>CM077594.1:22585000-27585000 GCA_039654915.1 Aquilaria yunnanensis | reverse complement strand
AACCTCTACATTGTAAAGGCATAACACTTAGTTAGTACATAGCTTAGTCCACAAGTAATCTTAGAATCACAAGGATTCAAATGAAAGAGTACTTGCAAAAAGAGAAAGCTTAGCCCACAACTATCCACTAGTTGTTAGACCCGGTATTAGAACCTGCACAACAAACTTAAGGGAGTGAGTACATGAATGTACTTAGTAAGGTTTCTTCGGGTACCTGCAAAGAAAATAATAAGCAAGCAAGCATGCAAAAATGACAAACAGACATTCAAGTAATCAACCAACTAGCAACACAATACAACAATATGGAAGATATGCAATGCATGAGTGTATGATATGCAATTCATATAATCCTTGGGACTTATTGCACTTTAAGTGCCTTAAACTTTGCCATGAGCTCAAACAGGGAAAGTACTTGAGACACTGGCCTTCGTATCCTGAATACTTTACCTCCCTTAAGTCCTATTTACGAGTCCTAGAATAGGTCATCACCTTCTTTGAAAACTTACCCGTCTTACCTTTAATTTATTGTACAGGGTAGTCATCTTATGTGGTTTAACTTGCCAAGCTCTTGCAACTTAGCTTAGAGCTCCTTAGTGGCTCACTTTCCGAACCAAATGGTTCGGTTGGGATCTTCTTAGGTTTCTTATTCAATTCCCTTAGGTCCAATACCTTTTTCGCCTAGGCCAATGTAGCCTCTGAAACCGACCTAATCCCTCATAATGCCCTTTTGACAACTTGAGCACTTTTAGCCTTTAGCCACTCTACTTAGCTCTACCATAACCACAGTACTTAGCTATCTTTAAATAATGCATAATTCTTAATTTAGGAATAAGTCTTAGACCCAACTGAGGCTATGGAATGTCTTAAATTAGCCTAGGGATGATAACCGAGAGTTTGAGACATTTTTAGGATGCCCTGAACTTGAGGGGCTAATGCCTTGGCGATGTCGTCGAAGACGCATCACCAAAGGCATTAACGCTCAGGAATCCTGAGCCTTACCGATGACGCATCTCCAATTCATGAAACTTGCACGAAGCTTGCTCAAACTTTTCCATCCCAAGTCCAATTCACATGGGTTTTGTTTCTACTTCATCCCTACACATAATACTACATTTTTATGCATTATTTGAGCTAAATTAACTTGAACCCTTACCTCAAATTCAGCCATCAAGCAAGAATCAAAGCACACTTGAGCTCAACCAAGCTCTCTTGAGTTTCAATCCTAAAAACAACATGATGTGGGACAAATAACCTCAAATCAAGACCATTTCTAGCTACACAAACAACTTAGAACCAGCTCCAACAAAATAAAAAAGCTTACCTTAGGTTTTAGGCTCAAAATAAGCATCAAAGAGCCATTTGGGAGCAAGAACACCAAGAACAAGTTGGAGGTTTGTTGGATTCACCTTGGGACCTTCAAATTCAATGGAAACTTGTGGAATTGGGGAGGTTTGGAGCATAAATTCTGGTGGGGAGAGGGAGCTACGAGTTTGGGAAAGAAACAAAGGGGTAGAGGAAGTCAAACCTTCCCAAAATATCCTACCCACCCTACTAAGTCACACTTCTTATTTTCTTACCTCTTAGCCCTTAAGTTCTCCTTTGTTTTAATTTAGTCACTAAACACTCACCCAAAACCATCCATCCGTTGTCCTAATTACCAATTTTCCCCTTTTGACTCTTAGATGCCAAACCATACTTAGGAAGTCATTTTTATTTAACTTAGCTTGTCTTTCTTGCTTAATAAGGTGTTAACTTGAGGTACTTAAGTAAAAACACTTAAATAAAAATACTTACCCGATCAAAACCCGTCGTTAACTAGGAGAGTTGTCGCAGTTTGAGTTGTAGATTGTAGAAACATAACGATTTGTTCATACCATTTATGGGCCTTTAAATCTTGACTATACGAGCATAATGAGAAACCTGAATCAATATCCTTTGATTTCAGGATCTACTTCAAGACGCCTAACAGGCAAAGGTAAGATGAATATTCCTCTATGCTTTATAACATGTATAACAAAATATAGATCAAATCATTTGTAAGTATTTTTTCCATTCTTTATCACGGGGTGAACGAATCCTTCATCAGGCTTATGATAACCTATGTTATTTTTCATACCATAATAACTCAAATAAAAATCATCACAACATGTGTTGTCTTTACTTTTGAGACTAATAGACTAATTTGGGTGAAAATTTTGATATATGGCCTACAACTGCAGGTCATTTTTTGTTGCATCTTACTTTGAGTCAGCTATTCAAAGACTGAGAAAATAACTAAAAATCTATCAATCTATTCCCAAGGTACAAAATTAATATTATTAATGGTTTTGTAGTATCAGATAGTGACATATAACATGTGGGCTTATGATAGTTTTTAGTATATGAAACCTAGCTTTTGTTGAGTATGCAAGTGGTAAAATAGTACAATTAACAATAAGAAAGTTAATTATACCTTGGATATTTTGTACTAACACATATCATGCATCCCCAAAATTCTTCTTGATAAATGATACCTTGTCATACACATAACAATGTACATAGATAAAGAAAAGTCACATATCTGGTGAGAAACTAATGCAGCTATGAAGGCAATTATAGATGATTTATAGGAAGTATTAACTAGGGAAGATTCACGATTCTATCAAAAGAAGCTACTTGAAGCCTAAGGATTACTCTCAACTAAATGACTATAGCTTTAGGGCTAAAATTAGATCAATTAAAGGTTTTATTTTATGTAAAAACAGGAATGAAATAGATTATTGAATCAATCCATCAAATATAAGTGTGTTAAATTTCACAAGCTAGCTAGCCTACAAGGCTACAACAAATTAGTAGATTGATTAATTATCCTCAAGGCTACAACAAATTAGTAGATTGATTAATTATCCTTTCACAAAATATAAACCATACCTTCAAATTAAGAAGTACACATTAAAACTAAATAACAATTTTTGCAAAAGAAGAAATAGGAAAAAGGTAATTGTATTGCGTTAGAATTAAATGATATGTTGGTAACTAAATAGAAATAAAATAAAATTGATCTCCTAACACAAAATTCAAGAATGAAACCTATACAATTATGGAAAAGACAAAAAAACACTAATAACACAAACAAACAAACAGAGAGATGAAACAATAGTATCAGCACGAATATCAGGAGTCACCAATCTCAAATTGAAAGTTAGAATAGAAAAAAAACAACAGGGAAAAAATTGAATGTAATAAATAGACTAGAATAAATTAAGGTCTTACTATAAAAATAACTGAACAAGTATTAATGGCCTGTAAAAGTATAGCGATGAATAGCCCCAGCACTCAAACAACGAGAAAATGAGCTTAAAGTAAAAAAGAAACATGATGCAGATAATAAGATTGCGAACATAGAACATCGCAGAAATCACACTAGGATTCTATGTTTTGAAACACTTTCATAAACAAAAATAATAATTTAATTAGGGAGAGTGGTGGATTGAAAAAAAAAAAACAAATCTAAAAGACTTTAAAAGTTATGGAAAAAGATATAGTGAACAGCGGCTGAAAACTTCCTCTATTGAGACAGCTGTCCCATCCAGTAGGCTGACACTTATGAATATTTGGAAAATTTCCAAAATCTGGCCATGCATGGTTACTAGAAATCATCTTTGTGTTAGTAGGCATGACGTGCCTATGAAAAGCTGGAGAGAAGCGAGAGAAAGAAAAATTGAGAAAGATAAGGTTTTAGGTGAAATGGGAGATTAGGAAAGATTTTCGGGTACATATTAATCCATAGCATAATTACTTATTTGCAGTTAAAATTAAACAACAATTACAGTCATTGTAATTTCCTTTCAAAATTTATTGAGGCCATCTGATTTCAAAATTTTACATATTAGTACATGAGGTTTTGAAATAAATGATTTTTTTTGCCAAAACATATATATTTTATTCCAACTCAGTCAAGTGGGTTTATACAAGGCATCATGTTGAATAAGGGAAGAAAAAGAGTATAGGGGACAATTCTCATTTTCTTTTTTACAACGTTTTGCTATTACATCAACAACTCTATTTGCATTTCTTTGAAGAAACTGGAATGTGCATGATCTAAATCATGCTTTTGCCTAAAGCATATCCTCTACAATTGGTCAAGTAAACTAGTTCCCTAAGTTCCATTGAATAGCAACAAGAGTGTTCTTACTGTTTAATTCAATAATGATGTGTTCAATATTCGTCTAAGCTATCTTTCACATGCCTTCCCTAATTGCAAGTACTTCAGACATATTAGGATTCAGGACATTACAACAGCCTCTTCCTACACATAGCAAGGAACCCTCATCATCTTGTAAAACCATCCCAATACTTGCTCTATGAGATTTCCTATCCCAAGCACCATCATTGTTCAATTTTACTACCCCCTTGGTGGTTTGCACCAATATTGAATTTTCCTTTGGTTGATATTTGAGGGCCTAGACAGAATTGCTGAACAACAATATTCTTGGACAACATTTCTAATTTGATTAATAATAGTTTTAGGGTTTAGAGTTTCACCTTGAAAAATAGCTGCATTTCTTGCTTTCCAAATGTACCGGCATGTGTATCCTCTTTTCGATAGAATGAAATCCAAGTCTTGACCATTAGCAAGCTGACCAATTTCTTACAACCATTTAGGGAAAATAGTGATCTATTTCCTATGAACAATATAATCCAAGGCACCGAACCAAATTGTTTGAGGCTAGTCACATAAAAGAATGGTATGTTCACAAGTTTCATCAAGACCATTGAAATGACAGGCAAGACTATTCTTGCACTTCCTCTTGAGCAAATTCAGATTAGTAACTAAGGCATTTTGACAAACACACCACATAAAGCGTAGAATTTTAGGAGTACATTTCATCTTACACATTAACTTTCAAAACTTAAAGTCTAGGAAAAATGAGAATGATGCTTGAGAGCTTGGACTTTCCCTAAACTTCTGAATAACATAAATTGATTTGACAAAAAAGTCCTCAGCTCCCATTGAATAGCTTATTTTTCCTCTTTTGATAACCACTGACTAATTCCATCTAGATCCTAAAAATAGGTTGTATGATCAATAATGTGATGTACTCTCAGGCCCAATAACAGAGTAGGAACTTGAGACATAGAGTTTAAAATTTGGCAAACAAGGAATCCAAGAATCATTCCAAATTTTAATAGAGCCCCCATTTTGAATTTGTTAGCATATTCTAGATTTGATCATCTCTCTACCTAGTAGCATGCTGCTCTAACCCCATGATAGTTTTGCAGCTTTGGCTACTACAAAAAATCTGACTAAGGAAAATAGAACCTTTTTAGAACTTTGACCCACAACTTCTTAGGATGCTTCACAATCTACCAAGCCATCTTTGCCAGATGTGCATTATTAAAAGTCTCCTATTCCTTAAACCCTAGGCTCTTATCCTGTTTTGGTTTGGCCATGAGATTTTGATTCCTTCAGTGCAGATTATTTCCTTTATTAGATGCTCTCCACTAGAAATTAGCCACAACAGTATTCATCTTATTGAACCAAGGCCTTGGAAACTTAAAGTAGAGCATAGGGTAAACGGGAATGGACATTGTTACAGATTTCAATAGGGTCTATTTCCCTGTAGGAGATAAAATCTTAAGAAGATTAAGCCCATTATGATGCTTCAGAAGGGTAAGGGAAAGGGAAATGCCAATAAGAAGAAGAATAAAGCTAAAAAAAAGTCCAGTGCTAATTCTTCTACAGATGTATTGAAACTGTTTGGTGGTGTGGATAAGGAAGGGGAATGCTTTCATTGTAAGAAACCTTGACATTGGAAGCACAACTGCAAGCTATATCTTAAAGAACTCAAGAATAAGAAGGGAAGTAAGACTTCCACTTCAAGTATTTTTGTTATAGAGGCTAATTTTTCTACTTCCTCATCTTGGGTATTGGATATTGGATATAGATCTCACATTTGTGCAAATGTTCAAGATCTAAATAAAAGTAAAAGATTGACCAAAGGTGAAGTGGACCTATGTGTGGGAAATGGAGCAACAATTGTTGCATTAACTGTAGGGACTTATGTTCTCACTTTACCTAGTAGATTTGTTTTAGAATTGGACAATTATTATTATGTGCCTACTATTAGTAGAAATTTGACTTATGTTTCTTGCTTGGACAAGAAAGGATTTTTATTTATAATAAAGGACAAGTGTTGTTCCATTTATTTGAATGAAATCTTTTATGGTAGTGCTCGACTTAGCAATGGTTTGTATCTTCTAGAACTCAAAAATCCAATCTATAATGTGAATATCAAAAGAGTCAGATTGAATGATTCAAACCCAACCTATCTTTGGCATTGTTGTTTGGGCTATATAAATTAGACCTGCATATCCAAGCTCCATAAAGATAGAATTTTGGACTCATTTGATTTTGAATCATATGATATATGTGAGTCATGTTTATTAGGCAAGATGACCAAAACCCCTTTCATTGGGTAAATTGAAAGAGCCAATGACTTGCTACCATTCATACATAATGATGTATGTAGGCCTATGTCTACACCTACTAGAGTAGGCTTACTGTAATGCCCGCAAAATACTAAGTAATTAAGTCTTGGGCTATGAGGATTTAAGGCTTAGGAATTTTTCCTAAATAGGGAATTAAGCTCATTAAGTTCAGGAGATAATAAATTAAGTGAGACTGAGGAGTATGATGAGTGTTGGACACTCTCAAAATTCAAACTTGGCTTAGGCCAAGCAAAATGATGGAAATTTAAGGTGAGGGACTCATTTGGAAAAATGGGACATTTGGTGGTTGGGCTCAATTGCCCAAATGTGAGGAATTGAGGGACTAAGGGGGGGATTAGCCAACTTTAAAGGCATTGAATGCCATGGCTACCACTTTTGACAAATCCACCCAACTTTCACCAAAGTCTTCCAATTTGTCCTTTACTTTTGACTATCTCACCCACTACCCACACAAGTCTTCCAATTTGACCCCCACCTGTCTCCCACTCATCCAAGCACATGATACACTCATTCTCCCCTCCAAAATTCATCCATTACATGCCCATTAAGCTCCTAAATTCATTCATTTCTCCAAGGCAAGGAATCAAGTGGTGGATTCAAGAAAAGATGAGCGGGAGCTTAAAGGAAATCAAGCCGAACGATTCGACCATACCTCGTTTGTTGAGGTATTGTGTGTTCCACCAAGTTTTCTTGGTATATGTAAGCTTTCGAGCTATGGTAATGCAAGAATATACCTGTTAATAATTCAGCCATTATAGGTTCTCTAGCTAGAAATTAAGTTCTAGCTACGACAAGCAGGGAAAAGGCAAAGAAGCAAGCTTTTAAAGCTTTCGGGCAACAAAGTTGCTAAGGGTTTGTGGTAAGGATTCTTATACTCTTTGAGTATTCAGTGCCCTTAGGTGATGGATAAAGAATGCCATATGATTCTAAGGTGCTACAGAGGGCTATATTTGGTTGCTTAGGCAATTTTGTGCTAGCTAGCTCCGTGCAAGCATTACGGCTAGGAATTGGGTCAACCAACTCAATTCCTAAGCATAAAGAGATCTCATATTAATACAGACTAATAAATGGTTAACTGAAATTAAAGAAAATATGCTCATGCTTGCTTTGCCCTTCATGGGAATATGGTTTTAAGTGGTGTGTGTGCTTGTGTGCTTCTATGTTTGGTTGTGCTTGCTGACCCCGATTATTATTATATGCATATATCCTTTATTTTCTTTGTCTTAGTGTTTTCTTTGTAGGAGCCTGGATTATATTTTTCCAAGATATACTTGTGCTATGTTAGGCTCTATGAGATGTACGGAATCCTTATTAAGTTTTACTCACACATTTCTCTACTAAATGTAGGAAAATGAGCACTAGAATGGAACTAAGATCAAGAGCATTTTATACTCTTTCTATGGTAAAGGTATTATGCATATGTGTGGTATTTGCTCAATATTCTAAGTATTCTAAGTGTTATGTGTAGATTGTGAAACAAGCTAACTAAGTGTGGACTTTATGTGCAGGACTTGAAGTCTAGATTGTGGGAACAAAGTCTCTAAGGTGGAAATGTGTTCTATGTGTGATTTGACATATATAAACATGTGTTATGTATTTTGGTTTGTCTTAAAAACCAAATTTGTGATTCTAAGTATTTATGGACCCTTTCGGGTACTTAAGTAAAATGGCATGCTAAAATCAAATCTAAGTATATTCGGCCATGTTGAATGTCTATGGCATACATGTGAACTCTTGGGCATTCTGATTGATAATAATCTTTGAGCCTAAGTAAAAAGTTGATAAATATGCATGATCATGTGTTCTAAGCCCATGTTTAAAATATGGAATCATGTATGTCTAGGCCTTATATGTATGTTTAAAGAAGAACATTAAGTAAACATGAACTAGAAAGGAAATGCATGCCTATAACGAGCTGAAATGGTAACCAATGGAATTAAAGACATGTATGTGTTTATGTGGAATAGTGGGTTACCAATACACATATGAGTATGCAAGACATATGCATTATGAACAAGTTTTCCAAAACTGGAATCCAGTGTTTTGGTTGCCATGTATGTACTTGGCTAGTTAAGTAATGAAATGAACACACAAGTTCCACATAAGTACTAGCTTGTTTCCGAGAGCATGAAAAATGAGCCTTAAATAAGTAAGTAACGAGCTAGTATTAGTAATGTCCTGGGGACATGCCTATATGTTTGGTTTTGTTTAAATGCTCCTTATATGGAATTTTGTTGCATGGTTAAGTAATTGGGCCCGTATGGGCCAGGGGCTAGGCTAGGCATGACAACTTGGTATTAGAGTAGGTTGCTCTCAGGACCAAAATTTTTGTTCTTTGGATTGTTTGTAGCATAAACTTGTTCCCACATAGGTTAAGTCCACTATTGTGTCTACTTATAAATATTGAGCATATGTATACCTTGCTTGTTGTTATGTACAGGATGAGAACCAGGAATCTGGATAAGGAGGCCAGAGGACAAAATAAGAACAGAGCCACCCATGAAGAGGGTGAGCAAACTGGTTTTAAACTAGAAGTATAAGCTATGGCCATTAAGCCCGTTAGGCCGAATATGGCTGGACCTAGTAATGATGATCAAGGGAAAATGGAACACATGATGGCAACATTGCAAGCCATTATTGCCTAACTTGTAGTTGGCATATAGGCCCTGACTAGAGGTCAGGCAGAAGTCCTAGAACATACTGGGCAAGAAAAAGAACCTGAAGCCAAAAGAATACCAGGAAAAGAAACCATGCTTGGTGATCAAGCTAGTGGGAATGGAAGAGAGATTAATGATGATGAAGATGATGATGATGAAAGGAGAAATCCAAGAGCCAGAAGAGTGAGGTCTGAAATCAGACAGAAGGCCCGAGTTGAGCGATAAGAAAGTGTAGAAACAAAAGAACTGGACACTGAAGAAATGGAAAGGCCAATTTGCCTCACAGCTACCACTGGGACAATGAGGGCTCCTAGAGGAGGGCCTACTGATAGAAATGAAAGAGCCCCCAGAAGAAATGGTAGAGGCCTTCGGGAAGGCTAACTAGAGGGATTTCTAGCCTTGAAACCTCTAACTTTCAGAGGAAGCTGTGATCTAGAGCAAGCAAAATTCTGGGTCAACCAGATTGAAAAGATTTTTGAGAGAATTAAGGTTTCCTCTTCTCAGAAGGTATTGCTCGTTACCTTCAAACTAGAAGGTAATGCAGAACTATGATGGAGGGCATTCCATTGAACCTATGCTAGCAAAAAATGCTAGGAGGCCCACTTCTAGAAGAAGGGCAATACAGTGGGCTGAATTTCTCCAAGTTTTTCAGCAGCAACACATCAGTGAAGCCCTAAAAGACCAGAAGCAAGTCGAGTTTGACTTGCTTGAGCAGGGAGAGCTCTTAGTGTTGGAATATGAGCAGAGGTTTAATAACCTCATCCACTATGCCCCATAATATGATGGCCAAGAGGATTTGAAGGCTAAGAGATTCCTCAGAGGACTAAGGCTTGAACTGAGGCAAATACTTAGGGCAGTGGGTGCCCATATGTATTAAAACATTGTTCAAAGGGCTATGGCCCTAGATCAAGAATTTAGAGGCCAAATAATGAGAGGCCCTAGTAATGCCAGTAGGATGCAAAATGCATCTAAAAAGAGAGGAAGAGAAAACTTGACACATGAGCCAAGAAAGGATAACAACAGAGAAAAGAAAGCAGCTCGTTATGGACCTTCATGTGAGACTTGTGGAAAATTTAATAGCTAAAAGCTATGCTACAGACTCACAGATAGTTGCCTTAAGTGTGGTTCCTAGGATCACTGGGTAAAAGATTGTCCTGTAAAGAGTGAGGAACAAAGGAACATAGGGAGATTCGGAAACAAATGGGCTTAAGGGCAACCATACATGATGAGGCAAAATGTAATTCTACCTCCATTAAGAAAAAATTTAGGCCCTAACATGCCTCTAGACAAAGGAAGAAAAAATCAGGCTCCTAGAAAAGTGTTCCAGATAAAAACCTCGAGAAGGGCCCAAGATGCCCAAGAGGCCAAAAGAGCAGAGAGTGAAGAGGAAGAAATGAACCAGGCCAGGCTAGTTAGGAAGACTCTAACAAGTACAATTTTACTTAATGGTTATGAAGTATCAGTTTTATATGATACTGGTGCATCATTGTCTATCATATCTGCTAGACTTGTTAGAGCTTTAAATCTCGAAGTATGCAATACTGATGAAATGTACCTAATAAGGACTACGGGAAATGAAGTCATATTTGCATACCATATGGTAAAAAGTTACATGCTTAAGCTTGGTGAAATAGAACTTAAAACAGACTTGATAGTCTTGGATGCAAATGGATATGATATCATATTGGGTATGAACTGGCTTAGTGCTAATAAAGTATTCATAGACTGCCATGCCAGGCAAATTTCTTTGCTTGGACACAAACCTCAATCTCTGGAAGGATCATCTGGGTTAGTCCCAGAGAGTTAGTTAAAAGTGGTGGAGCACAAACCCTTGGTAATTGAAGGTGAATACATGGGGTTAAATGGAACTGAAGTAGAAATAGAGCTGGGTAAAATACCCATAATCCAAGAATTTCCTGAAGTGTTCCACACAGATCTGCCTGGACTCCCTCCTACAAGAGAAGTTGGGTTTGAGATCAAAATGGTGTCAGGAGCTGCACCTGTGTCCATTGCTCCTTATAGGATGGCAATTCCTGAAATGGTGGAGCTCAGAAAGCAATTAGATGAATTGCTTGAGAAGGGTTTCATAAGACCAAGTACATCTCCTTGGGGAGCACCTGTACTTTTTGTGAAAAAGAAAGATGGAACCCTTAGGTTATGCATTGACTACAGCAAGGTCAATGCACTAACCATTAAGAATAAGTACCCCTTCCCAAGAATTGAGGATCTGTTTGATCAGTTGAAGGGAGGTAAGGTCTTTTCTAAGATAAACCTCAGATCTGGATACTTCCAGTTGAGAGTCAAGGAAGAGGATGTCCCAAAGACAGCTTTCAGGACAAGATATGGTCATTTTGAATACACCGTGATGCCATTTGGGCTTACAAATGCCCCAGCCTTTTTCATGGACCTCATGAAAAGAGTATTCAAGGCGCATCTAGACCACTTTTTGGTAGTGTTTATTGATGATATACTTGTGTACTTGAAGGATGAAGAAGCCCATAAAGAACACCTAATAGTGGTGCTAAACTTGCTAAAGAAGCATAAGTTGTATGGTAAGCTAAGTAAGTGCCAATTCTGGGCTAAGGAAATTGGATTTCTCAGACATGTGATCAATGAACATGGTCTAGCTATTAATCCCAGAAAAATTAAGGCTGTCTTGGAATGGAAGAAACCTTAGACTGTGAGGGACATAAAAAGCTTCCTAGGACTTGCTGGCTACTACAGGAGAATTGCGCCCAAATTTTCTGTACTAGTAGCTCCGCTCACTCAATTAACAAGAAAAGACAAAAAATTTGTGTGGGGCAAGCAATGTGAGGCTAGTTTTCAAGAACTTAAAAGGAAATTGACTACAGCCCCAATACTGGTTTTACCAGACCCTACTAAGGAGTATATAGTTTACACTGATGCTTCTCGAGTAGGGCTAGGCTGTGTCTTAATTCAAGAGAAACAAGCAATAACCTATGGGTCAATGCAACTAAGGCCTCATGAGAAGAATTGTCCAATTCATGATCTGGAATTAGTGGCAGTGATCTTTGCTCTTAAGCAGTGGAGACACTACCTACTTGGAGGCAAATTTCAAGTATTCACAGACCACAAGAGTCTAAACTATCCATTTACACAAAAGGACTTGAACATGAGGCAAAGAAGGTGGCTTGAGTGCATCATTGAGTATCCAGCTGGAAAAGCTAATGTGGTAGCTGATGCCCTTAGCAGAAGGTATACTGGGGTACTCAAAGCCACTGGAGAACCGGTTGAGGCAGATGTACTTAGTTTAACTAAGTTGGCCCAAGAATGGGAGAAATGGGAATTCAACCAAGTAAAGGTCATAACTATTAGGTCTGAGTGAAAATACCTAATTCAAGAAGCTTAGCTTCAAGATGAGGAGATCCCCAGGATCTTTGGGCAAAAACAAGGAAAATTTGTATCAAGGATTTTCCTTTAAGGCTGGAATATTATACTTCCAGAATAGGATTTATGTGCCAAATAAGGGTGAAATCAAGCAACAAATCCTAGAAGAAGCCCACTCCAATCTGATGAGTATGCATCCTGGAGCTCAGAAAATGTCTAAAGATTTGAAATCCTATTTCTGGTGGCCATATATGAAACAAGAGATTGGTGCTTATATGGCTAAGTGTATGACTTGTCAACAAGTCAAAGTGGAGCACCAGAGACCTGGTGGTACGCTACAAAGCTTGCCTATACCAGAAAGGAAATGGGGATCCATATCCATGGATTTTGTAGTGGGTATGCCACTGACTCGAAGAAAGTGTAACGCAATCTGGATCATAGTGGATAGATTGACCAAGATAGCCCACTTCTTGCCCATAAACCTTACAGACTCACTGGAGAAATTAGCTTAGCTATATGTTAAGGAGATTGTAAGATTACATGGTGTACCAGACGACATTGTCTCAGATAGAGACCCAAGATTTGTTTCCGGATTCTGGAAGTCTTTGCACCATGCCTTGGGCACTAAGCTAAAGTTCAGTTCTGCATACCATCCTCAAACGGATGGACAGACTAAAAGAACTATTCAAAACTTGGAAGATATGCTAAGATGTTGTGCCATTGACTTCTAAGGGGAGTGGGATAAACATTTACCTTTAGTGCAGTTTTTGTACAACAACAGCCATCACTCAGTGATCGGCATGGCACCCTATGAGGCACTTTATAGAAAGAGGTGCTTAACTCTACATTGTTGGCATGAGCCAGGAGATAAGTTGGAAATTGGCCTAGAGCTCATCAGGGAGACTACTGAGAAGATTAAGTTAATCCAAGAAAGGATTAAGGCTACCAACAATAGGCAAGAATCATATGCAAACCTCAAGAAAAGAAAGGACCTGGAGTTCCAAGTATGAGGCCGGGTTTGGTTAAAAGTGTATCCTATGAAAGGAATAATGAGGTTTGGCAAGAGGGAAAAGTTAGCCCCGAGGTATATGGGACCATACCTAATACTCGCATGAGTAGGAAACGTAGCCTACAAGTTAGAGCTACCCCCTGAGCTGGGACATGTACATGACACCTTACATGTAAGCCTGTTAAAGAAGTGTGTCTCCGATCCTAAACAAGTGGTACATGTCACTAGTGTTCCCATTACCCAAAATCTCACATATGAAGAAGAACCAATTCGAGTATTGGTAAAAGACACTAGGAAGCTTAGGAGTAAATGGATACTTATGGTAAAAGTCCCATGGACTAACCATTCTAAGGAGGAGGCCACATGGGAAGTGGAGATTGAAATGCTTAAGAGCTATCCTGACATATTCCCTAAGCTCCTAGGAAATTTGGAGGACCAAATTTCTTAAGGAGGGGAGTGTTGTAATGCCCACAAAATACTAAGTAATTAAGCCTCGGGCTATGAGGATTTAAGGCTTAGGAATTTTTCCTAAATAATGAATTAAGCTCATTGAGTTCGGGAGATAATAAATTAAGTGGGACCGAGGAGTATGATGAGTGTTAGACACTCTTAAAATTTAAACTTAGCTTAGGCCAAGAAAAATGATGGAAATTTGAGGTGAGGGACTCAATTGGACAAAGGGGACTTTTGGTAGTTGGGCTCAATTGCCCAAATGCAAGGAATTGAGGGATTAAGAGGGGGATTAGCCAACTTTAAAGGCATTGGATGCCATGGCTGCCACCTCTTTCCATTTTCCATTATTTTAATCCACCTTCCATCCAACTCATCACTTAGGATTCCTTCCTCTACTTACTTGTCCGCCCCACTTTTGACAAATCCACCTAACTTTCACCAAAGTCTTCCAATTTGTTCTCTACTTTTGACTATCTCACCCACTACCCATACAAGTCTTCCAGTTTGACCCCCACTCATCCAAGCACATGATACACTCATTCTCCCCTCCAACATTTGTCCATTACATGCCCATTAAGCTCCCAAATTCATTCATTTCACTCTTCCCTATCTCTCTCTTCAATCTCTCCGTAAGTTTGCTCTTAAAATCTTGCAAACTTCTTCTTCCTTCTAAATTCAGCCAAGACTCATTCTTGAGCATCCTTGAGATTTTACCAGGTGTTCTTGGTGTCTACAAACTCTTAAAAACAACTCGAACAAGAATCAAGAAACAGATTGAAGAAAGGAGACATTTTTGGAAGTCATCAACTAGGAGGAGTTTTAGCCAAGTATTGTTCTTGGCATTCTTCTGTGTGAAGCAAGCTTCCTTGTTAGGAATAAGCTTCTAAGACCTTCCAAGGCAAGGAATCAAATGGTGGATTCAAGAAAAGATGAGCGGGAGCTTGAAGGAAATCAAACCGAAGGATTTAGCCATACCTCATTTGTTAAGGTATTATGTGTTCCACCAAGTTTTCTTGGTATATGTAAGCTTTTAAGCTATGGTAATGCAAGAATATACTTGCTAATAATTCAGCCATTGTAGGCCATTGTAGGTTCTCAAGCTATAAATTAAGTTCTAGCTACGACAAGCAAGGAAAAGGCAAAGAAACAAGGTTCTAAAGCTTTCGGGCAATAAAGTTGCTAAGGGTTTGTGGTAAGGATTCCTATACTCTTTGAGTATTCAATGCCCTTAGGTGATCGATAAAGAATGCCATATGATCATAAGGTGCTACAAAGGGCTATGTTTTTTTGCTTAGGCAACTCTATGCTAGCTAGCTCCGTACAAGCATTACGGCTAGGAATTGGGTCGGCCAACTTAATGCCCAAGCATAAAGAGATATCAGATTAATACGGACTAATAAATGGTTAACTGAAATTAAAGAAAATATGCTCATGCTTGCTCTACCCTTCATGGGAATATGGTGTTAAGTGGTGTGTGTGTTTGTGTGCTTCTATGTTTGGTTGTGCTTGCTAACCTCGATTATTATCATATGCATATATCATGTATTTTCTTTGTTTTAGTGTTTTCTTTGTCGGAGCTTGGATTATATTTTGCCAAGATATACTTGTGCTATGTTAGGCTCTATGAGTTGTACGGAATCCTTACTGAGTTTTATTCACATATTTCTCTACTAAATGTAGGAAAATGAGCACTAGAACGGAACTAAGATCAAGAGTATTTTATTCTCTTTCTGTTGTAAAGATATTATGCATATGTGTGGTATTTGCTCAATATTCTAAGTATTCTAAGTGTTATGTATAGCTTGTGAAACAAGCTAACTAAGTGTGAACTTTATGTGCAAGACTTGGAGTCTAGATTGTGGGAACAAAGTCTCTAAGGTGGAAATGTGTTCTATGTGTGATTTTCCATGTATAAACATGTGCTATGTATTTTGGTTTGTCTTAAAAACCAAATTTGTGATTCTAAGTATTTATGGACCCTTTCGGGTACTTAAGTAAAATGGCATGCTAAAATCAAATCTAAGTATATTCGGCCATGTTGTATGTCTATGGCATACATGTGAACTCTTGGGCATTCTGGTTGATAATCATCTTTGAGCCTAAGTAAAAAGTTGATAAATATGCATGATCATGTGTTCTAAGCCCATGTTTAAAATATGGAATCATGTATGTCTAGGCCTTTTATGTATGTTTAAAGAAGAACATTAAGTAAACATGAAATAGAAAGGAAATGCATGCCTATAACGAGCTAAAATGGTAACCAATGGAATTGAAAACATGTATGTGTTTATGTGCAATAGTGGGTTACCAAGACACATATGAGTATGCAAGACATATGCATTATAAACAAGTTTTCCAAAACTGGAATTTGGTGTTTTGGTTGCCATGTATGTACTTGGCTAGTTGAGTAATGAAATGAACACACAAGTTCCACATAAATACTAGCTTGTTTCCAAGAGCATGAAAAATGAGTCTTAAATAAGTAAGTAATGAGCTAGTACTAGTAATGTCCTGGGGACATGCCCATATGTTTGGTTTTGTTTAAATGCCCCTTATATGAAATTCCATTGCGTGGTTAAGTAATTGGGCCCGAATGGGCCAGGGGCTAGGCTGCGCATGACACTTACATTACTTCATTACTTCATTACTTTTACTGATGACTTTAGTAGATATAGTATGTGTATCTAGTGAAACACAAGTTAAAATCCTTTGAGAAGTTTAAAGAATTCAAGAATGAAGTACAAAATTAACTTGGGAAGAGTATTAAACTACTTTGATCAAATCGGGTAGAGAATACTTAGACTAAAAATTTATTAACTATCTAAAGGAGTGTGGTATAGTATCACAAATCACTCCACCTAGCACACCACATTGGAATGGTGTATCTAAAAGGAGAAATTGAACTCTATTAGACATGGTTTGACCTATGATGAGTCAAGCTGACCTTCCAAATTCCTTTTGGGGATATGCTCTAGAGACTGCCATTTTTACATTAAACTGAGTTCCATATTAATCGGTTCAAAAGGCACTATACGAGATATAGAGTGAAAGGCATCCTAGTTTGTCTTTTATGAATATTTGGGGTTGTGAGGCTTACATGAAATGTCAATCTTCGGACAAAGCTAGGGCCCAAATCTGATAAATGTCTTTTTGTTGGGTATCCCAAAGAAACAAATGGTTACTATTTCTACTATACTTTTGAGCAGAAAGTGTTTACTGTTCGAACTAGTGTATTTCTAGAGAAAGAGTTTATCTATAAAGGAACTAGTAGGAGGAAAGTAGAGCTCAAAAACTTTGAGAATAACAAGTGGACATTGAACTTAAAATGGAACATGAGCCAACATCACAAGATGTTATGGTTTAGGATTTTGTTCCTGTAGCATAGAGCCCACATAGATCTGGTAGGATTCGGAGTCACTACAAAAAAAAAAGGTATTTTGAAGCATATAACTTGAAGCAGTCACTGAAAACCGCTTCAACAATTTCATGCACGCCTATGTTAGAAATGGCTATCCGTGACCGTTTCAAAAGTCACTTGTATATTGGGGCCAATTTACAATTAATGAAAAAGATGGGGAAAAAGATGAATATTGGCAAAACCTACTTGCAATCCCTAGTCTTCACGCTCGCGATAGCCGCAGAGCTCTGGTCGCCTTGCCTCTCACAAATCGAAATTGCTCCTTCGACCTGTTGCCTCGCCGTTCTTAGCTATGGCTACTCGACGTTGTGGCTCGCGACAACCGTAGCTCGTTCCATAATTTGAAAACTCGAGACAACCACAGCTCTTCTTCGTGAAAGCTTGCGACAGCCGCCTTGTTCCACAATCTGACAACTGCAACTCGCGACAGCCGCCCTATTCCATAATCTGAAAACTCGCGACAACTCGCTTGTTTGTTTGATCGACTATTCACCATAATCAGGTTTGGGTGGTAATGTTCTCCTAGTTTGTTCGGTGATCAGATGTTCACCATAGACTTAGGTTCAGTGGAGAGTATGTTTAATTTAAATGCATTGGTCTCATGACTTGCCTTCTTTGATTCTCAGAACTTTTATTCACGCGGCTACTTGGCGGTGTCACTGCAGATTGTTGATGTTTGTTTTGTTCTTCTGTTGATCTCGTTCCAACTATCTAAAGCCAAGGCAATTGCATCAGCTTCTTAGCTTGTACTAGATATGGTTTAGTGTAGAGATTTGTGAGACACAAACACGACCATCTGATTAGTGAGACACAAACACGACCTCATTTCGCACGCTTGTTTTCAGATTAACAGTTAGTAGTCAAATTATCCAGGAAAGGTGAGAAAGTACTGCAAAATTCACATTTTGGAACCACAGTATGGTTGGGTAGGAAAATGTATATATGACCATTCTTATTGAGTCGGAAGATGTGAGGTAGCTTAGCTGATCATATTTTTTCATTTCTATCCACCTCTTACCACCAGCACCACCACAGGCCTGTTTCTTGTCTCTCATCCCTTCCCTTCTTCTCCTTGATTTTATTATTACTATTATTATTATTATTATTATTATTATTATTACCACTTCTTATCGTTATTTGAATAGATGTATATTTGCTGATATTTATTTATGGCTCTTTGTTTTATGCTGGAATTTTGTTCTGATGTAAGCTTGCCTCTGGCTTATACACATTCATGTTTTGTTTTTATTGGGTAAAAATAATATGTGCCTGCTGCCGTTAACTGGGAATAATCTTTGTTAGATTCCATTGTACCACTGTGTGTTATCCTTTGGAACTTGGAAGAAGGCTGAGTAGGAATTCTTTTTTTTTTTTTTTTTCCAATTGTTGATTTTTGACATTGCCGATTCCAACTAATTGGGTTCAGGAATTAGTTGGTTATTATATTGAAGGTTTAGGCTCTGGAGATGATAATATGAGGACAGGAATTGAAAATTCTGGAATTTTCTTTTTTGGAAAAAAATGAAATAAAAGGGGAATGGAAGAGGAGGACAGTTGGTAAAGGTGGTGATGAGTTGGCAGGAGCTGGTCCTCGGTTTCTTTTTTCAGGATAAATTATTAGATGTGTGTTGATAGAGGTTCACATCTTCAAATTGAACAGTGCATCTGTCTCGCTCAGGGTCAAACAAACAATATAAGTATTTGCATATACATGGACAATTGGTACCCAGGTTTCAAATTTTTTATAAAGATATTTTTGAAAATAAGAAGAATTGGAGAATTTGGTTACATTTTGATTATTAGTAGCTTTTATGTAACATTAGCTGGAGGGGAAGAATTGTTAAGAGTAACATGGTAACAAACTGGTACAAAAAAAAAAGTTTCAGATATGCAAAAATCTTCATTGTTGCTTCCATCTCTCTCATGGTGGGAAACCAGTGAGTTTATATGCTGGAGGTACCTCTATCCTTTCTCTTTAACTCTCCCTCTTAGAAGGTATTTAATCCCAAATTTTAGTGGCAACACCAAAAATTTTATTAGCTAAGCTACCTCACATCTTCCGACTTAATAAGAATGGTCATATATACATTTTCCTACCCGACCATACTGTGGTTCCAAAATGTGATTTTTGCAGTACTTTCTTACCTTTCCTTGATAATTTTCCTACCTGACCATAATGGGCATATTAGTTGTTAACAATCGGGGCATTTTCAAGTAGTGCTTAGAGATAATAAACAATAGCTAAATTTCTTTACTGGTACGACACGATAACCATGTAGAAATTAAACTGAACCATTCATTTATATATGTGGTTAATTAATTAGTTATATATTCAAGCAATATTTTAGCTACAATTTTGCTTTCCCTGCTGTTGATTTTCAGCGGGATTGTCTCATGCCTTTTCTTCTTCTCCTTTTTAATATTTGAATCTATATATGATAGCCGAAGGCTATAGCCTCTATCTAAACCGAACCCGGAGCAACAGGAAGCTTTTTAGCTCCCTGAGGTACGAAACAAATCGCCTTCGGAAACGGAGAATCAGCTATTGTAAGCCGAAGAAGATCTCCCCCGAAGGCGGAACCTGAAACAGGGAACTCCCCCGAACTGTGGGCATATTTCCCGAAGAGCATCGTCCGTACCAAAGGACGACCTCGGCCATGGACTTCGGGAGTACGACATGAGCATTTAATAAGCATTTAAGGAGCCTCTGACAAGGAAACCCACACGCCGCCTGAAACGGCGACTTGACACGCTGACGTCGTCCAAGTCCCATCTCAGCCACAAAACCAGGAGCCTGAAGACGGCTACCTGTCCCCTACGCCCTGAAAGGATCCAGCCGAACACGTGTCAGGATCTGAACGGGCCAAGCATTTCTATAAATACTGGGAAAAAGGACTTGGCAAGGGATCGATCCATCCCCTCTCCCTGATCAGCCCTCGTCCATAGCTGAAAATATACACAGGCTAGCTCTCGCACCTTTCTAGCGTGCCTACTCTACTCATTATCAGAATACTGACTTGGGCGTCGGAGGCTCCTCCCCGGAACACCATCCCGGGGACCTCCTAACCCTTTTTTCTGAGCTTTTCAGGTATTTCCCACCTGGGGAATATCTCAGCAAGACGTCCTTCCCCCCCGGAAGCTCCCTCGGAATTCACCATGTCACTGGACAGAGATGCCGGAGGGCATCATTTGGCGCTGTCTGTGGGAACCCACCCTCAGGTGGCCGTCGTTGAGACTCGGCGTTCTAAGGACAAAGGACTCCCGAAGTCCCCGTCCGCGCCTGAAGTCCAACCGGCTGCTGAGCAAACTCTTCCAGGGACTTCCACCCCCGAGGAAGAACGTCCTCTGGTCATAACCATGAGCTTCCTCCGTGACTTCCAGCGCTCTGTTGTGGCTGAGATGACACAACAGATAGACAGAAGATGGCCACAACAAGCTCAAACCCAAAGGTCTCCTTCACCGATGCGCCCTCGGGAGAGGAGCCCCAAAGCAGTCCACCGCAGTTCGGGGAGTGAAGACCCACGTGAGGAGTCTTCAACAGAAAATATGCCCCTCGGGGCACGCCTTCCAGGGCAAACGGGGCCCAACCAACCCAAAATTCCACGACGAAGGAGCCCTTTGCCCGAGACGAGGTCAACCCCTCCCCGACGGCGGAGCCATTCTCCGAAGGTGCCGTCAATCTCCTCCACTTGAGGAAGAACCTAGCGCCACCGCCCTCATGGAGAAAATATTGGCAAGGCTGGACAGAGTCGAGATGCAGGTGGCTCGCAAGCCAGTTTGGGCCAGACTGTCTGAGTCCTTTGGTGGGGATCAGTCTCCTTTTACCCGAGCTGTAGTCGAGGCAGCTATGCCGGGAGACTTCAGGGTACCTCGGCTAGAGACGTATGATGGTCGAACCGACCCACAGGCCCACCTGACGAAGTACAGACGTAGCATGATGATGCACGGGGCGGACGACGCCACCTTATGCAAGTGCTTCGAGGTCACGCTCTCTGGACCAGCAACAGCGTGGTATAATTCCTTGGCTCCAGGAATTATCGGAAAGTTCCAGGAGTTATCAACAACCTTCACCCAACAGTTCATCGGGAGTCGCCTAACGGCGAAGATGCCCATTCAAATGTTCGACATAGCGCAAAGAAGTGGAGAAACTATACGCGACTACGTCGAGAGGTTTAATAGAGAGGCCTTAAGTGTTCCAGACTTTCGGTCCGAAATACGCATCCTCGCCATGACAAGGGGCCTTCGGAGGGATTCCCAACTCTTCTATGAATTCTCCAAGGACCCTCTAGACACACTGGGCGAATTCTACAGACGGGCCGAACAGCACATGATGGCCGAAGAACTAAGAATGGGCGGACCCAGGCCCGAGCACACCCGTGGCGAGGGGTCCAGCCAGCAGGCACGCTATCCGACCGACCAGCCATCTCGACCTCGGAGAATGCGAGGAAGAAAACCACCGAACTTCACAGCGCTGAACACTACGAGGACCAACATCCTCATGACTCTGGAGAGGCAGGGAACACAAGTTAAGAGGCCAAGGGCCATGACCGCCGAAAATAGAAAAAACATGAAGAAGTTCTGCCAATTTCATCGCGATCATGGCCACGACACCGAGGATTGCTTTCAGCTAAAGAAGTATATTGAATCGCTGATAAAACAAGGCCAACTCCGGCGGTACCTATGGTTGCCTTCCCCGAAGGGGAGGAAAGGGGAGGAAGGAAAGGAAGAAGATGAGGACTACGACTCCGACAGACGAAGGAACCGAAGTCCGAAAAGGCGCCCTCCACCCCCTGCGGGAGTCATACAAACAATCACAACGGGGCTTCCATCCTCGGAAAGGGAAAGGAAGGCCAGAGAAATAGCTGTGATGGACTATCAAAGTCCGGAGAAGAAGCTATCCCGAAAAGATGGTTCCACAGTCGTCTTTCCTCACGACGACCCGCTCCTGATCATGGCAAGAATAGGAAACTGGGATGTCAAAAGGGTATTACTCGATGACGGATCAAACGCTGACGTCCTATTTTCACAATTGCTGCCGAGCTTGGGCATATCCATCAGCGATCTCAAGCCGGTCACTTCACCGACCTTCGGGGTAGGACCGTCCGAGCTACCCGTCCTTGGATGGATCGACCTTCCATTAATGATGAGAGGGACTTCGGTCAAAGGACCAGTTGAGTTGTTTGTCTCGACAATGGCGAGGTTCATCGTCATGGATGTCCCCTCATCATACAATGCCATCCTCGGAAGGCAGACGCAGGGAAATCTGCACATCCGCCCTGACGTGAGATATTTGACTGTCACTTTCGCCACCAAGGAAGGAGACGCAGAAATCTTCATAAATCAGGGCGAAGTAAGAAAGGTGTTCGTCAAAACCCGAAAAGCTCCGGCAAAGAATTACGCACAAGCTGTAGAAGCAGGGGCTTCGAAGTCAAAGAATGACGAGAAAGAAGATTCTGGCAAGGTAGAAATGGAGGAAGTGGAACTTATCCCAGGACGAAGTACCCGAATAGGGAAAAACTTGTCCGAAGGAGATAAGAGAAAACTTGTATCCTTTCTGATGATGAATAAAGACTTGTTCGCCTACTCGCCGAAAGACATGCCGGGGGTAAATCCGCGCGTAGTACAACATAGCCTCAAAGTAAGTCCGGAAGCAAAACCTGTCCGGCAAAAGAAACGGGGCATTTCAGCCCATAAAAATGACTTCGTCAAAACCGAGGTCCAACGTTTGCTGGAGGCAGAAGTAATCAGGGAGGTCAAGTATCCCGAATGGCTAAGCAATGTGGTGATCGCCACAAAAGAAGGGAGCAACAAACTTCGGATGTGCATCGACTTCAGAAACCTGAACGATGCTTGCCCAAAAGATTCATATCCTCTCCCACCAATAGATCAACTGGTAGATTCAACGGCCAAATATGGGCTCCTAAGTTTCCTGGACGCCTTCAGCGGCTACCATCAAATAAAGATGAACCCCGAAGACGAGGAAAAAACAGCCTTCATTACCGAGGGGGGGATGTACTGTTACACCAGGATGCGCTTCGGGCTCAAAAACGCAGGAGCCACCTACCAGAGGTTGATGAGCAAGGTCTTTAATAACCAAATAGGGAGGAATATGGAAGTCTACGTAGATGACATGATAGTCAAAAGCAAGCTGCCTGTTGATCATGTCATAGACCTAAGGGAGACTTTTCACCAGCTCAGGACCTTCGGAATTCGCCTTAACCCCGAGAAGTGCACCTTCCGGGTAACTTCGGGAAAGTTCCTTGGGTACATGGTATCAGAAAGGGGCATTGATGCTAACCCAGAAAAAATTAAGGCTCTGTTGGAATTCCGAACTCCTGCCACAATAAAAGATGTGCAGAGACTTACTGGAAGAATAACCTCCCTTAGCAGATTTATTTCCAGATATGGAGACCGATGTCGAGCGTTCTTTAAAGTCCTCACTAAAGCAGCAAAAAAGGAGGACGACCTTGACAGTAATGATCATCCTTGGAATGGGGACTGCCAAAGAGCTTGGGAAGAACTCAAAACCTATTTGTCCCGACTGCCTACTTTGCGGCAACCCCGCGAGGAAGAACCCCTCATCCTGTACCTCGCTGTTTCGGAAAAAGCAGTAAGCTCGGTGCTTGTGAAAGAGGAAGGGTCGAAGCAATGGCCAGTTTACTACGTAAGCAAATCCCTGCATGGCGCCGAGGTCAGGTATCCATTGCTACAAAAGGCCATATATGCCTTGATACTGGCAGGAAGAAGATTACACCCATACTTTCAGGCTCACCCCATTGTCGTCCGAAGTAGCTTCCGTCTACGGGACGTCATGAAAAAGGTTGATCATTCGGGAAGGCTTTCCAAATGGTGCATAGAGCTGGGTGAACATGACATTACCTACGAACCTAGAAAAGCCATTAAAGCTCAAGCATTGGCGGATTTTATCGCCGAAGTGCCCATAACCGAAGACAGCCATCAAAATCTGGGTGAAGATGAGCCAGAATGGACGCTGCATATAGATGGAGCCTCTGGTTCCGAACACCAGGGAGCCGGGGTAATTATCAGAGGACCCGAAGGCCTAGAAGTAGTAAAGGCCATCAAGTTCGGCTTTAACGCCACCAACAATATGGCTGAGTATGAAGCTCTCGTAGCGGGGTTGCGCCTGGCCAGGAAAATCGGCATAAGAAACTTGAAGGCCCACAGTGACTCCCAGCTGGTAGTTCGGCAAACAGCAGGGGACTACGGTGCAAAAGACCCAACCTTGGCAAAGTACCACGAGCTGGTGGCCAAGCTCATCCGGGAATTCGACAGCGTTCAAATAAAAAATGTTCCTCGGCGGCATAACGCCGAGGCAGACTGCTTGGCGAAGTAAAAAACGCATACCGAGGTACTAAACCGCCCGAGCATTGAAGTACTAAACATGGTGGCTTCGGAAAAAGGCTGGAAGAATTCGATAAAAAGGTATCTCGCAACCAACGCCCTTCCCGAAGATCCGTAGGATGCGGCAAAAGTCCGAAGGCGTGCCGGAAGATACTTCCTGATAGGAGAAGAGTTGTACCGGCAGGGATACGCCAATCCGTTACAGAGGTGTGTTGATGAAGAGGACACTGAAATGATCCTCGTAGAGGTCCACGAAGGCACTTGTGGCTCACACATCGGAACAGACTCCCTTGCCGCGGTAGTACTTCACCAAGGATATTTTTGGCCCACCTTAAGGAAGGATGCCTGGCAGTTCGTCCGAAAATGTGACAACTGCCAAAGACATGCTAAAATCCAGAGAGTACCCTCGGAGATGGTGACTTCAGCTGACTATCCCTGGCCTTTCGCAGTTTGTGGCATAGACCTCATCAGGCCACTCCCTACAGCACCTGGAGGCGTAAAGTTTTGCGTAGTCGCAGTTGACTACTTCTCTAAGTGGGTCGAGGCAGAACCATTAACAACCATCTCGGCTAAAGAAGTGCAAAAGTTCGTATGGAAAAACATTGTATGCAGATTTGGCATACCGAGGATGCTGGTAGCCGACAACGGATCCCAGTTTACAGACAGAGGGTTCCAGAACTTTGTCACCGACCTCGGAATAAAGATGCACTTCGCCCCAGTAGCCCATCCTCAGAGCAATGGCCAAGTAGAGGTATCTAATAGGACCATAAAAGATGGTCTGAAGAAGAGGCTAGGGGAAGCAAAGGGAAAGTGGCCAGGAGAACTCTAAAGTGTATTGTGGAGCTACCGAACGACACCCCGAAGAGCCACGGGGGAAACACCTTTTTCATTAGTTTTCGGAACAGAGGCCATCATCCCGATTGAGATAATACGACCCTCGGTGCGGGTACAAGTGTTTGATGAAAGAGGAAATGATCTCGGCCTAAGGACCAAGTTAGACCTCGTCAGCGAACACAGAGAAATAGCCGAGCTGAGAAGAAAAGCTTTTCAGCAAAGAGTGGCCGTGGCTGCAAACCTGCGTGCTAAGATGAAAGGAATAAAAGAAGAGGACCTCGTTCTCCGAAGGGCTGAATTTGCACCACGAAAGCCATCCCACGGGGTATTTCGTGCGAACTGAGAAGGCCCTTACCTAGTTCTGGCCGAAGTACGAAAAGGGGTGTATAAGCTCGGCGATTCCGAAGGAGTCGAGTTGAAAAATACTTGGCATTCGGACGCCTTGAGAAAATACTATGCTTAGGATTTCGGCAAAGAAAATTGTACTGCACAAGTTAGCAAAATTCTCTCTGAGTACAAAAAATTGCCTCAAGCATAAATGGCGCAAATTTCTCAAAAAGTGACCAGACGAGCGAAGGCGTCATCTTCCGAAGTCTCGTAAAAAGACTTGAACAAAATCCTTGAGATTAAGCCCTCGAAAGGCTGAACTTCGCGAAAAAGGTCATCATATTAAGCGCAGACGAATTTTTCCGAAGACTGTGGAGCGAACTAGTTCGAGACCTCACCAAAAAGACTTAGCCAAGTTTTCTTCATTGAAAATGAAATTACAAAAAGGAGTGCCAAAAGAAGAAGACTAAAAAAAGAAGAAGCAAAAGGCAAAGGACCCTAAACAAAACTAAGGATTCCCGGCATCCTGAGAACCGCCTGCTCCCGCGTTCTTCTCTACTATCTTCGGCGCAGGGAGAGAAGATGGCAGGTTTAGATGTTCAATTTTGGACCAGGACCACCGAGGCCCCTCGGGAATATTTAGGGCCTCCAGGAAAGAAAGGTCCAGATCAGGGAACCTTTGAAGAACCTGGTGACGAACAAGACAAAATCCGTCCTGAAAACAAACTTTGGTCATCTGGTCAGATTTGTCTTTCTCGACCCCAAGGTCCTCAAGGTGTTTTTGAAGCTCAGCAACCTCCTCCTTCAATGCCTTCATCTTCTTCTTCTTCGGTTCCTTCTTCAAAGCATCAACCTCGGCTTGAAGCGCAGCTTTCTCAGCAAGCACCTAGGTCAGGCGGTCTTCGGCCTTGGATTTCTCTTTTTGGTACGCCTCATTTGCCGAGATCAGCTCCGCTATCTGAGAGCCGAGGTCAGAAATTTTCTGGGAGGAGTCGTTTGATAGTTTCTCTTTCTCTTTTAACTCCTCCCGAAGAGCGGAAACTTCCTTCTCCGCAGAATTGGCCAACTCCGAATTCTTGATAGCTAGATCCGAACACATGGCCCTAGTTTTCTCTAAAGAACCTAAGACCTGAGTTCGGAACGCCGTCTGCCTCGCCACCCGAACTCTGAGAAAGCCGGCATATCCCAGTAGCTATAAAAGGGCAAAGGCAAAGTCACTAAAACAGAGAGAAAACCAAGCACTTAGAAAGAATCCAAGAAAATGGGGCGCGAAGTATACCTGGGCGGCGTGCTCGGAAAGCTTTTCAGCAAGAGAGTCATCGCCCAGATGGGCCTCGGCAATGGCTCTAAAGGAGGCCTCAGTAAGGATCCCTTTAGAGATCTCTTTAGCCATCTGTGGACAATCGCCGGAGTACATGTTCATGTCCTCCGTGAATGTCCAAAAAGGCTCCATTCGGGATGATGGCGTCCCGAAGGGCTCTCCTTTGGGCATGATCGGCCACCCAGCCTGGGGCGAGTAGCTCCTCTACAAAAAGACATGAAGCTGGATTAAGGCAGCTGGACGCCAACGAACCCGAAAAAGGAAAAAGGCACCACAAACCGAACCTGAAGGCACTTCCACCACGTCGTCATCGGCAGCCGGAACCTCCTCGGCAGGGACCCCCTTGCCTTTTATTCTGCGCCGTTCTTCAGCAGAAGGGGACTCCACCACGGTATCCAGAAGAGCCTGCAACGAAGTAGGACTGCGAGGAGGAACCTCGGCAGTAACCTCGGGCTGAGGAACAACAACAACTCCCGGCTCCTCGATAGCCTCCTCGGGAGTGGCCTTCCTCGCCCGTTTTGCCGCCGAAGGACCGGCCCCGGTTGTTTTACGCCTTCGGGAGACGACTTTCTTCGTCGGATCACCCTTCTCGGCTTGGCCGGTGAAAAGGGCTTTGTAGAAGGCAGCCGTGTCCTCGCCCATTAAGAAACTTCCTCCCGAAGGAGTTGCACAAGCCAGGAATCCTTCCCAACGATGGCAGGAGCTGGCATCTCGAGGTCCGTCTTGTGCTCCTTTACCACCTTGAGCTCCCGAAGGACCTCCTCGGTCATCAACCTCCAGTTAATGGGGAAGGGGTAAAGAGAGCGCGAAGAGACCTCGGGACCCCAGTCAGCGACGGCTCGAATACGACGGTCGAAATTCGCGAAAATAGGAGCCAACTCTGGGGTCAGCAACATCTTCGGATCTACGATGTCGTCGTCCAGCCTTCCCTGAGCCCACTTGGTCGGGACATGCGACCAGGCCTCCTCCATCTTCAAAAAGAAAAACTTTTTTTGCCACCCTTGCCAGCTGTCCTTGGTGGCGAAGGTGAACATGTACTTTTTGCTCCCGGATCCCCGAGGTAGCATGAAGTAGAAGCCACCCTTCGGGACCACATAGAGCTTGTAGTACTGCATAAAAATAACGTAGTGGGGCTTTATTTTGAAAATGCCACACATACAGAGAAAGGCGTTAAAATAGCAGTACGAGTTCGGGGGGAGTTGATTTACGGCAATGCCATGAAATCTGCAAAACTCGCAATGACTGGGACGTTAAAATAGCAGTTCGGGCGAAGGCGAAACGTTGCCATAACTGCTCCTTCGCGCCTAAAAAGGCGCGCTTGACGTTACAGTACAATCCCTACCAATGACCGAGTGCCACGTGTCAGCCATCGAGCCAAAAAAGGACGCGCCTTCTGACACCCCTAAAAGACTGGGACGTGCCGCTCCAAACTGACACGCCTGGTCATGGGACGCGACGCTGCACAGACTTGCAAAAGGAAAAAGAAAGAAGTAAGTAGCCTCGGAGACACCAAAAGACAGGCCATTGCCAAACAACCCATGATCATCGGGCAAAAGGTGTACCTTCGGCACAGGTTTTACTCCCTAAAAACTCCCAAAGAGCATCCTCGGAAAGACTACAAACCGAAGTCTCCACTTCGGCTTTCCAAAGGAGGGCATGTGATAGCCGAAGGCTATAGCCTCTATCTAAACCGAACCCGGAGCGACATGAAGCTTTTTAGCTCCCCGAGGTACGAAACAAATCGCCTTCGGAAACGGAGAATCAGCTATTGTAAGCCGAAGAAGATCTCCCCCGAGGGAGGAACCTGAAACAGGGAACTCCCCCGAACTGTGGGCATATTTCCCGAAGGGCATCGTCCGTACCAAAGGACGACCTCGGCCATGGACTTCGGGAGTACGGCATGAGCATTTAATGAGCATTTAAGGAGCCTCTGACAAGGAAACCCACACGCCGCCTGAAACGGCGACTTGACACGCTGATGTCGTCCAAGTCCTATCTCAGCCACAAAACCAGGAGCCTGAAGACGGCTACCTGTCCCCTACGCCCTGAAAGGATCCAGCCGAACACGTGTCAGGATCTGAACGGGCCAAGCATTTCTATAAATACTGGGAAAAAGGACTTGGCAAGGGATCGATCCATCCCCTCTCCCTGATCAGCCCTCGTCCATAGCTGAAAATATACGCAGGCTAGCTCTCGCACCTTTCTAGCGTGCCTACTCTACTCATTATCAGAATACTAACTTGGGCGTCGGAGGCTCCTCCCTGGAACACCATCCCGGGGACCTCCTAACCCTTTTTTCTGAGCTTTTCAGGTATTTCCCACCTGGGGAATATCTCAGCAAGACGTCTTTCCCCCCCGGAAGCTCCCTCGGAATTCACCATGTCACTGGACAGAGATGCCGGAGGGCATCAATATACTTTTTAGGGATGGAAAGCAACTCTTCTTACGCATAAGGCATGCAAACAGACAGCAGTCAGCTCTATCATCCTCGGTTATATCAAGTGATAGCCTGCATATTGGAATTCTTGCTTCTGCTGCTCATGCTGCAGCAAACAACAGCCCATTTACTATTTTCTATAATCCAAGGTACTGTGGAATCTCATAAGCTCCATGTATTAACACCCAGAATATCATTATAAACCAAGAGATATAGGGGTTTTTGACAGGGCAAGTCCTTCAAAATTTATGGTTCCTTTAGCCAAGTACAGCAAAGCTATGTATGTTCAAGTGTCACTTGGTATGCGGTTTAGAATGATGTTTGAAACTAAGGAGTCAAGAGTTCATAGACAGATGGGCATAATCACTGGTATCAGTGATTGGATCTTGTGAGGTGGAAACATTCTTAGTGGCGCAGTCTTCAGGTAATTTTTCTGGACTGAAATGGGTTCATTCAATTAATGTTCTGTACTTAATTGCACAGGCATGTTTTGTTGGCTATGGTTTTTATGGAGCTTGTTTTTAGTGAGCTCAAACATTATTTGTGGAGTTCCAAGAGTGCAAGTTCAGTTATATACCTTTGAAGCACAAATCTTAATCGAGTCTTGTAACTTCTTACTGCAAGACCATTTTGCATGAAAATATTTAAGCTCTATATTTGCGTTCAACACCTAGCTGGCATACTGTCAGAATCTTTTTTCTAGGCTTTGTTCCACAGCAATCATCCAATATGCATTTTCATGTTGTGCAGTTAATGCAATTCTTACTGATTATTAAGATCAAGATATAGAATTAATCTTTCTCTTGTGCAGTTCATTCATGTTTATTTTCATGGATAGGTCTTTGATATATCTATGGAATATTCATTCAACTGTCCTTTTTAGCTTTTTGCTCTATTTCTATTAATGCCTTTCATTTAAGGTTGAAACCAAGTCAAGCCAAGCTGAGTAGCAAGCAATCCAAGATTCGCTTGAATCAGTAACGTGCCTGATAATTTTTTCAAGGTTGATACTTGAATTAAAAAGGGTACTTTGCATCCAGAAGTTGAAGAACGAGTGGTAATTTGTAGCTTTTTTTTTTATACATGTATATCTATGTGTCTTTGTTTCAATTTTTGCGTAAAAGGAGAACTCACATCAAGCTTCATTTTCTAAATACAGTTATGATTTCACACATTTATATATAGGATTTTAATTTTGCAAAACATAGTAATATATTTTTGTTTATAGGTTAGAGGTTTTTTTACTGATGCTGGAAGTGGTGCTAAAGAAGCTTTCCGTTCGTCACAATCAAGTGATGATGAAGACATTGGTGATGACTCCCATGAAGATGATTAGCCATTACATTTGGTACTTGTAAACCTAGGTTGACATTTATTAGATATTATTTCCTATGTTTAATACTTGAATATTTAAAACGGCATTTTGCTTTGTTGGATAATTTAGTTAAACATTCTAGATGTTGGCTACTATATATGAATTGTAGATGTTTTTTCTATTAATTCTAATTTTAATTTCATATTTCTATATTTAAGTGTTCATATCACTCAAACAATGTAGTCAGTAGCACTAACAAAATAGTATAGGCAATCAAGTTTTTTCTTTTAAAAAAAATAAATAACAGAAAAATAGAAGTGATTAAGTGCTTTTGAAAATCATGTAACCAATACAAGATTTCTTGCTAAATTTGATGCGATTAACCACTTCAATAGGTGATTGGAATGCTGCCTCAAGGGTGGGACGTTTATCATTACCTTTGAAGTAGATAACCGCTTCTAATCCAACCGCTACAAATTTTGAAATGGTTACTGATTGCTTCAGATTTTTTTGAGGCAAGTCTCGCGAAAGCAGTTTCCTGAAGCGGTCAGAAATCATTTTTGTTTCGTTTGAAGTGGTCAAAACCGCTTCCATAAGGTACTAAAAACCACTTTAATGGTTGCATTTTCTTGTAATGAGTGAGCCTAAGAAGCATGATTTCTTATGACTTATACTAGTGATGTGATGCTCATAGATCAAGATGAGCCCACAACCTACCAAAAAGCTATGTCAGGACCAGATTGTGAGAAGTGCCTAGAGGCCATGAAATCCAAGATGGAATCCATATATGAAAACCAAGTATGGACTTTGGTTGATCCACTTGAAGGAGTAAAACCCATTGGGTGTAAATGATTTTTCAAGAAGAAAATCGACATGGATGGTAATGCGATTAACTTTAAGGGATGATTGGTTGCAAAAGGTTTCACGCAAATTCATGGTATTGACTATGATGAAACTTTTTAACTAGTTGCCATGCTTAAATCCATCCAAATTTTATTGGCTATTACTACACACTATGATTATGAGATATGAAAAATGGATGCTAAAACCAGCTTCTCTAATGGAAAGCTACTTGAGGATGTATGCGTGACGCAACTTGAGGGTTTTGTCACTGTAGAGTGTGTAAGTTGCAAAGGTCTATTTATGGACTGAAGTAAGCTTCTCAGAGGTAGAATATTCATTTTGATGAAGCAATCAAAGAGTTTAGTTTTATTAAAAATGAAGATGAACCTTGGGTCTAAAAGAAGCTTAGTGGGAGTGATATTATCTTCTTAGTTTTGTAGATAGATAACACACTACTCATCAGGAATGACATTCTTGAGCTACAGTCTATGAAGACTTGGCTAGGAAAATGTTTCTCTATGAAGGATTTGGGGTGGAGCAACCTATGTGTTTGGTATTATAATGTATAGAGATAGATCTAGAAAACTACTTGGCCTAAGTCAAAATAGATACATTGATAATGTGCTAAAGAGGTTTAGTATCCAAAACTCCAAGAAAAGATTATTGCCCATGTCACATGGTATACCTATCTCCAGATCTTAGTGTCCTAGAACACCTGAGGAGAGAGAATGCATGAGTAAGATTCCATATTGTGGCGGAACAGGTTCTCAATGCCCTGATTTGCTAACATTGATAGACTCCTTGGGAATTATGATCCTACTTAGGTTATTATTGACTAGTTATTACTTGTGAGGTATCTTAAATCATTATGTGGAATTAGTTACTTAGCATACCCTACATAGAAAATCTTTATGCATCATCCTAGCTATGCAATAGCAATTAAATAAAATCAACATTGAAAATAGTGCCATGACAATTAATGAAAACACAATTCAAAATGAGCCAAGATGTAAAACTTTAGTTGTTTTAATTTGAAGTAACAACTATGTGCATACATCTTAAACTTATATGCACCCAAAAGTAACCTTAATGTTCTACACACCAATGAACACTATTAGAGGTGGTACTTAGTATGAAAAATGTCATATATATAATAATGACAACAATATCTACTAAGATCCACCATTAGCTTTCCACCCGAGCAACCTAGTTTTAAGTGGTAAGCCTTACTTTTCATGTGCATACTTAGCTTTGAAAGCTGAAAAGATGACTATTTGGTTAGTACTAACTTATATTATAAGCAATCATTAACCAAAAGATTCATACTTAGATAGTATATTCAAACGAATAAAATGTAGTACTAACAATCGTCCTTCACCAACTATTAGGCCCGACTAGCCTTCTAAATACTTGCACAACACTTAGGGGGTGAGTACTCGAAAGTACTCAATAAGGGATTTAGCAACTGCAAGGAAAATATATACAAACATGCAAGCAATATATATACACACACAAACCAAGCAATCAAACAATACAACAAACAATAAGCACAAGCAATTAATAAACAACAATAATAATGTAATGTAATGTATGGATGGATGAGTGAATGCACATGTTTATGCACATAGGACTTCTTACCCCTGAAGGTGTTCTTAACTGCCATTTGCTCATACGGCTAGGGTACTTGGATATTGGCCCTTATATCCGGTGCTCGCATTTGATTAAACCCCATGAAGTCATCCTTATGGGCGCCTTAAGTAAGCTGTCATTTACTCACTTGCCCGCATTTTATGAGCTATTTAGAGCAAATCATCATTTACCCACTTCTTACACGAAACTTCCCCTTACTTGTTATGCTGGGAAATTAAACTTAGTGGTCAAACTTCATTAAGTTCCCTTGAACAAGACTCAGGCAACTTAGTGGATCACTTACTAAGCCCGTCGACTCGGTTAGGACCTCTTGAGCACTGCTCAATGCCCGGAGGTACTTGGCCTCTACTTGGTCAACAAAGGTCCTAGACCTTTCTCAAGTCCCTATCTAATTTCAGAGGTTCACGACCTCACCACTTGATCATTGGAGAACTCATACAATACTAAGCCCCTCCTTAGTACCCTATTTGTGACTTAAGGTACCTTACTTATCCACTTTTCCTTAGCCCTCTTAACCACCCACTTATTGATGCATATTTAAATCTGAGCACTTTTGAGCGATGTTAGAATGCTACCTAAGCCTTAGGACTTGATTTGGGACACTTAGAAACAAGGTTGGCAGAATTCAGGTACAATGTTATGGCATTGTATAATATTGTGGTATGACAACATCATGATTTTATGAAAGTTGTTGGAAGTGATGTGATAGTACCAACATAGTTGGTGTGACTGCATTGCACATTTCAGGCGATCACATCAAATAATCAGTGCGACGACATTAACCTTTGGAACTGCATTTCTTCACCCTTTTCTCGGCCAATCTTGCTCTAAATTTTACCCAAACCAGTTCCAATCATTTTTGGCTCATTTTAACTCACTCCTAAGTGTTCTAATAGTACCTGTGCATCATTTAATCATGCCATAACATAAATCCTTTACCTCAAGTCCAAGTTAAGCAAGATCCAAAGCAAAACAAACCACATAGAGTTCACTTGAGCACAAATTGCTTCCCTTGAGTTCCAAGCCTAAATCCAAGAAAAATGGGATCCGCAAGCACTAAATTAAGGGCATCAATAACCATGTCTCAAGCTTAGAACCAAGTTATACCCATAGATAAAACTTCCCTTTGGGTTTCAACTCAAACTTGGAGGAATGAGTTCTGGAGCACCAAATACACCAATGTCTAGCTAAGAGCTTGATGTAATTGCCTTGGGACCCTTAATTTTCATGGAGAATAAAGTAAATTTGGAATATTTGATGAGACCAATGGCTATGGAGGAAGGGAAGAACGAAAATGATTTGGGAGAGATGATGAATAGTTGTTTGATTTGTCTGAAAAAAAATATCTCCACCCACTCCAACTATAACTTTGACTTACTTCTTCCACTTGCCAAATTAATTTTTTTTCCTTCTCACTAGATTTTTTTGGCTTAAACCATCCCTTTAGGTCGTATGGTTAATTGTTCTCCTTGCCCATAGCCTTTAAACTTTATGCCATAATTGGCACAATAGTCCTAATTCCTTAGTTAGTGCATTTTGGTCCCCAAACTCTCATTCTTTGTTCTAATGGTTAGAGTAACTTTTGGCCTTAAATTATTTGATTAAAAATTACTCACATGACCTTAATTTCACTAAAATTATACCCATGTCACTCACTTGGTTTAAAATTACCATTTTGCCCTTCTTACCCTTTGGTGCGATTTTACACTTTAGAACTCAACTTAACCTTACTTAACTTGCTTTCCTAGCTTAATAAAACTTATTTGAGGAAAAAGATAAATTTGGATTTACTTACTTTGGCTCCCAACTATGGGAAGTACTTGGAGAGCCTTTACATTCACCCTACCTTAAGAAATTTGTTCCCTCAAATTTTGATTCTTAACTAAGCATAACATTTGGATGGTAATCCTCTTACATCGTACTCGGTTTCCTTAATCATGGTCTTTTCTTTACTATGGTTGCCCACAGCTCCTTAACCATGAGTTCATGTCATGTTCTTAGCTTCTTGACTTGTTGGTCAAGAAACTTCTTAAGGTACTTCTTAGGAGACCTTTCCTTGGAGACATTACTTATGGGGTGAGTTTACATGGCACATCCCCATACTACCAATTTTCAATTAAGCCTTTGTAACTTGCAGCTAACTTGCTCCCTTTTGGCCATTCTTCCCGTTGGGGTACGTTTGGGAGTGCTTAGTCTCATACTTTAGGTCTTTATCGTGGTGGAACTTGTCACAATCTTACACCTCACTTAGGCTTTCAAGCCCTACTTAGGTGTTTCTTAATTACTAACACCATAACACTCTTGGCACAATTTAACTTGGCAATGCTTGCACTCATCTTAGGCATTTAAGCCATCTTGGGTACATCACCATTTTATTGTCACTTAGTGCCCCTTAGTACTAAGGACACATTTTTGACATAGCAACTCTTATACATGACTTAGGCACTCAAGCCAATTCTTAGGTGCATCTTTAATCTTGTTGCCTTTTGATGCCATGGGCACATACTTCTCATGATAACTTATCCTTGGCATTGTTGCCTTTTAGCACCTTAAGTATGGTACCATTTTAGTGGAGGCTTACCTTTAGCTTTCTTAGGTAGCTATTCACACTTACTACCTTAGGGTTTCCTAGCCATTTTAGGACATTCACAAGTCCGACACCCTTGACCCTGGTCTAGGCTTCTTAGTCTACATTGACTTCTCGTATTTCAGGTGTCCTTAGGTAAGCCAAAAACTACCCAATTCTTTAACACTTGACTCCTCTAGGTAATCACCTAACATGCTTGGTGATGGCGTGGCGTTCGCCATCATTTGTGTTTCCGCCGTGGTCTATGGTTGAATGTTGCACGTGGCCGTCCGGTGATGGATGGCGGTGGCCGAAGAAGGTTCCCGGTGCTGGAGAGAGCCTGAGAAATGGGACGCCCTTAGGTGGTCCAGCCTGAAAAACAGAGAAAACAGGGGTTAGGAGGTCCCCGTAGTGGTTTTCCGGGGAGGAGCCTCCGACGCCCAAGTCAGTGCTTTTAAATGACGAAGGGTAAGCACAAAATAGATTTGCCGGGAGGGTTTCTCTGGTATGCACGGAAGGGAAAGAATCTCGCCGGAGGCATTTTTCCGGCATGTCTTTAGAGAAAAGAGAAGGCTAGAACTTTGTAGTCTTCTTTAGGCCCCCTTTTCTCAGGAGCCTTTCCTGCTATAAATAGGGGAAAATAGGCCCCTCTGATTGTGACACATGTATGGACAGATGCCATCCGTACCTCTAAGTAGAAAAAGGGGCCGGCCGCGTGCAGGCTTTCTCGGGCAGTGATTTGTCGAGAGTCGTGTCTCAGTGTGCTAGAGCACGGACTACAGTGGCCTGTCAGAATGCTTAAGGCCAACGTCTGGTGCGTACAGGCGAACATGTCAGAGGCTTCTTTGCGTCCCGCATCGCTCAGCCGAAGTCCATTCGGCCGACGTTACTTTTTAGTGGGACGAACAGGGACCTCTTCCCGGGGTGATACCGTCTCTCTGGGGTTACCCACTCTTCCGAAGTGGGTTCATTCATCTTCCAAGGGAGAGGCGATATGGCAAATTTCCGAGGTCGGTGCGATGGTGCTTCCGAGGTCATATATGTCAGGCGTGTGGCCTCCTCCCCCGAAAATCAGTAGTCAGGGCGATGGCACTTCGGCCATCACATGCCCTCCTTCGAGAAGCTGAAGTGTGACTTCAGCTTGTAGCCCTTCTGGGAGCACTTTCAGAGGATTCAGCTTATATCATTTGCAAGGAAGGTACTTCGCCATTTTAAAGGCATAGTCTGCTCGGGCGGATGTCGCATAGCTGTCTTTTGGTGTCTTCGAGATTTCCAATCTTGTCTTTTCAGTCTCAGATTAGTGAACTGTCATGCCTTAGAAAACATGCCCTAGTTTTTCGTGATAGTCGACACGTGGCAAGCGCCGATTGGTATGGTGCGTCTTTTTGCGTGGCAAGAGTAATTATGGTGACTTTTCGCTCCCACGCAGTAGTTATGACGCCTTTTCAATTGCCCTTCCCTGCTCTATATAAGACTTTCCTGTGTGACTTCTTATTTGTTTTTTTTCCTTGCTCTTGCCTTTGCTCTCATTTTTTCTTGCCTTTTCCATCTCTTTCAGCGACGGTCTGTACGGCGGAGCGATTTCCGGTGATTATTTATGACGGCTTTTCTTTTAGCAACGGTCTGCACGGCGGAGTGATTTCCAGTGATTTTTTACGACGACATCCAGGAATCCTGATTTCGGCAAGGCTTTTCGTGAGTGCCTTCCTTTGACTTCTGCCAACTTCTCAGTTTTTTGGCTAACCGTTTTTGGACTCATACTGATGCTTTTCCCCTTTTTCAGAGATGGCTGACGATTCTGCCAACTACTACAAGAGTCTCTTCCTTGGTCAGGTAGAGAAGGGAGAACAGGCGAAGAAAAGTGGCTCCAAAAGACGTAAGTCTACTGGGAGCGGACCGTCTTCGGCCAAGAAGTCCAAGAAGAGAGCCCTTACTCCACCTTCGGAAGATGTGGTGGAGGTCGATGAAGTTATTGGTGCCTCCACCAAGGCTGCTATCTCAACTGATGTGATAACCAGTTCCACCGACGCGGCTACAACCTTCGCCATGGTTGATGTCACTCCGATATCTACCAGGGTTGCTGCCCCCTCCGAAGTAGCTACAACATCTTCTGAGGCTGTTGGTGCTGCAGCCGAGGTGCCCGTCGGAGTAGTCACCCTTTTCACTCCGTCGAGTCCTACCTCGTCGGTGGAGCTTTTAGGCTCTTTGCCTAAGAGTCCTACTGCTAAAAGGCTGGGGAGGCGCCGCAAGGATAAGGGCAAGCATGCTCCGGCCTTTTTGGAGGAGACAACCGGGGTTGCGTCAGGTTTACGTCGAATCAACTTTTGGCACTTGCTCCCTTATAACTTGTGTTTTCGAGGAGCTCTTTCTGACTTACGCCCCTCCGTTTTACAGAGGACCAAGCAGCCCCAGTATGGATAACTGATCATGCCCGAAGAAGGGCCCTTCGGGACTCCCTTCTCCCAAAGGATAAAGTTCCGAAGGAGCCATTTTGGTCCTTCACGGAGGACATGAACTTGTTCTCCGGGGATTGCCAAGAGATGGCTCCCTAGATGGCGAGGGGTATTCTCACTGAGGCTTCTTCTAAGGCGGTTGTCGAAGAGTGCGCTTCTGGAGACATTCTTGCCGCTAGAGTCTTTGAGCGCGTCGCTCAGGTGATCCTTTTGGCCTCCTCTCTCTTGCCCAAGTGTTCTGCCTTCCCTTATGCTGCTTTTACTGAGGATTTTCTCCTTCTCCTTTGCAGCTTTTGGGGTATAGTGAGCACCTCCGAATTTGGGCGGCGGAGCAGTCTTCTGCCCGAGCTCAGGCTGAAAGTGAACTGGAGAAGGCCAGGCTTTTCCGTGTTAACTTGGACATAGCGAATGTCGAGTTAATGCGCATAGCCAGGGAGAAGGTGTCTTTGCTCCAGGATGAGTTCTTGATAGGCCAATCAGACCTTTTGAAGGACTTTTCTTGTAAAATGCACGACCTTGGCGAAGAGGCTGTGCGTTTGACTTCGGCCAATGAGACCCTTCGGAAGGAGAAAGAAAAGGAAGCTGCCCTTCTGAAGAGAACTCTTGCCGAAAAAGCGGCTCTTCAAGCCCGGGTTTATTTTCTGATGAGGAGTGCGGCAAAAAGGAGGAACGCGAAGGGACTGGTGCGGAGGATAGCCGATCTAAAGGAGGAGGTCCTGGGTCTCGAGAAAAAGGTTGTTGTTCTTGAGAATGAGGCAGACTTGCTGGACGTAGAACGAGACAAAGCAGCCCAAATGTCGAAGGTGTCCTTTCAGGACGGTTTTTGTCTAGCTCGCCATCAATTTCTGCAACGATATCCGGACCTCGAGACCTCCTTTCTTTCGTCCATGGATATTCCCGCGGGTCCTCGGTGGGCTTGGTCGAAAGCTGATCACCTCAACCTGCCACCTGTTCCTCTTCTTGCGCCGAGGGCGACGGCTAAAGACACGGGAGCGGGAACTTCTCGCGTCGCCGGGAATCTTTAGATATTCTAGGGTTTTTTGTACCCGTCTTGTATCAAAGACTTTCTTTAATGGATTCCTCCTTATTTCTTCACTTTGAGCCATTTTTTGTTTTTCCAGTTGCCCTGGCCAGTTTCGGCTAGGGGAGTTTCGGGGAACCACTCCCTGGCTTTTTTGCTGGCCGACCTCATTTTTTCGGCTATCAAAGACTTTTCAGGTGAACACTTAGATTGCCTTTGATGGATGCCATGCCGCCCTTCTCTTTAGAGAAGGAAAACGTAGCCTTCGAGTATGCGTGCTTTAGCCTTGTTCGGCGGGTAACCTGTGCAGGAGAAAAGAGAAATTTCTCTAAGTACAGCCTTTTTACTTAAAAATTCTAAGTACGGAATGAAATTCTAAATGTAGAATTCTGTAATTTTCTCCCTTTGATGCTGCCAAGCTGATAATTCTTTCTTTCGGACCTCGCCCTTAATCAAGCGAGGTTGTTTTGGTGGGTGAAGTTCTCCCCTGAGATAGTCCTCGGGGGTCTGTCTTGGCCCATTCGGAGAATGAGATCTCCTTTTGGCGTTCAGCGCATTTTTGCGCCTATGGCCACCTTTTACGGAGAAAACATTTCTCCAGAGCTCGTTTACGCTTTAGGGAGTGGCTCGATTTTGGTTCCCCATTTCGAAGCTACTTCTTTCTTGGCCGTGCGTTCTTCCCGAACTTGTTCTCTTTTGGGTGGTCAATTTCAGCTGTTAAACCAACTGGGAAGCGAGGTCTTTTTCCTTAGCGGCTGAAGTTCTCCTCTAAGGTAATTCTCGAGATTCGACATTTGGCCTTTCGGAGAACGAGGTCTACTTTTGGTGTTGGCGGAATTTTGCACCCATGGTCACCTTTTTCGGAGAAGACACCTCTCCTGAGCTCGTTCATGCTCCGGGGAATGGCTCGAGTTTGGTGGCCGAAGTTCTTGCCTGAGATAGTCCTCGGGAGTCTGTCTTCGGCCTTTCGGAGAACGAGATCTCTTTTTGGCGTTCGGCGCAATTTTGCGCTAACGGCCATCTTTTACGGAGAAAACACTTCTCCTGGGCTTATTCATGCTTCAGGGAATAGCTCAGGTTCGGTTCTTCCCGAGCTCGTTCTTCCTTCCTGAGCTCATTCATGCTCCGGGGAATGGCTCGAGTTTGGTGGCCGAAGTTCTCCCCTGAGTTTGGTGGCCGAAGTTCTCCCCTGAGATAGTCCCCAGGAGTCTGTCTTCGGCCTTTAGGAGAATGAGATCTCTCTTTGGCGTTTGGCGCAATTTTGCGCTAACGGCCACCTTTTACGGAGAAAACACTTCTCCTGGACAGTCGCTCTTTACTTGATAGCTGTATTGCTCCAAGTAGGCACTGGTCTTTGCAGGCGAGTATTTTTTGTGGTTTTTTGGGAAGTTTGTCTGATTATTCCCACAAGGAATTTCCTCGACCATTCTGGACCTTCTCCCCTTGTGCCCAATTCTATTCGGGGGCTCTACTTGCTTGTTGCTTTAGAACTGAGCTGGTGGACCGGAATGTCATTTCTCTCCGGGGCCAATGGCAGACTTTTTGGCCTCCTTCGTCTAAAGACTGAAGCCATTATGCTACCGGCAATAATATGCCATCTTTGTGCGTCATGTTCCTTTAGGCAGGCTTTTGTATATCTTTTGCTTGCTTAATCAGTAGGGGTTCTGCGCCTTGTCTCGCGAAATGAAGTACTTTTACTGCTTTCTCATAGCTTTATACTTCAAGCGTTGCTGACAGTGGGCCGTTTCCCCCCCCCCCCCCCCCCCCCCTTCTTTTTCTCTCTTTTTTTTTTGTAGAGGGCTGAGGGCGATCTCTCGGTGTTACTCATTCCGACGGGAGTCTTTCGGGCATTCTATTCTGAAGGCATTTTTTCAGGTGCTAGTGCATTTTTGGCCATTTTCGCCCATTTTGGACAAATTTTGTTCACACCTTTTTTTTTGCGCGCTGTTCTGCACCTCTTTCTGCCGATGCCTTTCTATAATGGGCCTGGGCTTCCCTACTGATGTCCTTCCTCTTCAATCAAGGAAGACTGTCTGGAACATTTTCTGTACTTTCCGCCATTTCATGAAGATTTTTTCAGGCTTGCTGGGAGACGCCACTTTTCGGGGCATTTTTTGCATTCATTACCACTTCGTGAGGGAGAAGCCTTTTTGTGGGGTTCTTCCTTTGTCCTATATTTTCATTCCTAGCAAGTGCCGAACTTGGGTGGTCCAACACTTTGTTAACCGAATATGCTAACTCAGGTGACTTCCCTATCCTCGGGCCTCCAAGGTGCCGCTCCCGCGCCGCAGTGTTTTTTGTGCCTGGCATTTCTTCGGCTGGGGGATCCTTCTTTTAGATTTCACCTATATTCGGTCCTCGTTGGATTTTCCTTTTTTCTGGTTCTGGGATTTTCGGTAACAGTCTGCTAGTGGTTTGGGGTTATATATTGCTCCCCTAAACTTGCGCGTGATGCAGTATCTTTGGAGTTCGGCGCGCTTGCGCGTTTACTCTATTCCTTCTGACGACGCGCGGTGGTGACTCCTCTTTGGACGGTGGTGGTGTGTCCGTTGGAGTAGGATCATAACCTTTTGCCCGCTTAACATCAATGCGTAAGCGTCTTTTCAGGGTGGTGGGCTTGGTTTTGCTGTCTGAAGAACAGCAACCTTTCTTTGGCCCGGACTCTTCTGACGGGGGTTTGTGTCCGTTGGAGTAGGATCATAACCTTTTGCCCGCTTAACATCAATGCATAAGCGTCTTTTCAGGGTGGTGGGCTTGGTTTTGCTGTCTGAGGAACAGCAACCTTTCTTTGGCCCGGACTCTTATAACGCGGGGGGGGGGGGGGGGGGGGGGGGGTCTGGACGGCACCGGATCTATCTTTCCCCTCCATCATGTTTCGAAGGAAAGCACGTCCTTTGGGTATTCATCCACTACTCTTTGTTTCCCCTTGAGCCCTTGGGCCACCCCTACTCCCCTCGTCAAAAGGATTGAGAGAGGAGACTTCGGCTTGATATTTGCACATGGACATCATTGGCCTATCCGCTGCTGTATTTCGACCACGGTAACGCGTGGGAATTTATGCAGGAAAGCCACGGCGATGTTCGAGCGATTATCATCCCCAGGATGGGAAATCCTTGTACTTTAATCGTTCGACTGCCGGGCGACTCTCCGGCGCGGAGGGGGGGCCTCAGGGAACCTTTTGTCCTTAGCACGCTGAGTTTCTGACCACGGCTGCCTGAAAAAGTTCCCACAGACGGCGCCATGTGATGGCGTGGCGTTCGCCATCATTTGTGTTTCCACCGTGGTCTATGGTTGAATGTCGCACGTGGCCGTCCGGTGATGGATGGCGGTGGCCGAAGAAGGTTCCCAGTGCTGGAAAGAGCCTGAGAAATGGGACGCCCTCAGGTGGTCCAGCCTGAAAAACAGAGAAAACAGGGGTTAGGAGGTCCCCGGAGTGATTTTCCGGGGAGGAGCCTCCGACGCCCAAGTCAGGGCTTTTAAATGACGAAGGGTAAGCACAAAATAGATTTGCCGGGAGGGTTTCTCTGGTATGCACGGAAGGGAAAGAATCTCGCCGGAGGCCTTTTTCCGGCATGTCTTTAGAGAAAAGAGAAGGCTAGAACTTTGGAGTCTTCTTTAGGCCCCTTTTTCTCAGGAGGCTTTCCTGCTATAAATAGGGGAAAATATGCCCCTCTGATTGTGACACGTGTATGGACAGATGCCATCCGTACCTCTAAGCAGAAAAAGGGGCCGGCCGCGTGCAGGCTTTCTCGGGCAGTGATTTGTCGAGAGTCGTGTCTCAGTGTGCCAGAGCACGGACTACAGTGGCCTGTCAGAATGCTTGAGGTCAACGTCTGGTGCGTACAGGCGAACATGTCAGAGGCTCCTTTGCATCCCACATCGCTCAGCCGAAGTCCCTTCGGCCGACGTTTCTTTTTAGTGGGACGAACAGGGACCTCTTCCCGGGGTGATACCGTCTCTCCGGGGTTACCCACTCTTCCGAAGTGGGTTCATTCGTCTTCCAAGGGAGAGGCGATATGGCAAATTTCTGAGGTCGGTGCGATGGGGCTTCCGAGGTCATATATGTCAGGCGTGTGGCCTCCTCCCCCGAAAATCAGTAGTCAGGGCGATGGCACTTCAGCCATCACTTGGGGTCCTTGACTACTCTTTAGTCACTTAGCCATTTCTTGGCTCTTAATTCTTAAGACACCCTTAGCATGCTCTTTCACTATTTATTATCCATGAGTCATTTCTTAATCAGCTTGGCCTTCTTTAACAACGGGATATTCTAGGCCATTATAGCCTTTTCTTAGGTCTCTTCAAATTACTTAAAACCAATCCTTAGCACCATTGATCAACTTGCCTAGGTACTTTAAATACCCCACACATTGCCCAACATGTCACAACTGTGACCCTTAGGCCTTACCTTAGTTACTTGGCCACCTTTGGTGTATAATTGGCATTTAGTTCTCTTAGGCACCATGGCTCTCTATAATTTTCCTTAGGAAGCCCTTAGGACTCTTGGTGTTCAACCTTTCACGGTCTTCCTTTAGCTCATACACTTGGGTACACTTTGTGTCCCACAACTCATGCCACACCCTCGGCCTTCTCAAGAATTTCAGTTTGCTTGATTTCAACTTAGCATTTGGCATTTGCTCTCATACTTATCTTTGTTTCTCATGGAATCTATATAGGTTTTTCTTAACACCCCAAACCCATCGAGTTAACAAAATTTGAATGCCACCCATGAGTTTTTTGAACATACTTTTATACTTGAATGAGACTTACTGACCTTATGCTTTCTTGGGGATCACTTCGGTACCTACATCTTGCGTCCCAACACTTGGGCACATTCCTAGGTCTTTGCCTCGTTAGCCCATCCTTATGCACTAACCACCTGATTACTTAGTATGATCTATACACTCATAACCCATAGTGTGAGCACCCTTAGGCTTAACTAAGGCTTACAGCCTTCTTATGCTCGGGGAAATATTACCTGGCACCTCTTTGGCCTATCTTTCACTTAAGCACATGACATCTCTTTGAAAACTAAAATTTTTGAAAGCCTTTATTATTACTCGTTCTTATGGGCTCTTAGTGATTCAAGGCCATCATTCAACAGCTCAACTTTTAGGATTCTCTAGGTAGTTCCAACTACCTTAGCTTCAATAATTTTACCTTGAGATTTTAGTTTTTTTCTTGGGCACCTACTTGTTCAAGAGTCTTTCTTAGTCATCAGTTGACCACACTTAGACTCTTTAACTGCTTAGGTAACTTCTTAACCCTTAGAAAAATAAAAAATCCCATAAAATTCTTAGGCTTAGCATGCTCACATAACTTTCCAATAAACCTCAACTTTCAGTTGTCTTGAATCCCAATAGTGAAGATATTCCCTTAAGTTACACTTAAATCTATATTAAGCTTCATGGTATTTAAGACCTTAACTCGACATTTACACCCATCTACACCTTTGCCGATTCTTTCTTATTTATCCGGGACCCTTCAATAGTGGAGTACACTTTGGACCTTTGAGTCATCTTTCTTACGAACATTTAGGTTAACTTAGATACGCACTCTTAACCTTTTAGTTTAAAGTTTTCTTTGCTTTTTCGAACTGGCAATGAACCCCACTATCTAAATTGATTGAACTCTTAAACATTCAAGAACACTACTCAATTCATTTTTGCTCCTCATAAGCAGCCTTAGGTCAACACAAACCATAACAAAAACACTAGTCATAATTCTACTACTTGGAGTTCATTCTATCTACATGGGTGTTCTCATCTACTATTAGGTCTCGATTTTATTACCATTTAGAACGTCTTTTTTTTACTCACCTGGGTTGTCCTTAAAGACACCCGGTTAATGGTGCTTTCATGGTCCCCTTTTACACTCACATTTTGGGTTGTAATTTCCTAGGGATCTGGATGTTACCCTTTTGGTCTTTAAGGATTAAGTTAACCCTTGAACCTTGGCCAACTTACCCAAATCATCGAACTCCCCTCCTAAAGGAATCGTACCTTTATAAATAATTTCACAGTTTTGAAACTTATGGGTTATGGTTTTCAACCTTCACTTGACCAACTACTTGCAATTATTGTGAGTCTTTAGGTTTCCACTTACTTTTTTTCAATTGCAACTTTAGGTTCCTAAAGTTAACTCTTGGCTTTACAAGCCCTTTACCTATGCTGTGGGTACTTGGAAAATTCAATCTTGCCTTACTTGGTAACCCTTAGTAACTTGTGTGCAATACTTTTCAGAATTAGACCAGCCATAACTGTCTTAGAGTTGTCCTTCCTTAAATTGTCCCTATAGTGCATAAAGTATTCCTTGCACTAAAAGTACAAGTTCGATCAACTTAAGGCTCAACTCATGGCATGACTTACCAACTATTCAGTGCAAGTCACCCTTACCCATAGGATACTTCCAAGGGTCACTTATGACGGGCATGGTTAAGTTGGCTCTTATGCCCCCTAATTGATCCTCTCCCTGAACATTGCCATACCATTCAATAAACCACAACCAGAGATCATTGCATACCTGTTACCCTTAATCTTCTAGGCAAAACCCTAACCACTCTAAAAATATAATCAAAAGTTACCCTTTTTGGGTTTTATGGGTTCACTTACCCACACTTGTTTGCAATCCTAGTTTTCTAGGCAAGCTAGTCACATCCACAGACATAGCAGTTTAAACAATAAAAACTACTTACAACTATGCTGTAAACTTAAAGGTAGCTTTTTTTTGTTGTCAGCTCCTTGACCAATCAATTGGTCCAAGTAAGTCTTCTTGGTTGCCTTTGAGTACTAGCAACGTTTTCCCGATGATTGAGGCATTCTTGACCTTAGCCTTGTTCAGGCCTTGACCCTGAGCATATTCATGCCCTTAGTCCTTTACCTTCCTAGTTTCCAAGCACCTAGCACGTAGCCCACTTTTTTGGTTTGTGTTGTTCCTCCTTAGGTTACATGGACTGTAAATTAAATGGTCCTTACTGAGCTCTTGCTTTAGGCCTCAACTTACCTTAGGGTGGAGATGTTATTCTCTTGGCCCAACTGCATATATGGTCCTAGTGCACCTTAGCCCTTACCCCATGGCCTAACACTCTCTTAGTGTCCATGTCGCCCTTGCCCTTGGGTAATGATGGTTCACTTGGCCTCGATGCACCTTTTATAACTTAGTGCCTTTTATCCCTTAAGCCTGGGCTCTTTGATTACTCATTGAATTATATCCTTATCCACATAATTGTAGACATTTCCTAGACCTTTATCTTGCCCTTAGGGTGGGGATTCCTTACTTGGTCTCAGTGTAATAGTAGGCCTTAACACACTTTGACCTATATTCGTTAGGCATCAATCATGGCCTCCCCTTCTTCAAAGGTTGGGTATGCTCCTTGGGCTACTCATGTCATAGTGCTATTGGGAATTTATAATAAGAGCACCAGGTTCTTTATGGCTAACACCATAGGGCCACTTAGGCATTTTCTTAGTCCCTTGCCTCAATACCAAAACCTTACCGGGTTCCTGCTGATATACCTACAACCAAACCCAGATGAGAACTCCAGGAATACTTATAAGTAGTACTAACCACTCTTAGCACAAGGACACACTTGGATCTTAGTCACTTATTGCCTCTAATAGGACTATTAACCTGCTCTGATATTAACTCTCGTGGAACAGGGCCCCAGTGCCTTGATTTGTTAACACTAGTAGGCTTCTTGGGAACTATAATCCCACTTGGCTTACAATTGGCTAGTTATTACTTGTGAAGTATCTTAAATCATTACGTGCAACTAGTTACTTAGCCTACCCTATATAGAAAATATTTATGCATCATCCTGGCTATGCAATTTCAATTAAATAAAATAAACATTGAAAATAGTGCCACGACAATTATTGAAAACACAAATCAAAACAAGTCAACACGTAAAACTTTAGCTGCTCTAACTTGAAGTAAAAACTTTGTTCATACATCTTAAACTTATATGCACCTAAATGTAACCCTAATGTTATACACACCAATGAACATCAGTAGAGGCAATACTTAGTATAAAAAATTTCACACATACAATAATGCTCTAGAGACAACTGTTTTTACATTAAATTGAGTTCTATACTAATCAATTCAAAAGATACCATATGAGATATGGAGTGGGAGGCATCCCAATTTATCTTTTATAAAGATTTGGGGTTGTAAGGCTTACATGAAACATCAATCATCGGAAAAACTAGGTCCCAAATCTGATATATATCTTTTTGTTAGGTATCCAAAAGAAACAAAGGGTTACTATTTCTACTGTACTTTTAAGCAGAAAGTGTTTATTGCTCAAACTAGTGTATTTCTAGGGAAAGAGTTTATTTATAACAGAACCAGTAGGAGGAAAGTAGAACTCAAAGAAATTTGAGAACAACAATAGGACATTGAAGCTGAAATGGAACATGAGCTGACACCAAAAAATGTTATGGTTTAGAAGTCTGTTCCTATAGCATGGAGCCCATGTAAGTCTGGTAGGATTCAACATGAGCTTGAGAAATATAGATTTCTTGTGACTTATACTAATGATGTGATGCTCATGGATCGAGATGAGCCCACAACCTACTAAAAATCTATGTCAGGAGTAGACTTTGAGAAGTGGCTAGAGGCCAGGAAATCTGAGATGAAATCCTTATACGAAAACCAAGAATGGACTTTGCTTGATCCACCAAAAGAGGTAAAACCCATAGGGTGCAAATGGATTTTCAAGGAGAAAATCAACATTAAAGGTATTGTGATTAACTTCTAGGGATGATTGGTTGCAAACGGTTTTACGTAAATTCATGGTATTAATTATGATGAAACTTTTTCACCAACTGCCATGGTTAAATCCATCCGAATTTTATTGGCTATTGCTGCACACTATGATTATGAGATATAAATAATGGATCCGAAAACCAACTTCTTTAATGAAAAGCTACTTGAGGATGTGTACATGACACAACTTGAGGGATTTGTCACTCTAGAGTGTGCAAATTGTAAAGGTCTATTTATGGACATAAGCAAGCTTCTCAGAGGTAGAATATTCATTTTGATGAAGCAATCAAAGAGTTTGGTTTTATTACAAATGAAAAAGAAGCTTGGGTCTAAAATAAGGTTAGTGGGAACACTATTATCCTCTTGGTGTTGTAGATAGATGACATATAACTCATCAGGAATGCCATTCTCAAGCTATAATCTATGAAGACTTGGATGGGAAAATGTTTCCTTATGAAAGACTTGGGTGAAGGGGCCTATGTGTTATACATTAGAATCTATATAGATAGATCTAGAAAACTACTTGGCTTAAGTCAAAGTACATACATTGACAAGGTGCTAAAAAGGTTTAGTATACAATACTCCAAGAAAAGATTCTTGCCCATGTCACATGGCATACCTCTCCCCAGATCTCTACATTCTAGCACACTCGAGGAGAGAGAATGTATGAGTAAGATTCCATATTGTGGCGAAACAGGGCCTCAATGCCTTGATTTGCTAACACTGGTAGGCTCCTTGGGAACTATGATTCCACTTAAGTTACAATTCGCTAGTTATTACTTGTGAAGTATCTTAAATTATTACGTGCAACTAGTTATTTAGCCTACCCTATATAAAAAATATTTATGCATCATCCTAGCTATGCAATAACAATTAAATAAAATCAACATTGAAAATAGTGTCACGGTAATAAATGAAAACACAATTCAAAATGAGCCAAGACGTAAAACTTTAGTTGCTTTAATTTCAAGTAACAACTATGTACATACATCTCAAACTTATATGTACTCAAATGTAACCCTAGTATTATACGAACCAATGAACACTAGTAAAGGCGATACTTAGTATGAAAAATGTCATACATACAATAATGACAACAATATCTACTAAGATCTGCCACTAGCTTTCAACCTGAGCAATCTAGCTTCAAGTGGCAAGCCTAATTTTCCTTGTACACACTTAGCTTTGAAAGTTGAAAAGACAACTCTTTGATCATTACTAACTTATATTATAAGCAATCATTAACCAAAATATTTATACTTAGAGAGTATTTTCAAACGAATAAAATATAGCACTAACAGTCGCCCTTCACCAACTGTTAGGCTTGATTGGTCTTCTAAAAACCTGCACAACATTTAAGGAGTGAGTACTGTACTTGAAACTACTTAGCAAGGGATTTGACAACTGCAAGGAAAATATATACAGACATGTAAGCAAAATATGTATACACACAAACCAAGCAATCAAACAACACAAAAAACAATAAGCACAATCAATTAATAAGCAACAATAATAATGCAGTGTAATGTATGGATGGATGAGTGAATGCACATGTTTATGCACATAGGACTTCCTTGCCCCCGAAGGTGTTCTTAACTGCCATTAGCTCATATGGCTGGAGTACTTGGATACCGGCCCTCATAGTCGATGTTAGCACTTGATTAAACTCCATGAAGTCCTCCTTATGGGCACCTCAAGTAAGTCGTCGCTTACTTGACCTTGCCCGCCTTTTATGAGCTACTTAGAGCAAATCATCACTTACTCACCTCTTACCCATAACTTTCCTTAACTTGTTGTGCTAGGTAATTGAACTTAGTGGCCAAACTTCACCAAGTTCCCTTGAACAAGACTCGGGCAACTTAGTGGATTTGCTTACCGAAGATCGTTGACTAGGTTGGGACCTCTTAGGCACCACCCAATGCCTAAAGGCACTTGGCCTCTACCCTTGGGTCAACAAGGGTAACAGCCCCTTCTCAGGTCCCTCTCCAATGCCAGAGGTTCACGACCTCACCCCGTGACCATTGGAGGACTTATACAATACTAAGTTCCTCATTAGTACCCTATTGGTGACATAAGGCACCTTAATTATCCACTTTTCCATAGCCCTCTTAACCACCTGCTTACTACTCACTTATTGGTGCATACTTAAATCTTAGGAGCACTTTTAAGCCCTGCTAGGATGGCACCTAAGCCTTAGGAATTGATTTGGGAAACTTAGAAACAAGGTTGGCACAATTCAGGTACAATGTTATAGTATTGCATGTTATGGTGCGACAGTATCATGATTTTAAGGAAGTTGTTTGGAATGATGTGATAGCACCAGCACAGTTGGTACAACTGCATTGCATATTTCAGGTAGCCTATTTTTCCTTTTGACCTTGATGTGATCGCATCAAATAATTAGCGTGACCACATTAACCCCTAAAGCTGTATTTCTTTGCCCTTTTCTTGGTTAATCTTGCTCCAAATCTTACCCAAACCAGTTCCAATCATTTTTGGCTCATTTTAACTCACTCCTAAGTGTTTTAACACTACCTATGCATCATTTAATAATGCCATAATATAAATTCCTTACCTCAAATCCAAGTTAAGCAAGATCCAAAGCAAAACAAACCACATAGAGTTTACTTGAGCACAAATTGCTTCCCTTGAGTTCCAAGCCTAAATCCAAGAAAAATGGGATCCACAAGCACTAAATTAAGGGCATCAATAACCATGTTTCAAGCTTAGAACCAAGTTAAACCCATAGATAAAACATACCTTTGGGTTTCAACTCAAACTTGGAGGAATGAGTTCTGGAACACCAAATACACCAACATCTATCTAAGAGCTTGATGTAATTGCCTTGGGACCCTTAATTTTCATGGAGAATAAAATAAATTTGGAATATTTGATGTGACCAATGGCTATGGAGGAAAGGAAGAATGACAATGATTTGGGGGAGATGATGAATAGTTACTTGATTTTTTTGAAAAAAAAAATATCTCCACCCACTCCTACTATAACTTTGACTTACTTCTTCCACTTGCCAAATTAATTTTTTTTCCTTCTCACTAGATTTTTTTGGCTTAAACCATCCCTTTAGGTCCTATGGTTAATTGTTCTCCTTGCCCACAGCCTTTAAACTTTATGCCATAATTGGCACAATAGCCCTAATTCCCTAGTTAGTGCATTTTGGTTCTCAAACTCTCATTCTTTGTTCCAATGGTTAGAGTAACTTTTGGCCTTAAATTATTTGAATCAAAATTACTTACATGATCTTAATTTCATTGAAATTACATCCATGTCACTCACTTAGGTCAAAATTACCATTTTTCCCTTCTTGCCCTTTGGTGCAATTTTACACTTTGGAACTTAACTTAATCTTATGTAGTTTGCTTTTCTTGCTCAATAAAATTTATTTGAGGAAAAGAATAACTTGGAATTTACTTACCTTGGCTCCTAAGTAGGGGAAGTACTTGGAGATCCTTTACGCATATGCCTTAGTAATTAGATCTATCATGCATATCATGATATATGATCATCCCGATGTCTCGTATGTTTTGAGCATGACAAGTAGTTTCCAATCAAGCCTTGGTAAGAGTCACTGGAAAATTGTTAAGAATATCCTTAAGTACTTGAGAAAGATTAAGGATGCATTCTTGATTTATGGAGGTAAAGATACGCTTGTTGTAAGGGTTTACACCAATGCTTGCTTTCAAATTGATAAGGATGATTTCATATCATAATCTAGTTATGTGTTTTCCATTGGTGGTAGTGTTGTGAGCTAGAAGAGTTTAAAGCGAGAGACAGTAGCCAATTCCACAATAGAATCTAAGTACATTGTAACCTCTGATGCTGTAAAATAGGTAGTTTGGATCAAGAAGTTCATCACAGAACTTGGAGTGGTTTCAAGCATTGTTGAAATGATAGAGCTCTATTTTGAAAACAATGGAGCAATCACATAGGCTAAGGAACCTCGATCTCCCCAACAATCCAAACACATACCCCAACCTTATCATCTCATTTGGGAGATCATCAAAAAGGGTGATTTAAGGATATGCAGGATCTCGACAAACCGCAACATTGCTGATCCATTAACAAAACCCCTTACACAGTAGAAGTATGATAGTCATTCTAGATCCATTGGTATTAGAAAAATGAATGATTGGCTTTAATGTAAGTGGCAGTTTGTTAGTGTTGTGCCTAAAAGCCAATTATGAGATGATTGTATTTTACACATTGAGTCATGATATTTTATTAAGGCACTATTCTAATAATTATGTTTGTTGTTTATTTCTACGTAACATATTCAAACATAATTATAATCCTAGAATGATATTGTTCTTAAACGCCCCTGGTTTAGCATTATTGTGGAGTGGGCTGTAATAATACATAAAGACTAGCATTTGTGGTGGGTACAAGTTGGAGAACTTGTGTACTTGACTGACCCACCATGAGAACGCTACATGGATTGTTATATGAGTGTCATAAATGATTCTCATAGTGATCATGGTATATGTAGTCCTTTGATATAAGATCATCAAGTTTCCCTATATGTGAGTCATATACTTTGATACTTTCCCTTGTTGCTCGTAGCTGAATGAATATGAATGTGGTCATTAGGTATGTTACAAATCATGTGGAAGGATTTGCATGATCAAGATTGGATTTGTCCCTCTTATGTAACATAAGTGATATCCTCGGGCCCCTTAATTAAGTAAGCCCAAGGAAACACATGACCATGCTCAGTTAAGTTGATATAGGATATCAATATCACCAGTTTAGGACAGTCTACTTGAGAATCAAGAAACTAAAGATTGGGTTATACGAGAGTGACACATTCCATGTCTCGTGCCTGATCTTAATATCCTTGGATAAAAGGATAATGGCATATATGAATAATGGTCATAAAGTTTAGTCAAATCACCGACTATTTAGTCACTTAGGTAGCATTGCTGTGTTGTTAGACACCACTTATTGTTTATGATTATAAATATAATTTATGATCATTGCCAATGTGATAGGAGTTTATAAGGTCACACACCTAGAGGCAATTAGATTATTTGAGTGCATGGGTCAGACGTTTGGTCTTGGTTTCATGATATTTTTGGATTAATTATTGGCCCAATAGTTGAACCATTATTAAACCTGAAATTACGCCTAATCAATTAAGGTTATGAAACTTATTAGGCTTAGGAGTTTTGCTTCACTATATGTATGTTATATATTGTTATTTTCATGGCTACCTACCTAGGACAAAATTCAGAAAACATTCTAAAAATCTCTAGCTGCACTTCCCTATTGTATTTCCTAGGAGGATGCAAGGTAGCATTGCAGGTACAAAAGGAATATTTCTGCCAAAACCTAAAGGAGGCATGGTGCTTTAAAAAGTTCATGTGGATAACGTAGAGAGTTTAAACATATCAACTATTCAAGTTTTGTGATTCAACTCAGCAGCTGGGTGAAAGATCTCAACCTACTAGGTATAAAATTTCAAACACCTGATTTTCCCTAATTTCACTTGGATCCATGGAGGGTTTTGGTTAACTCTGCAACATTATTTAGCTCCCAAAACCCTACACTTGATGTACTCCAACCACCTTCTTTGTCTCGTATTCAATTTTTTCTGGTTAAAGAGATATTTCAAACTTTTATGGTTAGTAAAGACTTAAAACTTACTCCCCAGCAAATAATGCCTCCATTATTTCAAGGCACAGACCATAGTAGCTAATTCCAGATTATAAACTAAATAATTCTTTTTTTATGGTCTTAGTTGCCTTGAGCCAAAAGTAATGAATTGTTTGCCTTGCATTAGTACACATCTTAACCTTACTATGGACGCATTTATATAAGCCTTAAAGGGTTTAGTAGGGTCAAACAGTATTAAGATAGGTATTGAAGTAAGCTTACTCTTTAGTTCTTGGAAGCTTTGTTCACATTCCTTTGCCCACTCAAATTTTTGTTCTTTCCTGGTCAATTCCATCAAACGAGTTGCTACCATAGAAAATTTAGGTACAAATATTCTGTAATAGCCAACTAACCCCAAGAAGCTTTTTATCTCCCTTACATTCAGGGGTTGCTTCTATTGCAAAACACAGTTAATCTTTTCTGGATCCATAGCCAATCCTTGACCATTTATGATGTGGCCTAGGAATCCAACCTGTGTGGTCTAAAAATGGCACTTACTTAGCTTGCCATATAGTTGATGCTCTTCAAGCAAGTTAAGTACTATTCTTAAGTGTTCCTCGTGTGCCTTATTATTCTTTGAGTACACTAAAATATTATCTATAAGACAACCAAGAAGTGATCCAAATAAGGTTTAAAAACACTTTGCATTAAGTCTATAAAGAAGGCAGGAACATTTGTGAGCCCAAATGGCATCACTATGTACTGAAAGTGTCTATATCTTGCTCTAAAGGCCCTTTTAGGAATGTCTTCTTCATTAACTCTTTACTGAAAATAACTAGACCTCAGATCAATCTTACAGAAGATTCTTTCCCCATTGAATTGGTCAAACAAGTCCTTAGTCCTAGGAAAAGGATACTTGTTTTTATGGTCATAACATTGAGCTTTCTACAATTAATGCATAGCCTAAGGGTTCCATCTTTCTTCTTAACAAACAACACTAGTGCTCCCTATAGGGAAACACTTAGCCTGATGAAATCTTTCTCTAATAGCTCATCTAGATTCCTTTTAAGGTCATCCATTTCTGGCATTGCCATTCTATAATGGGTAATAGAGACAGGAGTAGCCCCTGAAGCTAATTTGATCTCAAACTCTATTTCTCTCAAAGGTGGTAATATAGGTTGTAATGCCCACAAAATCCTAAGCAATTTAATCCTTGGGCTATGAGGAGATTTCTTTTTTCCTAATTTGGGAATTGAGCTCATTGAGCTCAGGAGAAACTGCATTAAGTGAGGAATGGATATATGTGAGTGTTGGACACTTGTGGAAATTAAGCTTGGCTTAGGCCAAGAAGATTAGTGGTGTAAATGGTGGATTTCAAAGGTGAAGGACTCAATTTGACAAAGGGAATTTTAGTACTTGGGCTCAATTGCCCAAATTCAAAAGATTGGAGGACTAAGGGAGGAGTTGGCCAATTTTAAAGGCATTGGATACCATGGCTGCCACCTCCCTCAATTTCCCATTATTTTTAATCCACCTCCCCTCCAACTCATCACTTAGGATTCCTTTCTCCACCTACTTGTCCCCCACTTTTGACAAATTCTCCCAACCTTCACTAAAGTCTTCCAATTTGTCCTCTACTTTTGACTATCTCACCCACCACCCACACAAGTCTTCTAATTTTTCTCCCCTCCACTCAAACTTGTCTCCCACTGATCCAAGCACATGATACACTCATTCTCCCTTCCCAAATTCATCCATTACATGCCCATTAAGCTCCTAAATTCATTTATTTCAGTCTTCCCCATCTCTCTCTACAATCTCTCACTACAACTCCCTCATTCTCTTTCTCAAATTTGGCTATCTTCCTCTTCACTCTTTCAACTTCTCTTCTCCTTTCATACATTTAGCCAAGGCTCAATCTTGAGCATCCATGAACCTAAACCAAGTGTTCTTGGTGTCTACAAGCTCTTAAGAACATCCTAAGAAAGAATCAAGATAAAATTTGAAGAAGGAAATGCTTTTGGAGGTTATCATCTTAAGGAGAGTTTCAGCCAAGTCTTATTCTTGGTATTCTTGTGTTTGAAGCTTGTGTTCTAGATACACGTAAGCTTCTAAGGCCTTGCAAGGCAAGAAATCAAGTGGAGGATTCAACAAAAGACGAGCGGGAGCTCTAAGGAAATCAAGCCAAAGGATTCGGCCATACCTCCTTTGTTGAGGTAATATGTATCTAACCAACTGTTCTTGGTATTATTTAAGCTTTTGAACTAAGTAAAGTAAGAGCATGGCTTGCTAAACTTTCAACCATTGTAGGTTCTCAAGCTAGAAATTAAGTTCTAGCTACGAGAAGCAAGGAAAATGCAGAGAAACAAGCTTCTAAAGCTTTCGGGCAACAAAGTTGCTAAGGGTTTTATGGTAAGGATTCTTATACTCTTTGAGTATTCGGGCCCCTGGGTGATGGATATTGAATGCCATGTGATCCTAAGAAGGCTACAGAGGGCTATGTTTTGTTGCTTCGGCAACTCTTTGGTAGCTAGCTATGTGGAAGCACTACGGCTAGAAATTGAGTTGTCCAACTCAATTACCAAGCATAAAGAGCTCAGATTAATAAAATGGTTAACCTAAGAAATGAAAAATATGGATCATGCTTGCTATGCTCGTTAGAAGGATATGATGTTAAGTGGTGTGTGTGTTTGTGTGCTTCTATGTTTGAATGTGCATGCTAACCCCGATTATGATTATTATTATTATATGTATATATCTTGTGTTTTCTTTGTCTTAGTGTTTGCTTTGCAGGAGTATGGAATATATTTTTGCCAAGATATACTTGTGCTATGTTAAGCTCTGGGAGCCATATGGAATCCTTACTAAGTTTACTCACTCACCCTTTCAACTTTATTTAGGAAAAGGCATGCTAAAGACACACTAAGATCAAGAGTATTTTATACTCTTTCTGTTGGTAAAAAAGTTTGTGTATGTATATATGTTCTTGCTCAATATTCTAACTATTCTAAGTGTTATGGGTTGCTTGTCTAACAAGCTAATAAGTGTGGACTTTATGTGCAGGACTTAGAGTCTAGATTGTAAGAACAAAGTCTCTAAGGTGGAAAGTGTGTTCTTTGGCTCTTTGTGTGGTTTACCATGTTTGCACTTGTGCTATGATGTTGGTCTTGTCTAAATGACCAAACTTATAATAAAAATGGACTTTAAGAACTTTCAGCCATGATATGTGTTAATGGCTTATATATAGACTATTGGACTTTTGGTGGTCATGAACATTTTGGGCCTATGGAATGTTGATGATGGATTTGCATAACAATATGTTTATAAGCCTATGCTTGATTATGAAAAAAAAGTGCATAATAAACAAATTTTTCAAAGCATGATTTGGTGTTTTGGTTGCCATGCATGTACTTGGCTATGTTTGATAATGAGCTTGAAATGAACACACAAGTTCCACATAAGTATTAGCTTGTTTCCGAGAGCACAATATAAACCTTTAAGTAAATAATTAATGAGCTAGTACTAGTAACATCCTGGGGTTCATGCCCGTATATTTTGATAATGAACAAATGCCCCTTATATGGAATTCTACTACATGGTTAAGTAATTAGGCCCGAATGGGCCAGCGGCAAGGTTGGGCATGACAATTTGGTATTAGAGCATGGATGCTCTTAGGACCAAAATTCTTGGTCTATGGATTTGTTTATAGTGTAGACTTGTTCCCACATAGGTTATGTCCACTAATGTGTCTATTTATGAATATTGAGCATATATGTACCTTGATTTTTGTTATGTATAGGATAAGAACCAGGAATATGGATAAGGAGGCCAGAGGCCAAAAATGAGAATAGAGCCACCCATCAAGAGGGTGAGTGAACTAGTTTCAAACCAGAAGTACAAGCTAGGGCCATTGAGCCCATTAGGCCGAATGTGGCTGGACCTAGCAATGATGATCAAGGGAAAATGGAACACATGATGGCGATGATGCAAGCCAATATTTTCCAACTTGTAGTTGGCGTACAGGCCTTGACTAGAGGTCAGGCACAAGTCCCAGAACATACCGGTCAAGAAAAAGAACTTGAAGCTAGACGAAGGCCAGGAAAGGAACCCATGCTTAGTGATTAAGCTAGCAAGCATGGGAGAAAGATTAATGATGATGAAGATGATGATGACAGGAGAAATCCAAGAGCCAGAAGAGTCAGGTCAGAGATCAGAAATGAGACTAGAGTTGAGCCGTAAGAAAGTCCAAAAATAGAAGAACTGGACATTGATGAAACGAAGATACCAACTCGCCTCACTACTACCATGGGACAACAAGGGCTTCTATTGGAGGGCCTACTGATAGAGATGAAAGAGCCCCCAGAAGAAATGGTGGAGGCCTTCGGGAAGGCCAACTAAAGGGATTTCTAGCCTTAAAACCTCTAACTTTCAGAGGAAGCTGCGATCCAGAGCAAGCAGAATTCCAGATCAATTAGATTGAGAAGATTTTTGAAAGAATTGAGGTTTCCTCTTCTTAAAAAGTATTGCTTGCTACCTTCAAACTAGAGGGTAATGCAAAGCTATGGTGGAGGGCAGTCCATCGAACCTATGCTAGCAAAAATGCTAGGAGGCCTCCCTCTAGAAGAAGGGCAATGCGGTGGGCTAAAATTCTCCAAGTTTTTCAGCAGCAGTACTTCAGTAAAGCCCTAAAAGACCAAAAGCAAGTTGAGTTTGACCTGCTTGAGCAGGGAAAGCTCTCAGTACTGGAATATGAGCAGAGGTTTAATAACCTCATCCGCTACGCCCCACAATATGATGCCAAGAGGATTTGAAGGCTAAGAGGTTCCTTAGAGGACTAACGCCCAAATTGAGGCACATACTTAGGGCAGTGGTTGCCCATAAGTATTATGACATTGTTCAAAGGGCTATGGCCCTAGAGTAAGAATTTAGAGGCCAAAATGTGAGAGGCCGTGGTAATGCCAGCGGGATGCAAAAGGCATCCAAAAAGAGAGGTAAAGAAAACTTGGCACATGAGCCAAGAAAGGATAATAATAGAGAAAAGAAGACAACTCATTATGGACCTCCATGTGAGACTTGTGGAAAATTCCATGGCCAAAAGCCATGCTACAGGCTCATAAATGGATGCCTTAAGTGCGGTGCCTAGGATCACTGGGTAAGAGATTGCCCCATCAGAAAGGAAGAGCAAGGAGCCATAGGAAGGTTCGGTAATAGATGGGCCCAAGGGCAATTGCCTGTGAAGAGGCAAAACATACCTCTGCCTCCAATAAGGAAGTATCTGGGGCCTAAAATACCTATGGATAAGAAAAGGAAAAATCTGACTCCTGGAAGAATATTCCAGATAGAGACCTCGAGGAGGGCTCAAGAGGTCCTATAATCCAAAGAAGCTAAAGTCAAGGATGAGGAAATAGACCAAGCTAGGCTGGCTAGAAGAACTCTGACAGGTACCATTTTACTTAATGGTTATGAAGTATCAGTTTTAATTGATACTAGTGCATCTTTTTCTATAATATCTTCTAAGCTAGTCAAAGATATGAACCTTGCAGTATGCACTATGGATAAAATGTACTTGGTTAAAACTGCTGAGAACGAGATTATGATTACATACCATATGGTGAAAAATTGCATGCTAGGCTTGGTGAAATAGAATTCAAAGCAAGCTTAATAATTTTAGTCGCCTATGGCTATGACATAATACTGGGTATGAACTGGCTTAGTGCCAATAAGGTAATCATAGACTGCAGTGCCAGGAAACTTTGTTTGCCTGGATATGAACCATAATTTCTAAAAGGCTCTCCTGGGTTAGACCTAGAGAGCCTCTTAAAAATGGTGGAACACAAACCCGTAATAACTGAAGGTGAATACCTGGGGTTGAATGGAACTGAGGTAGAAGTTAAGCTGGGTAAAATACCTATAATCCAAGAATTTCCTGGAGTATTCCCCACGGATATACCAGGACTCCCTCTCGTAAGAGAGGTTGAGTTTGAAATTAGGTTGGTGCCAGGAGCTGCACCAGTGTCCATTGCTCCTCACATGATGGCTATTCCTGAAATGGTTGAGCTAAGAAAGCAATTGGATGAATTGCTTGAAAAGGGTTTCATAAGACTAAATACATCTCCTTGGGGAGCATCTGTGCTTTTTGTGAAGAAGAAGGATGGAACCCTTAGGTTGTGCATTGACTATAGAAAGCTCAATGCACTTTCCATTAAGAATAAATACCCCCTCCCAAGGATTGATGATCTGTTTGATCAGTTAAAAGGAGCCAAGGTCTTCTCCAAAATAGACCTCAGATTTGGATACTTCCAGTTGAGAGTCAAAAAAGAGGATATACCGAAGATAGCTTTCTGGACCAGATATGGTCACTTTGAGTACACTGTGATGCCATTTGGACTCACAAATGCCCCAACCTTTTTCATCGACCTCATGTAAAGAGTGTTCAAGGCTTATTTGGACCACTTTGTTGTGGTATTTATCGATGATATACAAGTGTACTCAAAGGATGAAGAGGCCTATAAAGAGCACCTAAGAGTGGTGCTAAGCTTGCTAAATGAGCATAAGTTTGTATGGCAAGCTAAATAAGTGCCAATTCTAGGCTAAGGAAATTGGATTTCTCGGACGTGTGATCAATAAGCATGGCTTAGCTATTGATCTTGAGAAAATTAAGGCTATCTTGGAATGGAAGCAACCTCAAAATGTAAGGGATATAAAAAGCTTTCTAGAACTTGCTGGCTATTATAGAAGATTTGTGCCCAAATTTTTTGAACTAGCAGCTTCGTTCACCCAATTAACAAGAAAGGACCAAAAGTTTGAGTGGGTTGAGTAGTGTGAGACTAGTTTCGAAGAACTTAAAAGGAGACTGACTACAACCCCAATACTGGTTTTACCAGACCCTATTAAGGAGCATATAGTTTACACTGATGCTTCTCGAGTAGGGCTAGGTTGTGTCTTAATGCAAGGGAAACAAGCCATAGCCTATGGATCAATGCAATTAAGGCCTCATGAAAAGAATTATCCAGTTCATGATCTAGAGTTAACAACAGTGATCTTTGCTCTTAAACAGTGGAGACACTACCTACTTGGAAGCAAATTTCAAGTCTTCACAACCACAAGAGTCTAAAGTATCTATTTACACAAAAGGACTTGAACATGAGGCAAAGAAGGTGGCTTGGGTACCTAAAGGATTTTGAGTGCATCATTGAGTAAACAACTGGAAAAGTTAATGTGGTAACTGATGCTATCAGTAAAAAGTACACAGGAGTACTCAAAGCCACTGGAGAGCCTACTGAGACAGAAGTACTCAGTATAATTGAGTTAGCCCAAGAATAGGGATAATGGGAAATGGACCAAGTAAAGATCTTAACCGTTAAGTCTGAGTGGAAAAACCTAATACAGGAAGCTCAGCTTCAAGATGAGGTGATCCCCAAGATATCTTAGCAGAAACAAGGGAAATTTTATCCAGGATTTTCATTTAAGGCTGGAATGCTATATTTCCATAATAGGATTTATGTGCCTAATAAGGAGGGACTTAGGCAACAAATCCTAGAAAAAGACCCACTCCAATTTGATGAGTATGCATCCTGGAGCTCAAAAATGTATAAAGATTTGAAATCCCATTTCTGGTACCCATACATGAAATAGGAGATAGCTGTTTATATGGCCAAATGTATGGCTTGTCAACAAGTCAATGTGGAGCACCAGAGACCTGGTGGTAAACTACAAAGCTTGACTATACCAAAAAGAAAATAGGGATCCATATCTATGGATTTTGTTGTTGGTATGCCACTGACCCGGAGAAAGTGTAATGCTATTTGGGTCATAGTGGATAGACTGACCAAGGCAGCCCACTTCTTGCCCATAAACATTACTGACTCACTGGAGAAATTGGCTCAATTATATGTTAAAAAGATTATAAGGTTGCATGGTATACTCAATGACATTGCCTCAGATAGATACCCAAGATTTGTGTCCATATTCTGGAAGTCTTTTCACCATGCCTTTGATACTAAGTTAAGATTCAGCTCTGCATACCATCCTCAAACGGATGTATAGACTGAAAGAACTATTCAAACCTTGGAAGATATGCTAAGATGTTGTGGCATTGACTTCCAAGGAGAGTGGGATAGACATTTGCCTTTAGTGGAGTTTTTATACAACAATAGCCATTACTTAGTGATCGGCATGGCACCTTACGAGGTACTCTATGAAAGAAGGTGCATAACTCCATATTGTTGGCATAAGCTAGGAGATAAGTTGGAAACAGGCCTAGAGCTCATAAGAGAGACTATTGGGAAAATTAAGAAGAAAGGATTAAAGCTGCCAACAATAGGCAAGAATCATATGCCAACCTAAAGAAAAGAAGGGACCTGGAGTTCCAGATAGGAGATCGAGTATGGTTAAAGGTATCTCCTATGAATGGAGTAATGAGGTTTGGCAAGCAAGGAAAACTAGCCCCGAGGTTTGTAGGACCATACTTAATACTCGCAAGAGTAGGAAACATAGCCTACAAGTTAGAGCCACCTCCTGAGATGGGACAAGTACATGACACCTTCCACGTAAGTCTTTTGAAGAAGTGTGTCTCTGACCCTAAACAAGTGTTACATGCCACCAGTGTTCCCATTACCCAAAATCTCACATATGAAGAACAACCAATTCGGGCATTGGCAAAAGACACTAGAAAGCTCAGAAGTAAATGGATACCTAGGGTGAAAGTGCAATGGACGAACCATTCTGAGGAGGAGGCCACATGGGAGGTTGAAGCTGAATTGCTTAAGAGCTATCCTGATATATTCCCTAAACTCCTAGGAAATTTGGAGGACCAAACTTCTTAAGGAGGAGAGTGTTGTAATGCCCACAAAATCCTAAGTGATTTAAGCCTCAGGCTAAGAGTAGAATTTTTTTCCCCTAATTGGGGAATTGAGCTCATTGAGCTTGAGAGACAATAAAATAAGCGAAGAATGGATATATGTGAGTGTTGGACACTCTTGGAAATTAAGCTTGGCTTACGCCAAGAAGATTAGTGGTGTAAATGGTGGATTTCAAAGGTGAGGGACTCAATTTGACAAAGGGGATTTTAGTAGTTGGGCTTAATTGCCCAAATTCAAAAGATTGGAGGACTAAGGGAGGAATTAACCAATTTTAAAGGCATTGGATGTCATGGCTGCCACCTCCCTCCATTTCCCATTATTTTTAATCTACCTCCCCTCCAACTCACCACTTAGGATTCCTTCCTCCACCTACTTGTCCCCCACTTTTGACAAATTCTCCCAACCTTCACTAAAGTCTTCCAATTTATCCTCTACTTTTGACTATCTCACCCACCACCCACACAAGTCTTCTAATTTTTCTCCCCTCTACTCAAACTTGTCTCCCACTGATCCAAGCACATGATACACTCATTCTCCCTTCCCAAATTCGTCCATTACATGCCCATTAAGCTCCTAAATTCATTTATTTCAGTCTTCCCCATCTCTCTCTACAATCTCTCACTACTACTCCCTCATTCTCTTTCTCAAATTTCGCTATCTTCCTCTTCACTCTTTCAACTTCTCTTCTCCTTTCATACATTTAGCCAAGGCTCAATCTTGAGCATCCATGAACCTAAACCAAGTGTTCTTGGTGTCTACAAGCTCTTAAGAACATCCTAAGAAAGAATCAAGATAAAATTTGAAGAAGGAAATGCTTTTGGAGGTTATCATCTTAAGGAGAGTTTCAGCCAAGTCTTATTCTTGGTATTCTTGTGTTTGAAGCTTGTGTTCTAGATACACGTAAGCTTCTAAGGCCTTCCAAGGCAAGAAATAAAGTGGAGGATTCAAGAAAAGATGAGCAGGAGCTCTAAGGAAACCAAGCCAAAGGATTCGGCTATACGTCCTTTGTTGAGGTAATATGTATCTAACCAAGTGTTCTTGGTATTATTTAAGCTTTTGAGCTAAGTAAAGCAAGAATATGGCTTGCTAAACTTTTGGCCATTGTAGGTTCTCAAGCTAGAAATTAAGTTCTAGCTACGACAAGCAAGGAAAATGTAGAGAAACAAGCTTTTAAAGCTTTCAGGCAAAAAAGTTGCTAAGGGTTTTATGGTAAAGATTCTTATACTATTTGAGTATTCAAGCCCTTGGGTGATGGATATTGAATGCCATGTGATCCTAAGAAGGCTACAGAGGGCTATGTTTTGTTGCTTTGGCAACTCTGTGCTAGCTAGCTATGTGCAAGCATTATGGCTAGGAATTGAATCGGCCAACTCAATTCCCAAGCACAAAGAGCTCAGATTAATAAAATGGTTAACCTAAGAAATGAAAAATATGGATCATGCTTGCTATGCCCTTCATAGGGATATGGTGTTAAGTGGTGTGTGTGTTTGTGTGCTTCTATGTTTGGATGTGCATGCTAACCCCGATTATGATTATTATTGTTATATGTCTATATCTTGTGTTTTCTTTGTCTTAGTGTTTTCTTTGCAGGAGCATGGAATATATTTTTGCCAAGATATACTTGTGCTATGTTAAGCTCTGGGAGCCGTACGGAATCCTTACTGAGTTTACTCACCCGTCCTTTCTACTTTATGTAGGAAAAGGAGTGCTAGAGAGACACTAAGATTAAGAGTATTTTATACTCTTTCTGTTGGTAAAAGGTTTATGTATGTACCTATGTTCTTGCTCAATATTCTAAGCATTCTAAGTGTTATGGGTTGCTTGTGTAACAAGCTAATAAGTGTAGACTTCATCTGCAGAACTTGGAGTCTAGATTGTGGGAACAAAGTCTCTAAGGTGGAAAGTGTGTTTTTTGGCTCTTTGTGTGGTTTGCCATGTTTGCAAATGTGCTATGATATTGGTCTTATCTAAATGACCAAACCTATGATAAAAACGGACTTTAAGAACTTTCGGCCATGATATGTGTTAATGGCTTATATATAGACTGCTGGACTTTTGGTGGTCATGAACATTTTGGGCCTATGTAATGTTAATGATGGATTTGCATAACAATATGTTTATAAGCCTATGCTTGACTATGAAAAATATGTGCATAATAAACAAAGTTTTTAAAGCTTGATTTGGTGTTTTGGTTGCCATGCATGTACTTGGCTATGTTTGATAACGAGCTTGAAATGAACACATAAGTTCCACATAAGTACTAGCTTGTTTTCGAAAGCACAATATAAACGTTTAAGTAAATAATTAATGAGCTAGTACTAGTAACATCCTGGGGTTCATGCCCATATGTTTTGATAATGAACAAATGCCCCTTATATGGAATTCCGCTGCATGGTTAAGTAATTAGGCCTGAATGGGCTAGGGGCTAGGTAACTTAGAGGGAAATACCTCTAGAAATTCTCTTACAATGGGATTCTTAATAAGTTCATTTAGAATTTCATTCTTATTTCAACTCATGTAATATTCTTCAAAAAGTATTGGTATGCAATCCACCACCTTTACTTGCCCATTCATATCACATTTTAGTGATTCATTCAGGTCATGTTCTTCTGACCCTGGCAAGATTAATTTACTAGCTTGGCAACCTATGACAACATTATTTTTAGGAAGCCAATTCATGTCCAAAATAATATCATACCAGTGGTTTCTAATATGAGCATATTAGTCTTAAATTCTAAACTACCTGGCCTAATCATGTCCAAAATAATACTATACCAGTGATGTGTTAGCATTATTTCATTTCTAATTGCCCTGACCATGTACATTTTTTATGATGTAGTGACTTTTAAATTCAATTCTCTAACTAATCTAGCTAAGACAATTGAAATAGAAACTCCAGTATCATAAAGCACACAAGCTTATCTTGAAGATAAAGCTTGCCTTTAAGTGCTTCCTTTTTCAACCTCTCCCGTCCTATCTTTTTTTTTTTTTTCCTTTTTTGATTGCTGAGGTCTTTGTACTACCTCAATTTGGTAGACCCTACCTTGGGCTTGCTGCCTTTTAGCTTGCACTGGCTGGCTAAGTCCTCCTTGTGCTTACTTAATTGGGCGAATTGGTGTTCTCCCTCTACCTTATTGAGCCCTTGGCTAATATGCTCTAAATCTTCCCAACAGTTTCCTTTCTTTTTCTTAATGGGGCAATCCTTGACCCAATGGTCTTGGGAGCCACACTCAAGGCAGCCATCAGTTACCCTATAGCATGATTTAAAACCATGACGTTTCCCATATATCTGGCTTTGATGGCCAAACCTCTTTGGCTCTTTTCCTTTCTTCAACTCCTTCTTAGGTTCAATTACTATTGGCTCCTCTCTAACTCCTTTCTTCCCACTTTTTTGGCTACAACTAGGCCTTCTAGTACGTCTCCCTTCTTGTTGCTGAAACTCTTATTCCAGTGTTAAAGCTCTTTGGACCGCCTTATAATACTTTTTTATTCTAATGGTTTTGAGGTTCTATCTCAACTCAAGCTTTAGTCCCCTTATAAACCTCTTGGTGCTCAATTCTTCCTGTCCATCATATTGTGGAGCATATTTAAGAAGACTACTGAACTTGTGCTCATACTCTATCACAAACATATTTCCTTGTTCCAATTGATCAAATTCCACGTGCTTCTGGTCCTTCAAAGCCTCACTTATATATTGTTGCTGGAACACTTATAGGAAATCTGCCCATCCCATAGACCTTCTTCTATCCACTGGATTCTTTTCATTTCTACTCAGATGAGATCTTTGCATTGTCCTCCACTAGAGCTTAGCACTTCCTTCTAGCTTGAATGTAGCTAGCAACACTTTTTGAGTGGATGTAACTTCCATCCTCTCAAACACTTTCTCAGTTCGATATATCTAAAATTCTACTTCATCTTGATCTTTACTTTGTTTGAACATTGAAGGTTTGAGTGTTAGAAAACCCTTCAGTTGTCCTTCTCTTAAGCCATTACCTCTTGACCTCCTTTCTTTTGTTCCATGACTCCTTGATCCTTCCTAAGTCTTCATTAACCTCCACATCATACCTCACTTTTGCCTAATTTCTGACCTCACCTTTTTACCTTTAGAGTTCCTCCTCTCATCATCTTGATCCTCCCTACAATTTCCCTCTTTTTTGCTTGCTTGCTATTCTCCCGTAGGCTCCTTTCTAGGCCTTCTTTCTCTCCTCCTTTCCTTTTGGTTCTCCTTTAGCCATAGCACCTATAGATGCTTGGGCCTAACCCCTGGTTAGGGCTTATATCCCCACTATAAGCTAAGCAATGGCAAGTTGCATTACCTCCATCACATGTTCCATCCTTTGTTCTCCATCTTTATTTGGCCCAGGCTTATTGGCCCTGACCATTTGTTCATTTTCAAGTTGTTGATCATCTCTTTGATCATCCCTATTCTTTTCTTGCTCCTCTATCTCTCTTTTTCTACCTTGGGTCATCATCTTGAAATGGCAAACAATGGTAACCAATGCTCAAGATTTCAAGTCCATAAGACTCTAGTAGGAATAACCTAAATAGACTCTTGGTCCTATTAAACCTCAACTTTGATTCCAACTCTGTCATGTCCTAAACCACCCATAGCCCCTGCATTCATGCTTCCTTTGATAGGTTATTAGAATTAGGAACCATTTTAGGCCAAATGGGTGGTTTAGGACACAACTCTAAGATACTTAGCCAAAATTGTTGCTTAGTTTCTTAGTTTTTGACCAAAAATAGCAGAAATTATTAAAGTGCCTTGTTGGAGTCTGTTTTGTGTAAAAAAATAAGTTAAACTAGTTTTAGGTGGAATTTGTAGGCAAAAATGGGAAGAATCTCAAATGTATAGCCAAAAGTACAATATACATGTTACAAATCTACGCGAGTAGTGCACATGCACTTGTGTTCTGGTTGGCCTACCTACGAGCTTCCTATAGGTGCACCAAGGCATGCACCAGCACACATATGCATAAACCCCTTCTATAATATATCAAACTTGATACCACATCATTTACATTACCTTAAGTGTCAAGTACAAGGGCCAATCTAGGTGCACATACAAACGTGTCTTGATAATCCAACAATAGCAAGAAATGCCTACAAATATGAACACATAAGTTAACATAGTGAGCATTAGTTGGTTACCATTAGTTATGTGTCCAATACATACCTAATTATTCACAACACTAGAAAAACCAGTTAGATACAAACTCAATCCTCCAAGTCTTTCCCTGAAACATGAAGAAATAGGGCATAAGTGCATTAAACTCAATAAGGGCCCAAGATGGCATTAGGTGCCCACAATGTCTTTAAACATTGTAACATAACTTATATATTAGTCTTTCCTGAGCTAAAACCTAAAATGTAAGACAAAAAAAAACACACCACAGATATAGGGCAATATACTAAACACAATGTCAGGGGTTAGCACATGCAACCAAGCATCAAAGGACACAAAACACACATACGACACACTCAGATAACAAGCCTAAGGGCATAGCAAGCATTACATAGCATTTTATTCATTTTATTAATTCAATTTAGGTTATTTAAATTGGAAACATAGAGCTCCAGACCTTGAACAGGATTGGCCAAACCCAGAACAAGGTCCTAATGCTTGCCTTAATCATAATCTAGCTAGAACGTAGCAGAGTTGCTCTCAACAACCGTAGCCCTTACTAGGACCTAGGTTCCCTTGGCTCTAAGCCATCCCCTATGGCCTTTCCTTCCCTAGAATGATCAAAAATCAATCTATAGTTCAAGAGAGACAACATATTTGAACCTTTACTAGATTGTTAGGTGTTGGACACACAAATCAAGCTCAATTTCCACAAATTCTTGATTCTTTGTAGCTGAAACAAGTTTACCCACTAAATTTCACTTGGACTCACCTCTCTCTTTCTATAGGATTCTCACACATCCACCATGAACCTTTGATCTAGGTTTCTACTCATCCAAAACCACTGAAATTTGTTAGGAAATCAGCTCAACTTCGGTGAAGAGGTGAAAGTCGTTGAAGGGGTGCAATCTGGTTAAGCTAAATGTACAATTCTTTGCTTAACCTCTTAATTAAGGTGCTTAGTTTGTTTCCTAGGTCAATTAACCAGCCCTCCTGATTTTTTGATCAATTTCCAGCACCCACTTTGGCCTTTAATTCAAGCAATTAAGCCCCTAATTTTTCTACTCAACAAAATCACTCTCGAACCTAAAGTGCACACTAGTAGCACTAGCACCACACTTATTAGAACCAGTTAAGTCATCTTATTTTTCCATGCCTTTCTTAGCCATTTCCTCTCATTTTCATTGACTTGTATTCTATTTTACTTCTAGCACAAGGCCTATACAAGTCTTAGGCATGACATCTTTCCCCTAGACATTCATATTGAGGGCCTACCTACATCTTGCTTTCTTTGTCTCTTGGCAACCAGAAACCAACCATCAAAGGTTTGTCCACAATAATCTCAACTTTTATCCTAAAAAATCCTCTACACTAGTTTTTTGCTTCAACATCCAAAACTGTACGAGTCTTGTTACCTATCTTCCTGGCCATGCTTTCACTTATGTAGACCCAAGGAAGGCCATGTACCTAAACCCTGACAGTTAATGAATTAAGCTCAATCTCCTTTAAAGATCAAATTGAATCCCAGTGTGCTTGGAATACATAGCGGCCTACAACATTCCTTGGCCCAAAGCTAATGACTTCATCAATCGATTCCTCCTTGTCAAACATACACCGGAATTGTTTGTCTGCGAGCAACGTGAGCTGAAGAATACCAAAATGCTACCAAGCACTTGTTAAGATAGAGACGATAGGATTCGGATTGACTCTTTTGTTTGTGAGCAATTTTCCAATTAGAAAGAATGGTCGGTCTGTCTTGTAGAACTAAATCCTGAATCAAATCTAGAGTGATTTGCTCTTCATCCTCTTAGATGAAGTGAGAGAAAGCATGCTCTTCATTCATAGCGTCAAGTATCCTGTGAAGAAAACAAACCAAGAAAACACCAACACTATCAAGAAAACTAGTGATGCCAAGACATTGATCCATAGATTGTCAACAATCCAAGGCAGGTAATGGGAACACAGGTAAGAAGCTGCACAAAGAAATAACGAAAATGTTCGAAGCCAGCCAGATGCAACAATGTCCCACTATGAAGGGGATATTTCTACCAGTCAAACTAATAAAACACTAGGCTAATCAATCCAAGAGGATCAAAGCTACTCCGAGATACAGCCACCATTCGAAATCAGAGTCAAAGATTTAGCCGGGAAATCAAAACAGGTGCAAAGCACCAATTGACCAAAATCCGTTAGAATCAGAGGCGTAAGCAAAAGGAAAGGTATCGAGAGGAAAGGAAAACCATTAGGAGATCGTAAGCCAGGGCAGGAAAGTTGGGAAAAAGCTCTCACGAAAATAGCAGAGAGAAGCTATCGTAAGAGGATAGAGTAAAGAAAACATTCAGGATTATATTTAAAGCTTGGCATTGTGGCATTACAAAATTTGAAGTTTAAACCCAAATTTGTCCCTGACTACCAAATTTTTTACAAAATGTTTAAAATATGATTGTGTACACTTAGACATTTCCTTTTGAAAAAGACTAATTATTAAATGAAAAACATAATCACTGTATGATAATATGTTTAAAATAAAAAAAATTCAAACATTCTAGCAATGTAAAATTTAACAAGTTTTACAGTTATATATTATTAATTTTTTATCTACGTATACATATATTATAAAGACACAACTAAAAATCAAATAATAAAAAACACAACAGTTTTCATGTCTTCAGACTTCAGCATTGGCCCTAAAGTTTCTTTATGCTCTTCTTTAACTGGGCCATTTTGTATTTAACTAATATAGGCCCAATCCAAATAATTTTTTAACCTATTGGGCCATTGTAGCCGAACCACATTTTACTATTTTCATTTTAGATATGATAAATAATTGTTGTTTTCAATAATAAAGAAGATACTATTCGGCCTATTGATATTTCGCAACACGGCCTTAAACATTTTATTAAAGAAGGCCTATTTATTTTGGTCCTGTTGACACTCAATTTTATCCAGACTCTAATTTTTATTTAGTTTTACGTTAGAAAATTTAGTTTAAGGGAGCATTTTTTAGAGGCAATTTGGTCTTTTGGGTCATTTTATAGCTTTGAATATTGGTTGGATTAGGTGCATTCAGATTAGGTTGTAATTTCATGTTATGAATTTTTAGGAATTTAAAATTGAGATGTAGGGTTAAAATAGGAATTCACTTAGCTTAAGTACTAATTTGGGTTCATAAAGGTCTTAAGGGGTCAGTTTAGATTAAAAAAAAAAAAAAAGAGAGTTTGGGTGTGAATTGTGAGTTTTTAGAAATTTTTGGGCAAAAACCAATTCACTTTAACTTAAGTTGACTTAATTCAAAGTAACTTATTTTTATTGTTATATCTTTTTTTTTCCAAACTAATTTCATTTGAAAGATAATATTATGTAGATACAATAATCTAATTGAAAGTGTATTTTCATAATGTTATTAAATTTTTATGAATTTTTATTTTTTAATGCCAAAAGCTAGAAAATTTATAAAAAATTAGTAAGATTATAAAAATTATATTTACAATGGGTTATTTCACCTATATGATATTGAATTCTAAATAAAACTAGTTTTGGGTAAAAAAAAATGTAAAAAAAACTATTTTGGATTAAGTTGAAACGAATTGGCTCTTAAATTTTGGGTTAAATCTGTCAAGTCCATAAAGTTTCAGGCAAATCGGGCACGTTTATGAAGATTTAGGGAAATCTAGAAGTTTTACAGAGCTTTGGGCTTAATTGACAAATTAAGGAAGTATTAGGTAAAATTGGAAATTTTCATAAACTATGGGGCTTAATCAGCGGATTAATAATTTTTGTGGACCTGGACAACAATTCTAACCAGATTATATCACAGTAGATTTAAACCTCTTCAAAATTGGTTTTGGATTAAGTTTAATCTGTCTCATCTTTGCTAATAATGTCCATGTATCCCCTAGTATAAATATGGATCACCATTTGAGAGAAAACTAGAGAAAAGAGCTGGGAAATTCGCAACCCTAAGCTAAAGCCAGAAGAAGGTCAAATTGCAGCTTCAGCTCCCCTGGTTTTTGCTAACTAGCCCATGAACCCTAGCATTTCCCCCAAGCCACCGCAGCCCCTAGTTTCGTCCTGGTTACGGCCTCTCTGTCCGACGCTCCGGCTGCTTCTCCCGCTGCCGGCACCGACCCAAGCTCGCCTCCCCTGCTTCGTCAGATCCGCCCCACCATCTCTGAGGGCTTACCACAGCTGCTCGATTCAATCAAATGAGAGAACGAGAATCACGTTCGCTCCAAGCTTTGTTCGCCGCTGCCTCGTCGACGCTGATTACCGTTTTCGTCTCACCCTCGTCCAAATCAAGTTGTCGTTCGCCCCGATGTCACCGGAGAAAGGAGAATCGAAGAGGATCCCGCCAGGAGACCGGCGAACCCAACCCAGTTTTGATTCGTTCGACCCAACAGCATATCTCCCTCTGGTTAAACACACATATAGATTCCTATTTTTTTAATTTCATTCATTCTGGTCCTTACTTCTCTCTGTTTTTCAATTCAGTCCATTGACAACATTGTTTTTGTTTGTTTTTTTTTCGTCGTTTACTTGTTTTTCTTTTTTTCTTTTAGGACCATGAGTTAGTTTGATGATTAACGTTAAGCAGGATTGCAGGTTTAAGTTAGATAGATAATTTTTTACAACTAGTGTAAGTTCAAAAATTCATTTAATTTACATAATGCATCTTGAAATAATTCTAAAAAATTCAATTCCACATGGGTTTGATAAAACCTTAGGATGAATTTTGGATGATAATTAACAATAAATTTAAAGATCCATATCTGGGTGATCCGATATGATCAATGGTTTAGAAACATTAAAATGTGCATAAAATAAATAAAATCAAGTAATGAGTTGTAAGGTTTCATATCCGAGTGATTCAATAAAATCCATGATTTGAAAAATTAATTAGCTTAATTAAAAGCACACAAAACAAAAATAAAAAATCAAATTAAGGTGCCAATCATTGGGCACTAGAATAAGGTTATTTTAGGATAACCGTACTTCCAAACCCCTCGAACTCTCATAGACCATTTTAAAGTATTTAATTGACCTAAGTGCAAACAAATTGATGACGACTCCTAAAAACACACTGCTATAGCTTAGCAACTCCATTGGGGACATCTTGTGAGTAGAACTTATAAAAATTTGGCTTGTTTTGTTTTGCATTGCTTATTCTTGTGTGACTTATGTATTTTACTTACTTATTGTAGGGATGCAATATGCATTCATCACATGAAGCCCTACACCTGAGCTTTCTTAACTCATCCATATTCTTTTAAAGTGGAATTGGTGTTGTTGTCCCTCTGAAACATGAAACATTGTCTCCAAGCCTTTATTAGTTTTAAATAGCAAAGTCGTGTATTTGCCTCTTAAGATGGTAGTCTTTGCATAGACCCACAAAATGCTATAACTTGAATTAATCCTCTCCTTACATAAACCCTCATGGGTAAGGAATTGGGCTGTCATTATGATTTAGTGATGGGATTCGAGAACCACCTTGAGCCTTTTTTACAAGCCACCATATGCATATAGCATACCCCACTTAGCCATAGAACCGACTATAGAATTTCTACCCTTTGTCATCACTGTAGGCATGAATTTTGTATTGCTTTACTCATATGCTTGTTGTGATACTTTTTAACTTATGGCTTCATGTGTTGTTTGGATCTAACCTTACTTTTCTTTGTTGATTCTTTTTGCACACGCGTATCATTCATTAGGTTAAGTACTCAATGAAAGCATTATTACAATGGATATTCTTGATTATCTTCCACTACCAATGATGAGTCTTGGAATGTCACGATAGTGGAAATCCAGTCGGAGGCAATGGAACACCACATATTTATATCCACCTTAGGGGCCAAGTCACAATTCATGTAGATCAAAATGATGTAGCTAAACTATCAAGCATATGAAGTAACTAGAGCTTCGAAGATTGAGAATCATCCACATCTACACATGGTCATATTGCTCACTTTCTCAAGGTCACAATAGATTCGTTACTCATTTGCGCACTTATATAGTACTGGGATCCATATACCAATGTTTCTTTTTCAACAGGATGGATCTTGTGAACACGATAGAGGAATACAACAATCTTTTGGGCTAGCCATCTAAGTATCCAGTAGAAACTATAGTCATGATGAAAAAGTCAAGCCTTATTGAGGTTTAGCTCAACCATTGGACATGTCGGCATCTACAAAGGGGTATCGTAAATACATTAGTTGGAATGAATTAAAGTAAGGATCAACACACTTTCACAAAAGGATCAAAAGCACAAGGCCTTTGCATTCACAGTATATAGCTTGGTGATCTTTCTTAGGATCGTCAAATTTATTGAAGAAGGCATTATTTTACTTTTCAGATCAAGTCTGCAATTCTCAAGTAACTTCAACTCTGGTGATTCTTTCTGAGACCATTTGATCATTGAATTTTTGTCGGTAAAACGGTGGCAAGTGTATTGGATGCTCTTATTTACTTACTATATGGATCAAAAGCCACCTCCCATGTGCCAAAAAGAATTTTAGGAATCACTTTTCAAAGAATTTTGTCCAATTGAAGCTTTTTTGAAGAGTGAATAGATTCAACACGATAGTACAAAGGGATAGATAGGCTATTTCAAAAACCTTACCGAGTAACAAAAAGAATGAAGAGCCCTTTGGTACACCACTTGTATTGTTTACCGTTGTGGCAATTGCCCATGGGTTCCTCTTCTTGGCATATGAAAAGGTACAAGTTATGCTCGGAACAAGTGCAAACACAATTCAAAGTCCATGCAATTCATCCCCATGACTCATAACTTAGACAAGCTTGAATTCTCACATAAGGACCCAATGGCGAAAAAGTATGCATTGGGTATCTCAATCGCTTGGAAGAAACTTTATGTGCTTAAAGTTGGAGCTATCCATTCTCGCACCAAGTATTATGAACAAAAAAGCAACTGAAAGGAAGGAATAGTGTTACTTGTTCATGCTCTTGGGAAGCCGGCTAAGAAAAAGCTTGAGAAGAAACTACAAGAAGATAGAAGAACAAGAACATGCACATTGACATGCAATAATTGAACAACAAAATGCGGTGTTTGGAGGAGAAGGTTTAGAAACAAAGACAAGTCCTTTCCCAATTGGTCAAAGAGACTAATTAAAAGGAGATGAAGGCAAAATATTGGAAGGATCAATACAAGATTTTTCAAGATCAAGCGAAGGCTTTTATTGCTGAAGTTAGGAAGGTCACACATCAAGCTCAACAAATGGGGAAGGAAGCCAAAGAGGTGGAAAGGTTGAGTTGGCTTGCCTCATCACCAACCATTCAGCATATGATAAAGTTTATCACCAAGACTAGGAAGCAATATTGTACATTGGGTTGTTTCTTTTAGGAAGTTCATTTCATGTAATAAAGCAGTTTAAACTGCTATTCTTTTTTTTGCAAAACTCTTGGATTGGAAATTCTCATAGTAGTCTTTTTTTCACCGAGTACTTACAATATTCATGCATGCATGCATTAAATCAATTATGTGCGCATAAAATCTAATAAAATAAATCTCACTTTAAAGAGGTAAAAAATTAGTACTCAACACTGATATTCAACTTGGCTTTGAACAAGACTTATTGTAAAGCAAATGGAATGCCATCTTACCGACATTAAGTCGAAGATAAAGAGCATGGAAAAATAAATGAAACATCAAATGGAGCTGATTAAGGGGAAGGTGGTCCAAACCCCCATTGAAGACCCGCAATATCCTATCTACCGCCCGGGATTCAGCCCACAAATGGGTCTCAGTTCAAAAAAAGCTTTTTCAAGATTCAGATCCATCAAATGGCATTCATTTAAGTCACAATCCTTTCTTTAAGGAAGAAAATCCACTACTAAGAGAGGAAGAAGATGCTTAAATGCTTGAGACCATAGAGAAGAAGCTTCGAGTAATTGAATGAGGCACCATATTCGGATCTTTTTCTATGGATGACCTTTGCTTGGCGTTGAGTGTGGTAATTCTTTCAAATTTCAAGGTATCAAATTTTGTGAAGTAGGACGGAATAAGTTGCCCCATTACTCATACGACACTATTCCTGAAGAAGATACAACAGCTCACAAATGATGAAAAGGTGTGGATGGCTCTTTCCAAGACGGTCTCACAAAATTTGTGTTACAGTGCTATATTGGCTAAGGTCTGAGAAACATCAAGATGTGGAATGATCTCACTCAAGCTTTCATCAACAATTACAAGCATGTTGTGAACTTGGATCCTAATCACCAAACTCTTCAGAATATGGAGAAAGGGAAATAAGAAACCTTTAAGGAGTTTGCTCAAAGATGGAAGGATTTGGTAGCACAAGTTCAACCACCAATGACAGAAAAAGAAATGGTGACTTTATTCATCCAAACATTGAAGTACCCAGACTATGACATTCTCATTGGCAACTTAGCAAATACCTTAGAGTCTTTAATTGACGGTGTGAAGAGGAGAGAGCATCTAGAAGGAAGGATGAAGAAGTGCAACAAGTAAGTCAAGGAAGGGGGACTCCCCTGGTGGGTCCTTTGGCCATTGGGCCTTGCCCATGTTATCCTATTGCCAGGCGCACTAAATCACGTCTACCGACTTTACCTCTGCCAATGGCAAGGACAAAGACAAAGAGAGACATTCACTCCTGTTCCTATGATGTACAAAGAATTGTATCCCAAGCTCATCGAGAGTCAACTTATTTGCCCAATCCCTATAAAGCCAATAGAACCGGCCTATCCAAAGTGCTATGATCCCAATGCAACTTGTCCATATCATGGCAGTACTACAGGTCATAGTATAAAAAATTGTTTGGCTTTGAAACTTGCGATCTAACAATTGGTTGAGTCAAAGTGGTTAGATTTTTTTTTTATGAGCCAAGTGTCACCCACAACCCATTACAACCTTATTAAGATGGACCGGTGAATTTGATAGAAGAAGGCCATCCTACAAACATATCAATTAATGATATTGCAAACCTCTGGAGTTCGTATCCTCATGGCTTGTGAAAGAATGATTCATTGTTGGAAAGCCTTTATTTGAGCACAAAGAAAAAAAGGATGGAAAATAGTGTGTTCTTCACGATAGTGAAGGTTACTCTATCCTAACTTGTTCACAATTCCACAAGGTTAGGTCGATGCAGATGCAATCTTCAAGGAAAAGACAATTCGACTAGGCGTAAGCCCTTGTTGGTACCAGTTTCAAGGCCTACTATTAAGCCTTTAAGGATTTAAGTTCCAGCTCCATTCCTTTACAAGTTGGATAAAACAATGCCATGAAGGTACGACTATACTTCCAATATCATATTAATTCTACCAGAGGTTGGAGGCATGACTAGGAGTGGTTGATGTTACTTACTAGAGCAGATGGATAAGCTCCAATGTGATAAGAATATCATGGACCCGAAGTCTATGCTTATCATTACAAATGTATTAGAGGAGTAGGGGGCACCTCGGGCAGTCACAGATAAACAACCATGTGAGTTCCTTAAACTCATAAAGCAAAGTGAGTATAGTATTGTGCAGCAGTTAAGTCATCTGCCAACAAAGATGTCCACACTCTCATTGCTTTTAAATTCTGATGCTCATCAAGAAACTCTCCTCAAAGTAATGAAAAAGGCTTATGTCGTACATAATATCTCTATTAATACCTTTGATCACCTCATCAACGACATCATAGCTCATAATCTCTATGAAGGCCTTCCTACAGTTGCCCACTAAAAGACCATGGATCCGCATGGTTGGTGTAGTTCCTTTTTCATTACATCGAAAGCTAAAATTCATCATTAAAGGAAAATTGTAACTATATTTGCTGAAAAGGATATTTTATTATCTAAACCTGCAGATGTTGAATATGTTAAGGCCAACGAATATGTGCCAGATTGTTCATTTAGATCCTTTAAAGTTGTCAATGTTACAAATGTTAGTGAATATGGAGAGGAGCTCATCCCTAGCATTTTAACGACAAGTTGGATAATGGCAAAACTCATGGGGAAAGGAGGATACTCACTTGGACTAGGCTTAGGATAAGTTTTCCAAGGGATCTCAAAGCCCTTGGATATCCCTACCAATAAAGGAATGTATGGCCTGGGTTTCACACTGACTAGGCAAGATAAGATGAAAATGATAGCTGAGAAGAAGCAAAAAAGGATTGTAGGACTAGAGGGGCGTGTTCCGAATAGAGGAGATTTAAGTATCCCTGACATAACTGAAACATTTATGAGTGGTGGCTTGGTTCCAAAAACTGATGGCAAATGTGCACTAATTGTTAGCATCAACAATTCTTTTGAAGACTTACCAATTTAGGTGATAATCGGTGACCCACCTAAGGATAAGAACTCATTCAACCCTACAGCTTATGGGATTTGCTAGACAATTGGGAGGCAAAAGAACTACTTGTTGTAATCAAGAACTTTTTAAAGTAACTTAATAGTCAAAACTCCTAAAGATAAGCCCAATTGATGGGTTATAGTCTTTGCTTTGGTGGACTCTTTCGTTATTGCTATTCATTTTAATAAAATTATGATTTTTACACACCATTAATAAAACCAAACACCCTTCATCTCATTTTTTCAATTTCCTCTCCTTTCTCACTCTCTCTTGCTAATGCAGACCTAAAACTTTCCTTGATGACAATGAAAGAATAAACTTTAATAATCCTGTACACACTGCTCACTCTAACGATAAAGATCGTCAAATATCTCCTGAGTTATTAAAACTAATTAAGCAAAATGAAAAAGAAAAAGTAACAAGTCAAGAACCGACTTAGATAGTTAACTTAGGAGATAATCAGAATGTGAGAGAAGTTAAGATTGGCACTATGTTTCCTTCTAAAAGAAAAGAAGAGTTGATACACTTGTTGAGAGAATACATTGATATATTCACTTAGTCATACTAGGATATGCCCAGCCTGAGCTCAAACATAGTGCTGCACAAAATACCAATGAACCCTAGGGTAAACCCTTTCTGACAGAAGATATGAAGGTTGAAGCCATAGTTAATCTTAAGAGTTAAATATGAGATTCAAAAGCTGTAGGATGTAGGATTCCTTAGGGTCATAGAATACATAAAATGGGTTGTCAAAATAGTTCCAGTTAAAAAGAAGGAAAGTGTGAAACTAGGAATCTGTCAACATTACTGACCCCTGAATGAGGCAAAGCCCAAAGATAACTTCCTACTTCCCTATATTAGCATACTGATGGATAATACTACAAGGAACTCCAACTTTTCTTTTTATGGATGGGTTTTCTGGGTACAATCAAATCAAAATCGATTCAGATGATATGATAATGACTCATTTTATAACCCTTTAGGAGACCTTCTACTATAAAGTAATGCCTTTTGGGTTGAAAAATGTTGGGGCTATTTATCAAAGAGTTATTGTCACTTTATTCCATGACATTATGAACAAAAAGATTGAGGTGTATGTAAATGATATGATTGCCAAATCCTATGCCACCAGAAAGCCTCTGGATGGACTCAGAAAGTTGTTCAATAGACTTCACAAGTACCGGTTAAAATTGAATCCTGCCAAATGTACCTTTAGGGTTTCTTCAAGCAAGTTATTAGGCTTCATGGTAAGCAAAGATGAGATGTGATTTGACCTAAGTAAAGTCAAGGCGATACAAGAAATACCTCATTCGAGCACTCCAAAGAAGGTAAGAAGTTTCCTGGGCAGAATCAACTTCATTGTGAGGTTTATATCATAATTAACATATAAGTGTGAACTTATTTTCAAATAATTGAATAAAGACAACCCGATCGAGTGGAATAGTAAGTGCCAATAAGTGTTTTGAAAAAATCAAGCAATACCTATCGAATCCACTAGTCTTAGTACCACCCCGACCTGGATAGCCATTGATTCTATACTTGTTAATACCGGATTCTTCATTAGGATTTGTATTGGGTCAATGCGATGAGACAACCAAGAAGGAGCATAAGGTTTATTATTTAAGCAAAAAGTTCACTACCTATGAAGCAAGATACTCAATGGTAAAAAAGACTTGTTGTGCCCTTACACAGGTGGCAGGCCGATTACAACACTACATGCTCAACAATACAACGTTGTTGATCTCCAAGACTAATCATATCAAGTACATCTTTAAAAAGCCTACCTTATCAATGAGGATTGCAAAATGGAAAATGTTTTTGTTGGAGTATGACATACAATATGCCACCCAAAAGGCCATGAAAGGGAGTGTAATAGTTGAATATTTGGCTGATAGAGCACTAGAAGATTATGAGCCAATGAGGATGGATTTTCCCGATGGAGATATAATGATGACGGAACCTAAATTCATAAAAGAAGATGAAACATGGAAAATGAAATTTCATAGAGCATGTTATGCTTTGAGAGAAGGAATTGGAGATGTATTTATTTCTCCAAGAGGAAAGCAATACCCTTTTATAGCAATAATTACGTTTCCTTGCACCAACAATATAGCAGAGTATGAAGCATGAGTTATGGGACTCCAGCTGGCCCTAAAATTGAAGGTACGAGATGTCCATGTTGATGGAGATTATGCATTGTTTATGTATCAGATGAAAGTGACTAGGAAACTAGGGACTTAAAGTTGATCCCTTACCAAAGATTTGTATTAGACTTGGTGAAGTAGTTTAGAAAGATAATCTTTCATCACCTTTCAAAAGAAAATAATCAAGTTCCGGATGCTTTGGCTACTTTAGCTGCCATGTACAAAATAAGTAGCCATGAGCACAATCCCATTTTTGAAACAAAGGTATTTGATTTACTGGCTTATTGTATGAATGTGGAAGGAGAGTTAGATGGAAAACCATGGTACCGTGATATCAAAAGATACCTTCAAGAATGAGTATATCCACTCGAAAATGCCAAAAAGTGGTAAGAAGTTTCTATGGGGACTATCAATGGGCTTCCTTTTAAATGGGAAAGTACCTTATGGGAAGAGCTTTGATTTCATGCTACTTTGCTATGTCAACTCTTATGAAGCAATGAAGATCATGAAAAAAGTTCATGTAGGAATATGTGGGGTGCACACCAATAGTCATACCATGGTAAAACAATTAATGATGGCAGATTACTATTGGCTCGTATTGGAAACCGATTGCATCAATTATGTGAGGAAATGTCATAAGGGCCAAATATATGCCAACAAGATCTAAGTTCCACCTACTCACTGACCTTTTGCTATGTAGGGAATAGATGCATTGGAACAATTATGCCCAAGGCATCTAATGGTCACAAATTCATTTTGGTGGCAATTAACTATTTCACCAAGTGGGTAGAGGTGGTGTCTTATACAAGTGTAACTCAGAAGGTGGTCTGTCACTTTATCAAGAAAGAGATTATTTGCTAATATGGGTTGCCAGAATGTATCATCTCGTACAATGCTACAAAATTGAATAATAAGATGATGCATAACCTATACTAACAGTTTAAGATCAAACATCACAATTCAACACCTTATTGACCAATGATGAGTGGTGCGGTGAAGGCAGCCAATAAGAATATCAAGAAGATTATCAAAAAGATGATTGTAGCCTATAAAGATTGGCATAAGATATTATTTGCTCTAGATGCATATAGAACTTCTATTCTCATTTCTACTAGAGCTACACCTTTTTCCTTGGTGTATGGTCTAGAGGTCGTGTTGCCTACTAAAGTTAAGAGTCCTTTTTTAAGGGTGTTAATGGATATCCAAATGAAAGAAGCAGAATAAGTCAAGGCTAGATATGAATAGTTGAATCTAATCAATGAGAAAAGGATAGCTACCCTTTGTCATGGACAACTTTATCAAAGGAGGATGATCCATGCTTACAATAAGAAGGGCAACCCTTGACAATTTCGCAAAGTAACATTGTTCTTAAAAAGGTTTTACCCATCTAACGTGAATTTAGAGGGAAATGAACATCAAACTATGATGAACCCTATGTGGTGAAGAAAGCCTTTTCAATAGAAGCCTTAATTCTAATAGAAATGGATGGACAAGAGTTGCCAACGCCAATGAATTCAAATTTAGTGAAAAAATATTATGCATGACTGTGGAGCCTTTTGGAATAAGAGGAAGGAGTGGATATAGGGTTATAAGAGTTTGTTTAATCAAAGTTGTCAAATAGAGTGTTCTTTTCTTAAACCTTCTTTATTCTTCATCCTTTTTTTATTCCCATGATCTTTGTACCATATTATTCATAAATAAAAGAGTCATTCATCTTTTCTTGTTCCTATTCTGAAAATCTTACATTTTTATTAACCCCTAGTGTGAAATGAATCCTAATTTTATGGAAAAGGGTATTAATAACTAGAACTAAAAAAAGCAAAAACCATACATTACTTTGATATGCTCTATGTATTATAATGGGTAAGAATAAAATCCTACCATGTAAACAGCAGAAAACATTTGCTAATAGGGAAGATGAGATAATAAGTTTTCGATTGATATTCCTCGGTGATTATCTGAATGATTGCTCCAAAAGATGAGGCAAAGCATATGATAAGAAGTTGAGACAAATGTTCAAGAATAGAGAAAGTTAAGATGTTATGACTCTTTTAGCTGAAGGCTTGCTTGAGGAGGGTAAGGTGTTTAAAATTAAATTTTTAACCTTAATTCGTGTTCACCTAGCAAAAATGGGTGAGTTTAGCAAAGTTCACAAAGTTCTAAGGAGATTGAGGCACTAAATGAGGTTTGGGGGTAAAATGGTAATTTTGCATCCTAAAGAGTCAAGCTAGGTCCCAAGTGTTGAAAATGAGTTTTTGATAACCTAACTTTTAACTTTAACGCAAACTTAGTTGAAATAAATAAGATTTGACCAAGTTTGACTAAGGTTACCTAAATGAGGGGACTTATTTGTAACTTTTTAAATTCTTGGATGGCTTCTTGGTTAAGAGGTTATAAAACTTGGTAAAGTGAGGGATGATGCCATATTTGCTGCTTAAACCCGAGTTCCTCCTTCACCCTACCAATTCTCTATCAATCCAAGCCCAAAACGAAGAAATTTTGATGAAAATGGAAGCCACCAACGATGTACATGCTATGGAAAGCTTGTTTCAAAGGTGATTTCATGTTTTTGAAGCTTGGAACCGAGTTTTCCACAATCCCTTGTTTTTGATGCGAGGCAACACTTATGTTCTTGGTAGATTTTTGTTTATTAGATGTTTGGAAGCTTGGGTTTTAGTTAGAAGGTAGTAATTATGTGATTTGGGCCTTTGGTTGCTTGGAACTAAGTGGAACTTTGTAGAACTTGAATTCTTGAGGAAGGGTTGCTTGTTTCTTGTTTGTGAGGTGAAGTTAAAGTAAGGGAGTTGTGTTTTCAAGCTTAATTGATGCTATTGGAATGAGTTTGCTTGATGAATACAAGTAGTTCTAGCAATAGCATTAGTTAGTGGGCAAGGTTGAATCATGGTGGACTATAAGATTTGTGATGATTAGAATGATGTTATAATGCATCATAGGTTGGCTTGTGATAGTTGGTTGTGATCTATGCAGCATGTTTTACATGCATGTGAAGTTTGGAGGCTATCCATGCATGTTTGATATGTTTGGAAAGTGTCCAAACTTCATAGCAGTAAAAACTGGAATTTTCTGGGTTGTCACAGGTATTGGCGACGTGTTTTGATTCGTTCGACCTAAGAACTTATCGACCTTTGGTAAAACTCAGTGTTTAGGCCCCTGATCTTTTAATTTCGTTCGTTCTAATCCTCATTTCTCTCTGTATTTCAAATCAGTCCGCTGACAACATTGTTTTTGTTTGTTTGTTTGTTTCCTTTTTTTTTTCGGTCTTTTGCTTGTTTTATTTCTTTTAGTACCATGAATTAGTTTGGTGATTAACATTTGGTAAGATTATAGGTTTAGGTTAGATAGATAATTTTTTTATAACTAGTATAAGTTTAAAAATTCATTTAATTTACATAACACATCTCAAATCATTCTAGACAATTTAATTCCGCATGGGTTTAATAAAACCCTACGATGAATTTAGGATGATAATTAATAATAATTTTTAAGATCTATATCTAGATAATCCAATAGAATCCATGGTTTAAAAACATTAAAATGTACATAAAATGGATAAAATCAAGTAGTGAGTTTTAAGGTTCCATATCTGGGTAATTCAATAGAATCCATGGTTTGGAAAATTATTTACCTTAATTAAAAGCAAGCATAACAAAAATAAAAAATCAAATTAATGTGCCAATCTTTGGGTGTTAGAATAAGGTTGTTTTAATGTAACCGTACTCCTGAATCCCTCGAGCTCTCATAGACCATATTAAGATATCTAATCGACTTATGACTTGTTTGGCATTAGCATCAGCGATTAGCATTAGAGTTTTGAAAAAGTTATCTAATGGTAGTTTTTAGCTTCAGTGTTTTCATCATAATCGTTAAATAAATTATTCAAAATTCTAACACTGGTTATAAAAGCTAATCCCAAACAGAGCCTTAAATGTGAACAAATTAGAGGCAATTCCTAAAAACACATTGCTACAGGTCCGTAGGAGCCCAATTAACATTGGTTTAACGCCTTATAAATCTGGCCCACAATATTTTCTTTTATAAATCTTTATTTTACGATACTTTTTTTCAAGACTATATGGGCACAACTAATATTCACATAAGACATCTTAAGTTTGATTTTTAAGTAATTATTTGTTATTGCAAAAATGAATTTATAAAGCATAGTTATATTTAAGTATTATATCTTAATTAGTTATAAATAAAAAAATTGCTTCATTACGACTCAAGTATTCCGACCCATGATGGGCCCACTGCACTTTAAATTTTACAATATTTATTTGTTTTTTTTTACATTTTCGGCAGTACAATTTATATTGGCTAAGATCTGATCCTCTGATATCTTTTTTTTTTTTTAATTTAATTGAGCCCATTATTTCGTTTAACCTACTCGCCCATTCATTACATTTAAATATTTTAAAGAATAATTAATTTTTTAAAATAATAAATAGGATAATGTTGGCCCATATATATTCTGTAACATGGCCTAAAACTTTTTGTCAAAGTAGGCCAAATTATTTTGGCCGATGGTGACCTAATTTTTGTTCTATTGAAGTAGGTCTATTTGTTTTGCCTCGTAGTAGGGGAAGTTCACTTTGAATTGTATATTTTGTATAATTTAATATAAAAAAAAAAGCCGATTAGGCCTAGACTCCTTGCCTCTTCTAAATCTGGCCTCTTATACTTTCTTTTCCAAATGTTTGATTTAAGTTTTTTTTAATAAAAAATGTTATATGGGCCCAAGTAATATGAAAAATAAAAATGAGCCTTAACTTTTATTTTTAAGTTATTATTATTCTTTCAAAGAGAAATTGTTGGGATTACTTTTGAATTGTTAATTTTGTTGCATAGTTTTATAGTAATATTTCCATAAGATTTCAATATTTCTACATTTAGGAAACCAAATACAATTTGAAACTTTATGACAGCATCGAGTATGTAAACTAGTTTATATAATTTTTATATAACCAACTATGAGAAAAATTGTTGCCATCCATTAAAATATTCTAATTTAGACAAATGGAGATAAAACTTTAAAACATTAATTTGAGCGTTTGTTGTACCATGTCTAAAATTCAATGTTTAAGCCTCCATTTACCCATGCCTCTAAAATTCAATGTTAAAATAATATTCTTTCCTCCTATCCCAAATCATTTACATCATTTACTTTTTTTTTTTTTGGTAGAACACCAAGGAGGGTGCATATTTCATTTCACCAAAATTAGCCTAGCAGCACTTACAATCAGGATCAAGGTCCTACATCCAAATAAAATAGCAAAGCCTGATCCAAAACAAAAGAAGAAACAAAACCTAAAGTCTGTGCTATACAACAAAATCATATTGAACAACCTACACAAAAAATATCAAAAACAAGATAGCCACATCTATGTTGTACCTAATCAATAATAATCTGAATAAGCTCATCCAAACTTCTGCAACCTCTATGATGCACTCTTTGGTTCCTCTCTTGCCAAAGAAAGTAATCAAGGCCAGTAAAGTAAGCTCTTCTTAACTTGGCTTTTATCCCACGGCCCTTAACCACTCTGCACAACCAGGAATACATACACTCCCATTGTCGCGCAGCATTCCTCATTTTCAATTTACACATGACCCCTCACCAGATCAGACTAGAATAACCACACTTGAAGAAGAAATTGTCTTGGCTTTTAGGCAAACTCAAACAAATAGGACAATACAACTATGGCAGGTTCACATAAGCCTTTTGACTATCAAAGGTAGATAGTCTATCCCTAATTGCAAGCCAATAAATCAAAGAGTACTTTGGTACATATTCCCAAACCATCTTATACCAATTCACCATTTAAAAAATCTCAATCATTTGCAAATAGGATAATTTAATTACAAACTTCTCATTTTTAACACAATCACATGCATTATCCTGGACACAATCAACAAATAACTGCCAAGAACAAAGAATGTGCTTCCAACAAGTAGAAGTATCATTTCCAGGCCTCATCAACCATAAGTTTTGATTCCTAATATAGTATTCATGCATCTATTATATCCAAAGACTTTAAAGCCTCCAAAGCTTTTTACCATTAGCAGCATTATTCCAAGCAAAGAAATTAAAAATACCTAGCCCACCTTGATCTTTAGGCACATATACATACTTATAAGCAATAGGGAATCTAGGACCAAAAATAGAACCAGACCAAAGGTAAGCCCAACACTTTTGCTCAATATGCTTAAGAACAATTTTAGGAATAGGCAAGATTACAAACCAATAAGCCTAAATACTAAAAATAATAGAATTAACTAGCTATAACCTACTAGCATAAGAGAGAAATTTGTTTGCCCGACCATTAAGGTTTTGGAAAATTCTCTCTTCAAGGGGCTTATAATGAGAAATATGCAAAATTTTATCAACTAATGATTAATTTTATATTTATTTTATCTTTAACGTTTTAGTATAAAAATGCAAAACTTTTAAGGAAACTCAAAATAACCCCTTTAGTTTTACCTAACTTACATTTTGTCCCCCTTATTTTTGAAAACCTACACATTGCCTCTATTTGTTTTACATTGTTTGACAACAACTTCTAATTTCTTAATTTAAACTGTTTGATAATTATCTTCTAATAATATTAATCTCTCTAATATTTTTTTTGTGGTTAATAGATATTTTAAGTTATCAATTTTTCTTCTCTGTATATGCACTTTCCTCTTGGTAAATGTAAATCAGCATTATTTTAAATGTTAGTTAACTGTAAAAATATCAAAGAATTTCAAGTTACTGAAAAATAGTTAATAGATAGTTCAAATTATAGTTTCAGAAGTTCTTGTCAGATTGTGTAAAGTAAGTAAAGGTAAAGTGTAGGTTATTGAAAATAGATGATTAAAGTGTAGGTTTAGTCAAATAGTTAATAGATAGTTCAAATTATAGTTTCAGAAGTTCTTGTCAGATTGTGTAAAGTAAGTAGAGGTAAAGTGTAGGTTTAGTCAAATCTCAGGGGGACCTTCTATAGTTTTCTCACACTTTTATATATAAGTGACATTTGAAGACTTATAGTTTCTAAATATAATTTTTTAAAAATTTTTAGAGTAAATAATAATATAAATAAATTCAAATGAAATCTATGCTATATATATTTTGATAGAGATCCCTTAAATCTCTATCTTTTATACAGTCATGTCATCATATTTGAATTATTGCACACATATATACCTAAATATTGATAAATGCATTGATTTGCTCGTGTAATTTAGTAGTCATTTCTACTCCCATGATTTATCTATATTCAATATCTCAATTAATTTGGCAAAGCGTTTTCCACCTAAATTAAATTGGTTTCATTGCTACCCGATTTTCCTCCTATGCACAAAATCATCAATGAACAACTGAGATCTATTAACTATTATTTCAACTTCTGTTATAAAAACAACTTAAATGCTGCCAATAATTTCTATAAGTTTTATTGGTTTGTAAATTCCTTATGATAGTTGAACGGATTGTATGGAACTGACCAGAGGTGTGGCGAACTCTAGAAGAAAACCCTGCAAACAAAGACAAAGTCAAAGCCCTATAATGTTTTCTCGAGAGAAACCTTTTGACGATCAAGTTAGATCACCGGTGGGCAGAGAGGACTACGAGGGCAAAGGTTCAGAATGTCGTACATAAGAATTTGCAATTTGAAGTGTTTATATAGTTAGGGGAGATCCAAGTAAATAGCATTTAGATAGGAATCCTTTCAACTAATCCTAAGATTTTAGGATCTCATTTTCCTTTAAAATAGGAGTGCCCTTGTTAGCTCATTTGTCTTCTCTATTGTACATCCATCAAATAGGGATTTAGTTGTTTTGGGCCCTGTATCAGGCTTATTTCCTACCAATAGATCCCTTTCCCCATAAGAAAATATGGGTGGGGCTCCTACATTTTCTTAGATGTCATCATTTTGAAAGGTGATCCACGTTTGCCTAAGGGTAGGGTACAATCCCTCTCTTCCTGTTCTAAGTCATGCCTTATCTACTGTCGTCTTGTCAAGAAAGGTGTGACACTTCTTTGGGTTGCTTCTTGGTGAAGTTGCAAAAATGTCATCCTTTGTATCTCTAGCTTCTTTCATCCTATGTTGTCACTACACATAGAAGGCTCAACAGTCTAGGAAAGAGATAAGGCAATGCCCAATTAATGTGCCCTAGGGAAGTGATCGAACATGACTGTTTTTTGTGGCCATGTGGCTTCTTCTCATAAGGCAAAAGGTTTGTAATGATTATAGTGATAGTTTAAAAGAGTTAACCTAAAGGTTATGTGTTTTTTAACTATTCATTTTACTATTTGAGTGCCTTTTGCTTTGTTAGTGTTTTTCTTGCTCTTGACCTCTATTGTTTGCTGTCTTGCTGTTGGATCTTCTTCCAAATCTTTGAAGTTTTTTCTTCTTTCTATCAAGCTTCCTACAGTTAGGTCATGAGCCCTTTCTTTATAGCTTATAATAGTAGTTTTTTCAGTACTTTTGGATGGGTTTTTCTTTTTTTTTTTTTTGTTTTTGGTTGTTCTCTGCTATTCCTCCGTCATTCATCATATACTGGTGGCAGCCTTGACACATTGCACAACAAGTTTTCTATATAGTATTTCCAAGATCATTGTCCAGGGTTGCCGTTGATGAGGCCGATTGCTTGAGGATGCCGTTATTGCCCAATGTGAAGGTGTTGAGGGGTGTTGTGACCAAATAGAATGAGGGAACCCTAGTGATGAATTTGCAGTGCTATTGGCCTAATAGCTTTGTGGCAGCCTTTTCTCGTGTTCAAGCATTGAAGGTAGGAGGCCTTGAAGGGGGTAATAAATAGGCTGATGTCTTCACGGTCTATACTGACTAGCTTCAGGCGGGTCTCTACTTCTATCTCCACCCGTTGGTAGAGCAATTTTGTGAGCATTACCAGATGCCACCATCACAGCTAACCCCAAACTCTTTTGTACATATCAACAAGTTCATAGTTTGCTACAAGATGGTGATGATAAGGCCTTTGTTAGAGGTTTTCCTATAATTTTATATGCTGGACTTGAAGAGAGATTCTATTTTCTTCCATGTCATCCCTGTCAACGGAGGAGGAAACAAGTTCTTTGCCTTTGTTTCCTACAAGGACTCATGGGCGGGGTAGAAGGATCACTTTTTTTTTTACCTTGAGGGAGCCAACATAGGGATTCCCCTGTAAATTGGTAGTGCTACGTAATAGGCCCTAGTTTAGTGACTGCTGATATATCAGGGCTATAAGGCCCATTGCTCTTACATTGGGTTGCTCACATGGCTAGAGTTAGTGGTGGAAAATAATAATTTTTTGGAATTGTTCCCCATCCACTACACAAATAGTGATAAGAGAATTCTCAGATGGGCGGGAATCAGCAGGGCCCATCAAAGTTATCTTGATGTGAAGAATTCTTATAATTGGGAGGAAGGTTAGGAAGGGAGGACGGTGGAGGCTTTTGGGGTCACCATTCGGGCTCAGCAAGGCCCTATGGATACCAAAAGTTGTATTCTGTGCAAGCATTTTATTTTCTTCAACTTTTGTGCCTTTGACCAATCCTAACCTTTCATTTCTTGCAGAAAATGAGCAGTTGTGCCAAGGAGTACATAAAGAAGCCCAAGAGTGTCGTCAATGCCTTGGCTAATGCTTGAAAGATCCTAATGTTTTTGGTCAAAATGGCCCACATGTTATGGTGCTTCGAGTAAGAAACTCGATAGAAAGAGATAAAGTAAATTAAATCTTGGTTTGGAACATTATTTTAAGCTTACGTAGCAAGATTAAGTGAGTTAGGTAAGGTTCACTAAGTTCCAAAGAGTTTATGACACCAAATGAGGTTTAGGGGTAAAATAGTAATTTTGCATTTTGAGTTGTCAGGCCGAGTCTCAAGAATCTAAAATATGTTTTAAAACCTAATACTAGTTTAAAATCCAAAAATTAGCCTATGTGTAAGAGTTTTGACCAAATTTGACCTGGCGTTACTATTTGGGAAATAGGGCTTTTTGGCATTTTTTAAAAAGATTGGTGGCCTTTTGTTTTGAAGGCTTTAAACTTGCAAAAGAAGGGGAAGGCTACCATGTTTGCTCCTTTCCACTCTCAAACCCGAGTTCATCCTTGCCCTCACCATTTCTCCTTCAATTCTTGGCTAAAATCAAGAGTTCTTAGTGAAATTTGAAGGCCCAAGGGGTATACAAGCCTTGGGTAGCTCATTTCAAGCTTGGTTTGTGGTATTGGATTTATTTTTCATATTTTTCTAGCTGGGTTTGTGTTTGCTTGTGAGGTAACAAAGATTTTTTGGTGTTTTCTTGTTTATTTGTTGATTTGAGGCTTGGGTTTTGCTTAGTTGGTGTTAATTTGGTGTCATTTGCTTTAGGTTACTTGGAACTTAGGTAGAACCTTATGGAACTTTGTTCTTAGTGAATGGTTGCTTAATTCTTGCTTGTGACTTGAAATCAAGGTAAGGGACTTAGAGTTTCAAGCTTAATTGATGGTATTGGAATGTTGTTGTTTATTGGAATCAAGTAATTTTGGCAATAGCATTGATTAGTGGGCAAGTTTGTTCATGTTCGACTAGGTGATTGAATGAGTTTGACATGATGTTTTAATGCATTTGTAGTGGAGTTTGTAATGGTTCATTATGGTCTTTGCAACATATTCTACAAGTATGTGAAGTGGGAAGCCAATCCAAGCATGTTTGATATGCTTGGGAGGCCTCTCAAGGTGTATCTGGAAATAATTAGGATTTTCTAGGCTCAAAAGGGTTGGCGACGCATTGCCAATATCGAAGATGCATCACCAAATCTTGTGAAACATCCAGGAAGTTATGTACTGTGGCAATGCGTCGCCATAGTTATGTTGACCAGAAAAATCAACTTTTGCTAGAAGGTTCAAAGGGGGGTAAGTGGGGGTGATTGGGGTACCTAAGAGTTTAGGTGTCATGGTAGTACCTCGAGACTTCCAAAGCTCCTCTGAGTCTTAGGAGTTTTCTTGAGTTTTGTGCTAGCTTATACCATAAGTAAGGAAACTAGGTTATAAAGGGCCATAATATATTGCCATTAGCTTGGGCATGAGGTCTAGTACCATTAAAAACCTAGTCATACCTTAAGGCATAAGGTTTTAATGTGAAAACCTTAGTACACTTAGTTGGTTCCTCAGAATCTAATTGAAATATGTACAACCATAGTGCCCTTATACAATATAAGGGAGGTTCAACTAGTGAAGAACTTCACTAGGCAGGTGAGTAGGCATTGCTTGTTGGTAGATAAGGCCTTGCCTTGTAGTTTAAAGACTACGTAGAGGGTAAGTCCCAAAGGACTAAAACGTATGCACATAAGTTTAGCCTCACGTTGTATGAGCTCACAGCATATTACATATGTTTATATATGTGTTATCCTTAGTATCTTTCCTTGCAGGCGAAGACTCGTTACTAAGAATTCTCAAATTCTCACTCCCTAGTTTATGGTGTGCAAATTCTGACGCTGTTAAGCCTGATAACTATTGAGCGTTATCGAGGTAGTCTTTTGGTTCCGGGTACTTTGTTATGAGAATCTTTGTGATTCTAGGTTTTATAGTTGCTTGTTGGTTAAGTCAAAGTACTAATTATAGTATTTTTTGGCCACTGAGGCTAGCAAGCACGTGGATAGGCATTTGTGACCTTCCACTGGGAATCATCTCTAATGTAGGAGTTAGTTGAGAGGATTTCAGTAAGAAAGCTTGTATATATTGTATGCCTAGTTGCCTACAGTATTTATTGATAAAGCATAGGACTCTGGGGTTGCTTTTGGGTAAGGAGCATTAGTCTTATTTTGTTGAATGCCTTTACACGGTTATTAGGTGTAGACATAATAATACAAATGGTGAGTTTATATGCTTTGAATTTTTTAACCTTGGTTTCCATGGAAAACGCCTAGGCAATGTAAATGTTTTATGGATTTTCGTTTGCTCAAGTCAAATAAAAATTGCATGCATGCTTGAATTTCTAAGTTAATTAACTAGTGACATGAAGTTTTAACGAGTGCACATAAATAACTAGCCAATTGCAACCACCGTGAGATCCGTTCTAATAGGTTTCCTAGGCAAGGCTAGAAGGGACCATGTCACCATGCTCTAAGGGTAGCCGAGAAGTCCCTAGGGCCTTCTGCCTCCAAGTCAACACCCCAAGGGGTGGAGCTGTCTGAGACTCCTCTAGATGCTCAATTGGTTTGCAAGAGGTCACACCACAATGGTGGTCGATGCCTCTTGAGATTATGGCAATAGTAGGGCTTCCATAGATAACTTTTCCTTCCTCCATATTTGTGCTATAGACTTAACGTTATTTTGTGCTAATTATAGGCCTTTTCATCCAACCTATCTAGAGAAGTGCTTAAAGAGCCCCAGCTCTACCTCTGTTGCGAACCCAAAGCTACTAGTGGTGTCCTAATAGGTGACCAAAGAAGCATTGTAAAAAGAGAATGTAGTCGGCCCTTTTCTTTGTCCTCCTCCCCCAAAGATTCTAATAGGGGTCATGCTTGAGAATGTGTCATCCACTCAACAAGGTCCCCCTAAGCCATCAGTTGATGAATGCTTTCAACCTCACAACCTGATCCCTGAATGTAGTCAGGTATAGAGGCATAACTTGGCATTAAAAGAGATTGTGCCAACCCACAATTGGTAGTGGGTATTGGCGAATCAATCATTGAGGATTGAACAAACATTACTCATCATATCCTTAAGGGGGTAAAGACCCCTAAGGATCGACATTTTCTGGCCCACCCCCTCGAACGGATAGCTACCATTTGATGAGCATAGGGTGCAATATACTCCAAGTACTTTCTTGGTTAATTTTAGTGTTTTGGTCTTTGCTTGTTTCCAACGTGCTAGGCCTTGATAGGAGGCAATCATTACCTACTATCTTAGGGAATGATATGCAGCCCTGGAAAAAGCCCTATAATTCCTCAATTCACAAGTTGAGGTCTTGTAAAATGCTATGGACTCCTTAAGAAGGAATTTGAGAATGAGTGTACTACTTAGAGTACCCTAGCAAAGGACCTCTAGTTCATAAAGAATGCAAAGAAGCAAGAAGAGGGCCACACCAAGGAACTTGAGAAGAAGGTGGAGAAGCAGACGAATGCTTTTAAGTCATCCAAAGAGAGGGAGGGGAAGGACTCTAAGGTGGCGAATGGCCAGTCATCCTTGTTGAAAGTAGCGGAGAGCATGGCCAACACTGTCAAGAAGACCTTGTGGATGGACAAGTATGCATCATTGGGCCTAAGGACTGACCAAGGTGAAACCAGCTCTAGCTCGGCCATTTATACGATGCTCGTTGTGGAATGAATTAAGTGAGTTGGTTTCATGGGGAGTGAGGGTCTCCTAGTGTACCATCATCTTTGAACCGAGGCCAATGCTCGCATAAAGAAGCTTGGCCCTCACCTCCGGAAGTCCAAAAGGGTGCTTGGAAAGGATGCATTGCTTAATTCAAGAAAGGCTTTCTTTCTTGCCGTTTTTTAGGTGAAACGAGCCAATCTAGACTTGGATCTTTCTTTTCTATTAGCTTACGAGGATCTGAGTCCGGATTACGAAGCATGGACAAAGGATGGGAAAGCTAGGATTCCTACCTTCAAAGAGGATGCATCAATGATGGACATTGATGAGGGCCCTTTTTTGGATGAATTTTAGGAGGCCCCATTGCTCATCCCCTCCCTCTTAAGTTCCTTATAGTCTTTACTATTCTTTATGTAACTTTAAATTTTTAATGGAAATAAAATACTTATTTTTTTTTTTTGTAATTGTTTGCTTAAATGTGCGCAAATTCTTCTATGGTTTAGTTTTTGTTGTGTGCTAGTGATTCTTCACAAACTATCTTTTTTTTCTGTTTGTAATGTTTGCATACTTAGATTTTAGAAAGGTCACTCCATTATGATGCCTAGACTATTTATAAGTGGCTATGCTCTTAAGTAATTAGGAAACCTTTGTAGATTGCTCAGAGAAAAGACTTTCATACTTTTTCAAAGTTGTAAATCATTATGGAGGACTATTGTTATTTAAAAATGAGTACAGGGCATCATAACAAATATGCTAAAATGAAACAACATCATTATACAAAGTAAGGTAATTGGTCCTTTAAGTGATAAGTTCTTGGCAGCTTTCTCCTTTTAGGGCTAGATAACTTGTAAACTCCATCTCTGATTTTCGTTGTGATTAAGTCGGGTCCATCCCGTTAGGCCTGAATGCTCCACATTCAAGGTTTCTTCTAGTTACTTTCATTGTAACAATGGTCATGCCTCCTACTTATATATTCTTCCTCTTAACGTTCTAATTATGAATTTGGATAATTGATTGTTTAAAAGCTTTCATATGTACCCTTGTATCTTCCCATAGCTCTTTCAGCAAGTCAACGTTTCCTTCAAGGGCTTTGTCATTCTTACTCGGGTGATATACTTGGGTGCGTAGTATCATGTAGGAAATTTTGATTGTTATGAATGTGTTAGTTCTATAAACCATTATGAAAGGAGACTCTCCCGTGGGCCTTTGAGGCGTCATTTTGTAGTCCCATAGAACACTTGGCAGTTCCTCTGCCTATTTGTCTTTGGCCTCCCCTAGCCCTTGCTTCCAACCCTCTTTGATAGTCTTGTTGGTTATCTCTACTTGTTTATTTGATTGAGGATGGGATACGGCTGCAAGGCAGAGGGAAATACCTTTTCCTTCCATAAATTGGCGGACATGCTGATTATCAAATTGCTTTTTGGTAGTAATGACGATAGCCCGAGGGCACCTAAATTGACAAATATTATTCTTCCATTAGAATTTAGTGATTTCTAAGGCCGTGATGGAGGCTAGAGGCTTTGCTGCCACCAACTTTGTGAAGTAATTGACCATCATAATACAGTATTTAACCTTTTTGAGAGTGCGCGAATCTAGTCTAACCCCTACAAGTGAAAAGCCAAGGATCAGTGACCAGAAAAACTCTAAAAAAAGGTAGCTTTTGTACTCGTGAGTTGAGTTAACAAGAATGGCATCACTGGATGAACTTTCTGATTTCTCATTGGCTTGTAGGCCAAAAGTAACCCTGTCGTAAGGTTTTGTGGGCTAGGGAGTTAGCACCAGCATGTGCTCCACAATCTCCCTAGTGTATTTCCTGGAGAACATCTTGTTCTTCCTAGGGCGTTAGGCATTGCTGTAACAGGGAAGCGAACCCTCATCTTTATAGTTTGTCCTTGATGATAACAAATCTTCTAGCTTAAATCCTAATCCTCATTTTTTCTTTGGGTGTTTCGTTTAGGGTCCCGGTTTTTAGGTAAAGTCTGATGATCGACTTCTTCCAGTATCTTCAAGGGCCATATACCTTGTCTGGTAGATCGAGAGTTTATGAGTTCTTCTGCTAAGGCCATTTCTTGGCTTTTTGAGAGGGCATCTGCCCTTGCATTCTAGACCTACGGGATCTTTTGAACCTACATGTGATCAAACATCTTTATCAAATTCTTTGTCATTTTCAAGTATTTGCAAAAACTAAGTTCTTTTGCTCTTGTGGTTGTAGTGACTAGGTTTACTATTAGCTGTAAGTCATTATATATTTGTAGCCATTGTACCCCTACCTGCCTAGCCAGCTATAGCACTATTAGAAGGGCTTCATATTCGACGATGTTATTCATGACAGGAAATTGAAATTTGATTCTAAAAGTTGCTTCCATGCTTATCGGTTCTTTTAGGACAAAGCCTGCTAATTGATTTTTGAGTTTATAGGCTCCATTAGCACACATTTCCTTGAGTGGGATCTCTTTATGCTGCTTATCTTTACTTGTTTCTATGGACATCATTTCAGCAATGAAATCTACTAATGCTTATGCTTTGATGGCCCTTTGGGGCTCATAACTAATGTTGTACTCTCCTAACTCAATACAACATTTAGCAAGTTTGCCAAACTTATTTGGCTTTTGTACTATGTACAGTAGGGGTAACTCTATATGGACTACAATGTGGTGCATTTGAAAATATGGTTACTATTTTTGAAAAACCATGATGAGGGCTAGGACTGCCTTTTGGAGTACGGGGTGGCTAGGATTGCTTTGTGGAGGGTGGGGTAACTAGATTTTGCCTCCTGAAAGATCTGAGTAACATTGTGCACAGGCCATTGCTCTGCCCCATGCTTCTATACAAGTACAGCAATAACGGAGCCTTCTGTTACAGCTAAGTAGAGCACAACGGGCTTATCAATCCTTGGCTGGTTTAGTGTAAAGAGGTGTTGTAGGTGATCTTTAATCTATTTGAAAGCTTCAGGGCATTTTTCAGTCTACTTGAATATTACTTCTTTCTCAAGTATGCAAAAGAAATGCTTACAATGATCTCTAAATTGTGACACGAATCGTTTGAGTGTTGTCAACCTTCCAGCCATTTTCTAGATGTCCCTTTTATTTTGATGGTCAGGCATTATAAAGATTGCCTCTATTTTGTTTGGGTTCGCACTGATCCTTATTTTAGAGACTATGTAGCCAAGGGATTTTCCAACTTATACTCTGAAGGTACATTTTCTGGGGTTGGTTCTTATGTTGAATTGGCATATTCTCTAGAAGGTTTCACGAAGGCTGTCGAAGTAGCGTTCTATTGCTTGGCTTTTGACGATCATTTCAGCTACATATACTTCCATGTTCCTTACTAGCTGTTCTACAAAGACTCAATTCATAAGTTATTAATAGCTTGCCCTGGCATTCTTTACGCTAAATGGCATCCATTGATAACAATATACTACCACTCCGGTCATTAAGGCCATTTTTTCTTCATCTTCAGGGTGCAAAATGAATTTACTGGTAACCATCAAAGTATCTTGAATCTGAAGTGGCATCAACCAGCTGATCTGTTGAAGGAAATGGATATGGGCCCTTTAGGTAGGCATCATTAAGATTTGTATAATATGCACCATTCGTCATTTTCTTTTTTTCACCAAGATAATATTGCAAGCCATTTGGGGTGTCATACTTCTTAGATGATGCCTGCCCTCAACAGCCTTTCAACTTTTTATTTGACAAAGTCTCACATTTTGAGTGGCATATTGCACTTCTTTTGCTATACTAGTAGAGTTGTATGGTTTACTTGTAATTTGTGTGTGATAATTTTTTGGCCTATTCTTGGCATCTCATTACAAGACCAAGGAAATCTATATAAATTTGCTTTTAGGAACTGAATGAACTACTGTCTACCACAAGTGGGAGATCGTTGCCAACTTCTAGCATTTTTCCATGGGTTACTTATACTAACTATACATCTTTAAACAATATCGCACCAGCTTCATTCTCCTGAGGTTGTTCTTTTTTCTCATTTTGCCTCAATTGGCATAAGTTTGTCATCTCTTGGCCTTCGTAGGGTGGCCACGTAGTTTCGTCAAACCAAAGCTTGTCAATAAAGTAATGGCATCCTCAATAGAGGTCACAAAATCCATCATTAACCATCTAACATCAGATCAAATGTGAAACTATACTTGAGCTGGCTTACCGAGTATGGCGTTATAGGGTGGGGACATTCAGAACTAGAAGTTCTATAGTGTGAGAGTCACAAGTGACCCTTCATTCGTTAGCCATGCTCACCAGCATGAAGGGTAGATTAATGGTTCTGAGTGTGGGGACCTCTTATCTATTTACCCCAAAGGTAGGCGTCGATGTAGAGGATAAGGAAGACATTTTAACCTTTGTTTTTTTCTAATAGGTAAGTGAAGATGACATTCACGTTAGCTTCGGTATCTAAATAGATGCTTTCAACATCAAAATTGTTGATTCGGGCCCTAAATACTAGCGGATCCATATGTGGGATGAGCACCTTGGAGCTATCGATCCTAGTCAAGACTTTTCCTAGGCGTCACCTCTAATTGAACAACTTCTTGTTCTTGTCCTTTTTGTGTGGCATGGGATTCCCCTTTAGTAATCATATTGATGACTCTAGCTAATGGCCTAGGGTTCCTATGGCCCCTCTGGGGGAATCGTTGTCTTTCTGCCTCTATCCTTGATCACGGTCCTCATTATCGCTCATTCCATGGGGTCTTTCCTCCTGTTTTGGGCAAGGGGATGACTATCTGAATAGGTATTCTTTTAACTTTCCTACTTGAATCATCTCCTCAATGAGTTTTTTCCAGCTGCCAACATTCTTTGGTATCATGCCCTTCATCCTTATGGTATTTGTAGTATTTTTGTGTGCCCCTGTTGTTTGAAGGCTACATGGTGGTGGCCACCTAAGGACTTGAGTTTTTCTTTCTAAGGCATACAAAATCTTTAACATAGTCTCTTTCAATGGTGGAGAATCGGCTTTATTCGTAAGTGCTCCTCGCTTCTACTTCTCTTCATGGACCTGCTATCTTTACCCCTTGGTTGTTCATTTAGCATTGGTGGTCAGTTAAGTTTCTTGGCGTGCATGTATTGGGTAGCCCGATCAAGGAATTCCTCTATGTCCCCTATGAGGTTCCCATGAAGGTTCCAGACTAGCCTCGAATCTCATGCCAATCCTTAAGTGATGGCGATCAAATGTAACTCTAAGGACAGTCCTTACACTTGAACAACCTCAGCATTGAATCTTTGGATAAAATCTCTCAGGTACTCATTGTGGCCTTGTTGGATTTGCAGAAGAAGAGCCACTGTCTTAGGAGTTGGATGACTCCCCAAGAATTGGCAAAGAAAGGCTTAGGAGAGATCCTTAAATGAAGAAAAATAATGCCTTTGATTGGTCCCGAACCAAGAGGCAATGTGTCCTATTAATGTTGAACATAAGGCTCGACACATGAGTGCATTTGAGGCCTACTCTAATCTCATGAAGGTGACTTATCTTTGTAGATGATTAACTGGGTCGGTGAAGCCATCATACAAGTCAATCATAGATGATTCATTGCGTTAATGAGGTCATCGTACAAGTCAATCTTGGGCATACAAAACCCTTCGGGGGCAGGTGCATTAATTATCTCATCTGTAAAAAATGGTGCCATATCTATTCAACGTCAATGCCAAGTCTAAGGACTTACCTTGAGGGTTTAAGGGCCCATATACACTATACCATTTGATCGACTCTTTGAAGAATAGTGTTGATGTCGCTACCTCCAAGGCCGTTAGTTCGATCCAATGATTTCAAGGGCTCAGGGGTTGGTGCCCTTGGTAGCAAATCTTGAGAATGGGCTTGATGAGGCTTTACAGGTACCAGATGGTTTTCAGCAACTTCCTCCGATGCCTTAGGCAAGGTTCTCTAAATTTCCTACTGCAATGTCATTTTAAGTTTCTCTAACAAGGTGCATTTGTAGAGTTTGGAATTGGTCATCATGGAATGGTGCGAGGCTTTTCCTTTTACAGGGATCCCTTTGAAGTATTGTGGGCCCTTGGGGTTGGCCATTTGGTGAGTCTTATCACTTGCAGGCCCTACAAACTTAGTGGCGTGACAGCTTTCCTACTCATTATCTAGTTGGTCTTGGTTTTCCACGCAAGACCTCTGAGTGTTCGCCATGTTCCCACAAACAATGTCAAATTGATACTTGAAAGGATCGTATGGGCCTAGCCAGAGGTGTGGTGAACTCAAGAAGAGAACCTTGCACACAAAGACAACGTTTGAGCCTCGGGTTGTTTTCCTGGGGGAAACCCTTTGACGATCAAATTAGATTTCCGATAAGCAGTGAATAGTAAAGAGTGAAGAGTCAGAATGTCATCCCTAGGGATTGGTGATTGAAAGCATTTATATAGCTATAGTTGATTCGAGTAAATAGCTCTTGGATGGGAATCCTCTTAGCTAATCTCGTGATTTCAAAATCTTATTTTCCTCTAAGATGAGATTTCACTTGTTAGCTCATTGGGCTTCTTTATTATGGATTTATCAGATAGAGATTTAGTTGTTTTGGGCCCGTATTTGGCCTATTTCCTACCACTTTATAAACATCCCAAATAATGTTGAGTGATGTAAAAATTGAAACTATTTTATTAATAAGTGAAAATCAATTCTAAAAATCATATTCAAAGATTTCAAAAAAAAAATAATAAGACAAATGCAATTGCAACAGTAAACTGCAATGGTAAACAGAGTAAAAAGACACAAATTTAATTAATTTGTAATGGTGGAACCATTAAAATACTATACTTTGGACAAATTGAGGCAAAACATTGAAACATTAAAAATGTTACCTCAAATTAATGCTAAAATAAGTGGTTAAGAGGATTGGAGATATAACTAAACTATAGGGTCTAGAATGTGTTCTAATTAAAAGATATGTGACTATTTGCATAATTTTCTATAAACTTTTCCTTTGAGAAAAGTTGTTGCCAGCCATTAAAGTACTCTACTTTGGACAAATGGAGGCAAAATGTTGAAACATTACAAGTGTTACCTCAAATTAATGCTAAAAAAGTGATTAATAGAAATGGATAAGTTTCTCCTTTATATAGATATATATAGACTAAGAATGCTTTATTTGTGTTGTTTGTTCTTGTGTATCTTCTTCTTTTCATTCTCCTCAGTTATGAGTGTTTATGGACAAACCAAGGAGGGTGAACGCATGTGAATGGAAAATTTTTTCTTGTTATCAGCAATTCCAAAAAAAGTTATTAAAAGAAAAATGAATAAAAAGATACAAACATCATCTTGGAGGAAAAAATGATGGTACAACCTTCCCAAAACCTAAAGAGCCTAACTCAAACTTCAACCTACAAGAAGAAAGCACCCCAAGGCAAAGATACCGAAGTACAATCCAGAGCACAGAACACTAGTCCAAGACAAAACTCCATAAATAAAATCTAGAAACCAAAAAAATAGCATCCCCATTTAAGGGGAAATAAAAAATTTAACAGTTCTCAATACTTTTTTCTAGTGACCTCATCCCTCTTTCTAATCTTTTCATTTCACATTTTAACACTGAATATTTTGAACTTGAGCCCATCTTTTTCTGCATATTCTGCTGCACATTTACCTTATCAAGATTCTCCAAAATTTTCAAAGAAAACACATTACACCCGCGAAAAGACTCCACATAATGAACTTTACTTCCAACTAATTACCTCTTTGTTATGAGAAGCTGGCCCACTCATATCACCAAAATTTGACCCAATAGACTCAAATACAGGTGCAATATTTAACCTTACCAGATCAGTCCCATAAGACTTAGGCCCATCTCTATCGGACAAGTCCAACCCCAACTTAATTAGAGAACCCTTACCTTTCACCTTCTGTAAGTAGCCACCACCACCTTGTCTCTGTGGCTCATCACCTCCAACCTGCTACCATCCGTGATTTCCTCACCGGCGGTCAGCCTTGCTTCTTCGCCAGGCACACCTGAGCTATTAAGTCACCTAGATGACGAAACGCACTTTCGTCCGTGTTCTGCCAACCTCTCCGACACCATTAAACCTCCACCACCACGCCTCCTTGACGCCATCGCCAACTCATGAAATGCCTCCTTGAAACATGACTTTTTAGATTCCGGTGGACTGCTCTCTTCCCCCTGCCAGTGACGAAACACCACGGCATCCTGGCATCCTTGTAACTGCTGATTTGCATTTCTTTTCCGATTCTAATGCTGACGCCACACTCAACAAATGGAGGATTGTTCAAAGCCCTACCACTTTTAGATTGCCATACCCGCCGTTGCAAACCACCAATTTGCTTTTCTACCATGCGCCTCTGTTGATTCCGACTTGAGCCTGCCATCAAATTGGAATCAGAGATTCCGCTCAACAACTGAATAAAACGCTTTCACCACCTTCGAGTTTCTACCCCTGGAAAAATGATGCGCGACTGACTGAATTATTTTAAGGGAAAGTTACAAAACCCCCCCTGTGGTTTGGTCAAACCTATAGTTTGCCCCCTCTATTTTGAGAAACCTACACTTTATCCCCTATATTTTTTATACTGCCTGATGACAACTTGTGAAACTGTATTTAAACTATATGGTAATAATATTCTAGTAATTTCAAAATTTTTAATATTTTTTTCACAGCTAACCGATCTTTAAAAAATACTGATATATAATTACAAGTGGAAAAGTACATTTACAGAAAGGAAAAATTGATAGTTTAAAATGTCTATTAACTATAAAAAAAATATTGTATAGATTGAAATTACTGGAAGATGATTATCGTATAGTTTAAATACAATTTCAGAAGTTGTTATCAAGCAGTATAAAAAATATAAGGGGCAAAGTGTAGATTTCTCAAAATAGAGGGGCAAACTGTAGGTTTAACCAAACTGCAGGGGGGGTTTTTGTAACTTTCCCATATTTTAATTCAACCAGTTCAAAAATTTTCGGGTAAATTTCATTTATGGTTCTTAACTTTTTAACATCATCCTAAACGGATCTCTAACCTTTATTCTGTCATCTTAAAGTCCTTAACCTCCATATTTTTGTTCAATTGTGGCCCTTCTGTCGTTTTCAAGATTAATTTTGATAGTATTTTTATGAAAAATGACAACATTGGTCCTACATTTTCTTATTCCTGCTTAAATTATACTCACGCTAATAAATTTGCCACTACAATCATCATCTCCCCCTTTCTCACAATCTCCGGTTGCCACGATCTCAACCTATTTATCTAAAATCACATCCTTGTATCTACCTAAAGTCGGCCAATTTACTACTACATTTGTCTAGGTGCACTCAAGATCAATCTAGATTTGACATAGACAAAGAATGATTGAAGTTCAAATTCAAAATCCGAATCTCTCTTCATAAATCCGAACCCATTAACCCAGTTTCATCTAGTCACTGAATTGAATGATAGGAATGACAAAAAAATGCAGTGGTAAATTAGGAAAGACATTATTTAGATATCTTAAATGCACTTGTGATATTTTTTCTTTTTCACAAAAGCATATATGTTTTATGATTTATTTTTTCTTTTTTACGCTAGATAATAAAAAAATGGAAATTAATTTCAACTGGATGAAACCTTAATTAACCCATAATTTCAAATTAACCTCTAACTTGAGCTTCAACATAACCCTGAAACGGAAACTATTATAAATATTTTGGACAAGATTCAACTTTCTTCACCAATAAGTCATCCAAAAAATCTTGCTAAAATGTCTCTCCGCTCTCCTTGTCTTGTGTTCCTCTCATCATGTCCAACTCCAATCGCCACCCTTCACCTTTCTTCTTCCTCCTCCTCATTTTCCGCACCGCCTCTTCTTCCACTTATTCCAAATCCTCCTCCTTCACTGTTCCCACCCTCGACAACATCCCTGCCGGTGCATCCCACTCCTCCCTACCCTACCATCTGCCCGATCAATTGCCCTCCCCCTCCCCCCTTCAGCCGGCCGTTAGCATCATCATCACCATCCTCACCCCCATGTTCTTCATTAGCTTCTTCATCCTTTTCTACATTCGTTGCCACGGCACTCGCTCCAATAACTCTAACGCCACTGACATCAACGTTCTCACTCAGAAAAATTCTGGCATTGATTGCAACATCGTCGAATGCCTACCTACCTTTCAGTTCGCCTCCCACCATGGCCACAAGGCCGAACTCAAGTGCGCCGTCTGCTTGACTGCCTTTGAGGCCGCCTAAGTTCGGCGCCTCCTCCCTGAATGCAAGCACAGCTTCCACGTTGAGTGCATCGACCTCTGGCTCAACGCTCACTCCACCTGCCTCCTCTGCCGGTCCAGGGTTGACCCGGAAGACATCCTAATGCTATTAGACTTGAGCTCCCACAAATCAAAATGTGGGTCAAATTCTGAAGAGGGGTAAATTGGCCAAATTTGGGTAGCAAATGGGGATGAGGATACAAGGATGTGATTTTAGGTAAATCGGCTGGTATCATGGTAACTGGAGATTGTGAGAGGGGGAGATGATGGTTGTAGTGGCAAATTTATTAGCATAAGGGTAATTTGAGTAGGAATAAGAAGACGTATGACCAATGTTGTCATTTTTCATAAAAATTTTGTCAAAGTTAACTCTGAAAATGACGGAAGGACCATGATTAGACAATAATATGAAGATTAAGGACTTTAAGATGACAGAATAAAGGTTAGGGACCTGTTTAGGATGACTCTAAAAAGTTAGGGACCATAAATAAAATTTACCCAAAAATTTTCCATGATTGTTTGTTTTCAAATAGGGAATGAGCACCCCGCCATTCAATTGAAGAAGTTGTTGCCGATTCCCGCCTGACGAATTCCAGAGAATTCCTTCCACTTTGAGATGAGCCAACGAATTTCTTTGCGTGCTAAATCAATTGATTCCCACACTCAGATGCCGAAATTCAACAATATGAATGGTATCCTCAAAATTTCTTCACTCAGCAATCATAATGAAAGACTTTTGTTCGATTGAAGTAGAGATTTCGGCATCAAACCTCATGAGTCCCCTTCTTTTTTTTCCCAATATTTAGTTTAAACCAACCTCGATGAGAATGGAAAACAATGATGTTAAAACCTTTCATCTTTATCAATATGACCTTTAGAGATTACTTTTTTTAAATTTTAATTAACATTTTTAGTATTATCTAAACGATATTCAAATACAAATAATATACAAATTTAAAAAACTGTAGCTTTTGTTTAGACTATTTTGAATTTAGAATTAATTGATCATAGAATTTTGATGAATTTAGTCCTACTCCACCATCACCCGTATCTTCTATCTTCTATCTCTGGGCCGCCTTTGTTGGCCCGGCTCCAGTTCTCGACGCTCATCATGGAGGCCAATTCCATCAGTAAGAAGTATGGGTAATTATTCGGTTTTTTCAGTTTAAACTGAAAAAAATTAGTCAGTTTATTCAATTTTCGGTTTTGGATGATAAGAAACTAAATTAACTGAATTAGTCTATAAAACCGAATTCAAATCGAACCGAAATATTTTGGGTCAGTTCGGTTTAAACCGAATTAACCAAAAAAATGGAAGTGAAATTCTATAAGAGATGAAATGAGAAAGAGACATTGTTTTTTTTTTTCAAATTCTATTCAATATAGAAGATTCATTGTTCATGGAAATAAAGAAAATAAGAATCCAAGCTAATTTGGATTACTTGGTAGCTTTATTGTTCATGAAAAAACAAATTGGTATAAAAAATTTCAATTAATTCGGTTACCGAATTAATCGAATTCCAAAACCGAAATTAAAATTTTTGTTATTCGGTTTTAATCGAAACCAAACTAAATTACTGAATTAACCGACCCAAATTTTCAAGTTATTTTGATTTTTCGGTTATTTCGGTTTGAACCGAATACTGATCAACTCTAGTAAAAAGCATCGGAGGTTGGGGCTTGAGTAAATACTAAATACCTTGCAAGTGGTGGCATGTTCATCATCCGGTTTGAAGCTGTAGAAAGAGCCCAGTTTGAACAAGTATCTAGGTTGTTCAGACAATTATTAGTAGTAAGAAGTGCTCGAGTTGGTCCAGAAACTTGTCCGGGTTTAACTGGGTTAGAGTACAAAATTTAGTGGTATACTTGTTATTGTTGTACGGGTTTTTCTATGGCATCGACAGATATCTGCTCATTCGAAAACGTTAACATCTATTACTGTGAGAAAATTAATAGTGAGCGATTTGTTCCCAAACGTAAACATTAGGAAAATCTTAACCCTTTTACAAAAAGTTATCAGTGTTCACACAATTCTCATCATGTGCACAAAGAAAAAAATAAATATTCATTTTTAATTGTTTAAATGCGAAGTGACTTACAAGTCGATCGTTTATGGCGAAGTGGGATCCCTTCAGGATCTATCTAGCATTTAGAAACTGGTTAATTGGAAAGAGATGTGTATTTGATGCCCTGTCCAGTTGCATGTTGCTTTATACCACATCTTTTCAAACGAAGTTTTACAATAACATTCCTCCAGAGAAATGATTCATTGAAGTTTTACCTCAGACATGTCAAAATTGGAGGTCTTTGTATCAAGAGCAAAGATTAGTTTCTGCAGTAGCAGGAGCATTACTAGGAGTTAATTGTGTGAAGTGGCATTCCCCTGGTGAAGGCATTTCTGAAGTTCAACGTTGACGCATAAATACGTGAACTGTAATAACAAATACATTCCTTGCATGGTCTGATCTGATGACGAGTTTAGAATGGTGAATGTAATAATCTGAAGTATGTTTTGTTGCTGCCTGTAGTTACTTCAACAAGAAGAAAACAAATTTACACAAGTTGGTTAAGTCAGTGTCTGATTGCCTTGCGTATGACTCTCTTTATTAAATCAATAAATACTATTTGTTGTTCAGGAAAAAGGAGAAAAGATTCATTAAATGATGAGTCATCATTGTGATTTTGAAACATATGAGCTTGTCAAATATTCAGGAGTTATGTTTACTCAATTTATTTCCTTCTTTTATGTAATGGTACCATTTGGGAACAATTTTTGTAATTAACGTAAAACTTTTGAATAATTCATTAATAATGGAGATTAAATTTTTGAAACTAAAAGATAAAAATCATTATTAGATAATTTTTTTAAAACTCTAACACTAATCACTAATGTTAATTGACCCATTTAAGAAAAGTTTTTTTAATTAGTATTAGAGGTTTTAATTATTTAATAACTGTAGAAATTAAATTATTAAAACTAAAAATTAACTGCTACTCTTAAATAGTTTTTTCCAAACTTCGGTGGTAATTCTAATACTAATACAAAAGGGAGCAGTTATCAAGCAATTAACTTTGATGTTAAATCACTTTAGAATTGGAAGCCCTCGGGATTTGTTATCATCATTAACTTTATGTAGTACCAGCAACCAAACAAAAATTTGAGTTCAAAAACAGCATATCAATAAACCTTCAAATTTGGCAAAATGACGTTGCACGGGGCCTTTGTTATTCGATCAAAAGCATCAAGAAAGCAACGCATCGCGTGAGATCTTTTTTCCTTATCAACAAATTTCATACCACTAACCAATAACCATTCTTGCTTTTCATTTCTCTCCATTGGCTTATCTTATCATCTAACCTTGCAAAAATTTACAAAGAAGAAAAAAGAAAAAAGAAACGCAATGAAAAGTGAGAACCAGAATTTCCTTGCTCTTCTTTTCATGATAAATCCCAACCAGATTTTTATTAACCCTTTTGGAAGAATTGGATAATAAGTAATGATTCTGGGATTTTAGACCAATTCCTTTGGTCTCCTCTGCATACCCTAGGAAAGAAGCATGTCTTTGAGCAAACACATTCATGTGCATTTATCTCAGCCAACTTTCCAAATCCTTTCATCCATAATCCACTCACTCTTCTTTAGCAGTACAATGTCTTTAACAAAAGCATGATTCTCTTTGCTTATCTTGTAGAAATCCCCCTTAGATATGCCAAAAGCAAAAAGGATACCATTGACCAACTTGTATAACAAGGAAATGGCACCAAAGGAAAGGTACTGTACCATAAATGGAAAATCACACACCTTGATGTTTTCAGTTCTTGAGTGAAAATTGTATTTTAATTTTCTAATTAATGTAAAACATGCTCATATGCCCCTCAGGTATAGGGGGTTTGGCTCTGTCACATGGGTTTTACAGTAATAGATAAGGCAATGACAAATCTCAAATTTTGGTATCATATTAAAGAATCTAATTCAAAAGCAACTACTGTTGGTTGGAGAGCCCAAATCACAATATAAGTTCTTACTAAAAACTTTACTTAGACAATGTGAGACTTTCTCAGTTAATAAAAAGGATCCCAAAGGATGTAGTGCTAAGAGCCCCTCAAACTCTAAAGTCAATAAAATATCGTAAGAACAACTGTGGCTAAACTACAATATACCGTCTCATATACAATAACTAATTTTGAAAATATTTTTAATTCCTTGTAATGTAGGTTTTCTCCAATAAGTTGAGTGAAATGAAAAAAGGAAGAAAATCCTACTGTTGATATGGGGTGGGTGAGGAAGCTGGATTGCTTTTCATCAAAGGCTATACTTTTTTGAACGTGAGCTTTTCTTTTCATCTGTTTTACCAAGTCAGATCCACATGCATGGCCGGGGAGATTCCACTTTTTCAAAATGAATTGGTTTTTGAAGAATGCAAGAAATAATTATGGCAAATAATGGTGTCGTCTAAGTTGTAACTTGTCCCTATTAGGCAGATAACACTTATGATTTTTGGGCACTTAAGCACGGGCAAGACTGGGGCCATGCCACCGCCATTGTGGTGCAATCCATTCCATGTGTTTTGTGATTGCAAGACAATATCTTGAAGTAGCATGTACAAGGTGATGACTTTATCGACTATTTCTAAACCAAGAACAACTTTATAAAGGTGAATTTATGAAGGTGATATGATAAATTATGGTTGAGACATGATGATATGCTTGATTCATTTGAATTTATTTTATTTTACCGATTACTAGATATCTATGCTGGTCCGGTAAAATTAAAGCGGCCACAGTTTAGTGTGTTCAGATTGGGTTTTGCTGCGAGTCAAGGCCGACCTAGTTGACATAGTCCCTGCTAACTAACCCCTATATTTGGCAATATTTACAACTGACTGGAAAGGCTCATTAGGACTTCTTATTAACCAATTGACACTACAAGAAAAAAAGGTATTTGAGATGGGAAAAACCGTAGGAAGAGTGTAAGGAACTAGCATTTGTTACCATAAAAACAATAGGACAATGATGTAGGAAATGCCTACGTGTGAAATAAAAAGTGTAGGATAAGTGTAGGACTGTCTTGCGGATTTTTGACACCATTGGTCTGATGTTTTTGAGATATTTAATACCTACGCTTTTTTTACATTTGATATCCGACGTTTTTTTGACAATAATTGTCCTACGTTTTTGTGACTTAACATTGTCCTACGCTTTTCTAACAATCGTATCCTATGATTTTGTGACAAATTTGTGATAACACAGTTATTTCTTTTTTTAAAATAATAATAATACACATAGATATATCTATATATAATATATTATATTATATTATATTATATATATATATATATATATATATATATATATATATATATATATATATATATATATATATATAATAAAATACTATTAAAAAAAGTCAATTACAATTAATAGATAAGCTAAAACATTTACATTCTAATAAGATCAACTAATAATAGTCAACCAGATGCAGAGGCAGGCTGATCATTGCCATCTCGTCGGGTACTGCCATCATCATCACGCATAGTCAAGGATCCGGTCTGGAACTTAGCTGAGATAGTCGATGCAGGTATGATGTCTTGCTAGACCAATCTGTTCATTATGGCATTCACTACAGCATTGGTGTCCATTTGGGTAGGCTGGCTAGCTTAACGGTGCTCATGAAACTCTACCTAGAGCTAGGTCAAATCTTGCTATAATTGGTCATTATCAGCCCGGAGCTGAGCAAACTCGCGGGATCAACACGTGGCTACTAATATAGCTGGTAAAAAGCAGTTAGGAAGGTAAAAGTGATAAAATTAACAAACAAAGTTAAATCAGAATAAAAAATACCCAATCTGTTCCAAACGTATGGGGATCAGCGAGGCATAGTGGAATACCCAATAGTCAACCCTTCTTTGGCGGGCCTCGTACCTCACTCCACAACTGTGTATCAAACTGCGGTCGGTTTTCTGGATTTGGGTATTTTTCCTGAACCTTCTACATGTATCCGTCATACAATAAAATGAAATTAGATTTAATAAAAACACTTAATAAATATGTAAATGTCGTTAGTCATGATGTATGAAAATTTCTTACCTTAAGCTGCTATGCAATCGGATTAACAAATTGATTCATCTTCTTTCGAGTGTGAGTTCGAATGCACCACTCATCAAATGTTGGCTCATCTCCATCTCGCCCTTTTTTCTAAGCATTTGAAATGTGATTAACAAATCAAGTAATTGATAAATATTATGAAAATTGTAATGTAAGTTAATGGAATGGAAACGTTGTTACCATATGATTCCAGTGCATCTCGCCTAGGATGGAGCCCATCGTGCGCTTTGGAACAATCCCCAACTCATTTGCCACATTCTTGGCATGCGAACCTACCATTGACAACTTTTTCCATTTCTCCTGCTACCATTGGTCACACAAATAGAGGTGGGAGCCAGTTAGGACCGGCCTGGGCCCGGCCAATCCTGGTCCTGGGTCACGAGGATCGGGCTCTGCCCGGTTGGAGGCAAGGCAGTTCCGGGGCGGGGTGGGGCGGGTTTGGTTATTTTTTAAAAAAAAAATTAGAACCATAATTAATTATATGAATTATAAATATTTTTAAGAAAAAACACCACCCCCGGTGTAAGTTTTATTAAGTTAGAAAACCAAATGGCACTTACAAATAATCGGAACGCGCCTTACATTTTGAAATGGCAAAAACGTTCCGGAAATGATGAATAATAGAAACCTATGATCTGTGCTGAACAGCATAATCAGATCAAATACAAACTACATGTATGATTGAAAAAAAAAAATTCAAGTCTCAGTATCGGATATTACCTCCTCATCCGAGCTCTTTTGGTCTTGCTCCCGGAGTGCTACGAGGCCCCAATCTCGGTTGCACACGCATACTTCTACCACGTCGGGTGTCAATCTTGATCATTTTTTTTATATCACCCATTTTCCGACACTAAACGCTGCCTCGGATGAGATGGTCGATACTGGAACGGCAAGAATCTCCTGTGCGATTATCGACAAGATCGGAAACCTTGATCTCTTTTGTTTCCATTACTCCAAGATGTTGAGGTCGCTTGCCTCGAGCGATGTGTTGAGATAGTTATCGACCTCAGCTAATCCTAATGTCGTCGGTCGGGGTCGTTTAAGCATTTGGAGGGCCAGGTTGAATCTTGAGGAGATTGATCTCTTTGGAGGCTCGGTTTGAGGAGCTTCGGATCTTATCTTATCCGAATGCCGCTCACAATATAACTCGTATAAAGAATGCAAGTACTCGGAAACAGTAGCAGTCATAGCCAAAACATTTATATGAGACATTTCTAAATAAGTATGAAAAATTCTTTCAAGCAATGTTGTTGTGCCCGTTAATTTGACATATGGGTCAAGTAAAGAAGTGACTAAAAAGATAGGTGGAATGTTTTCGAAATATTGAAGCCACTTAGCCCGCATGGCTTCGACAATCGGTTTTAACAACTCATCATCTTTAAACTGATGTAAAGCATATGTGATGTTCACTAAATGAAATAAAAACTTAATGAGTGGTTAGGTAGTAAACACCAGAGAAAAATTCAGTTGTCTCGTAAAAAAAATTAAGCAATTCACCGGTTTTGGAAAATTTGTCCCAGACTTCAATCGTAAGAAATTCACAACCCATTTTTAAATTCATGAAATGTGACAACAAATTTGCATACGAGAATGCATCTTGCAATATCAAAAATATGGAGTTCCAGCGCGTTGGGTAATCCAATTTAAACCGTTTCCAAGAAAATGGTTTTTGATTTTCAATACAAAAGCTTTTAAATTCACGAAAAACAGTAGGTCTGGACATCAAATATTTCAATAAGTTTCGAATAAGCATAATTTCATTTTGGAGAACTTCTAAACCCTTTTGCATACAAATGTTCAAAATATGACACATGCATCTAACGTGAAAAAATGCACCGTTGAGAGGTGATTTTAAGTTTTGACTCAAAAGACAAGCGGCAACATCATTATTTGAAGCATTATCAAATGAAATGCACAGGACTTTATCAGTACAAAAATAATCACGTAAAGTTTTTAAGATGCAATTGAATATTTGATAACCAGTATGATCTATTTCAATAACCTTAAATGAAAAAATTCATTTTTGTATTATCCAATCAGAATCAATCCAATGAGAAGTAAACACAATAGAATGATTGACCTATAGGTGATGTCCACATATCAAAAGTAAATGCCACACAATGATCAAGAGCAGAAAAATAAGCTTGCAAATCTGATTTTCGTGCTTCAAATTGTCTAAAGCTTTCTTTCCTAGAGGTTTTACTAGATACTTTTCTAAATGCAGGATTTAATTGTGATTTTATCCAAAATTCTAGGTGGACATCTTCAGCTTGTGAAAAAGGTTTTTCGGTAAGTATCATCCAATTTACCATACCTTCTCTATAAGATTGTTGGTTAAAATGAAATATACCTGGCCTGCTGGCGCCAGTTGTAGACCTAAGTTGTGTTTGTCCTCTAGAACTAGTCCCGGCACTAGAAAGGATGTTAGGATGTTGATTTTCAATATGCCACTTCAGCGTTCCAATGCCGGAATTCTTTTTATGCACCAATTTTTTCTCATAATGTTTATATTTCCTGTACCTCGACTCCCCTCGTGTATGAGCTTATAATGCTCCCAAACTCAAGCAGTTAGTCTCGTGGATTTACCTTGTGCTTCAGTTTCCTCCATGGTAGGTCCATGACTTGTAAGCGTCAGTTCTGTTGACGGATTTTTGGACGTTATCGCATCCAACTCTTCCACTTCATCATCGGATAATTGATCGTCGAGACCTAAATCATAATTCATTATATCGATTCCGGCATCATCGTCGTGCAACTCTTGAATTGAGATGCCTTTATCGGTCGGCTAAGAACGACAACGGAATAAGGCTTAGAGGCCGATGGTGCGGGAAGATGAACTCTCTGTAGACTTGCCCTTTCCTTTTGAAGCCATGACTCATGAACTAATAGTAGTGATTAATGCAAAATCAAGAGGAGATTATGAAGATATTAGGGTGAGATTAGTAAGAAATTTAGAAGAGATTAAGAAAATAAGTAGAATACTTGAGAGAATACAGTAGAGGAAGAAGAGAGATTGAGTGATTGTGTGAGGATTGAGTGAAAATGGCATTAGTATTTATAGGGGAAGGGAAAAAATTAGTTTGACCAAAAAGTCCTTGAAATTTAGTTGTTAGGAAGGGTAAAAATGGAAATTTGATGGCTAAAATGTAGCAGAAAACCGTTGGAGGGCCTGCTGTGTAATTAACCCTTTTTTAAAAAAAATTTTGCAGGGAGCCGTTAGGCGCTAGTGGCTGGTTCAGTCCGGGGCGGCGAGGCGGGGCAGACCAGTTCGGCGGGGCGAGGTGGGTCACGAGTTTTTAATGGGCTAGGGGTAGTCCATTTTAGGCATCCTCCTCCTCTCGGGCCCGTATTCGGCCCACACCTTTCGGGGCTTTGGCCAAGGTGAGCCAGGGTGGGTTTGACCGGGTCGGGCCAGGTTTGACTTTCGGTCCGATCCCGGTTTGACCCGGCCCACATCCCACCTCTACACACAAATGGTGCCATACGTCATCACTATGACTCGGAGGAATGTGCAGCCATAGCAAATTATAGTCGGGGTTGTTGTAAAAGTTCAAGATCTTTTCCATCGTTTGTGTCCTCCAATGATGCAAGCGGTTCTACACGGACAATGAGCAAAATCCAAACACTAGCTTGCGGATGTGCCTGAAGTCCCTAGGATCCCATGTATAGTAGTTCTGCAATAATAAAATACAAAAAAGTGTATTAGTCCATAAAGAAACTACTATTAAAAAAATTAACCAAAATTAAATACCGTTAATTTGGTGAGATACTCCTCCCATTTAGATCAAGATACGTGTGACCAAGAGATGCAATTTTCATCTCATAGCCTCGTGTGAATAGAGGCTAGTGTGGAACGAACGAACTCATTAGTAAAAATGTTGTAACATATGAAACTCCAATAAGAGATATATAAAGATGACATAATTGTAAAAGAATATATTTTTCAATAAATGAATTATAAAAGCTGGTGACACTTATTCATGAGGGACAATCCTCTGACGGTCCTGTGGATCTGGAGGTATAAGTAACTCTGCATTCCTCAGGACTCGCCTTCGAAGCTTCGATGTGCTAGCCTCTGGCCGCTTGTCATCTGGGTATGGGTGATCCACCATCCTTTGCTGCTGCTAAGGCTACTGCTGAGGTTGCCGTTACTGCTACTGCCCGCCTGCATGAACAACCATACCAATAGTAGATGGATCATGGTATGCATTAGGGTCGTACGCTCAGTTACCCTGACCGGCACTCATATGCTGATAATGAGATGGCTGAGATAGTGAGCTCATATCCAAGAAATACACATCATCAGTCTTCAAGAACTAACAGAAAGTAGAGGTAGATCTACCATACATCTGTGCCGAGTAAGGTCTAGGTACTGGGGTGTTTGGTACCTGGGTTTGGGTATGTGGCACCAAATTCGGTGCTTGTGGTGCCTAGGTCTGTGGCACTGAAGTCTGTGTCTGTGGTGCCTGGGTGGGTGAGAGAATAGTCCCTCACCCCCATGGACCCTAACTAGGTCCTGGGCCACCTAACTGGTCGGCTAGGCCTTTGCTTGAATTTCTCTATCTCGAACCCTGACAAACCATCCTAAAAAAAGTGGTAATTATAACTAATTAGCTCCACTAAGTTACCTAATTTTCATAATTTAACTAATTTTTATATTTCCACTAATTTAACTAATTTTCATATTGTAGCTAATTTAGCTAATTTTCATATTTTGTAATAAGTTTCACTAAGTTACCTAATTTTCATAATTTAACTAATTTTTATATTTCCACTAATTTAACTATTTTTCATACTGTAGCTAATTTAGCTAATTTTTGAATTTTGTAATAAGTTTCACTAAGTTACCTAATTTTCACAATTTAACTAATTTTTATATTTCCACTAATTTAACTAATTTTCATATTGTAGCTAATTTAGCTAATTTTCATATTTTGTAATAATTTTCACTAAGTTACCTAATTTTCATAATTTAAATAATTTGTATATTCCCACTAATTTAACTAATTTTCATATTTTAGCTAATTTAACTAATTTTCATATTTTGTAATAAGTTTCACCAAGTTACCTAATGTTCATAATTTAACTAATTTTTATATTTTCACTAATTTAACTAATTTTCATATTGTAGCTAATTAGCTAATTTTCATATTTTGTAATAAGTTTCACCAAGTAACCTAATTTTCGTAATTTAACTAATTTTTTATATTTCCACTAATTTAACTAATTTTCATATTGTAGCTAATTTAGCTAGTTTTCATATTTTGTAATAAGTTTCACTAAGTTACCTAATTTTCATAATTTAACTAATTTTTATATTTCCACTAATTTAACTATTTTTCATACTGTAGCTAATTTAGCTAATTTTTGAATTTTGTAATAAGTTTCACTAAGTTACCTAATTTTCACAATTTAACTAATTTTTATATTTCCACTAATTTAACTAATTTTCATATTGTAGCTAATTTAGCTAATTTTCATATTTTGTAATAATTTTCACTAAGTTACCTAATTTTCATAATTTAAATAATTTGTATATTCCCATTAATTTAACTAATTTTCATATTTTAGCTAATTTAGATAATTTTCATATTTTGTAATAAGTTTCACCAAGTTACCTAATGTTCATAATTTAACTAATTTTTATATTTTCACTAATTTAACTAATTTTCATATTGTAGCTAATTAGCTAATTTTCATATTTTGTAATAAGTTTCACCAAGTAACCTAATTTTCGTAATTTAACTAATTTTTTATATTTCCACTAATTTAACTAATTTTCATATTGTAGCTAATTAGCTAGTTTTCATATTTTGTAATAATTTTCACTAAGTTACCTAATTTTCATAATTTAACTAATTTTTATATTTCCACTAATTTAACTAATTTTCATATTGTAGCTAATTTACCTAATTTTCATATTTTGTAATAATTTTCACTAAGTTACCAAATTTTCATAATTTAAATAATTTTTATATTTCCACTAATTTAACTAATTTTCATATTGTACCTAATTGATCTAATTTTCATATTTTTTAATAAGTTCCACTAAGTAACCTAATTTTCATAATTTAACTAATTTTTATATTTCTAATAATTTAACTAATTTTCATATTGTAGCTAATTTAGCTAATTTTCATATTTTGTAATAAGTTTCACTAAGTTACCTAATTTTCATAATTTAACTAATTTTTATATTTGCACTAATTTAACTAATTTTCTTATTATACCTAATTGACCTAATTTTCATATTTTGTAATAAGTTCCACTAAGTTACCTAATTTCCACATCTTGATTTTTATATTTCCATTAATTTACCTAATTTTCATACTTTATCAAATTTCATATTTTAGTATAAATTTTCACAGTTAACCTAAATTAGCTAATTAATGTAACTGATTTTTATATGTTCTAGCTATTTTCTATATTTTACGTAAATTTCATATTTTAGTTAGTTTCTTTTTATAATTGCATGCTTTAGCAAATTTTCACAAGTGACCTAATTTAACTACTTTTTTAATTTTAAATAATAAGATTAATATGCATATACATATTCATAACATGACCAAATAACAACAATCTAATAGCTACCTAAAATTCTGGCAAAAAAAAACTAGCTAAAAATGACCAACTAAAGAAATGAAAGGGATAGAGTACTGGCGGCAGCGTCGACTTACCTGGCGGAGAGAGAGCTGGTCGGCGGTGAGATACTACTGGTTGCAAATCATGGGCAACATGATGAGCTAGCTGAAAGTGGGACAGACTGGCGAAGTGGCGAGTTGGACTTAAGACGATGAAGAAGAAGATGACGCACAACGATTAGAATTGAGTCGGGCGAAGAGGCTGAAATAGAAATCTTTCTTCAATGTTCGACCGTTTTTTGACTTAAAGCTAATTTATGAAGCAAAAGCGTCAAAAAGTTACCTATGCTTTTCTGACATTTTTCCTGTAAACAGCTAGGCACAGAAAAAGTGTAGAAAGCTTCCTACAATTTTGTGGCGTAAAAAGCATCGAAAAACTTTCGATTCCTGTCTCCTGAATCTGCACATTGTTTGCATTTCCCACACAGCTCTTTAAACCTAATATATATATATATATATATATATATATATATATATATATATATATATATATATATATATATATATATATTAGGTTAAACTTACTTAATGTGTATTTAGTCACACACACACATACACTCACTTAAACACATTAGGTAAGTTAATTTAATGATTTTGTTATTAAGGTACATTAATGTTCATATTTTATTATATACATACATACATCCATACATACATACATATATATATATATATATATATATATATATATATATATATATATATATATATATATATATATATAATATGTTTAAATATATTAGTGCATATATATGCACAATATTAACAAAATTTGGAAATTGATATGTATCTAATATATACCTTAACAAAATTAAGGATAGAGTTTACAAGGTTAAAGTTAAAGTTAAGGATAGCGTGTTAGGAATTAGATCTTCAATTAGGGTTTAGAGTTTGCAGTTATAGGATTTTAGCCGGTTTAACTGTTTAAAGTACTTAAGGGCAAATGATTCTATGTGGTTTAAGGGGTTAGGGTGTGACGACTTGTGTTTAGAGATTTAGGGTTTAGGATTTAAGGTGAGGTTTAAGGTTAGGGTTTGTATTTAGGGATTTAGGATTAGGATATGAGGACTTGTGTTTAGAGATTTATGGTTTAGGCTAGTTTAGGGCTTATGGTTTGGGGTAGGGTTTGGGGTTAGGGTTTGTATTTAGGGTTTAAGGTTTAGGGTTTGGGGTGGGGTTTAGGGTTTGGGATTGTATTTAGGGATTTGGGGTTGGGGTGTGAGGGCTTGTGTTTAGAGGTTTAGGGTTTAGGGTTTAGGGTTTGGGGTGAGGTTAGGGTTATGGTTTGTATTTAGGGATTTAGGGTTAGGATGTGAGGACTTGTGTTTAGAGATTTGTTGTTTAGGCTAGTTTAAGGTTTAGGGTTTGGGGTAGGGTTTAGTATTTAGGGTTTTGGGTTTTGGGTTTAGGGTAGTGTTTAGGGTTAGGGTTTGTATTTAGGGATTTAGGGTTACGATGTGAGATTTTGTGTTTAGAGATTTAGATTTTATGGTTTGGCGTGGGATTTAGGGTTATGGTTTGTATTTAAAGATTTAGGGTTAGGGTTTTAGGACTTTGTGTTTAGAGATTTAGGGTTAGGGTTTAAAGACTTGGGTTTAGAAATTTTGGGTTTAAGGTTTGGGATGGGGTTTAGGGTTAGGGTTTGTATTTTGGGATTTAAGATTAGGGTTTGAGGATATGTGTAAAGATTTAGGGTTAGGGCTTGTATTTAAGGATTTATGGTTAGGATTTGAGGTAGAGTTTTGGGTTACGGTTTGTATTTATAGAGATTTAGGGTTAAGGTTAGGGTTAATTTTGTGGTTAGGGTTTAGGGTTACTGATCCTAGGAAAACTATCAAAAATTAATTTCCTACAATTTTAAGACATACATTTTCTATAAAAAATGTGTAGGAAAGAATATGTTTCTTACACTTTTCAAATATTGAATAGTTGTTTCCTATGCTAAAAATCATAGGATAAAAAGGTGGGGCAAACTTGTTCAACGGTTTTAAGGCATTGAAGTTCCTACACACTCTCATTGAAGTTTGTACTCTCATTCCTTGCAACACACACTCACACACACTTTAGATGCATTCATACCCTAGCAATTGGTGGCCCATGGTTGATGAAGATCTTTGATTCATTAATTTAATGCCGATGACCATTTTCACACTACTCGTACTACAAGAGTATAAGATATTTCCTATAGCTATTTCCTATGCTAAAAATCATAGGACAAATAAAATGAAGTACAATCGTAGGATGAAAAGGTGGGGCCAACTTGTTCGACGGTTTTAAGGCATTCAAGTTCCTACACACTCTCATTAAAGTTTGTGAGAAAAGTTAGGTTGAGGTTATCACTTGCTTCAGCTTCTTAACCTTCAATCTCCCCCAACTTCTAATGCTTTTGCCTCTCCAAAGACCCTTAAGTTGTAGTGGTACAAAGCATAAATAGGGGTAAAGTAAGGGTTTGTTTAATAATTATGTAAGCGGGGTCATTTACGACTTGCACGATCTGCCAACCTGAACCGACTTTAGTTGCGCTCTTTAAATAGCTTTAATGCTATTTAAGTTGCCTGGATTAGTAAAATTCACCTTTATATCTAAATGTTTATTTACAATAAGGACTAGAAGATGAAGATTTTAGACTTTTGTTATTAACAACCTATTTGGATTGAAGGGAATAGGGGAAAAGGGGAGATAATTATCTTTCCTCTTTTATGTGGCTAGATAAAGAACTGAAGGTAAGAAAGAGGAGGGACCACTCTCATCATTTCACATGTCTCATTCATTCATATTTAGTGTCCTATCAAATTAAGAGGATGATGGAGTTCCTGTGTTTTTCATACTTCACTCTCTCTTCTCTTACCTTCCATCCTCATTAATGAATTATCTAAACAAAACATAAAAATCATTCAATGGCATTTACTGTTTTATTCAATGTAGGGCTTATACTATTCAAATACTGTTGAAATTATTTAGTTTAGGGTGTAAACTTATATTTAATGGCTTCAACTATATGTTCAAATTAAGGTTGTTAGGATCAATACATTGGATCATTGTTTTTTTTAGAATCAAATCATAGATCATAAGATAATGTTAAAAGCCTACAATTCCTCTAAATAATATAACTCATATACAAGATTTGGAATTCCATATAAAGTTCAAATGCCATAACAATAATACAACACAATAAACACAAGTAAATTTGAAGTCCTAATAGATCATGTACTAACATAACCAACATAGTAACCATCACATGTCTAAAATAAACTACAGACACACATAAGATGGAATTTATCCATCGAAGATATTGAAGGGCATATAAGAACCATCATTTGCATCAATATCAACTATTTCTTCCACAAAAATTCTTTTTTTTTTATTTTGGAAAATTAACAAAACCCCTATGAGGTTTAGTCAAATCTACACTTTTGTCTCAACTATTTTAAATATCTACGCTTACCTTGTGTAAAGTTAACACCATCATTGACCATTACCAAAGAAAAGAGAAAATGCTTATTTCACCTTCCTAGCCTTCTTCCCTAGAGACTTTACTGCAGCCCAACTAATATATGTAACAAGCTATCCCTTAGATTCCAAAACCCAAATCATTTTTCTTCCTAAACAAAATATGTTGATTCTTTCTCCTTCTAACCTAAATTTGCTGTTAATTCATCCTTTTCCAGTTGTTGCTGCAAAGCCAAATCTTCATTAAACTTTATAGATGTTTGACATCAAATTTAAATCCAAGACGAGCATAAAGAGAATGAAAAGGTGAACCCACACAAGATGCATAGGAACATAAAAGTTTGGGACATTAATTGATGCTTAATCTCTCGTTGAGCTGGGACGGGATTGTTAGAATCTAAAGCCATGTGAAAATGATAACAAACCCTAGGAAAATCATCTAGAGTATAAAAGAATAGCTTTTGAGTTTTCCCTGTTGAAGGGACGATATCTCTTTTAAGTGCCCTTGTCTATTCACTGAACCCTTTTTTTCTCTCCTTTCCATTAAGTGCCCTTGTCTATTCACCATTTTGGCTGCTGCATTTGATTTATTGGAGTGGAAGACTTGGATGATGATGGCATTGTGAACATTATATAAGTGCCTAGGCTTGCTCAACAGTGGAGACAAGCTATTTTGGCACATAGATTTAAAGCCACATGGTTTCAATGACTTTTCCATCATGGAAGTGGCCTACTTCCTCTTGAACTTAGTATGGAGGAAGGAGAGATTTAGCAGAGAGGAAAGAAAAAATCCCCTTCATTCTTGTAGTCATATTCGAATATAATCAAGGAAAAAAGGTTATAGTCACTCCCAATGATGAAATTGAGTTCCTACTGCTCCTCACTCGCCCCGCATTGCCTCTTTATGAACAACATTATGGCTTCCCACTCCACCATGGAGTAAGAGGATGATGGGCCTGACCTAATTGAGGTGATAAGTGAAAGAGAGCATCTGGTTTGCTCAATTTGTTCATGGGTTTCTATCTTTTTTTTTATTTTCTAGTTTTTTCTAGTTTTTTTCTCTACTTTTTAGGCATACCTTGGTTTTGGGTGTTTTGGGCTTACAAGGAAGGATAAGAGGAGGAACAAGTGGAAGAAGGGGTTAATGGGGAGGTAATGGGAAAGGGCAAAGTTGAAGATGGTAGCTCATTAGATGCATAAGTTTCAAAGGCAAAGTTTCTAAGTAAGAAGACTGTGAGGGTAAAATAAGTATTTTCTATTTCCTTTGGTAATGGTCAATGACATTGTTAACTTTGCAGGAAGTGTAGGTATTTGGAATAGTAGGGATAAAAGTGTAGAATTGACTAAGCCTTTGGTGGTTTTGGTAATTTTCCTTTCCTATTTTGGTTCTCAAGTCTCATCTTATGATGTTAGTGCTATTATCCAATTTTTCTTTTAATCCAATGGAAAATGACCTGATGGTACATCTATGACAATGATGCTAGCTCCAGGGTCACCTCTCCATGGATAATCCCACATTGGACAAGCTTTGAGATCCCTTAGGAACCATCAGCTTGGATCAATCTGATTGTGGTCACACTCCACCCTGATTTCATACTAGTAGTTGAGGAAAGACTACCATATATCCCATCCTATTGGCTGTGTCAACACAAAAACAATGACGGGGAACTCAAGGACATCCAAATTGATGTTCATGATCTACCTTAAGGCCACTATATAACAGGGACCTTTGGATTCTTTTGGTATGTTGATAACAAAATTGAACCTTTACATATACATTAGCCAGAAATTGACTTGAGCATTAGAGATTGCCCTCTCCCTTCGGGATAAATATAAGGGCTCCCTCTTTCACAATCCATTCTATTCATGTTACAGGTCTTTCATAGTAAGGCTCTTGTCCTGTACACCTCCTACTTATCCCACGATTACCCCCTCGCTGGTTGACTGCCAAAAGTAGTAAGAATATGAATGTAGATAACCTAACCAAGCTCGAGAACATTGGGCAAATTTTGTCTGAATTTGCTATTATTTTGGTAGATGATCTATCTTTAGTAGATCCTTGTCACCCTTAAATCCATGGGTAACAACTAGAAAAAAGGGATCAATAGTATTGCAGACAATCCTTCATTTTTCCAAAATATCTTGACAAAGTTGGCCAGATTTGTATCTTTGCAGCTCATGGTTCTCCAAAAAATAGAGGTAAAGGAAGTTGGGAATCAAGCTAGCCCCAACACTAGTCACCCCCAATAAAGTTTTTAAAAGAAAATGAAACAGTTGCATATTGTGCCCATGAAGATCCTCGAATTATTTCAGTGGAGATCTTTGGGTGGGAGGTAAAAAGGGTCCCTTATAATGGCATGTTATACAGTGATGTACTATTTGCCAAAATGCTCCTAAAGCTAGGTGTAACAACAAGCCAATTAAAGCGGATAACTAGTTTCATATTTGGGATATGTAAAAAAGAAGTCCCAATATTAATATAGGTTGAACTGCCTTTAGTACTGGTCAGCACAACGTTAGAAAGTGCACAAGAGCTGGGTGCATCTACCATGGCAAAGTTCATAGTTATGGATATCCCTTTCCCCTACAATGCTTTCCTCGGTAGAAGGGCAAAGGGTTTGTTACATATACACCCCAATCCGAAGGGCTTGACTATCATATTTGGCACTGAAGAAGGGGATGCACATATATATATAGACGAAGAGAAACAAGGCAAATGTTCTTTATCAAGGGTAACGATGCAAAAGTTGGACCTCAAAAGCAACCTTATAGGTAAAAAAAATTCACCCCAAGCAATGGCATGCAAAGAAAAATGAGGAAAAGCAATAAGGGGCTAACAAGGGAGATGGAAAAAGGGAGCTAAAGCCAGGGCATACCATTATTGGTGTTTACTCTTACCGGAGGTAAAGCTTGTACTCATTGAGCTTTTAAATTCCTATGTAGATATATCTTCTCTCTCCCAAAGACATGCCTGGGTCAATTCTAGTGCCATAGAGCATAAGCTTAGAATAGACATTAGTGCCCGACCTATTAAGGAGAAACAACGAACAGTAGGCCACCAAAAGAAAGCCTTTTCAAAAATGGAAATTCATAAACTACTTAAATCATGGATAATCTAGAAGTGCACTACCTGCTTTGGCTAGCCAATATTATTTTGGCTACCAAGGATGGGAAAGAGAAGTTGAGGATGTATAGATTTTGCTAATGTCAATACTGTGTGTCCCAACGACCCTTATCCTCTACCAACTATCGATCTACTGGTAAACTATGCAACCAAATACAAAGTTCATACCTTTATGGTCTATAGATGCCTTTTGTGGAAACCACCAAATATGCATGGCATTGAAAGATGATGAGGCAACAGCCTTCATCATGGATGAAAGAACATTTTGCTAGTCAAGATGCCACTTAGGCTAAAAAACATTGGTGCCATGTAACAAAGGCTAATGAGCTAATTCTTTTTAGATTAAATATGCAGGACCTTGAAGGTCTATGTAGATGACATGATATCAAATATTCACGGTTATCAAGATCACTTAACTGATCTCTAAGAAGTGTTTGGCCAGCTTAAAAAATATAGGCAAAGATCGAACCCCCATAAGTGTAATTTCAGCATATGATACAAGGAAATTTTTTTGGTATATTCTACCAGAAAGAGGAATCAATGCTAATCTTGAGAAAATAAAGGCAATACTTGATATGTCATCTCCACGTCATTAATATTGGCTTAGAGATTGGATGGAAGAATAATCATCTTGATTAGATTTCTCTCCAAGTATGGGGAAAAATATAACCTTTCTTCAAAATCCTGTCCAAAGTGTCCACCAAAAGTGAGTTCAAGACGACTAAGGAGTCCCAAGAGGCATTCAAGGAATTAGAAAAGCATTTGATTAAGTTGCCAACTCTAAGACAACCCAAAATGGGTAAACCCTTGGTGTTGTGTATCTTAGTAAATGCTAAAGCCCTTAGCTTAATACTCGTTCAAAAGAAAGAGAGTGGGAAATTGTGGCCAGTGTACTACGTTAGTATGGCTTCACATGGTGTCGAGCTAAGATAACCCACCTTGCAGAAGGCAGCTTATTCTGTGGTATTATCAACGACATGGTTAAGACCTTAATTTCAAGGCTACCCCATAATTGTGAAGACCAATATCCCATTTTGCGATGTGATGAAAAAAGTGGATCACATGGGGTAATTATGTTATGACCCTCCTAGCAAGAAACTCGATTGCAAGTTTAATACCACATTTTAAATCTAATTTTCAAGTTCAAATAAGTTACTTAAGGTTCTCTAGGTTTTAAGAGGTTTATGACATTAGTTGAGGTTTGAGGCATAATGGTAATTTTATATTTTAAGGTATTAGGACGAGTCTCGAGTGTTAAAGATGTGTTTTAAAGCTTTAGCCCATGTTTAGCATTAAAATTTTACTAAGTGTTGGAGCTCAACAAGGGATGTTACTATTTTGGGAAGAGGGTTTTTATCAAAGTATTGAAAGTTCAAGGGGTTAATGGTTTTGACTTTAAAACATGTTAGAGAAATGGTGGCTTAGCACTATTCCTCTCATTTTCCTCTTTAAACCCATAATCCTCCTTGCTCCTCTTGATTTCACACCAAAATATTCACAAATCCTTGTTTTCTTGATGGAAATTGATGGCTCTAAAGGAGTTTACGCTTTGGGTTCCTTATTTCAAGCTTGTCTTGTGTTGTAGGAGCTTATTACCAAGTTTCTCTTGCTTGGGCTTGCAATGTGCATGAGTTAACTTATTTTTCTTGATGATTTTTTTGTTTCTTTGGCATTTTGATTCATGGTTTTTTCTTGCTTTGGGTTGATTTAGTGGCATATGCCTTGTATTTTCTTGGAACCAAGGGAAAACCTAGTAAAGCCTTAATCTTGGTGGAGAATCACTTGATCCTTGCTTGACACTTGTAAATTAAGGTTCGAGATTTATTATCTTACTTAATTAATTCCATTCATAGGTTGGTTTCTTGTTGAATGCAAATGGAGTGGTGTATGGCATTGGTTAGAGGTTAGTTATGTTCATGGTGGATAGGGTTGATTCCTTGCTTAATATGATGTTTATGTGCATCATAAGCTTGATTTGGAAGGTGTATTATGATCTATTGCATGTGCACATGTAGGTTTAAGGCATTAGAGGATGTCCCTAGGTCCATTGGGAGGCATTTAAAGCCTACAAAGTGCTTAAGGTGCATAAGAACAGGTGCAGACCTAGAGAGCACCTTGGCTGCGCCTTTAAGAAGTGAAAGCCGTAGCCCTAAGGGCATTTATAACACCAAAGATGCTAGGGCTACAGGCCTGAAAAGTGGCCTTGGGGGCAAGAACAAGAAAAGTTTGTTTTTCATTAAGTTAGGCATCGAGGGAGGGTTAAAGGAGATGGCCTAAGGTACTTAAGGGTGAAGGATGCTTGGTGGTACCGAAGGACTCCCAAAACCATTCTTGGAACTAGGACTTTCCTTAAGCTTGGTAAGGTACAAATATACCCATGGAGGAAACTAGTAGAATGACCACAATAGCACACCATTAGGTTAGGTGGAAGGTTTAACATCATCGGGAGCAGTGTTGATGTGAAAACCTTAGTACACCTACTTAAGTTCTTTGGAGCCTAAGAATTGTCAGTCCAACCATAGTGCCACTATACAACATAAAGGGAGGTTTAAGCTAAAGAGTAAATTCACTAGTTAGATTGTAGTTGAGGATTAGTTGGAGGAAAAATCCCAAGGGGTTGAAATGTTATGTGCATAAGTTTAACTTCGTATAGTTTTTGACCTCGCATGAGATTACATATACATATATGTATATGTGTTATCCTTCATATTTTTCATGCAGGTTAAAGATCCTTACTGAGAATCATGGATTTTCACTCCCCTAGTTTTATGTTGTGCAACTACTGACATCATTGAGCCCAACAACCACTGAAGGTTGTTGAAGTAGTATTTTATTACATGTATATTGTTATTTGAATCCTTGAGATTCCAGTAATATTGATTACTTGTTGGTTAATTTATCTTACTAACTATAGTCTTCTTGGCCACTAAGGCTAGCAAGGCACATGGAGGACTTTTAAGGCTTGCCATTGGGAGTTGCATCTAAGGTGCTCGATGGATGGATCTCAATAGTATTAGCCTTTGTGTATATATCTACACTAATAGCCTCTAATGTGCATGGATAGAGTGGCGAACTCTAGGGTTGCCTCTGGCTGATAGACATAGTTTTATTTTGTTTTGATGCCCACACATGATTAATTACGTGTAGATCATTAAGATGGTCCTTTGATGGTTTTTTATACTTTGACATCTTAACTCATGGTTTATGAAAAATGCCCAGGCTATGTTTGTGTTTTATAATCTTTAAGTAACTTATGTCAAAGCAACTCATGTACGTATAATCACATCTTAGGTTAAAGAACTAGTGACATAAAGATTTTTATCAAGGATGCACATAATTACTTAGCCAATAACAACCAATGTGAGACTTGTTCTCAAAGTTTACCTGGGCTATCCATGAGGGGTCATGCTAGGTTATCAAAGTGGTGCTTGGAGTTGGGGCAATATGATGTAACGCTATAAAAAGCCAAGCACTCACCAACTTCAAAGTAAGGTAACTCCTAAAGAAGAACCAGAGGAACTTGATAAGCCCGTTCAAAAGTTAAATGTTGATGGAGCATCAGAAAATAAACATCAAGAGGCTGGCATGGTCCTACTAGGGCTGGAGGGAATGAAGGTAACAAAATCTATACTCTTCCTCTTCCTGATAACAAACAATGTAGCTGAATATGTAACTCTAATAGCCGGCCTCCAACTAGTAAGGAAAGTTAACATAAAACCCATCATGGCTTGTAGTGATTTGCTTCTTTTAGTCTAGAAACTTAAAGGGGAGTTTCAGGTCATGGAACCAAAGTTATGGCAGTACTGTGACCTTGTGAAAATGTTGATGGAAAATTTTGTCCTTCTGAGGATAAAGAAAATACCAAGAAAATGTAGGAGAAAACTAGACAATATATCTAAACAAGTGTCAGAGGAAGAGTTGCCATAACCTTGTATATGTGAGCTGTGAATAATGGCAATAACACGGGCCTGGAGACCACCTTTAGTAAACTACTTGATTAAACCTTCCTAAAGATAAGAAAGAGGCCACAACTGTCAAGAAAAGGGTGGGCCCATTCATCCTAGTTAGGGTGAGCTGCATAAAAGTAGATACGCACATCCCTATCAATTTTGAATAGAAGAGGACAAGGCCATCAAAATTTTGTTCAAAATCCATAAAGGGGCTTATGGTGCTCATGTTAGTTGAAAAGCCTTGGTGTCAATAATACTGAGACAATGCTACATCTAGCCAATGCTCCAAGAAAACTCATGAAAATTCATGCAAAAGTGCGATAAAAATACCAAAGACATGCTAAAGTCCAAAAACTTCCACTAAGATGGTAAATTTGACTTCTTACCTGTGTCATTTTGCTATTTAGGGCATAGACATCATCGACTTGCTATCCATAGCTCCGAGTGGGGTAAAGTACTCTGTAGTTGCTATTGACTATTGCACCAATTGGGTAGAAGTGAAACCATTAGCTAAAATCATTATAGCTGAAATGCAATAATTCATCTAGTAGAACATTTTTTGCTATTTCTGCAGCCTAAAAGTCTTGGTGGCTGATAATAGGAGCCAATTTATAGATTGAGGATTCTAAGAATCGAGGTACATTATGTCCCCATCAGCCACCCATAGAGTAATGGGAATGTAAAGGTCACCAATAGGGCCATCAAAGATTGTCTCAAGAGAAGGTTGGATAAGGCAAAGGGCAAATGGTTAGGAGAGCCCCTGAACATTTTGTAGACATATAGAACCACCCCTCAAAACTCAATTTAAGAAGCTCCAATTTCCTTTGTGTATAGAACAAAGTTGGTCATCCTTGTAGAGGTCGTACGCCCTACAGTTCAAATTTAGGTGTATAATCTACCTTAAATGATCAAGCCTTAGAAGCACACCTAAACATCTTTAAAGACCATAGGAAGATGCTTGAGTAAAGGAGAAAAACTTTTCACAAAAGGACAGCTCAAACGGCTAACACAAGGGTAAGACCAAAGGGCATCAAATATGGAGATCTAGTTCTAAGAAACGCAAACATCAATGCATGAAGCTCTGGAAAAAAGACCTTAAAAGAAAATTGGAAGATACCACACATAGTCATAAAAGACGTAAAGAAAGAAAGTAAAAAGTAGGTTGTATGAGCTCACCAACCAATTTGGTGAGGTGCTTGACCAATTTGATGAAGATCCTTGAAACAAAATTGGAAGGGACACATTTAAAAAGTATTTTCCATAAATTGAATATGTATTAGAATTATTCTATTCTCAAAACTTTGATTTCCCCTATTAACTACCACCAATAATATTTTACAGATATTCTTGATCGAGAATTGAGAGTGAAATTCCAAAAAGCCTGTTAACGAATGGACAAAAAATTATATACTATGGATTGAGAAATAAAAGTACTATATAAAATGTATCACAAAGAATAGAATTTTACATCGGATGCCAAGTATTCTATAGGAATAAAACCCTACATAAGCTCAGTGCCAAGAACAAAAATTCACATATGCCCTTAAATAAAGGCCGAAAATGAATTTTCCTAGAGGCATCAAATAAAAAATTTGGTAGGGTGCTTAGGACAATGGTGGGATATGACATCGAGATAATAACCAAAGATGGAACTCAATATACACTCCTACAAACCAAGTTAAGTACCCTAATAGCTATCGAGCTCGATGAACCCATCAGCTCAAAAGTTATGCACAAAATTGTGGGTACTCGGGAGACTCTTGAAACTTACAGATCCAGAAATTTCCTAAACCTTATCTTCCATGTATAGGAGCAACTTGGCAAAAGAGGGAAAAAAATAAAAATAAAGATCATAAGACATAGCAACAATTGGCGTAAGTAGATTCTTCGAAAGGGAAATTTGGGAAGAGATAAGCAGGATGGAAGAATCCAATCTCCAAGAATTACTCTAAACATAATCATCAAAATATCCATGTTACAAGAAATGGTTCATGGTGGAACTTGTTCAAAGAAAGAGCAATTACAAAAGTGGCCTAAGGAGGGAGAAGTTAATCACCTTTGGGATGAACCTTAAATGGACCTTGACCCATGTTCAGCTGCTTGTAGATGGCCTACTCATCCTCAGGCACTAATGGCTTGAAGTTTCCTAGGAGCCAAGAAAATTTGGCAAACCGATCATGTTCTAGGAGCTAATAATGAGCAGGATAGAAACCATCCCTAAACATGTTAAACCCTCATTTTTTCAGTTCCTTAGCATCTGCCTTTGCCTTTTCTTTGGCTTCTTGAAGGGCTTTAATGCAAGATTCCAACGTCTAAGTTTGAGCCTCCCAGATAGCTTTTTCTGCTTGAAGAGACTTCAACTCCTTAGTAGCGCCCTTAACTTTCCCCAAGCTCGGCACAAGGCATTTTTTGTGTACTTGTAAAAGTTTGCCAAATGGCCAACCTTAGCTCAACTTTTTTTGATAATTGCCTCATAGGTGGACTACTTGGTAGCTCAAGATGCTCAAGCCTCAAAGAAGAGGCTCCTGATCATAGGAGTAGTGAGCTTAACCCTTTGCCAAGCATACCGGAGAACAAGCTAGGCATGTTTTTTTAGGCTCTCCTTTCAGAATTTTTGCTCGATGAGGGGGACCAACTTGATACCATATATGGTTGCTACTTATACAAGGAAAAATCAAATAAATTGGCTAGGCAAATAGGGTAATATGTATAAATTTGACAAAAGAAAAAGGGTAGAAATTACTTGGGCAATGTCTACCCCTATTTGCTAGAACATACCTTGAGGTGTGCACAGTGCTTCATAATAGGCCGTGGAGGCCTAAGTCATGAAAAGGTTGCTAATGAGCCTTTTCACTAGATTCCTGGTATACGGATCAAGGCAGAGGTAGCCAGAAATGCATTTAGAGGTCGAGACCGCAAACAAGATTTCTTAAGGCTCATATCCTTCTTGTAAGGCTTAAGTGCCCCTTTGTACCCAATCAGCCAAAACCTGAGCAACCTACTCAGGCTCCTACTCACTTAAAATCTTTGGCTAGCAATCTACATAGAGGAAGTTCTATTTCAGCATCGTATGAAAGCAAACTGAGAAAGCAAGAATAGCTGAAATAAAGTTTCACCTCATAGTAATCTTGTGTTAGGGGAAGTAATGACTTCCTCAGGATGATGAATGAGGTCCACCATTGTACTTTGAACTATAGTTCCCCTTGAAAACTGCTCTTCAACTCCCATTTTGTTAATATGGGCCCTAAGGATGGAATTTTCTAGGAAGATCATGACTTAACCTCCTTGGGGGTCGAAGGGCCAAATGAACGACACTTGGTCTTTCTAAAGCTAAAAACCCCCATTGTTTGAGGATGGGATTAGACGAGCAGCAAGCTTGTTACCCTCTGATTTGCACTTTTTTCCCTCAACTAACTTGAGTTTCAGCTAGGGAAAAGCCCAAGAGTAGAAGTTGGAGAGGGAGGATCCCTATGGTGAATAGTACTTCCTTTAGCCTCTTACTTATTTTTTTTGCAGGCAATAGGGTCATTAGCCCTCTTTACTCCCTTGCCTTTCTCAGGCACCCGGCCATCAAATGCCTTCGTAACTTTCTTGGCCCTCATCTTGGCCCTCTTTTTAGAAAGTTAGCCAAGTCCATGTTGTATGCTATAAAGGTCCAAAATTCAAAATAGTACAAAAAATCCAAGCATAAAAAAAATAATAGCACAAATCACAATAGTAAAACAAGCATTTTAAAGGAAGGGCAGGTAGGAAAAGGCATAAAAGAAAATGAGGGAAAACCTATATGGTCTCTTTTGTGGTCAAATGAATCTAGGGTACCCTCAAGCATCCTAATCAAGGCCCTTTTCTTTTAATGGTCTTCTATAGAATAGGGTGTAAGTTTGGAGGCCTTAAGTTCCTTTAGGACATTGTCAGTCATCAGTATTCAAAGAAGGGGGATAAGAAACCCTGTTGGATTTTTTTAAGCAAATTCTGGCTTACCCTATTGGGCCAATCCTTCTTGAGCAGACTTCAACTTGTCGCTTAATTTTTCAAATTCTTTCTGCTCTTTTTTAGGATGCTTTGAGATCCTCCGGTACTCATCTAGCACAGGCACATCTAGAGGCACTAACTCTTATTTGGTCTCTAGACCCTACTAGGCCAAAGAACTATGAAAAAGAAGTCCATATGCCAAACCTTCTAAGAGTTTAGGTATTGGCATACTCGACGACATGCGTTTTGGGCCTGAATATGGTAGAAGGCATTGCTTAGTTTAAAACTAATGGTGTAGTGATTTAGGAAGATGTATAGTAGAGGCTTGATCCCCTAAAGGTTATAAAGGATTAGAAATGTGTTTATGTACATGTAACTATATGAGGCGAATTGGTTCACACAAATCTTGAGTAGCCTCGCCAACTCCCTTAGGAGTCGGGGTGGCTAAAATTTCTACTCCAATTCCACCTACTAGAGATACACCACTAACTCTTTGTCCTTAAGAAAGTAACCCTTCTCCTTTGACTTAGGGGTCCCTATCTTCATCTTAGAAGATAAGCCATAACTAGTCCAAATCTTTCTGAGACTGGTTCAAAAAAGCATGAATGAATATAGGTTGATGGCTTCCCAAAGCTCCTTAGGCTTCTAGCTAGAAACCTAAGCCAATGAATCACTTTCTGGCATGGTAGTGCTTGTGGCAGATGCCTCGAATTGTATAACAGAGTTCTGAGATGCCATGTTTTAAAAGAGAAAAAATGAGGACTGGTGACAATCTTAGCCAAAGAAACCCCTACAAGAGGCGTACAAAATGCCACCAGAAAGATAAAAAAGAAAAAGAAAAAAACTTGTTCTAGCTAAAAGGTGCATTTACCCTTCTGATCACCAAAATAGATGATCAAACCAAACACGCTTCCAGCAAAACATGTCACAAATAAAATGGCATGTTTTATTTTTGGTCTTTAGACATAGCTCCTGAAATCAAAGATCCTCACAAAAACACTCTTTTGTCTTAATTTGTTAGTGAAAAGTTGCTTATACAACCAAATCTTTCAAGTTCTAAGAAAACTAACTCAAAGCACACTAAAAGAAAGAAAATAGAAAGGAAAATGTTGAGAAATCATAAAAATAAGATGTTCTTACACTAAAAGATTGAAAGGACAAGATATAGAAAACTAGGGTTTTGATTAAAATTAGGGTTTTAAGTAAACTATGTTTTGATTTAAAAATGAACTTCACTTGTTATAAAATGATATTATTGAAAAGATTGTATTTTGGTTGTTTTTTATTTTTTTTGTAAGAGAAGGAATTTCAAAGCCACAAGATGTTTTCTTACCGTAAAAGAAAACAAAGAAAATCAATTCTCGTAGCAAAAAGAATTAAAAAATGAAACTTGCAATAAAAGAATGGAACTTAGGCATAATAACAATGAAATTATTTTTAGTATTTTCTAGATATTTTGGATGCAGGACATACAAATGATGACTTAAAACACTTTTTGGAAGGACTTACATGAAGGAAGAACAAGAATGGCACTGTTTGGATGATTTGAGCACAAACAATGCAATATGAAAGAAACAAGAACAAAAAAAATTAAGATGGATGAAATAATGCAAGAATGAATGGAAAAGAAAGCTAAATGAACTCAAAATAAGATAGATTGGTCTTGTCTCGGAGTTCTATCTATGATACCACTTGATGGATGCCTTATATTCCAAGTAATCTCCAAAGAACCTTGTACTCTTCTTTATGGCTGAACCAAAAATAAAAGAAATTAAGTAAGGGAGAAAGAAAGGAAACTAGAGATAGACTTAGATGAGAAAATAACTACAGTAAAGGAGTTGCAAAAAATTTGATTGGAAAAAGAAAACAAAGAGAGAAAGCACCAATGTGCCAAGAAGTTGAAATAGAATAAAAAAGGAGAATTGCACAAAGCAACTTATAATCTTATTAATCTATGTCAAACCCACAAAATATAGCATGTATTTATAGTAATCCTAGCTAGGGTATTTGACCATACCTAGTAAAAATGGACTAGAAGTCCTAAACCAAACAAAAGGCTAATTATAGTGCCAATAGGACACTAATACACACTTTGAACACCCTTTATGTGTCCAACCTGTATGCCCTTTTTAACATGCCCCATAAATAAGTTATTTAACCTAAAAAATATGTAGAAAATATGAAATAAATGAGAGAAACCAAAAAATTTTGGGTGAAGCATCCAAATGTGTAGGAAGGGATCCAAAGAGGCTCCCGGGTGCACCCTTAGCTGCCATTGGGCCTCATGGGCATTTCTCCCAATTTTGGGCAGTTTCCCTTGGATTCTTCAGCTTTTATCTCTAGTTTATTGATGAAAATGAATGAATTTGGCTCATTGGTACCTTTTGGTATGTTGGAAGTTTGTATGACACAAAGTGACTCCATATGCTCCATAATGGGTGTCTTGAGTGCTTCTTGCATGTCCTTTGCCCTCTTCCTTGTGATAGGTCCATAACTTATCACTAATAGATCTTTGTTCATCCTTAAAGCTTCTATGCTTGCAAGCCCTCCATTATCTATTTTAGCCTCCTAGCTTTCTTCACTCAATAACTTTGTCTCCCCAACTTCTTCATTTAATGAGTTGCCTCAGCTCTCTCAATTCTTTTCCACTCCCATCATCCTCTGCCTCTACCTCTACTGAGACCTTACCTCCACCACCATTTAGGATTCTAGGTTATCTCCTTTTTACCATGTATGATTTTGAGTTTTGTTTTTGCAAATAAGAAAAGAAATTGTATTCATGAAAGCAACCATAAGTTTAATTAAGAAAAGCAACAGAATCAAATTCTCTTTTCTTCTTTGCATCCATTTCTAAAAAAGATGACCTTTTGATCCTAATGTCAGTTTTAATTTAGTTGTTAAGTTAATTGAAAGCTTGAAAATGGTAAATAAATAGGGTTTAACAAACTATAACGTTCCTCTATCCATACCAACAAGTTTATTAGAAAGAAAAGCAAAAATATTATAATACTAGAACCTTTGAAAGATGAAGTGGGTGAACCCTTATGAGCAAAGACTTCTCCACATGAATTTGTAAAGAGAAAAACAAAATGCAATATTCTTTAAGCCTCGATAAGAGTGTCACATTTGATGTGCTTTTGCTTGGCTTCTCAACCTCAAATCCCAAGCTAACATCCATAGTAGTTTTCTGCTTCTGTTCTTGTCCTCTTGTTCCATGATTCGAATAAAACTATTTCATCATCATCTGAACTCCAATGAGGATCTCCATGGAAACTTTAGTTGATGACCTACCGCCACTTGAATTAGCGACAGTCTTTGCCGACTATCAGATAAGATGACCCATCAAGATTGAATAGGCTTTGAGCGATGAGAGAGTACGGGTTTATATGGTTGACCGGTGATCTAGTTTACACTAGCTCATCATATCCAAAAGTTTGAGGTAAAGTTATCGATTGAAAAAGGTTAAGAGTGTAAAATGAATTTTTTTTTTTTCATCTTAACAATAATTAATGGAATTAACTTTTAATAGAATAAGTGTAGATATTTCATAAAAAATGGGATATACCTCAAATAAAATAAACGGACTACAACAAAAGGTCGAGCTGGTGGATTAAGGAGAGTCAGCTCATGTAGGATTTTGATGTTTTGTGACATCCCTATTCTGTATTACGTGGCAACCAAAAGTTAGTTAACAAAAAAAAAAGTAAAAAGTAAAAAAGATTGCGCTGCCTAATTAGAAGCCTCCTATATGTCCAACATTTTAGCCTCAACACTTTCCGACACTCGACTCACTTGATTCTCGCACATTCCTAGACTCGTCTACTTGTTCAGTTTATTTTTAAATCCTTTAATCTAATGCTTTAACAAAATATACTGTTAAAAAAGACTATGAAATCGCATAAATTTTATTGGTAGTATTATATTTTTCAAGCTCTTCTGGGAAAGGGAATAAAAAAAGCAGAAAGCAAAGATGCCTCAAATGTAATTTCTTATTTTGATTCCGGAGGAAAAATATTTTTACGAGTTTCAAATATAAGAAGGAGACACATATTTATGAAAAGAATTTGATATAAATTTGATTTTTAGCAATCCACTAATTTCATGAACTTCTAGTTATTGATTAACTATAATATAATTCAGTTACAGTATTAATGAGTTTTTAAACCTAATTTATTTTAATTTAAGTCAACTTAATTTAAAATAAATTATTCTTATTTTTTTCATTTTTTATATAAACCAATGTATTTGGAAAATAATATTATCTACGAGTAGGAATCTATTTATTGTAAAATTTTTATGATATTATTAAATTTTATAAATTTTTATTTTTTTAGATATTAAAAAATTATAAAAATTTAATAATATTATTTTTGAATGAAATCTCCTTTCTTTATATCATTTATTTTTAAATGGAAATGATTTCAAGTATAAAAATGTAAAATTAAAAATAAATATTTTAAAATTAAATTAATTTAATTAAAATGAATGGGCTGCTAATTTACTTTAATAGCAGAACTTTCTTGAATCTTTTACATGGCTATGGATTAGCAGCCTCGATTCAAGATACAGACTCCTGGCCACTCATAAGTCATAATTCCGACGTACTTCCTTATCCACTTACTAGAGAACAACTTTTGTGCGCCGATTTCTTTTGTAAAAATTGCGTCAGTTGCACCTTTTCATGAATTTTATTGCCAAAGTTAATGGTTAAAAACATTTCTCGTTTGTCTTCTTCACAAAAAGCTGTTTGAAGTACATATATATTTGACCATCTGAGTCATCTATATTAACGTTTCTAATTTGAAGACGTATATGTCCATATAACTGTCTTGTTTGTGGACAACTCACTGCTGAAAAAATATCATTACCGTTAGAGTCCATAGTTTAGTTTTTTTTCTTTTTGAATTGTAAACCTAAAAATTATAAGTTATTTTTAGATAGTCTTTAAAAACTTTAATGTTAGCCGCTGATACTGTTGTGTAATATGGTTCATATTTTGGCCGTAAAACTCGTACTTTAATTTTTATAGATGAGGATTTACCATATACCAACAAAGCCATGAGAATGAAGGTTAATTTGTCAGTAGCTCGTGGCAAACATGTGTACATCTTCAGAACTTGAAATATTACTTTAATGAAAAAACTGTAATTAAGTTTGTTGTCTTTCTTTTAAGGTAAACGGTTCTGTTTTGCTGCTTTTGCATGTTAGCTCATGTTGGGCCAATGTCTCATAGTATTAAGCTCCATCACCGTCACTGCTCATCTGTATCAGAAAGATAGATGATCGATGAATGGGCTAAAAATACCCATGGTCCATGACCTTTAGTGTTTATCTCATTTTAGTCCCTAACCACTAAAGAATTCCATATTGATCACGGCCCTTTTTTTTTTTTATCGCCAACAAATGATTTTATTAAAAGTAAAAAAGATGCAAACATCATTTCAGAGGAAAATGTAATGGAACATAGCACACACTCCAAACCACAAGAAGGATTGACTCCCAACACCAAAAAGAAAAAGAACTAAACAAAACCCCCTAAAACTATTCCAAGGCACAAAAAGGGCAAAACCCCCTTATATAACTCTCATTGGAATCCCTGAAGTCAGCCTTATCTTGGAGGAGAGTAAAACAATTGGCTGGCTATCTAAACTCATTTCCAAGTTTGCATTCTCCAAATTTGAAGAAATAGCTCCCACCTCACAACCTAAATTCTCCTTGTTGGGACGCATTTTCCTATTGTCATGATTTATGAAGCTCTCCAATCTTTTTAGCTCGTGATTTATGGTATCTCATTTTTCTCTACACTACCTATTTACTTTGTGAAGAACACTTCAACAATCCCCTTTTCCTATCTACTTCCTTAACAAATTTTATAACCAAGTCTCCAAACTCCTCGAAAGAGAAACATGCTAGTTTGCACACCCTTTACAAAAATCTATCAACCTAAGAGGATGAACTCCATTGCAATGAGTCATCACTAACTCTGCCATGGACAATCTCAATCAGATAAAGCACATGTAAAGGATTCATCATGATTCCCAATTCTAAACCATGAGCATTACTCTTTCCTACAGACCTAAAATCCAAAATAAGAACTAAATCTAATTGATGGCCCTTCTGAACTTGATACTTAATATTGCTTCTAAGGCCTCTGTCTTAGACTAAGATGCACCAAAAAATGGTGCCTCCACTCGTAATTCTGAATCCAACCTTTCTTAGTTGTCATCAGTATGAATACTCAACCCTAAAAGCAACAATGGCTTATTATGGATTTGAGGAACCGAAGACGAACATTTAGAAGGCTCAATGCCATCTCTTTTCTTTGGAATAGGTAAGAGATGCCGCAAGATATATGAGAAACATTACCAACAATAAAAGGTGAAATAGAGCCCAAAATTTCACAACTCTCTTGAAACATACCCATAGGCTCAACAAAAAGCCTTTTTGAACACTTAGGATCAATTGGTTTGGGCAAACTTGAAGTCATTGTTGAATTGATTCCAAAACCACTACAGTCCCATGTAATGCCCTTAAATCCTATGCAAAACTAATTTTTTTAGCCCAACTTTTTACACCTCTTTCCCTAACCCCACTCCAACCGCCTCTGAGCTAATCTTTTTGGAAGAATAAGATGCCATAGTGATTATCAATTCTAAATTGCAACATAGGCATGAAAGATGTGATGTAGACGAATAGCCTACACTAGACCCTACCTCGACACCTTTGTTGAGTTCAATAGATGCTGCTCCAGCAATTAATTTTGTGACTCCATCATTATCCTTAATTTTCATCACCTTTATTTCCTAATATTGATGACTAAGAACAAACAAAGCAGTGCTCGAATGCCACCATCCTCATACTTTGTTTCCTTTAAGAAAAAAAACCTAAGTAGTGCTTGAATGCCACCATCCTCCTACTTTGTTTCTATTAAGAATAAAAAACCTCTCATACTTTGTTTCTATTCAGAAAAAAAACCTTTCTCCTTTTTGCTCATGTAACCACAGAAAGTTAAAGAAAATGCCAAATATTATTTCTATTTATTGCTAGCTCAATAGCTCTGCCCTTTGCTTCGCGTTGTCACCTTCATGGATTTTCTTCTTTTTCAAACTAGAACTCCTTCCATGTTTCTATGAACCAATTATTCTCATATGCCTCAATCAACACAAAGAAATGACAGGTTAAATTGTTCAAGCTTTTAGGTAGTTGCCTAGAATAAACTTTTGTTCATCGTTCTTAATGCTAATTTCGTACAAGAGGAACCAATTTTGTATAATAATAATTCAATTTCATACAATAGCAACTAGTTTCATACAAAAATAACTAAGTTTCTTATATTAGACTTCACACTGAAAACTCCACAATTATACATTATAGCCCTACTTTTACATATATGCAAGTCAATTTTGGACAAATATTTGTACAATTTTCAAATCTCCAAACTCATATAATAAAATTTACACAATTAAACAAAATAAGGTTCAAAATCAATCAATGATTCTTGCTATAGAATCAAACTAACCTAAGAAACAAGAATACTAAATGATTTTTGAGAAAAGAAATTTTCCATGCTCCAGAATCAAACAAATCAAATCAGATACATGTAACTTAGATGCACGGTATTTTACTCTAGTTGGCAAACATTGTAAACCCATAAAGTAGACATATAAAACTAATAAGTATACATACATAAGAAAATTCTAAATCATACTTTATCGGAATTCATAGTAACTACCACTAAAACAAGGTCATTTAACAATGGTTGTTACTAACTGTCTCGCATTCATCAAGCACCATTCGTCAAGTCTCTGCTTGTCTCAACTCCCTAACCTTATCTAACTCGTCAAAGATCTCAAATCTTCTTACCATAAACATTCAACTCTATCCTAGTTTCATACAAGCACGTACAAGAAAAAATTGATTATTTTTGGGGTTGAAATCACCGAATCCATAAAACTATAGAAACTTTAGATCAATTTATTATAAAATCACTACAAGATTGAAAAAAAAACCAACTGCTATCCTAGTCACATATTAGATAAAAAATGCCATTTGGGAAACAAAAAATTCAGTCATTAATTTGTTGAGTATGAGCGGTTGAACAATGATTGACATCAGAGATTGAAATATTCAACTTAGAGCCTGAAAATAATAGCAATTTGAACTAGTTAGTTACCTAGGCCAGTGGCTAAAAGTTTCAGTCACTTGTTTAGTGTTTTTTAATTATTTTAGTTGTAGGTTTTGTAATAACAAATGATATAATTAATTTAACTAGATTGATAATTTAATGAAATGAAACTTAAAATTACAATTAAATTAATTATAAAAGAATTCAAAAGTTAATTTAATCAAATGTAATTTTTAGGACTTGAAGAGAAATTTTGAGTAGAAGGTATTAAAGACCTAGGGGAGGAAGAAGAAGAAGTTGACGAAGAAAAATCACACCAAAGTGAATGAGAAGTTTCTTGTTTAGAAGACAAGAGGTTGAAGCTATAACTTAAGCAACCAGAGGATGATATTATATTTAAAGAAACATATGAAGAATTCAAGGATGAGAAAGAGGAAGTAGAAGCAAAACAAGAAGAAAAGGAAAAAGAAGAAAGTACTAATGAAAAAGGAGAAGAGGAGACTGCAGGTTACAAGTCAAATGTGATAAAGAGGTAGAATTTGCATCTATATGTGGTAAGGGCGACTAGGGATGGCAGTCAAGTTTATGAAATCCATCACCTATAGGTATACATCTTTTTTGAATAGGTAGGCAAGTAAAAATACCTGTGACATGACGAACATGGGTATCGAATTGCAATTGTCTAGTGGATACAGAAGATGAGTGGCGATTTGGGGGCATCCATCATAGGAAAAATCCACCCTGTCTACCCATGATACCCGCCAAATGCCTATTAAACCAATTGAATGGAAATCCCTAGTTTACCCCTACATATTAAGAATACCAAAATTACCAATCGTCAAACTCTAGCCTTCCTGAATTACTTATCCATTCCACAATCCCCACCATATGCATTCATCATCGTTCTTCCACTTCTTCTTCCTACTTCCCAATTTCCCACCTCCTAGATTTCCATTGTCATCAATTCATCAATCATCTAAATTGCCATTCGGTGCTGGCATCATTTTTTCCTACTCATTCATCATTGTTCCCACAAGGAGTAAAGTAGGCTAAGTAGCCAAAGTTAAAGGAAGAGGAGGCTCAAGTTTTTATAAATCTAGAGAGCTAGCATGAAGATCTACAACTATCTATACTCCTCCATTTTTTTGAAAAAGTTGTTGGTCTAAGATTCACGAGCGATGTACAATGGTCTATCCCTTTTTTGACCTACTTCTTTTTGTTTTTAGTTCAATTGAATTTTATCTTAATTGGTTTATTTTTAATCGCTCATCTTATCACTCCATAAGGCTGAAATTAGTTTGTTCTGTTGTTATGTGAATCTTATATTTTTTAATTTCTTGCATAGAGAAAAAAAATGAGAAAGCAAGCTAGTTGTGTTTGATTTCTTTTAGAAGACTACTGAAGGTTACAAATGGCGCTTGCCTGATTTTTACTCAATTTGCTGGTTTTCTTAAACTGCAAGTATAGAGTAGAGTTGCATAGCATACCGCACTTTATGGATTATGCTTAAATACAGTGATTGCAGGTAAATATTAGTATTTGATTGATGAGTATATGGAAGAGAATAAATATAGTTAAAGAGCATATTATAAATATGGAGTAGTTTGCTGGTTGTGTCTAATTCTTCCATTCATTCCTCTTTAAATTTCTCCTTTTCGTTTGCTTCATTTTGGTAGTGAAACTTTGAAATAGTTGGATTTATTTGCATGACTTTGTGCCTATTTGACCAATTTAGATGACTATTATGGCATTTTTAGCCAGCGTGGGAAATGATGTTCAGAGGTTTCTGGATTTATGTAGTCTTTATGACTTTGTTGCTTTACTTTTCCATGGATTTTAGCTTGTTGATAGAGTTTTAATTGTTGTAACATAGTAGAGATAATAAGGTTCAGAAGTATGATGACAATGATATCTCATAGACTTTTATTATTCCTATAATAGGGCTTAGCATTTTCACTTGTCAATGTAAAGAAGAGATTCTTATCAACATAAAGCATGTCAAACCTTAATGCTCTTCAACAAACCATTTTCTTAATTTACTCACAAGGAACCATTTTCACATGTTCTGTATTTCTATTTCAAGTGGTGGATTATTGCCAAAATGATTTCAAATATGATAAATATAAGTGGTACCAAATTGGTTCTTGCATTTTGTACGAAAATGTTCCTACCACCAAAGTGTGAAGATGAAAGTGGTGAAGGAGAACATGAAGATGATGAAAACTTTGGGGTATTTCACTTGATGATGAATATTTGATCTTTTTGGATTTGGATCATGGATGTTATTTGTTTATGCTAAAGAATGTTGTATGTTTTATTGGATATGGACAATCAAATGTGTATTTTCTAACTTTGTTAATGCGAACTATGAGATTGGTATGAATCTTTCATGTTTTATTTTTATGAAATTTAAAAAAAACTTAAACCGCAGGTTACCCGTGGGTATGGATTATTTGCAGGCTGTGGGCTGGATGGGACTTTTCAATTTTTTGTAGATACCTAAGAAGTGGCAGGTATAAAAAAAACTACGGGCATGAATGGCAAGTAAGGGTATCTATGCCTAATTTACCCCGTTGTCATCCTTATGGTTGACTAAGGTAAATATAAGACAACTAAATGAGAAATATTTGCTAGTGAATGTTGAATGAAAAGAAACAATTGAAGCTTTCAATTACTGAAGAAAATGGCCTTACTATATAACTAATGAAGGGCAACTAAACTTGCTTAGTGATGAAGTTTAGTTGCTCCTTTCGGTAAAAATTTGACATTTCTCTTATAGGAAAAACCATAGTTAGTTTTATACAAATGACATTCAAAGCCAATATCAAACCAACCACAACCATTAAAAAAAAGCAAATGGATCTGATTTGAATGGTGTGATCATGAATGAAGCAATTACTAGTTCCCACCTATTTAGCTTGGTTACACAAGACTGTGAATGGAAAACGAAGAATGGGCAATCACAACAATTGGCAGCCTTAACTTGTTTTGATTCTCCTTAAAGTTTTTGTATGCAATGCTAATGATGACGACTGATTTTGGGTAGAGAAAGAAAGGAGCATAGTGGAAGAAATGTCCTGAATTTGATAGGAAAAGGTAGATGTTTTAGAATTTAGGATTTTAATTAGTGGGAGAGAAATTTTGGATAAGCACAGTATATGTATCATTGAACTCTTATAGAACAATACCCACACTAAGCACTTTTAGAATGTATTGAAACACCTTTTGATGTAAAAGTGCCAATACTTTTAAAAAATAATTAAGGCAAGCCGTCTGGGTCTGATGCTTTTGTAGGGTGCATTAGATATAGTGCCTGCCACATCTCCGCAGCAAAAAATGGTTGTAACAATTCTGAATTGATATCCTTCATCACTGCCTTATCTATTAGCATAGGTACTTCCTCAAAACCTGATGGCTATAATGAAGTAAACAAAACTGAGAAAATTTTGACAATCTCCTTACTAATGTCATGATGGTTAATAATTCTATACTTTCTCCATGCTTAGGCTATGCATATAGTTCCTATGTTTTTTACTTGAGGAAACTTGATGGAAGAATCTAGTATTTTGGTCTCCTTCTCACAACCAAACGACTTTGGCTCACTAGCTACAATACATTTCATCTATGTCATATAGCAAATTAAGTTCCACTTCCACCTTTTCACACCAAGACACCACCTCATCACTAATTTTCATGGACATAATTTTATCCAAAGTTTTCTTAGCTGTTTGAATTTTAGAGTAAAGCTTGTCCAGGTCTTTTTCCATAATTCTATCCCTTTTCTACATGCCTCCAACTTGGCTAGAAGATAAGATGTGTAACATGATTGGAGGCTAGATTTAATCACCCGTTCAAACTCTTCTTCCATTGTTTAGATAGATTCAAAATTCCATATACTCTTTTTAAATAGATTTGGCTCACCTAATAGATTCACTTGGATGTCATTGTGTTCAAAACAGATGAATGGGAATTGCTAAACATATGTATAAGAAAAGTAGATCTTCCTTTGCAATGTTCAAAATGCATAATCAAGTTTTTCATGTACAAGAATGCCACCCAGAAATACACGTTTCCATGTAAAATATGAACCATGGAAGCCAAGATTAATTAACCAAGCATCAACTATTGCCTCTCAAAAAGCCTCTATTTGCCTAAGTGCTTGTGGTTTACCGCCCTTATTCTTAAAAGCTTACAGGAGCACAATAAAGTCCCCAACAACCAGCCATGGAAACTGAAACTAAGTAGCTAACTAATGAAGAAGAGCCCATGATTCTTGCCTTAAATTGCGCTCGAGATGGCCATAAAACCCAATCATTCTCTACATCATATCCACTGCACAAATTTTTACATGAATATGGTATTGAGAAGATAACATAAGTTCTATATTCCATTTGGACCTTCATAAAACGGCTAAACCAGGCTTCATTCTGTTACATGAAATTGAGAAACACAACAAAAACCTCAATAAACTCAACCTAGTCCATTTTAGGTGCAGTCCTCTAGGTTTTTAAAGGAAAGACTACATTTGGGGTACTTTTCAAAACTATTTTTCTATGGGCATGAACTATCTAAATTGACCTAAGCCCCCAACAGTTTAGACTGAACAGGCTTATTGTTTCTAGCAATGCTAGTCAACACGTAGCCCTGTATGCAAAAGTTTCTCACATCTTTTCTTTGCCTTAGAAGTTGGTTCCATATGCACTAGCCTTCTTTTACATTTCAAAAGAGTAAGAGTCTCCCTAAACCCACCAACCTCCTTCACCAGATCCTTCTCATTCAGTGAAACTGTGCTTGTCCCAATCTAATTCTCTACTAGCACTTGATCCTCCTATCTCATAGTGCATGGCACCTGCTTTGCTTTCTTGCTGCCTAAAACTGCTCCATGACGAGAACCCAAGGTAAACACCACCTGACAAACCTCTTTTTCTAGGCCACGTTCAAGATCATTCAACGAAATCCCATCTAAATAAACTACAGTACATGTTAGCATCAGAGTTGCTTTAACCACCTTTTAACTATGTGAACCACCCTTTATTCCTGCCCCTTTCCCATGTCACTATTTTGAGCACGATCCACCACCGGCATAATTTGTGACAAGCTTAGGAATGGCACTATAATTTCTTGGGCTTGAGTATTAGGACTAGCTGGGGTACCAGCCGTCAAGTCTTACACCCCTTCCTACATTGAACTACCATGCTCCCTACTAGCTATCGGGAATGCCACAAGTCTTAGCCATTCTCTATATTGGCACACCCCACAATCCATTATGGCTGGACAATCTAGGCACTCCCACTTAACATGGTTAGGTTTGCTACATAAGTAACATAAATCTGGCAAGCGCTCATACCAAATGTAGTACCAACATTTCCCATCCTCATTCTTCACCATTGGGCCACATCAGAGTGGTCAAGATAAGTCCATAAGCACATGGATTCTCAGTGATGGTCCAGCATAATCTACCCACACTACCCAACAAATCTGACTCTTGAAAGTTCCTATAATCTCAATTTTAAACCATTCAAAAGGGGCATTGACAATGTGAACCCAAAACACAGCCTTGTCAAGCCAAAATGCAGCCTTGTCAAACTATAGAGAGGATGAACAGTCAGTTTTCTGGAGCTATCAAAAAATGATTATATGATTACTGAATGACCAAGGTCCATTTTGGAACATTGTCATCCTATCCTCTTCACATTCAAAGGTGGCATAAATGGATTACGACTTGGTTTAGGACTAGTGACTCTTAAAGTGAACGAGATTTGAAATAGCTAGGCTTTTCTTAATGCCACCTTCAGGTTCTTTGTCCAAATCGCTCTGTTGGATAAAACCTTCATGGCTACTATCAAGTCTAAGAAACTATCTATTGATTCATCCATCGACATCAAACGGTAGGTCAATTCCTCTTCCACTGTCAAACTCATATTGGTCAACACCTCCCCTAATACTTCCATCATAAACAATGCTAGTTCCTATACTAAGCTTGCTGAATTGAAATGAACAAACAAACCACACAGAAACAACACCTAAACACACTAACTCTCCTTCACTAAGTGAAAATGAAAGCCAAAATTAATCAGCCAAGTTAGAGTTAAACTCCCTAAAAAAAACCTTCTTTCACACAGGACAAAAACTCTTATAACTGAAGAGATAAAACCCTAAAAAAACAAGAAAAATGGCTTGGATCCTTTAATTTTTTTATATATGCAATTAAATTTATCAACTTTTGATAATGAATAAAATATAAATAATATATTTAACATGAGAACAAGATACCAAAATTATACTTCGCTAGTGTAAAACCCATTGAATCCTGGAGGGCTAAGGATAAGATACACCTAAAGTAAGCTCTATACTCATACGTTTCAATTATTTATTGTTTTGCCATTTTTCTATTTGACTGGCAACTTTTTCAAGAAGGTGATGAAGCTAATTACCTCCCAAAGCTAAATAGGCTAGTGATCCCAAAGCTGCACACTCAAAATCACATCCCCTTCTTTTAAAGGGATTCTCCTAAACTTCAAGGATTCAGCTGGAAAAGTCTTGCAAGTCCGCTACTCGTATTGGAACAATAAGAAATCGAGTAAGCAGGAACCGATTCATAAAAAAAAGAATTTGGAGCCGATTCATAAAGGAAAAGTCCGGTGATTCCGATACTCATACATGTTTAAAAATGTCTGAACTCGACTCATGAAGGAGAAGAATCTAAAACTAGGTGACATCGTGAGATTCCAGAAATTAAGTGAGCAAGAGAAGTAGTTGTATATCGATTCATATTAGCTTTAGAGATACATGTACTAAAACCTAGACAGAAGAAGCTTGAGTGTAGCAATGTGAGCAATACTGTGGGAGTTAAGGAATTAGAAACTTGGGGCCAAGGGTACCTGTGATTCTATTTGGTTCAATTCCATTAAAATTTTTCAGTCTGAACAAATTCATAAAAATGTTTGTTGTTAAAAAAAAAACTATCACAAAAATCCATAAAAGAAAACAAGTTCATATGAGTTTAATCCTTGCTGATTACTTTTATGGAGTTTTAAGATTCACAATGCTATTTCTTTTAGTAAAAAATGTTATATAAATTTGTTGTCCTGTATTATGTTATTCACTTTGTAAGAAATGTTGTTCTATAAATAATTCTATTTCTTTAGAAAGAAAAATTATTCTATACATATAATTTTTTTGTTCCATAAAATGTTGTTCATTATGTAAAAAATGTAACTCTATGAATAATGTTGTTTCCTTTAGTAAAAAAAATGTTGTTCCATTCATATAAATTTGTTGTTCCGCAATATGTTATTCACTTCTTAACAAAATGTTGTTTCTTTATAATGTTGTTCTATTCAGTAAGAAATGTTGTTTCATTCATACATATGTGTTATTCTGTAAAATACTATTTATTTTGTAAAAATACTGTTCTATATAATGTTATTCCATTCAGTAAGAAATATTATTCTATTTACATAAATTTGATGTTCCCTAAAAATGTTATTTTATTTCATAAGAAGTGTTTTTTTGTAAATAATGTTGTTTGATATCAATAAGAAATATTACTCTATTTTAGAAAATTTTGTCGTTCTGTAAAATAATTTCCATTTCATAAGAAATATTGTTCTAGACACAATAACAATATTGCAAAACATGTCTTTCATTTCGTAAGAAGTACTATTTAAGATGCAGTTGTATTTTTATAAATAAGGCAAAACAATAGGCGCAAATACGCTAATTAGGAGCAGCATATAGCTACTCATCCTGAAGATACCGCTCTTGTGATTGAATAAATCGCTACTAACCTCTTTCTTCCCTTAACAGTTATTCATATGTTGCACACTTACACTAACTCTTAATTGTAATATGTATGAGTCAAACACTACACGAGAAATCTAAAATTCTAATTAAAAATGACAACTGAGTTTTCAGTTATTTGCTATTCGGCTAGCAATCAATAGTTGATTTGTCACAAAAATACATCTTAGAGTCATTAGCCACTAAGTAGAGGCTGAAGTCAGTTGCTAAGTTGGTCGCCAACCAACTAACATCCAAGGTTTTAGCAATCAATCATTCGTCCTTAGTTGATCGGCGAAAAACATAAATTCGATCGATTGATAACCAAATTACAGGTGAAAATTTTAGATCTATCATGCAATAAAAAATAAAAAAGAAAAGAAGAGAAAGTTTTACTCATTACTGCCTTGGGTTTTACTGTACCAATTGAAGATCGCACTTGCTAGTAAAACTGTGAGAGACTGCTAATACCGTAGATTGTACGTAGTCCTATTAAAACTTAAAATGAGCACTAGACGTAGAAAGCCAACCTCTTATTTATGATAAGAATCTAAGGATAAGAGATGGTCAATTAAATAATACACAGCTAAAGATTAAAGTAGAATCTCTTGTCATCATAGCTAAGAAATTTCTATTTCTTTTAACCCACCCCAAAATCTAGGGATCACCAACCAAATTGCTTGCCCCCAATATTTAACCCCGTCCCTTTCCTTTTGTCTGAAGAAAGCTGCCGCGGCAGGCAATTTCGTGACCCAAAATTTAAAAAGAAAAGAAATTTCATGTTTGCAAATAACTAAAAGGATGTGACGTATTGACCCCCAAGAAACCTCAAACACCAACAAATCTTTTAAAAATCCATTTCTTAGACATCAACCACGAATGTCACAAGAAGAAGGCAAGCTTGAAATAAAAAATTCTTAGCTCACCCACAAAAAACCCAAAAAGGTCCAAACAAGCAAAGAAAGGAATTCAAAGCTTCCCTTTCCTTCTCCCTATATATACACTTTAAACCTCACAATTCAATTCCCTCCCAAAACTCACAAATCATGACTCTATTGTTCATTTTCCTAATTTTTCCTACGGTCATTTTAGGTACCCAAGATTTTGATTGTTGCATTTGTGTCCGTTTAAATTTATAGAGATCGATCATTTTGGTCCTTGAAGTTAATTTCTGATAATTTTGCAGATCAGGTTTCTTCTCTCGGTATCAACTATGGTCAAGTCGGTAACAATCTTCCGCCGCCGGAAAAAGTTCTGGACATCCTGAGCTCTCTCAGGATCACAAAGGCAAGAATTTACGACACAAACCCGCAAGTCTTGACCACATTCGCCGGTTCCGGTGTCGAGCTTATTGTCACCGTTGAGAATTCGATGCTTCCGGTCGTGACAGACCAGCAGCAAGCGCTCCAATGGGTAAGCACCCATATAAAGCCTTACTGTCCGGCGACCAAAATCACTGGAATCGCGGTCGGAAACGAAATCTTCACCGACGATGATACCTCCTTGATCGGCTACCTCGTCCCTGCCATTGTCAGCATCCACAGCGCCCTCGTCCAGCTCGGCCTCGACCAGAACATCCAAGTCTCGACCCCCAACTCGCTCGCCGTCCTCGAACAGTCGTACCCGCCGTCCGCTGGGAGCTTCAAGCCAGAAGTTGCTGCCGTAATGACGCAGTTCCTACAATTCCTCTCCACTACCAAGTCGCCGTTCTGGATCAATGCGTACCCATACTTTGCCTACAAAGACGACCCGACCCAAATCTCCCTCGACTACGTCCTCTTCAACCGGAACGCGGGAATGGTCGATCCCAACACGAAGCTTAACTACGACAACATGCTCTACGCTCAAGTCGACGCCGTCATCTTTGCCACAGCGAAATTGGGTTACTCCGACATCGAGGTCCGGGTGTCGGAAACTGGGTGGCCATCGAAAGGAGACGGAGATGAGGTCGGCGCGACGGTCCAAAACGCCGCCATTTACAATCGGAACTTGCTGAGGAGGCAAATGATTAACGAAGGAACGCCGTTGAGGCCGAAGATGAGGTTGGAAGTTTATCTGTTCGCTCTGTTCAATGAGGATTTGAAACCGGGGCCGACGTCGGAGAGGAATTACGGCTTGTTTCAGCCGAACGGGAAGATGGCTTATAATGTAGGACTCTTGGCATTGTCAACTCCTTCCTCATCATCAACTTCTTCGGCTACAATATCTCTTACTTCTTCTTCCACTAAGGTAAAATTATAGTTTGGTTTTATTTTCTATTTTTGTTTCGAAAGCAAAATCATTTCATAAATTATCAAAAAATATAATTTACCTATTTTTTTATATACTTAGAAGCATCATATAAATTTATAGATATAAATATATTATTATAAAAATTAGAAAAATGAGCATATCAGCTTTTTTGAGACTAAAATACTAACAATATTAGCTTTTATAAAGCATATTATAAAAAATTTGGAGGCCAAAACTTAAACTTAAACTTTTCCCATATCTTTCAAAGTTCTTAGTTACTAGCCCAAAGGCTGACAATATAATTCACCATCTAATCTTTGAGGTTGTAATTTAATAATTTTTATATGATCTTGAGGTTGTAACTTAAGGAAGTAACTAGTTAAGTTTTGCATTTCCCTAGAAAAAAAAAAAAGAAAAAGAAATCTTTCAGGTCGCTATAGATGTCTAAATAGGATTGCCTACTTTCCTATTGATGTCTTTTCATATCTACCAAAAATGAAAGAGTAGCTAAATATTTACTATTTGTTACGTATATTTAGTCATTATCCAACAAAAATTGATGAGAATAGTTTATAAACTTGAGCTATTTTCAATATACGTGAAGATAAAGTAGATTCAGGTTCTTCTTTAGATAAAGAGTTTGTCAGTGTAGCTCTAAAATAAAACCTGTCTGTGGTATTAACTTTTTGAGCTTGTTAGTTTGGGTACTTATAGTACCTTACAACATAAGAATTAATGATACAGACAATTAAGGCTTAAATTCTGGTTAATTAACTTTGCTCACATGCACTAGCAAAATAGATATTTGAGACAAACCTTTTTTCTTTGGGTCATCTTGTGTTTAATCTTACATATATATCTTGTGATCAGGCAGCCAATGCGGACTACAAATGTATGGCTTACAGGATGTTAGTACTTTTGGTGGCACTGGAAGTTTTAATGAGAAGGCATTTCTAAAGGAAGATGGAGTTCCCTTGTACATATCATCACCATATTTTTGGAGAGATATTTGGGGTTTTATCTTTGTCATTCTTTTGTACATTAATCCATTTGAAATTGTCAAAAACCCTAATATTTATCAGACATAGTCCACTCTAACACCATATTCAATTACATTGTACTGTAATTCGATGAATTGCAGTGCAATATACCAATTAGGGCAAGGGCTCGTGTGACATTAGTGTTAAAGTTTTAAAAAAAATTATTTAATGACAGCTTTTAGTTTTTAAAATTAGTAATTTAATTTCAATTATCAATAAATTATCTAAAATTCTAATAATACTCACAAAAATTATTTTTAAATGAGGACTATAACGACTAGAACATCAGTGGATAGAAAAAAATTTATAGGATTTCAGAGCCTCCATAATGAGGTATATGAATTAGTTGATAGTTAATCATGATTATTGTACCGTTAAGCAAGTTGTATTTGATTTTCTTTCATAGTTGGTTGTAAAGAAGGAATTATTTGCTCTCAATTTGATTCAATATATGCCTTCCAGGAAATTCGTATGGAAAAGGCAAATATATTATTATAATGATGAATATTTAGGGAGAATTATTCCTTGGCTGCAAGAAAGCTCCTTCTTTGCACTTGTCAGACGTGGAATCCAACACTATTCATCGGTGTCCAAACATTTGTCAGATAACCTTTTCATCTTCTCAATTCCTTTTTTTTTTTTCTCAATCGAATTTTCTTCTTAATAAATTCAATTTTGCACCGTAACCAATATATCATTGTTATCTGATCATCAACATCAGAAACTCTCCCAGGAAATTTGTTTTAACTTATATTAGCTTATTTTAATTTTTACATCTTATCTTGACTTGATATAATTATTTTGGTGCAGTAATTCACTACTAGAAAAACCGCATTTAGCGACGGCCATTAGTGACGTCTGGCCGTCGCTAAACATGATATAGCGACGGCACACCGTCGCTAAAACACCTATTGCTAATTCACTCGCCGCTAATTTTCTAGTGACGGTTACCGTCGCTAATTAGCGACAACTAAACGTCGCAAAACAGGCCGTCACTAATTTTCCGGTAACGGTGTCCGCCGGCGCGTTAGTGACGCGTAGCCGTCGCTACTTAGTGACGTATAACCGTCGCTACTTAGTGCTAGTTAGTGACGCATAACCGTCGCTAGTTAGTGACGCATAACTGTCACTAGTTAGTGCTAGTTAGTGACGCGTAGCCGTCGCTAGTTAGTGACGTATAACCGTCGCTAGTTAGTGCTAGTTAGTGACGCGTAGCCGTCGCTAGTTAGTGCCAATTAGTGACGCGTAGCCGTCGCTAGTTAGTGATGCTTAACCGTCGCTAGTGTTTATTTGTTTTGGTTCATTATTTTCTATGATTAAGCTGGAGGTTCGTGGTGATTGAAAATAGTTATCAAGGGGAAAATAAAAGAATGAAACATACAATGCACCAGAAATTAATTTGCCCATCATTTTAGTTATAAAAAAGAAATTAATATTTCATTACACAATGATGTACACACCCGAGTCCCAAATTTCGCTTGGATCACTGCAGAATATATAGTATATCTTAACATTTACAAACTAATGGTGCTACCAATAACAACACCCATAAAATGATTAAAGGGGAAAAAAGGGTACATCTCACACTCTTCTCAAACACAAACAGGAACTATTTGATGCCTCCTGTTCAACTTTCTCCAAGTATTATGGCTCTATCTTGAGTAAAGAATTGAGGGATCTACTGTTGAACCGCTATGCAAGACCTCGAATAATAAGGACAATAAGATCTCAGAGGTGACGAGAATGAACTGTTAAGTCCACTTCATTCTCGCTGTCCACCACAATCCTAAGCCGGCGTTGGTCACTATGGAAAAGCTCCACCTGCCACAACATACAACTCTTGAGACATTTTGCCAAGTAAATCACTAGAAATGATGAAACATTAGCAAGACCTTCAGGAAGAGACTGCCTTGGATGGTCAAAAGCCAAAAAACAAATTTAAGACTACGAAGTAGAGTAAAATGTGTGCTGCAGATTTTACTCCCAAAACACTGGACACACACACACACATATACACCATCAAACAACAGTTTACTGGAAACATATATTCATATAAGATCAGACAATAGCCTACGTGAAATGGTGGCGCATAGCTTCCACGAATTTCAGTTGTTGCGAACATTGAAAGAATTTGTCACTTCATGACCGATAGCTCTAATCATGATAAACACATGAAAAACAGTTTTGTGGAATGACTATACCTTCAACTCTTTCGGGGTCATATTCAATATTTTTTAGGGTTCCAACTCCTTATTTAGCAAGCGTCGAGCTAATAATTGATTATTCTGCCAAAGAAAAGTATTAGCATCTTTATCAAAGCAAGTTCCTGTCTTGAAGGATACAAGCAAGAAGCCTTAAACCTTTAGATTGAACACTAGTTGTCGTACTTCTGGAAGTCGGAGGAAAGGGCATCATGAACAGCTTTCTCAAGTGCAGTCACTACAGGAACAACAGCATCAGGGCAGGGAAAGGACTTGCCGTCCTGAAAACAGAAAAGAAATAATGGGAAAAAAATCCTTAAATGCAGTTGAAAACACCAAAACACAACAATCAGGTACTCAGAAATGCCCCTATTTAAACAACACAGTAGGGACCAGAAAAGCACTACTACATCAGAAGGCTATTTACTAGTCCTGAGTGAGCACTATGAAGTTGAGTGGTTGATTTGAAAAGTCAGACTGAATTTAACCCCTTCTTCATTGCACCAGACACCCCTAACTTCATCTTCCTCCCTCTTCCCAATAGAAACTCGAAAGAACAACCTTTGTTTCCAGACTAAAAGAAAATCCAGCTTGGAGAGAGTGGGGGAGACCAGGAAGATTTAAATTGGTCAAAACCATTTCTAAACTGGAAATCTGATTCTATACCAATCCTTGCCCTAGGAGTCAAGCGTGAAGTTGGAAGTCAAGTCTTATGCAGCCTGAGGGAAAAGTCTGAAGAGCTTTAGAAGGCCTAAATCTATATGAGGTAAGGTCCAGGCTTGTTATTCTCTGTGGAATCAGTGACATACTTAAGAAATCAGTCTCTGTGTGTATAGTCAGAGCTCTAATTTTCCTGATTACATTCATGAAAATAAGGTCTATTACATACAGCTCTGTATCTGTAAAGTATTTCTGAACAATGCAGAAGTGATGCTAACAAAATAATAGAATGGGGGCAGATAATGGTCTTGTAATACCTGTATCTACTTCAAATAGAATGTTCATGCATTTCTGTATCTTAAACAAGTTATGGGACAGGTTAACAACTGTAGAAAGGCTAGCTGAACCGAGAGGTTGGTTCAAATTTAGGACTGTGGTGGATTCCTGTGAGGCTGTGAGCTCTGTGAAACTACATTGTCTGAATCCCTATTGACTGATTTATTTAATCTGCTTGCAACAACATAGTAGGGACCAGAAAAGCACTACTACATCAAGCATAAAGGAGCCACCAACACAAGGGTCACAAGGGTCACTCGGTTAGGAGACATTCGTTTGAGCAAATCTAAACACGTGTCACAGCAGCTGTGTTTTGAGCTATAGGCAATGTTGGAATTCTTGATTTTAAAGTATATAGAGAGCTGAAAACCAGTTTCAACATGCCAGACAAGGTAATTTTATTTCCTTTATTTTTTTTCATCAGTTATTAATTTTTACGCATGGTGGGTTATGAATCTGTCCAGGCAGTATATAAGTACACACCTGACACCAGCATCAAGCATTTCCTCAAAGACGGCCAGAGCTTCATCTTCTCTCCTCGCTTTCCCATAAGCATTAATAAGTAAAGCATAGCTCACAACATCAGGCCACAGACCATCTCGTTGCATCTAAAATTTCATTGACAAGAGTAAGATTTTATCAATGCCTACAATGACCAATGGTACAAGGACCAAAATGCAAACAGTAGCCGCAGCAAATAATAAATATTCAAAAGATTGGCTTCAGAGAGGACTCAGGGAAAAACGAATGATGTGAAGAAACTGATTCTCTTTCCACTAAAGAAGCATGAATATTAATGAAAGTGTGAACGTAAGTATTCCACCACAGAAATCAAACATTTACAAAACCACCAACCTTGTTGCCTTCCATTCTTTACCACTGTTAGGGGGAAATGTTTAATTCAGTCGCCTAAGCATCACCTCTCTCCAAACAAAATAGGAGTAATCTATTTTAGTGCAAATTATATGGATAGAGCCCCAAAGTCCCTACATTTCCTTTTGATTCATCGAGTTTCATCCTGCAAACTAGATTTTTATGAAATGTTTGCAACTAAGTAGATCACCGAGGTTTAGATGTATTCCTAAGGTGATACCCACAGTCCAAAACCCCGGAACTAGAACAAGCATGCACTACAACAAAGTAAAAACAGAGAACTGTAATAGACAATCAAATGACTGAGCTTTAATCCAAACTATTACATGATTTTTTAACTCCATTTCACTCAATTGGAAGCAAGTTCCTGTAAAATCACTATAAGAGGAAGATCCATTTCAACTAGGTGAGTTGCAAAACTAAACCATAGGTCAGGTCAACCAAAAGTGCCACCGGCAATAAACACGTCAACAGAAAAGCTTTAAAGCTATACTGACATTCTCAAACCCAACAAAAATGAAAGAGAAGGCAATGTACTGACCTATACGCTCAGTAAAAAGCCCTACAGCGAACTCAACGGTAGAAAAGCAACATTAAGCGAAATCGATACAGGTGTGAGTGGCTCTTGGGCATAGCGAATCGATGACTGTCGCGAGAACGCAAATCGGCGATTGCTTCGGTTTATCTCTAAATCCCTCGAAAATGCATTCTGGGAGTCGTCGGAATGAGCTATATGATTGAATGATTCGTTTCTCTCCATTCGGATGAAAGAGAACCCCAAATTTTAAGCTCCAGAGAACCCTTAACACATAGCAAAATCGACTAATAAACCCAACTGTCTACAGATATCGCCGGTTCTAGGAAGATTCAACTGCTGGATAAATGAGGCTACAATTACCTTCGATTACCTTTGATTCGGGCCGACGCAGTAGAGCAGCAGTGGAGCAAACTATCAATTCGCTGCGGGAGGGGAGCCTGAACGATTGGGCGTTTCGAGCAGAGCTGCCGATTTAGGCTGGGGAAAGGGAGGCAGTAGAGGTAAAAGAAATATAAATTTTCTAAGCGACGGCTTACTGTCGCTTATAAGTAGCGACTACTCGTCGTCGCTACTTGTCTTAAGTTCCACAGTAATATTATAAAATAGTAATAAATGATTAAGCCTCATGTGACAATAAACTAATGATCCGTTAATTTAATTTTCATTAAATAGATTATTTGTTAATTACTAAAAAAATGTTTAGAGATTTGTACGCTGAATTAATCAAATTACAAATTATAATTATACAATTAAATAAGTGACATATAAAACGGTAACTGCTTTTATTGCACTAGATTTAACATAAACAATGAGTAAAATAAAATGTGTAAAATAGATTATTTGTTAATTACTCAAAAAATATTTATCAATTTGTATGCTTAATTAATCAAATTAAAAATAATAATTATACAATTATAATGTCGCTAAATTTAGTGACTCATAACCGTCACTAAATTAGCGATGGTAAGCCGTCATTAATGTAAGCGACGCATAACCGTCACTAAATAAGCCGTCACTAATGTTAGCGACGCATAACCGTCACTAAATTAGCGATTTTAAGCCGTCACTAAATTTTAGTGACGCATAAACGTCACTAAATTAGTGACGGTAAGCCGTCACTAAAATTTAGTGACGGATAACCATCACTAAATTAACGACGATAAGCCGTCACTAACGTTAGTGACGTATAACCGTCACTAAATTAGAGACTTTAAGGCATCAGTAACTGGATGTGACGCATAATCGTCACTTATTTAGCGAAGATAACCAACCACAAACTTTAGCGACGTTTAACATTCACACAATTTGCAACGGTAAATTGTCACGTAGAGCCCGGTGAAACTTTAACTACGTGTCATGATATTTAGCGCATGCGCATACATTCGTTGTGTATTAATATTTTTGTTTTATTATTCTGTTTCTTTAAACAAAATTATTTTTTGTAATGGTAAAGATACAGCAACTTGTTGGATAGAAGGATCTCAATAACGCAAATAAAATTCGTCTAATCTTAAAATTGTTTCGTGAGGAAGAAAATTTCTATAATCTAAATACATTTGTATTATATCAACTGAAATAATTTATGTTGTGTGAGAATTTGAGACGTCACACAATTTTCAGCTATAATATTTACATGTTTCTGGTAGTGTACGCATGAACTAATTATTTATGTTCAATGAGATAACAATTTATCATAAAAAATGACAGCCACATGAGAACCCAAACTTTTTTTTTATTTTTTTTAGTTTAGCGACGGCCAACCATCACTAAATTAGTGACGGTACGCCGTCACTAATATTAGCGACAGTTAATATTAGCGACAGCCAACCGTCACTAAATTAGTGACAGTACGCCGTCATTAATATTAGTGACGGCGTACCGTCACTAATTTAGTGACGGTACGCCGTTGCTAACTTTAGCGACATGTAACTGTTACTAATTTAGCAACGGTAAACCGTCACTAAAATTTAGCGACTAATAACCGTCGCTAAAGTCTCACTGGAATATTACCGACTATTAACCATCACTAATTAGCGATAATTTTTTACCGTCGCTAAATTCGGTTTTTCTTGTAGTGATTCTTTGATTGTAAAATTTCTAAGATATTGTTTTAGTTAATTAATAAGGACCTAAATACACATTTGGTACTATTGAACTTAGATAATACTCGTACGAATTAGTCCATAATATATCTGAGTTAATTGATGTTTTACAAAATTTCAAATCAGCATTTACTGAATATTGAATTGTAGACTAACTCCCATAAATTATCCAAATTTAAGGGCTAAATATATATTTAAACCTCACACTCGTAACATATATAAACGCTGATAATAAGTTACGACATAAGGTACTTTTCGTTTAGTATTAATATTGATTAGGATATTAGAGAAATTAGGGAGGGTGAGGCGGAGGAGGAGGCAGGGGTCGGCCCAGCTTTATTCCCTGGCCACATAAGCCGTCAGCTATGGGTCATCGGCCGTCCTTTAGCAAAGGGGCTTTTGATTTTGCGCTTTTCCTAGTTTATAATATTTTGTTTGTTTGTCCATAGAGATAGGAGAAGAAGAAGGTGACAATCTCAGCTCAGCCTTTGTCAACCTTAACGGAAGATGGTTACCTCTTTCTAACATCATCTAACGTGGTGCACATGCACGCCAACTATTCCCAAGGCACCCCCACCTCTCATTTTATCTTATTTAACTATTTTTTCCCAACGATAATATAATGAAAAATAGTATTATTGGGTGAATAAAAGGTGTTCTCTTTGCCGTTAAAGCAGGATATAACTCTACCAAAGTCATGGTAGGAGATTGAATATTGATGGGGTAATTATTGTCGTGAGTAGACTTCGCCTACTTTTCTCACAAATGCCTTAATACATGACCATTGTTTGTGGAATGGAAAAAGTTGCTTGAGCTTATATTGATTGGCTATATGATGAGAACACATAAAAAAAATAACGGCTGAAGTGCCCTGTGGTTTAATGGGTTATTTATGAGTCAGCATGAGGATTAAAGATGTCTTTCTATAGGTTATACACAAAACTTAAATCACATTAAAATAGGAAAACTAAATCCTAAACAAATAGGAAACTAAAGTCAAATCTTAACAAACTAAAATCATTAAATTTTTTGAATTTGAGACAACAAACCTAACATTATGATATTTTAATATAAAAAGTGTTGTCTTCTTGTTTTCTTTCCATTGTTTTTCCTCATAATTATATCAAGTCAAGACAAGGAACTTGTTTTTTATTGAAACAAAGTTCTAAAGGCAAAAACACCCTAAAAACAAAAAATGATTTTCAGTTCAGTTTAGTTTCCCTTTGGGGACGCCTAACAAACCTGAAATGATACATAGAAGAGTACTTTAACACATTTGGAAGCTCTTAGCCTAAAAGTTATATGAACATATGCAATCCTCGAGGATCACCGCCAATAGAAATTAAGCAATATTGAACCATTAATTCCGTAAGAATCTATTTTTACAGAACTGACAAAAGTGAAAAAAAATTAAAAATAAGAATCTTATGGTCTTTTTAAACTGTGTTACTTCAAGTTCTTGTGTAGCAAGCACAGTCACGCCCATGTGTGGCCATGGAATTGTAGTGATAAGAGAAAAAGCAACAAAAAAATTAACCCTTTCTAGCGAAAGTTTCCCGACTCTAAGTTTAGCTGGTTGCCTAAAACAACAGATAGAAAGATGCAGGATCGATATCTTACACAGCAAGAAAAACTATGCCAAATAATTAAGTTATTTCTAAGGGACAAAATATCAAATTACGCTTGGTTTATTAGGTACAGGGAAAAGTAAGGATTTTTTATTAAGGGGATCGAGCTTAATTCAAAACGTAATATTTTCTTAATTATGCCAAACTTGGTTGGCAATGTAACGGACATACCATGCAGAAGACCAGGATTTAAGTTGCACTGCATTGCAAAATACATGACATCCAAATAGAGGTGATTAGAAGTTTGGTTTTAAGCAAATTAACCGGATAACTTATTTTTTTTTTTCGGTCTTCGGACACCAAATAAAAGGGTAAATTTGGTTTTCGGTTTTAACTGATAACCGAATTAATATTTCAGTTCGATTATTGATTTCACTCTCTAGAAATTTGGTGACTGAGAAAACCAAAATAATATAGGCAAATGGATGTCGTTTTATCCATTCCTTAAGCCTTCTCTGTTTCTCAGCTTTAGCGATGTCGTTCTCCTTTCTCTCGTTTAGACTTCTCTGACTCTCATCTCTCGTTTAGACTTCTCTGACTCTCATCCCTCGGTGTCCTTTGCATGACATCCATCCAAGTTTCCCTCGGCTTTCAGGCTTCCTTCACGCTTCAAGCCGCTGAGCCAACAGCTTTCTTCACCATCACTGATCGCCATCGAGGGGCCCTGATTGAGTTAATTGAGTCGATTTCAGCCCAAATTTTAGTCAATTGAGTTGATCTCAACCTAAATTTCACTGATCTACTCCATGTCATTGCATTCTAGCCTAAATTTCTAGGGTTGAGTAGAAGTTTAATTTTAACCAAATTAACTAGCTAACCAATTTTTTCAGTTTTTGGAGACCAAATAAAAGGATAAATTTGGTTTTCTATTTTAACTAATAACTAAATTAATATTTTCGTTTGGTTACTAGTTCCATTCTCCAGAAATTCAGTGATAAAAAACACCAAAATATTATAGGAAAAATGATGTCGCTTTATCCTTTCCTTAAGCCTTATCTGTTTCTCTGCTTCAATGATGTCATTCTCCTTTCTTGCATTCGGACTTCTCTAACTCTCATCTTTCAATCAGACTTCTCTAATTTTCATCCCTCGGTCTCGTTCACGCGGCATTTGTCTAAGACTCCTTCACCGTTCAGGCTTCCCTCACGCTTTGAGTTGTTAAGACAACAACTTCCCTTACCATCGTTGACCGCTGTCAAGGAGCCCAAATTGAGTCAATTGAGTTGATTTTAACCCAAAATTAGGTCAATTGAGTCAATTTCACTCGATTGAATTGATCTCAGCCCAGATTTCACTAACTTCCTCCTCGTCGTCGTTTTCCAGCCTCGATTTCTCCTCTAACCATAGGCCTCCTCCTCCTTGTTTTGTTCCAAGTTTCTCATCCACAAAATTTTTTGTTATTTAGTTAAATGACCGAAAATTGAACATTTAAATTGATGTTCATTTTTTTTTTTGGGTTTTGGAAAAATTTCAGTTATTAGGTTATTTTTGCTTAGCATTGAAAATCGAAGAATGATTGGTTATTCTATTTTGGTTATAATAGATTTAACCGATTGATCAGGCCTACAAATTTCTCCTTCAGCCCTAGGCTTCCTCCTCCTTGTTTTGTTCTAGGTTTTTCATCCACAAAATTTTCAGCTATTCGATTAAATAACCAAAAACCGAACATTTAAATTGGTGTTCAGTTATTTTGGGTTTCGGATAAAGTTTAGTCTTAATACCGAAAATCAAAGAAAGATTGGTTATTCAGTTTTAGTTAAAACTAATTTAACCAATTGATCAAGCCTATATCCGGGAGTGATCAGTTTGTAGCTAGAGTTTCTCAAAGTTTCATATAGCAGACATTTTACTCCCTTATCTTTACTACGTAACTTCTAACCTTAGTATTTGTAACGAGTATAAAAAGAAAACGATACTAGGGGCATACTAATGTTCATTTTCTTTGTTGAAAGTAAAAATTTAAAAATTATTCTTTTTAAAATAGATAAGATATAATTTAAGAATGTATGAATTGTTTTTATTGTAAAATTCACGTAGAATATCTTCTTGAGACATATTAATATAGGAATTAAAGTGAAATGTTTAGGGGGGAAGGAACCAGATGGCTTTCTATCTATTTTTTCAATAATGGTAACTTTTAAACATTGATAGTGTAATTGTATCTAATTGCATCTTGAAGTAAGTTTAAGGTAATCATAATCCTTATAAGATTTATAACCTATGATTTGGTGGTGTGATTCTATTTTTCTAGCACTAAAGGTCATGGAAATAGGTTTGGAATAACAAATAATTAAGGGTAGAAATATTGAAAAACTACACTTCTAGTATTTATAATAATTGTCCTTTATAAATCACTAACTCAATAATAACAATTGTGGGTACAACATTTCCAAAATAATGCTAGAAAATTGCTCCATCAACATTGGTATGGTGTATTTCATTCTTTGCTTTTTTGGATTCAGCCATGTTGTAGATGTGATTTGGAGAAAGATGGAAAGGATTAAATCTTGTTCATATTCATCATTCATCTATGTACTAGTGAATGAAAGCTAGAATTTAAAATGGAAAAAAAGAAAAGACAATGTGATCTACTATCACCATTTACTTATAGTTATGAAGCATTTATAAGTGATGATCAATACAACAAATTTAGGTTAGAGCGACCGGCTGTAGCAACCGAATAAATGGTAGCCGAAAAAAATGGTCAGCAAAACAATCTCCAAAAAGTAAGTGCAGCTTTACAGCGCCCGTTTGGCCACTGTTTTGTTATAGTCACCCAGACGATCGCCATAGTGACCATTCTAGCGACCTGTATAGCGACTGCAATAAATAGTCACCATTCAGTCACTAACAGCAACTGTTAGGGTGACCGTTGTTTGTGGACGCTAAAAATCAGTGGCTTCTGGTAGCTAGGACGGTTGCCTATCCCTTATAAATCATTTGCTCCTCATCTTCCCTTTCTCATTTTAGCCCTCTAGATTCTGCTTGCCTTCATCTATTTCACTTCCTCTTAAGCCTACCCTCTTTACAAAAAGCAAGTACTGGTTTGGATTAAGTTCTTCGATGCTTCAAGTGCAACTTTTATAGTGAGGTGATCTTCATTTTATAGTTATATAGGTAATAATATTTTATAGTTATATTAAAAATAGTTATTTTTTTACATACTAATCATTTTTATTGAAAAAGTATTAGATAGACTGTAATCTTACATGTATCTAAACCATAGATTGATTGTTAATGATTACCATTATTGTGAGAAATATTAATACTATATGTTGATTCTAAAGATTTGGAATCTGTATATGTGTAATATTTGTCTTTTTGGTTATCATTGATTGTCTAAGTTGGAAAGTCCAGAAATGTATAAGCGATATCGTACAACTATTGTTGTGATTTGTCTTTCTAGTGAAGAAGTTTTGGTGGTATGAAACTTTGTTTCTCGAATACTTGATTCAAGATATATTTCTCAAAAATATAGTATTCCAGGAAATTAGGGGGAGATGTTGCTAAAATTTCTTCCAGTCAGTGAGATAAATTACAATATGTTAGTTCGATACGGCTTGTACATTTCTAAATAGGCTAGGGTCATTCTCTTTAGATATTATTGTTGGATTATAGGAAAAAATTCATTTTTATTTAGTAATGATTTGGTAAAATGTGTGTGTGCGTGTGTATTTTAGGGTCACCAGAAAATATGGCTAATGGACATGAATGGATGTATAAATAACTGCTAACAGATGGATATATGAATCCAAAATATATTAATGGCGTTAATTAAGCAATTTTTATTAGTCGTATGTAACAGTGATGAGATAGAGTTGCCAAAATATCTATGTCATCGCTGTTGTAATAGAAATTTTCGATCACAAAATGAAGGAGGAGAACATATGTTTCAAGTTGAATTTACTAACAACTATTATGTGTGATATTGTCATGGTGAGAGATAATATGGAATGACATAATTATTATAGGGGAAAAACATCAAATCGAGCATTATTGAAAACAAATTTGGATAATTATATAGAGTATAACATTATAAGTGGGCATAAGCAAATGGTGATTGATTCAATGGGATCGATTACTAATAGTTATCTGCTTCGTGAAATGGATGTAAATGATAAGAATGCAGAAGAAAACGATGATGTTGATGTAGCTAAGTTTGATGATTCAGGTCAAGAAATTCCAAATCCGAATGCACAAAAGTTTTACAATCTACTTGGCGATGATTCAACACCTTTGTAGGAAGGATGTACAAAACACACACGATTGTATGATTCATTTAAGTTGACCCAGCGGAAGGGCAAGTGGCCACTGATTGGCCCAGGAAAGGATAATGGATGAGCCTACCAAAGTTTCTTGTATTTCTAATAGATAACGGTGAGCATGATCAGAAGTACTTCTATTAAGTTTGCTATATTTATTTCTGCATTACTTAACAAATTTTTTAAGTTATAGTTCCTTTTTAGCATATTATATGATTCATTTAAGTTAATTATCATTGTTGTTTGCTTTCTTTATAAACATAATATGGTTATTCCAATTCGTTTATTGAGCAATAATTTCAACACTTATCTGTTGAAAATCAGTCATTGTGGGCTCAGGTCGAAGAGTTGCAGCAAAAGGTTTAGGAGACACAACAGTGTGCCTTTCTATCACGACTAGAGCATAACAATGCCATGGAGAATCAATATATTCAAATGAAGGCCATGCATGAAAAAGTATAGAGGATTGAAGAGTGCACCAACAGAGATCTTTAGTAAGCCTTGACAGCCATTCTTGCGAGGTTTCAGGCACTTGGGTTCCTTTCACTACAATAGAATTCATTTGAAACGACCAACTTTTTGGTGGCCAAATGGTGGCCAAATTAACTCTTAGGTGAATAAAAAAAATAGTGGCCAAATGGTGGCTAAAAGCTTACCTTCCAAGGGTTGGTCACCATTTGACATCCAAATTGAAAACAAAAAGTAAACTGCTGCCCAGACGGTCACTAAACAAATTGAAATTTTAAAAAATTTATTTCAAGCTAAAATTTAAATTTAAATTTATTCACTAATTAAATTTAAATTTGCACGTTAATTCAAATTTATTGAAATTTGTTCATCATTATACACTTCGAGTATGATTAATTTCTCTAATTTGAGCAGTTATTCCACCAGGTTACTATTCATCCATATTTACAAAATATGCTAAGTAATTGTTTCTATGTAGGTGGATAAAATTATGATATCTTACAATTGTTGGACTAATGATTGGGGCCTCAAACTTCTACAATTTTCAGTTCGTCGTCTAGCCTAATTGAGAGATAGAGGATGTCAAATTTGGATCACAAACAGAATTAGTTCTAACATTTGTGCACTTAGCGATTCTTCACAAGAAAAATTGTATCTAGAGTTGTGGATGTCAGAAATAATTTATTTTAAATTTATCTAAAATCCAACACATAGATATTCAACTCTCCTTCACATGTTGAGAACCAGTTTGATCCATTTCATTGCCGAAATTTGATTATAAATGAGACAATCTGTTCTGCCGATCGCTGAAGAGCAATTTTGGTAGAAAAATCATAACTTGAGCTACAAATGTTGGTTTTGAATTATCAAACTATCGTTTCAAAGATAAAGAAAAGATCTACACTTATTGTGTTTTGAGGATGAGCTAAATAAATATGTATGATGGTAAAAAAAATAAAAGAAGTTTGGGCCACCTTTGTTGATTTATACTCACCTACCTTTACTATTCTAACTACCATTTACTCTTTTGCCTACTACAAGGATCTATAAATAGGTAACTTGGGGAGGACGAAACCAAGCTTGTTCTTAGGCTATTTTAGAGTTCTTGTGTCAAAGTTAGCTTTTCTCTTTGGTTTTGTTCTTGTTTTTAATCCCAAAACTTTGTTCAAGGTGCTTTCTTCTTGTTTATGCATTGATCTATCAATCTATATTTATTTTATCTTTAAACATGTTTTTTACTCCTATCATAACTAACTAATTTTTTGTTTGCTAAGGTGAAAGGATAAAGCTTTTGGTATAAAAGTTATAACTAATTTAAATGGATCATAAAGTTAATGGTATTTACTTTCTTAATTGATTTAACCACTCTCCTTGTTAAGTAGGAGTCCTAATTCATCATAGTCAACCGTTGCACAAAAGTTACTTGATTCCTTTTATAAAACATGGCTCTACCAACTATGTGGGAATCTTGAGTTATTGTAGACATTTGAACCCATTAGCAAGTGTTGACATTATAAGATCAATGAAAACTAACACTAACTCATGCCTAACAATTATGGAATTTGATTACTAAATTCTCCAAGTGGGACCTATTTTATGAGTGGATCCCAGTTGAGTGGCAAAATAGGCTAAAATTAACCATAACTGATATACTAAAAGTGAATCCCTTAACCTTAGCCATTTTCTTGAAATTGAGTTTTTAAACAAAATTGTTCATACTTTTTGTCAATTTTTTTGTTACTTCTGTAGTTTATATTTTTCAATTTACTTCCTTGTGGTTCGACACTCGGACTCCTAAGATTTTATTAATTGTGACAATCTACACTTGGGTTACAACTACTAAAGTACAACACTGTTAATGCCAATCAACCCCATGGATAAGAAAGGGGCCTATAAATGATTGTTTTCCTGATGAATTTTTTATTCTCTCTCACTATAGTATCTTAACTTGCTAACATCGTCAATTGTTTTTGTGACAGGATAAATGCTAGCTCAATGAAGCGCCCAAAATAAGAAGAAATTTCTACATAAGGTGAAAAATTTTTGCTGGGATGGCCCTTATCTTTTCAAATATTGTGTTGAACAAATATTCTAAAGATACATACTTGAGGATGAGATAAAAAGTGTCACTGAATTTTATCATTTAGAAACATATGGATGACATTTTTCGTTAAAGAAAATAGCTGTAAAGATTTTATAATCTAGATTTTACTGACCTTTGTTATTCAAATATGCATATACATTCTGCAAAGCCTATGAAAATTGTCAGAAATTATGATCCATTTCAAAGAGAAACATGATGTCTTTGACTCCTATCCTTGGGATTGAAATTTTTGTCTGTTGGCGAATAGATTTCATGGGACTATTTCCACAATCATTTGGATTCATGTACATTTTAGTTACAGTTGATTGTGTTTCAAAATGGGTAGAGGTAGTTCCATATCAAAATAATTATCATAAAACTGTGCTTAAATTTTTAAAGGACAATATTTTTAGTCGATTTGGAATTCCTTGGGCCATTATAAGTGATGGGGAAACACATTTTTGTAAAAAAACCATTTGAATCTTTATTGAAGAAATATGGTGTCACACACAAGGTTGCCACCCTTATCACCCACAAACAAATGGACAAGAAAAACTAGCAAATAAAGAAATAAAATATATCCTTGAAACAACAATCAACTCAAATCGGAAGGACTGATCATTGAAACTAATTGATGCACTTTGGGCTTATCGCACTGGTTTTAAAACATCACTGGGAATGTCTCCCTATAGGTTAGTTTGTGCAAAACCTTGTCATTTTCTTGTGGAACTTGAACATAAAGCCTACTGGGCTATTAGAGCTTTCAATTCAAATCTTGATGATGCTGGTATATTACACAGGTTAGAACTAAATAAGCTTAAGGAGTTGAGAAATGATGCATATGAGAATTTGAAAATATATAAAGCTCGAACTAAAGCTTTTCGTCACAAAACAATCTTAAGAAAAATACTTGAGGTTGGTCAAAAGGTTTTGCTTTATCACTCTCAATTTCACATATTTCTTAGAAAATTAAGATCTAGATGGAATGGACCTTTTGTTGTAAAACATGTTTATCCTTATGAGGCCATTAACATTGAAAATCCTAAAAATGGTAATGTATTTAAAGTAAATGGAAAAAAATTTAAACCATTTTTTGAGAACTATGATTTGCAGGAAGAAGTTGTTCATCTCAATGATCCTCATAATGATCATGGTAAGTAAATGCCAATATTTTTTTAGATAGTTTTTTCTTTTCTTTTCATTTTCTTTTTTCTTTTCCAAGTTAAGTGATGGATATGGTACTCTGTAGTTCTTAAGTCGATTCTGTCAGTTGCCCATAATAACTTATTTCTTTCTCCCCTCTCTTAATTTCTTCTCAAAAATGGATTCTGCTCTTTCTACTTTACGAAATACTTTCCCTCTATTCCAATAAATTTCTTAAAAGAATTTACTAAGCTAGATCAGAAAGATTAAGTGTTTACAAAGGTATTCCTAATGATATATGTTGGTTAATTGAAGCTAAGCTCCATTTGGATGGTGAAATGTCAAATGCATTTATGTCCCACATGCTTGGCTAGGCAAAAGCTCTTATGCCAAAAAGTGAAGAGCAAAAAAGTTACGAGTTTGTCACAAATGTGGTCAATGAACTTATAATACTAGATGTCGTTCTTTAGGGATGATATCCGATAATTAAAAACATAAAATACAATTCATCAACAATAGCTTGAGTAAGAAGTCTTTAGATAATATTCGATTGACTTTCAAAATGCATTATTGTGGATTAGTGAAAAATGAACTTATTGGTCTATGGAGTATTTTTCAAAAAGAACAAGAGCATTACAATTTTGGGAATTTAACTTTAAAAGACCATGTTTGCCAATTTGTAAGAAAACTGGATAGGAAGCAAATGCCCAACTCATAAAAGGTGTTGAAGTAGTTACTGGATGTAAAACCAAAGAAAGATGTGAGTCACAATTACAACTATTGCACATAAATGCCATTATTTTTGAAAATTTTCATTTTCTTCTGACAATAATCTACCTACTCATATAGGTGTTATCATTTTACTATCCTTTCATCTATATAAATACAAGTTCTTCTTTTCATTTTTCACAGGGTTAAGGGTAGAAATGGAGAAAACCCCAACTCGTAGATTCTGAAATATATGAGTATTTTGTGGATCTTTCCCTAGAAAGGGTGAAAATTTCCTTAGAGCAGCAAATCATTTGGATAGAGTTTTAGCTGAGCAAAAAATACATTTGGTATATGGAAGAGGTAATGTCTAATTGATTGGAGGTATAGCAACATCAATGTTTTTAGAGGGTAGATAAGTTTTGGGTATCATTCCTGCACCTTTGAAATGGACTTCTAGAGGCACAATTGGGGAAGAATTAGTGATTCCAAATGTGCAAGAGCATTTGTTACAGATGCTTTGTAATTTTGATGTCTTTATTACCCTATCAAGAGAGTTTGGTACATTGCAGAAAATTTTTCAAATTGCTTCCATGACCCAACTTAATATGCATTAGAAACACATTAGGTTGTTGAATGTTAACAATTTCCTTGTAGGTTTGTTATCTTTCATAAATCAAGCCGTGTAGGAGAAATTTCTCTCAGGAACGGTATGACATATCCTAATATTTGTATCAACTGCTGAAGAATTACAAAACAAAATTCAAGCTTTCGTTCTTAAACTAGATCTAGCAGTAATTCAAATAGATTGGGTACGACAGTCCATCCCAACAAGCTCCATCCCATAAATATCCTTTACCTTGCCAGTTGTTTTATTTTTGTTAATTTTTTTTTCCTTTATAGGAAGTCAATCTTAATAAATGATGAATCACTGTGAAAGAAAGCAACCTGGACTTGTGGATTTGTGTGTAGTATATTGTCTATTAGTTTTACTATTAGTATTTTCTTTGTTTTAGTTTAAGTTATTTTTGGGTTTCCATTTTCAATAACTACCATTTCAGGTAATTTCTTTTTTACTTTACCTATATATATTTTGACATTAGGGACAATGTCTTAATCTAGTTCGGGAGAAGGATAGTTGACACATGATTTTTTTTCCCTTTAGGGTAGTTTTTCTAATGCTGATATTAAAACTATTAGACAAAGTAAGGAGTAATTTAACTCTTGAGAAGCATCTTATTACACATGCTAGTTATAACATTTTGGGGTAGGTTTCGACCCTATTTGGATGACATATTTCACAAGTAATCTATAGTTTCTGTCTTGAAAAATTCTATGTCTAGTGATGGAATTATTGGAATAATGAGCTACACTAACTTTTATATGCTTAAACTTTGTTTTAACATAATGGTTTAATCAAATTTCAGTTACTTTTACCTTATTCTTGTGATTGAGAAGTGAATTAATCATTGAATTTTTCTTTTAGTTTTGATGCTTATTACTTCAATGATTTTTTATCTATGGTATAGAGATTGATTGAGGAAAATATTGGATGTAACTTGAGTATTGATTCCTTATATCCCTTCACTTGCATACTTTTTTAGTTTTATTTTATTTATTTGTTGTGATAGTGTTGATTGTTAACCTTTTTTACTCATATCCATGTTCAAGTTCATTTATCATGTTTGCATGCATAAATAGTTGCATGTGGGAACATTTAGCATGAGTTTAGATTGTTTGTTTGCATTTAGGAACCTAGGTCATGAAAATATCATCATTGGATGTGTACCTTGTAAATTTGAAATAGTTGTTAATTTTTTAAAGTAGTTAAAGTATGTTGCTTGTTAGCTGAGGAAAATAAGTAACCTAGTGAGTACTTTTGAGCCCTTAGTTTTTATTACGATGAGAGAATTTCTTTGTTAAAAGTGCTTGTTTTACGTTCTAAGCTAGACCTTGCTTGGATAGGTGGCTTTAAGAATCCATGCAACCCTACTCCTTGTATGTAAATTTAAGAATGAAGATAGCATTTTAGGGCTAACGATTTACCAAAAGGCTAATATTGTAAATTATCCCCTAGTGAGCCTCTTTGAGCCTTATAGCCTAATTCTTTATTTGAACCCTATATGTTTAACTGCTTCCACTTCATTTTGATCATTTATTGTCTTTGGGACTAGTGATGCTTATGTGATTTTGGGAATACCCAATTAAAATGAATGTGTTGTTTTCAGTAAAATAAAGAATAAATATGTAGGTGTACTTTAGGATATGTTAGGTTATCTTTTGTTGAAATTGTCATAATAAAAGGTTTGAGGTAAGTTGAGCTTGAATCATAAAATTGAATGCATATCATTGCATGGTTAGGTTTTAAACAAATTTTGATTTGTTATTTCTTTTAGAAAAAAGGAAAAAGCAATAACATAAGAAAAAGATATCGTAAAATAAAGTTAAAAAAATAATAAATAATAATAATAATAAAAGTGTTAAATTCAATAAGTTTCAAACTCAACCATATTTGTTATCTAAACTCATGTGTTGATACGAAATTGTGTCTTGGAGAAGCCTTGGGAGACTAGAGTTGATTAGGGAGACTTTGGGTATTTAGTGTTTTAGGTGCGCATATTTATTGTTAATTGCATTGCTAGTTCTCTTAAACTCCACAATAAAAAAAACCTCCATGCAATTCCGTCTTTCACCAAACCTAGCCCTATTACAACCTTATATAAAGACTATTGGACTTACATTTACGTGCAGACCTTTTTGGGAATCTAGTGGGGATGAAGTTGGATCCCTTTGCAAGCTCCGGATTGAGAAACACAAAGTAAGCCGTTAACAAACTCACCTTAAAATGAGTGCAAACACTTAGGGAGTGATCCTTTATCTTTGGTTAGAAGAACTTAACTTTTTCTTCTTTCATTAATTACTCTTAAGTCAAGTTTACAAGTATTATATATTCATAGCATGGTGTGCCGTGAGTTGTTAGATTATGTGTTTTGTCTATTTTTCTTATTTTTTTTATGTTGCACTTGCTAAAAACTGGCAAAAACCTAGTTGGGGGGTGTGATGAATACTTATAAATATAAAGCTATTAAAGGTTTAAGTCATCATTATACACTTTAAGCATGATTAATTTCTTTAATTTGAGCAGCTATCACACCAGGTTACTTTTCATCTATATTTATAAAATATGGTAAGTAGCTGTTTTTATGTAGGTAGATAAAATCATGATATCTCATAATTCTTGGACCAATGATTGGGGTCTCAAACGTCTACAATTTTCAATTTGTGGTTCAACCTAATTGAGATAGAGGAGGCCAAATTTGGATTGCAAACAGAATTAGCTCAATCATTCTCACACTTGGCAATCCTTTACAAGAAAAATCATATCTAGAGCTGTGGATGTCAAAATTGATTGATTCTAAATTTATTCGAAAGCCAACACATAAATCTTCCACTCTACTTCACATGCCGAGAACCAAATTGATCGTTTTCATTGCCAAATCTGGTTATAAATGAGACCATCTATTCTACTGCACACTGAAAAACAATTTTGGTAGAAAAATCATAACTTGGGTTACAGGTGTTGGTTTTGAATTATCAAGCTATCGTTTCAAAGCTAATAAGAGATTTACAAGTTTTGTGATTTCAGGAAGAGCTAAATAGATGTGTATGGTGGTCAAAAAATTAAAAGAAGTTTAAGCCATCTTTGTTGATTTGTATTCACTTGCCTTTACTATTCTAACTACCATATACTATTTTGTCTACCCTAAGGCTCTACAAATAGGCAACTTAGGGAGGACAAAATCAAGCTTGTTCTTAGGCCATTTTAGAATTCTTGTGTCAAAGTTAGCCTTTCTTCTTTTGTTCTATTATTGTTTTTAATCCTGAAACTCTGTTCAATGTGTTTTCTTCTTGTTCTTATTTTGATCTTTTAATCTATGTTTATTTCATCTCTATATATGTTGTTTACTCTTATCATGACTAACTAATTTTTATTTTACTAATGTGAAAAGGTGAAGCTTTTAGTATAAACATTGTGACTAATTTAAATGAAACGTAATGTTAATGGTATTTACTTTTTTTAATTGATTTAACCACCCTACTTGTTAAGTGGGAGTCTTCATTCATCATAGTTGATCATTGGCATAAAAGCTACTTGATTCCTTTTATAGAACATGGCTCTACCAACTATGTGGGAATCTTGAGTTATTGTGCACAAATATTGGCATGATAGATACTTAAATCCATTAGCAAGTGTTGACATTATAAAATCAATGAAAGCTAATACTAACTCATGCCTAATAGTTCTGGAATTTGATTACTAAATTCCCCAATTAGGATCTCCATTTTGTGTGGATCCTAGTTGAGTGACAAAATGAGCTAAAATTAACCATAATTGATATATTAAAAGTGGATCCCCTAACCTTAGCTATTTTCTTGAAATTGAGTTTTTAAACAAAATTGTTCATACTTTTTGTCAAATCTTTCTTTACTTGTGTAGTTTGTATTTTTTTAATTTACTTTGCTACGGTTCGACACTTGAACTCCCGAGATTTTACTACTTGTGACAACTCACACTTGGGTTACAACCATTGAAGTATAGCACTGTCAATGCCAATCAACCTCATGAACAGCTTCGTTCTACAAAAAAAAACTAATCCAAAACCAAAAAACATAAAAGTAATAGTTAGAGCACTCAACATTAAATCAAGATATATAAAAATTTAAAATGAATTTGAATATAGTTCTTTAGAAAAAGTTAAAAAGAAAGAGAATCCGAGTCAAATATTTAATCATCCACGATGGCCAGAAATAGCTCCGGTGAAGCCGTAACCATTGGATTCGCTACCACCAAGGGAGGGCATAAACTTCTTTCATTCTCATGAACAACTTTCTCAGAAGGACCATACCTAAAAAACCAATATATAACCCAAAAATGCAAGAGAAACAGTTAGGGCATTAAACTTGAACTCAAGATTTAGCAAAATCTACATGAAAATTGAAGATGGTTCTTTAAAAAAAGTTAAAGAGAAGAGAAAATGGAATCGAATCTTATAAATAGCTCCGTGAATGCCATTGTAAATGGCAACTGGAAATCACTCAAAAGCGACAGTGACGTTAGACATTGAGGAAAGATGTAAGAGAGAAACAAATTGATATATATACTGCAGACGTATATGGGAGAAGAGGAAGAAAAAAAGAGAGTTATGTTTTTATACAGCTAATAATGCTAATATGCATCTTTGGTCCCCTAAGTTATTCATGTGTTACATATTTGCCTGAATCTCTATAATGCCTATCACATTAGTCCTCATAGTTCCAAAAGTTTTGATTAACTTAAATAACTTACAATTAAGTCACCATCCATTTTTTCGCTTGGGCGGCCATCTAGTGACCAAAATATAAGGCCCTCAGAAAAACGGTGGCTATGACAGTTGCCTGATGGTCATCTTAGTGACCATCTTGATGACCAACTATAAACAGTGGCCACAAACCTCTAGAATCTTTTTGGCTACCGTTTTAGCTGCCATTTTGTTAGCCACCGAAAAAATAATGACTCTTGCAGGTTGCTATTTTAAAGATTTTTTATAATGTTCCACCTGGTGTAGACTTAACTTGGATTCCTGGATCATCCAACATGACCATCACTCTATCATCTCAAGAGGGGGCTGAGGAGGACGGGCAGGAGCAGCATGATCGATTTCATAGGGATTAGGGCGATTAGGAAAAACATTACTATTGAATAATTTTATATATTTTGTAATTAGATACATATATATAAATTATGGATGTTTTTATTAATTAATGTTTGTGGAGTTTTAATTAATTAATATTTGTATTCTATATTTGGAGTTTTTTTTTCATTTATTGGTTTATTTTTTATCTAGTAATATTATAAAATTGAATTACATATGAAAATGTATTAAATGATATTATACGGGGTGACCAGTAAAGGTGGTCGTTAAGAGCGACCGTCCCATTCGATTGATCTACTGATCATTATTTTCATTCACTGTAGCGACTATATGCTTCGATTGGCATGGAAATCGTGCCAGCGACAGATATCGTTGGTAGCCATTTCAGTTGCTAGCCATTGGCAACCATGGTTTTGGCAGTCGTTGGCCGACCATCAATTTCGGTCACCTATAAGGCAATTTGGAAATTGTTTTGCCATGAAAATGATGGTCACTTCAATGATGGGTTTCATGTAGTGTGATGGTAGAAGCTAAGGAAGAGAAGACCTTTAAAGGGCTAAGAGTAGGGGATGGACATTTAGTGGTTTCTCACATTCATTATGCTGATCACACTTTGTTTATTAGAGAATGTTTGAAACTTATTGAGCTCACTGAAATGTTTCCACTTGTCATTAGGTTTGAAGGTGAGTCTACAATCATTGTCAAGTAAGATAAATTGTAGATCAATTAATTAGCTTTCAAGATATCTTGATATTCCATTGAAGCCAATATAAGGAGAGTTGATGCATGGAAGTTTGCAGTCAGCAAGATTAAAAGTAAACTAATAGTTACAAAGAAAAATTTCTACAGATGGGTGGAAGGCTAATTTTAATCAAGTCCATGCTTGGAAGCAGTCCTTAACTTGCTTCTCAACATTTTTGTGCCTCGGTGAGTGCTTATTAAGCATATTGAGAGTATTTGAAATCAATTTTTTTTTTTGGGTGAAGGGGGTAAGAGTATTGTGTCAGTTGCTTGGGATAAGGTTTTGGCTATTTTGAAAGATAGGGGCTTAGTTGTGCAAAGTTTAGATGTAAAAAATATTAGCATAATTAGAAAAGTGCTGGTGGTAGTTTAGATAAGAGGAAAATGTTGTGTGGGTTATAATTATTAAGGTTATTTTTTGGAAAAAGATGAGGAATTAGTAGAAATTGTGAGGAGAGTTGTGGTAGTGGTGGGGTTTGAGCAGAATTATGAAAGCTGGTTTTGAAATAGGGGAGAAGAGGGTGCATTTTTTGGGATCTTTTAGATGGAAAGTAGGGGATGGTGAAAAGATTAGTTTATAGGGGATGTGCAAGTAGGGGAGAAATGTTTAAAAGAAAGATTTCATAGACTTTTTAGTTAAGAGAGGGAAATTTTGTGCGATTAAACAAGGAGGTTTTTCAAATGAGGGTGTTTGGAGATAGAGGTAAGATTGGCACCACGAAGTGAAGGGTAGAAAATATACAAAATTGCAAGCACTAATATATTATGTAGGTGAGAATCTCTTATTCTGTAGAATTAAAAGACAAGTGGATTTGGAGCTACAATCCAGGTGGGTAACTATCCTCTACAATAGAGGACTAGACCTCTAAGAGAATGGTAAGACCCCTAAGATGCATAAAGAGGCCTACTCATAAAGGTTAAAGTCTCTTACTTTTATCAGGAGATTGCTACATCAAAAGTCCAACGAAGAACCAAAATACCATTTTCCTAAAAATTATGAAGGCATGTAGCATTATGCCTACAGAGGAAAGCTCAGACTCACCATCACTAGTTGAAATCGTATCCCATCTATGGGACAGGGCTAAAAGCCAACTTCAAAAGCAGGCTTCATGAACATTGAGCCTAATACCTCTATTAAAATTCATTCTCAGTTCCTTAATTTTTATGTTTGTCCTAAAGTAGTATCTTATCTTTAAAAGTGACTATTAAAGTCCCTTACCTCGTAGAATATGTCTTACTATAGTCCATCCCGTCAATTTCTCCATTATCTTTAATGAAACTTGATGACATGACATATTTTGGGCTGATGTGGAAATATCCAATGGACCCACAAAGCTACATGGCTTCATCTTTCATAACCATAGATGACTATACTGAAAGAACAAAACACTTTATGCAAAAATTGACATAAACACATATTTTTAAGAATTTTAAATATAGATTAATTCAACTCATCTTCTTCCCAAAATCTGCTGGTTCGTCTCCTGAAGCACTAGTCAGACCCTATAGGATTCTTGCCCACCATTTATCAACTCTTAAAAAATCTTGACGAAGCGTATGTTCAAACAAATAAGACCAAGAAATCTCTCACAACCAACTTTTTCATCTTCCAAGGCGAAAACCATTTATTGTTGTGCTAACACTCACAAAAACTATACAAATCAACTATTTACTGCTGTGCTAACAGTTAGAACCATTTACTGCCCTTCGTGTCATCTACCCATGAACCAAGAAGGTGGGAAGTTCTGAATCTGAACATAAGCTCCCAAGAAAGCAAACCCCATCCGAACTCAAGGGAGAACAAGCAAACTTATCATAGTAATTGTTCAAATCTTGAAATCCAGCATTTAGGAAATCGAAATCCTAATTATTTCGCTTTAATCCAGCCCGATGGACCGGCTAGTAGGGATCTCCCACTCCCCCGCCACTTCCAGAACCCTCATTGGCAGCGGTAAGCTCTTAAAATCGAACTCCCTTAGCCTCCCACTGTCCTCTGTCTCCAGCCCGTCGCCTTCATTGACCACCTTGCTCGCGTTGATTGTTCTTTGCTGGATCAGAATTGGAATCGGACGATCTATTTCAGATGTTGATTTTCGAAGGCAAATCAGAATCTGGCCTCCGCGTCCTCCTCTTCCTGAGGGGGCGCCTCCCCCGCGGCTGCAACGGAGGCAGAGCCTGGAGGTGGCGACTAGCATGAGGAGGAGCAGAGTAAACATGGAGGCGGAAGTGGTCAAATTGGGGTAGGATTCATCGGCGGGTCGTGAGAGTGTCGCTGATGCGTTTTTGCAGAGATGATTTTGGGGAAGAAGATGATTGTTGGTCAATCTACATTTTAAGCCCATAAGATTATATGTTTGATTCAGTTTTAACCTGATATTTCTTGTTTTTTCAGTATAGTCATTTTTTTTATTATGAAATAGAATGCCATGTGGCACTTGGAATGCCAATTCAACCAAAAAACTGCCACATGATTAAATTTCGTTTGAAATAATGGAGAAATTGATGGAAGGGACTAGGGCGGGATGTGCATTATGAGAAAAAGGACTTTAATAAGCATTTTTTAAAGTAAGGAACCACTTTTAGGATAAACGTGAAAGTTAAGCGACTGCGGATGAATTTTACCCCTCCATTAAGCAAATTGTATGTATATCTGACATAGGATAGCTCACCCAACATGTTTAGAGGCCTAATCACCTAATAGAATGTTTAGCTCTAACCTCTTTAACAACCTCTGAAGGAAGGAAATATGCCACATATGAACACCAAAACGTAAGGATGCTTCACACCTTGTATTGACTTAGGTGATGTGCATGTTGATACCCATTACCTAAAATAAACCCAACAAATGTCAAGTTACCATGGCCAAGACCAAGTTTATAATGTGAAGCTTATGTAGGTCAAGGATTAAAGCACAAGTCTATACATATACAATGGTTATCTCTCTCTCATTGCTCATTATAATGTACAGAGGAAAGGACACATTAAGCTTTAAAATATTGATAATTTTTCTATTTAAGTCCTAAAACTTTACAAGTTTCTATTTGAGTGCTAAAACATTCAAAACATATACACAGTTAGTCATAAAGCATTAGCTACCTACTTTGAAGTTAACTTTAGAGCTAACTATTTATACATTGTGCAAGTTTTAGGACTTAAATAAAAATTTATAATGTTTTAGGACTCAAATAGAAATTGAAAAGTTTTAAAACTTAAATAGAAAGCTCACAAAAGGTTTAGGATTGAAAGTGAACTTTCCCTTGGTTTTTATTCCGATGGTTTTCAAAGCTTTTTGAGAATATACCAATCTGTCTTTCATTATCCTTTTTTAAATACTTTTCAAAATTGATACTCCATTTTTTTATGATAAGAAGAAAAAACTCTTTTATTTTTTATTTTTTCTAAAAAAAGATACAATATTTTTTCTATTTATACATTGAATGATAAAAAATCACACTTTGTCCTTGTTCAATATGTCTCATTAATATTCTTTTCTAGTTAGGGAAAATTATTATCTTATTTATCCTTTTAAAAAAGTCTAAACTCATTAATAAATTTTTTATTTCTGTATAAGTTAGGCGATGATTACTTTTTAATGACTCAAAATATTTATTTTGAGATGTCTTTTATTCTTTGAAACTTTTAATTATCCTTTAAGATATTCATAAAATACTTTAAAATTTCTTTTTGCAAAAACATATATTTTTTAGCTTTCTTTTTGCAAAAATTAAAAAAATTGTGCGATTACTTCTAGAAAAGTATTTTTCAAGTCGGGGAAAAGACCATTTCATTTTTTATGATCGGCAATACAAAAGTTTTATTAAGAGAAAACAAAGTAAAAAAGAAAAAAAAATACAAGCATCATCTTAGAGGAAGAAAAAACCACTTTTAGTTCCAAATCTTTTACAACTGTTTTATTTTAAGTCCTAAAATTTTTTTATTTTCTATTTGAGTTCTAAAACTTATAAAACGTGCAAACAGTTAGTCCTAAAGTTAACCCTTAAAACAAATAGCTAATGGTTTAAGGCTAATCGATTGCACATTTTAAAAGTTTTAGGACTTAAATAAAAAATAAAAAATTTTCAAAACTTAAATAGAAAGTGATCAGAGGTTTAGAATTGAATATATCCTTTCCTTAAACGTTTACCACAACCCTGCTGACTTGAGCATAGAGGTCCCTCATCTTCGTCTTTGTACCCAGGCAGCCGATCTAAAAGACTTTGACACATTAGATGTTCGTCGGGAAGTACTTTGCATATCAAAGATTATTGCCGATTACAAAAGAAAAAAAAAACCAGCATTGTCTCTCATCATGTAGTCTCTTATTATGTGGTCCAACTGACTAGCACAAGTCTTTGAATTTTTTTTTTTAAACAAAAAGTTTTAACAGCGACTTGTAAATATTTTAAGAAAACGTCTTGAAGTTGCAATAACAAAGGGAAGGAAATAAGGACGTGGCAGCGTTTTGTTGAAGCCATGGATTTCGGCCCAAACAAATCTCCAAGGCCGATGTCTACCTTGACCCAAGTATCTGAACGGCTTCAAGTTTAAATCTGAGGGTACAGAAATTTGGAGCTTCTCGTTTCAGTCGGCAATGGCGCTCTCCTCTTCTTTCCAGGAACGACTCGAGCTCATGGAAAGAACTAGAATTCAACGTCTCTCTCTGCTTCAGGTCGGAATCCATTTCGAAACCTAGCGCTTAGCGCTTCATGTTTGATTCCCGTGAAAGTCGAAGCAAAGTTCTTATTGATGCGTCGCGGCTTTCATGTCAACAGGAAGAGCGAGAGCTGCAAGCGAGCAAGTACCAGACCCTGGAATCAAAGCGTTCAAGCATCAAATTCATTGAACAAAGATGGTTGTCTCTGGAGCAGAAGATTGCGACGCAGAATTTCAGAATCTCCGTCCTCAATTCGCAAATCGAGGACCTGGAATCCGAACACAACGATAATTCAAAGTTTAAGCAAGCAAAATTGTGTGAGTTATCGCGTTCAATTAATTTTCTCTTCTGTCGTGATTCTGAATTGGACTTCAATTCTGGCATCCAGAGAGTTGAAATGTGAAATCGAGGAGCTTGAGAAGGTGGATAAGGAAAAACAGCGGTTGTAAGAGCTGAAAGGGTTAGAGATGAAGGAGTTCGAGGCAACGGCGGAGAGCTTTCTACTGGAGTGTCGGACGCATTTGGACAGCTTGAGGAAACGCCTTAATGAGGTAAAGATTGCAGAGCACGCAATTACTGTTTCCATGTTTGCTGAAGTGTTTGACAAAATGTGCAAGTGAAAGTTAGCTGGATTCTGAGTTCATAAGCAGAAACTTGGTTCTTGAATTTTGATGTTGAACTTTTAATTAGGTACGATAGCCGTTATTCAATAATGAGTAAAACTAAACAAGGAAATGTTGCTGAAGTGTTTGAGAAAATGTGCATGTGCAAGTGAATTGGATTTTGATTCGAAAATTGCTTGGTTGTTGATTGATGAAACAATCAACCCAAAATACAGAGACCTCAATAAGATATAAAGCCACAAGCAAACCCCTTTGTTAATCCATGTGGGGGGAATTGAACTAGAAACAAACCAAAAGCAATCCCAGCTTGGGTAACAGGGTGACAGAGCTGAGAAAGAATGAGAGAGCGGAACATAAGTTCTAATACTATGTTAAATCATTCAACCCAAAACCAATTAGAGATAGGTGGATAGACCACTCCACAATATAAAAGCCACACAACACCTGGAAAAGTTGAATAGAGCAGAAAATAGGTTAAAGAAAACCAAACACGGATATTTTCTTACAACTGATGGGAAGTTAGCGCTGAATTATGTCAGTTTGTTGCCCATATGAGCATGTCATTAAGATAGCATGGCTTGTGCCCTTGAAGTTGTGCAGTGGCTGTGCTTGGTAGCTAGGATTAATTAAGAGAGGAAACAAGAAAGGATACGAAAACAAAGTACGCATCTACTGTTAACCTTACAAGTAGTCGTCTTCTTCTATTTACGTAAACAATTAATGGCCCTGTGAACTGAGAAAATGAAAAGTAACTAGGTTTCTGCAACAACAGATATTGAACATATTATTTCCCCAGCCTTCTTTTCATTCTTTTCAGTCATCGAGACTCTGTAGGCTTAATTGAGTAACACAACACAGGGAAGGCCTCTCCCTTCACTTAACATTTCCCATCTTAGTGAAATCAGGACTCCATCTTAGGTCCTTTGGTTTTAGGAATCATGAGTATTTCCCAGCTAAACCTCTTAAATTTGGTCAGAGTATCACAACCTACAATTTTCCATAGGATAGGAACATAATTCAAATTTTAAGCAGTCACGTCCCTTGGTTCTTGATTCAGCTCAAGCCCACTTTTGTGGAACTTCAAGGCAAAAATGACTTTCTAGCTATTCTGAGACAACCACTGCCGAGAATAGGAAAGCTGAACTGGTTGCAGCAAAGGAGAAATTGGCCAAATCCTTGGCTTCAAATTATGAATTGAAGTCATGGTTGCTGAACCAGATTCAGAACTTGCCAACAGTACATAATCAAGGAAGGCTATGAGAGCACTCTTGAGGACTTGGCAAGGCTGCTTGATAAAGTCTCTGTTGTCTGGTTTTGTTTTACATTTTTTTTTTTCACTTTTTGACAGTAATATGTAAAACTTGTTTGGCAGCAATTTTATTAGGTTTAAAGTGCTTGGATTCCATTCCTTTTACCAGCAATCTCTTATTGGTTGATGATCTGTAAGCATCAATGTAAACCGCAATTAGATTAATATATAGTTTTCCTGAAAGTTGTCCAAAATCAACTAATAATCATTAAAACCGATGATCTTTACTAACCAAACTCAAAAACTAGAACTAGAAAACAATCTATGATGCTCTCTTGTTTGCTTGTCTCCACGGATGGGGAAAATTACAATTTTGATAGGTTGTGTTCAAGCTTTCCTCTGCATCTGAAATGGAGATTGCTTGGCGGTAGTGTCATTGCTAGGCACTGCACGATCAGCAGTTCAGGGAGATGGATAGAGGAAGAAGATGATCAAGCACAAGAGCTAAGCAGCTTTTCAAATGGTACTCATCGTCAACCCCACAGGGTTGTTGTTTTTTTTTTTCCCTCCAGTAGTAATTTAAATTTTAATTGATAATTGACCTATCTAAAGAAACAAAAGAAAACTATAAGCTTATCCATTATGAGTACATTAAGAAAGTTTTCATATGACACAGTCACATTCTTACAACATAATGCAGCGAAGAAACGTCAGAAATCACATTCTTACAACATAATGCAGCGAAGATACGTCAGAAATCACACTCAATAAAGAAAGAGACGAATAAACAGTAGCACGAACAAAGAACACATGAACAACAGCAACCACCGCAGGGGAGTACTAATTTTATTTTTCTGTGTTTTTTGGTTTGAAATCGAGCGGATTTATAGCTTCAATATATATAAATACGTGAGAGGAGTTGGATAATAACGCACTATATCTCTGAGCTCCTTTCTTGCTCCTCCCGTTTCCTCCAGATCCCTGGCTTTCTGACAGAACATGGGAAGTTCTTCAAATGCGGGCACTGCCTAACCTCCACGAAGTGCAACAGAGGCATTTCTTGCCACAAGTCCAGCCAATCCTCCACCAAATTTGGCAAGAACTTCAAGCACAGTCCTTCAATCGACCATGTTGGACTGCTCTCCCCTCTTCTGCAAGCCATTCTGATACTGGTGATATCTCCATCCTCGATGGAAAAATAATGCAATGTCAAAAGCTGCCGAGGACTAACCCATTCTGGCAGCTTTTTGTGCTGGTAACGCCTTAGGTACAGCTCCTGCAGATGCGGCGGAGGTGACAGCCGATTCAGCATTTCCATGACCTTCCTCTCCCTGGAATTTTCTAAGTCAATCGACAAAACCTTCAAGTCCTTCAGCTCAGAGAGCACATGCCATTCGCTTTCTGATATCTCGCTCTCACTGCTTATGTTCATCCGCAGCACATTCAGCCTCGCAAGTTTCTGAAGCTCCGATAGTTGGAAGCTGCTTCTATTAGCCTGGCGGACCACTCTGAAGCCAGACAGTTCTTGCAAGTTGGAAAGCCGATCGAGCCCTTTAGGAAGGAAGTCAATACGGCATAAGCTGAGCCCCAAAACCAGCAGCCTCTTCAGATAAGTTACTTGAGAACTTATTTTGGTTAAGTTGCTACAGCCTGTTAAGATGAGGAACTGAAGATTTCGGAGCTTCTGAATTGATGATGGTACCTCTCTTAGGCTCAGAATTCCACTCAGGTTAAGGCACGCAAGGCGCTCAAGGGAACAAATCCAAGTGAAGAGATCCTCAACAGAGATGTTCTTTCTGTCAAGCTTAGCCTGAGACAAGACCAACACTCTGAGGGAGCGAAGATTCTTCGGAGTGATCATTTCAGAGGGAACCACAGTGCTTGACAAGACTAGAAATGCGCGGAGTTGTGGACTAACATTTTTTATGCTTGGACCAATGTCCATCCGGTTGTTGCAACAGAGCCAACGTGATTCGTGTGTTAAAATCTGCTTGCCATGGTCGTCAAACATGCAAAGCCTTTCATCTTTTAAAATCTTCATCAAGAAGTCCCTTAGGAAATTAAGCATTTTACAGCTGTGGACCCTCCCATCATAGCTCCCCTGCTGCACAGCTTCAATGAGGTTTCTGCCGACCAGTTCTTGGACAAAGTCATAGCCTGTTTCAACGGATGTCACTAGGCCTTCGGCAGCCCACCAATAGACTAGTGGTTCAGTGAGAATCTCCACTTCCTCAGGATACATGGCAAAAGAAAGCAGACATGGCTTCAAACGAGAACCAAGTGCTTCATAACTCAGTTGGAATGCAACTTTCATTGAGCTTTCTCCATAGGGTAGCAATTCATGGAAGTGTAATGCTACTTGCTTCCACTCGATGTAAGAATCAAGTTTGGATGCCAGTAAGGCTCCGATTGTCTTTAGTGCCGGAGGAATTCCACCACATTTCGCCGCAATTTCCTTACCTAGATGCCCGAGTTTTTCATTTGGACATCTCCCTTGGTATCTAGAAAATGCATAGGAGGAAAACAACAGCCAGCTCTCTTCTTTGTTTAGAAATGGAACCTGAAAAATCCGCGAATTATCTACTCCCATAGTGATCGCAACGTTTTCATTTCTGGTAGTAATTATAGCACAACTGCTCTTTCTGGCCGGTTTGGGTATGGCTGAACATAGCTCCTGCCACCAAATCAAGTCTAAATGCCACACATCATCCATGACAAGGAGGCAAGGCTTATCTTTTAGCAGTTGATGGATCTTTTCCAGCATTTGTAGCTTATCAGTTCCTGAGCCGAAGTCGCGTCCAAGTTGCTGCAAAATGCTTATCATGATGTCCTCAGCGTTAAAATCTTGAGAAACAGACACCCAGATCCTCTTGTCGAAGTATGTAGAAAGTTCATTCTCATTGAAAACTTTCCGAGCAATGGTGGTTTTACCTAGGCCACCCACGCCCACAATTGCTATTCTGTGAAGCACGCCATTTGTGCCCAAGATCCAATCTTTTATCTTCTTCACATCAGCATCCAATGCAATTGTAGGTAGGGGGGCAGGGTTCTGAAGGCTCAATTGCTGTATTGGGCGGATTGAACCTCCCTGGATTCTTGACTCTTGGGGCGTCAGGAATGTAGCCAATCTTTTCTCCATCTTCTCTAAACTATAGTTAAGGTCCTTTAGTTTATATCTAGTTTTATAGCTGAACACCAATTGAGTGGGAGAGCACCTGTAGCAGCACTTGTCCAGTTGGTGTTCATCTCTCATAAGGCAGTCAGTGAGTATGTCATCAGCTTCATAGATCAAGTCTCTCATCTTCTCTAAAACTCTCTTAAGGACCACACGCCCCTTCTCGAGGCCCACTGTATCATCGAGAAAGGCCATCATCAGGTCGAGGAGTGTTTTCATCACCTCTAACTCACCCCGAAACTCAATTGCATGTGGGGCTCGACACATAAGAGCAGAGAACACGTCTGAGCGCAATCTATCAATCATCCAGCATATTGCTAACATTTTGATTTATCTGCAAACATTCATGTTTCTTAGTATTTCGTCAAATTTGTCCAAAATTCGGATTTGGATATGTATAAAAAAATTAACTGAACAATAATCAGAACCACTTTGCCTTGTCGAAGAAGACTTTTGAAAGAGAATAATTAAGATCAACAAAATTAATGAGTTGAAGGATCAAAAAATTAATAAGTTGAAGAATCAACATGGCTTTCTGAGTTCCGAAGTTAATACTTCAGACCCAAATCCTAACCATGCAGCAGAGAGAACTCACAATAATTAGGTAAGAAGAGCAGATATCTGATCATCTTTTTCTGGATTTCAAGTCTTATCTAACTAGTAAGAATTAAGATATCCAAGAGTATGCAGAGATTGTTACTCTTACTTGATGGCGAAGGTTTGGACCTTGCCCGCCAACATCAATATCTAATTTGTTTTAACTTTTAGCTTAATTTAAAATGACTTGTTTTTATTTTTAAATCTTTTTTCTGGAAAGCAATTTTATTTGATAGCTAATATTATATAGGTGTACTAATCCATTGAAAATATAATTTTTATAATATTATTAATTTTTATAAATTTTTATTTTAATACCTAAAAAAAGTAAAATTCATAAAAAATTAATAACATTATAAAAATTTTACTTTTAATGGATTTTACACCTACATAACATTTGCTTTTAAATAACATTGGTTTCAGGTAGAAAAGATATCAAAATAAAAATAAATTATTTTATATTAGATTAATTTAAATTAAAACGAACCACTCTTATTTATCTCGCACCAATGCAAACTAGAAACATCTTAGATTCTCTTCGCTACCATTTTTAAAATCACCATTAACGTCGTAATTAGTCGTAATTTCTTTAGCATATATTTCTTAAGCCTGCTTGGTTGGAAATCCACCAAAATTAATGGGTTTAGACAATAGTAATTCAGGATCAGACAAATCTCCTACTAGTAAGTGAACAGCCACCTTGGTCAACCCTCTAGTATCTTTATTGAATAACAAATCACGGTGTTGGATGTTATAGTAGCTAGTTATTTGCAAAGCTTTGTAAATCTTAAATTTTACCCTGTTCGGTGTGAAACCCAATAACCTAAATATCATATAAAATGCCAAACATACCTCAAATCAAACTTACCTTTGGACAAAATTCTTAGTTAGAAAATATTAAAATAAAAATCTTGTTCTATAAAGGAGAAATTAAACTTGTTTCATATAAAATTTTGAAGTGGTGATTAATTAGCCCATCAATCAACTTCGCAATTACTAAATTGCTCCGGCTTCTCTTTTTTTTTTTTTTTCCTAGAAGTTTATCGATTGACTCATTTAGAAGACAGAAATTTTTTAACTTAGTGCTATGTATATACTACGTTAAAGTCGGAGTATTGCCTCAATCGTACAGAAATACAATACTTAACTCAGTTGTTTATCATCTCTGTCTACAGATGGCAGCAGAGAGGTCCAGAGGATGAGTGATGATCCAGTTCCATGGTTTTGAAGCTTTATCGCTCTTGAGTCGGTTCTTCCAACTTCTAGCAATTGCTAGCTCCCCATCCGGGAAGGTATTGTGATTGATGAATCATAAAGCAACCAGAAAGATTTTAGAGGAATTGCAGGAGAAACGGCTTAAGAGAGGCCGGAAATGAAAAGGCTACTTTAGTTCTGGTTTCTTCTCCCAATTTCTTGAGTAAAGAATTGGAGCGCACCATACTCTAGGGAGGGGTAACTTTTTCTATTTCCCAACTCTCAAATTCTCATTTTTTTTTCTTCTAAAACAAAAATATTCCTCAAGTGTATATAGGAGAACTGGAAAATTATCTATTTATAGTCGGTAAAGGTTAGCAGAAGGCTACTTTTTTTATTTATTTATTTTTTAAATCTAGACGCTTTGAACCCAGGGGCGTTTCTTCTTAGGGCAGCCGCCCCTAGAATTATAAAAAAATTTATTGACTTGTTGGATATGTGATAAAATTAATAAAAAATTAAAGCTAGGTACGTATTTGTAAGCTTTGTAATTAATAAGGGACTATAATACATTTTATCCTTTTTACGTCTCACTCATTTTCTTGTTTAGTAAATTGCGTCTCTAGCCTTTAATTATTATTTCATTTTAGTCTCTATCCTATAAAATATTCTGTTTTGATTCCAAATGTATTAAAAACATTTCATTTTAGTCCTAAATCTATTAAAAATGTTTCATTTTGGTTCCATTGCATGAAATATGGTAAATCAAAGTATTTGTCTAATAATAATTTTTTAGATCATAATTTGAACTGTCTTGTAAATGTTATATAATAAATTTAATTTGTATAATAATTTTTTTATAATTAATAGAAAATTTAAATAACCATTTTTACTCTATAAATAAACTTTTAAATTTCATATGGCTATATATAATATTATTTAGTGTTTTATATTATTGATTGTAAATTTATACATGATAACAACTAGCCCCATGCCAAAGTCGCACCCCTGCCCCTCTTATGTTGAATTTCTGACTATGCCCTTGTTTGAACCCATATTTGACAATTTAATTCACGTATAAATGGGGAATGGATTCAAACCCGAGGCCTCATCCCTAGGCCTAAATATCTCTTACCATCATTTGGGACAGTCTAATTTTCTTTTTCAACAAAAATATGAAGGCATGGAAAAACTTGTCCGCTTTAGGGTTTTTTTTTTTAAATTTTATGAAAGAAGTTGGAAATCTAACGAATAAGACTGTTTTCTCTTCAAAATGAAATGAATGGTTTCCAATTTTACTTCCTCTTTTCATGTTATTTTTGTTACTTAGAAGTGTTAGTACAAATATAGAGGATTGAGACTACATAGACATCTAGGAGAAGGGAGAGACCTGCATTTTTGTGACCTGGAAGGTCATCAAGCCAGCATGTGTGTCATTTAAGGGGAAAGTAGTCCTTTGCCGGGTGTCCTATAACACCTAAGCAATTTTACCAAGGCACCAGGGGCAAAACTAATACCATTTGAAAAGTAATACTTTGTTACTTAATAATCACTTGAAGAATAATTATTTTCTATATTTATTTTTCTGTCTAGCCTAAACACTTATTTTTTATAAAAATATATATTTTAGAAGTGATTTTCAAAACATTTTAAAGTGTAATATTGCAATTGGCATATAATAATTAAATCCATTGTTAGGTGATTAAGAAAAATCTTTGTTTAAGTAATTCAAGGCAAGAAAAAAATAAGGGGGAAAAACACATTCAGTCCTAAAACTTTGGTCATTTTCCTGATCAAGTCCTAAAACTTTGAGATTTTCTATTTCAGTTCTAAAACTTTCAAAATGTAAAACAGTTGTCTTAAACTATCAGCCACTTGTTCTAGGGTTAATTTTAGGATTAACTATTTATACATTTTGTAAATTTTAGTACTCAAATAAAAATTCATAAAGATATAGGACTTAAATAGAAATTTGTAAAGTTTTAAGACTTAAATAGAAAAGTTACAAAAAATTTATGACTAAAAGTTGTCTTTTCCTTAGCTTTTATTCTATTAGAGCTTCAAAAGCATTTTGGGAAAATACAAATTTATCATTCATCGTTCTTCCTTCCAAATACTTTTCAAAATTGGTCCTTCAATTTCTTAAAGTGAGAAGAAAATTTTTTTCCCAATTTTTTCCAAAGAAATACAATATTTTTGTTGTTTATGCATTAAATGATAAAAAATCACACTTTATGTATGGAGGATTTCTTTGTTGTCATCATTTAAATTAATGTTGCACTAACTTGACCTGGAGCATATATACCATACAAAATTGGTTCTTATTCAATAGGTTCCATTAATATTCTTTTCCAGTTTGGGAAACTATTATCTTATTTGTCTTTTTGGAAAATTTTAAACTTAATAATAAGCTTCTTATTTTTGTATGAGGCGAAGATTGGTCTAGCCTGTAGAAGAGCCAACATCTTTGCTGGCAATTAAATCGACGATCGTGCTCTTTAGTGTTAGGTACTTTTTGCGGGAAGAGCTAGTGGTACATTGAGGAAAAAAATGTCCCAAAACCTAATGACATCTCCATGGATGCAATAGGATTATGCACATGGCTTGAAGCATGCCATGGATTTACTAACCCACAAATCGAATTCAACCTTTAACCAATACTTCAGGCAGCCATAGAACTTTTGATCTGCATTCTTCATGACTCATTGCTACATAAACGTTTTGGGAAAGCATAATAGCAAATATCCATCACGGCCACCTCTATCTCCGCTTTCTTGCCTTCACTCCACTGTAACTTTACTGAATCAACAAAACATTCACAATTCATAGGCAACGTCTTTTCAAAATTGCTCTCAGTTTTCCATGTTGACTTTTTCTCCTCTCCATGGGTTCGTTTTTTCTTTTCCTGCTTCTTTATTTTCTTTTCTCTCTCCTTGTTTTGGTCAAAAAAACTTCAACTGGCAGTTGGAGCAATTTCAACAATTGGCAGCAAAAGATTGAAATCAAATGTGTATATAGACTGGAGGTGGTGGAAAAATTGCCACAAATTATGGCAAAATTAATGGAGTGAAGCAGTACATTGGCTATAAATAGCCATTTCATTTGCTCAGTTTGTACATCCAGTGAGAAGCTTGCTCAATTGTGAGAGCAAAAGAAAATTGTGTGTGAGAGAGATTTATTTTTGAGGAGTGACAAAATAGTGAGATAATTTTTTGAGGTGTTTGGGAAACACTTGAGTGCCACTATTTTGGGTTTATCTCATACCTCTAGAATTTTTTGTCTAGAGAAGATTCTCTCTCTGTAAGCATATTATTTTTATAGTGGAAGAAAATCTCGGAGTTTATCTCGTGGACGTAGACCTAAATTAAGGGTGAACCACGTAAATCTTCTGGTGTCATTTTTTACTAATCATCTTGCTCCCGAAGTTATCACCCCCTGCACGGTCCCAACAAGTGGTATTTGAGCAAGGCTTGGTGTTTATATCAACTTATTGTATGCTCTGTGGTTGCCACTGAAAAGTGGATCGTCCACATCAGAAAATAAGTTAGATTATTATTCACCATTTTTGCTTGATACTGGGTATTTATTAGCTTCATTGAGGCCAAGACCAGTAAGATGATTAGTCTGAACGGCTCAAATTAACACATATGGAGAAGCAAGATGAAGGATCTCTTATATGCGACGAAGATGCACTTGCCTGTGTTTGGTACAACCAAACTGGAGGACAGATCGAAAGAAGATTGGGCATTCGAGCTTGAACAAGTATGTGGTTTTATCTGACAATTTGTCGAAGATAATGTTTACAACCACATATCTGCAGAAACTCATGCACGGGCACTGAGGAATAAGCTTGAGGAGTTGTATGCTTAAAAAACTGGCAACAATAAATTATTTTATCTGAAAAGATTGCTTCAGATAAAATATCGAGAAGGATCATCCATGGCAGATCATCTGAACGATTTACAAGGAATCGTGGAACAGTTATCCATGATGGGCATAAAGTTTGACAACGAGGTACTCGCTCTTATAATGCTAGCCTCATTACCAGAGTCTTGGGAGACTTTGAGAATTTCATTTACAAATTTTGCACCAAATGATGTAGTAAATGTGGAATTCGTCAAAAGTGGAATACTGAATGAAGAGATGAGACAAAGATCGCAAGGATCCTCTTCATCACAATCAGAACTCCTCGTGGTAGATTCTAGGAGGAGAAGTGAGACCAAGGGGCCAAAGCCAAGAGATAAGAGTAGAGGAAGGTCAAACAAATATGCAAAAATTGAATGCCATTACTGCAAGAAAAAGGGGCATATCCAGAGATTTTGCTGAAAACTTAAGCAAGACCAAAAGAAAGGCAAAGGACCGAAGAAAGATAACAGCAGTGATGATGAGCAAGCAAATATTGTCGATGAGTTCAACATTGTTTATGATGATGATATTGTCAATCTTGCAACCAATGAGACAAGTTGGGTAATTGATAGTGGTGCTACCATTCATGTCACTTCTCAAAGAGAATTCTTCTCATCTTACACACTTGGCAATTTTGGTGTTGTGAGAATGAGAAATGAGGGTCTCTCACAAGTTGGAGGAAAATGAGATGTTTATCCAGAGACTCAGAATGGTACACGGTTAGTCCTGAAAGATGTCAGACATGTTCCAGATTTGCGCTTGAATCTGATCTCAACAGGCAGATTGGATGATGAAGGTTACTGCAACACCTTCTTTAATGGTCAGTGGAAGCTGACAAAAAAGAACTCTGGTGGTGGCTAGAGGAACAAAGAACTCAAAACTTTATATGATGCAGGCAAAGCTCTCCCAGGATATTGTGAATGCAGTGGAGAATGACAGTACAGTAGAGTTATGGCATAAACGATTGGGTCATATGAGTGAGAAAAGCATGACCCATCTTTCCAAAAAGAAGACGTTATCTGGACTAGATCAGGTCCATTTGAAGAAATGTGCTGATTGTCTGGCAGGAAAGCAAAACAGAGTATCTTTCAAGAGTTCCCCTCCTTCCAGAATGAAGAATGTGTTGGATCTGGTACACTCAGATCTGTGTGGGCCAATGCCGAAGTCACTTAGTGGTGCTCGATACATTGTGACTTTCATTGATGATCATTCTCGAAAGGCATGGGTATACACTCTAAAGTCAAAAGATCAGGTGTTAGAAGTTTTCAAACAATTTCTAACCCTGGTTGAGAGGCAAACCGGCAAGAAGCTGAAGTGCATAAAAACAGACAATGGTGGAGAGTACATTGGATCATTTGATGCCTATTGCAAACAGCATGGTATTCAACATCAGACAACACCTCCTAAGACACTGCAGTTAAATGGTTTAGCTGAGAGGATGAACAGGATTTTAATGGAGAGAATGAGATGTTTACTCTCACATGCAAAGTTAACTCAAATGTTCTAGGGTGAAGCATTGCTAGTAACTGCTCATGTGTTGAATCGTTCACCGTGTGTCCCTCTACAGTATAATGTCCTAGAGAAGGTATGGTCAGGAAAGGATGTCTCCTATGACCATCTGCGAGTGTTTGGCTATAAAGCCTACGTACATATCCCAAAGGATGAGAGGTCTAAACTTGATGTCAAGACACGACAATGTGTGTTTATTGGCTATGACCAAGATTAATTTGGCTATAGATTTTATGATCCAGCCACAAAGAGGCTTGTCAGAAGCCGTGATGCTATATTTGTTGAAGATCAGACCATTGAAGATATTAAGAAAGCTGAGAAGGATGTTTCAGGATCTGATGGTAGTTCAACAGATTTACAGCTGATTCCTCCAATGGCAGTGCAAAGATAGGTTGGAGATGATGAAAACGATCAACCGGAGGAAGGTGATCATGATGCTCCCATTAAGAATGAACCAAGTAATGCTAATGATGATGATGTTCATCAACAACCACCAGCACCAATGGGTTCTCCAGTTTTAAGGAGATCTAATAGAGTCAGATAACGCTCTACTAGATATCTTGAAAATGAGTATATGTTATTGGCTGACGGGGGAGAACTAGAAAGCTTTGATGAAGCTATGGATGATGAACACAAAAAAAAGTGGATTGATGTCATTCAAGATGAAATGAGATCCTTGCATGAGAAAAAGACCTTTGAGCTGGTGAAGTTGCCAGAGGAAAAAGGGCTTCGAAAAATAAATGGGTATTCAGAATCAAATCTAAAGAATCAAATTCATAACCACGGTTCAAAGCTAGATTAGTTGTCAAGGGTTTCAGTCAAAGGAAAGATATTGACTTTGATGAGATTTTTTCACTGGTTGTGAAAATGACATCCATTCGTACATTCATAGGACTAGCAGCAAGTCTCAACTTGGAGATTAAGTAGACGGATGTGAAAACTGCCTTCCTAGATGGTGACTTGGAAGAAGAAATATACATGGAGCAGCCAGAGGGTTTCGAAGTAAAAGGAAAAGAGGACTATGTTTGCAAGCTAAAGAAAAACTTGTATGGTTTGAAGGAAGCACCCAGGCAGTGATATAAGAAGTTTGAGTTGGTTATGGGGGAGCAAATCTACAAGAAGACTACTTCTAATCACTGTGTATTTGTGTAGAAATTCTCTGATGATGATTTTATTATTCTATTGCTCTATGTGGATGATATGTTGATTGTTGGCTAGAATATTTCCAGGATCAATAGCTTGAAGAAGTAGTTGAGTAAGTCCTTTGCTATGAAAGACTTAGGGCCAGTAAAGCAAATTCTTAGCATGAAGATAACAAGAGATAGGAGCACCAAGAAATTGTGGTTATCACAGGAGAAGTACATTGACAAGGTACTTCAGAGATTCAATATGGACAAGGCTAAAGCGATTAGTTGTCCTCTTGCTAATCATTTTAGATTAAGCTCCAAACAATGCCCTTCTACTGATAAAGAGAAGGAAGAAATAGAAACGGTTCCATATGCCTCAGCAGTTGGAAGTTTGATGTATGCCATGGTATGTACATGACTAGATATTGCTTACTCAGTTAGAGTAGTGAGTAGGTTTCTTTCAAATCCTGGTAAGGAACATTGGGCTACAGTGAAATGGATTTTCAGGTATCTTCGTGGTACTTCCAAAATGTGCTTATGTTTTGGGAATGCAAAGTCTGTGTTAGTTGGTTACACAAATGCAGATATGGCTGGCGATGTTGACTCAAGAAAGTCTACATCAAGATACTTGATTACATTTGCAGGGGGAGTTGTGTCATGGCAATCAAGATTACAGAAATGTATTGCTCTTTCAACAATAGAGGCGGAGTTTATTGCAGCAACGAAAGCATGTAAAGAGTTGCTGTGGATGAAGAAGTTCTTAAAAGAACTTGGTTTCCACCAGGAGAAATATGAATTGTTCTGTGACAATCAGAGTACAATTCATCTTGGTAAGAATTCCTGTTTTCATTCCAGATCGAAGCACATTGATGTAAGATATCACTGGATAAGGAATGCATTGGAGATGAAGCTATTAGAGCTTGAGAAGATCCATACTGATGAAAACAGATCTGATATGTTGACCAAGAATCTACCGAGAGAAAAGTTTGAATACTGTCAATTGGCAGCAGGAATGGTAGAACTCCCACATGAGGCGAGAGGGGGAGATTGTTGATTTTTTCTCCCCTCCATGTGGAGGGGTTCGTTTTTTCTTCTCCTGCTTCTTTCTTTTCTTTTCTCTCTCCTTGTTTTGGTCAAAAAAACTTCGGCTGGAAGTTGGAGCAATTTCAACAATTGGCAGCAAAAGATTGAAATCAAATGTGGATACAGACTGGAGGTGGTGGAAAAATTGCCACAAATTATGGCAAAATTAATGGAGTGAAGCAGTACATTGGCTATAAATAGCCATTCCATTTGCTTAGTTTGTACATCCAGTGAAAAGCTTGCTCAATTGTGAGAGCAAAAGAAAATTGTGTGTAAGAGAGATTTATTTTTGAAGAATGATAAAATAGTGAGATAATTTTTTGGGGTGTTTGGGAAACACTTGAGTGCCACTATTTTGGGTTTATCTTATACCTCTAGAATTTTTTGTCTAGAGAAGATTCTCTCTCTGTAAGCCTACTATTTTTATAGTGGAAGAAAATCTCGGAGTTTATCCTGTGGATGTAGCCCTAAATTAAGGGTAAACCACGTAAATTTTTTGGTGTCATTTTTTACTAATCATCTTGCTCCCAAAGTTATCACCCGCTGCGTGGTCTCTACATTCCAAACCAAAACAAAGCAAAGCTCACCACTTTTTTGGATATTTTGAAAGCTTCCTCTAATTCAAACATCTCATACATGGTGTTTACCTCACATGTTCGCACGTGGACACTTTCTATCCACATAGGACTAATTTGCTTAATTTAGCAAAGTTGAGGGACTAAGAAGTGTAATGTGCTAAGTTAGAGGATTAAGTCACACTGAGTCAAGGATAAAGAATTAATTGCATGTGTTTTCCAAGTTAGAGGACCAATTGTGCATTTCGGCCAAAAGATAATGAGATATTGGTCATTCAACTTAGTCTTTCTTGAGGTAAACTTTGTGTGCTAGCTTCCAAATTTGCACGGATGGGCTTACATACTTCCATGATCCTCCAAATGGAGCTAGAGAAGGAAGCCATTTTAGGCGTGGGTAGTTTTTTATTCTTTCCTTTCACACTAAATAAATAAATAAATAATCAGCCACATTTCAAGAATTTGTGGAGTTTTCTGATCAAATAAAAAGTCTATGACGTATTCTTGAAATTTTTTATATAGATAGGGTAGAATCCACCGTTTGACATGTTTTTGATATAATGGTGCCATCTTTCCACATGCCTCGAGTAGATGCTTTTAGGCTATAGTAGAGCATGAAATTAAATACAGCGGTACATTGCAATACGCGGTAAAAATATTTTCACTTTTTTATTATTTTTTCTATAAAATATTATGGTATATTACGATATTTCATAGTATTTCGCATACCAATCATTTTTCATGTACAATTTCAAAAAAAATTGAAATATATCGCAAATACCACGAGGTAAGTATTGTGGTATTCTATTTTTTGTGGACATGTATAAGATATTTTTTTTCCATTTTATATCAAAATATTATACATAAATATGCAAAATAGTAAAATATAATTAATATACATATTTTAAGATAAATATTTTCTTTTATTTTCTAGTTTTTTTTCTTTTGCCTTTGCTTTTTTTTTTTTCTGTAGTCTTCTAACTCATATTTTAACATAAAAACAATACTCATATTATTAAAGTATTGCTTTTTTCTTCTCTTGCATCAATAAATTATTTTTTTGATCTATATATATTATTTTTTTATATAAAATATCTTATATATATATATATATATATATATATATATATATATATATATATATATATTATTTATATTTAAAAAATTATGATGATAAAATTATATACATATAAAATTATGCCAAAAAAATTTATTTAATTTATTTAATATTAAAATACTATTATAATATTATTTTTTTACAAAAACAGTAATGGTATGTGGCACGATATAACTTGTAATATACCTTAAAAATATAGGGTGCGGTATATTTAGTAGTAACAGTATTTAATACCTTGCAGTAGAGGGATCAAGTTGTGAAATAAAACTAAGTTAAGACTCATGGTCTAATTCAGAAAAAAAAATAGAGAGACTCATGGCGTAAATTTAAAAACGAATGTAAATAATACTCTTCATAATTGTAAATTGTTCATTTAAATAATGGTAATGCTGCATTAATTTTCACCATCAATTTCCTTCTATAAATTTAATTTTTACCATAAAATTAGTTTTTGCGTGCGAAGTATGCTTTATACTCCATTAAGTAATAATTTATAATAATTAGTAGCTGAAAGCACATGCTATTAAGACTAATATTTACAAGGAAAATTGCAATCTCATAATTGCTTAGAATTATGGAAAAATTTGAACCCTTCAATAATTGTATACTATACAAGTTGAGCAACCTATGCATCACACGAGAATCATTTTTTAAATTGAAATTGGGTTAATATGTTAAAATACAGGTTGTGTTTTCATTTATTTGTATATGTAGTCTAGTTGTGTAATACAAAACTTGTCTTACCTTTTATTTCTTTCTTTTCGTTGCTATTATTCTTTCCATTAATAAACAAACTTCGTATTCAAAACTCCGGATTTTTTACACTATATTCAAATACATGGTATAAAATCATGGGTGGTAAGTTATTAATTAATGTAAGACATGTACTGTAAACCGACAAATTGGTTTTAGAAACCTACATAAAATCACTCCTTATAGTGTCAACCTTAGAAATTTAAAGATTTAAGTAAATCTTGCTTGATCTTGAAGTTCTTAAGCTTGGTTGACATATATGGGAAAATAATATAGTTAATAAGTTTACATTATAGTAGAATGATAAATAAAGCTAAATATGGAAGAAAGAAGGTATAATATATTAGAAACCTTGAAAAGTCTTCACAACTAAAGAAGTGATAACTTCAACAACACAAGTTGATTCTTTTTCTCCCTTCTTCGCCAAAATAATTTGGGAGAACTCTGACCATAATATAAGTATAATTTTATTCCTGCTGTTTAGAAAAGATGGAAATTAGTAGAAAAATATACACAAATGATCAAAGGGAAAATATTGAACATTATTGTGTAGAAAATACCTCAAATCTTGTAATTTGATGGTTAGGATGTCAACTGAATCACCCTTAACAATTTTTTGCTCAATTGTACCAACTTTTACAATAACTCCCACAATATCTGATAGGGAAAAAAATGATAATTATGATGTATAAATAGTACATGGAGCATCTGATTATATTTTAGAAAATTTTTAAAGAAATATGTAAGGAGTTCTTTTTGGGCAATGCGTGTGGTAAGTTGATCAAAAGCAACAAACTAAAATTTGTGCATGAGAAAATCACAAGGCTCATAGTTTACATCATAGATTTGTGTAGTATGAGTAATGTGGATCATAAATGAGTGTGTACTTATGATCCGATAAGTCTTTTTCTTTGTAAGAACAGTGAAATTCTTGAAGATATACACACTTCCTTCATGAAGCTTCTCTTTAAACTTGTATGCCAAAATATTTTTGATATACCCATCAATTGCCACACCCTTCATATGTAAATAAAAATGTAATAGCCAATAATAGATTATGAATGTATATTTATAGAAGGAAGGAAAAAATAAATTACAAATTCAGTACAATAAAGAAAAAGAAGAATACTTTCTCATCCACAAGAACAAAATTTGTACTAATAAATTGGTCACTTTTTTAAAATTAAAAACATCTCATAAAAGATGCACCCTTACTTGAATAACTCAATTAGTCTTTTTGGAAGACAATTCCTCCAATGTAATATATTTCATCAGGAGACTATAAAAGTAAGAAAAGATTCATAAAAGAACATATTTGTCAATTGTAGGAATTCAAAGACAAGGAAATAAAAAAAAAAAAAATCTATCAGTCTTTTTAGGCAATTACCTCATCTTTGGAATTGTTGAAAATATGAAAATATACATTAATGAATAAAAAAAGATAGGAAGAAAGAGAGGACAAGAAGAATTTATAATATTTAGTGTATGTTGAAAGCAAGTGTTAGAACCTATACGTATATATAGGAATGAATGAGTGAATTAGTGAATTTTGGAGTGAGAGATATATAGAGACTTTAAGTATTAATTACTACAAATGAATTCTAAAATTAATGTTATAAATGTGCTATGAAGTTAATGCTAAAGGAAAAAGTCTTGGGGAAGTCGGATGGACAATAGTAAGACCATTAAAGCGCATAAAATTATAATCAGAATGTTAGTGTTGTGCCTAAAAGCCAATCATGAGATGATTGTCTTTTTGCACACTGAGTCATGATATTTTATTAAGGCATTAATCCAACAATTATGTTTGTTATTTTGTTTCTGCGTAACTTAACAAACATAATTGTAACCCTAGAATAATGATATTCTTAAATGTTCCTAGTCCAGTATTATTGTGGAGCGGGTTGCAATAATACATAATGACTAGCATATGTGGAGACTAATATGAGATATGTAGTCTACATATGGGTACAAGTTGGAGAACTTGTGTACTGGACCGACCCACCATGAGAACACTTCATGGATCGTTATATGAGTGTCATAAGTGATTCTCATAGTGATCATGGTATATGTAGTCCTTCGACCTAAAATCATCAAGGTTCCCTACATGTGAGTCACATACTTTGATACTTTCCTTTGTTGCTCATAACTGAGTGAACTTGAAGGAGGTCATTGGGTATGTCACATATCATGCGGAGGGATTTATATGATCGAGATGAGATTTGTCCCTCCTATGTAACGGGAGTGATATCTTCGGGCCCTTTGATAGAGTAAGTCTTAGAAAAATGCATGGCCATGCTCGGATGAGTTGATATACGATATCAATGTCATCAGTTTAAGTTGGTCTACTCGGTAATCAAGAAACCAAAGATTGGGTTATACGAGAGTGACACATTCCATGTCTCGTGCTTAGTCTTGATATCTTGGACAAAGGGACAATGACATATATCGGTGATAATCATAAAGGTTTAGTCAAATCATCGACAATCTTGTCACTTGGGTAGCAATGATGTGTTGCTAGACACCGCTCATTGCTTATGATCATAAATGTGATTTATGATCATTGCCAACGTGATAAGAGCCTATTGGGTCGCACACATAGAGCTATTTGGATCGTTAGAGTGCATGGGCTAATTATTTGGGTTTTGGTTTCACTTTAATTTCGTATTAATAATGGGCCCAAGAGTTGAGCCATTATTAAGCCCGAAATTAAATCCTAATTGGATTAGGGCTTTGAAATCCATTAGGCCTGGAAGTTGAGTCTCACTATAAATACAACTTCTAGTGAGAAATTCGCAGGTCTCCTTGCCCTAACCTCCCAAAAGGACAACCGCACTCTTCTCTTGCAATTCCTTGGAGGACGCAAGCTAGCACTGCAAGCGCAAGAGAAACGCATCTGCCAGGACGTGGTGGAAGCGTGGTGATCCCGGGAGGCTCGTGTGGATACCATAGAGAGCTTGAAGACGTCAACTGTTCAAGTTTTGTGATTCGACTCTACAGTTGAATGAGAGATCTCAACCGAAAATTATGTATGAAAATTTTCGAACACCCGGTTTACCCCGTTTCACTTGGATCCTGGAGGATTTCGGTTAAATTTAGCTGCGCTGTTTAGCTCCCGAAACCCAACAGTGGTATCAGAGCTACTGGTGAAACCCTAAATCGGGATTGATGTTGAATCGCATGATGTTATGTGTTCGGTTGCTTTTCGGGCATGATTAATTAAATTGATTCATGTTGCATGAAATCGGAACTCGTAATGAACAAATGAGATATATGAAGAAACGACACAAATTGGTTAATGAGATTAACCCGAAATTGATAGGTATGAGATACCTATATGGATTAGGATTCTTGCAATAGTTGCAAAAACCCTAGGTTTGTTCGGATTCGGCCTGTTCAGGCACCGAAAGTAAGGTATTTTTGGCGGTTCGAATGGAGGAGTCTCGGGTGCCTACTTGCTCGAAATAGAAGATTTTGGGCTAAGCAATTGTAAGACAATGTTTTGCGCTGGGGGGCGCTGCCCCCCACGCCCCCCGCAAGGGCAGCTCCCCTTGACCCCGCTCGCTGACCGGTCAGCGGAACCACCGCTGTGCTGACCGGCCAGCGGGACCGCCGTATGCGAAGTGCCACATAAATAAAAACTAGTTAATCAACGCGTGAAAATTGGCATGCATCTTTGTTGAATGAGATTTGACATGATATGCTGATTAGTGTTTGAAGCATGGTGCATGGTTATAGCCCTTGATTGGTTGTACTTGTAAATACGGCCTGCAAGTCGTGCCTTCTCTTATTACTCTCATTGTACATTCTCTTCTCACCTTACTCCCCTCGAATGTAACTCGAGGTTTCTATTATTGGTGTAATGGTGCATTATGGGATCGTCCAAGTTGGTTTGTCCAAAGATCATCCAAGGTGGTATGTCCAAGGAGGTGACAACAAAAGGGCAACCAAGAAAGGAAGAGAAGGAGCTTGTGAAGACTCTTTTCTTTTCTTAGGCTTTTATGATATTCTCATTAGCTTGAGAATATCATATAGTTTGGGCTATAACCATGTCATATTTATGTTCTTGTAAGCATGAGATGCATGTTTTATATTTGTATGTGATGCATGTATAAAACAATCGGAGATAACAAATTGGTGAGATCAAAAGAAAAAAATCCCTCAAACAAATATTAAGTCGTTAAATGTGATGCCTTCCAAATGTTGGCACTCGTCAAGACTTTGATCAACATTAGGTGGGTTTGCCAAAGCGAAGCACCTATGTTCATCTTGGTAAGGCGCGATGGGATAATAGTGATATCCAAACTGCGAACTTTGGGATCGACTTAACTAAGTCATTCTAATAGGATTAGGGACTTAGAGGCAAGTTCATGAGATGAGCTTGGACAAGTGTTGTTCACCAAACTATCCAAGAGTTGCATGGGATGCAATTGGCAAAGAGTTGCCTACTTAAATAGCTGTAACTTGAGAGAAAAGCCAAAGCTGACTCAGGTTGTGGTCTAATATGGATCTTGGCTCACTAGAATACCTTAGCGCCGAGGTGTTCCGAAATAATATCAAGGGTTATTATTTTGAGGAAAATAGTGGGAGTATCGTTTAATAAAAGTCCTTATTAAATGAATTAAAATACATGACTCTTACACTGCATATTTACTGTTGTAGATAACCATGGCACAAAACACATCGACACTTTCGTTGCGATCGATCCTTGAGAAGGAAAAACTAAATGGGACCAACTTTCTCAAATGGTACCGAAACTTGAGGATAGTCCTCAAACAAGAGAGAAAGGCTTATGTCCTAGAGCAGCCCATTCCGAATAAGCCTGCTGCCACTGCTCCAAGAACTGAAAGGGATGCACAAGAGGCATTCTGATGATGCTTTGGATGTTGCATGCCTCATGCTTATTACCATGGAATCTGAGCTTCAGAAGCAACATGAGAACATGGGGGCGTTCGATATGATCGAACATCTCAAAATGCTTTTCCAAGAGCAAGCTAGGTATGAGAGGTTTGAGACCCCTAAGGCATTGTTTCAGTGCAAGATGTCTGAGGGAAGTCCCGTGGGTCCTCATGTGCTCAAGATGATTGGTTACATTGAGAATCTTGAGAATTTGGGATTTGCTCTTCAGAAAGAGTTGGCTATTGATGTAGTCTTGCAATCGTTGCCTGAAAGCTACAATCAGTTCGTCATGAACTATAACATGAATGACCTAGACAAGTCCCTCCCTGAATTGCTCAACATGTTAAGAATTGCTGAGCAAAACCTTAAGAAGGCTAAGCCCATTTTGATGGTTCAAAAGGGCAAGGGAAAGGGAAAAGCCAACAAGAAGAAGGATAAAGCTAATGGAAAGTCTAATGCTAATTCTTCTTCAGCTGCATTGAAACCAAAGGGTCGTGTGGCAAAGGAAGGGGAGTGCTTCCATTGTAAGCAACCTGGACACTGGAAGTGCAACTGCAAGCTCTATCTTGAAGAACTTGCTAAGGAAAAGGGAAGTAAGACTTCCACTTCAGGTATTCTTGTTATAGAGGCTAACTTTTCTACTTCCTCATCTTGGGTATTGGATACTGGATGTGGATCTCACATTTGTGCAAATGTGCAGGATCTAAATAGAAGTAGAAGATTGGCCCGAGGTGAAGTGGACCTACGTGTTGGAAATGGCGCAAGGGTTGCTGCCTTGGCCGTAGAGACTTATGTTCTCACTTTACCTAGTGGATTAGTTTTAGAATTAGACAACTACTACTTTGTGTCTACTATTAGTAGAAATTTGATTTCTATTTCTTGTTTGGACAAGAAAGGTTTTTCATTTATAATAAAGGACAAATGTTGTTCTATTTATTTGAATGAAATCTTTTATGGTAGTGCTAAACTTAGCAATGGGTTGTATGTTCTAGACCTCGAAGATCCAATCTATAATGTGAATACCAAGAAGGTCAGATTAAATGATTCAAACCCGACCTATCTCTAGTACTGTCGCTTGGGCCATATAAATGAGACCCGTATATCCAAGCTCCATAAGGATGGATTTTTGGACTCATTTGATTTTGAATCATATGAGACAAGTAAGTCATGTTTGTTGGGCAAGATTACCAAAGCCCCATTCACAGGGCAAAGTGAAAGGGCTAATGACTTACTAGGACTCATACATAGTGATGTATGTGGCCCTATGTCTACACAAGCTAGAGGAGGTTTCCAATACTTCATTACTTTCACTGATGACTTCAGCAGATATGGCTATGTGTATCTCATGAGACACAAGTCAGAATCCTTTGAAAAGTTCAAAGAATTCAAGAATGAAGTAGAGAATCAACTCGAGAAGAGTATTAAAGTGCTTCGATCAGATCGAGGTGGAGAGTACTTGGATCGAGAATTCCTTGACTATCTGAAGGAGTGTGGTATAGTATCACAACTCACTCCACCAGGTACACCTCAATGGAATGGTGTATCTGAGAGGAGAAATTGAACTCTGTTAGACATGGTTCGCTCTATGATGAGTCAAGCTAACCTTCCAAACTCCTTTTGGGGACATGCTCTAGAGACAGCTGTTTTTGCACTAAACCGAGTTCCATCTAAATCGGTTCAAAAGACACCATATGAGATATAGAGTGGGAGGCGTCCCAATTTGTCTTTTATGAAGATTTGGGGCTGTGACGCTTATGTGAAACGTCAATCCTCTGAAAAACTAGGGCCCAAATCTCAAAAATGCCTTTTTGTTGGGTATCCCAAAGAAACAAAGGGTTACTATTTCTACAATCCTTCTGAGCAAAAAGTGTTTGCTGCTTGAACTGGTGTCTTTTTGGAGAAAGAGTTTATCTCTAGAGAAACTAGTGGGAGGAAAGTAGAACTTGAAGAAATTCAAGAACAACAAGGAGACATCGAGCCTGAAATGGAACCTGAACAGACACCACAAGATGTTGTTCAAGAGTCTGTTCCTGTAGCACAAAGCCCACGTAGGACTGGTAGGATTCGGCGTGAGCCCGAGAGATATGGATTTCTCGTGACTCACACCGGAGATGTGATGCCCATGGATCAGGATGAGCCCACAACCTACCAGCAAGCTATGTCGGGGGCTGACTCTGAGAAGTGGCTAGTGGCCATGAAATCCGAGATGGAATCCATGTATGAAAACCAAGTATGGACTTTGGTTGACCCACCTGAAGGGGTAAAACCCATAGGGTGCAAATGGGTTTTCAAGAAGAAAACTGACATGGATGGTAATATGATTACCTTTAAGGGACGATTGGTTGCAAAAGGTTTCAAGCAAATTCATGGTATTGACTATGATGAAACTTTTTCACCAGTTGCTATGCTTAAATCCATCCGAATTTTGTTTGCTATTGCTGCACACTATGATTATGAGATATGGCAAATGGATGTCAAAACTGCATTCCTAAATGGAAAGCTACTTGAGGATGTGTACATGACACAACATAAGGGTTTTGTCATTCCTGAGAATGCCAATAAAGTGTGCAAGTTGCAAAGGTCCATTTATGGACTGAAGCAAGCTTCTCGAAGTTGGAATCTTCGTTTTGATGAAGCAATCAAAGAGTTTGGTTTTATAAAAAATGAAGATGAACCTTGTGTCTACAAGAAGGTTAGTGGGAGCGCTATTGTCTTTTTGGTGTTGTATGTAGATGACATACTACTCATCGGGAATGACATTCCTGAGCTACAGTCTGTGAAGATGTGGCTGGGGAAATGTTTCTCTATGAAGGACTTGGGTGAAGCAGCCTATGTGTTAGGCATCAGGATCTATAGAGATAGATCTAGAAAGCTTCTTGGCCTAAGTCAAAGTACATATATTGACAAGGTGTTAAAGAGGTTTAGCATGCAAGATTCCAAGAAAGGATTCTTGCCCATGTCACATGCTATCACTCTTTCTAGATCTCAGTGTCTGAGTACAACCGAGGAGAGAGAGCGCATGAGTAAGATTCCATATGCCTCAGCAATTGGATCTATCATGTATGCCATGATATGTACTTGTCTCGATGTCTCATATGCTTTGAGCATGACGAGTAGGTACCAATCGAACCCTAGTGAGAGTCACTGGACAGCTGTTAAGAACATCCCTAAGTACTTACGAAGGACTAAGGATGCATTCTTGGTCTTTGGAGGTGAAGATGAGCTCATTGTAAGGGGTTACACCGATGCAAGCTTCCAATCCGATAAGGATGATTTTAGATCGCAATCTGGTTATGTGTTTTGTATTGGTGGTGGTGCTGTGAGCTGGAAGAGTTCAAAGCAAGAGACAATAGTTGACTCTACAACAAAATCTGAGTACATTGCTGCCTCTGATACTGCGAAGGAGGCAGTTTGGATCAAGAAGTTCATCACTGAACTTGGAGTAGTTCCAAGCATTACTGACCCGATAGAGCTCTATTGTGACAACAATGGAGCAATCACACAGGCTAAGGAACCTCGATCTCACTAACGATCCAAACATATACTTTGACGCTATCATCTCATCAGGGAGATCATCGAGAGGGGTGATGTAAGGATATGCAGGACTTCGACAGACAGCAACATTGCTGATCCACTAACAAAGCCCCTTACGCAGTAGAAGCATGATAGCCATTCTAGGTCCATTGGTATTAGATACATGGATGATTGGCTTTTAGTGCAAGTGGGAGACTGTTAGTGTTATGCCCAAAAGCCAATCATGAGATGATTGTATTTTTGCACATTGAGTCATGATATTTTATTAAAGCATTAATCCAGCAATTATGTTTGTTATTTTTTTTCTGCGTAACTTAACAAACATAATTGTAACCCTAAAATAATGATATTCTTAAATGTCCCTAGTCTAGTATTATTGTGGAGCGGGTTGCAATAATACATAATGACTAGCATATGTGGAGACTAATATGAGATATGTAGTCTACATATGGGTACAAGTTAAAGAACTTGTGTACTGGACTGACCCACCATGAGAACACTTCATGGATCGTTATATGAGTGTCATAAGTGATTCTTATAGTGATCATGGTATATGTAGTCCTTCGACTTAAAATTATCAAGGTTCCCTACATGTGAGTCACATACTTTGATACTTTCCTTTGTTGGTCGTAACTGAGTGAACTTGAAGGAGGTCATTGGGTATGTCACATATCATGTGGAGGGATTTGTATGATCGAGATGGGATTTGTCCCTCCTATGTAACGGGAGTGATATCTTCGGGCCCCTTGATAGAGTAAGACTTAGAAAAATGCATGACCATGCTCGGATGAGTTGATAAACGATATCAATGTCATCAGTTTAAGTTGGTCTACTCGGTAATCAAGAAACCAAAGATTGGGTTATACGAGAGTGACACATTCCATGTCTCGTGCTTAGTCTTGATATCTTGGACAAAGGGACAATGGCATATATCGGTGATGATCATAAAGGTTTAGTCGAATCATCGACAATCTTGTCACTTGGGTAGCAATGATGTGTTGCTAGACACCGCTCATTGCTTATGATCATAAATGTGATTTATGATCATTGCCAACGTGATAAGAGCCTATTGGGTCGCACGCATAGAGCTATTTGGATCATTAGAGTATTGGGTTTCGGGAGCCAAACAGCGCAGCGGAATTTAACCGAAACCCTCCAGGATCCAAGTGAAACGGGGTAAACCGGGTGTTCGAAAATTTCATACCTAATTTTCGGTTGAGATCTCTCACTCAACTATAGAGTCGAATCACAAAACCTGAACAGTTGACGTGTTCAGGCTCTCTATGGTATCCACACGAGCCTCTCGGGATCACCACGCTTCCACCACGTCCCGGCAGATGCGTTTCTCTTGCGCTCGCAGTGCTAGCTTACGTCCTCCAAGGAATTGCAAGAGAAGAGTGCGGCTGTCCTTTTGGGAGGCTATGGCAAGGAAACCTGCGAATTTCTCACTTAAAAGTTGTATTTATAGTGGGACTCAACTTCCAGGCCTAATGGGTTTCAAAGCCCTAATCCAATTAGGATTTAATTTCGGGCTTAATAATAGCTCAACTCCTTGCCCCATTATTAATACGAAATTAAAGTGAAACCATAACCCAAATAATTAGCCCATGCACTCTAATGATCCAAATAGCTCTATGTGTGCGACCCAATAGGCTCTTGCCATGTTGGCAATGATCATAAATGTCATGTTGGCAATGATCATAAATCACATTTATGATCATAAGTAATAAGCGGTGTCTAGCAACACATCATTGCTACCCAAGTGACAAGATTGTCGGTGAATCGACTAAACCTTTATGATCATCACCGATATATGCCATTGTCCCTTTGTCCAAGATATCAAGACTAAGCACGAGACATGGAATGTGTCACTCTCGTATAGCCCAATCTTTGGTTTCTTGATTACCGAGTAGACCAACTTAAACTGACGACATTGATATCATATATCAACTTATCGAAGCATGGCCATGCATTTTCTAAGTCTCACTCTATCAAGGGGCCCAAAGATATCACTCCCGTTACATAGGAGGGATAAATCCCATCTTGATCATACAAATCCCTCCGCATGATATGTGACATACCCAATGACCTCCTTTAAGTTCACTCAGTTACGAGCAACAAAGGAAAGTATCAAAGTATGTGACTCACATGTAGGGAACCTTGATGATCTTAGGTCGAAGGACTACATATACCATGATCACTATGAGAATCACTTATGACACTCATATAACGATCCATGAAGTGTTCTCATGGTGGGTCGGTCCAGTACACAAGTTCTCCAACTTGTACCCATATGTACACTACATATCTCATATTAGTCTCCACATATGCTAGTCATTATGTATTATTGCAACCCGCTCCACAATAATACTAGACTATGGATGTTTAAGAATATCATTATTCTAGGGTTACAATTATGTTTATTACGTTACGTAGAAACAAAACAACAAACAAAATTGCTGGATTAATGCCTCAATAAAATATCATGACTCAATGTGCAAAAATACAATCATCTCATGATTGGCTCTTTTGGGCACAACACTAACATAGAGTGCATGGGCTAATTATTTGGGTTATGGTTTCACTTTAATTTCGTATTAATAATGGGCCCAAGAGTTGAGCCATTATTAAGCTCGAAATTAAATCCTAATTGGATTAGGGCTTTGAAATCCATTAGGCCTGGAAATTGAGTCTCACTATAAATACAACTTCTAATGAGAAATTTGCAGGTCTCCTTGCCCTAGCCTCCCAAAAGGACAGCCGCACTCTTCTTTTGCAATTCCTTGGAGGACACAAGCTAGCACTGCGAGCGCAAGAGAAACGCATCTGCCGGGACGTGGTGGAAGCGTGGTGATCCCGAGAGGCTCGTGTGGATACTATAGAGAGCTTGAACACGTCAACTGTTTAGGTTTTGTGATTCAACTCTACAGTTGAATGAGAGATCTCAACCGAAAATTAGGTATGAAAATTTTCGAACACCCGGTTTACCCCGTTTCACTTGGATCTTGGAGGGTTTCGGTTAAATTCCGCTGCGCTGTTTGGCTCCCGAAACCCAACACAGAACACTCTAATAAAAATTAAAGCTACTAAATTGCTAACAGAGATGAAATTTATTTAAAACAATTTATTAAGGGACAATAATATTAATGAGTTTTTAAGAAGGAAATGAAAGCTAATGGTGTTTTAATATACTAAGAGGATAGAAATTTAAATTCAACCACTAAAATGTATAAAAAATAAAATTTTAAGGGCTCACTTCTATAGCACAAAGAGCCAACTAAGAATTACAATTCAAAATTTAAATTTTAAAGTTATGATTATGTGGGGGCCTAAGGTATTAAATAATACAAATATACTATACAATTAATAATAAAAGAAATAGGGGAATGAGTGAATTTTGCAGTGAAAAGTATAGAAGGAGCTAACTATTAATTATAATAAATGAAATTTTAAATTAATACTATAAATGTATTATGAATTAAATACTAAAAGAATTAGTCCTGGGGAATGGGTGGGTTGGTAAAGAAGTAGTAGAATGAGTGAATTTTGGAATGAGGGCTATATAAGGACCTAACTATTAATTATAACAAATGAATTCTAAAATTAATGATACAAATGTATTATGAAATAAATGCTAAAGGAATTAGTCTTGGGGAATGGATGACTTTCTCTTGAAATTAATGCTACAAATGTATTATGAAGTAAATGCTAAAGAAATTAGTCTTGGAGAATGGGTTATGACTATATGAGGGCGTAAGGTATTAAACAATATAAACACACTGTGCAATTAATGTTAAAATAAGTAGGGGAATGAGTGAATTTTGGAGTGAAGAGTATATGAGGACTTAACTATTAATTATAACAAATGAATTTTGAAATTAATCTTACAAATGTATTATGAAGCAAATGCTAAAGGAATTACTCTTAGGGAATAGGTGAGCTTTTCTTTTATATTATGAAGTAAATGCTAAAGGAATTAGTTTTGGGGAATGAGTGAGGTTCTCCTTTATATATAGATATATAGATATTAACTATAGGCAGAGGTGACTATTCTTGAACAGAGCACAGCGTTCTCCCTCCTTTATTTTTTTTGGCTTTTTCTAGAGTAATGGTTTAAACGTTGTTCTAATAAGTTTGTCCTAATATTGAAGAAAATGTTGTTCTTCTAGCTCTTGATACTATTTATACAACACCAGCAAACTACAAATACAACTGTCCAAGCTAACGTGTGCACTATTCATCTATAGTGATAAACAGTGTGCGTTGTTTTTTCTTTTTACTTTTTCTTCCTTTTGAGATACAATTGCTTCTTTGGGAAGATCAATCATCTTTTTGAAAGACAATAGTATTTTTGAGAGCCTATGTTGCTATTTCTCCACTTTCATTTTGTTTCATGTTTCTTTTTTGATAAACATGTTTTGAATCATTTACAGTGATGAACAATGTGTCACTTTTTTTTTCCTATTTTCTTTTGAGATATAATTGCTTGTTTTGGAAAATCGGTCATCTTTTTGAAAGATGATAATATTCTTGAGGCCTACGTTGCTATTTCTCTATTTTCATATTGTTTCACGTTTCTTTTTTGCTAAAATACGTTTTGAATCACTTAATTGCTTTTGCTTCCCATTTTAATCCTTATATTTAATTTGCGTGATGTTTTGGTCCTAAACTTAATAATTACTTAATGATAGTCTTTCTATTTGCTTGTTTGGTCCCCAAACTTCTTTACTCTTTATTTTGTATGTATTATCTTCTAAAGCAAAACTTGGACACCATGGTTTGTTTGGCTTTTAGCAAAACTATCTCTCTCTCCTTTATTAAGTCAGTTGTTAAATCTTTAATATCTAAAGTTTTTTTTCCATTTCCTCTCTTAGTCCCTCAACTATTTTTTTCTCTTTTCATTCATTATTGTTTTGTCAAACAAAACTTTAGTCACTATAATTTTTCCACTTTTATGTATGGTTCCAGATGATTCGGCTTTCGTCAATTTATTATTTTTTGTTTCTTTTTGTATTTGTTAAGTTAATGGTTAAACCGTTAATTTATTAATATAAATTAAACACTATTTTATGGTTAGTTTATGTCATTTATTTATTGATGATTGAGTTTTGTAGCTTGAGTTATTTACTTTGAAAGCCCTATGGTTTAATAAATCAATGGGAAAATTACCAGGACCCCCTTGAGGTTAGGTCGAACCTACATTTGTACATACAAAAACATAGTTGGAGAATATTGTAGATCTACATAACTTTTTTTTTAAAATTTTTCCTATGTAAGGGCATAACTTCTCTTTCAGCCTATGTAGATTTTCTTTCTTTCATTTTAGTCCCTATATTTTATATGTTTGTCATTTTGGTCTTTTTTCTCTTTTTTCTGTTTTTTTCCCTTTTAGTGCAAATTCAATGTTAAACCCTTACTACCTATAAGCATAGAGTTAGGATTTTGTAAAACAAGAATTGTTGGTGCACCAAAAATCTATCCAATGTTGAGTAAGTAGTATATCTTTCTTCTACTTTTGTAAGCCCTAGCTTGAATGAACGAAACTCCCAATCCCAACCCATGTAGCAAAGCTCCTCTGAAATGCCAACTATCGAAGCGGTGGCTGCCTATTTTAACAAACAAGTAGGCATTAATTGTGTTAATCTCTAATCACCAAATATGCAAGTATTATCTTTATAAGATGACATTCATTTGGGATTAAGGGGTGTAGTAGAGAATAAATTTTTTGATGAGTTTTATTTTTTTGGTGAAATTTTAAAAAAGTTCATGCTTTGAAAAACTCATTGAAAGGGATAAAAGAGTATATCTATAATGAGCTTTGATAGTACAAGGGGCCAAAGAAAAGTATTTTTATTGAATTTCTATTTAGACCCCTCAATTTGTTCTAATTTTTATTGCTCATTTTTTGTATCAATAGTAAAACACTAATTTTAGTTCTTAAAATCTCTTTTTTTATCCTATTAATCTTGAAACTTTATTGTATAACGATTAAACATGATTTTATGTCAACTCAAAATCTCTATTTTTTCATTAAAAAGTTTATTTTATCAATAGTTAAACTCACTTTTAATTACTAGAACTCTAAACTTTTCTCTTTTTAATCCCAAATTTTATTATTTAATAATTATTGTACTATATTTATATTAAATGCTACCACATATTGAACCGACACAACTCCAGAATTTTGTGCTTTTCCTTTTTGGTCCTCAAACTTTTTCTTTTGGACAACTAACCTTTTGTTTGAGTTCATAAAATATTGTTATTTGTCTTTTTTAGTTACAAACTTTGGTTATTTATAATAAAATATCTGAACAATAAATCACCGCTACAATGCATGGTCAATTCACGTTGTGTAGGTCTAAACCTTTTCACCTTGTGTGGGTCTAAACCAAAGGTTTGGCCATGACTCTCACAAAAGTAATGGAATTCAAGCCTTATTCAAAAGGCCAAAGTACACTAGAGGCTCCTGAACTTTTTCAACTCACACAAGTTAGTCTTCAAATTTTAACTTAATTGGCAGAAGACCTCCAACTTTACAACTTGGTACATATTAGTTCAACTTGTTGACTTGACTCTTTTTTTTTTAATGACTTAAATATATTAAGAGACCTCAAATTTAACAACTCATATAAGTTGGCCATTAAACTAGAACTTTTACTACACTAGGCCTTAAACTTTACACTAAACAATGAGTATCATAAAAATTAATTAAAACTAATTATAAATTAATTAAAATTAATTTTTTTAGGTTCAGTAAAGAAAAAATTTATGAAATTAGTTAATTCATAAAAATTGAATTAAGTCTCTCTGGTTTAGTCCCTATTATAGATCAAGTTTGTGGATGAACTGACCTAATATTAGGGCAACAAAGACAAAGAAAAAGAAAAGAATACTTGCATAATTTGCATGACTTGTAGTAATTAGTATTAGTTATTAATAAAGTTGTGAATAGAAACTTGTTCATAGGCTATTTTATTTTGTATTTATTCATAGTTTGTAAAGTAAAATTATATTTTATGCTAAGCATTGGAGAGTGGGAAAATTAAAGCAAATTAAAATTAAATAAAAATATAAATAATAAAAATACATTTTATTCTATAAGCGGTCATTTGTATTTTTCTAGTTATACCATTATGGTGGATGGAATAAAAGGTGGTTATTTGTCAAACTTTGTCGCAAATATTTTGTTCCATATTTTTTTATCAAACATATTTTTTCAATTTTGTTATTTTCTCATTATAGATAATAAATTATTTTTTTTATCTAGGACCAAAATCATTTTATAGCTAATTCTATATTTACCTTATAAGCACCTGAAAAATATTTTTTATGAATTAATTAATGTTAATAAAATTTTCTTTACTCAACCTAAAAAATAATTTTTAATTAATTTATAATGAATTTTAATTAATTTTCATTAATTTTAATGATCCTTGTTATTTTTTGTAAAATTTAGGGCATAGTGCAATCCAAGTTCTAGGTTGATGACAAACTTAAATGAGTTGTCAAAGTTTGATGGCTCGTGATGTATTTAAGCCATTAAAAAAAAGTCAAGTCAATGAGTTAGACGAAAACTTGTAGAGATGCGAAGTTGAAGGGCTTTTGCAGGCCGAGTTAAAGTTTAATGAGCAACTCGTATGAGTTGGGAAAGTTCAGGAGCTTCTAGTGTACTTTGGCCTATTCTAAAAAAACTGGTATCTATCTAGTACTATTTAACTTCCACATGGTTTGACCCACAGGTGTGGAAAGCCATTTTGAAGGCCCACTTATGTTCCGTTTCTTAACAAAGGGACAAGTGTTCTGCCAGGAAAAGTTGTTCTAGTACCACCATTTTATGAGCTGGCTTCAACATACGTGGGTAATCGAATAATGGGTAAACTTTACACGTAATCCCAAGTTTTATTTTATGGAACGTCATTTATCTTATTAGCTATAGGTTAAATGGTGTCTATAACAGAGAAATGGATGACAGTTTTCTCAATTAGAGGTCTTATAAAATATCCCATATATATTATACTGAATTTTTTTTTATAAATAATTTAAATAATTCTAATATTTATGCATACAGATTTAAAGAGAGAGACCAAAATAACAAATTAGCAAACTAGCTAGACATGCTAACACACCGACTTCAACTAACATACAATTGGACTAAATGCACTACGATTCAAGTATAACACCTGACAAGTGCTAAAGAAAAAAAAAATAATAAAATAAAAAAAAATAAAAACACAACCCCTAATCTATTATTGATATATTGTTCACTAACGTTATAATCTTAATGCAGTCTTCTTCTGGCTTAGTTAAACTACCATTAAAGAAACAGCGGATCTCAATCCACTGCCAATCAAGCCCTGATGCTTGATGTCCGCTAACAAGATCATCTTTAGAAGGGTATGGATAGCTAGAAGGGGAACATTAAAATAATATTAACAATGAAAGTGATAAGGTGACAGAATAATAGATTGACTGATTAGGTTTGAACTGAGAGCTAAGCCCGACAGGATAGGCTACACACTGAAGAAAAATGTTTGAGAGGTTGAGAAAGTGTTGAGGTGGAGTTAGAGCGGCTAAGGTTTTTCCGTGTCCCAAGTATTTTTTTTTTCATGTTAGTAAATTGTTCTCTTTTAATTTTTATCATATTAAAATCTATAGCATAAACAATTGTATTTGTGGTACGCTCGTTACTTCAACCAATAAATTTGATAGAATTTCAATGCAACATGTCAAGTTTAATCCCTAACCTTTTTACTCATTCTCCATGTACCTAAAACTTGTTAGTCTAACACTTCAACCATCATTTTCACCTAACTCCAATCTTACTTATAGTAGGCACTCTTTCCTTGGTGATGCAATATCCATCGCCTCTTGCCCTAGAGGTCCATTGCCATAGTGGGCCGAAGATCTTGACTTGAAGGTGTTACACCTTCAGGCATTAGTTTGGGTGAAGAACGACAAGCGGCTCATCCTGTTAGACTTTATGTTGGGCTACACATTTCTTCCTTCAACTAAGCATGACAAGCAAAGATGATGATAGTGTTGGTGCATAGGGGTTCTAGTGAGGTGGGGTAAGGAAAGAAGCTATGGAAATTGCATCGCAAGAGAAGGGTGAATGATTATTGCAGGTAAGAATGAAGTCTGGTGAAAATGGTGGTTGAGAAGTTAGATTTACAAAATTAAGGGTACTTGGAGCAAGAGAAAGAAAATTCAGGAATCAAAATTGACATTTTGTACTAAGATTCCATCAAATTGAACAACAAAAGTCACAAATAGCATGTTATCTTAGATGTTAGGGAATTTAATAGGAGAAAAATTAGATTAGGGTCCTGTTTAGCACAAATAAAGACGATTAGGGACTGGTGCAATTTACTCCGACTTGATCGTTGAGGACATATTCGGCAAAAGGGAAAGCGTTGAGCCCAACTCTTTTTCTCTTTTTTCTTGTTCATATATAAAAGAAAACAAGAAAACAAAACGAAAATGCTGCTGCCTGTTACTGGAAAAAAAAATAAAGGAGTTTCGCTCTCCTTGAACAACAAATCCGTTGTGTCTACAACAAGGAATAATATTAGCCCTTACCTGTTAAAGAAAATTATGGCTGAGGCACTACTTACTGGTGTCTTGGGGCAACTAGCACCGATCATTGCCAGTGGTGCACTAGAAGAAGTGAAGCTCATCAGGGGCATCAAGAAAGACGTGAGCAGCCTTAAAAGCAACTTGGAGGCTATTTGTGCGTTGCTAGAGGATGCAGAGGAGAAGCAATGGACAGATCAAAGGATCAAATTTTGGTTGGAAGAGCTCAAGGGTGTAGCTTACGACATGGAGGAGGTATTGGATGAGTGGAGCTTCGCACTTGTACTCAAGCATCGGACTAATGAAACCAGACGTCCTACGACGTTGAAAATGAAGGTACGTCGCTTATTGTCCTATTTTTCTTTCAAGCAACTTGCCTCTCATCATAGAATTGGGGCCAAAATAAAAGAAATCAATGGGAGATTGGATGAGATTGCCAAGAGGAAGAATAATTTCGATTTAGCAGGAAGAGAAAGAAAGCAGACAAGGCGGACAGAAACTACTTTTCTGGTTGATATTTCACAAATACATGGGAGGGATGAAGAAAAACGTAAGATTAGAAAATGTTTACTGAATGTAGAAGGGGAAAGCACGATCCAAACCGTCTCCATCATCGGGATGGGAGGAATCGGCAAAACAACTCTTGCACAAGTGATATTCAATGAAGTTGAAGAAGGGCTGCACTTTGACAAGAAGATCTGGGTGTGTGTCTCGAATTATTTTGATGAGAGAAAGGTGGCAAGGGATATCTTGGTAGGCTTGGTAGGGGCAGATCAGGCTTCAACTTACCTCCAAGAGTCTTTAACATTGTCTGCTCTCATGAAAAAAATATGTGAATCTATAAACGGAAAAAAGTACTTTCTTGTGTTAGATGATGTGTGGACAGAGGATGGTAAAGTGTGGGAAAGTTTGAAGGTGGCTCTCAAAATGGGGGCACAAGGAAGTAGGATCCTTTTGACAACCCGAAAAGCTGCGGCGTCAAAGATACTGATGGAGTCATTTTCCACATTTCCACTCGAGGAATTATCAGAAGATGTTTGCTGGTCAATACTAAGCCAGGTAGCATTCAGTGGAAGAGGCAGCAAGGGGGAGAATAACGAGTTGGAGGGTATTGGGAGGGAAATTGCAAGGAGGTGCAAAGGATTGCCACTGGTTGCAAAGACTTTAGCGGGTCTGTTGCAAGACAAAACAACCAAGGAAGAGTGGCAGAAGGTGTTAAACAGTGAAATTTGGAAACTGGATTTGGTACAGAAAGATGTTTTTGCTCCTCTATTGTTGAGTTTTTACGACTTGCTCCCTCCCATAAGGCAATGTTTCATGTATTGTGTTCTGTATCCTAAGGATACCAATATGTATAAGCATCGTCTGATATATCAATGGATGTCACAAGGCTTCTTAGGCTCCGACAACGATGAGGACATGGAAGCGTTAGGTGAGGACTACTTCAACTGCTTGGCTGCTCGTTCCTTCTTTCAAGATCTCCAGTTTGATGCAACCAACGGAAGTATATATGGATGCAAGATGCATGATATAGTTCACGATTTTGCCTGTTTTCTAACTGAGCAGGACTTTGTGACGAAATTGGTGGAAGTTGGTGAACACATGTACTCGGAGTTTGTGCCCAAGAAAACTCGTCATATGGCATTTGCAATCACAGGTCAGGGGGGTGCTCTAGGGCCCATCTTTAGAGGAAGGCAACTAAGAAGTGTCATGGGAGTAGGAAAAATGCAGAAGCGTTTCGAGCTGGGTGAAAAATTCTGGACTACGTTATTTGATGAGACAAGTCTCAGGTTACTAGATCTCAATTTCCTAGAAACTCAATCTGCGCTTCTACTTCCAAGTGCAATAAAGAAGTCCATCCACATGAGATACCTCAACTTGTCCGCCCAAGACATATATGAACTGCCTGAAGAAATTTGTGTGCTTGGCAATCTGCAGTACTTGAATCTCGAAGGCACCAGTCTTAAGAGATTGCCAAATGGAATTGGGAATCTAATCAACTTGAGGTTTCTTCTGACACCTTCATACGAGTATAGCTGGGTTTATTACCCTAAAGGGGTTGCCAAATTAACTCGTCTTCGGGTATTGTCAATGGCAACTGTTAGAGGCGATGAAGATGATCCGGACCAACTTAGCCTCGGGGACTTGGCAAACTTGAACAACCTTCAAGTTCTTCATATCAGAGTGATAGGCTCCATGAATGAAGCAGAGGTGACAAGAGCACAACTTGGTAGCAAAGTGCAGCTCAAGCATGTTGCAGCCTCTTTTGATGATCTCAACCTTCAGGAACGGTATCAATATGCCCTACAAGAGCACCTGAATACACCAATCCATTTTGGTGTTTTCAGGTTTTATGACTTTGAATACCGATTTTGGAAGTGACTTGGTCCTTGTAATTCGTATCAGCTTTGTGTTTATATTTTATGCCTTGTATTTACTTTGTGCTGTCACTTTTAATGTTGTGCCTTGTATCTACTTTGTGCTGTCACTTTTAATGTTGTTGTGTGATGTATTGTGTATTTACCTATAACTGTTAACTTTAGTATACTGCATATACTACTAAAGACTAGTAACACAGTCAAATTTTTATCCACTATTTGCCGTTACTTGTTTATCCACATGGTGATACATATACCTAAGGAATTTGACCCTATACTCTAGTTTCTTAAACCTATTGGACTATCAAGCCTATTCAGGCTCAAGAGCTATGAATGCCCATTTACCTCATAACTTTTACGCCGGACTCACATTCCTTATGAGATAAGCATCAGTCAGTCGTAGAGTTGTAGGTGTTCCATGATCCTATGGGTCTTAGGTTACGGAGAGCAACCCTGTCTTAGTTACAGTTGGCTAAGTGAAAGCCCATAATACTTGAAAACTTTCATGCCACTAGTTCTTTAACATAGAGTAATATTATATACATGCTTAGCTTTGGTTGGTTACAAGAAAAAAAAAAAAGCATTAAAACAAAACATTTGTTAGCCCAGTCATTTAAAAACAATGGCGAAAACCATAACTGAAGCCAATAAAATAATAACTTATCTTAAACATCAAGTAAAGACTAACAATTTATACTTATGTACATTGAAAGGCAACCAATATGTTTAACATGCTCTTGAAAGTCCTTTTTAAACTCTTGTCATTACCATGAGGCGTAACTTAGTACACTTGAGTACAAACTACTACCCCCATCCCATGTATTTTGCTCCATTTTCCTTTTAGGTAGTCCCAAAATTCTTGCACTATTTTCCTTTTTAGTAACTTTTTACATCTCATTTACTATTATGCCCCTTACTTAACTCATCTCTCCCCCTTTTCCCTCCCAATAGATCCACACTCTCTCACTCATTTCCCTCAATTTCTACTATCTCTCCCTTTGGCATGATGGCACTATGAATCGACGATGGAAGTGTGGCAAATGGAGGCGATCGACGATGGATGCGTGATCAACAGAGGCATGACTGACAAAATGCGCGATCGACATAGGGGTGATCGATGGATGCATGATCTATAGTGAAGGCATGATTGATGGGATGCGTGATCGATGAAGGGGTGACCAATGGGTGCTACGATCAACCGACATATGCATGAGCAACGGAGGAGTGACCGACGAAGGTGAATTGACAAAGGGGTGACCGACGAAGGCAAATTGACGAATTTATGACCGACGGAGGCAAATCGAGGCCTCGATCAAAGAGGCAAATCGAGGACGAAGTAGGCTTTGACGGGACTGTTGGGGTTTCAACTGTTGCCTCTTGCCTTCGCCCTCCTGCACTATCGTCAGCTCATTGTCACCCTGCTCCAGTGTCACCGTTCTCCTCATCTGCAGAGCACTACAAACCAGATTAGACTAGAATGAAGGAAGCTAGAAGGGCAAAATTGAAAAATGTGTGAGAAACAGTAAAACACCTAAAACTATGTGCAAAATAAATGGTGCAAAATAAACGGGACAGAGGGAGTGTTAACTAGTTGAGATCATTAAACTATTGTAGCAGCATGTTTAGGGGTCGCCATCAATCAATTTACACTTATGTCAATTCGACACCGTGTATGGTCTACGAGAAATTCCATGATTGTGAGTTGATTATATTAAGGGAAAATTAAGCACCTTTAACGCTAAAAAATTGGTGCCATTGGGGTTCAATTTTACATTTTCCTAATTAATCACAAACCGTAAATTTTACCAAACCAACCAAATATGAAATTTTGTATAGACATCCTTGAAATCTCAAGATTTTACCAAATACACTAAGATTTTAAAAAAAGACATCTAATTCAAAACATGCATATTAGGGATTTAAACAAATACTCTATCTCGGGATTTTACCAAATCAACCAGAAACAATTTCTTGATGATTTATTAAGTATTTCACCCTTTTAATTTAATTAATTTCTAACTTCTTAAAAAAAAAAAGCAAATTAAATGATTTAAATAAAATTTGGATTATTAATTTAAAATCATAATTCTATGTATTATTAATTTTTAAACTCATTCATGGATAAATTAAATAAATAAATGAAATCTAGGAACAATTAGAAATTAAAATAATGTTGTCCAGTGCCTAATCTACAAAGTATAAAAGAACTTGTGACTTATATGAACAAAATAAAACATTCAAGGGGTAAATGAGTGTTTTACCAAAAGTCAAATGGTTGACTAGGTTAACCAAATCTTGAAACGGGTTAGGAATGGGTCAAAGGTGGGTTTGATTATGAATCGTTGCTCTTCTTCTCAGTTTCAACCGACAGAATGCGACTAAGGCTTGGGTGATAGAGGGAGGTCAACGGCGATGCATGGCAGATGTGCAGGATGCCATGAAGGCACGGAATGATGACTGGATGGCGGGAGGACAAGTCATGTTTGGTGTGGTAGGGATTGGTTGAATTGGCCTTTGTCTTCTCTCATTCGGTTTAGGAAGGATGGCGGTGGGAAGCACTAGGATAGGTGGTGCGGCTTGTTGCGAAGTAGAGCTAATGGGCTATAACCATTGGCAACACCTGAAGGGATCGAGTAAGAGGAATGAATGATACTTCAGGGGTGATGACGGTAGTTATAGTTTATCATTTTCTTGAAAAGCTTAGGGATTTGTAAATTTTTCAACTTTTCTCTAAAATGGTGATCCCTATTTATAGTAAGGTTGTTGTAGGTGTGATTAAGAAGGTTTTGAAGGATTAAATCTCATTTAAATCAAGTTTGAAGATATTTAAATCTCTTATGATATAATCTGGCCAAAATACTAGTATAAGTCCAACAAAACTTTTAGGGTGTTGCTTTGGTCCCCAATTTTATGTGAAATTTCAATTTAACCCAATAATTTATGGGTTTGGCAAATTAACCCAAAAATTTATAAAATTGTGAGACCTTGCTTAAAATTTCTCAAAATTGCCAGATTTATCTCAAACTCTTAAAGGTTGACAGATTTAGCCCAAAATTTTCAATTCACACCCAAACTCTTTCTTTCTGCCTAAACTAACCCTAAAGGGCCTTTAGGACCCGAAGCTAGTACCTAAACTAAAGTAATTTCTATTATGGCCCTAAATGACGAGTTTAAATGTTTAAGAACTGATAACTTGAAATAATAACATAATCTAAATGCACTTACTAACTTGAAATAATAACATAATCTAAATGCACTTACTCTTGTCAACCACTTAAGATCTAAAATGACTATGATGGTGGTTATTTTCTCTAGTTGATCCTGTCGACATGCCAGTGGTGCTATAGTAACCTTGCGAAAGAAGCCAGAAACAAAAGAAGAGGTACTATAGGGTCTTGGATGTTTTCTGGGTGGGGGGAAAGCCTCCAACACTTAAGTTAGTCGGGATTTTAGAGAGGATAAGAAGTATCAATACTAAAGCTTAAGTTTGTTACCTTAGTGATGAGGTGATCCTCTTTTATTTATAGGTCAAGCAGCGATTTATTTCGTTGTTGGCCTCTGGGACTAGATTTGTTTCATTGTTACCTTGGTGATGAGGGGTTCCTCATTTATATTAGTAGTGAGATTCTTGAATGTTGTGCTGAGACAACCTTTGCACAGGGAGTAGGGGATGGTTCTAACACCTGTGCTAATTGTTAAGGCCATATCTCATCAGGGAACAAGGGTAGCGGGTGTTGACATATACTAAGGGAAACTCTGGGGGCTTGTTCTCCTAAGGAGACCTTAGGGCAACTGTGGTGACTCTCCTAGTCAATGACTGGCTTTGACTAGGTAAGTATATTTTATTTAAGATTTTTCACTTAAGCACCGCAAGTTGGCATCTTATTAAGCAAGAAAGACAAGCTAAATTTAAGTGAGGGTGAGTTCCTAAGTATGATTTGGCACCTAATAGTCAAAAAGGAAAAATGGTAGTTTTGACCTAAGTAAATGGAATGGCCATAATTTTGATAAAATTAAGGTCATGTAAGGAATTTTGACTAATTAAGTTAAGACCATAAGTTATCCTAACTATTGGAACCATTATTCGAAGGAAAGTGCAAAAATTTGCACTAAGTGCTCAAATGAGCCATTTGTGTCTTAAGTGGCTTAAGTTTCCAAGAGGTTAAGTGTAAGAGGCTTTTGAATATTCTTTAGGATCAAGGAAGGATGGTTTTGGGTGAGTGTTTAGTGGCCAAAGTGAAGTAAAATAAAATTTAAGGGCCAGAAGGCAAGAAAAAAAAGGTAAGCTTAGCGGAGTTGGTAGGATATTTTAATCCTTTTGTTGACCTTCATTCTCCATCTCTTGTTTCCAAATTTCATGGCCACATTTCCCCACCAGAAAATTTGCTTTAAACCTCCCAATTCCTAAAGTTTCCATCAAATTTGAAGGTCCTAAGGTGAATCCAAGAAGCCTCCAACTTGTTCTTAGTGTGTTTTTGCTCCTATTTAGCTATTTGATGCTTGTTTTGGGGCTTGAAACCTAAGGTAAGCTTCTTAGTTTGGTTGATCTAGGTCTAAGCTATTTGAGTAGCTAAAAATGGTTTTGATTTAAGATTCTTGGTGCCTTATCACATTGGTTTTAGGTTTGGAACTCTAGAGAGCTAAGTTGAGCTCAAGTGTGCTTGTGCTTTATTCTTGCTTTGTGGCTGAATTAAGGTAAGGGTTCAAGTTAATTTATCTCAAATAATGCATAGAAATGAAGTATTGCATATAGGAATAGAGTAGAAACAAAACCCATAAGAATTGGCTTTAGGGATTGAAAGGTTGGGCAAGTTTTGTGTAAGTTCAGCACGTAGTTGCATAATGCTAGGTGATGCATCACCAGCAATCTTCCAGGGAGCCTGAGAATTGATGCTGTTGGTGACACGTCACCAAGGCATAGGTCCCTCAAGCTCGGGGCATCCTAAGAATGCCCCAATCTCTCGGTTATCATCCCTAGGTTATTCTAAGATGTCCTGAAGCCTTGGTTGGGTCTAAGACTCATTCCTAAGTTGAGAATTATGCATTGTTTAAGTGGTAGCTAAGTGGTGTGGTTAAGGTAGAACTAAGTAGAGTGGTAAGGGGGTATAAATGCTCAAGTTGTCAAAGGGGCACTAGAGGGATTAAGTCGGGTTTCGTTGTCTTCATTGGCCCAAGAGTTAGGTCTTAGACCTTTGGGGAAATGAGGAAGAAACCTAAGGGAATCCTAACCAAACCATGTGGTTTAGTAAGTGAGCCACTAAGGAGCTCTAAGCTAGGCTCTAAGAGCTTAGTGAGATGGATCACATAAGATGGCTACCTTATGATAGCCGAAGGACTATCGCTTCTCTCACCCCGTGCCTCCTGCCGAAAACAAGGTAACCAGAGAGCTTAATGTCACCCGAAGGAGGCACTATCACTGACCTCGGAAGGACCAAAGTCAAGACATGTCGAACTTGGGACTTCGGCTAATACCTCAGGAACTCCAAAAACGTTACCAGCTCCTTCGGGACAGAGGCCCTTTACAAGCAGGAGAGAATCCTCCGAAGGCAGAACCACCGAACTAAAGGACTCCCCGAACTACGAGCATAACTCCCGAAGAAGGGCGTCCATACCAAAGGACGACCTCGCCCAGAGGACCTCGGGAGTACGGCATGAGCATTTAAGGAGCCTCTGACATGTTGCCCACAGGCATTACTTGCCGCCCCAAACGGCGGTCTAACACACCGACGCCGTCCAAGTCTTGTCACGACCTGTCTCGGTTCAAGGCTCAAGGAGCCTGCCACCGGCTACTTGTCCCCTGCGCCCAAAAACTCAGAGAACATCCGACCGAACATGTGTCGTCATCTGAACGGGCTGGGCACTTCTATAAATTCCAGGGAACAGACCCTGGCAAACGGTCCGACTCCTCCTCCTTGAGAAGACAGAAACAGGCAAGGCCACTAAAACCTTTAGTGCTCCTCCTTCACCTTCTCAAGACATTGACTTGGGCGTCCGAGGCTCCTCCCCAGAAAAACACTTCGGGGACCTCCTAACCCTCTCTTCTGAGCTTTTCAGGCACGCTCCTCTGGGAAATTTGGGCTCCAGGCATTCTCCCTCTCAGGAAGTCTCTCCAGAAGTCACAATGTCACTTAACGAGGATGCCTCGGGGCATCACCTTACACAATAAGCTAAGGTTAAGATGGGTAAGTTTTGAGAGGAGGTGATGACCTACTTTAGGACTTGTAAATAGGACTTATGAGAGGTAAAAGATTAGAGATACAAGGGCCAGTGTCTCAAGTACCTCCGCCATTTGAGCTCACGGGAAAAATAAGACACCTAAGGTATAAGAAATCCCAAAGATTGTGTATGTTGCATATAATACATTCATGCATTGCATTTATTTTATGCTGGTCTTATGTTGGTTGGTGGTTGTTTATTTGTTTGTATGTCATTATTTGCATGTTTGCTTACTATCTTCCTTATAGGAACCCCAAAGAACCCTTACTGAGTACATTCATGTACTCATTCCCTTAAGTTTGTTGTACAGGTTCTAACATTAAGTCTAACAACTAAGAGGATAGTTGTGGGCTAAGTTTCTTTTTTTTTCAGGTACTTATTCTCCAGAATCCTTAAGATTATAAGTTATGAGTTAAACTTTGTACCAGCTACGTGTTAGCAAGGATAAGAAAGGGGCTTGCACTTAGAGTTTGATAACTCAAAGGTAGGGCTTAAGTAATGGATCTTACTTAAAGATTTTGTCTTGTATATGTAAAGTACCTTGTGTATTAAGATGTTGCCTATATTAGGATACATTGTAGTGTTAAACCATTGAGTTACTTTTGGGTGCATACTAGTATTGTAGAGTGCACACAAACTATTAGTTGAAGTTTAAGTAAGTAGTATTTCATTGTCTTGGCATTTTTTAAGTATGTTTTAAATGAATGCTCGAGCAATGTGTTCTTAAACGGTTTATTGAATCATTTGTATCATCAAGACAAACACATGCATATCCATTTGTAGGGTAGGATAAGGAAATAGTTACACGTAAATTGTTTTAATTTACCTACAAGTAATGGTTAGCCAATAGTAACTAAGTGGGACCACAGTCCCAAAAGGCTTACAAGTTAAGTAGTTTGGCGCACTGCTTTGTGACAGTAACTTATCTTTCGAGCAATCATGAAGCCACACCGTACCCAAAGTGCTAGGAGTACGTCTAGAATGGGTGGTCAAGGATAGTGGCTTTAGCATAAGGGATACTCTCACCAAGGCAAGAGGCTTGGTTCTTAAGGTTCCCTAGTTCTTGAGGTCTTCCGCGGTATTTCATAATGGGTTCTTCCTAAGGTCCCATTGGGATAGGTTTACCTAGGTATATTTCGAAGTAGCCGTATGTAGGGTTTGTGCCTATGGTGGTTTTGCCCCTGCCAACTTGTTCGAAGTCGACTTCAGTTTCTAATAGGAAATGGTGTTTTGCTTGCCTTGTTGACCAACTTTGAAGGCTGCATCGGACATGTACCTGACAGAAATTAGGCTTCAAGGCTCCAATTGTTCCCTTAAAATCCTTGAGGTCATCTATTTCTATGATACACTTATTAGGACTACATTTTCACAAGACATCTGGGTACTTTTGTAGATAAGGTTATTGTGTGATATGTGTCTATTTGATGTAGGTTTATGGAAAAGTGGTAAGGATTCTCATACGTGGTTTTCTTCATTTAGTGTGCTTTTCAAGGGTTAGCTTACCTTGAGAACTTGATCTCTTTGTTACCACAAAGTTCATGCCTAAGGTAATTTCAATTCTTTATCCAAGGAGGCAACAAGGTAGGGCCTTTGTCCACTTGAAGTCTCTTGGTCGAGGGTTTAAAATGACTTCAACTTTTTTTCTTCAATTTTGGTAATTTGGGAGGATCATTCAAGCACAAGATCGCACTTTGAATTCTTGATGCAGAGTAGTATTTTCATTTTTGGCCGATTATCGGATGAAGTCTTTTGGAGAGTGATAACACTACTGTCCTTAAGATGCTAATTTTTCAAATATCATGTGCCTTAGGATATGCATGATGTTTCATATTCTCCTAGGTTTTCGCAGTCCATGTGTCATTTTCCCTTTGGTCCTTTTGCATAGATCATCTCCTTATTTCCCAAAGACTGACATGGCCATTAAAAGGGTAACCATTACATCATTTAGAATTCTCTCCTCGGGCTGTATGTCCCCCTTTACAAGAGGAGTCCTTTACCTATCTCATTTTGCTTATTTTTCCTTTATTCTCTGAGTCTCTTATTCCAGTCTTTTGTTTATGATGGAGTACTTCGATTCATCTATCCATCCACCGCTTTAGTTAATCATCTATGGCTGAAGGTAGGCTATAGATTGCCTTGTACATTTTCCTTCCCATTTTTTCTCTAGCTAAACTATGGTTCCTGTAGAGATCTTTTTATTAGTAATGGCCTTTAATTACAGAGTAATGTCATTGCCTCCCTCTTCTACCAACCTTCTCCATCATCTAAAAGTCCCTGGGCTTCTTTGGACATTCATCATAGTTGCATGATGTGCTCAAATTTAGTTATTGACAGCCGAAGTGCTATCGCCCTGGTCACCTAACGACCCCGGAAAGGAGGGAGCCAGGCACCTGAGGTACACAAACTCGGTAGCCCGCCAATACCAACCTCGGGAAACTAGCATATTGCCTCCCTCGGGAAGGCGACCGAACTAGCTTCGGGGGATAAGAACCAGCCACCTTTTGCAGGAGAAAGTCCCTCGAAGGATTAACTTCGGAGCCAGTTAATACCCCGAAATACCAGTCTAACTCCGGGAGAAGGCCCCTCACTCCGAAGGGAGACATCAACCAAGGGGACCTCAGAGGTACGGCAGGAGCCATCAAGGAGTCTCTGACATTCCGTCCGCACTCTGACACGCCGTCACAGCCTACGTCCTGTCATGTAGGGCTACGCCTGCCGCAGCTCACGGCCCGAGGAGCCTGCAGGCGGCTAGGGGCCCCCATGCCTAGAAGTACGGATGACATCCATCCATACACGTGTCACAATCCGAAGGGCTCACCCCCTTATATATCAGGGGAATGGTCACAGGCAAAAAGGGGGGCGGATCTCTCTCATCTTTCCGCCCTGAATCCTCTTCTTTCAGCCCCCAGGAAAACACGGCAGGCAAGATCTCTTGTGCTTACTATTCCCTCTCCACCTCTCAAAGCACTGACTTGGGCGTCGGAGGCTCCTCCCTGGAAAAAGACTCCAGGGACCTCCTAACCCCTGTTTTCTGTGTGTTTCAGGCAGGTCCTCCTGAGGAATCCCCATTTCAGGCTCTCTCCTATACCGGAAGTCCTTCTCGGCTTCACCGTGCCTGCCACACGAAGATGCTGCCGGCCATCGCAGGTGATCCACACAGAGCACCTTCTGTCGGGACTCGCCTGCACCTCCTGAAGTCCTTGCCGCATTCACCATGACACATAGTGGAGATGATGCTGATGGGCATCATTTGGAGCCGTCTGTGGGAAACACTCCCAGGTCGTCATTGTTGAAACTCGGCGTTTTAAGGACAAGGGACTTCCGAGGTCCCCGTCTGCACCAAAGGTACAACTGGCAACCGAACAACTGCAGTAGGGACTTCCCTGCCCGGGGACGACTGTCCTCTGACTATTACCATGGCCTTTTTGTGCGAGTTCCCATGCTTTGTCATGGCCGAAATGACGTAGCAGTTAGACCGAAGATGGCCGCAGCCAAATTCGAGCCGAAGGCCCTCCTCACCAGTACCCCTCGAGAGAAGAGTCCCATCTCAATTCACAGGGGTGTGAAAATGAGGATCAAGGAGATGAGTCCCCGACAGGAAGCATACCCCTCGCAAATGCGACCTACGGGAAAAACAGGGTCAAGATGACCCAGACCTCCCCGTTGAAGGAGTTCTGCACCCAAAGAAGAGTCATCGTCTCCTCGGCAACAAAGTCAGATACTCATTGCCCCAAAAGGCCATCTACGCCTTGGTACTTACAGGCAGAAGGCTGCGACTCTACTTCCAAGGACACGCTTGATGCCCAGCGGCATCTTCGTTGGAAAACATCGTGACTTCGGGAGGGACTTTCTGAGAAGGAGAACGTCTGGAGCCTAGATTTCCCAGGGGAGTGTGCCTGTAAAACTCGTAAAAAAGGGTTAGGAGGTCCCCGGGATCTTTTTTCGAGGAGGAGCCTCTGACGCCCAAGTCAGTGTCCTGAGAGGTGAAAGAAGGGGAACACTAAAAGGTTTAGTGGCCTTGCCTGTTTATATTTTCTTAGGGGGAGAGGGTCGGATTGGGGGGTCCTTTGCTAGGGCCTGTTCCCTGGTATATATAGGAGTTCCCAGCCCATTCAGATCATGACACGTGTTCAGTTGGATGTTCTCTGTGTTTTCGGGCGTGGGGGATAAGTAGCCGTTTGCAGGCTCCTTGAGCCTTGAGCCGAGACAGGTCGTGACAAGACTTGGACGACGTCGACATGTCAGACTGCTGTTTGGGGCGGCGTGTAACGCCTGTGGGTGACATGTCAGAGGCTCCTTAAATGCTCATGCCGTACTCCCGAGGTCCTCTGGGCGAGGTCGTTCTTTGGTACGGATGACCTTCTTCGGTAGTTATGCTTGTAGTTCGGAAAGTCCCCTGGTTCGAGGGTTCCACCTTCGGGGAAGTTCTCTCCTGCTTGCAATAGCTGGTTCTTTATCCCCGAAGGCGATTCGCTTAGTCCCCCGAGGGAGCCGGCGATACCTTTGGAACGCCTAGCGTATTAGCCGAAGTCCTGACTCCGTGGTATCTGACTTCGCTTCTTCCGAGGTCAGTGATAGGGCCTCTTTCGGATGGCGCCAGGCTTCTCGACCATGTTTTCGTCAAGAAGTATGTACTGAGAAAGGCGATAGCCCTTCGGCTATCACAGGCCCCTCTCCGAAAAGTCGAAGTAGGAACTTCGGTTTGTCGACTTTCGGAGGGCGTCCTTCGGGACCTCGGGTGTAATACCTGTGCCGAAGATGTACCTTTTGTCCGAAGACATGGGCTGTTCGGTTATAGCCCGTTCCTTGGTGTCTTCGAGGACACCCACTTCTCTCCTTTTGCAGGGCTGCGTAACGTCACGTCTTGTAACCAGGCGTGTCAGTCTGGAGTGGCGCGCCCAGGGTCTAGGGCTGTCAGAAAGCGTATCCCTCTTTTGGCGTGATGGCTGACACGTGGCAGCTTGTCATTGGAGGGGACTGCGCCGGATACAGCAGGCGCGTCTTTTCACGCGCAATGAGCAGTTATGGCGACTATTCGCCTTTGTGGAGTACTTTATGACGCCGGTTCGCCTACCCTCCTCGGCCTATATATACCTCTGTTCCGTCATAACCTCCTTTTGCTTCTGCTTTTGCTTTCAACTGCTTTCACGTTTTCTCCTGCTTTTTGCGGCGATCCTCTTTGACGGTGTGTTTTCCGGCAACCTTTCGCGACGGTGTCTTCAAATCTAGATTTTGGCAAAACATTTGGTGGGTTTTAACTTCCATAGTCTTTTGCTTTTTAAGCTTTCCCGAAGTCATTTTTGGCCTTTTTCCGAAATCGCTTTTCAGCCGACCATGCCTATTCCCAAGAGCTGGCAACCTCTTTTGTCTCACCCTTGCTGCACCACTTCTAAAAAATTAAAAAGATGGAAGACCAAATTCTTTCTTCCCTCGTATGCTATTACAAGGTTGCCACGCTCTGATCAGTTTAGCTTTTCGAACCGTGGCGACGAGGTTACCGTTTTTCGAGCCCAACTGAAGGCCGGACTTCGGTACCCTCCTCCGAAGATGATTTGCGACTTTTGCCAATTCCATGGCATTGCCGTAAATCAGCTTCCGCCGAACTTGTATTGCTACTTCAACGCCTTCCTTTGTTTGTGCGGCATTTTCAAAATAGAGCCCCACTTTATTCTTTTCATGCAGTACTATAAGCTCTTTGTGGTCCCGAAGGGTGGCTTTTACTTCATGCTACCTCGGGGATCAGGGAGCAAAAAGTATATGTTCACCTTTGCCACCAAGGATAGTTGGCGAGGGTGGCAACAAAAGTTTTTCTTTCTAAAGATGGAGGAGGCCTGGTCGCACGTCCCGACCAAGTGGGCTCGGGGAAGGCTGGAGATGGACGTCGTTGATTCGAGGATAATGTTGACTCCTGAGTTGGCACCCATATTTGCGGACTTCGACAAACGGATCCGAGCAGTCTCCGACTGGGATTCTGAGGTCCCTTCGCGCCCCCTTTACCCCTTCCTCATCAATTGGAAACTGATGACCGAGGAGGTTCTTCGGGAACTAGGGGTGGTGAAAGAGCACAAGACGGACCTCGGGATGCCAGCTCCTGCTATCGCTGGGAAAGACTCTTGGTTGGTGCAACTCTTTAGGGAGGAAGTCACTTATGAGTCCTTTTTTTAGAGTAAGTTATCCCAGGATTCTTTTGTTATAGTTATACCTTGGACTCACACTGATGTTTTCTTTCTTTTTCAGAGATGGGCGACGACTATGCTGCTTACTACAAGTCCCTTTTCCTCGGTTAAGCCGAGAAGGGCGAGCAGATGAAGAAGGCCGTCTCCCGAAGGCGGAAATCATCTGGGGCTGGCCCATCGGTGGCCAAACGGGCAAAGAAAGACGTGCCTCCTCCTCAGGCCGAAATTCCCGAGGAGGCACGCAAAGAGTCGGATGCTGCTGCTACTGTTCCGCCGGCCAAGGTTGCCGCTGCCGCCCCTTCCCGGAGTCCCTCTTCCTCGGCGGCTCTTCTGGACGCTTTGGTGGAAGTCCCTTTTGCCAAGGAGCGTCGCAAGAGTAAAGGTAAGGAGATTCCTGCCGAGGAGGTCTGGGACTCCGATGATGACGTCGCGGAGGTGCCGCCAGGTTCGTTTTCTTAGACAAGTTGTGGTACCTTTATTTCTTTAAGGGTTCCCTGTCTTGATAAATTTCTTGCTTTGCTGTGCAGGGGAGCTGCTATACCCGGATTGGGCAGCCGAGCACGCCCAGAAACGGGCTCTCCGAGATGCCCATGTCCCGAAGGGGAAGATCCCGAGGGAGCCCTTTTGGTCGTTTACGAAGGACATGAACTTGTACTCCGGCGACTACCCGTACATGGCCAACCAAATCTCGAGGGGCAATCCTCACCGATGCCTCCTTCAGGGCCGTTTCCGAAGCGTGCCCGAGCGATGAGTCCCTCGCTGCTAAGGTTTCCGAGCACACTGCCCAGGTATACTTCAGGCTTTTGTTTTGTTTCCCTTTGATTTCTTCTAAGTGTTTGGCCCACTTTTTGCCTTACTAACTTTTGCTCTTACTTCTTTGCAGCTGCTGGGGTACACCGACCTCCTCAGGGTTCGGGTGGCGAAGGAAGTGGCGTTCCGAGTCTCGGCCTTAGATCTCATAGAAAAATCTAAGGCCAAGCGCTCTGAATTGGCCGCCAAGAACACGGAGATGGCTCAAGCTGCGAAGATGGAGGTCGTTGCCATTCGGGAGGAGTTCGCAAAGGAGAAGGAGGAAATTTTGAAGGACTCCTCCCAGAAGATTTCTGACCTCGGTGCCAAGGTGGCGGAGCTGACCTCGGCGAACGAACCATATCAAAAGGAGAAGTCAGATTCTGAGGCTCTCCTGGCGAAGGTGCTTGCCGAGAAGGTCGAGCTCCAGGCGGAGGTTGAGTCTTTGAAGAAGGAGCCAAAGAAGAAGAAGATGAGGGCACTGAGGAAGGAGATTGCCGATCTGGAAAGGGAACGTGATGAGCTGGCGGTCGAGAAGAAGAAAGCCGACGAAATGACCAAGGTCGGTTTTCAAGACGGCTTTTGCCTCGCTCGTCACCAAGTGCTTCAGAGGTTCCCAAATTTGGACCTCTCTTTCTTGGAGGCCCTAAACATTCCCGAGGGGCCTCGGTGGTCTTGGTCGAAAATCGAACACCTGAACTTGCCCCTTTCTTTCCCGGTGCCGAAGGTGGTGAAAAAGGACGCAGGAGCTAGTGGCTCCTGAGACGCTGAGATTCCTTAGTTTGTTTTAGGGTCCTTTGCCTTCTTTTTCTTCTTTTTTTGTATTTCTTCTTTTGGCGAGCTTTCTTCTTTGTAAGCAGATCCATCTCAATAAAGACTCTTCCTTAAAAATTTTGGCTAAGTCTTTTTGTAAGATTTTTCATTTTCCATTGTCCCGAACATGTTCGCTCAAGAGACTTCAGAAAATACGGCGATCTTCTTCGCGAAAATACAACTTATGCTCAAGAATTTTGGCTAAGTCTTTTGCGAGATTTTTCATTTTCCATTGTCCCGAACATGTTCGCTCAAGAGACTTTGGAAAATCATATCTTCGCTTATGTCAGCGGTCACCTTCGCGAAATTCAGACTTGTATTACTCATGCTCAAGATTTTTGGCTAAGGAACTTTTGTACTTAGAAATTTTTCTGTACAATACAATCTTCTCACCGAAATCTTAAGCATAGAATTTTCTCAAGGCGTCCAAATGCCATGTATTTTTTAACTCTATGCCTCCGGCATCGCTGAGCTTGTAAACCCCTTTTCGCACTTCAGCAAGTACCAGATAAGGTCATTCCCAATTTGCGCGAAGTACCCCGTGGGATGGCCTTCGGGGTTCAAATTTAGCCTTTCAGAGAACGAGGTCTCTTTTCTTTATTCCTTTTGGCCTGGCGCGCAAGTTGATAGCCGCGGCCACTCTTTGCTGAAAAGCTTTTCTCCTCAGCTCGGCTATTTCTCTGTGTTCGCCGACGAGGTCAAGCTTGGTTCTCAAGCCGAGGTCATTTCCCCTTTCATCGAACACTTGCACTCGCACCAATGGCTGGACTACCTCAACTGGGATGATAGCCTCTATACCGAAAACAAGTGAAAAAGGTGTTTCCCCTGTGACTCTTCGGGGTGTTGTTCGGTAGCTCCATAACACACTTGGGATCTCTCCCGGCCATTTCCCTTTTGTTTCCCCCAGTCTCTTTTTCAGACCATCTTTGATAGTCCTGTTGGATACTTTTACTTGCCCATTGCTTTGGGGGTGAGCTACTGGGGCGAAGTGCATTTTTATTCCGAGGTTGTTGATAAATTCTTGGAACCCTTTGTCTGTAAACTGGGAACCATTGTTGGCTACTAGTACCCTCGGTATGCCAAATCTGCATACAATGTTCTTCCATACGAACTTTTGAATTTCTTTTGCCGAGATAGTCACCAAGGGTTCCGCCTCGACCCATTTAGAGAAATAGTCTACTGCAACTACGCAGAACTTCACGCCTCCAGGCGCTGTTGGGAGTGGCCCAATGAGGTCTATGCCCCAAACTGTGAAGGGCCAGGGATAGTCAGCCGAAGTTACCATTTTCGAGGGTGTCCTCTGGATACTCGCGTGTCTTTGGCAATTTCCACATTTCCGGACGAACTGCCTAGCGTCATTTCTTAGAGTGGGCCAAAAGTATCATTGCCAAAGTATTACGGCTGCGAGGGCGTCAGTTCCAATGTGCAAACCACAAGCGCCTTCGTGAACTTCTTCGAGAATCATTTCAGTATCCTCTTTGCCCACACACCTCTGCAATGGATTTGCATATCCCTGCCGATATAATTCTTCGCCAATCAGGAAAAATCGACCGGAGCGTCTTCGAACTTTTGCAGCTTGATGGGGTTCTTCGGGGAGCGCATTGGTTGCTAGATATCTTTTTATTGGGTCTTTCCAGCCTCTTCCCGAAGTTAATATGCTCAGCACTGCGATGCTCGGTTGATTTAGCACCTCAGTGCATGTTTTTGATTTCGCCAAGCAGTCTGCTTTGGCGTTATCTCGTCGAGGTACGTTTTCGATTCGTACGGTGTCGAACTCTCAAATGAGCTCTGCTACCAGTTCATGGTATTTTGCCAAGGTCGGGTCCTTTGCCCCATAATCCCCTGCTGTTTGCCGTACTACTAGCTGGGAATCGCTGTGCGCTTTTAAGTTTCTTACGCCAATTTTTCTGGCTAGGCGCAATCCTGTTATGAGAGCTTCATACTCGGCCACATTGTTGGTGACGTTGAAGCTGAACTTGATGGCCTTCATTACTTCTAGACCTTTGGGACCTCTGATAATTACCCCAGCGCCCTGGTGTTCAGACCCCGAGGCTCCGTCAACATACAAAGTCCATTCTGGCTCACCTTCGCTGGGATCCGGATGGCTGTCCTCGGCGATGGGCACTTCGGCAATGAAGTCTGCCAGGGCCTGAGCTTTTATGGCTTTCCGAGGTTCATAAGTAATGTCGTGTTCGCCAAGCTCTATGTACCATTTGGAGAGCCTTCCTGAATGATTAACTTTTCTCATGACATCCCGCAGAGGTAGACTGCTTCGGACGATGATAGGGTGAGCCTGAAAATATGGTCGCAACCTCTTTCCTGCTAACACCAAGGCATATATAGCTTTTTGCAGCAAAGGATACCTGACTTCGGCGCCGTGCAGGGACTTGCTTACATAGTAGACTGGCCATTGCTTCGGCCCTTCCTCTTTCATGAGGACCGAGGTTACTGCTTTTTCTGTGATGGCGAGGTATAACACGAGGGGTTCTCCCTCGCGAGGTTGTCGCAAAGTGGGCAGACGTGCTAAGTAGATTTTGAGTTCCTCCCAGGCCTTTTGGCAGTCTTCGTTCCAAGGATGATCGTCACTTCCGAGGTTGCCCTCCTTTTTTGCTGCCTTAGTGAGGACTTTGAAGAATGCTCGCCACTGATCTCCATATCTGGAAATAAACCTACTAAGAAAGGTTATCCTTCCAGTGAGTCTCTGCACATCTTTTATTGTGACGGGAGTTTGGAATTCGAGCAGAGCCCTAATTTTTTCCGGGTTAGCATCAATGCCTCTTTCTGATACCATGTACCCAAGAAACTTTCCCGAGGTCACTCCGAAGATGTACTTTTCGGGATTAAGGTGGATCCCGAAGGTTCTGAGCTGGTGGAAAGTTTCCTTTAGATCTGCGACATGGTCGTTAGACAGCTTGCTCTTGACTATCATGTCGTCGACATAGACTTCCATGTTTCTCCCTATTTGGTCGCTGAAGACCTTACTCATCAACCTCTGGTAAGTGGCTCCTGCATTTTTGAGCCTGAAGGGCAGCCTGATGTAACAATATGTTCCACCCTCGGTGATGAAGGCGGTTTTTTCCTCGTCTTCGGGGTCCATCCTTATTTGATGATACCCACTGAAAGCGTCGAGGAAAGTTAGGAGCCTGTATTCGGTAGTTGAGTCTACCAATCGGTCTATTGGGGGGAGAGGGTATGAATCCTTTGGGCAAGCATCGTTTAAGTTTCTGAAGTCGATGCACATCCGGAGCTTACTAGTCCCTTATTTTGTGGCAATAACCACATTGCTTAACCATTCGGGGTACTTGACCTCCCTGATTACATCAGCGTCCAATAAGTGCTGGACTTCGGTTTTGACGAAGTCATTTTTGTGGGCCGAGATGCCCCGTTTCTTTTGCCAGACAGGTTTTGCTTTCGGACTTACTTTAAGGTTGTGCTGTACTACGCGAGGACTTACCCCCGGCATATCTTTCGGCGGGTAGGCAAACAAGTCTTTATTCATCAGTAGAAATGATACAAGTTTTTTCTTGTCACCTTCAGCCAAATTTTTCCCTATTCGGGTACTTCGGCCTGGGACAAGTTCTACTTCTTCCATCTCTACCTTTGCGGAATCTTCTGGCTCGCCGTTTTTTGGCTTTAAAGCCTCTGCCTCTACAGCTTGTGCGAAGTTGTTTGCTGGAGCTTTTCGCGCTTTGACGAACACCTTCCTTACTTCGCCCTGATCAATGAAGATTTCCGCGTCTCCATCCTTGGTGGCAAAAGTGACAGCCAAGTATCTTATATCAGGGCGAATGTGCAGATTTCCCTGTGTTCGTCTCCTAAGGATGGCGTTGTATGATGAAGGGACATCCATAACGATGAACCTTGTCATTGTGGAAGCGAATAACTCGGTTGTCCCATCAACCGAAGTCCCTTTCATCATTAAGGGAAGATCGATCCACTCGAGGACAGGCAGTTCGGATGGTCCTACCCCGAATGTGGGTGAAGTGACGAGCTTGAGGTCGCTGTTGGATATGCCCAAGTTCGGCAGCAAATGTGAAAACAAGACGTTTGTATTTGATCTATCGTCAAGCAAGACTCTCTTGATGTCCCAGTTTCCTATCCTCACCATGACCAACAGCGGGTCGTCATGGGGAAAGATGACGGTGGAACCATCCTTGCGGGCCAACTTCTTCATCGAGCTCTGATATTCCATGACTGATATTTCTCTGGCCTTCCTCTTCCTTTCCGAAGATGGGAGTCCTGTTGTGATTGTTTGTATTATCCCCGCCGGGGGTGGAGGGCGCCTCTTCGGACTTCAGTTCCTCCGTTTGTCGGAGTCGTAATCTTCATCATCTGCCTTTCCTTCCTCCTCTTTCTTCCCCTTTGGGGAAGGCATTCGCAGATAGCGTCGAAGTTGGCCCAGTTTTATTAGCGACTCTATGTACTTCTTCAATTGGAAGCAGTCTTCGGTGTCGTGGCCGTGGTCGCGGTGAAACTGGCAGAACTTCTTCATATTTTTCTTATTATCAGCGGTCATGGCCCTTGGCCGCTAGATCTGGGTTCCCTGCCTTTCCATTCTCATGAGGATGTTGGTCCTCGTGGTGTTCAAGGGCGTAAAGTTTGGGAGTTTCCTTCCCCGCACTCTCCGAGGTCGGCCTACTTGGTCGGCCGAACACCGTATTTGGTGGATGGACCCTTCGGCACGGGCGTGCTCAGACTTCGGTCCAGCCATCCTCAGCTCTTCAGCTGTCATGTGCTGCTTGGCCCTTCGGTAAAACTCGCCAAGCGTGTCCAGAGGGTTTTTGGAAAATTTGTAAAAGAGCTGTGAGTCCCTCTGAACGCCCCGTGTCATGGCGAGGATGCATATTTCGGGCCGAAAGTCTAGGACACTCAAGGCTTCTCTGTTAAACCTTTCGACATAGTCACGGATGGTTTCTCCATTTCTCTGCGCTATGTCGAACATCTGGACAGGCATCTTCACCGTCGGCCGACTTCCAATGAATTGCTGCGTGAAGGCTGTAGATAACTCCTGGAACTCCCTGATGGTTCCTGGAGCCAATAAATTGTACCACGCAGTTGCTGGTCCTGTGAGGGTGACCTCAAAACATTTGCACAAGGTAGCATCGTCTGCACCGTGCATCATCATGCTGCATCTGTACTTGGTCAGATGAGCCTGTGGATCAGTCCGGCCATCATAAGTTTCCAGCCGAGGTACTCGGAAGTCACTTGGCATGGTTGCCTCTAGTATAGTTCGGGTGAACGGTGACTCATCCCCACAGAAGGTTTCAGACAGCCTGGCCCAGACCGGCTTGCGAGCTACTTGTTTTTCCACTCTGTCCAACCTCGCTAATATTTTCTCCATAAGGATCGTGGCACTAGGTTCTTCTTCTGGGAAGGGAGATTGCCGGCGCCTCTTCGGGGACTGACTTCGGCGCTGAATGGATGGGGACTTCGCCTCAGGTGACGAGCTCCTTCGGTGTGGGATCTTGGGTCGCTTAGACCCAGCTCGTCCTGTAAGCCGTGCCCCGAGGGGCATATTTTCTATTGAAGACTCCTCACATGGGTCCCCGTGTCCCGAACTACGATGGACTGGTTTGGGGCTTCCTTTCCGAGGGCGTGCAGGCGAGGGAGGCCTTTGGGCCTGAGTTTGTTGTGGCCACCTTCGGTCTATCTGTTGTGTCATTTCAGCTACAACAGAACATTGAAAGTCGCGTAGAAAGCTCATGGTTATGACCAGAGGACGCTCTTCCTCAGGTGTGGAAGTCCCTGGAAGGGTTTGCTCAGTAGCCGGTTGAGCTTCAGGCGCGGACGGGGACTTCGGGAGTCCCTTGTCCTTCGAACGCCGAGTTTCAATAACGGCGACCTGAGGGTAATTTCCCACAGACGGCGCCAAATGATGCCCAGCGACATCTTCGTTGGAAGACATCGTGACTTCGGGAGGGACTTCTTGAGAGGGAGAACATCTGGAGCCTAGATTTCCCAGGGGAGTGTGCCTGTAAAACTCGTAAAAAAGGGTTAGGAGGTCCCCGAGATTTTTTTTCGGGAAGGAGCGTCCGACGCCCAAGTCAGTATCCTGAGAGGTGAAAGAAGGGGAGGACTAAAAGGTTTAGTGGCCTTGCCTGTTTATATTTTCTCAGGGGGAGAGGGTCGGATTGGGGGGTCCTTTGCCAGGGCCTGTTCCCTGGTATTTATAGGAGTTCCCAGCCCATTCAGATCATGACACGTGTTCGGTCGGATGTTCTCTGTGTTTCCGGGCGTAGGGGACAAGTAGCCGTTTGCAGGCTCCTTGAGCCTTGAGCCGAGACAGGTCGTGACAAGACCTGGACGGAGTCGGTGTGTCAGACCGCCGTTTGGGGCGGCGTGTAACGCCTGTGGGTGACATGTTAGAGGCTCCTTAAATGCTCATGCCGCACTCCCGAGGTCCTCTAGGCGAGGTCGTTCTTTGGTACGGATGACCTTCTTCGGTAGTTATGCTTGTAGTTCGGAAAGTCCCCTGGTTTGAGGGTTCCGCTTTCGGGGAAGTTCTCTCCTGCTTGCAATAGCTGGTTCTTTATCCCCGAAGGTGATTCGCTTGGTCCCCCTAGGGAGCCGGTGATACCTTTGGAACGCATAGCATATTAGCCGAAGTCCCGATTCCGTGGTATCTGACTTCGCTTTTTCCAAGGTTAGTGATAGGGCCTCTTTCGGATGACGCCAGGCTTCCCGACCATGTTTTCGTCAGGAAGTATGTACTAAGAAAGGCGATAGCCCTTCGGCTATCAACGCTATCACTGTCCGAAGTGACCCGCCTTTGCACGACGTCATGAAAAAGAGTAGAGCATTCGGGAAGACTATCAAAATTGTGCATCAAACTCGAAGAGTGCTACATCACGTATGAGCCTAGAAGGGCAATAAAAGCCCAGGCACTGGCAGACTTCATTGCCGAAACCCCAGAAATGGAAAATGCTGAAACCAACGAGGGAGACTGAGCGAAGGTAGATCCAGAGTGGAAACTCCCTGTCGAAGAAATCCGAAGTGCAGAACAGCAGGGCGTTGGAGTAGCCCCTCGGGGGCCCGAGGACAGGGAGGCCACCAAAGCCATCAAATTTGGTTACCGAAGTGTTGGACCATCCGAGCATGGCAACGCTAGGTACAACAACCTCAGACGGAGGGAATAGAGATCCTACAAAGAGGTATCTTGCAACTAAAGAGTCCCGAAAATCCTTATGAAGCGGCAAAAAGTGCGAAGATGTTCCGGACGATATTCCTTAATTAAAGAGGAATTATGCCGGCAAGGGTATGCAAGTCCGTTACAGAGATGTATCGATAAAAAGGGTGCAAGACAATTCGTCTAGGAAGCGTGAAAAGGGCCGAAGACATGCCAGCACCCAAAAGACTGCCTTCGGAGTGGGTAACCCCGGAAGATTACCCTTGCCCCTTTGCAGTATGGGGCATAGACCTCACCGGGCCACTCCCGACAGCACCCGAAGAAGTGAAGTTCTGTGTAATGGCAGTGGAATGCTTCACTAAGTGAAATGAGGTAGGACCCTTATCGACCATGCCGGCAAAAGATATGCAAAAGTTTGCCTGGAAGAACATGATATGCAGATTTGGCATATCGACAGTGATAATGGCCAATAATGGTTCCCAGTCTATGAACAAGGGATTCCAAGAATTCGCCACCGACTTTGGAATAAAATTGCACTTCGGCCTACTAGCTCAGCCCCGGAGCAACAGACAAGTGGAGGTAGCCAACAGAACTATAAACGAGGGACTATAAAAGAGGTTGGGGGAAGCAAAGAGCAAAGGGAAAATGGCCAAGAAAATCTCCTGCTGTACCAAGGAGTTATCAGACAACTCCCCGAGGGGCCACGGGGGAGACACATTTCTTACTTATCTCCAGTACAGAGGCCATTATCCATTTGAAGTAGTACGACCACCAGTTAGAATACGAGTGTTCGACGAAAGAGGAAACGACCTCGGGTTGAGAACTAAGCTCAACCTAGTTGGAGAACACAGAGGAATGGCTGAGCTCAGAAGAAGGGCCTTTTGACCAAAAGGTGGCCATAAGAGCAAACCTGCGTGTTAGGCCAAAAGGAGACCTCGTCTTCTGAAAGGCCGAGTTTGAACCTCGAAAACCGTTCCATGGGGTACTTCAGCCAATAGGAAAGGGGCCTTATTTGGTCCTAGACGAGGTCCGAAAGGGAGTATACAAACTTGGCGACACCGAAGGAGGAAAACTGAAAAATGCATGGCACTCGGATGCCTTAAAGAAACTCTATACTTAGAATTTTAGATGAGAAATTGTACAAGTGAGAAATTTCTCTAAGTACAGAAGTTTTCCCCTATCTGAGAGTACTCGTCGAACAAAGTTGAAGCGCGCACTCCCGAAAGTCACGTTTTCCTTCTGAAGATGATTGGGTTATACGCCCAAAAAAGGTGAAGTCTATCGAATACGGCCGACGAGGGCGGGCTAAAATTTGCCTAAGGGAACTTCGCCAACAACGAACGTTTACCCAGAGGTTGGCCGATGAAACGAGCAAAGTGTACCTCTCTGAAGTCCCCTGACCGAAAGTGGTCGGGGCAACTAGGAAACAAAAAATTGCTCAAAAAACTTAACCAAATTATGAAGGAAAATTCATTGAAGAAGGTCTTGGTACAAGGAGAAGGCTACAAGAAGAAAAACACAAAGAAAAAAGAAGAAGGAAAAGGCCCTAGAATATCTAAGGGACCTCAGCGTCATGGGAAGCTCCGGCTCTTGTGTCTTTGGCCGCCACCTTCGGTGCAGGAGGAGGGGCAAATGGAAGGTTGAGGAGCTCAACTTTCGACCAAGTCCACCGAGGACCCTTGGGAATATCTAGGGCAGCCAAGAAGGAAAGGTCGAGGTCTGGATATTTCTTCAGAAATTGGTGACGAGCTAGGCAGAAGCCGTCCTGAAAGGCAACCTTGGTCGCCTGAACGGATTTGTCTTTTTCTACGTCCAAGTCGTCCGCCTCATTCTGAAGATCTGAAACCTCCTTCCGAAGATCTGCAACCTCCTTCTTCAGCTCCTTTATCTTCTTCTTCTTCTTCAAACCCTTCTTCAGCTAGTCGACCTTGGCTTGAAGTTCGGCGTTGTCAGCGAGAGCCTTCGTCAGAAGAGCAACTTCTCTTTCTTTCTCCTTCTGAATGGCCTCGTTGGCCGAGGTTAAGCTCACAACCTTCTCACCAAGGTCGGATATCTTCTTGGAAAAATCCTTCAAAAGACCCTCTTGGCCCTTCAAGAATTCCTCCCGAAGCTTGGCAACCTTATCCTTGGCTATTCGGCTCAACTCGGCGTTCGTCACAACCGAGTTAGCATAGAAGACCTTGGCCTTCGCTAATTTATCTTCGGCCCAAGCTTGGACCGAAAACTGCTTTGCTGCCCAAGCTCGAAGGTATTCACTATACCCCAGGAGCTACAAAAAAGAAGGTATTTGGCGAAATTTACACAAGGAAAGCAAAAATACTTAGAAAAAAAAATGGGAGGAAAAATGAAGTGGCCTGAAGAACTACCTGGGCAGCATGCTCGGAAACCTTAGCGGGAAGGGTATCCTCGGAGGCACACTCCTCGGCAACTGCCTTAAAGGAAGCCTGAGTGAGCACGCCTCTCGCCATCTGGGGAGCCATTTCCCGGCAATCCTCGGAGAATAGGTTCATGTCCTTCGCGAAAGACCAGAACGGCTCCCTTGAGACTTTGTCCTTCGGGATATGGGAATCCCGAAGAGCCCGCCTTCGAGCATGCTCAACCATCCAAGTTGAGGGCGCCAGATCCTCTGAAAAGTTGAAATCGTAAGTCAGACAAAGCTCCTTAACTATACAAGTTATGAGGATACGAGTATTAAAAAGGGGTAAGAGACAAACCAGGCGCAACCTCAGCAACGTCGTCATCGGAGTCCCGGACCTCCTCCACGTCGGCAGGAATATCCTTGCCTTTATCCCGTCAACGTCTTTCCAACTCCTCGGCAGAGGGACCCCCTGCCAAAGAGCCCGAAGGATTCGCCAATGTGGCGGGACTCAACGAAGCAAGAACAGTGACCACCCCGGCAGGAACCTCGGCCGTAGTTTCAGGCTCGGCGGGAGTTTCAGGCTTGGTGGAAGTTGCAATGTCACCGCCGACCTCTGCCACATCCTTCAGGGGTGGAAAAAGGGTGTCCTTCTTTGCCTTCTTGGCCAAAGACGGTCCGCTCCCAGTAGTCTTCCGCCTCTTGGAGACGCCTTTCTTCATTTGTTCTCCCTTCTCGGCCTGACCAAGGAAGAGAGACTTATAGTAGGCAGTAGACTCGTCGCCCATCTCTGAAAAAGAGGGAAAACATCAGTGTGAGTCCAGACAGGCACTTATGCTGAGAACTTTGAAAGGAAACTTACTTTTGAAAAAGCTTCATAAGTAAGCTCGCTCCAAAGGAGCTTCACTAGCCAAGAGTCCTTACCCTCGATAACAGGAGCTGGCATGCCGAGATCCGTCTTATGCTCCTTAACTACCCCCAATTCCCGAAAGACCTCATTGGTCATAAGCTTCCACATGATGGGGAAGGGGTAGAGAGAGCGTGAAGAGACCTCGGCCTCCCAGTCGGCGACAGCCCGGATATGTTTGTCGAAGTCCTCAAACCTCGCCGCCAACTCGGGAGTTAGCAACTTATTGGGATCCACGACATCCGTCTCCAGCTTTCCCCGAGCCCACTTAGTCGGAACATGCGACTAGGCCTCCGCCACCTTTAGGAAGAAGAACTTCCTTTGCCACCCTCGCCAACTATCCTTGGTAGCGAAGGTGAACATGATTTTTTTGCTCCCAGATCCCCGAGGTAGCATGAAATAAAAGCCACCCTTCGGAACCGGATAGAGCTTGTAATACTGCATGAACAGGATAAAATGGGGTTCTACCCCGAAAAACCCGCACATGCAGAGAAAGGCGTTGAAATATCAGTATGAGTTAGGAGGAAGCTGATTCACGGCTATGCCATGAAATTGGCAAAAGTCGCAAATCATCTTTGTGGGGGGATACCGAAGTCTGGCCTTCAGTTGGGCTCGAAAAACAGTAACCTCATCGTCCTGATTCATAAAGCTAAAGTGACCGAGGTGGGGTAACCTCGTGGTGGCGTAGGAGGGAAGGAAAAATTTGGCTGTCCACTTCTCTAATTTCACAGAAGTGGAGAAACAAGGGTAAGACATAAGAGGTTGCCAGCTCTCGGGAATAGGCGAAGACATGGTTGGCCAAAAAAGAGACTTCGGAAAGAAGAAAAATGACTTCGGGAAGCTAAAAGAAAAGCAGAAACCGAAGGACCTATAGAGTCCTCTAGAGTCAGAACCCACCAAAAGTCTTGCCGAAGTCAGGGTTTGTGGACACCGTCGTGAAAGGTGGCTGGAAGAAACGCCGCCATTAATACCGCCGCAAAAAAGGAGAGAAGGTATAAGAGCAAACGAGAGCAAAGTAAGAGCAAAGAAAAACAAATGAAGAGTATGACAGGAGGAGGCTTATATAAATTGAGGAAGGGTAGCTGGAAGGGCGTCATAATTGCTGCGCGAAGGCGAAACGTCACCATAATTGCCCCTCGCGTGCGAAAAGACGTACCCATCCCAACCAGCACCTGCCACATGTCGACCGTCACGAGAAACTAGGACGCGTTTTCTGACATCTTGGAAACCCGGTTGCAAAACTCCAGACTGACACGTCTAGGGTCAAGACGTGACGGTCCACTAGCCTATGGTAGGAAAAGTAAAGAGGTTGGGTATCTCGAGAACACCAAAGGGCAGATAGGTGGCACCTGTCTGAACAAAGCATATCCCCTAGGTGGCGAAGTGCTTCCCCTGCGAACCTGACACTCCGAGTCCTGAAAAGCGCCCCCAAAAGGACCACTAGCCGAAGCCTCCACTTCGGCTTTCCGAAGGGGGGCATGTGATAGCCGAAGTGCTATCGCCCTGGTCACCTAACGACCCCGGAAAGGAGGGAGCTAGACACTTGAGGTACACGACCTCAGTAGCCCGCCAATACCAACCTTGGGAAACTAGCATATCGCCTTCCTCGGGAAGGCGACCGAACCAGCTTCGAGGGATAAGAACCAGTCACTTTTTGCAGGAGAAAGTCCCCGGAAGGACTAACTTCAGAGCCAGTTAATACCCCGAAGTACCAGTCTAACTCCGGGAAAAGGCCCCTCACTCCGAAGAGAGACATCAACCAAGGGGACCTCGGAGGTACGGCAGGAGCCATCAAGGAGTCTCTGACATTCCGCCCGCACTCTGACACGCCGTCACAGCCTACGTCCTGTCATGTAGGGCTACGCCTGCCGCAGCTCGCAGCCCGAGGAGCCTGCAGGCGGCTAGGGGCCCCTACACCCAGAAGTACGAATGACATCTGTCCATACACGTGTCACAATCCGATGGGCTCACCCCCTTATATATCAGGGGAATGGTCACAGGCAACAAGGGGGGCGGATCTTTCTCCTTTCTCAGCCCTAAATCCTCTTCTTTCAGCCCCCAGGAAAACACGGCAGGCAAGAGTCTCTTGTGCTTACTACTCCCTCTCCACCTCTCAAAGTACTGACTTGGGCGTCGGAGGCTCCTCCTTGGAAAAAGACTCCGGGGACCTCCTAACCCCTGTTTTCTGAGTGTTTCAGGCAGGTCCTCCTGAGGAATCCCCATTTCGGGCTCTCTCCCATACCGGAAGTCCTTCTTGGCCTCACTGTGCTTACCACATGAAGATGCTGCTGGCCATCGCAGGTGATCCACACAGAGCACCTTCTGTCAGGACTCGCCTGCACCTCCTGAAGTCCTTGCCGCATTCACCACGACACACAGTGGAGATGATGCTGATGGGCATCAGTTATGTTTTCTATAGGTTTTTCCTTAGTATTTACTTGTCTTTTGGTGTGCTTTTGCCAGGATGTAGTGCGTAATTGGTTCAAATTTCATTTTTAGGTAATATTTCAGCTTTATGAGAGGCGCGAAGGTGAAGTTTTGGAGTTGAGTTACAAGTTTTAGAGCTGAGTTACAAGTTTTGGAGTAACATGGCTTGGTACACAACCATGTACCAAGTTGTGTTTGGTCAAACACGCCCATGTTGCTACCCATGTTTGTATGTTGTTATTTAGTGCTTTTAAGGATTTTGAGGACAACAAGTAGAGGGGCACCCAGAGGCAGCCTAGGGTAGCCTGGGAAGGCTAAGAGGAAGGAAAATACATAGAAAATAAGAAGACAAAGGCAGAAAAAGACAAAAAAAAAACTTTTTCATGAAGGAAAGCTACCAGAGGCAGTTTAGATGATCAACACTGTTTCATGAGTGTCGGTTCGAAGATTTCTTGGAAAAGAAGAAATTCAACCATGGATCATTTGTTTCTCAGTTTTCTTTTGATTCTTTGGTGTTTATTTTCTAGTAGTATGAGTGAAACTTTTCATACTTATGCTTAGACTAGATGAAACCTAGGATGATTTTGTGACTGTGATTATTTCTATTTTAATATGATTATGTGTTTTTCTTGTGATTTATCCAATGTATTTGGTTGCATTGATTAATAATAGATAGCCTATTAATTTAATGTAGGATGACAAACATCCATCAGGTAGTATCCGAAATGTTTGTTGTAGATCATCGTTGGATAAAAGGGATATTATCATAACGGGGAATAATAGCTGCGATATAATACCTTCAGACAAGTGTGAAACCTAATAGTGGATCATAGGACTTAAAATGCATTCTTAGGAAGTGCGGTAGACTTAGACATCCTATCGGTGACTTAAGAATAGGGTTAGTGTAATAGGAATAATAAAGATCTAATCTACATTGGGTAGTACTCCACGGTCCAAGTTAATCAAAATCCTATCAAACCATAGTAAAAGCAACATAGAGAAAGTTCTAGGGGGATTTGATTCTAAGTGTAAGGTTTTTTATCGTTGATTTTTTTGGTTGTTTTCCATTACCTGCCTATAGTTAGTAATGTATTTTACTACATTAGTTAATTTAGTTAATTCATAGTAGTTAACTGCTGGTTGGATAATAGAGAGATATTGAGTATGGTAGATAACCTTCATTTTTTGGGAAAAATGATCTTGTTACTTACCATTGATATACTTTAATGATAGGTGTGCTAGCTTTTGAGTTCAAATACTTAAAGTATAGAGAGATTTGAGACATCCACACTGTTACTAGTGTAGTGAGAAAGGTTTGTTGTAAACTACGAACACACCAAGTTTTCTAGCATCGTTGCCAGGAAAACATTTGTTGAGATTGTTACTTGAAAGATTGATATTTGTTAATCTAGCTATTTATTTTATTGTGGTATTTTTCTTTAAATTTTTAGGTTATTTTTAGTTTGCTTATTTCTTGTTCTTTTCTTGTAGGAGAATTGCTACTAATATGAGAGCTAGCATGTAGAATTTCAAGACCCAGTTGGGTCAACTTGCTAAGATGTTTTCCAAAAGACTACAAGGAGCTTTACTGGCGAACATTGAGTCGAATCCTAGATGAGTTTTCAATCTAGCTTTCCATCACAAAGAGGATAGTCATGCGACAATAAAGATGTTGGAGAAGGAAGAACCTTCTTGAGTAATCGAGGAGAACATCAGGCCGATGATATTAAACCAAGCACTTCTTGGGAGGCAACCTAAGCGTTAAACTTTTCATTTAATTTAATTTAATTTTATTTTCATTTATGGTAGTTAATTAGTTTTTATTTGTCTTGGGATCTTATAATCTGTGATGTGATGCAAGAATCTAGAGTATTTTGGGAAGAAATTATATTCAAAGTGGAGGAAAAAGGTTAAGTTCAATTCTGGGTAAGCTTAAAATTTTTCAAAGTTTTAAGAGCCAAACACCCCTTTGAACACACTTATGTTCAAGGCTGTGTTAGCTAACACGATTTCAAACATAGTCATATTTGATTTAAGAAAATTTATTTTTCATGAAGGATTTTTAGTTGAGCTACATTAGCCAAGCATAGTTCATGTCTAAACAGTGTAATAAGGCATGTTTCATAACATGGTCTCACACATGGCCATGTTCTTATCCATGTTTTTCTAAACCTTGAAATTTTAGAGCCTAAACACATGCACATACATGCCTATGTTTTTAAACGTGTGTATGTTGCACGATCATATTGACTTCCATGTTAGAGAACGTGTTTTGTCTTTGTGTTTAAAAAAAAATCATTTTGGAGCACATACATGGTCAATTACACAAGCATGTGTAGAGTCGTGTTAAGTGTACATGGCCATTTACACGACAGTTAACCCTCGTGTTTCATTCATGAGTTTAAAAAAAATCATAGTTTAGAATGTATACATGACATGTGGCACACCCTTGTTTAGCGGCATGTTGAGGAAGTTGTGGGTAACATGGGCAGTTACATGCCCATTTTAAAGGCAGTGTATTGCATTTATATAAGCTCGATCGTGATTTCTGTTTCCCACTTCGCACTAAACTCTTTCAAACTTCTTCCATATTGCCCCCTAACTCAAACCCTAGCTTCCTTGCATCCCGAGTGAGGTTTCCCATTATTGGAAGAGTTCATTTCTTGTCCAAATTTTCAATTTTCTTTTCTACATATTTGATTTTCTCTCTTTTTGTAACTCTTTCTCTCTCTCTCTCTCTCTCTAACTTTATTTTAAGATTATAGAATATTAGCTTGATTTCTTGCTATAGGTAGGTTTCATATGAGTTAGTTCATTGATTTTGCATTCCTATTTGTGTTAGTTTTGAGTTGATATCATGTTTTGCAAGTATTGGATTTGTTGTTGTTTTATTTAGAGGAGGAGGAGTGGGAATTGATGGTTATTAGAATTTATGTTATATATGCACGATTTGGTGAATTTTATGGCATGGATTGATGTTGTTTTAGGTTTTGATTTTTGAAGAATGCCTTGATTATTTAATTTGTCTTGGAATTTCATGAAATCTAGGAAATTTTAGTCTTTTGGTGTGGTAGAAAATAGGTTTCTTGAGCACGAAAAAAATGCCTAATTGTGAACTACATTATTTTAAATTCCCTTGATTAGTATGCATTTAGCTTTATTTGTTAAGCTTGATTACCTTAATGCCTAAAGTTGAATTAAAGTTGTTTCATATAGGGGAATTCTATTGATTTTTGTTTAGTGCTCTTATTTGTGGAATTATTATTGATTATATGGTATTTGAGATTATTTGTTGCAATGGGGAAAATCTTCTCACTACTAAAAAACAAGCATTTTCCAATGGCCAAGCAGTTGGAAAATTCTAATGCTATCAGCTGTTGGAAATATGAGAGATCAATTTCCAACGGCCAAATTTTTAAGACCATATTTTCTAATGGTCTGGCCGTTGGAAATTTTCAACGCACTGTACCTTTGGAAACCTGGCCATTGGGAATTTTAAAATTTCAATTTCCAAAGCGAAAGCCATTAGAAATTTCCAACGTGAAGTTGTTTGAAATTCTCGGGTCAAAAATTTCTAACTTGAAAACCGTTGGAAAAATGGTGTAGTTAGAGTAATAAATTTTGCAGTTTTAGAAATTAAAGTCATATTTTGAAAATATATAGTTATAAATAATGATAATAATAGTTATATATATATATATATATATAATATTTAACATATTTGTTTTACAATTTTAGAAAGTAAAATAGTATTTTGAAAATATTTGTTATAAATAATGATAATACTAATAATATGCATATTTATGAACATATTTACGAGTATAAATATATATCATAATATATGTTATAATATATCACCTGTATCATAATATAATGTATCTTTTATATTTTAATGAATAATATATTATAATGTATCATATGATATAATATACATTTATCATAATACAAATGAGTGCTTATTGGCCAACTCATATAAAAATGCATATTGGGCTAACCAAAACTAAACCCAACTTAACCTAACCCTAATTATATAAATTCTCATATCTCATCCCTCTCATCTTTCCTTCGGCCTCTCATCTCTCATTCTTCCATTCGGCCTTCATCCTCTATAGCCACCCATCACTTTCTGCCTCCCTTTGGCCCTCTTCCTCCCTTCTCCCTCGTCTTTCCTTCACCATTCTCTTCCCACCGCCTAGTTGTTCGCCATCTGTTCTTCCTTCCACCTCGTCATCCGTAGTCTGTTTTTCTTTCCACCTTGTCATTTAATGTTTGTTCGCCATCGGAAATACTTCTACGACATTGGGTCGTTGAAAATTGTAACAACACATATTCCAACAACTTGGCTGTTGGAAATACTGAAGGGCAATTGTTTGGGCTGGTGAAAATTTTTTTTCCAACACCAACACGCTAGTTTCCAACAGCCTCACGTTGGAAAATTCAACACAAAGCTGTTGAAAAATGCTGTTGGGAATCAACATTTTTTAGTCGTATCTACATTTTTCAGGATGATAAAGTACTAGGAGAAGCTCTCGATCTGCATTAATAGGTCAAACCCACTTATTGACTTTAAGGAGGATGCTCAGTGGGATAGATATGATATTCTGAGGTTGAAGATGTTTAAGGCTAACAAGGTCATTGACTGGGACACTTTATCTCAGTTGGGTATGGTTGAAGAGCTTAGTACTGAGGCCGGGGTTACTGAAGATCTTGCTTTGTCCACACAAATGATGACTGTTCTGAGCACCACTACCAGCATTCCACCTCTCGGAGATACATGATCCTTTGTGATATAAGTTAATCATTTATTTATATTTTATAGCTATGTTATTATGGATATTATTCCTATTCATATTTTCTATATCCGTTTATGCTTCCTCTATTTATATATTTATTTTTTTATACTATTTTGTGTTATTTTTGTTATATTTGCATATGTTTTCTTTTATTTGGTCGTTGATTATCTTTTATGTTTTCTTTGGAAGCCTTCAACCTTTCAAATGGAAGTCTGACTCAAAACTCTCTATGGAACTACTTTTGGGAATGCCAACTTATAAGACAAGCAACTCATTTTTCTCTTTGAGAGGGCAATATCAGTTTCTCCCACTCATTTTTTTCACTTTATTTTCCATGCTGGTACATTGAACGCAATGTACAATTTAAGTGTTGGGGAGTGAATTTTATTTTCAACCCTTATTTATTTTGACTATTATTATATTTATCTTTTTGGTGATTTTTCTGAACATTTTTAAAATTTTGGAGCTTTATTGATTTTGAATCATTTTATTGAACATGTGCTTATTAGAGAGTGATTGTTAATTTAATGTCATGAGAAGACCAAGTAAGTAATTCCTAATCTTTCATTTCTTATGCTTAATCTGTTTTTAAAATGTTTTTGCGATTTATTAACAAGCTAGTGGAAGATGGTCTTAAGAAAATATGTTTGCATCAAGTTTTTGTGTTTAGTACAATATTCAAAGCATGCAAAGTTTTGAGTTTCTTTGTTGGATTGATGGAAAGTTTGGTTGATGGATTTGTGGTTGATTGTTGAATAAGTAAGCATGAATATGTTACTCTTTTACTTTTAGTGTTGAAGCAGGTTGGGGCCTTTTTCTAAGGCAAGAGTCAATCATTGCTTGAAAAAAATGCTAAGAGCATGAGTATCATGAAAAGGTCATCTTAGATTGTGTTGAGAATTAGCTTGGGTACAGACAGAGCTCCTATAATGTACATTTGCTACAAAATTTTTTGACACATGACAGGAATTGGTTGAAAAGGAAAAATAAAGAAAAGATATTGAAAAGTCAATTAATCACCCAATCCATGGTTTTTGGTTTGAATGGTTGTGCATGGTTAGCTTTGGCTTGGTATGGTTTGTGCTTTTTACTTTTCTTGAAAATTTCATGTTATCTTTTCAATTTTGGGAGATATGGGCTGCTAGTTTGAGAATGAATTGTTACCTTTAAAATTATTTTGTTTTGGAAATGTTATATAGAAAGAGTTGCTTCGTAGACTTATTAATTTCTAAAGATAATTAAGGTCTCAATATTCTTTATATCTTATTGCTCAAGGAAATGATTCTATGCGTTAATTGCTTTTAATATTTCAATATTTTTATTTGTTTTTAGATTTTCCTCTTGGTTTTTGCTTGAGGGCAAGCAAAAGTTCAAGTGTGCAGGAAAATATGATGTGCTCACATTTGGTTATATTTTCTATAGGTTTTTCCCTTCTATTTACTTGTCTTTTGTTATGTTTTTTTTCTAGGATATGGTGCTTAATTAGTTCATATTTCATTTTCAGGTCATATTTCAGGTTCATGAAAGATAGGAAGGATTTTGGTGAAGTTTTGGAGCTTAATTGCAAGTTTTGGTGAAGTTTTGGAGTAACATGGCTTGACACAAAGGCGTGTACTAACCCAACACCCATGTTTGTATGCTATTAGGGTTTGACAAAGCTATGTTTAAGGATTTCAAGGAGAACAAGTAGAGGGGCATTCAGAGGTTACCTAGGGTAGCCTAGGAAAGCCAAAAGAAGGGAAAATACATAGAAAATATAATATAGAGTAAAGGAGGTAGAAAAAGATAGAAAAAAAAAAAGAAAGTTTTTCATGGAGGAAGGCTACCAAAGGCAATTCAGATGATCAACACCATTTCATAAGTGTCGGATTGAAGTTTTCTTGGGGAAAAAGAAACTCAGTCATGGATTATTCTTTTCTTAGTTTTCTTTTGATTCTTTGGTATTTATTTTACGACACTATGAGCTAAACTTTCCTACTCATGCTTATAGTAGATGAATCTTATGATGATTTTGTGACTATGAGTTTTGGTTTAATATGATTTTATGTTTTTCTTGCTATTTATCCATTTTGCTTTGTTGCTTTGATTAATAGTAGCTACCCTATTAATTCAATGTGGGATGATGAACATACATTAGGTAGTATTTGATATGTTTGTGGTAGATCATCGTTAGATAAAAGAGATATTATCGTAACTGGGAGTAATAAGTGTGATATAATACCTTTGCACTAAGGTTAAACCTAGTATTGGGTCATAGAAGAATAATAGGGTTAGTGTAATGAGAATAATAGGGAGCTAATTTACATAAGGTAGTACTCCACAGTCCAAGTTAATCACAATCATGCCAAACCAGAGTAAAAGCAACACAAAGGAAGTTCTAGGGGGATTTAATTCTAAGTATGAGGTTTTTGATCATTGATTGTTTTAGTTGTTTTGTACTGGTTGCCTATAGTTAGTAGTTTATTTTACTACATTAGTTAGTTTAGTTAATTCATAGTAGTTAGTTAAACAAATCCTCTTAATTGCCAGTTGGATAATAGATAGATATTAAGTACGGTAGACAGCCTTCGTTCCTTGGAAAAAAATGATTTTGGTATTTTTCACTACTATAATTTGATGATAGTTGTTCTTGTTAGTGAGTTCATATGTTTATTTAAGTATAGAGATATTTAACACATTCACACTGTTACTAGTGTAGTAGGACACACCACTGCACCACTTTGTCGGACATGGAGAAGTGAGAAAAAACAAGTTTTTCTTCCTCTCGACGCTGTTATTCATCTTTTGAATAAGGATGAATTGAGCTACAGGCCTCATCCGGATGAAATTATTGGTTTTTTTAAGCAAAATAAAGGCCAGCCTCTGATATCCTCTTATTCTGGTATTAGTAGATTTCTATAATTTTCACAGTATACTCATGAATCAACTTTTTTCGAACTATTATGCAATATTAGTGCTTTCCTTTGTATATGCAAGGTTTTTTTTAAATCAAACCTAGTTTTTTGGTTTTCATGCAATACTGAAGGGGTCATTTTATTGTTTGCTACCTTGAGCAATCTACAGTAAAAAACATGTTTTCATTTATGAAGCCAAAGATAGTTGGGAGGAGGGCAAAAAAAAATTTTTTTTATGACAATCCCTTCATCTTTGTAGATTTCAGGTAAATGGACTTCTGGAAATTTATGAGCTGATGTAGGTGATGCCCAAAGTTTTCTTGAAGGGGAAGACTTGGAGACTTTTAACTCCTTTGATCTCTGACTTCGGCAAGTAGCTGTGTGGGAGGAGGCTGGGGAGGATCATGACCTTTTCCTTTTTCCCATTAAGTAAGATCAGATGGCACAATAAGTTCTTCTCCATTTGAAAGTAGTAGAACATGGAAGAACTAGCTGGCATTGAACTTTCGATTTTGGTGAAGCCTGTGAGAATGGATCTCACAATGGTTACAATTGACTAGTTATATATGTGCTAGAATTAAAACTTCATGATACTAGTTGATTAACCTAGAAAATGAAAGATGCATGCTCTTTTAGGTTTGAATTAAGTAAATGGAAATCACAAAATAGTCATGTGGCCAAGGTAGCTTTCATAGAAATCAAGTTCCAATAGTTAAAGCATACAAAATCAACATTTGTATTATCATTACTACACATAATAACCGTGTGAGGGCACTTGACAAAAGTATACTAATGCTCCTAACCTAAGAGCTACCCTAGATTCTTAAGCTTCAAACATAAACATGGGAGGTGACCAGGCATACAATATATACAAGTCTCTTACTGAGATCCCCCCAACTAACTCTCACCTTGGAGACGAGTCCTAGTGGTGAGTCACAAAAGCCTATCCACGTGCTGCTAGCCATTGTGGCCAAGAAAATACTATAGTTAGTATTGTTACTTAACCAACAAGTAACCATGAAAACTAGAATAATAAAGATTCTCAAAGCAAGGTACCTGCAACAACAAACTACCACAATAATCCTCAACGGTTATCAAGACCAACAATGTCAGAATCTACACAACATAAACTAGGGAGTGAGAATTCAAGAATTCTTAGTAAAGGTCTTCACCTGCAAGAAAGATATTAAGGACAACATATATATGAACATATGTAATCTGGTGTGAGCTCATATAGCTTGAGGCTAAACTTATTCGCATAGGTTTCATTTCGTTGGGACTTGTCCTTACATAGTCCTTAGACTACAAGGCAAAACCTTGTTTACTAGCAAGCATAGCTTACTAAACTAACTAGTAAAATTCACCAGTTGAAGCTCTCTCATCTTGTACAGGAGCACTATGGTAGGACTAACGTTGACTAGGTATTGAAGACCCACTAGGTGCACTAAGGCTCCACATCGAAACCTCAGGTCCGATGGCACGGCTAGGCCACCAATGGTATTCAAGCTAGTGATACTTCATTGTGACCCTTCATAAGCTAGTTTTCATGTTTATGGTAAAAGTCACCATAAAGTTCAAGAAAACTACTACAACTCGGAGGAGTTTTGGAAGTCTTGAAGTACCCTTTGGGACATTTCAACCCTTAGGTACCCTAAGCACCCCCTTGGCCTTCCCCTAGAACCCCTAGCAAAATTGTAATTTTCTAGCCAACATAACTGTGGCAACGTGTTGCCATAGTACTTAAGTTACTGGAACTTTTTGTGGAATTGGCGATGCATCATCGGTATTGGCAACACGTCGCCAATACCTTTGTGCCTAGAAAATCTAAGTTTTGTTGCATAGACTTTGGAAGACTTCCCATGCATACCAAACATGCTTGGATGTCCTTCCAACTTCACATACCTATAAAAAATGTTGTAAAGGCCACAACAAACTACCACAAACATAACTATGATGCATTAAAACATCATTCCAAGCTTCATCAAACACATAGTCCATCATGAATAACCTTGCTCACTAACTAAAGTTATTGCCAAAACTACATGATTTCATCAAGCAAACATACTCCAATAGCATCAATCAAGCTTAAAACCATAACTCCCTTGCCTTGATTTCAATTCACAAGCAAGAGCCAAGCAACTCTTCAGCAAGATTAAAGTTCCATAAACCAAGCAAATAAAAGCACAAGGTACCAAATTATTAACTTCTAACCAAAATCCAAGCTTCAAATCATCAAATAAACAAGAAATCACCATGAAAGTTCATGTTACCTTGCATTAAAAATAAGCGATGAGCTAGAAATGAAATTCCAAGCTTCAAAATCCCAAAATCTTCATGAAACAAGCTTCCCAATGCATATATACCCTTGGAGGCTTCAAATTTTACCAAAAGCACTTGATTTTGAGCTTGAATTCATGAAGAAATCAAAGGGTGAGGATGAACTCGAGTTTGAAGTAAATAAGAGAAAAAATGGTAGCTACCCTCCACTGTACCAAGTTTTATAAGCTTTTAAACTATATAGCCACATACTTTATAAAAAGTCCCTAAATAGTAATTATAGTCAAACCTTGGTCAAATGCTGTTTATTTAAGCTATGTTTGGGTTTAAAGTAAGTGTTAGGTTTCCAAAAACTCATTTTTAACTCTCAAGACTCAACCTGACACTTCAGGATTTAAAATTACTATTTTACCCCCAAACCCTATTTGGTGCCTTAAAGTCCTTGGAACTTAGTAAACTTTGCCTAGCATACCTATTCTTGTTACGTGAATTTGAAATAAGGTTCCAAACTAGGTTTTTAATTACTTTACCTTCCTCAAACAAGCTTCTTGCTAGGATAGCCATAACATATTATCACTGGGGCTACCTTTAGTACTTTTTCCACTAACACCACTTATCACAAGCATTGGGCACTAGATAAAATGCCCAAGTGTGCTTCCAATGTACTTCAGTTTGCTTAACTATTATTACCCTTTCAGCTAGGTTTTTTTTCTTATCAAGCTTTTTGATGTAGATGTTAGCCACTGCCAGGCTTTAACAGCACTACTTCACTAACAGAGAGAAGTCAAGACCAAGTCTAAGGAGGTTGCTGAAAAGGCCAAAGAGGCCTTGGTAATGGTTTCTACCAAGGCCGGGAAGATAAAGAAGATATGTGAAGGAAAATTGGGTGAATTAAAGTTCTTGATCACTAATCAAGTGATGAGGTTCATGGACCACTGTTCGACTACAATACAGAAACTCTGCTTGAAGTTAGAGCAGCAAGCTCAAAAATAGAGGTGAATTAGGGAGCCCACGAAGCTTTAACGGATGAGAAAGAATTGTTGATCTTTGATCTCTTTGACGTCTAGGGCCAGCTTTCCACTCATTAGGCTGACTACCATAAACCAGCTAAGGACAAGGAAGGCTCAAACAAGATGGTGATTTCTAGTTTTCAAGCTGGCTAGTACCTTTTTCGCTACTACATTTTGTGGAAGTACTCCAACCTAGACTTTTTTTGAGTTTTCTATGTTTGACACCCCTGAGGATCTTGCTTCTATATAGTTGAATGAGGGAGTCCCTCAACCCATCCTTGCCCCTAGAGCCTGAAGAAGAAGAGGAAGGAGAGACTGTGGGAGATTTTGAGGAAAACCCAAACTCCCCATCTTAAGGCAGCTCATGCATAATATCTTTTGTAATTTTGGATATTATGATGTGTTCCCAGTGGAATCATTTTACCACTCTCTATTCGATCTTCGTAAGTTTTTTTACTTTGGGTTCTTTTTTGAATGTGAGTTTTTATGGTCTGAGATCCGTTACATCTCTTGGCTTTTATGTTTGTTATATCTCAAACTTCATTAGTTTTTTGCACAATTACTTAGAAATTCGTAAGTCTTACGGGGTCCATTTTGAGCTTCTTTCTTGAAGTTCAAAGTAGGCTTTGATTTTCAGCTTGAAGCAACCTTCTGATTTTTAAGTTTCTTTTAAAGTTTGGTGTCAAACTTCTTGTCTGGAAGTTTATGTTTCTTTGATCCTCCTAATCTACTTGGAAGGTGATCAACTCGCCCCCTCTGGATTGTTAGAATCGAGTTAGGCTTGATCATTGGACGGTTTTCCTAAGTTTATGCTTAGGTCACTTTACTTTATTGGTACCTCGGATAGCATCATGTCCTGGGCATGTGCTTGTGATTTAGGGTTTCAATTTGCCGAAGTATATTTTCCTTTTTCTAATTTTTCTAGGCAGAGTTACCCAGCTTTTGAATGGTTTTCACTGAGGCTATTCCTAGCTTTAGCTCGAATGATTTTTACCAGGGTTCTTTAGGTCATAATCTTGACTTTGGCAGCCGAAGTATATATTTTTTTTTTGTGCACAAACGGATTTTGATTGTGAATTCTTGTTTCATGTTCTTTTCTTCAAAATCTTTCCAATTCCATTGTGGATTCCTCACTTGAAGCCGTTAGCCAAAATTACATGTTTTTTTCAAGGATTCTTTCACCTGTTCTTTGATAATCTTCCTTGAAACCCTTTTTTTGGGCGTGCTTCTTCTTAAGGTACTTTGGACTGTTCATTTTGGTTTTTGGATGCCGGTCTCCAGTCGAGAGGGCATTGTTTGGCCCTACCCCTCTTTTTAGTTTTTACATATGAAGATTACTTATTGGGTTGCTTGATAGAAGGCTGCTAGTTTCATGGGGACATTTCATATGGATTATGCTTATCGCCCCAAGGCTCGCCCATAATGCCTGAGAGGTGTTCTTTGGATAGAGGTTTACTTTCTGGGCAGCTTAGGCTGAGGTCATTTCTGTGGCCTCTTTTTTGGGCCGATTCTCTTTTTTACCTTAACATGGCTTTTGTTACGACCTTTGGACAAAGACTTGGTTTTTGGTAAACTGTCCAATGTCATACCTATAACCTTGGTTAAACATTATCATCACATTTTTTATATGTGAGGACATGGCATCATTTATTCCATTATCCTATATCAACTAGTTTCTATTTTTTTTCTTATGTTTAGGGGATTCCTTACCTCCCATCTTCTTCATTCTTTTCTCTCTTCTTCATTTTTTTTTTGCTTGCCCCATCTCAGGCATTTGGCCTGATTTTAGTGACTTCACCATTTTTTTCTATGATATGGGATCAATTAAGTTGTGTAAGATACCTCATCTGAGGGACACCACAAGTGGAATATCCTGATTGGCTTGGGGTTACCTTTGATTTTGTTAACCTCATGTGAAAGGATAGGTTTATGCCCTAGCTACCATTGTTTGGTTGTCTTGCTTATGGCTTCTTTTTGTTCTACTATATCCTAATTTGTTCCAGTCTTTGAACTTTGGGGAATATACGGGAATTGAATAAGCTTTTTCATTCAAAGCAAAAGACAAGTACAACATGGACACTTCATCTTCAGAATATAAATTTTGCTAGTGCTCTGGTCAGTACTAGTTGCCAGAGACATTTTTTAGGGGTGATTTCTCTTGCCAGCGCTATCATGTGTCTCTATTCTCATTTTCCCCACCTCATTTTAAGTCTCTTCGGAATAGAGTTCAGGCGCTTCTTGTAATGTTCCTGAGTAAATTTTGTTAGGTGTCTGCCTAGCTAAGATCTTCCTTACTTCAACTTGATCAATGTAGATAATTGCATCCATTATTTTGTCTAAAAGGTCATTGTTAAGTATTTAACATCTAACCTCATATGCTTATTCCCTTGTGTTTGTCTTTCAAGTACGACATTGTAGTGAGAAGCGACATTGAGAACGATAAATCTTGTTATTACTAAAGTAAAGAGCTTCATTTTGTCTTTGATTAACTTTCCTCTTAACATCAAAGGGAGGTTAATCCATCTGAAGATAGGTAATTCTCCTAGTCTTTCTTCATAATTGGGTGCCATCATCAATGTGAGTTTAGTCCTCTTGATTCCCAGATTTGGGAGCATATGTGCAAACAACACATCGATGCTCAACCCATCATAACAGAGGACTCTTTTTACATCCCAATTTCCAATATGGTGCCGTTATAAAAAAAAGGGTCATTATGAGGAAACTTTACCATCGTTCCATCTCTCTTGGTCAGCTGGTTTGTCTAACTATTAGATTCCATAAGTGTGATCTTGTGCACTTTCCTTTTCATTTCACTCAATGTCATCCCTATTGTTATGGTCTGGATGACTCTAGTAGGAAAAGGTGGTTGCCTCCTTTGGCTACGGTTATTATGACATTTGTTTGAATCATACTCATCATCATTAGCTCTTTGTTCATCCTTTCTTCATTCTTGTCCTTTTGGAGACATAAAACGAGGGCACCTCCTAAGATCCTTACTTAATCAGTAGCTTGATGTACTTTCTAAGTTGATGGAAATCTTCTCTATCATGGCCATGGTCCCTGTGATACTGACAGTACTTTTTAAGATTTTTTAAATTATTCGGGGACATCGGTTTTGGGTGTTGGATGCCCATTGTCTTTCTAGGGCCATGAAGATATTGGTCCTTGTAGTAGTTAGAGGTGTGAAGGGCACTACCCTTCTCCCTTCCCCTGAAGCTGAGGTTGGTGTGGTAGTGTCGATTGTCTTTGACTTTCTTACCTCGGGCAACTACTTCTTTATTTTTTTGTCTATCATGTGCTGCTTAACTCATTGATAAAACTCATTGAGGGTCTCTAAGGGACCTTTTGAAAACTCATAGACTAGTTATGAGTCACATCAGAGTTATTGTACCATTGCCAGGATTCAAACTTTGAGGAAAAAGTCCAGTACACTTAATGCCTCACAGTTAAATTGTTCGACATAGCTTAAAAGTGATTCATTTTCCCTTTATATTGCATTGAAAAATTGCACGACCAACTTGGCCATTGGTCAACTTCCTATGAATTACAAGGTGAATGCCACAGAGAGGTCTTGAAAGTAAGAAAAAGGAACTGGAGAGAGTGAATTGTACGATGTCATTATCGGTGATGACAAGGTGACTTCGAGGCACTTGCACATGCAAGATCATGCTCTTCTTTTATTTGGCAAGATGTGCTTGAGGATCACCTTTACCATCATAACATTTCATTCATAGAAATTTGAAATCACTTAGGATGTGAGCTTTGGTGATCATACACTAGAATAGGGACTCATTGCTGGCTGGCATTTTTGAAAGCCAGGACAATACGGGTTTCTTAGTCACCTGCCTTTCTACCCTTTCTAGTTTTTCTGGGAGTTTCTCTATTTGGTCATCTTTCAGAGATGGCTTTTTTCTTTAGCAATGCTCACCTTCTTCCAATAAGTAATGTCGGTACTTTAAGGAATATATTCTTCAATGAGGAGATACACTTCTATGTTGGGGGGATAAATGGGACAACTATTGCCCCTTAATAGGGAGATGTCTCCTTTTTTCCCATGCTTTTTCCAAAAGCAAAGATTCTTCAAAAAGAAGAAGAATCCTTTTGCCCATTTTGTTGGGCATGGGAAGGGGATCCCCTTGAGGATGACCTCTCATTGATGCTGTTGCCTAAGTTGTTGTTTGAATCCTCTTTTTGAGACGGTCGACGAGTGAGGGCCATGGAGTTCTTTAGTGGAGGATCTTTTTAGGTCAACCTCTCATAGGGAGGGTCTTCTTGGGCCATTTTTCCTACCCTAAGTATTGCTTTAGTTGTTGGGTCATATCCACTACTATTGAATAATGAAAATCACACAAGAACCCTATGGTAACAGTGATTAGGTGTAAAGGCCATTCCAGTACTTCCCTTAGCTTGGATTCCAGGGTAAGTAAATCTCTGGTGAATTCCCTCAAATAAGCTTTAATTAAGCAAGAAAAGCAAGCTAAGTAATGTAAAGTTGAGTTCCTAAGTGTAAAATGACACCTAAGGGTAAAAAGGGCACAATGGTGATTTTGGTCCAAGTAAGTGGCATGGCCATAATTTTAGAAAAAGTAGGGTCATGTAATTGTTTTGAATAATCAAGTTAAAACCATAAGTATATCTAGCCATGTGAACCAAAAGTTGAAGTTAAGGGGTAAAAAATGCACTAAGTGTAAAATTAAGTAATTTGTATTTTGAGTAACTTAAGTGAATAAGGGATAAGCTTGGAGGCAAGAAAACCTTTGTTTGGGACCAAAGAGGGATGGTTTAAAGGAGGGAAAAAGTGGCCAAAGTGACAATAGAACTAGGAAAGTTTGAGTGGGAGTAGTTGGGATATTTTGGGATGAAGGATTATGCTATTCATCATCTTCCCCATTTGCCCATTTTCGTAGCTCATTCTCCTCCATTGCTCTCCACCTTCATTCCTCCAAAATTGGACAAAATTTCATGAAATTTGATGGCCCCAAAGCCATCCCAACAAACCCTGAGCTCATATTTGGTTTTAATTGGTGCATTTGAGCTTGGCTTTACAAATTTTGGGTATAAACCTTAAGGTAACCTTCTTTTGTCCTTTTGGTTCAATTCTAGGCTTAATAAATGGTTAGAAATGGTCTTGAATTTGGGCCCTTGGTGTACTAATTGGTTGGATTTAGGCTAGGAACTCAAAGAAGCTTCATTGTTCAACACGGTGCTTGCTTGTGATGGTTTGCTTGCTTCTTTGCTTTAAGGATGTTTTAGGGTAAGCGACTTAAGTTATGACATGATTGAATCATGCATAAGTTGTTTTATAACAATTGGAGTAAGTTGGAATTAGCCTAAAATGATTATAAATGGTTTGCATAAGGTTTGGTGTAAAGTTGGCCGAGAAAGTGGTGAAGAATTGTAGTTGTAGGTGCTGATGCATGCACACCTGATTGCTTGTGCGACCGTATCGGGCTCGACCAAGTTGTCAAAGGTGCTGGTGTGATCGCACCAGTTGTTTGGTATGACAACATAAATTCTAAAGCTTGCCAACTTATGTCCTCAATGTAGGTATTGATGCAACTGAACCATATTATGGTGCAGCTGCATCGGGCTCCAACAAGCTGTTAAAGTTGTTGGTTTGACTGTACCAACTATTTAGTGCGACAGCATCAAGTCTAGAGCTTGCCAACTTATGTTCTAAGTGTCCAAAACATATTCCTAGGGCTTGGAGGCACCGCAACATGGCTCATAAGTACTTTTAAGACTAAAATTGTTCATCAATAAGTGGGTAATAAGTGCATGGTTATGAGGGCTAAGGGTAGGTGGATAAGAAAAAGTACCTTAGGCTATAAATAAGGTACTAAGGAAGGACCAAGTATAGTATAAGTTCTCCTATGGCCAACGAATGAGGTTATGAACTTTGGCATTTGAGAGGGACCCAATAAGGGTTTGCGACCTCTAATGACCCAAGGGTTGAGGTCAACAACCTCCAGGAATTGTGGCAATATCTAAGAGGTCTTGATTGGGGGGTTGTTCTCCTAAGGAAACCTTAAGGGAACTCATTTTTTGAGTTATTGTCAAGCCCATACCATACCTGAAGTGCTAGGAGTACCTCGAGAAGAGGTGGTCAAGGGCATAGGCTTTAGCCCAAGGGGTTTTCCCACCAGAGTAAGAGGCTCAGTTTTTTAAGTTGCCTAGTTCTTGAGGTCTTTTACACTATTTCAAGGTGGGTTCTTCTCGTGGTCCCCTCGAGAAGGGTTTATTTAGGTACATTCCGATGTAGGCGTATACAGGGTTTGCACCTGTGGTGGCTCGGCCCTTTTTACCAACAGAATATAATGACCCAAATGTCCTAAAAATGACTAAATTCCCATACAAAATAAAAAATGCTCCTAAGGTAATTTTTTTAATCTATAGCTAAACTAAAATTAGTGTTTAGACAAAATTGGGTGTCAACAGCTTCCAACTTTGCATGTTTCATGGAACATAAAGCATGCAAACTATAACCAAATTTTGTCTAGCCTTTCATTTAAACAATAAGAACTTTCCTACTATTAAAATCTAAAGGAAAAATCATTTTCTCCTTTTTTTTGAAGTTAAGGAACCCTCTTTATTACATTGGGCAATAAAAACTCTAATATTGTTTAAGAAACCAAGGGAAAAAACTCTTCCCTCCTTGCTTATCAGGCTAAGGAATTCTCTTTACCTTTTTGAATAGGAACCTTCCTATTATTGCATAGAAGAGTGAACTCTTTTTTTATTCCGTTTACCTTTGGTAGAGAACCTTCTCTTAACACAACTTAAGAGGTAGATAACCCTATTTTTACCACCTATTATTGCCTTTAAGGTAGAGAGCCTTGTCTTTTTACCACCTCTAAATTCCTTAAAGGTAGAGAATCCTATCTTTTGCCACCTTTGATTTCCTTGAGGTAGAGAACCCTGCATTTTTACCACCTTTAAATTCTTTAGAGGAAAAGAACTCTATTGTTAACTATTTACCTTTATAGGTAGAGAACACTCTCTAGCTAATTTCTTTTGCAGACAAATAACTCTTTCTAGTTGTTTCTCTTTGTATGTTGAGAACTTTCTCGAGCATTTTCTAGTTTGAAATCATTAAAGGATCTTGGTTTTACCTTATAAGTATTATGGGAAATAAAATTACTCAAAGCTTTGGTAATCTTCTTTTGAATGTGATGAGGTATAGAGCCTTTTTTCATTTAGAACCTTAGTTTAACCCATATTTTGAGTAAGAAAATTACCTTTTCTTTGAAACCTTGGTTTAACCTTCTAACAAGATTAAAGAACCTTCTTTGTTATCTCAAGTAAAGATTTATAAGAAAATAATTGAACATAGGATAATCCTATCAAAGTGCGGGTTTTAAAATGAGTGAATTTGACACAAGAATTTCCATGAAATGAGTGAATTTTAAAATTTAAAAGTTCACAAAATGAGTGAATTTTAAAAACAATAAATTTCACAAAATGAGTGAATTTTGAGAATGAGAAATTTCATAAAATGAATGAATTTTGAAAACTTGTGAAATTGTACAAAATGAATGAATTTTAAAAAGTAAAATTTCACAAATGAGTGAATTTTTAAAACTACATGATATTCAAAATGGGATTGTCTGAACCAGGTGAGCCAGCTTGGAGACTTGGTGGTGGTGAACCAGAGATCTTGCGACCAAAGACAGTGGTAGAGCCCCAGGATATTTTCTCTCAGAAACCCTCCATTGATCAAGTTAGTTTTCGATAAAAAAGTGGTAACAGTAAGGCATAGACTGAATTTCTCATACCTAAGGATTGGTGAGGAGAGCCTATTTATATAGCTATGGGGGGTCCAAGAGCATCGCTTTCAGGTTGAGAATTATTCTATAATTAGGGTCTTTATTTCCATCGATACTAGGTTTCCTTTTTTATCTGCTTTGAGCCAAGCTTCTTGTGTTTCTCATTATGGGTCTTTTTATTATGGGTTGTATATAAGCCCATATAATGTCAATAACTCCCCCCCCCCCTTTGGAAAATGTGGGTTTGGACCCTACATTTTCAAAGAGGGGTCATTGTGATTATGAGGGGGTCCTGTTCGGATGTGCTACCATTTTAGGATGTGGTACGCAGCCCATCTTTACTGTGCATGATATTTCCTTATTCATCGTCATATGGGTGAAGTATGATGCCACTTCTAACAACTTCCAAAGGAAGACGCATATACATCGTAGAATTATAGTAAGTTGGGGTTAGTTGTTCATTTCTACCACATGCGGCAGGCTTAATGGTCATGTTAGGAGGTGAAGCGATGCCTATTAAATGTTTCTTCAAGGAACTGACCGAGCGTGACTCTTCTGGTGACTATGCTTTGCCGCATGTTTACCCATTATAGCTCTGAATATTCTCTCATATTGAGGTTACCCAAGGGTCACAGTTTCCCCTTATGAATAGGGAAGAGTTTTACTCCATTCATTTTACTATTTCACTGCCTTTGTTATTTTCACCTTTTGGTACTTTTTTCCATGTCTATCTAAAGTTCTTCCCCTGTTGTTGTCGGATTCTTCTTCCAATCTTCCTTCTTGTTCTATTACAAGCAACTTTGGTCAGGTAATTAATTTTGGTGGTTTAGTTGTATGTTGTGATTCCATGTTAGATTTCTAGTTTCTTTTTGGCCTGAATTTTTTGTGGTATTTTTTTTATTTTCTTTTTCTTCTGCAATTTTTTCTTTGTTGGCAGTAGCTCTTATCTTTTTTTTTTTTGTCATTTTTTCCAAATGGTGTCTTTGGGGTCATTATTGGTAAAGGCTGCTGCCAACCATGTTTCTTAATTGACTGATGGAGCGGTTATGGTGGACTTTTCTAAGGAGTTATTTGCCCCTAATACATCTATGTTAAGAAGGATAAGGATGTCTCTCACAAAAGAGACTCTAGCTACCAACCTAAGGCAATTCTATTGGCCTAATGGAATGGTGGTTGCGTTAAGGAGAGCCTAGGTGTTAAAAGACGGGGACTACACTGGGGGTGATATGATGGCTATTATTCTTACAGTTTTTGGGGGCCAATTGTAGGTGGGGCTTTGGTTTCTTGTCCACCCTTTTGTAGAGTAGTTGTGCGAACATTACCAGGTGCCACCCTCATAACTGACCTAGAACTCCTTCACCTACATCAATGTCTTCATCATCCATTATAGAATGATAATGGTGGACCCCCTTTTGGAGGTATTCCTTCAGTTCTACATGCTAGAGCAAAAGAAGCATTCACCTTTTGCTGCCCCTATCAATTAAGGGGGAAATAAGTGATTCATTTTTGTCTCCTACATGGACGCATGGGTTGATTAGAAAAAATTGTTCTTCTACACTCTAAGGGAGCTAGAGTGAGGCTTCCCATGTGAGTGTGAAGTAACCACTCAATAAGCCTTTCTCCAAAGGTCTTCATCGTATGCTAGCTCTAAGAGGCATAGTGCTTGATGTGAGGAATCCTGTTGAATGGGTTCCAAGGCAATAGGGGCAATAGGTGGAGTCTTTTAAGGTGGATGTCAGAGCCCAGCTAGGTTCACCGACTCTTGAGAGTTGTACTCTCTATGCATTCAATTTTTCATCCTACTTCCATTTGTTAGAATAATCCTAACTCAATTTTGATTTCTTACGAATATGGGCGATCATACTAGGGAGCTTTTGAAGCAGTGTAAGAGCATTGCTGATGGGCTAGCTGACACTTATAAGCTTTAGATTTGTCAACATAGGTAGGCCATGCTTTTGATGCCATATTGAAGTCTTCTGCAGCCCTCGCTTCTAAGTTAGCACCTCCAATCGTGCGTGTGGAAAAGTCTTCTCTAGGCAAAAGGCCTCAGTTTGTTCAGAAGAGGCCATATTCTTTGGCTTTCAATGGGGGCCGAAGTCTCACATAGTGGGAGTGATGATATGATTCATTTTGATGACTTTTCTTTCAATGACATCAATTTGACGTTGTTCTGTGCTGATTGTTAATTTTTTTATCTAGATTCTCCCACTAGGTGTTCCAATGGGAGTGGGCCCTTATCCCAGAGAGTGTTGGGGAGATCATCAAAGTCCCTATCTTAGATAGCACTAACTTTGCCAACTCCTCTTCCTCCTCTCCCACTTTAGCTCTTGTAGGGGTTGTTTTACAGAACGGCCTAAGAGGGGAATCAATTGGATAAGTTCCAAAGCTCACTCATCGGGAGTTTGCCTTAATTAGCACGGTGGACGACTACTTCAAGCCACACAACCTAGTCCCTAAGTGAGGCTATACACAGAAGCATGGTTTGGTGCTCAAGGTGTTACCACTTCAACAAATGGGAAAATTACAGTATAAAGGCATAATTGTTATAAACCATTATATAGTATAATTTTCACCATAGTGAATGAAATGTGAGGGGTAAACTGAATAATCTACACCTCCTTAAAAGATTACAATGGTTACTTGGTACTAAAGGAAGCCCTAGAAGATTGCTTATTTTACAAGTAATCTATGGGTTTTATTGCAAGATTTCAAGACTTGGGTACTCAATTGTACAACTATAAAAGAGAGATTTTGGAAGGATTTGAATGCTATGAAAGCAATTTTTGGAGGCTGAATCACATAAAGGAAACAAAAGCTATGATTCAAGAACCTAGGACAACTAGGTGTACAGTTGTTCCCAAAAATAACTTAAGGATGAGATGACTCTTGACAAGAGTCAAAGATGGCCATTTCTAGGATTATCCCAACCTTTTATTTCCAGGTTCTAAGGTCAAAAAGGTGGGATAAAGATTAGCCAAAAATTCCTTGCTTAAGGCATACTTATAGTGACCTAAGTGAAGGTTAAGGTTAAACTAATTAAATCCAAGTAAAATATCTTGATTTCTTGCCTTTCCTTGGCCATTTCGGCCATAACCAGCCACAGCCTCCTTCCTTAGCTCCTCCATAAGCTTCCATTGACACCAGAGCTCAAGCTCTCAAGAAATCAAAAAGGAAGGCAATCAGACGCACCAAAAACAAGAAAAACCCTAATTTTTGAGTTTATTGTGTATCTCTTGAAGATTTCAGCTTTCACAGCTTAGGTAAGGGTTTTATCTTCATGTTTCATGGTTGTTTACTGTCTTGAGATGATGATCAAGCATCTATGAAGCTAAGGCCATGCTTGGAAGAGAGCAAAAACCTCAAGGAACCAAGTATGGGCTAAGGGGGAGTGCATGAACAAGGTTCCAGCCTTACTGTTTTTCATGCACTAAGATGGCAATGTTTATAGGGGTTTCTAGAGCCCAAGTTAGTACTAACTAAGACTATTTAACCTCCTAAGACCAAGCATTAGCTTGAGGAGGGCTGTCATAGTGATTACATATTATTTATTTGATTGTTTATGGACTAACCCTAAGGATGTATTGCTGCCAGCATTGCATTTGTTATGTTCTATTTATTTGTGCATTTGGATAGCCATATTTTTGGTATATGTTCTTTTTTTTTTTTTGTGTTTTTATGTCTTTGGATTTCAGGTATGTTGCTAGGAATTCAAGTTTCTAATGATAAGCCCTTACTAAGTTTCCTTCAAGAACCTTACCCCTTCTGTCCATTTCAGGTCCAGTAGAAAGATCACATTCAAACTGACCTTTATCATTTGAGTTTTGATCTAAAATTTTAGGTACATGAAATTCCATGTGTGTAGTTATGATCTGGAAAGTTTCGTATTTTTAGGAGCACATTTGGTATTTTTAGTGATGGTGCTTATTGTGTTATGCAGCAGCTGTCTAGCATCCTATTTTTGGGGTCCATTGTGTCTTAGGCACTCCTGTAACATAGGGTGCATATTTAGCTAGGTTAAGAATATTATATAGTGCATGGATGCATTTACATGTAATGCATGTGAAGTTTGGACAATGTATGTGAACATTTGTGGGCTGTTTTGCTATGTATGAAGATGCTATGCACAGGCTACCTAAGTGTGCAATATAGGCTGCTTGTTTGTAAATTTTGGTATTTGCTATGTAAAGATGCTAGCTGCAAGGGAATGTAATTCCTAGGTGTCTGGGACATGTATGAAATAGCCTTGAGGGTTTACCCCTTGTGAATGAAGTGTTTGCATGCTTATAAAATTTTGTATGGGCAAAATGGTCATAAAGTGATCATAATTTTGACCCTGCACTCTAAGCCCCATAATTCCCTGTGTAGAATGAATATTGGCATGAAATTTTGACCACGTCTAGATCACATCTAGACGTTTAACTAGGATTTGGAATTTCTGGATTCGGAGTCCTGTAGCCAAACGGATGATGTTGTAAATTTGGCTAAGTTACTGTTCATTTGGTCAGAATTTTGAAACCAACTTAAAAAATCCATAACTTAGTCCATAGGTGGGCTATTGATGTAAAAAAAAATTCCTTGGTTTACTCTAAACCTCTACTTGATAATAGAGCAAATAAAATAAGGGGTTACATGGCTAGAATGATACAGTTTATTAGAGGAAGTTTGGGTGCAACGGCTGGAATTTTTGAACCTAGTAAGAATGCTTAATGTGTGGAAGCCAAAACTAAGACTTATGCTACTGTTTTCCTTCTTAGCTACCATAGTGTGGATATATGTGAATATGTGTGTTATGTTTAGACCAATATACATGTATTCACATAGTGCTCAAGAGGGTCACTTGAGTATGTATACTAGGGGTGTTGTTCTGATGACCTATAGGACACACTAATCCTGGGAGTTTAAATGCACAATTTTGGCACAATAACTGGATTACCCCAGAGTGAGTAACACAGGGTAATCTCGCCAAACCTAGTGTTTGGTCCTCAGGGGGTTGTGGGTTTATGATTAGACCAATATTAGCCACCACATCTTGGAAGCATTAAGGAACCCAGGAGATATGCACTGTTTCACCAACTCTCCTCAAGGGGACAGTGCCCAGTTGATGAGTGCAATAGTTGGCCTCCTTTTTGTATGTTTATTATCGTTCATCATAATTATTCTATTTATATATAAGTGCATCTTCATAATTAGTTTTGATCACAGGAGGCCAACGTAACCTATTCCATCAGGGAGAGGTGTGCTACCTAGGAAAGGGTGATGTAAATGTTGGATGCGGAAGTCATAAACTTTAAGTCATCAAATGTGGCGCTGAACAATGAACTATTGGCAGAGTACATTGCTCATGAGGTGCTAGTGAAAGAGCTTAAAGAGATGGAGAAGGAGAAGTAGAAGAAGCATGCCAATAATCAAGACCAAAAGCTTTTAGAGTCAGGAGAGACTCTTCACAAGGTTAAGGAGACAGAGGTTCTGACCTCTACTGAAGCCCAATGCCTAAGGGTTTAACTGGAGGTTGTCGAGAAAATGTCAGCCTTAAAGGAGAGCTTTTAGCTAAGCTTACTACCTTCCCTATTCGATCAGGTTATGCAGATCAGTTTATCACTTAGGGAGTATTGGAGGTAGATCAAGGGCTCCGTGATGGGGCCAACACTAGCATCAAAGTGCTTGTGTTGACTGTTAAAGAGATGAAAAAGGGGCTTGCTAAAAAAGGCTTTGAAGAATTCCAAGATGACTTCCTTTCTTGTTGCTTCCAAGTTAAGCTGAAGACCCTGGACTAGGATCACTCATTCTTTTCTGCCTACACAGATCTGGCCCTAAACTATGACGCATGGTGGAAGGACAAAAAGGTGGGGGTCCCGCCTTACAATGAGGCTTCTATCGATGATGATTTTTAAGTGTCATTGTCACCTGGTATTGTTTGACAAATACAATCCCAAGGTAGCAAGAGACACTTCCATAACCGTTAGGATAGGTAGGTGCTACTTCTGCCAACCTTGAAGTGATGACCCTAGCCTACATATGATTTGCCCTTCCCCATTAGTTTGTATTCCATATGATTTGTGCTTCCCCACCAGAAGTGTATACTGACAGTTGTTTTTGCCAGCAGTTGTCTTATGGTGCATTTTCAAGCCAGTTTCTAATTCATGCTTTCTTATTTATAGAAAATATTTTTTGGTAAAGGCATGATTGCTAGATTTAGATGACAAAGTTTTTTTTGTATTGGCACGTTGTTTCCTTAGACATAATTTCTTTTTATATTTATTCAATCATGTCATGCCCTAATCCAACCACACCTTACGCACTTGTATGTCATTTAGTAGGTACTTTAGTTTAAATGCCAATTTGATAATATTTGGTGGCTTAGGGCACAATTCTAGGATACTTAACAGGTTTTCAACTTAGTTTCTTAGTTTTAGTTGAGAAACAAGATGAACCATTTAGGCCTTTTAATCCAGCCTGTCTAGTGCCAAAAATTCAAGTTTTGGATTGAACTTGGAGGAAAAAATAGATAAAACGTCATTTACACTATCAAAAGTATGATATATAAGATACAAGTACAGACAGACACCTTCCCGTGTCCTGTTAGGCCTACCCTCGAGCCTTTTAAACACATGCTTAGGCACTGGTGCAGATGTAGTTACGACACACTTTGACATACACTTAGCTACAACTTTGCCTTCCTCTTACCAGCTTCCCTAGGCACTAGAGTAGAACAAAAAGGTAGCTAGTTGCTATGCCACCAACAAGTGCCTACAACCATACAAAATACATGCTTGATCATATACACATTATGAGCATTATTTGGTTATCAACACTTGTATGTTCAATACATAACTGAAATATTACAACACAACCAAAACCAGTAAGTGACACACTTAACCTTTCATAAAAATAGGAATAAAAAGGGCATGAGTGATCGCACTTAGCAATAGCTAAAACAACACCAAGTGCCATAAATGTACATATACACTTAAATGTAGCTTAGATAATTAGCTTTTCCTGACCCAAAACCTGCTTCCAAATACACAAAAAACAAACCACATACATAGAGCAATATACTAAACATAATATATGGGTCAACATAGGCATAAAAATAGGAAAGCACACAAACGCACACTCCATAAACACAACTTACCAACCTTGGGGCCTAGCAAGCATTTCCTGTTGGTTTATTTATTTCTTTAGTTGAATTTAGGTTTTCTACCTTAAATACATAATATGGATTGTCCACACCCAGAATAAAGCCCTAATGCTTGCTTTCAACAAATTCTTTCTAGAAGAACACCATAGTTACCTTTGATAATCATAGCCCCTTGCAGTACCTAGATTCATTTGGCTATAAGCCATCTTCTAAGGCCATTTTTTCCAAAGAAAAGTTAGAACTCATTTTGAATTTGAGGGAAAGAAGCATATTTGAGCTATTACCAAGATTTCAGGCTTTAGATACATAAACCAAGCTTAATTCTGACAAACCCTTCCTACCTTGTTGTTGAAGCAAGCTCTTCCAACAAGATTTCCATTTGAGTTTACCTTCCTCCTTCTTAGAACTCTCACTTAGCCACCATGTAACTCTATTCCAGCTTATTCACTACCCTAAGGATCATTGAATATAGTTAAGAAGTAGCTCGAATTCGATGAAGAGGTGTACTTGGTGGAAGAGATGGAGTTTGGCTGAGCTGAGTGCCCTAAATTTTGGCTTAACCACATATTTAAGCTCCTCAATTTATCACTTAGCTTAATTAACTAGCTCCTCTTATATTTATTTCATTTTCATCACTCAATTATGTTTTTAGTTTGAGCAATTGAGCTCGTAACTCTTCTTCCATTGTTATGCCACCCTTGCCATTAAACTATGCACTAACACCACATTTCCTAGTCCCAGTTAAGCCATTTTGCCTTGTCATGCATTTCTTAACCAATTTTTCCCATTCTATTTGACTTGTATGTTGCTTTACTCCTAGCCCAAGGTCTATAAAAGTCATAGGCATGACAATCTTCTCCCTTAATAAATTTGGTCCTTCAAATGTTTAAGCAATTTGCTAAATAGCTTTGGATATCTTTCAAGCATTTTAGCTTTTATTTCCCATGTTGCTTCTTCATCTTTATGATGAGTCCATTGTACCTTCACCGTGTTTATCCATACCTTTCTTAGCTTTCTAGTGTCCATGGCCAGAATCTTTATGGGTTTTTCTTTATAGGTGAGATTAAGGGCTATTGGAGCACTAGTTTTTGGTACCATTTGACTTAAGTTAGATAAGTACCTTTTCAGCATACCTTTATGAAATGTATCATGTATATGTCTTAGTTCAAGAGGTAAACCCAGTCTATAGGCTACATTGCCAATCCTTGCATTTACTTGGAATGGCCCATTATGCCTTGGTGCAAGCTTGCTTCTCTTTCTACATCTTAGAACTCATTTCATTGGAAACACTTTTAACCACATATAGTGTCTAATTTGGAACTCCAAGTCTGTTGTCCTCCTTAAGTTTGCATAATCTTTTTATCTATTGTTGGCAACTTTGATCCTTTCCTAGATCACTTTAATTTTTTCAATAGTGCCACATATCAAATCTGGTCCTATCTTCAACTTGTCTCTAGATTCGTGCCAACAATGGGGGGTAATGCATCTTCCCCTATTCAATGCTTCATAAGGTACCACATTTATCATTGTATAATAACTATCATTAGAGGATAATTCTATCAAAGGTAAGAGTTGATCCCATTCTCCTTAAAAATGCAAGGCACAACACCTTAACATGTCCTCAAGAACTTGAATTATTTTTTCTATATGTCCATCTATTTGGGGTTGGTAGGTAAAAGTTAGTTTTAAGTGACTGCCTAAATCTTGATGTAAAGACCTCCAAAACTTGGAAACAAACCTTGGGTCTTTATTTTAAACTATATCATCTGGGACTCCATGTAACCTCACTATTTCTTATATGTACAAATTTGCTAGCCTATCAAATGGATCTGTGAGTTTCATGGGAAATAAATAGGAAAACTTACTAAGCTTATCCATAATAATCTAGATGTTATCTTGCTTTCTCCTTGTCATAGGAATGCCTACTAGAAAGTCCATGCTTATGGATCCCTATTTAATTCGAGGTATAGGTAAACTTTGTTTACCTCCTGGTCTTTAGTGCTTCACTTTTATTTGTTGGCAATCTAAACATTTAGACACAAACACCCTAATGTCTTGTTTCATGTCAAGCCACAAGAAATGTTCTTTCAAGTCTTCATACATCTTTAGTGTTCCAGGATGTATGCTCATTTTACCACAATGAGCTTCTTCTAGGATTTGTTCAACTAAATCATGCCAATTGAGCACATAAATTCTATCTTGAAATTATAGCAACCCTTGCATATAAGAGAAACCTTGAAACAACTTTCTATGTACCTGGCCAGACACCATGGTAAGGTATTCATCATGGTGTTGTGCCCTTGATGTTTCTTCCTGCTAGGTTTGATGTGTGGTCACCATGGTTACTTGTTCTTTCTCCCATTCCAACCACTTGTCTGCAAAACAAGTTAAGCTATTCAGCTCATTTCTACCTTTTTCTCCCTTAGCCTTTAGTATCCCAGTATACTTTCTGCTCAAGGCATTTACTACTACATTGGCCTTGCATTCTACATACTCAATGGTACAATCAAAATCTTTGAGATACTTAAGCCAGCTTCTTTATCTCATATTCAAGTCTTTTTTAGTGAAGAGATATTTCAAACTCTTTTGGTTTGTAAAGACTTGAAACTTATTTCCTAAAAAAATACTGCCTCAATTGCTTTAAGGAAAAGACTACAGTAAGCAATTGTAAATCATGAATTGGATAGCTCTTTTTGTGGGTTCTCAACTTCCATGAGGAATACGTAATGGCCTATTTTCCTTGCATTAATTCATATGTCGACCATACTAAGGATGCATCTATGTAAACATCAAAACTCTTAGTAGGGTTAAGCAGAATCAAGATACGTGTTGAAGTAAGCTTACTTTTTAGTTCTTGGAGGCTTTGTTCTCATCCCTTTGACCATTCACAATTTTGTTCTTTCCTCACAAATTGGGTCAAAAGAGCTGCTTTCATAGAGAATTTATGCATAAATCCTATATAATAGCCAGCTAACCCTAGGAAGCTTCTTATTTCCTTTACATTTTGGGGTTGCTTTCATTAAAAGATAGAGTTAATCTTTTTTGGATCCATAGCCAATCCTTGACCATTTATGATATGGCATAGAAATCCAACTTAAGTGGCCCAAAAATGACAGTTACTTAACTTGCCATACAATTAATGCTTCTTGAGCAAGCTAAGTACCAATCTTAAACATTCCTCATGTGTTTTCTCTTCCTTTGAGTATGCTAAGATATCATTTATAAAGACTAGCACAAAGTGGTCTAGATAAGGTTTAAAAACCCATTGCATTAGGTCTATAAAGAATGTAAGAGCATTTGTGAGTCTAAATGACATCACTATGTACTCACAATGTCCATATCTAGTTCTGAACGTAGTTTCAGGAATATCTTTGTCTTTAACTCTCAACTAAAAATAACCAAATCTGAGATTAATTTTAGAAAAGATTCTTACCCCCTTAAGTTGATCAAACAAATCCTTAATTCTAGAAAGTGGATACCTATTCTTTATAGTCATAGCATTGAGCTTTCTATGGTCAATGCATAGCCTAAGGGTTCTATCTTTCTTCTTAACAAACAACACTGGTACTCCCCATGTGGACACACTTGGCCTAATCAAACCCTTTTCCATAAGTTCATCTAGCTGCTTCTTAAGTTCATTCATTTCTGGAATGGCCATTCTATAAGGGGCAATGGAAATAGGAGTAGCTCCATGAGCTAATTTGCTATCAAGTTCCACTTTTCTCGTAGGTGGGATTACAAGCAAATTAGAGGGGAATACTTCTTGAAAATCTCTCACAACAAAGATCCTATTAAGTTCATCTATAGTTTCATCCCCATTCAAACCCATATACTCTTTTTCAAGGAGTATTGGTATATGGTCTATCACTTTCACTTGCCAATTTCTATCTTTTTTAGTAATTTATCCAGGTCATGTTCTTTTGAACTTGGCAAGGTCAACTTCCTAGCTTGGTAATATATGATTACATTATTCTCATAAAGCCAATTTATGCCCAAAATAACATCATATCCAGTAGTTTCCAATATGATCAGATTAACCTTACATTCTAGCTTTGCTAGCCTAATAACATAGTCTTTAACTATGTGATGTATTAAAAATTTTTCATTTCCAACTATTCTAACCATTTACATTTTAGATATTGTAGTAAATTCTAAGTTTAATTCTCTAACCAATTTAGTTACGACAATTGAAATAGAAGCTCTACAATCATAAAGCACAGAAATAAGCTTATCTTGAAGAGAAAGCTTACCTTTGAGTACTTCATTCTTGGGCCATTCCTAGCCTATTTCTCTTCCTCTATTGTCTGATTCCTAAGGTTTCTTTGCTACATCTATTTGATAGACTCTTCCTTGGGCTTGTTGTCCTTTGGCTTGCACTAGCTGGCTAGGTCCTACTTATGGTAGCTTGGGTGGTGGTACTGGTACCTTCCCTCTGCCTTGTTGTCATCTTTCCTAGTAGGCACCAAATATTCCCAGCAACCTTCTTTCATTTCTTTGATGTAGCAATCCTTGACCCAATGGTCTTGGGAGCCATACTTGAGATAGTAATCAATGGCCTTCTACCATGCTTTAAAACCATAGTGGTTCCCATAGGTTTGGCATTGAGGTCCAAACTTTCTATGGTTCCTTTTCCCTTTTAAGCTCTCTACTAGGTTTAATCACCATTGGTTCCTCTCTGACCCTCTTTTTTGCAATCTCCGGCTAGTACTTGCTCTTCCAATACTTCCACTCCCTTAGTGCTAGAATTCTTGCTTTAAAGTTAGGGCTTTCTAGACTGCCTAGCCTTGGATGCCTATAGCCTGAGGATTTGTCTCAATTCAGGTCTTAATCCTTCCATGAATCTTTTAGCCTTCGAGTCTTCCTGCCTATCATATTGAAGGGCAAATCTAATATGGCTATTCAACTTATGTTCATAGTCTAACATAGACATGTTCCTTTGCTCCAATTGATCAAATTCCACTTGTTTTTTTTTTTTTTTGTATTCTAGAGCTTCACTTATATATTATTGCTAGAATACTTGTAAAAATTCAGCTTACCTCATAGGCCTTCTTTTCCTATCTAACCTCCTTTCATTTATACTTTAGTGAGTTCTTTGCCCTACCTTCCACCAAAGTTTAGCACTGCCTTCTAGCCTAAATGTGGTAACAGCACTTTTTGAGTGGATGTCACCTCCAACCTCTCTGACCCTATCTCAACGTGATATGTCTAGAATTTAGTTTTACTTGGGTTTCTTCTTCCTTTGAATAATGGGGTTTAAAAGCTAGAAAACCCTTTAGCTAGCCTTCCCTTAAGCCCTCTCTTCTGTCTTCTTTCTCTTCTTGCATGGGTCCTTGATCATTCTCTCTTTGAAATTGGCCTATTTTTACTTTCAAAAGCCTGTTCTAGCCTTCTAGCAGATTTGCCTATGCCTTCCTGCTCCTTCATGTCTTTACTAACTTCCACATCATATCTTGTCTCTTGCCTAATCTTTAAACTGACCCTTTTTACTCTACGCTACATTTTCTCTTTATCTTGGTCTTCTTCATAGTCTCCTTCATTTCTACTTGCTTGCTCTTCTCCCATAGGTTATTTCCCAAGTCTTCTTTCCCTTCTTTCTTCTTGCTCTTTTTCAGCTATAGTACCTAAAAATGCTTGAGCCTAAACCCTAGTTAGGGCCAATATTCCCATTACATGCTGGGCAATGGTAGCTTTCATTACTTCCATCATGTACTTCATCATCTATTGTCAATCTCTACTTCGTTCAGGCTCACTAGCCTTATTTCCCCTCATTTGTTGATGTCCAGGCCGTTGATAAACTCTCATGGGTTAATCAAGCCCTATTATTTTCCTATTCATCAACCTCCATTTCTCTTCCATGAGTCATCATCTTGAAATTGCACACAATTACAACCAATGTTCAAATTTTCAAGTCCTTTTAAACCGTAGCTCAATACCAACTTTGTTATGTCCTAAACCAACCCTGCCCTTTGCATTTGCATCTCATTTAGGAGGCTTTTTAGTTTAAAGGCCAATTTGATCATATTAGGTAGCTAAGAACACAACTCTAGGATAGTTAGCCATTTTCAACTTAGTTTATTGGTTTTAGTTGAGAAACAACATAAATCATTTAGGCCTTTTAATCGAGTCTGTTTAGTACCAAAAAATCAAGTTAACCTAGTTTTGGATTGAAATTTGAGGCAAAATAGATAGAACATCATTTACATTTCCAAAAATATGATATACAAGATAGAAGTCTAGGCAGACACCCATTCATGTCCTGGTAGGCCTACCCTCAGACTTCCTGGACACTTGGTAGGACACAGGTGCACATGCACTGTTACAACCCTCATAGCGAGAAACACATTTAAGTCATATAAATTAATAAATCCCTAGTTTAATACCTCATTTTAAGATCTTTAGGAAGGTAAGCAAGTTAGTTAAGGTTCACTAGGTTCCGAGGAGAGTATGACATCAAAAAAGGTCTAACGGCAAAATGGTAATTTTGCATCTTGAGGTGTTGGGCTGAGTCCCGAGAGTTAAAAATGAGTTTTAAAAAAAGCCTAACCCTTGTTTAACACCCAAGTATTTCATTAAGTATTGAAGATTTGAGCAAGATTTGACCTGAGGTTACTATTTTGGGAATGAGGCTTTTTGACAATCTTAAGAAAGGTTGACAGCACAATGGCTTGAACTCTTTTAAACATGCTAAAGGTGGCCTTGGTCTGCCACTATTCATCTTCTTCCTCTTCAAAACCAAGTTCAACCTTTCCCTCTTCATTTCTACTTCAATTCCTGCTCAAATTCAAGAGTTCTTGGGGAAAATTGAAGGTTCCATGGGAGTATTAGCAATGGGTAGCTTATTTCAAGTGAGTTTGGTGCATTTGAAGCTAGAAATCACATTTTCCAGCTTCGGCCCTATTTTACATGAGAGGTAATTTTGATTTCCATGATGTTTTCTTGTTTTGTTTGGCCCTTGGTTGTTTGGGTTTTGCTTGGTTGCCCTTGTTTTGATGCCATGAACATTGAATTGCTTGGAACCTAGGTAAGACTTAGTGGAGCCATTTACTTGGTGATGGGTTGCTTGATCTTTGCTTGTAGCTTGGAATTGAGGTAAGGCATTTAAGGTTCAAGTGTATTTGATGTCATTCATAGCTTGTTTGATTGTTAAATTTGAGTAGTTTGATGAATAACATTAGTTGGTGGGTTGTGTTGATCATTGTGGCCTAGGCTTGGATTTTTGACTTGTGCGATGTTTTGATGCATCATAGGAAGGTTGTGATGGTGTATTTGTGGCCTATGCAAATTGCTTTATAGGTTTATGTCGAGTTTAGGCATCCCTTGTTTGCCTTAAACTCATAGGAAGCTTCCAAAGAGGCTTAGGAGGATGTTTTTCAGGTTTAGGACACAGGGTCCTGGCGCTTAGGTGCTACCCGGTGCTGTAGTGCCCAGTGTGTATTTTTCTGTCTACAGAGCAGGGTGCTCATGGTGCCTCAGCCTCAGGTGCTCCTGGCGCCTAAGCCGCAGAGGCCTTTATCAGCAAATTTTGGCTTTTTTAAAATGGATTCGAAGAAGGGTAGGGATGGTCCTTGGGGTACCTAAGGGTTCTAATGGTATGATGGCACTCCGGAACATCCAAAAACTCTCTCATGATCTAGGAGTTTTCTCATAGTTTGTGAATGGTAAGTCCACCTCATGAGAAAACTAGTTAATGGGCCATAACAAATACACCATTAGATGAGTTGGAAGGTTTAGCACCGTCAAGACCTTAGTTGTACCTTCCGGTTCAAGGCCTCGATGAGGAAACCTTAGTACACCCAGTGGGTTCTTTGGGACCTAAGAATTAAGAGTCCAACCATGGTCATTGTTACTCCACTAGTGTGAGCCAAGTAATGGTCGATAGGTTGTGCCTTGAGTGAAGGTTTAGTGCACTTGTAGCCTAGGCAAGATTACTTGAGATACAAGTAAAAACCTAACACACACTTGGTAAAGGTTTACAGTGGAAGCTTAGTACACAAGTGACCTACGCAAATCTTAGGACTTGAGGCACTATGTGGAGGCTTAGTATACCTAGTGAGTTCCTTGGAACTTAAGCGAGGTGCATCCACCATGTTCACTTACACAACAATTAAGGGAAGGTTAAACTTATTGTGGCAGTAAGCTAAGGCTTATTAGGAGTAAGTTAGGGGGTAGAACTCGCAAGGCACGGAATGACGCCAGTGAGAGGACTAGGAGGAGGAAGGATCCCAAAGGACTTAGATATATGCACATATGTTAGACCCTCACACTGTATGAACTCGCAGTAGATTACATATGTATATATATGTGTTGTCCTCAGTGTTTTCCTTGCAAGTTGAAGACCCCTTACTAAGAATCATAAGATTCTCACTCCCTTAGTTTAATGTTGTGTAGATATGAATGTTGTTGAACTCGACGATCATTAAGAGTTGTCATGGTAGCTTCCGCTAGGGGTATATTGCTTTGAGAATCCTTGAGATTCTAGTTTATTTGGCAACTTGATAGTTAAGTTGTTATTGTACTAACTACAATTTTCTTGGCCATAGAGGCTAGTGAGCATGTGGAGGGTCATTAATACTAGCCTTGGATATGTATGTTGTATGTTAGTGGCTTCCAATGTGTATGAATAGAGTTATGGACTCTAGGGTTGCATTTGGGTGTAGGGCATAGTCTACAATTATTTAAATGCCCACACATGATTAATTATGTGTAAGATTAATGTTGATGCTATAAAGGATTTGTATTCTTTGACTCTCTGAACGTTGGTTTTTATGGAAATGCCTAGGCAATATAAATGTTTCACGATTTTCTACTTGCTCAAGCCAGAGCAAGTCTTACATGCATAATTGTATTCCTAGCTTAAACAACTAGTAGCATGAAGTTATAACCAGGGTGCACATAATTAATTAGCCAATTATAACCAGCATGAGACTTGTTCTCATAGGCTTCCTGGGCAGGGCCACGAGGGGCCGTGTCATGCATTTACAACCTACTTTCACATACACTTAGATATAACTTTTCCTTCCTCTTAAAAGCTTTCTTAGGCGCTAAAATAGAACCAAAACACAACAAGTTCCCATGCCAGCAACAAGTGCCTACCAGCATACATGTTTGATCATATACACATTATGAGCATTATTTGGTTACCAACACTTGTATGTTCAAGACATACCTGAAAGCTTACAACATAATCAAAACCAGCAAGTGACATAATCATTAAGCCAAACTTTTCCCTAAAACAAGAAGAAATAGGGCATGATTGATCACACTCATCAAAAGCCAAAATAGCACCTAGTGCTTACAATGTCTATATACACTTAAATGTAATTTAGATAATTAGCTTCCTGATCCAAAACCTGTATCCAAAGACACAGAAAATAAACAACATGCACAGACTAATATACTAAACACAATATACAGGTCAACACATGCATACAAATAGGAAAGCACACAAACCCACACACCACAAACATAACTTAATAGCCTCGGCCTAACAAGTATTTCCTACTGCTATATCCATTTGATCAGTTGAATTTAGATTTTTTTAACTTGAATTCATAGAGCTTTAGACCTTAATCTGGATTGGCCATACCAAAAATAGGGCTCTAATGCTTGCTTTCAACATATTCTAGCTAGAAGAACACCATAGTTACCTTCGGTAACCCTAGCCCCTTTCAGCTTTTAGATTCATTTGGCTCTAAGCCATCTTCTAAGGCATTTCTTTCCTCAAGAACAAATAAAAATCCTCTTGAATTCAATGGAAGGAAGCATATTTTTGACCTTAACTAGATTTTAGCCTTCGAATAACAAACTAAGCTTGATTCCAAAAAACTCTTGCTACTTTACTGTTGAAGCAAACTCTTTCGCCAAGCTTTCCACTTGAATTCACCTTATTCCTTGTTAGAAATCTTGATCAACCACCATGTACCTATAGTCTAGCTTCTTCTATACCCCAGGGATCACTAAATCCAGCTAGTAAGTAGCTCCAATTCAGTGACGAGGTACACTTGGTGGAAGAGGTGGACTTTCGCCGAGCCAAATGTCCTAAAATTTGGCTTAACCCCATAATTAAGCTCTTTAGTTCATCACTTATCTTAATTAACCAGCTCTTCTTAAATTTATTTTATTTGCTTCACTTGATTATGTTTTTAATTCGCGCAATTGAGCCTGTATCTCTTCTTCCTTTGCAATGCCACTTTTGCCATTAAACAACATGCTAGCACTACTTTTTTTAAACCCATTAACATCATTTAGCTTTATCATGCCTTTGTTAACCATTTCTTTTCATTTTCTTTAACTTGTTTGTTGTTTTACTCTCAGCCCAAGGTGTATACAAGTCATAGGCATGACAATTTGAGTTTGCCTGTTTTAGGCATCTTTTCATCAAGTTGTTTGTTGCATTTATTATGCGAGCTCAGCTTCACTTAAATCTTGGGGTTGTCTTCCGATGGCTGGCTTTAGCTTCAACCTTTGAAGTTTTATATTTTGAGTGGGATTTAGACCTTCATCAGGTTTCACTTCTAAGTGGCCTCTTTAAGAGCTCACTTTATCTGTGGGTTTGACTATCCTCCTTCCTGAACCTAATATAAGGTTCTCATTTTCTAGTTGCCTATTTAGAGGCCTTGTTCATATATCAGTAAAAAAATTTTCATAAAATTGAATTAAAAAAGATTAGCACCTTCATTAAATCATTTATACAAAGTAAGGTCATAAATCATCAGAGTGATAATTCCTAGGCAACATCCTTCCCTTAGAATCCATTAACTTGCAAACTCTTTCCCTGACTTCATTTCTATTTATGAAAGGTTCATTCCAATTAGTTCTCAATGCTTCATGCCCTAGATTTCTTCCTATTAGTTCTACCTTGACGAGGTCCATTTTATCTACCCAGACCACTTTTCTCTTAACCCTTCCACCATGGGCTAAAGCCGCACCATAGTTCAAAAGCTCTTTTATGGACACAGTCATATTTTCTTAGTTCTTCCAAGAGATATAATCTTCCATCCAATGATTTATTGTTCTCTTCAAAATCAAATGCATGGATTTGTAAGGTGTGGTGCACAATTTACAAAGGTATGAGTGCTTCTATTCTACAAACCATTTGGAAAGGGCCTTTAGTTGTTGTCCTTTATGGTGTCATTTTTTAGTCCCAGAGAACACTAGATAACTCTTCTCCTAATTTCTTCTGGCCTCACTTAGTCTTTTGTTTAGCCCTTCTCTTATGATTTAGTTAGAGACCTCGGTTTGCCCATTCAACTACGAGTAGGCCACATGTGCAAATTAAAAATGAATGCCTTTTGTCTCTACAAATTTATGCACCAGTCTGTTATCAAATTGTTTGCCATTGTCTATAATGATGACTCGAGGACATCTAAATTGACAAATTATATTCTTCCACAAAAGATTTATGATTTGAAGGGCCATTACTGATGCCAAGGGATCTACCACCATGCACTTGGTGAATTAGTCAATGTCCACGATGCAATACTTCACTTGCCCAGGAACCATAGAAAGAACTCCAATTAAGTCGAGGCCTGCATAGCAAAGGGCCAAGGGTCAACTGCAAGTAAAGTGTCAAAAGATGGGAACCTTTGTAACCAAGAGTTAAGCTGGCAGGAATGGCATCATTGAATGAATTTTCTAGTATTTCCTCTAATTGTTGGCTAAAAATATCCTTACCTCAAAGCCTTGTGGTAGGGAATCTGTGCTAATATACTCTCCGTAGTCTCCTTGATGGATTTCTTTAAAGACTTCTTATCCTCCTTGGGTAGTTAGGCATCTTTGTAAGGGTAAAGCAAACCCCCATATGCATAATAGTGAACCTTCCTGATCATATCTTTGTCTTCCTTTAATCCTTGGATGTCCCGCCCAAGGTCTTTGTCCGAAGACAGAGCCATATTGATTATCTCCAATCATCCACGAGGGGCTGGTGGTCTAATAAAAGGATCGATGGTTCCATTAGCTTTTCAGTCAAGGTCTATTCCTAACGTTTTGATAGGGCATCAACCTTCGTACTCTAGGCCCTAAAAAGTTTTTGGACCTATATGAAGTCAAATGTCTTCATTAAATTTTTAACTAAGCTTAAGTAATTATAGAGTTTTGATCTCTAGCTCTTGCAGCTCTAGTGGCATGGTTCATGATCAATTGGCATTCACTATATATTTGCAGACATTGTACCACCCTTCGACCAGTGAATTATAGTCCTGCTAGGAAAGCATCGTGCATAGCTACGTTACTTGTAACTGGGAACTGAAACTTTATTCTAAGTATAGCCTCCATACAAAGTGGTCCTCATAATACAACCCCAGAGCCTTGGTAGTCTAGACCGGACGCTCTGTCAACATACATCTCCCAAGGTGGGACATCAAGCTGATGCTTCTCTTCAGTACTTTCTGCTGGCGTCATCTGTGCGCAAAGTTCACCGATGCTTACAGTTTGATAGCTCTTCAGTGTTCATATTGGATGTCTAATTCTCCTGAATCGATACACCATTTGCCTAACCTTCTAGATTGGTTTTGGTTTTTGAAGGAAATCTTTGAGGTATAATTCCATTTGCATGATTATCTTGTGAATATGAAAATAAGGCCTCAACTTGCTAGATGCCACTGCAAGGGTAAAGGTGGCCTTCTGGAGGATAGGGTATTGTGAGTTGGCTCCTTTAACGGTTTGATTAATGTAGTTTAGGAGCCATTACTTAGGTCCTTTCTCTCTAATAAGAATAGTGCTAATAGAGCCTTTTGTAATTGCCAGATACAAGATAAAGGGTTTGTGGGGGCCTTAGTTGCTTCAATGTAGGGAGCCATTGTAAGCATTCTTTGATTTGTTTAACACCTTCATGGCACTTTTTCATGCATTCAAACACTGCCTCCTTTTTATGTGTGCAGAAGAAGGGCCAACAATGCTCCTTAAAATGGGATTCAAAATGTCCCAGGGTGGTCAGTCTCCCTACTGACTTTTGAACATCCTTTTTACTTTTGGGGTTCAGGCATTACTAGTATTTCTTCAATTTTATTTGGATTGGTGTCAGTCCCTCTCTTAAAGGCCATATACCCAAGAAACTTCTCTGCCCTGACCATAAATGTACAAATTTGGGGACTCAACCTCATATTAAATTATCTTATCTTTTGAGAAGTTTCACTCAAGTCATCGAACTAATGTTCTATAGCCCTACACTTGAAGATCATGTCGTCCACGTAGACCTCTATGTTCCACCCTAATTGTTTAGCAAAGATTTAGTTCATGATCCACTAGTAAATAGCTTCTCTATTCTTTAGGCCAAAGGGCATTCTTTGGTAACAATACACGGCCTATCCGGTGGTGAATACCTTCTTCTCTTCGTCTTTAAGGTCCATCCGAATCTGGTGATAGTCGCTGAAGCCAAGCATAAAGGATCAAATTTTGAATTTCGTAGTGACATCGACTAGTTGGTCGATGGTTGACCATGGGTAAGGGTCCTTGGGATAGGCATTATTTGGGTTTTCATAATTGACATAAATATACCATTCCTCATTCTCTTTCTTTTTAAAGACCATTTTCATTAACCATTTAGGGTATTATACTTCTTAGATAATTTTAGCTTTCAACAATCTTTTGACTTCCTTTCTAACAAAGCCTGTTCTCTCCAAGGCAGTATTTCATTTCTTTTATTGAATTGGTTGAGTGGAGGGGTTAACTTGCAACTTTTGAGTGATAATCTTGTGATCTATGCCTAGCATATCACTATGGGACCATGGAAAGACATCCATATTAACTCTTAAGAAATCAATAACTTATCTCTTTACCTTAGGAGTAAGCTCATTACCGATTTTCACATTTTTCTGGGGCCCAGCTTGGCTTTTTCCAAGTCCTTAGACAAGAACACACCAGACTCATTGTCCTAGCTCTTCTTCCGTCTCATCAATTTTGGCATGAATTTCTTAGCACTTATTAGACCTCACAAGCTCACCACATAACTTCACTGCATCGAGTCTCACTCTACATACACTGCCACGTTTCTTATATGAGTCAGAAAGGCCATCATCAGCTAGTTGATATCATATATAATATGGAATTACACTTACATCGGCCTTTCAAGTATGGAATTGTATGATTATGGCACATCTAAAATCAAGAATTTAAATGTGTGGGAATCGCATAGCATTTCCTATCATCCCTAGTGCCTACTAACATGAGTGGCAACTTGACCATTTCAAGTGTTAGCACTTCATCTCTCCCAAATCTATATACCGGTCCAAAGACCAATCTTAGTGATGATCTCTTGACTATGATTTTCTCCAGTAAATTGGTTAAAAGAATGTTGGAGTTAGCCTTTGTATCATAGTAAACCCTTTCAACATCGAAGTTATTAATCCTCACTACAATGACAATTAGGTCCACATGAGGGACTAATGTGTGTGAACTAATAGGCCTTGTTGGCACATTACTGGCATAAGCTATTTCTAGCTGGGCAATCTCACACTCTTAATACTTACAAGTTACGGATGGTTACCCTTTTGTGATCATGTGCATAACCCTACAAGAAGTCACAGGTTTTGTAATTACTCTTAAAGCGTGAATGGTCCCTGTCCTGCCGTCTTCCTCTATCATGATCATCCTTGTCATTTTTCCTTTGAGGCCTTTCTTCTTGCCATCAATAAGGAGATGTAGTATTGCTTAAATATTCCTTCAATTTTCTAGTCTGAATCATTTCCTCGAGGTGTTGCTTCAACTATCCACCATATCGTGGCCTTCATCTTTATGGTATCAGTAATATTTATTTAGGTCCTTATTTTTGGGTACATGGTTCTTCCTCTCCAAGGTGTACAAAGTATTAGGCCTAGTCTCCCTCAATGGTGGCAATACTGGGTCGGTATGGCAATTCAACGTCTCTTCCTTATCTCCTGGAGGTGGACCCACCCTCTCAAGGCTTCTAATATTCTTTCTACACCACAGGCTAGTTGAGCTCCTCTAAATGCATGTATTGAATGTCCCAATTGAGGAATTCCTTTATGTTTCTTACTGGGTTTTCATGCAGGTCCTAAAATAACATAAAATCTTTCAATAGTCTCTAAGTTATGCCAACTAGGTGAAGTTTGAGGGACAAGTCTTGTACTTGCACAACTTCAGCATTAAACATTCACATGAAGTCCCTTGGTGACTCATCCTAACCCTATTGTATCTTCAGTAAATGAGCCATAGTCTTCGGGGTTTGTCTGCTTCCTAGGAAATGGTGAAGGAACACCTTGAAGATGTCTTGGAAAGATTGGAAATGATGACCCCTGTTAGTTTCGAACTAAGAAGCAACAGCTCTTATCAAGGGTGAGCTAAATGCTTGACACATGATGGCATTTGATACTTTCTCAACTCACAAGGAGGTAATGTATCATTGTAGATGATTAACGAGGTTTGTGAGGATATCGTAGAGGTCAATTTTAGGCAACATGAAGCTGCCACGAGTGGGGGCATTGATGATCATTTCTATGGCAGTTAGAGCCATAGTACTCAATGTCAATGGTGGGACCAAATCCCACTATAGAGGGCTCAAGTACCCTTATAAGTTGTTCCATTTGGTCTAACCTTTATAGGACGGTGCTTATATCATCGCTGGTGAGGCCATTAGATAAGCTTTGCAATGCTTGAGGTTCCTCTATGGGGATTCATGGTGGTGGATCTTAAGGTGGGGTCCAGGGGGTTTGTTGGGCGCCAAACCGATTTTGGCAGCTTCTTTAGGCACCCTTAGTAGGGCCCTTCATATTTCTTACTGGATGTTCATATTTAACTAGTCAAAGCAAGCATGCTGAATGGCTTAGAGCTAGTCATCATTCAAGGGGGCACATCCCTTCCCCTTGTGAAGGTCCTTTAGTGGTATTGGGGGCTTGTCTCTTTCGACTACTTGAGCTATCCCTTCATCTTGTGGTCCTACAAACCATTTTTTGGATGGTTGGTCAAATCCTTTTGCAGGCTTTTATGTTCATTTTCTCGCAAATCTTGATCTATGTAGAACCTCATGATGTTCACCACATTCCTATAGACGACGAAAAATTAATAGTCAAAGTGGGATCACTTGAACTAGGTAGGCCAACTTGGAGGCTTGGAGGTGGTGAATAAAAGACAACGTGAAAGGCCCAACATATTTTCTTGGGGGAAACCATCCGACAATCAAAGCCAGTTTCCATTAAAAATATTGTAATAGTAAGAGGCAGAGTGAATTTATCGTTCCTCTAGACTCGCGAAGGGAGCCTATTTATATAGCTGTAGGGGATATGAGATGATTGCCTTTAGACTGGGCATTATCCTACAATTATATGGGATCTAAGAGGATTGCCTTTAGATTGGGCATTATCCTATAATTATGGGACTTCATTTATATCCTTACCAGGTTTCCTCTTTGATCTGCTTTGAGCTGGGCTTCATTTTTTTCATTATAAGCTGTATGTGAGCCCATATAATATCACAATAAATTCTAAAAAAAATGAATGAATTTAAAAAAAAAATGTGAAATTTCATAAAATGAGTAAATTTCAAAAACAAAAAATTTCACAAAAATGACTAAAATTGAAAAAGTAGAAAATTAACAAAAATGAGTGAATTTTAAAAAATCCAGAGATTATATAAAAGTATGAATCTCAAATATGAGAAATTCTATGAAATGAGCGCATTTTTTAAAATGAGAAATCCCACAAAATAAGTGAATTTCAAAAGGTAGAAATTCCATAAAATGACAGAGTTTCAAGAAAGGCAAAGATTCCATAAAATAAGTGAATCTCAAATATGAGAAATTTCACAAAATACATTAATTTCAAAAATAAAAAATTCCAAATATGATTTAATTTCAAGAAAGTTAAAGATTTCATGAAACAAGTGAATATAAAAAATTAGAAATTGAACAACATGAGTGAATTTTGAAAACTAGAAATTCAACAAATGAGTGCATTTTAAAATGAAAAATTATAAAGGAATGAAATATTTGTCCTACAAGAAATCTTGAGAGATGAAAATGTCTTAAGATACCAAAAAAATACTTTGAAACATGTAATGAAATAAGCTTTGAGAAAAAAACAATTTTTTATATAAGAAAATAACCACTTGTAGTAACGTATTTTTAGGAGTCGCTACAAATCAGTTGTGCCTAGATCGATTGAATATCTGTTATGGTTTATGAGAGATTATGAGGTTGTAAGTCCGTTACGGTAAAATAAACTTATTATAGCGCTTGAAAATATGTATAATGGGGTTTGGTTTTATCTTTTTCTAAATTTTGTTTCTTTACTTAATTGTTGATGAATTTTATTTAATTATATTTAATTTTTAATTTAATTCCAAACCATAAATTTTACCAGACCAATCAGATTCGGAATCTTAGATGTCATTGAGATCTCTGGACTTTACTAAATCTGCCAAGAATTTGAAAAAACCATCTTGTTGAAAATCGTGAGTCTTATCAGACTAATTATATTCGAACAAATAGTCCATCTTAGAATTTTATCAAATCACTAAAAATTGTTACTTGAAAATTTGTTAAGTAATTTGCAATTACTTAACCAAAAATTTTTGTATATTATTAACCTCTTGGTGCATTGTGGAAATTAAAATTTAACTATTCTAAAAAATATATACAAAAGAAGAGACAGACCAAATTAATATCCTACATTGTACTCCTATGCAAATTCAGTAAAAAAGTTTAAAGTAAGGCCAAGCAAGCAAGAAAACAAAGAAAACAAACAATAAAAGTTTGATGCTAGTGACCAATCTGCAATAGAGAAAAATATTAGTGATCTAGGAGAACGAAATAAAAAGAACAGGGGACTAAATAGGATATATACCAAAAGGAGATGGTAGAGTCAGGTAGACTGGGGTCAACAGGAGGAGCGGGTGGGGTCTCGGTTCACATAGCGGGTCGCGATTGGTTCGGCTTTGGTTCTCTCGGCGGCGCCGCTTTTGGGACGATGGAGTAGCAGGACTCGGACGGCGATGGTGGCGGAGAGTCCTGGAGGTGCGGACGGGCAGAAGCGGTGGTGCTCGGTGGTTGACCGAAGAGGACGATAGCGGCCGTTAAATGCGTGAGCTTCTCTTCCTTCCTGGCTGGCTTGAAAGACGGCGAGAAAATGGCTGGGGACTGTGGCAAGGTGTGGGGCACGACCAGGGCGTCCGGCTACAACCGTCGGCTGTGGCTGGAGTGGCGTCGGGCAGGGAGAACGTAACCAGGATGAAACCAGGGGCGGCGGCGGCTTAGAGGAAAAGTTAGGGTTCAAAGACCTGATAGCAAAAAATTAGGGGCCTGAAGCTGCAATTTGAGCTTCTTCTGGCTATAGCTTAGGGTTTCAAATTTTCTTTTCCTTTTTCTTCAAGTGGTGACTCATATTAATACTAGAAGGGTTATAAACTTGGTTAATAAGGCTTTTAAGAGTTTAAAACTCATCCAAATTTAATTGCAAGAGATTATGATATAGTTTCTCAAGTTGGCCAAAAACTCCACAAATTTGCACAGATTTACCCAAGATTTCATAATTTTTTCAAATTTGCCCTAAACTTTTCAATTTTGTCTAGAACTTTCTAAAAACTCTCAATTTCCTCCCAAATTTTTCATTTTGCCTAAATTGACCCTATAAAATCTTTAGGACTCCAAATCAATGCCTAACATAAATTAATTGCTATTTTAGCCCTAAATAACCAATCTAAATTTCTAAAAATTCATAACACTAAATAATCTAAATGCGCCTAATCCTATCAACTTCCTAAGCTATAAAATGACCAAATTGCCCCTGGAAACAAAAATGCTCCCTAAAATAAATTTTCTAACCTCAAGCTTAAAACAAAATTAGTGTCCAGACAAAATTAGGTATTAACACCTCTCAAACATATTTTTATGATGAAAATTGTTTTGAATATCAAGCTCCCAAATCCCGCCGAAACGTGAAAATAAACCATGATTATTTGGGAGTGAAAACTCACATCGATTTTGATCTTGAAAACTCTTTGCTGAATGCCCACGTTGGTTTCATTTGGGCTTAGTTTAAAGAAACCCACCTTGAATCATTGCTAGCTTCGAAAATTAAAATTGTACAATTCCCCAATAACTAAGCTATCTTGTGCATCAAAATGCCTCTAACCTTTACCTCTTAAGGGATTTCTTCTTGGAGATCCTTGGGGTATTCCTCAAACTTGCCTTTATAAGACCTGCCTTTGAGCTTATTTCAAAGGAATATGTATTATCAATGGCAGTTATGTTGCTCATGAATGACTCATGATTTTGAAAAATTAAGAACTTCAATTGGTGAAATGTATAGATTCTGTGAAAATATGATGATGCATGAAAGATGAGTAACTCCTAGTCTAGATTCAAATTTAACTCCCTTGAACTCCTTTTAAGTTTTTTTTTTTAACATTTCCTCACCTTGCCTTAGGCTTCATGATTCAAGAATATGTATCCCTTACTCCTGTTGTGATCATAATGTTGCTCAATGCCTTAATACCCCTAGTGTGTCCAAGAAATGCTTCTTCCTAATGAGTGTCCTAGGCCATTTCCTCACTTTCGACCCACACATATTAATGAATAATGGTTTTGCTTTAAAGAAAAAAATTCATTGATTTTCAAAGCTTGAAAAATAATGATGGTCATTGTATTTGATTTAAATTTTTATTATTCTTTCCATTTTTAACTCAAATATGTAAAATATGCAAGGTGAAAGATATAAATATGCTTCAAAATGATGAACGCCTTTCTTTAGAAGAAACAGAATCGTATTAATAGGAAAATACTTGTTTGAGGAAAGTCAAGTTTAAATGTGTAAAAGTGGAAATTCAAGTTGGAATAGTATAAAATAATGGCCTTTTAATGCCATACATGAGTTGATCTGATTGCATTGAAAAATTGATAGCGAAAAATTTCATACACATACTAAGATATACTTGTTTCACAACTGGCTGGTGTGGTCACACTATATATTGGTGCTGTCACACAAACTCATATTACTTTTTCTAACATTAACTAGAGGTAGATAAGTGGTTAGGATATTGTGGCGCATGTGTGTCGCACATCATCACTGTGGAACCAATAGAGAAATGCCATGTGGTGATTATGTGACATGTACATGCACAACATGGTGTAAGGTTTCGGGAGCCAAACAAGCGCAGTGGAATTTAACCAAAACCCTCCAGGATCTAAGTGAAATGGGGTAAATCGGGTATTCGAAAAATTTCATACCTAATTTCGGTTGAGATCTCTCACCCAACTTTAGAGTCGAATCACAAAACCTGAACAATTGACGTGTTCAAGCTCTCTATAGTATGCACACGAGTTTCTCGGGATCACCACGCTTTCAACATGCCCCGGTAGATGCGTTTCTCTTGCATTCACAGTGCTAGCTTGCGTCCTCCAATGAATTGCAAGAGAAGAGTGCGGCTGTCCTTTTTTGGGAGGCTAGGGCAAGCCTACGAATTTCTCACTAGAATTTGTATTTATAGTGAGACTCAACTTCCAGACCTAATAGGCTTCAAAGCCCTAATCCAATTAGGCTTTAATTTCAGGCTTAATAATGGCTCAACTTTTGGGCCAATTATTAACATAAAATTATTATGAAACCATGACCCAAATAATTAGTCCATGCACTCTAATAATCCAAATAGCTCTATGTGTGGAACCCAATAGGCTCTTACCACGTTAGCAATGATCATAAATCACATTTATGATCATAAGTAATGAGCGGTGTCTAGCAACACATCATTGCTGCCCAAGTGACAAGATTGTCGATGATTCGACTAAACCTTTATGATCATTACCCATATATGTCATTGTCCCTTTGTCCAAGATATCAAAACTAGGCACGAGACATGGAATGTGTCACTTTCGTATAGCCCAATCTTTGGTTTCTTGATTATCGCGTAGATACCGAGTAGACTAACTTAAATTGATGACATTGATATCGTATATCAACTCATCCGAGCAGGGCCATGCATTTTCTAAGTCTTACTATATCAAGGGGCCCAAAGATATCACTCCTGTTACATAGGAGGGATAAATCTCATCTTGATCATACAAATCCCTCTGCATGATATGTGACATACCTAATGACATTCTTCAAGTTCACTTAGGTACGAGTAACAAAGGGAAGTATCAAAGTATGTGACTCACATGTAGGGAGCCTTGATAACCTTAGGTCAAAGGACTACATATACCATGATCACTATGAAAATCACTTATGACACTCATATAACGATCCATGTAGCGTTTTCATGGTGGGTCGGTCTAGGAACAAGTTCTCCAACTTGTACCCATATGTAGACTACATATCTCATATTAGTCTCCAGATATGCTAGTCGTTATGTATTATTGTAACCCACTCGACAATAATACTAGACTAGGGACATTTGAGAATATCATTATTCTAGGGTTACAATTATATTTATTATGTTACGCAGAAAAAAAACAATAAACGTAATTGTTGGATTAATGCCTTAATAAAATATCATGACTTATTGTGCAAAAAATACAATCATCTCATGATTGGCTTTTAGGTATAACACTAACACATAGCACTTCGAATAATTGCTTACTAACCACCTCATAATTACTCATATTATGAAGGGATATGACCTTTAGATGATAGGACATGTCCATCTCAACATATATGACCTTTGAGGAGCTAGTTATGCACCATGATTACCTTGCTTGGTGAAATAACATGACTTTCAGTGAATATTATGTTTTAGTTGAATTTAACAATCTTTAGGAGGTGTTTATTGCCTTTATTTAAGGAGACACAAGTCTTAGAATGGTTGTGACTCTATGGCTAAACCAACACATCCCTTCTAAGGGTGGATATGGCCTTACTTAAAGGGAAGAAATTATGGGTGAATAAAGACACCTCTTGGCAAACTAGTACAACTTACAATGAAGAGTTGTGACCCTCTATAAGTGTCAATTCATCCCCTATAAATAAAGGGAAATAGAATTGTGAAAATGACATTATAAACATAGCTTCTAGAAGCTTTTATTGTTCTATTTCACTCTACACACTTCTCTCCAACCATAAAGAGAAATTTGGTTGAGTATTGGGCGTGAACTAGCATATTTAGTTGCATGTATTTCTAAGTTAATTAAATACCTAATATTGGGTGTTTCCAATAAGTCAAGTTTTCCACAACATGCCTAAAAAATGTATTTCATTAAAGAGATTATCACTCAACGCTAGAGCGATAACCAAGTACATCTTAATTTTTACATTTTTTATATCTTGAGAATTAACGTGTTCATTGGTTGTGCACTAAATTTCCAAGTTAGTTAAATATTTGATCATGGTGTTTGCAACAAGTTATATTTTTTGCACCATGTTTAATAAAAAACATATTTCATCAAAGAGACTATCACTCAATTCTAGAGTGATAACCAAGTACTTTATAAGTTCTGTATTTACTTTTTTTCTTAAAAGTTAAAGTATTTATTAGTTATGTATTAAATTTCCTTCATTGTTATCAGAGTCTATAGGTTCAGTATGCATGCTTCCTTAGGCAGCCCTATGTTGTTTGAAAACTTCTTGCATGCTATACTAATTGAATTGACCTTAACTCTAACATATAAGCTAGGATTTTTTTTTTGTTATAAACCTGAAATCTTTATGCATGTGTAAATAAGGTAAGTGATAAGCTTATATTTATTATATTTATTTCTCTCATATTTAGTATGTTTTAATATGTTTTGAACCTTAAATATATATTTTGAGTATGTTTTGTAGCTTAGAGTATATCTGGACTTAATTGATTGAAAGTGAATTTAACTTACAATTTTACAAGTTTTAATTTGGTTGTGCTCTTTCAGGATGTTGACAGATTGGTGATGTTTCGGTAGAAAAATCATATCTTAAGCTCTAGAGATTGGAATGAAGTGATTCTTGATTCATTGGAAAGCTAACATCTGGAGCTACAAATCACATTCAGACCATGAAACCCAGTTTGCACGTTAAGAGGGTCAAATTCGGCTTCAAAGTCTCGATTTACGAGTCACCGCCGGTTCACAAGCAGCTGTAATATTTTGGGCATATCTTTGGCTGTAGATGTCCGTTTTATGTGATTCAGATGTCATTTCGAAGATAAGAAAGAGCTCTACAACTTTTATGCTTTGAGTTTTGAGAAATAATGGCTGCATCAAGGTCGAATATCAGCTTGAAGTTGCTGCTGATGTCTTGGAGTATTGCTTGGCTGACAACTTTGAAACCTTATAGTTATTTTGAATCTTTTTATTTGTTTCGGGTACTTTGGTAACGATATAGAAAATTTAGGGAGTTTTTATGAGTTTAGCCATAGGTTTTAATTTTCTTTGGTTTTTAAGCGTCGCTGCCGCCGCCAGGCTTCCCCCCCCCCCCCCCCCCTTCCCTTTGCCAACTCTATTTCTTTTCTTTCTTCTTTTATTTTCTTTTTAGTGTTTTTTTTATTCTTGGTTGAAGAAAACTGAAACTCCGAATTCTTTAGCACTGTAAGATCAAAGTTGTTTTTATTCATTAATTAATGTTTTGAGGATTGAATGTTCTTTTATGATTAATTTCATGATTGTTTCGTTTATATGCTAGGAAGCCTACTAGTTGTTATTCGAATTCAATCTACTGCCAGGTTAGAAATCAAATCCGTAATTATTTTGTTTCTCTAATCTGTGAAGCAACTGAGATTTAATGATTTACTGCGTTAGAAATCATTAGATCTTATGAAGAATATTCAAATAAATTAAATGCAGCCGCTTGTGTTTATGTTATTTAGTTTCATTGATCTCTCTAATTTTTAATGCAATTGTTAAATTAAATCAAAGTGCTTGTCTTAGGTTGTTTAGCAGTTAGGGTTAATTAGATCGCTTGTTTCTGATTAAATGCAACTAAAAGGAGGTAGGAAGATAGCTCTAACGATAAATATTCAAAGCTTTGATTGATCTATCTATGCATCAATAATCAGTTATAGGAATTCGATGGTGGATGTTGACTGATGCCAATGTTTGAGTTTTTATTGTTTTGTTGGTTTCTTACTTAATAGGTTTATTAATTTTTGTTCTCTGATCATTTTTTTATTTTACTTTTTTTCTTATTGCAAACAATCCCCATAATATTTTATTTCAGTTTTTTTTGTCAGGAAGCTTTTAGATAAAGAATTTTTCTTGGGATTCGACATGGTTTCCACTGCTATACTACACATTTATTTATTCTGAGTTGTTAGGGATACTAGAATTATTTTTTGCGGTTTCGACGACTAACCACTAAGTATACTAAGTTAACTAAAAGTTAAAGTGATACAAGCATATAGATTAATTTTGTGTATTCAACCTTTCATGTATACAATTTGTACATCTGTTGAACTTTGTGTTCCAAAAGTTATTTTCTAGGCAGGCTAGTGGCTGATGTGTTTATTCGCAGTTCAAGCAAAACTCTTCCCATTACATTAATTAATAATGTGAATGTGTGAAATCTTTTTATACTTATAAATATTTGAACTCACAAGCAAGCACACCTATCATCAAAATATAGTTGTGGCAAGTATCAAGATCATTTTTCCCAATGAATCGAGTTGTTTAACGTCCTCAATCTTTCTCTATTATCTACCCAACAATTACCAAAGTTTGGTTAACTAACTAGCTAACAATCAACTAAATTAAAGTAATACAACAGAAACAATAACTAACTAACTAGTAGAAACAAAAAGCAATTGGATAACCAATGATAAGAAATTTCATACATAGTTATGAATCCCCCTAGAAATTTCTTGTGTTGCTTTTACTTTGGATTAACATAATAATGATTAAGATGGACTATGGAGTATTACCTAATTTAGATTAGCTTCTTATTATTCCCATTGCACTAATACTTATTCTTAATTTACCAATAGGGTGTCTAGGCCTACCACACTCCCTAACAATGCCTTACTAGCCCTACGAGCCAACTACTAGGTTTCACCATAGTCTAGAGGTATTATACTGCACCTATTACTTCTGGTTATGATCTTCTACCTAATGGTGATTCACAACAAACACACCAGATACTACCCACATATGTTTATCATTCCGCTTTGAATTAATAAGCAAGCTACTATTAATCAACTTAACAAAGCACATTGGATAGATTGCAAGAAAAACATAATCATTCTAAACCAAAAGTAATCATAATCAAAAAATCATCCTAGAGTCCATCTACTCTAAGTATGAGTAGGAAAGTTTAGTACAAAATGTCATAAAATAAACACAATAGAAACAAAGAAAAACTAGGAAAATAAGTCTTCACCTCTGAATTACATCTTCACTTTTGAATTGCTTCTCCTCCAAAAAATCCTTGATTTGATGTGCATTAAATGGTGTTGATCATCAAATCTACCTCTAGCAGCCTCTCCTATGAAAATTATCTTATTGTTCTGTGTTTTTTTTGCCTCCACTCTACTTCAACTTCAAGTAATAGTTTATGCATACTTTACATCACTAGCGTGCACTCAAAAGTAACTTAATGGTTTAACACCACAACGTATCCTAATAGAGGCAGCATCTTAGTACACAAGGTACTATATACATACAAGAAAAAATTCTTAACTAAGATACCTTACTTGAGCCTCACTTTGAGCTATCAAGCTCCAAGTGCAAGCCCCTTCCTTATCCTTGCAAACCACTTAGCCTTTATACTGTAAGGCACAACATATAGTTAGTAGAAAGCTTATCTTACAAGAGAACTTTGAATCCCAAGGATTCTAGAAAATAAATACTTGCAAAAGAGGAAACTTAGCCCACAACTACTCACTTAGTTGTTAGGCCTAGTGTTAGAACTTGCACAACAAACTTAAGTGAGTTAGTACATGTATGTACTTAGTAAGGGTCCCTTGGGGTACTTGTAAAGAAGATAGCAAGCAAGCACACAATATGGCACACAACGAACAAGAAACCAACCAACAAACAACACAAGACAACAACGTAAAATATATGCAATGCATGAATGTATGATATGTAACACACAATCCTTGGGACTTCTTACACCTTAGGTGTCTTATACTTGGAGTGAGCTTAATCGGTGGAGGTACTTAAGACATTGGCCCTCATATCCTGAATATTTTACCTCCCTTAAGTCCCACATACGGGTCCTAGAGTAAGTCATCACCTCGTACCAAAAATAACCCGTCTTGCCCTTAACCTATTGTGTAAGGTAGTCATCTTATGTAGTCTGACTTGCCAAGCTCTAAGAACTCCTTAATGGCTTACTTACCAAACCACATGGTTTGGTTGGGATTTCCTTAAGTTTCTTCCTCATTTTACCAATGGTATGAGACCTAACGCTCGAGCGAATGAAGACTTTGAAACCCCACTTAATCTCTTTAGTGCCTCATTGACAACTTAAGCACTTATACCCCCTTCCCACTCAACTTAGCTCTACCTTAACAACACCACTTAGCTACCACCTAAATAATGCATAATTCTTAACTTAGGAAGGAGTCTTACACCTAATCGAGCCTATAGAACATCTTCAAAACAGCCTAGGGATGCGAACTGAGAGATTAGAACACTATTAGGATGCCTCGAGCTTTAGGGGTTTGTGTCGTATCACCAATAGCATCAACACTCGGGCTTCTTGGAAAATCTTCAGTGATGTGTCATCAACTCACGTTGCTGTTCAACCTGCCTTGCCAGTGGCGACGCGTTGGCACTGCTTTACTAGCATTGCGCTACTGGACTTGACCTTGCATAAAACTTGCCTAACCTTTCAATTCTCAATGCTAAATCGGATCGATCTTGTTTCTACTCAATGTACACACATAGTCCTATAGTTTTATGAATTATATGTGCAAAATTAACTTTAACTCTTACCTCAATTCAGCCACAAAGCAAGAACAAAGCACAAGCACACTTGAGATCAACTTAGCTCTCTTGAGTTCCAAACCTAAAACCAACGTGATATGGCACCAAAACTCTCAAATCAAGACCATTTGTAGCTATTCAAGCAACTTAAAACTAGCTCAAACTAAACCAAGATGCTTACCTTAGGTTTTAAGTCCAAAACAAGTATCAAAGAGCTAGGTTGAAGCTAATACTCAAAAAATGAGCTTGAGGCTTCTTGTAATAACCTTAGGCCCTTCATATTTGATGGAAACTTTAGGAATTGGAGAGCTTTTGAGAAGGAAATCTAGTAGGGAGGGAGAGCTACGAAAATGGTAAGCAAGGAAATGGAGATGGAAGTCAACAAAAGGGCTTAAAATAATCTACCAACTCCAATATGCTTACTTCTTGTTTTCTTGTCTCTTAACCCTCAGGTTCTCATTTGTTTCACCTTGATCACTGAACAATCACTCGAAACAATCCCTCCTTGGCCCTAAAGGATGCCTAAAACAATCTTACACTAAGCCTCTTGGACACTTAAGCCTCTTAAGGCATAAGTGGTTCAATTAAGCACTTAGTGCAACTTTTTGCACTTTTCCTTTGATGATGGTTCTAATAGCTAGGATAACTTATGGGCTTAATTTAAATTTTCAAAATTCCTTACATGACCCTAATTTCATCAAAATTACAGTCATGCAATTCACTTGAGCCAAAATTACCATTTTACCTTTTTGGCTCTTAGGTGCCAAATCACACTTAGGAACTCACCGTTGCTTAAACTTACCTTGTCTTTCTTGCTTAACAAGATGTTAGCTTGAAGGGATAAAGTGAAAACAATTAAATTAAACTTACTTACTGGGTCACAGCCAGTCATTGACTAGGAGAGTTGTTACATCCTCCCTTCCTTTAGAAATTTGGTCCTCCAAATTCTGATTTAAATGGGCCAACTCACTTGGATACTGGTTTTGCATATCCTGCTCGATCTACCATGTGGCCTATTCCCCCCCCCCCCCATGGTTAGACCATAGTACCTTGACCATTGGAATTTGTTTTGTTTGTAGTTTCTAGACTTGGCGGTCAAGAAACTTGATGGGGTGTTCTTCATAACTTAGGTCCTCCTTTATTGTAATAGCGGATGGGGTTAACATTTCCCCATGATTAACAATGCATTTCCTTGAGGAACTCATATGAAAGACATAGTGAACATGGGCCAAACTTGGTGGCAAAGCCAACTGATAAACAACTTCCCTACCCTCTCAAGGATTTCAGAAGGACCAATGTATCTTGAAGCCAACTGGCGCCTTATGCCAAACCTAGTTGCACCCTTCATCAAGGAAACCCTAAGGAGTACCTTGTTTCCCACATCAAACTTCAAATCCTTCCTTATCACATTGGCGTACTTGGTATGCCAGTCTAAGGCAGCCTTGATCCTTGCTTGGATCAACTAAATCCTTTTCGTGACCTCGGCAATGATTTCTAGACCAACAATCCCTTCGTCTGCCTTATCTGCCCAACAATGAGGTGTCACACACTTATGCCCATACAAAGCTCTGTAGTGCGCCATCTTAATAGCTTTTTGATAGCTATTGGTATAAGCAAACTTGATCATAGGTAGATGTTGGTCCCAATCCCCTCTAAAATCCATCACACAATATCATAACATGTCTTCCATGGTTTGGATCACCTGCTCAGTTTGCCCATTAGTCTGAGGGCGATAAGCAGTACTTAGCCACAATGGAACCTATAGCCTTTTGAAAGGCATTCCAAAACCTTTAGACAAAACAAGGATCTCTATTAGATAAAATCTAATCAGGGATTCCATGGAGTCTCACTACTTCCCGGATGTACAACTAGCCCAACTTCTCCATGGTATAAGTAATCTTAATGCAGATAAAATGTCCTAACTTTGTTAGCCTATCCACCACCACCCAAATTGAGTCATGTTGACTTCTTATGTTGGGTAACCCGACACAAAAGTCCATTGTGATAGATCCCTATTTTCTTTCTGGGTGGGGAAAACTTAGCAACATTCTAAATGGCTTTTGATGCCCTGCCTTCACCATTTGATAAGTGAGCCACTTAGACACATACTCGTATATGTCCCTCTTAAACCTTGGCCACAAAAAATGAGTCCTAAGGTCATGGCACATCTTATTCAAATTAGGTGAACATTAAGCTTACTCATATGTGCCTCTTGCAACACTTGGTGCCTTAGGTCACTTGGCACATAGAGTTGGTCACCACAGTAGAGCAACCCTTCCTTGTACTGAAATTCCTTCAGTAGGTATCATGCCTTTCCTCCCCAAAAACTTTCATCAAGCTTGGGTCCTGGTCTTGAGCTTTCTTAACCATAGTTAGCCACGCAAACTAATTTCAAGGTTTGTAACTTGAGCCATTTCCCCATTTCGCCATATTTCAAATAAGACCAAGAACTATTCCACATTTGAACTTTCTAAGGTAGTAACCACTTGATCTTTCGAAACAATCATCCTAGAATACTTATGGCTTAAGGCATTAGCAAGCACATTGCCTTTGCCAAAATAATAGTCTATTAAGCAATCACAATCCTTGACATACTCGATCTACCTTCTTTGCCTCATGTTCAGGTACTTTTGGGTAAACAAATACTTTTGACTTTTATGATTTGTAAAGATCTTAAAGGACCTTCCCATAAGGTAGTGTGTCTAGAGCTTTAAGGCAAATACAACATCTAGCAACTCAAGATCATGCCCCAGGTAATTCAACTCATTAGGTCTTAGCCGCCTAGACTTATATGCAATCACTTGCTTATCCTGCATCACGACACTTCCTAATCCTATCCCAGATGCATCAGTATACACCACAAAAGTCCTATGCGGATCTGGTAGGATCAAGATGGGAGTAGAAATTAACCTCTTCTTAAGCTCCTGAAAACTTTTCTCACATTTAGAAGTCCAGCTAAATTTTTGTGCTTTTTTTGTCAAGATAGTTAATGACGAAGCTATCATAGAAAATTTCTCAATGAACCTTTGATAATAGCCTACTAAACCCAAGAAACTTCAAATTTTGTTTCTAGTTGTTGGGCATTTCCACTGCACCACTGCCTTTACCTTTTTTTGGGTCTACACTTTGTCCTTGAGCATTTATGACATGCCCAAGAAAAGGAATTTCACTTGCCCAAAATTGGCACTTAAATGGTTTTGCATAATATTGGTTATCCTTGTGCACGTGCAAAGCTACCTTTAAATGTTCCTCATGTTTGTGGGAAGTCTTAGAGTACACCAATATATCATCAACGAACACCTCAATAAACTGGTCTACTTAGGCCCTAAAAATTCGAATCATGACATCCATGAAAACTGCTAGAGCATTGGTCACTTCGAAAGGCATAACTGTGTACTCATAATGCCCATACCTAGTCCTGCATGCAATCTTCGGGATATCCTCATCCCTTACTCTTATCTAGAAATATCCAAACCTTAGGTCTGTTTGGGAAAATACTTTTGCCTTTCTTAACCTATCAAATAAGTCATCGATCCTGGGCAATGGATATTTGTTCTTCATTGTTCCTACATTCAATTTCCTACAATCCATACACAATCGTAAAGTTCCATCCTTTTTCTTCATAAACAACAATGGGGCACTCCATGGGGAAACACTTGGATATATAAAGGCTTTCTCAAGCAATTCCTCCAACTCCCTTTTCAGCTCATCCATTTCAAGTGCTGACATCCGGTATGGGGGTATGGAGATCGGTTTTGCCCCAGGCTGTAAGTGTATAGAGAATTTAGCCTCTCTAACTGAGGGTAATCCTAGGATGTCTATAGGAAAAACTTCTTGAAAAAGATTGACTATTAGAATTTCCTTGAGTTGCTCCTAGACTGCCACTTGGTTGGTCGTCGAAACCGCAAAAAATAATCCTGATACCACTAACAACTCAGAATAAATAAATTTGTAATATAGCAATGGAAACCAGGTCGAATCCCAAGGGAAATTCTTCATCTAAAAGCTTCTTGACAGAAAACTAAAATAAAAGATTGAGGGGGATTGTTTGCAATAAAAAAATGAAATAAAATAATAAAAATGATCAAAGAACAAAAATTAAGAAACCTATCAAGTAAGAAGCCAACAAAACAATCAAGAATTCAAACCTTGGCATCAGTTAACATCCACTACTGAATTCATACAACTGATCATCGATGCATAGATAGATCAATCAAGACTTTGAATATTCATCGTTGGAGCTATCTTCCTACCTCTCCTTAGTCGTAGTTAATCAGAAACAAGCGATCTATTTAACCCTAACTGCTAAACAACTTAAGACAAGCACTTTTATTTAATTTAACAATTGCATTAAAAATTAGAGAGATCGATGAAACTAAATAACACAAACATAAGCGGCTGTATTTAATTTATTTGAATGTTCTCCCTAAGACCTAATGATTTCTTATGCAGTAAATCACTAAACCTCAATTGCTTCACAGATTAGAGAAACCAAATAATTATAAATTTGATTTCTAACCCAACAGTAGATTGAATTCGAATAACAACTAGTAGGCTTTCTAGCATATAAACAAAACAATTATGAAATTAATCATAGAAGAACATCCAGTACTCAAAATATTAATTGATGAATAAAAACAACTTGGATCTCATAGTACTGAAGAATTCAGGGTTTCAACCTCCTTTAACCAAGAATAAAATAAATCACTAAAAACAAAAAAAAACACAAAAAGAGTTGGGGAAAGAAGGAGAAGGGGGGGGGGGGAGGAAGGAAGGGAAACCACCTGCGCAGCTGCGCTTTAAATACCTAAAAAAAAAGTAACCTAGTGTGCTAAATGCACAAAACCTCCCTAAACTTTCTATATTTTTACGAAAGTACCCCAAACAATGCTCCACAACAGTTGCAGCAACTTCAAGCTAAGATTCGACCTTAATTCAGTTACTATTTCTCAAAATACAAATCATGAAAGCTGTAGAGCTCTTTCTTAGCTTCGAAATGAAACCTAAATCGTATAAAACGGACATCTACAGCCAAAGATATGACCAAAATACCATAACTGCTTCTGAACCAGCGATGACTCAAAAATTGTAACTTTGAAGCTGAATTTGACCCTCTTAACGTGAAAAATTGGTTCCATGGTCTGAATGTGATTTGTAACTCCAGATGTTATCTTTTCAATGAATCAAGAATCACTTCATTCCGATCTCTGTAGCTCAAGATATAATTTTTCTATCAGAATATCGTCAATCTGTCAACATCCTTAAAGAACACAAACAAATTAAAACTTGTAAAATTGCAATTAAATTCATTTTCAATTAATTGAGTCAAGATATGCTCTAAGTTACAAAACATAATCAAAATATATCTTTAAGGTTCAAAATATATTAAAATATACTAAATATGAGAGAAATAAATATAATAAATATAAACTTATCACCACTCCATTTAGTGAGTAAGATACTTCCTTGCTCATAATGGGAATGGACTCCATCAATTTGAGGTGTAAACTCTTTGCACTACTTGCCAAATTGCCTATGCAAGTTATACTTACCCCCGAGGCATCCTTAAGGGTGACCTTACAACCTGCACAGTCAATTTGGGCATTATACCTACTTAACCAATGCATTCCAAGGACAACATCATATGGGATCGAGCTTAACGCCCAAAGGTTACACAAAAACTTATGACCCCCTAATTCCAAAGGAGAGCCATTAACCATTTCATTGGTGAAAATAATATTCCTTCAACGATCTTAATAAACCTCATCTTATCCATTAGAGTCCTTTGCAAGTCTAACTTGACAACCATGCTCAAGGAAATGACAGAAATAGTAGTACCAGTATCAAACAGAATCCTAATACTACTATCCTGAATATTAAAATTATCTTACACAACTGTCGACTCTCTGCGTGTCTCACCCGTCAAAGTAAAAACCTGCGGTTGTACAAGGGCTCCAGCAGATGCATTTCCAGCTCTTGAGGCTCTCCACTAACTCTCTTTCCATTGCCAAGGCCTTTTGAATGCCCTCATGATAGGTTTGAACTCCAATAACAGTCAAGAAACTCCTTAACTCCACCTTGAGTGCACAAATAAACTTATTTGCCATAAGTTCATCTTTCCCAGCCAAATGAAAAGCACACTAGAAAAGAGAACTAAACTTCCTCTCATACTCATGGATCGTCAAGCTTCCTTGAACCAACTCATCAAACTCTATCCTCTTTTAGCCTTGAGCCGCTTCACTATTGAACTCATTCTGGAACTCCTTCCCAAATTCGGTCCAATCAAGTTCTTTGGGCCTTTGCCTGGGTTTACCTTTATTGTACGACTTGAGTCTTTCCATAAATCTTTCCACCACAAGGAAGCTTTCCCTTCCAAGAAGAAAAGAACCAAATCCATCTTAGCCTTATCATCCAGCTTCACCTCAAAAATCTCATTGACTTAGTACAACCATCCTTTAGCAGCATCAAGATCACCCACACCATTGAACTTTGGAGTGTTGATCTCATGACATATTGAAACAAGTCCCATATGGTCTAAAATGGCGGGTCACCTTTTTCTCCTTTAAGGATGGATATCCTCCTTATCTTCTTCCTCACTATCCTCTTCAATGTCTGCTTGATCACGCTTATACACTTGCTCTTGACCTTGCACTTGCCTTTGGGTTGGAGGATTTCTCCCTTGACCTTGGTGCACGATAGGGCCTTGGTGTATGTTGGCCCTTAACCCATTAGGGTCCTCCAAGGTCTCCCATTCATTTGGAGTTTGAGCACGCTTTTCAAGCAGGATGGCCATACCGTGTAACATTTAGTCCATCAACTCATTGAGCCTCCTTAACAAAAAAATCACCTCTCTCATGTCTGCCCCATTAGGATCACTAGTTCCCACATCAAGAGCCCGAGCCTCAACAGTAGCACTTGACCGAGTATTAACCATGATACCTAAAACCAAATCTCGAAAACCACACCTAGAGCATCCTATAAGCAGTAATAACTATACTTAGCACAAGGAACCCTTAGATCTTAGTTCACTTATTGCCTCTACAAAGACTAATGACCTGCTCTGATATCAAACTGTCATGGAGCTGGGTCCAAATGCTCTGAATTACTTAAGCTTGTTGGCCTTTTGGGGCTGTGATCCCAATTAGTTACTATTGGCTAACCATTACTTGTAGGTAAATTAAAAAAATTTACGTGTAATTAGTTTCTTAGCCTACCCTGCAAGAAGATATGCATGCATTTATCCTGGTGATACAAACATTTAAGTAAACCATTTAAGAAACCATCGCTCGAGCATTCATTTAAAACATACTTAAAACACGCCAAGATAACAAAATACTAGTTACTTCAACTTCAAGTAATAGTTTGTGCACACTTTACATCACTAGCATGCACCCAAAAGTAACTTAATGGTTTAACACCACAATGTATCCTAATAGAGGCAACATCTTAGTACATAAGGTACTATATACATACAAGACAAAATTCTTAACAAAAATCTGCAAGCCCCTTCATTTTCCTTGTGAACCACTTAGCCTTTCTACTGTAAAGGCACACCATTTAGTTAATACAAAGCTTATCTTACAAGAAAATGTAGAATCTCAAGGATTCTAGAAAATAAATACTTGTAAAATAGGAAACTTAGACAACTACTCGCTTAGTTGTTAAGCCCAATGTTAGAACCTATATAACAAACTTAAGCGAATTAGTACATGTATGCACTTAGCAAAGGTCCTTTAGGGTACCTGTAAGGAAGAAAGCAAGTAAGCACGCAATATGGCACACCAACAAATAAGCAGCCAACCAACAAACAACACAAGACAACAACATAAAAGATATGCAATGCATGGATGTTTGATATGTAACACACAATCCTTGGGACTTCTTACACCTAAGGTGTCTTATGCTTGTCATGAGCTCAAACGGCAGAGGTACTTGACACACTGACCCATGTATCCTGAATCTTTTACCTCCCTTAAGTCCCACTTATGGGTCCTAGAGTAGGTAATCACCTCATCCCAAAACTTACCCATCTTACCCTTAACTTATTGTGCAAGGTAGCCATCTTATGTAGCCTAACTTGCTGAGCTCTTAAAGCTTAGCTTAAAGCTCCTTAGTGGCTTACTTACCAAACCACATGGTTTGGTTAGGATTTACTTAAGTTTCTTCCTCATTTTCACAATGGTTTAGGACCTAACCTTTAGGCCAATGAAGACTTTGAAACCCCACTTAATCCTTCTAATGCCTCCTTGACAACTTGAGCACTTATACCCCATTCCCACTAAACTTAGCTCTGCCTTGACCACACCACTTAGCTACCATCTAAATAATACATAATTCTTTACTTAGGAAGGAGTCTTAGACCCAACTAAGGCTATGGAACATTTTAAAATAGCCAAATGATGCTAACTGAGAGATTGGAACACTCTTAGTATACCTTGAGCTTAAGGGGTTTACGCCTTGGTGATGCCTTTGGGGACGTGTCACCAACAACATCAATGCTCAGGATTCCTAGAAAATCTTTAGTGATGTGTCACAAATTCACATCGCTGTTCAACTTGCCTCGCTAGTTGTGACCCATTGCTACTGTTTTACCTTCATTGCACAATTGGATGCGAACTTGCACAAAACTAAAACAAGTTGCTATTCAAATAGCTTAGAATCAACTCAAACTAAAACAAGTTGCTTACCTTAGGTTTTTTAAGTCCAAAACAAGCATCAAAGAGCTAGATTGAAGGTAATACTCCAAAAAATGAGCTTCAGGCTTCTTATAATCATCTTGGAGTCTTTAAATTTGATGGAAACTTGAGGAATTAAGGAGATTTTGATAAGGAAATCTGGTAGGGAGGGATAGCTACGAAAATGGGAAGCAAGGAAATGGACATGGAAGTCAACAAAAAGGGTTAAAATATACTACCAACTCCACTAAGCTCACTTCTAGTTTTCTTGTCTCTTAACCCTCAGGTTTTCATTTGTTTCACTTTGGTCACTAAACACTTACCCAAAACCATCCCTCCTTGGCTCAATTGGCTCAATTGAGCACTCAGTGAAAATTTTCTTTCAATGATGGTTCTAATACTTAGCGTAACTTATGGTCTTAATTGAGCACTCAGTGAAACTTTTTGCACTTTTCTTTCAATGATGGTTCTAATAGTTAGCGTAACTTATGGTCTTAATTTAACTTGTCAAAATTCCTTACATGATCCTAATCTTATGAAAATTACAATCATGCCATTCACTTGGGCCAAAATTACCATTTTGCCATTTTGACTCTTAGTTGCCAAATCACACATAGGAACTCGCCATTGCTTAAACTTAGCTTGTTTTTCTTGCTTAACAAGATGCTAGTTTGAGGGGTTAAGTGAAAAAACTTAAATTAAACTTACTTTCAGGGCCAAACCCAGTCATTGACTAGAAGAGTTGTCACATCCTCCCCTCCTTCAGAAATTTGGTTATCCTAATTCTGATGTAAACAAGTGAACTCACTTGGATACTGCTTTTGGATATCCCGCTTGGTCTCCCAAGTAGCCTCTTCCTCCCCATGGTTAGACTATAGTACCTTAACCATTGGGATCCATTTTGTTCTTAGTTTTTGGACTTGGTGATCAATAAATTTGGTGGGGTGTTCTTCAAAACTTAGGTCCTCTCTTATTGGAATAGCGAATAGGGTAAACACTTGCCTAGGATTCATAATGCATTTCTTTAAAGAACTCATATGAAAGACATTGTGAACATGGGCCAAACTTGGTGGCAAAGCCAACATATAAGCCACTTTCCCCACCCTCTCAAGGATTTCAAAAGGACTAATGTATCTTGGAGCCAACTTACCCTTTTGGCCAAACCTAGCCATACCCTTCATCGGGGAAACCCTGAGGAGTATCTTGTCTCATACATCAAATTGCAAATCCTTCCTTCTTACATTGGCGTACTTGGCTTACTGATCCGAGGCAGCCTTGATCCTTACTTGGATCAACTTAATCTTTGTCATGGCGTTGACAATTATTTTTGGACCAACAATCACTTCGTCTACCTTATTTTCCCAACAATGAAGTGTCACACAGTTACACCCATACAAAGCTTCATAGGGTGCCTTCTTAATAGCTTCTTGATAGCTATTATTATAAACAAACTTGATCAAAGGCAGATGTTGGTCCCAACCGCCTCTAAAATCCATCACACAACTTCACAACATGTCTTCCTACTCAATTTGCTCATCAATCTGAGGGTGATAAGTAGTACTTAGGCTCACAATAGAACCCATAGGATTTTGAAAGGCATTCCAAAACCTTGAGACAAAACAGGGACCTCTATCAGATAGAATCTAATCAGGGATTCCATGGCGTCTCACCACTTCCCAAACATACAACTTGGCCAATTTCTCCATGGTATAAGTAATCTTAATGGGGATAAAATGTGTCGACTTTGTTAGCCTATCCACCACCACCCAAATTGAGTCATGCTGACTTCTTGTGTTGGGTAACCCGACACAAAAGTCCATGGTGATGGATCCCTGTTTTCTTTCTAGGAGGGGAAAACTTTGCAACATTCCTAATGGCTTTTGATGCTCTGCCTTCACCATTTGACAAGTGAGGCACTTAGACATATACTCATATATGTCCCTCTTAAACTTTGGCCACCAAAAATGCGTCCTAAGGTCATGGTACATCTTATTCACACTAAGGTGAACATTAAGCTTACTCATATGTGGCTCTTGCAACAGTTGTTGGCTTACGTCACTTGGCACATAGAGCCGGTCACCATAGTAGAGCAACCCTTCCTTGTACTAAAATTCCTTCAGTATATTATCATGCCTTTCCTCCCCAGAAACTTTCTTCAAGCTTTTGTCCTTGTCTTGAGCTTCCTTAACCATAGTCAGCCACATTGACTAAATGTTAAGGACTGTAACTTGAGCCATTTCCCAGTCTCACCATTTTTCAAATAAGACTGAGAACTGTTCCTTGATATACTTGAGCCATTTCCCAGTCTCACCTCGGAATACTTATGGCTCAAGGCATCGGCAACCATATTGCCTTTACCAAAACAATAGTCTATCGAGCAATCATAATCCTTGATATACTTGATCCACCTTCTTTGCCTCAACTTTAGGTCCTTTTGGGTAAACAAATACTTTAGACTTTTATGATCTATAAAGATCTTAAAGGAACTTCCGATAAGGTAGTGTCTCTGCAGCTTTAAGGTAAATACAATGGCTACCAACTCAAGATCATGCACCAAGTAATTCAACTCGTAGGTCTTAACTACCTAGAACCATATGCAATCACTCGTTTATCTTGCATTAAGACATATCTTAATCCTATCTTAGATGCATCGGTATACACCACAAAACTCCTATGCGGATCTGGTAAGATTAAGATGGGAGCACAAATTAACCTTTTCTTAAGCTCCTGAAAAATTTCCTCACATTTAAAAGTCCAAATGAACTTTTATGCCTTCTTTGTCAAAGCAGTCAATGACGAAGCTAACACAAAAAATTTCTCAATGAACTTTCGGTAATAGCCTGCCAAACCCAAGAAACTTTGAATTTTGGTTACAGTTGTTTGGCATTTCCTTTTCACCACTGCCTTACCTTTTCTAAGTCTACACTTAGTCCCTAAGCATTTATGATACGCCTAAGGAAAGGAATTTTACTCGCCTAGAATTGGAACTTAGATAGCTTTGCATAATATTGGTTATCCTTAAGCACTGGCAAAGCTACCTTTAAATGTTCCTTATGTTCATAGGGTGTCTTAGAGTACACCAATATATCATCAACAAACACCTTAACAAACTAATCTAGGTAGGGCCTAAAGATTTATGGCATCCATGAAAGCTGTCGGAGCATTATTCACTTCGAAAGGCATAACTATGTACTCATAATGCCCATACCTAGTCCTGAATCCACTCGTAGGGATATCTTCATCCCTTACTCTTATCTAAAAATATCCAGACCTTAGGTCTATTTTGGAAAAGGCTTTTGCCCCTTTTAAATAAGTCATCGATCCTAGGTAATGGATATTTGTTCTTCACCGTCACTACATTTAGTTTCCTGTAATCCATACATAACCGTAAGATTGCATCCTTTTTCTTCACAAACAACATTGGGGCACCCCACGGAGAAACACTTGGCCATATAAAGCCTTTCTCAAATAGTTCCTCCAACTGCTTTTTCAGCTTATCCATTTTAGGTGCTGACATTTGATATAGGGGTATGGAGATCGGTTCTGCCCTAGCTGTAAATGTATGAAGAGGTCTATAGGAAAAAACTTCTGGAAATAGATTGGCTATTGGAATTTCCTTGAGTTGCTCCTCGACTGCCACCCCATTCAGTGAGTAAGATACTTCCTTGCTCACAATAGGAATGGACTTCATCAATTTAAGGTGCAAACTCTTGGCATTACTTGCCAAACCACTTGTGCATGTTACATTTATCCCCGAGGCATCCTTAAGGGTGGTCTTACAACCTACATAGTCAATATGGGCCTTATACCTACTTAACCAATCCATTTCAAGGACAACATCATATGTTATCAAGGTTAACACCCAAAGGTCACACAAAAACTTATGACCCCCTAATTCCAAAGGATAACCCATAACCATTTCATTGGCGAAAATAATATTCCTCCCAACGGTCTTAATAAACCTTATCTCATCCATCAAAGTCCCTTCCAAGTCTAACTTGACAACCATGCTCAAGGAAATGATAGAAATAGTTGCACCAATATCAACAAAATCCTAATACTACTATCTTGAACATTAAAGTTTCCTTGCACAACTGCCGGCTCTCTAGGTGCCTCGCCCCTCAAAGTAAAAACCTGTGGTTGAACAAGGGCTCCGACATATGCATTTCCAGCTCCTAATGCTCCCGATCTTCCTTGGCCTTGTTCCTGCCCTTGGGCACTCCATAACCTAATGTCCAGGCTAGCAGTAGTAATTACAGAGATCAGTCCCGAGGGTGCATGGTTTGTTACCTTTAAATCTTTGACACCTAGGGCAATGGCTCTTCTTGACTTTCTTGCTCTTCTTGGAGGGACCTTGGTCTCCTTTCGGGTTAGACCTCTTGCCTAACAAGTTTGAGTGCATCAGGACCCTTGGCTCAATAGCCTTATCCTTGGGTTTTTCCTCCACTAACTCTTTTTCCAATGACAAGGCCTCTTGAACAGCCTCATGATAGGTCCAAACTCCAATAACAGACAAGAAACTCCTTAACTCTACCTTGAGTCCATGAATGAACTTTTTTTTTTCTTAAGTTCATCATTCTCAGGCAAATGAGGAGCATACTAGAAAAGAGAACCAAAATTCCACTCATACTCATGGACTGTCAAGCTTCCTTGAACCAACTCACCAAACTTTATCCTTTTTTGGTCTTAAGCCGCTTCACTATTAAATTTATTTTGGAACTCTTTCGCAAATTTGGTCCAACCAAGTTCTTTGGGCCTTTGTTCGAGTTTACCTTTATTGTAAGACTTGAGTCATTCCATAACATTTTTCCACCACAAGGAAGCCATCCCTTCCAAGAAGAAAGAAACCAAATCCATCTTAGCTTTATCATCCAAAATCTTATTGATTTGGTACAACCATCCTTCGGCAGCTTCGGAATCACCCATACCATTGAACTTTGGAGTGTTGATCTTATGGCATATTGAAACAAGTCCTATATAGTCTGGAATGATAGGTCTTTTCTTTCTCCTTCAAGGATGGATATCCTCATCATCTTATTCCTCACAATCATCTTCGATGTCCTCTTGAGCACTCTTATACACTTGCTTTTGGCCTTGCACTTGCCCATGGGGTAGAGGATTTTTCTTTTAACCTTGGTGCACCACTGGCCCTTAGTGCATGTTGGCCGTTCCCATTAAGGTCCTTTAAGGTCTCCCCTCCGTTTGGAGGTTGAGCACACTCCTAAAGCAAGATAGCCATACCATGTAACATTTGGTCCATCAACTCATTGAGCCTCTTTAATAAAGAAACCGTTTTTCTCATGTCTACCCCATTGGGATCACTAGTACCACATCAAGAGCCTGAGCCTCAGCAACAACACTTGATCGAGTATTAACCATGATATCTACAACCAAAGCCAGAAGACTACACCCAGAGCAACTTATAAGTAATACTAACAATACTTAGCGCAAGGAACACTTAGATCTTAGTTCACTTATTGCCTCTATTAGGACCATTGACATGCTCTAATACCAAACTGTCATGAAGCGGAGTCCTAGTGGCCTGAATTACTTAAGCTTGTAGGCCTTTTAGGACTATGATCCTAATTAGTTACAATTGGATAACCATTAATTGTAGGTAAATTAAAACAATTTACATGCAACTAGTTTCTTATCCTCCCCTGCAAGAAGATATGCATGCATTTGTCTTGGCGATGCAAACATTTAAGTAAACCATTTAAGAAACCATCACTCGGGCATTCATTTAAAACATACTTAAAATGTGCCAAGACAACAAAGTACTAGTTACTTCAACTTCAAGTAATAGTTTGTTCACACTTTACATCACTAGCATGCACCCAAAAGTAACTTAATGGTTTAACACTATAATGTATCCTAATAGAGGCAACATCTTAATACACAAGGTACTATATACCTACAAGACAAAATTCTTAACTATGATCCTTTACTTGAGCCCCATCCTGAGCTATCAAGCTCCTATCAAGCTCTAAGTGCAAGTCCCTTCCTTATCCTTGTGCACCACTTAGCCTTTATACTATAAAGGCACAATATTTAGTTAGTACAAAGCTTATCTGAAAAAAAAACAAAAAATCTTAAGGATTCTAGAAAATAAATACCTTGAAAATAGGAAACTTAGCCCACAACTACTCATTTAGTTGTTAGGCCCGGTGTTAGAACCTGCATAACAAACTTAAGTGAGTGAGTACATGTATGTACTCAGTAAGGGTCCTTGGGGTACCTAGAAGGAAAATAGCAAACAACCATGCAATATGGCACACCAACAAATAAGCAACCAACCAACAAACAACATAAGACAACAACATAAAAGATATCCAATGCATGAATATATAATATGCAACACTCAATCCTTGGGACTTCTTACACCTTAGGTTTCTTATACTTATCATGAGCTCAAATAGCGGAGGTACTTGTGACACGGGCCCTTGTATCCTAAATCTTTTACCTCCCCTAAGTCCCACTTACGGGTCCTAAAGTAGGTTGTCACCTCCTCTAAAAACTTACCTGCCTTACCCTTAACTTATTATGTAAGGTAGCCATCTTATGAGGTCCAACTTGCCAAGTTCTTAGAGCTTAGCTTAGAGATCCTTAGTGGCTCACTTACCAAACCACATGGTTTGGTTAGAATTTTTTTAAGTTTCTTTCTCATTTTCCCAATGGTCTAAGGCCTAACCCTTGAGCCAATGAAGACTTCAAAACCCCCACTTAATCCCTCTAATGCCTCCTTGACAACTTGAGCAATTATACCCCCTTCCCGCTCAACTTAGCTTAGCCTTAACCACACCACTTAGCTACAGCTTAAATAATGCATAATTTTTAACTTAGGAAGGAGTCTTAGACCTAACCGAGGTTATGGAACATCTTAAAATAGCCTAACGATGCTCACCAAAAGATTGGAACATTCTTAGGATGCCCCGAGCATGAGAGCTTTATGCCTTGGCCATTCCTTCAGTGACGAGTCACCAATGGAATCAATGCTTGGGCTTCCTGGAAAATCTCTTGTGATGCATCACCAACCTACCTCACCAGCGGTGACATGTCGCCAATGCTTTACTAGCATTGCGCGACAGGACGCGAACTTGCACAAAACTTGCCCAACCTCTCAATTCTTACAACCAAATCACATGGGTCTTGTTTATACTCCATCCCTACATGCAATACTATAATTCTATGCATTATTTGAGCTCAATTAGCTTGAACCCTTACCTTAATTTAGCCATAAAGTAAGAATAAAGTACAAGCACACTTAAGCTCAACTTAGCTCTCTTGAGTTCCAAACCTAAAGCCAATGTGATATGGCACCAAGAACCTCAAATCAAGACCATTTCTGGCCATTCAAACAACTTAGAACCAGCTCAAACTAAACCAAGAAGCTTACCTTAGGTTTGAAGTCCAGAACAAGCATCAAAGAACTAGATTGAAGCCAATACTCCAAAAATGAGCTTAAGGCTTCATGTAATCACCTTAGGGCCCTCAAATTTGATGGAAACTTGAGGAATTATGGAGTTTTTTAGTAGGAAATCTGGTAGGGAAGGAGAGCTACGAAAATGGCAAGCAAGTAGATGGAGATGGAAGTCAGCAAAAGAGGTTAAAATATCCTACCAACTCCGCTAAGCTTACTTCTTGTTTTCTTTTCCCTTAACCCTCAAGTTCTCATTTATTTCACCTTGGTCACTAAACACTCACCCAAAACCATCCTTCCCTGGCCCTATAGAGTGCCCAAAACCCTCTTACACTTAGCCTCTTAAGGCATAAATGGCTCAATTGAGCACTTAGTGCAACTTTTTGCACTTTTCCTTCAATGATGGTTCTAATAGTTAGGATAAATTAAGGCCTCTAACTTGTCAAACTTCCTTACATGACCCTAATCTCATGAAAATTACAACCATGCCATTCACTTGGGTCAAAATTACCATTTTACCCTTTTAACTCTTAGGTGCCAAATCATACTTAGGAACTCTCCATTGCTTAAACTTAGCTTGTCTTTCTTGCTTAACAAGATGCTAACCTGAGGTGCAAAAGTGAAAACACTTAAATTAAACTTACTTATCAGATCAAAGCCAGTCGTTAACTAGGAGAGTTGTCATAAATAGTGGCAGCTGTGGACCTAGTAGTGGCTATGGAGCCGACGGCTAACTGTGTTACCCACTCCGGGGTAGTCCAATTATGGTGCCAAAATTGTGCATTTAGACTCTCAGGATTTGTAATGTTCTGTAATGTTCTGTAGGCCATCAGAACACTACCCTTAGTGTGCATATCCAAGTGGCCCTCTTGGGCACTATGTAAACACATGCATATTGGTCCAAACATCACACACGTATTCACATTTCATGCACACCATGGCGGCAAAGAATGAAAACACTAGCACAAGTCTTAATCTTGGCTACCACACATTAGGCAATTTTGTTAAGTTCTAGTGACCAGCCACTGCACCTGTAACTTCCACTAATAAACTGTATCATTCTAGCTATGTACCCCCATATTTTCTTTGCTCCATTATTAAGTAGAGACCTAGAAAAAACCAAGGAATTTTGTTTTACATCAATAGCCCACCAATGGACCAAGTTATAGATGTTTTAAGTTGGTTACAAAATTCTGATCAAATGAATAGTAACTTAGCCAAATTTGCAACGTCATATCTTTGGCTACAGGGCTCCAAATTCAGAAATTTCAAACCCCAGTTCAACCTCTAGATGTTATCTAGGTGCGGCCAAATTTCATATCAAGATTATTTCTACACGGGGAGATATAGAACTTTAAGTACATAGTCAAAATTCTGGTCACTTTATGACCATTTGGTCAAACAAAATTTCATAAGTGTGTAAACACTTCATTCACAAAAGAAAAACCCTCCAATGCTACCCCATATATGTCCAATACACATGGGAAATCCATTCCCTTGCATTTAACAACCATATGTAGCTAAAATAAAATTTACAAGTAAGCAGCCTATCAATCACACTTAGGCAGCTTTGCACCACATCACATACATAGCCAAAACATTGCTCAAATTTTCAAATACTTGTCTCATTTTATATACACTAAATGCACTACACAATGGTCTTAACTCAGCTAAATATGTAACCTAAGTTACAGTAGTGCCTGAGACACAATGGACTCCAGAACAGGATGCCGAATAGCTGCTGCATAACACAATAAGTACCACCATTAAAAATACCAAATGTGCTCCTAAAATCATAAAAATTTCCAGATCATAACTAGACATATGGAAGTTCATGTGCCTAAAATTTTAGATCAAAACTCAAACAAAAAATGTTAGTTTGAATGTGATCTCTCTACTCGACCTAAAATGACAGAATTGAGGGGAGTAAGTTTCATTAAGAAACTTAGTAAAGGTAGCATTTGGATTCAATAGGCAATGTAACCATCATCAAAACCTGCATCCAAAGACACTAAAATAAAAAACCATAATGTATATATACAAGATATAGCAACCAAATGCAGCAGCCATTCACAACCAACAAACACATGAATTGCGGCAGCAACAATAACCATAGGTTAGTCCATAAAACACATAACAAACATAACCAAATCACTATGGCAGCCCTCCTCAAGCTAATGCTTGGTCTTAGCAGGATTTTAACACTAGTTATTACTAACTTTGGGCTCTAGAAATCCTTCAATTCGCTGCCATCACTGTGCACTTCACACTAGGTTACAAAACCTTCAATAAGTGCACTCTTCTCACTAAGCTTGGTTCATCAAGCTCATGGCTCTCTTCCAAGCTCAGCCCTAGCTCCATGGTTGCTTGAAAATACAGAAAACAACCCATGAGAGTAAGAGAACCCTTACCAAAGTGGGTAGGCCGAAAATCAAGCTTGAGCCTTGAAGTACTCAAGCAATAGCTCTAGTTTGCTTCCAATTGTTTCCTTTTGCCTTCAATTTCAATCTTGGAGGTATGGCGGCTATGAAGGAAGTGTGGTTGTGTTCTTGGGCTAGAAGAGGCCGAAAATGGGAGAGAGATTAGTGAATTGGTCACTTAAATGGCCTTAAATGAGCTTAAGGGCACAAAACACACTTAAACAAGTTTAACCTTACTTTATGTCATTTTCCTTGTCACTAATTATGGTTTCTTTATCTTAAACTCATTGGTACACATTTGCCCAAAATTTTTGACCCATTTACCAAGCCTTGGCTTCCGGCCCCATGGAGGGATAACCTCACAATTCCACCCTTTGACTTAAGTCAAAAGCTTGAACACCTTAAGGTTTATACTGGGACATTTAGGTCCTTAGTGCCTTTAGTGTTTCCTTTGTCGAAACTTGTCTTCTATGAGTAATTTGGTCCTCCAATAGCACTTTTAAACCATTCATATCCTTTCCATAACTCTCCAAAGCTCTTTTGTGAAAGTTTTGCAATTGAGTACCCGAATTTCCAAAGTCTTACAAAAAAGTCCATAGGTTGCTTGACAAACAAGCAACCCTTGAGGCTTTTCTTGGGGGCCAAGTTACCAACTTGAAACACTTTTAAGGAGGTGTTCGTTATGCCTTTTACCCCTCACACTTCAATCACTATAAAGAGAATTACACAATATAATGGTTTTTTTACCATTATGCCACATTTGTAATTCTCTCATTTTTGTGTGGTGGTAACAAACTTTGCATGATTCTTGAAGTCAGGGACGATGATTTAGAAGGGAAAGCAATGTGGGAAAAAAAGAGGCCATAAACAATAGATTTAGAATTTTAGGGTTTAAAATTTGTGATAGGACAAAGTTAAAGACTAGAAGTATTATTTTAAAATTTATTTTAATATTTTTTTTACCACCTTAGTATTTTTCGTTAGTCATAACCGTAAAATTAATAAGAAGTACCAAGATAGGACAACCAATAAGGAGTAAGGTACCTCTTTAGGATAATATGAATATCAGGTATCTATTTATAACAAAAAAAAGTATTTTTAAGTGACCTCCGGTTAATATCCATAGCGAAACTGGGCTACTCTGACGTCGAGGTCCGGGGGTCAGAAACTGGGTGGTCATTGAAGCGGCCGGAGACGAGGTCGGCACGACGGTCCAAAACACCGGTATTTATAATCGGAACTTGCTGAGGAGGCAAATGATCAATGATGGGACGTCGTAGAGGCCTTAGATGAGGTTGGAAGTTTATCTGTTCGCGCTTTTCAATGAGGATTTGAAGCGGGGCCAATATCGGAGGGGAATTACAGGTTGTTTCAGCCGGACAGAAAGATGGCTTATAATGTAGGACTATCGGCACCATCAAGTCCTTCCTCATCGTCAACTTCTTCGGCTGCAATATCTCTTCTTCTTCTACTAAGGTAAAATTATAGTTTGGTTTTTTTTTTTTTGTTTCAGAAGCAGAATCATTTCATAAATGATCAAAAAGTATAATTTGCCATCTATCTTTGAGATTGTAATTTTAAGGAAGTAACTAGTGAAGCTTTGCCTTTCCCTACGAAAAAAAAAAAAAGAAAAATCTTTGAGGTTGTTATAGATATCTAAATACGATTGCGTACTTTCCTATTGATCTCTTTTCATATCTACCAAAAATAAATCAGTAGATAAATATTTGCTACTTGTTAGTTATATTTTGCCATTATCCAACAAAAATTGGGTAGAATAGTTTATAAACTTAAGCTATTTAATATATATATATATATATAAAGTAGGAGCATCTCCAAAGGGTATCGTAAACTTTTCACATAATAGGTGAAATATGGCACTCGTATATGGTAGATCTTTTTTTTTAGTAAGATAACTGCAATTTTTTATATATGATATACCAAATATACCTCTGATCCTATTGAGTAATACTGTAGTGACATGTGACAGTCAAATCCACAATTCTTGACTTTCATCCAAATTTAGAATTAAAGATGATGATAGAATTAACATTCAAATTAAATATAGATATCAAATAAAAAAATAAAAATCTATAAATATTTATGTACTCAATAATAATAAATAAAATTAAGATATAAAATTAATTTGATATGCATATTTTATTTGCCTAAAAATAAAATTTGTTAACTTCTTTATTTTTTGTCAACCACCCCAAACACAAGCCTTAATTTTTTTTCTTCAATTTAACATGTATTAGCATTATCGTTTAGCAGACATTCATTTTCTATCTAAATTTTTGTTATCAATAATTAATTTCTTAGAGAGGCATAAATTTGTTTAAATTATGATTGTTGTTTTAAAGTTTTTATTTGCCCCTTAATTAGATATTTGGTTTTCATCACTGGAACAATAACCATTTTATGGTTGACAAGTTTTTGTGTTTCCTTTCGGAAGGACTATTGGCACTATCTTCATTCTTAGCTAATGGAGATATTGGAAAATGATTCAGTACAACTATCGCAAGGTTTGTGTTTCTTTTCCTATGATACCTGTTCATCATAATTTTTATGTAAAGATATATTTGGTTCAATAATTTTAAAAATATCTTAAAAGAAAGATTTTGAGAAAGTAAGGATATATAAAAAAAATTTTACCTTTCGATAGTTGTTCAAATCTCATGAACGATAAAGTAAATAAATTTCTATATTTTTTTAAAAGAATAAAATTTTAGGTTTAATAGAGGAATTTTCTCACTTTCTTTAAACTCTCAACACAATCACTAAAGTGTCACTTTTCAAATTTTAATGACATATTGTATGATTTATAAAAGTTTTGAGACTATCTTATGTATATTTTTAAATGTTCAAGGACCAAGTATTTTTTTGGGACTCTATTAAAATTTTAAAAAGTTTTTAGTTATCAAACTAAAAACATTTGAAAAGGGCTACCTTAAAATTTTCCAAAAAGTATATACTTTATCGATTTTTAATATACTTAACTTAAAACTAGAAGAATAAATCTAACAAAATTTTTAAAAATAGAGAGTTTGTGAATTGTGAGAATATAACGATTTAATTTTTCAAATGTTACCAAACATAATTATTCCTTCAAATCTTTTTTAGGATTTTATTCATATTTTTATTGTGATTCTGTTTTTAATTTTCTTTTGCAAGTCTATATTTTTTCAGATACATGTGCTTGATCTAAACTTTTTTTGTCTATCAATCCATGTTAAAAAAAAGTTTGTATGTATGTGTGTGTACTCATGTTTCCATTTTCTAACATTTGGCCTTATATTCGAAATCATGTTATGTTTTTAGTATATTTCTTTTACATATTCATTATATATAGAAGATGTCACAATTTTAAGGTTTCAATAAAGTTTAGTGGTGCTAAGAGATAGGAAGACATAATCAGTTTCTCTAGAATCTAAATCGATGATCACATCAAAAATTTTCCCTTAAAATATGATTTTGGCTTTGATATTTTCAAATCTCATGGCAAAACTTTTTGTGTATGATTTTTGTAAAAGAACGGTTCATTTTAGAGTTAGGACTGAAAATGATGATATGTTCACTTTAATTGTTATTATTTAAAACTTAAAAGTTTGATATAAACAAATAAATTCGTTGGTGATACTCAACACCATGCTATAATAATTTGACACTTTTTAAACTATTGGTGTGGTTGTATACTTTTATAATAATAATCCTATAATATTTAAATATTTATTATGTTACCACTTTGAGTGTTTCTATATAGTGATTAAATTTAGTGAGCTCAAGCCCCAAGCCGTCCATGTCCTATAGGTCAAGCAGAACATGCGCACTATGTTTACCCAAGTAGCCCTATTGGTCATTATGCAAAGATGTGTATATTGGTCCAACCATCACACACATATTCATACAATTTCATCTAGAAGTAATGATGACGGTGAAATTCTTTATTCTTAGCCAATATCAAATTTGAGTAAAATCCCCAAGTGCATGTATAATCATATGCACACATGATGCTATTGGTGCACATTTTATGTGTCTAAACTTTCACATCAGGTCCACCTCAAATTCTACCCATGTTCTCCTTTGCCCTAAAGGTTTTAAACCCTTTAATACACTGAAACCTTCATAGGGAAACATGTTTGAGATATTAAATCCATCTAAGTTTACAATTATAGATTTTACACTTAACCAAGTAAAAATGACCATATGAACAGTGCTCAGCAAAATCAGCCAATTTTGATAGGGCATAACTCTGGCTACAGGGTACAAAATCCAGTGATTCAAAATCTAATTTATTCATATTGAAGTTCTCTAGATGTGGTCAAAATTTAATAGGCAAATTCTTTTTGTACAAAAAGTTATGGCAACTTAAGTATAAGGTACCAAATTTTTAGCCACTATTGACTATATGTCCATACAAAAATCATAATATTCATACACTCCATTTCCAGGTGAAAAACTCTCTTGGTAGTGTCCATACATGTCTTATACACATGGGAAAACCATTCCCATGAATTTACAACTCTTTTAACCATCATTTATAAAAATGCCATCAAAACAACCCATAAACACCATATAGACAGCATTGTATACACACTTCAAACTATACTCCATTGATCTATATATCCTTCTCACACTACACATACAACATGCCCAACTAATTTACATGAATTTATGCACCACATACATGACAATAACTTAGTTAATACTTACACTAAGCTTCTTAGAGAACTTCAAAAGCACTAAGCACTCTAGAAACTTGAAGGGATCAGTTGCTGCGTTAGGCAGAAAGTACCATTACTAAAAATAGCTAATTTGCTCCAAAAATCATAAAAATTTCTTGTTTACAACTGAACATATGGAAGTTAATATACCTGAAATTTCACAGAGAAATTCAAACTACAGCTATTATTTTGCTCTCTTTCAGCTGCTCCTGAAATGGACGGAATGGGTGTAAGTCTCTTTGAAGAAACTTAGTAAGGGCTTATCATTACAAACTTGAATTCCCAGTAACATACCTAAAATCAAAAGACATAAAAACATAAAAAAAAAAAGCACATATACAAAAAATATGGCCATCCAAATGCACAAAGAAAAAGAACACAATCAAATGCAATGCTGGCAACAATACTTCATTAGGGTTAGTCCATAAGCAGTCAAATAAACAATATGTAATCACTTTGGCGGCCCTTCTCAAGCTAATTCTTGGTATTATGAGGTTAATTGATCTTATTTAGTACTAACTTGGGCTCTAGAAACTTCTGTAAACACTGCCATCTTAGTGCATGAAAAACAGTAAGGCTGGAACCTTGTTTATGCACTCCCTCTTAACCCATACTTGGTTCCTTGAGCTTTTTGCTCTCTTCCAAGCATGGTATTATTTTCATGGATGCTTGATCATCGTATTAGGACATTAAAATACAATGAAACACAAAGATAAAATCCATACATAAGCTGTGAAGGCTGAAATCTTTAAGAGATACACAATAAACCCGAAAACTAGGGTTTTTCTCTTTCTTGCTGCATCCGATTGCCTTCCTTTGTGATTTATTGGGAGATTGAGCTGTGGTGGCTATGGAAGCTTATGGAGGAGCTAAGGAATGAACTCTGGCTGGTGAGGGCCGAAAATGACCAAGGAAAGGCAAGAAATCAAGACATTTTCCTTAATATAATTAGTTTAATCTTAACCCTCACTTAGGTCACTATAAGTATGCCTTAAACAAAGAATTTTTAGCTAATCTTTAGCCCGCCTTTTTTATTTTAGAACCTGGAAATAAAAGGCTAGGATAATGCTAGAAATAGCCATCTTTGACTCTTGTCAAAAACCATCCCATCCTTAAGTTATTTTTGTGAACAATTGTAAACCTAGTTGTCCTAGGTTCTTGAATAATAGCCTTTGTCTCCTTTATGCAATTTAGCATCCAAATATTTCTTCCATACCATTCAAATCCTTCCAAAATATCTCTTTTATAGTTGTACAATTGAGTACCCAAGTCTTGAAATCCTACAATAAGATCCATAAATTACTTGTAAAACAAGCAATCCTATAGGGCTTCCTTTAGTACCAAACAACCATTGTAATCTTTTAAGGAGGTGTAGATTATTTACTTTACCTCTTACATTTCATTCACTATGGTGAAAATTATGCTATATAATGGTTTATAATCATTATATCTTTATATTGTAATTTTCTCATTTGTTGAGGTGGTAACATATTATTTTCTAGAACTTAATACAATTTATAATCTTATGGCAACGCCGGGTGTATAAACTAGTTTTCAATATATTAATATAAAAATAAAGTAGATTCAGGTCCTATTTTGCCAATGTGTTTCTAAAATAAAACATGTTTGTATTATTAACTTTTTGAGCTTATTAGTTTGGGTAATTATAGTATCTTACAAGCTAAGAATTAATGTTACAGACAATAAAGGCTTAAATTCTAGTTAATTAACTTTGCTCATAGGCACTGGCAAAATAGATATTTGAGACAACCTTTTTTTTTTTTGGTATCTTGTGTTGAATAATCTTACATATATATCTTGTGATCAGGTAGCCAATATGGACTGCAAATGTTTGGCTTACTAGATGTTAGTACATTTGGTGGCACTGGAAGTTTTAATGATAAGGCATTTCTAAAGGAAGATGGAGTTCCTTTGTAAATATCATCACCATATTTTTTTAGACATATTTGGGTTTCTATCTTTGTCATTCTTTTGTACATTATTCTATTTAAAGTTGTCAAAAACCCAAATGTTTATCAGACAAAGTCCACATTTAAAGAGACCAAAGAAGTGAAGAAAAGCTTTTACTCACTTGGTTTACCATTGAATAGGTTTACATGTTTTATACATGTATTTATGTATTAGATCCACAATTTATGGCCTAGGATCAAGCACAAATATGTATTTATAGTTAACTATTCCTTATTTACAAAATCAGTAGTTGCCTTGGTGGGATTTTTTACTTCAACACTCCCCCTCTAGTTGGAGTTTATGTTGATTACACCCAACTTGCTGAGTAGTGTATCAAATTATATTGAACTTAGGGGCTTGGTAAACAAATCTACCAACTGCTCCTTTGTTCGAATGTGTGTCATTCTAACCCCTCCTCTTTGCACCTTTCCACATACTACATAGCAATCAATCTTGATGTGCTTCGTACGTTCATGGAACACTAAATTTGAAGCTATGTGAATGGCTGCCTAGTTGTCATAGAATAACTTTACAGGTTGTGTGTGGTCCACATTCAATTTTTTCAATATGTTTCATAACCAAGTTATCTTACAACATGGGGTTGCCATGGAACGATACTCTACCTCTACACTCCACCGAGCAATTATGCTCTACTTCTTTGCCTTCCCTGAAACTAGTGCATATCCAAGCATGATGCAATATCCAATCACAAATTTTCTAGTGTCCTTGCAATAAGCCTAATCAACGTCACAAAAGGCTCTTAATTCCAATGGCCTTGTGGAAGGTAGAAAGATCCCTTGACTAGCTACCTACTTGATGTATCATAGAACCTTGTGTGTAGCTTCAACAACTATTTGGGCTTGTTCATAAACTGAATTAATACATGAACTACGTATACGAGGTTTGGTCTTGCAATGTTCATATATATTACCTGTCCTACTAGTCATTGATATTGAGATGGATCCTCTAACAGATCACCGCTTGTTTGGGTTAATGATAAATTCTAATCAATCAAGAAATGTAAGGGTTTGGCTCAAAGGAAGCCCATATCTTTAAGAATTTCCAAGGCATACTTTATTTGACATAGCGTTATTCCTTGCTTCAACCTTGCAATTTTTATTTCCAAGAAATACTTAAGTTGTCCTATGCCCTTTAGCTTAATTTAGCTTAAATTGACTGAAAAGAACTTCTTGACATCCAAAATATCTTCCACACTATTTCCTACCAAAATTATGTCATCAACATAGACTAATAATGCTATGAATTTACCTGGACGAGTTTGGATGCATAAGGAGTAGTCTGACAAAGATTGGTGGAACGCAACTAACTTAAGTTCCATAGAAAGCTTAATGAACCACTGTCATGAGGCTTACTTCAATCTATATATGGACTTGTGAAGTTTACAAACTCTAGCTCCCTATATCGTCCGAACCTAGGTGGTAGTTGCATATATACTTCCTCGAAGAGATCACCATTAAGGAATGCATTCTTGACATCCAACTGATGCAGATGCAATCCATGTATAGCTGCAAGACTAAGTAATACATGCATCATTGTTAACTTGGGCACTAGTGTGAATGTTTCACGATAGTCAATGCCTGCAATTTGTTGTACCCCTTGGCACAATCATGGATTATATTTTCTATATGACACAGCTTGTTACGGCCCTTCTAGTGGGAGGTAAGGACTTTAGAATTTAGTTTAGAAGTTTAATTTAAGTTTGCCTAGCAAGAATTAAGAAGTTTGCCAAAGTTCACTAAGTTCCGACAAGAATAAAGCTCTGAACTAAGTTCAGGGGCAAAATGGTAATTTTGCACCCTGAGTGGCCGGGACAAGTCCCGAGTGTTTTAAAATGAATTTTTAGAACTTAACTTTTAAACTTAACTCAAACTCAACAAATAGACAAGAATTTAATCAAGAACTGTTAAGTTACAAAGATGGGGGACCTAATTGCACTTAACTTGAAACCTTGGTGATCTTGGTTGCTAAGTGAGGGTTTAAGAAGGGAAAGAGGGGGAGAAGCTGCCATTAACACGTTCTTAAGGTTCCCTCACTCATTTCTCTCTCAAATTAAGCTTGGAATCAAAAGCTTTTGGTGCCAAAAGGTGCAATTAAGGGTGTATAAGCTTGGAGGATGCATTTTCAAGCTTGAATCCATGTTTTTGAAGCTTGGAGAGGCGTTTTTCTCCATCCCCTGTTTTTGAACGAGGTATGAGTTATGTTCTTGATTGAATTCGTGTTATTTGGTTGATTGGAAGCTTGGGTTTTGGTTGAAAGATGTGTTTTTGGTGTTTTAGAGCTTTGTTTTGGTATGGTTTTGTGTAGAACTTTGGAAGCTTGGTTGAGGGAGGAGGAGCTCGAATTCTTGCTTGTTCTTGGTGTTAAGGTAAGGGAGAAAGTGTTTTTAAGTTGTTGGATTGCTTTTGGATTGAAATGGATTGAGAAAGTTGAGTAATTTTTGGTTATGGTATGAAGAAACGTTTTGGGAATTATGATGGACTAGCTAAATTTGAAGGATTGGTTTGATGTTTCTAATGCATCATAGTTTAGCTTTGATAGTTGGTTTTGTTCCTTGCAACATGTACTTCATGTGTATGAAATTTGGTAACTTTTGATGCATGTTTGCTATATGTATTTGGTTGCCAAAGTTCATAGCAGCAATCGGCCAAATTCTGCATTTTTGCAGAATTGGCGACGCGGCGCCAATTCGCCCGACGATTGGCGATGCGTCGCCAATCCAATTTTTGTTCACAGAACGTTTCTTCGTCGGCGACGCGTCGCCAATTCCTTTTGCCTTTGGCGACGCGGCGCCAACACCTAAAAATGGGGGGTTTGACTTTTTGCTGCGTTGACCCGACCGAGACTACGGAAGGTTCGGAACGTGCCTAAGGGTCCGAGGATCCCGATGGTACTCCGAGACTTTCAAAAGTCCCACCGGAAGTATGAGTTTTCTTGAACTGTTTGAGGTAAGTAAGTTGCTTAGGCAACAAGTAAGGAAACAAATGTTGCAATTGAACTTAATTAGCTATCAATAGCTCAGGTGAGAGGTTTAGAACCCTCGTCGGCCTAGCCGTGCCGGAGCCACGAGGCCACGAGGCGAAACCTTGTTCATCTAGTTTACATCAAAGAGGCCCTGCGGCCTAGTCTACAAGTCCCGTCATAAATTCCCCTGCATAACAACTAGGTGAGAGGTTCTATGTTTGAATGAGGCTTGCTAAGGTTCGCCCTTGGGCCATATGTGTCAGGTTGCTAAGTGATTGCACTTGGCCTGATACAGAGGACTACTTGAGGAGAGGTTTACGGACCTAGTGTATATATATATGACTAGTACCCTCATGCTGTGTGAGCTCGCAGCCAGAGTCCTAGCTTTTCCTTGCAGGTACATCGAAGACCCTTACTGAGAATGTTGAATTCTCACTCCCTGTTTGTTATGCAGAGTCTGGAGTAGCAGGACCGGATAATCACTGAGGACTATCACGGTAGTACCTTTTTGTCTGTAAAGGTACGGTAGTTGAGAAACTTTAAGTTTCTAGCTTGCTTAAGTGTTTAGTTGGTCTGTTGGTCAGGTTGAGGTACTAACTTGCTTCTTCCTATGGCTGCAGAGCCTAGTAGCACTTGGCAAAGGACTTGTGAGACTCGCCACTGGGACAGGAGTCCAAAGTGGGAGCTAGGGTAAAAGATCTCAGCAAAGTCTTGTATTTTGATACAGTACTTTATTTTGCCTCCAGTATTTATGTTATAAAGAGTCCTTGACTCAGGGGATTGTTCTCTGGGTGAGAGCATTAATTACTTATGTATAAATGCTTTCACGAGCGGTGTATGTGTAGTTAATCACTCAAAGGTTGATTTTGATATGCTTTGGCATTTTGTATTTATTTATATAGAATTTTACTTAGCCGGCTAAATGTCTAAATGATTAAATGTTTTATGGTTTTAATAAACCAAGTCAAAGCATAAGTGCATACATATTGCATTTCTAGGTTAATCAACTAGTAGCATTGGATTTAATCCACACACATAACCAGCTAGCCAATTACAATCCACCGTGAGACAAACGCTCACAGGGTATCCCGGGCAGGGGCACGGGGATCGTGTCAGTGTTTTTGGTATCAGAGCTAAGGGTTTATTTCATAGATATTGGAGGCTTAGACTGAGATCTAGTAGTAAAGTCCAAGTGCTAGGAAGTTAGTACTGACCAACATCTGGGGAAATGTTGTCTGGCTGTGGTTGCAGGTTATTATGGTTGATACGAGGTCTATAATTTCGAGGGGGACTAGAGAACCTGGTGAAGGTTCTAGTGACCCAGTTGTGGTGAGGTTGGATGAGATATCCAGAGTGCTACAGAGTTTGACTGAGACTATGGCTCAGGTGGCACAGGGTATGAACACTCTTGTAACAGAGATGTTCAGAGATTATGGGGACAGAGGTGTTGTCCAGGAGGAAGTTGAGCCACAACAGGAACAGGAAAGGCATGCTGAGCAACAGCAAGTGCCTAGAGCTCATGAACGTAGAAATCAAGTTCATGAGGAGGTTGAGGAACCAGAGATGATGGAGGCTCCAAGGAGGGGAGACACTCCACATCAAATGAGGTTGCTGGAAAAGTTCAAGACAGTTGATCCACCTAGCTTTGATGGGACGGGAGATCCTGACAGAGCAGAGGATTGGTTGTCTGTTATGAACCGACTCTTTACTTGTGGTGGCTATGAGACAGAGCAGAGGATGGTTCTAGTACCTTTCTTTCTGAGAGGGAGAGCCAGTCTTTGGTGGGATGATGTGATGGAGCTGCTGAGGGAGAGTAATGGCACTCGTCCAGAGCACAAGAAAAAGGTGCTCAAGTGGTCAGACTTCGAGAAGAAGTTTAGACAGGAGTATATCAGTGAAGCTGCACAGGATCAGAGGAGGATCCAGTTTGAGAATCTGACACAGGGGGAGATGTCAGTACGGGAGTATGAGCAGCGTTACAACTCACTTATCCGGTATGCTCCATATATGTTGGGTAATGACGCGCTGAAAGCCAAGAAGTTTTCCCAGGGCCTGAAGCCTATTTTCAGGAGGTATATGGCGACAGTTGACATCAGGAGTTATCGCCAGATGGTTCAGAAGGCATTGGCATTGGAAAGGGAATTCGAGGATTCCAGAGCACCTGTGAAAAAGGTGGAAGCTGGGCCATCTAACTTGGGGAAAAGTGCTGGAAAGCGACCAATGGTGGGGAACCAGGATCCATCTAAGAGGAGGAGGACAGGTGTGTGTCCTAGGTGCAGACGGTTCCATGGTGGAAGACCATGTACTCTGGGTACAGATATTTGCAATGTCTGTGGTTAGAGAGGGCATTGGGCGAGGGACTGCCCAAGGGTTCGATCAGTTACAGGTCCGCCTCGGGCTTTACCTCCAGTACCGCTTGCCATTGGGAACCGGCCTGGAGTAGTTGCTACAGCAGTGAACCCGAGAGTCTTCGCTTTGACGAACCAGGCGACCAAAGAACCACTAGCTGTACGAGGTAATTTTACTTTTCTGAGCAGTAGTGTTAGAGTGCTTTTTGATATGGGAGCTACTCTTTCAGTGATATCTTCTGCCTTGGTAGATAAGCATAGTTTACAGCGTGAAATTGCGGGTGAGTTGAGACTCATCAGGACTGCAGGGAGAGGTTTTATTGTGACCAATGAAGTGGTTACTAGGTATCCTTTGCAGTTAGGTGATCATGATTTTTGTTGTGAGTTGTGGGTGATTGAGTTGAAATCATATGACCTGGTGCTGGGAATGGATTGGTTGAGTAAGCACAAGGCACAAATTAACTGTGCGAATCACTCAGTTGACATCACTGATGCTCAAGGAGCTAGAATGACTTGCACAGGAGGGTTGGCATCTAGTGCTAAGAGTTTACACCTTAGACTTATTGATACCATCCCTGTAGTGGGTGAAGAGGAGTATTATTCGTTGAATGGAGTAGCTATAGAGGAAGAATTGGGAAGCATTCCTGTAGCTAATCAGTTTCCTGAGGTGTTTCCAGTGGAGTTACCTGGGTTACCACCTAGGAGGGATACTGAGTTTGCTATCCATCTGCAACCAGGGGTTGAGCCTATTTCAGTACTACCTTATAGGATGTCGGCTCCTGAGATGGACGAGTTGAAGAAGCAGTTGGAGGAACTGCTAGGGAAAGGTTTCATAAGACCGAGTGTATCACCGTGGGGAGCTCCAGTGTTATTTGTGAAGAAGAAAGATGGGACTTTCAGGTTGTGCATCGATTACAGGAAGTTGAATGCAGTGACAGTTAAGAATAAGTATCCACTTCCTAGAATTGATGATTTGTTTGACAGACTCAGAGGAGCGAGAGTGTTTTCCAGGATTGATCTTCGGTCTGGGTACTTTCAGATCAGAGTTAAGGAGGAAGACATTCCGAAGACTGCCTTCAGGATGAGATACGGACATTATGAGTATACGGTTATGCCTTTTGGTGTGACTAATGCTCCAGCAGTATTCATGGAAGCTATGAATCGGATCTTTAAGCCATTTCTGGATCAGTTTGTTGAGGTCTTCATCGATGATATTCTGATTTATTCACAGTCTACAGCAGAGCATGAGGAGCACCTTAGAACGGTTTTGCAAGTGTTGAAGAATAATCAGTACTATGCAAAATTTTCTAAGTGTGAGTTTTGGTCCGAGAGGATTCAGTTTTTGGGGCATATTATCAGTGCTCAAGGTTTGTCAGTTGATCCTGAAAAGGTTCAAGTAGTGGTTGATTGGAAGAGACCGACTACAGTTATAGAGGTCAGGAGTTTCTTGGGTCTAGCAGGTTACTACAGACGCTTCATAGAGAAATTCTCTGTGATAGCTACGCCGTTGACAGCATTGACCAGGAAAGCTCAGAAATTTGAGTGGACACCGAAGTGTGAAGAAGCCTACATGAAGCTGAAGGAAAAGTTGACCAGTGCACCCATACTTGTGTTACCAGACCCGGACAGAGCCTTTATAGTTTATACTGATGCGTCAGGTTCAGGTTTGGGTTGTGTTCTACATCAGGACAGTCAGGTGATTGCTTATGGTTCGAGACAGCTGAGGCCTAATGAGTTGAACTACCCTATTCATGATCTTGAGCTTGCAGCAGTGATCTTTGCACTGAAATTATGGAGACATTATTTGATGGGAAGATCGTTCAGAATCTTCACTGATCACAAGAGTTTGAAGTATTTGTTTACTCAGAAGGATCTGAACATGAGACAGCGGCGATGGATTGAGTACATTAAAGACTATGATTGTTCGATCGAGTATTGTGCTGGTAAAGGGAACGTGGTAGCAGATGCTTTGAGCCGGAAGTACACAGGAGTGATCTTGTCCAAGGATCAGGCTACAGATTTTTCAGAAGGAGCATTGAAGGACTGTTTCTTAGCTTTGCATGAATTATGGCAAAGTCGAGAAAAATCCTTAGTCTACGTTTTGGAGATTCAGACGGCTTGGTTAGCCAGAGTCAGAGAAGCTCAGTTGAAAGATCCATTGTTGAAGAAGATTTCAGGTGAAGCTAAGACTGGTGCTTTGAAGAAAGAGTTCAAGTACAAAGATGGAATACTGCATTATGGTGATCGACTCTATGTGTCGAATGTTGAGGGACTTAGGCAGCAAGTCCTACAGGAGGCACATAGCAGCACATTGAGTATTCACCCTGGTGTTAGTAAGATGTATCAAGATCTGAAGACACATTTTTGGTGGCCAGGACTGAAGAGAGATGTACGAGGACATGTGGCAAAGTGTTTGACATGTCAGGTGGTGAAAGCTGAACACCAGAAACCAGCAGGCACACTTCAGAGTTTATCTCTACCAGTGAGGAAGTGGGGATCCGTTACTATGGATTTCCTAGTGGGGTTACCGACCACCCGGAGTCAGCATGATGCTATTTGGGTAGTGGTTGACAGATTGACGAAGTCGGCACACTTTATACCGATCAGAGTCACCTATACATTGGAGAGGTTGGCTCAATTATATCTCAGGGAGATTGTGAGACTCCATGGGATACCAGATCAAATCATATCAGACAGAGATCCACGATTTACATCACGGTTCTGGAATGCTTTTCAGGAAGCATTGGGCAGTAAAGTTAGCCTCAGTACTGCTTTTCATCCACAGACTGACGGACAGTCAGAGAGGGTGATTCAGACTTTAGAGGACATGCTACGCATGTGTGTCATTGATTTCAGAGGTGATTGGGATCAGCACTTACCACTGATCGAGTTTGCCTATAACAACAGTCATCAATCTGTTATTGGAATGGCGCCCTATGAAGCTTTGTATGGGAGACGGTGTATGACACCTCATTGTTGGGCAGATCCAACAAACAGAGTGGTTATTGGACCTGAGATCATAGCTGACACTACAGCTAAGATTAAGTTGATTCAGCAGAGAATCAAGACAGCTAATGACAGACAGACTAAGTATGCAAACAGAAGAAGAAGAGAATTGAGTTTTGAGGTTGGTGACAAAGTACTTCTGAAAGTGTCGCCCATGAGGGGAGTTAGTCGTTTTGGACAGAGGGGCAAGTTAGCTCCAAGGTTCATTGGACCGTATGAAGTGTTAGAGAAAGTTGGGAAAGTTGCTTATCGGTTGGCTTTACCGCCTAACCTTTCTCAAGTGCATAATGTGTTTCACGTTAGTTTACTCAGGAAGTGCACAGTTGAGCCCGGACAGGTAGTAAATCCTTCAGTGATACCCATTCAGGAAGACTTGACTTATGAAGAGAAACCAGTTCAGATTTTGGATAGGCAAGTCAAGAAACTGCGGACTAAGTGGATTCCGATGGTTAAGATCCTTTGGTCTAACCATAGTGAGGAGGAAGCTACCTGGGAGACGGAGCAGGATATGCTGAAAAGATATCCTGGTGTTTTTCCAGAGTTGCAGCGGAATTTGGGGGACCAAATTCCAGAAGGAGGGGAGAATGTTACGGCCCTTCTAGTGGGAGGTAAGGACTTTAGAATTTAGTTTAGAAGTTTAATTTAAGTTTGCCTAGCAAGAATTAAGAAGTTTGCCAAAGTTCACTAAGTTCCGACAAGAATAAAGCTCTGAACTAAGTTCAGGGGCAAAATGGTAATTTTGCACCCTGAGTGGCCGGGACGAGTCCCGAGTGTTTTAAAATGAATTTTTAGAACTTAACTTTTAACCTTAACTCAAACTCAACAAATAGACAAGAATTTAATCAAGAACTGTTAAGTTACAAAGATGGGGGACCTAATTGCACTTAACTTGAAACCTTGGTGATCTTGGTTGCTAAGTGAGGGTTTAAGAAGGGAAAGAGGGGGAGAAGCTGCCATTAACACGTTCTTAAGGTTCCCTCACTCATTTCTCTCTCAAATTAAGCTTGGAATCAAAAGCTTTTGGTGCCAAAAGGTGCAATTAAGGGTGTATAAGCTTGGAGGATGCATTTTCAAGCTTGAATCCATGTTTTTGAAGCTTGGAGAGGCGTTTTTCTCCATCCCCTGTTTTTGAACGAGGTATGAGTTATGTTCTTGATTGAATTCGTGTTATTTGGTTGATTGGAAGCTTGGGTTTTGGTTGAAAGATGTGTTTTTGGTGTTTTAGAGCTTTGTTTTGGTATGGTTTTGTGTAGAACTTTGGAAGCTTGGTTGAGGGAGGAGGAGCTCGAATTCTTGCTTGTTCTTGGTGTTAAGGTAAGGGAGAAAGTGTTTTTAAGTTGTTGGATTGCTTTTGGATTGAAATGGATTGAGAAAGTTGAGTAATTTTTGGTTATGGTATGAAGAAACGTTTTGGGAATTATGATGGACTAGCTAAATTCGAAGGATTGGTTTGATGTTTCTAATGCATCATAGTTTAGCTTTGATAGTTGGTTTTGTTCCTTGCAACATGTACTTCATGTGTATGAAATTTGGTAACTTTTGATGCATGTTTGCTATATGTATTTGGTTGCCAAAGTTCATAGCAGCAATCGGCCAAATTCTGCATTTTTGCAGAATTGGCGACGCGGCGCCAATTCGCCCGACGATTGGCGATGCGTCGCCAATCCAATTTTTGTTCACAGAACGTTTCTTCGTCGGCGACGCGTCGCCAATTCCTTTTGCCTTTGGCGACGCGGCGCCAACACCTAAAAATGGGGGGTTTGACTTTTTGCTGCGTTGACCCGACCGAGACTACGGAAGGTTCGGAACGTGCCTAAGGGTCCGAGGATCCCGATGGTACTCCGAGACTTTCAAAAGTCCCACCGGAAGTATGAGTTTTCTTGAACTGTTTGAGGTAAGTAAGTTGCTTAGGCAACAAGTAAGGAAACAAATGTTGCAATTGAACTTAATTAGCTATCAATAGCTCAGGTGAGAGGTTTAGAACCCTCGTCGGCCTAGCCGTGCCGGAGCCACGAGGCCACGAGGCGAAACCTTGTTCATCTAGTTTACATCAAAGAGGCCCTGCGGCCTAGTCTACAAGTCCCGTCATAAATTCCCCTGCATAACAACTAGGTGAGAGGTTCTATGTTTGAATGAGGCTTGCTAAGGTTCGCCCTTGGGCCATATGTGTCAGGTTGCTAAGTGATTGCACTTGGCCTGATACAGAGGACTACTTGAGGAGAGGTTTACGGACCTAGTATATATATATATGACTAGTACCCTCATGCTGTGTGAGCTCGCAGCCAGAGTCCTAGCTTTTTCTTGCAGGTACATCGAAGACCCTTATTGAGAATGTTGAATTCTCACTCCCTGTTTGTTATGCAGAGTCTGGAGTAGCAGGACCGGATAATCGCTGAGGATTATCACGGTAGTACCTTTTTGTCTGTAAAGGTACGGTAGTTGAGAAACTTTAAGTTTCTAGGTTGCTTAAGTGTTTAGTTGGTCTGTTGGTCAGGTTGAGGTACTAACTTGCTTCTCCCTATGGCTGCAGAGCCTAGTAGCACTTGGCAAAGGACTTGTGAGACTCGCCACTGGGACAGGAGTCCAAAGTGGGAGCTAGGGTAAAAGATCTCAGCAAAGTCTTGTATTTTGATACAGTACTTTATTTTGCCTCCAGTATTTATGTTATAAAGAGTCCTTGACTAAGGGGATTGTTCTCTGGGTGAGAGCATTAATTACTTATGTATAAATGCTTTCACGAGCGGTGTATGTGTAGTTAATCACTCAAAGGTTGATTTTGATATGCTTTGGCATTTTATATTTATTTATATAGAATTTTACTTAGCCGGCTAAATGTCTAAATGATTAAATGTTTTATGGTTTTAATAAACCAAGTCAAAGCATAAGTGCATACATATTGCATTTCTAGGTTAATCAACTAGTAGCATTGGATTTAATCCACACACATAACCAGCTAGCCAATTACAATCCACCGTGAGACAAACGCTCACAGGGTATCCCGGGCAGGGGCACGGGGATCGTGTCACAGCTGGACGGTGTTGGTGTGTGAGAATCTCTCTTGTATTTCAAGCCATATGCCTCTTACATCTCTGCAATGAATAATGCAAGCCAAGATTTTTTTCGACATCGATCCCAGAAGCTATGTCTTGACCTATGTATTACATCGATCCCATTGTTGTTGCTCTTCATTTCCATCAATTAGCCTCTTTATGGATCCATCAATGAACTTTCTTGTTTTTTTATTATGGGAGTGATGCTCATGGTTTGAGCCCATGTTGTGTAATTGTCCTCTATCAGAGGCTGTGTTATGAGCATTGCACCTAGTTGATCCAAATGATGAATGGATAGTGGGTGGTTTGTATTTTTCCATAATTCTTGAGACTTCAAGGGACCTGGTCCTTTGTCATGCTCCATGATCCTCTGTTCAACGTCTCTTGCCATGGGTATTCTAATTGTATTGTTCTCAATAGGTTTTGGAGCCTAGCTCTAATACCATAAAGAGAAAAGAGAAGTGAAGAAAAGCTTTTACTCACTTGGTTTACAATTGAATAGGTTTACAAGTTTTATACACGTATTTACAAATCAAATCCACAATTTATTGCCTAGGATCAAGCACAAATATGTATTTATAGCTAGGTATTCCTTATTTAAAAAATCATTAGTTGCCTTGGTGGGATTATTTCCTTCAACAACGTTGACACTAAATTTAATTACATTGTCGGATTGCCTTTTTCATCTTCTAGATTTTTTTTTTTTTCTCAATCGGAATTTTGTTCTTAGTAAATTCAATTTTGCACCGTAAGCTATATATTACAGTTATCTGATTGTCAACATCGCAAACTCTTAGAGTTAATTTTTTTTAAATTAAATCAATTTAATTTAAAATATTTTATTTTTATTTTTATATCTTGTTTACCCATAATCAATTTGATTTGAAAGTTGATATTATATAAGTGCAATACTTCATTGATTTTCAAATAGATATTATTAAATTTTTATGATTTTTTGTTTGTTAGGAATGAAAAAAATAACATTCACAGAAATTTAATAATATCATAAAATATTTATTTTGGATGAATTATTGAACCTACATAATTTTGGACTTCAAATAAAATTCCTGGTTTCGTACAAAAAATGCAAAAATATAAATTTTATTTTGAATTAAATTGACTTAATTTAAAATAAATTGGCAATCAGATGACATTTTTCTTTAATTAATTAATTAAAAGAACCTAAATACACATTTGGTCCCAAAAATTGGACAACTCATACGAATTAACCCACAACGTATCCGAGTAAATTGACGTTTTGCAAAATTCAAAGTCAACATTAACTAAATACTGAGTTGTAGGCTAAGTCCCACAAGTTATCCAAATTTAGAGGCTAAGTGTATATTTAAACCTCAAACTCGTAACTTAAATGTTGATAAGTCACAACAGATCGTACTTTTCGTTTAGTATTACTATTGATTAAGATATTAGAGAAATTAGGTAGGGTGAGGTGTGAGGAGGAGGAGGAGGAGGAGGAGGCGGGGTCGGCCCAGCTTTATTCCCCGGCCACATAAGCAGTCAACTACGGGTCATTGGCCGTCCTTTAGCAAAGAGGTTTTTGATTTTGAGCTATCCTTAGTTTATTTTCTTGAATAGTATCTTGAGATTTGAATCAGTTAAGAGTACAGAGATAGGAGAAGAAGAAGGTGACAATCTCAGCTCAGCCTCCTTTTTCTAACATCTTCGGCCTAACGTGGTGCACATGCAACCCAACTATTCCCAAGGAACCCCCACCTCTCATTTTATCTTATTTAGCTATTTTTTTCTCAAAGAAAATATAATGAAAAATAATATGATCGGGTGAATAAAGGTGTTCTCTTTGCGGTTAGATCACGGCTCATTTGGCTGGGTATAACTCTACCAAAGTCATGTCAACAGATTGAATATTGATGCAATTCTTAAGGATCACCGCAAATAGAAAGCAACATTGAACCATTAATTCCGTATGAATCTATTTTTAAAGAACTAAAAAAAGGTGAAAAAAATTTAAAAATAAGAATTTATGGTCTATAATATTTTTAAACTGTGTAATTAAAGTTCTTGTGTAGCAATCACAGTCACGCCCATGTGTGGCCATGAAATTGTAGTGATAAGAGAAAAGCAACGTAAAAATTTACCCTTCCAGCAAAAGTTTCCCAACTCTAAGTGTAGCTGGTTGCCTAAAACAACAGATAGAAAGAAACAGGATCGATATCTTACACAGCAAAGAAAACTATGCCAAATAAGTTAATATTGGAAAAGACAATAGATCAAATTACGCTTACTTTATTATATATAGGGAAAAGTGAGGATTTTTTAGTAAGGGGATCCTTTGAGGTCAATCCATGTGTTCTTGGTAAAGGAGCGTTGGGTTCTTGGTGAGCCATTGCAAATTCTTGTTGTTTGGAGCTTGGATTGAAGAATCAAGCTCACAGTTGGTGATTTCGGCCATAGGCGACCACGTAAGCTTGAACTCAAAGCTTGATATTGAAGATTTGAGCTTAGCCGAAAGCTTAAAGCAAGAAATTGGTAAGGATTCACTATACTTTACTTGATTTTGGTATTGTTCCATGGTCAAGTAGGTATTTGGCTTCTAAGTGATAGTAAACTGAACTAAATGAGCTTAGAATGCCGTAGGGGCTTATGTTCTACCTTTGGGTATATGTGTTATGGTTGCTAGCTAGCTACTAAAGGCAAGTACTAAGGTTCATTATAGGTAGGCCAGCCTATGGGTTGGATCGAGTTGAAGTCAAAATGTAATATTTTCTTAATTATGCCGAATTCGGTCGGCAACGCAACATGACATACTATGTAGAAGACTTGGGGCCAAGTAGCACCGCATTCTAAAATACACGACATCCAGAAGTGGTCAGTTTGTAGCTAAAGTCTTTCAAAGTTTCACATAGTAAACACTTCACCCCTTAGCTTTACTAAGTAACTTCGAATCCTAGTACTTGTAATGAGTATAAAAAGAAAACTATACTATGGGCAAAATAATATTCTTTTTTCTCTTGAAAATAAAAATTTAAAAATTATTATTTTCAAAATAGATGAGATACAATTTAGGAATGTATGAATTGTTTTTCTTGTAAAATACTCGTAGAATATTTCTTGAGACATATTAATACAGGAATTAAAGTGGAATGTTTAGGAGGGCAGGATCCATATGGTTTTCTCTATATTTTTTTAGCAATGATAATTTTTTATACATTGATTGTGTAATTTTGCACCTTGAAGTAAGTTTAATCAAATCATAATCCCTTATCTATACTAAGTAACTTCCAATCCCAGTACTTGTAATGAGTCTAAAAAGAAAACTATACTATGGGCGGGCATCATAATATTCTTTTTTTTTTTACAATAAAAATTTAAAAATTATTATTTTCAAAATAGTTGAGATATAATTTAGGAATGTATGAATTGTTTTTCTTGTAAAATACTCGTAGAATATTTTCTTTAGACATATTAATACAGGAATTAAAGTGGAATGTTTAGAAGGATAGGAACCAGATGGTTTTCTCTCTATTTTTTAACAATGGTAATTTTTTATACATTGATTGTGTAATTTTTCACCTTGAAGTAAGTTTAATCTAATCATAATCCTTGTAGGATTTATAACCTATGATTCGGTGGCATGATCTTGTTTTTCTAGCACTAAAGTTATGGAAATAGGTTTTGGAATAACTAAGGATTAAGGCTGGAAATATTGAAAAGCTACACTGTTAGCATTTATAATAATTATCCCTAACAATTAGTCACTAACTCAATAATAACAATTGTCGATACGACAATTCCAAAATAACGCTAGAAAATTGCTCCATCAACATTAGTATGGCTCTTTTCATTCTTTGCTTTCTTGGATTCAGTCATGTTGTAGATGGGGTTTGCAGAAAGATGGAAGGGATTAGATCTTGTTTGGATTCATCATTTATCTCTGTACTAGTGAATGAAAGTCCTACAATAGAATTTAAAATGGAGAAACAGGTGAGACAATGTGATCCACTGTAACCATTTACTTTTAGCTGCAAGGCTTTACATGTGATGATGGTAGAAGCCAAGGAAAAGAAGATCTTTAAAGGGCTAAGAGTAATCGATGTAGATTTAGTATGCCGATGACACTTTGTTTATTAGAGAATGATCATAATAAAAGGCCTGGAACTTATTGAGCTTGCTGAAATGTTTCCACTTATCATCAGGGTTTAAAGTTGAATATACAATCATTGCCAAGTAACCTGAATTGTGGATCAAATAATCAGCCTTTAAGATATATTGACTTTCCATTGGAGCCAATATTGAAGGAAATTTAAGTGCACAACTAAAGAACACTTTCATTTATAGAATATAGAATAAATGTGAAAATTAAGACTTACCTGGTTATTATTGTAAAACCGAGTGATAATCTCCTCGATAAAAGACACCTCTTTGAGCATGTCAAGGAATACATGACTTATTGTAAACACCCAAAATCAAATATTTAATTAGCTTAGAAATATAAATAACTAAATATGCTAGTTCACACCCAATACTCAACCAAAATTTTCTTTATGGTGATAAAGAAATTTGTAGGATGAAATAAAATAAGTAGAGGTTCTAATGAGGAACTAATCCAAACTCTTTCATTCTAGAAAAAGTGCTCAAGGGGTTAAGAGTAATAACCATAAGTTAGACTTGAAGTATGGCCCAAGAATAAAATGACTATTTCTATATTATCCCAAACCAAATTCGAAATTGCACATGAAACACTTTGAGACCTTAGTCTTAGAGCATATTATAATATATAGTCCTTAGATTATTCTATGAGTTCAAGGTCATAATTTCATAGAAGCTTCCTCACCATTTAAGGAAGTTTGGGCTTATCATCTACTAGATATATACTTATATCCAAATATTAACTTTTCTTACTATAATGAACCTTATGGAAACAAATTTCATTTAAGGTGTGAAGTTATCCACATATGGATTTTCTACTGTTAGATACAACCCCATTGAGCTTCTATTGTGTTCACGATCAACTAATAATACTTAGAACTTAATGGCTCTCATGTAACCTCTTTAGCCAAATGGAAGATCATCAAAATTGATGTCCAGATTATTTTTTCATGGAAATTATATATTTCTAATTTGGATAACTAAATAACCACTTTCACTTATGAAAGATCAATTGTTCTAGCTTTATGCCAAGTCAATCGACTCAATATGAGATGCATAATCTTATATCCTAAACTCATTTCTTGATCACCTTGATCTTGTACTTATGCTAGAAACAAAATCCATCAGTATGACTGACATATAATTTTGATAAAATACTAAATGAACAAGAACATGAAAGAACCAAATATCTTAATGAGCCTTGGATCATCTTTTCTCGAAAAAAAATAAAATTCATAATGCTCTATGCATATTAAAGTTTCCAAATAAGAAAACTAAAAAGAATGCTAATAATCACTAGCCTCTTAGAACTTAACCAAAATGATACATTTTCAAGATTCATGGTTATGATTCTCTACACATTCCATATCCATTAACATTCCTTTTTAATTATCAAACTTTTTCCTAGGAAAACGCTTCTTCTCCCTCTTAGTACATACATGCTACAAGAGTAGCAATAATATTGAAATCAAACTTTTACAGTCTTTTGAATGTTAAAGTTTGTTAAAAGGGTCATGTAATCATATCACGGTAGGTATGACGTCAACTAAAATTGGAAAACATTTTATTCTATCTTTCTGAATAACCATGAACCAGATATTCTCCACAATAGGAGATACTTAAATTAGAATATTTCTTGTTCACAAAAAATATATAATTCTTGTTAATGCTTTTCAACTTAGTTAAGATGTGTGCATGTATTGGCTACCTTTATATCCATATACACACTACTTGAATCTTGTTAATAATTACTTCATACTCATGATCAAATCATAAAGATATGATCAATCAAGTTTATATTCACCCTTGGCCAAAATGTTGAGAATCAAGCACAAAAATTGCATTAGAATGCATAATGTCAATTTTAGATATTACTTCGTTCATCTATATTAAAACAATACCAAGTATGCTTCCTAATAACCAAAATCAACCATTCCCTTGGTGGTCTTATTACCTATTTGAACATTTCAAGATAGGCTAACAAGGAGAAACATCTTGATCATGCACATTTGCATGATCATTTAGGACTTGAAGGGTTTTAAGTCCTTGAAGGGTTCTAATCAATTTACCATCGTAACTATAATCATGATGATGTTGATGATCAACCTCTTTATGTTCAAGAAATGGTGGTAGCGATATACCTGCCATTGGCCTTAACCATTCCCATATAAAATGGGTTGTATCTAACACTCCTTGAGTATTAGATCGTATAAACTCAAAACCTCTTCAAGAAACATGTTTTATGATAGAAAGTATGAAATAAAATTTAAGTTGTTACATCTAGAACTTAATCTAGACTTGATGTTTATTGAACCTCAAAAGATTCTAAGTAAATTGCCTAAAATACATGCTAATTGAAACATTCTCAAAACATGGCCATCCTAGTTATTTTGCATATATGCAAAGTAAATACATTTGTAAGGCCACATCATAAAAAGAACTAAGTGAATCACTTATAAAAATTTTATATTTTTTTCTCAACCTAAATGTGCAGTACCATAATATCACTTTTGACATCCTAGTAAAAACTTGCTATAATTTGTGGAAAAAATTAGTCATTAAGACTATATAGCCATAATTTTAAGAATCAAGAATTATTAATAATATCACTATAATAAAACATCATGAACAATGAAAATTTTTATGGCAAGTAAGATCTACACAAAAAAATTAAGGATAACACATTCTCCTAAACTAAGTATATATTACACAACTAATGCGTATTTTTCACTAAAAAGTCTTACATGACCAACTCCTCATCTTCAACTTGGACTTTTGTTCACTAAAGACATATATATGCTTTTGAACAATCCTTTTTACAATAAATGTAAGTTTTGATTCTTGAATCACGAATTAACAAAGAAATTTGATTCATCCAATGTCACGAAGTGGGGTCCTAATGCCTCAAATTACATAACTTGTAGGCCCTTGGGACTGTGATCCCACTTAGTTATTATTGGCTAACCATTACTTGTAGGTAAATTAAAATAATTTACATGCAGCTAGTTTCTTAGCCTACCTTACAAGAAGATATTCATGTGTTTTGTCCTAGCAATGCAAACAATTAATTAAACCATTTTAACAACATCGCCCGAGGATTGCATTTAAAAAGTACTTAAACTGTACCGGGACAATGAAATACCAGTTACTTCAACTTCAAGTAATAGTTTGTACACACTCTACAACACTAGCATTCACCCAAAAGTAACTCAATAGTTTAACACCACAATGTATCCTAATAGAGGTAAAATCTTAGTACAAAAGGTACTATATAAATACAAGACAAAATTCTTAACTAAGATCCATCACTTGAGCCTTACCTTTGAGCAATCAAGCTCTAGGTGCAAACCCTTTCTTATCCTTGTGCACCACTTAGCCTCTAAACTGTAAAGGCATAACATTTAGTTAGTACAAAGCGTAACTCTAAGTAATCTTAGTTATTCAAGGATTCTAGTAAATAAATACCTATAAAAAGGAAACTCAGCCTACAACTATTCACTTAGTTGTTAGGCCCAGTGTTAGAACCTACACAACAAGCCTAAGGGAGTGAGTACGTAGATGTACTCAGTAAAGGTGCCTTGGGATACCTACAAGAAAGATAGTAAGCAAGCATGCAAATGTGTCACACAACAAGCGACCAACCAACCAGCAATCATCACAAACAAATAACATAAAAGACATCCAATGCATGAATGCGTGATATGCAACACACACAATCCTTATGACTTCTTACACCTTAGGCGCTTTATTCTTGCCATAAGCTCAAATGGCAGAGGTACTTGAGACACTGACCCTCGTATCCCAAATCCTTTAGTTCCCTTAAGTCCCACTTACAAGTGTTAGAGTAAGTCATCACCTTCTCTCAAATCTTACCTGTCTTACCCTTAGCTTATTGTGTAAGGTAGCCATCTTATGTGGTCCAACTTGCCAAGCTCCTAGAGCCTAGCTTAAAGCTCCTTAGTGGCTCACTTACCAAACCACATGATTTGGTTGGGATTCCCTTAAGTTTCTTCTTCATTTCCCCAATGGTCTAAAACCTAACTCTTGCATCAATGAAAACTACGAAACCCGATTATCTCTCTAGTGCTCCCTTGACGACTTAAGCACTTTTACCCCCTTGCCACTCTACTTAGTTCTACCTTAACCACAGCACTTAGCTACTACTTAAATAATGCATAATTTGCAACATAGGAATGAGTCTTAGACCCAACCAAGGCCTACAGAATATCTTAGAATAGCCTAGAGATGATAATAGAGAGATTGAGGCATTCTTAGGATGCCCCGAGCCTGAGGGACTTGTGCCTTGATGATGCCATCGGTGACGCATCACCAACGGCATCAATCCTCTGGTTTATTGGGAAATCGCCGACGATGCATCACCAAATCGCTCCGCCCAGCATTAAATGGCTATGCGTTATCTTGCATGAAACTTGCTTATTCTTTAAATCCCCAAAGCCAATTCACATGGTTATTATTTCTAATTCATTCCTACATGTAATGCTACATTTTTATGCATTATTTGAGCTAAATTACCTCGAACACTTACCTTAAATTCAGCCATAAAGCAAGAACAAAGCACAAGCACACTTGCGCTCAACTTAGCTTTGATGAGTTCCAGACCTAAAACCAACATGATATGACACCAAAAACCTCAAATCAAGACTATTTATAGCTACTTAAACAACTTAGAACCAACTCAAACCAAACCAAGACCTTAGGTTTTAAGCCTAAAACAAGCATCAAAGAGCTAAATTGGAGCTAAACAACCTAGAATGAGTTGGAGGCTTTTTGGATTCACTTTGGGACCTTCAAATTTGAGGAAAATTTGTGGAATTAGGGAGGTTTGAAGTAGAATTTCTGGTGGGGAAAGGGAGCCACAAAATTGGGAAAGAAAGAAATGGCAAATGGAAGTCAAACTTGCCCAAAATATCCTAACCACTCTACTAAGGCATAACTCATGATTTCTTGCCTCTTAGCTCTCAAGTTCTATTTTGCTTCACTTTGGACACTAAACACACACCCAAAACCATCCCTACTTGGTCCCTAAGAATGTTCATAAGCCTTTTACACTTAGCCTTTTGGACACTTAAGCCACTTAAGACATAAATGGTTCAATTGAGCACTTAGTGCAATTTTTGCACTTTTCCTTCAAATAATGGTTCTAATAGCTAAGATAACTTATGGTCTTAACTTAATTAGTCAAATTCCGTACAAGACCCGAATTTCATCAAAATTATAGTCATGCCACTCACTTAGGTCAAAATTATTAGTTTGCCCTTTTTGAGTCTTTGGTGCCAAATCACATGAAGAACTTATACTTAGTTATACTTAGCTTGTCTTTCTTGCTTAATAAGATGCTAACTTAAGGTGCTTAAGTGAAAATACTTAAATAAAATACGCTTACCAGTCAAAGCCAATCGTTGACTAGGAGAGTCATCACATCACCCCCCCTTCAGAAATTTGGTGCCCCAAATTCTGACTTAATTGGGAAAAATCACTTGGATATTGCCTTTGCATATCCTGCTCGGAGTCCCATGTGGGCTCTTCCTCCCCATGGTTAGGCCATAGTACCTTGACCATTGGGATCCACTTTGTTTTTAGTTTCTAGACTTGCTGGTCAAGAAACCTGACGAGGTGTTCTTCATAACTTAGGTCCTCTCTTATTGGAATGAAAGATGGGGCTAACACTTGCCCAAGGTTCACAATGCATTTCCTTAAGGAACTTACATGAAATACATTGTGAACATGGACCAAACTTGGTGACAAAGCCAACCGATAAGCCACTTTGTTCACCCTTTCAAGGATTTCAAAAGGACCAAGATATCTTAGAGACAACTTACCCCTTTGGCCAAACCTAACCATATCTTTCATCAGGGAAACCTTAAGGAGTACGTTATCTACTACATCAAACTCCAAATTTTTCCTTCGTACATTGGTGTACTTGGCTTGTTGGTCTGAGGCAACCTTGATCCTTACTTGGATCAACTTAATCTTTATCATGGTCTCAGCAATGATTTTTGGGCCAACAAGCACTTCATCTGCCTTATCTGCCCAAAAATGAGGTGTCACACATTTACACCAATACAAAGCTTCATAGGGCACCATCTTAATAGCTTCTTAATAGCTATTATTATAAACAAACTTGATCAAAGGCAAGTGTTGGTCCCAATCCCCTCTAAAATCCATCACACAACTTCGCAACATGTCTTCCAAGGTTTAGATCACCCGCTCAATTTGCCCATCAGTCTGAGGGTGATAAGTAGTGCTTAGATTCATAGTTGAACCTATAGGCTTTTGAAAGACATTCCAGAACCTTATGACAAAACAAGGATCTCTATCAGATACAATCTAATCAGGGATTCAATGGAGTCTCACCACTTCCTGGATATACAACTGGGCTAACTTCTCCATGGTATAAGAAATCTTAATGGGGATAAAGTGTGCCAACTTTATTAGCTTATCCACCACCACCTAAATTGAGTCATGTTGACCTCTTGTGTTGGGTAACCTGACAGAAAAGTCCATGGTGATGAATCCCCACTTCTTTTCTGGGAGGGGAAACTTTGCAACATTTATGATGGCTTTTGGTGCTCTGCATTCACCATTTGACAAGTGAGGCACTTAGACACATATTCATATATGTCCTTCCTAAACTTTGGCCATAAAAAATGAGTCCTAAGGTCATGGTACATCTTATTTATGCTTGGGTGCACACTAAGCTTACTCGTATGTGCCTCTTACAACACCCGTTACTTTATGTCACTTGGCACATAGAGTTGGTCACTATAGTAAAGCAACTCATCCTTGTACTGAAATTCTTTCAATACGATATGATGCCTTTCCTCCCTAGAAACTTTCTTCAAGTTTGGGCCCTCATCATAAGCTTCCTTACCTTTGGCTAGCTATGCTGACTGAATCTTGAGCACTATAACTTAAGTCATTTCCCAGTCTTGCCAGGTTTCAAATAAGACCAGGAACTGATCCATATTGTAACTTTATGAGGTAGTAGCCACTTGATCCTTGGAAAGAATCACCCCAGAATACTTATGGCTCAAGGCATCGACAACCACATTGCCTTTACCAGAACAATAGTCTGTCAAGCAATCATGATCTTTGATATACTCGATCCACCTTATCTACCTCATGTTCAAGTTCTTTTGGGTAAACAAATACTTCAGACTCTTATGGTCCGTAAAGATCTTAAAGGACCTTCCCATAAGGTAGTGTCTCTAGAGCTTTAAGACAAACATAACAGCTGCCAACTCAAGATTATGCACCAGGTAGCTCAATTCGTTAGGTCTTAACTACCTAACCCATACGCAATCACTTGTTTATCCTGCATTAACACACCACGTTGCCTTTACTAGAACAATAGTCTATCAAACAATTGTAATTTTTGATATACTCAATCCACCTTCTCTGCCTCATGTTCAGGTTCTTTTGGGTAAACAAATGCTTCAAAATTTTATGGTCTGTAAAGATCTTAAAGGACTTTCCCATAAGGTAGTGTCTCCAGAGCTTTAAGGCAAACACAATGGCTACCAACTCAAGATCATGCACCGAGTAGTTCAATTCGTTAGGCCTTAACTGCCTAGGCCCATATGCAATCACTTGTTTATCCTGCATGAACACACATCCTAATTTGTCCTAGATGCATCGGTATACATGACAAAAGTCTTATGTGGATATGGTAGGATCAAGATGGAAGCAGAAGCTAGCCTTTTCTTAAGCTCATGAAAACTTTCCTCACACTTAGAAGTCCAGATGAACTTCTATGCCTTTTTTGTCAGGGCATTCAATGACGAAGCTATCACGAAAAATTTCTTAATAAACCTTTAGTAATAGCCTACCAAACCCAAGAAACTCTGAATTTCTGTTACAGTTATTAGGCATTTTTACTCCACCACTGCCTTGACCTTTTCTGGGTCAACACTTAGTCATTTAGCATTTATGATATGCCTAAGGCTAAGAATTTCGCTTGCCCAGAATTGGCACTTAGATAGTTTTGCATAATATTGGTTCTCCCTAAGTACTCACAAAGCTATCTTTAAATATTCTTCATGTTCTTGAGGAGTCTTACAGTACAGCAAAATATTATCAATGAACATCTCAACAAACTGATCTAGGTAAGGCCTAAAAATCCAATTCATGGCATCCATGAAAATTGCCATAACATTAGTCACTCTAAAAGGCATAACCATGTACTCATAATGCCCATACCTTGTCTGGAATACAATCTTTGGAATATGTTCATCCCTTACCCTTATCTGGAAATATCCAGACCTTAGGTCTATTTTGAAAAAGACCTTTGCCCCTCTTAACCTATCAAAATAAGTCATCGATCCTGAGCAATGTGATAGCCAAACGCTATCGCCTCTATCTGGCCGAACTCCCTGCCACAATGATGGCCAGAAGAAGCTGGCGCTACCCGAGAAAAGGTGCGATCAGGCACCTTGGGAGATAGCCGAAGAGCTCCGAGCTCGGCACACCAGGAAACCCTGAGGACACTACTCGCCCCCCAAGGTTGTGAACATATCGCCTTCGGAAAAGCGGCACCAGACATAACGAGCCGAACATGATATCCCCGAAGGCGGAACTCCCTGAAACTGGGAACCCCCGAACTGAGGGCTTGTTTCCCGAAGAGGCTCTGTCCGAACTAGAGGATGAGCTCACCCAGGGACCTCGGGAGTACGGCAGGAGCATTTATGGAAGCATTTAAGGAAGCCTCTGACACGTCCTTTCACAGACGTCATAAAGTCGCCTGAATAGGCGCTCTGACATACGGACGCCATCAGAATCACATCATGGCCCATCTCAGCACGTGGCTCAGGACAACCTGCTACCAGTTATCTGTCTCCTACGCCCAGAAACTCAGGGAACATCCGACCGAACACGTGTCGTGATCTGAACGGGCTAGGCACTCCTATAAATACCAGGAATTAATACTTGGCAGGAGGCTGGTTGGTTGGCCAAACACTGCTCCCACACTCTGAGGAAACTACCAGGCGAAATTCTTCAGCCCTTTGTGCTATTTCCTCTGCCTTTTCTCAGCCACCACTGACTTGGGCGTCGGAGGCTACCCCCCCGGAAAAACACTCCGGGGACCTCCTAACCCTTTGTTTCTGAGCTTTCAGGCACTCTCCTTGGGGCTATCCGTTCCACCAGGCGTTCTTCCTCCCAGAAGTCTCTCCACCAATCACCATGACTATAAACGATGAGGCCCCTGGCCATCATTTGGCGCCGTCTGTGGGAACCCGCTCTGAGATCGCCGTCGTTGAGACTCGGCGTTCTAAGGACAAGAGGCTCCCGAAGTCCCCGTTCGTGCCTGAGATACAACCAGCTGCTGAGCAAACACTCCCAGGGACTTCTGCGCCTGAGGAAGACCGCCCTCTGGTAATCACCATGAGCTTCTTGAGGGACTTTCAGCGTTCGGTCGTGTCTGAAATGACCCAGCAGATCGACCGAAGGTGGCCACAGCAAGCACAGGCCCAGAGACCCCCCTCACCGACACGCCCTCGGGAGAAAAGCCCCAAGTCTACACATGGCAGTTCGGGAAGTGGAGAGCCTCGCGAAGAATCATCCACAGAAAATATAGCCCTCGGGAAATGGCCTGTGGGACAAACCGGGTCCAAGCGACCGAGAGTCTCACAGCGAATCAGTTCGTCGCTTGAGGCGAGGTCCTTGTCCCCTCAGCGCCGAACTCGCCCCCCGAAGAGGCGCCGACGATCTCCATTCCCTGAAGAAGGCCCTAGCGCCACAGTGCTGATGGAGAGGATACTAGCACGGCTGGACAGAGTGGAGAAACAAGTGGCCAGAAAACCCGTTTGGGCCAGACTCTCGGGAACATGCTGCGAAGATGACTCGCCATTTATTCAGGCCGTTGTTGAGGCAGCCATGCCAGGTGACTTCAGAGTACCTCGGTTGGACATTTATGATGGCCGTACTGATCCACAGGCCCATTTGACGAAGTACAGATGCAGCATGATAATACACGGTGCTGACGACGCTACCATGTGCAAGTGCTTCGAAGTCACCCTCACAGGGCCAGCAACTGCGTGGTACAATTCATTGCCTTCAGGGACCATCACTGAGTTCCAGGAGTTGTCCACGGCCTTCACACAGCAATTCATTGGGAGCAGACCTACGGCGAAGATGCCTGTGCAGATGTTCGACATAGAGCAGAGGAATGGAGAAACCATCCGAGACTATGTCGAAAGATTCAACAGGGAAGCTCTAAGTGTCCCAGACTTCAGGCCCGAAATCCGCATTCTTGCCATGACACGAGGCCTTCGGCGAGACTCACAGCTGTTCTACGAGTTCTCAAAGGACCCCCCGGAGACCCTCGGAGAATTTTACCAAAGAGCAGAACAGCACATGACCGCCGAAGAACTAAGAATGGCTGGGCCGAAGTCTGATCACCACCGCCCCGAAGAGTCCAGTCAACAAGCTCGACATCCTACTGAATACGCAGGACGACCTCGGAGGATGCGAGGAAGGAAACCTCAAATTTTCACACCATTGAGCACTTCACGGACCAACATTCTCATGGCGCTGGAAAGGCAAGGGACGCAGATTCGGCGACCAAGGGCCATGACCGCCGATAATAAGAAGAATGCAAAGAAGTTCTGCCAGTTTCATCGCGACCACGGTCATGACACCGAAGACTGCTTCCAACTGAAGAAGTACATAGAGTCGCTGATAAAAAATGGCCAACTTCGGAAATACCTGAGGATGCCATCCCCGAAAGGCAGAGAAATGGAGGAAGAAAGGGCCGAAGATGAGGACTATGACTCCGACAGGCGGAGAAATAGAAGTCCAAAAAAGAGCCCTGCACCTCCAGCAGGGGTTATCCAAACCATCACCACGGGGCTCCCATCCTCGGAAAGAAAGCGGAAAGCCAGAGAAATTGCAGTCATGGAGTATCAAAGTCCATCAAAGAAGCTGGCTCGCAAAGATGGCTCCACCGTCGTCTTCCCCCACGACGACCCGCTACTGATTATGGCGAAAGTAGGGAACTGGGACGTCAAAAGAGTGTTGCTTGATGATGGCTCAAATGCTGACGTCCTATTCTCGCACCTGCTGCCGAGCTTGGGCATCTCCAGCAGCGAACTGAAGCCTGTCACCTCGCCCACTTTTGGGGTTGTACCATCCGAACTCCCCGTCCTCGGATGGATCGACCTCCCGCTGATGATAAAAGGGACTTCGGTGAACGGAGCAGCTGAGTTGTACGCCTCCACAATGGCGAGATTCATCGTCACGGACGTCCCGTCCTCGTACAACGCTATCCTTGGAAGGCAGACAATGGGGAACCTGCATATTCGCCCTGATGTGAAGTACTTGACTGTCACATTCGCCACCAAGGGTGGAGATGCAGAGGTATTCATAGACCAAGCCGAGGTAAGAAAGGTGTTTGTAAAAGCGCGAAAAGCTCCGGCAAGCAACCTCGCGCAAACGATGGAGGCAAGGGCACCAGAAAAAGGCAAAGAAGAAGATCTCGCCAAAATAGAAATGGAAGCAATAGAGCTTATCCCAGGTCAATCTACCCGAATAGGGAAGAGCTTGGCCGAAGGTGACAAGGAAAATCTTGTATCCTTTCTGCTGGAAAATAAAGATCTGTTTGCCTACTCGCCAAAAGATATGCCGGGGGTGAACCCTGGCATAATACGGCATAGCCTCAAAGTAAGTCCGGAAGCAAGGCCTGTCCGGCAAAAGAAACGAAGCATCTCAGCCCACAAAAGCAACTTTGTCAAAACCGAAGTCCAGCGTCTCCTAGGTGCTGAAGTTATCAGGGAGGTCAAGTACCCCGAATGATTAAGCAACGTGGTCATCGCCACAAAAGAAGGTAGCAGCAAACTCCGGATGTGCATCGACTTCAGAAACTTGAGCAATGCTTGCCCGAAAGACTCATACCCTCTGCCGCCAATAGATCAACTGGTAGATTCAACTGCTGAATATGGGCTCCTAAGTTTCCTAGACGCCTTCAGTGGCTACCATCAGATAAGGATGGACCCCGAAGATGAAGAGAAGACTGCCTTCATCACCGAGGGAGGAACATATTGCTATATCAGGATGCCATTCGGGCTAAAAAATGCAGGAGCCACCTACCAGAGGCTGATGAACAAGGTCTTCAAAGACCAAATTGGGAGAAACATGGAGGTGTATGTTGATGATATGATAGTTAAGAGCAAGCTGCCTGGCTACCACGTTGCAGATTTAGAGGAAACCTTCCAAAAGCTCAGAACCTTTGGGATCCGTCTTAATCCTGAAAAGTGCATCTTCGGGGTGACCTCGGGAAAATTCCTTGGGTACATGGTATCCGAAAGAGGCATCGACGCTAACCCCGAGAAGATTAAGGCTCTGCTTGAGTTCCGAACTCCTGCCACAGTCAAAGATGTGCAGAGACTCACCGGAAGAATAACCTCTCTGAGCAGGTTTATTTCCAGGTACGGAGATAGGTGTAGACCTTTCTTCAAAGTCCTCACAAAGGCAACAAAAATGGAAGGCGACTTCGGAAGAAATGATCATCCTTGGGATGAAGATTGCCAAAAGGCCTGGAAAGAACTCAAAGTCTACCTGGCCAGCCTGCCGACTCTGCGACAACCTCGGGAGGGAGAGCCCCTCGTACTGTACCTCGCCGTCACAGAAAAAGCTGTGAGCTCGGTCCTCGTGAAAGAAGAAGGGTCAAAGCAATGGCCGGCCTACTATGTCAGCAAGTCCCTGCATGGCGCCGAAGTCAGGTACCCTTTGCTTCAAAAAGCTATATACGCCTTGGTGCTTGCAGGGAGAAGGCTGCGACCATACTTTCAGGCTCACCCCATCATCGTCCGAAGTAGTCTGCCGCTACGGGATGTCATAAAGAGAGTAGATCATTCGGGAAGGCTCTCCAAGTGGTGCATAGAGCTGGGCGAACACGAAATTACGTATGAGCCTCGGAAGGCCATAAAAGCTCAAGGCGTATTATCAGGGGCCCCGAAGCCCTCATAGCGGGATTGCGCTTGGCCAGAAAGATTGGCGTGAGAAACTTAAAGGCTCACAGCGATTCCCAGCTGGTAGTTCGGCAGACGCCAGGAGATTATGGGGGGAAGGACCCAATTTTGGCAAAATATCATGAGCTAGTAGCAAAGCTCATCCAAGAGTTTGACGCCGTACGGATCGAAAATGTACCTCGGCGGAATAACACTGAGGCAGATTGCTTGGCAAAGTCGAAAACATATACCGAGGTGCTAGACTATCCGAGCATCTCAGTGCTGAGCATGACGACCTCGGGAACAGAATGGAAAGACCCAATAAAAAGATACCTCGCAGAGAATTTGCTCCCCGAAGACCCCGGCGATGTGGCAAGACTGCGAAGACGCTCCGGAAGATTCTTCCTGATTGGCGAAGAGTTATATCGGCAGGGATATGCGAATCCGCTGCAAAGATGTGTGGATGAAAAGGATACTGAAATGGTCCTTGAAGAAGTTCACGAAGGCATGTGTGGTTCACACATTGGAACTGATGCCCTGGCAGCAGTGATACTTCGCCAAGGATACTTCTGGCCTACCCTGAGAAAGGACGCAAGACAGTTCGTCCAGAAATGTGGTAGCTTCCAGAGACACGCGAAAATCCAGAGGACACCCTCGGAAATGGTAACTTCGGCAGACTATCCTTGGCCCTTCGCAGTCTGGGGTATAGACCTTATTGGGCCACTCCCCACAGCACCTGGAGGCGTGAAATTCTGCGTTGTAGCAGTGGACTATTTCTCAAAGTGGGTGGAGGCAGAACCACTAGCAACTATCTCGGCAAAAGAAGTGCAGAAGTTCCTATGGAAGAACATCGTATGCAGATTTGGCATACCGAGAGTACTAGTAGCTGATAATGGATCCCAGTTCACAGACAAAGGATTCCAAGAATTCATCAGCGACCTCGGAATAAAGATGCACTTTGCCCCAGTAGCTCACCCCCAAAGCAACGGGCAGGTGGAAGTATCGAACAGGACCATAAAAGATGGCCTGAAAAAGAGACTAGGGGAAGCCAAAGGGAAATGGCCAGGAGAACTCCAAAGTGTATTATGGAGCTACCGAACGACGCCCCAAAGATCTCGTTTCCGAGCATGATCGGCCACCCAGCCAGGGGTAGTCAACTCCCCTGGGTGATAAGAATGAGAAGGAGATTAAAGACAAAGAAGCCAATCCAGAAAAAACAAAGGAAGTACACTTTGTCTGGAAACAAACCTGGCGGAACCTCGACAACATCGTCCTCAGAGTCCTCGGCCGAAATGCCCTTGCCCTTCCTCTTGCGCCGCTCCTCGGCAGAAGGTACTTCTACCACTACATCAAGGAGGGCCTGTGACGCGGTAGGACTCTGAGGAGGGACGTCGGTTGAAGGGACCTCGAAAGCAGCAGCCTCAGACTCCGGAATCTCGGCTGCCCCAGGCCCCTCGGCAGTCTCCTTGGGGTTTTCCTCTAAAGGAGCCTAGGCAGCTCTCTTTGCCCGTTTCCTTGAACGTCCCGCGCCAGTAGACTTCCGCCTTCAGGAAGACGCCTTGTTCGTCTGATCGCCCTTCTCCACCTGGCCGGTGAAAAGGGACTTGTAATAGGCGGCAGTCACGTCGCCCATCTCTGAAAAAGGAGAGAAACATCAGCGTAAGTCCGAGGAAAGAACAGTAAAGGAGTAGAAGATAACTCACTTTCGGCAAGCGCTTCGAAAGAAATTTCCTCCTTAAGAAGCTTGACCAACCAGGAATCCTTCCCGGCGATGGCAGGAGCTGGCATCTCGAGGTCAGTCTCATGCTCCTTTACCACCTTTAGCTCCCGAAGGACCTCTTCGGTCATCAACCTCCAGTTGATTGGAAAAGGGTAAAGGGCGAGCGGAACGACCTCGAGATCCCAGTCAGAGACAGCCCGAATGCGGGCGTCGAAATCCGCAAACAAGGGAGCTAACTCTAGGGTCAGCAGCATCCTCGGATCAGCAACGTCCACATCCAGTGTTCCCTGAGCCCATTTGGTCGGAACGTACGACCAGGCCTCGTGCATCTTCATGAAGAAAAACTACTGTTGCCACCCCCGCCAGCTATCTTTAGTGGCGAAGGTGAACATGAATTTCTTGCTCCCGGATCCCCGAGGTAGCACGAAATAGAAGCCACCCTTCGGGACCACAGAGAGCTTGTAATACTGCATAAAGATTCTGAAATTAGGTTCTACCCCGAAGACGCCACACATGCAGAGGTAGGTGTTAAAATAGCAGAACGAGTTTGGGGGAAGCTGGTTCATAGCAATGCCATGAAATTTGCAGAACTCGCACACCATCTTCGGGGGAGGATACCGAAGACCGGCCTTCAGCTGGGCTCGGAAAACGGTAATCTCCTTACTGTGGTTTGAAAAAGCATAATGGCTAGAACGAGGCAGCCTAGTAATGGCGTAAGAGGGAAGAAAGAATTTTTTCTTCCACCTCTCTAACTTTTCAGGGATGGTGCAACAAGGATGGGCTAAAAGAGGCTGCCAGCTCTCAGGAATGGGCATTTTTGACATAAAAACGAGTTTGAAAATGGAAGAAAACAGTTTCCAGAGAAAAACTCAAAAGAACACAGGGATCAAAGCGCTCTGAAAAACAAAAACCCACCGAAAGATTTGCCAAAATCTGAGGACGCCGTCGTGAAAGCTGGCTGGAAAAAAGCTCTGATTAAGGTAGCTCCGCCACAGAAAGCAAGAAAGTGCAAGAACAGGGCCAAAGCAGAGAGAAGAGCAGAGGAGAAAGCAAAAGGAACTTATGATGGAGTGGGATATTTATAAGCCAGAGATGGGTAACCGAAACATCGTCATCAGTACCCTTTGGAGGCGAACCGTCGCCGTAACTGCTCTCCGCACCTGAAAAGGCGCGCCCTCTGTAACCGACGCGACTCTCCTCCAATGGCAAAGCGCCACGTGTCAACCGCTGCGCGAAAATGGGGGACACGTCCTCCAAACGTCCCTTGAAAGCTGGGACACGTCTTCGGACATCCCTGGAAAACTGGGACGAAACTGGGACGCGCCGCTCAGACTGACACGCTTGGCCAAACAGACCTGCAAAAACAAAGAGCAGGCCACCTCGAGGACGCCAAGAAACAGGCTATGGCCGAACAGCTCATAACATTCGGGCAAGAGGTGTATCTTCGCCACAGGCTCCGCCTCGAAGACACCAAAGAACAGGCCAAGGCCGAAGAGCCCATGATCTCCGGGAAAAAGGCGCATCCTCGGAACAGGTTAAGCTTCCAAAGAAACTCCCATACACAACCTCGGAAAGAGATGCAAAACCGAAGTCTTCACTTCGGCTTTCTAGAGGGGGGCATGTGATAGCCAAACGCTATCGCCTCTATCTGGCCGAACTCCCTGCCACAATGATGGCCAGAAGAAGCTGGCGTTACCCGAGAAAAGGTGCGATCAGGCACCTCGGGAGATAGCCGAAGAGCTCCGAGCCCGGCTCGCCAGGAAACCCCGAGGACACTACTCGCCCCCCAAGGTTGTGAACATATCGCCTTCGGAAAAGCGGCACCAGACATAGCGAGCCGAACATGATATCCCCGAAGGCGGAACTCCCTGAAACTGGGAACCCCCGAACTGAGGGCTTGTTTCCTGAAGAGGCTCTGTCCGAACTAGAGGATGAGCTCGCCCAGGGACCTCGGGAGTACGGCAGGAGCATTTATGGAAGCATTTAAGGAAGCCTCTGACACGTCCTTTCACAGACGTCATAAAGTCGCCTGAATAGGCGCTCTGACATACGGACGCCATCAGAATCACATCATGGCCCATCTCAGCACGTGGCTCAGGACAACCTGCTACCAGTTATCTGTCTCCTACGCCCAGAAACTTAGGGAACATCCGACCGAACACGTGTCGTGATCTGAACGGGCTAGGCACTCCTATAAATACCAGGAATTAATACTTGGCAGGAGGCTGGTTGGTTGGCCAAACACTGCTCCCACACTCTAAGGAAACTACCAGGCGAGATTCTTCAGCCCTTTGTGCTATTTCCTCTGCCTTTTCTCAGCCACCACTGACTTGGGCGTCGGAGGCTTCCCCCCCGGAAAAACACTCCGGGGACCTCCTAACCCTTTGTTTCTGAGCTTTCAGGCACTCTCCTTGGGGCTATCCGTTCCACCAGGCGTTCTTCCTCCCAGAAGTCTCTCCACCAGTCACCATGACTATAAACGATGAGGCCCCTGGCCATCACAATGGATATTTATTCTTCAAAGTTACAACATTTAGTTTCCTATAATCTATACACAAATGTAAGGTTTCATCCCTTTTCTTCACAAACAACACCGGGGCACCATATGGGGAAACACTTGGCCTTGTAAAGCCCTTATCAAACAACTCTTCTAACTATTTTTTCAGTTCATCCATTTCAGGTGCTGACATCCAGTATGGGGGTATGAAAATCGGTTCTGCCCTAAGCTATAAGTGTATGGAGAATTCAATCTCCTGAATCGGAGGTAATCCTGGGAGGTCTATAGGAAATTTTTTTGAAATAGATTAGCTATTGCGATTTCCTTAAGTTATGCCTCAACTACTACCTCAATCAATGAGCAAGATACTTCCCCACTCAAAATGGGAATGGATACCATCAACTTGAGGTGCAAGCTTTCGGCACTACTTGGCAAACCGCCTGTGCAAGTCACGCTTACCCCAGAGGCAACCTCTAAGGTGACTTTACAACCTACATAGTCAATCTAGATCTTATACCTACTTAACCAATCCATTCCAAGGACAACATCATATAGGATCAAGGTTAAAACCCAAAGTTCACACAAAAACCCATGACCCCTAACTCCAAAGTATACCCCTCAACCATTTTATTGGTGAAAATAATATTCCTCCCAATAGTCTTAATAAACATTATCTCATCCATCAAAGCCCTTTACAGTCCTAACTTGACAACCATGCTTAAGAAAATGAAAAAACTCATAGCACTAGTATCAAACAGAACCCTAATACTATTATCCTGAACATTAAAGTTACCTTGTACAACTATTGGTTCTCTAGGTGTCTGGCCTATCAAGGTAAAACCACATGGCTACATAAAGGCTCCGGCAGATGCATTCCCAGCTCTTAATTCTCATTGTCTTCCTTGGCCTTGCTCTTGCCAAAGCCTCGAGCACTTACTAGCCCAATGTCCAGGCTGGTGACAATAATTGCAGAGATTGGTCCCAAGGGTGCATGGTTTGTTACCATGGAACTTCTGACACTTAGAGCAACAGCTCTTCCCAATCTTCTTGCCTTTCATGGAGGAATCTTGGTCTCCTCCTAGGTTTGGCCTCTTACCCAACAATCTTGAGTGCACCGGGACCCTTGGCTCACTAGCCTTATCCTTGGGTTTTGCCTCCACCAACTCCCTTTCCAATGGCAAGGCCTTTTAAATGGCCTAATGATAGGTCTGAAACCCAATAACAGTCAAGAAACTCCTTATCTCCACCTTAAGTCTACGAATGAACTTCTTTGCCTTAAGTTCATCCTTCCTAGCCAAATAAAGATCATACCAAAAAAGAGAACTAAATTCCCTCTCATACTTATGGACTGTCAAACTTCCTTGAACCAACTCATCAAATTCTATCCTCTTTCAATCTTGAGCTGCTTCACTATTGAATTCATTCCAAAATTCCTTCTCAAATTTAGTCCAATCAAGTTGTTTGGGCCTTTGGTCGTGCCTACCTTCATTGTGAGTATTAAGCCTCTTCATAACATCTTTCCACCACAAGAAAGCCTTGCCTTTTAAGAACAAAGGCACTACATTCATCTTACCCTTGTCATTCAACTTCATGTTCTCAAAAATTTTATTGATTTGGGGCAACCATCCTTTAGCTACATCAGGACCACCCACACTGTTAAACTTTGGAGTATTGATTTTTTGGCATAACAAAATGACCCCATGTCATCCGGAATAACGGGTTTCCTCCTCCTTCTACAGGGATGGATATCCTCCTCATCCTCTTCGATGTTCACTTGAGCATGTTCATGCACCTGCTTTTAACCTTACACTTGCCCTTGGGGTTAGGGATTTCTCCCTTGACCTTAGTGCACCATTGGGCCTTGGTGCAGTTTGGCTCCTACCCTATTAGGGTCTTCCAAGGTTCCCCCCCCCCCCCCCCCGGTTTGGAGGTTGAGCACGCTTCTCAAGTAGGATAGTCATGCCATATAACATATGGCCTAAAGATTCATTGAGCCTATGTAACAAGGAAACCACTTCTCTCATGTTTACCCTATTGGGATCACTAGTTCCCACACTAAGAGCTTGAGCCTGAGTAGCAGCACTTGACCGAGTGTTAACCATGATCCCTGCAACCAAAGTTAGAAGGCCACACCCAAAGCAACTTATATGCAGTACTAACTACACATAGTGAAGGAACACTTAGATCTTAGTTCACTTATTGCCTTTACAAGGACCATTGACCTGCACTAATACCAAACTATCACAAAATTACTTAACTTGTAGGCCCTTTGGGACTGTGATCCCATTTAGTTATTATTGGTTAACCATTACTTGAAGGTAAACTAAAATAATTTACGTGGAACTAGTTTCTTAGTCTGCCTTGCAAGAATATATGCATGCGTTTGTCCTGGTGATGCAAACAATTAAGTAAACCATTTCAAAAACATTGCTCAATCATTACATTTAAAAAGTACTTAAACTATACCGGGACAATGAAATACTAGTTACTTCAATTTCAAGTAATAGTTTGTGCACACTCTATAACACTAGCATACACCCAAAAGTAACATCTTAACAGCACAATGTATCCTAACAGAGGCAACATCTTAGTACACAAGGTACTATATAAATACAAGACAAAATTCTTAACTAAAATCCATCACTTGCACCCCACCTGTAAGCTATCATGCTCTAGGTGCAAGCCATTTTTTATCCTTGTACACCACTTAGCCTCTAAACTGTAAAGGCATAACACTTAGTTAGTACAAAACTTAACTCTCAAGTAATCTTAAAATCTTAAGGATTTTCGTAAATTAGTACGTACAAAAGGAAAACTTAGCCTACAACTATCCACTTAGTTGTTAGGCCCAGCATTAGAACCTACACAAAAAACTTAAGGGATTGAGTACATAAATGTACTTAGTAAGGGTCCCTAGGGGTACCTACAAGGAAGATAGCAAGTGAGCATGCAAATATGGCATATAACAAGCAACTAACCAACTATCAATCATCGCAAACAAATAATATAAAAGAAATGCAATACATGAATGCATGATATGTGATAGCCGAATTGCTATCGCCCTGGTCACCTAACAACCCCGGAAAGGAGGGAGCCAGACACCTGAGGTACACGACCTCGGTAGCCCACCAATACCAACCTCGGGAAACTAGCATATTGCCTCCCTTGGGAAGGCGACCGAACCAGCTTCGGGGGATAAGAACCAGCCACCTTCTGTAGGAGAAAGTCCCCCGAAGGACTAACTTCGAAGCCAATTAATACCCTGAAGTACCAGTCTAACTCTGGGAAAATGCCCCTCATTCCGAAGGGAGACATCAACCAAGGGGACCTCAGAGATACGGCAGGAGCCATCAACGAGTCTCTGACATTCCACCTGTACTCTGACACGCCGCCACAGCCTACGTCCTGTCATGTAAAGCTACGCCTGCCGCAGCTCGCGGCCTGAGGAGCCTGCAGGCGGCTAAGGGCCTCCATGCCCAGAAGTACGGATGACATCCGTCCATACACGTGTCACAATCCGAAGGGCTCACCCTCTTATATATCAGCGGAATGATCACAGGCAAATGGGGGATCTCTCTCCTTTCTCCGCCCTGAATCCTCTCCTTTCAGCCCCATGGAAAACACGGCAGGCAAGAGTCTCTTGTGCTTACTACTCCCTCTCCACCTCTCAAAGCACTAACTTGGGCGTCGGAGGCTCCTCCCCGGAAAAAAACTCCGGGGATCTCCTAACCCCTGTTTTCTGAGTGTTTCAGGCAGGTCTTCCTGAGGAATCCCCGTTTTGGGCTCTCTCCCATACCGGAAGTCCCTCTTGGCCTCACCGTGCCTGCCACACGAAGATGCTGCCGACCATTGCAGGTGATCCACACAGAGCACCTTCTGTCGGGACTCGCCTGCACCTCCTAAAGTCCTTGCCGCATTCACCACGACACACAGTGGAGATGATGCTAATGGGCGTCATTTGGCGCCGTTTGTGCGAAACACTTCAAGGTTGGCATTGTTGAAACTCGGCGTTCTAAGGACAAGGGACTTCCGAGGCCCCCGTCCGCGCCAGAGGTACAACTGGCAACCGAACAACTGCAGCAGGGACTTCCCTGCCCGGGGACGAACGTCCTCTGACTATTACCATGGCCTTCTTGCGCGAGTTCCCATGCTCTGTCGTGGCCGAAATGACGTAGCAGTTAGACTGAAGATGGCCGCAGCCAAATTCGACCCGAAGGCCCTCCTCACCAGTACCCCCTCGGGAGAAGAGTCCCGTCTCAATTCATAAGGGTGTGGAAAACAAGGATCAACAAAATGAGTCCCCGATAGGAAGCATACCCCTCGGAACGTGACCTACGGGAAAAACAGGGTCAAGATGACCCAGACCTCCCCGTCGAAGGAGTTCTGCACCCAAAGAAGAGTCACCGTCTCCTCGGCAACAAAGTCAGATACCCATTGCCCCAAAAGGCCGTCTACGCCTTGGTACTTGCAGGCAGAAGGCTGCAACTCTACTTCCAAGGACACACTATCACTGTCCGGAGTGACCCGCCTCTACGGGACGTCATGAAAAAGAGTAGGGCATTCGGGAAGACTATCAAAATGGTGCATTGAACTCGGAGAATGCTACATCACGTATGAGCCTAGAAGGGCAATAAAAGCCCAGGCACTGGCAGACTTCGTTGCTGAAACCCCAGAAATGGAAAATGCTAAAACCAACGAAGGAGACCGAGCGAAGGAAGATCCATAGTGGAAACTCCCAGTCGAAGAAATCCTAAGTGTAGAACAACAAGGAGCTGAAGTAGCCCATCGGGGGCCCGAGGACAGGGAGGCCACCAAAGCCATCAAATTTGGTTACCGAAGTGTTGGACCATCCGAGCATGGCAACGCTAGGTACAGCAACCTCGGAAAAAGGGAGGAGAGATCCTACAAAGAGGTATCTTGTAACTAAAAAGTCCCGAAAATCCTCATGAAGCGGCGAAAAGTGCGAAGATGTTCCGGACGATATTCCCTAATTAAATAGGGATTATGCCGGCAAGGGTACGCAAGTTCGTTATAGAGATGTATCGGTAAAAAGGGTGCAAGACAATTCACCCAGGAAGCGTGAAAAGGGCCGAAGACACGCCAGCACCTAAAAGACTGCCTTCGAAGTGCGTAACCCCGGAAGATTATCCTCGCCTCTTCGCAATATGGGGCATAGACCTCACCGGGCCACTCCCGACAGCACCCGAAGAAGTGAAGTTCTATGTAATGGCAGTGGAATACTTCACTAAGTGAAATGAGGCAGGACCCCTAGCGACCATGCCGGAAAAAGACATACAAAAGTTCGCCTGGAGGAACATGATATGCAGACTTGGCATATCGACAGTGATAATGGCCGATAATGGTTCCCAATTTATGAACAAGGGATTCCAAGAATTCACCATCGACTTCGGAATAAAATTACACTTCGGCCCACTAGCTCAGCCCCGAAGCAACAGACAACTGAAGGTAGCCAACAGAACTATAAACGAGGGACTGTAAAAGAGGTTGGGGGAAGCAAAGGAAAAATGGCCAGGAAAACTTCCTACTGTACCTAGGAGTTATCAGACAACTCCCCGAGGGGCCACGAGGGAGGCACCTTTCTCACTTATCTCCAGTACAGAGGCCATTATCCATTTGAAGTAGTACGGCCACCAATTAGAATACGAGTGTCCGACGAAAGAGGAAATGACCTCGGGTTGAGAACTAAGCTCGACCTAGTTGGCGAACACAGAAGAATGGCCGAGCTCAGAAGAAGGGCCTTTCGGCCAAAAGGTGGCCACGAGAGCAAACCTACGTGTTAGGCCAAAAGGAAACCTAGTCTTTCGAAAGGCCGAGTTTAAACCCCGAAAACCGTTCAATGGGGTACTTCGGCCAAACGTGAAAGGGGCCTTATTTGGTCTTAGACGAGGTCCGAAAGGGAGTACACAAGCTTGGCGACACCGAAGGAGGAAAACTGAAAAATGCATGGCACTCGGATGCCTTAAAGAAATTCTATACTTAGAATTTTAGATGAGAAATTGTACAAGTGAGAAATTTCTCTAAGTACAGAAGTTTTCCCCTATCTGAAAGTACTCGCCAAACAAAACTGAAGTGCGCACTCCCGAAAGTCACGTTTTCCTTCTGAAGGTGATTGGGTTATACGCCCAAAAAAGGTGAAGTCTATCGAATACGGCCGATGAGGGCAGGCTAAAATTTGCCTAAGGGAACTTCGCCAACAACAAACGTTTACCCGAAAGTTGGCCGATGAAATGAGCAAAGTGTACCTCTCCAAAGTCCCTTGACCGAAAGTGGTCGGGGCAACTAGGAAACAAAAAAATTGCTCAAAAGACTTTACCAAATTATGAAGGAAAATTCATTGAAGAAGGTCTTGGTACAAGGAGAAGGCTACAAGAAGAAAAACACAAAGAAAAAAGAAGAAGGAAAAGGCCCTAGAATATCTAAGGGACCCCAGCGTCATGGGAAGCTCCGGCTCTTGTGTCTTTGGGCGCTGCCTTTGGTGCAGGAGGAGGGGTAAACGACAGGTTAAGGAGCTCGACTTTCGACCAAGTCCATCGAGGACCCTCGGGAATATCCAGGGCAGCCAAGAAGGAAAGGTCGAGGTCAGGATATTTCTTCAAAAATTGGTGACGAGCTAGGCAGAAGCCATCCTGAAAGGCAACCTTGGTCGCCTGAACGGCTTTGTCTTTTTCTACGTCCAAGTCGTTCGCCTCATTCTGAAGATCCGAAACCTCCTTCTGAGGACCTGCAACCTCCTTCTCCAGCTCCTTTATCTTCTTCTTCTTCTTCAAACCCTTCTTCAGTGAGTCGACCTTGGCTTGAAGTTTGGTGTTGTCAGCGAGAGCCTTCGTCAGAAGAGCAGCTTCTCCTTCTTTCTCCTTCTGAATGGCCTCGTTGGCCGAGGTTAAGCTCAATCTTCTCACCGAGGTCAGACATCTTCTTGGAAAAATCCTTCAAGAGATCCTCTTGGCCCTTCAAGAATTCCTCCCGAAGCTTGGCAATCTTCCCATTGGCTATTCGGCTCAACTCGGTGTTCATCACAACCGAGCTAGCGCAGAAGACCCGGGCCTTCGCTAATTTATCTTCGGCCCAAGCTCGGACCAAAGACTGCTTTGCTGCCCAAGCCCGAAGGTATCCACTATACCCTAGAAGCTATAAAAAAGAGGGTACTTAGCGAAATTTACACAAGGAAAGCCAAACCACTTGGAAAAAAATGGGAGGAAAAAAGAAGAAGCCTGACGAACTACCTGGGCAGCATGCTCGGAAACCTTAGCAGCAAGGGTATCCCCGGAGGCACACTCCTCTGCAACTGCCTTGAAGGAAGCCTGAGTGAGCACGCCCCTCACCATCTGGGGAGCCATTTCCCGGCAATCCTCGGAGAACAGGTTCATGTCCTCCGTGAAAGACTAGAACGGCTCCCTTGGGACTTTGTCCTTTGGGATATGGGAATCCCGAAGAGCCCGCCTTCGGGCATGCTCAACCATCCAAGCTGAGGGCGCCAGATCCTCTGAAAAGTTGAAAGAGTAAGTCAGACAAAGCTCCTTAACTATACAAGTTATGAGGATACGAGTATTAAAAAGGGGTAAGAGACAAACCAGGCCCAACCTTAGCAACGTCGTCATCGGAGTCCCGGACCTCCTCCACGACGGCAGGAATATCCTTGCCTTTATCCCTTCGGCGTCTTTCCAACCCCTCGACAAAGAGCCCGAAGGATCCGCCGCCATGGCGAGACTCAACGAAGTAGGAACAGCGACCACCCCGGCAGGAACCTCGGCCGCAGTTTCAGGCTCGGTGGGAGTTTCAGGCTTGGTGGAAGTTGCAATGTCACCGCCGACCTCCGCCGCATCCTCCGGGGGTGGAAGAAGGGTGTCCTTCTTCGCCTTCTTGGCCAGAGACGGTCCGCTCCCAGTAGTCTTGCGCCTCTGGGAGATGCCTTTCTTCGTTTGTTCTCCCTTTTCGGCCTAACCAAGGAAAAGAGACTTATAGTAGGCAGCAGACTCATCGCCCATATCTGAAAAAGAAGGAAAACATCAGCGTGAGTCCAAACAGGCACTTATGCTGAGAATTTTGGAAGGAAACTTACTTTCAAAAAAGGCTTTATAAGTGAGCTCACTCCGAAGGAGCTTCACTAGCCAAGAGTCCTTCCCCTCGGTAGTAGGAGCTGGCATGCCGAGATCCGTCTTATGATCCTTAACTACCCCCAACTCCAGAAGGACCTCCTCGGTCATCAGCTTCCACATGATGAGGAAGGGGTAAAGAGAGCGTGAAGGGACCTCGGCATCCCAGTCGACGACAGCCCGGATACGTCTGTCGAAGTCCTCAAACCTCGCCGCCAACTCGGGAGTTAGCAACTTCTTGGGATCCACGACATCGGTCTCCAGCTTTCCTCGAGCCCACTTAGTCGGAACATGCGACCAGGCCTCCGCCACCTTTAGGAAGAAGAACTTCCTTTGCCACCCTTGCCAGCTATCCTTGGTAGAGAAGGTGAACATGAATTTTTTGCTCCCAAATCCCCGAGGTAGCATGAAATAAAAGCCACCCTTCGAAACCGGATAGAGCTTGTAATACTGCATGAACAGGGTAAAATGGGGTTCTACCCCGAAGACCCCGCACATGCAGAGAAAGGCATTGAAATAACAGTAAGAGTTGGGAGGAAGCTGATTTACGGCTATGCCATGAAATTGGAAAAAGTTGCAAATCATCTTCGTGGGAGGATACCGAAGTTCGGCAACTGGGCTCGGAAAACGGTAACCTTGTCGTCCTGATTCATAAAGCTAAAGTGACCGAGGTGGGGTAACCTCGTGGTGGCGTAGAAGGGAAGGAAAAATTTGGCTGTCCACTTCTCTAATTTCTCAGAAGTGGAGCAACAAGGGTGAAACATAAGAGGTTGCCAGCTCTTGGGAATAGGCGAAGGCATGGTTGGCCAAAAAAGAGTCTTCGGAAAGAAGAAAAATGACTTCGGGAAGCTAAAACAAAAGCAGAAACCGAAGGACCTCTAGAGTCAGAACCCACCAAAAGTTTTGTCGAAGTCAGGGTTTGTGGATGCCATCGTGAAAGGTGGCCGGAAGAAGCGCCGCCGTTAATACCGCCGCAAAAAAGGAGAGAAGGTACAAGATCAAATGAAAGCAAAGTAAGAGCAAAGAAAAACAAATGAAGAGTATGAGAGGAAGAGGCTTATATAGATCGACAAAGGGTAGCCGGAAGGACGTCATAATTGCTGCGCGAAGGTGAAACGTCGCCATAATTGCCCCTCGCATGTGAAAAGACGTACCCATCCCACCCAGCACCTGCCACGTGTCGACCGTCACGAGAAACTAGGACGCATTTTCTGACATCTTGAAAACCCGGGTGCACCGCTCTAGACTGACACGCCTAGTGTCAAGACGTGACGGTCCACTAGCCTGTGGCAGGAAAAGTAAAGAGGTTGGGTATCTCGAGAACACCAAAGGGCAGACAGGTGACACTTGTTCGAACAAAGCATATCCCCTAGGTGGCGAAGTGCCTCCCCTGCGAACGTCACACTCCGAGTCCTGAAAAGCGCCCCCAAAAAGGACCACTAGCCGAAGCCTCCACTCCGACTTTCCGAATGAGGGCATGTGATAGCCGAAGTGCTATCGCCCTGGTCACCTAATGACCCCGAAAAGAAAGGAGCCAAACACCTGAGGTACGCGACCTCGGTAGCCCGCCAATACCAACCTCGGGAAACTAGCATATTGCCTCCCTCGGGAAAGCGACCGAACCAGCTTCGGGGGATAAGAACCAACCACCTTCTGCAGGAGAAAGTCCCCCGAAGGACTAACTTCGGAGCCAGTTAATACCCTGAAGTACCAGTCTAACTCCGGGAAAATGCCCCTCACTCCGAAGGGAGACATCAACCAAGAGCACCTCGGAGATACGGTAGGAGCCATCAAGGAGTCTCTAACATTCCGCCCGCACTCTGACACGCCGCCACAGCCTACATCTTGTCATGTAGGGCTACACCTGCCGCAGCTCATGGCCCGAGGAGCCTGCAGGCGGCTAGGGGCCTCTACGCCCAGAAGCACGGATGACATCTGTCCATACACGTGTCACAATCCGAAGGGCTCACCCCCTTATATATCAGGGGAATGATTACAAGCAAAGGGGGGATCTCTCTCCTCTCTCCACCCTGAATCCTCTCCTTTCAGTGCCCAGGAAAACAAGGCAGGCAAGAGTCTCTTGTGCTTACTACTCCCTCTCCACCTCTCAAAGCACTGACTTGGGCGTCGAAGGCTCCTCCCCGGAAAAAGACTCCGGGGATCTCCTAACCCCTGTTTTCTGAGTGTTTCAGGTAGGTCCTCCTGAGGAATCCCCGTTTCAAGCTCTCTCCCATACCGGAAGTCCCTCTCGGCCTCACCATGCCTGCCACACGAAGATGTTGCCGGCCATCGCAGGTGATCCACACAGAGCACCTTCTGTCGGGACTCGCCTACACCTCCTGAAGTCCCTGCCGCATTCACCACGACACACAGTGGAGATGATGCTAATGGGCATCAATATGAAACATGCATAATCTTTAAGACTTCTTACACCTTAGGTGCTTTATTCTTTTCATGAGCTCAAATGGCGAAGATACTTGAGACGTTGGCCATCATATTCTAAATCCCACTTATGGGTCCTAGAGTAGGTCATCACCTCCTTTTAAATCTCACCCATCTTACCATTAACCTATTGTGCAATGTAGCCATCTTATGTGGTCCAACTTGTCAGGCTCTTAGAGCCTAGCTTAGAGCTCCTTAGTGGATTAATTATCAAACCACATGATTTGGTTGAGATTCCCTTAGGTTTCTTCTTCATTTTTCTAAAGGTCTAAGACCTAACTTTTTGGACAATAAAGACTTTGAGTTGGAGGCTTCTTGGATTCATGTTAGGACCTTCAAATTTGATGGAAATTTGTAGAATTAGGGAGGTTTGAAGTAGAATATCAGGTGGGGAAAGGGAGCCACGAAATTGGGAAATGAAGAATTGGCAAATGGAAGTCAAACTAGCCCAAAATATCCTAACCACTCCACTAAGGCATAACTCATGATTTCTTGCCTCTTGGCTCTCAAGTTCTCTTTTGTTTTGGCCACTAACCACACACCCAAAATCATCCCTCCTTGGTCCCTAACAATTTTTATAAGCCTCTTACATTTAGCCTCATGGACACTTAAGCCATTAAAGACAAAAATGGCTTAATTGAGCACTTAGTGCAATTTTTGCACTTTTCATTCAAATAAAGGTTCTAATAGCTAGAATAACTTATTTTCTTAACTTAATTAGTCAAAATTCCTTGTCTTAACTTAATTAGTCAAAATTCCTTACATGACACTAATTTCATCAAAATTACAATCATGCCAATCACTTTGGTCAAAATCACTATTTTTTCCTTTTTGACTCTTAAGTGCCAAATCACACTTAGGAACTCATGTTTACTTATACTTAGCTTGTCTTTCTTACTTAATAAGATGCTAAATTGAGGTGCTTAAGTGAAAACACTTAAATAAATCACAGTTACCTAGTCAAAGCCAGTCGTCACAACCAAAATGTATACATTACATATAATGTACAGTTTAAAGAGAATGAGAAACTATGTACATTAATCACTAAGCAACCATTTGGTTAGGTTACTTTCTAGTCACAAACCAAACATTTGGTTTCCTTTTTCTTGTGTTTGCCTTCTCCAAAAACTTCAAACATAATGATTAATAACTCCTAGTCACTTAGCAACCCTTGAATATCTTTATGCATGATGAATTTTTTGTCATCATTAAGTTTCATATCTAAACTTAGTTCATCAATAACTACACTCATGAAGTTAGAAATCTACAAAATGTAATAGTTGGTATATTAGACATATGCATATATTATCACAACAAGATAATTTCAAGAACAAGTAAAATAAAATAACTTATCCATGCCAAAATAAACCAAAAACATGCGCACGCACATGTAATCAAATCTATTTTAATTTACTTGTCTTAAATTGCTTCGTACATATATATATATATATATATATATATATATATATATATATATATTAACACAAATTCAATAATACAATATTAAAAAAACATATATACAATTTGACCTGCTAGTATGCCAAGAAAAAATTTAAGAGCGCAAAGTTAAAAAAAAGATGCACAAATTGCATACACACAAGACCGAATACACAAAATAATCTATATGCTTACACCACAATAATTTATACACTTATCTCCATATCTTTTGGTTAACTTAGTGAATTTACCAAGTTTAAATATGCATATATATTTTAAATTTAGTAACTAAAATAAATCTTAGCATATAGATTAAAGTTAAGGTTGATCATATTGGTATAGAATGCAAAAAAATTTCAAAAACCTAAGGCTGTCTAAAAGAGCATGCATATTGAACCTATGGGCTCAGATACCAATGAATGAAATTTAAGTGTACAACTAATGAACATTTCCATTTCTAGAACATAGAATAAATGTAAAAATTAAGCCATACTTGGTTATCACTATAAAACAGAGTAATAATCTTCTTGATGAAAGATGTCTTATTGAGTATGTTGCAGAAGACGTGACTTATTGTAAACACCCAAGATCATATATTTAATTAACTTGGAAACACAAGTAACTAAATATGCTAGTTTATACCCAATACTTAACCAAAATTCTCTTTATGGTTATTGATGTCCGATCCCTCACAGACGGCGCCGTATTAAGAGGATGACCACATGGACTCCCGGGGGCCCAGCCATGGTAGTATTATCCGCTTCGGTGCATCAAGTGAGCACGAGGGCTCGAACCCTAGACCTCACGGATTTACACCCACTCGGAGTGGGTCGCGTCTAACCATCAGCCTGATTTTTTGTCAAGAAAGTTGAAGCAATTGTTCTTGATTTTTTGTCAAGGCACTTTAAACCAAGTTTTCATTTGGTTTTTATTGCTGTCCATATGTTAAATCATTGTTTTTCTTGTGAAACAATGAGAGAAAATTTTTTTGCAAGTTTTGGACAACAATTGGCAAAGTTGAATTGAAAGAAAATAGTTTCTTGTTAAGCAAGCAAATCCAATTTTCTTGGAAAACCCTAACCTGAAACTTTTTTACCTTTAAGCCCTAGTTCTTCTTATGTTCTTACAACCTTTTGTTGCTAAAACCTCTTGATTCTGATTTCCAAAACCCTCAAAGGATTAGTTTTCTTCTACGTGTTTGGAGAGCTAGTTCATTTAGAACATAGGAGATGGTTATTTTAAGCAAATAACCCACTAACAAATTTGAGTATTGTGGGGAAGAACTGATTGTTTCTAGATAGAATGACAGAGTTTTTAGAAATGGAGGGTAATTCCAAATTCAAGTTTAAGGCCCTACAAGCCATAATGGAATGTTTGATGGCCAAGATGGATGTTAATGGCCAAAAGCTAGAAGAGATTGGTTACCAATTGACCAACAAGGAGGGCCCATCAACCAACTACAAAGGAAGACTAACCCTTTATTTATGCCAACGATAGGAGTAAGGATAAAGGCTTCTAAATATGAGGAGAAAGAAGCTTGGAATGCACCTAAACAATAAAGGAGGGAATATGCCAATTTGAACTCCATCAAGCTTACCATTCTATCTTTCCAAGAAAAAAGTAATCCAGATGTGTATTCAGAGTAGGAACAAAAGATTAAGATGATGTTTGATTGCTACAACTACTCAGAGGAGAAGAAGGTAAAATTAGCTACTATTAAGTTACTGACCATGTTCTTATATGGTGCAATCAGGTTATGACTTCTATAAGGAGGAATGAAGAGGAGCCTATAAGAACTTGGAAAGATCTCAAGTCCTTGAAGAGGATGAAGTATATACCAAGTTATTAGTATAAACATCAACACTTAAAGCTCTAAGATTAGTGCAAGTAATAGGAGTATGGAGGACTATCATAAAAAGTTGGAGATGACCTTGACCCGAGCTAACATTGTTGAAATAAGGAGAGTACCATTGCAAGATTCAGTAATAGCCTTAATTATGAAATTAACAACAAGGTGGAGATGGTTCCTTATGTCAATTTGGAGGATTTATTGCACCACGCTACTAAGGCTGAGAGGATTCTTCAAAGATACAAGATAGCAAAGATGGCTTAAGAAGTAAATTCTACTTGGAGAGGAGGTTTGAGCAAAGATGTCAAGAATGAGGTTTCAAGGCCTAGAATGGAGGTGACAACCAACACCAATGTTAGGATCATCCCTTAGTGCTTGGCTTAGGCCAAGAATATAGAGAAAACACCAATTAAAAATGAGGGACTACATTGAAAATGTGAATAAGGGTGTAAGTGCAAAACTAAGAAAGTTTGGGTTTTAAGTGTACATGAAAAATTAGACTATGATGTCTATGGCATGAAACAAAGTTTAAGGGCCATATTGTACACTTAAACTAGTGCTACAAGTGAAACTATGAAACTTAAACTAGCAATTTCGGCCATGTAAATAAGTACAAGGAAAAGTGGGGAATTAGACCAACTTTTGGTAACCTTTGATGGCCGGTCAAGCCTTGTCCCCCACCAAGATATATGCCATCATTTTTGTTGATTTGTTTAATTAGCCATTGCATTGGTACTTGGCCGAAACATGCATGGGATAATGGCCATTTTCAGCCATTTTGAATAATGCTTGGCAATGTAGGCCATGAAACAATGTTAATGCCGAAATGAACATGTGTTTTAGTGACTAAAATGGAGCCATGGAATCTTGAAGGGCTAAATGAACCATGCAAATTAGTTCAAGGCCGAGAATTGCATTAACCCATTAATGAGTTCATGTGGCCATAACCGGATGTGCATGTGCCCATTAAGCCATTAAGCCATCATTTTCGGTCAAAACTTTCTTGGAGTGCTTGACCGAATTTGGCTTGTGCTCTTGTTTGTCTTGGTAGGTTGCTGTCGATTCTTTGCAAGATTAAAGCTTGAAGACATAATCAAGCTTGGATGCTCAATTTCGGCAAATAGGTGACTTAGGAGCTCAAAGTTTAAAGCTTGGTTTTGAAGAGTACAAGGTTAACCGAGAGTTGTTCAAGCTCAAATTTAGAGGTAAGATTCATAGTTCACTTGGATTCCTTGGTAAATTTCAATGATCAAGTGATTATGATGATTAAATGAAGGCCTTGTTGTGTTAGGCAACTTTGAATTGGAAGTTGATTTTGGCCTTAGACACTCAAGCTCAACCGAGAACTCAAGCTTTGTATTGTTGAGGTAGGGTTCACGTTCTACTTGCTTGCTTGGTAAATATTCCATGAACAAGTAGTTATGAGTAACTAAGTGATAGTCAATGTGTGCTATGTGATCTTAGTTTACTTGATGGGCATATTGAGTGAACTTTCGGGTTCTAATTGAAATGGTGAACTTTCGGGTTCTTATAGGATTTGCTAGCTAATCCAAGTAAAGGCAAACACCTAGAGTTCTTAGCAAGTTAGGCCAACTTACTAGTGAACTTGGAGCTCTAGAGGTATGGTGGTCATTTGAAGTGGTTGAAGTGCAAATGGTGAATTTTGGTGCTTGCTAGTGGATTCAGCCGAATGTGAAATTGTGGTGTGTGTGTGAGTTGTGTGCTTGTTTGTTTGTTTGTGTGTGCTAACCAGTTATAAGTAGCTTATTTATGCTTAATATGTCTCAGTTACTATATGTGTATATTGTGTTTTTGTGTTTTCAATGTCTTTCTTGCGGGACAAGTTAAGCTATTGGAGGTTAAGTCTTGGACTTACCTTATATGGTCATTTGTGAATCCTACTGAGTAATTGTTACTAATTGCCCATATATATTTCTTGTTTTAGGAAAGGATATTCAGCTTGAGTAGTTTTGCTTGATTTGCTAGCTTTTGTATGCTAGTGGTGCTTTTGTGCTTAAGGTATGTGCTAATGTTGTACTTGGCTTAATTGAGTTATATTTACAAGTCTTATGATTATGGTTTATGCCCAAAACTTATGGTACAAGTTTTGCATGCTGTGATTAGATTGTGGGACTTGTCTAGCAGAGAAGATGGATGTGGTTCTTGGGCTCTAGTTATGGTACAAGTTTGCCTTTATGGCTATGAATTTGTTCATAGGTTTAGTACTTCAGACCATGGTCATGTATATAGTCTTTAAGATCCTTCTTAGGTACTATAGGTAATCTTGAGTGTAATGCATAACCTTGGCTGATTTTGGACAATGGGTACTCTTGGTATGTTGCCAAGTTAGTAGTACTTGTATGTAGGCTACTTTTGTATATATTAGCCTTGGATGTATTATGGTTTGTGTAAGTATTTTGGATGCTTGAATGCCAAGTTATGCTATGTTATATGGAAGGATGTCCTTTGATGTATGGAATCTCTTGTGTTCCTTTACTTGACCAGATGTTCATGAACATGAAAATGATTTCCAAAACTTGATGAGATGGGTATCTTTGTTGACATGCATTGGAGTAGCACACTTGATGAGCACACATCCTAGATACTTAATAGATTAAGTGTATGCCTTGCTTGTATTGCAAGTTACAGATTTACAGCCTTGCCTTGTGTTGCAAGTTAGTGGTTGGGCCCTACTTAAGCTGCAGGTATTTGTTCTAAATAACTCATAAGCCTCCTGGGGCACCTCCCAACTCTCGGCTTAAGAAAATAAGACTTAAAACTACCTAACAAACAATAGTCAAAATAAAAGGTAGTTAATAACACCTGAACATAAGAGTATTTAAATAACTCTTGGGTAGAAATGGTGAGTGGCACTAAGAGTGCACAGGCTGGGGCCTGTGTGGGGTATGACAACCAAGGTGGCCATATTTCAGCCTCGAGACAAGTCCACACCTCAACTTAAAAGTCTTCCTAAAGCTAAAGAGATGGGGTGCTTCAAGTGTAGGGGAAAGGGGCATTACATGTGAGACTACTCAAACAAGAGAGTCATGAAAATTAAAAAAGATGGAGAGCTCACTTCTGAAGATAAAAATGCACCACAAGTAAGTTGTGAAGATACAGACTTTTCTTTTTTTACAATGAGGGCTCTTAGTGTGCAAGCTAAAGAGAAGACTAACTAAAGGGAGTGCATATTCCACACTAGATGCGAAATAAAAAATCAAGTTTGTAGCCTTATCATTGATTGAATAAGCTGCACCAATGTGGCTAGCACAACAATGGTGGAGAAGTTGCAACTTCCTACACATAAGCACCCACAGCCATGTAGGTTGCAATGGTTGAATGATACTAGTGAGGTAAGGGTAGCAAAGCAAGTTCTTGATGCTTTTAAGATTGGTACTTATCATGATGAGGTTCTTTCTAATGTTGTGCCAAAGCAAGCATGTCATATCTTACATAGGAGACTATGCCAATATGATAGGAAGGTTACTCATGGTGGTGATCAAAATTTGTACTTTTTTATTCATAAAAATAGGCTAGTTACTCTTTTTCCACTTTATCCACAACAAGTCTTGGAGGATCAATACAAGCTTCAACGGAAGGTTAAAAGAAAAGTGAATAAGGGGAAAGTTGAGGGCAAGAGAGAGAAGCATGAGAGGAAAGTTAAGAAAACAACCGAGAAAAAATGTAAGGAGTGTGAAATTAAGAGGAAAGAGAGTGGAGAGTTCCTAAGAGAAAAGAAAGAAGGGAAGCTAAGTGAAAAGAAAGAGTGTTGCATTGTTAAAATGAGAGATGTAAGGCAAGCCCTTCAAGCAAGAAGGTCAGTTCTTTTTTTGTTTTATAAAGATTTATATCTTACTATCAATGATCTAACCTTTTTCCTAGTTCGGCTGTGCCTTTGTTGCAGGAATTTGAGGATTTTTTTCCTAAGGAACCAAGGGGCGTACCACCAATTAGAGGGATGGAACATTAAATTGACTTGATCCCTGGAGCTCCTATTCTTAACAAAGTCATATATAGAACAAACCCTGAGGAGACTAAGGAAATCAAAAAGTAAGTGAAGGATTTGTTGGTGAAAGGATTTGTTAAAGAGAGCATGAGTGCATGTGCTGTACCTGTGTTATTAGTGCCAAAGGAGAATGATTCATGGCAAATGTGCATGGATTGTAGGCCTATCAACAAAATCACTGTAAAGTATAGACACCTTATCCTTAGATTTGATTATATGCTTGATGAATTGCTTGGTTTTACTTTATTTTCAAAGATTGATTTAAAAAGTGGGTACCATCAAATAAGAATAAGGGAAGGGGATAAATGGAAGATAACTTTTGAAACCAAATTTGGCTTATACAAGTGGCTGGCAATGTCATTTGGTTTAACTAATACTCCTAGCACTTTTATGAGACTTATGAATCATGTTTTGCATGGCCTTATAGGAAGTTTGTTGTTGTATAATCTTACTTTATAGCAAAGACCTAGAAGAGCAAGTGGAACACTTAAGGCAAGTGGTAGAAACATTGAGAGAACAAAATTTATTTGCTAACCTTAGAAAGTGCTATTTTTGTGTTGATAAAGTGATCTTTCTTAGATATGTTGTGAGCTCTAAAGGTGTTGAAGTAGACCAAGAAAAGGTAAAATCCATCTAAGAATAGCCGGTTCCCACAATAATTTCTGAGGTAAGATCCTTTTATAGGTTAGATAGCTTCTATAAAAGGTTTGTTAAGAATTTTTCTACTATTGCAGTACCTCTTACTAAATTTGTTAAAAATAATGTTAGTTTTATGTGGGAGAAAGCTCAACACAAAGCATTCATGTTATTGAAAAAGAAGTTGTGTCATGCACCTGTGTTAGCTTTGCCTAACTTTTCTCAAACTTGAGATTGAGTGTGATGCCTCAAGTTTAGGCATTGGACCTATCTTGATGCAAGAGAGGCGGTCAATTGCTTTCTTTAGTGATAAACTTAATGGAGTAGCACTTAACTATCTTGTTTATGACAAGGAGTTGTATGCCTTAGTAAGGGCATTAGAGACATGACAACATTACTTATGTCCCAAGGAGTTTGTCATTCACACGGATCATCAATCTTTTAGACATCTTAAGGGCCAAGGTAAATTGAACAAATGACATGCTAAGTGGGTGGAATTTATTAATTTTTTTCCTTACGTGATTAAGTACAAGAAACGCAAAGAGAATATAGTGGCGGATGCACTATCTAGGAGGTATGCCTTACTATCCACTCTAGATGCTAAGTTGCTTGGATTTGAACACTTAAAGAAATTGTATGCAATTGACCCAAATTTTAAAGATTTCTTTTCTAAGTGCTCTAATGTTACTTTTGACAAGTTTTATGAACAAGATGGATTTCTCTTTAGAGAAAATAGGTTGTGTATGCCACGAACATCCATGAGGGAGTTGCTTATCAATAAGGCTCATAGTGGCGGTCTTATGGGATACTTTGGTATACCCAATGCCTTGGAGATTCTCAAAGAACACTTCTTTTGGCCACATATGAGAAAGAATGTTGAAACAGTTTGTAGCCACTGCATTGCTTGCAAGAAGGCTAAATATAAGCAAACTACTAATGGTTTATATACTCCTCTACTCATACCTTCACATTCTTGGACTAACATTTCTATGGATTTTATCGTAAGACTTCTTATGACTAAAATAGGAAGAGATTTTTTTTTTTTTTGTGGATAAATTTTCCAAGATGGTGCATTTTATTCGATGCAACAAAACTGATGATGCTGTAAATGTGGCTGAGTTGTTCTTCAAGGAAGTGGATGTCTACATGGGGTTCCTAAAACCATAGTGTTTGATAAAGATGCTAAATTGTTTTGTTACTTATGGAGAACATTGTGGGGTAAACTTTGTACAAAATTGCTATTTTACTTCATGTCACCCATAAACTATGGTAACAAATAGAACTTTAAATACTTTGCTTAGAGTCATTATTAAGAAAAACTTGAAAACATGGGAGGATTGCCTGCCACATGTTGAATTTGCATATAATAGGACTTTCCATAAGACAAACAAATACTCCTGTTTTGAATTTATATGTGGCCTTAGTCCATTGACCCCTTTAGATCTTTTTCCTTTGCCTCCTAATTAGTTTTCCAGCATAAATGGTGCCGAAAAGGCAGAATTGGCATGCACAATGCATAAGAATGTTAAAGCTCAAATTGAAAATAAGAATCAACATGTGGCACATTCGGTCAATAAAGGGCATAAGAGAGTGACTTTTGAACATGGAGATTGGGTTTGGGCGCACATGAGGAAGAAAATTTTCCTTGCTTAAAGAAGGACTAAGTCGCAACCAACAGAAGATGACCCTTTTTAAGCTGTGAAGAAGATTAATGATAATGCCTACCAACTTGATTTTCTAGGTGAGTATAATGTTAGTGATACTTTTAATTTGTATGATCTCTCTCTATATGACAATGCAGATTCGAGGATGAGTCCTTTTGAGGAAGGGGGAGATGATAGAGGAGCCTAAGCTACACTATAAGCACCTAAGGACCCTTTGGTGACAAGCTCGATACCAATGACAAGGAGGCATGCTAAGAAGGTTTAGGATACACTTTCAAGTTTGATTTTAAAGTTTCTTGGACACTTGGAGGTTGTACATAGAGAGCATGTGCAAGAGAACACCTAAAAGGCCTTCAAGAGCACACCCAAGGGCACCGTTCACTCCTGTATGAATATCTTGAGTGCTGTGGGTGCATGGGCGGCCAAGGTAGCTAGAGACTCCTCTAATATGTCCTATAGATGTTGGGAAGAATCCATGCAAGGCCATGCATGAAAATGAGGATGATAGGACATGGATCCCATGAAGACCCCAAAAGCGAGCCAAGGGGGCTTGCTAGGGTGTACCTGAGAAGGCCCAACTTGCCAACTTAGGTTTCCATCCAATTTTTCAGATTTTTATAGTTTATTTCATTTTTTTTAATTATATTAAAGACATATTTTACATGTACAAAAGTTGCACATGTTTTCTACTTGTTTTGGTAAAGTTTTGAGTGCTAGGACTCCTAAACCTAAGAGGATTTGTATCTTAAGCTAGCTTAGAACTTCTGGTCCTTTTAGGACTTGTTCCATTTAGTCTTTAGATCTTTAAAACCTATAAATAAATCCCTTGTATGCTATTATCAACACAGGTAATCGTTAATAAAGTTATTTGCTTGGGAGTTTCTCTCCTTAGTTCTTATTAAACTTATTTTCGGCACATAGGAGATTAACTAGTTTCTTTGTGTGTTTACCATGTTTCTTATTTGTATTCACTGGTTGAATAAAGGTAGGGGTTACTTAGCTTTTAGATTGTTCTTTGTGGAGCCTGATAAGCATCTTGTTGCGTTTTTTGGTCTTATACCAATGAGGTTCCTATTAGAAGGTAGGGGATGGGGAAAAGATTAGGTTATAGGAGGATGTACAAGTATGAGAGATGTTTAAAAGAATGATTTTGTAGACTTTTTAGTTTAGATAGAGAAAAATTATATGATTAAGTAAAGAGGCTTTTAGGATTAAGGTGTTTTAAGATATAAGTAGGATTGGCACAACAAAGTAAAGGGTAGAGAATATGCAAAATTGGGAGCAATAATATATTGTGTAGGTAAGATCTCCGTTTCTGTAGAATTGCAAAACAAATGGAGTTGGAGCTGCAATCTAGGTAGGGAACTATCCTCTACAATCGGGGACTAAGCCTCTAAGAGAATGGTAAGATCCCTAAAATGCATAAAGAGGGCTACTCATAAAGGTTAATGCATCTTCCTTCTATCAAGAGATTGCTATGTCAAAAGTACGAAGAGCTAGAATACCATTTTCCTAAAAATTATAAAGGCATATAGCATTATGCCTTATGGAGAAAAGCTCATACTCATTATCACCAGTTGAAATTGTATCCCATCTATGGGACAAGGCTAAAAGCCAAATTCAAAAGCAGTCTTCATGAATGCTAAGCCCGAAACCTCTATTAAGCAAATTGTATATATTCCTGACATAGGATAGTTCACCTAATGTGCATAAAGGCATATTCATATGTTTGCCACATATGAATACCAAAATGCAAAGATGCTTTAAACCCCATATTCCCTTAGGTGATGTGCTTGTTAATTCCCATAACCTAAAATAAACATAACAAATCCTGGGTTACCATGCCCAAGACCAAGTTTATAGTGTGAAGCTTATGTAGGTCAAGGACTAAAGCACAAGTCTATTAAACCCATTATTTGGCTATATATATAGTGGTTACTTCTATCTCGCCACTCATTATAATGCATAGGGGAAAGAAAACATTAAGTCCTACAATTTTGATCATTTTTTTATTTAAGTCCTAAAACTTTGCAAGTTTCTATTTGAGTACTAAAACTTTCAAAAATATGTACATAGTCATAAACCATTAGCTACTTGTTCTAAAGTTAACACTAGGACTAACTATTTACACATTGTGCAAGTTGTAGAACCCAAATAGAAATTCATAATGTTTTATAACTCAAATAGAAATTGAAACATTTTAGGACTTAAATAGAAATTTCACAAAAGATTTAAAATTGAAAGTGGTATTTCCCCTAGCTTTTATTTGATTGGTGTTTCAAAATCTTTTGAGAAAATACTAATTTGTCTTTCTTTGTGTTTTTTTCAAATATTTTTTAAAACCGATCCTCCATTTTCTTATGATGAAAAGAAAAACGCTTTTCTTTCTTAATTTTTCAAAAGAAGATACGATATTGTTTTCTATTTATGCATCGAATAATAAAAAATCACACTTTATTCTTATTCAATATGTCTCATTAATAATCTTTTCCAGTTAGGAAAAATTATTTTAAAAAATTCCCAAACTCATTAATAAATTTATTATTTCTGTATAAGTTAGGCTGTGATTACTTTTTAATGTCTAAAAATATTTATTCTGAGAAGTCTTGTATCTTTTGAAACTTTTGATTATCCTCTAAGATCTTCAAAAAGTACTTTAATTTTTCTTTTTGTAAAAACATATATTTTTTTTAGCTTTTCTTCAAAAAAATAAAAAATATTGTAAGAAATTCCTACTTCTAAAAAAATATATTTCAAGTCAGGGAAAAACTATTTCATTTTTTTTATTGGCAATACAAAAATTTTATTAAGAGATAACAAGGTAAAAAACGGAGATACAAATATCATCCTAGACGAAGGAAAAAACAGCTTTCAGTCCTAAATCTTTTGCAAATTTTCTATTTAAGTCATAAAACTTTTTGAATTTTCATTTGTGTTCTAAAACTTGCAAGATTTGTAAATAGTTTGTCCTAAAGTTAACCTTACAACAAGAGACTAATGGTTTAGGAATAATTGATTACACATTTTTAAATTTTTAGGACTCAAATAAAAACTTGTAATATTTTAGAACTTATATAAAAAAGGGATCAAAGTTTTAAAACTGAATCTGCTCTTTCACCTAACATATGCCACAACCTTACTTACTTGAGCATGGATGCCCTTCCTCTGTATCTTTGTACCCAGGCGACTGATGTTGTCCAAAGACTTCGACACATTAGCTTTTCGTCGGGAAGTACTTTGCATATCAAGAGATAAAACAATATTGCCTCTCGGCATGCAGTCTCTTATTTTGTAGTCCAACTGAATACCACACATCTTTTAATTTTTTTCAAAAAAAAAAAAGTTTTAACAACGACTTGCAAAATATTTTAACAAAATGCCATGATGTTGCAATAAGAAAGGGTCTCTGGTTAGAGAGAGAAAGTCTCTGTTTGAGGTTTTCCTAGCGATCTGGCCTGTCTAGTGTCATTAATCCTTTCTGGTTCTTTGTAACTCTCATCGTTAGTAAGTTCAGTCATTTCCGTCGGCACTTAGGGGCTGAGATGGCGGGGAGCACTGAAGCCTCTGTTTGCCTAAACGTTGCAACCTGTGTGGAAACATCTGATTCTCAGGAAATAGGCACCAAGAGGATTAGAGGTGACAATTGCGATTCCCTGAAATGAGGCCTTCATGGTTCTTCAGATCGCATCTCATAAAAGGATACACAAATGGAGGAAGGCCAGGTTTCGGGTGCTGATGCTCTGTCTCTACTCTCCTAACAAAAGTGACAAAGATGTAGAAGATAATGTAGAGGTGGATGACAATATTCCGACAGTTAAAATTAACAAGGATATGAGAAGAAGAATCAGGAAGAAATAGCCGCAATATTGTTAAGGTTTTAGGGAGAAATGTCATGCATTGACTTAGGAGATTTATTCCTCTTCAAGTTTGCCTCCTCTGAAGCCTATAAATGAGAACTATATGGTAAAATTTAAATTTGGTCCCCTAACTTTAAGGATTATCATAATGTGGTCTATTAACTCAAAAAGCGACTATTAAAATCCTCTAACTAAACTCACGTGTCCTATTTTGGTCCCTACCGTCAGTTCAAGCGTTAGTTCTAACAGAAATTGCCTACGTGGCACCGAAATTGTCACGTGGCATCCTCTTTTATGACAATAAATGATAAGACTGGAAGAATAATAAATCTCAAGCTAGAATTGACAAAGTAAAATAATTTTAGGGACTTAAAAAATTAATAACCCTAATTTTCAGCTCTTCCCTAACTCTCACAGTTCGCCGCCGCCATCTACGCCCGCCTAGTTTCGATTGTCGAGACCGGCGGCATTGCAGAAGTGGCGACAACTGTTCCTGACGAGTGTGAGAGAATGGGCGGTGAGAGAATAGGCGGCGGAGGAGGAATGGGTAGGTTCCTGGCCAGTTTCGAGATCTCCAATTTTTTCTTCACCGACGGTGGAGGTGCGAGCAGTTGCCTGGGGTCAAGTGGGGAAAGAATCGCAATGGAGCAACAGCACGTGAGTAGCAACGGGCGACGTCCGGGGGTGGTTGGAAACGGTGGAGCGATCGATGGAGAGGGCTGCCGGCATGTGCTAGAGGTTAGAGGTTGGAGGCTAGTGTCGAGCAACAAAGGGAAGCTCCGGGGACCGCGGGGAGAAAAGGTTTGGGCCGTCTGGGGATTAGGGAGGCAAGACAAGCAGAGAAGCTAAAAGGGAAGAGAATGGGCCAATAGGAGAATGGGCGGCGGAGAGGTAGAGGTGGGCGGCCGCGTGGGTGGCGGAGGTGGTTGAGCATTTGGAAGATTATGGTTAATCTGTGTCTTAAGTCCTTAATATTATGTATTTTAATCAATTTTAGTCTCATACTTAATGTTCTTCCATACTAGTCACTCATTGCTATGACATAGGATGACACATGGTAAAATGGGTGCCACATGGACATCTTCCATCCAAGTTAACGGCTTAAGCAACGGAATGGATTGAAATAGAACAAGTTAAGGGAGGTAGGAGACTTTAATATACACTATTGAAGGTAAGGGACCACATTAGGACGATTCTTAAAGTTATGGGACCAGATTTGGATTTTACCCGAGAACTATATGATGGTCCCAGGTTTTTGGGATCCTATTACGTCACGGTTTGCCCATGGGAACGAGAACTCAGAACTAAACAAGCAAAAATCACAGCAATAGCGATCTGGGCAAGGTTACTGAAACTACCGCTGGATTTCTACGAAGAAGATATTCTAAGAGAAGCCGGAAATCAACACTGAGAATGGTATCAGAGGGTAATATGCTCGTTTATGTGTGAAAGTAGAGCTGGATAAACCCCTAGTTACCAAGATCAGACTTGGCTCATTGGTCCAACCGGTTGTGTATTTAGTTACAGCTCTTTGTTATAAATGTGGGTGCATTGGACATCTTCAGGCGGATTGTGCAAGTGACAAAGAAAGATCTTTCTATGGTACCTAGAATAGTTAATACTTTTCAATTGTTAATGGTTTTACCAAATCACAAAAGTGGAGGAAGGCTATAAGCCTGACAATGGAGATAGCCCCATGGCTAGAGGTTCATCCTAGATGAAAGCAAGCCATCAGGAACAAAGTCACTGGAAAATCATATGTGGCAATCAGAAATAACTCCCATACTAGAGCTCAAGTCAGATCGGATGGGACAACTAACAGTTCCCATGTATCAAACGGCTACCTCAACGGTCAAAGCAACAGACAACAACCTGGTGGAGGTCAACAGTCCACGCACACTCAGTACCGGGCAAAATCCAAGGAATGGCGGGCTACACCTATAGGCCCATTTTCTTTTAAGGCAATGGAGAGGTGTACACATTCTTCCAGTGTACCCAACCTTCTCCCCTGGTTACCTATTTCAGTGTACAACTCTGGAAGAATGTGTAGCGATGCAGAAGAAAGAAAAGGAACACTGGATTCACGAATCATGGGATCAATAGAACAGACGATCCGCTAGGCGAGGCGGGCGGGACCCCTCCCCTTTCACAAAAATTTTGAAAGCCCTGAACATTAGATTCAAGACTGGACTCCAGTTCTGCAAGCTGCTCCTGAGAGAGAAGGAGACTCGGGAATACTCCTTGCATCTGATGAAGATAAAGGAAATAGAAGATGTTGCGCCATGGACCAAGATCGTCAGACTGCCCCATTACCATAAAAATGCGGACATGGTGATGTGGGACAAAGAGACGAAGATGGCTTTTCTGTTGGAGAGCTTTGCCAAGTGGTGGCTGGGAGGGAAACTACTCATTAATTTTGATATGAAGCTGCAAACCCTCTTTCGAACCCACTATTATGGACCTCATTCATCAGCATCGTCCGACCATCTTAGGGGTGTTTGAAACCCGTATCTCTAGAGGGACTACGAGGAATATCAGTGCCAGCTTAGTGTATGATGGACGATACCTTCTGGATTCCAATGGATTCTCGGGTGGTATCTGGCTGTTATGGGATAAGACGAAGGTCTCCATTGATGTTGTGCCCCAAGGAGCTCAAGCGATTCATGCGTTGGTCCAGGTTCCTCATTTTCCCAACTCATTTTTTGGTGGTCTATGCTACTAGCACTATGTTTAATACCTATTGTAAGCTGTGGTCTGAGTTAAGAAATGTAGGAGATAGTTTCAGAGGTCCCTGACTCATTGGCAGAGACTTCAATGAGGTTCTTCTGCATACTGAGAAATGGGGTGGAAATCCTCTTAATCAGACTCGCTTATCTCATTTTCGTGGCTGCCTTGGTGATTGTCGCCTCCTAGATTTGGGTTTTAAGGGTAATAAATACACTTGGTCCAATAACCAGAGAGGTAGTACTGCTATTAGAGTGAGATTAAATCATGCTTTGGCAAATGCTAGCCGGCGTACTATTTTTCCTGAGGCTACTGTTTTGCACCTTCCTCGTATAAACTCAGATCATTCTCCCTTGCTTACTGACCTGTGTTTCCAGTGTCCCAGAGTAGGCAATAGACCTTTTAGGTTTGAACTTTGTTGGCGTCATCACTTGGAGTTCAGATCTCTGATTTCTAATAATTGGAACCCAGGTAGTCCTGTTTCTGAGAACTTAAATAATCTTTCCATGCTGCTTAAAACATGGAATAAGGATGTCTTTGGAAACATTTTTCAAAAAAAAAAAAAAAAAATCCTTGCTCGTTTTGCTGGTATTCAAAAAGCTCTTGATTCTTATCCTTCTAAGTTTCTCTCTGAACTTGAACATGAGCTTACTGTTTCCTATAAATCCCTGCTTAACCAAGAAGAAGATCTTCGGAGATTAAAGGTTCGTATTGATTGGACCACTGAGGGTGATAGGAACACCAGATTTTTCCAAACTTCAACCCTTATTAGGAGAAGGAGAAGTAAAATTGTCAGGTTAAAGGACTCTGTTAGGAATTGGATTGATTCTGCTGATGGTGTTGTTAGGTTAATTTGTGATCACTTCAATGATTTATTTACTGCTTCGCATGATTCTGTTAAGTGGTCTCCTTTCTGGAAGGTAAGAGCCAAACTCAAGGTTCCTGGATTTGGTTTGAATTGTATAGCTAATATTCCCTTACTTGAGGAAATCGAAGGGGCTGTTAAGGATTTGAAGCCTTTTAAAGCCCGGGGACCAGATGGCTTCCATCCTTTTCTCTTTAAAAAATTTTGGGATGTGGTTAGAGAGTCTCTTGCGAAAGTTGTGGTCGATATTTTTTATTTCTAAAGCTTTTCCCCCTGAGTGGAATAAGTGTTTTGTTGCTCTAATTCCTAAAATTGAAAGTCCTGAAACTGTGACAAGCTTTAGACCTCTCAGTCTGTGTAATACTAAGTATAAAATCATCTCTAAGATCATTATGAGTCATCTCGGAAAGGATATAGTAAGGCTGACTAGCCCTTGGCAAACAGCTTTCATACCTGGAAGAAAGGCCTCAGACAACGCCATTATTGTTTAGGAAGCTCTCCATTCCTTTAAAGCTAAAAAAGTTAAGGTTGCCTATATGACGATCAAAATTGATCTTGATAAGGCCTATGATAGGCTGGAGTGGCATTTTATTAAACAAGCACTTGTATTTTTTAACTTCCCTTTAGAGGCTAGTCAATTGATCATGTCTTGCATTACCTCTAATATTATGTCAATTCTTATAAATGGTGAAATCTCTGGGGAAATATCCCCCACCCGTGGTATAAGACAAGGTGATGCCCTCTCCCCGTATATTTTTATTATTTGTTTGGAGTACCTTGCGTTTAAAATTTGCATGGAGTGTGAAAGTGGGAGCTGGGAAGGGGCTAGACTGGGCAGGAAACTTGTCTATTTATCCCATTTATTCTTGTTGATGACATTATTCTGTTTGCCATGGCTTCTTTAAAGTCTGCTAATACTATTAACAAGGTGTTGCATGAATTCTGTGATGTTTCTGTTTTCTGGCAATGCTGTGGCTGCCTTGAGAAATAGAATCTGTGATAAGTTGGGGATTAAAGAAACTCAGGATATTGGTCATTACCTTGGTTTTCCTATGTCCCCTAAAAAGTGGACTAAAACTGATTGTGCTTTTATTCTTGACAAAATGAATGCCAAGTTAAAGGGGTGGAAAGGGGACTGCCTGACTATCGCTGGAATGGTGGTCCTCACAAATTCTGTTTTAGCCACTATTCCCAGCTATTATATACAAATAAACTGTCTACCTAGGGCCATTACTGACTAGATTGATAGGATTAGTAGAAATTTTATCTGGCGATCTACTTCTGATAATAGAAAGCTTCAATTGGGAAAATGTTACTAAGCCTATAAATCCTTGGGGGGTTTAGGAATAAAGAGTTGAATGGAGCTACTATTGCCAAGTTGACTTGGCAGGTGTACAGAAATGATTGCCATCCTTGGATTGAAGTCATGAAGAGTAAGTACCATGATAACCCTTCAAAAAAATGTGATTCTGCCATGTGGAGTAAAATTAGAAAACAGTGGCAATGGGTTCGTAATAACTCCATATGGACTGTTGGTAATGGCCGTAGGATAAATTTTTGGAATGACATTTGGTGTTCTCAGATGCCAATTAGGAGCTTGATTGCTGGCCCCCTCGCCGAAATGGAGGAACATATTTCTGTGGCTGATTATCTCCGGGATCATAATTGTGTGTCTTTTGTTCTTCCTCCTAGCATTATTGACTTGATTTCTAGAGCCTTTATTAGTCAAAATCCTTATGCCACTGACAAGCTATCCTGCAGGTTTTTGTAGAAAGGTAAGTTCAAAATTTCTCTGCTCTGGCATACAGTAGTACTAGGAACTTACCTTTAAACTCAAACAATTCTGAGTGGAATTGGCTTTGGAAACTTAAAACTTATCCTCAGATTAAGTGTTTCTTGTGGAAAGTTATACATGATAGAATTCCTGTGAATGATGTTGTTGGCCCAAGTGCAACCAAGAGGGGGGTGAATTGGTTGAGTTCCAAAAATAAAGCACAAATGAATTCTTGAAACCCCAAACTCAAATTCAATTTGAGGAACAATGATCAACTCTATTTTACTCAGAAAATGACTACCACAATCCACCTAGAATTTGCTTTGAAAGCTATCTTTGAAGTAGTTTTGAAAACAAGCAAGTTAAACCAAAACAAGTTGCTTAAAACACCCACCAAAGCTCAAGTGTGTAGAGAGAAGAAGAGACTTGGACAAGAGAATTTTTATAGAGGTTCGAACTCTCCTCTTGAGAGCCTACTCCTCTCCTCAAGCTTACCACTTGAGAGTTTTCTTCTCTACTATGAAACACAATGCTACACAATAGCCTTCAAAGGCATACAACACTTAGGTAGATCCTTCTACCTTCACCTCTCACTAGTTTTGCCAAAGGCTAACTAGAAAACGCGCCACTTGAGACATTTAAACCCAAGCCTTCAGACTTCAGTTTAACAGGTTAAAACCGAGTTTTAACGCGTCTGCTGAAGCTTGAAAACTCACAGGAAACTTATCCTTCGAATTAACTCAGTTTAACGTGTTAAAGTGTAAAGCTTGGGAGCAAGTTAAACTTAGGTGAAACAAATACCTGTTAAACTTTGATTTTAATGGATTAAACTTGAAACCACTCCAAAACACTTGTAATTTGGACATCAAAACTTGATTCAAACATTACCTAAGTTAATAACCTACTAATTTCTTTTCAAAGACAATTTTTCCTCAATACTTCTAAAACATATTTTTTTAGATAAACACTTAACACACTTGGAAATTAAGCATAAGTTCAATTAACCTTATTTTAACCAAAAGGTGAGATTAAAAATATTAACACAAATCATTTGTCATCATCAAAATTAAGGTTTTCTTTGGAACAAATCCAACAATCTCCCCCTTTTTGATGATGACAAAACAATCTTTCAAAAAATACATATAACATGCAAACAACAAGCATAAACAATAATTCTCCTCCTTCATTAATTATTCTTCAATTTTATCTCTCCCCCTTTTTGTCATAATCAAAAAATATATATATATAAACAAAATAAATCATGAAAATTTTTCAACAAAGTTAACACAACATGCAATAAGGTCCCCCTTAATCAAGGTATATAAACTCTAAGGAATTTTTGCAAGAAAGCATGCTCCCCCTTAGTCCAAGCATATAACAAAAAATTCTCCCCCTTTCTAGATCAAGCAAAATAGCCAAATATCAACTAATAGACTAGTAACATAATATTTTTCATACAAAATCATATCATCAAAATATTTGAACAAATCCACAATCATCATGATACTCATAAAACATATCACATATCTTCCAAGAATAATGAATAACTTATATATACTCATCAAGCAACATATCAAAACCAAATAGCTCAATGCATCAAAAAATTATCATTAACCAAATAAAATCAACAATGTTACCACAAATGAACTTTGTCTCAAGCATTTGCCATTGAACTTCAAATTCCCAATTTCTTGGTGCATAGAGCTTCATGTGTATGCTTCTAATTTTTGCTCCACACTTTAGCACCCTACATGAAATTTCAATTTTTTCTTTTTGGTACCCAAATTTCTTTGGGTCCTTGAGGGTTAGCTCTAATAATTTTAGTTCCTTTAGGAACCCATACTAATTTGTAGCCAAAAGGAACCTTTCCTTTTCTAACCATGCATTCATAAGAATGATGACCTTTTCCACCACAAGCATGACATGTTACAAATGAACTACTTGATGAGGATGAAGATGAAGATGCATCAATAAATCTATTCCTAAATTTTCTTTCTTTCATTAATGGATTAAAACCTATACCGGCCTTATCATAAACACCCTTTTGTACTCCAAGTAACAAGTCAAGTTTTTCTTTTCCCTTGACAAATCTAGACAAAGATTGTGTGAGATTAAAGTTCTCCTTTTTTAGCTCATCTCTTTCTTTAGTCAAGGATGCATTCAAAACTTGTTTAGCAAGTTTTTGAGAATCCTTGTAAAGAGCATTGAAAGCATTTTGTAATTCTAAGTATTCACTACCTATAGATATGTATGAGCTAGAAGAGTCACTTGAATAACTTATTACCTCATCTTCTTCTTTTGCCATAAGACATAGATTGGAGTAGCTTTGATTTATTGATGTTGCTTTATCTTCATCTATCATTAAGCACAAGTTGACATCCTCACTTGAATCACTTGAAGTTGAACTTTCACTTGAGGATTGATCACTATCACTCCATGTTCTCATGGTTTTGCCATTTTTCTTATTGCTTCTTTTCTTTTGCTTCTTATGCTTCTTCTTCTTCTTCAATGGACAATCAAATTGTAGGTGCCTGGGCTCCTTGCAATTGTAGCAAATAACTTCATCCCTCCTTTTAGAGTCCTCTCCTTTATTCTTTTCATACTTCTCCTTTTTGAAGTTTTTGCTTCTTGACTTCTTGAACATCTTACTAAATTTTCTTGCCAAGAGGGCCGCATCAATTTCTCCATCTTCACTTGATGATGTGTGGTCCTCTTGAGTCTTCAAAGCCATTGACTTGTTCTTCTTGATGTATCTTTCCTCAACTTGTTCCTTCATCTCATAGGTCAATAGCTTTCCAAAGAGCTCATCCACATGCATTGTCTTAATGCTTCCTCCTTCATTGATGGCTTCAACTATGCTCTTCCATGATGGAGGTAAGCTCCACAAGATCTTCCTCACCAACTCCTCATTTGTGTACTCCTTCCCAAGTAGTTTGAGTGGTGTGAGGATCTCATTGAATCTTCTAAACATCTCTTGAATGCTTTCATTTGGCTCCATGGTGAACAACTCATATGCCCTCACAAGCATGTGCATCTTGGTGTCCTTCACTTGTGTGGTACCTTCATAAGTCACCAATAGCTTGTTCCATATATCCCTAGCATTTCCACAAGAAGAAACCAAATTGAATACATCAGGGGTTAGTGCACAATATATAATATTCATTGCCCTTGCATTCATAGTGCACATGAGATCATCCTCCGGTTCATATTCCGTTCGATCTTTTGGCACTTGGTTTCCATCAACCAATTTTATAGGTATCCTAGGACCATCCTTAATGATCCTCCAAAGAGCATGATCAATAGCTTGGATATGAATTTCCATTCTAGTTTTCCACCAATTAAAGTTTGTGGAGTCAAACAAAGGTGGCCTAGAACGATTTTGCCCCTCAAGATGCATGCTAGTGGTTGCCATGGATCTTTAGGCTTGAAAATCGTAGGATTTTATCAAAACACAACCACTAGCTCTGATACCAATTGTTGGCCCAAGTGCAACCAAGAGGGGGGTGAATTGGTTGAGTTCCAAAAATAAAGCACAAATGAATTCCTGAAACCCCAAACTCAAATTCAATTTGAGGAACAATGATCAACTCTATTTTACTTAGAAAATGACTACCACAATCCACCTAGAATTTGCTTTGAAAGCTATCTTTGAAGTAGTTTTGAAAACAAGCAAGTTAAACCAAAACAAGTTGCTTAAAACACCCACCAAAGCTCAAGTGTGTAGAGAGAAGAAGAGACTTGGACAAGAGAATTTTTATAGAGGTTCGAACTCTCCTCTTGAGAGCCTACTCCTCTCCTCAAGCTTACCACTTGAGAGTTTTCTTCTCTACTATGAAACACAATGCTACACAATAGCCTTCAAAGGCATACAACACTTAGGTAGATCCTTCTACCTTCACCTCTCACTAGTTTTTCCAAAGGCTAACTAGAAACCCTTCTAACCCTTTTTCCCTTATAAGGAAATCACTCAACCACTCAAGACAAGCTCAACAATTTGTGGTTACAAGGTAAGAACAAAGCAACCAATGCTAGATAAGCCAATGAAAGCACAAGCACAAGTTCTTGGCAACCTTTCAAAATTCTGCTCTTTGATTGATGAATCCTTTTTCTAGTTGCCAAGTTATGTTTACAACATGTTTCTTAGTGTAAATATACTCTTTAGGAAGCTATTAGACCGTTGAAACCCTGCTGGATGTGCCTGAAAAGTTTCCTTAAAATTTGGAGAGCCGTTGCTCTGTTTTTTGCAAAATGACAGGAACTTCCAGATTTCGAATTAAGTTCTGAGTTTAACCTGTTAAACTCAGCTTCTCTCTCCAACGGTCAAAAGCAACAGGAGACAAAGCATTTAATGCGCGGCAGACGTGTACAGGTGGCGTCTTCTAATTCGTCCGAGCTTCATTTGAAATTTTAGCTGAAAACGCGCCACTTGAGACATTTAAACCCAAGCCTTCAGACTTCAGTTTAACAGGTTAAAACCGAGTTTTAACGCGTCTGCTGAAGCTTGAAAACTCACAGGAAACTTATCCTTCGAATTAACTCAGTTTAACGTGTTAAAGTGTAAAGCTTGGGAGCAAGTTAAACTTAGGTGAAACAAATACTTGTTAAACTTTGATTTTAATGGATTAAACTTGAAACCACTCCAAAACACTTGTAATTTGGACATCAAAACTTGATTCAAACATTACCTAAGTTAATAACCTACTAATTTCTTTTCAAAGACAATTTTTCCTCAATACTTCTAAAACATATTTTTTTAGATAAACACTTAACACACTTGGAAATTAAGCATAAGTTCAATTAATCTTATTTTAACCAAAAGGTGAGATTAAAAATATTAACACAAATCATTTGTCATCATCAAAATTAAGGTTTTCTTTGGAACAAATCCAACAGATGTGTTGCATCATATTGGTCTACATACTGATAACAATTGCCTGAGATGCCCTCATGATGTTGAATCAATAGAGCATATTGGCTGTATACCATGCCTTTCGTTTTGTGGATTCTATGGAAAGGTCGTAACACACTTGTGTTCGAAGGTAAAAGCTCTGACCCCTTTGTTCTGATTTCTAGAATTAAGGCTCAAGCTGTGGAATTTTTCCCATTTTAGGAAATATCAAAACTAAGATTAATAAATCGGTTACTACTCTGTCTTGGGAGCCCCCTGGCAGTGGGTGTTTTAAGTTGAATTTCGATGGAGCCTCTAACAGCTCTATTTAGAGGGCAGGTGCAGGAGGACTTATACGTGATAGACTGATAGTTCTGGTCATTTTGTTATTGTTTTCGAAAGGAGTCTTCCTTTCACAAGTCCTTTAATGGCTGAGGTATGGGGGTTATATGAGGGTCAATGCACGGCTTGTCTTACGGGTGATATTCGCTCAGAAATGGAGACGGATTGTAAAGAGTTATCTCATTTGATTAACTTCACTCCCTCGGACACACACTTTGCTTATAATTGCCTTTTTGAGTGCAGGTCACTCATGCGGGTTCTTCATGTGGAGCGGCTACAACATCGTCCAAGGAAGACTAATGAAACGGCGGACCGACTCTCAAACGGTGATCTCCTCTGCTTTCCGGGAACGACTCGAGCTCATGGAAAGAACTAGAATTCAACGTCTTTCTATCCTTCAACTCGAAATCCATTTTGAAATCTAGCGCTTAGCGCTTTCTGTTTGAATCCCGTGAAAGTTGAAGCAAAGGTCTTATCGATGTGTCGTGGCTTTCATGTCAACAGGGAGAGCGAGAGCTGCAAGCAATCAAGTACCAGACCTTGGAATCAAAGCGTTCAAGCATCAAATCCATTGAACAAAGTTGCTTGTCTCTGGAGCAGAAGATTGCGACGCAGAATTTCAGAATCTCCATCCTCAATTAGCAAATCGAAGACCGGGAATCCGAACACAATGATAATTAGAAGAAGTTTAAGTAAGCAAAATTGTGTGTGTTCTCTCGTGTTCAGTTAATTTCTCTTTTGTCTTTGTGATTCTGAATTGGACTTCAATTTTTGAATCCAGGGAGTTGAAATGTGAAATCGAGGAGCTTGAGAAGGTGGATAAGGAAAAACAGAGGCTGTACGAGCTGAAAGGGTTAGAGATGGAGTTCGAGACAACAGCAGAGTAGTTTCTACTGGAGTCTCGGGCGCATGTGTACAGCTTGAGGAAACGCCATAATGAGGTAAAGATTGAGCAGAGCACTCAATTATTATTTCCATGTCCGCTGAAGTTTTTGACAAAATATGCAAGTGAAAATTAGCTGGATTATGAGTTCATAAGCAAAAACTTGGTTCTTGAATTTTGATGTTGAACTTTTAATTAGGTAGGATAGCCATCATTCAATAATAAGTAACAATAAACAAAGAAATGTTGCTGGTGTTTGAGAAAATGTGCTTGTGAAAGTGAATTGGATTTTAATTACGTAATTGCTTGGTTCTTGATTGATGACACGGTACGCACAAATTCTGTGGGTAAAAAAATTATACCCTGAAATTAATTGTAGCACAAATTACAATATTAAAATTTAGAATAGAGATTTTGGGAGATCGACTTTCTAGCATGCTTCTCACGTGCACAATTCTCTGATTAATGTTTCGAGCTTTTGGTGGAGACACAAACGGCTTTTTTACGAACACGAACTCCGGACTTGTCTTGCATGAACACGAACTGTGGTCCCTCCTGCTTTTTTCGGTTTGAGATTTTCTAATGTACTCCTTGGACTTGGGGGCTTTGGGCAATATCCGCTACTTTCTTGCCGCTTTCCTTTGAGTTTAATTTGACGCCGTGTAGAAATGAATCCTTCACGTTCCTCACCACTTTTGTCGGATCTGGACTTGAACTTGATGCAGCGCTATCCTGCATTTTTCGCGTTCCTCGCTGCGTTCTTCAAATTTGGCCTCGAAACTGGGATTTGATCTTCTTGGGAGTTGATTTCTTCTTTTGCTGGGCATTTGTGCTTCATCGGCTTGAAGAACAAGAGAAAACTTCTTGTAGAGAAATTTTTTTTCCTCTCTAAGTTTTTACCTCTCCAATTTCTTCTCTTCCTCCTTTTTTCTCTTCTTCTCTTTTTCTCTTTTTTTTTTTTTTATTCCTTTCAACCTTGGAGGCCTATTTATAGGTGTAGAAAGGAGGTGGTTTAGTTCAAGAGAATGACATGTGACAATTATCTTATATTTTCCTAAAGAGAAAATAAATATGATAATTATCTCTAATTAATTATCCAATTTATTTAATTTAAAAGGATAATTAATGAAATATTCTATAGTATTATAGAATATTTTATCTAAATAATGGGCTTTAATCATTTTGGATTTTGAGGTCCAATTTGTCAAAAGTGGACTTTGGCTAAAATAGCATAATAAGTCTTCATTCAGGGCCTCCAGTTGTGTGCTTTTCGGCTCCCAAAGATTGAGTTTCTTGAATTGGTTTCCAAAATTGATGAACTTTTGAATTTTGGGCATCAATTTAGAAATGGGCTACACAATTTAGATTGGGTTTAATTTTTTTTTTTAAACCCAATTAAATTTTGATGTCTACAAATGCCCCCTCAAGATTATTTATTTATACACTTTTTTTTTGTGGTGTAGTAAATAAAATAATCTTGATTTTTTTTTATGAAAAATTTTGTTGCGTCCTTCAAGATGTGAGAAGAATTTTGCGATATAGTATGTGTCTGGTTGCACCAACTTTGGTCTCTTCCATAAAATATATTTTCAATTTGGGTAGGAAATAATATTTAATTTGAGCTCCAACATCAAATAAACTTAAGTTGAAGTAGGAATTGAATTTATTTTTTATTTTATAACAAATAAATGAGTCAGATTAGAGCTTTAATTCCATTAAAATTTAAGTTCCAAATCTAACTATGTTTTCCAATCCCCAAAAAACAAAGCCGCTATGTATAAATTAAGCATTAATCACCACAATTTTTTACGGGAAACAGGTGGCTTTCTTCTCCCTTACCTTTTTTTTTTTCAGTGTGTTTGTCGTTCATTGATTCACCTTCTTCCGTATCTGTTTCTTTTTCTTTGGCTTGCAGGCGGGCACAGGTTTCTCTATTTGTCCGAGATGTTTCTTCCTTTTCCGAAGGTCACATGTGAGCTTTTTGTTGCTTGCACGTTTTCTCGTCCATGCATTTAATTTGTCTCAGGCTTTGAATCTTTTGCTTGTCTTTGCCTTCACGAGCAGACACGCTTGTAATTTGCTCCGAATCTTTGTCTTTGTCTGGTTCACCATTTTTTTTTTTTCGGCCTTGCTGGAGTTCGTAATTTTTTTTGTTTTTTCACATGCGAAATGGCTACAACTGACTCTTTTTTTTTTTTTTTGGGCCTTTGCTGGAGTTCGTCCTTTTTCTTTTCTTTTCTATTTTTTTTTTTTACATGCCATATTGCTAGAGCTGACTTTTTTTTTTTTTTTACAGAATTTTTTTGTGGCTCTTGGATGCTGTAGAGATTTGAGGGCTTAGGTATAGATCGTCTCCAAACTTTGATTCTATATTTTTCGATCTTTCCAGATCCCGAGGACATAGACGAACCTTTTAGGTTTTAAGATGAATCTTTTCAACCTTGTCTTTGTGCCTTTTTTTTTTACCACGGACCACCTAAGTCCTTTTGCTGTGGAGTGATCGTCAGTGCTATTGCTGCTACGTCAAGTTTCTTCTCCAAGTCAGATATTTTGTTGCAAGATAACTGCCCTGAAGGCGCGTTCAGAAGTTGTACCAGCTTCTAGGCCTGTGAAGATTGATTGGATTGCTGAGACTAACGATGACAAGTATTTGATACTTTGAAAGGCTATCGTGAAGCCGCGTTCTGGAGTTGATATTGGCCCAATTAAGCTTATTATTCACTATCCTTCTATCGGTTCTTATGCCGTGGAGCACCTATACCGCATTAAAGAACTGAGTATGCCGAGGCTTAGTGAGTATCTCTTGGAGAAGGATATGGTTCATGGAGATGTTGTCTTACCAAATCATCGACCATCCTTGTGCTTTCCCCTGTCTCATGTGAATGTTCATGATGTTCCAAAGCGGCATGTGACTGAGCTCATTTCCTGTCATCAACTAAAGTTGGGCTATTCCCTTGATTTAAGAGGTGAGATTCAGTATTTGCGTGTGTAGACATCAAAATTTAATTAGGTTAAAAAATAATTAAACCCAATTTAAATTGTCTAGTCCATTTCTAAATTGATGCCAAAAATTCAAAAGTTCATCAAATTTTGGAAGTTACAAGTTCAAGAGATCCAATTTTTTGGAGCTCAAAAGCACACAACTGGAGGCCCTGAATAAAGATTTATTTTACTATTTTAGTCAAAGTCCACTTTTGGCAAATTGGGCCTCAAAATTCAAAATGATTAAAGCTCGTTATTTAGCTCAAATATTCTAGAACACTTTAGAATGTTTCATTAATTATCCTTTTAAATTAAATAAATTAGATAATTAATGACAGGTATTATCGTATTTATTTTCTCTTAAGAAAAAATAAATACATGATAATTGTCACATGTGGTTATCTTGAACCAAACCACCTCCTTTTTACACCTATAAATAGGCCCCCAAGGCTAAAGAAAAAAAAAGAAAGAAAAAGAGAAAGAGAAGAAATTGGAGAGGCAAAAAACTTGGAGAGGAAGAAAAACCTCTCTACAAGAAGTTTTCTCCTGTTCTTCAAGCCGATCAAGCACAACGTCCAGCGAAAAAAGAAATCAACTCCGAAGAAGATCAAATCCCAATTTCGATGCCAAATTTGAATAATGCTACGAGGAACGCAAAGAACGCAGGACAGCGCTGTATCAAGTTCAAAGTCCAGATCTGGCAAAAACGATGAAGAATGTGAAGGATTCATTTCTGTGTTGTGTCAAATCAAACTCCAAGGAAAACGGCAAGAAAGCAGCGGACATTGCCCGAAGCCCCCCCAAGTTCAAGGAGTACAACAGAAATCTCACACCGAAAGAAGCGGCAAGGACCTCGGTTCATGTTCATGCAAGAAAAATCTAGAGTCCGTGTTCATGAAAAAGTCGTTCGTGTCTCCACCAAAAGTTTGAAGCGTTAATCAAAGGATTGCGCACCTAAGAAGCACACTAGAGAATCGATCCCCCGAAATCTTTGTTTTAAATTTTAATATTGTAATTTGTGCTACAATTAATTTCATGGTGTAATTTTTTTACACGCAAAATTTGTACGTACAAATTTCTAGCGACTCCACTGGGGACATTCTCTACCCCTTATCTCTCGCATCGAGAAAACTTTGAAGAAACTCAAGTAAAGATCATGGAAGCAAAAAGTGTTGCTGTCAACACCGAAAAATTTGTGGCAAAGGAAAAGGAAGTCGCACCAGTCACTCGTGCTGAAGGATCTCAATTGGCGTCTCCGCTAAAGCAATTTTCTCAAAAAAGCAAGAAAGAAATAGTTGTTGCAGATAAGCAAGAAATTCAACCAACAAAAGGGAGATCCAATCCTTCAAGCCACTCCAACCATTCAAGTAGAAACAAGGAAGTGAAAGTTTCTGCCTAGAAGATAAGGGCTCACTCATCTTCCAAGACATCAATGAAAAAGGCCACCACAAGTGAAGAATCTAAAACTGGATCTATTACTTTCCAAAAGAAAATGTGGGTAGATTACTCTTCATCCTCGGAGTGGAAATTGCCAGCCTTGGTAGCAGATTCTGGAAATCCTGAGGATCGTCTTAAGCAAATGGCATTTTCCATTGAAATGTTGACGACAAAACTTGAAGAGAAAAATGCCAAGATTGCGTTGTTGATGAGTAAATTAGAAGCTCAACATTTTTCGGGGGAAGCAACTGTAAGTGGCACTAAGCAAGCTGTTGATGCTATTGCTGAAAAGCTCGAGAACATGGAAAAGCAGCAAAAGCAAAGTCAATATGATTGTACAGTCCTGCAAAGTGCTTTGAACAACACAGCCCAAAGGTCTGTGGCCTCATTGTCTGTGCAACAACTGCAACACATGATTATGGATACCATTCGAGCTCAATCTGGAGTGGCTCTACAATCATCCCTAATGTATGCAAAGCCGTACTTAAGGAGGATCGATGAGCTAAGGATGCCATTAGGCTATCAACCACCAAAATTCCAACAATTTGACGGCAAGGGCAATCTGAAGCAACATGTGGCTCACTTCATTGAAACCTGTAACAATGCCGGGACCTATGGTGATCTTATGGTGAAGCAATTTGTGCGATCATTGAAAGGGGCTACCTTTGACTGGTACACGGATATGTCTGCTGGATCCATTGATGGATGGGACCAACTTGAAAGAGAGTTTTTGTCACGTTTCTACAGCACGAGAAAGATGGTCAACCTCCCGAAATTGGCAGCGATCAGACAAAGGAAGGACGAGCCAGTGACAGAATACATAGAGCGATGAAGAGCCAACGTCCTCAATTGTAAGGAGCGGATAACTGAAGCATCTTCCATCGATATGTGTGCGCAAGGGATGCACTGGGGAATACACTAGGGAATACACTCATTCGAAGAACTTGCAACAAGGGCTCACGACTTGGAGATCCAGATTGCAAGGCATGGGAGCTATGTTCCAAGCACTTACTCTAAAAAAAAGAGATGGCAAGAAAGACAATGAAGAAAAGGTTGTGAAGACAAAGGAAACCATGGCTCTAACTACTACTCCTGTGAAGATCTCCAAATAGAGCTCAAGTCTTGATACTAAATTTGTGAAGAGCCAACCGGATATAAAGAAAAGATTGACACTCAAGGAACTTGAAGCAAAGCAGTACCCATTTACAGATTCGGATGTGCCGGCAATCTTAGGCCAATTGCTAGAAACGAACTTAATAGAACTGTCAAAACCAAAAGGACCGGAGAAGGTTGGAAGAGTGGACGACCCCAAGTATTGTCGATTCCACTGTATCGTTGGCCATCTCATTGAGAAATACTTTGTATTGAAGGATCTCATAGTCCGCATGGAAAAGGAAGGGCATATCAAATTCGATGATTTGGAGGAACCATTGGTTTCTAATGTTGCCGAAATATTCTTTGAAGCAACTTCCCCAAAGTTCATCGAAAAACTTGAGAATGAAGTCAAGATCTCTACTAATGACTTCTCAGAGAAGGAAAATACACTTGAAGCACTCACATGTGACCCAAAAGATGTTGTCCCAGTGAAATTTGAGGTCGATGGCGAGGTAACAACTATTTATACATACCCTGGTATGCCAAAATACTCTGAAAACCCAAACACCCCAAGCTTCTATGACATCATGGTTAATGACTTAGATACATGGGAGTCCTTATCTGAGTCGGAAGATGAAGTCGATGATGGATGGTCAATGTTCATAAGTAAGAAAGAAAAGTATGCTTGGACAAGAAAGGTAAGCATCCTAAGTCCTTCAAGAGTGTTCGACCCGATGAGCTACCGAGCAGAAAAGCCAACTGGGTGGGGAGATTTAACAAGTTCCAGTTTGTCAGACGAGTAAGATGGTGAATGGAAAATGGTGAGAGACCAAAGATGAAGAAGGAATCAACCACCACACTATCCCTTGCTAGAAGCTCTGAAAGACAAAAAACTAGAAGGGTGTAACCCCACAAGAGTATATCCTCAAATGCCTAAGAAAGTTTGGAAGCCACTACATCCAACAAGTGTAGAATCACAACAAGTGGTTAGGAGGTCCGTGACACTACTTGACTATTTTCCAAAGTCATATTTTATAAAACACAATGTGGAGCTAAATGCTACAAGCATTCATGGAGATAGCGAATCAAGTCGTAGCCAAAAAGGACCCGGCAAAGTAAGCATTGGAGATAAGGTTGATGTGGTAAAGGCTAGCATCATCTCTAAACTCAAAGATCGCCTTGCAACCATGACCATGAATGAGGTCCTCAAGCTACCACAAGGTGTTCGGCTACCCATACTTCAAGTGCTCATTGACCCAGGAGCTTATGAAGGAAAGGTGTTTCACAAAAAGGCAAATGATAAGTGTGTCACCTGTATGGCTACAATCGTCGTTTGCATAATCGACCTCTTTATGTAAGCGAATATATTTGCAAACAACGGATTGAGAGGATCCTAATTAATGGTGGCTCCGCTGTGAATATCATGCCTATTTGAACATTGAAAAAGGTCGAGCTATCCGTAAAGGATCTTTCAAGTAGCAAGTTGACTATCCAAGGCTTCAACCAAAAGGGGCAATGCTCTGGAGGGAAAACTCTATCACACCCCACACAGGCCCCAGCTCATGCACACTCCCCAATATATATCCAGGGTTTAACAACAAGTTGTGTTTTAGGTGTTAACAACCTTAACTTGGTGTACATGGACATTAAGTCTTATTTTCTTAAGTTATGGGCCTGGGAGGTGGCCTAGGAGGCTTTAATGAAGTTCTGTTCAATTTCTGTTAAGTTTCTTGCAACTCAAGGCAAGACCCAAACCATTATCTTGCAATACCAGCAAGGCTGTAAATTCACATCTTGTATATTTAACAAGGCAATCATAGATAACTTGCAATACAAGCAAGGCACACACTTGTGTAATTAGATGCTCTGATATGTGTAACTTCAAGTGTGCTACAATGCATGGCAACAAAGAAGCCCATAATCAAGTAAGGTTTGAAGAACCAAGGTTTCCATGCACATATGCTTTTGGCCAAGCACAAAACATAAACTCATCATCCTTCATAACATTCCATAACTTGGCTTAAAAAGTCTTCAACAGATACATAACGAAACAACACAATCCAAGCATAACTTGGTGATCAAGGTTACATGAAACACATCCAAAACCTAAGTGAACTCGAGACTACATATATATACACAAGGTAGTCTAAAAGTACAGTTAACTTGGCCATATGCCAAGAATCACCCTCATTGTCCAAACTCATCAAACTATAGCTTACAATCCAAGAAAACTTAATCTCCAAAGAGCAACCTAAGTGTGCCATACATCCATCTTGCCCACCTAGAAGTAATCCCACCACTAACCAAGCCTGCAAAACTTGGAACATAAGTAGGCCGAAACCTTAAACATAAGACTTGTCCACATATTGAATCTTTCCAAGCCAATAATGAGTTGGCAACATACCTCAATACAATGTGCACTTCCTAGCACAAACACAAGCACTCAATCAAGCTCTATATCCTTGCCAGAAACACAATAATATGGGCAGTGAGTAATGATACTCAGTAGGGTCATGTGTATACATCTCATTAAGAGACAATATGGTTAAGCCCGAAGCTTAACCTCCATATGCTCCTTGAATTCCCTGCAAGAAAAACACAAAAAAACCAAGATACAATGTATACACATGATGGCCGAATTATCATATGACTCTAAACATAATATAAAGTGGGTTAGTACACACAAACAAACAAACAAGCAAGCAACACACACACACAACCACAAGTTCTTCTTTGCCAAAAACTAGCAAGTGTTCCAAGGCTTTAAATTCCACTTCGCCTCCTCATTTGTACCACCCATTCCCCGAGAGCTCTGAGTTACATAGTAAGTTGGCCATTCTCACTATAAACTCTAACACTTGCCTTTATATTGATTAGCTAATCAAACCATGTATGTCCGAATTTCCACTATATGCCCATCAAGCTTACTAAGATCATCTTGCATAACCATCACTTAGCAACTCTAGCTATTTGTTCATGGAATTATTACCAAGCATTCAAGTAGAACATGAACCCTACCTTAATATATGAGCTTGAATGGTCTCGATTTTGCTTGAACACTTCAAGATCGAGGGGGAACTTCAATCCTTCCTTCACTTCCTTTGAATCCAAGCTTGATTACACTTTCAAGCTTTCATTCTCTCTTTAAACCAACAAGAGCACGGCAGCAACCTTCCAAGAACAACAAGGAATGTCTTGGTTGCTCATGAACATTCAAGACTAAGCTTGAAAAATGAAAGAATGAAGTCACCTTAGGCCGAAATCAAGGAAGACAAGCTTGAATCTTGCTTCCAAGCTCCAATCTTCAACAAATGGCCATGGTTTCGGCAGCAACCTTCAAGAGCTCTTCAAGAACAACACAAGCTCTCAATGTCTTGGTCAAGACACAAATGAGAAGGCTTTGGTGAAACTAGTTTTTAATTTACTAAGTGGGAGCATGCTAAATCCGGTTATAGCCACATGGATGCAATAATGGCTTAATGCCATTCTCAGCCTTGAACTATTTTGCATGGCTCATTTAGCCCTTCAATGACCCATGACCTCATTTTAATCACCTAAACACATGTAAATTTTGGCACCAACTTTGTTTCTTGGCCTACATTGCCAAGTATAACGTAAAATGGCTAAAAATGGCCAATTCCTTATGTATATTTCGGCCAAGACTCCAAGATAATGGAGCATTATGACAACAATGGAGCATGGGCATGATTCTTGATGGGAGACAAGGTTGGCCGGCCATGACACATGGCAAAAAAGTGGGCTAATGCTCCACTAGCCCTTAAATTAACTTTCATGGCTAAATTTGTTTGTGTAAGCTCCATGATTTCAATTGTATCACTAGTTTAATGTACAATTTGGTCCTTAAACTTCATTTAATGTCAAGGATAGTATAACCTTGATTTTCCAGGTGCAATTTGGGCGCACATAGTCCTAGCTTGCACATACACTCTCATTCACATTTTCAATCAAGTCCCTCATTTTTAATTGGTGTATTCTCTATTTATTCTTGGCCTAAGCCAAGTACTGAGGGATGGTAAATTCAGCTTACAATAGAGATAGAAGAGTTGAAGACCTCCGCTTTGCTCCATGTTATTGACACAAATACTTTATATGACTTGCTGCTCGGGCATACTTGGATGCATGAAAATTGAGTTGTACCACCAACTTGGCACCAATGCTTCAAGTATGTTGGCAATGATGGAAGCATCAAGTGTGTAGTGGCAGAAACCGCCCCTTTTGACATCGAGGAAACCCATTTTGCCGATGCCAAGTTCTACTTGGAAGACTGCCAAGATACGAAGCCCAAGGCTCTCTTCATAATACTCCCTAAAGCAAAAAGCACCAAAGGGAACATCCCTGCCTCGACCAGCAAACTTTGCTTTTCTAAAGAAGATGCTAGAGTGCTAAAAGAAGACATGGTCCTACCAACCTCCTCGCTCTCTAAATTAACTGTGTCTGATGAACCTGCAAAGAAAATGAAGGAATTTCAAACCTTGAAAGCAAATGCATGGTTTGGTCCCAAGGTCGAGAAATTGTTTCAAAAGGCAGGATATGGTAAAGGTGAACCTAGGCAACTTGGTGATTTGGATGCAATCCTTGGAAAAAAGCAGCTTGGAGAAAAGCATGGTTTAGGATATCAACCATCTAACCTCTCAAAGAATGCGTCATGCAACCCAGTGATGATTCAGATTTATGAGTATGATGAAGACCAAGTAAAGTTGCAGGTTAGCCAGGAGGAAAAAGAAACGCGTGAGAATGTTTGAGTCTCCATATTTAAACGATTGGGGTCAAAAGCCCCTACTAATAATATACAAAGGACTTCAGTTTTTGCACGGCTCGGGCCAAATGGAGCTCATCCGAAAGCACAAGCAAAGGCTAAACACCAAAGGTAAAAGAGACAAAGGCATCACCACCAAACATCTCACAAAGATGATGAAGAGGAAGTAGCCTCCTGCAATAACATCGCACTTGAAGGGTGAGCTCAAGATGAGCCGAGCATGGAAGAAGTAGTCGAGGAAACTAAACCAAGCCTTGCACCTGAAGCTTTTGAGAAAGTTGGAGAAGCCTTTTGGGCATATCGAACAACGCACAGGACCCCTACTCAAGCAACTCCATATTCCTTAGTCTATGGCGTAGAAGCAGTCTTCCCATTGGAATGCCAAATTCTTTCCGATAGCTCTGCAAGAAGGATTGACCAACGAGGAAAATGCCAAGTTGCGGCTAGAGGAGCTGGATGCTTTAGACGAGAAAAGACTTGAAGCTCAACAATGCTTAGAGTACTACTAAGCTCGCATGGCAAAAGCTTTCAACAAGAAGGTGCGCCCAAGGACTTTCCAAGTTGGAGACCTGGTGTTAGCCATTATGAGACCAATCATCATGATGAAGCGCACCGGAGGAAATTTTGTGTCAAAGTCGGATGGCCCATACGTGGTGACCGAAGTCTACACCAACGGTGCTTACAAGATAGTGGACAAAAACGGTTTAAGAATCGGCCCCATCAATGGGAAATTGTTGAAGAAGTTCTATGCATGAAGACTCAGGGGGCATGCTCCTTGTCACAAGAGCCTAAACTGTATGACAAAACAAAAAAAAAAACAAAAAAAATATTCTTGACCCGCATGAGTATAAACTGTGTACGGCGAAATCCTACAAAAAATGTAATACTCCTGGCCCGCACGAGTATAAACTGTGAACGGCTAAATCAAATGAAAATTTCCCTTTTGAGCTATGTTTTACTTGTCACTTAGTTCAAGTACATCCTTATTATTAAGGTTGGGATGTTATTTAAAGATTGGGAATAAGTAAGACGATGAGATTTAAAAAAATAAAAGAGATATCTTCATTGCATTCCGGAATCCTGCTACAGCCTACCTAATCCTAAAAAAGGGAAAGGGAAGTAAAGCTACATGGAAATGGTGTCCCAATCCCTAGAAAAAATGTCTAAAAGCTCCTTCTCAAGTTTTGCCTCCGCCGATTTAATGCTTCAATCCTAGATCCCCCTGCAGCTAAGCGATCTTTAATTTCTTCGCGCCTTGCATCCAAGGAATTAAGTGCTTTAAGAGATTTCTAACTCTCATCGTGAAACATATCAATGGTAGTTAATGAATTGGCTACTTGCTGTTGAAGCTTCTCTATCTGGGCATTAGCATTCTTTATGATATTAACATGTGAATCTATCTTCTCAGCAAAAGTCGCCACTCATGAAGCATGAATGCCAGATTCTGCTTCAATAGAAGCAAGCTCCCTATGATTTACCTTTGGGCCTAATGACTGTATGGCTTCCTGCCTCTGTGCAAGATACACCTCAATTCCTTTAAGTAGAGAATCCATCTTTTCAAGTAAAGGGGAGCAGTCCACAAAGAAACATTTTGTCAAAAGATTAGGAATTTCATCCCTTTTGCAATGCCACCAATCTCGTAGTGAAGAAAATCCATTTTGCAAAGCAGCATCACCTTCCGTCTTCAAGTATTCTATGAGACCATGGTAAATAATCTCCTTAATGAGATCCACTAAAGCAAAAGACTCCTTTGGCATGCTGGAAGCACAAGAGAGTATTGGTACAATTTGTGAGTTTCCCTTCAGAGGAGGAGGCGTCGGGATTGCATCAATTGACGATCAGATAAATCATCTAGAGCTTCAATTATCTCAATGCCATGTGCCAGGTCCTCTTCAGAGAGAAGGTGTTTTGATTTCGGTACATCAAGGAAGATTGTAAGAAGGAGAAGATTAGACAAACTAAAATAAAGAAACAAACTTTTTTTTAATCAAAATAGAAGGGAGATACTTACCTTTGTTAAGAGACATCGGGGACATGCCAAGACTGTTCCCTAAGCTTTGACAAGAAGAAGAACACTTTTTACTTGAAGCTTGCATGCTAGGTTCCTGCAAAAGTTGCTCACGAGGTTTCAACTTGATCCTCTTTCCTGTAGGAGCCACTGATACTCCCGTCACTGGACGCTTCTTTGGATCTAGGCTTTGGTCCTTAACTAAGACTGGTGGAACTTTGACAAAAGATAACTCGAAGCTTGGTTTCTCGCTCTCCAACAATACAGAAATTGAAAATTTCTCCAAAGTAGGGAGTACCTCATTTTTCCACCAATTTGTATAGCTCAGGTTAACTTGCAAGCTAATGGTAGAAGAAAACTTAGGGATGTGAAACTTAGCACCTGTACCAATCTGAGTCAAAGACAACCACGCTTCATATAAGGAGTAAAGTCAAGAAAGAAGAGTAGTGAGCTTTGGGTTGCCAGGAAGCCTCTGAAGAAAGCCATGTTGCCGAGCAAACCGATGAGGATTATAGTACTCTGAAATAAAGGTATTGTTCCGACAATATGTCAAGTACCCGAGACGGAGGCTCTTCACGAACTCCGCAGTATCTTGCCCTCTTTTCCCATCGTCAGGATGCTCCCCTGGATTTATTGAAGTTGGCATAGGATTCCATAAGAAATCACGAGACGGAAGTCCATCACGTAGCAAAGACCTACAGTTAGCAGCAGAATCTTCCCATTGTTGATTGGCATTTAAGGTTCCATGAATCTTCTGGATTAGAAGACGAGGCAAATCTTTGCTCATGATGTCATAAACTCCCCGTGGAAAATGCAAGCTAACCCAAGCATAAAGAAAATGACCAGGAAATGCTACTTTCACCCTGCCAAGATCACGAGACTCTCCTTCAAGCTGCCCAGTGTTAGAGAGCCCTCTATAAATGCATGCCAGGATATGAGGTACCAAACTAAAAGTGACTCCTTGTGCCATCTTTGATGCAGCTTTGAAAGTTCTAGGTTGTAAGTCATCATTGAAAGAGAGAACGTAGCGGCAAATCCATAAAGCCAAGTAAGTAGCAATTTTGAGCTTATCACGAAATTTTGGAGAAGTAGAACACCCAAGCTTAGGGAAAACCGGAAAATCAAATGGAAAATCAAAGTTTTGGGAAGCCATCATAAACGGTCTCTTGATTTGCAGACTTTTAGTGCATCGGCTGCTACGATTATACTTCACTTGATTCACCACCTAATATTGCTTAGAGGCACTAGGATTGGGTATAGGATCTTTCACCTTAAACCAAAAATTAATCTAATCAGCATGCGAAAGCCTATCTTTGTTCTTGTTAAAAGCGATCTCTAAGAAAACCTTGAAGAGGTACATACAAGTCTCTGGTAAGCCATCTGCAGTACCATCCATGAGCTCAGTGTAGCTTGGCACAACCTCTTCGTAATACTCTCCTTGAATGGAAAGGCTGCTGATCTCATGCAACTCCCAAAGTGACATGCCATTTTCACTTTCTGAAGTGATGGAAGTATTTTTGCCAGGAGACCAAGCCTCAACCAAAGCCCGATACATCCCATTCGGCCGATGGTAGTCAAAACGCACAGCTCCAACGACAAAAGCTAAGTCAGTACGCCCGTTCACCCGCAGCAAACCACAAGTGTCGACAGTTCATTCCCTAAAACCACGCAAATATTGAATCTCACCTCTTGAATCAAGGGAAGAGCCACACTTCAGTTGATGACAGGAAATGAGCTCAGCCACATGTAGCCTTGGAACATCATGAACATTCACATGAAATAAGGGAAAGCACAAGGATGGTCAACGATCCGGCAAGACAACATCTCCAGGAACCATATTCTTCTCCAAGGGATACTCACTAAGCCTCGGCATGCTCTGTTCTTCAACGTGGTGTAGGTGCTCCATGGCATAAGAACCGACAGAAAGATAGCGAACGACAAGCTTAATTGGGCCAACATCACCTCCAGAACGCAGCTTCACGGTGGTCTTTGGAAGTATCAAATACTTGTCATCGTTAGACTCAGTAATCCAATCAATCCTCACAGGCCTGAAAGCTGGTACAACTTTTGAATGCACCTTCAGGACAGTCATCTTACAACAAAATATCTGACTTAGAGAAGAAACTTGACGTAGCAGTAATAACAACGACGATCACTCCACAACAAAAGGACTTAGGTGGTCCGTGATCCAAAAAAGAGGCACAAAGACAAGGCTGAAAAAATTCGCCTTAAAACCTAAAAGGTTCGTCTACGCCCACGGAATCCGAAAAGATCAAAAAATCCAAAGTCAAAGTTTGGAGACGATCTATACCTAAATCCTCAAATCTCCACAGCAACCAAGAGTCACAAAAAAATTCTATAAAAACAAAAAAAGTCAGCTCCAACAATATTGCATACAAAATAAAAAATAAAAAAAAAATAAAGAGAAAAGAACAAACTTCAGCAAAAAAAAAAAAAAAAAAGGCTTTGCCAATTTAAAAAAAAAAACGGCTAGATGCCTGAAGTTCGTCTGACAATTCTTGGGAAAGGCTTGTTTTAATGCGCCAAGGTCCACAATTCCTACGCATGAAGACAAAGATTAGAGAAAAAAATATATATAAAAAAAATAAGGCAAAAGTAGTAGCACATACGGCAGAAGCAGTTACGTGAAGAAAGAAAAAAAAACTCCTACGTGTCCAAGCTCTAAAGGGTTGGAAAATAAGAACCAGAAGAAACAAAGATGCTTCGATCAGGCAAGGAATAGATTTGAGCGGCTTTGATGGATACCTTGGTGGAAAATCTATGCAAAGGTGATACTGAATTTATAATTGTGGGTGGTTCAATTCAATTGGATTTTTAAAATCTAATTGATTTTGGAGTTAAAATCCTATTAGAATTGAAGCTCTACTCTTAATTCATGTATCTGTCATAATGGTGAAGGTAAATTCAACTCCCGCTTCAAGTCAAGTTTATTTGATGTTGGAGCTCAAATAAAATATTATTTCCTACTCAAATTGAAAATATATTTCATGGAAGAGACTAAAGTTAGTGCAACCAGGCACATGCCCCATGACAAAATTCTTCTCACATCTTGAAGGACACAACAAATTTTCTCATTAAAAAAAAAATCAATCAATATTATTTTATTTATTACACCACAAAAAAAAAGTGTATAAATAAATAATCTTAAGAAGGCATTTGTAGACATTAAAATTTAATTAGGTTAAAAAAATTAAATCCAATTTAAATTGTGTAGCTCATTTCTAAATTTATGCCCAAAATTCAAAAGTCCATTAAATTTTAGAAGCTACAAGTTCAAGAGATCCAATTTTTTGGAGCCCAAAAGCACACAACTAGAGGCCATAAATGAAAACTTATTATACTGTTTTAACCAAAGTCCACTTTTGGCAAATTGGGCCTCAAAATCCAAAATGATTAAAGCCGGTTATTTAGCTCGAATATTCTAGAACACTCTAGAATGTTCCATTAATTACTCTTTTAAATTAAATAAATTGGATAATTAATGAGAGGTAATTATCATATTTATTTTCTCTTAAGAAAAAAATAAATACATGATAATTGTCACATGTGGTTCTCTTGAACCAAACCACCTCCTTTCTACACCTATAAATAGGCCCTCAAGACTAAAGAAAAATGAGAAAGAAAAAGAGAAAGAGAAGAAATTGAAGAGGCAAAAAACTTAGAGAGGAAGAAAAACCTCTCTACAAGAAGTTTTCTCTTGTTCTTCAAGCCGATTAAGCACAAATGCCCGGCGAAAAAAGAAATCAACTCCAAAGAAGATCAAATCCCAGTTTCGATGCTAAATTTGAAGAACGCGGCGAGGAGCTCAAAGAACGTGAGACAACACTGCATCAAGTTCAAAGTCCAGATTTGGCTGAAGTGGTAAGGAACGTGAAAGATTCGTTTCTGTGCTGTGTCAAATCAAACTCCAGGGAAAACAATAAGAAAGCGGCGGACATTGCCCGAATGACCCTCAAGTCCAAGGAGTACAACAGAAATTTCACACCGAAAGAAGCGGCAAGGACCTCGGTTCGTGTTTGTGCAAGACAAATCTGGAGTCCGTGCTCGTGAAAAGGTCGTTCGTGTATCCATCAAAAGCTTGAAGCGTTAATCAGAGGATTGTGCACCTGAGAAGCACGCTAGAGAATCGATCCCCCAAAATCTCTGTTTTAAATTTTAATATTGTAATTTGTGCTACAATTAATTTCAGGGTGTCATTTTTTACAGGCGAAATTTGTGGATACAGCATGGTTTTAGGGAATGGACTGTTGACACTTGTTGTTTGCTGTGGGTGAACGGGCTTACTGACTTAGCTTTTGCCATTGGAGCTGCGCGTTTTGACTACCATCGGCCGAATGGGATGTATCGTGCTTTGGTTGAGCCTTGGTTTCTTGGCATAAATACTTTCATCACTTCAGAAGGTGAAATCGGCATGTCGCTTTGGGAGTTACGTGAGATCAGCGGCCGTTCCATTTAGGGAGAGTATTATGAAGAGGTTGTGCCAAGCTACACTAGGCTCATGGATCGTACTGTAGATGGCTTGCCGGAGACTTGTATGTACCTCTTCAAGGCTTTCTCAGAAATTGCTTCTAGTAAGAACAAAGATAGGTTTTCGCATGCTGATTGGATTGATTTTTGGTTTAAAGTGAAAGATCCTATGCCCAATCCTCATGCCTCTAAGCAATATCAGGTGGGGACTCAAGTGAAGTATGATCGTAGAGGCCGATGCACCAAAAGTCCGCAAATCAAGAGACATTTATGATGGCTTCCCAGAACTTTGATTTCCCATTTGATTTGCTGGCTTTCCTTAAGCTTGGGTGTCCTACTTCTCCAAAATTTTGTGATGAGCTCAAAATTGTTGCTTATTTTGCTTTATGGCTTTGCCGCTATGTTCTCCCTTTGAACGATGACTTACGACCTGGAACTTTCAAAGCTGCATCAAAGATGGCACAATGAGTCACTTTGAGTTTGCTACCTCCTATTCTGGCCTACATTTATAGAAGGCTTTCTGACACTGGGCAGCTTAAAGGAGAGTCTCATGATCTTGGTAGGGTGAAAGTAGCATTTCCTGGTCACTTTCTTTATGCTTAGGCTGGCTTGCATTTTTCACGGTGAGTTTATGACGCCATAAGCAAAGATTTGCCTTATCCTCTAATCCAGAAGATTCGTGGAACCTTAAATGACTATCAACATTGGGAAGATTTTGCTGCTAACTGTAGGTCTTTGCTACGTGATGGACTTCCGTCTCGTGATTTCTCATGGAATCCTATGCCAGCTTCAATAAATCTAGGGGAACGTTCTTCTATTGAAGCAGAATTTGGCATTTATACTTCATGAGTGGCGACTTTTGCTGAGAAGATAGATTTACATGTTAATATCATAGAGAATGCTAATGCCCAGATAGAGAAGCTTCAATAGCAAGTGGCTGATTCATCAACTGCCATTGATATGTTCTGAGATGAGAGTCAGAAATCTCTTGAAGCACTCAGTTCCTTAGATGCAAGACGTGAAGAAGTCAAAGATCACTTAACTACAGGGGGATCTAGGATTGAAGCAGTAAATCAGTGGAGGCAGGAACTTGAGAATGAGCTTTTAGACATTTTTTCTGAGGATTGGGCCACCATTTCCATGTAGCTTTATTTTCCTTTCCCTTTTTTAGGATTAGGTAGGGTGTAGTAGGATTCCGGAATGCAATGAAGGTATCTCTTTTTATTTATTTATTTATTTTTTAATCTCATCGTCTTACTTATTCCCAACCTTCAAATAACATCCTAACCTTAATAATAAGGATGTACTTGAACTAAATGACAAGCAAAACATAGCTCAAAAGGGAAACTTTCATTTGATTTTGCCGTGCACAGTTTATACTCGTGCAGGCTAGGAGTATTATATTTTTTTATTGTTTTGAGGATTTCGCCGTGCACAGTTTATACTCTTGCGGGCTAGGAGTATTACATTTTTTTTTTGTAAGATTTTGCCATACACAGCGTATACTCTTGCTGGCCAGGAGTATTACATATTTTTTTTAGGATTTAGCCGTACACAGTTTATACTCGTGCGGGCCATGTGTATTACATTTCTTTTTGTGTTTTTTTTTGTGTTTTTTTTGTTTTGTCACACAGTTTAGGCTCTTGTGACAAGGAGCATGCCCCCGAGTCTTCATGCATAGAAGTTCTTCAAGAACTTCCTATTGATGGGGCTGATTCTTAAACCGTCCTTGTCCACTATCTTGTAAGCACCGTTGGTGTAGACTTCGGTCACTACGTACGGGCCATCCTACTTTGACACAAACTTTCCTCCGGCGCGCTTCATCATGATGATTGGTCTCCTAATGGCTAACACCAGGTCTCCAACTTGGAAAGTCCTCGGGCGCACCTTCTTGTTGAAAGCTTTTGCCATGCGAGCTTGATAGCACTCTAAGAGTTGTTGAGCTTCAAGTCTTTTCTTGTCTGAAACGTCCAGCTCCTTTAGCCGCAACTTGGCATTTTCCTCCTTGGTCAATCCTTCTTGCAGAGCTATCTTTAAGGAAGGAATTTGGCATTCCAACGGAAGGACTACTTCTACGCCTTAGACCAAGGTGGCGACGCCTTTATCTCCTTTGCCTCTGACGTTTGGCCTTTGCTTGTGCTTTCAGATGAGCTACATTTGGCCCGAGCCGTGCAAAAACTGAAGTCATTTGTATATTATTAGTATGGGCTTTTGGTCCCAAGCGTTTAAATACGGAGACTCGAACATTCTCACGGGTTTCTTTTTTCTTCTGGCTAACCTGCAACTTTACCTGGTCTTCATCATACTCATAAATCTAAATCATCACTAGGCTGCATGATGCATTCTTTGCGAGATTAGATGATTGATATCCTAAACCATGCTTTTCTCCAAGCTGCTTTTTTCTAAGGATTGCATTCAAATCACCAAGTTGTTGGGGTTCACCTTTACCATATCCTGCCTTTTGAAACAATTTTTTGACCTTGGGGCCAAACCATGCATTTGCTTTCAAGCTTTGAAATTCTTTCATTTTCTTTGCAGGTTCATCAGACATAGTCAATTTAGAGAGCGAGGAGATTGGTAGGACCATGCCTTCTTTTAGCATTCTAGCATCTTTTTTAGAAAAGCGAAGTTTGCTGGTCGAGGCAGGGATATTCCCTTTGATGTTTTTTGCTTTAGGGAGTATTATGGAGAAAGCCTTGGGCTTCATATCTTGGCAGTCTTCCAGGTAAAACTTGGCGTCGGCAAAATGGGTTTCCTTGATGCCAAAAGGAGTTGTTTCTGGCACTACACGCTTGATGCTTCCATCATTGCCAACATACTTGAAGCATTGGTGCCAAGTTGATGGTACAACTCCATTTTCATGCATCCAAGTACGCTCGAGTAGCAAGTCATATGAAGTATTTGCGTCAATAACATGGAACAAAGTAGAGGTCTTCAACTTTTCTATCTCTATTGTAAGCTGAATTTTCCCTGCAGAGCATTGCCCCCCCTTTTGGTTGAAACCTTGGATGGTCAACTTGCTACTTGAAAGATCCTTTACGGATAGCCTAACCTTCTTTAATGTTTGAATAGGCATAATATTCACAGCAGAGCCACCATCAATTAGGATCCTCCTAATTCGGTGTTCGCAAATATATCCACTTACATAAAGAGGTCGATTATGCAAACGATGGCCCAATTGCAAATCTTTGTCATCAAAAGAAATTGTAGCTATGCAGGTGACACACTTATTGTTTGCCTTTTTGTGAAACACCTTTCCTTCATAAGCTTCTGGGTTAATGAACACTTGAAGTATGGCTAGCTGAACATCTTGTGGTAGCTTGAGGACGTCATTCATGGTCATGGTTGTAGGGTGATCTTTGAGTTTGGAGATGATGCCAGCCTTTACCACATCAACCTTATCTCCAACGCTTACTTTGTCGGGTCCTTTTTGGCTACGACTTGATTCGCTATCTCCATGAATGCATGTAGCGTTTACCTCCACATTGTGTTTTATAAAATATGACTTTGGGAAATAGTCAACCAGTGTCACGGACCTCCTAACTACCTATTATGATTCTGCACTTGTTAGATGTAGTGGCTTCCAAACTTTCCTAGGCATTTGAGGATACACTCTTGTGGGGTTACACCCTTCCAGTTGTTTTTCTTTTGGAGCTTCTAGCAAGGGATAATGTGGTGGTTGATTCCTTCTTCATCTTCGATCTCTCACCATTTTCCATTCACCACTTTTCTTGTCTGATGAACTAGAACTTGTTAAATCTCCCCACCCAGTTGGCTTTTCTACTCGATAGCTCATCGGGTCAAACACTCTTGAAGGCCTTGGGATGCTTACCCTTCTTGTCCAAGAATACTTTTCTTTCTTACTTATGAACGTTGGCCATCCATCATCGACTTTGTCTTCCGACTCAAATGAGGACTCTCATGTATCTAAGTCATCGACCATGACATCATAGAAGCTTGGGGTGTTTGGGTTTTCAGAGTATTTTGGCATACTAGGGTATGCATAAATAGTTGTTGCCTCGCCATCAACCTCAAATTTTACTGGGACAACATCTTTTAGGCCACATGTGAGTGCTTTAAGTGTATTTTCCTTCTCTACGAAGTCTTGAGTAGAGATCTTGACTTCATCCTCAAGTTTTTCTATGAACTTTGCGGAAGTCGCTTCAAAGCATATCTCGGCAACATTGGAAATCAATGGTTCTTCCAAATCATCGAATTTGATATGCCCTTCCTTTTCCATGCGGACTATGAGATCCTTCAATACAAAGCATTTCTCAACGGGATGGCCAATGATACAGTGGAATCGGCAATACTTGGGGTCGTCCACTCTTCCAACCTCCTCCAGTTTCTTTGGTTTTGGCAGTTCTATCAAGTTCCTTTCTAGCAATTGGTCCAAGATTGCTGGTACATCCGAATCTGCAAATGGGTATTGTTTTGCTTCAAGTTCCTTAAGTGTCAATCTTTTCTTTACATCCGGTTGGCCCTTCACAAATTTAGTATCAAGACTTGAGCTCCCTTTGGAGATCTTCGCTGAAGTAGTAGCTACAGCCATGGTTTCCTTTGTCTTCACAACCTTTTCTTCCTTGTCTTTCTTGCCATCTTTTTTTTGAGAGGAAGTGCTTGGAACATAGCCCCCATGCCTTGCAATCTGGATCTCCAAGTCGTGATCACTTGTTGCGAGTTCTTTGAACGAGTGTGGCATATTTCCCTTCAAGCTGTAGAGTATTCCCTAGTGCATCCCTTGCGCACACATATCAATGGAAGATGCTTCATTTATCCGCTCCTTACAATTGAGGACGTTGGCTCTTTATTGCTCTATGTATTCTATCACTGGCTCGTTCTTTCTTTGTCTAATCTTTGCCAACTCCGGGAGGCTGACCGTCCTTCTCGTGCTATAGAAACGTGACAAAACTCTCTTTCAAGTTGGTCTCATCCATCAATGGATCCAGCAGGCATATTCATGTACCAGTCAAAGGCAGCCCCTTTCAATGATCGCACAAATTGCTTAACCATAAGATCACCATAGGTCTCGGCATTGTTGCAGGTTTCAATGAAGTGAGCCACATGTTGCTTCGGATTGCCCTTGCCGTCAAATTGCTAGAATTTTGGTGGTTGATAGCCTAACGGCATCCTTAGCTCATTGATCCTCCTTGAGTACAGCTTTGCATACACTAGGGATGATTGTGGAGCCACTCTAGATTGAGCTCTAATGGTATCCATAATCATGTGTTGCAGTTGTTGCATAGACAATGAAGCCACAGACCTTTGGGCTATGTCGTTCAAAGCACTTTGCAGGGCCGTACGAACATATTGACTTTGCTTTTCCTGCTTTTCCATGTTCTCGAGCTTTTCAACAATAGGATCAATAGCTTGCTTAGTGCCACTTGTAGTTGCTTCCCCCAGAAAATGTTGAGCTTCTAATTTACTCATCAATAACGCAATCTGGGCATATTTCTCTTCAAGTTTTGTCATCAACCTTTCAATGGAAAATGTCATTTGCTCAAGACGATCCTCAGGATTTCCAGAATTTACTACCAAGGCTGGCAACTTTGACTCCGAGGATGAAGAGTAATCTGTCCACCTTTTCTTTGGGAAAGTCACAGATCCAGTTTTAGATTCTTCACTTGTGGTGGCCTCTTTCATTGATGTCTTGGAAGATGAGTGAGCCCTTATCTTCTTGGTGGAAACTTCCACTCCCTTGCTCCTACTTGAGTGGTTGGAGTGGTTTGAAGGATTGGATCTCCCTTTTGTTGGTTAAACTTCTTGCTTCTTTACAGCAACTCCTCCTTTCTTGCTTTTACGAGAAAATTGTTTTAGTAGAGACGCCAATTGAGATCCTTCAGCATGAGCTTTTGCACGAGTAACCAGCGCGACTTCCTCTTCCTTTGCTACAGATTTCTCGGTATTGACAGCAGCACTTTTGGCTTCCATGATCTTTACTTGAGTTTCTTTAAAGCTTCCTCGATGCGAAAGATGAAAGGTAGAAAATGTCTCTAGTGGAGTCGCTAGAAATTTGTACGCACAAATTCCGCATGTAAAAAAGTTACACCCTGAAATTAATTGTAGCACAAATTACAATATTAAAATTTAGAACAGAGATTTTAGGGAGATCGACTTTCTAGCGTGCTTCTCACGTGCATAATCTTCTGATTAACGCTTCAAGCTTTTGGTGGAGACACGAACGGCTTTTTCACGAACACGGACTCCAGACTTGTCTTGCACGAACACGAACCGAGGTCCCTGCCGCTTCTTTCGGTTTGAGATTTTCTGATGTACTCCTTGTACTTAGGGGCTTTGGGTAATGTCTGATCTTCTTTGGAGTTGATTTTTTCTTTTGCTGAGCGTTTGTGCTTGATTGGCTTAAAGAACATGAGAAAACTTCTTGTAGAGAGATTTTTCTTCCTCTTTAAGTGTTTGCCTCTCCAATTTCTTCTCTTCCTCCTTTTTTCTCTTCTCCTCTTTTTCTTTTTTTTTCCTTTCAGCCTTGGAGGCCTATTTATAGGTGTAGAAAGGAGGTGGTTGGGTTCAAAAGAACCACATGTGACAATTATCATATATTTATCTCTTATATTTTTCTTAAGAGAAAATAAATATGATAATTATCTCTCATTAATTATCTAATTTATTTAATTTAAAAGGATAATTAATGGAATATTTTAGAGTGTTCTAAAATATTTGAGCTAAATAATGGGCTTTAATCATTTTGGATTTTGAGGCCCAATTTGTCAGAAGTGGACTTTGGCTAAAACAGCATAATAAGTCTTTATTCAGGGCCTCTAATTGTGTGCTTTTTGGCTCCCAAAGATTAGGTTTCTTGAATTAGTTTCCAAAATTAATGAACTTTTGAAATTTTGGAAATCAATTTAGAAATGGGCTAGACAATTTAAATTGGGTTTAATATTTTTTTTTAAACCCAATAAAATTTTGATGTCTACAGACATGTCTAACTTAAAACCAATTGAAGATAGATGAAGAGGCATCAACCCAATATAAAACCACAAGCAAAGCACTTTGTTAATCCATGTGGGTGGAATTGAACCGCAAACAGACCGAAAGCAGTCCCAACTTGGGTGATAGGGTGAGAGTGCTGAGAAAGAGTAAGAGAGCGGAACTTGAGTTCTGATACTATGTTAAATCATCCAACCCAAAACCAATTAGAGATAGGTGGATAGCTCTCACCACAATATAAAGCCACAACACATGGAAAAAATTGAATAGACCAGAAACTAGGTAAAGAAAACGGAACACGGATATTTCTTACAACAAATGGTAAGTTAGCTCTGAATTTGTAAAATATGCCAGTTTGTCGCTCATATGAGTATGTCATTAAGACTAGCATGGCTTGTGCCCTTGAAGTTGTTTAGTGGCTACGCTTGGTAGCTAGGATAGATTAAGGAAGGAAACAGGAGAGGAAACAAAAAAACAAAGTACCCATCTGACTATTACCCTTTCAAGTAGTTGTCTTCTTCTGATATAGGTAAATGTTGGATTTGTTTCATTTATGGCTCGTATTTATTTGATTTTGATGATAACAAAACATATTTATTTTATGTGTTTCAAAACTCTACCTAAAGATTTATACATTGGTCTTTTGTTGATAAAGTTTTGATCTTTAGAAGGAAAATTGTTTCTTAAGTATATTTGAAGTATTTATGATGATTCAAGTATTACTTGTGAAAGGAAAAATCTGGTATCAACTCCACCAATCTGGTAGAGTGAAATTTGGTATCAACTCCACCAATATGGTATCAACTCTACCAACGATTCTAAGACTTGAGGAAAGGACATAGACTCCAATTGGTGGAATTGAACTTCTATGAATCCCGGTGCATTCTTTTCTTTATCCTCATTTATTTACTTACTTTATTTATACTTAGCATTACATGGTTTGTTCTTGATTTTTGGTTGAGTGAATTTAGTTGTAAAATTTAATTTTGTTAAAGTTTTTAAAACAATCAATTCACCCCCTCTTAGTTGCATTTGGGCCAACAACAAACAATTAGATGGCCCTATGAACTGAGATGAAAATAATTAAGTTTTTGCAACGGCAGACATTGAACAAATTGTTTCCCCAGCCTCCCTTTCGCTATACTTAAGGTTCCTTTGTTTATTTTGGTTCATCAAGACATGGTAGGCTTAGCTGAGTAACGGAACACAAGGAACGTCTCTCCCTTCACTCAACATTTCCCACCTTAATGAAATTAGGACTCCATCTCAGGTCCTCTTGTTGTACGAATCATGAGTATTTCCTAGCTAAACTTCTTAAATTTGGTCAGGGTATCACAACCTACAATTTGCCATAGAATTGGAACATGATTCAAATTTTAAGCAGTCACGCTCCTTGGTTCTTGATTCAGCTCAAGTTCACTTTTGTGGAACTTCAAGGCAAAAATGAACCTTCTAGCTATTCTGAGATAACCACTGCCAGGAATAGGAAAGCTGAACCGGTTGGAGCTAAGGAAAATTTGGCCAAATCCTTGGCTTCAAATTATCAATTGAAGTCATGGTTGCAGAAGCAGGTTCAGAACTTGCCAACTATACATAATCAAGGAAGGTTATGTGAGCACTCTTGAGGACCTGGCAAGGCTGCTTGATAAAGTGTCTGTTGTCTGGTTTTGTTATCCATTTTTTTCTCATTTTGAACGCAATATGTAAAACTTGTTTGGCAGCAATTTTATTAGGTTTAAAGTGCTTAGATTCCATTCCTTTTACCAGCAATCTCTTATTGGTTGATGATCTGTAAGCATCATTGTAAACCGCAATTAGATTAATATATAGTTTTCAAAAACGTATAAGGTCAACTGCGGAAGCCTGAAAGTTGTCCACCAAAACCAGCCCATAATCACCAAAACTGATGGTCTTTACTAAACAAACTCTAACAATTAGAACTAGAAAATAATCTATGATGCTCTCTTGTTCGCTTGTCTCCAACAGATGGTGAAGATTACAATCTTGATAAATTGTGTTCAAGCTTTCCCCTGCATCTGAAATGGAGATTGCCTGGCAGTATAGTGTCAAATGTTGGCGCTACGTGATTAACAGTACAGGGAGATGGATTGAGGAAGAAGATGGTCAAGCACAAAAGCTAGGCAGCTTTTCAAATGGTACTCATAGTCAAAGCGACAGGGTTGTTTTTTTTCCCCTAGTAGTAATTTAAATTTTAATTGATAATTGACATATCTAAACATACAAACGAAAACTATAAGCTTATCCATTGAGTACATTAAGAAAGTTTTGATATGACAAAAGTCTCATTCTTACTACATAACGCAAAGAACAGCGGAAATCACATTCAATAAAGAGAGAGACGAAGAAACAGTAGGACAAAGAAAGAACACTGAACACCAACAACCACCACAGGGGGATACTACTCTTTTTCTTTTTCTGTTGTTTTTTTTCTTTTTTTGGGCTTGAAACCGAGCGGATTTATAGCTTCAATATATATAAATACTTTTGCCCCCAATCTTTGAGTATTTAATGGACGTGAGAGGAGTTGGATAATAACGTACTATATCTCTGAGCTCCTTTCTTGCTCCTCCCGTTTCCTCCAGATCCCTGGCTTTCTGACAGAGCATGGGAAGTTCTTCAAATGCGGACACTGCCTAACCTCCACGAAGTGCAACAGAGGCATTTCTTGCTTCAAGTCCAGCCAATCCTCCACCAAATTTGGCAAGAACTTCAAGCACAGTCCTTCAATCTGCCATGATGGATCGCTCTCCTCTCTTCTAGAAGCCATTCTGATACTGCTGATATCTCCATCCTCAATGGAAAAATAATGCAATGTCGAAAGCTGCCGAGGACTAACCCATTCTGGCAGCTTTTCGTGCCGGTAACGCCTTAGGTACATCTCCCGCAGACGCGGCGGAGGTGACAGCCGATTCAGCATTTCCATGACTTTCCTCTCCCTGGAATTTTCTAAGTCAATCGACAAAACCTTCAACTCCTTCAGCTCGGAGAGCACATGCCATTCACTTTCTGATATCTCGCTCTCACTGCTTATGTTCATCCGCAGCACATTCAGCTTCGCAAGTTTCTGAAGCTCCGATAGCTGGAAGCTGCTTCTATTAGCCTGGCGGACCACTCTGAAGCCGGACAGGTCTTGCAAGTTAGAAAGCCGATCGAGCCCTTTAGGAAGGAAGTCGATACGGCATGAGCTGAGCCCCAAAACCAGTAGCCTCTTCAGATAAGTTACTTGAGGACTTATTTTGGTTAAGTTGCTACAGCCTGTTAAGATGAGAAACTGAAGATTTCGGAGCTTCTGAATTGATGGTGGTACCTCTCTTAGGCTCAGAATTCCACTCAGGTTCAGGCACGCAAGGCGCTCAAGGGAACAAATCCAAGTGAAGAGATCTTCAACAGAGATGCTCTTTCTGTCGAGCTTAGTCTGAGACAAGACCAACACTCTGAGGGAGCTAAGATTCTGCTGAATAAGCATTTCAGAGGGAACCACAACGCTTGGCATGACTAGAAATGCGCGGAGTTGTGGACTAATTTTTTCTGTGCTTGGATCAAAGTCCATCCCGTTGTTGCAAGAGAGCCAGCGTGATCTGTTTGTTAAAATCTGCTTGCCCTTGTCGCTAAACATGCAAAGGCTTTCATCTTCCAAAATCCTCATCAGGAAGACCCTTAGAAGATCAAGCATTTTACAGATGTGGACCCTCCCATCATAGCTCCCCCGGTGCACAACTTCAATGACGTTTCTGCCGACCAGTTCTTGGACGCAGTCATAGCCTTCTTCAAGGGACTGCACCAGGCCCTCTGCAGCCCACCAATAGACTAGTGGTTCAGTAAGAATCTCCACTTCCTCAGGATATATGCCAAAAGAAAGCAGACATAGCTTCAAACGAGGATTAAGTGCATCATAACTCAGTTGCAATGAAGCCGTCAGTGAGTCGACATTGCTCATCAATTCATGGAAGTCTACTGCTACTTTCTTCCACTCATCGTAAGAATCGAGTTTGGATGCCAGTAAGGCTCCGATTGTCTTGAGTGCCAGCGGAAGTCCACCACATTTCTTCACAATTTCACAGCTTACATCCTTGAATAGTTCATTTGGACATCTCCCTTCGTTTCTAGAAAATGCATAGGTGGAAAACAACAACCAACTCTCTTCTGTGTTTAGGGCTTGAGGCCAATGGATCCGCGAATTATCTACTCCCATTTTGAGTCCAACATCTGCGTTTCTAGTAGTAATTATTGCACAACTGCTCTTCCAGGCCGGCGGTTTGTGGATGGCTGAACATAGCCAATACCACCAATCCAAATCTATATTTTCCCACACATCATCCATGACAATGAGGCAAGACTTATCTTTTAGAAGTTGATGGGTCCTTCCGAACATTTGATAGTTATCAGTTCCTAAGTTGAAGTCGCGTCCAAGTTGCTGCAAAATGCTTCTCATGATCCTCTCCACATTAAAATCTTGAGAAACAGACACCCAGATCCTCTCGTCGAAGTATGTCGAAAGCTCATTGTCCTGGAAAACTTTCTGGGCAATGGTGGTTTTACCTAGGCCACCCATGCCCACAATTGCTATTCTGTGAAGCACCCCATCTGTGCCCAAGATCCATTCTTTTATCTTCTTCACACCAGCATCCAATCCAATTGTAGGTAGGAGGTCAGAGTTCGAAACGGTCAATTGCAAATTTCGGTGGAATGAACCTCCATGGACTCTTAGCTGTTGAGGCCTCAAGTATGTTGCCAAGTTTTTCTCCATCTTCTCTAACCTATAGTTAATGTCCTTTAGTTTATATCTAGTTTTACGGCTGAACATCAGTTGAGTAGGAGGGCACTTGTAGCAGCACTTGTCCAGTTGGTATTCATCTCTCACAAGGCAGTCAGTGAGTATGTCATCAGCTTCATAGATCAAGTCTCTCATCTCCTCTAAAACTCTCTTAAGGACCACACCCCTCTTGTTGAGGCTCTTTGTGTCAGCGAGAAAGGCCATCGCCAGCTCTAGGTGTGTTTTCATCGCCTCTAACTCACCCCGAAACACAATTGCATATGGAGCTTGATTCATGAGAGCGGAGAACATGTCCCCGCACAGCTTACCAATCATCGAGGATAATGCTTCCATTTTGATTTATCTGCAAACAAAATAATTTTATTTCTTGAGACGTGCATCAAAAAAATGCAAATATATGAAAACACTGATTCCAGATGTAAGTCTAAAGTGCAGGAGATTGCAAAGTGCACAGCAGGTATGGGTATGGGTGGCAAAATTTAACCCTACCAAAACCCAAGCACATGATCCGATTTAATCAGAAAAATTAACGATTCAAATTTGAACCTGATTAAAGTGAAATCCGAGAAAACCTAAACTCAAACCGGACAAGATCTGAATTTAGTTCAAATCAACATAAAAAATATGTTTGGCAAAGCTTTTAAATAAAATTATGATTTAATACATATGACTGAGTTATGCTACTCCCTTCATTTAAAAAAGAATGAAACATTTTTCTTTTTTAGATATTTTAAAAACAAAAAAACATTTTCTTTTTTAATAACTCTTTTATGCTTAGTTTCTTATTTTGCCCTTATTATCTCACGCACACCTCTTCTCTACCTCATCTCTTCGGTCTAACTCCCTCATATCTCCCTCACATCAACAAAATATATGTTTGGCAAAGTTTTTAAATAAAATTATGATTTTAACACATGACTGAGTTTTTCTTTTCTTATTTTATTGATCTGTTCTGCGTTGCAGAGGGAATTAGTGATAGTTAAAGGAAATAATTAGTGAAACGGTGAGAGAGACAGATAGGAATAGTTAGGTTTTAAAAATTATACTCCCTCCGTCCCAATTTACTTGAAATGTATTTTTTTTTTTAAAGTCCCAAAAAGGTTGAAAAGTTTCTTATTTTGGAAAGTTTAAACAATTAAATAATTCTTTTACACGAAACCCAATAAAGACTATTTTTTTTAATCTCCACTCCACTTCTCACTGCACAATACCAAAAAAAAAATCTTTTCTTTTTTAATCATTATTTAAATTTTTACTACATAAAAAATTAATATAAATTACATACATCTTAATCTCCGTGTCCAGTCAAATGTTTCAATTAATTTGGCACAGAGGTAGTGGTATTTTACTAAAAAAAATTATATATTAATATATCTTCATAAATTTAATGCTACTCCCTTCATTCCAAAAAGAATGAAACGTTTTTCTTTTTGAGATGTTCTAAAAACAAAAAAACATTTTCTTTTTTAATAACTCTTCTATGCTTAGTTTCCTATTTTGCCCTTATTATCTCACGCACACTCTTCTCTATCTCATCTCTTCAGTCTAACTTCCTCATATCTCCTACACATCTCACCGCTGCCCCATCCCCTGCACAATCACCGCCACCATCACCGGAATCGTATCACTACCGCCTCCATCCCCACCACAATCATAGCCAAGTGAGACGATAAGCAAGTAGAGGAAATCATATTGAAGATTCGTAAAGCAAATGGGCCACGAACTAATGCCAGAGATTGACAAATAAATGAGTCTAAAGAGAAGGGGATTTGGCGGCGAAGATTGCTCAGCGTCACCGGTGGGATAGAAGGCAAAAGCTTCAAGGAAGATGAGGAACAAAGGAAGAAAAAGGCAAAATCACGGACGATCAGAGGCAATCAAAGGCAATTCGGTGATCGAGATCGGAGGCAATTTGATGGCGGAGATCGATTGGAGGCAATTTGATGGCGGAGATCAGTGGAAGGATATTCGATGGCTGAGATCGAAGATCATTTGACAGTAGAGATCGATTGGAGACGATCGAAGATGATCAGAGACGGTCCTTGTCACATATGCGAAGATCGAGGTGAGTGACAACAGTAATGTTAAAAGGAGGGTGGAGGAGTAGAGCTTGTTGCTGAGTTGGAAAGAGAGAGATAGCTAGTCAAAAAGCAGCTACAGTATGAGAGAGAGAGAGGAGTAGAAGAAATACAAAGGGCAAAATCAGAAGAATTTAGCAAAATCCTTGGCACCTAAAAATGCATTCTCACATAAATGTTTCATTTATATTAGGATAGAGGTAGTATTTTGTATATTTAATTAAATTAAAATTTAATCAAAACTGAACAAAAAAATTGAATTATTTCAGCTTATTTCAGCTTATGTAACAGAAAACCAAGTAAAGTTAATGAGCAACTTGAAGTTGATCTAAAACCTGAATAACCCTACCTGTATTGGATTCAAACCCAAACAAACCTAGCCCAACCTAACCTAAACTAGAAATTTACTCAATCTAAACTCAGCCCAAACCGAAATAACTTGTCTTAAACTCAATCTGGATCTGAATACATGCTAATCTGATTACACTTAAACTTAAATAATTTAACCCAAACTTGACTTGGCTTACTCAATTATCATCTTTAGCATAGGGCAGACTCTTCAGTTTAACAGGTGGGCCTGAGCAACGGGGAAATCCATGAATTTTTAACAATGAGAAAACTTTTAGTTCCTTCCCTTGCGGAATTAGACTTTTCGTCAGATTTGTGCAAAATTGGTATTTCGATATGTGTAAAATCATTAACTGGACAAGAATCACGAGGCAGCATAAGTGCATAACCACTCAAGGAGACTTTTGAAAAAGAAAATAATTAAGATCAACGAAATTAATGGGTGTAAGAACTATTTAATCTTAAATCTTTACAACTTTTCTATTTAAGTTCTCAAACAGGTGGCTAATGATTTAGAACTAACTGTTTATATATTTTGTAAGTTTTAGAACTCAAATAAAAATTTACAAACCTTTAGAAATTAAATAGAAAAGTTACACAGGAGTTAGGACTAAAAGTGATTTTTCCCCAAATTAGTGAGTTGAAGAATAGCATGACTTCCTGAGTTCCGAAGGAAATGCTTCAGAGCCAAAGCGTTACCATGCTTCAGACCCAAAGTCTTATCTAACTGATAAGAATTAAGATATCCAAGTGTATTAAGACCCCTCTTATTTATCTTACAATGCAAGCGAGCAACTTCTTAGATTCCCTCCGCTAGCATTTTGAAAATCACCATCAACATCTTAATTAGTCGTAATTACTTTAGCATAGATTTCTTAAGCCTACTTGGTTGGAAATCCACCAAAAATAACGGGTTGAGACAATAGTAATTCAGGATCAAGGAAATATCCTAAGATTATGTCTAGTAGCAAGTGAACAGCCACCCGGGTCAACACTCCAGTTTCTTTAGTGAATAACAAATAGCTAGTTATTTGCAAAGCTTTATAAATCTTAAATTTTATTCTGTTCGGAGTGAAAACTACTCACCTAAATATCATATAAAATGTCAAACATACCTCAAATTAAACTTACATATGGACAAAATTTTTAGTTAGAAAATATTAAAATAAAATCATATTCTATAAAAGAGAAACTAAACTTGTTCCATATGAAATTTTGAAGTGGTGCTTAATTAACCTATCAATTAACTACGCGAGTACTAACTTGCTCCAGCTTTGCTTTATAATATGTATAATAATTAGAAATTTTAACCATTTTTCTAGAAGTTTATCAATTTACTTATTGCGAAAACAGAAATTTTACCTTTTTTTTTTTTTTTTAACTCATGTGCTAGGTATATATTAGGTTAAACACGGAGTATTGCCTCAATTGTACCAAGCGAAAATTTGGGCAACTAGACCTTTATATATAAACAAATTGAAAAGAAAACAGGGGAAAAAAATTAATTCATGGAAGTTGAAACCAATTCATTATTTACCTTCAATTACCAGCCAAAATCCAGACCGGCACAAACTTGCGCCACGTAAAGATAATTAAGTGAAGAAATACAGTACCTAACCGAGTTGTTTATCGTCTGTCTAGAGACGGCAGCAGAGAGGTCGAGCGGATGAGTGATGATCCTGTTGCATGTCTTTGAAGCTCTATTGCTCTTGAGTCGGTTCTTCCAACTTCTAGCAATTGCTAGCTCCACATCTGATCGAGAAGGTATTGTGATTGGTGAATCATAGAGCAACCAGAAAGATTTTAGGGGAATTGCAGGAGAAGAGAAACGGCTTTAGAGAGGTCGGAAATGGAAAGGGTGCTTTAGTCTGGTTTCTTCTCCCAGTTCCTTGAGTAAAGAATTGGAGCTCAACATAATCTTAGGGAGGGATAACTTCTTCTATTTCCCAGCTCTAATTCTCTTTCGTTCTTTTTACTCAAAAATATTCCACAAGGGTGTATAGGAGAACTGGAGAAGTATTCATGATAGCTGGTAAAGGTTAGTAGAAGGACACTGTTTTCGAAATCTGGAGGCTTCCCAACCGTATATGACAGTTTATTTTCACAGCGCAAGTGGAGAATGGATTCGAACCCGAGGCTTCATGCTCGGGCCAATATGTCTCTTACGTGTTCCTATCAGTTGGGAAACACTATAATTTCTTTTTAAATAAAAGTATGAAGGCATGGAAAAACTTCTGCGTTTTAGGTTTCTCTTTTTTTTTTTTTTTTAACTTTATGAAAGAAGTTGAAAATCTAAGGAATAAGAATGCCCCTTCAAAATAAAATGAGTGGTTTTTAGTTTTACTTCTATTTTTGTTTGAAATTAACATCATATTATTTTTGTTACTTAGAATTATTTATAAACATATTGAGAGTATATAGCTATCTTGGGTAATGAGATACCTGCTTTTTCAGAACTTAGAAGGTTACTGAATCAAAATATATGTTATTTAAAAAAAAAGTGGTAGACGCAATGGACAAACCTGACGTTCACTAAGTGTTCTCTAATGCCTAAGCCATTTTGTCCGGGCGTCAAGGAAGAAACTAACATTATTTGAAAGGTAATACTTTGTTACTTAATAATCACTTGATAAACAATTGTTTTCTATATTTATTTTTCTTTTTAGCCTAAACACTTACTTTTTATGATTATATAGTTTACAAGTGGTTTTCAAACATTTTAAAGTATAAATTTGCAATTCGCATAAAATAACTAAATCCATTTTTAGGTGATTAAGAAAAATTGCTGTTTAAATAATTGAAGGCAAGAAAAAGATAAGAGGGAAAGAACACAATAATCCTAAAACTTTGATCACTTTTTTATTTAAGTTCTAAATTTTGCTAGTTTCTATTTGAGTTCTAAAAATTTTAAAACATGTAAATAATTAGTCATAAACCATAAGCCTCTAATTTTGGGGTTAACTTTAAGACTAATTGTTTAAATATTTTACAAGTTTTAGGAGTTAAATAAAAATTTGTAAAGTTCCAATACTTAAATAGAAATTTGCAATGTCTTAGGATTTAAATAAAAAAGTTATAAAAGATTTAGAACTACAAGTGGCCTTTCCCCGAAGCTTTCTTCCATTGGAGCTTCAAAAACATTTTGGGAACATACCAATTTGGTACTCATTGATTTTTCTTCCAAATGTTTTTCAAAATTGATCATCAATTTTCTTATAGCAAGAAGAACAAATCTTTTCTTCTTCAATTTTTCAAAAGAATATATAATAATAGTTTTTCTATTTATGCATCCAATGATAAAAAATTACACTTTCAGAATGCTTTCTTGGTTGTCATGGTTTAACGTAATGCAAAACTTACGTAACATGGAGCATACATACTATACAAATTTGGTTCTTATTCAATATGTCTTATTAATATTCTTTTACAATTTGTGGAAATTATTAATTTATTTATCTTTTTAAAAATTTACAAACTCATTAATAAGTTTCTTATTTATGTATGAGTTCTATAAAGATTGCTTTTCAATGACTAAAAACATTTATTGTAAGATGTATTTTTGCTAATTGAAACTTTTAATCATCATCTAAGATCTTTAAAAAATATTTTTAATTTTTATTTTTACAAAAAAGCAAGTATTTTTTAAATTTCCTTTTTTTCTAAATTTGAAAAACATAAAAAAATTATAATAAAAAAAATTAATTGTCAAATCTTTTGCAACTTTTTAATTTAAGTACTAAAACTTGCAAAATGTGTAAGTAGTTAGTCTTAAAGTTACCCTAGAATAGGTGACTAACGGTTTATGACTAACCACTATACTGTATGTTTTAAAAGTTTTTGGGACTCAAATTTCACAAAGTTTTAGGACTTAAATGAAACAGTTATTAATGTTTTATTACTGAATATGTTGTTTCCCCACAAATAAGTTGCTTGATTTTCCATTAAATCCATACAGTAGTCTACTTATCACGACGTGCTAGTGGGCCATGATTGGTCGGCCAATTTTGTCGGCCAATTTTGTCCATCCTGCTATTCCCGACCTAATTACAAGTATCATGTACTTCACGACTTTACTTTAGAATTTAGATGGATGTAAGTTCACATGAGAATCTATATAAAAAAATGTTCCATAAGAATCACAAGCCTATGTTGATACGTCATTCTTTGCTTCAAACTTTAAACTTCAAAGAATCTCTATGTTGATATTATTCTTTGCTTCAAACTTTGAACTCAAAGAATGGAGGATTAATTCTCCTATACTCAATTGACACAGTGAAAAATGAAAATTGACTGGGAAACACGCTTAATCAATAAGGAAAACAAGAATTCACTCGTAGAGAAAGCTAAAAGCTCTGAAATACTTCAATATTATTAATAAACTATCTCATAATAACGAAAGAAAATCTATTTATAGGCTTACAAAGAAACCTTAAATCATAATAATTAAGGAAACAAAAAATAATGAGAAAATAAAATTGACATAAACTTTATTAGCTTGGATAATCCTCAAAATGATGGAATTTTGACCTGAGATATGTAGTCATGGAAAGCAATGCTCTAATAACACCTGTAGAGTGCAAAATTCCATTCAAAACGACATATTATAATAATCATTTTGACATCTGTAGCAAAAGTTAGGCTGCCTGAAGTTGGGGTTCATACGAGACTTATTTTTGGGATTTCTTATTTGGTTTTGCCCGCTTAGCCCGCTCCATGAACTCATCCACTAGACACTCCACATCAGTCCCTCTTCTTGGCAAAAAATCAACCTCGAGTTAGTTGAAAGGTCTGGATACAAAGGTTCATCAGAAGAATAATAAGGGAAGATATCCGCCATATTAAATGTCTTCGAAATTCTCATACTGTCCGGCAGATCAATCACATAGGCATTGCTATTCATCTTATTTAGAACCTTATATGGGCCATATTTGCATGCCTGCAGCTTGTGATAAGTACCAACTGAGAACCTCTCCTCTCACAGAAACACCATCGATTCATCATACGCCTTGAAAATCTGCTCGCAACGATGTTCATCGACAATCTCTTTATACTGCCTATTTGCCTAAACTTTTGTTTAACTTTAGCCCGAATGTTTTGACATTGCTCTGCCATATTTTCTACAGCTCTATTCACTCTAATTCCAGCCCTCACCAAATCAAGAGTATGCTGAGGAGATTTAGTGTAAACCATTGAAAATGGGGACTTTCCTGTGACACTATGAACGACACTGTTATAGGCAAACTCTACTTGAGCTAATGCAAGATCCCACTGCTTAGGTCTATCTCCACAAATATTGCATATCAAGTTCCCCAGCATCTGATTCACCACCTCCATCTGTCTGTCTGTCTGGGGGGGCGCAGTGGTGTTATAATTCAAAGAAGAATCAAAGATCCTCCATAAAGTCCTCCAAAAGTGCCCCAAGAACTTACTATCTCGGTCTGATGTGATTGTTTTGGGTACTCCATGCAAGCAAACAACTTCCTTAAAAATCAATTTTGCAATCTCACTGGCATCTGATGTCTTCTTACAAGCAATAAGATACGCCATCTTGGAAAACTGTCCACCACAACAAACACAGAATTTACCCCTCTTTGGGTTTGAGGTAATCCAAGAATAAAATCCATGGACAAGTCTTCACAAATATTATCAAGAACAGCTAAAGGCTTATACAAACCCGCATTTTGAGATTGTCCCTTTGTAGTTTGGCACGCATAACACCTTTGTACAAATTTAGAAACATCCTTTCACATATGTGCCCAATAATAATGTTCGTTTACTATTGCAAACGTCTTATTTCTGCCCGTATGACCAACTAGACCTCCACCATGCAAATCCTGAATTATCTTTTCTATTAACGAAGTCTTAGGAATACAAAGCTAGTTGCCTCGTAAGTGAAAACCATCATGAATGTGTAAGTCATCTACAGGTTGTTGGTTGCTGCACTTTTCCAAAATGCCAGAAAATTTCTCATCGGTAGCATACACCTCCTTCAACTCATCAAAGCCAACAATTTGCTACTGCAAGGTCACTAGCAAATCTGCATGCTGACTAAAGGCATTTACAACCTTGTTCTGAAGTCTCGCCTTATGCTTGAGCTTGAAAGGAAATTTCTACAAAAATTGGGACCACCTCGCATGCATATCCTTACTAATCCTCTATTGACTATTTAGGTGCTTCAAAGTATCATGGTCAAAATAAATAATAAATTCACAACCAATCAAATAATGTTCCTATACCTTTAGGGCATGCATAATAGAATAGAACTCCTTATCATAAGTCGTCCATTTTTGCCTCTCATTAGAATCCTTCTTGCTATAGAAAGGAACCGGCCTACGTCATTAGGAAAGGACAGCACCAACCCCTACACCACTAGCATCACACTCGACCTTAAAAGGAACCTCAAAATCTAGCAAGGCAAGAACTGGCACAGTGCACAGCTTCTTCTTCAATAAGACAAAACTTGCCTCTACCTCCCAGCCCTAGTGAAACTTCCCTTTCATCAAACACTTCGTGATAGGCATAGCAATGTTACTAAAATCCTGAATAAACCTCATATAAAAGGTGGCCAACCCATGAAAACTCCGAACTTCTAAAATTTTCTTCGATGTTGGCCACTCTTTGATGGCCTAAACCTTGGCTTACCTAAATCACTTCTACACCAACTATATAGCCTAAGAATAATATCTTGTTAGTCATAACATTGCACTTCTTCAAGTTCATATACAATTTATTCTCCTGCAAGACTATGAGTTCTTGGCGCAGATGTAAAACATATTCTTCCTCCGAATGACTACAAATCAGGATATCCTTAAAATATACAATAATGAAACTCCCAATAAACAGTTTCAGTATCTGGTTCATCACCCTCATAAATGTACTCGACATGTTGGTGAGATCGAATGGCATAACCAGCCTTTCATACAACCCATCCTTGGTCTTGAACACTATTTCCACTCATCTCCAGGCCAAATTTTGATCTGGTGATATCCGCACCTGAGATCAATGTTGGAAAACACCACCAACCTATGCAACTGGTCTAGCATGTCATCCAACTGAGGTATAGAAAATATGTAGCCAACAGTAATCTTATTGATGGCATGGCTGTCAGTACACATCCTCCAGCTCCCATCTGACTTAGGTGTCAACAAAGCTGGTATCGCACAAGGATTCATGCTCTTTTGGATATATCATTTTTGCAACAACTCTTCCACCATCTCCCGTAAGATTTCACATTCTTTTGGGCTCATCTGATAATGGGGTAAGTTGGGCAAACTTGTTCCAAGAACCAAGTCAATGTGATATTAAATGTCTTTCATAGGTCGAAGGCTGTTTGTCAATTCTTTCAGCACGACATCCCGAAACTCCTGTAATAGTGCTTGAATTGCTTCTGAAACCCTTTCTGCCTAAGACATGAAACAGGAAGGACCTGTCTCAATAGCAACGTATAAAACTTGTTTGCCTCTTTTAATGTCATGGACACCTCTTGCTCAGACTGTGTAAGGGTAAGAAAATTCCACCCCTCTACTTTAGAAGCTTTGGGCCGAGAGCTTTTCTGCTGCTGTGGACAAAGCATAAATTTCTTTCCTCCTTTCTCCAGCCTATACATGTTGTCGCGCCCATTATGTTGTGTTGCAACATCAAATTTCCATGGTCTACTAAATAACAAGTGACAAACATCCATATTCACAACGTCAAAATAAATCTCATCTTAATACTGCCAAATGGAAAAAACTATCTTATACCGTTCAGTCACTTGAATTTTGTCCACCAATTTAATCCACCCAATTGTGTAAGGTTCTAGATACTTCTCCGTCTTTAGTCCCAAATGCCAAACTACATCCTTGCTAATGATATTTTTCATAACTCCAACTGTTAATAATCACATTAAACAACTGATCAATTATCGTGTACCGGGTATGAAACAACTAATGGCGTTAGGTGCAGCCTACTTGCTTGGGGGTCAACAATAACTTTTGTACTACATAATTCTCTAGCTCGTCATCTTCTTCCTCCTGGCTTTCATATTCCCCTTCTTCCCCATTAGGCCCACACATAATCTCCTCATCATCCTCTTTATCAACAACATTTACATTCCGAAGCAAACATTTGTTGGATAGGTGCTTGAGCTCCCGACAGGGATAGCAGACATTAGGCTTCGGCCTTGGATAATGGTTCATCACCTTTCGAGCCTCCTTATTTTCTCCAAACTTATGCTTCCCCACTACCTTTTCCTCTAGGTAACAATTCTGGTGTGGGGCAAATTCAAGCAACACCTTTATCTTTTTAACTGAACTTCCCGATCCCTCTCCTGGGTAATTTCTAGGAGGAAACTCTTGTCTCCCCTTCTCTTGGGCGGAAAGCTTTGCTCTCAATGCTAAATTACAAGCTTCAGCAAAATTTCTCAATGAAAAAATCCCAATCTTGTCCTGAACTCAAGCTTTAACCCATCCAAAAATCATGAAATCATCTATCCTTTTACTTCTCATAGATCATTGCGTTAGGACAGCCCCACAAATTCCGTCATGTAATCTTAGACCGATCATGACCCCTGTCGACACCGCTGGTATTGCTGGAACAAAATCTACTCATGGTCTTGGGGTAGAAAATCCTTCCAAATCATTCGCTTTATCCATACCCATGATCGTATCTAGTCTTTTCTGTCACGCCATCTTCTCTATTTTATCTTCTCCCACCAAGCAGAGGCTACTCTTTTCAATCTACAGGCTACTAGCTTTACTTTCCTCTCCTTCGGGACATCATGATATTTAAAGAACTGCTCAACCTCAGCTATCCAATCAAGAACATCTTAAATACTAAAGTCTCCATTGAAGGATGGAATATTCACCCTGAATCAAAAGTCTCCATCACAACCTCTTACATCCCGATCTTTCTGAAATTTTTCACAAGGATCGTAATCTTCTTCTAACTCAAAATCACTATCATGGACAATGTGTCTATGGCACCAAGCAAGAACAAGTCTTTGAGCAGCTCAGCCTAGGGTAGGTTCTTCCCTGGCATGTTGCCTTTCTTCATCTTTATCCCTATTGGCAAAAGGGTTAAGGGCACCAAGTCACTCTAGGATCTCCTCGAAATGCACTTCCAAACGATCCTCTAATTGCTGGACGATTTAATGCTCCATCTCCCGTAATGCCTCCCCTTAGTCCTTTGGCCTATGGTTTTCAGCCACACATTGTCCATCCCTGCTACCATCACCAACCATGGAGTAGGTGATTTGACCTGCTCTAATGTCACCTGACGCAGTGAGAAATGAAAATTGACCGGGCAACATGCTCAATCAATAAGAAAAATGAGAATCCACTCATAGAGAAGCTAAAAGCTTTGGAATACTTCAATATTATTAATAAACTGTCTCATAATAATGAAAGAATGACTATTTATAGGCTTATAAAGAATCCCTAAACCAAAATAATTAATGAAACTGATGAATACTCATAAGTGTATTGCCATTAAGGATTTAAATCATCATTATACACTTTGAGTATGATTAATTTCTATATTCTGAGTATTTTTCCTCCGGGTTACTATTCACACATTTTTACTATTCATACACATTTTTACTATTTACTGAGTCACTAATCACTGACTTACTATTCATACACGTATTTCATTGTTCACATGTATTTTATTGTTCATACGCATTTTACTATTCATCAATATTAAATAATTATTTTTTACGTAGGTAAAACCATCACCTGGTGACCCTTCACAAGAAAAATCATATCTGGAGCTGTAGGCATCGGAACTGAGTGATTCCAAATTCATCTAAAAGCTAACATATAGATCTTCAATTTTGCTTCATTCTTCAAGCTAGTTTGATCATTTTCATTTCCAAAATTGGATTATAGATGAGACCATTCGTTCTTTCGTGTGCTAAAGAGTAGTTTCGGTTGAAAAATCATAACTTGAGTTACGAATGTCCGATTTGAATGAGGAAGCTATCAATTTGAAGCTAAAGAGGAGATCTACAACTTTTATTCTTTGAGGAAGAGTTGATCTTATGTCTACGATGGTTGAAAAATTAAAAAAAGTTGCGGCCCGCCATTATTGATTTGTATTTATCTACATTTTACCATTTTATTTTTACCATTTCACCTACCCAAAAACTCTATAAATAGGCACCTTGGGGGGAGGGTGAAGGATGCCAATTATTAGGCCTCCCTTATGTTCTTGTTTCATCTTTAGCTTTTCTTCTTTAGTTTTGTTCTAGTTTTCAATACCGAAGCTCTGTCCAAGTGTTTTCTCGTTCTTGTTCTTGTTCTTTCTTTTGATCTTTTAATCTATGTTCATTTCACTTTCTACATGTTGTCTACTTTTATCATGGCTAACTAATATTCTTTTTTCTAAGGTGAAAGGGTGAAGCTTTTGGTATAAAGGTTATGATTGATTTGAATGAATCACAACGTTAACGGTATTTTTTTCCTTAATCTATTTAACTTCCCTCCTTGTTAAGTGGGAGTCTTGATTCATCATAGTCAATCATTAGCACAAAAGTTGCTTGATTTCCTCTGTAGAACATGGCTCTGCCGGCTATATTGGAATCTTGAGTTATTGTCGACCAAGTTTGGCATGATGAATACTTGAACCCATTAACAAATGTTGACGTTTTAAGATCAATGAAAGTTAATACTAACTAAATTCCCCGATTGGGACCCCCTTTATGTGTGAATACCAATTGAGTGGTAAGATGGGCTAAAATTAATCATAACCGATATACTAAAAGTGGATCCCCCTAACCTTAGCTATTTTATTTGAATTTCAATTCTAATTAACACTTGTTCACACCTTTCACCAAAACTTTCTTTATTAAAAATTCAACTTGTATTTCTTAATTCGCTTCCCTGTGGTTCGACACTCGGACTCCCGAGATTTTATTACTTGCGACAACCTACACTTGGGTTATAACTGCTAGAGTGCAGCAGAAACTGAAAATAATTATGAAACAAAATTGGCAGAAACTTAATTGGCTAGGATAACCCTCAAAATGATGTAATTTTGACCTGCAAAATACAGTCATGGGGAGCGAAGTTCTAATGACACCTATAGAGCATGAAATTCCCTTAAAAATGACATATTATGGTAGTCGTTTTGAAATCTGTAGCAAAAGTTATGGCTCTTAGAAGTTAGGGTTCGTGCGAGACCTATTTTTAGGATTTTTTTCTTTGGTTTCGCCTGCTCAACCTGCTTCATGAACTCATCCACTAGACACTCCATGTCACCAACCAATAGGAAAAGCCATCTTAAATAGCCACTTTTTTAGAGTTTAACAAAAGAAAAAAGTTGCGAAACTCAGCTTACAGTTTATGAGTTGCTTAACTCGCTTCTTCAACAAAAAAGGTCCAACTATTATTGTGACCTTTAAAACATTATTAATCCTGAAAATCAAGCCCAAGAATTATAATTTGGGGTGATTTACAGGAAAATTTGTGATTTTTAGAGACCTAAACTACACAAATGACCCTAACTTATCCAACATCTATAACTTAGAACTCAATATGGTCTACAAGTAGCCTAATGGCTCCGCACTCAGATTGCCTAGTCTTTAACCTAGGTTGAACGCCTAAGAGGCACTTTATGTGTCATTTGCTAGTAGTTAGAACATGTAGCTCTCGAGGTTTTGAAAGGCAAGTAAATTTTCTCCAACTTTCCTCGATAGTTTCCCATCCTTTACTATATACTTGTAAATGATTCTAAATATAAAAAAAATAAAAAAACTTGATAGATACAAATTCTTTGAACTTTAAAAAATATTGCGAGTTAGTCCTTGATGAATAGAAGACACTCAACAACATTGGGTGCCTTGATGATGTGGCAGAGGGTAGCTGATGTAGAGGTCAATATATATTGACATTGGCCGAAGAATGTTATCCCAAAACAAAGAACAAAGTTGCATGGATTTTCTTCTCCTCGAATCTAAAGTGAAACCCGATGATGGACATAATGTATGGCAAGTTCAAAGAAAAAGCAAGCAGTAGCTTATTGTGGAATTCATGCTTGCATTGCAAGGAATGCAACAAATTCTTAACCTTAATCACCACTGGCTGTGGCATTGCCACAAGTGACTAAATTTGATGATAATGGCATTAGTAAAAATAAATAGAAAATTAAAGTGCCCAAATGGCTCTTCAAAATGAAAATTTCAAGCCCAGGAAAGATAAAATACATGAAATAGAGTGCATAAAAAGTTGAAATTCATATTTGGTCACTTAACTTGGCCAATTCTAACAAATTAGTCCTTTATCTTTGACTAAATATAAGTTAGTCCCTTAACTTTGCAAAATTTAGCAACTTAGTCCAAATTGAATGGTGGGTTAACTGAGTTAGATCCATGGATTTACGCACCCATAGGTATAAGAACATTGAAATAAGAGCACTAACAATGTGGATATAAGAACCAAAACCCAGTTGAATCGCTTGGTAATGAGTACCTCTCCCTTACCCAAGACCTCCACAACCCATGCAATCCCTCAAAATACCCATCAACATGAAATTGTTTGGTCTCATAGATGAATTCCTCCATCATATTTTACAATCTTAAGCATTCATCAATTTGTTGTTGATGTGTGAACCCACCAATGATAGTTGTTCATTAGACCACATTTCTCACAGGCATTTCCTCAAACACCTTGTAAACACTTCACATGAAACCATAATTATTGTACAAACTTATCAACAAGCTCCCAACATACACAATAGAGATTAAACTAGTCTTTTTACCAAATAGTGATATTGAATTCCACCAAGAAAATTAAGTGTAAAACTGCACATGCTCAAATCAGGAGAAGGTTAAAACGATCCTATAACTTTGGCAGCTTTTCTATTTTAGTCCTATGACTACACAAGTTTATGTTTCAGCCCTAAATGTTTGAAATCATTAACAACATTAGTCATACGTTAGATAGGTATGACAGAAAATCACATGTGGCACTTGAGGGTGTTAGGTTTTGCCCAGCTGGCAAAAGCTAGGCTACTATCTTGCCCAATAAATGAAATTGTTGCTTTTACGTCGCCGAGTTGGCACAAATGATCCTAGACAATGCATAAATGAAGGAAAAGGGAAAGCTTGAGTTTGAACAGAGCTAAAGTGGGGGAGGTTTAGGTAGGGAAATTATTTGGGGAAAGTAATAGATTGATGCAAAGGAAGGATGGCAATGTTGTCAACTTATTCCAATTCAAATAATGGTGGGAATGAAGTATACAAATGCAAATTGAAGTTCTTGGTGATAAAAGCATGGACAGGGGGGAATGTCGGTCAAAGATTTTCCAATTGTGCCAAATATTTAATGAAGCTGGACTGCAAATTCTTCTGGTAAATCAATGACCTACAAACACCACATGTGACAAGGATAATTTTTGTGTAGGTTGAAAAGTTTAGCAAAGCATTTGCTTAGAATGTAAAAGGAGCAGCAGCAGAGGCTAATGAGGCAAAGGCAAAAGCAAAAGCTATATGAGAAAAAGCAATGGAAAAAGTAGAGGTGAATAAGGTAAATGCAACAATGAGCATGTTAGAGATAGAAATGGCGAGAGAATGAAGAAGAAAATAACCCTTTACAAGTTAGTTCTATTGATGTTAGTTACGATGTTGGTGTATGTATTGATATGAGTTCGAAATGTTGTTTGTGTTGAGGTTAGGGCTATGTAATGTAGTGGTAGTTGTATTAGGATGTTTTGGTGACTGTATAAACAATATGTTTGATAAAATGTCTAAAAGAATGCTTGTTTTTTAAACTTGTTGAATTGCCTGCATTATTGTTTTTGAAAGTTGTTGGAATGAAATGAGGATCAACAATTAGGGAAAAAAATGTCTAATTATATTGCAGTACTTTACATGCATTATGCATTGAAAACAACCAATGGCACTTGTTCACAACCATCAACAAAGTACTGGTTCTATTGCACAAAAGAAGACTTTGCAGAAATGTTTTGCTACACAAAAAGATGACAATAATACGGCCCTAAAAAATAACTTGACCTACATGGCACCAATGTGTGTGAACTTAAAATAAGCTCAATGTATAGCATCCAATCCTAACACTATGCATTTAAATATGGTTTCTTTGTTGTGACTAAAAGGTAGCTATCCTTGTAGGCTTTTTTGGTGTTTTGAAAGCCAGCTTCTCACAGCTTGGTCATTTCTTGCTTAAGTGCTTATTTTTCAATTACTTAATGATCACAGTCCTTCTAGATGATGTTGGGCATTTGCCAACAATTAGTTCTCCTTGTGAACTAGGCTATAAAAAGTGCAACATACATATACCAAAACCATTGTAAGACTTCAAGTACTAAAAAATTATGGAGACATTAAACCCTTAGTTAGGAGACCTACATTCAGAATAGTTATGCCAGTATAATAGTTTCCCATATATTTGTTGCTTATATTAGATCCCAGGCTAGTATTACTTGCTAGTTCGTGTATTAAGTATAAAGAAAAAAATATATGTTAGTAGTTGGATAGGGAACAAAATTAAACAAAAGATTACATACACTTATAACTTAAGTCCCAGGAACTGATGTGTTCCATGACAATTTCTTTATGTATAACCAGTTTCATTCATATTATTACCCTATAACAAGTTGTTAGCACAACCATTAATGTAGATAGTAGGCATAAATGTGTCAATAGCTTAACAGGTGGTGGTAAAAAATGTGTCTAGCACACATTCTATGCTCAGCATTAGGCATTAAGTCATCAAGTGCACTTACAAGTCCTTATGCCAAAATAGAATTAAACATATATTAGTTGTCAGTGTAAAAATTAAATAAAACAATCAAATCATGACAATGTTAGTACAAATTCTACTTGTCATTCACGATGGTCCATCCAAAACTCATCAATAGTGTTAAGATCCTTTTTAAGATTCCCTATAAACCAAGTTTAGGCATTTTTGTTCTCTATCCTAAATATTTCCAATTTACAAGAAACATCTGGTCATTTCCAACCCTTCCCAGAGCAGCGAAAACCTCCCATTTACATAACCCTTTCCTAAAATATGCCATCCAACCTAATCACTTTCCTACAACAAACAAGAAAGCTTTCATCAATGCTTCAAAAGAAACACAGAAGCTGTTAAAAAAAATGCTTCTTCAAACCAAGTAATGCTGGATCTAGTCTTAGCTCACAATTAGAACCTAGGTTCTTAGATTTGACCTTATCATCACTTAACATGCCATACTCCTACTATCTTATACACCTTGAGTTTTGCCCTTCCACTTTTTTTTGAATGTAACATTATCCTTTATCCTCTTTTTGATCATGTTCTTGAAAGTAGTCAATCTAATACTAGGTATGGCTTTTATCTCAATGAAGAAGGACTATGAAAGCCATTTTGATGTGACCTTTCTATTTTTTAAATTAAAACCAAAAATAAGTTCATCTGAATATGTGACTGTAAAATGTACACTAGTTTCCTCATTGAATCCCAATGAGATGAACAATGGACAATCGGACCCCATACATTTTTTCTCACATACTTTCTGGTGCTCTTTGTTATCCATAATGGGCGTTGTTCCATGATGGAGTTTTTTTCATATGACTTTTTGAATGTCATTGACACAACAAAAGTAGGGTTTATGATATTTGGATTTCATTTGGCAAACAATTACCCATCCCTAACACCCCCAACTTCTCTAGACCTAAAAACACCATCATTTTCTAAGGAGCCGCTATAGACAACATAGTTTTTTAGACTATTTTTGGCTAAATTCTCTAACCATATCCCTGAGCACCAATATCTCCTCATCATCATCACTCAAGTAATGTATCCCCACCTTTGGGTCTTCTACTTTCCTAGCATAACTAAACAACTGTGAAATTAACTCATTATTTTCCTCCACAACTTCTTTTTTCTTCTTACGCGGGGCTGCCTGTACCTCAAGGTATGTTGATTCTTCCCCAATGTCACCAGCATCCTCTGCCTTTTACAGAGGATTAGTAGCCCTTTCCACATCACTCAACTCATCATCCATAGCCCTCTCATAGTCAATCATTTCATCATTAAGTTCCTTCTCACAATAACTTACCTCATTGTCACATTGGCCTTCACAGTATGTTCAATATATACAAAAACCTTCTTATACTGAAACAACATCTTCTCCATCAGAATCATGCTTGAATCAATTGTCGGCAAATATCTATACTAACCCATCCTTTAAACTCATTTTCAGAATCTTAACGAACATCCTCCTAAGTAGTTTTAGTATCAAGCATTCTACCTTACACTTCAAGTCCATATATGAGAGCAAATTAGTGTCCGCAAACATTACATTATGGATGCCACCAACATACTCCTATCATTTTTTGTCCTTTCACTCACCATTAGACATAAATGTCATGTATGTCCACACCATTCTGCCTGTTATGTCATATAACCCAAGACACAAAGGTCAAACACTAGAAACTACTAAGTAATCATGTTATCAAACATGATTACACCCAAAATAATATTTAACTTTTCAATTCCTTAGACTCTAAGAAATCTAACCATATGTCTTAAAAAATTCCCTGTAAGTCTTCATGTTTTAGCCAAAATGAGAATTTCTCTCACACACATAACCCACACTTGAATCAAGTGCATAACAAATGAAATCCCATTATTTTTTATTGAAAATTTACAATAATATTAAGCCTTATGATACAAATACAAATTTTTATACAAACCCTAAATTATGCCATCTTCTGATACTCATTGTATACGAATGAATAAATAATCAACCACTCAACTTTCTTCTGTCCTTGCTGAATCAATTTGCCTACATTTTTCAATTTCTCGACAACTATATATCTCTTTCACTTTTTCTCTTTGTTTTTTTGGTTCTAGATTGCTTGTCTTAACCTTGACATAATTGCTGGTGGGACTTTGGAGTGTCAATTGGGCAAAACTTAACACAGTCAAGTGCCACATGTGATTTTCCATTATGTCCATCCAACATAGGACTAACATTGTTAACAATTTCAAATGTATAGGATTCAATAGAAACTCATGTTGTTATAGGACTAAACATAAGTGTTGCCAAAGTTATAAGACTTATTTTGACCTTTTCCCAGCTTAAATCTTTAGACAACAAAGTTGTGTGACCCATGGCATGCAAAGCTTTGTTATTCATATGAGAATGTTCAAGTACTAACTTGTCTAGTAAATATGGCATCCTATTCTTACTAATGTCACCATGGAAATCTTTAGAGCTCAACTGGTCCAAATCTGATTTTAGAAAAATCTTGAATGAGACGAAGATTGGTCTAGCCCGCATAGGAAACAATTTTTTTGCTGGTAATTAAATCAACAATTTTCAACGGCCTATCTAGGCTCCTACTCTCTAGCATTAGGTACTCTCTCTGGGAAGAGATAGTGGTACACTGAAAAAGAAAATGTTTCAAAATTTAGAGATGCCTCCACGGATGTAATAGTATTATGCATATTGCTTTAAGCATCCCATGGATTTGTGCACCCAAAAATAGAATTCAATCCTTAACCAATATTTTGAGCAGCCATAGAACTTTTAACGTACACTCTTCATATTGCTTTACATTGTTTAAACCTTTATCGGGAAAGCACAATAGAAAATATCCATCATTGTTGCCTCTATCTTGGCTTTGTTGCCTTCACTTCATTGTGACTTCACCAAATCAGTAGAAATTTGTGATTTTTGGGTTGTGTCCATGCAAAACTGCTCTCAAATTTCCAAAACAAAATAGGCAAATCTCCCACTTTTTGGGGATTTTGAAAGCTTCACCTAAGTGAACATCTCACACAGTCACACATGGCATTTACCTCACGTGATCATATGTGGGCATCTTTTGTCCCACATAAGACTAATTTGTCTAATTTAGCAAAGTTGAGGGACTAAGAAATTTAATCTGCTAAGTTAGAGGACTAACTCATACTGAGTCGCAGATAAAGCACTAATTCACGTGAACTTTCCAAGTCGAAGGACCAACTGCACATTTAGCCAAAAGATAATGAAATATTGGTCTTGCTCTATTCAACATGTCTTTTGTGGAGCAAGCTTTGTGGCAGACTCTATTGGCACCAAATTTTCATAAATGGGCTTACATTCTTCAAAGATCATTTGAATGGTCTCTAATCTATCCTATTCAAAAAAATTTTGGTGTGGGTTATTTTTTATTCTTTGCCTTCACATTGAATAAATAAATAAATAAATAATCAACCAAATTTTCAAAATTGATCAAATTTTTTTTATCAAATAAGAAGTCTGTAAGGTATTCTTGGAATTTTTATATAAATAAGGTAGAATCAAGCATTTGACATATTTTGCAAGTACTATGTAATGGTATAATCTTGCCACATACCTCAAGTACGTACCTTTGGGCTATTGCAGAAGGATTAATTTGTGAAATAAAATTGAGATAAGACTCATGGTCTAATTCATAAAAAAAAAAATAGAGAGACCCATGGGGTAAATGTAAAACGGATGTAAAGTACTCTTTACCATTGTAAATTGTTCATTTAAACAATGATAATGTTTCTTCAACTTTCACCATCATTTTCATTTTGTAAATTTATTTTTTTTTACCTTGAAGTTAGTTTTGCATATGATGTACTTTATACTCCATTAAGTAATAATTTACAACAGCTGTAAATCTCAAAATCAGATTTATGGACAAGTATGAATCTTTGAATAATTACATACACACACACACACACACACATGCATAAATAGAGTTATAATTTACTGTGGATCTACAATACCATAATTGGCCGCAAGAATGAACATTAGCTTCACTTAGGCCTGGAAATGTGTCCTAGTCCATAAAAAATGATGTCATTTACTCTAGGCCCTATGAACTGCCAAGTGACGTCATTAGCTACCCAAATATAGGAAGCAGCCTTTCTATTCTTTTATGGGTTGCGAATCATTAAATCCATTGCCAATAGCTCTAGTCCCCAAACACTACCTTCCTTAGCTCTGAGCTCCATATTAAACCCAATTTAGTTGTTGCGTCTTCTTGTGTAAGTTACATATCACAACTCAGGTAAACCCCAAGCTATTTCTTGCTATCTTCCCCCCTTCTACTTAGAATATAAAGGGTTCACTAATTTGGGTCTGGAAAATATTATCTTGCCTAAATCATTTATTGAAAAGGCGCAATTTTAACTATGTTTTGTTGTTACTTCCCCCCTTAGTAGTGAGTATGTGGTTAAGAAAATTTAGAATCTTATTGATAAACAACAAGGATGAGATTTTATGCCTCCAAGGTGACGAGCATTGGTTACAGATGGTGGAGATGTTGGTTGAATAAATTGATAGAGATAGGTAAATGGTTGCCTCAACAACAACATTAGACCAATGAAAGAAATATGAGAGGTAAGGCAATTTACAAAGAGAGGAAGCAGGTAAGATGGTTTTTGCAAATACGATCGGGTATGGAGTTGTTTTTTTTTTCCTTTTTTATTCATTAGAATGGTTGTTTTGTACCCATGTTAATTTTCCTTTTAGATGAAATTTAACTTCTAGGCTTTAGGGTGATAAGAGTATTAATTCAACGAGGGTTCAAATGGTAGATGAATAATTCAATTGTGCCTTTAGAGGAAACTAGGGGCAGGTGATTGGGGCAGAGGTGCTTCAATCAAAAACACCCAACTTATAGCTTTTCGTGCTTTGAGCTTAGTAAGATTTTTGGGTATAGTTGTTTCTGAACTTCACCAACTTCCTTGCTATCATTCCACTTTTTTCTCATTTTCATGGCTTATCTAATGTTGGAATTTTGAAGAGGACAAAACTAAGTACTCCTCTTTATATTACAGGATGTATTGGTGGAATTTAGTAATTTTATACCTATCAACTTATTTATTATTTATTGAAAAATTTTATTGATTGTTTGATTGCTCTAGGTTAGATGATGTTAGATCTAAACTTTTACACAAGAATTTTAGTCTGACATCATAAGGGGATGACTTCAAGAAGTTCTTGTTTTGTACGCTCGGAGTAACACTTGTTGGAATTTCAAAATGATCTGGTACACCCAAAATTCCAAGAAAAAATTTCCATTACTAAAAAATGACAACTACATTTTTCACCACTGTCAATCTAAGGACATGTGGCATAATCCTCTATACTTGGCTTCCTTATAAATAGTCTTTACTTTACTTGTTAAATGAGGCTATTTTTTACAATCAGCCCACCATTTTGAGCTTTCATGCTATTTTATTTTTCCCACACACTCATATTTGCTTCCAACCGGCTTTTCATTTTATATAAGTTAATAGTTTGCTTTGTCAGGTATTTTTTTCCTAGGCCTTTATTTCTTATTTTTCCTGAGATCTTTTCTCCTGCCTATCCCATGAGTTTGCTGGGCTACTTGCTTATACTCCTTGTTGGTCCTTTATCCTCGCTTTTTCCCTTCATGTGTAATACTTTGCCCTCTCCCAGAAATAACCATCACATACATTTTGGCAACTCCGCTGAGCAGGGCATGATTATATAAGGAGAGTCATGTTAGATGGCAATAATGAAAACAAAACTACTCACTTGGGGGGCCGAATTCTATTCTTGATGTTATACTGTATGTGGCTCAATTACTAGAAATGTTTTGGGCATCACAAGAGCCCATGTTAAATACTATAAAGGAGAGTAATCAAGTGGTTATCAATGCATTGGCTAATCTATTACATCCACAAGTTGGAGCTTTAGGGCAGACAACACAAGTTAATCCATCCTTGCCACTAAAAAATCCAATAATTAATATAAGTCATTCTATTGTTTTTACTATTATTTTTGAATGCTTACATATTGTTTCTATCTCGGTCTCATGGCCAATAAATCCTAAAATTAGAAGTTCAACTCCTTACACAGGAGGTTTTATGCTTGGCACTAGCTCACAAGTTTTGCCGATGACTAATTAGTTCCCACTGCCTATCCATACATCCCTATTTAACTTGTAAGGAGTTACTTCAGTTGCTGCAACAATGGCAAGAGTAGGTATCTTATCCTGAGATGAAGATCAATGTTCCACATCTACCATGTGTTGTTGAAAAGCTATACCCAAATGATTATTGTAGTCCAAGTTTCCCTATATTCAGTACCAAGGTGGTCAACGCCAGAGAGCATGTGATGCGCTTTGTGGAGATGTATCTTGTATACAACCTAGATGATGATTTGGAATTGAAGAAGTTCTTTAAGTTTTTGTTTAAGAAGGCTTACACTTTGTATGCCAACCTCGCTCCAAGCTTAGTGGAAACTCGAGGACACATGTGTAAGCTATTAATAGAGAAATTCTTTTCAACTCAAGAGAAAGTTACTTTGGTGGACCTTGGTCGGAAGTGTCATTATTTTAAAGAGGATATTATTGTTTATGTATAGTGATTCAATGAAAGGGTTCTTGATTGTCAAGAAGCATATGAAAAACAAGAGCTTATAAGGGTCTACATTTCAAGTATGCTCCATGAATATAGAATTCATGTTGAGAATTTACAATTGCCTTCTTTTGTTATTCCATAAAAGTTGCTCAGTAAACTAGCAATTCTCTTTTGATGAAAAAGGATGGTAAAGGTAGTTACTTAAAGTGCCCATGTATGCATGCCATTATGCAATAAGGACAAAATGGTGGTGGAAGGAGATTAAAAAAAAGCCTTATAAAAATTTTTACATACCTCCACATTTTCCTTATCCCATGAATAAAGTTAGGGATACTTACAATTAGCCCCCTGAGATATTCCCTACCTTATAGTTTGTTCCTTTTATTTTTAAAAACCTACACTTTGCCCTATGTTTCCTTTATATTTTCTAATAATAAAATTCTAAAATTATAATTTAAACTATATGATAGTCATATACTAGTAATTTCAATCTCTCCAATATTTTTTTTATATTTAATAAACAATGTAAAATATTAGTTTTTCATTTCCATAAATGCTTTTTTATTCCAGTAAATACATAGCAGTAATTTTTAAAGGTCAGTCAACTGTGAAAAAATATTAAAAATCTTGAAATGACTGGAACATGAATATTAGCTAATTTAAGTTAGTGTTTCAGAAGTTATTGTCAAACATTATCAATGAAGTGTTTTAAAAGTTATTGTCAGATATTATCAATGAAGGAGAGCGTAATGTAATTCCCACAAAATCCTAAGTGATTTAATCCTCGGGCTATGAGGAGAAATTTTTCCTAAATTGAAAATTGAGCTCATTGAGCTTGGGAGACATTGAATTAAGTGAGGAATGGGTATATGTGAGTGTTGGACACTCTTGGAAATTAAGCTTTGCTTAGGCCAAGAAGATTAGTGGTGTAAATGGTGGATTTCAAAGGTGAGGGACTCAATTTAACAAGGGAAATTTTAGTAGTTGGGCTCAATTGGCCAACTTCAAAAGATTGGAGGACTAAGGGGGAATTAGCCACTTTTAATAGCCTTGGATACCATGGCCGGCCATACCCCTCCAAATTCCATTAATTTAGTCCACCTCACCTCCCACTCAACATATTTTAATCATCACCCATACCTACCATTCAAATTTGTCTCCCCACTTTTGACTAAAGTCACCCTCCACTCACCTTCACTCAAATTTGTCTTCTAATTTGCCTCCCCTCCACTCAAACTTGTCTCCCACCCATCCGAGCACATGATACACTCATCCTCCCCTTCCATAGCCGGCCATTACTTGTCCAATACCCTCCCAAATCAATTCATTTCACTCTCCCACTCTCACACACTCTTTTGCACTCTTTTGCCTTCAAACACTCTCAAACTCTCCTCTTTTCTCTTGGTTTTGGCCTTGGAAAGTTCTTGCCTCTCCATACACTTTTCCACCTCTTCTCTTCCTAAATACATTCAGCCATATCAAGATCAAAAGGTTCCTAAAGCTAAAACCAAGTGTTCTTGGTGTATATGAAGCTCTAAGGCCATACAAAGCAAGAATCAAGTGAGGAACTTAAGGAAGATCAAAGAGGAAGATTTGGCCATCATCATTTCTTGGTGATTTTGAGCTCCAATAAAGGTGCTCTTTGAATGATAAGCTTTTAAGTCCATTAGAAGCGAGGAATCAACTGATAGCTTGAAGGAAATAAAGCTCAACTTTTGGCGTTACCTCCTAGTTGAGGTTTAGTAAGTAAACACCAAGTGTTCTTGGTATTTTATGTTCTTTAAGCTAAGAAAAGCAAGGTTATGGCTAACATATTTGGCCATTATAGGTTTTTGGGCTAGAACACAAGTTCTTGCTACAACAAGCAAGGAAGACAAAAGGAAATCAAGCTTCTAAAGCTTTTGGGCAACTTGGTTGCTAAGGTTCATTTTGGCTAAGGATTCTTTATTCTTTGAGTATTCGGGCCCTTAGGTGATTGTCATTAGAACCATGTGATCTTAAGAGAGCTAAGAGGGCTATGTTATGTTGTTGCTTTGGCAACTCTGTTTTGCTCTAGAGCTATGTTAAGGCAAGCATTACAGCTAGAAGTTAAGTCGAGCACCTTAATTCTCAAGCTATGGAGCTATCAGAAAAACAAGTAAAATGAAATGCTTAACCAATTAATTAAGTAAAATATGATGGATGCTTGCTGCCCTTCCATGAATAAGGTGTTGAGTGGTGTGTGCGTTCTGTACTTCTATGTTGGTTGTGCATGCTAACCCCTGATTATTATTACTATTCTTATTGCTATATTTCTTGTGTTTTCTTTGTCTTAGTGTTTTCTTGCAGGAGCATGGAATATTTATTGCCATGTTATTCTTGGCTATGTTAGGCTTTGGAAGCCATCAAAATCCTTACTGAGTTTTATACTCATTGCCCTACTCTACTTTTGTAGGAAAAGGTATCTTGAGAGATCGAGCTAAGAGTATTGGATACTCTTTTTGTTGTGCTAAGGTTTGGCTATGTATGGTATTTGCTCAATGTTCTAAGTGTCATATGTGCTATGGGTTGCTTGAGTATCAAGCTAATGTTGTGGACTTCATGTGCACGACTAGGAGTTTAGAGTTTGTGGGAACAAGGTATTTAAGATGGAAATGTTTTCTATTGTTGTGTTGCCATGTTATACATGTGCTATGTAGTTGGTTTTACCTTAAAAGACCAAATATATGTTTAAGTGTTTATGGACACTTTCTGTTGCCTTTTTGAATTGGCATGTAAATTTGGACTTACCTAAATTTGGCCATGCATGTGTTTCAATGGCTTGTATGTTGGACTTTAGACTTTTGGTGTTTTTGTTGCTTTTGGTGAACTTACTAAGGGCCATGCATGATTTATGGATTATATGCATTCTTGGAACTTAAGCTTGTTGAAAATGAATCTAAATGCATGTATTGGCTTAAATAAGAAGTTGGTGAAGATGAGTATGTTTTATGGAAAATTTGGCCACGTGTTAATGTTTAAGTGCTAAAAAGTCCACAAGCCTATGTTTATTTTAGAAGCATGCAGTATTTGGCCATATATGTGCACTTAAGGAAGAAAATGCAAATGAACTTGGAAAAGTATGAAAATTGGATGCATATGTGCTAAGAATAGCTTATAAAGTAATTAAGTGCATGTATGTGATTATGTGAAATAATGGATGCATAAGTGCTAATTTGCATCTAAAAGAATTAAGGTTATATAAGTGTATATGTGCACTAGTGATCACTAAGGCACATGTAAGCATGCAAGGCATATGCATGAAAAAAAAGTTTCAAAACCTGGATTGGTGTTTTGGTTGCCATGCATGTACTTGGCTATGCACGAAATTGAACATAAAATGAACACTTAACTTCCACATAAGTACTAGCTTGTTTCCAAGAACATGAAAATTGGACCTTAAATAAGTAATTAACGAGCTAGTACTAGTAATGTCTTAGGGTTCATGCCCGTATGTTTTGATAAGGAATAAATACCCCATTTATAGAAATTCTGTTGCATGATTAAGTAATTGGGCCTGAATGGGCCAGGGGTTACGTTGGGCATGACACGTAAACTATTGGGCATGACACGTAAACTGTAGGTTTCTAAAAATAAAAGGGGCAAAGTGTAGGTTAGACCAAACCATAGTGGGGCTTTGTATTTTTTCCATAAATTTAATGCTTTGTTAGATGAGTGCATAAAAAATGTGGTGATCTGTGTACCTAATGTGCCAAAGTTACCACCAAACCAAGACACAGTTAATCCAAAGTATTGTTGATATCATCACTAAGTTTTTCATCCAACCTCTAAGTGTTGGAATTTGCAGCACTTCTTTCAAAATAAACTTGAAAAAAAGGAAGTGGTCCTAGAAGGAAAAGAAGCTCAGGAAAATTGTTTACTTGCTCACAATGCGAGGCAAGTTCATGTTAATGCTATTGTTGACCATATTCATGCTATTGTTCATTCTTTATCTGATGAAGCAAATTTTCCTTGATCGCCTCTGCTACTGGTAAAGGAGCATAATGAGCAAAAGGACGAGATCTCTATTTCTAATATAGCACATTCTCACATGCATACTATGGCCTTAAAAAAATATCTTTAATCTACTTAGCTTAGATTTAGATGCCAAACAAGCTAGTGCTGTTACTATCTTTCATATTTTTATGAAAATGTATGGGATTTCCCATTTAAATCATCAGCAGATTGGCCACCTAGATAGCACAACCCTGTAGCAAATTATTTTTCTAATGAAGATTATTATGTGGAGAATTGTGATCACAATAAGCCATTGTATATGGAGTCTTACCTGAATGGTTATCCAGTGAAGAGGACCATGTTGGATCAAGGTGCTTCCATCAATGCCATGCCACTATCTACGTTTATTGGAGGAATTTTTGAACCTAGTAAGAATGCTTAATGTGTGGAAGCCAAAACTAAGACTTGTGCTAGTGTTTTCTTCTTAGCTGCTATAGTGTGCATATATGTGAATATGTGTGTTATGGTTAGACCAATATACATGTATTTACATAGTGTTCAAGAGGGTCACTTAAGTATGTACACTAGGGGTGTTGTTCTGATGGCCTACAAGACACACAAATCCTGGGAGTTTAAATACACAGTTTTGGCACCATAACTGGATTACTCCGGAATGGGTAACAGCGAGCATCAAATATGAAGGCTAGTATCCAAGTACCCCAGCCTTATGAGCTCATGGTAGTTAAGAACACCATCAAATGTAAGGAAGTCCTAAGTTCATAAACATGTGCATTCGTTCATCCATCCATACATTACATTGCATTATTATTGTTGTTTATTAATTACTTGTGCTTATTGTTTGTTGTGATGTATGATTACATGGTTTGTTTGCATGTATATATTTGCTTTGCATGCTTGCATATATTTTCCTTACAGATACGAAATCCCTTACTGAGTACTTTTGAGTACTCACCTGTTAAGTGTTGTGCAAGTATTTAGAAGGCTAGTTAGGCTTAACAGTTGGAAAGGGATGACTGTTAGGGCTAAATTTTAATGGCTTGAAGGTACTCTCCAATTATGAGTCTTTTGGTAAATGATTGATTATAATATAAGTTAGTATTGACTAAAGAGTTGTCTTTTCAGCTTTTGAAGCTAAGTATACACAAGGAAAGTAGGGCTTGCCACTTGAAGCTATATTGCTCGGGTAGAAAGCTAAGGGTGCATCTTAGTAACTATTATTGTCATTATTGTATGTATGATATTTTTCATTCTAAGTGTTACCTCTACTAGTGTTCATTAGTGTATGTAACACTGGGGTTACATTTTGGTGCATGTATGTTTGAGATGTATGCACATAGTTGTTACTTAAAGTTAAAGCAACTGAATTTTTACATCTTGGCTCATTTTGAGTTGTGTTTTCATTAATTACTATGACACTATTATTAATGTTTTTTTTATTTAATTGTTATTGCATAGCCATGGTGATGCATGCATATTTTCTATGTAGGATAGGCTAAGTAACTAATTGCATGTAATGATTTAAGATACTTCACAAGTAATAACTAGCCAATTGTAACCTAAGTGGGATCATAGTTCTCAATGAGCCTACCAGTGTTAGTAAATCAGGGGACTGGGGCCCTGTTCTGCCACATTGACAATTCCATCACTTTTCCAAAAGGTGTTCATTTACCATGGTACAAAGACTATGAAGGTGTTTCTTCAATGTCCTAGGCTCCAAAAAGAAAAGAAAAGTGCCAACATTAGGAAATGAAATATGTGAAGGTTGACTTCTATATAAGGGGTGATGGTAAGAAAGTTTACTACTTATGATGGTGTGTCGAGTTAGGAACCTCAGCTATTCATGATCCCACAATATATGAATTTCCTAATAAGTTTGATGTGCTTGAAGTTTGCATGATTAAGGGAGCAAAATCTTTGATTCTTGATTCACTGTTGTAAGAAATTTAAGATGCACAAGAGCAGATGCAACATGTTCCAAAACCCTTCGTAAAAGAGTTACAGAAAATCAATGACTCCATAGATGAGGTTAGTATCAAACCTTTATTTATAAGCAAAATTTTAGTGAATGAAGAGAAGAATAATCTTGTAAATCTGCTTAAGAAATATTACACTATGTTGTCTTAGAGCTATAAGGATATGCCAAGCCTAGATCCAACATTAATTTCACATAATTTGAGCACAAGGCCAAGTATAAAGCCAGCAAAGCAACAGAAATGTGTGTTTCAGCTAGAGATAAAAGTAAAAATTAAAAAAGTAATGAAACATTTGAAGGTTGGGTTCATCAAACCAATTCAACATACTACTTGGCTGGCAAATATTAGGGATGACAATTGGGTGGGACAGGTTAAGTCATTCAGGTTTGGGTCTAATCGGGCTAGCATAAATTCAGGTCCAGCTCTAGTTGGGTTAGCATGAATTCAAGTCCAAGTCAGGTTCACGTTGGGTCAGTTGGGTTTGGGTTGATTTTGGGTTTAGGGTTTGGGTTGGGCTAGATTTATTTGGGTTTAGGTTCAATATAGGTTGGGTCAATTTCAATCTTAAGTAACTTCATGTCAGGCTTCGGGTCGAATTTGGGTCAACCTTTGGGTTCACTTGGGTTACTAGTATGTAGGCCCAAATGATTGAATTGATTCATTTTTTTCAATTTTTTTAAATTTAAATAAAAAAAATTTGATTTTTTGTGTGATTTAATTTAATAATTTTTTATTTTTTAGAATATTTAATTAAAATATTCATAAAAATCTTCTTCATTATAGTTTAATGCATATTTAGGTAATTTAACATTGTTAGTAATACTTGATTGGCTTTGTAAACCAATACTATTCAACTATCGTTGTATAGGTCATTCAGATCCTCACCCAGCTATCACCTAGACATACACTACGATAATTTTGCTATGCTTATGTTTCGATAAATTTTCTTTGAAATTGCTACAAAATACAAATCAAGTTCACTGTTAGTGACTAAATTATAAAATTTGAAAAATTTCGGGTGAAAGTGCAAAGATTGAAAAAGTTTAGGGACCCATATTACAATTATTAGAGGTGATTGAAATTAAATTTTTTAAAATTTAGATACCTTATTACACTATACTTAAAACTTCAATGATGAATGTTTTAATTTTAACAATTGCCTATTAAGATCATTAAACTTACTAAATATAAAAATTATTTCTTTTGGAAAAATATAAATATAGGACTTACTAAGTAAGAAAGTTTCTTCCCCAAATATGGTGCTTGCAATATATAGAAGTCCTAAAAAAATGGAAGGTACTAAATATGAAAATCTCCTCCCAAAATGTGAGAATTACTAAACATGAATGTTTGAAAAAATGTAACTACTAAATATGGACGTCTCCTTCCCAAATATGAGACTTACTAAATATAGAAGTACTAAAAAATGGAAGTTAATAATTATGGAAGTCACCATTCCTAAATATGGGATATACTGAATATGAACTTCTTAAAAAATGAAAGTTACTAAACATGGAAATCTTCATATTTAGGACTTACTAAATGTGGAAGATAATGAAAGAGGAATGTTAAGGTTTAGTATGAGGGTTAAAATTAGGTCTTGTCAGATTTAGTCATCAGGACATCTCAGGTTCGAATCAGGTTAGTCTCAAGGTCGGGTCATTTCGGGTTCGGGTCAATTCAGACTCAGGTTATTTCAAATTTAGGCCATTTAGGTTTGGGTTTTCTCAGGTTTCCCTTTAATTGAGTTTGGATTTAGGTTGTTGAATTTTTTTGTTAAATTGGGTCAGGTCAGACTTGGTTCAGATGGGTTAGGTGTTACACTTTCACAAAATGGAAAAACTACAGCATAAGGACTTAAACTTATATGCTTTAATTTTCACCATAGTGCATGATTTGTGAAGTGTAAAGCATTCAATATACACCCCCTTAAGTGGCAAAAACAATGATAGCTTGGTCCTTAAGAAAGCATTGGCTCATTGCCTAATTTTCAAGTAACCTATGGACTAAATTGTAAGGTTACAAAAGTTGGGCACTCAATTGCACAAATGTCTAAAGATGGCTATGGAAAAGACATGGATGGAATTATGAAGAAAGGACATGGATGGAATTAAGGATATTGTTGGGGACCAAAATGCTTAAAAAGGAAAAGTTGATCAATTATGGCATAATGCCAACTAAGGATCTAAGGTATGTGTTATCTTGGAACTCAAGGGAAGCAATTTATGCTCCAGTGAACTTGGTGTAGTTTGTTTGCTTTGGATCTTACTTAACTTGGATTTAAGGTAAGGGATTTATGTTATCGCATGATTAAATGATGCATAAATAGTGTTTGAACACTTGGGAGAGCATTGGAATGAGCAAAAAGTGATTGGAACTGGCTCAGGTAAGGTTTGGAGAAAGCTTGGCTGAGAAAAGGGGCGAAGAAAAGTAGCTCTAGGGGTTAATGCGGTTGCACTGATTATATGAAGCGATCACATCAAGCTAAAAAGGATAAAAAGGCTACCTGAAATGTATAATGTTGTCGCACAAACTATGTTGGTGCTATAGCATCAATTTCAGCAACCTCCATAAAATCACAATGTTGTCGCACCACAAAATGCAATGCTACAGCATTATGCTTGACTTGTGCCAACCTTATTTCTAAGTGTCCCAAATCAATTCCTAAGGCTTAGGGGTGTCCTAACATGGCTCAAAAGTGCTCCTAAGATTTAACTATACATTAATAAGTGGGTAATAAGTGGGCGATTAAGAAGGCTAAGGAAAAATGGATAAGTGAGGTACTTTAACTCACAAATAAGATACTAAGGAGGGACCTAGTATTATATGAGTCCTCCAATCGCCAAGGGGTGAGGTCATAAACCTTCAGCATTGGAGAGGGACCCGAGAAGGGTGTAGGACTGATGACCCAAGGGTAGAGGCCAAGTGCCTCCGAGCATTGAGCGGTGCCCAAGAGGTCCCAACTAAGTCAACGGGCTTGGTCATTGAATCCACTAAGTTGCCCGAGTCGAGTTCAAGAGAACTTGATGAAGTTTGGCAACTAAGTTCAATTACCCAGCACAATAAGTAAGGGTAAGTTACGGGTAAGACGTCAGTAAATGACAATTTACTCTAAGTAGCTTGTAAAAGGCGAGGAAGGTCAAGTAAGCTATGGCTTACTTAAGTCACTTGTAAGAAGGACTTCATGGGGTTTAATCAAGTGCTAACATTGGATATGAGGCCAGTATCTAAGTACCCTAGCTGTATGAGCTTGTGGTAGTTAAGAACACCTTCGGGTGTAAGGAAGTCCTAAGTGCGTAAACATGCACATTCACTCATCCATCCATACATTACATTGTATTATTGTTGTTGTTTATTAATTGCTTGTGTTTATTATTTGTTGTGTTGTTTGATTGCTTAGTTTGTTTTTATATATATGTTTGTTGTTCTTTGCATGCTTGCTAATGTTTCTCCCTGTAGGTGCTGAATCCCTTACTAAGTACTTTAGAGTACTCACACCTTAAGTGTTGTGCAGGTATTAAGCGGGCTAGTCAAACTTAACAGTTGGTAAGGGGCAGTTGTTACGGCTAAGTTTTATTAGTTTAAAGGTACTCTTTAAGTGTGAAATCTTATGTTTTTTAAGCTACTTGTAGAATAAGTTAATACTGACCAATGTGTTTACCTTACAGTTTGAGGTTAAGTAAATATAGGGAAACTGTGGCTCATCACTTGAAGGTTGCTTGCTTGCTTGGGTGAAGAGCTAAGGATAGATCTTCATAGATACATGTTGCTTCTTCTATATGTATGGTACTTTCATAAAAATAGATTACCTCTACTTGTGCCCATTGGTGTGTATAACACAAAGGTTACATTTGGGTGCATATAAGTTTGAGATGTATCCACATAGTTGTTGCTCGAAGTTAAAGTAACTAAAGTTTTACGTCTTGGCTCATTTTGAATTGTGTTTTCAATAATTTCTGGCACTATTTTTAATGTAGTTTTTATTTAACTATTATTGTCTAGCCAAGATGATGCATGCAAATTTTGTATATAGGGTAGGCTAAATAACTTGTTGCATGTAATGATTTAAGATACTTCATAAGTAATAACTAGCCATTTGTAACCTAAGCTGGATCATAGTTCCCAATGACCCTACTAGTGTTAGCAAATGAGGACACTGGGGCTCTATTCCACCATAGTTGGTATCAGAGCATGTCAATGGTCCTAGTAGAGGCAATAAGTGACTAGGATCCAAATGTTTCCTAGTGCTAAGCATGGTTAGTGTTACTTATAAGTATTCCTGGAGTTGCTGTTTAGCTTTGCTTACAAGTATATCAGTGGAAACCTAGTAAGGTTTTCGTATTGAGGCAAAGGACCATGCATGGGTCCAAGTGGCCCTATGGTGATAGCCATAGGGAAGCTAATGGTTTTGTTGTACAGTCCCAGTAGCATTAAGGCGTGAATAACCCAAGGAAAATGATTACCGTGGTTAACGCCTATTGTGTATAGGTCGAAGTGTGCTAAAGTCTACTAGTATATTGAGACCAAGGGAGGAATCCCACCTTAAGGGCAAGACTAAGGTCAAGAAAATGTCTACAATTATGTAGATAAGGAAAGAATTTGACAAGTAGTCGAAGAGCCCAAGGCTAAGGGCCAGGTGCACTAAGTTACAAAAGGGTGCACCAAGGCTAAGTGAACCATCATTAACCAAGGGCAAGGGCGACATGGACACTAAAAAAGTGTTAGACCATGGGGTATGGGCTAAGGTGTGCTAGGACTATAAGTGCACTTGGGCCAAGAGAATAACATCCCACCCCAAGGTAAGTTGAGGCTTAAAGTAAGAGCTCGCTAAGAACCATTTAATCTGGAGTCCATGGAACCCAAGAGAAAACTAAGGAAGAGCAACATGAACCAAAAAAGGGGGCTATGTGCTACATGCTTGGAAATTGGAAATGTAAAGGAATATGGGCATGAATATGATCAAGGTCAAGGCCTAAACAAGGCTAATGTTAAGGATGCCTTAATCACCAAGATAAAGGCTGCTAGTACTTAAAGGCAACCAAGAAGATTTACTCGGACCAATTGATTAGTCAATGAGCTGGCGACAAAAAAAGGTACCTTTAAGTTGACGACATAGTAGTAAGTAGTTTTATTGTTTGAACTACTATGTCTATGGTTATCACTAGCCTACCTAAAAAACTGGGATTGCAAAGAAGTGGGGGTATGTGAACCCATAAAAACCAAAAATGGGTATGCTTTAATTAGACCCTTACAGTGGTTAGGGTTTTGCCTAGAAGCTTAGAGGTAGTAAGTATGTAGTGACCTGTGTTTGTGGTTTTTTGATTGGTGTGGCAATGGTTAGGAAGAGGATCAGTTAAGGGGCATAAAAGCTGACTTAACTGTGCTAGTCATAGTGACCCATGGAACTATCCAAAGGGTAAGGGTGACTTCCATGGAAGAGTTGATAAGTTGTGGCAATGGGTTCGACTTTAAGTTGATCAAACTTGTACCTATAGTGTAAGGAATACTTTATGCATTATAGGGATAGTTTAAGGAAGTACAACTCTAAGAAAATTATGACTAGTCTAATTCTAAGAAGTGTTGCACATAAGTTACTAAGGGTTACCAAGTAAGGTGAGATTGAATTCTCCAAGCACCCACAGCTAAGGTAAGAAGGCTTATAAAGCCAAGAGTTAACTTTTGAAACCTGAAGTTGTGAGTGAAGAAAAAGTAAGTGGTACCCTAGGGACTCGTAGAAATTATGAGAAGTTGGTCGAGTGAAAGTTGAAAACCATAACCCACAGGTGCCAAAAATGTGAAGTTGTCTGTAAAGGTATGGTTCCTTAAGAAGAAAGTCCATTGATTTTGGTAAATTTTTCAAGTTTCAAGAATTACCCTGAACCTTAGAGACCAAAAGAATAACATCTAGATTCCCAGGAAATTACAACTCAAAATAGGAATGTAAGGGGGGACCATGAAAGCACAACTAACTAGGTGGCTTTAAGGACAACCTATGTGGGTAGAAAGGAAAAGTCCTAAATGGTAATAAAACTGAGACCTAATAGCTGATGATAACACCTATAGAGATAGAATGAACTCCAAGTAGTAGACTTATGCCTAATATTTTTGTTATGGTTTGTGTTGACCTAAGGCTGCTCATAAAGAGTGAAAGTTGATTGAGTAGTGTTTTTGAATGTTTGGGAGTTCAATCAATTTAGATTATGAGGCTCATTGTTAGTTTAGAGGAGCTAAGGAAGCTTTAAACCAAAAGGTTAAGAATGTGGACCTAAGTTAACCTAAAGGTTCATAAGAAAAAGGACCTTAATCTCCAAAGTGTACTTCACTATCAAAGGGTTCCGGATAAATAGAAAGAATCAGCATTGATATTGATGGGTGTAAATGCCAAGTTAATGTCTTAAATATAGAGAAGCTTAAGATGGAGCTAAATGTGACTAGAGGTAATATCCTCACTAGTGGGATTCAAGGCAACCGAAAGTTAAGGTTTGTTGGAAGATTAAGTCAGCATGCCAAGCCTAAGAAGTAAATGGGATTCTTTATTATACTATGGGTATAAAGTGTTAGTGTTGTGCCCAAAAAGCCAATCATGAGATGCTTGTATTTTTTGCATATTGAGTCATGATATTTTATTGAGGCATTAATCCATCAATTATGTTTGTTGTTTTGTTTCTACATAACGTAATAAACATAATTGTAACCTTAGAATAATGATATTCTTAAACATCCCTGGTCTAGTATCATTGTGGAGCGGGTTGCAATAATACATAACGACTAGCATATGTGGAGACTAATATGAGATATATAGTCTACATATGGGTACAAGTTGGAGAACTTGTGTACTAGACCGGCCCACCATGAGAACACTTCATGGATCATTATATGAGTGTCATAAGTGATTCTCATAGTGATCATGGTATATGCAGTCCTTCGACCTAAGATCATCAAGGTTCCCTACATGTGAGTCACATACTTTGATACGTTCCTTTGTTGCTTGTAACTGAGTGAACTTGAAAAAGGTCATTGGGTATGTCACATATCATGCGGAGGGATTTTCTATGATCAAGATGAGATTTGTCCCTCCTATGTAATGGGAGTGATATGTTCGGGCCCCTTGATAGAGTAAGACTTAGAAAATGCATGGCCATGCTTGGATGAGTTGATATACGATATCAATGTCATCAACTTAAGTTAGTCTACTCGGTAATCAAGGAACCAAAGATTGGGCTATACGAGAGTGACACATTCCATATCTCGTGCTTAATCTTGATATCTTGAACAAAGGGACAATGGCATATATTGATGACAATCATAAAGGTTTAGTCGAATCACCGACAATCTTGTCACTTGGGTAGCAATGCTGTGTTGCTAGACACCGCTCATTGCTTATGATCATAAATGTAATTTATGATCATTGCCAACGTGGTAAGAGCCTATTGGGTCGCACACATAGAGCTATTTGGATCATTAGAGTGCATGGGCTAATTATTTGGGTTATGGTTTCACTTTAATTTCGTATTAATAATGGGCCCAAGAGTTTAGCCATTATTAAGCCCGAAATTAAAGCCTAATTGGATTAGGGCTTTGAAACCCATTAGGCCTGGAAGTTGAGTCTCACTATAAATACAACTTTTAGTGAGAAATTCGCAGGTCTCTTTGCCTTAGCCTCCCAAAAAGACAGTCGCACTCTTCTCTTGCAATTCCTTGGAGGACGCAAGCTAGCACTGCGAGCGCAAGAAAAACGCATCTGCCGGGACGTGGTGGAAGTGTGGTGATCCCGAGAGGCTCGTGTGGATACCATAGAGAGCCTGAACACGTCAACTGTTCAGGTTTTGTGATTCGACTCTACAGTTGAGTGATAGATCTCAACCGAAAATTAGGTATGAAAATTTTCAAACACCCAATTTACCCTGTTTCACTTGGATCCTGGAGGGTTTTGGTTAAATTCCGTTGCACTGTTTGGCTCCCAAAACCCAACATAAAGTTACCTAAGTAGTATAAGAGTCTAAGTGTGGTCAGTTGACAACTAAGAACGACTCTTGAATAAGTAGGTGGACAAGAAAAGAACTAAAACCCCAAGGTAAGATTGTTGAAGCTAAGGTAGTTGGAACTACCTAGAGAGTCCCAAAAGTTGAGCTGTTGAATGGTAGCCATGAATCACTAAGAGCCCATGAAGATGAGTCATGATAAATACTCTAGGAAACATTAGTGCTCAAACTGTTCAAAGAGACTTCATGTACTCAAGTGAAATATGGGCCATAAAGGTGCCAGGTAAGGCTTCCCTGGGCATAAGGAGGTTGTAAGCCTCAGTTAAGCCTAAGGGTACACATATTGTGGGCTACAAATGTGTAGATTAGTCGAAGTAATCATAGTGGTTAGTGCATAAGAATTGGCTAATGAGGGAAAGACCTAAGGATGTGCCCAAGTATCAGAAGGCAAAATGTAGTTACTGAAGTAGTCCCAAAGAAAGCATAAGGTCAGTAAGTCTCATTCAAGTATAAGAGCATGTTAAGAATACTCATGGGTGACATTCAGATTGAGTTAACCTGAGGGGCTTAGGGTGTTAGGAAAGACCTTTATGGAATCCATGAGAAACCAAGAAAAGTATGAGGGAAAATGCAAAATGCTAAGTTGGAATCAAGCAAACTAAAATTGTTAAGAAGGACAAGGGTGTGAGTTGTAGAACATGAAGTGTACCGAAGTGTACCAAAGTGTAGGGGCTAAAAGAGGACCATGAAAGGTTAAATGCCAAAAGTCCTAAGGGCTTCCTAAGAAAAGTTAAGAAGGGTCATGGATCCTATGAGAACTTAATGCCAAGTATACATCCAAGGTGCCCAAGTAATTAAGCTAAGGCCTAAGTGTCACGGTAGTGACTTGTTGGGTAGTGTGGGGTATTTAAAGCACCTAAGCAATTTGATCAATGGTGCTAAGGATTGGTTTTAAGTAATTTGAAGAGACCTAAGAAAAGGCAATAACGGCCTAGAATACCCCACTACTAGAGAAAGAAAAGCTAATTAAAGAATGATTCTTAGGTAATAAAGAGTGAAGAAGCATGCTAAGGGAGTCTTTAAATTAAAGGCCAATAAATGACTAAGTGACTAAAGAGTAGTCAAGGATCTTGAGCATGTTAAGTAATTCCCTAGATGAGTTAAGTGTTGAAAATTTTGGGTAGTCTATGGTATGCCCAAAGATACGAGAAATACAACACGTCTATGTAGACTAAGGAGCCTATACCATGCTCAAGGGTGCCAAGATTTTGGGTGCCTAAATTGGCTATGAAAGCCTAGGGTAGTAAGTATGAATAGCTACCTAAGAAAGCTAAGGGTAAGTCACCACAAAAATGATACCATACTTAAGGCTCTAAAAGGAAACAATGCCAAGGATAAGTTATCATGATAAGTATGTGCCTTCAGCATTAAGGGACAACAAGATTGAAGATGCACCTAAAAATTGACTTGAGTGCCTAAGATGGGTGTAAGCATTGCCAAGTTGAATTATGCCAAGAGCACTAAGGTGGCGGTAGCTAAGAAACACCTAAGTAGGGCTTGAAAGCTTAAGTGAGGTGTAAGATTGTGAAAAATCCCACCAAGGGTAAAGGCTCAAAGTATGAGACTAAGCATTCCCAAAAGTACCCCCAACAGGGAGAATGGCCGAATGAGGAGCAAGTCAGCTCCAAGTCACATAGGCATAAGTGAAAATTGGGAGTATGGGGATGTGCCTTGTGAACCAAAGTATGGTGTCCAACCCATAAATAATCTCTCTACGGAGAGGTCTCCTAAAGAGTACCATAAGAAGTTTCTTGACTGACAAGTCAAAAAGCTAAGAATATGAAATAAGCTCATGGTTAAAAAGCTATGGGCAACCATAGGAAGGAAAAGACCATGAGTAAGAAAATTGAGCAAGATATAATAGGATTATCACTCTAAGTGTGGTGCTTGATTAAGAACCAAAATTTGGAGGACCAAATTTCTTAAGGAGGGGAGAATGTAAAGGCTCTCCAAGTACTTCCCATAGTTTGGATGCCAAGGTAAGTAAATCCCAAGTTATTTTCCTCAAATAAGTTTTATTAAGCAAGAAAAGCAAGCTAAGTAAGGTTGTATTAAGTTCCTAAGTGCAAAATGGCACCAAAGGGAAAAAAGGGTAAAATGATAATTTTGACCCAAGTGAGTGGCAAGGCTATAACTTTAGTGAAATTAAGGTTATGTAAGTAATTTTGATCAAATAATTTAGGGCCATAAGTTACTCTAACTATTGGAACCAAGAATTAGATTTGGGGACCAAAATGCACAAATTAAGGAATTAGGGCTATTGTGCTACTCATGGCATAAAGTTTAAAGGCTAAGGACAAGGAGAACAATTAACCATAGGACCTAAAGGGATGGTTTAAGGAAGAAATCTAGTGAGAAGAAAAAAAATTAATTTTGCAACTGGAGGAAGTAAGTCAAAGTTAGTGGAACTGGTTGGAGATATTTCTTTTAGACAATCAAGCTACTATTCATCATCTATCCTAACTGATTTTTTTTCTTCCCTTCCTCCATAGCCATTTGTCTTCAAATCTTCCAAATTTTCTTCATTCTTTATGAAAATTAAGAGTCCCAAGGAAATTACATCAAGCTTCTAGCTAGAAGTTGGTCTATTTGGTGCTTTAGAACTTATTCCTCCGAGTTTGAGTTAAAACCCAAAGGTATGTTTTAACTATGGGTTTAAGTTGGTTCTAAGCCTGAAATATGGTTAGTGATAGCCTTAATTTAGTGCTTGTGGTGCCCATTTTGCTTGGATTTAGGCTTGGAACTCAAGGGAAGCAATTTGTGCTCAAGTGAACTTGGTGTAGTTTGTTTACTTTGGATCTTGCTTAACTTGAATTTGAGGTATGGGATCTATGTTATGGCATGATTAAATGATGCATAAGTAGTTTTAGAACACTTGGCAAAGAGTTGGAATGAGCCAAAAGAGATTGGAATTGGTTTGATTAAGGTTTGAAGAAAGATTGGTTGAGAAAAGCGCGAAAAAAATAGCTTCAAAGGTTAATGCGGCCTCAGTGATCATTTGATGCAATCACATTGAGTTCAAAAGGAAGAAAAGGCTGGCTAACATGTACAATGCTGTCGCACCAACTATGCTGGTGCCATCGCATCAATTCCAACAACCTCTATAAAATCACAATGTTGTCACACCACAAAATGCAATGCTACAGCATTATGCCTGACTTGTGACAACCTTGTTTCTAAGTATCCGAAATCAATTCCTAAGGTTTAGGAGTTTTCCTAACATGCATCAAAAGTGCTCCTAAGATTTAAGAATGCATCAATAAGTGGGTAATAAGTGGGTGGTTAAGAAAGCTAAGGAAAAATGGATAACTGAGGCACCTTAATTCATAAATAAGGTACTAAAGAGGGACCTAGTATTGTATGAGTCCTTCAATGGCCAAAGGGTAAGGTCATGAACCTTTGGCATTTGAGAGGGACTTGAGAAGGGTCCAAGACTCTTGATGACCCAAAGGTAGAGGCCAAGTGCCTCCGGGCATTAAGCGGTGCCCAAGAGGTCCTAACCAAGTCGACAGGCTTGGTAAGGGAATCCGCTAAGTTTCCCGAGTGGAGTTCAGGGGAACTTGGCAAAGATTGGCCAGTAAGTTCAATTACCAAGCACAACAAGTAAGGGGAAGTTACGAGTAAGAGGTGAGTAAATGATGATTTACTCTAAGTAGCTTGTAAAAGGCAGGCAAGCTCAAGTAAGCTATGACTAACTTAAATTGCTTGTAAGGACTTCATGGGGTTTAATCAAGTGCTAGCATTGGATACAAGGGCTAGTATCAAAGTACCCAAGCCATATGAGCTTATGGCAGTTAAGAATACCTTCGGGTGTAAGGAACTCCTAAGTGCACAAACATGTGCATTCACTCATTCATCCATACATTACATTGCATTATTGTTGTTGTTTATTAATTGCTTGTGTTTATTGTTTGTTGTGTTGTTTGATTGCTTGGTTTGTTTGTATATATATGTTTGTTGTGCTTTCCATGCTTGCATATGTTTCCTCCTGTATGTGCATAATCCCTTACTGAGTGCTTTAGAGTACTCACCACTTAAGTGTTGTGCAGGTATTAAGCAGGCTAATCAAGCTTAACAATTGGTAAGGGGCAGCTGTTAAGGCTAAGTTTTATTGCTTTGAAGGTACTCTCTAACTGAGAAATCTTATGTTTTTAAGCTACTTGTAGAATAAGCTACTATTGACCAAAGTGTTTGCCTTACGGTTTGAGGCTAAATGAGTACAAGGAAAGTGTGGCTCATCACTTAAAGCTTGCTTGCTTGGGCAAAGAGCTAAGGATGGATCTTAGTAGGTGCATGTTACTTCTTCTATATGTATGGTGCTTTCATACAAAGAGATTGCCTCTACTAGTACCCATTAGTGTGTATAACAGTAGGGTTACATTTGGTTGCATATAAATTTGAGATGTATGCACATAGTTGTTGCTTAAAGTTAAAACAGCTAAAGTTTTACATCTTGACTCATTTTGAATTGTGTTTTCATTAATTGCCGAACTATTTTCAATGTTATTTTTATTTAATTGCTATTGCCGAGCCAGAATGATGCATACATATTTTCTATGCAGTATAGGCTAAGTAACTAGTTGCATGTAATGATTTAAGATACTTCACAAGTAATAACTGGCCAATTATAACCTAAGTGGGATTATAGTTTCCAAGGAGCCTACTAGTGTTAGTAAATCAGGGCGCTATGGCCCTATTCCACCACAATATGATTAAAAAAGTCATCTTGGTACATACCTCAAAAGCCTTATTGGCTTTGAATATTTCTTTAGTTGATAAAATGTAAAAATCTTTCTCCAGCATTATTAATGTTTTAGCCAATGTGTTAAGCAATTTTTGTAAATTTTTTTTGCTTCAATTTTTGCTAGCAAAAAAAAAAAAGTCACCTTTTACATCAAAGATAGCCTATAGATAATGTTGTTGTAACTTTGTCACTTGAAAACCATAAAGCTCAATAATATTAGCTTCTACAGCAGTACTTGTGTCTCCTACCTAATGGCCTGGGGCCTCATCGTTTTGAGTCATGATGACTGTTGAGGAGACTTCTAGGAGGAAGAACGCCTGGAAGGTGGATCGTCCCAAGGAGAGTACCTGAAAAGCTGGTAAACAGGGTTAGGAGGCCCCCGGAATGTTTTTCCGGGGGGGGGAGCCTCTGACGCCCAAGTCAGTGGTGGCCGGAAAAAGGAGAAAGTCACTAGCTCAAAGAGAAAGGCAGAAAAGTCTCGCCTGGTATTTTCTCAGAGTGTGGGAGCTGTATCTCCGGCCTACCAACCTCCTGTCAAGTATTTATTTCCTGTATATATAGGAATACCTAGCCCGTTCAGATCATGACACGTGTGCGGTCGGATGCTCCTGAACTTCTGGCCGTAGGGGACAGATAGTTGGTAACCAGCTCGCCTCGAGCCTTGTGCTGAGATGGGCCATGATGTGATTCTGATGGCGTCTGCGCGTCAGGGCGACTTTTTACGTCTGTGGTGGGACGTGTCAGAGGCTTCCTTAAATGCTTCCATAAATGCTCCTGCCGTACTCCCGAGGTCCCTGGGCGAGGTCGTCCTCTAGTTCGGACAGAGCCTCTTCGGGAAGCATACCCTCAGTTCGGGGGTTCCCAGTTCTAGGGGGTTCCGCCTTCGGGGATATCATATTCGGGCAGCAATGTCTGGTGCCACTTTTCCGAAGGCGCGCTATTTACAACCTTGGGGGGCGAATAGAGTCCTCAAGTTTTACTGGCGTGCCGAGGCTCGGAGCTCTCCGGCTATCTCCCGAGGTGCATGATTCCACCTGTTCCCGGGAAGCGCCAGTTCTTCTGGCCATTGTTGTGGCAGGGTGTTCGGCCAGATTGAGGCGATAGCCTTTGGCTATCACATGCCCCCCTCTGGAAAGCCGAAGTGAAGACTTCGGTTTGCATCTCTTTCCGAGGTTGTCGTTGGGAGTCTTGTTGGGAAGCATAACCTGTTCCGAGGTCGCACCTTTTGCCCGAAGGTCTGGGCTGTTCGGCCTTGGCCTATTCTTTGGTGTCTCCGAGGCAAAGCCTGTACCGAAGATACACCTCTTGCCCAAAAGTCATGGGCTGTTCAGCCATAGCTTGTCTCTTGGTGTCCTCGAGGTGGCCTGCTTTTTATTTCTGCAGGTCTGATGGCCAAGCGTGTCAGACTGAGCGGCGCGTCTCCACTTTTCAGGGATGTCAAACGACGTGTCCCAATCAGGAGGTGTGTCCCGGTTTTCCAGGGACGTTTGGGGAGGCACGTCCCCTATTTCTGCGCAGCGGTTGACACGAGGCTTCTTGCCATTGGAAGAGAGACGCGTCATTTACAGAGGGCGCGCCTTTTCGGGTGCAGTGGGCAGTTACGGCGACGGTTCGCCTCCAATGGGTACTTATGATTTCTTTTCGGCTACCCACCTTTGGCCTATAAATAGCCCATCCTATCATAAGTCCCACTTACTGTTTTTCTGCTCTCATTCTGCTTTGCCCTCTGTTCTTGCGTTTTATCTTGCTTTCTGTGGCGGAGCTTCTTTAATCAGAGCTTTTCCTATCAACTTTCACGACGGCGTCCTCAGGCAAATCTTTTGGTGGGTTTTGATTTCCAGAGTACTCTGATTCCTCTGTTTTTCTGAGTTTTTCTGGAAAACTGTTGTTTTTTTCCAAACTCGTCTTCTGAGTTTTTTCTGGAAACTATTTTCTTTTCCATCTCAAACTCGTTTTCATGTCTACAATGCCTGTTCCTGAGAGCTGGAAACCTCTTCTGGCCCATCCTTGCTGTACCACCCCCGAAAAACTAGAGAGGTGGAAGAAAAAATTCTTTCTTCCCTCTTACGCTGTGACCAGGCTGCCTCGTTCTAGCCATTTTGCTTTTTCAAACCGCGGCGACGAGGTTACCGTCTTCCGAGCCCAACTGAAGGCCGGACTTCGGTATCCTCCCCCGAAGGTGGTTTGCGAGTTCTGCCAATTCCATGGCATTGCTGTGAACCAGCTTCCCCCGAACGCGTACTGCTATTTTAACGCCTACCTCTGCATGTGTGGCGTGTTCGGGATAGAGCCCCACTTCATCATTTTCATGCAGTATTACAAGCTCTACGTGGTCCCGAAGGGTGGCTTCTATTTTCTGCTGCCTCGGGGATCCGGGAGCAAAAAATTCACCTTCACCTTCGACACGAAGGATAGCTGGCGGGGGTGGCAGCCTAAGTTCTTTTTCCTGAAGGTGGATAAGAAATGGTCTGATATCCCGACCAGATGGGCTCAGGGAGTGCTGAACGCAGACGTCGTTGATCCGAGGATACTGCTGACCCCACCGTTGGCTTCCGTGTTCGCGGATTTCGACGCCCGCATTCGGGCAGTCGCTGACTGGGCTCCCGAGGTCTCTCCTCGTGCTCTTTACCCCTTTCCTATCAACTGGAGGTTGATGACCGAAGAAGTCCTTCGGGAGCTGAAAGTGGTTAAGGAGCACGTGACTGACCTCAATATGCCCGCTCCCGCCATCGCCGGGAAGGATTCCTGGCTGGTCAAGCTCCTTAAGGGGGAGACTTCTTTCGAATCTTTTGCCGAAAGTGAGTAATCTTCCACCCCTTTATACTTTTTTCCTCGGACTTACGCTGATATTTCCTCTCTTTTTCAGAGATGGGCGATGGGGCTGCCGCCTATTACAAGGCCCTCTTTTCTGGCCAAGTGGAGAAGGGGGAGCGGACAAAGAAGGCGGCTTCCCGAAGAAGGAAGACGACAGGGGCGGGGCCCTCGGCGAAGCGAGCTAGGAAGGCTGTCCAGCCTCCTCAGCCAGAGCTTTTGGAAGAAGAAGCTGGCGAAGAGGCTGGTCTTGTTGAAATTCCACCGGCCGAGGTCCCCGCTACTTCCGCCGAGGTGCCTCCTCCCGACCTCGCGGCCCCCAGAAACACTGTAGTGGTAAAAGTACCTACTGCCGAGGAGCGGTATCGGCAGAAGGGTAAGGGTCTTTCTTTCGAGGGGCCCGAGGATACCGAGGACACTGTCTCCGAGGTTCCTCCAGGTATGCCTTTAGGCGAAGTTCAGCTCCTTTTCTTTTCGCGAATTTTTCTTCTGCTCCTAACTTCCTTCTCACTTTCAGAGGAGCCTCTTACTGCCGGCTGGAGGGCCATTCATGAGAGGAAACGGGCCCTCTGCGATGCAAAAATCCCTGAGGGGAAGATCCCCTTGGAGCCCTTCTGGACAATCACGGAGGATATGAATTTGTTCTCCGACGATTGTCCGAAAATGACGAAGGAGATTTGGAAGGGGATGACCACTGACGCCTCCTTCCGGGCCATTGCGGCGGCTCACCCGAGGGATCTTACCCTCGCCGCGAAAGTCACCGAGCACGCTGCTCAGGTATAGTCTTTACACTCTCTTTCCTCAATTTTCTAAGTGTTTAGACTTGTACTAACCTGGACTTTTGCCTTGCCGTAGCTGCTGGAGTACGCTGGTTACCTCCGAGTTCGGGTGGCCAGAGAGGCTGCCTCCAAGGATGCGACTTCGCGGGAACTCAGTGAAGCGAAGGCTTCGCTTGCGAACCTGGTCGCCAGCAACCAGCAGCTGGCAGCGGATTGTTCTCAGCAAATCGCCGCCGTTCGGGAGGAGTTCTCGAAGAAGAGAGAGGAACTTGAAAAGGACTCCTCCCGGAAGATTGCCGACCTCGGCGATCAAGCAAAGGGGCTGCTCGCCGCCAACGGAGATCTTGTCAAGGACAAGGCTGTCTCTGACAGTCTTGCGGCGAGGTTGACGGATGAGAACAATGCTCTCCGAGCCGAGGTCGAGGCTCTGAAGAAGGAGTCCGAAGAGACGCTGGGGATAACCAAGCTGGAGGAGGAGGTTGCTGAGCTGAGGGACGAGCTCAACGTCCTTGGCGTTCAAAAACATACCTCTGATCAAATGGCCAAGGTCGCCTTTCAGGACGGCTTCTGCCTTGTTCGGCACCAAGTCCTGCAGAGGTTCCCAGATTTGGACCTCTCTTTTCTGGAGGGCCTAAATATTCCTGAGGGACCTCGGTGGCAGTGGTCCAAGGTCGAGCATCTGAAGCTTCCTGCTCTTCGTCCGCCCGGCTCTCCCTAGTTTGCTTTGGGGCTTCTCTCATTTTTCTCCTTTGTGCTCCTTCTTTGGGCACTTCTTTTGTAAGGCGATTTGCTCTAAATGAACAATCTTTTGGCTAAGTCCTTTCTTGCAAGTTTCTTCATTTCCACTGTCCCGAACACGTTTGCTCAAGAGACTTTCGGAAAACCTGCAACCAAAGAAACTTTTTACCTTCCTTTGTCCCGAGCGTGCTCGCTCAAGAGACTTTCTGGAAAGTTTGCAAAAATTTGGCTAAGTCTTTTGCAGGCTTTTTGTTCCCTTTTATCCCAAACATGTTCGCTCAAGGGACTTCGGAAAACCTTCAGCCAAATTTTTCTGTCTTCCTATTGTCCCGAGCATATTTGCTCAAGGGACTTACGAAAATTTTCACGAGATTGCTCATTTCCCTTTTTCCCGAGCACGTTCACTCAAGGGTGTTCGGAAATTACCTCTGCTTTTGTTTTGGCGTGTACTTTTGTGAGATTCTTGCTTTCCCTTTTTCCCGAGCATGTTCGCTCAAGGGTGTTCGGAAAATTTTCTCTGCACTGATTATGCCGAGTACCTTTGCAAGATTCTTGTTTCCCATTTTTCCCGAGCATAGTGGCTCAAGGGACTTCGGGAAGTCACATCTGCTTTTTTCGTGGCGAGCACCTTCGCGGAATTTTGTCCTGGACAATTTGGTATACTTAAAAATTTTCTCAAGACCATTCTTCTCCGGACCATCCTGTACTTAGAATATTTCTTGTACAATATATCTCTTCCGCTCAACCTTAGGCGTAGAATTTTTTCAAGGCGTCTGAATGCCAAGTGTTTTTCAATTCTACGCCTTCGGCGTCGCCAAGCTTGTACACCCCTTTTCGTACTTCGGCGAGAACCAGATAAGGTCCTTCCCAATTTGCGCGAAGTACTCCGTGAGATGGCCTTCGGGGTGCAAAGTCGGCCTTTCGGAGAACGAGGTCTCCTTTTTTGATTTCTTTTGGCCTGGCTTTTAAGTTGATAGCCGCGGCCACTCTTTGCTGGAAAGCTTTTCTTCTCAGCTCGGTTATTTCTCTGTGTTCGGCCACAAGGTCGAGCTTAGTTCTCAGACCGAGGTCGTTTCCGCCTTCATCAAATACTTGCACCCGTATTGAAGGCTGAACTATCTCTATTGGGATGATGGCCTCTGTTCCGAAGACGAGTGAGAAGGGAGTTTCCCCTGTGGCTCTTCGTGGCGTCGTTTGGTAGCTCCACAATACACTTTGGAGTTCTCCTGGCCATTTCCCCTTGGCTTCCCCAAGTCTCTTTTTCAGGCCATCTTTTATGGTCCTGTTTGATACTTCCACCTGCCCATTGCTTTGGGGGTGAGCTACTGGGGCGAAGTGCATCTTTATTCCGAGGTCGCTGATGAATTCCTGGAATCCTTTGTCTATGAACTGGGATCCATTATCAGCTACTAGTACCCTCGGTATGCCAAATCTGCATACGATGTTCTTCCATACGAACTTCTGCACTTCTTTTGCCGAGATAGTTGCTAGTGGTTCTGCCTCTACCCACTTTGAGAAATAGTCCACTGCTACCAGGCAGAATTTCACGCCTCCGGGCGCTGTGGGGAGTGGCCCAATGAGGTCTATACCCCAGACTGCGAAGGGCCAAGGATAGTCTGCCGACGTTACCATTTCCGAGGGTATCCTCTGGATTTTTGCATGTCTCTGGCAACTACCGCACTTCTGGACGAACTGTCTTGCGTCCTTTCTCAGGGTAGGCCAGAAGTATCCTTGGCGAAGTATCACTGCTGCAAGGGCATCAGTTCCAATGTGCGAGCCGCACATGCCTTCGTGAACTTCTTCGAGGACCATCTCAGTATCCTCTTCGCCCACACACCTCTGCAGCGGATTTGCATATCCTTGCCGATATAACTCTTCACCAATCAGGAAGAATCTCCCGGCCCGTCTTCGCAGTCTTGCAGCATTGCCGGCGTCTTCAGGAAGCTCGTTCTCTGCGAGGTATCTCTTTATGGGGTCCTTCCACCCTGTTCCCGAGGTCGTTACGCTTAGCACGGAGATGCTTGGATGGTCTAGCACCTCGGTGTATGTTTTGGACTTCGCTAAGCAATCTGCCTCAGTGTTATTCCGCCGGGGTACATTTTCGATCCGCACGGCGTCAAACTCTTGGATGAGTTTTGTTACCAGCTCGTGGTATTTTGCCAAGATTGGGTCCTTCGCCCCATAATCTTCTGCTGTCTGCCGAACTACCAGCTGGGAATCGCTGTGAGCCCTTAAGTTTCTCACGCCAATCTTTCTGGCCAAGCGTAATCCCGCTATGAGGGCTTCATACTCAGCCACATTATTGGTGACGTTGAAGCTGAACTTGATAGCCTTCATCACCTCTAGGCCTTCGGGTCCTCTGGTAACTATTCCAGCTCCCTGGTGTTCGGACCCCGAGGCTCCGTCAACATGCAAGGTCCATTCTGGCTCACCTTCTTTCGGATCTGAGTGGTTCTCCTCAGTGGTGGGTATTTCGGCGATAAAATCTGCCAATGCTTGGGCTTTTATGGCCTTCCGAGGCTCATACGTGATTTCGTGTTCGCCAAGCTCTATGCACCACTTGGAGAGCCTTCCCGAATGATCAACTCTCTTCATAACATCCCGTAGTGGTAGACTACTTCGGACGATGATAGGGTGAGCCTGGAAATATGGTCGTAGTCTTCTTCCTGCAAGCACCAAGGCGTATATAGCTTTTTGAAGCAAAGGGTACCTGACTTCGGCGCCATGCAGGGACTTGCTGACGTAGTAGACCGGCCATTGTTTCGACCCTTCTTCTTTTACGAGGACTGAGCTCACGGCCTTTTCTGTGACGGCGAGGTACAGTACGAGGGGTTCTCCCTCTCGAGGTTGTCGCAGAGTCGGCAGGCTGGCCAGGTAGACTTTCAGTTCTTCCCAGGCCTTTTGGCAATCTTCATCCCAAGGATGATTGTTTCGTCCAAGGTCGCCTTCCATCTTTGCTGCCTTTGTGAGGACTTTGAAGAAAGGTCTGCACCTATCTCCGTACCTGGAAATAAACCTGCTCAGAGAGGTTATTCTTCCGGTGAGTCTCTGCACGTCTTTGACTGTGGCAGGAGTTCGGAACTCAAGCAGAGCCTTAATCTTCTCAGGATTGGCGTCGATGCCTCTTTCGGATACCATGTACCCAAGGAATTTTCCCGAGGTCACGCCGAAGACACACTTCTCGGGATTAAGGCGAATCCCGAAGGCTTTGAGCTTTTGGAAGGTTTCCTCCAAGTCTGCAACGTGGTAGCCGGGCAGCTTGCTTTTGACTATCATATCATCAACGTATACCTCCATGTTTCTCCCCATTTGGTCCTTGAAGACCTTGTTCATCAGTCTCTGGTAGGTGGCCCCTGCATTTTTAAGCCCGAAGGGCATTCTGACATAGCAGTACGTTCCTCCCTCGATGATGAAGGCAGTTTTCTCTTCATCTTCGGGGTCCATCCTTATCTGATGGTAGCCGCTGAAGGCATCTAGGAAGCTCAGGAGCCCGTATTCGGCCGTTGAGTCTACCAGTTGATCTATTGGTGGGAGGGGAAATGAGTCTTTCGGGCAAGCATCGTTCAAGTTTCTGAAATCAATGCACATCCGGAGTTTGCTGCTGCCTTCTTTTGTGGCGATGACCACGTTACTTAACCATTCGGGGTATTTTACCTCCCTGATAACTTCAGCATTCAATAGGCGCTGGACTTCGGTTTTCACGAAGTTGCTTTTGTGGGCTGAGATGCTTCGTTTCTTTTGCCTGATAGGTTTTGCTTCCGGGCTTACTTTGAGGCTGTGCTGTACTATGTCAGGGTTTACTCCTGGCATGTCTTTCGGCGAGTAGGCAAACAGATCTTTATTTTTTAGCAGAAAGGATACAAGATTTTCCTTATCACCTTTGGCCAAGCTCTTCCCTATTCGGGTAGATTGTCCTGGGACAAGATCTACTGCTTCCGTTTCTGCTTCTGCGGGATCTCCTTCTTTGCCTTCCTGCGCCTTTGCCTCCACCGTTTGTGTAGAGTTGTTTGCCGGAGCCTTTCGTGCTTTTACAAACACCTTTCTTACCTCGGCTTGGTCGATGAAGACCTCTGCATCTCCATCCTTGGTGGCGAATGTGACAGTCAAGTACTTCACATCGGGGCGAATGTGCAGGTTCCCCTGAGTCTGCCTTCCAAGGATGGCGTTGTACGAAGACGGGACGTCCATGACGATGAATCTTGCCATTGTGGACGCGTACAACTCAGCTGCTCCATCTACCGAAGTGCCTTTCATCATCAAAGGGAGGTCGATCCATCCGAGGACGGGTAGTTCGGATGGCCCAACGCCGAAGGTGGGCGTGGTGACAGGTTTAAGTTCGCTGCTGGAGATGCCCAAGCTCGGTAATAAGTGCGAGAATAGGACGTCAGCATTTGAGCCATCATCAAGCAACACTCTCTTGACGTCCCAGTTCCCTATTCTCGCCATTATCAGCAGCGGGTCGTCGTGGGGGAAGACGACGGTGGAGCCATCTTTGCGAGCCAGTTTCTTTGATGGACTTTGATACTCCATAACTGCAATTTCTCTGGCCTTCCGATTTCTTTCCGAGGATGGGAGCCCCGTGGTGATGGTTTGGATGACCCCTACTGGAGGTGGAAGGCGCCTTTTTGGACTTCTGTTCCTCCGCCTGTCGGAGTCATAGTCCTCATTTTCGGCCCTCTCTTCCTCCTCTTTTCTGCCCTTTGGGGAGGGCATCCGCAGGTACTTGCGAAGTTGGCCCTGTTTGATCAGCGACTCTATGTACTTCTTCAGCTGGAAGCAGTCTTCGGTGTCATGACCGTGGTCGCGATGAAACTGGCAGAACTTCTTGGCATTCTTCTTATTATCGGCAGCCATGGCCTTTGGCCGCCGAATCTGCGTCCCTTGCCTTTCCAGCGCCATGAGAATGTTGGTCCGTGTCGTGCTCAAGGGCGTGAAACTCTAAGGTTTCCTTTCTCGCATTCGTCGTGGTCGGCCTGTGTGTTCAGAAAGATGCCGAGCTTGCTGACTGGACCCTTCGGCGCGGTGATGATCAGACTTCGGCCCCGCCATCCTCAATTCCTCGGCTGTCATGTGCTTCTCTGCCCTTCGGTAAAATTCTCCGAGGGTCTCCGGGGGGTCCTTTGAGAACTCGTAGAACAGCTGTGAGTCACGCCGAAGGCCCCGTGTCATAGCGAGGATGCGGATTTCGGGCCGGAAGTCCGGGACGCTAAGTGCTTCCCTGTTGAATCGTTCGACATAGTCTCGGATTGTCTCTCCGTTTCTCTGCTCTATGTCGAACATCTGCACAGGCATTTTGGCCGTTGGCCTGCTCCCAATGAACTGCTGGGTGAAGGCTGTGGACAACTCCTGGAACTCAGTAATAGTCCCTGGGGGCAAGGAATTGTACCATGCTGTTGCTGGGCCCGTGAGGGTGACTTCGAAGCATTTGCACATGGTAGCGTCATCAGCTCCGTGCATTATCATGCTCCGTCTGTACTTCGTCAGATGGGCCTGTGGATCAGTCTGGCCATCATAGATCTTCAGCCTAGGCACTCTGAAGTCGCCTGGCATAGCTGCCTCAACGACGGCGCGAATAAACGGGGAGCCATCTTCGCATAATGCCCCAGACAGCCTGTCCCAAACGGGTTTTCTGGTCACTTGCTTCTCCACTCTGTCCAGCCGTGCCAATATCCTTTCTATAAGCGCAGTGGCGCTAGGACCAGTTTCGCGGGAGGGAGATCGACGGTGCCTTTTCGGGAAACGAGTTCGGCGCGGAGGGGTCAGGGACCTCGCCTCGGGCGACGAACTGCTTCGCTGTGAGACTCTCGGTCGCTTGGACCCGGTTTGTCCCACAGGCTGTTTCCCGAGGGCTATATCTTCTGTGGATGATTCTCCGCGAGGATCTCCACTTTCTGAACTGCGGTGTGTAGACTTGGGGCTTCTCTCCCGAGGGCGTGTTGATGAGGAGGGTTTCTGGGCCTGTGACTGCTGTGGCCATCTTCGGTCAATCTGCTGAGTCATTTCGGCAACGACCGAGTGCTGAAAATCCCTCAAGAAGCTCATGGTAATTACCAGAGGGCGGTCTTCCTCGGGCGTAGAAGTCTCTGGGAGTGTCTGCTCAGCGGCCGGTTGTATCTCAGGCGCGGACGAGGACCTTGGGAGTCCCTTGTCCTTAGAACGCCGAGTCTCAACGACGGCGATTTGTGAGCGGGTTCCCACAGACGGCGCCAAATGATGGCCTGGGGCCTCATCGTTTTGAGTCATGATGACTGTTGAGGAGACTTCTAGGAGGAAGAACGCCTGGAAGGTGGATCGTCCCAAGGAGAGTACCTGAAAAGCTGGTAAACAGGGTTAGGAGGCCCCCGGAGTGTTTTTCCGGGGGGGGAGCCTCCGACGCCCAAGTCAGTGGTGGCCGGAAAAAGGAGAAAGTCACTAGCTCAAAGAGAAAGGCAGAAAAGTCTCGCCTGGTATTTTCTCAGAGTGTGGGAGCTGTATCTCCGGCCTACCAACCTCCTATCAAGTATTTATTTCCTGTATATATAGGAATACCTAGCCCGTTCAGATCATGACACGTGTGCGGTTGGATGCTCCTGAACTTCTGGGCGTAGGGGACAGATAGTTGGTAACCAGCTCGCCTCGAGCCTTGTGCTGAGACGGGCCATGATGTGATTCTGATGGCGTCTGCGCGTCAGGGCGACTTTTTACGTCTATGGTGGGACGTGTCAGAGGCTTCCTTAAATGCTTCCATAAATGCTCCTGCCGTACTCCCGAGGTCCCTGGGCGAGGTCGTCCTTTAGTTCGGACTGAGCCTCTTCGGGAAGCATACCCTCAGTTCGGGGGTTCCCAGTTCCAGGGGGTTCCGCCTTCGGGGATATCATATTCGGGCAGCAATGTCTGGTGCCACTTTTCCGAAGGCGCGCTGTTTACAACCTTGGGGGGCGAATAGAGTCCTCAAGTTTTACTGGCGTGCCGAGGCTCGGAGCTCTCCGGCTATCTCCCGAGGTGCATGATTCCACCTGTTCCCGGGAAGCGCCAGTTCTTCTGGCCATTGTTGTGGCAGGGTGTTCGGCCAGATTGAGGCGATAGCCTGAAGGTGGATCGTCCCAAGGAGAGTACCTGAAAAGCTGGTAAACAGGGTTAGGAGGCCCCCGGAGTGTTTTTCCGGGGGGGGAGCCTCCGACGCCCAAGTCAGTGGTGGCCGGAAAAAGGAGAAAGTCACTAGCTCAAAGAGAAAGGCAGAAAAGTCTCGCCTGGTATTTTCTCAGAGTGTGGGAGCTGTATCTCCGGCCTACCAACCTCCTGTCAAGTATTTATTTCCTGTATATATAGGAATACCTAGCCCGTTCAGATCATGACACATGTGCGGTCGGATGCTCCTGAACTTCTGGGTGTAGGGGACAGATAGTTGGTAACCAGCTCGCCTCAAGCCTTGTGCTGAGACGGGCCATGATGTGATTCTGATGGCGTCTGCGCGTCAGGGCGACTTTTTACATCTGTGGTGGGACGTGTCAGAGGCTTCCTTAAATGCTTCCATAAATGCTCCTGCCGTACTCCCGAGGTCCCTGGGCGAGGTCGTCCTCTAGTTCGGACAGAGCCTCTTCGGGAAGCATACCCTCAGTTCGGGGGTTCCCAGTTCCAGGGGGTTCCGCCTTCGGGGATATCATATTCGGGCAGCAATGTCTGGTGCCACTTTTCCGAAGGCGCGCTGTTTACAACCTTGGGGGGCGAATAGAGTCCTCAAGTTTTACTGGCGTGCCGAGGCTCGGAGCTCTCCGGCTATCTCCCGAGGTGCATGATTCCACCTGTTCCCAGGAAGCGCCAGTTCTTCTGGCCATTGTTGTGGCAGGGTGTTCGGCCAGATTGAGGCGATAGCCTTTCGCTATCACTACCAAAGTTGGAGGAGTATTGCGGGGATGTAGATCAAAATTCTAGTCAATTTATGCATCTATGCCAATGCTAGTATTTGATTCACATGGCAAGTTTATGGAATATTTTAATTTGCCTCTGCCCAATGTGGAAGAATTCTGGCTAAGTTTTACAAGTGATTTGCTAGCAATGATTGGCCTTTTATTTAATCCATGTTCTAGTCTCAACCTTGAAGAGTCAATCTCAGGGGAAGATAATAATACCATAAGTGATGTTTGTGCCTGTGTTTGCTTCAAAAATAAAAAAAAGGTTGGTTTTCTCAAATGAAATATCAATAAGCAATGGTGTAAAAAAAATTCCATACTTGAGTTACATTGGTAATAGAGGATATAACGCCATGATCATCCAGAGGTGCATTGGCATTATTTTCTCCAGTCTCTAAATTAGTATCAAGGCCAAGCTCATGTTCAAGGCGAGAAATATCAGTGTTATATTCACCTTGTTCTTTTGACTTTACAAGCTCATTAGAGGTTTCGGCCTCATGCTCAACACCAACTGCTTCTGTGTCATCATTTGATCCTTCGGCCTAAAATATATGAATACATAAAGGGAAGAAGTAAAGCCTATGAAAATGTTAGGGGGTTGCATCAATTACTTCTAGATGGATAGCCATCTTCTTGGTTTTTTAATGACTAGCCTATCACTTGAGCTTGCTAGAATATCTTTTCTTTTGCCTAAAGTAGGAGCATTCCCTTTGTTGTGGAACAATTGCTAAGAGATATCATGATCATCCACAATAAGGAAGGACTTGGTTATGCCTTCAATCTATCATTTGAATTCCAGAAAAGCTTCCATGGTAGAGAAGAAGTGAGACAACCACTATGGACTCTAATAGCTATGGTTTTTTATGCTTGGAAAGTATACACTCTTCTCAAGTGGGTGATTATTCTAAGCATTCATGGTAAGAAATTGTGCCTCGCCTTGTTCGATTGTCATACCCTTGAAGAGAAAGCTAGCATCACGAGGAATTCCTTGGTCATATTCGAACTGTCTGGCCACTCAATATGGATTATAAGCAAGTAGCTTCTTATTGTTTGGATGGTATGGTGATGGCTGGAAGTTTATCAAGCTGCCCAACATGGTCGAGGGCGACCATGTGAAGAAAAATAGAGCATTGCCTTCCCATTTTTCTTCTCACTCGTCAACAGTTCTTGTATTTGTCATGTAGCCTTGTCTTAGATAGAAAATTGTCAAAGAGGTAAACCAGTTTATATTGGTCAAGTAAGGCCAAAAGGCAAAGGCTGACTCATCACCAATAGAAAACAAAGGATTGCTTAGAGGATGATTGTTCCAAGCCAGAGCCCGAAAAAATTTTCTTATATGCTAATAACAAGTTGAGAACTACAAAGCTTGAACCTCACATTAAGAAAAAGTTGCAAGAATACAAAGTTAATTTATGTCACCTGGTTAACCTGTTGACAATGTGCATGTGTGTACTCATTAATTTTTATATAAAGAGCATAATTACAATGGGCCAATCGCCAACTTTTTTCCCTATGCTAATCTGATGGCGGGAAGAAAACCTTTGCTAAAGGCTCCATCTTCAGCAATGTCAGGAAGAAGAAATTTGTATACCCAAAATGCAAGAAAGGCTTCAAATTTGTAACCGTAATTTGCCTCTTCTCTGGAAATTATAGAACCATCTGTATATGGATGCCTAGAGTAAAAATTCAACCATATGCCATAAGGGCAGAATTTGGCCCCAATCTTTGTTGCCTTCATAGCTTCACTAGCATCGTCTATTAAGCTCTTGTAAAGGCATGCTTCATTGTCGGTCAAACCGTCTAACATGGCTTCTGTGCCATGAGTACTCAAAGCCAAGTGAACTTTTACATCTTCTAAAGCTGGTGTGAATACCCCTCAAGCAGTGACAAAGGTATGAGAATCAATGCTACATCTTCGATGAGATTTCTTAACATTGAAACCCTATTTGAAACAGGGCAATTCAAGTCTTGCAACATTATGATGGCACAAAAAATACAAGCATCTTTCAAAATCCCATAATACTTTTTATTATGGAGAATTTTGTGGACCTATTCCAACCAACCAGTTGGTGTTTGAGAAAGCTACTTCATTTCTTTCATTCTTTAGTCACAACATTGACTTTGATGGAGTGAACTTAGGTGGATCTAGACTATCCTACATCATAAAGTTTCAAGAGCTTAGAGATTGAATGCCCCTCTCATTCTTCCAGTTAAGCGAGAAGTTATCTTCTAGAAATGTTGGGTCAATCCAGCTTGTTTCATCTATTAGTAATGGCAAGCCCCCATTACGATGAGCAAGTTGTTTGGGTAGATTCTTCCATGTTTCTTTGTTCATCTTTCTTTTTCCTTTTGCCTGATAAAGCATGTGACTTTCCCTCTTTTAGATTGAACCATGAAGATATGTAAAATCAAGTAAATACAAAATATAAATCTTTGATGCAATATAAATTCATGCAAAGTGATAAGTTTAATAATGGGTAAAGTTCATTTGTGGTCTCAAACCATTTCACGTCGTCCTAAAGGGATCCTTAACCTTAATTTTATTTTTTTAAAGTTCCTAACCTCCATTTTTTTCTCAATTGTCATCATTCTGTCAATTTTACAGTTAAACTTAACAGAATCTTATGAAAAATAACAACTTTGATCCTTCCAGTTTTTTCTTCCCACTCAAAGAATCTTGAACTTTTAAATTTAACACACACTCACTCTCATCCATTCCCAGAAGAATGTGTCCATTTTCAGTGTTACGGCCCTCTAGGTATCTGATCGATAACGGTCAAGTAAGACTTGGTTTCAAGGTAAGAAATCCTTTACTAAATATTTATTATGCATTTCAAGCAAGTTGAAAGGTTTGGAAAGGATCCTCAAACACAATTGACACCTAAGTGTCACCAGGGGCAAAATGGTCATTTTGTATCCCGAGGTGATAAGATTGGTTTTAAAGCTCAAAGTAATTCTTTTGGACCTAAGTGACAAGAAACCAAAGTGGGGGATGAAATTACCAAAGTTAGTGACACTATTTGGAGGTGGGGTTCTTTTGAAAAAATTAAAGATGTTGAAGGACCAAAGTGAAGAAGGTTGGGTTTTAAACCATTTTAGGAAGCTTGATTACAACTATTCATCATCTTCCTCTCTTAAACTCATAGCTCTCTCTTCTACCACAAAATTCATGCCCAAATCTCATTCTTTACTTCATTTCTTGGTGAATTTGGAAGACCCATGGAGTGCCCAAGTGAAAGCAAGCTTACTCTTGCATAGTCTTGGTGGATTAAGCTTTGGAGGGATATTTTTGGTCCATGGAAGCTTGGGTAAATTCTTCCCCTTTGTGTTCTTGGTTTCTTAAGCTTTCTTGAGGTTGGGTCAAGCTTAGTTGAGCTAGAATTAGTGCCATTTGTGATGAATTTGTCTTGGAACCATAAGAAACTCATAGTGGAGCCATAGAAGCTTTGGTGCTCAACTTGCTTGATTTTGCTTTGGATGTGTTTAAGGTAAGGGGATTTCTTGTTTTTCTTGTTATGTTGATGCATTTGCATCATATTTATCTTTGGGGATTAGTAATTGCAAGCCTAGAAGTGATTGGAACCATATTTGAGTCAATTGTGCATAGTTTTTGTAAAGATAAAAGAAGCTGGCAAGTTTCTGGCACTAAGGCTCTATTTTGGGCACCTAGGCACCAATGGGAAGCATGCCCAGGTCGTGCTCCTGAGGCCTAGGTGCCAGGACACTCATTTTTAGACAGCATCAAATGAACTTTAGCACAGGGGCACCAAGCTCACATTATAGCACCACAATTGCTTTGGAACTCATCCAAGAAGGTTGTTTTTGGTTCCTAATTGGTTCCTAAACATCCTAGACATGTTCCTAAGGTTGGATAAAGATTTAAAATATAGATAGAATGAAGGACAAGTGACAATTGGATTAAATGAAGCAAGGAGAATATGGTGTGTGCACAATTGAACCATGTGTATCTCTAAGGGTATTTTGGTGCCCTAGTTGAGGCTTGTAGTCCTCCCTAAGGTATTTTAAATGCATTAATAGTGAGTAACCAAGTAGTTTAAGCAAGGAGCATGGTGAACTAGTAATGGTGAAGTAGAACCATAGCCTAGTTAACTAAGAATGGTGCATGCGCACTATGGCACGGTTAATGTGGGCAACATATGGCACACTTCTTGTAGTTTGCTAAGATGATTTGGGTTAGTATTTTATTGACCCTAGATTGGTTCAAGAGCTACAAGAACTACAAAGAGTTAACGAAAAGACCAAAGGCCCAAAGAAGGCACTTTGAGGCTAATAGGGGCACATAAGTGCATTTGGGCACAATGTGAGCTCTAGGGCCCATGGGAAGCCTAGATTGGATAATATGGGAGCTTGGCATGGCTTGGGAGGTTTCTTAATACCTAAGTAAGTGCAAGTTACCCTAAAGAATCAAAAGGAACACTAAAAGCTCTAAGTAGGTAGGTGACTTAGCGTTCAAGCTAAGTTACTTGGGCACATTGAGGGGTCTTTGAGGAGCAAGGTAGTTAAGCTACCTTAGTGCATTTAAAACCTTAATATATGCTAGGAAATACAAGGAGCACTTAGAGAAAGTATGATTCCTAGTGATGCCCAACTCATTGAAGTGTAGCAAGTGCCAAGCCTAATATTGTACAAGGTTCACCAAGGAAGGTGGAGGCTTAGTAACATTTAGTCACCTAGTTAGGTCATAGACCTGAGGGAAAAAAATGGTAGCATAGTACGCCTAAGGGCAGAGGTTTAGTACACCTAGCTACCTATTTAGGTCAAAGGCCCGAGGAGCTAGAGCGAGAACCCAGTATGCCCAAACTAGATTGGCCATGTGCTAGTCAAGGTTCACCATAGGAAGGGTGAAAGGTTAGTAGTGGCCTAGCTTGGTCCTAGACTTGAGGCACTAGTGTAGGACCTTAGAGCACCCAACTTGGTTTTGCCAAGTAGACTTCGATTACTCCTGCACATAGTATTCAAGGGGAGGTTATTACGTGCTTAGGTGACAACTTGGCACAGAAGGCAAGTCAAGGCTTGCTAGAGTGAGTTCAGGGCCCGAACTTGCTAGGAGAGGACTAGGATAAGGAAGGGTCCCAAGGGACTTGAGTACATGCACATATATTAGGCCTTAGACCGTTATGAGCTCGTGGTAGATTTGTGACATTTGTTATCCATTGTCCTTTACTGTTTTCTTTGCAGGTACCCCGAAGACCCCTTACTGAGAATCTATTATTCTTACCCCTTAGTTTGTATGTGTAGGTTTGGGTGGTTCGACTAGCAACCCGAGATGGTTGTTGAGGTAGTTGAGCAGGTACAAGTTATACTTGCTAGTTTGTATCTTCAGGTTTATTGGTTTGTTGTATACTAACTATGTTGGATTGACCTTGAGTAGTGGTTGATATAGAAGCACAAGAGGGAGGTCGAGCCTATCAGCACTTGAGAGGTAAAGCTCAGGTGGTTAGCCTAGTAGGATAATCTCAATAGGTTATGCTTGAGTACCTAATTGTACTAGATGCCTCTAGCAACAATGGTTAATTTTGTGTTTTGGTTTGTGATTTATGTACGTAGCCGAATAATGTACTTAGGGTTGATACTTGTAGAAAATGTGTTTATGGCTTTGGCTAGTTTTACAATTTTTTTTAAGTGTAGTACCGCCACTGTTTTGAATTTTTGAATTTATGTTTAAATTTCCATGCCAAAGGTACTCATGCATTATTTGATGCTAGTATTTAAGTTAGTAAGCTTAGGTCACGTGCATTAGTTTTTATCACAAGCAAAGAAACCAATAATTATGTACCAAAACCTGGGAATTTCCCAAAATTCCTAGTGATCTTGGGCAGCAGGCAGCCACAAGCGGCCTAGGGCTGCCACATTCAGGTTGAATGTCTATGAGTCGCCTCATTCTCCATCCAAACCCTCTACTGCCAATTGCCTCCGTTCCAAGTGCCAATACTCCATTATGAACTATATCACCATCTTGGGATCGCACGATTCGTCTGGCCACAACTCTGCTCCCCAAACTTGAATACAGGTCGCCTCTACTTATTGCTTCTTTACTCATAATTAGAGTCCCCAGGATAAGACAATAAGGCCAAACCAAAGTCCAAATTGAATGCCTTCGCAGAGGAGGTATGGAACCAATTGTCTAGCCTTTAATCTCGTGAACTGATTGTGTTTGGTAGAGAGTTTCAAGGTGATGGGAACAATGACAGTATAAGAATGGTGGCGATGGAAATAACGGCTTGGGAATGATAACTTCTTCCAGTGGCCTTGTAGGTGAATATACGATTCATGTAGCACTAGCCGAGGAGCCTTTGCTATGTAGGGTGGCAACCGTTGAAGATGGTTGCAGTTTTGGATCATTTCAGAGTAAAAGCTGACGTCCATGGTAGCGATGGCTACAATGATATCTAATCCACAACAAAGAAGGGGTCACTCTCACCCTAATCTGGATTGAATCACAAGAACGATTTAGGGACAAGCTTTTTGAGGGTTGAATCGATGTTGAATTATGAGGTCAATTTGAATGAGTTTGGAAAGGCAAGCTTGCGGAGCAGCCGGCGAGAGTCATGGATGTTGCAAAAAGGTAAGATCACAAGGTCATGAGGTAGCGGAGGTTGCAAAAAGGCAAGCGCGGGTGAGGATTGTCTAAAGGCCAACAAGGTTGCGATTTTCTCTAGGAATGGATGAGAGAAGGAAAGGAAGAGGTGGGTGAGCCAACACTAGTGGAATGCTAGTTTTGAGGATGAATTGGGTTGAATTTTTGAATTTTTTTTTCTAGGATCTCTAAAGTGTAGATTTTGCTAAGTTAAGAGTGTTTTAAGGGAGAGGAAGAAAAGTAGGGACCAAAGTTGGTATTCCCACCAGATTCTATTAATTTTAACTGTAAAATTGACAAGAGGACCATAATTTGAATAAAAATAGGGAGATTGTAGACTTTAAGAGGATAAAATAGGAGTTAGAGACCCGTTTAGGATAATGTAAAAAAGTTATGAGCCACAAATGGCATTTACCCATTTAATAATTTTACCAAACATTGTGCACTATTACATGCCTAATTCTTATTCTACTTTTTAGAAACTAACATGTTTCTTCATTATAGCTTTTGTAAGAATTAGAAAAAAAAAAAAAACTGCTGTGCTGGTCTGATGATGTTTACCTCACTCGGTATTGCACGCGGCTCCCAAATTCAGCTTGATTGTATATTTGTCGAAGGTGGTTGCGACTTGAACGGCAAACTTGCGATTAGCACACGAAACTATTAAAGCAAGCAGAAAACAAACCAAGGTTTGTGAGAGTAAGTTACTTGTTTGCCTCTCCTTTTATAATGTGTGGCCTATAAAGAAGAAATATTTCTTTCCTTTCTTTATGGGTTTAATTTTGTCGACCATCTAAGCAAGATAAATAGATAAGTGAAAAAAATGGCTTTTAATGATTCTTCTTCAATTCATGTTATTTGCTTCCCTTTTGTATTGTGATTTATTATTTATATATATAGATATTATACTAATAAAATTAAATTACAAGATCTTGGATTTTACTCATTTCATTTATAAAGATGCAGGTTTCAACCATTATTCTTAGAGCTACTAAAGTTATTTCATATCCAAGCAACAACCAAACGGTAACATTTATATTATATCTTTCAAGCATATATGAAACATTCCATGCTCCATATACAATAGGGCAAAATGTAGTGCTAGAATTTTGTAACTTTATATTTGTCTACTTATTTATTATTTATTATTTATTGAAAAATTTTACTGATCATTTGATTGCTCTAGGTTAGATGATATCAGATTGAAAATTTTAGACATAAATTTTAGTCTAACATCTTAAGGAAGTGATTTCAGGGAGTTCTAACTTAGTAGTCTCAAAGTAAAACCGGTTGGAATTTCCAACCGATCTGATAAACCTAGAATAAAAAAAAATAACCATTACTCAAAAATGAACTTTACACTTTTCACCATTGTTAATATAATGATATGTGGTGCAAACCTGTACGTTTGGCTCCCCTATAAATAGCATATACTCTCCTTGTTTAAGAAGAACTATTTTTTACAATCAGCCCACCATTTTGAGCTCTCATGTTATTTCATTTCTTCCCGCATTCATATTTGCTTCCACCAGACTTTTCATTTAATATAAGTTTTTACCTTATTTTGCATTGTATTTTATTTTTGTCTGAGCTTTTATTTCTTATTTTTGATTGTGATCTTTTATCCTGCAAGTCACATGAGTTTGTCCGGTTATTTGCTCTTCCTCCTTATTGGTCCCTAGTCCTCTCATTTTTCCTTCATGTGTGACATTTTATCCTCTTCCACAAATAACCCTCACACACACAAGAATTTTGCTAAAAAATTAGGCAACAAGTGTACTCTTTTATTTATTTTTTTATCCTTTGTAAGTAATTTTGGACACTTCTCTTCGTTGATATAATTTTCATATACGACAGCTTTTGAGGTTCTGGGATTGGCATATTGAAGAGAAAATTGTTAAAATACTCACGATTTTGGAGTAGGTGTTACTGAGGTTGATTTCCTTTTCTTTGCGCAGCTTTCGGAGCTATATCTTTGTATTTCACATGGTGAAAATAAAAATATAAGTAGTTTCACAAGGTGAGAAGGGGCATGGTTTCCCCAGTTATAGGGCTGGCCGGACTAATTAATGTTGTGGCCATGCATCACTTAGCCTTGACGATTTGGTGTCTGTTACGATTTTAAGTGCTTCAACCTTAATTGATAGATACTCATTTCTTACAAATGGAAAATGCGAAAGTGACAGATGACGAAGATGACGGACATTAAGCCCCTCATTTCTTACAAATTGGAGTCCCTTACAAATTGTTGTTCAAGAATTATATTATACTTTGTTCACAAGCTTCCTGAATATTCATGGGATGAGTTAGTCTATTGTGATCTTGCACCTCGCGCCAGTACATGGATGCCAGAGCAGACCAAAAGTTGCAGTATGCTGTCATTCATTGGTGCAATCCCTTTTCTAATTTTCTTATTTGCCTTAGTGACTGAAAAAAATATTAGAAATTTAGGGAATTTTTATACCTTTTAGCTGCCTCCTTTGAATGGGAGATGATGAATATGTTTGAATTAGCAACTCTACTTAGCTCAATTGTTAAGAAAAATTAGTGAAAGAAAATGAGAAAGTGAATTATACCAATAAATGGCAGCATACTGCAGCTTCTGGCCTTCTTGGTCATTCATGCACCGGACAAAAGATGCAAGATCACAATAGAATATAGAGTTTGTTTCAAATAATCATATCCACCTTGAGCATATGGATGGATTACGTCTCCTGCAGCAACGATTTCTGAACAATTTCGGTTAGAAAATTCAGTCTGTTTCGTGTTCTACCAAAACATCACATTACATGGCAATTCCTAATGTACCTCTTTGATGAGCAACTTGAAGAAATGGAGAGAGAAAAAAAATTATTTATGAACTAAATCGATTAATTGCCTAAAGGGTTAGAGAAATTATTTGGTAAGAAGGTAATTTCATTGATGGAAACGCAGGACTACATAGTAATGAAATGATGAGATGAGACATGTATGGCTCAGGAGATGTAAACGGCTTGGAGATAAGCTACACCATATACTAATATGTTTTTACAAAAATAAACATCAAAATGTTAAATGTTATTTTATCCTATTATTGGGAACTGAGGAATGCGTCTTTTTGGTTGCTTTGCCACTGTAACAGTGAATTACACAAATGGTCCCTCACCTTTAGTTATTATTTCTTTTTAGTCCCTAGCATATTGAATGTTCTATTTTTGTCCTAAACTTAGTAAAATTATTTCATTTTAATCCATTACCATATGAAATTCATTAATTCAGAATAATTGTCTGACATAAACTTTTGAAATTCTAATTTAAATATTCGATAATTGTCTGTTAGTAAATTTAAACAATTTACTATCTTTTGGCAATAAATAGATAATTTAAATTAGTAATTTTTTCTTTCTAAATGAAATAAGTTCAATTTACAGAGAGAAAAAAAAAATGATTTGAATTTTTCACTAACTGTAAAAAAATTGTTATACAGATTAAATTTATTATAAGACAATTACAGGATAATTTAAATTATGATGTAAAAAATTGTTATTAGACAACTACTTTTAGTTAATAAATTTCATCAAATTAAGAACAAAATAAAATATTTTCAATAGATTTAGGACTAAAATGAAATGTTTTTAATAGGTTTAGGACTAAAATAGGACATTAAAGAGGTAAGGAACTAAATAAAATAATGACTAAAGGTTAAAGACCATTTATAAAAATTTACTCCTACTGTAATTGATTAACATCACCTGATCTGGATGGATTCTTGTAGTTTTATCTATTTTGTAGTTTTTAAACGGCTTAGCCGCTTATAAATTTAAATGCTAGGCATGGCTTCTACTATATGCACTAGTTTCATAACCCGTTTAACGGACGGGGACAGTAGGCCATATAAAAATGTGTCTTCTACTGAATATATATAGACAAAAACTTAAACATTAAGTTTGAAGATGAAATGTAATGTGAATCTTACACCATGTTGAAAGGAGGTGAAGTTAATATTTTCTTTGAAAGTTGGATTAGTTGTGACATTATGAGATTGTACACTGAAACTCTAGTTCGGCTCTGGGAACTTAGTGGCAACATCACAATCTTCAAGGAGGAATAACCTGTTCATATTAGGAGGAAGAAAGAAGTAAACATGTGTTTGTTAATAAGGTAATGGTGAAATAATTTGTAAGATATATGTAAAAACTGATTGTGGTTACATTTCATGAGCAGCGAGTAACTTTGTATCAAATGGGAATTCTGAATTTTGAGCATGTAGAGGACGTGGATTGTTATAAAAGTGTAGCCTATACAGAAATTAAGTGAAGGAAATGAGAAAAAAATTAGCATGGACTATGAAGTAGGGAAGAAATATTGTACATACATGATGTTTACTACTTCAACATTAGTTCTGGATAATGTATGAGAAGGGGAACTGGTTGAATGAATGGTGTGTCTATAACATCATAAACAAAGGGTAGTGTGATAAAATTAAAGCATAATGAATGAGTAAATAAAGGTTGATAGATAAGAAAGAAACCCTGGCAGGAGTTGACTTACATCCATGAGTTAGCATTTCTATTTGGCGGTCAATTTGGGAAATAGGAGAATGGAAACTCAGCTAATAGTTGAGGTACTTGGTAAATGAATGGATTGGTTAGGTGGGATAATGAATATAGAAGTTTGTTTTAAAATATAGATTGGGAGGAATAAGATATGACCATACAAGCCATTCCTTCAACCTAAAGGCAAGTTGTTCCTGTTCAGGGTCAATATTGTAGAAATGTTTAATAGTCAAAGGTGCATCCTTGTTCTGAAAGTTGAATGAAGTGAGCTCAATTTCAAAAATTAGTTCACAATTGGCGGACTGTTGAAACTTTTCTTCAACTCTTGTCTGGCCATTGTCCTGTGCATAATGTCATCAGTTACAAGGGAGAATATAACATGACATTAGCATTGTACAGTGTAAATGATAAGGAAAGAAATAACATGATAGGGATGTAGGAATTAATCGATTCAAGGAGTGTTTGGAGGGAAGATGCTGAGCAATCGAAGAACTTCGTGGTAACTGTGCCAAGCAATGTGAACAATGTGGTATTAGTAACATCAGTTACCTTCACGTTCACTTTATAACTAAATGACATTTGTGTGAAAAAGAATTAATAAAATAGTCAAACATTGGCAAATACTGGGAACAATGATTGGAAGAAATAGGAGTAACTATGTAGATGTATCGTAAAGGTGGTGTGCGGTTGACAATGTTGCAGGTGTGACAAATAAATGTTAGGCCAATTCTTTCAACTTTTCGGCAACATTTCTTGCATGCTTGATATGCCCACTCACGTTCAGTTATGACTTGACTAACCATTTCATGACAATGTTATTTATTGTCCTATAAGAATGGTAGAAGAGATTATGTAACATTGTTATAGAAATTGAGGTGGTTAGTTTTAATGTGAGGTAAGTGGGAATTTTTTACTCACCGGTTATGGGCCATTTGATAAAAATTCCCTTCTCTGTGCTATACTCCTATGATGACCATAAATTAGCCTCAAATGTAGGTGCTGTGGGACTACAGAAGGAGCATACTCAATGACAGCAGCATGTCCAAGTGAAGGTCTAACATGGAAGAATGATTGTAAGACAACTAATTCTCAAATGTGGCAAATAAGTATATGAAGTAAGTACTGAGAAATGGAAAGGAAGTCATTACAGGAAAGGGCCTTACGATGAAAGAACTCGCGTACTTCATTAACTTTAAGATTAAGATAAACTTTTGTCCATGAACTAGAAGACAAATTATAGTTCCCTGCAAATGTATCAAATGTAGTAAGAATCAAGAAAAATGTTTGAGTAAAAGTTTGAGTAAAGTTTTTTGAATAATTTACCACGACATGTTTTAAGAAAAGTCGAAGTAACCATGAGAACTGTATGGGTTGATGAGTTCTTTAGTGAGTCATAATTGAGTAAGTATGCCTAATCTCCCCATAATATAATTTTCATAATTGATCCACTGAAATATTGTAGGAGAGTATGTGTATTAATTGTGTAAGTAAGTGTATGGAAGAAATGAATGTAGTTTAAGGTTTAGTGAATACCTTAAAATTTGTAATTGGATTGTGTATTGTTTTATGATAGCACCATTTATTCTTCTTACATCTGTCAGTTGCCCTATCTGGGTAAGCTTTTTGACAACATCTAGGAATGCATCAAATATGATTTAAGACTTAACATAAGATGCATCTACAGTTAACAAAGTTATGAAAATGCCATAAACTTACCACAGAGCTGAACATTGCTCGGATAGTGTGAGGGAATTTCATCAAAAGGCACAAACTAAAACTTGTGGCATAGTATTTGAGGCACAGGGATGGAAGCCAGAGTCACCCATGTATTTGCGTAGAAGCAAATTCTATATTCATTTGTCACAGGCCTGTACCCTCGATCAACTCGATCGATGTTGAAGTTGTGAATCAGATATACATTGCATTCTTGGAGCAATGCCATTGCATGGATATGATCATTCTAACATTATAGGAAGACAATAGAAAGTGAGAATTAAGGAATTTAAAACAGTTGAAGGTAATGGTAAACTTCCAAACAATCATAAGTGGAAGAATAGAAACACCAATAGGTAACATACCCTTCCATCGAGTAGTATCATTGTTGTCCCATATGATTTATAACTATTAATGTTGATAACATTCCACATACGAGTTATACGTCCCTTAATTGTCTTTCTATAACTCAGTGGACTTAGTTGACTGAGAAATATTACCTAAGGCCTCATCTATAAATGTATTAACAGTAATAAGTACGTAACATTTGAATATAAATGTCATGGATTATGGGTAAATGATAAAAAAAGAAGGAAATACTGCATCATTGTGGCAATAGAATCAAAGGAAATACTACATCATTGTGACGATAGAATCGGGTAGGATGAATGAAGAGTAACAAAATTGTTATTGCTATAGATAATAGACTTATAACAACAAATGATGTAGACATTGAAAGACTTTGTGGTAGACAATGTTTTGTGTTTCTAAACAGTGAGAAGGGTCTTCTTTTTCCAATATGACACGAAAACTTGATGGAGAGGTAACACGGGAAGCAGCGCTGCAAAGCTGACCATGGGTAAAAATTGGCTGTGGAAGATACAAGCTGACATAATTAAAGATTTGTCACTAGCTTTTCTTTATGGTCATAATGAAACAAACTTTAAGCGGAAACCATCTCTGACAAAATTAGAATGGAAGACCAGCATCAGAAGGGGCCATCTCGACACGAGGTATAAAAAATTGATGACTTGAATTCAAACTAGTGATAATTTCAGCTTCAATCGCCCTCTCAACCAATCGTGTCGCAATTAATCGAGTACCATAGCATAAACCAACTGATTGGTTCAAATTGAGAAACAACATGACTAAGACACTAAGCTTCAAGCACAATTCATGATTTGGGAAACCAGAAAATTTGAAGGTGTTAAGGTACTATGTAGGATATAAGGCTAAGTGCGTGTCAAAATTATCAGATGCTGGTAAAACTTTATCAGCATTGACAAATGTGTGTATGTCACCAAGAAGGAGCCTTATGACATGATCATTCACCTTATCAACAATGTCAATTATGAAGGATAGTATAGCGCGTTCTTTTAAGTACCCTAGATCATGGTACCTTTTAACCAAATCTGGATATGTAGACTTAGTAATGTCAGTGAATGGATCCCCAGATAAAGGAATTAAGAAATCGTCAGGAATATGGATTCAGCTAGGTTCCTTCTTATCCTCAGACATTCATTGTGTTGGAAGTGAACCCTCCCCTATTTTTATGATCTAGTCATTGAATGAGGAAATGGATGGTAATAAAGAACTTGGCAATCACATATTCTCGATGAGATTGAAGATTTTACAGTAAGCCTAGACTAGTGATAAGAGGATTGAGGTACGTACAATATGAGCTTGACTGCCACGAGAAATAACCAGTAAAATCTACCTAAAGTCTCATCCTAAAACAACCGGCATACCCCCAAATACCTTACTTATGGCAATAGGGTCACCTACACTCATGATGTCTCAGAAGCTACAATCCACAGCCTCAAATGTATGACAATGTGCCATATGAGCTTCACCCCAAATAAGCATTTCTGTCTTGGAAATTAGCTAAGCCAATGGTGTAGATCGCTTGATGTTGCATATTGATATCTCCTTAGTAGGAATGGGTGTCTTAAGCTAGCAATGAGCTATGGTTCTTCCCAGTAGAATGAGTGGCGCTATTCTGGGAGATACAACAGGTAAAACAATTTTGCCCGACGACCATAGCTTCAAAATAATTGTGCGCCATAAGAATGTTTTACTAGTCCTTTCACTACCATGGACAAATAAAAAGCCTGTAGTATGTGACTCAATGGCATTAAGCAGTATGAAGTACACATGTTGCTGGCCAGCATTAAGACGACTCACCAATTGTTTGTGTTCGATGGCCAAAGCAGATCTATTGTAGTTGAGTTGTTTAGTAAGTAAAGAATTCTGGGCCATCATTCTAGGGTTAATTTCAGGATAAGGCATTTGGTTGAATTCCCGTAAATGTTTACCAACTTTATTAAGTGCTTGCTCAATCTTGTGAAGTGCATAATTTTGTTGCACAACATCAGTCATAATTAGTTTAGAGTTCTTCAAAATCCTCCTTTGTCGATGCAAGATGTCCTTTAACGATAAGTGAGCATTCTGCATCCATAAGTACAATGGATCATCAACGTTGCAGAACAATAAAAGGTAACAATTAACTCCCCCAGTTGATTCTCAGAAGCCCAATGCGCTATTCACATATACACTGGAGTCATTTTCCCATTGCCTTTTAAAAAACCCAATGCGAAACAGGCATCTTTAAAAGTACCATAATGAACTCCATTAACAGTCCTAATCTGTACATAGGATGATGGCCCCTTAACCACATTGAGGAGCATACGAAGGTAAATTTTCTCTCATACTGTGGGGTGAACAAAATATAACCTTCCAACACTACAGCCACTTAGATGATGTTTTCACTGATTTGTTCCCCTATGCCATATGAACCATTTGGGGGAATTGCACACATGTTAGTGTTCTAGCAAGAGCATCATGGGAATTACAATGCATCCAAACCTCAAATTTTGTCATACTCTTTTCATGAGCATGAACACATCTCGAAGGTTATTAGCCTCATCATAAACAATGTTCTACTCACCTGGTAAATGGAAAGATAGTCTTTCAATAGCAAAATGATGCTCATGAATGAAGAACCCAAAGATACACCAGGAAGCCTCACATGCAGAAATAAATTTGTAGTCCATATATTACTTAATTTCATCATGATCATTGACATTTTATGTATTTCTACCTATATCACTTCTTCATCCACTTTCGAGGACAACAGTTGACATATCTAGTCCCTTGCAGACATATTTACACAAGTACTTGATGCACATGTCTTTGTTTCTCAACTCCATGTTGAAATAACAGTCATACTTAACAACCAAGTCCAAATTATAAGGCACGACCCATCGATTATCCAATGGAATAGCTTCAATTGTTGCAAAATGGTTATTTCTTCTTTTTCTATGTATAGGTAATCCATCTTGATTTATGGTTGTCTTACTCTAAAATGACCGTGGGTAATGTTTTGAACATATATTATTAAGCATGCACAGGCAGTGAGGGTTACCTACCCCGCTTGGCCAATGAACCATGTGTCAAATCATAGTAGAATATCCAACTGGGTCCTTTTGTTTATTTGGGAACTTTGCAGATATGAAACGATTAATCTTCTATAGAGTATTTAACTTATCATTAGGGTGGGGGAACAAAGTTGTGTTCATGAAGGAGACCACATTTTTTAAATTCAACTATGCAAATGTCTGAAAGGAAAACATTTATAGTAAGTGATAAGTTTAGATGTCCTATTAATATAAGGTGGTAGGCTATTAAGAAGTAAATGAAAGTATAGTACCTGTAACAACACGTCCAAAGTGTTTTCCTTTCATGAGATCTTTTCAAAACCTTTCAAATTTCATCATAAAAACACCATTAATGATCTCAGGTCTGTCCTCAGGTGGTTGGCCTGGAATGAGATTAAGGAAGTGACTAATTTCATGCCATTTTGGGTTACAGGTAAAGGTAATGAATAAATTAGGATAACCCATGACATGGCATAAGGCCATGCAATCCTGGTAATTCTGCATCATATATCTTAGACCGCCAATAAATGAAGATGAAAGAATGGTTTGTTTTCCATATAAAGATACATCTATATCACCTTTATTCACCATATCTTGGAAGCCATAAAGTATTTCTGCACGGAACTGATCTTTATGTGTCCTAAGCCACCTAAAACGTGACTCAAGGGTAACATAGTAGGCATCAACTACATATTCATGGAACAATCAGCCACCTTTAAGTATTAGAGAGTCAACTAAATGACGTTGCTAGAATTATAAGGAATAAAACTCCCTTTGAGTAATTGTCCCTGATGAAGCAAGTGCACTGTTGGCAATCACATAGTAGTTCTATAAATGGTATCCATCCTCTCCATACACCAAGAGTAACGGGAAATGTAAGGCACAATCTTTTGGGTGAAAGAAATGTATAGTACGGGATTCTGAATTCCATGGGTAAACCAGTATATCCCGATAGTTGCCCGAGTCCTCCTCAATCCTATAAAAAAGGCTAGCAACGTCATTCAATGTTGGTAAATTATATCTTCGATCTTGAGTCTGGGAACTAAAGAGTCATTCCTTATAAGAAGCAATGTTGTATCAGTGAATCTGTCCTTGGTCATATGGATGAACCTAACCAACTCATTATGCTTATCAAATAAATGAATAAGGCCATTAATAATCCTCTCATCATACTCAGTGTAGTTGTCATCATCAAAGGTCATGATACAGTTATATGTCTCACTCTTTATATTGAACATATACAGTTGTGCAAATTGAGGACGATCTCCATTATCAGGATATAGTTACCGATATGATGATAGTTCATACCTAAAGACCTAGAAGTCGGAGGCCCTAGCCCATCATGTGTGCTTGAATCAATAGATGAACCCATTGAAGTGAAAGCAAATTTAGAATTTATTTCGTAAATGTGCCTCCTAAAGTACCTTGACAGCTCATCTCCATTATAGTCAAATAGTTTACGAAGAAACGTAGGTGAAGGATGAGAATGAGGGATAGAAACCTTCCATTTCTAGCAGCACAAGGAAAATTCAGGATTCGTTTAGGTTTTGAGATATATTGCTTCTCTTTTTATACTACATAATGGCACCACAATGAGAAAAAATGTAAGTTGGGCGCCCTAGATCCTTGTATTGGAAACATGTTCCTAGCATGAGAAGAAATGTAAGGAACATGATAAAGATGCATTGTTGGATGGTAAGAATGGGAAGGTAAGACAACATACTCTGATGCTCATTTGTTGTAAACTTTTGGTTTTGGCAAATAGATTAGGGATAGTATGTTTCTAGGGGGAGCTCTATAAGAAAAGAATTATGAATCAGTAATAGAAGTCGTGGTACAGAGAAACTATTGGACATTAGAAACCAAAAATATACTTCAAATAAGAAGTATATCTATAATACTCAGAGATAGATTAGGTATGGATAACATTGGTGTAGGTAAAGAGGCATAGGACCTTGTTGTCTGCCTTTTGGAACGTTGGCCTTCTGTTGAAGAACTCTCACCAACTTCAAAAGTTCTTTGACTATAATGGGTTGTTGATGAAGGAGGTGTAACGGCAGTGGTAAGAGAATTGCGTGGATTATTAAACACAGGAGGATGCATTCCATGGATTGGTGGAATTAGGTTTGTTATATCAGACAGCGGACGTGTAGGTGGTGGAAGAGCGTCAAATAAAATAGTATTATGAGACTAATTTGGTATAAGTAATGGATCAATGCTAGGAGCACACAGAGATGGAAATGGAACGGGGTCATGTTGACGATGAACTTCATGCCATTACTGGACTCGAAGGGTTCTTTGAACTTGAGAACACATGTTCTTAACAAATAATAATGAAATGTAGGTCTTATAAGTCATTGTTTCTATTAGTCACCTATTATAACAATCAATTATAACAGTAGTTGGAGTAATGAATAGAAGAATGCATATTAAAAAGATATAGGTGAAATGGAGATGATGTAGAAGATAAAAGTCAAACAACATAATTACCAAGTGAACATTAAGTACCAGAACAAAAGTAAAATCCATAAATGAGGAACACATAATATTAGTAAAGGGAAGATTAAGATCTAGTCAAACCTATGCAACATGACAACCAAAGAACGAAGCTTATCATCTATGACACACTCATCACATAACCTAGGATCATCAATGCCATAATAACTCTCAATCTAATTATTGAGATGGGGAGTCATCAAGATGCAATAAACACATATGCCATAGTTATGACAGCAAAGTTGTGGGTCAACGGTTTCAATGTAAGCATGACACTTTTGCTTGGGCAACCTTTGAATGATTGTTCCAATTATGTAATCAACTTCATGTCAAACCTCCTTAATACGCCTACCCTAATGACTTCCCTCTTCATCTTTAAGTTTCTGAATATATTGAATGCTTTGTTTCATATATGACTGGCCACAAACTTTAGCTAGAATAGCGTAAATATATTTTCCGACGAGGATGCCACGTAGAGATACATTATAAATACGGTGAAGTACCTCATCAAAGTCTTCATACTTGAAATAACTCATAACCCCATGAAGGAAAATAGCAATTGAATCGCCAGAATCCTTCAATTCATTGAATAGAGGAGAAGGCATAATGGGGCACCAATCCCAAATGATAGATCAGACATTTAGAGTGGTGTAAATGGCTGGGATAGTGAAGGCTAGAGAAAAAGATGGGTGGACAGCGGCCAAATTAACGGACTCCCGGGATCGGTCAATTAAAACCTTAGAGATAATCAAAGCAATAAGCTCGGTAGATAATCGAATCATGGTTCACAATTAGTACTGCATAGGAGAAAAAAAAAGTTTGTCAATAAAATTTATGTGAAGTAATCATGTTAAGAACATAATTTAATGATAATAAAAGTAATTTGTTATACATATTTCGAGTTTGTGATAAAGAAATTAAATAACATGTACAAAGTTAAAAGGAATTCAAAATTAAATTATGGCCCTAGGAAGGAAAAAGAATATGAGTATGTATTTGTTGTAGTATATAATAGTGTTAACGTTAGATAATAATAGGTTTTTTTTTTACCCGCACTTTGTAGCGAGCAATTTGTTTTGATAAATTTACCATTAAAATAAATGTCAAATAAAAATTTATTTTATTTTAATTTTGAGTTGATTTTTTTTTATATTATGTTCCTATCATTAAAATGATTGGTTATGATTGAAAAATATCATTGTACATGTTTAAAAATGATGGATATTTTTTTCTTGTTAAAGAATAAGTAACTAAAAAATATCTCTTATCAACTCAAATTCTAATTTTTAATATTGGTGGGAAATTTATTTAGAAAAGTTTACTTTCAATTTTAACAATTATAGACCAAATTACTTTATTAAACCATAAAGCTTTTGAATTAAATAACTCCTGCTACAAAACTCAATTATCAATAATGAATAAATATGATGGAAATAGAAAAATTGTGTTTAAATTATTTTGCTATAGAAAATTTTACATAAAAAAAAATAAAAAAATTTGGGAAGTAGGAGAGCAAATAGAAAGAGTATTAAGTAATTATTAAGTTTATGACGAATGGGCCATTCTGTAAGCCCAAAATACAGAAAAAGGTTGTATGGTGAATGGACCATTTTGTAGGCCCAAAATTAGAAACCCCAGTATTACTACTTCTAGACAATTCCCCTAGATTGTAGCATTTTCTACCGATTTTTGTAGTCCTCTATTCTCTTTTATCTATCTACTTGACCGTTTCTCTACATCCGAGATGCCACCTCGACCTACTCTCTCTTTCTCTCTCTCTCTTTGGCTAGCTCTTGTTATCTCCATCTCTCTCTCTCTAACTCGTTCTTGCTATCTCTCTCTCTCTCTGGCTTGCTTTCTTTCTCTCTCTCTCTCTCTCTCTCTCTCTCTTTCTATGTAATTTTTCTAAAGTTGTGTCAGCCAATCTATGCATGGAGGTGCATCGGCAATCAGAGATCTAGAGGAGAGGATTTTGTTTCAACCTTTGGAGATTGCATCGGCCATTGGAGATCTAGAGGTGCATATTCTCGTTCTTTAACTTTATGTTAATATATTTTGAAAGGGACTTATATTTTGTTTAAATTTGCCTTTCAAAACACACGAAATACTGACAGAAGGTTTGTTTCCTTTGATTTTGTTCTATCCATTTCGGTCCTAGACTTTCATCAGCTGGAGAAATTCTCATCGGGAAATAAGGGGTTGTTTGTGGGATGAAGATAATGGTAGCAACAGCGGCGGCAAGTTTCCCAGTTGTTATTTACGGCGATGGAGTGGGAAGACCTAAGGTTCATGAGGTACTATTTTTTTTCCCTTTCTAGCCCCATTGTTTTTTAAATACCCATTTTACCCTTCGCTTAATCTGTAACCTCTTTAACAATACTCAGGCCGAAGGCCATTTCTGTTTCTTTTAGTAGATTGAACCTAATTTCTTAAGCCCAATAGTGGAAGTAGGCCCAAAATTTTACCTGCACTTTATCCATAACCCCTTCAGCAATACTTAGCCCAAAGCTCATTTCATTTGTTTTTAGTAGATTGAACATAATTTTTTTAGCCCAATTGTGCCAAGTAGGCCCAACAGTATTTTCAACCAAAATTTTTAAATCCATGTTTGTACATTGGATTTTAGAGACATTTGGGCTGTGATATCAACCCAATATGTGGTTCACAGTATATTTTTTTCCGGTTCACTCTATAAATAAGGAAATTTATGTAAAATGCAGTCCTAACTCTATCTCTGTTCTAATTCCTCCATACATCACATGTATGTGATTCAAATTGTTTCCATATTAAAATCATTAGTTATGCATTGTAGGTCAATAGTGAGGTAGACATTGGGATGCATGTCAATAAAACCAGAGATAGGTTAATTCTTAGTCATTTTTGTTACTAAACCTAAGTGAGTGGGAAGAGTGCAATGTGGTTTAGTTTGTGAAATTGGAAACAATGGTTTATAGAAAGGTCACAGTTTCAGAATTAGAAAAATACGAAAAGGGAATAACATTGAACTTCAAATGATAACAATTAGGGACCAAAAACATATGTCCAAAATGGCAGTTAAAGGAAATTAAATATAAATGAAAATAAACATTGTCTTAAAACAGGGAAGACAGTTACGACTAAGTATAAAAACTTAGTCATCTACTTCATTAACCTCTTCTAGGTTCGTTTGCACAACAATTATTGTACTCCCCTCTATCGGATTAACCGCATTAAGCTGCGCCTTAAGTGCAGCAACCTCTACCACCAAAACACGAACTTGATCGAGCGAATAAACCTTAGTATAGTGAATGTTATACTGTTGCACCTGTAGTTCTTACTTAAGTCCATCTATCTCCTAATTAGCCTTCGTTAGGTTCTCCCTTATCTCCACCGCAGCATCAAGATTAACATCATCCACATCAAAGTTATAAAAACTTTTAAGCCTGCATATGGCAGCCAAGCTATGGATTCCTTAGCCAATTTTAGCTTTCTAGAAATTGAACTCCTAACCTTAACAATGTTGTTGGTGCCATCAGGCAGCTTCCCTAATTGCACTTCGACTGTGTATCTAAACATGAGTGTTTGTAACATAAATGAATACTTGGGGGGGTTCTATTCATAGCTTGGTGTAGATGTAAGTGAGGGTAGGAACAAAAGAAATTGAAATCACCTTCATTCTATAGTAAGAAAGTGTTTCACAATGAATGATATTATGTGAAACTAGTTGATGAAAACATACTATATTGGGAAGTTGTTTTTTTCTTTAAAAAGAAAGGAATAAGACATTAGAGTTTGATTAAAAAGGCAGTGAAGGAAAAAGGTCCAATATGGTAATTTAAACCTTGCAATGGTAAAAATGGGTGACAAAAATGAATGATGATTCCTAACATTCTACTGTTTGAAAGGTTTGCAGAATGAGAAACAAACTGAACCACATTCCACAGTTTGGGATAGAAAGTGTTGGTTATTCATAGAAACTACATCACATAGCATCTAAGTTTCACATCACACATATGTAGTAAACAAATTACATAAACATTGTATGATGACAGAAACAGTTATTCCAACCATTAAGTTTTCCAGAATTCAGAGAATAAATAGTTAGGAGGAACCTGGTTATGCAAACTTCTAAAACTGGAACAATTTTATGGGAGAAAAACTTGTGAGAAATTTTCCTGTCCACTTTGAAAAATTAGGAGTAAGTATGTAGTGTATAAATCCAGTAAATAAGGTTAATGATGTAGTATAACTGAGTACTGAACTGAGTTGTTAGCACAATTGTTACCTGCTGTAGGTAAATAGTGAATAATCATTTTGCATACCCAGAAATTGATTCCTTCAATGAAGATGAGGAAAAATTAAGTTTATTGGTAGGGTGATATTATTGTGCTTTGTATTTAGAATGGAAATGTTAAACACTACCGTACCCACTTATGTTTGCACCATAGTTCCAAATAGATCCACCGCCTACAAAGTGTTTATGATAAAACCTGGAACTAACTTCTGCCACTGCAAATTTCTGTGTCAAGATGTTGTGCTAATACTGAACATGTATTTATTATGAGGTCAATCTATAATGGATATAGAAGTGAAGAGTGGTACTGAAGTAGTGGATAGTGGAGTAGTTATTACAACATTTCCATAAAATAGAGGGCTAAAAAATTGTGTTTGGTAAAAAAAAAGGGATTAAACTGAAAATTCAATGAACCAAGTGTGTAATCACGTTGGCCACATAGTGGAGTAGTGCGAAAGACTCCAAAAATGACTGTTAACTAGTTGGGTGAAAATAAACCTCTGCATATATATGTTCACGTGACCAACAATAGAGGTGAAATAGGAAGAAAGCACCTAAAAGTATAGATGACATGCATCTAACAATTAGACTGAAAAGGTATGGGGGCTTGAGCTAACAATATTGCCATTCTTCCTGCTTTCATATCTATTAATAGATGTGACATCTAATTTTTGTTGTTTTTTTTCTTTTTTCTTAATGTTTTCTAGGCACTGAATTATAATTTGTATATTTTTTCCCTATATTCAACAATTTGGATACATAACTTCAAGGTAAAGATGAAAATTGATGTCTCTGTTTTGGCGTCTTACAAATGTTATGTGGACCCAGAACCGATTCATCATTGAATGAGCTTCGTTTCTTTTGTTAGTGTGCGAACATTCTTTAGATTGTTGGATCTAATAATGTTACTTGTCATGCTGTGATATAGGTTCTAAATATTGTGATGTGTGCATATGGTTGATGGGTGTTCACGCCACTAAGAAATTTTAATGTAAGTTAATCTTTTTTTTCCTCTCTTGTTAGTAGATATTACAACATTAGTCATGCTATTGTGATGTTCATTGATCTCTATTGAATATATATGCATGACCAGGAGCATTGACAATACTGGTAAACTCCAACGTTGAATCCTATGTCTCTGATATCTCAGGCATACAACACATGATATCAATGTACAATTATTGGTTTTAGAGAATGTGGTTGTTCAATTGTAGCAGTAGACCAAACTCCCAACCATTGACAGCTACCCACTGCAGCAACGTGTGACAATACCCGCTAATGTAGGTCTAAACAAAAGGTTGAGTTAGGATGGCATAAAGATCACATATTCCCCAAGGAAAACCTAAGAAAAAAAAAACAACCTTAGTTGCACCCTTCTCCATCTCTTCCAAAAAGTCCATCTAACCTTCACCTAATTGGCCAAATTTGGCTGGGCCATCCTTGCTTAATTTTTATGTTATTTTTTCAAATAATCAATTTTATCAACGGAATTTTATTTTTTACTTTTGTCAATTCAAATTTTCCTTTTCTTAATAGATAAGACGGGGAAGTTATAGATTGAAGAGATGATAACAGAGAGTTCTACATAATGGAGTCGGCCGATCCACTCTCCCATAGTGGATCAAGAGTTAGGATTTGTTAGTTCAACCATTATGCTAAGCTTGTGTCCTTTATTTTTTAGATTTTTTTTGTCAGTTTGTATGTTTGAATATTAAGTATACCCATTTAGTGGTGAGCCAGGATTTTAGAGTTGGGGATGCGAGATATCTTTAAATTCTAAATCAAATAAAATTATTATACTAAATAATAGATCATTTTGAATAATATTATAGAATATAATAAAAATAAAGTTCACAAAAGATTGAATAATAAGTTTTTGAAGCTAATTAATGTACTTTCTTAAATCTCTAAAATCATCATATATGGAATTTAAACTAAATGTCTTTGCAATATATTTCTCAATATATAAAACCAAATTATCTTCTAGGAAGTTTTCATTCATTCAATTATGCAATTTTGTTTTTAAAATTTTATAGTTGAGAAAGTGTGTTCAGTTATGGTAGTCAAGGAAGAGTCAACACGAGATGATTAATTTGTTAGTAAGAAAAGGGAAAATGACATGTGTTATCCCTAAACTATCCCAATTGTTGCTTAATTATCTAAAACTATAAATTGTTGCATTAGTCGTCCTTAAACTATTTAATTATTGCACCTGTCATCTTGTCGTAATACCAAATCTTAAAAAGTAGTGGAAGATGGGGAAAAAATTGCACAATCAGTCCTAATACTTAAGAAATTTTTTTATTTAAGTCATAATACTCAGATATTTGTTTGTGTGTTGCTGGTAAGATCATATATAAAAATCAGTCATAAAACTTTTCTATTGGAGTCCTAAAATTACTTTATGCACTTTTGAAGCTCTTTATTTGTGGGTTGCTGGTATGGTTCTGCCTTTTCTGATACTTTATCCTTTTTCTTGTTCTTTGTGGTTCAGTTGTACAAGGTTTATGTTTTATTATGCATTTTTGCTTCCATAAAATGGTTGAAAGGTAAGATATTTCTGCCTAGGTTTAGTTTTTCTGGTCTACATGAACTTTTCATCAATGCACAACTGTAATTCGGCAAAATTAGTTCATTTTATTTCCATTCTCTATTGTTGGTTGTACCTTGTATACTCTAAACAAGCATAGTTGTTCCTGTTTTTCTTTTTTAAGCCATAGTACTTTGCAAGCATATTGTGTATGCCCATTGGCTACAATTCCTTTAGCATTGCTCATAATTGAGTTGCCATTTTTCGAGGACCAAGTTCAACCCGTTTTAGTACTTATTCTTCACCTGAAATTTGAACATTGTAAAATCTTTGCATTACTTTTATTTTATGAAGTCATGGTTATTGAAGGCTCCTGGTTAATCTTAGTTGGAATTTTTTTCCTTTGCTTTTTTTTCCTATGTATTGAGTTCCTCATGGGATAAATTAGACAATGAATTGCCTTCGTAGATTGCTAAAAAGTAGTTGTATGAATGCCATATAATAATTTACAAAATGTTTGTTGGTTTGAGTTCACTAAATTTGAGTCTACTAGATTTTGTTTACAGAATGCCAGTTGATATTTTACAAAATATGTGAAAATAGTTGTATGAATGCTGTATAAGCCATTGTCCATTACTCAACTAGGAAGTGACAGACTCATAGGAGAAAAAGAGTGGAATGTCTGAGTGTCTCTCAAGGAAATCAATTTTTACTAAGGATTATTACTTTAATTTTTGTGTCGTACTCAATAATTTGGCCTATGACACTCTCTATCGGTAATTGTTCATCTTCTATTTTTTTTTGCTAATTCTATTTTTTGCTTTTTGAAAATTGGAAAGTTTCGCACAAATCCTATTAATGATTAATATAGGTTCTTCTATAAATCAACAAAAAAAATTCCAAGAAGCAATAAGGAAAAAATACAAAAAGTTTTAGAAAGGGAAGAAGGCTTAAAAGCCTTAAATTAAAAACCTTACAACTCAAATAACTTTCCAGTAGTTGCTAAAACTTGATATAATTTAATAATTAATGACAATCCTTAAAATTTAGACAAGTTTCTAACATGGTTTTTTTTTATACATTTTTTATGATAATTGGTACGTTTACAAATTTTAAAAAGTTTTGTTTGCATGTCCATTTGGGCTTTGTGAAATTTATATCTCTTCTTGGCTGAGCGCACAAAAATTCAACTATTTTGCTTTAGTTTCTCAAGCCATGTTTTAAATATATTATAATATGTTATCTTAATATTTTTCTTTTTGTAAATTTGGCATGGTAGCATTTTTTCTTAGAAACTCTTAGGTTGCAGTAGCATTCCTTCTCCCCTTATTGTCTACGTTGTTGTACCTATAATATTTTTGCAATTTTTTTGTATAATATGGTATCACAGTGACACTATGGATGACATTAGTTGAGTCTATTATCTTTGTGAAGTTCAATATTTGTATCTTATTGATAGATGCTGTATGACCTACAATTAATTGAAAAAGTGTTCATAAAAACAACAGTTGAGGTGTAATTCTCACCACAAGCAATGGAATTCAAGCCTTATCCAAAAGCATATATTCTAAGCCTAATCGGTAAAATGCAAGTAACACCAGAGGGATGATCAAGATTCGAGCAGTGGTTTCTCACTCTTTTGCAGCTTTGGCTTCCTAGTAGTGGCAGCTTTGGCTCCTTAGTAGTAGCAAAATGCAGCTGAAGTCTTCCAACTTCTGTGCGGTAGCCACTTTTTTTCCCTAACTTTTTCAATGTATTATCTAACTCCTTATACTCATAATGCTTTTGAATAAAAAACAAAAAAAAAAAACATATCTTCCATACCAATTAGAAAAAAAAGTGTTATAATTTTTTTTTTAATTTCTTTAGTGCTATTTTAAATTCCACGGTATGTGGCCGCACTTTGTTCCATTTCTTTAACAAAAGTGACAGCTGCTCTACGATGAATTTCTGCAAACAAAGGGCATAAAAATTATGTAGTTCTAGTACTACCTTTTTATAGGCTGGCTTGAACATAAGTGCGTCATCAAATAATAATGGGTAAACTTTACCGTAGTCCCAAGTTTTTATTTTTCTTTTTTTTTTTTTTTAATTTTGGTAGGTCAAACCGCATCTATATTTGAGATATGGAGGACAATTTTCTTAATTGTAGGCATTTCAGTATGCCCTGAACATACTAAGAGAAGAAAACTTTCATGAATAATTTGGAAAATCCCAATATTTATGCCTATAGATTTGAAGAGAGAGACCAAAACAACAAATTAACAAACTAACTCGATATGCCAATTAACCGACTTGAACCAATAGATGGTTGAACTTAACACACCATGATCCAAGCATAACATTTGAATGAGTGCTAAAGAAAGTAAAAGCAAAAAAATATTCATGCCTATAGATCTTAAGACAGGGACCAAAACAACAAAGCAATAAACTAACTAGATATACTAACACACTAACTCAAACCAACACATGGTTGAACTTAACACGCCATGATCTACGAATAACACTTGAACAAGTGCTAAAAAAGTGAAAATGAAAAAACTAAAATAATAAAGCAATTCAAATCCCCTGATCCATTATTTGGATATTGCTCACCACCACTACAACCTCTATGTCATCTTCTTCAAGCATAGTTAAACCACTACCAATAAAACGACAGATCACAGTCCATGATCAATTTAGCAATGACGCTTGATGTACAATGACAAGCTCATCTTTAGAGGGATGTTGATCACTAGAAATGGTAGCACATATAAAGGAAATATCAGCGATAAGAGTGATCATGTGATATATGATAACTGATCAACTAGCTAAGCTTGGATCGAGAGTCAAGCCTGTCAAATAGGCTACAGATTGAGGAATAAGGTTTAACAAGTTGACAAGGTGTTAAGGTGAAGAGGCTAGCATTTTTTCATGTCCCAAGTGTTTTTTTTCTTGTTAGCAAGCGGGTTCTCTTTTACTCTTATCATATTAAAGTCCCTATCATACAAAATTGTATCCTATTTGTGGTGCACACGTTATTTTAACCAATAAATTTGATAGAATTTCAGTGTAAACTGTCAATTTTGATCCTTAATTTTTTTTCTTCCTTATCGAAGTGCTAAAACTTGTTAATCTAGCACTTCAACCATCATTTTCACTTAACTCCAATCCTACCTATCATAGGCGTTCTTTCCCTGGTGATTTGAACTCCATCGCCTCTTGCCCTAAAGGTCCATCGTCGTAGTGGGCTGAAGATCTTGACTTGAAGGTGTTAGACCTAAAGATGTTATCTTAGAGGTCAGGGATTTTAATAGAACAAAAATTAGATTAGGGTCCTATTTATCACAAATAAAGAAGATTAGGGACTGCATTTGCAATCTACTACTACTTGATCGCACAAGGAAAAGCGTTGAGCCCAACTCTGTTCTTCTTCGTCTTCTTGTTTTTTTTTTTAATCTCTTTTTCATACATAAAAGAAAACAAGAAAACAAAACGAAAATGCTGCTACTTGTTACTCGAAAAAGTAAAGGAGTTTCGCTCTCCTTGAACAACATACCCTTGTGTCTACAAGAAAGACTATTAAAGAAAACTATGGCTGAGGCGCTACTGACTGGTGTCTTGGGGCAACTAGCACCGATCATTACCAGTGGTGCGCTAGAAGAATTGAAGCTCATCAAGGGCATAAAAAAAGACGTGAGCAGCCTTAAAAGCAACTTGGAGGCTATTTATGCGTTGCTAGAAGATGTAGAGGAGAAGCAATGGACAGATCAAAGAATCAAATTTTGGTTGGACGAGCTCAAAGATGTAGCTTACGACATCGAGGAGGTACGTCGCACTACTAAAGCATCGGACGAATGAAACTAGACACCCTACGACGTTGAAAATGAAGGTACGTCGGTTATTGTCCTATTTCTCTTTCAAGCAACTTGCCTGTCATCATAGAATTGGGACCAAAATAAAAGAAATCAATGAGAGATTGGATGAGATTGCCAAGAGGGAAAATAATTTCGATTTAGCAGGAAGAGAAAGAAAGCAGACAAGGCGGACAGAAACTACTTTTCTGGTTGATATTTCACAAATACATGAGAGGGATGAAGAAAAAAGTAAGATTAGAAAATGTCTACTGAATGTAGAAAGGGAGAGTACGATCCAAACCATCTCCATCATAGGGATGGGAGGAATCGGCAAAACAACTCTTGCACAAGTGATATTCAATGAAGTTGAAGAAGGGCTGCACTTTGACAAGAAGGTCTGGGTGTGTGTCTCGAATTATTTTGATGAGAGAAAGGTGGCAGGGGATATCTTGGTAGGGGTAGATCAGGCTTCAACCTACCTCCAAGAGTCTTTAACATTGTCTGCTCTCATGAAAAAAATATGTGAATCTATAAATGGGAAGAAGTACTTTCTTGTGTTAGATGATGTGTGGACGGAGGATGGTAAAGTGTGGGAAAGTTTGAAGGTGGCTCTCAAAATGGGGGCACCAGGAAGTAGGATCCTTCTGACAACCCGGAAAGCTTTGGCGTCAAAGATACTGATGGAGTCATTTTCAGCATTCCCACTTGAGGAATTATCAGAAGATGTTTGCTGGTCAATACTAAGCCAGGTGGCATTCAGTAGAAGAGGCAGCAAGGAGGAGGAGCATTCAGTGGAATTTTCAGCTTTTTTCTTTGTTTTTCTGCAAAATGGTGACCCCTATTTATAGCAGGGTTGTTGTAGGCATGATTAAGAAGGTTTTGAAGGATTAAAGCTCATCCAAATAAAATGTGAAGAGATTTAAATCGCCTATGATATAATCTGGCCAAAACTACTTGTACAAGTCCAACAAAATTTTTAGGGCATTGCTCTCGTCCCCAATATTATGTGAAATTTCACTTTAACCTAATAACTTATGGGTTTGACAAATTAGCCCAAAATTTTATAAAATTGTGAGACTTTGTGTAAAATTTCTCTAAATCGTCAGATTTACCTCAAACTCTTGGGAGTTGACAGATTTAGCCCAAAATTTTTAATTCATACCCAAACTCTTTCCTTTTGCCTATACTAACCCTAAAAGACCTTTAGGACCCCAAGCTAGTACCTAAAGTAATTTTTATCCTAGCCCAAAATGACCATTCTAAATTTTAATAATTGATAACTTGAAAGAATAACATAATCTAAATGCATTTACTCTTGTCAGCTACTTAAGCTCTAAAATGACTATGATGGTGGTTATCCTCTCTAGTTGACCCCATCAACCTGTTGGTATTGCTATAGTAACCTTTTGAATGAAGCCTAAAATAAAAAGAAGAGGTGCTACGAAGTCCTAAAAAGAAGAGGCGTTGGGGCAAAAGGCTCAGTTCCTAAGGTTCTCTGGTTCTAGAGGTTTTCCGCGGTATTTCATGATGGGTTCTTCCTGAGGTCCCCTCTGGAGGGGTTTACTCAAGTATGTTCCAAGGTAGCCGTATGCAAGGTCCGTGCCTGTGGTAGTTCAGCCCCTTTGGCCTTCACATGCGCCTCCCAACTTGTTCGAAGTTGACGTCAGGTTTCTAATAGGAAACGGTGTTTTGATTGCCTTGCCGACCAACTTCAAAGGCTGCATCAGACATGTACTTGATATAAATTAGGCCTCTAGGCTCCAACCGTGCCCTTAAAGGCCTTGAACTTGTCCATTTTCGCAATACACCTATCAAGATTACATTGTCATGAGGCATTTGGGTACTTCGGCAGAAAGGGTCATTGTGTGATAAGTGCCTACTTGATATGGGTTTCTAGAAAAGTAGTAAGGATTCTCGTACAGGGTTTTCTTCATTCGGTGTCCTTCTTATGGATTAGCTTACCCTGAGAACTTAATCTCTCTGGTGTCACACAAGTTCACACTTAAGGTAATTTCAATTCTTTTTCCAATGAGGTGACGAGGTAGGTTCTTTGTCCGCTTGAAATCTTTTGGTCGAGGGTTTAAAATGACCACAATTATTTTTTCTTCATTTTTGGTAATTTGGGAGGATCGTTCAAGCACAAGATTCCACTTTGAATTCTTGATGCAGAGTAGTATTTTTCATTTTCGGATGACTATCGAAAAAAGTCTTTTGGAGAGTGATAGCACTACTGTCCTTAAGCTGATAATGTTTCAAATATCAGGTGCCTTGGGATATGCATGATATTTCATATTCTCTTGGGTTTTCCCAGTGCACATGTCGTTTTCCCCTTAGTCCTTTTGCATAGATCATCTTTTCTTTTCCCAAAGACTGACATAGCCATTAAAAGGGTAACCATTACATCCTTTAGGATTCTCTCCTCAGGCTATATATCCCCTATTTTACTAGAGGAGTCCCTCACTTCTCTCGCTTTGCTTGTTCTCCTTTACTCTCTGAGTTTCTTCTTCTGGTCCTTTGTTCACGATGGAGTTCTTCAATTCATCTGGCCATCTACCTTTTAGGTAATCGTCTATGGCTGAAGGTAGGCTTTAGATTGCTTTGTACATTTTCCTTCCGCTTTTTTCTTTAGCAAAACTATGGTTCCTGCAGAGATTTTTTATTAGTAATGGCTTCTGATCATGAAGTAAAGTCATTACCTCCCTTTTCTATCATCCTTTTTTTATTATCTGAAAATCCTTGGGCTTCTTTGGACGTTCATCTTAGCTATGTGATGTGCTCATATTTAGTTATATTTTCTATAGATTTTTCCCAAGTGTTTGTTTGTCTTTTGATGTGCTTTTGCTATGATATGATACTTAATTGGTTCATATTTCATTTTTAGGTAATATTTCAGCTTCATGAGAGATAGGAAGGATTTTGGTGAAGTTTTGGAGCTGATTTGCAAGTTTTGGTGAAGTTTTGGAGCATCATGGCTTTGTACACGACTGTGTACCAACTCATGTTTGCCCAAATACACCCATGTTGCTACCTATATTTGTATGCTGTTAGGGTTTGTTGAGCAATTTTTAAGGATTTCAAGGACAACAAGCAGAAGGGGCACCTAGAAGCAGCTCAGGGCTGCTTGGGAAGGCTAAAAGGAAGGAAAATATACAGAAAATGAGAAGACAGAAAAGAGGAGGCAAAAAAAGAAAAAAAAAGAGCTTTTCGTGGAGGAAGGCTGTCAGAGGTAGTTTGGATGATCAAAACTGTTTCATGAGCACCGAATCAAAGATTTCTTAAAGAAGAAGAAATTCAACAAGGGATCATTCTTTTCTCAGTTTCTTTCGATTCTTTAGTGTTTATTTACCACAATATGAGTAAACTTTTCGTACTCCTACTTAGAGTAGATGAAATCTATGATGATTTTGTAACCGTGATTTTTTTTGTTTTAATATGATTATTGTTTTTCTTGTGATTTCTCCAATGTGTTTTGTTGCGTTAATTAATAGTAACTAGCCTATTAATTCAATATTAGATAATGAACATGTGTCAGGCAGTATCCAGTATATTTTTTGTGGATCTATACTCACAAATTTTGTTTGTAAAAATTACACCTTGAAATTAATTGCAGCATAAATTACAAATTGAAATTTAAAGTAAAGATTTGGGGGATCAAATCTCTGGTGTGCTTCTCACATGCATAATCATCTAATTAACGTTTCGAGCTTTTGGTGGAGACACGAATGACTTCATCACAAACACAGACTCTGAAGTTTGTTTTGCATGAACACGAACCAGTATTCCTGCCGCTTCTTTCGGTTTGAGACTTTTCTGTTATCCTCCTTGGACTTGGAGGCTTCTTGCAATGTCCACCACTTTTTTTCCGTTTTTCCTTGGTGCTTGACTTGATGCAGCACAGAAACAAACTCTTCACATTCCCTGCCATTTTTGCTAGATCTAAACTTGAACTTGATATAGCACCATCTTGCATTCTTCACATTCCTAGCTGCATTTTTCAATTTTGGCTTTGAAATTGGGATTTGATCTTTATTGGGCTTGATTTCTCCTTTCATTAGGTGTTTGTGCTTGATCAGCTTGAAGAGCTAGAGAAAGTTTCTTGTAAAGAAACTTTCCTTCACCTAAGTTATGCCTCTTCTCCTATTTTTTCTTCTTTTCTCTCTAGCCCAAGGGGCCTATTTAGTTTGACAAAACCACATGTGATAATTATCACATATTTATCTCTATATTTATCTCAAGAGAATAAATATGATAATTACCTCCCTTTAATTATCCTAATTATTTAATTTGAAAGGATAATTAATGGAACATTCTAGAATATTTGAGCTAAATGATAGATATGTATGAGCTTTAGCCAATTTGGACTTTAAGGCCCAATTTACCAAAATGGACTTTGGCTGAGATAGCATAATGAGTCTTCATTCAAGATCTCTGGTTACATGTGTTTGGGCTCCAAAAAATTTGAGTTTCTTGAACGTGTAGTTTCCAAAATTGATGAACTTTTGAATTTTGAACATCAATTTTGAAATGGGTAGACAATTTAAATTGGATTTAATTTATTTTTAACCTAATTAAATTTTAATGTCTACAAATGCCCCTTCAAGATTATTTATTTATACACACTTTTTGTGGTCTAATAAGTAAAATAATCTTGAACATAGTTTCTCTTTTTTTTTTTCGCCAGCTTTGATCTTGGACAAATTATACCTGTTTCACTTTTTTTGTGGAATGGGAGTTCCCTGTGTATCAGCAAAGAATTTTGCTTGCAAGAAAGAATCCGTTGGCAAAAGAACTCTTGTCATGAACCTTCACTCATTACCCTAATTTTGTAGGATTTGGCTAAATTGGACTCCAAGTAGGAATTGAATTTGCCTTAATTTTTTTATAGGTAAAATCCATCATGGGTCACCTAAGTTAATTTTTTCTCCTATCCAGGTATCTTACCTTTATTTTGTCCTAGCGAGGTACCTTTCCTCCTATTGAGTATCCTGTTCAACTATTTTTCATCAAATTGATTGTTAAATTGGATGAAAAATGATGATGTGGCATTAAACAATACTAAAATAAACTTAAAATGATAACTTTAGTCCTTATACTATTTCAATTACTAATTATAACCCTTAAAATTTTACTTAAGCCAATTCTACCCCCAAAACCTTTTAATCTTCCATCTTTACTACAGCCACCTCACACGCTGCCCACCTAGTCACCGCCACCGACCACCCTCTAGCCACCTACCACCAGCCCAGCTGTCGACCATCCTCCAGCCGGTAACCCCGCAACCCGCCCCCACCAACACCTCAATTCAACTTGCCTAATCACCCTCCTGTCCTGTTCACTGCCACCTCCCACACTCCTCCCCCAGTCATTCTCTTCAATTTTTGATTTCAAACCTAGGAAATCAAGCATCGAATTAAACCTAGCCACAATCAAACCCAGGAAATCAAGCATCGAATCAAACCCACAATTTCAAACTCAAAAAATGAAATGTCAAATTGAACCCAAAAAATCCAAGCGTGGGAAATCGCAGAATCGGGAGAGGATCTACACGGGTGACGTTTGGCATGATTGTCAAGCTCCTGCGGTGGCCTTGGGAAAGATTAGACCGTCGAAGGAGTTGGGGAAGGAGAGAATGAGGGATTTGGAGTCGGCGTCCGATTCGAGGGAGATGGTCAGCATCCGATTGAGTCTGTCTCGAGGAGAAAAGAGTTAGTCTTTAGGAGGGTGGCCAACGACGGGGTTGATGGCAGGGTTTGCGGCTTGGTTGGTGGCTAAAGGGCAGTCGGCGGTGATTAGGGTGGAGGGTGGTCAGCAATGGTTAGGGTGGAGGCGTTGGCAATGCCGGGTAGAAGAGGAGCTTTTGAGGGCTAGGGTTTTAGGGTAGAATTAATTTATTAGAAGTCCAGGGGCTAGAATTAGTAATTGAAAAAAAATTGAACACTAAATTCATCATTTTAAATTTATTTTGGTATTATTTAATGTCATGTCATCATTTTCCATCAAACTTAACCTTGAAATTAACAGAAAGTACCTAAATAGGACACGTAATAAAAGGTAAGGTATCTCACTAGGACAAAATAGAGGTAAGGTACCCGGACAAGACAAAAAAATAAGCTAGGTGACCCCCAATGAATTTGACCCTTTTTTTATCGATGTTTGAATCAAGAGTAGGACTTCTATTTTGTTAGGATTCAATCTCCAAGTCCTAGTAGATTTTGGAAACCTTATGGGAACGAACCGGCAGCTATAAATTTAGCACCCATCTGCTACAATTCTCCATCCGATTAGGTGCACTTTCTCTTTTCTTCTTCTTTTTTTTTTTCTTGATGCTATTTTTCTTCATTGCTACTGACTTTAGTGTCCGATTTTTATTTGCAGTCAGACAAGCTTCCAACCGGGTTCCTCCCAAGTCTCTTTTCCATGCCAAAGCCTTTTGTCACTTTCTCCAAGTGCTAAATTATAGATGTTTCTTGTTGCATGTGTTTTTTATTCATGCAATATTGCGTTGACCTTTTTTTTTTTAATTTTATTCTATCTTTTTGCCACATGTACATAACTTGAAAAATTCTTTTTAGCAATAGCCATACATATGCACTTCAACCGAAGTGTTGTTGACTTGTTTCACCACCTTTGTTCTCCCATTGTTCTACATTTTTTTCTACACTGATCGAGCCATTTTTTTTTTTAAGGTTTTCTTGGTTCGCTTAGGTTTGTGGCTTCCGAGTACAGCAAGAAACCAAGGGTTAGGTATAGATCATCTCTAAACTTTTATTTTGGAATTTTTTATCTTTCCAGATTCTAACAGCATAGATGAACCTTTTAGGTTTCAAGGTAAATCATTTCAGCCTTGTCTTTGTGCCTTTTTTTCGATCACAGACCACTTAAGTCCTTTTGCTGTAGAGTGATTGTCACTACTTCTATTGCTACATCAAGTTTCTTTTTCGAGTTGGATATTTTGTTGCAAGATGGCTACACCGAAGGTGTGCTAGGAAGTTGTACCAATTTTCAGGCTTGTGAAAATTGACTGAATTTCCGAGTCTGGAAATGGCAAGTAGTTAATACTTCCAAAGGCAATTGTGAAGACACATTCTGGAGGAGATACTAGCCCATTTAAGCTCATCATTCGCTATCATTCCATTGCTCCATATGCTATGGAGCGCCTAGACCAAGTTGAGGAATCAAGCATGACAAGGCTTAGTGAGTATCCCTTGGAGAATGATATAGTTCTTAGAGATGTTGTATTACTCGATTGTCGACCTTCTTTGTGTTTTCCCTTGTCCCATGTGAATGTTCATGACATTCCAAGGTCACATGTTGTAGAGCTTATTTCTTGTCACCAATTGAAGTGAGGCTTTTCCCTTGATTCAAGAGGTAAGATTCAATATTTGCGTGGCTTCGGGGAGTGGACCATCGACACTTGTAGTTTTCTATGGGTGAACGAGCTTAATGACTTAGCTTCTACAATCAGAGCCGCGCGTTTTGACTACCATTGGCCAATTGGGATGTATCATGCTTTGGTTAAAGCTTGGTCTCCTAGAGGGAATACTTTCATCACTTTAGAAGGTGAAATTGGCATGTCACTTTGGGAGTTGCGTGAGATCAGTATTATGAATCAGGCATGCCAAGGCTTAGTGAGTATCCCTTGGAGAATGATATAGTTCTTAGAGATGTTGTATTACCCAATCGTCGACCTTCTTTGTGTTTTCCCTTGTCCCATGTGAATGTTCATGACATTCCAAGGTCACATGTTGTAGAGCTTATTTCTTGTCACCAATTGAAGTAGGGCTTTTCCCTTGATTCAAGAGGTAAGATTCAATATTTTCATGGCTTCGGGGAGTGGACCATCGACACTTGTAGTTTGCTATGGGTGAACGAGCTCAATGACTTAGCTTCTACCATCAGAGTCGCGAGTTTTGACTACCATTGGCCAATTGGGATGTATCATGGTTTGGTTGAAGCTTGGTCTCCTAGCAGGAATACTTTCATCACTTCAGAAGGTGAAATTGGCATGTCACTTTGGGAGTTGCGTGAGATCAGTATTATGAATCAAGCATGCCAAGGCTTAGTGAGTATCCCTTGGAGAATGATATAGTTCTTAGAGATGTTGTATTACCCGATCGTCGACCTTCTTTGTGTTTTCCCTTGTCCCATGTGAATGTTCATGACATTCCAAGGTCACATGTTGTAGAGCTTATTTCTTGTCACCAATTGAAGTAGGGCTTTTCCCTTGATTCAAGAGGTAAGATTCAATATTTGTATGGCTTCGGGGAGTGGACCATCGACACTTGTAGTTTGCTATGGGTGAACGAGCTCAATGACTTAGCTTCTACCATCAGAGTCGCGAGTTTTGACTACCATTGGCCAATTGGGATGTATCATGGTTTGGTTGAAGCTTGGTCTCCTAGCAGGAATATTTTCATCACTTCAGAAGGTGAAATTGGCATGTCACTTTGGGAGTTGCGTGAGATCAGTATTATGAATCAAGCATGCCAAGGCTTAGTGAGTATCCCTTGGAGAATGATATAGTTCTTAGAGATGTTGTATTACCCGATCGTCAACCTTCTTTGTGTTTTCCCTTGTCCCATGTGAATGCTCATGACATTCCAAGGTCACATGTTATAGAGCTTATTTCCTATCACCAATTGAAGTGATTGAAGTGGGGCTCTTCCCTTGATTCAAGAGGTAAGATTCAATATTTGCGTGGCTTTAGGGAGTGGACCAGCGACACTTATAGTTTGCTGTGGGTGAACGAGCTTAATGACTTAGCTTCTGCCATCAGAGCTGCGCGTTTTGACTACCATCGGCCAATTGGGATGTATCATGCTTTGGTTGAAGCTTGGTCTCCTGCGGGAATACTTTCATCACTTCAGAAGGTGAAATTGGCATGTCACTTTAGGTTGCGTGAGATCAGTATTATGAAGAGGTTGTGCCAAACTATGCGAAGCTCATGGATCGTACTGTAAATGGCTTGCCGAAGACATGTGTGTACCTCTTCAAGGCCTTCTCAGAGAATGCTTCTAGCAACAACAAAGATAGGCTTTATCATGCTGATTAGATTGATTTCTGATTTAAAGTAAAAGATCATATGCCCAATCCTTTTGCCTATAAGCAATATCAGGTGCAACTCAGGTGAAGTATGATCATAACGGCTGATGGATTAAAAGTCTACAAATCAAGAGACCATTCATGATGGCTTCCCAAAATTATGATTTCCATTTGATTTGCCAGCTTTCCCTAAGCTTAGGTGTTCTACTCCAAAATTTCACGATGAGCTCAAAATTGCTGTTTACTTGGGTTTATGGCTTTAAGTCATCCACACATCATACAAGTAGTCAAGCCAAGGGGGGAGAGTAGTGAGCTTTGGGTTGCCAGGAAGCCTTTGAAGAAAACCATGCTACCAAGCAAATTGATGGGGATTGTATTGCTCTAAGATAAAAGTATTGTTTTGACAATATGCCAAGTACCCAAGATGGAGGCTTGTCATGAACTCCATTGTGTCTCGCCTTCTTTTCCCATCATCAGCATTGTTACCTACTCTGGGGTAGTCCAGTTATAGTGCCAAAATTGTGCATTTAAAACTTCTAGGATTTGTATGTTCTGTATGCCATCAGAACAATATCCTTAGTGTGCATACCCAAGTGGCCCTCTTGGGCACTTTGTAAATGCATTCATATTGGTCTAACCATTACACACATATTTACATTTTATGCACACCATGGCGACAAGGAAGGAAAACACTAGCACAAGTCTTAATCTTGGATACCACACATTAGGCAATCTTATTATGTGTAAGTGACCAGCCACTGCACCTGAAAATTCTTCCAAAAAACTGTATTAATCTAGCCATGTAATGCCCTATTTTGTTTGCTTCATTATCAAGTATAGTTTCTAAGCAAACCAAGGAATTTGGTTTTACATCAATAGCTCACCTATAGGCCAAGTTATGGATTTTTTAAGTTGGTTACAAAATTCTGACCAAATGAACAATAAATTAGCCAATTTTGCAATGTCATATCTTTGGCTACAAGGCTCCAAATTTAGAAATTCCAAATCCCAATTCAACCTCTAGATGTGCTCTAGGATTGGTCTCAAAATTTCATACCAAGATTCATTCTACATAGGGAGATATAGAATTTTGAGTGCAGAGTCAAAATTCTGGTCACTTTATGACTATTTTGCTCATACAAAATTTCATAAGTGTACAAATACTTCATTCACAAGGGGTAAGCCCTCCAAGGCTATCCAATATATGTCCAATACACATAATAATTACATGCTCTTGGATCTAGCAACTTTATGTGGCCAAAACAGAATTTATAAGTAAGCAGCCTATCATTCACACTTAGGCAGCTATGCATCACATCACATACATAGCCAAAACATTACTCCAATGTTCACATACTTGTCTCATTTTACATATGCTACATGTACATGCATACATGCACTACATAATGGTCTTAACCCAGCTAAATACACACCATAAGTTACAGGAGTGCCTGAGACACAATGGACTCCAGAAACAGGATGATGAACAGCTGTTGCATAACACAATAAGCGCCATCACTAAAAATGCCAAATGTGCTCAAAATCACCAAACTTTCCAGAGCACAACTAGATACATGGAAGCCAAAATATCTAAAATTTTAGATCAAAACTCAAACGAAAAAGGTTGGTTTGAATGTGATCTTTCTACTGGACCTGAAATGGCAAAATTGATGGGAGTAAGTTTCATTGTGAAACTTAGTAAGGGAAACACTTGGTTTTCTAAGAAAATGTGATCCTCATTAAAAATTGCATCCAAAGACACTAAATACAAAATCACAATGCATATATACAAGATATAGCAATCAAATACAGCATCTATTCACAACCAACAAACACATGAAATTTGGCAGCAACATAAACAATAGGTTAGTCCATAAAACATGCAATAAACTTAAGTAAATCACTATGGCAGCCCTCCTCAAGATAATGTTTTGTCTTAGGAGGATTTTAACACTAGTTAGTACTAACTTTGGGCTCTAGAAACCCTCACTTCACTGCCATCATTGTGCACTTCACACTAGGTCACAAAACCTTTACTAAATGCACTCCCCTCACTAAGCTTAGTTCATCAAGCTCATGGATTTCTTCCAAGCTTAGTCCTAGCTCTATGGATGCTTGAAACTATAGTAAAAAATCCATGAGAGCAAGAGAACTCCTTACCAATATGAGTAGGCTGATTTGAAGCTTGATCCTTGAAGTATTCAAGCAATAGCTCTAGTTTGCTTCCAATTGCTTCATTTTGCCTTCAATTTCAATCTTGGAGGTATGGTGGCTATGGAGGAGCTATGGAAGAAGTGTGGAGGAGGGTGATGGCTGGTTGGGTTGAATATGAGAGAAGAAAAATTGAGTTTGGCTTCTTAAATTAGCTTTAGGGCACTAAACATCCTTATTAACCTTAATCATGCTTTATGTCATTTTCTTTGCCTATAAGCATGATTTATTTGTCCTAAACTTATTGTTCCATATTTTTCCCACCTTTTTAACTATTTATCAAGCCATAGCCTCCCTCTCCATGGTGGGATAACTGCACAATTCCACTCTTTGACTTAAGTCAAAAGCTTGAACACCTTAAAATTTACACTAAGACATTTAGGTCCTTAGTGCCTTTAGTGTTTTCTTTGTCCAAACTTGTCTTCCATTAGCAATTTGGTCCTCCAATAGCACTTTCATGCCATTCATATCCTTCCCATCACTCTCCAAGGCTCTTTCTTGAGAGTTTTGCAATTAAGTGCCTGAATTTTCAAAACCTTATAAAAAGGTCCATAGGTTACTTGAAAAAACAAGCAATCCTTAAGGCTTTTCTTGGGGGCCAAGTTACCAACATAGAACACTTTTAAAGAGGTGTTCATTATACCTTTTACTTCATACCTCAATCACAATGAAGAAAATTACACAATATAATGGTTTTTTTTACCATTATGCCACACTTGTAATTCTCCCATTTTTGTGATTTGGTAACAAGAACACTCCCCTAGATTGACTGTAGTCAGCAAAAGATTCCAAGAGAAATCATGAGATGAAAGTCCATCATGTAGCAAAGACCTATAGTCAGCATTAGAATCTTCCCAATGTTGATAAGCATTTAAGGTTCCACGAATTTGCTGGATTAAAGGGTGAGGAAGATCTTTGCTGATAGCATCATAAATTCTTCGCGAAAAATGTAAGTCGGCCTAAGCATAAAGGAAATGACTAGGAAATACTACTTTCACCCTTTCGAGATCATGTGACTCTGCTTCAAGCTACCCAATCTCAGAAAGCCCTTTATAAATGCATGCCAGGACATGAGGTACCAAGCTAAAAAAGATTCCTTGTGCCATCTTTGATGCAACTTTGAAAGTTTTATGCAATAAGTCATCATTGAAAAGGTGAACATAATGGCAAAGCCATAAAGTCAAATGAGTGGCAATTTTGTGCTTATCCTGAAATTTTGGAGAAGTTAATTGACCACAAACTTAGAGTCTCTAAAGATTTTCAATTCTTGGGTTCATGTGCCTATGGCTGCTTCTAATCCAATTAGCAAGGCTTGGTATTCTACTACATTATTCGAGCACTTCTCGAGTAAGCTGAATGAGTATGACATGACTTCATTATAGGGAGAGACAAACACCACACTTGCCCCCACTCCATATTCCTGAGATGCATCATCAAATAACATCTTCCAGGTCGAGATGATTTGTGCAAAGAAGACTTCTGATGCCCGGCGACATCTTCGTCGGGAGACATTGTGACTCCGGGAGGGACTTCCTGAGGGGGAGAACGTCTGGAGTTCAAATTTCCCAGGGGAGTGTGCCTGAAAATACTCAGAAAAGAGGGTTAAGAGGTCCCCGGGGTGTTTTCCTGGGGAGGAGCCTCCGACGCCCTAGTCAATGTCTTGGGAGGTGAAAGAGGGGGAGCACTAGGAAGTTTAGTGGCCTTGCCTGTTTGTGTTTTCTCAAGGAAGAGGAGTCAAACCATTTGCCAGGGTCTGTTCCCTGGTATTTATAGGAGTGCCCAGATGCTCTCTGAGTTTTTGGGCGTAGGGGACAAGTAGCCGGTGGCAGGCTCTTTGAGCCTTGAACTGAGACAGGTCATGACAAGACCTGGACGGCGTCGGCATGTCAGACCGCCATTTGGGGCGGCACGTAACATCTGTGGGCGACATGTCAAAGGCTCCTTAAATGCTCATGCCGTACTCCCAAAGTCCTCTGGGCGAGGTCGTCCTTTGGTATGGATGCCCTTCTTCGGGAGTTATGCTCGTAGTTCGGGGAGTCCTTTAGTTCGGTGGTTCTGCCTTCGGAGGATTCTCTCCTACTTGTAAGGGCTAGGCCTCTGTCCCGAAGATGATCTGTTTGGTCCCCCGAAGGAGACGGCCATACCTTTGGATTTCCTGGCGTATTAGCCGAAGTCCTGCCTTCGTGGTGCTCGACTACGCTCCTGGTGAGGTCAATGACAGTGCTTCTTTTTGGGCTACGCCAGGCTTCCCGAACACAACTTTGGCGGGAAGTACGTACTGGGAGAAGCGAAAGCCCTTCGGCTATCACAGGCCCCCCTCGAAAAAGCCAAAGTGGAGACTTCGGTTTGTCAGCTTTCGGAGGGCCCCTCTTTGGGCCTTGGGTGTAGTACCTGTGCCGAAGATGGACCTTTTGTCCGAAGACGTAGGCTGTTCGACCATAGCCTGTCCTTTGGCGTCTTCGAGGTAACCTATTTTTTTCCTTTTTATAGATCTGTGTAACGTTGTGCCTCGTAACCAGGCATGTCAGTCTAGAGCGGTGTGCCCAGGATTTAGGGGTGTCAGAAAGCGTGTCCCTCTTTTGGCGCGATTGCTGACACGTGGCATGTTTGTCATTGACGAGGGCTGCATCGGATACAACAGGTGCGTCTTTTCACGCGCAGTAATCAGTTACGGTGACTGTTCGCCTTTGTGAGGTACTTATGACGCCGGTTCGCCTACCCCCCTCGGCCTATATATACTCTTGTTCCTTCATAACCCCCTTTTGCTTCTGCTTTTGCTCTCTTCTGCCTTTCGACTGTTTTTGCGTTTTCTCTTGCTTTTCGCGGTGGTGCTGTTGACAGAGTCTTTTCCGGCCACCTTTCACGATGGTGTCTTCAAACCCAGATTTTGGCAAAGCATTTGGTGGGTTTTAACCTCCCGAGTCTTTTTTTTTTCAAGCTTTTTTCCTGAAGTCATTTTTGCCTTTTTTCGAACTCGTTTTTCAGCCGACATGCCTGTTCCCGAGAGCTGGCAACCTCTTCTGTCCCACCCTTGCTGCACCACTCCTAAAAAATTAGCAAGATGGAAGACTAAATTTTTTCTTCCCTTGTATGCCATTACAAGGTTGCCACGTTCTGACCAATTTAGCTTTTCGAACCGTAGTAACGAGGTTACCGTTTTTCGAGCCCAACTGAAGGCCGGACTTTGGTACCCTCATCCGAAGATGATTTGCGACTTTTGCCAGTTCCATGGCATTGCCGTAAATCAACTTCTGCCAAACTCGTACTGCTATTTTAACGCCTTCCTCTGTATGTGTGGCGTCTTCAAAATAGAACCCCACTTCATTATCTTTATGCAGTACTATAAGCTCTTCGTGGTCCCGAAGGGTGGCTTTTACTTTATGCTACCTCGGGGATCAGGGAGCAAAAAATATATGTTCACTTTTGCCACTAAGGACAGCTGGCGAGGGTGGCAACAAAAGTTTTTCTTTCTGAAGATGGAGGAGGCCTGGTCGCATGTTCCGACCAAATGGGCTCGGGGAAGGCTGGAGATGGACGTCGTAGATCCGAGGATAATGCTGACTCCCGAGTTGGCTCCCGTATTTGCGGACTTCGATAGACGTATTCGAGCCGTCTCCGACTGGGATTCCGAGGTCCCTCGCGCTCTCTCTACCCCTTCCCCATCAATTGGAAGCTGATGACCGAGGAGGGTCTTCGGGAGCTAGGGATAGTGAAGGAGCACAAGACAGACCTTGGGATGCCGGCTCCTGCCATTGCTGGGAAAGACTCCTGGCTGGTGCAACTCCTTCGGGAGGAAGTTACTTATGAAACTTTTTATGAGCGTAAGTTATCTTCGAGTCCCTTTGTTATAATTTCATCTTGGACTCACACTGATGTCTTCTTCCTTTTCCAGAGATGGGTGACGACACTGCTGCCTTCTACAAATCCTTTTTCCTCGGTCAATCCGAGAAAGGTGAGCAGACGAAGAAGGCCATCTCCTGAAGGCGGAAAGCGACTAGGGCTGGGCCTTCTTCTAAACGGGCAAAGAAGACTGTTCCACCTTCTCTGCCGGAAGTTCTTGAGGAGGTAGGCGGAGAGCCCGAAGCTGCCGCCTCCCGAGGTTGCTGCCGACGTCCCTCCTCGGAGTCCTACCTCGTCGCAGGCTCTTCTGGATGTCTTGGTAGAGGCCCCTTCTGTCGACGAGCGGCGCAAGAGCAAAGGCAAGGGGATTTCTACCGAGGAGGTTTTGGATTCTGATGACGACGTGGCCGAAGTGCTACCAGGTTCGTTTTCTAGCGAACTGTGATGCCTTCACTTTTTTTGAATTTTGAGATTTACTTGCCTTGACCAGCTTTTTGTTTTGCCGTGCAGGGGAGTTACTTACTTTGGGCTGGGCAGCCAAGCATTCCCGGAAGTGAGCCCTTCGGGATGCCCGTATCCCGAAGGGGAAGATCCTGAATGAGCCTTTCTGGTCGTTTACGGAGGACATGAATTTGTACTCCGGAGACTGCCAGCAAATGGCCAAAGAGATCTCGAAAGGGATCCTTACTGAGGCCTCCTTCAGGGCCATTGTGGAGGCTCACCCGGGCGACGATTCCCTTGCTGCGAAAGTTTCTGAGCACGCTGCCCAGGTATGCTTCGCGCCTTTCTTTTTCCTTTTGATTTCTTCTAAGTATTTGGCACTCTTTTTTGCTTTACTGACTTTGCCTTTATTTCTTTGCAGCTGCTGGGGTACGCTGGTTTCCTCAGTGTTCGGGTGGCGAGGCAGGCGGCGTTCCGAGTCCCGGCCTTAGAAATCATAGAAAAAACTAAGGCCACGTGCTCGGAATTGGCTGCCAAGAACACGCAGCTGGCTCAAGCTACAGAGAAGGAAGTTGCTACTGTTCGGGAGGAGTTCCTAAAAGAAAAAGAGGAACTTTTGAAGGATTGCTCCCAGAAAATTTCTGACCTCGGCTCCCAAGTGGCGGAGCTGATCTCGGTGAACGAGGCGCATCAAAAGGAGAAGTCAAAGGCTGAGGTTCTCCTGGCGAAGGCGCTTGCTGAGAAGGCTGCGCTCCAAGCCGAGGTTGATTCTTTGAAGAAGGAGCCGAAGAAGAAGAAGATGAAGGCACTGAAGAAGGAGGTCACAGATCTGAAGAAGGACCTTGAGGACCTTGGGGTCGAGAAGGATAAATCCGACCAGATGACCAAGGTTGGTTTCCAGGACGGGTTTTGCCTCGCTCGGCACCAAGTTCTTCAGAGGTTCCTAGATCTGGACCTCTCTTTCTTGGAGGCCCTAAACATTCCCAAAGGGCCTCGGTGGTCTTGGTCCAAGATTGAGCACCTGAACTTGCTTTCTTCTTTCCCGGCGCCGAAGGTGGTGGAAAAGGATGCAGGAGCTGGTGGCTCCCGGGACGCCGAGATTCCTTAGTTTGTTCTAGGGTCCTTTGCCTTCTTTTCCTTCTTTTTTGTACTTCTTCCTTTGGCACTTCTTCTTCTCTGTAAGCAAATTCATTTCAAGAAAGACTTTTCTTTTTAGAAAATTTGTCTAAGTCTTTTTGCGAGATTTTTCATTTCCCATTGTCCCGAACACGTTCGCTCAAGAGACTTCGGAAAATCATATCTGCGCTCGTTTCGGTGATCACCTTCGCGGAATTCTGACTTGTACAATTTATGCTTAGGAACTTTTCTGAGAAACTTTTGTACTTAGAATATTTTTTCTAATTTGTACAATACCATTTTCCCATCGAAACCCTAAGCATAGAACTTTTTCAAGGCGTCTGAATGCCAAGTATTTTTCAATTCTACGCTTTCGGGGTCGCCGAGCTTGTACACCCCTTTTCGTACCTCGGCAAGTACCAGGTAAGGTCCTTCCCAATTTGCACGAAGTACCCCGTGGGATGGCCTTCAGGGTGCAAATTCAGCCTTTCGGAGAACGAGGTCTCCTTTCTTGATTCCCTTTGGCCTGGCCCGTAAGTTTATGGCCACGGCCACTCTTTGCTGAAAAGCTTTTCTTCTCAGCTCAGCTATTTCTCTGTGTTCGCCGACGAGGTCGAGCTTGGTCCTCACGCCGAGGTCATTTCCCCTTTCATCAAACACTTGCACTCGTATTGACGGTCGCACTACCTCGATTGGGATGATAGCCTCTATACCGAAAACAAGTGAAAAAGGTGTCTCCCCTGTGGCTCTTCGGGGTGTTGTTTGGTAACCCCATAACACGCTTTGGAGCTCTCCTGGCCATTTCCCTTTTGCTTCTCCCAATCTCTTTTTCAGACCATCTTTTATGGTCCTATTAGATACTTCTACCTGCCCATTGCTTTGGGGGTGAGCTACTGGGGCGAAGTGCATTTTTGTTCCAAGGTCACTGATAAATTCCTGGAATCCCTTGTCTATAAATTGGGACCCATTATCAGCCACGAGTACCCTTGGTATGCCGAATCTGCATACAATGGTCTTCCATACGAACTTCTGCACCTCTTTTGCCGAGATAGTCGCTAGGGGTTCTGCCTCGACCCATTTGGAGAAATAGTCTACTGCTACCACACAGAACTTTACGCCTCCAGGCGCTGTTGGGAGTGGCCCAATGAGGTCTATGCCCCAGACTGCGAAGGGCCAGGGATAGTCAGCCGAAGTTACCAATTCCGAGGGTGTCCTCTGGATATTTGCGTGCCTTTGGCAATTACCGCATTTCTGGACGAACTACCTAGCGTCCTTTCTCAGGGTAGGCCAAAAGTATCCTTGGCGAAGTATTACTGCTGCCAGGGTGTCGGTTCCGATGTGTGAACCACAAGCGTCTTCGTGTACTTCTTCGAGGATCATTTCAGTATCCTCTTCGCCAACACACCTCTGTAGTGGATTTGCATATCCCTGCCGATATAATTCTTCGCCAATTAGGAAGAATCGACAGGAGCGTCTTCGCACTTTTGCAGCTTCGCTGGGGTATTCGGGGAATGTATTGTCTGCGAGATATCTTTTTATCGGGTCTTTCCAGCCTTTTCCCAAAGTTGCTATGCTCAGCACTGTGATGCTCGGGTGGTTTAGCACCTCGGTGCATGTTTTTGATTTTGCCAAGCAATCTGCCTCGGCATTATCTCGTCGAGGCACATTTTTGATTCGTACGGTGTCGAACTCCCGGATGAGTTTTGTCACGCCCCAAACTGCCCTGGCCCACCTGGGCCCAATTATCAGAGTAATACAGCGGAAGTTACTTAAACAAAAGGGCTTAATTAAATAATATGAGCACCTATGGCGTGACTCCAGGATCTATTCTGGTACTAGCTTGATTGATTATTTACCTTCAATATGTTATCAGGGTGCTCTTTAGAGTCAAGCTAGTACCTAAGTGGGATTTCAAGTGTTCCATTCATGATTTTATCCTGCTTACATGCATTCTTCATCACAAAGCATACTTTATTCCAATTGTACATAAGCTTCTCCTGTAATATTTTCACATGCTCATTTCATCCAAGCTACATATAGCCATACACTTATTCCACTAAGTGCATCAGATATGTGTCCATCAAGTGTACTATTTCAATGCATGGCAACCAAGAAGCCCATATTCCATTTCAAGTTTGAAAACCATATTTTCATATCCATGAGCATTCTGCCAATCTAGTACACATAACACAATCATCCATCAAGAATTCCACCTGTATGAATTCAAGCATACTTCTCATATAATCATCCTTCAAAGTCATTACCATCATAATCATCTATCCAAGGCAAAATTCATCATCATAAGTCATCCAGAACTATGCCTATCCATAGAACAGCAAACAGGCATCACTTACTTGGAAAACATACCAAGGAATGCTTCATGTCTAAGTTTATCCAATGTTCATGTTTTACAGATCAAGTTTTCATAACTACTTAATCTGCAACCTAATATCACACGGAACACAATCCACCTATAGACCTTGTTCCCACAACTTCTAGACTCCATATCCTGCACAGGTAAGTCCACAACATTAGCTTGATCCACAAGCAATCTAGACCACATAAGTCTCTTTGGGTCAAATGAATATATTGAGCAACATTATACATATACCCAACCCTTTAGCACATTGTAACGAGTACTCTGGTACTCTACGCTTGATCTATCAAACCATCCATTTCCTGAAAAAGGTATAACAGGGCAGATGAGTTATAAAACTCAGTAAGAATCCTGACGGCATCCAATGCCTAGTGAGGTATTTAACTCATGACTTTCAAAGTCATCATATGACTTCCAAAGCCTAAACTTGTGCCAAGAATGTAATGGCAATTAATCCATATTCTTGCAAAGAAAAACACTAAAACAAAGAAAACACAAGATATAGCACAATAACAATAACAATAATAATATGGGTCAGCATGCACAAACAATTTCAGAGAAGCACGCAACTCAACACACACAACACTGTCCTCATAACATCATGTTCCATGTCATCGTGGGTGTCGCAAGCATTAGCATAATCCATACCACTAATCCCGGTATGCCATTTATTTTTATAACCTACTGAGCGCTCCTTAGCTTGGGAATTGAGTTGGCCAAACTCAATTCCTAGCCCTAAATGCTTGCTAATTACTCATGAGTAAACCATAATTGCCAAAGCAACAATACCTTGCCCATTATGCACTTATGTGCCCAAATATCCAACTAAGAAAGTATCATGAGTCCTCACAAAAGTAACAACCACATAGCCCTGACATGCACACCTATGGTCACTTGGTTCTTTGACCATCACATAGGGGCACTAATACTCACAATGAAAGGTCATGGAAAATATACCATGCAGAGAGTGAGTATAGGGATTCTTACCACCATTTGTGTAACCTTTTTGCTCATTGTCTTTGCCTTGCTTTGCTTTGTTTGTTGTTGGAACTTTGCCATTTCCTTAATGGACCTATAAAGCCTTTTAATTCCCAGGCCCACTTGGCCTTTTTAATTCCCAGGCCCACTTGGCCTTTTAATTTATTTACTGGACTCGGCCCAACTTAGCATTTAGGCCCAATTTCCACCTTTTCAGGATTTTAGCCCAATTTAGTCTTTAGACCCAATTTCCACCTTTTCAGGATTTAGCCCATTTGCCAATAATGCCATTATGGCCCAAATAGCCCATTTAAGAGTTTCTGGACCAAGAACACTTGGTTTTCAATTTGGGCCTTCAAATTTATCTCTTGGCCAAATTTGTCCCATTATTTCCTTCTTTTGCTCAATTGAGTCCCACAAGTTTTCTAAGGACCATTTATGCCAAGAACACTAGGCTAACACCAATTTTTCACCAACTTGTCCTTATGGCTGAATCTATCATCATACTTTCTTCACCATTTTGGCTTCACATTTTGCTATGAACACAAAAATACCAAGAACACTTGGTTTGCACACACAACCACCAAAAATGGCACTTATGGCCAAAATTCTCTTTATTTCTTCTTCACATTTACATAGGTACCATGAACACATGGTTTTGCACACATCTTCACAAAAGCACATCATGGCCGAATATATTCCTCCTTTTCCTTCTTTTATTTTTTTTTGTTCCAAATGTCCTCTAGTAGCTCAAAAATGCCATGAACACATGGCTACACATGGCCAACATGCCAAGACATCAAAATCACTAAATGACCGCATATTCCATTGCTTTTATAGCTCACAAAATTCCTCTTTTTGCATCCAACTTTTGACCATTGTCTTGTATACTCACAAGGACTTTAATGATACCAAGAACACTTGGAAAAATGTCCATGCATGCCAAGATATTAACTTGGCTGAATACTTCTTCTTGCTTTTCTTCCAACTTTTGCTTGTTTCCTTCCTTGGAATGGCCATAAAAACATCAAGACACCAAGTACACTTGGTTAAATACCCATAAAGCTCAAAATATGAACATGGCCGAATATCCAAGAGAAAATGTAAGCCAAAACTTACACATGATTTTTCTTCCTTCCTTGCTTGATTTCTTGCTTTCCATGGCTTAAAAGTGCCATGTATGCCATGAGTTCCTTGAGTAGTGCTCAAGAACACCAAGAACACAAGATGGCCGAATATATATTAGTGAGCAATTCAAGCTCAAAATGCAACAAAACACCAAGAAAGCTTGGATTTACTTACATTCTTTAAATGACCGAAACTTGAGCTTCACTTTTTTGGAGTTCTTCTTCATTTTCTTGCTCTTCATGGCTTAGAAATGCCATGCATGTAAGGAGCTCTTGAGGTGAGCTCAAGAACACCAATTTCTCCATATGGCCGAAACTTTCAAGTGGGATTTCTTGAACATCTTGCTTAATTCATGTTCTAGATGGGTTTAGAAGCATGAAATCTTAAAGGAAACGTGTTTGCATGTGTAAGGATGAGTGTTTCTAGTCATGGCTGAATGGTAGAGTGAAGGAAGAAGATGAAGAGAGCTTGGAGAAGCCATGGCCGAAACTTAGAGAGAAGGGAGAGCTTTTGGTGAGCTAGAGAGAGAAAGATATGTGTGAAATGAAATTGAAATGAAATGGAGAGCATATGGCCGGTTGTGTCTTGGAGTAAAAAGAGAAATGAAACTCAAATGCAAGCCAAATGTGGCTAAATGCATCATGGCCGAATATAATCTTGAAATGGATTCCAAATGTAGTCCAAATGCCTATAATTTCATGTCATGGCCGGCCAACAATTCAAAAAGGGGGAAAGATAGTCAAACGCAATAATTCTTGGACAAAAGAAAGTGGTGTCCCATCAAGAAAAGAAAACCCAATAAACAAATCCATTTCCTTCCTCCAAGGCGCCATTTGTTTAATTTATATGGCATGGCCAAATTTTTGAATGGAAAAGGAGGAGAATGAGTCAAATGCTCATTAAAGAATTGATTTGACAAGTGATGGTGAGGAGAAATAAAATAATGTAAAGTGGGAGACAAAGACTAGTAAAAAATGATGGGCAAAATATTTATTTATGGTGATGGTAGGGTCAAGTCCAAATGGACAATTTAAATAATGTGAGTGGAGGCTTATGTGGCCATTTTAAAAAGCAAAAATCATGGGATGGCCGGCCATGGCTTAAAATGCCATGCAAAATGGTCTAATCCCTCATTTGGCCCTCCACCTTTCTTCAATTGTTCAATTGAGTCCTCCCACAAACTTTCCTTTGTGCAATTGAGTCCCTCAACTTCAAATTCCACCATGTACATCACCAAAACTCTTGGCCTAAGCCAAGCATAATTCCTAGAGTGTCCAACACACATTAATGCCCATTCCATAAATAAATTCCATGTCTCCTCAATTTAATTGGCTAAGTTTCCAAATTAGGAAACTTTTTATGCCACTAATCCACTTAACCCGGGACTTAGTCATTTAGCCTTTTCCGGGTGTAACAAGTTTTGCTACCAATTCATGGTATTTTGCCAAGGTTGGGTCCTTTGCCCCGTAGTCTCCTGCCATTTACTGAACTACCAGCTGGGAATCGCTGTGGGCTTTCAAGTTTCTTATGCCAATTTTCCTGGCTAGGCGCAATCCTGCTATTAGGGCTTCATACTCAGCCATATTGTTGGTGACGTTAAAGCCGAACTTGATAGCCTTCATTACTTCTAGGCCTTCAGGACCTCTAATAATTACCCCAGCTCCCTGGTGTTCAGACCCTGAGGCTCCGTTAACATACAAAGTCCATTCGGGCTCACCTTCGCCAGGATCCGGATGGCTATCCTCGGTGGTGGGTACTTCGGCGATGAAGTCTGCCAGTGCCTGAGCTTTTATGGCTTTCCGAGGTTCATAAGTGATGTCGTGTTCGCCAAGCTCTATACACCACTTGGAAAGCCTTCCTGAATGATCAACTTTCCTCATGACATCCTGTAGTGGTAGACTACTTTGGACGATGATAGGGTGAGCCTGAAAGTATGGTCGTAGCCTTCTTCCTGCTAGTACCAGAGCAAATATAGCTTTCTGCAGCAAGGGATACCTGACTTTGGCACCGTGTAGGGACTTGCTTACATAATAGACCGGCCATTGCTTTGGCCCCTCTTCTTTCACAAGGACCGAGCTCACAGCTTTTTCTGTGACGGGGAGGTATAACACGAGGGGCTCTCCCTCGCGAGGTTGTCGCAGAGTGGGCAGACTGGCAAAGTAGATGTTGAGTTCTTCCCAGGCCTTTTGGCAGTCTTCATTCCAAGGATGATCATCATTTCCAAGGTTGTTCTCCTTTTTTATTGCCTTAGTGAGGACTTTGAAGAACGCTCGACACCGGTCTCCATATCTGGAAATAAACCTACTAAGAGAGGTTATCCTTCCAGTGAGCCTCTGCACATCTTTTATTGTGGCGGGAGTTCAGAATTCGAGCAGAGCCTTAATTTTTTTTGGGTTAGCATCAATGCCTCTTTCTGATACCATGTACCCAAGAAACTTTCCCGAGGTCACTCCGAAGATACACTTTTCGGGATTAAGGCGGATCCCGAAAGTTCTGAGCTGGTGGAAAGTTTCCTTTAGATCCGCGATGTGGTCCCTAGGCAGCTTGCTCTTAACTATCATGTCGTCGACATAGACTTCCATATTTCTCCCCATTTGATCACTAAAGACCTTGCTCATCAACCTCTGGTAGGTGGCTCCTGCATTTTTGAGGCCGAAGGGCATCCTGACGTAACAGTACGTTCCCCCCTCGGTGATGAAGGAGGTTTTCTCCTCATCTTCGGGGTCCATCCTTATTTGATGATACCCACTAAAGGCGTCTAGGAAACTTAAGAGCCCATATTCGGCAGTTGAGTCTACCAATTGGTCTATCGGTGGGAGAAGGTATGAGTCTTTAGGGCAAGCATCGTTCAAGTTCCTGAAGTCGATGCACATTCAGAGCTTACGGCTTCCTTCTTTTGTGGAAATTACCACGTTGCTTAACCATTCAGGGTATTTGACCTCCCTGACGACACCAGCGTCTAACAAGCGCTGGACTTTGGTTTTGACGAAGTTACTTTTATGGACTGAGATGCTCCGTTTCTTTTGCCGGACAGGTTTTGCCTCCGGACTTACTTTAAGGCTATGCTGTATTACGCCAGGGTTTACCCCTGGCATATCTTTCGGTGAGTAGGCAAATAGATCTTTATTTGTCAGCAAAAAAGATACAGGTTTTTTCTTGTCACCTTCGGCCAAGTTTTTCCCTATTCGGGTATTTTGGCCTGGGACAAGTTCCACTTCTTCTATTTTTGCCTTCGCGGGATCTTCTGCCTCGCCCTTTTTTGGTGCCTTTGCTTCCATCGTTTGTGCGAAGTTGTTTGCTGGAGCTTTTCGTGCCTTGATGAACACCTTCCTTACTTCGCTCTGATTGATGAAGATTTCCACGTCTCCATCCTTGGTTGTGAAAGTGACAGTTAAGTATTTCACATCAGGGCGAATGTGCAGATTTCCCTGTTTCTGTCTTCCAAGGATGGCATTGTATGACGAAGGGACATCCATGACGATGAACCTTGTCATTGTGGAGGCAAATAACTCAACAGTCCCGTCTACCGAAGTCCCTTTCATCATTAGGGGAAGATCGATCCATCTGAGGACGGGTAGCTCGGACGGTCCCACCCCGAAGGTAGGCGAGGTGACAGGCTTGAGGTCGCTACTGGGTATGCCCAAGCTCAGCAGCAAATGCGAAAACAGGACGTCGACATTTGATCCATCGTCAAGTAGCACTCTTTTTACGTCCCAGTTTCTTATCCTTGCCATGACCAACAGTGGGTCGTCATGGGGAAATATGACGGCAAAACCATCCTTTCGGGCCAGCTTCTTCGTTGGACTCTGATATTCCATGACTGCTATTTCTCTGGCCTTCCTCTTTCTTTCCGAGGATGGAAGTCCCGTCGTGATTGTTTGTATTATCCTTGCCGGAGGTGGAGGACGCCTCTTTGGACTTCGATTCCTCCTTCTGTCGGAGTCGTAATCCTCATCATCTACCTTTCCTTCTTCCTCTTTTCTCCCTTTCGGGGAAGGCATTCGCAGATAACGCCGAAGTTGACCCAGTTTGATCAGTGACTCTATGTAGTTCTTCAGTTGGAAGCAGTCTTCGGTGTCGTGGCCGTGATAGCGGTGGAACTGGCAGAACTTCTTTATGTTCTTTTTGTTATCAGCGGTCATGGCCCTTGGCCGCTGAATTTGGGTCCCTTTTCTTTCCATTGTCATGAGGATGTTGGTCCTTGTGGTGTGAAGGTTGGGAGTTTCCTTCCCCGCATTCTGCGAGGTCGTCCTGCCTGTTCGGCTGGATATCGGCTTTGCTGGGTGGATCCTTCGGCCCAGTTGTGATCGGACTTCGATCCACCCATTCTCAGCTCTTCGACCGTCATGTGCTGTTCGGCCTTTCGGTAGAACTCGCCAAGTGTGTCCAGAGGGTCTTTGGAGAATTCGTAAAATAGCTGTGAATCCCTCCGAACGCCCCGTGTCATCGCGAGGATGCGTATTTCGGGCCGAAAGTCTGGGACACTCAAAGCTTCTCTATTAAACCTTTTGACATAGTCGCGGATGGTTTATCTACTTCTTTGCGCTATGTCGAACATCTGGACCGGCATTTTCGCTGTCGGCCGACTTCCAATGAATTGTTGTGTGAAGGCCGTAGATAACTCCTGAAACTCTGTGATGGTTCCTGGGGCTAATGAATTGTACCAGGCTGTTGCTGGTCTTGTGAGGGTGACCTCAAAACATTTCCACAAGGTGGCGTCGTCGGCACCGTGCATCATCATGCTGCGTCTATACTTGTTCAGATGAGCCTGTGGATCAGTTCGGCCATCGTACGTTTCTAGCCGAGGTACTCAGAAGTCACCTGGCATGGCTGCTTCAACTACAGCTCGGGTGAATGGGGACTCATCCCCACAAAAGGTCCCAGATAGCCTGGCCCAGACGGGCTTACGGGCTACCTGTTTTTCCACCCTGTCCAACCTCGCCAATATCTTCTCCAAAAGGAGCGTGGCACTAGGCTCTTCCTCCTGGTGCTTGTAGGCTTCGTTGCAAGGAGATTGCCTGTGCCTCTTCGGGGAGTGACTTCGATGCCGAGGGGATGGAGACTTCACCTCGGGTGATGAGTTCTTTTAGTATAGGGCTTTAGGTCGCTTAGACCCCGCTTGTCCCGCAAGTCATGCCCCGAGGGGCATGTTTTCTGTCGAAGACTCTTCACGGGGGTCCGTACTTCCGGAACTGTGGTAGGTTGGCTTGGGGCTTTTCTCCCGAGGGCGTACTGGTGAGGGAGGCCTTTGGGCCTGAGTTGGTTGCGGCCACCTTCGGTCTATCTGTTGCGTCATTTCAGCCACAACAGACCGTTGGAAGTCCCACAGAAAACTCATGGTGATGACAAGAGGACGCTCCTCCTCCGGCAAAGAAGTCCCTGGAATGGTTTGCTCAATAGCCGGTTGAACTTCAGGCGCGGATGGGGACCTCGGGAGTTCCTTGTCCTTGGAATGCCAAGTCTCAACGACAGCGACCCGAGGGTGGGTTCCCACAGACGGCGCCAAATGATGCCCGGCGGCATCTTCGTCGGGAGACATTGTGACTCCGGGAGGGACTTCCTGAGGGGGAGAACGTCTGGAGTTCAAATTTCCCTGGGGAGTGTGCCTGAAAATATTCAGAAAAAGGGTTAGGAGGTCCCCGGGGTGTTTTCCTAGGGAGGAGCCTCCGACGCCCTAGTCAATGTCCTGGGAGGTGAAATAGGCGGAGCACTAGGAAGTTTAGTGGCCTTGCTTGTTTGTGTTTTCTCAAGGAAGAGGAGTCGAACCGTTTGCCAGGGTCTGTTCCCTGGTATTTATAGGAGTGTCCAGCCCGTTCAGATGACGACACGTGTTCGGTCGGATGCTCTCTGAGTTTCTGGGCGTAGGGGACAAGTAGCCGGTGGCAGGCTCTTTGAGCCTTGAACCGAGATAGGTTGTGACAAAACCTGGACGGCGTCGGCGTGTCAGACCGCCGTTTGGGGCGGCACGTAACGTCTGTGGGCAACATGTCAGAGGCTCCTTAAATGCTCATGCCGTACTCCCGAAGTCCTCTAGGCGAGGTCATCCTTTGGTATGGATGCCCTTCTTCGGGAGTTATGCTTGTAGTTCGGGGAGTTCTTTAGTTTGGTGGTTCTGCCTTCGGAGGATTCTCTCCTGCTTGTAAGGGTTAGGCCTCTGTCCCGAAGATGATCCGTTTGGTCCCCCGAAGGAGATGGCCATACCTTTGGATTTCCTGGCGTATTAGCCGAAGTCCTGCCTTCATGGTGCTCGACTTCGCTCCTGGCAAGGTCAATGACAGTGCTTCTTTTCGGGCTACGCCAGGCTTCCTGAACATAACTTCAGCGGGAAGTACGTACTGGGAGAGGCGAAAGCCCTTCGGTTATCAACTTCTACATCTAGGAGTTCCCATTTTGCTAGTATGGAGTGATCATCCAAGAAGTTTGCCAATGCTTGCCTTTTGATTGCCTTTTGTGAGATGAACACTATGTTAAATTCAGACAAAATGAGAGCCCATTTAGGCAATCTTTCCAAAAGCACCATTCTTAACATCAAGTGCTTCAGTGGATTGGCCTTTGACACAAGATGGACTATGTGGGCTAGCATGTAATGCCTTAGCTTCTTTGTAGCAAAAATCAGTGTAAGGTAGATTTTCTTAATAGGGGAATAGTTAGTCTTTGCCCCCACTAGTCTTCAACTCAAGTAGTAAAGCGCACTTTTTTACCTGGTCATTTTGTTGAGCGAGAAGCACACCTGACGAGTGTTCTTGGGCAGCTATATACAAAATTAGAGGCTTTCTTTGAATTAGAGCAGCAAAAACAAGTGGATGAAGCAAGTAGTCCTTTATGCTTTAAAATGAATTTCTGTAGACATTATCCCAGATAAAAGGCACATCCTTTTTTAATAGCCTACTAAATGGATGACATCATCCTACAAGGTTGGAAATAAATCACTTTATGTATAATAATTCCACTTGTAGAACTTTAACCTCGTGAGTGTTACTTGGTTCAGGCATTTTCAGGATTGCTTCTATTTTTGATTGGTCCACCTTGATACCGTGATGACGGACAATGAATCCTAAGAGCTTCCCAGAAGTAACGCTAAAAGCTTACTTAAAAAAATTCAATTTTGGCTGGTATTTGTGAAGTCGTTCAAACACATCACTTATAGGTGCTTAGATCTGCTCTCCATTTTCACCACCAAGTCATCGACATAGCATTCTACTTTCTTGTGCAACATGTCATCAAAGATTCTTTGCATCACCCATTAGTAAGTTGCACCAGCATTCTTGAGTCCAAATGGCATGACTTTATAGCAGTAGATCTTTTTCAGAGTATAGAAAGCTGTGAGCTCCTCATCTTTCTGGCCCATGCGAATTTTGTTGTAACTAGAGAAGTCATCCATGAAAGACAAAGTTTCATGTTCAGTTGTTGCACCAACCATTAATTCTGTCATGGGCAAAGGAAAATCATTGTTTGGGCAAGCTAGATTCAAATCTCGAAAGTCTATACAGATTCTAATTTGGCCATTCTTCTTCCACACTACCACGATATTTGAAATTCATGTGGGATACTTAACTTCTGTAATGAAATCAACATCGATAAGATTATCTACTTCAGCCTTGATCTGTGGGATAGGTTTTGGCTAGAATCTTGGTTGAGCCTGTTTGACAAGGTGAAAGCCATGCATCACAACAACATGATGGAAAGCGATCTTTGGACCCAATCCAGGCATCTCTTTGTAGGACCATGCAAAGACATCTTTGTATTCTTTCAGTAAGTCCAAGTACCTTACCTCCTCTTCAGGACTCAGCAGTGTGCTCACAAACACTGGCTTTGGATGATCTGGTGTCCCCAAGTTTAATTCCTTCAAGTCATAAATGGTTGCTTGCCCTCCTTCCTTAAAACGTTCAAGTGCTGCGCTCAATTCAGTTTCCTCAAGTACTTCATCCATGCTTAGCTGATGTTGATCTTTCTCTTCAAGTGTGACACTATTGTAGGAGGCTACTTCCTCTTGAGGATCATCATCTTGGTGAGATGTTTAGTGGTGACACCTTTGTGTCCTTCGCCATTGGCACTTGGCTTTTTCGTGTACTTGAGGACAAGCTCTATTTGGTCCAAGCTGTGCAAAAATAGATGTTGTTTGTACATTATTAGTAGGGGCTTTTGGTCTTAGGTGTTTGAATACAGAGGCTCAAACATTCTTATGGGTTTCCTTTTCCTCCTGGTTGACTTACACCTCTACTTGGTCTTCATCATACTCATAGATTTGGATCATCACTGGGCTACATGATGCATTCTTTGCGAAGTTGAAAGGTTGATATCCTAAACCATGTTTTTCTCCAAGTTGCCCATTTTCCAAGGATTGCATCCAAATCACCAAGTTGTTGGGGTTCGCCTTTGCCATATCCTGCCTCTTAAAACAAATTTTCAACCTTAGGACCAAACCATGCATTTGCTTTTAAATCATGAAATTCTTTCATTTTCTTTGTAGGTTTATTAGACATAGCCAATTTAGAGAATGAAGAAATTGATAGGACCAAGTCTTTTTTTAGCACTATTTTCTTTAGAGAAATGAGATTTGCTAGTTGAGGCAGCGATGTTCTCTTTGGTGCTCTTTGCTTTAGGGAGTATAATGGAGAAAGCTTCGGGTTTTGTATCTTAACAGTCTTCCAAATAGAACTTGGCATCAGTAAAATGGGTTTCCTCGATGTCAAAAAGAGCAGTTTCCACTATGACACGCTTGATACTTCTATCACTATCAGCAAACTTGAAGCATTAGGGCCAAGTTGATAGTACAACCCCATTTTCATGCATCCAAGTTCACCAAAGCAGCAAGTCATATGAAGTATTAGCATCAATAACATGGAATGAAGCAGAGGTCTTCAACTTTTCTATCTGTATTGTAAGCTGAATTTTCCCTGTAGAGCATTGCCCCTTTTAGTTGAAGCCTTAGATGATCAAGTTGCCACTTAAGAGATCCTTTGTAAATAGCCCGACCTTCATCATGGTTTGAATAGGCATGATATTTATGGTAAAGCTACCATCAGTTAAGATTCTCTCAACCCAATGTTCATGAATATATCCACTTACATAAAGAGCTTGATTATGCCGACGATGACCCAATTGTATGTCTTCATCATCAAAAGAGATTGTAGCCATGTAGGTGGCACGCTTATCATTTGTCATTTTATTGAACACTTTTCCTTCAAAAGCTCCTGGGTCAATGAGCATTTAAAGTAAGGTTAGCCGAACATATTGCGGTAGCTTGAGAACTTCATTCATGGTCATGCTTCCAGGAAAATCTTTGAGTTTGGAGATGACACTAGCCTTTACTGTATTAACTTCTTCTCCAATGCTTGCTTTTCCAAGCCCTATTTGGCTACCACTTGATTTGCTATCTCTACAAATGCCTATTGTATTTACTTCCATGTTATGTTTTGTAAAGTATGATTTTGGGGGGTACTCAAGTAATGTCACAGACCTCCTAACCAGCTGAGGTGGTTTTAGATCCGTTGGATGCTGTGGCCTTCGAACTTTCCTTGGCATTCTAGGATGCATTATTGTGGAGTCATGCCAGCTTAACTTTTCCTGCTCTTTGTCTTTTGGAGCTTCTAGCAAAGGATGGTGCAGAGGTTGATTCTTTCTTCATCTTTGGCCTTTCACCAATGTCCATTCATCATTTTGCTTATCTGATGAACTAGAACTTGTTAGATCTCCGTACCCATTTGGTATTTAGCTTGGTAGCTTATTGGGTTGAACACCCTCAAAGGACTTTGGATGTTTACCCTTCTTGTCCAAGTGTATTTTTCTTTCTTACTTATAAATGTTGGCCATCCATCAACAACTTTGTCTTCCAACTCAAACAAGGATTTCCATGTATTTAAGTCATCAACCATGACTTCATAAAAGCTTGGAGCGTTTAGGTCTGTAGAGAATTTTGACATCCCAGGGTATGCATAAATAGTTGTCACCTCACCTTCGACCTTAAATTTCACTGGGACAACATCTTTTGGGCCATGCTTGAGTACTTAAAGTGTATTTTCCTTTTCTATAAGGTCTTAAGAAGAGATCTTGACTTCATCCTTAAGTATTTCCATGAGTTTCAGGGAAACCACTTCAAAGCATATCTCCGCAATATTGGCAACTGGTGGTTCCTCCAATTCATCGAATTTGATATGTCCTTCCTTTTCCATGTGGACTGTGAGATCCTTCAACAGAAAACATTTCTCAACAGCATGGCCAACGATGCGGTGGAATTAGTAATACTTAGGGTTGTCCACTATTCCAACCTTTTCTAGTTTATTTGGGTTTGGCAGTTCTATCAAGTTTCTTTCAAGTAACTGGTCCAGGATTGTCGGCACATCAAAATCTGCAAATGGGTATTGCTTTGCTTCAAGCTCTTTGAGTGCTAGTCTTTTTTTCATATCTAGTTGGCCCATCATAAATTTCGTATTAGAACTTGAACTTCTTTTGGAGATCTTCACTGGAGTAGCAGCCATGGCCATGGTTTTCTTTGCCTTCACAGTCTTTTCTTCCTTGTCTTTCTTTCCATCTTTCTTTTGGGAGGGACTGCTAAGAACATAGCTCTCATCCCTCGCAATCTAGATCTACAAGTTGTGGGCCCTTGTTTCGAGTTCTTTGAACGAGTGCGGCATATTTCCCTTTAAGCTATAAAATACTCCCCAATGCATGCACACACATATCGATGGAGGAGGCTTCACTTATCCATTCTTTACAGTTAAGGATGTTAGCTCTCCATCACTTTATGCACTCTATCACTGGCTCGTCCTTCCTTTATTTGATTGCTACCAACTTTGGGATGCTGACCATTTTTTTCGTGTTATAGAAGCGTGACAACAATTCTCTTTCAAGTTGGTCACATCCATCAATAGATCTAGTAGGGAAATCAGTGTACCAGTCAAAAGCAGCTGCTTTTAGTCATCAAAAAAATTGCTTCACCATGAGATTGTCATAGGTCACGGCATTGTTGCAGGTTTTAATGAAGTGAGCTACATGTTGCTTCGGGTTGCCCCTACCATCAAATTGTTGGAATTTTGGTGGTTGATAGCCCAATGACATTCTTAGCTCATCAATCCTCCTTGAGTATGGCTTTGCATACACTAGGGATGATTGTGGAGCCATTCCAGATTGTGCTCGAATAGTATCCATGATCATGTGTTACAATTGTTGCACAGATAATGAGGCCACAAACCTTTGGGCTGTGTTATACAAGGCACTTTGCAGGACCTTTCGATCATATTGACTTTGCTTTTTCTGCTTTTCCATGTTCTTGAGCTTTTCAACAACAAGATTAATGCTTGCTTTGTGCCACCTGTAGTTGCTTACCCGAAAAAATTTTGAGCTTAAAGTTTACTCATTAGCAATGCAATCTAGGCATTTTTCTCTTCAAGTTTGGCCATTAACCTTTCAATGGAAAATGCCATTTATTTAAGATGATCCTCAGGACTCCTAGAATCTGCAACCAAGGCCGGCAAATCTAACTTTGACTTTGAGGATGAAGAGTAATTTGCCCACCTTTTCTTTGGGAAACTCACAGATCCAGATTTAGATTCTTCACTTGTGGAGACCTTTTTCATTGATGTCCTGGAAGATGAGCGAGTCCTTATCTTCCCAGTAGAAACTTCTACTTCCTTGTTCCTACTTGAGTGGTTAAAGTGGCTTGAATGATTGGATCCCCCTTTCATTGGTTGAACTTTTAGCTTCTCTATAGTAACTCCTCCTTTCTTGCTGTTGCGACAAAATTGCTTTAGCGGAGATGCCAATTGAGATCCTTTAGCTCGAGCTTTTGCACTAGTGACTGGCATGGCTTTCTTTTCCATTGCCGCAGATTTCCTGATGTTAATAGGAGCACTTTGGGATTCCATGATCTTCACTTTAATTTCTTGAAAGCTTCCTCAGTGCGAGAGATGAAAGGTAGAGAATGTCCCCAGTGGAGTCGCCATAAATTTTTAGGCACAAATTTTGTGTGTGAAAATTAAACCTTGAAAATTAATTGTAGCACAAATTATAAATTGAAATTTAAAATAGAGATTTAGAGGATCGACTTTCTAGCATACTTCTCATGTGCACAATCATCTGATTAATTCTTTGAGCTTTTGGTGGAAACGTGAACGACTTCTTCAGAACACAAACTCCGAAGTTTGTTTTGCGCAAAGACGAATTGATGTTCCTGCGCTTCTTTCAATTTGAGACATTTCCATCGTACTCCTTGGACTTGGGGGCTTCTGGCAATGTCCGTCTCTTTCTCACTGCTTTTCTTTGGAGCTTGACTTGATGCAGCATGGAAATGAAACTTTCACATTCCCCACTGCTTCTGTGGGATTTGAACTTGAATTTGATGCAATACTGTCTCATGTTCTTCACATTCCTCGCCACATTCTTCAAATCTGGACTTGAAACTGGGATTTGATCTTTCTTAGACTTGATTTCGGCTTTCACAGGGATTTGTGCTTGTAGAGAAATTTTCCGTCTCCCTGATTTTGCTTCTTCTCTAATTTTTTTCTTCTTCTTTTCTCTCTAGCACAGAGGGCCTATTTATAGGTGTAGAGAAGAGGTGGTTTAGTTTAAGAAAGTGACATGTGATAATTATCACATATTTATTTCTATATTTATCTCAAGAGAGTAAATATGATAACTATCTCCCTTTAATTATCCTAATTATTAAAATTGTAAGGATAATAATGGAACATTCTAAAATATTCTAGAACATTTTAGCTAAATAATGGGTATGTATGGGCTTTAGTCATTTTGAACTTTAAGGCCCAATTTGCCAAATTGGACTTTGGCTAAAATAGCATAATGAGTCTTCATTCGGTACCTCTGGTTGCGTGCTTTTGGGCTCCAAAAAAAATTGGGTTTCTTATACTTGTAGTTTCCAAAATTGATGAACTTTTGAATTTTGAACATCAGTTTTGAAATGGGTAGACAATTTAAATTGGGTTTAACTTATTTTCAAACCAATTAAATTTTAATGTCTACATGATCATAATTGGATAAAAGAGATATTATTGTAACAAAAAATAATATATGAGATAAAATACCTTCGAACTAGGATGAAACCTAATAGTGGGTTGCAAGACTTGTAATGTGTTCTTAGGAAGTGCGGTAGGTCTAGACACTGTATCTATGATGTAAGAATGAGTTTAGTGTAACAAGAATAATAGAGATCTGATCGACACTAGGTAGTACTTACAGTCCAAGTTAATCACAATCTTATCAAACCAGAGCAAAAGTAACACAAAATTCTAGGGAGATTTGATTCTAAGTATGAAGTTTCTGATCATTGCTTGGTTTGGTTGTTTTCCATTGCTTGTCTATAGTTAGTAGTTTATTTTACTGCACTAGTTAGTTTAGTTAATTCATAGTAGTTAGTTAAAAAAATCTTTTTAATTGTTGGTTGGATAATATGGACATATTTAGTGTGGTAAACAACTTCCATTCCTTGGGAAAAAAGACTTTTGTACTTGCTACTGATATACTTTGATGATAGGTGCATTTGCCTGTGAGTTCACATGTTTATTTGAGTATAGAGAGATTTGACACATCCACACTATTACTAGTGTAGTGGCAAAGGTTTGTTGTAAACTACGAACGCAACAAGCTTTCTAACACAGTTGCTGGGGAACATTTGTTGAGATTACTACTTGAAAGGTTGATCATTATTAATTTAGTCATTTATTTTATGGCAATATTTATCTTTGAAATACTAGGTTATTTTTAGTTTGCTTATTTCTTGTTCTTTTCTTGTAGGAGAATTGGTGCTAATATGAGAGTTAGCATGCAGAATTTTTGAGACCTAGTTGGGTCAACTTGCTAAGATGTTTTCTAAAAGACCACAAGGAGCTTTATCAGCAAATACTAAGCCAAATCCTAGAGAAGTTTTCAATCCAGCTTTCTATTGCAAAGAGGATTGTCATGCAGTAGTAAAGATGTTGAAGAAGGAAGAACCTCCTTGAGTAATTAAGGAGAATTTCAAGCTGATGATATCAAACAAGCACTTTTTGGGAGGCAACCTAAGCATTAAACTTTTCATTTAATTTCATTTTTGTTTTATTTTCTTTTTGTTTATGGTTGTTAATTATTATTTTTTGTCTTGGGATCTTATAATATGTGAGGTGATGCAAGAATCTAGAGTATTTTAGGAAGAAATATATTCAAAGTTGAGGAAAAAGGTTAAGTTCAATTCTGGGTAAGCTTGTAAATTTTCTAAAGTTTTAGGAGCCAAACATGGCATTGAACACGCTCGTGTTCAAGACCATGTTAACCAACACGATTTTAAACACAACTATATTTGATTTAAGAAAATTAATCTTTCATGAAGGATTTTTATTTGAGCTACGTTAGCCAAACACGGTTCATCTAAACAGTGCATCAAGGTGTGTTTCATAACATGGTCTCATATATGGCCATATTCTTACCCATGTTTTTCTAAACCTTGAAATTCTAGAGCTTGAACACATGCACATACATGCTTATGTTTTAAAATGTGTTTATGTTACATAGTCATATACACTCCTATGTTGGAGAATGTGTTTTGTCTCTGTACTTCAATCAAATCGGGGTAGAGAATAGTTGGACCAAGAATTCCGTAACTATCTAAAAGAGTGTGGTATAGTCTCACAACTCACTTCACTTGGTACACCTCAATGGAATGGTGTATCTGAAAGGAGAAATTGAACTTTGTCAGACTTGATTCGATCTATGCTGAGCCAAGCTGACCTTCCAAACTCCATTTAGGGACATGCTTTAGAGATAGCCGCTTTTACACTAAACCGAGTTCCATCTAAATCAGTTCAAAAGACGTTGTATGAGATATGGAGTAGGTGGTGTCCCAGTCTGTCTTTCATGAAAATTTGGGGTTGTGAGGCTTATGTGAAATGTCAATCCTGTGACAAGATAGGGCCCAAATCTCATAAATGTCTCTTTATTGGGTATCCTAAAGAAATAAAAGGTTCCTATTTTGACAATTCATCTTAGTAGAAAATGTTTGTTTCTAGCACTGGTGTCTTTTTAAAGGAAGAGTTTATCTCTAAAGCAATCAGTGGGAGGAAACTAAAACTCAAAGAAATTAGAAAACAATAAGGGAACGTTTGAACCTGAAATGGAACCGAGTAGACTTCATAAGAAGATGTTGTGATTCAGGAGTCTGTTTCTGTAGCACAGAGCCCACATAGGTCTGGTACGATTTGATGTGAGTCTGAGAAATATAGATTTCTTATGACTCACACTGGTGATGTGATTCTAATGGATTAGGATGAGCCTACAACCAACCAACAAGCTATGTCAAGACTAGATTCTAAGAAGTGCCTAGAGGCCATAAAGTCTGAGATGGAATTTATGTATGAAAACCAAGTATGGACTTTGGTTGATTGACTTGAAGGGGTAAAACCCATAGGGTGCAAATGGGTTTTCAAGAATAAAACCAACATGGATGGTAATGTGATTACCTTTAAAGGATGAATGGTTGCAAAAGGTTTCAAGCAAATTCATGGTATTGACTATGATGATACTTTTTCACCAATTGTCATGCTTAAATCCATCCAAATTTTGTTGGCTATTGCTACACACTATGATTTTGAGATATGGAAAATGGATGTCAAAATCGTCTTCATTAATGAAAAGCTAATTGAGGATGTGTATATGGCACAACCTGATTGTCACTCTATAGAATGCCAATAAAGTGTGTAAGTTGCAAAAGTCTATTTATGGATTGAAGCAAGCTTCTCAAAGCTGGAATCTTTGTTTTGATGAAGTAATCAAAGATTTTGGTTTCATAAAAAATGCAGATGAACCTTGTGTCTACAAGAAGGTTAATGGGAGTGCTATTGTCTTCTAGGCATTAGGATCTATAGAGATAGATCTAGAAAGCTACTCGACCGAAGTCAAAGTATATACACTGACAAGGTGCTAAAGAGGTTTGGCTGTAAGACTCCAAGAAAGGCTTCTTGCCCATGCTGCATGGTATAACTCTTTCAAGATCTCAAAGTTGTAATACACCTGAGGAAAATGAACATATAAGTAAGATTCCATATGCCTCGACAATTGGATCTATCATATATTCCATGATATGTACTCATCTTGATCCCTCATATGCTTTAAGCATGACAAGCAAGTATCAATCAAACCTTTTTAAGACTTGCTGGACAGCTGTTAAAAATATCCTTAAATACTTGAAAAGGACTAAGGATTCATTCTTTGGTCTATGGAAGTAAAGATGAGCTCATTGTTAGGGTTTACATTGATGCTAGCTTCCAATATGATAAGGATGATTTTAGATCATAATCTGGTTATGTGTTTTGCATTGGTGGTGGTGCTGTGAGCTAGAAAAGTTTGAAGAAAGAAACAACAGTGGACTCTACAATAGAATCTGAATACATTGCTACCTTTGATGTTGCGAATGAGGTAGTTTGGGTTAAGAAGTTCATCACAGAACTTCAAGTGGCTCTAAGCATTACCTACCCGATAGAGCTCTATTGTGCCAACAATGGAGCAATTGCACAGGCTAAGGAACTCGATCCCATTAGTGATCCAAAGACCTACTTTGATGCTATCATCTCAATAAGAAGATCATCAAAATAGGTGATGGGAGAATATGCAGGACCTTAATAGACAACAACATTGCTGATCCATTGACGAAACCCCTCACATAGTAGAAGCATGATAGTCATTCTAGATCTATTTGTATTAGATACATGGATGATTGACTTTAGAATAAATGGAAAATTGTTAGTCTTGTGCCTAAAAGCCAATTATGAGATGATTATATCTTGCACATTGAGTCATGATATTTTATTGATACATTATTCCAGTAATTGTGTTTGTTGTTTTGTTTCTGTGTGACATAATCAAACATAATTACAACCCTAGAATAATAGAATTCTTAAACGTCCCTGGTCTAGTATTGTTGTGGAGTAAGTTACAATAATACATAAAGACTAGCATGTGTGGAGACTAATATGAAATATATAGTCTACATATGGGTACAAGTTGGAGGACCATCCCACCATGACAATGCAACATGGATCATTATATGAGTGTCATAAGTGATTCTCATAGTGATCATAGTATATGTAGTCATTTGACCTAAGGTCATGAAGGTTTCCTACATGTAAGTCACATACCTTGATACTTCCCTTTGTTGCTCGTAACTGAGAGAACATAAAGGTGGTCATTGGGTATGTCACATATCATGTGGAGGGTTTTGTATGATCAAGATGAGATTTGTCTCTCCTATGTAACAGGAGTGATATCTTCGGGCCCCTTCATTCAGTGAGACTAAGGAAATGCATGGTCATGCTCGGATGAGTTGATGTAGGATATCAATGTCATAAGTTTTAGTCAGTTTACTCAGTAACTAAAAAACCTTTGATTGGATTGTACAAGTGTGACACATTCCATGTCTTTTGCTCGGTCTGGATATCTTGGGTTAAAAGACAATGACATATACAAATAATGGTCATAGAGATTTAGTTGAATCATTGAGTATTTTGTCACTTGGATAGCAATGATGTGTTGCTAGACACCGCTAATTGTTTATGATCATAAATGTGATTCATGATCATTGGCAATGTGATAGGAGCCCATTGGGTTGCACATTTAGAACCAATTGGATTATTTGAATGCATGAGCCAAATTGTTTGGTTTATATTTCATGAAAATTTCAGATTAATAATTGGTCCAAAGGTTGAGCCATTATGAAGCCCAAAATTAGACTTAATTAGATTAGGGTTTTGAAACCTAATAAGCCTCATTATATATACATTATATAATAAGGACTTTCTAGCCTTAGCCTCCCTAAGGATGAAATCAAAAGGGTTTTGAAAGGTTCCAACTGCACTCTCCTCTTGTCTTTCCTCAGAGGACAAAAAGCAGCACTACAGGTGCAAAAGGAACACATCTACCAGAATGTGGTGGAGGCATGGTGATCTGAATGGCTCATATGGATACCGTAGAAAGCTTGAATGCATCAACTGTTCAAGTTTGTGATTTGACTCAATAGTTGGGTAAAAGATCTCAATCGACTAAGTATACAAATTTTGAACACCCGATTTACTACATATCACTTGGATCCTAGAGGGTTTCGGTTAGTTTTCGCTGTGCTTATTTGGCTCTCAAAACCCTACAATACCAATGGGGTTCCTATCAGAAGGTAGGGGATGGTGAAAAGATTAGGTTAAAGGAGGATGTGCAAGTATGGGAGAAATGTTTAAAAGAGAGATTTTGTAGACTTTTTAGTTTAGATAGAGAAAAATTGTATGATTAAGTAAAGAAGCTTTTAGGATGAAGGTGTCTGGAGATAGAAGTAAGATTGGCACCATAAAGTAAAGGGTAGAGAATATGCAAAATTGTAAGCAATAATATATTGTGTAGGTGAAATCTCCATTTTTGTAGATTTACAAGACAAATGAAGCTGGAGTTGCAATCAAAGAGGGGACCTATCCTTTACAATTGGGGACTAGGCCTCTAAGAGAATGGTAAGGTCCCTAAGATGCATAAAGAAGCCTACTCATAAAGGTTAGTGCATCTTACTTCTATCAGGAGATTGTTACTTCAAAAGTACAACGAGGAGCTAGAATTCCTTTTTCCTAAAAATTATAAAGGCATATAGTATTATTGCCCTATGGAGAAAAGCTCATATTAACTATCACTAATTGAAATTGTATTCCATCTATGGGATAGGGCTAAAAGCCAACTTCAAAAGAAGTCTTCATGAATGTTGAGCCCAAAACCTCTATTAAGCAAATTATATTTATGCCTTACACAGGATAGCTCACCCAACGTGCATAGAGGCCTAATCACCTAACAGAATGTTTAGGTCTAACCTCTCTAACAACCTCTGAAGGAAAGAAATTTGCCTCATATGAAAACCAAAATACAAGGATGCTTCAAACCCTGTATTCACTTAGGTGATGTGCTTGTTGATTCCCATAACATAAAACCCAATAAATCTTGAGTTACCATGCCCAAGACCAAGCTTATAGTGTGAAGCTTAAGTAGGTTAAGGATTGAAGCACAAGTCTATTAAACCCACTATTGGCTATATATACAATGGCTTATCTTTCTTTCACCACTCATTATGCATAGGGGAAAGAACACATTTAAGTCTAAAAACTTTGATCATTTTTCTATTTAAATCCTAAAACTTTGCAAGTTTCTATTTGAGTACTAAAACTTTCAAAATATGTACGTAGTCCTAAACCATTAGCTACTTGTTCTGAAGTTAACTTGACGACTAACTATTTACACATTGTGCAAGTTATAGGACGCAAATAGAAATTCATAATGTTTTATAACTCAAATAGAAATTGAAACCTTTTAGGACTTAAATAGAAAATTCACAAAAGATTTAGAACTGAAAGTGGTATTTTCCCTAGTTTTTATTTCATTGGTGTTTCAAAATCGTTTGGGAAAATACCAATTTGTATTTCTTTTTTTTTTTTCAAATACTTTTCAAAACCAATCCTCCATTTTCTTATGATGAGAAGAAGAAAGCTTATTTTTTTAATTTTTCTAAAGAAGATACAATATTTTTCTATTTATGCTTCGAATAATAAAAAAATCACACTTTATTCTTATTCAATATGTTTCATTAATATTCTTTTGCAGTTAGGAAAAATTATTCTAAAAAATTCCCAATCTCATTAATAAATTTATTATTTATGTATAAGTTAGCCGGTGATTACTTTTAATGTCTGAAAATATTTATTCTAAGATGTCTTGCATTCTTTGAAACTTTTAATTATCCTTTAAGATCTTCATAAAAGAATTTAATTTTTATTTTTGAAAACCATATATTTTGTAGCTTTTTTTTTTCAATGATTAAAAAAATGTAATAAATTCTTACTTCTAAAGAAATATATTTCAAGTCAGGGAAAGACCATTTCATTTTTTTTATCGATAATACAAAATTTTATTAAGAGATAACAAAGTAAAAAAAAGAGATACAAGTATCATCTTGGAGGAAGGAAAACAGCCTTCAGTCCTAAATCTTTTGCAACTTTTCTATTTAAATCCTAAAGCTTTTCAAATTTCTATTTATGTTCTAAAACTTGCAAAACTTGTAAATAGTTAGTCCTAAAGTTAACCCTAGAACAAGTGACTAATGGTTTAGGACTGATTGATTACACAATTTGAAAGTTTTAGGACTCAAATAAAAATTTACAAAATTTTAGGACTTAAATAAAAAAGGTAATCAAAGTTTTAAGACTGAATTTGCTCTTTTCCCTAACATATAACATATCCTCACTGACTTGCCCTCCTCTGTATCTTTGTACCCAGGCGACTGATGTTGTCCAAAGACTTTGACACATTAGCTGCTCGTCAGGAAGTACTTTGCATCTGAAGGGATAAAACAGTATTGCCTCAATCTCTTATTATGTAGTCCAACTGAATCCCACACATCTTTGAATTTTTTTCAAAAAAAAAAAAAGTTTTAACGAGAACTTGTAAATATTTTAACAAAATGTCATGATGTTGCAATAACAAAGGGTCTCTGGTTAGAGAGAGAAAGTCTCTGTTTGAGGTTTCCCTAGCGATCTGGCCTGTCTGGTGTCATTAATCCTTTCTAGCTCTTTGTAAGTCTCATCATGAGTAAGTTCACTCATTTCCGTCGGCACTTAGGGGCTGAGATGGTGGGGAGCACTGAAGCCCCTGTTTGCCTAAACGGTGCAACCTGTGTGGAAACATCTGATTCTCAGGAAATAGGCACCAAGAGGATTAGAGGTGACAATTGCGATTCCCTGAAATGAGGCCTTCATGGTTCTTCAGATCGAACCTCATACAAGGATACACAAAATGGAGGAAGGCCAGGTTTCGGGTGCTGATGCTCTGTCTCCTAACAAAAGTGACAAAGATGTAGAAGATAATGTAGAGGTGGATGACGATATTCCGACGGTTAAAATTAGCAAGGATATGAGAAGAAGAATCAGGAAGAAATAGCCGCAATATTGTTAAGGTTTTAGGGAGAAAAGTTGGGTACAATTTTCTGTTCCCTAGGCTAAAGAGCCAGTGGAAGCCGAAGGGAGAAAGTGGAAGCCGAAGGGAGAAATGTCATGCATTGACTTAGGAGATTTATTCCTCTTCAAGTTTACCTCCTCCGAAGACTATAAATGAGCACTATATGATGGTCCCAGGTTTTTGGGATCCTATTACGTCACAATTTGCCCCTGGGAACGAGTACTCAGAACTAAACAAGCAAAAATCACAACAATAGCGGTCTGGGCAAGGTTACTGAAACTACCGCTGGATTTCTACGAAGAAGATATTCTAAGAGAAGCCGAAAATCAACACTGAGAATGGTATCAGAGGGTAATATGCTCGTTTATGTGTGAAAGTAGAGCTGGATAAACCCCTAGTTACCAAGATCAGACTTGGCTCATTGGTCCAACCGGTTGTGTATGGAGTTACAGCTCTTTGTTATAAATGTGGGTGCATTGGACATCTTCAGGCGGATTGTGCAAGTGACAAAGAAAGATCTTTCAATAGTACCTAGAATAGTTAATACTTTCCAATTGTTGATGGTTGTACCAAATCACAAAAGTGGAGGAAAGGCTATAAGCCTGACAATGGAGATAGCCCCATGGCTAGAGGTTCATCCTAGATGAAAGTAAGCCACCAGGAGCAAAGTCACTGGAAAATCATATGTGGCAATCAGAAACAACTCCCATACTGGAGCTCAAGTCAGATCGGATGGAACAACTAACAGTTCCCATGTACCAAATGGCTACCTCAACGGTCAAAGCAACAGACAACAACCTGGTGGAGGTCAACAGTCCATGCACACTCAGTACTGGGCAAAATCCAAGGAATGGTGGGCTACACCTATAGGCCCATTTTCTTTTAAGGCAATGGAGAGGTGTACACATTCTTCCAGTGTACCCAACCTTCTCCGTTGGTTACCTATTCCAGTGTACACCTCTGGAAGAATGTGTAGCCATGCAGAAGAAAGAAAAGGAACACACTGGATTCACGAATCATTGATGTGCGATGTGTTCAATAGAACAGATGATCCGCTAGTGATTAAGGCGAGGCCAGACCCCTTCCCTTTCACAAAAATTTTGAAAGCCCTACCCATTAGATTCAAGACCGAACTCCAGTTCTGCAAGTTGCTCCTGAGAGAGAAGGAACTATGCTAGCACTAGGTTTAATTCCTGTCGTGAGTTTTGTCTCAGTTAAGAATAAGGATGGCAATTGGGTGAGTCGGGTCAAGTTTGGGTCAAGTCATTCAGGTTCAGGTTTAATTGAGGTAACATATTTTCGGGTTCAGGTCGGGTTATTTGGGTTTTTGTTGATTTTTTGTTGAGTAGATTTCGGGTTCGGGTTGGGTCATACTGGGTTTATATGGGTTCAGATTCAATCATGTCGGGTTATCGGGTTTTGGACCAGATTCCACTTAAGTGTTGAGTTTACTCGGTTCACTGATACGTAAGCAGAAATGGCTAAATCGATTCATTTTTTTTTTATTTTGATTAAAATTTAATTTAACTAGATATAAAAAAATAATATAAAATTTATGAAGATATATTAATATATAACTTATTTAATAAATACTTTCTCTATGCCAAGTTCTTTATGACATTCATTATTTAACAATTAATATATAATTTTTTATTTTCAAAATTTTAGTATATAAATGAAAAATTATATTAATATATAATTTCTTTAATAAATACTCTTTTTATACCAAGTTCTTTATAACATTCACTATTTACCAATTAATCTATGATTTTTTATTTTCAACATTTTAGTATATAAATGAAAAATTATTATATTAAATAATAAATAAAGACCTATAGTTTCTAAATATATACTTTCATAATTTTTTTTCTAACAAATAATCTCTCCCTATCCCATTTTCTTTACTCCATTTAACTTTTATGACTAATTTGACTTGAATTTATTTATATTATTATTTGTTAAAAATTAAAAAAATATATTTAAAAACTATAAGTCTTGATTATCATTCATGTATAAAATATTTTTATTTATATATTAAAATTTTGAAGATAAAAAAAATATAGATTAATTGTTAAAATATGAATAGTGCAAAGAATTTGAGACAAATTGAGTAATATGAATAAATTTAATTCAAACTATTAAAAAATATCAAATATTTTAAAGAATATAGGATAGAAGGAGTACTATAATTTCTAAAATTTAATTATTCTTATCTCTTTATCACTGAATCATAAGTTGTTTATCATAATTCTCACTCATTCGCTCTACAACGTAAAACAGATCAATAAAATAGGAGAAACTCAATGACAAATATTAAATCATAAATTTTCTAAAGTTTTACTAACTATATATTTTATGTTGATTTAACTTAAAATCAGGTCTTGTCGGGTTTAGTCATCGGGTTATTTCGGGTTCGGGTCAAGTCGAGTTCGGGCTTAGGTTTTCTCAGGTTTCACTTCAATCGGGTTCGGGTTCAGGTTAGGTTGGGTGTAGTCGGGTTCTAGTCATTGACTTTTTTGGTCAAATCGGATCAGGTCGGGCTTGGGTTTAGGTGAGTTAGGTCAGGTCTTCGGGACTGGTTAAATTTTGCCATCCCTAGTTAAGAAATGTGGGTGATAGTTTCAGTGGTTTCCTTTCTAGAAGGTATGAGCCAAACTCATGGTTCTTGGATTTGGTTTGAATGGTATTGCTAATATTCCCTTAATTGAGGAAAACCATGAGGCTATTAATGATATGAAGCCTTGTAATGCCCCGGGACCCCGATGGCTTTCATCTTTTTTTCTTTCAAAAATTGTAGGATGTGGTTAGAGAGTCTCTTGTGAAAGATTTTGTTGATTTTTTTATTTCTAAAGTCATTCCCCTTATGTAGAATAAGTGTTTTATAGCTCTAATTCCTAAAATTGAAAATCTTGAAACTTTGAAATGCTTTAGACCTATCAGTCTATGTAATACTAAGTATAAAATCATCTCTAAGATCATTGTGACTCATCTCAGAAAGGATATAGTAAGCCTGTTTAGCCCTTCGCAAACGGATTTCATACCTAGAAGAAAGGCCTTAGACAATGCTGTTATTGTTTAGGAAGCTCTCTATTCCTTTAAAGCTAAAAAACATAAGGTTGCCTATATGATGATCAAATTTGATCTTGATAAGGCCTATGATAGATTGGAGTAGCATTTTATTAAACAAGCACGTAAGTTTTTTAACTTCCTTTTAGAGGCTATTCAATTGATCTTGTCTTGCATTACCTTTAAGATTATGTAAATTCTTATAAATGGTGAAATATTTGAGGAAATAACCACCATCTGTGGCATAAGAAAAGGTGATCCCTTCTCCCTGTATATTTTTGTTATTTGTTTGGAGTACCTTACCTTCAACATTTGCATGGAGTGTGAAAGTGGGGGCTAGGAATGGGCTAGACTAGACAAAAAAGGTGTCTATTTATCCCATTTATTCTTTGTTGATGACAATATTCTATTTTCCCAAGCTTTTTTAAAATCAGGTAATACTATTAATAGGGTGTTGCATGAATTCTATGATGTTTCTGGTCAAATGATTAGTGCCAATCTAGGGTTTTGTTTTCTGGCAATGATGTGGCTACCTTGAGAAATAGAATCTGTGATAAGTTAAGGATTAAAGAATCTCAGTGTATTGGTCACTATGTTGGTTTTCCCATGTCTCCTAAAAAGTGGACTAAAACTTATTCTGCTTTTATTATTGACAAAATGACTACCAAGTTCAAAGGGTGGAAAAGGGACCGCTTAACTATTGCTGGAAGGGTGTTCCTTACAAATTCTCTTTAAGCCACTATTCCCAGCTATTATATTCAAATAAACTATTTCCTAAGGCCATTATTGACTAGATTGACAGGATTAATAGAAATTTTATATGTGGACCTACTTCCTGATGATAGAAAGCTTCATTCTATCAATTGGGAAAATGTTACTAAGCCTAAAGCCCTAGGGGGTTTTGGAACATTACTAAAGAGTTTAATAAAGGTACTATTGCCAAATTGACTTGGCAGGTGTTCAGAAATGATTGTTATCCTTGGATTGAAGTCATTAAGGGTAAGTACCATAATAACCATTAAAAAAAGTGCGCTTTTGCCATGTATAGTAAAATTAGAAAACAGTGGCAATGGGTTTGTAATAACTCCATATGGAGTGTTGGTAATGGTTGTAGGATAAATTTTTGGAATGATATTTGGTGTTCCCATATGCTAATTAGGAGCTTGATTGCTGGCCCCTTGGTTGAAATGGAGCAACATATTTTTGTGGTTGATTATCTCCAAGATTGGAATTATGTGTCTTTTGTTCTTCCCCCTTGCATTATTGACTTGATTTCTAGAGCCTTTATTAGTCATAAATCCTTATGCCACAGACAATCTATCCTGCAGGTTTTTGGACAAAGGTAAGTTCAAAATTTTTCTGGCTTACAACATTGTTAGGAATTTACCTTTAAACTCTGATAATTCTGAGTGGAATTAGCTATGGAAACTAAAAACTTATCCTAAGATTAAGTGTTTCTTGTGGAAAGTTATGCATGGTAGAATTCCTGTGAATGATTTTTTGCATCACATTGGTCCACATAGTGATAACAATTGCCTGAGATGCCCTCATGCTATTGAATCAATAGAGCATTTGTTCTTTGAGTATTGGTTTATCAAGATTGTGTGGGATCGTGTGGATTATAACATTGATAGAACTAGGAATTGAATTTCCTTTACAAGAATCTGTGTAGTAAATCTGGGGTCTCGCCTTTGATGAACATTCCTTGGTTGTATACCATGCCTTTCATTTTGTCGAATCTATGGAAAGATTATAACACATTTGTGTTTGAAGGTAAAAGCTCTGACCTCTCTATTTTGATTTCTAAAATAAAGGCTCAAGCTGTGGATTTTTTTCCATATTAGGAAATACTAAAACTAAGATGAATAAATCAATTACTACTTTATCTTGGGAGCCCCCTGCCAATGGGTATTTTAAGTTGAATTTTGATGGATCCCCTGATAGCTCTATTCGGAGGGCAAGTGCAAGAAGACTTATACGTGATAGTTTTGGTCATTTTTTTGTTGGTTTTGTAAGGAGCCTTCTTTTCCCAAGTCCTTTAATGGCTGAGATATGGGGTTATATAAGGGTCTACGCATAACTTGTCTTATGGGTGATATTCACTTAGAAATAGAGATTGATTGTAAAGAGTTATCTGATTTGATTAACTTCACTCCCTCGAACACACACTTTGCTTATAATTGCCTTCTTGAGCGCAAGTCACTCATGCGGGCTCTTCATATGAAGTTGCTTCAACATCGTCCAAGGAAAACTAATGAAACGACGGACCAACTCTCAAAGCATGCTCTGACTTTGGAATATCCTTTTTAGTTTTTTGATGCTTTTCTATCCTTTTTGAAGGATGTTGTTCAACTAGATTGTACTTGTTTTTCCACTCATCTAAACTATTTCTATTAGAATCATATAGGGGTTCCTCTCTTATGCATATCAATTCCTCCATGCAGGATGTTCGCTCCTAAGATGGATAAATTGTAGAAATAGCTAAAGGAGCTATTAAAGAAAGGCTTCATTAGGTCTAGTGTATTGCCATTGGGTGCCCTGGTGTTATTTGTGAAAAAGAAAGATTGTATTCTTAGGTTGGTGACTGACTACCGAAAGCTAAATCAAGCAATGATAAAGAACAAGTACCCTCTTCCAAGAATTGATAAACTCCTTGATAGGGTCAAAGAGCCAAGATATTCTAAAAGATTGGTCTAAGAAGTGGTTACTTTCAGATTAAGGTCAAGGAGGAAAACATACACAAAACCATTTTCCAAACATAGTATGGACACTTTGAGTGTACGATGATGCCTTTTGGGGTGAACAATGCCCTTGCGGTATTTATAGAGGTCATGAATGGGATATTTATGTCTTATTTGGATCAATTTGTGGAAGTTTTCATTGATGATATACTCATATACTCCTAGACTCCTGCTCAGCATGATGAACATCTTAAGATGGTCTTGCAAGTGCTAAAGCATAATAATTACTATGCAAAATTGTTTAAGTGTTAGTTCTTGGCAAATGAGATACCCTTCCTTAGTCATGTGATCAGTGACAAAGGCGTAAGTATGAACTAAGGGAAGGTACAAGCAGTGATAGAGTGGAAACAACCCACCAACCCTACCGAGGTGAGGTGCTTTCTTGGTTTGGTGGCCTATTACCAAAGATTCATTGAAGGATTCTCCCAAATAGCTAAGCCATTAACTACCTTGACCAAGAAGGCACAAGAATTTGTTTGGACAGAAAAGTGTGAGGTAACCTTCCAAGAACTCAAATAAAGGCTAACCAAGGTGCCAATTTTAACAATGTTAAACCCAGGCAAGACCTATGCTACCCATATAGATGCATTTGGATTAGGCTTGGGTTTTGTACTGATGCAAGATAGACAAGTAGTTGCCTATTGCTCAAGGCAATTAAGGCCAAATGCACTAAATTTGTTGACACACAATTTGGAACTAGTAGCCATAGTCTTTGCCTTAAAACTCTAGAGGTATTATTTGTTAGGATGATCCTTTCAGATATATACTTATCATAAGAGCCTTAAGTACCTATTCACCCAAAAGGTTTTGAACATAAGGCAACGAAGGTGGATAGAGTACATTTAGGATTATGATTGTGCTATTGAGTACACAAGTGGGAAGGGCAATGTTGTGGCTGATGCCCTCATCCAGAAGTATATTGGAGTAGTAGTCTCTAAGAATCAAGTGAGATATCCTAAGGCTGAGAGTTTTGTGGCCCTGTATGAGTATTAGTCTAGATGGGAAATTGACCAAGTCTTTGAGTTACGAATTCAGTCAGGATGGCTGGATAGGGTTTGAGATACCCATGGGTTGGAGCTTGAGATGCATGATGTTTCAAGGGAAACCAAGCATGAAACCCTCTGATAAGGGTATGAGTATTAGGATGGTTTACTATTCCTGAGGAAAAGACTCTATGTGCCCAGTGTCAATGGGTTGAGGGAGTAGGTGCTTTAAAAGGCACATAGTAGTCCTCTTAATATCCACCCCGGGGTCACCAAAATGTACCATGACCTAAGACCTCATTTTTTGTGCCCTAGTTCAAGGTTAATATTAAGAATCATGTCGCTAAATGCCTTACTTGTTAGATGGTAAAAGCAGAACACCAAAACCAGGGTGGTACCTTGTAGAGCCTACCTATTCCAGAGAGGAAGTGATGGGCAATCACTATGGATTTCTTAGTAAATTTGCTAAGTACAAGGAAACAACATGATGCCATATGGGTCATAGTGGATAGGTTGACTAAGAGTGCCCATTTCCTACCAATTAAGATCACTTATCCATTAGAAAGGTTAGCAAACTTGTATATCAGAAAGATTGTTCAATATCATGGTGTGCCAAATTTAATCATATTTGATTAAGATCCATGGTTTTTTTCTAGGTTTTGCAATGGCTTTCAATAGGCAATGGGGTCAAAGGTAAACTTAAGTACCTCTTATCACCCCCAAACAGATGAACAGTCAAAGAGGACTATCCAGGCCCTAGAGGACATGATGCAAAGTTGTGCATTGGATTTTAGAGGGGATTAGGATGACCATTTTCCAGTCATTGAATTTCCCTATAACAATAGTTATTAGACATCAATTCAGATGGCTCCACATAAGATTTTGTATGGCCGGATATGCATGACACAACATTGCTAGGCCGATAAGGTAGATGTGAACCAAGTGGGCCATAGGTTGTGGAGGTGGCCATAGCTAAGATTAGGCAAATTCAAGCTCGATTAAAGGTAGCTATTAATAAGCAACAAGCACATACCAATGTCAAGCGGCATGAAGTAAACCTTGAAGTATGGGACAAGGTGTTTCTCAAGGTCTCACCAATGAAAATAGTTGTACAATTCAGCCAAAGGGGCAAGTTAGCTCCTAGGTACATTGGACCCTATGAGATTCTAAAGGGGTTGGCAAAGTTGCATATAGATTGCCATTACCACCAAGCCTCGCACACATACTAATGTGTTCCATTTCAGTGTATTGAAGACATACAAAGCACCTAATGGGCAATCTGTGGTGCCCCCTTTATCGAGCCAATGAGCAAGGGCTAGAGATGGGCGGCGGGTCGACCTAACCCGGCACAGGCAGTCCTAGGCCTAGGCCAAAGAGGACTGGGCTCTGACTGGTCTCAGGTGGGGTAGTCCCAAGCCGGTCCCGGGGCAGGTCTAAGGTTGGGTGGGTTTGGAGGTTTTTTTTATTTTTTTTAAAAAAATTAGAAACATAATTAGTTGTATATGTAATAAATATTTTTAAGAAAAAACACCACCTTCGGTGTAAGTTTTATTAAGTAAAAAATTCCAACGGCACTTACAAATAATCAGAACGAGCTTTACATTTTGAAATGACAAAAATGTTTCAAAAATGATGAAAAATAGAAACCTATGATCTGTGTTTAACAGAATAATTAGATTAAACATAAACTACACGTATGATTGAAGAAAAAAATTTCAAATCTCGATATTAGATATTACCTCGTCATTCGAACTCTTTTGGTCTTGCTGCCGAAGTACTGTGATGCCCCAATCTCGGTTACACACGCATACTTCTACTGTCTTGGGTGTCAATCTTGATCGTTTCTCCGATATCACCCATTTTCCTGCACTGAACGCTGCCTCAGATGATACGGTAGAAACTAGAATGGTAAGAACCTCTTGGGCGATTATCGACAAGATTGCAAACCTTGATCTCTTTTATTTCCACCACTCCAATATGTTGACGTCGCTTGACTCGAACGATGTGTTGAGATAGTCATCAACCTCAGCTAATCCTGATGTCATTAGTCAGGGTCGTTTGAGCATTTAGAAGGCCGTGTTGAATAATGATGAGATTGTTTTCTTTGGAGGCTCGGTTTAAGGAGCTTCGGATCTTACCTTATCCAAATGCCGCTCTCAATATAACTTGTATAAAAAATGCAAGTACTCGGAAGTAGTAGCAGACATAGTCAAAACATTTATATGAAACATTTCTAAATAAGCATGAAAAATTCCTTCAAGTAATGTTGTACCCGTTAATTTGACATACGGGTCAAGCAAAGAAGTAACTAAAAAGATAGGTGGAATGTTTTCAAAATACTGAAGCCACTTAGCCCGCATGGTTTCGACAGTCGATTTTAACAACTTATCATCTTTAAACTAATGTAAAGCATATGTAATGTTCACTAAATCAAGCAAAACTTGATGAATTGTTAGGTAGTAAACACTAAAGAAAAATTCAGTAGCCTCGTAAAAAAACTTCAACAATTTACCGATTTTAGAATATTTTTCCCAAACTTCAGTTATAAGAAATTCATAACCCATTTTTAAGTTCATGAAATGCGTCAACAAATTTGCATGTAGGAATGCATCTTGCAACATCAAATATGTGAAGTTCCAATGGGTTGGGCAATCCAATTTAAACCGTTTCCAAGAAAATTCTTTTTTATTTTCAAAACAAAACCTTTTGAATTCATGACATACAACGGTCTTGATTTTAAAAATGCTAATAAGTTTTGAATAGGCACAATTTCATTTTGAAGAACTTCTAAAACCCTTTTACACACAAAGGTTCAAACTATGATGCATGCATCTAACGTAAAAGAATGCACCGTTGAAAGGTGACTTCACTGCTTGACTCAAAAGGCGAACGACAACATCATTGTTTGAAGCATTATTAAATGAAATGCACAGGACTTTATCAGCACAAAATAATCACGTAAAGTTTCTAAGATGCAATTGAATATGTGATAATCAATATGATCCATTTCAATGACCCTAAATGACAAAATTCATTTTTGCATAATCCAATCAAAATCAATCCAATGAAAAGTAACAAAATAAAATAATTGACTTATAGATGATGTCCACATATCAGAAATGAATGCAACACAATGATCAAGAACAGAAAAATAGGCTTACAAATCTGATTTTCACGTTTCAAATAATCTAAAGCTTTCTTTCCTAGCGGTTTTCCTAAACACTTTAAATGCAGAATTTAGTTGTGATTTTATCCAAGATTCTGGATGCACATCTTCAGCTTATGAGAAAGATTTTTTGGTAAGTATCATCCAATTTATCATGCTTTCTCTACAAGATTGTTGGTTAAAACAAAATATACCTGGCCTGCCGGTGCCAATTGTAGACCCAAGTTGTGTTTGTCGTCCAAAACTAGTTCCAGCACTGGTGAGGACATTAGGATGTTGATTTTCAACATGTCGCTTCAACGTTCTGATGCTGGAATTCTTTTTATGCCTCAATTTTTTCCCGCAATGTCTGCATTTCACATACCTCGACTCCCTTTTGTGTATGAGCTCATAATGCTCCCAAACCCAAGTAGTTAGTCTCGAGGATTTACCTTATCCTTGAGTTTCCTTCACAGCGTGTCCATGACTTATCGGGATTTGCTGTGTTGATGGAGCCCCAGCCACCATCACATCCAACTCTTCAACTTCATCATCCAATAATTTATCATTGAGTCCCAAATTGTAATTCATCATATCGATTCCGACATCAACATCGTACAATTCTTTAATTAAGATGCCTTTATCGGCAGCCTGAGAACAGCGACGGAACAAGCCTCATAGGCTGGTGGTGCAAGAAAATGAACTCTCCATCGACTTGTCATTTCCTCTTGAAGCCATGAGTCATGAACTAATAGTAGATATTAATGAAAAATTAAGAGGAGAATATGAAGATATTAGACAGATATTAGTAAGAAATTTGAAAAAGATTAAGAAAAAAACTCAATTGCTTAAGAGAATATAGTAGAGGAAGAAGAGAGATTAAGTGATGGTGTGAGGATAGAGTGAAAATGGCATTGGTATTTATAGGGGAGGGCCAAAAAAAATTATTTGGACCAAAAAATCCTTTAAATTTAGTTGTTGGGATGGGTGAAAATGAAATTTTTTGGGCTAAAATGGAGCAGAAAACCGTTGGAGGGCCTACTTTGTAGTTAACCCATTTTTTAAAATTTTTTTTGCAAGTGTCTGTTAAGGGAGCTCCAAGCCTAGACCGACTCGGACAATCCTGGGCCAGGCCGAATCAGTAAGGTGGGCGGGTCAAGTCAGGTTCGTAATTGGGGCGAAGTGGTCCGTTTTGCACAATCCTTTATTTCAGGCCCATATTCAGCCCATATTTAGGTGGGCTTTTTCTGGGCCAGGCCGGGGCAAGTTTGACTTGTGGGCCAGTCCCAGTTTGGGCCGCATTGAATTGGCCCATGTGTGACATCTAGCGAAGACTTAACCTATGCAGAATGCCCAATTAGATTCCTTAACCGACAAGTCAAGAACCTAAGGACCAAGTGGATACCCATGGTTAAGGTCTAGTGGTACAATCATTCATAAGATGAGGCAATATGGAAGACAGAGCAGGATATGAAGACTCAATATCCCAGCCTATTCCTAGAGTTAAAGTGTCAATTGGAGGATTAATTCTCTGAAAAAGGGGAGGATGTGAGAACCCTCAATTTTTTAGGTAATTAATTTATTTTATTTACATAATCCTTCATTATATTACACTTGCAAGATAGCTTTAAGTCAAGTTAATAAGTCAAATAGTGCTTAGAGTTCATATGATTAAAAATATAAGGTAAATTGACCATAAAGAAAAATAGGTGTAAATTGGTAATTTGAAATTCAAAGGTCAAAATTTGACCAAGAGAGATAGAATTGAGCTTCTAGAGGTGAAATGAGCATCTCGATGAAATTTGAACTCAATTTGACCAAAGACTGCCTTTTTCCTGCTAAGGAAGTGAGGAAGGGCAAAATGACAATTTTTAGGTCAAATTTGGTCAAAATGTGTTTGGAAAGGTGAAAATGGGTGTTTGAAACCATTTGGTGAAATTTGTTGAAGTTCAGAGTTAAATTAACCAAGTTTCAGACTTTTCTTTCCAGAAAAACTAAAAAGGACATTTTGGTATTTTTGGTTTGTCAAACTTGGTCAAACACGAATCAAACCTGGTAAACCAAATTTAAACTTTTTAAGGGTAGGAAAATACATTGTTGGAAGTGGAGGAAAGAAATTCTAAGATTTAAAGTTCATTTAGAGACATAGTTGAGAAGTTTATGAAGGTGGCATCATTTTATCCAACAGTTTAAGTTTCTTTTCACCCATCCACCCTCTGTGCACTTGTGAGAGGGAAGCAAACTGTTAATGAGGTAGAAAATCAGCTTAAAAAATGTGGGTGAGCTTCCTTTTTTCTTGGTTAAATAGCCTAAACCTCTACTAGCCATGCAAAAGCTTTAACTCTTTACCACTTTAACCCCTTCACCCATTTTTTATCCTTATTCATCCCCAAACCAACAAACTCACTTTCTTCTCTTCTTATTCTTATTCAACACATCCTAAACCTTCAAACACATAAAAAAAACTCAAAGAAATGAGAGAAAAATAATAGAAAGAGAGCTTGTAAGTTAGAAATCAAAGGGAAAGTGTACGTGTTGCAATGGAGGGCTTACAAGTTCATTTTGTCTAAGAGGTCGCTATGGTTTTGGTACATTTTTTAGGTGAGAATGTGTTTTCCTTTAAGTTTAGTTCATCTTTGTTTAGGTTGGCTTTTGTGCTCATAAAAAACTCATGATTTTGTGTGAGATTAAGCTTGGGGAAAACAAGGAAAATCGATGAGCTTTTAGAAAATGAGCTATGATTCTAAGTGTTTGTTTTGTTAAGGTAAGAAGTGTATCATTTTTTGTTCTAGTTCTTGAACAATGATACTGCCGCTAGGCTAAAAAATAACATATGGTTAATTTACTATGGTTAAACAAGAAACTCCAAGGACTAGGACCTGGCTTATAGGTGGTGGATCTTTGAGCTTGAAAGTGTGAAATCTAGACAAGGGTATGGTGTTCTAGCCCTTATCTCTTTGAGAAGCTCTAACCATGTTTTAGCTTCGTGCAAGCCAGGGCAAATGGTAGGGGAAATGCACATGGGGTGACCAATAGAGCTAAAGAAGGCTCAGGTGGCACTAAGGCCGAACCTAGCTCCTAGTTTGGGCAACAAGTGATGTCCTTGGCACATGGGCTATAAAATGGTGTGTGAACCAAGCTTTGGATGCTTGATAGAAGAGTGTTGTTGAACCTTTAAGGATTTGAAAGCTTAAGAGTTGTGTACCTTGGTTTGGGTGTGTATGTATTGTGATTGAGTTTAAGGTCTCGATATGTGTGTGTGTGGCATAGGCTCCTAGCTGCATGAGAATTTTGGGGTGCCTAGGAGCATGCTGAGCTTAGTGTACTGAGATGCAGAAGGGTGTGCCAAAGTGGGCACACAGCCTGAGGTACGTCCAAGGGTGAGCATGTACAAGTGCCCATGGGGCTTATGGTTGTGCTCACCTAGGGGACCGCACGGGCACATCCTAGGGAGTATTGGTTTCTTGTGGGGCTTGGGTTGCGCTTTGGGCATGACCCTCGAGGGGGAGCCTAAGGCAAAGCCCTAAGGCTCAAATGACACTTAGGCCCAATAAATGACTTGGGCCATAAATAAGCATATATGTGGGCCTATCAGGCCAAAAAGCCCTAGAAGGGGCAAGATAAATCCATGGTCACTATGACCCATACAAAATATGGTCAAACCCTACTGTACATAATAAAGGAGTTTTTGAGCCAGCCAAAGTGGGCAGGCTCAAAGGAAAATGCAAAGATGCATGCTCAAGGGCAAAAATATAAAAATGGGTATTTTGTTTATTTGTTTGCTTGTGTGTGAAGTATGGGGAGTCATGTACCAAAAAAGGCATGATATGATGATCATTATATAATACTCCACTCCATAAGAGCTCGTGGCATGCTCAAATAGTTTATAGGCAAGGTTCATGTATGCAAGGCAATATGTGCAGATGGTCCATTATGTGTGATGTGGTTATGTATTATTTGCTTTAGAATGTCTTACTAAGTATTTTATATACTTACCCTTATTGTTAATGTGTAGAAGCCAAATAATCCTCAGTGATTATTTGATACTTGTTTGTTAGTTTCTCATAAGCACATTTTGCATACACTACATGTTCATTTTTCATATGTTGCATGCATTTATGATCATAGTCTAAATCTAAACTTATTTACCTTGTAAAATAAGGTAGTCGAGCAAGGACTTCTTGGGTCTTTACTCACTTGGGTTTTTCTCTCCTGGGCAAAGGTGGCCCTACTAACCATTTAAGTCATGAATATTTTGTAGCAAAGTGGTAGTAGCTAGTATGAGGTTTGCTAGTATTGACTTTGACTTAGTATAACCATGGCAAGTATTATTATTAATTCAGGTTAAGCTTATCAACCTATGACATTGCTTACTTATGTTGATAGGGAAAACACTTAGATATTATGTTGTCATAGTATTTACTTGCTATGACTGTAGTTTTCATCCATGATTTAGCATGATATATTAGTAGTACACGCATCAGCATTAAAATGTTTTCTTACACGACTGTACATATTCTATTCATGTTTTTTTTTAAATCCTGCCAAACTACTATCTTAGTTTAATAAACTTAAGTGTTTTATTAGAACTAAGTAAATGTGTCTGTTAACTCTCAAGTAAATACTAAACGCCAAGCAAGTTGCTAGGATTTATATAGTAAATATCGACAAAAGATCTTGAAAATGAGGAATGTTTCTAGCCTAATTAAGCATTTGGATTTGACAACAGAATGATCTATGCTAATTAAAGTACTAAGTAGGCATTTATTAGGATGGTTCCTCATAACCTTGGCCCAAGTATCTTAAAGGCTTCAAGTTTAAATCCGAAAGTACAAAAATTTGGAGCTCTTCATTCTAGTCGGCAGTGGCGATCTCCTCTACTTTATAGGAATGACTTGACCTCATAGAAAGAACTAGAATTCAATGTCTTTCTCTCATTTAGGTCAAAATCCATTTTGAAATCTAGCGCTTAGCTCTTTTTGTTTGAATCTTATGAAAGTCGAAGTAAAGGTCCTATAGACGCATCGCAACTTTAATGTCAACAAGGAAAAGGAGAGCTACAAGCGAGCAAGTACCAGATCTTGGAATCAAGCGCTCAAGCATCAAATCCATTAAAAAAAGTTGCTTGTCTCTGGAGCAGAAGATTATGACCCAGAATTTCAGAGTCTCTGTCCTTAATTCACAAATCAAAGACCTAGAATCTGAACACAACTATAATTCAAATAAGTTTAAGTAAGCAAAATTATGTGCATTCTCATGTCCAGTTAATTTTCTCTTCTATCATTATGATTCTAAATTGGACTTCAATTTTTGAATCCAGGGAGTTGGAATGTGAAATCGAGAAGCTTGATAAGGTGGATAAGGGAAAATAAAGGTTGTACAAGATGAAAGGGTTAAAGATGAAGGAGTTTGAAAGAACAGTTGAGAGATTTCTATTAGAGTCTCAGGCGCATGTGGACAGCTTGAGTAAATGCCTTAATGAGGTAGAGATTGCACAGAGCATGCAATTACTATTTCCATGTTTGTTGGAGTATTTGACAAAATGTACAAGTGAAAGTTAGCTAGATTCTAAGTTCAGAAGTAGAAACTTGGTTGTTGAAATTTGATGTTGAACTTTTAATTAGGTAGGATAGCCATTATTCAATAATAAGTAACAATAAACCAAGAAATGTTGCTGAAGTGTTTGAGAAAATGTGCATGTGAAATTGAATTGGATTTTGGTTCTATAATTGCTTAGTTCTTGACTGATGAAATGTCCAACTTAAATTCAATTGAAGATTGGTGAAGAGGCATTAAGACAATATAAAACCATAAGCAAATCAATTTGTTAATCCATGTGGGTGGAATTGAACCACAAACAAACCAAAAGCAGTCCCAAGTTGGATGACAGGGTGAAAGAGCTAAGAAAGAATGGGAGAGCCGAACTTGAGTTCTAATATTATTTTAAATCATCCTATCCAAAACTAAGTAGAGATAGGTGTATAGCTCTCACCACAATATAAAGCCACAATGCAAGGAAAAAATTGAATAGACTAGAAACTAGGTAAAGAAAATAGAACACAAATATTTTCTTATAACTGATGGTAAGTTAGCTATGAATTTGTAAAACATGCTAGTTTGTAGCCCATATGAGTATGTCATTAAGGCTGGCATGGCTTGTGCCCTTGAAGTTGTTTTGTGGCTGTGCTTGGTAGCTAGGATAAATTAAGGGAGGAAATAAGAGAGGAAACAAAAAACAAAGTTCACATCTTACTGTTACTCTTTCAAGTAGTTGTCTTTTTTTTTATATAGGTAAACAATTTGATGGCCCTATGAACTGAGATGAAAACTAATTAAGTTTTTGCAATGGCAGACATTGAACAAATTATTTCCCTAGCTTCCCTTTTGCTATACTTAAGATTCCTTTCATTATTTTAGTTCATCAAGACTTGGTAGGCTTAACTAAGTAACACAACACAAGGAATGTCTTTCCTTTCACTTAACATTTCCCACCTTGATGAAATTAGGACTCCATCTTAAGTCCTTTGGTTTTAGGAATCATGAGTATTTCCTAGCTAAACTTCTTAAATTTGGTCAGAGTATCACAACCTACAATTAAGCAATCATGTGGTTGTTGATTCAGCTCAAGTCCACTTTTGTGGAAGTTCAAGGTAAAAATGGACCTTCTAGCTATTTTGACTTCTAAGATAACCTCTGACAAGAATAGGAAAGCTGAAGTGGTTGTATCAAAGGAAATTTTGGCCAAATCCTTGGCTCCAAATTATCTATTAAATTCATGGTTACAGAAGTAGGTTTAGAACTTGCCAACTATACATAATCAAGGAAGGTTATGAGAGCACTTTTGAGGACTTGTAAGGCTGCTTGATAAAGTGTTTATTGTCTACTTTTGTTTCCATTTTTTCACTTTTTGAAAATAATATGTAAACCTTGTTTGGCAGTAATGTTATTAGGTTTAAACTGCATAGATTCTATTCATTTTACCGGTAATATATTATTGGTTGATGATCTGTAAGCATAAATGTAAATTGTAATTAGATTAATATATAATTTTGAAAAATGTGTAAGGTTAACTATGGAAGCCTAAAAGTTGTCCAAAATCAACCCATAATCATAAAAACCAATGTTCTTTACTAATTGAACTCAACAATTAAAACTAGAAAATAATTTATGACGCTTTCTTGTTTGCTTCTCTCCCGCGGATGGGGAAAATTACCATTTTGATATATTGTGTTTAAGCTTTTCATTTGCATCTAAATTGGAGATTGCGTAGCAATAAAGTGTCAAATGTTGGCACAACATGATTAATAGTGGAAGGAGATGGATAAAGGAAGAAGATAATCAAGCACAAGAGCTAGGTAGCTTTCCAAAAGGTACTCATAGTCAATCCCACAGGGTGGTTTTTCTTTCCTCTAATAATAATTTAAATTATAATTGATAATTAATAAATATTGACATACAAATGAAAATGGGTTAAAATCCACTGGGGGTCTATTAACTTATTTTCTTGTCCAAAACGAGTACCCTACCGTAAGATTATCCTATAGAAATTCCCTATCTCACATTGTGTGTCTCAATTGGGTACTTTCCGTTCATTTGACCATTAAAATGGATGGATTTTGCTGATGTGGTATTAATTAACATTAAAATTAATGTAACATAACAATTTTGCCACTTAAAACTTTTTCAATCAATCATTTTAACCCTTCTAAATTTTTTGGATATCAAGAATGGGCTCAAACATTGGATTTTTTCCTTCCAGACACAAAAGAAGATTAAGAAACCAAACTTATGAATCGTTTGAGTTCCATTCTTCTGGAAAATTAACCTAGAAACGTGAATCCTAACCCAATTCCTCATTTCTCTTCCACCAGATCCCTTCATTGATGCTCACCCTCAATCACCGCTTTCACCATTCAGGCTGCCACCATTGACCTTCTCTTTAGTCACCATCTTTTTGGCTCCCCATTTTGTGATGCCACCATTCGTATTCCCCTCAATAATCATGTAATTTAAAACTAAAGTTTACACCCCATTAAAATCAATTAACTAACCTCAATCTCCGCCCAAAAAAGGGCAGCTGTCCACCAAATTAACTGACCTCAACCTCCTTCGATCCCATTGCAACTTGACTTATGAAATGTCCTCCCTCAAACCTCTCTAATTTCTCCTTAAACACAACCGGTAAAGAGTAAGGGCAGTGGATCTGGAGATTTGGTCGAAGATGAAATGGCTAGATATGACCGAAGATTAAGTCTAGGGACATATCCACATTAGTCAAGGGAAGAGATGATCGGAGACCTGTTGCAAAGAAGGGAGCTCGACAGTGAGAATGCTGCCCGACCACATTGGAGTAGCACGTGATAAACACCTCGTGATCCAACACTCTCGAGGCCACCTCCCACAATCAATAGAGGTTGGCAAGACGTTCACCCTCACTTATCACATTGATGGTGGAGGTCGAGACCTAGCTCTAGCAGGTAACCCTCATAGTAAATGCCAGATCTCGAATTGTTATGGCCCTCCAAGTATCTGACCAGTAACAGTCAAGTAAGATTAGGTTGCAAGGTAAGAAATCTCTTAGTAAATATTTGTTATGCATTTGAAGCAAGTACAAAGGTTTAGAAAGGTTCCTCAAACACAATTGGCACCTAAGTGTCACCAGGGGCAAAATGGTCACTTTGTATCCTGTGGTGATAGGATTGGTTTTAAAGCTCAAAGTAAATCTTTTAAACCTAAGTGTCAAGAAACCAATGGGGGATGGAATTAACAAAGTTAATGGCACTATTTGGAGGTGGGGTTCTTTTGGAAAAATTAAATTTGTTGGAGGAGTCATGAAGGGATAGTTGGGTTTTAAACCAAAGGATGTTCTTGTAGCCTCTATAGTTGGCAGGAAGTAACTACTGTGAGGTAAGGCTTCATCCTTTCATTAGTAGTTTGGTATTTCTGTTGGAAATTTTTGGATCAGTTTGCTGGCATAATTGTTGCTTTGGTTGTGAGGAAGTGGTTTCTTAAGACCCACTTGCTTGTTATGGAACCATAAGTGAAGGCCTAAAGGTCTTAGATTGAATTGGCTGAAAGGGTTCCATAGGTTGAATTTCTTTTCTCAGGTTAATTTGGTTGGCCTAGGTTGTAACAATAGCTGGCTAAGTTATGTGGAGAAGTTCCCTAGAGTAGCCAAGCCATGGATTCATTCAGTCAGATGCCGATAAGGTAAGTAGGTAAGTTTTAATTTTATTTCTAACAGTTGTTTGCAGGAAAAAGCTGTCGGAAGAAGCGCGGAGCAGGGAATTTATCCAAAGGGCAGAACGGATGGATAGACCTATTCATTCATTAGTTACATACCCTAGTGTAGAGTCAGTAAAAGGAGAAATCTTGCTAGGGGTTCGACTTAACTACTGGGGAATAGTAAACAAACCCTGGCAATAGAATGGTTTTCATGAATCGAGGAATAGCCCAATGACCTAGGGTCATCATCCTAAGGTTAAGTAGGCCTGAGGGCCACCAAAATAACCAAGGAAATAAGAAAGCCTGGCTAATAATGCTAGCTAAGCTAGTAAAAAGAGCAAAGTCCCAAATGGGATCAAGCAAGTGAGCTTAAGACTTGATGCTCCAGTGCCAGTAAGTTAGTAGAAAGCTAAGTTATGTGTTTGAAGTGACCTAGTGATGGCGAAGAAGAAGAGGCTTTGCCCAAACCTTTAAAGGTAAAGTTGAGTAAGGCAAACGAGGAAGAGTTCACCATGACCAGTCAATAGAGGGCTTGGAATAGCGATAGTACGAGGCAATCTCCCACGTAGTTAAGTATCATACTTAGTAGTACAGAGTGCCAAGTCTTGTATAGGTACAGTTGTGCTCAAGTGTCAATATGTTGACTCTGGTAGTAGTCATGTCCATCAAAGTAGATGAAAGACAAGGTTAGAACCTTAATTTGTAAGGGTTTTGGTTAAGCTAGTTTTAAGCCTGGAGTTAGAGCAACTCACTTAACCCTAGTGCCATAGAAAAAAAAGGGCTAGTGACTTGCGATTAGTTTATTGCTAGTGGGTAGACCCGCAACTCTAAGGCGATAGAACCAGTCCTAAGGTGCAAATCTGGATGCACTAAGTAAAGTTGTAGTGAACGGGCCACCCAGAAGAATTCCTATGGCTAACCACCTACCGATAGTTAATTGAAGTAATTGATGTTAGGCTAGTTCTCCCACCAAGTAGTTAAGCTGATGGGGCAAAAGTGATGGGTAAACCGTTCTGATGTGTAATTGGCACACAGTAGCAAATTCTATAGTACTTATGTGTAGAAGAAAAAATGGCCCTTTTGCAGCCATACAGTGGGTAGTGGTTCTTGAGCAGATGTTGTTGGTGATCAGAGGCCGGAAGGCCTAGGAGGAAGTTGAGGAGTGAAGTGAAACCGAAAACATGTCGAAGCCTAGTGTCAGAAGCAAGAGGGCTTAGTGTGTAAGTTTTGAGCGCCTAGGATACTCTGAGTGGAGCAGCTAAAGCATCAACACCTTTGGTTTAGGTAGCACATTGGTAGTCCTATCATCGAGTGCTAGGAGGCCTAAGCCGAGGGGGCACGGACAAATCCTAAAAAGTTGCTAGTTACCTGGGGGTTCTGACACTTGTGCTAGGGAATTTTCTCTGGTAGGAATGTGTTAAGCGCATAATTCAACTATCAAAATTGTTTACTTTTTGGCAACTTTGACTGCTAATTACTTGCAACTCTTCCTGTTTATCTTTTGTTTTTTTCGTTTTCAATGTCATTTTTCAAGTGGGATGGTGTTGTGAAAAGAGCGGATTGAAGCGGGATTGAGCGGGACGGAGTTGTGGCAGTTGAAGTGCCGGTATGCTAGAAAATTATTCTAGCGACACGTCGCCAGAATGAGAGACAGATTGGTGACGCGTCGCCAATGTTATGAACGTTCTGAGTTGCTTTTAGCAAGCTGGTGACGCGTCGCCAGAAAGTCAAAAAATTGGCAACGCGTCGCCAATTGTAAATCTGCTCATCAAATCTCAAAATTTAAATGGTTCACACGCATCCAACTAAGCCTTCTAGCATTGGATACCTTCCACACTCTTTTGGCCATAAATAAAAGGAGGAGAGAAGAGCTTGGGACTTCTGGAACACACTTGATACATCTAAACATCTAGATCTTCTCTTCATTTCCTTGGAAGCTCCATTGCAGGAAGCTTGGAGCTTGGAGAAGGTGGTCTCAATCAAGGAGGCTTAGTCTTCTAAGGGCTTCACTGAGTTTCTTCCTTTGTTCTTATCTTTCTCTTTACTTGTAGTTCTTTGGATACTTTGTTTATGGATTATTTGTGGAATCATTTGATGGATTGTGAGTAGATCGTTCATCTCTTTCTAGGATGACATTACTCTACCTTGATATTCTATGGATCTGAGTTTATATTGATGATTGTGGACTACTTGTGTTACCTCTTTTCTTGTGTTATTTGTTATGTGAGTAAGGCCTTCTCACATCTTTTTAATTCACCTAGTCCTTGAGAGAGGTCCGTAGGTGAGTGGAAGAAAGAAGAAGGTATAGTGGATATCTTGAATTAGAGGTAATCATGGATTTCACTAGGTGTCAAAAGGAGATCAGGGCTTATTCCACCTAAGGTTAACACTTGAGCTTGAGAAAGCCAAGTTTAATCCTTGGGTGAGCAAGAACTACTCTTGAGAAAGACATTTTTGAGCTATGAATCTCATCACCACACAAGGGGGGTCCACTTAAGGATTGTATCTATTTTGGGTAGCAAGGCTAGAGTAGTGGAATCCTAGAGAGATAGTTTTCTTAACTTAGCCAACTTAACAAGTTCTTTTTAGTACTTGCTATTCCTTCTAGTTAATTTCTTTAATTGCTTCACTAGTGGTAACTTCTTCTTCATTACTCGAATCCTTCACGCCTTTAGCTTGGGAACTTAAAGTAATTAACTTTCAATCCTAGGTAAAAGTCACAATATCCCTTGGGACGATACCCATATTTGCCTTGTACTACTTGTTAAAACCATACACTTGCGGGTGAATTTGGGCTTATAAATGAAAAACTCTTGAACTCCACCACAACAAAGTTTTTGGCACCGTTGCCGGGGATATTGTTTAGATTTTTTTCCTTGACTGTTGAAAGTTGGTTGCTCTTATTTGCTTAATTTTTTTCATTATAGTTGTTGTAATTTTCTTTGTCAATTGTAGGTATATTTAGTGCATGACTCGGAGCTCTTGCTTTCACTTAGTGCCACTTGACCTGGAGATTGAAAAAAGCTTGAGGGAACTTCGTTCAAGAAACAGAGTGCTTGAGGAAGGTGATACTAGCACTTCTAATTCCATCAATATGGAAGGCAATATAGAAGGCAATCAAGGAGACAACATGAGGCACCATGAAAGAGAAAGGGATGGCAATGCCGTGGATCCTAGTGGAGTTGAAGAAGTGATGGAAAATGGAAATGGTGCTAGAAGAAGAAGAAGACCGGTGCTTGATTACTTTCGCCCTCAAAGGGTGGAGGACCATGATAACATGATAAGACCGGTACCGCTTCGAGGAAGAGCTTTCATGATTCCTAGCCATGTTCTCCAATTGGTTGAAGCACACCCATTCGAAGGAGCTCTTGATGAAGATCCCAACAACCATATCAAGAGATTTGTTCGTCTATTTGACACCTTTGATTTGGATGATGTGAGTGAAGATGCAAAAAGGATGAGACTTTTCCCATTTTCTCTTGTGGATGAAGTGTTGGAATGGTTTGAAAATTTGGAGCCTATATTGGTTCATACTTGGCAAGAGTTATATGATGCATTTATTCAGAGGTTTTTCCATCACAAAAAGCTTTTGAGCTTAAGAATCAATTGTTGGCCTTTAGGCAAAATGAATGGGAATCACTTGCAGAGGCTTGGGTGCGCTTCAAGAAAATGGTAAAGAGGGTTCCAACACAAGATATTGATCAAGCTCACCAACTTCATCTCTTTTATAATGGATTGAGTCTAAATACTCGGTTGCAAGTTGATGCCGCCACCGGTGGTTTCTTATTGTTGAAAGATGTGGAGGAGTGGTTTGAGTTATTGAAAAACATGGCCAAAAGCCTTGAGCTTAGTGGAAAAAGAATCCCAAGGAAAGGAAATGGATTGTATGAAGTGGACAAAGACACCTTTGTCCAAGCACAACTTTCAACACTCACTAGCATGGTATCCAAATTATCAAAAAATCAAGATAGGATGAAAATGCAACAAGCTATGGCTAGTGAGGATGTGGATGAAGTAGAAGATGTGAATTTTATGGGATACCAGAATCCGTACCCATCCAAGCAAGGAGGAGGAAATTTCTTTCCAAGGAATCGCCAACATGAAGGTTTCAGTTACTTAAATCCAAAAGGAGCCCTACAACCACAAGGTGAGACCTCTAAGGAATCAGAAGCTTCTTTAAAAGAATTCATGAAGGGAATGATGGGAGAGTTTATGCATGAAGTAAGGAGTATGGCTAGTGGACAAAACAAGAAGATTGGGGCATTGGAGGATGAGATGAAGACTATGCAAGCTAACACTCAAGCATCAATCAAAAATCTAGAAACACAAATGGGTCAACTAGCTACTTCCATTTTCTCTTGTGGATGAAGCATCAATCATACCCAGTGATAAGGATGTCAATCCAAGGGAGTCTTGCCAAGCTGTTACTCTAAGAAGTAGGAAGAATGTTGTGACACAACCCAAGGAGCCACCCACTCAAGAAGAATATCCTCGCCAAAGACCCACTCTACCGGAAAGTGTTGAAGATGTTCAAGCATCCTCACCTAGTGATGAGGGAGCTCAATCAAAGGAGGCGGCAAAAAAAGTGCCCATGCAGGGGGAAGCTCCAAAGCATATTCCTACTCTCCCATACCCCCAAAGGTTCAAGCCCAAGAAGGAGGACACTCAATTTATGAGGTTTCTTGAAATTTTCAAGAAATTGGAGATCAACATTCCTTTCTTGAAGGCACTCAATCAAATGCCTTCCTATGCTAAGTTCTTTAAGGAGTTGATTACTAAAAAGAGGAAGTTCTTGGATAATGAGCTCATTTTGATGAGAGAAGAAGCAAGTGCCATCATTCAAAGAAAGATGCCTCAAAAACTTAAAGACCCGGGGAGTTTCACCATTCCTCTAGACATTGGATCTTTCCATTGTGACAAGGCCTAATGTGATCTCGGGGCTAGTATTAATTTGATGCCATTATCTATTTGTGAAAGCCTTGGTCTTGGAGAGGTGAAGCCTTCTTCGATTTGTCTCCAATTGGCGGATAGATCATTCACCTTTCCAAGAGGAGTTTTGGAGGATGTGTTGGTTAAAGTGGGCAAGTTCATATTCCCAGTGGACTTCGTAGTATTGGACATGGAAGAAGATCGAAACATGCCAATCATACTAGGGAGACCATTCCTTGCTACCGGGAACGCCGTGATAGATGTGAAAAAAGGTAATCTTACTTTGAGAGCTAATGATGAGGAAATTACTTTCAATCTTGCTCAAGCCATGAAATCTATTGATAATGAGATGCCTAAATGCTTTATGGTTAATGTGATTGATTCTTGTATGGAGGAGAAAAAAGATTTATTGCTTATTAAGGACCCCATTGAAAGAGCACCTATTGTTGGAAATTCATGTGGTGAGGAAGATTATGAAGTAATGAGCACTCTGAGCACTCTTGATTCTTGTGGGAAGTTGCCAGCTCCAAGAAAGATGGTAGAACAACTTTTATCTTGTGATCTTGAGAAAGAGCCTAAGTTGGAGTTAAAGCCATTACCAAAAGACCTCAAGTATGTCTATCTTGGCAACAGGGGGTCCCTTCCGGTAATTATTTCTTCTACATTGACTATCCTGGAGGAAGAAAAATTGATTCGAGTTTTGAGGGAGCATAAAGGGGCAATAGCTTGGTCTATCTCTAACATCAAATGAATTAGCCTAGAAATTTGCATGCACAAAATTTTTATGGAAGATGACTTCAAGCCTTCCATTGAAGCTCAAAGAAGGTTGAATCCGAAGATGAAGGAAGTGGTCAAGGAAGAGATTGTGAAGTTGCTCAATGCCGGCATTATTTATCTAATCTCGGATTCCCATTGGGTGAGTCCGGTTCAAGTGGTGCCTAAAAAGAGAGGTACAACCGTTATGGGTAACAACAATAATGAATGGCTTGCAACCCGGTTATTTACCAAGTGGAGAGTATGTTTTGATTATCGGAAGCTCAACAAGGCTACCCGGAAAAATCATTTCCCTCTTCCTTTTATTGATCAAATTTTGGATAGGTTGGCGGGACATGAGTTTTATTGTTTCTTGGATGGTTATTCGGGTTATAACCAAATTGTGATAGCACTAGAGGATCAAGAAAAGACTACCTTCACTAGTCCTTGGGGTACATATGTGTTTCGGAGAATGCCATTTGGACTTTGCAATGCACCGGCAACCTTCCAACGATGTATGATGGCCACATTTTCCGACATGGTGGAAAAATGCATGGAGTTATTTATGGATGATTTCTCGGTCATTGGTGATTCATTTGATGCATGCTTGAATAACTTATCCCTTGTCTTGAAGAGATGCCAAAAGACTAATCTAGCTCTGAATTGGGGAAAATGTCACTTCATGGTTAGTTCGGGAATAGTGCTTGGGCACAAAATTTCTTCTCAAGGCATGAAGGTGGATAGAGCTAAGATTGTGGCTATTGAAGAATTGCCACCTCCCTCCAATGTGAAAGGGATAATAAGCTTTTTGGGGTATGCCGGTTTTTACCGGGGATTCATAAAGGATTTCTCTAAGATTGCTAAGCCTTTGTGCAACTTGCTTGAGAAGGATGTGACCTTTCATTTTGATGATAAATGTTTGGAAGCATTCAAAATCTTGAGGGATAAATTGGTGAGTGCACCGGTGGTGGTAGCTCCCAATTGGGAGGAACCATTTGAGATCATGTGTGTTGCTAGCGATTTTGCTGTGGGAGCAGTATTAGGACAAAGGAAAGAAAGAATTTTTTGGGTAATTTATTATGCTAGCAAGACCTTGGATGGAGCTCAACAAAATTATACCATAACAGAGAAGGAGCTTTTGGTGGTGGTTTATGCAGTGGATAAGTTTCGATCCTACATTGTGGGTTCCAAAGTTGTGGTACACACCGATCATGCGGCAATTAGATATTTGTTTACTAAAAAAGATGCCAAACCCAGACTTATAAGGTGGATTCTCTTGCTTCAAGAATTTGATTTGGAGATTAAGGACAAGAAAGGGAGCGAGAACCTTGTGGCTGACCATTTATCTAGATTGGAAGGCCAAGAACAACCCTTGGGGAGACCGATTCAGGAGCATTTCCCGGATGAAAGTCTTTTCAAGGTGGAGAGTAAGATGCCATGGTATGCGGATTTTATGAATTATCTAGCTTGTGGAGTCTTGCCACCAAACTTGTCTTATCAAGAAAAGAAAAGGTTTCAAGCCAATGTCAAGCACTATCTTTGGGATGAACCCTTCCTCTTCCGCCGTTACGCCGATCAAATCATTAGGAGGTGCATAGCAAACGATGAAGTGAAGGATGTTCTCTACCATTGTCACTCCTCACCATGTGGCGAACACTTTGGACCTTCCAAGACGGCAAATAAGGTATTGCAAACTGGTTATTATTGGCCTTCTTTATTTAAGGATGCGTATACCTTTGTCAAAACATGCGATAGGTGCCAAAGATTAGGAAACATTTCTCGGAAAGATAAAATGCCTTTACAAAATATTCTGGAGGTAGAAGTGTTTGATTTATGGGGCATGGATTTTATGGGTCCTTTCCCTCCTTCTTTTGGCAATCTTTATATCTTGCTTGCAGTTGATTATGTCTCTAAGTGGGTGGAAGCTATTGCCATCCCTTCATGTGATGCTAATGTGGTTGTCAAGTTCCTGCAAAGGAATATTTTTGCAAGGTTTGGAACACCTAGAGCCATTATTTCAGATGAGGGATCTCACTTCATCAACAAAACATTGGCACAAGCTCTAGCAAAGTATGGGGTACGGCATAAAGTGTCACTTCCCTATCATCCACAGACGAATGGCCAAGCCGAAATTTCAAATAGAGAAATCAAGAAGATCTTGGAAAAGACGGTGAGCATCAATCGTAAAGATTGGGTCACAAAAGTTGAGTGATGCACTCTGGGCATACAGGACAGCTTTTAAGACACCCATTGGAATGTCCCCATACCGACTTGTTTTTGGGAAAGCATGCTACTTTCCAGTGGAGTTAGAGCACAAATCCTATTGGGCGGTAAAGAAAATGAATTTTGATTTGAAGAGCGCCCAAGAAAAGAGAGCTATCCAACTGGATGAGTTGGATGAAACCCACCTTGAAGCTTATGAGAATGCAGGAATTTACAAGGAGCGAACAAAGCAGTGGCATGACAAGATGCTTGTGAAGAAGAAGTTCCAACCAGGGCAAAAGGTGTTACTCTTCAATTTGAGACTACGGCTTTTCCTTGGAAAGTTGAAGTCTAAATGGTCGGGTCCATTTGAGGTGGTAAAAGTTCAACCCTATGGAGCGGTGAAGCTAAAAGCTCAAGATGGAAATATTTTTCAAGACAATGGACAAAGAGTGAAGGCTTATTATGGAGATGAACTTAGACACATTGGCCAAGTGATTTTGGCCAAAATTGACTCTTGAGAGAGCTTATTACAGGCACCTAGCTAGAGGTGTAAAACCAAGCGCTAGTCGGGAGGCAACCCGATTTTTATTGCCTTGTCTTTTCATTTTCATGAGTTAGATTGTGTTTTCTTGGTAATTTTATGTCATTTTGCTATTTTATTGTGTTGTTGTAGGTTTGGAAGAGTCATTAGAAGAAAAGAGATGAGGATGGACAACATTTGCTCAAGTTAGGAGGTACAATGTTTTTAGTGTTGAAGAGGTAAGTGAGCAAAATTTGAAGTTAGGGGTTAAATTGCAAAAATTTTGAAAAATGTAGGCAAAATCGCACTCTGGCGACACGTTGCCAGATTGTCGTGAAGTTGGCGACGCGTCGCAAACTTCTGACAAGTTCACAGAACGTCTATAACGTTGGCGACGCGTCGCCAGTTTTCGCCCAGATTGGCAACGCGTCGCCAACACTATAATTCCTGTTTTTAACCCCAAATTTTTTCACTCAGTCTCACTTTCAACTTCATCTTCCACCTAAGAACTCCTTTAAATTCTAAACCCTAACTCTTCCGTGTGCATCACGGCTCGAATTCCTTGTTGATTTTTCATAGCAAACTCTGAAGCAAATAAGTTTCTTCATCTTCTTCTTCTCTTCTTCCTCTTTGTAGTGTGTTTTTGCCGGTGATTGATTAATGCTTGGAGGGGTCCAAAAATTGAGTGATTATGCTTGGGTTTCATGGATTCCTTGCTTGTTTTTGATCCACATTGATTATATCTATGTATTGGGAGTGATTTGTGCAATGGATTGTGGATTTGGATTGGAAATCATAGTTGGAATTTCTCCTTCAATAATAGCCACGAATTTTCATGGTAGATTCTTGTTCATGCGTGTACTTGATGTTGTGTTGATTCGGAACTTGTTATTTTCTCAAATTATGAATGGGTCAATCACGAATTACTGCCAATTTGCTCTAGGATAATTGAATTTTGAGTTTATATGTTTTCGAAAAATTGGAATTCAAATTCCTCCATAGGTACTTTGCACAACAATGTAGCTTCATGTGTTGTTAGTTTGCTTCAATTCTTTGTGTGAGTTGCATCTAGGTGTTGCACAGTGCAAGAATGATTCATTAGTTTGCACCCGGAAACATATTTTCCTTATGTACCAAGAGCACAAAGTAGGTATGGACTGTGATGAAAATCCCCTTGATGGCATGTTCATAAGCCTATTTCTAGTGGTTCTAACTTTTTTTTTCATTATGATTTACTTGATGGGCAAGTGTTTGTTACTTAGATGTCCACTCTTTACTTGTTTAGCTCTCACAATTCTAGGAACAATACTTTGTCTAGTAGATTTTCATGTGAAAGAAGTTGAACCAAATTTTGTAATTTTGCAGGAAAAATGCCGGGCAAATCAATGCCAGTCCACTCCTTGAAGCAAAAGGGGCGTGGATAGAGGGTGCGTGAGGAGGAGGCTCAAGAACCTCCTTATGACAAAGACCACTTTATTTCTTCCCGGGAAAGCAAATATTTTGACGGGTTCACCAACAAAAAGTTCACACCTGAACGAGGGTTTGACTTCACCAAGAAGGATAATGAAGGCATTCTGCAAGTGGTGGAGAGGCGAGGATGGCAGCACTGGGTTGTTCATCCTCAGGCAGTGGTGCCAAACGTCCTGATCATGGAGTTTTATGCTAACTTGATGGGAGCATACTACCTGAACCGTCGAGCTCGCGTTTGCTTTGTAAGGTCAAGGAGCGTGCACTATGGTGAAACCACCCTCAACAATATGCTTCAGATTAACCCATTGATTGGAGGGGCAGCGTGTCAGGACCACCAGTTAGCACTTGGCTATGGCCAAGAAGAGAATGATGAAGACATGAAATTAAATACAAGAGGGACTTGTTTGAACATGGTCTTAGTGATGAGAATACAAGACTATGTGAATTATGTGTTTTAATTACACATACAAAAGTTCTATGTGAACTATGCCATGAAATAAAGTTCTAGTACCAAACTGGACTGGTAACTAGTGACTAACATGGAACTATGCAATACTATGGGCCAAATTGCACATACATGAAAACTATGTATGACTTGGCAAGAAATAAAGTTTGAAGACTCAATTGAAAACCTTGGACTAGTGCTGGAATTAAAACTACAAACCAAGGATGGACAAATTTAGCCATGCAACTTTGTGAGATGGCTAAAGTGGAGATAAGCCAATATTGTGGCTCTTGGTCAATGAGCAGCCAACTTGACTTGAAATTAATTAATTGGAAGTGTTAGTGGAGCTATTAAAATATTGGAAGTTGCCTAGTGGAGCCATTAAAATAAGGTAAACCTTGGACAAAGAAATGAATTGTTTATTCATGGTGGAGCATGATTGATTTGTTTATTGGTGATGATGGAAGATGGAATTTATTATTGCTAAAATAATGGTGTGTTGGCCGAATTTTATATGGCATAATAATGCAATTATGTCCACATTTTGTGTACTTGGCATGTGGGCCAACAATTTAAAAAGAAATGCTGGAAATTGCATTGAATTTGGTGGCTAGAATGGAAGTATGGAGACATGGAGGGTTGGAGGCGCCATGCAAATTAGTTGGGGGATTTCCTTGGCATTTAAGCCAACTTTGATTAATCAATACAAGGCTGGAAGCCTTTGTCCGCCACCCAAAAATGCAGCTGCCATGCTTGACTAATATATTACATGAAATGGGTTAGTGCTTGGGAGAATATTGCATTGAATAATGCTGAAAATTGTTGTTTATTGTGCACTAGAGTGGGCGGCCTTCTTATGCAGCAAACATTCCTTGGAGTTGTCATTTAGTTGCTGCCTTTGTTGGTTTTGGAGAGCACTTGGCCGAAACACAAAGCTCTTCCATGTTCTTCCATGTTCTTGCTTGTTCTTCACTTGTTCATCTTGATTCTTGGCCGAAACTTGAGTGTTCTTGAGTGTACATCCAAAATTCCAGCAAAACTCTTGAAGATATCTTGTTGAGCATCAAGATTTGAGCTTGTTCTTGAAGGAACAAGGCATGGCCGAATATGTTCATGCATGTTCATGAAGTTCTCTTGAAGTTTACTTGGTGTTCTTGGTGTTGCATGTTGATTTGGAGCTCGGTTGTGCAAGTCCAGAATTTTCAGCCTTGTTCTTGAGGTAAAGGCTCAAGATTACTTAAATCCATGGTATGTTTTCCATGAATAAGAGTTATATTGACTAAAGGAAGGCTGTATTGTGTTAGGAAAGCCTTGGACCGAAAGTTTGAAGCTAAACCACCAAAGAACACTAGTTGGCCGAATGGTGTGCATGTTTATCCTTGAGTGTTCTTGGTGAGTTCATGGTGTTTTGGCATGGAAATGATGATTTCATGAGTTTATGTGAATGATATGTGAAACTCATGGTGGCTGTGTTTATGGCCGACAATGAAAGGTAACTTGGACTTGGAGATTGAAGCTTGGATTAAGACATTCAAGCTTGTGTTGGACAAATTAGCCAAAGCACCCTTGGAATTAAAGTTTCAAACTTAACTTGGAAGAAATCCAACAAGGCCGAATTTACTCAAGCTAAAAAGTGTGGTAAGGATTCATGAATTACTTGTGCTTGGTATATTTTCCATGATTAATGACAAGTAATTGAAGCTACTAATTGATGGTCAAGATTTGCCAAGTGATGTTAGTATGCTTGAAGGGCAATATGGAATTAATGGTTCAATGGGTTGATTAGCTAATCAATGAATGGCAAGTGTAAAGTTCTTGGTGGGTTTGGCCAATCCATCAAGCACTTGAGAGCTCGAGGGGAATGGAGATGATTTCATGAAGAAATGGTGTGCAAAATTGTACATGAGCACTTGCTAGTGGCTATGGCCGAATTGAAGAAGTGGTGTGTGTGTGAGTTTGTGTGCTTTTGTTGATTGATTGTGCATGCTAACCAACTTATTATTGATATATGTTTAATATAGGCTTCGTCCAAATTGTATTTTCCTTGTCTTTGTGTCTTTGGATGTAGGTACTAGCTTGATTATGGAGGTTAAGCTTATGCTTAACAATATGAACTCCTTTGGAGTTGTGTGAATCCTTACTGAGTTTTAAACTCACTGCCCTTATTGGTTGAATTTTCAGGAAAGGGTAAAGAGCTTGAGTAATTGTGCTTCTGTTTGGACTTCTTGGTTTTTGTGTACCAAGTTTACTTATTGTCCAAGGTATGTGTGCCAACAAATTCTTGGCTTGAAATGTGCATTTTATTCCATGGTCTTATGTAGGCCGAATTTAATGGATTAAGTTTTGCAGGAGATTAGCTGTGGGACTTGAGCTAGGAGGTGTTGGTTGAGTGGGCTTTTGGCATTTGAGACTTGGTGGGCTTTGGAGACCAGTAGCTTGGTCTTTTGGACTGGTACCTATAGTGCACATTTTGTAGTACCCTTTGAGCATTATGGGTAGTTGTGTACATATGGGCTATGTGAGAATTGGGCTGCAAGTTTTGGGCCCATTTGCATCCTTGGCATGATTGCCATGTAGTTGTTGTTAAGTTGTGGACTTAAGCACTTTTGGGCCCATGTTGGACTTATGCATTTTGGGCCTTAGTGGACTGTGTATGTTGGACTTGTTGGCTGTATGTTAGCCAAGTTTCTTTGGACTTTATGATTATCAGCATGATGTTTTGATGTTGGCTTCCTTGTGTACTATACTTGGCCGAATGCTCATCATCATATATGTATGTGTTTTCAAGCTTGAAAATGGATATGGGCTTCTTTGTTGCCATGCATAAGACTAGTACACTTGATTGCACACAAGTTAAGCACTTAAAGGAAAAAGTGCAAGTATTGCTTGTTTTGCAAGTAATGGGTTGGGCTTGCTTAAGCTGCAAGGTCTTGGTCTAAATAAGCAGGGACATCCTGGGCCACCTCCCAGGCCAATAAAAAGAATGCCCAATAATCTACTTAATGAAGGTTGGGTAACTAAACTCTGATGATAACTCTTAAAGACCAAAGTATTCTGGACCTTCAGGGTAGTGGTTGGTGAGAGGCACAGAGTGTGCATGGGCTGGGGCCTGTGTGGGGTGTGACACAGCGAAAGAGGTCTCTTTGGATCAAATGGTTGAGGTAATTTGTGGGCACCCGGTCAATTGGACATTGAGCCGGGATCAGTCACACAGGAAGCTATACTTTAGCTCTGTAGAACTCCCACCAGAGATGAAGGCCTGGAACTACTTCATCTCTTCTCGCCTTGTCCTGACCATTCATGTGAAGGAAGTCACCACGGATCGCCTGGAAATCCTGTACAACATTGCTTGTGACATTTGGATAGATGTCGGCCAGCTGATATACAAGCATATAATCTGGGCAGCTCAGTCAAAACGGGGAAACCTACCTTTCCCTCAGTTGGTCACTACTTTGCTGTTGAGGGCCGGTTTGAGCATTGAGGACTCCCTGAAGATATCTCTTGTGATCAGGCCAATTTCAGTGGACAAGCTTAGTAGGACTGTGGAGCACGCCCAAGAGGTAGCATCAGATGAAGAGGAGGCTGACGCCGCTCAAGAGCAAGAGCAGGAGGCAGAAGAAGAAGAGAAGTAGCACCAAGAAGAGTAGGATTAGGAGCACTTTCTAGGAGCTGAAGAGTTAGGTGGGGCTCCTGATTAGCTGATTGACCCGGCTACTATGACGCCGGCATCTTTGGCCATAGCACTGAACAAAATACACATTCTGATGAAAGACCAGCATGAAGAGTCCATGGCCTGATTTGAATCAATTGGTGGGTCATTTGCCTTATTTGTCAAGGAGACACGTGAGGGCATCTTACTTCTTGCTGGCAACCAGGAGTCTCTTTGTGGTCAGGTCTGCTGGGGCCACCAGCAGCAGAGCCTTCCACCGAACTACCCACTTTTCCGTCCTATTCCGCCACATTTCCACCCCTCGGCATATCAGTGGTACATGCCGCATCCCTCGTACCACCCACCGCCATTCTATCCACACTTCGCCCCACCACGTGACCCGTCTCAGGGTCCTTCTTCCTTCCCTCCAGCCGGTGGTTCTTCTGGCCAGGATGACATGGGCGAGGACTAGTTGGGGCGGGAACTCCCACCCCCAGGTATGACGTTTCAATAAATTTTAACCATTGAGGACAATGCTTTATTTAAGTTTGGGAGAGTTAGTTAGTTTGTTTTGCTACTCTTGCTTATGTTTAGTCATCCTTGCTACTCTTGCTTATGTTATTATTTTTGTTTTGTGTTTAGTCTAATTATTTATATATGATATTGCTTTTCATTTTTAGTTAAATTAGTTTTATTGAATAAATATTGTTTTTCTCTTTAAGTCTGTCACAAATGTGGTCGTTCTTTAGGATTAGTATCTGATAATAGAGAAGATTAAATAAAATTCATCAAGAATGGTCTGAGTAAGGATTACTCCTAAGATGCATTCTTAGGGATTAGTACATCATGAACTTCTTAGTTTATGTTATTGTTTTTGTTTTAGTCTAATTTGTGTTTCTATTTTTCTTTTATTTAATCTTGGTAGGCTGCATTTAGGAGTATTTAGGACCTAATGGAAACCTTTGTTGCATTTGAATGGATATGGCTGCCAATTTTACACTCTTGAAGTTTTGATGATTTTGGAAAATCAATTTTAATATTTTTGGTAAAATCTTGAGGGTGTGATATGTTGAGCTTGGGAGTTGTGCTATAAACGCGTTCACTTTTAAAAATATTACAATGTGTTCCAATCTTGAATTTGCGTATGAACCTAACAACCCAGAATAGTTGTATGAAACTTAAAGCTTGTTTGGTTTCATAGGAGGAACCGTTCCACTAAATTGTTAATTCCCATAATGCTTTCTTGTAATGAGGCCCTTCGCGCTTAAATTCATTATCTTTTGGTTATTTCACCTTCACTTTGCGCGCTTATTCGATTTATACCCTTGATAATAGTTGAGGTGGAAAAGGTAAATCTCGGGCTTAAAAGAGACTGTATCGAGTTGAATAAAGTGGGAAATAATGGTAAGTTTGGGGGTTCTTATATTGTCAAAAAAAAAAAAAGAGAAACTAATATAATAATAAAGTATACTACTCTGCTGTTTTATAGTATCAAAGTAGGTTAGGGTCTTCTCCTAAGGCAAGAGTCGATCACAGCTCTAAAAGATGCTTGAGATATGAGTATGATTTCAAAAAAAAAGAAAAAAGAAAAATCACCTTGGATTGTATTAAGTTAGTAGCTTGGGTATAGGCAGAGCTCCTGTTTGTACACTTGCCAAACGGCGAAATACATGAAAAGGAAATAGTAAGTAGTTAAGTTTCATAACGGGTTAGTGAATGATGGATTGGTACTTGTTCATTTTGATCGATTCTTTTAAGCCTTTGATTTAGTTCTCTCCACCTCACTAACCCCATTCAGAAAGCTGTTACCCAGTTCCTCCTTTCTTGGCCTAATCCTGTTGAGACATTACAAAAAACCATTTAAGCTTTGAGTGTTGTACAACTCACCATAGAAGTTTATGGTAGGGAATGTTAAATCTTTTTGCAAGTTTATGGAAAGGAACCTAGTGCAAGTTTCAAGCAGATGGCATTACTCTTTTAACTAGAATGGAGCTTAAATATTGGGAGTCACACCACTAAGAACTTTACCTTCAGTAGCAAAACTTTTGTTTCCTTACTCATCATTTCTTCTTTTCAAGTTAATCTCGTGAATCATTGATATACAGGTGTAGCATTTGGCTGCCATTGTAGTTTCTCTGGTTTTTTGGAATTAATTTTTCTAGGATAGGACGCTAGGGACTAGCTTAGATTTAAGTTTGGGGGAGTTTGTTCAGCGCATAATTCAACTGTCAAAGTTGTTTACTTTTTGGCGACTTTGACTGCTAATTACTTGCAACTCTTCCTATTTATCTTTTGTTTTTTTCATTTTCAATGTCATTTTTCAGGTGGGATGGTATTGTGAAAAGAGTAGATTGAAGCGGGATTGAGCGGGACGAAGTTGTGGCAGTTGAAGTGCCGGTATGCTGGAAAATTATTCTGGCAACGTGTCACCAGAATGAGAGACAGATTAGCAACGTGTTGCCAACGTTATGAACGTTCTGAGTTGCTTTCAGCAAGCTGGCGATGCGTCGCCAAAAAGTCAAAAAATTGGCAACGCGTTGCCAATTGTAAATCTGCTCATCAAATCTCAGAATTTAGACAGTTCACACGCATCCAACTAAGCCTCCTAGCATTGGATACCTTCCACAATCTTTTGGCCATAAATAAAAGGAGGAGAGAAGAGCTTGGGACTTCTGGAACACACTTGATACATCTAAACATCTAGATCTTCTCTTTATTTCCTTGAAAGCTCCATTGGAGGAAGCTTGGAGCTTGGAGAAGGTGGTCTTAATCAAGGAGGCTTAGTCTTCTAAGGGCTTCGCTAAGTTTCTTCCTTTCTTCTTATCTTTCTCTTTACTTGTAGTTCTTTGGATACTTTGTTTATGGATTATTTTTGGAATCATTTGATGGATTGTGAGTAGATTGTTCATATCTTTCTAGGATGACATTACTCTACCTTGCTATTCTATGGATCTGAGTTTATATTGATGATTGTGGACTACTTGTGTTACCTCTTTTCTTGTGTTATTTGTTATGTGAGTAAGGCCTTCTCACATCTTTTTAATTCACCTAGTCCTTGAGAGAGGCCTATAGGTGAGTGGAAGAAACAAGGAGGTATAGTGGATATCTTGAATTAGAGGTAATCATGGATTTCACTAGGTGTCAAAAGGAGATCAGGGCTTATTCCACCTAAGGTTAACACTTGAGCTTGATAAAGCCAAGTTTAATCCTTGGGTGAGCAAGAACTAATCTTGAGAAAGACGTTTTTTAGCTATGAATCTCATCACCACACAAAGGGGGTCAACTTAAGGATTGTATCTATTTTGGGTAGCAAGGCTAGAGTAGTGGAATCCTAGAGAGATAGTTTTCTTAACTTAGCCAACTTAACAAGTTTCTTTTTAGTACTTGCTATTCCTTCTAGTTAATTTCTTTAATTTCTTTACTAGTGGTAACTTCTTCTTCATTACTTGAATCCTTCACGCCTTTAGCTTGGGAACTTAAAGTAATTAACTTTCAATCCTAGGTAAAAGTCACAATTTCCCTTGGGACGATACCCATATTTGCCTTGTAATACTCGTTAAAATCGTACACTTGCGGGTGAATTTGGGGTTATAAATGAAAAACTCTTGAACTCCACCACAACAAAATGTAAGTGTAAGGGACTCCAAAGTAGCATGGGCAGTGGGATCAAGATGCTCAGGTGATACATGTGTACTTGGCTAATACACCGATATGCCTGATGCATAGGGGCATATCTGTGATGGGCATTGACGACCCATACTCTGGGGTGCGTCGTGACTTACAGTTCTTGATAGGCCATTAATATGGTAGAGCCCTAAAGTATAGTAAATCATGGAGGGAAGTATTCCTAGGGGTCCTAAAAGTGTATGTGGCATGGCCACAGTACACTGGTTACACACTTTGCCTAGTGACTAATAAGAGATGTTAGGTACCAAACCTACAGTGAAGAATTATCAGTGTGAGTGTTAGTGGATGAGTTGTACACTCATTAAGCTAACTTGCACTAAGAGGTTTGGTATAGAGATGTTGGGTGCCGAACTTGGAGTGAGACTTGCAAGCGTAAGTGTTAACGGACAAGTTTAACTTGTTAAGTTAGCTTACACTAGTGGGTTCAGGCATTGGAGAAAACTTGAAGGAAGATTACTAGTGTCAGGCTGGAGTAATGAACCATCAGTGTGAGAATTAATGGACAAGTTCTATACTTGTTAAGCTATGCTTACATTGGGGTGTTTTGGTACAAGTGTGTTAGGTGCCGAACCTAGAGTAAGCTTTCAAGTGTAAGTGTTAGTGGACAATTTTGAAGCCTGTTAAGCTAGCTTACCCCAAGGCGGTTTAGGCATAGGAGGCAGTATGAATAAGTTGTTGGTGGCCAGGCATTTTGGAACAGGTTTAAACCTGTTACGGATCCTTCAGTAACTTCCATAAGCTGGGGATAATGGAAGACCGTACCATAGTCTTCAAGAATGAAGTTGCACAAAGTTGTATAAGACCGAATAAAGTCAGGCTAAGGTGGGGAGGATAGTGAGCGATATCGGTGTGTTGTTGATTGTGAGCATAAAGAATGGCATTGGCCATAGTACCTATACAAGTGAAGGCTCGACTTGAATGCCATAAGGCATTAGTCTAACAAGTCGAGTAGGTGAACACCAAGTGGGTTGTCATGGAGCTGGCACCCCTTGGTAGGTTTAATCTGGATATGTGGCACTATATCCTAGGTTTTATCTCAAGGTGGAAAGATACAATTTGGAGGACCAAAATTTCCAAGGTAGGGAGAATGTTACGGCCCTTCAAGTATCTGACCAGTAACGGTCAAGTAAGACTGGGTTCCAAGTTAAGAAATCCTTTACTAAATATTTGTTATGCATTTCAAACAAGTAGAAAGGTTTAGAAAAGTTCCTCAAACACAATTGGCACCTAAGTGTCACCAGGGGCAAAATGGTCATTTTGTATCCTGTGGTGATAGGATTGGTTTTAAAGTTCAAAGTAATTCTTTTGGACCTAAGTGGGGGATGGAATTACCAAAGTTAGTGGCACTATTTGGAGGTGGGGTTCTTGATGAATTTGGAAGCCCCATGGACTGCCCTAGTGAAAGCAACCTTACTCTTGCATAGTCTTGGTGGATTGAGCTTTGAAGGGACCTTTTTTGTCCTTGGAAGCTTGGGTACATTTTTCTTCTTTGTGTTCTTGGTTTTGTAAGCTTTCTTATGGTTGAGTCAAGTTTAGTTGAGCTAGAATTGGTGCCATTTGTGATGAATTTGTCTTGGAATCATAGGAAACTCATAGAAGAGCCATAGAAGCTTTGGTGCTCAACTTACTTGATTTTTCTTTGGATGTATTTAAGGTAAGGGGATTTCTTGTTTTCCTCATTATGTTAATGCATTTGCATCATATTTAGCCTTGGGGATTAGTAATTGCAAGCCTAGAAGTGATTGGAACAATGTTTGAGTCAATTGTGCATAGTTTTCATGAAGATCAACGAAGTTGGCAAGTTTATGGAGATAAGGTGCCATTCTAGTCACCTAGGTACCAGCTGGGGCCTAGGCGTTAGGATGCTCATTTTTGGACAACATCAAGTCAACTATGGCACCAGGCTCGCGCTGCAGTGCCACAATTACTTCGGAACTCATCCAAGAAGGTTGTTTTTTGTTCCTAATTGGTTCCTAAACATCCTAGACATGTTCCTAAGGTTGGATGAAGATTTAAAATGGAAATATAATGAAGAAAAAAAGACAAATGGATCAAATGAAGCAAAAAGAAGATGGTGTGTGAACAATTGAACCATGTGTGTCCATAAGGGTATTTTGGCGCCCTAGTTGAGGCTTGTAGTCATCCTTAAGGTAGTTTAAATGCATTAATAGTGAGTAACCAAGTAGTTAAAGCAAGAAGCATGGTGAACTAGACCGCGGCCTAGGCAACTAAGGGAAATGCATGTGCACTAAGGCATGGTTAGTATGGGCAGCTTATAGCACAACTTGCTATAGTTTGGAAAGATGACTTGAGCCAGTATTTCATTTACCATAGAGTAGCTTAAGAGCCACAAGATCTATAGAAAGTTAGTGAAAACACCTAAGGGCCAAAGAAGGCACTACGAGGCTAATAGGGGCACATAAGTGCATTTGGGCACAATGCAAGCTCTAAAGCCCATGGGAAGCCTAGATTGGATTAAGAGGTTGCTTAATACCCAAGTAAGTGCAAGTTACCCTAATAAATGAAGAGGAACACTAAGAGCTGTAAATAGGTAGGTGATTTAGCACTCAAGTTAAGTTACATAGGCACATTAAAGGGTCTTTGAGGAGCAAGGTAGTTAAGCTACCTTAGTGCATTTAAGACCTTAATATGTGCAAGGGAACATAAGGAGCACTTAGAGCAAGCATGATTCCTAGTGATGGCCAACTCATTAAAGTGTAGCAAGTGCCAAGCCTAGTATTGTACAAGGTTCACTAAGGAAGGTGGAGGCTTAGTAGCACTTAGTCACTTAGTTGAGTCATAGACCTGATGGACTAAGGTGAGAGCCTAGTACACCTAGGCGCAGAGGTTTAGTATGCCTAGCTACCTATTTGGGTCATAGGCCCGAAGAGCTAGAGCGGGAACCTAGTACGCCCAAACTAGAATGACCATGTGCTAGTCAAGGTTCACCATAGGAAAGATGAAAGGTTAGTAACACCTAGTGGCCTAGCTTGGTCCTAGACCTGAGGCACTAGTGTGGGACCTTAGAGCACCTAACTTGGTTTGGTCAAGTAGACTTGGATTACTCCTGCACATAGTATTCAAGGGGAGGTTATTACGTGCTTAGGTCACAACCTGGCACAGTAGGCAAGTCAAGGCTTGCTAGAGTGAGTTCAGGGCTAGAACTCGCTAGGAGAGGACTAGGATGAAAAAAGGTCCCAAGGGACTCGAGTATATATGCATATATTAGGCCTCAGACCGTTATGAGCTCGTGGTAGATTTGTGACATTTGTTGCCCATTGTCCTCTAGTGTTCTTTTGCAGGCACCCCCCCCAAAAACCCCTTACCGAGAATCTATGATTCTCATCCCTTAGTTTATATGTGCAGGTTTGGGTGGTTCGGCCAGCAACCCGAGATGGTTGTTGAGCTAGTTGAGCAGGTACAAGTTATACTTGCTTGTTTGTATCTTCAGGTTTATTGGGTTGTTGTATACTAACTATGTTGGATTGACCTTTAGCAATGGTTGATCTAGGAGCACAATGGGAGGTCGAGGCTATCGGCACTTAAAAGGTAGAGCTCAGGTGGTTAGCCTAGTAGGATAATCTCAGTAAGTTATGCTTGAGTACTTAATTGTACTAGGTGTCTCTAGCAACAATAGGAGCAGCAGCAGTAAAAGGCAGAGGAATGTAGATAATAGATTTATAATTTTAGGGTTTAGAATTGTTGACAGAAAAAATTAAAAGACTACAAGTATTATTATATAATTTATTTTAAAATTTTTAATGCCAAATTAGCATTTTTTATTAGGATGAATGTTGGAATTGATAGAAAGTAGTTGATTGAGACGCACAATAAGATAAAGGTACTTCATCAAGATAATTTGATGATTAGTTACCCGTTTTGGACAAAAAAAAAATCTAAGTAACCCTTGATAAATTTTACTCAAACCAAAACTATAAGCTTATCCATTATGAGCACATTAAGAAAGTTTAGATGTGACAAGGGTCACAATCTTACAACTCAATGCAACGAGGATACGTCGGAGACCAATTCAATAGAGGGAGGTGAAGAAACAGTAGTACAAACAAAGAACACACGAACACCAACAGTCACCACAGCAGGATACAACTCTTTCTTTTTCTTTTCCTTTTTTTTTTTCACACGAACACCGACAACCACCACAAGAGGATACCACTCTTTTTCTTTTTCATTTTTTTTTTGTTGTTTTTCTGGGCTTGATATCGAGCGGATTTATAGCTTCAATATATATAAATACTTTTGTCCCTAATCTTTGAGTCTCTAAAGGACGTGAGAGGAGTTGGATAATAACGCACTATATCTCTGAGCTCCTTTCTCCTCCCATTTCCTCCAGATCCCTGGCTTCGTGACAGAACATGGGAAGTTCTTCAAATTCGCTCTGAGCTCTTTTTGATGCCGGTCAGCATCTTTGTGGAGTGACATTGAGACTTGTAGAGGGACTTCTTGAGAGGGAGATCGCCTGGAGTCCCGAACTGCCCAGGGAGCGCGCCTGAAAAGCTCAGAAGAGAGGGTGAGGAGGTCCCCGGGGTGTGTTTCCGGGGAGGAGCCTCCGACGCCCAAGTCAGTGTCCTGAAAGAAAATAAGGGAGGAGCACTGAAAAGTAGAACGGCCTTGCCTGTTTGTGTTTTCTCAAGGAGAGGAGTCTACTCAAGGATCGATCCCTTGCCCAGGTTTATTTCCTGGTATTTATAGGAGTGTTCAGCCTGTTCAGATCATGACACGTATCCGGTCAGATCTTTCCTGAATTTCTGGGCGTAGGGGACAAGTAGCCGGTGGCAGGTTTCTTGAGCCTTGAACCGAGACAGGTCATGATGGGACCTAGATGGCGTCGGTGTGTTAGACCGCCGTTTGGGGCGGCCTATAACGTCTGTGGGTGACATGTCAGAGGCTCCTTAAATGCTCATGCCGTACTCCCGAACTCCCTGGACGAGGTCGTCCTCTGGCGCGGACGATGCCCCTTCGGGAAATATGCCCGTAGTTCGGGGAGTTCCCTGATTCAGGGTTCCGCCTTCGGGGAGATCCTCTTCGGCTTGCAATAGCTAATTCTCCATCTCTGAAGACGATCTGTTTAGTACCTCGGGGGGGCTAATAGTATCCTCGCGTTCCCTGACGCTCCGAGTTCGGGACAGATAGAGGCGATAGCCCTTCGGCTATCACCTTTCTCCTCCCGTTTCCTCTAGATCCCTGGCTTTCTGACAGAACATGGGAAGTTCTTCAAATTCGGACACTGCCTAACCTCAACGAAGTGCAAAAGAGGCATTTATTGACAAAAGTACAGCCATTCCTCCACCAAATTTGGCAAGAACTTCAAGCAAAGTCCTTCAATCAACCATGATGGACTGCTCTCCTCTCTTCTAGAAGTCATTCTGATACTAGCGATATCTCCATCCTCGATGGAAAAATAATGCAATATCGAAAGCTGCCGAGGACTAACCCATTCTGGCAGCTTTTCGTGCCGGTCACGCCTTAGGTACAGCTCCTGCAGACGCGGCGGAGGTGACAACTGATTCATCATTTCCATGACCTTCCTCTACCTGGAATTTTCTAAGTCAATCGATGAAACCTTCAACTCCTTTAGCTCAGAGAGCACATGCCATTCGTTTTCTGATATCTCGCTCTCACTGCTTATGTTCATCCGCAGCACATTCAGCTTTGCAAGTTTCTAAAGCTCCGATAGCTGGAAGCTACTTCTATTAGCCTGGCGGACCACTTTGAAGCCAGAAAGTTCTTGCAAGTTGGAAAGCTGATCGAGCATCTTAGGAAGGAAGTCAATACGACATAAGCTGAGCCCCAAAACCAGCAGCCTCTTCAGATAAGTTACTTGAGAACTTATTTTGGTTAAGTTGCTACAGCCTGTTAAGATGAGAAACTGAAGATTTCGGAGCTTCCGAATCGATGATGGTACCTCTCTTAGACTCAGAATTCCACTTAGGTCCAGGCACGCAAGGCGCTCAAGGGAACAAATCCAAGTGAAGAGATCTTCAACAGAGATGTTCTTTCTGTCGAGCTTAGTCTGAGACAAGACCAACACTTTGAGGGAGCTAAGATTCTCCTGAATAAGCATTTTAGAGGGAACCACAGTGCTTGGCATGACTAGAAATGCGCAGAGTTGTGGACTAATTTTTTCTGTGCTTGGATCAATGTCCATCCCGTTGTTGCAATAGAGCCAGCGTGATCTGTTTGTTAAAATCTGCCTGCCCTTGTCGCTAAACATGCAAAGGCTTTCATCTTCCAAAATCCTTATCAGGAAGACCCTTATAAGATCAAGCATTTTACATGATGCCCCAAGGCATCTTTACTTGCTGTCATGTTGACGGGTGGAGAGACTTCCTGAGGAGGCGAGCGCCTGGAGCTCTGGTTTCCCAGCTGAGTGTGCCTGAAAAGCTCAAAGAAGAGGTTTGGAGGTCCCCGGTTTGCTTTTCCGGGGAGGACCCTCCGACGCCCAAGTCAGTTTTCTGAGTGAAAGTGGAGGAAGAACACTAAGGGATCAAGTGTCTTGCCTGTTTTGTGTTTTCTCAGAGGGAGGAAAATGCCCCCCTCCTTTGCCCAGTCCCCTTTCCTAGTATTTATAGGAGTAGATGGTCCGTTCAGATCATGACATGTGTTCGGTCAGACTTGATCTGTGCTTTTGGACCTAGGGGACAGGCAGCCGTTTGCAGCCTCCTTTAGCCCTGGACTCGGACAGGTTGTGTCAGGACTGGGGCGGCTGCGGCGTGTCAGTTCGCCGTTCTGATGTGACGTGTAGGGCTTGTGGGCGACATGTCAGAGGCTCCTTAAATGCTCATACCGTACTCCCGGGGTCCCCTGGGCGAGGTCGCCCTTCGGTGCGTGCACCCTCTTCGGATTCTATCCGTCCTTCGGTGCAAGCACCTCCTTCGGGATCTATCCCATAGTTCTGGGAGTTCCCTTGATGAACACCTTCTTCGGGACTCACACCCATAGTTAGGGGATTCCCTTGTTCAGGTGTTTCTTGTTCGGGGAAGATCCTCTTCGGGGCCTCTGCCTTCAGGGAGATTCTTCCTTGCTTCAGAGAGATGGCTCTCTTACCCGAAGAGGGTCAGTTTGGCCCCTCGATGGAGATGGTGTTGTCCTCGGAATTCCTGACGAGCTAACCAAAGTCTCGAGCTCATAGTGTTTGACTTCGCACCTTCCGAGGTCAGTGAAAAGATCCTCTCTTGGGTGACGTCAGACTCCTCGGCCAATATTCTGGCAGGGAGTTACTACCGAGGAGGCAATAGCCTTTGGCTATCACAGGCCCCCCTCCGAAAAGCCGGAGTGAGAAACTTCGGTTCATCGGTTTTTGGGTCCTGTGGTTGTGATATCTGCGCCGAAGACGCCTTCTTCTGCTTGTAGCGATGGGCAGTATTTTTGCGTCCTCGAGGCGCGAGAAGATAGGCTGTCCCTGTGCCGAAGATACACCCTCTGCCCGAAGTCACAGGCTGTCTCTTGGTGTCCTCGTGGCGAAGGAAAATAGGATAACCTTGTACCGAAGATAGACCTTTTGCCCGAAGTCACAGGCTGTCTTTTGGGCGTGCTCGACGTGATGGACGACACGTGGCACGTTTGCTCTGCGATGACCGACACATGGCACACTATTATTGGGTGGGAATGCACTGAGTATGGCAGGCGCGACTTTTCAGGCGCATTTAGCAGTTATGGCGACGCTTCGCCTTCCGAGGGGTATTAATGACGACGGTTCACCTGGCCTTCTCGGCCTATATATACCAGCCCTGTCATAACCCTCTTTTTGCTTCTGCTTTTGCTTTCTTCTGCCTTCTAATTCTCTCCCGATTTTCCACGGCGGTTCTCCTTTTTCAGGCGTTTTTCCGACCACTTTTCACGACGGCTTCCAGAAATCCAAATTCCGGCAAGACCTTTGGTGGGTTTTAGTCCTTTTGCTTTTTTCAAAGCTTCTTCTTTGTTTTTCCCGAACTCATTTTCCTTGTTTTTCCTGAACTCGTTTTCATCATGCCTGTTCCCGAGAGTTGGCAACCTCTTCTTTCTCACCCCTGCTTCACTACTCCGGCAAAACTAGCGAAGTGGAAGAAAAAGTTTTTCTTACCCTCTTACTCTGTGACGAGGTTGCCCCGTCCTGACCAATTTCCTTTCTCCAACTGAAGTGATGAAATCACCGTTTTCCGAGCCCAACTGAAGGCCGGACTTCGGTATCCCCCCCCGGAGATGGTTAGCACGTTCTGCAACTTCCATGGCATTGCCGTTAACCAACTCCCACCGAACTCGTACTGCTATTTCAACGCCTTCCTTTATATGTGTGGCGTTTTCAAAATAAAACCTCACTTTGTAGTTTTTCTCCAGTACTACAAGCTCTTCGTGGTCCCGAAGTGTGGCTTCTACTTTATGCTACCTCGGGGATCCGGGAGCAAAAAGTATACGTTCACCTTCGCCACCAAAGACAGCTGGCGAGGGTGGCAACAAAAATTCTTTTTCCTGAAGAAGTCGGAGACTTGGTCGCACGTCCCGACCAAGTGGGCTCAAGGGAGGCTCAAGATGGATGTTGTTGACCCGAAGATACTGCTCGACGTCGACGTAGCACCTATCTTTGAGGACTTCGACAGGCGCATCCGGGCCGTCTCTGACTGGGCTGCCGAGGTCTCTCCTCGTGCCCTTTACCCCTTTCCGATCAACTGGAGGCTCATGACTGAAGAGGTCCTTCGGGAACTCAAGGTGGTAAAGGAGCATGAAACAGACCTCAACATGCCGAAACCGGCTTCTTCGGGGAAGGACTCCTGGCTCGTGAAACTCCTTCGGGGGAATGAGACTTATGAGTCTTTTTATGAGAGTAAGTTACTTTCTCATTTTTCCCTTCATAACTTCATCTTGGAGTTACACTGATCTTCTTTTTCTTTTTTCAGAGATGGGCGACGACGCGGCTGCCTTCTACAAGGCTCTTTTTACCGGGCAGGCCGAGAGGGGCGAACAGACAAAGAAGGCCGCCTCTCGGAGGCGGAAGCAGACTTCGGCCGGCCCTCCTTCCAAACGGGCAAAGAAAGCTGCTCCTTCCTCTCTTCCGCAAATTCTGGAGGAGGTAGGCGAGGAGCCCGAAGACCTTGCTGCCCCTTTGCCCGAGGTTCCTTCTGTCGACGTCCCTTTTTCCGACGTCCTTCCTCAAAGCCCCACGCCTTCGCACGTTCTTCTGGAGGGCGATGGGGAGGAGACCCCTTCTGCCGAGGAACGGCGCCAAATAAAAGGCAAGGGGATCTCTACTGAGGCGACGTCGATTCTTGACGACGACGTTACCGAGGTGCCAGCAGGTTTGTACTTTGTCGAAGAACCTTTTTTTCTCTTGTAAATCCTTAAGGGTTTTCTGGCCTTAACCAATTTTTCTGCCTTGTTGTGCAGCGGAGTTGGCCGCTCCTGACTGGGTTGCCGATCACGCCCGCAAGAGGGCCCTTCGGGATGCCAAAGTCCCAGCAGGGAAAGTTCCGAAGGAGCCCTTCTGGACGTTCACGGAGGACATGAATATGTACTCCGAGGACTGTCCCGAGATGGCCAGGCAGATGTGCAAAGGGATGTTTACTGAGGCCTCTTACAAGGCCCTTACGGCGGCTTACCCAGGCGACATCTCTTTGGCCGCCAAACTCACTGAACATGCCGCCCAGGTACGCTTCACTGTTTCCTCAGTGCCAAATTCGCCTTTGCTTTTTACTTAGCATCATTTTCCCTTTGTTTGCTTTTTTTGCAACTGATGGGGTATGCCGGGTTGCTCCGTGTTCGGGTGGCGCGAGAGTCAGAAAGGAGGGCGTCACTCTGGGACCTTTACACCAAGACGAAGGCCCAGTGTTCGGCGTTGGCTGCCGAAAATGCTCAGTTGAAGCAGTCTTCAGAGAAGGAAATTGCTGAACTTCGGGAGGGGTTCATAAAAGAGAAAGAGGAACTTGAGAAAGGCACCTCCTAGAAACTTTCCGACATCGGCTCTCGGATGGCGGAGCTGACTTCGATCGTAGAAACGATTCAAAAGGATAAGTCAGAAAGTGACGCAATCCTTGCGAAGACGCTCGAGGAAAAGGCCCAGCTTGAAGCCGAGGTCGCATCTCTGAAGAAGCCTTCAGAAGAGAAGAAGAAGATGAAGGCATTGAAGAGAAAGCTCAAGGATCTGGAGAAGGATTACGCGGATCTGGAGAAGGACTATGCAGATTTGGCGGACAAGAAGCGGGAGTCCGATGATATGACGAAGTTGGGCTTTCAAGACGGCTTCTGTCTTGTTCGGCACCAAATTCTGTAGAAGTTCCCAGATTTTGACCTCTCCTTCCTGGAAGGCATGAACATCCCCAAGGAGCCTCGGTGGACTTGGTCCAAGATCGAGCATTTGAAACTGCCTCCTTCTCTCCCGGCGCCTAAGGCTACCGACAAAAGCACAGAGGCTGGCAGTTCTCAAGACGCCGAGGTTCCTTAGTTTGTACTAGGGCCTTTTGTCTTCATTTTCTTCTTCTTTTTTGTAGTCTTTCAGCAACTTTCTTCTCTGTAAGCACTCTTTGGCTCAATAGATAAAAATTTGGCTAAGTATTTTTTGCCAGATTCCTTTGTTTCCCTTTGTCCCGAACATAATTCGCTCGAGAGACTTCGGAAAACCACACTTTTGCTTTCCTTTGTCCCGAACATATTCGCTCAAGAGACTTCGGAAAACCATACTCTTGCTTTCCTTTGTCCCGAACATATTCGCTCAAGAGACTTCGGAAAACTTACTTTTGCTTTCCTCGGCGATTGCTTTCGTGAGACTCTTGTTTTGTACTTCTTCAGAACTTTTTACTTAGACAAATTTTTCCAACTTGTGCAATACAACTTTCCCACCGAACTTTTTAGGCATAGAATTTTTTTAAGGCCTCTGAGTGCCAAGTATTTTTTAATTCTATGCCTTCGGCATCACCGAGCTTATAAACTCCTTTTCGTACTTCGGCAAGTACCAGGTAGGGTCCTTCCCAATTTGCGCGAAGTACCCCGTGGGACGGCTTTCGGGGTGCAAATTCAGCCTTTCGGAGAACGAGATCTCCCTTCTTTATTCCTTTTGGCCTGGCGCATAGGTTTATGGCTGCTGCCACTCTTTGCTGGAAAGCTTTTCTTCTCAGCTCGGCTACTTCTCTGTGTTCGCTGACGAGGTCGAGCTTGGTTCTCAGGCCGAGGTCATTTCCTTTTTCATCGAACACTTGGACTCGTATTGACGGTTGTACTATTTCGACAGGGATGATGGCCTCTGTACCGAAGACGAGTGAAAAAGGCGTTTCCCCTGTGGCTCTTCAGGGTGTTGTTTGGTAGCTCCATAACACACTTTGGAGTTCTCTTGGCCATTTCCCTTTTGCTTCTCCCAATCTCTTTTTCAGACCATCTTTTATGGTCCTGTTAGATACTTCCACCTGCCCATTACTTTGGGGGTAAGCTACTAGGGCGAAGTGCATTTTTGTCCCGAGGTCGCTAATGAACTCTTGGAATCCTTTGTCTATGAACTGGGATCCATTGTCCGCTACGAGTACCCTCGGTATGCCAAATCTGCATACGATGTTTTTCCATACGAACTTCTGCACTTCTTTTGCCGAGATAGTTGTCAGAGGTTCTGCCTCGACCCACTTAGAGAAATAGTCTACTGCTACTACGCAGAACTTTACGCCTCCAGGCGCCGTTGGGAGTGGCCCAATGAGATCTATGCCCCAAACTGCGAAGGGCTAAGGATAGTCTGCCGAAGTCATGAACTCCGAGGGTGTTCTTTGGATGTTCGCATGTCTCTGGCAACTACCACATTTCCGGACGAACTGCTTGGCGTCCTTTCTCAGGGTAGGCCAGAAGTATCCTTGGCGAAGTATCACTGCTGCCAGGGCATCGGTTCTGATGTGCGAACCACAGGCACCTTCGTGAACTTCTTCGAGGATCATTTCAGTATCCTCTTCACCAACACACCTCTGTAGTGGATTTGCATATCCTTGCCGATATAGTTCTTCTCCAATTAAGAAGAAACGTCCGGAGCGCCTTCGCACTTTTGTGGCTTCGCTGGGGTCTTCGGAGAGTGTGTTGGTTGCGAGATACGTTTTGATTGGTTCTTTCCATCCTTTCCCCGAGGTCGTTATGCTTAACACCGCGATGCTGGGGTGGCTTAGCACTTCGGTGCAAGTTTTGGACTTCGCCAAGCAGTCTGCCTCAGCATTTTCTCGTCGGGGTACGTTCTCGATTTTCACGACGTCGAACTCCCGAATAAGCTTTGTTACCAACTCATGGTATTTCGCCAAGGTCGGGTCTTTCGCGCCATAGTCCCCTGCCATTTGCCGGACCACCAGCTGGGAATCACTATGGGCTTTCAAGTTTCTCACGCCAATTTTTCTGGCCAGGCGTAATCCTGCTATGAGGGCCTCATACTCGGCCATGTTGTTGGTGGCGTTGAAACTGAACTTGATGGCCTTCATTACTTCTAGGCCTTCGGGGCCTCTGATAATCACTCCAGCTCCCTGGTGTTCGGATCCTGAGGCCCCGTCAACATATAACGTCCATTCTGGCTCGTCTTCGCCCGAAAACGAATGTCCCTCCTCGGTGTTTGGTACTTCGGCGATGAAGTCTCCAAAGCTTGAGCTTTTATAGCTTTTCGGGGTTCATACGTGATGTCGTGTTCGCCAAGCTCTATACACCACTTGGAAAGCCTTTCCGAATGATCCACTTTCCTCATAACATCCCATAGAGGCAGGGTACTTCGGACGATAATGGGGTGAGCCTGAAAGTATGGCCGTAGCCTCCTTCCTGCAACTACCAAGGCATATATAGCTTTTTGAAGCAAAGGGTACCTGACTTCGGCGCCATGCAGGGACTTGCTGACATAGTAGACCGGCCATTGCTTTGGCCCTTCTTCTTTCACGAGGACCGAGCTCACAGCTTTTTTCGTGACGGCGAGGTATAATACGAGGGGCTCTCCCTCCCGAGGTTGCCGCAGGGTCGGCAAGCTGGCCAAGTAGACTTTGAGTTCCTCCCAGGCTTTTTGGCAATCTTCATCCCAAGGATGACCATTCCTTCCGAGGTCGCCTTCCATCTTTGCTACCTTTGTGAGGACTTTGAAGAAGGGTCGACACCTATCTCCGTACCTGGAAATAAACCTGCTCAGAGAGGTTATTCTTCCGGTGAGTCTTTGCACGTCTTTGACTGTGGCAGGAGTTCGGAATTCAAGCAGAGCCTTAATCTTCTCGGGGTTAGCATCGATGCCTCTTTCGGATACCATGTACCCAAGGAACTTTCCCGAGGTCACCCTGAAGATGCATTTCTCAGGATTAAGGCGGATCCCGAAGGCTCTGAGTTTTTGGAAGGTTTCCTCTAAATCTGCAACGTGGTAGCCAGGCAGTTTGCTTTTGATTATCATATCATCAACATACACCTCCATGTTCCTCCCTATTTGGTCTTTGAAGACCTTGTTCATCAGCCTCTGGTAGGTGGCTCCTGCATTCTTGAGCCCGAAGGGCATCCTAATATAGCAATATGTTCCTCCCTCGGTGATGAAGGCAGTCTTCTCTTCATCTTCGGGGTCCATCCTTATCTGATGGTAGCCACTGAAAGCGTCCAGGAAACTTAGGAGCCCGTACTCGGCAGTTGAGTCTACCAATTGGTCTATTGGCGGAAGAGGATATGAATCTTTGGGGCAAGCATCGTTCAAATTTCTGAAGTCGATGCACATCCGGAGCTTACTACTTCCTTCTTTTGTGGCAATTACCACGTTGCTTAGCCATTCGGGGTAGTTTACCTCCCGGATAACGCTAGCGTCTATCAGACGCTGGACTTCGGTCTTGACGAAGTCACTTTTGTGAGCTAAGATGCTCCGTATCTTTTGCCGGACAGGTTTTACTTCCGGACTCGCTTTGAGGCTATGCTGGATTACGCGAGGGTTTACCCCTGGCATGTCCTTCGGCGAGTAGGCGAACAGATCTTTATTTGTAAGCAGAAAAGATACAAGTTTTTCCTTGTCTCCTTCGGCCATGCTTTTCCCTATTCGGGTACTACGGCCTGGGACAAGCTCTACTTTTTCTGTTTCCGCTTTTGTGGGATCTTCTGCCTCACCCCTTTCCAGCTCTTTTGCTTCTACAGCATGTGCTAAGTTGCTTGCTGGAGCCTTTCGTGCTCTGACGAACACCTTTCTCACCTCGCCTTGATCAATGAAGATCTTTGCGTCTCCTTCTTTGGTGGCGAAGGTGACGGTCAAGTACTTTACATCAGGGCGAATGTGCAAATTTCCCTGTGTCTGTCTGCCGAGGATGGCGTTGTATGACGAAGGAACGTCCATGACTATGAATCTTGCCATGGTAGAGGCGAACAACTCAGCAGTTCCTTTCTCCGAAGTTCCTTTCATCATCAAGGGGAGGTCGATCCACCCGAGGACAGGTAGCTCAGATGGTCCTACGCCGAACGTGGGTGAAGTAACAGCCTTGAGGTCACTCCTGGATACGCCCAAGCTTGGCAGCAAATGTGAGAACAAGACGTCTGCGTTTGACCCATCGTCCAGCAGTACCCTCTTGACGTCCCAATTTTCTATCCTCGCCATTATCAGCAATGGATCGTCATGGGGAAATACGATGGTGGAGCCATCCTCGCGGGCCAATTTTTTCGTTGGGCTCTGATATTCCATCACCGCTATTTCTCTGGCCCTTCTTTTCCTTTCCGAGGATGGAAGCCCGGTTGTGATCGTCTGTATTACTCCTGCCGAAGGTGGAGGACGCCTTCTCGGACTTCGGTTCCTTCGCCTGTCTGAATCGTAATCCTCGTCATCGGGCTTTCCTTCTTTCTCTTTTTTCCCTTTCGGGGAAGGTATTCTCAAATAACGCCGAAGCTGGCCCTGTTTTATCAGTGATTCAATGTACTTTTTCAACTGAAAGCAGTCTTCGGTGTCATGACCGTGATCACGGTGGAACTGACAGAACTTCTTCATGTTCCTTCTGTTGTCAGCGGTCATGCCCCTCGGTCGTTGGATTTGAGCCCCCTGTTTTTCCAACGCCATGAGGACGTTAGCCCTCGTGGTGCTCAGAGGTGTAAAGTTTTGGGGCTTCCTTCCTCCTACTCGCATTCTCCGAGGTCGGCCTAACTGTTCCGTTGGACACCGGGCTTGCTGGCTGGACCCTTCGCCACGAGCGTGAATATGGTCAGCCTTCGGTCCGGTCATTCTCAGCTCTTCGGCTGTCATATGTTGTTCAGCCCTTCGGTAGAATTCTCCCAGCGTGTCCGGGGGATCTTTGGAGAATTCATAAAACAAGTGCGAATCCCTCCGGAGGCCCCTCGTCATGGCGAGGATGCGGATTTCGGGACGAAAGTCCGGAACACTGAGGGCCTCTCTGTTGAACCTCTCGACATAGTCACGGATGGTCTCCCCGTTTCTTTGTGCTATGTCAAACATCTGGACGGGCATCTTTGCCGTCGGCTTGCTCCCAATGAACTGTTGGGTGAACGCTGTGGACAGCTCCTGGAACCCCCTGATGTTTCCGGGAGGCAGGGAATTGTACCAGGCAGTTGCTGGTCCTGTGAGGGTGACTTCAAAGCACTTGCAGAGTGTAGCATCATCAGCCCCGTGTAGCACCATGCTGCGTTTGTACTTTGTTAGGTGGGCCTGGGGATCAGTCCGACCCTCATAGGTCTCTAGCCGAGGTAGCCTGAAGCCACTTGGCATGGCCGCCTCGACCACTGTTCGGGCGAAAGGAGTTTCATCTCCAGAGACGGTTTCAGTTAGCCTGGCCCAAACAGGCTTGCGTGCCACCTGCTGTTCCACTCTCTCCAGTCTTGCCAAGACTTTCTCCAGGATGAGCCTAGCACTGGGCTCCTCTTCCTCGTGCTTGGAGGTTCTTCGGTAAAAGGACTGTTGCCGTCTCTTTGGGGAGCGACTTCGGTACCGAGGTGAGGGGGACCTTGCCTCTGGCGACAAACTTCTTCTGGACGGGACTTCGGGTCGTTCAGACCTCGCTCTTTCCGCCGGCCGTGCTCCGAGGGGCAAGTTATCTGTCGAGGACTCTTCCCGTGGCTCCCCACTTCCTGAGCTATGATGGGTTGCCCTTGGGCTTTTCTCCCGAGGTCGTGCTGGCGAAGTGGGTTTTTGCGCCTGGGCTGGTTGCGGCCACCTTCGGTCTATCTGTTGTGTCATTTCAACCACAACAGACCTCTGAAAGTCTCGTAAAAAACCCATGGTGATGACAAGAGGGCGTTCCTCTTCAGGCAAGGAAGTCTCTGGGGGACTTTGTTTGGTAGCTGGTTGGGTCTCAGGCGCGGACGGGGACTTCGGGAGTCCTTTGTCCTTCGAACGCCGAGTTTTGACAACAGCTACCTGGGAGTAGGTTCCTACAGGCGGCGCCAAATGATGCCCCAAGGCATCTTCATTTGCTGTCATGTTGACGGGTGGAGAGACTTCCTGAGGAGGCGAGCGCCTGGAGCTCTGGTTTCCCAGCTGAGTGTGCCTGAAAAGCTCAAAGAAGAGGTTTGGAGGTCCCCGGTTTGCTTTTCCGGGGAGGACCCTCCGACGCCCAAGTCAGTTTTCTGAGTGAAAGTGGAGGAAGAACACTAAGGGATCAAGTGTCTTGCCTGTTTTGTGTTTTCTCAGAGGGAGGAAAATGCCCCCCTCCTTTGCCCAGTCCCCTTTCCTAGTATTTATAGGAGTAGATGGTCCGTTCAGATCATGACATGTGTTCGGCCAGACTTGATCTGTGCTTTTGGACCTAGGGGACAGGCAGCCGTTTGCAGCCTCCTTTAGCCCTGGACCCGGACAGGTTGTGTCAGGACTGGGGCGGCTACGGCGTGTCAGTTCGCCGTTCTGATGTGACGTGTAGGGCTTGTGGGCGACATGTCAGAGGCTCCTTAAATGCTCATACCGTACTCTCAGGGTCCCTTGGGCGAGGTCGCCCTTCGGTTCGTGCACCCTCTTCGGATTCTATCCGTCCTTCGATGCGAGCACCTCCTTCGGGATCTATCCCATAGTTCTGGGAGTTCCCTTGATGAACACCTTCTTCGGGACTCACACCCATAGTTAGGGGATTCCCTTGTTCAGGTGTTTCTTGTTCGGGGAAGATCCTCTTCGGGGCCTCTGCCTTCGGGGAGATTCTTCCTTGCTTCAGAGAGATGACTCTCTTACCCGAAGAGGGTCAGTTTGGCCCCTCGATGGAGATGGTGTTGTCCTCGGAATTCCTGACGAGCTAACCAAAGTCTCGAGCTCATAGTGTTTGACTTCGCACCTTCCGAGGTCAGTGAAAAGATCCTCTCTTGGGTGACGTCAGACTCCTCGGCCAATATTCTGGCAGGGAGTTACTACCGATGAGGCAATAGCCTTTGGCTATCATTACAGATGAGGACCCTCCCATCATAGCTCCGCCCGGGCACAACTTCAATGACGTTTCTGCCGACCAGTTCTTGGACGCAGTCATAACCTTCTTCAAGGGACCGCACTAGGCCTTCTGCAGCCCACCAATAGACTACTGGTTCAATGAGAATCTGCACTTCCTCAGGATATATGCAAAAAGAAAGCAGACATAGCTTCAAACGAGCATTAAGTGCATCATAACTCAGTTGCAATGAAGCCGTCAGTGAGTCAACATTGCTCATCAATCCATGGAAGTCTACTGCTACTTTCTTCCACTCATCGTAAGAATCGAGTTTGGATGCTAGTAAGGCTCCGATTGTCTTGAGTGCTAGCGGAAGTCCACCACATTTCTTCACAATTTCACAGCTTACATCCTTGAATAGTTCATTTGGACATCTCCCTTCGTTTCTAGAAAATGCATAGGTGGAAAACAACAACCAACTCTCTTCTGTGTTTAGGGCTTGACGCCAATGGATCCGTGAATTATCTACTCCCATTTTGAGTCCAACATCTGCGTTTCTAGTAGTAATTATTGCACAACTGCTCTTCCAGGCCGGCGGTTTGCGGATGGCTGAACATAGCCAATACCACCAATCCAAATTATATTTTCCCACACATCATCCATAACAATGAGGCAAGACTTATCTTTTAGAAGTTGATGAATCTTTCCCAACATTTGTTGGTTATCAGTTCCCAAGTCGAAGTCCCGTCCAAGCATCTGCAAAATGCCTCTCGTGATCCTCTCGCCATTAAAATCTTGAGAAACAGACACCCATATCCTCGTGTCGAAGTATGTTGAAAGCTCATTGTCATAGAAAACTTCCCGGGCAATGGCGGTTTTACCTAGGCCACGCATGCCCACTATTGCTATTCTGTGAAGCACGCCATTTGTGCCCAGGATCGATTCTTTTATCTTCTTCACACCAGCATCCAATCCAATTGTTTTTTGGAACTAATCCAATCCAATTGTTGGTAGGAGGTCAGAGTTCGAAGCGGTCAATTGCAACTTTCGGCCGAATGAACCTCCATGGATTCTTGGCTGTTGAGGCCTCAAGTATGTTGCCAAGTTTTTCTCCATCTTCTCTAACCTATAGTTAATGTCCTTTAGTTTATATCTAGTTTTACGGCTGAACATCAGTTGAGTAGGAGAGCACTTGTAGCAGCACTTGTCCAGTTGGTATTCATCTCTCACAAGGCAGTCAGTGAGTATGTCATCAACTTCGTAGATCAAGTCTCTCATCTCCTCTAAAACTCTCTTAAGGACCACACCCCTCTTGTTGAGGCTCTTTGTGTCAGCGAGAAAGGCCATCGCCAGCTCTAGGTGTGTTTTCATCGCCTCTAACTCACCCCGAAACACAATTGCATATGGAGCTTGATTCATGAGAGCGGAGAACATGTCCCCGCACAACTTACCAATTATCGAGGATAATGCTTCCATTTTGATTTATCTGCAAACAAAATAATTTTATTTCTTGAGATGTGCATAAGAAAAAATGCAAATATATGAAAACACTGATTCCAGATGTAAGTCTAAAATCCAGGAGATTGAAAAGTGCACAGCAAGTATGGGTATGGGTGGCAAAATTTAACCCTACCAAAACCCAAGCACATGATCTTAATTTAATCAGAAAAGTTAACGATTCAAATTTAAACCTGATTAAAGTGAAACCCGAGAAATCCTGAACTCAAACTAGATAAGATCCGAATTTAGCTCAAATCAACATAAAATATACATTTGGCAAAACTTTTAAATAAAATTATGATTTAACACATATGATTGAGTTTTTCTCATTTTGTTGATCTGTTCTGCATTACAGAGCGAATTAGTGATAGTTAGAGGAAATAATTAGTGAAACGGTAAGAAAGACAAATAGAAATAGTTAGGTTTTAGAAATTATAATATTTTACTAAGAAAAATTATATATTAATATATCTTTATAAATTTAATGCTACTTCCTTCAATTCAAAAAGAATGAAACGTTTTTAGATGTTTTAAAAACAAAGAAGCATTTCCTTTTTTAGTAACTCTTTTATGCTTAGCTTCCTATTTTGCCCTTATTATCTCACGCACACCTCTTCTCTGCCTCATCCCTTCAGTCTGACTCCCTCATATCTCCTACACATCTCACCGCTGCCCCATACCGTGCACAATCATCGCCACCATCACCGGAATCGTATCACTGCCGCGCGCCTTCATCCCCGCCACAATCATAGCCAAGTGAGCCGATAAGCAAGTAGAGGGAATCATATTGCAAATTTGTAAAGCAAATGGGCCACGAACTAATGCCGGAGATTGACGAATAAATGACTCTAGAGAGAAGGGGATTTGGCGGTGAAGATTGCTCGGCGTCACCGGTGGGATAGAAGGCAAGAGCTTCGAGGAAGATGAGGAACAAAGGAAAAAAAAAAGGCAAAATCGGGGACGACCAGAGGCAATCGAAGGCGATTCGGTGATCGAGATCGGAGGCGATTTGATGGCGGAGATCGATTGGAGGCGATTTGATGGCGGAGATCAGTCAGAGGATATTCGATGGCTGAGATCAAAGATGATTTGACAATAGAGATCGATTGGAGACGATCGAAGATGATCAGAGACGGTCCTTGTCACATATGCGAAGATCGAGGTCGGTGACAACAGTGATGTTGAAAGGAGGGTGCAGGAGTAGAGCTTGTTGCTGAGTTGGAAGGAGAGAGATCGCTAGTCAAACTACAGTCTGAGAGAGAGGGGAGCAGAAGAAATACCAGGGGCAAAATCAGAAGAATTTAGCAAAATCCTTTGTACCTAAAATCCTTTGTATTAGAATAGAGGGAGTATTTTATATGTTTAATTAAATTAAAATGTAATTAAAACCGAACAAAAAAATTAAATTATTTTAATCATTTCAGCTTATGTAACAGAAAATCAAGTAAACTTAATGAGCAACTTGAGCTTGATCTGAAACCCAAAAACCCTACCTGTATTAAATTCAAACAGAAACAAACATGGCCCAACCTAACCTAAACCTTAAATTTACTCAATCTAAACCAGCCCAAACCAAAATAACCTGCATTAAACTCAATTTAGACCCAAATACATACTAATTTAATTAAACATAAACTTAAATAATTTGATCCAAATTTAACCTGACCTACTCAATTACATCTTAGCATCGCGCAGCCTGTTCAGTTTAACAGGTGGGCCTGAGCAACGGGGAAATCCATGAATTTTTAACAATGAGAAAACTTTTAGTTCCTTCCCTAGCGGGATTAGACTTTTCGTCAGATTTGTGCAAAATTGGTATTTGGATATGTGTAAAAACATTAACTGGACAAGAATCACGAGGCAGCATAACCACTCAAGGAGACTTTTGAAAAAAAAAAATAATTAAGATCAACAAAATTAATGGGGGAAAGAACTATTTAATCTTAAATCTTTGCTAATTTTTCTATTTAAGTTTTTAAACAGTAGCTAATGATTTAGAGCTAACTGTTTATATATTTTACAAGTTTTAAAACTCAAATAAAAATTTATAAATCTTTAGAAATTAAATAAAAAAGTTATACAAGATTTAGGATTAAAAGTGATTTTTCCCCAAATTAGTGAGTTGAAGAATAGCATGACTTCCTGAGTTCCGAAGGAAATGCTTCAGACCCAAAGTCTTATCTAACTGATACGAATTAAGATATCCAAGTGTATTAAGATCCCTCTCTTATTTATCTCGCAATGCAAGCGAGCAACTTCTTAGATTCCCTCCGCTAGCATTTTGAAAATCACCATCAACATCTTAATTAGTCGTAATTACTTTAGCATAGATTTCTTAAGCCTGCTTGGTTGGAAATCCACAAAAAATAACGGTTTGAGACAATAGTAATTCAGGATCAAGGAAATCTCCTAAGATTATGTCTAGTAGCAAGTAAACAGCCACCCGGGTCAGCACTCTAGTATCTTTAGTGAATAACAAATAGCTAGTTATTTGCAAAGCTTTACAAATCTTAAATTTTATTCTGTTCGGAGTGAAAACTACTCATCTAAATATCATATAAAATGTCAAACATACCTCAAATTAAACTTACGTATGGACAAAATTTTTAGTTAGAAAATACTCCCTCCGTCCCGATTTCTTTGATCCATTTGACTTTTTGGACTAGTTTGACTTGAATTTTTTTATATTATTGTTTGTTAGAAAAAAATTAAAAAATATATATTTAAAAACTAGAGATCTTGATTTATTATTCACACATAAAAATTTTTCATTTATATGCTAAAATGTCTAAAATAAAAAATCATAGATTAATTGCTAAAACGTGAATGGTGCAAAGAATTTGAGACGGAGGGAGTATTAAAATAAAAATCATATTCTATAAAAGAGAAACTAAACTTGTTCCATATGAAATTTTGAAGTGGTGCTTAATTAACCTATCAATTAACTACGCAAGTACTAAATTGCTCCAGCTTCTGCTTTATAATATGTATAATAATTAGAAATTTTACCCATTTTTCCAGAAGTTTATCAATTTACTTATTGCGAAAACAGAAATTTTACCTTTCTTTTTTTTTTTGAACTCATGTACTAGGTATATATTAGGTTAAATACGAAGTATTGCCTCAATTGTACCAAGCGAAATTTTGGGCAACTAGACCTTTATATATAAACAAATTGAAAAGAAAACAGGGGAAAAAAATTAATTCATGGAAGTTGAAACCAATTCATTATTTACCTTCAAATATCAGCCAAAATCCAGACCGGCACAAACTTGTACTTAACGGAGTTGTGTATCGTCTGTCTGCAGACGGCAGCAGAGAGGTCGAGCGGATGAGTGATGATCCAGTTCCATGTCTTTGAAGCTCTATCGCTCTTGAGTCGGTTCTTCCGACTTCTAGCAATTACTAGCTCCACATCCGATCGAGAAGGTATTGTGATTGGTGAATCATAGAGCAACCAGAAAGATTTTAGGGGAATTGCAGAAGAAGAGAAACGGCTTTAGAGAGGTCGGAAATGGAAAGGGTGCTTTAGTTCTGGTTTCTTCTCCCAGTTCCTTGAGTAAAGAATTGGAGCTCAACATAATCTTAGGGACGGATAACTTCTTCTATTTCCCACCTCTAATTCTTTTTTACTAAAAAATATTCCACAAGGGTGTATAGGAGAACTGGAGAAGTATTCATGATCGTTGGTAAAGGTTAGTAGAAGGATACTGTTTTTGAAATCTAGAGGCTTCCGAACCGTATTTGACAGTTTATTTTTACCGCGCAAGTGGGGACTGGGGAATGGATTCGAACCCGAGGCTTCATCCCCGGGCCAACATGTCTCTTACGTCTTACCATCAGTTGGAAACACTCTAATTTCTTTTTTAATAAAAGTATGAAGGCATGGAAAAACTTGTCCGTTTTAGGTTTTTCTCTATTTTTCTTTTAACTTTATGAAAGAAGTTGAAAATCTAAAGAATAAGACTGCCCTTCAAAATAAAATGAGTGGTTTTTAGTTTTACTTCCATTTTTGTTACTTAGAATTATTTGTAAACATATTGAGAGTATATAGATATTTTGGGTAATGAAATGTCTGCTTTTTCAGAACTTAGAAGGTTACTGAATCAAAATATATGTTATTTAAGGAAAAAGTGGCAGAAGCAGGGGACAAACCTCTGACCTTCACTGAGTGTTCTCTAATGCCTAAGCCATTTTACCTAGGCGTCGGGGAAGAAATTAACATTATTTGAAAGGTAATACTTTGTCACTTAATAATCACTTGATGAATAATTGTTTTTTATATTTATTTTTCTTTTCAGCCTTAACACTTACTTTTTATGATTATATATTTTACAAGTGGTTTTCAAACATTTTAAAGTATAAATTTGCAATTCGGAAAAAATAACTAAATCCATTTTTAGGTAATTAAGAAAAATCGTTGTTTAAAGGATTCAAGGCAAGAAAAAGATAAGAGGGAAAGAACACAATAATCCTAAAACTTTGATCACTTTTTTATTTAAGTTCTAAATTTTGCTAGTTTCTATTTGAGTTCTAAAACTTTTAAAACATGTAAATAATTAGTCATAAACCATAAGCCTCTAATTCTGAAGTTAACTTTAAGACTAATTATTTAAATTTTTTGCAAGTTTTAGGAGTTAAATAAAAATTTGTAAAGTTCCAATACTTAAATAGAAATTTGCAATGTCTTAGGATTTAAATAAAAAAGCTACAAAAGATTTAGAACTGTAAGTGGTCTTTCCCCAAAGCTTTGTTCCGTTGGAGCTTCAAAAACATTTTGGGAACATTCCAATTTGGCACTCATTGATTTTTCTTCCAAATGTTTTTCAAAATTGATCATCAATTTTCTTATAGCAAGAAGAACAAATCTTTTCTTCTTCAATTTTTCAAAAGAAGATATAATAATTTTTTTTTTCTATTTATGCATCCAATGATAAAAAATTACACTTTCAGATTGCTTTCTTGGTTGTCATGGTTTAACTTAATGCAACACTTACCTAACATGGAGCATACATACTATACAAAATCGGTTCTTATTCACTATGTCTTATTAATATTCTTTTACAGTTTGGGGAAATAATTATTTTATTTATCTTTTTAAAAATTTACAAACTCATTAATAAGTTTCTTATTTCTATATGAGTTTGATAGAGATTGTTTTTTAATGAGTAAAAACATTTTTTTGAAGATGTATTTTTGTTAATTGAAACTTTTAATCATCATTTAAGATCTTTAAAAAATATTTTCAATTTTTATTTTTACAAAAAAACAAGTATTTTTTAAATTTCCTTTTTTCTAAATTTGAAAAACATAAAAAAATTATAAACAAAAAACAAAAAAAATTAATTGTCAAATCTTTTGCAAATTTTCAATTTAAAACTAAAACTTGTAAAATGTGTAAGTAGTTAGTCTTAAAGTTACCGTAGAATAGGTGACTAATGGTTTATGACTAACCGTTATACTGAGTGTTTTGAAAGTTTTTGGGACTAGAATTTCACAAATTTTTAGGACTTAAACGAAACAGTTATTAAAGTTTTATTACTGAATATGTTGTTTCCCCACAAATAAGTCGCTTGATTTTCCATTAAATCCATACAGTAGTCTACTTATCACGACGTGCTAGTGGCCCATGATTGGTCGGCCAATTTTGTCCATCCTGCTATTCCCCACCTAATTACAAGCATCATGTACTTCACGAGTTTACTTTAGAATTTAGATGGATGTAAGTTACATGAGAATCTATATAAAAAAAGGTTCCATAAGAGTCACACGCCTATGTTGATACGTCAATCTTTGCTTCAAACTTTAAACTTCAAAGAATCTCTATGTTGATATTATTCTTTGCTTCAAACTTTGAACCTCAAAGAATGAAGGATCAATTCTCCTATACCCAAGTGACACAGTGAGAAATGAAAATTGACCGAGCAACACGCTCAATCAATAAGGGAAACAAGAATTCACTCATAGAGAAAGCTAAAAGCTCTGAAATACTTTAATATTATTAATAGGTTATCTCATAATAATAAAAGAAAACCTATTTATAGGCTTACAAACAAACCTTAAATCATAATAATTAAGGAAACCAAAAATAATTAGAAAATAAAATCAACATAAACTTTATTAGCCCGGATAATCCTCAAAATGAGGGAATTTTGACATGAGAAATGTAGTCATGGAGAGCAATGCTCCAATAACACCTGTAGAGCACGAAATTCCATTAGAAAAGACATATTATAATAGTCATTTTGACATCTGTAGCAAAAGTTAGACTCCTTGAAGTTGAGGTTCGTACAAGACTTATTTTTGGGATTTCTTATTCAGTTTTGCTCGCTTAACCCGCTCCATGAACTCATCCACTAGACACTCCACATTAGTCCCCTCTTCTTGGCAAAAAATCGACCTTGAGTTAGTTGAAAGGTCTGGATACAAAGGTTCATCAAAAGAATAGTAAGGGAAGATATCCACCACATTAAATGTCTTGGAAATTCTCATACTGTCCGGCAGATCAATTACAAAGGCATTGCTATTAATCTTATTTAGAACCTTATATGGGCCATTTTTTGCATGCTTGCAGCTTGCGATAAGTACCAACTGAGAACCTCTCCTTTCACAAAAACACCATCAATTAATCATACGCCACGAAAATCTGCTCACAACGATGTTCATCGACAATCTCTTTATACTGCCTATCTGCCTGCTCCAACTTTTGTTTAACTTCAGCCCGAATGTTTTGCCATTGCTCTGCCATATTTTCTACAGCTCTATTCACTCCAATTCCAGCCCTCACCAAATCAAGAGTATGTTGAGGAGATTTAGTGTAAACCACTAAAAATGGGGACTTTCCTGTGGCACTATGAACGACACTGTTGTAGGCAAACTCTACTTGAGCTAATGCAAGATCCCACTGCTTTGGTCTATCTCCACAAATATTGCATATCAAGTTCCCCAGGGTCCAATTCACCACCTCCATCTGTCCGTCTGTCTAGGGGTGTGCAGTGGTGCTATAATTCAAGGAAGAATCAAAGATCCTCCATAAAGTCCTCCAAAAGTACCCCAAGAACTTCTTTAAAAATCAATTTTGCAATCCCGCTGGCATCCGATGTCTTCTTACAAGCAATAAAATGTACCATCTTAGAAAACTGTCCACCACAACAAACACAGAATTTACCCTTCTTTGGGTTCGAGGTAATCCAAGAACAAAATCCATGGACAAGTCTTCACAAAATATTATCAAGAACAGCTAAAGGCTTATACAAACCTGCATTCTGAGACTGTCCCTTTACAGTTTGGCACGCATAACACCTTTGTACAAATTTAGAAACATCCCTTCACATATGTGGCCAATAATAATGTTCCTTTACTATTGCAAACGTCTTATTTCTGCCCATATGACCAACTAGACCTCCGCCATGCAAATCTTGAATTATCTTTTTTCTTAACGAAGTCTTAAGAATACAAAGCTAGTTGCCTTATAAGTGAAAACCATCATGAATGTGTAAGTCATCTACAGGTTGTTGGTTGCTGCACTTTTCCCAAATGCCAAAAAATTTCTCATCGGTAGTATAGACCTCCTTCAACTCATAAAAGCCAACAATCTGCTGCCGCAAGGTCACTAGCAAATCTGCATGCCGACTAAAGGTATTTACAACCTTGTTCTGAAGTCCCGCCTTATGCTTGAGCTTGAAAGAAAATTTCCTCAAAAACTGGGACCACCTCGCATGCATATCCTTACTAATCCTCTATTGACTATTTAGGTGCTTCAAAGCATCAAGGTCAAAATAAATAATAAATTCATAACCAATCAAATAATGTTCCTATACCTTGAGGGCGCACACAATAAAATAAAGCTCCTTATCATAAGTCATCCATTTTCGCCTCGCATCAGAATGCTTCTCGCTATAGAAAGGAACTGGCCTATGTCATTAGGAAAAGACAGCACCGATCCCTACACCACTAGCATTACACTTGACCTTAAAAGGAGCCTCAAAATCCAGCAAGGCAAGAACTGGCACAGTGCATAGCTTCTTCTTCAATACGGCAAAACTTGCCTCTGCCTCCCCACCCTAATGAAACTTCCTTTTCTTCAAACACTTTGTGATAAGCATAGCAATGCTACTAAAATCCCGAATAAACCTCCTATAGAAGGTGGCCAACCCATGGAAACTCCGAACTTCTGAAATTGTCTTCGACATTGGCCACTCTGTGATGGCCTAAACATTGGCTTACCTGAATCCCTTCTGCACCAACTATATAGCCTAAGAATAATATCTTGCTAGTCATAAAGTTGCACTTCTTCAAGTTTATATACAACTTATTCTCCTGCAAGACTATAAGTTCTTGGCGCAAATGTGAAACATATTCTTCCTCCAAATGACTACAAATCAGGATATCATCAAAATATACAATAATGAAACTCCTAATAAATGGTTTCAATACCTAGTTCATCACCCTCATAAATGTACTCAGCGTGTTGGTGAGACCGAATGGCATAACTGTTGGGTTTCGGGAGCCAAATAGCGCAGCGGAATTTAACCAAAACCCTCCAGGATCCAAGTGAAATGGGGTAAACCGGGTGTTTGAAAATTTTCATACCTAATTTTCGGTTGAGATCTCTTACTCAACTGTTGAGTCGAATCACAAAACTTGAACGGTTGACGTGTTCAAGCTCTCTATGGTATCCACACAAGCCTCTCGGGATCACCACGCTTCCACCACGTCCCGGCAGATGCGTTTCTCTTGCGCTCGCAGTGCTAGCTTGCGTCCTCCAAGGAATTGCAAGATAAGAATGCGGCTGTCCTTTTGGGAGGCTAGGGCAAGGAGACCTGCAAATTTCTTACTAGAAGTTGTATTTATAGTGAGACTCAACTTCCAGGCCTAATGGGTTTTGATAGACGAAGGACTATCTCCTCTCCCAGTGCGTACTTCCTGCTGAAAATATGATCAGGAAGCCTGGCGCCACCCGAAAGAGACACCATCACTGACTTCGGAAGGAACGAAGCCAATCACCCCGAACTTGGAACTTCGGCAAGAACGCCAGGGATCGCGAAGATGGTGCCAGCTCCCTCGGTGGACCGAACGGATCGCCTTCGGATGCAGAGAATTAGCTATCGCAAGTAGAAGGGAATCTCCCCAAAGGTGGAACCTCCGAACAAGGGAACCTCCGAACAAGGGAACCCCCCAAAAGCACGAGCATAACTCCCGAAGAAGGGCGACTGTGTCAAAGAACGACCTCGCCCAGAGGACCTCGGGAGTACGGCATGAGCATTTAAGGAGCCTCTGACATGTCGCCCACAGACGCTACATGTCACCTCAAACGGCGATTTGACACGCCGACGCCATCCAGGTCTTGTCATGACCTGTCTCGGTTCAAGACTCAAGGAACCTGTCACCGGCTACTCGCCCCCTACGCCCAGAAACTCAGAGAACATCCGACCGAACACATGTCGTCATCTGAACGGGCTGGGCTTCTCTATAAATACCAGGGAACAGACCCTGGCAAGGGGTTCGACTCCTCCTCCTTGAGAAAATACAGGCAAGCCCACTAAAAACTCTAGTGCTTCCCCCTTACCTTCTCAGGAAACAGACTTGGGCGTTGGAGGCTCCTCCCCGGAAAAGCACCCTGGGGACCTCCTAACCCTCTTCTCTGAGATTTTCAGGCACATTCCCCTGAGAAACCTCAACTCCAGACGCTCTCCCCCACAGGAAGTCCTCCCGGAAGTCACCATGCCTTCCAGTGAAGATGTCTCAGGGCATCATTTGGCGCCGTCTGTGGGAATCAATCCTCGGGTCGCCGTCGTGGAGACTTGGCGTTCTAAGGACAAGGGACTCCCGAGCTCCCCATCCGCGCCTGAAGTCCAACCGGCCATTGAGCAAGCCCTCCCAGGGACTTCCACGCCTGAGGAAGAGCGTCCTCTGGTCATAACCATGAGCTTTCTGCGCGACTTTCAACGTTCTGTTGTGGCTGAAATGACACAATAGATAGTGTTACCACCTCACAAAATGGGAGAATTACAAGTGCATCATAATGGCTAAAAACCATTATATTGTGTAATTCTCACCATAGTGTTTGAAGTATGGGGGTAAAAGGCATGATCAACACCTCCTTAAAAGTGTTCCAATTTGGTAACTTGGTCCCCAAGAAAAGCCTTAAGGATTGCTTCTTTGTCAAGCAACCTATGGACTTTTTTGTAAGATCTTGGAAATTCGGGTACCCAATTGCAAAACTTTCACAAAAGAGATTTGGAGAGTTATGAGAAGGATATGAATGGTATGAAAGTGCTATTGGAGGACCAAATTGCTTATGGAAGACAACTAAGGACAAAGAAAACACAAAAAGGCATGAAGGACCTAAGTGTTCTAATTTAGGCCTTAAGATGTGTATGTCTATGACTTAAGTCAAATGGAAGTTTTGTGGGGTTATCCCACATAAGGAGGGCTGCTAAAGGAAGATAAGGATGGTCAAATGTGGGCCAAGAGATTAAGACTAAGAAACCATAGTCTTGTAGCAAGGAAAATGACATAAGACAAGGTTAAGACTACTTAAGTGTGTTTAGTGTACTTTTGACTATTTAAGTAGTCAAGACCACCTTTGCTTCTCTAAATTTCGGCCTCCACCAGCAAAAAGAAATCCAGCCCTCTCCTTCACACTTCCTCCATAGCCACCATACCTTCAAACTCAAAACTACTTGCAATTAAAGTCAAGGAAGCACAATTGGAAGCTATTTGGTGCTATTGCTTGAGCGCATCTAGGATCAAGCTCCAATTTCAGCATACCCATCAAGGTAAGGGTTCTCTTGCTCTCATGGGTTGTTTTCTATATTTTCAAACATCCATGGAGCTATGGCTAAGCTTGGAAGAGAGCCATGAGCTTGATGAACCAAGCTTATTGAGGGGAGTGTACTTATTGAAGGTTTTGTGACCTAGTGTGAAGTGCACAGTGATGGAAGCGAATTTCTGGGTTTCTAGGGCCCAAAAGTTAATACTAACTAGTGTTAAAATCCTCCTAAGACCAAGCATTAGCTTGAGGAGGGCTGCCATAGTGATTTGGTTATGTTTATTATGTGTTTTATGGACTAACCTATGGTATATGTTGCTGCCACATTTCATGTGTTTGTTGTTTGTGTTTGGCTTGTATATATGCATTGTGGTTTCTGTGTTTTAGTGTCTTTGGATGCAGGTTTTAATGATGGTTACATTGCCTATTGAATCCAAGTGCTACCCTTACTAAGTTTCTCAATGAAACTTACTCCCCTCAATTCTGTCATTTCAGGTCCAGCTGAAAGATCACCTTCAAACTAACCTTTGTGGTTTGAGTTTTGATCTGAAATTTCAGGTACATGAACTTCCATATTTCTAGTTATGATCTGGAAAGTTTAGTGATTTTAGGAGCACATTTGGTATTTTTAATGGTGGTACTTACTGTGTTGTGCAGCAGCTGTCCAGCATCCTGTTTTTGGAGTCCATTGTGTCTCAGGACCTCCTGTAACCTAGGGTGCGTATTTATCTGAGTTAAGACCATATTGTAGTGCATGTATTCATGTACATGTAGTGTATGTAAGATGAGACAAGTATGTGAACATTTGAGTAATGTTTTGGCTATGTAAGTGATGTGGTGCAAAGCTGCCTAAGTGTGAATGATAGGCTGCTTACTTGTAAATTCTGTTTTGGCCACATAAAGTTTCTAGATGCAAGAGAATGTAATTAATATGTGTATTGGACATATATGGGATAGCCTTGGAGGGCTTTCTCCTTGTGAATGAAGTGTTTGCATGGTTTAGAAAAATTGTATGGGCAAAATGGTCCAAATGTTGCCGGAATTTTGACTCTGGACCTAAAGTTTAATATCTCCCTGTGTAGAATGAATATTGGTATGAAATTTTGACCACACCTAGAGGACATCTAGAGGTTTAACTGGGATTTTGAATTTATGGATTCAGAGCCCTGTAGCCAAAGATATGATGTTGCAAATTTGGCTTAGTTACTGTTCATTTGGTCAGAATTTCGTAACCAACTTAAAAAATCCATAACTTGGTCCATAGGTGGGCTATTGATGTAAAACAAAATTCCTTGGTTTGATCTAGGTCTCCACTTCATAATGGAGCAAAGAAAACATGGAGTTATGAGGCTAGAATGATACAGTTTATTAGTGGAAGTTACAGGTGCAGTAGCTGGCCACTAGAACTTAACAAGATTGCCTAATGTGTGGAAGCCAAAACTAAGACTTGTGCTAGTGTTTTCCTTCTTTGCTGCCATGGTGTGCATGAAATGTGAATATGTGTGTGATGGTTGGACCAATATGCATGTATTTACATAGTGCCCAAGAGGGCCACTTGGGTATGCACACTAAGGGTAGTGTTTTGATGGCCTATAGAACATTACCAATCCTGGGAGTCTAAATGCACAGTTTTGGCACCATAACTGGACTACCCCGAAGTGGGTAACAGATAGACCGAAGGTGGCCGCAACAAGCTCAAGCCCAAAGGCCTCCTTCGCCAGCACACCCTCGGGAAAAAAGTCCCAGACCAACCCATCGTAGTTCGGGATGCGGAGACCCACGAGAGGAGTCTTCAACAGAAAACATGCCACTCGGGGCACGGCTCGTGGGACAAGCGGGGTCAAGACGACCGAAAATCACACACAGGAGGAGCTAGTCACCTGAGGCGAGGTCCCCATCCCCTCAGCGCCGAACTCACTCTCCGAAGAGGCACCGACAATCTCCCCTCCTAGAAGAAGAACCTAGCGCCACGATCCTTATGGAGAAGATATTGGCGAGGTTGGACAGAGTGGAGAAACAGGTGGCTCGCAAACCCGTCTGGGCTAGGCTGTCTGGAACCTTTTGTTACCACCTCACAAAATGGGAGAGTTACAAGTGCATCATAATGGCTAAAAACCATTATATTGTGTAATTCTCACCATAGTGTTTGAAGTATGGGGGGTAAAAGGCATGATCAACACCTCCTTAAAAGTGTTCCAATTTGGTAACTTGGTCCCCGAGAAAAGCCTTAAGGATTGCTTCTTTGTCAAGCAACCTATGGACTTTTTTGTAAGATTTTGGAAATTCGGGTACCCAATTGCAAAACTTTCACAAAAGAGATTTGGAGAGTTATGAGAAGGATATGAATGGTATGAAAGTGCTATTGGAGGACCAAATTGCTTATGGAAGACAACTAAGGACAAAGAAAACACAAAAAGGCATAAAGGACCTAAGTGTTCTAATGTAGGCCTTAAGATGTGTATGTCTATGACTTAAGTCAAATGGAAGTTTTGTGGGGTTATCCCACATAAGGAGGGCTGCTAAAGGAAGATAAGGATGGTCAAATGTGGGCCAAGAGATTAAGACTAAGAAACCATAGTCTTGTAGCAAGGAAAATGACATAAGACAAGGTTAAGACTACTTAAGTGTGTTTAGTGTACTTTTGACTATTTAAGTAGTCAAGACCACCTTTGCTTCTCTAAATTTCGGCCTCCACCAGCAAAAAGAAAGCCAGCCCTCTCCTCCATACTTACTCCATAGCCACCATACCTTCAAACTCAAAACTACTTGCAATTAAAGTCAAGGAAGCACAATTGGAAGCTATTTGGTGCTATTGCTTGAGTGCACCTAGGATCAAGCTCCAATTTCAGCATACCCATCAAGGTAAGGGTTCTCTTGCTCTCATGGGTTGTTTTCTGTATTTTCAAACATCCATGGAGCTAGGGCTAAGCTTGGAAGAGAGCCATGTGCTTGATGAACCAAGCTTAGTGAGGGGAGTGCACTTATTGAAGGTTTTGTGACCTAGTGTGAAGTGCACAGTGATGGCAGCGAATTTCTGGGTTTCTAGGGCCCAAAAGTTAGTACTAACTAGTGTTAAAATCCTCCTAAGACCAAGAATTAGCTTGAGGAGGGCTGCCATAGTGATTTGGTTATGTTTATTATGTGTTTTATGGACTAACCTATGGTATATGTTGCTGCCACATTTCATGTGTTTGTTGTTTGTGTTTGGCTGCTGCATTTGGTTGCTATATCTTGTATATATGCATTGTGGTTTTTGTGTTTTAGTGTCTTTGGATGCAGGTTTTAATGATGGTTACATTGCCTATTGAATCCAAGTGCTACCCTTACTAAGTTTCTCAATGAAACTTACTCCCCTCAATTCTGTCATTTCAGGTCCAGCTGAAAGATCACCTTCAAACTAACCTTTGTGGTTTGAGTTTTGATCTGAAACTTTAGGTACATGAACTTCCATATGTCTAGTTATGATCTGGAAAGTTTAGTGATTTTAGGAGCACATTTGGTATTTTTAATGGTGGTACTTACTGTGTTGTGCAGCAGCTGTCCAGCATCCTGTTTTTGGAGTCCATTGTGTCTCAGGACCTCCTGTAACCTAGGGTGCGTATTTAGCTGAGTTAAGACCATATTGTAGTGCATGTATGCATGGACATGTAGTGTATGTAAGATGAGACAAGTATGTGAACATTTGAGTAATGTTTTGGCCACATAAAGTTCCTAGATGCAAGAGAATGTAATTAATATGTGTATTGGACATATATGGGATAGCCTTGGAGGGCTTTCTCCTTGTTAATGAAGTGTTTGCATGGTTTGGAAAAATTGTATGGGCAAAATGGTCCAAAAGTTGCCAGAATTTCAACTCTGGACCTAAAGTTTAATATCTCCCTGTGTAGAATGAATATTGGTATGAAAGTTTGACCACACCTAGAGGATATCAAGAAGGTTAACTGGGCTTTGGAATTTCTGGATTCAGAGCCCTGTAGCCAAAGATATAATGTTGCAAAGTTGGCTGAGTTACTGTTCATTTGGTCAGAATTTCGTAACCAACTTCAAAAATCCATAACTTGGTCCATAGGTGGGCTATTGATGTAAAACAAAATTGCTTGGTTTGCTCTAAGTCTCCAATTCATAATGGAGTAAAGAAAACATGGGATTATGAGGCTAGAATGATACAGTTTATTAGTGGAAGTTACAGGTGCAGTAGTTGGCCACTAGAACTTAACAAGATTGCCTAATGTGTGGAAGCCAAAACGAAGACTTGTGCTAGTGTTTTCCTTCTTTGCTGCCATGGTGTGCATGAAATGTGAATATGTGTGTGATGGTTGGACCAATATGCATGTATTTACATAGTGCCCAAGAGAGCCACTTGGGTATGCACACTAAGGGTAGTGTTCTGATGGCATACAGAACATTATCAATCCTGGGAGTCTAAATGTACAGTTTTGGCACCATAACTGGACTACCCCGGAGTGGGTAACAGAAGTTGGTATCAGAGCATGTTTTATACATGTACATTGCATATAGTTGGCATTGCATGCATCTACATATATGAACTCAGTTTGGTCAGCTGCTAGTGTCAAGTACCATTGAAATACCTATGATCTTTATATGTGCTCTATGATGGATCATCAATGCAGGAAGTAAACATGGTTGCCACAAGGAGAGGGGATCCACCCCGAAGGCCTCCTACTGATTCTAGGCAACAAAGAAATGAACAGAATAGAGGGAATCAGGGGCAACAGGGGGTACCAAACCCTGAAGTGCCTCAGGTTTGGTTAGAGCTTCAGAGGAACTTAGCTCTAATCAATGAAAACTTAATGAGGCTGATTCAAGGACAACAGCAGGGAGTCCAAGTAGCTCCAGCAGAACCAGTTCGGGATGCACAGCTACAACTAGAAGAGGATACTAGGAACACATTTGAATATGTTCCTTCTGGAAGCTTAGAAGACACAAATGATGAGACCATTGAGGTGGAAGATGAGGATAGGAGAAATCCAAGAGGCAAAAGAGTAAGATCTGAGATTGGTCAGGTGTCTAGGACCAATCCCTCAGTCTATGACCATTCCTGCACTAGGAATGAGATTGAGGAAGGTTGTGAGAGAAGATCCAGGAGAAGGCAGAGAGAACATAGAGAGCATCACCGTACAGAGGACTCTCATAGATCCAGGAGACATAGATCAGAGGATCTAGAGGGCCTAGATGAGGTCAGATTGTTGGAGAGGTTCCAAGGCCTAAGACCTCCACAGTTTGATGGAAGAGCTGGGCCAGAGAGAGCTGAGGAGTGGTTAATCTTCATAGAAAAGATGTTTGAGAGGATGCCACTCAGCTCCACCAAGAAGGTGTCACTGGCTACTTACAACTTGGTAGGCAGTGCAGAGATGTGGTGGAGAAACACTAGAGACAGGTATGCTTTCCAGAAGGGCAGCAGGCCAGGAAGAGATATTGAGATGAGCTGGCCAAAGTTCACACAGCTGTTCCAGGAACAGTACATCAGTGATGCCATCAAGGATATGAAGCAAGCTGAATTTGATGCTCTAAGGCAGGACAACCTCAGTGTCCTAGAGTATGAGCACAAATTCAATCAGTTGGTGAGGTATGCTCCTTAGTATCATGGATTGGAGGAATTAAAGGCCAAAAGATTTGTCAGAGGCCTAAAGTCAGACATTAGAAAGGCTGTTAGACCTTTTGGAGCAGTTACATACTATGAAGCAGTGCAGAAAGCTCTATTAGTAAAGCAAGAGGAGTATGAGACTAAGTACTTTCCCAGTGGACCAGGGGAAAGTAGTCAGGCAGGAGGCAAGCAGAAGAAGGCACCACATGGCAAAGGAATTGCCAAGAATTCTCATCTTGGTGGTGAGGGCAAGGTTAAGGGGAAGTTCCCTGGCCTAAGGTGCCCTAAATGCAAGAAGTTTCATGGGAAGAAACCTTGCTATTTTGACACCCAAGCATGTCTAAGATGTGGATCCATGGATCATTGGATCAAAGACTGCCCACAGGTTCAAAGGAGGCCAGAAGACCAAGGTCCAGTAAGACCTATTGGGGCAGGACCTAGAGGAGGAGCACCAAGGGAGGGACAGCAGAGGCCAGTTCCTCCAGTGCCTTGGCCTCCAGTGCAGAGAGCTGGCAGAGTCTTCCAAGTGGAGAGGCCAGAGACATCAGAGCAGGGAGGAGCACTAAGAGGTAACATTTACCTTAATGGTATGCCTGTTAGTGTTCTATTTGATACTGGTGCATCTGTGTCTATAGTGGCTAGGAAATTTGTTGATACCATGAAATTGCCTACTGAAATCATGCCTAGGATATCCTTAGTGAAAACAGCAGGTCGTCAATGTCTTTTCACTAATGACCTAGCTAAGGATTGTGAGCTAGTAGTAGGAAAGACTAAGGTTATGACTAATCTGCTAGTGTTGGACATTCCTAAGTATGATTTAGTGCTGGGTATGAATTGGCTTACTATGCATAACATAAGAATTGATTGTGCTAAGAGGGAAATCACATTGCCTGATGGTGAAGTGCATGCATTACTGAATTCTAAGGAATTAGTGTATGAAATGCATGGCATGGAGCTAGAGGTATTAGATGAGATACCTGTGATTTCTAAGCATGATTACTGTTATGCATTGAATGAATTGCACTGTGATAAAGAAGTGGACAGAATACCTATAGTGAGAGACTTTCCACTAGTCTTTCCTAAAGACCTACCAGGTATTCCTCCACTAAGGGAGATTGAATTTGAAATCAAGCTACAACCAGAAGCTAGTCCAATATCCATACCTCCTTACAGAATGCCAATCACAGAGATGAATGAGCTCAAGAAACAACTTGATAAACTTCTTGAAAAAGGGTTCATAAGGCCAAGTGTTTCACCATGGGGAGCTCCTGTTCTCTTTGTGAAAAAGAAGGATGGATCTTTGAGACTATGCATTGACTACAGGAAGCTTAATGCAGTGACTATCAAGAAAAAGTATCCACTCCCTAGGATTGAGGATCTGTTTGATCAACTCAAGGGAGCTAAGATCTTTTCCGAGATAGATTTGAGATCTGGATACTTCCAGTTGAGAGTAAAGGAAGAAGATATTCCTAAGACTGCATTCAGGACCAGATATGGGCATTATGAGTATACAGTCATGCCATTTGGTTTGACTAATGCCCCAGCTGCTTTTATGGACTTGATGAACAGGGTGTTCAGACCACATCTGGACAAATTTGTGGTTGTGTTCATTGATGACATCCTAGTGTATTCCAAGGATGAAAATGAACATGAACATCATCTGAAGATTGTCTTAAATACTCTGTTGCAGCATCAGCTTTATGCCAAGTTATCCAAGTGTGAATTCTGGATAAGGGAAGTGTCTTTCCTAGGACACATCATAGATGCACAAGGCCTTAAGGCAGACCCTGAAAAGGTCAAGGCAGTGCAAGAGTGGGAAAGACCAAAGACTGTGAAGGAAATCAGAAGTTTCCTAGGATTAGCTGGAAACTACAGAAGATTTGTATCAGGCTTTTCCATGATTGCCTCAGTTCTTACTCATCTGACCAAGAAGGGTCAAAGATTTGAGTGGACTGAGAAGTGTGAAAAGAGTTTCCAGGAGCTCAAGCAGAGGTTGATTAAAGCTCCAGTGTTGATTCTTCCTGATCCAAGTAAGCCCTACATCATATATACAGATGCATCTAGATCTGGGTTAGGTTGTGTGCTTATGCAAGACAGAAATGTCATTGCTTATGGGTCAAGGCAGTTAAGACCCCATGAGCAAAATTATCCTACCCACGACCTAGAACTGGCAGCAGTGATTTTTGCTCTAAAGCAATGGAGGCATTACTTGATGGGTAGTTCCTTTGTGATCTACACTGACCATAAGAGCCTAAAGTACTTGTTCACTCAGAAAGAGTTGAACATGAGGCAAAGGAGATGGTTAGAGTACATCAAGGACTATGATTGTAGTATACAGTACACAGAGGGCAAAGGCAATCTAGTAGCAGATGCCTTGAGCAGGAAGTACACAGGACTTTTGAAAGGAGGATCCTTAGCTGATCATGATGAGCAAAATAATCTGCTATGCGTATGGCATAAATGGCATAAGTGGGAAGAAGCCCAAATTTACACATTGACAATTCAATCTGGATGGATTGAAGAAGCCAGAAAGGCACAGGAGACAGATCTTGATTTGAAAAAGATCTCAGGAGAGGAAAAAGGTTCCTTGTATCAATCCTTTGCCTACAAGCAAGGATTACTGTACTTCAAGGACCGAATATATGTGCCTAAAGGAGCAAAGCTCAGGGATGAAATACTTGAAGAAGCTCACACAAGCAAGTTGAACATCCATCCAGGAAGTGAGAAAATGTATAAAGATTTGAAGACTCACTTCTGGTGGCCACATATGAAGAAAGACATAGCTATTTATGTCTCCAAATGTGCCACATGCTAGAGGGTAAAGGTAGAGCACCAGAAGCCAGCTGGTACCCTACAGACTCTACCTATACCAGTGAGGAAGTGGGGCAACATAACCATGGACTTTTTGACTGGGTTGCCTATGACAAGATTAAGGCATGATACAATCTGGGTCATTGTGGATAGGCTAACCAAATGTTCCCACTTCTTACCTATGAAACTCACAGACTCCTTGGAGAAGTTAGCCCAGATGTATGTCCAGGAGATAGTGAGACTACATGGAGTGCCAGACTCCATTGTATCTGATAGAGATCCAAGATTTACAGCTCGGTTTTGGAGTGCTTTTCATAAAGCATTAGGAACCAAAATCCACCTGAATACTGCTTATCATCCTCAGACAGATGGGCAATCTGAAAGGGTGATACAGATACTAGAAGACATGCTCAGGAGCTGTGTGTTGGATTTCAAAGGTGAATGGGACCAACACTTGCCATTGGTGGAATTCTCATATAACAATAGTTACCAAAGCATTATTGGCATGGCACCTTATGAAGCCTTATATGGAAGAAGGTGCATGACACCCCATTGTTGGGTGGAAGTCTTAGACAGGCTAGAGTTGGGTCCCGAAATTATTGAAGAGACTACTGCCAAAATCAAGAAAATTCAAGAGAGATTAAAGGCAGCCAATGAAAGGACCACAGCCTATGTGAACAAAAGAAGGAGAGACTTGGAATTTGAGGTTGGTGACAATGTTTGGCTGAAAGTGCACCAACCAAAGGCACTGTCAGATTTGGCAAAAGAACCAAGTTAGCTCCAAGATACATTGGTCCTTATGAGATCTTGGACAGAGTTGGCAAGGTAGCATACAGGTTAGCTCTACCGCCAAGCAAGTCAAGTGTTCATAATGTTTTTCACATCAGTATGCTTAAGAAGTGGCTACTGGACACAAAGCATGCTATTGTAGTGGAAGACATACAGTTGGAACCTAACTTGACATATGAAGAGAAACCTATAGCTATCTTAGCCAAGGATACCAGAATGTTAAGAAACAAACATATTCCCATGGTTAAAGTTCAGTGGTCACACCACTCTGAAAGAGAAGCAACCTGGGAAACTGAAAAAGACCTTATGGAAAGGTATCCTGAAGAATACCCGAAGCTAAAGGCTATTTTGGAGGACCAAAATTTTTAAGGGGGGGAGGATTGTTACCACCTCACAAAATGGGAGAATTACAAGTGCATCATAATGGCTAAAAACCATTATACTGTGTAATTCTCACCATAGTGTTTGAAGTATGGGGGGTAAAAGGCATGATCAACACCTCCTTAAAAGTGTTCCAGTTTGGTAACTTGGTCCCCAAGAAAAGCCTTAAGGATTGCTTCTTTGTCAAGCAACCTATGGACTTTTTTGTAAGATCTTGGAAATTCGGGTACCCAATTGCAAAACTTTCACAAAAGAGATTTGGAGAGTTATGAGAAGGATATGAATGGTATGAAAGTGCTATTGGAGGACCAAATTGCTTATGGAAGACAACTAAGGACAAAGAAAACACAAAAAGGCATAAAGGACCTAAGTGTTCTAATGTAGGCCTTAAGATGTGTATGTCTATGACTTAAGTCAAATGGAAGTTTTGTGGGGTTATCCCACATAAGGAGGGCTGCTAAAGGAAGATAAGGATGGTCAAATGTGGGCCAAGAGATTAAGACTAAGAAACCATAGTCTTGTAGCAAGAAAAATGACATAAGACAAGGTTAAGACTACTTAAGTGTGTTTAGTGTACTTTTGACTATTTAAGTAGTCAAGACCACCTTTGCTTCTCTAAATTTCGGCCTCCACCAGCAAAAAGAAAGCCAGCCCTCTCCTCCACACTTACTCCAAAGCCACCATACCGTCAAACTCAAAACTACTTGCAATTAAAGTCAAGGAAGCACAATTGGAAGCTATTTGGTGCTATTGCTTGAGTACACCTAGGATCAAGCTCCAATTTCAGCATACCCATCAAGGTAAGGGTTCTCTTGCTCTCATGGGTTGTTTTCTGTATTTTCAAACATCCATGGAGCTAGGGCTAAGCTTGGAAGAGAGCCATGTGCTTGATGAACCAAGCTTAGTGAGGGGAGTGCACTTATTGAAGGTTTTGTGACCTAGTGTGAAGTGCACAGTGATGGCAGCGAATTTCTGGGTTTCTAGGGCCCAAAAGTTAGTACTAACTAGTGTTAAAATCCTCCTAAGACCAAGAATTAGCTTGAGGAGGGCTGCCATAGTGATTTGGTTATGTTTATTATGTGTTTTATGGACTAACCTATGGTATATGTTGCTGCCACATTTCATGTGTTTGTTGTTTGTGTTTGGCTGCTGCATTTGGTTGCTATATCTTGTATATATGCATTGTGGTTTTTGTGTTTTAGTGTCTTTGGATGCAGGTTTTAATGATGGTTACATTGCCTATTGAATCCAAGTGCTACCCTTACTAAGTTTCTCAATGAAACTTACTCCCCTCAAATCTGTCATTTCAGGTCCAGCTGAAAGATCACCTTCAAACTAACCTTTGTGATTTGAATTTTGATCGGAAATTTCGGGTACATGAACTTCCATATGTCTAGTTATGATCTGGAAAGTTTGGTGATTTTAGGAGCACATTTGGTATTTTTAATGGTGGTACTTACTGTGTTGTGCAGCAGCTGTCCAGCATCCTGTTTTTGGAGTCCATTGTGTCTCAGGACCTCCTGTAACCTAGGGTGCGTATTTATCTGAGTTAAGACCATATTGTAGTGCATGTATGCATGTACATGTATTGTATGTAAGATGAGACAAGTATGTGAACATTTGAGTAATGTTTTGGCTATGTAAGTGATGTGGTGCAAAGCTGCCTAAGTGTGAATGATAGGCTGCTTACTTGTAAATTCTGTTTTGGCCACATAAAGTTGCTAGATGCAAGAGAATGTAATTACTATGTGTATTGGACATATATGGGATAGCCTTGGAGGGCTTTCTCCTTGTGAATGAAGTGTTTGCATGGTTTGGAAAAATTGTATAAGCAAAATGGTCCAAAAGTTGCCAGAATTTCGACTCTGGACCTAAAGTTTAATATCTCCCTGTGTAGAATGAATATTGGTATGAAATTTTGACCACACCTAGAGGATATCTAGAGGGTTAACTGGGCTTTAGAATTTCTGGATTCAGAGCCCTGTAGCCATAGATATAATGTTGCAAATTTGGCTGAGTTACTGTTCATTTGGTCAGAATTTCGTAACCAACTTCAAAAATCCATAACTTGGTCCATAGGTGGGCTATTGATGTAAAAAAAAATTCCTTGGTTTGCTCTAAGTCTCCAATTCATAATGGAGTAAAGAAAACATGGGGTTATGAGGCTAGAATGATACAGTTTATTAGTGGAAGTTACAGGTGCAGTAGCTGGCCACTAGAACTTAACAAGATTGCCTAATGTGTGGAAGCCAAAACAAAGACTTGTGCTAGTGTTTTTCTTCTTTGCTGCCATGGTGTGCATGAAATGTGAATATGTGTGTGATGGTTGGACCAATATGCATGTATTTACATAGTGCCCAAGAGGGCCACTTGGGTATGCACACTAAGGGTAGTGTTCAGATGGCCTACAGAACATTACAAATCCTGGGAGTCTAAATGTACAGTTTTGGCACCATAACTGGACTACCCCGGAGTGGGTAACACCTTTTGTGGGGATGAGTCCCCATTCACCCAAGATTTAGTTGAGGCAGCCATGCCAAGTGATTTCAGAGTACCTCGGCTGGAAACTTATGATGGCCGTACTGATCCACAGGCCCATCTGACCAAGTACAGACGAAGCATGATGATGCACGGTGTCGACGACGCTACCTTGTGCAAATGTTTCGAGGTCACTCTCACTGGGCCAACAACAGCCTGGTATAATTCATTGGCCCCAGGAACCATCACGGAGTTCCAGGAGTTATCCACAGCCTTCACGCAGCAGTTTATCGGAAGTCGGCGAACGGCGAAGATGCCGGTTCAGATGTTCGACATAGCGCAAAGAATTGGAGATACCATCCGCGACTATGTTGAGAGATTTAACAGAGAGGCCTTGAGTGTCCCAGACTTTCAGCCCGAAGTACGCATCCTCGTGATGACACGGGGCCTTCGGAGGGACTCGCAGCTGTTTTACGAATTCTCCAAGGACCCCCCGGACACGCTGGGCGAATTTTACCGAAGGGCCGAACAGCACATGACAGCCGAAGAACTGGGAATGGGCGGACCAAAGTCCGATCACACCCGAGCCGAAGGGTCCAGCCAGCAAACCCGGTATCCCACCGAACAGGCAGGCCGACCTCGGAGAACGCGAGGAAGGAATCTCCCCATTTTCACACCCCTGAACACCACAAGGACCAACATCCTCATGACAATGGAAAGGCAGGGAACTCAGGTTCAGCGGCCACGGGCCATGACCGCTGACAACAGAAAAAATATGAAGAAGTTCTGCCAGTTTCATCGCGACCACGGCCACGACACCGAAGACTGCTTCTAATTGAAAAAGTATATAGAGTCGCTGATAAAACAGGGCCAACTTCGGCGTTATCTGCGCATGCCTTCCCCGAAAGGGAGAAAAGAGGAGGAAGGAAAGGCAGAAGATGAGGACTATGACTCCGACAGGCGGAGAAACCGAAGTCCGAAAAGGCGCCCCCCACCTCCAGCGGGAATCATACAGACAATTACAACGGGACTACCATCCTCGGAAAGAAAGAGGAAGGCCAGAGAAATAGCAGTCATGGAGTATCAAAGTCCAACAAAAAAGCTGGCCCGAAAGGATGGTTCCGCCGTCATTTTTCCCCATGACGACCCGTTATTGATCATGGCGAGAATAGGAAACTGGGACGTCAAGAGAGTGCTGCTTGACGATGGATCAAACGCCAACGTCCTGTTTTCACACTTGCTGCCGAGGTTGGGTGTATCTAGCAGCGACCTCAAGCCTGTCACCTCGCCTACCTTCAGGGTAGGTCCGTCCGAACTGCCCGTCCTCGGATGGATCTATCTCCCTTTGATGCTGAAAGGGACTTCGGTGATTGGGACAGCAGAGTTGTACGTCTCCACAATGGCAATGTTCATCGTTATGGATGTCCCTTCATCGTACAACGCCATCCTTGGAAGACAGACACAGGGAAACCTGCACATTCGCCCTGATGTCAAGTACTTAACCGTCACTTTCGCCGCCAAGGATGGAGATGCGGAAATCTTCATAGATCAAGGCGAAGTAAGGAAGGTGTTCGTCAAAACATGAAAGGCTCCAGCAAACAACTTCGCGCAAGCTGTGGAAGCCAAAACACCAAAACAGGGCGAGGCAGAGAATCCCGCGAAGGCGGAAATGGAAGAAGTAGAACTTGTCCCAGGCCAAAATACCCGAATAGGGAAAAACTTGGCCGAAGGTGACAAGGAAAAACTTTTATCTTTTCTACTGACAAATAAAGATCTGTTTGCCTACTCGCTGAAAGACATGCCAGGGGTAAACCCTGACATAATTCAACATAGCCTCAAAGTAAGTCCGGAAGCAAAGCCTGTCCGGCAAAAGAAGCGAGGCATCTCAATTCATAAAAGTAACTTTGTCAAAACCGAAGTCCAACGACTGTTAGAAGCCGATGTCATCAGGGAGGTCATGTACCCTGAATGGTTAAGCAATGTGGTAGTTGCCACAAAAGAAGGAAGCGGCAAACTCCGGATGTGCATCGACTTCAGAAACTTGAACGATGCTTGCCCGAAAGATTCATACCCTCTCTCACCGATAGACCAATTGGTAGACTCAACTGCCGAATACGGGCTCCTAACTTTCTTAGACGCCTTCAGTGGGTATCATCAAATAAGGATGGACCCTAAAGATGAAGAAAAAACCGCCTTCATCACCGAAGGAGGAACATACTGCTACATCAGGATGCCCTTCGGGCTAAAAAACGCAGGAGCCACCTACCAGAGGTTAATGAGCAAGGTCTTCAACGACCAAATAGGGAGAAACATGGAAGTATATGTGGATGACATGATAGTCAAAAGCAAACTGCCTGGCGACCACGTCGCAGATCTTAAGGAAACTTTCCACCAGCTCAGAGCCTTCGGGATCCGCCTTAATCCTGAAAAGTGCATCTTCGGAGTAACCTCGGGAAAATTCCTTGGGTACATGGTATCAGAAAGAGCCATTGATGCCAACCCAGAAAAAATTAAGGCTCTACTCGAGTTCCGAACTCCTGCCACAATAAAAGATGTGTAGAGGCTCACCGGAAGGATAACCTCCCTCAACCGGTTTATTTCCAGATATGGAGACCGGTGTCGACCATTCTTCAAAGTCCTCACTAAGGCAGCAAAAAAGGAGGACAACCTCGGGAGTAATGACCATCCTTGGGGTGAAGACTGCCAAAAGGCCTGGGAGGAACTCAAAATCTACTTAGCCGGTCTGCCCACTTTGCGGCAACCTCGCGAGGGAGAGCCCCTCGTGTTATACCTCGCCATCACAGAAAAAGCCGTAAGCTCGGTCCTTGTGAAAGAAGAGGGGGCGAAGCAATGGCCAGTCTACTACGTAAGCAAGTCCCTGCATGGCGCCGAAGTCAGGTACCCTCTGTTGCAAAAAGCTATATATGCCTTGGTGCTAGCAGGAAGAAGGCTGTGACCATATTTTCAGGCTCACCCTATCATCGTCCGAAGCAGTCTACCTCTGCGCGATGTCATGAGAAAAGTTGATCAGTCAGGAAGGCTTTCCAAATGGTGCATAGAGCTTGGCGAACACGATATCACTTATGAACCTCGAAAAGCCATAAAAGCTCAAGCTCTGGCAGACTTCATTGCCGAAGTACCCACCACCGAAGACAGCCATCCAGATCCAAGTGAAGGTGAGCCAGAGTGGACTTTGTACGTCGACGGAGCCTCGGGGTCCGAACACCAGGGAGCTGGGGTAATTATCAGAGGTCCCGAAGGCCTTGAAGTAATGAAGGCTATTAAGTTCAGCTTTAACATCACCAATAATGTGGCTGAGTATGAAGCCCCCATAGCAGGATTGTGCCTAGCCAGAAGAATTGGCGTGCGAAATCTAAAAGCCCACAGCGATTCCCAGCTAGTAGTTCGGCAAACGGCAGGAGACTATGGGGCGAAGGACCCAATCTTGGCAAAATATCACGAACTGGTGACAAAGCTCATTCGAGAGTTCGACACCATATGGATAAAAAACGTACTTCGATGTGATAACGCCAAAGCAGACTGCTTGTCGAAGTAAAAAACATACACTGAGGTACCAAGCCGCCTGAGCATTGAAGTACTGAGCATAGTAACTTCGGAAAAATGCTGGAAAGACCCGATAAAAAGGTATCTTGCGAACAACGCGCTCCCCGAAGACCCCATCGAGGCTGTAAAAGTGCGAAGATGCTCCAGGCGATTCTTCCTAATAGGCGAGGAACTGTATCGGCAGGGATATGCAAAACCTTTACAGAGGTGCGTTGGCGAAGAAGATACCGAAATGATCCTCGAAGAAGTCCACGAAGGCGCTTGTGGTTCACACATTGGAACCGACGCCCTGGCGGCAGTAATACTACGCCAAGGATACTTTTGGCCTACCCTAAAAAAGGACGCTAGGCAGTTCGTCCGAAAATGTGGTAACTGCCAAAAACACGCAAATATCCAGAGGACACCCTCGGAAATGGTAGCTTCGGCTGACTATCCCTGGCCCTTCGCAGTCTGGGGCATAGACCTCATAGGATCACTCCCAACAGCGCCTGGAGGCGTGAAATTCTGCGTAGTAGCAGTAGACTATTTCTCCAAATGGGTCGAGGCGGAACCGTTGGCTACTATCTCGGCAAAAGAAGTGCAGAAGTTCGTATGGAAGAACATCGTATGCAGATTTGGCATACCAAGGGTACTAGTAGCTGATAATGGATCCCAGTTTATAGACAGAGGGTTCCAGGAATTTATCAGTGACCTCGGAACAAAAATGCACTTCGCCCCAGTAGCTCACCCTCAAAGCAATGGGCAGGTAGAAGTATCTAACAGGACCATAAAAGATGGTCTGAAAAAGAGGCTGGGGGAAGCAAAAGGGAAATGGCCAGGAGAGCTCCAAAGTGTACTGTGGAGCTACCGAACAACACCCCGAAGAGCAACAGGGGAAATGCCTTTTTCGCTCGTTTTCGGTACAGAGGCCATCATCCCAATCGAGGTAATGCAACCATCAATCCAAGTACAAGTTTTTGATGAAAGTAGAAATGACCTCAGCCTAAGAACCAAGCTCGACCTCGTCGGCGAACACAAGGAAATAGCGGAGCTGAGAAGAAAAGCTTTTCAACAGAGAGTGGCCATGGCTATAAACTTGCGTGCCAGGCCAAAAGGAATAAAGAAAGGAGTCCTCGTTCTCCAAAAGGCTGAATTTCCACCTCGTAGGCCATCCCACGGGGTATTTCGCGCGAACTGGGAAGGCCCCCATCTGATCCTTGCCGAAGTACGAAAAGAGGTGTACAAGCTCGGCGATTCCGAAGGTATAGAATTAAAAAATACGTGGCATTCGGACGCCTTGAGAAAATTCTATACTTAAGATCTTGGCGAAGAAGATTGTGCTGTACAAGTTAGAAAAATCCTCGAAGTACGAAAGTTTCTTAGCCAAGAAGTCTTAAGCATAAGAAGTACAAATTTCGCAAAAGTGGCCGACCAGATAAGGTTTTCCGAAGTCTCTTGAGCGAACGTGTTCGGGACAATGAAGAAAACCTGGCAAAAGACTTAGCCAAAATTCTTGGGCATAAGTTGTACAAGTCAAGATTTCGCGAAGAAGGTCGCCATGCTAAGCGCAGATAAGGTTTTCCGAAGTCTCTTGAGCGAACGTGTTCGGGACAATGAAGAAAACCTGGCAAAAGACTTAGCCGAAATTCTTGGGCATAAGTTGTACAAGTCAAGATTTCACGAAGAAGGTCGCCATGCTAAGCGCAGATAAGGTTTTCCGAAGTCTCTTGAGCGAATGAGTTCGGGACAAAGGGAAACAAAAAATCTCGTAAAGATACTTAGCCAAATTTTATAAAAAAGTCTTTTATTAAGATAAATTTGCATACAAAGAAGGAAGATTGCCAGAAGAAGAAGTACAAAAGAGAAGGAAAATAAGGCAAAGGGCCCTAGAACAAACTAAGGATTCTCGGCGTCCCAGGAGCCACCAGCTCCTGTGTCCTTCTCAACAACCTTCGGCGTCGAAAGCGAGGGGGGCAGGTTCAGATGCTCAATCTTGGACCAAGACCACCGAGGCCCCTCGGGAATGTTAAGAGCCTTCAAAAAAGAAAGGTCCAAGTCTGGGAACCTTTGAAGAACTTGATACCGAGCAAGGCAAAACCCGTCCTGAAAACCAACTTTGGTCATCTGGTCGAATTTGTCCTTCTCGACACCGAGGTCTTCAAGGTCCTCCTTCAGATCCGCGACCTTATTCTTCAGTGCCTTCATCTTCTTCTTCTCCGGCTCCTTCTTCAAAGACTCGACCTCGACTTGAAGCGTGGCTTTCTCTTCAAGCACCTTCGCCAGGAGAGCCTCAGATTCTGACTTCTCCTTTTGAACTGCTTCGTTCGCCGAAATCAGCTCCGCCACCTGGGAGCCGAGGTCAGAGATCTTCTGGGAAGAGTCCTTCAAAAGTTCTTCCTTTTCCTTCAGGAACTCCTCCCGAACGGCAGCAACCTCCCTTTCTGCAGCTTGAGCCAGCTGCGCGTTCTGTGTGGCCAGTTCTGAGCACTTGGCCTTATATTGGTCTATGGTGCCTAAGGCCGAGGCCCGGAACAGTGCCTGCCTTGCCACCCGAACTTTGAGGAAACCGGCATACCCCAGTAGCTGCAAAGAAACAAAGACAAAGTTAGTAAGGCAAAGAAGAAGAGGAAGACATTTATAGGAAATCAAAAGGAAAAACACAAAGGCAAGAGGCGTACCTGGGTAGCGTGCTCAGAGACCTTCGCGGCAAGGGAGTCATCGTCAGGGTGAGCCTCCACGATGGCCTTGAAGGAGGCCTCGGTAAGCACCCCCTTTGAGATCTCCTTAGCCATTTGCTGGCAGTCTCCAGAGTACAAATTCATGTCCTCCGTAAACGTCCAGAAAGGCTCATTTGGGACATTCCCCTTCGGGATATGGGCATCCCGAAGGGCCAGCTTTCGGGCGTGCTCAGCCACCTAACCCGGAGATGATATCTCCCCTGCATGGCAAAAACAAAAAATTGGTCAAGGCAAGAAAATCTCAAAGCCCACAAAAAAGAAGGCACCACAGTTTGTTAGAAAAACAAACCTGCTGGCACCTCGGCGACATCGTTTTCGGAAGCCCGAGCATCCTCGGTAGAAATCCCCTTGCCCTTGCTTTTACGTCACTCTTCGGCAGAAAGGGCCTCTACCAAAGCATCCAGAAGAGTCGCCGAAGGAGTGGGACTCTGGGCAGTGAGGTCAGCAACGACCTCGGCCGGCGGAACAGCAGCAGCCTCGGGCTCTTCGCCCACCTCCTCGGAAATCTCTGGGAGAGGAGGGGGCGCATCCTTCTTCGCCCGTTTGGCCACAGATGGCCCAGCCCTAGACATTTTCCGCCTTCAAGAAGCAGCCTTCTTTGTCTGCTCACCTTTTTCAACTTCGCCAGTGAAAAGGGATTTGTAGAAGGCAGCAGTGCCGTCGCCCATCTCTGGAAAAGAAAGAAGATATCAGCGTGAGTCCAAGATGAAAACCATAACAAAAGGAGCCAGAGATAACTTACTCTCGAAGAAAGTTTCGAAAGTAGCTTCCCCCCAAAGGAGTTTCACCAACCAAGAATCCTTCCCGGCGATGGCAGGAGCTGGCATATCGAGGTCAGTCTTGTGCTCCTTCACTACCCCTAGCTCCCGAAGAAGCTCCTCGGTCATTAACCTCCAATTAATGGGGAAGGGGTAGAGAGAGCGCGAGGAGACCTCGGGACCCAAGTCAGAGACAACCCGAATACGTCCTTCAAAGTCCGCGAAGACAGAATCCAACTCCGGAATTAGCATTATCTTCAGATCTACGACGTCCATCTCCAGTTTTCCCCGAGCCCACTTGGTCGGAACATGCGACCAGGCCTCCTCCATCTTCAGAAAGAAAAATTTTTGTTGCCACCCTCGCTAGCTGTCCTTGATGGCAAAGGTGAACATATATTTTTTGCTCCCGGATCCCCGAGGTAGCATGAAATAAAAGCCACCCTTCGGGACCACGAAAAGCTTGAAGTACTGCATAAAAATAACAAAGTGGGGTTCTATCCCGAAGACGCCACACATGCAGATGAAAGCGTTAAAATAGCAGTACGAGTTCGGCGGAAGTTGATTTACGGCAATGCCATGGAATTGGCAGAAGTCGCAAATCATCTTCGGATGAGGGTACTGAAGTCCGGCCTTCAGTTGGGCTCAGAAAACGGTAACCTCATTACTACGGTTCGAAAAGCAAAATTGGTCAGAACGTGGCAACCTCGTAACAGCATACGAAGGAAGAAAGAACTTTTTCTTCCATTTTGCTAGTTTTTTGGGGGTGGTGCAGCAAGGGTGAGACAAAAGGGGTTGCCAGCTCTCGGGAATAGGCATGTTGGCTGAGAAACGAGTTTGAAAAAAGGAAAGAAAACAACTTCTGGAAATACTATAAAAATTAGAGGATTCTGGAAATCAAAAACCCACCAAATGACTTGCCAAAATCTGGGTTTGAACCCACCGTCGTGAAAGATTGCCGGAAAAAACTCTGTCAAACAGCACCGCCGCGGAAAGCAGGGGAAAGAACAGTTGCAAGTAGGGAAAAGGGCAGAAGCAAAACCAAAAAAGGAACTTATGATAGAATGGGCTATATATAGGCCGAAGGAGGGTAAACGAACCGGCGTCATAAGTACCCATTGAAGGCGAATAGTCGCTATAACTATTCTCTACGTCCGAAAAGACACGCCCTCTGTAACCGACGCGACTCTCCTCTAATGACAGTGTGCCACGTGTAAGCCGCCGCGTCAAAATAGGGGACACGCCTTTTGACACCCCTAAAAAACTGGGACGCGCCGCTCCAGACTGACACGCCTGGTCACGAGACGCGACGTTTCACAGACCTACAAAAGTAAAGAAGTAGGTTACCTCGGGGACACCAAAAGATGGGCTATGTTTGAACAACCCGTGTCTTCGGACAAAAGTTGCACCTTCGGCAAGAGTGCTATACCCAAGGCCCTGAAGTACTCCCTTTGAAAGCTGCCAAACTGAAGTTCCTACTTCGGCTTTCTGGAGAGGGGCTTGTGATAGCCGAAGGACTATCTCCTCTCCCAGTGCGTACTTCCTGCTGAAAGTATGATCAGGAAGCCTAGCGCCACCCAAAAGAGACACCATCACTGACTTCGGAAGGAACGAAGCCAAGCACCCCGAACTTGGAACTTCGGCAAGAACGCCAGGGATCGCGAAGATGGTGCCGGCTCCCTCGGGGGACCGAACGGATCGCCTTCGGATGCAAAGAATTAGCTATCGCAAGCAGAAGGGAATCTCCCCGAAGGTGGAACCTCCGACCAAGGGAACCCCCCAAAAGCACGAGCATAACTCCTGAAGAAGGGCGATCGTGTCAAAGAACGACCTCGCCTAGAGGACCTCGGGAGTACGGCATGAGCATTTAAGGAGCCTCTGACATGTCGCCCACAGACGCTACATGTCACCTCAAACGGCGATTTGACACACCGACGCCGTCCAGGTCTTGTCACGACCTGTCTCGGTTCAAGACTCAAGGAGCCTATCACCAGCTACTCGCCCCCTACGCCCAGAAACTCAGAGAACATCCGACCGAACACGTGTTGTCATCTGAACGGGCTGGGCTTCTCTATAAATACCAGGGAACAGACCCTGGCAAGGGGTTCGACTCCTCCTCCTTGAGAAAATACAGGCAAGCCCACTAAAAACTCTAGTGCTTCCCCCTTACCTTCTCAGGAAACTGACTTGGGCGTCGGAGGCTCCTCCCCGGAAAAGCACCCCGGGGGCCTCCTAACCCTCTTCTCTGAGCTTTTCAGGCACATTCCCCTGGGAAACCTCAACTCCAGACGCTCTCCCCCACAGGAAGTCCTCCCGGAAGTCACCATGCCTTTCAGTGAAGATGTCTTAGGGCATCAGGTTTCAAAACCCTTATCCAATTAGGCTTTAATTTCGAACTCAATAATGGCTCAACTATTGGGCCCATTATTAATACGAAATTATTGTGAAACCAAAACCCAAATTATTAGCCCATGCACTCTAATAATCCAAATAACTCTATGTGTGCGACCCAATAGGCTCTTACCACGTTGGCAATGATCATAAATCACATTTATGATCATAAGCAATGAGCGGTGTCTAGCAACACATCATTGCTACCCAAGTGACAAGATTGTCGATGATTCGACTAAACCTTTATGATCATCACCGATATATGTCATTGTCCCTTTGTCCAAGATATCAAGACTAAGTACGAGACATGGAATGTGTCACTCTCATATAGCCCAATCTTTGGTTTCTTGATTACCAAGTAGACCAACTTAAACTGATGACATTGATATCGTATATCAACTCATCTGAGCATGGCCATGCATTTTTCTAAGTCTTATTCTATCAAGGGGCCCGAAGATATCACTCTCGTTACATAGGAGGGACAAATCCCATCTTGATCATACAAATCCCTCCGCATGATATGTGACATACTCAATGACCTCCTTTAAGTTCACTCAGTTACGAGCAACAAAGGAAAGTATCAAAGTATGTGACTCACATGTAGGGAACCTTGATGATCTTAGGTCGAAGGACTACATATACCATGATCACTATGAGAATCACTTATGACACTCATATAACGATTCATGAAATGTTCTCATGGTGGGTCGGTCCAGTACACAAGTTCTCCAACTTGTACCTATATGTACACTACATATCTCATATTAGTCTCCATATATGTTAGTCATTATGTATTATTGCAACCCGCTCCACAATAATACTATTCTAGGGACATTTAAGAATATCATTATTCTAGGGTTACAATTATGTTTATTACGTTACACAGAAACAAAACAACAAACATAATTGCTGGATTAATGCCTCAATAAAATATCATGACTCAATGTGAAAAAATACAATCATCTCATGATTGGCTTTTTGGGCACAACACTAACAATCTCCCACTTGCACTAAAAGCCAATAATCCATGTATCTAATACCGATGGACCTAGAATGGCTATCATGCTTCTGCTGCGTAAGGGGCTGTGTCAGTGGATCAACAATGTTGCTGTCTGTCGAAGTCTTACATATCCTTACTTCACCTCTCTCGATGATCTCCCTAATGAGATGATAGCGTCAGAGTATGTGTTTGGATCGCTGGTGAGATCGAGGTTCCTTAGCCTGTGCGATTGCTCCATTATTGTCACAATAGAGCTCTATCGGGTCAGCAATGCTTGGAGCCACTCCAAGTTCTATGATGATCTTCTTGATCCAAACTGCCTCCTTCGCAGCATCAGAAGCCACAATGTACTCAAATTCTGTTGTAGAGTCAGCTACTGTCTCTTGCTTTGAACTATTCCAGCTGACAGCACCACCACCAATACAAAACACATAACCAGATTGCGATCTAAAATCATCCTTATCGGATTGGAAGCTTGCATCGGTGTAACCCCTTACAACGAGCTCATCTTCAACTCCAAAGACCAAGAATGCATCCTTAGTCCTTCGTAAGTACTTAAGGATGTTCTTAACAGCTGTCTAGTGACTCTCACCAGGGTTCGATTGGTACCTACTCATCATGCTTAAGGCATATAAGACATCAGGATGAGTACATATCATGGCATACATGATGGATCCAATTGCTGAAACATATGGAATCATACTCATGCGTTCTCTCTCCTCGGGTGTACTCGGACACTGAGATCTAGAAAGAGTTATACCATGTGACATGGGCAAGAATCCTTTCTTGGAATCTTGCATGCTAAACCTCTTTAGCACCTTGTCAATGTATGTACTTTGACTTAGGCCAAGAAGCTTTCTAGATCTATCTCTATAGATCCTGATGCCTAACACATAGGCTGCTTCACCCAAGTCCTTCATAGAGAAACATTTCCCCAGCCAAGTCTTCACAGACTGTAGCTCAGGAATGTCATTCCCAATGAGTAGTATGTCATCTACATACAACACCAAGAAGACAATAGCACTCCCACTAACCTTCTTGTAGACACAAGGCTTATCTTCATTTTTTATAAAACCAAACTCTTTGATTGCTTCATCGAAATGAAGATTCCAACTTCGAGAAGCTTGCTTCAGTCCATAAATGGACCTTTGCAACTTGCACACTTTATTGGCATTCTCAGGAGTGAAAAAACCCTCAGGTTGTGTCATGTACACATCCTCAAGTAGCTTTCCATTTAGGAATGCAGTTTTGACATCCATTTGCCATATCTCATAATCATAGTGTGCAGCAATAGCAAACAAAATTTGGATGGATTTAAGTATAGCAACTGGTGAAAAAGTTTCATCATAGTCAATACCATGAATTTGCTTGAAACCTTTTACAACCAATCGTCCCTTAAAGGTAATCACATTACCATCCATGTCAGTTTTCTTCTTGAAAACCCATTTGCACCCTATGGGTTTTACCCCTTCAAGTGGGTCAACCAAAGTATATACTTGGTTTTCATACATGGATTCCATCTCGGATTTCATGGCCACTAGCCACTTCTCAGAGTCAGGCCCCGACATAGCTTGTTGGTAGGTTGTGGGCTCATCCTGATCCATGAGCATCACATCACCGGTGTGAGTCACAAGAAATCCATATCTCTCGGGCTCACGCCGAATCTACCAGACCTACGTGGGCTCTATGCTACAGGAACAGACTCTTGAACAACATCTTGCGGTGTCTGTTCAGGTTCCATTTCAGGTTCGATGTCTCCTTGTTGTTCTTGAATTTCTTCAAGTTCTACTTTCCTCCCACTAGTTCCTTTAGAGATAAACTCTTTCTCCAAAAAGACACCAGTTCAAGCAACAAACACTTTTTACTCAGAAGGATTGTAGAAATGGTAACCCTTTGTTTCTTTGGGATACCCAACAAAAAGGCATTTTTGAGATTTGGGCCCTAGTTTGTCAGAGGATTGACGTTTCACATAAGCGTCATAGCCCCAAATCTTCATAAAAGACAAATTGGGACGCCTCCCACTCCATATCTCATATGGTGTCTTTTGAACAGATTTAGATGGAACTCGGTTTAGTGTAAAAGCGCCTGTCTCTAGAGCATGTCCCCAAAAGAAGTTTGGAAGGTCAGCTTGACTCATCATAGAGCAAACCATGTCTAACAGAGTTCGATTTCTCCTTTCAGATACACCATTCCATTGAGGTGTGCCTGGTGGAGTGAGTTGTGATACTATACCACACTCCTTCAGATAGTCAAGGAATTCTCGATCCAAGTACTCTCCACCTCGATCTGATCGAAGCACTTTAATACTCTTCCCGAGTTGATTCTCTACTTCATTCTTGAATTCTTTGAACTTTTCAAAGGATTCTGACTTGTGTCTCATAAGATACACATAGCCATATCTGCTGAAGTCATCAGTGAAAGTAATGAAGTATTGAAAACCTCCTATAGCTTGTGTAGACATAGGGCCACATACATCACTATGTATGAGTCCTAGTAAGTCATTAGCCCTTTCACTTTGCCCTGTGAATGGGGCTTTGGTCATCTTGCCCAACAAACATGACTCACATGTCTCATATGATTCAAAATCAAATGAGTCCAAGAGTCCATCCTTATGGAGCTTGGATATGCGGGTCTCATTTATATGGCCCAAGCGACAGTGCCAGAGATAGGTCGGGTTCAAATCATTTAATTTGACCTTCTTGGTATTCACATTATAGATTGGATATTCGAGGTCTAGAACATACAACCCATTGCTAAGTTGAGCACTGCCATAAAAGATTTCATTCAAATAAATAGAACAACATTTGTCCTTTATTATAAATGAAAAACCTTTTTTGTCCAAACAAGAAACAGAAATCAAATTTCTACTAATAGTAGGCACAAAGTAGTAGTTGTCTAATTCTAAAACTAATCCACTAGGTAAAGTGAGAACATAAGTCCCTACGGCTAAGGCAGCAACCCTTGCTCCATTTCCAACACGTAGGTCCACTTCACCTCGGGCCAATCTTCTACTTCTATTTAGACCCTGCACATTTGCACAAATGTGAGATCCATATCCAGTATCCAATATCCAAGATGAGGAAGTAGAAAAGTTAGCCTCTATAACAAAAATACCTGAAGTGGAAGTCTTACTTCCCTTTTCCTTAGCAAGTTCTTCAAGATAGAGCTTGCAGTTGTGCTTCCAGTGTCCAGGTTGCTTACAATGGTAGCACTCCCCTTCCTTTGCCACACCACCCTTTGGTTTCAGTGCAGCTGAAGAAGAACTAGCATTGGACTTTCCATTAGCTTTATCCTTCTTCTTGTTGGCTTTTCCCTTTCCCTTGCCCTTTTGAACCATCAAAATGGGCTTCGCCTTCTTAAGGTTTTGCTCAGCAGTTCTCAACATGTTGAGCAATTCAGGAAGGGACTTGTCAAGGTCGTTCATGTTATAGTTCATGACGAACTGACTGTAGCTTTCAGGCAACGATTGCAAGACTACATCAATAGCCAACTCTTTCTGAAGAGCAAATCACAAATTCTCAAGATTCTCAATGTACCCAATCATCTTGAGCACATGAGGACCCACGGGACTTCCCTTAGACATCTTGCATTGAAACAATGCCTTAGAGCTCTCAAACCTCTCATGCCTAGCTTGCTCTTGGAAAAGCATTTTGAGATGTTCAATCATATCGAACGCCCCCATGCTCTCATGTTGCTTCTGAAGCTCAGATTCCATGGTAATAAGCATGAGACATGCAACATGCAAAGCATCATCAGAATGCTTCTTGTGAGCATCCTTTTCAGCTCTTGGAGCAGTGGCAGCAGGCTCATTCGGAATTGGCTGCTCTAGGACATAAGCCTTTTTCTCTTGTTTGAGGACTATCCTCAAGTTTCGGTACCATTTGAAAAAGTTGGTCCCATTCAGGTTTTCCTTCTCAAGGACCGATCGCAACGAAAATGTCGATGTGTTTTGTGCCATGGTTATCTACAACAGTAAATATGCAGTTTAAGAGTCATGTATTTTAATTCATTTAATAAGGACTTTTATTAAACGATACTCCCATTATTTTCCTCAAAATAATAACCCTCAATATTATTTCGGAACACCTCGACGCTAAGGTATTCTAGTCGGCCAAGATCCGTATTTGACCAAAACCTGAGTCAGCTTTGGCTTTTCTCTCAAGTTACAGCTATTTAGGTAGGCAACTCCTTGCCAATTGCATCTTATGCAACTTTTGGATAGTTGGGTGAACAACACTTGTCCAAGCTCATCTCATGAGCTTAAGACCAACTCTATGCCTCTAAGTCCCTAATCCTATTAGGATGACTTAGTTAAGTCGAACCCAAAGTTAACAGTTTGGATATCACTATTATCCCATCGTGCCTTACCAAGATGAACATAGGTGCTTTTCTTTGGCAAACCCACCTAATGTTGATCAAAGTCTTGACGAGTGCCAACATTTGGAAGGCATCACATTTAATGACTTAATATTTGTTTGAGGGATTTTTCTTTTGATCTCACCAATTTGTTTTCTCCGGTTGTTTTATACATGCTGATAGCCAAACGCTATCGCCTCTATCTGGCCGAACTCCCTGTCACAATGATGGCCAGAAGAAGCTGGCGCTACCCGAGAAAAGGTGCGATCAGGCACCTCGGGAGGTAGCCGAAGAGCTCCGAGCCCGGCACGCCAGGAAACCCCGAGGACACTACTCGCCCCCCCAAGGTTGTGAACAGATCGCCTTCGGAAAAGCGGCACCAGACATAGCAAGCCAGACATAGCGAGCCGAACATGATATCTCCGAAGGCGGAACTCCCTGAAACTGGGAACCCCCGAACTGAGGGCTTGTTTCCCGAAGAGGCTCTGTCCGAACTAAAGGATGACCTCACCCAGGGACCTCGGGAGTACGGCAGGAGCATTTATGGAAGCATTTAAGGAAGCCTCTGACACATCCATTCACAGACGCCACAATCTGCCTCAAAAGGCGCTCTGCCACGCTGACGCCATCAGAATCACATCATGGCCCGTCTCAGCACATGGCTCAAGGCAACCTGCTACCAGCTATCTGTCCCCTATGCCCAGAAATTCAGGAACATCGGACCGAACACGTGTCGCGATCTGAACGGGCTAGGCACTCCTATAAATACCAGGAATTAATACTTGGCAGGAGGCTGGTTGGCAAAAATACGGCTCCCACACTCTGAGAAAATTACTAGGCGAGACTCCTCAGCCCTTTGTGCTATTTTCTCTGCCTTTCTCTCAGCTACCACTGACTTGGGCGTCGGAGGCTCCCCCCCGGAAAAACACACCGGGGGCCTCCTAACCCTTTGTTTCTGAGCTTTCAGGCACTTTCCTTTGGGCTATCCATTCCATCAGGCGTTCTTCCTCCCAGAAGTCTCTCCACCAGTCACCATGACTATAAACGATGAGACCCCCGGCCATCATTTGGCGCCGTCTGTGGGAACCCGCTCTGAGATCGCCGTCGTTGAGACTCGGCGTTCTAAGGACAAGGGGCTCCCGAAGTCCCCGTTCGCGCCTGAGATACAACCGGCTGCTGAGCAAACACTCCCAGGGACTTCTGCGCCTGAAGAAGACCGCCCTCTGGTAATCACCATGAGCTTCTTGAGGGACTTTCAGCGTTCGGTCGTGTCTGAAATGACCCAGCAGATCGACCGAAGGTGGCCACAGCAAGCACAGGCCCAGAGACCCCCCTCACCGACATGCCCTCGGGAGAAAAGCCCCAAGTCTGCACATCGCAGTTCGGGGAGTGGAGACCCTCGCGAAGAATCATCCACAGAAGATATAGCCCTCGGGAAACGGCCTGTGGGACAAACCGGGTCCAAGCGACCGAGAGTCTCACAGCGAAGTAGTTCGTCGCCTGAGGCGAGGTCCTTGTCCCCTCAGCGCCGAACTCGCCCCTCGAAGAGGCGCCGGCGATCTCCATTCCCTGAAGAAGGCCCTAGCGCCACAGTGCTGATGGAGAAGATACTAGCACGGCTGGACAGAGTGGAGAAACAAGTGGCCAGAAAACCCGTTTGGGCCAGACTCTCGGGAACATGCTGCGAAGATGGCTCGCCATTTATTCAGGCCGTTGTTGAGGCAGCCATGCCAGGTGACTTCAGAGTACCTCGGTTGGAGATTTATGATGGCCGTACTGATCCACAGGCCCATCTGACGAAGTATAGACGTAGCATGATAATGCACGGTGCTGAAGACGCTACCATGTGCAAGTGCTTCGAAGTCACCCTCACAGGGCCAGCCACGGCGTGGTACAATTCCTTGCCTTCAGGAACCATCACTGAGTTCCAGGAGTTGTCCACGGCCTTCACACAGCAATTCATTGGGAGCAGACCTACGGCGAAGATGCCTGTGCAGATGTTCGACATAGAGCAGAGGAACGGAGAAACCATCCGAGACTATGTCGAAAGATTCAACAGGGAAGCTCTGAGCGTCCTAGACTTCAGGCCCGAAATCCGCATTCTTGCCATGACACGAGGCCTTCGGCGAGACTCACAGCTGTTCTACGAGTTCTCAAAGGACCCCCCGGAGACCCTCGAAGAATTTTACCGAAGAGCAGAATAGCACATGACCGTCGAAGAACTAAGAATGGCTGGGCCGAAGTCTGATCACCACCGCGCCGAAGAGTCCAGTCAACAAGCTCGGCATCCGACCGAACACGCAGGACGACCTCGGAGGATGCGAGGAAGGAAACCTCAAAGTTTCACACCATTGAGCACTACGCGGACCAGCATTCTCATGGCGCTGGAAAGGAAAGGGACGCAGATTCGGCGACCAAGGGCCATGACCGCCGATAACAAAAAGAATGCCAAGAAGTTCTGCCAGTTTCATCGCGACCACGGTCATGACACCGAAGATTGCTTCCAGCTGAAGAAGTACATAGAGTCGCTGATAAAACAGGGCCAACTTCAGAAATACCTGAGGATGCCATCCCCGAAAGGCAGAAAAATGGAGGAAGAAAGGGCCGAAGATGAGGACTATGACTCCGACAGGCAGAGAAATAGAAGTCCAAAAAAGCGCCCTCCACCTCCAGCAGGGGTTATCCAAACCATCACCACGGGGCTCCCATCCTCGAAAAGAAAGCGGAAAGCCAGAGAAATTACAGTCATGGAGTATCAAAGTCCACCAAAGAAGCTGGCTCACAAAGATGGCTCCACCGTCGTCTTCCCCATGACGATCCGCTGCTGATTATGGCGAGAATAGGGAACTGGGACGTCAAAAGAGTGTTGCTTGATGATGGCTCAAATGCTGACGTCCTATTCTCGCACCTGCTGCCGAGCTTGGGCATCTCCAGCAGCGAACTGAAGCCTGTCACCTCGCCCACTTTTGGGGTTGGACCATCCGAACTCCCCGTCCTCGGATGGATCGACCTCCCGCTGATGATGAAAGGGACTTCGGTGAACGGAGCAGCTGAGTTGTACGCCTCCACAATGGCGAGATTCATCATCATGGACGTCCCGTCCTCGTACAACGCCATCCTTGGAAGGCAGACAATGGGGAACCTGCATATTCGCCCTGATGTGAAGTACTTGACTGTCACATTCGCCACCAAGGATGGAGATGCAGAGGTATTCATAGACCAAGCCGAGGTAAGAAAGGTGTTTGTAAAAGCGCGAAAAGCTCCGGCAAGCAACCTCGTGCAAACGATGGAGGCAAGGGCACCAGAAAAAGGCAAAGAAGAAGATCTCGCCAAAACAGAAACGGAAGCAATAGAGCTTGTCCCAGGTCAATCTACCCGAATAGGGAAGAGCTTGGCCGAAGGTGACAAGGAAAATCTTGTATCCTTTCTGCTGGAAAATAAAGATCTGTTTGCCTACTCGCCAAAAGATATGCCGGGGGTGAACCCTGGCATAATACAGCACAACCTCAAAGTAAGTCCGGAAGCAAGGCCTGTCCGGCAAAAGAAACGAAGCATCTCAGCCCACAAAAGCAACTTTGTCAAAACCGAAGTCCAGCGTCTCCTAGATGCTGAAGTTATCAGGGAGGTCAAGTACCCCGAATGGTTAAGCAAAGTGGTCATCGCCACAAAAGAAGGTAGCAGCAAACTCCGGATGCGCATCGACTTCAGAAACTTGAACGATGCTTGCCCGAAAGACTCATACCCTCTGCCGCCAATAGATCAACTGGTAGATTCAACTGCTGAATATGGGCTCCTAAGTTTCCTAGACGCCTTCAGTGGCTACCATCAGATAAGGATGGACCCCGAAGATGAAGAGAAGACTGCCTTCATCACCGAGGGAGGAACATATTGCTATATTAGGATGCCATTCGGGCTCAAAAATGCAGGAGCCACCTACCAGAGGCTGATGAACAAGGTCTTCAAAGACCAAACGGGGAGAAACATGGAGGTGTATGTTGATGATATGATAGTCAAGAGCAAGCTACCTGGCTACCACGTTGCAGATTTAGAGGAAACCTTCCAAAAGCTCAGAGCCTTCGGGATCCGGCTTAATCCTGAAAAGTGCATCTTCGGGGTGACCTCGGGAAAATTCCTTGGATACATGGTATCCGAAAGAGGCATCGACGCTAACCCCGAGAAGATTAAGGCTCTGCTTGAGTTCCAAACTCCTGCCACAGTCAAAGATGTGCAGAGACTCACCGGAAGAATAACCTCTCTGAGCAGGTTTATTTCCAGGTACGGAGATAGGTGTAGACCTTTCTTCAAAGTCCTCACAAAGGCAACAAAAATGGAAGGCGACCTCGGAAGAAATGATCATCCTTGGGATGAAGATTGCCAAAAGGCTTGGAAAGAACTCAAAGTCTACCTGGCCAGCCTGCCGACTCTGCGACAACCTCGGGAGGGAGAACCCCTCGTACTGTACCTCGCCGTCACAGAAAAAGCTGTGAGCTCGGTCCTCGTGAAAGAAGAATGGTCAAAGCAATGGCCGGTCTACTATGTTAGCAAGTCCCTGCATGGCGCCGAAGTCAGGTACCCTTTGCTTCAAAAAGCTATATATGCCTTGGTGCTTGCAGGGAGAAGGCTGCGACCATACTTTCAGGCTCACCCCATCATCGTCCGAAGTAGTCTGCCACTACGGGATGTCATGAAGAGAGTAGATCATTCGGGAAGGCTCTCCAAGTGGTGCATAGAGCTGGGCGAACACGAAATCACGTATGAGCCTCGGAAGGCCATAAAAGCTCAAGCACTAGCAGATTTTATCGCCGAAATACCCACCACTGAGGAGAGCCACTCGGATCCAAAAGAGGGTGAGCCAAAATGGACCTTGCACGTAGACGGAGCCTCGGGGTCCGAACACCAGGGAGCTGGAGTAATTATCAGGGGCCCCGAAGGCCTGGAGGTAATGAAGGCTATCAAGTTCAGCTTCAACGTCACCAACAATGTAACTGAGTATGAAGCCCTTATAGCGGGATTGCGCTTGGCCAGAAAGATTGGCGTGAGAAACTTAAAGGCTCACAGCGATTCCCAGCTGGTAGTTCGGCAGACGACAGGAGATTATGGGGCGAAGGACCCAATCTTGGCAAAATATCATGAGCTAGTAGCAAAGCTCATCCAAGAGTTTGACGCCGTACGGATCGAAAATGTACCTCGGCGGAATAACACTGAGGCAGATTGCTTGGCGAAGTCAAAAACATATACCGAGGTACTAGACCATCCGAGCATCTCAGTGCTGAGCATGACGACCTCGGGAACAGGGTGGAAAGACCCAATAAAAAAATACCTCGCAGAGAATTTGCTCCCCAAAGACCCCGGCGATGCTGCAAGACTGCGAAGACGCTCCAGAAGATTCTTCCTGATTGGCGAAGAGTTATATCTGCAGGGATATGCGAACCCGCTGCAAAGATGTGTGGATGAAAAGGATACTGAAATGGTCCTTGAAGAAGTTCACGAAGGCATGTGTGGTTCACACATTGGAACTGATGCCCTGGCAGCAGTGATACTCCGCCAAGGATACTTCTGGCCTACCCTGAGAAAGGACGCAAGACAGTTCGTCCGAAAATGTGGTAGCTGCCAGAGACAAGCGAAAATCCAGAGGACACCCTCGAAAATGGTAACTTCGGCAGACTATCCTTGGCCCTTCGCAGTCTGGGGTATAAACCTTATTGGGCCACTCCCCACAGCACCCGGAGGCGTGAAATTCTGCGTGGTAGCAGTGGACTATTTCTCAAAGTGGGTGGAGGCAGAACCACTAGCAACTATCTCGGCAAAAGAAGTGCAGAAGTTCCTATGGAAGAACATCGTATGCAGATTTGGCATACCGAGGGTACTAGTAGCTGATAATGGATCCCAGTTCACAGACAAAGGTTTCCAAGAATTCATCAGCGACCTCGGAATAAAGATGCACTTCGCCCCAGTAGCTCACCCCCAAAGCAACGGGCAGGTGGAAGTATCGAACAGGACCAAAAAAGATGGCCTGAAAAATAGACTAGGGGAAGCCAAGGGGAAATGGCCAGGAGAACTCCAAAGTGTATTATGGAGCTACCGAATGACGCCCCGAAGAGCCACAGGGGAGACTCTTTTCTCACTCGTCTTCGGAACAGAGGCCATTATCCCAATAGAGGTAGTTCAACCTTCAGTACGGGTGCAAGTATTTGATGAAGGTGGTAATGACCTCGGCCTAAGAACCAATCTCAATCTTGTGGCCGAACACAGAGAAATAGCCGAGTTGAGAAGAAAAGCTTTTCAGCAAAGAGTGGCCGCGGCTGTAAACTTACGGGCCAGGCCAAAAGAAATCAAGAAGGGAGACCTCGTTCTCCGAAAGGCCGACTTCGCACCCCGAAGGCCATCCCATGGCGTACTTCGTGCAAACTGGGAAGGACCCTATCTGGTTCTCACTGAAGTACGAAAAGGCGTGTACAAGCTTGGCGACGCCGAAGGCGTAGAATTGAAGAACACTTGGCACTCAGACGCCTTGAAAAAATTCTACGCTTAAGGTTGAGCGGAGGAGTTATGTTGTACAGAATGGCCTTGAGAAAAATTCTTAAGTGTACAGAAATTGTGCAAAACAGAATTCCGCAAAGATGCTCGCCATGATAAAGCGTAGATATGACCTTCCGAAGTCCCTTGAGCCATCACGCTCGGGAAAGATGGAAAACAAAAATCTCGCAGAAGTACTCGCCATAGCCAGCGCAAAGATAATTTTCCGAACTCCCTTGAGCGAACATGCTCGGGAAAATGGGAAGTGAAAAATCTCGCGAAAGGTTTTCTGAAGTCCCTTGAGCAAACATGCTCGGGACAACTGGAAAAACATAAAATTTGACTGAAGGTTTTCCGAAGTCCCTTGAGCAATCATGTTCGGGGTAAATTGGAAATGCAAAAGCCTGCAAAAAGACTTAGTCAAATTTTTTCAGGCCTTCTAGAAAGTCTTTCGAGCAAGCGCACTCTGGACAAAGGAAGGTAAAAAAGTTTCTTTAATCGCAGGTTTTCCGAAGTCTCTTGAGCGAACATGTTCGGGACAATGGAAATGAAGAAACTTGCAAGAAAAGACTTAGCCAAAAAATCTTCATTAAGAGCAAAGCTGCTTTACAGTAAAGAACTGCCTGAAGAAGGATTACAAAATAGAAGGGAAGGAAAAGGGGCCCTAAAATAGCATAAGGGTTCGCGGCGTCCGGAGAGCCACTCGTTTGCCCGCCCTTTTCCACCACCTTTGGCGCTGGAATTGAAGGAGGAAGTTTCAGATGTTCGACCTTGGACCATTTCCACCGAGGTCCCCCAGGAATGTTTAGACCCTCTAGAAAAGAGAGGTCCAGATCTGGGAACCTCTGGAGAACCTGGTGCCGAGCAAGGCAGAAACCGTCCTGGAACGCGACCTCCTCCTCCAGCGCCTTTATCCGCTCCTCCCCCTTCGGCTCCTTCTTCAACGACTCGACCTCGGCCCGGAGAGTGTTATTCTCACACGTCAACGACACTATACGGCTGTCAGAACCAGCCTTGTGCTGGAGAAGATCTTCGTTGGCGGCGAGCATCCCCTTTATTTGGTCACCGAGGTCAGCGATCTTCCTGGAGGAGTCTTTTTGAAGTTCTTCTTTTTCCTTCCGGAACTCCTCCCGAAGGGCAGCTACTTCTTTCTCAGCAGCCTCTTTCAGCTGCTGGTTTTTGGCGACCGACTCCGCGAGTGCGGTCCTCGTCTCATTCATGGTTTGAGTGGCTGAAGTTCGAAAAGCAACCTCCCTGGCCACCCGAACTCGGAGAAAGGCGGCGTACCCCAGCAGCTACAAAAAGATTAAACGCAAGGTCAGTAAGAGCCAAACACTTAGGAAAAATTGAAGGGAAAGAGCTGTGAAGGATATACCTGAGCAGCATGCTCGGTGATCTTTGCGGCGAGGGTGTTATCCCTCGGATGGGCCGCCGCTATAGCCCTGAAGGAGGCCTCGGTGAGCACCCCCTTCGAAATTTCCTTAGCCATTTGAGGAACGTCCTCGGAGTACATATTCATGTCCTCCGTGAACATCCAGAAGGGCTCCTTGGGTATCTTCCCTCACGGGATTTTGGCGTCCCGAAGAGCTCGCTTCCGAGCATGTTCGGCCACCCAGTCAGGGGTAGTCAACTCCCCTGCGTGATAAAAATGAGAAGGAGATTAAAGACAAAGAAGCCAATCCAGAAAAAACAAAGGAAGTATACTTTGTTTGGAAACAAACCTGGCGGAACCTCGACAACAACGTCCTCGGAGTCCTCGGCCTCCTCGGCCGAAATGCCCTTGCCCTTCCACTTGCGCCGCTCCTCGGCAGAAGGTACTTCTACCACTACTTAAGGAGGGCCTGTGACGCGGTAGGACCCTGAGGAGGGACGTCGGTTGAAGGGACCTCGGAAGCAGCAGGCTCAGACTCCGGAATCTCGGCAGCCTCAGGCTCCTCAGCAGTCTCCTCGGGAATTTCCTCTAGAGGAGCCTGGGCAGCTCTCTTTGCCTGTTTCCTCGAAGGCCCCGCGCCAGTAGACTTCCGCCTTCGGGAAGACGCCTTCTTCGTCTGATCGCCCTTCTCCACCTGGCCGGTGAAAAGGGACTTGTAATAGGCGGCAGTCTCGTCGCGCATCTCTGAAAAAGGAGAGAAACATCAGCGTAAGTCCGAGGAAAGAACAGTAAAGGAGTAGAAGATAACTCACTTTCGGCAAGCGCTTCGAAAGAAATTTCCTCCTTAACAAGCTTGACCAACCAGGAATCCTTCCCGGCAATGGCAGGAGCTGGCATCTCGAGGTCAGTCTTGTGCTCCTTTACCACCTTTAGCTCCCGAAGGACCTCTTCGGTCATCAACTTCCAGTTGATTGGAAAAGGGTAAAGGGCGCGCGGAACGACCTCGGGATCCCAGTCAAAGACAGCCCAAATGCGGGCGTTGAAATCCGTGAACAAGGGAGCTAACTCTAGGGTCAGCAGCATCCTCGGATCAACTACGTCCTCATCCAGTGTTCCCTAAGCCCATTTGGTAGGAACGTACGACCAGGCCTCGTCCATCTTCATGAAGAAGAACTTCTGTTGCCACCCCCGCCAGCTATCTTTAGTGGCGAAGGTGAACATGAATTTCTTGCTCCCGGATCCCCGAGGTAGCATGAAATAGAAGCCACCCTTCGAGACCACAGAGAGCTTGTAATACTGCATAAAGATTCTGAAATTGGGTTCTATCCCGAAGACGCCACACATGCAGAGGTAGGCGTTAAAATAGCAGAACGAGTTCGGGGGAAGCTGGGTCACAGCAATGCCATGAAATTTGCAGAACTCGCACACCATCTTCGGGGGAGGATACCGAAGACCGGCCTTCAGCTGGGCTCGGAAACGGTAACCTCCTTACTGTGGTTTGAAAAAGCATAATGGCTAGAACGAGGCAGCCTAGTAGTGGCGTAAGAGGGAAGAAAGAATTTTTTCTTCCACCTCTCTAACTTTTCAGGGGTGGTGCAACAAGGATGGGCTAAAAGAGGCTGCCAGCTCTCAGGAATGGGCATTTTCGACATGAAAACGAGTTTGAAAATGGAAGAAAACAGTTTCCAGAGAAAAACTCAAAAGAACACAGGGATCAAAGCGCTCTGAAAAACAAAAACCCACCGAAAGATTTGCCAAAATCTGAGGACGCCATCGTGAAAGTTGGCTGGAAAAAAGCTCTGATTAAGGTAGCTCCGCCACAGAAAGCAAGAAAGTGCAAGAACAGGGGCAAAGCAGAGAGAAGAGCAGAAGAAAAACCAAAAGGAACTTATGATGGAGTGGGCTATTTATAAGCCAAAGGTGGGTAACCGAAACATCGTCATAAGTACCCTTTGGAGGCGAACTGTCGCCGTAACTGCTCTCTGCACCTAAAAAGGCGCACCCTCTGTAACCGACGCGACTCTCCTCTAATGGCAAAGCGCCACGTGTCAACCGCTGAGCAAAGATGGGGGACATGTCCTCCAAATGTCCCTTGAAAGCTGGGACACGTCTTCTGACATCCTTGGAAAACTGGGACGCGCCGCTCAGACTGACACGCTTGGCCAAACAGACCTGCAGAAACAAAGAGCAGGCCACCTCGAGGACACCAAGAAACAGGCTATGGCCGAACAGCCCATGACCTTCGGGCAAGAGGTGTATCTTCGGCACAGGCTCCGCCTCGAAGACACCAAAGAACAGGCCAAGGCCGAAGAGCCCATGATCTTCGGCCAAAAGGCACATCCTCGGAACAGGTTAAGCTTCCAAAGAAACTCCCATACACAACCTCGGAAAGAGATGCAAAACCAAAGTCTTCACTTCGGATTTCCAAAGGGGGGCATGTGTGATAGCCAAACGCTATCGCCTCTATCTGGCCGAACTCCCTGCCACAATGATGGCCAGAAGAAGCTGGCGCTACCCGAGAAAAGGTGCGATCAGCCACCTCGGGAGGTAGCCGAAGAGCTCCGAGCCCGGCACGCCAGGAAACCCCGAGGACACTACTCGCCCCCCCAAGGTTGTGAACAGATTGCCTTCGGAAAAGCTGCACCAGACATAGCGAGCCAGACATAGCGAGCCGAACATGATATCCCCGAAGGCGGAACTCCCTGAAACTGGGAACCCCCGAACTGAGGGCTTGTTTCCCGAAGAGGCTCTGTCCGAACTAAAGGACGACCTCACCCAGGGACCTCGGGAGTACGGCAGGAGCATTTATGGAAGCATTTAAGGAAGCCTCTGACACATCCATTCACAGACGCCACAATCTGCCTCAAAAGGCGCTCTGCCACGCTGACGCCATCAGAATCACATCATGGCCCGTCTCAGCACATGGCTCAAGGCAACCTGCTACCAGCTATCTGTCCCCTATGCCCAGAAATTCAGGAACATCGGACCGAACACGTGTCGCGATCTGAACGGGCTAGGCACTCCTATAAATACCAGGAATTAATACTTGGCAGGAGGCTGGTTGGCAAAAATACGGCTCCCACACTCTGAGAAAATTACTAGGCGAGACTCCTCAGCCCTTTGTGCTATTTTCTCTGCCTTTCTCTCAGCTACCACTGACTTGGGCGTCGGAGGCTCCCCCCCGGAAAAACACACCGGGGGCCTCCTAACCCTTTGTTTCTGAGCTTTCAGGCACTCTCCTTTGGGCTATCCATTCCATCAGGCGTTCTTCCTCCCAGAAGTCTCTCCACCAGTCACCATGACTATAAACGATGAGGCCCCTGGCCATCACATGCATCACATACTAATATAAAACATGCATCTCATGCATACAAGAAAATAAAAATGACATGGTTATAGCCCAAACTATGTGATATTCTCAAGCCAATGAGACTATCATAAAGGCCTAAGAAAAGAAAAGAGTCTTCACAAGCTCCTTCTCTTCCTTTCTTGGCTGCCCATTTGTTGTCACCTCCTTGGACATACCTCCTTGGATGATCCTTGGACATACCACCTTGGATGATCCCATAATGCACCATTACATCAATAATAGAAACCTCGAGTTACATTCGATGGGAGTAAGGTGAGAAGAGAATGTACAATGAGAGTGATAAGAAAAGGCACGACTCGCAGGCCGTATTTACAAGTACAACCAATCAAGGGCTATAACCATGCACCATGCTTCAAACACCAATCAGAATATCATGTCAAATCTCATTCAACAAAGATGCATGCCAATTTGCGCGCATTGATTAACCATTTTTTATTTATGTGGCGCTTCGCATACGGCAGTCCCGCTGGCTGGTCAGCGGACGAGGTCAAGGGGACAGCGCCCCCCGGCGCAAAAAATTGTCTTACAATTGCTTAGCCCAAAATCTTCTATTTCGAGCAAGTAGGCACCCGAGACTCCTCCATTCGAGCCACCAAAAATACCTTACTTTCGGTGCCCGAATAGGCCGAATCCGAACAAAGCTAGAGTTTTTGCAACTATTGCAAGAATCCTAATCCATATAGGTATCTCATACCTATCAATTTCGGGTTAATCTCATTAACCAATTTGTGTCGTTTCTTCATATATCCCATATGTTCATTATGAGTTTCGGTTTCATGCATCATGAATCAATATAATTAATCATGGCCGAAAAGCAACCGAACACATAACATCATGCGATTCAACATCAATCCCGACTTAGGGTTTCACCAGTAGCTCTGATACCACTGTTGGGTTTCGGAAGCCAAACAGCGCAGCGGAATTTAACCGAAACCCTCCAAGATCCAACTGAAACAGGGTAAAACGGGTGTTCCAAAATTTTCATACCTAATTTTCGGTTGAGATCTCTCACTCAACTGTTGAGTCGAATCACAAAACTTGAACAGTTGACGTGTTCAAGCTCTCTATGGTATCCACATGAGCCTCTAGGGATCACCACGCTTCCACTGCGTCCCGGCAGATGCATTTCTCTTGCGCTCGTAGTGCTAGCTTGCGTCCTCCAAGGAATTGCAAGATAAGAGTGCGGCTGTCCTTTTGGGATGCTAGGGCAAAGAAACCTGCGAATTTCTCACTAGAAGTTGTATTTATAGTGAGACTCAACTTCCAGGCCTAATGGGTTTCAAAACCCTAATCCAATTAGGCTTTAATTTCGGGCTTAATAATGGCTCAACTATTAGGCCCATTATTAATACGAAATTATTGTGAAATCAAAACCCAAATTATTAGCCCATGCACTCTAATGATCCAAATAGCTCTATGTGTGCGACCCAATAGGCTCTTACCACGTTGGCAATGATCATAAATCACATTATGATCATAAGCAATGAGCGGTGTCTAGCAACACATCATTGCTACCCAAGTGACAAAATTGTCGATGATTCGACTAAACCTTTATGATCATCACCGATATATGCCATTGTCCCTTTGTCCAAGATATCAAGACTAAGCACGAGACATGGAATGTGTCACTCTCGTATAGCCCAATCTTTGGTTTCTTAATTACCGAGTAGACCAACTTAAACTGATGACATTGATATCGTATATCAACTCATCTGAGCATGGCCATGCATTTTTCTAAGTCTTACTCTATCAAGGGGCCCGAAGATATCACTCTCGTTACATAGGAGGGACAAATCCCATCTTGATCATACAAATCCCTCCGCATGATATGTGACATACTCAATGACCTCCTTTAAGTTCACTCAGTTACGAGCAACAAAGGAAAGTATCAATGTATGTGACTCACATGTAAGGAACCTTGATGATCTTAGGTCGAAGGACTACATATACCATGATCACTATGAGAATCACTTATGACACTCATATAACGATCCATGAAGTGTTCTCATGGTGGGTCGGTTCAGTACACAAGTTCTCCAACTTGTACCCATATGTAGACTACATATCTCATATTAGTCTCCACATATACTAGTCATTATGTATTATTGCAACCCGTTCCACAATAATACTATACTAGGGACGTTTAAGAATATCATTATTCTAGGGTTACAATTATGTTTATTACGTTACACAGAAACAAAACAACAAACATAATTGCTGGATTAATGCCTCAATAAAATATCATGACTCAATGTGCAAAAATACAATAATCTCATGATTGGCTTTTTGGGCACGACACTAACAATAACCAGCCACTCATACAACCCATCCTTGGTCTTGAACATTGTTTTCCACTCATCTCCAGCCTAAATTTTGATCTAGTGATATCTGCACCTGAGATCAATGTTGGAAAACACTATCAACCTTTGCAACTAGTCCAGCATGTCATCCAACTGGGGTATTGGAAATTTGTAGCCAACAATAATCGTATTGATGGCCTGGCTGTCATTACACGTCCTCCAGCTCCCATTTGACTTAGGTGTCAACAAAGCTGGTATCGCACAGGGACTCATGCTCTTTTGGATATATCCTTTTTGCAACAACTCTTCCACCATCTCCCATAGGATCTCACATTCTTTCGGGCTCATTCGATAATGGGGTAAGTTGGGCAAACTTGCTCCAAGAACCAAGTCAATGTGATATTAAATGTCTTTCATGGGTGGAAGACTGTCTGTCAATTCTTTCGGCATGACATCCCAAAACTCTTGTAATACTGCTCGAATTGCTTCTGAAACCCTTTCTACCTAAGACATGAAATAGGAATGACCTGTCTCAATACCAACGTAAAAAACCTGTTTGCCTATTTTAATGTCGTGAACACCTCTTGCTCAGACTGTGTGAAGGTAAGAAAATTCCACCCCTCTACTTCAGGAGCTTTGGGCCGAGAGCCTTTCTGCTGCTGTGGACAAAGTACAAATTTCTTTCCTCCTTTCTCCAACCTATACACGCTGTCTCACCCATCATGTTGTTCTACAACATCAAACTGCCATGGTCTACCAAATAACAAGTGACAAACATCCATATCCACAACATCAAAATAAATCTCATCTCGATACTGCCAAATGGAAAAAAGTACCTTATACCGTTTAGTCACTTGAATTTTGTCCACCGATTTAATCCACCCAATTAGGTAAGGTTCTGGATACTTCTCCGTCTTCAGTCCCAAATGCCGAACTACATCTTTGCTAATGATATTTTTCATAATTCCAACTGTTAATCACATCAAACAACTGATCAATTATCGTGTACCAGGTACGAAACAACTAATGGCGTTGGGCGCAGCTTGCTTGTTTGGGGGTCAACAACAACTTTTGTACTACATAATTCTTTCGATCGTCATCTTCTTCCTCCTGGCTTTCATATTTGCCTTCTTCCCCATTAGGCCCACACATAATCTCCTCATCATCCTCTTTATCAACAACATTTACATTTCGAAGCAAACACTTGTTGGATAGGTGCTCGAGCTCCCGCCAGCGATAACAGACATTAGGCTTTAGCCTTGGATAATGGTTCGTCACCTTTCGAGCCTCCTTATTTTCTCCAAACTTATGCTTCGCCGCTACCTTTTCCTCTAGGTAACAATTCTGGTGTGGGGCAAATTCAGGCAACGCCTTCATCTTCTCAGTTGAACTTCCCAATCCATCTCCCGGGTAATTTCTAGGAGGAAACTCTTGTCTACCCATCTCCTGGCCGAAAAGCTCTGCTCTCAATGCTAAATTACAAGCCTCAGTAAAATTTCTCACTGACAAAATCCTAATCTTGTCCTAAACTACAGGCTTCAACCCTTCCAAAAATCATGAAATCATCTGTCCTTCTACCTCTCCTAGATCACTGTGTTGGGACAGCCCCACAAATTCCGTCGTGTAATCCTGGACCGATCATGACCCTTGTCGACACCGCTGGTATTGGTGGAACAAAATCTACTCATGGTTTGGGGGTAGAAAATCCCTCCAAATCATCCGCTTTATCCGTGCCCATGATGATATCTAGTCTTTTCTGTTATGCCATCTTCTTTCTTTTATCTTCTCCCACCAAGCAGAGGCTACTCCCTTCAATCTACAGGCTATTAGCTTTACTTTCCTCTCATTCAGGACATCATGATATTCAAAGAACTGCTCAACCTCAGCTATCCAATTAAGAACATCTTAAATACTAAAGTCTCCATTGAAGGATGGAATATTCACCCTGAATTGAAAGTCTCCATCACAACTTCCTATATCCCGATCTCTCTAAAATCTGTCACAAGGATCATAATCTTCTTCCAACTCAAAATCACTATCATGGACAATGTGTTTATGGCACCGAGCAAGAACAAGTCTCTGAGCAGCTCGGCCTAGGGTAGGTTCTTCCCTGGCTTGTTGCCTTTCTTCATCCTTATCCCTGTTGGCAAGAGGGTTAAGGGCACCAAGTCACTCCAGGATCTCTTCAAAATGCACCTCTAAAAGATCATTTAATTGCTGGACAATTCAATGCTCCATCTCCCGTAATGCCTCCCCTTGGTCCTTTGGCCTAGGGTTCTTAGCTAAACACTATCCATCCCTGCTACCATCACCAACCATGGAGTAGGTGATTTGACCTGCTCTAATACCACCTCACGTAGTGAGAAATGAAAATTGACCAGGCAACATGCTCAATTAATAAGAAAAATGAGAATCCACTCATAGAGAAGCTGAAAGCTCTGGAATACTTCAATATTATCAATAAACCATCTCATAATAATGAAAGAATGCCTATTTATAGGCTTATAAAGAAACCCTAAACCAAAATAATTAATGAAATCGAAAATAATTAGGAAACAAAATTGGCAGAAACTTAATTCGCCAGGATAACCCTCAAAATGATGTAATTTTGACCTACAAATTACAGTCATGGAGAGCAAAGTTCTAGTGACACCTATAGAGCATGAAGTTCTGTTCAAAATGACATATTATAGTAGTCGTTTTGACATCTGTAGCAAAAGTTATGGCTCTCAGAAGTTGGGGTTCGTGCGAGACCTATTTTTGGAATTTTTTCTTTGGTTTCGCCTGCTCAACCTACTTCATGAGCTCATCCACTAGATACTCCATGTCACCAACCAATAAGAAAAGCCATCTTAAAGAGCCACTTGGTTTCTTTTTAGAGTTTAACAAAAGAAAAAAGTTACAGCAAACTCAACTTATAGTTTATGAGTTCCTTAACTCGCTTGTTCAACAAAAAAGGTCCAACTATTATTGTGACCTTTAAAACATTATTAATCCTAAAAATCAAGGCCAGGAATTATGATTTGGGGTGACTCACAAGAAAATTTGTGATTTTTAGAGACTTAAACTACACAAATGGCCCTAACTTATCCAACATCTATAACTTAGAACTCAATATGGTCTACAAGTAGCCTAATGGCTCCGCACTCAGATTACCTAGTCTTTAACCTAGGTTGAATGCTTAAGAGGCACATTATGTGTCATTTGCTAGTAGTTAGAACATGTAGCTCTCGAGGTTTTGAAAGGCAACTAAATTTTCTCCAACTTTCCTCGGTAGTTTCCCATCCTTTACTATATACTTGTAAATGATTCTAAATATCAAAAGAAGAAAAAACTTGATAGATACAAATTCTTTGAACTTTAAAAAATATTGTGAGTTAGTCCTCGATGAATGGAAGACACTCAACAACATTGGGTGCCTTGATGAGGTGGCAGATGCTAGATGATGTGGAGGTCAATATATATTGACATTGGCCAAAGAATGTTATGCCAAAACAAAGAACAAAGCTGCACAGATTTTCTTCTCCTCGAATCTAAAGTGAAACCCAATGATGGACACAATGTATGGTAAGTTCAAAGAAAAAGCAAGCAATAACTTATTGTGGAACTCGTGCTCGCATTGCAAGGAATGCAACAAATTCTTAATCTTAATCACCACTAGCTGTGGCATTGCCACAAGTGACTAAATTTTATGATAATGGCATTAGTAAAAATAAATAGAAAAATAAAGTGCCCCAATGGCTCTTCAAAATGAAAATTTCAAGCCTAGGAAAGATAAAACACATGAAAAAGAGTGCATAAAAGGTTGAAATTCATATTTGGTCACTTAACTTGGCCAATTCTAACAAATTAGTTCGTTATCTTTGACTAAATATGAGTTAGTCCCTTAACTTTGCAAAATTTAGCAACTTAGTCCAAATTGAATGCTAGGTTAACTGAGTTAGATCCATGGATTTATGCACCCATAGGTATAAGAACGTTGAAATAAGAGCATTGACAATGTGGATATAAGAACCAAAACCCAGTTGAATCGCTTGGCAATGAGTACCTCTCCCTTGCCAAGACCTCCACAACCCATGCAATCCCTCAAAATACCCATCAACATGAAATTGTTTGGTCTCATAGATGAATTCCTCATCATATTTTACAATCTCAAGCATTCATCAATTTGTTGTCAATGTGTGAACCCACCAATGATAGTTGTTCATTAGACCATATTTCTCACAGGCATTTCCTCAAACACCTTGTAAACACTTCACATGAAACCATAATCATTGTACAAACTTATCAGTAAGCTCCCAACATACACAATAAAGATTAAACCAGTCTTTTTACCAAATAGTGATATTGAATTCCACTGAGAAAATTAAGTGTAAAACTGCACATGCTTAAATCAGGAGAAGGTTAAAATGAATCCTATAACTTTGGCAGCTTTTCTATTTTAGTCCTATGACTACACAAGTTTATGTTTCAGCCCTAAATGTTTGAAATCATTAACAACATTAGTTATACATTGAATGGGCATGATAGAAAATCACATGTGGCACTTGAGGGTGTTAGGTTTTGCCCAGCTGGCAAAAGCTAGGCTATTATCTTGCCCAATAAATGAAATTGTTGCTTTTACCTCGCCCAGTTGGAACAAATGATCCTAGACTAGGCATAAATGAAGGAAAAGGGAGAGCCTGAGTTTGAACAGAGCTAAAGTGGAGGAGGTTTAGGTAGGGAAATTATTTGGGGAGAATAATAGATTGATGCAAAGGAAGGATGGCAATGTTGTCAACTTATTCCAATTCAAATAATGGTGGGAATAAAGTATACAAATGCAAATTGAAGTTTTTGGTGATAAAAGCATGGCAGGGGGGAATGTCAGTCAAAGATTTTCCAATTGTGCAAAATATTTAATGAAGCTAGACTACAGATTCTTCTGGGAAATCAATGACCTACAAACACATGTGACAAGGATGATTTTTGCGTAGGTTGAAAAGTTGAGCAAAGCATTTGATTAGAATGTAGAATGAGCAGCAGTAGAGGCTAATGAGGCAAAAGTAGAAGCTATATGAGAAAAAGCAATGGCAAAAGTATAGATGAATAAGGTAAATGCAACGATGAGCATGTTCGAGATAGAAATGGTGAGAGAATGAAGAAGAAAATAACCCTTTACAAGTTAGTTCTATTGATGTTAGTTATGATGTTGGTGTATGTACTGATATGAGTTCAAAATGTTGTTTGTGTTGAGGTTGGGGCTATGTAATGTAGTGGCAGTTGTATTAGGATGTTTTGGTGACTGTATAAACAATATGGTTGATAAAATGTCTGAAAGAATGCTTGTTTTTTAAACTTGTTGAATTACCTGCATTATTGTTTTTGGAAGTTGTTCGAATGAAATGAGGATCAACAATTAGGCAAAAAAAAATGTCTAATTATATTGCAGTACTTTACATGCATTATGCATTGAAAACAACAAATGGCACTTGTTCGCAACCATCAACAAAGTACTAGTTCTACTGCACAAAAGAAGACTTTACAGAAATGTTTTGCTATACAAAAAGATGACAATAATACGACCCTAAAAAATAACTTGACCTACATGGCACCAATGTGTGTGAACTGCTCAATGTAGAGCATCCAATGCTAACACTATGCATTTAAATATGGGTTCTTTGCTGTGACTGAAAGGTAGCTATCCTTGTAGGCTTTTTTCAAAACAGCTTCTCACAGCTTGGTCATTTCTTGCTTAAGAGCTTATTTTTCAATTACTTAATGATTAAAGTCCTTCTAGATGATGTTGGGTATTTGCCAACAATTAGTTCTCCTTGTGAACTAGGCTACAAAAAGTGCAACATACATATACCAAAACCATTGTAAGATTTCAAGTACTAAAAAATTATGGAGACATTAACCCTTAGTTAGGAGACCTACATTCAGAATAGTTATGCTAGTAGAATAGTTTCCCATATATTTGTTGCTTATATTAGATCCCAGGCTATATTGCTTGCCAGTTCATGTATTAAGTATAAAGATAAAAAATATATGTTAGTAGTTGGATAGGGAACAAAATTAAACAAAAGATTACATACACTTAAAACTTAAGTCCCAGGAACTTATGTGTTCCATGACGATTTCTCTATGTATAACTAGTTTCATTCATATCATAACCCTATAACAAGTTGTTAGCACAACCATTAATGTAAATAATAAGCATAAATGTGTCAATAGCTTAACAATTGGTGGTAAAAAATGTGTCTAGCACACATTCTATGCTCATCATTAGGCATTAAGTCAGCAAGTGCACTTACAAGTCCTTATCCCAAAATAGAATTAAACATATATTAGTTCTCAGTGTAAAAATTAAATAAAACAATCAAATCATGACAATGTTAGTACACATTCTATTTGTCATTCACGATGGTCCATCCAAAACTCATCGACAGTGTTAAGATCCTTTTTAAGATTCCTTATAAACCAAGTCTAGGCATTTTTGTTCTCTATCCTAAATATTGCCCATTTACAAGAAACATCTGGCCATTTCCAACCTTTCTTAAAGCAGCCAAAACCTCCCATTTACATACCCCTTTTCCAAAAATGTGCCATCCAACCTAATCACTTTCCTACAACAAGCAAGAAAGCCTTCATCAATGCTTCAAAAGAAACACAGAAGCTGTTAAACAAATGCTTCTTCAAACCAAGTAATGCTGGATCTAGTCTTAGCTCACAAGTAGAACCTAGGTTCTTAGATTTGACCTTATCATCACTTAACATGCCACACTCCTACTATCTTATACACCCTGAGTTTGGCCCTTCCACTTTTTTTCAATGTAATATCATCCTTTATCCTCTTTTTGATCATGTTCTTGAAAGTAGTCAATCTAATACTAGGTATGACTTTTATCTCAATGAAAAAGAACTATGAAAGCCATTTTGATGTGACCTTTCAATTTTTTAAATTAAAACCACAAATAAGTTCATCTGAATATGTGACCGTCAAATGTACACTAGTTTCCTCATTGAATCCCAATAAGATGAACCATGGACAATCGGACCCCTTACATTTTCTCTCACATACCGTCTGGTGATCTTTGTTATCCATAATGGGCGCTGTTCCATGATGGAGTGTTTGTCATGTGACTTTTTGAATGTCATTGACACAACAAAAGTAGGGTTTATGATATTTGGATTTCATTTGGCAAACAATTACCCATCCCCAACACCCAACTTCTCTAGACCCAAAAACACAATCATTTTCTAAGGAAGGCGTTATAAACAACATAGTTTTTTAGACTATTTTTAGCTAAATTCTCTAACCATATCCCTGATCACCAATATCTCCTTATCATCATCACTCGAGTAATGTGTCCCCACCTTTGGATCTTCTACTTTCCTAGCATAACAAAACAGTTGTGAAATCAACTCCTTATTATTTTCCTCCACAACTTCTTTTTTCTTTTTACGTGAGCCTGCCTCTACCTCAGGGTTTGTTGATTCTTCCCCAATGTCATCATCATCCTCTGGCTTTTACAGAGGATTAGTAGCCCTTTCCACATCACTCAACTAATCATCCATAGCCCTCTCATAGTCAATCATTTCATCATTAAGTTCCTTCTCACAATTACTTACCTCATTGTCACATTGGACTTCACTAGTATGTTCAATATATACAAAAACCTTCCTATACTGAAACAACACCTTCTCCATCACAATCATGCTTGAATCAATTGTAGGTAAATATCTATACTAATCCATCCTTTAAACTCATTTTCAGAATCTTAAAGAATATCCTCCTAAGTAATTTTAGTGTCAAGCATTCTACCTTACACTTCAAGTCCATATATGGGAGCAAATTAGTGTCCACAAACATTACACTATGGATGCCACCAACATACTCCTCACATTTTTTGTCCTTTCACTCACCACTAGACATAAATTTCATGTATGTCCACACCATTCTGCCTGTTATGCCATATAACCCAAGACACAATGGTCAGACACTAGAAACTACTAAGTAATCATATTATCAAACATGATTACACCCAAAATAAAATTTAACTTTTCAATTCCTTATACTCTAAGAAATCTAAACATATGTCTTAAGAAAATGCCCTGTAAGTCTTCTTATTTTAGCCAAAATGAGAATTTCTCTCACATAAATAACCCACAATTTAATCAAGTGCATAACAAATGAAATCCCATTATTTTTTATTAAAATTTGACAATAATATTAAGCCTTATGATACAAATACAAATTTTTATACAAACCCTAAATTATGTCATCCTCTGATACTCATTGTATACGAATGAATAAATAATCAACTACTCACCTTTCTTCTATCCTTGCTAAATCGATTTGCCTACATTTTTCAGCTTCCCGACAACTCATATATCTTTTTCACTTTTTTTGTTTCTTTTTCTGGTTCTAGATTGCTTGTTCTAACCTTGAGATAAGTGCTGGTGGGAATTTGGAGTGTCAATTAGGCAAAACTTAACACAGTCAAGTGCCACATGTGATTTTCCGTTATCTCAATCCAACATAGGACTAACATTGTTAACAATTTCAAATGTATAGGATTCAACAGAAACCCGTGTTGTTATACAACTAAAACATAAGTGTTGCCAAAGTTATAAGACTTATTTTGACCCTCTCCCAGCTTAAATCTTTAGACAACAAAGTGGCGTAACCCATGGCATGCAAAGCTTCCTTATTCATAAGAGAATGTTCAAGTACTAACTTGTGTAGTAAATATGGCATCCTATTCTTACTAATGTCACCATGGAAATCTTTAGAGCACAATTGGTCCAAATCTAATTTTATAAAATCTTGAATAAGACGAAGATTGGTCTGGCCCGCATAGGAGACAATTTTTTTTTGCTGGTAATTAAATCAACAATTTTCAACGGCTTATCCAGGCTCCTGCTATCTAGCATTAAGTACTCTCTGTGTGAAGAGATAGTGGTACACTAAAGAAGAAAATGTCTCAAAATCTAGAGATGCCTCCACGGATGTAATAGTATTATACACATGGCTTTACGCATCCCATAGATTTGTGCACCCAAAAATATAATTCAATCCTTAACCAATATTTTGAGCAACCATATAACTTTTAACCTGTATTCTTCATGCCGCTTTACATTGCTTAAACCTTTATCAGGAAAGCACAATAGCAAATATTCATCACTGTTGCCTCTATCTTGGCTTTGTTGCCTCCACTTCATTGTGACTTCACCAAATCAGAAGACATTTGTGATTTCTGGGTTGTGTCCATGCAAAATTGCTCTCAAATTTCCAAAACAAAATATGCAAATCTTCCACTTTTTAGGGATTTTGAAAGCTTCACCTAAGTGAACATCTCACACAGTCACACATGGCATTTACCTCACATGATCATATGTGGACATTTTTTGTCCCACATAAGACTAATTTGTCTAATTTAGCAAAGTTGAGGGACTAAGACACTAAATCTGCTAAGTTAAAAGACTAACTCAAGTTAGAAGACTAACTCACACTGAGTCGAAGATAAAGCACTAATTCATGTGAACTTGCCAAGTTAAAGGACCAACTGCGCATTTAGCCAAAAGATAATGAAATATTGGTCTTGCTCTATTCAACATGTCTTTTGTGGAGCAAGCTTTGTGGCAGACTCTCTTGCCACCAAATTTGCATAAATGGGCTCACATTTTTCAAAGATCATTTGAATGGTCTGTAATCTATCCTGGTCAAAAAAATTTTGGTGTGGTTTATTTTTTATTCTTTGCCTTCACACTGAATAAATAAATAAATAAATAAATAATCAACCAAATTTTCCAAATTGATCAATTTTTTTTTATCAAATAAGAAGTCTGTAAGATATTCTTGGCATTTTTATATAAATAAGGTAGAATCAAGCATTTGACATTTTCTTTAGGTACTGTGTAATGGTATCAACTTGCCACATGCCTCGAGTACGTACCTTTGGGCTATTGCAGAAGGATTAATTTGTGAAATAAAATTGAGATAAGACTCATGGTCTAATTCATAAAAAAAAAATAGAGAGATTCATGGTGTAAATGTAAAACAGATGTAAAGTACTATTTACTATTGTAAATTCTTCATTCTTCAACTTTCACCATCATTTTCCTTTTATAAATTTAATTTTTTTTACCTTAAAGTTAGTTTTGCATATGATGTACTTTATACTCCATTAAGTAATAATTTACAACAGATGTAATCTCATAATCAGATTTATGGGCAAGTATGAATCTTTGAATAATTACACACACACACACACTAAAATAGAGTTATAATTTATTGTGGATCTACAATACCATAAATGGTTGCAAGAATGAACATTAACTTCACTTAGGCCTGGCAATGTGGCCTAGCCCATAAAAAATGATGTCATTTACTCTAGGCCCCATGAACTGCCAAGTGATATCATTAGCTACCCAAATATGGGAATCAGCCTTTCTCTTCTTTTATGGGTTGCTAATCATTGATATCCATTGCCAATAGCTCCAATCCCCAAACACCACTTTCCTTAGCTCTGAGCTCCATATTCAACCAATTTAGTTGTTGCGCCTTCATGTGTGAGTTACATATCACAGCTCAGGTAAACCCCAAGCTATTTCTTGCTATCTTCCCCCCTTCTACTTAAAATATAAAGGGCTCACTAGTTTGGGTCTAGAAAATATTATCATGCCTAAATCATTTGTTGAAAAATTTTAACTATGTTTTGTTGTTACTTCCCCCCCTCCCCCAGTAGCAAGCATGTGGCCAAGAAAATTTAGAATCTTATTGATAAACAGCAAGGATGAGATTTTATGCGTCCAAGGTGATGAGCATTTGTTACAGATGGTGGAGATGTTGGCTGAAGAAATTGATAGAGAGAGGTAAATGGATGCCTCAACAACAACTTTAGACCAATCAAAGAAAGAGGAGAGGTAAGGTAATTTACAAAGAGAGGAAACAGGTAAGATGGTTTTTGCAAATATGATCAGGTATAGAGTTGTCTTTTTTTTGTTTTGTTTTTCCTTTTTTATTCATTAGAATTGTTGTTTTGTACCCATGTTAATTTTCCTTTTAGATGAAATTTAACTCCTAGGCTTTGGAGTGATAAGAGTATCAATTCAACAAGGGTTCAAATGGTAGATGAATAATTCAATTGCGCCTTTAGAGGAAACTAGGGGCAGGTGATTGGGGCAGAGGTGCTTCAATAAAAAACACCCAACTTGTAGCTTTTTGTGCTTTGAGCTTAGTAAGATTTTTGGGTATAGTTGTTTCTGAACTTCACCAACTTCTTTGCTATCATTCCACTTTTTCCTCATATTCATGGCTTATCTAATGTTGGCATTTTGAAGAAGACAAAACTAAGTGCTCCTATTTATATTACAGGATATATTGGTGGAATTTAGTAATTTTATACCTGTCAACTTATTTATTATTTATTGAAAAATTTTATTGACTGTTTGATTGCTCTAAGTTAGATGATGTTAGATCTAAAATTTTATGCAGGAATTTAGTATGACATCATAAGGGATGACTTCAAGAAGTTCTTGTGTTGTGGGCTCGGAACAACACTTGTTGGAATTTCAAAATGATTTGGTAAACCCAAAATTCCAAAAAAAAATTACCATTACTAAGGACATGTGGCATAATCCTCTATGTTTGGCTCCTTTATAAATAGTCTTTACTTTACTTGTTGATCGAGGCTATTTTTTACAATCAGCCCACCATTTTGAGCTCTCATGCTATTTCATTTCTCCCACACACTCATATTTGCTTCCAGCCATCTTTTCATTTTATATAAGTTAATAGTTTGCTTTGTTTGGTATTTTTTTCCTAGGCTTTTATTTCTTATTTTGCCTAAAATCTTTTCTCCTACCTGTCCCATGAGTTTGCTGGGCTACTTGCTTCTACTCCTTGTTGGTCCTTAATCCTCGCTTTTTCCCTTCATGTGTAATACCTTGCCCTCTCCCACAAATAACCATCATATACATTTTGGCAACTCCGCTGAGCAGGGCATGATTATATAAGGAGAGTCATGTTAGATGGCAATAATGAAAACAAAACCACTCACTTGAGGGCCGAATTCTATTCTTGATGTTCTGCTATACATGGCTTAATTGCTGGAAATGTTTTGGGCATCACAAGAGCACATGTTAAATATTATAAAGGAGAGTAATCAAGTGGTTATCAATGCATTGGCTAATCTATTACATCCATAAGTTGGAGCTTTAGGGCAGACAACACACGTTAATCCATTTGGACTGTTTAATTGCAACATCTAATGCTTTGATTAATTGCAGGAATGGACTGATGAAGTTGTCATTTGGAAATATGACATTGGAACTAAATATTTTCAATTTCCTTAAGCAATATCCTGAAAAAGAAGATGACAGTGAAGATGTCTGCATCATTGGTGAAATTGTAAAAACCTATATCCAAGAAGGGAGTATTTCTAATCCTCCTGAAAAGTGTTTAGTTAATTACTTTGAATCAAGTATGCAAATGGATCAGGATACTTCTAACATATGTTCATTACTTGATTCTTCACAGGTGGAAGGAAACACATATTGGAAACCAAAAATTGAAGAGTTGGAAAAACCTGAAGTTAAAGAGCAGGATGAAATACCCACACCAGAGTTGAAGCCATTACCCAAAAAAATGAAGTATGCATTCCTTAGAGAAAACTATTCTTATCCAGTGGTAATTTCATCTACTCTCACATTCGAGCAAAAAGGTAAATTGATTGAGTTACTTAAAAGACATAAAAGTGCAATTGGATGGACATTAAAGGACATAAAGGGCATTAATCCTTTAATTTGTTCACATAGAATAAATTTAGAGGATAATGCTAAATCTTATCAAAAACCTCAGAGAAGACTTAATCCATAAATGAAAGAGGTAGTAAGATCTTAAGTTCTCAAATTACTTGATGTGGGAATTATTTACCCTATCTCTGATAGTAAATGGGTTAGTATAACCCAAGTGGTTCCAAAGAAGTCTGGCGTCATAGTGGTGATAAAAGAAAAAAGTGAGCCTTTACCAACTTGAATAACATCTAGTTGGAGAATGTGTATTGATTATAGGAAATTAAATCTTGCCACCAGAAAAGATCATTTTCCATTACCTTTCTTGAGCCAAATTTTAGAAAGAGTAGTAGGACATCTATTTTATTGCTTTCTTGATGGCCACTCAGGTTATTATCAAATTCCAGTAGCTCTTGAGGACCAAGAAAAGACCATATTCACATGTCCTTTTAGAACCTTTGCATTTAGACGCATTCCTTTTGGACTTTGCAGTGCCCCAGCAACATTTCAAATATGTATGCTAAGTATTTTTAGTGAAATAATTGAAAAATATCTTGAAACTTTCATGGATGATTTAACTGTTTATGGAAATTCTTTTGATAATTGTCTTGAAAACTTGGAAAATGTTTTTAAAAAATGTGAAGAAAAAGGTTTGGTACTAAATTGGGAAAAATGTCATTACATGGTTACCTCTAGAACTGTATTAGGCATGTTATATCTTCCAAAGATTGTATCAAAGTTAGCTTTTCTCCTTTGTTCTTATTCTTATTTTCAATACCGAAACTCTGTCCAAGTGTTTTCTTCTTGTTCTACCTTTGATCTTTCAATTCATGTTCATTTCATCTTTTTATATATTGTTTACTTTTATCATGGCTAACTAATCTTCTTTTTCCTAAGGTGAAAGGGTGAAGCTTTTGGTATAAAGGTTATAATTGATTTGAATGGATCACAACATTAACAGTATTTTCTTCCTTAATCTATTTAAATTCCCTCATTGTTAAGTGAGAGTCTTGATTCATCATAGTCAATCATTACCACAAAAGCTACTTGATTCCCTTTGTAGAATATGGCTCTTCCGGCTATATTGTAATCTTCAGTTATTGTAGACAAAGGTTGGCATGATGGATACTTGAACCCATTAGCAAGCGTTGGCGTTTTAAGATCAATGAAAGTTAATATTAACTAAATTCCCCGATGGAGATCTCCTTTTTGTGTGGATCCTAATTGAGTGGTAAGATAGGCTAAATTAATCATAACCGATATATTAAAAATGAATCCCCTAACCTTAGCTATTTTATTTGAATTTGAGTTTTTAATCAGCACCTGTACACACCTTGCACCAAAATCTTTCCTTATCACCAAGTCTATAATTTGTATTTCTTAATTCACTTTCCCGTGGTTCGACACTCAGACTACTGAGATTTTATTACTTGTGACAACCTACATTTGGGTTACAACTGTTAGAGTGCAACAATACCCAAGTGATTATTGTAGTCCAAGTTTCCATATATTCAATAGCAAGGTGGTCAACGCCAAAGACCATGTGATGCACTTTGTAGAGATGTATCTTGTATACAACCTGGATGATGATTTGGAATTAAAGAAGTTCTTTAAGTTTTTGTTTAAGAAGGCTTACACTTTGTATGCCAACCTCGCTCCAAGCTCAGTGGAAACTTGGGGACACATGTGCAACCTATTAATAGAGAAATTTTTTTCAACTCAGGAGAAAGTTACTTTGGTGGACCTTGGTCGGAAATGTCAATATTTTAAAGAGGATATTCTTGTTTATGTATAGTGATTCAGTGAAAGGGTTCTTGATTGTCAAGAAGCATATGACAAATGAGAGCTTAGAAAGGTCTACATTTCAAGTTTGCTCCATGAATAGAGAATTCAAGTTGAGAATTTACAATTGCCTTCTTTTGTTATTCCATAGAAGTTGCTCGGTGAACTAGCAATTCTCTTTCAATGAAAAAGGATGGTAAAGGTAGTTACTGAAAGTGCCCATCTATGCATGCCATTATGCAATAAGGACAAAATGGTGGTGGAAAGAAATTTAAAAAAGAACGTCATAAAAATTTGTACATACCTCCACTTCCTTATCCCATGAATAAAGTTCAGAATACTTACAATTAGTCCCCTGAGATTTTCCCTAACCTATAGTTTGTTCCTTTTATTTTTAAAAACCTACACTTTGCCCTCTGTTTCCTTTATATTTTTCAATAATAAAATTCTAAAATTATAATTTAAAGGGTATAATAGTCATATACTAGTAATTTCAATCTCTCCAATATTTTTTTTATATTTAATAGACAATGTAAAATATCAGTTTTTCATTTCTATAAATGCATTTTTCTTCCTGTAAATGCATATCAGTAATTTTTAAAGATCAGTCAACTGTGAAAAAATATTAAAACTCTTGAAATTACTGGAACATAAATATTAGCTAATTTAAGTTAGTGTTTTAGAAGTTATTGTCAGACATTATCAATAAAGGAGAGCGCAAAGTCTAGGTTAGACCAAAGCAAAGTGGGGTTTTTTATTTTTTCCATAAATTTAATGCTTTGCTAGATGAGTGCATAAAAAATATGGTGATTTGTGTACCTAATGTGCCAAAGTTACCAACAAACCAAGATAAAGTTAATCCATAGTATTGCCGATATCATCATTAAGTTTGTCATCCAACCTCTGAGTGTTGGAATTTGCAACACTTCTTTCAAAATAAGCTTGAAAAAAAGGAAGTGGCCATAGAAGGAAGAGAAGCTCAGGAAAATTGTTCAGGAAAATTGATTACTTCCTCACAATGCGAGGCAAGTTTATGTTAATCCTATTGTTGACCATATTCATGCTATTGTTCATTCTTTATTTGATGAAGAAAATTTGCCTTGATCGCCTCCGGTACTGCTAAAGGAGCATAATGAGCAAAAGGATGAGATCTCTATTTCTAATATAGCACATTCTCACAAGCGTACTATGGCCTTAAAAAATTTCTTTAATCTACTTAGCTTAGATTTGGATGCCAAACAAGCTGCAGTTATTGCTATCTTTCATATTTTTATGAAAATTTTTGACATCCAATTTTGTCCGGGCACTGACTTTTGTCTAAGTTTTAGATTAGAAAAATTAGTTTTTTTAGGAGCATTTTGGTTTTACAGGGGCAGTTTGGTCTTTTTAGGTATGGTTGATTTTTTTGGAGTTTAAAGTGATCATTTAGGGTAGAAGTAGGTGTTAATTTAGTTTAGGTACTAATGTGGAGTCCTAAAAGTCTTGTAGGGTCAATTTGGGTAAAAAGAAAAAATTTGGGAGAAAACTGGGGATTTCTAGAAAGTTGTGAGCAAAATTCAAAAGTTTGGGGCAAATCTGTCAATTTTAGAGAGTTTGAGCTAAATCTGGCGATTTTATGGAATTTCAGGAAAAATCTGGGGTTTTCGCAAAGTTTTGGGCTAATCTGACAATTCCTCAAAGTTTTGGGTCAAATTGAAATTCGCACAGAATTTAGGGCAGAATAGGCAGATTGAGAGTTTTATTGGACTGAAACTAGCAATTTTACGAGATTAGATCCTAATTGGACTAAACTTCTTCAAATTTAATTTGGATGAAGTTTAAACTCTAAAAACAGTGTTAATCACGTTTTAAACCCTCACTAGTATAAATATGGGTCCAGATTTCGAGAGAAGAGGAGGAAAATTCGAAACCTAAGCTTCTAGTGAAAAAAAGGGAAAACTACAGTTCAAGCCCCCTGATTTCTCGCTCACAGCTCCCCAAACCGTAAACTTTTCCAGTCGTCGCCGCCACCCCTGGTCTCCCTCTGTTGCCCGACGACGCCTCCAGGCGCTCCACCTCCTCAGCCCTCGTCGTCGCCGCCAGCGCTCCGTTACGCGACACACCACCATCCCAAACGTCGCCCCAGTGCCGGCGGCACCAATCAGTCGCAGTCAACGCCTCCCTCCATCCACACCGTCTGCAGCTCCCTCGCCGTCCATCGCACCACACCGCCAGCCAAAGTCGCGACCCGACCCAGAATTTTTTTTTTTGTTCTATTATATATATATAACCACTGTTTAGCCCCCCTGGTCTTTTTATTTTGTTGACTTAGGTCACTAACCTTTGTTTCTTTTGTTTTGCAGATTAGTCACTGACAACAAACTTCTATTGTTTGTTGTTTTCTTTGTCTTCTTGGTTATTGTTGATTGGACTTGCATTGAATATAGTCATTAAATTGAAATAGGAGAACAACATGGGCTTTTGATTTGGTATTTATTTTTATTTTTTTTTAAAATAATAGTTTAATTTTAATTCTCGTAGTGCATCTAATGTGCATAAATTATTGGTTAAGCAACATTTAAATTTTTTTGGAATCCGTTCTTTGTGATTTGATAAAATCCTAAGACAAATTATGCGTTCAAACCCGATTAGTCTGGTAAGACTCACGGCTTAAAATAAGATGTTCTTTTCAAATTCTTGATGGATTTGATAAAGTCTCGAGATTTCAAGGACATCTAGGATTCCATATCCGGCTGGTCTGATAAGATTCACGATTTGGAATTAAATTAAACAAAAATTCATAAAAACCACTCTAAATTAAAGATTGGGTTAAGAAATAAATAGTTAGGAAAAGATAAAACTGAACCTCATGGTACCAATTTCCGGGCGCTTTAATAAGGTTATTTTAGCGTAATCGACCTAGGTAAACCGATTGGTGGCGACTCCTAAAAAATCACATTGCTACAAAAATGTATGGGATTTCCCATTTAAATCATTAGCAGATTGGCCACCTAGACAGCACAACCCACTAGCAAATTATTTTTTCTAATGAAGATTATTATGTGGAGAATTGTGATCACACTAGGCCATTGTATGTGGAGTCTTACCTGAATGGTTATCCAATGAAGAAGACCATGTTGGATCAAGGTGCTTCCATCAATGTCATGCCACTATCTACATTCAAAGTTGCGATTATAGGTATTCATCATGTTGCCAAATGTCTAATCATTATTAAAGGTTTCAATAAACAAGCTATGCCCATGATGGGCTACATGATTAGTAATTTGAAAGTTGGACCAGTGTAAGGCCTAATCCATTTCTTTATTATGGATTTGACTATTAGTTGTCACCTTTTATTGGGTAGAAAATATATGTATAGTTATCATATGATTCCTTCGACTGAGCATCAATGTGCTAATCGATTTTGGCATGACAAAGAAAATTTTATTTGTGGTGTTATTGCTCCTTTTGAACTTCATGAGTCTTACTTGATCGAAACTGCCTTTGATGATATTTTCACCAAAGAAGTTGAATGTGATGGCTCTCCAAGTACTTGCCCAAGCTTGAGTACCAAGGTAAGTAAATCTCAAGTTAATTTCCTCAAATAAAAAATTTATTAAACAAGTCAAGCAACTAAAGTAAGCTCCATAAGGGTTCCTAAATGTTAATCGGCACCTAATGCTTGTAAGGATAAAATAGTAATTTTGACCCAAGTTTGTAGCGTGGTGGTAATTTTAGTGAAATTATTTTCATGTAAGTGAAAGTGACTAAAATTTTCAAGTCCATAAGTGTTGTGACTTATTTGAACCAATAAGTGATGAGGAAGGGCTCAAGTACACCAAGTTTCAAAGTTGAAAGCTTAAGTGTTTTGATTTCTTTAAGTGTGTGATTAGCTTAGGGGCTAAATGGAGAGATTAGTTTTCTCTCATTGGAGGCTAAAAATAGTTTATTAGAGCTTAAGAGAGGAGCTTAGCTAAGTTTATTAAGAGGCTAAGCAAGATTAAAGGTAAATGGGGGATTGGGTTAAAAAGGGATATTTTGGAGCTAGAGCTCCATTATTCATCTTCTCATTCCTTGAGCCAAACCCACAGTCCTCTCTTCTGCCACACCACCCCACCTTAAATCTCCACTTTAGCATAATATTTTCATGAAAATGAAGCCCCTAAAGCTATCACAACAAGCCCTTAGCAAGTTCTTGAAAAATTTGGTGCATTTGGTAGTGTTCTTGGAAGCTTTTGTGGGTTGAGCTAAAATCCTAAGGTAAGCCATTTCCTAAGTTTTGAATTTGTTCTAAACATGTCAATGAGTTAGAAATGGTCTTGATAAGCTAAATGTAGTGCTCAATTTTAAAGGAACCAAGCTTGGAAGCCATTAGAGCTAGTTGGAGCTTTTGGTGAATAGTTACTTGGATTTGTGTAGATCTTAATTTGAGGTAAGGGATTTATGTTATGACATGATTAATTAATGCATAAGTAGTGCTATAGCACTTGGGAGTGAGTTGAAATAAGCCAAAAGTGATTGGAACTGGTCTAGGTAAGGTTTGGAGCAAGATTGGTAGAGAAAATGGCAAAGAATTGCAACTCCAGGGGTCAATGTGGTCGCACTCATTATTTGATACGATCGCATCAAGCTCAAGAGGAAGAACATGTTGCCTAAAATTCCAAATGCTGTCACACCAACTTTTCTAACACTATCACATCATTTCCAGCAACCTCCATAAAATCACAATGTTGTCGCACCAAATATGTAACCAAATATGTAATGCTATAGCATTGTGCCTGACTTGTGCCAACCTTGTTTCTAAGTGTCCCAAATTAATTCCTAAGGTTTAAGAGGCATCCTAACATGGGTCAAAAGTGCTCCTAAGATTTATTTATGTATTAATAAAGTGGGTAATAAGTAGATGGTTAAGAGGGCTAAGGAAACGTGGATAAGGTACATAACTTAAAACACAAACAGGGTACTAAAGAGGGACTTAGTATTGTATGAGTCCTCCAATGGCCAAGGGGTGAGGTCATGAACCTCCAACAATTGGAGAGGGACCTGATAAGGGTCCAGGACCCTTCATGACCTAAGGGTAGAGGCCATGTACAACCAGACATTAAGCTGTACCCAAGAAGTCTCGACCAAGTTGACGGGCTCAATAAGCAAATCAACTAAGTTGCCCGAGTTAAGTTTAAGGGAACTTGGAGAAGTTTGGCCACTAAGTTCAGTTACCCAACACAATAAGTAAGGGAAAATTACGAGTAAGAGGTGAGTAAGTGATGATTTACTCTAAGTAGCTCATAAAAGGCAGGCAAGGTCAAGTAAGAAACTATTTACTTAAGGCACTCATAAGGAGGACTGCATGGGGTTTAATCAAGTGCTAGTGTTACCACCTCAATAAATAGGAAAATTACAGTATAAAGGCATAATGGTTATAAACGATTATATAGTGTAATTTTCACCATAGTTGATGAAATGTGAGGGGTAAAGTGAATAATTTGCACCTCCGTAAGAGATTACAATGGTTACTTGGTACTAAAGGGAGCCCTAAAGGATTGCTTGTTTTAAAAGTAATCTATGAGTCTTATTGTAATGCCCGGACAATCCAAAGTGATTAGGTCCCGGGGTAAGTGAATTAGGAGCCAAAGAATTTTCCTTAATTGAGATTAAAGCTCGACTAATGTGAGGGGACATTAAATTAAGTGTTAGGCATTCATGAAATTAAGCTTGGCTTAGGCCAAGAGAAATAATGGTGAAAATGGTGGATTTTAAAGGAGAGGGACTTAATTGAACAAAGGGGATTGTTGTAGGTTGGGCTCAATTGCCCAAATTCAAAATATTAGATGACTAAAAGGGGAATTACCCCACTTTGCATGGCAAGAATGCCATGGCCGGCCATCCCCCCCCATTTCCCCATTAAAATAAACCCCCACTCATACTCTACTCACATTAAAATAATCACACCATCCTTCCCACTCACCCCTGTCCCCCACCCATCATTATTTTATCTATCACTCACACCTCCACCCATACTTGTCCCCCCACTATGTCTCCCACTTACTAATTAATTATGGCTCCACTCAAGCATGTCACCCACCCATTTTTGACTACCAAAGCCGTCCATACACCTCTCCCCCCCTCATTTGTGCACTTCATACACTCAAACAACTCATTTGGCTCACAAACACTCTAAACTCTCCTTCTCTCTCTCAAAATTCAGCCAACACTTGTTCTTGGACTTCCAAATACATTCCCAACTCTTTTCTTCCTCTAAAAATTTGGCCATCATAAGTTCATAGCCTTACTCAAATTAAAACCAAGTATTCTTGGTAGAATTCAACCTCTAAAGCCATAAGGAGCAAGAATCAAGTGAAAGATTTCAAGAAATTCAAGGAGAAAACTTTCGGGCATCTTTATTCTTGGTGGGTTTGAGCTCTTCTCAAGGAGCTCTTTCTATAAATGAGCTTCTAAGCTCATTGGGAGGAAGGATCAAGAAGAAAATTTGAAGAACATCAAGAACACAAAATTCGGTCTTACCTCCTAGTCGAGCTTTCGTAAGTGTGATCCAAGTATTCTTCGTATTTTGCTTTCTTTAAGATAATTACCAAGTTTTCTTGGTATTTTATGGATTACTAATTTATTTGGCCATTTTGGTTCTTGTGCTAGAAAATCACTTCTAGAATCAATAAGCAAGGAAACCGAAGGAAAACAAGCTTCTAAAAAGCTTTCGGTATTGGTAAGGATTCCTATACTCTTTGAGTATTCGGGCCCCTAGGTGATGGTCAAAGAACCATATGATCCTAGGTGTGCTAAGAGGGCATAAGTTAAATTATTGCTTCGGCATTATGGGCTAGGATTTAAGTAGGCCACCTTAAATTCCTATGCTAAGTGAGATCTCCAAAAATGAAAAGTATGTGAAATTAATGAAATAAAACTTGAGGGATGCTTGCTACCCTTCTGTAAATCAAGGTGTTGAGTGGTGTGTGTTTGCGAGCTTCTATGAATTTGTTGTGCATGCTAACCCCTGATTTCGATTATTATTGTATATGCATGTATCTTTGTGTTTTCTTTGTCTTTATGTTTTCCTTACAGGAACTTGGAATAATTATTGCCATCACATTCTTGGCATTTCTTAGGCCTTAAAGGCCATATGTTAGGCTTTGGAAGCCATACGGAATCGTTATTGAGTTTTAAAACTCACCCACCCTACTATACTTTTGTAGGTAAAAGTGTGCTTGAAAGATTAAGCTAAAAGTCTTGAGTACTTTTTTTGTGGTATAAAGGTTGGGACTACGAGTCTAGAATTTGTGGGAACAACGTCTTAATGTGGATAATTAGTGTTCCATGGCACTATGATTTATGGCTTGCTTTTAAGCATGTAATTTGTTGGTCTAAGTTTAGTGACCAAATTATGGACTTAGCTAAAATTTGGCCAAACTTGGCTTTGGGCTTGTATTATGGACTTGGACATTTTTGGGTGTTTTTATTGCTTGGTGGACTTACCAAGGCCTATGCATGAATTTATGGGTTATGTTTTGATGAAACTTGAAGCATGTTGAAATTGGGCTTAAATGCATGTTTTAGGCTTAAATAAGAACTTAGAAAATTTGAATATGTTCTTGGTTAATTTTGGGCCATATGCATGTTAAGTACTAAAAGGCCTATAAGCCCATGTTTATGTTGAAAGCATGCTATGTTTGGCTATGTATGTGCACTTGGTAAAGAACATGCAAGTAAACTTAGAAAAACATGAAATTGGATGCTTGTGTAAAGATTGGCTAATAAGGAAATTCAAGTGCACGTATGTGAATTAATGCATGCCTAAGCATTAGTTGCATCTAAATGCATTAAGTGATTATGTGCACTAGTGAACACCAAAACGCATAAGCATGCAAAGCATATGCATGAAAATAAGTTTTCAAACTCAAGTTGGTGTTTCGGTTGCCATGCATATTCTTGGCTAAGCTTGGTAAAGACCATGAAAATGAACACATTAAATCCACATAGGTGCTAGTTTGTTTCCAAGAGCACTTAAACTTAAACCTTTAATAAGAACACAACAAGCTAGTACCAGTAAGTATCCTAGGGTTCATGCCCATAAGTCTTAGTGAGTAATAAAAGCCCCTTCGGTTTAATTAAACTTCCGCTACATGTTTTAGATAATTGGGCTTGAATGGTCCAGGGGCAGTTTAGGGCACGACAGCTTGGTACCAGAGTAGGTTTGCTCTTAAGGACCAAAGTTTTGGTCTATGATTTGTTAGTATAGACTTGTTCCCACGTAGGTTAAGTCCACTAATGAATATTTGAAATAATTGAGCAATTGTATACCTTGCTTGTTGTTAAATACAGGATGAGAACCAGAAATATGAATCGAGGCCGAAATGGAAATGAACCTTCCCATCAGGGGAATGAGAATGCTGGCTTTGTGCCAGAGGCCCAAGTCAGGCCTTATGAGCCCATCAGGGCTAATGTTACTGGGCTTAGCATTGCTGCCCAAGAAAGAAGAGAAGCAAGAATGGAAGCCATGATGGAATCCATGCAGGCCACCATGGCCCTATTAGCCACAAACATACAGATCCTAACAAGGAGTCAGGCCCAAGCCCCAGAGCCTACTGGGCAACAAAAAGAGCCACCAATGAGAAGGAGGCCAGGAAAAGAACTTGTGCTCGATGATCAAGCTAGCGAAAATGGTGATGATGAGGATGAGGAAAGGAGAAACCCAAGAGCCAAAAGGGTAAAATCCGAGATTAGACAAGAGCTGAGGGAAGAAGAAGAAGAAAGTCCAGATGCAGAAGAGCTGGACATAGAAGACCGTGATGGGCCTGCCCAACTCACTGTCACAATTGGAGCAGTAAGGGCCCAAAGAGGGAGGCCCAATATTGATAATGCTGGAGGCCTAAGAGAAGGCCAATTGGAAAGGTTACTTGCCCTAAGACCCCCATCATTTAAAGGAAGTAGTAACCCAGATGAAGCATAATTCTGGGTAAACCAGATTGAGAAGATCTTTGAGAGGATGGATGTTTCCTCTTCTCAGAAGGTCTTATTGGCAACCTTCAAACTAGAAGGAAATGCTGAGTTATGGTGGAGAGTAGTTCACAGGACATATGCTAGCAAAAATGCTAGGCGGCCCGCTCAAAGGAGAAGAGCAATGAGATGGGCCGAATTCCAACAAGTGTTTCATCAACAATACTTTAGTGAAGCACTGAAATACCAAAAGTAGGTTGAGTTTGATCTGCTTGAGCAGAAAGAGCTCTCCGTACTAGAATACGAATAGAGGTTCAGTAACCTCATAAGATATGCACCATAGTACGATGATTGAGAGGACCTAAAGGCCAAGAGGTTCCTTCGGGGACTTTGGCCAAAGCTGAGGCAAATACTAAGAGCAGTAGGAGCCAACAAATACCACGACATTGTACAGAAGGCTATGGCCCTAGAGCAAGAGTTCAAGGGACAAGCCATGATTGGCCCCGAAAGTACCAATAGACTACAAAAGCCCTCTAAAAAGAGAGGAAGAGATAGCTTGGCATATGAGCCAAGAATGGATAAGAGAATGAAGACTGCATCCCCCTACGGGCCACAATGTGAAACGTGTGGTAAGTTCCATGGCCAAAAGCCATGCTATAGGCTCACTTCTGGATGCCTAAAATGCGGCACCCAGGATCATTGGGTAAAAGACTGCCCTGCCAAGGGAGAAGATTAGAGGACCCCGGGAGGGTTCAATAACATATGGGCACAGAGACAATTACCTATAAGGAGGCTCAATATACCTCCACCACCGAGGAGGGACCAGGGCCCTAGCATGCCCCAGGGCAGGAATAAACAAGCTCAAGCTACTGGAAGAGTATTCCAGATTGAGAGTTCGGGAAAAGCACGAGAGGACCTAGAGGTCAACAGAGCTGAGGACAATGAGGAAGAAATGGACCAGGCCGGGCTGGTCAGGAAAACTTTTACAGGTACCATTATTATTAATGGTTATGAGGTATCAGTTTATTTGATACTGGTGCATCTTTATCTATAGTATCCTCTAAGCTAGTTGAAGATATGAACCTAGAAGTATACAATACGGATAAAATGTACCTAGTTAAAACTGTCGGGAATGAGGTCCTAATAACATACCATATGGTAAAAGATTGCATGCTTAGGCTAGGTGAGCTAAAGCTTAGAGCTGACCTAATAATCTTGGATACTAATGGATATGATATCATACTAGGTATGAACTGGCTTAGTGCCAACCAGGAAGTCATAGACTGCCATACCAAGTAACTTTATCTGCCTAGACACAAACCTCAATCTTTGGAAAAATCATCTAGGTTAGTCCTAGAAAATCTTTTGAAAGTGGTGGAACACAAACCTCTAATGATAAAAGGTGAATACCTAGGGTTAAATGGAACTGAAGTTGAAATAGAGCTGGGTAAAATACCCATAGTAAGAGAATTCCCTGAAGTGTTCCCCACTGATCTCCCAGGACTCCCTCCTGCAAGAGAGGTTGAGTTTGAGATCAAATTGGTGCTAGGAGCTGCACCAGCATCTATTGCTCCTTACAGGATGGCTATTCTTGAAATGATGGAACTAAAAAAGCAACTGGATGAGTTGCTTGAGAAGGGTTTCATAAGGCCAAGTACATCTCCTTGGGGAGCACCTGTACTTTTTCTGAAGAAGAAAGATGGAACCCTTAGGTTGTGCATTGATTACAAGAAGCTCAATGCACTGACCATTAAGAATAAGTACCCCCTCCCAAGGATTGAGGATCTATTTGATCAGTTAAAGGGAGCTAAGGTCTTTTCAAAAATATACCTCAGATCTGGATACTTCCAGTTGAGAGTCAGTTCCAGTTGAGAGTCAGGGAAGAAGATGTCCCAAAGACAGCTTTCAGGACCAAATATGGCCACTTTGAGTACACAGTGATGCCATTTCGGCTCACAAATGCGCTAGCCTTTTTCATGGACCTCATAAAAAGACTGTTCAAGGCTTATTTGGACCACTTTGTTGTGGTATTTATTGATGACATATTGGTGTACTCAAAGGATGAAGAAGCCCATACGGAGCACCTAAGAGTGGTGCTAAGCTTGTTAAATGAACATGAGTTATATGGCAAACTAAGTAAATGCCAATTCTGGGCTAAGGAAATCGGATTTCTCGGACATCTGATCAATGAGCATGGATTAGCTGTTGCTCCCGAGAAAATCAAAGCTGTCTTGGAATGGAAGCAACCTCAGACTGTGAGGGACATAAGAAGCTTCCTAGGACTTGTTGGCTACTACAGGAGATTTGTGCCCAAATTTTCTGTACTAGCAGTTTCGCTCACTCAATTGACAAGAAAGGACCAAAAGTTTGAGTGGAGTGAGCAATGTAAGGCTAGCTTCCAAGAACTTAAGGAAAGATTGACTATAGCCCCATTACTGGTTCTACCAGACCCTACTAAGGAGTATATAGTTTACACTGATGCTTCTGGAGTTGGGCTGGGTTGTGTCTTAATGCAAGGGAAGCAAGCAATAGCCTATGGATCAAGGCAACTAAGGCCTCATGAGAAGAATTATCCAGTTCATGATCTGGACTTAGCAGCAGTAATCTTTGCTCTTAAGTAGTGGAGGCACTACCTACTTGGAGGCAGATTCCAAGTCTTCACAGACCACAAGAGTCTAAGGTACCTGTTTACACAAAAGAACCTGAACATGAGGCAAAGAAGATGGCTCGAGTACTTGAAAGATTTTGAGTGCGTCATCGAGTATACACCCGGGAAAGCCAATGTGGTAGCTGATGCTCTCAGTAGGAAGTACACAGGAATACTCAAAGCCAGTGGAGAGCCTGCTGAGGCAGAGGTACTCAATTTATCTGAATTGGCCTAGGAATGGAAACACTGGGAGATGGACCAAGTAAAGGTCCTAACTATTAGGTCTGAATGGAAAGACCTAATTCAAGAAGATCAGCTTCAAGATGAGTAGATTCCCAGGATCTCTGGGCAGAAACGAGGGAAATTGTATCAAGGATTTTCCTTTAAGGCTGGAATATTATATTTCCAGAATAGAATTTATGTGCCAAAAAAGGATGGAATCAGGCAACAAATCCTAGAAGAAGCCCACTCCAGCTTGATGAGTTTGCATCCTGGAGCTCAGAAAATGTATAAGGATTTGAGATCCCATTTCTGGTGGCCATATATGAAGTAGGAGATTGGTGCTTCTGTGGCTAAGTGTATGATTTGTCAGCAAGTCAAAGTGGAACACCAGAGACCTGGTGGAAAATTACAGAGCTTACCCATACCAGAAAGAAAATGAGGATCCATATCCATGGACTTTGTAGTGGGTTTACCACTGACCTGAAGAAGGAGTAATACAATCTGGGTCATAGTGGACAGATTGACTAAGGCAGCCCACTTCTTGCCCATAAACCTTACAGACTCCCTGGAGAAGTTAGCCCAGCAATATGTTAAAGAGAAAGTAAGGCTACATTGTCTCGGATCGAGACCCAAGATTTGTTTCTAGATTCTAGAAGTCCTTGCACCATGCCTTGGGCACTAAGTTAAAATTCAGTTCCCCATACCATCCTCAAATGGACGGACAGACTTAAAGAACCATTCAAACCTTGGAAGATATGTTGAGGTGTTGTATTATTGACTTCCGAGGAGAATGGGATAAACACTTGCCTTTAGTGGAGTTTTTGTACAATAATAGCCATCACTCAGTGATTGGCATGGCACCTTATGAGGCACTCTATGGAAGGAGGTGCATAACTCCACACTGCTGGCATAAGCCAGGTGATAAGTAGGAAATTGGCCCAGAACTCATAAGAGAGACTACTGGGAAAATTAAGCTAATCCAGGAAAGGATTAAGGCTGCCAACAATAGGCAAGAATTATATGCCAACCTCAAGAAAAGAAGAGACCTGGAGTTCCAGGTAGGAGATCGAGTATGGTTGAAAGTATCTTCCATGAAGGGAGTAATGAGGTTTGGTAAGTGGGGAAAATTAGCCCCGAGGAACGTAGGACCATACTTAATACTCGCAAGAGTAGGAAACGTAGCCTACAAGTTAGAGCTACCGCCTGAGCTGCGACATGTACATGACACATTTCTTGTGAGTCTGTTGAAGAAGTGTGTCTCCGACCCTAAACAAGTAATATATGTCACTAGTGTGCCCATTACCCAAGATCTTACATATGAGGAAGAGCCAATTCAGGTATTGTCAAGGGACACTAGAAAGCTCAGGAGTAAGTGGATATTGATGGTAAAAGTCCAATGGACTAACCATTTTGAGGAGGAGGCTACATGAGAGGTTGAAGCTGAAACGCTAAGGAACTATCCTGATACCTTCCCTAAGCTCCTAGGAAATTTGAAGGACCAAATTTCTTAAGGAGGGGAGTGTTGTAATGCCTGGACAATCCAAAGTGATTAGGTCCCGTGGTAAGTGAATTAGGAGCCAAAGAATTTTCCTTAATTGAGATTAAAGCTCAACTTGATGGGTTTCGAGAGCCAAACAGCGCAGCGAAATTTAACCGAAACCTTCCAGGATCCAAGTGAAACAGGGTAAACCGGGTGTTTGAAAATTTCATACCTAATTTTCGGTTGAGATCTCTCACTCAACTGTAGAGTCGAATCACAAAAACCTGAACAGTTGACGTGTTCAGGCTCTCTATGGTATCCACACGAGCCTCTCGGGATCACCACGCTTCCACCACGTCCCGGCAGATGCATTTCTCTTGCGCTTGCAGTGCTAGCTTGCGTCCTCCAAGGAATTGCAAGAGAAGAGCGCGGCTGTCCTTTTGGGAGGCTAGGGCAAGGAGACCTATGAATTTCTCACTTAAAAGTTGTATTTATAGTGAGACTAAACTTCCAGGCCTAATGGGTTTCAAAGCCCTAATCCAATTAGGATTTAATTTCGGGTTTAATAATGGCTCAACTCCTTGGCCCATTATTAATACGAATTTAAATTGAAACCATAACCCAAATAATTAGCCCATGCACTCTAATGATCCAAATAGCTCTATGTGTGCGACTCAATAGGCTCTTATCACGTTGGCAATGATCATAAATCACATTTATGATCACAAGCAATGAGCGGTGTCTAGCAACACATCATTGCTACCCAAGTGACAAGATTGTCAATGATTCGACTAAACCTTTATGATCATCATCGATATATGCCATTGTCCCTTTGTCCAAGATATGAAGACTAAGCACGAGACATGGAATTTGTCACTCTCGTATAGCCCAATCTTTGTGATGGCCTGGGGCCTCATCGTTTTGAGTCATGATGACTGTTTGAGGAGACTTCTAGGAGGAAGAACGCCTGGAAGGTAGGTCGCCTCAAGGAGAGTACCTGAAAAGCTGGTAAACAGGGTTAGGAGGCCCCCGGAGTGTTTTTCTGGGGGGGGAGCCTCCGACGCCCAAGTCAGTGGTGGCCGGAAAAAGGAGAAAGTCACTAGCTCAAAGAGAAAGGCAGAAAAGTCTCGCCTGGTAATTTCTCAGAGTGTGGGAGCTGTATCTCCGGCCTACCAACCTCCTGTCAAGTATTTATTTCCTGTATATATAGGAATACCTAGCCCGTTCAGATCATGACACGTGTGCGGTGGGATGCTCCTGAACTTCTGGGCGTAGGGGACAGATAGTTGGTAACCAGCTCGCCTCGAGCCTTGTGCTGAGACGGGCCATGATGTGATTCTGATGGCGTCTGCGCGTCAGGGCGGCTTTTTACGTCTGTGGTGGGACGTGTCAGAGGCTTCCTTAAATGCTTCCATAAATGCTCCTGCCGTACTCCCGAGGTCCCTGGGCGAGGTCGTCCTCTAGTTCGGACAGAGCCTCTTCGGGAAGCATACCCTCAGTTCGGGGGTTCCCAGTTCCAGGGAGTTCTGCCTTTGGGGATATCATGTTCGGGCAGCAATGTCTGGTGCCACTTTTCCGAAGGCGCGCTGTTCACAACCTTGGGGGGCGAATGGAGTCCTCAAGTTTTACTGGCGTGCCAAGGCTCGGAGCTTTCCGGCTATCTCCCGAGGTGCATGATTCCACCTGTTCCCGGGAAGCGCCAGTTCTTCTGACCATTGTTGTGGCAGGGTGTTCGGCCAGATTGAGGCGATAGCCTTTGGCTATCACATGCCCCCCTCTGGAAAGCCGAAGTGAAGACTTCGGTTTGCATCTCTTTCCGAGGTTGTCGATTGGAGTCTTGTTTGGAAGCATAACCTGTTCCGAGGTCGCACCTTTTGCCCAAGGATCTGGGCTATTCGGCCTTGGCCTATTCTTTGGTGTCTCCGAGGCAAAGCCTGTACCGAAGATACACTTCTTGCCCAAAAGTCGTGGGCTGTTCAGCCATAGCCTGTCTCTTGGTGTCCTCGAGGTGGCCTGCTTTTTATTTCTGCAGGTCTGATGGCCAAGCGTGTCAGACTGAGCTGCGCGTCTCCACTTTTCAGGGATGGCAAACGACGTGTCCCAATCAGGAGGTGTGTCCCGGTTTTCCAGGGACATTTGGGGAGGCACGTCCCCTATTTCTGCGCAGCGGTTGACACGCGGCTTCTTGCCATTGGAAGAGAGACGCGTCATTTACAGAGGGCGCGCCTTTTCGGGTGCAGTGGGCAGTTACGGCGACGGTTCGCCTCCAATGGGTACTTATGATTTCTTTTCGGCTACCCACCTTTGGCCTATAAATAGCCCATCCTATCATAAGTCCCACTTACTGTTTTTCTGCTCTCATTCTGCTTTGCCCTCTGTTCTTGCATTTTATCTTGCTTTCTGTGGCGGAGCTTCTTTAATCAGAGCTTTTTCCTACCAACTTTCACGACGGCGTCCTCAGGCAAATCTTTTGGTGGGTTTTGATTTCCAGAGTACTTGATTCCTCTGTTTTTCTGAGTTTTTCTGGAAAATTGTTGTTTTTTCCAAACTCGTCTTCTGAGTTTTTTCTGGAAACTATTTTCTTTTCCATCTCAAACTCTTTTTCATGTCTACGATGCCTGTTCCTGAGAGCTGGAAACCTCTTCTGGCCCATCCTTGCTGTACCACCCCCGAAAAACTAGAGAGGTGGAAGAAAAAATTCTTTCTTCCCTCTTACGCTGTGACCAGGCTGCCTCGTTCTAGCCATTTTGCTTTTTCAAACCGCGGCGATGAGGTTACCGTCTTCCGAGCCCAACTAAAGGCCGGTCTTCGGTATCCTCCCCCGAAGGTGGTTTGCGAGTTCTGCCAATTCCATGGCATTGCTGTGAACCAGCTTCCCCCGAACGCGTACTGCTATTTTAACGCCTACCTCTGCATGTGTGGCGTGTTCGGGATAGAGCCCCACTTCATCATTTTCATGCAGTATTACAAGCTCTACGTGGTCCCAAAGGGTGGCTTCTATTTTCTGCTGCCTCGGGGATCCGGGAGCAAAAAATTCACCTTCACCTTCGACACGAAGGATAGCTGGCGGGGGTGGCAGCCTAAGTTCTTTTTCCTGAAGGTGGATAAGAACTGGCCTGGTGTCCCGACCAGATGGGCTCAGGGAGTGCTGAACGCAGACGTCGTTGATCCGAGGATGCTGCTGACCCCACCGTTGGCTTTCGTGTTCGCGGATTTCGACGCCCGCATTCGGGCAGTCGCTGACTGGGCTCCTGAGGTCTCTCCTCGTGCTCTTTACCCCTTTCCTATCAACTGGAGGTTGATGACCGAAGAAGTCCTTCGGGAGCTGAACGTGGTTAAGGAGCACGTGACTGACCTCAATATGCCCGCTCCCGCCATCGCCGGGAAGGATTCCTGGCTGGTCAAGCTCCTTAAGGGGGAGACTTCTTTCGAATCTTTTGCCGAAAGTGAGTAATCTTCCACCCCTTTATATTTTTTCCTCGGACTTACGCTAATATTTCTTCTCTTTTTCAGAGATGGGCGATGGGGCTGCCGCCTATTACAAGGCCCTCTTTTCTGGCCAAGTGGAGAAGGGGGAGCAGACAAAGAAGGCGGCTTCCCGAAGAAGGAAGACGACAGGGGCGGGGCCCTCGGCGAAGCGAGCTAGGAAGGCTATCCAGCCTCCTCAGCCAGGGCTCTCGGAAGAAGAAGCTGGCGAAGAGGCTGGTCTTGTTGAAATTCCACCGGCCGAGGTCCCCGCTACTTCCGCCGAGGTGCCTCCTCTCGACCTCGAGGCCCCCAGAAACACTGTAGTGGTAGAAGTACCCACTGCCGAGGAGCGGTACCGGCAGAAGGGTAAGGGTCTTTCTTCCGAGGGGCCCGAGGATCCCGAGGACACTGTTTCCGAGGTTCCTCCAGGTATGCCTTCAGGCGAAGTTCAGCTCCTTTGCTTTTCGCGAATTTTTCTTTTGCTCCTAACTTCCTTCTCACTTTCAGGGGAGCTTCTTACTGCTGGCTGGAGGGCCATTCATGAGAGGAAACGGGCCCTGCGCGATGCCACAATCCCTGAGGGGAAGATCCCCTTGGAGCCCTTTTGGACAATCACGGAGGATATGAATTTGTTCTCCGACGATTGTCCGAAGATGACAAAGGAGATTTGGAAGGGGATGACCACTGACGCCTCCTTCCGGGCCATTGCGGCGGCTCACCCGAGGGATCTTACCCTCGTCGCAAAAGTCACCGAGCACGCTGCTCAGGTATAGTCTTTACACTCTTTTTCCTCAATTTTCTAAGTGTTTAGACTTGTACTAACCTGGACTTTTGCCTTGCCGTAGCTGCTGGAGTACGCTGGTTACCTCCGAGTTCGGGTGGCCAGAGAAGCTGCCTCCAAGGATGCGACTTCGCGGGAACTCAGTGAAGCGAAGGCTTCGCTTGCGAACCAGGTTGCCAGCAACCAGCAGCTGGCAGCGGATTGTTCTCAGCAAATCGCCGCCGTTCGGGAGGAGTTCTCGAAGAAGAGAGAGAAACTTGAAAAGGACTCCTCCCGGAAGATTGCCGACCTCGGCGACCAAGTAAAGGGGCTGCTTGCCGCCAACGGAGATCATGTCAAGGACAAGGCTGTTTCTGACAGTCTTGCGGCGGGGTTGACGGATGAGAACAACGCTCTCCGAGCCGAGGTCGAGGCTCTGAAGAAGGAGTCCGAAGAGACGCTGGGGATAAGCGAGCTGGAGGAGGAGATTGCTGAGCTGAGGGACGACCTCAACGTCCTTGGCGTTCAAAAACATACTTCTGATCAGATGGCCAAGGTCGCCTTTCAGGACGGCTTCTGCCTTGCTCGGCACCAAGTCCTGCAGAGGTTCCCAGATTTGGACCTCTCTTTTCTGGAGGGCCTAAATATTCCTGAGGGACCTCGGTGGCAGTGGTCCAAGGTCGAGCATCTAAAGCTTCCTGGTCTTCGTCCGCCCGGCTCTCCCTAGTTTGCTTTAGGGCTCCTCTTATTTTTCTCCTTTGTGCTCCTTCTTTGGGTACTTCTTTTGTAAGGCGATTTGCTCTAAATGAACAATCTTTTGGCTAAGTCCTTTCTTGCAAGTTTCTTCATTTCCACTGTCCCGAACACGTTTGCTCAAGAGACTTTCGGAAAACCTGCAACCAAAGAAACTTTTTACCTTCCTTTGTCCCGAGCGTGCTCGCTCAAGAGACTTTCTGGAAGGTTTGTAAAAATTTGGCTAAGTCTTTTGCAGGCTTTTTGTTCCCTTTTATCCCGAACATGTTCGCTCAAGGGACTTCGGAAAACCTTCAGCCAAATTTTTCTGTCTTCCTATTGTCCCGAGCATATTTGCTCAAGGGACTTAGGAAAATTTTCACGAGATTGCTCATTTCCCTTTTTCCCAAGCACGTTCGCTCAAGGGTGTTCGGAAATTACCTCTGCTTTTGTTTTGGCGTGTACTTTTGCGAGATTCTTGCTTTCCCTTTTTCCCGAGCATGTTCGCTCAAGGGTGTTCGGAAAATTTTCTCTGCACTGATTATGCCGAGTACTTTTGCAAGATTCTTGTTTCCCATTTTTCCCGAGCATAGTGGCTCAAGGGACTTCGGGAAGTCACATCTGCTTTTTTCGTGGCGAGCACCTTCGCGGAATTTTGTCCTGGACAATTTGGTATACTTAAAAATTTTCTCAAGACCATTCTTCTCCGGACCATCCTGTACTTAGAATATTTCTTGTACAATATATCTCTTCCGCTCAACCTTAGGCGTAGAATTTTTTCAAGGCGTCTGAATGCCAAGTGTTTTTCAATTCTATGCCTTCGGCGTCGCCAAGCTTGTACACACCTTTTCGTACTTCGGCGAGAACCAGATAAGGTCCTTCCCAATTTGCGCGAAGTACTCCGTGAGATGGCCTTCGGGGTGCAAAGTCGGCCTTTCGGAGAACGAGGTCTCCTTTTTTGATTTCTTTTGGCCTGGCTTTTAAGTTGATAGCCGCGGCCACTCTTTGCTGGAAAGCTTTTCTTCTCAGCTCGGCTATTTCTCTGTGTTCGGCCACAAGGTCGAGCTTAGTTCTCAAACCGAGGTCGTTTCCGCCTTCATCAAATACTTGCACCCGTATTGAAGGCTGAACTATCTCTATTGGGATAATGGCCTCTGTTCCGAAGACGAGTGAGAAGGGAGTTTCCCCTGTGGCTCTTCGTGGCGTCGTTCGATAGCTCCACAATACACTTTGGAGTTCTCCTGGCCATTTCCCCTTGGCTTCCCCAAGTCTCTTTTTCAGGCCATCTTTTATGGTCCTGTTTGATACTTCCACCTGCCCATTGCTTTGGGGGTGAGCTACTGGGGCGAAGTGCATCTTTATTCCGAGGTCGCTGATGAATTCCTGGAATCCTTTGTCTATGAACTGGGATCCATTATCAGCTACTAGTACCCTCGGTATGCCAAATCTGCATACGATGTTCTTCCATACGAACTTCTGCACTTCTTTTGCCGAGATAGTTGCTAGTGGTTCTGCCTCTACCCACTTTGAGAAATAGTCCACTGCTACCACGTAGAATTTCACGCCTCCGGGCGCTGTAGGGAGTGGCCCAATGAGGTCTATACCCCAGACTGCGAAGGGCCAAGGATAGTCTGCCGACGTTACCATTTCCGAGGGTATCCTCTGGATTTTTGCATGCCTCTGGCAACTACCGCACTTCTGGATGAACTGCCTTGCGTCCTTTCTCAGGGTAGGCCAGAAGTATCCTTGGCGGAGTATCACTGCTGCAAGGGCATCAGTTCCAATGTGCGAGCCGCACATGCCTTCGTGGACTTCTTCGAGGACCATCTCAGTATCCTCTTCGCCCACACATCTCTGCAGCGGATTTGCATATCCTTGCCGATATAACTCTTCACCAATCAGGAAGAATCTTCCGGCGCGTCTTCGCAGTCTTGCAGCATTGCCGGCGTCTTCGGGAAGCTCATTCTCTGCGAGGTATCTCTTTATGGGGTCCTTCCACCCCGTTCCCGAGGTCGTTACGCTTAGCACGGAGATGCTTGGATGGTCTAGCACCTCGGTGTATGTTTTGGACTTTGCTAAGCAATCTGCCTCAGTATTATTTCGCCGGGGTACATTTTCGATCCGCACGGCGTCAAACTCTTGGATGAGTTTTGTTACCAGCTCATGGTATTTTGCCAAGATTGGGTCCTTCGCCCCATAATCTCCTGCCGTCTGCCGAACTACCGCTGGGAATCGCTGTGAGCCCTTAAGTTTCTCACGCCAATCTTTCTGGCCAAGCGTAATCCCGCTATGAGGGCTTCATACTCAGCCACATTATTGGTGACGTTGAAGCTGACCTTGATAGCCTTCATCACCTCTAGGCCTTCGGGTCCTCTGATAACTATTCCAGCTCCCTGGTGTTCGGACCCCGAGGCTCCGTCAACATGCAAGGTCCATTCTGGCTCACCTTCTTTCGGATCTGAGTGGTTCTCCTCAGTGGTGGGTATTTCGGCGATAAAATCTGCCAATGCTTGGGCTTTTATGGCCTTCCGAGGCTCATACGTGATTTCATGTTCGCCAAGCTCTATGCACCACTTGGAGAGCCTTCCTGAATGATCCACTCTCTTCATAACATCCCGTAATGGTAGACTACTTCGGACGATGATGGGGTGAGCCTGGAAATATGGTCGCAGTCTTCTTCTTGCAAGCACCAAGGCGTATATAGCTTTTTGAAGCAAAGGGTACCTGACTTCGGCGCCATGCAGGGACTTGCTGACGTAGTAGACCGGCCATTGTTTCGGCCCTTCTTCTTTCACCAGGACCGAGCTCACGGCCTTTTCTGTGACGGCGAGGTACAGTACGAGGGGTTCTCCCTCCCGAGGTTGCCGCAGAGTTGGCAGGCTGGCCAGGTAGACTTTGAGTTCTTCCCAGGCCTTTTGGCAATCTTCATCCCAAGGATGATTGTTTCTTCCGAGGTCGCCTTCCATCTTTGCTGCCTTTGTGAGGACTTTGAAGAAAGGTCTACACCTATCTCCGTACCTGGAAATAAACCTGCTCAGAGAGGTTATTCTTCCGGTTAGTCTCTGCACGTCTTTGACTGTGGCAGGAGTTCGGAACTCAAGCAGAGCCTTAATCTTCTCAGGATTGGCGTCGATGCCTCTTTCGGATACCATGTACCCAAGGAATTTTCCCGAGGTCACGCCGAAGATACACTTCTCAGGATTAAGGCGAATCCCGAAGGCTCTGAGCTTTTGGAAGGTTTCCTCCAAATCTGCAACGTGGTAGCCGGGCAGCTTGCTTTTGACTATCATATCATCAACATATACCTCCATGTTTCTCCCCATTTGGTCCTTGAAGACCTTGTTCATCAGTCTCTGGTAGGTGGCTCCTGCATTTTTTAGCCCGAAGGGCATTCTGACATAGCAGTATGTTCCTCCCTCGGTGATGAAGGCAGTTTTCTCTTCATCTTCGGGGTCCATCCTTATCTGATGGTAGCCGCTGAAGGCATCTAGGAAGCTCAGGAGCCCGTATTCGGCCGTTGAATCTACCAGTTGATCTATTGGGGGGAGGGGAAATGAGTCTTTCGGGCAAGCATCGTTCAAGTTTCTGAAATCAATGCACATCCGGAGTTTGCTGCTGCCTTCTTTTGTGGCGATGACCACGTTGCTTAACCATTCGGGGTATTTTACCTCCCTGATAACTTCAGCATCCAATAGGCGCTGGACTTCGGTTTTCACGAAGTTGCTTTTGTGGGCTGAGATGCTTCGTTTCTTTTGCCTGATAGGTTTTGCTTCCGGGCTTACTTTGAGGCTGTGCTGTATTATGCCAGGGTTCACTCCTGGCATGTCTTTCGGCGAGTAGGCAAACAGATCTTTATTTTTTAGCAGAAAGGATACAATATTTTCCTTATCACCTTTGGCCAAGCTCTTCCCTATTCGGGTAGATTGTCCTGGGACAAGATCTACTGCTTCCGTTTATGCTTCTGCGGGATCTCCTTCTTTGCCTTTCTCCTGCGCCTTTGCCTCCACCGTTTGTGTAGAGCTATTTGCCGGAGCCTTTCATGCTTTTACAAACACCTTTCTTACCTCGGCTTGGTCGATGAAGACCTCTGCATCTCCATCCTTGGTGGCGAATGTGACAGTCAAGTACTTCACATCGGGGCGAATGTGCAGGTTCCCCTGAGTCTGCCTTCCAAGGATGGCGTTGTACGAAGACGGGACGTCCATGACGATGAATCTTGCCATTGTGGACGCGTACAACTCAGCTGCTCCGTCTACCGAAGTGCCTTTCATCATCAAAGGGAGGTCGATCCATCCGAGGACGGGTAGTTCGGATGGCCCAATGCCGAAGGTGGGCGTGGTGACAGGTTTAAGCTCGCTGCTGGAGATGCCCAAGCTCGGCAGTAAGTGCGAGAATAGGACGTCAGCATTTGAGCCATCATCAAGCAACACTCTCTTGACGTCCCAGTTCCATATTCTCGCCATTATCAGCAGTGGGTCGTCGTGGGGGAAGACGACGGTGGAGCCATCTTTGCGAGCCAGTTTCTTTGATGGACTTTGATACTCCATAACTGCAATTTCTCTGGCCTTCCGCTTTCTTTCCGAGGATGGGAGCCCCGTGGTGATGGTTTGGATGACCCCTACTGGAGGTGGAAGGCGCCTTTTTGGACTTATGTTTCTCCGCCTGTCGGAGTCATAGTCCTCGTTTTCGGCCCTCTCTTCCTCCTCTTTTCTGCCCTTTGGGGAGGGCATCCGCAGGTACTTGCGAAGTTGGCCCTGTTTGATCAGCGACTCTATGTACTTTTTCAGCTGGAAGCAGTCTTCGGTGTCATGACCGTGGTCGCGATGAAACTGGCAGAACTTCTTGGCATTCTTCTTATTATCGGCAGCCATGGCCTTTGGCCGCCGAATCTGCGTCCCTTGCCTTTCCAGCGCCATGAGAATGTTGGTCCGCGTCGTGCTCAAGGGCGTGAAACTCTGAGGTTTCCTTCCTCGCATTCGTCGTGGTCGGCCTGTGTGTTCAGAAAGATGCCGGGCTTGCTGACTGGACCCTTCGGCGCGGTGATGATCAGACTTCGGCCCCGCCATCCTCAATTCCTCGGCTGTCATGTGCTGCTCTGCCCTTCGGTAAAATTCTCCGAGGGTCTCCGGGGGGTCCTTTGAGAACTCGTAGAACAGCTGTGAGTCACGCCGAAGGCCCCGTGTCATAGCGAGGATGCGGATTTCGGGCCGGAAGTCCGGGACGCTGAGTGCTTCCCTGTTGAATCGTTCGACATAGTCTCGGATTGTCTCTCCGTTTCTCTGCTCTATGTCGAACATCTGCACAGGCATTTTGGCCGTTGGCCTGCTCCCAATGAACTGCTGGGTGAAGGCTGTGGACAACTCCTGGAACTCAGTAATAGTCCCTGGGGGCAAGGAATTGTACCATGCTGTTGCTGGGCCCGTGAGGGTGACTTCGAAGCATTTGCACATGGTAGCGTCATCAGCTCCGTGCATTATCATGCTCCGTCTGTACTTCGTCAGATGGGCCTGTGGATCAGTCTGGCCATCATAGATCTCCAGCCTAGGCACTCTGAAGTCGCCTGGCATAGCTGCCTCAACGACAGCGCGAATAAACGGGGAGCCATCTTCGCATAATGCCCCCGACAGCCTGTCCCAAACGGGTTTTCTGGTCACTTGCTTCTCCACTCTGTCCAGCCGTGCCAATATCCTTTCCATAAGCGCAGTGGCGCTAGGACCAGTTTCGCGGGAGGGAGATCGACGGCGCCTTTTCGGGGAGCGAGTTCGGCGCGGAGGGGTCAGGGACCTCGCCTCGGGCGACGAACTGCTTCGCTGTGAGACTCTCGGTCGCTTGGACCCGGTTTGTCCCACAGGCCGTTTCCCGAGGGCTATATCTTCTGTGGATGATTCTCCGCGAGGATCTCCACTTTCTGAACTGCGGTGTGTAGACTTGGGGCTTCTCTCCCGAGGGCGTGTTGATGAGGAGGGTTTCTGGGCCTGTGACTGCTGTGGCCATCTTCGGTCAATCTGCTGAGTCATTTCAGCAACGACCGAGCGCTGAAAATCCCTCAAGAAGCTCATGGTAATTACCAGAGGGCGGTCTTCCTCGGGCGTAGAAGTCTTTGGGAGTGTCTGCTCAGCGGCCGGTTGTATCTCAGGCGCGGACGAGGACCTTGGGAGTCCCTTGTCCTTAGAACGCTGAGTCTCAACGACGGCGATTTGCGAGCGGGTTCCCACAGACAGCGCCAAATGATGGCCTGGGGCCTCATCGTTTTGAGTCATGATGACTGTTTGAGGAGACTTCTAGGAGGAAGAACGCCTGGAAGGTGGTCGCCTCAAGGAGAGTACCTGAAAAGATGGTAAACAGGGTTAGGAGGCCCCCGGAGTGTTTTTCCAGGGGGGGAGCCTCCGACACCCAAGTCAGTGGTGGCCGGAAAAAGGAGAAAGTCACTAGCTCAAAGAGAAAGGCAGAAAAGTCTCGCCTGGTAATTTCTCAGAGTGTGGGAGCTGTATCTCCGGCCTACCAACCTCCTGTCAAGTATTTATTTCCTGTATATATAGGAATACCTAGCCCGTTCAGATCATGACACGTGTGCGGTCGGATGCTCCTGAACTTCTGGGCGTAGGGGACAGATAGTTGGTAACCAGCTCGCCTCGAGCCTTGTGCTGAGACGGGCCATGATGTGATTCTGATGGCGTCTGCGCGTCAGGGCGGCTTTTTACGTCTGTGGTGGGACGTGTCAGAGGCTTCCTTAAATGCTTCCATAAATGCTCCTGCCGTACTCCCGAGGTCCCTGGGCGAGGTCGTCCTCTAGTTCGGACAGAGCCTCTTCAGGAAGCATACCCTCAGTTCGGGGGTTCCCAGTTCCAGGGAGTTCCGCCTTCGGGGATATCATGTTCGGGCAGCAATGTCTGGTGCCACTTTTCCGAAGGCGCGCTGTTCACAACCTTGGGGGGCGAATGGAGTCCTCAAGTTTTACTGGCATGCCGAGGCTCGGAGCTCTCCGGCTATCTCCCGAGGTGCATGATTCCACCTGTTCCCGGGAAGCGCCAGTTCTTCTGACCATTGTTGTGGCAGGGTGTTCGGCTAGATTGAGGCGATAGCCTTTGGCTATCACTTTGGTTTCTTGATTACTGAGTAGACCAACTTAAACTGATGACATTGGTATCGTATATCAACTCATCGGAGCATGGCCATGCATTTTCTAAGTCTCACTCTATCAAGGGGCCCGAAGATATCACTCCCGTTACATAGGAGGGAAAAATCCCATCTTGATCATACAAATCCCTCCGCATGATATGTGACATACCCAATGACCTCCTTCAAGTTCACTCAGTTACGAGCAACAAAGGAAAGTATCAAAGTATGTGACTCACATATAGGGAACCTTGATGATCTTAGGTCGAAGGACTACATGTACCATGATCACTATGAGAATCACTTATGACACTCATATAACGATCCATGAAGTGTTCTCATGGTGGGTCGGTCCAGTACACAAGTTCTCCAACTTGTACCCATATGTAGACTACATATCTCATATTAGTCTCCACATATGCTAGTTGTTATGTATTATTGCAACCCGCTCCACAATAATACTAGACCAGGGACGTTTAAGAATATCATTATTCTAGGGTTACAATTATGTTTGTTAAGTTACGCAGAAACAAAACAACAAACATAATTGCTGGATTAATGCCTTAATAAAATATCATGAGTTAATGTGCAAAAATACAATCATCTCATGATTGGCTTTTGGGCACAACACTAACAATCTCCCACTTGCACTAAAGCCAATCATCCATGTATCTAATACCAACGGACCTAGAATGGCTATCATGCTTTTGCTGCGTAAGGGGCTTTGTCAGTGGATCAGCAATGTTGTTGTCTATCAAAGTCCTACATATCCTTACATCAACCCTCTCGATGATCTCCCTGATGAGATGATAGCATCGGAATATATGTTTGGATCGCTGGTGAGATCGAGGTTCCTTAGCCTATGCGATTGCTCCATTATTGTCACAATAGAGCTCTATCGAGTCAACAATGCTTGGAACCACTCCAAGTTCAGTGATGAACTTCTTGATCCAAACTGCCTCCTTCGCAGCATCAGAGGCGGCAATGTACTCAGATTCTGTTGTAGAGTCAGCTGCTGTCTCTTGCTTTGAACTCTTCCAGCTCACAGCACCACCACCAATACAAAACACATAACCAGATTGCGATCTAAAATCATCCTTATCGGATTAGAAGCTTGCGTCGGTGTAACCCCTTACAACGAGCTCATCTTCACCTCCAAAGACCAAGAATGCATCCTTAGTCCTTCATAAGTACTTAAGGATACTTAAGGATGTTCTTAACAGCTGTCCAGTGACTCTCACCGGGGTTTGATTGGTACCTACTCGTCATGCTCAAAGCATATGAGACATCGAGACGAGTACATATCATGGCATACATGATAGATCCAATTGCTGAGGCATATGGATTCTTACTCATGCGCTCTCTCTCCTCGGTTGTACTCGGACACTAAGATCTAAAAAGAGTGATACCATGTGACATGGGCAAGAATCCTTTCTTGGAATCTTGCATGCTAAACCTCTTTAGCACCTTGTCAATATATGTACTTTGACTTAGGCCAATAAGCTTTCTAGATCTATCTCTATAGATCCTGATGCCTAACACATAGGCTGCTTCACGCAAGTCCTTCATAGAGAAACATTTCCCTAGCCAAGTCTTCACAGACTGTAGCTCAGGAATGTCATTCCCGATGAGTAGTATGTCATCTACATATAACACCAAGAAGACAATAGCGCTCCCACTAACCTTCTTGTAGACACAAGGTTCATCTTCATTTTTGATAAAATCAAACTCTTTGATTGCATCATCAAAACAAAGATTCCAACTTCGAGAAGCTTGCTTCAGTCCATAAATGGACCTTTGCAACTTGCACAATTTATTGGCATTCTCAGGAGTGACAAAACCCTCAGGTTGTGTCATGTACACATCCTCAAGTAGCTTTCCATTTAGGAATGCAGTTTTGACATCCATTTGCCATATCTCATAATCATAGTGGGCAGCAATAGCAAACAAAATTCGGAAGGATTTAAGCATAGCAACTGGTGAAAAAGTTTCATCATAGTCAATATCATGAATTTGCTTGAAACCTTTTGCAACCAATCGTCCCTTAAAGGAAATCACATTACCATCCAAGTCAGTTTTCTTCTTGAAAACCCATTTGCACCCTATGGGTTTAACCCCTTCAGGTTGGTCAACCAAAGTCCATACTTGGTTTTCATACATGGATTCCATCTCGGATTTCATGACCACTAGCCACTTCTTAGAGTCAGGCCCCGACATAGCTTGTTGGTAGGTTGTGGGCTCATCCTGATCCATGAGCATCACATCACCAGTGTGAGTCATGAGAAATCCATATCTCTCGGGCTCATGCCGAATCCTACCAGACCTACGTGGGCTCTATGCTACAAGAACAGACTCTTGAAAAACATCTTGCGGTGTCTATTCAGGTTCCATTTCAGGTTCGATGTCTCCTTGTTGTTCTTGAATTTCTTCAAGTTCTACTTTCTTCCCACTAGTTCCTTTAGAGATAAACTCTTTCTCCAAAAAGACACCAGTTCGAGCAACAAACACTTTTTTCTCAGAAGGATTGTAGAAATAGTAACCTTTTGTTTCTTTGGGATACCCAACAAAAAGACATTTTTGAGATTTGGGTCCTAGTTTGTCAGAGGATTGACGTTTCACATAAGCGTCACAGTCCCAAATCTTCATAAAAGACAAATTGGGACGCCTCCCACTCCATATCTCATATGGTGTCTTTTCAACTGATTTAGATGGAACTCGGTTTAGTGTAAAAGCGGCTGTCTCTAGAGCATGTCCCCAGAAGGAGTTTGGAAGGTTAGCTTGACTCATCATAGAGCGAACCATGTCTAACAGAGTTCGATTTCTTCTTTCAGATATACCATTCCATTGAGGTGTACCTGGTGGAGTGAGTTGTGATACTATACCATAGTCCTTCAGATAGTCAAGGAATTCTCGATCCAAGTACTCTCCACCTCGATCTGATCGAAGCACTTTGATACTCTTCTCGAGTTGATTCTCTACTTCATTCTTGAATTCTTTGAACTTTTCAAAGGATTCTGACTTGTGTCTCATAAGATACACATAGCCATATCTGCTGAAGTCATCAGTGAAAGTAATGAAGTATTGGAAACCTCCTCTAGCTTGTGTAGACATAGGGCCACATACATCACTATGTATGAGTCCTAGTAAGTCATTAGCCCTTTCACTTTGCCCTATGAATGGGGCTTTGGTCATCTTGCCCAACAAACATGACTCACATGTCTCATATGATTCAAAATCAAATGAGTCCAATAGTCCATCCTTATGGAGCTTGGATATGCGGGTCTCATTTATATGGCCCAAGCGATAGTGCCAGAGATAGGTCAGGTTTGAATCATTTAATCTGACCTTCTTGGTATTCACATTATAGATTGGATCTTTGAGGTCTAGAACATACAACCCATTGCTAAGCTGAGCACTACCATGAAAGATTTCATTCAAATAAATAGAACAACATTTGTCCTTTATTATAAATGAAAAACCTTTCTTGTCCAAACAAGAAACAGAAATCAAATTTCTAGTAATAGTAGGCACAAAATAGCAGTTGTCTAATTCTAAAACTAATCCACTAGGTAAAGTGAGAACATAAGTCCCTACAGCTAAGGCAGCAACCCTTGCTCCATTTCCAACACGTAGGTCCACTTCACCTCGGGCCAATCTTCTACTTCTACTTAGATCCTGCACATTTGCACAAATGTGAGATCCACATCTAGTATCCATACCCAAGATGAGGAAGTAGAAAAGTTAGCCTCTATAACTAGAATACCTGAATTGGAAGTCTTACTTCCCTTTTCCTTAGCAAGTTCTTCAAGATAGAGCTTGCAGTTACGCTTCCAGTGTCCAGGTTGCTTACAATAGAAGCACTCCCCTTCCTTTGCCACACCACCCTTTGGTTTCAGTGCAGCTAAAGAAGAAATAGCATTGGACTTTCTATTAGCTTTATCCTTCTTCTTGTTGGCTTTTCCTTTTCCCTTGCCTTTTTGAACCATCAAAATGGGCTTAGCCTTCTTAAGATTTTGCTCAGCAGTTCTCAACGTGTTGAGCAATTCAGGGAGGGACTTGTCTAGGTCGTTCATGTTATAGTTCATGACGAACTAACTGTAGCTTTCAGGTAACGATTACAAGACTACATCAATAGCCAACTCTTTCTGAAGAGCAAATCCCAAATTCTCAAGATTCTCAATGTACCCAATCATCTTGAGCACATGAGGACCCATGGGACTTCCCTCAGACATCTTGCACTGAAACAATGCCTTAGAGGTCTCAAACCTCTCATGCCTAGCTTGCTCTTGGAAAAGCATTTTGAGATGTTCGATCATATCGAACGCCCCCATGTTCTCATGTTGCTTCTGAAGCTCAGATTCCATGGTAATAACCATGAGGCATGCAACATCCAAAGCATCATCAGAATGCCTCTTGTGAGCATCCTTTTCAGCTCTTGGAGCAGTGGCAGCAAGCTCATTCGGAATGGGCTGCTCTAGGACATAAGCCTTTCTCTCTTGTTTGAGGACTATCCACAAGTTTCGGTACCATTTGAGAAAGTTGGTCCCATTCAGTTTTTCCTTCTCAAGGATCGATCGCAACAAAAGTGTCGATGTGTTTTGTGCCATGGTTATCTACAACAGTAAATATGCAGTGTAAGAGTCATGTATTTTAATTCATTTAATAAGGACTTTTATTAAACGATACTCCCACTATTTTCCTCAAAATAATAACCCTCGATATTATTTCGGAACACCTCGGCGCTAAAGTATTCTAGTGGGCCAAGATCCATATTTGACCACAACCTGAGTCAGCTTTGGCTTTTCTCTCAAGTTACAGCTATTTAGGTAGGCAACTCCTTGCCAATTGCATCCCATGCAACTCTTGGATAGTTGGGTGAACAACACTTGTCCAAGCTCATCTCATGAACTTAAGCCCAACTCTATGCCTCTAAGTCCCTAATCCTATTAGGATGACTTAGTTAAGTCGAACCCAAAGTTAGCAGTTTGGATATCACCATTATCCCATCGCGCCTTACCAAGATGAGCATAGGTGCTTTGCTTTGGCAAACCCACCTAATGTTGATCAAAGTCTTGACGAGTGCCAACATTTGGAAGGCATCACATTTAACGACTTAATATTTGTTTGAGGGATTTTTCTTTTGATCTCACCAATTTGTTTTCTCCAGTTGTTTTATACATGCATCACATACAAATATAAAACATGCATCTTAATAGCCGAAGGGCTATCGCATCTCTCAGTACATACATCCTGCCAATAGTATGGTCAGGAAAACTGGCGCTACCCAAAAGAGGCGATATCACGGACCTCGGAAGGAGCGAAGTCAAAATACCCCGAACTCCAGACTTCGGCTAGAACGTCAGGAATTCCAAGGACGCCACCGGCTCCCTCAGGAGACCAAACGGATTGCCTTCGGAGATGGAGAACTAGCTATTTCAAGCTGGAGAGAATCTCCCCGAAGGCGGAACCCCCGAACCAGGGAACTCCCCGAACTACAGGCATAATTCCCGAAGAAGGGCGCCTGTACCGAAAGACGACCTCGCCAGAGAACCTCAGGAGTACGGCATGGGCATTTAAGGAGCCTCTGACATGTCGCCCACATGCGTTACACGCCGCCTTGAAGAGAGGTCTGACGCGCCGACGCCATCCAAGTCTTGTCACGACCTGTCTCGGCCCCAAACCCGAGGAGCCTACAAACGGCTACTTGTCCCCTATGCCCGAAAGTACAGATCACATCTGACCGAACACGTGTCATGATCTGAACAGGCTAGGCACCACTATAAATACCAGGAAACAAGCCCTGGCAAAGGATCCGACCCCTCTCCTTGAGAAAACACAAACAGGCAAGGCCACCTAGCCTCTTAGTGCTCTTCCTTTATCTCCTCTCAGAACACTGACTTGGGCATCGGAGGCTCCTCCTCGGAAAAACACTCCGGGGACCTCCTGACCTCTTTTCTTCTGAGCATTTCAGGTACATTCCTCTGGGAAACCTTTGCTCTAGATGTTCTCCCTCACAGGAAGTCCCTCCCAGAGTCATAATGTCACCCGACGAAGATGCTACCGGGCATCATTTGGGGCCGTCTGTGGGAACTCACCCTCAGGTCGCCGTTGTTGAAACTCGGCGTTCAAAGGACAAGGGAGTTTCGAAGTCCTCGTCTGCGCCTGAACCCCAACCGGCTACTAAGCAAACCCTTTCAGGGACTTCCTCGCCTGAGGAAGAACATCGTCTAGTCATAACTATGAGTTTTCTGTGCGATTTCCAACGCTCTATTATGGCCAAAATGATGCAGCAAATAGACCGAAGATGGCCGCAACCAACGCAGGCCCAAAGGCCTTCCTCGTCAGCACTCCCTTAGGAGAAAAGCCCGAGATCACCTTACCGGAGTTCGGGAAGTAGGGATCCGCGTGATGAGTCCTCAACGGAAAACATACCCTTCGGGGAACAACCTAAGGGGCCAGTAGGGCCTAAACGGCCTAAAACCACACGCCAAAAGAGTTCATCGCCTGAGGCAAAGTTGCGATCCTCTCGGCGGCGAAGTCCATCCCTGAAAAGGCGTTGGCAATCTCCCTTCCCAGAAGCCTACAAGCACCAGGAAGAAGAGCCCAGTGCCACGATCCTTGTGGAGAAAATGTTAGCGAGGTTGGAGAAAGTGGAAAGACAGGTAGCTCGCAAACCAGTCTGGGCCAGGCTGTCTGAAACTTTCTGTGGGGATGAATTGCCGTTCACCGGAACAGTAGTCGAGGCAGCCATGCCAAGTGACTTTCGGGTGCCTCAGCTGGAAATCTATGATGGCCGAACTGACCCACAGGCTCATCTAACTAAATACAAATGTAGCATGGTGTTACACGGCGCTGATGATGCTACTTTGTGCAAATGCTTTGAGGTCACCCTCGCAGGGCCCGCAATGGTGTGGTATAACTCATTGGCCCCTGGAACCATCAGGGAGTTTCAGGAGCTGTCCACGGTTTTTACGCAGCAGTTCATTGGAAGCCGTCCGACGGCGAAGATGCCGGTCCAGATGTTAGACATAGCGCAGAAGAACAGAGAAACCATCTGCGACTATGTCAAAAGGTTTAATGGAGAGGCCCTAAGTGTTCCAGACTTTTGGCCTGAAATACGCATCCTCGCCATGACATGGGGCCTTCGAAGGGACTCGCAGCTGTTCTACGAGTTTTCCAAGGACCCCCCGGACACGCTTGGCGAATTCTACCGAAGGGCCGAGCAGCACATGACAGCCGAAGAGCTGAGAATGGGTGGACCAAAGAATGATCACACCCGTCCCGAAGGGTCCGGCCAGCAAGCAAAGTACCCGGCTGAACAGGCAGGGCAACCTCGGAGGTTTAGGGGAAGGAAACCTCCTTCGAGCTTCACACCCCTGAACACTACAAGAACCAATATCCTCATGACAATGGAGATGCAGGGAACCCAAATTCAGTGGCCAAGGGCTATGGCCGCTGACAACAAGAAGAATATGAAAAAATTCTGCCAGTTTCATCGCGACCACGGGCATGACATTGAAGATTGCTTCCAACTGAAAAAGTATATTGAGTCGCTGATAAAACAAGGCCAACTCCGACGTTATCTGCGAATGCCTTCCCCGAAGAGAAGAAATGAGGAGGAAGGAAAGGCTGATGATGAGGAATACGACATTTTACAGACGAAGGAACCGAAGTCCAAAGAGGCGTCTCCCGCCCCTGGCGGGAGTGATACAAACAATCACGATGGGACTGCCATCCTTGGAAAGAAAGAGGAAAGCCAGAGAAATATCAATGATGGAATACCAAAATCCATCGAAGAAACTGACCCGAAAGGATGGTTCCACCGTCATCTTTCCCCATGACGATCCACTGTTGGTCATGGCAAGAATAGGAAATTGGGACATCAAAAGGGTATTACTTGATGATGGATCAAACGCCGACGTCCTGTTCTCGCATCTGCTGCCGAGCTTGGGAATATCCAACACCGACGTCAAGCCCGTCGCTTCGCCGACTTTTGGGGTAGGGCCGTCCGAATTGACTGTCCCCGGATGGATCGACCTCCCCCTGATGATGAGAGAAGGTTCGGTAAACGGGACAGACGAATTATTTGCCTCCACAATGACAAGGTTCATTGTCATGGATGTCCCTTCGTCATATAATGCCATCCTTGGAAGGCAAATACAAGGAAATCTGCACATTCGCTCGGATGTAAAGTACTTAACCGTCACTTTCGCCAACAAGGATGGAGACGCGGAAATCTTTATCGATCAAGGCAAAGTAAGGAAAGTGTTCATCAAAGCGCGAAAGGTCCCAGTAACCAACCTCGCACAAACTGTGGATGCAGAGGTTTTGTCAAATGGAAGGCCAAAAGAGGGAAAGGCAGAAGATACCGCGAAGGTAGAAATAGAAGAAGTAGAACTTGTCCTGGGCCGAAAAACCCGAATAGGGAAAAACTTGGACGAAGGTGACAAGAAAAGACTTGTATCCTTTCTACTGATGAATAAAGATCTGTTTGCCTACTCGCCGAAAGATATGCCGGGGGTAGACCCTCGCATAATACAGCATAGCCTTAAAGTAAGTCCGGAAGCAAAACCTGTCCGGCAAAAGAAGCGGGGCATCTTAGTCCATAAAAATAACTTTGTCAAAACCGAAGTCCAGCGCTTATTAGGCACAAATGTAATCAGGGAAGTCAAGTACCCCGAATGGTTGAGCAACGTGGTTATCGCCACAAAAGAAGGGAGCAGTAAGCTCCGAATGTGCATCGACTTCAGAAACTTGAATGACGCTTGCCCAAAAGATTCATATCCTCTCCCACCAATAGACCAGTTGGTAGACTCAACTGCCGAATACGGGCTCCTGAGTTTCCTAGACGCCTTCAGTGGATATCATCAAATAAGGATGGACCCCGAAGATGAGGAGAAAACTGCCTTCATCACCGAAGGTGGAACGTATTGTTACATCAGGATGCCTTTCGGGCTCAAAAATGCTAGAGCTACCTACCAGAGGTTGATGAGCAAGGTCTTTAAAGACCAAATAGGGTGGAACATGGAAGTTTACGTTGATGACATGATAGTCAAAAGCAAGCTGCCTTGTGACCATGTCGCAGATCTGAAGGAGACTTTCCACCAGTTCAGAACCTTCGGAATTTGCCTCAATCCCGAAAAATGCATCTTCGGCGTAACCTCGGGAAAGTTTCTTGGGTACATGGTATCAGAAAGAGGCATTGATGCTAACCCAGAGAAAGTTAAGGCTCTGCTTGAATTTCGAACTCCCGTCACAGTGAAAGACGTGCAGAGACTCACCGGAAGGATAACCTCTCTTAGCAGGTTCATTTCCAGGTATGGAGATCGGTGTCGAGCATTCTTCAAAGTCCTCACTAAGGCAGCAAAAAAGGAGGGCGACGTCGGATGTGATGATCATCCTTGGAATAAGGACTGCCAAAAGGCTTGGGAAGAACCCTTGGCGACTATCTCGGCAAAAGATGTGCAGAAGTTTGTATGGAAGAACATTGTGTGCAGATTCGGCATACCGAGGGTGTTAGTAGCCGATAACGGATCCCAGTTTACGGACAAAAGGTTCCAAGAATTTATCAACAACCTCGGAATAAAAATGCACTTCGGCCCAGTAGCTCACCCCCAAAGCAATGGGCAAGTAGAAGTATCTAATAGGACCATAAAAGATGCTCTGAAAAAGAGGTTGGGGGAAGCGAAAGAGAAATGGCCAGGAGAGCTCCTAAGTGTGTTATGGAGCTACCGAACAACACCTCGAAGAGCCACAGGGGAAACACCTTTTTCACTTGTTTTCGGTATAGAGGCCATCATCCCAATTGAAGTAGTACAACCATCGGTGTGAGTACAAGTGTTTGATGAAAGGGGAAATGACCTCAGCCTGAGAGCCAAGCTGGACCTCGTCGGCGAACACAGAGAAATAGCCGAGCTGAGAAGAAAAGCTTTTCAGCAAAAAGTTGCCGCGGCTATAAACTTGCACGCCAGGCCGAAGGGAATAAAGAAAGGAGACCTCGTTCTCTAAAAGGCTGAATTTAGGCCCCGAAGGCCATCCCACGGAGTACTTCACGCAAATTGGGAAGGTCCTTATCTGGTACTTGCCGAAGTGCGAAAAGGAGTTTACAAGCTCGGCGATGCCGAAGGCGTAGAATTAGAAAATACATGGCATTTGGATGCCTTGAAAAAGTTCTATGCTTAGGCTTTGGGTGGGAAAATTGTACAAGTTAGAAAAATTTCTAACTACAAAAAGTTTCTTAGGAAAATTTTTCAAAGTACAGAAGCTTCTTTTCACCAGAACAGTCGTCGCCGGAAGAAAGCTTATCAACCTTCTCTGAATATTGGAGATTCACTTAAGAGAATTTCCCGAGGGTGATTCCAAGGCTAATTGGCATGATAAGTCTAGCTATGATCTTCCGAAATCTCTTGAGTGAACGTGTTCGGGACAATGAGAAATAAAAGATTTTGCGCAACAGACTTAGCCAAAAATTCATGAAAGAAGGAGTCTTTATTAACAAAGATGGATCTGAGTACAGAGAAGGAAGCTCGCCAAAAGAAGAAGTACAAAAAAGGAGAAAAAGAAGGCAAAGGGCCCTAAAAAAGACTAAGGGACCTCGGTGTCTCGGGAGCCACCAGCTCCTGCGTCCTTGTCCACCGCCTTCGGCGCCGGAAGAGGAAATGGCAAGTTGAGGTGCTCAATTTTGGACCAAGACCACCAAGGCCCCTCGGGGATGTTCAGGGCCGCCAAAAAGGAGAGGTCCAGACCCGGAAACCTTTGCAGAACTTGATGACGAACGAGGTAAAAGCCGTCCTGAAAACCGACCTTGGTCGCTTGGTCGGCCATCTCCTTCGCAACAGCTAAGTCATCAAGTTCTTTCTCTAGGTCAGCGATCTCCTTTTTTAGTGCCTTCGTCTTCTTCTTCTTTGGCTCCTTCTTCAGAGACTCGACCTCGGCCTGGAGCGCAGCCTTCTCAGCAAACACCTTCGCCAGGAGAGCCTCAGACTCTAACTTCTCCTTTTGGTACGCCTCGTTTGCCGAAGTCAGCTCCGCCACCTTGGAACCGAGGTCAGATATTTTTTGGGAGGAGTCCTTCAGAAGTTCCTTTTTTTCCTTCAACAACTCCTCTCAAACGGCAGCAACCTCCTTCTTTGCAGCTTGAGCCGTCTCCAAATTCTTTGCGACCAAGTCGGAGCACATGACCTTGGATTTCTCCATACAGTCTAAGTCCCAGGCTCGGAATGCCGCTTGCTTCGCTGCCCGAACCCTAAGGAGGCCGGTGTACCCCAACAGCTGCAAAGTAAAAACAAAGTTAGTAAGGCAAAAAATGAGTCAAACACTTAGAAGAAATCAAAAGGAAAACAAGGGGCGAAGTGTACCTGGGCAGCATGCTCGGAAACTTTTGCAGCAAGGGACTCTTCGTCCGGACAAGCCTCGGAAATAGCCTTGAAAGAGGCCTCGGTGAGGATCCCCTTTGAAATTTGGTTGGCCATTTGCTGGCAGTCGCCAGAGTACAAGTTCATGTCCACCGTAAACGACCAGAAAGGCTCCCTCGGGATCTTCCCCTTGGGGATATGGGAATCCCGAAGGGCCCGTTTCCGGGCGTGCTCGGCCACCCACCCCGATGATGGTACCTCCTCTGCATGGCAAGACAAGAAACTTGTTGAGGCAAGCAATTCTCAAAGTTCAAAAAATAAAAATACAGCAGCTTGTCCAAAGAACGAACCTGGCGGCACCTCGGTGACATCATCGTTAGCGCCCTGGACCCCCTCGGTAGAAATTTCCTTGCCTTTGTCCTTCCGGCGCTCCTTGGTAGAAGGGACTTCCACCAAGGCGTCCAGAAGAGCCACTGAAGAAGTGGGACTCCGAGAAAGGGCGTTAGCAGCGACCTCGATCGGTGGGGCAACAGCAGCATCAGGCTCTTCACGCGCCTCCTCGGGAATTTTCGGGTGAGGAAGAAGCGCGTCTTTCTTTGCCTGTTTTGCTGATGATGGCCCGGCCCCAGACAATTTCCACCTTTGGGAGACGTCCTTCTTTGTTTGCTCCCCCTTTTCGGCTTGACCGAGGAAGAGCGCCTTGTAGTAAGCAGCGGACTCGTCGCCCATCTCTGAAACAGAAGGAAAACATCAATGTGAGTCTAAGATGTGTCTATAACAAAAAAAATTTGAGATAACTTACGCTCACAAAAGGTCTCGTAAGTAACCTTCTCCCGAAGGAGTTTTACCAGCCAGGAGTCTTTCCCTGCGATGGCAGGAGCTGGCATCTCGAGGTCCGTCTCATGCTCCCTCACTACCCCTAGCTCCCGAAGGACCTCCTCGGTCATCAGTTTCCACATTATGGGGAACCGGTAGAGTGAGCGTGAAGGGACCTCAGGGTCCCAGTCGGAGACTGCCTGGATCCGTCTGTCAAAGTCCGCGAACCTGGCCGCCAACTCAGGAGTCAGCAGCCTCTTCGGGTCTACAACATCCGTCTCCAGCCTTCCCGAAGCCCACACGGTCGGAATGTACGACCAGGCCTCCTCCATCTTCAGAAAAAAAAATTTTTCTTGCCACCATCGCCAGCTGTCCTTAGTGGCGAAGGTGAACATATACTTTTTGCTCCTTGATCCTCGAGGCAGCATGAAGTAAAAGCCACCCTTCGGGACCGCATAGAGCTTATAGTACTGCATAAAAAGAATGAAATGGGGTTATATTTTGAAAACGCCGCACATGCAAAAGAAGGCGTTAAAATAGCAGTACGAGTTCGGGGGAAGTTGATTTACGACAATGCCATGAAATTGGCAAAAGTCGCAAATCACCCTCGAGGGAGGAAACCAAAGTCCGGCCTTTAGTTGGGCATGAAAAACGGTAACCTCATTTCGGCGGTTCATAAAACTAACGACCTGAGGGCCAGGAAGTCTGGTGATGGCGTAAGAAGGAAGAAAAAACTTTTTGGTCCATATTTCTAATTTTTCTGAAGAAGTACAGCATGTGTGATTGAGAAGAGGAAGCCAGCTCTCTGGGATGGGGGAAACAGACATAAGAGGAGTTGGCGAAGACATTTTCAAAGAAAAAAAGGACTTCGGGGGATGAAAAACCGACTTCGAGAAAGCTTTCAGAAAACCAAAAGAGCACAGAAAATCAAAGGATTTTGAGAGTCAAAACCTACCAAACGCTTTGCCAAAATCTGGGTTCGTAGTCGTCGTCATAAAAGGTGGCCAAAAATCACCTGAGAAAAAGCACTACCGCGAAAAACGCAAAAAAAATTGAGAGCAGGGGAAGAGCAAAAGCAGAACAAAAGGAACTTATGACGGAACAGGCTATATATAGGCCGAAGGCGGATAGGCGAACCAGCTTCATAAGTACTCCACGAAGGCAAACAGTCGCCATAATTGCTCCCTGCATCTAGAAAGGCGCGCCTACTGTAACCGATGAAGTCCCCTCCAATGATAGCGTGCCACGTGTCAGCCGTCGCGCCAAACAAGGGACATGCCTTCTGACAACCCTAAACCCTGGGCGCGCCGCTCCAGACTGACACGCTTGGTTATGAGACATGACATTGCGCAGGGAAGAAGTGGGCTACCTTGAAGGCACCAAAAGACAGGCTTTGGTCGAACAACCTATGTCTTCGGACAAAAGGGTGCATCTTCGGCACAGGTATTACGCCCAAGACCCCCGAATGGCGCCTTCAAAAAGCCTACAAACCGAAGTTTTCACTTCGGCCTCCCGGAGGGGGGCATGTGGTAGCCGAAGGGCTATCGCATCTCTCAGTACATACATCCTGCCAATAGTATGGTCAGAAAAACTGGCGCTACCCAAAAGAGGCGATATCATGGACCTCAGAAGGAGCGAAGTCAAAATAACCCGAACTCCAGACTTCGGCTAGAATGTCAGGAATTCCAAGGACGCCACCGGCTCCCTCGGGAGACCAAATGGATTGCCTTCGGAGATGGAGAACTAGCTATTTCAAGCTGGAGAGAATCTCCTCGAAGGCAGAACCCCCGAACTACAGGCATAATTCCCGAAGAAGGGCGCCTGTACCGAAAGACGACCTTGCCGGAAAACCTCGGGAGTACAGCATGGGCATTTAAGGAGCCTCTGACATGTTGCCCACATGCGTTACACGCCACATTGAAGAGAGGTCTAACGCACCGATGCCGTCCAAGTCTTGTCACGACCTGTCTCGGCCCCAGACCCGAGGAGCCTACAAACGGCTACCTGTCCCCTATGCCCAGAAGTACATATTACATCTGACCGAACACGTGTCATGATCTGAACAGGCTAGGCACCACTATAAATACCAGGAAACAAGCCCTGGCAAAGGATCCGACCCCTCTCCCTGAGAAAACACGAACAGGCAAGGCCACCTAGCCTCTTAGTGCTCTTCCTTTATCTCCTCTCAGAACACTGACTTGGGTATCAGAGGCTCCTCCCCGGAAAAACACTCTGGGGACCTCCTGACCTCTTTTCTTCTGAGCATTTCAGGCACATTCCTCTAGGAGACCTTTGCTCCAGACATCCTCCCTCACAGGAAGTCCCTCCCAGAGTCATAATGTCACCCGATGAAGATGCTACCGGGCATCACATCTCATGCTTACAAGAAATAAACGTGACATGGTTATAGCCCAAACTATGCGATATTCTCAAGCCAATGAGAATATCATAAAAGCCTAAGAAAAGAAAAGAGTCTTCACAAGCTCCTTCTCTTCCTTTCTTGGCTGCCCCTTTGTTGTCACCTCCTTGGACATACCTCCTTGCATGATCCTTGGACATACCACCTTGGATGATCCCATAATGCACCATTACATCAATAATAGAAACCTCGAGTTACATTCGAGGGGAGTAAGGTGAGAAGAGAATGTACAATGAGAGTGATAAGAAAAGGCACGACTCGCAGGCCGTATTTACAAGTACAACCAATCAAGGGCTATAACCATGCACCATGCTTCAAACACCAATCAGCATATCATGTCAAATTTCATTCAACAAAGATGCATGCCAATTTTTACGCGTTGATTAACTAGTTTTTATTTATGTGGCGCTTTGCATACGGCGGTCCGAACAGGCCGAATCCGAACAAAGCTAGGTTTTCGCAACTTTTGCAAGAATCCTAATCCATATAGGTATCTCATACCTATCAATTTCAAGTTAATCTCATTAACCAATTTGTGTCGTTTCTTCATATATGTCATATGTTCATTACGAGTTCCGGTTTCATGCAACATGAATCAATCTAATTAATCATGGCAAAAAAGCAACCGAACACATAACATCATATGATTCAACATCAATCCCGATTTAGGGTTTCACCAGTAGCTCTGATACCACTGTTGGGTTTTGGGAGCCAAACAACGCAGTGAAATTTAACCGAAACCTTCCAGGATCCAAGTGAAACGGGGTAAACCGGGTGTTCGAAAATTTCATACCTAATTTTTGATTGAGATCTCTCACTCAACTGTAGAGTCGAATCACAAAAACCTGAACAGTTGACGTGTTCAGGCTCTCTATGGTATCCATACGAGCCTCTCGGGATCACCACGCTTCCACCACGTCCCAGCAGATACGTTTCTCTTGCGCTCGCAGTGCTAGCTTGCGTCCTCCAAAGAATTGCAAGAAAAGAGTGCGGCTGTCCTTTTGGGAGGCTAGGGCAAGGAGACCTACAGATTTCTCACTTAAAAGTTGTATTTATAGTGAGACTAAACTTCCAGGCCTAATGGGTTTTAAAGCCCTAATCCAATTAGGATTTAATTTTGGGCTTAATAATGGCTCAACTCCTTGGCCCATTATTAATACAAAATTAAAGTGAAACCATAACCCAAATAATTAGCCCATGCACTCTAATGATCCAAATAGCTCTATGTGTGTGACCCAATAGGCTCTTATCACGTTGGCAATGATCATAAATCACATTTATGATCACAAGCAATGAGTGGTGTCTAGCAACACATCATTGCTACCCAAGTGACAAGATTGTCGATGATTTGACTAAACCTTTATGATCATCACCGATATATGCCATTGTCCCTTTGTCCAAGATATCAAGACTAAGCACGAGACATGGAATGTGCCACTCTCGTATAGCCCAATCTTTGGTTTCTTGATTACCGAGTAGACCAACTTAAACTGATGACATTGATATCGTATATCAACTCATCGGAGCATGGCCATGCATTTTCTAAGTCTCACTCTATCAAGGGGCCCGAAGATATCACTCCCGTTACATAGGAGGGATAAATCCCATCTTGATCATACGAATCCCTCCGCATGATATGTGACATACCCAATGACCTCCTTCAAGTTCACTCAGTTACGAGCAACAAAGGAAAGTATCAAAGTATATGACTCACATGTAGGGAACCTTGATGATCTTAGGTCGAAGGACTACGTATACCATGATCACTATGAGAATCACTTATGACACTCATATAACGATCCATGTAGTGTTCTCATGGTGGGTCGGTCCAGTACACAAGTTCTCCAACTTTTACCCATATGTAGACTACATATCTCATATTAGTCTCCACATATGCTAGTCGTTATGTATTATTGCAACCCGCTCCATAATAATACTAGACCAGGGACTCAATTGAACAAAGGGGATTGTTGTAGGTTGGGCTCAATTGCCCCAAATTCAAAAGATTAGATGACTAAAGGGGGAATTACCCCACTTTGCATGGCAAGAATGCCATGGCCGGCCATCCCCCCTATTTCTCCATTAAAATAAACCCCCACTCATACTCCACTCACATTAAAATAATCACACCATCCCTCCCACTCACCCTTGTCTGCCACCCATCATTATTTTATTTATCACTCACACCTCCACCCGCACTTGTCCCCCCATTATGTCTCCCACTTACTAATTAATTATGGCTCCACTCAAGCATGTCACCCACCCATTTTTGACTACCATATCCGTCCATACACCTCTCCCCCCCTCATTTGTGCACTTCATACACTCAAACAACTCATTTGGCTCTCAAACACTCTAAACTCTCCTTCTCTCTCTCAAAATTTGGCCAACACTTGTTCTTGGCCTTCCAAATACATTCCCAACTATTTTCTTCCTCTAAAAATTCAGCCATCACAAGTTCATAGCCTTCCTCAAATTAAAACCAAGTATTCTTGGTAGAATTTAACCTCTAAAGCCATAAGGAACAAGAATCAAGTGAAAGATTTCAAGAAATTCAAGGACGAAACTTTCAACCATCTTCATTCTTGGTGGGTTTGAGCTCTTCTTAAGGAGCTCTTTCTATGAATGGGCTTCTAAGCTCATTAGGAGGAAGAATCAAGAAGAAAATTATTGCTAAGAGGTGATGGTCAAAGAACCATATGATCCTAGGTGTGCTAAGAGGGCATAAGTTAAATTATTGCTTCGGCAATTCTGTATCGCTCATGAGCTAAGTTAAGTAAGCAAGCATTATGGGCTAGGATTTAAGTAGGCCACCTTAAATTCCTATGCTAAGTGAGATCTCCAAAAATGAAAAGTATGTGAAATTAATGAAATAAAACTTGAGGGATGCTTGCTGCCCTTCTGTAAATCAAGGTGTTGAGTGGCGTGTGTTTGCATGCTTCTATGAATTTGTTGTGCATGCTAAACCCCGATTGCGATTATTATTGTATATGCATGTATCTTTGTGTTTTCTTTGTCTTTATGTTTTCCTTGCAAGAACTTGGAATAATTATTGCCACTACATTCTTGGCCTTTGTTAGGCCTTAAAGGCCATATGTTAGGCTTTGGAATCCATACGGAATCCTTATTGAGTTTTAAAACTTACCCGCCCTACTCTACTTTTGTAGGTAAAAGTGTACTCGAAAGATTAAGCTAAAAGTCTTGAGTACTCTTTTTGTGGTATAAAAGTTGGGACTACGAGTCTAGAATTTGTGGGAACAACGTCTTAAGGTGGATAATTAGTGTTCCATGGCACTATGATTTATGGCTTGCTTTTAAGCATGTAATTTGTTGGTCTAAGTTTAGTGACTAAATTATGGACTTAGCTAAAATTCGGCCAAACTTGGCTTTGGGCTTGTATTATGGACTTGGACATTTTTGGGTGTTTTTATTGCTTGGTGGACTTACCAAGGCCCATGCATGAATTTATGGGTTATGTTTTGATGAAACTTGAAGCATGTTGAAATTGGGCTTAAATGCATGTTTTGGGCTTAAATAAGAACTTAGAAAATTTGAATATGTTCTCGATCAATTTTGGGTCATATGCATGTTAAGTACTAAAAGGCCCACAAGCCCATGTTTATGTTGAAAGCATGCTATGTTTGGCTATGTATGTGCACTTGGTAAAGAACATGCAAGTAAACTTAGAAAAGCGTGAAATTGGATACTTGTGTAAAGATTGGCTAATAAGGAAATTCAAGTGCACGTATGTGAATTAATGCAAGCCTAAGCATTAGTTGCATCTAAAGGCATTAAGTGATTATGTGCACTAGTGAACACCAAAATGCATAAGCATGCAAAGCATATGTATGAAAATAAGTTTTCAAACTCAAGTTGGTGTTTCAGTTGCCATGCATATTCTTGGCTAAGCTTGGTAAAGACCATGAAAATGAACACATGAAATCCACATAGGTGCTAGTTTGTTTCCAAGAGCACTTAAACTTAAACCTTTAATAAGAACACAACAAGCTAGTACTAGTAAGTATCCTGGGGTTCGTGCCCATAAGTCTTAGTGAGTAATAAAAGCCCCTTTAGTTTAATTAAACTTCCGCTGCATGTTTTAGATAATTGGGCCTAAATGGGCCAGGGGCAGTTTAGGGCATGAAACTTATTGCAAGATTTCAAGACTTGGTTACTCAATTGTACAACTCTAAAAGATAGATTTTGGAAGGAGTTGAATGGTATGGAAGCAATTTTTGGAGGCTAAATTGCATAAAGGAAACAAAAGCTATGATTCAAGAACCTAGGACAACTTGGTGTATAATTGTTGCCAAAAATAACTTAAGGATGGGATGACTTTTGACAAGAGTCAAAGATGGCCATTTCTAAGATTATCTAATTCTTTTATTTCCAGGTTCTAAGGTCAAAAAGGTGGGCTAAATATTAGCCAAAAAGTCTTTGCTTAAGGCATACTTATAGTGACCTAAGTGAAGCTTAAGGTTAAACTAATCAAATCAAGTAAATATCTTGATTTCTTTACCTTTCCTTGCTCATTTTTTGCCCTCACCAACTAGAGTTCCTTCCTAAGCTCCTCCATAATGTTCCATAGCCACCATGTCTAAACCTCCCAAGAAATCAGAAAGGAAAGCAGTCGGATTCAACAGGAGAGAGAAAAACCCTAGTTTTCAGGTTTATTGAGCTTCTTTTGCTATTTTCAGCTTTCACAGCTTAGGTAAGGGTCTTATCTTCATGTTTTGTGATTGTTTACTGTCTTGGGATGATGATCAAACATCCATGAAACTAATACCATGCTTGGAAGAGAGCAAAAAGCTCAAGGAACCAAGTATGGGTTAAGGGGGAGTGCATGAACAAGGTTCCAGCCTTACTATTTTTCATGCACTAAGATGGCAGTGTTTACAGGGGTTTCTAGAGCCCAAGTTAGTACTAACTAAGACCAATTAACCTTTTAAGGTCAAGCATTAGCTTGAGGAGGGCTCCCATGTTGATTACATAATGTTTATTTGATTCTTTATGAACTAACCCTAATGTGTTTATTGTTGCCAACATTACATTTGTTTGTTGCTGTGTTGTCTGTGCATTTGGATGGCTGTGTTTATGTATTTGTACTGTAATTTTGTGTTTTAGTGTCTTTGGATTTCAGGTATATGACTGGACTTTGAAGATTTTATTGATAAGCCCTTACTAAGTTTCATTCAAGAAACTTACGCCCTTTTCTGTCCATTTCAGGTCCAACAGAAATATCACATTCAAACTAACCTTTATCATTTGTGTTTTCATCTAGAATTTTAGGTACATGAACTTCCATGTGTCTAGTTATTATCTGGAAATTTTAGTGATTTTAGAAGCACATTTGGTATTTTTCATGATGGTGCTTATAATGTTATGCAGCCGCTGTCCAGCATTCTATTTTTGGAGTCCATTGTGTCTCAAGCACTCCTGTAACTTAGGGTGCATATTTAGCTGAGTTAAGAGTATTATGTATTTCATGGATGCATATATATGTAATGCATGTGAAGTTTGCACAATATATGTGAATATTTGTAGGTTCTTTTGCTATGTATGAGGATGCTATGCACAGGCTGCCTAAGTATGCAATATAGGCTGCTTGTTTGTAAATTTTGGTATTGGTTATGTAAATATGCTAGCTGCAACGGAATGTAATTCCCAGGTGTCTTGGACATGTATGGAATCGCCTTGAGGGTTTACCCCTTGTGAATGAAGTGTTTGCATGCTTATAAAATTTTGTATGTGTAAAATAGTCATAAAGTGATTAGAATTTTGACCCTGAACTCTAAGCCCCATAACTCCCTATGTAGAATGAATAGTGGCATGAAATTTTGACCACATCTAGAGCACATCAAGATCTTTGTCTGGGATTTGGAATTTCCACGTTTGAAGCCCAGAAACCAAAGTTATGACATTTCAAAGTTGGCTAAGTTACTATTTATTTGATCAAAATTTTGTAACCAACTTAAAAAATCTATAACTTAGTCCATAGGTGGGCTATTGATGTAAAACCAAATTTCCCTGGTTTTTTTAAAGACTCTACTTGATAATGGGACCAATAAAACACAAGGGTAGATGGCTAGAATGATACAGTTTATTGGAGGAAGTTTGGGTGTAGTGGCTGGAATTTTTGAACCTAGTAAGAATGCTTAATGTGTGGAAGCCAAAACTAAAACTTGTGCTAGTGTTTTCCTTCTTAGCTGCTATAGTGTGCATATATGTGAATATGTGTATTATGGTTAGACCAATATACATGTATTTACATAGTGTTCAAGAGGGTCACTTAAGTATGTACACTAGAGGTGTTGTTCTGATAACATACAGGACACACCTGGGAATTTAAATGCACAGTTTTAGCACCATAACTGGATTACTCCGGAATGGGTAACAGCTAGCATCAAATATAAAGGCTAGTATCCAAGTACCCCAGCCTTATGAGCTCATGGTATTTAAGAACACCATCAAATGTAAGAAAGTCCTAAGTTCATAAACATGTGCATTCGTTCATCCATCCATACATTACATTGCATTATTATTGTTGTTTATTAATTACTTGTGCTTATTATTTGTTGTGTTGTTTGATTTCATGGTTTGTTTGCATATATATATTTTCTTTGCATGCTTGCGTATATATTTCCTTGCAGATACCAAATCCCTTACTGAGTACTTTCGAGTACTCACCCCTTAAGTGTTGTGCAAGTATTTAGAAGGCTAGTTAGGCTTAACAGTTGGAAAGGGACGACTGTTAGTGCTAAATTTTAATGGTTTGAAGGTACTATCCAATTATGAGTCTTTTGGTAAATTATTGATTATAATATAAGTTAGTATTCACTAAAGAGTTGTCTTTTCAGCTTTCGAAGCTAAGTATACACAAGGAAAGTGGGGCTTGCCACTTGAAGCTATATTGCTCGGGTGGAAAGCTAAAGGTGGATCTTAGTAACTATTATTGTCACTATTGTATGTATGATATTTTTTATACTAAGTGATACCTCTACTAGTGTTCATTGGTGTATATAACACTAGGGTTACATTTAGGTGCATGTAAGTTTGAGATGTATGCACATAGTTGTTACTTAAAGTTAAACCAACTAAATTTTTACATCTTGGCTCATTTTGAGTTGTGTTTTCATTAATTACTATGACACTATTATTAATGCTGTTTTTGTTTAATTGTTATTGCATAGCCATGGTGATGCATGCATATTTTCTATGTAGGATAGGCTAAGTAACTAATTGCACGTAATGATTTAAGATATTTCACAAGTAATAACTAGCCAATTGTAACCTAAGTGGGATTATAGTTCCCAATGAGCCTACCAGTGTTAGTAAATCAGGGCACTGGGGCCCTGTTCCGCCACATTGACAATTCCATCACTTTTCCAAAAGGTGTTCCTCCACCATGGTATAAAGAATATGAAGGTGTTTCTTCAATGCCCTAGGCTCCAAAAAGAAAAGAAAAGTGCCAACATTCGGAAATGAAATATGTGACGATTGGCTTCTATGTAAGGGGTGATAGTAAGAAAGTTTACCACTTATGATGGTGTGTAGAGTCAGGAACATCAACTATTCCTGATCCCACAAAATATGAATTTCCTAATAATTCTGATGTGCCTAAAGTTTGCATGACTAAGGGAGCAAAATTTTTTATTCCTGATCACTATTGTAAGAAATTTAGGACGCACAAGAGCAGATGCAACATGATCCAAAACCCTAGGTAAAAAAGTTACAGCACATCGATGACTCCATAGATAAGGTTAGTATCAAACCTTTATTTAGAAGCAAAATTTTAGCAAATGAAGAGAAGAATAATCTTTAAATCTGCTTAAGAAATATTATGATATGTTTGCTTAGAGCTATGAGGATATGCCAGGCCTATATCCAACATTAATTTCACATAATTTAAGCACAATGCCAAATATAAAGCCAGCAAAGCAACAAAAATGTGTGTTTCAGCTGGAGATAAAAGTAAAAATTTAAAAAGTTATGAAACATTTGAAGGCTGGGTTCATCAAACTGATTCAACATCCTCCTTGGCTGGCAAATATTAGGGATGACAATTGGGTGGGTCAAGTTAAGTCATTCAGGTTTGGGTCTAATCGGGCTAGCATAAATTCAGGTCCAGCTCGAGTTGTGTTAACATGAATTCAAGTCCAAGGCAAGTTCAAGTGGGATCATTTGGGTTTGGGTTGATTTAGGGTTCAGTTTGGGTTGGGTTGAATTTATTTGGGTTCAGGTTCAATATAGGTTGGGTAAATTTCAATCTTAGGTAACTTCATGTCAGGCTTCGGGTCAAATTTGGGTCAACCTTTGTGTTCACTTGGATTACTAGTATGTAGGCCCAAATGATTGAATTGATTCATTTTTTTCAATTTTTGTTAAAATTTAAATAAAAAAATTTGATTTTTTGTATGATTTAATTTAATAATTTTTCTTTTTTTAGTATATTTAATTAAAATATTAATAAAAATCTTCTTCATTATAGTTTAGTCCATATTTAGGTAATTTAACATTATTAGTAATACTTGATTGATTTTGTAAACCCATACTATTCAACTATCGCTGTATAGGTCATTCAGATCCTCATCCAGCTATCACCCAGACATACACTACGATAATTTTGCTATGCTTATGTTTCGAGAAATTTTCTTTGAAATTGCTACGAAATACAAATCAAGTTCACTGTTAGTGACTAAATTATAAATTTGAAAAATTTTGGGTGAAGGTGCAAAGATTGAAAAAGTTAAGGGACCCATATTGCAATTATTAGGGGTGATTGAAATGAAATTTTTTAAAATTTAGATACCTTATTGCACTATACTTAAAACTTCAAGGATGAATGTTTTAATTTTAACAATTGCCTATTAAGATCATTAAACTTACCAAATATAAAAATTATTTCTTTTGGAAAAATATAAATATAGGACTTACTAAATAAGGAAGTTTCTTCCCCAAATATGATGTTTGCAATATATAGAAGTCCTAAAAAAATGGAAGGTACTAAATATGAAAATCTCCTCCCAAAATGTGAGAATCACTAAACATGAACGTTTGAAAAAATGAAACTACTAAATATGGAAGTCTCCTTCCCAAATATGAAACTTACTAAATATAGAAGTACTAAAAAATGGAAGTTAATAATTATGGAAGTCACCATTCCTAAATATGGGATATACTGAATATGAACTTTTCAAAAAAAGAAAGTTACTAAACATAGAAATCTTCATATTTAGGACTTACTAAATGTGGAAGATAATGAAAGAGAAAAGTTAAGGTTTAGTATGAGGGTTAAAATTAGGTCTTGTTAGATTTAGTCATCAGGACATCTTAGGTTTGAATAAGGTCAGTGTCAGGATCGGGTCATTTTGGGTTCGGGTCAATTTAGACTCAGGTCATTTCGAATTTGGGTCATTCAGGTTCGGATTTTCTCGGGTTCCCCTTTAATTGAGTTTGAATTTAGGTTGTTGATTTTTTTTGTTAAATTGGGTCAGGTTGAACTTGGGTTCGGATGAGTTGGGTGTTACACCTTCACAAAATGGGAAAATTATAGCATAAGGACCTAAACTTATATGCTTTAATTTTCATCATAGTGCATGATTTGTGAAGTGTAAATTATTCAATATACACCCCCTTAAGCGGCAAAAACAATGATAGCTTGGTCCTTAAGAAAGCATTGGCACATAGCCTAATTTTCAAGTAACCTATGGACTAAATTGTAAGGTTACAAAAGTTGGGTACTCAATTGCACAAATCTTTAAAGATGGCTATGGAAAGGACATGGATGGAATAATGAAGAAAGTACATGGATGGAATTAAGGATATTGTTGGGGACCAAAATCCTTAAAAATGCAAAGTTGATCAATTATGGCATAACGCCAACTAAGGATCCAAGTGTCCACCTTTTTGTCTAAAAGCTATAATGACCTTTGACAAGGTTCAAGGTGGTCAAAAACATCATTTTCTGAACCAAAATAGCTGGATATAATTTGTCCAAGTGTTGGCCAAAGTTTCAAAAATTTGCACATATGCCACCAAGGTCAAAATGATGTATAAATGAAGAAAAGTTTTCATTTTCTTGCCATTTCCTCTAAATTTCATCCCCCAGCAGCCAAGGGTTCTTCCTTAACCTTCTCCACCATCCTCCATAACCACCATACCTTAAGAAAGCAAAGAAGACGTCAAAGAGTGCAAGAAAACCTAATTTTGGTTCTATTTGGGTTTTCAGATTTTATAGCAAAAGGTAAGGGTTTTGTAAAGCTTCTTGGATTTTTTACTGTATTTTCAAACATCCATGAAGATAAGACCATGCTTGGAAGAGAGCAAAAAGCCCAAGAAACCAAGCATGGGTTAAGGGGAAAAAAGCATGGCAAGGTTTCGGCCTTAATGTTACCATGCTAAAGATGACAGCAAGAAATAAGGGTTTCTAGAGCCCAAGTTAGTACCAACTAAGACATAAAAGACTCATAAGACCAAGAAAAAGCTTGAGGAAGGCTGCCATAGTGTTACTAAAGTGATATCTTATTGTTTTATTGAATGATTATGGACTAACCCTAATGTGTTATTGTTGCCAGCATTACATTGGTGCATATGGTTGCCATATTTGTGTGTATATGTTGTTTTTATATGTTTTTATGTCTTTGGATTTCAGGTGGTACATTGCTATGGAAGGCTTTACATTGAAAGCCCTTCCTAAGTTCTTTACAAAGAGCTTACTCCCCTTTCTTTCCATTTTCAGGAACACCTGAAAGAGAATGTTCAAACTAATAGTTTTAGCTTGATTTTTCCTATGAAATTTCAGGTACATGAATTTCAATATTTCTAGTATTAAACTGGACTGTTTCATGATTTTTAGAGCACATTTGCTAATTTTAGTGTTGGTACTTTCTAGCTTACGCAGCAGCTGTCTTCTGAAGTTTCTAGAGTGCATTGTGGTTGTGAGGCTCTCCAAGAAGCTAGTGTACATACCCAACTAAGCTAGAATATATGTATGATGCATCTATGCATGTAAATACACTATGGATGGTGTATGGATGATTTATGAAGCAATAAAGTGATGTTTGAAGTTGAATGTTCAATTCTGTCCATTTTGCAACTCATTAGTTGTTCCAAAGAAAATTATGTTTCATGTTTATGGAATGCCACTAAATTCATAGGAATGAATTTCCCAATTGTTTAAGACATATAAGAACCTGCCCATGTTGGTTTTGTACCTAGAATTGAAGTGTATGAATCTTACGAAATTTTGTATAGGCAAAATGGTCATAAGTGACCAGAATTTCGACTCTGCACTTAAAGCTCGATAACTCTCTGTGTAGAAGGAATATTGATATGAAATTTTGACCACACCTAGAGCACATACACAGGTTGAACTAGAATTTGAAATTTCTAAATTTGGAGCCCTGTAACCAAAGATATGACATTCCAAAGTTGGCTAAGTTACTATTTATTTGGTCAGAATTTGGTAACCAACTTAAAAAATCCATAACTTTGTCCATAGGTGGGCTTTTGATGTAAAACAAAATTTATTGGGTTTCTCTAAGTCTCTACTTGATAATGGAACAAAGAAAATAGGGGGTTACATGGCTAGAATGATACAGTTTATTAGTGGAAGTTACAGGTGCAGTGGCTGGTCACTAGAACTTAACAAGATTGCCTAATGTGTGGAAGCCAAAACTAAGAATTGTGCTAGTGTTTTCCTTCTTAGCTTCCATAGTGTGCATAAATGTAAATATGTGTGTTATGGTTTGACCAATATACAAGTATTTGCATAAAGACCAAGAGGGCCACTTGGGTAATATAGTGAACATTGTTCTGATGGCCTACAGAACATGCATAGCTCCTGGGAGATTGACACATTAAATATTGTCACTGTATTTAAGCTCTCAGAGTGGTAACATTGGGAATCAGGTCAAAGTTTGCAATCCTTAGCAAATATAGTGCCAGTATTGAAGAATAATGAACAACTCCAATTTCAGAAATCTAAACAAGGCCTATCCTAAAGATCAATTTCCCTTCCCAAGTGTTGAGATATTGGTCGATGCTATCGAGGGGCATGACTATTTTCTTTTATGGATGAATTTATTGGTTATAATCAGATCATGATGGTGCTTAGAAATGCAAAGAAAACGGCTTTTCAAACTCCATTTGGAAATTTCTACTACAAAGTTATACCCTTTGCCCAAAGAATATAGGAGAACTTATCAAAAAGTCATGTCTACTACTTTTCATGATATAATGGAGGATTATGTGGATGTTATCATTGTCAAATCCAGGAAGGAGAGTGATCGTGTTGCACATCTTCATTGTGTGTTTAAGCAATGTGTCTAGTACAAACTATGTTTGAATCCAACGAAATGTGTATTTGGCTTTGCTTCTGGTATATTCCTTGGTTACATGGTTCATAGAAAAATAATAGATGTGGATCCGACAAAACATGAGACTATCTATAAAATGCGACCCTCTATTAATCAATCTCAACTGAAGAGCTTCATTCAGAAAATTTCTTATGTCCAGTGTTTCATTCTGACACCGGCAGAAGTTATATATCCTTTTCAGCTTTTACTAGAAAAAAAATGTGCATTATGAATGGGGAATTGTGCAACAACAAGTCTTTGATCAGGTTAAGCAAATTTCTTACTTCACTAGCAACTATGATCATGTCAATCAAAAGTGAACCTATGTATCTATATTTGACTGTTATATGCAGTTCTTTGAGTACTTTGCTATCACATGAAGTTGATGGCCAAGAAAGCTAGATATATATACTATTTTAGTCATGCTCTTCATGGTAGTGAAGGGAATTATACTTTAATTGAAAAGTATTGCTTAGCCCTTGTGTTCACTACTAAAAAACTTTGTCATTATTTTCTTGCACCCAAGGTGTTGTTGGTTACAAAATCTAAACCTTTGAAGTATCTTCTCATTCATCTAGCTTTTTCTAAAAGGGTTGCCAAGTTTTTTCTCATGCTTCATGAATTTGATATCATTATTATAACTCCAAAGGTAAGTCCCAAGCATTGGTAGATCTACTTGCTTACTACCTTTTACTCCTAATAAGGAAATGGTCACACTTCTAGAAAATATAACTAAGAGACTTTGCATGGCGGAAGAAAATAAAGGAGAATGACAACTTTACTTTGATGGATCAGCAACAATGTCATCGGGTGGCATAGGTATTGTCTTGGTTTTTCGACATCAAGATCCTCAACCATCTTCTACAATGGAGCATAGGATTATTTCATTATCATTCAAGTTGGATTTTCCTTGCACTAATAGTCAAGCAGAGTATGAAGGTCTAGGGCTTGGCCTACTTGCAGTATTAGAGATTGGTGTGACGAATTTATGTGTGCACGGCATTTCAAATCTTATTATCAAGCAAGCCAATGTTGAAATTGTAATCAAATAGTCTACATTGGCATCATACTGATCCACTATCCTGAAGCTGATGAGGCAATTCACACAAGTCAAATTTGAGCATACCTCATGAGCATCAAATCAGCATACTGATTCATTAACAACCTTAGACAGTAAAACTATTTTGCCAGCAAGGGAGGATATCTTTCAATTTCCTATTTTGAATCATACACATCCTTGTTCTTTCTACGGGGTTTTCCATTCACCTAATTATCAAAAGGGTAATTGGAGAATGTCTATAAGAAATAAGCTATTAGAACCTACAATGAGTGATGTTGGAACATTGAAGAACTTCTTATCAAGGCACGGATAAAGTTCTCTCACATTTTGTGTTAGCTAAAAAAGCTAAATTTCAATTAAATAAGGTTCATGAAAAAAGGTGTAAGGAGGGAAACATTTCCTTTTACCAGCTACTGAAATGCATGGGCTATTATTGCCATGAAAAGGCCAAAGATGCTGATGACTTAAAATTTTTCTTGTCCTTCTTGCTCTCATCAGCTAGATGCATTAGAATGGCATTTTATCACTCATGTGGTAGATTGGCGTCATCCTTATATTGATTATCTCCAAAATTGAATCTTTCTAGTACATTATAAAAAAGCTCACCAAATCAAGAGGCATTCTAGGCTATTCTTTTTTAAGGATAGCATACTATACTGAATATCTTTTCATGGCCATCCATTGAAATGTTTCGCCAAAGAAAAATGTGGCCAAGTTTTAGAGGAGATGCATGCATGTTCATGTGGAGAACATCAAGGTGGGCAAAAGTTATATCATCAACTCTTGGACATTGGTTATTACTGGCCTACCATGGAAGATGATGCACTTACTTATGCCCAAAATTGTCTTCAGTGTAAACGTCATATGGATATTATCCATGTGCCGGTAGTTGAATTGCATAAACATGACCACAAATTGGCTTTTCATACTTGGGAAATGAATCTTATTGGACCTATTAATCCATTGTCGAAGGGATATGTCTTGATCTTGGAAGCTAGGGATGACAATTAGGTGGGTTGGGTCAGGTTTGGGTCTAGTCAGGTTAGCATGAATTTGGCTCCAGATCGAGTTCAGGTCAGGTCATTTGGGTTCGGGTTGATTTCAGGTTTGGGTTGGGTTGGGTCGGGTTTATTTGGGTTTGGGTTCACTTCAAGTCAGGTAGATTTTAATCTCAGGTAACTTCAGGCCAGCTTTTGGGTCAAATTCGGGTCAACCTTTGTGTTCATGCGGGTTGCTGGTGTGAAGTCAAAATGATTGAATCTATTCAATTTTTTTTTAAATTTAAATCAAATAATTTGATTTTTTGTGTGATTTAATTTAAATTAAATTTTCATTTTTTAGTATATTTAATTAAAATATTCATAAAAATCTTGTTCATTATAGTTTAGTACATATTTAAGTAATTTAACATTGTTAGTAATATTTGATTGTTTTTCTAAACTCATACCCTTTAACTATCATTGAACAGATTATTCAGATCTTCACCCAGCTATCACTCAGACATACACAATGACAATTTTGTTATGCTTATGTTTCAATGAATTTTCTTTGAAATTACAACGAAATGCAAATCAAGTTAATTATCAGTGACTAAATTGTAAAATTTAAAAAAATTTTGGTGAAAGTTCAAAGATTTCAAAAATTTTAGGTTCCATGTTGTAATAATTATGGGTGACTAAAATAAAATTTAGGTACCTTATTGCACTATACTTAAAAGTTTATGGATGAATGTTGTAATTTTAATAATTGCCTATTAAGATCATTAAACTTATTAAATATAAAAATTACTTCTGTTAGAAAAATCCAAATATGGGATTCACTAAATATGGATGTTTTTTCCCCCAAATAAGATACTTGTAACATATAGAAGTCCTAAACAAATAGAAGTTACAAAATATGAAAATTCTTTCTCCAAATATGAAAATTATTAAACATGAATATCTTAAAAAATGAAATGAAACTACTAAATATGAAAGTCTAATCTCCAAATATGGGACTTACTAAATATGGAAGTTACCATTCCTAAATATAAGACATATTGAATATGAAAGTCTTAAAAACTGGAAGTTACTAAATATGGAAATCTCCATATTTAAGACTGACTTAATATGGAAAATAATGAAAGAGCAAAGTTAAGGTTTAGGGTGAGGGTTAAAATCAGGTATTGTCGGGTTTAGTTATCGGGTCATCTCAGGTTCAGGTCAGGTAACTCTCGAGTTTAGGTCATTTCAGGTTTGGGTAAATTCAAGCTCGGGTCATTTCAGGTTCGAGTATTTCAGGTTTGGGTCATTTGGGTTCCGGTTTTCTTGGGTTTTTCTTTAATCTGGTTCGGGTTCAGGCCGGGTTAGGCACAGTCAGGTTCAGGTCGTTGACTTTTTTAGTCAAATCGGGTTAGGTCGGGCTTGGGTTCGGGCGGGTTGGGCCAGGTCATTAGGTCGGGTCCAATTTTACCATCCTTATTGGTAGCTACTGAATGTTTTACTAAGTTGGTGGAAGCTATAGCACTAAAGAAAACAATTGGCATAGTTATAACAACTTTTATCAAGGAGAATATAATTTTCCAGTTTAGAATTTCAATAAGAATAATCTCTAATAATGGCAAGCCATTTTTCAATTCTTATGTTCATTGGATATTTGTAGATTATGATATTGATCAAGTCAAGCCTATGGCCTATTATGCTAAGGGTAATAGTCAGGTAGAAGCAATGAACGAGACCTTACTCAAAGTTTTAACTAGAATAGTTCATGAGGACCATTCCTTGTTGGTTAAAATGCTTTTGTAAGCCTTGTGGGCTTATCGTACTTCAAAGCATACTATAATAAAGGCTACCCCTTTTTTACTTGTATATGGATTTGAAGCTATTACTTTAGTAGAAGTAATTATTGCATAGGCATGTTTGACACTTGATTTTGACCTTAACAATAATAATTAATGTCTGTTAGATTTGGAAGCTTTAGAAGAGCAGAAAAATATAGCCAAGTCAAATCTTCTTATCTACCAGACTTATGATAAGATGATGACAAAAGTAATGTTTAAATAGGGGAATTTGGTGTTGTATGCTGCTAAACATATTAGGCATGGTTTGCTAGCTCCAAAATTTGCTCTAAAATGAGAAAAGTCATATGATATCCATGATGTCAATAAAAGTAGATATTTCTAACCTTTGAACCTAAAGACAAGTGCTGTAACATCTCCAATCAACTTCTAATTCATAATAAAGTTCTATTGAGGCATTTGGCCAAGTTTGATACACAACTAAGCATGAACAAATTTCAAAGAATAAGAAAAGTTTCATCATCATTTTAGCTTTCTCTTAGTGAATGCAATGGAAACATTATTTGTTGAAATGAGATGCCAATCTATTGCTTCCTTTTTAGCAAACATAGTGGGAAGATTTTTATAGCTTTCTTTCAGCGAATGTAGTGAGGGCACTATTCATTCAAATGAGCTGTCAATTTCTTGTTTTTGTCTCAATGAATGTAATGGGAAGATTTTTTTTGCCTCTCTTTCAGTGAATACAATGAAAACAATATTTAATGAAATAAGATGTCGATCTTTTACCTCTTTCTCACCGAAATGATTGGGATGGTGTGTCTATTGTTTGTTCTGAACAAATTGATGGTCTAAGTTATGCTGAGAGCTCATATTGGACTGTTCCAAAGAAACCAAGTAAGTGGTGTTATTATTTAAACTTTTGTGTTCATACCAATATTCAAATTAAATAGGTACGTGCCTTACTATCAGTGGAAAAGATCATTTATTTGATAAATATCAAAGAGACAAAAACTAATATCTAGGCAATGTCCAAAAACAAAAAAGGACAGGAACTTGTTTTTCCTAAGCAAAGAATGAGTATATGTCCGTAATAAATAATATCCTCTATGGCCACTGATTTTTTTGCTAGTTATTTCTCCTGTTCTTTATAAGTTTTCTTTGTTTCCGCTAGAGAACTAATCTCATTCTCCACAAATGCTAATCGAGCAGTTAAGGAAGCTTTATCTTCCTCAGGATACTTGAGCTTTTGAGATATTTGTTGATTCTCATTTGTTATCTTTTTCAACTCAAGTTGGCAATCCTCTATTGAAGTTGCTTTTCTCACTCGTTGGATGATGAGTTACAACTTTTCTAACTTGAAATCAGAATCTTCAACCATCTATATGAGCAAAATAATGCCATTTTTTATTTTTGGCTAATCATGAATAATGTATGTGTAAAGGCTATCCAAGTACTTCCTATAGTTTGGATTCCAAGGTAAGTAAATCCCAAGTTATTTTCCTCAAATAAGGCTTACTAAACAAGCAAAGCAAGCTAAGTAAGGTTGTACTGAGTTCCTAATTGTAACATGGCACCAAAGGGCAAAAAGGGTAAAATGGTAATGTTCACCCAAGTGAGTGGCATGACTATAATTTCAGTAAAATTAAGGTCATGTAAGTAATTTTGATCAAATAATTTAGGGCCTTAAGTTACTCTAACCATTGGAACTAAGAATGAGAGTTTGGGGACCAAAATGCACAAATTAAGGAATTAGGTCTATTGCGCCACTTATGACATAAAATTTAAAGGCTAGGGGCAAGGATAACAATTTACCATAGGACCTAAAGGGATGGTTTGAGTTAGAAATCTAGTAAGTCAAAGTTAGTGACTGGTGGTTGGAGATATTTGTTTTAGACAATCATTACTATTCATCATCTCTACCAACTCATTTTTGTTCTTCCCTTACTCTATAGCCATTAGTCTTTAAATCTTCCAAATTTGGTTCATTCTCCATGAAAATTAAAGGTCGTAAGGCAATTACATCAAGTCCTAGCTAGAAGTTTGTGTATTTGATGCTTTAGAACTCATTCCTCCAAGTTTGAGTTAAAACCCAAAGGTATGTGTTATCTATGGGTTTAAGTTGGTTCTAAGCTTGAAACATGGTTAGTGATGGCCTTAAATTAGTGCTTGTGGTACCTATTTTACTTGGATTCAGGCTTGGAACTCAGGGGAAGCAATTTGTGCTCAAGTGAACTTGGTGTAGTTTGTTTGCTTTGGATCTTGCTTAACTTGGATTTGAGGTAAGGGATTTATGTTATCACATGATTAATAATGCATAAATAGTGTTAGAACACTTGGGAGAGCATTGGAATCAGCAAAAAGTGATTGGAACGGGCTTGGGTAAGGTTTGGAGAAAGCTTGGTTGAGAAAATAGGTGAAGACAAGTAGCTCTAGGGGTTAATGCGGTCGCGCTGATTATATGAAGTGATCACATTGAGCTAAAAAGGATGAAAAGGCTACCTGAAATGTATAATGTTGCTGCACAAACTATGTTGGTGCTATTGCATCAATTTCAGCAACCTCCATAAAATCACAATGTTGTCGCACCACAAAATGCAATGCTACAGCATTATGCTTGACTTGTGCCAACCTTCTTTCTAAGTGTACCAAATCAATTCCTCAGGTTTAGGGGGTGTCCTAACATGGCTCAAAAGTGCTCCTAAGATTTAACTATGCATCAATAAGTGGGTAATAAGTGGGTGGTTAAGAAGGCTAAGGAAAAATGGATAAGTAAGGTACCTTAAGTTATGAATAAGGTACTAAGGAGGGACCTAGTATTGTATGAGTCCTCCAATGGCCAAGGGGTGAGGTCATGAACCTTTGGCATTGGAGAGGAACTTGAGAAAGGTACAGGACCAATGACCCAAGGGTAGTCACAAAGTGCCTCCAAGCATTGAGCGCTGCCCAAGAAGTCCTAACTGAATCAACGGGCTTGGTCACTAAATCCACTAAGTTGCCCGAGTCGAGTTCAAGAGAACTTGGTGAAGTTTGGCAACTAAGCTCAATTACCCAACACAACAAGTAAGGGTAAGTTACGGGTAAGAGGTCAGTAAATGACAATTTACTCTAAGTAGCTCATAAAAGGTGGGCAAGATCAAGTAAGCTATGGCTTACTTAAGTCAATTGTATGGAGGACTTCATGGGGTTTAATTAAGTGCTAGCATTGGATATGAAGGCCAGTATCTAAGTACCCTAGCCATATGAGCTCGCAGTAGTTAAGAACACCTTTGGGTGTAAGGAAGTCCTAAGTGCATAAACATGCGCATTCACTCATCCATCCATACATTATATTGTATTATTGTTGTTGTTTATTAATTGCTTGTGTTTATTGTTTGTTGTGTTGTTTGATTGCTTGGTTATATATATATATATATATATATATATGTTTGTTGTCCTTTGCAAGCTTACAAATGCTTCCCACTGCAAGTGCTGAATCCCTTACTGAGTACTTTAGAGTGCTTACCCCTTAAGTGTTATGTAGGTATTAAATGGGCTAGTCAAACTTAACAGTTGGCAAGGGGCAGCTGTTAAGGCTAAGTTTTATTGGTTTAAAGGTACTCTCTAAGTGGGAAATCTTATGTTTTTTAAGCTACTTGTAGAATAAGTTAATACTGACCAAAGTGTTTGCATTACAATTTAAGGCTAAGCGAATACAAGGAAACTGTGGCTCATCACTTGAAGGTTTCTTGCTTAGGTGAAGAGCTAAGGATAGATCTTAGTAGATACATGTTGCTTCTTCTATATGTATAGTACTTTCATAAAAATAGATTGCCTCTACTTGTGCCCATTGGTGTATATAACACAAAGGTTACATTTAGGTACATATAAGTTTGAGATGTATCCATATAGTTGCAGCTCAAAGTTAAAGCAACTAAATTTTTACGTCTTGGCTCATTTTGAATTGTGTTTTCATTAATTTTAGGCACTATTTTCAATGTTATTTTTATTTAATTGTTATTGTCTAGCCAGGATGATGCATGCAAATTTTCTATATAGGGTAGGCTAAATAACTAGTTTCATGTAATGATTTAAAATACTTCACAAGTAATAACTAGCCAATTGTAACCTAAGCGGGATCATAGTTCCCAATGACCCTACCAGTGTTAGCAAATGAGGCCACTAGGGCCCTGTTCCACCATAGTTGGTATCAGAGCATGTCAATGGTCCTAGTAGAGGCAATAAGTGACTAAGTTCCAAATGTTTCCTAGTGCTAAGCATGGTTAGTGTTACTTATAAGTATTCTTGGAGTTGTTGTCTAGCTTTGCTTACAAGTATATAGTCGAAACCTAGTAAGGTTTTCATATTGAGGCAAGGGATCGTGCATGGGTCCAAGTGGCCCTATGGTGATAGCCATAGGTTAGCTAATGGTTTTGTTGTATAGTCCAAGTAGCACTAAGGCGTGAGTAACCCAAGGAAAGGGGTCACCATGGTTAATGCCTATTGGGTAAGGATCGAAGTGTGCTAAAGCCTACTAGTATACTGAGACCAAAGGAGGAATCCCACCTTAAGGACAAGAACAAGGTCAAGGAAATGTCTACAGTTATATGGATAAGGAAAGAATTTGATGAGTAGTTGAACAGCCCAAGGGTAGGGGCCAAGATGCACTAAGTTACAAAAAGGTGCACCAAGGCTAAGTGAACCATCATTAACCAAGGGCAAGGGCGGCTTGGACACCAAAAGAGTGTTAGACCATGGGGCATAGGCTAAGGTGTGCTAGGACTATAAGTGCACTTGGTCCAAGAGAATATCATCTCCACCCCAAGGTAAGTTGAGGCTCAAAGAAAGAGCTCACTAAGGACCATTTAATCTGGAGTCCATGGAACCCAAGAGAAAACTAAGGAAGAGCAACACGAACCGAAAAAGGGGGCTATGTGGTACGTGCTTAAAAACTAGAAATGTAAAGGACTATGGGCATGAATATGATCAAGGTCAAGGCCTAAACAAGGCTAATGTCAAGGATGCCTCAATCACCAGGATAACAGCTGCTAGTACTTAAAGGCAACCAAGAAGATTTACTTGGACCAATTGATTGGTCAATGAGCTGACGACAAAAAGAGGTACCTTTAAGTTGACAACATAGTAGTAAGTTGTTTTATTGTTTGAACTACTATATCTATGGTTATGACTAGCCTACCTAAAAAACTAGGATTGCAAAGAAGTCAGGGTATGCAAAACCATAAAAACCCAAAAAGGGTATGCTTCAATTAGACCCTTAAAGTGGTTAGGGTTTTGCCTAGAAGCTTGGAGGTAGCAAGTATGTAGTGATTTGTGTTTGTGGTTTATTGATTGGTGTGGCAATTGTTAAGAAGAGGATCAGTTAAGGGGCATAAGAGCTAACTTAATTGTGCTAGTCATAGTGACCCTTGGAAGTATCCAAAGGGTAAGGGTGACTTCCATGGAAGAGTTGGTAAGTCATGCGAATGGGTTCGGCTTTAAGTTGATCAAACTTGTACCTATAGTGTAAGGAATACTTTATGCACTATAGGGATAGTTTAAGGAAGGACAACTCTAAGACAAGTATGACTAGTCTAATTCTGAGAAGTGTTTCACATAAGTTACTAAGGGTTACCAAGTAAGGTGAGATTGAATTCTCCAAGCACCCATAGCTAAGGTAAGAAGGCTTTTAAAGCCAAGAGTTAACTTTTGAAACCTGAAGTTGTGAATGAAGAAAAAGTAAATGATACCCTAGGGACTTGCAGAAATTACGAGAAGTTGGTCGAGTGAAAGTTGAAAACCATAACCCACAAGTCCTAAAAATGTGAAGTTGTCTGTAAAGGTGTGGTTCCTTAAGAAGAAAGTCCATTGATTTTGGTAAGTTTGTCAAGTTTCAAGAATTATCCTGAACCTTAGAGACCAAAAGAGTAACATTTGGATTCCTAGGAAATTATAACTCAAAATGGGAGTATAAGGGGGGACCATGAAAGCACCATTAACTAGGTGGCTTTAAGGACAACCTAGGTGGGTAGAAAGGAGAAGTCCTAAATGGTAATAAAACTAAGACCTAATAGATGATGATAGCACCTATGGAGATAGAATGAACCCCAAGTAGTAGACTTATGCCTAGTATTTTTGTTATGGTCTGTGTTGACCTAAGGCTGCTTATAAAGATTGAAACTTGATTGAGTAGCATTCTTGAATGTTTGGGAGTTCAATCAATTTAGATAGTGGGGCTCATTGTTAGTTTAAAGGAGCTAAGGAAGCTTTAAACCAAAAGGTTAAGAGTGTGGACCTAAGTTAACCTAAAGGTTCATAAGAAAGAGGACCTTAATCTCCAAAGTGTACCCCACTATCAAAGGGTTCCAGATAGATAGAAAAAATCAGCATTGATATTGATGGGTGTAAATGCCAAGTTAATGTCTTAAATATAGAGAAGCTCAAAATGGAGCTAAATGTGAGTAGAGGTAATATCCTCACTAGTGGGATTCAAGGCAGCCGAAAGTTAAGGTTTGTTGGAAAATTAAGTGAGCATGCTAAGCCTAAGAAGCAAATGGGATTCTTTATTATCCTATGGGTATGAAGTTACCTAAGTAGCTTAAGAGTCTAAGTGTGGTCAGTTGACAACTAAGAATGACTCTTGAATAAGTATGTGGACAAGAAAAGAACTAAACTACAAAGTAAGATTGTTGAAGCTAAGGTAGTTGGAACTACCTAGAGAGTCCCAGAAATTGAGCTACTGAATGGTAGTCTTGAATCACTAAGAGCCCATGAAGATGAGTCATGATAAAAACTCTAGGAAATATTAGTGTTCAAAGTGTTCAAAGAGACTTGATGTACTCAAGTGAAATATGGGCCATAGAGGTGCTAGGTAAGGCTTCCCCGGGCATAAGGAGGTTGTAAGCCTTAGTTAAGCCTAAGGGTGCACACACTGTGGGCTACAAGTGTGTAGATCACTCGAAGTAATCATAGTGGTTAGTGCATAAGCATTGGCTAATGAGGCAAAGACCTAAGAATGTGCCCAAGTATTAGGAGGCAAAATGTAGGTACCAAAGTAGTCCCAAAGAAAGCATAAGGTTAATAAGTCTCATTCAAGTATAAGAGCACGTTAAGAATACCCATGGGTGACATTCAGATTGGGTTAACCTGATGGGCTTAGGGTGTTAGGAAAGACCTCTATGGAATCCATGAAAAACCAAGAAAAGTATGAGGGAAAATACAAAATGCTAAGTTGGAATCAAGCAAACTGAAATTCCTGAGAAGGCTAAAAGTGTGGCATGAATTGTGGAACACAAAGTGTACCAAAGTGTAGGAGCTAAGAGAGGACCATGAAAGGTTAAACGCTAAAATTCCTAAGGGCTTCCTAAGAAAATTTAAGAAGGGTCATGGATCCTACGAGAACCCAATGCCAAGTATACATCCAAGGTGGCCAAGTAATCAAGCTGAGGCCTAAGGTTCATGGTAGTGACATGTTGGCTAGTGTGGGGTATTTAGAGCACCTAAGCAAGTTGATCAATGGTGCTAAGGATTGGTTTTAAGTAATTTGAAGAGACCTAAGGAAAGGCGATAACGGCCTAGAATACCCCACTACTAAAGAAGGCCAAGTTGATTAAGGAATGATTCTTAGGTAATAAAGAGTGAAGGAGCATGCTAAGGGAGTGTTTAAATTAAGGGCCAAGAAATGACTAAGTGACTAAATAGTAGTCAAGGATCTTAAGCATGTTAAGTAATTACCTAGAAAAGTCAAGTGTTGAAAAATTTGGGTAGTCTATGTTACGCCCAAGGATACTAGAAATACAACAAGTCTATGTAGACTAAGGAGCCTATACCATGCTCAAGGGTGCCTAAAGTGGCTATGAAACCCTAGGGTAGTAAGTATGAATAGCTACCTAAGAAAGCTAAAGGTAAGTCGCCACAAAAATGGTACCATACTTAAGGCTCTAAAAGGAAATAATGCCAAAGATAAGTTATCATGATAAGTATGTGCCTTCAGCATTAAGGGGCAACAAGATTGAAGATGCACCTAAAAATTGACTTGAGTGCCTAAGATGGGTGCAAGCATTGCCAAGTTGAATTGTGCCAAGAGCGCTAAGGTGGTGGTAGCTAAGAAACACCTAAGTAGGGCTTGAAACCTTCAGTGAGGTGTAAGATTGTCACAAATCCCACCAAGGGTAAAGAATCAAAGTATGAGACTAAGCATTCCCAAAAGTACCCCAACAAGGAGAATGCCCGAATGGGGAGCAAGTCAGCTCCAAGTCACATCGGCTTAAGTGAAAATTGGGAGTATGGGGATGTGCTTTGTGAACCAAAGTAAGGTGTTCACCCCATAAGTAGTGTCTCCACGGAAAAGTCTTATAAGGAGTACCTTAAGAAGTTTCTGAACTGACAAGTCAAGAAGTTAAAAATATGAGCTCGTGGTTAAGAAGCTATGGGCAACCATAGAAAGGAAAAGACCACGAGTAAGAATAATGAGCAGGATATAATAGGATTATCACTCCAAGTGTGGTACTCAGTTAAGAATCGAAATTTGGATGACCAAATTTCTTAAAGAAGGGAGAATGTAAAGGCTCTCCAAGTACTTCCCATAGTTTGGATTCCAAGGTAAGTAAATCCCAAGTTATTTTCCTCAAATAAGTTTTATTAAGCAAGAAAAGCAAGCTAAGTAAGGTTGTATTGAGTTCCTAAGTGCAAAATGGCACCAAAGGGTGAAAAGGGTAAAATGATAATTTTGACCCAAGTGAGTGGCATGGCTATAATTTTAGTCAAATTAAGGTTATGTAAGTAATTTTTATCAAATCATTTAGGGCCATAAGTTACTCTAACCATTGGAACCAAGAATGAGATTTGGGGACCAAAATGCACAAATTAAGGAATTAGGGCTATTGTGCTACTCATGGCATAAAGTTTAAAGGCTAGGGGCACGGAAAAAATTAACCATAGGACCTAAAGGGATGGTTTAAGGCAGAAATCTAGTGAGAATAAAAAAAAATTAAATTTGCAACTAAAGGAAGTAAGTCAAATTTAGTGGGACTAGTTGGAGATATTTCTTTTAAACAATCAAGCTACTATTCATCATCTCTCCCAACTCATTTTTTTTCTTCCCTTCCTCCATAGCTGTTTGTCTTCAAATCTTCCAAATTTTCTTCATTCCCCATGAAAATTAAGAGTCCCAAGGCAGTTACATCAAGCTTCTAGCTAGAAGTTGGTGTACTTGGCGCTTTAGAACTCATTCCTCCAAGTTTGAGTTGAAACCCAAAGGTATGTTTTATCTATGGGTTTAAGTTGGCTCTAAGCCTGAAATATGGTTAATGATAGCCTTAATTTAGTGCTTGTGGTGCCCATTTTTCTTGGATTTAGGATTGGAACTCAAGGGAAGCAATTTGTGCTCAAGTGAACTTGGTGTAGTTTGTTTGCTTTGGATCTTGCTTAACTTGATTTTGAGGTAAGGGATTTATGTTATGGCATGATTAAATGATGCATAAGTAGTTTTAGAACACTTGGTAAAGAGTTGGAATGAGACAAAAGTGATTGGATTGGTTTGATTAAGGTTTGAAGAAAGATTGGTTGAGAAAAGGGCGAAGAAAATAGCTTCAAAGGTTAATGTGGCCGCACTGATCATCTGATGCAAACATTGACCTCAAAAGGAAGAAAAGGCTGCCTAACATGTACAATGCTAGCACCAACTATGCTGGTGCCATTGCATCAATTCCAACAACCTCTATAAAATCACAATGCTGTCACACCACAAAATGCAATGCTACAGCATTGTACCTGACTTGTGACAACCTTGTTTCTAAGTATCCCAAATCAATTCCTAAGGTTTAGGAGTTGTCCTAACATGCATCAAAAGTGCTCCTAAGATTTAAGAATGCATCAATAAATGGGTAATAAGTGGGTAATAAGTGGGTGGTTAATAGAGCTAACGAAAAATGGATAAGTGAGGTACCTTAATTTATAAATAAGGTACTAATGAGGGACCTAGTATTGTATGAGTCCTTCAATGGCCAAAGGGTAAGGTCGTGAACCTCTGGCATTTGAGAGGGACTTGAGAAGGGTCCAGGACTCTTGATGACCCAAAGGTAGAGGCCAAGTGCCTCCGGGCATTAAGCGGTGCCCAAGAGGTCCTAATCGAGTCGACGGGCTTGGTAAGGGAATCCACTAAGTTTCCCGAGCTGAGTTTAGGGAAACTTGGCAAAGTTTGGCCAGTAAGTTCAATTACCTAGCACAACAAGTAAGGGGAAGTTGTGAGTAAAAGGTGAGTAAATGATGATTTACTTTAAGTAGCTTGTAAAAGGCGGGCAAGCTTAAGTAAGCTATGACTTACTTAAATTGCCTGTAAAGGCTTCCTGGGGTTTAATCAAGTGCTAGCATCAGATACAAGGGCTAGTATTCAAGTACCCAAGCCGTATGAGCTTAAGGCAGTTAAGAATACCTTCGGGTGTAAGGAACTCCTAAGTGCATAAACATGTGCATTCCCTCATTCATCCATACATTACATTGCATTATTGTTGTTGTTTATTAATTGCTTGTGTTTATTGTTTGTTGTGTTATTTGATTACTTGGTTTGTTTGTATATATATGTTTTTTGTGCTTTCCATGCTTGCATATGTTTCCTCCTGCAGGTGCATAATCCCTTACTGAGTACTTTAGAGTACTTACCACTTAAGTGTTGTGCAGGTATTAAGCGGGCTAGTCAGGCTTAACAATTGATAAGGGGCAACTGTTAAGGCTAAGTTTTATTACTTTGAAGGTACTCTCTAAGCGAGAAATCTTATGTTTTTAAGCTACTTGCAGAATAAGCTACAATTTAAGGCAAAGTGAATACAGGGAAAGTGTGGCTCATTGCTTTAAGCTTGCTTGCTTGGGCAAAGAGCTAAGGATGGATCTTAGTATGTACATGTTGCTTCTTCTATATGTATGGTACTTTCATATAAAGAGATTGCCTCTACTAGTACCCATTAGTGTGTATAACAATAGGGTTACATTTGGTTGCATATAAATTTGAGATGTATGCACATAGTTGTTGCTTGAAGTTAAAACAGCTAAAGTTTTACATCTGGACTCATTTTGAATTGTGTTTTCATTAATTGCTAACACTATTTTCAATGTTATTTTTATTTAATTGTTATTGCCTAGCTAGAATGATGCATACATATTTTCTATGCGGGGTAGGCTAAGTAACTAGTTGCATGTAATGATTTAAGATACTTCACAAATAATAACTGGCCAATTATAACCTAAGTGGGATTATAGTTCCAATAAGCCTACTAGTGTTAGTAAATCAGGGCACTAAGGCCCTATTCTACCACAATATGCATTAAAATTTTCATTTTGATACATACCTCAAAAGCCTTATTGGCTTTGAATATTTCTTCAGTTGATAAAATGTAAAAATCTTTCTCCAGCATTATTAATGTTTTAGCCAATGTGCTAAGCAATTTTTTTAGATTTTTTTTGCTTCAATTTTTGCTAGTAGAAAAAAAAAGTCACCTTTTACATCAAAGACAGCCTAAGATAATGTCATTGCAACTTTATCACTTGAATACCATAAAGCTCAATAATATCAGCTTCTACAGCAATACTTGTGTCTCCTGCCAAAGCTAGATGAGTATTGCGGGGATGTAGATCAACATTCTAGTCAAGTTATACGTCTATGCCAATAATAGTATTTGATTCACATGGCAAGTTTATGGAATATTTTAATTTGCCTTTGCCCAATGTAGAAGAATTCTGGCTAAGTTTTACAAGTGATTTGCCAGCAATGATTGGCCTTTTATCTAATGCATGTCCTAGTCTCAACCTTGAAGAGTTAATCTCAGGGGAAGATAATAATACCATAAGTGATGTTTGTGCCTGTTTTTGCTTTAAAAAAAAAAAAAAAAGGTTAGTTTGCTCAAATGAAATATCAATAAGCAATGGTGTAAAAAAAATTCCATACTTGGGTTACACTGGTAATAAGGGATATAACGTCATGATCATCCAGGGGTGCATTGGCATTATTTTCTCCAATCTCTAAATTAGTATCAAGGCCAACCTCATGTTCAAGGCGAGAAATATCAATGTTATATTCACCTTATTCTTTTGACTCTACAAGCTCATTAGAGGTTTCGGCCTCATGCTCAACACCAACTGCTTCTGTCTCATCATTTGATCCTTCGACCTAAAATATATGAATGTGTAAAGGGAAGAAGTAAAGCCTATGAAAATGTCAGGGGGTTGCGTCAATTACCTCTAGATGGATAGCCATCTTCTTGGTTTTTTAAGAGTAGCCTATCACTTGAGCTTGCTGGAATCTCTTTTCTTTTGCCTAAAGTAGGAGCATTCCCTTTGTTGTGGAACAATTGCTGAGAGATATCATGATCTATCACTTGAGCTTGCTGGAATCTCTTTTCTTTTGCCTAAAGTAGGAGCATTCCCTTTGTTGTGGAACAATTGCTGAGAGATATCATGATCATCCACAATAAGGAAGGACTTGGTTATGCCTTCAATCTGTTATTTGAATTCCAGAAAAGCTTCCATGGTAGAGAAGAAGTGAGACAACCACTATGGACTCCAGTAGTTATGGTTTTTTATGCTTGAAAAGTATACACTCTTCTCAAGTGGGTGATTATTCAAAGCATTCATGGTAAGAAATTGAGCCTCGCCTTGTTTGATTGTCATATCCTTGAAGAGCAAGCTAGCATCACGAGGAATTCCTTGGTCATATCCAAACTGTCTGGCCACTCAATATGGATTATAAGTAACTAGCTTCTTATTGTTTGGATAGTATAGTGATGGCTGGAAGTTTATCAAGCCGACCAACATGGTCGGGGGCGACCATGTGAAGAACAATAGAGCATTGCCTTCCTATTTTTCTTTTCGCTCCTCAAAAGTTCTTATATTTGTCGTGTAGCATTATCTTAGATAGAAAATTGTCGAAGAGGTAAACCAGTTTATATCAGTCAAGTAAGACTGAAAGGCAAAGGCTGACTCATCACCAATAGAAAACAAAGGATTGCTTAGAGGATGATTGTTCCAAGCCACATCCCAAAAAATTTTCGTATATGCTGATAACAAGTTGAGGACTATAAAGCCTGAACTTTACATTAAGAAAAAGTTGCAAGAATACAAAGTTAATTTATGTCACCTGGTCAACCTGTTGAGGATGTGCATGCGTGTACTCATTAAGCCTTTTATATAAAGAGCCCAATTATAATGGGCCAATTGCCAACTTTTTTCCCTGTGTTGGCGGGAAGAAAACCTCTGCTAAAGACTCCATCTTCAGCAATGTCAGGAAGAAGAAATTTGTATACCCAAAATGCAAGAAAGGCTTCAAATTTGTAATCGTAATTTGCCTTTTCTCCGGAAATTATAGAATTGTCTGTATATGGATGCATAAAGTAAAAATTCAGGCATATGTCATAAGGGCAGAATTTGGCCCAAATCTTTGTTTCCTTCTTAGCCTCACTGGCATCGTCTATTAAGCTCTTGTACAGGCATTCTTCATCATCGGTCAAACCATCTAACATGACTTCTGTGCCATGAGTACTCAAAGCTAAGAGAACTTTTACATCTTCTAAAGCTGGTATGAACACCCCTTAGGCAGTGACAAAGGTATGAGAATCGATGCTACACCTTCGATGAGATTTCTTAACATTGAAACCCTCTTTGAAAAAGGGCAATTCAAGTCTTGCAACATTATGATGGCACAAAAAATACAAGCATCTTTCAAAATGCCATAGTACTTTTTATTGTGGAAAATTTTGTGGACCTATTCCAACAAACTAATTGGTGTTTGAAAAAGGTACTTCCTTTCTTTAATTCTTTAGTCACAACACTGACTTTGATGAAGTGAACTTAAGTGGATCTAGACTATCCTACATCATAAAGTTTCAAGAGCTTGGAGATTGAATGCCCCTCTTCTTCTTCCAGTTAAGCGAGAAGTTATCTTCTAGAAATGTTGGGTCAATCCAGCTTGTTTCATCTATTAGTAATGGCAAACCCCCATTACAATGAACAAGTTCTTTGGGTAGATTCTTCCAAGTTTCTTTGTTCATCTTTCTTTTTCCTTTTGCCTGATAAAGCATATGACTTTCCCTCTTTTGGATTGAACCATGAAGATATCTAAAATCAAGTAAGTACAAAATATAAATCTTTGATGCAATATAAATTCATGCAAAGTGATAAGTTTAATAATGGGTAAATTTCATCTGTGGTCTCGAACCTTTTCATGTTCTCCTAACCTCCATTTTTTTCTCAATTGTCATCATTTTATCAATTTTACAGTTAAAGTTAACATAATCTTATGAAAAATAACAACTTTGATCCTTCCAATTTTTTCTTCCCACTGAAAGAACCTTGAACTTTTAAATTTAACACACACTCTCTTTCGTCCATTCCCATAAGAATGTGTCCACCTTCAGTGTTACAGCCCTCTAGGTATCTGATCGGTAATGGTCAAGTAAGACTTGGTTGCAAGGTGAGAAATCCTTTACTAAATATTTATTATGCATTTAAAGCAAGTTGAAAGGTTTAGAAAGGTTCCTCAAACACAATTGGCACCTAAGTGTCACCAGGGGCAAAATGGTCATTTTGTATCCCGATGTGATAAGATTGGCTTTAAAGCTCAAAGTAATTCTTTTAGACCTAAGTGACAAAAAACCAAAGTAGGGGATGGAATTACCAAAGTTAGTGACACTATTTGGAGGTGGGGTTCTTTTGGCAAAATTAAAGTTGTTGAAGGACCAAAGTGAAGAAGGTTGGGTTTTAAACCATTTTAGGAAGCTTGATTACAACTATTCATCATTTTCCTCTCTCAAACTCGTAGCTCTCTTTTCTCCCACAAAATTCATGCCCAAATCTCATCCTTTCGTTCATTTCTTGGTGAATTTGGAAGCCCCATGGAGTGCCCGAGTGAAAGCAAGCTTACTCTTGCACAGTCTTGGTGGATTAAGCTTTGGAGGGACGTTTTTGGTCCATGGAAGCTTGTGTAAATTTTTCCCCTTTGTGTTCTTGGTTTCTTAAGCTTTCTTGAGGTTGGGTCAAGCTTAGTTGAGCTAGAATTGGTGCCATTTGTGATGAATTTGTCTTGGAACCATAGAAAACTCATAGTGGAGCCATAGAAGCTTTGGTGCTCAACTTGCTTGATTTTTCTTTGGATGTGTTTAAGGTAAGGGGATTTCTTGTTTTCCTTGTTATGTTAATGCATTTGCATCATTTTTAGCCTTGGGGATTAGTAATTGGAACCATGTTTGAGTCAATTGTGCATAGTTTTTGTAAAGATCAACGAAGCTGGCAAGTTTCTAGCACTGAGGCTCCATTTTGGGCTCCTAGGAACCAATGGGAAGCATGCCTAGGTCGTGCGCCTAAGGCCTAGGTGCCAAGACACTCATTTTTAGACAGCATCAAACGAACTCTAGCACCGCGGTGCCAGGCTAGCATTATTATGCCACAGTTGCTTCGAAACTCATCCAAGAAGGTTGTTTTTGGTTCCTAATTGGTTCCTAAACATCCTAGACATGTTCTTATGGTTGGATAAATATTTAAAATGGAGATAGAACGAAGAAAAAGTGACAATTGGATTAAATGAAGCAAGGAGAAGATGGTGTGTGCACAATTGAACCATGTGTATCTCTAAGGTTATTTTGGTGCCCTAGTTGAGGGTTGTAGTCCTCCCTAAGGTATTTTAAATGCATTAATAGTGAGTAACCAAATAGTTTAAGCAAGGAGCATGGTGAACTAGTAATGGTGAAGTAGAACCATAGCCTAGTTAACTAAGAATAGTGCATGCGCACTATGGCACGATTAATGTGGGCAACATATGGCACAACTTTTTGTAGCTTGGTAAGATGATTTGGGTTAGTATTTTATTGACCCTAGATTGGTTCAAGAGCTACAAGAACTACAAAGAGTTAAGGAAAACATCTAAGGCCCAAAGAAGGTGCTCTAAGGCTAATAGGGGCACATAAGTGCATTTGGGCACAATGTGAGCTCTAGAGCCCATGGGAAGCCTAGATTGGATAATATGGGAGCTTGGTATGGCTTGGGAGGTTGCTTAATACCAAAGTAAGTGCAAGTTACCCTAAGGAATCAAAAGGAACACTAAAAGCTCTAAGTAGGTAGGTGACTTAGCATTCAAGCTAAGTTACTTAGGAACATTAAGGGGTTTTTGAGGAGCAAGGTAGTTAAGCTTCCTTAATGCATTTAAGACCTTTATATGTGTTAGGAAATACAAGGAGCATTTAGAGCAAATATGATTCTTCGTGATGGCCAACTCATTGAAGTGTAGCAAGTGCCAAGCCTAATATTGTACAAGGTTTACCAAGGACGGTAGAGGCTTAGTAACATTTGGTCACCTAGTTAGGTCATAGACCTGAGGGACAAAAGTGGGAGCCTAGTACACCTAAGGGCGGATGTTTAGTACACCTAGCTACCTATTTGCATCATAGGCCCAAGGAGCTAGAGCGGGAACCTAGTATGCCCAAACTAGATTGGCCATGTGCTAGTCAAGGTTCACCATAGGAAGGGTGAAAGTTTAGTAGTGGCCTAGCCTAGTCCTAGACCTGAGGCACTAGTGTGGGACCTTAGAGCACCCAACTTGGTTTTACCAATTAGACTTCGATTACTCTTGCACATAGTATTCAAGGGGAGTTTATTACATGCCTAGGTGACAACCTGGCACAGTAGGCAAGTCCAGGCTTGTTAGAGTGAGTTCAGGGCCAAAACTCGCTAAGAGAGGACTAGGATGAGGAAGAGTCCCAAGGGACTCAAGTATATGCACATATATTAGGCCTTAGACCGTTATGAGCTCGCGGTAGATTTTTGACATTTGTTGTCCATTGTCCTTTAGTGTTTTCTTTGCAGGTACCCCGAAGAACCCTTACTGAGAATCTATGATTCTCACCCCTTAGTTTATATGTGTAGGTTTGGGTGGTTCAACCAGCAACCCAAGATGGTTGTTGAGGTAGTTGAGCGGATACAAGTTATACTCACTAGTTTGTATCTTTGGGTTTATTGGTTTGCTGTATACTAACTATGTTGGATTGACCTTGAGCAGTGGTTGATCTAGAAACACAAGAGGGAGGTCGAGGCTATCAGCACTTGAGAGGTAGAGCTCAGGTGGTTAGCCTAGTAGGATAATCTCAATAGGTTATGCTTGAGTACTTAATTATACTAGATGCCTCTAGCAACAATGGTTAATTTTGTGTTTTGGTTTGTGATTCATGTACATAGCCGAATAATGTACATAAGGTTGATACTTGTAGAAAATGTGTTTATGGCTTTGGCTAGTTTTAAAATTATTTTTAATTGTAGTACTGCCACTATTTTGAATGTTTGAATTTATGTTTAAATTTCCATGCTGAAGCTACTCATGCATTATTTAATGCTAGCATTTAAGTTAGTAAGCTTAGGTCACGTGCATCAGTTTTTATCACAAGCAAAGAAACCAATAATTACGAACCAAAACCTCGGAATTTCCCTAAATTCCTAGTGATCCTGGGCAGCAGGCAGCCACAAGTGGCCTAGGGCTGCCACATTTTGCTTTGATGTTTATGAGTCACTTCATTCTCCATCCAAACCCTCTGCTTCCAATTGCCTCCGTTCCAAGTGCCAATGCTCCACTATGAACTATATCACCATCTTGGGATCGCATGATTTGTCTTGCCACAACCCTGCTCCCCTAACTTGAATACAGGTCGACTTTGCTTATCACCTCTTCACCCATAATTGGAGTCCCCAGGATAAGACAATAAGGCCAAATCAAAGCCCAAATCGAATGCCTTCGCAGAGGAGATCTAGAACCAATTATCTGGCCTTTAATCTCGTGAACTGATTGTGTTCGGTAGAGAGTTTCAAGGTGATGGGAACAACGACATTATAAGAATGGTGGCGATGGAAATGACTTCGTGGGAATGATAACTTCTTCCAGTGGCCTTGTAGGTGAATATACGATTTATGTAGAACTAGCTGAGGAACCTTTGTTATGCAGGGTGGCAATCATTGACGATGGCTGCGGTCTTGGATCATTTTAGAGTAAAAGCCAACGTCCATGGTATCGATGGCTGTAATGATATTTAATCCACAACAAAGAAGGGGCCACTTTCACCCTAATCCGGATTGAATCACACAATCGATTTAGCGACGAATTTTTTTAGGGTTGAATTGATGTTGAATTGTGAAATCAATTTGAATGAGTTTGGAAAGGCAAGCTTGCGGAGCAGCCGGCGAAAGTCATGGATGTTGCGAAAAGGTAAGATCGCAAGGTCATGAGGTTACAGAGGTTGCAAAAAGGCAAGGCGGGTGAGGGTTGTCTAAAGGCCAACAAGGTTGCAATTTTCTCTGGGAATGGATGAGAGAGGGAAAGGAAGAGGTGGGTGAGCTGACACTAGTGGAGTGCCAGTTTCGAGGATGAATTGGGGTTGAATTTCTGAATTTTTTTTTCTAGGATCTCTAAAGTGTAGATTTTGCTAAGTTAAGGGTGTTTTAAGGGAGAGGAAGAAAAAGTATGGACCAAAGTTGGTATTCCCCCCTAGATTTTCTTAATTTTAATTGTAAAATTGACAAGAGGACCACAATTTGAATAAAAATAGGGAGATTGTGGATTTTAAGAGGATAAAATGGGGGTTAGAGACCCGTTTAGGATAATGTGAAAAAGTTACGGGCCACAAATGACATTTACTCGTTTAATAATTTTGCCAAACATTGTGCACTATTACATGCCTAATTCTTATTCTACTTTTTAGAAACTAACATGTTTCTTCATTATAGCTTTTGTAAGAATTAGAAAAAAAAAAAAAACTGCTGTGTGGTCTGATGAAATTTTTTTACCTCACTCGGTATTGCTCGCATCTCCCAAATTCGGCTCGATTGTATATATGTCGAAGGTGGTAATGACTTGAACGCCAAACTTGCGATTAGCACACGAAACTATTAAAGCAAGAAGAAAACAAACCAGGGTTTGTGAGAGTAAGTTACTTGTTTGCCTCTCCTTTTATAATGTGTGGCCTATAAAGAAGAAATATTTCTTTCCTTTCCTTATGGGTTTAATTTTGTCGGCCATCTAAGCAAGATAAATAGATAACTGAAAAAAATATGGCTTTTAATGATTCTTCTTCAATTCATGTTATTTGCTTCCCTTTTGTATTGTGATTTATTATTTATATATATAAATATTATACTAATAAAATTAAATTGCAAGATCTTGGATTTTGCTCATTTCATTTATAATGATGCAGGTTTCAACCATTATTCTTGGAGCTACTAAAGTTATTTCATATCCATGCAACAATCAAACAATAACATCTATATTATATCTTGCAAGCATATATGAAACATTTCATGCTCCATATACAATAAGGCAAAATGTAGTGCTAGAATTTTGTAATTTTATATTTGCCTACTTATTTATTATTTATTATTTATTGAAAAATTTTACTGACCATTTGATTGCTCTAGGTTAGACGATATTGGATTGAAAATTTTAGACAGAAATTTTAGTCTAATATCGTAAGAAAGTGATTTCAGAAAGTTCTAACTTAATAGTCTCGGAGTAAAACTTGTTGGAATTTCCAACCGATCCGGTAAACCCAGAATAAAAAGAAATAACCATTACTCAGAAATGAACTTTACACTTTTCACTAATGTTGATATAATAATATGTGGTGCAATCCTGTGCGTCTGGCTCCCCTATAAATAGCATATACTTTCCTTGTTTAAGAAGACTATTTTTTACAATTAGCCCACCATTTTGAGCTCTCATGTTATTTCATTTCTTCTTACATTCATATTTACTTTCACCAAGCTTTTCATTTAATATAAGTTTATACCTTATTTTGCATTGTATTTTATTTTTTTCTGAGCTTTTATTTCTTATTTTGCCTGAGATCTTTTCTTCTGCCAGCCACTTGAGTTTTTCCGATTATTTGCTCATCCTCCCTGTTGACCCCTAGTCCTCTCATTTTTCCTTCATGTGTGACATTTTACCCTTTTCCACAAATAACCCTCATACACACAAGAATTTTGCTAAAAAATTAGGGAACAAGTGTACTCTTTTATTTATTTATTTATCCTTTGTAAGTAATTTTGGACACTTCTCTTCGTTGATATAATTTTGATATAGGCAGCTTTTGAGGTTCTGGGATAGGCATATTGAAGAGAAAATTGTTAAAATACTCACGGTTTTAGAGTAGGTGTTACTGAGGTTGATTTCCTTTTCTTTGCGCAGCTTTCGGAGCTATATCTTTGTATTTCACATGGTGGAAATAAAAATATAAATAGTTTCACAAGGTGAGAAGGGGCATGGTTTCCCGACTTATAGGGCTAGCGGGACTAATTAATGTTGTGGCCATGCATCACATAGCCTTAATGATTTGGTGTCTGTTACGCTTTTAAGTGCTTCAACCTAAATTGATAGATACTCATTTCTTAGAAGTGAAAAATGCGAAAGTGACAGACGAACATGACGGACCAATTAAAGCCCCTCATTTCTTACAAATTGGAGTCCCTTACAAATTGTTGTTCAAGAATTATATTATACTTTGTTCACAAGCTTCCTGAATATTCATGGGATGACTTAGTCTATTGTGATCTTGCACCTCGCGTCCCGTACATGGATGTCAGAGCAGAACAAAAGTTGCAGTATGCTGTCATTCATTGGTGCAATCCCTTTTCTAATTTTCTTATTTGCCTTAATTAGTGACTGAAAAAAAAAATTAGAAATTTAGGGAAATTTTATACCTCTTAGCTGCCTCCTTTGAATGGGAGATGATGAATACATTTGAATTAGCAACTGTGCTTAGCTCAATTGTTAAGAAAAATTAGTGAAAGAAAATGAGAAAGTGAATTATACCAATAAATGGCAGCATACTGCAGCTTCTGGCCTTCTTGGTCATCCATGTACCGGACAAAAGATGCAAGATCACAATAGAATATAGAGTTTGTTTCAAATAATCATATCCACCTTGAGCATATGGATGGATTACGTCTCCTGCAGCAACGATTTCTGAACAATTTCGGTTAGAAAATTCAGTCTGTTTTGTGTTCTACCAAAGCATCACATTACACGGCAATTCCTAATGTACCTCTTTGATGTGCAACTTGAAGAAATGGAGAGAAAAAAAAATTATTTATGAACTAAATCGATTCATTGCCTAAAGGGTTAGAGAAATTATTTGGTAAGAAGGTAATTTCATTGATGGAAACAAAGGACTACAAAGTAATGAAATCATGAGATGAGAAATGTATGGCTCAGGAGATGTAAACGGCTTGGAGATAAGCTACACCATATACTGATACGTTTTTACAAAAATAAACATCAAAATGTTAAATGTTATTTTGTCCTCTTATCGGGAACTGAGGAATGAGTCTTTTTGGTTGCTTTGCCATTGTAACGAGTGAATTGCACAAATGGTTCCTCGCTTTTAGTTATGGTTTCTTTTTAGTCTCTAGCTTATTGGATGTTCTATTTTTGTCCTAAACTTATTAAAATTATTTCATTTTGATCCCTTACCATATGAAATTCATTAACTCAGAATAATTGTCTGACAGAAACTTTTGAAATTCTAATTTAAATATTTAGTAATTGTGTTTTAGTATATTTAAACAATTAATATCTTTTGACAATAAATAGATAATTTAAATTAGTAATTTTTTCTTTCTAAATGAAATAAATTCAATTTACAGAGAAGAAAAAAAAAGTGATTTAAATTTTTTACTAACTATAAAATAGTTATTATATAGATTAAATTTATTGTAAGACAATTACAGGATAGTTTAAATTATGATCTAAAAATTTGTTATTAGACAACTACTTTTAGTTAGCAAATTTCATCAAATTGGGAGCAAAATAAAATATTTTCAATAGATTTAGGACTAAAATGAAAATTTTTTAATAGGTTTAGAACTAAAATAGAACATTAAAGAGGCTAGAAACTAAAATAAAATAATGGCTAAAGGTTAGGGACCATTTATAAAATTTTACTCCTACTGCAACTGATTAAGATCACCTGATCTGGATGGATTCTCACAATTTCATCTATTTTGTAGTTTTTAAATGGCTTAGCCGCTTATAAATTTCAACGCTAGGCATGACTTCCACTATATGCACTAGTTTCATAACCCATCTAAAGGACGAGACAGCAGGCCATATAAAACTGCATCTTCTACTGAATATATATAGACAAAAAATTAAACATTAAGTTTGAAGATGTAATGTAATGTGAATCTTAAACCATGTGAAAAGGAGGTGAAGTTAATATTTTCTTTGAAAGTTGGATTAGTTCTAACGTTGTGAGATTGTACACTGAAATTTTAGTTCGGGTTTGGGAACTCAGTGGCAACGTCAAAATCTTCAAGGAGGAATAACCTGTTCATATCAAGAAGAAGGAAGAAGTAAACATGTGTTTGTTAATAAGGTAATGGTGAAATAATTTGTAAGATACATGTAAAAACTAATTGTGGTTACATTTCATGAGTAGCGAGTAACTTTGCATCAAATGGGAACTTTGAATTTTGAGCATGCAAAGGACGTGAGTTGTTATGAAAGTGTAGCCTATACAGACATTAAGTGAAGGAAATGAGAAAAAAATTAGCATGGACTATGAAGTAGGGAAGAAATATTGTACATAGATGTCTACTACATCAACATTAGTTTTGGAAAATGTATGAGAAGGGGATGATTGAATGCATGAGTAAAAAAGGTTTATAGATAAAAAAGAAACCCTGGTAGAAGTTGACTTCATATCCATGAGTTAGCATTTCTATTTGGTGGTCGATTTGGGAAACAGGAGAATGGGTGAATGGAGACTCAGCTGATATTCGGGGTACCTGGTAAATGAATGGATTTGTTAGGTGGGATAATGAATATAGAAGTTCCTTTGTAAAATATAGAGTGGAAGGAATAAGATATGACCGTACAAGCCATTCCTTCAACCTAAAGACAAGTTCTTCCTGTTCGAAGTCAATATTATAGAATTGTTTAACAGCCAAAGGTGCATCCTTGTTCTGGAAGTTGAAAGAAGTGAGCTCAATTTCAAAAATTAGGTCACGATTGGTGGACTGTTGAAACTTTTCTTCAACTTTTGTCTGGCTATTATCTTGTGCATAGTGTCATCAGTTACAAGGGAGAATATAAAATGACATTAGCATTGTACAGTGTAAATGATAAGGAAAGAAATAACACGATAGGGATGTAGGAATTAACCAATTCAAGAAGTGTTTGTAGCAAAGATGCTGAGCATCTAAAGAACTTCGTAGCAATAATGCCAAGCATTGTGAACATTGTAGTATCTATAGCATCAGTTACCTTCATCACCTTATAACTAAATGACATTTGTGTGAAAAATATTAATAAAATAATCAAACATTGGCGAAGACTAGGAACAATGATTGGAAGAAATAGGAGTAATTATGTAGATGTACTAAAAAGGTGGTGTACGGTTGATAATGTTGCAAGTGTGACAAATAAATGTTAGGCCAATTGGTTCAACTTTTCAGCAACATTTCTTGCATGCTTGATATGCCCACCCACATTCAATTATGACTTGAATAGCCATTGCATGACATGTATATTTATTGTCCTGTAAGAATGGTGGAAGAGATTATGTAACATGGTTATAGAAAGGGAGGTGGTTAGTTTGAGTGTGAAGTAAGTGGGAATTTTTTACTCACCGGTTGTGGGCCATTTGATAAAAATTCCCTTATCTGCGCTATACTCCTATGACTACCATAAATCAGCCTCAAATGTAAGTGTTGTGGGACTACAGGAGGAGCATACTCAGTGGCAATAGCATGTCCACGTAATGGTCTAAAGTGGAAGAATGATTGTAAGATTACTAATCCCCAAATGTGGCAAATAAGTATATGAAGTAAGTAATGAGAAACGGAAAAGAAGTCATTATAGGAAAGGGCCTTACGATTGAAGGAACTCACATACTTCATTAACTTCAAGATTAAGATAAACTTTTTCCCTTGAACTAGAAGACAAATTATAGTTCCCTGTAAATGTATCAAATGTAGTAAGAATCAAGAACGATGTTTGAGTAAAAGTTTGAGTAAAGTGTTTTGAATAGTTTACTGCGACATGTTTTAAGAAAAGTCGAATTCACCACAATAACTATATGGGTTGAGTTCTTTAGTGAGTCATAATCTAGTAGGTATGCCTAATCTGCCCATAATATAATTTCCATAATCGATCCACTGAAATATTGTAGGAGAGTATGTGTATTAATTGTGTAAGTAAGTGTATGGAAGAAATGAATGTAGTTTGAGGTTTATGGGGTACCTTAAAATTTGTAATTGGATTATGCATTGTTTTATGATAACATAATCTATTCTTCTTGCATCTGTTAGTTGCCCTATCTAGGTAAGCTTTCTAACAACATCTAGGAATGCATCTAATATGATTTAAGACCTAACATAAGATGCATCTAAAGTTAACAAAGTTATGAAAATGCCATAAACTTACCACAGAGTTGAACATTGCTTGGATAGTGTGAGAGAATTTCATTGAAATGCACAAACTCAAACTTGTGGCGCAGTATTTGAGGTACACGGATGGAAGCTAGAGTCATTCATGTATTTGCGTAGAAGCAAATTTGATATTCATTTGTCACAGCCTTGTACCATCGATCATCTAGATCAATGCTAAAGTTGTGAATCATGTATACTTTGCCTTATTGGACAATGAGTTGAACATAGGAGCAATAAACTTATAAGCAATTGCATGGATATGATCATTCTTACATTATAGGAAGACAATGGAAGGTGAAAATTAAGGAATTTGAAACAGATGAAGGTAATGGTAAACTTCCAAACAATCATAAGTGGAAGAATAGAAACACCAATACGTAACATACCCTTTCATCAAGTAGTATCATTGTTGTCCCATATGATTCATAAGTGTTAATGTTGATAGCATTCCACATACGAGTTATACGCACCTTAATTGTCCTTCTATAACTCAGTAGACTCAGTTGACTGAGAAATGTTACCTGGGGCCTCATCTGTAAATGTATTAATAGTAAAAAGCAAGTACGTAATAGTTTAATATAAACATAGATGTCATGGATTATGGGTAAATGATAAAAGAGGAAGGAAATACTACATCATTGTGATAATAGAATCAAAGGAAGTACTGCATCATTATGATGATAGAATCAAAGGAAATATTGCATCAATGTGACAATAAAATCAAGTAGAATGAATGAAGAGTAACAAAATTGTTATTGCTATAGATAATAGACTTATAATAGCAACTGATGTAGACATTGAAAGACTTTGCGGTAGACAATGTTTTATGTTGATAAACAGCAAGAAGGGTCTTCTCCTTCCAACATGACATGAAAACCTAATAGAGAGGTAACATGGGAAGCAGCAACATAAAGCTGACCATAGGTAAAAATTGGTTGTGGAAGATACAAGCCAACATAATTGAAGATCTGTCCCTGGCTTTTCTTTATGGTCATCGTGAAACAAACTTTAAGCGGGAACTATCTCTGACAAAATTGGAATGGAAGATCAGTATCAAAAGGGACCATCTCAACATGTGGTAAGAAAATTCGATGACCTAAATTCAAACCAATGATAATTTCAGCTTTAATCACCCTCCCAGCTAATAGTGTCACAATTAATCAAGTACCATTCGATAAACTAGCTGATTGGTTTAAATTGCGAAGCAACATGACTGAGACACCAGGCTTCAAGCACAGTTCATGATTTAGGAAACCAAAAAATTTGAAGGTGTTAAGGTACTCTGTATGATATAAAGCTGAGTGCGTGTCAAAATTATCAGAAACTGGTGTAACTTTATCAGCACTGAAAAATGTGTGTATGTCACTAAGGACGAGCCTTATGACATGATCATTCACCTTATCAACAATGTTAATTGTGGAGGACAGTATAGCGCGCTCTTTCAGGTACCCTAGATCGTGCTACCTTTTAACCAAATCTGGATATGTGGACTTAGTAATGTCAGTGAGTGGATCCCCAGATGAAGGAATTAAGAAATCATAAGAATATGAATCTAGGTAGGCTCCTCCTTATCCTCAGACATTCGCTATGCTAGAAGTAAACCCTCCCCCATTTTCATGATCTAGTCATTGAATAAATAGATAGATGGTAATGAAGAACTTAGCAATCACATATTCTCAATGAGAGTGAAGATTTTGCAGTGAGCCTAGAATGGTGATGAGAGGATTAAGGCATATACAATATGAGCTTGACTGCCATGAGAAATAACCAGTAAAATCTACCAAAAGTCTCCTCCTAGAACCACTGGTATACCCCCAAATACCTTACTTATGGCAATAGGATCACCCACACTCATGATGTCTTGGAAGCTACGATCCACAGCCTCAAATGTGTGACAATGTGCCATATGAGCTTCATCCCGAATGAGCATACTTGTATTGGAAATTAGCTGAGCTAGTGATGTAGATCGCTTGATGTTGCATATCGATATGTCCTCAGCAAGAATGGGTATCTTAAGCCGCGAATGAGCTATGGTTCCTCCCAGTAGAATGAATAAAGCTATTCTGGAATATGCAAAAGGTAAAACAATTTTGCCCGACAACCATAGCTTTAAAATAATTGTGCACCATAAGAATGTTTTGCTAGTCCCTCCACTACCATGAAAAGCCTCTAGTACGTGACTCAACAGCATTAAGCAGTGTGAAGTACACATGTCACTGGCCAGCATCAAGATGACTCACCAATTGTTCATGTTCGATGGCCAAAGCAGATCTATCATAGTTGACTTGTTCAGTAAGTAAAGAATTTTAGGCCATCATTCTAGGTCAATTTTAGAATAAGGCATTTAGTTGAATTTCCATAAATTTCTACCAACTTTATTAAGTGCTTGCTCAATCTCGTGAAATGCATAATTTTGTTGCTCAGCATTAGTCATAATTAGTTCAGAGTTGTTTGAAATCCTCCTTTGTCGATGCAAGATGTCCTTTGACAATAAGTGAGCATTCCGCATCCATAGGTCCAATGGATCATCAACATTGCAGAACAATAAAAGGTAACAAATAACTCCCCCAGTTGATTTCTAGAAGCCCAATGCGCTGATTCACGTATACACTGGTGTCATTCCCCATCACCTTCTAAAAGACCAAATGCGAAACAAGCATTTTTAAAAATATCATATTGAACTCCATTAACAGTCCTATTCTGTACGTAGAATGATGGCCCCTTAACCACATTGAGGAGTATACGAAGGTAAATTTTCTCTCTTGATGTGGGGTGAACAAAATATAACCTTCCAATACTATGACCACTTTGATGAAATTCCTACTATTTTCTTCCCCTATGCAATACAAACTGTTCGGGGAATTGCACATATGTCAGTGTTCTAGCAAGAGCATCATGGGAATTACAATGCATCCAAGCCTCAAATTTTGTCATACTTTCTTCATGAGCACGAACAACATCTCAAAGGTCATTAGCCTCATCATAAACAATGTTCTGCTCACCTGGTAAATGGAAAGATAGTCTTTCAATGGCAAGATGATGCTCATGGATGAAGAACCCAAAGATATGCCAGCAAGCCACACATGCAAAAACAAATCTGCAGTCCATATATTGCTTAATTTCATCATGATCATTGACATTTGATGTATTTCTACCTATATCACTTCTTCCTCCACGTTCGAGGACAACAGTTGACATATCTAGCCCCTTGTAGACATATTTACATAAGTACTTGATGCACATGCCTTTGTTTGTCAACTCCACATTGAAATGACAGTCATACTTAACAACCAAGTCCAAATTATGAGGCACAACCCATCGATTATCCAATGAAATAGCTTTAGTTGTTGTAACATGGTTATTTCTTCTTCTTCTATATATAGGGAATCCATCATGATTTATGGTTATCTCACTATGAAATGACTGTGGGTAATGTTTTGAAGGTATATTATTAAGCATACATGGGCAGCAAAGGTTACCTACCCCGTATGGCCCATGAACCATGTGTCAAACCATAGAAGAATACCCAACTGGGTCCTTTTGTTTATCTGGGAACTCTGTAGATATAAAACAATTAATCTTCTGTGGAGTATTTAACTTGTCATCAGGGTGGAGGAACAAAGCTATGTGTTCATGAGGGAGACCATGTTTTTGAAATTCGACTATGCAATGTATGAAAGGAAAACATTTATAGTAAGAGTGGTAGGTTATTAAGAAGTAAATGAAAGTGTAATACCTACAACAACATGTCCAAAGTGTTTTCCATTCATGAGATCTTTACAAAACCTTCCAAGTTTCATCATAAAAACACCATCAATGATCTCAGGTCTATCCTCAGGTGGTTGGCCTGGAATGCGATTGAGGAAGTGACTGATTTCAAGCCATTCTGGGTTACAAGTAAAGGTAACGAATAAATCAGGATAACCCATGACATGACATAAGGCGATGCAATCCTGATAATTCTGGATCATATATCTTGGACCACCAACAAACGAAGATGAAAGAATGGTTCATTTTCCATATAAAGAAACATCTGTATCACCTTTATTCACCATATCTTGTAAGCCACAAAGTAGTTCTACACGGAACTGATCTCTATGTGTCCTGAGCCACCTAAAACATGACTCGAGGGTAACACAATAGACATCGACTGCATATTCATGGAACAATTAGCCACCCTTAAGTATTAGAAACTCAAAAAATGATGTTGCTAGAATTAAAAGGAATAAAACTCCCTTAGAGTAACTGTCCTTGATGAAGCAAGTGCACTATTGGAGCTCACATAGTAGATCTGGAAATGGTATCCATCCTCTCTATACACCAAGAGTAACTGGAAATGTAAGGCATAACATTTTGGGTGAAAGAAATCTATAGTGTGGTATTCTGAATTCCGTGGGTGAACCAGTATATCCTGATGGTTGCCTGAGTCCTCATCAATCCTATCAAAAAGGCCAGCAACCTCATTCGATGTTGGTAAATTATATCTTCGATCTTGATTTTGAGAACTAAGGATTCATATCCTTATAGGAGGCAATGTTGTATCAGTGAATCTATCCCTGGTCATACAGAAGAACCAAACCAACTCATTATGCTCATCAAATAAATGAATAAGGCCATTAATAATCCTCTCATCATACTTAGTGTAGTTGTCATCACTAAAGCTCATGATACAGTTGTATGTCTCACTCTCCATATCGAAGATATATAGTTGTGCAAATTAAGAACGATCTCCATTGTCAGGATACAGTGACCGATAAGATGATAGTTCATACCTGAAGACCTAGAAGTTGGAGGCCCTTGCCCATCATGTGTGCTTGAATCAACATACGGGCCCATTGAAGTGAAAGAAAATCTAGAATTTATTTCACAAATATGCCTCCTAAAATACCTTGACAGGTCATCTCCATTATAGTCAAATAGTCTACAAAGAAATGTATGTGGAGGATGAGAATGAAGGATAGAATCCTTCCCTTTTTGGCAGCACAAGGAAAATTCAGGATTCGTTAGGTTTTGAGATTTATTGCTTATCTCTTTATATCACATAATAGCACCACAGTGAGAACAAATGTAAGTTGGGTGCCCTAAATCCTCATATTGGAAACATGTTCCTGGCATGAGAAGAAATGTAAGGAACATGACAAAGATGCATTGTTGGATGGTAAGAATAGGAAGGTGAGATAGTGTACTCTGATGTCCAGTCGCTGTGAACTCTTGGTTCTGGTGAGTAGATTGGGGATAGTATGTTTCTAAGGAGGACTCTATAAGAAAAGAATTATGAATCAGTAATAGAAGCCATGGTATGGGGAAACTAGTGAACATTAGAAACCAAAAATAAGAAGTATATCTGCACTACTCGGTGATAGATTAGGTATGGATAACATTGGTATAGGTAGAGAGGCATAGGACCTTGTTGTCTGCCTTTTGGAATGTTGGTCTACTGTCTAAGAACTCTCACCAACTTCAAAAGGTCTTCAACTACAATGGGTTGTTGATGAAGGAGGTGTAACAGGAGCGGTATGAGAATCGCATGGATTATTAAACATAGGAAGATGCATTCCATGGGTTGGTGGAATTAGGTTTGTTATATCAGATAGAAGGCGTGTCGGTGGTGGAAGATCGTTAGATAGAATAGTATTATGAGACTGATTTGGTATAAGTGAGGGATCAATGGTAGGAGCACACAGAGATGAAGATGGAACAAGGTCGCGTTGACGATAAACTTCACGGCATTGCTGGACTTAAAGGGCTCTTTGAACTTGAGAATACATGTTCTTAACAAATAATAACGAAATGTAGGTCCTATAAGTCATTTTTTCTATCAGTCACCTATTATAACATTCAATTATAGTAGTAGTTGGAGTAATGAATAGAAGAATGCATATTAAAAAGATATAGATGAAATCGAGATAATGTGGAAGATTAAAGTCAAACAACTTAATTACCAAGTGAACATCAAGTACTAGAACAAAAGTAAAATCCATAAATGAGGAACACATAACATTAGTAAAGGGAAAATGAAGATCTAGTCAAACCTATGTAACATGACAACCAAAAAATGAAGCTTATCATCTACGACACACTCATCACATTACCTAGCATCATCAATGCCATAATAACTCTCAATCCAATTATTGAGACGGGGAGTCATCAAGATGCAATAAACACACATGCCATAGTTACAACAACGAAGTTGTGGGTCAATGGTTTCAATGTAAGCATGACACTTTTGCTTAGGCCACTTTTGAATGATTGTTCCAATTATGTAATCAGCTTCATGTCGAAGCTCCTTAATACACCTACCCCAATGACTTCCCTCTTCATCTTAAATTTTCTAGATATATTGCATACTTTGTTTCATATATGATTGGCCACAAACTCCAGCTAGAATAGCGTAAATATATTTTTTGACAGGGATGCCATGTAGAGATGCATTATAAATGTGGTGAAGTCATTCATCAAAGTCTTCATACTTGAAATAACTCATAACCCCATGAAGGAAAATAGCAATCGGATGGCCAGAATCCTTCAATTTATTGAACAGAGGAGAGGGCATAATGGGGGACTAATCCCAAATGATAGATGAGACATCTAAAGTGTTGTAAATGGCTGGGATAGTGAAGGCTAAAGTAATAGAAGGGTCAACAGCAGCCAAATTAGCGGACTTCCAGGATTAGTTAATTAAAACCTTAGAGAGAATCAAAGCAAAAAAGTCGGTAGGTAATCGAATCATGGTCCAAAATTACCACTGCATAGTAGAAAACAAAAGTTTGTCAACAAAATTTATGTGAAGGAATCATGTTAAGAACATAATTTAATGATAATAAAAGTAATTAGTTATATATATTTCGAGTTTGTGATAAAGAAATTAAAAAACATGTACAAAGTTAAAAGGAATTCAAAATTAAATTATGGCCCAAGGAAGGACAAAGAGTATGTGTATGTATTTGTTATAGTATATAATAGTGTTAACATTAGATAATAGTAGATTTTTTTTTTACCTGCACTTTGTAGCGAGCAATTTGTTTTGATAAATTTACCATTAAAATAAATTTCAATTAAAACTTTATTTTATTTTAATTTTGAGTTGAGTTTTGTTTTCATTTTATGTTCTTATCATTAGAATGATTAGTTATGATTGAAAAATAGCATTGTACATGTTTAAAAGTGATGGATATTTTTTTCTTGTTAAAGAATAAGTAACTAAAAAATTTCTCTTACCAACTCAAATTCTAATTTTTAATATTGGTGTGAAATTTATTTAAAAATGTTCATTTTCAATTTTAACAATTATGGACCAAATTACTTTATTAAACCATAAACCTTTTGAATTAAATAACTCCTGCTAGAAAACTCAATTATCAATAATGAAAATATATGATGGAAATATAAAAATTGTGTTTAAATTATTTTGCTATAGAAAATTGTACATAAAAACAACAAAAAAAGTTTGGTGAGTAAGAGAGCGAATAGAAAGAGTATTAAGTAATTATTAAGTTTATGGTGAATGGGCCATTCTGTAAGCCCAAAATACAGAGAAAGATTTTATGGTGAATGGACCATTCTATAGGCCCAAAATTGGAAACCCTAGTACTACTACTTCCAAACAATTCCCTTAGATTGTAGCATTTTCTACCCATTTCTGCATTCATCTCTTCTTGTTTATCTCTCTACTTGACCTTTTCTCTGCATCTGAGATGCCACCTCGACCTACTCTCTCTCTCTAGCTAGCTCTTGCTATCTCCCTCTCTCTCTCTAACTCGTCTTTGCTATCTCTCTCTCTCTGGCTTGCTCTCTCTCTCTCTCTCTCTCTCTCTCTCTCTCTCTCTCTATGTGTGTGTAATTTTTCTGAAGCTGCATCGGCCAATCCATATGTGGAGGTGCATCGGCAATCAAAGATTTAGAGGAGAGGATTTTGTTTCAACCTTCAAAGATTGCATCGGCGATTGGAGATCTAGAGGTGCATATTCCTATTCTTTAACTTTATGTTAATAGATTTTTAAAGGAACTTAGATTTTGTTTAATTTTGCCTTTCAAAACACATGAAATACTGACAGAAGGTTTGTTTCGTCTAATTTTGTTTTGTCCATTTCGGTCCTAGACTTTCCTTGGCCGAAGAAATTCTCATCGAGAAAAAGGGGGCTTGTTGTGGGATGAAGATAACGGCAGCGATGGAGGCGAGTTTCCTAGTTGGTATTTATGGCGATGGAGTAGGAAGACCTAGGGTTCATAAGGTACTAACTTTTTTCCCTTTCCACCCTCATTGTTTTTTAAATAGCTATTTTATCCTTCACTTAATCCATAACCTCTTTAGCAATACTCAAGCTGAAGCCCATTTTAGTTTCTTTTAGTAGACCGAACCTAATTTCTTAAGCCCAATAGTGAAAGTAGGCCCAAAATTTTACCCTTCACTTAATCCATAACCCCTTCAACAATACTCAGCCCGAAGCCCATTTCATTTTCCTTTAGAAGATTGAACATAATTTTTGTAGCTCAATTGTGACAAGTAGGCCCAACAGTATTTTCAACCAAGTTTTTTAAATTGGATTTTAGAGACATTTGGGCTGAAACATCAGCCCAGCATGTGGTTCACAGTATATTTTTTTTTCTGGTTCACTCTATAAATAAGGAAATTTACATAAAATGTGGTCCTAACTCTATCCCTGTTCTAATTCCTCCATACATAACATGTATGTGATTCAAATTGTTTCCCTATTAAAATCACTAATTATGCATCGTAGGACAGTAGTGAGGAAGACATTGGGATGCATGTCAACAAAACTAGAGATAGGTTAATTGTTAGTCATTGTTGTTACTAAACCTAAGTGAGTGGGAAAAGTGCAATATGGTTTAGTTTGTGAAATTGGAAACAATGGTTTATAGAAAGGTCACAGTTTCAGAATTGGAAAAATAGGAAAAGGGAATAACATTGAACTTCAAATGATAACAATTAGGGACAAAAAACATATGCCCAAAATGGCAGTTAAGGAAAATTAAATGAAAATGAAAATAAACATTGTCTTAAAACAGGGAAGACAGTTACGACTAATTATAAAAGCTTAGTCATCTACTTCATTAACCTCTTCTGGGTTTGTCTCCACAATAGCTATTGTGCTCCCCTCTATCGAATTAACCACATTAAACTGCACCTTAAGTGCAGCAACCTCTACCTCCAAAACGCAAACTTGATCAAGCCAATAAGCCTTAGTATAGTGATTGTTATACTGTTGCACCTGTAGTTCATACTTAAGTCCATCTATCTCCCAATTAGCCTTCATTAGGTTTTCCCTCATCTCGACCGTAACATCAAGATTAACATCATCCACATCGAAGTTATAAAAATTTTTAGGCTTATATATGGCAACCCAAGTTGTAGATTCCTTGGCAAATTTGAGCTTCCTAAAAATTAAACCCCTAACCTTAACAGTGTTGTTGGTGCCATCAGGTAATTTCCCCAATTGTACATCGACTGTGTATCTAAACATGAGTCTTTGTAGCATAAATGAATACTTGGGGGGAGGGAGGTTCTACTCATAGCTTGGTGCAGGCGTAGGTGAGGGTAGGAACAAAAGGAATTGAATTCACCTTCATTCTATGCTAAGAAAGTGTTTCACAATGAATGATAGTTTGTGAAACTAGTTGATGAAAACATAATATATAGGGAAGTTGTTTTTTTCTTAAAAAAAAAGGAATAAGACATTAGAGTTTGATTAAAAGGGCAGTGAAGTAAAAAGGTCCAGTCCGGTAGTTTAAACCATAAAATGGTAAAAATGGGTGAGGAAAATTAGTGATGATTCTTAACTTTTTACTGTTTTAAAGGTTTACAGAATGAGAAACAAATTGAACCATATTCCACAGTTTGGGATAGAAAGTGTTGGTTATTCATAAAAACTACATCACATAGCATATAAGTTTCACATCACACATATGCAGTAAAGAAATTACAGAAACATTGTACGATGATAGAAACAATTATACCAACCATTAAGTTTTCCAGTATTCAGAGAATAAACAGTTAGGAGGAACCTAGTTGTGTAAACTTCTAAAATTGGAACAATTTTGTGGGAGAGAAATTGGAGAGAAACTTTCTTGTCCACTTTGGAAAAATAGGAGTAAGTATGTATTGTATAAATCGAGTAAATAAGGTTAATGATGTAGTATAACTGAGTACTGAATTGAGTTGTTAGCACAATTGTTACTTACTATGGGTAAACAGTGAATAATCATTTTGCATACCCAGAAATTGATTCCTTCAATGAAGAGGAGGAAAACTTAAGTTTATTGGTAGATTGATATTATTGTGCTTTGTATTTAGAATGGAAATGTTAAACTCTGCCTTACCCACTTATGTTTGCACCGCAAATCAAAATGGATCCACCACCTACAAAGTGTTTCTATAAAACCTAGAACCAACTTCCGTGGCTGCAAATTTCTATGTCAAGATGTTGTGTTGACTTTTATAATACCGAACATGTATTTATTCTGAGGTCAATCTATAATAAATATCGAAGTGGAGAGTGGTACTAAAGTAGTGGATAGTGGAGTAGTTATTACAATATTTCCATAAAATAAGGGGCTAAAAAATCATGTGTGGTCAAAAAAATTGGATTAAACTGAAAATTTAATGAATCAAGTGTGTAATCACATTGGCCACATAGTGGAGTAGTGCGAAAGACTTGAAAAATGACTGTTAACTAATTGGGTGATAATTCTACATTCAGTAGACATTTTCTAATCTTACTTTTCTCTTCATCCTTCCCATGTATTTGTGAAATATCAACCGAAAAAGTGCTGGGACCGTGCAACGGGTGATAACTTCAGAAGCAAGATGATTAGTAAAATGGCCTTAGAAAATTTATGTGGTTCACCCTTAATTTTAGGGCTACGTCCACAGGACAAAATCTGAGATTTTCTTCCACTATAAAAATAGTAGGCCTGCAAAGACAGAATCTTCTCTAGACAAAAATTCTAGAGATATGAGATAGACCCAAAAGAGTGGCACTCAAGTGTTTCTCAAACACCCCAAAAATTATCTCATTATTTTATCACTCCCTAAAAATAAATTTTTCTCTCTCTCAATTTTCTTTTGCTCCTCAAATGAGCAAGCTTCACTGGGTTGTACCAAAAATATGAAAACAGAGTGGCCTTTTATAGCCGAGGCTCTGTATCCGATTCTTTAATTTCTGCCAGGATTTACGGCAGTTTTTCTCCGCCACCTCCGGTGCAATTTCAATTTTAGCTACAAATTAATTGCAGCTGCTTCTGTGATCAGCCGCAATTGTTGAAAGGAAGGAAAAGATGACGGAAGCAACAAAAGAAAAGAATGGAGAGAGAGAGAGAGAGAGAGAAGTAAAATAAAAAATGAGCCCCACATGAGGTAGGGCAAAGTCAACAATCTCACCTTCTCGCCTCATGTGGGAGTTCCACGATTCCTACTGCGAGTCGACAATAATCAAACTTTCCTCTCGGCAGATTTTTGGTCAACATATCAGATCCATTTTCATCAGTATGAATCTTCTCAAGCTATAGTAGCTTCATCTCCAATGCATTCCTTATCCAATGATATCTCACATCAATGTGCTTCGATCTGAAATGAAAAGAGGAATTCTTACCAAGATGAATTGTGCTTTGACTATCACAGAACAATTCATATTTCTCCTCGTAAAAACCAAAGTTCTTTTAAGAACTTCTTCATCAACAGAAACTCCTTACAAACTTCTGTTGCTGCAATAAACGCAGCTTCAGTTGTTGAAAGAGCAACACGTTTCTGTAATCTTGATTGTCATGACATAGCTCCCCCTGCAAAAGTAATCAGGTATCTTGATGTAGACTTTCTTGAGTCAACATCGCCAACGATTTCTGCATCTGTGTAGCCAACTAACACAGGTTTTGGATTTCCAAAATATAAGCACATTTTGGTAGTACCACGAAGATACCTAAAAATCCATTTAATTGCAGCCCAATGTTCCTTACCAGGATTTGAAAGGAATGTTAGTGTTGTGCCCAAAAAGCCAATCATGAGATGATTGTATTTTTGCAAATTGAGTCATGATATTTTATTGAGGCATTAATCCAGCAATTTTGTTTGTTGTTTTGTTTCTGCGTAACATAATAAACATAATTGTAACCCTAGAATAATGATATTCTTAAACGTCCCTAGTCTAGTATTATTGTGGAGCGAGTTGCAATAATACATAATGACTAGCATATGTGGAGACTAATATGAGATATGTAGTCTACATATGGGTACAAGTTGGAGAACTTGTGTACTGGACCGACCCACCATGAGAACACTTCATGGATCGTTATATGAGTGTCATAAGTGATTCTCATAGTGATCATGGTATATGTAGTCCTTCGACCTAAGATCATCAAGGTTCCCTACATGTGAGTCACATACTTTGATACTTTCCTTTGTTGCTCGTAACTGAGTGAACTTGAAGGAGGTCATTGGGTATGTCACATATCATGCGGAGGGATTTGTATGATCAAGATGGGATTTGTCCCTCCTATGTAACGGGAGTGATATCTTTGGGCCCCTTGATAGAGTGAGACTTAGAAAATGCATGGCCATGCTCCGATGAGTTGATATATGATATCAATGTCATCAGTTTAAGTTAGTCTACTCGGTAATCAAGAAACCAAAGATTGGGCTATACGAGAGTGACACATTCCATGTCTCGTGCTTAGTCTTGATATCTTGGACAAAGGGACAATGGCATATATCGGTGATGATCATAAAGGTTTAGTCGATTCACCGACAATCTTTGTCACTTGGGTAGCAATGATGTGTTGCTAGACACCGCTCATTGCTTATGATCATAAATGTGATTTATGGTCATTGCCAACATGGCAAGAGCCTATTGGGTCACACACATAGAGCTATTTGGATCATTAGAGTGCATGGGCTAATTATTTGGGTTATGGTTTCACTTTAATTTCGTATTAATAATGGGCCAAGGAGTTGAGCCATTATTAAGCCCGAAATTAAATCCTAATTGGATTAGGGCTTTGAAACCCATTAGGCCTGGAAGTTGAGTCTCACTATAAATACAACTTTTAAGTGAGAAATTCGCAGGTCTCCTTGCCCTAGCCTCCCAAAAGGACAGCCACACTCTTCTCTTGCAATTCCTTGGAGGACGCAAGCTAGCACTGCGAGCGCAAGAGAAACGCATCTGCCGGGACGTGGTGGAAGCGTGGTGATCCCGAGAGGCTAGTGTGGATACCATAAAGAGCCTGAACACGTCAACTGTTCAGGTTTTGTGATTCGACTCTACAGTTGAGTGAGAGATCTCAACCGAAAATTAGGTATGAAATTTTCGAACACCCGGTTTACCCCGTTTCACTTGGATCCTGGAGGGTTTCGGTTAAATTCCGCTGCGCTGTTTGGCTCCCAAAACCCAACAGTGGTATCAGAGCTACTGGTGAAACCCTAAATCGGGATTGAGTGTTGAATCGCATGATGCTATGTCTTCGATTGGTTTTCGGCCATGATTAATTAGATTGATTCATGATGCATGAAACCGGAATTCGTAATGAACATATGAGATATATGAAGAAACGACACAAATTGGTTAATGAGATTAACCGAAATTGATAGGTATGAGATACCTATATGGATTAGGATTCTTGCAATAGTTGCAAAAACCCTAGGTTTGTTCGGATTCGGCCTGTTCGGGCACCGAAAGTAAGGTATTTTTGGTGGCTCGAATGGAGGAGTCTCGGGTGCCTACTTTCTCGAAATAGAAGATTTTGGGCTAAGCAATTGTAAGACAATTTTTTCCCCCCACGCCCCCCGCAAGGGCAGCTCCCCTTGACCCCGTCCGCTGACCGGTCAGCGGAACCACCGCCCGCTGACCGGCCAGCGGGACCGCCGTATGCGAAGCGCCACATAAATAAAAACTGGTTAATCAACACGCGAAAATTGGCATGCATCTTTGTTGAATGAGATTTGACATGATATGCTGATTGGTGTTTGAAGCATGGTGCATGGTTATAGCCCTTGATTGGTTGTACTTGTAAATACGGCCTGCGAGTCGTGCCTTTTCTTATCACTCTCATTGTACATTCTCTTCTCACCTTACTCCCCTCGAATGTAACTCGAGGTTTCTATTATAGATGTAATGGTGCATTATGGGATCGTCCAAGGTGGTATGTCCAAGGAGGTGACAACAAAAAGGCAGCCAAGAAAGGAAGAGAATGAGCTTGTGAAGACTCTTTTCTTTTCTTAGGCTTTTATGATATTCTCATTGGCTTGAGAATATCGCATAGTTTGGGCTATAACCATGTCACGTTTATTTCTTGTAAGCATGAGATGCATGTTTTATATTTGTATGTGATGCATGTATAAAACAACCGGAGATAACAAATTGGTGAGATCAAAAGAAAAATCCCTCAAACAAATATTAAGTCATTAAATGTGATGCCTTCCAAATGTTGGCACTCGTCAAGACTTTGATCAACATTAGGTGGGTTTGCCAAAGCAAAGCACCTATGTTCATCTTGGTAAGGCGCGATGGGATAATAGTGATATCCAAACTGCTAACTTTGGGTTCGACTTAACTAAGTCATCCTAATAGGATTAGGGACTTAGAGGCATAGAGTTGGGCTTAAGTTCATGAGATGAGCTTGGACAAGTGTTGTTCACCCAACTATCCAAGAGTTGCATAAGATGCAATTGGCAATGAGTTGCCTACCTAAATAGCTATAACTTGAGAGAAAAGCCAAAGCTGACTCAGGTTGTGGTCAAATATGGATCTTGGCCCACTAGAATACCTTAGCGCCGAGGTGTTCCGAAATAATATCGAGGGTTATTATTTTGAGGAAAATAGTGGGAGTATCGTTTAATAAAAGTCCTTTTTAACTGAATTAAAATACATGACTCTTACACTGCATATTTACTGTTGTAGATAACCATGGCACAAAACACATCGACACTTTCATTGCGATCGATCCTTGAGAAGGAAAAACTGAATAGGACCAACTTTCTCAAATGGTACCGAAACTTGAGGATAGTCCTCAAACAAGAGAGAAAGGCATATGCCCTAGAGCAGCCCATTCCGAATGAGCCTGCTGCCACTGCTCCAAGAGCTGAAAGGGATGCTCACAAGAGGCATTCTGATGATGCTTTGGATGTTGCATGCCTCATGCTTATTACCATGGAATCTGAGCTTCAGAAGCAACATGAGAACATGGGGGCGTTCGATATGATCGAACATCTCAAAATGCTTTTCCAAGAGCAAGCTAGGCATGAGAGGTTTGAGACCTCTAAGGCATTGTTTCAGTGCAAGATGTCTGAAGGAAGTCCCGTGGGTCCTCATGTGCTCAAGATGATTGGGTACATTGAGAATCTTGAGAATTTGGGATTTGCTCTTCAGAAAGAGTTGGCTATTGATGTAGTCTTGCAATCGTTGCCTGAAAGCTACAGTCAGTTCGTCATGAACTATAACATGAATGACCTTGACAAGTCCCTCCCTGAATTGCTCAACATGTTGAGAACTGCTGAGCAAAACCTTAAGAAGGCTAAGCCCATTTTGATGGTTCAAAAGGGCAAGGGAAAGGGAAAAGCCAACAAGAAGAAGGATAAAGCTAATGGAAAGTCCAATGCTAGTTCTTCTTCAGCTGCACTGAAACCAAAGGGTGGTGTGGCAAAGGAAGGGGAATGCTTCCATTGTAAGCAACCTGGACACTGGAAGCGCAACTGCAAGCTCTATCTTGAAGAACTTGCTAAGGAAAAGGGAAGTAAGACTTCCACTTCAGGTATTTTTGTTATAGAGGCTAACTTTTCTACTTCCTCATCTTGGGTATTGGATACTGGATGTGGATCTCACATTTGTGCAAATGTGCAGGATCTAAGTAGAAGTAGAAGATTGGCCCGAGGTGAAGTGGACCTACGTGTTGGAAATGGAGCAAGGGTTGCTGCCTTAGCCGTAGGGACTTATGTTCTCACTTTACCAAGTGGATTAGTTTTAGAATTAGACAACTGCTACTTTGTGCCTACTATTAGTAGAAATTTGATTTCTGTTTCTTGTTTGGACAAGAAAGGTTTTTCATTTATAATAAAGGACAAATGTTGTTCTATTTATTTGAATGAAATCTTTTATGGTAGTGCTCAACTTAGCAATGGGTTGTATGTTCTAGACCTTGAAGATCCAATCTATAATGTGAATACCAAGAAGGTCAGATTAAATGATTCAAACTTGACCTATCTCTGGCACTGTCGCTTGGGCCATATAAATGAGACCCGCATATCCAAGCTCCATAAGGATGGACTCTTGGACTCATTTGATTTTGAATCATATGAGACATGTGAGTCATGTTTGTTGGGCAAGATGACCAAAGCCCCATTCACAGGGCAAAGTGAAAGGGCTAATGACTTACTAGGACTCATACATAGTGATGTATGTGGCCCTATGTCTACACAAGCTAGAGGAGGTTCCCAATACTTCATTACTTTCACTGATGACTTCAGCAGATATGGCTATGTGTATCTTATGAGACACAAGTCAGAATCCTTTGAAAAGTTCAAAGAATTCAAGAATGAAGTAGAGAATCAACTCGGGAAGAGTATCAAAGTGCTTCGATCAGATCGAGGTGGAGAGTACTTGGATCGAGAATTCCTTGACTATCTGAAAGAGTGTGGTATAATATCACAACTCACTCCGCCAGGTACACCTCAATGGAATGGTGTTTCTGAAAGGAGAAATCGAACTCTGTTAGACATGGTTCGCTCCATGATGAGTCAAGCTGACCTTCCAAACTCCTTTTGGGGACATGCTCTAGAGACAGGCGCTTTTACACTAAACCGAGTTCCATCTAAATCGGTTCAAAAGACACCATATGAGATATGGAGTGGGAGGCGTCCCAATTTGTCTTTTATGAAGATTTGGGGCTGTGATGTTTATGTAAAACGTCAATCCTCTAACAAACTAGGGCCCAAATCTCAAAAATGTCTTTTTGTTGGGTATCCCAAAGAAACAAAGGGTTACTATTTCTACAATCCCTCTGAGCAAAAAGTGTTTGTTGCTCGAACTGGTGTCTTTTTGGAGAAAGAGTTTATCTCTAAAGGAACTAGTGGGAGGAAAGTAGAACTTGAAGAAATTCAAGAACAACAAGAAGACATCGAACCTGAAATGGAACCTGAACAGACACCACAAGATGTTGTGGTTCAAGAGTCTGTTCCTGTAGCACAAAGCCCACGTAGGACTGGTAGGATTCGGCGTGAGCCCGAGAGATATGGATTTCTCGTGACTCACACCGGTGATGTGATGCTCATGGATCAAGATGAGCCCACAACCTACCAACAAGCTATGTCGGGGCCTGACTCTGAGAAGTGGCTAATGGCCATGAAATCCGAGATGGAATCCATGTATGAAAACCAAGTATGGACTTTGGTTGACCCACCTGAAGGGGTAAAACCTATAGGGTGCAAATGGGTTTTCAAGAAGAAAACTGACATGGATGGTAATGTGATTACCTTTAAGGGAAGATTGGTTGCAAAAGGTTTCAAGCAAATTCATGGTATTGACTATGATGAAACTTTTTCACCAGTTGCTATGCTTAAATCCATCCAAATTTTGTTTGCTATTGCTGCACACTATGATTATGAGATATGGCAAATGGATGTCAAAACTGCATTCCTAAATGGAAAGCTACTTGAGGATGTGTACATGACACAGCCTGAGGGTTTTGTCACTCCTGGGAATGCCAATAAAGTGTGCAAATTGCAAAGGTCCATTTATGGACTGAAGCAAGCTTCTCGAAGTTGGAATCTTCGTTTTGATGATGCAATCAAAGAGTTTGGTTTTATCAAAAATGAAGATGAACCTTGTGTCTACAAGAAGGTTAGTGGGAGCGCTATTGCCTTCTTGGTGTTGTATGTAGATGACATACTACTCATCGGGAATGACATTCCTGAGCTACAGTCTGTGAAGACTTGGCTAAGGAAATGTTTCTCTATGAAGGACTTGGGTGAAGCAGCCTATGTGTTAGGCATCAGGATCTATAGAGATAGATCTAGAAAGCTTCTTGGCCTAAGTCAAAGTACATATATTGACAAGGTGCTAAAGAGGTTTAGCATGCAAGATTCCAAGAAAGGATTCTTGCCCATGTCACATGGTATCACTCTTTCTAGATCTCAGTGTTCGAGTACAACCGAGGAGAGAGAGCGCATGAGTAAGATTCCATATGCCTCAGCAATTGGATCTATCATGTATGCCATGATATGTACTCGTCCCGATGTCTCATATGCTTTGAGCATGACGAGTAGGTACCAATCGAACCCCGGTGAAAGTCACTGGACAGCTGTTAAGAACATCCTTAAGTACTTACGAAGGACTAAGGATGCATTCTTGGTCTTTGGAGGTGAAGATGAGCTCGTTGTAAGGGGTTACACCGATGCAAGCTTCCAATCCGATAAGGATGATTTTAGATCGCAATCTGGTTATGTGTTTTGTATTGGTGGTGGTGCTGTAAGCTGGAAGAGTTCAAAGCAAGAGACAGTAGCTAACTCTACAACAGAATCTGAGTACATTGCCGCCTCTGATGCTGCGAAGGAGGCAGTTTGGATCAAGAAGTTCATCACTGAACTTGGAGTGGTTCCAAGCATTGTTGACCCGATAGAGCTCTATTGTGACAACAATGGAGCAATCGCACAGGCTAAGGAACCTCGATCTCACCAGCGATCCAAACACATACTCCGACGCTATCATCTCATCAGGGAGATCATCGAGAGGGGTGATGTAAGGATATGCAGGACTTCGACAGACAACAACATTGCTGATCCACTGACAAAGCCCCTTACGCAGCAGAAGCATGATGGCCATTCTAGATCCATCGGTATTAGATACATGGATGATTGGCTTTTAGTGCAAGTGGGAGATTGTTAGTGTTGTGCCCAAAAAGCCAATCATGAGATGATTGTATTTTTGCAAATTGAGTCATGATATTTTATTGAGGCATTAATCCAGCAATTTTGTTTGTTGTTTTGTTTCTGCGTAACATAATAAACATAATTGTAACCCTAGAATAATGATATTCTTAAACGTCCCTAGTCTAGTATTATTGTGGAGCGGGTTGCAATAATACATAATGACTAGCATATGTGGAGACTAATATGAGATATGTAGTCTACATATGGGTACAAGTTGGAGAACTTGTGTACTGGACCGACCCACCATGAGAACACTTCATGGATCGTTATATGAGTGTCATAAGTGATTCTCATAGTGATCATGGTATATGTAGTCCTTCGACCTAAGATCATCAAGGTTCCCTACATGTGAGTCACATACTTTGATACTTTCCTTTGTTGCTCGTAACTGAGTGAACTTGAAGGAGGTCATTGGGTATGTCACATATCATGCGGAGGGATTTGTATGATCAAGATGGGATTTGTCCCTCCTATGTAACGGGAGTGATATCTTTGGGCCCCTTGATAGAGTGAGACTTAGAAAATGCATGGCCATGCTCCGATGAGTTGATATATGATATCAATGTCATCAGTTTAAGTTAGTCTACTCGGTAATCAAGAAACCAAAGATTGGGCTATACGAGAGTGACACATTCCATGTCTCGTGCTTAGTCTTGATATCTTGGACAAAGGGACAATGGCATATATCGGTGATGATCATAAAGGTTTAGTCGATTCACCGACAATCTTGTCACTTGGGTAGCAATGATGTGTTGCTAGACACCGCTCATTGCTTATGATCATAAATGTGATTTATGGTCATTGCCAACATGGCAAGAGCCTATTGGGTCACACACATAGAGCTATTTGGATCATTAGAGTGCATGGGCTAATTATTTGGGTTATGGTTTCACTTTAATTTCGTATTAATAATGGGCCAAGGAGTTGAGCCATTATTAAGCCCGAAATTAAATCCTAATTGGATTAGGGCTTTGAAACCCATTAGGCCTGGAAGTTGAGTCTCACTATAAACACAACTTTTAAGTGAGAAATTCGCAGGTCTCCTTGCCCTAGCCTCCCAAAAGGACAGCCACACTCTTCTCTTGCAATTCCTTGGAGGACGCAAGCTAGCACTGCGAGCGCAAGAGAAACGCATCTGCCGGGACGTGGTGGAAGCGTGGTGATCCCGAGAGGCTCGTGTGGATACCATAGAGAGCCTGAACACGTCAACTGTTCAGGTTTTGTGATTCGACTCTACAGTTGAGTGAGAGATCTCAACCGAAAATTAGGTATGAAATTTTCGAACACCCGGTTTACCCCGTTTCACTTGGATCCTGGAGGGTTTCGGTTAAATTCCGCTGCGCTGTTTGGCTCCCGAAACCCAACAAGGAACCTACTCACTACTCCAACAGAGTAAGCAATATCTAGCCGTGTACATACCATGGCATACATCAAGCTTCCAACTGCTGAGGCATATGGAACTTTTTCCATGTCTTCCTTCTCTTTATCAATAGAAGGGCATTGCTTGGAACTTAATCTAAAGTGATTAGCAAGAGGACAACTAACCACTTTAGCCTTGTCCATATTAAACCTTTGAAGCACTTTCCTAATGTACTTCTCTTGTGATAACCACAATTTCTTGGTGCTCCTATCTCTTGTTATTTTCATGACAAGAATTTGCTTTGCTAGCCCCAAGTCTTTCATAGCAAAAGACTTACTCAACTGTTTCTTCAAGTTGTTGATTTTGACATTATTCTGGCCAACAATCAACATATCATTCACATAGAGCAATAGAATAGTGAAATCATCATCAGAGAATTTCTGCATAAACACACAGTGATTTGAAGTAATCTTCTTGTATCCTTGCTCCCCCATAACCGACTCAAACTTTTTATACCACTGCCTAGGTGCCTACTTCAATCCATACAAGCTTGTCTTTCGCTTGCAAGCATGATCCTTTTTTCCTTTTACTTTGAAACCCTCTAGTTGCTCCATGTATATTTCTTCTTCCAAGTCACCATGTAGGAAGGCAGTTTTCACATCCATCTGCTCAATCTCCAAGTCGAGACTTGCTGAAAGTCCCAAAACTGTACAGATGGATGTCATTTTCACAACCAGTGAAAAAATCTCATCAAACTCAATACCTTTCCTTTGGCTAAAATCTTTTGACAACTAATCTGGCTTTGAATCGTGGTTTTGAATTTGATTCTTCATACTTGATTCTAAATACCTTTTTTTTTTAAAGCCCTTTTACATTTTGGCAACTTCACTAGCTCAAATGTTTTGTTCTCATGCAAGGATCTCATTTCTTCTTGTATGGCGCCAATCCACTTTTCATTGTGTTCATCATTCATAGCTTCATTAAAGCTTTCTGGTTCTCCCCCATCAGTCAATAATACATACTAATTTTCAAGGTATCTAGTAGGGCATTGTCGGACTCTATTAAATCTCCTTTAAACTAGAGAACCCACTAGTACTAGTGGTTGTCGATGAACATCATTATCATCAGCATTACCTGGTTCATTCTCAATGGGAGCAGCATGATCACCTTCCTCTGGTTGATCATTTTGTACATCATCTCCATTCTGTCTTTGCACTACTGTTGGAGGAATCAGTTGTAAATTTGTTGAACTACCATGAGATCTTAAAGCATTCTTCTCAGCTTTCTCAATATCCTCAATGGTCTGATCTTCAACAAATACAGCATCACGGCTTCTGACAAGCCTTTTAGTTACTGAAACATAAAATCTATAGCCAAACTGATCTTGGCCATAACCAATAAATACACACTGTCGTGTCTTGACATCCAGTTTTGACCTCTCATCCTTCGGGATATGCACGTCGGCTTTGCAGCCAAACACTTACAGATGGTCATAGAAGATATCCTTTCCTGACCATACTTTCTCCGGAACATCATACTGTAGAGGGACACATGGTGAAAGATTCAGCACGTGAGTAGCTGCTAACAATGCTTCACCCCAGAACATCTGAGGTAACTTTGCATGTGAAAGTAAACATTTCAGTCTCTCCATTAAGGTTTTGTTCATCTTCTCAGCTAAACCATTTAACTGTGGTGTCTTAGGAGGTGTTGTCTGATGTCAAATGTCATGCTCTTTGCAATATGCATCAAATGGTCCAATGTACTCTCCACCATTATCTGTCTGAATGCACTTCAGCTTTTTGCTGGTTTAGCTCTCAACCAGGGTTAGAAATTGTTTGAAAACTTCTAACACCTGATCTTTTGAATTTAGAGTGTATACCCAAGTTTTTCGAGAATGATCATCAATGAAAGTCACAAAGTATCGAGCACCACCAAGTAACTTTGGCATTGGCCCATATAGATCTGAGTGCACCAGATCCAACACATTCTTCATTCCGAAAGGAGGGGAACTTTTGAAAGACACTTTATTTTGCTTTCCTACTAGACAATTAGCACATCTCTTCAAATGGACCTGATCCAATCCAGATAATGTCTTCCTTTTGACAAAATGGGTCATGCTTTTCTCACTCATGCAACCTAGTTGTTTATTCCATAAGTCTACTGTACTGTCATTCTCCACTACATTCGTAGCATCCTGGGAAAGCTTTGCCTGCATCGTGTACAGTTTTGAGTTCTTTATTCCTCTGGCCACCACCAGGGTTCCTTTGGTCAACTTCCACTGACTATTAAAGAATGTGTTGCAGTAACCTTCATCATCAAGTTTGCCTGTTGAAATCAAATTTAATAGCAAATCTAGAATATGCTTGACATTCTTTAGGATTAATCGTGTACCATTCTGCGTCTCTAGAGAAACATCTCATTTTCCTACAACTTGTGAGAGACCCTCATTCCCATTCTCACAACATTAAAATTGTCACGCCCCAAACTGCCCCTGGCCCATCTGGGTCCGATTATCAGATTAATGCAGCGGAAGTTATTCATACTGAAGGGGCTTTATTAGCTAGTTATGAGCACCTACGGCGTGACTCCAGGATCTATTCTGGTACTAGCTTGTTACTTAAATACTTTCAATGTGTTGTCAGGGTGCTCTCCAGGAACGAGCTAATACCTATGTGGAATTCTAGTGTTCCATTTATGGACTTTACCACTTAGCCGGTTACACACACAAGTCTTTAGATGCCATTTCAACAAAATCCAATAAATCCAGATTCACTGGAAGTCTTCCTTTAGTTACACACATAATCAGCAAATCATACTTGCAATTCAAGCAAAGCATACACTTAATCCATTAAGTGCATAGGATGTATGTCCATCAAGTGTACTAATCCAATGCATGGCAACAAAGAAGCCCATCTCATTTTCAACTTTGAAAACCACATTTATATATCCATGAGCATCAGCCAAGTCTAGTACACATAACATGAATATCCATCATGGCATTTCATCAAAATTCATCCTAAGATAATCATGATCACAATGTGCATCTAACAAGCATCTCCTACTTGGAAAACATACCAAGGATGCTATATGTCCATAACTAGTTAAGTTTAGGTTTTACAGACCAAGTTCTTATGTCTACCCAAACTTTAACTCATAACCTGGAACTCATTCCAGCTTAATAGACCTTGTTCCCACAACTTCTAGACTCCACAAGCCTGCACAAGGAAGTCCAAACCATTAGCTTGTTCCGCAAGTAAAATATACCACATAAGTCACTTAGAGTCAAATGAATATATTAAGCAACACTAAACTCATACCCAACCCTTTAGCAAAACATAACGAGTACTCTAGTACTCCCTACTTGATCTATCAAGCCATCCAATCCACTTCCTGAAAAAAGTAAAGAAGGGCGGGTGAGTTATAAAACTCAGTAAGGATCCAGGTGTGAGGTAAGTAACTCATGACTTTCATAGTCATATCCGGCTTAAAAAGCCAAAATTGTGCCAAGAACGTAATGGCAATGCCAAATCAGAATGAGGTAATCTCTCGTGACTTTTGTAGTCACATATGGCTTCCAAAGCCTATTCTTAAGCCAAGAATGTCATGGCAATTAAATCCAATGCCAAGAATATCATGGCAAATAATCCTGTTCCTGCAAAGGAAAACACTAAAACAAAGAAAACACAAGATACAGCACAATAGCAGCATCAACAATAATAATAATAATTTGGGTCAGCATGCACAAACAACAACGGTTCAGAGAAGCACACAACACACGCACTCAACCACAAGTTTTCCTGGGCAATCACTACTGCCACCCACTACTGGCACTCCTGGCCAGACTGGCAGTACTGGCACCAATGGCACCCCTGGCACCCCTGGCAAGTGTCCAAGGCTTTAAACCTCAATTCTCCTTCTTAATCATACCACCCGTTCCCCTAGAGCTCCGAGTTACATAGTAAGTTGGCCATTCTTACTATAAACTCTAACACTTGCCTTTATATTGATTAGCTAATCAAACCATATATATATCCAGAATTGCCCATTATTCATATCCATAGTTGCCGAAGCAACAATCCACGTCCAATATGCACTTACGTGCCCAAAGTTGCCGAAGCAATGATACCTCATCAATTATGCACTTACGTGCCCAATTATTAAACTAAGAAAGTAACATGAGCCCTCACACAAAGAACAACTAACCCGCTGCACACCTATGATCACTTGGTACTATGACCATCACATAGGGGCATTTATACTCACAAACAATATCATGGAAGTACACCATGCAATAAGTGAGTAAAGGATCCTTACCACCATTGGTGTAACCTTTTGCTTATTGCCTTTGCTTTGCTTTGTTTGTTGTTGGAACTTTGCCATTTCCTTAATGGACCTCACTTAAGGAGGTAAAGGCCCACTTAGCCTTTTTGTGAACTGAGGCCCATATTAACCTTTTCAGGACTTGGGCCTATATTAACCTTTTCAGGATTTAGCCCATTTTCCAATAATGCCATTATGGCCCAAAATAGCCCATTTCATAATTTATGGACCAAGAACAGTTGGTTTTTAATTTGGGTCTTCAAATTTAACTTTTGGCCCAAATAGCCCCATCATTTCTTTTTCTTGCTTTTCTTTCATCTTTTGCTTGTTTCCTTCCTTGGAATGGCCACACAAGCCTCGAGGCACCAAGAACACTTGGTTTCATGCCTCCAAATGCCATGTATACTCATGGCCGAAACCTCCATCCTTGCTTTCCATGGCTTAAAAGTGCCATGCATATAAAGAGCTCTTGAGTTGAGCTCAAGAACAACAATATCCTTCCATGGCCGAAATATCCACTTGATTTCCTTGCAAAAATCCAACATGGCCAAGTCATTAGAGAGTAGCATCTAGCTCAAAATACATGAAACTACCAAGAAAAACTTGGTTCACTTACAACCTTTAAATGGCCGAAACTTGAGCTTCACTTTCTTGGAGTTCGTCTTCATCTTCTTGCTCTTCATGGCTTAGAAATGCCATGCATGTAAGGAGCTCTTGAGGTGAGCTCAAGAACACCATTTTATCCATATGGCCGAAACTTCACAAGCATTTCTTCATGGGTTTTCTTTGATTTCTCACTTTGTTCTTGGTCTAGATGGGTTTAGGAGCTTGAAAGCTTCAAGAAAATGTGTTTGCATGTGCAAGAACATGTATTTCTAGCTATGACCGAATCTTAGATGAAGAAAGAAGGAGATGGAGTTTGAAGAACACCATGGCTGGAACTTAGAGAGAAGGGAGAGCTTTTGGTGCTAGAGAGAGAGTGGAAATGAAAATGAAATGAAAGTGGGAGTGATGGCTGGTTATGCACTTGCAAATGAAAGAGAAATGAAACTCAAATGCATTCTAAATGTGCATTAAACGTATATTCAAAGAAGGTGGGTGGTCATGGTGCTAAGTGAAGTGAAATGCACCCAAAATGCATATCAAATGCATAATTTGGAGGTATGGACGAATTTTGAATGAAAAAGGTACGAAAATAAGTCAAAAATGATGGGCCAATATTTTAATGTAAGTGGGAGACAATGTAAGTGGGTGATTAAAATATGGTGAGTGGGATTTGTAGTGGGAGACAAGGCATGGGTAATAGAATAGTCAAATTGGGAAAGTGGGGGACAAAAGTAAGTGGGGTAATATTTAATTGGTGAGTGGAGGATGTAGTGGAGGGATTAAATAATTATGAGTGGAATGTGTAGTAGGCCAATTTTAAATTGATAACATGGGGTGGCTGGCCATGCATATATTTTTCATGAAAAATGGCCAAATTACTCACTTGGTCCTCCATCTTTCTCCAACTTTGCAATTGAGTCCCTCAACTTCCAAACTTGCCATTTTTTATCACCCAAACTCTTGGCCTTAGCCAAGCATAATTCTCAGAGTGTCCAACACTCATTAATGCCCATTCCATAAATAATTCAAAGTCTCTACAAATAATTTCGCTAAGTTTCCAAATTAGGAAACTATTTATGCCACTAATCCACTTAACCCGGTAATTAATCATTCATCACTTTCCGGGTGTAACAACACTCCCCACCTTAAGAAATTTGGTCCTCCAAATTTCCTAGGAGTCCAAAATCTCATACTCAGGTAGTTTGTAGTTCATTACCAGAACACTGGTGGACTACCTTAATTATCAAGCAGCCTCCTTCTTGGCCATATAAGTACTCATCTCCCCCTTTTGTTTCAACTCTCTCTTTTAACTCCAGATTATATGCTGGATAGCTCTCCTCATAAAGTCTTTACTTGCCTTGATTCATAAGTCATAGCCTGTTTCCCCTTTTTCATAAGACTCAGCCCAACCCATCAATAATTAACTGATATTTCTTAGTAACGTCTGGTGAAACCAGTATTGGGCTGCAGTCAATCTGTTCTCCAGTTCCTCATAATCAAAGGTTTCTTCCATTCCAAGATAACTTTATCTTCACAGGATCAATAGTTAAACCCTGCTTATTGATCAACTGTCCAAGGATTTCAACTTCCTTAGCCCATAATTGGCACTTAGTTTGCCATACAACTGTTATTCCTTTTCAGGCTGGGCAACACTCTTGGGTGCTCTTTCTTGATTCTCAACTGGAAATATCCAGATTCGAGGTTTAGTTTCCTCCATTATAGAGGTATAGATGCCTTCCAGGTAACCATACCTGGCCAATGATTTCTCAAGGCCAATTTACCCCGATACTTACTTAGCTCCATAACTTCAGGAATAACTATCCTGTAAGGAGTAATATGTGCTGGTGCAGCTCCTGGCACCAATGTCTGTGATTACTCTACTAGTGCTAAGCATGCCAATTTTCTCCTCATCTATTATTCATAAATTTTATTCCTGATAGCTCTATCCAGGCATGCTTCGTATCATATTTCCAGTTCATCCTTTAACTACCATAGATGCACTAGTATTAAAATTGGTACTTTAATACTGTCAAATAAAAAATACCTGTCAGGATTTATTTGAAAGACCCTGACCTGGCCCATTTCTTTATCAACATCTTCACATAAGCTTTTTCCTTGCATTGGTCTTGGCCTCTAGCCAAGTCTTCCATGCCTTTTATCAATCAGGACATATTGCCCTGCAATATTTCCTTTTAGGCTTTCCTTGTACCCTCAATCTGGAATACTCTTCCAGTATACTAAATTTTCCTTTCCTGCTCCAGAATATACTATGGTGAATCCATAATTCATATTTTAGTCCTGATCCACCTGCTACAATCCCTCATGGGGTCTTATGTCTTTCTAGGCAGTACAATCTTCTATCCAGTAATTCTGGATGCACTCAAGTAATTCTGGACATTGTCCTCATGAACTTCTGGACACTGTACTTAAGATTACTGCCCATGATCATATAGCATGGCCTTTGGCCACAAAATCTTCCTCTAGTCTCGCCTGACAATTCATAATAATTGCCTTCCTTTTCTTGGCTCACGTGCCAAGTTTTAACCATCTATTCCTCTTGATACCTTTTTCATCTTGCTGGTACTCCCGAGGTCTCTCAGAATTTATCATGTGGACTACTTTCATTACTCATTCTTGGTTCATATACCAAGTATCTTCTGCTTCATTTCTTAGATGGTTTCTGCATCTTGCTAGCCTTTCATGGCTTATTTCTGGAGTTCTTGCTCCAGGGTCATAGTCTTTAATTTCAACATGTCCAGTTCCTTTGCTTCTGAACTCTCTTCTTTCATCATCATTATCATAATCACCAATTCCACTGGTTTAATCTTGTAGCATATATTCTCTTTCTATTCTTTTCCTCATTGTTAGCTCTCTTTATTGCCCAGCAATTTCTGGGACTCATACTTGACAAAAGGTCTGGTATGCTCAATGGTTATCATAACCATTGACACTGCTTCCAATATTCCTTTTCTTAGGGCTTCAAGGTCTGTTACTAGGCCTCAACTTGGTCCTCTGGCACAAAGCCAGTACAATCCCCTTTCCTTGGCATAAAGCCAGTGTATCCACTTTCATTGGCACAAAGCCAGTATTCTCACTTTCATTGGCATAAAGCCAGTATTCTTATTTTCATTGGCACAAAGCCAGTATTCTCACTTTCATTGGCACAAAGCCAGTATTCTCATTTTCATTGGCACAAAGCCAGTATTCTCATTTTCATTGGGCCTCTTGTTCACATCTTTGGTTCTCATCCTGTTCACAACAACAAAGCAAAGCACAATACACATATATGCTCAATACTCATAAGTGACTCAACCTAATGGACTTCCTATGTGGGAACAAGTCTATACTATAACCATCAATGACCAGAACACTGGTCCTCCAGAGCAAATCCATGCTCTGATACCAAAAACTGTCACGCCCCAAACTGCCCCTGGCCCATCTGGGTCCGATTATCAGATTAATGCAGCGGAAGTTATTCATACTGAAGGGGCTTTATTAGCTAGTTATGAGCACCTACGGCGTGACTCCAGGATCTATTCTGGTACTAGCTTGTTACTTAAATACTTTCAATGTGTTGTCAGGGTGCTCTCCAGGAACGAGCTAATACCTATGTGGAATTCTAGTGTTCCATTTATGGACTTTACCACTTAGCCGGTTACACACACAAGTCTTTAGATGCCATTTCAACAAAATCCAATAAATCCAGATTCACTGGAAGTCTTCCTTTAGTTACACACATAATCAGCAAATCATACTTGCAATTCAAGCAAAGCATACACTTAATCCATTAAGTGCATAGGATGTATGTCCATCAAGTGTACTAATCCAATGCATGGCAACAAAGAAGCCCATCTCATTTTCAACTTTGAAAACCACATTTATATATCCATGAGCATCAGCCAAGTCTAGTACACATAACATGAATATCCATCATGGCATTTCATCAAAATTCATCCTAAGATAATCATGATCACAATGTGCATCTAACAAGCATCTCCTACTTGGAAAACATACCAAGGATGCTATATGTCCATAACTAGTTAAGTTTAGGTTTTACAGACCAAGTTCTTATGTCTACCCAAACTTTAACTCATAACCTGGAACTCATTCCAGCTTAATAGACCTTGTTCCCACAACTTCTAGACTCCACAAGCCTGCACAAGGAAGTCCAAACCATTAGCTTGTTCCGCAAGTAAAATATACCACATAAGTCACTTAGAGTCAAATGAATATATTAAGCAACACTAAACTCATACCCAACCCTTTAGCAAAACATAACGAGTACTCTAGTACTCCCTACTTGATCTATCAAGCCATCCAATCCACTTCCTGAAAAAAGTAAAGAAGGGCGGGTGAGTTATAAAACTCAGTAAGGATCCAGGTGTGAGGTAAGTAACTCATGACTTTCATAGTCATATCCGGCTTAAAAAGCCAAAATTGTGCCAAGAACGTAATGGCAATGCCAAATCAGAATGAGGTAATCTCTCGTGACTTTTGTAGTCACATATGGCTTCCAAAGCCTATTCTTAAGCCAAGAATGTCATGGCAATTAAATCCAATGCCAAGAATATCATGGCAAATAATCCTGTTCCTGCAAAGGAAAACACTAAAACAAAGAAAACACAAGATACAGCACAATAGCAGCATCAACAATAATAATAATAATTTGGGTCAGCATGCACAAACAACAACGGTTCAGAGAAGCACACAACACACGCACTCAACCACAAGTTTTCCTGGGCAATCACTACTGCCACCCACTACTGGCACTCCTGGCCAGACTGGCAGTACTGGCACCAATGGCACCCCTGGCACCCCTGGCAAGTGTCCAAGGCTTTAAACCTCAATTCTCCTTCTTAATCATACCACCCGTTCCCCTAGAGCTCCGAGTTACATAGTAAGTTGGCCATTCTTACTATAAACTCTAACACTTGCCTTTATATTGATTAGCTAATCAAACCATATATATATCCAGAATTGCCCATTATTCATATCCATAGTTGCCGAAGCAACAATCCACGTCCAATATGCACTTACGTGCCCAAAGTTGCCGAAGCAATGATACCTCATCAATTATGCACTTACGTGCCCAATTATTAAACTAAGAAAGTAACATGAGCCCTCACACAAAGAACAACTAACCCGCTGCACACCTATGATCACTTGGTACTATGACCATCACATAGGGGCATTTATACTCACAAACAATATCATGGAAGTACACCATGCAATAAGTGAGTAAAGGATCCTTACCACCATTGGTGTAACCTTTTGCTTATTGCCTTTGCTTTGCTTTGTTTGTTGTTGGAACTTTGCCATTTCCTTAATGGACCTCACTTAAGGAGGTAAAGGCCCACTTAGCCTTTTTGTGAACTGAGGCCCATATTAACCTTTTCAGGACTTGGGCCTATATTAACCTTTTCAGGATTTAGCCCATTTTCCAATAATGCCATTATGGCCCAAAATAGCCCATTTCATAATTTATGGACCAAGAACAGTTGGTTTTTAATTTGGGTCTTCAAATTTAACTTTTGGCCCAAATAGCCCCATCATTTCTTTTTCTTGCTTTTCTTTCATCTTTTGCTTGTTTCCTTCCTTGGAATGGCCACACAAGCCTCGAGGCACCAAGAACACTTGGTTTCATGCCTCCAAATGCCATGTATACTCATGGCCGAAACCTCCATCCTTGCTTTCCATGGCTTAAAAGTGCCATGCATATAAAGAGCTCTTGAGTTGAGCTCAAGAACAACAATATCCTTCCATGGCCGAAATATCCACTTGATTTCCTTGCAAAAATCCAACATGGCCAAGTCATTAGAGAGTAGCATCTAGCTCAAAATACATGAAACTACCAAGAAAAACTTGGTTCACTTACAACCTTTAAATGGCCGAAACTTGAGCTTCACTTTCTTGGAGTTCGTCTTCATCTTCTTGCTCTTCATGGCTTAGAAATGCCATGCATGTAAGGAGCTCTTGAGGTGAGCTCAAGAACACCATTTTATCCATATGGCCGAAACTTCACAAGCATTTCTTCATGGGTTTTCTTTGATTTCTCACTTTGTTCTTGGTCTAGATGGGTTTAGGAGCTTGAAAGCTTCAAGAAAATGTGTTTGCATGTGCAAGAACATGTATTTCTAGCTATGACCGAATCTTAGATGAAGAAAGAAGGAGATGGAGTTTGAAGAACACCATGGCTGGAACTTAGAGAGAAGGGAGAGCTTTTGGTGCTAGAGAGAGAGTGGAAATGAAAATGAAATGAAAGTGGGAGTGATGGCTGGTTATGCACTTGCAAATGAAAGAGAAATGAAACTCAAATGCATTCTAAATGTGCATTAAACGTATATTCAAAGAAGGTGGGTGGTCATGGTGCTAAGTGAAGTGAAATGCACCCAAAATGCATATCAAATGCATAATTTGGAGGTATGGACGAATTTTGAATGAAAAAGGTACGAAAATAAGTCAAAAATGATGGGCCAATATTTTAATGTAAGTGGGAGACAATGTAAGTGGGTGATTAAAATATGGTGAGTGGGATTTGTAGTGGGAGACAAGGCATGGGTAATAGAATAGTCAAATTGGGAAAGTGGGGGACAAAAGTAAGTGGGGTAATATTTAATTGGTGAGTGGAGGATGTAGTGGAGGGATTAAATAATTATGAGTGGAATGTGTAGTAGGCCAATTTTAAATTGATAACATGGGGTGGCTGGCCATGCATATATTTTTCATGAAAAATGGCCAAATTACTCACTTGGTCCTCCATCTTTCTCCAACTTTGCAATTGAGTCCCTCAACTTCCAAACTTGCCATTTTTTATCACCCAAACTCTTGGCCTTAGCCAAGCATAATTCTCAGAGTGTCCAACACTCATTAATGCCCATTCCATAAATAATTCAAAGTCTCTACAAATAATTTCGCTAAGTTTCCAAATTAGGAAACTATTTATGCCACTAATCCACTTAACCCGGTAATTAATCATTCATCACTTTCCGGGTGTAACAAAAATCGCCAGGTGTGTAAGATGAGAAAAATTCTTTCTGAGAAGTGACATGAATGGTAGCACCACTGTCAATCACCCAGCTCATCTCATGGGTTGCAAGATCGACAATATCATCATCAAGGACAATGTTGAACTCATTGGCAACATTTGCTTGCTCATCATCACTACTATTATCTTTCTTCGGTCCTTTCCCTTTATTTTGGTCTTGCTTGAGTTTTTGACAAAATCTCTGGATATGCCCCATTTTCCTGCAGTAATGGCATTCAATATTTGCATATTTGTTTGACCTTCCTCTACTGTTACCTCTTGGCTTTGGCCTCTTACTCTCACTTCTCCCTATGGAATCTGCCATGAGAAGGTCCGACTGTGATGAAGAGGATCCTTGTGATCTTTGTCTCATCTCTTCATTCAGTATTCCACTTTTGACGAATTCCACATTTACTACACCATTTAGTGTAGAATTTGTAAGTGAAATTCTCAAAGTCTCCTAAGACTCTGGTAATGAGTTCAGCATTATAAGAGTGAGTGCCTCGTTGTCAAACTTGATGGCCATCGTAGATAACTGTTCCACAATTCCTTGCAAATCATTCAGGTGATCTGTCATGGATGAACCTTCCTGGTATTTTATCTGAAGCAATCTTGTCAGATAAAATAATTTGTTGTTGCCAGTTTTTGAAGCGTACAGCTCCTCAAGTTTGTTCCAAAGTGTCCGTGCATGAGTTTTTGCAGATATGTGGTTGTAAACATTATGTTCGACAAATTGCGGATGCAACCACATACTTGCTCATACTCGAATGCCCACTCTTCTTTCGATCTGTCCTCCGGTTTGGTTGTACCAAACACAGGCAAGTGCATCTTTGTCACATATAGGACATCCTTCATCTTGCTTCTCCATATGTGGTAATTCGAGCCATTCAGACTAATCATCTTGCTGGTCTTGGCCTCTATGATGCTAATAAATACCCAGTATCAAGCAAAATGGTGAATAATAATCTAACTTATTTTCTGATATGGAAGATCCACTTTTCAGTGGCAACCACAGAGCACATGATAAGTAGATATAAACACTGGGTCTTGCTATGATACCAGTTGTTGGGATCGCGTAGTAGGTGATAACTTCGGAAGCAAGGTGATTAGTAAAATGACACCAGAAAATTTACGTGGTTCACCCTTAATTTTAGGGCTACGTCCACAGGACAAACTTCGAGATTTTCTTCCACTATAAAAATAGTAGGCTTACAAAGAAAGAATCTTCTCTAGACAAAAATTCTAGAGGTATGAGACATACCTAAAATAGTGGCACTCAAGTGTTTCCCAAACACCCAAAAAATTATCTCACTATTTTATCACTCTCAAAAAATAAATCTCTCTCTCCTAATTTTCTTTTGCTCCTCAAATAAGCAAGCTTCACCGGGTTGTACAAAAAATATGAAAACAGAGTGGAATTTTATAGTCGAGGCTCTGCATCCGATTCTTTAATTTCTGTCGCGATTTGCAGCAGTTTTTCTCCGCCACCCCCAGCGCAATTTCAATTTTAGCTACAAATTAATTGCAGCTGCTTCTGTGATCAACTGCAATTGTTGAAAGGAAAGAGAAGACGACAGAAGCAACAGAAGAAGAGAATGAAGAGAGAGAGAGAAAAAAAAGTAAAATAAAAAATGAGCCCCACCTCAGTCAACAAAAAGTAGTTTTTGTTCGCCTTCTTTCTCTTCCTGCTAAATCAAAATTATTCTTCCTCTTGGCAATCTTATCCAATCTCCCATTGGTTTCTTTTATTTTGGTCCCAATTCTGTGGTGAAAGGCAAGTTGCTTGAAAAAGAAATAAGACAATAAGCGACGTACCTTTATTTTGAACGTCGTAGGAAGTCTGGTTTCATTCGTCCGATGCTTTGGTAGTGCAAAGTTACACTCATCAAGCACCTCCTCCATGTCGTAAGCTACGTCCCTGAGGCCGTCCAACCAAAATTTGATCCTTTGATCGATCCATTGCTTCTCCTCTGCATCTTCTAGCAACACAGAAATAGCCTCCAAGTTGCTTTTAAGTCTGCATACATATTTTTTGATGCCCTTGATGAGCTTAACTTCTTCTAGCGCACCACTGGAGATGATCGGTGCTAGTTGCCCCAAGACACCTATACGTAATGCCTGATGTTGGGTTTCGGGAGCCAAACAAGCGCAACAGAATTTAACTGAAACCCTCTAGGATCCAAGTGAAACGGGGTAAACCGGGTGTTTGAAAATTTTCATACCTAATTTTTTGTTGAGATCTCTCACCCAATTGTAAAGTTGAATCACAAAACCTAAATAGTTGACGTGTTCAAGCTCTCTATGGTATCCACACGAGCCTCTCGGGATCACCATGCTTCCACTATGTCCCAGCAGATGCGTTTCTCTTACGCTCGTAGTGCTAGCTTACGTCCTCCAAGGAATTACAAGAGAAGAGTACGGTTGTCCTTTTTGGGAGGCTAGGGCAAGAAGCTATGAATTTCTCAATAAAAGTTGTATTTATAGTGAGACTCAACTTCCAGGCCTAATGGGTTTCAAAGGCCTAATCCAATTAGGCTTTAATTTTGGGTTTAATAATGGCTCAACTTTTGGGCCCATTATTAATACGAAATAATTGTGAAACCATAACCCAAATAATTAGCCCATGCACTCTAATGATCCAAATAGCTCTTACCACGTTGGCAATGATCATAAATCACATTTATGATTATAAGCAATGAGCGGTGTCTAGCAGCACATCATTGCTATCTAAGTGACAAGATTGTCAGTGATTCGACTAAACCTTTATGATCATTACCGATATATGTCATTGTCACTTTGTCCAAGATATCAAGACTAAGCACGAGACATGGAATGTGTCACCCTCGTATAGCTCAATCTTTGGTTTCTTGATTACCAAGTAAACGAACTTAAACTGATGACATTGATATCGTATATCAACTCATTCGAGCATGGTTATGCATTTTCTAAGCCTCACTTTATCAAGGGGCTCGAAGATATCACTCCCGTTATATAGGAGGGACAAATCCCATCTTAATCGTACAAATCCCTCCGCATGATATGTGACATACCCAATGACCTCCTTCAAGTTCACTCAGTCATGAGCAACAAAGGGAAGTATCAAAGTATGTGACTCACATGTAGGGAACCTTGATGATCTTAGGTCAAAGGACTACATATACCATGATCACTATAAGATTCACTTATGACACTTATATAACGATCCATGTAGTATTCTCATGGTGGGTCGGTCCAGTAACAAGATGTCCAACTTGTACCCATATGTAGACTATGTATGTTATATTAGTCTCCACATATGCTAGTCGTTACGTATCATTGAAACTTACTCCACAATAATACTAGATTAGGGATATTTAAGAATATCATTATTCTAGGGTTACAATTATGTTTATTACGTTATGCAGAAACAAACCAACAAACATAATTGCTGGATTAATGCCTAATAAAATATCATGACTCAATGTGCAAAAATACAATCATCTCATGATTGGCTTTTCGGTACAACACTAACACCTGAGCCATAATTTTCTTTAACAGGTAAGAGGTATTGTTCTTTGTTGTAGACACAAGTTGGATATGTTATTCAAGGAGAGCAAAACTCCTTTACTTTTTTCCAGTAACAGGTAACAACATTTTTGTTTTATTTTCTTGTTTTCTCTTATACATGAAAAAGAGAATCAAGAGAGTCGGGCTGGGGGTACAATGCTATACATGCTCAAACTTTTTTTTTTTGCCAAATATGTCCTCAACAATCAAGTCTTAGTAAATTGCATCCACAGTCCCTAATCTTCTTTATTTGTTCTAAACAGACCCTAATCTTAGTACACAATGTCAACTTGGTTCCTAAATTTTCTTTCTCCTACTCCAAGCACACGGATGCTTGTTAATTTAACATCTCAACCACCATTTTCACTGGATTTGTTTCTTACCTACTGCAATCGCTAATCCTTTTCCCACAATGTAATTTCCATAGCCTCTTTCTGTTAGTATTGTGCCCAAAATGCCAATCATGAGATGATTGTATTTTTGCACATTGAGTCATGATATTTTATTGAGGCATTAATCCAGCAATTTTGTTTGTTGTTTTGTTTCTGCGTAACATAATAAACATAATTGTAACCCTAGAATAATGATATTCTTAAACATCCCTAGTCTAGTATTATTATGGAGCGGGTTGCAATAATACATAATGACTAGCATATGTGGAGACTAATATGAGATATGTAGTCTACATATGGGTACAAGTTGGAGAACTTGTGTACTGGACTGACCCACCATGAGAACACTTCATGGATCGTTATATGAGTATCATAAGTGATTCTCATAGTGATCATGGTATATGTAGTCCTTCGACCTAAGATCATCAAGGTTCCCTACATGTGAGTCACATACTTTGATACTTTCCTTTGTTGCTCGTAACTGAATGAACTTGAAGGAGGTCATTGGGTATGTCACATATCATGCGGAGGGATTTGTATGATCAAGATGGGATTTGTCCCTCCTATGTAACGGGAGTGATATCTTTGGGCCCCTTGATAGAGTGAGACTTAGAAAATGCATGGCCATGCTCCGATGAGTTGATATATGATATCAATGTCGTCAGTTTAAGTTGGTCTACTCGGTAATCAAGAAACCAAAGATTGGGCTATACGAGAGTGACACATTCCATGTCTCGTGCTTAGTCTTGATATCTTGGACAAAGGGACAATGGCATATATCGGTGATGATCATAAAGGTTTAGTCGATTCACCGACAATCTTGTCACTTGGGTAGCAATGATGTGTTGCTAGACACCGCTCATTTCTTATGATCATAAATGTGATTTATGATCATTGCCAATATGGCAAGAGCCTATTGGGTCGCACACATAGAGCTATTTGGATCATTAGAGTGCATGGGCTAATTATTTGGGTTATGGTTTCACTTTAATTTCGTATTAATAATGGGCCAAGGAGTTGAGACATTATTAAGCCCGAAATTAAATCCTAATTGGATTAGGGCTTTGAAACCCATTAGGCCTGGAAGTTGAGTCTCACTATAAATACAACTTTTAAGTGAGAAATTCACAGGTCTCCTTGCCCTAGCCTCCCAAAAGGACAGCTGCACTCTTCTCTTGCAATTCCTTGGAGGACGCAAGCTAGCACTGCGAGCGCAAGAGAAACGCATCTGCCGGGACGTGGTGGAAGCGTGGTGATCCCGAGAGGCTCGTGTGGATACCATAGAGAGCCTGAACACGTCAACTATTCAGGTTTTGTGATTCGACTTTACAGTTGAGTGAGAGATCTCAACCAAAAATTAGGTATGAAATTTTCGAACACCCGGTTTACCCCGTTTCACTTGGATCCTGGAGGGTTTCGGTTAAATTCCGCTGCGCTGTTTGGCTCCCGAAACCCAACACTTTCCTCAACCACCTCATTACAACCCTTACACACTAACATTATCGTCATCTCCACTTGACATGCTTAGTTGAAGGAAGAAACATGTGACCCAACATAAAGTCCAACAGTATGAGCCACACACTGTTCTTCACTTAAATTGTTGCCCTCAAGGTCTAACACCTTCAAGTCAAGATCTTTAGCCCACTACGATGATGGACCTCTGGGCCAAAAAGCGATGGAAATTGCATCACCGCGTAAAGAGCACCTGTGATAGGTAAAATTGGAGTTAAGTGAAAATGATGGTTGAAGTGTTAGATTAACAAGTTTTGGTCACTTGGGAAAGGAGGAAAAAAAATTTAGGATCAAAATTGACATTTTGCAATAAATTTCTATCAAATTTATTCGTTAAATTAATGAGAATACCACAAATAAGATACAATTTTTTATGCCAAAGACTTTAAAGATAATAAAAGTTAAAAGAGAATCCGTTTACTAACAAGAACAAAAAAACACTTGAGAAACCAAAAAACCATAGCTACTTGCCTCCACACCTTTTCAGTGTTTCAAACCTTCTTCAATCTATAGTTTATCTGGATGGACTTGGCTCTTATACCAAGCCTAGCAAGTCTATTTGTTATTTTATGTCATTCGATCACTCTAATCGCTAATATATCCTTTGTGTGTGCTTCTCCTTTTGGCGATCCATATCCTTCTAAAGATGAGTTTGTTGGCAGACATCAAGTGTCATGGCTAGATTAGTAGTAGATTGTGATCCGTCATTGCATTGATCGTGATTTAACTAAGCTTGAAGAAGATGACATGAAAATTGTAATGGTGGTGAGAAATATCCGAATAATGGATAGGGGATTTTTTGTTGTTTTTTTATTTTATTTTTACACTTTTTCTTTCTTTAGTGCTCATTTAAGTATTATGTCTGGATCATGGTGTATTTAGTCCAACTGTGTGTTGCATTGAGTCAGTGTGTTGGAGTGTCCAATCAGTTTGTTAGCTTGTTATTTTAGTATCCCTTTTTAGATCTGTAGGTATAAATATTGAGATTATTCAAATTATTAATAGAAGTTTGTCTTCCTAGTATGATTTCTTTTAGACACATTGTAAGGCTTATAATTGAGGAAACTATACTTCATCTATTAGTGTTTTATTGTTATTATAGATATCATTTAACATACAATTAATAAGATAAATAAAAAAAAACACTTGGGTACTACAAGTAAAGTTTACCCATTATTCGAGGACCCACTTTGTTGAAGCCAGAAAATAAAAAGGTTCCTTATGTTCCATGAGTCCATTTCCACTTCCATTTACTTAACAAAAGTGGCAGCCTGGCAGTGGCAGGTGCTTTACGATGAATTTTACTATTCGATGACCCACTGATGTTGAAGCCAGGTCATAAAAGGTGGTACTGCGTCAACTTTTCTTGTGCTCTTTATTTGTACAAATTCATCATAGAGCACCTGTCACTTTTGTTAAAGAAACGGAACACTAGCACGTGGCTCTTTAAAATGGCTTTTCTACACCAGTTGACCATGTCATGTGGATGTTAAAATAGTACTATAATTGTACCACTTTGTTTTTATCTAATATGCAGATATGTTTTTTTATAAGGTTTGAATTCTATTCATTTTGGTGGAATTACAGCTAACCTTTTGTTTACACCAACATTATTGGAAGGTTCAAATTTGCCCATTAATTATTAGCAACTATGGGATTACAGTTCCTTGTGAATATTAGTCTCTTGGCACGTGTTTTCCGCTACCAATTATTGTAAATTATTACTTAATGGAGTATAAAATGTACTTCATATGCAAAACTAATTTTACGGTAAAAATTTAAATTTATAAAAGGAAAATGATGTTGAAAATTAAAGAAACATTATCATAATTTAAATGAACAATTTACAATAATGAAGAGTATTATTTACAATTTACAAAAAAAAAAAGAAACTACCCACGCCTAAAATAGCTTCCTCCAGATAGGCTTTATTCGGAGGACCACATAAGAATGTGAGCCCATCCATGCAAATTTGCAATCTAGCACACAAAGGCATGTTTTTATTTTAGTATTCAAAAACATGCTTTACAAATATATAAGGGAAGATGTATTAGTATTCTAGAGGGTAAATTTTATTTGTGGTTCTTAAACTTTTTGCGTTGTTCTAAACGGGTTCCCAATCTTAATTTTGTCCTCTTAATGTCCCTCACCCACCTATTTTTGTACCAATTATAGTCCTTTCATCACTTTTATAGTTATTTTTTACGGAAATTCTGTGAAAAGTGATTAAATTGGTTCAACTTTTTATTATTCCCACTCAAATCACCTTCTTTTTCTTATTCCCACTCAAATCACCTTCAACCTAGTAAATTACTACTTCAACCACCATCTCCATCTTTTTCCCTCCTTCGCTATCTCTCTTCCAACCCCATGGTGTTTTGTCAAACTAGACATAAAGTTCACCGAAAGCTGTGGATTAGTTGTCAAACTCAACCAGCGATGCAAGCTTTTTTGTTTCATTCAAATCTTTAGAATCAAACTATAGGACAAACAAGGCAAACATACAACACAATATCCAAATATTTCTCCAAAAAACTTCTCCAAGTCTAGGTGCTTCAAGCACCATCGACTCTAACATTGAAAACTCATCAACCGAGTTGCTACATCAGTGCTATGGCTTTCCTCCATTCTTGTCGCTCAAGCTCGACTAGCTTGAATCCTCAGGTTTGACATTGGAAATGAGATCAAGATTCTCGGGCTACTGGAATTGGACCTTAGATTGGGCCCGTCGATTGTGGTAGCTCAAAAATTCATTGGGCATTTTGATGACATCGGAAGTCAAGATTTTGATTTGAGTTTGTTGTTGATGGCAATCGAAGGATTGAATTTGAATTAAGTGAAGCCAACCGCCAGGGCATGAGCCCTTAGCTTTGCAGACCTCTCTGCCACCTTACAAATCAACTCTAGGTAGCAAGAGCACATTGATAGTTCATAGCTCCGTTGTCGCTTCCACCATTGCACCCACGGGCCCAGACTCAACCACCATACGGCGGTTGCCCTCATCAGTGCCAGCTACAACTTTGTGGCTGGTTTTGCCTCACTTGGCTTTTCAAATTTGAAACAATCGTTCCTGCATGCATTCAGACAAGCAAGTGGAGTTAGATGATAGGTTGAGAACTAGGCATCATTCGAATCTTGGGTATCAGATTGAAACTTGGGTCTAGAATCAAATTCTGTTATGGTTGAATTGGGTATTAGATTGAAGCTGTAGGATGTTGATAAAGATGATATAGAAGAGAATGAGGACTTCGGATGGGTTGAACAATTTTTCAAGGTTGGAGGTGCAGGAGGAAGTGGAGGGGTCAGGGATAGGAGGGGAGGGGAGGGTAAGAAAAAATATGGTGGTTGAAGTGCTAATTTACTAGGTTGAGGGTGATTTTGGTGGGATTAAAATGTAGGACCAATGTTGCAATTTTTCACAAAATTTCTATCCAAGTTAACCATGAAAGTAACAGAAGGACCACAATTGAAACAAAAATAAAAACGTTAGGAATTTTAAGGAGGTCAAAATAAAGATTAAGAACCCATTTAGGTCAACATGAAAATGTTAGAGACCACAAATGAAATTTACTTGTATTCTAGATATGAAAAAAAGAATGTAAGCTTTTTTGAAGCCTAGAAGGCAACTAAAGTAACTTTATATGACACTTTAGATAAGGAAAGGCATGTTGAATGAATAGAGCAAGACCAATATCTCATTATCTTTTGGCCAAAATGTACAATTGGTCCTCCAACTTGGAACACTCATGTGAGTTAATTCTTTATCTTTAACTCAATGTAGGTTAGTCCTCTAACCTAGTAGATTAAGTGTCTTAGCCCCTTAACTTTGCTAAATTGAGCAAATTAGTCCCATGTGGATGGAAAGTGTTCACATGCAAACATGTGAGGTAAACACCATGTGTGAGATGTTTGAATTAAAAAAAGCTTTCAAAATCCCCAAAAAGTGGCGAGCTTTACTCTGTTTTGGTCTGGTAATTTGAAAGCAATTTTGCAAGGATGCAGCCTAGGAATTGTGAATGTCTGTTGATTTAGTGAAGTCACAATGAAGGCAAGAAAATGGAGATAGAGGTGGCATGGTTGATATTTTCTATTGTGCTTTGCCATAAGGTTTATGCAGCATGGAGAAATACAAGGAATGCGGGTCGATGGCTACTCGAAGCATTGGGTAAGGGTTGAATTTGATTTTTGGGGTGTGTAAATCCATCAGATGCTTTAAGCCATGTGCAAAATACTATTACAATAAATAAGATAATAGTTTCTCCAAACTAAAAATGAATATTAATGGAACCTATTGCATAAGAACCATTTTTGTATAGTATACATGCGCTAGTTTTGGTTAGTGCCTCATTAATTTAAATGATGACAACAAAGAAATCCTCTATAAAGTATAATTTTTTATCATTTGATGCATAAAACAATAAAAATATTGTATTTCTTTGGAAAATTTAAAAAAAAAAAAATTTCTTCTCACTTTAAGAAATTGGAGGATTAGTTTTGGAAAGCATTTAGAAGAAAGAACAATTAATGGCAAATTGCCATTTTCCTAAAAAAATTTTGAAGCTCGAACATAATAAAAGTCAGGGAAAAGATCACTTTTAGTCCTAAATATTTTGCAACATTTTTATTTAAGTCTTGAAACTTTATAAATTTCTGTTTAAGTCGTAGGGCTTTACAAATTTTTATTGGAGTACAGAAATTTGCAAAAAGTATAAACAATTAGCCCCAAAATTAACCCCAATACAGATGGCTGATAATTTAGAACTAACTATTTATACATTTTGAAAGTTTTAGGACTGAAATAAAAATCACAAAGTTTTAGGACTTAAACAGGAGAATGATCAAAGTTATAGGATTGAATGTGCTTTTCCCTATAGACAGAAATAAGAAAAGAATTTATCACTCTGGGGCTGCGATTGTGGATTTGATTTTTCTTAATCACCTAAGAATGGATTTAGTTATTACATGAAAATTGCAATTTTACACTTTAAAATGTTTTGAAAGATCACTTTTAAAATATATATATATTTTATAAAAATTAAGTGTTTAGGCTAGATAGAAAAATAAATATAGAAAATAATTATTCTTCAAATGATTATTAAGTAACAAAGTGTTAGCCTTCAAATTATGTTAGTTTTGTGCCTAGTATCTTTGTAAAATGGTTTAGGTGTAAGAGAACACTGGGCGAGGGGCCACTTTCCTCTTAAATAGCACATATACTGATTTAATGGCCTTATAAGTCCCAAAAAGCAGACATTACCTTTTTTGTAAATATATATGTAATCTCAATCTTATACATTTGTATAGATACTTCTAAGTAACAAAAAATTGAATGATAAATGAAAGTAAAATTGGAAACCATTCATTTGATTTTGAAGAGAAAACAGTCTTACTGTTTAGATTTCTAGCTGCTTTCATAAAATTAAAAAAAAAAACCTTAAAACGGATAAGTTTTTCCATGCCTTCATATTTTTATTGAAAAGGAGAATTAGACTGCCCCCAATCGATGGTAAGAGATATTTAGGCCTAGGGATAAGGTCTCTGGTTCGAATCCATTCCCACTTATACGTGAATTAAACTGTCAAATATGGGTTTCAAAGCATGTAGATTTCAGGAAAAAAAAAAAAAAAATAGCCGTATCTTAACCTTTACCGAGTACCAACTAGAAAAGTATACTTCTCCAGTTCTCCTGTATACAGTGGAATATTTTTGAGTGAAAAGAAAAAGTTCTCCTATATACACTTGTGGAATATTTTTTAGTAAAAAGAAAAAAAAAAAAAAAAGAGAATTAGAGGAGGGAAATAGAAAAAGTTACCCCCTAGATTATGTTGCGCTCCAATTCTTTATTGAAGAAATTGGGAGAGGAAACCAGAAATAAATCAGTACCCAGAAAAAAACCAGAAATAAATCAATCACAATACCTTCTCGGATGTGGAGCTAGCAATTGCTAGAAGTAGAAAGAGCGATAAATCTTCAAAGCCATGGAACTGGATCATTACTCATCCGCTGGACCTCTCTTCTGCCGTCTGTAGACAGGGACGATAAACAACTGAGTTAAGCATTGTATTTCTTTTCTTAATTATCTTTTCCCTGTTTTCTTTTAACTAATTATGAGTTCTCTCTGTTCTATCCGCTGGTCAGATATATGCTCTTGTTACCTAATTATTGTGAGTTCACTCTGCTACATGGTTAGGATTTGGGTCTGAAGTATATACTTCAGAACTCAGGAAGTCATGTTGATTATTCAACTCATTAATTTTGTTGATCTTAATTATTTTCTTTCTAAAATGTCTCCTTCCACAAAGGCAAAGAAGTGGTTCTGCTGCCTCGTAATTATTGTCCACTTAATGTTTTTAGACATATCCAAATCCCAAATTTAGACAAATCTGACAAAATACCAAGGGACAAGAATGTTTGCAGATAAATCAAAATGGCAGCAATATGCTCCATAATTGATAGATTGCGCTCAGAGATGTTCTCTGCCCTTATGTATCGAGCCCCACATGCAATTGAGTTTCTAGAGGTGATGAAAATACACCTCGACATGATGATGACCTTTCTCGCTGATACAGAGGGCCTCGAGAAGCTGCTTGCGGTCGACCTTCAGATAGTTTTAGAGAGGATGAGAGACTTGATCTATGAAGCTGATGACATACTCACTGACTGCTTTGAGAGAGATGAATACCAACTGGACAGGTGCTGCTGCAAGTGCTTTCCTACTCGACTGATGTTCAGCCATAATAGGTATAAACTAAAGGACATTAACTATAGGTTAGAGAAGATGGAGAAAATTTTGGCAACGTACTTGAGGGCCCAACAGTCAAGAATCCAGGGAGGTTCAATCGGCCCAACACATCAATTGACCGTTTAGAACCCTGGCCCTCTACCTACAATTTTTGTATTGGATGATGATGTGAAGAAGATAAAACATTGGATCTTCGGCACATATGCCGCGCTTCAAAGTATAGCAATTGTGGGGATGGGTAGCGTAGGTAAAACCACCATTGCTCGGAAAGTTTTCAATGATGATGAACTTTCGACATACTTCGACAAGAGGATCTGGGTGTCTGTTTCTCGAGATTTTAACGTGGAGAACATCATGATAAGCATTTTGCAGCAACTTGGACACGACTTTGGCTCAGGAACTGATCAGCGACAAATGTTGGAAAAGATTCATCAACTTCTAAAAGATAAGTGATGATGCACCTTATTCAATAAACGATTTGAAGGTCCGGAAGCTTGGTTCATCACATGAGTACACTTTGACAAGGAAATCATGAAGACCTGCAAAAGATACTCCGACGCTCAAGTTAATAATGATTCTGATGTGATGCAAATACGAAGGAAAGTGATCTCATACCTGAAATGTGATCATGAATGCTTTTATATAGGCTTTTGGGATAATGTGCCTTGAGATTTAGAACTATTAGATGGAGTGGTTATCTCTTGAGCCGTTAGATCCAGAACAACTGTCCTTTGTGATCAGATTGGGCTTAAAACTCTTAATGAGCCCAATTTTTTTAAGATGATGTTTAGGTCCAATGGGGGCCCAATCTTCTGATATGGGTACCACCATTTGCCCCCCAGCCTCAATAGGACGAGGTAGAGTTCTAATAGAGGCTTATGATATTTTTTATTTTCTAGCAAAGAGAAGAAAAATAACCTTTTTAAAGGTATTTCTATTTTAGGAAAATGTTTTTGGGATATCCCCCATGAAGAAATATTTCTAAAAATGATATTTTTTATAAATATTTCTAAAAGTACTTTTTTGGAAATATCTTTAAAAAGGATACTTTTTTAGAAATAACTTTTGAAAAATAAGAAGTTTCACTCGGCGGATATACTGCTGCCTTGAGCCTTTTGTTTCTCTTCTGCTATCGTGGATCTATCGTCTCCTATTTTTCTTCTAATCTCGCGGATCTACTGCCGCCTCTTTTTTTTTCTTTTGTTTTTAACGCTTCTTTTTTCATTTTCATGTTTTTTTTTGTTGTGTTTTTTTTTTGTCGTCGCTTCTACTCTTTGCGGCACAGATAGACTACCGCCGCCTTGTTTCCCCTTTGGCTGACTCCCGTCGTCTCCTCGCCTTAAGGCATGGGCGGAGCACCGTCACCTCATTCCTTCACCACCTCTGGCTGACTATCGTCTCCTCTTTTCTTAAAGTATGGGTCGACCACCATTGCCGCATTTCTTTATAGCTCTAGCCGACTATTTTCACCTTTTTTCTTAAGGCATGGGCTAACTACCGTCACCTCATTTCCCACTACTTTTGCTAACTACCGTCGTCTCTCTTCTTAAGACATAGGCTGACCACTGTCGCCTCATTTTTATTTTACTTTGACCGCGGCCGCCTTGTTTTGACCGTTGCCACATGATTTTGACTACCTCAATAAGTGCTTTTTCTTACTTATAATCAATGTTATACCTTTTAAAATAGTTATTTAATGTCTTCCAAGATATTAAATGACCTAGAAGACCGTTTGTTTGTTTTCTTTCTCTATAAAAGGTAGAGGATGTTGCCCTTATTCTTTACTTTGGTCCTTGAAGGCTTTCCTCCCTCCTCTAATTCTCTGTCTTTGGTTGTGCTTGCTCTTGTTGCCTGGTAGTTGGTACTTCTCCTAGTAGGTATGTCTTCTTCCTTTGACACATTATTTTCATTAGACGGTGGTAGTGAAAGTTCTTCGGGAACCTCTACAAAGATCACGAAGGACATTATATTAGACCCTGTTATTGGTGTTGGGGCGGTCCCTTCCGAGCTCCTAGATATACCATATGGCATCGTTATTCCTTTGCACTTAGTAACTATCGCTAACCTAGGGAACTTTGTTCCACTCTCAGATGAAATGAGAGAGGTACTTGACAGGAAAGCTAGATTTGGTAAGTTGAAGGTTAGGAAAGGGTTTGGGAAGTTACTGCGCGACCAAAAGGAAGAATTTTCTAACCCCGAACCTGATTGGGAGAGCCTGTTAGATCACCGAGATGTTGCCTTTTCCTTAGAGTACTGGCAGGTTGACTTCTTTTGATGCTTCTGCAACATACCTTCTTCTTATGAAATTCGTTTACTTTCTCCTGGCGATCGATTTGATATCACCCTTGCTGACAGATTTCTTCCCTTCTATTAGGATCAATTCGAAGTTGGATTCTCCTTACCATCTTCCCCATTTATCTTGGATCTCCTAAACTATTTTCTGATTCCCTCTTTTTAGTACTCTCCAAATAGTTGGAGGTCCATAATATCTTTTTGTCGTTGTTACTAAGAATCTTGGTATAGAGCCCTCCATGCCCCTATTTTCGTCATTTTTTCCATCTTCAATTTGTCCAAAGTGGCTAGTACGCTTTCACCCAAAAAACCCTTTTATTACTTATGGAGTTAATAACATTAAAGGTTGGAAGGGTAGGTTCTTTTTACTTAAGTCGTTGGATGGAGCTTGTCCATTTCTTACCGAGGCATGGGTTTTTAACATCTGTGAAAAGGAAGATCTCAATAAAATTGTTCCCTCTCAATGTTTCGAAGAGGAGGAGTTGTCATTCAAATTGCTTAGGGAAGTGGTAGGCGATAATGGCCATGCCTAGACTGATGGATGTCTAACCCCAGAGTTCTTGCCAACTCATGGTGTGTAGTACTTTCTTTCGTTAACCACTTTTACCTAATTGTCACCTTATTATCTCTTTTTTTCCTTTGCAGCTTTTGGTGTTCCTCGCTCTGAAGAGGACTTCTCTCTGTTAACTTGGGTGAAAAGGAAGAAGAAGAAAATGGAAGCCAAGGCTTTAATTAAGAAGGCTTTTGTGCGTGCTAAGTCTGTTAAGAGGCTGTAAACCTCTTCTGAGGTTCCTCCCCCTCCCTCCGTTGTTTTGGCGACCGTCGCTCCTTCTGCACCCATCGTTCCTCCGACTAAGGGGAAGGGCAAAGCAAAGAAGTCAAGCTCCTCTGTTAATTCTCCTGACATTGCAGCACTATCAGATATGGTTGGAGCACTCCACATAGATGGAGCTAATCAATCTTTTCCTTCCTTTGCTAGCCTCGCGGCTAATGTCATTCAACATGACTTTGAGGCTCCTTTATCTACTTGTTTCTATTTACTTTCTAGTTCTGAACTTGTTTGTATGAAAGCACTGACTTTTTTTTTTTTTTTGCTATGTGCAGGTTCTTACTGGCTCACTTGCTCTTTATGAGCGTGCTAAGGCTCTAGATGACCATAATATTGAGGTTCAAAAGAAAGAGAGAAAGTTGGCGGAGTCATCCAAGGAACTTCAACGACTCCGTTCTTGGGAAAAGGAAATGAAGATTCATGAGGGTCAGCTTGAGAAGCAATTGGGCGAGGCCCAGGATTCTTTAACATCTAAAGAAGAGAAGCTCACAACCCAAGCAAAGGAATTGAAAGGTGCTCGTGCTTCCTTGATTCTTAAGGAACAAGAGCTGAATGAGGCCTTTTCCAATGTTAAAGGTGCCTATCTTAAAGGCATTAATGATTTTGGGAAAGTGTTGTCTCATGTTTACCAAGGAATCGATTTATCTTACCTATCGCAACTTCCTGACATTTTAGATGGTGATGGTCACCTAGCACTGGACTTGGTGAACCTTTATGACCAACTTCCAGAGGGATTGCATGGACCCTTTCCGACTGGTCATATTCCTGTCACTGGTGATAGTTATTTGAAGAAAAGAAAAGTAGGTCGAGGCTAGACCGCTGGGAAGTCATTGAAGGTTCTCCAGTCGGCTCATTCCAGCTCTCATGCTATCCTAGCTGGGTCTTTAGTGCAAGGTGACGACGCCGAGGACTTCAACGAGAATTAACATGCTAGTTCTTACTTTTTTTCTAATAATGTAGTCGGCTTTTATCTTCGGATTTCATCGAATTATGCCCCAGCTATTGTTTTTCTTGAAGACTTATGACTCTTCTTTTTATCTTTTAAAACTTTACATCTTCTCGATTTTGTTTGCCACTTCTAGGCTCTTTATGTTTTGTTTACCTTATCTTAAGGTGTGCATTTTCGTATGCGATATTATGTCTTGAATGCACTTCGTCTTATTGATAATATTTTTTTTAAGACATCAACATTCCACATTCTTGGTACTTTCGTACCATCTAAGTGCTTAAGTCTATATGCCTATTTTCCGATGACTTTTTTGATAACATAAGGTCCTTCCCATCATGGATTGAACTTTCCTCACTTCAATTCCTATCGAGAGGCTTCTGCTTGACGCAACACCAAGTCTCCCACCCGAAAATGTCTTGGCTTGATCTTGGAGTCATAATACTTGGCCACTCATTCTTTATAAACCGAAGTCCTTATTTCAGCAACCTCCTTGAGCTCATCCAACACATCTAGGTTGATCCTCAACTCTTCATTGTTTGCCTGTTCATTGAAATGAAGAACCCTATAGCTTGGGAGGCTGATTTCCACTAGTACTATAGCCTAAGTGCCATTAAACGAAAATGCATTTCTCTTACAAAAGTCTTATATGTTGTTCAGTGAGCCCAAAGGACTTCCAGGATCAAATCAACCTATGCTCCAAGGGCTTGATCTAGCTTCTTCCTTAAAGCTTCGAGAATGGATCTGTTGGTGAGTTCCACAAGGCCATTGGACTGTGGCCTCACTACCGAGGTTCTGCAATAGATGATATTTAGTTCATCTAGGAACTTAAAGAACCTCTTTCCTGTTAGTTGTGTGCCATTGTCGGTGACAATCTCCTGTGGGATGCAAAATCTACATATTATTTTTTGCCATACAAAGTCCTTTGTCTCATGCTCTCTAATTTTTGCTAGGGGTTTCGCCTCAACCCACTTAGTGAAGTAATCAATGGCAACTATCAAGTATTTCCTCCCTTTTGAGGCAGGCGTAAATGGTCCAAGGATGTCCACCCCCTATTTTGCAAAGGGCCATGATGTAGTGTTTGGAGTCATTTGTTCCCCGTGTTTTTTTTATACTGTGCCAAACCTTTGACATTTTTCACATTTCTTGACAAACTTGGCTGCATCATTTGCTAATGTAGGCCAATAATATCCTTGAAGGATGAGTTTTCTGGTTAAGTTCTTAGCACCAATATGATTCCCACAAATGTCTTTATGAACTTCTCTCAGCGCATGATTTGCTTCTTTGTGAGATGGCCATGACTATACTTTCATGAATACTTGGCTTTTCAATAGCATCAATGTGAATATCTGTGGGTGTTTGAAATGTGGAAGCCATTTTAGCTAGAGCATCTGCTTGACTGTTTTCAATTAGTAGGATATTTTCAATGGTCACCTTCTTAAATGTTGTCATCATATTTTTTAGTGCCTCATGGTATTTAATCATTGTGGGTACCTTGACTTCATAGTCACCTTGAGCTTGTTTGGTGACTATTTTAGAATCACTTCGGAGTCTTACCTCCTTTATTCCCAGGTTATTGCATATTCGCAGTGCTACAATGACCGTTTCATACTCTATTTCATTATTTGTGGCCTTAAAATTAAGCTTGAAAGCATGGTCTGTCCTTAACCAATCCGGACTTACTAGGACTATTCCAATGCCACACCCTCTAAAACTATATGAGCCATCCATATGTGCTATCCATTCTCCTATCACCTCAGTGGTCTGGTGAGGAGTGCACTCAAAGATAAAGTCCACCAATGCTTTTGATTTGATATTTAGTCTGGGGGCATATTTGATGTCAAACTCAGTGAGCTTCATGCTCTATTTTGTAAGTCTTCCTGATAATTCTAGTTTTCCCATGATTTGACACAATGGATATGAAGTAGGCACAATTATGGGATAAGAGTAAAAGTGTGGTTGAAGCCTTCGTGCTGCAGTGATGAGCATCAGTATTATTTTCTCTACTTCAGGATATCTAGGCTCTGCCCCTTGAAAGACTCTATTAACAAAGTATACTAGGTTTTGGGTTCCTTATTTTTCCTGGACGAAGGCTGCCACCTTGTTTCTTGAGTAACTGATAAGTAACATATAAGGGGTTCACTTATCCATGGGCTTTTAAGGACAGGCAGGGAACCTAATTCACCCTTAATTTGGTTGAAGGCTTTTTGACATTATTCATCCCACAATGAAGGTGAATTCTCTTTCTTCCTTAGTGCGTAGAAGAATGGAAGGCACTTCTTGGCCGATCCTGCCAGGAACCTTCCAAGGGCCGTGAATCTTCCTGCTAATGTCTATACACCTGTCCTTGGGTGGGGCCATGTCAAGTACTGCTTTTACCTTTTCTGGGTTGGCCTCTATGCCTCAATAAGTGACCATGTAGCCGAGGAATTTTCTTGAGCTTACCCCAAAAGCGCACTTGGCTGGGTTTAGTTTCATCTTATATTTTCACAAGGAATTAAAGGTTTCCTTTAGGTTTGCAATATAATCTTGTCTTTGCTTGGTCTTAACTAGCATGTCATCTACATAGACCTCAACATTTCTACCAATTTGCTCTTTGAAAATTTTGTTCATAAACCTTTGGTAGGTAGCCCTAGCATTCTTAAGGCCAAAAGGCATTCTTGTAAAACAAAAAAGACTTTGGTCTGTCACGAAGGTAGTGTGGATTTCGTCATCTGGATGCATTCGGATTTGGTTATAGCCACTAAAGGCATCCATGAAGCTAAGCATTTCATGAGATGCCAAGGTGTCAACCATAGTGTCAATTTGAGGCAAGGGGTACCAATCCTTAAGACATGCTTCATTAAGGTCTGTAAAGTCATTACACATTCGCCATCCTCCAGTGGTCTTTAGGACCATTACAACATTACAGACCCAATCAGTTAGGAGCTTCTCTACCTCTGCCTTAGCAGCTACTTTCCTTTCAGGTTAGAGGTTCCTCTTCTTCTGCTGAACTGGGTGCCTTCCTAGCATGATGTTAAGTTTGTGGGTAATGACCTCTAGGTCAATTCTTGGCATGTCTTTTGCTGACCAAGTGAAGATATCACAGTTGTCTTTAAGGAAAATAATAAACTCTTCTTCCTCTTCTTTGTCAAGGGTAGTTCCTACCTTGGTCTTCTTACTAGGGTCTGCATCGTTAAGGATTATCTCTTTCATTGCCTCAACGGGTGTTCCTCTTTTTTCCTTCTCTTGGGTTCACATATCCAGGTTATCAGGATGGTGCAACCAAGTGATTACTGAGATTGTCTCTGCTATGCTGGGGGAGATAATTTCCATTTCATCTTTGGTTGGGAGGGTTATCTCCAATGTTTTGGGCCTGATACGGATGTTAAATTCTTGCATAGCATAGAATCCAATGAAACCATCGTAGGTTGCAGATGCATCAATGATCTTGAACTTGACCATCTTTGTAACTTCCTTCTTCTCTCCGTCCCCAAATGTTATTGGAAGCACGACCTCCCCCACTACTGGTAGAGGCTCATTTCCTAGTCCCTTGATTTGATGATGGTGAGGCTTGATCCTTGCTTTTTCGAATGTCATTCTTTTGATAGTAGATTGTTAGAGAATGCTAGGAAGTGTTCTCGTATCTAGTAGAAGCTTTTCAACTATGCGTCTGGCTATTACTGCATCGACAATAAGTCCTGAAGTTCTATGAACGATTGAGGAACTTGGAGCAACATGTTCCTTTCCCCTTTCAGAGGTAACCACATTAGTAGTATGATGGATTGTTGCTTCCATTGGCTTGTTGTTATAGTGGTCCTTCTTTCTTCTGCCCTGGTTATCTCTATCTCCATCGTCATCTTTCTTCTTAAATTTGGAGTCTTCCTTACAAGCACCATTGCTGCGATCTCCATAGCGTTTGATGTACTTGTTGAGCTTCCCCTCTTTAATCAATTTTTCAATTTGCTCATTGAGCAATCTACAATTGCCGGTCTCATGCCCAACAATCTTGTGAAATTCACAATAGTGGTCTGCTCTAGGGCCTATCTGCTCACCTTTCTTGGCTTCTGGCCATTTAAGATACTTTTTATCTTGGATAGCATGAAGAATAACTGATCTTGGGGCTGTGAGTGGTGTGAACTTTATTCTTTCCTGGCTTTCACTTACGTACTCCCTTCGAGAGGGGCCAGGATGTGGCCATGATCTCCCGTCATGTCTTTGCCTTTTAACAGGCCCTTGGTAGTCTACCTACCTAGACTCCCTTTTACGCTGTTTTGCGCTAAATGCCACAATGTCCTCAGCATTCATGAACTCTGAGACTCTTTGCAAGAACTCTTACCTCTTTTTTTTGGGCTTTTTTGCCAATTCTTTGGCAAATTCTGAATCTGGCTGAAGTCCCCCAGCTATTGAGAGTACAAACTCATTTTCGGCCAAGTTAGGCACCTTCAATGCTTCCTTGCTGAAACGGTCTGCATAACTTCTCAAGGATTCCCCCTTGTTCTGCCTTACAGCAAAAAGGTGGGTTGGCACCCCCGTGCAGGCTTTCCTCCCAAGAAAGTAGTCCGTGAATGCTTTCTTGAGGTCGTCCCATGAACCTATAGATTCTACTTCAAGACCGGAGTACCATGTTCGGGCATCCCCCATGAGTGTTGTTGGAAAGGCTCGACACATAACCGCATTTGAGAAACCAGCTAGAGTCATAATATTTTCGTAGTGGCTTAAGTGGTCCGTCGGGTCCCTAGTACCGTCATATGGTTCAAAGTGAGGGATTTTCATTTTCTCTAGTATTGGCTCATTCATGAGTTCAGCAGTAAATGGGTGCCTTCCTTACTTCCTTGGACTTGTCCGAGTTAGATTTTGTATTTGCCATTGCATTTGAGTAATGGTGTTTTGAACGGCTTGAAACGCTGCTACTGTGGCCGGATCTGAAGTATTAGCCATAGGTTGTTGTAGAGATGCAAGGTAAGCTTGTTGTGCCAGTGGGGGCATACTGGCTATTGGCATGGAGGAGGTAGTTTGGTATGAAACATCAGGCCAATAATAATGTGCGTAAGCTGAATGACTATTGTTTCCCAGGTTAGAGGCAAAGGAAATCTTTGGAGGCACCCCTGCTATTGGTAGGATAGGCCCTGGCAGGAATTCTTAAGATGGCGAGATGACGGTATGCTTGAATGAAGGTATGGGCTGTTGAGATGGCGGAGCTGCAGAAGCTGGTGGGACTTGGAATGACATTGGAGCGTACCCCCCAGGAGTCGAGGTACCAATGCTAGGAAAGGGAAAGTTGGGGACTCCCCTTATCTGGCTCTGGATCTGGGTTCCAATGCATGTACCCTCACTATGGGATTGGACACCTTGTGTGTAGGGATAATGAAAGTTGCTCCAAGGTATGGGCAGTGCCTGTGCTTGCTGAGGGGGCTGCACAGAGTACTTAGCCATGACGGTCGTGACGGAATCTAGCTTGCTTGTCCATTGGGCATCCATACTTTTGAACTCTGCTCTTATGAGGAAAGGGGTATTTTGTATCGAATGCCTGCGAAAAGTTATGTCTGCCCTAGTACTTTCATTTTCGGGTGCTCAGCTTGGTGATGTGGATGCTGAGGTGTTGCCTTCTGCTCCTTCTGTGTCATCAATAAAGAGGGCTTTCCCTGCCATCTTGTCTGAAGGATTAGGCTGAGTATCTGGATGCTGCGTCTCCTTTCCAGGAGTAATAGGGTCTAAGTTTGTACTCATGAATAAACCACGGTAGGTGCCAAATGATGATGCACCTTCCTCAGTAAACAATCTGAAGATCCGGAAGCTTGGTTTGTCGCACGAGTACACTTTGGAAAAGGAAGCGTGGAGACCTGCAAAAGATACTCTGATGCTCAAGTCAATAATGATTCTGGTGTGGTGCAAATACCAATGAAAGTGATCTCATACCTGAAATGTGATCATGAATGCCTTTATATAGGCTTTTGGGATAGTGTGCCTTAAGATTCAGAACCATTAGATGGAATGGTTATTTCTTGAACCGTTAGATCTAGGACATCTATCCTTTGTGATTAGATTGAGCTTAAAACTCTTAATAAGCCCAATTTCTTTAAGATGATGTTTAGGTCCAATGGGAGCCCAATCTTCTGATATGGGTACCACCAATAAGCCTTGCCTCCTTGTCATGGATGATGTCTGGGAACATATAGACTTGAGTTGGTGGCAGGAGCTATGTTTCAAAAGTTGTGCTATAATTACTACCAGAAATGAAAACGTTGCCATCACTATGGGAGTAGATAATTCGCGGATTTTCCGGGTTCGATTTCTAGACGAAGAATAGAGTTGGCTGTTGTTTTCCACCTATGCATTTTCTAGATACGAAGGGAGATGTCCAAGTGAACAACTCGAGCATCTAGGCATGAAAATTGTGGTGAAATGTGGTGGGATTCTTCCGGCACTTAAGACAATCGGAGCCTTACTGGCATCCGAACTCGATTCTTACAACGAGTGGAAGAAAGTAGCAGCAGACTTCCATGAATTGAGAAGCAATGTAGACTTCCATGAATTGCTAACCTATGGAGAAAGCTCAATGAAAGTTGCGTTCCAACTGAGTTATGATGCACTTGGTTCTCGTTTGAAGCCATGTTTGCTTTCTTTTGCCATATATCCTGAGGAAGTGGAGATTCTCACTGAACCACTTGTCTATTGGTGGGCTGCAGAAGGCCTAGTGCTGTCCGTTGAAACAGGCTATGACTTCGTCCAAGAACTGGTCGGCAGAAACCTCATTGAAGCTGTGCAGCAGGGGAGCTATGATGGGAGGGTCCACAGCTGTAAAATGCTTAATTTCCTAAGGGACTTCTTGATGAAGATTTTAGAAGATGAAAGGCTTTGCATGTTTGATGACAAGGGAAAACAGATTTTAAAACACGAATCACGTTGGCTCTGTTGCAACAATCTGATGGACATTGGTCCAAGCATAAAAAATATTAGTCCACAACTCCGCGCATTTCCAGTCATGCCAAGCACTGTGGTTCCCTCTGAAATGATCACTCGGAAGAATCTTAGCTCCCTCAGAGTGTTGGTCTTGTCTCCGGCTAAGCTTGACAGAAAGGACATCTCTGTTGAAGATCTCTTCACTTGGATTTGTTTTCTTGAGCGCCTTGCGTGCCTGAACCTGAGTGGAATTCTGAGCCTACGAGAGGTACCATCATCAATTGAGAAGCTCCAAAATCTTCAGTTCCTCATCTTAACCGGCTGTAGCAACTCAACCAAAATAAATTCTCAAGTAACTTATCTGAATAGGCTGCTGGTTTTGGGGCTCAGCTCATGCCGTATCGACTTCCTTCCTAAAGGGCTCGATCGGCTTTCTAACTTGCAAGACCTGTCCGGCTTCAGAGTGGTCCGCCAGGCTAATAGAAGCAGCTTCCAGCTATCGGAGCTTCAGAAACTTGCAAAGCTGAATGTGCTGCGGATGAACATAAGCAGCGAGAGCGAGATATCAGAAAGCGAATGGCATGTGCTCTCTGAGCTGAAGGAGTTGAAGGTTTTGTCGATTGACTTAGAAAATTCCAGGGAGAGGAAGGTCATGGAAATGCTGAATCGGCTGTCACCTCCGCCACGTCTGCAGGAGCTGTACTTAAGGCGTTACCGGCACGAAAAGCTGCCATAACGGGTTAGTCCTCGGCAGCTTTTGACATTGCATTATTTTTCCATCGAGGATGGAGATATCACCAGTATCAGAATGGCTTCTAGAAGAGAAGTAAGCAGTCCAGCATGGTTGATTGAAGGACTGTGCTTGAAGTTCTTGCCAAATTTGGTGGAGGATTGGCTGGACTTGAAGCAAGAAATGCCTCTGTTGCACTTCGTCGAGGTTAGGCAGTGTCCGCATTTGAAGAACTTCCCATGTTCTGTCAGAAAGCCAGGGATCTGGAGGAAACGGTAGGAGCAAGAAAGGAGCTTAGAGGTATAGAAGGTTATTATCCAATTCCTCTCACGTCATTTAGATACTCAGAGATTGGGGGCAAAAATATTTATATATATTGAAGCTATAAATCCGCTCGATTTCAAGCCCAATCAAAAATATATATAAAAAAAAACAGAAAAAGAAAAAGAGTAGTATCCCCCCTGTGGTGGTTGTTGGTGTTCATGTGCCCTTTGTTTGTACTACTGTTTCCTCGTCCTTCTTTATTGAATGTGATTTCCGATGCATCTTCGTTGCATTATGTTGTAAGGATGTGACTCTTGTCAAATCAAAACTGTCTTAATGTACTCATAATGGATAAGCTTATAGTTTTCTTTGTATGTTTAGATATGTCAATTATCAATTATAATTTAAATTGCTATTAAGAAAAAAAAAACCACCCTCTGGGATTGACTATGAATACTATTTGGAAAGCTGCCTAGCTCTTGTGCTTGATCATCTTCTTCCTCTATCCATCTCCCTGTACCGTTAATCATGCAGCACTAACACTTGACTATTAAACTACCGCCAGGTAATCTTCATTTTAGATGCAGAGGAAAACTTCAACACAATTTGTTAAAATGGTAATCATCACTATTAGAGACAAGCAAACGAGAGAGCATCATAGATGATTTTCTAGTTTCTATTGTTGAGTTTGGTTAGTAAAGAACATCGGGTTGAAAATTTGGGTTATATTGTTGAAAATTTGAAATTGGCTTATAAAAAAGTATATGGTCAGCAGAGGTTAAAAACTTGGCTTATAGAAACTAATCTAGGAGACTGATCTGATCCAAACCTAAAATGATCTGATGACTAAATCCGGTAAGACCCAATTTTAATCCAAATAAGCATAAAATATATGGTTAGCAGAGGTTTAAAAAATATGTTTTTTATATATTGATTATTTATCTAAATTCTACATTAACTATGACCATGAAATTTAATAAACTTAAAAAATATTTTAAAAATATTTTTTATTTAGGGATCCTATGGAATTTGAAGAATAAATTGACAAAATAATTTGTTTTGGTTTATTTTGGGATCTAGGATTTACTGGTTTAAGGATTTTAATGATTTTCAATACTATCAAATTTACCAGTTTCACAAATAAGGATCAATTTAATTTGCCAATTTTAATGACTATACTAACAAACTTTCTGGATATCATGATAAAAAAAGATGAGCGAATTAGCTATAATGATGACAGGATATAGATGAAATCTATTCGATTTGTTTCTTATTTCTTTTGATTTATTGTTTGATATGATTGTTTAGTTCTCTTATTTTATAGTTACTTAAATTTTAATCTGAAATAGTTGATTAGAAAATAGAAAGAGGAAGTAGGAGGGCAGGTAACTTCGATCATGTGGAATACGACTTTGATACTCACTATCGCTATACTATGGAATGATACGTTCACTTGCCTTTAATTCCCTTATAGTTGAGAGTCAGTATTATCATATTTTTCTAGTTAATTTTGGAAGAATTATCCCATATTTTGAGACTTCCATATTTAGTAAGATTCATATATGAGTTCTCCCAAAATAAGTAATTTTTATATTTTGTAAGTTTAATGATCTTGGTCGGTAAAAGTCAAAATTACAACATTGGTCATTCAAAATTTTAAGTGTACCTAAATTTTGGAAAGTTTTATTTTAGTCACCCATAATGAATACAACATAAGTCCCTAAAATTTTCAAATTTTTGCTTTTGTAGCTAAAATTTTTGAAATTTTACAATTTAGTCGCTCATAGTGAACTAAAGTTACAATTCGTAGAAAAAGTTGGAAATGGTAGCAAATTCATTAGAATATAATTAAAAAATATTTTATAAATTTTTTAATTAAACATATTGACAAAAATAAAAAGGAAAAGTAACCTAAATTAAATCACACAAAAAAAATCAATTTTTTTATGTTAAATTTTAACAAAAAATAAACAAAAATAAAATCAATTCAGTCCTTTTAGCCTATGTTCCATTAACCCAAGTAAATCCGGCTGTCAAGTCGAATCTAACCCAAAACCTAAATAACCCAACCTAAAATTACTTGAGACTAAAATTAACCTAACTTGTATTAAACCCAAACCCAAGTAAACTTGGCCTAACCAAACTCGACCTTGAAATCTACTCAGCCTGAACCTCAATAACCTGACTAGAACCCAAATTTGTGCTAACTTGATTAAACCTGAACTTACATAGATTAAGCCAACTTAAACCGACCGACCCTATTGTCATCCTTATACATGGAGTCATATCATATGGGTGGAACATATTTTCATGCATTTTAGAAACTTTGTGTGAATTTTTCTGAGTTGACAAAGTTCTATATGTTTTTTTACATTGCTTCAAATAATAATTCTTTGATGCGTGAGTTAGTTACCACCTCTAGAAAGTGTATTTTCAATGTCCGTTACTTATATCACATTTTAAATTTATGTTCTCTGCACGGGCTACACTTCTGCAAGTCGAAATTACCATAATTCGAAATGCCAGACTTTTTTTTTTTAGAACAAGACCTATATTGACTCGTGAGTTTAAAGCATTTTATCTTGAAAATAAATTGAATTATAGTTGAAAAAGGTTTGAATTATATTGTCCCACGCAATGAAATTTGATTTTTGAAATGTTGAATGATGCACAGTTGTTTGCAATCAATTTGACATGTTTTATAAATTTGAAAATCAATCCACCAAGCACTCATTGATGAAATGTGGGGGAAATGTTTCAAATTAGGTGAGTTGGTAAGGTATGTTTATGATGCAATGACCTTTTCCTCTAGTGTTACCACCTTACGATGCACCAAGTTTTGATGTAGTTTGTAAACAGTGTTTATGTTGTCAAAAAGTACAAAGATGATGAGTTTTTGAATCCCATCGTTGAAGCAATGAAAAAAAAATGACTTGATTATTTCGAAGACATTCCACCTATCTATTTGGTTGTAGCTGTATTAGACTCAAATGTAAAGATTACGAGTTATAATCAGTTACTTTAGGTATATTTCCACCTATACTTAGAGCAAGGTCATATTTCTACACTATCCATTTTTGCTAACGCTAACAATCTCTTAAGAAAGTTGAACAAACTCTACTTTATGCACGATTCAAATAAGGTAAGATCGACTAAGCCTCAGCCAGCCTGTGTGAAAGACCTAGTTCAGATAGGCCAGGTAACTAAAAATTCCAATTAGCTACCTCATTTTATGTTTTGTTATGAAATTAAAGCAAGTTAGTTAAATTTTAGAAGGTTTAGAAGTCATTAAAGACACCTAAGACTCACTGGGGGCATTTTGATAATTTTGCCCTAGACCAGTGGCAAGTTCATGAATTGGGTAAAAAGAGGGTCATAAATTTAAATCATCACCTAAGTAAGCAAGACTATAAGTTTTATAACCCATAAGAACCAAGGTAGTTAATGAAAGGACTTAAGTGTACAAAATTGAGATTTTGAGCTAATTGTGATGAGATGAACATCTATACCCAAAGTTGGCTTGAGTTAAGTTAAGGGAGCTAAGTGGAATCTTATAAGACTTAATTGAAGAAGCATTTAAAGTTTAAGTTGGGCCAAAAGTGAGCCTAACAAGGATTGGGAGCGATTTGAACAAAGATTCAAAATTGAGGGACTGAGAGGGGTGAGTGTATTAAATTGGGGTTTTGGAGATGAGAGAGCTCATTATTCACTCCCTCCCACCTCTCAACATGTACTCCTCGTTTGGCCTCCATGGATGAAACTTCAAGGCTCATATTCTTGTCATCTTTTGATGAAAATTTAAGCTCCCAAGGATAATCAACAAAGCTTAAGCTAGGATTTTGAAGATTGAAGTGTGTTGGTGGTGTTCGTGAAGATTTTGAGCCCTAAAAAGCAAGGTAATTGCTCATCCTCTAGCTTAGGTTTGGTCTTTACTTGATTGGGTAGCATATATTGGTCTTGTCCAAGCTTAATTCAGTGCCCATTATGAAAGATTTGGCTTGGAATTTCAAACAACACCCATCATTGGTGAATAATGTGCAAACTTACTTTGATCTTGCATAAATAGAGTTGCCATAAGGGATTTTAAGTGTTTTATAAGCATTTTCAATGCATTTAAGTTGTATTTGAGTAAAGGAGAAAGTTGGTAATTTGGATGAGGATTGTTTAAAGTGGAACCTATAAACCACAAAGGGCACAAAGGGCTATAAGCCCTTGGTGCTGTAGTGCACAAGTAAGCTATTCTAGCCATGCCCTGGTGCCCTAGTGCAAGAATGTGCTATAGCACCTACATAGGCTTTCTAGGACTTGAAAGAAATGCCTAGCTCTAAGAATGGGATTGCCATGGCCTATAAATTGATGAAATTAATAGGACAAGGTACATCAAAGTATTGGGAACATCTATTGAATGCCATACAATCTAAGAAACTTAGAGTACAAGTAAATATGGCTAAGCTAAACAAATTTGCTTTAGATAAATACCATAAAGTGATTAATGCAAATAAGTAATCCTTAGGAACAATACATTCTAAATCTCAGCTAAATTAGCTCAATTTAATTGAAATCTCATGCATGGATAGAACAATAACAACTTGTAACCAAGTTTTTCTTAATCTAGATGCATTTTTATCAAATCCATGTGGCAAAGAAGTATATAATAAAGTAAAGACGAAAAGAAACTTGAATCAAAAGAGAAATAGCAATAACATACCTTGGAAAAATGAAAGTCAGGAAAAAAGGCATTTCCAAACATCTTGGGTCGTAAGAAAACTGAAAAGGGAGTGTGTGATTGCAAATCAGGGTGAAAAAGTCTATTTTAACTAGGTTTTGTTAAACACAGGTACAAACACGGGCATGTAAGGAATCATGTCACTTTAAGTTTTAGGTGATATATAGGGTCAAACATAGGCGTGTTCACAACCGTGTAAGCTTTCAATAGAAAAATCCAATGTAATTAATATATAAAACACAGTAAGCTTCACAGCCATGTCTATGACTGCGTAGGGTTATCACGGGTTCTTTCACGGTCATGTCCAAAACTGTATTGAGCTCCTGGAAGTTAGATTGTCAATCTTCACAGGGACAATACAAAAAAAAAAAACATAGACCATGTTTATAGACACGGTCATGTCCAAGTTGGCGAACATGGTTATAGACATGGTCATGTGAATGACCATGTAAGCTTTCTGAAACTTAAAACTCTTGGTGAACATAGGGGTAGGAACATAAATGTGATAATGACCATGTTTAGGTGACATGCTCATGAAGTCAGTAGCTATGTTTGGCTATTGAAGCTTAAAAATAATAATAATTTCATATTTGGGTACATGGTTATAGTGGAAGAGGTGAAGATGACTGTGTTAGATGACATAAGGAGGAACACAAGCGTGTTCATGATAGTGTCTACACCTTTTTCACTTTTCATGACTCTTCATTCCTGCACTTTTCGAAAGTGATTTTCAAGGACAGAAATAAGCTAACTAAACAAAAAAAAAATAAACAAAAGTTAACTATGAAATGCTGGGTTGCCTCCCAGAAAGTCCTGGTTTGATGTTGTCAACCTGACGTAGAGAGTTTTTCACTCGATGCTAAACAGAGTGTGTTGGAGAGTGATTGATAAGTGCATAATATTAAGGTCAAAGTTGTTGACTTTTTGGTGACTCTAACCATTAGTTTCAATCTTGTCTCCCCATATTTCTTAGTTTTTATTACTTTGTTTCACGTTTCTGCAGGTTGGAGTGCATTGCGGACGTGTCAAAATTAAGCGGGATCGAGTGGAGCAAAAGTCAGGTGTGCACGGGTTAAAGCTGAAAAAAGACATTGGCGATGCATCACCAACGTTATAAAGTCACTACCCATTTTTTGCCATATTGGTGATGCGTCACTGACGATTCAACCCAGCGGTAACGCATCGCTACAAAATCCCCTATTTTGGCAACGCTTTGGCCTGGTTTCTAGATCTTGGTGGTCATCTACTTCATTCCTCATTCCAAGATCTCCATTGACCAGGGGATTCTATCCCTTGGGTTAGGTACAACATAATACAAGTTTTTGAAAGCGTTTTAGGAAATTCTCTAAGAAGGGGTTCAAATTTTCATAACACACTCTCTTTATCTCTTGGAGCCACCATTGGAGGAGGAGCTTGAGCTTTGTTGAAAGTGCTAAAGAGAAGCATGGAGGTTAGGGAGACTAAAGCTTTTAGGACTTTTTCTTTGGTCCCTTCTATCCACTTTCTCTTTTGTATTTCTTTATGGTTTCCTTGAACTCTAGTTTAATGTTTATTATTAGTTTGGACATGGAGTCAACTCTATTTATCTTCTTAGGATGAAACTCTTGTTACTAGTTATCTAATGTTTATTTGAGATTTTTCATGGATATTGACTACCTAGTGTTGCCTATTCTTATGCCAAATGCTTGTGTGTTGAATGGCCACTTCACATAAATCACAATCCCACTTTATTCTTGAGAGAGAAAGAAGGGGGATGAAAATGATGAATAGTGTTACTACCTCAACAAATGGGAAAATTACAGTATAAAGGCATAATGGTTATAAACCATTATATAGCATGATTTCCTTATAGTGAATGGAATGTGAGGGGTAAAGTGTATAATTTATACCTCCTTAAAAATACCACACAATGGTTACTTGACCCTCAAGAAAACCCTAAAGAATTCCTTGGTCAACAAGTAACCTATGGTCTTTATTGTAAGATTTCAAGACATGGGTACTCAATTGTACAACTTTAAAATAGAGGTTTTATAGGGATTTGAATGGTATGGAAGTAATTTTTGGAGGCTAAATTGCAAAAAGGAAACAAAGGCTATTATTCAAGAACTTAGGACAACTAGGTTTACAATTGTACACAAAAATAACTTAAGGATGAAAGTATCATTGACAAGGGTCAAAGGTGGTCATTTCTAGCATTATCGTAGCCTTTTATTTTTAGGTTCTAAGGTTAAAAAGGTGGGCTAAAGATTAGCCAAAAAATCTTTGCTTAAGACATACTTACAGTGACCTAAGTGAAGGTTAAGATTAAACAAATTAAACCAAGAAAAATATCTTTATTTTTTGCCTTTCCTTGGTCATTTTCGGCCCTCACCAGCCAGAGTTCCTTCCTTAGCTCCTCCATAAGCTTCCATCGTCACCATAGCTCAATCTCCCAAGAAATCACAAAGGAAGGCAATCAGATGCAACAAGAAAGAGAAAAACCCTAGTTTTCAAGTTTATTGTGTATCTCTTGAAGATTTCAACCTTCACAGCTTAGGTAAGGATTTTATCTTCATGTTTCATGATTGTTTACTATCATAAGATGATGATCGAGCATCCATAAAGCTAAGACCATGCTTGGATGAGAGCACAAAGGTCAAGGAACCAAGTATGGGTTAAGGGGGAGTGCATGAACAAGGTTTCAGCCTTATTGTTTTTCATGCACTAAGATGGCAGTGTTTATGCGGGTTTCTAGAGCCCAAGTTAGTACTAACTAAGACCAATTAACCCTCTAATACCAAGCATCAACTTGAGATGTTAGTATTGTGCCCAAAAAGCCAATCATGAGATGATTGTATTTTTGCACATTAAGTCATGATATTTTATTGAGGCATTAATCCAGCAATTATGTTTGTTGTTTTGTTTCTGCATAACGTAATAAGCATAACTGTAACCCTAGAATAATGATATTCTTAAACGTCCCTAGTCTAGTATTATTGTGGAGCGGGTTGCAATAATACATAATGACTAGCATATGTGGAGACTAATATGAGATATGTAGTCTACATATGGGTACAAGTTGGAGAACTTGTGTACTGGACCGACCCACCATGAGAACACTTCATGGATCGTTATATGAGTGTCATAAGTGATTCTCATAGTGATCATGGTATATGTAGTCCTTCGACCTAAGATCAGCAAGGTTCCCTACATGTGAGTCACATACTTTGATACTTTCCTTTGTTGCTCGTAACTGAGTGAACTTGAAGGAGGTCATTGGGTATGTCACATATCATGCGGAGGGATTTGTATGATCAAGATGGGATTTGTCCCTCCTATGTAACGGGAGTGATATCTTTGGGCCCCTTGATAGAGTGAGACTTAGAAAATGCATGGCCATGCTCCGATGAGTTGATATATGATATCAATGTCGTCAGTTTAAGTTGGTCTACTCGGTAATCAAGAAACCAAAGATTGGGTTATACGAAAGTGACACATTCCATGTCTCGTGCTTAGTCTTGATATCTTGGACAAAGGGACAATGGCATATATCGGTGATGATCATAAAGGTTTAGTCGAATCACCGACAATCTTGTCACTTGGGTAGCAATGATGTGTTGCTAGACACCGCTCATTGCTTATGATCATAAATGTGATTTATGATCATTGCCAACATGGCAAGAGCCTATTGGGTCGCACACATAGAGCTATTTGGATCATTAGAGTGCATGGGCTAATTATTTGGGTTATGGTTTCACTTTAATTTCGTATTAATAATGGGCCAAGGAGTTGAGCCATTATTAAGCCCGAAATTAAATCCTAATTGGATTAGGGCTTTGAAACCCATTAGGCCTGGAAGTTGAGTCTCACTATAAATACAACTTTTAAGTGAGAAATTCGCAGGTCTCCTTGCCCTAGCCTCCCAAAAGGATAGCCGCACTCTTCTCTTGCAATTCCTTGGAGGACGCAAGCTAGCACTGCGAGCGCAAGAGAAACGCATCTGCCAGGACGTGGTGGAAGCGTGGTGATCCCGAGAGGCTCGTGTGGATACCATAGGGAGCCTGAACACGTCAACTGTTCAGGTTTTGTGATTCGACTCTACAGTTGAGTGAGAGATCTCAACCGAAAATTAGGTATGAAATTTTCGAACACCCGGTTTACCCCGTTTCACTTGGATCCTGGAGGGTTTCGGTTAAATTCCGCTGCGCTGTTTGGCTCCCGAAACCCAACAATGAATTTGTTAGGTGTTCGGAAAGGGATTAGAGTTTAATCCATCTTAGGTTAAGATATGAGCTTGAAAAACACCATATTTAATCTTTGGCGAGCAAAACTTATCTTGGTAAAGAAGGTTTTTGAACATTAAGCCCCTACAACACATAAGAGGTGAATACCCTTAAAGCCTCATTTAACTTAGGCAGTAAGTAAAATAGTGGAATCCTAGGGATATAGTCTTTTTGATCAAGTCACCTCATTTGTAGTTAGTTTAGTTAAATTTAGATAGTCTTCTTTTTTAGTTGTACCTTAGTTTTCTCTAGTGACATTTGCATTCTTTCAACATGACATTTTAGAATTCATTTGGTAGTTAGTAGCTTCATTCACTCTAGTTCATTTCCTTTTATACACACATTCACTTAACCAACCTTAATCTCTACATTTGTCATTTGCTTAGTCTCATTGTAGTCTAGGTGGTTTGAGTATCTAGGACTTGAATTTCATTGTGATTTCATTACTTTCCCTTGAGACAATACTCGTATTCACCATTTGCATACAACAACACCGTACACTTGTAGGTGGATAAGGGTTATAAATTATAAACTCTTGTTTTCACAACAAAGTTTTTGGCACCATTGCCGAGGAGTGTGAATTGATTTTACTTTGGAAATCAAGTTGTTAGTTACTCTTGTCAACTTATTCCTTCTCCTAGTATTTAGTTGTGATTTTCTTTTCCATTGTAGGTTATTCTAGTGCATGACTAGGAGCTCTTGCTCTCATTTATTCCACTTAATCTGGAGATTAATAGGAGCTTACAGGAGCGTCGTTTGGGAAGCAAGGTAGTTGTTAAGGAAAAGGGATCTAGTGCTTCGCATTCCATCAACATGGAAAAAAAATCTAGGAGACAACATGAGGAATTTGGGAAGAGAAAGGAATGCAAATCCTTTAGACCTCAATGGAGATGATGAGGTTATGAACAATGGACATAGAGGACCTAATGGCAATGATGCAAGAAGAAGGGGTAGACTGGTACTTGATTATTTTTATCCTCAAAGGGTAGAGGGTCAAGACAATATGATCAGACTGGTGCTGCTTCGAGGTTCACCTTTCATGATCCCTAGCCATGTTCTCTAACTAGTTGAAGCACATTTTTTTGGCAGAACTATCAATGAAGTTCTAAATAACCACATTAAGAGGTTTTTTTGTTTGTGTGACACATCTGACTTGGAGGGCATGAGTGAGGATGGAAAAAGGATGAGGCTCTTCCTCTTCTATTTTGTGGATGAAGCTATGGAGTGGTTTGAAAATTTTGAACCTTTTTTGATCCATACATAACAAGACTTATATGATGCTTTCATTCGGAGATTCTTTCCTTCTCAAAAAGCCTTTGAACTCAAGAATGAGTTATTGGCTTTTAGGTAAAAAATGAATGTGAGCCACTAGCAGAGGCATGGGTGTGCTTTAGAAGGATGGTGAAAAGGGTTCCAACACAAGATATTGATCAAGCTCATCAACTCCAACTCTTCTACAACGGGTTGAGCCTTAACACTCGCTTACAAGTTTATGCTGCCGCCGATGGGTTTCAACTATTGAAGGATGTGGAAGAGTGCTTTAAATTATTAAACAATATGGCTAAGAGCCTAGTGCTTAAAGGGAAAAAGGCTCCAAGAAAATGGAGTGGTTTGTATGAGGTTAACAAAGACACCTCCCTACAAGCACAACTTTCGGCATTCACAAGTATGGCATCCAAATTGGCCAAGAACCAAGATAGGATAAAGATACAACAAGCCATGGCAAGTGGAGATTTGGAAGACATGGAAGATGTGATTGTGGGTTATCGGTATCATTATCCACCAAAAACAAGAAGGGGGTACCTTTTTCCCAATGAACCGTCAACTTGAAAGGTTCAATTATTCAAATCCAAAGGGTGCCATGCAACCACAAAGGGAGACCTCACATGAATCGAACACTTCATTGAGGGACTTTATGAAAGGAATGATAGGAGAGTCCATGCATGAACTGAGGGGGATGGATAGTGTCCAAAACAAAAGGATTAGTGCATTTGGAAGAGGATATGAAGACAATGCAAGCTAACACCCAAGCTTCAATTAAAAATTTGGAGACACAAATGGGCCAATTAGCTACCTTCATCAGACAACTCCAAAAGGGCAAATTTATACCAAGTGATACGGATATCAATTCAAGAGAGTCTTGTCAAGCTATAACTCTAAGAAGTGGAAAGAAAGTAGTGACACAACCCGAAGAGCCACCTACTCAAAAAGATTATCCTCCTCAATGACCCATCCTTCCGATAAATGTTGAAGATGTTTGATTGTTGCCACCTAGTTGTAAGGAAGCTCATTCAAAGGGTGACGAAAGAAATGTGCCCACTCAAGAAGAAGCATTGAGGCATGCTCCTACTCTCCCATACCCTCAAAGGTTCAAGCCCAAGAAGAAAGATAGTCAATTCAAAAAGTTTCTTGAAATATTCAAAATGTTGGAGATCAACATCCGTTTTTTGGAGGCCATAAATTAAATGCTTTCATATGCCAAGTTCCTCAAGGAGTTAATCACTAAAAAAAAGGAAGTTCCTTGACAATTAGCTCATTTTGGTAAAGGAAGAAACAAGTGCCATCGTTCAACAAAAGATGCCTCAAAAGCTAAAGGATCCAGGGGGTTTCACAATTCTTTTGGACATTGGATCTTTTCATTTTGAAAAGGCTCTATGTGAACATTGAGCTAGTATTAACTTAATGCCATTGTCTATTTATAGGAACCTTAGGCTTGGAGAGGTGAAGCCATTATTGATTTGTCTCCAATTGGAAGATAAATTCCTCACCTTTTTAAAAGGATGTATTGGTCAAGATCGGCAAGTTCATAGTCCTAGTGGATTTTGTGATGTTAGACATGGAAGAAGATTGGAACATGCTAATCATTCTTGGAAGACCGTTTCTTGCTACTAGGAAAGCCATTATAGAAGTGGAGAAAGGTAATCTCACTTTGAGGCCTAATGATGAGGAGATTACTTTCAATCTTGCTTATGCTATTAAATCTATTGATGATGAGGTGCCCAAGTGTTTTATGGTGGATGTGATTAATTCTTACACTAAAAAAATAAGGGATTCATTGCTCATGAAAGACTTAATTAGGAAGGTGTTGTGAGAATCCATTTGGGGGGGAAGAACATGAAGTGATAAGTGCTTGGGAGGCCATTGATTCGTTTGCAAATTATAAGCTCAAAAGAGAGGTTTGGAGCAACTTCGATCTTGTAAGACCAGGAAGGAGCCTAGGTTGGAGTTAAAACCATTACCCAAGGATCTCAAGTATGTCTATCTTGGTCATGGAGAGTCCTCGTGATGATCATTTCTTCTACATTGACAACCTTGGAAGAAGAGAAATTGATGAGGGTGTTGAAGGAGCACAAAAGTGCAATTGTTTGGTCTATCTCCAATATTAAGGGTATAGGTCTCGACATTTGCATGCACAAGATATTGATTGAGGATGAGTATAAGCCCTCAATTCAAGCTCAAAGGAGGTTGAATCCTAAAATAAAGGAGGTAGTAAAGGAAGAGATCTTAAAGCTTCTTAAGGCCGGCATCATTTACCCTATTTTGGACTCATAATAGGTTAGTCCGGTGCAAGTGGTGCCAAAGAAAGGTAGAACCATCGTTGTGGGTAATGAAAACAATGAATGGATTTTTACAAGATTAGTGACCAAGTGGAAAGTTTGCTTTGATTATCAAGAGCTCAACAAAGCCACCCGAGAGGATCACTTCCCCTTGCCATTCATTGATCAAATCTTAGATTTATTGGCGGGCTACTCCTTTTATTGTTTCTTGGATGGTTACTCTAGGTACAATCAAATTGCAATAGGCCTGGAGGATCAAGAGAAGACAACTTTTACTACTCCTTGGGGGCATTTATGCCTTTCGAAGGATGCCATTCGGTCTTTGCAATGCACCGACAATCTTTCAACCATGTATGATGCCCATATTTTTGGACATGGTGGAAAAGTGCATGGAAGGTATTTATGGATGACTTCTCAGTTTCTGGTGATTCTTTTGATGCATGTTTGGATAATTTAGCTTTTGTCTCAAAAAAAATGTCAAAAAATCAACTTGGCTTTGAATTGGAAAATGTGTCATTTCATGGTTAGCTCTGGCATAGTGCTTGGTCACAAAATTTCTTGTGAGGATATGGAGGTTGATAAAGCTATAATTGTGGCCATTGAAAAATTGTCACCACCCATCAATGTGAAGGGGGTTAGAAGTTTCTTGGGCCAAGCTAGGTTCTACCAAAGATTTATTAAGGATTTTTCCAAAATAGTAAGCCACTTTGCAATTTGCTTGAGAAGGATGCTCCATGTACTTTGATGAATATTATGTTGAGGCTTTTGATATCTTGAAGGATAAGTTGGTAAAAGCCCCTATAGTAGTAGCACCAAATTAGGATGAGCCTTTCAAAATTATGTGTGATGCTAGTGACTACGCCATTGGGGCGGTTTGGGACAAAAAAGAGAGAAAATTTTTAAGTGATATATTATGCTAGCAAGACATTAGATGGAGCTAAAAAAAACTATACCGCCATGGAGAATGAGTTACTAGTGATGGTGTTCTCGATGGACAAATTTTGCCCTTATATTGTGGGATCCAAGGTGGTAGTGCACGCCAATCATACAGCTATCAAATACCTCTTCACAAAGAAGGATGCTAAGCGAAGAATAATCCGGTGGATTCTCCTTCTTTAAGAGATTGATCTTGAAATCCAAGACAAGAAGGGCAGTAAAACTTTGGTGGCAGATCACTTGTCACAACTTGAAATTCATGTGCCCTCCTTTAGGCGCCAAATTCAAGAACATTTCCTGGATGAAATTCAATTCAAGGTGGAGGAAAAATTGCCATGGTATGCGGATTAAGTGAATTACCTAGCTTGTGGAGTTCTACCTCCAAACTTGTCCTACCAAATGAAGAAGAAATTCCAAGCTGATGTGAAGCACTACATTTGGGATGACCTATACTTGTTTAGGACGTGTGTTGACCAAGTAATGAGAAGATGTTTTACACTTGAAGAAGCTAAGGAAATCTTGCATCATTACCATGCTTCCCCTTGCGGTGGTCACTTTGGAGCAACCAATATGTCAAATATAGTCCTTGAAATAGGGTATTACTTGCCAATCCTTTTTAAAGATTCTTACACATTTGTGCATACTTGTGATAGATGCCAAAGGATGGGTAATATATCTAAGATGAGTCAAATGCCCTAGAAAAATATTTTGGAAGTAAAAGTGTTTGATGTTTAGGGCATTGACTTTATGGGACACTTCCCTCCATCCCTTGGGTTTCATTTTATCTTGTTGGCCGTTGATTATGTCTCCAAGTGCGTTGAGGCAATCCCAACATCTTTATGTAATGCTCTAGTTATAGTGGAATTCTTGCAAAAGAATATATTTTCAAGATTTGGTGTGCCAAGGGCAATCATTAGTGACGAAGAAAGCCATTTCATCAACAAGGTGGTGGTGCAAACACTTGCTAGGTATGAAGTGAGGCACAAGGTTACTCTTGCTTACCATCCTTAAACCAATGGTTAATCGGAGATTTTAATCGGAAGGTGAAGAAGATCTTGGAGAAGACCGTCAATATCAACCGGAAGGATTGGGCTTTAAAGTCAGATGATGCTTTGTGGGCATATCGGATGACATACAAAACCCCCATTGGTATGTCTCCATTCCAACATTTGTGTGGAAAGGTTTGCCATCTGTTGGTTAAACTTGGTCACAAGTTCTTTTGGGCTATAAAAAAGTTGAACTATGACTTGAAGGATGCTCAAGAGAAGAGATTGTTGGACTTGGATGAGCTTGAGGAACTTCGCTTGGAGGCTTATGAGGGTTTAAAAATTTACAAGGAAAAAGCCAAGCTATGGCATGAAAAGCAACTTATGCAGAAGGATCTCAAGGCTGGATAAATTGTTCTCCTATTCAACTCAAGATTGATTTTTTTCCTAGAAAGTTGAGGTCTAAGTGGTCCAACCCCTTTGAAGTTGTGAAGCTGATGCCTTATGGAGCAGTGGAGCTCAAGGGTTAAGATGACTCAACATTCTAAGTCAATGGGCATTGAGTGAAGGCTTATTATGGTGATGACCTCTGTCACATCGGCCAATTAATTTTGGCCAAGCCTTCTCTTTGAAGTTGTGGTCAAAGATACCTAGCTAGAGGCATAAAATCAAGCACTTATTGGGAAGTAGCCCGATTTTTTCCTCTTTTCTTTTCCTTGCATAAGTAGTTCTTTGGTTTATGTGTTTTTCATGTGATGCTATGTTTATCGTGTGTTTTTATGTCTTTTATGAAGGAATGAAAAAGCCAAAGGTTGGAGAAAGTATGGGATGGATGGTGCAAGAACAACATTGGGAAATGTGTATTTTGTGCAAGGTCTAAGTAAGTTTAGAAGTTTATGGGCTGAAATGTAAAAAATAAGAATTAAGAGGACTATCATGCATAGTGGCAATGTGTCGCCAATGTTGGCAACATGTCGCCAAATGTGCTCAGAAAGTCTAGGGAGTTTATAACATTGGCAATGTGTTGCCGCTAAACAAAACTAGTTTTTAAAAAATGCCTCTTTCACTTTTTTTTTTTTTTTTACTTTTACTCACTTTTAACTTCACCCCCAACTCAAAACCTCTCAAACTTCAAACCTTAGCCCTTCCCTGTGCCTCACAGTTCGAATTGCTTGTTGTTTTCTCTTCAAGTCCAAAGTAAGTAAGTGATTATCTTTTGTCTTCTCTTATTTTTTTCATGAATTATAGTGTGTGAAGTATGCCTATTTGGGGTTTGCGTGAATTCAATTGATGGGTTGCTTGTTGGAGTAATTCTTGCTTGATTTTGATTTTTCTTAAGTTTATATATGTTAAGGAGGTGTTTTGATGCTTCGGTTGTTGATTGGGCATATGAATCATTGTTTGAAAATTGCTCCCATAGGAAGCCACAAAATTTTCATCACAATTTCTTGTTGATGCTTGTTCTTGTTGTTTTGTTTGCCACAAGACCTTTATTCTATCTAATTATGAATGGGTATACCAAGAATTCATGTTATTGTGATCTATATTACAAGACTTTGGCTCTTGAACTTTTTCAAAAAAGTGTTGTTCAAGTGTTGCCATAGGTATTTTGAATGATAATGTGGCTTCATATTGTGCTTGTTTGCTTCAATTCTTTGTTTATATTGCATCTTGGTGTTGCATGCTTCAAGTTTGCACCATTGGTTAACACCCAGATGTAAAATTTCCAATTGAAAAATGGTCCAACTTATTCTATGCACCAGTGTTGATTTAATGTTGATAGCATGTTCATGGGTACTTCACTCTTTATTTATGCATTGTTGTTCCTTTTTACTTGATTGAGTAGCAAGCATGTATTGCATAGACGGATTATTCAACTTTTTCTAGCATTAAAATGTTTGGGAACCAATGCCATAGGTTGCTCAAAAGTGCTATGCCTTGAACATGAACTTGGTGGTAAAATGCTTTGATCTTGCTTGAGTCTTGCTTGTCCATTTTCCCAATATGGTGTTTGTGTTTCTTGCTTGTATCTTGCACATAAGGGAGCTCTTTCTTCATCATCATGATGTTTATTTATTTATTTGTTCTTTGTTTTGTGAAGGTGCCTTTTAATCTTTTATGTGGCTTTGTAGGAAAGATGCCTCGTAAATTTGTGGCCATAGACTATCTTAAGGAAAAAGGGCAGGGGTAAGAGGATTAGGGAGAAGGAACCCTTGCAACCACCTTTTGATAATATCATATTTGTCAACCCTCGAGCTAGTAGTTACTTTGAATGTTTTTTGAAGAGTAAGTTTACATCGGAAAGGTTTGATTTCTCCAAGAAAGAGAATGAGGGCATTATAATGGTGGTGGAGCATAGAGGTTGGCATCACTGGGGTGCCCATCCTAAGGTGGAGTTGCTTAAGACTCTGATCATGGAGTTTTATGCCAATCTAGTTGGCATAGGCAAGCTAAATCGATTGAACAAACATGTTCGAGTCAAGACCATCAGCATGGCATATGATTCGGATTCCATAAAAAATCTCCTTCAGATTAATCCTATGATTGGACTACCATTCAATGATGCCACTCCAGATCAGATGGCTCAAATTGTATATGGTCGGCTTATCGAATGGACAAGAAGCAAAGATGACTACAACAAGAAGCTCTTCTTCAGTTCCTCGGCTCTTCCTCCAAAAATATGTGCTTTGAACTACTTCATTTCCTCCTGCCTTATCCTAACAACTTATCTTCAAGAGGCCACCCCAGACAGCTTCAAAGCTCTGTATTGCATAGCTTGTGAATTTCTACTCGATGTGGGGCACTTTATTTCCAACAGTATAATGCATTCCGGACAATTGATGTGGGGGAATCTGCCATTCTTGCAGTTGATCAACCTGATGATTCTAAGAGCTGGGGTTGTTTTCAAGGACCCTTTGTAGGTGTCTCTAGTCATGAGATCAATTTTCAGTGGATAAGTTTGGGGGAGCACTGATGGGTGCTTAAGAAGAGGCTTCAAAGGAAGAAGAGGAAGAGCAAGGACAAGAACAAGAACAAGACCAAGAACAAGAAGAAAACGATGGAGGTGAGCAAGGGGGGATAGCCATCAGAGCATCTCATTGACCTATCCACGACCATTCCTGCATCGTTGGCTATGGCATTTAACAAAATGTATTCTCTGATGAATGAACGACATGAGCAGGCGATGGCCCGTTTTGAGTCAGTGGGTAGTGGCTTCAACTCATTTGTAAGAGAGATGCGGGAGGCCATTACACTTCTTGCTGGAAACCAAAAGTCTCTCTCCAATCAAGTCCAATGGGGCCACCAGCAGCAGCAACAACAAGTCCTACTGCTGAAGTATCCCTCCTTCCACCCCATCCTGCCCCACTTCCACCCCATCGCATATCAGTGGTACACCCTGCATCCTTCTAGCCATCCTCCACCGTTTTACCTACATATTGGACTTTCCCGTGATCCTTCCAAAGACCCTTCCTTATTCCCTCAAATAAGCGGCTCTTAAAGCCACAATGACATGGGCAAGGACTAGTTGGGGATAAGAACATCCGCCCCCCAGGTATGATTCCTTGAACATGTTTTCCTTCCTTCCTTTACTTTCATTAAGGACAATGTTTGATCTTAAGTTTGAGGGGGTTGTTTGATGGTTGTGCCTAATAGTCCTTGCTTTGTGTTGTTGTTCTTTCTCTTTTCTTACATGTTGATTTGTTGTAGTTTAGGTTGTTGTTGTTTGCGTCTAGGTTGCTCTTGATCAAGTTTCACTTTGGTGGTTTCATTTTCTTGCACAACTTTCATTTAATTCATGTAGGATGCATTTAGTAACATGTAGGTCTTTTTTTTATTTCATACAAACCCAATAGAAACCATTGTCACATGTGAATGAATGTGGTATCTAGTTCAACTCTCTAGTAAGTTTTGAAGAATTTGGAAGGTTGATTTTGATAGTTTTTTGGTGGAACATACCCAGTGAGATTGTTCGGCCTTGAGTGATTGCGCAAAATTTTGGTTTGTTGCAAAATTTTGGATTGTTCTTTCTTGATATGCTTATACTATGTTTTGATCCAGAATTTGCTAAAGGACCCATTCAAACCCATTTTTGTTGTGTAGAATTTGAGACTCACTTAGTTATTTAGGGTGAACTACTTTTCCAAATGGCTAACCTTTATGAATTTTTCTCTTAGTAAACCCTTGTGTGCCTAATTGCCTATTTCTTTGTTTTAACCCATACTTTGAGCTTTTACATTCTTTTTTATCCTCTTTTCCACCCAAGGTTGTGAGTATTAATCATGGGCTTAGATGGGGATTTAATGGGTTAAGTGGGGGTTTAGAATGAGATTAAGTGTATTCATGTTCATCTTTGTGGTGGTTAGGAAGTGCATATACTATTTCCATTTATTAATTTATATAAAAAACAAAAAAAACAAACAAAAATGTGGTTCTTGGAGCTCAAAGTGAGTTTTAATAAAGAAGGCTTAGAGTGAATTCATCAAGGAAAAGCCTTCACAAAAAAAAATATTAATAATGTGTTGGTACTTTTGCAATCAAGGGTTCAAGAATCGACTAGTGATTTGTGTTTTTCTTTGGATAATTGTGGGCTTTTTTAGTTAGTTAAGTTGAGTGCCCTTGTTTATAGACTTTGGGTTAGGTGCTTTGATTGTGCTTTTGTTGCTGCCCATGGTTTATGCTTGCTCACCTTCTTAGCTCCACTTATGAAGCCTTCATCTGATACCCCTTCCTGACCTAACCCGGCCCCAATACAACCATGGAAAAAGCCATATGAGTCTTAGATTTTATGCAACTCCCTTAGGGGAATTAGGTGGGGGAGGTTGGATCTTCTTACAAGCCTATGACAGAGAGACATAATATAAGCTATTTATTTTGCGCGGCGTAACTCCATCTAATAAATTGAGCATATTTGGTAAAGGTGTGACCCCTCCAAGGTTCCACATTAAGTAGCAAAGCCTTCATTTCTTCAATCATCATTACTTCTATTGAGATGAGCTAGTAGATCATTGAAGTTCATGTATGGCTATTGGTTGACTTTGTATCATCTTTATTTTGGTTGTTTAGTTTTTCTAGGAAAGGCATGTTAGGGACTAGTATTAGTTTAAGTTTGGGGGAGTTCGATAAGTGCATAATATTACAGTCAAAGTTGTTGAATTTTTGGGGATTTTGACCATTAATTTTTATCTAGTCTCCCCATATTTCTTAGTTTTTCTTGCTTCACCTTTTTGCAGATTGGAGTGCATTGCAGATGTGTTGGAGCGGAGCAAGATCGAGCGGAGCAAAATTTAAGCATGCATGCGTCAAAGATGGAAAAAGACATTGGTGACGCATCGCCAATGGTGACCATTGGCGACGCGTTGCCAATGTTATAAAGTCATTGCCTAGTTTTGGGCATATTTGCAATGTGTTGCAGATGATTTAACCCAGCAGCGGCTTGTTTCCATGAAATCCCCTATTTTGGCAACGCGTTGGCCCGATTTCCAGATCTTGGTGGTCCCCTACTTCATTCATTATTCCAAGCTCTCCATTGGCTAAGAGATTTTATCTTTTGGGTTAGGTGGAGCATAAGACAAGATTTTTAAAGGGTTTTAGGAACTTCTCTAAGTATTGGTTTAAGTTTTCATAGCACACATCATACTATTCTCTCGTCATCTCTTGGAGCCACCATTAAAGGAGAAGCTTAAGCTTTGTTGAAGGAGCTAAGGAGAAGATTGGAGGCTAAGGAGACTTAAGCTTCCACGAGTTTTTCTTTGGTCCCTTTTATCCTCTTCCTCTTTTCTATTTCTTTATGGTTTCCTTGAACTATAGTTTGATGTTTGTTGTTAGTTTGGACATGGCGTAGACTCCATTTATCTCCTCAGGATGAAACTTTTGTTACTGGTTATCTAATATCTATTTGAGGTTTTTCATGGAAATTGACTACCTTATGTTGCCTATTCTTATGCCCAATGCTTGTGTGTTGAATGGTCACTTCACATAAATCATGATCCCACTTTATTCTTAAGAGATAAATAAGGGGTATGGAAATGAAGAATATAGTATGATGGGTTTTGTGGATTAAAGATAATCTATGAACTCACTAGGTGTTCGGAAATGGGTAAGAGCTTAATCCATCTTAGGTTAAGATATGAGCTTGAGAAATGTTATATTTAATCTTTGGTGAGCAAAACTCATCTTTGGAAAGAAGGTTTTTAAACATTAAGCCCCTACACCACATAAGAGGTGAATAGCCTTAGAGCGTCATTTAACTTAAGTAGTAAGTAAAAGAGTGGAATCCTAGGGATATAGTCTTTTTAACCAAGTCACCTCATTTATAATTAGTTTAGTTAATTTTAGATCTTCTTATTTAGTTGTGCCTTAGTTTTCACTAGTGACCTTTGCATTAATTCAACATAACATTTTAGAATTCCTTTGGTAGTTAGTAGCTTCATTCACTCTAATTCATTTCCTTTTATACACACATTCACTTAACCAACCTTAATATTTACTCTTGTCGTTTGCCTAGTCTCATTTTAGTCTAGGTGGTTTGAGTATCTAGGATTTAAAATTTCATTGTCATTTCATTAGTGTCCCTTGGGATGATACCTGTATTCACCATCTGCATACAATAGCACCATACACTTGTGGGTGGATAAGGGTCATAAGTTATAAACTCCTGTTTTCACAACAGTGATATCTTCCTGATGTACTCCGAGAATTTCACTTCCAAGATACAATTTCAATCGATTATTATTCACCTAGAATGCCCATTTTTGTGGATGTTTAATTTCTACGACTCCAAAATGAAAAAATTTGTTAGCATAAATGGTCCTGACCATTATGATTTAAGCTTACCTTGAAAAAGTAGCAATCAAGTGTTGTAAATCAAAACCCGATCTCCATGTTTGAACTATTTCCTTTGCTTGATTGGATTGTCATGCCACTTCTTTACTTTTTCTTTGTAAATCCTAGAGTTCTCATATGTTGAATTCCGCCACTTGTTGAGGGTGAGCTTGTTTAGCTATAATAAATGTTTTTCACCTACACACTCAAGGTCGAGGTTAATATTCCTTACAACCCAATACCACTTTATGTTCTAACTCAACCAGAAGTTGACATGCCTTGCCATAAACTAGTTGGTATGGGGTGGTTCTAATAGGTGTTTTATACACTATTTTATAAGCCTATAGTATATCATCTAACTTAGGTGACCAATCCTTCTTAGACATAGAAACCACCTTCTCTAGTATGCATTTAATGTTTTTATTAAATGACTTAGCCTAACTGCTAGCTTGTGGTTGATAAGCAGTAGTCTTTTAGTGAGTGACTCTAAACCTACACATAACTTTTCCAAATTGGGAATTGTAGAAATTGGAACCTTTTTCATTAATGATGGCTTTTTGGGGTTCCGAATTGAGTGAACAACTTACTTAGAAACTTAATCATGACGTTTGCATCATTCGTACGTAAGGCTTTTGCTTTAACCCACTTAGACAGATAGTCTACTACTACTAAAAAATACTTATTCTCAAAAGATGATGGAAAAGGACCAATAAAATCAATCCCCCAAATGTCAAAGATTTCACATACTTGGATTTCGTGTAATTACATGTCATCATGGTGAGAAATTTTACTTGACCTTTGACAATTATCGTATGATGCTGCATATCGTCTTGCATCCTTGAATAGGGTAGGCCAATAAAAACCGGATTCCAACACCTTCTACAATGTAGTGTTGCCCTTAAAATGGCAACTAGTAGAACCTTTATGGTAGTGCTCAAGAATTCCTTTGGTATCTGGGTAAGCTACACATTAGCAGATAATTTGATCTACACAAATTCTAAACAAAAATGGTTAATCCAAAAAATAGTATTTTACCTTTGGAAACAATTTCTTTTTTTGCTAATATGTCAAGCCCTTGGGTAGCTCATTGCATACCAAATAATTAGCAAAGTCAGCAAACCACGGTTCATTCACAAGTTCTGAACTAAGCATATAAACGTATTCATCTGGAAATGAATTGTTAATATCTTTCTTTTTCTAGATGCTCTAGCCAGGAAAGATGGTCTACAGCTAAATTCTCTGTGCCTTTCTTATCTAGAATTTCGAAATCAAATTCTTGAAATGAAAAGACCCATCAGATCAGCCTCAGCTTTGCATCATTCTTATTTGAAGCATTCTTCAAAGCAGAATGATCAATGTACACAATTACTTAGATAAAAGCAAATACGAAAGAAACTTGTCGATGGCAAAGATTACAGTCTATCATTCCTTCTCAGTTGTGGTATAATTCTCTTGCGCACTAGTTAGTGTATATAGGTTAGAACTATTTATCCTTACACTACCCCAAAAAATGCACTGATTACCTAATCACTAGTGTTGCACATTAATTCAAATGGTAGAGACCAACAAGGAATACCATTACAGCAGCTTTAGTTAAATGATCCTTGGGAAAAATGAAAGCAAAAAGGCACTAATCATTGAAGTCAAAATTTGCATCCTTTTTCCAATAACTTAATAAGTGGTTTTTCTATCTTAGAAAAGTCCTTGATAATATAAAATCCCGCATGGCCAAGAAAACTCTTAATCGTTTTAACCAATAGTGGTGGTGATAATTTAGAAGTAGTTTAAATTTTTGCTTTATCCACATCTATACCCTTACTAGATATTTTATGGCCAAGAACTTTAACCACATGAACCATGAAATGACATTTCCCCCAATTAAGCACTCAATTAGTTTCCTTGCACCTTTCCAAGACTATCTAGATTATGGAGACATTTATCAAAAGAATCACCATGAACATAAAAATCATCCATAAATACCTCCTTGATACCCTCCACAAAATCATTAAAAATTGCAAGAATGAAGTGCTGAAAAGTGGAAGAGGCATTACATAAACCAAAAGGCATTCTGCGATAAGTGAATGTACCATAAAGAAAAGTGAAGGTCATCTTCTCTTGATCATCAGGAGCGATTGGAATCTTGAAATAACCTGACATACCATCCACAAAACAATAGTAAGCATGACCGGCTAAGCATTCTAATGTAAAATCAATGAAGGGAAGTGGAAAGTGGTCCTTTCCAGTCGTATCGTTAAGCTTCCTATAATCGGTGCACACTCTCCATCAAGTTATTGTTCGTGTTAGAATAAACTTGTTCTTATTGTTCGGAACAACGGTCACCCCTCCTTTCTTTGGCATGACTTGAACTGGGCTCATCCAAACACTGTCTGAAATATGATAGATTGCTTTGGCATTGTTATAACCTTTCTAGTAGCATGCTCAATGAGTAAAGTAAGTTCGAAAATCTCTAGCTTAAATACCTTAAAACTCCACAGATTCCTTTAAAATTTCTAAAGATAATCTAATCTAGTTCTTGTTAGTTATATGTTAGTAGCATAATATACCGAAAAAAAATTACTCGCGTAACACTTAAGCTTGTAAAGATATACCAATAAAATTTCGGCTTTAGTTTCTACTTTCCTCTTGTTTCGCTCATTTCATGTGTAGCTACAGCTACTACTGCTGACTCTCTCACTCACTAGCAACTGAACACGAGCTCACAAGGTAAAGGAAAGCTCCGTAACGGTCAGAGCTAGAAAATTTATTGAGCGGAAGTAAAAGTTATATAATAAAAATAATGGAAGTAAATAGTTGCATATTTTAAAAATTTATGATGTCAAATGCTTAATTATTACAAAATTATGTGTAATTTTTTCAAAATTGAGTGGCAGGAATTGCCTGCCTAAGTCTTGGTGGTGCCCCTGCTAGCAATTGTTGTATGTTGAGATCAACACAAGAAACGCCCGGTCGTTAAACCCGATTCAAGTGAGCTTTACATTGGCACCAAGACTTACTTGGTCTCATCCAAGACACACACGAAGTGGACTAACCAGCCTCAATAATGGGACTAAACTCCAAAGCCCACAGACCCTCGAGTGCTACCCAAGAGCCCTCCTTAGGCAATGCTGGCCTTGGTGCTCCCGGCACACTAGCATTCAAGATAGGTGAAATTTTGGGTTCTACCTAAAATAATTAAATAATTGTAAAAAAAACTCAGTTTTTGGTTACCATTTTTAGGTGTAATTCGGTTTTTTGTTATAACAAAAAACTGATATACAAATCCAGTTCAATTTTCGGCTTACTTCAATTAAAATGCAGTTAATTGAATAAATCAATTTTTTACACTAGTATTATGTTTGATATTTGGAATAGATTATGCATGTTATGGATCTTCGTTGTTTGTATATATGTGATGTTTTGATTTGCATTAAATTATGAATATTTGCTACGTGATTAAAATGCATGTTTCGATTGGAATATATGATAAATGTCTAAGGTTTGGAATGCATATATGTATCATTTGGTTTATCCTAACTAAAAACCAAAAAATCAAATAACTTTTTGCTATTTCAAGTTTTGGTTACTTTAATTTTTTTCTACAATTTGATCTATTCTGTTATTAGTACAAAAAACCAAAAATTGAATAATTTCGATTAAAATTGAAAAAATCATTGATCAACACTACTTGCATTTCCTGCTTTTTGCAGCTCTTACTGTGCCAAGTCACCTCAGCAGCTAATATATTCCCTTCCTTAGCTTAGGGGTTTGTCTAAGCCACTCGCCTTTACCCCATTCTTAGTTCTCTTAAACCCTCACTGTTCCTTTTGCTCTTCAAAATGCCACCTAAATAGCCATAAGGCTGTCATTTTCTTTAGGCATAAATCATAGCAACACTTGTCTTTAGTAGTGGTGAACTAACCTGTTCCAACAACTTTCTAGTTAAAGTCTTAACTGTGACAAAAAATCCTAAAAGGATAGCAGCTAAGGTAATTAAAGAGTACCCAATTACATGTTCAATTTATGTACCCATGAGTTTAGAAACAAAGCTTCGGCAAGCGAGAAATAGTTTAATCTCAAATGGATTAAGAAACCTTATTAGAAACAAGTAACAGAAAAAAAAAAAAGAAACATATCGCAAGAAGGCTATATTATTATTATTATTATTATTATTATTATTGTACTTAGAATCAGGCATATAAATTAAAGAGTACCCAATTACATGTTCAATTTATGTACCCATGAGTTTAGCAACAAAGCTTAAACAAACGAGAAATAGTTTAATCTCAAATGGATTAAGATACCTTATTAGAAACAAGTAACAGAAAAAAAAAAGAAACAAATCGCAAGAAGGCTATATTATTATTATTATTATTATTATTGTACTTAGAATCAGGCATATAAATATATGATTTAAATAAAATATTTATATAGTATTTGATTAAAGAAATGTCGGCTTACTAGGTATTCAAAGTTTAAACAGCAAATGAGCTAAACCAAAATACATTATACAATAGGTGGCGCGCGGTCGATGTCCTATCGTCCCAGAAGAAGGGAGAGGGGCAAATTAATTTTTGTTTTTTATTTTTGGTTATCTAGGGGCAAATTATTTGATTATAGTTGGAGGGTGAAATTGGCACTTGGGCCACTTTGGAAGGCTCTAGAACTTCCGTCATATATTCTACCAGACCAAGCGAAGCGGCCAAACCTTTTTCGCCTTGTAAATTCTGGCACTAATTGTTTTGGGTTTCATCTAGGTTCTAGTATTTTCCTCTGGAAGCGAGCGTGATTGATTCATCATCGTCTCCTATATAAGCTGCCCTTCACCGTCCTCTCTCCCTCCGTCTAGTAGTCCAACATGGCGGATGATTTGGCTCTGGATTTGCAGGAGTTAAGGCACCTTCAAAGCATCGCCAAGAGGCCTCGAATCGTCTCATTCATTTCCTCCGAGATTCGCAACCTCGAGAAGGTGTGATTTTTTCTATTTTTTTTCTTTTTTCTTTTTCGGCTTTCGAGTTGGAATGGACGAATCTGCTCGATTTCGTTTTGCTGTGTATTTGTGGGTTTAGATGTTTGTCTGTTTGTCATTTGCTTTCCGCAATCACAAAATGAGTTCTGTTTTTTTTTCTTTTTGTTTATGTTTGCTTTACATTTGCGAGTTGTAGTGATCTTTGTAACCCTTCTAGTTAAATCTGTTGTCTTCGAAATCAGAATAGGTGGCTTCGTAGGTGTTCTAGTTAGTTCATAGATTTGGTTGAAAAATGCGTTTATGATGGTGTGAAGGACATGTTTACCTGGTTCCATTGTTTTTGAGAGGGACTGCACCGGAGTTGCTCGTGTGCTTCCAAATGAACATGTCTAAATTGTATTGTGTTTTTATCCCCCAGAAAATGCTATATGCACAAAACTGTTAATGAATTTTTCTCTTACACGTCCTTTTTGCAATTCTGCTTCCGATTGTTATTTGTGGGGAAGAGAAAAATTTGTAGAATTCTTTTATGTGCGTAGAATGTTTCTTTATTGTGTGATCTTTATGGGTGCTTTGGATTGATTTCCTTTATTTGGATTTGATAGTTGCAGACTCCAAAGGAAACTGCTCCTGCTCCTGTTCCTACATCACAGGTTCCAACTCCAATAGCAACGTCTGTCAAAGCGCCTTCAAACCCAATATTGCACTATGCTACCCTGAGTACCTTTAGCTGGGATCAGGACAATGATAAAGTCAAGGTAATTTATGTGTTCCTTGTGCAAGTACTGATCTTTTGTTGCGGCAGCACGTACTTGATCTTCTAATGAATCTTTCAAAACTTCAAAGTGGCTGACTAGCTAAGGAATGGATACATCCTAATTGTTGATTTCTTTGTTTGGTGTCATGATTTAGATATACGTCTCTTTGGAGGGTGTCGACCAGGAGAAGGTAGAGGCAGACTTTAAGCCCATGTCATTTGATATCAGGTTCCATGATGTCCAAGGAAAGAACTATCGGTGTGCCATCCCAAAGCTGAACAAGGAAATAGTGCCAGAAAAGTGCAAGGTCATGGTTAAGCCTACTAGAGTTATTCTTACTTTGTTTAAGGCTTCTAAAGGGAATTGGCTAGACTTGCACTACAAGGAGGACAAGGTAATTCTTTGTATTGTTGTATGCATTTCTTTCAGTGGAACATAATTTAAATGTGTCTATATTCGAACATGATTGTGAAAATGACAATGCCAATATGCTTGATGTATGACCAACTAGTAAACTATCAAACTAATACACACTAATTCAGCGAGATGATGGGATTTTGCCCTATGGCCTTCTAGTTTTAGTCTATGTTTAGCTACTGAGCCATATACATTTAAGCCTAAGTTTGAGAAAAGAGGTGATCCTTGATAGATGTTCTAATAAACAGTAATTTAGCGAGGTATTAGGGTCTCACCCTATGGCGTCTGTTTTGTTCTTAAGTTTAGCTAATGAACCATAATTATGTAAGCCCAAGTTTCAGAAAATGATAGGTTAGAGTCGTCTGATTTATGGGAACTGGTTTACAGCTTAGCTCCTGTGTCTTTGAATTTACCAGCTCTTGTGCCTTTGAATTTAACCTTATTTCGCACCCTCCGGTTCTTACATCGCCGTCCTTGGATTGAATATAGAAGATATGCTTGCTTTCATGGGCATGAAATGACCGTCCTAGTAGTTTGAAGCGAATCTATCTGACAGTATTATTCTGATTTTACCTTCTGACAGTTGAAGCCGAATCTGGATAAAGATAGAGACCCCATGGCCGGAATCATGGACTTGATGAAGGTAAGTTTATATTGTATAATTCTGCCATGCCCTGAAATTCTACCTGCTATGATCTGTAATGCCATCTCTTGGTTTTGTGCCAATGCAGAATATGTATGACGAAGGGGATGACGAGATGAAGAGAACAATTGCCAAAGCATGGACTGATGCAAGATCAGGGAAGACAACTGATTCTCTCAAAGGCTTACACTGAGGGGGGCTGCTGTTTGAGCACTGACATATCCTTGTATGAGTTTAGTGTTCAACAGTTGATTAGAATATCGTTAAATGCATGCCGGAGGTGCAGTTGGACATCTATGAGATGAGTTTGCACCCCTACTTTTGTTATGCTTGTGGGTTACGAAAGGAACGTGCTTTTGGAACACATTGGTAGCTGTTGCGGTTTGATATGGTTTCATCACTAGCGCCTTACCCTTCTAGGAACGACAATATCTTATCAAACAATTAGAGGATGAATTTACCTGTCACACAAATGCTACTAAACAAGACTTCTGGAGTGGAGCAGCAGCAGGCGTTACACACGAGATAGGCAACATGATGATTTTCACGATTAGCTAATTTATCTCTGACTTCTTAGAAGTTAGCCACGAAGGTACAGGTATCCGATATGATTGCGATGATGGTGAAGCACCGGGATGCTAAAAACTTAGTTATGACGTACTTGTAAGGCGCTCCAATAGAAAAATGTTGGAACCTAGTACCTAGGACCCATGCATGAAATTGAATAGGGAGCGGCCTATTTGACGTTGGAGGCTTGCAACAGGTTGGGCCGACCCGGGCTAGATCTAAAGTAGCCTGGGTCAGACTTAGATCTTACCCAGTTGAAGACTGGCTTTGCCCAGCCTGGTGAAAGGTGGAATTTGGTGGGCTAGTTATGGGCTTGTGTAGATGAAACAAAGCATGGGCCTGGCACAGCTAAATCCAGATGGAGCTAGGGCTCAGGAACGGCATGACTTAGCTCGTCCAATCTTTGTTGGCCAGGCCGGGGTTTAATGTTAGGAGAGAGGGAGACGGCCAAATATTTTTTTTCTTTTAAAAAAAGGGCAATTTTGGGCTCTTCTATAAATAAAGAAGCTCATTCCCAGATTTACTCACACCAATTTTTATAATATCTTCTCAATATCTACAACATTATCTACAATTGATTCTTAGCTCTCATATATTTTTCTTAATTTCTAGCTAATCTCTTCTTAATCTCATTTTAATCTCTTCTTAATCTTATGTGATTTTTCTCTCACTCATTTTTTATATTGTATGTCATTGCTAAGGAGGTTTTAGTTATACCGGTCTCAACTGTAGCATCTAAATCTACTTTTAGTATAGGTAAATGTGTGATATTAGAGAAACGGACAAGGTTGACACCAAACGCAGTAGAGGTCAATGTATACAATTGTGATTGCTACCTTACCAAAGCAAAACCGGAAAAGTTCCGATGATGAGATCCTAGATGATAAGGACCATAGACATTGATCCAAGGTGTCTCCATTTTGCTTTTAATTTATATTTAATCCGATTATGCTGTTAAACACATGTCCTAGATTTCCTTTCTGATTATTTTTTTATATTTTGCCATTATCTCATGTAGGGCTCATTCCAGTTTTTGTAAGTATCATTTGAATTTTCAATTAATAAACTTTGCACCAATATTGGTGTTTTCCTCTAAAAAAAGTTGAATGTTATAAATTGATTGCATTACTTTTAATTTTTTTACAAAAAAAAACCAGTCTCAAGTCCACTCTCACACCAGGCCAACCTATATGATACGGGCTGTATCCGAGCCTGGCCATGCTAAGTCCAGTGAACACCTCTACCAATCATAGGATTATGATTATTGTTTCTAGTAACATATTACTCTCTTCGTTCTAAAAAGAATGAAATATTCTTTTCTTAGTTGTCCTAGAAAGAAATGAAGCATCTTCTTTTTTACAAAGTTTTTAACATCTAATTTACCTTATATTTAAACTCTCATTACATATAAGCCCAAAAGAAATCTTTTCTTTTTAAATCTTGGATTAAGTACCAAATTACCCCTCAAAAGTATAAAAAGGGACCAAGTATGCCATCAAACCTTCAAAAGTTCTAAATTTAATACTGAATTTTACTTGGCAAACTTACAATTACCCCCATGTGGTATGTCCTAACCTACAATTTTCCCCCTCTATTTTTAGAAACCTACACTTTGCCCCCTGTGTTTTTTACACCATTTGATAACTACTTTTGAAATTGTATTTAAACTATACGATAGCCTTCTTTCAGTAGTTTCAATCTTTCCAATATATTTTTTATAGCTAATAGACATTTTAAATTATCAGTTTTTCCTTTCTATAAGTAAAATTTTCACCCTATAAATACATATTAATATTTTTTAAATGTTGGTTGGTTGTGAAAAAAATATAAAAAATCTTGAAATTACTGTAATATGATTATCATATAGTTTAAATTAGGGTTTCAGAAGTTGTTTTCAGACACTGTAAGGGAAATAGAGGGTAAAGTGTAGGTTTTTTAAAATAAAGGGGGCAAGTTGTGGGTTAGACCAAACCACAGGGGATTTTTGTAATTTTCCCATTTTACTTTTAAGACCAAATTTGCCACCAACATTAATTGAAGGTCAAATAAAGAGGAAAAATAATAATTGGTCCTTATTTTTCACATTTTTTCTACTATTGCCCTAACTTTGTGTATCTAATGATCATGCCATTTTCTTCAACCAATTACTCGACGATATCTTTTTTCCATCTTTTGTATGCTCAACTCCTCTGACATTACCCCTTCCCATTACATCAATGTCTTCCTACAAGTGATTCAACTCTAACCCTTTACACTCTTATCTTGTCCAAGGCCTCCTTAAGTACCTTCGTCAGAAAATCCTAACACAAGTAATGTTTATGATATCGATGTGCTTTGCAAGCTTGGCCAATGCTTACAAGTTAGCTATGGTGTCCAGCAAAATGTTGTCAAAGCTAGCATCTTGTTGCTTCAAGTAAATGTGCGAGACCTTGCATTGTCTCTTCAAGCTCTCACAGAATGGCCACCATAAAATCAAGAGTGACAGGCTATGACAGACACCTACTTCATCCCAAATTTGGGTTAGGGGTATGGCTCAGAAAGCTATTGAGTGAGGTTGAGAGTAAGATACCGAGTCTGGAGATGTATCTAGTGAACCGATTTTTGAAAAAAATGACACAATCATTAACTGGGCAAACTTAGGACACCAGTATAAGAAATGAGAAAAATCAACGACCAAACATGTTATTTACCACCTTCAATTTGATGGTCACCTAATGGAGAGGTGAAAATTTTGGTAATTTTGGTAATATCAGTGGTGAATTTGGTAGTATGAGATTTGTTTTTTTTTTTTTAAGTTCAATTGCAAATTTAGTCATTTCAATACTTTTGAGTTTTGAGTAGTAAGTTTGATACATAATCTGTTAATCTTCATTAAGACTTTCACTATAATCCCAAAAGAAATATTTTCTTCTTTTAATCAATCATTTGAACTCTCAACAAATAACCCAAAAAGAAATATTTTTTTTAATTTTAGTTTCATGAGCAAAAATAAAAATAGCACCATAAACTTCATGCATCTTAATCTCCATGTATAGAAAAATGCATCATCCATTATGGGATAGAGGGAGTATAAGATATAGTGAGTATACGATATAATACTAACAATGCTAATATATGTTCATGTCTTTTTATAAAATTATGAATGTTATATGAATGGTAAAAAGCGCAAATTTGCCACTAAAGCTAATGGGGGAGAGAAACCTTACCACTGAACTATTTTTATAAGCAAATTTGCTATTAATCTTTTTCAAATGTACAAATTTATGATCAATATTTTGTATTTGGCGCAAATCTGCCATCGACCATTAAAATTGCTTAATGTGGTAAATATGAAAAAAATGAGAAAAATGCAAGTTTCAATTCCAAAATTTATTTACCTAACACCTTTGCCCCTACGTCTCTATATATATTAGTTTCATCAGCGTATTCACTCTAGCAACCCCTTATATCTTTCACTACCCTCTACCCTTCCTGCCACTAAAGCTACCTCCACTCTTCTATACATCTCAACAATGCTCCTTAAAACAAACCCTTATCAAACTGAGTTTGATTGATGTTGGTAGAACTAAATCTAAAGATGTTGTAGTTCTAAAATAAAAGATCAATAACAACTATGGTAGATGGTTGATCGGTTATAATAAGGAAGGTGAACTCTAGAAAACTCAATATTAAAGGTATGTGGTCAAACACAAAGTTTTAACTCATTTAAGTGTTGTGAAAGATTTTGGTAGCTAGGAAATAAAGAGAAAGCTTTTAAGGACTAGATTAAGAACTGTGTTATGGAATATTCTCTAGACAAATGAAATATTTCTACCAATTAACGACTAGTGGCAAAATTGCCTATAACGAAAATGTTAATAGCAAATTTGTTTAACAAAAAAATTCAATGGAAAAATTATTCTCCCTAATAAACTTCAATGGCAAATTTGTCCCTTTGCCTTGTACTAATATATGTACCTTTGTCTTTTTTATAGGATTATGAATAAAATGTTTGATAAGTATAATATATACATTTGTCCAAGGCTACTCATTGCTAACTACTATAACTTTCTTTCTTTAGAAAAATATATAACTGAAATTAAAACCATTTATAAGTTTAACATACTAGAAGTTGTATATTGTAAACATGATTTGTAAGAGACAATATAAGATGGAGGGGCATTATTATAATCAGTCACTATGGTCATATCATGGCACAAATTTGAATTCAGTTTTATGGAGCCATCAGATTCTACCATTTATCCGTACCACTTGAAAAATTCACATTTGAAGCAGAGAAGATATCATCATGAAGTAATTCACCATAATGAATAAATGCTCTAGGGGGAAAAGGATGGCAGAACAGAACCATGGTATTTCCCTGCTAGGAGAAACACCTCTCAGGATTGTATAAAACACTTACACGTGAGCATCCATATAAACAAGCTAAAAGCAAGCACCTTGGAAACAAAAAGCCTTAGGAGAGAGCCTTCATCAGGGAATTTGACTACGGTAATTGGCGTTGAACTTGTCGTAATTATGAGCATGTAAATGAGCTGACAGCCTCATTCTTCAGTGCTGTCTCATTTAACATGGTATTAGAGTAGATTCAAAATTGCCCCAGCTATTGCAAAAAATAGCTCACATGATAGAGCTGAAGTGGCCCACACATGAGTGGGTGTGATTAAGTGGGAAAATCTCATATGGCCAAGAAAATGGGTTAAGTCAATGCTTTATATAGTGATGAGGCATCTCTACCTATCGCCAATTGGTTTTAGGTTGGACACTTTAACAGTCTCTATATCATCTGGTGTAAATGAACATGTGGAAGCTCTGTATTATGAAAGTAATGATTTAATATGCAGAACCATCTTTTGGAGTTGTTATGATTCTTTTATGTGACAATGCAGGGCCTCTAAGATAAGTTAAACACTTTAGCTTTCTGTACTTAAAATATATCAATCTACGTCATAGTTTTCTTGTTTATGAAATGGTAAATACAAATATGTTTATATGATTTAGAAATATGTTTAGATGACTACAATTACTGGACTGGAATGATGAAAAAGCTTTTCATATGCACATAGATCCAAAAGTTTCCAAACATAAAATACTGATGAATAAAGTACCCATTTTAGTGCCACCTTAAAGCTAAACTTTAGTCAGGAAAAAAGAAATTTTTTTGTTGGCTAGCTCACACTTACGGCTTCATTGATTAGGAGGGTGGAAAGAAATTTAACGACTCTAATGGTTGTATTGGCATAAATATTCCTCCAAAATACATAGATCTAACAATTAGATGAAACATTTTCTAGTTATCAAACCACAGCAAAGTTAAGTTTTTAACAACAAGGGCACCATTGTAATGAATAATGTTGAATACCCATGAAAAGACCAAGTTTAAGTAATAGAGCTAGTGAATAAGTAGAGGAAAACATCAGTTAAAGATCACTTCAATTATTCTATGGAGTGCAGACTCAATGCACTTGCTCCATAGTCCGCTCCTATCTGAGAATCTAGGTTTCTAATCTTTTGAGACATTAAACAGTAGACAACATCTTTAAGAACTTTTGACAACTAGGTGAACCTTTAACATCTTTAGCTTCTACTCATTGTTTATATTTACTACAACTTCATTATTTTCTTTCTTGTTAAAACAAGAAAAACATATTGAAATCACATTTTGCAAGTTGATATTTAGTGTAGACCATTAAGTATACTATTGCTTAAAAGGGATATGCTAGATATAGAAGAAATGGTAGGAGGTATGTTTCCTGGACATACTTAGAGAGAACTAATATAAAGAGATCCTGCTCACTTAGAGCCCATAGATGAGTTTGCCTTAAACTAAAAAGAATTGAAACATAGGATTCATGTAGTTGATCCAAAGTAATTTGGACTAAAGCCTACTTGATTGATTGAATACAATCTAGTAGCCCTGGTGTCAATGGCCAGCCTAGAACCCGATTGGACAAGGGGCTTAGACTTGATGTGCAAAAGTTAACGTCAATATGCTCTTTGCTTTTCAATAGAAGGGGACAAAAGGAAAACAGGTGATATGATAAATGATTGCACAACATATTTGCCAATTTGGTAGGTACTAAAGATGGTAATGGCACTTATGGCTGTAAAACATGTTTCAACTTCGTTTTCAACTTTTCTTTGATAATGATTACTTTATACCAAAGCTAGAGTTCACCTTATCCTTTACACTCATTTTACAAAAACGATTACGTATACTTTTTATGACAACCCTTGTCTTAGAAACTTGACCAATGTTTATAGAATGATAGATAGTAAAATATTAATGAACTTTCTTCATGAGGGCAAGTAATCTAAGATTTTGGGACATTGCTAAATAGCAAAAGTGGACTCTAAACTCTAAATAGGGGGAGAACATGTTGAGGATGCCATGCAATGTCCTTTTTTTTTTTGTGTATTTTGAATAGTTTGTTTCAAAATTGCATTTTGCTATTTCATAAGAGCTTAGATCCAGAAAAAAAGGTTTCACCAAAACAATAAAAACTTAACAAGTAATCATGTTCTTATGCAAAAGGTTTCCTAGTTGCTTCATGAATGTCTTGGAAATAAGTGATCAAAATACCATTTCAAAATCTCTTATTTACTATTCAGAAATTGAAAATTAAGGGCACATACCAGCTTCTGGCACCTTCTCCTGTCTTTTTCTCAAGTATTGACATTAATGACCTCATGGGCTGCATAACTGCCTCTTTATAAAGTAATTGGATATCTGAACCTGATTAGCCTTTTATCTTCCTTACTTCACAAGGAAGACTTTCTTTAGGCTATGATCATAAAAGTTCTTCAAACATCATTCCTCTTACTTCTGGCTCTGGGAGTGGTACAAGGATCTTGAAACCATGGTTAAAGAGACAACCATTCATTAATGGCAGACCCACATTACTGTACAACTTTCTCAATGAACCCCGTTAATGTCCATCATGAATTTTGATAGTGATTACATGTAGGAAAAAACCAAGAAAAAGAAGAAAAATAAAATAGACATGGAAGCATTAGTATGCATAATAAAGGTCATTTTTAGGATACATAAATGATAAGGCACTTAAGTATCTAGGTTCTCATTATCTGAAGTGATGCCCTTCAACATCTTTGTTATGTGACATGGTAGAATTGAGAGGGACTTCTGTTGAGGGAGAACGTCCAAAGTGAAGATTTCCCAGGAGAAGGTCGCCTACAATACTAAGAAAATAAGGGTTAGGAGGTCCCTGAAGTATTTTTCCGGGGAGGAGCCTCCAACGCCTAAGTCAGTGTTTTGGGGGCAGAGAGAAAATAGGGAGCTAACGGATTCTTGCCTGTTTTGTGTTATTTTTTTTTTGGAGGAGAAGATCCTGCCTTGAAGCCATTTCCTTAGTATATAAAGGAGGGTGTGATCCGTTCAGATTGTGACACGTGTTCGGTCGGATGTAATCTACGCTTTTTAGGCGTGGGGACCTCTAGCCGTCTGCAGGCTCCTTGGGCCAAGGGCCAGGGCCAGAATAGCCCTACATGATAAGACTTGTGCGGCGTCGGCGCGTCAGAGCGCATATGGGGGCGGCATGTAGCATATGAGGGCGACATGTCAGCTTCTCATTAATTGCTTCTGCCGTACTCCCAAGGTCTTTTCGGTCGAGGTCGGCCTTCGGAATAAGAACCCTTTTCCGAAGTTCTCTCAGTAGTTCGGGAGTTCCCTTGGCGCTGGAGTTCCTCCTTCGGGGGGATTTTCTCCTGCTGAAGGTGGCTAGCCCTTCTCCCCCGAAGCTAGTTCAGTGGCTTTCCTGATGGAGGCGACACGCTACTTTCTAGAGGTTCGTGCTGTCGCTCCCAGGGGTGTTGTCAGACTGCCGGGGTTGTGTGTCCGAGGCGTCAGACACCTCTTTATTCCGAGGTCGATGTTCGACCGAAGCTTATAGGCTTAAAGGGTGATGGTACTTCGGCTATCACATGCCTCCCCCTCGAAAAGTCGAAGTGGAGACTTCGGCTTATAGACCTTCTAGGGGCACTCTTCGGGACTCAGAGTGTGAAGTTTGTGAAGAGAGAGATGCTTCGCCGCCTGAAGGCATGCCCTATCTGGTCAAGAGTTATGGTTTCTCTTTTGGTGTTCCCGAGGTGCCCAACTTCTTTATTTTCTCTTTTTCTACTGCAAGTCAGTGGACCGTCGTGTCTCATAACCAGGAGTGTCAATCTGGAGCACCGTGCCTGGGTTTTTTAAGGTGTCAGAAAGCGTGTCCCTTGTTTTGCACATTGGCTAACACGTGGCACGCAGCGATTGGGGTTGGCTACATCGGTCACACCAGCCATGCTCTAGACGACATGTGGCATGCAGTGATTGGAGGTGGCTGCCTCGGTCATGCCAGCCGCGTCTTTTTGCCTTCGAAAAGCAATTATGGCGACGATTCGCCTTCACGCAGCAGTTATGGTGCCGATTCGGCTACCCTTCCTCGGTCTATATAAACCTTCATCCCGTCATATTCTTCATTTGCTTTCCTCTTCTTTTGTTTTTGCTCTCGTCTGTTTTCGTGCTTTCCCCTCTCTTTTCGTGGCGGCAGTAGCGGCGGAGTGATTTCCAGCCACCAGTAACGACGGCGTCTTCAAACCCTGATTTCGGCAAGACTTTTGGTGGGTTTTCATTCTAGCGGTCCTTCGGTATCTTCATTTTTTTACTTTTTCTAGCTTCCCGAAGTTGTTTTTCTTCTTCCCGAAGTCATTTTTCTTAAGCCGAACATGTCTTCTCCTGTCCCCATTATGTCCGTCGACACTCTTCCTGAGAGCTGGCAGCCTCTCATGTCCTACCCTTGCTGCTCCACTAGACTACCCCATCTTTGGCATTTTAGCTTTATGAACAGAAAAAATGAGGTTATCGTTTTTTGTGCCTAACTGAAGGCCGGACTTCGGTTTCCTCCTGCGAGGATGATTTGTGACTTTTGCCAATTCCATGGCATAGCCGTGAATCAACTTCCTCCTAACTCATATTGCTATTTTAATGCCTTCCTCTACATGTGTGGGGTCTTCGGAGTGGAGCCCCACTTCATCATATTCATGCAGTATTATAAGCTCTATCCGGTCCCGAAGGGTGGCTTTTATTTCATGCTACCTCGGGGATCTGGGAGCAAGAAATATATGTTCACCTTCGCCACCAAGGATAGCTAGCGAGGGTGGCAAAAGAAATTCTTTTTCCTGAAGGTGGAGGAGGCCTGGTTGTACATGCCAACTAGGTGGGCTGGGGGCAAGCTGAAGACGGATATCGTGGACCCCAAAAAGCTGCTAACGCCCGAGTTGGCGACGAGGTTTGTGGACTTCGACAGACGTATCCGTGCTGTCGCCGACTGGGATACCGAGGTCCCCCCGCGCTCCCTGTACCCTTTCCCGATCATGTGGAGACTTATGACCGAGGAGGTCCTTCGGGAGCTGGGGGTGATAAAGGAGCACAAGGTGGACCTCGACATGCCAACTCCTCCCATCGACGGGAAGGAGTCCTGGCTGGTAATGCTCCTTCGGGGGGAGCTTACTTATGAAGCCTTCTTCGAAAGTAAGTTTTCCTTCCAAAGATTTTTAGTATAAGTACCTGTTTGGAATTACACTGATCTTTTCCTCCTTTTTCAGAGATGGGCAACGAGTTAGCCGCTTACTACAAGTCCCTCTTCCTCGGCCAAGGCGAGAAGGGGGAACAGATGAAGAAGGGCGTCTCCAAGAGGCGCAAAACATCTGGGAGCGGGCTGTCTTCAGCCAAGAAGGCGAAGAATGACGTCCTTCTCCCACCCTCAAAAGGCGTAGCGGAGGTCATCGGTGAGCCTAAAACTCCCGCCAAGCCTGAAACTCCTGCCGAGCTTCCTGCCGAGGTGGCCACCAGTGCTGCTTCTCGGAGTCTCACCGCGTTGGCGGATCTTTTGGGCTCTTCGGCAGGGGGTCCCTCTGCCGAGGAGTTGGAAAAATGCCGCAAGGGCAAGGGCAAATACATCCCTACCGATGTGGAGGAGGTTCGGGACTCCGACGACGACGTCGCTGAGGTTGCGCCAGGTATGTCTCTTATGCCCTTTTTAGTACCCGCAACCTTATAGCTTGCATGGCTAAGGAATTTTGTTTGGCGAGACTTATGTTTTTAATTTTGCAGAAGAATTGGTGCCTTCAGCTTGGATGGTCGATCACGCCCGATGGCGGGCTCTTCGGGATTCCCACATCCCGAAGGACAAAGTTTCAAGGGAGCTGTTCTGGTCTTTCACGGAGGACATGAATTTGTTCTCCGAGGACTATCGGGAAATAGCTCCCCAGATGGCGAAGGGCGTGCTCACCTAGGCTTCCTTCAAGGCGGTTGCCGAGGAGTGCGCCAACGAAGATACCCTCACCTGTAAGGTTTTCAAGCACGCTGCCCAGGTAGTTCTTCAGGCCTCTTCATTTTTTCTGCCATTTTTTCTAAATGTTTGGCTTTCTTTATGCAAATTTGACTAAGTACCTTCTCCTTTTTTGCGGCTTCTGGGGTATAGTGGATACCTTCGAGCTTGGGCAGCAAAGCAATCTTTGGTCCGAGGTTGGGCCGAAGATAAATTGGAGAAGGCCAAGGTCTTCTGTGCCAACTCTGTTAGACACCTCCTAAGTGCTTGGCTTGGGCCAGGGAAAACCAAGGAAAATAATGAAAAATAGAAAGGAGAAGTAAGAGGAGCTATGGAGACTAGTACAGCGACTTATGTGCAAAACTGGAGACTTTCAGGGCTTAATTGCACATAGAAAATAGATTATGGGAAAGCTGACAGGAAGCAGAGGAAGGAGACTAAATTGTACACTAAAACAAGTAGTACAATTGAAGCTACAAACTTAAGGATGGCATTTTCGGCCATGCAAACTTTTGTGATGGTTAGTGCAAGACTAGACCATTTAAGGGAGACAACAATGATTGCTAGTCAAAATCTTGTCTGCCACTAATGTACTATTTACTAGTTACTAGTTAAGCTAACTAGTCTTTATTTTAGTTACATGGCCGGTTATGCATGGGTGTATATAACACCTTGGTACTTGTGTTGTTTATTTGCTTGGCATCTTGGGCCATGTGTGGACTTAAGTGTCCATTTAGACACAAGTTTTAGTGGCGGTTTTGTGGACTTGTAAGCTTGGAAGGCTACTTTTCACCATGCATTTTATTGGAAGGCAAAGGTTGGCATTTAGCTAACTAAAACCCAAGTTAATTCGGCCGAAACTAGTCAAAGGCCATTTTGTTCATTTCGGGCTTGCCTTTGTTCTTACTTGGCCGAGTGAGTTCTTGAGGGTTCCTTGGGAATTTGGTCTTGGATTTCAAGGAAACTTGAAGGCATTAGAGAATTCAAGCTTGAAGAGTGTGTTTCGGCCTTGGCTTGCTTGGATTCAAGTGTTGTTCTTCAAGTTTGAAGGAAGGCCAAGGCAACCCAGCTAGGGTTTTGAGGTAATCCTCGTTATCCTCTTGAATACATGGTAAATCTTCCATGAACAAGAGATTTAAATGCTCAATTGAAGTTAGATTGAGCTAATTGAGCAAGTAATGTCTCGGTTTGGAAGTGAAATGTTGGCCGAATGAATTGGATGAATGAACATGGTGTTCTTCTTCTTAAAGATGGAAATTTATCCATGTTTGATGCTTGATATTACCTATGTAATCTTGTGATAGGTTGTTGGGGTGAAGGACACCAAATTTGTGGAAGTTAGTGTGTTGGCCGAAAGGTGAATTTGAGGTAATTCATGTTCTACCTCTAACTACATGGCATTAATGCCATGAGCTTTGATTATTGATGATATAGTGAATGTATGTTGGGTTGGATTGATGAAGAACAAATGTGGGTGAAATTGGGTTTTATGGCCGAAAGCTTGAAGTGGTATAATTTAGTGTCCATTACTTGAGTACATGGTAATGATGCCATGAAACATGTTTAGTGGTGATTTGGTGATTATATGATGAACTAATTTGATGAAGCACATTGTTATGTGATTATGGGCATTTTAGCCGAGAGCTAAACTTAATGTGAAATGGTGTGTTTTACTTGGTTACATGGTATTTGTGCCATGAGCAAGCTTTATGGGTGATTACATGATTATGTAATGAATTAGAAGGATGGATAGTATAACTATGTGAAGGTGGGCACTTTGGCCGAGAGCTTAAGTGTGTGTATTGTAGTGTCCTTTATAGAAATCATGGTAGTTAATCCATGGGTTTGTGTTGTTAATGCCTATGTATTGTTATGGTAGGCATTGTGGTTGAAGGGCACTTGGACATTTGAAGTTGGCTTGAGACCGAGAGCTATTGAGGTAGGGTTCACTGGCACTTGATATTGCTTGGTATTATACACCATGGTTCAAGTGTCTAGAGTGACTAAGTGATGGTTAAAATTTGCCAAATGACCTTAGTTGCTTGATGGGCTTAATGCTTATACTTGGTTGTTTTGTTGATTAGCTAATTAACTATGGTACATGTACTAGAAATGCAAGTAAATGTGGCCTATTTGCTTGGCATTTTGGGAGCTCCAAATGGAAATGATATATTGGTAAGATTTGTGTGCAAGAAATGCACATGGGTACATGTATGGCATATATGGCCGAGAGCAACAATGTGGAGTGTGTGTGTGTACTTGTGTGCTTTGGTGATTTCTTGTGCATGCTAACCCCATTTGAGGATTAATTGTTATGGTTATATATTTTGTATATGGATATGCTTGGTTTTCTTGTCTTTGTGTCTGTTTTGCAGGTTGAGCTAACCAATTGGAGGTTAAGCTTTGAGTGAACACTCAGCTTAACTAAATAGACTCTTTTAAGAGTTGGTTATATATAAGTGAATCCTACTGAGTTTTACTCACTGCCCATCCTTTTCTTTTTAGGCAAAGATATTGAGCCTGATTAGTGCTTGCTTGCTTGTGCTGTGTTTGCACTAATTTTACTTAGTTTCCAAGGTATGTGCCAATGTGTGCTTGGCTTATTACTTTTGGGTTCACTACAAGTCTTATTGTTTGTTGGCCGAGACTTGTGTTTTAAGTTTGCAGGCTGTAGAGTGGGAACTGTCTAGGAGAGCATGGATACTTGGACTTTAGCTCTGATTGTGGTATTCACCTTTATGACCATGAATATGGCCATAGGTTTGGTGTTGCAGTGTGTACTTCTGTATAGGATTCTCAAGGTTTTATTTGACCATTAGGAGTATGGTCTCGGGTTGTATGTAACTTGGCATGAACAACTTATGGATGCTTGGCATATATAGCCATGTTAGATACTAGGTAGACTACCATTTTGATTTGTATATATGTGTAGCCTTGGATACCTAGTTTGTGGATGTTTTGTGGATCTTGGATGCCAAGTTATGTATGGACTTATGGATGGCATTATGCTTGCCTATGTATGTTGGATATTATGGGCCAAAGTTGCCATTTTTATGTGAATGGTTATGGACCTAGTTATGTGGAACTATTGTGCATAATGGTATGTACTTTAGTAGGCCGAGAGCATCATGCATCTTTATTTGTTGTTTTCAAAACCTAAACCAACCTTGTGGGCTTCTTGATTGCCATATAGATAGTACACTTGATTGCACACCATGTATGCACTTAAACTTCATTAAGTGTTGCCTTGCTTGGAATGCAAGTTTTTAGTTAAAATCTTGCTTGTTGTGCAAGTTAGTGTTTTGGGCCTTGCCTTTGCTGCAAGTTGATAATGGATCTTGTTAAAGCCACCTGGGCCACCTCCCAGGCCTCATAACTTAAGGAAATAAGACTTAAAAGTTGCCATTACTTGCTTGGCCGAACCAGACACTTTGAGATTAAATATTGGGTTTGGGAGTTAATTTAGAAGATGATAGGCCAGGGCTTGAGTAAGGTGTGACAAACTCGGTTGTGACGAATGTCAAGTTAAGCCAAATAGCCAAGGAGGGGGTTGCCAATCTTTGGGAGGAATTCTTGAAGGGCCAGGAGGAGCTCTTGAAGGATTTGTCCAAGAAGATGTCCGACCTTGGTGAAAAGGTCATGAGCTTGACCTCGGCCAACGAGGCCCTTCAAAAGGAGAAAGAAGAAGACTCTGATCTCCTGGCGAAGGCCCTCGCTGATAATGCAGAGCTTCAGGCCAAGGTCGAGACCCTGAAGAAGGATACATCGAGGAAGAAGAAGGTGAAGACACTGGAGAAGAGGGTTGCTGATCTTCAGAACGAGGTAGAAGACCTGGGCATCGAGAAAGACAAGGCCGTCCAGGCGACGAAGGTTGCCTTTCAGGACGGTTTTTGTCTAGCTCGTCGCCAAGTTCTGAAGAAATATCCGGATCTTGACCTCACCTTCCTGGCTACCCTGGATATTCCCGAGGGGCCTCGGTGGACTTGGTCAAAAATCGAGCTCCTCAACCTGTCATTTGCCCCTCCTTCGGTACCGAAGGCAGCGGCTAAAGACACAGGGGCTAGAGCCTCTCATGACGCCGGGGTTCCTTAGATATTCTAGGACCTTTGCCTTTTTCTTTTTCCTTGTAATTCTTCTTCTTGTAACCTTCTCCTTGTAATAAGGCCTTCTTCAATAAAATTTTTCCTTCCCTCAGATTTTGGTTAAACTTTTGAGCAATAATTTTTATTTCCTAGTTATCCTGACCACTTTCGGTCAAGGAACTTCGGAAAATATGTTTTGCTTGCTGTGTTAACCATCTTCGGAAAAGCGTACACTGTTGACGAATTTCCTTAAGCAAATTTTGGCCTTATTTTGATGGACTTACTTCTTGAGAGAATGATCCCATCAACTTTGGAAGGAATACATGACTTTCGCAAGCTCTTGCTTAAGCTTTGTTCGGTGAGAACTCTTTGGTGGAAGAAAATTTCTGTACTTAGAAACCTTTTCTAACTTGTACAATTTTTACTAAAATTCTAAGTATAGAATTTTTTCAAGGCATCTGAGTGCCAAGTATTTTTCAATTCTCCACCTTCGGTATCGCTAAGCTTGTAGACTCCATTTCGAACCTCGTCAAGGACCAAGTAAGGTCCTTCCAAGTTTGACCGAAGTACCCCATGGGATGGTCTTCGGGGTTCAAACTCGGCCTTTCGGAGCACGAGGTCTCCTTTCTTTATTCTTTTTGGCCTAACGTGCAAGTTTGCGGCCATGGCCACCCTTTGCTAAAAGGCCTTTCTTTTGAGCTCAGCCAGCTCTCTGTGTTCATCAATTAGGTCGAGCTTAGTTCTCAATCCGAGGTCATTCCTTCCTTCGTCGAACACTTGTATTCTGACTGATGGCTGTACTACCTCGATAGGGGTAATGGCCTCTGTGCCAAAGACGAGTGAAAAAGGTGTCTCACTCGTGGCCCTTCGGGGTGTTGTCCGATAGCTCCATAGCACACTAGGAAGTTCTCCTGGCCATTTTCCCTTTGCTTCCCCCAATCTCTTTTTCAGACCATCTTTTATGGTTCTGTTGGATACCTCTACTTGTCCGTTGCTCCGAGGATATGCTACGAGAGCGAAGTGCATCTTTATTCCGAGGTCGGTGATGAATTCTTGGAATCCCTTGTGAATAAATTGGGAACCATTGTCAGCCACTATCACCCTCGGTATGCCGAATCTGCATATGATGCTTTTCCAGACGAATTTTTGTATATCCTTTGCCGAAATGGTTGCCAGGGGCTCTGCCTCAACCCATTTGGTGAAGTAATCTACTGCAACCACGTAGAATTTCACTCATCCGGGTGCTGTTGGGAGTGGCCCGATGAGGTCAATGCCCCATACTGCAAAGGGATAGTGGTAGTCAGCCGAGGTTATTAATTTCGAGGGCAACCTTTGGACGTTAGCGTGTCTTTGGCAACTATCACATTTTTGGACAAACTGTCTTGCGTCCTTTCTTAATGTAGGCCAAAAGTACCATTGGCGGAGTATCACTCCTACCAAAGCGTCGGTCCCGATGTGGGAACCCCAAATTCCCTCGTGGACTTCCTCGAGAATTGTCTGAGTACCCTTTTCGCTGACACACCTTTGTAATGGACTTGCATATCCCTATCGGTGCAGTTCTTCCCCGATTAGGAAATATCGTCCGGAGCGTCTTCGCACTTTCGCTGCTTCGCGAGGGTCATCAGGAAGCTCTGAGGTTGTAAGGTACCTCTTTATAGGATTTTTCCATCATTCTTCTAAGGTTGCTATGCTTATTACCGCAATGCTCGGGTGGCTCATCACTTCGGTGAACCTTTTTGATTTGGCCAGACTGTCTGCTTCGGCATTGTCTCGTCGAGGCACATTTTCGATATGCATCGCGTTGAACTCCTGGATGAGCTTTGATACAAGCTCATGGTATTTTGCCAAAGTTGGATCCTTTGCGCTATAATCCCCCGCCATCTGCCGAACCACCAGCTGATAATCGCTGTGGGCCTTTAGGTTTCTTACACCAATCTTTCTAGCAAGGCGCAATCCTACTATGAGAGCTTCGTATTCTGCCACATTGTTGGTGACATTAAACCCGAATTTGATGGCTTTCATTACTTCCATGCCTTCGGGGCCGCGAATAACTACCCTAGCTCCCTGGTGCTCAGAGCCGGAGGCCCCATCTACAAACAGAGTCCATTCTGGCTCACTTTTGCCAAGGTCTGATTGATCATCTTCAGTCATGGGCACTTCAGCGATGAAGTCGGCTAGAGCTTGAGCTTTTATTGCTTTCCTTGGCTCATAAGTGATATCATACTCACTGAGCTCTATGCACAATTTGGAAAGCCTTCCTGAGTGGTCTACTTTCTTCATGATGTCCCAAAGAGGTAAACTACTTCAGACAATAATGGGGTGAGCTTGAAAATATGGACGCAGTCTTCTGCTTGCAAGCACCAGGGCATAGACAGCTTTTTGTAGTAGGGGATACCTAACTTCGGCACCATGTAAGGATTTGCTCACATAGTATACTGGCCACTGTTCTGCTCCCTCTTCCTTTACGAGGACCGAACTCAATGCCTTTTCAGTGACCACAAGGTATAGTACGAGGGGTTCCCCTTCCCGTGGCTACCGAAGTGTGGGTAGGTGTGTCAGATATGCCTTGAGCTCTTCCCAGGCCTTTTGGCAGTCTTCATTCCAAAGGTGGTCATTGCTTCCGAGGTCGCCACCATTTTTCGCTGCCTTGGTGAAAACTTTAAAGAAAGGTCGGCAGCGATCCCCATACCTGGAAATGAATCTGCTAAGGGATGTTATTCTCCCTGTGAGCCTCTGCACATCCTTTGTTGTGGCGGGAGTTCAGAATTTTAGTAACGCCTTGACCTTTTCCGAATTAGCATTAATACCTCTTTTCGACACCGTAAATCTGAGGAACTTACCCGCGCTTATGCCGAAGACGCATTTTTCAGGGTTAAGGCGAATTTCGAAGGCTCTCAACTGGTGGAATGTTTCCTCCAAATCTGTGATGTGACTAACAGGTATTTTGCTTTTGACTATCATGTCGTCGACATAGACTTCCATGTTCCTCCCTATTTGGTCGTTGAAGACCTTGTTCATCAGCCTCTGGTAGGTAGCTCCTGCATTTTTAAGCCCGAAGGGCATTCTGATGTAGCAATATGTACCGACTTCGGTGATGAAGGCGGTTTTTTCCTCATCTTCGGGGTCCATCCTGATTTGATGGTACCCGTTGAAGGCGTCAAGGAAACTCAAGAGTCCATATTCGGCGGTAGAGTCAACCAACTGATCTATTGGTGGCAGAGGGTATGAATCCTTAGGGCAAGCGTCATTTACGTTTCGGAAGTCAATGCACATTCAGAGCTTGTCACTCCCTTCTTTTGTGGCAATAAGCACATTACTAAGCCATTCGGGCTATTTGACCTCCCTAATTACGTCCGCATCTATCAAGCGCTGGACTTCGGTTTTGACGAAGTTGTTCTTGTGTGCCGAAAGGCTTCACTTTTTTTTACGGACGGGCTTTGCCTCTGGGCTTACTTTAAGGCTATGCTATATTATGTGAGGGTCTACCCCAGGCATGTCTTTCGGCGAATAGGTGAACAGATCTTTATTCGTTAACAGGAAAGATACAAGTTTCTCCTTGTCACCTTCGGCCAATTTTTTCCCTATTCGGGTATTTCGGCCTAGGACAAGTTCTATATCCTCCGTTTCTATCTTTTTAGAATTCTCTGTCCCTCCTTCTTCGGCCATGAACACGGCTTTTGTTCCTATAGTCTGTGCGCAGTTTGTCGCCGAGGCCGTTCGCGCTTTGACAAATACTTTCCTCACCTCCCCTTGATCGATGAAGATCTCAGCATCTCCATCTTTAGTAGTGAAGGTGACGGTCAGGTACTTCACATTCGGGCGGACGTGCAGGTTTCCTTGTGTTTGCCTCCCTAGAATGGCGTTATATGACGAAGGGACATCTATGACGGTGAACCTTGCCATTATGGAGGCAAACAGTTCGTCACTATTTTTTAGTGTAGTTCCTTTCAACATCAGGGGAGGATCAATCCATCCGGGGACGAGAAGTTCGGATGGTCCCACTCCAAAAGTAGGGGAAGTGACAGGCTTGAGGTCGGTCCTTGAAATGCCAAGACCTGGCAGCAAATGAGAGAACAATACGTCAGCATTAGAACGGTCATCAAGCAATACCCTTTTGACGTCCCAGCTTCCTTTCGAACAAGCTTTTTTTATGGGTTCCCGTGCTCCATCACCAATATCTCCCTGGCTTTTCTTTTCCTTTCCGCCGATGGCAGTCCCGTGGTGATCATTTGAATTACTCCCGCTGAAGGTGTCGAGCGCCTTCTAGGACTTCAGTTCCGACGTCTGTCAGAGTCATACTCCTCGTCATCCCCTTTTCCTTCTTCTTCCCTTATTCCCTTCGGAGAGGGAATTCACAGGTAACGCCGAAGTTGACCCTGCTTTATTAAGGACTCTATGTACTTCATCAGTTGGAACCAGTCCTCAGTATCGTGCCCATGGTCCCGATGGAACTGACAGAACTTTTTTATGTTCTTCTTATTGTCTGAGGTCATGGCCTTCGGTCGTTGAATTTGACTACCTTGCCTTTCCATGGCCATGAAGATGTTCGTTCTTGTGGTGTTTAGGGGAGTGAAAACCATCGACTTCTTTCCTTTAAGCTTCCGAGGTTGTCCCCCTGACTCGGTTGGGTAGCAGGTTTGCTGGCTCAGCCCCTCGATGCAAACATGATCGGGCTTTGGGCCTCCCATCCTCAGCTCATCGGTGGTCATATGCTGTTCAGCCCTTCGGTAAAATTTGCCGAGGGTGTTGGAGGGTTCCTTGGAGAATTCGTAGAACAACTAGGAGTCTCTCCGAAGTCCTCGCGTCATGGCCAGGATACGTATTTCTAGCCTGAAGTCTGGAACACTCAAGGCTTCTCGGTTGAACCTTTCGACATAGTTGCGAATGGTTTCTCCATTTTTCTGCGCTATGTCGAACATTTGAACTGGCATCTTTGTTGTTGGTCTGCTTCCAATGAATTGTTGTGTGAAGGCAGTAGACAGCTCTTGGAACTCCATGATGGTTCCTGGAGCCAATGAGTTGTACCATGCTGTAGCTGGTCCAGTAAGGGTGACCTCAAAGCATTTGCACAGGGTGGCATCATCAGCACCGTGCAACACCATGCTGCGCCTGTATTTGGTCAGATGGGCCTGGGGGTCACTCCTGCCGTCGTAGGTCTCCAGACAAGGCACCCGAAAGTCACTTGGCATAGGTGCTTCGACTACTACTCGGGTAAACAGTGATTCATCTCCGTTGAAAGTTTCTGATAACCTGGACCAGACGGGCTTCCGAGCTACCTGTATTTCCACCCTTTCTAGCCTCTTTAGCATTTTCTCCATGAGGAGTGTGGCACTAGGCTCTTCTTCCTGCTGTCTAGAGGCTTCTGGCAGTGGGGAGCGACGCCTCCTCTTTAGGGAGTAACTTCAGCGCCAAGGGGATTGCTACTTCTCCTTGGGTGAAGAACTCCTTTGGCAGGGTGCCCTGGACCTTTTGGGTCCTTCTTCTTCCATAGGCAGAACCCTGGGGGGTATGTTCTCCGTTGAGGACTCATCTCGCTCATCCCCACTTCCCGAACTCCGATGGGTTGATTTCGGGCTCCTTTCCCTGCGAGGTACCGGTGAAGAGGGTCTCCGGCTCGGAGGCGGTTGGGGCCATCTTCGGTCCAGTTACTGCGTTATTTCAGCTACAACGGAGCGTTGAAACTCACGCAAGAAGCCCATGGTAATAGTCAGAGGACGTTCATCTTCAAGTGAGGAAATCCCTGCTGCGGGCTGCTCGGTTGCCGGTTGAACCTCTGGCGCGGACGGGGACTTAGAAAGTCCCTTGTCCTTAGAACGCCGAGTTTCAACGACGGCGACCTGGGAGTGGGTTCCCACAGACGGTGCCAAATGATGCCCTTCAGCATCTCCATTATGTGACATGGTAGAATTGAGAGGGACTTCTGTTGAGGGAGAACGTCCAAAGTAAAGATTTCCCAGGAGAAGGTCGCCTGCAATACTCAGAAAATAAAGGTTAGGAGGTCCTCGAAGTATTTTTCCGGGGAGGAGCCTCCAACGCCTAAGTCAGTGTTTTGGAGGCAGAGAGAAAGTAGGGAGCTAATGGATTCTTGCCTGTTTTGTGTTCTTTTTTTTTTTTAGGAGAATATCCCACCTTGAGGTCATTTCCTTAGTATATAAAGGAGGGTGTGATCCGTTCAGATTGTGACATGTGTTCGGTCGGATGTAATCTACGCTTTTTAGGTGTGGGGACCTTTAGCCATCTACAGGCTCCTCGGGCTAAGGGCTAGGGCCGGAATAGCTCTACATGATAAGACTTATGCAGTGTCGGTGCGTCAGAGCGCAGATGGGGGCGGCGTGTAACATATGAGGGCGACATGTCAGCGGCTCATTAATTGCTTTTGCCGTACTCCCGAGGTCTTTTCGGTCGAGGTCACCCTTCGGAATAAGAACCCTTCTCTGAAGTCGTCTCAGTAGTTCGGGAGTTCCCTTGGCGCTGGAGTTCCTCCTTTGGGGGGATTTTTTCCTGCCGAAGGTGGCTGGCCCTTCTACCCCGAAGCTAGTTCAGTGGCTTTCCTGAGGCAGGTGACACATTACTTTCCAAAGGTTTGTGCTGTCGCTTGCAGGGTTGTTGTCGAACTGCTGGGGTTGTGTGTCCGAGGTATCAAACACCTCTTTATTCCGAGGTCGGTGTTCGACCGAAGCTCATAGGCTTAAAGGGTGATGGTACTTCGGCTATCATGAAGTTAAAAGATTAACATTATAGGCATTCATATCCTTCAGCTCCAGTGATCTTTTGTGTGTGTGTCAATGGCTAAGATGGTGTTAACCCTATGAGGTAGGAGTGACATCCCATATTCCACATGGGAAGTCTAGGTGATTTCTGATGTATATATATGAATTCAAGTCCTAGAGCTTGATCATTTAGCGCTTACCTTTTTCACAAAGGATAACCTATGTGGTATCGGTAGGTGTTTTGTGCACCAGTTCTGGACTTGGGTCGTCACAAATGGTATTAGAGCCAACCTGGTTCCATGATGGTGTGGGCCGTACTTTTGGTTCTATCTCGGCCAATGCCCAATTCTGTTCTGTTTGCTTTGTATATACTTCATATTCATCACCTACTGGGCTCACGATTCTGGATCTGTTTGTGTCCCAACTAGGACGTTGGGCATATAAGTGAAAGAGGTTGTAATACCCTATATTCCATATGGGAAGTCTATGTGATTTTTTATTTATATATTTGACTTCAAGTTCTAGAGCTTATCCTTTTCATAAAGGATAGCTCATATGATGTGACCAGGTGTTCCGTTGACTCGTTTCTGGACTTGGGTCATCACAGATGTAATGGCCCAACCCTAAATTAATTCATTTATTATTTTGGGTATTTATGTTAGGGCCCAAACTAAAAAAGAAAGTGGAAGTACACAAAAAGAAATAAGGTAAAAGAGGAGTAGGACGTAGAAGTGGGTTAATTAAAAGGGGTGAAATAAAAAAGCTTAGGGCTTAGGTATTTCTCTCACTTTCTCATATAGCTATTACTTTGTGTTGATGAAGTGGAAGAAGAAATTATCAATTAAGAATCAAGTGAAAGCAACCTGTGAATTTTTTCAGTAAAAGAATGATTTTTGGTGAGTGTTTGTTAGTTATTTTTAGTGCATAAGTTAGTTATTTTTCAAATTTGAAAAAGGGATTTAGATTGATGATTTGATTGAATATGACTTATTTTTTATGCTTAAAGAGTTTAATTAATTATTAGGATTATTTCAAAATAATTAGAAATAAGTTTGGGGAGCTTTTGGCTAGGCATGGTTGAAATCAGAGAGTAGCAGGAGGTTCGAACAAAGAAGATGAAAAATTCAGTTTCTGGGTACAAATTGGGCTAATAACGGTCTAGTCCTTAAGGATTATAGGTGGGTTATCAAAATCCCATAGTTTAACTGGTTATAGTTAGGTCACTACAAAGCTTGTGGTTGAGATATTTAATATGGTTAATTGCAATATTAGTCCTTGACGCTTTTAACACCATTTCAGTGAATTCATAGGCTCCAGAACTGTTCATTTGGGCCACTGTCAGCTAGTGGTTTTGGATTATTCCTTAAATTGATTATATTTTGACATAAACTTTTGTACAATTATTTTATGTGACTAAACAATTATTTTAGGAGTTTGAAAGTTGCATTTTGAGGTAAGTGGCTACTACTATTTCTAAAAATTAAAATTTTTTGATATTATGTATATATATATTGTTTCTTCAAATTGTTTAGTTTTCCAACTTAGTAATTTTTCAATATTTCTATTTAAAGCTATTTTGCATTAAATTGATTTTCAATCAGATTAAGTGTTTTTAAATGGGTAAAATCCACCGGGGGTTACCTACCTTTTTTTTTTGTCCTAAACGGGTACCTTACCTTCAAATTGTCCTACCGAGGTACCTTACCTCTTATCGCGTGTCCTATCTGGGTACTTTCCGTTGATTCCATCGTTAAGTCTAACGAAAATTGCTGACGTGGCATTAATTAATGCTACAATAAACGTAAAATAATAACTTTGGACCCTAAACTTTTCTAATAACTAATTTTAACCCTTAAACTTCCACCAAAATCATTTTAGCCACCGTCAACCTCTTCCTCTGTCGCCCACCATCCCAACCACCCTCAACCTCTACGTCGTCCTCCCCGTCCTCCGCAGTATCCTCCAATTTGTCCTCCGCAGCTTTCGATTCATCCTCTGCAGTGTCTTCCCCGTCCTTCGATTCATCCTCAACGTCCTCCCTTTGCCGTCGCCCCCAACATCTCCCTTCGCCGCCCCCCGATCTCTCCCTCTGCCGCGCTTTACCTCTCTCTCTGCCACCATTGACCTCTTCTCCATTTCCTACATATCAAAGTCGCGTCCCCGGCTATTTTTCACCATTTGTTTGCCTCTCTCCCAACCGAAAACGTATCCTGAATCTTCTCTGATTGCCAAATCTAGCGAACAAATGGCGGCAGCGGCGGCGCCCGATCACTTGTTCAGCTTGAGGAACAACTTCTACCTCGGCGCATATCAAGCCGCCATCAACAGCGAAAGTCCGATGGTCCACCAATGGTCTTTAATTCGTCGTTGTATAGCGCGATTCTTCGTCGTCGTCTCTAGCCAATGAACTGAATCACTTTAAAGAAGTCAGGCACGCTGAGAAAGTTCATGCTTTCTTTTTCCTCCATTTTTTTGGCTCTGTGACCGTAATTTTCTCTTCATATCGCAATGTTTTCCATAGCTTCACTTTCTCGCCTTTGCTCTTTACATTTTCTCTTTTTCGCTCCCATCACCTGATGATTCACCGCCATTCTCACCAACTCGCTCTTTCCTGGTCTCCTTTCTCGCTTCTACGTTCGTGCCGCAACCTCAAATCTCTGAAACAAGCTCATGCTTCTTTGTTGGTTTCCTCCGTAGTTCAATCCGATTACGGTTCTGTCGCCTCCAAGCTCGGTTCTTTGTATATGCATTTCAATGATCTCGAAAGTGCCGTTTCCGTGTTCGACTCCTTGCAAGAACCCAGTACGATGGTATGGAATTTGATTATAGAAGCTCATGTTGAATCGGGCCATATTCCCGAAGCCTTTTCATTTTATAGGAAGATGAGACGAATTGGGGTCGAGTCCGATCACTTCACGTTCCCGATAATGAACAGGGCTGTTCTGTTGATTAATGAGGGTGTTTTCTGGGAGAAATCGTCCATTGTGTTGCACTGAAATCGGGGTTTGAATCAGACTTGTATTTCGCCAACACCATGATGGAGGTCTTTATGAAATACAGTTGTCTGTGGGATGCTCACAAACTGTTTGATGAAAGTCTGATGGTCCACCAATGGTCTTCAATTCTTGGAGCAACGTGAGAAACTAATCGGAGGATACTGCGGAGGACGGGGAGGACGACGTAGAGGTCGAGGGCGGCTGGGATGGTGGGCGACAGAGGAAGAGGTTGACGGTGGCTAAAATGGTTTTGGTGGAAGTTTAAGGGTTAGAATTAGTTATTAGAAAAGTTTAGGGTCCAAAGTTATTATTTTACGTTTATTGTAGCATTAATTAATGCCACATCAGCAATTTTCGTGAGACTTAACGATGAAATCAACGGAAAGTACCCAGATAGGACACGCGATAAGAGGTAAGGTACCTTGATAGGACAATTTGAAGGTAAGGTACCCGTTTAGGACAAAAAAATAAGCTAGGTGACCCCCAGTGGATTTTACCCGTTTTTAAACACATGTTTTATTCTAAAATTATTTTTCAAGTGTTTTATTAATTTAATTATTTATCTGCTTATTCGAATTTTATCTTGTTCATGCAATATATTATGTTTGATTAAATAGGGAGGCTAGGATTTGAACCCTTGACCTTTCCTATATCCCTCTAAGCCCTTAGCCACTAGGTAAAGGAGCTGGGGCAACTTGAAAAATTATAAGGTAAAAGACTTGTCATTGTTATGAAGCACACATCACAACAATAACAGTTTTTTTTATAATAAAATGCATGTTTTATAAAACACAAGGGTTAGAAGATGCATTAGTTAAAAATACTCCTAACCCTATATACGTCCTACAGGTGAATTTATAATTTTGCCAACTTTTAAACTAGAAAGTTTCAAGGGTGTCCCAATTGCTGGAATTTAGGTAGTAAGAGTGATTGTGAATTCCATATATGTACTAAGACATACTTGTTTCACCACTTACACCATATTTTAGTGTTGTCACACTTACTCACAACACCACGTATATTGCTAGCTAGAGGTAGTTCAGTAGTTAGGAAGATGTGCCATATATGTGTGGCCATTATCACCTATGAACTAATAGGATGATACCATGTGAAGCCTATGTGGTGAATGGATAAGATAAGGCAACTTCTACCCCTTGGCTTAAAAGAAGGCATCCATATATAAAATGTACATACATAAAAGTGCCATGAAAGTATCTTTATTAAATTATTTTTATATTATATTTTATTTATAAAATATACTAAATTATATTTTTTTGTATAATTTAATTTTAAAAATGTATGTTACTTTTATTTAAAAACTATTGTCCCCTAAAAAAATAACTACCACAAACTAAGACTATTTTATCTTTCTTCAATAAATTTTTTATTTACATATATTTAAAGTATTAAAGAAATGTTCCACTAGTTAATTTTTCACATTATCCCCTTAGTTCCCATCTTGTTCTTTCAACAAGTTTGACATCTCTTTTTCTTCACCCATATCTATTATATTCTTTTGGTCATAATCTCATATCATCATCACATCTCCTCTTATCTCCGTTCCTTTCTCCTTGCATTTCTTTTGCTTCATCGAGACATCATATCACTGTTGGTTCATCTTTTAACAAGACAAGCTTTTCTGGTTTAAGGATTATATTGTCACATGCACTTCCCGACTATGCAGCACAATTTCGATGGCCTCCTACCTTACTATCAAGGGCCCCATAGACATTATGTACTTCATTGCTGATGTGGAGGAGAAGGGTGATTGGATTAACTAGATCAGACAGTTCATAATGTAGAACTTGAGATAAAAAACTATTTTGGAAGTCATCGACCACGAAAGCAAGCTACTATATCTTTGGATAATATCTCTAGCAGATCTCCCTCTTTCTTCAATGTTTTGTGTTGTATTTCTACAATTAAGCAATTTTTTCATATAATTCGGTGTTTTTTCTATAAGAAAACGTGAATTTCGGATAATTTTTTAGAAAAAATGAGGAAAGGCGACTTTGGGTAAAAGTGTCATTGATTTTAAGGCAATTAGGGTACTTAGCTTTTAGTTATTTTTGTCTTGAAATTTTTTTGTTATGATTATATCATTTATTAAGTACTTAATTGCATCTTGTAGATGGCAAGTTCTACAAAAGCCATTTGTAGCTGTGTTGAACAAGGACCTATAGCAAGATGGAGACAACTATTCCACTTGGCAATAGAAGATTCAATTCTTACTCACTAACCAAGACCTTTTAGAGTTGTTATTCAATGTGGAGGAGGAACCGGCAACTGGTCAGCATTGTGCTCAATTTAAGGCCCATAAAAATGGACACCATGGCTGGTATAACCTTGTTGAGTACTACAGTTGATGAACTTATGGTGGAGTTCTCGATGTTGGAACATGCTAAGGCCATTTGGGACTTAATAAAGGCCAATTTTGGGTATGATTGTTTGGAGAAACAAAGGGCCGTGATCCTACATTTTGATAATCACACAGAGACAAGATAATACAATGATCAACTATTTGCATAAGATGTTGTGTATGACTCACCAATTAAAGGCTATTTGTCATGTGCTCACAAATGAACAATGAGTACAATTAGTGATTCATTCCCTTCCTAATGATTTATGGCAAATAATGAAAGTTAACTTGTGCTAGGCATATGCTCTTGGAAGCAAAAGTTATAAAAATTAATAATCAATCTAAGGAATATGTAGCTGAGACCTCTTTTCCCCAAAATAATAAGAAAAGGAACAAGAAAGGGGAGAATATGGCATATGGAGTGAATAGTTCAAATGATGGATAAAAGTCCAAAAAGAAGCACAATGCAATAGAAGCAAGATAAAGTGCTTTAATTGTGGCAACAAAGAATACTTCACAAATGAGAACAAAGAGCCCAAGGCACATAAATCTTCCATTTCTTCTTGTGTGCATCTTTTGTCTTGTACCTTTTTAACTGAATCTAATTCTTTATGGATTGTTGATTCAGGCGCCACAAACCAAAAACTGGAGGATCAAAGATGGTTTATGAGTTCACCCAGACAAACAAGAAGTGTTTATGTTGAGGACAACTCTAAGCTTGAGGTAGAAGGCATTGGAAGTTGTGAAGTTCATTTGAAGGGATGACACACTCTAGTTGTAATAGATGTGTTATATGTACCATGTATTCATGGGAACTCGATTTCTATAAGTTCTTTATTAAAATTTGGTCTTTCTCTGAACTTCCACCACAATATACTTGCATTCAATTGAATAATAATCCAACTAGTTCTTGCATCCTATTGGATGGTTTATTTTTGTTGGAAATGAAAAATAACAATTCTAGTTATTTCGTGACTATAACCATAAATGAGCTAACTTGGCATGCACATTTGGGACATATTAGACAAGAAATGATGAATAGATTAGCCAATAGTGGGTTAATTGGTTCCTTAAACAAAGTGTCTTTCCTAACTTGCCAATCATGTCTTATAGGAAAGCAACTACAAAACCATCTGGGACAAGTTCTAGAAGTGAGTTTGCATTGCAATTGATTCATTTTGAGCTTCGTGGCCCAATGACATTGAATCTAGAATTGGGTTTAGATATTTTATCACTTTTATAAATGATTACATCCAATTTGCCCATGTGTTCTTGCTAAAGCATAAAAGTGAAGCAATAAGGTGCTTTGAGACTAATGATTCTTTAGTTGACAATTAAATAGACAAAATGATCATGTCTTTGAGAAGTGATCATGTGAGGGAGTTTTTGTCAAATGAATTTAAAGCATTATGTGAAAGAAAATGTTTTGCTTGGCAATCAACCATTCTTAGAACACCTCAATAGAATGGAGTGGCAGAAAAAAGAAAGAGAATTCTAATGGATATGGTGCTCTCTATTATGGTAGAAGCCAACTATTGAGACATTACCTTATGAATTATGAACAAAGAGATCTTTTGATTTGAGTTATCTATGCTCATGAAGGTGTGCTTCTTCTGTCTATAATAATGGAAAAATTATGTCTAAGAGGGAGGAAATATGTTTTCCTTGGATATTTTGAACACTTCAAAAAAGTATGTATTCTTGGATATTAGTGATGAGGCAGGTAATGTCTTTGAATCAAGAGATGTCACTTTTTTTGAAAATGAGTTTCCAAAGGTAGATAATGGTGATAAAAACAAGTACATTGGAGAAAGTTTCTAAGTTTGGACAATCTAATCATCAAGGAGGATTAGAAACTTCTCATTTTGGTGGTGTGGCAACGTCGGGTTTTCTGGAGTCGCCACCAATCGGTTTACCTAGGTCGATTGGACACCTAAAATATGGTCTGCGAGAGTTCGGGGGTTCAGGAGTACGGTTACGCTAAAACAATATTGTTATAGCGCCGAAAATTGGCACCTTAGTTGATTTTAATTTTGTTTTGCTTTGCTTTTAAACAACTTTAGTTAATTTTCGAAATTAGAAATTTTAACTGAATTATTTAGTCGAATGTGGATTTTTGGTAATTAATTTGTATAAATTTTGATATTTCCGAACCATGGACTCTGCCGAGTCACCCGGACATGGAAGTTTTAATTTCGAACCATGGACTCTACCGAGTCACCCGGACACGAAATTTGACGAAATTTTAAATAATTTAATCCATATCGTAAATATTGATTTTTATCTTTGTATTTATTTAATTTATTTAATTAAAAAAATAGATGTTTTCCAAACCGTAGATCCTGCCGGATCATCCGGATATGAAAATTATTTAATTCTTATTATTATTATGGAATTAATTATTAATTTAATTACTAATTTATAAGTCTTTTTATTAAATTTTAGATTTGTTAATGATCTTTAATGTTAACTAAAAACATTTTTTTATATTTTTTTATATTTTTTTATATTTTTACTTCTTTTCTTTCTTTCTTTTCATTTTCTTTATTCTTTTCTTTTATTTGTTTTTCTCTTTCTTATTCTTTTACTTTTTACTTTTCTTTTACTTTCTTTTTTTTTTTTTTTTTTTGCTTTCTTATTTTTTTCTTTTCTTTTCTTTTCTTTTCTAGTTTAATGAAAGATCTTTATTATTTAATTTTAAGTAATTATTCAATTTATAAAGGACCCACAAAGTATTTTTTTTTAATTTTATCTAATATCAAGATTCTTTTATTTAATAAAGAAACTAAAGAGTTTTTAAAAAAATCTTGACATTCATATATTTTATTTTTATATTTATTCTTCTTATTTAATGAAAGATGAACCAAAAAGTAAATATTTAATCAAGATTTTAAAAAAAGTTATATGTATAAAAGAAAAGTCCTGATATTTATAAATTCTATTTTATGTTTATTCTTTTTATTTAATAAAAGATGAACCAAAAAAAAGAAATTATTTTAATCAAGGTTTTATTTATTTAATAAAGAAACCAAAATAAAAGAAAAGTCTTAATATTTTATTTGATAAAAGGTGAACCAAAAAAGTGATTATTTAATCAAAATTTTATTTAAAGAAAACTAAGGATTTATATGTATATTTCAAAAATAAAAGAAATATTTAATAAAGGAACCAAAGATTTTATATTTATATTTTTTTGATTTTTGATAAAAGATTAACCAAAAAGTGATTATTCAATAAAGAAACCAAAGATTCATATGTATATTTTAAAAATAAAAGTAAAGTCTTGACATTTATATATTTTGATGTAAGATTTTTAAAGTAATTATCTAATTTATAAGTCTAAAAAAAATCTAATTAATAAGTCTAAAATATTAAAGAGAATTTAGTTTTTTTTTTATTATTTTTATTTTTATTAAAAATAATTTGGCTAAGATTTTTATTTTGTTTAGTAGAGGAATTAAAAAGTTATATTTTAAACAAAATAAGTAAAATATAAAGTCTTAATTTTATATATTTTTATTCTTAAAAAATTTTGTTTCCATTTTTTTTATTCTTTTTACTGGATAAAAATTAAAAGTAACTATTAAAAACTAATTTTATTTTATACTTTATTTTAAAAATATTTTTTATTCTCCAAACCATTGGATCCTGGCGGATCATTTGGACATGGAGTTTAATTATTTTTTTTTGTTAATTGTTTATTTAATGAATTTTAATCATAATTTTATTGGATTTTATTATTATTTTATTATTTTTCTTGAATTTTCAATTATTTTTACTTTAGAAATATATTGAAAAAAAAGAATTAATTTTTGTTGTATTTTTAGAATTATTTAATTATGATTTTTAATAATTTTAATAAAAAAGAATAAAAGGTTCACTTTTTGTTGTTTTTTTTTTTAAGAAATAATAAATAAAAAAACATGTATTCCAAATAAAAAAAATAGTTGGCTTTTAAAAATGATTTTTATTATTCTTAAAAATAATTATTCACATAAAATTATTTACTTATTATAATTAAAAGTGAAATAAATTTAACCACCTAAAAAAATATATATATAAAGTAAATAAAAGGACAATTAATAATAATAAAGTGAGGCTTTTGACCATCCACTAAAAAAAAGAAAATTAGGAGGTATAACCTTCCATAATAATAATAACAAAGATAGTAAAAGTTAGTTGTTAGAATTAATAACAACAATAATAAAAGTTAGCAAAGTTAGTAAAGTTAGTTGTTAACAACAAAAATAAAAGTTAGTGAAGTTAGTAAGGTTAGTTGTTAACAATAATAATAAAAGTTAGTGAAATTAGTAAGGTTAGTTGTTAACAATAATAATAAAAGTTAGTGAAGTTAGTAAGGTTAGTTGTTAACAATAACAATAATAATAATAAAGGTTAATAATAATACAACAATAAATAATAAACAAGAAAGTTAGTAATTAGTTTTTTTTTTCTGCAAGGACAAATGAAAAGGTTAGTAACCAAAGAGAAAGAAAATGAAAACATGATGGACTAAAGTAGAATTTTACCTAAGGAAAAGGATTTTGAATTTCCCAGGAAACGGACATTGACACGGGCGAGGAAAGGGGGAAGGTTTCACGGCGGGGCTGGCGGCAGGGGAGGAGACGACGATGAAAGCGGGGGCGAGGGTGGCAAGGCGTGACGACGGCGTGGCGGGGCGCGGCGGTGAATGTGGCAGGACGAAAGGGAAAACGGTGGGTATGGACGGACGGCGTGATGGTAGGCGGAGGCTAGCTGGCGGCGAGGGCGGCAGGACGACGGCGACGAGCAGCGACGGCAGGGGCGCGCAGGGGACGGCAGTGAAAGAAAACGGAAGGAGGAAGATGGTCAAAGCGTCAAAATGCCAAAATTTTGGGATTTTCTGGAGAAAGGAAGGAGAGCTAGGAACCTAAGCTGTAATTTTTTCTTTTTTTAAAACGGAGCTCTAAGCTTGATTTATTTTTTTTTTATGCCTTCTTCACAGATTTTGGACCCCTATTTATAGGGGAAGTTGTGCTGGACTGTTAAAAATTAAAAATTAATTAAATTGAAACTTATCTCTTAATTTGGTAAAATAACAGTTTCAGTCCTTCATGTCTCTCAGACTCTGGATAAGTTTCAGAAGCTTCTGATTTTGACAATTTTGTCGTTTTCTATCAATCTGGGCAAGAAACGTCCGTCTGGCCCAAAATTGATGCGAAAAATTACCTAATGCTCCTAGAACTTTCAGAATTTGTCAATTTTTCCCAAAACTTCTCAATTTTGTCATTTTTAACTCAAACTTTTTAATTTTGTCATTTTTATGGAGTTTTCTTTTTTCTTTCAAACATACACATATACACACATATATCATTTTAAATCAAATCTTCACAAAACAAAACAAAACAAAAAAAATGTATTTTAAACTAATTAAAAAATTTTAGTAATAATAATAATAATAATAATTTTTTTTAATTAATTTTTTATTTATTTTTTTTTTAAAATTTTTTAATGGCTGGACGAAATTGGGTGTCAACAATTGCCCCCCTTTGCATGCTTCATGGGACATGATGTATGCAAAGTCGTTACCAAATTTCGTCCGGCTTCGCTAGGCATTAAAAACTTTCTCGCCGCCTAAATTATTAGGTTATGGAATCTTCTTTAGAGCCTCTGCGATAGGAACTCTCCTATCGTTGAAGGAAAAATCTGATAATTGATTGGTTGGTTGAGGTTAAGGAACTCTCCTTAGAACCTCGACAATAGGAACTTTCCTATTGTTGAAAGTTTGATTGAATGAGGTTAAGGAACTATCCTTAGAACCTCTGCGATAAGAATTCTCTTATTGTTGAAGAAAAATTGATAAAATGAGATTAAGGAACTCTCCTTGAATCTCGACGATAGAAACTTTCTGATCGTTGAAAGTAAAATTGATTAAATGAGGTTAAGGAACTCTCCTGGAACCTCGACGATAGGAACTTTCCTATCGTTACAAGTAAAATTGATTGAATGAGGTTAAGGAACTCTCCTTGAACCTCGACGATAGGAACTTTCCTATCGTTGAAAATTTGATTGAATAAGGCTTAAGGAACTCTCCTTCAACCTCGACGATAGGAACTTTCCTATCGTTGATAGTAAAATTGATTGAATGAGGTTAAGGAACTTTCCTTGAACCTCGACGATAGGAACTTTCCTATCATTGAAAGTAAAATTGATTGAATGAGGTTAATGAACTCTCCTTGAACCTCGACGATAGGAACTTTCCTATGTTGAAAGTAAAATTGATTGAATGAGGTTAAGGAACTCTCCTTGAACCTCGACGATAGGAACTTTCCTATCGTTGAAAGTAAAATTGATTGAATGAGGTTAAGGAACTCTCCTTGAACCTTGACGATAGGAACTTTCCTATCGTTGAAAGTAAAATTGATTGAATGAGGTTAAGGAACTCTCCATGAACCTTGACGATAGGAACTTTCTTATCGTTGAAAGTAAAATTGATTGAATGAGGTTAAGGAACTTTCCTTCAACCTCGACGATAGGAACTTTCCTATCGTTGAAAGTAAAATTGATTGAATGAGGTTAAGGAACTCTCCTTCAACCTCGATGATAGGAACTTTCCTATCGTTGAAAGTAAAATTGATTGAATGAGGTTAAGGAACTCTCCTTCAACCTCGATGATAGGAGCTTTCCTATCGTTGAAAGTAAAATTGATTGAATGAGGTTAAGGAACTCTCCTTGAACCTCGACGATAGGAACTTTCCTATCGTTGAAAGTAAAATTGATTGAATCAGCTTAAGGAACTCTCCTCGAACCTCGACGATAGGAAAGTTCCTATCGTTGAAAGTAAAATTGATTGAATGAGGCTGAGGAATTCTCCTTGAACCTTGACGATAGGAACTTTCCTATCGTTGAAAGTAAAATTGATTGAATGAGGTTAAGGAACTCTCCTTGAACCTCGACGATAGGAACTTTCCTATCGTTGAAAGTAAAATTGATTGAATGAGGTTAAGGAACTCTCCTTGAACCTCGACGATAGGAACTTTCCTATCGTTGAAAGTAAAATTGATTGAATGAGGTTAAGGAACTCTCCTTGAACCTCGACGATAAGAACTTTCCTATCGTTGAAAGTAAAATTGATTGAATGAGGTTAAGGAACTCTCCTTGAACCTCGACGATAGGAACTTTCCTATCGTTGAAAGTAAAATTGATTGAATGAGGTTAAGGAACTCTCCTTGAACCTCGACGATAGGAACTTTCCTATCGTTGAAAGTAAAATTGATTGAATGAGGTTAAGGAACTCTCCTTGAACCTCGACGATAGGAACTTTCCTATCGTTGAAAGTAAAATTGATTGATTGAGGTTAAGGAACTCTCCTTGAACCTCGACGATAGGAACTTTCCTATCGTTGAAAGTAAAATTGATTGAATGAGGTTAAGGAACTTTCCTTCAACCTCGACGATAAGAACTTTCCTATCGTTGAAAGTAAAATTGATTGAATGAGGTTAAGGAACTCTCCTTCAACCTCGATGATAGGAACTTTCCTATCGTTGAAAGTAAAATTGATTGAATGAGGTTAAGGAACTCTCCTTCAACCTCGATGATAGGAGCTTTCCTATCTTTGAAAGTAAAATTGATTGAATGAGGTTAAGGAACTCTCCTTGAACCTCGACGATAGGAACATTCCTATCGTTGAAAGTAAAATTGATTGAATGAGGTTAAGGAACTCTCCTTGAACCTCTACGATAGGAAAGTTCCTATCGTTGAAAGTAAAATTGATTGAATGAGGTTAAGGAATTCTCCTTGAACCTTGACGATACGAACTTTCCTATCGTTGAAAGTAAAATTGATTGAATGAGGTTAAGGAACTCTCCTTGAACCTCGACGATAAGAACTTTCCTATCGTTGAAAGTAAAATTGATTGAATGAGGTTAAGGAACTCTCGTTGAACCTCGACGATAGGAACTTTCCTATCGTTGAAACTAAAATTTATTGAATGAGGTTAAGGAACTCTCCTTGAACATCGACGATAGGAACTTTCCTATCGTGGAAAGTAAAATTGATTGAATGAGGTTAAGGAACTCTCCTTGAACCTCGACGATAGGAACTTTCCTATCGTTGAAAGTAAAATTGATTGATTGAGGTTAAGGAACTCTCCTTGAACCTCGACGATAGGAACTTTCCTATCGTTGAAAGTAAAATTGATTGAATCAGCTTAAGGAACTCTCCTTCAACCTCGACGATAGGAACTTTCCTATCGTTGAAAGTAAAATTGATTGGATGAGGTTAAGGAACTCTCCTTGAACCTGGACGATAGGAACTTTCCTATCCTTGAAAGTAAAATTGATTGGATGAGGTTAAGGAACTCTCCTTGAACCTCGACGATAGGAGCTTTCCTATCTTTGAAAGTAAAATTGATTGAATGAGGTTAAGGAACTCTCCTTCAACCTCGACGATAGGAACTTTCGTATCGTTGAAAGTAAAATTGATTGATTGAGGTTAAGGAACTCTCCTTGAACCTCGACGATAGGAACTTTCCTATCGTTGAAAGTAAAATTGATTGAATGAGGTTAAGGAACTTTCCTTCAACCTCGACGATAGGAAGTTTCCTATCGTTGAAAGTAAAATTGATTGAATGAGGTTAAGGAACTCTCCTTCAACCTCGATGATAGGAACTTTCCTATCGTTGAAAGTAAAATTGATTGAATGAGGTTAAGGAACTCTCCTTAAACCTCGACGATAGGAACTTTCCTATCGTTGAAAGTAAAATTGATTGGATGAGGTTAAGGAACTCTCCTTGAACCTGGACGATAGGAGCTTTCCTATCCTTGAAAGTAAAATTGATTGAATGAGGTTAAGGAACTCTCCTTCAACATCGATGATAGGAGCTTTCCTATCTTTGAAAGCAAAATTGATTGAATGAGGTTAAGGAACTCTCCTTGAACCTCGACGATAGGAACATTCCTATCGTTGAAAGTAAAATTGATTGAATGAGGTTAAGGAACTCTCCTTGAACCTCTACGATAGGAAAGTTCCTATCGTTGAAAGTAAAATTGATTGAATGAGGTTAAGGAACTCTCCTTGAACCTCGACGATAGGAACTTTCCTATCGTTGAAAGTAAAATTGATTGAATGAGGTTAAGGAACTCTCCTTGAACCTCGACGATAGGAACTTTCCTATCGTTGAAAGTAAAATTGATTGAATGAGGTTAAGGAACTCTCCTTGAACCTCGACGATAGGAACTTTCCTATCGTTGAAAGTAAAATTGATTGAATGAGGTTAAGGAACTCTCCTTGAACCTCGACGATAGGAACTTTCCTATCGTTGAAAGTAAAATTGATTGAATGAGGTTAAGGAACTCTCCTTCAACCTCGATGATAGGAACTTTCCTATCGTTGATAGTAAAATTGATTGAATGAGGTTAAGGAACTCTCCTTCAACCTCGACGATAGGAACTTTCCTATCGTTGAAAGTAAAATTGATTGAATGAGGTTAAGGAACTCTCCTTGAACCTCGACGATAGGAGCTTTCCTATCGTTGAAAGTAAAATTGATTGAATGAGGTGAAGGAACTCTCCTTGAACCTCGACGATAGGAACTTTCCTATCGTTGAAAGTAAAATTGATTGAATCAGGTTAAGGAACTCTCCTTGAACCTCGACGATAGGAAAGTTCCTATCGTTGAAAGTAAAATTGATTGAATGAGGTTGAGGAATTCTCCTTGAACCTCGACGATAGGAACTTTCCTATCGTTGAAAGTAAAATTCATTGAATGAGGTTAAGGAACTCTCCTTGAACCTCGACGATAGGAACTTTCCTATCGTTGAAAGTAAAATTGATTGAATGAGGTTAAGGAACTCTCCTTGAACCTCGACGATAGGAACTTTCCTATCGTTGAAAGTAAAATTGATTGAATGAGGTTAAGGAACTCTCCTTGAACCTCGACGATAGGAACTTTCCTATCGTTGAAACTAAAATTCATTGAATGAGGTTAAGGAACTCTCCTTGAACCTCGACGATAGGAACTTTCCTATCGTTGAAAGTAAAATTGATTCAATGAGGTTAAGGAACTTTCCTTCAACCTCGACGATAGGAACTTTCCTATCGTTGAAAGTAAAATTGATTGAATGAGGTTAAGGAACTCTCCTTCAACCTCGATGATAGGAACTTTCCTATCGGTGAAAGTAAAATTGATTGAATGAGGTTAAGGAACTCTCCTTCAACCTCGATGATAGGAGCTTTCCTATCTTTGAAAGTAAAATTGATTGAATGAGGTTAAGGAACTCTCCTTGAACCTCGACGATAGGAACATTCCTATCGTTGAAAGTAAAATTGATTGAATGAGGTTAAGGAACTCTCCTTGAACCTCTACGATAGGAAAGTTCCTATCGTTGAAAGTAAAATTGATTGAATGAGGTTAAGGAAGTCTCCTTGAACCTCGACGATAGGAACTTTCCTATCGTTGAAAGTAAAATTGATTGAATGAGGTTAAGGAACTCTCCTTGAACCTCGACGATAGGAACTTTCCTATCGTTGAAAGTAAAATTGATTGAATGAGGTTAAGGAACTCTCCTTGAACCTCGACGATAAGAACTTTCCTATCGTTGAAAGTAAAATTGATTGAATGAGGTTAAGGAACTCTCCTTGAACCTCGACGATAGGAACTTTCCTATCGTTGAAACTAAAATTTATTGAATGAGGTTAAGGAACTCTCCTTGAACATCGACGATAGGAACTTTCCTATCGTTGAAAGTAAAATTGATTGAATGAGGTTAAGGAACTCTCCTTGAACCTCGACGATAGGAACTTTCCTATCGTTGAAAGTAAAATTGATTGAATGAGGTTAAGGAACTCTCCTTGAACCTCGACGATAGGAACTTTCCTATCGTTGAAAGTAAAATTGATTGAATGAGGTTAAGGAACTCTCCTTGAACCTCGACGATAGGAACTTTCCTATCGTTGAAAGTAAAATTGATTGAATGAGGTTAAGGAACTCTCCTTGAACCTCGACGATAGGAACTTTCCTATCGTTGAAAGTAAAATTGATTGATTGAGGTTAAGGAACGCTCCTTGAACCTCGACGATAGGAACTTTCCTATCGTTGAAAGTAAAATTGATTGAATGAGGTTAAGGAACTTTCCTTCAACCTCGACGATAGGAACTTTCCTATCGTTGAAAGTAAAATTGATTGAATGAGGTTAAGGAACTCTCCTTCAACCTCGATGATAGGAACTTTCCTATCGTTGAAAGTAAAATTGATTGAAGGAGGTTAAGGAACTCTCCTTCAACCTCGATGATAGGAGCTTTCCTATCTTTGAAAGTAAAATTGATTGAATGAGGTTAAGGAACTCTCCTTGAACCTCGACGATAGGAACATTCCTATCGTTGAAAGTAAAATTGATTGAATGAGGTTAAGGAACTCTCCTTGAACCTCTACGATAGGAAAGTTCCTATCATTGAAAGTAAAATTGATTGAATGAGGTTAAGGAATTCTCCTTGAACCTTGACGATAGGAACTTTCCTATCGTTGAAAGTAAAATTGATTGAATGAGGTTAAGGAACTCTCCTTGAACCTCGACGATAAGAACTTTCCTATCGTTGAAAGTAAAATTGATTGAATGAGGTTAAGGAACTCTCGTTGAACCTCGACGATAGGAACTTTCCTATCGTTGAAACTAAAATTTATTGAATGAGGTTAAGGAACTCTCCTTGAACATCGACGATAGGAACTTTCCTATCGTGGAAAGTAAAATTGATTGCATGAGGTTAAGGAACTCTCCTTGAACCTCGACGATAGGAACTTTCCTATCGTTGAAAGTAAAATTGATTGATTGAGGTTAAGGAACTCTCCTTGAACCTCGACGATAGGAACTTTCCTATCGTTGAAAGTAAAATTGATTGAATGAGGTTAAGGAACTCTCCTTGAACCTCGACGATAGGAACTTTCCTATCCTTGAAAGTAAAATTGATTGGATGAGGTTAAGGAACTCTCCTTGAACCTCGACGATAGGAGCTTTCCTATCTTTGAAAGTAAAATTGATTGAATGAGGTTAAGGAACTCTCCTTGAACCTCGACGATAGGAACTTTCGTATCGTTGAAAGTAAAATTGATTGATTGAGGTTAAGGAACTCTCCTTGAACCTCGACGATAGGAACTTTCCTATCGTTGAAAGTAAAATTGATTGAATGAGGTTAAGGAACTTTCCTTCAACCTCGACGATAGGAAGTTTCCTATCGTTGAAAGTAAAATTGATTGAATGAGGTTAAGGAACTCTCCTTCAACCTCGATGATAGGAACTTTCCTATCCCTGAAAGTAAAATTGATTGAATGAGGTTAAGGAACTCTCCTTAAACCTCGACGATAGGAACTTTCCTATCGTTGAAAGTAAAATTGATTGGATGAGGTTAAGGAACTCTCCTTGAACCTGGACGATAGGAACTTTCCTATCCTTGAAAGTAAAATTGATTGAATGAGGTTAAGGAACTCTCCTTCAACATCGATGATAGGAGCTTTCCTATCTTTGAAAGTAAAATTGATTGAATGAGGTTAAGGAACTCTCCTTGAACCTCGACGATAGGAACATTCCTATCGTTGAAAGTAAAATTGATTGAATGAGGTTAAGGAACTCTCCTTGAACCTCTACGATAGGAAAGTTCCTATCGTTGAATGTAAAATTGATTGAATGAGGTTAAGGAATTCTCCTTGAACCTCGACGATAGGAACTTTCCTATCGTTGAAAGTAAAATTGATTGAATGAGGTTAAGGAACTCTCCTTGAACCTCGACGATAGGAACTTTCCTATCGTTGAAAGTAAAATTGATTGAATGAGGTTAAGGAACTCTCCTTCAACCTCGATGATAGGAACTTTCCTATCGTTGAAAGTAAAATTGATTGAAGGAGGTTAAGGAACTCTCCTTCAACCTCGATGATAGGAGCTTTCCTATCTTTGAAAGTAAAATTGATTGAATGAGGTTAAGGAACTCTCCTTGAACCTCGACGATAGGAACATTCCTATCGTTGAAAGTAAAATTGATTGAATGAGGTTAAGGAACTCTCCTTGAACCTCTACGATAGGAAAGTTCCTATCATTGAAAGTAAAATTGATTGAATGAGGTTAAGGAATTCTCCTTGAACCTTGACGATAGGAACTTTCCTATCGTTGAAAGTAAAATTGATTGAATGAGGTTAAGGAACTCTCCTTGAACCTCGACGATAAGAACTTTCCTATCGTTGAAAGTAAAATTGATTGAATGAGGTTAAGGAACTCTCGTTGAACCTCGACGATAGGAACTTTCCTATCGTTGAAACTAAAATTTATTGAATGAGGTTAAGGAACTCTCCTTGAACATCGACGATAGGAACTTTCCTATCGTGGAAAGTAAAATTGATTGAATGAGGTTAAGGAACTCTCCTTGAACCTCGACGATAGGAACTTTCCTATCGTTGAAAGTAAAATTGATTGAATGAGGTTAAGGAACTCTCCTTGAACCTCTACGATAGGAAAGTTCCTATCGTTGAAAGTAAAATTGATTGAATGAGGTTAAGGAATTCTCCTTGAACCTTGACGATAGGAACTTTCCTATCGTTGAAAGTAAAATTGATTGAATGAGGTTAAGGAACTCTCCTTGAACCTCGACGATAGGAACTTTCCTATCGTTGAAAGTAAAATTGATTGAATGAGGTTAAGGAACTCTCCTTGAACCTCGACGATAAGAACTTTCCTATCGTTGAAAGTAAAATTGATTGAATGAGGTTAAGGAACTCTCCTTGAACCTCGACGATAGGAACTTTCCTATCGTTGAAAGTAAAATTTATTGAATGAGGTTAAGGAACTCTCCTTGAACATCGACGATAGGAACTTTCCTATCGTTGAAAGTAAAATTGATTGAATGAGGTTAAGGAACTCTCCTTGAACCTCGACGATAGGAACTTTCCTATCGTTGAAAGTAAAATTGATTGAATGAGGTTAAGGAACTCTCCTTGAACCTCGACGATAGGAACTTTCCTATCGTTGAAAGTAAAATTGATTGAATGAGGTTAAGGAACTCTCCTTGAACCTCGACGATAGGAACTTTCCTATCGTTGAAAGTAAAATTGATAGAATGAGGTTAAGGAACTCTCCTTGAACCTCGACGATAGGAACTTTCCTATCGTTGAAAGTAAAATTGATTGATTGAGGTTAAGGAACTCTCCTTGAACCTCGACGATAGGAACTTTCCTATCGTTGAAAGTAAAATTGATTGAATGAGGTTAAGGAACTTTCCTTCAACCTCGACGATAGGAACTTTCCTATCGTTGAAAGTAAAATTGATTGAATGAGGTTAAGGAACTCTCCTTCAACCTCGATGATAGGAACTTTCCTATCGTTGAAAGTAAAATTGATTGAAGGAGGTTAAGGAACTCTCCTTCAACCTCGATGATAGGAGCTTTCCTATCTTTGAAAGTAAAATTGATTGAATGAGGTTAAGGAACTCTCCTTGAACCTCGACGATAGGAACATTCCTATCGTTGAAAGTAAAATTGATTGAATGAGGTTAAGGAACTCTCCTTGAACCTCTACGATAGGAAAGTTCCTATCATTGAAAGTAAAATTGATTGAATGAGGTTAAGGAATTCTCCTTGAACCTTGACGATAGGAACTTTCCTATCGTTGAAAGTAAAATTGATTGAATGAGGTTAAGGAACTCTCCTTGAACCTCGACGATAGGAACTTTCCTATCGTTGAAAGTAAAATTGATTGAATGAGGTTAAGGAACTCTCCTTGAACCTCGACGATAAGAACTTTCCTATCGTTGAAAGTAAAATTGATTGAATGAGGTTAAGGAACTCTCGTTGAACCTCGACGATAGGAACTTTCCTATCGTTGAAACTAAAATTTATTGAATGAGGTTAAGGAACTCTCCTTGAACATCGACGATAGGAACTTTCCTATCGTGGAAAGTAAAATTGATTGAATGAGGTTAAGGAACTCTCCTTGAACCTCGACGATAGGAACTTTCCTATCGTTGAAAGTAAAATTGATTGATTGAGGTTAAGGAACTCTCCTTGAACCTCGACGATAGGAACTTTCCTATCGTTGAAAGTAAAATTGATTGAATGAGGTTAAGGAACTCTCCTTGAACCTCGACGATAGGAACTTTCCTATCGTTGAAAGTAAAATTGATTGGATGAGGTTAAGGAACTCTCCTTGAACCTGGACGATAGGAACTTTCCTATCCTTGAAAGTAAAATTGATTGGATGAGGTTAAGGAACTCTCCTTGAACCTCGACGATAGGAGCTTTCCTATCTTTGAAAGTAAAATTGATTGAATGAGGTTAAGGAACTCTCCTTGAACCTCGACGATAGGAACTTTCGTATCGTTGAAAGTAAAATTGATTGATTGAGGTTAAGGAACTCTCCTTGAACCTCGACGATAGGAACTTTCCTATCGTTGAAAGTAAAATTGATTGAATGAGGTTAAGGAACTTTCCTTCAACCTCGACGATAGGAAGTTTCCTATCGTTGAAAGTAAAATTGATTGAATGAGGTTAAGGAACTCTCCTTCAACCTCGATGATAGGAACTTTCCTATCCTTGAAAGTAAAATTGATTGAATGAGGTTAAGGAACTCTCCTTAAACCTCGACGATAGGAACTTTCCTATCGTTGAAAGTAAAATTGATTGGATGAGGTTAAGGAACTCTCCTTGAACCTGGACGATAGGAACTTTCCTATCCTTGAAAGTAAAATTGATTGAATGAGGTTAAGGAACTCTCCTTCAACATCGATGATAGGAGCTTTCCTATCTTTGAAAGTAAAATTGATTGAATGAGGTTAAGGAACTCTCCTTGAACCTCGACGATAGGAACATTCCTATCGTTGAAAGTAAAATTGATTGAATGAGGTTAAGGAACTCTCCTTGAACCTCTACGATAGGAAAGTTCCTATCGTTGAATGTAAAATTGATTGAATGAGGTTAAGGAACTCTCCTTGAACCTCGACGATAGGAACTTTCCTATCGTTGAAAGTAAAATTGATTGAATGAGGTTAAGGAACTCTCCTTGAACCTCGACGATAGGAACTTTCCTATCGTTGAAAGTAAAATTGATTGAATGAGGTTAAGGAACTCTCCTTGAACCTCGACGATAGGAACTTTCCTATCGTTGAAAGTAAAATTGATTGAATGAGGTTAAGGAACTCTCCTTGAACCTCGACGATAGGAACTTTCCTATCGTTGAAAGTAAAATTGATTGAATGAGGTTAAGGAACTCTCCTTCAACCTCGAGGATAGGAACTTTCCTATCGTTGAAAGTAAAATTGATTGAATGAGGTTAAGGAACTCTCCTTCAACCTCGACGATAGGAACTTTCCTATCGTTGAAAGTAAAATTGATTGAATGAGGTTAAGGAACTCTCCTTGAACCTCGACGATAAGAGCTTTCCTATCGTTGAAAGTAAAATTGATTGAATGAGGTTAAGGAACTCTCCTTGAACCTCGACGATAGGAACTTTCCTATCGTTGAAAGTAAAATTGATTGAATCAGGTTAAGGAACTCTCCTTGAACCTCGACGATAGGAAAGTTCCTATCGTTGAAAGTAAAATTGATTGAATGAGGTTGAGGAATTCTCCTTGAACCTCGACGATAGGAACTTTCCTATCGTTGAAAGTAAAATTCATTGAATGAGGTTAAGGAACTCTCCTTGAACCTCGACGATAGGAACTTTCCTATCGTTGAAAGTAAAATTGATTGAATGAGGTTAAGGAACTCTCCTTGAACCTCGACGATAGGAACTTTCCTATCGTTGAAAGTAAAATTGATTGAATGAGGTTAAGGAACTCTCCTTGAACCTCGACGATAGGAACTTTCCTATCGTTGAAACTAAAATTCATTGAATGAGGTTAAGGAACTCTCCTTGAACCTCGACGATAGGAACTTTCCTATCGTTGAAAGTAAAATTGATTGAATGAGGTTAAGGAACTTTCCTTCAACCTCGACGATAGGAACTTTCCTATCGTTGAAAGTAAAATTGATTGAATGAGGTTAAGGAACTTTCCTTCAACCTCGACGATAGGAACTTTCCTATCGGTGAAAGTAAAATTGATTGAATGAGGTTAAGGAACTCTCCTTCAACCTCGATGATAGGAGCTTTCCTATCTTTGAAAGTAAAATTGATTGAATGAGGTTAAGGAACTCTCCTTGAACCTCGACGATAGGAACATTCCTATCGTTGAAAGTAAAATTGATTGAATGAGGTTAAGGAACTCTCCTTGAACCTCTACGATAGGAAAGTTCCTATCGTTGAAAGTAAAATTGATTGAATGAGGTTAAGGAATTCTCCTTGAACCTTGACGATACGAACTTTCCTATCGTTGAAAGTAAAATTGATTGAATGAGGTTAAGGAACTCTCCTTGAACCTCGACGATAGGAACTTTCCTATCGTTGAAAGTAAAATTGATTGAATGAGGTTAAGGAACTCTCCTTGAACCTCGACGATAGGAACTTTCCTATCGTTGAAAGTAAAATTGATTGAATGAGGTTAAGGAACTCTCCTTGAACCTCGACGATAGGAACTTTCCTATCGTTGAAAGTAAAATTGATTGATTGAGGTAAAGGAACTCTCCTTGAACCTCGACGATAGGAACTTTCCTATCGTTGAAAGTAAAATTGATTGAATGAGGTTAAGGAACTTTCCTTCAACCTCGACGATAGGAACTTTCCTATCGTTGAAAGTAAAATTGATTGAATGAGGTTAAGGAACTCTCCTTCAACCTCGATGATAGGAACTTTCCTATCGGTGAAAGTAAAATTGATTGAATGAGGTTAAGGAACTCTCCTTCAACCTCGATGATAGGAGCTTTCCTATCTTTGAAAGTAAAATTGATTGAATGAGGTTAAGGAACTCTCCTTGAACCTCGACGATAGGAACATTCCTATCGTTGAAAGTAAAATTGATTGAATGAGGTTAAGGAACTCTCCTTGAACCTCTACGATAGGAAAGTTCCTATCGTTGAAAGTAAAATTGATTGAATGAGGTTAAGGAATTCTCCTTGAACCTTGACGATAGGAACTTTCCTATCGTTGAAAGTAAAATTGATTGAATGAGGTTAAGGAACTCTCCTTGAACCTCGACGATAGGAACTTTCCTATCGTTGAAAGTAAAATTGATTGAATGAGGTTAAGGAACTCTCCTTGAACCTCGACGATAGGAACTTTCCTATCGTTGAAAGTAAAATTGATTGAATGAGGTTAAGGAACTCTCGTTGAACCTCGACGATAGGAACTTTCCTATCGTTGAAACTAAAATTTATTGAATGAGGTTAAGGAACTCTCCTTGAACCTCGACGATAGGAACTTTCCTATCGTTGAAAGTAAAATTGATTGAATGAGGTTAAGGAACTCTCCTTGAACCTCGACGATAGGAACTTTCCTATCGTTGAAAGTAAAATTAATTGATTGAGGTTAAGGAACTCTCCTTGAACCTCGACGATAGGAACTTTCCTATCGTTGAAAGTAAAATTGATTGAATGAGGTTAAGGAACTCTCCTTGAACCTCAACGATAGGAACTTTCCTATCGTTGAAAGTAAAATTGATTGGATGAGGTTAAGGAACTCTCATTGAACCTGGACGATAGGAACTTTCCTATCCTTGAAAGTAAAATTGATTGGATGAGGTTAAGGAACTCTCCTTGAACCTCGACGATAGGAGCTTTCCTATCTTTGAAAGTAAAATTGATTGAATGAGGTTAAGGAACTCTCCTTGAACCTCGACGATAGGAACTTTCGTATCGTTGAAAGTAAAATTGATTGATTGAGGTTAAGGAACTCTCCTGGAACCTCGACGATAAGAACTTTCCTATCGTTGAAAGTAAAATTGATTGAATGAGGTTAAGGAACTTTCCTTCAACCTCGACGATAGGAACTTTCCTATCGTTGAAAGTAAAATTGATTGAATGAGGTTAAGGAACTCTCCTTCAACCTCGATGATAGGAACTTTCCTATCGTTGAAAGTAAAATTGATTGAATGAGGTTAAGGAACTCTCCTTGAACCTCGACGATAGGAACTTTCCTATCGTTGAAAGTAAAATTGATTGGATGAGGTTAAGGAACTCTCCTTGAACCTCGACGATAGGAACTTTCCTATCCTTGAAAGTAAAATTGATTGAATGAGGTTAAGGAACTCTCCTTCAACCTCGATGATAGGAGCTTTCCTATCTTTGAAAGTAAAATTGATTGAATGAGGTTAAGGAACTCTCCTTGAACCTCGACGATAGGAACTTTCCTATCGTTGAAAGTAAAATTGATTGAATGAGGTTAAGGAACTCTCCTTCAACCTCGACGATAGGAACTTTCCTATCGTTGAAAGTAAAATTGATTGAATGAGGTTAAGGAACTCTCCTTCAACCTCGACGATAGGAGCTTTCCTATCGTTGAAAGTAAAATTGATTGAATGAGGTTAAGGAACTCTCCTTGAACCTCGACGATAGGACCTTTCCTATCGTTGAAAGTAAAATTGATTGAATCAGGTTAAGGAACTCTCCTTGAACCTCGACGATAGGAAAGTTCCTATCGTTGAAAGTAAAATTGATTGAATGAGGTTGAGGAATTCTCCTTGAACCTCGACGATAGGAACTTTCCTATCGTTGAAAGTAAAATTGATTGAATGAGGTTGAGGAACTCTCCTTGAACCTCGACGATAGGAACTTTCCTATCGTTGAAAGTAAAATTGATTGAATGAGGTTAAGGAACTCTCCTTGAACCTCGACGATAAGAACTTTCCTATCGTTGAAAGTAAAATTGATTGAATGAGGTTAAGGAACTCTCCTTGAACCTCGACGATAGGAACTTTCCTATCGTTGAAACTAAAATTCATTGAATGAGGTTAAGGAACTCTCCTTGAACCTCGACGATAGGAACTTTCCTATCGTTGAAAGTAAAATTGATTGAATGAGGTTAAGGAACTTTCCTTCAACCTCGACGATAGGAACTTTCCTATCGTTGAAAGTAAAATTGATTGAATGAGGTTAAGGAACTCTCCTTCAACCTCGATGATAGGAACTTTCCTATCGGTGAAAGTAAAATTGATTGAATGAGGTTAAGGAACTCTCCTTCAACCTCGATGATAGGAGCTTTCCTATCTTTGAAAGTAAAATTGATTGAATGAGGTTAAGGAACTCTCCTTGAACCCCGACGATAGGAACATTCCTATCGTTGAAAGTAAAATTGATGAATGAGGTTAAGGAACTCTCCTTGAACCTCTACGATAGGAAAGTTCCTATCGTTGAAAGTAAAATTGATTGAATGAGGTTAAGGAATTCTCCTTGAACCTTGACGATAGGAACTTTCCTATCGTTGAAAGTAAAATTGATTGAATGAGGTTAAGCAACTTTCCTTCAACCTCGACGATAGGAACTTTCCTATCGTTGAAAGTAAAATTGATTGAATGAGGTTAAGGAACTCTCCTTGAACCTCGACGATAGGAACTTTCCTATCGTTGAAAGTAAAATTGATTGAATGAGGTTAAGGAACTCTCCTTGAACCTCGACGATAGGAACTTTCCTATCGTTGAAAGTAAAATTGATTGAATGAGGTTAAGGAACTCTCCTTGAACCTCGACGATAGGAACTTTCCTATCGTTGAAAGTAAAATTGATTGAATGAGGTTAAGGAACTCTCCTTGAACCTCGACGATAGGAACTTTCCTATCGTTGAAAGTAAAATTGATTGATTGAGGTTAAGGAACTCTCCTTGAACCTCGACGATAGGAACTTTCCTATCGTTGAAAGTAAAATTGATTGAATGAGGTTAAGGAACTTTCCTTCAACCTCGACGATAGGAACTTTCCTATCGTTGAAAGTAAAATTGATTGAATGAGGTTAAGGAAGTCTCCTTCAACCTCGATGATAGGAACTTTCCTATCGGTGAAAGTAAAATTGATTGAATGAGGTTAAGGAACTCTCCTTCAACCTCGATGATAGGAGCTTTCCTATCTTTGAAAGTAAAATTGATTGAATGAGGTTAAGGAACTCTCCTTGAACCTCGACGATAGGAACATTCCTATCGTTGAAAGTAAAATTGATTGAATGAGGTTAAGGAACTCTCCTTGAACCTCTACGATAGGAAAGTTCCTATCGTTGAAAGTAAAATTGATTGAATGAGGTTAAGGAATTCTCCTTGAACCTTGACGATAGGAACTTTCCTATCGTTGAAAGTAAAATTGATTGAATGAGGTTAAGGAACTCTCCTTGAACCTCGACGATAGGAACTTTCCTATCGTTGAAAGTAAAATTGATTGAATGAGGTTAAGGAACTCTCCTTGAACCTCGACGATAGGAACTTTCCTATCGTTGAAAGTAAAATTGATTGAATGAGGTTAAGGAACTCTCGTTGAACCTCGACGATAGGAACTTTCCTATCGTTGAAACTAAAATTTATTGAATGAGGTTAAGGAACTCTCCTTGAACCTCGACGATAGGAACTTTCCTATCGTTGAAAGTAAAATTGATTGAATGAGGTTAAGGAACTCTCCTTGAACCTCGACGATAGGAACTTTCCTATCGTTGAAAGTAAAATTAATTGATTGAGGTTAAGGAACTCTCCTTGAACCTCGACGATAGGAACTTTCCTATCGTTGAAAGTAAAATTGATTGAATGAGGTTAAGGAACTCTCCTTGAACCTCAACGATAGGAACTTTCCTATCGTTGAAAGTAAAATTGATTGGATGAGGTTAAGGAACTCTCCTTGAACCTCAACGATAGGAACTTTCCTATCGTTGAAAGTAAAATTGATTGGATGAGGTTAAGGAACTCTCCTTGAACCTCGACGATAGGAGCTTTCCTATCTTTGAAAGTAAAATTGATTGAATGAGGTTAAGGAACTCTCCTTGAACCTCGACGATAGGAACTTTCGTATCGTTGAAAGTAAAATTGATTGATTGAGGTTAAGGAACTCTCCTGGAACCTCGACGATAAGAACTTTCCTATCGTTGAAAGTAAAATTGATTGAATGAGGTTAAGGAACTTTCCTTCAACCTCGACGATAGGAACTTTCCTATCGTTGAAAGTAAAATTGATTGAATGAGGTTAAGGAACTCTCCTTCAACCTCGATGATAGGAACTTTCCTATCGTTGAAAGTAAAATTGATTGAATGAGGTTAAGGAAGTCTCCTTGAACCTCGACGATAGGAACTTTCCTATCGTTGAAAGTAAAATTGATTGGATGAGGTTAAGGAACTCTCCTTGAACCTCGACGATAGGAACTTTCCTATCCTTGAAAGTAAAATTGATTGAATGAGGTTAAGGAACTCTCCTTCAACCTCGATGATAGGAGCTTTCCTATCTTTGAAAGTAAAATTGATTGAATGAGGTTAAGGAACTCTCCTTGAACCTCGACGATAGGAACATTCCTATCGTTGAAAGTAAAATTGATTGAATGAGGTTAAGGAACTCTCCTTGAACCTCTACGATAGGAAAGTTCCTATCGTTGAAAGTAAAATTGATTTAATGAGGTTAAGGAATTCTCCTTGAACCTTGACGATAGGAACTTTCCTATCGTTGAAAGTAAAATTGATTGAATGAGGTTAAGGAACTCTCCTTGAACCTCGACGATAGGAACTTTCCTATCGTTGAAAGTAAAATTGATTGAATGAGGTTAAGGAACTCTCCTTGAACCTCGACGATAAGAACTTTCCTATCGTTGAAAGTAAAATTGATTGAATGAGGTTAAGGAACTCTCCTTGAACCTCGACGATAAGAACTTTCCTATCGTTGAAAGTAAAATTGATTGAATGAGGATAAGGAACTCTCCTTGAACCTCGACGATAGGAACTTTCCTATCGTTGAAACTAAAATTGATTGAATGAGGTTAAGGAACTCTCCTTGAACCTCGACGATAGGAACTTTCCTATCGTTGAAAGTAAAATTGATTGAATGAGGTTAAGGAACTCTCCTTGAACCTCGACGATAGGAACTTTCCTATCGTTGAAAGTAAAATTGATTGATTGAGGTTAAGGAACTCTCCTTGAACCTCGACGATAGGAACTTTCCTATCGTTGAAAGTAAAATTGATTGAATGAGGTTAAGGAACTCTCCTTGTACCTCGACGATAGGAACTTTCCTATCGTTGAAAGTAAAATTAATTGGATGAGGTTAAGGAACTCTCCTTGAACCTGGACGATAGGAACTTTCCTATCCTTGAAAGTAAAATTGATTGGATGAGGTTAAGGAACTCTCCTTGTACCTGGACGATAGGAACTTTCCTATCGTTGAAAGTAAAATTGATTGGATGAGGTTAAGGAACTCTCCTTGAACTTGGACGATAGGAACTTTCCTATCGTTGAAAGTAAAATTGTTTGGATGAGGTTAGGGAACTCTCCTTGAACCTCGACGATAGGAACTTTCCTATCGTTGAAAGTAAAATTGATTGGATGAGGTTAGGGAACTCTCCTTGAACCTCGACGATAGGAACTTTCCTATCGTTGAAAGTAAAATTGATTGGATGAGGTTAGGGAACTCTCCTTGAACCTCGACGATAGGAACTTTCCTATCGTTGAAAGTAAAATTGATTGGATGAGGTTAGGGAACTCTCCTTGAACCTCGATGATAGGAACTTTCCTATCGTTGAAAGTAAAATTGATTGGATGAGGTTAAGGAACTCTCCTTGAACCTGGACGATAGGAACTTTCCTATCGTTGAAAGTAAAATTGATTGGATGAGGTTAGGGAACTCTCCTTGAACCTCGACGATAGGAACTTTCCTATCGTTGAAAGTAAAATTGATTGGATGAGGTTAGAGAACTCTCCTTGAACCTCGACGATAGGAACTTTCCTATCGTTGAAAGTAAAATTGATTGGATGAGGTTAAGGAACTCTCCTTGAACCTCGATGATAGGAACTTTCCTATCGTTGAAAGTAAAATTGATTGGATGAGGTTAAGGAACTCTCCTTGAACCTCGACGATAGGAACTTTCCTATCGTTGAAAGTAAAATTGATTGAATGAGGTTAAGGAACACTCCTTGAACGTCGACGATATTTATACAAAGGCAATTGAAATCGGAGTATCTTTCTTCGAAAGTGTGAATTTTCATAGCAGGCGTGTACAAAAATTTAGACTTTGATAAGATGAGTGAATTTTTATGATGACAATAACACTGACAAATTATGTAAAGCGAAGGGATATTTGGAATCAATATCCACGGTTCATTTAATATTTTCTTCAGTAAATACAGATTCGCTTGAGAGATATGTCATCCAAATAAGGTTGAAGCTTAACTACCTCAAAATACCATGACTAGTAGACCTAATAGGATGCGTCTCAAGAGCAATAAAAATTACTCTTTACTCAGCCATTCCAAACTAAAGGCTTTATCCAATGGTTTTAATATCAGCATGAACAAAACTATCTTATAAGATAAAAAAAATTATTGAAAAGAAAAAACTGAAACACGAAAGAAAATGCTAATAATAAAACGAAAGGATATGAAAAATAGATCGGACCGCTTCTTCTTCCACAATACTTTAGTAGGGTGAGTAGAGGAGAATTATGGGATCGAACTAGTCGGGAATGACTGTCGTGCCCAGTCTATCTGAATCGTTGCTGGATCTGGTTCAGGAACAAAAGCTTGCATTTTATCGAGTAATTCTTCAGTAGTTTTTGCAGATATTAGGATTTGTTACGTCACTCTTGATATAAAATTCTTCTGCACTGCATAATCCACAAAAGCTATCAGACCTGTAAAGAAATTGTTAACATTCAAAAGCCCAATGGGTTTTTGATGCAAATTAAGTTGGGCCATGGAAGCAATTTGGAAGATTTCTCCCAATGTACGGAAACCACCTGGTAGAGCGATAAAAGTATCAGCATTAAGAAGCATTTGTAACACACGCTCTTGCAAGTTTTTAACCACTAGTTCTTCTCCAATTGTGTCCCCAGAAACAAGTTTCAGAGGTCCAGGGATAATACCCAGAACTTGGCTTCCTCCTAGAGATGCTGCTGATGCTACACCTCCCATTAATCCAACACTACCTCCTCCATAAACTAAGTGTATTTTTCGCTCAGCTAATACCCTACCCAAATGGTTGGCTACCTTTAAGTACTCTTCATCTTTTCCAGGAAAGGCTCCAGAAAATACACAAATACTTCGGGATTTGGAGGTTTTCTCCATTCCTATCCTCACCCTTGTGAGAGAAGAAGAAAAGAGGATATATTTATAGAGATGAAGAGATAATTTTATTCTCAAGAGTGGATATATTATTGTCGGAAAAGGAGAAAATTTTCAAAAGTGGCAATTATACATATTAATCGTGACTATGACTTATGTCAGGAGTGGGTACATTATCGTCAAAAGAGGAGGAAAATTTCAAAAGCAACTAGCATACACAGTAGTCGTGACTGTAGCTTACGTCAGGAGTAGGCATGTGATTGTCGGATGAAAAGGAAAATTTCAAAAGTGGCAACTATATACAGTAGTCATAACTGTATCTCATGTCAGGAGTGGGTACATTATTGGGAGGATAATTTCAAAAGCGACAGCTAGCATGTACAGTAATCGTGACTTTGGTCCACGTCTTCCACTGATTTTGCATCCAGTAACGGCTTTCAATGCCTTCTATGAATTGGCGATTTGCATCCCATCCAGTTTTCTCACAAACTGGCAAACTGGGTCATTTAAAGTCAGATTCCCAAGACTATAACGATCTCGTTCTTTTTGGAGAATTATCCATAATCCAACAATCTCAAATTGCACTATTCTGCAAGAATGCACTTCAAGAACCTCTCGGATATCTTCTAGAGATTCCTTACGCAAGCCATTCTTAATGAATCTTATTCTATCATTACGATTTCTAGTGATCACTCCTGGAGAACGACATTTATTGCCACAAATCCACCATCCACAATTATGACAAACGCCTAGCCTCTTTGCTCTTCTTTTTCTTGCATAAGCGCTTTTACCAAAGCCGGGCATACGGGGAAAGAACGCTTCTGGAACTTCACCAGCTGAACGAACCTTAGCTTCGATTAGCCACCGCACATTATCAGGAATGCCTTTGTGCATAAATACTCTGAATCGTTCACATCTAGCTTGATAAATCTTTTTAAGAACATTTATTGGGAAGGAAGGAAAATACTTTCGTAGGGCGGAAAGAGAAGACTCCATTGATGAAGGAGGCTTTTAAGAGAAAAAAAAGGAAGAAATTAGTGATTGTAGGAAATGGAAATAACTGACTTTGAGAGTCATGGAGTACCGTATCCAGAAAGAAGAACACGCATTTATAGCGATGAAAGGATAATGTGTTAATTACGCTTACGGGAGCAAGTACATTATTGTCGAAAGAAAAGACAAATGACAGCTTATATGTATAGTAATTGTGACTGTGGCTCACATCTTCCACTGGTTTACGTCCAGTAACGGCTTCAATGTCTTCTATGAATCGAGGATTTACTTCCCATCCAGTTTTCTTACAAACTGGCAAACAGGGTCATTTAAAGTCACATTCCCAAGACTGTAACGGTCTTGTTCTTTATGGTAAGTCAACCATAAGTCGATAATTTCACCTTGCACTCCTCCACCAGAATGCGTTTCAATAGTTTCTCGGATATCCTCCAGAGATTCCTTATGCAGGCCATTCTTAATGAATTTTCTTTTATCTTCACGATTTCTGGAGATTATCTCTGAAGAACGACATTTAGTGCCGCCAATCCACCATCCACAATTATGACAGACGCCTAGCCTCTTTGCTCTTCTCTTTTTGGCATAAGCGCTTTTACCAAAGCCGGGCATACGGGGGAAGAATGCATCTGGAACTTCACCAGCCGACTGAACCTTAGCTTCGATTAGCCACCGCACATTATCAGGAATGCCTTTGTGCATAAATACTCTAAATCGTTCACATCTAGCTTGATAAATCTTTTTAAGAACATTTATTGGGAGGGAAGGAAAGTACTTTCGCAGGGCAGAAAGAGTAGACTCCATTGATGAGAGAAGAATTTAAGAGATGAGGGAAATGAATCAGTTATTGTAGGAAACTGAAATAACCGACTTTGAGAGTCACAGAGTACCGTATCTGCTGCTTAACTGGAAAGAAGAACATGCATTTATAGTGATAAAAGGATAACGTGTCGATTACACTTATGGGAGCAAGTACATTATTGTCAAAAGAAAATGTAAATTTTCCAAATATGACAAATTGTATGTACAGTAATTGTGACTGTGGCTCATATCTTCCACTGATTTACGTCCAGTAACGGCATTAACGCCTTCTATGAGTCGAGGATTTGCTACCCATTCAGTTTTCTTACAAGCTGGCAAACAGGGTCGTTTAAAGTCAGATTCCCGGGACTGTAACGGTCTCGTTCTTCATGAAAAATACTCCATAAACCAAGAAGTTCACGTTGCACAGATCCACAAGAATGCGTCTCAAGAGTCAATTGGATATCATCCAATGCGTCCTTACTCAGGCCATTCTTGATGAATCGTATTTTATCTTCTCGATTATCAGAGATCATCCCTAAAGAATGACATTTAGTATTACAAGTCCACCGTCCACATTTATGGCAAACTTGCAACCTTTTCGCTCTTCGCTTTTTGGCATAAGAGCTTTTGCCTATACCAGGCATGTGAGACACAAATGCCTCTGGGATTTCACCTGCCAGACGAACCTTGGCTTCGATTAACCACCGCACATCTTCAAGGATTCCTTTGTGCATCAGAACTCTTAATCGTTCACAGCGAACTTGGTAGATCTTTTTGAGAATGTTCATTGGGAGAGAAGGAAAATATTTTCGTAAGGCAGAAAGGGTAGGATCCATTTTTTAGAGGAAGTAAAAGAAAGAAGGGAGGAAGAATCAGTTATTATGGGCAACTGAGAGAACCGACTTGAAAGTCACGGAGTACCGTATCCGCCGCTTAACCGGAAAAGTGGATCCTACTTTATTTTGATGTGATAAATTTACCGAGCTGATATCAATCCAGTCCTCGATTATTGAATCCAATACCCGATTATCAACGACAATATTTCTTGATGTCTGCCTTATCTTTGACCATGGCTATCTCTTATCTTCGATACTGCTAAGCTGGCATCAGTCCTATCCTCCCAGGAGTAGCCTCGATTATTGAATCGATCGCCAGGCTTTTGAAAATATTGTCTTCTTTATCCTTGAGTTGCTGATGGGGCTGGGTCCAGCGTATTAACTGTGCATCCAGTGATAGATTGGTAAGAGCTGATGTCATTGAGATGTCAGCTTATACTGCTGCAATCATGCTGCGGATATGCTTTCCATTTGATCCCTGTTATGTAAAAGCCATGCATGCATGATGTGAAATGCATGAATGCAGAGCATGTGTAACTGATGGTTTTTTATTTTTTTGGTTTTGGATCTAGTTCTTCATGTCTTTGCTTTACTGGATCGTCTTTGTAATTGCCTTCTTGGACTATCATTGAATCTCTTTATGCTTTCCAGCTCTTGTCTATTGTCTCAAAAGCCCAACTCTTTTCAAAATCCCCTTTCCTTGACTTATTCTTGAATTTTGGCCTCAATTTCTTTAATGCCCGTCTCATACTTTATGCTTCTCTGGATAATTGTCCCTGTTGAAATATTCATGAGTATGATTCTTTCTTACTGACATGGACATGCTAAGACTTCTGAAGCGATCATCCAAGCAACTATCAAGGCTATCTCCCGAAGATTTGTTACTCCTTCTTCTTTGTTAGCCTATGTTCTGTGCTGTTCGCAAAGCAGGACCTCAATCTTACCTGCTTTAATTCATAAAGCTTATCACAGTAATCTACGGTCTTTGCTTTTTCTAAGTTTTAATTATTACTATTCTTCCTTCAAAAGTCACAACTTATTGCACACTTAAGGCTAGTAGGAATGTGAGATTTGAAGGAAAAGAACTTGATAGAAATGACTTTAGCATTTTGAATGTAAGAATCAAAGGCAAGCTAAAGAGAATTGGCTTTTTATTTATGGGTAAGAGAATATAAAAATCTTGGATACAGATAGATAATGAAAGTGTAAGGGAAGAAAGCTCTTTTTGACAACTTTAATCAAATAAACTTTGGTAACTCTGTATCCACTTCTTCCCTTCTGTCCGAAAATTTCTTCATTTATGCAAAATATTTCTTGACTAAATCTGAATTTACTGGCTTTGCTAATTCTCGTCCATCCATTTCTGTCAGAATTAGAGCCCCTCCTGAAAATGCTTTCTTCACGACATATGGCCCATCATAATTTGGTGTCCATTTTCCTCTAGAATCATGCTGAATGGGTAGAATTTTCTTGAGCACAATATCACCCTCGTGAAATTGCCGTGGACGAATCTTTTTATTGTAAGCGCGAATCATCCTCCTTTGATAAAGCTGCCCATGGCAGAGGGCTATCATTCTTTTTTCATCAATTAGGTTTAGTTGCTCGTATCTACCTTTGACCCATTCTGCTTCTCTCAATTGAGTATCCATCAGTACCCTTAATGAAGGAATTTCAACTTCAATGGGCAATACAGCCTCCATACCATATACTAGAGAAAAAGGTGTTGCTCCAGTAGAAGTACGGGTAGAAGTTCTATAAGCATGTAGTGCAAAAGGTAACATCTCATGCTAGTCCTTGTAATTGACGACCATCTTTTCAACAATTCTCTTGATATTTTTATTGGCCGCTTCTACTGCACCATTCATCATCGGTCGATAAGGTGCCGAATTGAGATGCTTGATCTTGAACTGTTGGCACAAAGTCTGCATCATTACATTGTTCAAGTTCGTGGCATTGTCTGAGATGATACACTCTGGCAGCCCATAGCGACAAATGATTTCTTTCTTAATGAACCGGCATACCACCTTTTGAGTTACATTTGCATAAGACACAGCTTCTACCCATTTAGTGAAGTAGTCTATTGCCACTAGGATGAATTTGTGACCATTAGAAGCTTTGGGGGTAATGGCTCCAATGACGTCAATTCCCCACACGGCAAAAGGCCAAGGTATTGCTGTTACATTAAGAGGAGCAGGTGGAGCCTGGATCTTGTTGGCATATATTTGACATTTGTGACATTTTCTTACGTGATTGATGCAATCACTTTCCAATGTGAGCCAATAGTAGCCAGCCCTCATTATTTGTCTTTCCATGGTATGACCACTAGTGTGTGCTCTACACATTCCAGAATGAATTTCTTCCATGATCTTTCATACTTCATGAGCATCTACACAACGAAGTAGCATCGAGTCTGGGGTTTTCTTATAAAGTATGTCTAGGTTCAAAAGTAAACCCATTGACAGTCTTCGTAGAAATTTCTTGTCATTTTCTGATGCTTTTGGTGGATACACTCGTTCTTGGAGGTATTTCTTGATATCGTGATACCAAGGTTTCCCATCCAATTCTTCTTCGATGCTCATGCAATAAGATAGGGAATCTATTATTTTCATTTCGAACATAGGAGTATGCTCAGGGTCGCTTATCTTGTACATAGCAGCTAAAGTAACTAAAGCGTCCGGAACAAGATTATCTTCCTTTGGAAGATGATGGAAGCTTATACTGTTAAATTTTTGAGCCAAGTCTAGTATGAGCTTTTGGTAAGGGATCAATTTTGAATCCCTTGTCTCCCATTCTCCATTGATTTGATATATGACTAATGCGGAATCCCCATAAACTCGGAGATCTCGTACTTTCAATTCCAGTGCCATTTGGAGTCCCATAACACATGCCTCATATTCTACTATATTGTTGGTACAAGGAAATGTAATTTTTGCTGTGAGGGGAAACTGCTCTCCGCTTGGAGAGATGAGTATAGCTCCAATCCCTTGTCCCAAAGCATTAGATGCTCCATCGAAAGCCATTTTCCATGTTTCATCATCTTCAGAGACTTCCTGTTCTATCGTCATTATATCTCCATCAGGAAACTCCATTTTCATTGGCTCATAATCATCCAATGCTCTATCAGCCAGATATTCAGTAATCACACTCCCTTTTATAGCCTTTTGGGTGACATACTGTATGTCGTATTCAGACAACAGCATTTGCCATTTTGCGATCCTGCCTAATAAAGCTGGTTTCTCAAAAATGTACTTAATGGGATCAGTTTTGGAGATCAGCAATGTGGTGTTGTTAAGCATGTAGTGTCGTAGTCGGTGTGCTACCCATGCAAGGGCATAACAGGACTTTTCTACTATTGAGTATTTCGCTTCATATGTGGTAAGCTTCTTGCTCAAATAGTAAATTGCATGCTGTTTCTTGCTTGTCTCATCACGTTGGCCCAATACGGATCCTAATGAAGAATCCTGTATGGATAAACATAGAATCAACGGTTCTCCAGATCGGGGTGGTACCAAGACTGGTGGATTTGATAGATATTGCTTGATTTTCTTGAATGCTTCTTGGCATTCGTTATTCCACTCGATCGGATTGTTCTTCTTTAGTGATTTGAAAAGAGGTTCACACTTGGACGTCAATTGTGAAATGAACCTTGCTATGAAGTTGATTCTGCCCAGAAAACTTCTTACTTGTTTTGGAGTTTTCGGGGGTTGCATTTCTTGTATCGCTTTGACTTTACTCGGGTCAACTCGAATCCCATCTTTGCTTACCATGAAACCCAATAACTTTCCTGAAGAGGCTCCGAAAGTACATTTGGTAGGATTCAACTTTAGTTGATATTTGCGAAGTCTATCGAATAGTTTTCTTAGCACTTTTAGATGCCCCCCAGCAGTGAAAGTTTTGGTGATCATGTCATTTACATATACTTCAATTTCTTTATGCATCATGTCATGGAATAACATGACCATGGCTCTTTGATATGTAGCACCAGCGTTTTTCAACCCAAAAGGCATCACCTTATAGTAGAAGGTACCCTAAAGGGTAATAAAAGCCGTTTTTATCATATCATCTGGATCAAGTTTGATTTGATTGTACCCAAAGAAACCATCCATGAAGGAAAAGTAGGAGTTTCCTGCGGTATTATCCACCAGCATATCAATGTGAGGAAGTGGGAAGTTATCTTTAGGACTAGCCTCGTTCAAAGGCCGGTAGTCTTGACAAACTCTTAGTTTCCCACTCTCTTTCTTTTCGACTGGAACAATGTTAACCACCCATTCTGTATATTCAGCGACCCCAAGGAATCCTGCATCCCATAACTTTCGAATCTCATCTTTTACTCTTAAGATTAAATCTGGCTTTAATCTTCATAACTTCTGTCTGACAGGCTTCGCCCTAGGCCTCAAGGGTATTTTGTGTAGTACTATGTCTGAGCTTAAGCCAGGCATATCTTGATATGACCAAGCAAATACATCCACATATTCCTTCAATAAGTGGACTAATTCTTCTTTCTCTTCAGGAGGAAATAGAATGTCAATCTTGACTTCTTTTACATTCAGACTGTCTCCCAAGTTGAATGACTCAGTTGGCTCCTGACTTGTTGCTCTTTCTTTTTCATCTCGTTCGATCATTTTTAATAGCTCAGGAGATACTTAAAGATCTTCGTCATCCAAGTCGGTAGTGTTTACAGGATTATCAAAGTTTATTCTTTCATTGTCATCAAAGAGAGTTTCAGGTCTGCATTAATCAGAGAGAAAAGAAAGAGAAGAAAAATGACAAGAATGAGATGGATGTAAACTGGTACTTTATTTATAGTGTGCATAAATCACAACTTTATTGGAATGAAAAGCAATAACTAAAAGGTTCACTTAAACAAAGACTACACCCTATTGATTGAACCTTTCTTTAGGAGGTTTTTACTATTCAATTACTTTGAAAAGCTTTCAATTATAACAGGCAGTTCTATTGCGTCCCAATTGTTCAGCACATCCTATGGGCTACAAGGTTGAACGAGCTCCTCATCTCCGGGTGATTCACTGATTATTGCCTGAATAGAAAGACTTTCAAAAGACTTGTTGAGGTTGATGATCAGCGTGCCTTCGTTGTCAGTTTTTGGAATCAAACCACCACTCACGAATGTTTCATTGATGTCGGGGATATCTAGATTTCCTTCTTCCAGAGGATGCCCCTTTAATCGTGCAATCCTCTTTTCTCTTTTTTCAGCTATCACCTTCATTTTGTCTTGCCTTGTTGGTGTGAAACCTAGGCCATATTTTCCTTCATTTGCGGAGATTTTCAATGGTTCTGGGATTCCTTGTAAATCTTGTCCCAGACCTAACCCCGGTGAGTATCCTTCTTTCATCATGAGTTTGGCGATCATACGACTTGTTTTGGAGATGCTAGGCACTGGTTCTTCTCCATATTCACCGATATAGGTAGCATTAACAATTTCAAATGACCTGAAAGAGCACTCAGGTATATTTTCATTAACCTCGACGTATTGAGCATCCGCAGGTCTAGATAGCAGAATGTCCTCTTCAGCAAAGACTGTGATTAACTTTCCTTCAATAATGAATTTCATTTTTTAGTGTAATGAAGAAGGAATTGCTCCGACCATGTGGATCCATGGTCTTCCCAACAGACAGGTATAAGACGGATTAATTTCCATGACTTGGAATGTGATGTGGAAGAGACAGGGACCAATCCCTATTGGTAACTCTATTTCTCCAACAACATCTCTTTTCGTCCCATCGAATGCTCGAACAATAATATGACTATTGTTGAGATATGATGGGTCTATACCAATCTTATGTAAGGTTTCGAGTGGCATTACATTTAGAGTTGACCCATTGTCGATAAGAACTCTAGCCATAATTCGATCTTTGTATTTAACCGAAATATGTAGAGCCTTAGAGTGACCCCTTCCTTCTGCTGGTATCTCATCGTCAGTGAATGTGATGAGATTCTGCGCTGTAATGTTGTTGACGAGGTGGTCAAAATTATTCACGGAAATATCTTGCTCAACATAGGCCTTATTCAAGACTTTGAGGAGGGCGTCTCGATGAGCATCAGAGCTTAGAAGTAATGATAGTGATAGCCAAAGGCTGTCGCCTCAATCTGGCCGAATACCCTGCCACAACAACGGCCAGAAGAACTGGCGCTTCCCGGGAATAGGTGGAATCATGCACCTCGGGAGATAGCCTGAGAGCTCCGAGCCTCGGCACGCCAGTAAAACTTGAGGACTCCATTCGCCCCCCAAGGTTGTGAACAACGCGCCTTCGGAAAAGTGGCACCAGACATTGCTGCCCGAATATGATATCCCCGAAGGCGGAACCCCCTGGAACTGGGAACCCCCGAACTGAGGGTAGGCTTCCCGAAGAGGCTCTGTCCGAACTAGAGGACGACCTCGCCCAGGGACCTCGGGAGTACGGCAGGCGCATTTAAGGAAGCATTTAAGGAAGCCTCTGACACGTCCCACCACAGACGTAAAAAGTCGCCCTGACGCGCAGACGCCATCAGAATCATATCATGGCCCGTCTCAGCACAAGGCTCGAGGCCATCTAGTTACCAACTATCTGTCCCCTACGCCCAGACGTTCAGGAGCATCCGACCGCACACGTGTCATGATCTGAACGGGCTAGGTATTCCTATATATACAGGAAATAAATACTTGACAGGAGGTTGGCAGGCCGGATATACAGCTCCCACACCCTGAGAAAATACCAGGCGAGACTTTTCTGCCTTTCTCTTTGAGCTAGTGACTTTCTCCTTCTTCCGGCCACCACTGACTTGGGCGTCGGAGGCTCCCCCCCCGGAAAAACACTCCGGGGACCTCCTAACCCTGTTTACCAGCTTTTCAGGTACTCTCCTTGGGGCGATCCACCTTCCAGGCGTTCTTCCTCCTAGAAGTCTCCTCAACAGTCATCATGACTCAAAACGATGAGGCCCTAGGCCATCATTTGGCGCCGTCTGTGGGAACCCGCTCGCAGATTGCCGTCGTTGAGACTCGGCGTTCTAAGGACAAGGGACTCCCAAGGTCCTCGTCCGCGCCTGAGATACAACCGGCTGCTGAGCAGACACTCCCAGAGACTTCTACGCCCGAGGAGGACCGCCCTCTGGTAATCACCATGAGCTTCTTGAGGGACTTTCAGCGCTCGGTCGTTGCTGAAATGACTCAGCAGATCGACCGAAGATGGCCACAGCAGTCACAGGCCCAGAAACCCTCCTCATCAACACGCCCTCGGGAGAGAAGCCCCAAGTCTACACACTGCAGTTCAGAAAGTGGAGATCCTCGCGGAGAATCATCCACAGAAGATATAGCCCTCGGGAAACGGCCTGTGGGACAAACCGGGTCCAAGCGACCGAGAGTCTCACAGCGAAGCAGTTCGTCGCCCGAGGCGAGGGCCCTGACCCCTCCGTGCCGAACTCGCTCCCCGAAAAGGCGCCGTCGATCTCCCTCCCGCGAAAATGGTCCTAGCGCCACTGCGCTTATGGAAAGGATATTGGCACGGCTGGACAGAGTGGAGAAGCAAGTGACCAGAAAACCCGTTTGGGACAGGCTGTCGGGGGCATTATGCGAAGATGGCTCCCCGTTTATTCACACCGTCGTTGAGGCAGCTATGCCAGGCGACTTCAGAGTGCCTAGGCTGGAGATCTATGATGGCCGGACTGATCCACAGGCCCATCTGACGAAGTACAGGCGGAGCATGATAATGCACGGAGCTGATGACGCTACCATGTGCAAATGCTTTGAAGTCACCCTCACGGGCCCAGCAACAGCATGGTACAATTCGTTGCCCTCAGGAACTATCACTGAGTTTCAGGAGTTGTCCACAGCCTTTACCCAGCAGTTCATTGGGAGCAGGCCGACGGCCAAAATGCCTGTACAGATGTTCGACATAGAGCAGAGAAACGGGGAGACGATCCGAGACTATGTCGAACGATTCAACAGGGAAGCACTCAGCGTCCCGGACTTCCGGCCCGAAATCCGCATCCTCGCTATGACACGAGGCCTTCGGCGTGACTCACAGCTGTTCTACGAGTTCTCAAAAGACCCCCCGGAGACCCTCGGAGAATTTTACCGAAGGGCAGAGCAGCACATGACTGCCGAGGAATTGAGGATGGCGGGGCCGAAGTCTGATCATCACCGCGCCGAAGGGTCCAGCCAGCAAGCTCGGCATTTTTCTGAATATACAGGTCGACCACGGCGAATGCGAGGAAAGAAACCTCAAAGTTTCACACCCTTGAGCACTACACGGACCAACATTCTCATGGCGCTGGAAAGGCAAGGGACGCAGATTCGGCGGCCAAAGGCCATGGCCGCCGATAATAAGAAGAATGCCAAGAAGTTCTGCCAGTTTCATCGCGACCACGGTCATGACACCGAAGACTGCTTCCAGCTGAAGAAGTACATAGAGTCGCTGATCAAACAGGGCCAACTTCGCAAGTACCTGCGGATGCCCTCCCCAAAGGGCAGAAAAGAGGAGGAAGAGAGGGCCGAAAACGAGGACTATGACTCAGACAGGCGGAGAAACAGAAGTCCAAAAAGGCGCCTTCCACCTCCAGTAGGGGTCATCCAAACCATCACCACGGGGCTCCCATCCTCGGAAAGAAAGCGGAAGGCCAGAGAAATTGCGGTTATGGAGTATCAAAGTCCATCAAAGAAATTGGCTCGCAAAGATGGCTCCACTGTCGTCTTCCCCCACGACGACCCGCTGCTGATAATGGCGAGAATAGGGAACTGGGACGTCAAGAGAGTGTTGCTTGATGATGGCTCAAATGCTGACGTCCTATTCTCGCACTTACTGCCGAGCTTGGGCATCTCCAGCAGCGAGCTGAAACCTGTCACCACGCCCACCTTCGGCGTTGGGCCATCCGAACTACCCGTCCTCGGATGGATCGACCTCCCTTTGATGATAAAAGGCACTTCGGTAGACGGAGCAGCTGAGTTGTACGCGTCCACAATGGCAAGATTCATCGTCATGGACGTCCCGTCTTCGTACAACGCCATCCTTGGAAGGCAGACTCAGGGGAACCTGCACATTCGCCCCGATGTGAAGTACTTGACTGTCACATTCACCACCAAGGATGGAGATGCAGAGGTCTTCATCGACCAAGCTGAGGTAAGAAAGGTGTTTGTAAAAACACGAAAGGCTCCGGCAAACAGCTCTACACAAACGGTGGAGGCAAAGGCGCAGGAGAAAGGCAAAAAAGGAGATCCCGCAGAAGCAGAAACGGAAGCAGTAGATCTTGTCCCAGGACAATCTACCCGAATAGGGAAGAGCTTGGCCAAAGGTGATAAGGAAAATCTTGTATCCTTTCTGCTAAAAAATAAAGATCTGTTTGCCTACTCGCCGAAAGACATGCCAGGAGTGAACCCTGGCATAATACAGCACAGCCTCAAAGTAAGCCCGGAAGCAAAACCTATCAGGCAAAAGAAACGAAGCATCTCAGCCCACAAAAGCAACTTCGTGAAAACCGAAGTCCAGCGCCTATTGGATGCTGAAGTTATCAGGGAGGTAAAATACCCCGAATGGTTAAGCAACGTGGTCATTGCCACAAAAGAAGGTAGCAGCAAACTCCGGATGTGCATTGATTTCAGAAACTTGAACGATGCTTGCCCGAAAGACTCATTTCCCCTCCCGCCAATAGATCAACTGGTAGATTCAACGGCCGAATACGGGCTCCTGAGCTTCATAGATGCCTTCAGCGGCTACCATCAGATAAGGATGGACCCCGAAGATGAAGAGAAAACTGCCTTCATCACCGAGGGAGGAACGTACTGCTATATCAGAATGCCCTTCGGGCTCAAAAATGCAGGAGCCACCTACCAGAGACTGATGAACAAGGTCTTTAAAGACCAAATGGGGAAAAACATGGAAGTATATGTTGATGATATGATAGTAAAAAGCAAGCTGCCCGGCTACCATGTTGCAGATTTGGAGGAAACCTTCCAAAAGCTCAGAGCCTTTGGGATTCACCTTAACCCCGAGAAGTGTATCTTCGGGGTGACGTCGGGAAAATTCCTTGGGTACATGGTATCCGAAAGAGGCATCGACGCCAATCCTGAGAAGATTAAGGCTCTGCTTGAGTTCCGAACTCCTGCCACAGTCAAAGACGTGCAGAGACTAACCGGAAGAATAACCTCTCTGAGCAGGTTTATTTCCAGGTATGGAGATAGGTGTAGACCTTTCTTCAAAGTCCTCACAAAGGCAGCAAAGATGGAAGGCGACCTCGGAAGAAACAATCATCCCTGGGATGAAGATTGCCAAAAGGCCTGGGAAGAACTCAAAGTCTACCTGGCCAGCCTGCCGACTCTGCGACAACCTCGGGAGGGAGAACCCCTCGTACTATACCTCGCCGTCACAGAAAAGGCCGTGAGCTCGGTCCTGATAAAAGAAGAAGGGCCGAAACAATGGCCGGTCTACTACGTCAGCAAGTCCCTGCATGGCGCCGAAGTTAGGTACCCTTTGCTTCAGAAAGCTATATACGCCTTGGTGCTTGCAGGAAGAAGACTGCGACCATATTTCCAGGCTCATCCCATCATCGTCCGAAGTAGTCTACCACTACGGGATGTTATGAAGAGAGTTGATCATTCGGGAAGGCTCTCCAAGTGTTGCATAGAGCTTGGCGAACACGAAATCACGTATGAGCCTCGGAAGGCCATAAAAGCCCAAGCATTGGCAGATTTTATCGCCGAAATACCCACCACTGAGGAGAACCACTCAGATCCGAAAGAAGGTGAGCCAGAATGGACCTTGCATGTTGACGGAGCCTCGGGGTCCGAACACCAGAGAGCTGGAATAGTTATCAGAGGACCCGAAGGCCTAGAGGTGATGAAGGCTATCAAGTTCAGCTTCAACGTCACCAATAATGTGGCTGAGTATGAAGCCCTCATAGCGGGATTACGCTTGGCCAGAAAGATTGGCGTGAGAAACTTAAGGGCTCACAGCGATTCCCAGCTGGTAGTTCGGCAGACGGCAGGGGATTATGGGGCGAAGGACCCAATCTTGGCAAAATACCACGAGCTGGTAACAAAACTCATCCAAGAGTTTGACGCCGTGCGGATCGAAAATGTACCCCGGCGGAATAACACTGAGGCAGATTGCTTAGCGAAGTCCAAAACATACACCGAGGTGCTAGACCATCCAAGCATCTCCGTGCTAAGCGTAACGACCTCGGGAGTGGGGTGGAAGGACCCCATAAAGAGATACCTCGCAGAGAATGAGCTTCCCGAAGACGCCGGCAATGCTGCAAGACTGCGAAGACGCGCCGGAAGATTCTTCCTGATTGGTAAAGAGTTATATCGGCAAGGATATGCAAATCCGCTGCAGAGATGTGTGGGCGAAGAGGATACTGAGATGGTCCTCGAAGAAGTCCACGAAGGCATGTGCGGCTCGCACATTGGAACTGATGCCCTTGCAGCAGTGATACTCCGCCAAGGATACTTCTGGCCTACCCTGAGAAAGGACGCAAGGCAGTTCGTCCAGAAGTGCGGTAGTTGCCAGAGACATGCAAAAATCCAGACCCTCGGAAATGGTAACGTCGGCAGACTATCCTTGGCCCTTCGCAGTCTGGGGTATAGACCTCATTGGGCCACTCCCCACAGCGCCCGGAGGCGTGAAATTCTGCGTGGTAGCAGTGGACTATTTCTCAAAGTGGGTAGAGGCAGAACCACTAGCAACTATCTCGGCAAAAGAAGTGCAGAAGTTCGTATGGAAAAACATCGTATGCAGATTTGGCATACCGAGGGTACTAGTAGCTGATAATGGATCCCAGTTCATAGACAAAGGATTCCAGGAATTCATCAGCGACCTCGGAATAAAGATGCACTTCGCCCCAGTAGCTCACCCCCAAAGCAATGGGCAGGTGGAAGTATCAAACAGGACCATAAAAGATGGCCTGAAAAAGAGACTTGGGGAAGCCAAGGGGAAATGGCCAGGAGAACTCCAAAGTGTATTGTGGAGCTACCGAACGACGCCACGAAGAGCCACAGGGGAAACTCCCTTCTCACTCGTCTTCGGAACAGAGGCCATTATCCCAATAGAGATAGTTCAGCCTTCAGTACGGGTGCAAGTATTTGATGAAGGCGGAAACGACCTCGGTCTGAGAACTAAGCTCGACCTTGTGGCCGAACACAGAGAAATAGCCGAGCTGAGAAGAAAAGCTTTCCAGCAAAGAGTGGCCGCGGCTATCAACTTAAAAGCCAGGCCAAAAGAAATCAAAAAAGGAGACCTCGTTCTCCGAAAGGCCGACTTTGCACCCCGAAGGCCATCTCACGGAGTACTTCGCGCAAATTGGGAAGGACCTTATCTGGTTCTCGCCGAAGTACGAAAAGGCGTGTACAAGCTTGGCGATGCCGAAGGCGTAGAATTGAAAAACACTTGGCATTCAGACGCCCTGAAAAAATTCTACGCCTAAGGTTGAGCGGAAGAAATATATTGTACAAGAAATATTCTAAGTACAGAATGGTCTAGAGAAGAATGGTCTTGAGAAAAATTTTCAAGTATACCAAATTGTCCAAGACAGAATTCCGCGAAGGTGCTCGCCACGAAAAAAGCAGATGTGACTTCCCGAAGTCCCTTGAGCCACTATGCTCGGGAAAAATGGGAAACAAGAATCTTGCAAAGGTACTCGGCATAATCAGTGCAGAGAAAATTTTCCGAACACCCTTGAGCGAACATGCTCGGGAAAAAGGGAAAGCAAGAATCTCGCAAAAGTACACGCCAAAACAAAAGCAGAGGTAATTTCCGAACACCCTTGAGCGAACGTGCTCGGGAAAAAGGGAATGAGCAATCTCGTGAAAATTCCCTTGAGCAAATATGCTCGGGACAATAGGAAGACAGAAAAATTTGGCTGAAGGTTTTCCGAAGGCCCTTGAGCGAACATGTTCGGGATAAAAGGAAACAAAAAGCCTGCAAAAGACTTAGCCAAATTTTTACAAACTTTCCAGAAAGTCTCTTGAGCGAGCACGCTCGGGACAAAGGAAGGTAAAAAGTTTCTTTGGTTGCAGGTTTTCCGAAAGTCTCTTGAAGCAAACGTATTCGGGACAGTGGAAATGAAGAAACTTGCAAAAAAGGACTTAGCCGAAAAGATTGTTCATTTAGAGCAAACGCTGCCTTACAAAAGAAGTGTCCAAAGAAGGAGCACGAAGGAGAAAAATAAGAGGAGCCCTAAAACAAACTAGGGAGAGCCGGGCGGACGAAGACCAGGAAGCTTCAGATGCTCGACCTTGGACCACTGCCACCGAGGTCCCTCAGGAATATTTAGGCCCTCTAGAAAAGAGAGGTCCAAATCTGGGAACCTCTGCAGCACCTGGTGCCGAGCGAGGCAGAAGCCGTCCTGAAAGGCGACCTTGGCCATGTCATCAGAAGTACGTTTTTGAATGCCAAGCATATTGACCTCGTCCCTCAGCTCAGCAACCTCCTCTTCGAGCTCGCTTATCCCCAGCGTCTCTCCGGACTCCTTCTTCAGAGCCTCGACCTCGGCTTGAAGAGCAGTGTTCTCGTCCGACAACCTCGCCGCAAGACTGTCGGAAACAGCCTTGTCCTTGACAAGATCTTCGTTGGCGGCGAGCAGCCCCTTTACTTGGTCGCCGAGGTCGGCAATCTTCCGGGAGGAGTCCTTTTCAAGTTCTTCTCTTTTCCGAGAGAACTCCTCCCGAACGGCAGCAAGTTGCTGAGAACAATCCGCTGTCAGCTGCTGGTTGCTGGCGATCACCTTTGCAAGCGAAGCCTTCGCTTCACTAAGTTCCCGCGAAGTCGCATCCTTGGAGGCAGCCTGTCTGGCCACCCGAACTCGGAGATAACCAGCGTACTCCAGCAGCTACGGCAAGGCAAAAGTCCAGGTTAGTACAAGTCTAAACACTTAGAAAATTGAGGAAAAAAGTGTAAAGACTATACCTGAGCAGCATGCTCGGTGACTTTTGCGGCGAGGGTATTATCCCCCGGGTGAGCCGCCGCAATGGCCCGGAAGGAGGCGTCGGTGGTCATCCCCTTCCAAATCTCTTTGGTCATCTTCGGACAATCGTCGGAGAACAAATTCATATCCTCCGTGATTGTCCAAAAGGGCTCCAAGGGGATCTTCCCCTCAGGAATTGTGGCATCGCGCAGGGCCCGTTTCCTCTCATGAATGGCCCTCCAGCCAGCAATAAGAGGCTCCCCTGAAAGTGAGAAGGAAGTTAGGAGCAGAAGAAAAATTCGCGAAAGGAAAAGGAGCTGAACTTCGCCTAAAGGCATACCTGGAGGAACCTCGGAGACAGTGTCCTCGGGACCCTCGGGCCCATCGGAAGAAAGACCCTTACCCTTCTGTCGGTACCGCTCCTCGGCGGTGGGTACTTCTACCACTACAGTGTTTCTGGGGGCCTCGAGGTCGGGAGGAGGCACCTCGGCGGAAGTAGCGGGGACCTCGGTCGGTGGAATTTCAACAAGACCAGCCTCTTCGCCAGCTTCTTCTTCCAAAAGCTCTGGCTGAGAAGGTTGGAGAGCCTTCCTAGCTCGCTTCGCCGAGGGTCCCGCCCCTGTCGTCTTCCTTCTTCGGGAAGCCGCCTTCTTTGTCTGCTCCCCCTTCTCTACTTGGCCAGAAAAGAGGGCCTTGTAATAAGCGGCAGCCCCATCGCCCATCTCTGAAAAAGAGAAGAAATATCAGCGTAAGTCCGAGGAAAAAGTATAAAGGGATGGAAGATTACTCACTTTCGGCAAAAGTTTCGAAAGAAGTCTCCCCCTTAAGGAGCTTGACCAGCCAGGAGTCTTTCCCGGCGATGGCGGGAGCGGGCATATTGAGGTCAGTCACGTGCTCCTTAACCACTTTCAGCTCCCGAAGGACTTCTTCGGTCATCAACCTCCAGTTGATAGGAAAGGGGTAAAGAGCACGAGGAGAGACCTCGGGAGCCCAGTCAGCGACTGCCCGAATGCGGGCGTCGAAATCCGCGAACACGGAAGCCAACGGTGGGGTCAGCAGCATCCTCGGATCAACGACGTCTGCGTTCAGCACTCCCTGAGCCCACCTGGTCGGGACATCAGACCAGTTCTTATCCACCTTGAGGAAAAAGAACTTAGGCTGCCACCCCCGCCAGCTATCCTTCGTGTCGAAGGTGAAGGTGAATTTTTTGCTCCCGGATCCCCGAGGCAGCAGGAAATAGAAGCCACCCTTCGGGACCACATAGAGCTTGTAATACTGCATGAAAATGATGAAGTGGGGCTCTATCCCGAACACGCCACACATGCAGAGGTAGGCGTTAAAATAGCAGTACGCGTTCGGGGGAAGCTGGTTCACAGCAATGCCATGGAATTGGCAGAACTCGCAAACCACCTTCGGGGGAGGATACCGAAGACCGGCCTTCAGTTGGGCCCGGAAGACGGTAACCTCGTCGCCACGGTTTGAAAAAGCAAAATGGCTAGAACGAGGCAGTCTGGTCACAGCGTAAGACGGAAGAAAGAATTTTTTCTTCCACCTCTCTAGTTTTTCGGGGGTGGTACAGCAAGGATGGGCCAGAAGAGGTTTCCAGCTCTCGGGAATAGGCATCGCAGACATGAAAAAGAGTTTGAGATGGAAAAGAAAATAGTTTCCAGAAAAAACTCAGAAGACGAGTTTGGAAAAAACAACAGTTTTCCAGAAAAACTCAGAAAAACAGAGGAATCAAGTACTCTGGAAATCAAAACCCACCAAAATATTTGCCTGAGGACGCCGTCGTGAAAGTTGGTAGGAAAAAGCTCTGATTAAAGAAGCTCCGCCACAAAAAGCAAGATAAAACGCAAAAACAGAGGGCAGAGCAGAAAAAGAGCAGAAAAACAGTAAGTGGGACTTATGATGGAATGGGCTATTTATAGGCCAAAGGTGGGTAACCGAAAGAACATCATAAGTACCCATTGGAGGCGAACCATCGCCGTAACTGCCCGCTGCACCCGAAAAGGCGCGCCCTCTGTAAATGACGCGCCTCTCCTCCAATGGCAAGAAGCCACGTGTCAACCGCTGCGCAGAAATGGGGGACGTGCCTCCCCAAACGTGCCTGGAAAATCGGGACACGCCTCCTGATTGGGACACGTCGTTTGACATCCCTGAGAAATGGAGACGCGCCGCTCAGTCTGACACGCTTGGCCATCAGACCTGCAGAAATAAAAAGCAGGCCACCTCGAGGACACCAAGAGACAGGCTATGGCTGAACAGCCCATGACTTTTGGGCAAGAGGTGTATCTTCGGTACAGGCTTTGCCTCGGAGACACCAAAGAATAGGCCAAGGCCGAACAGCCCAGACCCTCGGGCAAAAGGTGCGACCTCGGAACAGGTTATGCTTCCCAACAAGACTCCCAACGACAACCTCGGAAGGAGATGCAAACCGAAGTCTTCACTTCGGCTTTCCAGAGGGGGGCATGTGATAGCCAAAGGCTGTCGCCTCAATCTGGCCGAATACCCTGCCACAACAACGGCCAGAAGAACTGGCGCTTCCCGGGAATAGGTGGAATCATGCACCTCGGGAGATAGCCTGAGAGCTCCGAGCCTCGGCACGCCAGTAAAACTTGAGGACTCCATTCGCCCCCCAAGGTTGTGAACAACGCGCCTTCGGAAAAGTGGCACCAGACATTGCTGCCCGAATATGATATCCCCGAAGGTGGAACCCCCTGGAACTGGGAACCCCCGAACTGAGGGTAGGCTTCCCGAAGAGGCTCTGTCCGAACTAGAGGACGACCTCACCCAGGGACCTCGGGAGTACGGCAGGCGCATTTAAGGAAGCCTCTGACACGTCCCACCACAGACGTAAAAAGTCGCCCTGACGCGCAGACGCCATCAGAATCATATCATGGCCCGTCTCAGCACAAGGCTCGAGGCCATCTAGTTACCAACTATCTGTCCCCTACGCCCAGACGTTCAGGAGCATCCGACCGCACACGTGTCATGATCTGAACGGGCTAGGTATTCCTATATATACAGGAAATAAATACTTGACAGGAGGTTGGCAGGCCGGATATACAGCTCCCACACCCTGAGAAAATACCAGGCGAGACTTTTCTGCCTTTCTCTTTGAGCTAGTGACTTTCTCCTTCTTCCGGCCACCACTGACTTGGGCGTCGGAGGCTCCCCCCCCGGAAAAACACTCCGGGGACCTCCTAACCCTGTTTACCAGCTTTTCAGGTACTCTCCTTGGGGCGATCCACCTTCCAGGCGTTCTTCCTCCTAGAAGTCTCCTCAACAGTCATCATGACTCAAAACGATGAGGCCCTAGGCCATCAGATAGTATAGAAATCTTTGCTGGAAGGCAGTTTAACTGCTCAATGTTGCTGTACTCACTTTGTTTTATGAGTTTGAGAAACTCAGTAGCTTGTTCATCTGTTACTGCTCGAGGCATCTCTTGCTCTTTGGATGTATTTGTATCAAGAGGTCTGCTTGTTGGGTCTATTGGAAGGATAATCATTGGGCCTATTTGGAGGATAATCATTGGGCATATTGGGAGGATAATAATTGGGCCTATTGGCAGAATATGATAGGCGAGATCCAGTAGCCACAATACCCACGAGGGGAATCCCTCTTTCGCGTCCTATTTGTTGTACTTCTTCATCTTTTCTTCTGGATGGTCCTCCTCTTTTCATAGGATCACTAAAGGACTCAGCAATCTTCCTAGTCCTAATCCCATGCTCGATCCTTTCTCCAGACATGACTACGTCAGAGAAATTAGTTGCTGAATTGCCAATGAGTTTGTCATAATATGGGTACTTCAGTGTCTGGACAAACAAAGTGACCATTTCTCTTTCTGTCGTAGGTGGCTGAACTTGTGCAGCTAAGTCCCTCCACCATTGGGCATATTCCTTGAAAGTTTCTGGCTTTTTCTTCTCCATGTTTTGGAGAGTTTGGCGATCCGGAGCCAAGTCCATAACGTGTTTATAATTGCCGATGAAGGCCTGTGCAAGGTCATTCCAAGTTTTAATGTTTCTTGGACCTTGACTTAGATACCACTGTAATGCTGATTTTGTGAGGCTTTCCTGAAAAAGTGCAATCCACACCTTTTTATCTTTTGTGAGTGGTTGTAGTTTCCTTAGAAACAATGTGATGTGAGTGATGGGATCACTCGTTCCATCGTATTTCACAAAATTTGGCACCTTAAAGTCTGAAGGGATTACGACGTCTGGCACTAAGCAGAGGTCATCCACTGAGAGAGATCCGAATATAGTACCTCCTTCAATGGCTCGCAGTCTCTTCTCTATTATTTCGAGTTTTTGAGATTCTCCTTCTTCCTTTGGTGGTGTCTTCTTCTCTTCATATACAGTGTCTTGTTTCAGGTAAACACTAGCAGACGGTCCTGGTTCCTGAAACAGGTTTTCTTGGACTGAGACTCGTTGCGGAGTGAATCCCGGAGGATAAGTGGGATCTTGTGCTTCTTTGATGGGAACTTGAGTTGCTTTCCCCTTGATTAGTTCCATCAATTGTCTCATCTGTTCTGCCATACTTTCAATCTTGGACTCCATCTCTATGAGACGTCCTTCGGCTTGTTCTGCCATTAATCTTGTTTGGAGCCGAGTTGAATATCGGTGTTGAGGTCCAATGTTACCTTTTTAAAGGAATATTTATTTTATTAGATTCTATGTGTATATGATTGATGTGATGGATGCATGCAATACATAATGAGATTATGTTTTTATCAAAATTTATATGCACGTGATTGATGTAATGGAATGCATGCAATGAGATTATTTTTATCAGATTTTATATGCATGTGATTGATGTAATGGATGTATGCAATGAGTGAGCTTGATTATCAATCATCGTGAAACTTCAAGACTTCTAGTTATTATTAGAAAGACCAAAAAGTTAGCATAGTTTGATGCGTGGTTTTGATGCATGAAGAATAATTGCACAGAACGGAAGTATAACAAAAGAAAAATAAGGTTATTAACAAGTTAAATAGCAATTAACAACTCATGAACTATTATGGAAAAATGAATTAAAACCATAAATATAAGACACGAAATAGAGCAACAACATAGCATAACAAGGACATGCTTATGGCGTTGGTAAATGGGAGGAATACTGTGGTCAGTTCTATGGTTAAGTGGGGAGTTCTATATGCATAGGGTGGTTTATCAAAAGGCCGAGGGTAGTTCCCGAATCCCATCACTAAATTATAGTAACAGCCCAATTCCTTACCCTCTAGGGTTTATGTAAGGAAAGGATTAATTCGAGTCGTAGCTTTTCGTGGGCCCATGCAGAGACTATCCGTCTCAGGAGGCAATACACTAATTTGCTACTTTGAAACTGGTGAAGGCTTGGAGACCATGGCCTCACAAGGACAACAACACCAATTCCGCTTAGAAAGAACGTGTTCGATTTGAGGAAGCTCGGGTATAGAGCTTCATGTCATGAATGCATTATGCATGTTTACTTAAGTAGATATAGCACATAAATCCACATAAAATAAGAAAAGCAAATCAAAACAAATCAACTTTTAGGCTCGACTCACAAACATCGACTCCCCAGTGGAGTCGCCAAGTTGTGGCAACGTCGGGTTTTCTAGAGTCGCCACCAATCGGTTTACCTAGGTCGATTGGACACCTAAAATATGGTCTGCGAGAGTTCGGGGGTTCGGGAGTACGGTTACGCTAAAACAATATTGTTATAGCGCCCAAAATTGGCACCTTAGTTGATTTTAATTTTGTTTTGCTTTGCTTTTAAACAACTTTAGTTAATTTTTGAAATTAGAAATTTTAACTGAATTATTTAGTCGAATGTGGATTTTTGGTAATTAATTTGTATAAATTTTGATATTTCCGAACCATGGACTCTGCCAAGTCACCCGGACAAGGAAGTTTTAATTTCGAACCATGGACTCTGCCGAGTCACCCGGACACGGAATTTGACAAAATTTTAAATAATTTAATTCATATCGTAAATATGGATTTTTATCTTTGTATTTATTTAATTTATTTAATTAAAAAAATAGATATTTTCCAAACCGTAGATCCTGCCGGATCATCCAGATATGGAAATTATTTAATTTTTATTATTATTATGAAATTAATTATTAATTTAATTACTAATTTATAAGTCTTTTTATTAAATTTTAGATTTGTTAATGATCTTTAATGTTAAATAAAAACATTTTTTTTTTATTTTTTTATATTTTTACTTCTTTTATTTCTTTCTTTTCATTTTCTTTATTCTTTTCTTTTATTTGTTTTTCTCTTTCTTATTCTTTTACTTTTTACTTTTCTTTTACTTTTTTTTTTCTTTCTTATTCTTTTTCTTTTCTTTTCTTTTCTTTTCTTTTCTTGTTTAATGAAAGATCTTTATTATTTAATTTTAAGTAATTATTCAATTTATAAAGGACCCACAAAGTATTTTTTTTTAATTTTATCTAATATCAAGATTCTTTTATTTAATAAAGAAACTAAAGAGTTTTTAAAAAAATCTTGACATTCATATATTTTATTTTTATATTTATTCTTTTTATTTAATGAAAGATGAACCAAAAAGTAAATATTTAATCAAGATTTTAAAAAAACTTATATGTATAAAATAAAAGTCCTGATATTTATAAATTCTATTTTATGTTTATTCTTTTTATTTAATAAAAGATGAACCAAAAAAAAGAAATTATTTTAATCAAGGTTTTATTTATTTAATAAAGAAACCAAAATAAAAGAAAAGTGTTAATATTTTATTTGATAAAAGGTGAACCAAAAAAGTGATTATTTAATCAAAATTTTATATAAAGAAAACTAAGGATTTATATGTATATTTCAAAAATAAAAGAAATATTTAATAAAGGAACCAAAGATTTTATATTTATATTTTTTTGATTTTTGATAAAAGGTTAACCAAAAAGTGATTATTTAATAAAGAAACCAAAGATTCATATGTATATTTTAAAAATAAAAGTAAAGTCTTGACATTTATATATTTTGATGTAAGATTTTTAAAGTAATTATCTAATTTATAAGTCTAAAAAAAATCTAATTAATAAGTCTAAAATATTAAAGAGAATTTAATTTTTTTATTATTATTTTTATTTTTATTAAAAATAATTTGGCTAAGATTTTTATTCTGTTTAATAGAGGAATTAAAAAGCTATATTTTAAAAGAAATAAGTAAAATATAAAGTCTTAATTTTATATATTTTTATTCTTAAAAAATTTTGTTTCCATTTTTTTATTCTTTTTACTGGATAAAAATTAAAAGTAACTATTAAAAACTAATTTTATTTTATACTTTATTTTAAAAATATTTTTTATTCTCCAAACCATTGGATCCTGGCGGATCATTTGGACATGGAGTGTAATTTTTTTTTGTTAATTGTTTATTTAATGAATTTTAATCATAATTTTATTGGATTTTATTATTATTTTATTATTTTCCTTGAATTTTTGTTGTATGAAAGTGAGGCAAACTTGATTTCATCTGAAATAATTGAATTTTAATCATAATATATTACTTTAGAAATATATTAAAAAAAATAATTGATTTTTGTTGTATTTTTAGAATTATTTAATTATGATTTTTAATAATATTAATAAAAAAGAATAAAAGGATAACTTTTTGTTGTTTTTTTTTTAAGAAATAATAAATAAAAAAACATGTATTCCAAATAAAAAAAATAGTTGGCTTTTAAAAATGATTTTTATTATTCTTAAAAATAATTATTCACATAAAATTATTTACTTATTATAATTAAAAGTGAAATAAATTTAACCACCTAAAAAAATTTATATAAAGTAAATAAAAGGACAATTAATAATAATAAAGTGGGGCTTTTGACCATCCACTAAAAAAAGAAATTAGGAGGTATAACCTTCCATAATAATAATAACAAAGATAGTAAAAGTTAGTTGTTAGAATTAAGAATAACAATAATAAAAGTTAGCAAAGTTAGTAAGGTTAGTTGTTAACAACAATAATAAAAGTTAGTGAAGTTAGTAAGGTTAGTTGTTAACAATAATAATAAAAGTTAGTGAAATTAGTAAGGTTAGTTGTTAACAATAATAATAAAAGTTAGTGAAGTTAGTAAGGTTAGTTGTTAACAATAACAATAATAATAATAAAGGTTAATAATAATACAACAATAAATAATAAACAAGAAAGTTAGTAATTAGTTTTTTTTTTCTACAAGTACAAATGAAAAGGTTAGTAACCAAAGAGAAAGAAAATGAAAACATGATGGACTAAAGTAGAATTTTACCTAAGGAAAAGGATTTTGAATTTCCCAGGAAACGGACGTTGACACGGGCGAGGAAAGGGGGAAGGTTTCACGGCGGGGCTAGCGGCAGGGGAGGAGACGACAACGAAGGCGGGGGCGAGGAAGGCAAGGCGTGACGACGGCGTGGCGGCGAGCGTGGCGGGGCGCGGCGGTGAACGTGGCAGGGCGAAAGGGAAAACGGCGGGTATGGACGGACGGCGTGACGGTAGGCGGAGGCTAGCTGGCGGCGAGGGCGGCAGGACGACGGCGATGGCGACGGCAAGGGCGCGCAGGGGACGGCAGTGAAAGAAAACGGAAGGAGGAAGATGGTCAAAGCGTCAAAAGGCCAAAATTTTGGGATTTTCTGGAGAAAGGAAGGAGAGCTAGGAACCTAAGCTGTAATTTTTCCTTTTTTTAAAACGGAGCTCTAAGCTTAATTTATTTTTTTTTTATGCCTTCTTCACAGATTTTGGACCCCTATTTATAGGGGAAGGGGTGCTGGACTGTTCACAATTAAAAATTAATTAAATTCAAACTTATCTCTTAATTTGGTAAAATAACAGTTTCAGTCCTTCACGTCTCTCAGACTCTGGATAAGTTTCAGAAGCTTCTAATTTTGACAATTTTGTCGTTTTCTGTCAATTTGGGCCAGAAACGTCCGTCTGGCCCAAAATTGATGCGAAAAATTACCCAATGCTCCTGGAACTTTCAGAATTTGTCAATTTTTCCCAAAACTTCTCAATTTTGTCATTTTTACCTCAAACTTTGTAATTTTGTCATTTTTATGGAGTTTTCTTTTTTCCTTCAAACATACACATATACACACATATATCATTTTAAATCAAATCTTCACAAAACAAAACAAAAAAAATGTATTTTAAACTAATTAAAAAATTTTAGTAATAATAATAATAATAATAATAATAATAATTTTTTTAATTAATTTTTTATTTAATTTTTTTTTAAATTTTTTAATGGCCGGACGAAATTGGGTGTCAACAGGTGGGAATGCATTTTGGCCTTTTCCAATGATATTGCCACCTCAAGTTGTTGAACCAAACATGGTAAATCAACAAAGTCACCATGATGATGCTCATGTTGGTCGGATTGAAGATCAACATCAAGAGGAAGGGCTAGAACGAGAAGATGTCATACATTCTCAAGAGGAGAAATGATCTAGTAAATGTTTAAGATTAATTATAACCTCTTCCACAGCTTATCTTAAAGTGCTCTAGTAGGCCATCTAGGCCACCAAGATGGTGAACTTCGTATGAAAGTGAGGCAAACTTGATTTCATCTGAAATAGATGAACCAAATAATGTGACAGAGGCTCTTCAAAGTCCAAATGGTCATAAATGGATTATTGCAATGCAAGAATTGAATTCTATGTATACAAACAAGGTTTGGGATGTGAAAGATCTTCCTCCAGGCCGAAAGGCAATTTAGAACAAATGGGTTCAAAAAATTAAAAATAATGCTAATGTATCAATTGAGAAGTACAAGGCTCATTTGCTGGCCAAGGGGTTCACACAAGAGGAAAGTGTTGACTACAAAGACACTTTTTTTTCCTATTGTGAAATTCAATTTCATCAAATTAATACTAGTAATTGTGGCATATTTAGACTTGGAATTACATCAATTGAAGGCTAAGACTGTGTTACCTAATGGCGATTTGAGCGAGGAAATCTACATGAAACAACTATGGGTTTCATTGTAGATGCAAAAACACAAAGTATGTAGGTTAAAAAAAATCTATATATTGTCTTAAACAAGCTTTAAGACAATGATACTTGAAGTTTCACCAAGTCATTTTGAGCTTTGGCTTTTAGATGTTGCATGGAGACCATTGTGTTCATGTGTTCAAATCCAAGAATAAATTTGGCATTTTGACATTTTATATAGATGACATACTCATTGCTAGTAATGGAAATTTTTGTTGAAAACCATCAAGGATTGGCTGTCTTTAACCTTTGATGTGAAAGATATGGGAGAAGCAACTTATATTCTTGGCGTGAAGATCCATAGGGATTAATCTAAAAGGTTGTTAGTGTTGACACAAGAACCTTATATTTATAATATTCTTACATGCTTCAACAAGAAAAATTCTAATCCCAGAAACCCCCCTCTTATAGTTGAGTCTAAGATAAGCGAAGCTATATGCCCCAGTGCTTCTCATGAAAAGGAGGAAATGAATAAGGTTCTCTATGTTAATGCCATTGGAAGTCTAAGATATGCCATGTTATATACAAAGCTTGACATTAACAAAGCTGTAGGTTTGTTGGTTTAGTAGTCATCCAATCCTTGCCCATAACATTAGTTGTGTATCAAATGAGTCCTTTATTACCTAAAAGGGACAAAGGACCATTGGTTATGTTATCAAGGTAACAACTTTAAGTTTACACAAGGTTATATCTTCTTACTCAACAATGGCACTATTTTTTGGATGAGAAAAAAAACAAACTTGCACAACATTACTAACAATGGAGACTGAGTTTGTTGCTAGTGTTGTTGCCATGTGAGAAGCAATATGGCTTGGTTATTGCATAGATCATTTAGGATCTCTTATGCTTCCATGTAAGCCGATTACCATCTCTTATGGTAATATGGCTACTTTGGCTTATAACAAGGACCCTAAATATCAAGGAAAAATCAAACGCATTAGCATCAAGTATAACTTCATAAGAGATGTAATTGAAAAATGAAAAGTTAAAATGAAGTTTATTTTTACAAATTTGATTATGACTGATCCTTTAACTAAGCCTATTCCACCAAGCCACTTTGCTAGACATATAAAGGTAATGGATCTACATAGATCGTAAACTTGTTAGTCTAACTTGATCTTGTGTCACTTATGGTACTCCTGTATAAACACTTATATTCCATCTTGTGTTAATGAAATATGTGTGTTTATCAATTTTGTTGTGCATATTTTTTTCAACACAACAAATAACTAAGGCATGTCAAACATAGGCTGAGCATTAGTTCTCTTACACATACAACCTACCCTTGATCTTTATGTGAGATCAAGGATAAGACCACTTAAATATTTAAATATAGATTACTTAAAGGTTTGTCCCTCGAAGTGGGAATTACATTTAAATGGGAGTCATACAGTCCAACGCGTGACAACTTGAGTTTCATGGCTGCCTTAATTCCATATGAAGATAAGGTGATTCTCTTGCACCACATTTGTATGCCCACTCATACATCTTAACCAATGTCCAACATTATTTTTCATTTTTAAAATGCATATAACGATATGTGGTATGATTCCGACATGTCCTTCTAGTGGAAACACACTCGGAGAAACATTATATAATGTTTTAGAGGGAGAATGACACACTTTTGCTTAGTGGTGTGCAAACCATTCAATGGTGTAAATACATACCATGAAACATATAGATTTCAATATTAATATAACCAAGAAAGAAAATAAGTAAGTTTGTCTCTTATTGTACATATGTGTGAGTTTCTTTATTTTTGCCCTTAGTGACTATCGACTAATATGAAGTAATTTTAAGTCATTATGGTTATCTTAGTAGTATGTACTAATGACCATGATAATTTCGCTAGATGTGTCCTTTCACTAGATAATCATGTGTTTTTGAGTTACTTGATAGTTAGTACAAAAGAAAAAACTAATTGTTGTTGTAAATGTTATGAACTACATGTTTGATACAAAACTCCTTATATTCAGTTTTGAGTGCTCATAAGTATTATTTTGTGTAATACTTTGAATAAAGTATGAAGATGTTTTGAGAAACAAGTGCACTTGCTATTTGGTATAGTTCATGAGTTATATAAGAAAATGCACAAAAGAGATCAAATAGCCAAACTATGTGTCAACAAGTCTTAGGGCATATAGGCATGGTTAATGGTTGGAGGATCATTAACATTTGCATCTTTGATTTGTTCAAAGATAAATAGTGAGATAATTCTTATGTTTAACCACTACACTGTAAGAAGATATTTTTTGCATGCCTAGGGTCACATGCTCAAGCTTGCATATATTTTAACTCTTATTATAGTGTTTTTTTATTATCCTTGTGTTCCATCAAATATATCTAGTATGAGTGGGAGCTGTTGGAATTTAGTTAATAAGAATGATTGTTAAATTCCATAAATGCACCAAGAATACTTGTTTCACCATTGGTTGATGTGGTCACACCAATTCACAACACTGCTTCTAGTGCTAGCTAGAGGTAATTAAGGGATTTGGATGATGTGGGACATATGTGTGGCACATCATCACCTAGAAAACAATACGATGATGTCATGTGGAGCCTATGTGGTGAAATAAATAAGATAAGGTAATTTTACCCATTGGGTTAAGAGACACAACCCTTAGAAAGGTTGTGACCCAAGGCCGAACCATTGTGACCCTTTAGGAGGTTAGTATGGCCTTACTTCAAGAAGGAACAACTCTTATAAGGGTTGTGAATCAAGGCCAAACCATTATGACCTTTTAGGACGTGGTTAAGACCTTATTTTAAGAAGACAAGTTTTAGAAGGGTGACTCAATGCCGAACCATTATGACCTTGGTTATGGCCTTATTTGAGAGAAACACAACCCTTAGAAGGGTTATGAGTCAAGGCTAAACCATTATGACCCTTTAAAAGCTGGTTATAAACTTTTTTTTTTCAAAAAGACACAACCCTTAGAAGGGTTGTGATTCAAAGGAATGAACCTATGCAACCTTTATGGAAGGTTGTGACCTCTAAAGGCATTCATTCACTCCTGTAAATAAATCCAATGGGGATAGATTGAAAAATCATGTTTTGCACCCTTCTCTATTCCAAAACAAGTAAAAAACACACACATATATACTCAGGGGAGTGATATAGCTTACCCCTAAGAGTGTAAACAACAAGTTATTGAGTGTGAACAGGCATCAGTGGTTGCTGCAATGAGTTTGTTATCAATCTAAACCTAGGAATATGTGGAATAAACACATCTTGCTGGAAATAGCAAGAAGACCTTTTAAAGCTTGCAAATACATCAAAGTTAGTTTGTTTAACTATTTTTAATTCCTAGATGATCATGTTGATAATCAAAATCTTTCACCCATTTCTCCAAGTTTTGCAATGACTTTTTCCTTTCTTGAGCGCCACCACCAGCAGCCATCCCCTATCATTTTTCTTGTTGTTGCCCTTGACCAACATTGCCAGCTCTATCCACTATTAGTTGAGAAGCTTATTGTCGTAGCCACCCTTCTGTCTATCACTAATGCAACTGCATTGCTTTTGCTCACTCAAGACCCGATATCAGTGCTGTTTGCATCCCTTGATGATTCCTGCTATCCTGGAGCCCTTTCACCCATCACCCAAAAGTGAAATTGTACTCCTTAATGGTTGATTGGTACCATCATGGTTGATCGAGAAGGAGAGAAGAGATAAAAAAAATTACGACTACTTGTTGCTGAGCATGAACAGTACCAAGGCTTTTTGGATAAAAAGCCAATGCTTAACCTTTATCTTTTTCTATTTTTCTTAACTAATCCCTTATCTTTCTATAGGTATTTATATGTACTGATACAAACAAATCATTTTGCACAATGTGATGGCTATATGTATTTTTAAAATTTAAATTCTAAAACACAAAATACATAAACACAATTACATATCAATATTTAAAATTTATTTACTTTTATGTATAAGCTTATATGTTTATACATATATGTATATATTTTTATTTGTTTCTATATAAATTATATATTAGTAACAGTTTTTCAATAATTTTATATGTACACAAGCCTCACCTAATTTGTACAAATACCTTATCTTCTAATTTATATTTTGGGTTCATGCATATTTATCCTCTAATTTATACGTATTTTTTATTTAGGCATCCAGAACATGTTTTTGCCATGTTTATATCGTAAAACTATTTACAAACAAAAATAATAGATCAACAATCATTCTGTGATCATATTTGTACATATATATCACATGTTTTGTACATTTCCATCACTTACTTTATACATCAAGTCTTATAAATATTTGTCATTTGGTTTGTACATATCTTTAATTTTGATGGAAAATAGGATTTGATGTGTTCACACGTGTTTTTTGTGGGATGTTAGACCTATATATACTCTTGAATACATTGGTAACATATCTATGATCCCATTTATACATATACTTCATGTTATTTTTACAAATACCTCACTTTTTTTTGTATATCAAGTTTGTACATATCTGGTATTTGATTTGTACATGTCTCTAATCTTAGAGATGACATGAGATTTGATGTGTTTGCACTTGTTCCATGCTATAAAGAGTTATATTAGAATATAAATATATATACACATAAGGGATAGGTAGCATATTTAAGTTATTAAAATGTTATTTTTTTGAGGTCCAAAAGGCATTGAAATTAGCAATTTTTTTCAATATGTAGAAAAATAGGGGAGGTTCAAAGTTCTTATTCCATTGTCCTTTTACCAACTTACATAAAGAGGCTGGACAAAAGTAGTTGTAGGAAGTAGGCCCAGCAAGAGGCCCATAATGGACAAATTTGCACTAGATAGACTAAAAATGAAAAGCACAATAGACCATTGAGGGTAAATCTCATCCTAGATAGAAAGGTTATCCCAAATCATGGGATGAGCTAAGTGGTTCATATCTAAGAGTGATTCCTTCAGTTCTCCTTTTAGCTATGAAAGCCATCCCAATCACCAATCCTGAGATATGACATTTTGATTTTTTACCTTCTTACTCCTCTCTGCTCACCAAAAATCTAACTTCATCATTGGAGGGTTTTCCCTGATAAAACATCCCAGGGCTCTAATGTTGTCTTTGTGTGTAGGTCTTCAATCTGCAGTTCTTCAAGCCTTTGAGCCAGATCCACATGATTCTTTTAACTATTAATTTAGTGTTGTCAATGGGAATATGGTGGACACTAGGAGTTCCCGCATGGAGAATCAAGATCAACCAAGAAATGAGTAGGAGAGCTTTTGCCATACTGGGTCAGTAGGGCCTATAAGTGAAGAGACCTACAAATGAGTTGACCCCGAGGAGCCTTCAACACCTTAGAAGGACCCCCATAAAGGGAAAAGCCCCACACTATTGGACGATGACTAGTTTCAAGCCTTACAAAGTGCCTTGTTCAAGTAATTGAAGATAAGGCTACAACAGGAGATTTAAAAAGCACTTTGAAAACTCCAGAAGAAGTTGTCGAGAGCCATCTGGCACTTGAAGAACCCCACTAAGCTCCTCCACAAAACCCACCCTCAATTACCCGGGGCCTTAAGGCACCAATGTCCTTGGATTGATCTAATGGCCCTAGGAGTAATGACATTAGTGCTATTTTACAAAGGTTTGATCAAATGGAACACCGCATATGGGCACATGAACCCCAAAAGAAGGCATCAATCTTGGTATTGATGTCGAATACATGTGGCTCTGACCTTTTATAGATGAGATAATTAATGCCTTAGCCCTTGAGGGATTTCACATGCCTAAGATTGACCTACACAATGGCCTCACCGACCCGGTTAACCACCTAGAAAGATATGTTACTTTTATGAGGTTAAAGCGGGCCATAAATACTATTATCTATAGGACCTTTAGCCTAACATTGACAGGAAGCACCGCTTCTTGGTTCGGAACTAATAGAGGGCTTCATATTTCATCATTTATGGACCTCATTGAAGCATTCTTATGCCACTTCTTAGGCAGCACACTGACCCCTAAGACGGTGGCTTACCTTATGAAGATGACAGGTCTATGATGAGTGTGTAGGAGACTTTTTTAAAAGATTTAATGTGAGGTCATACAACTATAGGGACTATCCTCAGAGTTAAATCTGGTTACCATCACTTAGGGTTTGGCACAACAATCAAGGCTAGCTTAAGACCTTCATGAGACTCCCATAAGAGACATGGAGGAGTTCCTTGATCGGGCCATTTGATACAAGCACACTAAAGAACTCAATTGACTAATGGGACTAAAGGAGGAACTAAAGACTTCAGAATGTGAATACAAGAAGAGAAGCAGGGGTGGGGGGCGCTCATGGATAGAACCGATCTTACCACCCCTGAAAGAAATAGGGTTGAACATCCTATATTCCTTGGAAAGGAAAAATCAAGTTATCAGGTGGCCTCAGTCAATGTAACCTTCAAACAAGATAGATACTAAGAAATACTACAGATACCACAAAGCCAAAGGGCATGATGTTGAAGAGCATTGGCAGCTAAAAAAACTCCTTGAAAAAATAATCCAGGCAGGAAAGTTAATGGAATATTTGTTCAAACAACCTTCCCCTTGTCAGAGGCATGATGAAATGCCCTATATGAGGGATAACGTTGAGGACTAGGACAAGGGATAGAGGCCAGAAAAATAGCGACTCCCTTGAGGGACCATAAGAACATTAGATCACCAACAATAGTCATCCACAAGATTACAAAAGGAGAATCCTCCACGGCTTGAAAAAGGAAATTGTGGGAAATTAATCAGCTAGAGGTGACTGATGTCAACAATTTTGATGTGGAAAGGGTCAACCTGGACATAAGGGCCAACATTAATGTTATCTACACTGATTTGTTAGAAAAAAAAATCAAAATTAAAAAGTCCACCCTATCCATTACATCGAGACTTTTTTTAGGGTAGATAGAATGGAGGTCCCCACACTTAGAACCATCAACTTACCACTCATATTAGTAGGCATGGACAAGGTAGAAAAAGCCACTTATGACTTTCACACTATAGTTTTTCTTATCTTAGATGTCTTATCATTCTATAATGCTATACTGGGGAGACCAGCCTAGGTACAATTCCACATATGATCTGATGTTAGGTGGCTAATAATACTTTTGTGACCCCCGTTGGGGACACCCCCATCTTTATTAACCAGACATCAGTTTGACGAAGCTACCTAGACACCTTGCAAAGGCTAAGAGATGATAGCCTCAACCCAGTGGAGGCAAAAAGAGAAAAGAATAACCCCGGGTGAATGAAGTTGGTGAGACATTGTCTAAAGATACCGAGTTGTTAGAAATGGCCCTTAGAAAGATGTTAAAAGTTGGCAATGATCTGCTTCCTAATGTTTAAAAGTTTCCAAGGGCCAAGAGCACATGGGCAAATACCCTATTGAAGGGCCAACAAAAGGCCCTGATAGAAGAACTTGTAGAACACTCGATTCACCAAATAAGATATGTAGCCCTTGATGATGACTGGAGAAAACCAATCAAATTCTATCTCAAAACTAAGGACATGAATTGGACACCTGATGAAAAGAGAAGAGTCAAAATTCAAGCTGGAAGAATTGTGATAATTGGAAATGAACTATATAGACAAGCATTTGCGTCTCCTTTACGACAATGCCTAACTCCCTAGGAAGGGCAGGGCATTCTCCAAGAAATCCATCAAGGAAATTGTGGAGTGCATATTGTTGCCAACTCTTTGGCCAAAAAACCCTATGACAAGAATACTTTTTGCTCGTAATCTAAGGAGATGCTAGAAATTTTGTCTGTCAATGCCATGCTTGTGAGCTCAACTCTCAAATACAGAGGTTACCCTCCTTCGATGCCTCTTTGGCCGCTGATGCTTGGCCATTCTCTATGTGGGCTTTGGACTTGATCGGAGCACTTCCCACAGCTTCGGGATAAGTTAAATACTATATCATGGCAATCTATTACTTCACCAAATGGGTGGAAGCGGAACCCCTAGCCTCTATCAGTACCTTTTAAATCACTAAGTTCTTATGGAAAAACATTATCTCTTCGATTTGGGTGCCCCAAGCCACCATCATTGATAAGGGTAAGCAGTTTGACACTTACCAGGTTCACCAATTTATAAAGGAAAAGGGCATTCACCTATACTTTGTGCCAGCATCATATCCTTAATCAAATGGACAAGTAGAGGTGACCAACAAGACAATAAAAAGGACTTGAAGAAAAAGCAAAGAGAAGCCAAAGACAAATGGGCAGAAGAACTGCCAAGTGTACTATGGGAGTACAGAATGACGCCTCATAAACCCACTAGAGAACCTCATTTTGTGATAGTCTATGGAACAAATGCCTTCATTCTAGTTGAAATTTCCTATCCAACTTTGCAAACTCAAGCCTATCATCCAAATAACAACTATAAGGCACTTGAAGGAACCTTGGATCTCTTGGAATAGCTAGAGAATATGCAAGGGTCTGTATAAGAGCCTTTAAATAGTGAGCCACCTTAACTCATGATGGAAAGGTAACTAAAAAGGACTTGCAGGTGGGAGGCATGGCCCTCATTAGGGCAAAGCTTACCAGAAAAAATAAGATAAAATCACTCTTCCCAAATGACCTGTGGCTTTCACAAAATAAGCAAGAACATTTTTCTCTAAATGATCTACAAAAGCTTTTTCAAATACCTAAAAGTTCCACATGCACGTTGGCCTTGGCTCAAATGCTCTAGTATGCTACATAGCCCTCACACCCTACAAAGTCAGCTCGTATGATCTACTTCATGAGAGGTGTCGTATAAGTAGTCAAGCTAAAGTTAACCTTGCCTTGGATAATCCTTGGGCCTAGTGGCATAAATTTGTTCATAGGGAGGGTCACCTCGACACGACCAATTTTGTCCTCAATAGCCTTCAACAGTGATGCTAGCCGATCAGCCTCCTTGGTGGCCTCAGCTTCCTTCCCTATGGATAATTTGAGAGCCTTCGATGTCTTCTAAAACTCCTCCTCAAGCCCTTGGGCACGGGATTCTGCCTTCTCCTTGGCCTCTTTCATCATTTGATGGTCCTTCAACAAGGCCTCTCAAGCAATGCACTCGCTCTTCAGCTCTATCCTCAAGGAGTTTATAGTAGTTCGCAGTCCCTTAACCTATGAAGAGAAGGACTACGTCCCCTTTTACTGGGTTGTGCATTGTTTCCCAATACCATACGTAACAATGACCTCCTGCCAAACCAAATTCATTAGAACAAAACAAATGATAAAGCATTTTTTACCATCCAAGAATCTACGTAGAGTAGGCCGCACCTTATGCTAATCAGCTGGCTACCATCCTCTTAAGGTGGGTGACCAAGATGATGCCAATCCCTAAGGGTCCTTAACCCCTCAAGGATACAGTGAGTCATGTCTATTCAATCCTAAAAGATTGACTCACTAACACCCATCGCCCATAAAAGGTCGAATACCTGATCTGGCAATTCTCCTTTAGTGCTAAGTTATGCTTTTGAGCGTAACTACACTTAAGATCAAGTTACAGGGCTGAAGAAGCTCATCAGCAGCTAGCTTGGGAGGTGAGTTGGTGGCACCTTCTTAGGAATGATCCTCGCTAGAATATTGGCGTGAGGAGGAGGAAAAGAAAACCTACTGCCTTTTGCTTTTACAGTGCCTCCCCGGTTGACTTATGTTTCCACAACCCTACCAGGGACTAAGGATGCATGCTAGAAGTAAGACCGAGGTTTTCATACGCTTTGTGGGAGGGGCTAGATGAAAAGACCCATAATCAGTACAAAGTGACTTCAGGTCAATAGAACCAATGCTGTCCAAAGAAAATTTATCTAGAAAAGTCCCACCATCACTCCTGCTTTACGTAGCATCTATCTTTTTGGAGGTCAAGGAGTGTTATCTCTTATGCACTATAAAGGCTCTCCTAGAACTTCCTGTGGTTTTAAATGCCAAAGTAAGTAAATCCCAAGTTATTTTTCCTCAAATAAGTTTTTTTAAGCAATCAAAGAATGCTAAGCAAGGTCAAGTTGAGTTCTAACAAGTAATTGGCACGTAAAGGGCAAAAAGGGTAAAATGGTAATTTTGGCCCAATTCAGTGGCATGACCATAATTTCAATAAAATTAGTTTCATGCAAGTGTTTTGACCTAATTAAGTTAAATCCATAAGTGTTTCTAGCCAATTGAACCAAAAGTGAAAATTAAGGGATAAAAATGCACCAAGTGAGAAATTGAGCCATTATGTCTTATAATGGCTTAAATGATTTAAGAGGAAAGTGTTTAGGTAAGAAAAACCTTCCAATGGGACCAACGAAGGATGGTTTAGTGGAGGTTTAAGTGGCCTAAGTGAATCAAAGTTAAGTTTAAGCGCCAAAGTCATAGGTGGAAGGGAAGTTGGAGAAGTTGGTTATAAATGGAGGAGATGGAACTATTCATCATCTCCCCCATCCACCATTTTCATAGTTCTCCTTCCTCCATAGCTCTCCACCTCCAAACCTCCTAAATCACTAAATTTTCCATGAAAATCGGAGGTCCCAAAGCTATCCCAACAAGCCTTTAGCTCATTTTTGGTGGAATTGGTGCATTTGCGCTTGGCTTTGCAAGTTTTGGTTCAAACCTTAAGGTAAACGCCTTTGATCCTTTTGGGATAGTTCTAAGCTTGTTAAACGGTTAGAAATGGACTTACCTTCATGCTCTTGGTGTCCAATTTGGTTGAATTCAAGCTTGGAACTCAAAGGAACTCCATAAAGCTCAAGTGTGCTTGTTGCTTGTTTCTTGTTTTCAAGATGATTTGTGGTAAGGGATTTAATTTAATTAAGCTCAAATAATGCATAGAAATGTAGTATTACATGTGTGAATGAAGTAGAAATATGACCCAAGTGAATTGGCTTTGGGATTGGAAATATTGAGCAAGTTGCGTGTAAGTTCGCATGCTGTCGTGTAATGCTGTAGAGCATTGGCAACACAAATTGGTGACACATCATCGACAATCTTCCAAGAACCCTAGCATTGATGTTGTTGGCGATGCATCACCGATGGCATCACCAAGGTACAAGTCCCTCAAGCTCAGGGCATCCTAAGAACATCTCAATCTTTTGGTTATCATCCTTAGGACACTTTAAGATATGCGGTAGCCTTAGTTAGGTCTAGAACTCATTCCTAAGTTGGTAATTATGCATTATTTAGGTGGCAGCTAAATGTTGTGCTTAAAGTAGAGTAAGGAATGGTAGCTAAGAGGGTTAAAGTGCTCAAGTTGTTAAAGGAGCACTAAAGGGATTAAGGTGGGTTTCGACTTCTTCGTCGGTCCAAGTGGTAGGTATTAGACCTTCGGGCAATGAAGACAAAACCTAAGAGAATCCCAACCAAACATTGTGGTTTGGTAAGTAAGCCACTAAGAAACCCTAAGCTAAGCTTAAAGAGCTTTGAATGTTAGACCACATAAGGCAGCTACCCTGCACAATAAATTAAGGGGAAGAGACAAGTAAGAGGGGAGTTAGTGACAACTTACACTAAGTAGCTTGTCTAAGGCAGGCAAGGATTAAGTAAGTGATGACTTACTGTAAAGCACCTGTAAGAGGACTTCATGGGGTTAGTCAAGCGCTAGCATAGGATTCGAGGGCCAGTATCCAAGTACCCCAGACATAAGAGCTCACAGCATGTCTAGCACCTACAGGTGCAAGGAAATCCTAAGTGCATTTGCATGTGCATATCTCATCCATCCATCCATCCATCCATTATTTGCATTATTTGTTATTTTTATAGTTCTTTCTAGTTGTGTTTTTGGTTGCTTGTTTGTTTTGTTTGATACACACACACACACGGGAATTTAGTACCTGTAGGGGGAAAACAATGTAAGCATGCAAGCACAACAAACACACACATACACATGTGTGTGTGCGTGTGTGTATGTGTGTGTTTGTTGTGCTTGCATGCTTACATTGTTTTCCCCCTACAGGTACTGAATCCCTTATTGAGTACTTTAGAGTACTCACCCCTAAGTGTTATGAGGTATTAAGCAGGCTGTTTAGGCTTAACAATTGGTAAGGGGCAGTTGTTAAGGCTAAGTTTTGTTAGTTCAAAGGTACTCCTTAAATAGTAAACCTGATATTTCTAAGTTACTTTTATCATAAGCTAGTACTGACCAAAGTGTTTGCCTTACAGTTTGAGGCTAATTGAGTACAAGGAAAGTATGGCTCATCACTTGAAGCTAGCTTGTTTAGGTGAAGAGCTAAGGATGAATCTTGGTATATATAAGTTTCTTCTTCTAAATATATGGTATTTTCATACAAAGAGATTGCCTCTCCTACTGTCCATTGGTGTGTATAACACTAGGGTTACATTTGGGTGCATATAAGATTAAGATATATGCACACAGTTGTTACTTGAAGTTAAAGCAACTAAAGTTTTATCTTGTCTTGTTTTAAATTGTATTTTCATTAATTTCTACGGCACTATTTTTAATGTGTTTTAATTTATTTGTTATTATATAGCCAAGACAATGCATGCATATTTTCTATGCAGAGTAGGCTAAGTACCTAGTTGCACGTAATGATTTAAGATATTTCATGAGTAATAACTAGCCAATTGTAACCTAAGTGGGATCATAGTTCGAAAAGAGCCTACCAGTGTTAGCAAGTCAGGGCACTAGGGCCCTATTCCACCACACGCACCAACCGAGCTTCTAGAGGAGACTCAAATAGCTCTATAACCAGGGTTGCTAATTGGGAAGAGGGAGCACTCGGAGCCTTCTCCGCTGGCCCTGGAGCATGAACTACATTAGCTTGAAGAATGGGGATTTTTTGAGCATCAACCAAGGCATTAATGATGCTGTTACGGCTCTTTAAGTACTCTTTAGCATGGCTACTCTTCTCTACATAGAAGAAAGAAGAGGTTATGACCAGCCAAGCACACAAAAGTTAGGAGGGATCAAGCATCTGGATGAAATACAACTTTTGGCATATAGGGAGCCTCCTGACCCTCATCCCAGTTGGATGGGTTCTTCACATGCAGATAACATATATGGATTTTGCTGATCCCTGCCCACCTGAGTATCGTCTCATCAAATTTTCGTGTAGTGAATAGGGAACAATTCTAAAAAAAATTATTTTTCCCCCCCACTAAGTCCAACCAATTAACCAACCTGAAGTAAGCCCGGTAGGCTTCGAAGCCCTCGTATATTAGCAACCACTAAACTAGGGCCCACTAGTGATCTTGGCAAAGTCACTAAGGAAGCCTCATGTTGGCTCCTTTAAAGTGAAATAGAAATGATCCTTCTATCTAGCCCACAAATCCTTACAGGAAATGAACTTAAAGGACTTGTTTCCTCCCCTATTGATAGGGGCAATATGGAATAAAAATGAGTCTTTCTTCAAATCCAAAAACAAGAGCTGGAGGAAAACTTCTAACAAGGGGACCACTATCACCAACTTATAACAAAGAATGAACTCGTTGATGTGAATGAAAGAGTTCAGAGTTAGCTGTGATGACAACACCTAGTAGTGCTCACAAAATTGCTCCATTAGCGGGTAAAGAGGAAAGCAGAGCCCTATCAGTAGTTGATCACGATCCCATTAACTATCAAGTAGACATTGATTGCTGAAGGTTTTTAAAACTTAGCGAGTAGTGCATATATGATAGACCCTTCTAATTAGAATTGCATATAGCATAATGAATGGCGAATAAAAACGGTAATTTCATATTTAGTCTCTAACATTTTATTTTGTTCAGAAAAGCCTTTAATTTCCAAGATCATATCCTAATTGGTCCCTTCTTCAGTTCTACCTTCTGGAAATTAGCATACATCGCTCTGCTTGTTAGTGTTTTTATAAATAAGCTCATGAATTTTCATTTGGAAGAAAGTGATTAATATATCAGCTTAAAAATTAAATAAAATAATTTGTTAATAATTAAAATCATTTATGGAAAAAATAATAATTCTTTTACAAAAGAAGATACCATCAGACCACCTAAAAATCTTTTACCAAGCAATTTTTTTTGTTATAAACAAAGTATACGATTGCTTATAACGAATATAATTGAGTTATTTTCCTAAAGAAGTACCAATGCTTTTTATTGAAACTTGCACGTACAAATGAATCCTAAAAAAATCGTTGGAAGCTAACGGTGTCCTCGCCTCCAACTTAGGAAAATGATTAAATAATCTCTTGTTATCAATGTTTTTTTTAATCTACAACCAATGTCATCTACAATTAATACTGTATGTATATGATAATCAATAGAATCATAATTTTTAAAAAAGAAGTTAATTTTTTCTTAGATTTTTTCCCATACTTAGCTTAAAAAAAGGAATAATTTTCAGACAGTAGTTGCTCTTTACAAAAAGATGTTTTAGAAATGGTTTTGGGCTTTTAAAAGTGTTTGATTTAAGTTTGTATACAGATTACGTAAATAATCATTTTATATAAAAGGAAAAAAGCTTATACAAATTAACTAAATAGCCATTATATATGTTCCCTAAATTAAGCCTAAGATTGTGGGAAGGCAAGATTTATAAGTAAAAAAGCTATAAAATATTAATCCAAGTTCATACTTTCCGACACATTGTTGAAGTATTTTATCACTTTCTTTAAACCTTCAATTCAGTGACTAAAATTTCACTTTTTAAACTTCAATGATTTTTTTTAATTTTAAAAAAGTCTAAGGACTTGATTTTTCATTTTATTACAAATATTTTGTCTATTATTTGAATACTTTAGGGAGCAAATATGTAATTTTTTACACTAATTTGTTAAATTTTTTAAAATTTATGGATTGAATTGTAAATATTTGAAAGTTCTAGGTTATAGTGTAATTATGAAAATATAAATATTTATTGGGTTCTTTACTCAACCTAACTTAGAAAAGGAGCATAAACTCTGGAAAATTGTTTGGGGAAAAACATTTAGGTGTTTTCTTCTCTCATAAGGGCATTATTAAATCGTTGGTAAATGATATTATCTCACAAAACTACTACTGCAGTTTCACAAAACTTGTCCCTTTTACTATTTACAGTAATTAATTTATGATTTTCTTTCTTATAAAATTTTTTATATAAATATAAACTTTTTATATGAAAATAATATTTTAGAGACTCTAGTTTATAAATATAATTTTTAAAAATTTTTTATAATATAAATTAATATGAATATACTAGAGTCAAATTTTAGTAATAAATAAATAAATAAATAAAAGGGCCAACCTTTGTAAAATGAAGGGAGTATTTCTTTCTTTGAATTTTTAAGTTGTCATATAGTAATACTTTCTTAGAAATGAAATTTTTGTGTCCTTATTTATCTAAAATATCGGCAAGTAATGGTTTATATGCTATTGCTCCACTAAAATGCTTCCAAATTTAATGGTGAAAGTGCAAAGGGCTTATTTAATATAAAGTTTGGAAATCGTAGAACTCTATACAAAATAAAAACCTTGGGACTAGAGATGAAATTTATCAATTTGTAGAAAAGTGATCTTTTATATGATTATTGATATGCTTACACTACAAGAGAAATTGACAATAATGATGATTATATTCATCACAAAAAGGAATCGAGGTAGAATTGTCACAAAAGATAATGTTAACTAGTCAAAAGTGTGAATTGCAATGATTTTGCTATGATTCTTTTGTAGGCAATTTCACTACAATTATAATTGTCATGAAGAATTTGTAACAATATTGTAGCAAATGTTTTGGGTAGGAATAAAAGGCAAGAAGTTTTGCTACGATTTTTATCATCGCAAATAATTCATAGAAAAATTGTAGCAATGTCTGCTATAACTTTGCCACGATTTTATATCTAGGGCTATTGTGCGATGATTTTGTTACAGTTCTTATCTAGATATATTTTTAACACCCGATTCTTTTTCCCATTTCCTTCATTATGCTCCTCAGCAGCTTATTTCCTTCATTCTTCTCCCATTTTTGGTGGAGTGCATCTGATTTTTGCCTTTCAAGTGGTGTTGTAGCATTTATATCGAGCTTAATGATAAACAAAGGTTAGGCTAAAGTTTTTATGTTATGTTTAGATGTTTATTTTTATTTTTTGTGATGTTTAACATTATCTAGACATTTAAACCATAGAGTCCCCATTCAGGATTACATTAATGATAGACATTGTTTGTGTTGTCTGATTTGTATATTTGGTATAGAAATTGTATCGGGCCAACTTATATTTGATGTTTGTGATTAATGTTACCATGGATTGTCCAAGTTGGATAGTTCAAAGTTGTATCAGCTACATTGAAGTCTATATGTAGTGTTAATTCTTGTGTGGTGTGAATTTTGGTTGTATTATCCCAATATGTTCTCCTAGGACATTCTTCAATGTACTTGTTAAATAAAAAAATGTTAACTACAAGAACAAATGAGAGATAAGGAGAGATGTTGCCAAAATTTACATGAAACATGATAAAAATGCTACAACAGAATGCAATATTTATTGATATAACTTTGGGCAGGGTAAGGCCATCACCCTGTGGAGAATAGGTAATATGTATACATAACATTTGTATGTAAAAATTTAACATAATGTTGTAATCTAAATATGTATATTTTTTCTATGTCTTAAGACATGCATATTATGAATTTTTCAAGGATTCAAGATGGATGCATGGAGACACTCTTGGATGTACCAGAGTATATGGGCCTGACTATATAAATCCTGCATTTGTTGAATGTGTTAATAAATTTATTCAGTTTGCTTATAGTGGAACAAAGTCATAAATGATCAAATGTCCATTTAGAAAATGTGATCACATATATTTTAGAATAGAAAAAAAAATTAGAGAGCATTTGTATCAAAGTGGATTTACGTTGAACTATTATGTATTGTACTATCATGGAGAATCACATGTTCAGGTGATAAATAATACAAATTTCAGTTGTATCAATATTTCATCATCTAGTAGAATATCGATTGATGAAGAAGATGTTGAAAAGAATAACAATGATGTAGGAAGTGGTATGATAACAACATTTTTTATGTTAGTAGATTAGGACAAGAGTTGCCTAATCCAAATGCACAACATTTCTACAATTTCTTGGATGATGCAAATGCACCATTGTGGGATGGGTGCACAAAACATATAAAGTTATCTGCAATGATCCAACTGATGAGCTGCAAAAGTGAGTATAATATGTCTAATCACTGCTTTAATTAAGTGCTTACATTAACCAAAGAGATGTTGCCTAAAAATGACAGACTTCTAGAAATGCTATATGATCTGAAGTAGCTCACTAGGGGGGCTTAGACTGCCTCATATAAGGATTTATGCATGTGAGAATAGTTGTATGCTATTCTATCATGAAGATGAAAAGTTGATATGTTGTCATATGCGTGGGAGCTTGAGATACAAAGAAAGAAGAATTAGTGGAAAAAAAATTGATTCCTTAGAAAGTGTTGCGATATCTTCCAATTACAAAAAGGTTGAAGCGACTTTGCATGTCATCCAAAACCACTGGACACATGACATGGCATGCTTTTAACAATTCAACTAATAATGGCGGCATTAGGCATCCACGTCAGGTAGAAGCACGGCATCACATTAATCCAACATTTCTATCTTTTGTAGCATAAATTAAAAATATTAGACTTGGATTGTGTATAGATAGATTCGGCCAAAACAATGTTATTGGCGGAATGTACATTGTATGACCTGTCTTTATTGTTGTTTATAATCTACCACTAGGCCATTGCACAAAAGAACCATATATCTTTATAGCTTTGCTCATTCCTGGACCCAAAGCACCAGTTTGTAACATCTATGTGTATTTACGTCCATTGGTTGATGAGCTTAAAACTTTGTGGTAAAAAAGATAAGTAACTTGAGACATCTTAAGAGAGAAATTAATGATTTCCCTACGCTTGCTAACTTGTCAAGATGAAGTACTCACAATAAGCTAGCTTGTTCATATTACATGAAAGAACTTGACACATTCCAATTGAAAAAGGTCCAGGAAACCACATTTGTTTAATTATCACAAAGTATTTTTTATCACACAATCATGCATTTCAGTTTAACATTATGTCATTCACCTTAGGGAAAAATGAGTTAGGTGTCGTCAATATGTATAGGTCAGGATGGGAAATTTGTGAGATGTTAGACCAATTTCCTCCATTTGGAAAGGAATATGACAAACACTGGGTTCCATGCTTTGAAGATTGTCATAATTGGCTGAATCAATCAATTTTTTTAGAGTTACTATACTGGAAGCATTTGTTTGTTTGCCACAATTTGAACGTAATACACATTGAGAAAAATTATTTTGAAAATATCTTGAACACTATTATGGATGTTACTAGGGAGACTAAGGGTAACTCAAATTCTAGGCTTGACCTAGAGCTAATTAAGAAGATGCGTCCTAAACTACATCTGTGTAAAATGGGGGAAATGATTGTTTAATCAAAAGCTTCATATACCCTTCAACGGGATCATGTTAGATAGGTTTGTGTATGGCTAAAAAAAATTAAGATGCTACATGGGTATGTTTCAAACTTAGGTCAGACTGTGAACCTAAATGATCATACATTCTACAATTTCAAGAGTCATGACTGTCATGTGTTCTTACAGAAGGTACTCCCAATCACATTATGTGGTTATTTGAGTGGTCCAATATGGTAAATTATCTTAGAATTCTATACATTTTTTAGAACACTATGCACAAATATGGTTAGGGTTCAAGATGTAGATGTTTTAGAGCAAAATATAGTGGTCATTATATGTACATTGAAGAAGATTTTCCTGCTAGCATTTTCTGATTTATTGGAACATCATGTGATCCACATTCCATATGAAGCTCAATTATGTGGACCTATTCAATTTCAAAGGATGTATCCTGTTAAGAGATATTCATCATATATTATCCTTCAACTCAGCTAAATATATGTGTGTAACTAATGGTTTGTGTGTCTGTTTAATTTTATTTCAGACTAATGTGGTCTCTCAATCGAAAGGCACAAAATAAAGCAACCATTGAAGGACCAATTATTGAAGCTTACTTGACTGAAAAAATGTCCATGTTTTATGGCCACTACTTTGAAGACAATATTTTAATAAAACTAAATAGAATGCCTCAAAATTATGATACTGAGCAATAGCTTGGTGATTGTGAGAGTAAAAAATTGTCAATTTTTAATTCTCGATGTCATAACATTCTAATGGTTGGCTAGGAACAATATCTGGACTTAGTAGAAAGACACCAAGTGCACATTTATACCTTTCTTAACTACCTAAAGATGTAACCAGCTGTCACATAAGTGATCAATGCTTTTTTTTTTTTTATTTCTCCTCATATCATTATTTGTTTAAGTTTCATGTGTGTCTATCCAAGCACTTTGACAACATGATGAAGTAAATCTTACCTAACTGTAGTGAAAGCCAGATTCAAGCTTTATCAGGATGAGTGATTTCCCCTCTGGGTTCAAGAATATGTGAGTAACACTAATGTGTGATAGTGGCCTACATGTATTACTTATTCCACTAATGTGAGTGGTTGACTTACGTTACTCTGCAGGCACATCATTTCTTCAATACATTAGGCCCTAACTAGTTTCATTTTTCTTGTGGTCCTATGCACATCGCAACTTCATATAATGCATATGTAGTTAATGGATTTTGCTTCCACACCCAAGACTACGATCGAGATAAAGAAACATAAAATTATGGTATCTATGTAAAAGGTGGGACGTGAGGTTCAAGTGATTATGATTTTTATGGTGTGATGGATGAGATTAACCGTGCTGAGTTCCATGGCAGCAAACGTGAGAACATCACGATGTTCAAGTGCACTTGGTTTGATCCAACGTGAGGTGTATGGACTTGTCCAAAATCGGGAGTATTCGACGTTAAATGAAAGTCCCCAATTGTCTCCCGCTAAACCATTCATCTTTGTGTCCCAAGCCTAACAAGTGTACTATTATGGATACTCGAACATGAGGTTCCAACAGTGGTGGGCAGTTGTGAAGATGAAACTACAAGCCTTCATTGATTGCCCATCCATCTCATCAGATAAACCAGACGAGAGGGTCCACGCTAAGAATGATCAATCATCAACAATAGAGGCAAAAAGTGAGTCGTTTCAAAAAGAAATTGCATAGCTTCCACCACTGATTACAACTAATGCACCAGCTCTTGATGTGATCAATATACTTGTTGACTTCTTGTGTTACCCATCAATTGTTAGTCATGTTGATCCAACAATCAAGCTTGTACAGCTAGAGGGGGGCGACTCCAAGGATGAAGATTCCTCACTTGGTGATAGTTCTGAAAATGATGTCAAGGGGGATGACTGAAGTTCTTGTATGTTCTTTCCCTTATTTGGATACTCTAAATTATTATGTGTGGATTCTATATTTAGGAATTCTATACTTTTTAGAGAATTTCATACTAGACACTTCAAAATTTGTGGAGACTTCCAAAATTTCACTTAAAAAGAATTTTTCATTTTTGGCATGGTTAATGACCTAAAAGATTAATTGACCCTAAGCCTTTAAAATTATTGAAAGGGCGTACCCAAATTTTTTAAACTTTCATTCTAATCAATCATAATAATCACAACAATGGTCCTTGGCCTTTCAAAAAAATTTTAGTTAAGCCCAATATTTTTAAAAATTTAGCAGTTTAGCCACTGGAATTAAATTTAGTATGAAAACTATAGAAATGTAAAAAAAAAAAAATCAAAGAAAAAATGTTCACGATTCTGCAACAATTTCAATTGAAGCAAAATCATCACAAATAGTCAAGATAACGATGATTCTATTACAATTTCAAAATTCGTAATTTTTCCCATTGGCAGTAAATTTAGTGATGATTGTGAGACAATTTTAAAATTAAAGCAATTTCATCACAAATTGTTGAAAATAATTGCCGTCACACTAAAATTTTATAGTTTTTGCCTGGGCGGTGAAATTTTAAAATTGTTTTCTAAATATTGGGCTGTAAAATTAGCGACAATTCTATGATGATTTTCTTTTTTATATACCCACCAGCATCCTCCTCCTCCTCCTGGTTTTTCTTCCTTCTCCAGCATCCTGTTGTCCCAATTTTTTCTTCCTCCTAGCCATAAACAAATATTCTTAGAGCTAATTTGTTTGGTGCATCCCAACATTTTTGTTTGGTGCATTTCTTACTTGAAGGCAAGTTTAATGTCTTTCTTACTTTTTTTTTTCTTATTTTTAATTTGTTAGAAGTTAGTAAATTAAACATGTGTTAGTCACATGGATGAACATTTCTAATTGTTTAAATCCTTTAATTTGTTACAAGTTAGCAACAAAAATTAAACATGTGATAGTGTTGTGGATGAGCATTTATGTGGTTTAATTAGTTAGAAATTAGTTATTAAAATTTTTTAATGAGATGGTTGTGAATTTGTGATTGTTTTAGTTATTTAACTTGTTAAAAGTTAATGATATATATAATTAAGAGAACTGAATTATAAAAGCTAAGACACATTTTTTAATTAGTTAAACAAAATTATGAAAACTAACCCACATATTTTTCTAGGTATACACTAATGAAAATTAGAGTATTTGAGCCAATGATTGACACCACCAAATTAAGGAGTCCACGATTAAGTTTAGAGTTTTCTTACATATTTTTGTACATGTGAGACACATTTATACGTATAACTGATATTTTATATTTATGGGGCACATTAATGTATTTATCTGATATTTATATTGATATTTTTTATATTTATATTTATTTTTTGGCATAATTTTGTAATAGTAATTAATATAATATAAAAATTTAAACAAATATAATATCTACTGAAGTAATTTACATTTATGTAATTAATATAAAATAATAATTAAGAAAAATACACTACTAGTCCACTACTAAAACAATTCTCCTAAAAAAAACTATAAGGAACAGCAAATAGTAATCATCACAGTTTTTTGCAACGATTTTAATGATTATAGATTTACTGCGATATTACGACGATCACGCACTACAGAAGTTTTCATAACAAACATGCATTTACTGCAATTTTCCTACAATATGTTCCATAATAAAAGGCATTCTATCTTGTAGTGTTACATCAATACTTTGTCACCATATGCTTTGTTTTAATGTGTTATTCATATGAGATATACAGAAATATTGTACTCCTCCTCTACCAACTTAGCTGAGTAGCAAACCCCATAAATGTTGAAAAGGTTCTACAAAATTTTCTTACTAAATTATTTTGTGCTAGTTACTTGACATTATTAATTTAATTTAAGTGAAAACTACCCTATCATTTAGCTAGGGAACATTTTGTAAAATCTTTTCATTTTTAGCATTCTCCAATTTAAAAGACTAGTAATATAAAAATAGCTAGTGTACGATACTAATGGCAAATCATTTAATAATTGTTTCTAAATATTTTCACCGTATGCACTTGAGTTGATAGTTTGAATTTGTTATAAATAGAATATAATTTTATTGTTAGAGAAAACCTTAGACATTTTCTGGGCCAAATGTATTCACAAACCACAGTTGAGAATTAATCCAACCCAGTGGATGATGATACCTTTTGTGTGTGTATACACAAAACTTCAAACATTTATATTAGGAAAAAATAAACTAGAATAATTAATCTTGGTTGGTTCTCAAAGTTCTCTCGTTTGAATCCATAAGACATTTAAGTAGCATTTGAAAACTAGCTAAAGAAAATGCGTGATAACAATAAAGTGATGGATGGTCATGATGGTGCAAATGTCATTTGCCAATTTATTCAAATTAAGGAAGCCTAAGTAAACAACATCAGTTTAAGCCTATTTTTAACTATAGAACTTCATTGGTTTATTTTATTTGGCTTAAATCACTAACTATTGTTCAACCATCATAATCTTGACCATTGGCCCTTAAACTATTGGTAGTTTCCAAACAAATGGACTTCCAAAATCATGCCTAATGCTCCATTAAATGGTATCCTTTAAGCACCTCAGAAGAGCTTTCAACCATAACCTTGTCAAATCTGGCCAAAATTTGGGAACATTATAATTATGAGATAAATCAATTTGATCATCCACCTCCTAAAATTTAGGAAGGGCAATTTAATTATATAGTATCAATTAGATTATGAAATAATGAGGTTTATGTTCCCTATATCTAGCTACACAAGATCCAATCATCAACAACAACGATCGCCACTACACATGGATACTCATGGCTTACCTAGGGCAGAAAATTAAAAATTTAGAGCTTGTTTGGGATTTGACTGCAGTTTAGACTTCAAAAGGTTGGGTTAATGATATTTCAAAGGTCAATTAAGGAATTAACAAGATTTTATATTTATAAAAGTTGTGTAACTTGTAGTTAATGAAAAAGAAACTTTCATAACAAAAATCATTTAGCTTTCTAGAATAACGTATACTTCAAAGAAAATTGTAAATAGTTTTAAAAACCTAAATTCATTTACTAGAGTAAACTTGATTATCTAACAATCTGCCCAATGTGCCTCAAAATAGATCAACTTGCATACTTGATTTGGCGAGTTCATTTTGCATAAATTTTCATGCATTATTGGGTATTATTCTTATATAAAGTGATTATTTGTCTACTTTGTCAATTTGAAACCTCCAGGGCATCTTTGGGGGACTTTATTTGGAGGTTCAATAAAGAGGCAGTCTTAATCCCATATTTAACCTCTAAATTGAAAATGACATCCTTTACTAAAGGGTTATAATTGGACTATCAACTTGCACAGGATTTTAATGATAGGTCATGCGCCAATTTGCAATAGTACTCATGCGCCAATTTGCAATAGTACTCCATGACCTTTCTCCACATATAGCCTTCAAAGGCTAGCAATATATGTCAAAGAATAGTTATTGGTTACATGGCACAAGCTGTAAATACAAGGCAAAAAGGTGACAACAGGTCCGAACATAAGAGGGAAAAATGGCTCAACCCTGTATTCACCCTTTAACTAGTAAAAAGGAGCAATATCCTTTTGGACTTGGAACAAAAAAAGATGGTCACAAGGTGGCCTAGGCCCTACCCATTTGATGTAAAAATAGAAGAAGACCTACATTGCACACACCATAGGGATCACAGTCATAACAATGATCAGTGTAAACAACTCTAGAAATTCATTGGGAAAATCGTTAAGGAGGGTAAGCTAAAATAGTACTTGGGGCCAAGGTCGAGTTTTTCCTGTAATTAGTAGGAAACAAGATTTATAGGCTATGCAGTTTTAGTGAAAGCTTAATTAGAATAAGAGAATGAAATAACTTGAGTTGAAAGAGTAAGTTTAGAAAATTCATACAACAAGAAGTAAAGAGTCTTAGAGCTTAATCCACATATAAGCTAATTAATTAAAATGAGAGTTTGATTGGTTAGTTTAAAATGGTAAGGTTATCACAAGCTTTAGAAAGCAAGGTTCAAGAAACAAATTTGGGCAAATACACTTAGTAAGCATAATTGTTCGTTTCTATAGAAGAGTATTTAGAAAGTATATTGCATCAATTGATAGTTACTTGCACACTTGGTGTAGTTGTTAGTTTAACTTAGTTCCGTGTAGTTTTACTTGCTTGTTTGTACCTAAATTTGCATTGCCTAGCTGAAATTGTAAAGTCCTAGTAGTTGGTAATAGTTCTCATTTGTTCTAGTTGTGTTGACTTATCTTATCGTTACCTACAAGTAACAACCATGCACTTGTAGATGTGATTCGAATGTTTTAAAACTTGAGCCTAGGCACACAACATATGCAATTTTTATATGGGTAGTTTGTGCAATAACTTAAGTTTGGGGAGATCACATTGATAGGATTGGTTAGTTTGGTGAGAAAGGTGTTGAAAAAAGAAGTTTTCACTCTTTGTAAATGGTATGATATCATTGTTAATCTTGTGCCCTCTTTTTATATAAGAAAATAAAAAAGAAAAAAGAAGAAATAGAAAAACTTGTTCAATAACAAGAGTTCAAGAAGTTAACCAATTGTCGTAAACGTGAAATTACACATTGAATATTAAGGAACCATCTTGTGAATGATGCTAGTGATTGTACTTTATTGCCTTGAGTTTGGTTACTTTACTTGTTTCTTAAACTCTACTTAAAAGGCTTCTAACCCTTATCTTAAGCCCTACCCTGACCTTATTAAGTCCATTGAATTCATGTTTGTATGTAACACAAGGTGGACATGCAAGCCTATGGTGGTTTATTACACAAATTGAGCATTGAGTAACACCCTTAAACACATTTTTAGACACTTGATGGAGAAGCAAGTGACTTTTTAACCATTTAGAAGCAAATGTAAAATGTCTTACAATAATGTAGCATAAAAATCTATAAAACCTTCTTCTAGCCATGATTGATAAAGTAAACTCGAAAGTTTTTAATGCTAGAAAATAAAATAAAATTCTAAATAAATTTGTTCCAAAATAAAACTAGAAGAAAATTTTAATGTGCAACAATAAATGAGTTAAGTCTCATTCACTTCACATGATCCAAATATAGATATGCTAATACTAATGTAGTGTTAATATGCCTAGTGGCCAGCAATTATGGTGCCATTTTTTTCTTTCACAACCAAATACTTTATCTTTATATACTTATTTTGACTCTCAGTTTTATTATTGTTTATAAAAAACATTATAGCCAAACTATCAAAGCAAATATTTATAGATCTTGTTATATAATCAACAATTTTAATTTAAGGCCTTAAACAATGTTCTTTAACCACATATGCAATGTCGCAGCTTTCATAACATGCAATCAATTTTACTTCTATGATAAATAATATTGTAATAGATTGTTTTACAATTTCCCAAGATATAACTTCTCCAGAGAGAATGAATATGTACCTAGAATTAGACTTCAGCATATTGTTACTTATACCAAAATTAGAATATGAATATCCAACTAGCTCTAAATAGTCAAAAGGCTTATATGTTAGCATGTAATCCTTAGTTCTTTGCAAATATCGAATGACCTTTAAAGCAATTCTCCAGTGATCATTTCTAGGATTTTTTTAGTACTATCAAGCATTCCTACTACAAATTTCAAATCAGATATAGTACAAATCTATGCTACAATTGACTCCTAAATGAAATAGCATAAGAAATAAATTTTATATCCTACTACTATAGTGGGAGCCAGTAATAGAGAAATTTTTTTCAAATGGAACATCTTAACAAGTTTATTATTGTAGACTTTTTGATATAGTCCTAACACCCTTTTAGGTCTATCCTTGTGAATCTCTATGTCATTAACATATTGACATACTAAGCTTCACCCAAAATCTTTGAGAAATAAACTTCTTCACATCATGAAGTAGGCTCAAATTATTGTTCACAAGGAAAATATCATGTACATAAAAGATCAGGAATGCAATTTTGCTCCCATTGACATTAAAATATATACAATGATGCATGCTATTTTTTTATTAAAACATAAGTGATTATAATCTCATGGAATTTTGAATACCATTTGCAGAGGCTTATTTTAGCCAATTTATTTATTTCTTAAGCTTGCAACTTATATGACTTTCTTATTTAAACAAAACTTTTGAGGTCAAGTCATGTACACCTTTTCCTCTAAAGATCATTTAACACGACTAAGGAAAGGGCATTATCCAATGGCCTCATGTTGAAACATCCAAAATCATGTTGAAATTTTGGATTTTTTAACGTGAGACCGTTGGAAACTGGTGCATTGGCAAATCATGTATTATTTTCAATGACCCAAGGGTTGACTTTTGGTATCACTAATGGCTTGGCCGTTGGAACATGAATCATTGAAAATTTTCAATGCCAAATCATGTGGAATTTTTCTAATCGTTAGGTGGTTTTCCAATGACTCGTGCCAATGGAAGTTTTCCAACGGCTAAGCCGTTTAAAATGATTTTTAAAAAATAAAAACAGATAAAACCTATGATAATGTATTTTCCATTATATATTACTGCACCTAATAAATATATTATTTTATATTACTACACCTGGTAATAATGAATATTTTACATGTTATATTTTTTAATATAAAATATTTATAAAAATTATATTTTACATTATTACAAAAATGTAAAATCACAAAAATAAAAAATCCAAATAGATCTAAAAGATATAACAAAATCCAAAGTACATAATTTGAACAGATCTCACAAAATCCAAAATACAAGTTGCATAATTTGAATAGATCTAAAATCCAAAATCCAAAAAAAATCCACAATCCAAAATACAAGATCCATTAGATCTACACATTAATTTTGAAATCGATGAGCCATCTCTTACGATGAGTGAGGTAGCTGTGGATTCTGGATGAGGAAGAAAGGGAAGAAGAGAGGAAGGCGGATGAGGAAGCAGTGGAGGCCAAGTGAGGACAACGTACAGGTGAGGCCATGGAGGATGACGACTGTGGTGGTGAGGTCAAGGTGGATAGCAGTTGTCAGGGTGAGGGTGAAGAGGACAGCAGCTATAGAGCCGAGGCGAGGCGAGGCAAGGGAGGACGGCTATGGAGGAGGCTGAGTGATGAGAGATAAGAGGGATGAGGCTGATGAGGGTGAGAGATGAGAGTGATAAGAGGTGAGAGGCCATGAAGGATGATGGCTGTAAAGGTGAGGCCAAGGTGGATGGCGGTTGTTGGGGTGAGGCTAAGGAGGGCAACAGCTATGGAGGTGAGGCAAATTAGGACAACTGTGTAGGAGGCCGAGTGATGAGAGATGTGAGGGATGAGGCGCATAAGGGTGAAAGATAAGAGTGAGAAGAGGTGAGATATGAAGGTATATAAAACTAGGGTTAGGTTGGGTCTAAGGTAGCTTTGGCCCAGTTAACTCTTCTATATGGGTTGAGTTACATGATATTTTGTCATAATATTATATATATATGTATGTATGTATATGATATATTACTACTATGATTATGATTATTATTATTATTATTATTATTTCTAACAAATTATTTTAAAAGTAATTTTTTACTTTCTAAAATTGTAAAATTTATTGATTCAACAACACATTTTCCAATGGCTCAATGCATTGGAAATTAAGCTGTTCAAAATTTCCAATGCGACTGATGTTAGAAAATAATCCTTTTTTTTTTCCAATGACTCTTAGCACTAGAAATTTCCAATGGCTTAGCCTTTCAAGATTTGCCTGTTAGAAAATGCATGTTTTTTAGTAGTGTTAAAAAGGTCATTTTCACATCCATCTCATATACCTCAAGATCAAAATGAGTTGTAAGGGTCTTGATTGTCCTAAATGAATCCTTCTCAAAGATTGGATATAAGGTTTCATGATAGTCAATGCCTTATTTTTGTATGCATCATTTGGCAACAAGTCCAGCTTTATATCATTCCGTATTGCCTAAGACATCTCTTTTAGTCTTGTAGGCTCTTTTGTGACTAATGGTTATTAATCCTCTGTGCAATTCAATAAGGTTCTGTACTTTGTTTGTAGACATTGAGTCATTCTTTCTTTCATGGCATTAAGCTAAAAAGTGGAACCGTTCTCAATCATGGCATGTGAAAACAATTTTGGATCACTTTTATATCTAATATCACAATATTCTTTAAGGAATACCAAAAAATCATCACAAATTGCAAGTTTACATGCCTTTACAAATCTTCTTAAATCCACTGTTTCAATTGCATTTTTGTCATTTAGGTGCTTCGGTTTTAGTGGGTACTTTTCTTCATGAGCCATTAATTTATGTTACTCTTCAACAATACCAAATTAGTTGGTTTGAACAATAACTAAATTTCTTGGCTCCACAGGCAACTTAATTGCCTTATTTTGTTCCTAAAATTCAATGTTATGAGGAACAATGCTCTTACTAGTCCCAAAATTCTTAAGGAACTTAGCATTTATGGACTTAATAATTCTAAAGGTATGTGAAGAATAATAAAACCTCTATCCTTTAGAGTTCATCTCATAACCGATGAAATACCCTCGAGTTATCCTTAAATCCTATTTGTTCAGATAAGGATCATAAATCCTAAACTCAAGAACACAACCCCATAAGTTTAGATGGTTTAAACTAGGTTTTTCATTCATTTTATAACTTAAATTGTGTCTTGGGAATGACCTTGGATGAAACCTTATTTAAAATATACCCAGGGTTCTCAAAGGTTCACTCCAAAAGGATTCAAGTAGATTAGTGTTACTAATCATGCTTTTAACCATGTCTATAAGAGTACGATTCTTTCTTTTGGCTATGCCATTTTTTCATGTGTGCTAAGAATTAGATATTGAGTAGTATAACTTCTTGTTAACAAAAGTTTACAAATGGACCTAACTTCTCTCATTTCTGTGTACGTTCCAAATTACTCAACTCATCTATTACATCTAATAATTTTGATCTGTTTCTCTTATTGATTTTCAACTTTAGCCTTATAAGACTTAAATGTATCAAATGCTTCAACCTTGTTAGAAAAGTAAGTAGATATACATGAATCCTGTATGATCATCAATGAATGAGAAATAATATCTTTGACCATTAGAGCAAGGTGAAATAAAAAGTCCACATATATCTGTGTGTATGATCTTTAAGGCTTCTAAGCTTCTTTTGGTACCTTTATTGTTCCTGTTGTTCTATTTCCCTTTATACAATCTATATAAGTACTAAAGTTAGTAAAATCAAGAATTTGTGAAACTTGATCATTTATAGCCATTTCATTTATTCAGTGAAGATGTGTCCCCAATCTCCTCTGTCATAAAGACAATGAAATCTTATTAACCATGTGCCATTTTATGCCAACAGCTAGTTACATGGCCAAATAACAATTGTCAAATGTGATGTCAAGATTGAACTTATACAAACCATCATCAAATTTACACTAATGGAATTTTGATTTTAGAATAATAAAAATTGATTCCTTAAATAGAAATTCATATCCAGCAAAAACAAGTTTGAAAATTGAAACCAAATTTCTAGAAATGACGGATATAAAACACCCTTTAGAGGTCAACATTGAAACTATATTTCAGAATAAGTCAATAATGTTCCCATTGCTTTAATATTGCAACAAGGCCGAATGCATCTATAGATGTTTTGCTCAGTGTACTAGACTTCTTTAGATCCACAAAGTCCTACAAGGTGCTAATGTCATGGATCATAGAACTAGAATTAATCCGTATTATTAGAAGCATCAATGAAAATGATTCATGATATACAAATGAGATAAGATTGCTTTTTATTGCGAGCCACTTTTCACACTTAGGGAATCTACATTTTAAATCTACACTTTTCCTACAAAAGTAATAATCATTTTTTGGATGAGTGTATATTATCTGTTCTTTTCCATAGAATGCATTTTTACCATTATTGGCATTTTTCTTTGCATTAGTAACCATATGAGTGTCTTCCACTCTCTCATGCTTTTCCTCTCTTGAACAAACATGGTCAAAAGTTCTTTTATTGACCATTTTTCTTCTTTATTGTATAAAAATTTTCAAAAAAATCATACACATCAAAATAAGATGCACCGAGACTAACTTAAAAATCTCAAACTCTAAGGACTTCAATTGAGCATCAATGTTGCTTATCTCCATAATATGCTATTCTTAACCTTTAAAACCACCAATTATTTTCCTTGTGATCCTATTCATTAGGGTACTTACAAATTCATTTTTACAATGAAACTGTTCCACAATGGTTTTCATGTAATCCTTAACATTTTGATTTTCTAGAATGGAGCCCTTTATTACTTAAGTGATCCGATCACTCCCATTCATCATATAGAGTTGGCTCTTATAGTGTGTTTGATTTTGTAGGAACAACTAGTGCATCTATATGAAACATCAAGTCCAAATTCACGCACGCAAAAGTAAAAAGTATATTTCCATTCGAGTTTGAAAAGCTGTCACTTTAAAAGAACAAAATGTATGACACAATAAATAGTGGGAATAGTTGTAATCAAAATTTACTTTAGTCTTATAAAACATATAAAATCTATATAATAGCAGAATATAAACTTCATGTAGGTAGAAGCCACAACCATATAACTTGTTTTTTTTTTTTTGGAAAACACCATACCAACTATAGATTTTGTTCCATAAAACTTCCTAATAGCATTTACAAAAACACAGTCAAGGGCTTACATAGAAAATGCCAAAGCTTGAATGAAAATGAAAGCAAAAACAAACCCTTGCCCTTATGCTACATAGTAAAATCAGGAGGTACACATTAAGTGAAAACTTGATTAATAATAATATCTAACCTAATCTAGACAACATCACACATTCAACCAATCAGGAGATCTGGTTGTCTGCTTTCACATTGATGGTCTTTTGTGCGTTTTTTCTCCATAAGAAATAAACCAAGGCAGAAAAACATATTCTCCTTACCTTAGTCGTAATACCTTTCCTTTTAACAACCTGAATGAACCAAAGCAAAAAATAAGTCCATCTTACATGAGCATCTTTCAAATTTACATTAACACAGTATGTCCTTCTAGACTGTTGTAGAATAAGCATACTCAAACAATAGGTAATCCTTTGACTCATCATAAGAAAGGTAGAAAAAGTAGATGACAAAAGGCAAATCCAAATAACAAATTAAAAAAACAAAAGTAGGCAATTTATTAAGCATAGCAAACCAGCATATCATGAAAATTTTAGGAACTGAATCTCAAATCAACTTAACACAAATAATATTATCATAATTCTGCATAACACGCAAATATTCTCAGCTCATAATGAATTTACAATTCTTAGCACAATACCACTTTTGATTATGCACACAATCCATGAAGAGTCTTCTGGCCCTCAAAACAGACTTCCAATTAAACAAAATAGTCATTAACCGGTCTAACTTACCTCAAATTAGAGTGCTTAATATAATAGGCATGCACCCAACTGGCCCACAAGCTTTCTTTATCAACATGAAGTCTGTAAAGCTTTTTGCCATGAGTAGCATTGTTCCAATCTAGCAAACTAAAAACCCAAGGCTATCCTGGATTTTAAGCATACATAATTTCTTCTAAGCTAAATGATATTTTTTACCAATAATAGAACCAGTCCATATAAAGAGCCATGCAACATTGCTCAATATCCCCCATCATTGTTTTTGGAATAGGGAAAATGGCTGACTAGTAAGTCTAAACACTAAAGATAACAACTTAACCAATTCAACTCTTTCAGATTAAGTCAAACAATTTATTAGACCAACTATTCAAATTACTCAACATTTCATCAACAAGGGGCTTATAATGACTAATTTGCAATTTATTATCCACCCGTAAATGTTTAATATGGAGGACCCCTTTAGTCATGTTTAAAACTTCAACAATCTCATTCTCAACATTACTATCAATACCACCCATAGACACATTTGTTTTCTCATAATTAATCACTAATCTAGTAGTTCTGGAGAAGATATCCAAGCAATGTTTAATAGTAGTAGCAGATTGAAGATTGCCCTTAGCAAAAATCATAACATCATCTACGAACATCAGATGAGACAAATTAACTTTCTTGCACTCATGGTGATAGTTAATATAACAATTAGCATACATCTTCCCCAAAGCTCTTGAAAGATATTCCATTGACAAAACAAAAAGTGTAAGGCAGAGACCACCCCCTATCTCACTTCTCTTTTCCCTTTAAAATAACAACACAAGTTGCCAGTGAACAAATTACAAAAATAAGAAGACTTAACATAAATCATCACCCAATTAACACACTTTTCAAGAAAATCGAACTGAAACATAAAATTTTCCAAAAAACTCTAATTCAACATATCATAGGCTTTCATAATATTAACTTTTGGACATATATGAGGTTTATTATGTGTTGTAGCATACCCTCTTATTAGCACATGACAAATCAGCATATTGTTGGCAATATTTTTATGTTTAACAAAAGCACCCCGACTTTCATGATTGATTGCAGGCAGCACAGTTCGGAAACGACTAGCCAGAATCTTATAAATAAATTTATGGAGCACATAACAATAAGATGTAGGTCTGAAATCATTAGCAACTGAGGCATGAGCATGCTTTGTAATAAGATGTATAGTAGTAGCAGATAAGGCATTAGGTAGCACACTAGTATCAAAGAAATGAAAAACAGCTTTAGAAACACCATTGCTAATGATCTCCCAATCATATTGGAAGAATCCAACAATGAATCCATCAGGGCCTAGAGCTTTTTATGTATTAATCCCTTTAATTGCTTGCATAATTTCAGCTGTAGAAATATCCTTGATTAGCAACCTTTGATAGCCCTCCAAAACCTTTGGACCATTAGTAACAATATATAAATTAACATTCAAAATATCAGAATAGGAAGTGCCAAGAAGAATATAAAAAAGTAATACTAGCCTGAGCACTTCTCTCCTTCATCTTTGAAGGAAAAATTTTGTTCTTTTCATCACCTAACTTCAACAAGCTGACAAGAACCTTTTGGGAAAAATATTTTTCCTCAGTTCTTTTGAAATTAATCAACTCCTTTCTAACTAGAAAGATAAGAAGTTTGATTGTTCAAATTTTAATTAAGATACTGCTACAAGTGATCTAACTCCTGCTCTTTAGTTCCTACTCCCTGTGATATTAAAGAAAGCCTTAACATTCAACCTATTAAAAGCTTGTTTCAAAGCCCTTAGTTTACACAAAACAAGCTTCCAAATATTATCACTGTCTAAACCTCTAATTAAATGCCAGGTTTCTCTCATTATTTTCTGATAATAAGAATGATTCTACCACAGCTAAATATATTTAAAGGAGCATATTCTTTTAAAGAACAATTAGACTATTCAATAAGGACCACAGAATAGTTAGAACACCACTTTGTCTTAAAACTCCATTGTAGCACTAGCAAATTTATCAAACCAAGCACTATTATCTAGAATACGATCAAGCTTACACTTATATTCAACCACCTAAACCTAACACCTTACCACCAACTTTTAATTTGTTGAAGCCACTGGTCACCCAATATTGTAATGATCATATCAAATATTTTCCCCTAAATTGGCTTCTTGCTTTAAATCCAAATTGATTATCATCTCCAACTTCTAATTGCGTCTACCTTGTCCGTAATATACAAGCTGATGATGGTCCTTCATTCAAGGCTTTCAAAACCCCAGAATTTGTAGCCTCTAAAGAGTAGGAGGAGTCTCACTCCCTAGAAACCTAGAACCATATAGAAATTAATATTCTTAATTTAATAAGACTAGCATCAAAACATTATTTTTATGCTTTAATTACAATCTGATGTAATATCTTTATAGGTTCTATAAATTCACTTTAGGATTTAAAATGATGTGGTTACTACTAAACAACATACACTAAAAGAACCTCAATAACATTAAAAATTTTATTTGAATATATCCGAGATATAAAAAAAAATTAAGATATTGTTTTTTTATTAACATGCAATTTATATCTCTTATGTATGTATTACAAACATAGGTCAAATCAAAATTAATCTACTCTAGAGCATTTAGGAATAAGCTCAGCCAAAAAATAATTAAACAAAGATACGAGCAACACATTTATGTGTCTTGGTCTATAGACAAACAATACAAAGTAATGAACTTGAAACAATATATAAGAAATACATGCATAAATACGTTTTCTTGTCAAAAAGCAATAAATTAACATAATCATGAGAATCTATGGTATATTAAGGCATTCAAAGAATCTATGGTAATCATAAATTAAGGGTAAATTTCACTTATCATCCATAAACTATATCTCACGTTGCTTAATCATCCCAGGATAATAAAATGTTTTAACAATCATTGTCAAACTATTTAATTCATGTTGTCTCATCCTACAGTCCATTACACTGTTAAGGATAGATGGAAAAGTGAAACCATATTAGCAGTTAAGTTTTCTGTGGCAACGTCGGGTTTTCTGGAGTCGCCACCAATCCGTTTACCTAGGTCGATTGGTCACCTAAAATATGGTCTGCGAGAGTTCGGGGGTTCGGGAGTACGGTTACGTTAAAACAACTTTGTTAAAACGGCCAAAAATTGGCACCTTAGTTGATTTTAATTTTGTTTTACTTTGCTTTTAAAACTTTTCAGTTAATTTAGATATTTTAACTGAATTAGTCGAAAATGTGGATTTTGGTAATTTATTTGGATAAAATTTGATACTTCCGAACCATGGACTCTGCCGAGTCATTTGGACACGGAATTTCGTGAAATTTTAAACAATTTTATCCATATTGTAAAAATATGGATTTTTATGCAGAGTCATTTGGACACGGAATTTGGTGAAATTTTAAACAATTTTATCCATATTGTAAAAATATGGATTTTTATTTCTTTATTTAATTTATTTATTAAAAAAAAGTTTGATATTTTCCAAACCGTAGATCCTGCCGGATCATCCGGATATGGAAATTGATTTAATTTATTATAATTATTTAATTCTTATTATTATGGAATTAATTTTTAAATGGTAATTCTTTTTGTTTATGAATCATTTTTAAATCTAACTAAAAATTTATTTTCATATTTTTACTTCTTTTTTTACTTTCTTTCTTTTTTTTTCTTTTTTAATTTTCTTTTAATTTCTTTTTTTTTCTTCTTTCTTATTCTTTTCTTTCTTTCTTTTCTTTTTTTTTTCTTTTATCTTTCTTTTATTTTTCTTATCTGATTTTTCTTGTTTAATGAAGGATATTTATTATTTAAAGAATTACTCAATTTATAAAAGAATTAAAAAAAATAATTAATTTTTATTTAATAAGAAGTTAATTTAAAGGAATCAAAGGGTTTAAAAAAATAAAAATCTTTCATCATGGTACAGGGCGTTGTTACTCAGCCAGACCCTCTTCACCAGGTGAAGCAGCTCAAAAGCGGGCACGAGACAGTTTCCAGCCAATATACCATGAATTAAAAAAATATTTTTGACTTAACAACATGGTTCAGATTTATTTTACATATATATATTTTTTATAGCTAATTTCTTTAAATGAAATGAGTTTAACCATAAAATAAAGAAAAATTAAATAACAATAAATAAAGCGGAGGTTTTCTTCTTTTTTTTTTTTTTTATTTTAATTTATATCTCTAAAAATATATCTAATTAATAAGTCTAAAATATTTAAGAGAAATTCAATTATTTTATTTATTTATTTTTCTTGTTATTTTTGAAATCATTTGTCTAAGATTTTTATAAAGGAAACAAAAAGTTATATCTTTTCATTATTTTAAAAGAAATAAGTAAAATATTACTGAATAAAATATTAACCCAAAATTTTTATTCTTTTTATTCTTTTTATTAATAAAGAAAACTAAAATAAAATTATTTTATTATTTTAATAAATAATTAATATATTAGTCCCAAAATTTTATTTTTAATAAAGAAAAGTTTATTTATGTACTTTATTTAAAAATATTTCCAAGCCATGGATCCTGGCGGATCATTTGGTCATGGATTTTTTAATTTTTGTTAAATTTTAATTATTTAATTAGTTATTAATTTTAATTGGATTTTTCTTGAATTTTTATTTTAAATATCATTATTAAAAAAAATTTAAAAAGAATTGATTTAATCATGTTTGTTTATTAATTTTAACAAAAAGTTCACTTTGTTATCTTTAAATAAATAATAAAAAATGTATTCCAAAATAAAAATAATTGGCTTTTAAATTTTTATTAGCCTTAATAATTAATTACAAAAGAATCTTCTTTTAGTTTTTTTTATTTATGGGTAAAAGGTGAATTAAATAAATTAAATTATATAAAGAAAAATTAATAAAGTGGGGCTTTTTGGCCATCCACTTAAAAAAAAATAATAAATGTTAGCAAAATTTAATTAAATTAATTATTAACAATAATAATAAAAGTTAATTAAGTCAAAAATAATAAAAGTTAGCCAAATTAATTAAGTTAATTAATTAACAACAATAAATAAAAGTTAGCCAAGTTTAATTAAGTTAATTAATTAACAACAATAATAAAAGTTAGCCAAGTTTAATTAAGTTAATTAATTAACAACAATAAATAAAAGTTAGCCAAGTTTAATTAAGTTAATTAATTAACAACAATAATAAAAGTTAGCCAAGTTTAATTAAGTTAATTAATTAACAACAATAAATAAAAGTTAGCCAAGTTTAATTAAGTTAATTAATTAACAACAATAATAAAAGTTAGCCAAGTTTAATTAAGTTAATTAATTAACAACAATAATAAAAGTTAGTCAAGTTTAATTAAGTTAATTAATTAACAACAATAAATAAAAGTTAGCCAAGTTTAATTAAGTTAATTAATTAACAACAATAATAAAAGTTAGCAAAGTTTAATTAAGTTAATTAATTAACAACAATAATAAAAGTGAGCAAAGTTTAATTAAGTTAATTAATTAACAACAATAAATAAAAGTTAGCCAAGTTTAATTAAGTTATTTAATTAACAACAATAAATAAAAGTTAGCCAAGTTTAATTAAGTTAATTAATTACAACAAAAATAAAAGTTAGACAATTTAATTAATTATTAACAACAATAATAATAAAGGTTAGTAAAAATTAGCAAGTTAGTTGTTAGTTGCTAATAACAAAAAAAAAAAGGTTAGTAATAATAACAATAATAAACAAATAAATAAACAAGTAAAAAAATAAATGAGTTAGTTAATTAATTTTCTGCAAAGACAAAATAAAAAGGTTAGTGACCTAATAGAAAGAAATTAAAAAGATGAAGGACTGAAAGGAGCTTTTACCCTTAAAAATTAAAATTGAATCTGGAGAAAGAATCAGAGGCGACGCGAGGGAGGAGGGGGGGTGACGGGGCTGGGCAGGAGGAGGCGGCGAGGGTGCAGGGCGGCCGGGCGACGGCGACGAGGGCGCGGGGCGACGGCGGCGAGGGTTACGGCGGCCGGGACGACGGCGGCGAGGGAGCGGGGCGACGGCGGCAGGACGGCTGGGTGCGGCGGCGCGAGACGGCAGGACTGCTGGGCGCGGCGGCGATGGCGACGGCGACGGCGTAGGAACGACGGCGACGGCGAGACGGCGGCGGCAGGGCGACGGCAGCGGGATAGGACGGCGACAGAAAAAGAAAGAAAGAGAAAACGGAGGAAGAAGGTAGTTGAAACGTAAGAAAAAATAATTTTGGGACTGTTTTGGCAGAGGGAGGAGAGGCTAGGACTAAGGCTTCTATTTTCTCTTTTTTTAAAACGGAGCTCTGAACTTTTTTCTCTAATTTTCTATATGTTCAGCACTGAATTTGGGGGGGTATTTATAGAAGGAGCTTAGCTGAACTGTGGACGGATAAATTAATAAAAAATATCAAACTTATCTTTTAAATTGGTAAAATGACAGTTTCAGTCCTTTACGTTACTCCAGCTCTGGATAAGCTCAGAAGCTTCTGATTTTGACAATTTTAACGTTTTCTGTCAATTTGGGCTAGAAACGTCCGTTTAGGCCCAAAATTGACGCGAAAAATTACCCAAAGCTCCTGAAACTTTCAGAATTTGTCAATTTTGTCTGAAACTTCTCAATTTTGTCATTTTTACCTCAAACTTTTAATTTTTTTGTCATTTTTTTTCTGAAATTTTATTTTTATTCCAAACACATACATATTCGCACATATATTATTTTAAATCAAATATTCTCAAAATAAAAATATATTTTAAACTAATTAACATAATTAAAATTTTTTAGCAATAATAATAATAATAATAATAATTTTTTTAATTAGTTATTTTTTTCTAAATTTTTTAAAAAAAAGGCCGGACGAAATTGGGTGTCAACAGCTGCCCCCCTTTGCATGCTTCATGGGACATGATGTATGCAAAGTAGTTACCAAATTTCGTCCGTCTTAGCTAGCCATTGAGAACCTTCTCGCCGCCTAAACTATGTGGTTAAGGAAAATTTTTTTTTTAGAGCCTCTGCGATAAGAACTCTCCTATCGTTGAAGGGAAAATTTGATAATTTTGAGGTTAAGGGTCCTACCTTAGAACCTCGACGATAGGAACTCTCCTATCGTTTAAAGTAAAATTGATTGTTTTGAGGTTAAGGGTCCTACCTTAGAACCTCGACGATAGGAACTCTCCTATCGTTTGAAGGAAAATTGATGATTTTGAGGTTAAGGGTCCTACCTTAGAACCTCGACGATCGGAACTCTCCTATCGTTTGAAGTAAAATTGATTGTTTTGAGGTTAAGGGTCCTACCTTAGAACCTCGACGATAGGAACTCTCCTATCATTTGAAGGAAAATTGATGATTTTGAGGTTAAGGGTCCTACCTTAGAACCTCGACGATAGGAACTCTCCTATCGTTTGAAGGAAAATTGATGATTTTGAGGTTAAGGGTCCTACCTTAGAACCTCGACGACAGGAACTCTCCTATCGTTTGAAGGAAAATTGTTTGAATGAGGTTAAGGGTCCTACCTTAGAACCTCGACGATAGGAACTCTCCTATCGTTTGAAGGAAAATTGATGATTTTGAGGTTAAGGGCCCTACCTTAGAACCTCGACGATAGGAACTCTCCTATCGTTTGAAGGAAAATTGATTGTTTTGAGGTTAAGGGTCCTACCTTAGAACCTTGACGATAGGAACTCTCCTATCGTTTGAAGGAAAATTGATGATTTTGAGGTTAAGGGTCCTACATTAGAACCTCGACGATAGGAACTCTCCTATCGTTTGAAGGAAAATTGATGATTTTGAGGTTAAGGGTCCTACCTTAGAACCTCGACGACAAGAACTCTCCTATCGTTTGAAGGAAAATTGTTTGAATGAGGTTAAGGGTCCTACCTTAGAACCTCGACGATAGGAACTCTCCTATCGTTTGAAGGAAAATTGTTTGAATGAGGTTAAGGGTCCTACCTTAGAACCTCAACGATAGGAACTCTCCTATCGTTTGAAGGAAAATTGATGATTTTGAGGTTAAGGGCCCTACCTTAGAACCTCGACGATAGGAACTCTCCTATCGTTTGAAGGAAAATTGATGGAATGAGGTTAAGGAAATCCTCTTGAACCTCGAGCGAAATTTATATGAAAGCAATTAGAATTGGAATAATTTTCTTCGAAAGTGTGAATTTGCATAATAGGCGAGTGCGAAATTTTAGACTTCGATAAAATGAGTGAATCTTGATGATGACAATATCGCTAACAAATTATGTAAAGGGAACGGATGTTTGGAATCAATATCCAAGGTTCATCTAATATTTTCTTTAGTAAATATAGATTCGCTTGAGAGATATGTCATCCAAATAAGGTTGAAGCTTAACTATCCCAAAATGTTATGCCTAGTAGACCTAATAGGATGCGTCTCAAGAGCAATAAAAATTACTCTTTACTCAGCCATTCCAACCTAAAGGCATTGTCCTATGGTTTTAATATCAGCATGGACGAATTTATCTTATAAGATAAAAAAAGGAAATTCCCTGAAAGAAAAACTAAAACACGAAAGAAAATGCTGATAATAAAACTAAAGGACAAGCAAAATGGATCGGATCACTTCTTCTTCCACAATACTTCAACAGGGTGAGTAGAGGACCATTATGAGAGTGAACTGGTCGGGAAAGACTGTCGTGTCCAGTCTATCTGAATCATTGCTGGATCTGGTTCAGGAACAAAAGCTTGTATTTTATCTAGCAATTCTTCAGCAGTTGTTGCGGATATTATGATTCGCCGTGCTACTCTTGATATGAAATTCTTCTGCATAGCATAATCCATATAAGCTATCAGACCTGTAAAGAAATTGTTAACATTTAAAAGCCCAATGGGTTTCTTATGCAAATTAAGTTAGGCCATGGAAGCAATTTGAAAGACTTCTCCCAATGTGCCAAAACCACCTGGTAGAGCGATAAAAGCATCAGCATTTAAAAGCATTTGTAACACACGCTCTTGCAAATTTTTAACCACTAATTCTTCTCCAATCGTGCCCCCAGAAATAAATTTCAGAGGTCCAGGGATAATGCCCAGAACTTGACTTCCTCCTAGAGATGCTGCTGATGCTACACCTCCCATTAATCCGACACTACCTCCTCCATAAACTAAATGTATTTTTCGCTCAGCTAATACTCTACCCAAATGGTTGGCTGCTTTTAAATACTCTTCATCTTTTCCAGGAAAAGCCCCAGAAAATACACAAATACTTCGGGATTTACGAGTTGGGGTTTTCTCCATTCCTATCCTTACCCTTGTGAGAAAAGAGGATATATTTATAGAGATGAAGAGATAAGGCAATAATTTTATTTTTCAAGAATGGATACATTATTGCCAGCTATTCATAGTAGTCACGGGTATGACTCTGGTCAGGTATGGGTACACTATCGTTAAAAGAGGAGGAAAATTTTCAAAATAGCTGGTAACATATACAGTAGTCGCGACTGTAGCTTATGTCAGGAGTAGGTACATGATTGTCGGATGAGAAGGAAAATTTCAAAAGTGGCAGGTATATACAGTAGTCATAATTATAGCTCATGTCAGGAGTGGGTACATTATGGGAGGAAAATTTCACAAGCGTCAGCTAGCATGTACAGTATCGTGACTATGGCTTATGTCAAGAGTGGATACATTATCGCTGAAAGAGGAGGAAAATTTCAAAAGCGACAGCTAGCACGTACAGTAATCGTGACTTTGGTTCATGTCAGGAGTGGATACATTATTACCAAAAGGGGAGGAAAATTTCAAAAGCGACAGCTAGCACGTACAGTAATCATGATCTTGTTCCGTCTTCTACTGGCTTTGCGTCTAGTAACGGCTTCAATGCTTTCTATGAATCGGTGATTTGCATCTCATCTAGCTTTTTCACAAACTGGCAAACAGGGTCGTTTAGGGTCAGATTCCCAAGACTGTAACGTTCTCGTTCTTTTTGGAGAATTATCCATAATCCAACAACCTCAAATTGCACTATTCCGCAAGAATGCGCTTCAAGAACCTCTCGAATATCTTCTAGAGATTCCTTACGCAAGCCATTCTTAATGAATCTTATTCTATCATTACGATTTCTGGTGATCACTCCTGGAGAACGACATTTAGCACCGCAAATCCACCATCCACAATTGTGACAGACGCCTAGCCTCTTTGCTCTTCTCTTTTTGGCATAAACGCTTTTACCAAAGCCGGGCATACGGGGAAAGAACGCATCTGGAACTTCACCAGCCGAACGAACTTTAGCTTCGATTAGCCATCGCACATTATCAGGAATGCCTTTGTGCATAAATAGTCGGAATCGTTCACATCTAGCTTGATAAACCTTTTTAAGAACATTTATTGGGAAAGAAGGAAAATATTTTCGTAGAGCGGAAAGAGAAGGCTCCATTGATGAATGAGGCATTTAAGAGAAAAAGAAAGAAATTAGTGATTGTAGGAAACGGAAATAACTAACACATATTTATAGTGATGAAAGGGATAATGCGTTAATTACACTTACAGAAGCAAGTACATTATTGTCAAAAGAAAAGACAAATGACAGCTTATATGTACAGGAATCATGACCGTGACTCTCATCTTCTATTGATTCATGTCCAGTAATGGCTTCAATGCCTTCTATAAGTCGGGGATTTGCTTCTCATCTAGTTTTCTTACAAACTGACAAACAGGGTCGTTTAAAATCACATTCCCAAGACTGTAACGGTTTCGTTCTTTATGGTAAGTCCTCCATAAACCGATAATTTCACCTTGCACTTTTCCACAAGAATGCATTTCAAGAGTCTCTCGGATATCTTCCAGAGACTCCTTACGCAGGCCATTCTTAATGAATTTTCTTTTATCTTCACGATTTATGGAGATGTATCCTAAAGAGCGACATTTAGTATTACAATTCCATCGCCCACATTTATAACACACGCCTAGTCTCTTTGCTCTTCGCCTTTTGGCATAACAGCTTTTACCTAAACCGGGCATGCGGGGCATAAATGCATCTGGAACTTCACCCGCCAAACGGACCTTAGCTTCAATTATCCACTGCACATTATCGGGAATGCCTTTGCGTGTAAAAACTCTGATTCTTTCACATCTAGCAAGGTAGATCTTTTTAAGGACTTTTAGTGGGAGGGAAGGAAAGTATTTTCGCAGTACAGAAAGAGTAGAATCCATTGATGAGAGAAGAATTTGAGAGAAGAGGGAAATGAATCAGGTATTGCAGGAAACTGGAATAACCGACTTTAGAAGTCACGGGGTCTCTTATCTGTTGTTTAATCAGAAGGAAGAACACGCATTTATAGTGATGAAAAGGGATAACGTGTCGATTACACTTAGGGGAGCATGTACATCTGTCAAAAGAAAATGCAAATTTTTCCAAATATAACAAACTGTATGTACAGTAATTGTGACTGTGGCTCACATCTTCCACTGGTTTTACGTCCAGTAACGGCATTAACGGCTTCTATGAGTCGAGGATCTGCTTCCCATCCAGCTTTCTTACAAACCGGCAAACAGGGTCGTTTAAAGTCAGATTCCCGGGACTGTAACGGTCTCGTTCTTCATGAAAAATACTCCATAAATCAAGAATTTCACGTTGCACAGATCCACAAGAATGCGTCTCAAGAGTCAATTGGATATCATCCAATGAGTCCTTACTCAAGCCATTCTTGATGAACCGTATTTTATCTTCTCGATTATTGGAGATCATTCCTAAAGAACGACACCTAGTTTTACAAGTCCACCTACCACATTTATGGCAGACTTGTAATCTTTTCGCTCTTCTTTTTCTGGCATAAGAACTTTTGCCAACACCAGGCATGTAAGATGCAAATGTCTCTGGGATTTCACCTGCCAGACGAACCTTGGCTTCGATTAACCACCGTACATCTTCAGGTATTCCTTTGTGCATCAGAGCTCTTAATCGTTCACAGCGAACTCGGTAGATCTTTTTTAGGATGTTCATTGGGAGAGAAGGGAAATACTTTCGCAAGGCGGAAAAAGTAGGATCCATTTTCTAGGAGGAAGTAAAAAAAAGAAGGGGTGAAGGTATCAGTTATTATGGGCAACTGAGAGAACCGACTTGAGAGTCACGGAGTACCGTATCCGCCGTTTAACCGGAAAAGTGGATCCTACTTTATTTTAGTATCATAGATATTTCTTATCTTTGATATCTCATCAGGCATGACATTGATCCAGTCCTTGATTATTGAATCCATTGTCTGCTTTCGACGACAATATTTCTCGATATCCGCGCTTATCTTTGACCATAGCTATTTCTTATCTTGGATACCGCTAAGCTGGCGTCAATTCTGTCCATCCCGGTGTAGCCTCGATTATTGAATTGATTACCAGGATTTTGACAATATTGTCTACTTTATCCTTGAATTGCTAATGGGGCTGGGTCCACTATATCAGCTGTGCATCCAACGGTAGATTGGTAAAAACGGATGTCACTGAGACGTCAGCTTATACTGCTGTGACTGTGCGGTGGATACGCTTCCCATTTGATCCTTGTTCTGTATGCCATGCATGCATGATGTGAAATGCATGAATGCATAGCATGTGTAACTGATGGATTTATTTTTTTATATCTTTGCTTTACTGGATCCTCTTTGTAATCGCCTTCTATCGTTGAATCTCTTTATGCTTTCCAACTGTTGTCCATTGTTTCACTTTCCAGCTGTTGTTCATTGTCTTGCTTTCCAGCTGTTGTTCATTGTCTCGCTTTCCAGCTATTGTCCATTGTCTCAAAAGCCTAACTCTTTTCAAAAATCTTCTTTCCTTGATTTGTTCTTAAATTTTGGCTTCAATTTCCTTAATGTCCGCCTCGTACTTTATGCCTCTCTAGATAATTGTCCCTGTTGAGATATTCGTGAGTATGATTCTTTCTTGCTGACATGGACGTGTTAAGACTTCTGAAGCGATCATTCAGGCTACCACCAAGGCTATCTCCCAAAGATTTGTTACTCCTTCTTCTTTGTTAGCCTATGTTCTGTGCCGCTCGCAAAGCAGGACCTCAATCTTACCTGTTTTAATTCATAAAGCTTATCAAAGTAATCTACGGTCTTTGTTTTTTCTAAGTTTTAATTATTACTATTCTTCCTTCAAAAGTCATAATTTATTGCACACTTAAGGCTAATAAGAATGTGAGATTTGAAGGAAAAGAACTGGATAGAAGCGACTTTAGCATTTTGAACGTGAGAATCTAAGGTAAGTTAAAGAAAATTGGCTTTTTATTTATGGGTAATATGAAAATCTTGGGTACAGATAGATAATGAAAGTGTAAGAGAAGAAAGCTCTCTTTGACAACTTTGATCAAATAAACTTTGGTAACCCTGTATCCACTTCTCCCCTTCTGTTTGAAAATTTCTTCATTATGCAAAGTATTTCTTTACTGCATCCGAATTTACTGGCTTCGGTAATTCTCGTCCATCCATTTCTGTCAGAATTAGTGCCCCTCCTGAAAATGCTTTCTTCACGACATATGGCCCGTCATAATTTGGTGTCCATTTTCCTCTTGAATCATGTTGCATGGGTAAAATTTTCTTGAGCACTATGTCACCCTCGTGAAATTATCGTGGGCGAACCTTTTTGTTGTAAGAACGAATCATCCTTCTTTGATAAAGTTGCCCATGGCAGAGGGCTATCATTCTTCTTTCATCAATTAGATTTAATTGCTCGTATCTAGCTTTGACCCATTCTGCTTCTCTTAATTGAGTATCCATTAGTACCCTTAATGAAGGAATTTCAACTTCGATGGGCAATACAGCCTCCATACCGTATACCAGAGAAAAAGGTGTTGCTCCAGTAGAAGTACGGGTAGAAGTTCTATAAGCATGTAGTGCAAACGGTAACATCTCATGCCAGTCCTTGTAAGTGACGATCATCTTTTCAACAATTCTCTTGATATTTTTATTGGCCGCTTCTACTGCACCATTCATCATTGGTCGATAAGGTGCCGAATTGAGATGTTTGATTTTGAACTGCCGGCACAAAGTCAGCATCATTGCATTGTTCAGGTTCGTGGCATTGTCTGAGATGATACATTCCGGCGGCCCATAGCGACAAATGATTTCTTTCTTAATGAACCGGCATACCACCTTTTGAGTCACACTTGCATATGACATAGCTTCTACCCATTTAGTGAAGTAGTCAATTGCCACTAGGATGAATTTGTGACCATTGGAAGCTTTAGGGGTAATGGCTCCAATGACGTCAATTCCCCACATGGCAAAAGGCCAAGGTATTGCTGTTACATTAAGAGGGGTGGGTGGAGCTTGGATCTTGTTGGCATATATTTGACATTTGTGACATTTTCTCACGTGATTAATACAATCACTTTCCAATGTGAGCCAATAGTAGCCAGCCCTCATTATTTGTCTTGCCATGGTATGACCACTAGTGTGTGCTCCACATATTCCAGAATGAACTTCTTCCATGATCTTTCGTGCTTCATGAGTATCTACACAGCGAAGTAGCATCGAGTCTGGGGTTTTCTTGTAGAGTATGTCTAGGTTTAAAAGAAAACCCATTGACAATCTTCGTAGAAATTTCTTGTCATTTTCTGATGCTTCTAGTGGATATGTTCGTTCTTGGAGGTATTTCTTGATATCATGATACCAAGGCTTTCCATCCAATTCTTCTTCGATGCTCATGCAATAAGCTGGAGAATCTATTATTTTCATCTCGAACACAGGAGTATGCTCAGGGTCGCTTATCTTGTACATAGCAGCCAAAGTAGCTAAAGCGTCTGGGATTTGATTATCTTCCCTTGGAAGATGATGGAAACTTATACTGTTAAATCTTCGAGTCATGTTTAGTATAAGCTTTTGGTAAGGGATTAATTTTGAATCTCTTGTCTCCCATTCTCCATTGATTTGATATATGACTAATGCGGAATCCCCATAGACTCGGAGATCTCGCACTTTCAAATCCAATGCCATTTGGAGTCCCATAGCACATGCTTCATACTCTACTATATTGTTGGTACAAGGAAATGTAATTTTTGCTGTGAGGGGAAACTGCTCTCCGCTTGGAGAGAAGAGTATAGCTCCGATCCCTTGTCCCAAAGCATTAGATGCTCCATCGAATGCCATTTTCCATGTTTCATTTTCTTCATCGACTTCCTGTTCTATTGTCATTATATCTCCATCAGGAAAGTCCATTCTCATGGGCTCATAATCCTCCAATGCTCTATCAGCCAGATATTCAGCGATCACACTTCCTTTTACGGCCTTTTGGGTGACATACTGTATGTCGTATTCAGATAACAACATTTGCCATTTTGCAATCCTGCCTGATAAAGCGGGTTTCTCGAAAATGTACTTAATGGGATCAGTCTTGGAGATCAGCAATGTTGTGTTGTTGAGCATGTAGTGTCGTAGTCGATGTGCTACCCATGCAAGGGCACAACAGGACTTTTCTACTATTGAGTATTTAGCTTCATATGTGGTAAGCTTTTTGCTCAAATAGTAAATTGCATGCTCCTTCTTGCTTGTCTCATCACGTTGACCCAATACGGATCCTAATGAAGAATCCTGTATGGATAAATATAGAATCAACGGTTCTCCGGATCGAGGTGGTATCAAGACTGGTGGATTTGATAGATATCGTTTGATTTTCTCGAACGCTTCTTGGCATTCGTTATTCCACTCAATCGGATTGTTCTTCTTTAGTGATTTGAAAAGCGGTTCACACTTGGACGTCAATTGTGATATGAACCTTGCTATGAAGTTGATTCTACCCAGAAAACTTCTTACTTGTTTTGGAGTCTTCGGGGGTTGCATTTCTTGTATCGCTTTGACTTTACTCGGGTCAACTCGAATCCCGTCCTTGCTGACCATGAAACCCAATAACTTTCCTGAAGAGGCTCCAAAAGTACATTTGGCAGGATTCAACTTCAATTGATATTTGCGAAGTCTATCGAATAGTTTTCTTAGCACTTTTAGATGCCCCCCAGCAGTGAAAGTTTTGGCGATCATGTCGTCCACATATACTTCAATTTCTTTATGCATCATGTCATGGAACAACGTGACCATGGCTCTTTGATATGTAGCACCAGCATTCTTTAACCCGAAAGGCATCACCTTATAGTAGAAGGTACCCCAAAGGGTAATAAAAGCAGTTTTTATCATGTCATCTGGATCAAGTTTGATTTGATTGTATCCAGAAAAACCATCCATGAAGGAAAAGTAGGAGTTTCCTGCGGTATTATCCACCAGTGTATCAATATGAGGAAGTGGGAAGTTATCTTTAGGACTGGCTTCGTTCAAAGGCCGGTAGTCCTGACAAACTCTTAGTTTCCCACTTTCTTTCTTTTCGACTGGGACAATGTTAACCACCCATTCTGTATATTCAGCGACCCCAAGGAATCCTGCATCCCACAACTTTCGAATCTCGTCTTTTACTCTTAAGATTAACTCCGGCTTTAATCTTCGTAACTTCTGTCTGACAGGCTTCGCCCCAGGCTTCAAGGGTATTTTGTGTAGTACTATGTCTGAGCTTAAGCCGGGCATATCTTGGTATGACCAGGCGAATACATCCACATATTCTTTCAATAAATGGACTAATTCTTCTTTTTCTTCAGGAGGGAATAAAGTGCCAATCTTGACTTCTTTTACATCCTGACTATCTCCCAGGTTGAATACCTCAGTTGGTTCTTGACTTGTTGCTCTTTCTTTTTCATCTCGCTCAATCATTTTTAATAGCTCAGGAGATACTTGAAGATCTTCGTCATCCGAGTCCGTAGTGTTTACAGGATTATCAAAGTTCATTCTTTCATTGTCATCAAAGAGAGTTTTGGGTCTGCATTATCCAGAGAGAAAAGAAAGTGAAAAAAAAAAAAAATGGCACGAATGAGATGGATGCAAACTGGTACTTTATTTACAATGTGCATAAATCACAACTTTATTGGAATAAAAAGCAATAACTAAAAGGTTCACTTAAACAAAGACTACACCCTATTGATTGAACCTTTCTTTAGGAGGTTTATACTATTAGATTACTTTGGAAAGCTTTCAATTATAACAGGCAGTTCTATCGCCTCCCAATTGTTCAGCACATCCCGTGGGCCACAAGGTTGAACGAGCTCCTCCTCTTCAGGTGAATCGCTAATGATTGCCTGAATAGAAAGACTTTCAAAAGACTTGTTGATGTTGATAGTCAGCTTGCCTTCATTGTCATTTTGCGGAATGAGACCACCACTCACGAACGTTTCGGTGATTTCAGGGATATCCAGATTTCTTTCCTGGAGAGGATGCCCTGTTAATCGTGCAATCCTCTTTTCTCTCTTTTCAGCTATTGCCTTCATTTTATCATGTCTTGTCGGTATGAAGCCTAGGCCGTATTTCCCTTCATTTGCGGATATTTTCAATGGCTCTGGGATTCCTTGTAAATCTTGTCCCAAACCTAACCCCGGTGAGTATCCTCCTTTTATCATGAGTTTGGCGACCATGTGACTTGTTTTAGAGATGTTAGGAACGGGTTCTTCTCCATATTCACTGACATAAGCAGCATTGACAATCTCAAAAGACCTGAAGGAGCAATCAGGTATATTTTCATTGACCTCAACATATTGAGCATCCGCAGGTCTAGATAGCAGAATGTCTTCTTCAGCAAAGACTGTGATTATCTTTCCTTCAATGATGAATTTCATTTTTTGATGTAATGAGGAAGGAATTGCTCCAGCCATATGGATCCATGGTCTTCCCAGTAGACAAGTATAAGATGGAGAAATGTCCATGACTTGGAATGTGATATGGAAAAGACAGGGACCAATCCCAATTGGTAGCTCTATTTCTCCAACCACATCTCTCTTTGTTCCGTCAAATGCTCGAACAACAATATGACTGTTGTTGAGGTGTGATGGGTCTAAACCGATCTTATGTAAAGTTTCTAATGGCATTACATTTAGAGCTGATCCATTGTCGATCAGAACTCTAGCCATAATCCGATCTTTGTATTTAATCGAAATATGTAGAGCCTTAGAATGACCCCTTCCTTTTGCTGGTATCTCATCGTCAGTGAATGTGATGAGATTTTGTACCGTGATGTTGTTGACAAGGTGGTCAAAGTTGTTCACGGAGATATCTTGTTCAACATAAGCCTTATTCAGGACTTTGAGAAGAGCTTCTCGATGGGCATCAGAACTTAAGAGCAATGAAAGTATGGAGATCTTTGCTGGCAGACGGTTCAACTGCTCCACGATGCTGTATTCACTTTGCTTTATGAGTTTGAGAAACTCAGTAGCTTGTTCATCTGTTACTGCTCGAGGCATCTCTTGCTCTTTAGATGTGTTAATAGGTCCATTTGCTGGATCCGTAACATTCTTCTCTTGTTGGAGCTTGTTCATTTGCTCGGGAGAATAACACCGACCGCTTCTAGTCATGCCCCCAACTTCTAACGGAGTTGATGTGATGTTAGAAGTATAGCCATAGTTCCATGGAACAGTTTTGTCTGATTTGTACGGGAATGGCTTTGGAACTTGAATTCTTAAAGGCTTGAGAGCAGATTTTGAGATTGGAATGACTAGTGGCCTTGGCATGATATTGACTTCTTGTTCTTTAATTATCACATTCACGTCATCCTCTTTATCTGACATAAAAATGATGATTTGGGAGGAGTCCATGAGACTTTGTAGACTTTTACGAAATTCTGGGCATTCTTGGATAGAATGACTCTTACTGTTATGAAAGTTGCACCATTCCTCATGCTCGACTTCTTTATTTCCAGAAGACTTTCCTATGATAATCCCTTCTTTCACAAGGCATGAATATACATGCTTAAGAGGGGTTATGATATCATTGACTGTTTTCTTCATCGGCCAGTATTCTTCCATCATATTGACTGGTTTGGCTTGATGAGGAGGCAATGGATTATGAGTGACGTTTGGTTCATCGGAAAAGTCCAACCACTTTGACTCAATTAATTGTTGGACTATACGCTTCAATGCTATGCAATTTTCGAGTCCGTGGCCCACGGCACCATCATGATATGGGCAATTTAGTTTAGGGTCATACCATGTTCGATATGGGGGTTCGAATGGCCTTGTGGGAATTGGGTGAATGAGTTGGCTCTGGATGAGTTTTGGATATAACTCAGTATAAGTCATGGGAATCGGTGCGAAAATTTCTCTTGGTCTTGGTGCAGGCATTGGAGGAGTCGGAACAGGTGGCCGTAACTGATTAGGCCTGTTGAGAGGATAATTGTTGGGTCTATTGGGAAGATAATCACTGGGCCTATTTGGAGGATAATCATTGGGCCTATTGGTAGGATAATAATTGGGCCTGTTGGCAGAATAGGATAGGCGAGGTCCGGTAGCCACGGTACCCACGAGGGGAATCCCTCTTCCTCGTCCGATTTGTTGTATTTCTTCATCTTTTCTTCTGGATGGTCCTCCTCTTTTCATAGGATCACTAAAGGACTCAGTAATCTTCCCGGTCCTGATACCATGCTCGATCCTTTCTCCAGACATGACTACGTCGGAGAAGTTAGTTGCCGCATTGCCAATAAGTTTGTCATAATATGGGTATTTCAGTGTCTGGACAAACAAAGTGACCATTTCTCTTTCTGTCATGGGTGGCTGTACTTGTGCAGCTAAGTCCCTCCATCGTTGGGCGTATTCCTTAAAAGTTTCTGTTTTTTTCTTCTCCATGTTTTGGAGAGTTTGGCGATCCGGAGCTAAGTCCATAACATGTTTATAGTTGCCGATGAAGGCCTGAGCAAGGTCATTCCAAGTTTTTATGTTTCTTGGACCTTGGCTTAGATACCACTGTAATGCTGATTTTGTGAGACTTTCCTGAAAAAGTGCGATCCACACCTTCTCATCTTTGGTAAGTGGTTGTAGTCTTCTGAGAAACAAAGTGATGTGAGTGATGGGATCACTCGTTCCATCGTATTTTATGAAATCTGGCACCTTAAAGTCCGAAGGGATTTCGACGTCTGGCACTAAGCAGAGATCATCCACTGAGAGAGATCCGAACATAGTACCTCCTTCAATGGCTCGCAGTCTCTTTTCTATCGTTTCGAGTTTTTGAGATTCTGCTTCTTCTTTTGGTAACATCTTCTTCTCTTCATGTACGGTGTCTTGTTTCAGGTGAACACTAGCAGACTGTCCTGGTTCTTGAAACAGGTTTTCTTGGACTGAGACTCGTTGCGGAGTGAATCCCGGAGGATAAGTGGGATCTTGTGCTTCTTTGATGGGGACTTGAGTTGCTTTCCCTTTGATTAATTCCATCAATTGTCTCATCTGTTCTGACATACTTTCAATCTTGGACTCCATCTCCATAAGACGTCCTTCGGCTTGTTCTGCCATTAATCTTGTTTGGAGTCGAGTTGAATATTGGTGTTGAGGTCCAATTTTACCCTTTTAAAGGAATATTTATTTTATTAGATTCTATGTGTGTATGATTGATGTGATGGATGGATGCATGAATATTGTAAATACTTGGTGAAAGAAGAACTATAATGGAATTTCTCAATTACATTCAGCAAAGGTTTGTTTAAAAGAAACGACCCAAAGTACAATACTGCTTTCTGGCCTTAGATATGAACTCCATCATTCTTTGAACATTTACTGATGGAGTAGGACAGCTCAGTTCTTCTAACTCCTTGGCTTCTTTGCCCATTAGTTGGGCTTGTTCTGTAACTTTTCTGACTTCTACCAAAAATGTTTGTAATTGATCTTGAGAAAATCTGTATTGATCTTCCCAGTATCTGACTCTCATCTCTTTTTGATCGGTTTCATCAACCAATTGGGAGATGACTTGTTTTTGGTATTCAACTTTCTCTTCGAGGAGTTGTGTTTTGTGACCGAGCTGTTGCATGTCAAGGAGCATCCTCTTGTTCTTCTCCTTTTCTTCCTCTAGTTCTTTCTCCAACTCTCTTTTCGCCAATTTTCTGATGACCTCTTCAGGTAGAACATTCCTTCCTTCCGGTTATTTCTCCATTCATAATAAGCAGTGGGAGAAATAATAGGCCCCGACTTCAATATGAAAATTCTTTTCCACGCAACTGAAATACCCATTGCGAGCTTATTTGAATTTGGATCTTCGTGTGAAATTTCCAACTTACTCAGATTATGCGTCATGGGTATAAATTGCATGGACCCAAATTGTTTTCGTACTTGAGCTGGGGCATAACTTGTTCCTCCCCATATACCTAAGAGAGGAACCCACGGGCAATTACCGCAACGGTAGACAACGCGAGTGGAGATGGACCAGGGGGCTCTCCATTCAACTTGTAATTCAGTGATGTTCCTGAAGTAGTCAACCCATGCTTCCTTGCTGTCGTGATGAATGGTTTCACTTTTCAAAAAGGCTTCGATTGGGATGAAGTCCTTTGAAAAGCGATTTCCAAAGTGTTGCTTATCACAAGGAAGGTGGCTTTTGATCTAAATATAGAGAAGATGCGAACATCCCATGAATTTGCCCCCTCTTTGGCGACAGAAGTTTAATGCCCTGATGGTTTCACATAATATTACTGAAGTCGGATTTATTTGAGCATTGCAGATTTGCTCAAATAGTGGAATGATGTCTCCTTCAATGAATCCGACGATTCTTGGGAAGACTACCAGGCCATATATCGCCAAGGCGAAAAGCTTGCGTCGTTGATTTTTCTGAGGGAGAACGTGACTTAATTGTTTTAAGTCGATCCAACTGATAAATTTTCGAGATCCTTTTGTTGCAAACTTGGTTTGAAGACTGGAAGCTGGCATATCCAGTAATTTTGCCAGGGCTCGATGAGGCTCCGTTCTTCTGTCGTGTTGATACGTCTCGATTGGATAGTCAGAGGACCAACCCAAGAGGCTGTTGTATTCTTCAATGGTTGGAACCAGATCCATCTTGTCGAAAGAAAAGCATCGATAAAATGGATCCCAAAATTGTATTAGAGCCCGGACAAGTGATGCATCAATGGTAACTTTTAGTAGGCAAGCGATGTGACCATATTTTGCCGTAAAAGCTTCCCGATCAGCAGAGTTCCAACTATTCCAGACTTGCAATAATTCCGTGGTGTCGTTCTGATTTATCCGGACCGATACCTGGTCCTTAAGCTGTACGTGAGAGTGGGATGTCAGAGCATCTCCGTGAAGCTTTTGAGCCGTTTCGGAATATTCCATAGCTTCAGGCTGAGTTTCGATTACCGTGTCATTCCATGATCCAGTAACAGCCGTGGGAAGATAATCGAGAATATCCATGATAATAGTTCTTTCACCAAATACTTATCTTTAATGATGAAATGTATATGCCGGAAAAATAAGGAAAAATAGAGTTAGTAAAAAAATAACACATAGGATCAAACATATAGATAAAACAAAACCTATGGAAATGGGAACCGAGGTATGGGAAATTCTTAATGGCTGGTTCTAAGGTAGAGTAAGGAATTCTACATGCAGAAGGTGGTTTATCAAAAAGGGAGGGATAGTTCCCGAATCCCATCACTGAATCATAGTGACGGCCCGATTCCTTACCCTCTAGGGTTTATGTAAGGAATGGATTAATTCGAGTCGTAGCTTTTCGTGGGCCCATGCAGAGACTAACCGTCTCAGAAGGCAATACACTACTTTGCTACTTTGAAACCGGTGAAGGCTTGGAGACCGTGGCCTCACAAGGACAGCAACACCAATTCCGCTTAGAAAGAATTGTGTTTAATTTAAGGAAGCTCGGGTATAGAGCTTCATATTGTGAATGCATAATGCATATTTTTGCTAAGTAAATATAGCATATAAAAATCCACATAATAAGCAAAGTAAATCAAAACAAATCAACTTTAGGTTCGACTCACTAACGTCATGTCCCCAGTGGAGTCGCCAAGCTGTTGCAACGTCGGGTTTTCTGGAGTCGCCACCAATCCGTTTACCTAGGTTGATTGGTCACCTAAAATATGGTCTGCGAGAGTTCGGGGGTTCGGGAGTACGGTTACGTTAAAACAACTTTGTTAAAACGCCCAAAAATTGGCACCTTAGTTGATTTTAATTTTGTTTTACTTTGCTTTTAAAACTTTTCAGTTAATTTAGATATTTTAACTGAATTAGTCGAAAATGTGGATTTTGGTAATTTATTTGGATAAAATTTGATACTTCCGAACCATGGACTCTGCCGAGTCATTTGGACACGGAAGATTTTGATTCCGAACCATGGACTCTGCCGAGTCATTTGGACACGGAATTTGGTGAAATTTTAAACAATTTTATCCATATTGTAAAAATATGGATTTTTATTTCTTTATTTAATTTATTTATTAAAAAAAAGTTTGATATTTTCCAAACCGTAGATCCTGCCGGATCATCCGGATATGGAAATTGATTTAATTTATTATAATTATTTAATTCTTATTATTATGGAATTAATTTTTAAATGGTAATTCTTTTTGTTTATGAATGATTTTTAAATCTAACTAAAAATTTATTTTCATATTTTTACTTCTTTTTTTACTTTCTTTCTTTTTTTTTTCTTTTTTAATTTTCTTTTAATTTCTTTTTTTTTCTTCTTTCTTATTCTTTTCTTTCTTTCTTTTTTTTTTTTCTTTTATCTTTCTTTTATTTTTCTTATCTGATTTTTCTTGTTTAATGAAGGATATTTATTATTTAAAGAATTACTCAATTTATAAAAGAATTAAAAAAAATAATTAATTTTTATTTAATAAGAAGTTAATTTAAAGGAATCAAAGGGTTTAAAAAAATAAAAATCTTTGATCATGGTACAGGGCGTTGTTACTCAGCCAGACCCTCTTCACCAGGTGAAGTAGCTCAAAAGCGGGCACGAGACAGTTTCCAGCCAATATACCATGAATTAAAAAAATATTTTTGACTTAACAACATGGTTCAGATTTATTTTACATATATATATTTTTTATAGCTAATTTCTTTAAATGAAATGAGTTTAACCATAAAATAAAGAAAAATTAAATAACAATAAATAAAGCGGAGGTTTTCTTTTTTTTTTTTTATTTTAATTTATATCTCTAAAAATATATCTAATTAATAAGTCTAAAATATTTAAGAGAAATTCAATTATTTTATTTATTTATTTTTTTTGTTATTTTTGAAATCATTTGTCTAAGATTTTTATAAAGGAAACAAAAAGTTATATCTTTTCATTATTTTAAAAGAAATAAGTAAAATATTACTGAATAAAATATTAACCCAAAATTTTTATTCTTTTTATTCTTTTTATTAATAAAGAAAACTAAAATAAAATTATTTTATTATTTTAATAAATAATTAATATATTAGTCCCAAAATTTTATTTTTAATAAAGAAAAGTTTATTTATATACTTTATTTAAAAATATTTCCAAGCCATGGATCCTGGCGGATCATTTGGTCATGGATTTTTTAATTTTTGTTAAATTTTAATTATTTAATTAGTTATTAATTTTAATTGGATTTTTCTTGAATTTTTATTTTAAATATCATTATTAAAAAAAAATTTAAAAAGAATTGATTTAATCATGTTTGTTTATTAATTTTAACAAAAAGTTCACTTTGTTATCTTTAAATAAATAATAAAAAATGTATTCCAAAATAAAAATAATTGGCTTTTAAATTTTTATTAGCCTTAATAATTAATTACAAAAGAATCTTCTTTTAGTTTTTTTTATTTATGGGTAAAAGGTGAATTAAATAAATTAAATTATATAAAGAAAAATTAATAAAGTGGGGCTTTTTGGCCATCCACTTAAAAAAATAATAATAAATGTTAGCAAAATTTAATTAAATTAATTATTAACAATAATAATAAAAGTTAATTAAGTCAAAAATAATAAAAGTTAGCCAAATTAATTAAGTTAATTAATTAACAACAATAAATAAAAGTTAGCCAAGTTTAATTAAGTTAATTAATTAACAACAATAATAAAAGTTAGCCAAGTTTAATTAAGTTAATTAATTAACAACAATAAATAAAAGTTAGCCAAGTTTAATTAAGTTAATTAATTAACAACAATAATAAAAGTTAGCCAAGTTTAATTAAGTTAATTAATTAACAACAATAAATAAAAGTTAGCCAAGTTTAATTAAGTTAATTAATTAACAACAATAATAAAAGTTAGCCAAGTTTAATTAAGTTAATTAATTAACAACAATAATAAAAGTTAGTCAAGTTTAATTAAGTTAATTAATTAACAACAATAAATAAAAGCTAGCCAAGTTTAATTAAGTTAATTAATTAACAACAATAATAAAAGTTAGCCAAGTTTAATTAAGTTAATTAATTAACAACAATAATAAAAGTGAGCAAAGTTTAATTAAGTTAATTAATTAACAACAATAAATAAAAGTTAGCCAAGTTTAATTAAGTTATTTAATTAACAACAATAAATAAAAGTTAGCCAAGTTTAATTAAGTTAATTAATTACAACAAAAATAAAAGTTAGACAATTTAATTAATTATTAACAACAATAATAATAAAGGTTAGTAAAAATTAGCAAGTTAGTTGTTAGTTGCTAATAACAAAAAAAAAAAAGGTTAGTAATAATAACAATAATAAACAAATAAATAAAAAAGTAAAAAAATAAATGAGTTAGTTAATTAATTTTCTGCAAAGACAAAATAAAAAGGTTAGTGACCTAATAGAAAGAAATTGAAAAGATGAAGGACTGAAAGGAGGTTTTACCCTTAAAAATTAAAATTGAATCTGGAGAAAGAATCAAAGGCGACGCGAGGGAGGAGGGGGGGTGACGGGGCTGGGCAGGCGGAGGCGGCGAGGGCGCAGGGCGGCCGGGCGACGGCGACGAGGGCGCGGGGCGACGGCGGCGAGGGTAACGGCGGCCGGGACGACGGCGGCGAGGGAGCGGGGCGACGGCGGCAGGACGGCTGGGTGCGGCGGCGCGAGACGGCAGGACTGCTGGGTGCGGCGGCGATGGCGACGGCGACGGCGTAGGAACGACGGCGACGGCGAGACGGCGGCGGCAGGGCGACGGCAGCGGGATAGGACGGCGACACAAAAAGAAAGAAAGAGAAAACAGAGGAAGAAGGTAGTCGAAACGTAATAAAAAATAATTTTGGGACTGTTTTGGCAGAGGGAGGAGAGGCTAGGACTAAGGCTTCTATTTTCTCTCTTTTTGAAACGGAGCTCTGAACTTTTTTCTCTGATTTTCTATATGTTCAGCACTGAATTTGGGGGGGTATTTATAGAAGGAGCTTAGCTGAACTGTGGACTGATAAATTAATAAAAAATATCAAACTTATCTTTTAAATTGGTAAAATGACAGTTTCAGTCCTTTACGTTACTCCAGCTCTGGATAAGCTCAGAAGCTTCTGATTTTGACAATTTTAACGTTTTCTGTCAATTTGGGCTAGAAACATCCGTTTAGGCCCAAAATTGACGCGAAAAATTACCCAAAGCTCCTGAAACTTTCAGAATTTGTCAATTTTGTCCGAAACTTCTCAATTTTGTCATTTTTACCTCAAACTTTTAATTTTTTTGTCATTTTTTTTCTGAAATTTTATTTTTATTCCAAACACATACATATTCGCACATATATTATTTTAAATCAAATATTCTCAAAATAAAAATATATTTTAAACTAATTAACATAATTAAAATTTTTTAGCAATAATAATAATAATAATAATAATTTTTTTAATTAGTTTTTTTTTTCTAAATTTTTTAAAAAAAAGGCCGGACGAAATTGGGTGTCAACATTTTCAAAGCCATATCATTTTTTCATCTATACTTAACAACTGTGATAAACGGTAGGATGAAACAGCAGTAATTAGATAGTTTGAGGATGATTCACAACATTTGATAGTATGAGGATTACAAAGTAACATATAATATAGTTTAGGGATGATAGGTCGACTCTACCCCATAAACTAACAATAACAACCAGATAAGAAATATAACTTCATACAACTTATATGACAAATGTACAAGCATCAAATCAATTTTCACCAAAGTAGGATGCATAAAATCTTGAAATATAAATTCAATATAGATCAAGTGTCAAGATTAAATTAGATCTTCCTAATGATCCGAGATTATGAAAATGAAATTTTTTATTGCCATCCTGGTTAGCATGATAAAATTATGAGAAACTATCCACAAAATGGCCAGTGCAAATCTCAAGATAATAATTTTTCTTAAAGAAAAATTCGAAAGATTTTAGGAAGGTTTAACCCCCATTGATTTAAAAATCATACGAATTGATTGGAGTACAATGAATCAAAGGATGTTGTTTGTCATCTATATCATTATTTGTTTACTCTTGATTAGAGGAAGCAATCTGGTAGTGATGCAGTTATAAATGAAGAATTCACAAGTTGGATTAAGCCAGAAATATTAAAAGAACATGTCAAATACTATGATAGCACCCATGATAAGCTTGTAAAAGTGAGAAGATTTAATGAATTAGGAACAATCAATTCAAAATGCTTTGTAAAAACAATTAGATCAAACTCAAAATGATTATCCAATTCATTTGAATGCTTTTATTGATTGCATCTCATTTTTTTTTACATAAGGATTAACTTTTCATTGTTATGATGAATTAGAGACTTCAAAAAATTAAAGTACCTTTCTTAAGGTTTTGTATTTTCTAGCAGATCATAATAAAACTACTTATTGAGTTGCTTTGAACAACACTCCAAACAATCAAATATTAGCAACTCATTAAATTCAATCTAATATTATCAATTCTACAATAGTTGGAACAACCAATGCCATTGTTAGTGATTTGGGGGATGAATTATATTTTATTTTAATAGATGAATCTTGTGATATTTCTTCTAACAAATGATGGTTGTTTTTACATTAAATGAATAAAAAAAGGAATGGTGACTGAACTACTCTTTGGTATCACATATGTTTTTAATATTAGTATTTTTTCATTAAAAAATAATCAGGGAATAGCTATCTTCACACAACTTGAGTCTCCCAAGATTGCATGGTAAGAATATGATGGTTTTAGCAACATCACTAGGCAATTTAATGGACTAAAAAGCTTGATATTGAGTAAAAATAGTTTAAGATATTATGTACATTGTTTTGTACTTAAGCTTCAATTAATAGTTGTGATAGTAGCAAAACATGATATTTCTGTTACATCATTTTTCTCTATCATAATAAATATAAAAAAGTTGTTTGCGCTTCTTGCAAATGATGATATATTCTTCAAAAAAGTCAAGTTGCAAAGGTTGTTGAGGCATTAAAACTGGTGAGCTTAAAATTGGTCAAGTATTGAACCAAGAACAAAGTCTCCAATGTCCAAGTGATATAGATGGAGTTATCATTGTCAGATATTACTGGGATTAACTGTTAAGTTGCCAACTATTAGTGATGTTCTTTAATTTGTTGTTGAATAAGGGTTGAATTCTAAGTAAAGAGCTCAAGCTAATTTATTGTTAGGGTATATATAGTTTTTTATTTTCTATTTAATTTGCATCTGATGAAAGAAATTTTGGGGATCACTAATGAATTGTCGAAGGCATTGTTAATATGATGGAACTAGTAGAAAGTGTGTAACAAAGATTTTTGAAAATGAGAAATGGTGGGAGGGATGATTTAATGAAAAATTTTTGTTCATTTTATGACTAATATGATATTCCTATTTTGAAAATTGATGACATGTTCATGTTTCCAGGAAGATCTGCTCGTAAAGCTAATAAGGTAACAAACTTGTATAACTATCAAGTAGATTTATTGATTGAAATTCTAGATAGAAAATCACAACAGTGAGATAATTGACTTGAAAAAATAAGAATAAAATTGTTCCTTTATGTAGCATGCTTAAATACCAATAACTCATTTTTAGATTTAATAAGAAGCTATTAATTCATCTTGGTTAGCTCTACCCAGTTGAATTTTCTATAATTGAGCCTATATACTTCATAGTTAATTAGACATTTATATTCTTGATGTATGCTCTAATAATGATTTTCAAAATATTAAAGGGAAAAATGCTATTTCTCAAAAGTTGGTTTACATTAAGAAATATATTGTGTATCTACTTGTTCATATGCTTGTGAAGTTTGCCTTAATTTTGTTAGTTGCTACTACAAGTGTTGAGAGAGCCTTTTAGCAATAAATATCATGAAGAATTAATTATGAAATTGAAAAGAAGATCAACTGATGAATGATTGTGTTATAACTCATATTGAAAAAGGTATATTAGTAGTATAAGTAATGGGATAATCATGCAATGTTTTCACTATTAAAAAAAGCCATGATTTTCCAATGGTTAAAATACCAATAGTTTAGTGAAGTGATAGGTAAACCCTTGGTAAGTGGAAGAAAAATTTTCCAACAGTGAAAACATTGGGAAGTTCTTTTTTACCTGAATTCACACTCCTCCACATTAATATATTTAATCTATATTAACAAGATTAATTATTATATAAAATAAACACAAATTGTTGGGTAGTGATGTTAGGGAAAAAGGAAGTTTTTAATGGCTAGCCATTGAAAATGGTTAAATGAAAGCCATTTTTCAATATCATTAGAATGTACTAAATTGTTTAAATTATGCTTGACCTTAATATAAATGTCTCAAACAGCACTCATGTTGATGGATCAATTAGCAAAGTTTACCTAATAAAAGAGATGCCCACATTTTGCTCACTTTACTTTGAACCTTATATTCCACCTTTGGTGACCAAAGTTCAATGAAATTATGATGATGATACCATTGCATGGGCACTTATGGTTCATTTTCAGATATCTTAATCATCCATATGGCATATCAGGATAAAGATATCTATCAGACAATGGATTGAAAGTTGTTACGGTGTATTAATATGCAAAATCACAAGAGCAACACTTGTCAAATGCATAATTACAGGATCTTTCTAGAATAAGTACACATTAAACAACATAGAATGAGAATGACCGATCAAGATCTCTGCATTGAAAACCACTTTTCCCATTGGTTTCTAAGCTATAAAAATCCATAAAAACTTTCAGTAAATATAGTATGGATTTCATGTGTCTCATATGTTCTCACCATATAGAATATATGGATGTTTATGCAGATGATCGGCATAACAACATATTAGACTGGGTTTTGTGGGATGTAGATTGTGTCCCTTCGCAGCTAGTTGAAACTTCACCTATTTATTTCATCAATGGTTACAAATTTTTTTATAGTCGATTGTGGTATAGATAAGGCTGCCTTAAATAGCAGGGTGTGTATAAGAAGTACATGGTGAAATGAAGTTCAATGTGACTCCTGTGGTACTACAAGAAGTCATTCAACTAGAATATCTAGGCATGCCGCATGAAAATGTTGTATTGTGTAGATGTAATAGTTTGACCTGACACTTGAATGTGGGACCTGAGTGCACAAACAATATGGAATGATATGCTAATATTTAATCATGTTTCCAAGATGTTTTTCCTTTGTGTTTGCCTGTCTTTTGATATGTTTTTGCTAGGATATGGTGCTTAATTGGCTCATATTTCATTTTCCAGTTATCTTTCAACTTTATTTGAGTTACGAAGGATTTTTGAAAAATTTTATAGCTAATTACAAGTTTTGGCAAACTTTTGGAGTAGACATGCCTTGCTACACACCCATGTTTAAGTTACATGCCTATGTTCCAAACTGTGTTTGATTTGATGAAGTTTTAACTTCTAAAAGAATTACATAGCCTTAAACATGATAGTGTAACAAACCATGTTTGGCCTATTTAGTTTTTTTTGCAATATTTGAGGAAAGAAAAAGGAGAAGGTGAAAATAAATAGAGAAAAGGAGAGTTTTTCATGGAGAAAGGTTGCTAGGAGTAGCTTTGATAGTCAACATTATTTTATATGCATCGGGTCAAAGATTTCTTGGAGCAGAAGGAATTTAGCCATGGATAATTTTTTTCTTAGTTTTTATTTTGTTTCTATCGTGTTTATTTTATGGCACAATGAGCTAGACTTTTCCTACTCATGCTTAGAGTAGATGAACCTAGGATGATTTTGTGATTGTGATTGTTATTTGATTTAATATAATTATGTATTTTTTTCTTGCAATTTATCCAATCTGCTTTATTGTGTTGATTTTCTTAATTGTTTTTCTGTTGCCATCTGTTAGCTACTAGTTTATTTTACTACTTTAGTTTAGTTTAGTTAATTTAAGGTAGTTAGTTAAAGAAACATCTTTCATAGTCGGTTAGATAATAGAAAGAGGTGGAGTACGGTAGACAACCTTTGTTCCTTGGAAAAATGATCTTAGTACTCACCACTGCTATACGTTGATGATTGGTGCACTTGCATGTGAGTTCATATATTTTTTAGTATAAAGAGATTTGACGCATCTAAACTATTTATTAGTGTAGTGGAACGGGTTTTTTTGTAAACTACGAACACACCAAGTTTTTGGTGTCGTTATTGAGGAACATTTTTTTGAGTTTGCTACTTGAAAAATTTATCTTTAGTAATCAAGCCATTTATTTTATTTCAGTATTTTTTTCTCAAATTTTTAGTTATTGCCAGTTTTTTATTTGTTTTATCTCTTCTCATCGAAATTTTGGTGTATGACTCATAGCCATTATAATGAAGTTGTTGAAGTAGATTTGAAAATCGAGAGAACCTTGAAGAAAATTTTATCTTTAAGGGATACTAAGTCACAATCATCACATTCTAAATTGGAGCCGTAAGGAGAAAATCAGGAACAATTAATCATGGAGGGCTGCAATAAGCAAGGACTTTGTCAAAATATGCTAAACCCTTTTTTGATGGGATGTCGAGAATCGTTAGACCTCCTATCATTGCCAACAATTTTGAGAGCAATCCTAATATTTATTTAGATGGTGTAGAATTGTGTTTATTTCGATGACTTGGCAAATGAGGATCCTAATGCTCATATCGCTAGTTTCTTATAGATAAGTGATACATTTAGGAGTAATGGAGCTAGTGAAGATGACATTTGATTAAGGCTATTTTTGTTCTCATTGAGGAGTAGCCCTAAGCAATGGTTGACTTCACTTTTGAGAGATTTTATTGTCACTTAAAAAACTATTGCCAAGAAGTTCTTATTGAAATTTTTTCTTTCAGCTAAGATCATAAAGTTCCAAAATCACATTTCTGCTTTTAGTCAAATGGATTCAGAAACATTGTATGAAGTTTGAAAAGGTTCAAGGATATATTGAAAAGGTGTCCGCATCATGGATTATCTACAAGGATGGAAGTACAAACATTTTATAATAGCTTGAGTTATGTTTCAAAGTAAATGATAAATGTAGTGGCTAGTGGTACTCTTAATAGAAAGACACCTAAAGCAACATAAAAATTGATTGAGGAGATGATAATGAATAATTACCAATGGCAATCATCGTCCAAGATTAAGTCAAGTAGAGCAGCTGTGATTCAAAACTCTAATGCCTATTCAGTTTTAGCGAATCAAGTTGAGGCCTTGACAAGGCAGTTCAAGAACTTTTTAACTAATCAGAAGCAAGCTATGATATAATGCAAAGTCTATGGAGAAGGACATTCAAGTAGTGATGGTTAGGTGTCTAATTGGTTCAGCAAAACTGAGCAAGTAGACTTTGTTAGGACATTTAAGAAGTGATGGTTAGGTGTCTAATTGGTTGAGGAAAATTGAGTAAGTAAACTTTGTTGGAAATCTACCATGGCCACAAAACAATCCATATAGCAATACATATAATCCAGGATGGAGGAATCATCCTGATTTTTCTAAGCATAATCAAAGGCAACATCTGCTTGGTTTTCAGCCTCAAACATAAGAAAGGTGGCCAGCTATGGAAGAATTGATTTTCAAGCACATGTAGTAATTTGATGCTTGGATCAATGCAACGGATTCAAAATTGCAGAATATGAGAGCAAATATTCAGAACTTCAAGACCTAGTTGAGTCAACTTGCTAAGATGCTTTCCAAAAGACCAGTAAGAGCTATACCAATGAATACTGAGCCAAATCCTAGAGGAGTTTACAGTCTAGCTTTCCATCATAGGGTGGATGGTCAAGTGGATGTGAACGTGTTGGGAAGGAAGGAAAAACCTCCTTGAGTTATCAAGGAAGATTTCGGGTTAATGATGTTAAACCAAGCTCTCATTGGGAGGCAACCCAAACATTAAATCTTTTGTTTAGATTTTTTTTGTTTGTTTGGTTTGAGTAATAGTAGCTTAGTTACCTTTTCTTTATCTAGTAATCTTATGATTTACATTCTTGATGTGAGAACCTAGAGTATTTCGGGAAGGACTTTGCACTCAAAGTGGGAGGAAAGGGGTAAATTCATCCCGGGTTAGTTTGAAAATTTTTCTAGGTTTTGGGAGTTAAACACATTCTTATACATGCCATTATTCAAGGCCATGTTAACAAGATCTTAAACATAGCCATGTTTGGTTTATTAAAAATGATTTTTCACAAGGAATTTTTATTTGAGCCTTAGGAGCAAAACATTGTTTGTGTTACAATAATGTATTAAAACATGTTTATCTTATATGGTTTCATACACAACCATGTTCTTACCCATGTTTTCAAAAGATAAAACTTTGAGAAGTTAAACACATACAGTTACACAACCATTTTTTAAAAGGTGTTTATGTTACAGTCTTTTTACACCTTCATGTTTGTGTTGGGTTTCGGGAGCCAAACAATGCAGTGAAATTTAATCGAAACCCTCCAGGATCCAAGTGAAACGGGGTAAACCGGGTGTTCGAAAATTTTCATACCTAATTTTCGGTTGAGATCTCTCACTCAACTGTAGAGTGGAATCACAAAACCTGAATAGTTGACGTGTTCAGGCTCTCTATGGTATCCACACGAGCCTCTCAGGATCACCACGCTTCCATCACATCCCGGCAGAAGCGTTTCTCTTGCGCTCACAGTGCTAGCTTGCATCCTCCAAGGAATTGCAAGAGAAGAGTGCGGCTGTCTTTTTGGGAGGCTAGGGCAAGGAGACCTGCGAATTTCTCACTAAAAGTTGTATTTATAGTGTGACTCAACTTCCAGGCCTAATGGGTTTCAAAGCCCTAATCCAATTAGGCTTTAATTTCGGGCTTAATAATGGCTCAACTATTGGGCCCATTATTAATACGAAATTATTGTGAAACCAAAACCCAAATTATTAGCCCATGCACTCTAATGATCCAAATAGATCTATGTGTGTGACCCAATTGGCTCTTACCACGTTGGCAATGATCATAAATCACATTTATGATCATAAGCAATGAGCGGTGTCAAGCAACACATCATTGCTACCCAAGTGACAAGATTGTTGGTGATTCGACTAAACCTTTATGATCATCACCGATATATGCCATTGTCCCTTTGTTCAAGATATCAAGACTAAGCACGAGACATGGAATGTGTCACTCTCGTATAGCCCAATCTTTGGTTTCTTGATTACCGAGTAGACCAACTTAAACTGATGACATTGATATCGTATATCAACTCATCCGAGCATGGCCATGCATTTTTCTAAGTCTTACTCTATCAAGGGGCCCGAAGATATCACTCCCGTTACATAGGAGGGGCAAATCCCATCTTGATCATACAAATCCCTCCGCATGATATGTGACATACCCAATGACCTCCTTCAAGTTCACTTAGTTATGAGCAACAAAGGAAAGTATCAAAGTGTTTGACTCACATGTAGGGAACCTTGATGTTCTTAGGTCGAAGGACTACATATACCATGATCACTATGAGAATCACTTATGACAATAACGATCCATGAAGTGTTCTCATGGTGGGTTGGTCCAGTACACAAGTTCTCCAACTTGTACCCATATGTAGACTACATATCTCATATTAGTCTCCACATATGCTAGTCATTATATATTATTACAACCCACTCCACAATAATACTATACTAGGGACGTTTAAGAATATCATTATTCTAGGGTTACAATTATGTTTATTATGTTACGCAGAAACAAAACAACAAACATAATTGCTGGATTAATGCCTCAATAAAATATCATGACTCAATGTGCAAAAATACAATCATTTCATGATTGGCTTTTTGGGCACAACACTAACAGTTTGAAAGCATGTTTTGTCTCTAAATTTAAGAAATTTTCATTCTAAAGCACATACATAGTCTCACACACAACCATGTAGTTCATCATGTTTCACAAACACAGTTTTAACTCATATTTCTTTTTTTTTTTTTTCAAAATTTTTAGACTCCAAACTTCAAACACAGTTCGTTACATGCCCATGTTTAAAGTTGTGTTAACTATACATGGTTGCTTACATGCCCGTGTTCTATGTTTTCATTCTGTGATTTAAAATTTTTAGTGTTCAGACCTGATACATGACACATGCCATACTAGTGTTCAACAACATGATAGGGAAGTTTTAAGCAACACAATCTATTGTATGGCCATCTTACGAACCGTATTGCACAAATATATATATATATATATATATATATATATATATATATATATCTGATTGTGATTTTTGTTCCCCATTTCACGTGAAACTTGTTCCATCTTCTTCCTCGAGTCTCCAAACTCAATCCCTAGCTTCCTTGCATCGCGGGTATGGTTTTTCATCATCCAAGGACGTCATTCCTTATTTGGATTCTTGATTTTCATCCCTGCATCTTTGATTTGCTTTTTCTTGTGGCTATTTTCTCTCTCTAACTTTATTTGAGATTTATGAAAGAATAGCTTGATTTCTTACTATAGGACGGTTTAATATGAGCTAGTTGATTGATTTATCATGCCTATTCATGTTATTTTTTAGTTGATAGTGCATTTTGTGAGAATTGAAATTTTTAGATATTGTGTTTGGAAGAGGAAGGGTTAGAATTGTATACTTGATAGATTTATTGATTTGTTTGACGATTTTATAAGTCTTATTGCTTGAATGAATGATTATATGGATTATGATTTACTATGAATGCCTTGGTTATCATATTTTGCTTTTGAATTTCATGAAATCTTGGAATTGATAGTCTTTTGGTGTGGTAGTGAGTAGGTTTCTTGCACACCAAGAAAGAACCTAATTATAAGTTATGTTGTTTGAATTCCATGTTTGTCATGCTTTTAGCCTAGGTTGTTAAGCCTAATCACCTTAATTCCTAAAGCTAAAGTCTAATTGTTTCATAAGATGGAATTTATGGATTCTTGGGTATAGTTCTTGTTAGATTTATTGTAGTATATTGTGTGTTTGAGATAATTGTTGCATAAGGAAAAATCTTTTGCTTTTTTAAGGATGGGTAAACATCAGGAAAAGCTAGCTATTTGCCAAGAAGCCAATGAATAAGCCGTAGAATTTGAACCCTATTCTTTGACTTCAAGGAGGATTTGTAGTGGGGTAGATATAATATCTTGATGGCGAAGAAGTTCAAGGTCAATACGATGATTGACTGGGAGACTCCAACATAGCTAGGGTTGGTCGAGGAGGTCTGAGGACTAGTGAATTTTTATGGATGGTTGTCAGTGTTTGACTACCAGGAGCCTACATACAATGAGCTTACCTTTAATTTTTAAGCATGCTACATGACAACATCAACTGGAGCCAATCGCAAATGATGAAATTTTTACCAAGAGAGTGGGACTTCGAGATGAGCTTAGATAAGCTAGGGTAGCACTTTGGTTTCTACATGTAGGAGTTCATCAATTTTGACAAGCATAGAGGCTCGAATTGCTGGTTTTGTACTGCCACCCCTAGTCCATAGGAATTCTAGCATGAGATTGCTGAGGACGCTAGAGTCTTTTAGTCCATAGTGTCTAAGGCATCCAGTTTGAGGTCACCAGTGGTAAGATATGTGCGTTACTTGATCACCCACACCATTGCTGGTAGGAGGAAGAGTATGGGCATAGTGATGAAGACGGATCCCTTCTACCTTTTCTACATCGTCTGTCAAGTGTGCTATCACTTAGGAGTATTTTTTTCTTGGTTGGCATGTGACACTACTTGCCATGCAATGACCTGGGAAATATGTGTAGGATCGTACGTGATGAGGTTAGACCAGAACCTCGATATTTTCCCACTAGAAAGATTGCTTATAGAGGTGGCGAGATCTAGACAAGGCTATGAGGACGCTTAAGAAGACCAAGCTTCTTAATGGGTCGATGAGATTTATACTGAGGACTTAGGAAGAGATTCAGGAGGAAGAGATAGCTGCTACGCAGGCTCATGCTTCCCCTACATCTACTAGTGCTTGATAGCACACTTTATCAGATATTTTTTAGAGGTGGCAGCTTATCTTGGATCGCCTTGACTTCATGACTAATCAGATTCTTGCATTGATCTCCCACCTCTCTACTGTTGAGGCGAGGACACTAAGGTTCAAGGAGACGATACGCTTATACTTCCCCTAATCAGATCATGCTGGTACCTTAGGACATGCTCACCATTCCTTCTATCATGATGATGACTCAACTGACTAATTTATTTTTATGGTGAGTATGGATAGCCAGAATGGTGTTAATAAGTCTTATCGAGCCATTGAGATGAAAGATGAGGCCACCAATGATGAACTATCGATTGATGGAGCTGAGGAGGCAGTAGCAGAGAGAGTCAAGCCTAGTGATGCTATTGTTGATAAGAAAGTTGAGGAAAGAGCAGTGGAGACTGCCATGGTTGTTGCCGAGGAGGTTGGAAGGACCAAAGTTGATCCCATGGTTATGGAAAATGGTACTGAGCTTAGGGTTGTTAAGAATCCTTCACCTCCAGGGGATGTGTCCATTGCTATCCAGGATATTCATTTATTTATTTATGTTATATTATTATTATTGTTGCTACACTTCCTATTTTATAGTTCTGTGTTATTTCTTGTTAGATATGTTTGACTTTGTTATTAAAGCATCAGTTGCTCTTTTTCTATTTCTTATAATTTTGCTTGAGCTGTTATATTTTCTTTTCCTATATTTTGTGATTGATCATCTTTTTTTGTTTTCTTTGGAAGCCTTTAAATTTTGGATCGGAAGCCTAAATCAACCTTTTTTTTTATAAACTTTTTGGTTCACTGACTAGCAAGACAAGTAATTGATTTTTCTTTTATTAGTCTTTATTACTCCTTATTTTTCAATTTATTTTCCATGCTAGTCCATTGAAGGTAATGTACAATTTAAGTGTGGGGGGAGTGGGTAACATCTTTAGCTTTTATTTATTCTATTTTTGCTTATTTATTTTTAGAAATATTTTTTAGCATTTGTGAAAATTTTTTAATTTATGGAGCTTATTTTGTTTTGAATCATTTTATTGACATTTTCTCATTAGGGAATAGTTGTTAATTTAATGTCTTAAGTGCTTAACTTGAAGACCAAGTAAGTGATTCCTAATCTTTCACTTTGATGCTTAAGTTGTTTTTGAAATGTTTTTGCAATCAGTTACCAAGGTAGTGGAAGATAGCATCGAGAAGCTATTTTTGCATCAAGTTTTTGTATTTAATTCATTGTTCAAATCATTTTTGGTTTTAAGTTTCTATGATGGTTTGTAGTAAGTTTGGTTGATCGATTTATAGTTGATTGTTGATAAAGTAAAGTAAAGTAATGTAAGAATTTGCTAGTTCACCATTTTTATTGTTGAAGTCAGTTGGCATCTTCTTTTAAGGTAAAAGTCGATCATAGCTCAAAAAGATGTTAAGAACATGAGTATGATCAAAGATAATCTTTGATTGTGTTGGGAATTAGCTTGGGTGTAAACTGAGCTCTTGTAGTGTATACTTGCTACAAACATTTTTAGTACATGACAAGAATTGGTTGAAAATAAAAGAAAGGAAAAAGAAATTGGGAAATTCAATTAACCACCCATTCCATAGTTTTTTGTTTGAATGGTTGTGCATAGTGAGCTCCGACTTAGTGTGGTTTGTGCTTTTTACTTGAAAATTTGATGTTATTCCTTCAGTTTTAAGAGATATGGGTTACTAACTTGAGAATGAATTTTTTCCTTTAAATTATAAGTGGCCGAATAGGGTCCTAGTGTCCTAATTTGCTAACACTGGTAAGCTCCTTGGAAACTATGATCCCACTTAGGTTATAATTAGCTTGTCATTACTTGTGAAGTATCTTAAATCATTATGTGCAATTAGTTACTTATTCTACCCTACATAGAAAATATGCATGCATCCTAGCTATGCAATAACAATTAAATAAAAAAAACATTGAAAATAGTGCCGATAATTAATGAAAACACAATTCAAAATGAGCCAAGACGTAAAACTTTAGCTGCTTTAACTTTAAGCAGCAACTATATGCATACATCTCAAATTTATATGCACCCGAATGTAACCCTATTGTTATACACACCAGTGGATATTAGGCAATCTCTTTTCATACCATACATATATAAGAAGTAACATGTATCTACTAAGATCCATCCTTAACTCTTCACTCAAGTAAGCAAGCTTCAAGTGATGTGCCACACTTTCTTTATACTCATTTAGCCTCAAACTGTAAGGCAAACACTTTGGTTAATACTAGTTTATACTACAAGTGTCTTAAAAACATAAGATTTCCCATTGAAGGAGTACCTTCAAACCAATAAAACCTAGCCTTAACAACTACCCTTTGGCAACCGTTAAGCCTGACTAGCCCCTTAATATCAGCACAACACTTAAATGATTAGTACTCTAAAGTACTCAGTAAGGAATTCGACACCTGCAGTCATAAACAAATGCAAGCATGCAAAAGCACAACAAACATATATGCATACAAACAAACCAAGCAATCAAACAACATAATGAACAATAAACACATGTAATTAATAAACATAAAAAAAATGCAATGTAATGTATGGATGGATGAGTGAATGCACATGTTTATGCACTTAGGACTTCTTTACAGCCGAAGGTGTTCTTAACTGCCATGAGCGCATATGGTTGGGGTAGCTTGATACTTGCCCTTGTATCTGATGCTAGCACTTGATTAAATCCCATGAAGTCTTCCTTACGGGCAACTTAAGTAAGTCATCACTTACTTGACCTTGCCCGCCTTTTTACGGGCTACTTAAGAGTAAATCATCATTTACTCACCTCTTATCCGTAACCTCCCCTTACTTGTTGTTCTGGGTAATTGAACTTAGTGGCCAAACTTCACCACATTCCCTTGAACTCGACTTGGGCAACTAAATGGATTCACTTACTGAGCCCATCGACTTGGTTAGGACTTCTTGGGCACCGCTCAATGCCCGAAGGCACTTAGCCTCTACCCTTGGGTCATCAAGGGTCCCAGACCTTTCTTGGGTCATTCTCCAATGATGGAGGTTCACAAGCTCACCCCTTGGCCATTGAAGGACTCTTACAATACTAGGTCCCTCTTTAGTAACTTATTTGTAACTTAAGGCACCTCATTTACCCACTTTTCATCAGCCCTCTTAACCACCCATTTATTACCCATTTATTGATGCATACTTAAATCTTTGGAGGACTTTTGACCCATGTTAGGACACCCCCTAAACCTTAGGAATTGATTTGGGACACTTAGAAACAAGGTTGGCACAAGTCAGGCAGAATGCTGTAGCATTGCATTTTGCGGTGTGCCAACATTGTGATTTTATGAAGGTTGATGGAATTGATGCGATAGCACCATTATAGTTGGTGTGATAGCATTGTAAATTTTAGGCAGCTTTTTCTTCATTTTGAGCTCAATGCGATAACATCAAATAGTCAGTGTGATTGCATTAACCCTTGGAGTTGCATTTCTTCAGCCCTTTCTCGGCCAATTTTTTTCCAACTTTTACCCAAACAAGTTACAATCACTTTTGGCTCATTTCAACTTACTCCCAAGTGTTCTAACACCACTTATATATCATTTAATCATGCCATAACTTAAAATCTCTTATCTCAAATCCAAGTTAAGCAAGATCTCAAGCAAATATACCACACAAAATTCCCTTGAGCACAAATTGCTTTCATTGAGTTCCAAGCCTAAATCCAAGAAAAATGGGCACCACAAGCACAAAATTAAGGCCATCACTAACCATATTTCAAGCTTAGAACCAACTTAAACCCATAGATAAAGCATACCTTTAGGTTTTAACCTAAACTTGGAGGAATGAGTTCTAAAGCACCAAATACACCAACTTCTAGCTAGGAGAATGAAGCAAATTTGGAAGATTTGAAGACTAATGGTGATGGATGAAGGGAAGAATGAAAATGAGTTGGGAGAGATGATGAATAGTAGCTTGATTGTTTAAAAGAAATATCTCCAACCACCCTGGCTAACTTTGACTTACTTCCTCTACTTGCAAAATTAATTTTTTTTCCTTCTCACTAAAATTCTTCCTTAAACCATCCCTTTTGGTCCTATGGTTAATTGTTCTCCTTACTCCTAGCCTTTAAACTTTATGCCATAAGTGGCACAATAGCCATAATTTCTTAATGTATGCATTTTGGTCCCGAAACTCTCATTCTTGGTTCTAATGGTTAGAGTAACTTATAGCCTTAAATTATTTGATAAAAATTATTTACATGACCTTAATTTCACTAAAATTACAGCTATGCCACTCTCTTGGGTCAAAATTACTATTTTCCCCTTCTTTCCCTTTAGGTGCCAATTACACTTTGGAACTCAACTTATCCTTACTTAGCTTGCTTTTCTTACTTAATAAAACTTATTTTAGGAAAATAACTTAGGATTTACTTACCTTGGAATCCAAACTATGAGAAGTACTTGGAGAGCCTTTAAATTATAGCTTGAGAATGAATTATTCTCATTAATTTTTTTTTGTTTTGAAAACTGTTAGATAGGTAGAGTTGCATGCTTGGTAGTTTTGTTAATTTCTTAAGATAATTAGAGTCCCAATCTTCTCTACATATTTTTTCTCAAGGAAATGATTCTAGATTTTACTCAATTTCGAAGTTTTAAGAAATTTTCTGATTCATTTTCTCTTGAGTTTTTGCTTGATGGCAAGCAATAGTTCAAGCATTGGGGAAAGATTTGAATTGCTTATATTTACTCATTTTTTCTATATATTTTTCCATTGTGCTTGCCTTTCTTTTGATATGTTTTTACCAGGATATGGTGCTTAGTTGGTTCATATTTGTTTATAGGTTACATCTCAACTTCATTTGAGTTAGAAAGGATTTCTACAAAGTTTTGGTTCAAATTTTGTTTCATCCTTTGTTCTTACTTTTTTTATTTGCTACATCCCTAAATCAGATTGTGTCGCTAGCCATTCTTGTTGGGTTTTGTTTCTACGTATTTGGCAATTAAAGACTATTTCAAGATTTTACCTAATGTGCTATTGCTTTGTGATAATTCATTCTTTTCAGCCATTTTTTTATCTTAATTGTCCTTATCCTTGTTTTGTTTGGTACCTTATTGCCAATTTTTCTTATTCTCCAATTCTGTTTCATTTGAATTTTCCCTTTCTTGTTTTCAGCTGCCCTATCTCACTGTTCATTATTTTTATTTCATTTTCTTCCTTTTGTTTAACTGTGCCAATTGTCCTTAGTTCTTACTAGGTAGTGACATAATAATGCACCAAGTTCTAGTTCTTATGACTATTGGCAAGTACTGTGAATGGATACCTTATGACATTGCATATACACCATGGGCACACATAATACTTGGCTAGTGATGGTGGAAAGTACGGGAGGCCATTCTTAATAAAGATAGGAGTGAGCTATCTATCTTGCACAATGAGAAGGAGATCATAATTGTACTTTGAAGTCTACGGCAAATTGCTAAGGATTGAAAGAGGTTTTTTGGTGAAGCCGATTGGAAAAAAAAATAAGAAGTTTGAGGGCCTAGCACAAAATTTTGAGAGGAACATTGGAGGAAAGATAGAAAGATGTGCGAAGAGTAAAATTGAATGGGAAAAGAGTGGTGGAGAGTTCCTGAGAGAAAAAATTGAGCGGGATGATGAGAGAAAATAAGAGTGTATCCTTGTTCCTAAACTAAGTGAAGAAAGGTTGTCTTTCAGAGATATTTTGTTATTTAACTTAACAAATTCTTCTTTTCATGTTTTTGTATCTTCTTCTTAGGAATTCTCAAATATGGAACCAAAGGAAGCAAAAAAGATGACTACAACAGAAGTTGAATCCGAGGAGGTGCCTAAAGAGAGCCTAACTGAGGCTTTGAGCATTGTCTCGCCAATGCAAAAAAAAAAGGATACCTGGAGACTAACACTTCATTCCATAATGTATATCTTTCTTTTGAGTAGGTTTAGCAATTTCTTGAATGATTTTGATGTGTTTAGATCATGCTTTTTTTTCAAATTTTGTTATGCAAGATGGTTCTCACCACTTTAGGTTGAGTGCATCTAGTCTATTTATGAGTCATAGAAGTACTTCTAAAGGGAAAGCTATATTGGTATCTAAGTTTTATTGTTTTATAGTCATGTCACATTATTTTTGTTTGTCACCAGCATCTAGCATGTTTCCGGGTTCAGTTAATTGTGTTTCAATTGTTTAGAGTGCAAACTGTTATCAATGATTTTAAGTCAGATTTCTTAAAGAAAATGTGTAATCATGATTTAGTTTGTCAAAATTGTCTAGCATTTGTTTAAAGTCCATGCATAATGTTGCATGTTCATAGTTAGGCCGAATTTGTTTCAAAACTTAATTTTTTGAATGGCTTGAGAAGCCTTATGTTTTGTTTTGTGCATTTGTTGTAAAACCAAGAGCTTTTCATTTATAACCCTCATTTACCTGCAAGTATACGAGGTCGTCATGTACTAAAAGGCAAATATAGGTATTGTACCAAGAGATAATGAGATTTTACCAAGATTTGAATTTTAACTACTCAAGCTACCTAAACTACCATGGAAAAGTATTGGGATAGAGTGGATGAAATTGTTAATTACTAATGAAATTGTTAATTACTAATGCAATGTGAGATGTTAAGCTAAAGGACTAAAATAGGTACTAAAAGAGACTTGTCAAAGGGGCTAAAAATGTGAAAACCATCCCATTAGGATTCCACTCCCTTTCCTTGCTACCCAAGCTAATTGAAGCCCTAAGATAGTCACCCCTTGTGTGGTGATGAGATTTAAAGTTCAAAAACCCCTTTCTCAAGACAAGTTTTTGCTTAGCCATAATTAAACAAGTCATTACTCAAGCACATGTTTTAACCTAAGATGGATTAAGCCTTAACCCTTTTTTAAACACCTAATGAATTCCTAGATTACCTATAATCTAATAAACCCATTATGCCCTACTCTTCTTTTCCATCCCTTTTTTTTTCCTCCCTTAAGAACTAAATGGGATTGGTGATTTATATGAGGTGGCGTTTAAACACACAACATTTAGCACAAGAATAGGCAACACAAGTGATCCATATCCATAAAAAATCAACAGAGATCCATTGAATAGCAAGAAAAAGAAGTGTCATCGTAGAGAGATGTAACAACCTACTCACAATCCACCATGTTGTTCAACAATAAACCCATAAACAAACTAACCATGAAAATCCAACTAAATGAGAAAAGGAAAAGGGGAAACCCAAGATGGATGCTAGTAGTCTAAGCCCCCTTCACCCCTAATCTCCTTCTCCAAGCTTCAAGCATTCTCCAATGGTTGAAATCCCAAGAAGAGATGAGAAAAAGATGGTGCCAAGGTAGATGATGAGCTCTTCATTTCCTTCCCTTATTTATACCCCAAACCTCCTATCTCTTCTCTTTTTCTTCCAAAACCCTAAAAGGATAAAAATCCCTCTTCCAAGGATAGGTCATCAGGTAGGAAGTGTGGGCAACCATCAAAATTGTGAGGCTCGGCGAAATAGAGTAGACGTTGGTGACTCGTCGCCAATTGGGTCGAGATGGCGGCGACGCATCACCAATTGGCAAAAATTTGACAGAACGTCGCTAACGTTGGCAGCGCGTCGCCAACGCTTTATTTTATCTTCAACCACTTCGCATGCCCAAACTCTGTCTCGCTCAATTCCGCTCCAAACTGCTATGTTCATAACGCCATCCAACTTGTAGAAAGCCAATGAGAACAAGAAAATACTAAGATAAAAGGGAAGAGATACAAGTAATTAGCGGTCAAAGTTGCCAAAAAGTCAATTACTTTGACTGTTGAATTATACGCCTAATAAACTGCCCTAAACTTAAACTTAAGCTAGTCCCTAGTGTGCCTAACCTAGAAAAACTAAACACAACAAAACATAGAAACTACAATGTCAACCAATCGCCACACTTGAACTTCAATGATTCACTAGTTCAACTTCAAAAGAAGAAATGGTGACTAAGGAAAGAAAGGTTTTGCTACTTAAGGTGGAACCCTTGAGGGGTCATACCCTCAACACTTAGCTCAATTCCTACTAAGAAGTTATGCCATGTAACTTGAAACTTATACCATGCTTCTTTCCATAGGCTTGCAAGAGGATCCAACTTCCCCTACCATATTCCTCTACGGTAAGTTGTATAACACTTAAAGCTCAAATGATTTTTTGAAAGGTTGCAATGGGTCTGGGCTAGGAAAAGAGGAGGAACAGGATGAAGGCTTTCTAAGTGGAGCTAATGAGGAATTCAAATCAAGGGCTTAAATGAAACAATCGAATTGAACAAGCGTCAACCCAAGGTCCACCAGCACATTACACCTCTTAACCAACTGCTATTTCCTCTTCATGTATTTCGCCATTTAGTAAGTGTACAAATAGGAGCTCTGCCTGTACCCAAGCTACTAACTCAATACAATCCAAGCTACTAACTCAATACTCAAGCATCTTTTTCAAGTTGTGATCAACTCTTGCCTTAGGAGAAGATCCCAACCTACTTCAACACTACAAAATAGCAGAGTAGTAATTAATTTTTTTCTCATCAAACCCCCTTACGAAACTTGCTCTTATTTCACTATTTCATTCAACTCAATGCAACCTCTTCTAAGCCCATGATTTACATTTTCCACCTTGGGTGAAAGCAAGGATATAAAGAGAGTGAGAGCTCAAAATATGGGTGAAACAAAAAAAAAAAAAGTAATTAAGCACAAAGGGGCTTACTAAGAGGAAGCATGATAGGGTTGGCTATTTAGGGAAAAGGTTCATCTTATGAAACCAAATGAGCTTCAAATTTCATACAACTACTGTGGATTTGACGAGTCCTCAGGGAAGTTCTAGATTGAAACATAGCACAAGGATCTCAAAAGAGAATAAGTTCATAGCACAATAATCCCAAGCTTAAAACATCACACCACAAAGGTTCCACCAAAAGCTTCAAAACTAACTTTCCACATTCACCAAAACTTCAAGAGAGTAAAACTAGCAACCACATCCATCCACATACAATGATGGTTTCCATTGGGTCCTAAGAAAAATGAAATAGGAAAACACGAAAAGAGATCAACCTATATGCTCCTACATGCAACCTACAAAGATTAAATGAAAGAAAAGCAAGAAAAAAAAGTCACCCTAAAATGAAACAAACAAGATTAAACTAATTCTCAAGAAAACAATTTAGACTAAAATAACCCAACAAACATGAAAGAACGAAAAACAATGGCACAAACAAGGAATAGTAGGCATGACTATCAAACAAAACCCCCCCAAACTTAAGCTCAATATTGTCCTCAATATGAGTGAAGAATAGAAAGGAGTTGTTCAAGAATCATACTTGGGGGCAGATGTTCCCGCCCCTACTAATCCTCACCCAGGTCATCGTGGCCCGAAGGGCTACCGGCCGGAGGGAAGGAAGATGGACCCTCAGATGGGTCACAGGGAGGACTGAAATGCGGGTAGAATGGAGGGGGATGGCTGGAGGGATCGGCATGTACCACTGGTATGCCGATGGGTGGAAATGTGGAGGAATCGGTTGGAAAGGTGGGTATTCCTGAAGTAGGCTCTGCTGTTGCTGGTGGCCCCAATGAACTTGGCCAGAGAGGGATTCTTGATTACCGGTGAGGAGAGATAGGCCTTCACGTATTTCTTTAGCAAAAAAAGTGAAGGTACCACCAACCGATTTGAACTGGGCTACCGACTCATCGTGCTACTTTTTCATGAGGATGTACATCTTGTTAAGTGCCATGGCTAATGATGCCGGAGTAGCGGTAGCCGGTTTGATCAATTGCTCATAAGGCCCCCCTCCCTTATCTCCTCCCCGATCCTGCTCCTGAAACTGATCTTCCTCTTCTTCTTATTCTTCAACTTGTTCTTGCTCATGAACGGCGTTTTCCTCCTCATCCTTTGAAGCTATTTCTTGAATGCCTGCTGACGCTCCACTTAGTTTGTCCACTAAAATTGGCCTTATGGCCAAAGATACTTTCAAGGGGTCCTCTAAGTCGACACCGGCCCTCAAAAGCAAACTAGTGATTAACTGTGGGAAAGGTAGGTTCCCCCGCTTCGACTTTGTGGCACAAAGGATATGCTTGAGGATGAAGCATCCGACATTTACCCGGAAATCACATGCAATGCAATATAGGACCTCCAAATGGTCCAGGGTGACTTCCTGAACATAAGTCATCGGGACAAGGAAAGAGGAGATGAAGTAATTCCATGCTTTCATCTCAGGTAGGAGGGCTGAGGAGCTGAAGTAAAGCTTCTTGTGAGACTGATCCTTGCTCAATGTCCAGTTGACCGGGTGACCGCACACTATCTGAGCCATCTGCTTAAGTGTGGCTTCCTTGATTGATTCTCCAATTAGTGGGTTGATCTGAAGCAAGCTGTTGATAGTTATGTTGTCGTAGTGCATGCTGCGAGTCCTTACAAAGCAAACCTTTGCCCAACGATTCAAATAATATGCCCCCATTAGATTCGTATAGAACTCCATGATCAGTATTTTAGGCACCTCCGCCTGAAGATGAGCAACCCAGTGCTGCCATCCTCGCCTCTCCACCACTCTCAGAATACCCTCGTTTTCTTTCTTGGAGAAGTCAAAGCCCAGCTTCGGTGTCAACTTGCAGATCGAGAACCCTTCAAAATAGTTGTGTGCCCGATAAGAGACAAAATGGTTCTTGTCATAAGGAGGTTCTTGAGGCTCCTCCTCACGAATCCTTTTTGCTCTTCCCTTTTCTTTAAGAGAATGAATTGGCACCGACTTGCGAGGCATGTTTCCTACAAAGCCAAACACAAAATTCAATTCAAATTCCTTTACATGAAAAATTATGGGACAAAGAACTAGCATTCACCCCCACGAATACAACTTCAACTTGGAAAACTACACAAGAAAAGCTCATGCAAAGTTGAGGTATTTCGATGCATAGTTCATGTTCATACTAACATATTGGAGCACTCTAGGATATTGTTCTAAGTGTTGTGAGGCATGAGCACATTGGGATTAGGCATATATGCAATACATACTTGCTAATCAAGCAATTCATCATGAAGGACGAAGCCTAGGCCAAGAGTTGTATGCTCATAAACATGCTATCACAAGTATCCTTACAATAGTCCATACATAATTATTGCCTTTGCTACATGTGAAAATCATGCTTCTGGGTGTAAACCAACGACACAAACTTACTATAACACCCTGCTGCTGGGCCGAACCCACCACGAGCGTATTACAGACAGAGCCCGACTACGAGCCTGACCGGATGCACTAGCCCATTGGGCTGGACACTATCCGTAAATCCGTATTGACTAGGTCTGATGGTTAGACGCGACTGCCTTCGGGGAGTGTAAATCCGTGCGGTCGGGAGTTCGACTCCCAGTGTGGCCAAAGCGGACAATACGGATTTACGGATAGTGTCCAGCCCAATGGGCTAGTGCATCCAGTCAGGCTCATAGTCGGGCTCTGTCTGTAATACGCTCGTGGTGGGTTCGGCCCAGCAGCGGGGTGTTACATAAAAACGCGCGTCTAATGGTTAGACGCGACTGCCTTCGGGGAGTGTAAATCCGTGCGGTCGGGAGTTCGACTCCCAGTGTGGCCAAAGCGGACAATACGGATTTACGGATAGTGTCCAGCCCAATAGGCTAGTGCATCCGGTCAGGCTCGTAGTCGGGCTCTGTCTGTAATACGCTCGTGGTGGGTTCGGCCCAGCAGCGGGGTGTTACACTTACAATATGCTATACCAAGATGAAACCCACACAAAGAATTGAGATAAACAAGAAGCACATGAAACCACATTGTTGTGCAAAGTACCTATGGAGAAACTTGAGTTACACTTTTCCAGAAACAATCAAATGTTAAATTCAAGCACCCTAGAGCAAATTAGTAGGAATTCAAACTTGACCCACTCCTAATCCATGTAGATAAAACTTTTGGAGTCCATCAACCAACAAGAATAAGCATCATCAAGAAATTGCCATGAAAATTTCGTGGCCCTCTTTGTGGGCAATTTTTCTAACTATAATTTTCATTCCAAATCCATAACCCAATCTATAAAACATTCCCAATACATATATATACTCAATGTAGATCAAAATCAAGTAAGAAATCCATAAAACCAATGTACAATTAATCACTTTCAAGACCCAGCAAGCATGCACGGTTCGCACCCAATAAAGCATAAAAAAGGACAAGAGAAGAAAAAGATTAGGAAGAAGAACTTACTGGTTTCGAATCTTAAGAGAAAAACCAACAAGAAAATCAAACCGTGAGGCTTACGGAAGGGCTAGGGTTTGAGAGTTGAGAGGTTCTTTGGTGGAGGGGTGAGTTAAAAAGTGAAGAAAAGTGAAAACATAAGAGACAAAAACACAGTTTAGGTATTAGCGACGCGTTGCCGCTGAAGGTGAAATTCTAGTGATACGTCGCCAACGTTATGAACGTTCTATTATTTTTTTGCAAATTGGCGACGTGTCGCCAGCATTTGTGAACACACCTTCAATTTTTAATAGTTTTGTAATTTAGCCCTCTAATTTTCTACACTTACTCACTTACTCCTTGACCAATCAAAGAATTGTACTTCCCCATGTTGAACTAGTGTTGTCCATCCCCTCATTTCTTTTTCCTATGGCTCTTCCAACCCTACAAAAACACATTAAAACACCAAATAACCACAAAATAAAAAAAAACACAAAGTAACTTATGAATGTGAAAAGACAAGATCATGGAAATCGGGTTGCCTCCCGACTAGCGCTTGGTTTTATGCCCCTAGCTAGGCGCCTTTGACTATTCCTTCGAAGGTCAGGTTCGGCCAAAATCAATTGGCCAATGTGCCAAAGTTCATAACCATAATAGGCTTTTACTTGTTGTCCATTGACTTGAAATATGGATCCATCATGACCCTTGAGCTCCACTGCTCCATATGGCTTCACCTTAACCACCTCAAACAGGCTCGAGCACTTCGATTTTAACTTTCCCGGGAAAAACCTCAACCTTGAATTGAAAAGCAACACTTTTTGTCCCGATTGGAAATCCTTCTTCACAAGCATCTTATCATACCAAAGCTTTGTTCTCTCCTTGTAAATCTTTGCATTCTTATAAGCATCAAGGCGGATTTCATCCAACTTATCCAATTGGATAGCTCTCTTTTCTTGGGCACTCTTCAACTTAAAATTCATTTTCTTCACCGCCCAATATGACTTGTGCTCCAACTTCACCGGTAAGTGGCAAGCCTTCCCAAACACAAGTCGATATGGAGACATTCCAATTGGTGTTTTGAATGCCGTTCGATATGCCCAATATGCATCATTCAACTTTTGTGACCAATCTTTTCGATTGATGCCCACTGTCTTTTCCAATATTTTCTTGATCTCCCGGTTTGAAATTTCAACTTGGCCATTCGTTTATGGATGATAAGGAAAGGACACTTTATGCTGCACACTGTACTTCACTAGAGCTTGAGCCAAAGTCTTGTTGATGAAGTGTGATCCCTCATTAGAGATAATCGCTCTAGGTGTTCCAAACCTTGCAAAAATATTCCTTTGAAAGAACTTGACAACCACATTAGCATCACAAGAAGGGGTGGCAATGGGTTCGACCCATTTAGAAACATAATCAACCGCAAACAAAATATAATGTTTGCCAAATGAGGGAGGAAAAGGACCCAAAATATAATGATTGCTAAATGAGGGAGGAAAAGGACCCATAAAATCTATACCCCATAAATCAAACACTTCTACCTCAAGAATATTTTTGCAATGGCATTTCATCTCTCCTAGAAATGTTTCCTAACCTGTGGCATCTATCACATGTTTTCACAAAGGTATATGCATCCTTAAATAAAGATGGGCAATAATAGCAGGTTTGCAATACCTTACTTGCCATCTTGGAAGCTCCAAAGTGACCGCCACATGGTGAGGAGTGACAATGGTGGAGAACGTCCTTTATCTCCTTATTTGATATGCACCTCCTTATAATTTGGTCGGCACACCGGCCAAAAAAGATACGCTCATCCCAAAGATAATGTTTGACATCGGCTTGAAACTTCTTCTTTTCTTGGTAAGACAAGTTTGGTGGCAAGACTCCACAAGCTAGATAATTCACATAATCCACATACCATGGCAACTTACCTTCTACTTTGAATAGAATTTCATCCAGGAAGTGCTCTTGAATAGGTCTCTCTAAAGGTTGCTCTTGGCCTTCCAATCTAGATAAGTGGTCGGCCACAAGATTCTCACATCTTTTCTTGTCCTTCACCTCGAAATCAAATTCTTGAAGCAAGAGAATCCATCTTATAAGTCTTGGTTTGGCATCCTTCTTGGTAAACAAATATCTAATTGCCACATGACCGGTGTGAACCACAACTTTAGAACCCACAATGTAAGACCGAAACTTGTCCACCGCATAGACCACCGCTAAGAGCTCTTTCTCCGTTGTGGTGTAATTTTGTTGAGCTCCATCCAAGGTTTTGCTAGCATAATAGTTAACTCGAAAAATATTTTCCTTCCTTTGACCCAACACCACTCCTACGGCGAAATCGTTAACACCACACATGATTTCAAATGGTTCCTCCCAATTGGGTGCTACCACCACCAGCGCACTCACCAATTTCTCTTTCAAGATCTTGAATGCTTCCAAGCAACTTTCATCAAAATGAAATGACACATCCTTCTCAAGTAAGTTGCGTAAGGGCTTAACAATCTTGGAAAAATCCTTTATAAATATTCGGTAGAAGCTGGCATGCCCTAAGAAACTTCTAAACTCTTTCACATTGGAGGGAGGTGGTAAGTTTTCAGTGGCCACATTCTTGGCTCTATCCACCTCCATGCCCTCACAAGAAATTTTGAGACCAAGCACTATCCCTGAGCTAACCATGAAGTGACACTTTTCCCAATTCAAAGCTAAGTTAGTTTTTTGACATCTCTTCAAGACAAGAGCTAGATTATCCAAACATGCATAAAAAGAATCACCAAAGACCAAAAAATCATCCATAAATACCTCCATGCATTTTTCCACCATGTCTGAAAAGGTGGCCATCATACATCATTGAAAGGTTGCTTGCACGTTGCGAAGTCCAAATGGCATTCTTTGGAAGGCATATGTACCCCAAGGACTAGTAAAAGTAGTCTTCTCTTGATCCTCCGATACTATCACAATTTGATTATAATCCGAATACCCATCCAAGAAGAAATAAAACTCATGCCCCACCAACCTATCCAATATTTGATCAATAAAAGAAAGGGGGAATTGATCTTTCCGGGTAGCATTGTTGAGCTTCCAATAATCGAAACATACTCTCCATTTGGTGACTAACTGAGTAGAAATCCATTCATTGTTATTATTGCCCACCACGGTTGTACCACCCTTTTTAGGTACCACTTGCACCGGGCTTACCCATTGGGAATCCGAGATTGGGTAGATAATCCCGTCATTGAGAAACTTCACAATTTTTTCTTTTACTACCTCCTTCATCTTTGGATTGATCCTTATTTGAGCTTTAATGGAAGGCTTAAAGTCATCTTCCATAAGAATCTTATGCATGTAAATTTCTGGGCTAATTCCCTTGATGTCGGAGATGGACCAAGCTATTGCCCTCTATGCTCCCTCAACACTTGAATCAATTTCTCTTCCTCCGAAGTAGTCAATGTAGAAGAAATAATTACCGGAAGGGACCCTCCATTGTGAAGATAGACATACTTGAGATCTTTTGGTAGTGGCTTCAACTCCAACTTAGGCTCTTCCTTGAGATCACAAGATAAAAGTTGCTCTACCTTTTTTCTTGGAACTTGCAACTTTCCACAATAATCAAGGGTAAACAAGGTGCCCATTACTTCATAGTCTTCCTCACCACATGAATTCCCAAAAACAAGTGCCATTATGAGTAAGTCCTCAATAAGCAATAAATCCCTTATCTCTTTAATACAAGAATCAATCACATCAACCATAAAACACTTGGGCATCTCATCATCAATAGATTTCATGGCTTGAGCAAGATTGAAAGTAATTTCCTTATCATTAGCTCTCAAAGTGAGATTACCTTTTTCCACATCCATCATGGCTTTCCCGGTAGTGAGGAATGGTCTCCTAAGTATGATTGGCATGTTTGGATCTTCCTCCATGTCCAACACTACAAAGTCTACTGAGAATATGAACCTGTTGACCTTAACCAACACATCCTCCAAAACACCTTTTGGAAAGGTGAATGATCTATCCGCCAATTGGAGACAAATCGATGAAGGCTTCACCTCTCCAAGACCAAGGCTTCTACAAATAGATAATGGCATCAAGTTAATACTAGCTCCAAGGTCTCATAAAGCCTTGTCACAATGAAAAGACCCAATGTCTAAAGGAATAGTGAAACTCCTTGGGTCCTTGAGTTTTTTAGGCATCGTCCTTTGAATAATGGCACTTGCTTCTTCCTTCATCAAAATGAGTTCATTATCAAGAAACTTCCTCTTTTTGGTGATCAACTCCTTGAGGAACTTGGCATATGAAGGCATTTGATTTATTAATTCCAAGAAAGGAATGTTGATCTCCAATTTTTTGAATATTTCTAGAAACCTCATAAATTGAGTGTCTTCCTTCTTGGGCTTGAACATTTGGGGGGTATGGAAGAATAGGAATATGCTAGGAATATGCTTTGGTGCTTCCTCTTGCATGGGCACATTTATTGCTTTCCCCTTTGAATTAGCTTCCTCACCACTTGGTGGTAACACTTGAACATCTTCAACACTTTCTGGTAAGATGGGTCCTTGGAGAGGATAATCTTCTTTAGTAGGTGGCCCCTTGGGCTGTCACCACATTCCTCCCACTTTTTAGAGTAATAGCTTGGCAAGACTCCCTTGGGTTGACATCCATATCCCTGTGATAGCCGAAGGGCTATCGCCTTTCTTAGTACATACTTCCTGACGAAAACATGGTCGGGAAGCCTGGCGTCATCCGAAAGAGGCACTATCACTGACCTCGGAAGGAGTGAAGTCAGGTACCACGAAGTCCAGACTTCGGCTAATACGCTAGGCGTTTTAAAGGTATCGCCGGCTCCCTCGGGGGACCAAGCGGATCACCTTCGGGGATAAAGAACCAGCTATTGCAAGCAGGAGAGAACTTCCCCGAAGGCGGAACCCTCGAACTAGGGGACTTCTCGAACTACAAGCATAACTACCGAAGAAGGTCATCCGTACCAAAGAACGACCTTGCCCAGAGGACCTCGGGAGTATGGCATGAGCATTTAAGGAGCCTCTGACATGTCGCCCACAGGCGTTACACGCCACCCCAAATGGCGGTCTGACATGCTGACGCCGTCCAGGTCTTGTCACGACCTGTCTCGGCTTAAGGCTCAAGGAGCCTGCAAATGGCTACTTGTCCCCTATGCCCGGAAACACAGAGAACATCCGACCGAACACGTGTCATGATCTGAACGGGCTGGGAACTCCTATAAATACCAGGGAACAGGCCCTGGCAAAGGGATCCCAATCCGACCCTCTCCCATTGAAAAAATACAAATAGGCAAGGCCACTAAACCTCTTAGTGCTCCCTTTCTTTCACCTCTCAGGGCACTGACTTAGGCGTCGGAGGCTCCGCCTCGAAAAAAGATCCCGGGGACCTCCTAACCCTTTTTATGAGTTTTATAGGCACACTCCCCTGGGAAATCTAGGCTCCAGACATTCTCCCTCTCAGGAAGTCCTTCCCGAAGTCACGATGTCTTCGAACGAAAATGCCGCTGGGCATCACATATCACTAGGTATAAACTTCCTTTTTGTAGTTGCCGCATAGAAGTAGCTAGTTGACCTATTTGTGTTTCCAAATTTTTAATCGATGCTTGAGTGTTAGCTTGCATCATCTTCATCTCATCTTCCAATGCACAAATCTTTTTGTTTTGTCCATTACCATCCCCCTTACTTCATGCATGAACTCTCCCATCATTCCCTTCATGAAGTCCTTCAAAGAGGCATCCGATTCATTAAAGGTCTCACCTTGTGGTTGCATAGCACCTTTTGCATTTGAATAGTTGAACCCTTCATGTTGATGATTCCTTGGGAAGAAGTTTCCTCCTTCTTGCTTGGGTGGGTAAGGATTCTGATACCCTACAAAGTTCACATCTTCTACTTCTTCCACATCCTCACTAGCCATAGCTTGTTGCAATTTCATCCTATCTTGATTTTTTGAGAATTTGGATACCATGCTAGTGAGTGCCAAAAGTTGTGCTTGGAGAAAGGTATCCTTGTCTACCTCATACAAACCATTCCCCTTCCTTGGAGCCCTTTTTCCACTAAGCTCAAGGGCTTTGGCCATGTTGTTTAACAATTCAAAGCACTCCTCCACATTTTTCAATAATAAGAAACCACCGGTGGCGGCATCAACTTACAAATGAGTATTTAAACTCAATCCATTATAGAAGAGATGAAGTTGGTGAGCTTGATCAATATCTTGAGTTGGGACCCTCTTCACCATCCTCTTGAAGCGCACCCATGCCTCTGCAAGTGACCCTCATTCATTTTTTCTAAAGGCCAACAACTCGTTCTTAAGGTCAAAAGCTTTTTGAGATGGGGAAAACCTCCGAATGAATGCATCATATAACTCTTGCCATGTATGAACCGATGTAGGCTCCAAATTCTCAAACCACTCCATAGCTTCATCCATAAGAGAAAAAGGGAAAAGTCTCATCCTTTTCGCATATTCACTTACACCTTCTAAATCAAAAGTATCACATAGTCAAACAAACCTCTTGATATGGTTGTTTGGATCTTCATCAAGAGCTCCTCCGAATAGATGTGCTTCAACTAATTGGAGAACATGGCTAGGAATCATGAAAGCTCGCCCTCGAAGTGGCACCGGTCTTATCATGTTATCATGATCCTCCACCCTTTGAGGATGAAAGTAGTCAAGCACCGGTCTACCTCTTCTTCTAGCACCATTACCATTGTCCATCACTTCTTCAACCCCATTGAGATCCATGGCATTGACATTTCTTTCCCTTCCAAGGTTCCTCATGTTGTCTCCTTGATTTCCTTCCATATTGACGGAATCAAAAGTACTAGTGTTACCTTCCTCAACCACCTTGCTTCTTAAATGAAGTTCCCTTAAGCTTCTTTCAATCTTCAAATCAAGCGGTACCAATTGAGAACAAGAGCTTTGGGTCATGCACTAGATGTACCTATAATTAACAAAGAAGAGCACACTAACTACAAGGACAAAAATCAAGTAGACAAAAGTAACCAACATTCAATAACCAAGGTAAAAATCTAATCAAAACCCCTGGCAGCGGCGCCAAAAACTGTGTTGTAATACCAAGAGCTTTTCATTTATAACCCTCATTTACCTGTAAGAATACGGCATCGTTATGTAATAAAAGGAAAATATGGGTATCGTCCCAAGAGATAATGAGATTTTACCAAGATTTGAATTTTACCTACTCAAGCTACTTAAACTACCATGGAAAAGTATCGAGATAGAGTGGATGAAATTGTTAATTACTAATGCAATGTGAGATGTTAAGCTAAAGGAATGCAATAGGTACTAAAAGAGACTTGTCAAAGGGGCTAAAAATGTGAAAACCATCCCCCTAGGATTTCACTCCTTTTCCTTGCTACCCAAGCTAATTGAAGCCCTAAGATAGTCACCCTTTGTGTGGTGATGAGGTTCAAAGTTCAAAAACCCCTTTACCAAGACAAGTTTTTGCTCACTCGTGATTAAACAAGGCATTACTCAAGCACATGTTTTAACCTAAGATTGATTAAGCCTTAACCCTCTTTTAAACACCTTATGAATTCCTAGATTACCTTTAATCTAATAAACCCATTATGCCCTATTCTTCTTTTCCATCCTTTTTTTTTTCTCTCTTAAGAACTAAATGGGATTGGTGATTTGTGTGAGGTGGCCTTTCAACACATAACATTTAGCACAAGAATAGGCAACACAAGTGATCCAAATCCATAAAAAATCAACAGAGATCCATTGAATAGCAAGAAAAAGAAGTGTCATCCTTGAGAGATGTAACAACCTACTCACAATCCACCATGTTGTTCAACAATAAACCCATAAACAAACTAGCCATGAAAATCCAACTAAATGAAAAAATGAATAGAAGAAACCCAAGATGGATCCTAGTAGTCTAAGCCTCCTTGACTCCTAGTCTTCTTCTCCAAGCTTCAAGCCTTCTCCATTGGTGGAAATCCCAAGAAGAGATGAGAAAAAGATGGTGCCAAGGTAGATGATGAGCTCTTCATTTCCTTCCTATTTATACCCCAGGCCTCCTCTATCTTCTCTTTTTCTTGTAACACCCTAAAGGGATAAAGATCCATCTTCCAAGGACAGGTCATCAGGTAGGAAGTATAAGGGACCATAAAAATTGTGAGGCTCGGAGAAACAAGGTAGACGTTGGTGACGTGTCACCAACTGGGTCGAGATGGTGGCAACGTATTGCTAATTGGGGAAAATTTGACAGAATGTTGCTAACTTTGGTGACGTGTCACCAACACTTTATTTTATCTTCAACTGCTTCGCATGCCCAAACTCTGTCTCGCTCAATCCCGCTCCAAACCACTATGTCCACAACGCCATCCAACCTGTAGAAAACCAATGAAAACAAGAAAATACTAAGATAAAAGGGAAGAGATACAAGTAATTAGCGGTCAAGTTACCAAAAAGTCAACAACTTTGACCATTGAATTATGCGCCTAACAGCGTTCAACAATTTTTTGGATTTAATGAGATAAGTCATGTGCATTTAGTGGCAATAATAATATTCTCATGTCTAATCATAATTTTATCCATGTGATTGGACATAAAGAAAGCCAAGATGACCATGTGATATATTTGCATGTTGTGTCAAGTCTGTTTAATTGTTTGCATGCATATCAAGTAAGACTTTTAAGATTTGTTATGGCCAACCAAATTTCTTCTAAACTTCGTCATTGGACACGGTTTTAAATGAGCAAGAAGTTGACACTAATTCTTGAGCCTAAAGTCCTGCCACTTTAGATGCTCCAACAAGTTTGCGACATTTATCATAACCAAAGAAAGTGCATTATTGGTGTTACTGTTATTGTAATTAATTTGTTGCCTTCCTCTATTTTAGGTTAAGATTTGAGGAAAAATATTTTTGAAGAGGAAGGGACAAAGCTAGGAGGCTTGAAAATGCAAGATCTAGATTTGTCGAGCTACCATGGAGCTCAAAGAGACATGTTTCTAAGGTGATTAAGTTGCCTAAAAATCCTACTCGGTGTTGCTTGCAATTTTAAGACCTTTTCAAGTGCACTTGGGAGTCTATGCCTTGCACCTGGGACCTTAATGTGCTCACACTTGCCCATACAATATGCATTTTGGATTCTAGCATCCATGTCCAAATCTATAAATTTTGTTCAAGCAAACAAATGGTTTTAATGAACAATTGGCAGCATTTTGATCTTATGAGTTGCCTAATATCGAGAAGACATCAAATGTTCAAGTACTTGTTCCACCATGCCATTTTGAAACCTATATGGGGCTACAAGCTAGTTTGCTTATTATGGGGCTTTATGGACATGTCTTGTGATTCATTCCAGCCATTTTAGATGCATTGTTCATGCATGCACGGTCAAGCATGCAAAGGAAATAACTTAACAATCACCAAGGGCAAACACTATTTGTTGACCAACCTACTTACTGCCTAAGGCATTTTTTGGATGTATTTCCCAGCCAAGGGCGTGATTTTTGAAGTCAAAGCTAAGATTGTTTGCATTTAGTTTAATTTGGAATTTTATCTATTTAATTCTTCCTATTATTTTAACACAAGATCTCCTAGGAATTCTAAGTGCTTTACACATAAGACTCTTAGTACAATTAGACTTTGGTTTTACTTGTTTGGTGCATTCCATTGCTACCCATAAAAAGATCTCACTTTTCTTATAAACACAATAGAATATTCAACAAATTTTCAATGGAAAAGTCATGAGACTTTTGTCAAAAAAACCTTGAGTTTTTAGTGATAGCCGAAGGGCTATCGCCCCTGAAGGATTTCGCGTGTTCGCACCACCCCTGGCTAGCGCACCACCTCCGGTCGAAATAGAGACGACAAAAGCCCGGCAAAGAGAAGGTCGTGACACCCTCGGGCAAGCCAGATAAGCGCTACCCTCAGGAAACCCAAGGGACCAATTTCGGTCAGAAAGGGACACCACCCCCCCGAAGTGACCTCGGGCCAATCTCATGTGCCCAAAACCACCTTCGGATATTCTTTGGGCACCCTCGGAGCACGTTCAAGAAGTGCCATCATCAGGAACCCAGGCCTGACCTCGGGAGAGCCCAACCGAAGGTGCCTCAAGGGACCTCCCTCTGAAAGAGCTCACCTCCCCGAATGAGCTCTGTACTCCGAAGAAGTTCGGTCCCCCGAAAAGGGCACGTGGACATACGGCAAAATGGCTGAGGAGCCTCTGACACGCCGCCCTCATACTGTCCCCAACATGATGCCTTTGGAAATGCTTTGACACGCTGTCCTAGGTCCTTGACCAAATGGCCTATGGCCAGCTAGAGGCCCCCCCTCTCCTGAGGTACGGACCACATCCGACCGAACATGTGTCACGATCTGGGCAGCCTGTAGCAAATGGACTTCTCCCGTACACCTCCCTATAAATATTCAGGAAATGGCCCAGGTAAGAGGATCCGACTCCAAGGGAAAAATCTCTCCACTCTTTACTTATTCTCCATTTCCAAACACTGACTTGGGCGTCAGAGACTCCCCCGCCCCGGAAAAACATTCCGGGGATCTCCTAACCTTTGCTTTTCTGAGTCCTTGTAGTCCTTCTCTTAGTAGAGGCTCTTCATCCAGATGTCCCTTCACCGGAAGCCCCTACTCCAAATTCGCCAAGTTACACAATGAAGATGCAGAAGGACATCATATGGCGCCGTATGTGGGAACCCTTTCCCAGGTCGTCGTCATGGAGACTCGGCGTTCCAAAGACAAGGGGCTATCGAAGTCCCCCTCTGCGCCGGAGGCTCAGTCGGCGACCAAGTAGCCTACTGCAGAGACTTCTACGCCGGATGACGACCGGCCCCTAACAGTGATGTTAGGTTTCTTACGAGATTTCCAGCGCTCCATCATAACTGAAATGACTCAGCAACTCGGCCAGAGATGGCCCCAGCCTCCTCCGGTTCGAAGGGCCTTCCCCTCGACAACGTGCCGGGAGAGAAGCTCGAGGTCTACCTACCAGAGTTCTAGGAGTGAAGGCTTTCATGATGCATCTTCTACGGAGGACGTGCCCCCTAGGGTACGACCCACCAGAGAAAGGGCCCCAAAGGGAACTAGGACCTCCTGGCGGCGAAGTTCGTCCTCGTACTGAAGGTCCCAGTCTCCTCTCCGCTGAAGACACTCTCCTAGAAAGAGAAGAAGTTCACCATTGCCAGCGACCACCAGGCAACAAAGGGAAGCTAACACATCTACCCTTATGGAGAAGACCCTTGGAAAACTGGAAAAGGTTGAGAGGCAGATCTCCTGAAAACTAGTCTGGTCAAAGATTGTCCGACACCTATACCGGAGAAGAGTCACCCTTTGTACGGGAAGTGGTGGAGGCGCCCATGCCTAGTGACTTCAGGGTGCCACGCTTGGAAACCTACGACTGGTGTAGTGACCCCCAGGCGCACCTGACAAAGTACAAGCGAAGCATGGTGCTCCACAGCGCAGATGACGCTACCTTCTGCAAATGTTTTGAGGTAACCCTCTCCGGTCCAGCAACGGCATGGTATAACTCCCTGGCCCACGGTACCTTCTGAGTTTCCAAGAGCTGTCTACTGCCTTCACCTAACAATTCATTGGCAGCAGGCCAACGGCTAAGATACCGGTACAAATGTTCGACATAGCACAGCGAAGTGGGGAAACCATTTGCGACTACGTCAAAAGGTTCAACCGAGAAGCACCATGTGTGCTCGACTTTCGGCCTGAGATTCGAATCCTTGCAATGATAAAAGGACTTCGAAGTGACTCCCAACTCTTCTATGAGTTCTCCAAGGACCCCCCAGACACTTTCGGGGAATTCTACAGAAGGGCCGAACAGCATATGACGGATGAAGAACTCAGAATGGGGGGACCTAAGGGGGAACACCCTTGGCCCGAAGGACTAAGCGACCAGCCTTCTCACCAGAGTGAGGTTGGAGGAAGGCCCCGAAAACAAAGGGGTAAAAGGCCAATAACGTTCACTCCCTTGAACTCCACGAGGGCTAGCATCCTCATGGCCTTAGAAAGGCAAGGGACTACAGTTCCGAGGCCAAAGGCCATGACTTCAAAGAAAAAGAAGAACATGAAGAAGTTTTGCCAGTTCTACCGGGATCATGGCCATGACACCGAAGACTGCTTCCAGCTAAGGAAGTACATTGAGTCTTCGATAAAGCAAAGCCAACTTGGCCGGTACTTGCGAATGCCTTCTCCGAAGGAGAGAAAGGAAGAACAAAGAAGGGGGGACGAGGAGGAATATGACTCCGACAGACGTCGAGACCGAAGTCCTCGAAAGAATCTGCCACCATCAGCAGGGGTCATCCAAACCATCACTACAAGGATACCCTCGGCTGAGAGGAAAAGAAAGATAAGAGAAATCTCCACAATGGAGTATGGGAACTCGCCAAACAGGCTTGTTCACAAAGACGGGTCCACTGTGAAGTTCCCCCATGATGACCCACTCATCGTCATTGCAAGGATATGGAGTTGGGACCTCAAAAGAGTACTTCTGGACGACGGTTCCAACATTGACATCATTTTCTCGCACCTACTGCCGAAATTAAGCATTTCAAAGGGTGGCCTCAACACAGTCAATTCCCCCACCTTTGGGGTTGGGCCATCTGAGCTTCCCGTCCTCGGATACATTGATCTGCCCCTAATGATGAAAGGGACCTCTCCTCAGAGTCAAGAGGAACTATTCGCCTCCATCAGGACAAGGTTCATCGTCATTGATGTTCCCTCATCATACAACGCCATCCTCGAAAGGCAGACCGAAGGCAATCTCCATCCGTCTAGATGTAAAGTACTTAACAGTCACCTTCGCAGCTAGAGAATGAGATGCGGAGATCTTTATTGACCAAGCTGAGGTCAGGAGGGTCTTCACCAAGGCTAGACAAAGCTCTGCGAAGGTCCAAGTACAGACTTTAGCTACTGAAAGAACCATCATGACAGGCGAAGAGACAGCAAAAGAGGGGGAAGAAGAATTAGAAAAAGTAGAAACAGAAGACGTAGAGCTGGTCCCTGACCGAAACACCCGAGTGGGAAAAAAATTGGCCAAGAGTGACAAAGATGGGCTTGTATCTTTCTTACTAATAAACAAAGATCTATTCGCCTACTCTCCGAAAGACATGCCTGGGGTCGACCTTACCGTAATCCACCATAGTCTCAAAGTACGCCCTGACGCAAGGCCGGTTCAGCAGGAAAAATGAAACCTGTCAGCTTATAAGAACTCCTTCGTTAAAATGGAAGTTAAGTACCTCATGGAGGCAGGGGTAATAAGAGAACTTAAATATCCCAAATGGCTCAGCAATGTGGTTATCGGCACAAAAGAAGGGAGTGAAAAGCTACGAATGTGCATAGATTTTCGGGACCTGAATTATGCCTGTCCAAAGGACTCCTGCCCTTTGTCGGCCACAGACCAATTGGTGGATTCAACCGCCGAATATAGTCTTCTCAGTGTCCTTGATGCCTTCAGCGGGTATCATCAAATTCAGATGAATCCCGAAAATGAAGAAAAAACCGCCTTCATCACCGAAGTTGGTACTTATTGCTACGTCAAGATGCCCTTCGAGCTTAAGAATGCAGGGGCTACCTATCAGAGGTTGGTCAATAAAGTGTTCGACTCCCAGATCGGGAGGAACATGGAAGCGTATGTCGATGATATGATAGTTAAGAGCAAAATGCCTAGTAATCATATCTTGGACTTAGACAAAACCTTCCAACGACTTCAGGAGTTCGGCATTTGCCTTAACCCCGAGAAGTGCGTGTTTGGAGTAAACGTAGGAAAGTTCCTCGGGTTCATAGTGTCAGAAAGAGGAATAGACGCCAACCCCAAAAAGGTCAAAGCCTTGTTAATGTTCCAAACACCTACAACCATTAAAGATATACAAAGGCTTGCCAGAAGAATCACTTCTCTTAGTAGATTCATTTCCACGTATGGTGACCGATGTTGGCCATTCCTTAAGGTGCTTACCAAAGCAATCAAAAGCAAACGCAACTCCGGAACCGAGGAGCACCCCTGGAACCAAGAATGTCAGAAGGCTTGGGATGAGCTTAAAAGCTACCTAACCCGACTACCAACACTTCGGCAACCTTGGGAAGGAGAGCCTCTCATCCTCTACCTTGTCATCACTGAAAAAGCTGTAAGTTCAGTCCTAGTGAGAGAAGAGGGTGGGAGGCAATGGCCAGTGTATTATGTAAGCAAGTCCTTGCACGGCGCCGAGGTCAGGTACCCATTGCTCCAAAAAGCCATTTATGCTTTAGTACTCGTAGGTAGGAGGCTACGGCCCTACTTTCAAGGATACACCATCATTGTTCGAAGTAACCTACCTCTTCATGACATAATGAAGAAGGTAGAGCATTCAGGAAGGCTGTCAAAATGGTGTATTGAGCTCGGAGAGTATGACATCACTTACGAGCCAAGAAGGGCAATAAAAGCCCAAGCATTGGTAGACTTCATCGCCGAAGTTCCAGAAATCGAGAATGCTGAAATCACCTCAGAAGACCTGATAAGGATTGAGCCAGAGTGGAAACTCTTTGTCGATGGTGCCTCAAGCACCGAACACCAAGGCACTGGAGTGATTCTCCGGGGGCCCAAATATATGGAAGCGACGAAATCCATTAAATTTGGTTTCAATGTCATCAATAATATCGCCGAATATGAGGCCCTCATAGCAGGATTAAAACTAGCCAGAAAAGTTGGTGTGAGAAATCTTAAGGCTCATAGCAAATGACAGGAGATTACGCTGCAAAGGATCCAACCTTGGCCAAATATCATGACCTCGTCAAGAAACTCATTAAAGAGTTTGACTAGGTATGTATAGAAAATGTGCCTCGGAGAGATAATGCTGAAGCTGACACCTTGGCCAAGTCCAAAGAACACACCGAGGTGCTGAGTCAACCCAGCACAGAGATAATGTGTGTAGTAACCTCGAGAGAAGGATGGCAAGATCCCATCAAAAAATACCTTGCGACTTCGGCACTCCCCGAAGACCCTACTAAGGCCGTAAAAGTGCGAAAACATTCTGGGAGATACTTCCTCGTCGGGGAGGAACTATACAGACAAGGGCATGCAAGCCCCTTGCAGAGGTGCATGAGTGAAGGGGATGTCAGAACAATCCTCGAAAAAGTTCATGAGGGGGCCTGTGGTTCCCACATAGGAACAGACGCCCTCGCTGGAGTACTACTTTGCCAAGGTTACTTTTGGCCTACCCTAAGAAAGGACGCAAGGCAATTTGTTCAAAAATATGATGATTGCCAAAGACATGCCAACATCCAGAGGTTACCCTCAGAAAAGATAACTTTGGCAAATTACCCTTGCCCCTTCACCGTCTGGGGTATTGACCTCATCGGGCCTCTCCCAAGTGCCCTCGGTGGAGTGAAATATTACATAGTTGCAGTAGACTACTTCACTAAGTGGATCGAAGTAGAGCCTCTGGCATCGATCTCGATGAAGGATACGCAGAAGTTCATCTGGAAGAACATCATATGCCGATTTGGCATACAAAGGGTAATAGTGGCCGACAATGGTACCCAGTTTATTGACAAAGGGTTCCGAGAATTCGTAACTAACCTTGGTGTAAAACTACATTTCACCCCGGTAGCCCATCCTCAAAGTAATGGGCAAGTCAAGGTGTCTAATAGGATAGTAAAAGATGGCCTGAAGAAAAGGCTAAAAGAGGCAAAGGGGAAATGGCGAGGGGAACTCCTAAGTGTACTATAGAGCTATCGCACAACTCCCCGAAGGGCCACAGGAGAAACTCCTTTCTCGCTCATGTTCGGTACAGAAGCCATTATTCCCATTGAGGTTATATAGCCATCAATAAGAATACAGGTGTTCGACGAAGGAGGAAACAACCTTGGCTTGAGGACAAAATTAGACCTCGCCGAAGAACACCGGGAAATGGCCGAACTCAGGAGGAAGGCTTTTCAACAAAGAGTAGCTGATGCTACTAACTTACATGTGAAGAAAAAATGAATCAAGAAGGGGGACCTCATCCTCCGAAAGGCCAAATTCGAGCCACGAAGGCCATCAGATGGGGTATTTCGGGCAAACTGGAATGGACCTTATTTCGTCCTCGACGAAATTCGCCCAGGAGTCAATAAATTGGGCAACGTCGAAGGAGGAGAGTTGAGAAACACTTGGCATTCAGATTCTTTGAAAAAATTCTACACTTAGACATTTTTTCTGAAGAAAAGCTTGTGATTACCCATCTCCGAAATCCCCAGAAAATAAAAGCATACGTGTCAACCGAATATGGTGCTAGTTCCCTAGCAAAACCTAAGACCCGGCAGAATATGTTTGGAAAAGTAAAATTGGTCCACATACTGGAAAAAATTTCGCTAAGGGAAAGACAGTGCGAAGCTTCCCGAAGGAATGATTTCGAACGTGGATGATTGCGAAGACGCGTACATAAAATCATATAAGCTTCCGAAGAATGATGACTAAAGAAGAGAATGCGAAGTCAGATAAATCTTTGAAAAAAAATTTTCATTCATGGCTCTGAGGCAATAAGTACAAGAAAGCAAGTTACAAGAAAAGAGGTAGAAGAAAAAGCCTATTGCTGAGCCTGAGCGTCCGGTGCTTCCTCAACGTGGGCATCCTTCTCTTGGGTGGGAGCATTCGGAGGCGTGGGCACAACAGGCGGGAGGTTGAGGTACTCCAACTTTGACCACGTCCACCTGGGCTCTTTGGGGAAATCCAAAGCGGCCAGGAAGGAGAGGTCGAGTTCGGGGTGCCGAGAAAGGACTTGATGACGAGCCAGACAGAAACCATCTTGATAAGAGACTTTCGTCATTTAGTCGAACTGGTCCTTCTCGGCACTCAGAGTTGCCAGTTCGGAAGTAAGCTCAGCAACCTCCCACTCGAGCTTTTTCTTCTTCTTTTTCTTGGGCTCCTTCCTCAACAAATCGACCTTGGCTTAGAGATCGGCATTCAAAGCAAGCACCTTCGTAAGGTTTTCAGCGACATTTGCCTTTTCCTTCCGAAGGGCTTCATTCTCCGAAGAAAGAATGGCACACTTTGTGCCGATGTTTTCCACCTTGGCCGAAAAGTCGAGAATGAGCTCCTTCTTACTCTCCCGGAGCTCGGCCCGAAGACTCTCCACCTCCTCCTTGGCAATTGTCCAATTCACTGTACTTGAGGGCGTATCTGGAACAGAATTCCCTCACCCTCCTTAGTGAGTTCTTAGACCGAGAGCGTGCCTCAGTCTGCTTCCTCGCCCAAGCTTGGAAAAATCCGCTGTACACCAAGAGCTGCAGAAAAGAAGGCCCCGAGTAAGGGTCAGAGGGCAACATAAACTTAGAAGAAAATTTTTCTAAGTCCCTAAAGGAAGAAAGAAGAAATCTACCTGGGCGGCGTGTTCGCTCATCCTCGTTGCAAGGATCTCCTCATTCGGGCATTCGGCAATGAGCGACTGTAAGGTGGCGTTCGTCAGCATACCCTTCGCTATTTGGGGAGCCATCAACTAGCTATCCTCGGAGAACAAGTTCATGTCCTCCGTGAAAGACCAGAAGGGCTCCCTCGGCACCTTGTCCTTCGGGATATGGCTATCCCGAAGGGCCCTGTTCTGGGCATAAGCCTTCACCCAAGGAGCAGGTGTCACCTCCTCTGCAAGATCATGCCGAAGTTCCATTAGTACGTCATCTATAAGATCATAGATACCAAAACACCAAGATTGATAGTGACACGGCTAAGGAACAAACCTGGTGGAACCTCGGTGACGGCATCCTCGGCCTTGTCCGTCCCACGGACTTCATCGGGAATGTTTTTTCCCTTCCTTCTCCGGCTCTCCTCGAGCTCCTGAGTTGAAGGGCCTTCGACCAAAGTCTCGGTCGCAGCATCCAGGCTCAAAGGTGTGACGAGGATGGCAGGATCTAAAGGAGGATCAGCGTGGGCAGGAGACTGGGCAGGCGACTGATCCTGCACCTCCACGACGTCTTCGGGGGGACGGGGAAGGATGTCGGTTTTTGGCTTTCTTTGCCTTTGACGGCCCCCCAGTAGTCTTCTTCCTCTTCGCAGTCGCCTTCCTCCGCGTCTGCTCCCCCTTCTTGGCCTGATCAAGAAAAATGGACTTGTAGAATTCCGCAGAATGATCACCCATCTTTGCAAAAGGAAAAAATATCAGTGTAAGTCCAAAAGGAATAAAGGTAGCAAAACCTAGGAGATAACTTACTCTCGGCAAAAGCCTCGTATGAGATCTCAGCCCGAAGTAGCATTACCAACCATGCCTTCTTTCCTGGGAGAACAGGCACAGGCAGGTTCAAGTCAAACTTATGCTCGTGGATTACCCCTAGTTCCTGAAGAACCTGTTTGGACATGAGGTCCCACTTAATGGGAGAGGCGTATAAGGAACGCGGAGGGACCCCGGAGTTCCAATCCACAACGGCCCGAATGTGCTGGTCGAACTCGTCAAACTCCGCGGCCAATGCAGAGGTCAGCAACTTCCAAGGGTCGACAACGTCTGTCTTCAACACCCCCGAAGTCCATCTGGTTGGGACGTAGCTTCATCTTTCAGGAACTGACAGTAAAAAGAATTTTCTTGCCACCTCCGCCAGCTGTCCTTCGTAGTGAAGGTTAAGGTGAATTTCTTACTACCGGATCCCCGAAGAAGCAAGAAGTAGAAACCACCCTTCGGGACCGGGTGGAGCTTATAGTATTTCATGAAGAAAAGAAAATGGGGCTTTATCTTAAAGACCCCACACATGCAAAGAAAGGCATTGAAATAAGATAAAGAGTTTGGAGGAAGCTGGTTCACGGTGATCCCATGAAACCAGCAGAACTCTCACACCATTCGCGGGGGAGGATACCGAAGACTGGCCTTCAGTTGGGCTTGGTAAACGGTGATCTCATCAGAATTGGGCATGTAGCCATACGTGCCCGAGGTAGGTAACCTCGGGACAGCATATGTAGGGAGATAGAATTTCACTACCCACCTCGTCATTTTCTCCAAAGTAGTGCAGTATGGATGAGACTCAAGGGGGAGAAAATTCTCGGGAATAGGACGGACGGTCATTAGTGGAACCGGGTTCAACATTTCTCAAAAATGAAGAGAGGTAACTTAGGGAAAACTAAAAAAAGAGAGGACCGAAGGACTTCAGAAAAATAAAACTTTGGAACAAATGACTCCGGAAAGAAGGAAGAACTTCGGAAAGAAAGACCCACCGAAAGTTTTGCCGAAATCTGGATTCCTGGACGCCGTCGTGAAGGGTTGCCGGAAATCGCTTCATTGCTAGAACCATTGCCTGAAGAAGAAAAAAGATAAGAGAGAGTTTTGGAGCAGATAAGAGCAAAGGAAAATAGTGTAAAGGTTTGAGGCAAAAGGGGTTTATATAGGCCGAAGAGGACAGGTGAAACGTTGTCATTATTGTTCCTTGAAGGCGAAGAGACACAATTAATGTAACCGACGTAACCGTTCGCCACTCATCAGCTGCCACGTGAAAGGCAACATGAGAAACAAGGGCACGACCCTGACAACTGGCGGACCTACATAAACCTATCCGAAGTAACGCGCGGCCACATGTAGTGGGAAGATGAAATGATTCATTGACAGAAAGGTTAGTGGAAGTACGCGCCTGAGACGATGACCTCGGCAGAAGAGCCAAGGACACCACTCAAACACCAGAGGAATTACCTCGGTAAGGCACCTTAGTTCGCTGGAGTTCTCTCCTGGAAAAAAAGGGACTTCAGATGGAAGCCCATCATGGCAACGACACCAAGCATCGCTTTCCAATAAAAAGGCTCCCAAAATTCCCCAAACCGAAGAAACATTTTCAATTTTCCAAAGGGGGGCATGTGATAGCTGAAGGGCTATCGCCCCCTGAAGGACTTCACGTGTGCGCACCACCCCTGGCCAGCGCACCACCTTCGGTCAAAACAGACACGACTAAACCCCGGCAAAGAGAGGGCCGTGACACCCTCAGGCAAGCCAGATAAGAGCTACCCTCAGGAAACCCAAGGGACCAACTTCGGTCAGAAAGGGACACCACCCCCCCCCCCCCCCCCGAAGTGACCTCGGGTTGATCTCATGTGCCCAAAACCACCTTCGGATATTCTTTGGCCACCCTCGGAGCACGTTCAAGAAGTGCCACCATCAGGTACCCAGGCCTGACCTCGGGAGAGCCCAACTGAAGGTGCCTTAAGGGACCTCCTTCCGAAGGAGCTCACCTCCCCGAATGAGCTCTGTACTCTGAAGAAGTTTGGTCCCCCGAAAAGGCCACATGGACGGATGGAAAAATGGCTGAGGACCCTCTGACACGCCGCCCTCGTACTGTCCCCGACATGCCGCGCTCGGACACGCTCTGACACACCGTCCTAGGTCCTTGACCAGGCGGCCTATGGCCTACTAGAGGCGCCCCCCTCTCGCAAGGTACAGACCACATCCGACCAAACACGTGTCACGATCTGGGCAGGCTGTAGCAAACAGACTTCTCCCGTACACCCCCCTATAAATATTAGGGAAATGCCCCAGGTAAGGGGATTTGACTTCAAGGGAAAAATCTCTCCACTCCTTACTTATTCTCCATTTCCAAACACTGACTTGGGCGTCGGAAACTCCCCCCCCCCTTCTGGGAAAAACATTTCGGGGATCTCCTAACCCTTGCTTTTCTGAGTCCTTGCAGTCCTTTTCTTACCGGAGGCTCTTCATGCAAACGTCCCTTCACTAGAAGTCCCCGTTCCAGATTCTTCATGTTGCACAATGAAGATGTGGAAGGACATCACTTAGGAACTTGTTTTGAGCCAAATTAAGGGTGAATTTTTTTAGTATTGTTAAAATCTTCCATATTTCTCATTTTTAGACACAAGTTGGTTAAGGCTGGGGGTGATTATCTAATCACATAAAGGTGAATTGGGACCCTAAAACATCTTGGGATGATTCTTTATTAACTATAAAAAGTGGGTTCATATCACATTTCAAGTGGAGACAAGTATAGATTCTCATGAAATAATAAAGGATGACCTGAATGACAGTTTGATTGTTATGGAAATATGTGAAGCAGTTGAAGATCGAACAACAAATGTTGAATTACACCACTAGGATAAAGGTGTGAAAAATGATAAGGTAGACAAGGATGAAATAGCTGACATAAACTCATTTGAGTGTAATGAGACTAATAACAGTGCTGATGATGAAGATCCCAATGCTGATGGAGATGATGAAGTGGATGACAATGATGAAAAAACTGACGATTTTAATGAAACTTACTAAGAATAATTTTTCTATGCCATAGTCTTACTATTGGAACCTTCACATTATAGTACTAGAAAAGAACCAAGTATGCTGCATATGTACTATATTAAACAAGAAATGAATGTTGTTTTATGAAAGGTCACATGACCAATTTTATAAAAAAAAAATAATAATTATATGGCACCCTTATGCACATTTTTCTAATTGTTTTTTTTTTCAAACATCACCTAAATGATTGTCAACATATAAATGTTGACCTAGGAAAAGGTCATTTGCTCATTTTAAAGAATCCTTAATGGGAATAGTTGGCAGAGACCATAGTTGTGGTCCTTCAGATTAACGACATGTTGGTCACATATAGAGTAACTAGGGCCCACAGTCTTGGAGTCCTAAGCTTCCTTTTAGGCAACACATTGATTGGTAAATGACTATTACTGTATAGCACAACATATTCCACATGGCCTTAGACATTGCCGGAGAGTTAGCATGGTCCCACACCTCTAATTCTTCACAATGACTAGAGTCTGCAAGTGTAGTCGTCCATATCGTAGATCTTTGACACAAACTTGCTTGAGGATTTGCCCACATGGAAACATGTTACCTATATTCACTTTTAAAGCTACCTATGACTATATTACATTAACAATTTGTGTGAGCATAGACAATCAAATGTTCTAATTAATCATACCTTATATGCAGCTTCCATCCATCTAGAATGACTTGCTTGATCGTGCCCTACTTCACTACTTACTTCAAGCCATATCTTGACTGGACCAACAAGTCACCATCCATATTTAAGAATGGCGGCACATCTTTTAGGTATTCCACTTTGAAATTATGATCATATACTGATGGAACATTTTGTATATGTCATAGTCTTATCACTAGAACTTTCACATTGTAGTATTGTAAAAGAACCAAGTATGTTGCATATGTACTGTATTAAGCAAGAAATGAATGCTATTTTGGGAAAGGTTACATGACCCATTTTATCAAAAATAAAATAATTATGTAGTACTCTTGTGCACATTTTTTTTTAATTTTTTTTCAAAACATTAGAAAAATGATAGTCAACATATAAATGTTAACATGGGAAAGGGTTGTTGCTTGATTTAAAGAATCCTTAACTGGAATAGTTTGGAAGAAACCATAATTGTGGCCCATTTGGTTGACCACATGTTGGTTCAATATAGGGCTCAGTGTCTTCAGCTTCCATCTAGATAGTACATAGATTGGTTAGAGGTCATTACTATGGGGCACAACATATTCCATATGGACAAAGACATTCAACATGGAGTTAGCACATTCCCACACCTCTTACTCTTCACAATAACTAGAGTTTGTAGGTGTAGTCATTTGTATTGTTGATCTAATCATAGCTTACATGCAGCTTCCATCCATCTCAGAATGACACAATTGATCGTGCCCTACTTTGCTACTTACTTCAAGTCATATCTCGACTAGACCAACATGTCACCATCAACATTCAAGAATGATGGAACATATTTTAGGTATTCCACTTCAAAATTTAGATGTTATATTGATATTTTTTCCTAAATGTGAAACTACCTGCCTCTTACAGTGATTTATCATATATGAACATTTGACATTCTAGGTATTTCGATTGATAGAGTCTATGTGAGTGGCATCCATCTCATACTTATAAGGCTAATTAAGTTTGGCACTTGTTGGGTGCCTGCCATTACTGAGTAATGATGTCAAAGATCAACAATGGTAAAAAATCCTTTAAAATGGCATGCCAAGCCAAGTTCATATTAGGTGCTATGTACAAGTAAATTAAGGCATGGTGGGCTTCAAACACATTTTGTGAGAGATCAATGAAAAGGTAGGCACTTTGAGTATCATCATCGTAGAACTCAGGATTAGGTTGAAGCTTATGTGGTGCCTTTTATGCAAGATTGCTATCTTGATCAGTGTGCATAAAAAATGAGTAGTAAGTACAAATTTATATAGAATTTTCATTTAAATACAACCAACGACTATTTACATTGTTGTGAAACTTCAATAATATTCTTAAATGTAGAAAGGAAAGGTTCTGTAAAAGAGATATCCAACCCTATTCACAGTCCTTCAAGCAACTCACTAGAAGAAGGATGGGCAGTATGTTAACAAAAAGATCAGAAGGAGTTGTTAGTTCAATTTTCTAGTTACTTGTAAGCAAATTAATTTTGGTGTCCTCTCTATTATGTTATAAGAGAAAACATTATTATGTGAGAAAAGATTGCCACCAAGATTAAGGAACAAATGCTAAATATAGATGGATCTAGATCCGCACAGGAAATAGATGAGAATCTTTAGTGCAACTACTGGTGGTAGGAGGAGATGACGTGTATTTTGTTTAGGTTTAGAGAGCTACACTATGATTGGATGATGAGACCTAGCTTATAGTGGGATGCCACCAGTTGATGTAACACAGATGATGCCCGGTAGCATCTTCGTCGGGTGACATTATGACTTCAGGAGGGACTTCCTGTGAGGGAGGACGTCTGGAGCAAAGGTTTCCCAGAGGAATGTGCCTGAAATGCTCAGAAGAAAAGAGGTCAGGAGGTCCCCGGAGTATTTTTCCGGGGAGGAGCCTTCGACGCCCAAGTCAGTGTTTTGAGAGGAGATAAAGGAAGAGCACTAAGAGGCTAGGTGGTCTTGCCTGTTCGTGTTTTCTCAGGGAGAGGGGTTGGATCCTTTGCCAGGGCTTGTTTCCTGGTATATATAGTGGTACCTAGCCCGTTCAGGTCACGACACGTGTTCGATCAGATGCGATCTGTACTTCCGGGCGTAGGGGATAGGTAGCCGTTTGTAGGCTCCTCGGGTCTGGGACTGAGACAGGTCGTGACAAGACTTGGATGGCATCGGCGCATCAGAATGCTCTTCAAGGCGGCGTGTAGCGCATGTGGGTGACATGTCAGAGGCTCCTTAAATGCCCATGCCGTACTCCCGAGGTTCTCCGGCGAGGTCGTCTTTCGGTACGAACGCCCTTCTTCGGGAATTACGCCTGTAGTTCGGGGAGTTCCCTGATTCAGGGGTTCCGCCTTCGGGGAGATTCTCTGCCGCTTGAAATAGCTGGTTCTTCATTTCCGAAGGCAATCCGTTTGGTCCCCCGAGGGAGCCCGTAGCATCCTTGGAATTCCTGACATTCTAAAGTTCGGGGTATTTGACTTCGCTCATTCCGAGGTCCGTGATATCGCCTCTTTCAGGTAACGCCAGGTTTCCTGACCATACTATTGGCAGGATGTATGTACTAAGAGAGGCGATAGCCTTTCGGCTATCACATGCCCCCCTTCGGAAGGCCGAAGTGAAAACTTTGGTTTGTAGGCTTTCTGAGGGCGCCCTTCGGTGGTCTTGGGTGTAATACCTGTGCCGAAGATGCACCCTTTTGTCCGAAGACATAGGCTGTTCGACCAGAGCCTGTCTTTTGGTGCCTTCGAGGTAACCCACTTCTTTCCTTTTGCAAGTCTACGCAACGTCGTGTCTCATAACCAAGCGTGTCAGTCTGGAGTGACGCGCCCAGGGTTTAGGGGTGTCAGAAGGCATGTCCCTTGTTTGGCGTGACGGCTGACGCGTGGCACGCTATCATTGGAGGGGACTGCATCGGTTATGGCAGGTGCGCCTTTTTAGACACAAGGAGCAGTTATGGCGACTGTTCGCCTTCGTGGAGTACTTATGACGCCGGTTCGCCTATTCGCCTTCGGCCTATATATAGCCTGTTCCGTCATAAGTTCCTTTTGTTCTGCTTTTACTCTCAACAGTTTTTGCGTCTTTCACGGTGGTGCTTTTTCTCAGGTGATTTCCAGCCACCTTTTATGACGGCGACTCCAAACCCAGATTTTGGCAAAGCGTTTGGTGGGTTTTGACTCTCAAAATCCTTTGATTTTCTGTGCTTTTTTGCTTTTCTGAAAGCTTTCTCGAAGTCTGTTTTTCATCCCCTGAAGTCCTTTTTTCTTTGAAAATGTCTTCGCCAACTCCTCTTATGTCTGTTTCCCCCATCCCAGAGAGCTGGCTTCCTCTTCTCAATCATACTTACTGTACGTCTTCAGAAAAATTAGAAAGATGGACCAAAAAGTGTTTCTTCCTTCTTATGCCACCACCAGACTTCCTGGCCCTTAGGTGGTCAGTTTTATGAACTGCCAAAATGAGGTTACCATTTTTCGTGCCCAACTGAAGGCCGGACTTCGATTTCCTCCCTCGAGGGTTATTTGTGACTTTTACCAATTTCATGGCATTGCCGTAAATCAACTTCCCCCGAACTTGTACTGCTATTTTAACGCCTTCCTTTGCATGTGCGGCGTTTTCAAAATAGAACCCCATTTCATTCTTTTTATGCAGTACTATAAGCTTTACGCGGTCCCGAAGGGTGACTTTTACTTCATGCTGCCTCGAGGATCAGGGAGCAAAAAGTATATGTTCACCTTCGACACTAAGGACAGCTGGCGAGGGTGGCAAGAAAAATTCTTTTTTCTGAAGATGGAGGAGGCCTGGTCATACGTTCTGACCGAGTGGGCTTCGGGAAGGCTGGAGATGGATGTTGTAGACCCGAAGAGGCTGCTGACTCCTGAGTTGGCGGCCAGGTTCGCGGACTTCGATAGACGGATCTGGGCAGTCTCTGACTGGGACTCCGAGGTCCCTTCACGCTCCCTCTACCCTTTCCCCATCATGTGGAAACTGATGACCGAAGAGGTCCTTCGGGAACTAGGGGTAGTGAAGGAGCATAAGACGGACCTTGGGATGCCGGCTCCTGCTATCGCTGGGAAAAACTCCTGGCTGGTGAAACTTATTCGGAAGGAGGTTACTTACGAGGCCTTTTGTGAGAGTAAGTTATCCAAAAATTTTTTGTTATAGATACCACTTAGACTCACACTGATATTTTCCTTCTTTTTCAGAGATGGGCGACGAGTCCGCTGCTTACTACAAGGCGCTCTTCCTTGGTCAAGCCGAGAAGGGGGACCAAACCAAGAAGGCCATTTCCTGAAGGCAGAAATCATCTGGGGCCGGGCCATCCTCGGCAAAATGGGCGAAGAAAGACGCTTCTCCTCCTCTTCCGGAAATTCTCGAGGAGGCGGGTGAGGAGCCTGATGCCGCTGCTACCCCACTGACTGAGGTCGCCGCTGACGCTCCTTCTTAGAGTCCTACTTCCTTGGCAGCTCTTCTGGACACCTTGGTGGATGTCCCTTCTGCCGAGGAGCGCCAGAAGGAAAAAAGCAAGGAAATTTCTGCCGAGAGGGTCCGGGACGCTGACAATGATGTCACCGAGGTGCCGCCAGGTTCGTTCTTTGGACAAGCTGCAGTATTTTTATTTTTTGAACTTTGAGAATTGCTTGCCTTAACAAGTCTTTTGTCTTGCCGTGCAGAGGAGGTACCATCTTCGGGGTGAGTAGCCGAGCACAGCCGGAAACGGGCCCTTCGGGATTCCCATATCCCGAAGGGGAAGATCTTGAGGGAGCCTTTCTGGTCGTTTACGGAGGACATGAACTTGTACTCCTGTGACTACCAGAAAATGGCCAACCAAATTTCAAAGGGGATCCTCACCGAGGCCTCTTTCAAGGCTATTTCCGAGGCTTTTCCGGATGAAGAGTCCCTTGCTGCAAAAGTTTCCGAGCACGCTGCCCAGGTATACTTCGCGCCTTGTTTTCCTTTTGATTTCTTCTAAGTGTTTGACTCATTTTTTGCCTTACTAACTTTGTTCTTACTTTGTAGCTGTTGGGGTACACCGGCCTCCTTAGGGTTCGGGCAGCGAAGCAAGCGGCGTTCTGAGCCTGGGCCTTAGACTGTGTGGAGAAATCCAAGGTCATGTGCTCCGACTTGGTCGCAAAGAATTTGGAGACGTTTCAAGCTGCAAAGAAGGAGGTTGCTGCCGTTCGGGAAGAGTTGTTGAAGAAAAAGAGGAACTTCTGAAGGAGTCCTCCCAAAAGATATCTGACCTCAGTCCCAAGGTGGCAGAGCTGACTTCGGCAAACGAGGCATATCAGAAGGAGAAGTCAGAGTCTGAGGCTCTCCTGGCGAAGGTGCTTGCTGAGAAAGCCGCGCTCCAGGCCGAGGTCGAGTCTTTGAAGAAGGAGCCAAAGAAGAAGAAGATGAAGGCACTGAAAAAGGAGATCGCTGATCTAGAGAAAGAGCTTGAGGACTTAGCTGTTGCGAAGGAGAAGGCCGACCAAACGACCAAGGTCGGTTTTCAGGATGGCTTTTGCCTTGCTCGTCATCAAGTTCTGCAGAGGTTCCCTGGTCTGGACCTCTCCTTTTTGGCGGCCCTGAACATCCCCGAGGGGCCTCGATGGTCTTGGTCAAAAATTGAGCACCTTAACTTGCCCTTTCCTCTTCCGGCGCCGAAGGCGGTGGACAAGGACGCAGGAGCTGGTGGCTCCCGAGACACCGAGGTCCCTTAGTCTCTTTTAGGGCCTTTGCCTTCTTTTTCTCCTTTTTTGTACTTCTTCTTTTGGCGAGCTTCCTTCTTTGTACCCAGATCCATCTTTGTTAATAAAGACTCATTCTTTCATGAATTTTTGGCTAAGTCTGTTGAACAAAATCTTTTATTTCTCATTGTCCCGAACACGTTCGCTCAAGAGACTTCAGAAGATCATAGCTAGACTTATCACGCCAATTAGCCTTGGAATCACCCTCGGGAAATTCTCTTAAGTGAATCTCCAATCTTCAGAGAAGGTTGATAACCTTTGTAAATAAGCTTTCTTTCGGCGACGACTGTTCTAGTGAAAAGAAGCTTCTGTACTTAGAAAAAATTTTCTAAGAAACTTTTGTACTTAGAAATTTTTCTAACTTGTACAATTTTCCCACCAAAATCCTAAGCATAGAATTTTTTCAACGCATCTGAATGCCATGTATTTTTTAATTCTACGCCTTCGGCATCGCCGAGCTTGTAAACTTCTTTTCGTACTTCGGCAAGTACCAGATAAGGACCTTCCCAATTTGCGTGAAGTACTCCGTGGGATGGCCTTTGGGGCCCAAATTCAGCCTTTCGGAGAACGAGATCTCCTTTCTTTATTCCCTTCAGCCTGGCGCACAGGTTTATAGCCGCGGCCACACTTTGCTGAAAAGCTTTTCTTCTCAGCTCGGCTATTTCTCTGTGTTCGCCGACGAGGTCCAGCTTGGCTTTCAAGCTGAGGTCATTTCCCCTTTCGTCAAACACTTGTACTTGCACCAATGGTTGTACTACCTCAATTGGGATGATGGCCTCTGTACCGAAAATAAGTGAAAAAGGTGTTTCCCCTGTGGCTCTTCGGGGTGTTGTTCGGTAGCTCCATAACACACTTGGGAGCTCTCCTGGCCATTTCCCTTTTGCTTCCCCCAACCTCTTTTTCAAACCATCTTTTATGGTCTTATTAGATACTTCTACTTGCCCATTGCTTTGGGGGTGAGCTACTGGGTCAAAGTGCATTTTTATTCCGAGGTTGTTGATAAATTCTTGGAACCTTTTGTCCGTATACTGGGATCCATTATCGGCTACTAACACCCTTGGTATGCCAAATCTGCACACAATGTTCTTCCATATGAACTTCTACACATGTTTTGCCGAGATAGTCGCTAAGGGTTCTGCCTCAACCCATTTGGAGAAATAATCTACTACGACCACGCAGAACTTCACGCCTCCAGGCGCTATCAGGAGTGGCCCAATGAGGTATATGTGTCACACCTCACTCAGGCCCCGGCCTATTATCTTCTAAATTAACTCCCAAACCCAATATTTAATCTCAAAGTGTCTGGTTCGGCCAAGCAAGTAATGGCAACTTTTAAGTCTTATTTCCTTAAGTTATGAGGCCTGGGAGGTGGCCCAGGTGGCTTTAACAAGATCCATTATCAACTTGCAGCAAAGGCAAGGCCCAAAACACTAACTTGCACAACAAGCAAGATTTTAACTGAAAACTTGCATTCCAAGCAAGGCAACACTTAATGAAGTTTAAGTGCATACATGGTGTGCAATCAAGTGTACTATCTATATGGCAACCAAGAAGCCCACAAGGTTGGTTTAGGTTTTGAAAACAACAAATAAAGATGCATGATGCTCTCGGCCTACTAAAGTACATACCATTATGCACAATAGTTCCACATAACTAGGTCCATAACCATTCACATAAAAATGGCAACTTTGGCCCATAATATCCAGCATACATAGGCAAGCATAATGCCATCCATACATCCATACATAACTTGGCATCCAAGATCCACAAAACATCCACAAACTAGGTATCCAAGACTACACATATATACAAATCAAAATGGTAGTCTACTTAGTATCTAACATGGCTATATATGCCAAGCATCCATAAGTTGTTCATGCCAAGTTACATACAACCCGAGACCATACTCCTAATGGTCAAATAAAACCTTGAGAATCCCATACAGAAGTACACACTGCAACACCAAACCTATGGCCATATTCATGGTCATAAAGGTGAATACCACAATCAGAGCTAAAGTCCAAGTATCCATGCTCTCCTAGACAGTTCCCACTCTACAACCTGCAAACTTAAAACATAAGTCTTGGCCAACAAACAATAAGACTTGTAGTGAACCCAAAAGTAATAAGCCAAGCACACATTGGCACATACCTTGGAAACTAAGTAAAATTAGTGCAAACACAGCACAAGCAAGCAAGCACTAATCAGGCCGAATATCTTTGCCTAAAAAGAAAAGGATGGGCAGTGAGTAAAACTCAGTAGGATTCACTTATATATAACCAACTCTAAAAAGAGTCTATTTAGTTAAGCTGAGTGTTCACTCAAAGCGTAACCTCCAATTGGTTAGCTCAACCTGCAAAACAGACACAAAGACAAGAAAACCAAGCATATCCATATACAAAATATATAATCATAACAATTAATCCTCAAATGGGGTTAGCATGCACAAAAAATCACCAAAGCACACAAGTACACACACACACTCCACATTGTTGCTCTCGGCCATATATGCCATACATGTACCCATGTGCATTTCTTGCACACAAATCTTACCAATATATCATTTCCATTTGGAGCTCCCAAAATGCCAAGCAAATAGGCCACATTTACTTGCATTTCTAGTACATGTACCATAGTTAATTAGCTAATCAACAAAACAACCAAGTATAAGCATTAAGCCCATCAAGCAACTAAGGTCATTTGGCAAATTTTAACCATCACTTAGTCACTCTAGACACTTGAACCATGGTGTATAATACCAAGCAATATCAAGTGCCAGTGAACCCTACCTCAATAGCTCTCGGTCTCAAGCCAACTTCAAATGTCCAAGTGCCCTTCAACCACAATGCCTACCATAACAATACATAGGCATTAACAACACAAACCCATGGATTAACTACCATGATTTCTATGAAGGACACTACAATACACACACTTAAGTTCTCGGCCAAAGTGCCCACCTTCAGATAGTTATACTATCCATCCTTCTAATTCATTACATAATCATGTAATCACCCATAAAGCTTGCTCATGGCACAAATACCATGTAACCAAGTAAAACACACCATTTCACATTAAGTTTAGCTCTTGGCTAAAATGCCCATAATCACATAACAATGTGCTTCATCAATTTAGTTCATCATATAATCACCAAATCACCACTAAACATGTTTCATGGCATCATTACCATGTACTCAAGTAATGGACACTAAATTATACCACTTCAAGCTTTCGGCCATAAAACCCAATTTCACCCACATTTGTTCTTCATCAATCCAACCCAACATACATTCACTATATCATCAATAATCAAAGCTCATGGCATCAGTGCCATGTAGTTAGAGGTAGAACATGAATTACCTCAAATTCACCTTTCGGCCAACACACTAACTTCCACAAATTTGGTGTCCTTCACCCCAACAACCTATCACAAGATTACATAGGTAATATCAAGCATCAAACATGGATAAATTTCCATCTTTAAGAAGAAGAACACCCTGTTCATTCATCCAATTCATTCGGCCAACATTTCACTTCCAAACCGAGACATTACTTGCTCAATTAGCTCAATCTAACTTCAATTGAGCATTTAAATCTCTTGTTCATGGAAGATTTACCATGTATTCAAGAGGATAACGAGGATTACCTCAAAACCCTAGCTGGGTTGGCTCGGCCTTCCTTCAAACTTGAAGAACAACACTTGAATCCAAGCAAGCCAAGGCTGAAACACACTCTTCAAGCTTGAATTCTCTAATGCCTTCAAGTTTCCTTGAAATCCAAGACCAAATTCCTAAGGAACTCTCAAGAACTCACTCGCCAAGTAAGAACAAAGGCAAGCCCAAAATGAACAAAATGGCCTTTGACTAGTTTCGGCCGAATTAACTTGCGTTTTAGTTAGCTAAATGCCAACCTTTGCCTTCCAATAAAATGCATGGTGCAAAGTAGCCTTCCAAGCTTACAAGTCCACAAAACCGCCACTAAAACTTGTGTCTAAATGGACACTTAAGTCCACACATGGCCCAAGATGCCAAGCAAATAAACAACACAAGTACCAAGGTGTTATATACACCCATGCATAACCGGCCATGTAACTAAACTAAAGACTAGTTAGCTTAACTAATAACTAGTAAATAGTACATTAGTGGCAGACAAGACTTTGACTAGCAATCATTGTTGTCTCCCTTAAATGGTCTAGTCTTGCACTAGCCATCACAAAAGTTTGCATGGCCAAAAATGCCATCCTTAAGTTTGTAGCTTCAATTGTACTACTTGTTTTAGTGTACAATTTAGTCTCCTTCCTCTGCTTCCTGTCAGCTTTCCCATAATCTATTTTCTATGTGCAATTAAGCCCAGAAAGTCTCCAGTTTTGCACATAAGTTGCTGTACTAGTCTCCATAGCTCTTCTTACTTCTCATTTCTGTTTTTCATTATTTTCCTTGGTTTTCCTTGGCCTAAGCCAAGCACTTAGGAGGTGTCTAACAATTCCTCCCTCCTTAAAGAATTTGGTCCTCCAAATTCTTCACCAACTTAAGGTACAGTTGAGGATACCTAGAGGCAATTTCCTCTTCTACTTCCCAGGTGGCCTCCTCTGGAGTGTGGTTACTCCACTGTACTTTAATCATTGAAATCCACCTACTCCTTAACTTCCTGGTATCTCTGGCCAGGAACTGGATTGGCACTTCTTCATAAGTGAGATTAGGTGCCACAATCACAGTTGTAGGTGTTTCTATCTGCTTGTAACCTGGAACATACTTTTTGAGCAAACTCACATGGAACACATTGTGTATGTTTCCAATTTCTGGAGGCAAGTCCAGCTAATATGCCACATTTCCCACTTTGGACAGTATTTGGTATGGCCCTACATACCTAGGTGCTAGTTTCCCCTTCTTTCCAAACCTGATTACTCCTTTCATTGGAGAAACTTTGAGCCACACCCAGTCTCCTTCCTGGAACTCCAGGTCCCTTCTCCTTTTCAGGTTGGCATAGGCTTGCTGCCTATCATTTGCAGTCTTGATCCTAGCCTGGATCAACTTAATTTTCTCAGTGGTTTCCTTAATAATGTCTGGCCCTAATTCCAACTTGTCTTCTGGCTGATGCCAGCAGTGAGGAGTAACACATTTCCTGCCATATAAGGCCTCATAAGGAGCCATTCCTATCACTGAATGATAGCCATTATTATAGGAAAATTCTACCAATGGGAGATGCACATCCCATTCACCCTGGAAGTCAATTACACAACACCTCAACATATCTTCTAGAGTTTGTATAGTTCTCTCTGTCTGTCCATCTGTCTGAGGATGGTAAGCCGAGCTAAACTTAAGTTTAGTACCCAGTGCCTGATGCAGGGATTTCCAAAACCTAGAGACAAATCTAGGATCCCTGTCTGATACTATGTCATCAGGTATCCCATGCAATCTTACTATTTCTCTTATATAGAGTTGTGCCAATTTATCCAAAGAATCAGTAAGATTCATAGGAAGAAAATGGGCTGCCTTGGTCAGTCTATCCACAATGACCCAAATGGCATTATGCCTTCTCCTTGTTAGTGGCATACCCACTAAAAAATCCATAGAGATGGATCCCCATTTCCTCTCAGGTATGGGTAAGCTTTGTAGCTTTCCCCCTGGTTTCTGGTGCTCCACTTTCACTTGTTGGTAGGTTTCACAACTAGCCACAAGTGTACTTATATCCTTCCTCATATATGGCCACCAAAAATATGCTCTAAGAGCATGATACATTTTTGTGGCTCCTGGGTGCATACCCAGCTTACTAGAATGAGCTTCCTCTAGTATTTGAACTCTTAGGTTGTCCTTTTCAGGTACATACAACCTATTTTGGAAATGCAACATTCCCTGTTTAAAGGAAAAACCCTGGAATAATTCTCCCTTACTTTTTTCAGAAATTAACTCTACCTCTTCATCACCAGCTTGAGCTTCCTTAATAAGCTCTTTCCACTCTGGTGTAATAGTGAGTACCTTCAGCTGCTCACTTTCTTTAGCCAACCATTGGCTTGCTAGTGGAGTAATACTCAGGCTTTTGGCCTTATGCTCAGTTTCACCGCCTTTGAGTATTCCAGTATAGTTTCTACTCAAGGCATCTGCCACTACATTGGCCTTTCCAGCTGTGTACTCAATTACATTGGCCAGGCGTAACCCTGCTATGAGGGCTTCGTATTCAGCCATATTGTTGGTGACGTTAAAGCCGAACTTGATGGCCTTCATTACTTCTAGACCTTCGGGGCCTCTGATAATTACCCCAGCTCCCTGGTGTTCAGACCCTAAGGCTCCGTCTATGTACAAAGTCCATTCTGGCTCACCTTCACCAGGATTCGAATGGCTGTCTTCGGTGATGGGTACTTCGGCAATGAAGTCTGCCAGAGCTTGCGCTTTTATGGCTTTCCGAGGTTCATAAGTAATGTCATACTCGCCCAGCTCTATACACCATTTGGAAAGCCTTCCCAAATGATCAACTTTCCTCATGACGTCCCGTAGAGGTACACTACTTCGAACGATGATTGGGTGAGCCTGAAAATATGGCCGTAGTCTTCTTCCCGCCAGTACCAGGGCATATATAGCTTTTTGTAGCAAGGGATATCTGACTTCGGCGCCTTGCAGGGACATGCTTACATAATAAACCGGCCATTGCTTCAGCCCCTCCTCTTTCACAAGGACTGAGCTTACTGCTTTTTCTGTGACTGTGAGGTACAACATGAGGGACTCTCCCTCGCGAGGTTGCCCAAGAGTAGGCAGACGGGCCACATAGGCTTTGAGTTCTTCCCAAGCCTTTTGGCAGTCCTTATTCCAAGGATGATCATCACATCCGAGGTCGCCCTCCTTTTTTGCTGCCTTAGTGAGGACTTTGAAGAATGCTCGACACCGGTCTCCATACCTGGAAATGAACCTGGTAAGAGAGGTTATCCTTCCGGTGAGTCTCTACACGTCTTTCACTGTGACGGGAGTTCGGAATTCAAGCAGAGCCTTAACTTTTTCTGGGTTAGCATCAATGCCTCTTTCTGATACCATGTACCCAAGAAACTTTCCCGAGGTTACGCCGAAGCTGCATTTTTTGGGATTGAGGCGAATTCTGAAGGTTCTGAGCTGGTGCAAAGTCTCCTTCAGATCTGTGACGTGGTCGCAAGGCAGCTTGCTCTTGACTATCATGTCATCAACGTAAACTTCCATGTTCCTCCCTATTTGGTCCTTAAAGACCTTGCTCATCAACCTCTGGTAGGTAGCTTCCGCATTTTTGAGCCCGAAAGGCATCCTGATGTAACAATACGTTCCACCCACGGTGATGAAGGCGGTTTTCTCCTCATCTTCGGGGTCCATTCTTATTTGATGATACCCACTGAAGGCGTCTAGGAAACTCAGGAGCCCGTATTCGGTAGTTGAGTCTACCAACTGGTTTATTGGTATGAATCTTTTGGGCAAGCATCATTCAAGTTTCTGAAGTCGATGCACATTCGGAGCTTACTGCTCCTTTCTTTTGTGGCGATAACCACGTTGCTCAACCATTCAGGGTCCTTGACTTCCCTGATTACATTTGCGTCTAATAAGCGCTGGACTTCAATTTTGACGAAGTTATTTTTATGGACTGAGATGCCCCGCTTCTTTTGCTGGACAGGTTTTGCTTCCGGACTTACTTTAAGGCTATGCTGTATTATGCGAGGGTCTACCCCCGGCAAATCTTTCGGCGAGTAGGCAAACAAGTCTTTATTCATCAGTAGAAAGGATACAAGTTTTTTCTTGTCACCTTCGTCCAAGTTTTTCCCTATTCGGGTATTTCGGCCCGTGACAAGTTCTACTTCTTCTATTTCTACCTTCGCGGGATCTTCTGCCTCTCCCTCTTTTGGCCTTCCATCTAACTGGGGCCTTTCGCACTTTGACGAACACTTTCCTTACTTTGCCTTGATCGATAAAGATTTCCGCATCTCCATCCTTGGTGGCGAAAGCGACGGTTAAGTACTTTACATCTGAGCAAATGTGCAGATTTCCTTGTGTTTGCCTTCCAAGGATGGCGTTATATGACGAAGGAACATCTATGACAATGAACCTTGCCATTGTGGAGGCAAATAATTCGTCTGTCCCGTTTACTGAACTTCCTCTCATCATCAGGGGGAGGTCGATCCATCCGAGGATAGGCAGTTCGGACAGCCCTACCCCGAAAGTTGGTGAAGCGACGGGCTTGAGGTCGGTGTTGGATATTCCCAAGCTCGGCAGCAGATGCGAGAATAGGATGTCGGCGTTTGATCCATCGTCAAGTAATACCCTTTTGACGTCCCAATTTCCTATTCTCACCATGACCAACAGTGGATCATCATGGGGAAAGATGACGGTGGAACCATCCTTTCGGGTCAGTTTCTTCAACGGATTTTGATATTCCAACATTAATATTTCTCTGGCTTTCCTCTTTCTTTCCGAGGATGGCAGTTCCATCGTGATTGTTTGTATCACTCCCGCCGGGGGCGGGAGACGCCTTTTTGGACTTCGGTTCTGATAGCCAAAGGCTGTCGCCTCAATCTGGCCGAATACCCTGCCACAACAACGGCCAGAAGAACTGGCGCTTCCCGGGAATAGGTGGAATCATGCACCTCGGGAGATAGCCTGAGAGCTCCGAGCCTCGGCACGCCAGTAAAACTTGAGGACTCCATTCGCCCCCCAAGGTTGTGAACAACGCGCCTTCGGAAAAGTGGCACCAGACATTGCTGCCCGAATATGATATCCCCGAAGGCGGAACCCCCTGGAACTGGGAACCCCCGAACTGAGGGTAGGCTTCCCGAAGAGGCTCTGTCCGAACTAGAGGACGACCTCGCCCAGGGACCTCGGGAGTACAGCAGGCGCATTTAAGGAAGCATTTAAGGAAGCCTCTGACACGTCCCACCACAGACGTAAAAAGTTGCCCTGACGCGCAGACGCCATCAGAATCATATCATGGCCCGTCTCAGCACAAGGCTCGAGGCCATCTAGTTACCAACTATCTGTCCCCTACGCCCAGACGTTCAGGAGCATCCGACCGCACACGTGTCATGATCTGAACGGGCTAGGTATTCCTATATATACAGGAAATAAATACTTGACAGGAGGTTGGCAGGCCGGATATACAGCTCCCACACCCTGAGAAAATACCAGGCGAGACTTTTCTGCCTTTCTCTTTGAGCTAGTGACTTTCTCCTTCTTCCGGCCACCACTGACTTGGGCGTCGGAGGCTCCCCCCCCGGAAAAACACTCCGGGGACCTTCTAACCCTGTTTACCAGCTTTTCAGGTACTCTCCTTGGGGCGATCCACCTTCCAGGCGTTCTTCCTCCTAGAAGTCTCCTCAACAGTCATCATGACTCAAAACGATGAGGCCCTAGGCCATCATTTGGCGCCGTCTGTGGGAACCCGCTCGCAGATTGCCGTCGTTGAGACTCGGCGTTCTAAGGACAAGGGACTCCCAAGGTCCTCGTCCACGCCTGAGATACAACCGGCTGCTGAGCAGACACTCCCAGAGACTTCTACGCCCGAGGAGGACCGCCCTCTGGTAATCACCATGAGCTTCTTGAGGGACTTTCAGCGCTCGGTCGTTGCTGAAATGACTCAGCAGATCGACCGAAGATGGCCACAGCAGTCACAGGCCCAGAAACCCTCCTCATCAACACGCCCTCGGGAGAGAAGCCCCAAGTCTACACACCGCAGTTCAGAAAGTGGAGATCCTCGCGGAGAATCATCCACAGAAGATATAGCCCTCGGGAAACGGCCTGTGGGACAAACCGGGTCCAAGCGACCGAGAGTCTCACAGCGAAGCAGTTCGTCGCCCGAGGCGAGGGCCCTGACCCCTCCGCGCCGAACTCGCTCCCCGAAAAGGCGCCGTCGATCTCCCTCCCGCGAAAATGGTCCTAGCGCCACTGCACTTATGGAAAGGATATTGGCACGGCTGGACAGAGTGGAGAAGCAAGTGACCAGAAAACCCGTTTGGGACAGGCTGTCGGGGGCATTATGCGAAGATGGCTCCCCGTTTATTCACACCGTCGTTGAGGCAGCTATGCCAGGCGACTTCAGAGTGCCTAGGCTGGAGATCTATGATGGCCGGACTGATCCACAGGCCCATCTGACGAAGTACAGGCGGAGCATGATAATGCACGGAGCTGATGACGCTACCATGTGCAAATGCTTTGAAGTCACCCTCACGGGCCCAGCAACAGCATGGTACAATTCGTTGCCCCCAGGGACTATCACTGAGTTTCAGGAGTTGTCCACAGCCTTTACCCAGCAGTTCATTGGGAGCAGGCCGACGGCCAAAATGCCTGTACAGATGTTCGACATAGAGCAGAGAAACGGAGAGACGATCCGAGACTATGTCGAACGATTCAACAGGGAAGCACTCAGCGTCCCGGACTTCCGGCCCGAAATCCGCATCCTCGCTATGACACGGGGCCTTCGGCGTGACTCACAGCTGTTCTACGAGTTCTCAAAAGACCCCCCGGAGACCCTCGGAGAATTTTACCGAAGGGCAGAGCAGCACATGACTGCCGAGGAATTGAGGATGGCGGGGCCGAAGTCTGATCATCACCGCGCCGAAGGGTCCAGCCAGCAAGCTCGGCATCTTTCTGAACATACAGGTCGACCACGGCGAATGCGAGGAAAGAAACCTCAAAGTTTCACACCCTTGAGCACGACACGGACCAACATTCTCATGGCGCTGGAAAGGCAAGGGACGCAGATTCGGCGGCCAAAGGCCATGGCCGCCGATAATAAGAAGAATGCCAAGAAGTTCTGCCAGTTTCATCGCGACCACGGTCATGACACCGAAGACTGCTTCCAACTGAAGAAGTACATAGAGTCGCTGATCAAACAGGGCCAACTTCGCAAGTACCTGCGGATGCCCTCCCCAAAGGGCAGAAAAGAGGAGGAAGAGAGGGCCGAAAACGAGGACTATGACTCAGACAGGCGGAGAAACAGAAGTCCAAAAAGGCGCCTTCCACCTCCAGTAGGGGTCATTCAAACCATCACCACGGGGCTCCCATCCTCGGAAAGAAAGCGGAAGGCCAGAGAAATTGCGGTTATGGAGTATCAAAGTCCATCAAAGAAATTGGCTCGCAAAGATGGCTCCACTGTCGTCTTCCCCCACGACGACCCGCTGCTGATAATGGCGAGAATAGGGAACTGGGACGTCAAGAGAGTGTTGCTTGATGATGGCTCAAATGCTGACGTCCTATTCTCGCACTTACTGCCGAGCTTGAGCATCTCCAGCAGCGAGCTGAAACCTGTCACCACGCCCACCTTCGGCGTTGGGCCATCCGAACTACCCGTCCTCGGATGGATCGACCTCCCTTTGATGATGAAAGGCACTTCGGTAGACGGAGCAGCTGAGTTGTACGCGTCCACAATGGCAAGATTCATCGTCATGGACGTCCCGTCTTCGTACAACGCCATCCTTGGAAGGCAGACTCAGGGGAACCTGCACATTCGCCCCGATGTGAAGTACTTGACTGTCACATTCGCCACCAAGGATGGAGATGCAGAGGTCTTCATCGACCAAGCTGAGGTAAGAAAGGTGTTTGTAAAAACACGAAAGGCTCCGGCAAACAGCTCTACACAAACGGTGGAGGCAAAGGCGCAGGAGAAAGGCAAAAAAGGAGATCCCGCAGAAGCAGAAACGGAAGCAGTAGATCTTGTCCCAGGACAATCTACCCGAATAGGGAAGAGCTTGGCCAAAGGTGATAAGGAAAATCTTGTATCCTTTCTGCTAGAAAATAAAGATCTGTTTGCCTACTCGCCGAAAGACATGCCAGGAGTGAACCCTGGCATAATACAGCACAGCCTCAAAGTAAGCCCGGAAGCAAAACCTATCAGGCAAAAGAAACGAAGCATCTCAGCCCACAAAAGCAACTTCGTGAAAACCGAAGTCCAGCGCCTATTGGATGCTGAAGTTATCAGGGAGGTAAAATACCCCGAATGGTTAAGCAACGTGGTCATTGCCACAAAAGAAGGTAGCAGCAAACTCCGGATGTGCATTGATTTCAGAAACTTGAACGATGCTTGCCCGAAAGACTCATTTCCCCTCCCGCCAATAGATCAACTGGTAGATTCAACGGCCGAATACGGGCTCCTGAGCTTCCTAGATGCCTTCAGCGGCTACCATCAGATAAGGATGGACCCCGAAGATGAAGAGAAAACTGCCTTCATCACCGAGGGAGGAACATACTGCTATATCAGAATGCCCTTCGGGCTCAAAAATGCAGGAGCCACCTACCAGAGACTGATGAACAAGGTCTTTAAAGACCAAATGGGGAGAAACATGGAAGTATATGTTGATGATATGATAGTAAAAAGCAAGCTGCCCGGCTACCACGTTGCAGATTTGGAGGAAACCTTCCAAAAGCTCAGAGCCTTTGGGATTCGCCTTAACCCCGAGAAGTGTATCTTCGGGGTGACGTCGGGAAAATTCCTTGGGTACATGGTATCCGAAAGAGGCATCGACGCCAATCCTGAGAAGATTAAGGCTCTGCTTGAGTTCCGAACTCCTGCCACAGTCAAAGACGTGCAGAGACTAACCGGAAGAATAACCTCTCTGAGCAGGTTTATTTCCAGGTACGGAGATAGGTGTAGACCTTTCTTCAAAGTCCTCACAAAGGCAGCAAAGATGGAAGGCGACCTCGGAAGAAACAATCATCCCTGGGATGAAGATTGCCAAAAGGCCTGGGAAGAACTCAAAGTCTACCTGGCCAGCCTGCCGACTCTGCGACAACCTCGGGAGGGAGAACCCCTCGTACTATACCTCGCCGTCACAGAAAAGGCCGTGAGCTCGGTCCTGATAAAAGAAGAAGGGCCGAAACAATGGCCGGTCTACTACGTCAGCAAGTCCCTGCATGGCGCCGAAGTCAGGTACCCTTTGCTTCAAAAAGCTATATACGCCTTGGTGCTTGCAGGAAGAAGACTGCGACCATATTTCCAGGCTCACCCCATCATCGCCCGAAGTAGTCTACCACTACGGGATGTTATGAAGAAAGTTGATCATTCGGGAAGGCTCTCCAAGTGGTGCATAGAGCTTGGCGAACACGAAATCACGTATGAGCCTCGGAAGGCCATAAAAGCCCAAGCATTGACAGATTTTATCGCCGAAATACCCACCACTGAGGAGAACCACTCAGATCCGAAAGAAGGTGAGCCAGAATGGACCTTGCATGTTGACGGAGCCTCGGGGTCCGAACACCAGGGAGCTGGAATAGTTATCAGAGGACCCGAAGGCCTAGAGGTGATGAAGGCTATCAAGTTCAACTTCAACGTCACCAATAATGTGGCTGAGTATGAAGCCCTCATAGCGGGATTACGCTTGGCCAGAAAGATTGGCGTGAGAAACTTAAGGGCTCACAGCGATTCCCAGCTGGTAGTTCGGCAGACGGCAGGGGATTATGGGGCGAAGGACCCAATCTTGGCAAAATACCACGAGCTGGTAACAAAACTCATCCAAGAGTTTGACGCCGTGCGGATCGAAAATGTACCCCGGCGGAATAACACTGAGGCAGATTGCTTAGCGAAGTCCAAAACATACACCGAGTTGCTAGACCATCCAAGCATCTCCGTGCTAAGCGTAACGACCTCGGGAATGGGGTGGAAGGACCCCATAAAGAGATACCTCGCAGAGAATGAGCTTCCCGAAGACGCCGGCAATGCTGCAAGACTGCGAAGACGCGCCGGAAGATTCTTCCTGATTGGTGAAGAGTTATATCGGCAAGGATATGCAAATCCGCTGCAGAGATGTGTGGGCGAAGAGGATACTGAGATGGTCCTCGAAGAAGTCCACGAAGGCATGTGCGGCTTGCACATTGGAACTGATGCCCTTGCAGCAGTGATACTCCGCCAAGGATACTTCTGGCCTACCCTGAGAAAGGACGCAAGGCAGTACGTCCAGAAGTGCGGTAGTTGCCAGAGACATGCAAAAATCCAGAAGATACCCTCGGAAATGGTAACGTCGGCAGACTATCCTTGGCCCTTCGCAGTCTGGGGTATAGACCTCATTGGGCCACTCCCCACAGCGCCCGGAGGCGTGAAATTCTGCGTGGTAGCAGTGGACTATTTCTCAAAGTGGGTAGAGGCAGAACCACTAGCAACTATCTCGGCAAAAGAAGTGCAGAAGTTCGTATGGAAAAACATCGTATGCAGATTTGGCATACCGAGGGTACTAGTAGCTGATAATGGATCCCAGTTCATAGACAAAGGATTCCAGGAATTCATCAGCGACCTCGGAATAAAGATGCACTTCGCCCCAGTAGCTCACCCCCAAAGCAATGGGCAGGTGGAAGTATCAAACAGGACCATAAAAGATGGCCTGAAAAAGAGACTTGGGGAAGCCAAGGGGAAATGGCCAGGAGAACTCCAAAGTGTATTGTGGAGCTACCGAACGACGCCACGAAGAGCCACAGGGGAAACTCCCTTCTCACTCGTCTTCGGAACAGAGGCCATTATCCCAATAGAGATAGTTCAGCCTTCAATACGGGTGCAAGTATTTGATGAAGGCGGAAACGACCTCGGTCTGAGAACTAAGCTCGACCTTGTGGCCGAACACAGAGAAATAGCCGAGCTGAGAAGAAAAGCTTTCCAGCAAAGAGTGGCCGCGGCTATCAACTTAAAAGCCAGGCCAAAAGAAATAAAAAAAGGAGACCTCGTTCTCCGAAAGGCCGACTTTGCACCCCGAAGGCCATCTCACAGAGTACTTCGCGCAAATTGGGAAGGACCTTATCTGGTTCTCGCCGAAGTACGAAAAGGCGTGTACAAGCTTGGCGACGCCGAAGGTGTAGAATTGAAAAACACTTGGCATTCAGACGCCCTGAAAAAATTCTACGCCTAAGGTTGAGCGGAAGAAATATATTGTACAAGAAATATTCTAAGTACAGAATGGTCTAGAGAAGAATGGTCTTGAGAAAAATTTTCAAGTATACCAAATTGTCCAAGACAGAATTCCGCGAAGGTGCTCGCCACGAAAAAAGCAGATGTGACTTCCCGAAGTCCCTTGAGCCACTATGCTCGGGAAAAATGGGAAACAAGAATCTTGCAAAGGTACTCGGCATAATCAGTGCAGAGAAAATTTTTCGAACACCCTTGAGCGAACATGCTCGGGAAAAAGGGAAAGCAAGAATCTCGCAAAAGTACACGCCAAAACAAAAGCAGAGGTAATTGCCGAACACCCTTGAGCAAGCGTGCTCGGGAAAAAGGGAATGAACAATCTCTTGAAAATTTTCCTAAGTCCCTTGAGCAAATATGCTCGAGACAATAGGAAGACAGAAAAATTTGGCTGAAGGTTTTCCGAAGGCCCTTGAGCGAACATGTTCGGGATAAAAGGAAACAAAAAGCCTGCAAAAGACTTAGCCAAATTTTTACAAACTTTCCAGAAAGTCTCTTGAGCGAGCACGCTCGGGACAAAGGAAGGTAAAAAGTTTCTTTGGTTGCAGGTTTTCCGAAAGTCTCTTGAAGCAAACGTGTTCGGGACAGTGGAAATGAAGAAACTTGCAAGAAAGGACTTAGCCGAAAAGATTGTTCATTTAGAGCAAACGCTGCCTTACAAAAGAAGGAGCACGAAGGAGAAAAATAAGAGGAGCCCTAAAACAAACTAGGGAGAGCCGGGCGGACGAAGACCAGGAAGCTTCAGATGCTCGACCTTGGACCACTACCACCGAGGTCCCTCAGGAATATTTAGGCCCTCCAGAAAAGAGAGGTCCAAATCTGGGAACCTCTGCAGCACCTGGTGCCGAGCGAGGCAGAAGCCGTCCTGAAAGGCGACCTTGTCCATGTCATCAGAAGTACGTTTTTGAATGCCAAGGATATTGACCTCGTCCCTCAGCTCAGCAACCTCCTCTTCGAGCTCGCTTATCCCCAGCGTCTCTCCGGACTCCTTCTTCAGAGCCTCGACCTCGGCTTGAAGAGCAGTGTTCTCGTCCGACAACCTCGCCGCAAGACTGTCGGAAACAGCCTTGTCCTTGACAAGATCTTCGTTGGCGGCGAGCAGCCCCTTTACTTGGTCGCCGAGGTCGGCAATCTTCCGGGAGGAGTCCTTTTCAAGTTCTTCTCTTTTCCGAGAGAACTCCTCCCGAACGGCAGCAAGTTGCTGAGAACAATCCGCTGTCAGCTGCTGGTTGCTGGCGATCACCTTCGCAAGCGAAGCCTTCGCTTCACTGAGTTCCCGCGAAGTCGCATCCTTGGAGGCAGCCTGTCTGGCCACCCGAACTCGGAGATAACCAGCGTACTCCAGCAGCTACGGCAAGGCAAAAGTCCAGGTTAGTACAAGTCTAAACACTTAGAAAAATTGAGTAAAAAAATGTAAAGACTATACCTGAGCAGCGTGCTCGGTGACTTTTGCGGCGAGGGTATTATCCCCCGGGTGAGCCGCCGCAATGGCCCGGAAGGAGGCGTCAGTGGTCATCCCCTTCCAAATCTCTTTGGTCATCTTCGGACAATCGTCGGAGAACAAATTCATATCCTCCGTGATTGTCCAAAAGGGCTCCAAGGGGATCTTCCCCTCAGGAATTGTGGCATCGCGCAGGGCCCGTTTCCTCTCATGAATGGCCCTCCAGCCAGCAGTAAGAGGCTCCCCTGAAAGTGAGAAGGAAGTTAGGAGCAGAAGAAAAATTCGCGAAAGGAAAAGGAGCTGAACTTCGCCTAAAGGCATACCTGGAGGAACCTCGGAGACAGTGTCCTCGGGACCCTCGGGCCCCTCGGAAGAAAGACCCTTACCCTTCTGTCGGTACCGCTTCTCGGCGGTGGGTACTTCTACCACTACAGTGTTTCTGGGGGCCTCGAGGTCGGGAGGAGGCACCTCGGCGGAAGTAGCGGGGACTTCGGCCGGTGGAATTTCAACAAGACCAGCCTCTTCGCCAGCTTCTTCTTCCAAAAGCTCTGGCTGAGAAGGTTGGAGAGCCTTCCTAGCTCGCTTCGCCGAGGGTCCCGCCCCTGTCGTCTTCCTTCTTCGGGAAGCCGCCTTCTTTGTCTGCTCCCCCTTCTCCACTTGGCCAGAAAAGAGGGCCTTGTAATAAGCGGCAGCCCCATCGCCCATCTCTGAAAAAGAGAAGAAATATCAGCGTAAGTCCGAGGAAAAAGTATAAAGGGATGGAAGATTACTCACTTTCGGCAAAAGTTTCGAAAGAAGTCTCCCCCTTAAGGAGCTTGACCAGCCAGGAGTCCTTCCCGGCGATGGCGGGAGCGGGCATATTGAGGTCAGTCTCGTGCTCCTTAACCACTTTCAGCTCCCGAAGGACTTCTTCGGTCATCAACCTCCAGTTGATAGGAAAGGGGTAAAGAGCACGAGGAGAGACCTCGGGAGCCCAGTCAGCGACTGCCCGAATGCGGGCGTCGAAATCCGCGAACACGGAAGCCAACGGTGGGGTCAGCAACATCCTCGGATCAACGACGTCTGCGTTCAGCACTCCCTGAGCCCATCTGGTCGGGACATCAGACCAGTTCTTATCCACCTTGAGGAAAAAGAACTTAGGCTGCCACCCCCGCCAGCTATCCTTCGTGTCGAAGGTGAAGGTGAATTTTTTGCTCCCGGATCCCCGAGGCAGCAGGAAATAGAAGCCACCCTTCGGGACCACATAGAGCTTGTAGTACTGCATGAAAATGATGAAGTGGGGCTCTATCCCGAACACGCCACACATGTAGAGGTAGGCGTTAAAATAGCAGTACGCGTTCGGGGGAAGCTGGTTCACAGCAATGCCATGGAATTGGCAGAACTCACAAACCACCTTCGGGGTAGGATACCGAAGTCCGGCCTTCAGTTGGGCTCGGAAGACGGTAACCTCATCGCCACGGTTTGAAAAAGCAAAATGGCTAGAACGAGGCAGTCTGGTCACAGCGTAAGATGGAAGAAAGAATTTTTTCTTCCACCTCTCTAGTTTTTCGGGGGTGGTACAGCAAGGATGGGCCAGAAGAGGTTTCCAGCTCTCGAGAACAGGCATCGCAGACATGAAAAAGAGTTTGAGATGGAAAAGAAAATAGTTTCCAGAAAAAACTCAGAAGACAAGTTTGGAAAAAACAACAGTTTTCCAGAAAAACTCAGAAAAACAGAGGAATCAAGTACTCTGGAAATCAAAACCCACCAAAAGATTTGCCTGAGGACGCCGTCGTGAAAGTTGGTAGGAAAAAGCTCTGATTAAAGAAGCTCCGCCACAGAAAGCAAGATAAAACGCAACAACAGAGGGCAGAGCAGAAAAAGAGCAGAAAAACAGTAAGTGGGACTTATGATGGAATGGGCTATTTATAGGCCAAAGGTGGGTAACCGAAAGAACATCATAAGTACCCATTGGAGGCGAACCGTCGCCGTAACTGCCCGCTGCACCCGAAAAGGCGCGCCCTCTGTAAATGACGCGCCTCTCCTCCAATGGCAAGAAGCCACGTGTCAACCGCTGCGCAGAAATGGGGGACGTGCCTCCCCAAACGTGCCTGGAAAATCGGGACACGCCTCCTGATTGGGACACGTCGTTTGACATCCCTGAGAAATGGAGACGCGCCGCTCAGTCTGACACGCTTGGCCATCAGACCTGCAGAAATAAAAAGCAGGCCACCTCGAGGACACCAAGAGACAGGCTATGGCTGAACAGCCCATGACTTTTGGGCAAGAGGTGTATCTTCGGTACAGGCTTTGCCTCGGAGACACCAAAGAATAGGCCAAGGCCGAACAGCCCCGACCCTCGGGCAAAAGGTGCGACCTCGGAACAGGTTATGCTTCCCAACAAGACTCCCAACGGCAACCTCGGAAAGAGATGCAAACCGAAGTCTTCACTTCGGCTTTCCAGAGGGGGGCATGTGATAGCCAAAGGCTGTCGCCTCAATCTGGCCGAATACCCTGCCACAACAACGGCCAGAAGAACTGGCGCTTCCCGGGAATAGGTGGAATCATGCACCTCGGGAGATAGCCTGAGAGCTCCGAGCCTCGGCACGCCAGTAAAACTTGAGGACTCCATTCGCCCCCCAAGGTTGTGAACAACGCGCCTTCGGAAAAGTGGCACCAGACATTGCTGCCCGAATATGATATCCCCGAAGGCGGAACCCCCTGGAACTGGGAACCCCCGAACTGAGGGTAGGCTTCCCGAAGAGGCTCTGTCCGAACTAGAGGACGACCTCGCCCAGGGACCTCGGGAGTACGGCAGGCGCATTTAAGGAAGCATTTAAGGAAGCCTCTGACACGTCCCACCACAGACGTAAAAAGTCGCCCTGACGCGCAGACGCCATCAGAATCATATCATGGCCCGTCTCAGCACAAGGCTCGAGGCCATCTAGTTACCAACTATCTGTCCCCTACGCCCAGACGTTCAGGAGCATCCGACCGCACACGTGTCATGATCTGAACGGGCTAGGTATTCCTATATATACAGGAAATAAATACTTGACAGGAGGTTGGCAGGCCGGATATACAGCTCCCACACCCTAAGAAAATACCAGGCGAGACTTTTCTGCCTTTCTCTTTGAGCTAGTGACTTTCTCCTTCTTCCGGCCACCACTGACTTGGGCGTCGGAGGCTCCCCCCCCGGAAAAACACTCCGGGGACCTCCTAACCCTGTTTACCAGCTTTTCAGGTACTCTCCTTGGGGCGATCCACCTTCCAGGCGTTCTTCCTCCTAGAAGTCTCCTCAACAGTCATCATGACTCAAAACGATGAGGCCCTAGGCCACCCGAATATGATATCCCCGAAGGCGGAACCCCCTGGAACTGGGAACCCCCGAACTGAGGGTAGGCTTCCCGAAGAGGCTCTGTCCGAACTAGAGGACGACCTCGCCCAGGGACCTCGAGAGTACGGCAGGCGCATTTAAGGAAGCATTTAAGGAAGCCTCTGACACGTCCCACCACAGACGTAAAAAGTCGCCCTGACGCGCAGACGCCATCAGAATCATATCATGGCCCGTCTCAGCACAAGGCTCGAGGCCATCTAGTTACCAACTATCTGTCCCCTACGCCCAGACGTTCAGGAGCATCCGACCGCACATGTGTCATGATCTGAACGGGCTAGGTATTCCTATATATACAGGAAATAAATACTTGACAGGAGGTTGGCAGGCCGGATATACAGCTCCCACACCCTGAGAAAATACCAGGCGAGACTTTTCTGCCTTTCTCTTTGAGCTAGTGACTTTCTCTTTCTTCCGGCCACCACTGACTTGGGCGTCGGAGGCTCCCCCCCCGGAAAAACACTCCGGGGACCTCCTAACCCTGTTTACCAGCTTTTCAGGTACTCTCCTTGGGGCGATCCACCTTCCAGGCGTTCTTCCTCCTAGAAGTCTCCTCAACAGTCATCATGACTCAAAACGATGAGGCCCTAGGCCATCAGGTTCCTCCGTCTGTCGGAGTCGTACTCCTCGTCATCAGCCTTTCCTTCCTCCTCCTTTCTTCCCTTCGGGCAAGGCATTCGCAGATAACGTCGGAGTTGGCCTTGTTTTATCAGCGACTCAATATACTTTTTCAGTTGGAAGCAATCATCAGTGTCGTGCCCGTGGTCACGATGAAACTGGCAGAACTTTTTCATATTCTTCTTGTTGTTAGCGGTCATAGCCCTTGGCCGCTGAATCTGGGTCCCCTGCCTCTCCATTGTCATCAGGATATTGGTTCTTGTAGTGTTCAGGGGTGTGAAGTTCAGAGGAGGTTTCCTTCCCCTAAACCTCCGAGGTTGCCTTGCCTGTTCAGCCGGGTACTTTGTTTGCTGGCCGGACCCTTCAGGACGGGTGTGATCAATCTTTGGTCCACCCATTCTCAGCTCTTCGTCTGTCATGTGCTGCTCGGCCCTTCTGTAGAATTCGCCAAGCATGTCCGGGGGGTCCTTGGAGAACTCGTTGAACAGCTATGAGTCCCTCCAAAGGCCCCGTGTCATGGCGAGGATGCCTATTTGGGCCGAAAGTTCGGGACACTTAAGGCCTCTCTATTAAATCTTTCAACATAATCACGGATGGTTTCTCCATTCTTTTGCGTGATGTCGAACATCTGGACCGGCATCTTCACCGTCAGACGGCTTCCAATGAACTGCTGCGTAAAGGCCGTGGACAGCTCCTGAAACTCCTTAATGGTTCCAGGGGCCAATGAGTTATACCACGCCATTGCGGGCCCTGCGAGGATGACCTCAAAGCATTTGCACAAAGTAGCATCATCAGCGCCGTGTAACACCATGCTATGTTTGTATTTAGTTAGATGAGCCTGTGGGTCAGTTCGGCCATCATAGGTTTTGAGCCGAGGTACCCGAAAGTCACTTGGCATGGGCGCCTCTACTACTGTTTGGATGAACGGTGATTCATCCCCATTGAAAGTTTCAAACAGCCTAGCCCAGACTGGTCTCCAAGCTACCTGTCTCTTTACCCTTTCCAACCTTGCTAATATCTTTTCCATGAGGAGCGCGGCACTGGGCTCTTCGTCCTGGTGCTTGTAAGTCTCGGGGAAAGGAGATTGCTGGCACCTTTTTGGGGACAGACTTTGCCGCCGAGGGGATGGCGACTTTGCCTCAGGCGATGAACTTTTTTGGCGTGGGGTTTTAGGCTGTTTACGCCCTACTGGCTCCTTAGGTCATCCCCCGAGGGGTATGTAGGCCGAAATACCTGAATAGGGAAAAAATTGGCCAAAGGTGACAAGGAAAAACTTGTATCTTTCCTACTAATGAATAAAGATCTGTTTGCCTACTCGTCGAGAGACATGCGTGGGGTAGATCCCTGCGTAATACAGCATAGCCTTAAAGTGAGCCTAGAGGCAAGGCCTGTTCACCAAAAAAAGGGAAGCCTCTCGGTACACAAAAATAGTTTCATCAAAATCGAAGTCCAACATTTGATAGAGGCGGGCGTAATCAGGGAGGTCAAGTACCCCGAATGGCTAAGTAATGTGGTTATCACCACAAAAGAAGGAAGCGACATGCTCTGGATGTGCATCGACTTCCGAAACTTAAATGATGCTTGCTCTAAAGATTTGTATCCTCTCCCGCCAATAGACCAGTTGGTAGCCTCGACTGCTGAGTATGGACTCCTGAGCTTCTTCGACGCCTTCAATAGGTATCATCAAATCAGGATGGAACCCGAAGATGAGGAAAAAACCGCCTTCATCACCGAAGTCGGTACATATTACTATGTCAGAATGCCCTTCGGGCTTAAAAATGCAGGAGCCACCTACCAGAGTGATAGTCGAAGGGCTGTCGCCTCTATCTGGCCAAACTCCCTGCCAGGAGAACGGCCTGGAAACCTGGCGTTACCCAAGGAAAGGTGGAATCACGCACCTCGGAAGCAAAGCCGACGATCCCGAGCTCGGGACGTCAGGAGACTTGAGGATACCATTAGCCCCCCCGAGGTAGCAAACAGATCGCCTTCAGAGAAGAAACACCTGCTAGCGCAAGCCGAAGAAGATCCCCCGAAGGCGGAACCCCTGAATTAGGGAACCCCCGAACTGCGGGCATATTTCCCGAAGGGGAATCGTCCGTACCAGAGGATGACCTCGGCCAGGGACCTCGGGAGTACGGCAGGAGCATTTAAGGAGCCTCTGACGTGTCGCCCACAGAGGCTACAGATCACCTCAAACGATGATCTGACACGCCGACACCATCCAGGTCACGTCACGGCCTGTCTCGGTTCAAGGCTCAAGGAGCCTGCCACCGGCTACTTGTCCCCTACGCCCAGAAATTCAGAGAACATCCGACCGAACACGTGTCACGATCTGAACGGGCTGGACATTCCTATAAATACCAAGAAACAAGCCCTGGCAAATGGTTGGCAAATGGTGGGCAAACAATCCAGCTCTCCCTCTCTGAGAAAATACAAACAGGCAAGCCCACCAATCCTCTTAGTGCTATTCCTCCATTCTCTCTCAGCACCACTGACTTGGGTGTCGGAGGTTCCTCCCCGGAAACACACCCCGGGGACCTCCTAACCCTCTTTTCCTAAGCTTTTCAGGCACGTCCTCATGGGCAATCTGGCCTCCCGGCGGTCTCCCTCTCTAGAGGTCCCTCCACAAGTCTCAATGTCACCCCACAAAGATGCCATTGGGCATCACAGAGGCTGATGAACAAGGTCTTCAAAGACCAAATAGGGAGAAACATGGAAGTCTATGTCAATGACATGATAGTCAAAAGTAAGTTGCCTAGCAGTCATATCACAGATTTAGAGGAAACTTTCCGCCAACTTAGAGCATTCGGAATTCGCCTCAATCCGGAAAAATGCGTTTCCGCATAAGCTCAGGCAAGTTCCTCGGGTTTATGGTATCGGAAAGAGGTATCGATGCCAACCCGAAAAAAGTCAAAGCACTACTCGAATTCCGAACTCCTGTTACAAAAAAGGATGTGCTAAGACTTACGGGGAGAATAACGTCCTTTAGCAGATTCATTTACAGGTATGGGGATCGCTGCCGAGCATTCTTTAGGGTCCTTACCAAGGCAGCAAAAAATGGTGGCAACCTCAGAGATGATAACCATCCTCGGAACGAGGACTGCCAAAAGGCCTGGGAAGAGCTTAAAGTCTATCTAGCTCACCTACCCACTCTTCGGCAACCACGAGAGGGAGAACCTCTTGTATTATACCTCGCCGTTACCAAAAAAGCACTAAGTTCGGTTCTCGTGAAAGAAGAGGGGGCAGAGCAATGGCTAGTATACTACGTGAGCAAGTCCCTGCATGGCGCCGAGGTCAGGTACCCCCTACTACAAAAAGCTATCTATGCCCTGGTGCTTGTAAGCAGGAGACTACGTCCGTACTTTCAGGCTCACCCCATTGTTATCAGAAGTAACCTACCTCTTCGGGACGTCATGAAGAGCGTAGATCATTCGGGAAGACTTTCCAAGTGGTGCATAGAGCTAGGTGAGTATGATATTACTTATGAGCCAAGAAAGGCAATAAAAGCCCAAGCTCTAGCAGACTTCATTGCTGAAGTGCCTATTGCAGAGAGTGAGCAATCGGACCTCGGCGAAACTGAGCCAGAATGGACTCTGTTTGTAGATGGGGCCTCCGGCTCCGAACAGCAGGGAGCTGGGGTAATCATTCGTGGTCCCGAAGGCCTGCAAGTTATGAAATCCATCAAATTTGGGTTTAACGCCACCAACAATACGGCAGAATATGAAGCTCTCATAGCAGGGTTACGCCTGGCCAGAAAGATTGGTGTGAGAAACCTAAAAGCCCACAGCGACTCCCAGCTAGTGGTGCGGCAGATGGCAATAGCGCAAAGGACCCAACTTTGGCAAAGTATCATCAGTGCGTATCAAAGCTCATCCAGGAGTTCGACGCAGTACATATTGAAAATGTACCTCACCGAGACAATGCCGAAGCGGACAGCTTGGCTAAATCAAAAAAGTTTACCGAAGTGTTGAACCACTCGAGCATAGCAACACTATGCATAACAACCTCGGACAAAAGGTGGAAAGTGTTGGGTTTCGGGAGCCAAACAGCGCAGCGGAATTTAACTGAAACCCTCCAGGATCCAAGTGAAACGGGGTAAACCGGGTGTTCGAAAATTTCATACCTAATTTTCGGTTGAGATCTCTCACTCAACTGTAGAGTCAAATCACAAAACCTGAACAGTTGACGTGTTCAGGCTCTCTATGGTATCCACACGAGCCTCTCGGGATCACCACGCTTCCACCGCGTCCCGGCAGATGCGTTTCTCTTGCGCTCGCAGTGCTAGCTTGCGTCCTCCAAGGAATTGCAAGAGAAGAGTGCGGCTGTCCTTTTGGGAGGCTAGGGCAAGGAGACCTGCGAATTTCTCACTTAAAAGTTGTATTTATAGTGAGACTCAACTTCTAGGCCTAATGGGTTTCAAAGCCCTAATCCAATTAGGATTTAATTTCGGGCTTAAAAATGGCTCAACTCCTTGGCCCATTATTAATACGAAATTAAAGTGAAACCATAACCCAAATAATTAGCCCATGCACTCTAATGATCCAAATAGCTCTATGTGTGCGACCCAATAGGCTCTTGCCATGTTGGCAATGATCATAAATCACATTTATGATCATAAGCAATGAGCGGTGTCTAGCAACACATCATTGCTACCCAAGTGACAAGATTGTCGGTGAATCGACTAAACCTTTATGATCATCACCGATATATGCCATTGTCCCTTTGTCCAAGATATCAAGACTAAGCACGAGACATGGAATGTGTCACTCTCGTATAGCCCAATCTTTGGTTTCTTGATTACCGAGTAGACCAACTTAAACTGATGACATTGATATCATATATCAACTCATCAGAGCATGGCCATGCATTTTCTAAGTCTCACTCTACAAGGGGCCCAAAGATATCACTCCCGTTACATAGGAGGGACAAATCCCATCTTGATCATACAAATCCCTCCGCATGATATGTGACATACCCAATGACCTCTTTCAAGTTCACTCAGTTACGAGCAACAAAGGAAAGTATCAAAGTATGTGACTCACATGTAGGGAACCTTGATGATCTTAGGTCGAAGGACTACATATACCATGATCACTATGACAATCACTTATAACACTCATATAACGATCCATGAAGTGTTCTCATGGTGGGTCGGTCTAGTACACAAGTTCTCCAACTTGGACCCATATGTAGACTACATATCTCATATTAGTCTCCACATATGCTAGTCATTATGTATTATTGCAACCTGCTCCACAATAATACTAGACTAGGGACGTTTAAGAATATCATTATTCTAGGGTTACAATTATGTTTATTACGTTACGCAGAAACAAAACAACAAACAAAATTGCTGGATTAATGCCTCAATAAAATATCATGACTCAATGTGCAAAAATACAATCATCTCATGATTGGCTTTTTGGGCACAACACTAACAGAAAGATCCTATAAAGAGGTATCTTACAAACGAAGAACTTCCCGATGACCCTTACGAAGCGGCAAAAGTGCTGATGCCCCAAGGCATCTTCGTTTGCTGTCATGTTGACAGGCGGAGAGACTTCCTGAGGAGGCAAGCGCCTGGAGCTCTGGTTTCCCAGCTGAACGTGCCTGAAAAGCTCAAAGAAGAGGTTAGGAGGTCCCCGGTTTGCTTTTCCGGGGAGGACCCTCCGACGCCCAAGTCAGTTTTCTGAGTGAAAGTGGAGGAAGAACACTAAGGGATCAAGTGTCTTGCCTATTTTGTGTTTTCTCAGAGGGAGAAAAATGCCCATCCTTTGCCCAGTCCCATTTCCTAGTATTTATAGGAGTAGCTGGTCCGTTCAGATCATGACACGTGTTCGGTCGGATTTGATCTGTAGTTTTGGACCTAGGGGACAGGCAGCCGTTTGCAGCCTCCTTTAGCCCTGGACCCGGACGGGTTGTGTCAGGACGGGGGCGGCTGCGGCGTGTCAGTTCACCGTTCAGATGTGACGTGTAGGGCTTGTGGGCGACATGTCAGAGGCTCCTTAAATGCTCATACCGTACTCCCGAGGTCCCCTGGGCGAGGTTGCCCTTCGGTGCGTGCACCCTCTTCGGATTCTATCCGTCCTTTGGTGCGAGCACCTCCTTCGGGATCTATCCCATAGTTCTGGGAGTTCCCTTGATGAACACCTTCTTCGGGACTCACACCCATAGTTAGGGGATTCCCTTGCTCAGGTGTTTCTTGTTCGGGGAAGATCCTCTTCGGGGCCTCTGCCTTCGGGGAGATTCTCCCTTGCTTCAGAGAGATGGCTCTCTTACCCGGAGGCAGTCAGTTTGGCCCCTCGATGGAGACGGTGTTGTCCTCGGAATTCCTGACGAGCTAACCGAAGTCTCGAGCTCATAGTGTTTGACTTCGCACCTTCCGAGGTCTGTAAAAAGATCCTCTCTTGGGTGACGTCAGACTCCTCGGCCAATATTCTGGCAAGGAGTTACTACCGAGGAGGCAATAGCCTTTGGCTATCACAGGCCCCCCTCCGAAAATCCGAAGTGAGAAACTTCGGTTCATCGGTTTTCGGGTCCTGTGGTTGTGATGTCTGTGCCGAAGACGCCTTCTTCTGCTTGTACCGATGGGCAGCATTTTTACGTCCTCGAGGCGCGAGAAGATAGGCTGTCCCTGTGCCGAAGGTACACCTTCTGCCCGAAGTCACAGGCTGTCTCTTGGTGTCCTTGTGGCAAGGGGAAATAGGATAACCTTGTACCGAAGATAGACGTTTCGCCCGAAGTCACAGGCTGTCTTTTGGTGTCTTCGAGGTAACCTACTTTTTTGCCTTTATAGGTCTGCTCATGCGTCGCGTCCTGTATCCAGCAGAGTCAGTTTAGGGCGACGCCTCTAGACCAAACGGTGTCAGAGGGCGTGCTCGACGTGATGGTCGACACGTGGCACGTTTGCTGCGCGATGACCGACACATGGCACACTTTTATTGGGTAAGAATGCACTGAGTACGGCTGGCGTGACTTTTCAGGCGCCCATAGCAGTTATGGCGACGCTTCGCCTTCCGAGGGGTACTAATGACGACGGTTCTCCTGGCCTTCTCGGCCTATATATATCAGTCCTGTCATAACCCTCTTTCTTCTTCTGCTTTTGCTTTCTTTTGCCTTCTAATTCTCTCCCGATTTTCCGCGGCGGTTCTCCTTTTTCAGGCATTTTTCCGACCACTTTTCACGACGGCTTCCAAGAATCCAGATTCCGGCAAGACCTTTGGTGGGTTTTAGTCCTTCTGCTTTTTTCAAAGATCCTTCCCTGTTTTTCCCGAACTCGTTTTAATTGTTTTTTCCGAACTCGTTTTCATCATGCCTGTTCCCGAGAGTTGGCAACCTCTTCTTTCTCACCCCTGCTGCACTACTCCGACAAAGCTAGCGAAGTGGAAGAAAAAGTTTTTCCTACCCTCTTACTCTGTGACGAGGCTGCCTCGTCCTGACCAATTTGCTTTCTCCAACCGAAGTGATGAAATCACAGTTTTTCTAGCCCAACTGAAGGCCGGACTTCGGTATCCCCCCCCGGAGATGGTTAGCGCGTTCTGCAACTTCCATGGCATTGCCGTTAACCAACTCCCACCGAACTCGTACTGCTATTTCAACGCCTTCCTCTGTATGTGCGGTGTTTTCAAAATAAAACCTCACTTTGTAGTTTTTCTTCAGTACTACAAGCTCTTCGTGGTCCCAAAGGGTGGCTTCTACTTCATGCTGCCTCGGGGATCCGGGAGCAAAAAGTATACGTTCACCTTCGCCACCAAAGACAGCTGGCGAGGGTGGCAACAAAAATTCTTTTTCCTGAAGAAGTCGGAGGCTTGGTCGCACGTCCCGACCAAGTGGGCTCAGGGGAGGCTCAAGATGGATGTTGTTGACCCGAAGATACTGCTAGACGCCGACGTAGCACCTATCTTTGAGGACTTCGACAGGCGCATCCAGGCCGTCTCTGACTGGGCTGCCGAGCTCTCTCCTCGTGCCCTTTACCCCTTTCCGATCAACTGGAGGCTCATGACCGAAGAGGTCCTTCGGGAACTTAAGGTGGTAAAGGAGCACGTGACAGACCTTAATATGCCGAAACCGGCTTCTTCGGGGAAGGATTCCTGGCTCGTGAAACTCCTTCGGAGGAAGGAGACTTATGAGTCTTTTTACGAGAGTAAGTTACTTTCTCATTTTTTCCTTCATAACTTCATCTTGGACTTACACTGATCTTCTTTTTTCTTTTTTCAGAGATGGGTGATGACGCGGCTGCCTTTTACAAGGCTCTTTTTACCGGGCAGGCCCAGAGGGGCGAACAGACAAAGAAGGCCGCCTCTCGGAGGCGGAAGCAGACTTCGGGCGGCCCTCCCCCCAAACGGGCAAAGAAAGCTGCTCCTTCCTCTCTTCCGCAAATTTCGGAGGAGGTAGGCGAGGAGCCCGAAGACCTTGCTGCCCCTTTGCCCGAGGTTCCTCCTGTTGACGTCCCTTCTTCCGACGTCCTTCCTCAAAGCCCCACGCCTTCGCATGCTCTTCTGGAGGGCGATGGGGAGGAGACCCCTTCTGCCGAGGAACGGCGCCGAATAAGAGGCAAGGGGGTCTCTACTGAGGTGACGTCGATTCTTGATGATGACGTTACCAAGGTGCCAGCAGGTTTGTAATTTGTCGAAGAACCTTTTTTCTCTTGTAAATCCTTAAGACTTTTCTGGCCTTAACCAATTTTCCTGCCTTGTTGTGCAGCGGAGGTGGCCACTCCTGACTGGGTTGCCGAACACGCCCGCAAGAGGGCCCTTCGGGATGCCCAAGTCCCGGCAGGGAAGGTTCCGAAGGAGCCCTTCTGGACGTTCACGGAGGACATGAATATGTACTCCGAGGACTGTCCTGAAATGGCCAGGCAGATGTGCAAAGGGGTTTTTACTGAGGCCTCTTACAAGGCCCTTACGGAGGCTTACCCTGGCGACATCTCTTTCGCCGCCAAACTCACTGAACATGCCGCCCAGGTATGCTTCACTGTTTCCTTAGTGCTGATTTCGCCTTTGCTTTTTACTTAGCATCATTTTCCCTTTGTTTTGCCTTTTTTGCAGCTGATGGGATATGCCGCGTTGCTCCGTGTTCGGGTAGCGCGAGAGACAGAACGGAGGGCGTCACTCTGGGACCTTTACACCAAGACGAAGGCCCAGTGTTCGGCGTTGGCTGCCGACAATGCTCAGCTGAAGCAGTCTTCGGAGAAGGAAATTGCTGAACTTCGGGAGGGGTTCATAAAAGAGAAAGAAGAACTTGAGAAAGGCTCCTCCCAGAAACTTTCCGACATCGGCTCTCGGGTGGCGGAGCTGACTTCGGCCGTAGAAGCGATTCAAAAGGATAAGTCAGAAAGTGACGCAATCCTTGCGAAGACGCTCGAGGAAAAGGCCCAGCTCGAAGCCGAGGTCGCATCTCTGAAGAAGCCTTCAGAAGAGAAGAAGAAGATGAAGGCATTGAAGAAAAAGCATAAGGATCTGGAGAAGGATTACGCGGATCTGGAGAAGGACTATGCAGATTTGGCGGTCAAGAAGCGGGAGTCCGACGATATGATGAAGTTGGGCTTTCAAGACGGCTTCTGCCTTGCTCGGCACCAAATTCTGCAGAAGTTCCCAGATTTTGACCTCTCCTTCCTCGAAGGCATGAACATCCCGAAGGAGCCTCGGTGGACTTGGTCCAAGATCGAGCAGTTGAAACTGCCTCCTTTTTTCTCGGTGCCGAAGGCTGCTGACAAAAGCTCAGAGGCTGGCAGTTCTCAAGACGCCGAGGTTCCTTAGTTTGTACTAGGGCCTTTTGTCTTCATTTTCTTCTTCTTTTTTGTAGTCTTTCAGCAACTTTCTTCTCTGTAAGCACTCTTTGGCTCAATAGATAAAAATTTTTTTGCCAGATCCCTTTGTTTCCCTTTGTCCCGAACATAATTCGCTCGAGAGACTTCGGAAAACCATACTTTTGTTTTCCTTTGTCCCAAACATATTCGCTCAAGGGACTTCGGAAAACCATACTTTTGTTTTCCTTTGTCCCGAACATATTCGCTCAAGGGACTTCGGTAAACCATACTCTTGCTTTCCTTTGTCCCGAACATATTCGCTCAAGGGACTTCGGAAAGCCATACTTTTGCTTTCCTCGGCTATTGCTTTCGTGAGACTCTTGTTTTGTACTTCTTCAGAACTTTTTACTCAGACAAATTTGTCCAACTTGTGCAATACAACTTTCCCACCAAACTTTTTAGGCATAGAATTTTTTGAAGGCCTCTGAGTGCCAAGTGTTTTTTAATTCTATGCCTTCGGCATCACCGAGCTTATAAACTCCTTTTCGTACTTCGGCAAGTACTAGGTACGGTCCTTCCCAATTTGCCCGAAGTACCCCGTGGGACGGCTTTTGGGGTGCGAATTCAGCCTTTCAGAGAACGAGATCTCCCTTCTTTATTCCCTTTGGCCTGGCGCGTAAGTTTATGGCTGCTGCCACTCTTTGCTGGAAAGCTTTTCTTCTCAGCTCCACTACTTCTCTGTGTTCGCTGACGAGGTCGAGCTTGGTTCTCAGGCCGAGGTCATTTCCTTTTTCATCGAACACTTGGACTCGTATTGACGGTTGTACTACCTCGACAGGGATGATGGCCTCCGTACCGAAGACGAGAGAAAAGGGTGTTTCCCCTGTGGCTCTTCGGGGTGTTGTTCGGTAACTCCATAACACGCTTTGGAGTTCTCCTGGCCATTTCCCTTTTGCTTCTCCCAATCTCTTTTTCAGACCATCTTTTATGGTCCTGTTAGATACTTCCACCTGCCCATTACTTTGGGGGTGAGCTACTGGGGCGAAGTGCATTTTTGTCCCGAGGTCGCTAATGAACTCTTGGAATCCTTTGTCTATGAACTGGGATCCATTGTCCGCTACGAGTACCCTCGGTATGCCGAATCTGCATATGATGTTTTTCCATACGAACTTCTGCACTTCTTTTGCCGAGATAGTTGTCAGAGGTTCTGCCTCGACCCACTTAGAGAAATAGTCTACTGCTACTACCCAGAACTTTACGCCACCAGGCGCCGTTGGGAGTGGCCCAATGAGATCTATGCCCCAAACTGCGAAGGGCCAAGGATAGTCTGCCGAACTCACGAACTCCGAGGGTGTTCTTTGGATGTTCGCATGTCTCTGGCAACTACCACATTTCCGGACGAACTGCTTCGCGTCCTTTCTCAGGGTAGGCCAGAAGTATCCTTGGCGAAGTATCACTGCTGCCAGGGCGTCGGTTCCGATGTGCGAACCACAGGCACCTTTGTGAACTTCTTTAAGGATCATTTCAGTATCCTCTTCACTAACGCACCTCTGTAGTGGATTTGCATATCCCTGCCGATATAGTTCTTCTCCAATTAGGAAGAAACGTCCGGAGCGCCTTCGCACTTTTGCGGCTTCGCTGGGGTCTTCGGGGAGTGTGTTGGTTGTGAGATACGTTTTGATTGGTTCTTTCCATCCTTTCCCCGAGGTCGCTATGCTTAACATCGCGACGCTGGGGTGGCTTAGCACTTCGGTGCCAGTTTTGGACTTCGCCAAACAGTCTGCTTCATCATTTTCTCGTCGGGGTACGTTCTCGATTTTCACGACGTCGAACTCCCAAATAAGTTTTGTTACCAACTCATGGTATTTCGCCAAGGTTGGGTCTTTCGCGCCATAGTCCCCTGCCATTTGCCGGACCACCAGCTGGGAGTCACTATGGGCTTTCAGGTTTCTCACGCCAATCTTTCTGGCCAGGCGTAATCCTGCTATGAGGGCCTCATACTCGGCCATATTGTTGGTGGCGTTGAAACTGAACTTGATGGCCTTCATTACTTCTAGGCCTTCGAGGCCTCTGATAATCACTCCAGCTCCCTGGTGTTCGGATCCTGAGGCCCCGTCAACATGTAACGTCCATTCTGGCTCGTCTTCGCCCGAAAACGAATGTCCCTCCTCGGTGTTTGGGACTTTGGCGATGAAGTCTGCCAAAGCTTGAGCTTTTATAGCTTTCCGGGGTTCATACGTGATGTCGTGTTCGCCAAGCTCTATACACCACTTGGAAAGCCTTCCCGAGTGATCAACTTTCCTCATAACATCCCGTAGAGGCAGGGTACTTCGGACAATAATGGGGTGAGCCTGAAAGTATGGCCGCAGCCTTCTCCCTACAAGCACTAAGGCGTATATAGCTTTTTGAAGCAAAGGGTACCTGACTTTGGCGCCATGCAGGGACTTGCTGACATAGTAGACCGGCCATTGCTTTGGCCCTTCTTCTTTCACGAGGACCGAGCTCACAGCTTTTTCTGTGACGGCGAGGTATAATACGAGGGGCTCTCCCTCCCGAGGTTGCCGCAGAGTTGGCAGCTGGCCAAGTAGACTTTGAGTTCTTCCCAGGCTTTTTGGCAATCTTCATCCCAAGGATGACCATTCCTTCCGAGGTCGCCTTCCATCTTTGCTGCCTTTGTGAGCACTTTGAAGAAGGGTCGACACCTATCTCCGTACCTGGAAATAAACCTGCTCAGAGAGGTTATTCTTCCGGTGAGTCTTTGCACGTCTTTGACTGTGGCAGGAGTTTGGAATTCGAGCAGAGCCTTAATCTTCTCGGGGTTAGCATCAATGCCTCTTTCGGATACCATGTACCCAAGGAACTTTCCCGAGGTCACCCCGAAGATGCATTTCACAGGATTAAGGCGGATCCCGAAGGCTCTGAGTTTTTGGAAGGTTTCCTCTAAATCTTCAACGTGGTAGCCAGGCAGTTTGCTTTTGACTATCATATCATCAACATACACCTCCATGTTCCTCCCCATTTGGTCTTTGAAGACTTTGTTCATCAGCCTCTGGTAGGTGGCTCCTGCATTTTTGAGTCCGAAGGGCATCCTGATATAGCAATATGTTCCTCCCTCAGTGATGAAGGCAGTTTTCTCTTCATCTTCGGGGTTCATCCTTATCTGATGATACCCACTGAAAGCGTCCAGGAAACTTAGGAGCCCGTACTCGGCAGTTGAGTCTACCAGTTGGTCTATTGGCGGAAGAGGATATGAATCTTTCGGGCAAGCATCGTTCAAATTTCTGAAGTCGATGCACATCCGGAGCTTACTACTTCCTTCTTTTATGGCAATTACCACGTTGCTTAGCCATTCGGGGTAGTTTACCTCCCGAATAACGCTAGCGTCTATTAGACGCTGGACTTCGGTTTTGACGAAGTCATTTTTGTGAGCCGAGATGCTCCGTTTCTTTTGCCGGACAGGTTTTACTTCTGGACTCACTTTGAGGCTATGCTGGATTACGCAAGGGTTTACCCCTGGCATGTCCTTCGGCGAGTAGGCGAACAGATCTTTATTTGCAAGCAGAAAAGATACAAGTTTTTCCTTGTCTCCTTCGGCCATGCTTTTCCCTATTCAGGTATTATGGCCTGGGACAAGCTCTACTTCTTCTGTTTCCGCTTTTGTGGGATCTTCTGCCTCGCCCCTTTCCAGCTTTTTTGCTTCTACAGCAAGTGCTAAGTTGCTTGCTGGAGCCTTTCGTGCTCTGACGAACACCTTTCTCACCTCGCCTTGATCAATGAAGATCTTTGCGTCTCCTCCTTTGGTGGCGAAGGTGACGGTCAAGTACTTTACATCAGGGCGAATGTGCAAATTTCCCTGTGTCTGTCTGCTGAGGATGGCGTTGTATGACGAAGGGACGTCCATGACTATGAATCTTGCCATGGTAGAGGCGAACAACTCAGCAGTTCCTTTCTCCGAAGTTCCTTTCATCATCAAGGGGAGGTCGATCCACCCGAGGACAGGTAGCTCAGATGGTCCTACGCCGAACGTGGGTGAAGTAACAGCCTTGAGGTCACTCTTGGATACACCCAAGCTTGGCAGCAAATGTGAGAACAAGACGTCTGCGTTTGACCCATCGTCCAGCAGTACCCTCTTGACGTCCCAGTTTCCTATCCTCGCCATTATCAGCAATGGATCGTCATGGGGAAATACGATGGTAGAGCCATCCCCGCGAGCCAATTTTTTTGTTGGGCTCTGATATTCCATCACCGTTATCTCTCTGGCCCTTCTTTTTCTTTCCGAGGATGGAAGTCCGGTTGTGATCGTCTGTATTACTCCTGCCGAAGGTGGAGGACGCCTTCTCGGACTTCGGTTCCTTCGCCTGTCTGAATCGTAATCCTCGTCATCGGGCTTTCCTTCTTCCTCCTTTTTCCCCTTCGGGGAAGGCATTCTCAAATAACGCCGAAGCTAGCCCTGCTTTATCAGTGATTCGATGTACTTTTTCAGCTGAAAGCAGTCTTCGGTGTCATGACCGTGGTCACGGTGGAACTGACAGAACTTCTTCATGTTCCTTCTATTGTCAGCAGTCATGCCCCTCGGTCGTTGGATTTGAGCCCCCTGTTTTTCCAACGCCATGAGGACGTTAGCCCTCGTGGTGCTTAGAGGTGTAAAGTTTTGGGGCTTCCTTCCTCCTACTCGTGCTCTCCGAGGTCGGCCTAATTGTTCCGTTGGACACCGGGCTTACTGGCTGGACCCTTCGCCACGAGTGTGAATATGGTCAGCCTTTGGTCCTGTCATTCTCAGCTCTTCGGTTGTCATATGTTGTTCAGCCCTTCGGTAGAATTCTCCCAGCGTGTCCGGAGGATCTTTGGAGAATTCATAAAACAAGTGCGAATCCCTCCGGAGGCCCCTTATCATGGCGAGGATGCGGATTTCGGGACGAAAGTCCGGAACACTGAGGGCCTCTCTGTTGAACCTCTCGACATAGTCACGGATGGTCTCCCCGTTTCTTTGTGCTATGTCGAACATCTGGACGGGCATCTTCGCCGTCGGCTTGCTCCCAATGAACTGTTGGGTGAACGCTGTGGACAGCTCCTGGAACCCCCTGATGTTTCCGGGAGACAGGGAGTTGTACCAGGCAGTTGCTGGTCCTGCGAGGGTGACTTCGAAGCACTTGCAGAGTGTAGCATCATCAGCCCCGTGTAGCACCATACTGCGTTTGTACTTTGTTAGCTGGGCCTGGGGATCAGTCCGACCCTCATAGGTCTCTAGCCGAGGTAGCCTGAAATCACTTGGCATGGCCGCCTCGACCACTGTTCAGGCGAAAGGAGTTTCATCTCCAGAGACGATTTCAGTTAGCCTGGCCCAAACAGGCTTGCGTGCCACCTGCTGTTCCATTCTCTCCAGTTTTGCCAAGACTTTCTCCAGGAGGAGTGTAGCACTGGGCTCCTCTTCTTGGTGCTTAGAGGTTTTTCGGTAAGAGTACTGTTGCTGTCTCTTCGGGGAGCGACTTCGGTACCGAGGTGAGGGGGACTTTGCCTCTGGTGACAAACTCCTTCTGGACGGGACTTCGGGTCGTTCAGACCTCGCTCTTTCCGCCAGCCGTGCCCCGAGCGGCAAGTTATCTGTCGAGGACTCTTCCCGTGGCTCCCCACTTCCCGAGCTATGATGGGTTGCCCTTGGGCTCTTCTCCCGAGGTCTTGCTGGCGAAGTGGGTTTTTGCGCCTGGGCTGGTTGTGGCCACCTTCGGTCTATCTGTTGTGTCATTTTAGCCACAACGGACCTCTGAAAGTCTCGTAAAAAACCCATGGTGATGACGAGAGGGCGTTCCTTTTCAGGCAAGGAAGTCTCTGGGGGACTTTGTTCGGTAGCTGGTTGGTTTTCAGGCGCGGACGGGGACTTCGGGAGTCCTTTGTCCTTCGAACGCCGAGTTTCGACAACAGCTACCTGGGAGTAGTTTCCCACAGACGGCGCCAAATGATGCCCCAAGGCAACTTCGTTTGCTGTCATGTTGACAGGCGGAGAGACTTCCTGAGGAGGCAAGCGCCTGGAGCTCTGGTTTCCCAGCTGAACGTGCCTGAAAAGCTCAAAGAAGAGGTTAGGAGGTCCCCGGTTTGCTTTTCCGGGGAGGACCCTCCGACGCCCAAGTCAGTTTTCTGAGTGAAAGTGGAGGAAGAACACTAAGGGATCAAGTGTCTTGCCTGTTTTGTGTTTTCTCAGAGGGAGGAAAATGCCCATCCTTTGCCCAGTCCCATTTCCTAGTATTTATAGGAGTAGCTGGTCCGTTCAGATCATGACACGTGATCGGTCGGATTTGATCTGTAGTTTTGGACCTAGGGGACAGGCAGCCGTTTACAGCCTCTTTTAGCCCTGGACCCGGACGGGTTGTGTCAGGACGGGGGCGGCTGCGGCGTGTCAGTTCGCCGTTCAGATGTGACGTGTAGGGCTTGTGGGTGACATGTCAGAGGCTCCTTAAATGCTCATACCGTACTCCCGAGGTCCCCTGGGCGAGGTCGCCCTTCGGTGCGTGCACCCTCTTCGGATTCTATCCGTCCTTTGGTGCGAGCACCTCCTTCGGGATCTATCCCATAGTTCTGGGAGTTCCCTTGATGAACACCTTCTTCGGGACTCACACCCATAGTTAGGGGATTCCCTTGCTCAGGTGTTTCTTGTTCGGGGAAGATCCTCTTCGGGGCCTCTGCCTTCGGGGAGATTCTCCCTTGCTTCAGAGAGATGGCTCTCTTACCCGGAGGCAGTCAATTTGGCCCCTCGATGGAGACGGTGTTGTCGTCGGAATTCCTGACGAGCTAACCGAAGTCTCGAGCTCATAGTGTTTGACTTCGCACCTTCTGAGGTCCGTAAAAAGATCCTCTCTTGGGTGACGTCAGACTCCTCGGCCAATATTCTGGTAGGGAGTTACTACCGAGGAGGCAATAGCCTTTGGCTATCAAGTGCGAAGACGTTCCGGACGATATTTCCTAATTGGGGAAGAATTATACTGACAAGGGTATGCGAGTCCGCTGCAAAGGTGTGTCAGGGAAGAGGACGCTAAGATGGTCCTCGAGGAAGTCCACGAAGGGGCTTGTGGTTCCTATCTCGGAACTGATGCCTTGGCGGGAGTAATACTCCGCCAAGGGTACTTCTGGCCCACCTTAAGAAAGGACGCAAGGCAGTTCGTCAGGAAGTGTGACAATTGCCAAAGGCATGCCAGCATCCAAAGACTGCCCTCGGCAATAATAACCTTGGCAGACTACCCTTGTCCCTTTGTAGTTTGTGGCATAGATCTCATCGGGCCGCTCCTGACAGCACCTGGAGGAGTGAAGTTCTGCGTAATGGTAGTGGATTACTTCACTAAAATGGTCGAGGCAGAACCCCTAGCAACTATTTCATCAAAAGATATACAAAAGTTCATCTGGAAGAACATTATATGCAGATTTGGCATACCGAGGGTAATAGTGGCCGATAATGGTTCCCAGTTTATAGACAAGGGATTCCAAGAATTCATCAGCAACCTCAGAATAAGAACACACTTCACCCCGGTAGCTCACCCCCAGAGCAACGAACAGGTAGAGGTATCCAACAGAACCATAAAAGAGGGTCTGAAAAAAAGGTTGGGGGAAGTAAAGGGAAGTGGCCAGGAGAACTGCCTAGTGTGCTGTGGAGTTATCGGACAACACCCTGAAGGGCCACGGGGGAGACACCTTTTCACTCATCTTCGGCACTGAGGCTGATGGTGATGAGGGCCATCAGCATCTCCACTGTGTGTCATGGAGAATGCGGCAGGAGCTTCTGTGTGGATTACCTGTGATGGCTGGCAGCATCTTCTCGTGGCAAGCACGGGGAGGCCGAGAAGGACTTCCGGTATGAGACAGAGGTCCGAAACGAGGATTCCTCAGGAGGACTGGCCTGAAACACTCAGAAAATAGGGGTTAGGAGGTCCCCGGAGTCTTTTTCCAGGGAAGAGCCTCCGACGCCCAAGTCAGTGCTTTGGGAGGGGTGGAGAGAGAGAGCAGCAAGTACCAGAGAGTTTTGCCTATCCGTGTTTTCTTTTGAGGGCCAGAAGGAGAGGATTCAGAGCGGAGAGAGGAGAGAGAGAGAGGTACCCTGCCTGTGACCATTCCCCTGGTATATATAGAAAGGGGTGAGCCCTTCAGATTGCAACACTTGTATGGATGAACACCATCTGTACTTCTGGGCGTGGGGGGCCTGATGCCCAGCAGCATCTTCGTCGGATGACATTATGACTTCGGGAGGGACTTCCTGTGAGGGAGGACGTCTAGAGCAAAGGTTCCCCAGAGGAATGTGCCTGAAATGCTCAGAAGAAAAGAGGTTAGGAGGTCCCCGGAGTGTTTTTCCGAGGAGGAGCCTCCGATGCCCAAATTAGTGTCCTAAAGGAAGATAGAGGAAGAGCACTATGGGGTTAAGTGGCCTTGCCTGTTTTTATTTTCGTCAGGGAGAGAGGGTTGGACCTTTTGCCAGGGCTTGTTTCCTGGTATTTATAGGAGTGCCTAGCCCGTTCAGATCATGACAGGTGTTCGGTCGGATGCTCTTTGTACTTTCAGGCGTAGGGGACAAATAGTCATTTGTAGGCTCTTTGAATCTTGGTCCGAGATAGGTTGTGACAAGACTCGGACGGTGTCGGCGTGTCAGACCGCCGTTTGAGGCGGCGTGTAGCGCCTGGGGGTGACATGTCAGAGGCTCCTTAAATGCTCATGCCGTACTCCCGAGGTCCTTTGGGCGAGGTCATCCTTTGGTACGGGTGTCCTTCTTCGGGAATCATGCCCGTAGTTCGGGGAGTTCTGTGGCTTGGGGGTTTCGCCTTCGGGGAGAGTCTCTCCTGCTTGCAATAGCTGGTTCTTTATTCCCGAAGGTGATCCGTTTGGTCCCCTGAGGGAGCCGGCAACATCTTTGAACTTCCTGATGTACTAGCCAAAGTCCTGGGTTCGAGGCGTTTGACTTCGCTCCTTCCAAGGTCAGTGTTAGCGCCTCCTTCGGGTGATGCCAGGTTTCCCAACCATGCTACTGGCAGGAAGTATGTAGTGAGAGAGGTGATAGCCCTTCGGCTATCATAGGCCCCCCTTCTACAAAGCCGAAGTTTCCAGCTTTTGGAGAGCGTCCCTCGGGGGCTTGGGCGTAATACCTGCGCCAAAGATGGACCTTTTGTCCGAAGACGTAGGCTGTTCGCTCATAGCCTGTCTTTTGGTGTCTTCGAGGTAACCTACTTCTCTCCTTTTGTAGGTCTGCGCAACGTCGCGTCTCGTAAACAGGCGTGTCAATCTGGAGCGGCGCGCCCAAAGTTTAGGGGTGTCAGAAGTCGTGTCCTTCTTTTGGCGCGATGGTTGACACGTGGCAGCTGGATATTGGTGGAGACTACATTAGATACAGCAGGTGCGCCTTTTTATGCACAAAGAGCAGTTATGGCGACTTTTCGCCTTCGCGGAGTACTTATGACGCCAGTTTGCCTACCCCCGCTCATCCTATATATACACCATTCCGTCATAATTTCCTTTTGCTTCTGCTTTTGCTTCCCTCTTGCCTTTTAACTGTTTTTGCGTTCTCTTTTGCTTTTTGCGGCGGTGCTGTTAACAGAGTTTTTTCCGGCCACCTTTCGCGACGGCGACTTCAAACCCAGATTTCGGCAAAACATTTGGTGGGTTTTGATTTCCAGAGTCCTTTGATTTTAAATCTTTCCCGAAGTCGGTTTTTTATTCCCCGAAGTAATTTTTTTTTTCTCCAAAAATGTCTTCGCCAACTCCTTTTATGACTATTTCCCCCATCCTAGAGAGCTGGCTTCCTCTTCTTAATCATACTTGCTGTACGTCTTCAGAAAAACTAGAAAGATGGACCAAAAAGTTTTTTCTTCCTTCTTACGCCATCACCAGACTTCCTGGCCCTCAGGTGGTCAGTTTTATGAACCACCGAAATGAGGTTACCATTTTTCGTGCCCAACTGAACGCCGGACTTCGGTTTTCTCCCTCGAGGGTGATTTGTGACTTTTGCCAATTTCATGGCATTGCCGTAAATCAACTTCCCCCAAACTCGTACTGCTATTTTAATGCCTTCCTTTGCATGTGCGGCGTTTTCAAAATAGAACCCCATTTCATTCTTTTTATGCAGTACTATAACCTCTACGCGGTCCCGAATGGTGGCTTTAACTTCATGCTGCCCCGGGGATCAGGGAGCAAAAAGTATATGTTCACCTTTGCCACTAAGGACAGTTGGCGAGGGTGGCAAGAAAAATTCTTTTTTCTAAAGATGGAGGAGGCCTGGTCGTACGTTTCGACCTTGTGGGCTTCGGGAAGGCTGGAGACGGATGTCGTAGATCCGAGGATGCTGCTGACACCTGAGTTGGCACCTAGATTCACGGACTTCGATAAACGGATCCAAGCAGTCTCCGACTGGGATTCCGAGGTCCCTTCATGCTCCCTCTAGCCCTTCCCCATCATATGGAAGCTGATGACCGAAGAGGTCCTTCGGGAGCTAGGGGTGGTGAAGGAGCATGAGACGGACCTTGAGATGCCGGCTCCTGCTATCGCAGGGAAGACTCCTAGCTGGTAAAACTCCTTCGGGAGGAGGTTACTTACGAGACCTTTTGTGTGCGTAAGTTATCTCAAAAGTTTTTTTGTTATAGACACATCTTAGACTCACACTGATGTTTTCCTTCTGTTTCAGAGATGGGCGACGACTCCGCTCCTTACTACAAGGCGCTCTTCCATGGTCAACCCGAGAAGGGGGAGCAAACAAAAAAGGCCGTCTCCCGAAGGCGGAAAGCGTCTGGGGCTGGGCCATCTTCGGCCAAACGGCCGAAGAAAGACGTGCCTCCTCCTCAGCCGGAAATTCCCGAGGAGGTGCCCGAAGAGCCTGACGCCGGTGTTGCCCAGCAGCCCAAGGTCGCTGCTAACGCCCTTTCTTGGAGTCCCACTTCCTCGGCGGCTCTTCTGGACGCCTTGGTGGAAGTCCCTTCTGCCGAGGAGCGCCGGAAGGAAAAAGGCAAGGAGATTTCTGCCGAGGGGGTCCGGGACGCTGACGATGACTTCATTGAAGTGCCGCCAGGTTCATTTTTTAGACAAGCTGTGGTGCTTTTATCTTTTGAACTTTGAGGATTTATTTGTCTTGACAAGCTTCTTGTTTTGCTGTGCAGATGAGGTACAATCTTCGGGCTGGATGGTTGAGCACGCCCAGAAACGGGCCCTTCGGGTTCCCATATCCCGAAGGGGAAGATCCCGAGGGAGCCTTTCTGGTCGTTTACGGAGGACATGAACTTGTACTCCGGCGACAGCCAGCAAATGGCCAACCAAATTTCAAAAGGGATCCTCACCGAGGCCTTCTTCAAGGCCAATTCTGAGGCGTGCCCGGACGATGAGTCCCTTGCTGCAAAAGTTTCCGAGCACGCTGCCCAGGTATACTTATCGCCTTTGTTTTCTCCTTTTTCATTTCTTGTAAGTACTTGGCTTATTAGTTTTTGCCATACTGACTTTGCTTTTACTTCTTTGCAGCTGCTGGGGTTCACTGGCTTCCTCAGGGTTCGGGCAGCGAGGCAAGCGGTGTTCCGAGTCTCGGCCTTAGACTGCATAGAAAAGTCTAAGGCCATGTGTTCCGACTTGGTTGCCAAGAACATGGAGATGGCTCAAGCTGCAAAGAAAGAGGTTGCTGCCATTCGGGAGGAGTTCTTGAAGGACAAAGAGGAACTTTTGAAGGACTCCTCCCAGAAGATTTCTGAACTTGGCTCCAAGGTGGCGGAGCTGACTACGGAAAATGAAGCTTTTCAAAAGGATAAGTCAGAGTCTGAGGCTCTCTTGGCGAATGTGCTTGCTGAGAAGGCCGAGCTCCAGGCCAAGGTCGAGTCTTTGAAGAAGGAGCCGAAGAAGAAGAAGATGAAGGCATTGAAGAAGGAGGTTGCTGATCTGGAGAGGGAACATGATAATCTAGCAATTGAGAAGGAGAAAGCCGACGAAATGACAAAGGTCAGTTTCCAAGATGGCTTCTGCCTTGCTCGGCATCAAGTTCTGCAGAGGTTCCCAGATCTGGACCTCTCCTTTTTGGAGGCCCTAAACATCCCCGAGGGGCCTCGGTGGTCTTGGTCCAAAATCGAGCACCTTAAACTACCCTTCCCTCTTCTGGCACCGAAGGCGGTGGACAAGGACGCAGAAGCTGGTGGCTCCCGAGATGCCGAGATTCCTTAGTTTGTACTAGGGTCCATTGCCTTCTTTTTCTTCTGTTTTGTACTTCTTCTTTTGGCGAACTTCCTGCTTTGTAAGCAGATCTATCTTAATAAAGACCCTTTCTTTCATGAATTTTTGGCTAAGTTTGTTGCGCAAAATCTTTTATTTCTCACTGTCCCGAACACGTTCACTCAAGAGACTTCGGAAGATCATAGCTAGACTTATTTCACGTTCGCTCAAGAGACTTCGGAAGATCATAGCTAGACTTATTTAGCCTTGGAATCACCCTCGGGAAATTCTCTTAAGTGAATCTCCAATCTTCAGAGAAGGTTGATAACCTTTGTAAATAAGCTTTCTTTCGGCAACGACTGTTTTGGTGAAAAGAAGCTTCTGTACTTAGAAAAATTTTCCTAAGAAACTTTTGTACTTAGAAATTTTTCTAACTTGTACCATTTTCCCACCAAAATCCTAAGCATAGAATTTGTCAAGGCATCCAAATGCCATGTATTCTTTAATTCTACGCCTTTGGTATCGCCGAGTTTGTAAACTCCTTTTCATACTTCGGCAAGTACCAGATAAGGACCTTCCCACTTTGCGCGAAGTACTCCGTGGGATGCCCTTCGGGGCCCAAATTCAACCTTTTGGAGAACGAGGTCTCCTTTCTTTATTCCCTTCGGCCTGGCGCACAAGTTTATAGCCGCGGCCACTCTTTGCTGAAAGGCTTTTCTTCTCAGCTCGGCTGTTTCTCTGTATTCGCCGATGAGGTCTAGCTTGGCTCTCAGGCCGAGGTCATTTCCCCTTTCATCAAACACTTGTACTCACACGGATGGTTGTACTACCTCAATTGGGATGATGGCCTCTGTACCGAAAACAAGTGAAAAAGGAGTTTCCCCTGTGGCTCTTCGGGGTGTTGTTCGGTATCTCCATAACACACTTGGGAGCTTTCCTGGCCATTTTCCTTTTGCTTCCCCTAACGTCTTTTTCAGACCATCTTTTATGGTCCTATTAGATACCTCTACTTGCCTATTGCTTTGGGGGTGGGCTACTGGGGCGAAGTGCAATTTTATTCCGAGGTTGTTGATAAATTCTTGGAACCCCTTGTCTATAAACTGGGATCCATTGTCGGCTACTAGTACCCTCGGTATGCCAAATCTGCATACAATGTTCTTACATACAAACTTCTGCACATCTTTTGCCGAGATAGTCGCCAAGGGTTCTGCCTCGACCCACTTAAAGAAATAATCCACTGCGACTACGCAGAACTTCACACCTTCGGGCGTTGTCGGGAGTGGCCCAATGAGGTCTATGCCCCAAACTGCGAAGGGCCAGGGATAGTCAGCCGAAGTTACCAATTTCGAGGGTGTCCTTTGTATACTTGCGTGTCTTTGGCAGTTACCACATTTCTGGACGAACTGCCTAGCATCCTTTCCCAGGGTAGGCCAAAAGTATCCTTGGCGAATTATCACTGCTGCCAGGGCGTCAGTTCCTATGTGCGAACCACAAGCGCCTTCGTGAACTTCTTTGAGGATCATTTCAATATCCTCTTTGCCAACACACCTCTGTAGTGGATTTGCATATCCCTCCCGATATAACTCTTCTCCAATCAGGAAGAAATGACCAGAGCATCTTTGCATTTTTGCAGCTTTGTTGGGGTCTTCGGGGAGCGCATTGGTTGCGAGATATCTTTTTATCGGGTCTTTCCAGCCTTTTCCCAAAGTTACTATGCTCAGCACTGCGATGCTCGGGCGGTTTAGTACCTCAGTGCATGTTTTTGACTTTGCCAAGCAATCTGCCTCGGCGTTATCTCGCCGAGGCACATTTTCAATTCATACGGTGTCGAACTCTCGAATGAGCTTTGCTACGAGTTCATGGTATTTTGCCAACGTCGAGTCCTTTGCCCCGTAATCTCCTGCTGTTTGTCGAACTACCAGCTGGGAGTCGCTGTGGGCTTTCAAGTTTCTTACACCAATTTTTCTGGCTAGGCGCAACCCTGCTATGAGAGCTTCGTACTCAGCCACATTGTTGGTGACGTTAAAGCTGAACTTGATAGCCTTCATTACTTTTACACCTTCCGGACGTCTGATAATTACCCCAGCTCCTTGGTGTTCGGACCCCGAGGCTCCGTCAACATACAAAGTCCATTCTGGCTCACCTTCGCCGGGATTCTGATGGCTATCCTCGGTGATGGGTGCTTCGGCAATGAAGTCTGCCAGGGCTTGAGCTTTTATGGCTTTCCTAGGTTCATAAGTAATGTCGTGTTTGCCAAGCTCTATGCACCATTTGGAAAGCCTTTCTGAATGATCAACTTTCCTCATGACGTCCCGTAGAGGTAGACTACTTCGGACGATGATAGGGTGAGCCTAAAAATATGGCCGTAGCCTTCTTCCTGCCAGTACCAGGGCATATATAGCTTTTTGTAGCAATGGATACCTAACTTCGGCGCCGTGCAGGGACTTGCTTACATAATAAACCGGCCATTACTTCATCCCTTCCTCTTTCACAAGGACCGAGCTTACTGCTTTTTCTGTGACGGCGAGGTATAACACGAGGGGCTCTCCCTCGCGAGGTTGTTGCAGAGTGGGCAGACGGGCTAAGTAGATTTTGAGTTCTTCCCAGGCCTTTTGGCAGTCCTCATTCCAAGGATAATCATCACTTCCAACGTTGCCCTCCTTTTTTGCTGCTTTAGTGAGGACTTTGAAGAATGCTCGACATCGGTCTCCATATTTGGAGATGAACCTACTAAGAGAGGTTATCCTTCCGGTGAGTCTCTGCACATCTTTTATTGTGACGGGAGTTCGGAATTCAAGCAGAGCCTTAATTTTTTCTGGGTTAGCATCAATGCCTCTTTCTGATACCATGTACCCGAGAAACTTTCCCGAGGTTACGCCGAAGATGCACTTTTTGGGATTAAGGCGGATCCTGAAGGTTCTGAGCTGGTGGAAAGTTTCCTTTAGATCTGCGACATGGTCGTTAGGCATCTTGCTCTTGACTATCATGTCATCGACATAGACTTCCATGTTCCTCCCTATTTGGTCATAGAAGACCTTTCTCATAAACCTCCGGTAGGTAGCTCCTGCATTTTTTAGCCCGAAGGGCATCCTAGTGTACCAATACGTTCCGCCCTCGGTGATGAAGGTGGTCTTCTCCTCATCTTCGGGGTCCATCCTTATTTGATGATACCCACTGACGGCGTCTAGGAAACTTAGGAGCCCGTATTCGGCAGTTGAGTCTACCAACTGGTCTATTGGTGGGAGAGGGTATGAATCTTTTCGACAAGCATCGTTCAAGTTTCTGAAGTCGATGCACATTCGGAGCTTACTGCTCCCTTCTTTTGTGGCAATAACCACATTGCTTAACCATTCGGGGTACTTGACCTCCCTGATTACATCTGCGTCCAATAAGCGCTGGACTGCGGCTTTGACGAAGCTATTTTTATGGACTGAGATGCCCGTTTCTTTTGCCGGATAGGTTTTGCTTCCGGACTTACTTTAAGGCTATGCTGTATTATGCGAGGGTTTACCCCTGGCATATTTTTCGGTGAGTAGGCAAACAGGTCTTTATTCATCAGCAGAAAGGATACAAGTTTTTTCTTGTTGCCTTCGGCCAAGTTTTTCCTTATTCGGGTACTTCGGCCTGGGACAAGTTCTACTTCTTCCATTTCTACCTTCACGGTCTCTTTTGCCTCGCCCTTTTTTGGTTTTCCACCTGGCAAAGCCTCTGCCTCTACAGTTTGCACGAAGTTGGTTACTGGGGCCTTTCGCGCTTTGACGAACACTTTCCTTACTTTGCCTTGATCAATAAAAATTTCCGTGTCTCCATCCTTAGTGGCGAAAGTGATAGTTAAGTACTTTACATCTGAGTGAATGTGCAGATTTCCCTGTGTTTGTCTTCCAAGGATGGCGTTGTATGATGAAGGAACATCCATGACAATAAACCTTGTCATTGTGAAGGTGAATAATTCAGCTGTCCCGTCTACCGAAGTTCCTTTCATCATTAGGGGAAGATCGATCCATTAGAGGATGGGCAGTTTGGATGGCCCTACTCTGAAACTAGGCGAAGTGACGGGTTTGAGATCGCTGTTGGATATGCCCAAGTTCGGCAGCAAATGTGAAAACATGACGTCGGCATTTGATCCATCGTCAAGCAACACTCTCTTGACGTCCCAGTTTCCTATCCTCACCATGACCAGCAGCGAATCGTCATGGGGGAGGATGACGGTGGAACCATCCTTGCGGGCCAATTTCTTCGTCGGACTCTGATATTCCATTACTGATATTTCTCTGGCCTTCCTCTTTCTTTCCGAGGATGGAAGTCCTGTCGTGATTGTTTGTATTACGCTCGCCGGAGGTGGAGGACGCCTCCTTGGACTTTGGTTCCTCCGTCTGTCGGAGTCGTAATCCTCATCATCTGCCTTTCCTTATTCCTCTTTTCTCCCTTTCAGGGAAGGCATTAGCAGATATCGCTGAAGTTGGCCTTGTTTTATTAGCGATTCTATGTACTTTTTTAATTGGAAGCAGTCTTCGGTGTCGTGGCCGTGGTCGCGGTGAAACTGGCAGAACTTCTTCATGTTCTTTTTGTTATCAGCGGTCATGGCCCTTGGCCGCTGAATCTGGTTCCCCTGTCTTTCCATCGTCATGAGGATGTTGGTCCTCGTGGTGTTCAGGGGTCTGAAGGTCAGGGATTTCCTTCCTTTAAACCTCTGAGGTCATCCTGCTTGGTCAGCTGGATATCGCGTTTGCTGGCTGGACCCTTCGGCGCGAGTGTGATCAAACTTCGGTCCGCCCATTCTCAGCTCTTTGGCTGTCATATGTTGCTCGGCCCTTCGGTAGAATTCGCCAAGTGTGTCCGAAGGGTCCTTGGAAAATTCATAGAACAGGAGTGAGTCCCTCCGTAGGCCCCGTATCATGGCGAGAATGCATATTTCAGAACGAAAGTCTGGGACACTTAAGGCTTCAATGTTAAACCTTTCGACATAGTCACGGATGGTTTCTCCATTTTTCTGCGCTATGTCGAACATCCCCACAGAAGGCTTTAGACAGCCTGGCCTAGACCGGTTTGCGAGCTACCTGTTTTTCCACTCTCTCCAACCTCCCCAATATCTTTTCCATAAGGAGCGTGGCACTAGGCTCTTCCTCCTGGTGGTTGTAGGTTTCCGAGAAAGGAGATTGCCGGCGCGTCTTTTGGGAGTGACTTCGGCACTGAGGAGATGGGGACTTCGCCTCCGGTGATGAGCTCTTTTGGCGTGGGATTTTAGGTCGCTTGAATCCCACTTGTCCGGTAAGCCGCATCTTGAGGGGCATGTTTTCCGTCAAAGACTCCTCACGTGGATCCCCGCTTCCTAAACTGTGATAGGTTGGTTTAGGGCTTTTCTCCCGAGGGCGTGCTAGCGAGGGAGGCCTTTGGGCCTGAGTTGGTTGTGGCCACCTTCGATTTATCTATTGTGTCATTTCAGCCACAACAGAGCGCTGCAAGTCGCGCAGAAAACTCATAGTTATGACTAGAGGATGCTCTTCCTCGAGTGAGGAAGTCCCTGGAAGGGTTTGCTCGGTAGCCGGTTGAGTTTCAGGCGTGGACGAGGACTTCGGGAGTCCCTTATCCTTTGAACGCCGAGTTTTAACAACGGCGACCTGAGGGTGGTTTCCCACAGACGGCGCCAGATGATGCCTAGCAGCATCTTCGTAGGGTGACATTATGACTTCGGGAGGGACTTTCTGTGCGGGAGGACGTCTGCAGCAAAGGTTCCCCAGAGGAATGTGCCTGAAATGCTCAGAAGAAAAGAGGTCAGGAGGTCCCCGAAGTGTTTTTCCTGGGACGACCCTCCGACGCCCAAGTTAGTGTCTTGAAGGAAGATAGAGGAGGAGCACTAAGGGGTTAAGTGGCCTTGCCTGTTTTTATTTTCCTCAGGGAGAGAGGGTCAGACCTTATGCCAGGGCTTGTTTCCTGGTATTTATAAGAGTGCCTATCCCGTTCAGATCATGACACGTGTTCGGTCGGATGCTTTTTGTACTTTCAGGCATAGGGGACAAGTAGCCGTTTGTAGGCTCTTTGAATCTTGGTCCGAGATAGGTTGTGACAAGACTTGGACGGCGTCGGCGTGTCAGACCGCCATTTAAGTGTTGGGTTTCGGGAGCCAAACAGCGCAGCGGAATTTAACCGAAACCCTCCAGGATCCAAGTGAAACGGGGTAAACCGGGTGTTCAAAAATTTCATACCTAATTTTTGGTTGAGATCTCTCACTCAACTGTACAGTCGAATCACAAAACCTGAACAGTTGACGTGTTCAGGCTCTCTATGGTATCCACACGAGCCTCTCGGGATCACCACGCTTCCACCACATCCCAGCAGATGCGTTTCTTTTGCGCTCGCAGTGCTAGCTTGCGTCCTCCAAGGAATTGCAAGAGAAGAGTGCGGCTGTCCTTTTGGGAGGCTAGGGCAAGGAGACCTGCGAATTTCTCACTTAAAAGTTGTATTTATTGTGAGACTCAACTTCCAGGCCTAATGGGTTTCAAAGCCCTAATCCAATTAGGATTTAATTTCGGGCTTAATAATGGCTCAACTCCTTGGCCCATTATTAATACGAAATTAAAGTGAAACCATAACCCAAATAATTAGCCCATGCACTCTAATGATCCAAATAGCTCTATGTGTGCGACCCAATAGGCTCTTGCCATGTTGGCAATGATCATAAATCACATTTATGATCATAAGCAATGAGCGGTGTCTAGCAACACATCATTGCTACCCAAGTGACAAGATTGTCGGTGAATCGACTAAACCTTTATGATCATCACCGATATATGCCATTGTCCCTTTGTCCAAGATATCAAGACTAAGCACGAGACATGGAATGTGTCACTCTCGTATAGCCCAATCTTTGGTTTCTTGATTACCGAGTAGACCAACTTAAACTGACGACATTGATATCATATATCAACTCATCGGAGCATGGCCATGCATTTTCTAAGTCTCACTCTATCAAGGGGCCCAAAGATATCACTCCCGTTACATAGGAGGGACAAATCCCATCTTGATCATACAAATCCCTCCGCATGATATGTGACATACCCAATGACCTCCTTCAAGTTCACTCAGTTACGAGCAACAAAGGAAAGTATCAAAGTATGTGACTCACATGTAGGGAACCTTGATGATCTTAGGTCGAAAGACTATATATACCATGATCACTATGAGAATCACTTATGACACTCATATAACGATCCATGAAGTGTTCTCTTGGTGGGTCGGTCCAGTACACAAGTTCTCCAACTTGTACCCATATGTAGACTACATATCTCATATTAGTCTCCACATATGCTAGTCATTATGTATTATTGCAACCCGCTCCACAATAATACTAGACTAGGGATGTTTAAGAATATCATTATTCTAGGGTTACAATTATGTTTATTACGTTACGCAGAAACAAAACAACAAACAAAATTGCTGGATTAATGCCTCAATAAAATATCATGACTCAATGTGCAAAAATACAATCATCTCATGATTGGCTTTTTGGGCACAACACTGACAATCTCCCACTTGCACTAAAAGCCAATCATCCATGTATCTAATACCGATGGACCTAGAATGACTATCATGCTTTTGCTGCATAAGGGGCTTTGTCAGTGGATCAGCAATGTTGCTGTCTGTCGAAGTCCTGCATATCCTTACATCACCCCTCTCGATGATCTCCCTGATGAGATGATAGCATCGGAGTATGTGTTTGGATCGCTGGTGAGATCGAGGTTCCTTAGCCTGTGCGATTGCTCCATTGTTGTCACAATAGAGCTCTATCGGGTCAACAATGCTTGGAACCACTCCAAGTTCAGTGATGAACTTCGTGATCCGAACTGCCTCCTTCGCAGCATCAGAGGCGGCAATGTACTCAGATTCTGTTGTAGAGTCAGCTACTGTCTCTTGCTTTGAACTCTTCCAGCTCACAGCACCACCACCAATACAAAACACATAACCAGATTGCGATCTAAAATCATCCTTATCGGATTGGAAGCTTGCATCGGTATAACCCCTTACAACGAGCTGATCTTCACCTCCAAATACCAAGAATGCATCCTTAGTCCTTCGTAAGTACTTAAGGATGTTCTTAACAGCTGTCCAGTGACTTTCACCGGGGTTCGATTGGTACCTACTCGTCATGCTCAAAGCATATGAGACATCGGGACGAGTACATATCATGGCATACATGATAGATCCAATTGCTGAGGCATATGGAATCTTACTCATGCGCTCTCTTTCCTCGGTTGTACTTGGACACTGAGATCTAGAAAGAGTGATACCATGTGACATGGGCAAGAATCCTTTCTTGGAATCTTGCATGCTAAACCTCTTTAGCACCTTGTCAATATATGTACTTTAACTTAGGCCAAGAAGCTTTCTAGATCTATCTCTATAGATCCTGATGCCTAACACATAGGCTGCTTCACCCAAGTCCTTCATAGAGAAACATTTCCCAAGCCAAGTCTTCACAGACTGTAGCTCAGGAATGTCATTCTCGATGAGTAGTATGTCATCTACATACAACACCAAGAAGACAATAGCGCTCCCACTAACCTTCTTGTAGACACAAGGTTCATCTTCATTTTTGATAAAACCAAACTCTTTGATTGTATCATCAAAATGAAGATTCCAACTTCGAGAAGCTTGCTTCAGTCCATAAATGGACCTTTGCAATTTGCACACTTTATTGGCATTCCCAGGAGTGACAAAACCCTCAGGTTGTGTCATGTACACATCCTCAAGTAGCTTTCCATTTAGGAATGCAGTTTTGACATCCATTTGCCATATCTCATAATCATAGTGTGCAGCAATAGCAAACAAAATTCGGATGGATTTAAGCATAGCAACTGGTGAAAAAGTTTCATCATAGTCAATACCATGAATTTGCTTGAAACCTTTTGCGACCAATCGTCCCTTAAAGGTAATCACATTACCATCCATGTCAGTTTTCATCTTGAAAACCCATTTGCACCCTATGGGTTTTACCCCTTCAGGTGGGTCAACCAAAGTCCATACTTGGTTTTCATACATGGATTCCATCTCAGATTTCATGGCCACTACCACTTCTCAGAGTCAGGCCCCGACATAGCTTGTTGATAGGTTGTGGGCTCATCTTGATCCATGAGCATCACATCACCGGTGTGAGTCACGAGAAATCCATATCTCTCGGGCTCACGCCGAATCCTACTAAACCTACGTGGGCTTTGTGCTACAGGAACAGACTCTTGAACCACAACATCTTGTGGTGTCTATTCAGGTTCCATTTCAGGTTCGATGTCTCCTTGTTGTTCTTGAATTTCTTCAAGTTCTACTTTCCTCCCACTAGTTCCTTTAGAGATAAACTCTTTCTCCAAAAAGACACCAGTTCGAGCAACAAACACTTTTTGCTCAGAGGGATTGTAGAAATAGTAACCCTTTGTTTCTTTGGGATACCCAACAAAAAGACATTTTTGAGATTTGGGCCCTAGTTTGTTAGAGGATTGACATTTTACATAAGCGTCACAGCCCCAAATCTTCATAAAAGACAAATTGGGACGCCTCCCACTCCATATCTCATATGGTGTCTTTTGAACCGATTTAGATGGAACTCGGTTTAGTGTAAAAGCGGCCGTCTCTAGAGCATGTCCCCAAAAGGAGTTTGGAAGGTCAGCTTGACTCATCATAAAGCGAACCATGTCTAACAGAGTTCGATTTCTCCTTTCAGAAACACCATTCCATTGAGGTGTACCTGGTGGCGTGAGTTGTGATACTATACCACACTCCTTCAGATAGTCAAGGAATTCTCGATCCAAGTACTCTCCACCTCGATTTGATCGAAGCACTTTGATACTCTTCCCGAGTTGATTCTCTACTTCATTCTTGAATTCTTTGAACTTTTCAAAGGATTCTGACTTGTGTCTCATAAGATACACATAGCCATATCTGCTGAAGTCATCAGTGAAAGTAATGAAGTATTGGAAACCTCCTCTAGCTTGTGTAGACATAGGGCCACATACATCACTATGTATGAGTCCTAGTAAGTCATTAGCCCTTTCACTTTGCCCTGTGAATGGGGCTTTGGTCATCTTGCCCAACAAACATGACTCACATGTCTCATATGATTCAAAATCAAATGAGTCCAAGAGTCCATCCTTATGGAGCTTGGATATGCGGGTCTCATTTATATGGCCCAAGCGACAGTGCCAGAGATAGGTCGGGTTTGAATCATTTAATTTGACCTTCTTGGTATTCACATTATAGATTGGATCTTCAATGTCTAGAACATACAACCCATTGCTAAGTTGAGCACTACAATAAAAGATTTCATTCAAATAAATAGAACAACATTTGTCCTTTATTATAAATGAAAAACCTTTCTTGTCCAAACAAGAAACAGAAATCAAATTTCTACTAATAGTAGGCACAAAGTAGCAGTTGTCTAATTCTAAAACTAATCCACTAGGTAAAGTGAGAACATAAGTCCCTACGGCTAAGGCAGCAACCCTTGCTCCATTTTCAACACGTAGGTCCACTTCACCTCGGGCCAATCTTCTACTTCTACTTAGATTCTGCACATTTGCACAAATGTGAGATCCACATCCAGTATCCAATACCCAAGATGAGGAAGTAGAAAAGTTAGCCTCTATAACAAGAATACCTGAAATGGAAGTCTTACTTCCTTTTTCCTTAGCAAGTTCTTCAAGATAGAGCTTGCAGTTGCGCTTCCAGTGTCCAGGTTGCTTACAATGGAAGCACTCCCATTCCTTTGCCACACCACCCTTTGGTTTCAGTGCAGCTGAAGAAGAACTAGCATTGGACTTTCCATTAGCTTTATCCTTCTTCTTGTTGGCTTTTCCTTTTCCCTTGCCCTTTTGAATCATGAAAATGGGCTTAGCCTTCTTAAGGTTTTGCTCAGCAGTTCTCAACATGTTGAGCAATTCAGGGAGGGACTTGTCAAGGTCGTTCATGTTATAGTTCATGACGAATTGACTGTAGCTTTCAGGCAACGATTGCAAGACTACATCGATAGCCAACTCTTTCTGAAGAGCAAATCCCAAATTCTCAAGATTCTCAATGTACCCAATCATCTTGAGCACATGAGGACCCACGGGACTTCCCTCAGACATCTTGCACTGAAACAATGCCTTAGAGGTCTCATACCTCTCATGCCTAGCTTGCTCTTGGAAAAGCATTTTGAGATGTTCGATCATATCGAACGCCCCCATGTTCTCATGTTGCTTCTGAAGCTCAGATTCAATGGTAATAAGCATGAGGCATGCAACATCCAAAGCATCATCAGAATGCCTCTTGTGAGCATCCCTTTCAGCTCTTGGAGCAGTGGCAGCAGGCTCATTCGGAATGGGCTGCTCTAGGACATAAGCCTTTCTCTCTTGTTTGAGGACTATCCTCAAGTTTCGGTACCATTTGAGAAAGTTGGTCCCATTCAGTTTTTCCTTCTCAAGGATCGATCGCAACGAAAGTGTCGATGTGTTTTGTGCCATGGTTATCTACAACAGTAAATATGCAGTGTAAGAGTCATGTATTTTAATTCATTTAATAAGGACTTTTATTAAACGATACTCCCACTATTTTCCTCAAAATAATAACCCTCGATATTATTTCGGAACACCTCAGCGCTAAGGTATTCTAGTGGGCCAATATCCATATTTGACCACAACCTGAGTCAGCTTTGGCTTTTCTCTCAAGTTATAGCTATTTAGGTAGGCAACTCCTTACCAATTGCATCTTATGCAACTCTTGGATAGTTGGGTGAACAACACTTGTCCAAGCTCATCTCATGAACTTAAGCCCAACTCTATGCCTCTAAGTCCCTAATCCTATTAGGATGACTTAGTTAAGTCGAACCCAAAGTTAGCAGTTTGGATATCACTATTATCCCATCGCGCCTTACCAAGATGAACATAGGTGCTTTGCTTTGGCAAACCCACCTAATGTTGATCAAAGTCTTGACGAGTGCCAACATTTGGAAGGCATCACATTTAATGACTTAATATTTGTTTGAGGGGTTTTTTTTTTTTTTTGATCTCACCAATTTGTTATCTCCGGTTGTTTTATACATGCATCACATACAAATATAAAACATGCATCTCATGCTTACAAGAAATAAACGTGACATGGTTATAGCCCAAACTATGCGATATTCTCAAGCCAATGAGAATATCATAAAAGCCTAAGAAAAGAAAAGAGTCTTCACAAGCTCCTTCTCTTCCTTTCTTGGCTGCCCTTTTGTTGTCACATCCTTGGACATACCATCTTGGATGAGCCCATAATGCACCATTACATCAATAATAGAAACCTCGAGTTACATTCGAGGGGAGTAAGGTGAGAAGAGAATGTACAATGAGAGTGATAAGAAAAGGCACGACTCGCAGGCCGTATTTACAAGTACAACCAATCAAGGGCTATAACCATGCACCATGCTTCAAACACCAATCAGCATATCATGTCAAATCTCATTCAACAAAGATGCATGCCAATTTTCGCGTGTTGATTAACCAGTTTTTATTTATGTGGCGCTTCGCATAAGGCGGTCCCGCTGGCCGGTCAGTGGGCGGTGGTTCCGCTGACCGGTCAGCGGACGGGGTCAAGGGGAGCCGCCCTTGCGGGGGACGTGGGGGGCAGCGCCCCCCGGCGCAAAAAATTGTCTTACAATTGCTTAGCCCGAAATCTTATATTTCGAGAAAGTAGGCACCCGAGACTCCTCCATTCGAGCCACCAAAAATACCTTACTTTCGGTGCCCGAACAGGCCGAATCCGAACAAAGCTAGGGTTTTTGCAACTATTGCAAGAATCCTAATCCATATAGGTATCTCATACCTATCAATTTCGGGTTAATCTCATTAACCAATTTGTGTCGTTTCTTCATATATCTCATATGTTCATTACGAATTCCGGTTTCATGCATCATGAATCAATCTAATTAATCATGGCCGAAAACCAATCGAACACATAGCATCATGCGATTCAACAATTAATCCCGATTTAGGGTTTCACCAGTAGCTCTGATACCACTGTTGGGTTTCGGGAGCCAAACAGCGCAGCGGAATTTAACCGAAACCCTCCAGGATCCAAGTGAAACGGGGTAAACCGGGTGTTCAAAAATTTCATACCTAATTTTTGGTTGAGATCTCTCACTCAACTGTACAGTCGAATCACAAAACCTGAACAGTTGACGTGTTCAGGCTCTCTATGGTATCCACACGAGCCTCTCGGGATCACCACGCTTCCACCACATCCCAGCAGATGCGTTTTTCTTGCGCTCGCAGTGCTAGCTTGCGTCCTCCAAGGAATTGCAAGAGAAGAGTGCGGCTGTTCTTTTGGGAGGCTAGGGCAAGGCGACCTGTGAATTTCTCACTTAAAAGTTGTATTTATAGTGAGACTCAACTTCCAGGCCTAATGGGTTTCAAAGCCCTAATCCAATTAGGATTTAATTTCGGGCTTAATAATGGCTCAACTCCTTGGCCCATTATTAATACGAAATTAAAGTGAAACCATAACCCAAATAATTAGCCCATGCACTCTAATGATCCAAATAGCTCTATGTGTGCGACCCAATAGGCTCTTGCCATGTTGGCAATGATCATAAATCACATTTATGATCATAAGCAATGAGCGGTGTCTAGCAACACATCATTGCTACCCAAGTGACAAGATTGTCGGTGAATCGACTAAACCTTTATGATCATCACCGATATATGCCATTGTCCCTTTGTCCAAGATATCAAGACTAAGCACGAGACATGGAATGTGTCACTCTCGTATAGCCCAATCTTTGGTTTCTTGATTACCGAGTAGACCAACTTAAACTGACGACATTGATATCATATATCAACTCATCGGAGCATGGCCATGCATTTTCTAAGTCTCACTCTATCAAGGGGCCCAAAGATATCACTCCCGTTACATAGGAGGGACAAATCCCATCTTGATCATACAAATCCCTCCGCATGATATGTGACATACCCAATGACCTCCTTCAAGTTCACTCAGTTACGAGCAACAAAGGAAAGTATCAAAGTATGTGACTCACATGTAGGGAACCTTGATGATCTTAGGTCGAAGGACTACATATACCATGATCACTATGACAATCACTTATGACACTCATATAACGATCCATGAAGTGTTCTCTTGGTGGGTCGGTCCAGTACACAAGTTCTCCAACTTGTACCCATATGTAGACTACATATCTCATATTAGTCTCCACATATGCTAGTCATTATGTATTATTGCAACCCGCTCCACAATAATACTAGACTAGGGATGTTTAAGAATATCATTATTCTAGGGTTACAATTATGTTTATTACGTTACGCAGAAACAAAACAACAAACAAAATTGCTGGATTAATGCCTCAATAAAATATCATGACTCAATGTGCAAAAATACAATCATCTCATGATTGGCTTTTTGGGCACAACACTAACATTAAGGCGGCGTGTAACGTCTGGGGGCTGTTGGGTTCCGGGAGCCAAACAGCGCAGCGGAATTTAACCGAAACCCTCCAGGATCCAAGTGAAACGGGGTAAACCGGGTGTTCAAAAATTTCATACCTAATTTTCGGTTGAGATCTCTCACTCAACTGTAGAGTCGAATCACAAAACCTGAACAGTTGACATGTTCAGGCTCTCTATGGTATCCACACGAGCCTCTCGGGATCACCATGCTTCCACCACGTCCCGGCAGATGCGTTTCTCTTGCGCTCGCAGTGCTAGCTTGCGTCCTCCAAGGAATTGCAAGAGAAGAGTGTGGCTGTCCTTTTGGGAGGCTAGGGCAAGGAGACCTGCGAATTTCTCACTTAAAAGTTGTATTTATAGTGAGACTCAACTTCCAGGCCTAATGGGTTTCAAAGCCCTAATCCAATTAGGATTTAATTTCGGGCTTAATAATGGCTCAACACCTTGGCCCATTATTAATACGAAATTAAAGTGAAACCATAACCCAAATAATTAGCCCATGCACTCTAATGATCCAAATAGCTCTATGTGTGCGACCCAATAGGCTCTTGCCATGTTGGCAATGATCATAAATCACATTTATGATCATAAGCAATGAGCGGTGTCTAGCAACACATCATTGCTACCCAAGTGACAAGATTGTCGGTGAATCGACTAAACCTTTATGATCGTCACCGATATATGCCATTGTCCCTTTGTCCAAGATATCAAGACTAAGCACAAGACATGGAATGTGTCACTCTCGTATAGCCCAATCTTTGGTTTCTTGATTACCGAGTAGACCAAATTAAACTGACGACATTGATATCATATATCAACTCATCTGAGCATGGCCATGCATTTTCTAAGTCTCACTCTATCAAGGGGCCCAAAGATATCACTCCCGTTACATAGGAGGGACAAATCCCATCTTGATCATACAAATCCCTCCGCATGATATGTGACATACCCAATGACCTCCTTCAAGTTCACTCAGTTACGAGCAACAAAGGAAAGTATCAAAGTATGTGACTCACATGTAGGGAACCTTGATGATCTTAGGTCGAAGGACTACATATACCATGATCACTATGACAATCACTTATGACACTCATATAACGATCCATGAAGTGTTCTCATGGTGGGTCGGTCCAGTACACAAGTTCTCCAACTTGTACCCATATGTAGACTACATATCTCATATTAGTCTCCACATATGCTAGTCATTATGTATTATTGCAACCCGCTCCACAATAATACTAGACTAGGGACGTTTAAGAATATCATTATTCTAGGGTTACAATTATGTTTATTACGTTACGCAGAAACAAAACAACAAACAAAATTGCTGGATTAATGCCTCAATAAAATATCATGACTTAATGTGCAAAAATACAATCATCTCATGATTGGCTTTTTGGGCACAATACTAACAGGGGCGACATGTCAGAGGCTCCTTAAATGCTCATGTCATACTCCCGAGGTCCTTTGGGCGAGGTCGTCCTTTGGTACGGGTGTCCTTCTTCGGGAATCATGCCCATAGTTCGGGGAGTTCTCTGGCTCAGGGCTTTCACCTTCGGGGAGAGTCTCTCCTACTTGCAATAGCTGGTTCTTTATTCCCGAAGGTGATCTGTTTGGTCCCCTGAGGGAGCCGGCAACATCTTTGAACTTCCTGACGTACTAGCCGAAGTCCTGAGTTTGAGGCATTTGACTTCGCTCCTTCCGAGGTCAGTGTTAGCGCCTCCTTCGGGTGACGCCAGGTTTCCCGACCACGCTACTGGCAGGAAGTATGTAGTGAGAGAGGCGATAGCCCTTCGGCTATCAGGGCCCCTAGCAGCCTGCAGGCTCCTCCGGCCACGAGCTGTGATAATCATAGCCTTACATGACAGGACGTAGGCAGTGGCGACGTGTCAGAGTGCCTGCAAAGACGGCGTGTAAGGTGTACGGGCGTAATGTCAAAGGCTCCTTGATGGCTCTTGCGGTACCTCCGAGGTCCCCTTGGTTGATGTCTCACTTCGAAGTGAGGGACTTTTTCCCGGAGTTGTTATGGTACTTCGGAGCATTCCCTGGCTCCGAGGTTAGCCCTTAGGGGGACTTTCACCTGCAGAAGGTGGCTGGCACTTCTCCCCGAAGCTGACTCCGTCGCTCTCCCAGTGGAGGCGATACGGTAGTTTATCGAGCTTGGTATTGGCGGGGTGCCGAGGTCGCGTGCCTCAGGCATTTGGCTCCCTCCTTTCCAGGGTCCTTAGGTGTTTGGGGCAATAGCACTTTGGCTATCACATGCTGTTAGGCACCTCCTAAGTGCTTGGCTTAGGCCAAGGAGTGCAAAGGAAAATAAGAGAAAACAGAAAAGGAGAGTAAGAGGAACTATCGAGTCTAGTACAGTGGTCTATGTGTAAAGCTGGAGACTGTAGGGCTTAATTGCACATAGGAACTATACTAGGGAAAAGCAGACAGAAAACAGAGAAAGGGGATTAAATTGTACACTGAGATGAGTGGCACAATTAAATCTACAAACTCAAAGTTGGCATTTTCGGCCATGCAAGTTTTTACGGTGACTAGTGCAAGACTAGACCAAATTTGGTGGACAACCATGATTACTAGTCAAATCTTGTCTACCACTAAAGTACTATTCACTAGTTACTAGTTAAACTAATTAGTCTTTATTCTAGTTACATGGCCGGTTATGCATGGGTGTTTATGATACCTTGGTACTTGTGTTTGCTACTTGCTTGGCATTATTGGCCATGTTTGGACTTAAGTGTCCATTTAGACACAAGTTTTAGTGGCGGCATTGTGGACTTGTGAAATGGAAAATGATGGCCAGGGGCCTCATCATTTAGAGTCATAATGACTGATGGAGAGACTTCTGGGAGGAAGAACGCCTGGACGATGGTCCGCCCAAGGGAGTGTGCCTGAAATCTCAGAAGCAAAGGGTTAGGAGGCCCCCGGAATATGTTTCCGGGGGGGGAGCCTCCGACGCCCAAGTCAGTGGTTGGCCAAGAAAAGGCAGAGGAAATAGCACACAGGAGCTGAAGAGTCTCGCCTGGTGATTTTCTCAGAGTATGGGAGTGAGATCTCTGCCCACCAACCTCCTGCCAAGTATTTATTTCCTGGTATTTATAGGAGTGCCTAGCCCGTTCAGATCGCGACACGTGTTCGGTTGGATGTTTCCTGAATTTCTGGGCGTAGGGGACAGATAGCTGGTAGCAGGTTGCCTTGAGCCTTGTGCTGAGATGGGCCATGATGTGATTCTGATGGCGTCAGCGTGTCAGAGCGCCTTTTGAGGCGGCTTATGACATCTGTGAAAGGACGTGTCAGAGGCTTCCTTAAATGCTTCCTTAAATGCTCCTGCCGTACTCCCGAGGTCCCTGGGCGAGGTCGTCCTTTGGTACGGACAATGCCTCTTCGGGAAACACGCACCCAGTTCGGGGGATCCTAGCTTCAGGGAGTTCCGCCTTCGGGGAGATCATGCTCGGCCCGCAATAGCTGGTGCCTCTTTTCCAAAGGCGATCTGTCACGACCTCGGGGGGGCAAGTAGTATCCTCAAGTTTCCTGGCGTGCCGGGCTGGGAGCTCTTCGGCTATCTCCCGAGGTGTATGATCCCACCTTTTCTCGGGTAGCGCCAGTCTCTTCTAACCATTCTTGTGGCAGGGAGTTCGGCCAGATAGAGGCGATAGCCTTTGGCTATCACATGCCCCCCTTTGGAAAGCCGAAGTGAAGACTTCGGTTTTGCATCTCTTTCCGAGGTTGTTCTTGGGAGTCTCTTAGGAAGCTTAACCTGTTTCGAGAATGCACCTCTTGCCCGAAGGTATGGGCTGTTCGGCATTGGCCTGTTCTTTGGTGTCTTCGAGGCGGAGTCTGTGCCGAAGATGCACCTCTTGCCCGAAAGTCATGGGCTGTTTGGCCATAGCCTGTCTCCTGGTGTCCTCGAGGTGGCCTGCTCTTTGTTTCTGCAGGTCTGATGGCCAAGCGTGTCAGTCTGAGCGACACGTCCCAGCTTTTTAGGGATGTCAGAAGACGTGCTCCCTTTTTCCTAGGGATGTCAGGAGACGTGTCCACGTTTTGGCGCGGCGGCTGACACGTGGCACTTTTGCCATTGGAGGAGAGTCGTGTCGGTTACAGAGGGCGCGCCTTTTCAGGTGCAGAGGGCAGTTACGGCGACGGTTCACCTCCAAAGGGTACTTATGACGACGTTTCGGTTACCCACCTCTGGCCTGTAAATGGCTCGTTCCATCATAAGTCCCTTTTGCTTTTTCTTCTGCTCTTCTCTCTGCTTTGCCCCTGTTCTTTCACTTTCTTGCTTTCTGTGGCAGAGCTGCCTTAATCAGAGCTTTTTCCAACCAACTTTCACGATGGCGTCCTCAGACTTTGGCAAATCTTTTGGTGGGTTTTTGTTTTCCAGAGTGTTTTGATCTCTCTGTCCTTTGGAGTTTTTTCTGGAAACTGTTTTCTTGTCTTTTCCAAACTCGTTTTCATGTCTACAATGCCTATCCCTGAGAGCTAGCAGCCACTTTTAGCCCATCCTTGTTGCACCACCCCTGCGAAGTTAGAGAGGTGGAAGAAAAAGTTCTTTCTTCCCTCTTACGCCATTACTAGGCTGCCTCGTTCTAGCCATTATGCTTTTTCAAACCATAGAAACAAGGTTACCGTTTTCCGAGCCCAGCTGAAGGCCGGTCTTCGGTATCCTCCCCCGAAGATGGTTTGCGAGTTCTGCCAATTTCATGGCATTGCTGTGAACCAGCTTCCCCCGAACTCGTTCTGCTATTTTAACGCCTACCTCTGCATGTGTGGCGTGTTCGGGATAAAACCGCATTTTATAATCTTCATGCAGTACTACAAGCTCTCTGTGGTCCCGAAGGGTGGCTTCTATTTCATGCTACCTTGGGGATCCGGGAGCAAAAAATTCATGTTCACCTTCGCCACTAAGGACAGCTGGCGGGGGTGGCAACAGAAGTTCTTCTTCCTGAAGATGGATGAGGCCTGGTCGTACGTCCCGACCAAATGGGCTCAGGGAACACTGGATGTGCACGTCGTTGATCCGAGGATGCTGCTGACTCCAGAGTTGGCTCCCGTGTTCACGGATTTCGACGCCCGCATTCGGGCTGTCTCTGATTGGACTCCCGAGGTCGCTCCGCGTGCCCTTTACCCTTTTCCTATCAACTGGAAGTTGATGACCGAAGAGGTCCTTCGGGAGCTAAAGGTGATGAAGGAGCACGAGACTGACCTCAAGATGCCAGCTCCTGCCATCGCCGGGAAGGATTCCTGGTTGGTCAAGCTTCTTAAGGAGGAAATTTCTTTCGAAACGCTTGTCGAAAGTGAGTTGTCTTCTACTCCCTTGCTGTTTTTTTTCCTCGGACTTACGCTGATATTTCTCTTCTTTTTCAGAGATGGGCGACGGGACTGCCGCCTATTACAAGTCCCTTTTCTCCGGCCAAGTGGAGAAGGGGGAGCAGACAAAGAAGGCAACTTCCCGAAGGCGGAAGTCTGTCGGTGCTGGTCCTTCGGCTAAACGGGTGAAGAAGACTGTTCTTTCCTCCCCTTTGGAAAGTATTAGGGAGGAAAGCGAAGACGCTGAGGCCGCTGTCGCTTCCCTGCCCGATCCTTCGGCCGAGGTCCCTACCGCCACCGACGTCCCTCACACCGACGCCCCTCCCCAAAGTCCTACCCTGTCGCAAGTCCTTCTGGACGTCGTGGTAGAGGCACATTCTGCCGAGGAGCGGCGCAGGCAGAAAGGTAAGGGCATTTCGACCGAGAAGGCTGAGGACTCCGAGGACGTCGTTGTCGAGGTCCCTCCAGGTTAGTCTTCAGATAAAGTATGGTACAGTTCCTTTGCTTTTCTGGATTTTCTTCTTTATCTTTAACCTCCTTCTCATTTTTGCCACGCAGGGGAGTTGCTTACCCCTGGATGGGGGACCGAACACGCGAAGGTGCGGGCCCTTCGCGACGCCAAAGTCCCGCAAGGGAAGGTTCCCAAAGAGCCTTTCTGGACATTCACGGAGGACATGAACTTGTACTCCGAGGACTGTCCTGAAATGGCAAAGCAAATTTCGAAGAGGGTGCTTACAGAGGCCTCCTTCAAGGTTATTGCGGCGGCCCATCCGGATGATGACACCCTTGCCGCCAAAGTCACCGAGCATGCTGCTCAGGTATGTTCTTCACACCTTTTTCCCTTCAATTTTTCCTAAGTGCCTGGCTCTTACTGACCTTGCGTTCATCTTTTTGCGGCTGCTGGGATACGCCGGCTTTCTCCGAGTTCGGGTGGCCAGGCAGGCGAAGTTCCGAGCTTCGGCCTTAGAGGCCTTAGAGAAGGCAAAGGCCACTCGCTTGGCATTGATCACCGAGAACCAGCAGCTGTCAGATGCTGCGAAGGAAGAAGTTGCCGCCCTTCGGGAGGAGTTCCGGAAGGAGAAAGAAGAACTTGAGAAGGAATCCTCCCGGAAGATTGCTGACCTCGGCGAGCAGATAAATGGAATGCTGGCCGCCAACGAGGAGCTCCTAAAGGATAAGTCAGATTCTGACAAGCTCATACTGGCGCTGACAGCTGAGAAAAACATCCTTGCAGCCGAGGTCAAGTCCCTGAAGAAGGATCCGAAGGGGAAGGAGCAGATAAAGGTGCTGGAGGAGGAGATCGCAAATCTGAAGGACGAGCTTGACGACCTTGATCTTGACAAGAGCAAGTCTGATCAAATGGCCAAGGTTGCTTTTCAGGACGGCTTCTGCCTTGCTCGGCACCAAGTCCTCCAGAGGTTCCCAGATCTAGACCTCTCTTTTCTAGAGGCTCTAAACATTCCTGAGGGACCTCGGTGGGAATAGTCCAAGGTCGAACATTTGAACCTTCCTCCTTCAATTCCAGCGCCGAAGGTGGTGGAAAAGGGTGGGCAAGCAAGTGGCTCTCAGGACGCTGCGAACCCTTAGGCTATCTTAGGGCCCCTTTTCCTTCCCTTCAATTTTGTGTTCCTTCTTCGGGCACTTCTTCATTGTAAAGCAGCTTACTCTTTAATGAAGACTTTTTTGGCTAAGCCTTTTCGCAAGTTTCTTTATTTCCATTACCCCGAATGCATTTGCTCAAGAGACTTCGGAAAACCTGCGATCAAAGAAACTTGACTAAGTGTGAAAGATCTTTCCATTGGCCGAGCCTGTTCGCTCAAGAGGCTTTTTGGAAAATTTGAAAAATTCGACCAAGTCTTTTTTGCAGGTTTTTGCATTTCCATTCTTTCCCGAACACGTTCGCTCAAGGGACTTCGGAAACCCCTTAGTCAAAATTTTTCATTTCCCCTTGTCCCGAGCATGTTCGCTCAAGAGACTTGAGAAACCTTCTGCAAGATTTTTTGTTTTCCATTTTTCCCGAGCGTGATGGCTCAAGGGACTTCGGAAAGTCATATCTGCGCTTATGGCGAGCATCGTCGCGGAATCCTGTACAATTCTGCACTTAAGAAATTTTCTCAAGACACTTCTGTACTTAGTATATTTTTTGTACAGTATGATTCCTTCGCTCCAGCTTAGGCATAGAATTTTCTCAAGGCGTCTGAGTGCCAGGTGTTTTTCAATTCTACGCCTTCGGCATCGCCAAGTTTGTACACGCCTTTTCGTACTTCGGCGAGGACCAGATAAGGTCCTTCCCAGTTTGTGCGAAGTACTCCGTGGGATGGCTTTCGGGGCGCAAAGTCAGCCTTTCGGAGAACGAGGTCTCCTTTCTTGATTTCTTTTGGCCTGGCCCGTAAGTTTATAGCCGCGGCCACTCTTTGCTAAAAAGCTTTTCTCCTCAGCTCGGCTATTTCTCTGTGTTCGCCGACGAGGTCGAGCTTGGTTCTGAGGCCAAGGTCGTTTCCACCTTCATCAAATATTTGCACCCGTACTGAAGGTTGAACTATCTCTATTGGGATAATAGCCTCTGTACCGAAGACAAGTGAAAAGGGAGTCTCCCCTGTGGCTCTTCGGGGCGTCGTTCGGTAACTCCATAATACGCTTTGGAGTTCTCTTGGCCATTTCCCTTTTGCTTCCCCCAGTCTCTTTTTCAGGCCATCTTTTATGGTCCTATTAGATACTTCCACCTGCCCGTTGCTTTGGGGGTGAGCCACTGGGGCGAAGTGCATTTTTATTTCGAGGTTGCTGATAAATTCCTGGAATCCTCTGTCTATGAACTGGGATTCATTATCAGCCACTAGCACCCTCGGTATGCCAAATCTGCACACTATGCTCTTCCATACGAACTTCTGCACTTCTTTTGCCGAGATAGTTGCTAGTGGTTCTGCCTCCACCCACTTTGAGAAATAGTCCACTGCTACCACGCAGAATTTCACGCCTCCGGGCGCTGTGGGGAGTGGCCCAATAAGGTCTATACCTCAGACTGCGAACGGCCAAGGTGTTGACACCATATTTCGTCCGACCATTAAAAAGAAAATTTTTTTTATAAAAAATAAAAAAAATTAAATAAAAAAATTATTATTTTTATTATTATTATTATTACTAAAAATTTTAATTAGTTTAAAATACATTTTTGTTTTGTGAAGATTTGATTTAAAATGATATATGTGTGTATTTGAAAGAAAAAAAGAAAACTCCAAAAAAAATGGCAAAATTTAAAAGTTTGAGGTAAAAATGACAACATTAAGAAGTTTCGGGAAAAATTGACAAATTCTGAAAGTTCCAGGACCATTTGGTAGTTTGTCACATAAAATTTTGAGCCTGCCGACGTTTCTGGCCCAAATTGACAGAAAACGACAAAATTGTCAAAAATCAGAAGCTTCAGGAACTTATCCAGAGGCTGAGAGACGTAAAGGACTAAAATTGTCATTTTACCAATTTAAAAGATAAGTTTGAAATTTTTTATTAATTTATCCATCAACAGTTCAGCCAAACTTCCTCTATAAATAGCCCCCCAAATTTTGTGCTGAACACAGAAAAAAATAGAGGAAAAAGTTTAGAGCTCCGTTTTAGAAAAAGAAAAATTACAGCCTTAGCCCCTTAGCCTCTCCTTCTTCCTTCATAAAACCAAATATTTTTTTTCGTCCAAATTCACCATCTTCCTTACTCCTTCCGTTTTCCGACAGTCGTCTTTCTCCTCCTCTTTCGTGCTCCGTCTCTCTCCTTCGCCGCCCTGCGCCTTCGTCGCCGTTTCCAGCCTCCTCTGCCGCCGTCACACGCCGTCGTGCTGTCCGCCGTCGCACCTCGCCTCGCTCTTTCCCTTTTCCCGTCACGTTTTCCCGGCTGTTCACCGCCGTTGCAGCCCCTCGCCGGCCGCCGCCGCCGTCCCTCCGCCTCGCCGCCCTCGCCGCCGCGCCGCCTCACCGCCTCGCCGCCCCGCCGCGCCGCCAGCTGCCCCTGCCTTCCCCCCCTTAGCGCGCGCCTTCGCGTCTCTGTTCTTCAGATTCAAAAACTTGTTTTGAAAGGTGAAACCTTGATTCCATACTTCATCTTTTCAATTTCTTTCAATTTGGTCACTAACCTTTTATTTTTGTTCCTGCAGAATAAATTACTAACCTTTTTAATTTTTACTTGTTTATTTTTTTGTTAATTATTGTTATTATTACTAATCTTCTTTTTATTGTTGTTATTGACTTACTAACTGTGGCAACGTCGGGTTTTCGGGAGTCGCCACCAATCAGTTTACCTAGGTCGATTGGTCACCTTAAATATTGGTCTACGAGAGTTCGGGGGTTCGGGAGTACGGTTACGTTAAAACAACTTTGTTAAAACGCCCAAAAATTGGCACCTTAGTTGATTTTAATTTTGTTTCGCTTTGCTTTTAAATAAATTTCAGTTAATTTTCAATCTAGAATTTTTAACTGAATTAATCGGATGTGGATTTTTAGTAATTAATTTGTATAGAATTTTATACTTCCGAACCATGGACTCTGCCGAGTCATTTGGACACGGAAGATTTTTATTCCGAACCATGGACTCTGCCGAGTCATTTGGACACGGAATTTAGTGAAAATTTTAATCCATATCGTAAAAATATGAATTTTTATCTTTTTATTTAATTTATTTATTTTGAAAGTTTGATATTTTCCAAACCGTAGATCCTGCTGGATCATCCGGATATGGAAATTACTTTAATTAATTGTTAGTTATATAATTATTATTTTTATGGAATTTATTATTACTAATTTGTAAGTCTTTTGTTTTTAGATTTATTAATAATCTAAAAAATTTATTTTTTATTCTTTACACTTTCTTTTCTTTTCTTTCTTTTCTTTCTTTCTTTTCTTTCTTTTTGATTTTATCTTTCTTTTAGTTTTATTTTTCCTTTCTTTTCTTTCTTTTCTTTTCTTTTCTTTTTCTTTTCTTTCTTTTCTTTCTTTCTTTTCTTTTTTTATCTTTTCTTTTTCTTTTCTTTCTTTTCTTTCTTTCTTTTCTTTTTTTATCTTTTTCTTATCTTTCTTATCTTTTTCTTATCTTTCTTATCTTTTTCTTATCTTTCTTTTAGTTTTTTTTTTTAGTGAAAGTTATTTATTATTTAAATAATTATTCAATTTATAAAAGAAAAATAAAAATAATTGGCTTTTTAAAAAATTATTTTTATTAGGCTTAAAAAATAATCTTCTTTTAATTTTCATTTATTTATTTAAGTAAGGGTAAAGGTGAATTAAATTAAAAAAAATTATATAAAGGAAAATTAATAATAATAAAGTGGGGCTTTTTGGCCATCCACTTTAAAAATAAATAATAATAAAGGTTAGCAAAGTTAATTAAATTAATTAACAACAATAATAAAAATTAGCCAAGTTTAATTAAATTAATTGATTAACAACAATAATAAAAAGTTAGTCAAGTTAATTAAATTAATTGATTAACAACAATAATAAAAAGTTAGTCAAGTTAATTAAATTAATTAATTAACAACAATAATAAAAAGTTAGTCAAGTTAATTAAATTAATTAATTAACAACAATAATAAAAAGTTAGTCAAGTTAATTAAATTAATTAATTAACAACAATAAAAGTTAGCCAAGTTAATTAAATTAATTAATTAACAACAATAAAAGTTAGCCAAGTTAATTAATTAATTAACAAAAATAATAAAAAGTTAGACAAGTTAATTAAATTAATTAACAACAATAATAAAAAGTTAGCCAAGTTAATTAAATTAATTAATTAACAACAATAATAAAAAGTTAATTAATTGTTAACAACAATTATAAAAGTTAGTAATAATGCAAAAATTAAAAGGTTAGTAACAATAATAATATTAAAAGTTAGTTGTTAGTAAGTTAATAACAAAAAAAAAAAGGGTTAGTAATAATAACAAATAAGTAAAACAAGTAAAAATTAAAATAGTTAGGAATTAATTCTGCAAGAACAAAATAAAAGGTTAGTGACCAAAGTGAAAGAAATAAAAAAATAGAGGACAAAACAAGGGTTGTACCCTTTAGTTTTAATTTTGAATTTTGCTGGGAACGTGACACAGAGCACACGCGAGGGAGGAGGAGGGAGGAGCAGGCACGGCGCAGGGGAGGAAGAGGAAGGGCAGGGTGGCGCAAGGGAGGAACGCAGCGGCGCCGTGGCGGCGGCGCGGACGGAGCGGCGGCAGGCGACGGCCGGCAGAGGAAGGAGAAAGAGAGAGAAAACGAGAGGAGAGAGAGAGAGAACGCACGGGAAATGGAAGGAAGAAGATGGTCGAACTGTCAAAATAAAAACGTTTGGGATTTTCTGGAGAAAAAAAGGACAGCCAGGGGCTAAGCCAGTAATTTTTTCTATTTTTTAAAACGGAGCTCTAAGCTTTCTCTGTATTTTTTTATGTGTTCAGCACAAAATTTGGGGGGCTATTTATAGAGGAAGTTTAGCTGAACTGTTGATGGATAAATTAATAAAAAATTTCAAACTTATCTCTTAAATTGGTAAAATGACAATTTTAGTCCTTTACGTCTCTCAGCCTCTGGATAAGTTCCTAAAGCTTCTGATTTTGACAATTTTGTCGTTTTCTGTCAATTTGGGCCAGAAACGTCGGCAGGCTCAAAATTTTATGTGACAAACTACTAAATGCTCCTGGAACTTTCAGAACTTGTCAATTTTGCCTGAAACTTCTTAATTTTGTCATTTTTACCTCAAACTTTTAAATTTTGCCATTTTTTTTTGGAGTTTTCTTTTTTTCTTTCAAATACACATATATATCATTTTAAATCAAATATTCACAAAACAAAAATGTATTTTAAGCTAATTAAAATTTTTAGTAATAATAATAAATTTTTTTTATTTAATTTCTTTTGTTTAATTTCTTTTAAAATTTTTTTTTATGGTCGGACGAAATTGGGTGTCAACAGCTGCCCCCCTTTGCATGCTTCATGGGACATGATGTATGCAAAGTTAGTTACCAAATTTCGTCCGGCTTAGCTAGGCATTGAAAACCTTCTCGCCGCCTAAATCCTGAGGTTAAGGAACTCTCCTTAGAACCCCGGCGATAGGAGCTCTCCTATCGTTGAAGGAAAATTGATTGTTTCTGAGGCAAAGGTTTCATCCTTAAAACCTCAGATTGATTGGTTGATTTCGAGGCATAGGTTTCATCCTTAAAACCTCTGATTGATTGATTGATTTCGAGGCAAAGGTTCCATCCTTACAACCCCGATGAATGAAAATTGATTGTTTTCGAGGCAAAGGTTCCATCCTTAAAACCTCGGATTGATTGATTGATCTTGAGGCAAAGGTTCCATCCTTAAAACCTCGGATTGATTGATTGATCTCGAGGCAAAGGTTCCATCCTTAAAACCTCGGATTGATTGATTGATCTCGAGGCAAAGGTTCTATCCTTAAAACCCCGGATTGATTAATTGATGTCGAGGCAAAGGTTCCATCCTTAAAACCTCGACGACTGATTGAGTTCGAGGCAAAGGTTCCATCCTTAAAACCTCGGATTGATAATTGATTTCGAGGCAAAGGTTCCATCCTTAAAACCCCGGATTGATTGATTGATCTCGAGGAAAAGGTTCTATCTTTAAAACCCCGGATTGATTAATTGATGTCGAGGCAAAGGTTCCATCCTTAAAACCTCGGATTGATTGATTGATCTCGAGGCAAAGGTTCTATCCTTAAAACCCCGGATTGATTAATTGATGTCGAGGCAAAGGTTCCATCCTTAAAACCTCGACGATTGATTGAGTTCGAGGCAAAGGTTCCATCCTTAAAACCTCGGATTGATAATTGATTTCGAGGCAAAGGTTTCATCCTTAAAACCCCGGATTGATTAATTGATGTCGAGGCAAAGGTTCCATCCTTAAAACCTCGACGATTGATTGAGTTCGAGGCAAAGGTTCCATCCTTAAAACCTCGGATTGATAATTGATTGTTTTCGAGGCAAAGGTTCCATCCGTAAAACCTCGGATTGATAATTGATCTCGAGGCAAAGGTTCCATCCTTAAAACCCCGGATTGATTGATTGATCTCGAGGCAAAGGTTCCACCCTTAAAACCCCGATGATGAAAATTGGTTGTTTTCGAGGCAAAGGTTCCATCCTTAAAACCCCGGATTGATTAATTGATGTCGAGGCAAAGGTTCCATCCTTAAAACCTCGACGATTGATTGAGTTCGAGGCAAAGGTTCCATCCTTAAAACCTCGGATTGATAATTGATTTCGAGGCAAATGTTCCATCCTTAAAACCCCGGATTGATTAATTGATGTCGAGGCAAAGGTTCCATCCTTAAAACCTCGACGATTGATTGAGTTCGAGGCAAAGGTTCCATCCTTAAAACCTCGGATTGATAATTGATCTCGAGGCAAAGGTTCCATCCTTAAAACCCCGGATTGATTGATTGATCTCGAGGCAAAGGTTCCATCCTTAAAACCCCGATGATGAAAATTGGTTGTTTTCGAGGCAAAGGTTCCATCCTTAAAACCTCGGATTGATAATTGATCTCGAGGCAAAGGTTCCATCCTTAAAACCCCGGATTGATTGATTGATGTCGAGGCAAAGGTTCCATCCTTAAAACCTCGACGATTGATTGAGTTCGAGGCAAAGGTTCCATCCTTAAAACCTCGGATTGATAATTGATTGTTTTCGAGGCAAAGGTTCCATCCTTAAAACCTCGATGATGAAAATTGATTATTTTCGAGGCAAAGGTTCCATCCTTAAAACCCCGATGATGAAAATTGATTATTTTCGAGGCAAAGGTTCCATCCTTAAAACCCCGATGATGAAAATTGATTTTGAGGCTAAGGAGCTTTCCTTAGGACCTCGAGCGAAATTTATATGAAAGCAATTGAAATTGGAATAATTTTCACCGAAAGTGTGAATTTTCATAATAGGCGAGCGCAAAGAATTAGGCTTCGATAAAACGAGTGAATCTTGATGATGACAATAACACTGACAAATTATGTAAAGGGAACGGATGTTTGGAATCAATATTCAAGGTTCATCTAATATTTTCTTCAGTAAATATAGATTCCCTTGTGAGATATGTCATCCGAATAAGGTTAAAGCTTAACTACCCCAAAATGTTATGCCTAGTAGACCTAATAGGATGCGTCTCAAGAGTAACAAAAATTACTCTTTACTCAGCCATTCCAACCTAAAGGCATTGTCCTATGGTTTTAATATCAGCATGGACGAAACTATATTATAAAAAAAAAGAAATTCCCTGAAAGGAAAAACTGAAACGCGAAAGAAAATGCTGATAATAAAACTAAAGGACAAGAAAAACGGATCAGATCGCTTCTTTCTTCCACAATACTTCAACAGGGTGAGTAAAGGACCATTATGGGAGTGAACTGGTCGGGAAAGACTGTCGTGTCCAGTCTATCTGAATCATTGCTGGATCTGGTTCAGGAACAAAAGCTTGTATTTTATCTAGCAATTCTTCAGCAGTTGTTGCGGATATTATGATTCGCCGTGCCACTCTTGATATGAAATTCTTCTGCATAGCATAATCCATAAAAGCTATCAGACCTTTAAAGAAATTGTTAACATTTAAAAGCCCAATGGGTTTCTTATGCAAATTAAGTTGGGCCATGGAAGCAATTTGAAAGACTTCTCCCAATGTGCCAAAACCACCTGGTAAAGCGATAAAAGCATCAGCATTTAAAAGCATTTGTAACACACGCTCTTGCAAATTTTTAACCACTAATTCTTCTCCAATCGTGCCCCCAGAAACAAATTTCAAAGGTCCAGGGATGATGCCCAAAACTTGACTTCCTCCTAAAGATGCTGCTGATGCTACACCTCCCATTAATCCGACACTACCTCCTCCATAAACTAAATGTATTTTTTGCTCAGCTAATACTCTACCCAGATGGTTGGCTGCCTTTAAATACTCTTCATCTTTTCCAGGAAAAGCCCCAGAAAATACACAAATACTTCGGGATTTACGAGTTGGGGTTTTCTCTATTCCTATCCTTACTCTTGTGAGAAAAGAGGATATATTTATAGAGATGAAGAGATAAAGCAATAATTTTATTTTCAAGAATGGATACATTATTGCCAGCTATTCACAGTAGTCACGAGTATGACTCTGGTCAGGTATGGGTACACTATCGTTAAAAGAGGAGGAAAATTTTCAAAATAGCTGCTAGCATGTACAGTAGTCACTACTGTAGCTTACGTCAGGAGTAGGTACGTGATTGTCAAAGGAGGAGGAAAATTTCAAAAGCGACAGCTAGCATGTACAGTATCGTGACTATGGCTCATGTCAGGAGTGGATACATTATCGCCGAAAGGGGAGGAAGATTTCAAAAGCGACAGCTAGCACGTACAGTAATCGTGACTTTGGTTCACATCAGGAGTGGATACATTATTACCAAAAGGGGAGGAAAATTTCAAAAGCGACAGCTAGCACGTACAGTAATCGTGACTTTGATCCTCGTCTTCCACTGGCTTTGCGTCCAGTAATGGCTTCAATGCTTTCTATGAATCGGTGATTTGCATCTCATCTAGCTTTCTCACAAACTGGCAAACAGGGTCGTTTAGGGTCAGATTCCCAAGACTGTAACGATCTCGTTCTTTTTGGAAAATTATCCATAATCCAACAACCTCAAATTGCACTATTCCGCAAGAATGCGCTTCAAGAACCTCTCGAATATCTTCTAGAGATTCCTTACGCAAGCCATTCTTAATGAATCTTATTCTATCATTACGATTTCTGGTGATCACTCCTGGAGAACGACATTTATTGCCGCAAATCCACCATCCACAATTATGACAAACGCCTAGCCTCTTTGCTCTTCTTTTTTTGGCATAAGCGCTTTTACCAAAGCCGGGCATACGGGGAAAGAACGCTTCTGGAACTTCACCAGCTGAACGAACCTTAGCTTCGATTAGCCACCGCACATTATCAGGAATGCCTTTGTGCATAAATACTCTGAATCGTTCACATCTAGCTTGATAAATCTTTTTAAGAACATTTATTGGGAAGGAAGGAAAATACTTTCGTAGGGCGGAAAGAGAAGACTCCATTGATGAAGGAGGTATTTAAGAGAAGAAAGAAATTAGTGATTGTAGGAAACGGAAATAACTAACATATATTTATAGTGATGAAAGGGATAATGCGTTAATTATACTTGTAGAAGCGAGTACATTATTGTCAAAAGAAAAGACAAATGACAGCTTATATGTACAGCAATCATGACTGTGGCTCTCATCTTCCCCTGATTTATGTCCAGTAATGGCTTCAATGCCTTCTATAAGTTGGGGATTTGCTTCCCATCCAGTTTTCTTACAAACTGACAAACAGGGTCGTTTAAAGTCACATTCCCAAGACTGTAACGGTTTCGTTCTTTATGGTAAGTCCTCCATAAACCGATAATTTCACCTTGCACTTTTCCACAAGAATGCGTTTCAAGAGTCTCTCGGATATCTTCCAGAGATTCCTTACGCAGGCCATTCTTAATGAATTTTCTTTTATCTTCACGATTTATGGAGATGTATCCTAAAGAGCGACATTTAGTATTACAATTCCATCGCCCACATTTATAACACACGCCTAGTCTCTTTGCTCTTCGCCTTTTGGCATAACGGCTTTTACCTAAACCGGGCATGCGGGGCATAAATGCATCTGGAACTTTACCCGCCAGACGGACCTTAGCTTCAATTATCCACTGCACATTATCGGGAATGCCTTTGCGTGTAAAAACTCTGATTCTTTCACATCTAGCAAGGTAGATCTTTTTAAGGACTTTTATTGGAAGGGAAGGAAAGTATTTTCGCAGTGCAGAAAGAGTAGAATCCATTGATGAGAGAAGAATTTGAGAGAAGAGGGAAATGAATCAGTTATTGTAGGAGACTGGAATAACCAACTTTAGAAGTCACGGGGTATCTTATCCGCTGGTTAATCAGAAGGAAGAACACGCATTTATAGTGATAAAAGGGATAACGTGTCGATTACACTTAGGGGAGCATGTACATCTGTCAAAAGAAAATGCAAACTTCTCCAAATATAACAAACTGTACGTACAGTAATTGTGACTATGACTCACATCTTCCACTGGCTTTACGTCTAGTAACGGCATTAACGGCTTCTATGAGTCGAGGATTTGCTTCCCATCCAGTTTTCTTACAAGCTGGCAAACAGGGTCATTTACAGTCAGATTCCCGGGACTGTAACGGTTTCGTTCTTCATGAAAAATGCTCCATAAACCAAGAAGTTCACGTTGCACAGATCCACAAGAATGTGTCTCAATAGTCAATCTGATATCATCCAATGAGTCCTTACTCAGGCCATTCTTGATGAATCGTATTTTATCTTCTCGATTATCGGAGATCATTCCTAAAGAACGACATTTAGTATTACAAGTCCACCGTCCACATTTGTGGCAGACTCGTAACCTTTTCGCTCTTCGCTTTTTGGCATAAGAGCTTCTGCCTATACCAGGCATGTGAGACACAAATGCCTCTGGGATTTCGCCTGCCAGACGAACCTTGGCTTCGATTAACCACCGCACATCTTCAGGGATTCCTTTGTGCATCAGAACTCTTAATCGTTCACAGCGAACTTGGTAGATCTTTTTGAGAATGTTCATTGGGAGAGAAGGAAAATATTTTCGTAAGACAGAAAGAGTAGGATCCATTTTCTAGAGGGAAGTAAAAGACAGAAGAGAGGAAAGAATCAGTTATTATGGGCAACTGAGAGAACCGACTTGAGAGTCACGGAGTACCGTATCCGCCGTTTAACTGGAAAAGTGGATCCTACTTTATTTTGGTATCATAGATATTTCTTATCTTTGATATCTCGTCAGGCATGACATTGATCCAGTCCTTGATTATTGAATCCATTGTCCGCTTTTGACAAATTTTCAACGACAATATTTCTTGATGTCTGCCTTATCTTTGACTATCTCTTATCTTGGATGCTGCTAAGCTGGCATCAATCCTGTCCTTCCAGGTGTAGCCTCGATTATTGAATCAATTGCCAGGCTTTTGACAATATTGTCTATTTTATATTTTTTTTTGATATCTGCCTTATCCTTGGCTATAGCTATCTCTTATCTTGGATACTACTAGCTGGCGTCAATCCTATCCTTCCAGGTGTACCCTCGATTATTGAATCGGTAGCCAAGCTTTTGACAATATTGTCTACCTTATCCTTGAATTCCTGATGCGGGTTGGTCCCGCATATTAGCTGTGTATCCAGTGATAGATTGGTAAGAGCTGATGTTATTGAGATCTCAGCTTATACTGCTGTAACTGTGCTGTGAATGTGATTCCTGTTTGGTCCTTGTCATGTAAAAGCTATGCATGCATGATGTGAAATGCATGAATGCAAAGCATGCGTAACTGATGTTTTTTTTTTTTGTATGGATCTAGTTCTTTATGTCTTTGTTTTACTGGATCCTCTTTGTGATGACCTTCTTGGACTATCATTGAATCTCTTTATGCTTTCCAGCTTTTGTTCGCTGCCTCAAAAGCCCAACTCTTTTCAAAATCCTCTTTCTTTGACTTGTTCTTGAATTTTGGCCTCAATTTCTTTAAAGTTGGCCCGCCTCATAATTTATATCTCTTTCGGGTACTCATCCATTGTCATGGATTTGATACCATCAAAGGCTTTACTTTCAATGTCTGCTTTGCCCCTTTTCTTGTGACCGTGCCGACACTTACTTATTCCCATGTTATAATCTGAATGATTGCTCTTCCTTGAACTCATGTTTTGATCCATAAGACTTGCCCCCTTGTTGTTGACACCCAATTTCGTCCGACCATAAAAAAATTTTAAAAGAAATTAAACAAAAGAAATTAAATAAAAAAATTTATTATTTTTATTATTATTACTAAAAATTTTAATTAGCTTAAAATACATTTTTGTTTTGTGAATATTTGATTTAAAATGATATATGTGTGTATTTGAAAGAAAAAAAGAAAACTCCAAAAAAATGGCAAAATTTAAAAGTTTGAGGTAAAAATGACAAAATTAAGAAGTTTCGGGAAAAATTGACAAATTCTGAAAGTTCCAGGAGCATTTGGTAGTTTGTCACATGAATTTTTGGGTCGACCGACGTTTCTGGCCCAAATTGACAGAAAACAACAAAATTGTCAAAATCAGAAGCTTCAGGAACTTATCCAAAGGCTGAGAGACGTAAAGGACTGAAATTGTCATTTTACCAATTTAAAAGATAAGTTTGAAATTTTTATTAATTTATCCATCAACAGTTCGGCCAAACTTCCTCTATAAATAGGCCTCCAAATTTAGTGCTGGATACAGAAAAAAATAGCAAAAAAACTTAGAGCTCCGTTTTAAAAAAAGAGAAAATTACAGCCCTTAGCCCCAGCCCTCTTCCCTTCTTCCCCAGAAAGCCAAAATTTTTTTTTTACTGCTATTCCCTCTCTCTCTCTCTCCGCCGTGCCCCTCCTCGCCGTGACGCCGTCTTCCTCCTTCGCCCCTGGCCGCCGTCCACTTCTCCCCTGCCGTGCACCGTCTTGGCCGCCAAAACCACCCCCTGCCCCTGCTCCCGCGTTGTTGCTCTGTTCTTCTTCATTCTTCAGATTCAAAATTAAACTGCTAGGGTAAAACCCCTACTTAATCTTCTATCTTTTCATTCTTTTTCACTTTGGTTACTAACTTTTTCTTTTGTTCTTGCAGAATTAATTATTAACCTTTTTAATTTTTACTTATTTGTTTATTATTTGTTTATTACTAACCCTTTCTTTATTGTTGTTATTAACAACTAACAACTAACAACTAACTTACTAACTTTTATTATTGTTAATTAATTAATTTAATTAACTTTGTTAATTAATTTAATTAAACTTGGGTAACTTTTTATTATTGTTGTTAATTAATTAATTTAATTAACTTTGTTAATCAATTAATTAATTTGGCTAACTTTTATTATTATTGTTAATTAATTTAATTAACTTGACTAACTTTTTATTATTGTTGTTAATCAATTAATTAACTTGGCTAACTTTTATTATTGTTGTTAACAATTAATTTAATTAAACTTGGCTAATTTTTATTATTGTTGTTAATTAATTTAATTAATTTTGCTAACCTTTATTATTATTTATTTTTAAAGTGGATGGCCAAAAAGCCCCACTTTATTTTTTTTATTTAATTCACCTTTACCCTTTACTAATAAATAAATAAATGAAAATTAAAAGAAGATTATTTTGTAATTAATTATTAAGGCTAATAAAAATCATTTTTAAAAGCCAATTATTTTTATTATTTCTTTAAAGATAACAAAGTTGACTTTTTATTCCTTTTTGTTAAAATTAATAAATAGAAATAATTAAATAATTCTAAAAATATACAAATCAATTTTTTTTAAACATATCTTTAAAATAATGATCTTTAAAATTTAAAATTCAAGAAAAATCCAATAAAATTATAATTAAAATTAATAATTAATTAAACAATTAAAATTTAATAAAAATTAAAACTCCATGACCAAATGATCCGCCAGGATCCATGGCTTGGAAATATTTTTAAATAAAATATATAAATAAATTTTTCTTTATTAAAAATAAAAAAACTTTGGACTAATATATTAATTATTTATTAAAATAATAAAATATAAATTTTTAGTTTTCTTTATTAATAAAAAAGAATAAAAAGAGTAAAATTTTTGGGTTAATATTTTTCAGTAATATTTTACTTATTTTTATAATATAGTTTTCTTTATTAATAAAAAGAACAAAAAAAGGTAAAATTTTTGGGTTAATATTTTATTCAGTAACATTTTACTTATTTCTTTTAAAATAATAAAATATGACTTTTTTTTAGTAATAAAAATAATGATAAAAGTAAAATTTTTGGGCTAATATTTTATTCAGCAATATTTTGCTTATTTCTTTTAAAATAATGAAAAGATATAACTTTTTATTTCCTTTATAAAAATCTTAGCAAATGATTTCAAAAATAGAATAAATTCAAAAGGATTAAATTATCTCTTAAATATCTTAGACTTATTAATTAAAATTATTTATCAAACAAAAAAAACATAAAAAATGAAATATAAATATTAAAACTTTCCTTTATTTTTTTAAAATATACATATAAATTTTATTTTTTTTAAGATCCTTGTTAAATAATCACTTCTTTTTAGTTAATTTTTTTATCAAAAACAAAACATATAAATATCAAAAATTTTCCTTTATGTTTAAAATATACATAAAATGTTTTTTTTAGTTTCTTTTCTTGAATAATCATTTTTGCTTAATTCATTCAAAACAAAATTAAGACTTTTGTTCTATTTTTGAAAAATACATATGAATTTTGCCTTCATCATTGAATAAATAAAATTTTAATTAAATAAAAAAACATAAAATAAATCTAAGTCATGTTGTTAAGTCTAAAAATTTTTAGTTCATGGTATATTGGTTGGAAACTGTCTCGTGCCCGCTTTTGAGCTGCTTCACCTGGTGAAGAGGGTCTGGCTGAGTAACAACGCCCCGTACCATGATCAAAATTTTTTTGAATTAACTTCTTATTAAAAAAAATTAATTACTTTTTTAAGTAATTCTTTAAATAATAAATATCCTTCATTAAACAAGAAAAATTAATAAAAAAAAAAGAAAAGAAAGATAAGAAAAAGAAAAGAAAAAAAAAGAAAAGAAAGATAAGAAAAAGAAAAGAAAAAAAAAAGCAAAGAAAAAAAAAAGAAAATAAATAAAATTTTTAGATTATTAATAAATCTAAAAATTTTATAAACAAAAAGAATTACGAATTAGTAATTAAACTAACAATTAATTCTATAATAAGTAAGAATGTAATAATTAATTATAAAAAAATTAATTTCCATATCCGGATGATCCGGCAGGATCTACGGTTTGGAAAACTTTTTTTACTAAATAAATTAAATAAATACAAAGAAAAAAATCCATATTTACAATATGGATTAAATTATTTAAAAGTTCACCAAATTCCGTGTCCAAATGACTCGGCAGAGTCCATGGTTCGGAATCAAAATCTTCCGTGTCCAAATGACTCGGCAGAGTCCATGGTTCGGAAGTATAAAATTTCATACAAATTAATTAATTTAAAAAAATCCACATTTCGACTAATCCAGTTAAAACTTCTAATTTTGAAAATTAACTGAAATTTATTTAAAGGCAAAGCGAAACAAAATTAAAATCAACTAAGGTGCCAATTTTTGGGCGTTTTAACAAAGTTGTTTTAACGTAACCGTACTCCCGAACCCCCGAACTCTCGCAGACCATATTTTAAGGTGACCAATCGACCTGAGCGAAAACCGATTGGTGGCGACTCCCAAAAAAGACCCGCACGTTGCCACAGCTTGGCGACTCCACTGGGGACTCGACGTTAGTGAGTCGAGCCTAAAGTTGATTTGTTTTAATTTACTTTGCTTATTATGTGGATTTTTATATGCTATATTTACTTAGCGAAAACATGCATTATGCATTCACAATATGAAGCTCTATACCCGAGCTTACTTAAATCGAACACGATTCTTTCTAAGCGGAATTGGTGTTGTTGTCCTTGTGAGGCCATGGTCTCCAAGCCTTCACCGGTTTCAAAGTAGCAAAGTAGTGTATTGCCTTCTGAGACGGTTAGTCTCTACATGGGCCCACGAAAAGCTACGACTCGAATTAATCCATTCCTTACATAAACCCTAGAGGGTAAGGAATCGGGCTGTCACTATAATTTAGTGACGGGATTCGGGAACTATCCCTTGCCTTTTTGATAAGCCACCTTATGCATATAGAACTCCCCACTTAACCATAGAACTGACCATAGAATTTCTACCATTTTACTAACGCCATAAGCATATCCTTGTTATGCTGTGTTGTTACTTTACACTTTTCTTCGTATGGTTTTAACTTGTTTATCCATAATACTTTATGAGTTGTTAATTGCTATTTAACTTATTAATAACCTTATCTTTCTTGTGCAATTATTCTTCATGCATCAAAACCACGCATCAAATTATGCTAACTTTTTGGTCTTTATAATGACAACTAAAAGTTTTGAAGTTCCACAATAGTGGATAAGCAAACTCACTTATTGCATGCATCCATTACATCAATCACGTGCATACAAAGTCTGATAAAAACATAATCTCACATTGCATGCATGCATTCATTGCATCAATCACATACATGTAGAGTCTAATAAAATAAATCTTACTTTAAAAAGGGGGTAAAATTGGACCTCAACATCGATATCCAACTCGGCTCCAAACAAGATTAATGGCAGAACAAGCCGAAGGACGTCTCATGGAGATGGAGTCCAAGATAGAAAGTATGGCAGAACAGATGAGACAATTCATGGAACTAATCAAGGAGAAAGTAACTCAAGTTCCCATCAAAGAAGCACAAGATCCCACTTATCCTCCGGGATTCACTCCGCAACGAGTCTCAGTCCAAGAAAACCTGTTTCAGGAACCAGGACAGTCTGCTAGTGTTCACCTGAAACAAGACACTGTGTATGAAGAGAAGAAGACACCACCAAAGGAAGAAGGAGAATCTCAAAAACTCGAAACAATAGAGAAGAGACTGCGAGCCATTGAAGGAGGTAATATATTCGGATCTCTCTCAGTGGATGACCTCTGCTTAGTGCCAGACGTCATAATCCCTTCGGACTTTAAAGTACCGGATTTCATAAAATACGATGGAACGAGTGATCCCATCACTCACATCACACTGTTCCTAAGGAGACTACAACCACTCACAAAAGATGAAAAGGTGTGGATTGCACTTTTTCAGGAAAGTCTCACAAAATCAGCATTGCAGTGGTATCTAAGTCAAGGACCAAGAAACATCAAAACTTGGAATGACCTTGCTCAGGCCTTCATCGGCAACTATAAACATGTTATGGACTTGGCTCCGGATCGCCAAACTCTCCAAAACATGGAGAAGAAAAAGCCAGAAACTTTCAAGGAATATGCCCAACGGTGGAGGGACTTAGCTGCACAAGTTCAGCCACCCATGACAGAAAAAGAAATGGTCACTTTGTTTGTCCAGACACTGAAATACCCATATTATGACAAACTCATTGGCAATTCGGCAACTAATTTCTCCGATGTTGTCATGTCTGGAGAAAGGTTCGAGCATGGGATTAGGACTGGGAAGATTGCTGAGTCCTTTAGTGATCCTATGAAAAGATGAGGACCATCCAGAACAAAAGATGACGAAGTACAACAAATAGGACGCGGAAGAAGGATTCCCCTCGTGGATACTGTGGCTATCGGACCTCGCCTATCCTATTTTGCCAATGGGCCCGATAATTACCTTCCAAATAGGCCCAATGATTATCCTCTGAATAGGCCCAATAATTATCCTCCAAATAGGCCCAATGATTATCCTTCCAATAGGCCCAACAATTATCCTTTTAACAGACCTAATCAGTCATGGCCACCTGCTCCTACTCCTCCAGTACCTGCACCAAGACCAAGAGAAGTTTTCACACCAATTTCCATGACTTATACTGAGTTATACCCAAAACTCATCGAAAGACAATTTATCCGTCCAATTCCTACAAAGCCATTCAAACCCCCATATCCAAGGTGGTATGACCCTAACATTACCTGCCCATATCATGATGGCGTTCCAGGCCATGGCTTGGAAAACTGCATGGCATTGAAGCGTATAGTTCAACAATTAATCGAGTCAAAATGGTTGGACTTTTCCGATGAGCCAAATGTCACCCACAATCCATTGCCCCCTCATCAAGCAAAACCAAGTCCAAGTTGCTAGGCCCGATGTGATTGATAATTGAAAAGTGAAGATTTCGAGCTAGAATTACATTGACTTTGGAAGGCCTCCAAGTCAGATCTGACCTAACAGTCCGCATACATTTTCGAATGACAGGGAATCCTTTGAATAAACTTGTATCTTTGAAAGCTTGCAAAAGTAATCTAATAGTAAAAATCTCCTAGATTTAGTCCAGAATCTAGGGTGTAGTCTTTGTTAGATGGACACCTGGTATTCTTTTTCTGGTACAACGAAAAGATGTAATGCGTGCATTCTACTACTTTCCATTTTTACACTCTTTGCCATTATACTATCTATTATTGCCATCACACTTTACTTTTTGACAACTGGTAATTCTTTTTGTTCTCTAACAAAAAGATGTTACGTGTACATTATACCACTTTTTAATTCCATTATTACATCTACACATTGTACCAATTTTTACCAAAAATTCAATTATTACAGCTACACATTCTACCACTTCTTACCAAAAATTCCATTTTTTTTTATATCCATCTTTCACTCCTTTCCATTATACTATCCATTATTGCTATCACACTTTACTTTGAAAATGATATTACTCATGGGTGAAAATAAAAAGTTAATGGAAATTTGATAGTAGTGATCTTGAAAGTGCTACCAAATCTAGTAAGAAGGATTTCAAATGTTGCACCTCAACCCTAAAAAAGAATTCACAGTGGTTATCAACATTCTTGCAAGAGGTCTCGGGTTAGCTTCCAAAGAAGGTAGCTCTCATATTAAATGACTTCAGTGGCCTCCCAATTCTCACAAATGCTCAACACAAAAAAAAGAAAAAGGGGTTCTCGGTTCTCCGCAACACAAACTCCAAAAAGGAAAGAAGTTTTTCCCTTCCATCAAAAGCTGTTACGGCCCTTCTAGAGGGAGGTAAGGACTTTAGAATTTAGTGTAGAAGTTTAATTTAAGTTTGCCTAGCAAGAATTAAGAAGTTTGCCAAAGTTCACTAAGTTCCGACAAGAATAAAGCTCTGAACTAAGTTCAGGGGCAAAATGGTAATTTTGCACCCTGAGTGGCCGGGACGAGTCCCGAGTGTTTTAAAATGAATTTTTAGAACTTAACTTTTAACCTTAACTCAAACTCAACAAATAGACAAGGATTTAATCAAGAACTGTTAAGTTACAAAGATGGGGGACCTAATTGCACTTAACTTGAAACCTTGGTGGTTTGAGGGGTTAAGTGGAGTTTAAGAAGAGGGAAGAAGGGTTTGGGCTGCCATAACCCGTTTTCCAGCTTCTCCACTCCATTTCTCTCTCAAATTAAGCTTGGAATCAAAAGCTTTTGGTGCCAAAAGGTGCAATTAAGGGTGTATAAGCTTGGAGGATGCATTTTCAAACTTGAATCCATGTTTTTGAAGCTTGGAGAGGCGTTTTTCTCCATCCCCTGTTTTTGAACGAGGTATGAGTTATGTTCTTGATTGAATTCGTGTTATTTGGTTGATTGGAAGCTTGGGTTTTGGTTGAAAGATGTGTTTTTGATGTTTTAGAGCTTTGTTTTGGTATGAAATTGTGTAGAACTTTGGAAGCTTGTTTGGAAGAGGAAGGGTTCGAATTCTTACTTGTTCTTGGTGTTAAGGTAAGGGAGAAAGTGTTTTTAAGTTGTTGGATTGCTTTTGGATTGAAATGGATTGAGAAAGTTGAGTAATTTTTGGTTATGGTATGAAGAAACGTTTTGGGAATTATGATGGACTAGCTAAATTCGAAGGATTGGTTTGATGTTTCTAATGCATCATAGTTTGGCTTTGATAGTTGGTTTTGTTCCTTGCAACATGTACTTCATGTGTATGAAATTTGGTAACTTTTGATGCATGTTTGCTATATGTATTTGGTTGCCAAAGTTCGTAGCAGCAAACGGCCAAATTCTGCATTTCTGCAGAATTGGCGACGCGGCGCCAATTGGCCCGAAAATTGGCGAAGCGTCGCCAATTCAATTTTATGTCACAGAACGTTTGTTCGTTGGCGACGCGTCGCCAATTCCCTCTTGCCTTTGGCGACGCGGCGCCAACACCAAAAAATGGGGGATTTGACTTTTTGCTGCGTTGACCCGACCGAGACTACGGAAGGTTCGGAACGTGCCTAAGGGTCCGAGGATCCCGATGGTACTCCGAGACTTCCGAAAGTCCCACCGGAAGTATGAGTTTTCTTGAACTGTTTGAGGTAAGTAAATTGCTTAGGCAACAAGTAAGGAAACAAATGTTGCAATTGAACTTAATTAGCTATCAATAGCTCAGGTGAGAGGTTTAGAACCCTCGTCGGCCTAGCCGTGCCGGAGCCACGAGGCCACGAGGCGAAACCTTGTTCATCTAGTTTACATCAAAGAGGCCCTGCGGCCTAGTCTACAAGTCCCGTCATAAATTCCCCTGCATAACAATTAGGTGAGAGGTTTTATGATTGTTTGGGGCTTGCTAAGGTTCGCCCTTGGGCCATATATATATGTCAGGTTGCTAAGTGATTGCGCTTGGCCTGTATATGTGTCAGGTTGCTAAGTGATTACGCTTGGCCTGATACAGAGGACTACTTGAGGAGAGGTCTACCGACCTAGTATATATATATATGACTAGTACCCTCATGCTGTGTGAGCTCGCAGCCAGAGTCCTAGCTTTTTCTTGCAGGTACATCGAAGACCCTTACTGAGAATGTTGAATTCTCACTCCCTGTTTGTTATGCAGAGCCTGGAGTAGCAGGACCGGATAATCGCTGAGGATTATCGTGGTAGTACCTTTTTGTGTGTAAAGGTACGGTAGTTGAGAAACTTTAAGTTTCTAGCTTGCTTAAGTGTTTAGTTGGTCTGTTGGTCAGGCTGTGGTACTAACTTGCTTCTTCCTTTGGCTGCAGAGCCTAGTAGCACTTGGCAAAGGACTTGTGAGACTCGCCACTGGGACAGGAGTCCAAAGTGGGAGCTAGGGTAAAAGATCTCAGCAAAGTCTTGTATTTTGATACAGTACTTTATTTTGCCTCCAGTATTTATGTTATAAAGAGTCCTTGACTCAGGGGATTGTTCTCTGGGTGAGAGCATTAATTACTTATGTATAAATGCTTTCACGAGCGGTGTATGTGTAGTTAATCACTCAAAGGTTGATTTTGATATGCTTTGGCATTTTGTATTTATTTATATAGAATTTTACTTAGCCGGCTAAATTTCTAAATGATTAAATGTTTTATGGTTTTAATAAACCAAGTCAAAGCATAAGTGCATACATATTGCATTTCTAGGTTAATCAACTAGTAGCATTGGATTTAATCCACACACATAACCAGCTAGCCAATTACAATCCACCGTGAGACAAACACTCACAGGGTATCCCGGGCAGGGGCACGGGGATCGTGTCAGTGTTTTTGGTATCAGAGGTAAGGGTTTATTTCATAGATATTGGAGGCTTAGACTGAGATCTAGTAGTAAAGTCCATGTGCTAGGAAGTTAGTACTGACCAACATCTGGGGAAATGTTGTCTGGCTGTGGTTACAGGTTATCATGGTTGATACGAGGTCTGGAACTTCGAGGGGGACTAGGGAACCTGGTGAAGGTTCTAGTGACCCAGTTGTGGCGAGGTTGGATGAGATATCCAGAGTGCTACAGAATTTGACTGAGACTATGGCTCAGGTAGCACAGGGTATGAACACTCTTGTAACAGAGATGTTCAGAGATTATGGGGACAGAGGTGTTGCACAGGAGGAAGTTGAGCCACAACAAGAACAGGAAAGGCCTGCTGAGCAACAGCAAGTGCCTAGAGCTCAGGAACCCAGAAATCAAGTTCTTGAGGAGGTTGAGGAACCAGAGATGATGGAGGCTCCAAGGAGGGGAGACACTCCACATCAGATGAGGTTGCTGGAAAAGTTCAAGACAGTTGATCCACCTAGCTTTGATGGGACGGGAGATCCTGACAGAGCAGAGGACTGGTTGTCTGTTATGAACAGACTCTTCACTTGTGGTGGTTATGAGTCAGAGCAGAGGATGGTTCTAGTACCTTTCTTTCTGAGAGGGAGAGCCAGTCTTTGGTGGGACGACGTGATGGAGTTATTGAGGGAGAGTAATGGTACCCGTCCAGAGCACAAGAAAAAGGTGCTCAAGTGGACAGACTTCGAGAAGAAGTTCAGACAGGAGTATATCAGTGAAGCTGCACAGGATCAGAGGAGGATCCAGTTTGAGAATCTGACACAGGGAGAGATGTCAGTACGAGAGTATGAGCAGTGCTACAACTCACTTATCCGGTATGCTCCGTACATGTTGGGTAATGATGAGCTGAAAGCCAAGAAGTTTTCCCAGGGCCTGAAGCCTATTTTCAGGAGGTATATGGCGACAGTTGACATCAGGAGTTATCGCCAGATGGTTCAGAAGGCATTGGCATTGGAAAAGGGAATTCGAGGATTCCAGAGCACCTGTGAAAAAGGTGGAAGTTGGGCCATCTAACTTGGGGAAAAGTGCTGGAAAGCGACCAATGGTAGGGAACCAGGATCCATCTAAGAGGAGGAGGACAGGTGTGTGTCCTAGGTGCAGACGGTTCCATGGTGGAAGACCATGTACTCTGGGTACAGATATTTGCAATGTCTGTGGTCAGAGAGGGCATTGGGCGAGGGACTGCCCAAGAGTTCGTTCAGTTACAGGTCCACCTCGGGCTTTACCTCCAGTACCGCTTGCCATTGGGAACCGGCCTGGAGTAGTTGCTGCAGCAGTGAACCCGAGAGTCTTCGCTTTGACGAACCAGGCGGCTAGAGAACCGCCAGCTGTACGAGGTAATTTTACTTTTCTGAGCAGTAGTGTTAGAGTGCTTTTCGATACGGGAGCTACTCTTTCAGTGATATCTTCTGCCTTGGTAGATAAGCATAGTTTGCAGCGTGAAATTGCGGGTGAGTTGAGACTCATCAGGACTGCAGGGAGAGCTTTTATTGTGACCAATGAAGTGGTTACTAGGTATCCTTTGCAGTTAGGTGATCATGACTTTTGTTGTGAGTTGTGGGTGATTGAGTTGAAATCTTATGACCTGGTGCTGGGAATGGATTGGTCGAGTAAGCACAAGGCACAAATTAACTGTGCGAATCACTCAGTTGACATCATTGATGCTCAGGGAGCTAGAGTGATTTGCACAGGAGGGTTGGCATCTAGTGCTAAGAGTTTACACCTTAGACTTGTAGATACCATCCCTGTAGTGGGTGAAGAAGAGTATTATTCGTTGAATGGAGTAGCTATAGAGGAAGAATTGGGGAGCATTCCTGTAGCTAATCAGTTTCCTGAGGTGTTTCCAGTGGAGTTACCTGGGTTACCACCTAGGAGGGATACTGAGTTTGCTATCCATCTGCAACCAGGGGTTGAGCCTATTTCAGTACCACCTTATAGGATGTCGGCTCCTGAGATGGATGAGTTGAAGAAGCAGTTGGAGGAACTGCTAGGGAAAGGTTTCATAAGACCGAGTGTATCACCGTGGGGAGCTCCAGTATTATTTGTGAAGAAGAAAGATGGGACTTTCAGGTTGTGCATCGATTACAGGAAGTTGAATGCAGTGACAGTTAAAAATAAGTATCCACTTCCTAGAATTGATGATTTATTTGACAGACTCAGAGGAGCGAGAGTGTTTTCCAGGATTGATCTTCGGTCTGGGTATTTTCAGATCAGAGTTAAGGAGGAAGACATTCCGAAGACTGCCTTCAGGACAAGGTACGGGCATTATGAGTATACGGTTATGCCTTTCAGTGTGACTAATGCTCCAGCAGTATTTATGGAAGCTATGAATCGGATCTTTAAGCCATTTCTGGATTAGTTTGTTGAGGTCTTCATCGACGATATTCTGATCTATTCACAGTCTACAGCAGAGCATGAGGAGCACCTTAGAACGGTTTTGCAAGTGTTGAAGAATAATCAGTACTATGCAAAATTGTCTAAGTGTGAGTTTTGGTCCGAGAGGATTCAGTTTTTGGGGCATATTATCAGTGCTCAAGGTTTGGCAGTTGATCCTGAAAAGGTTCAAGCAGTGGTTGATTGGAAGAGACCGACTACAGTTACAGAGGTCAGGAGTTTCTTGGGTCTAGCAGGTTACTACAGACGCTTCATAGAGAAATTCTCTGTGATAGCTACGCCGTTGACAGCATTGACCAGGAAAGCTCAGAAATTTGAGTGGACACCGAAGTGTGAAGAAGCCTACATGAAGCTGAAGGAAAAGTTGACCAGTGCACCCATACTTGTGTTACCAGACCCGGACAGAGCCTTTACAGTTTATACTGATGCGTCAGGTTCAGGTTTGGGTTGTGTTCTACATCAGGACAGTCAGGTGATTGCTTATGGTTCGAGACAGCTGAGGCCTAATGAGTTGAACTACCCTGTTCATGATCTTGAGCTTGCAGCAGTGATCTTTGCACTGAAATTATGGAGACATTATTTGATGGGAAGATCGTTCAGAATCTTCACTGATCACAAGAGTTTGAAGTATTTGTTTACTCAGAAGGATCTGAACATGAGACAGCGGCGATGGATTGAGTACATTAAAGACTATGATTGTTCGATCGAGTATTGTGCTGGTAAAGGGAACGTGGTAGCAGATGCTTTGAGCCGGAAGTACACAGGAGTGATCTTGTCCAAGGATTAGGCTACAGATTTTTCAGAAGGAGCATTGAAGGACTGTTTCTTAGCTTTGCATGAATTATGGCAAAGTCGAGAAAAATCCTTAGTCTACGTTTTGGAGATTCAGACGGCTTGGTTAGCCAGAGTCAGAAAAGCCCAGTTGAAAGATCCATTGTTGAAGAAGATTTCAGGTGAAGCTAAGACTGGTGCTTTGAAGAAAGAGTTCAAGTACAAAGATGGAATACTGCATTATGGTGATCGACTCTATGTGTCGAATGTTGAGGGACTTAGGCAGCAAGTCCTACAGGAGGCACATAGCAGTACATTGAGTATTCATCCTGGTGTTAGTAAGATGTATCAAGATCTGAAGACACATTTTTGGTGGCCAGGATTGAAGAGATATGTACGAGGACATGTGGCAAAGTGTTTGACATGTCAGGTGGTGAAAGCTGAACACCAGAAACCAGCAGGCACACTTCAGAGTTTATCTCTACCAGTGAGGAAGTGGGGATCCGTTACTATGGATTTCCTAGTGGGGTTACCGACCACCCGGAGTCAGCATAATGCTATTTGGGTAGTGGTTGACAGATTGACGAAGTCGGCACACTTTATACTGATCAGAGTCACCTACACATTAGAGAGGTTGGCTCAGTTATATCTCAGGGAGATTGTGAGACTCCACGGGATACCGGATCAGATCATATCAGACAGAGATCCACGATTTACATCACGATTTTGGAATGCTTTTCAGGAAGCATTGGGCAGTAAAGTTAGCCTCAGTACCGCTTTTCATCCACAGACTGACGGACAGTCAGAGAGGGTGATTCAGACTTTGGAGGACATGCTACGCATGTGTGTCATTGATTTCAGAGGTGATTGGGATCAGCACTTACCACTGATCGAGTTTGCCTATAATAACAGTCATCAATCTGTTATTGGAATGGCACCCTATGAAGCTTTGTATGGAAGACGGTGTATGACACCTCATTGTTGGGCAGATCCAACAGACAGAGGGGTTATTGGACCTGAGATCATAGCTGACACTACAGCTAAGATTAAGTTGATTCAGCAGAGAATCAAGACAGCTAATGACAGACAGACTAAGTATGCAAACAGAAGAAGAAGAGAATTGAGTTTTGAGGTTGGTGACAAAGTACTTCTGAAGGTGTCGCCCATGAGAGGAGTTAGTCGTTTTGGACAGAGGGGCAAGTTAGCTCCAAGGTTCATTGGACCTTATGAAGTGTTAGACAAAGTTGGGAAAGTTGCTTATCGGTTGGCTTTACCGCCTAACCTTTCTCAAGTGCATAATGTGTTTCATGTCAGTTTACTCAGGAAGTGCACAGTTGAGCCCGGACAGGTAGTAAATCCTTCAGTGATACCCATTCAGGAGGACTTGACTTATGAAGAGAAACCAGTTCAGATTTTGGATAGGCAAGTCAAGAAACTGCGGACTAAGTGGATTCCGATGGTTAAGATCCTTTGGTCTAACCATAGTGAGGAGGAAGCTACCTGGGAGACAGAGCAGGATATGCTGAAAAGATATCCTGGTGTTTTTCCGGAGTTGCAGCGGAATTTGGGGGACCAAATTCCAGAAGGAGGGGAGAATGTTACGGCCCTTCTAGAGGGAGGTAAGGACTTTAGAATTTAGTGTAGAAGTTTAATTTAAGTTTGCCTAGCAAGAATTAAGAAGTTTGCCAAAGTTCACTAAGTTCCGACAAGAATAAAGCTCTAAACTAAGTTCAGGGGCAAAATGGTAATTTTGCACCCTGAGTGGCCGGGACGAGTCCCGAGTGTTTTAAAATGAATTTTTAGAACTTAACTTTTAACCTTAACTCAAACTCAACAAATAGACAAGGATTTAATCAAGAACTGTTAAGTTACAAAGATGTGGGACCTAATTGCACTTAACTTGAAACCTTGGTGGTTTGAGGGGTTAAGTGGAGTTTAAGAAGAGGGAAGAAGGGTTTGGGCTGCCATAACCCGTTTTCCAGCTTCTCCACTCCATTTCTCTCTCAAATTAAGCTTGGAATCAAAAGCTTTTGGTGCCAAAAGGTGCAATTAAGGGTGTATAAGCTTGGAGGATGCATTTTCAAGCTTGAATCCATGTTTTTGAAGCTTGGAGAGGCGTTTTTCTCCATCCCCTGTTTTTGAACGAGGTATGAGTTATGTTCTTGATTGAATTCGTGTTATTTGGTTGATTGGAAGCTTGGGTTTTGGTTGAAAGATGTGTTTTTGATGTTTTAGAGCTTTGTTTTGGTATGAAATTGTGTAGAACTTTGGAAGCTTGTTTGGAAGAGGAAGGGTTCGAATTCTTACTTGTTCTTGGTGTTAAGGTAAGGGAGAAAGTGTTTTTAAGTTGTTGGATTGCTTTTGGATTGAAATGGATTGAGAAAGTTGAGTAATTTTTGGTTATGGTATGAAGAAACGTTTTGGGAATTATGATGGACTAGCTAAATTCGAAGGATTGGTTTGATGTTTCTAATGCATCATAGTTTGGCTTTGATAGTTGGTTTTGTTCCTTGCAACATGTACTTCATGTGTATGAAATTTGGTAACTTTTGATGCATGTTTGCTATATGTATTTGGTTGCCAAAGTTCGTAGCAGCAAACGGCCAAATTCTGCATTTCTGCAGAATTGGCGACGCGGCGCCAATTGGCCCGAAAATTGGCGACGCGTCGCCAATTCAATTTTATGTCACAGAACGTTTGTTCATTGGCGACGCGTCGCCAATTCCCTCTTGCTTTTGGCGACGCGGCGCCAACACCAAAAAATGGGGGGTTTGACTTTTTGCTGCGTTGACCCGACCGAGACTACGGAAGGTTCGGAACGTGCCTAAGGGTCCGAGGATCCCGATGGTACTCCGAGACTTCCGAAAGTCCCACCGGAAGTATGAGTTTTCTTGAACTGTTTGAGGTAAGTAAGTTGCTTAGGCAACAAGTAAGGAAACAAATGTTGCAATTGAACTTAATTAGCTATCAATAGCTCAGGTGAGAGGTTTAGAACCCTCGTCGGCCTAGCCGTGCCGGAGCCACGAGGCCACGAGGCGAAACCTTGTTCATCTAGTTTACATCAAAGAGGCCCTGCGGCCTAGTCTACAAGTCCCGTCATAAATTCCCCTGCATAACAATTAGGTGAGAGGTTTTATGATTGTTTGGGGCTTGCTAAGGTTCGCCCTTGGGCCATATATATATGTCAGGTTGCTAAGTGATTGCGCTTGGCCTGTATATGTGTCAGGTTGCTAAGTGATTACGCTTGGCCTGATACAGAGGACTACTTGAGGAGAGGTCTACCGACCTAGTATATATATATATGACTAGTACCCTCATGCTGTGTGAGCTCGCAGCCAGAGTCCTAGCTTTTTCTTGCAGGTACATCGAAGACCCTTACTGAGAATGTTGAATTCTCACTCCCTGTTTGTTATGCAGAGCCTGGAGTAGCAGGACCGGATAATCGCTGAGGATTATCGCGGTAGTACCTTTTTGTGTGTAAAGGTACGGTAGTTGAGAAACTTTAAGTTTCTAGCTTGCTTAAGTGTTTAGTTGGTCTGTTGGTCAGGCTGTGGTACTAACTTGCTTCTTCCTTTGGCTGCAGAGCCTAGTAGCACTTGGCAAAGGACTTGTGAGACTCGCCACTGGGACAGGAGTCCAAAGTGGGAGCTAGGGTAAAAGATCTCAGCAAAGTCTTGTATTTTGATACAGTACTTTATTTTGCCTCCAGTATTTATGTTATAAAGAGTCCTTGACTCAGGGGATTGTTCTCTGGGTGAGAGCATTAATTACTTATGTATAAATGCTTTCACGAGCGGTGTATGTGTAGTTAATCACTCAAAGGTTGATTTTGATATGCTTTGGCATTTTGTATTTATTTATATAGAATTTTACTTAGCCGGCTAAATGTCTAAATGATTAAATGTTTTATGGTTTTAATAAACCAAGTCAAAGCATAAGTGCATACATATTGCATTTCTAGGTTAATCAACTAGTAGCATTGGATTTAATCCACACACATAACCAGCTAGCCAATTACAATCCACCGTGAGACAAACGCTCACAGGGTATCCCGGGCAGGGGCACGGGGATCGTGTCAAAAGCCATTAAAGGGAAAATTCAAAACCAAAAAAAAAGGCTGAGAGCAAGCACAAGCAAGAAAAGCCACTTGTGTCATCTCACTTCAAGAGGGCTATGATCTCGGTTCTCCGCAATACAAACTCCAAAAAGGAAAGAAGTTTTTCCCTTCCATCAAAAGCCATTAAAGGGAAAATTCAAAACCAAAAAATGACTGAGAGCAAGCACAAGCAAGAAAAGCCACTTGTGTCATCTCACTTCAAGAGGGCTATGATCTCGGCTCTCTGCAATACAAACTCCAAAAAGGAAAGAAGTTTTCCCCTTCCATCAAAAGCCATAAAAGGGAAAATTCAAAACAAAAAAAAAGAGACTGAGAGCAAGCACGAGCAAGCAAAACCAATTGAGTCATCTCATTTCAAAAGAGTTATCAAGTATGTCATCACCATAGCTCACACAAAAAAAAAAAAACAACAACGAAAAAAAAGGAAACAAAAGAAAGAAAAGAAAAGAGGCTCAAGTTAGAGCAAAAGAAAAAAAAGTGAGCTATGGATTCTAGACTGAAAACCTGCAAAGGCGATTTAGAAGACAAAAGCAACCCTCAAGCCAAGCGTACATAAAGATTACGATAATTGGGGGTAACAGATGAGGTCCAACTTTCTAGAAAACGTGGCAAGTTTGAGGTCATCACTATTAAGTTTTTTACCATAATCAGATTTGCTCACGAGTAGTATTAAAAGACCCTTCTTCCACACCACTTAAATTTAACTTTTCTCAAACCGAACATCCTCATTCAGTTAAAAGACTATCATTGTGAATCATGTTTCTACCTTATTTAATACTGCTCACGAGTAGTATTAAAAGACCATTCTTCCACACCACTTAAATTTAACTTTTCTCAAACCGAACATCCTCATTCAGTTAAAAGACTATCATTGTGAATCATGTTTCTACCTTGTTTAATACTGCTCACGAGTAGTATTAAAAGACCCTTCTTCCACACCACTTAAATTTAACTTTTCTCAAACCGAACATCCTCATTCAGTTAAAAGACTATCATTGTGAATCATGTTTCTACCTTATTTAATACTGCTCACGAGTAGTATTAAAAGACCATTCTTCCACACCACTTAAATTTAACTTTTCTCAAACCGAACATCCTCATTCAGTTAAAAGACTATCATTGTGAATCATGTTTCTACCTTGTTTAATACTGCTCACGAGTAGTATTAAAAGACCCTTCTTCCACACCACTTAAATTTAACTTTTCTCAAACCGAACATCCTCATTCAGTTAAAAGACTATCATTGTGAACCATGTTTCTACCTTATTTAATGCTGCTCACGAGTAGTATTAAAAGACCCTTCTTTCACACCACTCAAACTTAACTTTACTCAGACCTAATATTTACCTCTTAATATCATTCTCATTCAGCTAAAAGACTGCAACAAAACAAAAAAAAAATTCAAACTTAATTTTCCTCACGCCTAACAGTTACCTCTCGATATCATCCTCATTCAGCTAAAAGGCTATCCTTGTGAATCATGTTTATACCTTATTGCCTTGCAAAGTTTATGTCTTCGAGTTGAAAAGGGAAGAATGACAGAATATTTTAATTAAAAACAAAGACCGTAAATTACTTTGTCAAGCTTTGCAAATTGATGAAAGTTTTTCTTTAAGGCCAAACCATTATTCATTAATGTGTGTAGACTTAAAAGTGAGGAGATAGCTTGAGACTTTCTTTAAGAAGATGTGGTTCTTGTAAAAGAGATTTACGATCAAGTGCCATCACAAAGGTCTAGAAATGCTCGACCTTCTGTTAAAGGCGAGGTGATACCTTTTATCCACATAAACACCGTATTCAGGGGGCAAAGTAGTCCCTACGAAGCGTAAGAGGAGTACTGCCAACAAAGAAGTTCAATAGACAAGGGGGCAAGTCTTATGGATCAAAACATGAGTTCAAGGAAGAGCAATCATTCAGATTATAACATGGGAATAAGTAAGTGCCGGCACGGTCACAAGAAAAGGGGCAAAGCAGACATTGAAAGTAAAGCCTTTGATGGTATCAAATCCATGACAAAGGATGAGTACCCGAAAGAGATATAAATTATGAGGCGAGCCAACTTTAAAGAAATTGAGGCCAAAATTCAAAGAACAAGTCAAAGAAAGAGGATTTTGAAAAGAGTTGGGCTTTTGAGGCAGCGAACAAAAGCTGGAAAGCATAAAGAGATTCAATGATAGTCCAAGAAGGCCATCACAAAGAGGATCTAGTAAAACAAAGACATAAAGAACTAGATCCATAAAAAAAAAAAAAAAAAAAAAAGCCATTAGTTACACATGCTCTGCATTCATGCATTTCATATCATGCATGCATAGCCTTTACATAACAAGGACCAAACGGGAAGCACATCTACGGCACAGCTACAGCAATATAAGCTGAGATCTCAATGTCATCAGCTCTTACCAATCTATCACTGGATACACAGCTAATATGCGGGACCAACCCGCATCAGGAATTCAAGAATAAAGTAGACAATATTGTCAAAAGCTTGGCTACCGATTCAATAATCGAGGCTACACCTGGAAGGATCGGATTGACGCCAGCTAGTAGTATCCAAGATAAGAGATAGCTATAGCCAAGGATAAGGCAGATATAAAAAAAAATATAAAATAGACAATATTGTCAAAAGCCTGGCAATTGATTCAATAATCGAGGCTACACCTGGAAGGACAGGATTGATGCCAGCTTAGCAGCATCCAAGATAAGAGATAGTCAAAGATAAGGCAGACATCAAGAAATATTGTCGTTGAAAATTTGTCAAAAGCGGACAATGGATTCAATAATCGAGGACTGGATCGACGTCAGCTCGATGGAATATAAAAAATATCTATCACATCAAAATGAAGTAGGATCCACTTTTCCGGTTAAACGGCGGATACGGTACTCCGTGACTCTCAAGTCGGTTCTCTCAGTTGCCCATAATAACTGATTCCTTCACCCCTTCTTTCTTTTACTTCCTCCTAGAAAATGGATCCTACTTTTTCCGCCTTGCGAAAGTATTTCCCTTCTCTCCCAATGAACATCCTCAAAAAGATCTACCAAGTTCGCTGTGAACGAGTAAAAGCTCTGATGCATAAAGGAATCCCTGAAGATGTGCGGTAGTTAATTGAAGCTAAGGTTCGTCTGGCAGGTGAAATCCCAGAGGCATTTGTGTCTCACATGCCTGGTGTAGGCAAAAGCTCTTATGCCAAAAAGCGAAGAGCGAGGAGACTAGGCATCTGTCATAAATGCGGACGCTGGACCTGTAATACTAAATGTCGTTCTTTAGGGATGATCTCTGATAATCGAGAAGATAAAATACGATTCATTAAGAATGGCCTAAGTAAGGACTCGTTGGATGATATCCAATTAACTCTTGAGACGCATTCTTGTGGATCTGTGCAACGTGAACTTCTTGGTTTATGGAGCATTTTCCATGAAGAACGAAACCGTTACAGTCCCGGGAATCTGACTGTAAATGACCCTGTTTGCCAGCTTGTAAGAAAACTGGATGGGAAGCAAATCCTCGACTCATAGAAGCCATTAATGCCGTTACTGGATGTAAAACCAGTGGAAGATGTGAGCCACAGTCACAATTACTGTACATACAGTTTGTTATATTTGGAAAAGTTTGCATGTTCTTTTGACAGATGTACATGCTCTCCTAAGTGTAATCGACACGTTATCCATTTCATCGCTATAAATGCATGTTCTTCCAGTCGGTTATCTAAGTTTCCTTCAATAACTAATTCCTTTCCATCATCTCTCAAATTCTTCTCTCATCAATGGATTCTACTCTTTCTACCCTGCGAAAATACTTTCCTTCTCTTCCAATAAAAGTCCTTAAAAAGATCTACCTTGCTAGATGTGAAAGAATCAGAGTTTTTACACGCAAAGGCATTCCCGATAATGTGCAGTGGATAATTGAAGCTAAGGTCCGTTTGGCGGGTGAAGTTCCAGATGCATTTATGCCCCGCATGCCCGGTTTAGGTAAAAGCCGTTATGCCAAAAGGCGAAGAGCAAAGAGACTAGGCGTGTGTTATAAATGTGGGCGATGGAATTGTAATACTAAATGTCGCTCTTTAGGATACATCTCCATAAATCGTGAAGATAAAAGAAAATTCATTAAGAATGGCCTGCGTAAGGAATCTCTGGAAGATATCCGAGAGACTCTTGAAACGCATTCTTGTGGAAAAGTGCAAGGTGAAATTATCGGTTTATGGAGGACTTACCATAAAGAATGAAACCGTTACAGTCTTGGGAATGTGACTTTAAACGACCCTGTTTGTCAGTTTGTAAGAAAACTGGATGGGAAGCAAATCCCCGACTTATAGAAAGCATTGAAGCCATTACTGGACATAAATCAGTGGAAGATGAGAGCCACGGTCATGATTCCTGTACATATAAGCTGTCATTTGGCTTTTCTTTTGACAATAATGTACTTGCTTCTGTAAGTGTAATTAACGCATTATCCCTTTCATCACTATAAATATGTGTTAGTTATTTTCGTTTCCTACAATCACTAATTTCTTTCTTTGCCTCCTTCATCAATGGAGTCTTCTTTTTCCGCCCTACGAAAGTATTTTCCTTTCTTCCCAATAAATGTTCTTAAAAAGATTTATCAAGCTAGATGTGAACGATTCAGAGTATTTATGCACAAAGGCATTCCTGATAATGTGCGGTGGCTAATTGAAGCTAAGGTTCGTTCAGCTGGTGAAGTTCCAGAAGCGTTCTTTCCCCGTATGCCCGGCTTTGGTAAAAGCGCTTATGCCAAAAAAAGAAGAGCAAAGAGGCTAGGCGTTTGTCATAATTGTGGATGGTGGATTTGCGGCAATAAATGTCGTTCTCCAGGAGTGATCACCAGAAATCGTAGTGATAGAATAAGATTCATTAAGAATGGCTTGCGTAAGGAATCTCTAGAAGATATTCGAGAGGTTCTTGAAGCGCATTCTTGCGGAATAGTGCAATTTGAGGTTGTTGGATTATGGATAATTTCCCAAAAAGAACGAGATCGCTACAGTCTTGGGAATCTGACCCTAAACGACCCTGTTTGCCAGTTTGTGAGAAAGCTAGATGAGATGCAAATCACCGATTCATAGAAAGCATTGAAGCCATTACTGGACGCAAAGCCAGTGGAAGACGAGGATCAAAGTCACGATTACTGTACGTGCTAGCTGTCGCTTTTGAAATTTTCCTCCCCTTTCGATAATAATGTATCCACTCCTGACGTGAACCAAAGTCACAATTATTGTACGTGCTAGATGTCGCTTTTGAAATTTTCCTCCCCTTTCGGCGATAATGTATCCACTCCTGACATGAGCCATAGTCACGACACTGTACATGCTAGCTGTCGCTTTTGAAATTTTCCTTCTCCTTTGGCAATAATGTACCTACTCCTGACACGGACTACTGTATATAGCTGCCACTTTTGAAATTTTCCTTCTCATCCGACAATCATGTACCTACTCCTGACATAAGCTACAGTCGCGACTACTGTACATGCTAGCAGCTATTTTGAAAATTTTCCTCCTCTTTTAACGATAGTGTACCCATACCTGACCAGAGTCATACCCGTGACTACTATGAATAGCTGGCAATAATGTATCCATTCTTGAAAAATAAAATTATTGCCTTATCTCTTCATCTCTATAAATATATCCTCTTTTCTCACAAGGGTAAGGATAGGAATGGAGAAAACCCCAACTCGTAAATCCTGAAATATTTGTGTATTTTCTGGGGCTTTTCCTGGAAAAGATGAAGAGTATTTAAAAGCAGCCAACCATTTGGGTAGAGTATTAGCTGAGCGAAAAATACATTTAGTTTATGGAGGAGGTAGTGTCGGATTAATGGAAGGTGTAGCATCAGCAGCATCTCTAGGAGGAAGTCAAGTTCTGGGTATTATCCCTGGACCTCTGAAATTTGTTTCTGGGGGAACGATTGGAGAAGAATTAGTGGTTAAAAATTTGCAAGAGCGTGTGTTACAAATGCTTTTAAATGCTGATGCTTTTATCGCTCTACCAGGTGGTTTTGGCACATTGGGAGAAGTCTTTCAAATTGCTTCCATGGCCCAACTTAATTTGCATAAGAAACCCATTAGGCTTTTAAATGTTAACAATTTCTTTACAGGTCTGATAGCTTTTATGGATTATGCTATGCAGAAGAATTTCATATCAAGAGTGGCACGGCGAATCATAATATCCGCAACAACTGCTGAAGAATTGCTAGATAAAATACAAGCTTTTGTTCCTGAACCAGATCCAGCAATGATTCAGATAGACTGGACACGATAGTCTTTCCCGACCAGTTCACTCCCATAATGGTCCTCTACTCACCCTGTTGAAGTATTGTGGAAGAAAGAAGCGATCTGATCCGTTTTTCTTATCCTTTAGTTTTATTATCAGCATTTTCTTTCGCGTTTCAGTTTTTCTTTTCAGGGAATTTCTTTTTTTATAAGATAGTTTCATCCATGCTGATATTAAAACTATAGGACAATGCCTTTAGGTTGGAATGGCTGAGTAAAGAGTAATTTTTGTTACTCTTGAGACGCATCCTATTAGGTATACTAGGCATGACATTTTGTGGTAACTAAGCTTCAACCTTTTGGATGACATATCTCTCAAGCGAATCTATATTAGATGAACCTTGGATATTGATTCCAAACATCCGTTCCCTCTACATAATTTGTCAGTGTTATTATCATCGCCGAGATTCACTCATTTTATCGAAGTCTAAATTTTTGCACTCGCCTATCATGAAGATCCACACTTTCGAATAAAATTATTCCAATTTCAATTGCTTTCATATAAATTTCGCTCGAGGTCCTAAGGAAAGCTCCTTAGCCTCAAAATCAATTTTCATCATCGGGATTTTAAGGATGGAACCTTTCCCTCGAAAATAATCAATTTTCATCATCGGGGTTTTAAGGATGGAACCTTTGCCTTAAGGATGGAACCTTTGCCTCGAAAATAATCAATTTTCATCGGGGTTTTAAGGATGGAACCTTTGCCTTGAAAACAATCAATTTTCATCATCGGGATTTTAAGGATGAAACCTTTGTCTCGAAAATAATCAATTTTCATCGGGGTTTTAAGGATGGAACCTTTGCCTCGAAAACAATCAATTTTCATCATCGGGGTTTTAAGGATGGAACCTTTGCCTCGAAAATAATTAATTTTCATCATCGAGATTTTAAGCATGGAACCTTTGCCTCGAAAACAATCAATTTTCATCATCGGGGTTTTAAGGATGGAACCTTTGCCTCGAAAATAATCAATTTTCATCATCGGGGTTTTAAGGATGGAACCTTTGCCTCGAAAACAATCAATTTTCATCGGGGTTTTAAGGATGGAACCTTTGCCTCGAAAACAATCAATTTTCATCATCGGGGTTTTAAGGATGGACCCTTTGCCTCGAAAACAATCAATTTTCATCATCGGGGTTTTAAGGATGGAACCTTTGCCTCGAAAACAATCAATTTTCATCATCGGGGTTTTAAGGATGGAACCCTTGCCTCGAAAACAATCAATTTTCATCATCGTGGTTTTAAGGATGGAACCTTTGCCTCGAAAATAATCAATTTTCATCATCGGGGTTTTAAGGATGGAACCTTTGCCTCGAAAACAATCAATTTTCATCATCGGGGTTTTAAGGATGGAACCTTTGCCTCGAAAATAATCAATTTTCATCATCGGGGTTTTAAGGATGGAACCTTTGCCTCGAAAATAATCAATTTTCATCATCGGGGTTTTAAGGATGGAACCTTTGCCTCGAAAATAATCAATTTTCATCATCGGGGTTTTAAGGATGGAACCTTTGCCTCGAAAATAATCAATTTTCATCATCGGGGTTTTAAGGATGGAACCTTTGCCTCGAAAATAATCAATTTTCATCATCGGGGTTTTAAGGATGGAACCTTTGCCTCGAAAATAATCAATTTTCATCGTTGGGATTTTAAGGATGGAACCTTTGTCTCGAAAACAATCAACAGTAGGACTGCTCCTATCGTCGGGGTTAAGGATGGAACCTTTGCCTCGAAAACAATCAATTTTCATCATCGGGGTTTTAAGGATGGAACCTTTGCCTCGAAAACAATCAATTTTCATCATCGGGGTTTTAAGGATGGAACTTTTGCCTCAAAAATAATCAATTTTCATCATTGGGGTTTTAAGGATGGAACCTTTGCCTCGAAAATAATCAATTTTCATCATCGGGGTTTTAAGGATGGAACCTTTGCCTCGAAAATAATCAATTTTCAATCCGAGGTTTTAAGGATGGAACCTTTGCCTCGAGATCAATCAATCAATTCGAGGTTTTAAGGATGGAACCTTTACCTCGACATCAATCAATTAATCCGAGGTTTTAAGGATGGAACCTTTGGCTCGAAATCAATCAATCAATCCGAGGTTTTAAGGATGGAACCTTTGCCTCGAGATTAATCAATCAATTCGAGGTTTTAAGGATGGAACCTTTACCTCGACATCAATCAATCAATCCGAGGTTTTAAGGATGGAACCTTTGTCTCGACATCAATCAATCAATTCGAGGCTTTAAGGATGGAACCTTTACCTCGACATCAATCAATCAATCCGAGGTTTTAAGGATGGAACCTTTGCCTCGAAATCAACCAATCAATCTGAGGTTTTAAGGATGAAACCTTTGCCTCGAAATCAATCAATCAATCCGAGGTTTTAAGGATGGAACCTTTGCCTCGAAATCAATCAATCAATTCGAGGTTTTAAGGATGGAACCTTTGCTTCGAAATCAATCAATCAATCCGAGGTTTTAAGGATGGAACCTTTGCCTCAGAAACAATCAATTTTCCTTCAACGATAGGAGAGCTCCTATCGTCGGGGTTCTAAGGAGAGTTCCTTAACCTCAGGATTTAGGCGGCGAGAAGGTTTTCAATGCCTAGCTAAGCCGGACGAAATTTGGTAACTAACTTTGCATACATCATGTCCCATGAAGCATGCAAAGGGGGGCAGCTGTTGACACCCAATTTCGTCCGACCATAAAAAAATTTTAAAAGAAATTAAACAAAAGAAATTAAATAAAAAAATTTATTATTTTTATTATTATTACTAAAAATTTTAATTAGCTTAAAATACATTTTTGTTTTGTGAATATTTGATTTAAAATGATATATGTGTGTATTTGAAAGAAAAAAAGAAAACTCCAAAAAAATGGCAAAATTTAAAAGTTTGAGGTAAAAATGACAAAATTAAGAAGTTTCGGGAAAAATTGACAAATTCTGAAAGTTCCAGGAGCATTTGGTAGTTTGTCACATGAATTTTTGGGTCGACCGACGTTTCTGGCCCAAATTGACAGAAAACGACAAAATTGTCAAAATCAGAAGCTTCAGGAACTTATCCAGAGGCTGAGAGACGTAAAGGACTGAAATTGTCATTTTACCAATTTAAAAGATAAGTTTGAAATTTTTATTAATTTATCCATCAACAGTTCGGCCAAACTTCCTCTATAAATAGGCCTCCAAATTTAGTGCTGGATACAGAAAAAAATAGAAAAAAAACTTAGAGCTCCGTTTTAAAAAAAGAGAAAATTACAGCCCTTAGCCCCAGCCCTCTTCCCTTCTTCCCCAGAAAGCCAAAATTTTTTTTTTACTGCTGTTCCCTCTCTCTCTCTCTCTCTCTCTCTCTCTCTCCGTCGTGCCCCTCGCCGTCCGCCGCCGCCGCCGTGCCTTCCTCCTCGCCGTGACGCCGTCTTCCTCCTTCGCCCCTGGCCGCCGTCCACTTCTCCCCTGCCGTGCACCGTCTTGGCCGCCAAAACCACCCCCTGCCCCTGCTCCCGCGTTGTTGCTCTGTTCTTCTTCATTCTTCAGATTCAAAATTAAACTGCTAGGGTAAAACCCCTACTTAATCTTCTATCTTTTCATTCTTTTTCACTTTGGTTACTAACTTTTTCTTTTGTTCTTGCAGAATTAATTATTAACCTTTTTAATTTTTACTTATTTGTTTATTATTTGTTTATTACTAACCCTTTCTTTATTGTTGTTATTAACAACTAACAACTAACAACTAACTTACTAACTTTTATTATTGTTAATTAATTAATTTAATTAACTTTGTTAATTAATTTAATTAAACTTGGGTAACTTTTTATTATTGTTGTTAATTAATTAATTTAATTAACTTTGTTAATCAATTAATTAATTTGGCTAACTTTTATTATTATTGTTAATTAATTTAATTAACTTGACTAACTTTTTATTATTGTTGTTAATCAATTAATTAACTTGGCTAACTTTTATTATTGTTGTTAACAATTAATTTAATTAAACTTGGCTAATTTTATTATTGTTGTTAATTAATTTAATTAATTTTGCTAACCTTTATTATTATTTATTTTTAAAGTGGATGGCCAAAAGGCCCCACTTTATTTTTTTTATTTAATTCACCTTTACCCTTTACTAATAAATAAATAAATGAAAATTAAAAGAAGATTATTTTGTAATTAATTATTAAGGCCAATAAAAATCATTTTTAAAAGCCAATTATTTTTATTATTTCTTTAAAGATAACAAAGTTGACTTTTTATTCCTTTTTGTTAAAATTAATAAATAGAAATAATTAAATAATTCTAAAAATATACAAATCAATTTTTTTTAAACATATCTTTAAAATAATGATCTTTAAAATTTAAAATTCAAGAAAAATCCAATAAAATTATAATTAAAATTAATAATTAATTAAATAATTAAAATTTAATAAAAATTAAAACTCCATGACCAAATGATCCGCCAGGATCCATGGCTTGGAAATATTTTTAAATAAAATATATAAATAAATTTTTCTTTATTAAAAATAAAAAAACTTTGGACTAATATATTAATTATTTATTAAAATAATAAAATATAAATTTTTAGTTTTCTTTATTAATAAAAAAGAATAAAAAGAGTAAAATTTTTGGGTTAATATTTTTCAGTAATATTTTACTTATTTTTATAATATAACTTTTTAGTTTTCTTTATTAATAAAAAGAACAAAAAAAGGTAAAATTTTTGGGTTAATATTTTATTCAGTAACATTTTACTTATTTCTTTTAAAATAATAAAATATGAATTTTTTTTAGTAATAAAAATAATGATAAAAGTAAAATTTTGGGCTAATATTTTATTCAGCAATATTTTGCTTATTTCTTTTAAAATAATGAAAAGATATAACTTTTTATTTCCTTTATACAAATCTTAGCAAATGATTTCAAAAATAGAATAAATTCAAAAGGATTAAATTATCTCTTATATATCTTAGACTTATTAATTAAAATTATTTATCAAACAAAAAAAACATAAAAAATGAAATATAAATATCAAAACTTTCCTTTATTTTTTTAAAATATACATATAAATTTTATTTTTTTTAAGATCCTTGTTAAATAATCACTTCTTTTTAGTTAATTTTTTTATCAAAAACAAAACATATAAATATCAAAAATTTTCCTTTATGTTTAAAATATACATAAAATTTTTTTTTTAGTTTCTTTTCTTGAATAATCATTTTTGCTTAATTCATTCAAAACAAAATTAAGACTTTTGTTCTATTTTTGAAAAATACATATGAATTTTGCCTTCATCATTGAATAAATAAAATTTTAATTAAATAAAAAAGCATAAAATAAATCTAAGTCATGTTGTTAAGTCTAAAAATTTTTAGTTCATGGTATATTGGTTGGAAACTGTCTCGTGCCCGCTTTTGAGCTGCTTCACCTGGTGAAGAGGGTCTGGCTGAGTAACAACGCCCCGTACCATGATCAAAATTTTTTTGAATTAACTTCTTATTAAAAAAAATTAATTACTTTTTTAAGTAATTCTTTAAATAATAAATATCCTTCATTAAACAAGAAAAATAAATAAAAAAAAAAAGAAAAGAAAGATAAGAAAAAGAAAAGAAAAAAAAAGAAAAGAAAGATAAGAAAAAGAAAAGAAAAAAAAAGCAAAGAAAAAAAAAAGAAAATAAATAAAATTTTTAGATTATTAATAAATCTAAAAATTTTATAAACAAAAAGAATTACGAATTAGTAATTAAACTAACAATTAATTCTATAATAAGTAAGAATGTAATAATTAATTATAAAAAAATTAATTTCCATATCCGGATGATCCGGCAGGATCTACGGTTTGGAAAACTTTTTTTACTAAATAAATTAAATAAATACAAAGATAAAAATCCATATTTACAATATGGATTAAATTATTTAAAAGTTCACCAAATTCCATGTCCAAATGACTCGGCAGAGTCCATGATTCGGAATCAAAATCTTCCGTGTCCAAATGACTCGGCAGAGTCCATGGTTCGGAAGTATAAAATTTCATACAAATTAATTAATTTAAAAAAATTCACATTTCGACTAATCCAGTTAAAACTTCTAATTTTGAAAATTAACTGAAATTTATTTAAAGGCAAAGCGAAACAAAATTAAAATCAACTAAGGTGCCAATTTTTGGGCGTTTTAACAAAGTTGTTTTAACGTAACCGTACTCCCGAACCCCCGAACTCTCGCAGACCATATTTTAAGGTGACCAATCGACCTGAGCGAAAACCGATTGGTGGCGACTCCCGAAAAAGACCCGCACGTTGCCACACTTGTCTATTGAACTTCTTTGTTGGCAGTACTCCTCTTACACTTCGTAGAGACTACTTTACCCCCCTGAATATGGTATTTATGTGGATAAAAGGTATCGCCTCGCCTTTAACAGAAAGTCGAGCATTTCTAGACCTTTGTGATGGCACTTGATTGTAAATTTCTCTTACAAGAACCACATCTTATTAAAGAAAGACTCAAGCTATCTCCTTACTTTTAAGTCTACATACATTAATGAATAATGGTTTGGCCTTAAAGAAAAACTTTCATCAATTTGCAAAGCTTGACAAAGTAATTTACGGTCTTTGTTTTCAATTAAAATATCCTGTCATTCTTCCCTTTCCAACTCGAAGACATAAACTGTGCAAGGCAATAAGGTATAAACATGATTCACAAGGATAGCCTTTTAGCTGAATGAGGATGATATCGAGAGGTAACTGTTAGGTGTGAGGAAAGTTAAGTTTGAATGTTTTTTTTTTTTGTGGCAGTCTTTTAGCTGAATGAGAATAATATTAAGAGGTAAATATTAGGTCTGAATAAAGTTAAGTTTGAGTGGTGTGAAAGAATGGTCTTTTAATACTACTCGTGAGCAGTATTAAACAAGGTAGAAACATGATTCACAATGATAGTCTTTTAACTGAATAAGGATGTTCGGTTTGAGAAAAGTTAAATTTAAGTGGTGTGGAAGAAGGGTCTTTTAATACTACTCGTGAGCAAATTTGATTATGGTGAAAAACTCAATAGTGATGACCTCAATTTGCCACTCTTTCTAGAAAGTTAGACCTCATCTGTTGCCCCCCAACTATTGTGATCTTTATGCATGCTTGGTTTGAGGGTTGCTTTTGTGTTCTAAACCACCTTTGCAGGTTTTCAGTCTAGAATCCATAGCTCACTTTTTTTTCTTTTTCTTTCTTTGGCTCTAACTTGAGCTTTTTTTTCCTTTTTTTTTTTTGTTTCCCTTTTTGTTGTGAGCTATGGTGATGACATACTTGATAACTCTCTTGAAGTGAAATGACTCAAGTGGCTTTGCTTGCTCGTGCTTGTTCTCAGTCCTTTTTGGTTTTGAATTTTCCCTTGTTGTCTTTTGATGGAAGGGATGAATTTCTCTTTTCGGAGTTTGTGTTGCAAAGAACTGAGATCATAGCCCTCTTGAAGTGAAATGATTCAAGTGGCCTTAGTTGCTTGTGTTTGCTCTCAGTCTCTTTTTTTTGTTTTGGATTTTCCCTTTAATGGCTTTTGATGGAAGGGATGAACTTCTTTCCTTTGTTGGAATTTGTGTTGCGGAAAACTGAGAATTTTTTTTTTTTTGTATTGAGCATTTGTGAGAATTGGGAGGCCACTGAAGTCATTTAATATGAGAGCTACCTTGTTTGGAAGCTAACCCCAGACTTCTTGCAAGGATGTTGATAACCACTATGAATTCTTTTTTGAGAGTTGGGGTGCAACATATGAAATCCTTCTTACTAGATTTGACAACACTTTCAAGATCGCCAGTATTAAATCTCCCTTAACTTTTTTTTATTTTCACCCACGAGTAGTATCGTTTTCAAAGTAAAGTGTGATAGCAATAATGGATAGTATAATGGAAAGGAGTGAGAGATGGATGTAAAAACGAAATTTTTGGTAAGAAGTGGTAGAATGTGTAGGTGTAATAATTGAATTTTTGGTAAAAATTGGTAGAATGTGTAGAAGTAATAATGGGATTGAAAAGTGGTAGAATGCACACGCAACATCTTTTTGTTAGAGAACAAAAAGAATTACCGGTTGTCGAAAAGTAAAGTGTGATGGCAATAATGGATAGTATAATGGAAAGGAGTGAGAGATGGATATATCAATGGAATTTTTGGTAAGAAGTGGTAGAATGTGTAGGTGTAATAATTGAATTTTTGGTAAAAATTGGTAGAATGTGTAGAAGTAATAATGGGATTAAAAAGTGGTAGAATGCACACGCAACATCTTTTTGTTAGAGAACAAAAAGAATTACTGGTTGTCGAAAAGTAAAGTGTGATGGCAATAATGGATAGTATAATGGCAAATAGTGTAAAAATGGAAAGTAGTAGAATGCACGCATCACATCTTTTTGTTGTACCAGAAAAAGAATAGCAGGTGTCCATTTAACAAAGACTACACCCTAGATTCTGGACTAAATCTAGGAGATTTTTACTATTAAATTACTTTTGCAAGCTTTCAAAGATACAAGTTTATTCAAAGGATTCCCTGTCATTCAAAAGTGTGTGCGGACTATTAGGTCAGATCTGACTTGGAGCCCTTCCAAAATTAATGTAATTCCAGCTCAAAATCTTCACTTTCAATTACCAATCACATCGGGCCTAGCAACTTGGACTCGACCAACTGTTGGACCTTGAGTTTCAGCACCACAGACTTTTCAGTTACATTTGGGATTTGGGTCACACCAACTTGGAAGAGAAGGTCACTTGGCCTTTGCTACTATTGATATAGATGATAGCAGAATGCCTTCTTCAGCAAAGACTGTGATTAACTTTCCTTCAAAAAATGAATTTCATTTTTTTTTTTGTGTAATGAGGAGGGAATTGCTCCGGCCATATTTTCTATCTTGGACTCTATATCTATGAGACGTCCTTCGGTTTGTTCTGCCATTAATCTTGTTTAGAGCCGAGTTAGATATCGGTGTTGAGGTCCAATTTTACCTTTTTAAAGGAATATTTATTTTATTATACTCTACATGTATGTGATTGATGCAATGGATGCATGCAATACATAATGAGATTATGTTTTTTATCACAATTTATATGCACGTGATTGATGTAATGAATGCATGCAATATAAAGTGAGATTATGTTTTTATCAGACTTTATATGCACGTGATTAATGTAATGCATGCATGCAATGAGATTATTTTTATCAGCTTTTATATGCATGTGATTAATGTAATGGAATGCATGCAATGAGATTATTTTTATCAGATTTCATATGCGTGTGATTGATGTAATGGAATGCATGCAATGAGATTATTTTTATCATACTTTATATGCACGTGATTAATGTAATGGAATACATGCAATGAGTGAGTTTGCTTATCCATTATCGTAGAACTTCAAAACTTTTAGTTGTCATTATAAAGACCAAAAAGTTAGCATAATTTGATGCGTGGTTTTGATGCATGAAGAATAATTGCACAAGAAAGATAAGGTTATTAATAAGTTAAATAGCAATTAATAACTCATGAAGTATTATGGAAAAATGAATTAAAACCATAAATATAAGACACGAAGAAAATAAAAGTGTAGAGCAACAACATAGCATAACAAGGACGTGCTTATGGCGTTGGTAAAATGGTAGAAATTCTATGGTCAGTTCTATGGTTAAGTGGGGAGTTCTATATGCATAAGGTAGCTTATCAAAAAGGCAAGGGATAGTTCCCGAATCCCGTCACTAAATCATAGTGACGGCCCGATTCCTTACCCTCTAGGGTTAATGTAAGGAATGGATTAATTCGAGTCGTAGCTTTTCGTGGGCCCATGCAGAGACTAACCGTCTCAGAAGGCAATACACTACTTTGCTACTTTGAAACCGGTGAAGGCTTGGAGACCGTGGCCTCACAAGGACAGCAACACCAATTCCGCTTAGAAAGAATTGCGTTTGATTTAAGGAAGCTCGGGTATAGAGCTTCATATTGTGAATGCATTATGCATGTTTAGAATAAGTAAATATAACATATAAATCCACATAATAAGCAAAGTAAATCAAAACAAATCAACTTTAGGCTCGACTCACTAACGTGGAGTCCCCAGTGGAGTCGCCAAGCTGTGGCAACGTCGGGTTTTCGGGAGTCGCCACCAATCAGTTTACCTAGGTCGATTGGTCACCTTAAATATTGGTCTACGAGAGTTTGGGGGTTCGGGAGTACGGTTACGTTAAAACAACTTTGTTAAAACGCCCAAAAATTGGCACTTTAGTTGATTTTAATTTTGTTTCGCTTTGCTTTTAAATAAATTTCAGTTAATTTTCAATCTAGAATTTTTAACTGAATTAATCGGATGTGGATTTTTAGTAATTAATTTGTATAGAATTTTATACTTCCGAACCATGGACTCTGCCGAGTCATTTGGACACGGAAGATTTTTATTCCGAACCATGGACTCTGCCGAGTCATTTGGACACGGAATTTGGTGAAAATTTTAATCCATATCGTAAAAATATGGATTTTTATCTTTTTATTTAATTTATTTATTTTGAAAGTTTGATATTTTCCAAACCGTAGATCCTGCTGGATCATCCGGATATGGAAATTACTTTAATTAATTGTTAGTTATATAATTATTATTTTTATGGAATTTATTATTACTAATTTGTAAGTCTTTTGTTTTTAGATTTATTAATAATCTAAAAAATTTATTTTTTATTCTTTACACTTTCTTTTCTTTTCTTTCTTTTCTTTCTTTTTGATTTTATCTTTCTTTTAGTTTTATTTTTCCTTTCTTTTCTTTCTTTTCTTTTCTTTTCTTTTTCTTTTCTTTCTTTTCTTTCTTTCTTTTCTTTTTTTATCTTTTCTTTTTCTTTTCCTTCTTTTCTTTCTTTCTTTTCTTTTTTTATCTTTTTCTTATCTTTCTTATCTTTTTCTTATCTTTCTTATCTTTTTCTTATCTTTCTTTTAGTTTTTTTTTTTAGTGAAAGTTATTTATTATTTAAATAATTATTCAATTTATAAAAGAAAAATAAAAATAATTGGCTTTTTAAAAAATTATTTTTATTAGGCTTAAAAAATAATCTTCTTTTAATTTTCATTTATTTATTTAAGTAAGGGTAAAGGTGAATTAAATTAAAAAAAAATTATATAAAGGAAAATTAATAATAATAAAGTGGGGCTTTTTGGCCATCCACTTTAAAAATAAATAATAATAAAGGTTAGCAAAGTTAATTAAATTAATTAACAACAATAATAAAAATTAGCCAAGTTTAATTAAATTAATTGATTAACAACAATAATAAAAAGTTAGTCAAGTTAATTAAATTAATTGATTAACAACAATAATAAAAAGTTAGTCAAGTTAATTAAATTAATTAATTAACAACAATAATAAAAAGTTAGTCAAGTTAATTAAATTAATTAATTAACAACAATAAAAGTTAGCCAAGTTAATTAAATTAATTAATTAACAACAATAAAAGTTAGCCAAGTTAATTAATTAATTAACAAAAATAATAAAAAGTTAGACAAGTTAATTAAATTAATTAACAACAATAATAAAAAGTTAGCCAAGTTAATTAAATTAATTAATTAACAATAATAATAAAAAGTTAATTAATTGTTAACAACAATTATAAAAGTTAGTAATAATGCAAAAATTAAAAGGTTAGTAACAATAATAATATTAAAAGTTAGTTGTTAGTAAGTTAATAACAAAAAAAAAAGGGTTAGTAATAATAACAAATAAGTAAAACAAGTAAAAATTAAAATAGTTAGGAATTAATTCTGCAAGAACAAAATAAAAGGTTAGTGACCAAAGTGAAAGAAATAAAAAAATAGAGGACAAAACAAGGGTTGTACCCTTTAGTTTTAATTTTGAATTTTGCTGGGAACGTGAGACAGAGCACATGCGAGGGAGGAGGGAGGAGCAGGCACGGCGCAGGGGAGGAAGAGGAAGGGCAGGGTGGCGCAAGGGAGGAACGCAGCGGCGGCGTGGCGGCGGCGCGGACGGAGCGGCGGCAGGCGACGGCCGGCAGAGGAAGGAGAAAGAGAGAGAAAACGAGAGGAGAGAGAGAGAGAACGCACGGGAAATGGAAGGAAGAAGATGGTTGAACTGTCAAAATAAAAAAGTTTGGGATTTTCTGGAGAAAGGAAGGACAGCCAGGGGCTAAGGCAGTAATTTTTTCTATTTTTTAAAACGGAGCTCTAAGCTTTCTCTGTATTTTTTTATGTGTTCAGAATAAAATTTGGGGGGCTATTTATAGAGGAAGTTTAGCTGAACTGTTGATGGATAAATTAATAAAAAATTCCAAACTTATCTCTTAAATTGGTAAAATGACAATTTTAGTCCTTTACGTCTCTCAGCCTCTGGATAAGTTCCTGAAGCTTCTGATTTTGACAATTTTGTCGTTTTCTGTCAATTTTGGGCCAGAAACGTCGGCAGGCTCAAAATTTTATGTGACAAACTACTAAATGCTCCTGGAACTTTCAGAACTTGTCAATTTTGCCTGAAACTTCTTAATTTTGTCATTTTTACCTCAAACTTTTAAATTTTGCCATTTTTTTTTGGAGTTTTCTTTTTTTCTTTCAAATACACATATATATCATTTTAAATCAAATATTCACAAAACAAAAATGTATTTTAAGCTAATTAAAATTTTTAGTAATAATAATAAATTTTTTTTATTTAATTTCTTTTGTTTAATTTCTTTTAAATTTTTTTTTTATGGTCGGACGAAATTGTTACTAACCTTTTAACAACTGCCTTTTAATATTATTATTGTTACTAACCTTTTAATTTTTGCATTATTACTAACTTTTATAATTGTTGTTAACAATTAATTAACTTTTATTATTGTTGTTAATTAATTAATTTAATTAACTTGGCTAACTTTTTATTATTGTTGTTAATTAATTAATTTAATTAACTTGGCTAACTTTTTATTATTGTTGTTAATTAATTAATTTAATTAACTTGACTAACTTTTTATTATTGTTGTTAATTAATTAATTTAATTAACTTGACTAACTTTTTATTATTGTTGTTAATTAATTAATTAACTTGACTAACTTTTTATTATTGTTGTTAATTAATTAATTTAATTAACTTGACTAATTTTTTATTATTGTTGTTAATTAATTAATTTAATTAACTTGGCTAACTTTTTATTATTGTTATTAATTAATTAATTTAATTAACTTGGCTAACTTTTTATTATTGTTATTAATTAATTAATTTAATTAACTTGGCTAACTTTTTATTATTGTTGTTAATTAATTAATTTAATTAACTTGGCTAACTTTTTATTATTGTTGTTAATTAATTTAATTAACTTGACTAACTTTTTATTATTGTTGTTTAATAATTAATTTAATTAACTTTGCTAATATTTATTATTATTTATTTTTAAAGTGGATGGCCAAAAAGCCCCACTTTATTATTATTAATTTTACTTTATATAATTTATTTCATTTAATTCACCTTTACCCATAAATAAATAAGAACTAAAAAAAAAAAACTCTTTTATAAATAATTATTAAGGCTAATAAAAATTATTTAAAAAAAAAAAAGGCCAATTATTTTTATTATGGAATACATGTCTTTATTATTAACAAAAAGTTAACTTTTTATTCCTTTTGTTTAAAATTAATAAATAAATATAATTAAATAGTACTAAAAATATACAAAATCAACTTCTTTTTAAACATATTTTTAAAATAATGATATTTAAAATTTAAAATTCAAGAAAAATCCAATAAAATTATAATTAAAATTAATAATTAATTAAATCATTAAAATTTAATAAAAATTAAAAATCCATGACCAAATGATCCGCCAGGATCCATGGCTTGGAAATATTTTTAAATAAAGTATATAAATAAATTTTTCTTTATTAAAAATAAAAAATTTGGACTAATATATTAATTATTTATTTTAAAATAATAAAATATAACTTTTTAGTTTTCTTTATTAATAAAAAGAATAAAAAGAGTAAAATTTTTGGGTTAATATTTTTCAGTAACATTTTACTTATTTCTTTTAAAATAATAAAATATGACTTTTTTAGTAATAAAAATAATGATAAAAGTAAAATTTTTGGGCTAATATTTTATTCAGTAATATTTTGCTTATTTCTTTTAAAATAATGAAAAGATATAACTTTTTGTTTCCTTTATAAAAATCTTAGAAAATGATTTCAAAAATAGAATAAATTCAAAAGGATTAAATTATCTCTTAAATATCTTTGACTTATTAATTAAAATTATTTATAAAAAAAAAAAGAACATAAAAATGAAATATAAATATCAAAACTTTCCTTTATTTTTTTTAAAATATACATATAAATTTTATTTTTTTAAGATCCTTGTTAAATAATCACTTCTTTTTAGTTAATTTTTTTATCAAAAACAAAACATATAAATATCAAAAATTTTCCTTTATGTTTAAAATATACATAAATTTTTTTTTAGTTTCTTTTCTTGAATAATCATTTTTGCTTAATTCATTCAAAACAAAATTAAGACTTTTATTCTATTTTTGAAAAATACATATGAATTTTGCCTTCATCATTGAATAAATAAAATTTTAATTAAATAAAAAACATAAAATAAATCTAAGCCATGTTGTTAAGTCTAAAAATTTTTTTAGTTCATGGTATATTGGCTGGAAACTGTCTCGTGCCCGCTTTTGAGCTGCTTCACCTGGTGAAGAGGGTCTGGCTGAGTAACAACGCCCCGTACCATGATCAAAATTTTTTTGAATTAACTTCTTATTAAACAAATTAATTACTTTTTAAGTAATTCTTTAAATAATAAATATCCTTCATTAAACAAGAAAAATTAATAAAAAAAAAGAGAAAAAAAGAAAAGAAAGATAAGAAAAAGAAAAGAAAGGAAAGAAAGGAAAGATAAAATCAAAAAAAAAAAAAAAGAAAGGGAAGATAAGAAAAAAGAAAAGAAAGGAAAGAAAAAAAGAAAATAAATAAAATTTTTAGATTATTAATAAATCTAAAAATTTCATAAACAAAAAGAATTACGAATTAGTAATTAAACTAACAATTAATTCTATAATAAGTAAGAATGTAATAATTAATTATAAAAAAATTAATTTCCATATCCGGATGATCCGGCAGGATCTATGGTTTGGAAAACTTTTTTTTACTAAATAAATTAAATAAATACAAAGATAAAAATCCATATTTACAATATAGATTAAATTATTTAAAAGTTCACCAAATTCCGTGTCCAAATGACTCGGCAGAGTCCATGGTTCGGAATCAAAATCTTCCGTGTCCAAATGACTCGGCAGAGTCCATGGTTCGGAAGTATAAAATTTCATACAAATTAATTAATTTAAAAAAAATCCACATTTCGACTAGTCCAGTTAAAATTTCTAATTTTGAAAATTAACTGAAAATTTTTTTAAAAGCAAAGCAAAACAAAATTAAAATCAACTAAGGTGCCAATTTTTGGGCGTTTTAACAAAGTTGTTTTAACGTAACCGTACTCCCGATCCCCGAACTCTCGCAGACCATATTTAAGGTATCCAATCGACCTGAGCGAAAACAGATTGGTGGCGACTCCCGAAAACCCGACGTTGCCACACAAGGATAGTCAGCCGAGGTTACCATTTCCGAGGGTGCCCTTTGGATGTTCGCGTGCCTCTGGCAACTGTCGCATTTTCGGACGAACTGTCTTGCGTCCTTTCTCAGGGTAGGCCAGAAGTATCCTTGGCGAAGTATCACCGCTGCAAGGGCATCAGTTCCAATGTGTGATCCACACATGCCTTCGTGGACCTCTTCAAGGACCATTTCAGTATCCTCTTCATCCACGCATCTTTGCAGCGGGTTTGCATATCCCTGTCGGTATAATTCTTCACCAATCAGGAAGAATCGGCCTGAGCGTCTTCGCAGTTTTGCAGCGTCGCCGGGGTCTTCGGGGAGCTCATTTTCTGCGAGGTATCTTTTTATGGGATCTTTCCATCCCTTTCCCGAGGTCGCTATGCTCAGCACTGAGATGCTCGGGTGATCTAGCACCTCGATGTATGTTTTTGACTTCGCCAAGCAATCTGCCTCTGTATTATTCCGCCGAGGTACATTTTTGATCCGTACGGCGTCAAACTCTTGGATGAGCTTTGCTACCAGCTCGTGGTATTTTGCCAAGATTGGTTCCTTCGCCCCATAATCTCCTGCCGTCTGCCGGACTACCAACTGGGAATCGCTGTGAGCCTTTAAGTTTCTCACGCCAATCCTTCTGGCCAAGCGTAATCCCGCTATGAGGGCTTCATACTCAGCCACATTGTTAGTGACGCTGAAGCTGAACTTGATAGCCTTCATTACCTCCAGGCCTTCGGGTCCTTTGATAATTACTCCAGCTCCCTGGTGTTCGGTCCCCGAGGCTCCGTCAACATGCAACGTCCATTCTGGCTCACCTTCATTCGGATCTTGGTGGCTGTCCTCAGTGGTGGGTATTTCGGCAATAAAATCTGCCAGTGCTTGAGCTTTTATGGCCTTCCGAGGCTCATATATGATTTCGTGTTCGCCAAGCTCTATGCACCACTTGGAGAGCCTTCCCGAGTGATCAACTTTTTTCATAACATCCCGTAGGGGTAGACTACTTCGGACGATGATGGGGTGAGCCTGAAAGTACGGTCGCAGCCTTCTCCCTGCAAGCACCAAGGCGTATATAGCTTTTTGAAGCAGAGGGTACCTGATTTCGGCGCCATGCAGGGATTTGTTGACGTAGTAGACTGGCCATTGCTTTGGTCCTTCTTCTTTGACGAGGACCGAGCTTACAGCTTTCTCCGTGACGGCGAGGTATAATACGAGGGGCTCTCCCTCCCGAGGTTGTCGCAGAGTCGGCAGGCTGGCCAAGTAGACTTTGAGTTCTTCCCAGGCCTTTTGGCAATCTTCGTCCCAAGGATGATCATTCTTTCCGAGGTCGCCTTCCATTTTTGCTGCCTTTGTGAGGACTTTGAAGAAAGGTCGACACCTATCTCCGTACCTGGAAATAAACCTGCTCAGGGAGGTTATTCTTCCGGTGAGCCTCTGAACGTCTTTGACTGTGGCCGGAGTTCGGAACTCAAGCAACGCCTTAATCTTCTCGGGGTTAGCGTCAATACCTCTTTCGGATACCATGTACCCAAGGAATTTTCCTGAGGTTACCCCGAAGATGCACTTTTCAGGATTGAGCCGAATCCCGAAGGCTCTGAGTTTTTGGAAGGTTTCCTCTAGATCTGCAACGTGGTAGCCAGGCAGCTTGCTCTTGACTATCATATCATCAACATACACCTCCATGTTTCTCCCCATTTGGTCTTTAAAGACCTTGTTCATCAACCTTTGGTAGGTGGCTCCTGCATTTTTGAGCCCGAAGGGCATCCTGATATAGCAGTATGTTCCTCCCTCGGTTATGAAGGCCGTTTTTTCTTCATCTTCCGGGTCCATCCTTATTTGATGGTAGCCACTGAAGGTGTCTAGGAAACTTAGGAGCCCATATTCGGCAGTTGAATCTACCAGTTGATCTATTGGCGGCAGAGGGTATGAGTCTTTTGGGCAAGCATCGTTCAAGTTTCTGAAGTCGATGCACATCCGGAGTTTGCTGCTACCTTCTTTTGTGGCAATGACCACGTTGCTTAACCACTCGAGGTACTTCACCTCCCTGATAACATTGGCGTCTAATAGACGCTGGACCTCGATTTTGACAAAGTTGCTCTTATGGGCTGAGATGCTTCGTTTCTTTTGCTGGACAGGTTTTGCTCCCGGACTTACTTTGAGGCTATGCTGTATTATGCCAAGGTTTACCCCTGGCATATCTTTCGGCGAGTAGGCAAACAGATCTTTATTTTTCAGCAGAAAGGATACAAGGTTTTCCTTATCACCTTCGGCCAAGCTCTTCCCTATTCGGGTAGATTGTCCTGGGATAAGTTCTACTGCTTCCATTTCCGCGTTTGCGAGATCTTCTTCTTTGCCTTTTTCTGACGCCTTTGCCTCCATTGTTTGTGTGAAGTTACTCACCGGAGCCTTTCGTGCTTTCACAAACACTTTTCTTACCTCGGCTTGGTCTATGAAGATCTCTGCATCTCCATCCTTGGTGGCGAATGTGACAGTCAAGTACTTCACATCAGGGCGAATGTGCAGGTTTCCCTGTGTCTGCCTTCCAACGATGGCGTTGTACGAGGACGGGACGTTCATGACGATGAACCTTGCCATTGTGGAAGCGTACAACTCAGCTGCTCCGTCTACCGAAATCCCTCTCATCATCAGTGGGAGGTCGATCCATCCGAGAACGGGCAGTTCGGATGGTCCCACCCTGAAGGTTGGTGAGGTGACTGGCTTAAGCTCGCTGCTGGAGATGCCCAAGCTCGGTAGTAAGTGCGAGAATAGGACGTCCGCATTTGACCCATCATCAAGTAGTACCCTTTTGACGTCCCAGTTCCCTATCCTCGCCATGATCAGCAGCGGATCGTCGTGGGGAAAGACGACGGTGGATCCATCTTTGCGGGCCAGCTTCTTTGCTGGATTTTGATATTCCATGACTGCAATTTCTTTGGCCTTTCGCTTTCTTTCCGAGGATGGGAGCCCCGTGGTGATTCTTTGGATAACCCTTGTCGGAGGTGGAGGGCGCCTTTTTGGACTTCGGTTTCTCCGCCTGTCGGAGTCATAGTCCTCATCTTCGGCCCTTTCTTCCTCCTCTTTTCTGCCTTTCGGGGAGGGCATCCGTAGGTATTTCCGAAGTTGGCCTTGTTTTATCAGCGACTCTATGTACTTCTTCAGTTGGAAGCAGTCTTCAGTGTCATGACCGTGGTCGCGATGAAACTGGCAGAACTTCTTCGCATTCTTCTTATTATCGATGGTCATGGCCCTTGGCCGTCGAATCTGCGTCCCTTGCCTTTCCAACGCCATGAGAATGTTTGTTCGTGTTGTGCTCAATGGTGTGAACTTTGGGGTTTCCTTCCCCGCAACCTCCGAGGTCGTCTTGCCTGTTCGGTCGGATGTCGAGCTTGTTGATTGGACCCTTCGGCGCGGTGGTGATCGGACTTCGGCCCAGCCATTCTTAGTTCCTCGGCGGTCATGTGCTGTTCTGCCCTTCGGTAAAATTCTCCGAGGGTCTCCGGGGGGTCCTTTGAGAACTCATAAAACAGCTGTGAGTCTCGCCGAAGGCCCCGTGTCATGGCAAGAATGCGGACTTCAGGCCGAAAGTCGGGGACGCTAAGAGCTTCCCTGTTCAATCTTTCGACATAGTCTCGGATGGTTTCTCCGTTCCTCTGCTCTATGTCGAACATCTAGACAGGCATCTTTGCAGTAGGTCGACTCCCAATGAATTGCTGCGTGAAGGCCGTGGACAACTCCTGGAACTCAGTGATGGTCCCTGAAGGCAATGAATTGTACCATGCAGTTGCTGGCCCTGTGAGGGTGACTTCGAAGCACTTGCACATGGTAGCGTCGTCAGCACTGTGCATTATCATGCTGCGTCTGTACTTCGTCAGATGGGCCTGTGGATCAGTACGGCCATCATAAATCTCCAACCGAGGTACTCTGAAGTCACCTGGCATGGCTGCCTCGGCCACGGTCTGGGTGAACGGGGACCCATCTTCGCAGAAGGCTCCCGTGAGCCTGTCCCAAACGGGTTTTCTGGCCATTTGTTTCTCCACCCTATCTAACCGTGCTAATATCCTCTCCATAAGCACGGTGGCATTAGGCCCTTCTTCAGGGAAGGGAGATCGTCGGCGCCTCTTCGGGGAGCGAGTTCGGCGCTGAGGGGATACAGACCTCACTTCAGGCGACAAACTCCTTCGCCGTGAGACTTTCGGTCGTTTGGGCCCAGTTTGTCCCACAGGCCGTTTCCCGAGGGGTATATTTTCTGTGGAGGATTCTTCGCACCGGTCTCCGCTTCCCGAACTACGATGAGTAGACTTGGGGCTTCTCTCCCGAGGGCGTGCTGGTGAGGGAGGCCTCTGGGCTTGCGTTTGCTGTGGCCATCTTCGGTCGATCTGCTGTGTCATTTCAGACACGACCGAACGCTGAAAGTCCCTCAGGAAGCTCATGGTGATCACCAGAGGGCGGTCTTCCTCGGGCGCAGAAGTCCCTGGGAGTGTTTGCTCGGCAGCCGGTTGTGTCTCAGGCACGGACGGGGACCTTGGGAGTCCCTTGTCCTTAGAACGCCGAGTTTCAACGACGGCGATCTCAGAGCGGTTTCCCACAGACGGCGCCAAATGATGGCCAGGGGCCTCATCGTTTAGAGTCATAATGACTGATGGAGAGACTTCTGGGAGGAAGAACGCCTGGAGGATGGTCCGCCCAAGGGAGTGTGCCTGGTGATTTTCTCAGAGTCTGGGAGTGAGATCTCTGCCCACCAACCTCCTGCCAAGTATTTATTTCCTGATATTTATAGGAGTGCCTAGCCCGTTCAGATCGCGACACGTGTTCGGTCGGATGTTTCCTGAATTTCTGGGCGTAGGGGACAGATAGCTGGTAGCAGGTTGCCTTGAGCCTTGTGCTGAGATGGGCCATGATGTGATTCTGATGGCGTCAGCGTGTCAGAGAGCCTTTTGAGGCAGCTTATGATGTCTGTGAAAGGACGTGTCAGAGGCTTCCTTAAATGCTTCCTTAAATGCTCCTGCCGTACTCCCGAGGTCCCTGGGCGAGGTCATCCTTTGGTACGGACAATGCCTCTTTGGGAAACACGCACCCAGTTCGGGGGATCCCAGCTTCAGGGAGTTCCGCCTTCGGGGAGATCATGCTCGGCCCGCAATAGCTGGTGCCTCTTTTCCAAAGGCGATCTGTCACGACCTCGGGGGGGCAAGTAGTATCCTCAAGTTTCCTGGCGTGCCGGGCTCGGAGCTCTTCGGCTATCTTCCGAGGTGTATGATCCCACCTTTTCTCGGGTAGCGCCAGTCTCTTCTGACCATTCTTGTGGCAGGGAGTTCGGCCAGATAGAGGCGATAGCCTTTGGCTATCAGAAGGCTACCTTGCACAATGCGAATTAATGGAAGGCAAAGTTAGCATTTTAGCCCACTAATGTACTTGTATCATTCGACCGAAACCAAGTCAAAGCCATTTGTTCTATTTTTGGGCTTCCTTTGTTCTTGTCTTAGCCAAGTGCGTTCTTGAGAGCTCATCCAAGATTTGCTCTTGAACTCAAGACATCTTGAAGGCATTAGAGAATTCAAGCTTGAAGAAGGTTATTTCGGCCTTTGCTTGCTTGGAATCAAGCTTGTTCTTGGAGATTCAAGGAAGGCCGAGCCTATTTCTAGCTAGGGTTAAGGTAATCCTTGATAATTTCCTTGAATCCATGGTATTTTCTTCCATGAACAAGGATATTGAGTGCTCAAACGTTGTTAAGTTAAGTGAATTGAGCATTTGAGATGTTATTGTGGAAACCTAGTTATGGCCGAAAGGATTAATTGTTAGAACTTGATGTTCTTTGTTGCGTACATGAAAATTAGTCCATGATTAAGGCTAATTGGTGCCTATGTGATCTTATACTAGGTTGTTTTGAGCAAGTAACATCAATGTGTGCAAGTTAGCATTTGGCCGAAAGGTTCATTTTTGAGGTAATTCATGTTCTTCTTTTGATTTCATGGCATTGATGCCATGGGCATTGGTGAATGATGATTTGGTGAATGTATGTTGGACTGAATGGGTAAAGAACATTAGTGGTTGGCATTAAGCTTTGTGGCCGAGAGCTTAGAGTAATGTAAATGGGTACTCATTACTTGAATACATGGTATTGGTGCCATGAATAATGAACATTGGTGACTTGGTGTTTGTGTGTGAGCTAATTTGATTAAGAACACTAATGTGTGAATATGGGCATTTTGGCCGAAAGCTTGAATTAGTATATAATGGTGTATTTCACTTGGTTACATGGTAATGATGCCATGAGTGGCGTTCATTTTTGATTAGTTGATCATGTAGTGAGTTAGAAGGATGGATAGTATAAATATATGGAAGTGGGCATTATGGCCGAGAGCATAAGCTTGTGTATCTTAGTGTTCTTCATGTAAGTCATGGTAGCTTAGTCTATGATTGTGTGTTGTTGATGCCTATGTGTTGTTATGGTAGGCATTGTGGTTGAAGAACACTTGGGCAATTGAAGCTTGGTTGTGACCGAAAGCTCTTGAGGTAGGGTTCACTAACACTTGATGTTGCTTGGTAATGTGCCATGGTTCAAGTGTTTAGAGTGGCTAAGTGATGGTTAAAAAATTGCCAAATGACCTTAGTTGCTTGATGGGCTTTAAAGGTTTCACTCGGTTGAAATGTTAATTAGCTAATTGACTAATGTACATGTACTAGAAATGCAAGTAAATGTGGCCTATTTGCTTGGCATTTTGGAGCTCTAAGTGTAAGTAAGTTGTTGTTGGGAATTGTGTGCATGGTGCACATGGGTACATGTATGGTTCTTTATGGCCGAGAGCATTCTAGTGGTGTGTGTATGTGTACTGTGTGCTTTGGTGCTTGTAATGTGCTTGCTAACCCCCCTATATTTATATTGTGAATTATGTGCCATGGTTTCTTTGTCTTTGTGTTTGTTTTGCAAGTAAAGCAAACTAATGGGAGGTTAAGCTTGAGTGAATACTCAGCTTAACTAAATAGACTCATTTTGAGTTGTATATGTATATAAGTGAATCCTACTGAGTTATACTCAATGCCCATCCTTTTGTTTCAGGCAAGGATATTTGGCCTGAGTAGTGCTAAGCTGCTTTGTGTTTGTGCTTAGTGTTTGCTTGCTTAGTTTCCAAGGTATGTGCCAATGTGTGCTTGGCTTATTACTTTTGGGTTCATTACAAGTCTTATTTATTGTTGGCCGAGACTTATGGACTAAGATTGCAGGCTTGTAGAGTGGGAACCTGTCTAGGAGAGCATGGATACTTGGACTTTAGCTCTGATTGTGGTTTTTACCTTTATGACCATGAATATGGCCATAGGCTTGGTGCTGCAGTGTGTACTTCTGTATGGGATTCTCAAGGTTCTGTTTGACCATTAGTAGATATGGTCTTGGTTTGTATGTAAACTTGGCATGAATAGTTGGGGATCATGGCATGTATGTAGCCATGTTTAGTTGCTAGGTAGACTACCATTTTGGAGTGCATATATATGTGTAGCTTCTTATGCCTAGACTGATGTTGGTTTTGTTGTGTTTGTATGCCAAGTTATATATGGGCTTATGGATGGCTTTATGCTTGCATATGTGTGCTGAATATTATGAGCCAAGGTTTGGTACTTTGATGTGAATAGCATGGGCCTAAGCTTATGAAAATGTGGTGCACTACTATATATGTGTTTACTTGGCCGAGAGCATCATGTACATATCAACTTGTGGTTTTCAAAATCCAAACCAATATTGTGGGCTTCTTGGTTGCCATATAGGTAGTACACTTGATTGCACACCATGTATGCACTTAAAATTGTATTAAGTGTTGCCATGCTTGGTATGCAAGTAATCAATCAAAACCTTGCTTGTTGTGCAAGTTAGTTGTATTGGGCCTTGCCTTGCTACAAGTTTATTGGAATTGTTTTAAAAGCCACCTGGGCCACCTCCCAGGCCTCTCAACTTAAGAAAATAAGACTTAAAAGTTGCCATTGCTTGCTTGTCCGAAAGCTAGAAACTTAGTTTTGGAGTTGGGCTTGTGAGATAATTTAGAAACTTATAGGCCAGGGCCTGAGTGAGGTGTGACACATGCCCCCCCTCGGGAAGCCGAAGTGGAGACTTCGGCAAGTGGTCCTTTTGTGGGCGCTTTTCAGGACTTGTTGTGTGCCGTTCGTAGGGGAGGCATTTCGCCACCTGGGGGCATGGTTTGTTCGGACAGGTGTCACCTGTCTGTCCTTTGGTGTCCTCGAGATCCCCAACCTCTTTACTTTTTTCTGCCATAGGTTAGTGGACCGTCATGTTTTGAAACTAGGCATGTCAGTCTAGGGCAGTCCACCCAAGTTTTCAAGATGTCAGAAAACGTGTCCTTGTTTCTCGTGACAGGCTACATGTGGCAGGTGCTGGTTGGGGTGGGTACGTCTTCTCGCGCGCGAGGGGAAATTATGGCGACATTTCACCTTCGCGCAGTAATTATGACACCCTTTCGGCTTCCCTTCCTTGATCTTTATAAGCCTCCTCCTGTCATTCTCCTCATTTGCGATAGCTGAAGGGCTATCGCCTCTCTCACTACATACTTCCTGCCAGTAGCATGGTCGGGAAACCTGGCGTCACCCAAAGGAGGAGCTAACACTGACCTCGGAAGGAGCGAAGTCAAACGCCTCGAACTCAGGACTTCAGCTAGTACGTCAGGAAGTTCAAAGATGTTGCCGGGTCCCTCAGGGGACCAAACGAATCGCCTTCGTGAATAAAGAACCAACTATTGCAAGCAGGAGAGACTCTCCCCGAAGGCGAAACCCCCGAGCCAGAGAACTCCCCGAACTACGGGCATGATTCCCGAAGAAGGACACCCGTACCAAAGGACGACCTCGCCCAAAGGACCTCTGGAGTACGGCATGAGCATTTAAGGAGCCTCTGACATGTCGCCCCCAGGCGCTACACGCCGCCTCAAACGGCGGTCTGACACGCCGACGCCGTCTGAGTCTTGTCACAACCTATCTCGGACCAAGATTCAAAGAGCCTACAAACGGCTACTTATCCCCTACGCCTAAAAGTACAGAGAGCATCCGACCGAACACGTGTCGTGATCTAAACGGGCTAGGCACTCCTATAAATACCAGGAAACAAGCCCTGGCAAAGGGTCCGACCCTCTCTCCCTGAGGAAAATAAAAACAGGCAAGGCCACTTAACCCCTTTGTTACCCACTCCGGGGTAGTCCAGTTATGGTGCCAAAACTGTGCATTTAGACTCCCAGGATTGGTAATGTTCTATAGGCCATCAGAACACTACCCTTAGTGTGCATACCCAAGTGGCCCTCTTGGGCACTATGTAAATACATGCATATTGGTCCAACCATCACACACATATTCACATTTCATGCACACCATGGCAGCAAAGAAGGAAAACACTAGCACAAGTCTTAGTTTTGGCTTCCACACATTAGGCAATCTTGTTAAGTTCTAGTGGCCAGCTACTGCACCTGTAACTTCCACTAATAAACTGTATCATTCTAGCCTTATAACCCCATGTTTTCTTTGCTCCATTCTGAATTGGAGACTTATAGCAAACCAAGGAATTTTGTTTTACATCAATAGCCCACCTATGGACCAAGTTATGGATTTTTTAAGTTAGTTACGAAATTCTGACCAAATGAACAGTAACTCATCCAACTTTGCAACATCATATCTTTGGCTACAGGGCTCTGAATCCAGAAATTCCAAAGCCCAGTTAACCGTCTAGATGTCCTCTAGGTGTGGTAAAATTTCATACCAATATTCATTCTACATAGGGAGATATTAAACTTTAGGTCCAGAGTCGAAATTCTGGCAACTTTTGGACCATTTTGCCCATACAATTTTTCCAAACCATGCAAACACTTCATTCACAAGGAGAAAGCCATCCAAGGCTATCCCATATATGTCCAATACACATATTAATTACATTATCTTGCATCTAGCAACTTTATGTGGCCAAAACAGAATTTACAAGTAAGCAGCCTATCATTCACACTTAGGCAGCTTTGCACCACATCACTTACATAGCCAAAACATTACTCAAATGTTCACATACTTGTCTCATCTTACATACACTACATGTACATGCATACATGCACTACAATATGGTCTTAACTCGGCTAAATACGCACCCTAGGTTACAGGAGGTCCTGAGACACAATGGACTCCAAAAACAGGATGCTGGACAGCTGCTGCACAACACAGTAAGTACCACCATTAAAAATACCAAATGTGATCCTAAAATCACTAAAATTTCCAGATCATAACTAGACATATGGAAGTTCATGTACCTGAAATTTCAGATCAAAACTCAAACCACAAAGGTTAGTTTGAAGGTGATCTTTCAGCTGGACCTGAAATGACAGAATTGAGGGGAGTAAGTTTCATTGAGAAACTTAGTAAGGGTAGCACTTGGATTCAATAGGCAATGTAACCATCATTAAAACCTGAATCCAAAGACACTAAAACACAGAAACCACAATGCATATATACAAGATATAGCAACCAAATGCAACAGCCAAACACAAACAACAAACACATGAAATGTGGCAGCAACATATACCATAGGTTAGTCCGTAAAACATGTAATAACCTTAACCAAATCACTATGGCAGCCCTCCTCAAGCTAATGCTTGGTCTTAGGAGGATTTTAACAGTAGTTAGTACTAACTTTTGGGCCCTAGAAACCCAGAAATTCGCTGCCATCACTGTGCACTTCACACTAGGTCACAAAACCTTCAATAAGTGCACTCCCCTCACTAAGCTTGGTTCATCAAGCTCATGGCTCTCTTCCAAGCTTAGCCCTAGCTCCATGGTTGCTTGAAAATACAGAAAACAACCCATGAGAGCAAGAGAACCCTTACCTTGATGGGTATGCTGAAATTGGAGCTTGATCCTAGGTGCACTCAAGCAATATTACCAAATAGCTTCCAATTGTGCTTCCTTGACTTCAATTGCAAGTAGTTTTGAGTTTGAAGGTATGGTGGCTATGGAGTAAGTGTGGAGGAGAGGGCTGGCTTTCTTTTTGCTGGTGGAGGCCGAAATTTAGAGAAGCAAAGGTGGTCTTGACTACTTAAATAGTCAAAAGTACACTAAACACACTTAAGTAGTCTTAACCTTGTCTTATGTCATTTTCCTTGCTACAAGACTATGGTTTCTTAGTCTTAATCTCTTGGCCCACATTTGACCATCCTTATCTTCCTTTAGCAGCCCTCCTTATGTGGGATAACCCCACAAAACTTCCATTTGACTTAAGTCATAGACATACACATCTTAAGGCCTACATTAGAACACTTAGGTCCTTTATGCCTTTTTGTGTTTTCTTTGTCCTTAGTTGTCTTCCATAAGCAATTTGGTCCTCCAATAGCACTTTCATACCATTCATATCCTTCTCATAACTCTCCAAATCTCTTTTGTGAAAGTTTTGCAATTGGGTACCCGAATTTCCAAAATCTTACAAAAAAGTCCATAGGTTGCTTGACAAACAAGCAATCCTTAAGGCTTTTCTTGGGGACCAAGTTACCAAATTAGAACACTTTTAAGGAGGTGTTGATCATGCCTTTTACACCCCATACTTCAAACACTATGGTGAGAATTACACAATATAATGGTTTTTTAGCCATTATGATGCACTTGTAATTCTCCCATTTTGTGAGGTGGTAACACCCTTAGTGCTCCTCCTCTATCTTCCTTCAGGACACTAACTTCGGTGTCGAAGGCTCCTCCCGGGAAAAACACTCCTGGGACCTCCTGACCTCTTTTCTTCTGAGCATTTCAGGCACATTCCTCTGGGGAACCTTTGCTCCAGACGTCCTCCCTCACAAAAAGTCCCTCCCGAAGTCATAATGTCACCCGACGAAGATGCTGCTGGGCATCATCTGGCGCCGTCTGTGGGAAACCACCCTCAGGTCGCCGTTGTTGAAACTCGGCGTTCAAAGGACAAGGGACTCCTGAAGTCCCCGTCTGCGCCTGAAACTCAACCGGCTACCAAGCAAACCCTTCAAGGGACTTCCTCGCTCGAGGAAGAGCGTGCTCTAGTCATAACTATGAGTGTTCTGTGCGACTTTCAGCGCTCTGTTGTGGCTGAAATGACACAGCAGATAGATCGAAGGTGGCCACAACCAACTCAGGCCCAAAGGCCTCCCTCGCCAGCACGCCCTCGGGAGAAAAGCCCTAAACCAACCTATCGCAGTTCGGGAAGCGGGGATCCACGTGAGGAGTCTTCGACGGAAAACATGCCCCTCGGAACGCGGCTTACCGGACAAGCGGGATTCAAGCGACCTAAAATCCCACGCCAAAGGAGCTCATCACCCGAGGGGAAGTCCCCATCTCCTCAGCGTCGGAGTCACTCCTGAAGAGGCGCCGGAAATCTCCTTTCCCGGGAACCTACAAGCACCAGAAGGAAGAGCCTAGTGCCACGCTCCTTATGGAGAAGATATTGGGGAGGTTGGAGAGAGTGGAAAAACAGGTAGCACGCAAACCGGTCTGGGCCAGGCTGTCTGAAGCCTTCTATGGGGATGAGTCGTCATTCACCCGAGCAATAGTTGAGGCAGCCATGCCAGGTGATTTCCGGGTGCCTCGGCTAGAGACTTATGATGGCCGAACTGATCCACAGGCTCATCTAACGAAATACAAACGTAGCATGGTGATGCACGGTGCTGACGACGCTACCCTATGCAAATGCTTTGAGGTCACCCTCACAGGACCAGCGACAGCGTGGTACAATTCGTTGGCTCCAGGGACCATCAGGGAGTTCCAGGAGTTATCTATGGCCTTTATGCAGCAATTCATTGGAAGTCGGCCAACGGCGAAGATGCCCGTCCAGATGTTCGACATAACGCAGAAAAATGGAGAAACCATCCGCGACTATGTCGAAAGGTTTAACAGGGAAGCCTTAAGTGTCCCAGACTTTTGCCTCGAAGTACACATTCTCACCATGATACGGGGCCTTCGGAGGGACTCACCGCTGTTCTATGAATTTTCCAAGGACCCTCCGGACACACTTGGCGAATTCTACCGAAGGGCCGAGCAACATATGACAGCTGAAGAGCTGAGAATGGGTGGACCGAAGTCTAATCACACTCGCGCCAAAGGGTCCAGCCAGCAAACGCTGTTACCACCTCACAAAATGGGAGAATTACAAGTGCATCATAATGGCTAAAAACCATTATATTGTGTAATTCTCACCATAGTGTTTGAAGTATGGGGGGTAAAAGGTATGATCAACACCTCCTTAAAAGTGTTCCAATTTGGTAACTTGGTCCCCAAGAAAATCCTTAAGGATTGCTTGTTTGTCAAGCAACCTATGGACTTTTTTGTAAGATTTTGGAAATTCGAGTACCCAATTGCAAAACTTTCACAAAAGAGATTTGGAGAGTTATGAGAAGGATATGAATGGTATGAAAGTGCTATTGGAGGACCAAATTGCTTATGGAAGACAACTAAGGATAAAGAAAACACAAAAAGGCATAAAGGACCTAAGTGTTCTAATGTAGGCCTTAAGATGTGTATGTCTATGACTTAAGTCAAATGGAAGTTTTGTGGGGTTATCCCACATAAGGAGGGATGCTAAAGGAAGATAAGGATGGTCAAATGTGGGCCAAGAGATTAAGACTAAGAAACCATAGTCTTGTAGCAAGGAAAATGACATAAGATAAGGTTAAGACTACTTAAGTGTGTTTAGTGTACTTTTGACTATTTAAGTAGTCAAGACCACCCTTGCTTCTCTAAATTTCGGCCTCCACCAGCAAAAAGAAAGCCAGCCCTCTCCTCCACACTTCCTCCATAGCCACCATACCTTCAAACTCAAAACTACTTGCAATTGAAGTCAAGGAAGCACAATTGGAAGCTATTTGGTGCTATTGCTTGAGTGCACCTAGGATCAAGCTCCAATTTCAGCATACCCATCAAGGTAAGGGTTCTCTTGCTCTCATGGGTTGTTTTCTGTATTTTCAAACATCCATGGAGCTAGGGCTAAGCTTGGAAGAGAGCCATGTGCTTGATGAACCAAGCTTAGTGAGGGGAGTGCACTTATTGAAGGTTTTGTGACTTAGTGTGAAGTGCACAATGATGGCAGCGAATTTCTGGGTTTCTAGGGCCCAAAAGTTAGCACTAACTAGTTTTAAAATCCTCCTAAGACCAAGCATTAGCTTGAGGAGGCCTGCCATAGTGATTTGGTTAAGTTTATTACATGTTTTACGGACTAACCTATGGTATATGTTGCTGCCACATTTCATGTGTTTGTTGTTTGTGTTTGGCTGCTGCATTTGGTTGCTATATCTTGTATATATGCATTGTGGTTTTTGTGTTTTAGTGTCTTTGGATGCAGGTTTTAATGATGGTTACATTGCCTATTGAATCCAAGTGCTACCCTTACTAAGTTTTCAATGAAACTTACTCCCTTCAATTCTGTCATTTCAGGTCCAGCAGAAAGATCACCTTCAAACTAACCTTTGTGGTTTGAGTTTTGATCTGAAATTTCAGGTACATGAACTTCCATATGTATAGTTATGATCTGGAATGTTTGGTGATTTTAGGAGCACATTTGGTATTTTTAATGGTGGTACTTATTGTGTTGTGCAGCAGCTGTCCAGCATCCTGTTTTTGGAGTCCATTGTGTCTCAGAACCTCTTGTAACCTAGGGTGCGTATTTAGCTGAGTTAAGACCATATTTTAGTGCATGTATGCATGTACATGTAGTGTATGTAAGATGAGACAAGTATGTGAACATTTGAGTAATGTTTTGGCTATGTAAGTGATGTGGTGCAAAGCTGCCTAAGTGTGAATGATAGGCTGCTTACTTGTAAATTCTATTTTGGCCACATAAAGTTGCTAGATGCAAGATAATGTAATTAATATGTGTATTGGACATATATGGGATAGCCTTGGAGGGCTTTCTCCTTGTGAATGAAGTGTTTGCATGGTTTAGAAAAATTGTATGGGCAAAATGGTCCAAAAGTTGCCAAAATTTCGACTCTGGACCTAAAGTTTAATATCTCCCTGTGTAGAATGAATATTGGTATGAAATTTTGACCACACCTAGAGTACATCTAGAGGGTTAACTGGGATTTGGAATTTATGGATTCAGATCCCTGTAGCCAAAGATATGATGTTGCAAAGTTGGCTGAGTTACTATTCATATGGTCAAAATTTCGTAACCAACTTCAAAAATCCATAACTTGGTCCATAGGTGGGCTATTGATGTAAAATAAAATTCATTAGTTTTATCTAAGTCTCCACTTCATAATGGAGCAAATAAAACATGGGGTTATGAGGCTAGAATGATACAGTTTATTAGTGGAAGTTACAGGTGCAGTAGCTGGCCACTAGAACTTAACAGGATTGCCTAATGTGTGGAAGCCAAAACTAAGACTTGTGCTAGTGTTTTCCTTCTTTGCTGCCATGGTGTGCATGAAATGTGAATATGTATGTGATGGTTGGACCAATATGCATGTATTTACATAGTGCCCAAGAGGGCCACTTGGGTATGCACACTAAGGGTAGTGTTCTGATGGCCTACAGAACATTACCAATCCTGGGAGTCTAAATGCACAGTTTTGGCACCATAACTGGACTACCCCGGAGTGGGTAACAAACGCAATATCCAGCTGACCAGGCAGGATGACCTCGGAGGTTTAAGGGAAGGAAATCCCTGACCTTCAGACCCCTGAACACCACGAGGACCAACATCCTCATGACGATGGAAAGATAGGGGAACCAGATTCAGCGGCCAAGGGCCATGACCGCTGATAACAAAAAGAACATGAAGAAGTTCTGCCAGTTTCACCGTGACCACGGCCACGACACCGAAGACTGCTTCCAATTAAAAAAGTACATAGAATCGCTGATAAAACAAGGCCAACTTCGGCGATATCTGCGAATGCCTTCCCCGAAAGGGAGAAACGAGGAAGAAGGAAAGGCAGATGATGAGGACTACGACTCCAACAGATGGAGGAATCGGAGTCCAAGGAGGCGTCCTCCACCTCCGGTGGGAGTAATACAAGCAATCACGACAGGACTTCCATCCTCGGAAAGAAAGAGGAAGGCTAGAGAAATATTAGTAATGGAATATCACAGTCCGACGAAGAAACTGGCCCGCAAGGATGGTTCCACCGTCATCTTCCCCCATGACGATCCGCTGCTGGTCATGGTGAGGATAGGAAACTGGGACGTCAAGAGAGTGTTGCTTGACGATGAATCAAATGCCGATGTCCTGTTTTCACATTTGCTGCCGGCATATCCAACAACGATCTCAAACGCGTCACTTCGCCTACTTTCGGAGTAGGGCCATCCGAACTGCCCGTCCTCGGATGGATCGATCTTCCCCTAATGATGAAAGGAACTTTGGTAGACGGGACAGCTGAATTATTCGCCTCCACAATGACAAGGTTTATTGTCATGGATGTTTCTTCATCATACAACGCCATCCTTGGAAGACAAACACACGAAAATCTGCACATTCGCTCAGATGTAAAGTACTTAACTGTCACTTTCGCCACCAAGGATGGAGACGCGGAAATTTTTATCGATCAAGGCGAAGTAAGGAAAGTGTTCGTCAAAGCGCGAAAGGCCCTAGTAACCAACTTCGCGCAAACTGTAAAGGCAGAGGCTTTGCTAGGTGGAAAACCATAAAAGGGCGAGGCAGAAGAGACCGCGAAGGTAGAAATGGAAGAAGTAGAACTTGTCCCAGGCCGAAGTACCCAAATAGGGAAAAACTTGGCCGAAGGTGACAAGAAAAAACTTGTATCCTTTCTGCTAATGAATAAAGACCTGTTTGCCTACTCACTGAAAGATATGCCAGGGGTAAACCCTCGCATAATACAATATAGCCTTAAAGTAAGTCCGGAAGCAAAACCTGTCCGGCAAAAGAAACGGGGCATCTCAATCCATAAAAATAGCTTCGTCAAAGCCGAAGTCCAGCGCTTATTGGACACAGATGTAATCAGGGAGGTCAAGTACCCCGAATGGTTAAGCAATGTGGTTATTGCCACAAAAGAAGGGAGCAGTAAGCTCCAAATGTGCATCGACTTTAGAAACTTGAACAATGCTTGCCCAAAAGATTTATACCCTCTCCCACCAATAGACCAGTTGGTAGACTCAACTGCCGAATACGGGCTCCTAAGTTTCCTAGACGCCTTCAGTGGGTATCATCAAATAAGGATGGACCCCGAAGACGAGGAGAAGACCGCCTTCATCACCGCAGGCGGAATGTATTGTTACACTAGGATGCCCTTCGGGCTAAAAAATGTAGGAGCTACCTACCAGAGGTTGATGAGCAAGGTCTTCTATGACCAAATAGGGAGGAACATGGAAGTCTATGTCGATGACATGATAGTCAAGAGCAAGTTGCCTAATGACCACGTCGCAGATCTAAAGGAAACTTTCCACCAGCTCAGAACCTTCGGGATCCGCCTTAATCCCGAAAAGTGCATCTTTGGCGTAACCTCGGGAAAGTTTCTCGGGTACATGGTATCAGAAAGAGGCATTGATGCTAACCCAGAAAAAATTAAGGCTCTGCTCGAATTTTGAACTCCTGTCACAATAAAAGATGTGCAGAGACTCACCGGAAGGATAACCTCTCTTAGCAGGTTCATCTCCAGATATGGAGACCAGTGTCGAGCATTCTTCAAAGTCCTCACTAAAGCAGCAAAAAAGGAGGGCAACCTCGGAAGTGATGATTATCCTTGGAATGAGGACTGCCAGGCCTGGGAAGAACTCAAAATCTACTTAGCCTGTCTGCCCACTCTACGACAACCTCGCAAGGGAGAGCCCCTCGTGTTATACCTCACCGTCACAGAAAAAGCAGTAAGCTCGGTCCTTGTGAAAGAGGAAGGGACAAAGCAATGGCCAGTTTATTATGTAAGCAAGTCCCTGCACGGCGCCGAAGTCAGGTATCCATTGCTACAAAAAGCTATATATGCCCTGGTACTGGCAGGAAAAAGGCTACGGCCATATTTTCAGGCTCACCCTATCATCGTCCGAAGTAGTCTACCTCTACGGGACGTCATGAGGAAAGTTGATCATTCAGGAAGGCTTTCCAAATGGTGCATAGAGCTTGGCGAACTCGACATTACTTATGAACCTAGGAAAGCCATAAAAGCTCAAGCCCTGGTAGACTTCATTGCCGAAGCACCCATCACCGAGGATAGGCATCAGGATCCCGGCGAAGGTGAGCCGGAATGGACTTTGTATGTTGACGGAGCCTCGAGGTTCGAACAACAAGGAGCTAGGTGATGGCCTGGGGCCTCATCGTTTATAGTCATAGTGACTGGTGGAGAGACTTCTGGGAGGAAGAACGCCTGAAGGATGGATGGCCCAAGGGAGTGTGCCTGAAAGCTCAAAAACAAAGGGTTAGGAGGCCCCCAGAGTGTTTTTCCGGGGGGGAGCCTCCGACGCCCAAGTCAGTGGTGGCTGAGAAAAAGGCAAAGGTAATAGCACACAGGGCTGAAGAGTCTCGCCTGGTAATTTTCTCAGAGTGTGGGAGCAGTGTTTTGCCAACCAACCTCCTGCCAAGTATTTATTTCCTGGTATTTGTAAGAGTGCCTAGCCCGTTCAGATCGCGACACATGTTCGGTCGGATGTTCCCTGAGTTTCTGGGCGTAGGGGACAGATAGCTGGTAGCAGGTTGCCTTGAGCCTTGTGCTGAGATGGGCCATGATGTGATTTTGATGGCGTCAGTGTGCCAGAGCGCCTATTGAGGCGGCTTTATGACGTCTGTGAAAGGACGTGTCAGAGGCTTCCTTAAATGCTTCCTTAAATGCTCCTGCCGTACTCCCGAGGTCCCTGGGTGAGGTCGTCCTTTGGTACGGACAGAGCCTCTTCGGGAAACAAGCCCTCAGTTCGGGGGTTCCTAGTTTCAGGGAGTTCCGCCTTCGGGGATATCATGTTCGGCCCGCAATAGCTGGTGCCTCTTTTCCGAAGGCGATCTGTTCACAACCTCGGGGGGCAAGTAGTATCCTCAAGTTTCCTGGCGTGCCGGGCTCGGAGTTCTTCGGCTATCTCCCGAGGTGCATGATCACACCTTTTCTCGGGTAGCGCCAGCTTCTTCTGGCCATTCTTGTGGCAGGGAGTTCGGCCAGATAGAGGCGATAGCGTTTGGCTATCACATGCCCCCCTTTGGAAAGCCGAAGTGAAGACTTCGGTTTTGCATCTCTTTCCGAGGTTGTTCATGGGAGTTTCTTGGAAGCTCAACCTATTCCGAGGATGCGACTTTTGCCCGAAGATCATGGGCTCTTTGGCCTTGGCCTGTTCTTTGGTGTATTCGAGGCGGAGCCTGTGCTGAAGATACACCTCTTGCCCGAAGGTCATGGGCTGCTCGGCCATAGCCTGTCTCTTGGCGTCCTCGAGTTGGCCTGCTCTTTGTTTCTGCAGGTCTGTTTGGCCAAGCGTGTCAGTCTGAGCGGCACGTCCCAGTTTTCCAGGGTTGTCAGAAGACGTGTCCTAATCAGGAGACGTGTCCCAGTTTTCAAGGGACGTTTGGAGGATGTGTCCCCCATTTTTGCGCAGCGGTTGACACGTGGCGGTTTGCCATTGGAGGAGAGTCGCGTCGGTTACAGAGGGCGCGCCTTTCCAGTTGCAGAGAGCAGTTACGGTGACGGTTCGCCTCCAAAGGGTACTTATGACGATGTTTCGGTTACCCACCTCTGGCTTATAAATAGCCCTTTCCATCATAAGTTCCTTTTCCTTTTTCTTCTGCTCTTCTCTCTGCTTTGCCCCTGTTCTTGCACTTTCTTGCTTTCTGTGGCGGATGTACCTTAATCAGAGCTTTTTCCAGCCAACTTTCACGACGGCGTCCTCAGACTTTGGCAAATCTTTTGGTGGGTTTTTGTTTTCCAGAGTGTTTTGATCTCTCTGTTCTTTGGAGTTTTTTCTGGAAACTGTTTTCTTGTCTTTTCCAAACTCGTTTTCATGTCTACAATGCCTATCCCTGAGAGTTGGCAGCCTCTTTTAGCCCATCCTTGTTGCACCACCCCTGCAAAGTTAGAGAGGTGGAAGAAAAATTTCTTTCTTCCCTCTTACGCCATTACTAGGCTGCCTCGTTCTAGCCATTATGCTTTTTCAAACCACAGAAATGAGGTTACCATTTTTCAAGCCCAGCTGAAGGCCGGTCTTCGGTATCCTCCCCCGAAGATGGTTTGCGAGTTCTGCCAATTTCATGGCATTGCTGTGAACCAGCTTCCCCCGAACTCGTTCTGCTACTTTAACGCCTACCTCTGCATTGTGGTGTGTTCGGGATAGAATCCCATTTTATAATCTTCATGTAGTACTACAAGCTCTCTGTGGTCCCGAAGGGTGGCTTCTATTTCATGCTACCTCGGGGATCCGGGAGCAAGAAATTCATGTTCACCTTTGCCACTAAGGACAGCTGGCGGGGGTGGCAACAGAAGTTCTTCTTCTTGAAGATCGATGAGGCCTGGTCGTACGTCCCGACCAAATGGGCTCAGGGAATACTGAATGTGGACGTCGTTGATCCGAGGATGCTGCTGACTCCAGAGTTGGCTCCCGTGTTCGCGGATTTCGACGCCCGCATTCGGGCTGTCTCTGACTGGACTCCCTAGGTCGCTCCGCGTGCCTTTTACCCTTTTCCTATCAACTGGAAGTTGATGACCGAAGAGGTCCTTCGGGAGCTAAAGGTGGTGAAGGAGCACGAGACTGACCTCAAGATGCCAGCTCCTGCCATCGCTGGGAAGGATTCCTGGTTGGTCAAGCTTCTTAAGGAGGAAATTTCTTTCGAAACGCTTGTCGAAAGTGAGTTGTCTTCTACTCCCTTGCTGTTTTCTTCCTCGGACTTACGCTGATATTTCTCTTATTTTTCAGAAATGGGCGACGGGACTGCCGCCTATTACAAGTCCCTTTTCTCCGACCAAGTGGAGAAGGGGGAGCAGACAAAGAAGGCAACTTCCCGAAGGCGGAAGTCTGTCGGTGCTGGTCCCTCGGCTAAACGGGCGAAGAAGACTGTCCTTTCCTCCCCTTTGGAAAGTATTGGGGAGGGAAACGAGGACGCCGAGGTCGCTGTCACTTCGCTGCCTGATGACTCGGCCGAGGTCCCTGCTGCCGCCGACGTCCCTCCCCAAAGTCCAACTGCGTCGCAGGCCCTCCTTGATGTAGTGGTAGAAGTACCTTCTGCCAAGGAGCGGCGCAGGCGAAAGGGCAAAGGCATTTCGACCGAGGAGGCCGAGGACTCCGAGGACGTCGTTGCCGAGGTTCCACCAGGTTTGTTTCCAGACAAAGTGTACTTCCTTTGTTTTTTCTGGATTTGCTTCTTTGTCTTTAATCTCTTTCTTATTTTTGCCACGCAGGGGAGTTGCTTACCCCTGGATGGGCAACCGAACACGCGAAGGCGCGGGCCCTTCGCGACGCCAAAGTCCCGTAAGGGAAGGTTCCCAAAGAGCCTTTCTGGACATTCACAGAGGACATGAACTTGTACTCCGAGGACTGTCCAGAAATGGCGAAGCAAATTTCGAAGGGGGTGCTTACAGAGGCCTCCTTCAAGGCTATTGCAGCGGCGCACCCAGATGATGACACCCTTGCCGCCAAAGTCACCGAGCATGCTGCTCAGGTATGTTCTTCACACCTTTTTCCCTTCAATTTTTCCTAAGTGCCTGGCTCTTACTGACCTTGCGTTCATCTTTTTGCAGCTGCTGGGATGCGCTGGCTTTCTCCAAGTTCGGGTGGCCAGGCAGGCGAAGTTCCGAGCTTCGGCCTTAGAGGCCTTAGAGAAGGCGAAGGCCACTCGCTTGGCATTGACCACCGAGAACCAGCAGCTGTCACATGCTGCGAAGGAAGAAGTTGCCGCCCTTCGGGAGGAGTTCCGGAAGGAGAAAGAAGAACTTGAGAAGGATTCCTCCCGGAAGATTGCTGACCTCGGCGAGCAGATAAATGGAATGCTGGCCGCCAATGATGAGCTCCTAAAGGATAAGTCAGAGTCTGACAAGCTCATACTGGCGCTGACAGCTGAGAAAAACATCCTTGCAGCCAAGGTCAAGTCCTTGAAGAAGGATCCGAAGGGGAAGAAGCAGATAAAGGCGCTGGAGGAGGAGGTCGCGGATCTGAAGGACGAGCTTGACGACCTCGAGCTTGAGAAGAACAAGTCTGATCAAATGGCCAAGGTCGCCTTTCAGGACAGCTTCTGCCTTGTTCGGCACCAAGTCCTCCAGAGGTTCCCAGATCTGGACCTCTCCTTTCTAGAGGCTCTAAACATTCCTGGGGGACCTCAGTGGGAATGGTCCAAGCTCGAACATTTGAACCTTCCTCCTTCCATTCCAGCGCCGAAGGTGGTGGAAAAGGGCGGGCAAGCGAGTGGCTCTCGGGACGCCGCGAACCCTTAGGCTATTTTAGGGCCCCTTTTCCTTCCCTTCTATTTTGTATTCCTTCTTCGGGCACTTCTTTATTGTAAAGCAGCTTACTCCTTAATGAAGACTTTTTTGGCTAAGTGTTTCTTCAAGTTTCTTTATTTCCATTGCCCCGAACGCATGTGCTCAAGAGACTTCGGAAAACCTGCAGTCAAAGAAACCTTTTTACCTTCCCTTGGCCGAGCCTGTTCGCTCAAGAGGCTTTTTGGAAAGTCTGAAAAATTTGACTAAGTCTTTTTTACAGGCTTTTGTATTTCCATTTTTTCCCGAACATGTTCTCTCGAGGGACTTCGGAAAACACTTAGTCAAAAGACTTAGGAAATCTTTCGAGAGTTTTCTCTGTTTTCCGTTTTTCCCGAGTGTGATGGCTCAAGGGACTTCGGAAAACTGTCTCTGCGCCTATTTCGGCGAGTACTTCTGCGATACTCTTGTTTCCCATCTTTCCTGAGTGTGATGGCTCAAGGGATTTCGGAAAGGCATATCTGCGCTTTTGTGATGAGCATCTTCGCGGAATTCTGTACAATTCTGCACTTAAGAAATTTTCTCAAGACACTTCTGTACTTAGAATATTTTTCGTTCAGTATTATTCCTTCGCTCAAGCTTAGGCATAGAATTTTCTCAAGGCGTCTGAGTGCCAAGTATTTTTTAATTCTACGCGTTCGGCGTCGCCAAGTTTGTACACGCCTTTTCGTACTTCGGCGAGAACCAGATAAGGTCCTTCCCAGTTTGCGCGAAGTACCCCGTGGGACGGCCTTCGGGGTGCAAAGTCAGCCTTTCGGAGAACGAGGTCTCCTTTCTTGATTTCTTTTGGCCTGGCCCGTAAGTTTACAGCCGCGGCCACTCTTTGCTGAAAAGCTTTTCTTCTCAGCTCGGCTATTTCTCTGTGTTCGCCGACGAGGTCGAGCTTGGTTCTGAGGCCGAGGTCGTTTCCACCTTAATCAAATATTTGCACCCGTATTGATGGTTTGACTATCTCGACTGGGATAATGGCCTCAGTCCCGAAGACTAGTGAAAAGGGAGTTTCCCCTGTGGCCCTTCGGGGCGTCGTTCGGTAGCTCCACAATACGCTTTGGAGTTCTCCTGGCCATTTCCCTTTTGCTTCTCCCAGTCTCTTTTTCAGGCCATCTTTTATGGTCCTGTTTGATACTTCCACCTGCCCGTTACTTTGGGGGTGAGCTACTGGGGCGAAGTGCATCTTTATTCCGAGGTCGCTGATAAATTCCTGGAATCCTTTGTCTATGAATTGGGATCCATTATCAGCTACTAGTACCCTCAGTATGCCAAATCTGCATACAATGTTCTTCCATACGAACTTCTGCACTTCTTTTGCCTAGATAGTTGCCAGCGGTTCTGCCTCGACCCACTTAGAGAAATAGTCCACTGCTACAACGCATAATTTCACGCCTCCGGGTGCTGTGGGGAGTGGCCCAATAAGGTCTATACCCCAGACTGCGAAGGGCCAAGGATAGTCGGCTGAAGTTACCGTTTCCGAGGGTGCCCTCTGGATGTTCGCGTGTCTCTGGCAGCTACCACATTTTCGGACGAACTGTCTTGCGTCCTTTCTCAGGGTAGGCCAGAAGTATCCTTGGCGAAGTATCACCGCTGCAAGGGCATCAGTTCCGATATGTGAGCCACACATGCCTTCGTGGACCTCTTCAAGGATCATTTCAGTATCCCCTTCAGCCACGCATCTCTGCAGCGGGTTTGCATATCCCTGCCGGTATAACTCTTCACCAATCAGGAAGAATCGGCCGGAGCGTCTTCGCAGTCTTGCAGCGTCGCCGGGGTCTTCGGGGAGCATATTTTCTGCGAGGTATCTCTTTATGGGATCTTTCCATCCTTTTCCCGAGGTCGATATGCTCAGCACTGAGATACTCGGATGGTCTAGCACCTCGGTGTATGTTTTCGACTTCGCCAAGCAATCCGCCTCAGTGTTATTCCGCCGCGGTACATTTTCGATCCGTACGGCGTCAAACTCTTGGATGAGCTTTGCTACCAGCTTGTGGTATTTTGCCAAGATTGGGTCCTTTGCCCCATAATCTCCTGCCGTTTGCCGAACTACCAGCTGGGAATCGCTGTTGGCTTTTAAGTTTCTCACGCCAATCCTTCTGGCCAAGCGTAATCCCGCTATGAGGGCTTCATACTCTGCCACATTGTTAGTGACGCTGAAGCTGAACTTAATAGCCTTTTTTACCTCTAGGCCTTCGGGTCCTCTGATAATTACTCCAGCTCCCTGGTGTTCGGATCCCGAGGCTCCGTCAACATGTAAGGTCCCCTTTGGCTCACCTCCGTTCGGATCCATGTGGCTTTCCTTGGTGGTGGGTACTTCAGCGATAAAGTCTGCCAGTGCTTGAGCTTTTATGGCCTTCCGAGGTTCATATATGATTTCGTGTTCGCCAAGCTCTATGCACCATTTGGAGAGCCTTCCCGAATGATCAACTTTCTTCATAACATCCCGTAGTGGTAGACTACTTCGGACGATGATGGGGTGAGCCTGAAAGTATGGTCGCAGCCTTTTCCCTGCAAGCACCAAGGCGTATATAGCTTTTTGAAGCAGAGGGTACCTGACTTCGGCGCCATGCAGGGATTTGCTGACATAATAGACTGGCCATTGCTTTGGCCCTTCTTCTTTCACGAGGACTGAGCTTACAGCTTTCTCCGTGACGGCGAGGTACAAAACGAGTGGTTCTCCCTCCCGAGGTTGTCACAGAGTCGGCAGGCTACCCAAGTAGACTTTGAGTTCTTCCCAGGCCTTTTGGCAATCTTCACCCCAAGGGTGATCATTCCTTCCGAGGTCGCCTTCCATTTTTGCTGCCTTCGTGAGGACTTTGAAGAAAGGTCGACACCTATCTCCGTACCTGGAAATGAATCTGCTCAGGGAGGTTATTCTTCCGGTGAGCCTCTGCACGTCTTTGAGTGTGGCAGGAGTTCGGAACTCAAGCAGCGCCTTGATCTTCTCGGGGTTAGCGTCAATGCCTCTTTCGGATACCATGTACCCAAGGAATTTTCCCGAGGTTACTCCCGAAGGCTCTGAGCTTTTGGAAGGTTTCCTCTAGATCTGCAACGTGGTTGTGAGGGAGCTTGCTCTTGACTATCATATCATCAACATACACCTCCATGTTTCTCCCCATCTGGTCTTTAAAGACCTTGTTCATCAACCTTTGGTAGGTGGCTCCTGCATTTTTGAGCCCGAAGGGCATACTGACATTGCAGTATGTTCCTCCCTCGGTGATGAAGGCGATATTTTCTTCATCTTCGGGGTCCATCCTTATTTGATGGTAGCCACTGAAGGCGTCCAGGAAACTTAGGCGCCCATATTCGACAGTTAAATCTACTAGTTGATCTATTGGTGGCAGGGGGTATGAGTCTTTCGGGCAAGCATCGTTCAAGTTTCTGAAGTCGATGCACATCTGGAGTTTGCTGCTACCTTCTTTTGTGGCAATGACCACGTTGCTTAACCATTCGGGGTACTTCACCTCCCTGATGACTTTGGCGTCCAACAGTCGTTGGACTTCGGTTTTGACAAAGTCGCTTTTGTGGGCTGAGATGCTTCGTTTCTTTTGCCGGACAGGTTTTGCTTTCAGGCTTACTTTGAGGCTATGCTGCATTATGCCAGAGTTTACCCCTGGCATATCTTTCGGCGAGTAGGCAAACAGATCTTTATTTTTCAGCAGAAAAGATACAAGGTTTTCCTTCTCACCTTCGGCCAAGCTCTTCCCTATTCGGGTAGATTGTCCTGGGAGAAGTTCTACTATTTCCATTTCCGCTTTTGCAAGATCTTCTTCTTTGCCTTTTTCTGACGCCTTTACCTCCATTGTTTGTGCGAAGTTGCTCGCCGGGGCCTTTCGTGCTTTCACAAACACCTTTCTTACCTCGGCCTGCTCTATGAAGATCTCTACATCTTCATCCTTGGTGGCGAATGTGACAGTCAAGTACTTCACATCAAGGCGAATGTGCAGGTTTCCCTGTGTCTGCCTTCCAAGGATGGCGTTGTATGAGGACGGGATGTCCATGACAATGAACCTTGCCATTGTGGAAGTGTACAATTCAGCTGCTCTGTCAACTGAAGTCCCTCTCATCATCAGTGGGAGGTCGATCCATCCGAGAACGGGCAGTTCGGATGGCCCCACCCCGAAGGTTGGTGAGGTGACTGGTTTAAGCTCGCTGCTGGAGATGCCCAAGCTCGGCAGTAAGTGCGAGAATAGGACGTCCGCATTTGACCCATCATTAAGTAGTACCCTTTTGACGTCCCAGTTCCCTATCCTTGCCATGATCAGCAGCGGATTGTCGTGGGGAAAGACGACGGTGGATCCATCTTTGCGGGCCAGCTTCTTTGCTGGATTTTGATATTCCATGACTGTAATTTCTCTGGCCTTCCGCTTTCTTTCCGAGGATGGGAGCCCCGTGGTGATTGTTTGGATAACCCCTGTTGGAGGTGGAGGGTGCCTTTTTGGACTTCGGTTTCTCTGCCTGTCGGAGTCATAGTCCTCATCTTCGGCCCTTTCTTCCTCCATTTTTCTACCTTTTGGGGATGGCATCCGCAGGTATTTCCGAAGTTGGCCCTGCTTGATCAGCGACTCTATGTACTTCTTCAGCTGGAAGCAGTCTTCGGTGTCATGACCGTGGTCACAATGAAACTGGCAGAACTTCTTTGCATTCTTCTTATTATCGGCGGTCATGGCCCTTGGTCGCCGAATCTGCGTCCCTTGCCTTTCCAGCGCCATGAGGATGTTGGTCCGTGTAGTGCTCAGTGGTGTGAAACTTTGGGGTTTCCTTCCATGCATCCTCCGAGGTCGTCCTGCCTGTTCGGTCGGATGCCGAGCTTGTTGATTGGACCTTTTGGCGCGATGGTGATCCAACTTCGGCCCGGCCATTCTTAGCTTTTCGGCAGTCATATGCTGTTCTGCCCTCCTGTAAAATTCTCCGAGGGTCTCCGGGGGGTCCTTTGAGAACTCATAGAACAGCTGTGAGTCTCGCCGAAGGCCCCGTGTCATGGCGAGAATATGGATTTTGGGCTGGAAGTCTGGGACGCTCAGCGCTTCCCTGTTGAACCTTTCGACATAGTCCCGGATAGTCTCTCCGTTTCTCTGCTCTATGTCGAACATCTGAACAGGCATCTTTGCCGTTGGCCTGCTCCTAATGAATTGCTGTGTGAAGGCCGTTGACAACTCCTGGAACTCAGTGATGGTCCATGAAGGCAATGAATTGTACCATGCAGTTGCTGGCCCTGTGAGGGTGACTTCGAAGCACTTGCACATGGTAGCGTCGTCAGCACCGTGCATTATCATGCTGCGTCTGTACTTCGTCAGATGGGCCTGTGGATCAGTACGGCCATCATAAATCTCCAACCGAGGTACTCTGAAGTCACCTGGCATGGCTGCCTCGGCCACGGTCCGGGTGAACGGGGACCCATCTTCACAGAAGGCTCCCGTGAGCCTGTCCCGAACGGGTTTTCTGGCCATTTGTTTCTCCACCCTATCTAACCGTGCTAATATCCTCTCCATAAGTACGGTGGCACTAGGCCCTTCTTCAAGGAAGGGAGATCGTCGGCGCCTCTTCGGGGAGGGAGTTCGGCGCTGAGGGGATACGGACCTCACCTCAGGCGACGAACTCCTTCGCCGTGAGACTTTCGGTCGTTTGGACCCAGTTTGTCCCACAGGCCGTTTCCCGAGGGGTATATTTTCTGTGGAGGATTCTTCGCGCTGGTCTCCGCTTCCCGAACTACGATGAGTAGACTTGGGGCTTCTCTCCCGAGGGCGTGCTGGTGAGGGAGGCCTCTGGGCTTCCGTTTGCTGTGGCCACCTTCGGTCGATCTGCTGTGTCATTTCAGACACGACCGAACACTGAAAGTCCCTCAGGAAGCTCATGGTAATCACTAGAGGGTGATCTTCCTCGGACGCAGAAGTCCCTGGGAGTGTTTGCTCAGCAGCCGGTTGTGTCTTAGGCACGGACGGGGACCTTGGGAGTCCTTTGTCCTTAGAACGCCGAGTTTCAACGACGGCGATCTCAGAGCGGGTTCCCACAGACGGCGCCAAATGATGGCCTGGGGCCTCATCGTTTATAGTCATAGTGACTGGTGGAGAGACTTCTGGGAGGAAGAACGCCTGGAGGATGGATGGCCCAAGGGAGTGTGCCTGAAAGCTCAGAAACAAAGGGTTAGGAGGCCCCCGGAGTGTTTTTCCGGGGGGGAGCCTCCGACGCCCAAGTCAGTGGTGGCTGAGAAAAAGGCAAAGGTAATAGCACACAGGGCTGAAGAGTCTCGCCTGGTAATTTTCTCAGAGTGTGGGAGCAGTGTTTTGCCAACCAACCTCCTGCCAAGTATTTATTTCCTGGTATTTGTAGGAGTGCCTAGCCCGTTCAGATCGCGACACATGTTCGGTCGGATGTTCCCTGAGATTCCGGGCGTAGGGGACAGATAGCTGGTAGCAGGGTGCCTTGAGCCTTGTGCTGAGATGGGCCATGATGTGATTTTGATGGCGTCAGTGTGCCAGAGTGCCTATTGAGGCGGCTTTATGACGTCTGTGAAAGGACGTGTCAGAGGCTTCCTTAAATGCTTCCTTAAATGCTCCTGCCGTACTCCCGAGGTCCCTGGGTGAGGTCGTCCTTTGGTACGGACAGAGCCTCTTCGGGAAACAAGCCCTCAGTTCGGGGGTTCCCAGTTTCAGGGAGTTCCGCCTTCGGGGATATCATGTTCGGCCCGCAATAGCTGGTGCCTCTTTTCCGAAGGCGATCTGTTCACAACCTCGGGGGGCAAGTAGTATCCTCAAGTTTCCTGGCGTGCCGGGCTCGGAGTTCTTCGGCAATCTCCCGAGGTGCATGATCACACCTTTTCTCGGGTAGCGCCAGCTTCTTCTGGCCATTATCAGAGGTCCGGAAGGTGTAGAAGTAGGAAGGCCATCAAGTTCAACTTTAACGTCACCAACAATGTGGCTGAGTATGAAGATCTCATAGCAGGGTTGCACCTAGCCAGAAAAATTGGTGTAAGAAACTTGAAAGCCCACAGCGACTCCCAGCTGGTAGTTCGACAAATAGCAGAGGATTACGGGGTGAAGGACCCGGCCTTGGCAAAGTACCATGAACTCGTAGCAAAGCTCATTCGAGAGTTCGACACCGTACGAATCGAAAATGTGCCTCGGCGAGATAATGCCGAGGCAGATTGCTTCGCAAAGTTGAAAACATGCACCGAGGTACTAAACCGCCCGAGCATTGCAGTGCTGAGCATAGTAACTTCGGGAAAAGGCTGGAAAGATCCGATAAAAAGATATCTCGCAACCAATGCGCTCCCCGAAGACCCTAACGAAGCTGCAAAACTGCGAAGACGCTCAGGTCGTTTCTTCCTGATTGGAGAAGAGTTATATCGGGAGGGATATGCAAATCCACTACAGAGGTGTGTTGGCGAAGAGGATACTAAAATAATCCTCGAAGAAGTTCACGAAGGCGCTTGTGGTTCGCACATAGGAACCAACCCCCTGGCAGTAGTGATACTTCGCCAAGGACACTTTTGGCCTACCCTGAGAAAGGATGCTAGGTAGTTCGTCCAGAAATGTGGTAACTGCCAAAGACACGCAAGTATCCAAAGGACACCCTCGGAATTGGTAACTTCGGCTGACTATCCCTAGCCCTTCGCAGTTTGGGGCATAGACCTCATCGGGCCACTCCCGACAGCGCCCTGAGGCGTGAAGTTCTGCATAATCGCAGTGGATTATTTCTCTAAGTAGGTCGAGGCAAAATCCTTGGCGACTATCTCAGCAAAAGATGTGCAGAAGTTCATATGGAAGAACATTGTATGCAGATTTGGCATACCGAGGGTACTAGTAGCCGACAATGGATCCCAGTTTATACACAAGGGGTTCCAAGAATTTATCAACAACCTCGGAATAAAAATGCACTTCGCCCCAGTAGCCCACCCCCAAAGCAATGGACAAGTAGTAGTATCTAATTGGACCATAAAAGATTGTCTGAAAAATAGGTTGGGGGAAGCAAAAGGGAAATGGCTAGGAGAGCTCCCAAGTGTGTTATGGAGCTACCGAACAACACCCCGAAGAGCCACTGGGGAAACACCTTTTTCACTTGTTTTCGGTATAGCGGCCATCGTCCCAATTGAGGTAGTACAACCATCGATGCGAGTACAAGTGTTTGATGAAAGGGGAAATGACCTCGGCCTGAGAGCCAAGCTGGACATCGTCGGCGAACACAGAGAAACAGCCGAGATGAGAAGAAAAGCCTTTTAGCAAAGAGTGGCCGCGGCTATAAACTTGCACGCCAGGCCGAAGGGAATAAAGAAAGGAGACCTCGTTCTCCGAAAGGCTGAATTTGGGCCCCGAAGGGCATCCCATGGAGTACTTAACGCGAAGTGGGAAGGTCCTTATCTGGTACTTGCCGAAGTACGAAAAGGAGTTTACAAACTCGGCGATACCGAAGGCGTAGAATTAAAGAATACATGGCATTCGGATGCCTTGAAAAAATTCTATGCTTAGGATTTTGGTGAGAAAATGGTACAAGTTAGAAAAATTTCTAAGTACAAAAGTTTATTAGGAAAATTTTTCTAAGTACAGAAGCTTCTTTTCACCAGAACAGTCGTTGCTGAAAGAAAGCTTATTTACAAAGGTTATCAACCTTCTCTGAAGATTGGAGATTCACTTAAGAGAATTTCCCGAGGGTGATTCCAAGGCTAAATAAGTCTAGCTATGATCATCCAAAGTCTCTTGAGCGAACGTGAAATAAGTCTAGCTATGATCTTCCGAAGTCTCTTGAGCGAACATTTTCGGAACAGTGAGAAATAAAAGATTTTGCGCAATAGACTTAGCCAAAAATTCATGAAAGAAAGGGTCTTTATTAAGATAGATCTGCTTACAAAGTAGGAAGTTTGCCAAAAGAAGAAGTACAAAATAGAAGAAAAAGAAGGCAAATGACCCTAGTACAAACTAAGGAATCTCGGCATCTCGGGAGCCACCAGCTTCTGCGTCCTTGTCCACCGCCTTCGGCGCCAGAAGAGGGAAGGGCAGTTTAAGGTGCTCGATTTTGGACCAAGACCACCGAGGCCCCTCGGGGATGTTTAGGGCCTCCAAAAAGGAGAGGTCCGAGTCTGGGAACCTCTGCAGAACTTGATGCCGAGCAAGGCAGAAGCCGTCTTGGAAACCGACCTTTGTCATTTCGTCAGCTTTCTCCTTCTCGACTGCTAGCTCATCACGTTCCCTCTCCAGATCAGCAACCTCCTTCTTCAGTGCCTTCATCTTCTTCTTCTTCGGCTCCTTCTTCAAAGACTCGACCTTGGCCTAGAGCTCGGCCTTCTCAGCAAGCACATTCGCCAGGAGAGCCTCAGACTCTGACTTCTCCTTTTGAAAAGCTTCGTTTGCCGAAGTCAGCTCCGCCACCTTGGAGCCAAGGTCAGAAATCTTCTGGGAGGAGTCCTTCAAAAGTTCCTCTTTTTCCTTCAAGAACTCCTCCTGAACGGCAGCAACCTCCTTCTTCGCAGCTTGAGCCATCTCCGTGTTCTTGGCAACCAAGTCGGAACACATGGCCTTAGATTTTTCTATGCAGTCTAAGGCCGAGACTCGGAATGCCGCTTGCCTCACTGCCCGAACCCTGAGGAAGCCAGTGAACCCCAGCAGCTGCAAAGAAGTAAGAGCAAAGTCAGTAAGGCAAAAAATAATAAGCCAAGTACTTACAAGAAATGAAAAAGGAGAAAACAAAGGCGAGAAGTATACCTGGGCAGCGTGCTCGGAAACTTTTGCAGCAAGGGACTCATCGTCCGGGCACGCCTCGGAAATGGCCTTGAAGGAGGCCTCGGTGAGGATCCCCTTTGAAATTTGGTTGGCCATTTGCTGGCCGTTGCCAGAGTACAAGTTCATGTCCTCCGTAAACGACCAGAAAGGCTCCCTTGGGATCTTCCCCTTCGGGATATGGGAATCCCGAAGGGCCTATTTCCGGGCGTGCTCAACCATCCAGCCCGAAGATGGTACCTCCTCTGCACAGCAAAACAAGAAGCTTGTCAAGACAAATAAATCCTCAAAGTTCAAAAGATAAAGGCACCATAGCTTGTCTAAAAAACGAACCTGGCAGCACCTCGGTGGCGTCATCATTAGCGTTCTGGACCCCCTCAGCAGAATCTCCTTGCTTTTTTCCTTTCGGCGCTCCTCGGCAGAAGGGACTTCCACCAAGGCGTCCAGAAGAGCCGCCGAGGAAGTGGGACTCCGAGAAAGGGCGTTAGCAGCGACCTCGGACCGCTGGGCAACACCAGCGTCAGGCTCTTCCCGCACCTCCTCGGGAATTTTCGGCTGACGAGGAGGTGCGTCTTTCTTCGCCTGTTTGGCTGAAGATGGCCCGGCCCCAGACGCTTTCCGCCTTCAGGAGACGGCCTTCTTCATTTGCTCCCCCTTCTCGGCTTGACTGAGGAAGAGCGCCTTGTAGTAAGCAGCGGACTCATCGCCCATCTCTGAAACAGAAGGAAAACATCAGTGTGAGTCTAAGATGTGTCTATAACAAAAAAAACTTTTGAGATAAATTACGCTCACAAAAGGTCTCATAAGTAACCTCCTCCCGAAGGAGTTTTACCAGCCAGGAGTCTTTCCCTGCGATAGCAGGAGCCGGCATCTCGAGGTCCGTCTCGTGCTCCTTCACTACCTCTAGCTCCCGAAGGACCTCCTCGGTCATCAGCTTCCACATGATGGGGAAAGGGTAGAGGGAGCGTGAAGGGACCTCGGAATCCCAGTCGGAGAGTGCTCGGATCCGTCTGTCGAAGTCCATGAATCTAGGTGCCAACTTAGGAGTCAGCAGCATCCTTGGATCTACGACATCTGTCTCCAGCCTTCCCGAAGCCCACAAGGTCGGAATGTACGACCAGGCCTCCTCCATCTTTAGAAAAAAGAATTTTTCTTGCCACCCTCACCAACTGTCCTTAGTGGCGAAGGTGAACATATACTTTCTGCTCCCTGATCCCCGGGGCAGCATGAAGTAAAAGCCACCTTTCGGGACCGCGTAGAGCTTATAGTACGACATGAGCATTTAAGGAGCCTTTGACATGTTGCCCCCAGGCACTACACGCCGCCTCAAATGGCGATCTGACACGCTGACACCGTCCGAGTCTTGTCACAACCTATCTCGGACCAAGATTCAAAGAGCCTACAAACGGCTACTTGTCCCCTACGCCTGAAAGTACAGAGAGCATCCGACCGAACACGTGTCGTGATCTGAACAGGCTAGGCACTCCTGTAAATACCAGGAAACAAGCCCTGGCAAAGGGTCCGACCCTGTCTCCCTGAGGAAAATAAAAACAAGCAAGGCCACTTAACCCCTTAGTGCTCCTCCTCTATCTTCCTTCAGGACATTAACTTGGGCGTCGGAGGCTCCTCCTCGGAAAAACACTCTGGGGACCTCCTGACCTCTTTTCTTCTGAGCATTTCAGGCACATTCCTCTGGGGAACCTTTGCTCCAGACGTCTTTCCTCACAGGAATCCCCTCCCGAAGTCATAATGGCACCCGACGAAGATGCTGCTGGGCATCAATTTGTTTTTCTTTGCTCTTACTTTGCTCTCGTTTGCTCTTGCGTCTTCTCTTGTCTTTTTCCTTTTTTTGGTGATGGTTTTCAAGGCGGAGCGATTCCTGGCATCTTGCACGACGGTGTCCAGGAATCCTGATTTCGGCAAGACTTTTGGTGGGTTCTTCCTTCGGTTTTTTCTTTTCCTTTAGCTTCTTGAAGTCATTTTTCTTCTTTCCAAAGTCTCTCTTTTGGTCAACCATGTCTTCGGCTATTCCCGAGAGCTAGCAATCTCTTATGTCTCACCCTTGTTGTTCCAGTTCTGAAAAATTAGAGAAGTGGACAACCAAATTTTTTCTTCCTTCCTACGCCACCACGAGGTTACCGCACCTCGGTCATTTTAACTTTATGAATCAGGACGACGAGGTTACCATTTTTCGAGCCTAACTGAAGGCCGGACTTCGGTATCCTCCAGCAATGATGATTTGCGACTTTTTCCAATTTCATGGCATAGCCGTAAATCAGCTTCCTCCCAACTCGTACTGCTATTTCAACGCCTTTATCTGCATGTGCAGGGTCTTCGGGGTAGAACCCCATTTTATCTTGTTCATGCAGTATTATAAGCTCTATCCGGTCCTGATGGTGGCTTTTATTTCATGCTACCTCAGGGATCTGGGAGTAAGAAATTTATGTTCACCTTCGCTACCAAGGATAGCTGGCGAGGGTGGGAAAGGAAGTTCTTCCTAAAAATGGCGGAGGCCTGGTCGTATGTTCTGACTAAGTGGGCTCGGGGAAAGCTGGAGACGGATGTCGTGGATCCCAAGAAATTGCTAACTCCCAAGTTGGTGGCGAGGTTTGAAGACTTCGACAGACGTATCCGTGCTGTCGCCGACTGGGATGCCGAGGTCCCTCCACGCTCTCTCTACCCCTTCCCCATCATGTGGAAACTCATGACTGAGGATATTCTTCGGGAGTTGGGGGTGGTTAAGGAGCACAAGACGGATCTTGGCATGCCAGCTCCTACTGCCGAGGGGAAGGACTCTTGGCTGGTGAAGCTCCTTCGGAGAGAGCTCACTTATGAAGCCTTCTTTGAAAGTAAGTTCCTTTCAAATTTTTTCAGCATAAGTGCCTGTCTGGACTCACACTGATGTTTTCCCTCTTTTTTAAAGATGGGCGAAGAGTCTGCTGCATACTATAAGTCTCTCTTCCTTGGTCAGGCCGAGAAGGGAGAACAAATGAAGAAAGGCGTCTCCAATAGGCACAAGACTACTGGGAGCGGACCGTCTTCGGCTAAGAAGGCAAAGAAGGATACCCTTCTTCCACCCTCGGAAGATGTGGCGGAGGTCGGAGGTGTCATTGCAACTTCCATGGAGGTTGGTGGTGTCATTGCAACTTCCACGGCTCGCCGAACCTGAAACTCCCACAGAGTTTCCTGCCGAGGTGGTCGCTGTTACTGCTTCTCTGAGTCTCGCCACGTTGGTGGATCTTTTGGGCTTTTTGGCAGGGAGTGCCTCTGCCAAGGAGTTGGAAAAACGCCGAAGGGACAAAGGCAAACATGTCCCTGCTGACGTGGAAGAGGTCCGGGACTCCGACGACGACATTGCTGAGGTTGCGCTAGGTTTGTCTCTTATCGCCTTTTCGGTTTTTGCAATCTCATGGCTTTCTCAGTCAAGGAGTTTTGCCTGATGAGACGCATGTTTTCTATTTTGCAGGGGACTTGGCGCCCTCAGCTTGGATGGTTGAGCATGCCCAAAGGTGGGCGCTTCGGGATTCCCACGTCCCAAAAGACAAAGTTCCGAGGGAGCCGTTCTGGCCTTTCACGGAGGACATGAATCTATTCTCCGAGGATTGCCAGGAAATGGCTCCCTAGATGGTGAGGGGCGTACTTACTCAGGCTTCCTTCAAGGCAGTTGCCGAGGAGTGTGCCTCCGAGGATTCCCTTGCCTCTAGAGTTTCCAAGCATGCCGCTTAGGTAATTCTTCAGGCTCCTTCATTTTTCCTCCCACTTTTTTGCCTAAGTGTTTTGGCTTTTCCTTGTGTCAATTTCGCTAAGTACCTTCTTTCTTTGCAGCTTCTGGGGTATAGTGGATACCTTCGGGCTTGGGCAGCAAAGCAGTCTTCGGTCTGAGCTTGGGCCGAAGATAAATTGGAGAAGGCCAAGGTTTTCTATGCTAACTCGGTTGTGACGAACACTGAGTTGAACCGTTTAGCCAAGCAAAAGGTTGCCCAGCTTCGGGAGGAGTTCTTGAAGGGCCAAGAGGATCTCTTGAAGGACTTCTCCAAGAAGATGTCCGACCTTGGTGAGAAGGTTGTGAGCTTAACCTCGGCCAACGAGGCCATTCAGAAGGAGAAATAAGAAGAAGCTGCTCTCCGGACGAAGGCTCTTGCTGACAACGCTGAACTTCAAGCCAAGGTTGACTCGCTGAAGAAGGATTCGAAGAAGAAGATAAAGGAGTTAGAGAAGGAGGTCACGGACCTTCGAAAGGAGGTTTCGGATCTTCAGAATGAGACGGACGACTTGGACATAGAAAAAGACAAAGCCGTCCAGGCGACGAAGGTTGCCTTTCAGGACGGCTTCTGCCTAGCTCGTCACCAATTTCTTAAGAAATATCCAGACTTTGACCCTTCCTTCTTGGCTGCCCTGGATATTCCCGAGGGTCCTTGGTGGACTTGGTCAAAAGTTGAGTTCCTCAACCTGCCAGTTGCCCCTCCTTCTGCACCGAAGGCGGTGGCCAAAGACACAAGAGTCGAAGCTTCCCATGATGCCAAGGTCCCTTAGATATTCTAGGGGCTTTGCCTTCTTCTTGTTCTTTGTATTTTTCTTCTTGTAACCTTCTCCTTGTACTAAGACCTTCTTCAATGAATTTTCCTTCATAATTTAGTTAAATCTTTTGAGCAATTTTTCCTTGTTGTCCCGACCACTTTCGGTCAAGGGACTTCGGAAAGGTATGAGCAATTTTTGTTTCCCAATTGTCTAGACCTCTTTCGGTCAAGGGACTTCAGAAAGGTACATTTTGCTCGTTTCATTGGCCAACCTTCGGGTAAACTTTCTTTGTTTCCGAAGTTTACTCAGGCAAGTTTTAGCCTGTCTTTGTCGACCGTACTTGATGGACTTCACCTGTTTTGGTCATATAACCCAACCATCTTTGGAAGGAAAATAGGACTTTCTGGAGTCAATGGACTTCACCCCTTTTTGGGCGTATAACCCAGTCATCCTTGGAAGGAAAATAGGACTTTCGGGAGTCAATGGACTTCACCCTTTTTTGGGCGTATAACCCAGTCATCCTTGGAAGGAAAATAGGACTTTCGGGAGTCTGTGCTTCAGCTTTGTTTGGCAAGTACTTTCAGATAGAGGAAAACTTCTGTACTTAGAGAAATTTCTCTCTTGTACAATTTCTCATGTAAAATTCTAAGTATAGAATTTCTTTAAGGCATCTGAGTGCCATGCATTTTCCAGTTTTCCTCCTTCAGCGTCGCCAAGCTTGTATACTCCCTTTCGGACCTTGTCTAAGACCAGATAAGGCCCCTTCCCATTTGGCCGAAGTACCCCATGGGATGGTTTTTGGGGTTTAGACTCGGCCTTTTGGAGGATGAGGTCTTCTTCCGTTATTCCTTTTGGCCTATCATGCAGGTTTGCATTTATGGCCACCTTTTGCTGAAAGGCCTTTCTTCTGAGCTCAGCCATTTCTCAGTGTTCGTCAACTAGGTCGAGCTTAGTCCTCAACCCGAGGTCATTTCCTTTTTCGCCGAACACCTGTATTCTAACTGATGGCCGTACTACTCCGTTGGGTATCATGGCCTCTATACTGGAGGTAAGTGAAAAAGGTGTCTCCCCCGTGGCCCCTCAGGGAGTTGTCTGAAGACTCCCCAGTACAGTAGGAAGTTTTCCTGGTTTTTTCCCCTTACTTCCCCCAACCTCTTTTGTAGTCCCTCTTTTATAGCTATGTTGGCTACCTCCACTTGTTTGTTGCTCTGGGGTTGAGCTAGTGGGTCGAAGTGCTTTCTTATTCCGAAGTCGGTGACGAATTCTTGGAATCCCTCATCCATAGACTGGGAACCATTATCGGCCATTATCACCGTCGGTATGCCAAATCTGCATATCATGTTCTTCCAGATGAACTTTTGTATATCTTTGCCGGAATAATTGCCACGGGTTCTGCCTCCACCCACTTAGTGAAGTAGTCTGCTACTACTACGCAGAACTTCACTCCTTCGGGTGTTATCGGGAATGGCCCGGTGAGGTCTATGCCCCATACTGCCAAGGGGCAAAGGTAACCTTTCGGGGTTATCCACTCCGAAGGCAGCCTTTGGGTGCTGGTGTGTCTCTGGAAATTTTCACACCTTCTGGATGAATTGTCTTACACCCTTTTTACCGGTACATCTTTGTAGTGAACTTGCGTACCCCTGCCGGTATAATTCCTCCTTAATTAGGGGACATCGTCCCGAATATCTTCGCAATTTTTGCCACTTCATGAGGATTTTTGGGACTCTTTGGTTGCGAGATACCTCTTTGTAGGGTCTTTCCACCCTTTGTCCGAGGTTGCTATACTCAGTGTTGCCATGCTCGGATGGCCCAGCACTTTGGTAACCACATTTGATTGCTCTGGTGGCCTCTCTACCCTCGGGCTCCCGAGGGGCTACTCAAGCGCCCTGATGTTCTGCGCTCGGGGTTCCATGGAGTTTCCACTCTAGATCTACCTTTGCTCGGTTTCCCTCGTTGGTTTTAGCATTTTCTACTCCTAGGATTTTGGCAACGAAGTCTGCCAGTGCCTAGGCTTTCATTGCCCTTCTGGGCTTGTACATGCTGCAGTATTCTCCGAGCTCGATGCACCCTTTTGATGATCTTCCCCAAATGCTCTACCCTTTTCATGATGTCGCGTAGAGGCGAGTTACTCCGGACAGTAGAGTCATAGCCTTCTTCCTGCAAATAGCAAGGCGTAGATGGCTTTTTTGGGTAATCGGCATATGCCCTTGTTGCCGAGGAGACGACAACTTTTCTTTACGTGCAGAACTCCTTCGACGGGGAGCTCGAGGTCGTTTTGACCCTGCTTCTCCCGCAGGTTGCGTTTTGAAGGGTATGTTTCCCGTCGAGGACTCATCTTCGTTGATCTCTCATTCCGAACTCCCGTGAGTTAACGTGGGATCCTTCTCCTAAAAAGGTACTGGTCGGGAGGGCCTTCGGCCAGAATTTAGCTGCGGCCATCTTCGGTCTAACTGCTGTGTCATTCCAGCCATGACAAGGCGTGGGAACTCGCACAGGAAGCCTATGGTAGCAGTCAGAGGACGTTCATCCTCTAGCACGGAAGTCCCTGCTGCAGTCGTTCGACTGCTGGTTGAACCTATGGCGCGGACGGAAACCTCGGAGGTCCCTTGTGCTTAGAACACAGAGTTTTAACAACGATGACCTGGAACTGAGATCCCACAGACGACACCAAATGATGGCGATGAGGGCCATCAGCATCTCCACTGTGTGTCGTGGAGAATGCAACAGGAGCTTCCGGAGGTGTAGGCGAGCCCTGAAAAAAGGTGCTCTGTGTGGATTACCTGTGATGGCCGGCAGCATCTTCACGTGGCAGGCATGGTGAGGCCAAGAAGGACTTCCGGTATGAAAGAGAGGTCCGAAACAGGGATTCCTCAGGAGGACTGGCCTGAAACACTCAGAAAACAGGGGTTAGGAGGTCCCCGGAGTCTTTTTCCGGGGAAGAGCCTCCGACGCACAAGTCAGTGCTTTGGGAGGGGTGGAGAGAGAGAGCAGCAAGTACCAGAGAGTCTTGCCTATCCGTGTTTTCTTTTGAGGGCTGGAATGAGAGGATTCAGAGCGAAGAGAGGAGAGAGAGAGAGGTCCCCTGCCTGTGACCATTCCCCTGGTATATATAGGAGGGGGTGAGCCCTTCAGATTGCAGCACGTGTATGGACGAACACCATCCATACTTCTGGGTATAGGGCGCCCCTAGCTGCCTACAGGCTCCTCGGGCCACGAGCTGCGATAATCATAGCGCTACATGACAGGACGTAGGCAGTGGAGACGCGTCAGAGTACTGCGTGTAGGGTGTACGGGCGTAATGTCAGAGGCTCCTTAATGGCTCCTGTCGTACCTCCGGGGTCCCCTTGGTTTATGTCTCACTTCGGAGTGAAGGACATTTTCCCGGAGTTGCAGCGGTACTTCGAGGCATTCCCTGGCTCCGAAGTTAGCCCTTCGGGGGACTTTCACCTGCAGAAGGTGGCTGGCACTTCTCCCCGAAGCTGACTCGGTCGCCCTCCCGATAGAGGCGATACGGTAGTTTCCCGAGGTTGGTATTGGCGGGGTGCCGAGGTCGCGTGCCTCAGGCGTTTGGCTCCCTCCTTTCCAGGGTCCTTAGGTGTTTGGGGCGAGAGCACTTTGGCTATCAGAGGCCATTATCCTTATCGAAGTAGTGCGGCCATCAGTCAGAGTACAAGTGTTCGATGAAGGAGGAAATGACCTCGGATTGAGAACAAAGCTTGACCTGATGGACGAACATAGAGAGATGGCCAAACATAGAGAGATGGCCAAACTCAGAAGGAAAGCCTTTCAGCAAAGAGTGGCCACACCCGCGAACCTGCGCGTTAGGCCAACAGGAATAAGGAAAGGAGACCTTGTTCTCCGAAAGGCCGAATTTGAACCCCGAAAGCCGTCTTATAGGGTACTTTGAGCGAACTGGGAAGGGCCTTACTTGGTCGTTGACGAAGTCCCGAATGGAGTCTATAAGCTTGGCGACTCCGAAGGTGGAGAATTGAAAAAGACATGGCATTCAGATGCCTTGAAGAAGTTCTATGCTTAGAACCTTGGTAAGAGATTGTACAAGTTAGAAAAAGTTTCTAAGCACCAAAGAACTCTCGCCGAACAAGGCTTAGAAGCTTGTCAAATTTACTTGGCCATTCTAAAGTTGATTAGGTCATTCTCCCAAAAAGTAAGTCCATTTAGGCCAAAATTTTGAAAGGGAATTCGTTGAAAGTGAACGTTTTTCCTAAAGACGGTTAATAGAGCAAGAAAAAAAGTGGTCGGGATAACTGGGAAATAAAAGTTATTGCTCAAAGACTTAGCAAAATTATGGAAAGGGGAAAAATTTCATTGAAGAAGGCCTTATTACAAGGAGAAGGTTACAAGAAGAAAAATTACAAAGAAAAAGAAGGCAAAGGTCCTAAGGCATCTAAGGGACCCCGGCGTCCTTGGAAGCTCCCGCTCCTGTGTCCTTAGCCACCGCCTTCGGTGTCGGAGGAAGGGCAAATGGCAGGTTGAGGTGCTCGATTTTCGACCATGTCCACCAAGGCTCCTCCGGAATGTCGAGGCTAGCTAAGAAGGAAAGTTCGAGGTCTGGGTCTTTCTTCAAAACTTGGTGGCTAGCCAGACAGAGGCCATCCTGGAAGGCAACCTTGGTCGCCTGGATAGCCTTGTCTTTTTCGAGGGACAGCTCATCCACCTCGTCCTGAAGGTCAGCAACCTCCTTCCTCAACGCCTTCACCTTTTTCTTCTTCGGCTCCTTCTTCAAAGCCTCGACCTCAGCTTGAAGCTCGGCGTTGTCACCAAGCACCTTCGCCAGTAGAGCAGAGTCTTCCTCTTTCCCCTTTTGGTAGGCCTTGTTGGCCGAAGTTAGGTTCACTACCTTCGCGCCGAGGTCGGACATCTTCTGGGAAAAATCCTTCAAGAGCTCTTCTTGGCCCTTCAAGAATTCCTCCCGAAGTTTTACGACCTCCTCCTTGGCTATCCGGCCTAACTCTGCATTTTTTATAACAGAGTTGGCGCAGAAGACCCTGGCCTTCTCCAAACGGTCATCGGTCCAAGTTCGGACCGAACCTTGCTTTGCCGCCCAAGCCCGGAGGTATCCACTATACCCCAGAAGCTAAAAAAACAGAAGATACTTAGTCAAAAATGCACAAAGGGAACCAAGTACTTAGAAAAGCAGGGAGAAAAATAAAGGGCCTAAAGAAGTACCTGGGCAGCATGCTCAAAAATTTTGGAGGCAAGGGTCTCCTCTTTAGCGCACTTTTCGGCAACCGCCTTGAAGGAAACCTGCGTGAGTACACCCCTTGCCATCTGAGGAGCCATTTTCTGGCAGTCCTCGAAGAACAAGTTCATGTACTCCATGAACGACCAAAAAGGCTCCCTCAGAACCTTGTCCTTCGGGACATGGGAGTCCAGAAGAGCCCGCCTTCGGGCGTGATCCGCCACCCAAGATGAGGGTGCCAGTTCTTCTGCAAAATTAAAAGTATGAGTCTCGTAAAGGCAAACTCTCCTAGTCATACTTCAACAAGATTAAAAGAAAAGGTGTCTAAGGAACAAACCTGGCGCAACCTCAGCGACGTCGTCATCGGAGTCTCTGACCTCCCCCACCTCAGTAGGAACATGTTTGCCCCTACTTCTTCGGCGCTCCTCGAGTTCCTCAGCAGAAGGGTCTACAGCCAAGGAACCCAAAATATCTGCCGAGGTGGCAGGACTTCGAGAAGCTGCACTTGTGGCCACCTCGGTCGACAGAACGGTTGGGACCTTGGGTTCGCTGCCAACCTCCGTGACATCCTCCAGTGGCGGGGGAAGGGCATCCTTCTTCACCTTCTTGGCCGAAGACGGCCCACTCCCAGATGTCTTGCGCCTCCTAAAAGCGCCCTTCTTTGTTTGTTCCCCCTTTTCAGCTTGCCCGATAAAGAGGGACTTGTAGTAGGCAGCAGACTCGTCGCCCATCTCTGAAAAAGAAGGAAAACATCAGTGTAAGTCCAGACGGGGCCTCATAAGTGAGCTCCCCCCGAAGGAGCATCACTAGCCAGGACTCCTTCCCATTGATGGCAAGAACTGGCATGGTGAGGTCCGTCTTGTGCTCCTTAACTACCCCCAACTCCCGAAGGACCTCCTCGGTCATGAGCTTCCACATGATGGGGAAGGGGTAGAGGGAGCGTGAAGGGACCTCGGCATCCTAGTCGGCGACAGCACGGATACGTCTGTCGAAGTCCACAAACCTCACCGCCAACTCGGGAGTTAGCAGCTTCTTGGGGTCCACGACATCCGTCTCTAGCTTTCCCAGAGCCCACTTGGTCGGGACGTACGACCAGGCCTCCGCCACCTTTAGGAAGAAGAACTTCCTTTGCCACCCTCGCCAGCTGTCTTTAGTAGCGAAGGTGAACATGAACTTTTTGCTCCCTGATCCCCGAGGTAGCATGAAGTAAAAGCCACGCTTCGGGACAGGATAGAGCTTATAGTATTGCATGAACAGGATGAAGTGAGGCTCTATTCCGAAGACCCCGCACATGCAGAGGAAGGCGTTAAAATAATAGTATGAGTTCGGAGGAAGTTGATTCACGGCTATGCCATGAAATTGGAAAAAGTCGCAAATCATCCTCGATGGAGGAAATTGAAGTCCGGCCTTCAGTTGGGCTCGAAAAATGGTAACCTCATTGCTTTGGTTCAAAAAACTATAATGACCGAGACGAGGTAACCTCGTGACGGCATATGAGGGAAAAAAAAATTTGGTTGTCCACTTCTCTAATTTCTCCGAAGTGGAGCAACAAGGGTGAGGCATGAGAGGTTGCCAGCTCTCGGGGATGGATTCAACAGACATAAGGGGGACAGCTTGAACAGGCACGAGGGGGACAAAGGAAGACATAGTCTATCAAAGAAAAGCAACCTCAAAAAAAGAATGGAGGGACTTCGCGAAGAAGAAAAATGACTTCGGAAAGCTAGAGAAAGCAGAAAACGAAGAAGCCAAAGGACCTCTAGAATCGGAACCCACCAAAAGTTTTGCCAAAATCAGGGTTTGAGGACGCAGTCGTGAAAGATGGCTGGAAAACGCACCGCCGCTAGCACCGCCACAAAGAAAGAAGAAAAGGCACGACGAGCAGACGAGAGCAAAACGAGGGCAAAGAGAAAGCAAGTGAAGATTATGACGGAATGAGGTTTATATAGACCGAGGAAGGGTAACCGAATCGACGTCATAATTGCTCCACAAAGGTGAAATGTCGCCATAATTACCTCTCGTGCATGGAAAGATGTGCTTGCTGTAACCGACGTGACTATCCCCAACCAGCGCCTGCCACGTGTCGCCCGACGCGAGAAACTAGGACGCACTTTCTGACATCTCAAAAACCCGGGCACGCCACTCTAGACTGACATGCCTAGATTCGAGACGCAAAGGGCCACTGACCTACAGCAGAAAAAATAAAAAATTGAGCATCTCGAGGACACCAAGGGCCAGACAGTGACTCCTGTCTGGACAAGGCTTGCCTCCTGGTGGCGAAGTGCCTTCTCCGCGAACGTCACACTCCGAGTCCTGAAAAGCGCCCCCAGAAGGACCACTAGCCGAAGTCTCCCCTTCAGCTTTCCGAGGGGGGGGGTGGATATGATAGCCGAAGTACTATCGCCCCATTAACCTGAGAACTTCGGCAAAGTATCATGCTCGGTAAATCCGGTATCACCCATAAGGAATGCCAGTGCCGACCTCGAAAAAGAGGGAGTCTGGCGCCTTAGGAACACGACCTCGGTAGTCCTCCAGTGCTACCGAGGACGACGATACCGACCTCGGGTGTCTAGCATGTTGCCTCCCTCGAGAGGCCGGCCGAACTAGCTTCGGGGGAGAAGGACGAGCCACCTTCGGTAGGAGAGAATCCCCCCGAAGAAGAAACTTCGAAGCTAGGGAATCCCTCGAACTACCGGCATGACTCTGGGAGAAGGGCCTTCACTCCGAAGGGCGACCTGAGCCAAGGGGACCTCGAGGGTACGACAGAAGCAATTAAGGAACCTCTGACATGTCACCCGTACACGCTACACGCCGCCTTCATATACGCTCTGACACGCCGACGCCACCTACGTCTTGTCATGTAGGGCTACTCCGGCCCTAGCCCATGGCCCAAGGAGCCTCTAAGCGGCTGAAGGCCCCCACGCTAAAAAAGGTACAGATTATATCCGACCGAACACGTGTCACAATCTGAACGGGTTACCCCCTCCTATATATATCAGGGAAATGGTCTCAGTAAGGGGATTTTTTCTCTCCTCCTTCCTCTAGAGAAAATGTAACAGGCAAGAATCCTCGGCCCTTAGAACTCCCTCTCCTCCTTTAAAACACTAACTTGGGCGTCGAAGGCTCCTCCCCAGAAAATGACTCCGGGGACCTCCTAACCCCTGTTTTCTGGATGTTTCAGGTAGATTCTCTTGGGAAATCTACACTTCAGGCATTCCCTCACACCAGAAGTCCCTCTCGGCCACATTACCATGTCACACGACGAAGATGCTGCTGGGCATCAGGCTCTATTTTCCAAATGCTATAACAAAAATTTTTCAAGTTTACATTAGAATTATTTCCAATGGCTTAGTCATTAGAAAATCATGCTTCAAACTGCAAGAGGCTAGACAATTGACTGCATTAGCTGCTGGCCTATTGGTACTTACCTATGGCTTACCAATGGCCAAAGCAGTTGATAAATTGCTAAACCATAAAGAAAGCTAGTGAGATTTCTATAGCTAGTAAAGTGTTACATCATGTGACCAATGGTTGACCTATAAGTCGTAGACAACTTTTTCAATGCTTGCATACTTAACAGTCTAATTTACAATGGCCTAGTGTTGAAAATGCAAAATTTCCAATGACTATCATTGGAAACAACTGTTGGAAAATGATGGTTTTTAGGCTATTAAATATCATCGTGGATAGATGTAAAAATGAACATATTTTATTATAATATTTTTATTATTGATACTTGCATAAATTTTTTGGCCTTTTCATTGTATGGATCCCACATATATAGTTCTTAAAGGAATCCATAATTTTGAAATGAAATTTTCCAACAAATCTTCCATGATTGCAAAGAGAATGTTGGTTGGCAATAAAATACTTACAAATGCATGGCCAAGTGGTGGCCTGCGGCGGCTTCATCATGTGTCATTGTACGGATAGGGAAGACTTCTAATGGAGGAGAGCACTTATGGAGGAGATTCCCCAGTGGAATGTACCTGAAATACTCCAGAAAACACAGGTCAGGAGGTCCCCGGTGTGTGTTTCCGGGGAGGAGCCTCCGACGCCCAAGTCAGTATATTCAGATAATTGGATTATGTGTTTCTTTTTGTATTCAAAGAGAACTCTTTTTCTTCTCCTCCCTTACCCCGCTAGGACGCTTTCTGGGTATTTTATAAAGGAGGCGTACAGAAGCCATTTTCCTCTTGTGGTCACTCCAGATCACGACACGTGTCCGGAGGGATGCGATCCCTGCTTTTTCGGGAGCGAAGGGACGTCTATCTCAGCAAAGGTCGCCTGGTTGACAGCCTAGGCATTCCGAGAGTGTCGTATCCAGACGTCCCTCTGATGGCGTGCTCCAGTGATAGTGTGTCAGAATGTACTTGGGGGACGACTTTTATGGGGAGGTGTCAGAGGCTCCTTAAATGCTTTGTTCGTACTTTCCGAGGTTACTCTGACGTCACGGGGAATGTATTCCCCGAGGATGGGTCCTCCGAGGGATACCCCTGTTTCCGAAGGGGCTCTGATCTCTCTACCGAGGTTGGTCTTGCCTTTTCCCAAGGAAGCGAATTCTCTACATTAGGCCAGGGGGATCGTTCATCCTTCCGACCTCGGCTGGGTGTTTCCCTCTGGCGAAGTCGATACTCCGTCAGGTCTAGGGGCTCAGCCAGTGATGGGCACCTCGGCTATCACCAAGAATGATGCATTATACTCTATTTTGTAATCGGTTTTGAAGCTATTTTTCTTACTTTTAAGTGTTTTTTCCTTTTTTTTTTTTTTTTTGGATTGAAGGGTAAGAATCAAATTTTATGAAAATTGGAAAAACTTCTTAAAAGGCACTTTGAGATCCATGTATCGAGTACTATATGCACAACTACTATTTGTTGGTATTATTCACTTATTGTATCAAGTACTGATCATCAGCTATAGCAAGTGCTATTCATCATGATCACATACTTTGTAAGAAAACATTTTAGGTAATTTCACTAGAGTCAAAAAGGACCTCACTATTATGATTTCACTTGTAATAGCAAATCATTACTTAGTAACACTCTTTCTTGTGAGCTAACCTCCTTTATAATGAGATCCCCTAATATATGCACTAGAAGACTAGTTTCCTTTCATTTTGGTGGAAAGGTGGACCATAACTCTAAGACACCACAAAATGTAGATCTAGAGAGGGTCTTGCAATGGACCGTAGCTCTTTTAAAGCTTGATGGAGCAAAGAGAGATGGTTGGGCTTGGATAGTAAGATTCAACACCTTATGAATGTATCTTTATCAGGTTCCTTGCTTCCTTGCTCTCATTTCCATGTTTCTCTTAAGTTTTGTTTGGAAATATTTTTTTCAATTAATGTTAGAGTTTTGAATGATTTATTTAACAGTATAGTTGAAGCCATTAAAGCTAAAAGCCAAAAGCCATTATAGGATAACTTTTTTAAAAATCTAACGCTAATCACTGATATTAACACCAAATGGCCTTAGTTTGTTGAGTTTTGATTATTGTAGCCATGGAGCAAATTTATTTAGCTTTTTGACGTATTATTTTGATGGTATGATTTGTTTAAGATTCATTATTCTTCCCATGATTGTCTTTTGTGTCTGTGGATGTGGCAATTAATTGTGGTATATAGTGTACTTGGCTTGGATGACCATGATACCTTTAAGGCTTTAAGTAAACTTAAAAGTGAAAGTTTGGTGTCCTTTATTGTGATGACTCTCCTAGTCAATGACCAGCTTTGGCTTGGTATGTTTATTTTATTTATGTGTTTTCGCTTAAGCCCCTTAAGTTAGCATCTTGTTAAGCAAGAAAGACAAGCTAAGTTTAAGTAACGGTGAGTTCCTAAGTGAGATTTGGCACCTAAGAGTTAAAAGGGCAAAATGGTGATTTTGACCCAAGTAAATGACATGACTATAATTTTGATTAAATTAGGGTCATGTAAGGAATTTTGACTAGTTAAATCAAAACCATAAGTATTCTAGTCATTAGAATCATCTTTTGAAAGAAAAGTGGAAAAATTGCACTAAGTGCTTAATTGAGCTATTTATGCCTTAAGTGGCTTAAGTGTCCAAGAGGCTAAGTGTAAGAGGCTTTTGGGAATACTTTAAGACCAAAGAGGGATGGTTTTATGTGTGTTTTTAGTGACTAAAATGAAGCAAATGAGAACTTGAAGGTTAAGGGACAAGAAAATAAGAAGTGAGTTGGTGGAGTTGGTAGGATATGTCTACCAAGTCTTTGACTCCATTTTGTTTTGTTCCTTTCCCAAATTTCATGGCTCCCTCTCCTTACTAGATTTCCTACTTCAAACCTCCCTAATTCCACAAGTTTTCATTGAATTTAATGGTCCCAAGGTGAATCCAACAAGCCTCTAATTTGTTCTTGGTATTTTTGCTCCCAATTGGCTCTTTGATACATGTTTTGAGATTAAAATCTAAGGTAAGCTTCTTGGTTTTTTTAAGCTGGTTTTTTTAAGTTGTTTGTGTAGCTAGAAATGGTCTTAATTTGATGTTCTTGGTGCCATATCATGCTGGTTTTAGGATTGGAACTCAAGAGACCTAGGTTGAGCTCAACTATCCTTGTGCTTTGATTCTTCCTTTATGGATGAATTTGAGGTAAGGGTTCAAGTTAATTTAGCTAAAATAATGCATAAAAATGTGTTATTATATGTAGGAATGAATTAGAAGTAAGACCCGTGTAAATTGGCCTTGGAATTAGAAGGTTTGAGCAAGTTTTGTGGAAGTTTGCGCATTGTTGTGCAATGCTGAAGAGCATTGGTGATGCATCGCAATTGGTGACGCCATTTGGTGATGCATCGCCAATCAACACGTCGTTGATGATTTTCCAGGAAGCTAGAGCATTGATGCCATTGGTGATGCATCACTGAAAGTGTCTCCAAGGTATAAGTCCCTCAAGTTTAGGGCGTCCTAAAAATGTCTCAACCTCTCGATTATCATCCGTCAGCTATTCTAAGATGTTCGGTAACCTTGGTTGGTTCTAAAACTCATTCTTAAGGTATGAATTATGCATTATTTAAGTTGTAGCTAAGTAGTATGGTTAAAGTAGAGCTAAGTAGAGTGGCTAAAGGCTAAAAGTGCTCAAGTTGTCAAGGGGCACTAAGGGGATTAAGTAGGGTTTTGGAGGCTTCATTGGCCTAGGAGAGAGGTCTTGGACCTAAGGGAATTGAAGAGGAAACCTAAGCAGATCCCAACCAAACCATTTGGTTTGGTAAGTGAGCCACTAAGAAGCTCTAAGCTAAGCTTCAAGAGCTTGGCAAGTTAAACCACATAAGATGACTACCCTGTACAATAAATAAAGGGTAAGATGGGTAAGTTTAAGAGAAAATGGCGATCTATTATAGGGCCTGTAAGTGGTACGTAAGGGAGGTAAAGGATTTGGGATACAAGGGCTAATGTCTCAAGTACTTCTGCCATTTGAGCTCGCGGCAAGTATAAGGCGCTTAAGGTGCAAGAAGTCGTAAGGATTACGTGTGTTGCATATCATACACTCATGCATTACATGTCTTTCATGTTGATTTTGTGTTGGTTGATGATTGGTTGTTTGTTGCTGTATAATATATTTGCATGCTTGCTTGTCATTTTCTTTGTAGGTACCCAAGGAACCCTTACTGAGTACATTCATGTACTCACGCCCTTAAGTGTGCTATGTAGTATCTAACACCGGGCCTAGCAACTAGTGGATAGTTGTGGGCTAAGTTATTTCTTTTTGCAGGTACTCATTCTTCAGAATCCTTGAGATTTTGAGTTTACTTGTGAGTTAAGTTTGTACTAACTGAGTGTTATGGCTTTACAATATAAAGGCTAAGTAGTGCACAAGGATAAGGAAGGGCTTGCATTTGGAGCTTGATAGCTCAAAGGTGGGGCTCAAGTAAAGGATCTTAGCTAAGGATTTTGTCTGGAATGTATATAGTACCTTGTGTACTAAGTTGTTAGCTCTATTAGGATACATTGTGGTGTTAAACCATTAAGTTACTTTTGGGTGCATGCTAGTGTTGTAGAGTATGCACAAACTATTGCTTAAAGTTGAAGTAACTTGTATTTTGTTGTCTTGGCATGATTTAAGTACTTTCTAAATGAAATGCTTAAGCAATGTTTTTGAAATGGTTTACTTAATTGTTGCATCACTAAGACAAGTGCATGCATATCTTTTTGCAGGGTAGGCTAAGAAACTAGCTGCACGTAAATTGGTTTAAATTACCTATGAGTAATGGTTAACCAGAAGTAACAAATTCAGATCACAATCCTAAGGAGCCTACAAGCGAAGTAATTCGAGGCACTGGTACCCCATTCTCTGACAGTTTTGGTATCAGAGTGGGTTAGTGGTTCTAGTAAAGGGAATAAGTGAACTAATATCTAAGTGTTCCTTATGCTAAATGTAGTTAGTACTACTTATAAGTTGCTCTGGGTATGGCTTTCTAGCTTTGGTTGCAGGCATCATGGTTAACACTTGAGCAGGTGCTATTACTGAGGCTCAGGCTCTTGGTGTGGAACTAGTGATCCCAATGGGGCAAACATGAGAGAAGTGGTTTCCTTGTTGTGGAGGCTCAATGAATTTATGGACCGAATGTTGCACAGCATGGCTATCCTACTTGAGGAGCATGGTCAACCTCCAAATGGAAGGGAGACCTTGGAGGACCCTAATAGGGTAAGGGCCGATGTGAACCGGGTCCCAACGGTGCACTGAAGCCATGGGAGAAATCCCCCTCCCCAAAGGCAACTGCAAGGTCAGGAGAAAGTGCATGAACACACTCAAGTGAACATTGAAAAGGATAGCGAGGAAGAGGATGAGGAGGATATCCATCCCTGTAAAAGAAAGAGGAGGCCCATTATTTCGGATCACATAGGACTCATTTTATTATGTCGAGAAATCAATACTCCAAAGTTCAATGGGGTGGGTGATCCTAATACTGCCGAAGGTTGGTTGTACCAAATAAACAAAAAATTTCGAAACATGAAGTTGGATGACAAGGCTAAGATGGATTTAGTGACTTTTTTCTTGGAAGGCAAGGCTTCCTTATGGTGGAAACATGTCACGAAAAGACTCAAGTCCTACAATGAAGGAAGACCCGGGCAAAGACCCAAAGAATTTGATTAGACCGAATTTGAGAAGGAATTATAGAATTAGTTCAATAGCAAGGCGGCCCAAGATGAAAAGAGGATAAAGTTTGATGAGGTGGTTCAAGAAAGCATGACAGTCCATAAGTATGAGAGAAAGTTTAGTTCTCTTTTCTAGTATGCTCCTCACTTGGTTAGGAAGGAAGAACTTAAGCGAAAAAAGTTCATTCATGGAGTTAAGGTGGAGTTAAGAAGTTTCTTGATAGTGATTGGAGTTCAGACTTATTATGAGGCCATTCAAAAGGCCTTCGCATTGGAAAATGAGTTAATGGAGATGAAACCCAAGGATAAGGTCGTTGAGCCAAGGGTCCCAGTGCACTCAAGGTTGTCGAGCAAGAAGCTTAACCCAGGAAGAGACCAGGGTACCTCCAAGAAAGGCAAGAAGATCGAGAAGGGCCATTGCCCTAAGTGTCAAAGGTTTAACAGTAACAAACCAAGCACCCTTGGAATCGATCTTTGCAATTACTGCCGCCAGTTGGACATTGGGCTAAAGAGTGCCTAAGGCTTAGGTAACAACAAGGCCAAGGTAGACAAGGAACCTCAGGAGCAGGGAATTCATCTGCCAGAGCCCTTGTGTAGCCACGTGTCTTTACCTTGACAGGCTAGACACCCAAAAAGTCGACAGTTGTGCAAGGTAACTTTAATGTTCAGGATAGTAGTATTAGGATTTTGTTTGATACTGGTGCTACTATTTTTGTTATTTTCTTAAGCATAGTTGTCAAGATAGGTTTTCAAATAGCTTTGATGGATGCAATGAGGTTTATTAAGACTGCTAGGAGGAATATCATTTTCACCAATGAAATGGTTAAGGGGTATCCTTTGGAGTTAAGGGGTCGTAGGTTTTTGTGTGACCTTTGGGTTTTGACCTTGATCCCATATGACATTGCCCTTGGAATGGATTAGTTAAGTAGGTTTAAGGCCGAAATCAACTGTGCAGGTTGTACGGTCACCCTTGAGGATGCTTCGGGGGTAAGTATGACTTGCACAGGCGATTTGGCAAGTAGTGCTAAAAGTTAGCACCTTGATTTGTTGGAGTCCATTCCTATTCTGAGTGAGGAAAAGTATTACTCATTCAATGGGGTGGTAGACGAAGAACAACTTAAGGAAATCCCAATAGCAAATCTATTTCTAGAAGTTTTTCCTGTAGATCTTCTAGGGTTACCCCCAAATAGGGAGATTGGATTCTTCATACACTTATAGCCTAGGGTAGAACCAATTTCCTTACCCCCATATCGGATGTCAGCACCTGAAATGGATGAGCTGAAAAAGTAGTTAGAAGAGCTGCTTAAGAAAGGCTTTATAAGGCCAAGTATTTCCCTGTGTGGTGCCCTAGTGTTATTTGTAAAGAAAAAGGATGGAACCTTACGGTTGTGTATAGATTATAGGAGACTGAATGTAGTGACCATAAAGAACAAATATCCATTGCCCAAGATCGATGACTTATTTGATAGGTTAAGAGGGCAAAGGTCTTTTCCAAAATAGACCTAAGGTCTTGATATTTCCATATAAGAGCAAAGGAAGAAGATATACCGAAGATTGTATTTAGGATTAGGTATGGGCATTATGAGTACACAGTTATGCCTTTTGGAGTAACTAATGCTCCAGCAGTTTTCATGGATAGCATGAGTCAGCTTTTTAGGCCCTACCTAGATCAGTTTGTTGACGTGTTTATTGAAGACATATTGGTGTACTCTAAGACTCCCCACAAACATGAGGAACATTTAAAGATAGCTTTGCAAATGTTTAAAGACAACCAATATTATGCAAAACTATTTAAGTGCCAATTTTGGGTAAATGAAATTCTTGTCCTCAAGCATATCATAAATGCTCAGAGACTAAGTGTTAACCTAGAAAAGGTAAAAGCAATGGTGGAGTGGAAACACCCAACAACTGTAACTGAAATTCATAGTTTGTTGGGTTTGGTGGGCTATTACCGAAGGTTTATTGAAAAAATTTTCATGATAGCTTCATCATTGACTGCCTTGTCAAAGAAGGCACAGAAGTTCATCTGGAATTTTAAGTGTGGAGAAAGTTTCCAGGAGCTTAAAAAAAGGTTGATTTTTGCTCCAATCTTAATGCTACCAGATCCGCATAAGACTTTTGTGGTGTACACCGATGCATTTGAGACAGGATTAGGGTGTGTGTTAATGCAGGATAAGCAAGTGATTTCATATATGTCTAGGCAGTTAAGGCCTAACAAAGTGAACTACCCAGTGCATGATCTTGGGCTGGCAACTATGGTGTTTACCTTAAAGCTCTAGAGACACTACCTTATGAGAAGGTCCTTTAAGATCTTTAGGGACCATAAAAGTTTGAAGTACTTGTTTACCCAAAAGGATCTAAACATGAGGCAGAGAAGGTGAATCGAGTATATCAAGGATTACAATTGCTCAATAGACTATTGTTTGGGTTAAGGCAATGTGGTTGTTGATGCCTTGAGTTATAAGTATTTTGGGGTGATTCTTTCTAAGGATGAAGTGGCTACAACCTTCGAAGGTTCCAATATGGAACAATTCTCAGTTTTATTTGAAACATGGTGAGACTGGGAAATGGCTCAAGTTATAGTCCTTGAGATTTAGTCAGCATGGCTGGCTAGGGTTAAGAAAGCTCAAGACAAGGACCCAAATTTGAAGAAACTTTCTGGGGAGGAAAGGCATGGTACTATACTGAAAGAATTTCAGTATAAGGATGGGTTGCTCTACTATGGTGACCAACTCTATGTGCCAAGTGACTTAAGGCAACAAGTGTTGTAAAAGGCATATATGAGTAAGCTTAATGTTCACGCTAGTGTGAATAAGATGTACCATGACTTAGGACTCATTTCTGGTGGCCAAAGTTTAAGAAGGACATATATGAATATGTTTCTAAGTACCTCACTTATCAAATGATGAAGGTAGAGCACCAAAGGTCATTAGAAATGTTGCAAAATTTACCTCTCCCAGAGAGAAAGTCAGGATACATCACCATGGACTTCTGTGTTGGGTTACCCAATACAAGAAGTCAGCATGACTCAATTTGGGTGGTGGTGGATAGGTTAACAAAGTTGGCACACTTTATCCCCATTAAGATTACTTATACCATGGAGAAGTTGGCCCAGTTGTATATCCGAGAGGTGGTGAGACAAGATTTGGAATTTGATATAGGAGACAAGGTGCTCCTTAAGGTTTCCTTGATGAATGGTGTGGTTAGGTTTGGCCAAAGGGGTAAGTTGGCCCCAAGGTATATTGGTCCTTTTGAAATTCTTGAAAAGGTGGGAAAATGGCTTATTGGTTGGCTTTGCCACCAAGTTTGGTCCATGTTCACAGTGTCTTTCATGTGAGTTCCTTAAGCGAATGCATTGTGAACCCTGGGCAAGTGTTAACCCTATCCGCTATTCCAGTAAGGGAGGAAGTTATGAAGAACATCCCATCAAGTTTCTTGACCGCAAGGTCCAGAAACTAAGAACGAAGTGGATCCTAATGGTCAAGGTACTATGGTCTAACCATGGGGAGGAAGAGACCACTTGGGAGACCGAGCAGGATATGCAAAGGAAATATCCAAGTGATTTCACTCGCTTAAGTCAGAATTTAGGGAACCAAATCTCTAAAAGAGGGGAAGATGACTCTCTTAGTCAACGACTAACTTTGACTCGGTAAGTGTATTTTATTTATGTTTTTTCACTTAAGTACCTCAAGTTAGCATATTATTAAGCAAGAAATACAAGCTAAGTTTAACTAAGGGTGAGTTCCTAATAGAGATTTCGCACTTAAGAGTCAAAAGGGGAAAATGGTGATTTTGACCCAAGTAAATGACATGACTATAATTTTGATTAAATTAAGGTCATGTAAGGAATTTTGGCTAGTTAAATCAAAACCATAAGTTATTATAGTTATTAGAACCATTTTTTGAAAGAAAAGTGAAAAAATTGCACTAGGTGCTCAATTAAGCTATTTACGCCTTAAGTGGCATAAATGTCCAAGAGGCTAAGTGTAAAAGGCTTTCGGGCATCCTTAAGGACCAAGGAGGGATGGTTTTGGGGGATTGTTTCGTGACTAAAGTGAAACAAATGAGAACTTGAGGGTTAAGGGACAATAAAACAAGAAGTGAGTTAGTGGAGTTGGTAGGATATTTCTACCAAGTCTTTGACTCCATTTTCATTTCTTCCTTTCCCAAATTTCATGGCTCTCTCTCCTTACCAGATTTCCTATTCCAAACCTCCCCAATTTCACAAGTTTCCATTGAATTTGAAGGTCTCAAAGTGAATCCAACAAGCCTCCAACTTGTTCTTGGTGTCTTTGCTCCCAATTGGCTTTTTGATGCTTGTTTTGAGATTAAAACCTAAGGTAAGCTTATTGGTTTTGTTTAATCTAGTTCTAAGTTGTTTGTATAGCTAGAAATGGTCTTGATTTGAGGTTCTTGGTACCATATCACGTTGGTTTTAGGATTGGAACTCAAGAGACCTAGGTTAAGCTCAAGTGTGCTTGTACTTTGATTCTTGCTTTTGTGGCTGAATTTAAGGTAAGGCTTCAAGTTCATTTAGCTCAAATAATTCATAAAAATGTGGTATTATATGTGTGAATGAAGTAGAAGTAAGGCTCGTGTGAATTTACCTTGGGATCGAAAAATTTGAGCAATTTTTCGCGCAAGTTCACGCGCCGTCGCACATTACCGAAGAACATTGGCAACGTGTCACCAATGATTTTCCAAGAAGCCAGAGCGTTGATGCCATTGGCAATGCATCACAAAAGGCATCGCCAATGTATAAGTCACTCATGTTTGGTGCATCCTGAGAATGTCTCTGTAAAGGCTCTCCAAGTACCTCCTTTAGCTCAATTATGGAGGTAAGTAAATCCCATGTTATTTTCTTCAAATCTATTTTATTAAGTAAGGAAAGCAAGCTAAGTATGGTTAAGTTGAGTTCCAAAGTGTAATTGGCACCCGAAGGGCAAAAAGGGAAAATTGATAATTTTGCCCAAAGTTAGTGGCATGACCATAGTTTTGGTGAAATTGGATTTATGCAAGTGTTTTGAGCTAATTAAGTTAAGACCATAGGTGTTTCTAGCCTTTTGAACCAAAAGTGAAAGTTAAGGGTAAAAATGCACTAAGTAAGAAATTGAGCTATTATGCCTTATAATGGCTTAAGTACCTTAAAGGCAAGTGTTTAGGTAAGAATAATCTTTCATTTGGACCAAAGGGAGATGGCGTGGGGAGAGTTTAAGTGGCCTTAGTGAATTAAAGTTCAGTTTGAGGGCCAAAGTGTCAAGTAGAAGAGTAGTTAGCCATATAATGGAAGGGGGATGACATTATTGATCATCTCCTCCACTTGCCATTTTCGTGGCTCCCTCTCCTCCACAGCTCTCCACCTCCAAACTCTCAAATCACTCAAGTTTCCATTAAAATTAAAGGTCCCAAAGCTATCATAACAAGCCTTTAGATTGTTTTTGGTGGAATTGGTGCATTTGAGCTTTGTTTTGCAAGTTTTTGGTTCAAACCCTAAGGTAAACATCTTTGATCCTTGTGGGTTAGTTCTAACCTTATTAAATGGTTAGAAATGGTCTTAGCTTTGTGCTCTTGGTGTCCAATTTTGTTGAATTCAAGCTGGGAACTCAATGGAGCTCGAGTATGCTTGTTACTTGCTTCTTGCTTTCAAGATGATTTGAGGTAAGGGATTTAAGTTAATTAAGGTGAAATAATGCATAGAAATGTAGTATTACATGTGAGAATGAAGTAGGAACCAGGCCCAAGTGAATTGGCTTTGGTATTGGAAAGATTGAGCAAGTTTCATGCAAGTTCACACGCTGTCGCGCAGTGCTGGAAAAGCATTGGCGACGCGTTGCCGGTGATCTTCCAGGGAACCTGAGTGTTAATATCTGTGGTAACACGTTGCCAATGTCATTGCCAAGGCATAAGTCCCTCAAGCTTAGGACATCCTAAGTATGTCTCAATCTTTCGGTTATCATCCCTAGGCCATTCTAAGATTTTCTGTAGCCTCGATTAGGTCTAGAACTCATTCCTAAGTTAGGAATTATGCATTATTTAGGTGGTAGCTAAGTGGTGTGGTTAAGGTAGGATAAGGAATGGTGGCTAAGGGGGTTAAAGTGCTTAAGTTGTTAAGAAAGCACTAAGGGCATTAAGGTGGGTTTCGGCCTCTTTGTTGGCTCAAGAGGTAGGTCCTAGACCTTTGGGCAATGAAGAAGAAACTTGAGAAGATACTAAACAAACCTTAAGCTACTAAGGAGCCCTAAACTAAACTCTATGAGCTTGGTAGGTTGGACCACTTATGATAGCTACCCTGCATAATGGATTAAGGGGAAGAGACGAGTAAGAGTGGAGTAAGTGATGACTTGCTCTAAGTAGCTCATCAAGGTGGGCAAGGGTTGAATAAGTGATGACTTACTCTAAGGCATCCGTAAGAGGACTTCATGGGGTTAGTTAAGTGCTAGCATAGGATACGAGGGCCAGTATCCAAGTACCCTAGCCGTATGAGCTCATGACAAGTCTAACACCTACGGGTGTAAGGAAGTCCTAAGTGCATTTGCATGTGCATATTTCATCCATCCATCCATCCATCCATTATTTTTATTGTTTGTTGTTTTTATTCTTGTTTTTTTTTTGTAGTGTTGTTGGTTGTTTGTTTTTCTTTGTATGATGTTTATATTTATATGTATACTTGTTGTGCCTTGCACGCTTGCACTATTTCCCCCCTACAGGTACCAAATCCCTTACTGAGTACTCACCTCTTAAGTGTTGTTCAGGTATTAAGCGAGTTAGTTAAGTTTAACAGTTGGTAAGAGGCAACTGTTTAAGCTAAGTTTTATTGGTTCAAAGGTATTCTTTAAGTAGAAAACCTTGTGTTTCTATGTTACTTATAGCATAAGCTGGTATTGACCAAAGTGATTGCCTTATAGTTTAAGGCTAAGTGAGTATGAGGAAAGTGTGGCTCATCACTTGATACTAGCTTACTTGGGTGAAGAGCTAAGGATGGATCTTAATAGATATAAGTTGCTTTTTCTGTATGTATGGCAGTTTTATACATAGATTGCCTCTACTAGTGTCCATTGGTGTGTATAACACTAGGGTTACATTTGGGTGCATATAAGTTTAAGAAGTATGTACACAGTTGTTACTTGAAGTTAAGGCAACTAAAATTTTACATCTTGACTTGTTTTAAATTGGGTTTTCATTAATTGCCTCGGCGCTATTTTCAATATTGATTTATTTATTTGTTGTTGCATAGCCAGGATGACACATGCATATTTCCTATGTAGGGTAGGCTAAGTAACTAGTTGCGTGTAATGATTTAAGATACTTCACAAATAATAACTAGCCAATTGTAACCTAAGTGAGATCATAGTTCCGAAAGAACCTACCAGTGTTAGTAAATCAAGGCGTTGTGGCCTTATTCTGCCATAGTGTTAACCTTTCAGTTATCATCCCTAGGTTATTCTAAGACATTCCATAGGCTCGGTTAGGTCTACGACTCGTTCCTAAGTTAAGAATTATACATTATTTAAGTGGTAGCTCAATAGTGTGGTTAAGGTAGAGCTAAGTAGAGTGGCTAAGGGCTAAAAGTGCTCAAGTTGTCAAATGGGCACTAAGGGGATTAAGTAGGGTTTTTGAGGCTTTATTGGCATAGGAGAGAGGTCTTGGACCTAAGGGAAATAAAGAGGAAACCTAAGAAGATCCTAACTAAACCATTTGATTTGGTAAGTGAGCCACTAAGAAGCTCTAAGCTAAGCTTTAAGAACTTGGCAAGTTAAACCACATAAGATGGCTACCCATTACAATAAATAAAGGGTAAGACGAGGTAAGTTTGAGAGAAGGTGATGACCTACTCTAGGACCCATAAGTGGACTTAAAGGAGTTAAAGGATTCGAGATACAAGGGTCAGTGTCTCAAGTACCACGGCCATGTGAGCTCACAGCAATTATAAGGCACCTAAGGTGCAAAAAGTCCCAAGGATTGTGTATGTTGCATATCATACACTCATGCATTGCACATTTTTCATGTTGATCTTGTGTTAGTTGATGATTGGTTGTTTGTTGCTGTATGCCATATTTGCATGCTTGTTTGCCATTTTCTTTGCAGGTACCAAAGGGACACTCATTGAGTACATTCATGTATTTACTCCCTTAAGTTTGGTGTGCAGGTTCTAATATCAGAACTAACAACTAGTGGATAGTTGTGGGCTAATTTTTTTTCTTTTTGTAGGAACTCATTCTTCAGAATCCTTGAAATTCTAAGTTTACTTGTGAGTGAAGTTTGTACTAACTGAGTGCAATGCCTTTACAGTATAAATACTAAGTAGTGCACAAGGACAAGGAAGGGCTTGCACTTGGAGTTTGATAGCTCAAAGGTAGGGCTTAAGTAAAGGATCTTAGTTAAGGATTTTGTTTGGAATGTATATAGTACCTTGTATACTAAGATGTCGCCTATATTAGGATACATTGTGGTATTAAACCATTGAGTTACTTTTGGGTGCATGCTAGTGTTGTGGAGTATGCAAAAACTATTACTTGAAGTTGAAGTAACTAATATTTCGTTGTCTTAGCATGATTTAAGTATTTTTTAAATGAAACGCTCAATGAATGTTTTTGAAATGGTTTACTTAATTGTTGCATCGCTAGGACAAGCTCATGCTTATCTTTTTGCAAGGTAGACTAAGAAACTAGTTGTATGTAAATTGTTTTAAGTTACCTATGAGTAATGGTTAGCCAAAAGTAACTAATTGAGATCACAGTCCCAATAGCCCTACAAGTCAAATAATTCAGGGTACTAGGACCCCATTTTGTGACATTTATAGGATAAAGCCTGTTTACTTCTTTTTGAGATAAAGAGAAACCAAAATAATAGAGAAAACATATTATCGTAGGGAGCAATTAACAATGCTTGTTCCTAAGCTAAAGAGCAATACAAAAACTACCAGACTAACAAATAAGGATAAGAATTTAAGAAGTATAACAACATGTTAGTTACCATTTAAAGCCAATAAGACAACAAAATTAGCATTTTCTAGAATTGGGAAGCTAAGCCACAACATAGAAGTACAACAACTAGAAGGTGATACAAAGAATAACAACTAGAAGATGACAACCAAAGTAGGCATGAATATAAGAGGTAAAGCAACAAAGTAGGTAGCATAAGACAAGTATTGTCTATAATATTCTAGAGCAAACATTTCATCCTTAGCTATAACTGAGCAGAATTAACAGACGAAAGATAAAGGTACAAACCTTTGCCCAAGTAAGCTGTAGATCAATTTTTCTACATATACAAAGAGAAGAGTTTATATTATATAAAAAGATGTAAAAAAGTAAAGTATTCATTCGGGCAAAAAGGAAAAAGAGAAATAATCCTACCAATAATTATTCCCTTGACTTCCTAATAATCAAGAGCATCACTCATATCACCAGAAATAATGGAGTAAGGATAAAAAGAACATGCTCAAAATGAACAAAGCATCAGTCATGCGTTTTGAACCAAATATCTACATACAATTGGGGCAACAATGATGACGGAAACAACAGGGGGGAAAATACTTATAGTAATATTACAGTTAAGTTAAAACAATTAAGAGCTTTAACATCTTTTCCCTTCAATTAACACACCCACCCTAGACGAATGATACTAAACAAAAAGTATAACTCTCTTTCTGTTACTTCCATGCAAAAGGAAAAAAAAAAAAAAAGGCCTTAAATAGCTATATATAGACGTCCAATTACTGCTCAGCTTATATTAATCAATTCATCGTCCAATTTCAATGCATGGTTCATTGAATTGACGCAAAAGGCAGTCCTATTGACTCTTCCGCCGAGTTACAATGCATTAGCTTCCTCCCAAGTGCCTCTGCCGTAAGTCCCTCTAGCGGCACGCCTCAACTCCACCCTCAAATGAGAGACACATACACCTTAAGAACAGTGAGGTCTCCAAATAGAAGGAATCCATGGCAATGATGATGTTTGAGAGCCAATCATTGTGTTCCTATCCAATGGCAAATGTCAAGTAAGCTTCCTCCCTCTGGTCACTTCCATTCGATGGTACTAACTATGGCATACTACACACATCGAAAATTCATAGCCTACATCGCAAAGATATAAACTTCTGAATACCATCAACAACATTTAACCAATAAACACGACCCATCATATACATTAACGCCTAACATTTTTCGCCTAGCATATAGATCCATCTCACTTCTGGAAAAGAATGTAGAATAATGACCATCTCTCCACAAGCATAAATTCCTAAAATACAAATCTAACACCCAATTATTCACCGACAAAAAATTCCCAAACCAAAAAGACCACAGTATGATAATCTCACGCAAAGGCAAAAAATGCAAATGCATCAATCCAAGAGACATGACGATATCATTTAAATAAGGACAACCAAACAGGGACAGGTGGCGTCCAACTGGTGTTAATCCAATTGGGCTTCTCCAAACTCCAGTTTACAAACCTACAATAATAAGAGGATCATGGGAATTAAAACCAACATTATTCTCTGAACCTGATACCACGTGTCAAAACCGCAACTTCCTCTTCTCCTTTCATGCACACACACACACACAAAACATTTGGGTGGGATGAATTTTTTCTGAAATCCAATTTTTTTCTTTTATTTGGATTGTGAATAGATCTAAGAGTTTGAACTGTGTTAGGTTTGATTGGTGTCACAATCCATATTAAGCTACTAGAATTAGGTTAGGTTAGGTTGGGTACGTATATAGAGGTAGTTACTAGGCTAGTTTCCGTTTCAGTCCCCTGCTGAAGTTGGTTCATGTATTTTATTTTTAATATTAAATAAAGAATTTATTGTTGGCAGTTCAGAAAAAAAAAAAAAAAAAAAAAAAAAAAAACAGAGCAAAACAAATGCCAAACCAATCTCCTCCATCTAGGTGTAAGCTAGCTAGAATATAAAATCCTGGTAGGAGAAATATAGAAGACTTTTGTAACTCTTCCTTTTAAATGGAGACTCCAAGTCGCCTGGCTCTATCTTCTAAGATATATGAAGTGATAATAAACAATTGATATTTGGATGAACCCATGGTATCCTTTGCCTGGTATTCAAAACTAATCTACTTAAGAAATTTGCAGCATGAAAATGAACAACCTGTTTGGATACAGGAAGTGGACGAAAGCGGAGGGATAATTATCTTTTAAGTAAAAATCATTTTCAGTCCCTAATCTTTTTTCATTATCCTAAACTGGTCCCTAACTTTTATTTTTTCATCTTCAAGTCCTTAATCTCCCTATTTTTGGCCCAAGTGTTATCTTTCCATTACTTTCAAGGTTAACTTTAACAGAGTTCAGGCAAAAAAAAAATTGCCAATTATAATCCTCATTTTCTTTCTTCTACTCAAAGCACCTTCAAACAATGAGATTTAGTACTCCACCGCTAGCCCCACCCTCAGCATTTGCTCCACCCCCTCCACCGACTATGCATCTCAACCACCGGGCCACCAACCAACGCTGATTTCTCCCTCTGCCAGCCTCTTTTCTGCCCTATCTGGTCACATCTACGCCATTAGGTATGCCACCCTCGCCATCTGCCTCCCTTGCCACCGCATGGGTCAAGGATGTGCTCGTCAGATCTTTACCTCCATGAAGGATGGGCTCTGCGAACCCTCACATTGGTCCACCACTCCTCCTCAGGCGCCGCCACTTCCTTGCCTTCTTCCTTCTCCAACGGCTCGGTTGTAGGCAATGAAGAGGCGTTTTGCTGATGGCATCCATATGGAGACAGGCGGTGCCATGGGTAGTGAGAATAGAGCCCTGGACAAGGCTCATCTCAATGAATTATTCAAATTTTTTCAATCTGGAACAAGTGCAAATGTATGAAACAGGTCTGACATCTGGAAGTCTAGTGGATAAAGGAGAAATTGAGAAATAGGAGGAGATAATGAAGACAGTCACTCAATTTTAAGACGTCCCAGGAGAGAGAGGCTCCCAAATTCCCACGCCCATCAACGACAACCTTCTTCCTGCTAAACCTTGCCACCAAACTCCAACAAGTCCTCGATTTCTGGTATGACCCAGTCTGCATTTTCGCCGGTCACCACCACCAACCATTGGCAAATGTACTCGACGTCCACATTATTGGAGGTGGTCGCAGAAGGCGGTCTTAAGCCTCCAAAGGCCGCTGGTCTCATCATACCACCGGAGGGAGGGAGAGAGAGAAGAGAGGAGGAGGCTGGGGAAGGTCCAACGAATATCGAGGGAGTGTTGGAATCTGCAGTGGGTGCGGAGGAAGACCTAAGAAGATCAAGGGAGAAGGTGCTCATGATGGTGGAGAAGCAACAGGTAGAGGAAGGAATCGAGAGTAGACGAAGTCAGTAACAAAGGGGTTGAAGTGTTAAATTTACAAGATTGAGTGCGATTTTAGTGGGAGGAAGAAATTATAGGAACCAAATTTGATAGTTTTCCCAAGATTCTGTTAACTTCTACTATAAAATTGACAAAACAACTATGATTGCGATAAAAATAGCGATGTTAGGGACTTTAAGAAAAAAAAATGAAGGTTAAAGATCTATTTAGGATAATATAAAAAGGTTAGGGATGAGAACTAAATTTTATTCATTATCTTTTTATCTCTTGTTTGGTTAGATAAAAAATTGAATGGAAGAAAAAACAAAAAAGAGATACTACTTTCTTTCCTTCACACATGCCTCACTAGTTCAATTTTATAATCTCCTCAAATTAAGAGAATGATGAGCTTCCATCAATTTTCATGCTTCACCTCCTATTCCCTTATCTTAATGAATTATCCAAATAAAGCATAAATTTTGTCCCTTTGTGCATGAAACTAGAGGGAGCCAAACCCTCTCTCTGGAACTAATATTTTTGTATTCTATTCGTTTTAATAATTAATATTTATTTTTTTGGTTAGAAAAAAAACCCCTCTCAAAAAAATAGCGTGAAACATTAGCAAAGCCAACTAAGAATGGATCGTAGATGAAAAGCAACAATCAAGAAAACTACACTCTTCAACCTTTCTTTTTTTGCCGGTAACGCTGCATGTCGCTAATCTCTGCCAAATCCCCATTATCTTGGTAAGCCAATTTTGAATTGGGCTAGTCTAATAGTCCCAGGTGTGGTAACGTGTGGTTCGTTTTCGGGAGTCGCCACTAATCTGTTTATGTTTAGGTCGATTGGTTACCTAAAATATGGTCTGCGAGAGTTCGGGGGTTCGGGAGTACGGTTACGTTAAAACAACTTTGTTAAAACGCCCAAAAATTGGTACCTTAGTTGATTTTAATTTTGTTTCACTTTGCTTTTAAATAAATTTCAGTTAATTTTCAATCTAGAATTTTTAACTGAATTAATCGGATGTGGATTTTTGGTAATTAATTTGTATAGAATTTTATACTTCCGAACCATGGACTCTGCCGAGTCATTTGGACACGAAATTTGGTGAAATTTTAAACAATTTTATCTATATTGTGAATATGGATTTTTATCTTTATATTTATTTAATTTATTTAGTTAAAAAAAGGTTGATATTTTCCAAACCGTAGATCCTGACGGATCATCCGGATATGGAAGTTAATTTATAGTTAATTATTTAATTCTTATTTTTATTAATTATTAGTTTAATTACTAATTCGTAATTCTTTTTGTTTATGAAATTTTTAGATTTATTAATAATCTAAAAATTTTATTTTATTTTTTTTTATATTTTCTTTTCTTTCTTTTCTTTCTTTCTTTTCTTTTTTTATCTTTTCTTTTTCTTTTCTTTCTTTTCTTTCTTTCTTTTCTTTTTTCTTATCTTTTTTCTTATCTTTCTTATCTTTTTCTTATCTTCCTTTTAGTTTTTTTTAGTGAAAGTTATTTATTATTTAAATAATTATTCAATTTATAAAAGAAAAATAATTTTATTTAATAAAATATTTAATATCAAGAATTTTTTTTAAAGAAAATTTGAAGAGTTGACATTTATTCTGTTGGTTTGATAACCAAAAAGTAATTATTTAACCAAGATTTTATTTAACAAATAAACCAAAAAATTATACATATATTTCAAAAATAAAAGAAAAGTCTTAGTATGTTATCTGATAAAAAGTGAACAAAAAGTAATTATTTAATCAAAATTTTATTTATTTAATAAAAGAAACAAAAATTTTATATATTAAAAAAAATTTTAATATTTTGTTTGTTTTTTGTTTTTTTTTTTAAAAAAAGGATTAACCAGAAATAATTATTTAATTAAGAAAACCAAAACATTTATATATATATTTTAAACAAAAAGAAAAAGTCTTAATATTTATTTAATTTGTTTTGAGTAAAAGATTAACTAAAAATTAATTATTTTAATTAAAATTTTATGTATATTTAAAAAAAACCACAAATTTATATGTATATTTTAAAATAAAAGAAAAATATTAATATTTTATTTTTGATTTTTTTAATAAAAAGAATTAATCAAAAGTGATTATTTAAGAAAAGAAACTAAAATTTTATGTATATAAAAGTTTTGATATTTATTTGTTTTGTTTTTTATAGAAATTTAACCAAAAGTGATTATTTAAAAATTTACATGTATATAAAAAATCTTGATATTTATTTGTTATTTTTATATTCTTTTCGTTTGATGAAAGATTTTTTTAAATAATTTTAATTTATATCGCTGAAAATATATCTAATTAATAAGTCTAAAATATTTAAGAGAAATTCAATTCACTTTTTTTTATTTATTTTTTATTATTTTTGACTAAGATTTTTATAAAGGAAACAAAAAGTTATATCTTTTCATTATTTTGAAAGAAATAAGTAAAAATATTACCGAATAAAATATTAACTCAAAATTTTTACTCTTTTTATTCTTTTTATTAATAAAGAAAACTAAAAAATTATATTTTATTAAATAATTAATATATTAGTCCAAAGTGTTTATTTTTAATAAAGAAAAATTTATTTATATACTTTATTAAAAAAATATTTCCAAGCCATGGATCCTGGCGGATCATTTGGTCATGGAGTTTTAATTTTTGTTAAATTTTAATTATTTAATTAATTATAATTATTTTAATTATAATTTTATTGGATTTTTCTTGAATTTTAAATTTTAAATATCATTATTTTAAAAAAAATTTTAAAAAAAAAAGTTGATTTGTATATTTTTAGTACTATTTAATCATGCTTGTTTATTAATTTTAACAAAAAGGAATAAAAAGTTAACTTTGTTATCTTTAAAGAAATAATAAAAACATGTATTCCAAAATAAAAATGATTACTTTTTTTTTAAAATGATTTTTATTAGCTTTAATAATTAATTATAAAAGAATTTTCTTTTTTAGTTCTGTAATAACCCTAGAAATTAAGGAAAATAAAATTACTAAATTACCCTAAAAATAATAATAATAATAATAATAATAATAATAAGTAAATAAAATAAATAAATAAAAATTAATTAATTAACATTTTGTCCTCAAGGGTATTTTTGCAATTTTACCTATCAATTTAGAAAATCAATATAAAATTAAGAATCTTGATCCTTAGATGATTCCTTTAGTGGTTATTAAGTCAAATTCCAAACCGAAAGCTCAAAGTCATTTTCTTTAGGCTAGGGGCATTTTTGTCATTTACAGCCGAGCATCGGATGGAAAATCTGGGAGCACCATTGGATTCTTCTCAAAAAAATGAGTCAAGAGAAATTTATCTCACTCAATTCTGAATTCGTTTGCTTAGGTTTCCCAAAATTTAGCTAACGCGCGTGTGGGGTTTAAACCGGGTTCGTGCTACCGCTACATAGGATTATTTTTCTTTTTCTCCCTAACCCTAATTTCTTTCTTATAACACTATCCAGCCGCAACACCTCCTGGAGTTAAAAAAAAAAAAAAACTAATTAATTCCTTGTCTCCATTTTTTTTCCCTTAATTAAACCCCACGCACATTTCCTTCCATTTTCTTTTATTTCTTGTTTCCATGCGATCCAGGGTCCGAATTTAGTTAGGAATTTGACCTATCTTTTCTTCTCACAACCAGCTGCCGCTTCTTATTCCTTCCTCCTTCAACACCTCACCACCATAAGAAAGAAAAAAATTAGATTTTGGGAAAAAGGCAGCCCACCATCCTTTGGTCCTCTTCACGCCGGTTATTGTCTCGCTTATTCCTCCATCAAAACGGTGTAAGTACAGTCCTTTATGATACGATTAAATTTTATTCTGGATTATTAGAACAATAATTTTGCCTAATCTTACCTAGGTTTACTAGGTTGAAGAGAAATCTCATCCAGACAGAAAAATCGACCCAACGCGTACCGACGATCCCAGATTCATTTGTGTGAGCCCAAATCCTTCTGTATCACTCTTTTAATTTTTTTCCCAGCACCTAAAAGTCTTATATCTTTGCTGTAAATTTTTTTTGTAGGTTATCGTTAATCCAACTTTTAGGTTTTATACTCGTTTCCAGTGCAATCGGGTCCATACTTGCTCCTAAACCCCGGTAAGCCACCGTAGTCTTTTTAAAATTCTTTTGGCTGTTAATTTCAATCTTACAGCCCTAACAATTATCTCATCTTTGCTGTCCATGTTGTTAGAAAGGGTTAGAAAATCCTTACTTGAAGGTTTGGCGCTTCGTTGGACTCCCGAAGCGTCAGAGATCCCGAAAACACATCGGTAACCGAAATAAATTTTTTTTTTTTTTTTTTTCTTTCCTTCCAAGATCAATTTTTACAGCCATTAAATAAGCTTATAAGTTAGTGTATGGCTGCTGTAATTTTTAGGATCGATATCAAGAAGGCTCCCGGCACGATCCCGAATAGGCACAAGGCCACCGAAGGCACCCCGAGACCCTTTTTGCCCACTAGGTAAAATTTCGGCCTAGTTGTTAAGAACATGAACTTTCCAAGTACCATTTAGGAAAAATTCTAAATTTTAGCATATTTTCTAATTTTTTTCCCTTACTAACATTTTGTAGGACCGTCCTAGGAAAATCGTCCTCTTTCGTCGTATTATTCCGAACTAGGTAAGGGGGAAGAGTGGGTTAATTCTCGTGGGCCCTCTTAGGCCCAAAATAAGCTTCAACCCGAATAATAAATTCTAAATAAACAATTGGGCTAAACAAAATCTTTAAATGCGTGGGAAACATGGGTTAGGTAATTAATTAGTTTTCCTAGAATTTTATTTTATGTTATTTTATTTTAGTTCTCTTCCATTGGGATGTAAATTTGGTTGGTTGGTTGTATGGTTGTAATGATGTGATGTATGATGTATGATGTATGTTTGGCGCTAGTATCATACTAGGACCGCTTATAACAAAATTAAATTAGAAATATGTTAGGACCGCCTAAATTAACACCGCTAGTAGCATGTTTAGGGCCGGCGAGACAAACACCGCTAGTACCATGTTTAGGGCCGATAAGCTCATTAGCAACATGATGAGATTGGAAGGAACCGTTAGTGGCATGTTAGGGCCGTAATAAATTATTATAAACCGATAGATAAAGGATTAGGAGTGTAAATACTAAATGACCAATTTAGAAAGAATTCACGAGAAATGAGATAAACATTTATAACAAATACACTTAAAAGATATCATTGATTGACATGACATCATGTAACCCTAAACTAAGATAACATGATAAAAGAAATAGGATGCACTAGAATCATGGCATTCTACTAAAAAGAGCTAAAATAAAATGAGCTACGGTCATGCATCAATTGGTTGTTGCATATGATTGATGTTTGTCATACACAAGATTGCATTAAGTAAAAGATTTGAAGAGTAAGATAAAATACGAGGCATGCAAGGTTGGTGACAAACCATATCTACATGACCTAACAAGCCGTAAATTTAGACGAGAGGTTCGGAACGGACGATTCGAACCCGAGAGGCATGTTAGGGTGGCAGCGGACCGTCCCTAGTCATGACCCGATATTGACACGGAGTATGGAGATATGATTTGTGCGCTGTCAGATCATAGCTGGCGAGGGACCATGCTTATGGCTGTTATCACGAGAGGCTCTACCTCGGCGTAGGTATCCCGAGAGGCTCTGGCTTGGTGGCATCCCTAGTGGCACTGCCTAAGAGTTATCCCGAGAGTGGGTGATGTACACACTCACCACCCTAGGTTCGTCCGACGGCAATTAAGTATTGGATTAAGTGATCGATCAAGAAGATATTATTTAATCGGTAAAAAGAATTATGCATATGCATGGTAGTTCAAGCATGCTAGTAGGATTTTGATTTTGTTGTTATGATGTTGTATGGAATTGTTCTTTAAGTAAATTGCTACAGCTTAAAGTTTATTATTCGTTGTTGTTTGTTACGGGAATATTAGGACCCACGTGATGGGCCTTATACTTCCCTCTTACTGAGCAAGTTGTGCTCATCCCTCCTCTTAACATGTTTTTCTAGGTGAGTACTATGAGGAGACAGAGTACACTGAACCATATAACGAGGTTCAAGATGTGGAGCAGACTGAGTGAGAGTACGCTGTAGCCCCTCGAAAGTAGAACTGGCTGGGACTGGGTTTTAACTTTGTGTTATTTGATTTCTAAAGAAACATATGGTTTGTTTAAATTGGCACCTTATCCGCATATTAGTTTTCCTGGGATTGTCACTTAACTACTCTGATTTCGTTTAATACTCTTATTGTTTGGAAAATAATTTAAAAAAAAAAATGTTTTACCTCACATTTTTTAAATTATTTTAATTAAATGCTTTATAACTCTGGGAATTTAAGATATCTTTTAAAATTAAGGTTTATAAAATTGGGGGCGTTACAGTTTGGTATCAGAGCCAGATTCGAGGAAGGCAGCGACCTCACTCAGTAAGTATGCTTCTTGTTTGTTTACTAAGTTAGAGACCTTGGATAGATTTCGAAAAGTTTCCATAATTGAGCATAATATATTAGCAAGTTTATAAGCAAAAGTTAACAACTTGGCTTTCAATAAGGGGACTCGTAAAATAATATACCAATTAATTTAATGTCTAAAAAGATATAGGAGTTACCTAGAGCCTCACCTAGTGTTGTAAGTTAAAAGTTACTTCCAAAGTTGTTTAACTACGTTGAACTAAACCTTTTCCTTTTTAGGTCATGGACCCACATGAGTACCCTGCCTTGGGTCTTGGGCAAGGCGCACAGGATGAGCCGCCAGCTCGTGGTCGAGGACGACCCCCACGAGGTCGAGGTCAGAATGCTCAAGTGCCTGGACAGGATATGCCGAATCATGGGCAACAAGCCCAAAATCTTGGTCAGCAGGCCAATGATGATCCATTGCGTCAGACAGTTATTGCCTTAGGCCAGTACTTTCAGAATTTGAATGAGCGGGAGCAGCAGCCTCATGCCCCGGCCAGATGTCAGCATAGGGCCGACCTACTTGAGCGGTTCAAGAGGCTAACCGGTGAGTATACTGGTGGGGTTAACCCTACCAAAGCTGAGGAGTGGATCAGGGCTTCGGAGAGGACACTTACAGCTTTGAGAATTCCAGAAGAGGACAAGGTGGACTTAGCTACCTTTAGCTTGGTTGAGGAGGCCCAGACATGGTGGGAGGCCACTCGACCAGGGGTTCCGAGGACTGAGGGTGGATATATCACTTGGGAGACATTCGTGCATACTTTTTATGGTCGATACTTCTCTGAGGCCATGAGGGACAGAAAAGAGCAGGAGTTTCTTGCACTGGTACAGGGGAGCATGACAGTAGATCAGTACACAGCCAGATTTAATGCCTTGGCCCGCTATGCTGAGCACATTGTGGCACATGAACCAAGGAAAATCAAGAGGTATGTTAATGGTTTGCGTGACGACCTGGCAGATAGGCTGATTATGCAAGAGATTGATACCTTTGAGAAGGCAGTATCCTTAGCTCAACGGGGTGAGGCAAGGATGCGAGATAAGCAACTATCTAGACCGCTTGACACGAGTCGGAGTCGTGTGCCATCACGACCTACACATGCAGGCAGTTTCCGTCCTATACCACGACCGATGCCTGCCCAGGGGCGAGTACATTTTGGCAGAGGTCAGCCAATCGATAGTAGAGCTACCCGACTACAGCTTAATGAGACAGGAGGGTCTACAGTGCGACCGGTTTTTCAGGGCCAGGGGGGGCCTAGATGTCAGACTTGTCATTTCTTTCACCCAATTGGAGGGCGGTGTGTGACCTGTTTCTATTGCCAGGAGATAGGGCATCTATCCAGGCAATGTCCTAAGAGGGATGCTCCACTAGCAGCACACGTTCCACCAGCAGCACCGGCAGAACCACCAACAAAGAAACCTCGTGTGGCAGGACGTGTTTACGCAGTGACAGCCGAGGAGGCAGAGGATGCTCCAGGTGTGGTGCAAGGTACGCTGTTTTTTTTTTTTTTTATATAGTTTTTAATTATAGCCTTTAATTTCAAGTTCACGGTAGTGGCATGCTTAGGTTAGTGATTGTTTAAATTGATCGTAGGTACTCTTTCTATTTCTGAGTTCCCTGCTAGAGTTCTTATAGACTCGGGGTCCACACATTCTTTCATATCTCCTAGACTAGCAAATCAGTTAGGCATGCCTGCTAAAGAGCTTCCTTTCATACTAGTGGTTTCTACACCATCAGACATTAGTATGAGTTCTACTCGTATACTTCAATCTTGCTCAATTTCTGTTGGAGGACGCAATTTAGACTCTGACCTCTTTGTGCTTGGGATATCTGAATTTGATTGTATTTTGGGCATGGATTGGCTACATCGCCACCATGCTAAAGTGGATTGCTATCAGAAGCTAGTTACCTTCTCCTTACCGGATGGGTCAGAAGTGCAATTTGTTGGGGATAAAAAGAGCTTCACTCCAATCTTAATTTCTAGCTTGCAAGCTAATAGATATCTCCGTCAAGGTGGTGTTGGCTATTTGGCTTATGTGCAGACAGAGTCAGAGAAGCCTGAATCAGTAGCTGATATTCCCATTGTGGAAGAATTTCCAGAAGTGTTTCCAGAGGAGTTACCTGGAATGCCACCTAGCCGGGATGTTGACTTCACCATTGATTTATTGCCAGGAACGGCTCCTATCTCTCAAGCACCTTATCGAATGGCTCCCTCAGAAATGGCGGAACTAAAAAGTCAATTACAGGAGCTTCTTGAAAAGGGGTTCATACGTCCAAGTACCTCACCTTGGGGTGCTCCTGTTTTATTCGTGAAGAAGAAGGATGGCAGCTTGAGGATGTGCATCGATTATCGACAGCTGAATTTGGTGACGATAAAGAATAGGTACCCTTTACCTCGGATTGATGACCTGTTTGATCAGCTGAGGGGATCATCAGTGTTCTCTAAGATCGATTTGAGGTCTGGGTACTATCAACTGAAAATCAAAGAGGGAGATGTGTCAAAGACAGCATTCAGGACTCGTTATGGGCACTATGAGTTTTTAGTGATGCCCTTCGGGTTAACAAATGCACCCGCAGCTTTCATGGGCCTAATGAATAGGGTGTTCCAACCATACCTAGATCAGTTTGTCATCGTTTTCATAGATGATATTCTGATTTACTCATCAGATGCTGAAAGCCATAGAGAACATTTGAGGATTGCACTTCAGATGTTGAAGAAGCATAAGCTGTATGCAAAGCTGAGCAAGTGCGAGTTTTGGTTGGACAGTGTCACCTTTTTAGGCCATGTGGTAACTAAGGAAGGAATTTCAGTGGATCCTAGTAAGGTTGAAGCTGTGGTGAACTGGCAACAACCGAAGACCGTGTCTGAGATTCGGAGTTTTTTGGGCTTGGCCGGGTATTATAGACGTTTTGTGGAAGGTTATTCAAAGCTAGCACGCCCTTTGACCCAACTGACTAAGAAGGATCAACCATTCCAGTGGACCGAGCAGTGCGAAAATAATTTTCAGGAGTTAAAGAAGCGGTTAGTCTCTGCACCTGTTCTTACTCTTCCTGATGGGCGGAGTCGTTTTGCAGTTTATACAGATGCATCTCATCAGGGGCTTGGCTGTGTATTGATGCAGGCGGGAAAAGTGATCGCTTATGGGTCTAGGCAGTTGAAGCCTCATGAGCTTAATTACCCAACTCATGATTTGGAGTTAGCAGCCGTCATACATGCATTAAAGCTTTGGCGACATTATTTGTATGGAGAAGAGTTTGAGGTCTTCACTGATCACAAAAGCCTACAGTATCTATTGTCACAGAGGGAACTCAATAATCGACAGCGTCGTTGGGTTGAATATCTCTCCGATTATAATTGCACTATTCAATATCACCCAGGTAAAGCTAACCTAGTGGCTGATGCTTTGAGTAGAAAAATGGGTGCTAAGCTGAATACTATGGTGGTTTCTGAGTGGAAACTACTAGAGGAGTTTAGTCATATGAGCTTAGGTGTTCAAGTGAAAGGACCCCAGGTTCTCATGGCCAATTTGCATATGGAGCCTACACTTGTGGCAAGGGTCAAGGAGGCGCAAAAGGAGGATCCACAATGCCGAGAATGGTCAGTTCTAGGGCAAAAGGGATTCAGTGTGGATGTGGATGGTACCCTAAAATTTCAAAATAGAATTGTTGTTCCCCAAGGTAGTGAGGTAAAGTATGATGTTTTATCGGTGGCACATGCATCTCGGTTGACCATCCACCCGGGGAGCACCAAGATGTACCATGATTTGAAGAAAAGCTTTTGGTGGAGTGGCATGAAGAAGGATATTGCAGAGTTTGTATCTAGATGTCTGACTTGTCAGAAGGTCAAAGTAGAACACCAGAGACCTGGAGGACTGCTACAGCCATTAGAGATTCCTCAATGGAAGTGGGATGACATTGCAATGGATTTCATAGTTGGGCTACCTGCCACTCGTCGTCAACATGATGCAATATGGGTTATAGTTGATCGGTTAACCAAGTCAGCCCACTTTTTGGCAATCCAAAAGACTTGGCCTGTAGCTAGATTAGCTGAATTATACATATCTGAGATAGTTCGTCTTCATGGAGTACCGAGGAGCATTGTTTCTGATAGGGATCCACGATTCACATCACAGTTTTGGCAGGCTTTACAAGAACAGTTGGGCACTGTGACATTAATGAGCACCGCTTATCATCCACAGACAGATGGGCAGTCGGAGAGGACTATACAAACTATTGAGGATATGCTTAGAGCTTGTTCACTGGATTACAAGAACTCCTGGGATAATGACCTGCCACTAGTGGAGTTTGCTTATAATAATAGCTATCACTCCAGCATTCAGATGGCCCCATATGAGGCTTTGTATGGACGTAATTGTCGTACTCCGGTGTGTTGGGAAGAAGTGGGCGACAGGCCTTTATTAGGACCAGATTTGGTACAACAAACTTCAGATAAGGTCAAAGTAATCAAACAACGATTGGTAACGGCTCAAGATAGGCAGCGAAGTTATGCAAACCAGAGGCGTCGTCCCTTGGAGTTTTCTGTTGGTGATCATGTGTTCCTAAAGGTGTCACCGACCAAGGGAGTTCAACGCTTTGGAGTGAGAGGAAAGTTGGCCCCGCGCTTTGTTGGACCTTTTGAAGTTTTGGAACGGGTTGGAGAGGTGGCTTATAGAGTAGCTTTACCACCTAACTTGGCTAGAATTCATAACGTGTTCCATGTGAGTAATATTCGAAAATATCAGCCAGATCCAGCACATGTTATTCCGTGGGAGCCGTTGCAGTTACGTGAGGATTTGACTTACGTCGAGGAGCCTTTGGCCATTGTGGATCGTAGAGAAAAGGTTCTGCGCAACAAAGTCATTCAACTGGTAAAGGTCATTTGGAATAATCATGGAGAGCAAGAAGCAACCTGGGAAGTTGAGGATGAGCTTCGAAAGAAGTATCCACAGCTTTGAGGTACTTCTCAACACCTTCTTTCAAATTTGGGGACAAATTTCTTTTAAGGGGAGGAGGCTGTAATAACCCTAGAAATTAAGGAAAATAAAATTACTAAATTACCCTAAAAATAATAATAATAATAATAATAATAATAATAAGTAAATAAAATAAATAAATAAAAATTAATTAATTAACATTTTGTCCTCAAGGGTATTTTTGCAATTTTACCTATCAATTTAGAAAATCAATATAAAATTAAGAATCTTGATCCTTAGATGATTCCTTTAGTGGTTATTAAGTCAAATTCCAAACCGAAAGCTCAAAGTCATTTTCTTTAGGCTAGGGGCATTTTTGTCATTTACAGCCGAGCATCGGATGGAAAATCTGGGAGCACCATTGGATTCTTCTCAAAAAAATGAGTCAAGAGAAATTTATCTCACTCAATTCTGAATTCGTTTGCTTAGGTTTCCCAAAATTTAGCTAACGCGCGTTGGGGTTTAAACCGGGTTCGTGCTACCGCTACATAGGATTATTTTTCTTTTTCTCCCTAACCCTAATTTCTTTCTTATAACACTATCCAGCCGCAACACCTCCTGGAGTTAAAAAAAAAAAAAACTAATTAATTCCTTGTCTCCATTTTTTTTCCCTTAATTAAACCCCACGCACATTTCCTTCCATTTTCTTTTATTTCTTGTTTCCATGCGATCCAGGGTCCGAATTTAGTTAGGAATTTGACCTATCTTTTCTTCTCACAACCAGCTGCCGCTTCTTATTCCTTCCTCCTTCAACACCTCACCACCATAAGAAAGAAAAAAATTAGATTTTGGGAAAAAGGCAGCCCACCATCCTTTGGTCCTCTTCACGCCGGTTATTGTCTCGCTTATTCCTCCATCAAAACGGTGTAAGTACAGTCCTTTATGATACGATTAAATTTTATTCTGGATTATTAGAACAATAATTTTGCCTAATCTTACCTAGGTTTACTAGGTTGAAGAGAAATCTCATCCAGACAGAAAAATCGACCCAACGCGTACCGACGATCCCAGATTCATTTGTGTGAGCCCAAATCCTTCTGTATCACTCTTTTAATTTTTTTCCCAGCACCTAAAAGTCTTATATCTTTGCTGTAAATTTTTTTTGTAGGTTATCGTTAATCCAACTTTTAGGTTTTATACTCGTTTCCAGTGCAATCGGGTCCATACTTGCTCCTAAACCCCGGTAAGCCACCGTAGTCTTTTTAAAATTCTTTTGGCTGTTAATTTCAATCTTACAGCCCTAACAATTATCTCATCTTTGCTGTCCATGTTGTTAGAAAGGGTTAGAAAATCCTTACTTGAAGGTTTGGCGCTTCGTTGGACTCCCGAAGCGTCAGAGATCCCGAAAACACATCGGTAACCGAAATAAATTTTTTTTTTTTTTTTTCTTTCCTTCCAAGATCAATTTTTACAGCCATTAAATAAGCTTATAAGTTAGTGTATGGCTGCTGTAATTTTTAGGATCGATATCAAGAAGGCTCCCGGCACGATCCCGAATAGGCACAAGGCCACCGAAGGCACCCCGAGACCCTTTTTGCCCACTAGGTAAAATTTCGGCCTAGTTGTTAAGAACATGAACTTTCCAAGTACCATTTAGGAAAAATTCTAAATTTTAGCATATTTTCTAATTTTTTTCCCTTACTAACATTTTGTAGGACCGTCCTAGGAAAATCGTCCTCTTTCGTCGTATTATTCCGAACTAGGTAAGGGGGAAGAGTGGGTTAATTCTCGTGGGCCCTCTTAGGCCCAAAATAAGCTTCAACCCGAATAATAAATTCTAAATAAACAATTGGGCTAAACAAAATCTTTAAATGCGTGGGAAACATGGGTTAGGTAATTAATTAGTTTTCCTAGAATTTTATTTTATGTTATTTTATTTTAGTTCTCTTCCATTGGGATGTAAATTTGGTTGGTTGGTTGTATGGTTGTAATGATGTGATGTATGATGTATGATGTATGTTTGGCGCTAGTATCATACTAGGACCGCTTATAACAAAATTAAATTAGAAATATGTTAGGACCGCCTAAATTAACACCGCTAGTAGCATGTTTAGGGCCGGCGAGACAAACACCGCTAGTACCATGTTTAGGGCCGATAAGCTCATTAGCAACATGATGAGATTGGAAGGAACCGTTAGTGGCATGTTAGGGCCGTAATAAATTATTATAAACCGATAGATAAAGGATTAGGAGTGTAAATACTAAATGACCAATTTAGAAAGAATTCACGAGAAATGAGATAAACATTTATAACAAATACACTTAAAAGATATCATTGATTGACATGACATCATGTAACCCTAAACTAAGATAACATGATAAAAGAAATAGGATGCACTAGAATCATGGCATTCTACTAAAAAGAGCTAAAATAAAATGAGCTACGGTCATGCATCAATTGGTTGTTGCATATGATTGATGTTTGTCATACACAAGATTGCATTAAGTAAAAGATTTGAAGAGTAAGATAAAATACGAGGCATGCAAGGTTGGTGACAAACCATATCTACATGACCTAACAAGCCGTAAATTTAGACGAGAGGTTCGGAACGGACGATTCGAACCCGAGAGGCATGTTAGGGTGGCAGCGGACCGTCCCTAGTCATGACCCGATATTGACACGGAGTATGGAGATATGATTTGTGCGCTGTCAGATCATAGCTGGCGAGGGACCATGCTTATGGCTGTTATCACGAGAGGCTCTACCTCGGCGTAGGTATCCCGAGAGGCTCTGGCTTGGTGGCATCCCTAGTGGCACTGCCTAAGAGTTATCCCGAGAGTGGGTGATGTACACACTCACCACCCTAGGTTCGTCCGACGGCAATTAAGTATTGGATTAAGTGATCGATCAAGAAGATATTATTTAATCGGTAAAAAGAATTATGCATATGCATGGTAGTTCAAGCATGCTAGTAGGATTTTGATTTTGTTGTTATGATGTTGTATGGAATTGTTCTTTAAGTAAATTGCTACAGCTTAAAGTTTATTATTCGTTGTTGTTTGTTACGGGAATATTAGGACCCACGTGATGGGCCTTATACTTCCCTCTTACTGAGCAAGTTGTGCTCATCCCTCCTCTTAACATGTTTTTCTAGGTGAGTACTATGAGGAGACAGAGTACACTGAACCATATAACGAGGTTCAAGATGTGGAGCAGACTGAGTGAGAGTACGCTGTAGCCCCTCGAAAGTAGAACTGGCTGGGACTGGGTTTTAACTTTGTGTTATTTGATTTCTAAAGAAACATATGGTTTGTTTAAATTGGCACCTTATCCGCATATTAGTTTTCCTGGGATTGTCACTTAACTACTCTGATTTCGTTTAATACTCTTATTGTTTGGAAAATAATTTAAAAAAAAAAATGTTTTACCTCACATTTTTTAAATTATTTTAATTAAATGCTTTATAACTCTGGGAATTTAAGATATCTTTTAAAATTAAGGTTTATAAAATTGGGGGCGTTACAAGTTCTTATTCATTTATTAGTAAAGGTGAATTAAATGAAATAAATTATATAAAGGAAAATTAATAAAAATAAAGTGGGGCTTTTTGGCCATCCACTTTAAAAATAAATAATAATAAATGTTAGCAAAGTTAATTAAATTAATTATTAAACAACAATAATAATAAGTTAGTCAAGTTAATTAAATTAATTAATTAACAACAATAATAAAAAGTTAGCCAAGTTAATTAAATTAATTAACAACAATAATAAAAAGTTAGTCAAGTTAATTAAATTAATTAATTAACAACAATAATAAAAAGTTAGCCAAGTTAATTAAATTAATTATTAACAACAATAATAAAAGTTAGCAAAGTTAGTAAAGTTAGATGTTAATAACAATAAAAATAAAAGTTAGTAAGTTAGTTAAGGTAACAATAATAAGGTTAGTAGGTTAGTCATAATAATAATAATAATAAGGTTAGTCATAATAATAATAAGGTTAGTAAGTTAGTTATAATAATAAATAATAATAAGGTTAGTCATAATAATAATAAGGTTAGTAAGTTAGTTATAATAATAACAATAAAAAGAAGGGTTAGTAATAATAACAATAATAAACAAATAAATAAACAAGTAAAAATTAAAAGGGTTAGGAATCAATTCTGCAAAAACAAAATAAAAAGTCAGTGACTAAACTGAAAGAAATTCAAAAGATGATGGGTGAAATAGGGGTTTACCCTTAAAATTTTGAAATTGAATTTTTGCTGGGAAATAGACGCGACGCGGCGGCGTGGGGGGGGGGTGCTGCTGGCGCAGAGGAGGAAGAGGAAGGGCAGGGCGGCGACGGCGTGGGGCGGAGCGGCGGCGGGCAGCTAGGGCAGCTCGGCAGCGAGGGCAACGGTGGCCGGGACAACGGCGGCGAGGGCGCGGGGCGGCCGGGGGAAGAAAAAAAAAAAGGATGACGGAGCGCGGCGGCGGAACGGCTGGGCGGAGGGGCTGACGGCGGCGGGACGGCCGGACGACGGTGGCAGGATGGCTGGGTGGAGGCGTGGCGGCCGGCGGACGGCGGTGGCGGGCAACGTCGGAGAGAGAGAGAGAACGGAGATAAACGGGAGGAGGAAGACGGGGGCCAAGGCGTCAGAATAAAAAATTTTGAGATTTTCTGGAGAAAGGGAAGAGAATCAGGGACAAGGGCTATAATTTTATCTTTTTTTAAAACGGAGCTCTAACCTTTTCCTCTATTTTTTTCTCTGTTCAGCACTAAATTTGGAGGCCTATTTATAGAGGAAGTTTGGCTGAACTGTTGATGGATAAATTAATAAAAAAATTCAAACTTATCTTTTAAATTGGTAAAATAACAATTTCAGTCCTTTACGTCTCTCAGCCTCTGGATAAGTTCCTGAAGCTTCTGATTTTGACAATTTTGTCGTTTTCTGTCAATTTGGGCCAGAAACGTCAGTCGGCCCAAAAATTCATGTGACAAACTACCAAATGCTCCTGGAACTTTCAGAATTTGTCAATTTTTCCCGAAACTTCTTAATTTTGTCATTTTTACCTCAAACTTTTAAATTTTGCCATTTTTATGGAGTTTTCTTTTTTTTCTTTCAAACATACACATATACACACATATATCAAATCTTCACAAAACAAAACAAAAAAATGTATTTTAAACTAATTAAAAAATTTTAATTAACAATAATAATAATAATACATTTTTTAATTAATTTTTTTTATTTAATTTTTTTTAAAATTATTTTAATGGCCGGACGAAATTGGGTGTCAACAGCTGCCCCCCTTTGCATGCTTCATGGGACATGATGTATGCAAAGTCGTTACCAAATTTCGTCCGGCTTAGCTAGGCATTGAGAACCTTCTCGCCACCTAAATTGTAAGGTTAAGGAATCCTCCTTAGAACCTCGGCGATAGGAGGAGTCCTACCGTTGAAGGAAAATTGATTGTTTTCGAGGCAAAGGTTCCGTCCTTAAAACCCCGACGATAGGAGCAGTCCTACCGTTGAATGAAAATTGATTAATTTCGAGGCAAAGGTTCCATCCTTAAAACCTCGACGATAGGAGCAGTCCTACCGTTGAAGGAAAATTGATTGAATGAAAATTGATTGATTTCGAGGCAAAAGTTGTGACAGCTCTCCTAGTCAACTAATCAAGTAAGTGTTTATTTACTTTGATTAAGTGTTTATGAAATTAAGTACCTCAAATTAGCGCCTTGTTAAGCAAGTAACATAAGCTTAATTAAGTTAAGTGAGTTCCTAAGTGTGATTTGGCATAGTTAAGTCAAGACCATTAGTTGTTCTAGCTTTTAGAATCATCCTAGTAAGTTTTGACAACTTGTGGCACTAAGTGTTCTTTTGAGCCATTTAGAACTTAAGTGGCTAAAGTGTTCAAGAAAATTAAGTTTGAGAAGCTTTTAGTACCTTTTTAAAACAAAGAAAAGTGAGTTTGGAGTGTGAGTTGGTGAGCTATTTGAAACAAATGAAAGTATGAGGGCTTAAGTGCAAGGGAGAGAAAAGTTGCTTAATAAGCTTATAAGTTAAGTTTCTTCTTCTCTTCTTCATACTTAGCCATTTCTTGCAAACACCAAAAATTCGTGGCTCCATCTCCTCTCCCAAATTCCTAGCTCAAGCTTCATTTTCTTGCAAGATTCCATTGAATTAAGGGTGTCCAAGGTGTTAGGAAGATCACTAAGCCTCTTTGCTAGTGTTCTTGCTTCATTTGATCTTTGGAAGCTTGTTTTGGAATCCAATTTCGTAGGTAAGCTTCTTGAGATCATTTGGTGTGATTATAGGTTGTTTCTAGAGCTAGAAATGGTCTTGGTTTGATTGGTTTGGGTGCCAAATTGCTTTGGTTTTAGGCTTGGAACTCAAGGAAGCTCAATTGAGCTTAGGAGGCTTTGTTGCATTGCTTGCTTTGTGGCTAAAATTGAGGTAAGGGTTCAAGTAATTAAGCTCAAATAATGCATGGTTTTGTAGTTTTGTGTGTTGGGATGAATTAGAAACAAGACCCATTAAGTTTGGATTAGAAATGAGAGAGTTTGAGTAGCTTGTGTACAAGAACGACGCTGTCGCATAAACCCAGAAAACAGAGTTGGCGACGCGTCGCCAATTTGGCCGCGAATTGGCGCCGCAGCGCCAGGGTGCGAAAATGTACACAGAGCGTTTGTTCGGCAGCGCCGCGTCGCCAAATGCAAAATTGGCCTCGATTTCCGGCCATCCTAAGATTAACTTAGACTCTCGGTTTCTATCCCTAGGCTATTCTAAGACGTTCCATAGCCTCGGTTGGGTCTAGAATTCATTCCTAAGGCGGGAATTGTGCATTATTTGGAAGGTAGTCAAGTTGTGTGGTTAAGTGTAAAAGATTGTGACTTGGTGGCTAAGTAACTCATAGTATTTAAGCTTTTAAATGGATATTAAGGGGATTAAGTGGGTTTTTAGACTCTTTATTGGCCGTATAAAGTATCAATTACATATGGTTAATAGAGAGAAAAACCTAAGTCGATCCCAACCAAGCCATTTGGTTTGGTAAGTGAGCCACTAGTAGTATTTTGAGTTAAACCTTGAGGGTTTGACTAGTTAAACCACATAGGAAGACTACCCTGTACAATAAATCAAGGGTAAAGGCGGGTAAGTTTGAGATAGGTGACGACCTACTCTAGAACCCGTAGATGGGACTTAATTGAGGTAAAGTGTCCGGGATACGAGGGCCAGTATCTCAAGTACCTCAGCCGTTTGAGCTCACGGCAAGAATTAAGGCACTTAAGTGCAGAAAGTCCCAAGTGCATGTGTTGTGTGCATTCCATACCATACATCCATACATTGCATTTTTGGCATTTTGTTGATTGTTTGTTGATTGAATTGCTTGGTTGCCATATTGCATATTTGTTGCATATTTCTTTGCAGGTATTTAAGAAGGGAATCCTTACTGAGTACTTTTAAGTACTCATTCCCTTAGTTTTATTGTGCAGGATCTAATCCCGGGCCTAATCACTGAGGTGATAGTCAAGGCCTAAGCTTTCTGTTTTGCAGGTATTTTATTGAGAATCCTAGTGATTCTAGTTTCTTGCAGTATAAGTTATGTGCTAACCAAGTTGTGCCTTTACAGTGTAGAGGCTAGAGTACACAAGAACAAGTTTTTGTGAAGGGCTACACTTGGAGCTTGGCCTAGCTCAAGGTGGGCTCAAGTAGTTCGATCTTAGTTAGTAGTAATTTTGTCTCTTGTACATAGTACTTGGAGTACTAAGTAAGTTGCCTCTATTGGGATACATTAGGATGTAAATCCATCTTGTTACTTTTGGGTGCATGCTAGAGTTGTAATGTATGCACAAAACTGTTACTTGTAGTTAAAGCAACTAGTATTTCAATGACTTGGTACGTTTTCAGTATGTTTTAATGAAAAGCTCGAGCAATGTTTTAATTCAAGACTTTTAAATTTCGGTTGCATTGCCAAGTCAGAAGCATGCATAACTTAATCTCAGTAGGCTAAGTAACTAGTTGCATATAAATTGTTTTAATTTATATTGACGAGTAATAGTTAGCCAATTGTAACTAGTGGGATTCATTATCCCTAAGAGCCTACAAGATTAGGGGCACTGGGGCCCCGTTCCGTCACAAAAGTTCCATCCTTAAAACCCCGACGATAGAAGCAGTCCTACCGTTGAAGGAAAATTGATTGTTTTCGAGGCAAAGGTTCCATCCTTAAAACCCCGATGATAGAAGCAGTCCTACCGTTGATTGTTTTCGAGACAAAGGTTCCATCCTTAAAATCCCGACGATGAAAATTGATTATTTTCGAGGCAAAGGTTCCATCCTTAAAACCCCGATGATGAAAATTGATTCTTTTCGAGGCAAAGGTTCCATCCTTAAAACCCCGACGATAGGAGCAGTCCTACCGTTGATTGTTTTCGAGACAAAGGTTCCATCCTTAAAATCCCGACGATAAAAATTGATTATTTTCGATGCAAAGGTTCCATCCTTAAAACCCCGATGATGAAAATTGATTGTTTTCGAGGCAAAGGTTCCATCCTTAAAACCCCGATGATGAAAATTGATTATTTTCGAGGCAAAGGTTCCATCCTTAAAATCCCGATGATGAAAATTGATTATTTTCGAGGCAAAGGTTCTATTCTTAAAACCTCGGTGATGAAAATTGATTGTTTTCGAGGCAAAGGTTCCATCCTTAAAACCCCGATGATGAAAATTGATTGTTTTCGAGGCAGAGGTTCCATCCTTAAAACCCCGATGATGAAAATTAATTGTTTTCGAGGCAAAGGTTTCATCCTTAAAACCCCGATGATGAAAATTGATTGTTTTCGAGGCAAAGGTTCCATCCTTAAAACCCCGATGATGAAAATTGATTATTTTCGAGGCAAAGGTTCCATCCTTAAAACCCCGACAATAGGAGCAGTCCTACCGTTGATTGTTTTCGAGACAAAGGTTCCATCCTTAAAATCCCGACGATGAAAATTGATTATTTTCGAGGCAAAGGTTCCATCCTTAAAACCCCGATGATGAAAATTGATTGTTTTCGAGGCAAAGGTTCCATCCTTAAAACCCCGATGATGAAAATTGATTATTTTCGAGGCAAAGGTTCCATCCTTAAAACCCCGATGATGAAAATTGATTGTTTTCGAGGCAAAGGTTCCATCCTTAAAACCCCGATGATGAAAATTGATTGTTTTCGAGGCAAAGGTTCCATCCTTAAAACCCCGATGATGAAAATTGATTGTTTTCGAGGCAAAGGTTCCATCCTTAAAACCCCGATGATGAAAATTGATTATTTTCGAGGCAAAGGTTCCATCCTTAAAACCCCGATGATGAAAATTGATTGTTTTCGAGGCAAAGGTTCCATCCTTAAAACCCCGATGATGAAAATTGATTGTTTTCGAGGCAAAGGTTCCATCCTTAAAACCCCGATGATGAAAATTGATTGTTTTCGAGGCAAAGGTTCCATCCTTAAAACCCCGATGATGAAAATTGATTGTTTTCGAGGCAAAGGTTCCATCCTTAAAACCCTGACGATAGGAGCAGTCCTACCGTTGATTGTTTTCGAGACAAAGGTTCCATCCTTAAAATCCCGATGATAAAAATTGATTATTTTCGATGCAAAGGTTCCATCCTTAAAACCCCGATGATGAAAATTGATTGTTTTCGAGGCAAAGGTTCCATCCTTAAAACTCCGATGATGAAAATTGATTATTTTCGAGGCAAAGGTTCCATCCTTAAAATCCCGATGATGAAAATTGATTATTTTCGAGGCAAAGGTTCCATCCTTAAAACCCCGATGATGAAAATTGATTATTTTCGAGGCAAAGGTTCTATCCTTAAAACCTCGACGATAGGAGCAGTCCTATCGTTAAAGGAAAATTGATTGAATGAAAATTGATTTTGAGGCTAAGGTGCTTTCCTTAGGACCTCGAGCGAAATTTATATGAAAGCAATTGAAATTGGAATAATTTTCTTCGAAAGTGTGAATTTTCATAATAGGCGAGCACAAAGAATTAGGCTTCGATAAAACGAGTGAATCTTGATGATGACAATAACACTGACAAATTATGTAAAGGGAACGGATGTTTGGAATCAATATTCAAGGTTCATCTAATATTTTCTTCAGTAAATATAGATTCCCTTATGAGATATGTCATCCGAATAAGGTTAAAGCTTAACTACCCCAAAATGTTATGCCTAGTAGACCTAATAGGATGCGTCTCAAGAGTAACAAAAATTACTCTTTACTCAGCCATTCCAACCTAAAGGCATTGTCCTATGGCTTTAATATCAGCATGGATGAAATTATCTTATAAAAAAAGAAATTTCCTGAAAAGAAAAACTGAAACGCGAAAGAAAATGCTGATAATAAAACTAAAGGACAAGAAAAACGGATCAGATCACTTCTTTCTTCCACAATACTTCAACAGGGTGAGTAGAGGACCATTATGGGAGTGAACTGGTCGGGAAAGACTGTCGTGTCCAGTCTATCTGAATCATTGCTGGATCTGGTTCAGGAACAAAAGCTTGTATTTTATCTAGCAATTCTTCAGCAGTTGTTACGGATATTATGATTCGCCGTGCCACTCTTGATATGAAATTCTTCTGCATAGCATAATCCACAAAAGCTATCAGACCTGTAAAGAAATTGTTAACATTTAACAGCCCAATGGGTTTCTTATGCAAATTAAGTTGGGCCATGGAAGCAATTTGAAAGACTTCTCCCAATGTGCCAAAACCACCTGGTAGAGCGATAAAAGCATCAGCATTTAAAAGCATTTGTAACACACGCTCTTGCAAATTTTTAACCACTAATTCTTCTCCAATCGTGCCCCTAGAAACAAATTTCAAAGGTCCAGGGATGATGCCCAAAACTTGACTTCCTCCTAAAGATGCTGCTGATGCTACACCTCCCATTAATCCGACACTACCTCCTCCATAAACTAAATGTATTTTTCGCTCAGCTAATACTCTACCCAAATGGTTGGCTGCCTTTAAATACTCTTCATCTTTTCTAGGAAAAGCCCCAGAAAATACACAAATGGTTCGGGATTTACGAGTGGAGGTTTTTTCCATTCCTATCCTTACCCATGTGAGAAAAGAAGAAAAGAGGATATATTTATAGAGATGAAGAGATAAGGCAATAATTTTATTTTCAAGAATGGATACATTATTGCTAGCTATACACAATAGTCACGAGTATGACTCTGGTCAGGTATGGGTACACTATCGTTAAAAGAGGAGGAAAATTTTCAAAATAACTGCTAGCATGTACAGTAGTCACTACTGTAGCTTACGTCAGGAGTAGGTACGTGATTGTTGGAAGAGAAGGAAAATTTCAAAAGTGGCAGCTATATACAGTAGTCCGTGTCAGGAGTGCGTACATTATAGCCAAAGGAGAAGGAAAATTTCAAAAGCGACAGCTAGCATGTACAGTATCGTGACTATGGCTCATGTCAGGAGTGGATACATTATCGCCGAAAGGGGAGGAAAATTTCAAAAGCGACAGCTAGCACGTACAGTAATCGTGACTTTGGTTCACGTCAGGAGTGGATACATTATTACCAAAAGGGGAGGAAAATTTCAAAAGCGACAGCTAGCACGTACAGTAATCATGACTTTGATCCTCGTCTTCCACTGGCTTTGCGTCCAGTAATGGCTTCAATGCTTTCTATGAATCGGTGATTTGCATCTCATCTAGCTTTCTCACAAACTGGCAAACAGGGTCGTTTAATGTCAGATTCCCAAGACTATAACGATTTCGTTCTTTTTGGAGAATTATCCATAATCCAACAATCTCAAATTGCACTATTCTGCAAGAATGCGCTTCAAGAACCTCTCGAATATCTTCTAGAGATTCCTTACGCAAGCCATTCTTAATGAATCTTATTCTATCTTCACGATTTCTGGTAATCACTCCTGGAGAACGACATTTAGCACCGCAAATCCACCATCCACAATTATGACAGACGCCTAGCCTCTTTGCTCTTCTCTTTTTGGCATAAGCGCTTTTATCAAAGCCGGGCATACGGGGAAAGAACGCATCTGGAACTTCACCAGCCGAACGAACCTTAGCTTCGATTAGCCATCGCACATTATCAGGAATGCCTTTGTGCATAAATACTCTGAATCGTTCACATCTAGCTTGATAAATCTTTTTAAGAACATTTATTGGGAAGGAAGGAAAATACTTTCGTAGGGCGGAAAGAGAAGACTCCATTGATGAAGGAGGCAAAGAAAGAAATTAGTGATTGTAGGAAACGGAAATAACTAACACATATTTATAGTGATGAAAGGGATAATGCGTTAATTACACTTACAGAAGCAAGTACATTATTGTCAAAAGAAAAGACAAATGACAGCTTATATGTACAGCAATCATGACTGTGGCTCTCATCTTCCACTGATTTATGTCCAGTAACGGCATTAACGGCTTCTATGAGTCGAGGATTTGCTTCCCATCCAGTTTTCTTACAAGCTGGCAAACAGGGTCATTTACAGTCAGATTCCCGGGACTGTAATGGTTTCGTTCTTCATGAAAAATGCTCCATAAACCAAGAAGTTCACGTTGCACAGATCCACAAGAATGCGTCTCAAAAGTCAATTGGATATCATCCAATGAGTCCTTACTCAAGCCATTCTTAATGAATCATATTTTATCTTCTCGATTATCAGAGATCATCCCTAAAGAACGACATTTAGTATTACAAGTCCACCGTCCACATTTATGGCAGACTTGTAACCTTTTCGCTCTTCGCTTTTTGGCATAAGAGCTTTTGCCTATTCCAGGCATGTGAGACACAAATGCCTCTGGGATTTCACCTGCCAGACGAACCTTGGCTTCGATTAACCACCGCACATCTTCAGGGATTCCTTTGTGCATCAAAACTCTTAATCGTTCACAGCGAACTTGGTAGATCTTTTTGAGAATGTTCATTGGGAGAAAAGGAAAATATTTTCGTAAGATAGAAAGAGTAGGATCCATTTTCTAGAGGGAAGTAAAAGACAGAAGAGAGGAAAGAATCAGTTATTATGGGCAACTGAGAGAACCGACTTGAGAGTCACGGAGTACCGTATCCGCCGTTTAACCGGAAAAGTGGATCCTACTTTATTTTGGTATCATAGATATTTCTTATCTTTGATATCTCGTCAGGCATGACATTGATCCAGTCCTTGATTATTGAATCCATTGTCTGCTTTCGACGACAATATTTCTCGATATCCGCGCTTATCTTTGACCATAGCTATTTCTTATCTTGGATACCGCTAAGCTAGCGTCAATTCTGTCCATCCAGGTGTAGCCTCGATTATTGAATCGATTGCCAGGCTTTTGACATATTGTCTACCTTATCCTTGAATTCCTGATGCGGGTTGGTCCCGCATATTAGCTGTGTATCCAGTGATAGATTAGTAAGAGCTGATGACATTGAGATCTCAGCTTATACTGCTGAAACTGTGCCGTGGATGTGCTTCCCATTTGGTTCCTATTATGCAAAAGCCATGCATGCATGATGTGAAATGCATGAATGTAGAGCATGTGGAATTGATGTTTTTTTTTTTTTTTGATGGATCTAGTTCTTCATGTCTTTGCTTTACTGGATCTTCTTTGTGATTGCCTTCTTGGACTATCATTGAATCTCTTTATGCTTTCCAACTTTTGTTCACTGCCTCAAAAGCCCAACTCTTTTCAAAATCCTCTTTCTTTGACTTGTTCTTGAATTTTGGCCTCAATTTCTTTAAAGTTGGCCCGCCTCATAATTTATATCTCTTTCGGGTACTCATCCATTGTCATGGATTTGATACCATCAAAGGCTTTACTTTCAATGTCTGCTTTGCCCCTTTTCTTGTGACCGTGCCGACACTTACTTATTCCCATGTTATAATCTGAATGATTGCTCTTCCTTGAACTCATGTTTTGATCCATAAGACTTGCCCCCTTGTCTATTGAACTTCTTTGTTGGCAGTACTCCTCTTACGCTTCGTAGAGACTACTTTGCCCCCCTGAATATGGTATTTATGTGGATAAAAGGTATCACCTCGCCTTTAACAGAAGGTCGAGCATTTCTAGACCTTTGTGATGGCACTTGATCGTAAATTTCTCTTACAAGAACCACATCTTATTAAAGAAAGACTCAAGCTATCTCCTCACTTTTAAGTCTACATACATTAATGAATAATGGTTTGGCCTTAAAGAAAAACTTTCATCAATTTGCAAAGCTTGACAAAGTAATTTACGGTCTTTGTTTTTAATTAAAATATCCTGCCATTCTTCCCTTTCCAACTCGAAGAGATTAACTGTGCAAGGCAATAGGTATAAACATGATTCACAAGGATAGCCTTTTAGCTGAATGAGGATGTTCGGTTTAAGAAAAGTTAAATTTAAGTGGTGTGGAAGAAGAGTCTTTTAATACTACTCGTAAGCAAATTTGATTATGGTGAAAAACTCAATAGTGATGACCTCAACTTGCCACTCTTTCCAGAAAGTTAGACCTCATCTGTTGCCCCCCAACTATTGTGATCTCTATGCATGCTTGGTTTGAGGGTTGCTTTTATGTTCTAAACCGCCTTTGCAGGTTTTCAGTCTAGAATCCATAGCTCACTCTTTTCTTTTTTTTTTTTAGCCCTTTTTCCTTTTTTTTTTTTGTTTTGTTTTGTTTTTTTTTGTTTCCTTTTTTTTTTTTTGTGTGAGCTATGGTGATAACATACTTGATAACTCTCTTGAAGTGAGATGACTCAAGTGGCCTTGCTTGCTCGTGCTTGTTCTCAGTCCTTTTTGGTTTTGAATTTTCCCTTGTTGCCTTTTGATGGAAGGGATGAACTTCTCTTTCTGTTTGGAGTTTGTGTTGCAGAGAACCGAGATTATAGCCCTCTTGAAGTGAGATGACTCAAGTGGCTTTACTTGCTCGTGCTTGCTCTCAGTCTCTTTTTGTTTTGGATTTTGAATTTTCCTTTGTTGTCTTTTGATAGAAGGGAGGAACTTCTTTTTTTTTTTTTTTTTTGAGAATTTGTGTTGCGTAAAACTGAGAATTTTTTTTTTGTATTGAGCATTTGTGAGAATTGGGAGGCCACTGAAGTCATTTAATATGAGAGCTAACTTCTTTGGAAGCTAATCCCGGACTTCTTGCAAGGATGTTGATAACCACTGTGAATTCTTTTTTAAGAGTTGGGGTGCAACATATGAAATCATTCTTGCTAGATTTAGTAGTACTTTCAAGATCACCACTATCAAATCTCCCTTAACTTTTTATTTTCACCCACGAGTAGTATCATTTAGAAAGCAAAGTATGATGGCAATAATAGTTAGTGCAATGGCGAAGATTGAGAGATAGATGTGAGAAAATGAAATTTTTGGTAGAAAGTGGTAGAATATGTGGATGTAAAAATGGAATTTTTGGTAAAAAGTGGTAGAATGCACACATTACATCTTTTTGTTGTACCAGAAAAAGAATACCAGGTGTCCATCTAACAAAGACTACACCCTAGATTCTGGACTAAATCTAGGAGATTTTTACTATTAAATTACTTTGGCAAGCTATCAAAAGATGCGAGTTTAGTAAAAGGATTCCCTGTCATTCAAAAGTGTGTGCGAACTGTTAGGTCAGATCTAACTTGGAGTCCTTCCAAAATCAATGTAATTCTAGCTCGAAATCTTCACTTTCAATTAGCAATCACATTAGGCCTAGCAACTTGGACTCGGCCAACTGTTGGACCTTGAGTTTCAGTACCACAGAATTTTCAGTTACATTTGGGATTTGGGTCACACCAACTTGGAAGAGAAGGTCACTTGGTCTTTACTACTATTGATATAGATGATAGCAGAATGCCTTCTTCAGCAAAGACTGTGATTAACTTTCCTTCAAAAATGAATTTCATTTTTTGGTGTAATGAGGAGGGAATTGCTCCGGCCATATTTTCTATCTTGGACTCTATATCTATGAGACGTCCTTCGGTTTGTTCTGCCATTAGTCTTGTTTGGAGCCGAGTTGGATATCGGTGTTGAGGTCCAATTTTACCTTTTTAAAGTGAGATTCATTTTATTAGATTTTACATGTATATGATTGATGCAATGGATGCATGCAATACATAATGAGATTATGTTTTTTATCAAAATTTATATGCACGTGATTGATGTAATGGAATACATGCAATGAGATTATTTTTATCAGATTTTATATGCATGTGATTGATGTAATGGATGTATGCAATGAGTGAGCTTGATTATCAACTATTGTGAAACTTCAAGACTTCTAGTTATTATTAAAAAGACCAAAAAGTTAGCATAATTTGATGCGTGGTTTTGATGCATAAAGAATAATTGCACAGAACGGAAGTATAACAAAAGAAAAATAAGGTTATTAACAAGTTAAATAGTAATTAACAACTCATGAAGTATTATGGATAAACAAGTTAAAACCATACGAAGAAAAGTGTAGAGTAACAACACAGCATAACAAGGATATGCTTATGGCGTTGGTAAAATGGTAGAAATTCTATGGTCAGTTCTATGGTTAAGTGGGGAGTTCTATATGCATAAGGTGGTTTATCAAAAAGGCAAGGGATAGTTCCCGAATCCCGTCACTAAATCATAGTGACGGCCCGATTCCTTACCCTCTAGGGTTAATGTAAGGAATGGATTAATTGGAGTCATAGCTTTTCGTGGGCCCATGCAGAGACTAACCGTCTCAGGAGGCAATACACTACTTTGCTACTTTGAAACCGGTGAAGGCTTGGAGACCATGGCCTCACAAGGACAACAACACCAATTCCGCTTAGAAAGAATTGTGTTCGATTTGAGAAAGCTCGGGTATAGAGCTTCATATTGTGAATGCATTATGCATGTTTAGAATAAGTAAATATAACATATAAATCCACATAATAAGCAAAGTAAATCAAAACAAATCAACTTTAGGCTCGACTCACTAACGTGGAGTTCCCCAGTGGAGTCGCCAAGCTGTGGCAACGTGTGGTTCGTTTTCGGGAGTTGCCACCAATCTGTTTATGTTTAGGTCGATTGGTTACCTAAAATATGGTCTGCGAGAGTTCGGGGGCTCGGGAGTACGGTTACGTTAAAACAACTTTGTTAAAACGCCCAAAAATTGGTACCTTAGTTGATTTTAATTTTGTTTCACTTTGCTTTTAAATAAATTTCAGTTAATTTTCAATCTAGAATTTTTAACTGAATTAATCGGATGTGGATTTTTGGTAATTAATTTGTATAGAATTTTATACTTCCGAACCATGGACTCTGCCGAGTCATTTGGACACGGAATTTGGTGAAATTTTAAACAATTTTATCTATATTGTGAATATGGATTTTTATCTTTATATTTATTTAATTTATTTAGTTAAAAAAAGGTTGATATTTTTCAAACCGTAGATCCTGACGGATCATCCGGATATGGAAGTTAATTTATAGTTAATTATTTAATTCTTATTTTTATTAATTATTAGTTTAATTACTAATTCGTAATTCTTTTTGTTTATGAAATTTTTAGATTTATTAATAATCTAAATATTTTATTTTATTTTCTTTTCTTTTCTTTCTTTTCTTTCTTATTGATTTTACCTTTCTTTTAGTTTTATTTTTCCTTTCTTTTCTTTCTTTTCTTTTCTTTTCTTTTTCTTTTCTTTCTTTTCTTTCTTTCTTTTCTTTTTTTATCTTTTCTTTTTCTTTTCTTTCTTTTCTTTCTTTCTTTTCTTTTTTCTTATCTTTTTTCTTATCTTTCTTATCTTTTTCTTATCTTGCTTTTAGTTTTTTTTTAGTGAAAGTTATTTATTATTTAAATAATTATTCAATTTATAAAAGAAAAATAATTTTATTTAATAAAATATTTAATATCAAGAATTTTTTTTAAAGAAAATTTGAAGAGTTGACATTTATTCTGTTGGTTTGATAACCAAAGAGTAATTATTTAACCAAGATTTTATTTAACAAATAAACCAAAAAATTATACATATATTTCAAAAATAAAAGAAAAGTCTTAGTATGTTATCTGATAAAAAGTGAACAAAAAGTAATTATTTAATCAAAATTTTATTTATTTAATAAAAGAAAAAAAAATTTATATATTAAAAAAAATTTTAATATTTTGTTTGTTTTTTGTTTTTTTTTTTTAAAAAGGATTAACCAGAAATAATTATTTAATTAAGAAAACCAAAACATTTATATATATATTTTAAACAAAAAGAAAAAGTCTTAATATTTATTTAATTTTTTTTGAGTAAAAGATTAACTAAAAAGTAATTATTTTAATTAAAATTTTATGTATATTTAAAAAAAACCACAAATTTATATGTATATTTTAAAATAAAAGAAAAATATTAATATTTTATTTTTGATTTTTTTAATAAAAAGAATTAATCAAAAGTGATTATTTAAGAAAAGAAACTAAAATTTTATGTATATAAAAGTTTTGATATTTATTTGTTTTGTTTTTGATAGAAATTTAACCAAAAGTGATTATTTAAAAATTTACATGTATATAAAAAATCTTGATATTTATTTGTTATTTTTATATTCTTTTCTTTTGATGAAAGATTTTTTTAAATAATTTTAATTTATATCTCTGAAAATATATCTAATTAATAAGTCTAAAATATTTAAGAGAAATTCAATTCACTTTTTTTTATTTATTTTTTATTATTTTTGACTAAGATTTTTATAAAGGAAACAAAAAGTTATATCTTTTCATTATTTTGAAAGAAATAAGTAAAAATATTACTGAATAAAATATTAACTCAAAATTTTTACTCTTTTTATTCTTTTTATTAATAAAAAAAACTAAAAAATTATATTTTATTAAATAATTAATATATTAGTCCAAAGTGTTTATTTTTAATAAAGAAAAATTTATTTATATACTTTATTAAAAAAATATTTCCAAGCCATGGATCCTGGCGGATCATTTGGTCATGGAGTTTTAATTTTTGTTAAATTTTAATTATTTAATTAATTATAATTATTTTAATTATAATTTTATTGGATTTTTCTTGAATTTTAAATTTTAAATATCATTATTTTAAAAAAAATTTTTAAAAAAAGAAGTTGATTTGTATATTTTTAGTACTATTTAATCATGCTTGTTTATTAATTTTAACAAAAAGGAATAAAAAGTTAACTTTGTTATCTCTAAAGAAATAATAAAAACATGTATTCCAAAATAAAAATGATTAGTTTTTTTTTAAAATGATTTTTATTAGCTTTAATAATTAATTATAAAAGAATTTTCTTTTTTGGTTCTTATTGATTTATTAGTAAAGGTGAATTAAATGAAATAAATTATATAAAGGAAAATTAATAAAAATAAAGTGGGGCTTTTTGGCCATCCACTTTAAAAATAAATAATAATAAATGTTAGCAAAGTTAATTAAATTAATTATTAAACAACAATAATAAAAAGTTAGTCAAGTTAATTAAATTAATTAATTAACAATAATAATAAAAAGTTAGCCAAGTTAATTAAATTAATTAACAAAAATAATAAAAAGTTAGTCAAGTTAATTAAATTAATTAATTAACAACAATAATAAAAAGTTAGCCAAGTTAATTAAATTAATTATTAACAACAATAATAAAAGTTAGCAAAGTTAGTAAAGTTAGATGTTAATAACAATAAAAATAAAAGTTAGTAAGTTAGTTGTGGTAACAATAGTAAGGTTAGTAGGTTAGTCATAATAATAATAATAATAAGGTTAGTCATAATAATAATAAGGTTAGTAAGTTAGTTATAATAATAAATAATAATAAGGTTAGTCATAATAATAATAAGGTTAGTAAGTTAGTTATAATAATAACAATAAAAAGAAGGGTTAGTAATAATAACAATAATAAACAAATAAATAAACAAGTAAAAATTAAAAGGGTTAGGAATCAATTCTGCAAAAACAAAATAAAAAGTCAGTGACTAAACTGAAAGAAATTGAAAAGATGATGGGTGAAATAGGGGTTTACCCTTAAAATTTTGAAATTGAATTTTTGCTGGGAAATAGACGCGACGCGGCGGCGTGGGGGGGGTGCTGCTGGCGCAGAGGAGGAAGAGGAAGGGCAGGGCGGTGACGGCGTGGGGCGGAGTGGCGGCGGGCAGCTCGGGCTGCTCGGCAGCGAGGGCAACGGTGGCCGGGACGACGGCGGCGAGGGCGCGGGGCGGCCAGGGGAAGAAAAAAAAAAAGGATGACGGAGCGCGGCGGCGGAACGGCTGGGCGGAGGGGCTGACGGCGGCGGGACGGCCGGACGACGACGGCAGGACGGCTGGGTGCACTGCCCAAGGTAACTTTGTTCTACAGTTTTCCTACGTTTTAAAAAATTAACTCAAAACCGTCAGACAGCGCACTGTCATAGGTATCAAGTTTGTATAATATTTATATATATATAGCTGGGAATATTTATATTTTGTACTAAATTATATATATTATATATATCATTTTTGTTTAGTTGAAGAATTTATTAACACCATTATCACTATTGTTAAAGTAATTATTATATTTTTATACTAAAAAAAATTGATATATTCATTTCAACATAGTAATTATATAAGTGATAATTAAATTTAATAAAATTAATATCATTTTAGTAGAAAATGCAAATGCATTCAAAGTTATTATGCCTTTAAATAAAACATACAGATGTTGTGAACAATTACACTTAATCAAACATCCTGGAGTTTATCTTAATCAAACATCCTCGACTTCATTTGACTCTAAACTAACTAAGGATGTATCATCATCTGATGTATCACCATCATCTTGTATGACCTCAATATTCTGATCCATGTCTTGAACGATTTTAGGATAACACGTGAAGTCAACAAGTATGTTAATCTCATCAAGGGCAGTGTCATCAGTTGTTATCGTGGGTACTTCACTTGAAATCGCTTCTTGCATCCGCTCGTCTGTGGTTTCTAAAACATGAGTTTGCTCATCAAACATTTCATCATTGTCATTAGAACAATCTAAAACATTATTCAATGGACAATCGATAAAAGCTTCTGGCTTCGTCTTAACAACCGCCCACCACTAATGAAGATTCTTGTTAGGGTACTTACAGTAGTAAACTTGTTGGGTCTATGTCGCAAAGATAAACGGCTCAGGCGCTGACAATCTAGACTTCCATTTAACATTAATGACACTGGTTTGTGCGCAACTTCGAATGCCACATGTCGGATCAAACCAAGTATATTTGAACATCGTCATGACTTCATGCCCAGTTCCATGGTACTCAATGCGTATAATCTCATCAATAAGCCCATAAAAATCATACCAACTAGATCCCCATGTCTCACCTTTAACGCAAACACCAAATTCTGTGTCGCTTTGTCTTTGCCGTACGATTGTGTATGGAAACGTAAGCCATTCACAATATATCCGTTGTACGATGTCCCAACTCAAATAGGACCACAAGCTAGTTGCACAATGTGAAGATCTAATTTATCCTTGAAACGGTCAAGCTAAAAATTATCACTCATGATACTCACGTATGATAAGAACCATTGGATGAAATGTTCATCTCGATAACTTTGTAATTGAGTTTTATTGAATTGGGGAAATCTTGTTGATATAGAAGAGTTAAAGTACCTGAAATGATATTTATCCATAAATGAATTAAAGCAATCCAATTGAAGAAAAAACCTTAACACTTCTCTAGATTATATGGCACCTGATAATCGGTGTAATCTCATTGCAGCTCTGCAAAATGTATTTATGCACTTGACGTCTTTTAGTAGGATCCAGTAAATGTTGTCGCCCATGGTTAAGTATATTACGACATCTTGCGTTGAAAATAGATAGCAATTAACCCTCAACATGAGCCATAAGTAGATCAATGTCATCATTTCATGGCACTCTATTTAACCTTATAGGAATATTTAATTCAAAGTAGTAGCTACAGAATGTAGATATTTCCTGGACCAAGTATGCTTCGACAGTTGAACCTTCAATTGCAGCTTTATTTTGAGCCTTTCGCTTTAACGAGCGCATGAGTCTGATAGGTTAAAAAAATAAAACAATTATTGACATATAATACCCATAAATTATTGACAGGCCATATGTGAAAAATAATGATAGAAATATGAATGTAAAACCAAAAATTACTTCTCAAACGGATACATCCATTGAAATTGAACTGGACCACACAACTTTGCCTTATGAGGGAGGTGGATGACAAGATGTTCTATCAAATAAAAAAAACCAGGAAGAAATATTTTTTTTAGCTTACATATGGTAACCACTATATTCTGCTCCAATTGTTGTATGTCATCAAATCAAATCCTACTTGTACATAGTGTTCTGCAAAATGAACAAAGTTTAGAAATCGTCTCCCATATAAGACCTAGCATGTTCCCATGTAATGCAATTGGAAGCAACCTCTACATAAATATATGACAATCGTGGCTCATGAAGTTATAGAGTGTACCGTTACTCAAGTTAACCGTACGACCTAAGTTCGAGGCATACCCATCAGACATCTTTAACGTTCTCAGCCACAAAGTAACTTCTCTTACATGTTCTCAACTCAACATATAAGATGTTTTTGGTTTCATACAGTTCCCCCTAACATTTTGTAAATGTAGTTCACGACGCATATTTTTTAACTCCTCAGGCAAAAGGTGATAATTCGAATTATCTTTTTTTTCCCCCATATATCCATAACAATATTGAAAATATTCTTAAAATAATTTTTTTCAATATGTATGATGTCCAAATTATGGCAAACTAGCAAATGCTTCCAGTATGGTAACTCCCAGAATATACACCACTTTAACCAATTATGCCACTCTCCAGATCCTGTAACTTGATGTTTATCATATGCATAGCCAAATGGAGGAAAGCAATAGCCAACCAACATATCATGAATTTCCTCACCTGACTTGTATGGACTAATGACAGCACTAACCTTCTTCCATGGGATAAATGATGTTACATTCGAATGGAAAGTGTGATTCTGTAGTAAAAACACCCTGTGACAATCAAACCAATATGGCCTTCTACATTTCTTCAACATAAATGTGTCAATTTCATCCATGCAATATGGGCACACAAGCTTACCATGGGTACTCTAGCGTGAAAGGTTTCCTAGTGCAGGAAAATCATTTATTGTCCATAATAAACATGCCTTCATAACAAAATTCTATTTTCGAGAACTGTTCCATGCAATAACCCCTCCCGACCATAAAGTTTTGAGCTCCTCAATCAATAGTCGTAAATATACATCAATGTTACTTCTTGGTGCTCTATGACCAAGAATTAGGAGAGTCATAAAAATGAAGGGTTCTTGTCGTTGAACGGGGTCCCAGTGGCTTGTAGGCCCTTAAGGAATATGAATCCCACTTAGTTACTATTGGCTAACTATTACTCGTCAGTAAGATTTAAAACAATTTACGTGCAACTAGTTTCTTAGCCTACCCTGCAAAAGAGATGCGTGCTTTTGTCCTAGCAATGCAACAAATAAGTAAACTATTTGTTAAAAACATTGCTCAAGCATTTTGTTTAAAACATGCTTAAATCGTGCCAAGAGAGTGAAATGCTAGTTACTTCGGCTTCAAGTAATAGTCTGTGCACATTTAACATCACTAGCATGCACCCAAAAGTAACTTAATGGTTTTACACCATAATGTATCCTAATAGAGGCAACACCTTAGTACACAAGGTACTATATACATAAGACAAAAACCTAACAAAGATCCTTTACTTGAGCTCACCTTTGAGCTATCAAAGCTCTAAGTGCAAGCCCTTCCTTAGTCATTGTGTACCACTTAGCCTCTACACTGTAAAGGCATAAAACTTAGTCAGTACGTAGCTTAGTCCACACGTAAACTTAGAATCACAAGGATTCTCGAGAAAGAATACCTGCAAAAAGAGAAAGCTTAGCCCACAACTATCCACTAGTTGTTAGGCTCGATGTTAGAACTTGCACAACAAACTTAAGGGAGTGAGTATATGAATGTGCTCAATAATGGTCCCTTGGGGTACCTATGAAGAAGATAGCAACAAGCCAACATGCAACCATGACAAACAAACAATCAAGTAGCCAACCTACAAGCAACTCAAGACAATAACATGGAAGATATGCAATGCATGAATGTATGGTATGTAATTCACACAATCCTTGGGACTCCTTGCACACTAAATGCCTTATACTTGCCTTGAGCCCAAACGGCGGAGGTAGTTGAGACACTGGCGCTCGTATCCCAAATACTTTACCTCCCTTAAATGCCACTTATGGGTCTTAGAGTAGGTAATCACCTTCTCTCAAACTTACCCGCCTTACCCATAATTTATTGTATAGGTTAGCCATCTTATGTGGTTTAACTAGCCAAACCCTTAGAGTTTGGATTAGAGCTCCTTAGTGGCTCACTTACCAAACCAAATGGTTCGGTTGGTGATGGCCTGAGTCATCTTCACTGGAAGGCATGGTGACTTCCGGGAGGACTTCTTGTGAGGGAGAGTGTCTGGAGTTGAGGTTTCCCAGGGGAATGTGCCTGAAAAGCTCAGAGAAGAGGGTTAGGAGATCCCCGGGGTGCTTTTCAGGGGAGGAGCCTCCGACGCCCAAGTCAGTTTCCTGAGAAGGTAAAGGGGAAGCACTAGGGTTTTTAATAGGCTTGCCTGTATTTTCTCGAGGAGGGGGAGTCGAACCATTTGCCAGGGTCTGTTCCCTAGTATTTATAGAATTGCCCAGCCCGTTCAGATGACGACACGTGTTCAGTCGGATGTTCTCTGAGTTTCTGGGCATAGGGGGCGAGTAGCCGGTGGCAAGCTCCTTGAGTCTTGAACCGAGACAGGCCGTGACAAGACCTGGACGGCATCGGCGTGTCAAATCGCCATTTGAGGTGACATGTAGCGTCTGTGGGCGGCATGTCAGAGGCTCCTTAAATGCTCATACCGTACTCCCGAAGTCCCTGGACGAGGTCGTCCTCTGACGCGGACGGTGCCCCTTCGGGAAATGTGCCCGTAGTTCGGGGAGTTCCCTTATTCAGGGTTCCGCCTTCGGGGAGATCCTCTTCGGCTTGCAATAGCTAATTCTCCATCTCCGAAGGCAATCTGTTTAGTACCTTTGGGGGGCTAATAGTATCCTCGCGTTTCCTGACGCTCCGAGTTCGGGTCAGATAGAGGCAATAGCCCTTCGGCTATCACATGCCCCCCTTTGGAAAGCCGAAGTGGAGACTTCGGTTTGTAGTCTTTCCGAGGATGCTCTTTGGGAGTTTTTAGGGAGTAAAACCTGTGCCGAAGGTACACCTTTTGCCTGAAGATATGGGCTGTTCGGCTATGGCCTGTCTTTTAGTGTCTTCGAGGCAACTTACTTCTTTCCTTTTTCCTTTTGCAGGTATGTGCAACGTCGCGTCTCATGACCAAGCGTGTCAGTTTGGAGCGGCGCGTCCCAGTTGTTTAGGGGTGTCAGAAGGCGTGTCCCCTATTTTGACGCGGCAGCTGACACGTGGCACACTATCATTAGAGTAGAGTCACGTCGGTTACAGTGGGCGTGTCTTTTCGGACGCAGGGAACAGTTATGGCGACTGTTTGCCTTCAAAGGGTACTTATGACGCCGGTTCGTCTACCCACCTTCGGCCTATATATAGCCCATTTCATCATAAGTTCCTTTTTTGGTTTTGCTTCTACTCTTTTCCCTGCTTGCAACTGTTTTTTTCCTGCTTTCCGCGGCGGTGCTGTTTGACAGAGTTTTTTCCGGCAATCTTTCACGACGGCGACTTCAAACCCAGATTTTGGCAAGTCATTTGGTGGGTTTTTGATTTCCAGAATCCTCTGATTTTTAGAGTATTTCCGGAAGTTGTTTTCTTTCCTTTTTTTTTGAACTCGTTTCTCAGCCAACATGCCTATTCCCGAGAGCTGGCAACCCCTTTTGTCTCACCCTTGCTGCACCACCCCCAAAAAACTAGCAAGATGGAAGAAAAAGTTCTTTCTTCCTTCGTATGCCGTTATGAGGTTGCCTCATTCTGACCAATTTTGCTTTTCGAACCGTAGTAATGAGGTTACCGTTTTCCGAGCCCAACTGAAGGCCGGACTTCGGTACCCTCCTTCAAAGATGATTTGCGAGTTCTGCCAATTCCATGGCATTGCCGTAAATCAACTTCCCCCGAACTCGTACTGCTATTTTAACGCCTTCATCTGCATGTGTGGCGTCTTCAGGATAGAACTCCACTTTGTTATTTTTATGCAGTACTACAAGCTTTTCGTGGTCCCGAAGGGTGGCTTTTATTTCATGCTACCTCGGGGATCCAGGAGCAAAAAATATATGTTCACCTTTGCCACCAAGGACAGCTGGCGAGGGTGGAAACAAAAATTTTTCTTTCTGAAGATGAAGGAGGCCTGGTCGCATGTTCCGACCAAGTGGGCTCAGGGAAAGCTGGAGATGGACGTCGTAGATCCGAAGATAATGCTAACTCCGGAGTTGGCTTCTGTCTTCGCGGACTTCGACGGGCGTATTCGGGGCGTCTCTGACTGGGGTCCCGAGGTCTCCTCGCGCTCTCTCTACCCCTTCCCCATTAATTGGAGGTTAATGACCGAGGAGGTTCTTCGGGAGCTAGGGGTAGTGAAGGAGCACAAGACTAACCTCGAGATGCCAGCTCTTGCCATTGCCGGGAAGGATTCTTGGTTGGTGAAACTCCTTCAGGGGGAAGTTACTTTCGAAACTTTGTTTGAGAGTAAGTCATCTCTGGCTCCCTTTGTTATGGTTTTCATTTTGGACTCACGCTGATATCTTCTTTCTTTTCCAGAGATGGGCGACGGTACTGCTGCCTTCTACAAATCCCTTTTCACTGGCCAAGTTGAGAAGGGTGAGCAGACAAAGAAGGCCGTCTCCCGAAGACGGAAAACGTCTGGGGCTGGGCCATCTGTGGCCAAACGGGCGAAGAAGCATGCGCCCCCTCCTCTCCCAGAGATTCCCGAGGAGGTGGGCGAAGAGCCCAAGGCTGCTGCTGTCCCGCCGGCCGAGGTCGTGCTGACCTCGCTGCTCAGAGTCCCACTCCTTCGGTGACTCTTCTAGATGCTTTGGTAGAGGCCCCTTACGCCGAAGAGCGACGTAAATGCAAGGGCAAGGGGATTTCTACCGAGGAGGCTTCAGACGACGACGTCGCCGAGGTGCCCGCAGGTTTGTTTTTCTAACAAATTGAGGTGCCTTCTTTTTTGTGGGTTTTGAGATTTTCTTGCCTTGACCAATTTTTTGTTTTTGCCATGCAGGGGAGATATCATCTCCGGGTTGGGTGGCCGAGCACGCCCGAAAGTGGGCCCTTCGGGATGCCCATATCCCGAAGGGGAAGGTCCCGAAGGAGCCTTTCTGGACGTTTACGGAGGACATGAATTTGTACTCCGGAGACTGCTAGCAAATGGCTAAGGAGATCTCGAAGGGGGTGCTTACTGAGGCCTCCTTCAAGGCCATCGCGGAGGCTCACCCTGACGACGACTCTCTTGCCGCGAAGGTTTCTAAGCACGCTGCCCAGGTACGCCTTTCGCCTTTGTGCTTTTCCTTTTGATTTCCTCTAAATGTCTGCCTCTTCTAACTTTGTCTTTGTTTCTCTGCAGCTGCTGGGGTATGCCGGTTTCCTCAGAGTTCAAGTGGGGAGGCAAGCGCTATTCCGAGCCTCGGCCTTAAGCACCATAGACCAATATAAGGCCAAGTGCTCAAAACTGGCCACTCAGAACGTGCAGCTGGCTCAAGCTGCAGAAAAGGAGGTTGCTGCCGTTTGGGAGGAGTTCCTGAAGGAAAAGGAAGAACTTTTGAAGGACTCCTCCCAGAAGATTTCTGACCTCGGCTCCCAGGTGGCGGAGCTGATTTCGGCGAATGAGGTAGTTCAAAAGGAGAAGTCAGAATCTGAGGCTCTCCTGGCAAAGGTGCTTGAGGAGAAAGCCACGCTTCAAGCCGAGGTCGAGTCTTTGAAGAAGGAGCTAGAGAAGAAAAAGATGAGGGCGCTGAAGAAGAAGGTCGCGGATCTGAAGGAGGGCCTTGAAGACCTCGGTGTCGAGAAGGACAAATCCGACCAGATGACCAAAGTTGGTTTTCAGGACAGGTTTTGCCTCGCTCATCATCAAGTTCTTCAAAGGTTCCCAGATTTGGACCTTTCTTTTTTTGAGGCTCTGAACATTCCCGAGGGGTCTCGGTGGTCTTGCTCCAAGATCGAGCATCTGAACCTGCCCCCTTCGCTTTTGGCGTCGAAGGTTGTGGAGAAGGACGCTGGAGCTGGTGGCTCCCAGGACGCCGAGAATCCTTAGTTTGTTCTTGGGCGCTTTGCCTTATTTTCCTTCTCTTTTGTACTTTTTCTTCTGGCAATCTTCCCCCTTTTTTTTTTGTAGGCAAATTTATCTTAATAAAAGACTTTTTTGGAAAATTTGGCTAAGTGTCTTTGCAAGATTTTCCGTTTCCCTTTGTCTCGAACTCATTCGCTCAAGAGACTTCGAAAAACCTTATCTGCGCTTAGCATGGCGACCTTCTTCACGAAATCTTGACTTGTACCACTTATGCCCAAGAATTTTGGCTAAGTCTTTTGCCAGGTTTTCTCTCTTGTCCCGAACACGTTCGCTCAAGAGACTTCGGAAAACCTTATCTGGTCGGCCACTTTTGTGGAATTTGCACTTCTTATGCTTAAGACTTTTTGGCTAAGAAACTTTCGTACTTAGAGAATTTTTCTAACTCGTACAGCACTATCTTCTTCGCCAAGACCCTAAGTATAGAATTTTCTCAAGGAGTCCGAATGCCACGTATTTTTTAATTCTATACCTTCGGAATCGCCGAGCTTGTACACCCCTTTTCGTACTTCGGCAAGGATCAGATAGGGACCTTCCTAGTTCGCGCGAAGTACCCCTTGGGATGGCCTACGAGGTGCAAATTCAGCCTTTCGGAGAACGAGGTCTCCTTTCTTTATTCCTTTTGGCCTGGCACGCAAGTTTATAGTCGTGGCCACTCTCTGCTGAAAAGCCTTTCTTCTCAGCTCCGCTATTTCTCTGTGTTCGCCGATGAGGTCGAGCTTGGTTCTTAGGCCGAGGTCATTTCTACTTTCATTAAAAACATGCACTCGGATTGATGGTTGCACTACCTCGATTGGGATGATGGCCTCTGTACCGAAAATGAGCGAAAAAGGCGTTTCCCCTGTTGCTCTTCGGGGTGTTGTTCGGTAGCTCCACAGTACACTTTGAAGCTCTCCTGGCCATTTCCCTTTTGCTTCCCCCAGCCTCTTTTTCAGACCATCTTTTATGGTCCTGTTAGATACTTCTACCTGCCCATTGCTTTGGGGGTGAGCTACTGGGGCGAAGTGCATTTTTGTTCCGAGGTCACTGATAAATTCCTGGAACCCTTTGTCTATAAACTGGGATCCATTATCAGCTACTAGTACCCTTCGTACGCCAAATCTGCATACGATGTTCTTCCATACGAACTTCTGCACTTCTTTTGCCGAGATAGTAGCCAACGGTTCCGCCTCGACCCATTTGGAGAAATAGTCTACTGCTACTACGCAGAATTTCACGCCTCCAGGCGCTGTTGGGAGTGGTCCCATGAGGTCTATGCCCTAGACTGTGAAGGGCCAGGGATAGTCAGCCGAAGTCACCATTTCCGAGGGTGTCCTCTGGATTTTTGCGTGTTTTTGGCAGTTACCACATTTTCAGACGAACTGCCTAGCGTCCTTTCTCAGGGTAGGCCAAAAGTATCCTTGGAGCAGAATTACTGCCACCAGGGCGTCGGTTCCAATGTGTGAACCACAAGCGCCTTCGTGGACTTCTTCGAGGATCATTTCAGTAGCCTCTTCGCAAACACACCTTTGTAAAGGATTTGCATATCCCTGCCGATACAATTCTTCGCCTATTAGGAAGAATCGCCCGGAGCGTCTTCGCACTTTTGCAGCCTCGATGGGGTCTTCGGGGAGCACGTTGTTCGCAAGATACCTTTTTATCGGGTCTTTCCAGCCTTTTTCCGAAGTTACTATGCTCAGTACTTCAATGCTCGGGCGGCTTAGTACCTCGGTGTATGTTTTTGACTTCGACAAGCAGTCTGCTTCGGCGTTATCCCGTTGAGGTACGTTTTCGCTCTGTATGGTGTCGAACTCTCGAATGAGCTTTGTCACCAGTTCATGATATTTTGCCAAGATTGGGTCCTTCGCCCCATAGTCTCCTATCGTTTGCCAAACTACTAGCTGGGAATCGCTGAGGGCTTTTAGATTTCGCACGCCAGTTCATCTGGCTAGGTGTAATCCTGCTATAAGGGCTTCATACTCAGCCACATTGTTGGTGACGTTAAAGCCGAACTTAATAGCCTTCATTACTTCAAGGCCTTCGGGTCCTCTGACAATTACCCCAGCTCCCTGGTGTTCGGACCCCGAGGCTCCGTCGACGTGCAAAGTCCACTCTGGCTCACCTTCGCTTGGATCTGGATGGCTATCTTCGGTGGTGGGTACTTCGGCAATGAAGTCTGCAAGAGCTTAAGCTTTTATGGCTTTTCGAGGTTCATAAGTGATGTCGTGTTCGCCAAGCTCTATGCACCATTTGGAAAGCCTTCCCGAATGATCAACTTTTCTCATGACATCGCGCAGAGGTAGACTGCTTCGGATTATGATAGGGTGAGCCTGAAAATATGGTCGCAACCTTCTTCCTGCTAGCACCAAGGCATATATAGCTTTTTGCAACAGAAGATACCTGACTTCGGCGCCATGCAGGGACTTGCTTACGTAGTATACTGGCCATTACTTCGCCCCCTCTTCTTTCACAAGGACCGAGCTTACAGCTTTTTCTGTGATGGCGAGGTATAACACGAGGGGCTCTCCCTCGCGAGGTTGCCGCAAATTGGGCAGGCCGGCTAAGTAGATTTTGAGTTCCTCCCAGGCCTTTTGGCAGTCTTCACCCCAAGGATGGTCATTACTCCCGAGGTTGTCCTCCTTTTTTGCTACCTTAGTGAGGACTTTGAAGAATGGTCGGCACCGGTCTCCATTCCTGGAAATAAACCTGCTGAGGGAGGTTATCCTTCCGGTGAGCCTCTGCACATCTTTTATTGTGGCAGGAGTTCGAAACTCGAGTAGAGCCTTAATTTTTTTTGGGTTGGCATCAATGCCTCTTTCTGATACCATGTACCCAAGGAACTTTCCCGAGGTTACTCCGAAGATGCACTTTTCAGGATTAAGGCGGATCCCGAAGGCTCTGAGCTGGTGGAAAGTTTCCCTTAGATCTGCGACGTGGTCGCCAGGCAGTTTGCTTTTGACTATCATGTCGTCCACATATACTTCCATGTTTCTCCCTATTTGGTCGTTGAAGACCTTGCTCATCAACCTCTGGTAGGTGGCTTCTGCGTTTTTGAGCCCGAAGGGCATCCTGATGTAGCAGTATGTTCCTCCCTCGGTGATGAAGGCGGTTTTTTCTTCATCTTCAGGGTCCATCCTTATTTGATGATACCCACTGAATGCGTCTAAGAAAGTTAGGAGCCCGTATTCGGCAGTTGAGTCTACCAATTGGTCTATTGGTGGAAGAGGGTATGAGTCTTTCGGGCAAGCATCGTTCAAGTTTCTGAAGTCGATGCACATCCGGAGTTTGCCGCTTCCTTCTTTTGTGGCAACTACCACATTGCTTAACCATTCAGGGTACTTGACCTCCCAGATGACATCGGCTTCTAAGAGTCGTTGGACTTCGGTTTTGACAAAGTTACTTTTATGAACCGAGATGCCTCGCTTCTTTTGCCGGACAGGCTTTGCTTCCGGACTTACTTTGAGGCTATGTTGAATTATGTCAGGGTTTACCCCTGGCATGTCTTTCGGCGAGTAGGCAAACAGATCTTTATTTGTCAGTAGAAAAGATACAAGTTTTTCCTTGTCACCTTCAGCCAAGTTTTTCCCTATTCGGGTATTTTGGCCTGGGACAAGTTCTACTTCTTCCATTTCCGCTTTCGCGGGATTTTCTGCCTCGTCCTTTTTTGGTGCTTTTGCTTCCACAGCTTGCATGAAGTTGTTTGCTGGAGCCTTTCATGTTTTGACAAACACCTTCCTTACTTCGCCTTGATCTATGAAGATTTCCACATCTCCATCCTTGGCGGCGAAAGTGACGGTTAAGTACTTGACGTCAGGGCGAATGTGCAGGTTTCCCTGTGTCTGTCTTCCAAGGATGGCGTTGTACGATGAAGGGACGTTCATAACGATGAACCTTGTCATTGTGGAGGCATACAACTCTGCTGTCCCAATCACTGAAGTCCCTTTCAGCATCAAAGGGAGATCGATCCATCTGAGGACGGGCAGTTCGGACGGACCTACCCCGAAGGTAGGCGAGCTGACGGGCTTAAGGTCGCTGCTAGATACACCCAACCTCGGCAGCAAGTGTGAAAACAGGACGTCGGCATTTGATCCGTCGTCAAGCAGCACTCTCTTGACGTCCCAGTTTCCTATTCTCGCCATGATCAATAATGGGCCGTCATGGGGAAAAATGACGGCGGAACCATCCTTTCGGGCCAGCTTTTTTGTTGGATTTTGATACTCCATGACTGCTATTTCTCTGGCCTTCCTCTTTCTTTCCGAAGATGGCAGTCCTGTCGTAATTGTTTGTATGATTCCCGCTGGAGGTGGGGGCCGCCTTTTTGGACTTCGGTTTCACCGCCTATCGGAGTCGTAGTCCTCATCTTCTGCCTTTCCTTCCTCTTCTTTTCTCCCTTTCGGGGAAGGCTTGCACAGATAACGCCGAAGTTGGCCCTGTTTTATCAGCGACTCTATATACTTCTTCAATTGGAAGCAGTCTTCGGTGTCGTGACCGTGGTCACGATGAAACTGGCAAAACTTCTTCATATTCTTTCTGTTGTCGGCGGTCATGGCCCGTGGCCGCTGAACCTGAGTTCCCTGCCTTTCCATTGTCATGAGGATGTTGGTCCTTGTGGTGTTCAGGGGTGTGAAAATGGGGAGTTTCCTTCCTCGCGTTCTCCGAGGTCGACCTGCCTATTCGATGGGATACCGGGTTTGCTGGCTGGACCCTTCGGCCCGGGTGTGATCGGACCTTGGTCCGCCCATTCTCAGTTCTTCGGTTGTCATGTGCTGTTCGGCCCTTCGGTAAAATTGGACTAGTGTGTCCGGGGGATCCTTGGAGAATTCGTAAAACAGCTGCGAGTCTCTCCGAAGGCCCCATATCATCGCGAGGATGCGTACTTCGGGCCGAAAGTCTGGGACACTCAAGGCCTCTCTGTTAAATCTCTCGACATAGTCGCAGATGGTCTCTCCAATTCTCTGTGCTATGTCGAACATCTGAACCGGCATCTTCGCCGTTGGCTGACTTCCGATAAACTGCTGGGTGAAGGCTGTGGATAACTCCTGGAACTCCGTGATGGTTCCTGGGGTCAATGAATTATACCAGGCTGTTGCTGGCCCAGTGAGAGTAACCTCGAAGCATTTGCACAAGGTAGCATCGTCGGCACCGTGCATCATCATGCTGCGTCTGTACTTGGTCAGATGGGCCTGTGGATCAGTACAACCATCATAAGTTTCTAGCCGAGGTACTCTGAAATCACCTGGCATGGCTGCCTCAACTACATCTTGGGTGAATGGGGACTCATCCCCACAAAAGGTTCTAGAAAGCCTAGCCCATACGGGTTTGCGGGCCACCTGTTTCTCCACTCTGTCCAACCTCACCAATATCTTCTCCATGAGGATCGTGGCGCTAGGTTCTTCTTCTGGCAGGGGAGATTGTCGGTGCCTCTTCGGAGAGTGAGTTCAGCATTGAGGGGATGGGTACCTCGCCTCAGGTGACTAGCTCCTCCTGTGTGTGATTTTGGGTCGTCTTGACCCCGCTTGTCCTGCGAGGGCATGTTTTCTGTTGAAGACTCCTCTCATGGGTCTCCGCATCCCGAACTACGATGGGTTGGTTTGGGGCTTTTTTCTCGAGGGTGCACTGGCGAAGGAGGCCTTTGGGCTTGAGCTTGTTGCGGCCACCTTCGGTCTATCTGTTGTGTCATTTCAGCCACAACAGAACGTTGAAAGTTGCACAGAAAGCTCATGGTTATGACCAGAGGGTGCTCTTCCTCAGGCGTGGAAGTCTCTGGGAGGGCTTGCTCAGTGGCCGGTTGGACCTCAGGCGCGGATGCGGACCTCAGGAGTCCCTTGTCCTTAGAACGCCGAGTCTCAACGACGGCGACCCGAGGATGGGTTCCCACAGACGGCGCTAAATGATGGCCTGAGTCATCTTCACTGAAAGGCATGGTGACTTCCGGGAGGACTTCCTGTGAGGGAGAGCGTCTGGAGTTGAGGTTTCCCGGGGGAATGTGCCTAAAAAGCTCAAAGAAGAGGGTTAGGAGATCCCCGGGGTGCTTTTCCGGGGAGGAGCCTCTGACGCCCAATCAGTTTCCTGAGAAGGTAAAGGGGAAGCACTAGGGTTTTTAGTAGGCTTGCCTGTATTTTCTCGAGGAGGGGGAGTCGAACCGTTTGCCAGGGTCTGTTCCCTGGCATTTATAGAAGTGCCCAGCCCGTTCAGATGACGACACGTGTTCGGTCGGATGTTCTCTGAGTTTCTGGGCGTAGGGGGCGAGTAGCCGGTGGCAGGCTCCTTGAGTCTTGAACCGAGATAGGTCGTGACAAGACCTGGACGGCATCGGCGCGTCAAATCACCGTTTGAGGTGACATGTAGCGTCTGTGGGCGGCATGTCAGAGGCTCCTTAAATGCTCATACCGTACTCCCGAAGTCCCTGGACGAGGTCGTCCTCTGACGCGGACGGTGCCCCTTCGGGAAATGTGCCCGTAGTTCAGGGAGTTCCCTGATTCAGGGTTCCGCCTTCAGGGAGATCCTCTTCGGCTTGCAATAGCTGATTCTCCATCTCTGAAGGCGATCTGTTTAGTACCTCGGGGGGGCTAATAGTATCCTCGCGTTTCCTGACGCTCCGAGTTCGGGTCAAATAGAGGCGATAGCCCTTCGTCTATCAGTTGGGATCTTCTTAGGTTTCTTATTCAATTATCTTAGGTTTGAGACCTTTTTCTTATAGGCCAATGTAGCCTCTGAAACCAACTTAATCCTACTTAGTGCCCACTTGACAACTTGAGCACTTTTAACCCTTAGCCACTTTACTTAGCTCGAACTTAACCACCCTACTTAGCTACCTCTTAAATAATGCATAATTCTTAACTTAGGAATGAGCCTAAGACCTAACCAAGGCTACGGGACATCTTAAATTAGCCTAGGGATGATAACCGAGAGTTTGAGGCATTCTTAGGATGCCCCGAGCTTGAGGGACTAATGCCTTGACGATGCCGTCGGTGATGCGTCGCCAAAGGCATCAACACTCGGGAATCCTGACATTTAACGGTGATGTGTCTCTAATTCACGTCACCAATAGTGATGCATCTCCAATTCGTGTCACCGTCGCCAATGCATTTACAGAATTGTGCGAGAATGTGCAAACTTGCACGAAACTTGCTCAAACTTTCTCATCTCAAGTCTGATTCACATGGGTCTTGTTTCTACTTCATTCCTTCACATAAGACTACATTTCTATATATTATTTAAGCTAAATTAACTTGAACCCTTACCTCAAACTCAGCCACGAAGCAAGAATCGAACTATATGCTTACTTGAGCTCAACCAAGCTCTCTTGAGTTCTAATCCTAAAATCAATGTGATATGGCATCAAGAATCTCAAATCAAGACCCTTTCTAGCTATACTAACAACTTAGAACTAGCCCATATAAAATCAAGAAGCTTACCTAAGGTTTCAAGTCCAAAACAAGCATCAAATAGCTAGATTGAAGCAATAACACCAAAATGGAGCTTGAGGCTTCTTGTAATCACCTTGGGGCCTTCAAATTCAACGAAAATTTGTAGAATTGGGGAGCTTTGGAGCAGAAATTCTGGTGGGGTGTGGAAGCTACGAATTTTAGGAAAGAAAGCAAGTGGTAAAGGAAGTCAACTAACCCAATAATATCCTAACTCCCCCACTAAGGCATACTTCTTGTTTTCTTGCTCCTTGACCCTCAAGTTCTCATTTGTTTACTTTGGTCACCAAACACTCACCCAAAACCATCTTTCCTTTTTCTTAAAGGATGCCCAAGAGCCTCTTACACTTAGCCTCTTGGACACTTAAGCCATTTAAGACATCAATGGCTCAATTAAACACTTAGTCCAATTTTTTACTCTTTTCCTTCAAAGACGATTCTAATAGCTAGCATAACTATTGGTCTTGACTTAACTAGGCCAAATTCCTTACATGACCCTAATTTCATCAAAATTGTAGTCATGCTATTCACTTGGGTCAAAATTACCATCTTGCCCCTTTTTTACTTTTAGGTGCAAAACCACACTTAGGAACTCACTTACTTAGCTAAGCTTGTCTTTCTGGCTTGAGAAGGTGCTAACTTGAGGTACTTAATTAAAAAAACTTAAATAAAATAAAATAAAATACTTACTTGGTTAAGACCCGTCATTAACTAGGAGAGTTGCCACATCCTCCCCTCCTTCAGAAATTTAGTCCTCCAAATTTTGACTTAGTTGGGCGAATTCACTTGGATATTGCCTTAGCATATCCTGCTCGGTCTCCCAAGTGGTCTCTTCCTCCTCATGGTTAGACCATAGTACCTTGACCATTGAGACCCGCTTTGTTCTTAGTTTTCAGACTTGGCGGTCAAGAAACTTGATGGGGCGTGCTTCATAACATAGGTCCTCTCTTATTAGAATGATGGGCAGGGTTAACACTTGCCTGGGATTCACAATGCATTTCCTTAAGGAACTCACATGAAATACATTTTGAAAATGGGTCAAACTTGGTGGCAAAGCCAACCGATAAGCCACTTTTCCCACCATTTCAAGGGTTTCGAAATGACCAATGTATCTTGGAGCCAACTTACCCCTTTGGCCAAACCTAGCCATACCTTTCGTCGGGGAAACCTTAAAGGAGTACTTTGTCTCCTACCTTAAACTCTAATTCTTTCCTTTGGACATTGGCATACTTGGCTTGCCGGTCCGAGGTAGCCTCGAAACTTGCTTGGATCGACTTAATCTTTGCCGTGGTCTCGACAATGATTTATGGAACAACAATTACTTCATCAGCCTTATGTGCCCAACAATGAGGTGTCACACACTTACGCCCATACAAAGCTTCATAGGGCTCCATCTTAATAGTTTCTTGATAGCTATTATTATAAGCAAACTCAATCAAGGGCAGATGTTGGTCCCAATCCCCTCTAAAATCCATTACAAAACTTCATAACATATCTTCTAAGGTTTGGATTACCCGCTCAGTTTGCCCATTAGTATGAGGGTGATAAGTAGTACTTAGGTTCACAGCGGAACCCATAGCCTTTTGAAAGACATTCCAAAACCTTGAGACAAAATGGGGATCTCTAGCAGATACAATCTGATCGGGGATTCCATGAAGTCTCACCACTTCCCAGATATACAACTAGGCCAACTTCTCCATGGTGTAAGTAATTTTAATGGGGATAAAGTGTGCAGACTTTGTCAACCTATCCACCACCACCCAAACTGAATCATGCTGACTTCTTGTGTTGGGCAACCTAGCACAAAAGTCCATGGTGATGGATCCCCATTTCATTTCTAGGAGGGGCAAACTTTGTAACATTCCTAATGGTTTTTGGTGCTCTGCCTTCACCATTTGACAGGTGAGGCACTTAGAAACATATTCATATATGTCCCTCTTAAAACATTGGCCACCAGAAATTAGTCCTAAGGTCATGGTACATCTTATTCACACCAAGGTGAATGTTGAGCTTACTCGTATGTGCCTTTTGCAACACCTGCTGCTTTCAGTCACTTGGCACATAGAGTCGGTCACCATAGTAAAGCAACCCATCCTTGTACTGAAATTCCTTCAGCACAATGCCATGCCTTTCCTCCCTAGAAACTCTCTTCAAATTTGGGTCATTGTCCTGAGCTTCCTTAACCTTGGCCAACCATGCTAACTAGATCTCAAGGATCGTGACTTGAGCCATTTCCCAGTCTCGCCATATTTCAAATAAAAGTGTGAATTGTTCCACAACAGGATTCTTTTTAAGGTACGTGCCACTTGATCCTTGGAGAGAATCACCCTAGAATACTTACGGCTCAAGGCATCGGCAACCACGTTCCCCTTACCAGAACAATAGTTTATGGAGCAATCATAGTCCTTGATATACTCAATCCATCTTCCCTACATCATGTTAAGGTCCTTTTGGGTGAATAAATACTTCAAACTTTTATGGTTCGTAAAAATCTTAAAGGACCTTCCCATAAGGTAGTGTCTCCAGAGCTTTAAGGCAAACACAACCGCCGCTTACTCAAGATCATGCACCGAGTAGTTCAACTCGTTAGGCCTTAACTGCCTAGATCCATATGCAATCACTTGCTTATCTTGCATCAATACACATCCTAGTCCTATCCCAAATGCATCAATGTACACGATAAAAGTCTCATGTGAATTTGGTAGGATTAAGATGGGAGCAGAAATTAACCTCTTCTTAAGCTCCTGGAAACTTTCTTTACACTTAGAAGTCCAGATGAACTTCTATGCCTTCTTTGTCAAGGCAATTAATGACGAAGCTATCACAGAAAATTTCTCAATAAACCTTCGGTAATAGTCCGCCAAACTCAATAAACTTCAAATTTCAGTTACAGTTGTTAGGCATTTCCACTCCACCACTGCCTTTACCTTTTCTAGGTCTACACTTAGTCCCTGAGCATTTATGATATGTCCAAGGAAAGGAATTTCACTTGTCCAAAATTGGCACTTAGATAGTTTTGCATAATATTGGTTATCCTTAAGCACTTGCAAAGCTATCTTTAAATGTTCCTCACGTTTGTGGGGAGTCTGAGAGTACACCAATATATCATCAATGAACACCTTAACAAATTGATCTAGGTAGGGCCTAAAAATCCGATTCATGTCATCCATGAAAATTGCTGGAGCATTAGTCACTCCAAATGGCATAACCACGTACTCATAATGCCCATACCTAGTCTTGAATGTAGTCTTTGGGATATCTTCATCTCCTCACTCTTATCTGGAAATATCCAGACGTTAGGTCTATCTTGGAAAAGACTTTTGCCCCTCTTAACCTATCAAATAATTCATCAATTCTGGGCAATGGGTATTTGTTCTTTATAGTCACTGCATTTAGTTTCCTATAATCTATGCACAACTGTAAGGTTCCAACCTTATTCTTTACAAACAACACCGGAGCACCCCATGGGAAAACACTTGGCCTTATAAAGCCCTTCTCAAGTAGTTCTTCTAACTGCTTTTTCAGCTCATCCATTTCAGGTGCTGACATCCTGTATGGGGGTATGGAAATCGGTCCTGCCTTAGGTTGTAAATGTATGAAGAATTCAATCTCCCTACTTGGAGGTAATCCTGGAAGGTCTAAAGGAAAAACTTATGGAAATAGATTGGCTATTGGAATTTCCCTGAGTTGCTCCTCGACTGCCACCCCATTCAGTAAGTAAGTCACTTCCTCACTCGCAATGGGAATGGACTCCATCAACTTGAGGTGCAAAATTTTAGCACTACTTAACAAACTGCCCGGGCATGTCACACTTACCCCTGAGGCATCCTCAAGGGTGACCTTACAACTTGCACAGTCGATCTGGGCCTTATAACAACTTAACCAATCCATTCCAAAAACAACATCATAATGGATCGAAGTCAAAACCCAAAGGTCACACAAAAACTTATGACCTCCTAATTCCAAAGGATACCCCTTAACCATTTCATTGGTGAAAACAATATTTCTTCCAGCAGTCTTAATAAACCTCATCTCGTCCATCAAAGTTCTTTGTAGTTCAAACTTGACAACCATGCTCAAGGAAATGACAGAAATAGTAGCACCAGTATCAAACAGAATCCCAATACTACTATCCTGAACATTAAAGTTACCTTGCACAGCTGTAGGCTCTTTAGGTGCCTGGCCCGTCAAAGCAAAGACACGTGATTGCACAGGGACTTTAGCAGATGCATTTCCAACTCCTGAGGCTCCTGATCTTCCTTGACCTTTGTCTTGCCCAAGCCTTGGGCACTCCTTAGCCCAATATCTAGGTTGGCGGCAGTAATTATAGAGATCAGTCCCAAGGGTGCAAGGTTTGTTACCATGAAACCTCTAACACTAAGGACAACGGCCCTTCCCAATCTTCTTGGCTTTCTTGGAAGGGCCTTGGTCTCCTCCTGGGTTAGGCCTCTTGTCCACCAACCTTGAGTGCATCGGGACCCTTGGTTCAATGGCCTTATCCTTGGGTTTTGCCTCCATCAACTCCCTTTCCAACACTAACACCTTCTGAATGGCCTCATGATAGGTTTGAACTCCAATCACCGTTAAGAAACTCCTTAGCTCCACCTTAAGTCCACGAATGAACTTCTTTGCCTTAAGTTCATCCTTCCTGGCCAAATGAGTAGTATACCGGAAAAGAGAACTAAACTTCCTTTCATACTCATGGACCATCAAGCTTCCTTGAGTCAACTCATCAAATTTAATCCTCTTTTGATCTTGGGCTGCCTCACTATTGAATTCATCTAGGAATTCCTTCTCAAATTCGGTCCAATCAAGTTTTTTAGGCCTTTGCCCAAGTCAACCTTTATTGTAAGATTTAAGTCTCTCCATGACATCTTTCCACCATAAGGAACCCTTGCCTTCCAAGAAGAAAAGCATGAAATCAATCTTGGCTTTGTCATCCAACTTCATGTTCTTAAAGATTTCGTTAATTTGATACAATCATCCTTCGGCCATATCAGGATATCCTACGCCATTGAACTTTAGAGTGTTTATATCTCGACATAGCAAAACAAGCCCCATATGGTCCAGAATAGCATGTCTCCTCCTTCTCCTTTGTGGATGGATATCCTTCTCATTTTCTTCCTCACTGTCCTCTTCGAAGTCCACTTGAGCACGCTCATTCACTTGCCCTTGACCTTGTACTTGCCCTTGGGGTTGGGGATTTCTCCCCTGACCTTGGTGCACCGTTGGGCCTTGGTGCACGTCGGTCCTTACCCTATTAGGGTCCTCCGAGGTCTCCCCTCGATTTGGAGGTTGAGCACACTCCTCAAGTAGGATAGCCATACCATGTAACATCCGGTCCATCGACTCACTGAGTCTCTTCAACAATGAAACCACCTATCTCACGTCTGCCCTATTGGGATCACTAGTTCCCACACCAAAAGCCTAAGCCTTAGTAGCAGCACCTGATCGAGTGTTTACCATAATACCTGAAACCAAAGCCAGAAGACCGCACCCAGAACAACTCATAAGCAGTACTAACCACACTTAGCACAAAGAACACTTAGATCTTACTCCACTTATTGCATCTACTAGGACCATTGACCCGTTCTGATACCAGACTGTCGCGGAACGGGGTCCCAGTGCCCCATATTTCTTGGCTTGTAGGCCCTTAGGGACTATGAATCCCACTTAGTTATAATTGGCTAACTATTACTTGTCAGTAAGATTTAAAACAATTTACGTGCTGATAGCCAAAGCCTATCGCCTCTATCTGGCTGAACTCCCTGCCACAATAATGGCCAGAAGAAACTGGCGCTACCCGAGTAAAAGTGGGATCATACACCTCGGGAGATAGCCGAAGAGCTCCGAGCCCGGCACGCCAGGAAACTTGAGGATACTACTAGCCCCCCGAGGTTGCAAACAGATCGCCTTCGGAAAAGAGGCACCAGCTATTGCGGGCCGAACATGATCTCACCGAAGGCGGAACTCCCTGAAGCTGGGTACCCCCGAACTGAGGGCATGTTTCCCGAAGAGGCACCGTCCGTACCAAAGGACGACCTCGCCCAGGGACCTCGGGAGTACGACAGGAGCATTTAAGGAAGCATTTAAGGAAGCCTCTGACACGTCCTTTCACAGACGTCATAAGCCACCTCAAAAGGTGCTCTGACACGCTGACGCCATCAAAATCACATCATGGCCCATCTCAGCACAAGGCTCAAGGCAACTTGCTGCCGGCTATCTGTCCCCTATGCCCAGAAACTCAGGGAACATCCGACCGAACACGTGTCGCGATCTTAACGGGCTAGGTACTCCTATAAATACCAGGAAATAAATACTTGGCAGGAGGTTGGTTGGCAAAGGTCTGACTCCCAGACTCTGAGAAAATCACCAGGCGAGACTCTTCAGCCCCTTTGTGTTATTTCCTCTGCCTTTTCTCAGCCACCACTGACTTGGGCGTCGGAGGCTCCTCCCCCCGGAAACACATTCCGGGGGCCTCCTAACCCACTTTTTCTGAGCATCTCAGGTACACTCCCAAGGGCGAACCATCCTCCAGGCGTTCTTCCTCCTAGAAGTCTCTCCACTAGTCACCATGACTCTAAACGATGAGGCCCCCGGCCATCATTTGGCGCCGTCTGTGGGAACCCGCTTTGAGATTGCCGTCGTTGAAACTCGGCGTTCTAAGGACAAGGGACTCCCGAGGTCTCCGTCCGTGCCTGAGGCACAACCGGCTGCTGAGCAAACACTCCCAGGGACTTCTGCGTCCAAGGAAGACCGCCCTCTAGTAATCACTATGAGCTTTATGAGGGAGTTTCAGTGTTCGGTCGTGGCCGAAATGACACAGCAGATCGACCGAAGATGGTCACAGCAGGCACAGGCCCAAAGACCTCCCTCACCTGCACGCCCTCGGGAGAAGAGTCAGAGGTCGACCCATCGCAGTTCAGGAAGCGTAGACCCGCGCGAAGAGTCGTCCACAAAAAATACGCCCCTCGGGAAACAGCCTGTGGGGCAGAAGAGGTCTGAGCGACCGAGGGTCTTGCAGCAAAGAAGTTCGCTGCCTGAGGCTAGGTCCCTGTCCCCTCAGCGCCGAACTCGCTCCCCGAAGAGGCGCCGGCAATCTCCCTTCCCTGAAGAAGGGCCTACTGCCACAGTGCTTATGGAGAGGATATTAGCACGACTAGAAAGGGTGGAGAAACAAATGGCCAGAAAACCCGTTTGGGCCAGACTTTCGGGAACATTCTGCGAAGATGACTCCCCATTCATTCAGGCCGTTGTTGAGGCAGCCATGCCAGGTGACTTCAGAGTACCTCGGTTGGAGGTTTATGATGGCCATACTGATCCACAGGCCCATCTGACGAAGTACAGACGCAGCATGATAATGCACGGTGCTGACGACGCTACCATGTGCAAGTGCTTCGAAGTCACCCTCACAGGGCCAGCAACTGCATGGTACAATTCATTGCCTTCAGGGACCATCACTGAGTTCCAGGAGTTGTCCACGGCCTTCACGCAGCAATTCATTGGGAGTCGACCTACTGCGAAGATGCTTGTCCAGATGTTCGACATAGAGCAGAGGAACGGAGAAACCATCCGAGACTATGTCGAAAGATTCAACAAGGAAGCTCTGAGCGTCCCAGACTTCCGGCCCGAAATCCTCATTCTGGCCATGACACGGGGCCTTCGGCGAGACTCACAGCTATTCTACGAGTTCTCAAAGGACCCCCCGGATACCCTCGGAGAATTTTACCGAAGGGCAGAACAGCATATGACCGCCGAGGAACTAAGAATGACTGGGCCGAAGTCCGATCACCACCGCGCCGAAGGGTCCAATCAACAAGCTCGGCATCCAACCAAACAGGCAGGACGACCTCGGAGGATGCGGGGAAGGAAACCCCAAAGTTTCACACCACTGAGCACTACACGGACCAACATCCTCATGGCGCTGGAAAGGCAAGGGACGCAGATTCGGTGGCCAAGGGCCATGACCGCCGATAATAAGAAGAATGCAAAGAAGTTCTGCCAGTTTCATCGCGACCACGATCATGACACCGAAGACTGCTTCCAGCTGAAGAAGTACATAGAGTCGCTGATAAAGCAGGGCCAACTTCGGAAATACCTGCGGATGCCATCCCCGAAAGGCAGAAAAGTGGAGGAAGAAAGGGCCGAAGATGAGGACTATGACTCCGACAGGCGGAGAAACCGAAGTCCAAAAAGGCGCCCTCCACCTCCAACAGGGGTTATCCAAACAATCACCACGGGGCTCCCATCCTCGGAAAGAAAGCGGAAAGCCAGAGAAATTGCAGTTATGGAATATCAAAATCCAGCAAAGAAGCTGACCCGCAAAGATGGATCCACCATCGTCTTCCCCCACGACGATCCGCTGCTGATCATGGCGAGGATAGGGAGCTGGGACGTCAAAAGGGTGCTACTTGATGACGGATCAAATGCGGACGTCCTATTCTCGCACTTACTGCCGAGCTTGGGCATCTCCAGCAGCGAGCTTAAGCCAGTCACCTTGCCCACCTTCGGGGTTGGACCATCCTAACTGCCCGTTCTCGGATGGATCGACCTCCCACTGATGATGAGAGGGACTTCGGTAGACGGAGCAGCTGAGTTGTACGCCTCCACAATGGCGAGGTTCATCGCATGGACATCCCATCCTCGTACAACGTCATCCTTGGAAGGCAGACACAGGGAAACCTGCACATTCGCCCTGATGTGAAGTACTTGACTGTCACATTCGCCACCAAGGATGGAGATGCAGAGATCTTCATAGACCAGGCCAAGGTAAGAAAGGTGTTTGTGAAAGCACGAAAGGCCCCGACGAGCAACTTCGCACAAACAATGGAGGCAAAGCCGCCAGAAAAGGGCAAAGAAGAAGATCTTGCAAAAGCGGAAATGGAAACAGTAGAACTTGTCCCAGGACAATCTACCCGAATAGGGAAGAGCTTGGCCAAAGGTGACAAGGAAAACCTTGTACCCTTTCTGCTGAAAAATAAAGATCTGTTTGCCTACTCGCCGAAAGATATGCCAGGGGTAAACCCTGGCATAATACAGCATAGCCTCAAAGTAAGCCCGGAAGCAAAACCTGTCCGGCAAAAGAAACGGGGCATCTCAGCCCATAAGAGCAACTTTGTCAAAATCGAGGTCCAGCGCCTGCTAGACGCCAAAGTCATCAGGGAGGTGAAGTACCCCGAATGGTTAAGCAACGTGGTCATTGCCACAAAAGAAGGTAGCAGCAAACTCCGGATGTGCATCGATTTCAGAAACTTGAACGATGCTTGCCCGAAAGACTCATACCCTCTGCCGCCAATAGATCAACTGGTAGATTCAACTGCCGAGTATGGGCACCTAAGTTTCCTAGACGCCTTCAGTGGCTACCAAAAAATAAGGATGGACCCCGAAGATGAAGAAAAAACCGCCTTCATCACCGATGGAGGAACATACTGCTATGTCAGGATGCCCTTCGGGCTCAAAAATGCAGGAGCCACCTACCAAAGGTTGATGAACAAGGTCTTTAAAGACCAAATAGGGAGAAACATGGAGGTGTATGTTGATGATATGATAGTCAAAAGCAAGCTGCCTAGCTATCACGTTGCAGATCTAGAGGAAACCTTCCAAAAGCTCAGAGCCTTCGGGATTCGGCTCAATCCTAAAAAGTGCATCTTCGGGGTAACCTCGGGAAAATTCCTTGGGTACATGGTATCCGAAAGAGGCATTGACGCTAACCCCGAGAAGATTAAGGCGCTGCTTGAGTTCCGAACTCCTGCCACAGTCAAAGACGTGCAGAGGCTCACCGGAAGAATAACCTCCCTAAGCAGATTTATTTCCAGGTACGGAGATAGGTGTCGACCTTTCTTCAAAGTCCTCACAAAGGCAGCAAAAATGGAAGGCGACCTCGGAAGGAATGATCACCCTTGGGGTGAAGATTGCCAAAAGGCCTAGGAAGAACTCAAAGTTTACTTGGCTAGCCTGCCGACTCTGCGACAACCTCCGGAGGGAGAGCCCTTCGTTTTGTACCTCGCCGTCACGGAGAAACCTGTAAGCTCGGTCCTCGTCAAAGAAGAAGGGCCAAAGCAATGGCCAGTCTATTACGTCAGCAAATCCCTACATGGCGCCGAAGTCAGGTACCCTCTGCTTCAAAAAGCTATATACGCCTTGGTGCTTGCAGGGAGAAGGCTGCGACCATACTTTCAGGCTCACCCCATCATCGTCCGAAGTAGTCTACCACTACGGGATGTTATGAAGAAAGTTGATCATTCGGGAAGGCTCTCCAAATGGTGCATAGAGCTTGGCGAACACAAAATCATATATGAACCTCGGAAGGCCATAAAAGCTCAAGCACTGGCAGACTTTATCGCCGAAGTACCCACCACTAAGGAAAGCCATTTGGATCCGAATGGAGGTGAGCCAGAGTGGACCTTGCATGTTGACGGAGCCTCGGGATCCGAACACCAGGGAGCTGGAGTAATTATCAGAGGACCCGAAGGCCTAGCGGTGAAGAAGGCTATCAAGTTCAGCTTCAGCGTCACTAACAATGTGGCAGAGTATGAAGCCCTCATAGCAGGATTACGCTTGGCCAGAAGGATTGGCGTGAGAAACTTAAAGGCTCACAGCGATTCCCAGCTGATAGTTCGGCAGACGGCAGAAGATTATGGGGTGAAGGACCCAATCTTGGCAAAATACCACGAGCTGGTAGCAAAGCTCATCCAAGAGTTTGACGCCGTACGGATCGAAAATGTACCTCGGCGGAATAACACTGAGGCAGATTGCTTGACAAAGTCAAAAACATACACCGAGGTGCTAGATCACCCGAGCATCTCAGTACTGAGCATAGCGACCTCGGGAAAAGGATGGAAATATCCCATAAAAAGATACCTCGCAGAAAGTGTGCTCCCCGAAGACCCCGGCGACGCTGCAAGACTGCAAAGACACTCCAGCCGATTCTTCCTGATTGGCGAAGAGTTATACCGACAGGGATAAGCAAACTCGCTGCAAAGATGAGTGGATGAAGAGGATACTGAAATGGTCCTTGAAGAGGTCCACGAAGGCATGTGTGGTTCACATATTGGAACTGATGCCCTTGCGGCGGTGATACTTCGCCAAGGATACTTCTGGCCTACCCTGAGAAAGGATGCAAGGCAGTTCGTCCGAAAATGCGGTAGTTGCCAGAAACACGCGAACATCCAGAGGGCACCCTCGGAAATGGTAACTTCGGCTGACTACCCCTGGCCCTTCACAGTCTGGGGCATAGACCTTATTGGGCCACTCCACTCAGCGCCCGGAGGTGTGAAATTCTGCGTGGTAGCAGTAGACTATTTCTCCAAATGGGTTGAGGCAGAACCCCTAGCAACTATCTCGGCAAAAGAAGTGCAAAAGTTTGTATGGAAGAACATAGTATGCAGATTCGGCATACCGAGGGTACTAGTGGCTGATAATGGATCCCAATTCATAGACAAAGGATTCCAGGAATTTATCAGCGACCTCGGAAAAAAAATGCACTTCGCCCCAGTAGCTCACCCCCAAAGCAACGGGCAGGTGGAAGTATCTAACAGGACCATAAAAAATGGCCTGAAGAAGAGACTGGGGGAAGCAAAAGGGAAATGGCCAGGAGAACTCCAAAGCGTGTTATGGAGTTACCGAACGACGCCCCGAAGAGCCACAGGGGAGACTCCCTTCTCACTCGTCTTCGGAACAGAGGCCATCATCCCTATCGATATAGTTAGACCATCAGTACGGGTGCAAGTATTTGATGAAGGTGGAAACGACCTCGGCCTAAGAACGAAGCTCGACCTCGTCGGCGAACACAGAGAAATAGCTGAGCTGAGAAGAAAAGCTTTCCAGCAAAGAGTGGCCGCGGCTATAAATTTACGAGCCAGGCCAAAAGAAATCAAAAAAGGGGACCTCATTCTCCGAAAGACTGACTTTGCACCCCAAAAGCCATCTCACGGGGTATTTCGCGTGAACTGGGAAGGACCTTATTTGGTTCTTGCCGAAGTACGAAAAGGCGTGTACAAACTTGGCGATGCCAAAGGCGTAGAATTGAAAAACACTTGGCATTCAGACGCCTTGAGAAAATTCTACGCCTAAGCTTGAGCGAAGGAATCATACTGTACGAAAAATATTCTAAGTACAGAAGTGTCTTGAGAAAATTTCTTAAGTGCAGAATTGTACAGAATTCCGCGAAGATGCTCGCCACAAGCACAGATATGACTTTCCGAAGTCCCTTGAGCCATCACGCTCGGGAAAGATGGAAAAATCTCTCAGCAGTGCTTGCCGTAATAAGCGCAGAGACAGTTTTCCAAAGTCCCTTGAGCCATCACGCTCGGGAAAAATGAAAACAAAAAATCTCGCAAAAGGTTTCTTAAGTCTCTTAAGCGAACATGCTCGGGACAAGGGGAAATGAAAAATTTTGACTAAGGGGTTTCCGAAGTCCCTCGAGCGAACGTGTTCGGGACAAAATGGAAATGCAAAAACCTGCAAAAAGACTTAGTCGAATTTTTCAGACTTTCCAAAAAGCCTCTTGAGTGAACAGGCTCGGCCAATAGAAAGATCTTTCACACTTAGTCTAGTTTCTTTGATGGCAGGTTTTCCGAAGTCTCTTGAGCAAATGTGTTCGGGGCAATGGAAAAAATAGTTAGCCAAAAAAGATCTTCATTTACAATGATCAGGCTTACAAAGAAGAAATGCCCGAAGAAGGAGCACAAAAACGAAGAGAAAAAAAAAAAGAAGAAGAAGAGGTCGCTAAAATAGCCTAAGGGTTCTCGGCGTCCCGGGAGCCACCAGCCTCTGTGCCCTTTTCCACCACCTTCGGCGCCGGAATTGTGGAAGGCAGGTTCAGGTGCTCGATTTTTTACCAGGACCACCGAGGCCCCTCGGGAATGTTGAGAGCTTCCAAAAAAGAGAGATCCAGACCTGGGAACCTCTCAAGGACTTGGTGCCGAGCAAGGCAGAATCCGTCTTGGAAGGGGACCTTGGTCATTTGGTCAGATTTGTCCTTCTTAACCTCAAGGTCCTCGAGCTCGTCCTTCAAGTCTGCAACCTCCTTCTTCAGCGCCTTCACCCTCTTCTTTGCATCGGGCTCCTTCTTCAAAGACTAGACCTCGGCTTCGAGAGCCTTTTTCTCATTCACTAACGACCGAATGAGATTGTCAGAATCTGACTTATCTTTGAGAAGGTCTTGGTTGGCAGCAAGCATCCCTTTCACCTGATCGCCGAGGTCAGCAATCTTCAGAGAGGAGTTCTTCTGAAGATCTTCCTTCTCCTTCCGGAACTCCTCCCGAAGGGCAGCAACTTCTTTCTTTGCAGCATCTGACAGTTGCTGGTTCTTGGCGATCAAGGCCGAGCGTGTGACCTTCGCTTTCTGTAAGGTCTCTAAGGCCGAAGCTCGGAACTTCGCCTGCCTGGCCACCCGAACTCGGACAAAGCCGGCGTACCCCAGCAGCTGCAAAAAGATGAACGCAAGGTCAAAAAGAGCCAAGCACTAAGGAAAATTTGAAGGGAGAAAGGTGTGAAGAACATACTTGAGCAGCATGCTCGGTGACTTTCGCGGCAAAGGTGTCATCGTCCGGATGGGCCGCCGCAATAGCCTTGAAGGAGGCCTCCGTAAGCACCCCCTTCGAAATCTGCTTCGCCATTTTAGGACAGTCCTCGGAGTACAAGTTCATGTCCTCCGTGAATGTCTAGAAAGGCTCTTTGGGTATCTTCCCTTGCAGGACTTTGGCGTCGCGAAGGGCCCGCGCCTTCACGTGTTCGGCCGCCCAGTTCGGGGTAAGTAACTCCCCTGCACGGCGAAAACGAGAAGCGGGTCAGAGACAAGGAAAAATTCAGAAAAACAAAAAGAGCCATACTTGTTCTGAAAATAACAAACCTGGCGGCACTTGGAACACGGCGTCCTCGGAATCCTGAGACTCCTCGGTCGAAATCCCATTACCTTTCTTCTTGCGCTGGTCCTCGGCAGAAGGAGCCTCTACCACGGCCTCTAGAAGGGCCTGCGGCGCGGAAGGGCTCTGGGGAGGGACGTCGGCGGAAGAAACTTCAGCAGCAACAGGGACTTCGGCAGCAGCCTCAAATGCCGGAATCTTGGCTGTCCCAGGCTTCTCGGCAGCCTCCTCAGAAATTTCCTCCAGAGGAACCTGGGCAGTTTTCTTTGCCCGTTTCACCGAAGGCCCAGCGCCAGTAGACTTCCACCTTCGGGAAGCCGCCTTCTTTGTCTGATCGCCCTTCTCCACCTGGCCGGAGAAAAGGGACTTGTAAAATGCAGCAGTCCCGTTGCCCATTTCTGAAAAAGAAAAAAGACATCAGCGTAAGTCCGAGGAAAAAAACAGCAATGGAGTAGAAGACAACTCACTTTCGACAAGCGTTTCGAAAGAAATTTCCTCCTTAAGAAGCTTGACCAACCAGGAATCCTTCCCGGCGATGGCAGGAGCTGGCATCCCGAGGTCGGTCTCGTGCTCCTTAACCACCTTTAACTCCCGGAGGACCTCTTCGGTCATCAACCTCCAGTTGATAGGGAAGGGGTACAGAGAGCGCGACGCGACCTCGGGAGCCCAGTCAGAGACGGCGCGAATGCGGCCGTCGAAGTCCGCGAAAGTGGAAGCTAACTTTGGAGTCAGCAACAACCTCGAATCAACGACGTCCACATCTAACTTTCCCTGAGCCCATTTGGTCGAAACGTACGACCAGGCCTCCTCCATCTTCAAGAAGAAGAATTTCTGTTGCCACCCCTGCCAGCTGTCCTTGGTGGCGAAGGTGAGCATGAATTTTTTGCTCCCGGATCCCCGAGGTAGCATAAAATAGAAGCCACTCTTCGGGACCACAAAGAGCTTGTAGTACTGCATGAAGATTATAAAATGGGGTTTTATCCCGAACACGCCACACATGCAGAGGTAGGCATTAAAATAGCAGAACGAGTTCGGGGGAAGCTGGTTCACAGCAATGCCATGAAATTGGCAAAACTCGCAAACCATCTTCGGGGGAGGATACCGAAGTCCGGCCTTCAGCTGGGCTCGAAAAACGGTAACCTCGTTACTATGGTTTGAAAAAGCATAATGGCTAGAGCGAGGCAGTCTAGTAACGGCGTAAGAGGGGAGAAAGAACTTTTTCTTCCACCTCTCTAATTTTACAGGGGTGGTGCAACAAGGATGGGCTAAAAGAGGCTGCCAGCTCTCAGGGATAGGCATTTTCGACATGAAAACGAGTTCGGAAAAGGCAAGAAAACAGTTTCCGGAAAAAACTCAAAAGAACAGAAGAGTCAAAACACTCTGGAAAACAAAAACCCACCAAAAGATTTGCCAAAGTCTGAGGACGCCGTCGTGAAAGTTGGCTGAAAAAAGCTCTGATTAAGGCAGCTCCACCACAGAAAGCAAGAAAGTACGAAAACAGGGGCAAAGCAGAGGAAAGAGCAGAAGTAAAAGCAAATGGGACTTATGATGGAATAGGCTATTTATAGGCCAAAGGTTGGTAACCGAAACGTCGTCATAAGTACCCTTTTGGAGGTGAACCGTCGCCGTAACTGCCCTCTGCACCTGAAAAGGTGCGCCCTCTGTAACCGACGCGACTCTCCTCCAATGGCAAAGCGCCACGTGTCAATCGCCGCGCCAAAACAGGGGACACGTCTTCTGGCATCCCTAAAAAGCTGGGACACGTGGCTTAGACTGACACGCTTGGCCATCAGATGCGACGTTACACAGACCTGCAAGAAGAAAAAGCAGGTTACCTCGAGGACACCAAGAGACAGGCTATGGCCAAACAGCCCATGACCTTCGGGCAAGAGGTGTATCTTCGGCACAGGCTCTGCCTCGAAGACACCAAAGAACAGGCCAAGGCCGAACAGCCCATACCTTCGGGCAAGAGGTGCATCCTCGAAACAGGTTGAGCTTCCTAAGAGACTCCCAAGAACAACCTCAGAAAGAGATGCAAAACCGAAGTCTTCACTTCGGCTTTCCAAAGAGTGGCATGTGATAGCCAAAGGCTATCGCCTCTATCTGGCCGAACTCCCTGCCACAATAATGGCCAGAAGAAACTGGCACTACTAGAGTAAAAGTGGGATCATACACCTCGGGAGATAGCCGAAGAGCTCCGAGCCCGACACGCCAGGAAACTTGAGGATACTACTAGCCCCCCGAGGTTGCAAACATATCGCCTTCGGAAAAGAGGCACCAGCTATTGCGGGCCGAACATGATCTCCCTGAAGGCGGAACTCCCTGAAGCTGGGTACCCCCGAACTGAGGGCGTGTTTCCTGAAGAGGCACGGTCCGTACCAAAGGACGACCTCGCCCAGGGACCTCGGGAGTATGGCAGGAGCATTTAAGGAAGCCTCTAACACGTCCTTTCACAGACGTCATAAGCCGCCTCAAAAGGCGCTCTGACACGCTGACGCCATCAAAATCACATCATGGCCCATCTCAGCACAAGGCTCAAGGCAACCTGCTACCAGCTATCTGTCCCCTACGCCCAGAAACTCAAGGAACATTCGACCGAACACGTGTCGCGATCTGAACGGGCTAGGTACTCCTATAAATACCAGGAAATAAATACTTGGCAGGAGGTTGGTTGGCAAAGGTCTGACTCCCAGACTCTGAGAAAATCACCAAGCGAGACTCTTCAGCCCCTTTGTGCTATTTCCTCTGCCTTTTCTCAGCCACCACTGACTTGGGCGTCGGAGGCTCCCCCCCCCCCCCGGAAACACATTCCGGAGGCCTCCTAACCCACTTTTTCTGAGCATCTCAGGTACACTCCCAAGGGCGAACCATCCTCTAGGCGTTCTTCCTCCTAGAAGTCTCTCCACTAGTCACCATGACTCTAAACGATGAGGCCCCCGGCCATCACGTGCAACTAGTTTCTTAGCCTACCCTGCAAAAGGGATGCGTGCTTTTATCCTGGCAATGCAACAAATAAGTAAACTATTTCTTAAAAACATTACTCGAGCATTTCATTTAAAACAAGCTTAAATCATGCCAAGACAGTGAAATGCTAGTTACTTCGACTTCAAGTAATAGTCTGTGCACATTTAACATTACTAGCATGCACCTAAAAGTAACTCAATGGTTTTACACCATAATGTATCCTAATAGAGGCAACACCTTAGTACACAATGTACTATATACATGAGACAAAAACCTAACTAAGATCCTTTACTTGAGCTCCACCTTTGAGCTATCAAAACTCCAAGTGCAAGCCCTTCCTTATTTCTTATGTACCACTTAGCCTCTACACTATAAAGGCATAAAACTTAGTCAGTACGTAGCTTAGTCCACAAATAAACTTAGAATCACAAAGATTCTCGAGAAAGAATACCTACAAAAAAAGAAAGCTTAGCCCATAAGTATCCACTAGTTGTTAGGCCCGATGTTAGAACCTGCACAACAAACTTAAGGGAGTAAGTACATGAATGTACTCAGTAACGGTCCTTTGGGGTACCTGCAAAGAACATAGCAGCAAGCTAGCATGCAACCATGACAAACAAACAATCATGTAGCCAACCAACAAGCAACTCAAGAAAACAACGTGGAAGATATGCAACACATGAATGTATGGTATGTAATTCACACAATCCTTGGGACTCCTTGCGCACTAAGTGTCTTATACTTGCCGTGAGGCCAAACGGAGGAGGTACTTGAGACACTGGCCCTCGTATCTCGAATACTTTACCTCCCTTAAGTCCCACTTACGGGTCCTAGAATAGGTTGTCACCTCCTCTCAAACTCACCCACCTTACCCTTAATTTATTGTACAGGGTAGCCATCTTATATGGTTTAACTAGCCAAACCCTTAGAGTTTGGCTTAGAGCTCCTTAGTGGCTCACTTACCAAACCAAATGGATCGGTTGAGATCTTCTTAGGTATCTTATTCCATTCTCTTTGGTTTAAGACCTTTTTCTTCTAAGCCAATGTAGCCTCTAAAACCGACTTAATCCCCCTTAGTGCCCACTTGGCAACTTGAGCACTTTTAGGCCTTAGTCACTCTACTTAGTTCTAACTTAACAACCCTACTTAGATACTTCTTAAATAATACATAATTCTTAACTTAGGAATGAGTCTAAGACCCAACCAAGGCTACAGGACGTCTTAAATTAGCCTAGGGATGATAACTGAGTGTTTGAGCATTCTTAGGGTGCCCCGACCTTGAGGGACTAATGCCTTGACGACACCGTCGGCAATGCGTCGCAAAAGGCATTAATGCTCGGGAATCCTGATGTTTAACGATGATGTGTCTCCAATTCATGTCGTCGTCTCCAATTCGCGTCACCAACGTCAGCGCATCGCCAATCCATTTACGGCATTGTGCGACAGCGTGCGAACTTATACGAAACTTGCTCAAACTTTCTCATCCCAAGTCTGATTCACATGGGTTTTGTTTCTACTTTATTCCCACACATAACACTACATTTCTATGCATTATTTAAGCTAAATTAACTTGAACCCTCACCTTAAACTCAGCCACGAAGCAAGAATCGGAGTACATGCTCACTTGAGCTCAACCAAGCTCCCTTGAGTTCCAATCCTAAAATCAATGTCATATGGCACCAAGAACCTTAAATCAAGACCCTTTCTAGCTATGCCAACAACTTAGAAATTGCCCATACAAAACGAAGAAGCTTACCTAAGGTTTCAAGTCCAAAACAAGCATCAAAGAGCTAGATTGAAGCAAGAACATCACAATGGAGCTCGAGGCTTCTTGTAATCACCTTGGGGCCTTCGAATTCAATGGGAATTTGTAGAATTAGGGAGCTTTGGAGCATAAATTCTGGTGGGGAGAGGAAGCTATGAATTTTAGGAAAGAAAGCAAATGGTAAAGGAAGTCAACTAACCCAAAAATATCCTAACTGCCCCGCTAAGGCATGCTTCTTGTTTTCTTGCTCCTTGACCCTCAAGTTCTCATTTGTTTTACTTTGGTCACCAAACGCTCACCCAAAACTATCTTTCCTTTGTCTTAAAGGATGCCCAAGAGCCTCTTACACTTAGCCTCTTGGACACTTAAGCCATTTAAGACATAAATGGATAAATTAAACACTTAGTGCAACTTATTACTCTTTTCCTTCAAAGACAATTCTAATAGCTAGGATAACTAATGGTCTTGACTTAACTAGGCCAAATTTCTTACATGACCCTAATTTCATCAAAACTATAGTCATGCTATTCGCTTGGGTCAAAATTACCATTTTGCCCCTTTTGACTTTTAGGTGCCAAACCACACTTAGGAACTCACCTACTTAGCTAAGCTTGTCTTTCTTGCTTAAGAAGGTGCTAATTTGAGATACTTAATTAAAAACACTTAAATAAAAGAAAATACTTACTTGGTTAAAACCCATCATTAACTAGTAGAGTTGTCACAGTTCTTTCATACACAGATTTAGTGCAAGATTGTAAACAAACTATAAAGATCGGCTATATCGTGTATGTTCCACCAATAACATTATTCGGGTTAAATCTATCGGTACACTGTCTGAGCCTAACATTTCTAGGTTTATCAGCGAATGGTGGGAATGTTCGATCTAAGTGCCCCCATTCTTTAGACTAACATGGATGACCCATACTTCCATCATTGCACGATCTATTATAAGCATGCTAAGTCATGTGAGTCACTATTTTTGATGACATGTACAACCGCTTCAACCTACTAGTTATTGGTAGATATTGTAGAATTTTTTTGGGAATCAACTTTCTTCTTTTAAAGGTTACTCTTTCTTTATATCTACTACTTCTACATTCACGGCAATGTGTTAATTTCTCATCTTCCTGATAGAATAACATACAATCATTCTCACAAGCATGAGTTTTTATATATGGCAACCCAAGTCATTTTGTGAGTTGTTTCGCATCATATAGTGTGTCTGGGAGTTTATTAGTTTCAAGTAACATTTCTTTCATAAGCTCTAACACTCGATCGAAACAACGATCCGTCATATTAAACTCATTTTTGCAACTTAACAATTGGTCATTGCAGACAATCGTGTATGTTTAGTGCACCCATCCCACAACGGTGCATTTGCACTGTCCAACAAATTATAAAATTGTTCTACAGTCGGATTAGGTAACCCCTTTCTCATTTCAGACACATCGAATATATTGTCATTATTATCATTGACGTTATCAGCCTTTTCGACATTAGCATCGATAAACTCCTTATTTACCAACATTCGATGATAATTGACCAATTGATTCACGTACCATTTGTTCATATGCATTTACACTACTTGATTCCCCACTTATTGCTCCATATGACTGTGATGGAAAATAGGTACGGGCTATACTGAAATTGTGGAACCTATTATCATCTTGTTCATTGTGCGAGTACCATATGTAATAATTCGACATAAATCCACATCGATACAAATGCTCTATAACTTTCGCTTCTATTCTATAAAATCTGTTATTACATTTGCGACAAGGGAATTTAATCATTTCTAACTCTGTCTTACTGTAAGTGAACTATAAAAACTCATTAACACCAGCCATAAATCTAGGATTCATATAACCATCTGCATCTGTCCTCTGGTACATCCACTCACATCCATTACTAGTTATTTGGTTCCCTTGTAAAATAAATAGTAAAAACCCTCAACAGAAATACAAGATAAATATATTATATTCATAAAATATAAATATAGTGATAATGTAAATGAATTGCTTATATATGTCATGCATGCATGTCAACATTCCATTTCTAAACCACTTACTCCATTAAGGTAAGGGCCCCACTCCATTGAAAGTTGCATAAACAGTAAAACATTTTAACTGTGTTCCATTTTAGTAGCATTTTATGTAAATTTTGACAGCATTTCCCTTCAATTCCCACTCACAGCATTTCTCAATAATATCTACTTATTGAGAAACACACAACAGGAACAATTTGGGAAATAGTCTACCAAAATTCACAAACTGCTAATATGAAAGGAACACATTAACTGCAATACTGCTTATGCAACTTTCAACTGTCCAACTTGGACAATCCATGATTATGTTAATCACAAATATAACTTAATCCAATATATTTTGTTTACCCACAATCTGAATCGGACTAATATTATATTTGTCATTAACATAATTATTAATGGAGAATCTAAGGTTTAATGAATAATCATTTATTATGCAACAACATGTTATCTTATAAGTCAGCTACCTAAAATTACATAATTGTATATTCTAAAAAACAAGTAATTACTATATATCTAAATCTTTAACCTTTAAATTACTTTGAAACACCTTGAGCTGAAGAAGAAGTTGAAACAGAAGCCGAAATAGATGTCGAAAGAGTTGCTAAGACGAATTGGACGAAAGGGAAGGAAGGTATTTATTGGCAAAATTTGTAGCAAAATTGTAGGATATATATAAAAAGACAAACTGCATGACTTTTGTAGCAAATATGTAGTAACTAACGTCACAAAAACGTTGGAAACAAAAACTTTAGGAAAATAGAAAGAGTACAACTCCTACATTTTTAAGACACCCATATCCTCGTCTGTCTCAAAAGCGTAGGAAAAGATTTTTGTAGGAAAAGCGTCGGATAAACTGTCAGACGCTTTTTCTATGGTTGTGGTCCCTACTCATCTAATTCACATAAAAAGCATCGGACTCTTTGGCGCCATAATTTCCTGCCTTTTTGGCCGACGGTTTTCCTGCGAAAATAATTCATATGTTTTTTCCGTAGGAATTGATTGTAGCAAATACTACTCATCCTTGTAGTGAAACGAATTTACCCCTAGAAAGAAATAAATATAGGAAGGTATAATGCTTGACTTATTTCCTCGGCAGCAAGATTGGAGAACCTTAAAGTGGTGGCTGGTAAGGCTCAAGAATGATGAGCTCTCCCTGTTGCTCTAGTTATTATACTATTCAATTATGTCTAATTAGACATACTAACTCATTTTTAACTCTCTATATATAATCCATTTGCATAATAAAAAAAATTGATAAAATTGCCCCTCATCAAAACTATCTCTCTTCCTTAAAAATTTCTTCCCTCAATCCCGCTATTACAGAGGTTGCCACTGCCATCGTTGCCGCCACCAAATTCCATCATTACTCACATTTGCATAAGTGTCAAAAACAAAGAAGCAAAATGTCTAAAGTGATTGAGAAAAATGTGTAAACAAGTATGTATAAGTGTCTGAAATAATATACAGATTATTTAACAAGTATGTATAAGTGATTGAAATAATATGCAGATTATTTATTCTCTTTAATAATATGTAAATAATTTGTTTTCTTTGATAAAATGTAAACATGTAAAAGTGTCTAAGTAAATATATTAAAGTGTCTACAAAAATATGTAGAAGTGCCTAAGTAATATGCTAATAATAATATGTAAATAATTATTCTTTTTGATAAAATGTAAATGTGTAGAAGTGTCTGAGCAAATATATTTTAGTGTCTACAGAAATATGTAAAAGTGTCAAAGTAATATGCTAATAATTTATTATTTTAAAAATAAAAGTTTTTAAATTAATAAATAAAAATATTTAAATAATTATGCTCAAAAAATACTAAAATAACTGTAATGATAAGTAAAAAAATTATTATCTTTAAAATTAAAAGTGGCTGAGACAATAAATAAAAATATCTAAACAAATATATTGAAATGTCTAAATAAATGTACAAAATTTCTCTCAACTCTTTTGTGATCCGAGAGGAAGATCGGTGGGTAGAATCAACAATCTAAGATGAGGCGCAACTGATCCGAAGCGAGACGGCGTGATTCTATCTTCTCTTGGCTGATGACTGCGGTCTCAATCTCTTCTCTAGGTCGGCAGCGTCCGACTTCTTTTCTGTCTCTAGTGCGACCTTCACGTGTTCAAGCAACGGCAGATTGGGGGGATCGAAGATCGGAGAGCAGCGATTCGAGATAGGAGTGTCGTAATTTGAGATCGGAGCAAACGACATGAGAGAACGAAGATCTGAGCGGCTCGAATTTGAGATCAGAGAGATTGCAATTCGAGATCAGATCAGAGAGTCTCAATCAGATCAAAAGTCAATCAGATCGAAGAGTCACTACCGGAGAGGCCTCGCCGTTCGTCTTGTCATCTCACCTCAGATCACCTCGAATCGCCTTCTCGCCTCAGATCTCGTCTTCTCTTGGTGTGCAACGGAGATTGGCGCGCGATGGAGATTGGAGTTCGGAGTAGCGGTTGGCAGCTGCTTTGATGAGAGGGGGAAAGAGAGAAAAACCACAGTGGGCAACCTTGACTAACTAGATTTCTAGCTGTTTTTTGCCGGCATACGAGTTGCCGGTGTAGGCTGAGAGGAGAATAGACAAAGAGTGATAGCCGACTACGATCGGAGAAAAAGAGGATTAAGAAAGAGCAACGTTGATGGCGATTGGCGAAAGAATCGAGAACAGACAGGCAGAATTTGGCCAGCTGAAGAGGATTTGCGAAACTAAGGGTGAAAATGGGCCGGGCCGAGCCCGAGCCCACTAGGCTTGAGCTCGGCCCCTTTGATATTCGGCACTACCCGGGCTCGAGCTCGAATTGCTCGAGCCCAAATTTTTAGGCTCGAGCTCGGCTCGAGATAGGCTCGAGCTAGGCCCGAGGGCTCGTTGGGCTCGAATGACAATTACAAATATTTAGTCTTAGAATTATAATTTAGATGAAAGATAGGGACTGAATCTGTAATTTTCTATAGAGATAGCGAGAAAAGAGAAAATGACAGATCATGTCCTAACCTTTCTAATTTTTTTCAGCTTTACCCTGATTTCATAAATCTCACAAATGAGCCATCACCTTCCTCAAGAATTACCAACGCCGAAGGGCTCGTTGGGTTTGATTTTAGTGCATTTTAGCGACTCAGGGCAGGGGAAGACCTGGACGAGAGTCGGGACTAGGGACTTGGATGTCGGGTCGTGGAGTCGGGACTGGAGGGAGGGACTCGGGACTCAGGAGACCGGAGACGGGCAGACGGCCGACGGGGAGAGTGACGGAGGGAGACGAGGCGAGAGGGACTGTCTGAGGGAGACGATCTGAAATTCTGAATCTAAAAGAGAGAGGTGTCGAGGGATGCGGAATGGGCGTCGTCGCCTCGTCGGTGATGGCGGAGGGGAAGGAGAGAAGCGGAGGAGGAGGCGACGCCATGGGGAGAAGAGAGAGAAAGAGAGTTTAAGGCCTGATGGTGTCGAGGGAGGAGGAATCGGCGTCGTCGGCAATGGCGGAGGCGAAGGAGAGATGCGAAGGAGGGGGCGATGCCCGCAGAACGCAGAAGAGAGAGGAATAGAGTTTAGGCCTTTAGGGCCTGATGGCCCAAAAAAAAAAAAGGTAAAAGGGGCCCGATAAGCCCACGAGCTTTTGGGGCCGGGTTTGCTTAGGCTCGAGCTCGAGCCCTAAAAATATTCAAGCCCGTTTTTCAGCTCGAGCTCGATTAGGCTCGACTCGAAATGCCCTAACTCGAGCTCGAGAGCTCGAGCTCCCCGAAAAAAGCCCGGCCATTTTTCACCCCTATGCGAAACAGGCTTGGAGAGAGAGAGAGGGAGCGAGAGGCAATTTGAAAGGAGGAGACGTAATTTATTGTAAGGGTAAATTTATAAAATCATTTCCTATGTCTAATTAAACATATGTTTATCTTAGCTTGGAGCATTTTCCCCAACGTCCATATAGATGAATTCTAAAGGCCCGTGGGTAGTTATCTTCCACTATTCTATATGGCTTTGAGCCTTCTCGACAGTCTCTTTGCTGTCAATGGGGGAGTCTGTGCGCAAGGCCTCGGGAACCTTATCCTTTACTTGCTATTTGGCTTCTTGTAGTGTTTCCAAGATCTGTTTCCATTGTTTGAGGAACAATAGGGCTTTGCTGCCACGCAATCTTGTTATTCATGCATAAAGAAGGAGGAATCTCGAACGCTAGCCTGCCACCCATGTCTAGGGTAGTGACATGGCCAGCTAATGGAGGAGTGAAAGGTAGCTCTTCAATTTTCTCATAGGGTAAGAGCAGAGTAAATAGTAAGAAAATAATACTCAAAGAGCCAAACAAACCCTTCCACATTCCTCCCTGTATGATTTGATCAGTTACTAAAAGGCCTTCAAGTGATGAAATGTCATGTGTCCCACACGTCTTCCCACACATTGGTTAGGAATCCTTGTCCCTCTGTTTTTGCTAGCGAGAAGGCCCATTGATACCCACTTGGTCCAAGGCCTAGCCTTCATCCCCAAGAGACCAACATATTGGAATGGCTGACACTGGTGAACTCAGCCCAGAACCCTTAATTAGTAATAGAATCCAAATAGGAAACAAGATCCCCCCTATACGTTGATATATGGAGAATTGCTATTATGATGGGATTGAATCTCATTCATTGTAGGGAAGAAATTAGCTTATGAAAGGAGCTCTTTCAAGGGAAGAAGTTATATTATCACCACTTTGCTATCACCCGTACAACAGTTTGCTTGCCACCATATTGACTTGCATATCGAAGGATTCTCCTAAGAATACAACAGTTTGGCCCTAACTTTGTCTTTGATAGTAAATGCATGAGTTTCTACGCTGGTTGAAGCAATTGCAAATCTGGTCACTAGCTGGTTGAAGCAATTGCAAATCTGGTCACTAGTAGTTGTTCATTTCTATTATAGCTTGTATCAAACTCTAGGTAATAAAGTAAATAGATAAATAAATAAATGTTATAAATAAATTTAACAGAAACTAGTGGTGTATAAAAATACAACATTTTCTAGCAAAATGAAAGTATTATGTTGCAAAATACTGCTCTCTCTGTCCCACATTCATTACAATATTTACTATGTTAGCTCGTCCTATATATTTACAACATTTTTACATTAAGTAAATTACTTCGCCGTATGCCAATGTTCAACTCTTTTCATTTTTCTTAATTTATGTATAAAAGTAAATCATATAAACAGAAAGAAAACAATTTTTTTTTCTTTTTTAATCTACATAATAAACCCAAATATTTCTATGAATTTCGGTTAATGGTAGTCTGTCACATCAGTTACTATTCTTAGTTCACGAAAGTAAATAAGAATCAATGATTTCAGACAAGATTATGGCTAAAATATAACCCAAGCTAATCAATGATTTGGAAGTCTAGCCGCAGAGCCAAGTGGGACATGAGCAAAAATGGTTATGCCTCAAACTCAAAGTGCTGCTAGTCAAGTGGAAGAAACAAATAAAACATTGAAGTCAAACAATATCTTTATTTATGGTTATCCATTCTTGGTTACTTGTTGATGTATGTACCTGTTCAAGTGGTGGATCACCATTCACCGCATCTTAGAAGTACAAAACATGTGCTACTGGAATCAACTGAGCCTGTCCCATTATCGCCACCGACCACCGATATGAGGAGCACCAAAATCATTTTATGAGAAAATTCTCTGAAGAGCTTTCTTGAAATTGAGATGCCGCCAAATCCAGCACTAAAGTATTATGGAGAATTTGATGGGTGATAGCCAAACGCTATCACATCTATCTGGCCGAACTCCCTGCCACAAGAATGGCCAGAAGAAGCTGGCTCTACCCGGGAAAAGGTGTGATCAAGCACCTTGGGAGATAGCCGAAGAGCTCCGAGCCCGGCACGCCAGGACACTACTCGCCCCCCCAGGGTCGTGAGCAAATCGCCTTCGGAAAAGTGGCAGCAGACATAGCGAGCCGAACATGATATCCCCGAAGGCGGAACTCCCTGAAGCTGGGAACCCCCGAACTCGGGGCTTGTTTCCCGAAGAGGCTCTGTCCGAACCAAAGGACGACCTCACCCAGGGACCTCGGGAGTACGGCAGGAGATTTACGGAAGCATTTAAGGAGGCCTCTGACACATCCAATCACAGATGCCACAATCCGCCTCAAAAGGCGCTCTGCCACGCTGACGCCATCAAAATCACATCATGGCCCGCCTCAGCACATGGCTCAAGGTAACCTACTATCTGTCTCCTATGCCCAGAAAGTCAGGAACATCTGACCGAACACGTGTCGTGATCTGAACGGGCTAGGCACTCCTATAAATACTAAGGGTTAACACCAGACAGGACGACGGTTGGCTGGAAAAATACGGCTCCCATTACCAGGCAAAACTCCTCAGCCCTTTGTGCTATTTTCTCTGCCTTTCTCTCAGCCACCACTGACTTGGGCATCGGAGGCTCCCCCCCGGAAAAACATTCCGGGGGCCTCCTAACCTTTTGTTTCTGAGCTTTCAGGCACTTTCCTTGGGGCGGTCCACTCCACCAGGCCTTCTTCATCCCAGAAGTCTCTCCACCAGTCACCATGACTATAAACGATGAGGCCCCCGGCCATCAATTGGCGCCGTCTGTGGGAACCCACTCTGAGATCGCTGTCGTTGAGACTCGGCGTTCTAAGGACAAGGGGCTCCCGAAGTCCCCGTCCGCGCCTGAGACACGACCGGCTGCTGAGCAAACACTCCCAGGGACTTCTGCGCCTGAGGAAGACCACCCCCTGGTAATCACCATGAGATTCTTGAGAGACTTTCAGCGTTCGGTCGTGTCTGAAATGACCCAGCGGATCGACCGAAGGTGGCCACAGCAAGCACAGGCCCAGAAACCCCCCTCATCGGCACGCCCTCGGGAGAAAAGCCCCAAGTCCAGACATCGTAGTTCGGGGAGTGTAGACCCTCGCGAAGAATCATCCACAGAAGATATAGCCCTCGGGAAACGGCCTGTGGGACAAACCGGGTCCAAGCGACCGAGAGTCTCGCAGCGAAGCAGTTCGACGCCTGAGGCGAGGCCCTTGCCCCCTCCGCGCCGAACTCACCCCCCAAAGAGGCGCCGGCGATCTCCATTCCCTGAAGAAGGCCCTAGCGCCACAGGGCTGATGGAGAGGATACTGGCACGGCTGGACAAAGTAGAGAAACAAGTAGCCAGAAAATCCGTCTGGGCCAGACCCTCGGCAACATCCTACGAAGATGACCCCCCTTTCACTCAGGCCGTCGTTGAGGCAGCCATGCCAGGTGACTTCAGAGTACCTCGGTTAGAGATTTATGATGGCCGTACTAATCCACAGGCCCATCTGACGAAGTACAGACACAGCATGACAATGCACGGTGCTGACGACGCTACCATGTGCAAGTGCTTCGAAGTCACCCTCACAGGGCCAGCCACGGCATGGTACAATTCTTTGCCTTCCGGAACCATCACTAAGTTCCAGGAATTGTCCACAGCCTTCACCCAGCAGTTCATCGGGAGCCGACCTACGGCGAAGATGCCCGTGCAGATGTTCGACGTAGAGCAGAGGAACGGAGAAACCATCCGAGACTATGTCGAAAGATTCAACAGGGAAGCTCTGAGCGTCCCAGACTTTAGACCCGAAATCCGCATGCTCGCCATGACACGAGGCCTTCAACGAGACTCACAGCTGTTCTACGAGTTCTCAAAGGACCCCCCGGAGACCCTCGGAGAATTTTACCGAAGAGCAGAACAGCACATGACCGCTGAAGAAATAAGAATGGCTGGGCCGAAGCCTGATAACCCCCGCGCCGAAGAGGCCAGTCAACAAGCTCGTCATCCAGCCGATCACGCAGGATGACTTCGGAGGATGCGAGGAAAGAAACCTGAAAGTTTCACAGCATTGGGCACTTCACGAACCAACATTCCCATGGCCGCCGATAACAGAAAGAATGACAAGAAGTTTGGCCAGTTTCACCGCGACCACGGCCATGACACCGAAGATTGCTTCCAGCTGAAGAAGTGCATAGAGTCGCTGATCAAACAGGGCCAACTTCGAAAATATCTGAGGATGCCACCCCCGAAAGACAGAAAAATGGAGGAAGATAGGGCCGAAGATGAGGACTATGACTCCGACAAGTGAGAAGCTGAAGTCCAAAAAAGTCGCCCCCCACCTCCAGTAGGGGTTATCCAAACCATTACCACGGGGCTACCATCCTCGGAAAGAAAGCGGAAAGCCAGAGAAGTTACAGTCATGGAGTATCAAAATCCATCAAAGAAACTGGCTCGCAAATATCGCCCCACCGACGCCTTCCCCCACGATGATCCGCTGCTGATCACGGCAAGGATAGGAAACTGAGGCGACAAAAGAGTGTTGCTTGATGGCTTAAAAGCTGACGTCTTATTCTCGCAGCTGCTGCCGAGCTTGGGCATCTCCAGCAGCGAACTAAAGCCTGCCACCTCGCCCACTTTTGGGGTTGGACCATCCGAACTTTCCCTCCTCGGATAGATCGATCTCCCGTTGACGATGAAAAGGACTTCGGTAAGCGGAGCAGATGAATTGTACGCATCCACAAGGGTGAGATTCATCGCCGTGAACGTCCTATCCTCGTACAACGTCATCCTTGGAAGACAGACAAGGGGGAACCTGCATATTCGCCCGAATGTGAAGTACTTGACTGTCGCATTCGCCACCAGGGATGGAGATGCAGAGGTCTTCATAGACCAACCCGAGGTAAGAAAGGTGTTTGTGAAAGCACGAAAAGCTCCGGCAAGCGACCTGGCGCAAACAATGGAGGCAAAGGCGACAGAAAAAGGCAAAGAAGAAAATCTCGCCAAAGCAGAAACGGAAACAGTAGATCTTGTCCCAGGACAATCTGCCCAAATAGGGAAGAGCTTGGCCGAAGGTGACAAGGAAAAAATTTGTATCCTTCCTGCTGGAAAATAAAGATCTGTTTGCCCACTCGCCGAAAGATATGCCAATGGTGAACCCTGGCATAGTACATCACAGCCTCAAAGTAAGTCCGGAAGCAAGGCCTGCCCGGCAAAAGAAACGAAGCATCTCACCCCACAAAAGCAACCTTGTCGAAACCGAAGTCCAGCGTCTCCTAGATGCTGAAGTGGTCAGGGAGGTCAAGTACCCCGAATGGTTGAACAAAGTGGTCATTGCCACAAAAGAAGGTAGCAGTAAACACCGGATGTGCATCGACTTCAGAAACTTGAACGATGCTTACCCAAAAAGACTCATACCCTCTGCCGCCAATTGATCAACTGGTAGATTCAACTGCTGAAAACGGGCTGCTAAGTTTCCTAGATGCCCCCAGTGGCTACCATCAGATAAGGATGGACCCCGAAGATGAAGAGAAGCACCCTTCGGGCTCAAAAATGCAGGAGCCACCTACCAGAGGTTGCTGAACAAGGTCTTCAAAGACCAAATGGGGAGAATCAAGAGCGAGCTGCCCGGCTACCACGTTGCAAACTTAGAGGAAACCTTCCAAAAACTCAGAGCCTTCGAAATCCGCCTAAAACCTGAAAATTGCATCTTCAAGGTGACCTCGGGAGAGTTCCTTGGGTACATGGTACCCGAAAGTGGCATCGACGCAAACCCCGAAGAAGATTAAGGCAGCAAAAATGGAAGGTGATCTCGGAAGGAATGATCATCCTTGGGATAAAGAATGTCAAAAAACCGGGGAAGAACTCAAAGTCTACCTGGCCAGCCTGCCGTTACAGAAAAGGCTGTGAGCTCGGTCCTCCTGAAAGAAGAAGGGCCAAATCAATGGCCGGTCTACTATGACAGCAAGTCCCTGCACGGTGCCGAAGTCAGGTACCCTTTGCTCCAAAAAGCTATATATGCCTTGATGCTTGCAGGGAGAAGGCTGCGACCATACTTTCAGGCTCACCCCGTCATCGTTCGAAGTAGTCTGCCACTAAGGGATGTCATGAAGAGAGTTGATCATTCGGGAAGGCTCTCCAAGTGGTGCATAGAGCTGGGCAAGCACAAAATAACGTGTGAGCCTCGGAAGGCCATAAAAGCCCAAGCACTGGCAGATTTTATCGCCGAAATACCCACTACCGAGGAGAGCTATCCAGATCCAAAGGAGGGTGAGCCAGAATGGACCTTGCACGTAGACGGAGCCTCGGGGTCCGAACACCAGGGAGCTGGAGTAGTTATCAGGGGCCCCGAAGGCCTGGAGAAAGATTGGCGTGAGAAACCTAAAGGCTCACAGCGATTCTCAGCCGGTAGTTCGGCAGATAGCAGGAGATTATGGGTCGGAGGACCCAATCCTGGCAAAATATCATGAGCTAGTAGCAAAGCCCACTCAAGAGTCTGACGCCGTACGGATCGAAATGTACCACGGCAAAATGACAGTAAGGCGGATTGCTTGGAAAATTCGAAAAAATATACCAAGGTGCTAGACCATCCGAGCAGAGCAGGATGACCTCAGGAACGGGGTGGAAAGATCCAATAAAAGGATACCTCGCAGAGAATTTGCTCCCCAAAGACCCCGGCGATGCTGTAAGACTGCGAAGACACCCCGGAAGATTCTCCTCGATTGGCGAAGAGTTATACCAACAGGGATATGCGAATCTGCTGGAGAGATGCGTGGCTGAAAAGGATACTGAAACGATCCTCGAAAAGGTCCACAAAGGCATGTGTGATTCACACACTGGAACTGATGCCCTCGCAGCAGTGTTACTACGCCAGAGACATGCAAAAATCAGAGGACATCCTCGAAAACGGTAACTTCGGTAGACTATCCTTGGCCCTTCGCGGTCTGGGGCATAGACCTCGGAGGCGGTGGACTATTTCTCAAAATGGGTAGAGGCAGAACCACTAGCAACTATCTCGGCGAAAGAAGTGCTGAAGTTCGTATGAAAGAACATCGTATGCAGACTCAGCATACCGAGGATGCTGGTAGCTGGTAACAGATCCCAGTTCATAGGCAAAGGATTCCAAGAATTCATCACTGACCTCGGAGTGAAAATGCACTTCGCCCCAGTAGCTCACCTCCAAAAGCAAACGGGCAGGTGGAAGTATCAAGCAGGACCATAAAAGATGGCCTGAAAAAGAGACTAGGGGAAGCCAAGGGGAAATGACCAGCAGAACTCCAAAGTGTATTATGGAGATACCGAACGACCCCCTGAAAAGTCGTAGGAGAGACTCTTTTCTCACTCGACTTCGGAACAGAGGCCAGTATCCCAGTAGAGATAGTTCAACCTTCAGTACTGGTGGACTGATGAGGGTGGTAACAACCTCGGTCTAAGAACCAATCTCGATCTTGTGGCCCAACACAGAGAAATGGCCATCATGCCGAACTGAGAAGAAAAGCTTCCCAGCAAGGAGTGGCCGTGGCTATAAACTTACGAGCCAGGCCAAAAGAAGTCAAGAAGGGAGACCTCGTTCTCCGAAAGGCTGACTTCGCACCCCGCAGGCCACCCCATGGCGTATTTCACCCAAACTGGGAAGGACCCTATCCGGTTCTCGCCGAAGTACGAAAAGGTGTGTACAAGCATGGCGACGCCAAAGGCGTAGGGGAGGAGTTATGATTGCACAGAATGGCCTTGAGAAAAGTACTTAAGTGTACAGAAATTGTGCAAGAAAGAGTTCCGCAACGAAGCTCGCCATGATAAAGCGTAGATATGAATTTTCCGAAGTCCCTTGAGCCATCACACTCGGGAAAGATGGAAAACAAAAATCTCGCAGAAGTACTCGCCATACCCAACGCAGAGATAATCTTCCGAAGTCCCTTGAGCAAACATGCTCGGGACATCTGGAAAAGCAAAAATTTGACTGAAGGTTTTCCGAAGTCCCTTGAGCGATCATGTTCGGGACAAATTGGAAATACAGAAGCCTGCAAAAAGACTTAGTCAAGTTTTTTCAGAATCTCCCAAATGTCTCTTGAGTAAACGCACTCGGGACAAAGGAAGGTAAAAAAGTTTCTTTGATTGCAGGTCTTCCGAAGTCTCTTGAGCGAACGCGTTCGGGGAAATGGAAATAGAGAAACTTGAAGAAACACTTAGCCAAAAAAAAAAAATCTTCATTAAGAGCAAAGCTGCCTTACAATAAAGAAGTGCCTAAAGAAGGAGTACAGAATAAGGGAAGGAAAATGGGGGCCCTAAAAAAGCCTAAGGGTTCCCGGCGTCCTGAGAGCCACTCGTTTGTCCACCCTTTTCCGCCACCTTCCGCGCTGGAATTGAAGGAGGAAGCTTCAGATGTTCGATCTTGGACCACTTCCACCGAGGTCCCCCAGGAATATTTAGACCTTCTAGAAAAGAGAGGTCCAGACCTGGGAACCTCTGGAGAACTTGGTGCCAAGCGAGACAGAAGCCGTCCTGAAACGCGACCTTGTTCATTTGATCAGACTTGTTCTTCTTAAGCTCAAGGTCGTCGAGCTCGTCCTTCAGATCCTCGACCTCCTCTTCCAGCACCTTTATCCGCTCCTCCCCCTTCGGCACCTTCTTTAAAGACTGGACCTCGGCTTGAAGGGCTTTCTTCTCAGACAAGAGCGTGACTATGATATTCTCTTTTCTTGCCTTGTCTTGAAGAAGGTCTTGGTTTGCAGCAAGCAGCCCCGCCACGTCATTACGGAGGTCGGCAATCTTCCGGGAAGAGTCCGCCATCAAGAATTCCTTCTCCTTTCGGAACCCCTCCCGAATGGTGGCAGCTTCCTCCTTCGCAGCATTTGCCAGCTGCTGGTTCTTGGCGGTCAATTCCGAGCACGTCGCTTTCGCCTTTTCTAGGGCTTCTAAGGCCGAAGCTCAGAATGCCGTCTGCTTGGCTACCCGAACTCGGAGAAAGCCGGCATACCCCAGCAACTGCAAAGAAGATCAAACGCAAGGTCAGTAAGAGCCAAACACTTAGGATAAAATTGAAGGGGAAGAGCTGTGAAGGATATACCTGAGCAGCATGCTCGGTGATCTTCGCAGCGAGGGTGTTATCCTCCGGATGCGCCGCCGCTATAGCCTTGAAGGAGGCCTCGGTGAGCACCCCCTTCGCAATCTGCTTGGCCATTTCAGGACAGTCCCCGGAGTACAAGTTCATATCCTCCGTGAATGTCCAGAAAGGCTCCTTCGGTATCTTCCCTCGCGGGACTTTGGCATCACGGCGGGCCCTCGCCTCCGCGTGTTCGGAAGCCCAGTTTGGGGTAAGTAGCTCCCCTGCAGGGCGAAAAAGAGAAGCAGGTCAGAAACGAAGGCCGTTCCAGAAAAAACAAAGGAAAAACACTTTGCTTAGAAACAAACCTGGCGGGACCTCGACAACAACGTCCTCGGCCTCCTCGGCCGAAATGCCCTTGCCCTTCTGCTTGCGCCGCTCCTCGGCAGAAGGTACTTTTACCACTACATCAAGGAGGGCCTGCGACGCAGTAGGACTTTGAGGAAGGACGTCGGGTTGAGGGACCTCGGAAGTAGCACCCTTAGGCGCCGGAATTTCGGCTGTCCCAGGCTCCTCGGCAGTCTCCTCGGAAATTTCTTCTAGAGGAACCTGAGCAGCTCTCTTTGCCCGTTTCCCCAAAGGACCCGCGCCAGTAGACTTCCGCCTTCGGGAAGCCGCCTTCTTCGTCTGATCGTCCTTCTCCCCTTGGCCGGAGAAAAGGGACTTGTAATAGGCGGCAGTGTCATCGCCCATCTCTGAAACAGGAGAGAAACATCAGCGTAAGTCCGAGGAAAAAGCAGCAAAGGAGTAGAAGATAACTCACTTTCGGCAAGCGTCTCAAAAGAAATCTCCTCCTTAAGAAGCTTGACCAACCAGGAATCTTTCCCGGCAATGGCAGGAGCTGGCATCCCGAGGTCAGTCTCGTGCTCCTTTACCACCTTTAGTTCCCGAAGGACCTCTTCGGTCATCAACTTCCAGTTGATTGGAAAAGGGTAAAGGGCGCGCGGAGAGACCTCGGGATCCCAGTCAGAAACAGCCCGAATGCGGGCGTCGAAATCCGCGAACACGGGAGCCAACTCTGGGGTCAGCAGCATCCTCGGATCAGCAACGTCCGCATCCAGTGTGCCCTGAGCCCATTCGGTCGGAACGTACGACCAGGCCTCAGCCTTCTTCATGAAGAAGAACTTCTGTTGCCACCCCCGCCAGCTATCCTTAGTGGCGAAGGTGAACATGAATTTCTTGCTCCCGGATCCCCGAGGTAGCATGAAATAGAAGCCACCCTTCGGGACCACAAAGAGCTTGTAGTACTGCATAAAAATCCTGAAATGGGGTTCTATCCCGAAGACGCCACACATGCACAGGAAGGCGTTGAAATAGCAGTACGAGTTCGGGGGAAGTTGGTTCACTGCAATGCCATGAAATTGGCAGAACTCGCACACCATCTTCGGGGGGGATACCGAAGACCGGCCTTCAGTTGGGCTCGAAAAACGGTAACCTCCTTTCTATGGTTTGAAAAAGCATAATGGCTAGAACGAGGCAGCCTAGTAATGGCGTAAGAGGGAAGAAAGAATTTTTTCTTCCACCTCTCTAACTTCTCAGGGGTGGTGCAATAAGGATGGGCTAAAAGAGGCTGCCAGCTCTTAGGAATGGGCATTTTCGACACAAAAATGAGTTTAAAAACGGAAGAAAACAGTTTCCAGAGAAAAACTCAGAAGAACACAGGGATCAAAACGCACTGGCAAACAAAAACCCACCGAAAGATTTGCCAAAATCTGAGGACGCCGTCGTGAAAGTTGGCTGGAAAAAGGCTCTGATTACGGAAGCTCCGCCACAGAAAGCAAGAAAAAATGCAAGAACAGAGGCAAAGCAGAGAGCGAAAGGAACTTATGATGGAATGGGCTATTTATATGTCAGAAGTGGGTAACCGAAACATCATCATAAGTGCCCTTTGGAGGTGAACCGTCGCCGCAACTGCTCTCTGCACCTGAAAAGGCGCGCCCTCTGTATCAGACGCGACTCTCCTCCAATGGCAAAGCGCCACGTGTCAACCGCTGCGTAAAAATGGGGCACACGTCCTCCAAGCGTCCCTTGAAATCTGGGACACGTCCCCTGATTGGGACACGTCTTCTGATATCCCTAGAAAACTGGGGCGCACCGCTCAGACTGACACGCTTGGCCAAACAGACCTGCAGAAACAAAGAGCAGGCCACCTCGAAGGCACCAAAGAACGGGCCCGTGATTTTCGGGCAAAAGGCACATCCTCGGAACAGGCCAGGACCTTTGGGCAAGAGGTGTATCTTCGGCACAGGCTCCGCCTCCAAGGCACCAAAGAACGGGCCAAGGCCGAAGAGCCTGTGATTTTCGGGCAAAAGGCACATCCTCGGAACAGGTTATGCTTCCAAAAGAGACTCCCATAGACGACCTAGGAAAGAGATGCAAAACCGAAGTCTTCCTTCGGCTTTCCAAAGGGGGGCATGTGATAGCCAAACGCTATCACATCTATCTGGCCGAACTCCCTGCCACAAGAATGGCCAGAAGAAGCTGGCGCTACCCGGGAAAAGGTGTGATCAAGCACCTCGGGAGATAGCCGAAGAGCTCCGAGCCCGGCACGCCAGGACACTACTCGCCCCCCCAGGGTCGTGAGCAAATCGCCTTCGGAAAAGTGGCAGCAGACATAGCGAGCCGAACATGATATCCCTGAAGGCGGAACTCCCTAAAGCTGGGAACCCCCGAACTCGGGGCTTGTTTCCCGAAGAAGCTCTGTCCGAACCAAAGGACGACCTCACCCAGGGACCTCGGGAGTACGGCAGGAGATTTACGGAAGCATTTAAGGAGGCCTCTGACACATCCAATCACAGACGCCACAATCCGCCTCAAAAGGCGCTCTGCCACGCTGACGCCATCAAAATCACATCATGGCCCGCCTCAGCACATGGCTCAAGGTAACCTACTATCTGTCTCCTATGCCCAGAAAGTCAGGAACATCTGACCGAACACGTGTCGTGATCTGAACGGGCTAGGCACTCCTATAAATACTAGGGGTTAACACCAGATAGGACGACGGTTCGCTGGAAAAATACGGCTCCCATTACCAGGCAAAACTCCTCAGCCCTTTGTGCTATTTTCTCTGCCTTTCTCTCAGCCACCACTGACTTGGGCATCGGAGGCTCCCCCCCGGAAAAACATTCCGGGGGCCTCCTAACCTTTTGTTTCTGAGCTTTCAGGCACTTTCCTTGGGGCGGTCCACTCCACCAGGCCTTCTTCATCCTAGAAGTCTCTCCACCAGTCACCATGACTATAAACGATGAGGCCCCCGGCCATCAATGGGTTTGATCTCTAATTTTGGCTGGCAATCGGCTCCCCTTTTGCCACCCAAGCTGAGGTGGTGGGACCAACTCATTAAACTTAGATAAATAATAATAGTTCTTTTTCTATTGGCAAATGATGTTTGCTCCAGAAACCTATGCCTCACGCTAAAACGAGAAAAAAAAAAAAGAAATAAGATAAAATTTTGATTTGCGCTTACATGATCCGTTAGTCTTATGAATATTGTACTAATTAAATATAAACGACGTTTCTACCTATATGAACATTATGTGCAAGAGTTACATATTTTGTGACTTTGAGAATATTATATGATCGTACCATATGATCGTACGTTTTGTACAACTTACTGTTGATATAATAATGAGAGTATAAAATAATCTTATATACATGATATCCTAAGACCCTGATTCCCATTACTACTTTAATTTACTTTCCAAATATGGTACAAGCAGAAAAGAGAGTATTTTGTTTGCAACTAGTGTCAAGGTTACAATGACCGTCACAAGAATATTAACCCAAGTTAATGTAAGTGAAATAGGCTGTAACATCTCAAGCAAAAGATCTTAAAACTCATCTAAGTCCTATGACAAATAACTAAAAGTCCTATATGGGTAATAGAGTGGGCGCCAGAAATATGTACTCAAGGAACAAAAGTTAATTTGTAGGAAAATAAATAAGAAGCTAAACTACAAATATCATCCATCACAACACCAAACAGGTGAAACCAGAGTCTAGAGGGGCCATTGAGGTCTTTGATCAAAGTTTCAACATCAGATTCAATGATGACATGTTGGTATCCTCTCACCCATGCCTCCCTTAGCCCATAGAGAATGCCAAGAGCCTCGACGAAGGCTGACTAATCACTCTATTTCCAAAATGATACATAGAAAATCATCCCAAAGGGAGCTTGAAGAATCATAAAAGACCACACTCACGGCACTCCACTACAAGGCTGAAGAAGTTGCCCCATCAGCATCTGTACTCATGTGTCCAACTGAAGGAGGCAACCACCTATGAGGTGAGGAAGAAGAAGGAATCGAGGGCCTCAAAAAGGAGGGCAGCAATGTCACCCAATTGGATATCCAATCTCTAATGGCTTCCACAACTCGAAGTAGAGTGCAGCATTTCTATTTTTGCACAACTTGGTTTCAGCTCCACTAGAGAAACCACCCCATTATAATAAGAATCACTCACCACTAGGATGAATCGACCAAAAAATAGTCAAAGATTGAAATTTTTTGATGATATGGGGCAGGGACATTCAAGAAGTCCCAAACCTTGAGTGCAAATGGGCAGGTTAGTGATGGATGAAAGATAAATTCTTCTCCTGACCCACAGAGACAGCAATTAGTAGGAACATCCATACCTTGTAGCTAAAGGTTGTCTTGTGTGGGCAGGGCATTTGTGATGGCTCGTCACCAGAACAATTGGGGTCACAAAGGGTCGGGATGTCTCCAAAACATTTTCCAATCTTGCTCACTCTCCCATGGTGCCCAACCATTAAGATGAACAAAGGCTATATGATATGTAGTCTTGACAAAAAAAAAATGCCCAATGAACGTCATGCCCCATGTGAATAAATCAGATTGAGAAGAGGACGATAATGGAATTCGAAGTATACTTAAACAAAAATATGTTTCTAGTGAAACTAAAGCATTGTTAGTCAAGAGGCATTCTAGCATAAAAGCACTTTGATTATGAGACATGATCGAGTGTAGAAAAGGCTTCAAGCTATTGACAAGCACTTTTGCAATAATCTTGAACAGAATGTTGCATAAACTAATTGAACAAAAATCCAAAAGTGTGACTGGCTGCTATACTTTCGATATTAACACTATATAAGTGTAGTTAATCTATGGTGGATTTCACCTGAATTCAAAATGCCCATAATAAACTCAAAAATATATTTATTCAAAATATGCCAATATTTTTGGTAGAAAATGGTTGGAGACCATCATGACTAGGAGATTTTGTTGGATAGATGGGAAAAACAGCTATAGTAGTCTCCTTAAGTTCAAAAGGTATGACATGGCCTCATTCATGCTATCTGTTACAAGCAATGGGATTGCATCAAAACCAAAAAAGGCCTTCCTGTCAACAGATGACCAAAATAGCTCCCCAAGGTGGTGCACTGCTTCCTTGTGAATATTAGCTCTTGAAGTTAGTGTCAAACCTAAAGCAGAAACTTGGGGATGAATTTATTTGAGCTGGTATCGTCCATTGGCCACCTGGTGGAAATATTTCAAGTTTCGGTCACCTAATTGGACCTATTTAGTCTTTGCCCTTTAATGCTAATACGCTTCATCCCTAACCCAAAGTAAGTGCAACTCAACTTTAAGTTTAAGCCTAGAACGAAAGAGCTCATCAAATAAAGGCTATCGATATAAACCATCAATCTCATTTTCCTTAGATCAAATTTTTGAGTGAAGTGATAGCCAAAGGCTATTGCCTCCTCGGTAGTAACTCCCTGCCAGAATATTGGCCGAGGAGTCTGACGTCACCCAAGAGAGGATCTTTTCACTGACCTCGGAAGGTGTGAAGTCAAACACTATGAGCTCGAGACTTTGGTTAGCTCGTCAGGAATTCCGAGGACAACACCGTCTCCATCGAGGGGCCAAACTGACTGCCCCGAAGAGGTCTTCCCCAAATAAGAAGCACCTGAACAAGGGAATCCCCGAACTATGGGTGTGAGTCCCGAAGAAGATGTCCATCAAGGGAACTCCCAGAACTATAGGATAGATCCCGAATGAGGTGCTCGCACCGAAGGACGGATAGAATCCGAAGAGGGTGCACGCACCGAAGGGCGACCTCGCCCAGGGGACCTCGGGAGTACGGTATGAGCATTTAAGGAGCCTCTGACATGTCGCCCACAAGCCCTACACGTCACATCAGAGCGGCGAACTGACACGCCGCAGCCGTTCCAGTCCTGATACAACCTGTCCGGGTCCAGGGCTAAAGGAGGCTGCAAACGGCTGCCTGTCCCCTAGGTCCAAAAGCACAGATCAAATCCGACCGAACACGTGTCATGATCCGAACGGACCATCTGCTCCTATAAATACTAGGAAAAGGGACTGGGCAAAGGATGGGCATTTTCCTCCCTCTGAGAAAACACGAAACAGGCAAGACACTTGATCTTTTAGTGTTCTTCCTCCACCTTCACTCAGAAAACTGACTTGGGCGTCGGAGGGTCCTCCCCGGAAAAGCAAACCGGGGACCTCCTAACCTCTTCTTTGAGCTTTTCAAGCACACTCAGCTGGGAAACCAGAGCTCCAGGCACTCGCCTCCTCAGCAAATCTCCCCACCTGTCAACATGACAGCAAACGAAGATGCCTTGGGGCATCATTTGGCGCCGTCTGTGGGAACTCACTCCCAGGTAGCTGTTGTCGAAACTCGGCGTTCGAAGGACAAAGGACTCCCGAAGTCCCCAGCTGCGCCTGAAACCCAACCAGCTACCGAACGAAGTCCCCCAGAGACTTCCTTGCCTGAGCAGGAACGCCCTCTTGTCATCACCATGGGTTTTTTAAGAGACTTTCAGAGGTCTGTTGTGGCTGAAATGACACAACAAATAGACCGAAGATGGCCGCAAGCAGCCCAGGCGCAAAAACCCACTTCGTCAGCACGACCTTGGGAGAAAAGCCCACGGGCAACCCATCATAGCTCGGGAAGTGGGGAGCCACGGGAAGAGTCCTCCATAGATAACTTGCCCCTCGGGGCACAGATGGCGGAAAGAGCAAGCTCTAAACGAGCCGAAGTTCCGTCCAGAAGAAGTTTGTCACCAGAGGCAAGGTCTCCCTCACCTCGGTCCCGAAGTCGCTCCCCGAAGAGAAGGCCCCAGGAAGAGGAGCCCCGTGCCACGCTGCTCTTGGAGAAAGTCTTGGCAAGACTGGAAAGAGTGGAACAACAGGTGGCACGCAAGCCTGTTTGGGGCAGGCTAACTGAAACTGTCTCTGGAGATGAAAGTCCTTTCGCCCGAACAGTGGTCGAGACGGCCATGCCAAGTGACTTCAGGCTACCTCGGCTAGAGACCTATGAGGGCCGGACAGATCCCCAGGCCCACCTAACGAAATACAAACGCAGCATGGTGCTACACGGGGCTGATGATGCAACACTCTGCAAGTGCTTTGAAGTCACCCTCGCAGGACCAGCAACTGGCTGGTACAATTCCCTGCCTCCCGGAAACATCAGGGGGTTCCAGGAGCTGTCCACAGCGTTCACCCAACAATTCATCGGGAGCAAGCCGACGGCGAAGATTTCCGTCCAGATGTTTGACATAGCACAAAGAAACGGGGAAACCATCCGTGACTATGTCGAGAGGTTCAACAGAGAAGCCCTCAGTGTCCCGGACTTTCGTCCCGAAATCCGCATCCTCGCCATGACGAGGGGCCTCCGGAGGGATTCGCACTTGTTTTATGAATTCTCCAAAGATCCCCCGGACACGCTAGGAGAATTCTACCGAATGGCTGAACAACATATGACAGCCGAAGAGCTGAGAATGACTGGGCCGAAGGCTGACCATATTCACGTTCGTGGCGAAGGGTCCAGCCAGCAAACCCGGTGTCCAACGGAACAGTTGGGCCGACCTCAGAAAATGCGAGGAGGAGGAAGGAAGCCCCAAAACTTTACACCTCTGAACACCACAAGGGCTAATGTCCTCATGGCATTGGAAAAACAAGGAACTCAGATCCAATGGCCGAGGGGCATGACCGCTGATAACAGAAGGAATATGAAGAAGTTCTGCCAGTTCCACCGTGATCACGGTCATGACACCGAAGACTGCTTTCAGTTGAAAAAGTACATTGAATCACTGATAAAGCAGGGCCAGCTTCGGTGTTATCTGAGAATGCCTTCCCCGAAGGGGAGAAAAGAGGAAGAAGGAAAGCCTGATGACGAGGATTACGATTCGGACAGGCGAAGGAACCGAAGTCCGAGGAGGCGTCCCCCACCTTCCGCAGGAGTAATACAGACGATCACAACCGGGCTCCCATCCTCGGAAAGGAAAAAAAGGGCCAAAGAGATAGCGGTGATGGAATATCGGAGCCCGATAAAAAAATTGGCCCGCCAGGATGGCTCCACCATCGTATTTCCCCATGACGATCCATTGCTGATAATGGCAAGGATAGGAAACTGGGACGTCAAGAGGGTACTGCTGGACGATGGGTCAAACGCCGACGTTTTGTTCTCACATCTGCTGCCAAATTTGGGCGTATCCAGGAGTGACCTCAAGGCTGTTACTTCACCCACGTTCGGTGTAGGACCATCTGAACTACCTGTCCTCGGGTGGATTGACCTCCCCTTGATGATGAAAGGAACTTCGGAGAAAGGAACTGCTGAGTTGTTCGCTTCTACCATGGCAAGATTCATAGTCATGGACGTTCCTTCGTCATACAACGCCATCCTGGGCAGACAGACACAGGGAAATTTGCACATTCGCCCTGATGTAAAGTACTTGACCGTCACTTTCGCCACCAAAGAAGGAGACGCAAAGATCTTCATTGATCAAGGCGAAGTGAGAAAGGTGTTCGTCAGAGCACGAAAGGTTCCAGCAAGCAACTTAGCACATGCTGTAGAAGCAAAAGAGCTGGAAAAGGGCGAGGCAGAAGATCCCACAAAAGCGAAAACAGAAGAAGTAGAGCTTGTCCCAGGCCATAGTACCCGAATAGGGAAAAATATGGCCGAAGGAGACAAAGAAAAACTTGTATCTTTTCTGCTTGCGAATAAAGATCTGTTCGCCTACTCGCCGAAGGACATGCCAGGGGTAAACCCTCGCGTAATCCAGCATAGCCTTAAAGTGAGTCCGGAAGTAAAACCTGTCCGGCAAAAGAAACGGAGCATCTCAGCTCACAAAAGTGAATTCGTCAAAACCGAAGTCCAGCGTCTGATAGACGCTAGCGTTATCCGGGAGGTAAACTACCCCGAATGGCTAAGTAACGTGGTAATTGCCACAAAAGAAGGAAGTAGCAAGCTTCGGATGTGCATCGACTTCAGAAATTTGAACGATGCTTGCCCGAAAGATTCATATCCTCTTCCACCAATAGACCAACTGGTAGACTCAACTGCCGAGTACGGGCTCTTAAGTTTCCTAGACGCCTTCAGTGGCTACCATCAGATAAGGATGGACCCCGGAGACGAAGAGAAGACTGCCTTCATCACCAAGGGAGGAACATATTGCTATATCAGAATGCCCTTCGGGCTAAAAAATGCAGGAGCCACCTACCAAAGGCTGATGAACAAGGTCTTCAAAGACCAAATGGGGAGGAACATGGAGGTATATGTTGATGATATGATAGTCAAGAGCAAACTGCCTGGCTACCACGTTGCAGATTTAGGGGAAACCTTCCAAAAGCTCAGAACCTTCGGGATCCGCCTTAATCCAGAGAAGTGCATCTTCGGGGTGACCTCGGAAAAGTTCCTCGGGTACATGGTATCTGAAAGAGGCATCGATGCTAACCCTGAGAAGATTAAGGCTCTGCTTGAATTCTGAACTCCTACCACAGTCAAAGACGTGCAGAGACTCACCGGAAGAATAACCTCTCTGAGCAGGTTTATTTCCAGGTACGGAGATAGGTGTCGACCCTTCTTCAAAGTCCTCACAAAGGCGGCAAAAATGGAAGGCGACCTCGGAAAGGATGGCCATCCTTGGGCTGAAGATTGCCAAAAAGCCTGGGAAGAACTCAAAGTCTACTTGGCCAGTCTGCCGACTCTGTGGCAACCTCGGGAGGGAAAGCCCCTGGTATTATACCTCGCCGTCACAGAAAAAGCTATGAGTTCGGTCCTCGTGAAAGAAGAAGGACCGAAACAGTGGCCGGTTTACTATGTCAGCAAGTCCTTGCATGGCGCCGAAGTCAGGTATCCTTTGCTTCAAAAAGCTATATATGCCTTAGTGCTTGCAGGGAGAAGGCTGCGGCCATACTTTCAGGCTCACCCCATCATCGTCCGAAGTAGTCTGCCACTACGGGATGTCATGAAGAGAGTTGATCATTCGGGAAGGCTCTCCAAGTGGTGCATAGAGCTGGGCGAACACGAGATCACGTATGAGCCTCGGAAAGCCATAAAAGCTCAAGCACTGGCAGATTTTATCGCCGAAATACCCACCACAGAGGAGAGCCATTCAGATCCAAAAGAGGGTGAGCCAGAATGGACCTTGCACGTTGACGGGGCCTTAGGATCCGAACACCAGGGAGCTGGAGTGATTATCAGAGGCCCCGAAGGCCTGGAAGTAATGAAGGCCATCAAGTTCAGTTTCAACGCCACCAACAATATGGCCGAGTATGAGGCCCTCATAGCAGGATTACGCCTGGCCAGAAAAATTGGCGTGAGAAACTTGAAAGCCCATAGTGATTCCCAGCTGGTGGTCCGGCAAATGGCAGGGGACTATGGCGCTAAGGACCCGACCTTGGCGAAATATCATGAGTTGGTAACAAAGCTTATTCGGGAGTTCGACGTCGTGAAAATCGAGAACGTACCCCGACGAGAAAATGCTGAGGCAGACTGCTTGGAGAAGTCCAAAACTTGCACCGAAGTGCTAAGCCATCCCAGCATCGCGGTGCTAAGCATAGAGACCTCGGGGAAAGGATGGAAAGAACCAATCAAAACGTATCTTGCAACCAACACACTCCCCCAAGACCGCAGCGAAGCCGCAAAAGTGCGAAGGCGCTCCGGGCATTTCTTCTTAATAGGAGAAGAACTATATCGGCAAGGATATGCAAATCCACTACAGAGGTGTGTTAGTGAAGAGGACACTGAAATGATCCTCGAAGAAGTTCACGAAGGTGTCTGTGGTTCCCACATCGGAACCGATGCCCTGGCAGCAGTGATACTTCGCCAAGGATACTTCTGGCCTACCCTGAGAAAGGACGCCAAGCAGTTCGTCCAGAAATGTGGTAGTTGCCAGAGACATGCGAACATCCAAAGAACACCCTCAGAGTTCGTGACTTCGGCAGATTATCCTTGGCCCTTCGCAGTTTGGGGCATAGATCTCATTGGGCCACTCCCAACGGCGCCTGGAGGCGTAAAGTTCTGCGTAGTAGCAGTAGACTATTTCTCTAAGTGGGTCGAGGCAGAAACTCTGACAACTATCTCGGCAAAAGAAGTGCAGAAGTTCGTATGGAAAAACATCGTATGCAGATTTGGCATACCGAGGGTACTCGTAGCGGACAATGGATCCCAGTTCGTAGACAAAGGATTCCAAGAATTCATTAGCGACCTCGGGGCAAAAATGCACTTCGCCCCAGTAGCTCACCCCCAGAGTAATGGGCAGGTGGAAGTATCTAACAGGACCATAAAAGATGGTCTGAAAAAGAGATTGGGAGAAGCAAAAGGGAAATGGCCAGGAGAACTCCAAAGCGTGTTATGGAGCTACCGAACGACACCCCGAAGAGCCACAGGGGAAACGCCCTTTTCACTTGTCTTCGGCATAGAGGCCATCATCCCCGTCGAGATAGTACAACCATCAATACAAGTCCAAGCGTTCGATGAAAAACGAAATGACCTCGGCCTGAGGACCAAGCTCGACCTCGTCGGCGAACACAGAGAAGTAGCCGAGCTGAGAAGAAAAGCTTTCCAGCAAAGAGTGGCAGCAGCCATAAACCTACGCGCCAGGCCAAAGGGAATAAAGCAGGGAGACCTCGTTCTCCGAAAGGCTGAATTTGCAGCCCGAAAGCCGTCCCACGGGGTACTTCGCGCAAATTGGGAGGGACCCTACCTGGTACTTGCCGAAGTACGAAAAGGAGTTTATAAGCTCGGTGATGCCGAAGGCATAGAATTAAAAAATACTTGGCACTCAGAGGCCTTGAAAAAATTCTATGCCTAAAAAGTTCGGTGGGAAAGTTGTATTCCACAAGTTGGAAAATTTTGTCTAAATAAAAAGTTCTGAAGAAGCACAAAACAAGAGTCTCACAAAAGCAATCGCCGAGGAAAGTAAAAGTAAGTCTTTCCGAAGTCTCTTGAGCGAATAAGTTCGGGACAAAGGAAAGCAAAAGCATGGTTCTCCGAAGTCTCTCGAGCGAATTATGTTCGGGACAGAGAGAAACAAAAGAATCTGGCAAAAAATACTTAGCCAAAATTGTATCTATTAAGCCAAAGAGCGCTTACAGAGAAGAAAGTTGCTGAAAGACTACAAAAAAGAAGAAGAAAATGAAGACAAAGGGCCCTAGTACAAGCTAAGGAACCTCGGCGTCCTGAGAACTGCCAGCCTCCGTGCTTTTGTCAGTAGCCTTCGGCGCCGGGAGAGAAGGAGGCAGTCTCAAATGCTCGATCTTGGACCAAGTCCACCGAGGCTCCTTGGGGATGTTCATTGCTTCCAGGAAGGAGAGGTCGAAGTCTGGGAACTTCTGCAGAATTTGGTGCCGAGCGAGACAGAAGCCATCTTGAAAGCCCAACTTCATCATATTATCGGACTCCTGCTTCTTGATCTCCAAATCCTCATAGTCCTTCTCCAGATCAGCGTAATCCTTCTCCAAATCCTTGACCTTTTTCTTCAGTGACTTCACCTTCTTCTTCTTTTCTGAAGGCTCCTTCAGAGATGTGACCTTAGCTTCGAGTTGAGCCTTCTCCTCGAGCGTCTTCGCAAGGATTGTGTCACTTTCTGACTTACCCTTTTGAATCGCCTCAACGGTCGAAGTCAGCTCCGCCATTCGAGAGCCGAGGTCGGAAAGCTTCTGGGAGGTGTCTTTCTGAAGTTCCTCCTTCTCCTTTTTGAACCCCTCTCAAAGTTCAGCAACCTCCTTCTCCGCAGACTGCTTGAGATGAGCATTTTCGGCTTCCAGGGCCGAACACTTGTCCTTCGCCTTGGTATAATAATCCCAAAGTGCCGCCCTCTTCTCTGCCTCTCGCGCCACCCGAACACGGAGACACCCGGCATACCCCATCAGCTGCAAAAAAGAGAGAGAAAAGCAAACAGAGGGAAAATAATGCTGAGTACTTGGACAAAAAGTCAAAAAAATTTGCCACTGAGGAGACAGTGGAGCGTACCTGGGCAGCATGTTCAGTGATTTTGGCGGCCAAGGAGTTATCGCCTGGGTAAGCCGCTGTAATGGCCTTGTAAGATGCCTCAGTAAGCACCCCTTTGCACATTTGCCTGGCCATCTCAGGACAGTCCTCGGAGTACATATTCATGTCCTCCGTGAACGTCCAAAAGGGCTCTTTCGGCACTTTCCCTTCAGGAATTTTGGCATCCCGAAGGGCCCTCTTGCGGGCATGTTCGGTAACCCAGCCAGGAGAGGCCACCTCCACTGCGCAACAAGGCAGAAAAATTGGTTAAGGCCAGAAAAGTCTTAATGGTTTGCAAGAGACAAAAGGATGATTGACAAAGTGCAAACCTGCTGGCACCTCGGTAACGTCGTCGTCAGGAACCGTCGTCGCCTCAGTAGAGATCCCCTTGCCTTCTATTTGGTGCCGCTCCTCGGCAGAAGGGGTCTCCTCCCCATCGCCCTCCAGAAGAGCATGCGAAGGCGTGGGGCTTTGAGGTGGGACGTCGGAAGAAGGGACGTCGGAAGAAGGGACCTCGGGCAAAGGGACAGCGTGGTCTTCGGCTTCCTCGCCTGCCTCCTCCGGAATTTGCGGAAAAGAGGAAGGACCAGCCTTCCTGGCCCGTTTGGAAGGAGGGCCCGCCGAAGTGTGCTTCCGCCTCCGAGAGGCGGCCTTCTTTGTCTGCTCGCCCCTCTCGGCCTGGCCCGTAAAAAGAGCCTTGTAGAAGGCAGCCGCGTCGTCGCCCATCTCTGGAGAAAGAAAAAGAAAGATCAGTGTAAGTCCAAGATGAAGTCATGAAGGGAAAAATGAGAAAGTAACTTACTCTCACAAAAAGACTCATAAGTCTCTTCCCCCCGAAGGAGTTTTACGAGCCAGGAGTCCTTCCCCGAAGAAGCCGGTTTCGGCATATTGAGGTCTGTCTCATGCTCCTTTACCACCTTGAATTCCCGAAGGACCTCTTCGGTCATGAGCCTCCAGTTGATCGGAAAGGGGTAAAGGGCACGAGGAGAGACCTCGGCAGCCCAGTCAGAGACGGCCCGGATGCGCCTGTCGAAGTCCTCAAAGATAGGTGCTACATCGGCGTCTAGCAGTATCTTCGGGTCAACAACATCCATCTTGAGCCTCCCCTGAGCCCACTTGGTCGGGACGTGCGACCAAGTTTCCGACTTCTTCAGGAAAAAGAATTTTTGTTGCCACCCTCGCCAGCTGTCTTTGGTGGCGAAGGTGAACGTATATTTTTTGCTCCCGGATCCCCGAGGTAGCATAAAATAGAAGCCACCCTTCGGGACCACGTAGAGCTTGTAGTACTGAAGAAAAACTACAAAGTGAGGTTTTATTTTGAAAACGCCACACATACAGAGGAAGGCGTTGAAATAGCAGTACGAGTTCGGTGGGAGTTGGTTAACGGCAATGCCATGGAAGTCGCAGAACGCGTTAACCATCTCCGGGGGGGGATACCGAAGTCCGGCCTTCAGTTGGGCTTGGAAAACGGTGATTTCATCACTTCGGTTGGAAAAAGGAAATTGGTCAGGACGGGGCAACCTCGTCACAGAATAAAAGGGTAAGAAAAACTTTCTCTTCCACTTCGCCAGTTTTGCCGGAGTAGTGCAGCAGGGGTGAGAAAGGAGAGGTTGCCAACTCTCGGGAACAGGCATGGTGAAAACAAGTTCAGAAACAACAAGGAAAACGAGTTCGGGAAAAACAAAGAAGAAACTTTGAGAAAAACAAAAAGACTAAAACCCACCAAAGGTCTTGCCGGAATCTGGATTTTTGGAAGCCGTCGTGAAAAGTGGTCGGAAAAACGCCTGAAAAAGGAGAAACACCACGGAAAATCGGGGGAGAATTAGAAAGCAGAAGAAAGCAAAAGTAGAAGAAGAAAGAGGGTTATGACCGGACTGGTATATATAGGCCGAAGAGGCCAGATGAACCGTCGTCATTAGTACCCCTCGGAAGGCGAAGCATCGCCATAATTGCTAACTGCGCCTGAAAAGTCGCGCCTGCCGTATTCAGTGCACTCTTACCCAGCAAAAAGGGCGCCACGTGTCAACCATCGCGCGGCAAACGTGCCGCGTGTCAGGCATCGCGCAGCAAACATGCCACGTGTCGTCCATCACGTCGAGCAGGCCCTCTGACACCATTTGGTCTAGAGGCGCCGCCCTAGACTGACTCTGCTGGATACAGGACGCGACACATGAGCAGACCTATAAAGGCAAAAAAGTAGGTTACCTCGAAGACACCAAAAGACAGCCTATAACTTCGGGCTTAAGGACTATCTTCAGGTACAAGGTTATCCCATTTTCCCTCGCCACAAGGACACCAAGAGACAGCCTGTGACTTCGGGCAGAAGGTGTGTCTTCGGCACAGGGATAGCCTATCTTCTCGCACCTCGAAGACGCAAAAATGCTGCCCATCACTACCAGCAGAAGAAGGCGTCTTCGGCGCGGGTATCACAACCACAGGACCCGAGAACCGATGAACCGAAGTTTTTCACTTCGGCTTTTCGGAGGGGGGCCTGTGATAGCCAAAGGCTATTGCCTCTTCGGTAGTAACTCCCTGCCAGAATATTGGCCGAGGAGTCTGACGTCACCCAAGAGAGGATCTTTTCACTGACCTCGGAAGGTGCGAAGTCAAACACTATGAGCTCGAGACTTTGGTTAGCTCGTCAGGAATTCCGAGGACAACACCGTCTCCATCGAGGGGCCAAACTGACTGCCCCGAAGAGGTCTTCCCCGAATAAGAAGCACCTGAACAAGGGAATCCCCGAACTATGGGTGTGAGTCCCGAAGAAGGTGTCCATCAAGGGAACTCCCAGAACTATGGGATAGATCCCGAAGGAGGTGCTCGCACCGAAGGACGGATAGAATCCGAAGAGGGTGCACGCACCAAAGGGCGACCTCGCCCAAGGGACCTCGGGAGTACGATATGAGCATTTAAGGAGCCTCTGACATGTCGCCCACAAGCCCTACACGTCACATCAGAGCGGCGAACTGACACGCCGCAGCCGCTCCAGTCCTGATACAACCTGTCCGGGTCCAGGGCTAAAGGAGGCTGCAAACAGCTGCCTGTCCCCTAGGTCCAAAAGCACAGATCAAATCCGACCGAACACGTGTCATGATCCGAACGGACCATCTGCTCCTATAAATACTAGGAAAAGGGACTGGGCAAAGGATGGGCATTTTCCTCCCTCTGAGAAAACACGAAACAGGCAAGACACTTGATCTTTTAGTGTTCTTCCTCCACCTTCACTCAGAAAACTGACTTGGGCGTCGGAGGGTCCTCCCCGGAAAAGCAAACCGGGGACCTCCTAACCTCTTCTTTGAGCTTTTCAGGCACACTCAGCTGGGAAACCAAAGCTCCAGGCACTCGCCTCCTCAGCAAATCTCCCCACCTGTCAACATGACAGCAAACAAAGATGCCTTGGGGCATCATGAAGTTTATTGAAAATGGAGTCCTGCCAATAGGAAATAATGTCTAGACATGCCTACATGCAATCTTCAATTGTTGATAAATTCCCAGTTGCCAAGTAGTTTGGATAACCTCCTCATAGCGAACCTCCGATGTCCATATAACCTAGAAGCACCACAAAGGCTAGGGGGAGGTTGTCAGGGAGTGGTAAAGTGGATGTAGAGCCCTATGTGATCCAAGAACAAGAATGGGTAGTGAAAAACTGTCAACTCAGAGAACATAATGCACCAAGCTAAATTCACCACAACCTTGTCCAAATGTTCGTGCTCCTGGACGCCGCTTCAATAAAACTTGTTCCAAGTAAATGAAGACCCTCTAAACCTGAAATCCCTAACCCACAGTCAAACAGAACATCCTAGAATGCATGCATTTTAGAATCTTTGTGAGAGCTACCACACTCCATTTCCCATGGCCATAGAATCTCATTGAAATCACCAAAGACCAACCAAGGGATTTGTGGCAAGTGAATGGAAAAGATCCCATGAAACCTCACACTGATTAGTAATAGAGTCATCATAAAAGCTCATATGTCAATAAGAACCTAGCTGAGAACCCAAACGGAAGTCAATATGATTCAACGATAAAGAATAAACCTATAGCTCCACCTTTTAAGTCCACAAGATAACTAACCCACCACTTCTACCAATACTTGAAATAGTAAAAAAAAAGGAAAACCAATGGTGTGCAATACCTTATCCATCTTATCAGCACTCTTTTGGGTCTCATTTAAGAGGATAACCAAAAGGGAGTGTTGAAAAACTGCCCTTTGGAAGTCTTGAACTGTTTGGGCAGTACCCAATCCTTGACATCTTAGAATAAAAAGCCTTATTAAGAAGGGTAGGGTGGGATATAGCCCAACCCTACCATTAAAGAATGTCCAGCAGACTTTTGTTTCCTTGACAGCACTAGAGAAACATGGCCCTTTTCCCCTATAGAGCATTTTTTTGCCATTGCAACCTGTCCCCTCCCTCCTCACCATTAGACCCAGACGATGAGAGTGTGCACCTTAACCCTTACTACCTCATTTTTGACCCATTACCTAACCATGCATTATAGCAATCAGTGAAGCCCGAAAAATCCGATCGATCCATTTAAAATCTGAGCTCTCCTCTAATTGCATGTTTTTAGCATTAAACTCCTAGACAAGAATTGGGATAGGCTGCATTTCATCTCTTACAGGTTGCTAGCTTGCAATGGCTAGCCCTTTTCTCCTTTCTTACCACTTGCTTTTTGGGCAGAGAATTGTGTAAGAATTACACCTTTTGCTCCCCTTAGTGAGATGGACTTGAATGGGTGAATTGGGTAGTGGTTCCATGGCCTAACCCTTGCTCCTAATGCATCTACCATTTAGATGCAAAGGAATCAAAATGCAACCAAGGGCTATACTACTTTGTGCCTTTTTCATTGCCTACAATGCCTTCCACATAGTTTTTATCAATGTGATCAAATAAACTAAAAGGGTAACATATGTCTGGTAGCTTCTTATTGATATAAATATGGAAGCCACACTCAAGCATCCATTGAAGATAGCTAGTGGACCAACTACAAGGAAGAGGGCTAAAGAGATGACTTAAGGACTTCATGCCTTTGTCACTTCCTATTTCATGGAGGATGAACTTGGATCTTTACATAGACCTACTGGAAAATCCCATGGAGTATTTTGGAATGATGGCACAACATGGAATATCCTTTTGGAGTGTCAAGACAAAAAAGACACCGAGGAACTCATGCATGCCCCCAAGAAGGCTCTTTTGGTGTACTAATGTGACAATTCTCCATACAGCCAAATCTTCGGTGACGTAAAGCTTCAAGACAGCTCTACACAACTTAAAGGGAAGCCTTAAGCTAAAGAAACTAAAAAATATAGCTCAAAACTAAGAGGCCCAAACATGAACCTCAAGTGACACAAAGAGTGAACCCGAGAGCACACTTTGACGGTTTTGAGTGCTAGATCATTTCTAAAGCTTTTTCTTTGTTATTTTCAAATTTAATTATGTTATTTACATTATTATTTAGTCTAGAAACTCATTTGGAGCATATGGGAATTAATTAGGCCAAATTTCCAACATATTTATGTCTAAACCAAATTCTAAGTCCTAGTTTGACTAGGTTTGCTTATTCCAATTAGGTTTAGGGTTCCTACAACTTGTATGGTGGCCTAACCCTAGTTTTTTAGGCTATAAATAAGTGTATTTTATGCTTTTAAACATACATATTTCATTTATTAATAATATTTATTTTGAGAGCCAATTCTCTTGAGCTCCCAATGAATTTACCTTGGTGCACAAGGAAGCTAGTTTTTTATGTATTTTTTATACTTCTTGTTTCTAACCACAGGTTCGTTAGGAGTGGTGGTTGAATTCCAATCTCTTGGATTGTTTTTCATGGAACTTTTTAGCATATTGGGCGCATTCCTTGGTCCTTATACCAATGTGCTTCGCATTAAGAGGTATCAAAGCCACAAGCTTCAAACCAAGGACATATCTAGTGTTTCTTGTTTTTTTCTTTATTTCTTTGAATTTTCCCAGTTTGTTTCATCTTGTTTCCATTAATTCTAATATTTTCCTTATGTTTTAGTTCCTTTTAATTCAATCCTTGCATCCATATCAAGAAAAACATGAAAAAACAAGCAACTAGCGTCATTTGCATCCATTGTTATTTCTTTCGGTTATCTTTGTGTCTAGCATCATTTTCTTCTTTTTTTTTCTTGTTCGAATTCATTGTTTCCTTCATGTTTAGCTATTTATAATCTATTCCCAATTATTTCAAGTCAAGCCAAGTCATTTTCAACCTAGAACAACCAAAAACACCAATCCTACACATTCAATTTTAATGGTTTCTCTTGGAGTCCAATTCTTTTTTCTTTTGTTCTCTTCATCCAAGCCTCACTAATTTTTTTTTGTCTTTCAAGCATCCAAAATTCAAGGAAAATAAAAAAAGAAGCTCTCAAAAAATCAAGTTGATTCATTACATAAAAGCTTGTTTTAGTTATGCAAGAATTAGGGTTTCTTGTTTTTTTGCCAAAAGTAATTGCATCTTCATTTTATTTGGTAGCAAGGACCCAAGGAAAAAGGTGTTTCTAGAAATATTATTAAAAAAAAAAGAAAAAAGATGAGAAAGATTCGCAAAAATAAGCTTGCACAATTACTTGATTTTGCGCCCAAAACCCTAAAATTTTCAGTTTGAGCCTAAGCCATTCTTTGTGGTTCTTGCAATCTTCTATTACAAAGGCTTCCTAAAGTCTTTCAAATTTTATTTGGCCCACCTCTATTTTGGATTCAAAACATTATTTTTAGGGAAAATCAAGTTTTCTTGTATGCTTTAAGGATAGTTTTCTTAGAATGTTTAAGGATTCTTTTGAAAGCAATATTCTCACTAATAAATTAAGTGTTTGGGTGCCCATCTTTTGAGTGAAACACATGATGTGTGTGTGTGTGTGTGAGGATCTTTGATTTCAAGAATCATAGCTGATCATGAGGATAGAAGGATTAAGGTAAGGCCCGTGGAGGAGCCTTCTATAAGGGACACACAAATTGTCCTCAATAGGTTGATGAGGAGGAAAGATGACCTAGAGATGTGTTAGTGTTGTGCCCAAAATCCAATCATGAGATGATTGTATTTTTGCACATTGAGTCATGATATTTTATTAAGGCATTAATCCAGCAATTATGTTTGTTGTTTTGTTTCTGCGTAACTTAACAAACATAATTGTAACCCTAGAATAATGATATTCTTAAACGTCCCTGGTCTAGTATTATTGTGGAGCGGGTTGCAATAATACATAACAACTAGCATATGTGGAGACTAATATGGGATATGTAGTCTACATATGGGTACAAGTTGGAGAACTTGTGTATTGGACCGACCCACCATGAGAACACTACATGGATCGTTATATGAGTGTCATAAGTGATTCTCAAAGTGATCATGGTATATGTAGTCCTTCGACCTAAGATCATCAAGGTTCCCTACATGTGAGTCACATACTTTGATACTTTCCTTTGTTGCTCGTAACTGAGTGAACTTGAAAGAGGTCATTGGGTATGTCACATATCATGCAGAGGGATTTGTATGATCAAGATGGGATTTGTCCCTCCTATGTAACGGGAGTGATCTCTTCGGGCCCCTTGATAGAGTAAGACTTAGAAAAATGCATGGCCATGCTTGGATGAGTTGATATACGATATCAATGTCATCAGTTTAAGTTGGTCTACTCGGTAATCAAGAAACCAAAGATTGGGCTATACGAGAGTGACACATTCCATGTCTCGTGCTTAGTCTTGATATCTTGGACAAAGGGACAATGGCATATATCGGTGATGATCATAAAGGTTCAGTCGATTCACCGACAATCTTGTCACTTCGGTAGCAATGATGTGTTGCTAGACACCGCTCATTGCTTATGATCATAAATGTGATTTATGATCATTGCCAACATGGCAAGAGCCTATTGGGTCACACACATAGAGCTATTTGGATCATTAGATTGCATGGGCTAATTATTTGGGTTATGGTTTCACTTTTATTTCGTATTAATAATGGGCCAAGTAGTTGAGCCATTATTAAGCCCAAAATTAAATCCGAATTAGATTAGGGCTTTGAAACCCATTAGGCATGGAAGTTGAGTCTCACTATAAATACAACTTTTAGGTGAGAAATTCACAGGTCTCCTTGCCCTAGCCTCCCAAAAGGACAGCCGCACTCTTCTCTTGCAATTCCTTGGAGGACGCAAGCTAGCACTGCGAGCGCAAGAGAAACGCATCTGCTGGGACGTGGTGGAAGCGTGGTGATCCCGAGAGGCTCGTGTGGATACCATAGAGAGCCTGAACACGTCAACTGTTCAGGTTTTGTGATTCGACTCTACAGTTGAGTGAGAGATCTCAACCGAAAATTAGGTATGAAAATTTTTGAACACCCGGTTTACCCCGTTTCACTTGGATCCTGGAGGGTTTCGGTTAAATTTCGCTGCGCTGTTTGGCTCTCGAAACCCAACAGTGGTATCAGAGCTACTGGTGAAACCCTAAATCGGGATTGAGTGTTGAATCACTTGATGCTATGTGTTCGATTGGTTTTCGGCCATGATTAATTAGATTGATTCATGATGCATGAAACCGGAATTCGTAATGAACATATGAGATATATGAAGAAACGACACAAATTGGTTAATGAGATTAACCCGAAATTGATAGGTATGAGATACCTATATGGATTAGGATTCTTGCAATAGTTGCAAAAACCCTAGCTTTGTTCAGATTCGGCCTGTTCGGGCACCGAAAGTAAGGTATTTTTGGTGGCTCGAATGGAGGAGTCTCAGGTGCCCACTTTCTCGAAATAGAATATTTCGGGCTAAGCAATTGTAAGAAAATTTTTTGCGCCAGGGGGCGCTGCCCCCCATGCCCCCGTAAGGGTGGCTCCCCTTAACCAGTCAGCGGAACCACCGCCCGCTGACCGGCTAGTGGGACCGCCGTATGCGAAGCGCCACATAAATAAAAACTGGTTAATCAACACGCGAAAATTGGCATGCATCTTTGTTGAATGAGATTTGACATGATATGCTGATTGGTGTTTGAAGCATGGTGCATGGTTATAGCCCTTGATTGGTTGTACTTGTAAATACGGCCTGCGAGTCGTGCCTTTTCTTATCACTCTCATTGTACATTCTCTTCTCACCTTACTCCCCTCGAATGTAACTCGAGGTTTCTATTATTGATGTAATGGTGCATTATGGGATCATCCAAGGTGATATGTCCAAGGATTATCTAAGGTGATTTGTCCAAGGAGGTGACAACAAAAGGGCAGCCAAGAATGGAAGAGAAGGAGCTTGTGAAGACTCTTTTCTTTTCTTAGGCTTTTATGATATTCTCATTGGCTTGAGAATATCGCATAGATTGGGCTATAACCCTATCACGTTTACTCTCTTGTACGCATGAGATGCATGTTTTATATTTGTATGTGATGCATGTATAATACAACCGAAGATAACAAATTGGTGAGATCAAAAGAAAAAATCCCTCAAATAAATATTAAGTCATCAAATGTGATGCCTTCCAAATGTTGGCACTCGTCAAGACTTTGATCAACATTAGGTGGGTTTGCCAAAGCAAAGCACCTATGTTCATCTTGGTAAGGCGCGATGGGATAATAGTGATATCCAAACTGCTAACTTTGGGTTCGACTAACTAAGTCATCCTAATAGGATTAGGGACTTAGAGGCATAGAGTTGGGCTTAAGTTCATGAGATGAGCTTGGACAAGTGTTGTTCACCCAACTATCCAAGAGTTGCATAAGATGCAATTGGCAAGGAGTTGCCTACCTAAATAGTTGTAACTTGAGAGAAAAGCCAAAGCTGACTCAGGTTGTGGTCAAATATGGATCTTGGCCCACTAGAATACCTTAGCACCGAGGTGTTCCGAAATAATATCAAGGGTTATTATTTTGAGGAAAATAGTGGGAGTTTCGTTTAATAAAAGTCCTTATTAAATGAATTAAAATACATGACTCTTACACTGCATATTTACTGTTGTAGATAACTATGGCACAAAACACATCGACACTTTCGTTGTGATCGATCCTTGAGAAGGTAAAACTGAATGGGACCAACCTTCTCAAATGGTACCGAAACTTGAGGATATTCCTCAAACAAAAGAGAAAGGCTTATGTCATAGAGCAGCCCATTCCGAATGAGCCTGCTGCCACTGCTCCAAGAGCTGAAAGGGATGCTCACAAGAAGCATTCTGATGATGCTTTGGATGTTGCATGCCTCATGCTTATTACCATGGAATCTGAGCTTCAGAAGCAACATGAGAACATGGGGGCGTTCGATATGATCGAACATCTCAAAATGCTTTTCCAAGAGCAAGCTAGGCATAAGAGGTTTGAGACCTCTAAGGCATTGTTTTAGTGCAAGATGTCTGAAAGAAGTTCTGTGGGTCCTCACGTGCTCAAGATGATTAGGTACATTGAGAATCTTGAGAATTTGGGATTTGCTCTTCAGAAAGAGTTGGCTATAGATGTAGTCTTGCAATTGTTGCCTGAAAGCTACAGTCAGTTCGTCATGAACTATAACATGAACGACCTTGACAAGTCCCTTCCTGAATTGCTCAACATGTTGAGAACTGTTGAGCAAAACCTTAAGAAGGCTAAGTCCATTTTGATGGTTCAAAAGGGCAAGGGAAAGGGTAAAGCCAACAAGAAGAAGGATAAAGCTAATGGAAAGTCTAATGCTAATTCTTCTTCAGCTGCACTGAAACCAAAGGGTGGTGTGGCAAAGGAAGAGGAGTGCTTCCATTGTAAGCAACCTAGACACTGGAAGCGCAATTGCAAGCTCTATCTTAAAGAACTTGCTAAGGAAAAAGGAAGTAAGACTTCCACTTCAGGTATTCTTGTTATAGAGGCTAACTTTTCTACTTCCTCATCTTGGGTGTTGGATACTGGATGTGGATCTCACATTTGTGCAAATGTGCAGGATCTAAATAAAAATAGAAGATTGGCCCGAGGTGAAGTGGACCTACGTGTTGGAAATGGAGCAAGGGTTGTTGCCTTAGCTGTAAGGACTTATGTTCTCACTTTACCTGGTGGATTAGTTTTAAAATTAGACAACTGCTACTTTGTGCCTATTATTAGTAGAAATTTGATTTCTGTTTCTTGTTTGGACAAGAAAGGTTTTTCATTTATAATAAAGGACAAATGTTGTTCTATTTATTTGAATGAAATCTTTTATGGTAGTGCTCAACTTAGCAATGGGTTGTATGTTCTAGACCTCGAAGATCCAATCTATAATGTGAATACCAAGAAGGTCAGATTAAATGATTCGAACCCGACCTATCTCTGGCACTGTCGCTTGGGCCATATAAATGAGACCCGCATATCCAAGCTCCATAAGGATGGACTCTTGGACTCATTTGATTTTGAATCATATGAGACATGTGAGTCATGTTTGTTGGGCAAGATGACCAAAGCCCCATTCACAGGGCAAAGTGAAAGGGCTAATGACTTACTAGGACTCATACATAGTGATGTATGTGGCCCTATGTCTACACAAGCTAGAGGAGGTTTCCAATAATTCATTACTTTCACTGATTACTTCAGCAAATATGGCTATGTGTATCTCATGAGACACAAGTCAGAATCCTTTGAAAAGTTCAAAGAATTCAAGAATGAAGTAGAGAATCAACTCGGGAAGAGTATTAAACTGCTTCGATCAGATCGAGGTGGAGAGTACTTGGATCGAGAATTCCTTGACTATCTGAAGGAGTGTGGTATAGTATCACAACTCACTCCACCAGGTACACCTCAATGGAATGGTGTATTTGAAAGGAGAAATCGAACTCTGTTAGACATGGTTCGCTCTATGATGAGTCAAGCTGACCTTCCAAACTCCTTTTGGGGACATGCTCTAGAGACAGCTGTTTTTACACTAAACCGAGTTTCATCTAAATCCGTTCAAAAGACACCATATGAGATATGGAGTGGGAGGTGTCCCAATTTGTCTTTTATGAAGATTTGGGGCTGTGACGCTTATGTAAAACGTCAATCCTCTAACAAACTAGGGTCCAAATCTCAAAAATGCCTTTTTATTGGGTATCCCAAAGAAACAAAGGGTTACTATTTCTACAATCCTTCTGAGCAAAAAGTGTTTGTTGCTCGAACTGGTGTCTTTTTGGAGAAAGAGTTTATCTCTAAAGGAACTAGTGGGAGGAAAGTAGAACTTGAAGAAATTCAAGAATAACAAGGAGACATCAAACCTGAAATGGAACCTGAACAGACACCGCAAGATGTTGTTCAAGAGTCTGTTCCTGTAGCACAGAGCCCACGTAGGACTGGTAGGATTCGGCGTGAGCCCGAGAGATATGGATTTCTCGTGACTCACACTAGTGATGTGATGCTCATGGATCAGGATGAGCCCACAACCTACCAGCATCACAACTCACTCCACCAGGTACACCTCAATGGAATGGTGTATTTGAAAGGAGAAATCGAACTCTGTTAGACATGGTTCGCTCTATGATGAGTCAAGCTGACCTTCCAAACTCCTTTTGGGGACATGTTCTAGAGACAGCTGTTTTTACACTAAACCGAGTTTCATCTAAATCGGTTCAAAAGACACCATATGAGATATGGAGTGGGAAGCGTCCCAATTTGTCTTTTATGAAGATTTGGGGCTGTGACGCTTATGTGAAACGTCAATCCTCTAACAAAATAGGGCCCAAATCTCAAAAATGCCTTTTTGTTGGGTATCCCAAAGAAACAAAGGGTTACTATTTCTACAATCCTTCTGAGCAAAAAGTGTTTGTTGCTCGAACTGGTGTCTTTTTGGAGAAAGAGTTTATCTCTAAAAGAACTAGTGGGAGGAAAGTAGAACTTGAAGAAATTCAAGAATAACAAGGAGACATCGAACCTGAAATGGAACCTGAACAGACACCGCAAGATGTTGTTCAAGAGTCTGTTCCTGTAGCACAGAGCCCACGTAGGACTGGTATGATTCGGCGTGAGCCCGAGAGATATGGATTTCTTGTGACTCACACTAGTGATGTGATGCTCATGGATCAGGATGAGCCCACAACCTACCAGCAAGCTATGTCGGGGCCTGACTCTGAGAAGTGGCTAGTGGCCATGAAATCCGAGATGGAATCCATGTATGAAAACCAAGTATGGACTTTGGTTGACCCACCTGAAAGGGTAAAACCCATAGGGTGCAAATGGGTTTTCAAGAAGAAAACTGACATGGATGGTAATGTGATTACCTTTAAGGGACGATTGGTTGCAAAAGGTTTCAAGCAAATTCATGGTATTGACTATGATGAAACTTTTTCACCAGTTGCCATGCTTAAGTCCATCCGAATTTTGTTTGCTATTGGTGCATACTATGATTATGAGATATGGCAAATGGATGTCAAAACTGCATTCCTAAATGGAAAGCTACTTGAGGATGTGTACATGACACAACCTGAGGGTTTTGTTACTCCTGAGAATGCCAATAAAGTGTGCAAGTTGCAAAGGTCCATTTATGGACTGAAACAAGCTTCTCGAAGTTGGAATCTTCGTTTTGATGATGCAATCAAAGAGTTTGGTTTTATCAAAAATGAAGATGAACCTTGTGTTTACAAGAAGGTTAGTGGGAGCGCTATTGTCTTTTTGGTGTTGTATGTAGATGACATACTACTCATCGGGAATGACATTCCTGAGCTACAGTCTGTGAAGACTTGGCTAGGGAAATGTTTCTCTATGAAGGATTTGGGTAAAGCAGCCTATGTGTTAGGCATCAGCATCTATAGAGATAGATCTAGAAAACTTTTTGGCCTAAGTCAAAGTACATATATTGACAAGGTGCTAAAGAGGTTTAGCATGCAAGATTCCAAGAAAGGATTCTTGCCCATTTTACATGGTATCACTCTTTTTAGATCTCAGTGTCTGAGTACAACCAAGGAGAGAGAGCGCATGAGTAAGATTCCATATGCCTCAGTAATTGGATCTATCATGTATGCCATGATATGTACTCGTCCCGATGTCTCATATGCTTTGAGCATGATGAGTAGGTACCAATCAAACCCCGGTGAGAGTCACTGGACAGCTGTTAAGAACATCCTTAAGTACTTACGAAGGACTAAGGATGCATTCTTGGTCTTTGGAGGTGAAGATGAGCTCGTTGTAAGGGGTTACACTGATGCAAGCTTCCAATCCGATAAGGATGATTTTAGATCGCAATCTGGTTATGTGTTTTGTAGTGGTGGTGGTGCTGTGAGCTGGAAGAGTTCAAAGCAAGAGACAGTAGCTGACTCTACAACAGATTCTGAGTACATTGTCGCCTCTGATGCTGCGAACGAGGCAGTTTGGATCAAGAAGTTCATCACTGAACTTGGAGTGGTTCCAAGTATTGTCGACTCGATAGAGCTCTATTGTGACAATAATGGAGCAATCGCACAAGCTAAGGAACCTCGATCTCACCAGTGATCCAAACATATACTCCGACGCTATCATCTCATCAGGAAGATCATCGAGAGGGGTGATGTAAGGATATGCAGGACTTCGACAGACAGCAACATTGCTGATCCACTGACAAAGCCCCTTACGCAACAAAAGCATGATAGCCATTCTAGGTCCGTTGGTATTAGATACATGGATGATTGGCTTTAGTGCAAGTGGGAGACTGTTAGTCTTGTGCCCAAAAGCCAATCATGAGATGATTGTATTTTTGCACATTGAGTCATGATATTTTATTAAGGCATTAATCCAGCAATTATGTTTGTTGTTTTGTTTCTGCGTAACTTAACAAACATAATTGTAACCCTAGAATAATGATATTCTTAAACGTCCCTGGTCTAGTATTATTGTGGAGCGGGTTGCAATAATACATAACAACTAGCATATGTGGAGACTAATATGAGATATGTAGTCTACATATGGGTACAAGTTGAAGAACTTGTGTACTGGACCGACCCACCATGAGAACACTACATGGATCGTTATATGAGTGTCATAAGTGATTCTCAAAGTGATCATGGTATATGTAGTCCTTCGACCTAAGATCATCAAGGTTCCCTACATGTGAGTCACATACTTTGATACTTTCCTTTGTTGCTCGTAACTGAGTGAACTTGAAGGAGGTCATTGGGTATGTCACATATCATGCGGAGGGATTTGTATGATCAAGATGGGATTTGTCCCTCCTATGTAACGGGAGTGATATCTTCGGGCCCTTTGATAGAGTAAGAGTTAGAAAAATGCATGGCCATGCTCGGATGAGTTGATATACGATATCAATGTCATCAGTTTAAGTTGGTCTACTCGGTAATCAAGAAACCAAAGATTGGGCTATACGAGAGTGACACATTCCATGTCTCGTGCTTAGTCTTGATATCTTGGACAAAGGGACAATGGCATATATCGGTGATGATCATAAAGGTTTAGTCGATTCATCGACAATCTTGTCACTTGGGTAGCAATGATGTGTTGCTAGACACCGCTCATTGCTTATGATCATAAATGTGATTTATGATCATTGCCAACATGGCAAGAGCCTTCTATAAGGGACACACATGATGTGTGTGTGTGTGTGTGTGTGTGTGAGTGTGTGAGGATCTTTGATTTCAAGAATCATAGCTGATCATGAGGATAGAAGGATTAAGGTAAGGCCCGTGGAGGAGCCTTCTATAAGGGACACACAAATTGTCCTTAATAGGTTGATGAGGAGGAAAGATGACCTAGAGATGAAGTTGCCAAGGAGGCCTAACCCTATTCTCCAACCAAGGAGGGGAGCAAGGATTGAGAAACTTGAGTAGGAAGAAGGTGCTCTGATAAGGAAAAAAGCCCTAAGGAGGGGGAAGCCTAGAGGAGACAACAACTTGAGTTCCATTAAGCTCACCATTCCAGCCTTCCAAGGGAGAAGTGATCTAGGTGCCTACTGGGAGTGGGAGCACAATTTTGAGATGGTGTTTGATTGCCAGCATTATTCAGAGGGGAAGAAGGTAAAGTTGGCCATAATTGAGTTTACTGACTATGTTCTTGTGTGGTGGAATCAAGTTGTAACTTCTAGAAGGAGGAATGAGGAAAAGCCCATAAACACTTGGAGAGATATCAAAGCTTTGATGATGTGGAGGTTTGTTCCTAGCTGCTACTATAAGGATTAACAACTCAAGCTCCAAAGATTAGTGCAATGGAAAAGAAGTGTGGAGGACTACCATAGGGAGCTAAAGATACCTTGACTTGAGCCAACATTCTAAAGGATTAGGAGACCACCATAGCTTGATTCCTCAATGGTCTCAACCTGGAGATAGCCAGAGTGATAAAGGGAAAGTAGAGAAAACATCCGAGAGGCTACGTGAGAAGAGTGGACATGAGGAGAAAAAGAAAGGAGATTTTCAGAGAGAAAATAATGAGGGCAAGCTGAGTGAAAAGAAAGAGTCCTTCATGGCAAAAAATGAGAAATGTGAGGAAAGCCTTCCAAGCACTAAGACCAATGCTTCTTTTACTTTGCACAGATGCTTTTCTTGCTATCATTGATCTAACACATATTCTTAGGGCTGTTTTGTCTTTGTTGAAGGATTTTTAAATATGTGTTTCCTGAATATTCGAAAGGGTTGCCGCCTATAAGAAGCATTCAACAGCAAATTGACCTTGTTCAGCGAGCACCTATTCTGAATAGGCTAGTCTATAGAACCAACCTGAAGGACATGAATGAGATCCAAAAGCAAGCGGATGAGTTGTTGGCCAAAGGTTTTGTAAAGAAAGCATTAGCCTTTTGTCATTCCTGTTCTTTTCATGCCTAAAGAAGATGGTTTATGACACATGTGCATGAATTGTAAGCTAGTCAACAAAATCACTATAAAGTATAGACATCCTATACCTAGAATTTATGATATGTTTCATGAATTGCATGGTTCTACCTTATTTTTTAAGATTGATTTGAAAAACAGTTACCATCAAATTCAAATGAGAGAAGGGGATGAGTAGAAGACAGCCTTTAAGAAAAAATTTGGAATTTATGAATGGTTAATGATGTCTTTTGGTTTAACTAATGCTCCTAGTACATTCATGAGACTAATGAATCATGTCTTCTATGACTACATTGGTAAGTTTGTTGTTGTTTTCCTTAATGATATCCTAATTTATCACTAGAACCTAGATGAGCATGTTGGACATTTGAGACAAGTGTTAGGAACATTAATAGAGTAAAGGTTGTATGCTAACTTGAAAAAGTGCTCTTTTTGTGTTGACAAAGTAATTTTTCTTGGATTTGTTGTGAGCTCTCAACGGATTGAAGTTGATCAAGAAAAGGGGAGACCCATCCAAGAATGGCCAACCCCAACATCTATCAATAAGGTAAGATCATTCCAAGAGGTTTCAAGGATAATAGTCTTGGATATAGACTCCAAATTCCTAAACCACTTTTGGAGGACTTTATGGGGGAAGCTTGGTACAAAGCTTTTGTTTTCTAATTCTTGTCGCCCACAAATAAATGGACAAACTGAGGTAACAAATAGAACCCTAAGCTCTATGCCTAGAGCTATCATTGGTAATAATTTGAAATATTGGGAAGATTGTTTGCCTTATATGGAGTTTGCTTACAATAGAGCTATGCATACTACTATTGGATTTTCTCCTTTTAAAATTGTGTATGGCTTTACTCCTTTAACTCCATTAGATTTATTGCCTTTGCCTACAGATGAGATTTCTAGTTTAGATGGCAAGAGGAAGGCCGGGAGTATTAAGAAGTTGCAACCGAAGACTAAGCAACAAGTTTGGTTACAATAGAGCTATGCATACTGCCCTTAGATTTTCCCTTTTCGAAATTGTGTATAGCTATAATCCTTTAAGTCCATTAGATTTATTGCCTTTGCTTACTAATGAGATTTCTAGTTTACATTGCAAGAGGAATGTTGAAAGTGTTAAGAAGTTGCATGAGAAGGTGAAGCAACAAATCGAGCTAAAAAATCAACAAGTTGCTAAGAAAGCTAACCAAAGCTGAAAAAAAGTATGCTTTGAACCTGGAGATTAGGTTTGGTTATATATAAGGAAGGAGAGGTTTCCAGCTATAAGAAGAAAAAAGCTTCATCCTAGAGGAGATGGACCCTTTCAAGTGATCAAGAAGATTAGTGACAATGCATAGATGCTAGACTTGCTAGGTGAGTATAATGTTAGTGCCACCTTCAAGGTTTCTGATCTTTCTCTCTTTGAACTTGCAGATTCAGGGATGAATCCTTCTAAGGAAGGGGGAGTTAATATGAATATGGAAGACACACTTAAGGATTCATTGAAGATAGCTAATGGAGCAACTACAAGAAAGAGAGCTAAAGAAATGGCTCAAGCACTTCATGCCTTTATCACTTCCTATTTCATGGATGATGAATTTGGATATTCACATGGAGCTACTAGAACATCTTATAGATTGTCTTGGAATTATGGCACAACATGGAATAGCCTTTTGGAGTATCAAGACACAAGAGACACAAAGGAGCCCATGCATGCACCTGAGAAGGCCCTTTTGGTGTCCCAATGTGCCAATTCTTCATACAGCCAAATCTTATGTGCCTTAAAGCTTCAAGACACCTCTAGACATCCTAAAGGGAAGCCTCAAGCTAAAGAAACTCAAAATATAGCTCAGAACTAAGAGGTCCAAGCATGAACGCTAAGTGACACCAAAAGTGCACCCAATAGCACACTTTGGGGGTTTTGAGTGCTAGATCATTTCTAAAGCTTTGTTTTTGTTATTTTCCAGTTTAATTTTATTATTTACGTTATTATTTAGTGTGAAAACTTGTTTGGAGCACATGGGAATTAATTAGGCAAAATTTCCCACATGGTTGTGTCCAAACCAAATTCAAAGTGCTAGTTTGACTAGGTTTTCTTGTTCCAATTAGGTTTAGGGTTCCTATAACTTGTATGGTGGCCTAACCCAAGTTTTGTAGGCTATAAATAAGCATCTTTTATGCCTATAAACATACAGATTTCATTGCTTAATAATATTACTTTTGAGAGTGTTGACACCCAATTTCGTCCGACCTTAATTAAAAAAATTAATTAATAAAAAATATATATATATTATTTTAGGGGTATTTTTATTCTAAATATGTGTGTATAAAAAAAATTTGATTAAATTAATTAAAAATTAAAAATTAAAATATTATTAGTTAATTTTTATTTAAGAAAAAAAAAGAAAATGGAAAATGGCTCTCGAGAGGCTTCGGGAGGCTTCTCCCTTCTTATTTTTCTAGTTAAAAGAGAAGCCCCTGGACTCCAGCGAACAGAGGGGAGGAGCTCCCCTCTCTCTCTAAAAACAAAAAAAAAAAAAAAATCTTCTCTCTCTCTCTCCTCTCCCTCTGGCAGAGCACGCTTCGCTCCTATTCTTCTTCTTCTTCTTCTTTTTTTTCTTCATCTCCCTCCGGGGAAATCTCTGGCTCTCCTTCAATTAACTCGCTCCCCCTCTCCCCAGACAGAAGCCTTCTCTTTCTTTCTCTCTGTCCGGTCCCTCTCTTGTCTCCCTCCACCAGCCTCTTCTCTCTGATCTCTCTCTCTCGCCCAGACCTCTTTCTCTCTTCCTTTCCTTCTCTCCTGCACCTCTGCCGCCGCCAGCCTCCGTCACACACCCTCTCCCGCGTCGGCCTCCCTCTCTCTCTTCCTCTCCCGCGTCGGCCTCCTTCTCTCCCCTCCTCTCTCGGGTCGGCCTCCTTCTTTCTCTTCCCCTCCTCTTTTCTCGGTCTCCCCGTCTAGCCGCCCGTGGTTCGCGCCCGTAGCGCCTGGCTTCTCCCCTGTTGTCGTCCGAGCTCTGACGCTTCTATCCTCCCGAGCTCCTGCCGTCGATCTCTCGCGTCGCACCAGACACGCCACCGTCTACTGAGCCTCACCGTCATGCCGCTTCGCCGTCTTCCTCCTCCTCGCCGCCGCGTAGCTTACCAGCCAGCTTGCCACGCCGCCCGACGCCGGAAGATTCGAACCAGAAACGAATTTGAAGACGAAGACGGACAAAAAAAAAAAAACAGAGACGCGTTTACGCGTTTTCGTTTTTTTTGACCGAGTCAAATTTTGTTTTTTGGGTAAAATCCTTGTTTAACCCCTATTTCTCTTTGTTTTATTCATTTAAGTCACTAACATATTTTATTCTTACATATACGTCACTGACAGCAAACTTTTATTGTTCGTACATTTCTTTGTTCTCTTAGTTATTACTGTTTGATCTTATGTTTAATTTGATCTCTAAATTAACATAGGAGAACATCCTAGGATTTTGATTTCATATACATATTAATTTATTTATTTATTTATCTTTATTTTAGAATATGCTAAATCTTGATTTTTGTAATGTATTTAAATGTGAATCAAATTATTGGTTAAGTAATATGTAAATTATTGGAAAATCCGACCTAAGATCGATTATCAAAATCCATGTCCAGATGATTCGGTTAGAATCCATGGTTTGGATATCAATTGATATTATTTAAAGCAAACAAAAGTAAAAATTAAAATTAAATAATGAAACCCAGATTGTAAATCGACCCGTTCTCAACCCAGAATCTAATTCAAAAGTTCACAATTTTGGCATAATTATAATTTTTGTTCTTGGATTTATTTGATTTGTCTAATTGGGACTCTAATGTTGTTTTTATTTGTAATTAAGTCATTAATTTACTTATTTTCTATTATGCTTTTGTTTGTTCAGCTAAATTAAAGGCATAAATTAACTTAGAAATTAACATTAAGATTAATTACATGATTAGGTTGTATAAATATTTTTTTAATAAATAATTTTTCACTCAATTTATTTAATTTGATCGTCTGAGACTTTTAAGCTGTTTTGGATTTACAATTTGGTTACTAATGTTTATTTTCTTTTATCTCTTTGTTTGTTCATTTATTTAAGAATATGAATAAACTTAAAGAATTAATATTAAGTATAATTGTGTGAGCTGGTTAGATCTTATTTGATTCGTTTATCCGAGACCCTAATATTGTTCTGATTTACAAATTAGCCATTGTTTTACTTGTTATTATTACTATTATTATTATTATTATTATTATTATTATTATTATTATTATTATTATCATTCCATTATAAGTCACTAACCTTTAATTTTTGCAGAATTCAACTAACACAACTAACTTTACTAACCTTTTATTGTTATTATTATTATTATTATTATTATTATTATTATTGTTACTAACATAACTAACTTCACTAACTTTTATTATTATTGTTGTTACTAACATAACTAACTTCACTAACTTTTATTATTATTGTTGTCACTAACCATTTAATATTTGTTATACTAACAACTAACTTTACTAACTTTATTAATAACTAACTTTAATTATTATTATTATTATTATTATTATTATTATTATTATTATTATAAGGGAAGGTTATGCCTCCTATTTATTATTTTAAAAAAAATGGACGGCCGAAAAGCCCCACTTTATTTATTTATATATCATATTTTGATATTCTTTTGTTTACTTTATGTGTTTTCCCTTTATCTATTTGCATGTGTTATTTAATTTATGCATCTCTTTTTTTTTTTTTTTTTATGGATGTTCAAAACAAAATAACGATTCGCTCAAAAAAAATTAAATAAATAAATAAAAAAGAAGAAAACCTCCACTTTATTTATTGTTATTTAATTTTTCTTTATTTTATGGTTAAACTCATTTCATTTAAAGAAATTAGCCATAAAAAAATATATATGTAAAATAAATCTGTACCATATTGTTAAGTCAAAAAAAAATTTTTAGTTCATGGTATATTGGCTGGAAACTGTCTCGTGCCCGCTTTTGAGCTGCTTCACCTGGTGAAGAGGGTCTGGCTGAGTAACAACGCCCCGTACCATGATCAAAGTTTTTTTTTTTTTTATTTTTAAACTCTTTGATTCCTTTAAATTAACTTCTTATTAAATAAAAAAAATTAATTTTTTTTAATTCTTTTATAAATTGAGTAATTATTTAAATAATAAATATCTTTCATTAAACAAGAAAAACAAAAAGAAAACTAAAAACAAATAAAAAAATAAGAAAAGAAAGAAAAGAAAAGAAAAGTAAAATGAAAGAAAATATAAACAAACAAAAAAAGAATAAAAGGAAAGAAAGAAAAGAATAATAAAAATATAAATAAACAAAAGATTTTCTTTTCTTTAAATTAGTTAACATTAAAAGTTCATTAACAAATCTAAAATTTCATAAACAAAAAGACTTACAAATTAAATAATTAACTATAAATTAAATTAATTTCCATATCTGGATAATTCGGCAGGATCTACGGTTTGGAAAATATCAATTTTTTTAAAAATAAATTAAATAAATATAAAGATAAAAATCCATATTCACAATATGGATAAAATTGTTTAAAATTTTACCAAATTCCGTGTCCAAATGACTCGGCAGAGTCCATGGTTCGGAATCAAATCTTCCGTGTCCAAATGACTCGGCAGAGTCCATGGTTCGGAAGTATAAAATTCTATACAAATTAATTACCAAAAATCCACATCCGATTAATTCAGTTAAAAATTCTAGATTGAAAATTAACTGAAATTTTTCTAAAAGCAAAGCAAAACAAAATTAAAATCAACTAAGGTGCCAATTTTGGGCGCTATAACAAAGTTGTTTTAGCGTAACCGTACTACCGATCCCCGAACTCTCGCAGACCAATTTTAAGGTGTCCAATCGACCTAGGTAAACAGATTGGTGGCGACTCCCGAAAACCCGACGTTCCCACAGCTTGGCGACTCCGCTGGGGATCCTGGTTAGTGAGTCAAGCCTAAAAGTTGATTTATTTTGTTCTGTTTTGTTTATTTTTATGTGAATTTATATGTTATATTTACTTATTCTAAACATGCATAATGCATTTACAAAATGAAGCTCTATACCCGAGCTTCCTTAAATCAAACACGATTCTTTCTAAGCGGAATTGGTGTTGCTGTCCTTGTGAGGCCACGGTCTCCAAGCCTTCACTGGTTTCAAAGTAGCAAAGTAGTGTATTGCCTTCTGAGACGGTTAGTCTCTGCATGGGCCCACGAAAAGCTACGACTCGAATTAATCCATTCCTTACATTAACCCTAGAGGGTAAGGAATCGGGCCGTCACTATGATTTAGTGACGGGATTCGGGAACTATCCCTTGCCTTTTTGATAAACCACCTTATGCATATAGTACTCCCCACTTAACCATAGAACTGACCATAGAATTTCTACCATTTTACCAACGCCATAAGCATATCCTTGTTATGCTGTGTTGTTACTCTACACTTTTCTTCGTATGGTTTTAACTTGTTTATCCATAATACTTCATGAGTTGTTAATTACTATTTAACTTGTTAATAACCTTATTTTTCTTTTGTTATACTTCCGTTCTGTGCAATTATTCTTCATGCATCAAAACCACGCATCAAATTATGCTAACTTTTTGGTCTTTATAATGACAACTAAAAGTTTTGAAGTTCCACGATAATGGATAAGCAAACTCACTCATCGCATGCATGCATTACATTAATCACGTGCATATAAATTTTGATAAAAAACATAATCTCATTATGTATTGCATGCATCCATTGCATCAATCATATACATGTAAAATCTAGTAAAATGAATCTCACTTTAAAAAGGTAAAATTGGACCTCAACACCGATATCCAACTCGGCCCCAAACAAGACTAATGGCAGAACAAACCGAAGGACGTCTCATAGATATAGAGTCCAAGATATAAAATATGGCCGGAGCAATTCCCTCCTCATTACACCAAAAAATGAAATTCATTATTGACAGAAAGTTAATCACAGTTTTGGCTGAAGAAAGCATTCTGCTATCACCTATATCAACGGTAGCAAAGACCAATTATCCTCATCTTCCAAGTCGGAATGACCCAAATGCCAAATATGATTATCAAAAAGGTTCAATTGGACATTCAACTGAAAATTCTGTCATATTGAAACTCAAGGTCCAACAGTTGGTCGAGTCCAAGTTCCTAGGCCCGATGTGATTGGTAATTGAAAGTGAAGATTTTGAGCTGGAATTACATTGATTTTGGAATGGCTCCAAGTCAGATCTGACCTAACAGTCCGCACACACTTTTGAATGACAGGGAATCCTTTGAATAAACTTGTATCTTTGAAAGCTTGCAAAAGTAATTTAATAGTAAAAATCTCCTAGATTTAGTCCAGAATCTAGGGTGTAGTCTTTGTTAAATGGACACCTGCTATTCTTTTTCTGGTACAACAAAAAGATGTAATGCGTGCATTCTACTACTTTCCATTTTTACACTCTTTGCCATTATACTATCCATTATAGCCATCACACTTTACTTTTTGACAACCGGTAATTCTTTTTGTTCTCCAACAAAAAGATGTTATGTGTGCATTCTACCACTTTTTAATTCCATTATTACATCTACACATTCTACCAATTTTTACCAAAAATTCAATTATTACACCTACACATTCTACCACTTCTTACCAAAAATTCCGTTTTTACATCCATCTCTCACTCCTTTCCATTATACTATCCATTATTGCTATCACACTTTACTTTGAAAACGATACTGCTCGTGGGTGAAAATAAAAAGTTAAGGGAGATTTAATAGTGGCGATCTTGAAAGTGCTGTCAAATCTAGTAAGAAGGATTTCATATGTTGCACCCCAACTCTCAAAAAAAAGAATTCATAGTGGTTATCAACATCCTTGCAAGAAGTCTGGGGTTAGCTTCCAAACAAGGTAGCTCTCATATTAAATGACTTCAGTGGCCTCCCAATTCTCACAAACGCTCAATACAAAAAAAAAAGATTCTCAGTTTTCCGCAACACAAATTCCAACAAAGGAAAGAAGTTTATCCCTTCCATCAAAAGCCATTAAAGGGAAAATCCAAAACAAAAAAAAGAGACTGAGAGCAAACACAAGCAACTAAGGCCACTTGAATCATCTCATTTCAAGAAGGCTATGATCTCGGTTCTCTGTAACAAAAAAAAAAAACTCCGAAAAGGAAAAAGTTCATCCCTTCCATCAAAAAGCCAACAAGGGCAAATTCAAAACCAAAAAGAACTGAGAACGAGCATGAGCAAGCAAGGCCACTTGAGTCATCTCACTTCAAGAGAGTTATCAAGTATGTCATCACCATAGCTCACAAAAAAAAAAAATAAAGGGAAACAAAAACAAAAACAAAAAAAAAAAGAAAGAAAAAAAAAAGGGCTCAAACTAGAGCAAAAGAAAAAAAAAGAAAACAAGTGAGCTATGGATTCTAAACTGAAAACCTGCAAAGGCGGTCTAGAAGACAAAAGCAACTTTCAAGCCAAGCATACATAAAGACCACGATAGTTAGGGGGCAACAGATGAGGTCTAACTTTCTGGAAAGAGTGGCAAGTTGAGGTTATCACTATTGAGTTTTTCACCATAATCAAATTTGCTCACGAGTAGTATTAAAAGACCCTTCTTCCACACCACTTAAATTTAACTTTTCTCAAACCGAACATCCTCATTCAGTTAAAAGGCTATCATTGCGAACCATGTTTCTACCTTGTTTAATACTGCTCACGAGTAGTATTAAAAGACCCTTCTTTCACACCACTCAAACTTAACTTTATTCAGACCTAATATTTACCTCTTAATATCATTCTCATTCAGCTAAAAGACTGCCACAAAAAAAAAAAAAACATTCAAACTTAACTTTCCTCACACCTAACATTTACCTCTCGATATCATCCTCATTCAGTTAAAAGGCTATTATTGTGAATCATGTTTCTACCTTATTGCCTTGCACAGTTTATGTCTTCGAGTTGGAAAGGGAAGAATGGCAGGACATTTTAATTGAAAACAAAGACCGTAAATTACTTTGTCAAGCTTTGCAAATTGATGAAAGTTTTTGTTTAATGCCAAACCATTATTCATTAATGTATGTAGACTTAAAAGTGAGGAGATAGCTTGAGACTTTCTTTAAGAAGATGTGGTTCTTGTAAGAGAAATTCATGATCAAGGACCATCACAAAGGTCTAGAAATGCTCAACCTTCTGATGAGATGATACCTTTTATCCACATAAACACCATATTCAAGGGGGCAAAGTAGTCTCTACTAAGCGTAAGAAGAGTACTGCCAAGAAAGAAGCTCAATAGACAAGGGGGCAAGTCTTATGGATCAGAACCTGAGTCTAAGGAAGAGCAATCATTCGGACTGTAACATGGGGGTAAACAAGTGTCGACACGGCCACAAGAAAAGGGACAATGAAACATTGAAAGTTAAGCCTTTGATAGTATGAAATCCATGACAAGGGATGAGTATTTGAAGAGATATAAAGTATGAGGCGAGCCAACATTAAAGAAATTGAGGCCAAAATTCAAGAACAAGTCAAAGAAAGCGGACTTTGAAAAGAGTTGGGCTTTTGAGGCAGCGAACAAAAGCTGGAAAGCATAAAGAGATTCAATGATAGTCCAAGAAGGCAATCATAAAGAAGATCCAGTAAAGCAAAGACATGAAGAACTAGATCCATAAAAAAAAAAAAAAAACATCAATTCCACATGCTCTACATTCATGCATTTCACATCATGCATGCATGGCTTTTGCATAATAGGAACCAAATGGGAAGCACATCCACGGCACAGTTTCAGCAGTATAAGCTGAGATCTCAATGTCATCAGCTCTTACCAATCTATCACTGGATACACAGCTAATATGCGGGACCAACCCGCATCAGGAATTCAAGGATAAAGTAGACAATATTGTCAAAAGCTTGGCTACCGATTCAATAATCGAGGCTACAGCTAGTAGTATCCAAGATAAGAGATAGCTATAGCCAAGGATAAGGCAGATATCAAAAAAAATATAAAGTAGACAATATTGTCAAAAGCCTGGCAATTGATTCAATAATTGAGACTACACCTGGAAGGACAGGATTGATGCCAGCTTAGCAGCATCCAAGATAAGAGATGGCTGTGGTCAAAGATAAGGCAGACATCAAGAAATATTGTCGTTGAAACTTTGTCAAAAGCAGACAATGGATTCAATAATCGAGGACTGGATCAACGTCAGCTTGATGGAATATCCAAGATAAAAAATATCTATCACATCAAAATGAAGTAGGATCTACTTTTCCGGTTAAGCGGCGGATACGGTACTCCGTGACTCTCAAGTCGGTTCTCTCAGTTGCCCATAATAACTAATTCTTTCCTCTCTTCTTTCTTTTACTTCCCTCTAGAAAATGGATCCTACTCTTTCTGTCTTACGAAAATATTTTCCTTCTCTCCCAATGACCATTCTCAAAAAGATCTACCAAGTTCGCTGTGAACGATTAAGAGTTCTGATGCACAAAGGAATCCCTGAAGATGTGCGGTGGTTAATCGAAGCTAAGGTTCGTTTGGTGGGTGAAATCCCAGAGGCATTTGTGTCTCACATGCCTGGAATAGGCAAAAGCTCTTACGCCAAAAAGCGAAGAGCGAAAAGGTTACAAGTCTGCCATAAATGTGGACGGTGGACTTGTAATACTAAATGTCGTTCTTTAGGGATGATCTCTGATAATCGAGAAGATAAAATACGATTCATTAAGAATGGCCTGAGTAAGGACTCGTTGGATGATATCCAATTGACTCTTGAGACGCATTCTTGTGGATCTGTGCAACGTGAACTTCTTGGTTTATGGAGCATTTTTCATGAAGAACGAAACCGTTACAGTCCCGGGAATCTAACTGTAAATGACCCTGTTTCCCAGCTTGTAGGAAAACTAGATGAGAAGCAAATCCTCGACTCATAGAAGCCGTTAATGCCGTTACTGGACGTAAAACCAGTGGAAGATGTGAGCCACAGTCACAATTACTGTACATACAGTTTGTTATATTTGGAAAAGTTTGCATTTTCTTTTGACAGATGTACATGCTCCCCTAAGTGTAATCGACACGTTATCCTTTTTTATCACTATAAATGCGTGTTCTTCCTTCTGATTAAGCAGCAGATAAGATACCCCGTGACTTCTAAATTCGGTCATTCCAGTCTCCTACAATAACTGATTCATTTCCCTCTTCTCTCAAATTCTTCTCTCATCAATGGATTCTACTCTTTCTGCACTGCGAAAATACTTTCCTTCCATTCCAATAAAAGTCCTTAAAAAGATCTACCTTGCTAGATGTGAAAGAATCAGAGTTTTTACACGCAAAGGCATTCCCGATAATGTGCAGTGGATAATTGAAGCTAAGGTCCGTCTGGCGGGTGAAGTTCCAGATGCATTTATGCCCCGCATGCCCGGTTTAGGTAAAAGCCGTTATGCCAAAAGGCGAAGAGCAAAGAGACTAGGCGTGTGTTATAAATGTGGGCGATGGAATTGTAATACTAAATGTCGCTCTTTAGGATACATCTCCACAAATCGTGAAGATAAAAGAAAATTCATTAAGAATGGCCTGCGTAAGGAATCTCTGGAAGATATCCGAGAGACTCTTGAAACGCATTCTTGTGGAAAAATGCAAGGTCAAATTGTCAAATTATGGAGGACTTACCATAAAGAACGAGACCGTTACAGTCTTGGGAATGTGACTGTAAACGACCCTGTCTGCCAGCTTGTATGAAAACTGGATGGGAAGCAAGTCCTCGACTCATAGAAGGCATTGAAGCCATTACTAGATATAAATCTATGGAAGATGAGAGCCACAGTCATGATTGCTGTACATATAAGCTGTCATTTGTCTTTTCTTTTGACAATAATGTACTTGCTTCTGTAAGTGTAATTAACGCATTATCCCTTTCATCACTATAAATATGTGTTAGTTATTTTCGTTTCCTACAATCACTAATTTCTTTCTTTGCCTCCTTCATCAATGGAGTCTTCTCTTTCTGCCCTACGAAAGTATTTTCCTTCCTTCCCAATAAATGTTCTAAAAAAAATTTATCAAGCTAGATGTGAACGATTCAGAGTATTTATGCACAAAGGCATTCCTGATAATGTGTGGTGGCTAATTGAAGCTAAGGTTCGTTCAGCTGGTGAAGTTCCCGAAGCGTTCTTTCCCTGTATGCCCGGCTTTGGTAAAAGCGCTTATGCCAAAAAAAGAAGAGCAAAGAGGCTAGGCGTTTGCCATAATTGTGGATGGTGGATTTGCGGCAATAAATGTCGTTCTCCAGGAGTGATCACCAGAAATCGTAATGATAGAATAAGATTCATTAAGAATGGCTTGCGTAAGGAATCTTTAGAAGATATTCGAGAGGTTCTTGAAGCGCATTCTTGCGGAATAGTGCAATTTGAGGTTGTTGGATTATGGATAATTTTCCAAAAAGAACGAGATCGTTATAGTCTTAGGAATCTGACTTTAAACGACCCAGTTTGCCAGTTTGTGAAAAAACTGGATGGGATGCAAATCACCGATTCATAGAAAGCATTGAAGCCATTACTGGACGCAAAGCCAGTGGAAGACGAGGATCAAAGTCACGATTACTGTACGTGCTAGCTGTCGCTTTTGAAATTTTCCTCCCCTTTTGGTAATAATGTATCCACTCCTGACGTGAACCAAAGTCACGATTAATGTACGTGCTAGCTATCGCTTTTGAAATTTTCCTCCCCTTTCGGCGATAATGTATCCACTCCTGACATGAGCCATAGTCACGATACTGTACATGCTAGCTGTCGCTTTTGAAATTTTCCTCCTCCTTTGACAATCACGTGCCTACTCCTGACGTAAGCTACAGTACTAACTACTGTACATGCTAGCAGCTATTTTGAAAATTTTCCTCCTCTTTTAACGATAGTGTACCCATACCTGACCAGAGTCGTACTCGTGACTACTGTGAATAGCTGGCAATAATGTATCCATTCTTGAAAATAAAATTATTGCCTTATCTCTTCATCTCTATAAATATATCCTCTTTTCTCACAAGGGTAAGGATAGGAATGGAGAAAACCCCAACTCGTAAATCCCGAAGTATTTGTGTATTTTCTGGGGCTTTTCCTGGAAAAGATGAAGAGTATTTAAAGGCAGCCAACGGTAGAGTATTAGTTGAGCGAAAAATACATTTAGTTTATGGAGGAGGTAGTGTCGGATTAATGGGAGCTGTAGCATCAGCAGCATCTTTAAGAGGAAGCTAGGTTCTGGGTATTATCCCTGCATCTCTGAAATCGGTTTCTGGGCGCACGATTGGAGAAGAGCTAGTGGTTAAAAATCTGCAAGAGCGCTTGTTACAAATGCTTTTTAATGCTGATGCTTTTATCGCTCTACCAGGTGGCTTTGGCACATTAGGAGAAGTCTTCCAAATCGCTTCCATGGCCCAACTTAATTTGCATCAAAAACCCATTGGGCTGTTAAATGTTAACTATTTCTTCGCAGGCCTATTATCTTTTATGAATCGTGCTGTGAAGCAAAAGTTTATCCCTGAGGTGGCACGACGAATCATAATATCCGCAACAACTGCTGAAGAATTGCTAGATAAAATGCAAGCTTTTGTTCCTGAACCAGATCCAGCGATGATCCAAATAGACTGGGCACGACAGTCTTTCCCAACCAGTTCCGTCCCATAATTGTCCTTTACCCGGCCTGTTGAAGCATTGTGGAAGAAGAAGCGATCTGATCCGTTTTTCTTGTCCTTTCGTTTTAATTATCAGCATTTTTTTTCGTATTTCAGTTTTTCTTTTCAGGGAATTTCTTTTTTTTATAAGATAGTTTCGTCCATGCTGATATTAAAACCATAGGACAATGCCTTTAGGTTGGAATGGCTGAGTAAAGAGTAATTTTTGTTACTCTTGAGACGCATCCTATTAGGTCTACTAGGCATAACATTTTGGGGTAGTTAAGCTTTAACCTTATTTGGATGGCATATCTCACAAGGGAATCTATATTTACTGAAGAAAATATTAGATGAACCTTGAATATTGATTCCAAACATCCGTTCCCTTTACATAATTTGTCAGTGTTATTGTCATCATCAAGATTCACTCGTTTTATCGAAGCCTAATTCTTTGCACTCGCCTATTATGAAAATTCACACTTTCGAAGAAAATTATTCCAATTTCAAAATGCTTTCATATAAATTTCGCTCGAGGTCCTAAGGAAAGCTCCTTAGCCTCAAAATCAATTTTCATCATCGGGGTTTTAAGGATGGAACCTTTGCCTCGAAAACAATCAATTTTCATCATCGGGGTTTTAAGGATGGAACCTTTGCCTCGAAAACAATCAATTTTCATCATCGGGGTTTTAAGGATGAAACCTTTGCCTCGAAAACAATCAATTTTTATCGTTGAGGTTCTAAGGTAGGACCCTTAACCTCAAAATCATCAATTTTCCTTCAAACGATAGGAGAGTTCCTATCGTCGAGGTTCTAAGGTAGGACCCTTTACCTCAAAATCATCAATTTTCCTTCAAACGATAGGAGAGTTCCTATCATCGAGGTTCTAAGGTAGGGCCCTTAACCTCAAAACAATCAATTTTCCTTCAAACGATAGGAGAGTTCCTATCATCGAGGTTCGAAGGTAGGGCCCTTAACCTCAAAACAATCAATTTTCCTTCAAACGATAGGAGAGTTCATATCATCGAGGTTCTAAGGTAGGGCCCTTAACCTCAAAACAATCAATTTTCCTTCAAACGATAGGAGAGTTCCTATCGTCGAGGTTCTAAGGTAGGACCCTTAACCTCAAAATCATCAATTTTCCTTCAAACGATAGGAGAGTTCCTATCGTCGAGGTTCTAAGGTAGGACCCTTAACCTCAAAATCATCAATTTTCCTTCAAACGATAGGAGAGTTCCTATCATCAGAGGTTCTAAGGTAGGACCCTTAACCTCAAACTTGCAACGATAGGAGAGTTCCTATCGTCGAGGTTCTAAGGAGAGTTCCTTAACCTCAAACAATCAATCAATCAGTCCATCTTACAACGATAGAACCTTTCCTATCGTTAGAGGTTCTAAGGACCTTTCCTTAACCTCAAACTTGCAACGATAGGAGGGTTCCTATCGTCGAGGTTCTAAGGTAGGGCCCTTAACCTCAAACTTGCAACGATAGGAGAGTTCCTATCGTCAAGGTTCTAAGGAGAGTTCCTTAAACCTCAAACAATCAATCATCAATTTTTCTTAAACGATAAGAGAGTTCTTATCGTAGAGGTTCTAAGGTAGGGCCCTTAACCTCAAACTTGCAACGATAGGAGAGTTCCTATCGTCGAGGTTCTAAGGAGAGTTCCTTAACCTCAAACAATCAATCAATCAGTCCATCTTACAACGATAGAACCTTTCCTATCGTTAGAGGTTCTAAGGACCTTTCCTTAACCTCAATCAAACAAACAATCAATCATTCAGTCCATCTTACAACGATAGAACCTTTCCTATCGTTAGAGGTTCTAAGGACATTTCCTTAACCTCAAACAAACAATCAATCATTCAGTCCATCTTACAACGATAGAACCTTTCCTATCATTAGAGGTTCTAAGGACCTTTCCTTAAACCTCAAACAAACAATCAATCATTCAGTCCATCTTACAACGATAGAACCTCTCCTATCGTTAGGGGTTCTAAGGACCTTTCCTTAAACTTCAAACAAACAAACAATCATTCAGTCCATCTTACAACGATAGAACCTTTCCTATCGTTAGCGGTTCTAAGGACCTTTCCTTAAACCTCAAACAAACAATCAATCATTCAGTCCATCTTACAACGATAGAACCTTTCCTATCGTTAGAGGTTCTAAGGACCTTTCCTTAAACCTCAAACAAACAATCAATCATTCAGTCCATCTTACAACGATAGAACCTTTCCTATCATTAGAGGTTCTAAGGACCTTTCCTTAAACCTCAAACAAACAATTAATCATTCAGTCCATCTTACAACGATAGAACATTTCCTATCGTTAGAGGTTCTAAGGACCTTTCCTTAAACCTCAAACAAACAATCAATCAATCAGTCCATCTTACAACGATAGAACCTTTCCTATCGTTAGAGGTTCTAAGGACCTTTCCTTAACCTCAAACTTGCAACGATAGGAGGGTTCCTATCGTCGAGGTTCTAAGGTAGGGCCCTTAACCTCAAACTTGCAACGATAGGAGAGTTCCTATCGTCAAGGTTCTAAGGAGAGTTCCTTAAACCTCAAACAATCAATCATCAATTTTTCTTAAACGATAAGAGAGTTCTTATCGTAGAGGTTCTAAGGTAGGGCCCTTAACCTCAAACTTGCAACGATAGGAGAGTTCCTATCGTCGAGGTTCTAAGGAGTGTTCCTTAACCTCAAACAATCAATCAATCAGTCCATCTTACAACGATAGAACCTTTCCTATCGTTAGAGGTTCTAAGGACCTTTCCTTAACCTCAAACAAACAAACAATCAATCATTCAGTCCATCTTACAACGATAGAACCTTTCCTATCGTTAGAGGTTCTAAGGACCTTTCCTTAACCTCAAACAAACAATCAATCATTCAGTCCATCTTACAACGATAGAACCTTTCCTATCGTTAGAGGTTCTAAGGACCTTTCCTTAAACCTCAAACAAACAATCAATCATTCAGTCAATCTTACAACGATAGAACCTTTCCTATCGTTAGAGGTTCTAAGGACCTTTCCTTAAACCTCAAACAAACAAACAATCATTCAGTCCATCTTACAACGATAGAACCTTTCCTATCGTTAGAGGTTCTAAGGACCTTTCCTTAAACCTCAAACAAACAATCAATCATTCAGTCCATCTTACAACGATAGAACCTTTCCTATCGTTAGAGGTTCTAAGGACCTTTCATTAAACCTCAAACAAACAATCAATCATTCAGTCCATCTTACAACGATAGAACCTTTCCTATCGTTAGAGGTTCTAAGGACCTTTCCTTAAACCTCAAACAAACAATCAATCATTCAGTCCATCTTACAACGATAGAACCTTTCCTATCGTTAGAGGTTCTAAGGACCTTTCCTTAACCTCAAACAAACAATCAATCAATTAGTCCATCTTACAACGATAGGAACTTTCCTATCGTTGAGGTTCTAAGGACCTTTCCTTAAACCTCAAACAATCAATCAATTAGTCCATCTTACAACGATAGGAGCTTTCCTATCGTTGAGGTTCTAAGGACCTTTCCTTAAACCTCAAACAATCAATCAATTAGTCCATCTTACAACGATAGAACCTTTCCTATCATTAGAGGTTCTAAGGACCTTTCCTTAACCTCAAACAAACAATCAATCATTCAGTCCATATTATAACGATAGAACCTTTCCTATCGTTAGAAATTCTAAGGACCTTTCCTTAAACCTCAAACAATCAATCAATTAGTCAATCTTACAACGATAGGAGCTTTCCTATCGTTGAGGTTCTAAGGACCTTTCCTTTAACCTCAAACAATCAATCAATCAGTCCATCTTACAACGATAGGAGCTTTCCTATCGTAAAGGTTCTAAAGACTTTTCCTTAAGCCTTAAAACCAACCAAATCAATTTCTTTTCAACGGTAGGAAGATTCCTATCGTAAAGATTCTAAGGTAGGGCCCTTAATCTCAAAATCATCAATTTTCCTTCAAACGATAGAAGAGTTCCTATCATCGAGGTTCTAAGGTAGGACCCTTAACCTCAAAATTATCAAATTTTCCCTTCAATGATAGGAGAGTTCCTATCACAGAGGCTCTAAGGAAGATTCCTTAACCTCATGTATTTAGGCGGCGAGAAGGTTTTCAATGCCTAGCTAAGCCGGACGAAATTTGGTAACGACTTTGCATACATCATGTCCCATGAAGCATGCAAAGAGGGGCAGCTGTTGACACCCAATTTCGTCCGACCTTAATTAAAAAAATTAATTAATAAAAAATATATATATATTATTTTAGGGGTATTTTTATTCTAAATATGTGTGTATAAAAAAAATTTGATTAAAATAATTAAAAATTAAAAATTAAAATATTATTAGTTAATTTTTATTTAAAAAAAAAAAGGAAAATGGAAAATGGCTCTCGAGAGGCTTCGGGAGGCTTCTCCCTTCTTCTTTTTCTAGTTAAAAGAGAAGCCCCTGGACTCCAGCGAACAGAAGGGAGGAGCTCCCCTCTCTCTCTAAAAACAAAAAAAAAAAAAAAATCTTCTCTCTCTCTCTCCTCTCCCTCTGGCAGAGCACGCTTCGCTCCTATTCTTCTTCTTCTTCTTCTTCTTTTTCTTCATCTCCCTCCGGGGAAATCTCTGGCTCTCCTTCAATTAACTCGCTCCCTCTCTCCCCAGACAGAAGCCTTCTCTTTCTTTCTCTCTGTCCGGTCCCTCTCTTGTCTCCCTCCACTAGCCTCTTCTCTCTGATCTCTCTCTCTCGCCCAGACCTCTTTCTCTCTTCCTTTCCTTCTCTCTTGCACCTCTGCCGCTGCCAGCCTCCGTCACACACCCTCTCCCGTGTCAGCCTCTCTCTCTCTCTCCTCCTCTCCCGCGTCGGCCTCCCTCTCTCTCTTCCTCTCCCGCGTCGGCCTCCCTCTCTCTCTTCCTCTCTCGGGTCGGCCTCCTTCTCTCCCCTCCTCTCCCGCGTCGGCCTCCCTCTCTCTCTTCCTCTCCCGCGTCGGCCTCCTTCTCTCCCCTCCTCTCTCGGGTCGGCCTCCTTCTTTCTCTTCCCCTCCTCTTTTCTCGGTCTCCCCGTCTAGACGCCCGTGGTTCGCGCCCGTAGCGCCTGGCTTCTCCCTTGTTGTCGTCCGAGCTCTGACGCTTCTATCCTCCCGAGCTCCTGCCGTCGATCTCTCGCGTCGCACCAGACACGCCACCGTCTACTGAGCCTCACCGTCATGCCGCTTCGCCGTCTTCCTCCTCCTCGCCGCCGCGTAGCTTACCAGCCAGCTTGCCACGCCGCCCGACGCCGGAAGATTCGAACCAGAAACGAATTTGAAGACGAAGACGGACAAAAAAAAAAAAAACAGAGACGCGTTTACGCGTTTTCGTTTTTTTTGACCGAGTCAAATTTTGTTTTTTGGGTAAAATCCTTGTTTAACCCCTATTTCTCTTTGTTTTATTCATTTAAGTCACTAACATATTTTATTCTTACATATACGTCACTGACAGCAAACTTTTATTGTTCGTACATTTCTTTGTTCTCTTAGTTATTACTGTTTGATCTTATGTTTAATTTGATCTCTAAATTAACATAGGAGAACATCCTAGGATTTTGATTTCATATACATATTAATTTATTTATTTATTTATCTTTATCTTAGAATATGCTAAATCTTGATTTTTGTAATGTATTTAAATGTGAATCAAATTATTGGTTAAGTAATATGTAAATTATTGGAAAATCCGACCTAAGATCGATTATCAAAATCCATGTCCAGATGATTCGGTTAGAATCCATGGTTTGGATATCAATTGATATTATTTGAAGCAAACAAAAGTAAAAATTAAAATTAAATAATGAAACCCAGATTGTAAATCGACCCGTTCTCAACCCAGAATCTAATTCAAAAGTTCACAATTTTGGCATAATTATAATTTTTGTTCTTGGATTTATTTGATTTGTCTAATTGGGACTCTAATGTTGTTTTTATTTGTAATTAAGTCATTAATTTACTTATTTTCTATTATGCTTTTGTTTGTTCAGCTAAATTAAAGGCATAAATTAACTTAGAAATTAACATTAAGATTAATTACATGATTAGGTTGTATAAATATTTTTTTAATAAATAATTTTTCACTCAATTTATTTAATTTGATCGTCTGAGACTTTTAAGCTGTTTTGGATTTACAATTTGGTTACTAATGTTTATTTTCTTTTATCTCTTTGTTTGTTCATTTATTTAAGAATATGAATAAACTTAAAGAATTAATATTAAGTATAATTGTGTGAGTTGGTTAGATCTTATTTGATTCGTTTATCCGAGACCCTAATATTGTTCTGATTTACAAATTAGCCATTGTTTTACTTGTTATTATTACTATTATTATTATTATTATTATTATTATTATTATTATTATCATTCCATTATAAGTCACTAACCTTTAATTTTTGCAGAATTCAACTAACACAACTAACTTTACTAACCTTTTATTGTTATTATTATTATTATTATTATTATTATTATTATTGTTACTAACATAACTAACTTCACTAACTTTTATTATTATTGTTGTTACTAACATAACTAACTTCACTAACTTTTATTATTATTGTTGTCACTAACCATTTAATATTTGTTATACTAACAACTAACTTTACTAACTTTGTTAATAACTAACTTTAATTATTATTATTATTATTATTATTATTATTATAAGGGAAGGTTATGCCTCCTATTTATTATTTTAAAAAAAATGGACGGCCGAAAAGCCCCACTTTATTTATTTATATATCATCTTTTGATATTCTTTTGTTTACTTTATGTGTTTTCCCTTTATCTATTTGCATGTGTTATTTAATTTATGCATCTCTTTTTTTTTTTTTATGGATGTTCAAAACAAAATAACGATTCGCTCAAAAAAAAAATAAATAAATGAAAAAGAAGAAAACCTCCACTTTATTTATTGTTATTTAATTTTTCTTTATTTTATGGTTAAACTCATTTCATTTAAAGAAATTAGCCATAAAAAAATATATATGTAAAATAAATCTGAACCATATTGTTAAGTAAAAAAAAAAAATTTAGTTCATCGTATATTGGCTGGAAACTGTCTCGTGCCCGCTTTTGAGCTGCTTCACCTGGTGAAGAGGGTCTGGCAGAGTAACAACGCCCCGTACCATGATCAAAGTTTTTTTTTATTTTATTTTTAAACTCTTTGATTCCTTTAAATTAACTTCTTATTAAATAAAAAAAATTAATTTTTTTAATTCTTTTATAAATTGAGTAATTATTTAAATAATAAATATCTTTCATTAAACAAGAAAAACAAAAAGAAAACTAAAAACAAATAAAAAAATAAGAAAAGAAAGAAAAGAAAAGAAAAGTAAAATGAAAGAAAATATAAACAAACAAAAAAAGAATAAAAGGAAAGAAAGAAAAGAATAATAAAAATATAAATAAACAAAAGATTTTCTTTTCTTTAAATTAGTTAACATTAAAAGTTCATTAACAAATCTAAAATTTCATAAACAAAAAGACTTACAAATTAAATAATTAACTATAAATTAAATTAATTTCCATATCCGGATAATCCAGCAGGATCTACGGTTTGGAAAATATCAATTTTTTTAAAAATAAATTAAATAAATATAAAGATAAAAATCCATATTCACAATATGGATAAAATTGTTTAAAATTTTACCAAATTCCGTGTCCAAATGACTCGGCAGAGTCCATGGTTCGGAATCAAATCTTCCGTGTCCAAATGACTCGGCAGAGTCCATGGTTCGGAAGTATAAAATTCTATACAAATTAATTACCAAAAATCCACATCCGATTAATTCAGTTAAAAATTCTAGATTGAAAATTAACTGAAATTTTTCTAAAAGCAAAGCAAAACAAAATTAAAATCAACTAAGGTGCCAATTTTGGGCGCTATAACAAAGTTGTTTTAGCGTAACCGTACTCCCGATCCCCGAACTCTCGCAGACCAATTTTAAGGTGTCCAATCGACCTAGGTAAACAGATTGGTGGCGACTCCCGAAAACCCGACGTTGCCACAGAGAGCCAATTCTCTTGAGTTCTTGGAGAACTTACCTTGGTGCACAAGGAAGCTAGTTTTCTTAGTGTTTTTTATACTTCTTATTTCTAACCACAAGTTAGTTAGGGGTATGGGTCAAATTCTAGTCTCTTGGATTATTGTTTGTGGAACTTGTTAGCATCTTGGACGTGTTTCTTGGTTCTTATACCAACAAGGTTCGCATCACTTATGCTGAAGCTTGTACCATTTTGGTCCCTTTCCTATCTCCACCACAATTCCTCGTCGCACATGCCTCATTGCATCCATTACCACCTTAATACAAAAGGTAGGCCCAGATAAATCCACTTAAGAAACCACATCATTCAAGTTTACCAATATATCTCCAATCTTTGTGCTCATTCATTAATAAGGAATGCCCAATATATGGACCCATAAAGCAACATGTTTGACAACTAGAGAGGAGGGATGATCCCTAAGAGATATGCAATGGAGCACCAATATTTTGTTTTCAAAACTCCATAGACCATTCTTGAGCACCAAGGCTACTGCACTGAAAGAGGAAAATTCTACCAGAAATAAATTTGCCCTTAGATTGGAGGACGCCAGCCTAATCATAAATTCAATCGGTGGGCTCCTTGAAGAGCGGAGCAGGTCTTAGAGAAACTCTAATTTTACAGCCCTTGTTGATATCACATTCATTGCCAACAGGAGTTTGGGGTCCATCTGCTAGGCAACCAACTCATCTCCTCCCACCAAGACCGTCCCCTGCTCCTCCACAGTAAGAATCAAGCCACCCAACTTTGCAAACATGGACTCTATTCGAACATACACATGTAGCACCCGTCCGCATACTGAATGAAATAGAAACCCCAATCAAATGGAGGACTTAACCACACAAAAACCAGACAAGAACAAGGGGAAGACCACCTCAGGTAGGAGAAATCTTTAGCGGCAAGAAGAACAGCAGCCTAGTGGAACCCTTGGAGAAAACGTCACGGCTTGAGAGCATTTAGTACTACAATTGTTTATCTTTGATTTGAGTCCTTATATATAAAAAAAGACTAATTTGGGATAAATACTTAATAAAATCTGTCTAACAATATAAGAGAGAAAGGCATTTCGTATGGTCTTATATAGTTGCTGACGAATCATAACAAAGGAAAATATATGATATTTAAAATCGTTACCAAGTCACAAACTAAAATTGTCAAAGAATTGATGCATGTTTAAATCGTGGCAATGAATTTCAATGCTTCAATGGTGGCACATATATATTTGACAATTTTGCTATGATTCCCATAGGGATGATTATGCTCTAATTATTTTTACGATGCTTTTGTGAAAATTATGAAAGGGACGATTTTGCTACGATTATTTTCGACGTTTCTGTAATGATTACTACATACGACAATCTTCCTATGGTTATTAACACTTTTTTATTTTTAAATGGCAACTTATGGGGTTAATTATTTTGCAGTATAAATTAAAAATTATGAAAAATAAATTGAAAATAACAATAATTAATGAATTGGGTAATATATATAAGACATTAGAAATATGTGCAGAAATGTTTTAATTTAATTAAAAACTACAAAAAAGTTGTAAAATCTTAACAAATTTCTTAATTGCTCCTACTATTAGTCACTTAGGTGCAAAGCTAGTTGATCATCCCGCCTATCTGGATCTATGCAAGTCAACATTTTCGGCCCTCAATTCGGCAGTGTCAACTGATTGATCAGTGCGAGGAAGTAATCAAATTGGTACGGATAAAGCGATTATCAGTTTTCAAAATAGACAGTATTTAATTAAGAGGAACAAGCATCACAAAAAATTGATTTAAATTACCCTGTGGGAGCTAAAGGCGTAGTGATTAGCAAGGCGAAAGGCGAAATACCCGATTTACGAGTCATGTTTGGAGATTAACAAGATTAGGTACTTCATGCCAAGCGCCAACATTGAACTATTTAGGGATCATTCGTCGGTAGGGTAGTTTTAGATGATCCTCTCAGCGTATTTATCTTGCAATCAAATATAATTAGAAATCATAAAAAAAAAAAAGCTTCTATTTAATACACTAAAGATGTTGAAAATGATAATCCAGAAAATTAATTAAAGGTAAAGTGATTTTGGAATTACCCCAAGATGGACCATAACTGGATTGACGGGTTGCACCAACTTCTTTTTGGTGTGCTTTTAGAACCACCATTCTTTGAATCTCAGCCACTGTCCATTCATTTGCTTCATCTACAACAATTTATAGTGCGTTAGCGATTGAAATAATCATATAAGTAGTTTTAGATAAATACAACAACTTGATTCCTTGGGAAAATCGAGCAATGGTATGCCATGAGGCAGTATATGCCAGCGAAATCTAGCAGTCTAACTGATGGTACTTTTGCATAAGTTCATTTTCAATTGAGTCGAAAAAGTGTAAATGATGGCAATTATGTTGCTTAATTTAATAAAATTATGCAGTTTGTTTAGTTTAATTTTATGATCTTACATGCAGTCAAGACATGTGCTCCTCACATGTGGGTCAAGGAATATGCACCTAGGCCTAGGCCCATGGTAGGTCCTATTACTTCTCGTGAATCAATGAGATAGTACATCAGACATATTCATCCATCAGAATATCACAATAGTTGAAACTCGATGAATTGGATCGAAAAGATTATTAAACTAAGAGGGATTCTATTAAAACAAATAAGGAAATGTCAATGCGTACTCGTGTAGGATAATCATTCTTTGTCGGTCTGCGAGTGGAGGTGGTGAAATCTCAACCACCTAAATCCCATGAGCTGGATGGGTTTCTGGGGCCTAGTGAGCCATCGTCCATCTACTCATCATCTAAGCATGGTCCAATCTCGGCCTCCCGGCGAATGACTTGATCCTGGGGCTTACTAGCCGCAATTGGTGCAAAAATCATTGTACTGATGTGGCCGTTTATGGCCCTGCCCTAAAAGTTTAGTAGAATTGGTCTCATAGTGGTTGCAATTAATTAGTTGTATATGTGTCTGTATTAAAATTCCATGAAACTAGTTAATTAACTTAAAATATGTAAAACGCATGTTTTTATGCTTTGATGGGAGTAAATGAAAATTATAAAAGTATTCACTTGGCCAAGATACTTTTCATAGAGAACAAGTTCAAATAGCTAAAGCATATAAAATCAACATTTATATGATTATTACTACATAAAAACAACCGTGTGAAGGCGTTCAACATAAAATAGATTAATGCTCTTCACCCAAGAGCAATCCTAAAATCTAGGACTATCATAGACAAGGGAGAAGTACAAAAATATGTAAGCTTTGACTGAGATCTTCTCAACTAACTCTTACCTTGGAGGTAAGTCCCAGTGGCGAGTCTCGATAGCCCTGTCCACGTGCTGCTAGGCTCTACAGCCAAAGAAAACACTATAGTTAGCACTATTACTTAACCAACAAGTAACCCAAGTAGACAAGAATCATAAAGATTCTCAAACATAATACCTACAACAACAATCTACTGTGACAACCCTCAATGGTTATCAAACCCAACAATGACAGAATTTGCACAGCATAACTAGGGAGTGAGAATTTAGAAATTTTTAGTAAGGGGTCTTCATTTCACCTGCAAGAAAAGTTACTAAAGACTCCACATATGTGAACATATGTAACCAGCCATGAGCTCATATAGCCTGAGACTAGACTTATATGCATAGACCTTAGTCCTTTGGGACCTTTCCTCAACCTAATCCTTGAACTATAGGGAAAAGCCTTGTCCTCTAGCAAGCATAGCTTACTAGCCTAACCAGTGATAAATCACTAGTTGAAATTTTCTTATGTTGTACAAGGGCTCTATGTTGGGACTACTGTCGACTAGGCTACAAAGACTCACTAGGTGAACAAAGGTTTCACATCGCACCCTAATGGCTAACTATACGGCTAGGTTGCCGATGGTACGAAACCTTTCATCTAAGCTAGTGATACTTAGTTGTGGCCCTTTGTTACATAATTTCCTTGCTTGTGGTGAAAGTAACCATGGAAGCCCAAGAAAACTCCTAGGTCTTGGAGAAGTTTCGGAAGTCTCGAAGTACCCCCAAAATACTTAGATCCCTAGGTACCTTAAGAACCCCCTTAGACTTCCCCTCAAACCCCTTAGTAAAATTGGAAATTTTTAGCCATCATAACTGTGGTGATGTGTTGCCACAGTTGTCAATACTTGAACACTTTTTTGTAGCTACATGTCACCAATACCTGCGCAAACCCAGAATTTCCAATTTTGCTGCTATCTACTTTGAAGACTTATCAAACATACTAAACATGCTTAGATGGCCTTCAAACTTCATACACTTGTAAGACATGCTGCAAAAACCACAACCAACTATCACAAGCATTCTTATAATGCATTATAACATCATTCCAAGCTCCACAAACCTAGTAGTCCACCATGATCAAACTAGCCCACTAACTAATGCTATTGCCAAATCTACTTGACCTCATCAAGCAAACACAACTCAATAGCATTAATCAAGCTTGAAAACATAACTCCCTTACCATAACTTCAACTCACAATCAAGAAACAATCAACCCTTCCCCAAGAACTCAAATTCCATAAAGTTCTTTCTAGTTCCAAGCAACCAAAGGCACAAAACACATCACTACAAACTTCTAACCAAAACACAAGCTCCCAATCAACTAATAAACAAGAATTCACCAAGAACACAAGTGTTACCTTGCATCAAAAATAGGGGATAATGGAAAACATGGTTCCAAGCTTCAAAAACATGAAATGTCACTTGAAATATACTCCCTTGGTAGCTTCAATTTCCACCAAAAACTCTTGGTTTTGGGCATCAATTGATGAAGAAATGGTAGGGCGAAGGATGAGCTCGGTTTTGGAGTAGAAATGGCAGCCATCCCTCACTTATACCATGTTTTATATCCCTTTTTAAAATCAAGCCACCAAAGTTTTTAAAAAGTTATAATTAAGTCCCTTTCTTTAGGTAACCTTAGTCAAATCTTGTTTATTTGACCTAGACTTGGGTTAAAGGTAAAACTTAGGTGATAAAAACTCTTTTTTAGCACTCAGGACCCGGCCTTACTATTCAGGACACAAAATTACCATTTTACCCCTAAACCTCATTTGGTTTCTTAACTTTCTTGGAACTTAATGAAATTTGCTAAACTTACATATTCTTGCTATGTGAACTTGAAATAAGGTTCCAAACAAAATTTCAAACACTTTACCTTCCTTACTTGAGCCTCTAACTAGAAGAGTCATAACATGTACTTTAGTCCGGGTTAGGTTGGCGACCTATATTGTGATGTTTTGGATAGAAATGAAAGGTTTGGAATATACCCATCCTAGGTTTCCCAGTATGATAATGTGGAGGAGGTGGTGGCCCCACATGTGTGTGGCACATGTGACCATGACTATGGTTTAGGTGGTAATTTTGTTAGCACCACATAGCGAAAAGAAACATATAGCATTGCCATTGTTGATCAGATGGCTGTCGAGCACATGTGGGTAAGGATTAAGTTGAGCATGCTTTAATCCTCAAAAGGATCATATGTACCTTTTCATAACCCGGTCTATCTAATTACCCGACATCTCATCCTAAATTATGAAAAAAAAATACAAAATTGTTATTTTTCTGTTTGTACAAGTTATCCTTTTATTTTCATTTTCCTACAATTAAGGTCTTGTTTTTTGAGTTTTGAATAACTAAAGCCCTATAAATTCTAATTTTGTCAACTTGGCAGTTGTAATTTTATATTTTTGCAAATAAGTCATGAACCCCCTGTTTGGATGGTTAGGTGTGACAAATGGGTAATTAATGAAGGCATATTGCTTTAACTTCACAACAAGCTACTAATTTTGGAGGTCGGTGTTTGGATATTTGTAGTGATAGTGTAATGCCCACAAAATCCTAAGTAATTAAGCCTCGGGCTATGAGAATTTAAGGCTTAAGAATTTTTTTCCTAAATTGGGAATTAAGCTCATTGAGTTTGGAAGACACTAAATTAAGTGGGACCGGGCAGTATTTTAAGCGTTGGACACTCTCAGAATTTAATCTTGGCTTAGGCCAAGCAAAATGATGAAAATTTAATGTGAAGGACTCAACTGGACAAAAAGGGACTTTTGGTGGTTGGGCTCATTTGCCCAAATACAAAGAATTGAGGGACTAAGGGGGGGATTAGCCAATTTTAAAGGCATTGGATGCCATGGCTGCCACCTTTTTCCATTTCCCATTATTTTAATCCAACTCATCACTTAGGATTCCTTCCTCCACCCACTTGTCCCCCACTTTTGACAAATTCAACCAACTTTCACCAAAGTCTTCCAATTTGTGCCCACTTTTAACTATCTCATCCCACCACCCACAAAAGTCTTCCAATTTGTCCCCCACTTGTCTCCCACTCATCTAAGCACTTGATACACTCATTCTCCCCTTCTAAATTCATCCATTACATGCCCATTAAGCTCCCAAATTCATTCATTTCACTCTTCCTCATTTCTCTCTTAAATCTCTTTCTAAGTTTGCTCTCAAACTCTTCCAACTCTTCTCTCCCAAATACCATTAAGCCATAGCTCATTCTTTTGCATCCTTGAGCTTTTACCAAGTGTTGTTGGTATCTATAAGCTCTTAAGAACATCCTAAGAAAGAATCAAGAAGAAGATTGAAAGAAGGAGACGTTTTTGGAAGCCATCAACTAAGGGAAGTTTTGGCCAAGTCTTGTTCTTGGCATTCTCGTGTTTGAAGCTTGTGTTCTTGATGCACATAAGCTTCTAAAGCCTTCCAAGGCTAAGAATCAAGTGGTGGATTCAAGAAAAGACGAGTAGGAGCTATAAGGAAATCAAGCCAAAGGATTCGGCCATACCTCATTTGGTTTAGGTATTATGTGTTCCACCAAGTTTTCTTGGTATATGTAAGCTTTCAAGCTATGGTAATGCAAGAATATACTTGCTAATAATTCAACCATTGTAGGTTCTCAAGCTAGAAATTAAGTTCTAGCTACAACAAGCAAGGAAAAGGCAAAGAAACAAGCTTCTAAAGCTTTCGGGCAACAAAGTTGCTAAGGGTTTTGTGGTAAGGATTCTTATACTCTTTGAGTATTCAGTGCCCTTAGATTATGGATAAAGAAAGCCATGTGATCTTAAGGTGCTACAGAAGGCTATGTTTTGTTGCTTAGGCAACTCTATGCTAGCTGGCTCCGTGTAAGCATTACGGCTAGGAATTGGGCCGGCCAACCTAATTCCCAAGCATAATGAGATCTCAGATTAATACGAAAAATATGTTCATGCTTGCTCTACCCTTCATGGGAATATGGTGTTAAGTGGTGTATGTGTTTGTGTACTTCTATATTTGTTTGTGCTTGCTGACCCTGATTATTATTATATGCATATGCCTTGTATTTTCTTTGTCTTAGTGTTTTCTTTGCAGAAGCTTGGATTATATTTTGCCAAGATACACTTGTGCTATGTAGGCTCTATGAGCTGTACGAAATCCTTACTGAGTTTATAACTCACCCGCCCGTCTATATATTTTTTTTTAGGAAAAAGGCTTACTTGAAAAGCACTAAGGTCAAGAGTATTTTATACTCTTTCTATTGGTAAAGATTTGTGTACATATGTATTTGCTCAATATTCTAAGTATTTTAAGTGTTATGGGTTGCTTGTGTAATAAGCTAATAAGCATGGACTTTATGTGCAGGACTTGGAGTCTAGATTGTGGGAACAAAGTCTCTAAGGTGGAAAGTATGTTCTTTGGCTCTTTGTGTGGTTTGCCATGTTTTCAAATGTGCTATGATGTTGGTCTTATCTAAATGACCAAACTTATGTTAAAAATGGACTTTAAGAACATTCGGCCATAATATGTGTTAATGGCTTGTACATGGACGGTTGGGCCTAAGTAATGTTGATGATGGATTTGCATAATAATATGTTTATAAACCTATGCTTGATTATGAAAAACATGTATGTAATAAACAAGTTCCAAAACTTGGATTGGTGTTTTGGTTTCCATGCATATACTTGGCTATGTTTGATAACGAGCTTAAAATAAACACACAAGTTCCATGTAAGTACTAACTTGTTTTCGAGAGCACAACATCAACCTTTAAGTAAATAGTTAATGAGTTAGTACTAGTAATATCCTACGGTATATGCCCATATGCCTTGATAAAGATTAAATGCCCCTTTTATGGAATTCCACTGCATGGTTAAGTAATTGGGCCCGAATGGGCCAGGGGCTAGGCTGGGTATGACAGATAGATTTATGGAGCCTATGACGCCAAGATAAAAGTCTTAAATGGTGACAAGTGGGATTTCCACATAATGTCAACTAGCCCAAAATGGGTGTCTATTTGAACACCTCACATTAGATTGAACCAAGTATAATTGAGCCATGTGAGGACCTCATGTATGCTACAATGCAAATCAATATAGATCGTCTCATTAATTAGACAATAAAAATCACACCTATCGGTACTCCACATTTCACCCTTCATGCAAACCCTGTAATTTTTTATCATTTTTCTTGTGTCATTCTCTTGGGTGTCAAAGCAATCTCATTCACTATACAAGCACTCTATGCACTTGTGATGTGTAAAGGACCATGGAAAAATTGAACAAGATGGGGATATAATTTCTCCCAATATTGATTAGCCTGCAGAATAGTAATACTTGAGCCAATTGTCCAAACCAAATCAACACAATTAAAGTGTTAACAAAAACTAATGTACTTATATAAGCTCAAAACCATTCAGAGAAGTGCTCATCCTGGTAGAGTTGATGATAACCTTCATTCTGATGGGGAAACCTATACAATGCAACATTATCAAAGTGTCTAGAAAGAATGATGACTTTGTAAACACATATTTGGCCGTATATAACAACTTAGTCTATCACACAGTTGATAATCAGTTGAATCTCTACGCAGTGAAAAAAGTGTGTAAATGTACAACTTGGTGTCTCTCAAATGTGTCGAAAAATCATTAGCAATAATAATGAGTGATTTTGTGGCATTGAATATTGAAAATGGAGAACTGGCCACCCTCAGTTGGATTAGCATGTTGATTGATTTTATTGTTCTGTGACATCTTATTTTTTTGTGTAGAAATATTTCACTTGAAGTTGTAGCTGCAAAATGTAAATATCTTTTGAATCATGTACACTTTGACATTTGATCTTTCAACTGCAACTTTATTTTAGTCCTTTGGCTTAAAAAACTGCATCAATTTGATGAAAAATAAAAACATAATTATCCCCAAATAGCTGAAATAATTGTATTATCAAATGTGGAGTTGAATTCCACAAAATGATCATAATTTTTCAAAAGGATATATCTATCGAAATTGGAAAGGTAAAGTTCACACAATTTTGCCTTGTAAGGAAGGTGAACCATAAGATATTCCATTGAATAAAAAATGATGGTGGGAATATATTCTCCAACTTATATATCACAACCACTATATTCTGCCTAACTATTTCATTTCTCTAATGCATATCATACTTGTCCATAAAGTTCTGAAAAATGGATAGAATTTTGAGATTGTTTCTCATGTCGTGTAATGCATGAACCCACGTAATGCAATCAAAAGTAACCACTATAAGGGCATGTTATAGTTGTGATTCTTGAAATTCTAGAAGGTATAGTCACTTAAGCTAACTGTTTGACTTAAGTTTAAGATATAGCAAGTTGGCATCATAATCATTTTTTGCTATGAACACACATGCCTTGCATTTTCCTTTCGAAGGGTATAGGATACATTCAGTTTTTTAGTATTACCTCTGCCCTTTCCCAAGTAAAGTTCAAGACACATCTTTTTTAAATGCTCTAGGTCATGTTAGCATTTTGTGTTATCTTACCTTTTCCCACAAACATCCATAATAGTATTAAAAATAGTCTAAAAACAATTTTTTTTAAATGTTCATAATATCAAAATTATGGTAGATTAAGAAATGCCTCTAATACAATAACACCCAAAAAAGTGGAATGCTTCGACCAATTGTGTCCCTCTCCAAATCCTACAACACAGTCTTTATCATATTCCTTATCAAAATAAGGGAAAATGATAACTATCCAATATTTCATAAATTTCATGTCCAGAACTATATGGACTGAAAGACACCAATAACTTTCTTCCTTAAGATGACTGTTGTCATATTAGATTTGAATTTATAATTGTGTGATGAGAAAATCCTATGACAATCAAACAAACATGGTTTCATACATTGTTTCAATTGAAATGTGTTAAGTTTTCAGAAAATCTTATGACACTCACAACACTTAGGAATTGTTTTCTTTCTTCCACTGGTTGTGCTTTCTTTGTATCTCAAACTCCTATAGATACAATAACGTTTTTAATATTTCATCTTCTTGGTAGAGTAACATACAACGATTTTGACATGTATAAAGCTTTGATATACAGCAAACCAAGCCCTCTCGTCACTTGGTTTGTATCATATGTTTATCCCTAGAAGATTCTCACTTTTAGGTGACACCTATATACTTAGTCAAAGCACTTAATGAAAGTAATTATTGGAAATATTGAGCTCATTTTTATAGCTTAACAACTGGCTCATCAAAGACAATCATGCATGTTTTCTGAATCCATCCCACAACATTGTATTTGCATCATCCAACATATTATTAAAAAGTTGTACATTTAGATTGGGCTACTATCTTCCCAATCCACTCGCGTCAAATACATTACCGTCATTAGTATAGCTTGTAATCATTATCATCAGCCACATCCCCTTCATTTATTGACAGCATTTTATAGTTTTTGAAGCCTACATCACCAGATCTTGGTACCATTGATTCCATAATCATTTGTCCATATGCATTTTGGTCACTTGAGCCAATAAAATCTTCAACATTACCGCTATATGTAAATTTTTTACTAGATCATGTTAAACAGTTGTAATTGTCATTCATATTATTTATTATTTATACATGTGGCTCTATATGACAATCTCATATGTAATAGTCCAATGTAAACCATCTCTAATACAATTTAAAACCATTCTGATACAAATGTTCACTAATTTTAACTTTTTTTTCTAAAATATTTATTATCATATTTGCTATAAGGACATTTGCTCATGTCTGATTCTGTTATACTATAAGCAAACCATAGGAACTCAGTTACTCCTTCCATAAACATATGATTCATGCAGCCAAATGCATCCATCTTCTAGTATATTTAATCACATTATATCTATATAATATTCTTAAAAAAATTGTAAATAAATATTCTTTAAAACTTGTAACAGATATGAAGACTTTCAAATTGTAACTTCACGGTAAAAATTTACATATGAATGTCACGTATACATGTTAAAACTATTACTTATAGGGTAATGGCCCTATCCTATCCAAAGTTATACGAGTAAATATCATATTCCACAAAAGCATTTTTATCATATTCTATGTAAAATTTTGCTACATCTTCTATTAGTTCTTGTAAATAATATCTCTTGATATTACATACACATCAAGAGTCTTAAGGGTACATATTGGGTTGATACCGCAAATATTCACATAGCACAATAGAAAAAAAAGCTACACTTGGACTGTGGCACTTTTTATGCGAATTTGAGCTTTCCAACTTGTATAATCCATGATTACGTTAATAAAAAAAAATTGACTAATTTGTAGATCAACAGTAGGCCTTAGATAAATATTATGTTTTTCATTAGTGTAATAACATATGGGGATTTTACGACTTAGATGTATGTATATACAATCACATGATAACTTTTAGAGTAAATTATAATATAAAATTTTTTAGAGCAAATTATAATATAAAAAATTTAACGTGATATACTTAAAATTCAGTAAACTTTCAACTTACCTCAAATCACGAACAAACTAGCTATAAATACTGCAATAGCACTTGAAAATGATACAATAGTCTAACACCATCATTTCAGAAAAGAGGAGATTAAGTGTTTATCACTAAATAATTGTGGCAAAGTCGTAGCAATGATCAAATCATCATGAAATTATAGCAAACACTACTATGGTACTATAATGACTTATTACCACATATAAAATTGTTGCAAAATAATTGCAGTTTTCCTAGCCTAATTTTGCTATGTTTTCTATGAAAGGATATTGCAATGATTAAAATTTTTGCAAAATATATCATCACAATATTGTCACTTGTCATTGAGTAGTCCACAAACTCTATTATGACAATTCAATGTTGATTTGGTTTTGTGACTTTCGTAATTGTTGTAGTAGGGTATCACATATGTCATTTTCTCTTGTAGCATTATAGGATAAAAGAAAAAAAAACATATTCATATTTCTACATCCTAGTTTCAAGAGAAAAGAAAAAAAACACTAATTACTTGCACAAATGAAATATTACGAAGGAAATTATATATGAGCAAAAAAAAATTGAATCTTGAGACTCATATTTTTTTAAAGGAAATACGAATATTGAATTAATGCTAATCCAAAACAGATGACAACCAAGATGGAAATGGAGAGTCTCAAGAAGTTTTTCCTAAGACCCTGTTTAGCAAGGGAATATGCAACCTCATTCGCTTGTCTTCTAACAAAGGAAAGTGACAAATAATCAAAAGTGGAAGCTAAAAAATTAGCCTCATCAATAAACACACCAAACTAAAATAAAGAGGGTGTAGGCCCCTCTTGACCTCCAAAATGAGTCGAACAAGCCTAGCTCCAATATCACAATCTAACTCCATACCTGCTTGCTTCCTTTAAGTCCAATAAGATGACAAAAGCCTCCAAGCACAGTGCATCATCTCCATCATATGACCACCTATAAGAAATATCAAATATTACCTCATCAAATGCATCTCAATAGATTGCACCCACCGAGCCTCACTTTTTAGCTTTTGGTAATGCTATTTTGACATTCGACTTGACCAAAGGATGGCTTAAAGGTTGCCACCTAGTCACTACATGCCTACTTGCAAGATTACCATTTTCTAGTGACTGATGAGCTTATTCCACCAGTTAATCTAGTCTATAATCACTCTTGTTATTTGACCAGGACCAAGGTAGGATATGTCGTGCATTACATAGTGTCGATTATCCTACATAAACCACAATACTCAGGGCCATCTACTCATCCTTTGCCATTGTTGACTGAATATCCTCCTTCCATGTGGCCGATGCTATTACCAACTCCAAGGCAAGCTCCTTTCAGACCCTAACAAAAAACAAACAACCAAACAACACATCCGACACTGACTCCTAGTATTAAGTGCAAACTGGACAATCCTGTATCACCTCTAAAGGTCACTAACTTAGGTTTTCTTTCATGGGTAAAGCGTCAGCACATGCAAGCCATAAAAATAAATTAGCTTAAGATGAAAGTAAAAGATTCCAAAGCCAAGACCAAAACTTTGATCGAATCAAAGTATCACAACTACATAACAGTGCATAAGCAACATAATATGCTGATTTAATTATGAAAATCCCACTATCATTCATTCCTTAAGTTAACACACCATCAATAAATTCCAATGAGAGTAGGATCCTCTTAACTAGCACTGCATGATTTCGGTGAAACAAAGCATCTAATTAAGAGTAGTTCCAATGGAATCCAAGTTGCTCAATAAGTTAACTCATTCACTCAACTTCTATACCTGAAATTGGAGTAGTTATATGCCTTAGGCTATCAACCGAAAGCCTTTTCAGATGGAAATTTCAAAATCTTCTACCATCAGGATAGAAGGCACCTGCCTAAACCACATGTTGGCTTCCAATAAACCTTTCAAATAATTAACTTATGATCTAGCATAAGAGCTTTCAGGAATGAAGTGGGGTTGTAGTACTAGCCCTTAAATGCCTGAGCCATAAAATCGGTATTATTATTCGCTAACTGTCAGGTCTGTTTAGCAAGAAAGGCTGTCATGGAGCAGGATCCCAGTGCCCCAAATTACTTAACTTGTAGGCTCTTAGGAACTGTGATCCCAATTAGTTACTATTGGCTAACTATTACTCGTAGGTAAATTAAGACAATTTACATGCAACTAGTTACTTAGCCTACCCTGCAAAAAGATAGGCATGTGTTTTGTCCTGGCAACGTAAAGTAAATAAGTAAATCATTTACAGAAAACATCATTCGAGCATTCCTTGTTAAACATACTTAAAAAGTGCCAAGACAATAAAAAACTAGTTGCTTCAACTTCAAGTAATAGTTTATCGACGCTCTTTAACACTAGCATGCACTCAATATTAATTCAATGGTCTAAAACCACAATGTATCCTAATAGAAGCAATGTTATAGTAAACAATGTACCATATATACAAGGCAAAATACTATCAACATCATCTACTTGAGCTCTTACCTTTGAGTTGTCGAGCTCCAAGTGCAATGCCCTCACTTGTCTTTGTGCAACACTTAGCCTTTAACTATAAAGGCATAAACACTTAGTACAAAGCTTATATCTCAAAGAAACCTTAGTATCTCAAGGATTCAAGTAAATAACTTCCTACAAAAATAGGAAACATAAGCCACAACTATCCATTTAGTTGTTAGGCCCAATGTTAGAACCTGTATAACAAACTTAAGGGAGTAAGTTTATGAATGTACTCAATAAGGGTCCCTTTGGAATACCTACAAAAAAGATAACAAGCAACCAAGCAAATATGGCATACAAATAAGCAAACAACCAACCAACAACCAACAAAAACAAATAACACAATAAATATGCAATGCATGACTGTATGATATGGAACAAGTACAATCCTTGGGACTTTTTAGACCCTAGGTGATTAATTCTTACTGTGAGCTTAAATGGCGAAGGTACTTGAGACACTACCCCTCGTATCCAAAATTCTTTACCTCTCTTAAGTCCCACTTATGGGTCCTAGAGTAGTTCATCACCTCCGCTCAAATCTTGCCCATCTTTCTTTTAACTTATTGTGCAATGTAGTCATCTTATGTGATCCAACTTGTCAAGCTCTTGGAGCTTAGTTTAGGGCTTATTAGTGCCTTACTTACCAAACCACAAGGTTTGGTTGGGATCTTCTTAGGTTTCCTCTTCATTCCCAAAGGACTAAGACCTCTGACTTGGACCAATGATGACTCTAAAACCCGCCTTAATCCCCTTAGTGCCCCCATAGAAACTTGAGCACTTTAACCCTCTCAGCCATTCAACCTAGCCCTACCTTAACTACACCACTTAGTTATCTCTTAAATATTGCATAATTCCTAACTTAAGAATGAGTTTTATACCTAACCAAAGCTATGGAGCATCTTAGAATAGTTTAAGGATGTTAACCAAGAGATTGAGACATTCTTAGGGTGTCCCAAGCTTGAGGGGCCTGGGCCATGGTGATGCCATTAGTGATGAATCACCAAAGACAAAAATGCTCTAGTTTCTTGCAAGATCCTAATGACGTGTCCTCAATATTGGTAACACGTCGCCAATGGCCTGATAGCATTTCATACACTTATGCTATCTTGCACAAAATTTTCTCAATCTTTCAATCCCCAATGTTAATTTAAATGGGTCCCATTTCTATTTTTTTCCAACATGTAATACTATATCTCTATGCATTATTTGAGGTGAATTAACTTGAACTCTTACCTCAAATTCAGCTATAAAGCAAGAACACAACAAAAGCTCCACAAGCACAATTGAGCTCAACTTAGCTCTCTTGAGTTCCAGACCTAAAACCAACATGATATGGCACCAGGAACTACCAATCAAGACCATTTCAAGCTACTCAATCAATTTAGAACCTGCTCAATTCAAGCCAAGTAGCTTACCTTAGAGTTTATGCCCAAAACAAGCAACAAAAAGCTAAAATCAAGCAAATACACCAAGAATGAATTGGAGGCCTCTTGATTTCACTTTAGGACCGTCAAACTTGCTGGAAATTTGTGGGATTAGGGGGGTTTGTAATAGACAAGCTGCTTGAGAGAGAAAGCCATGAAAATTGGGAACAAATAGATGGATGATGGAGGTCAATCCCTTGACAAAAATCCCAACCACTCCATTATGCCATTTTGCTTGCTTTCTTACCTTTTACCCTCAAGTTCTCTTTTGTTTCACTTTAGCCACTAGACTGACACTGGAAACCATCCCTCCTTGGTCCCAAAGAATTTTTTTATGCCTCTTACACTTAGCCTCTTTAACACGTAAGCCACTTAAAACTCAAATGGCCCATTTGAACGCTTAGTGAAATTTTTACACTTTTTCTTCAAATGATGGTTCTAATAGCTAGAATAACTTGTGGTCTTAACCAAATTATTCTAAAATCCTTACATGACCCTAATTTCACCAAATTTCAGCCATGCCACTTTCTCGGTTCAAAATTACCATTTTACCCTTATGACTCTTAGGTGCCAAATCAGATGGAAGAACTCATCATTACTTTACTTAGTTTCTCTTTCTTGCTTAATAAGATACTAACTTAACATATTTATATAAACATACTTAAATAAAACATACTTATTGAGTCAAATCAAGGCATTGACTAAGAGAGTTTTCATATCCTCTCCTGCTTTAGAAATTTGGTCCCCCAAATTCCTACTCAACTGAGCAAACTCACTTGGATACTGATTTTACATATCCTGCTCAGTCTTTCAAGTGGCCCCTTCCTCCCTATGGTTAGACTATAGTACCTTGACCATTGGGATCCATTTTTTTTTTAGTTTCTTGACTTGGCGATCAAGAAATTTTAACAGGGTATTATTCATAACTTAGATCCTCCCTTAATTGTTATGAAAGATGGGTTTAACACTTCACTGGAGCCACAATGCATTTACTTAATAAAATTATATGGAAGAGATTGTGAACATGGGCCAAACTTGGTGGAAAAGCCAATTAGTAAGCTGCTTTACCCACATTTTCAAGAATTCAGAAGGACCAATGTATCTTGCAGCCAACTTACCCCTTCAGTCAAAGCCTAGCCACACCCTTCATTAGGGAAACCTTAAGGAGTACTTTGTCATCTACATCAAATTCCAAATCTCTCCTTTGCACATTGGCATACTTGGCTTGCCGGTCTGAGGCAACCTTGAACCTTACTTGGATCAACTTAATCTATTTTAATGTCTCGGCAATAATTTTCGAGCCAACAACCCCCTTCATCTACCTTATCTACCCAACAATGAAACGTCATACACTTACGCCCATACAAAGCTTTGTTGGGTACCATCCTAATAGTTTCTTGATAGCTATTATTATAAGCAAACTCAATCAAAGCTAGGTGTTGGTCTCAAAGCCCTCTAAAATCTATCACACAACTTCAAAACATATCTTCTAAAGTCTGGATCACCTGCTCAGTTTGCCCATCAATTTAAAGGTGATAAAGCAGTACTTAGGCTCACAGTAGAACCTATAGCCTTTTGAAAGGCATTCCAAAATCTTGACACAAAATAGGGATCTTTATCGGATATAATTTGATCAAGGATTCCATGGAGTCTTACCACTTCCAAGATATACAATCTGGCCAACTGCTCCATGGTGTATGCAATCTTAATGGGGAAAAAATGCACAGACTTTTTCAACTTATCCACCACCACCCGTATCAAATCATGTTGACTTCTTGTATTGGGTAACTCAACAAAAAATTCCATGCTGATGGATCCTCACATTCTTTCTAGAAGGGGTAAACTTTGCAACATTCCTTATGGCTTTTGGTGATTTGCCTTCACCATCTAACAAGTGAGGCACTTAGACCCATATTCATATCTGTCCCTATTAAATTTTGGCTACCAAAAATGAGCCTTAACATCAAGGTATATCTTATTCACACTGGGGTAAACATTAAGCTTAATCTTATTCACACTGGGGTGAACGTTAAGCTTACTCGTATAAGCCATTTGCAACACTTGTTGCCTTAGGTCACTTGGCACATAAAGCTGGTCACCATAGTAAACCAACCCATCATTGTACTAAAATTCTTTCAGTATGGTGCCATGCCTTTTATCCTTAAAAACTTTCTTCAAATTTGGGTCATTGTCCTAAGATTTTTTAAACTTAGCCAACTATGTTGGCTGAATCTCAAGGACCATTGATTGAGCCATTTCCTAGTCTCACCAAGTTTTAAAAAGGACCGAGAACAGTTCTACTTTGGAACCTTTTGAGGTACTAGCCACTTGATCCTTCAAAAGAATCACCTCAGAGTATTTATAGCTAACGACATCAATAACCATATTGCCTTTACCAGAACGATAGTCTATCAAGCAATCGTAATCTTTGAAATACTTGATCCATCTTCTCTGCTTCATGTTCAGGTATTTTTGGGAAAAAAAACACTTCAAACTCTGATGGTCCATAAAGATCTTAAAGGACATTCATATAAGGTAGTGTCCCCAGAGCTTTAGGGCAAACACAATGGCTGCCAACTCAAGATCATGCACCAGGTAGTTCAATTCGTTAGGCCTTAACTGCTTAGACCCATATGTAATCACTTGCTTATCCTGCATTAATACACATTTTAATGCTGACCCAAATGAATTAGTGTACACCAAAAAAGTCTTATGGGCATTTGGTATGATCAAGATGGGAGCAGAAGTTAGCCTTTTCTTATGCTCTTGGAAACTTTCTTTACACTTAGAAGCCCAAATCAACCTCTGTGCTTTCTTTTGTCAAGGCAGTTAATGACAAAGCTATCATAGAGAATTTCTCAACGAACCTTGTGTAATAACCTGTAAATCCCAAAAAACTTTGGATTTCACTTATAATGATTGGCATTTCCATTCCACCATTGCCTTCACCTTTCTGGGTCAACACTTAGTCCTTGAGGGTTTATGATATGCTGAAGGAATGGAATTTCAATTGCCCAAAATTGACACTTAGATAGTTTTACATAATCTTGGTTATCCTTAAGCATTAAAAAAACTACGTTTAAATGTTCTTTATGTTCTTAGGGAGTCTTAGAGTACACTAATATGTCATCGATGAACTCCTCAACCAATTGATCTAGGTGAAGCCTAAAAATTTGATTTATAGCATCCATGAAAATAGTTGGAGCATTAGTCATTCCGAAAGGCATAGCCGTGTACTTATAATGCTCATACCTAGTTCTGAATGCAGTTTTTAGGATATCTTCTTCCTTTAGTCATATCTAGAAGTATCCAAACCATAGGTCTATTTTAGAAAAGACCTTTGCCCCTCCTAACCTATCAAACAAGTCATCGATCTTAGGCGGTGGATGTTTGTTCTTTTCAGTTATTAAATTTAGTTTTCTATAATATATACACAAATATAATTTTTTATTTTTCTTCTTCACAAACAACACTGGGGCACCTCACAAAAAACCACTTGACCATATAAAACCCTTCTCAAGCAGCTTTTCAAACTGCTTTTTCTGCTCATCCGTTTCAAGTGCTAACATCCGATATAGGGGTATGGAAATTGGTTCTGCCCCATGCTGTAAATGTATGGAGAATTTAATCTCCCTTTGTGAAGGTAACCTTCGAAGGACTACAGGAAAAACTTCTAGAAATAGATTCGCTATCGAGATTTCCTTAAGTTGCTCCTCAACTGCCACCCCATTTAGTGAATTATATTCTTCTTTAGTCATGATGGAAATGGAATCCATCAACTTGAGGTGTAAGCTTTTGGCAATATTAGCCAAACCACCCATGTAAGTCACATGTAGCCCCAAGGCATCCTCATGGTTGGCCTTACAACCTGCATAGTCTATTTGGGCCTTATGCCTAGTTAACGAATCCATTATAAGGACAACATCATATAAGATTGAGGCTATAACCCAATGGTCACACAAAAACCTCCAACCCTCTAACTCCAAGGAATACCCTTTAGACATTTCATTAGAAAAGATATTGTTTCTCGTGATAGTTTTAATAAACCTCATCCCATCCATGAAAGTTCTTTGCAACCCTAACTTAACAACCATGCCCAAAGAAATGACAAAAATAGTAGCACTAGTATAAAAAAAAAAATCTTAATACTTCTATCCTGAATATTGAAGTTACCTTACATAGTTTTCAGTTTCCTAGGTGTCTGCCCATCAAAGTAAAAACTTGTGGTTGCAAAAACGCTCCAGTTGGTGCATTCCCGACTCCTAAGGCTTCAACCTTTCCTTGGCCTAACTATTGCTTAATCCTCGGGCATTACCTAGCCCAATGTTCAAGATGGCAGCACTAATTATAGAGATCAATCCCAAGGGTGCAAGCTTTGTTACCATGGAATTTTTGACACTTTGGGCAATGACCCTTCTCAATCTTATTCTCTTTCTTAGAGGGACCTTGGTCTCTCCCAGGTTAGACCTTATGCCTGAAAACCTTAAGTGGACCAGGATCCTTGGCTTAATGGTCTTGTCATTAGGCTTCACATCCATCAAGTCCTTCTAAAGCCAAAGCCTTTTGGACGGCTCATGATAGGTTTGAACCCTGATAACTACCTAGAAGCTCTTTAACTCTGCCTTAAGTCCACCAACAAATTTCTTTGCCTTTAGTTCTTCCTTCCCAACCATATGAGGAGCATACCGGAAAAGAGAACTAAATTTTCTTTTATACTTATGCACCATCATACTCCCTTGGACCAACTCATCAAATTCTACCCTCTTCTGATCTTGGGCAGCTTCACCACTAAATTCATTTCAAAATTCCTTCTCAAATTCAACCCAATCAAGTTTCTTGGGCCTTTGCCTGAGTTTACCCTCATTATAAGACTTGAGCCTCTTGTTGATATCCTTCCACCATAAGGATACCTTGCCTTCCAAGAAGAAAGGTACTAAATCCATCTTAGCCTTGTCATCCAACTTCATGTTCTAAAAACTATCATTATTTCTGTACAACCAATCTTCAGCCATATCAAGATCACCCATGCTATTAAACTTAAGAGTATTAAGATCCTGACATATCAAGACAAGTCCCATACAGTCTGGAATAATGGGTCTCCTCCTCCTCTTACAGGGGTGAATATCTTCTTCATCCTTCTTTTCACTATCCTCTTCAGGGTCCAATTGAACATGCTGATGCCCTTGCTCTTAACCTTACACTTGCCTTTGGGGTAAGGGATTTCTCCCTTAACCTTGGTGCACTAGTGGGCCATGGTGCACTTCAACCTTTACCCCATTATGTTCATCCAATGTCTCTCCTCTAATTGGTAAGCGAGCATGCTCCTTAAGTAACATAGCCACGCTAAGTAGCATCCGATCCTTAGAGTGATTAAGCCTACGCAACAAAACCACCTATTCTCTCATATATGCCTTATTGGGGCCACTAGTTCCCTCACCAAGAACTTTAGCCTCTTTAGCATCACCTGATTGAGTGTTCACTATGATACCTGCAACCAAAGCCAAAAGACCACGCCCAAAACAACTTATAAGCAACACTAACTACACTTAGCAAAAGGAACACTTAGATCTTAGTTCACTTATTGCCTTTACTGGGACCACTAACTTATTCTAGTACCAAACTATCACAGAGCGGGTTCCCAGCACTCTGAATTACATAACTTGTACGCTGTTAGGGACTATGATCCCATTTACTTATGTGCAACTAGTTACTTAGTCTATCCTACAAAAATATATGCATGTGTTTTGTCCTGGTAATGCAAAAAAAATAAGTAAACCATTTAAAGAAAACATCACTTGAGAATTCTTTATTAAACATACTTAAAATGTGCCAAGACAATAAAATGCTAGTTACTTCAACTTTAAGTAATAGTTTGTGCATACTCTTTAACACCAGCATGCACCCAAAAGTAACTCAATGGTCTAACACCACAATGTATCCTAATAGAGGTAATGTCTTAGTACACAAGGTACCATATATACAAGGACAAATACTATTAAGATCATCTATTTAAGCTCCCACCTTTGAGCTGTCATGCTCTAAGTGCAATGCCCTCACTTGTCCTTGTACAACACTTAGCCTTTAACTGTAAAGGAATAAACACGTAGTTAGTACAAAGCTTATATCTGAAGCAACCTTAGAATCTCAAGGATTAAAGTAAATAAGTAACTGCAAAAAGGGGAAACTTAATTTACAACTATCCACTTAGTTATTAAGCCTAATGTTAGAACCTGCACAACAACCTTAAGGGAGTAAGTATATGAATGTACTTAGTAAAGGTCCCATAGGGTACTTGCAAAGAAGATAACATGCAAGCATGCAAATATGACATACAAACAAGAAAACAACCAACACAAACAATTAACATAATATATATGTAATGCATGAATGTATGATATGCAACAAGCATAATCCTTTGGACTTCTAACACTATAGGTGATGGGTTTCGGGAGGCAAACAGTGCAGCGGAATTTAACCAAAACCCTCCAGGATCCAAGTGAAACGGGGTAAACCGGGTGTTCGAAAAATTTCATATCTCATTTTCGGTTGAGATCTCTTACTCAACTGTAGAGTCGAATCACAAAACTTGAACAGTTGACGTGTTCAGGCTCTCTATGGTATCCACACAAGCCTCTCGGGATCACCATGCTTCCACCACGTCCCGGCAGATGCATTTCTCTTGCGTTCGCAGTGCTAGCTTGCGTCCTCCAAGGAATTGCAAGAGAAGAGTGCAGCTGTCCTTTTGGGAGGCTATGGCAAAGAGACCTACGAATTTCTCACAAGAAGTTGTATTTATAGTGAGACTCAACTTCTAGGCCTAATAGGTTTCAAAGCCCTAATCCAATTAGGCTTTAATTTCGGGCTTAATAATGGCTCAACTATTGGGCCCATTATTAATACGAAATTATTGTGAAACCAAAACCCAAATTATTAGCCCATGCACTCTAATGATCCAAATAGCTCTATGTGTGCGGCCCAATAGGCTCTTACCACGTTGGCAATGATCATAAACCACATTTATGATCATAAGCAATGAGCAGTGTCTAGCAACACATCATTGCTACCCAAGTGACAAGATTGTCGATGATTCGACTAAACCTTTATGATCATCACCGATATATGCCATTGTCCCTTTGTCCAAGATATCAAGACTAAGCACGAGACATGGAATGTGTCACTCTCGTATAGCCCAATCTTTGGTTTCTTGATTATCGATTAGACCAACTTAAACTGATGACATTGATATCATATATCAACTCATCTGAGCATGGCCATGCATTTTTCTAAGTCTTACTCTATCAATGGGCCCGAAGATATCACTCCCGTTACATAGGAGGGACAAATCCCATCTTGATCATACAAATCCCTCCGCATGATATATGACATACCCAATGACCTCCTTCAAGTTCATTCAGTTACGAGCAACAAAGGAAAGTATCAAAGTATGTGACTCACATGTAGGGAACCTTGATGATTTTAGGTCGAAGGACTACATATACTATGATCACTATAAGAATCACTTATGACACTCATATAACGATCCATGTAGTGTTCTCATGGTGGGTCGGTCCAGTACACAAGTTTTCCAACTTGTACCCATATGTAGACTACATATCTCATATTAGTCTCCACATATGCTAGTCATTATGTATTATTGCAACCCACTCTACAATAATACTAGACCAGGGATGTTTAAGAATATCATTATTCTAGGGTTACAATTATGTTTGTTAAGTTATGCAGAAACAAAACAACAAACATAATTGCTGGATTAATGCCTTAATAAAATATCATGACTCAATGTGCAAAAAATACAATCATCTCATGATTGGCTTTTGGGCACAACACTAACAATAGGTGATTTATTCTTTCCGTGAGCTCAAATGGTAGAGGCACTTGAGACACTGGCCTCGTATCCCGAATCTTTTACCTCCCTTAAGTCCTACTTATGGGTGCTAGAATAGGTCATCACCTCCACTCAAATCTTGCTCGTCTTTCCCTTAACTTATTGTGCAAGGTAGTCATTTCATGTGGTCCAACTTGCCAAGATCTTGGAGCTTAGCTTAGAGCTCCTTAGTGGCTTATTTACCAAGCCACAAGGTTTGGCTAGGATCCTCTTAGGTTTTCTCTTCATTCCCAAGGGTCTAAGATCTCTCACTTGGACCAATGAAGACTTTGAAACCCACCTTAATACCTTTAGTGCTCCTTTAGCAACTTCAGCACTTTAAACCCCTTAGCCATGTAACCTAGCCCCACCTTAACCATACCACTTACCTACCCCTTAAATAATGTATAATTCTAAACATAGGAATGAGTTTTAGACCCAAATGAAGCTACGGAACATCTTATAGTAGCCTAGGGATATTAACCAAGAGATTAAGACATTCTTAAGGTGACTCAAGCTTGAAGGGCTTGGGCCTTGGCGATGTATCACCAAAGGCAACAACCTTTTAGTTTCCTAGAAGCTTGCTAGCAATGCATCCTTAATGTTGATGACACGTCACCAATGGTCTAACAACATTTCATGCACTTATGCTATCTTGCACAAAACTTGCTCAATCTTTCAATCCCCAAAGCCAATTCAAATGGGTCTTGTACCTACGTTATTCCAACATATAAAAATACAATTGTATGCATTATTTGAGCTAAATTAATTTGAAACCTTTCATCAAATTTAGCTACAAAGAAAGAATAAAACACAAGCTCCACAAGCACACTTGAGCTCAACATAGCTTTCTTGAGTTCTAGACCTAAAATGAATGTGATATGGCACCAACAACTTCAAATCAAGACCATTTCTAGCTACTCAATCAAATTAGAATTAGATCAATTTAAGCCAAGAAACTTACGTTAGTGTTTATGCCCAAAACAAGCAACAAAGAGCTAAAATGAAGCAAATACACAAAAAATGAGTTAGAGGCTTCTTGATTTCACATTGGAACCTTCAAATTGGTTGGGAATTTGTGGGATTAGGGAGGTTTGTAGAAGACAAGATCCTAGAGAGAGAAAGCATTAAAAATTAGGGAAAAATAGATGGATGATGGAGGTCAATCCCTTGCCAAAATGTTCCAACCATTCCTCTATGGAATTTTGCTTGCTTTCTTACCTCTTGGCCCTCAAGTTCTTTTTTGTTTCACTTTAGCCACTAGACTTACACTAGAAACCATCCTTCTTTGGTCCCAAAGAATGTTTTTATGCCTCCTAAACTTATCCTCTTGGAGACTTAAGCCCCGTAAGACTCAAACGGCTCAATTGAACACTTAATGAAATTTTTGCACTTTTTCTTCAAATGATGGTTCTAATAGCTAAAATAACTTATGGTCTTAACTTGAATTTGTCCAAAATCCTTACATGACCTAATTTCACCAAAAGATTAGTCATGCCACTCGTTCGGGTCAAAATTACTATTTTTTCCTTATGACTTTTGGGTGCCAAATCACATTTAGGAACTCATCTTTACTTTACTTGGCTTGTCACTCTTGCTTAATAAGATACTGAGTAGAGGTATTTAAATAAAAATACTTAAATAAAACATACTTATTGAGTCAAGGAAAATTGTTGACCTGCAGAGTTTTCACAAGGGCCAAATTAAATCCATTCACGTCCTAAAAGCCAATACCACTTGCTTTATTTGGAGAACACAGTTGCTTCCAGCTGCACCATGCAATCTTTCTCCTTTCTATATCCAAGGACCAAAAAATGCTAAAATCCAATGAATGAAGCTTGTTGCACACTTCTATGGGAATGTGGATTCAACACATCAAGTGGGTAGGGATAGCCTGTACGACCATTTTTATAGGAAGAGAACACCCTCCTTATGAGAGGAGCAAATCCTTCCAATGGGGTATTTTTTGCTTAACTTGCTTGATGAGAAACTCAAACCGACTAGTATTTTTCTGGCCCAACAACTAAGAAAAGTGAAGATTTTTATCAAATTTTGGGCAACTTGACATTCCTAATAAGCTTATTAAGTGATCTTACTCCCTCTAATGACAGCTTGAACTAAAAAAATTTATGGCTTCCTCATATTTATCATCTGGCCTGAGGTAGTTTCATAAAGCTTTAATATACCCAACAAGTGCCTTACACCCTTTAATTTAGCTCAAAGAAATAGGAAACTATCATCAAAAAATAGAAAATGCAATACCAAAGGACTATATCTACTTTACCACAATTCCTGAATTTAATTGTTCAATTCCGCCTGGTAAAGTGAGGCTAACAAGCCCTTTGCACAAAGTAGAAACAGAAAGGGGGACAATGGATCCCATTGCCTCAAACCCCTAAACGGCAGTAACCTCATGGATGGTTACCCATAGCCCATGAGTCTTGGAAGCCCATTTTATACAACATAGTTCATAGAAAACACTACTCAACCAGGTTGTATGCTTTCACAATATCCAGCTTGATTGCCAACGCACCCTCTATGTTCATAAAGGCCATTTATATAGTGGCAAGTCTTCATGGCTACCAGTACATTATCTATCAATGATCTATTTGGAATGAAGGCAATATGAGTATCCAAGATAAAATAAGGTAGCAATAGCTTAAGTTTATTCACAAAAACTATAGAAACAATTTTTTAAAGCATATTACATATGTTAGTCGATCCGAAGTTTGCTATGGTTTTCACTTGATGGCCTTCTATATGACAACAATATATGTATGATTAAGCCCTTTAGGAATGATACCATCACACAAAATCTGCAAAACGTACTCGATAACATCCTAATTCAAAAGATGCTAGTACTTCTAAAAAATAGGGAGCAAACCCTCGGGTTCCATGGATTTAGTATGATGCATCTGAAAAAGGGTCATTCTTACTTCTTCCTCGGTATAAGGCCTTTAAAGCAACCTATTCATGTCATCTAAAACTATAGAGCTCACCACAAGAAAGATATTCTCGAACCGTGATGGACAGGAAGCCATAAAAAGATTTTCAAAGTAGCTAATTGCATCCTTCATTATAAGGTCCAAATCAAACAATTCAAAACCATCCTCTTTCCTCTAAACTTGGATGAAGTTTCTCAACGTCTTACCATTAGCCACCTGATGGAAGAATCACATTTTTCTGCCATGTTCTTTCAACCAAATTGACATTACACGTTAACTCTAATAAAGCTCCTTCTGCTTATATAAGAGACAGAGATTTGACTCCACTAAAGCCTCTTACTGATCTGAGCACTACACAAAAAACACACCTAAGAGGCTTTAAGTCTACAAAAAACACCTTTTAGAGATGGTTGAGTAGGGGTTTTCAAGCAAAAGATCACACAGTTCCTTGGATGTCAAGAAAAGTTCACCCACAACTCAAGATAGTTGCGTTACTAGCAAGAAATCAGTAAAAATGAACTCTAAATAGTACATAAGTTGGGACATGCTTAAATAGTGTTCCAAGGGCCAAAAGACTCATAATATCCCTAATCCTAGTTGAAGTGAGCTACCGAGGTGCTAAAAGTCCTAGTAGGGCTCAGTTATATGCTTGATGGGCCTCTCCTACACTTTTTCACACAAATAAAGGTTTACACATGCCCTAATGCTTATAATGTTCATAACATACTTAAAGAAATTGAAGAAAACTAAAACAAAATAGCTTTAAGCTAGAATGCCTACAAGGTATCCAATATGGCCTATAAGGTGCACCTAGGTTTTTTTGGCCATGCCTAGGTTGGGCTTCAAGTATGTTGATCCACACACCAAATGACACAATAAATAGTTAGTCCTAGCTATTAGTTTCTACTACTTCTCCAAGTGGCCTAAAGAGTCCTACTATGTGCCCTTGGTGGGCCTCATTGAGCTCCTATGCACACTTCATTGTCATGAATCCTGTGGGAGTCTTCGAAGGGTCCTTGATGGCTTCTTAATTCTTATCACCTAGACTGTGACTTGCTCATCCATATGCATGGAAGCCAAGGCTTCTAGTTTCTTTTCCAATGCTTGGATTAATGACTTGAGCTCTCAGCATCCCTCTTTCAATCAATCAGCCCCTTTACTCGCAAGGTGCTTATTTATCAAATCTTCACCCCCAGGCTAGGCCCTATGTAAATCAAATCCTCACAATCTTCCACTAGTTTCCACATTGACTTGAATCTCCATACATGCATCTTTGAGGAACTAGGTTTACCAAGCAGAAAGAACTAAAGCCCATAATGATCTAAGCATGCAAAAAGGAAATGATGCACTTGAGCCTGAGGAAATAAATGTCTCCATTCCATCATCCCCAAACACCGATCAAGGTGCCCATAAACATGAAACCCCCAAAATAAACATGGTCCCAAGTAAACTCTGATCCACTATAACCTAAGTCCAATAATTGAGGCTTATCAATTGCTACTCCAAAAAGGTTCATTTGACCTGATGCTCGATTGTGCCAATGCTCTTTCTTTAAGGCCCAATAAATTTTATTAAAATCATGAATGACAGCCCAAGAAAGTGAATGTTGTTCCACCAACGGTTTAAGTAAATCCTGCAACTTAAGGTGAAGTTCATGCTTAGGATTACTATAAAACCCAGTGAGATTCCACTAGGACCCCAAAGCTGAAACCTTTAAATCGATATAAAACTAAGAAAATGACAATAGGTCAACCTCCCTTCTTGCTCACCAAATCAATGTTAACCCCTGCTTTTTCCCCTCATAAGCTACCATGAAGCAAGATTAGAAACCCAACTCCTGTTAGACCCTCTCCATCTCAGGTGAAGTTCTCCAAGTCTCAAGAAGAAAATCTATGTCTTGGGTGTTCTTATCAATTGCCCTTTTGGGGGGATGAATTGTCCAGGCCAATCCTTGCCCTTGATAGTTTAAGCTGATCAAGACTTATCTAGTTGGTAGGGAGAACTAGGCCTCAATATTACCTGGAAAAGCTCATCACCATTTTCCTTAGCCTTGAAAACATGGTTAGCCTGGGTTCCAAGTGTATCCTTCCTCATTGATGGCATTAAAGAACCACCAAACTCCTTCTCACCCATGCCTAACCACTCATTGTAGGCATACCTGCACTAGCATCATGTATACCACTATGAACTAGAGCTGTCAAGCTAGAAGAATTAAGCCAAAATCTATGCTAACAGGAGTCATGCCTCCTAGCTTGATAAGCAAAGCTTTCATATGAACCAAAGCTCCAGCTATGTGTAATGCTCACTCCACTACTTAACGTAATGGAGTCAATATTCCATGTTCCACTTCCTTACCTAGCCTAGACAAGGTGTTATCTTCCATAATCGGTGCCATAGGGGATAGACCAAAGATTGCTAGCACATTCTTGTTAGTTTCCAGAATGGCTATTTCCTTCAAGGACCTACCCGTAGACTCTCGCAAAACCATATCAAAGTGGTTTCCCTAAAACTCATTAAGCCAGCCTATCATTCCTATCTGGGCCATAAAGTATCAAAGCCAATCTCCCTACTGTAAAGTGCCACCCTCGACACCCGCCAGATAATCCAAACACTCGTGCTCAACATGATCAATTTTCTTGCATCAATAGCAAAAGTTTGGAAGATCCTCATCTTTAACATAAAACAAGCTTTTCTCCACATCTTCCCCCACCATCAATCCATGCTAAAGGGGCCTCATAATATCCAATAAAACTCTAATGCACAGTGAAGAGCCAAATATGTTTTTCATCACAATAATCCCGAACCTTTTGCCCAAAGTCTTAACTATCCTCTTTGTGAACCATTCAAATGGGGCATTTAGAATATGCACCTAAAAAACCACCCTATTAAAAAGTAAAATGAGGGCCTATCTCATCTCTAAAGCTGGTGTAGAATAATGAAATGATTGTTAAATGACCATGGTCCATTCCTGAAAATAGCTAAATGATCCTCATCTTTCTCAAAGTCTACAATAAAGAAATTGTCACTTGAATTTAAGCTAGATGAATGAAGAGTGAAAAGGATATGAAACCATTAAATCTGATAGACTATCGCACGTCTCATCTCATAGGCCTAAATGGCAAGCTTGTCCTTCCTTAGTGGTAAAACTCATCATGGTGAAATATTTATCCTAGCATTCCACCTCCAACAATGAGCACCACCCAAAATCACCCATAATTTGTGCACGTAACAAGAAACAATGTAAAACCACCAAGGAGACTGATAGCTGAAGTGAACCAAATTAGCAAAGAGCACTGGTTAGCCTTGATATGGAAGAACAAAAGAGTCATTCTAACTCAAGGAAGTTGTCACACACTGAGGCAAAAACTCTAACAGAGCCCATAAGGACTAGTCAAACCCAAACAATAATAATATGGATACTCGTGTTTGAGACTTGGGAAGTTTCAACATGTAAACTGGATGAAGATAAAAATCTTATTTGAGAAGTGCAATCTTTACAAGTTGATAAAAAGAGCAATTTACAGTTACTTTTAGAATTATGCTTGATAACATAGCTATCTCCATTAAATTTGAAAACCTACATTCCCCCATTTCTTTTTATACATTACCTAATACTAACTCTTAAAAATCTAATTTAAACTGTTTAATCACTTTTTTCTAATAATCTTAAACAATCTAGTAATTTATTTACTATAAATGAGTATTTAGAAAAGTGTTTTTGACAATTACACCCCTGAACTTTGGTGGTATTATATTTGTCTCTCTGAGGTTTGAAAACCTACAATTACAGCCTGTTTTTTTTTTTTACACCATCAATCAGCCATTAGTCAAAATTACAACTAGTCTTATTGAATTTAGTCTGATTTACAATTATGTCCAAAGCTTTGAAAACTTACAAGCCAATTTATTTGGCTTTAAGCTGCATTAAGCAGCTAATTTTTTTCACGTTGACCTGGTCAACAAGCATGCTCATTTAAGAGCAAGTAGAGGCTCTAGAACTCCTCATCATGAAAACACATCATTCTCACCAACCCATGCGTCCGCCTTCTAGGTGAAGTTCCTCTTGACCATCCAAGAGAGAGATTCAAGTGAGGCCCTCGGACCCTTCCACTGAATCTCCATGGCTAATTTATCTGAACTCTTTAACATGGGATCTTACCTTTCTAATAGCCGCACAACTAGTCTTTTCTCATATTTCTTAGAAATCACCAATAGCCATGGCCACCTTATCATCTTAACCACCACTGTCTGTTTTCCTTCCCTTAAATTCAGCCAAACCTAGAACCTAAAAACCTTCAAAATAAAAAAAAAAATTGTTCTTGGAAAATAAAGCCATCTAATTCATGTGAACACCTAGAGCTCCAGAAATGGGGCAAGGACATGATGAAAATCGAAAGATGATAAAAATGAAGAGAGATATTCAAAATTATGGGTTTAATTACAAGTTTATTTAGGATGTGATTCTCATGAACATAAGAAGATTCATATTTAAAATATTGATTAGTATTGTATTTATCAATTACTAGTTTATTTAGGATGAGAAAGAAGATTGCTCGATCGTGCAGGATAGATGAAGAAAGCTAGGTTGGCCGTGTGTAAGGAAAGGTGGAAATGGTGAGGAAACTTATGGGTCTGGAATCAGCAGGAACGGAGCAAGCTAGGACGAAAGATGCGTGCGTTGTGGGTGACCGGAAGATTGCAGAGGGGATGGCGGCGTCAATGATCCTATCACCAGATCTTCAAGATCTAGGAATGGAGGGACAATTGTGGTGTCTACGGTTCTGGAGGTGGTAGCGGCTACACATCAACTAGGTAGGCGTCATACGCAGATGGTGGATTGGGGTCACTGGAGGAGAAGGTGCCATTGCCTTTTACTTTAGCTTCGTCAGATTGAAAGGAAATTAGAGGGGAGTGGAGTGGTAGAAGGAATAAGAAGGAATTATTGATTGAAAACTTTGAGTGTAATTGTAAATTAAACTAAATTCAAGGAGACTAGCTATAATTTTGACTAATGGTTTATTGACGGCATTAAAAAAGTTGAGATAAGTGTAGGTTTTTAAACCTCGGGGAGATAAGTGTAATATCAGGTAAAGTTTAGGTGGTAATTGTAAAAAAACTTTTTAAAAAAACTATTTTGCTTTTACGGAGAAATAAAACTTAAAATTTAAAATGTCTATTAAATGTGAAATAAAATTACTAGTAGATAATTTAAAATTAGTATACGACAATTACCAAATAGTTTCGATTAATTATTAAAAAGTTTTTTTCAAACACTGTACAATAATAAGAGAAAAGTGTAGATATCTATACTTAGGGGTGAACCGTGATTGAAAACATAGTTCAGGGTGGGTAATTTACCCCAAAAAAAAAAACTAGCAAAAGTCCAACAGAAATAACTATGTTTGACATAATGGTAAAATTAAGAAATTCTCTGTATGAAATTAACCTACTAATTAGTTTCCTAGCCGCCAAATACTATTAGAATTACAATATTTAATGCAGCACATAAATACTGTACATGCATACCCCTCATATTTATTCAAATTTTAGTGTGGCCATGGCTCCCAAAAGTCCACAAGAAGCTCCTCACAGGTGGCACTACTACTTCAAAAGGAAAGGCAAAAGGAAAAACATTGAAATCAACAATAATCTCATCGGCTTCCAAAAAATAACAAAACGACGAACATAGAAATCGTACTGGTTAACTGTACAATGCTAAACATACACAAAGATAATGCTGCAAAAGCCATTGAAATTTATAATAATTTACAACTCTAACTTTTAAATTTATTGTTGGGATCATTTGTCACCATGATAAATGTGTTCCTTTTTGTCTGATCAAGAAACTGTTACATTTAATTGCCTGAGGGAAGGTGGTGCGCTTGCATTGGTGATAGACGTCCTTAGATTTCTTGATTCTTTCTCTCTCTCTGTTTTTTTTTTTTACAGCAAACAATGAACATCTTTTGTTCTTTACTATAATATGATTTCTTTTGCCTAGTGCTAGAATATTTCACTTTTTATTAAAGAATTTATTGGCGGAGAACTACACAGGATAAAAATAGGATGAATGAAATTAATGAATACTTCTTGTAAAAGATCTATCGATATTGACTGAGTGTTGTGATGGCCAGGGGCCTCATCGTTTATAGTCATGGTGACTGGTGGAGAGACTTCTGGGATGAAGAAGGCCTGGTGGAGTGGACCGCCCCAAGGAAAATGCCTAAAAGCTCAGAAACAAAAGGTTAGGAGGCCCCCGGAATGTTTTTCCGGGGGGGAGCCTCCGATGCCCAAGTCAGTGGTAGCTGAGAGAAAGGCAGAGAAAATAGCACAAAGGGCTGAGGAGTTTTGCCTGGTAATGGGAACCGTATTTTTCCAGCCAACCGTCCCCCTGTCTGGTGTTAACTCCTAGTATTTATAGGAGTGCCTAGCCCGTTCAGATCACGACACGTGTTCGGTCAGATGTTCCTGACTTTCTGGGCATAGGAGACAGATAGTAGGTTACCTTGAGCCATGTGCTGAGGCGGGCCACGATGTGATTTTGATGGCGTCAGCGTGGCAGAGCGCCTTTTGAGGCGGATTGTGGCGTCTGTGATTGGATGTGTCAGAGGCCTCCTTAAATGCTTCCGTAAATCTCCTGCCGTACTCCCGATGTCCCTGGGTGAGGTCGTCCTTTGGTTCGGACAGAGCCTCTTCGGGAAACAAGCCCCGAGTTCGGGGGTTCCCAGCTTCAGGGAGTTCCGCCTTCGGGGATATCATGTTCGGCTCGCTATGTCTGCTGCCACTTTTCCGAAGGCGATTTGCTCACGACCCTGGGGGGGCGAGTAGTGTCCTGGCGTGCCGGGCTCGGAGCTCTTCGGCTATCTCCCGAGGTGCTTGGTCACACCTTTTCCCGGGTAGCGCCAGCTTCTTCTGGCCATTCTTGTGGCAGGGAGTTCGGCCAGATAGAGGCGATAGCGTTTAGCTATCGCATGCCCCCCTTTGGAAAGCCGAATGAAGACTTCGGTTTTGCATCTCTTTCCTAGGTCGTCTATGGGAGTCTCTTTTGGAAGCATAACCTGTTCCGAGGATGTGCCTTTTGCCCGAAAATCACGGGCTCTTCGGCCTTGGCCCGTTCTTTGGTGTCTTCGAGGCGGAGCCTGTGCCGAAGATACACCTCTTGCCCGAAGGTCCTGGGCTGTTCGGCCATAGCCTGTCTCTTGGTGTCCTCAAGGTGGCCTGCTCTTTGTTTCTGCAGGTCTGTTTGGCCAAGCGTGTCAGTCTGAGCGGTGCGCCCCAGTTTTCTAGGGATATCAGAAGACGTGTCCCAATCAGGGGACGTGTCCCGGATTTCAAGGGACGCTTGGAGGACGTGTGCCCCATTTTTACGCAGTGGTTGACACGTGGCGCTTTGCCATTGGAGGAGAGTCGCGTCTGATACAGAGGGCGCGCCTTTTCAGGTGCAGAGAGCAGTTGCGGCGACGGTTCACCTCCAAAGGGCACTTATGATGATGTTTCGGTTACCCACTTCTGACATATAAATAGCCCATTCCATCATAAGTTCCTTTCGCTCTCTGCTTTGCCTCTGTTCTTGCATTTTTTCTTGCTTTCTGTGGCGGCACTTCCGTAATTAGAGCCTTTTTCCAGCCAACTTTCACGACGGCGTCCTCAAATTTTGGCAAATCTTTCGGTGGGTTTTTGTTTGCCAGTGCGTTTTGATCCCTGTGTTCTTCTGAGTTTTTCTCTGGAAACTGTTTTCTTCCGTTTTCAAACTCATTTTTGTGTCGAAAATGCCCATTCCTGAGAGCTGGCAGCCTCTTTTAGCCCATCCTTGTTGCACCACCCCTGAGAAGTTAGAGAGGTGGAAGAAAAAATTCTTTCTTCCCTCTTACGCCGTTACTAGGCTGCCTCGTTCTAGCCATTATGCTTTTTCAAACCATAGAAAGGAGGTTACCATTTTCCGAGCCCAACTGAAGGCCGGTCTTCGGTATCCCCCCCCGAAGATGGTGTGCGAGTTCTGCCAATTTCATGGCATTGCGGTGAACCAGCTTCCCCCGAACTCGTACTGCTATTTCAATGCCTTCCTGTGCATGTGTGGCATCTTCGGGACAGAACCCCATTTCAGGGTTTTTATGCAGTACTACAAGCTCTCTGTGGTCCCGAAGGGTGGCTTCTATTTCATGCTACCTCGGGGATCCGGGAGAAAGAAATTCATGTTCACCTTCGCCACTAAGGATAGCTGGCGGGGGTGGCAACAGAAGTTCTTCTTCATGAAGAAGGCTGAGGCCTGGTCGTACGTTCCGACCGAATGGGCTCAGGGCACACTGGATGCGGACGTTGCTGATCCGAGGATACTGCTGACCCCAGAGTTGGCTCCCGTGTTCGCGGATTTCGATGCCCGCATTCGGGCTGTTTCTGACTGGGATCCCGAGGTCTCTCCGCGCGCCCTTTACCCTTTTCCAATCAACTGGAAGTTGATGACCGAAGAGGTCCTTCGGGAACTAAAGGTGGTAAAGGAGCACGAGACTGACCTCGGGATGCCAGCTCCTGCCATCGCCGGGAAAGATTCCTGGTTGGTCAAGCTTCTTAAGGAGGAGATTTCTTTTGACATGCTTGCCGAAAGTGAGTTATCTTCTACTCCTTTGCTGCTTTTTCCTCGGACTTACGCTGATGTTTCTCTCCTGTTTCAGAGATGGGCGACGACACTGCCGCCTATTACAAGTCCCTTTTCTCCGGCCAAGGGGAGAAGGACGATCAGACGAAGAAGGCGGCTTCCCGAAGGCGGAAGGCTACTGGCGCGGGTCCTTTGGGGAAACGGGCAAAGAGAGCTGCTCAGGTTCCTCTAGAAGAAATTTCCGAGGAGACTGCCGAGGAGCCTGGGACAGCCGAAATTCCGGCGCCTGAGGGTGCTGCTTCCAAGGTCCCTCAACCCGACGTCCTTCCTCAAAGTCCTACCGCGTCGCAGGCCCTCCTTGATGTAGTGGTAGAAGTACCTTCTGCCGAGGAGCGGCGCAAGCAGAAGGGCAAGGGCATTTCGGCCGAGGAGGCCGAGGACGTTGTTGTCGAGGTCCCGCCAGGTTTGTTTCTAAGCAAAGTGTTTTTCCTTTATTTTTTCTGGAACGGCCTTCGTTTCCGACCTGCTTCTCTTTTTCGCCCTGCAGGGGAGCTACTTACCCCGAACTGGGCTTCCGAACACGCGGAGGCGAGGGCCTGCCGTGATGCCAAAGTCCCGCAAGGGAAGATACCGAAGGAGCCTTTCTGGACATTCAAGGAGGATATGAACTTGTACTCCTGGGACTGTCCTGAAATGGCCAAGCAGATTGCGAAGGGGGTACTCACCGAGGCCTCCTTCAAGGCTATAGCGGCGGCGCATCCGGAGGATAACACCCTCGCTGCGAAGATCACCGAGCATGCTGCTCAGGTATATCCTTCACAGCTCTTCCCCTTCAATTTTATCCTAAGTGTTTGGCTCTTACTGACCTTGCGTTTGATCTTCTTTGCAGTTGCTGGGGTATGCCGGCTTTCTCCGAGTTCGGGTAGCCAAGCAGACGGCATTCCGAGCTTCGGCCTTAGAAGCCCTAGAAAAGGCGAAAGCGACGTGCTCGGAATTGACCGCCAAGAACCAGCAGCTGGCAAATGCTGCGAAGGAGGAAGCTGCCACCATTCGGGAGGGGTTCCGAAAGGAGAAGGAATTCTTGATGGCGGACTCTTCCCGGAAGATTGCCGACCTCCGTAATGACGTGGCGGGGCTGCTTGCTGCAAACCAAGACCTTCTTCAAGACAAGGCAAGAAAAGAGAATATCATAGTTACGCTCTTGTCTGAGAAGAAAGCCCTTCAAGCCGAGGTCCAGTCTTTAAAGAAGGTGCCGAAGGGGGAGGAGCGGATAAAGGTGCTGAAAGAGGAGGTCGAGGATCTGAAGGACGAGCTTGACGACCTTGAGCTTAAGAAGAACAAGTCTGATCAAATGAACAAGGTCGCGTTTCAGGACGGCTTCTGTCTCGCTCGGCACCAAGTTCTCCAGAGGTTCCCAGGTCTGGACCTCTCTTTTCTAGAGGGTCTAAATATTCCTGGGGGACCTCGGTGGAAGTGGTCCAAGATCGAACATCTGAAGCTTCCTCCTTCAATTCCAGCGCGGAAGGTGGCGGAAAAGGGTGGACAAACGAGTGGCTCTCAGGACGCCGGGAACCCTTAGGCTTTTTTAGGGCCCCCCTTTTCCTTCCCTTATTCTGTACTCCTTCTTTGGGCACTTCTTTATTGTAAGGCAGCTTTGCTCTTAATGAAGATTTTTTTGGCTAAGTGTTTCTCCAAGTTTCTCTATTTCCATTTCCCCGAACGCGTTCGCTCGAGAGACTTCGGAAGACCTGCAATCAAAGAAACTCTTTTTCCTTCCTTTGTCCCGAGTGCGTTTACTCAAGAGACATTTGGGAGATTCTGAAAAAACTTGACTAAGTCTTTTTGCAGGCTTCTGTATTTCCAATTTGTCCCGAACATGATCGCTCAAGGGACTCCGGAAAACCTTCAGTCAAATTTTTGCTTTTCCAGATGTCCCGAGCATGTTTGCTCAAGGGACTTCGGAAGATTATCTCTGCGTTGGGTATGGCGAGTACTTCTGCGAGATTTTTGTTTTCCATCTTTCCCGAGTGTGATGGCTCAAGGGACTTCGGAAAATTCATATCTACGCTTTATCATGGCGAGCTTCGTTGCGGAACTCTTTCTTGCACAATTTCTGTACACTTAAGTACTTTTCTCAAGGCCATTCTGTGCAATCATAACTCCTCCCCTACGCCTTTGGCGTCGCCAAGCTTGTACACACCTTTTCGTACTTCGGCGAGAACCGGATAGGGTCCTTCCCAGTTTGGGTGAAATACGCCATGAGGTGGCCTGCGGGGTGCGAAGTCAGCCTTTCGGAGAACGAGGTCTCCATTCTTGACTTCTTTTGGCCTGGCTCGTAAGTTTATAGCCACGGCCACTCCTCGCTGGGAAGCTTTTCTTCTCAGTTCGGCATGATGGACATTGGATCTAAATATCTCGGCCATATGACTTTAAGACAGGAATACTTTTAGCCAATCATCCATGAGGATACACTAGGGCTCATACAATGATGCCACTTATGCCCTTGTCTTATGCCCTTGTCCAAAGTGACCATTGCCAACTATCCTCATCCCTTTGCTATATGGGGACTGAAATTAATTGGGGTAATGACCACTATTTCTGGATAGGCAATGTACTGAATACTGGTCGTGAACTACTTCACCAAATGGTTGAGGCCAAGCTCTTGGCAACAATCGTAGCTCCTTAGGTGATAAAGTTCCTCTCAATGAATATTTTCTACCACTTCAGTTGCTCACTAGCTATTATAAAAAATAACGGTAGGCACTTTGACAATGCCCAACTTAAAAAATATACTAAGGAAGCAAATTGGCAAGCATAGGTTACCAATCAGACCATAAAAAAAGGTCTAAAGAAAAAGCTTCTTAATTCCAGAGAAAGTGGGCAAAAGTGTTATAAAGTGTGCTATGGGACTATTGTATGACCTTTTGGTGGCTAATAAGGGAAAGTATTTTTTCTTTAATATATAGGATGGAGGGATTCATCCTAACTGAGGTAAGTCAACCAACATTTCATCTCTTAACATTCAATGCTAAAATAAATAATGGAGGCATGGGGACCAAATTTGATGTTGTCAATGAATTGAACGAAGATACCAGACTTCACATTATTGCTTTCAGATATAGGGTAGCTTAAAGTCAAGACACCAAGGTTAAGATGAAGTATATTTTGATAACAATGATGCTCCTTGTAAAATCGGAGTTGTTAGGATGAAATCTATGCTACAGAGCCTTAATATCCAAGTTGGATAGCCTCTATATTGTAAAAAGGAAGTGAACATGAGGTGTTTATAAATTATTGAATTCCTACAATAAAATGCTTCCTAGGACTTACCACTTCGAAAAACTACGATCTTACTTTACTCAATCTCCATTTACCAAGTCAATATTATTCAAGAAAATCTCCATATACCTCTATATGTTATCACTGTAAATTATCTTCATGCGTTCTTCGCATGCAAACAAGGCCTCATTCTAAAGAACTTGTAAATTAATGTAGGGATGCTAACCCCTTTACTTGAAAGGGCTAAGAGCCTAAAACAACAAGCAAAGGCCTAGTTGGCCATTGAGGTATCTTAGCTCTTCTTTAACAGCTACCTACTTCTGCACTTACTGTTTAGTAGCATTAGAAAGCTTCTTGAGCATAATCTTTTGCCTTTTGAGCTTGGTTTCCTACTCCTTAAGTATCCTATCCTTATCTACTGGTTGTTGCTTGAGCTAGTCTGCCTCAGTAGCCGCCTGGGTGCAAGCCATCGTCTTGGTTACAAGCCTCTACTTTAGGTACGTCTTATCTCAGTTCAACTTGTTTATCTGGTTAGATGCTTCCCAAATTTTTCCCTTTTGAATGACAAGTTTCTCTCTAATGGAAAAAGTCAAGACAAAATTTTGTAGGTACTTAATGATATATAAGCTTAAACCTCAAAATGATGCCACAGGACAAAGCCTCAACTGAAAAAGGCCCCAAGCCACTAGCATTAGCATGATGCCATCTCCCTCAATTAGGTGCCAATGATGGTCTAAAGGAGTGGAGAACCCCTAAAACATGGTGTCAGAGTCCCCTTTATCTTTTAAAATTGACTTCCTTCAAGTGATGGCCCACTAGGGGTCAAAAAATACACTAGGGGCAATAACCCTTTCTTCCATCTACTTTTTCTACATATTGAGAATGGTTGGGTAGTAAGACCTTTTTTCAAAAAGAGGGGTCAATTTTTTCCAGGAAGTCGAGAAAAACTGAAAGATCTTCTCGATGGCCCTCCTTTTCTAGAGGAAATGACCCTGTAAAAAAAGGAGCCTTTTTAATAGCCACCTCAGGGGCCCTTATTATAATCGCCCTTATTGGCACAAGGGGAAGAGGAGGACGGATCACTTGATGAGGGGCCAAATTAGCATGATCCTTCCCCTTCAATTTTTTTGGGAGTAGCCATATATAAAGAACTGAAAAAGGCAGACGATGCCAAAACTTTGTGATAAAAAAATATAATAATTTGATAAGGGCGAAAATTGCTTGCCCATGCTCCCCAACATGGTAGCCTCAACCTCACAGGCTTGAGAGTTAGATCCTAATCCCTTTTCCAAGACTTAGGAGGGTGTCAATCAAAACAATCCTCCATATTCCTAATCTTCATAGGTATCATAGTTGATGGAAAGGTTGTAAACTATGGCGGTGGAGTGGCCAAGTAAGCCTTTATTGGTGGGGCTATAAGATGCATATCCATTGGGGGCACAAACTAAAGCCTTCTAGCTTCGGCTATTCCATCAACCAAGTTCTTCTTATTTTTTAGTAGATCCATACTATGACAATGCAAACACGAGGACATTAAAATGAGTAGTATAGTTATAGGAAATGAAAAAAAAAAGGTGATTAAGTACCAAGACCCCAACAACCTTTGTTGGCCCATCCCACCATCTCAAATGCCTCAATCAATTATTCCTTATGCTTATGCTCCCAATTTGTTTTGCTTTCCACTCCTTTATAGGTCAAATGGGCACTGTTTATGCCCGTCCAATGAAGGGTCATCTCACCCAATCCCTTGTAGGGTAGAGGTAATGGGCCATTATTGTTCTCATTGGTGGCAACTGACTCTAGCCATGTTAGAAGACCCTTATATGCCTTTTCCCTCTTTGAGCCTTTGAATCACAGAGGCCATCTAATGATATCATGCTAGATGGTATCATTTCATTTGCAAGAAAAGTCCCATTGGGAATTATTAAAAATGAAGAAAAAATAATATTTCCATTGGCCCTAAACGTTCGTAAAGAGAGTGAGACAAAAGACTTATTGCACCACAAGGAATGGGGGACACATGGAAAGAGGCTAAATTTTTTTGGAGGTCTAAAGTGTAAAGCTGCAAAAACTACTTCAAGGATAGGTTTTATCGCTGCTAGTTTACAGTAGACAACAAAGGGATTCAAGTGGCTGCAAGAGTCAGGGGCCAATTGGAAAATGAGGGCCTTGTAGAATTCACAAAATTGCTTTATAAGGCGATGGAGTTGGACATGAAACCTATCTTGGACTTGAGAGATAAAGACAATGAGGGTGTCCTTGGCAACATTGGTGGGTGATTTGCCCACAACCTCCTTCCTCTTGAGAGCAACAATGGCCCTATTAAGCCAACACCATCGATGAAGGTTGACCTACAACGCCTTCCATGTGAGGCTAGTCTTCACTCTTTTTAGCTTCTTCAAGGTCGGGGAGAAAAAGAGCGTCGAGTTTTCCCCACCAACAAAGGAGGAAGGTGGCAAAGCGGGCATGAAATCTACCTAACATATACGTACAAGGTGCCAACTATGATTAAAGAAGGAAAACAGAATAAGGAGGTTATTGGAAATGGCAGCTAGCCGCCATGGAGGGAATCAGAAAAGAAAAGGAGAAGAACAAGGTTATCATAAAAGCCAAACAACATTTACATGATAATTGATCCTTGAACAACAATGAAAACAATAAATAAATTGATTGGTATGGAAACACCAGTGTGATCACTAGAAATAGTGAGCGAAGGCTAAAGAGCAAAGAAGGTGAATGATGCCCTGAGACATCTTCACTGGAAGGCATGGTGACTTCCAGGAGGACTTCCTGTGAGGGAGAGCGCCTGGAATTGAGGTTTCCCAGGGGAATGTGCCTGAAAAGCTCAGAGAAGAGGGTTAGGAGGTCCCCGGGGTGCTTTTCCGGGGAGGAGCCTTCGACGCCCAAGTCAGTTTCCTGAGGAGCTAAGAGGGAAGCACTAGAGTCTTTAGTGGGCTTGCCTATATTTTCTTGAGGAGGAGGAGTCAAACCATTTGCCAGGGTCTATTCCCTGGTATTTATAGAGAAGCCCAGCTCGTTCAGATGACGACACGTGTTCGGTCGGATGTTCTCTGAGTTTCTGGGCGTAGGGGGCAAGTAGCTGGTGACAGGCTCCTTGAGTCTTGAACCAAGACAGGTCGTGACAAGACCTGGACGGCGTCGACGTGTCAAATCACCGTTTGAGGTGACATGTAGCATCTGTGGGCGGCATGTCAGAGGCTCCTTAAATGTTCATACCGTACTCCCAAAGTCCCTGGATGAGGTCATCCTCTGACGTGGACGGTGCCTCTTCGGGAAATGTGCCCATAGTTCGGGGAGTTCCCTGATTCAGGGTTCTGCCTTCGGGTTGATCCTCTTTGGCTTGTAATAGCTGATTCTCTGTCTCTGAAGGCGATCTGTCTAGTACCTCGGGGGGGTAATAGTATCCTCGCATTCCCTGACGCTCCGAGTTCGGGTCAGGTAGAGGCGATAGCCCTTCGGCTATCACATGCCCCCTTTTGGAAAGCCGAAGTGGAGACTTCGGTTTGTAGTCTTTTCGAGGATGCTCTTTGGGAGTTTTTAGGGAGTAAAACCTGTGCCGAAGGTACACCTTTTGCCGGAAGATATGGGCTGTTCGGCTATGGCCTGTCTTTTGGTGTCTTCGAGGCAACTTACTTCTTTCCTTTTTCCTTTTGCAGGTCTGTGCAACGTCGCGTCGCATGACCAGGCGTGTCAGTCTAGAGCGGCGCGTCCCATTTTTTTAGGGGTGTCAGAAGGCGTGTCCCCTATTTTGATGCGGTGGCTGACATGTGGCACACTGTCATTAGAGGAAAGTCACGTCGGTTATAGAGGCGCGTCTTTTCGGATGCAGAGAACAGTTATGGCGACTGTTCGCCTTCAAGGGGTACTTATGACGCCCGTTCGTCTACCCACCTTCGGCCTATATATAGCCCATTCCATCATAAGTCCCTTTTTTGGTTTTGCTTCTACTCTTTTCCCTTGCTTTCCGTGGCGGTGCTGTTTGACAAAGTTTTTTCCGGCAATCTTTCACGACGGCGACTTCAAACCTAGATTTTGGCAAGTCATTTGGTGGGTTTTTTATTTCCAGAATCCTCTGATTTTTAGAGTATTTTCGGAAGTTGTTTTCTTTCCTTTTTTCAAACTCGTTTCTTAGCTAACATGCCTGTTCCCGAGAGCTGGCAACCCCTTTTGTCTCACCCTTGCTGCACCACCCCCAAAAAACTAGCAAAATGGAAGAAAAAGTTCTTTCTTCCTTCGTATGCCGTTACGAGGTTGCCACATTCTGACCAATTTTGCTTTTCAAACCGTAGTAATGAGGTGACCGTTTTCCGAGCCCAATTGAAGGCCGGACTTCGGTACCCTCATCCGAAGATGATTTGCGACTTCTGCCAATTCCATGGCATTGCCGTAAATCAACTTCCGCCGAACTCATACTGCTATTTTAACACCTTCATCTGCATGTGTGGCGTCTTCGGGATAGAACCCCACTTTGTTATTTTTATGCAGTACTACAAGCTTTTCGTGGTCCTGAAGGGTGGCTTTTATTTCATGCTACCTCGGGGATCCGGGAGCAAAAAATATATGTTCACCTTTGCCACTAAGGACAGCTGGCGAGGGTGGCAACAAAAATTTTTCTTTCTGAAGATGGAGAAGGCCTGGTCGCATGTTCCGACCAAGTGGGCTCAGGGAAAGCTGGAGATGGACGTCGTAGATCCGAAGATAATGCTAACTCCGGAGTTGGCTTCTGTCTTCACGGACTTCGACGGACGTATTCGGGCTGTCTCTGACTGGGGTCCCGAGGTCTCCTCGCGCTCTCTCTACTCCTTCCCCATTAATTGGAGGTTAATGACCGAGGAGGTTCTTCGGGAGCTAGGGGTAGTGAAGGAGCACAAGACTGACCTCGAGATGCCAGCTCCTACCATCGCCGGGAAGGATTCTTGGTTGGTGAAACTCCTTCAGGGGGAAGCTACTTTTGAAACTTTCTTCGAGAGTAAGTTATCTCTGGCTCCCTTTGTTATGGTTTTCATCTTGGACTCACGCTGATATCTTCTTTCTTTTCTAGAGATGGGCGACGGCACTGCTGCCTTCTACAAATCCCTTTTCACTGGCCAAGTTGAGAAGGGTGAGCAGACAAAGAAGGCTGCTTCCCGAAGGCGGAAAACGTCTGGGGCTGGGCAATCTGTGGCCAAACGGGCGAAGAAGGATGCGCCCCCTCCACTCCCAGAGATTTCCGAGGAGGTGGGCGAAGAGCCCGAGGCTGCTACTGTTCCGTCGGCCGAGGTCATTGCTGACCTCACTGCTCAGAGTCCTACTCCTTTGGTGACTCTTCTGGATGCTTTGGTAGAGGCCCCTTCTACCGAAGAGCGACGTAAAAGAAAGGGCAAGGGGATTTCTACCGAGGAGGCTCAGGCTTCCGACGATGACATCGCCGAGGTGCCAGCACGTTTGTTTTTCTAACAAACTGTGGTGCCTTCTTTTTTGTGGGCTATGAGATTTTCTTGCCTTGACCAATTTTTTGTTTTTTCCATGCAGGGAGATATCATCTCCGGGTTGGGTGGCCGAGCACGCCCTAAAGCGGGCCCTTTGGGATGCCCATATCCCGAAGGGGAAGGTCCCGAAGGAGTCTTTCTGGACGTTTACGGAGGACATGAATTTGTACTCCAGAGACTGCCAGCAAATGGCTAAAGAGATCTCAAAGGGGGTGCTTACTGAGGCCTCTTTCAAGGCCATCGTGGAGGCTCACCCTGACGATGACTCCCTTGCCACGAAGGTCTCTGAGCACGCTGCCCAGGTACGCCTCTCACCTTTGTGTTTTTCCTTTTGATTTCCTCTAAATGTCTGCCTCTTCTTCTTTGCCTTACTAAATTTGTCTTTGTTTCTCTACAGCTGCTGGGGTACGCTGGTTTCCTCAGAGTTCGGGTGGCGAGGCAGGCGCTGTTCCGAGCCTCAGCCTTAGGCACCATAGACCAATATAAGGCCAAGTGCTCGGAACTGGCCACACAGAACGTGCAGCTGGCTCAAGCTGTAGAAAAGGAGGTTGCTGCCGTTCAGGAGGAGTTCCTAAAGGAAAAGGAAGAACTTTTGAAGGACTCATCCCAGAAGATTTCTGACCTCGGCTCCCAGGTGGCGGAGCTGATTTCGGCGAATGAGGCAATTCAAAAGGAGAAGTCAGAATCTGAGGCTTTCCTGGCGAAGGAGCTTGAAGAGAAAGCCACGCTTCAAGCCGAGGTCCAGTCTTTGAAGAAGGAGCCGGAGAAGAAGAAGATGAAGGCGCTGAAGAAGAAGGTCGCGGATCTGAAGGAGGACCTTGAAGACCTCGGTGTCGAGAAGGACAAATCTGACCGGATGACCAAAGTTGGTTTTCAGGACGGGTTTTGCCTCGCTCGGTATCAAGTTCTTCAAAGGTTCCCAGACTTAGACCTTTCTTTTTTGGAGGCTCTGAACATTCCCGAGGGGCCTCGGTGGTCTTGGTCCAAGATTGAGCATCTGAACCTGCCCCCCTCACTTTTGGCGCCGAAGGTTGTGGAGAAGGACGCAGGAGCTGGTGGCTCCCGGGACGCTAAGAATCCGTAGTTTGTTCTAGGGCCCTTTGCCTTATTTTCCTTCTCTTTTGTACTTCTTCTTCTGGCAATCTTCCTTCTTTGTATGCAAATTTGTCTCAATAAAAGACTTTTTTTAGAAAATTTGGCTAAGTGTTTTTACGAGATTTTTTGTTTCCCTTTGTCCCGAACTCATTCGCTCGAGAGACTTTGGAAAACCTTATCTGCGCTTAGTGTCGCGACTTTCTTTGCGAAATCTTGACTCGTACAACTTATGCCCAAGAATTTTGGCTAAATCTTTTGCCAGGTTTTCTCTATTGTCCCGAACACGTTCGCTCAAGAGACTTCGGAAAACCTCATCTGGTCGGCCACTTTTGCGGAATTTGCACTTCTTATGCTTAAGACTTTTTGGCTAAGAAACTTTCGTACTTAGAGAATTTTTTGAACTTGTACGGCACAATCTTCTTTGCCGAGATCCTAAGTATAGAATTTTCTCAAGGCGTCTGAATGCCACGTATTTTTTAATTCTATACCTTCGGAATCACCGAGCTTGTACACCCCTTTTCGTACTTTGGCAAGGATCAGATAGGGACCTTCCCAGTTCGCGCGAAATACCCCGTGGGATGGCCTACGAGGTGCAAATTCATCCTTTCGGAGAACAAGGTCTCATTTCTTTATTCCTTTTGGCCTGGCACGTAAGTTTATAGCCGTGGCCATTCTCTACTGAAAAGCTTTTCTTCTCAGCTACGCTATTTCCCTGTGTTCGCCGACGAGGTCGAGCTTGGTTCTTAGGCCGAGGTCATTTCTACTTTCATTAAAAACTTGTACTCGGATTAATGGTTGCACTACCTCGATTGGGATGATGGCCTCTGTACCGAAAATGAGTGAAAAAGACGTTTCCCCTGTTGCGCTTCGGGGTGTTGTTCGGTAGCTCCACAGTACACTTTGGAGCTCTCCTGACCATTTCCCTTTTGCTTCCCCCAGCCTCTTTTTCAGACCATCTTTTATGGTCCTATTATATACTTCTACCTGCCCATTGCTTTGGGGGTGAGCTACTGGGGCGAAGTGCATTTTTGTTCCGAGGTCATTGATAAATTCCTGGAACCCTTTGTCTATAAACTAGGATCCATTATCAGCTACTAGAACCCTTGGTATGCCAAATCTGCATACGATGTTCTTCCATACGAACTTCTGCACTTCTTTTGCCGAGATAGTAGCCAACGGTTCCTCCTCGACCCATTTGGAGAAATAGTCTACTGCTACTACGCAGAATTTCACGCCTCCAGGCGCTGTTAGGAGTGGTCCTATGAGGTCTATGCCCTAGACTGCGAAAGGCCAGGGATAGTCAGCCGAAGTCACCATTTCCGAGGGTGTCCTCTGGATATTTGCGTGTTTTTGGCAGTTACCACATTTTCGGACAACTGCCTAGCGTCCTTTCTCAGGGTAGGCCAAAAGTATCATTGGCGTAGTATTACTGCCGCCAGGGCGTCGGTTCCAATGTGTGAACCACAAGCGCCTTCATGGACTTCTTCGAGGATCATTTCAGTGTCCTCTTCGCCAACACACCTCTGTAAAGGATTTGCATATCCCTGCCGATACAGTTCTTCGCCTATTAGGAAGAATCGCCAGTAGCGTCTTCGCACTTTTGCAGCCTCGATGGGGTCTTCGAGGAGCGCGTTGTTCGCAAGATACCTTTTTATCGGGTCTTTCCAGCCTTTTTCCGAAGTTACTATGCTCAGTACTTCAATGCTCGGGCGGCTTAGTACCTCGGTGCATGTTTTTGATTTCAACAAGCAGTCTGCTTCGGCGTTATCTCGTCGAGGTACATTTTCGATCCGTATGGTATCGAACTCCCGAATGAGCTTTGTCACCAGTTCGTGATATTTTGCCAAGATTGGGTCATTCGCCCCATAGTCTCCAGCCGTTTGCCGAACTACCAGCTGGGATCACTGTGGGCTTTCAGATTTCGCACGCCAATTCTTCTGGCTAGGCGCAATCCTGCTATAAGGGCTTCATACTCAGCCACATTATTGGTGACGTTAAAGCTGAACTTAATAGCCTTCATTACTTCAAGGCCTTCGGGACCTCTGATAATTACCCCAGCTCCCTGGTGTTCGGACCCCGAGGCTCCGTCGACGTACAAAGTCCACTCTGGCTCACCTTCGCTTGGATCTGGATGGCTATCTTCGGTGGTGGGTACTTCGGCAATGAAGTCTGCTAGAGCTTGAGCTTTTATGGCTTTTCGAGGTTCATAAGTGATGTCGTGTTCGCCAAGCTCTATGCACCATTTGGAAAGCCTTCCCGAATGATCAACTTTTCTCATGACATCGTGCAGAGGTAGACTGCTTCGAACGATGATAGGGTGAGCCTAAAAATATGGTTGCAGCCTTCTTCCTGCTAGCACCAAGGCATATATAGCTTTTTGCAACAGAGGGTACCTGACTTCGGCGCCATGCAGGGACTTGCTTACGTAGTAGACTGGCCATTACTTCGCCCCTTCTTCTTTCACAAGGACCGAGCTTACGGCTTTTTCTGTGACGGCGAGGTATAACACAAGGGGCTCTCCCTCGCGAGGTTGCCGCAAAGTGGGCAGACCGGCTACGTAGATTTTGAGTTCCTCCCAGGCCTTTTGGCAGTCTTCACCCCAAGGATGGTCATTACTCCCGAGGTTGTCCTCCTTTTTTGCTGCCTTAGTGAGGACTTTGAAGAATGGTCGACACCGGTCTCCATATCTGGAAATAAACCTGCTGAGGGAGGTTATCCTTCCGGTGAGCCTCTGCACGTCTTTTATTGTGGCAGGAGTTCGGAACTCGAGTAGAGCCTTAATTTTTTCTGGGTTGGCATCAATGCCTCTTTCTGATACCATGTACCCAAGGAATTTTCCCGAGGTTACTCCGAGGATGCACTTTTCGGGATTAAGGCGGATCCCGAAGGCTCTGAGCTGGTGGAAAGTTTCCTTTAGATCTGCGACGTGGTTGCCAGGCAGTTTGCTTTTGACTATCATGTCATCCACATATACTTCCATGTTTCTCCCTATTTGGTCGTTGAAGACCTTGCTCATCAACCTCTGGTAGGTGGCTCCTGCGTTTTTTAGCCCGAAAGGCATCCTGATGTAGCAGTATGTTCCTCCTTCGGTGATGAAGGCGGTTTTTTCTTCATCTTCAGGGTCCATCCTTATTTGATGATACCCACTGAAGGCATCTAAGAAAGTTAGGAGCCCGTATTCGGCAGTTGAGTCTACCAATTGGTCTATCGGTGGGAGAGAGTATGAATCTTTCGGGCAAGCATCGTTCAAGTTTATGAAGTCGATGCACATCCGGAGTTTGCCGCTTCCTTCTTTTGTGGCAACTACCACATTGCTTAACCATTCAGGGTACTTGACCTCCCCGATGACATCGGCTTCTAACAGTCGTTGGACTTCGGTTTTGACAAAGTTACTTTTATGAACTGAGATGCCTCGCTTCTTTTGCCGGACGGGCTTTGCTTCCGGACTTACTTTGAGGCTATATTGAATTATGTCAGGGTTTACCCCGGGCATGTCTTTCGGCGAGTAGGCAAACAGATCTTTATTTGTCAGTAGAAAAAATGCAAGTTTTTCCTTGTCACCTTCGGCCAAGATTTTCCCTATTCGGGTATTTTGGCCTGGGACAAGTTTTACTTCTTCCATTTCCGCCTTCGCGGGATTCTCTGCCTCGCCCTTTTTTGGTGTTTTTGCTTCCACAGCTTGCGCGAAGTTGTTTGCTGGAGCCTTTCGTGTTTTGACGAACACCTTCCTTACTTCGCCTTGATCTATGAAGATTTCCGCATCTCCATCCTTGGCGGCGAAAGTGACGGTTAAGTACTTGACATCAGGGCGAATGTGCAGGTTTTCCTGTGTCTGTCTTCCAAGGAAGGCGTTGTACGATGAAGGGACATCCATAACGATGAACCTTGCCATTGTGGAGGCGTACAACTCTGCTGTCCCAATCACCGAAGTCCCTTTCAGCATCAAAGGGAGATCGATCCATCCGAGGACGGGCAGTTCGGACGGACCTACCCCGAAGGTAGGCGAGGTGACGGGCTTGAGGTCGCTACTAGATACACCCAATCTCGGCAGCAAGTGTGAAAACAGGACGTCGGCATTTGATCCGTCGTCAAGCAGCACTCTCTTGACGTCCCAGTTTCCTATTCTCGCCATGATCAATAATGGGTCGTCATGGGGAAAAATGACGGCGGAACCATCCTTTCGGGCCAGCTTTTTTGTTGGACTTTGATACTCCATAACTGCTATTTCTCTGGCCTTCTTCTTTCTTTCCGAGGATGGCAGTCCCGTTATAATTGTTTGTATGATTCCCGCTGGAGGTGGGGGGCGCCTTTTCGGACTTCGGTTTCTCCGCCTGTCGGAGTCGTAGTCCTCATCTTCTGCCTTTCCTTCCTTCTCTTTTCTCTCTTTCGGGGAAGGCATCCGCAGATAACGCCGAAGTTGGCCCTGTTTTATCAGCGACTCTATATACTTTTTCAATTGGGAGCAGTCTTCGGTGTAGTGGCCGTGGTCGCGATGAAACTGGCAGAACTTCTTTATATTCTTTCTGTTGTTGGCGGTCATGGCCCGTGGCCGCTGAACCTGAGTTCCCTGCCTTTCCATTGTCATGAGGATGTTGGTCCTTGTGGTGTTCAGGGGTGTGAAAATGGGGAGTTTCCTTCCTCGCGTTCTCCGAGGTCGGCCTACCTGTTCGGTGGGATACCGGGTTTGCTGGCTGGACCCTTCGGCCCGGGTGTGATCGGATTTCGGTCCGCCCATTCTCAGTTCTTCGGCTGTCATGTGGTGTTCGGCCCTTCGGTAAAATTCGCCCAGCGTGTCCGGGGGGTCCTTGGAGAATTTGTAAAACAGCTGCGAGTCCCTCCGAAGGCCCCGTGTCATCGCAAGGATGCGTACTTCGGGCCGAAAGTCTGGGACACTCAAGGCCTCTCTGTTAAATCTCTCGACATAGTCGCGGATGGTCTCTCCAATTTTTTGCGCTATGTCGAACATCTGAACTGGCATCTTCGCCGTTGGCTGACTTCCGATAAACTGCTGCGTGAAGGCTGTGGATAACTCCTGGAACTCCATGATGGTTCCTGGGGCCAATGAATTATACCAGGCTGTTGCTGGCCCAGTGAGAGTGACCTTGAAACATTTGCACAAGGTAGCGTCGTCGGCACCGTGCATCATCATGCTGCGTCTGTACTTGGTCAGATGGGCCTGTGGATCAGTACGGCCATCATAAGTTTCCAGCCGAGGTACTCTAAAATCACCTGGCATGGCTCCCTCAACTACATCTTGGGTGAACGGGGACTCGTCCCCACAAAAGGTTCCAGACAGCCTAGCCCAGACGGGTTTGCGGGCCACCTGTTTCTCCACTCTGTCCAACCTCACCAATAGCTTCTCCATAAGGATCGTGGCGCTAGGTTCTTCTTCTGGGAGGGGAGATTGTCAGTGCCTTTTCGGAGAGTGAGTTCAGCGCTGAGAGGATGGGGACCTCGCCTCAGGTGACTGGCTCCTCCTGTGTGTGATTTTGGGTCGTCTTGACCCCGCTTGTCCCGTGAGCCGTGCCCTGAGGGGCATGTTTTCTGTTGAAGACTCCTCTCGTGGGTCTCCGCATCCCGAACTACAATGGGTTGGTTTGGGACTTTTTTCCCAAGGGTGTGCTGGCGAAGGAGGCCTTTCGGCTTGAGCTTGTTGCGGCCACTTTCGGTCTATCTGTTGTGTCATTTCAGCCACAACAGAACGTTGAAAGTCGCACAGAAAGCTCATGGTTATGACCAGAGGACGCTCTTCCTCAGGCGTGGAAGTCCCTGGGAGGGCTTGCTCAGTGGCCGGTTGGACTTCAGGCGCGGACGGGGAGCTTGGGAGCCCCTTGTCCTTAGAACGCCGAGTCTCAACGACGGCGACCCAAGGATGGTTTCCCACAGACGGCGCCAAATGATGCCCTGAGACATCTTCACTGGAAGGCATGGTGACTTCCGGGAGGACTTCCTGTGAGAGAGAGTGCCTAGAATTGAGGTTTCCCAGCGGAATGTGCCTGAAAAGCTCAGAGAAGAGGGTTAGGAGGTCCCCGGGGTGCTTTTCTGGGGAGGAGCCTCCGACGCCCAAGTCAGTTTCCTGAGGAGGTAAGATGGAAGCACTAGAGTCTTTAGTGGGCTTGCCTGTATTTTCTCGAGGAGGAGGAGTCGAACCGTTTGCCAGGGTCTGTTCCCTGGTATTTATAGAGAAGCCCAGCCCGTTCAGATGACGACACGTGTTCGGTCAGATGTTCTCTGAGTTTCTGGGCGTAGGGGGCGAGTAGCCAGTGACAGGCTCCTTGAGTCTTGAACCGAGACAGGTCGTGACAAGACCTGGACGGCGTCGGCGTGTCAAATCGCCATTTGAGGTGACATGTAGTGTCTGTGGGTGGCATGTCAGAGGCTCCTTAAATGCTCATACCGTACTCCCGAAGTCCCTGGACGAGGTCGTCCTCTAACGCGGACGGTGCCCCTTCGGGAAATGTGCCCATAGTTCGGGGAGTTCCCTGATTCAAGGTTCCGCCATCGGGGAGATCCTCTTCGGCTTGCAATAGCTGATTCTCCGTCTCTGAAGGCGATCTGTCTAGTACCTCGGGGGGGTAATAGTATCCTCGCGTTCCCTGACGCTCCGAGTTCGGGTCAGGTAGAGGCGATAGCCCTTCGGCTATCAGTGAAAAAGGTTTAGGAAGTACCAAAGCAAGGTGAATAGTAAAGAGAGGAATGGTAAAGGCCTTATGTTTTTATAACCCTAAAGGGCTTCTTTGCTTCCCATCTCAAAAACTGCCACCATCATTACCTTTCTTAAAAAAGCAAAAGCAACAGGCCATGTGGCATTTGACTACCGCAAAAAATCGCACGCCATCAAGTCATGTCTATTACATGCATTAGGTAGGTGTCATTTCAACTCTTATTATATCATTAAAAAAGGATACATGTCCCATCAAAGTGTCAACAGGGCTATCTCATTCTCTAATAGGCATTGTTTCACTTTCTATCCTTAAAAGGTGTCATTACCCCCTTCCATCTACGAAAGGCATTGTTTTGCTAGTAGACGCATTGTTAAAAATGAGGTATGGTTTCAAGACAATGTGCCTCATAAAAAGTAGGACTCCAATTTTACTATTATACATACAGACACACAGATATATGTATATGCATGTATTATTGTTTCTACTTATTTCCTAATACTAATTTTCATATTGTCAAGCTTTGCAATACTGGCGTCAAAATATTACATGTACTGGTAGTAGTATGTTACCTATCAAATTGCTTAGGTAATTAATGGAATATGAGACTTGAATAACTTTCTTTCAGAAAGACATTTATTTTTTATATCTTTTTTTTTTCATTTATACCTTAGATATTTTTGTAATTTAACTATTATGTCAATGCTTTGGTTGTTAGATATTATTCAAAGTTACTTTCTGAGTTTGTTTCAGAAGCAGATTTCAATATAATAACCACTTTTAATTACTTTTTAAAAATCTCATCTAATTAAAAGAGTTATAAAATTCCTTTTTTCTTGGTGTAACTTTTTTCTTTGTAATATCATTATACAGTTAATGGAGGCAATTCAGGCATTTAATTCGGAGAGATCAATAGATTTTAAGTATCATGAAAAGCATGAAAGAAAAATATCCCTCTGTCTCGCAAAACTTGTTCAATTTACTATTAATAGTAATTAAAAAAATTTTTTGTTCAAGATTTCCTATAGAAATATAACTTTTTATATGAAATTCATACCTTAAAGCTCATGGGCAACCAATTTTGCTTCACTACTGACGTAAACCAGTAGCTAAGCTTCATATTTGCTCAATTAGAAGGCCTCACAATTACCCCTGATGCAAGAAAAAGTCTTCCTCCCGTGCCTACTGCTAGATTTGCATTGAGTTTGATAGAATCTTTTTGCCGCTTGCTCTCTATTAAGTATCATAGAACTTCACATGAAAGTTCTCCAACTCTCCAATCCTGCTTTGCAAACATTGCCTACGTAAAAATGGAGAGTTCTAAAAAACATAAGACACCATTCTTTTATTCGACATGGTCTCATGTCATGTAATTAATCCCTTGGTGAAACTCATCCCAGGGATTTGGGTCCACACATTACTTTTGGGATATGAGTCCCATTTAGGGTTTCAGGCCTCATTAAACTTAATTAGGCCCACAACCCTATACTTTTTGGAAGTTGGACCACAAAAGGACAAGTAACCTAAATCTAACAGTTCAAGGGACAATCATTTAATCTATTGGTCTTAAACTTTAAGGCATAAAACCCCAAAAGCCTATATAAAGGCGTTTATTATAATACATTAGGTATGAAATCATTCTCCTTGGAATTAACACCCTTACTGGAAATCTTACTGACTCAAAGCATAGGAGTATCTTTTGCAGGTCTCTATACTCATCTATCTAAGGTGTACTCTTGTGAAGAACCTCATTTTATAGTATCAAGGCTGTGTGCCCAGGTTAGTGCACCATCATCGCCCTACCTCTATTTATGTGCTGCCACTAGAAGCGATTCAAACATTTCTAAATATCCTCGTAAATACCTAAAAGAATTTTGTAGAATGCAATAGAATATACTAGAATAGTAATAGCCTCCATTTTTTATCAAAAGTTCTGTCCCAACTTGAGAAAAATTTGTTTCCTACACCCTTGAACCATCTTAGTCACCTTTTCCTTCAAGTAACCAAAGGATTCATTTTTCCTGCTACCTGCAGAACGTAGGGATGCCCAAATGTTTACAAATCCTTCCACCCTTTTCTTTTCCAAACATCAAGACAAAGACTCTCTAATGTAGGAGCAAGTAGGAACTAGAACCAAAGAGAGAGCACAAGAAAGAATAAGAGAATCAAAGGGTGAAAACAAAAAATAAATCCAAAGGAAGGCAAAAACTAGATTTTTATATCATAAAAAACTAAAAGTTGACATGACATAGAAAGCCTTCTATAAAGGCATCTTAATACTAAACCAAACCCCATAATAACTAGGAAAAAAATATAGAAGCACCAATATGGTTTAATCTACCCTACACTTTAGCCTCTATATTTTTAAAAATCTATACTTTACCTCATGCTTCCATTACAACATCTGACAACAACTTCTGAAACCTTACTTTAAACTGTTTGGTAATTATGTTCCAGCAATTTAAAAATTTTTTATATTTTTTCGTAGCCGAACGACCTTTAAAAAGAAACACTAATATGCATTTAGAAATAGAAAAATGCATTTATAGAGAAACAAAATTTTGATAATTTAAAACTTCTATTAACTATAAAAAAATATTAAATGTATTAAAATTTCTGAAAAATAACTATAGGACAATTTAAATTAGGATTTTAAAAGTTGTTATCAAACAATATAAAAGAAATAGAGGCAAAGTATATGTTAAGGTAAACCTCAGTAGGGTAATTGTAAGTTTCCCAAAATAACTAATAAGGAAACCAATATTTATTAATAGAACCTTACAATAACCATAAATAACCTAAGAGATATAGATTATTCCTAAAATATACAAATTGCTTATAAGTATAGAAATCACACATCACGAAAGAAAATAAATGTCCTAAATAATAGTTTACTTTCTTATACAACATCATTCAAGTGGTCCTTGAGCTTTGTAATAGCGAAGAACGAAAAAGATCACTTTAAGTGTCAACATGTTTCAAGATGAGTAAAACTATGTGAAATCCAAGATCTCATATTGTTCAACCATAAAAACTTCCATCTGAACCTTTTTAATGTCATCTATAAGCTTCAATTCCATGCCAACTTTACTATGAACAATTCCATATTTCTTAAGCAATTTAGAACCATTCATAAGAATATTATATGGACTTTCAAGTACACCATAATCTTCCACTTAGGTGTTAACTTTATCTTCTAGATCATCATCTTGAAGCTTAAAATCAATTGAGTCAGATGCATTAAGTTCAACATCATCTTCTAATTGTTTATCCTCAACTCCTAGCTGAATATGTGTAATTCCATCATCAATTACTAAAGCTTATTGGGCAAAAGTCTACTCTGGCTCCACTTTCAATGTCAGTAGGAGCACAATCCTCTTCTATACTAGATCTTTCTACACTATTTTTACTTGTAACTATTGAGTTGTTGACCTCCATAAGTTTGTCTTCTTTACTAAAAAAGCTCTTGTTCAATCCCACAAAGGCTAGCATGTATGTCATACACTCCTCTAATAGAAATTCACACTATTCATTTTTAATTTGTTGTTTCAACCTTTGAAGTTTGCCTTTTTTGTGCTTCATTAGATTGTTAAGGTTTAAGTACTCTAATCTAAGTAAGGCAAACTAGGTTACTCCAACATATATGTCCTTTTGGATGAACAACTTTACCAAGTATACTCGATCACCATAAATCTCATTCTTTAAATTCAAAACCTTTTTTTCCCAAGGTCAAATGGTTGAATGGATGAATATTTTCAATAGTACCAATCATAATTTCTATCTAGCAATCACTATAAATAGCTTCCCAGTCTAAGAAATGTGCCACTAGAGATGTAGACCAATAACTTGCATATTGAACAATAGCATAATAACAATAGAATCCATCAAGCACAACAACATCCTAAACATGGTCATAAGATGCAAAAACTTTCTAGAGCAACTCACTAGTAATAGGATATGAGAAATTATGCAACTTAACTAGTATAAAACAACTGGCTTTTGTAAAGGCTCTCCAAGTACTTCACCAAACTTGCATGCTGAGGTAAGTAAATCCTAAGTTATTTCCATCAAATAAGTTTCATTAAATAAGGAAAGCAAGCTAAGGTTAAGTTGAGTTCCAAAGTGTAATTGTCACCTCAAGGGCAAAGGTGATCAAAATTTTAGTGAAATTAAGTTCATGTAAATGTTCTGAACTAAATAAGTTAAGACCATAAGTATTTCTAACCATTTGAACTAAAAGTGGAAGTTAAAAGTGAAAAAGGCATTAAGTAAGGAATTGAGCTATTATGTCTTATAATGGCTTAAGTGGCTTAAGGCAAAGTGTTTAGGTAAGAAAAACCTTTCAATGGGACCAAGGAGTGTTGGTGTAGGAAGAGTTTAAGTGGACTAAGTGAATCAAAGCTAAGTTTGAAGGCCAAAGTGACAACTGGAAGAGAATTAGGCTAGGTAGGTGTAGTTGGTTATAATGGAAGGAGGATGGCACTATTCATCATCTCCTCTATTTGCAAGTTTTTGGTAAAAACCCTAAGGTAAATATCTTTGATCCTTGTGGGTTAGTTTTAAGCTTTTTAAATGGTTATAAATGGTCTTAATTTCATGCCCTTGGTGTCCAATTTGGTTGATTTCAAGCATGAAACTCAAAGGAACTCCATGGAACTCAAAGGAACTCTATGGAGCTCAAGTGTGCTTGTTGTTTGTTTCTTTCTTTAAAGATGATTTGAGGTAAGGGATTTAAGTTAATTTAGCTTAAATAATGAATAAAAGTGTAGATTACATGTGGGAATGAAGTAGGGACAAGACCCATGTGAATTGGCTTTGGGGATTGAAAGATTAAGTAAGTTTCACGCAAGATAGCACACTATCGCGCAAAGCTGGAAGTGCATTGGCTATGCGTTGCTGCATCTTTGCAGCGATGCTTAATGGTGATGCATCACCAATAACACTTAATGGTGACGCATCGCCAAAGCATAAGTCCCTCAAGCTCGGGGCATCCTAGGAATGTCTCAATCTCTCGATTGTCATTCCTAGGCCATTCTAAGATGTTCCGTAGCCTCAGTTGGTTCAGGAACTTATTCCTAAGTTGGGAATTATGCATTATTTATGTGGTAGCTAAGTGGTGTGATTAAGTTAGGGTAAAGAATGATGGCTAAGGAAGTTAAGGTGCTCAAGATGTTAAGGGAGCACTAAGGGGAATAAGGCAAGTTTCAGGCTCTTTATTTGTCTAAGTGGGAGGTCTTAGACCTTTTGGGCTACCAAAAGGATACCTAAGAGGATCCCAACCAAACCTTAAGGTTTGGTAAGTAAGCCACTAAAAATTTCTAAGCTGAGTTCTAAGAGCTTGGTAAGTCGGACTACATAAGGCAACTACCCTGCAAAATAAGTTAAGGGAAGAGATGGGTAAGGAAGGAGTGAGTGGTGACTTACTCTAAGTAACTCGTCAAAGGTGGGCAAGGGTTGAGTAAGTGATGACTTACTTTAAGGCACCCGTAAGAAGACTTCATGGGGTTGGTTAAGTGCTAGTAGAGGATACGATGGCCAGTATCCAAGTACCCCAGCTGTATGAGCTCATGACAAGTCTAGCACCTACGGGTGTAAGAAAGTCCTAAGTGCATTTGCATGTGCATGTTTCACTCATCCATCCATCCATTATTTGAATTGTTTGTTGTTTTTATTCTTGTTTCTGGTTGTATTGTCGATTGCTTGTTTGTTTTGTTTGTTATTTGTATATTTGTGCCTGTTGTGATTTGCTTGCATTTGTTTCCCCTTGCAGATGCTAAATCCCTTATTGAGTTCTTTAGAGTACTCACCTTTTAAGTGTTGTGCAGGTATTAAGTAGGCTAGTCATGCTTAATAGTTGGTAAGGGGTGACTGTTAAACCTAATTTTTATTGGTTTGAAGGAACTCTCTAAGTAGGAAAACTTATATTTTTAAGGTACTTGTAGCATAAGCTAGTACTAACCAAAGTGTTTGCCTTACAGTTTAATGCTATGTGAGTACAAGGAAAGTATGGCTCATCATTTGAAGCTTGCTTGCTTAGGTGATGAGCTAAGGATGGATCTTAGTAGATATATGTTGCTTCCTTTATATGTATAATATTTTCATACAAAGAGATTGCCTCTACTAGTGTCCATTGGTGTGTATAACACTAGGGTTACATTTTGATGCATATAACACTAGGGTTACATTTTGGTGCATATAAGATTGAGATGTATGCACATAGTTGTTACTTGAAGTTAAATCACTGAAGTTTTTACCTCTTGGCTTGTTTTCACTTATATTTTATAAACTAGCGTGCCACAGTTTTCTTTATAGTTTTAATTTATTTTTATTGCATAGCCAGGACAATGAATGCATATTTCTTATGTAGGGTAGGCTAAGCAACTAATTTCATGTAATGATTTAAGATACTTCACAAGTAATAACTACCCAATTGTAACTAAGTGGGATCATAGTTCCCAAAGATCCTACGAGTGGAAGTAAATTCGGGGCCCTAGAACCCAGTTCCGCCACAGTTGGTATTAGAGTAGGTCAATGGTCTTAGTAGAGGCAATGGGTGACTAAGATCCAAGTGTGTCCTTGTACTGAGTGTGGTTAGTGCTACTTATAAGTATTCTTGGGGTTATCGTCTGGCTTTGGTTGCAGGTATATCGATGGGAACCCGGTAAGGTATTTGTATTGAAGCAAGGGACCGAACAATAATCCAAGTAGTCCTATGGTATTGGCCATAGGCAAGGTGGCGACTTTGTTGAAAAATCCTAGTAACATTACGGCGTGAGTAGCCCAAGGAGCATACCTAACCTTCGAAGGAAGGGAGACCGTGGCTCATGCCTAATGGGTAAGAGTTGAAGTGTGCTATGGCCTACTAGTACACTAGGACCAAGGGAGGAATTCCCACCTTAAGGGCAGGACCAAGGTCAAGGAAATGTCTACAGTTATGTGGATAAGGACAGAATTTGCCAAGCAGTCGAAGGGCCCAAAGGTAAGGGCCACTGAGCACTAAGTTATTAAGGATGCAGAGGCCAAGGGAACTATCATTATTCAAGGGCAAGGGTGACATGGATACCAAAAGAGTAATAGAACATGGGGTAAAGGCTAAGGTACACTAGAACCATATGTGCACCTAGGCCAAGAGAATAACATTTCCACCCTGAGGAAAGTTATGGCCCGAAGTAAGAGCTTGAGTAAGGACCATTTAATTTGGAGTCCATGGAACCTAAGGAAGAACAACACAAACCAAAAAAATAGGCTATGTGGTAGGTGTTTGGAAGCATGGAAGGTAAAGGACTAAAGGCATAAATATGCTCGAGTTCAGGGCCTGAACAAGGCTAAACTCAAGAATGCCTCAATCAATGAGGAAGCACTGCCAGTACTCAAAGGCATCCATGGAGACTTACTCAAACCAATTGATTGGTCAAGGAGCTGACAACAAAAAAATGTACCTTTAAGTTTTCAGCATAGTAGTAAGTAGTTTTCTTGTTTAAACTACTATGTCTGTGGTTATGACTAGCCTACCTAGAAAGCTAGAATTGCGAAGAAAGTGTGTGGGTATATGAACCCACGAAAGCCCAAAAAAGGTAAATTTTTTATTAGACCCTTAAAGTGGTTAAGGTTTTGCCAAGAAGCTTAGGGGTAGTAGGTATGTAGTTATTTGTGGATGTGGTTTATTGTTTGGTGCGGTAATGCTTAGGAAGAGGATCAGTTAAGGGGCATAAAAGCTGACTTAACCGTGTAAGTCATAAGTGACCCTTGGAAGTATTCTAAGGGTAAGGGTGACTTGCACAGAAGAGTCAGTAAGTTGTGCCATGAGTTGAGCCTTAAGTTGATTGAACTTGTACCTATGGTGTAAGGAGTACTTTATGCACTATAGGGAAAGTATAAGGAAGGACAACTCTAAGATGGTTATGACTAGTCCAATTCTGAAAAGCGTTGCACACAAGTTACTGAGGGTTACCAAGTAAAGCGAGATTGAATTCTCCAACCACCCGCAACTAAGGTAAGAAGGCTTATAAAGCCAAGAGTTAAATTTAGGAACTTGAAGTTGCTAGTGAAGAAAACTAAATGGTACCCTAATGACTCATAGTAATTGCAAGCAGTTGGTTAAGTGAAGGTAGAGAATCATAACCCACAAGTTTCAAAACTGTGAAGTTATCTGAAAAGGTGTGGATCCTTAAGGAAGTGAGTCCATTGATTCTTGGTAAGTTGGTCAAGGTTCAAGAGTTAACCTGAGCCTTAAAGACCAAAAGGGTAACATCTGGATCCCTAAAAAATTACAACCCAAAGTGGGAGTGTAAGGCAGAACCATGAAAGCACGATTAGCCGAGTGGCTTTAAGGACAACCTAAGTAAATTGAAAAAAAAAAAAGAGTTGTCCTAAATGGTATTAAAATCAAGACCTAATAGTTGATGAAAACACCCATGGAGATAGAATGAACCCCAAGCAGTAGACTATGCATAGTATTTTTGTTATGGTTTATGTTGACCTAAGCCTGCTCATGAAGAATGAAAGTGGATTGAGCAGTGCTCTTAAATGTTTGGGAGTTCAACCATTTTAGATATTGGAGGGCTCATTGTGAGTTAGATTGAGCTAAAGAAGCTTTAATCCAAAAGGCTAAGAGTGTGGAACTAAGTTAATTTAAAGGTTCGTAAGAAAGAGGACCCTAAGGTCCAAAGTGTCCTCTACTATCAAAGGGTGCCGAATGAAATAGAAAGGATTGGAATTATTATTGATGGGTATAAATGCCAAGTTAAAGTCTTACGTGTAGAGAAGCTCAAGATGGAGCTAAGTGTGAGTAGAGGTAATATCCCCATTAGTGTATTCAAGGCAACTAAAAGTTGAGGTTTGTTGAAAAATTTAGTAAGCTTGTTATGCCAAAGAAGTTTATGGGATTCTTTATTTTCCTAAAGGGTAAGAAGCTACCTAAGTAGTTTAAAAGTCTAAGTGTGGTCAGTTGATGGTTAAGAAAGACTCTTGAACAAGTAGATAGCCAAGAAAATAACCAAAACCCCGAGGTAGGATTGTTGAAGCTAAAGTAGTTGGAACTACCTAATGAGTCCCTAAAGTTGAGCTGCTAAATGATGGCCGAGAATCACTAAGAGCCCATGAGAATGAGTCATAGTGAATGCTCTACGAAATCTTAGTGTTTAAAGAGACTTCAAGTGCCTAAGTGAAATGTGGGTTAAAGAGGTGCCAAGTAAAACTTCTTCAGGCATAAAGAGGTTGTAGGTCTTAGTTAAGCCTAAAGGTGCACACACTGCGGGCTATGGGTGTGTAGATCACACTAAGTAGCCATGGTGCTTAGTGCATAAGGATAGGCTAATGAGGCGATGACCTAAGAATGTGCCTAAGTATTGGGAGGCAAGGTATAGGTACCAAAAAGGGCCTCAAGTATGGCGTAAGATTTGTAAGTCTCATTCAAGCATTTTTGTATGTTAGGAGCACTCGTGGGTAGCAGTCGAATTTTTTAACCTGATGGGTTTAAGGTGTTAAGAAAGGCCCCATTGGATTCCATGAGTAACCAAGATAAGCATGAGGGAAAATGCCAAATGCTAAGTTGGAATCGAGCAAATTGAGGTTCCTGATAAGGCCAAGGGTGTGGCATAAGTTGTGGAACACAATGTGTACCCAAGTGTAGGAGCTACGGGAGGACCATGAAAGGTTGAACGCCAATAGTCCTAAGGGATTCCTAAGAAAATTTAAGAAGGGCCATGGAGCCAAAGAAAACTCAATGCCAAGTATACACCCATGGTGGCCAAATAATCAAGCTAAGGCTTAAAGGTCACGGTAGTGACATGTTGGGTAGTGTAGGGTATTTAAAGCACCTAAGAAAGTTGATTAATGGTGCTAAGGATTGGTCTTAAGTAATTTGAAGAGACCTAAGAAAAGCCTATGATGGCCTAGAATACCTTACCGACAAAGAAGGCCAAGCTGATTAAGGAAAGACTCCTAGCTAATAAAGAGTGAAAGAGCATGCTAGAGGTGTCTTAAGAATTAAGGGATAATAAATGGCAAAGGGACTAAGAGTAGTCAAGGACTTGAGCATGTTAAGTGATTACCTAAATAAGTCAAGTGTAGAAGAATTGAGTAGTTTGTTATATCCCAAGGATAGCTGAAAAAAATGTTAAGTCTATGTGAACTAAGGTGCCTATACAATAGCAAAGGTGTCAAGCTTATAAGTGCCTAAAGTGGCTAAAGAACCCTAAGGTAGTAAGTGTGAATAGCTGCCTAAGAAAACTAAGCGTAAGTTGCCACAAAAGGATATTGTACTTAAGGCGCTAAAAGGTAGTGGTTCCAAGGATAAACTATCATGAGAACTATGTGCCTATGGCATTAAAGGCAACAAGATTAAGGTGCACCTAAGTTTTGGCTTGAGCACGTAAGTTGGGTGTAAGAGTTGCTAAGTCAAAAAATGTGTCCTGAGTACTAAGGGGCACTAAGTGGCAATACAAGGGTAATGTACCCAAGGTAGCTTGAATGCTTAAGACGGGTGCAAGTATTGCCAAGTTGAATTGTGGCAAGAACACTAAATGGTGATAACTAAGAAACACCTAAGTAGGGCTTGAAAGCCTAAGTGAGGTGTAAGATTATGGTAAGTCCCAGCAAGGGTAAAGACTCAAGAAGGAGACTAAGTACTCCCAAAGGTACCCTAACAAGGATAATGGACACAAGGGAGCAAGTTAGCTCCAAGTAACAGAGGCTTAAGTGAAAAATCAAGAGTATGGGGATGTGCCTTGTAAACCAAGGTAAGGTGTCTCTAAAGAGAGGTCTACTAAGGAGTACCTTAAGAAGTTTCTTAACTAACAAGTCAAGAAGCTAAAGACATGAAATGAGCTCGTGGTTAAGAAGCTATGGGCAACCATAGCAAGGAAAATACTATGAGTAAGAAAACTGAGTAAGATGTAAGAGGATTATCATCCAAGTGTTGTGCTCGATTAAGAATCAAAATTTGGAGGACCAAATTTTTTAAGGAGGGGAGAATGTAAATGCTCTCCAAGTACTTCACCAAACTTGCATGCTGAGGTAAGTAAATTCTAAGTTATTTCCCTCAAATAAGTTTTCTTAAACAAGGAAAGCAAGCTAAGGTTAAGTTGAGTTCCAAAGTGTAATTGGCACCTAAAGGGCAAAGAGGGTAAAATGATAATTTTGGCCCAAGTCGGTGGCATGACCAAAATTTTAGTGAAATTAGGTTCATGCAAGTGTTGTGAGCTAAATAAGCAAAGACCATAAGTATTTTTAGCCATTTGCACCAAAAGTAGAAGTTAAGGGTAAAATAGGCACTAAGTGAGGAATTGAGCTATTATGTCTTATAATGGCTTAAGTGGCTTAAGGCAAAGTGATTTGACAAGAAAAACCTTTCAATGGGACCAATGAGTGTTGGTGTAGGAAGAGTTTAAGTGGCCTAAGTGAATCAAAGCTAAGTTTGAGGGCCAAAGTGACAAGTGGAAGAGAATTAGGCTAGGTAGGTGTAGTTGGTTATAATGGAATGAGCATGACACTATTCATCATATCCTCCGTTTGCTATTTTCATGGCTCTCTCCCCTCCATAGCTCCTCCTCATCAAAGCTCCCAATCTACCTAAAATTCCATGAAAATTGAAGGTCCAAAAGTCAACCCAACAAGCCCTTAGCTTATTTTTGGTGAATTTGGTGCATTTGAGGTTGTTCTTGTAAGTTTTTTGTTCAAACCCGAAGGTAAACGTCTTTGATCCTCATGGGTTAGTTTTAAGCTTGTTAAATGGTTATAAATGGTCTTAATTTCATGCCCTTGGTGTCCAATTTTGTTGATTTCAAGCTTGGAACTCAAAGGAACTCCGTGGAACTCAAAGGAACTCCATGGAGCTCAAGTGTGCTTGTTGCTTGTTTCTTGCTTTAAGGATGATTTGAGGTAAGGGATTTAATTTAATTTAGCTTCAATAATACATAGAAATGTATTATTACATGTGGGAAAGAAGTAGGAAGAAGACCCATGTGAATTGGCTTTGGGAATTGAAAGATTGAGCAAGTTTCGTGCAAGATAGCACGCTGTCGCACAATGCTAGAAGTGCATTGGCGACACATCATCGAAATGGCGACGCGTCTGCGTGACGATGCTTAATGGTGATGCATCACCAACGACTTCCTAGGAAGCCCGAGAATTGATGCCTTAGGTGACGCGCCGCCAACGACATCGCCAAGACATAAGTCCTTCAAGCTGGGGGCATCCTCAGAATGTCTCAATCTCTTAGTTATCATCCCTAGGCCTTTCTAAGATGTTCCATAGCCTCAGTTGGGTCAAGAACTCATTCCTAAGTTGGGAATTATGCATTATTTAGGTGGTAGCTAAGTAGTGTGGTTAAGTTAAGGTAAGAAACGGTGGCTAAGGATGTTAAGGTGCTCAAAATGTTAAGGGGGAACTAAAGGGATTAAAACGGATTTTAGACTCTTTGTTAGCCCAAGTGGGAGGTTTTAGGCCTTTGGGCAATCAAAAGGAAACCTAAAAGAATCCCAACCAAACCTTAAGGTTTGGTAAGTAAGCCACTAAGGAGCCTTAAGTTGAGCTTTAAGAGCTTGGAAAGTCGGACTACATAAGGCTGCTACCCTGCACAATAAGTTAAGGGAAGAGACATGTAAGGAAGGAGTAAGGGGTGACTTATTCTATGTAACTCATCAGAGGAAGGCAACAGTTGAGTAAGTGACAACTTACTCTAAGGTGCACATAAGAAGACTTCATGAGGTTGGTTAAGTGCTAGCATATGATACAATGGCCAGTATCCAAGTACCCCAGCCATATGAGCTCACAGCAAGTCTAGCACCGGCTGGTGTAAGGAAGTCCTAAGTGCATTTACATCTAAATGTTTCACTCATTCATCCATCCATTATTTGCATTGTTTGTTGTTCTTTTTCCTATTTCTAGTTGCATTGTCGGTTGCTTGTTTGTTTTGTTTGTTATTTGTATATTTGTGCTTGTTATGCTTTACATTCTCGCATTTGTTTCCCCCCTACAGGTGCTGAATCCCTCATTGAGTACTTTAGAGTACTCACCCTTTAAGTGTTGTGTAGGTATTAAGCGGGCTAGTCATGCTTAACAGTTGGTAAGGGGCGACTATTAAAGCTAAGTTTTATTGGTTTGAAGATACTCTCTAAGTAGGAAACATTACGTTTTTAAGCTACTTGTAGCATAAGCTAATACTGACCAAAGTGTTTGCCTTACAGTTTGAGTGTAAGTGAGTACAAGGAAAGTGTGGCTCATTATTTGAAGCTTGCTCGCGTAGGTGAAAAGCTAAAGATGGATCTCAGTAGATATATGTTACTTCTTTTATATGTATGATATTTTCATACAAAGAGATTGTCTCTACTAGTGTCCATTGGTGTGTATAACATTAGGGTTACATTTGTGTGCATATAAAATTGAAAGGTATGCACATAGTTGTTACTTGAAGTTAAGGTAACTAACGTTTTTACCTCTTGGCTTGTTTTCACTTATATTTTATGAACTGGCACGCCACAATTTTTTTTTTATAGTTTTAATTTATTGTTATTGCATAGCCAGGGCAATGGATGCATATTTCCTATGCATGGTAGACTAAGCAATTGGCTACACGTAATGATTTGAGATACTTCACAAGTAATAACTAGTCAACTATAACTAAGTGAGATCATTGTTTCCTATAAGCCTACTAGCAAAAGTAAATTCAAGGCCCTAGGACCCTGTTCTGTCATAGCTTCCATATTGAAATAAAACTCCAATCAAATGGAAAAAAGGTTTTACCACATTAAAAGCCATAAAATTGGTCCAAACTTTTGTGCACAGACTTGCTTCTTATGTAAACAAAACTCAGACAATGGTTACCGAGAGAAGAAACTAAAGTGGCTTTTGAAACCCCAAGTTGAAGTCGGCCACAAAATTACAAAGCTAGTTGTTCAAAAACACCTTGTTAACTTGAGACATGCATAGTCAATGAGATCAAAGCAAGAGCTGAGTGTTTACATTAGATGTCTAGCGGAAGTTCAATTGCACTGGAACCAAAGAAGCTGGGTATTGTGAAATAGCAAGAACAATAACAATCCGTGACCAAACTTGCACAAGCCACTGTTTGTAGATAAGAATTGGCAGCAGCTAGGCACATTCCCCTAGTTTCCCCTCCCGTTAACTAGCTTCTTTGATTTGCTTGTTCTTTTTGAAACAACAAAGAAAAAGAAAGTGTAGGAATTTTAGCTCTAATGCCAAATTGATAAGAGCAAGTGCAAACTAGAACCAAAGAGAGAACATGAGAAAGAAGAAAAAAACCAAATGAGAAAAGAAGAAAACCTAGGAGAAGACAAAAACCAAATTCTTATTTCATCAAAAACTAAAAGTTGATGTAACATAGAGAGCTTTATATATAGGCATCTTAATACAAAACTAAACGCTATAATAACTAATCAGGGGAACCAATATTTATTAATATAACATGGCGATAGCAATAAATAACCTACGAGATGTAGAATAATTATTATTCCTAAAATATAAAAATTTCTCATAATTATAGAAATCACCTAAATCACAAAATACAAGAATTATCCTAAATAATTGTTTATTTCCCTTCTACTGCATCAACCTTAATTGTCTTTTTACCATGCTCCAGCTGAAGAATGTCCAAGATTTATCAAAATTGAACGTTTATCCCAAGGCCTTCTCATATAAGAAAAGGATAGAAGACAGTGTAGCACCTTGCACTCTGTTAGCCTTGTAGAAGAATAAACAATCAATGTCAAATTGCAGGCATGTACCTAATTGCTTGGACTCCCAAAAGTTTCCCGTATTCTTTATTTATCCTAAGCAACACTGAAAGACCTTATGCACAGATGAGAAAAAGATCTAGTGAAGTAGGTTCACCATGTTGGAGACCACTCTGCAGTCAAATTTTGCTATAAGACCTACAGTTAACCATGAAATAGTAAGAGACTGATCAAATAAACCTTAGCACCCGCCCCACAAACTTATTAGGAAACCCTAGTCACCTCATAAGCTAATACATGTCTGATTTTACTGCACATAAACCTTCATTGCTTTCACTAGTTCTTGAAAGACTCTATTAGCTTATATGCTACCAAAATATTGCCAACAATTAATCTACCCCTCAAGCAGCAGGCACTTTGCTCCTCAAAAACAATAAGATTCATCAACAACTTCATCTTTTCACAGTGGCTTTTGAAATAATTTTACACAACACATTGTATACACTTATAGGCCTATACTTTGCCATTGTCTCCCGGTCCTACACTTTTAAAATCAGCAATAATAGTGGTTTGATCAATGTCCCGCATAGTTTGAGAGCCATTTAGCGCACCAAGGAAAAATTTGAAAATATAAAAACTCACCTTATTCCAGATTTTCTGATAAAAGTGTGTTGTGAGGCCATCGAGCCTAGGTGCTTTGGAAGGATGCATGTCTTAAAAAGTTGTCTTAACCTCCTTTCTCCACATGCCTGCCATTCATTGAATATGATTATTCAATCTCCTCAAGGAAGCATAAGCTGAAATAAGCCACATTACAATCCCTTTCCATCAGCCAACTGACATCGGACCTTTTCTTTCATTTTAGTTGCTTTCCTTCAGCCACCTTCTGTTCATCGCAATAAAAACTTCATTGTACTTGCATTTCAACTCTCTATGCCATTGAGATTGGGATGTGTTCAGCTTTTATATACTCTCTAACTCGAGTTGCCTCCCAATTTCCCTTTTTTCTTTTTGCACATGTCGGAAAACAGTTTCATTCTATATTCTAAGGGCCCATCGGATATTATGTTGCCCATTGTATACAATCTACGTACCCACACTCTTCATCAGTTGTCACCTTAAATCAAGCGGATCATTGCATACATTAGGACGTAAGATAGCCATAAATAAACTAGTACATCATAATGGTCAAACAAAACTGTATCTTTCACTACTCTAGGCTCTGGGAACACATGTTTCCTAGTCTGGCATACATACATACATACATACATACATGTGTGTGTGTGTGTGTGTGTGTGTGCCACCTCAAGAAGCTCAAGAGATGAGCCTTGAAATCCTTTCTCCACATGAACGCTATGCTTCCTGACTTGCCAATCTGACTTGCCAACACTACTAATAGCAAACATATGTCGAAATCCACAAGTAACTTCAGATTCTTCATATCTGTAGAAGAAAGCCAACTTTCAAAGCAAAAGAAAAACTACCAGCTTCTGTCAAATGAGAGTTGCCAGGTTATGAATTGACCGTAAATCTCACATGCCATGGCAATTCACAAATATTTAAAGTCATGACTGGGGCCGTATCATAGCCTCACCATTAGATATGCTCTTTTAGATCCTGCTACTTTGTAATAAACTGGTCATTGACCATCAGTCAGGCTCAAGTTATTTAAGTAAGAATCATTCGCAAATAATTGGATGATGTCCGTTATTCTTATTTCTTACTTTTACTAGTCTTATTGAATTGGCCTTATGCCTCCATTTAGCTCCATGCTTCGTAACTTAGAGCCTGGCCCTACGCCTGTTCAGACTTCAGAAATTGTAACATGGGCTGGATAGGTAGCAATTTGTCCAATTGGCTCATGAATTTGAGACTCGGGTCTGATTTAGTACGTTCAGAATCACTTCTTGCGTTCCCATCCGCCTCATGTTTCCCATCCTTATCCTTTTTTCTTAGCTACGCTCCTGCCAATATCTTTTTCTCCCTTGCTATTTCCATGCATATCCTGATCATCCATCCATATCTTCCACATATTAGGCTACTCATCCATGCTAGCCCTACTTCAACACTTGACTTTACTGCCAACGTCTTACTAGAAAAGTCAGACCCTGTCGAAGCCAACCTGTTTGAACTTTTACCAGACATTACCCTTACTATACATCAAAGAAGCTTTGAGAAACTCCCCATATGGCATTGGCTCCCCAGGCTCGACAGAATTATCACAATCCTTGCCTATATGTCCTAACTTTCCACACTGAAAACAAAAGTGTCATCAACGTTCATATTTAAACTTGGCAAAGATTTGATTATGCCCCATAGGTTTAAATAAAACACCTCTAAGAAGACGTTGATGACCATTCACTAACAATTTCACCCTTTCTCATCCCGATTTGTAAACCCTTGCATGTCTGCCCTGCTACTTTTCATTCACATCAGATCTCATAATACCAATAGGTTACCTAAAAATAAGGATCCAAAAGGTTGTAGTGTCAAGGGTTACTTTGGATGGTTGATCAGCGGCTGAAATCCTTTTCAATAAAAGAACAATAAGATCAAACAACCAAGGCGGCCCCTCCAACACCATCTCTAAATTACCTCTGGAGTCGAATGCTTAAAGAAATCCATTATCATCAACCACGTCCATATCCAAGCCTTCCACCGGCTCCAAATCGACTTCAAATTTTAAAACATCACATGATAGGTGGAAGGACGATTGGTCCATAAAGAACCAATGAAAAAGAATATATTTGTAGCCTCTCCACCTTTCACATCAATCTCCTCCTCAAAAACCACCAATTCAATCTTTGTCAAGGAGAATTTATGCGATGAATCCTCTAGATCATCCATCTGTCAATTATAGAAACTTCAACTGAAGAGAATAGAAGAATAAATGAAGGTACAAACAAACTGGACCACGCCTCCGTGAACACTCTCACGGAGAGAGACTCAATTTACTATGTCACTGACAGTGAGTGATAAGAGAAGTCAAATACTTATGAATATGAGCAATTAATAGATATATAATATCAAGAGATTGTATGAGAAAAAACACAGTAGAAAAACCCGAAAAATTCACTCAACACTTATAGTGCTAAAATACAAGTTGCCAAGTTAGTACTGAAATTTAAATATATTCACTTACCATTCCGATCCTAATTCTTTGAAAACATTAGTTCGGTTAGTGTTTTTATGAACACCGGCTCATATCGCTAATACAGATGCTCATGTTCTACCTCACAGTAATTAGCCTTAATTTTTTCTATTCTAAAAGTTGTCTAGTTTTTGCAAGTGAGTTCTAAACAGATGTGGTCAACGGGCTGACCTAGCTTGGCCAGCCTGGTCTTGCATTGATAAGGCCTAGGCACTCACCAACTAAAAGTGATTGATCTAGCCTGGGTCATGCGGACATGGGCATTATCTAAAATATAATTTGCTTACTATTTTTGGTTTAGGAAAACACTGTCATTTGTGCAAATTTTATTAAGTAAAAAGTCCAATTGCATTTACAATAATTGCAACGTGTTTCATAAGCAATTTTAGCAAAATGTTCCAGAAAACAATCTTTAAAAACCTAGAATCTGTAATTAATACTATAGTTAGGCCAATTATAAACTAAAAGTGAAAATAAAAAGAGAAAAAGAAATCATGTCTCGTTCTCGGGCAGCACCTCATCATTAGAACTTTTAAGATGTTTGTCTTGAAGTCGTAAGTCAGTAAAAACCCAATTGTAGTTGCAGACACATTCCTCAACAGCCTCTAGTATCACTCTCTTTCCTACACTAAAAGCTGACTTAGAACCAACACTTGAGATCAGTATAGCCTACATCTCTTGGGCAATAATGGACAATATGGAAACTCTAGCCCTCATATTCTTTTACCATTCCAAAATGTTTTCCTAATTTTGCTCAAATGAAGCGTTAAGTTAACCATCCTATTCAGCCTGTTATGACTCTCCTAGTCGAAAGCTAATTTGGAACCTTATTTCAAGCTCACATAGCAAGAATAGGTATGTTGGGCAAAGTTTACTAAGTTTCAAGAACTTTAAGGCACCAAATGAGATTCGGGGGCAAAATGGTACTTTTGCATTTTGAAGAGTCGGGCTGAGTCCCGAGAGTTGAAAATGAGTTTTTAAATTCTAACTTCTACTTTTAACTCAAGTTGAGTTCAAATAAACAAGATTTGACCAAGTTTGATTAAAGTTACATAAAGGATGAGACTTATTTGTAACTTTTTAAATAGTTTGGTGGCTTTGGGTTTAAAAGAGTTTATAAATTAGTAAAAGAGGGGAAGGCTACCATTTTCACCTTCAAACAAGAGCTCACCCTTCTCTCTAACAAATTTCTGTGATTCTAAGCTCAAAATGAAGAGATTTTCGTGGAAATGGAAGCCACCAATGGTGTTTATGCCAAAAAGAGCTTGTTCCAAGTAGAATTTCAAGTTTTTGAAGCTTAGAACTGAGTTTTCCACTATCCCCTATTTTTTATGCAAGGTAACACTTGAGTTCTTTGTGAATTCTTGTTTATTAGATGTTTAGATGCTTGGGTTTTGGTTAGAAGTTAGTAATTTGGTGTTTTATGCCTTTGTTTGCTTGGAACTTAGGTAGGCTTTGAGGGACTCGATTTTTGGTGAAAGAGCTGATTGATTCTTGCTTGTGGATTGAGACCAAGGTAAAGGAGTTATGTTTTCAAGCTTGATTAATGCTATTGGATAGAGTATGCTTAATGAAATCAAGTAGTTTTGGCAATAGCATTAGTTTGTGGTCTGGTTTAATCATAGTGGACTAATGTGTTTGGCTTGATTGGAATGATGTTATAATGCATCATAGGAAGGCTTGTGTTGGTTAGTTGTGGTCTCTGCAATGTGTACTCCATGTATGTGAAGTTTGAAGACTATCCATGTATGTTTGATACGTTTGGAAAATCTTCAAAGTTCATTGCAGCAAAATTAGAAGTTTTTTGGGCGTTTCATAGGATTGGCGATGCGTCGCCAATCCATACTAGCAACCACAATGCGTCGCCAATACCTAAAAAGTAGGCAACATGTCGACAACTGTGGCAACGCATCACCGCGACAACATTGACACCTGGTTTTGTTTTCTTCATAACTTTTCGCTTAAGTGTCCAATTGAGGTGATTCCAAATTCCAAGCAAAGCTAAGAGGGAGTGCTATAACCTTCATGCCTTCACACACCTAGAATCTCCCAAATTTAAAGGTACTTTAGTTTAAAGTGAAGGCAAGTTTTAAAGGCATGTTTAGCTATAATAGAGCACCATTAGTTGGGTGCAAGGTTTAGTGCCATCGAAAGCTTAGTTTGGGCCTTCGTATTTAAGGCTCGGTTGTGGGAGCCTTAATGCACCTAGATGGGTTCCAAAGAACCTAATAAATGAGTCCATCTATGATCATTACCACTCCACTAGTGTGAACCAAGTAATGATGGATAGGGGAGCACCATGGATGAAGACTTAGTGCACTTGTTGTCTAGCTAAGTTGTGCCTTGAGGTGCAAGTAAAAGCCTAGTGCATCCTTGGTAGGTTTAATGGGTGGAGGCTTAGTATACAGGTGACCTACGAAAGTCCAAGGACTTGAGGCACTTTGTGGAGGCCTAATACACCTAGTGGATTTCTTATAATGCAAGTAAAAATCATCCACCATGTTCACCTGCACAACAACTAAGGGAAGGCTACATTATTGTGTCAGTCAATAAGCTAAGGCTTACTAGGAGTGAGTTAATGGCCAGAACTCGCTAGGCACGGAGTGACGCCCCGTGAAGAAGACTAGGAATAGGAGATGTCCCAAGGGACCTAGGTATCTGTGCATATATTAGACCCTCAGGTTGCAAGCGCGCGCAATAGGTTTCATATTCTTGTATATGTGGAGTCTTCAGAATTTTTCTTGCAGGTTGAAGACCCCTTACTAAGAATCTTTGATTCTCACTCCCTTACTTTTTGTTGTGCAGTTTTGGGCACTGTTGAGCCAACAACTGTTGAGGGTTGTTGAGCTAGACTTGTGAACAGGTATTTGGTTTATTTGAATCTTTATGATTCTAGTTTGTGATTTATTTGTCTAAGTTATAGTACTAACTACAGTCATCTTTTTGGCCTATAGATGCTAGGGAAGCACAAGGGAGGGCTTTCAAAGCTTGCCACTGGGAGTTTGCTCTAAGGTGGAAGCTTAGTTCTAGATCTCAGTAGAGTTATTCAGTGTATAGTTCTCATACACTAGTTTGCCTCTAATGGTCATGTTAGGTAGTTTACTCTAGAGTCGCTCTTGGGTGTGAGCATAGTTTACTTTTGTTTGGATGCTTGCACACAATTGATTATGTGTAGTTAATTTCACTTAATTATTTTTAATGTTTCAATAGTTTTGACATTTGTTTTTATTAAAATATGCCTAGGCAATGTTTTAGGTATTGTTTCTTTATTTTATTGATTAGTCAAAGCATAAACTCATGCATGATTGCATAGTAGGACTAAATAACTAGAAGCATAAAGGTTTTAACTAGTGCGCACGTAATCAATTAGCCAATTGCGACTAGTGTGGGACAAATTCCCATAGGTTTCCTAGGCAGGCCCATAAGAGGTCGTGTCACAACCAGTCCCGAGGCAGTAGCTTTGGGACATTTTAGAATTTGGGCAGCAGAGTTGAAATGCTATGATGAGGCTGATGTTAAAACATGGTAGATTGAGGGGCTGTGGATTTTACCTTATCAAAATGACGTATATGGTATATTTTGTCTCACCCAATTGATTGTCAGTAGTAACAGAATAATTAAGTGTAGAAACTACTTTCGCTTTAAGAATTGGTGGTGATATGCCTCAAGGGACTGTAATATACCCATAATTTTTGTATTGGGGTCAAGTGCAGATGGAACTAAATAAATGTGAGGAATTTCTTGGAAATAAGCAAGACACTTATTTTTCATGGATTCAATGGTAGGTTTTAAAAATGCAGCTTGCAAGTCAGATTTCCTATATTCAAAATGTTTAAAACTTTCTCTTATAGTAGTTTTCCTAGACATCTTTTCAAAAGTAGGCTTAAGGATTTAAACAATAAAAGTTTCTAAATATTTATCTTCATCCTGTTTAAACATTTTCCCGGTAAGTGTCATCCAATTAATTAGACATTGTCTACAAGTTTTTAAGTCGAAATAAAAAATATCTGGACTGGCATTGCTCCTCATTCTTGTTAGTTGTGTTTGTTTAGAAGAACTCCCTGTATAGAGATCTTTAAGGGCATTCTCCAAGTGGCATTTTAACATTCTCATCCCAGAGTTGAGCTTATGCACCAAGTTTTTGCTACAATTATTGCCTATCAAACTTGATGCTGAAAATGTGACCTACATTTAGAAGGTTTGAAACTCAAGAAATCTTGTAAATCTAGACCAATTTGCTTATTGATGTTGTACTAGCACAATATAAAACGCCACACAAGGCTTGACTTTTGGTAGCATATCAAAATATGATTTGTGTCTTTAAGTTCTTCACCCCAAAATGGACAACTTGAGTGCTCAAGGATGACTCCTCTACTGGTTAGATTTAGCCACGTCGGAACATGATCTTGAGTCGCGTGCCAAATAAACATGGCTACTTTCTTAGGAACCCATTTGTTCTACCAAGTACAGGTTGAGGCTGCATATGGCTATAAAATTGATATATCCAAGCATTTGCTCAACCATTTGACAGAGAAGACTCCATCAATGCTTCCAGACCAAATCCAAGAGTCAGTTGATCCAAGATGTGGTACAATTCCCTGCAAAACAGCCATCAAGACTTGCATTTCTTCAATTTCTTTTCCACGCAAAGACCTCATCGAGCACCAAACCCATTGCCACACTCTATCAACCCACCTTCCTCTATCAATTATTTTACAATCTAGGTTTTCTTCCAATTGAACTAACCTAGAAAATCTCACTTCAAGACTTACATTAAAGTCAAACCCAAAAGATTCAATATCAAAGCCCGATTTAACAATAGCCCCCCACATACTTCCATATCTCCTCCTTCTTGTAGATAAATTTAGACCACCATTTAAACCATAAATACTATATATAACCCTTTACCACAAAGTACCCTTTTCACAAAAAAAAAAAAATTCTTCACCACAGTTTACCTAATAAAGCTAAATTTTTACTCTTCAAACAACCCATGTTCAACCTTCCTAACTCTTTATCCACCTAAAATTTACCTCAAGCCACCCATAAAATTTTCTTTCCCTCTCTTGCTTCCCCCTACAAAAATTTATTGTGAAGGTTTTCAAGAGAATTTAAAATACTCACAGGGGCATAAAACAAAGATAAGAAGTATAGGGGAATACTCGCCAACACCAACTTCACCAAGGTTAATCTCCTTCCAAAAGATAGCAACCGAGCACTCCAAGAACTTAGTTTATACTAGAATTTATCAAGCACAGGTTTCCATGAATCACACCTTGACATATTTTTGCCAACCAAAAGGCCTAGATAGGTGAATGGAATTTTTTCAGCTTTGCAACCCATAATTACAGCAACTCTCTCCGCCTCCATATGGTCAACTCCAACACCAAACAATTTTCTTTTCACCAAGTTAACCTTAAGACTTGAGGATAATTAGAAGCATTTCAGCAATCGAATTAAATTTGTAATGTTAGCCTCATTCCATTCACCAATAAATAATGAGTCGTTGGCATATTGCAAGTGAGATATTTATAGTCTACCCCCATCGATATGAACACCTTAAACAAACCCTTTTTACATGCTTCCAGCATCATAATGTTCAAAGCTTCAGCCTCCAAAAGGAACAAAAATGGGGAGAAAGGGTTTCTTTGGCAGATACCTCTTTTTGGGGCAAATTGAGGCATGGAATAAAATCTTTTCCTACAATGCTTGCACTTCCCATACGTCACTTCTCCTTCCCAAAAAAAATCATAGTACTCTCATGCCACCAAGGTAGTTTTCTAAAACATACCTTATGTGCCATTGGGATGTTCGCTTTGTGATGTTACTTGTGACCTATCTCCTCCAACCTCATTCGGTGTGGTTATTGACACCTCCTCCACGTTGTCGTTGAAAAATTGTTCCTCAAGTCCCATACCAATATTCACCATATTGAGATCATCATTGCCACCATCGTATAAGGGATGGATCCTTCGACCTCGAAAGGAATGGTTAGTGATGCAATGAAAAAAGCAATGAAAAAAAGACCCCACCGTATTGATGGTATGGGATAATGTGCTCTCCACACCCTTGCTAGCACTTTTTTTTATTATGCCATTAGTAAAAGAGAATAAGTAGAGTAGAGATTGAAAAGAAATTGAGAATAGATTGACAAAAAAGTAAGAAAATAGTTCAGAGCAAAAAGCTAGAAACGAGTATGAAAGAATGTCATAGATGTAGAAGTGTTGCAATTTAGGAGTTATAACCCAAGTATAGATTGTCGCAAATAGTAAAATCTTGAAAGTCCGTGTGTTAAACTTCAGAGAAGTGAATTAAGAAATATAAATTACAAATGTTAACAAAGAAAGATTTAATGTAAGATGTAAACATATGTAGATTAAAGCTCAAATTCAAAAAAAATAGCTAAAGTTAGGGGTTCCACTTTTAGTATATTAGTTATGGTTAATTTTAGTTTATTTTGTCACTCAATTGGGAACTATACATAAAGGACATCTCAATTAGGGAACTTTGCAATTAATTTAAATAAACATTAGGTGTTAGTATTATTTTTCAATAATCCTTTAACGCCAACACTTGCAAATGAGTTCAAGTATTCATTGTGCCAATTTTTGTCTACAACAATTTAACATTTCATCATATCACAGCCGACTGAGCCATGCCCTATAAAAAGAAATCAAGTAATTCTTGTGCCAAGGTTTGTTTATGATGAATCAAAAGTCTCATTTTACAAAGTAGGAAGCTAAACTGATTGAAAAGTAAATACGATTAACATGAAGATCCATTTGTATTACTCATAACCTTTATTCCAAAAGCTTCATCTTTTCATCTTAGTAAAATAAAAAAAAGTTAGACATCACAATAGTAAACAACATGTATAAAAAGGAAATAAACATAGATTGGACAATCAAAAGAAGTATAAGATAAATAACAAGAAAAAAGTAACCTGAACATAACTTCTAGATAGAAACATAAGAACAAGATCAAAGAAGAAGTGTTGACATTGATATAACAACTCTAACTTTGTCAGAAAGCAAGCTTAAGGTTGTGCTCTTGCCAATGTCTATTGATAGGATCTTAAGGATGGGGGTAGGTTAAATAGTAAGGGTAGGTGACAAGTGATCAACAAAGGAGGCACTGATTTCTTCCAAACTTTTGACCGTCATGCACATCGATTCAGCTTTTCTTCAAAGAATAAGATTTATAGATTTCTCTCCTATCTTTAAAACCATATCTTGATCATTCAAAGCAGATATTTGCAGTTCAAATTATGATTTTTCTACCAAAACTATTCTTCAGCACGCGATAGAACAGGTAGTCTCAATTCTAACCAAATATCGGCATTGAAATTGATCAAATTGTTCTTGACATATGAAGCAAAGTTGAAGATCTCTATGTTGGCTCTCGTATGACTTTAGAATTACTCAATTACATCCATAGATTTAGATATAAATTTTCATCTAAAATGTTGCCAAAACACGTGAATGGTGAACCCAAAGATTGTAAATGATTAAGGCTCCAATCATTGGTCTAGGAAATTGTTTTATTTGGAATTTTAGTTTAGAGATATTATGATTTTATACACCTACATAAAAGTAGTCATTGAACTCAATTTGTAAATAAATGTTTTCCATCTCCATATTATAAAAACTGCTCAATTTAGAGAAATTAATCATACTCAAAATATATAATAATGCTTTAAACACTTAATAGCTATACACCTATACGTATTCATCAAGAAGAGAGATTGTAGAAGTTGGAGTGAAGAATAGTGGAAACAAGCCTCTCTATTTATAAAAGAGCCAAACTTTTTGTTAGACCAAGCTATCCCAAAAAAAGTTTTTTCTTGGGGTTGAATGGAAATAAATGGATATTGGTGGCTATAATAGCCATTTGGAGCCTTTGGGGACTAATTTTGGCAATTCCCTTTTATTTTTTTATTTTTTAGTTGCCTCTCTCATACTCCAATAGTATGGCAGGAATGAGCCTGACCTAAGTCCAAACCAGCTCAACTGAGCTAGGCTGGTTTGTGCCTGGTCTTGTGTTTGAGGCGGTTCTGTGCCGATCTAGGCCCAATTTTACCACCCTCCCTCTCCTGGCTTATTAACAGCTCAGCGTATTGGCTACCTCTAGTTCTAAAGACATTCAAGTTTCTCTAAGTTAATCCTTGAATTTATCAACCTATTATAACAATCCTAATATCTTAAAGATTTTTTTTCACACTTTTACTCTACAAAAATTTCCTCAAGGCCTAAATTAATCAACAAGCCCCGAACTTTCCCAACTTACACAAGTTGGTTTTCAAACTTTAACTCAGCTAGCAGAAGCCCTCAAACTTTGCAACTCGGTATGTTTTAGTCCAGCTCATTGACTTGACTCTTTTTTTAATGGATTAAATACATGAAAAGCCCTGCAATTTTTATGACTCATTTAAGTTGGTCATCAAACTAGAACTTGGATTGCACTAGACCATAAACTTTAGAATAAACAATAAGCATTATAAAAATTCATTAAAATTAATTAAAATTCATTGTAAATAATTAAATTTGATTTTTTAAGTTGGGTAAAGAAAAAAACCATAAAAAGTAATTACTTCATAAAAACTATTATCCAAGTGCTTGTGTGGTAAATATAAGATTAGCTATAAAATGATCATGGTCCTAGATAAAGAAAAAGTAAAAATAAAAAAAATGTTATACCAATAATGAAAATATAACATAATACCTACAAAATTTATTGTCCTACCAAAGTACCTTACTTCATTTTCGCATCTCAATTGAGCCATTTCCATCAATTTTACCATTAAATCGGACAAAAATTGCTGAGGTGACATTAATTAACATTAAAATAAAAATTTTCATTCTCAAACTTTTCCAATTAATTATTCTAAACCACAGAATTCTAAAGCTAAGGTTTATATCCCTAATCTCTAATCTTCCTATCTTCTAGAAAGAAACAAAACAACACTAATTAACACAATTCGTTGCGTCTTCCTTCCACGCCTTGCACGCTAAAGAAAAAAAGGGATGAATCAAGGGATGAAAGCGGTGAACTAATAGGATGAATCGAGGAAGAATGGGATGAACCGATAGGATGAATCAATGAAGAAAGGGCCAGAGAGGTCCCCTTCAAGTTCGATGATCTGGATGATGCGGGAAAAGAGGTGAGGCAAGTGAAGTGAATTGCAAGGAATGTTCACCAGCAAGTGAGGCAAGACAGGGGTGTTGCAAAGAGGTTTGGTGAAATTGACCTATTCAACAAAGAAAAATCGACCCAATCAACCCATTCGACCTAATCACGAAGAGTAGACGACAAAGCAATTCTGGAAAACAACGCAAGATCCAGTGAAATAGATGGTAGCCACCGACGACGTCTCCCAGCTCTGGTGAAATTGACTACTCCATTTAGCCTTAACTGTCCTACTTCCTATTGGTCAAATAGATACATTATTTTTATTTTTACATTTTTTTTTATCAATGACCAAGATCATTTTTATAGCTAACTCTATATTTATTAGATAAGCTCTTGAATAATATTTTTTATGAATTAATTAATTTTAATTATTTTTTTCTTTACTTAACCTAAAAAAATCAATTCTAATTAATTTATAATGAATTTTAATTAATTTTTATAATGCTCTTGGTTTATCATAAAGTTTAGGGCCTAATGCAGATCATATTCTAGTTTGATGACCAACTTAACTAAGTTGTCAAAGTTTGAGGTCTTTTAATATATTTAAGCCATTAAAAATAAGTGCCCAGTTAATGAGCTGAATTAAAACATACATAATTGCAAAGTTGAAGGGCTGCTACTAACCGAGTTATAGTTTAGGGACCAACTCATTGAATTTTCAAAATTCAAGGTTTGTTGGTGCATTTAAGTCTTTCCCCAATTACAAATAGTTACTGTGCACTTACATTCAAGCAGACCCCATGTAGCGTCCTCTCCCCTAAAATTATTTGTTAGAGCAAGAAAAGTTTTTGTAAACTGTCTGTATTTGTAGTATTTTTCCAAAAATTTTTGGCTCTCTAAATGGGCTGTTTTCAATATGAAGATAAAGTCAGTTTCTTTCGCAGGAATATTCATTACTGTCTAAGGGTACATTGTGCACATTAGGATAACTTTTTCTTTTATTTTTTAATTTCTGGGATAGATTGAGTTAGAGAATTCAACCAATGTTTTGAAATGGACTGTCTTATTAAAATTTTTCTTTTATGAAACATTTAGTTTTTGGAAATAATTCTATTTTTAAAAAAATAAAAAATAAATTTAAATCAAATTTAAGTTAAAAAGGCTAAACAGCTCAATCAATTTTGAGACTAAGGAATAAGTTAAAGTGAATATTTTTTACTAAGATGGATTTTTTTTGTACTTAGAAATGTTATAAGAGAAGAGATATAAAGGATAATCTACAACCTAATTTATCTTATACTCTAATCCCAACCTAAACACTCACCTATTAACCGTAGAGGAAAGCAATCTTTTACATGACCTACCATGGGACATAATGATTTGCATATCAATCGGGTTAAGATGGAATCGGCTACTAAGACGGATTAATAAAAAGGAAAAGAAAATGGAAGCTTCCAAGAAAAAGAAGAAAATTTTGAAGATAAAAATAAAAGAAAAAGCGGATGAAAATCTGAAACCAACGTCCTCTCCCTCGGTGATATTAATGCTAAGCAGGCGCACAAGGCCAGGGCCAGATGGCCACCCACAGTTAGTAACGCCTACTCCCCCTCTCAAACCCGTCACCTAGCCAAAAAATCCTCTTTAAAACCGCTCTCCAATCCCCTTCCAATTCTCATACTCTGTTCTCACTCTGCTTTCCCCTGTTTTTCTCATCCCTGTTTCTTTGCAGAGAAAGAGAGGAGAAAGAAATTCCAAAAAAAGAAAAACAGAGCAAGCCATCGAGAATGGTTGTTCTCTCGCAGCCGGCAATATTTGACCATTTCCCACTCATCGAAACATGCACCAAACCCTCTGTCGTCATCAAGGGGATTCCCGTTATCGACCTGAATGACCCCGATGCCAAGAATTTGATTGTGAAATCTTGCGAGGAGTTCGGCTTCTTCAAGCTCGTTAACCATGGCGTTCCTCTGGATTTCATGATCCGGTTGGAGGATGAAGCTGCGAGATTCTTCAGGCTGCCGCAGCAGCAGAAGGACCGCGCAGGCCCTCCAGACCCCTTCGGGTACGGCAGCAAGAGGATTGGCCTTTCTGGCGACGTGGGTTGGATCGAATACCTCCTTCTTAACACCAATCCTGAAGTCACCTCCCTCAAGACCACCACCATTTTCCAGGAAAACCCAGAAGGATTCCGGTGAGAATAATATACCCTGATTTCAAAAACAAGTCATTGATGTTTTCCGCAACAATTTCTAAGGTCCAAGTTCTCGCTCTGCCATTGCTCTGTTCACGGAGTAGGGAACTATTGGATAGGATATTCTCTTAATAGACCCCACTTTTTCTAACGCGTGGAGGTTTGAACCTGTGACTTTTTGGTACCAATGAAAAGTTTTAACTGTCAAACTAAGTCTTAGTCGTTAATGATAGCTACTGAATTTCGATATCTGCAACGAATGTTACAGGACGGCGGTGAGGGACTACATAACGGCGGTGAAGAGGATGGCGGCGGAGCTGCTGGAGCTGATGGCCGAGGGGCTGAAGATAGAGCCTAGGAATGTGCTGAGCCGGCTGGTGAAGGACGAGCAGAGCGACTCTTGCTTCAGGCTGAACCACTACCCGCCGTGCCCGGAGGCTGAGCTGAGCCTCGGCGTCGGCCGGAAGTTTATGGGGTTTGGGGAACACACAGACCCGCAGATAATCTCAGTGCTGAGATCTAACAACACGTCGGGTCTCCAAATTTGTCTGAGGGATGGGACTTGGGTTTCAGTCCCACCTGATCACTCCTCCTTTTTCATCAATGTTGGTGACGTCCTTCAGGTACCACAAACACAAAATTTCCCGTTCAATATTTTTTTAAAATTGAATTAATTGTTTAAGTTATATTTTTTTTATACACATAAGTGTTTTTACAAGGCTAAATAGGATGAGAAATATTCTATGATATAGGGATGATAAAATATTTACTTTTCCGAGACCTAAAAGTACCAAAACTAGTGCTGAATAATATTGTATTGGAATGAGGAAGGCAGGAGTGGGACGTGTTCCTCTGCCACTTTTCCCAATCAGCTGGGATCTCTCTATCCTAAATTTATTATTACACTTTTTAATATAAACTTTTTCAAAATATAGTAATTCTTCATAAAAAAACTCTTTTTATATGATAGGAGATTATATAAAAGTATTTTAAATTATGACGATGTAAATAAAGTAATTTTTTATATTTAAACGAAAATAATGTATTAAGATGTAAAGAATTAAATTGATCTTAGAATAGTAAGGTGATGTCAGGTGATCTTAAAAATTTATTTTAAAATTGGATAGAGATGATAGTACTATTTTTGGAAAAATAAAAAAGAGGAAGAAGGGGAAATTCTCCTCATTAGTGCTGACTATTTATAGTGGAGTAGTCACATGTCAGTGGAATCGGGTCTTTATTTTGAATACTAAATGTTTCACAATTTAACCAGAAAATCTTTTACGTAATTTGTTTTTTTCACGGTTACTAGAGTTTTTATTACCATTATTAAATAAGTTCTTTCTCATTCCTTTTTTTTTTAAATTTAAGAACGAAATAAGACATGAACCTTTTTCGGTTTCAAATACTACCCTAATTTTGAAGCTTAATTATAGTATTTTTCCTTTCTTATTATTTACATTAATGTACTACATATATACATATTGAAAATAACAAAGTAATGAAATCAAAGCATCATGTTTTGAGCCATCCAGGGGCTTAATGTATTCTTAGAAAGTTTATTGTTATTGTTAGGGTAATATTTATTTTTTCTCATGTATTAGTAAGTTAATTTTTCTAGTGAATAATATTTATTTTTTTATATATTTAATTTTTTTTTGTTTTTCATATAAAAAAATATCTTTCATATATATTTTATTTATGTTAGAAAAATTATATTAAAAATAATTAGAGTACATATAAAAATATACAAAGGTAAAAAGAAAATAATATTTTTTTAAAATAATATTTTAATATATTTTTTACGAAATAGTAAGAAATACAGTATATTACATGATATGCCTATAATTTTTAAAGTGAAGTAGACATAATGTAACTGTATTGAAAACCTTGATCTCGTGCTGTCTAAGGAAAACCCTCGGAAGCTAGTGGCTGGCTCAAAGAAGGAACGAGAAATAATCTGACCCAACTGATTGGGACATCTTCGTGGGGAAAAAAAGAAAAAAAGATTGAAGGATGCTTTGAATGTTTTTAGAACGAAAACGATTTCGCAGAAAGCAACATTACGATGCTGCCCAGAAAGCAAAACACCACGCATATTCAAAAGTTATTGGAAAGGATATAGTCTAGAATTAGTTCAATGTGGTACCGTCTTGTCCCCTAGCAAAAATTAGTTCCTTTGAAGAACTTTATTAGCGCCAGCCGACTTCTTCTTCTTGTTTTTTTTTTTTTCTTAATTTTTGCTAGATTTCTTGCTGAGAAAGTAACTGTTTTTGACAGTAGACATAATCGACAGAAAACTTCCATACAAAATATAACTAGCATTAGTTCATGGCACACTTTTTTTTTTCTTCAGATTTCATCCTACATTTTTTTTAATAATTTTCTAGTAATACTAATCGGTTAAAAATTTAATAATTTAATTCTTAATAGTTTCTTAACATTTTAAATTCACGAAGGACTATATGGTGTAAATAAAGTCTTTTTTACCATCACTCCTTCAATATTTAAGGGCAAAGAGTCATTTTGTGCTATTGACCAAAGTCATTAAAAGAATGTGATGAAACAGTAGTTTTCCCAACATTAAGATATTGACCAATGTTTTTCCGATGGCAAGCTGTTTTTGCTGTCAGAAATTTTACAGTTGGAAAATAGCCATTTTTTAGTAGTGTACATCTAATTTATCCAGGTTTGTTACATGTAACAGGTGATGACCAATGGGAGGTTCAAGAGCGTGAGGCACAGGGTGGTGGCCGAGAGTGGGGAGTCGAGGATCTCTATGATATACTTCGGCGGGCCACCTTTGAGCGAGAGGATAAAGCCTTTGCCGTCCCTAGTGGTGGAGGCCCAAGAGAGCTTGTACAAAGAGTTCACATGGTGTGAATACAAAAAGGCTGCGTACAGGTCAAAGCTGGCTGATTACAGGCTTGGCAACTTTGAGAAGATAACCCCTGCTTCCAAGTGATATTAGTTAGATGTATGTGGTTATATATGTATATGGTCAAACTCGAGAGTTGAAAGTCTGCCCTGTTTAGATAAGTATACAGTTTTCTGAAAAGGAGAAAGTTCGTGCAGCTTTTTTCATTTCTTGAGTACTAGTAAATGGTTCATGGTTGACATCTTTATGTCATCATGTCATCATGTCTTCGATTCTTTCCATGTCACTATAGTCATCGTCGTGTATAGCACTTGTCTAGCTACTTGTGTCATTTACAAAACTATGTTGATATTGTATTTAGGAAAATTTAATGTACGACCTCATACATAATGTTAAAAGTTAGTAAAAATGTGTAACATGTTACACATGTTTGTAAGTTCATGTGTCATAGTTTGAGTGTAGAAAAAATGCTAAGTGGCACCAAATGTCTCTAAACTATGACGAATGTTACTTGTTTATCCTACAAAGACAAATTATTGCATCAATCATCTTATACTATTATCGTGTTCCATTATTATCTTTCATTAGTACTGTCACTAAAAAATAGGTGAAATTAAATAACTAAAATAAGGGTCTAAGAAAGTGATTTCACCACAAACTTGAAAACATTTAAGTTTGAAAGTTTCAACAAAGATTTATAGGCGATATGCTAAGATTTTCGATTTGATAATTTTGTAAAACCTATAGAGCACAAGAAAAGGATGTGAACCATGAAAGTATTGGAAAACCTATCCTTCACAACACATAAACATTTACAAACCATCTGAAATGGATTCAAAATCCTTCATTTAATGCTCCTTCACCCTCAGTCTTTCATAAAACAAATTATCAATGATGGGCTATTTGATTGGAAACGTCTCTTGAAGCCAATGATCTATAGGAAGACATTTTAGAAGATTATGAAGTCCTTCCACTCTCAAATAATCCAACTCTTCCATAAATTAAGAGTCGCAAAGAGAAGCAAAGAAAACCAAATACAAAAGGTAAGTATTTTTGCAATTGTTTCTTCCACCATTTTCAACAAAATAATGAAATTGAAATCCAGCAAAAATGCTCAGATTTCATGAAGCAAGGTATAAAGGAAATAAAAGGGTCAAAAGGAAGTAGGCACTAAATTTTATCTGAAAATTTAAGATGTGATAAAAGATGAAAATTTTGGAAACAATCAAGATCTACTCTAACAAAGTTTTTGGTATTGCAAAAAAAGTATCCACTTCTTTTTGTTACTGATCTTAATGATTCTTGTATAATCCAAAGCATTCTAAATACAATTCCTAAAAACATTTGAGGTTTACAATATTTTCTTTGAAAAACAAAAAGGATCTATCAATAATCACCCTAGTACAATTCTTAAGTGCATTAAAGGCATAAGAAAAAAATAGGTATATGAGGTATGGAGGATATGTAGTGTTAGTGTTGTGCCCAAAAGCCAATCATGAGATGATTGTATTTTTTGCACATTGAGTCATGATATTTTATTAAGGCATTAATCTAGCAATTATGTTTGTTGTTCTTTTTCTGCGTAACTCAATAAACATAATTGTAACCCTAGAATAATGATATTCTCAAACGTCCCTAGTCTAGTATTATTGTGGAGCGGGTTACAATAATACATAACGACTAGCATATGTGGAGACTAATATGAGATATGTAGTTTACATATGAGTACAAGTTGGAGAACTTATGTACTGGACCGACCCACCATGAGAACACTACATGGATCGTTATATGAGTGTCATCATGGTATATGTAGTCCTTTGACCTAAGATCATCAAGGTTCCCTACATGTGAGTCACATACTTTGATACTTTCTTTTGTTGCTCGTAACTGAGTGAACTTGAATGAGGTCATTAGGTATGTCACATATCATGCGGAGAGATTTGTATGATCAAGACGGGATTTGTCCCTCCTATGTAACGGGAGTGATGTCTTCGGGCCCCTTAATAGAGTGAGACTAAGAAAATGCATGGCCATGCTCGGATGAGTTGATAGACGATATCAATGTCATCAGTTTAAGTTGGTCTACTCGGTAATCAAGAAACCAAAGATTGGACTATACGAGAGTGACACATTCCATATCTCGTGCTTAGTCTTGATATTTTGGACAAAGGGACAATAGCATATATCGGTGATGATCATAAAGGTTTAGTCGAATCATCGACAATCTTGTCACTTGGGTAGCAATGATGTGTTGCTAGACACCATTCATTGCTTATGATCATAAATGTGATTTATGATCATTGCCAACGTGGTAAAAGCCTATTGGGTCGCACACATAGAGCTATTTGGATCATTAGAGTGCATGGGCTAATAATTTGGGTTTTGGTTTCACAATAATTTCGTATTAATAATGGGCCCAATAGTTGAGCCATTAGTAAGCCCAAAATTAAAGCCCAATTGGATTAGGGCTTTGAAACCCATTAGGCCTGGAAGTTGAGTCTTACCATAAATACAACTTTTAGTGAGAAATTCACAAGTTTCCTTACCCTAGCCTCCCAAAAAGACAGCCGCACTCTTCTCTTGCAATTCCTTGGTGGACACAAGCTAGCACCACGAGCGCAAGAGAAACACATCTGCCGGGACACGGTGGAAGCGTGGTGATCCCGAGAGGCTCGTGTAGATACCATAGAGAGCTTGAACACGTCAACTGTTTAGGTTTTGTGATTCGAATCTACAGTTGAGTGAGAGATCTTAACTGAAAATTAGGTATGAAAATTTTCAAACACCCGGTTTACCCTGTTTCACTTAGATCCTAGAGGGTTTCGGTTAAATTCCGTTGCGCTGTTTGGCTCCCAAAACCCAACAATGGTATCAGTGCTACTGGTGGAACCCTAAATCGGGCTTGAATGTTGAATCGCATGATGTTATGTGCTCGGTTGCTTTCGGCCATGATTAATTAGATTGATTCATGATGCATGAAACCGGAACTCGTAATGAACATATGACATATATGAAGAAACGACACTAATTGGTTAATGAGATTAACCCAAAATTGATTGGTATGAGATACCTATATGGATTAGGATTCTTGCAATAGTTGCAAAAACCCTAGCTTTGTTCAGATTCGGCCTGTTCGGGCACCGAAAGTAAGGTATTTTTTGTGGCTCGAATGGAGGAGTCTCGGGTGCCTACTTGCTCGAAATATAAGATCTCAGGCAAAGCAATTGTAAGACAATTTTTTGCACCGGGGGGGCGCTGCCCCCTCACAACCCCCCGCAAGGGCAGCCCCCCTTGACCTCGTCCACTGACCAGTTAGCAGAACCACTGCCCACTAACCGGCCAGCGGGACCGCCATATGCGAAGCGCCACATAAATAAAAATGGCTAATCAACTCGTGAAAATTGGCATGAATTTGTTGAATGAGATTTGACATGTTATGCTGATTGATGGTTGTAGCATGGTGCATGGTTATAGCCCTTGATTGGTTGTACTTGTAAATACGGTTTGCGAGTCGTGCCTTCTCTTGTTATTCTCATTGTACATTTTCTTATCACCTTACTCCCCTCGAATGTAACTCAAGGTTTCTATTATTAATGTAATGATATATTATGGGATCATCCAAAGTGGTATGTCCAAGGAAGTGACAACAAAGGGCAACCAAGAGAGGAAGAGAAGGAGCTTGTGAAGACCCTTTTCTTTTCTTAGGCTTTTTTCTGATATTCTCATTGGCTTGAGAATATCGCATAGTTTGGGCTATAACCATGTCACGTTTATTTTCTTGTAAGCATGAGATGCATGTTTTATATTTATATGTGATGCATGTATAAGACAACCGGAGATAAGAAATTGGTGAGATCAAAATAAAAATCCCTCAAAAAAATATTAACTCATTAAATGTGATGCCTTCCAAATGTTGGCACTCGTCAAGACTTTGATCAACATTAGGTGGGTTTGCCAAAGCAAAGCACCTATGTTCATCTTGGTAAGGCGCGATGGGATAATAGTGATATCCAAATTGCTAACTTTGGGTCCGACTTAACTAAGTCATCCTAATAGGATTGGGGACTTAGAGGCATAGAGTTGGGCTTAAGTTCATGAGATGAGCTTGGACAAGTGATGTTCACCCAACTATCCAAGAGTTGCATAAGATGCAATTGGCAAGGAGTTGCCCACCTAAATAGCTGTAACTTGAGAGAAAAGCCAAAGCTGACTCAGGTTGTGGTCAAATATGGATCTTAGCCCACTAGAATACCTTAGCGCCGAGGTGTTCCGAAATAATATCGAGGGTTATTATTTTGAGTAAAATAGTAGGAGTATTGTTTAATAAAAGTCCTTATTAAATGAATTAAAATACATGGCTCTTACACTGCATATTTACTGTTATAGATAACCATGGCACAAAACACACCGACACTTTCATTGCGATCGATCCTTGAGAAGGAAAAACTGAATGAGACCAACTTTCTCAAATGGTACCGAAACTTGAGGATTGTCCTTAAGCAAGAGAAAAAGGCTTATGTCCTAGAGCAGCCCATTCCAAATGAGCCTGCTGCCACTGCTCCAAGAGCTGAAAGGGATGCTCACAAGAGGCATTCTGATGATGCTTTGGATGTTGCATGCCTCATGCTTATTACCATGGAATCTGAGCTTCAGAAGCAACATGAGAACATGGGGCCGTTCGATATGATCGAACATCTCAAAATGCTTTTCCAAGAGCAAGCTAGGCATGAGAGGTTTGAAACCTCTAAGGCATTGTTTTAGTGCAAGATGTCTGAGAGAAGTCCCGTGGGTCCTCATGTGCTCAAGATGATTGGGTACATTGAGAATCTTGAACGTTTTGGATTTGCTCTTCAGAAAGAGTTGGCTGTTGATGTAGTATTGCAATCGTTGCCTGAAAACTACAGTCAGTTCGTCATGAACTATAACATGAATGACCTTGACAAGTCCCTCACTGAATTGCTTAACATGTTGAGAACTGCTGAGAAAAACCTTAAGAAGGCTAAGCCCATTTTGATGGTTCAAAAGGGCAAGGGAAAGGGAAAAGCCAACAAGAAGAAAGATAAAGCTAATGGAAAGTCCAATGCCAATTCTTCTTCAGCTGCACTGAAACCAAAGGGTGGTGTGGCAAAGGAAGGGGAGTGCTTTCATTGTAAGTAACCTGGACACTGGAAGCGCAACTGCAAGCTCTATCTTGGAGAACTTGCTAAGGAAAAGGGAAGTAAGACTTCCACTTCAGGTATTTTTGTTATAGAGGCTAACTTTTCTACTTCCTCATCTTGGGTATTGGATACTGGATGTGGATCTCACATTTGTGCAAATGTGCAGGATCTAAGTAGAAGTAGAAGATTGGCTCGAGGTAAAGTGGACCTATGTGTTGGAAATGGAACAAGGGTTGCTGCCTTAGCCGTTATGTTCTCACTTTACCTAGTGGATTAGTTTTAGAATTAGACAACTGCTACTTTGTGCCTACTATTAATAGAAATTTGATTTCTGTTTCTTGTTTGGACAAGAAAGGTTTTTCATTTATAATAAAGGACAAATGTTACTCTATTTATTTGAATGAAATCTTTTAATGTAGTGCTCAACTTAGCAATGGGTTGTATGTTCTAGATCTCGAAGATCCAATCTATAATGTGAATACCAAGAAGGTCAGATTAAATGATTCAAACCCGACCTATCTCCGGCACCGTCGCTTGGGCCATATAAACGAGACCCGCATATCCAAGCTCCATAAGGATGGACTCTTGGACTCATTTGATTTTGAATCATATGAGACATGTGAGTCATGTTTGTTGGGCAAGATGACCAAAGCCCCATTCACAGGGCAAAATGAAAGGGCTGATGACTTACTAGGACTCATACATAGTGATGCATGTGGCCCTATGTCTACACATGCTAGAGGAGGTTTTCAATACTTCATTACTTTCACTGATGACTTTAGCAGATATGGCTATGTGTATCTCATGAGACACAAGTCAGAATCCTTTGAAAAGTTCAAAGAATTCAAGAATGAAGTAGAGAATCAACTCGGGAAGAGTATCAAAGTGCTTCGATCAGATCGAGGTGGAGAGTACTTGGATCGAGAATTCCTTGACTATCTGAAGAAGTGTGGTATAGTATCACAACTCACTCCACCAGGTACACCCCAATGGAATGGTGTATCTGAAAGGAAAAATCAAACTTTGTTAGACATAGTTCGCTCTATGATGAGTCAAGCTGACCTTCCAAACTCCTTTTGGGGACATGCTCTAGAGACAGCCGCTTTTACACTAAACCGAGTTCCATCTAAATTGGTTCAAAAGACACCATATGAGATATGGAGTGGGAGGCATCCCAATTTGTCTTTTATGAAGATTTGGGGCTGTGACGCTTATGTGAAACGTCAATCCTCTGACAAACTAGGGCCCAAATCTCAAAAATGCCTTTTTGTTAGGTATCCCAAAGAAACAAAGGGTTACTATTTCTACAATCCTTCTGAGCAAAAAGTGTTTATTGCTCGAATTGGTGTCTTTCTAGAGAAAGAGTTTATCTCTAAAGGAACAAGTGGGAGGAAAGTAGAACTTGAAGAAATTCAAGAACAACAAGGAGACATCGAACCTGAAATGGAACCTGAACAAACACCACAAGATATTGTGGTTCAAGAGTCTGTTCCTGTAGCACAGAGCCCACGTAGGTCTGGTAGGATTCGACGTAAGCCCGAGAGATATGGATTTCTCATGACTCATACTGGTGATGTGATACTCATGGATCAGGATGAGCCCACAACCTACCAACAAGCTATGTCGGGGCCTGACTCTGAGAAGTGGCTAGAGGCCATGAAATCCGAGATGGAATCCATGTATGAAAACCAAGTATGAACTTTGGTTGACCCACCTGAAGGGGTGAAACCCATAAGGTGCAAATGGGTTTTCAAGAAAAAAATTGACATGGATGGTAATGTGATTACCTTTAAGGGACGATTGGTTGCAAAAGGTTTCAAGCAAATTCATAGTATTGACTATGATGAAACTTTTTCACCAGTTGCTATGCTTCAATCCATTTGAATTTTGTTTGCTACTGCTGCATACTATGATTATGAGATATGGCAAATGGATGTCAAAACTGCATTCCTAAATGGAAAGCTACTTGAGGATGTGTACATGACACAACCTGAGGGTTTTGTCACCCTTGAGAATGCCAATAAAGTGTGCAGGTTGCAAAGGTCCATTTATGGACTAAAGCAAGCTTCTCAAAGTTGGAATCTTCATTTTGATGATGCAATCAAATAGTTTGGTTTTATCAAAATGATGATGAACCTTATGTCTACAAGAAGGTTAGTAGGAGCGCTATTGTCTTCTTGGTGTTGTATGTAGATGACATACTACTCATCGGGAATGACATTCCTGAGCTACAGTCTATGAAGACTTGGCTGAGGAAATGTTTCTCTATGAAGGACTTAGGTGAAGCAGCCTATGTGTTAGGCATCAGGATCTGTAGAGATAGATCTATAAAGCTTCTTGGCCTAAGTCAAAGTAGATACATTGACAAGGTGCTAAAGAGGTTTAGCATGCAAGATTCCAAGAAAGGATTCTTGCCCATGTCACATGGTATAACTCTTTATAGATCTCAGTGTCCAAGTACACCTGAGGAGAGAGAGCGCATGAGTAAGATTCCATATGCCTCAGCAATTGGATCTATCATGTATGCCATGATATGTACTCATCCCGATGTCTCATATGCCTTGAGCATGATGAGTAGGTACCAATCGAACCCCGATGAGAGTCACTGGACAGCTGTTAAGAACATCCTTAAGTACTTACGAAGGACTAAGGATGCATTCTTGGTCTTTGGAGGTGAAGATGAGCACGTTGTAAAAGGTTACACCGATGCAAGCTTCCAATCCGATAAGGATGATTTTAGATCGCAATCTGGTTATGTGTTCTGTATTGGTGGTGGTGCTGTGAGCTGGAAGAGTTCAAAGCAAGAGACAGTAGCTGACTCTACAACAGAATCTGAGTACATTGCTGCCTCTGATGCTGCGAATGAGGCAGTTTAGATCAAGAAGTTCATCACTGAACTTGGAGTGGTTCCAAGCATTGTCGACCCGATAGAGCTCTATTGTGACAACAATGGAGCAATCGCATAGGCTAAGGAACCTCGATCTCACCAGCAATCCAAAGACATACTCCGACGCTATCATCTCATCAGGGAGATCATCGAGAGGGGTGATGTAAAGATATGCAGGACTTTGACAGACAGCAACGTTGCTAATCCATTGACAAAGCCCCTTACGCAGCAGAAGCATGATAGCCATTCTAGGTCCATTGGTATTAAATACATGGATGATTGGCATTTAGTGCAAGTGGGAGATTGTTAGTGTTATGCCCAAAAGCCAATCATGAGATGATTGTATTTTTTGCACATTGAGTCATGATATTTTATTAAGACATTAATCCAGCAATTATATTTGTTGTTCTTTTTCTGCGTAACGTAATAAACATAATTGTAACTCTAGAATAATGATATTCTCAAACGTCCCTAGTCTAGTATTATTGTGGAGCGGGTTGCAATAATACATAACGACTAGCATATGTGGAGACTAATATGAGATATGTAGTCTACATATGAGTACAAGTTGAAGAATTGTGTACTGGACCGACCCACCATGAGAACACTACATGGATCGTTATATGAGTGTCATCATGGTATATATAGTCCTATGACCTAAGATCATCAAGGTTCCCTACATGTGAGTCACATACTTTGATACTTTCCTTTGTTGCTCGTAACTGAGTGAACTTGAAGGAGGTCATTAGGTATGTCACATATCATGCGGAGGGATTTGTATGATCAAGATCGGATTTTTCCCTCCTATGTAACGGGAGTGATATCTTCGGGCCCCTTGATAGAGTGAGACTAAGAAAATGCATGGCCATGCTCGGATGAGTTGATATACGATATCAATGTCATCAGTTTAAGTTGGTCTACTCGGTAATCAAGAAACCAAAAATTGGGCTATATGAGAGTGACACATTCCATGTCTCGTGCTTAGTCTTGATATCTTGGACAAAGGGATAATAACATATATCGGTGATGATCGTAAAGGTTTAGTCGAATCATCGACAATCTTGTCACTTGGGTAGCAATGATGTGTTGCTAGACACCGTTCATTGCTTATGATCATAAATGTGATTTATGATCATTACCAACATGGTAAGAGCCTATTGGGTCGCACACATAGAGTTATTTGGATCATTAGAGTGCATGGGCTAATAATTTGGGTTTTGGTTTCACAATAATTTCGTATTAATAATGGGCCCAATAGTTGAGCCATTATTAAGCCCGAAATTAAAGCCTAATTGGATTAGGGCATTGAAACCCATTAGACCTGGAAGTTGAATCTCACTATAAATACAACTTTTACTGAGAAATTCACAGGTTTCCTTGCCCTGGCCTCCCAAAAGGACAACCGCACTCTTCTCTTGCAATTCCTTGGAGGACGCAAGCTAGCACTACGAGCGCAAGAGAAACACATTTGTCGGGACGCGGTGGAAGCGTGGTGATCCTGAGAGGCTCGTGTGGATACCATAGAGAGCTTGAACACATCAACTGTTCAGGTTTTGTGATTCGACTCTACAGTTGAGTGAAAGATCTCAACCAAAAATTAGGTATGAAAATTTTCGAACACCCGGTTTACCCCATTTCACTTGGATCCTGGAGGGTTTCGGTTAAATTCCAAAATAAAAAAAAAAAAGAAGGTGGAAAGAACAAAAGAAAGAAATATAGTTATGGAAACAATACTAAATTGAACAGCCACAACCATGCCCAACCTTTTCCACCTTCTCCCTTTTGTAAAAGGACAAATCATCCACACAAAAAAAATGTTCGATGAGGCCATACGCAAAGTTTCATAAGTGTGGCCAGTTAGGGCACACGTAGATGATATGCAAGTCTCAACAACACCAAGGAGAAGCAAAGGCTGTTGAGGATCAACTTTAGAAGTAGTAGTTGTTTGAAGTGTCATGCATTACCACCTGTAGCTCAACTGTAAGTTGGCTAATAGATAGCGGTTGTACAAACCACATGACTTATAATCAAGAACTTTTCAGAAAGCTCAACAAAATTTTGGTTTCCAAGGTTAGACTTTGAAATTGAGGATACATTACTGTGAAAGGAAAAAGAACAATGGCAATCAAATGGCACCTAGGTTTGAAATTAATTTTGATGTTCTACATGTTCTAAAATCATTGAAATTCTTCAATGAGGTAGTTCAATTGACATGCACGTGTTGGTATTTAACATATTAAAAAGGTCAAGTTGGGGTAGATGCATGGGTTACACATGACCCAATTGGTAATTGACGGAAATCAATAGGTAAGTTAGTAAAATTACCCCCTCTACCACTATAGATGATAGTAGAAATGATGAACTTCAGAGCTAGTTTGGCATTCACATAAAGTGGATTATGTGTCACCTGTGCATTCACTGTGACCCGACTATCAAGACATTAATGTCAACGCATTAATGGTAGAAGAACTAGTCTTAAATGTCGGTTTGTTGCTAATGAAAAAAAGATTTAAGGTGTTGGTTGAGGACAAAAGCTACATTGATTAAATATGCAGAAGGTAGAGAAATGTTTAGAGTTATAATAAAAGATGAAAGTTTTGTTTTGAATTCAAAGAATAGAAGTAATTTCTATTACATAGAGAAGATTGTAAATGAAGAACAAAAATTTTGCTTTGTTTTTGGTGTAGAAGATTGGGGAACTTTTATCATGTTGCCTTACTCTTCCTGAAAATAAGCAAATATTGTGGAAGCATGGCTCATTTAGAATATGAGCTTCCTACTTCTGCTACATGTCATTATGGAAACGAGCAATAGTGTCATTTTCATAAAATAAGGTTTGGAAAGCTACACATAAGTTGCAACTTGTACGCACATTTGTGGGGGGGGGGGGGGGAGGACCTAAAACAATATCATGTTTAAGTGGCACTAAGTACTATATTCATTTCATTAATGATTACACAAGAATGTGCTAAATATTTTTTCTAGAGTATAAATCTGAGGTACATGACATTTTTTGAAAGTTCAAGTCTTGGGAAATTCAAAACATAATCAAATTACAGGTGATTGAGTACACCTACAAAAAATTCAACAAGCTCTATAAAGATGCATACATTGAATACGAGATAAGAAAACCTTATACTCCTCAACAGAAAAACATTTTAAGAATAAAAAACAGAGCTATCATGAAGATGACATCGTGCATGCTATATGAAAAATGGTTACCAAAGAAGTTTTAGGTTGAAGTAGTAAATATAACAATTTTTCTGCTAAATAGTTTACCAACATAAGTTGTGCATAAAAAAAATTTGTAAGAAGCATGGTATGGGTACAAATAAAAATTTTAATTTAATGACACTTGGTTGCTCGTGTTTCTCTTATATTTCATAGGATAAGAGAAAATTTTGATAAGAAATTAGAACTAGAGATTTTTGAAAGCTACATCCCAGTTTCAAAGAGTTATAGAATCTACTTACCATAAGCAACAAGTTGATCACCAATAAAGATGTCCAATTTTTTGAAGCAAATAGTTGTATTTTTTACAATAATGAAAAGTCAAAGTTTAAGAGAAGAATGATAACATTGATAACCCACATGCTAGAGGAACTGGATCTCTTTTTTATATCTATCAAAAGTTCAAAGTTGTTATAGTAAAGCCTGTTGGATATGAAGAAGCTACATTAAGTCATGGCTGTAATGGAAAAACAAATCCAAACAATTGTAAAAATAAAAATGGAATCTTGTAGACTAATCTAAACATGCAAAAATCATAAGAGTTAAGTAAGTGACAGAGTGAAAGAAAAAGTGAGTGTAAAGGGTGTCAATCCTAAGAAAAGAGTTAAGGGTGGAAATTTCAACAGGGATTTCAACAAAGTAATGGGCAAGGTTGCAACAACAATTTTGTACATGAAATTCCTAAAAGAATGGATGAAAAAACATCTATAGTATAATTGAAAGATATTAGTTTGTTCTTGATGTTTATGTGTAAAAAAAAAGAACAAGATCAAGATGTAATTTCGTGTTTGTAAGATTTAAGAATATTGGTAAGTTGGAGTTGTTGGAGAATTGATCGAACAACATCTAGAAATGATCCTTCAAGTTGCAGGTTAAGCTCTTCAAATATAGGACAGGAGCTCAAAACAGGAATGTGGAGAACAAAAAAAAAAAAGCTAGTGCATGAGATAATGAATGCTAATAGCTTTGACAAATCATTTAGGGATGTAATGGTAAGTGGGAGTAAGTCACGATTTCAAAGAAAATAGACATAAGTATTGAGAAGTGAGGAATGGGTAGGAACAGAAATAGAATCTAAGGACAAGCTGATGTAGTTACTGAGGTATACAATTAAAAGCTCAAGCATGTGGAAATGATTTAGGCGCTACAAGGTGTACACGACTCATAGGGGATTTGTACATGTCAGATAAAAAGATGTTGGAGGCTTAAGAGTCATTCTTGAATGCTCTTCGAAGAAAGTTGTGGAAGTAATGCTGAAGAAAGGTTGGGAGTGGTTAGAACAATGGTTTGGATGGATTATGCCTTGGAAGAAGGATTTGAATGTGCCAGGAGGATTGCTATTATTGAACATCGAAAGATTCCCATTACATGCATGGGCAAACCAAAATATTCTTAACCACTATAATTTGATGGGGAAAGATAATTAGGATTAAAAGGCAAATGTAGGAGAAATCTTCATTACATATTGGATATGTGCATGTTCTGACAAATGACATGGATTTTATTTTAGTAGAACTGAAGGATTAAGTTGATAATAAAGTTTAGGATGTTCGAGTGGTGGAGGATGCAAAAGTGTATGAGGTTCCAATCAATAAAAAAAGATTAATTTTTATGAGTTTGACTTGTGGGTGAGTTCAAATCAAACTTAAGTTTAGTTTTTGTTCCAGAAACAAACATGGAGGTTGATGAATGGGTATCTAAAAAGTCATTTGGTGGTGGAGACATTGTTAGTAAAAGGGGTTGTATTTTTTAGGAGAATTTTCAGACTCAGGAAGGTGTTAATGACTTAAGAATTAAGAAAAGAAAATTGTATGGTAGAAATGGAAAGTTAGGAAATTTTTAGAGGAAAATATGCAACTACCAACATGTTTACATAAGAATTCAATGGTGTGGTGAAAACAGAATGGATGATTACAAGAGAATTGTTAGGACCCAAAAGTGTGTACAAAGGCTAAATGAAGGGTTGGAGAAATCGAAAGCAAAATCGGGGCAAAGTTGGATAAAAGGAGCAACTGAATTATCTAGGCCAATCAGTTACTTAAAGAGTTGCCTAATAAAAAATGGAAGAATTTGTGGGGGATGTGAAAGAAAATGTAGGTCATAATGTGGAAGATTTAATGATCAAAACAAGTAGGATAGGTATGCCTAAAATACAGATTATTAAAGCTTTGGTTGAAAGAAGTTACAGTGGCAAAAAAATGTGGAATTTAGGAAAAAGAAAATAGATTAAGGGAAGTAGCACAAAGGCATGAGTAAGGTTGAAGGTGATGTAAAAATTATTGATGAATAAATTACAAATAATGTTATCCATGGTAGGAATAATTTATTCTGTAAGGATGATGAAACAAAAATTATTGCAGCAAAAAAGGCTAAATGAAAAAAGTGGAGAACACAGCTCGACTAAGTAAAGCAATTTGGATTGAAATGGAATTTGGAGATGCAAAAGTCCTACAAGCATTGAGGAACCTGGAAGAAGCTCCACTTGGGATCTAAGTGAGAGTGATTGGAGGTAGGTGAAGTAAATTTTACAATGCATATAATGTCCTTGAATATTATATGAATAGTGTTTTTAGTAATTCAAGAAAGAATGGCATAGAAGAAAGCTCAATGATTAACGAATTTGTCAAATTTTGATTAGAATTAATTATAATTTTCCCACTAAGGTTTCAGTGAAATTACGCTTGCCCCCTTTTGTTTCAAAAATATACACTTTACACCTACCTTTTTATTATAGTCTAATAGCAACTTATGAAATCTTAATTTAAATATTATGATAGTCATTTTTCAGTAATTTCAATCTGTATTATATTTTTTTTATAGTTAATGGACATTTTAAATTATCAATTTTTTCTATAAATGGTAAATAATATCTTTCAAATGTCAATTAACTGTAAAAAAAATTACTATACAAATTAAAATTACTTGAAGATGAATAAAGTATAGTCAAATTAAGATTTTAGAAGCTGTTGTCAAACTGTATTAAAAAGACAGGGGCAAAGTGCATATTTCTAAAATAAGAAAGGCAAAGTGTAATATCACTCAAACCTCAGGAGTCAAATTGTAATTATCCATTTTGATTGCTTCACTAGGGATTTAGAAGGAAGGTCTGGAAGGTTGTTGTGTGTATGACTGTGTGTGGAAGAAGAAGGCCTTTCTAAAGCTAGATTCATTCTCTTGCCCTGGTTTCTCAGGCATAGAATCAGACGGCCAAGGAGATCAATTGATTCTTGTGAAGGGTAAATAGCACATGTTGCCCCTAAACTAAGACCTATATTACAGATTTATCTTGAAACTACAAAATGTTACACCATTCATCCTCTAACTATGAAAATGTTACACCATTCATTTTTTCATTAGGTCGGGCCGTTAGAATGTAATGGAATGAACATTTGATGGGGGAAAAGTACATAGTTAGTTTTAAACTTAGTAAAATTTTGGAAAATTTACAAAAATCCCCTTGTGGTTTGGTTTAACCTATACTTTGCCCCATCTATTTTCAAAAACCTACACTTTACCCCCTGTTTGTTTTACAGTTTCTGACAAAAACTTCTGAAACCCTAATTTAAACTGTATGATAATAATGTTCCAGTAATTTCAAGATTTTTTATATTTTTTTCATAGCCAACTGACCTTTAAAAAATACTGATATGTAATTACAGGGGGAAAGTACATTTATAGAAAGGAAAAAATGATAGTTTAAAATATCTATTAACTATAAACAAAATACTAGATAGATTAAAATTACTAGAAGATTATTATCGTATAGTTTAAATACAGTTTCAGAAGTTGTTATTAGGCAATGTAAAAAACATAGGGGCAAAGTGAAGGTTTCTCAAAATAAAGGGTCAAACTGTAGGTTAGAGCATACCTTAGGGGGTAATTGTAAATTTCGCTTAAATTTTTTATTTGTGTCCTAAAACTTTACTAATTTTTAGCTCAGTCCAAAACTATTAAAATGTGTATATCCATGCTCTGGTCTGACGGCCCTTCCTCCCCACCCTCTAGTCTTAACTATCTCTACCATCTCTTCCTTTTCTACTGTCGTCTCTTCAATCACTCACCCATTTGTTGATTCAATCGTTAGTCAAGAGCATTGTCATGTCAAATAGCTATGACTTCGCAAATCTCTTTCAGGTTTCTTCTTCTCCTATTTGATTTTCGGCAATCGATTGTTGGACAGAAGCAGCAACAACTTGACTTCTTGTGGATGATGATTTTAGCCTTTAGTAAGTTTTTTTATGGAAATAATGAAAGGAAATGGATAGATAGTGAATTAAGATCATGAACAGGAGTCTTATGGTTTCCACAATCTACCAACATGGATGGCAAAGAACTAGTGTAGGGAGTCTGAATGGCATGGTAGAAGCCGAATAGGACCGATGGCTGCTATGGATCGACACGATTGGAGAGAAGGTTAAGTGAAGCAAAACCGAGAGAACTCTACGATGGGGTAAGATTTTTAAAAAGATAGAAAACCATGTTTCTTAGTATTAGAAAAATGGAAAACAACAAAAGAGGAGTTTTCTTGGGACACTATAAATGAGAATTAATCAACTAAACATATTTTTTTTCCATTTTTCTAAATTTTTTTTACAACTTAATAGGCCCTAAAGTTTTATAACTCAAATAAAAAATTTTACTAAATGTTGGACTAACTATGCGCTTTTCCCCTTACGAAATGCTAACTCTGTTATTTCCTAATGGCCCGACTTAATAGCAGGACATGTAAAGGCTCTCCTAGTGTTTCCTTTACTTTGAAAGTAGAGGTAAGTAACTCCCAAGTTATTTCCCTCAAATAAGTTTTATTAAGCAAGGAAATAAAGCTAAGTAAGAATTAAGTTGAGTTCCAAAGCGTGATTGGCACGAAAAGGGCAAGAAGGGCAAAATGGTAATTTTGGCCCAAGTTAGTGGCATGACCATAATTTATGTGAAGTTAGGTTCATGCAAGTGTTTTGAGGTAAATAAGTTAAGACCATAAGTGTTTATAGCCATTTGAACCAAAAGTAGAAGTTAAGGGTGAAAGATGCACTAAGTGAGAAATTGAGCCATTATTTCTTATAATGTTTTAAGTGACTTAAGAGCAAAGTGTTTGGGTAAGAAAAACATTTCAATGGGACCACAAAGTGATGGTGTAGGAAGAGTTTAAGTGGCTTAAGTGAACCAAAGTTAAGTTTGAGGGCTAAAGTGTCAAGTGGAAGAGAGTTGGGTTAAGTTAGAAAGTTTGGCCATATAAATAGAAGAGATGACGCCATTCATCATCTCCCCCATTTTCCATTTTCGTGGCTCTCTCTCCTCCATAGTTTCTCCTCATCAAAGCTCCCATTTCACCCAAAATTCCATGAAATTTGAAGGTCCCAAAGCTATCCCATCAAGCCCTTAGCTCATTTATGGTGTATTTGGTGCATTTGGAGTTGTTCTTGCAAGTTTTTGGTTCAAACCCTAAGGTAAACGTCTTGGATCCTTTTGGGTTAGTTTTAAGCTTGTTAAATAGTTACAAATGGTCTTAATTTTGTGCCCTTGGTGTCCAATTTGGTTGATATCAAGCTTGGAACTCAAAGGAACTCCATTAGAGCTCGAGTTCGCTTGTTGCTTGTTTGTTGCTTTAAGGATGATGTGAGGAAACGGATTTAAGTTAATTTAGCTCAAATAATGCATAAACATGTAGTATTACATGTGTGAATGAAATAGAAACAAGACCCATGTGAATTGGCTTTGGGGATTGAAAGATTGAGCAAGTTTCGCGCAAGGTAGCACACTGTCGCGTAATTCTGGAAGAGCATTGGTGACAGCGACGAGATTTGGCAATGCGTTGCCGGTGATCTTCTAGGATGCCCGAGCATTGATACTATTGGCGATGCGTCGCTAATGGCATAGCCAAGGCATAAGTCCTTCAACCTCGAAGCATCTCAAGGATGTCTCATTCTCTCGGTTATTATCCCTAGGCCAATTTAAGATGTTCCTTAGCCTCAGTTGGGTCTAGAACTCATTCTTAAGTTGGGAATTATGCATTATTTAGGTGGTAGCTAAGTGGTGTGGTTAAGGTAGCGTAAGTAATGGTAGCTAAAGGAGTTAAAGTGCTTAAGTTGCTAAGGAGTACTAAGGAGATTAAGGTAGGTTTTGAGATTATTTGCTGGCCCAAGTGAGAGGTCATAGACCTTCGGGCAATAGAAAGGAAACCCAAGAGGATCCCAACCAAACTTTGTGGTTTGGTAAGTAAGCCATTAAGGAGCTCTAAACTAAGCTTGAAGAGCTTGGTGAGTTTTACCACATAAGGCATCCACCCCGCACAATTAGTTAACGTAAGAGACAGGTAAGGAAGGAGTAAGTGGTGACTTACTCTAAGTAACTCATTAGTGGCGGGCAAAGGCTGAGTAAGTGACAACTTACTCTAAGGTGCCTGTAAGTGGACCTTATGGGGTTAGTTAAGTGCTAGCATAGGAAACGAGGGCCAGTATCCAAATACCCCAGTTGTATGAGCTCACGGCCAGTTTGGTACACCTTCAGGGTGTAAGGAAGTCCTAAGTGCTTTTACATGTGCATATTTCATTCATTCATCCATCCATTATTTGCATTGTTTATTCTTGTTCTTATCCTTGTTTCTAGTTGTGCTGTTAGGTGCTTGCTTTACTTTGTTTGTTATATATATATATATATATATATATATATATATATATATATATATATATATATATATATATATATATATATATATATATATATATATATATATATATGTTTGTCGTGCTTTAAATGCTTGCATTTGTTTCCCCCCTGCAGGTACCAAATCCCTTATTAGGTACTTTAGAGTACTCACCCCTTAAGTGTTGTGCAGGTATTAAGCGGGCTAATCGGACTTAATATGTTACCACCTCATAAAATGGGAGAATTACAAGTGTGTCATAATGGCTAAAAAACCATTATATTGTGTAATTCTCACCATAGTGTTTAAAGTGTGGGGGGGTAAAAGGCATGATCAACACCTCCTTAAAAGTGTTCCAAGTTGGTAACTTGGTCCCCAAGAAAAGCCTTAAGGATTGCTTGTTTGTCAAGCAACCTATGGACTTTTTTGTAAGGTTTTGGAAATTCGGGTACCCAATTGCAAAACTTTCACAAAAGAGATTTGGAGAGTTATGAGAAGGATATGAATGGTATGAAAGTGCTATTGGAGGACCAAATTGCTTATGGAAGACAACTAAGGACAAAGAAAACACAAAAAGGCATAAAGGACCTAAGTGTTCTAATTTAGGCCTTAAGATGTGTATGTCTATGACTTAAGTCAAATGGAAGTTTTGTGGGGTTATCCCACATAAGGAGGGCTGCTAAAGGAAGATAAGGATGGTCAAATGTGGGCCAAGAGATTGAGACTAAGAAACCATAGTCTTGTAGCAAGGAAAATGACATAAGACAAAGTTAAGACTACTTAAGTGTGTTTAGTGTACTTTTGACTATTTAAGTAGTCAAGACCACCTTTGCTTCTCTAAATTTCGGCCTCCACCAGCAAAAAGAAAGCCAGCCCTCTCCTCCACACTTACTCCATAGCCACCATACCTTCAAACTCAAAACTACTTGCAATTAAAGTCAAGGAAGCACAATTGGAAGCTATTTGGTGCTATTGCTTTAGTGCACCTAGGATCAAGCTCCAATTTCAGCATACCCATCAAGGTAAGGGTTCTCTTGCTCTCATGGGTTTTTTTATGCAATTTTCAAACATCCATGGAGCTAGGGCTAAGCTTGGAAGAGAGCCATGTGCTTGATGAACCAAGCTTAGTGAGGGGAGTGCACTTATTGAATGTTTTGTGACCTAGTGTTAAGTGCACAGTGATGGCAGCGAATTTCTAGGTTTCTAGAGCCCAAAAGTTAGTACTAACTAGTGTTAAAATCCTCCTAAGACCAAGCATTAGCTTGAGGAGGGCTGCCATAGTGATTTGGTTATGTTTATTATGTGTTTTATGGACTAACCTATGGTATATGTTGCTGCCACATTTCATGTGTTTGTTGTTTGTGTTTGGCTGCTGCATTTGGTTGCTATATCTTGTATATATGCATTGTGGTTTTTTTTTTTTAGTGTCTTTGGATGCAGGTTTTAATGATGGTTACATTGCCTATTGAATCCAAGTGCTACCCTTACTAAGTTTCTCAATGAAACTTACTCCCCTCAATTCTGTCATTTCAGGTCCAGCTGAAAGATCACCTTCAAACTAACCTTTGTGGTTTGATTTTTGATCTTAAATTTCAGGTACATGAACTTCCATATGTCTAGTTATGATCTGGAAAGTTTGGTGATTTTAGGAGCACATTTGGTATTTTTAATGGTGGTACTTACTGTGTTGTGCAGCAGCTGTCCAGCATCCTGTTTTTGGAGTCCATTGTGTCTCAGGACCTCCTGTAACCTAGGGTGCGTATTTAGCTGAGTTAAGACCATATTTTAGTGCATTTATGCATGTACATGTAGTGTATGTAAGATGAGACAAGTATGTGAACATTTGAGTAATGTTTTGGCTATGTAAGTGATGTGGTGCAAAGCTGCCTAAGTGTGAATGATAGGCTGCTTACTTGTAAATTCTGTTTTGGCCACATCAAGTTGCTAGATGCAAGATAATGTAATTAATATGTGTATTGGACATGTATGGGATAGCCTTGGAGTGCTTTCCCCTTGTGAATAAAGTGTTTGCATGGTTTGGAAAAATTGTATGGACAAAATGGTCCCAAAGTTGCCAGAATTTCGACCATGTACCTAAACTTTAATATCTCCCTGTGTAGAATGAATCTTGGTATGAAATTTTAACCACACCTAGAGAACATCTAGAGGCTGAACTGAAATTTGGAATTTCTGGATTTAGAACCTTGTAGCCAAAGATATGACGTTGCAAAATTGGCTGAGTTACTGTTCATTTGGTCAGAATTTTGTAACCAACTTAAAAAATCCATAACTTGGACCATAGGTGGGCTATTGATGTAAAAAAAAATTCCCTAGTTTGCTCTAAGTCTCTACTTCATAATGGAGCAAAAAAAACAGGGGGGTATGAGGCTAGAATGATACATTTTATTAGTGAAAGTTACAGGTACAGTAGCTGGCCACTAGAACTTAACAAGATTGCCTAATGTGTGGAAGCCAAAACCAAGACTAGTGCTAGTGTTTTCCTTCTTTGATGCCATGGTGTGCATGAAATGTGAATATGTGTGTGATGGTTTGACCAATATGCATGTATTTACATAGTGCCCAAGAGGGCCACTTGGGTATGCACACTAAGGGTAGTGTTCTGATGGCCTACAGAACATTACCAATTCTGGGAGTCTAAATGCACAGTTTTGGCACCATAACTGGACTACCCCAGAGTGGGTAACATAATAGTTGATAAGGGGCAACTGTTAAAGCTAAATTTATTGGATTAAAGGTATTCTGTAAGTATAAAACTCAAAATGTCTAAGTTACTTATGGCATAAGTTAGTACTGATCAAAGTGTTTGCCTTATAGTTTGAGGCTAAATGAGTACAAGGAAAATGTGACTCATCATTTGAAGCTAGATTACTTGGGTGAAGAGCTAAGGATGTATCGTAGTAGTTGTATGTTGCTTCTTTTATATGAATGATATTTTCATACAATGAGATTGCCTCTACTAGTGCCCGTTGGTGTGTATAACACTAGGGTTATATTTGGGTGCATATAAGATTGAGATGTATGCACATAATTGTTACTTGAACTTAAAGCAACTAAAGTTTTACATCTTGGCTTGTTTGAATTGTGTTTTTATTAATTTCCGTGGTACTATTTTTAATATTGTTTTAATTTATTGTTATTACATTGCCAAGACAACACATGCATATTTCCTATGTAGGGTAGGCTAGTAACTAGTTGCACGTAATGATTTAAGATACTTCACGAGTAAGAACTAGCTAATTTCAACCTAAGTGGAATCATAGTTCCCAAAGAGCCTAACAATGTTTGTAAATCAAGGCACTAGGGCCCTGTTCTACCACAGGACAAATGGTGTAACATTTTTATAGTTAAAAGATGAATGATGTAACATTTTATTGTTCTAGGATAAATCCGCAACATGGGTCTAAGTTCTGGGACAACCAATGCTATTTACCCTTATTGTGAATGTGTATGGGCCGCAACACATTAATTAAAGAAAGGAATTATGGAAGCGGTTTCTAGAAGTAAAGGATAGAATAGAAGGAATGTAGGTGTTTTGTGGAGATTTTAATGTTGTTCATAGAAAAGAAGAAAAAAATGGCTGCACCTGCTACCAGAATGTGGCTGATGATTTCAACAACTTCACTGAGCAAAAAGAGCTAATAAACTTACAAATTGATGGAAGCAAACTTACATGATATAAGAAGGGTGAATCAAAGATGACTAAGATAAAGTTTTGGTTTCAAAGAATTTTTTAGGAAGGTGGCAATAAAAATGAAAACGGCTTTAAGGTGAAATATATCTAATCACTACCTGTTATTGTTAAAGATGAATGTTGAAGATTTTCGGCCAATTTGATTTTAGTTTTTTGACATCCATGTGAACTATAGAAACTTTATGGATTTTATTGAAAAGGAATGGCAAAACAACTCATTTAAGGGCCGAGATAGGTACATCTTAAAAAAGAAACTTAAGGCTAAGATAAAAGCTTTAAGGAGCTAAAAAAAAACTAACTTTAGGCAACCAATGAAGAAATTAAAGAATTGAGGTAAAGTTGAAAGATGGGGCCTAGAAGCACAACAGATAGACATAAATTTACAGGAGCAAGAACAATAGATGGCTTCCATTTCTAACTATTGCAATTAAAGGAAAAAAAAAATAAAAGAAAGGCTACTTAGGAAAAGGACGAGATTTAGGTGGGTTATGGATGGCAATAAAAACACTAAATGTTGCCATGCTATAGTTAATCAAAAAGTCAAAAAAAAAAAATAGAGTTAACGGGCTTTTGGTTAATAGAAGATGGACAGAAAAGCCAGAGGAAGTGAAAGAAGCGATTTTTAGCTTCTTTAAGGTTATTTACAAGAAGAAAATCACTACAAGCCCATGTTCAAAAGTTAGAAAATCCAAAACTTTACAAATAATCGAAAGGAATTTTTGGAGATGTTGATTTCTAAATCAAAAGTAAAAAAATATTGTGTGGTCTTCTGAAGGAGCAAAGCTCAACATCTCGATGGATATACTTACAATCTTATCAAGAAACATTGAGACTTGATCAAAGAAGACTTTGTGAATTTTTGTGAAGGATTGTTAAGCAAATAAAATGCTTGAAAAAGGATGCAACTCCTATTTTCTAGCTATGGTACTGAAGAAGGTAAATCTAGTTAGTTAGAAAGAATATATAGCAACTAGTTTGATTGATTGTCAATAAAGTGATGGAAAAAATCCAATCTAATGTAACTCAAATGGGTTTTATAAAGGGGTGGTAGATTTTGGATTAAGTGTTGGTGGCTAATGAATTTTTGGATTTTGTGAAAAGGAAAATAAAGAAGATGTTGGTTTTTAATGCATAGTTTAAAAGCACCTTCGACTAATTAATTGGGAATTTTGGTTTATTATAATTTGCCTCCTGAAGTTTAAGTGAAATTACACTTTCCCCATCTTTTTTTAGAAATATACACTTTTCCCCCGCCTTCTAAAATCTTAATTTAAATATTATGGTAGTCATTTTTTGGTAATTTCAATTCATATGATTTTTTTACAATTAATTTATATTTTAAATTATTAATTTTTTTCTCTAAATATAAATAGTATTTTTCAAATGCCAATGAACTGTAAAACCAATATTATACAAATTGAAATTACTTGAAGATGTGTATCATACAGTCTAAATTAAGATTTCAGAAATTATTTTTTGACTGTATTAAAAAGGTAGGGATAAAGTGTATATTTTTTAAATAAGAGGGGTAAAATGTAATTTCACCTAATGCTCAAGCGGCAAATTGTAGGTATCTTAAGAATTTGTGTATTCAACTATGATTCAAGTCAAGTTTAATGAAAAATAAAGGGCATCGATAAAAAAAATTACCTCAATTTAGCTATAATGTTTGTGCTTATAAATGGTAGCCCAACTCATGAGTTTAAGATGGACAAAGGGACTTGACAAGGTGATCCAATGTCATCACTCCTTTTCCTATTAGTTGTAGAACACTAATAAAAGAAGTAGTGGAAAAAACTATTTAATGGGAGTTAAAGTTAGGTCAGATGGACTAGAAATTATGCACTTATCATATACAAATGGTATACTACTTTTGGGCTTATGGGCTAAGGGAATCTACTACAGCTCAAAAGCATACTTAAATGCTTTCAATTAATATCAAGATTCAAGGTAAACATGACTAAGAGCAGTTTATATGGCATGAGGGAGGAAAAATTGGAAATTTAAAGGGTAGCAGGGTGGATAAAGTGCAAGGCTAATATATAGCCGTTCAATTACCTTGGTTTAATAGTGTGAAAAACTTAAGAAAAGAGAGTCCTTGGCAACTAGTGATTAACAAATGCAGAAATAAGTTGGAGACTTGTGGCTACAAGGTTTTTATTAAGTGGTGGAAGACTTTGTTAAAATCTGTGTTAGGAAGTCTCCTCTACATTGATTCTTTTTTTCTCGAACCCTAGAGTGTGTTATAGAAAATATTAAGAGCATGAAAAATAAATTCTTTTGTAGGGATTTCAAGGTGAGTAGAAACATGGCTTGATTTTCTTGGAGTAAAGTGTTGGTGTAAAAAAAAGTTAAGGGCTTGAGCATGGGTATTTTAAAGAATAAAATATGGGCATTGTTGGAAAAGTGGTGGTGTAGATTTAAGAGCAATAGAAAGGCATTATGAAAGAAGATGATGGTTGGTATATAAGGTGAAGGGGCTTTAGTAGAAATTTATAATGAAAATGAGTTAGGCCCAATTTGGGGTAACATTGTTGAAATAGGGGTAAAATGGATGCGTATAAAGTTATGAATTCATTTAGATGAAAAGTAGATAGTGAAGATAACATCAAACTTTGGATGGATGTGTCTAGGTAGGGAGTGTTTACAGAAAAACTTTTCTAAATTATTTGAGTTGGAGATTAAACAAGATTGTTTAATTAGTGAGAAAGAGAGGTAGGTAAAAGGAGTCTGGAGATGGAATTTGAAGTGGAGAAGAAGATCCTGTGAAAGAGAAACTTATGAGCTAGTGGAGTTTAGCAATTTAATTAAATGTGTGCATGTTTCAATAGATAAGAAAGATGAATTACTTTGCTTCTCAATCACTATAAAAAAATTTTAGTAAAAAAACTTAAGGTAGATTGATGAAATTTTGTTGCAAGTTCAAGCGGCTTCAAGAGGTGAATGTTGGAACAATTTGGCTCCAATAAAAGTGAACATATCATGTGGCAAACAATCCGGTGCAAACTACCAACAAAACAATATCTTAACTAAAGGAACTCAGCTTCAAGTTGCTTAGTACGTGTTGTACAGTCAAGAAGTTGAAGAGGTAAATCACGTTTTGGTTCATTGTCTTGTGGCTTGCTCTGTGTGATAACAGGTTTATTTGTGCAAATGGGGTTGGAGATATTAGAAGCACTAAAGAGAAAGTCGAATGTTCTTGTGGTATAGCTATAAAAGAAAGCATGACAAGCTGTGAAACTGGTTTTTGTTTGGTCAATATGGGCTAGTAGAAATAGAAAGGAGTTTGGAGACAAGAAACTTAGTCCATGTGAGGTATGTTTGGAAATAAAAAGAATGTACTTTTTATGAATTATAAATAAAATCTCCAAACTCAAGTTTTATTGGATTTAGTGGTATCAAAATCCCCTATTAGCAATTAGGAATTGCTTGTAAAAATAGCTTGTTGATGTTCTAGTATTGTATTCTCCAATACTCGACTAGAAGAGATTCCTAGTCAAGTGGGACTGCTAAACCAAGTTAAATGCTAATGGTTTTATAATAAGCATAAAACATACTTTTCCTCAATGGTTACGCTCAGATGTTTGGAGTTAATTTACCTAAAACATTTGTTGCATTTGTTAGATTTGATACCATATGAATGCTTTTAAATATTGTAGCTAAAAAAAAAAGATGCATTACACATCATATGGATATCAAGTCAACCTTGCTAAATAGATATTTGGTAAAAGTGATTTTTGTTGAGTATCATGAAAGATTTACTAAAAAAAATGCTATGTCTGATTTAAAAGAAGCACCTAGGACTAAGTATATTACAATTGATGCTCATTTGCTGAACTTAGGCTTTAAAAAAGTTTGAGTGTGATTACTTTATTCATAAGTAGTGTTGACGAAGAATTGGTTCTAGCATATGTGGATGATTTGCTTGTCATAAAAAGCAACAAAGAGTTGATTACAAAGTTTAAATAGAAAATGAAGCTTGCATCTGAATTAATAGATCTTTGATAAGATGTCATTTTTTCTTCACTTTCAAATACAATAAAAGTAATAAAAATTTTACCATGCTAGAAATGAATATAGAAGAATGCAAGCCTATTAATACTCCCATGAATAAAAAGAAAAGTTTTACAAATAAGATGGAGTTGATACAGTTAATGAATGGTTGTACAAAAATCTAATGGACTATGTAATGTATTTGACTATAATCAAACTTGAGATCATTCATCCTGTGAATCATTTATCAAGGTACATATGTTGTGAAAGTAAAATTCATTTACATTTAGCTAAAATAGTTACCGGATATGTTGAAGGCGTAAGCAACCATAGAATAAAATTCAAATAAGAAATTTCAATCTTCATGGTCATCTTAATAGTGATGGAGTGGATGTGTTGATAATATGATAAGCATTTCAGGCTATTGTTTTAGATTTGGTTCTAGTATTTTTTTTCATCTTGTTATAAGCAACAAGAAATTATTACTCACCTTATAATAAATGTAGTATATGTAGCAACTACTTCTGCTATTGATCAAGCTTTAATGGTAACTCAACATATGGAGCAAAAGGAGAGTATAAATTCTTGTGGATAACCATGCTACAATTTCTACTAAAAATGATATAGGATTCTATTGCAAGGGCAAATATTTCATTGTTAAGCTTTATTTATAAGGGAAGCATAAAAGTAGATGGACATGTAACTAGTGTATAAGAAATAAAAGAAATAAAAATTTTGATATTCTAACAAAGGCATTTCCTAAGGTTGTTATAAAGTCTTGCAAAAAGTGAATTAAAAATTTTTAAAACATGACTTTAAAGACGTTAATGTGAATTTGATCAAGTCAAAGTACCTGTCATAATTAGCATTGTTTATTATCTATATGTTAGCAACTACATGATTTGCAACATATTTTTTGGCTCATTTATTTAGTAAATTTATAACTATGCTTTACATTTCCCTTTCATGTATTTTTGTATAACATTATAAGAGAATAGGATATATGCCATTTCCAATAATAGTTTTTTGTAAGCCACAAAACATAGTCATCATAGAAATCTCATAACATAGGTCATTCACTATTCAACAACATGATATTGCAACAATTTACATTTGTGATGATTTTAATCATTGCATTATCTTCTCACAAAAATCATGTGAAAATTAGGCGGAAATTTTTTTTTTCATTATTCTACAATGAGTTTATGCATTAAAATAAAATTGCCATAATGTCGTAGCAATTTTTGCTACAATTATGTGATGATTTGAATTGCTATGACACAATATCTTTAATAAAAGAAAACACACAATAATACCTTATATACAATGATCTCTAAAGCCTGGCAGAGAATACATAGACTCATGTAATAAGCTAAGACTTCGTGTACATTGACACCTATGGAGTGTATATACAAAAATAAGGAACTTAATGCTCAAATCTAAATAAAACAATATTTTTATTTCCAACAAAACAACAAAGTTTAAAGTACTATTTTGGAATTTTTTAATATCAAGTGAAAACGGTTGGAATTGAAGACTTGAGTTGTGGTGTCTATGTTTAAAAGTATTCTAGAATTCTGCAAAAATTCAAATTTAAAATTTGGGTTCAATCATACATTTTAAGTTTTTGGCCAAATTTATTAACCAAAATTTTGCAATGAAGTTTCTTTTATCAAATAAAAGTTATTAGAAAAATGTGAAGTTAAACATGTAAATCAAAATTTGACCTTATAACCAAGGAAACATGTTCTAAAGCTTTAAAAATTTTCAAACTTAAATGCTATTTTCTTCATTTTTGCAATTTTTTGATATAAAGCTTGGATGCACAAGTCTAAGTGGTCATAAAAAGTGTTCATGTAGTAAATCAGATAAGGCATTGATAGAAACACAAAAAAGATAGAGCATATTCTTCTTTTCCACATGAGTAGGTGTTAGAAATAGACATCACCTGCTATGCGGGGTTCTGCTAAGGTTTCACCCTAGCTTAGCTTCTTAAAATTAGGATTTATAGTGTGCAATTTCACTTAATAAGACATGCTCATTTGTTAAAACCCAAACAAAACACTAAAATTTACAAACTTAACGACTCCAAAAACATGATCAAAGGTTTAAAAGCCCCATTTATCAGGATGACATAAATCATACTTAGGAATACAAGAGAAGAGTTATACCTATTGTTTTCTCTTTCAACAACAAAATCTTCTACAACCAAGTTAGTGTCTTGGATGTTTATGTAGTGAAGCAGATGGCTCACTATGGAGCTAGATTTAGATTTTTTAGATTGAAGAAAGCAGGTGATACTAAACAATTAGAGGATGATCTCAACAGATTGGGGTGTACAAGTTACATGTGAATGTGGTAAAGTATGACAAAAAAATGATGTGGCTTATGAGTAAGTCCAAGAAAGAAGTTTCTAAAAAAGGGTAGACAAATCAAATATAGGTGAACTTTTAAATAAAAGAATTTTTAAGGATGTGGTGGTGATTAAGAATGATCAATGTAAAGAGCACGGAGAATAGGCTTTTGTAGGACTAAAATTCCAAACTAATCAGGAGGAGTTGAAGCGGTTAAGCAAATGTGCAATAGGTGAAGTCAAAGATGATGAATTGATAATCAAATTATAAAAAATATTTGACAAGAAACAAGTTGACCCATGCAAAGTTAGCACATATGGGGAAAGACAGTTCTAGTAGAGTATGAGTCCAAAGATAAGTTACAAAGCTTATTGCGTGTAGAAGTAGGAGATGATTGAAAAAGAAACAAAGTGGGTGGGTAGGTTAAAGATGGAGGGTGGTTCATTACAAGTATGGAGACTGAGTACATTCACGATAATTCATGTGCTCTTAGGTTAATTGCAAGTAGTGGATTCAGTCACAGTCACCAAGCTATATTTAGATTTTGGTTGTGCTATTATATTTACCCTAGATATGTATATTCACAAGACAACTAGAGTTAAATTCTATATGTTCATTTATAATATTAGATTTTCAGAATACCAAGATTTTATCTTTTAATTTAGTGTTAAAGAAAGATCCTTATATGTAGAATGAGTTCAATGAGCTAGACCTTGTTAAAGATGAAAGCTATGACTTGGATGAGGAGGAGCAAATCTATAATAATGAAATATGTAAGAAGTTGTATGAAGAGGGAGAAGGGCTGTACATAAAAAAAATAAAGCACATATTAGATGTGTCAACAACGAGTAAAGGCAGTCAAAGAAAGCATGATAGAATGCATTCAAATTGCATGAGAAATAATAATAATATTAATTTTGATTCGGCTATAAAGGTGGAAGATGGGAAGTTACAAGCCAATCCATGTAGAGGCAATTTGAAACTGAATGAAGATGAACAAATAATAGGATAACTTTATGTTAGGGTAGCCTAGTTTGGCCAATAATAATAAGGAAGTGGGTTTGGGTCTGCAAGTTTAGGAAGTTATGAGGCTTGGATAAGAAGGGAGTGGGCCTTCAAAATGAAGGAGCTTATGAGGTTAATGGTGGAGGTTTATAAAATTGATCTATAGCAAGCAGAAGAAACTCAATGCAAGAAAAGGAAACTAGATAACCAAGGAAAAGTGTAAAAGTGTGAAGTTAGCAAAAGAAAGTTAGAAGATAGCTAGGACATTGATTTTGAATAGGGCAATTAAATTATGAAACCAATTAGTTAAAGCACAAAAAAGATCACATTTCATTCAAAGAAAACAAAAGAAAGGAAATAGAGTGGATGATGGAATTGGGAAAGAAGATCAGTAGGGGTAAATTTTAGGTCACAATTTTGGTTTTGGGTCAAAACCTAACCTAAAGCATGTATGCCTTTTTTTTTTTTTAATTATGAACCCGAACCAGACCCAAATTTTCCTTCAACCTAAATCGACCCAAATCCAAATAAATCAGGTTTGGGTTTATTGAAATTGGGCCAAACTAGTTTCTTTTTATGCCCCCTGCCTCCCAACTACTAAGAAGGGGGGAAAAGTAAATCAAAGCCATTAATCTATATCATAATTTCTGAAAACATAAATCCAGCAATTTAGAACTAGCTAAACAATGACAAAACATAAATTCCTACAGCAGCCATAATCCACATAACAATACAAGTTTGGTATTCATAAATTCCAAATATAGCCATTAATCCACATAACAATACAAGTTTAATTGAGTCATTAATCCTTCTAACAATGACATAAAACATAAATCCAGTAGCAGTAGCCATAAATACATCAACACACACATAACCAAATCCAGTCCTAGAAACAAAAACAATTAAACTAACTAAAAAATGAAACAAAGAAAGCAAGCAGTTGAGCACTAGCTCATTTAGCAGCATCCAACCATCCAACCATCATGGAAAGTCAATACTAATAATTCTAGGTGCTCAAGTGATATCTCCTAACTATGGAAAAATAGGGATAGAATAAAAAATTACAAAATTTTTAGTTGATCAAACATTTATATCACACAAAGCTAAAATAAATTAAACTGATACTATTCTATCTTTTAAATTTTAGCTAATTGTTCTTCAACATTCAACACCTCTAATTGCTCATAACCAATCTTGTGCACAAATGAGTGCCCCAACAATCTTTGGTGATAAAGAACTCCAAAAGGGATCAAGCACTCGACCTCTAGTATTGAATGTTGATTCTGAAGAAACAATGGATATAGGTATAGCCAAAACACCATGAGTTATGGCTAAAGTGATTAGGGAACCTAGGACTATTTTGACCTTCCACCATTCAAGAACATTGAAATCATCATCACCATCCTCCACATTCTCTTCAAAATACTTGTCTAATTTACCTGTTGCATATGAACCAGTTACAACTTCGTGTTACTTCCATTCATCTTTCAAGATGGGTCCTCCAACTCTACAACAACTGAACTCTTAACTTGATCAATTTTGTCTTTTTGATCAAGTGAATTTATGTACTTCACCGCGTACTTATCAAACAATTTTTAAGTGTCACTCCCGCCTTTTCCACAGGTGTTTCAGTCACTTCCTTACAATATATCTTTCTTATCCCGATTTTCACATTCCCCATTTCACTTTTTAGATCAAACACAATAGTAATAAAAAACATCATATTCATGTTTTCAGGTTTCCCCCCAATATTTATCACATTTCTCTTTAATTTTCAAACAAATACTATAGAAACCCTTATGAAAACCACATCCCCATTCTCTCAAAACATATCCACATTGGAAATCCCTTGAAAATAAAAATTGGTAATGACATACCATGAACTAGAAATATGCTTGGTAAGATAAAAAAAAATTTCAAGCAACTTTACCACACAACTCACAATATTCCAATTAGACTTCAAATGTCTACCCATGCCATCCCCATCCATAAAAGAAACATAAAGAGGATCATAAAACACATACATCTCAAAAGCTTTTTTGAATTTCAAGATTGTTTCAAGCATTAGCTAGGATGAGTTTCAGCAAGTAAGAATATCAAGGCACAACTCATTCTTCACCTGGATTTTCTCATATTCAATACAAGTCTTAAACTTTAACAATCGTGCAAGAGATTTCCTAATGTATCTAACATTATTTCGAACATGAATCACAAAATTAAATGCAAGTTTAAGTCCATCTTGAACTACCTAGTTCACAATATGAGCAACACACTTCAAATGAAGATATTCCCCCTAAAACAATGTCATTCCATGATTGTTTCCGGTAAGTATTGACTATATCATTTGACCTTATGTTATCAACAGTCATGGTCATAAAATTTTCAAAGCCCCTAGCATTTAATGCTTTTTCAACAGTCATACTAATAATTTGACCCTTCTGTCAAAAAATAAGGCATAAGTTAAAGATCCTTTTTTGCAACTTCCATTTATCATCAGTAAAATTTACTGTGAAACACATGTAATTAAACCTTTGCATTGAAGTCCATGTGTTAGTTGTTATTGAAACCCTTCTAGCATTGGATTTTAGAAACATTTTTAGATTCTCTTGTTCATCAACAAATAACCCATAACAATCTTTAGCCATACATATTTCAAAAGGAATATGAAACCTAGGTACTAGGATAGAGCAAAATCTTCTAAATCTGTCTATCTTAACAAATAGAAAAAGGAAGTTTATTCACAACCACCATATACGCCAAACCCTTCCTACAAACCTCTTTATGAAATTTCCAACTACCCATAACATACTCATCAGTACATCCACCATTTGTTAATAGTTATTTGTTTAGTTTTAACTAGACCCTTGCAATTACCCTTTTTATGTGGTCCTCATTAAGTTGTGCCATGATCTATATATATCCATATAAAGGAGAAACCCACATATTCCTCAAGACTAATTCATTTAGCATTTACTTCATAATACATTTGTAGCATTAATTTTAGAGTTTATTTGTTATAATTAATAGTTAAGTCCTTATATATCCATCACTCCAAAATTCACCCATTCCCCAACTTCTTTTATCATTAATTGAATAGTGTGTTTGTATTGTTTAATACCTCATGCCCTCAAATAGTCATAACTCCAAAATTTAGATTTTGAATTGTAATTCTTGAATGGCTCTTTATGCCATACTAAAGAGCACTTAAAATTCTATTTTTTAAACATTTTAACGATTGAATTTAAATTCCTATCCTCTTAGTATATTAAAATATCATTAACTTTTATTTCCTTCTTAATGACTCATTAATATTATTGTCCCTTAATCAATTGTTTTAAATAAATTCCATTTCTCTTAACAATTTAGTAGCTTTAATTTCTGTTAGAGTGCTTTGATTATAATTTTATTTGCTTTAATGGTATTAATATTGTCCATCTCACTTGCCCAAGACTACTTCTTTTAGCAATAACTTTATAGTACATTTGTACAATTAATTTTAGAATTCATTTGTAATAATTAATACTTAAAGTCTTTATATAGTCCTCACTCCAAAATTCATTCATTCTCCAAGACTTCTTATGCACTTTTGCTTTGATTACAATTTTGTTTGGTTTCAAGGGTATTGTCCAAGCAACTCCTATATATATGTATAAGTTCTAACACTTGCATTCAACACACACTCAATATTATGATTCCTTCCTTTCACTTCTTCTTGTAGTCTCTTCCTACCTATCTTCATTTCTTCACTAATTTATATTTTTAGATTTTCACCAATACCAAAGATGAGGCAGTTGTCTAAAAAGATTGATAGATTTTCTTAATTTTTTAATTTCTTTGTTTTTGAATCTGTACAATGGACGAATATGTTCTTTTATGAATCTTTTCTTATATTTATAGTCTCTTGATGAAACATGTTATATTGGAGGAATTGTCTTCTAAAAGGATTGACTAGACTATTCAAGTAAGGGTGTGTCAATTATGGGATGTTTTTAATTTTCAAAAAGATGACCAATTTATTAGTACCGATTTTGTTCTTGTGGATAAAAAGGTATTCTTTTTTTTCTTTATTCTACTGAATTTTACAATTTATTTTTTCCTGCCTACAATAAATATACACACATGATCTATGATTGGCTACTATGTTTTTTGTTTACATATAAAGGATGAGACAATTTATGGGTTTATCAAAATTTTTTCAAAATACAAGTTTAAAGAGAAACTTCATAAAAGAAGTATGTATATCTTCGAGAACTTCATTATTGTTCCAAAGAAGAAGACTTATTGGATCATAGATACACACCCATTTATGATCCATATTACTTATAATACACAAATTTATGATGTGAATCATGAGTCTCATGATTTACCCATGCACAAATTTGAGATTGTTGCTTTTGATCAACTTAGCACATACGTTGACCAAGAAGAACTCCTTACATTCTTCTCTAAAATTTTTTCAAAATATAATTGGATACTATATGTACTATCTATAATCATAATTACCATTTGTTTTTCCATGCCAGATGTTATTAGACTTGTTGTAAAGGTTGGTACAATTAAGAAAAAAACTTGTTAAGGGTGATTCAGTTGACACCTTAACTATTAAATTATAGGATTTGGGGTATTTTTTACACCATGATGTTCAATGTTTTACCTTGGACCATTTGTGTTTATTTTCTACTAATTTCTATCTTTTTTAAATAGTGAGAATAAAATTCTACTTACACTATGGTCGGAGTTCTCCAAAAATTTTTTTGCGAAGAAGGGAGAAAATGAATCATCTTGTGTTATAGAAGTTATTACTTCTTTGGTCGACAAGACTTTTCAAGGTTTCCAACATATTGTATGTTTTCGCATCCACATTTAGCTTTATCTTTCATTCTACTATATTATAGACTTATTAACTATATTGTTTTTGTGTATAAGTTGACTAAGCTTAGGAACTTCGAGATTAAGCAAGATTTACTTAAATCTTCAAATTGTGGAGTGGGTTGCAATAATCTAAAAAGACTAAATATGTGGAGACTAATATGAGATATGTAGTGTACATATGGATACAAGTTGGAGAACTTGTGTACTGGACAGACTCATCAAGAGAACGCTACATGGATCATTCTATGAGTGTCATAAGTGTTTATCATAGTGATTATCGTGTATGTAGTCCTTTGACTTGAGATCATTAAGGTTACCTACATTTGAGTCACATACTTTGATACTATTATATGTTGGTCGTAAATGAGTGAACATAAAAGTAGTCATTAGGTAAGTCACACATCATGCGGTGGGATTTGTATGGTCAAGATGAAATTTGTTCATCCTATATAATGGAATGATATCTCTGAGCCCTTTGATAGAGTGAGATTAAGAAAATGCATAGTCATGCTCTGATGAGTTGATATATGATATCAATGTCACCAGTTTAAGTTAGTCTACTCGGGAATCATGAAACCATAGATTGGGCTATACAAGATTGACACCATCCATGTCTCGTGCTTGGTCTTGATATCTTGGACAAAGGAACAATAACATATACGAATACTAATCATAGAGGTTTAGTCGAATCACCGACTATCTTGTCACTTGGATAGCAATGATGTGTTGACAAACGCCACTCATTGTTTACGGTCATAAATGTGATTTATGATCATTGCCAACTTGGTAGGAGCCTATAGGCTCACACACTTAGAGTCAATTGGATTATTTGAGTGCTTGAGCTAAATTGTTGGTTTTTGGTTTCGTACTAATTTTGGATTAATTATTGGCCCAATAGTTAAGCCAATGTTAAGCCTAAAATTAGCCTTAATCAGATTAGGGTTTTGAAACCTATTGGGTTTGGGAGTTAAGCTTCACTATATATACATAATGTAAGGAGAATTTCATGAGCTGCCTCCTAAAAGATGAAATCAGAAAAGTTTTGAAAATTCTAGTCGCACTCTCCTCTTGCCCTTCCTTAGAGAACCCAAGCTAGCACTACAAGCACAAGAAGAACGCATTTGCCAGGATGTGGTAGAGGCGTAATGATCTGAGATGTTCGTATGGATACCATAGAGAGCTTGAACATATCAACTGTTCAAGTTTTTTGTGATTCGGCTCAATAGTTGGGTGAAAGATCTCAGTCAACTAGGTAAAAATTTTGAACACCTGATTTACTCCGTTTTACTTGGATCCTGAAGAGTTTCAGTTGCTTTTCACTGCGCTTATTTGGCTCCTAAAACCCTACACATACATACATGTATATGTATATATTTTCCATTAATGTTTCATGTATTTATTGTAGGCTAACAAAGACCTCGCTGCCAATATTCATATAGAATATTCAAATTCCGAAACAAAGTTTGAAGATGCTCTTTCTAGAAAACACTCATGTCACACACACAATGAAATCCAAAAAGAAAGACAATAGAAACTAAGTGATAGAACTGCAACATGAGCTAGCAAAGTTTTCATGTTTCCTCCTACTTTTCTTGTTTTCTTTACTCCCTTTCAACTAGACTTACATTATGATATGCTGGAAAAATAAAAAAAGAATTACAATTGCGCAAGAAACTTACTCATATTGAAAACCTTTTCCCCAAACATAATTTGAGTACACAAAATACAACAAACACAAGCAATTCCATTACTTTTTATTGAATAACAGCAAACTATATGAGGAATCCAACAAAGTTTTCATATTTCCTCTGGGTTTTCATGCTTTCCTTGCTCTTTTTTAGCTAGATTTGCATTATGATATGATCTAAAAAAAAATTGTAACTGTGCAAAAAATGTATTAATATTCAAAACATTTTCCCACTACACAATTTGAGTACACAAATCATTATTCATAGCTGTATATGACTTTCAACAACTTGGTTTTAAAAACCAATTTCCTCCCATGACTTTTACAACTCTTGAGTATTTTTAACCATGCAATAATTATTTTTTGTTAAAAACTGCACTCCATTCACTATAATGGAAAACAAAAACAATTTCATCTTTCCTCACCTTTTACAATGACTTATGCGTAATTATTGAAAGGAACAAAAGTAATATTCCATTTTTTAAAATTATATTAGTCATGTAGTTTTATTCTCATCTCCGAAAATTTTGTCTTACTTTTTTCTCTAATATTGCTCAAATTTTGCATTTTAGTAAGAAATGGACACACCAACCAAGGTATTCAAAGTTTTCTTCAAACAACTTATAACGATCAATGCATCCTACTATGGATAAAATAAGCCAAAGTATAAAACAACATCAAATATTAAAGGTCCTTTCCATTCATTGATTACTATATCGAGAGATAAAGTAGATCAATAAGACTTTTAGATAACAAAATGTTCAACAACATCAGAGAAAGATGTAGAGAATGGGGTGGCAAAAGACATGATTTAAATGCTGCAACAAATCCATAAATTTGAGATAGACTATTACCACCCACAAGCAAAAAATCATTATATCACAGCTTATGATTGAGAGCTTGATGAAAACACGAAATGGGAAGTAGAATACAAGAAACTAATGAAACAAATGGAGCAAATCATAATAGAGTTGGACCAAGCCAAAGCAATAGTAAAGTACTACAAGATTATATAGACAAAATTATGAAAGTTTTATAATCTTAGCATTTAGGATTTATTTGATTACAATTACCAATTTTACAAGGAGTAATGTCCCACAACAAATAAAATACTACTAATAGAAAATAAAAGTTTCATAAAGTTTTGTATTACACAACTAGACTACATACACAAAAAAATCAAAAAACAACTTGCATTCAAATATATTAACCCAATTTCAATTCAAGGAATTATTCTCATGCATTGCACGGGTTGCTCAACTAGTTCTTACTATGACACTTTCACACTTTACCATAATTAATGCGCTTACAATTGGTTTGATTCATGCCATTGATAAACTTAAAGTGTGCCCAATAATCTATCCCTTTCCTCAAAGACTGTCTTTCCTTTTTCTGGTGTAATAGCAATACCAATAGCTAAAAGTTCATCTATGTTTGGATCTATGCGGGTTAATGCTTATCTAGATGGTGATTCACTCATAATTGTGTCACCTCTAGTACTGGAATCCATCTAAAATTTCAACAATCCTTTAGCAAAGGACAATAGCAAATTAATAGTAGTAAACAGATAATCTATAGTAACAAATGCACATTTATCTAACAAAAGTAGTTAAGTTTCCAAGGTTCCCATGGCATATCATGTTTTTCTCAAAACTAGTTAGCAATACTGAAAAAAATAATTTACAGGTACATGATGTTCCACAAATAACAAATGAATAATAATAACAATAATAATAATAATAATAGATATTTATGGATAAATAGATAACAAAAAAGAAAACTAACTTGTTGATAATTAATTTAGGGCCACAGAACAGATAGGTATAGCTACAAAGAAAGTTTAGAGATGTAGATGCCAACAGGGGATTTCAGTCTCACTATTGGAAATTATACAAGTCACAAAATGAAATGGTTGCAAGTTAAGGAAGACAATAAAGACACTAACATATGCCTCAATGATATTTCAACTACAATTTGTTTTGGACTTACTCTTAACTCTACAAATTGTGTCAATTTTCTTTTCCAATGTATAAAAAAATTCTAAATTTTGGAAGAAAAAAAATATGTTTCAAATTCACCAAAACAAATGGAATAAAAATAGCAATAGAATTAGGATAAACCAAGAAAATCAATGAAATTGCATCAGGGAGACAGATGGGGTAGTACGGAGACATACATTGCAGACAAGGAGATGAAGACTTAGATGAGATAGACAGTAGGGTGACATTAGCGGTCAAGGGCTACAGGAGGCAGATGTAGAGGTAAGGAGATAACAGCAGAAGAGGAGTAAGGTGACAGTGGAAGAGGATGTAAGTTGACTATGAGAGTCTTCTCTAGACTTCTGGTGGTGGTGAAGACAAAGAAAAGATGATGATAGCCATGGCAGGTAGCATTCTTTCAGTGAACGAAAAGGACAAAAGGATAAAAATACAAGTAGTAAAATCTAAGAGTGGGCTTGGTCTTCGGCTTAAGGATTATGAGTCAAGTTAGTTGACTTAGAATTCGAACCGAACTAAATTTTGTGCATTTTAGTCAGGTCTAATTGGTCTAAGATTTTTCACGTTAATCTAGCTATCAAACCTAACTCGAATTAGCCATTTTCAGTTCGGGTTCAAGTCAATAATCAAGTTTTGGATTTTCCTTCGACCCCTAAAGATCAAGTAAATTCTCATAGGGATAAGCAGGAAATGATTGATCAATTGGCAGAAGCAAAATTTGGAAGAAAAGATATGAATTGCTGAGCTCATAGCTTCATGAAAATAATGGAGGTAAGAGTTTATATTAATAAAGATTTGAAGTTGGAATATTATAGGAGTGTTTAAGTACTTAAAAAGAGTGATTAAAGAGGTGGGGTTTAAAGAGAAAATTGATTTCTTAACGCTACAAGAAACAATGGTAGAGAAATCTCTCAATAGTAATATACAATCTTTGTGGAAAGGAAGTGGACTGGGATAGGCTGAAAAGAATACTAGTTGTTGTTTTAAAGGCTTGTTATGTGTATCGAATATTGAGAGCTTTGTGATGGTTGATTATTTTGAGAGAGATGGGTATTTTGGAGTAATTAGATATCATAATATAATATAATAGCCAATACTGGTGACCAACATCTATGCTCTACAAAAATTAGTTGAGAAGAGACAGTTGCTGGAAAATTTGTGTATAATAACACAAAATTTTGATGGATTGTGGTGTTGTATTAGGGAACTATAATGTAGTTCGTGATGCTTGTGAAAAGGAAGATTTTGAATTCAATAACAATGGGGCAATAAATTTTGACAATTTATTGAAGTAAGTGAATGGAGTTCACCTTCCATTAGGTGCATGAAGGTTTATAAGATATAGTTGTCAAGGAGGATGAGTAGAATCAATAAAGTAGTTATATCAAACAAATTTGCAGTAATGTGGAAATATGTGGCACATGAAATTTATATCCATCCCAGGCATTATTTAACTTTCAACTCTAGTGAATAAGCCCTTTGACCTCCTTGTCGAATAAGCCCTTAAACCTTCTTATGTAGGGCAATCTAGTAACTTGATTGTCCTAAATAGTAAGAATTTTTTTAAATAACCAATTTTTTAAAATTTTCAATCAAGTCCTTAATTTTTTTTAAGCTTAAATAATTATATGGAGAAAATTATCTAACTTTTTCCTTTTCATCTATTTTACCATATTCTTAGTTGAGAAATCATTAAGTCACAATCTTCATAATAAAATTGTTAACTTAACTATTACATTTATCATCTTTGATAGAAACTTTTAAAACAAGTTTGTGTTTAATTTTTAAAGGTAAAACTAATAACTTTGCTCAATAAAATCTTAAATTAAGAAAATTTGCTCATTTTGTAAAGTAAGGAATATTTATTTACAATTTTGTAGGGATATTAGGTGGATATAGGTGGGTGTGATTGAATGTTGTAAAGGACAAAAGATCAGGATTTATGGATCCTATAATCATGAAACCATTAACAAGTTTATGCAATTTGCTTATAGTATATCAAAATCAGACATGTTTAAATGTTTATGCAAAATATGTTTTAATAGATATTTTAAAGAGAAGTTAAAAAATAGAGAACATTTGTATTGAAGCAGCTTTATGCTAAACTACTATATTTGAGATAGCCACATGTGCAAATAGTACATAATACGAATAATGATTATAACTATTTACTATAAAAAAATATAAATTATGCATATGAAGGTAATGGTGAAGATGTTAACGGTTCAAATGGCTGAAATACATGTGAAAACAAATGATTCTGGAATCAATTAGACCAACATTGAATAATGTAGCCTTTGGAAAATGGGTAACAATGTCGATAAATGCACAGGATATCAATGATGATAATAATGATGTAGGCAATGTTAATGTCGACAATGTATTTGATGTGAGTGAATTGGGATGAATATTTTCTAACCTAAATGCATAATTTTTTTTATAATATGTTGGATGATGCAAATGCACCATTAGGGCACAAGTGCATGAAAGATGCATAGTTGCCTGTGATGACCTAATTGTTGAGCCGTAAAAGTGAGTGCAACATGTATAATTATTGATTTAAGTGTTCTCACTGACAAAATAGTGATTTCTATTAAATTATAAACTTCTAGAGCCACTATATGATACAATGCAAGCGATGAAGGGAAAAGGGGACATGGTCTGTGATATAAAAAAAATTATGCATATGGTAATACTTGTATATTATTTTATCATGAAAAAAAACATGACACACTATCATATGCATGGGAGTTTGAGATTCAAAGAAAATAATGGAAGAATGAAATTGAATCTAAAGAAAATATTTTATATCTTCTAATAACCGATGGGTTGAAGTTATTGTACATGTTGTAAAAAACTACCAATTACATGACATGGCAAGCTCTCAACAAATAAACAATTGTTAGAGTATTGAGCACCTTTCTAAATTGAAACTATGATAGTACATCAACCAAACCAATGGTGTAGCTACTTAGGGAAGGATGGTGGCACTCACCTAAACTTTTAAAAATTTTCATTGGGTTATTGAATATGTGATAAAATTATAAAAAAACTAAAGTTAGGTTACTTTGTATAAAATTTACAATTAATAACAGGCTTTGGTATATTTTCTGTTTTTAAGGTCTTACTGTGATTTCTCATTTTCTTGTTGAGTAAATTGCAAGATAGTCCCTAACCATTAATTATTTTTTTATTTTAGTCCCTAACCTATTAAACATTCTCTTTTGGTTTGAAACTTATTAAAACATTTTGCTTTAGTCCTAAATCTATTAAAAATGTTTAATTTTGGTTCCATTGCATGAAATTTGTTAACCTAAAGTGTTTGTCTAATAAAAAAATTTTATATCATAACTTGAACTATTTGGTAACTATTGTATAATCAATTTAATTTATATAATATTTTTTCTGATTAATAGAAAATTCAAATAACCATTTTTATTCTATATAAATTGAACTGATTTCATTTATGAAAAAACTACTAATTTCAAATTAAATTTTTTAATTGAACTTAATTATTGTAAACTTTTGAATTTCATGTGTCTATATATATAAACTATTTGTTAAATTTTGAGTCATAAACTTTTGAAATAAACTTAATTAGTATAAACTTTCAAATTTCATGAAGCTATATATAATTTTCTTGTGGACCTAAGAATGTTATATTTGGATTATGTATAGATGAATCCAATCCAAATAATGTTATTGGTGACACATATATGATATGGTCAATCTTTGCTAGCTAGTCACCAAAATCTTGCATGAAGAGCCCATGCATCTTTGTGGCACTATTTATCTTTGAACCAAAGCAACATTTCAAAACATTGATATGTATTTGCATCCATTGATTGAGGAGCTTAAAACTTTATTGTCCGAATAAGTGTAGCGTAAGGTATTGTCAAATAATAGAATAACTAATGATTTTCCAGTGCTTGGGAGCCTACTAGGTTGGAGTACAAATAGTAAGCTAGCATGTCCACATTGCATGAAAAGAACTTGACATATGAAAGCTTGTTGGTTCAATTGTAACCAGATTTTTTTTTATTGTGCAGTCACACATTCCAATCTAATATGGTGTCATTATCTTAGGGAAGAAGGTTATTTGTTTCCTCAATTCGTATAAGTTTGTTTTGAAAATTTATGACGCTGGACGGTTATCATTTTTCCCAGTTTAAAGAGTGACATAACTTGTTGAAGTGTTCTATTTCTTAGGAATAACTATCTGTAAGTCTTTTTTTAGTGTGCCACAAATTGGTCTCATGCACATTGAAATAAAATTTTTTAAAAAATATTTTCAATATTTTTATGGATGCTTCTCGAAGAACAAAGGACAACATGAACTCCCAACTTAACCTATAAGAATTAGAGAAGATAAGTCATAAACTCAGCTAATGAAAGATCAGGGGTAGTATCAAAAAATCAAAAGCATCTTATGTCATTCAAAGGTAACACACAATGAGGTCTATCTATGGCCTAAAAGGAGTAAGATGCCAAATGGATATGTTACAAAGTTAATTCAGATGGTTAACCTAAGTGTTATACCTTAGATAATTTCAAGAGTTACGATTACCATATGTTCTTAAAAGGTTAATACATTACATATGCTCATGCATTGCTTAATGTAGGGACAACATCAATATTCTATGTACTTTTGAGAATGCTATGCATGAGTGTAACTCAAGTTTATGATATGGAATACTTAGAATAGAACATAGTGGTAACGGTGTGTAAGTTGAAGAAGATATTCCCACCATATCTCTTTATTCAATGGAATATCTTATGATCAATACTAGTCATGAGTTGAACATCTTGTGATCCACCTTTCTCAATGGAACATCTTCTGATCCATCTTCCTCAACATAGAACAATTAGACCATTTACCAAGAAAGTGCAATGATTTTTCCTTGGAAAACAACACAAAACCATCAAAGTGGACAACAATGACTAAATTTATTGCAACAATCAAGCTTTATCTTGATCATCTTCTCTAAATTCCTACTCATCTTCTTATCCCAAAATTCTCTCAAGTTTTCCCCCATTGCTCCCCACCACCTCCATAACTTGGTTTACTATCTACCATCATTATCGAAATTACATAAATAGAAGGACAAAATTTGTAACATATGTCACATTTGGCCTAGTAATGTGAAATATATTAGCATCCTTATCAAGTGCCAATACCATCCTAGATCTTTTAAGGATTTTCCATATATCAAGTCAAGATAGTGTTATCAATGAATGACAAAGCAATTTGGTTTTCATACCATCATTCTTGTTTCATTCAAAATGTTAAGTGTACATTTAGTTTTTGAAATAAATACCCTAAAGAGACCTTGTTGATTATATCCAAAGTTAAAGCTTGAGTTTACTAAGATTCTCAACATGGAACTTGCCAAGTGGGCTTTACTTCAGGATGCAAATAAAATTGAAGTCATTTCCTATAATCATAGCATCATCTCCATAAATGAAAATAATTGTAAATTAATCACTTACAAACCATGTTATCAGCAAAAAAAATCAACCCTCAGATTGAATAAAACTAAGTTGAATGTGAGAACTAGAATATTTCACAAATCATAGTCTTTGTGCCTATTTGAATTTATAAGGGACTTTTTCAGTTTGGAAACTTGTTTATCATTATAATTAGTTAATCCATAAGTTAAATTCATATATATTTTTCTTTTGAAGTCCCTTAAAGGAAGGCATCATGAATAATAAATTGATGTGAAAAATAGCCATGAGCTTAATTATTGGGGTAGATATTTATATTTAATCAATTTCATTAACTCAATTGGACTCCTCAACTACTAGAATAGATTTATGAAGTTTGCATCTTATCATAGAAATCCATTTTAAACCAATAGAATTCTTTTCTGGAGGCAAGTGTTCTAATGATATGTTTTATTGTTTTTCAAGGGTAAAATTTATTGCCTTTATTGTTTTTCTTTATTTTGAGTTCCTACATGCTTGGTCAAAAGTTCCATGATGATGATAAACAGGTAGATATTAGATATAGTTTATGTGACAACTTAATGTCTCTAAACTATTTGTTTAGAAATTGTTGTCAACCATGATGAGTAATGTTAAGACATCAAGTATTTAAAAGGAATAACTGGCCATCATTAGCATGATCCATATCTGATTGATTTTGTTGTTCTATGTACCCTATTTAGCCTTGTAAGAGTATCCCCTCAAAGTAATGCTTGTAGAATATAGACATATCTTCAATCAAAGACACTTTGAAAATTACTCCTTGAATTTTAGCTTTATTTTGTGTCTTCTATTTAGTAGACTGGATCAATCTCAAGGAGAACTACAAGCACATTCATTGTGTTTTGCCCAAACAGTTAAAGTAATTAAATTATCAAGGGTGGAGTTGAAGTCCACTAAACGATTAATACCTTCCAAAAGAATATATCTATCAAAATTAGATGGGTTAATACAATATCAACTCATGATTGAAGGTGGATAACTAGATATTGCATTGAATAAAAAATTGATGGTAGCAATATCTTCCCCGACTTACATATCTTTGCCACTATGTTCCACTCTACCTATTTCATACCTTTAACACATATTATTTTTGCTTAACATTCAAAAATATGCATAGAATTTTGGCATTGTTTCTCACATTGAGCGATGCATGAACCCATAATACTCAATCAAAAATTAACCTTTTAGAAAATCTATAGGTACATAGATTAATTGTATGAGTTAAGCTTAAGGCATACCTATTTAGTGTCTTAATTGTTTATAACAACAAATGGACCTCCTATCCATGTTAGCTTTGAATGCTATATAATGCTTTCAATTTTATGGTACTGCCCTAAACTTTTCATAGATGAAGTTTAGGGTACATCTTCTCCAAGCCCTCTAGGTCAAGCTTAGAATTCGTAATTTCATTTGTTTTCCCGAAAATATTGGTAATAGTATAGAAAGGATTTTTAAAAAAATTCAATGTGCGTGATGTCCAAATTGTAGTGCACTAGCAAATGCTTCTCATATGGTAACTTCTAAAAAATAAAACATTTTAACCAATTATGGCACTATCTAAATGCTATAACTGAATCATTTTCATATTCCTTGGCAAACTGGGGAAAATCATAATCATCCAACATTTCATAAATTTTTTGTCTAGACTTATATGGATTAAGGACATAGATAACTTTCTTCCATAAATTGATAGCCAAACCAAGGTAACAAGTAAAACTTTGACTATGATACTTGGAGCCTTGAGAGGATTGTTTACCCAATATAGAATTTACTTACAATAGGACGGTACATTCTACTACAAGTCATTCACCTTTTAAAATTGTTTATGGTTTTAATCCTTTGACACCATTTGATCTTATACCTATGCCTACTAATAAGTTTGCTAGTTTAGATACTAAAAAAAAGTAGATTTGGTAAAGAAATTGGATGAAAAGTGAGGCTACAAATTGAGACGAAGAATGAGCAATACGCCACAACTGCCAACAAATGAAGGGAGAAAGCTGTCTTTGAACCTAAAAACTGGGTTTGGGTTCACAAGAGAAAAGAAAGATTTCTAGCCAAGAGACATACCAAATTTCATCGCAGAGGATATGGGTCGTTCCAAGTACTCAAGATGATTAATGATAATGCCTACAAGTTAGACTTGCCAGTTTAGTACAATGTAAAAGCAACATTTAATGTTTTTGATATTTCTTTATTTGAACATGATGTAGATTTTAGGGCAAATCTTTCTGAGGAAGGGAAAGTTGATATGAATCCTCAAGTGCAGCAAAGGACCCTTTAAAGATCACTTTAGGGCCAACCACAATAAGGAAAGCTAATGAGATGTAACAAGCCCTTTAAAGACTCATCTTGGAGTATTTTGATGTAAACAAGGCAAGCAAGCCTGAGGACACATCTAAGGGCATTTGTAACTCAAATCCAGAGGCCTATGTTACATCTCTTGAAGCTCAAGTTGCTAGGAACATGGAGAACCCTCTAGGGCCTAAGCAAGCCAGCCAGGCAGCACTCGGGCACACACTCGGCATGTGGAGGGTGAACCCAAAAAGAACCCCATATACAACCCGGGGGCTCCAGGCAATTCCCCAGAGTTTTCCTTTATTATTTCATACATTTAGGTTGAATGGAAATTTTTTTGCATGTACTAAATAAGTACATGGTTTGTACTTGGTTTATGAGTCTTTTTGCATGTCTTTCACCTAAACCTAGGGGGAGTTAGGGGTGGAAATGAGCTGAGCCATTTATCAAATGGTTCAGGCTCGAGCTCAATTTTTTTGTTATCAAGCCAAACCTAACGAGCCTCAAGCCAAGCTTTAAGTCGAAAGATAAGTTCAAATCCTTAACAAGCTGAGCTTCAAGCCGAGTAGTATTCGGCTCGAACCCTTATCGAGCCTAATGGGCTTGGTAAGAAAATTAATATAATACTCCCTCTATCCCAAATTCTTTGCACCATTCAATTTTCAGCAATTAATATATAATTTTTAATTTTCAACATTTTAGCATATAAATGAAAAAATTTTATATATGAATGATAAATCAAGACCTATGTGTTCCTCAAAACAAGCTCGATTTGAGCTTCAAGCCTATCGAGCTACCGAGATGAACTCGAACTTTTTCGAGCCGAGCTTCGAGCCTTATTTTTTGAGCTCGTCGAGCTCGAGCCGAGCTTCGAGCCAACCGAATTCTTAATGAGCCGAGCTTTGAGTGTAAGGTTGTTCAGGCTCAGCTCGGCTCGTTTCTACCCCTAAGGGGAGTTGTGCTTTCACCTAATTTAGGACTTCTAGTTCTTTTAGAATTTTTTTAGTTTGAACCCAAGTCCATTAAACACTATAAATAGGGCCCTTTTATCCCTTTTTTAACTCAGGTAAAATAATCACAATTTGTTTTATGCATATTATCTCTTTATTGTTATTGAACTATTTTGATACTTGAGTTTTCTAACCCTTGTGCAAGTTTTCTCTTATATTTCTTATGTCAATCTACATTGTTAGGTTGGCATACTAGGTTAGTCCTTTGGAGCTTGAAAAATCTTAAGAGGGTTTCTTTAACTCAATATCAAGTGGTTTCATATCATATATTGAAACAAAAATCAAGAGATAAATAGATCATGGAGGGTGATCATAATTCTAGCTACTTCACATAGTGATAAATGGAAAGAGAAGATCAAACAATATTTTTGGTATTTAAAAAAATGAATGTGCTTGGAGGCCTGAATTTTAAAACAACAAAGTCAAATGTCTCCCTATAGATTTGGTGCTTATGGTAAAGAAACCTTTATAAAAGATTAAATCAAGAATGCAGTAAGGTTTTGTGGCGGACCAAAAGCTCTTGGGCCTGATGGCTTTATGTTTAATTTTAGGGTAAAATCCACCGGGGATACCTTAACTTATTTTTTTGTCTTAATTAGGTACCCTACCTTCAAGTTGTCCTAGCGAGGTTTTTTACCTCTTATTGCGTGTCCTATATAATTACTTTTCTTTAATTTCGGAGTTATGTTTGACGGAAAATGCTGATGTGGCAAAAAAAATATTAAAATAAATAATAAAATAACACTTGTGGTTCTTATATTTTTGAAAATAATTAAAAAAAAACCCCAAAATATCGGAGGAAGAGATCACCATCCCATATCCCCCAGCCCTCCCTCCCTAGACTGCCTTGTTTGCAAGTACCGATCTTATCGAATCTCCAACTTCAAGACTCTCATCGGTTGCTGGCTCCCTTTCTAGGCGTTTCAACTTTATTGTCCCCAAGACCAATTCGCTCCTCCTTCGCATCGATCGAGTCATCTCCCCCTAAATCAGACACCTCTTCGAATCCGTCTTCCTCTTCTTCCTTATATGCCTCCTCGGTCTCGTCTTTTCTAAGCCTCGCCATAAAAGCCTGACAATTTCAACTTTTCTTCTTACTTACGTTCTATTTGTTGGATGTTCAAATGATTCAGACAATTGCCGATGATTCAGTCAATCTCCACTAGCTAGGATGATTTCCGCTCACAAATCTAATGATCCCGAGTTCACTCAAACCTCTATCGAAGGGAAGATGAATAGACTTGCTCCCAAGGGAGATGCGCCACCGCCAGATTTGATCTGATTTGTCCAGATTCGATGAGATCGATGCCAGAAAATGAGGCGATAAGGGAGTGACAGGATTTAAAAGCATTTTAATATTTTTGGGGGTTTTTGTGATTTTTTCAAAAAAATAAGGACCATAAGTGTTATTTTATTATTTATTTTTAATATTTTTTATGCCACATCAGCATTTTCCATCAGACATAAGTCTGAAATTAATGGAAAGTACTTAGATAGGACACGTGATAAAAGGTAAGGTACTTTGCTAGAATAACTTGAAGGTAGGGTATCCAATTAGGACAAAAGAATAAGCTAAGGTACCCCCGGTGGATTTTACCCTTTAATTTTATTAAGAATAACTAAGAACCTACCAAGCAGAATATCATAAAATATGTAATAGACTTTGGTATTCATGGAAATGGAGAAGGGTTGCAATGCCTTTTTCATTGTACTAGTCCCAAAGAAAATTAATCCATTGACAGTAAATGACTACAGACCAATAACTTTGATAAGGTGCATGTTCAAGATTGTAACTAAAATTTGCCTCAAAGACTAAACAAAGTGATGCTATTTATAACTGGTGAACATCAATTAGTGTTCATCAAAGGAAGGCAGATATTGGATGGGGTTGTAATTAGAAATGAAGTTGTAGATTTCTTGAAGAAATTGTAGCAGGCTACAATGTTATTTTTAAAGTAGATTTTGATTGGGCTTTTGACTATTTCAATTGGAGATTTTCTGACTCAGTTATGAATAGGTTTTGGAAGTAAGTGGAGGAACTAGATAAAGGTATGTCTAAAGTTGAACTCAGTCTCAATAATTATCAACGATAGTCTGACAAATAAATTCAAAATGGGGAAAGGTTTTGGACAATGGTTTCCTCTCTCACCTATTGTTTTCTTGGTAGATCCTGAATCTTTAAGCATAATGATGAGTGAGGCTTGTGATGAAGGACTGTTTAAGGGTGTGCATGTGGGTGGAGGAAACATCTTACCATCACATCTTCAAGATGCATATGACTTATTATTTTTTATGGAATAAAGCTGCAACAACTTGAGGAGTTTTATGAAAATTTTAAAATGCTTTCAATGGGCTTTAGTGCTAAAACTAAATATGAATAAGAGCAGCTTTTTTGCCATTGGGGTAAGCAATTTAGAGGTTCAAAATGCTATTGCTAGCCTTCTGTGTAAGACTAAAAACTTGCCCTTTCAATACGTTGGCCTTCTAGTTGGTTTGAATATCTAACAATCATCCTAGAAATTGATAATTGATAAGTTCAGCGCAAATACTTTGTGACTAGAAGGCAAATGCTTTGTCTACTAGTGGGTGATTAACTTTGGTGAAATTTGTGCTTAATAGCTTCCCTTTATTTTTCTTCTCAGTGTTTGGCACCCCAGTAAGTGTTCTTCACTAGCCTGAAAGTCTTCAATCTTCTTTTTTTTTTTCCCTGAAGGGGCTCAAGGAAGGTTCTAGCATGGGTAGCATAGAGAAAGGTGATATCTAAAAAAGAAGATGATGGTTTGAGCATGGGTAGTCTCAATGTGTCAAATTTAGCACTATTACGGAAATGGTGATGGAGATATTAGACAAACAAAGATGCTTTATAGAAGGGAATTGTAGATTTAATCTAAATCTATGGAGTTGATGGGGGATTGTTAGGTCATGTTAGAGCTAAGAAGGAAAGAGTGTCGGGGAATATTATCAATATAGGGGTTGTAATAGAAGAGTCAGGAGTTTAAAAAATCTTTGTAATGGAAGGCGAGTAACAGTGAAAAAAATAAAAAATTTGGGATGCTTTTTGGGTTGGGGAGGCTAGTTTAAAGGAGAGTTTCCTTAATCTATATGGGTTGGATACAAACCTTATTTGCAAGTATGTGAAAGAAGGATATTGTTAGTTTCAGAAGATAGGTGGCAATGGGAACGAAGCTGGAGAAGACCACTAAGAGGTAGGGAACTTCTTGAACTTCAAAACCTTGTCTCTTTGCTTAATGGTGTGCATATTTGCCTTAGCAAGATGGATGCAATTCACTGGTAGCAAAGCAACAATAGAGATTATGCTGTTAGAGACTTAAAATGGTTGCTGGAGAAACATTTCACTTAGTGCATTCACACATGTGGTAATAGTAGCACCAGGTGGAATGTTTTTACTTTCTTAAAGGTAAATCTTTTTGTTTAGAATTCACTTCAAGACCAAATAGCAACCAAGGCAAATTTTCACAGCAGAGGCCTATTTTCGGCAAATATACTTTTTCAATTACAGAATAGCTAGGAAGAAAATGCAAATCAAGTTCTCTACAAGTGCCTTGTTCTCTCAGTTCTTCGGAAAAATGTTTTTAAATGGTGGAATTTAACCTATCCTTTTTTTAGTCGGCTTAGTGAACCTTTTAGTGTTCATCCAGCTTTGTTAAAAGGGAAAGATCATTTGTTCATTTGGGAAGCTAATTTTTACACATCTATTTGGTTAATTTGGAAAAGAAAGAACATGAATGTATTTCAAGCTAATGATTACACCCCACTTCAAGTGTTCAAAAAAGTACATGCCCTATCATTTTTATGGATTGTAAATAGGTGTAGGAAGTTAAATTGCTCATGGTATGAATAGTGTCATGATCTTTTTGCTATAATCTCTAATTTGATATTTTAAACTTTGGACTTTAGACTTTAGATCTAGTACTATGCTAAAGCCTTTGTATTGTTCATTTCTTATCAATAAATTCATTGTTGTTGTTCAAAAAGGAAAAAAAAACTACAATAGCACTTAAAATGAAACAACAATTGAACACCACCACACATGATCAAATTAACCACTAGAAATACAAAGAAGAGTTAGAGGAAGAAACAACGAGTAAAATGGAAAAGAGGAGAGTCAAATTGGTTTATCACCAAAGAATTTCCAAAAGTCATAGCGAACTAAATTGTCTCATAATTGTATCAAAATTGCTATGATATAGTAACAATTTATTGCAACTTATAAAATTGTTATAGAATAATGGTAGTTTTTCCTGCCTAATTTTCTTTGTTGTTTATCAAATGATAATATGTTGATTTTAATCATAAAAAAATTTATCATCATATATTAGTCACAATATTATGTTGCTAGCTAGTTAGTGATCTCTACTGTGACATTTTTGCAATGATTCTATTTTGTGATTTTAAAAATTATTGTAGTTGGACATTGCAATATGTATTCTCTTGTGGTATTATACTTTATATATTGTTATGCTTGTGAGAGGCTTCAAGCCATTAGATCTATGGGACTTGCAATTCACATAATAGTCTCTCACATTGTCATTTTCTTTTGGTTTTGACACTTCGAAGCATGGTGAGAGAAGAGCACAACAGTAACTACTAGTTATTAACCTTGCACACACTTAAACCTATTTACAATTAAAGAGAAGAGATCTATTGTATAACACTACAAGATGGATGCAAAAAAGACACTGCCATATCCAGTCGAAAAAAACTATTTATGGGTGACAGAAAGTTTTGTTTCTCATTCAATCTTTTTTTACCTAGTCCCTTTTAAGAAATGATTGGATTAGTCATGACTGAAGCTGTGAATCACTCAGTATAGCAACTAAAGTTTCAATTGCTTCATCCATTTTTTATTTTAATTCTTAGTATTTAAATTCAAATGAAATTAAATTATTCAAAGAAAAATTATGTTTTTTTCAAACAAAAATATGTAAAAAGTGTTATTAAGCATGGCCCCAAGATTGAGGGATTTTGACACTTAATAAAAAAGCTAGAGGAGACAAAGATGGAGCTAAAGCAGTTCAAGAAAAGGCAGTCTGACACAGTGAACACCTTGGTTACTCTTAGCAAGAAACTGCACAATAACATGTTGAAGTTAGCGAAGACAGAGGCAACGATGAAAAATGTGAATGTGGTGACAAGGGTGGTGAGTTATGTGATTGGGAAGGTAGAGGACTTGGCAAGGGAAAAAGCGAAGATGAGGGACCTGATTAAGAGGATGGAAGAGGATAACCAGACTCTAGCAGAGATTTTGAGTATGAGTAGAGAGAACAAGGAATATTTTGCAGGGAGTAAGAGAAAGAAGGTAAGTATAAAGAAGAAGCCGATAATTCCTCTTGTAGTAGATCTATTCTTTTTCAAGAAGAAGAATTCCTCCAATGTTGATCTTCTCTATGGAAAATGAGAGAATGAAGAAGAATGAGATATTGGTGGTATTATTTCTTGATAGGGGTGATTGAAAGGTGACTACTGCTTAGGTGACTAAAATCTTCAGTCACTTAGTTAGTGAGCCCTACACCGCAGTGATTGAAGGGTGATTGAAGAGGTTTCGTGAAGGATTTTTATTTACTCTATTTAGTTGCTTTTTTGCATTTATATTGTAGTGAAACTAAGGATTTGAACTCTACTTAGTCACCTAATATTTTAATACTCAGGCGAACAGAGCAAAACTTCAATAAGGCCATAGGACAATATTAAATAGAAAAAATATTAAATTTGCCACTAATGCTTTGGGTTGGGAGCGGATGTGCCACTAGAATTTTTTTTTCTGCCCAATCTCCCACTAATATTTTAAAATGGGCTGGATATACCACTGAAATTTTAAATTAATAGTGAATAAGCTGTTGACCGCTAAAAAGCTAACAGAAAATGTTAAAAAACAAACAAAAAATATTAAAAATATTAAGTTTTGAAATTTTAGGGTGATAATACAAGTTTTAACAAACTTTAAATACTATTTATAATTAAACTCTTTCTCTCTCAAATGCCGGTAAGGAGATTAAACAACAGAGATAGAGGGAGGCCGACGATAGGACTGGGACACTGGTGATGGAGACAGCAACAGGGTTGAAGTGCTGATGGCAAATATTAGACCTTCTTTTAGCAAAAATCTCAAAGGTCTTGATATTTTTTGAATGATGTATAATAACTCCAAGATTTTAAAATCTATTTTTTTTATCATTTTTCAATATTTTTTAACCGACAATAGCATATTTGGTTTATTTTAAAACATTAGTGAAAAGATTAGGTAAAAAAAAAAATTATATTAATATATCCGCTTCCTATAAAAAATATTAATAGCAAATTTGATAGTTCTGCCATATTAAACCCAAACAAATCTATGCCAGAAAATTTCAAGATTTACACACGTTTTACATAAGGTGTTCATAAAAATCCATATTATGTATACATATATATATGTATATTTATACACACACACACACACAACACGTATCAGAACACTTCTTGTCATTTGAGTCGTGTGACCTTTGTCCCAATCGCCATCACCACTATTGAAACGGAAATACAAACTAATCATACCAGATTTGAAAAAAACTGGCGAAAGGAAATTCCATCTCAACCAAATCAAAATTCCATCTCAACCAAATCAATTCGTTTCGATATCAGTCTAATCCACCGAATCACGATCTCTTGATTTGAGTGATTTCAACCTTTTGGTTAAATTCCATAGGATCCGTAACCTCTTTCCGTGAAAAAAAGAAAACCACAAGATTTCAGCCTGAGTATATTAAAAAATATTTCAGCGACTGCTCCAAAAAATATCTCAGCGCTATGTATTATTTTCGCTACCCAACCAATGAAAAAATAAATTAAATAATATAATTTCTTAAATCAAAAAAATAAAATTTGTGTAAAGTTTTAATTCGTGTAAAAGTTGAAAAAATAATTATTATAATCAAACTAAGCGCTAATAACTTAGTTTTAAAAATCAACAATTTAACGAAAAAAGAAGCAATTTAAAATACTCCAAAAAAGTTCAACAACAACTCTAGCAAAGACAATATCAATAAAAAGGAGACATACTTCATCCGTTTACAATGGATTAAACATATTTTTTTTTTTGGCTGTCGTAAAAAAATTAAATATTTCTCTTTTTAGAAAGTTTTTTATATATAATTTAATTTATTATCCTCATTTAAACTCTCATTTCATAAAATAAAAAAGAAAATTTTTTTAATCATTATTTATACTCTTGTTATACAAAACCAAAAAAAGAACCTTTTTAATTTTAGTTTTAGGGAAAAATTGAAAAAAAGAAAAAAGAATGCCATAAGTTATATAAATCTTAATCTCTGAGTCCAAATAAACATTTCATCGTTTACAAGACAAAGGTAGTAATATTTTTAAGCAATAATTTGTTTAGGTGATATCTAAAATTCTTTTTTAAAAGTGTGAAAAGTGCTAAAAGTTAATATTGATTAACCCAGGAATACTGTTAGGTCCTAAATCACAAATTATTATCATGGCATGAAAAAATATAGTGAGCATGTGTCTAAGTAGACAGTCATTATTTTACATTTTTACCCTCAAGCTTTCCCCTTCCCAAATGTTCTCTCTCTTGATTTTGGTGTCGCTATTCACCAAATCCCATGAAATCCAACATATCTACAAGATCCAACTTGAAATCGATGAGCCATCTCTTCCAGCTATGGGGAGGAAGCCGATGAGGTCGAGTGACGCCGCACGAGTGATAGAAGGTTGAACGACACCGAGCGGTGCTGCTAAGAATGGCGAGTGACAAAGCCACGAACGCCGAGGAACCACGAATGGTGAGGCGCGGCAAGAAGAACAATGACGCGGACGGGTGAGGTGAACGGGTGTGGAGGGAGGGTGTAGAGGTGAATAAGATGCGGGAGGACGAGTGAGATCACGAGATCAGAGTTATGGTGAGCAAAGGATAGAAAAAGAGAGATCGTAGCGGCGGCCAGAGGATGAGCGGTGGCGAGGCAAGTGGAACGAGGAGTCGGACGGGGTGAGGTGAACGGGCTGTTAAGGGAGGGCGGCTGTGGACGGAGTACGGCAAAGAAGAGATAAGATGGGAGGGATGAGAAGGAGAGGAGACGGATGAAAGAATCATTTGTTTTTCAAAAGAGAGATAATGTTTTTTTAGTTATTGTTTAGACACTTTTGTATTGCACTTTAGACATTTTTAAATATTTATTTAGATATTTATGTACTCATTGAATCATATACCTTTATTATTTCTTTAAATAGTTTGACACTTTTATATATTTAGTCAGACACATTTTTAATTATTTCAGACACTTATTTTTCTAAAGATAACAAATTGTTCACAAGTTATATTGTCAGATGTTTTTACATATTTCTTTGGACATTTTTCAATATTCAATTAAATATTTTTTCTTATTACTTCAGAAACTTTTTTCTTTATTATTTGAAACAGTTATTTTCTTAAGATAACAAATTGTTTACAAGTTGATTTAGATTTTTTGGTTCAGATATTTTTATACATTTCTTTATACGTTTTTCAATATTTTATAAGACATTTATTCTTATAGCTTCAGACATTTTTTTATTATTTTCAAAAAAATGATTTTTTGAAAATAACAAATTATTCACAACTTGATTCAAACATTTTTTATTCAGATACTGTTATATATTTTTTTAGACATTTTTGAATATTCAATCAGACATTTTTTCTTATAACTTTAGATGCTTTTAATTTCACATTATAATAAATTATTTTTGTATTACTTTGTAACCACTTCCACATACTATATTAAATACATTTATATTTTATTGTAGACACTTTTGTGGCTCGAACACAACGAGCGACAGGACCTAGAGGCAACAATCGATGCAATCTGATAAGCGATAACACCGAGATTTGGAAGTGATCGACAATGCAAGATCCAAATGCGAGCGGGAATGCGATCTAGAGGCAAGGGGCAGCGAGTGACAACGAGATTTAAAGGTGAGCAGTTGTGAGATCTAGAGGTGGATGATGACCGCAAGATCTGGATGCAATGACGACTAATTAGAGGAGGTAGTGGCGATGACAGCAAATGCGGTGACAGTAAGGAGGAAGGTTTTCCGGAAGTGAGGGTGAGTTTTGATCTAAGAACAAATTAGTTAATTTTTGTGCTGGTTTGTGGGTTATATATGGGGGGGATTAGGGATAGAGGCCGTCTATTAGTGTTATGTCACATTGGAATTTTCTAATATTAATTAATCATTTGAAAATTTGATAAAATTCCTAAATTCTCATTATGTGTTTGGAGCTACATGATACCTGTTCTAGCTATCAAATGTAGAAAGCTAAGATAAAATGAGACCGTGCGAGGAAATATAAAATGTCAAACTTAGAAAAACATATCTATTTCAATTTAGTAGTGGCCTCGTTCCTTATAAGAGTTTCAAAATACTTGACGCATTTGTGTAAAAAGTAAAAAAAAAAAAAATTTATCTTCAATACTGTTCCAAGAAATATCTAATTATTTTTTAATATTAACTTTTACATTTACCAACTGGATTGATGTGCTACATATAAGACTAATATAGAAAAGTACTGGAAATCGCAGAACTTATGGTGAAAGTTTAAGATTTTGTATTAAAAATTTATAAAGACTAGTATTAAATTTTAGTACCTTCGGCATTTGCATCGGCTAAAAAGGGTTTCATTTGTATAGTTTGTTAAGACCTAAAAAGGAGAGCAACAAGGGGTTCCCCAAGTTGTATTGCCTCAACTCAATTTTGACAACGATATTTTTGATGTAGGAAGGAGAAGATACACATGTCATAGTCCCCTTTGTCCAACCCATATTGTGTACACCACCCAAGTTAGCTCAGTCAAGGTTACGGAAGTCCAAGTATCAGAAGAAATTTGAAGTTCTCTTCCATCGAAGTCACCTACCCTGAGCAGAGGGCCGGCTAGCTCTGATAAACACCATAACAAAGAAAAGGGTAACCAACTTATGTTAAACCGTGAAAATCAGTAGATCGTTTGCAGTGGCGGAACCAGGATTTTTGGTTCGGGGGGGCAAGCCTGGAGGAGAGTCGGCGGAGCCCGGAGGAGAGAGACAACGTGGCGGTTAGGTAAAGCTGTAAATTGGGACTAATTCACACTAATTCAAAGCTCAAGGAGCCAATCGTACGAGTTGGAAACGTTTGAGGACTAATAGTGCATTTAGGCCATGTTAGAATATCCCCTTAATGTAGAGGGAATAACTACTCACTGGGTCCCTACTTTTTTTAGTGCCTACCTTATTGCCCCCCCATCTTTATATTTTTCAACAATATTTGAGGGGGCAAAATGCACACACAATCCTTAAATTTTGACAAAATCACCAAATTACTACCCCATATTTACGTTTTTTCTAAATTCCCCCCGGGGGGGGGGGACAGCCCCCTCCCAGCATAACGTAGCTCCGCCGCTGATCATTTGTAATTTTTTCCTCAAAAAATAACAAATCTCTTCACTTAGTGAACACAATTTTACTTAAAAAGAAACAAATTCTTCCTTGCAAATTTGCTATAAATGGATTGAGGAGACTGCATTTGAAAGTCACAAGTCATAAATATCACATCAACATCTTGATGCTTTGGGTCAGGTTTTGGGAAAAAATATGGGTAGGGCAAGAGAGGGTGTGTAAGAGAGAAGATTCTAAAAATTAAAGGCTAAAAGTCAAGAGGCTTAGTCGCTCTCAGCCTTTCTGAGGACTTCGTAGTTGACTAGCCAAGTTCAAGTGCCTATATTCAAGATCACAATCCTAACTTTTTTCATTTTAATTTTCTATTCTTTGACCCATCAATCTCGTGATTAGGTTTGTTAGTGTCGTGCCCAAAAAGCTAATCATAAGATGATTGTATTTTTTACACATTGATTCATTATATTTTATTACGGCATTAACCCAACAATTATATTTGCTGTTCTGTTTTTGTGTAACGTAATAAACATGATTGTAACCCTAGAATCATGATATTCTCAAACGTCCCTGGTCTAGTATTATTGTGGAGTGGGTTGCAATAATACATAACGACTAGCATATGTGGAGACTAATATGAGATATGTAGTCTACATATGGGTACAAGTTGGAGAACTTGTGTACTGGACCGACCCATCATGAGAACACTACATGGATCGTTATATGAGTGTCATAAGTGATTCTCATAGTGATCATGGTATATTTAGTCCTTCAACCTAAGATCATCAAGGTTCCCTACATGTGAGTCACATACTTTGATACTTTCCTTTGTAGTTTATAACTGAGTGAACTTGAAGGAGGTCATTGGGTATGTCACATATCATGCGGAGGGATTTGTATGATCAAGATGCGATTTGTCCCTCCTATGTAACGGGAGTGATATCTACGGGCCCCTTGATAGAGTGAGACTTGGAAAATGCATAGCCATGCTCAGATGAGTTGATATACGATATCAATGTTATCAGTTTAAGTCGGTTTACTCGGTAATCAAGAAACCAAAGATTGGGCTATACGAGAGTGACACATTCCATGTCTCATGCTTAGTCTTGATATCTTGGACAAAGGGACAATGGCATATATCGGTGATGATCATAAAGGTTTAGTCGAATCACCAACAATCGTGTCACTTGGGTAGCAATGATGTGTTGCTAGACACCGCTCATTACTTATGATCATAAATGTGATTTATGATCATTGCCAACCTGGTAAGAGCCTATCGGGTCGCACACATAGAGTTATTTGGATCATTAGAGTGCATGGGCTAATAATTTGGGTTTTGGTTTCACAATAATTTTGTATTAATAATTGGCCCAATAGTTGAGCCATTATTAAGCCTGAAATTAAAGCCTAATTGGATTAGGGCTTTGAAACCCATTAGGCCTGGAAGTTGAGTCTCACTATAAATACAATTTTTAGTGAGAAATTCGCAGGGGGTCTCCTTGCCTTAGCCTCCAAAAAAGGACAGCTGCACTCTTCTCTTGTAATTTCTTGGAAGACGCGAGCTAGCACTGCGAGCGCAAGAGAAACGCATCTGCCGGGACATGGTGGAAGCGTGGTGATATCGAGAGGCTCGTGTGGATACCATAGAGAGCTTGAACATGTCAACTGTTCAGGTTTTGTGATTCAACTCTACAGTTGAGTGAGAGATCTCAACCGAAAATTAAGTATGAAATTTTTGAACACCCGGTTTATCCCGTTTCACTTGGATCCTGGAGGGTTTCGGTTAAATTCCGCTGCGTTGTTTGGCTCTCGAAACCCAACAAGGTTATGGTATCCAAAATATTTTTAGGATGCAACAAATAACAGACATGTGGGAGTGTTTGGCTGGTTCAAGTCATTAGCATCTAAAGACATAAAAACAAGGTCAAGAGGAGCTCCAAGGAAGCTGCTTGGACACTAAAGTCAGTAATGACGATGCATACAACCTTAAAAAAATTGTGAAAAATACTCCTTGTACAAAAGCTAAATTGTGAGCTTTATAGGCCTATGCTTGGTTTTTTAGCCTACATAGGCCTTAGATGGGCCTCTATCGTCAATTGGGCCTTGGGCCTAATGACTCAGTACCTTTGTATGTAATTCAAATAATACATATCGACTAGTCCCTGTCCTCAGTGAATGTAGGGTTTGAGGGTTCCTAGCATTCTAATGTACATATTTGGAAAATGTCTATCTTCAAGTAACTATCAAGTTACTCCAGTAGGATACATGAGCATTGAAGGCTTCTAAATAGGTACCTATACACTTGGTGTTACTTGTATATGATCATTTTCTCGAGTTTCCTTAAAGAAAATGCATGAAGTGATCAATTTGGTGTTAGTAAGTGGAGTGTACGGAAAGCCAGTCAATTGGAGGAATCTTCAAACTCCTGCCCTTTGTGGAAAAGTTTGTCTAACAAGTTTATGATTCCCAAAACCCCATTCATGCTCTAACCTCAGTATGGTAAACTAGTAATGAATCTCCTTTAGTCCTTTGGATTTTAAGCCATTTTTTACCTTAAGGCCAACCTTCTTGAGGAATACCCTGAATCCTACTTTAGGGGGACTACTCCAAGTCCTTATTCCATGAAGCCTTTTTGGAAGTTAGATTCCCGAAGGCCATTATATGGAATACCACTTGCTGAGGGTTTCATACTAACCCTAAAAGAAATAAAAAGAAGCTTATCTCTAGCCCTAAGGCCATTCGCTAGGAGTCACATGCCATTGCGGGCTGAAATCTAAGAGGCCCACCTCCAAGGCCATGGTAGCTCGATAGGGTATCATTTATGCCCGATGGTTGAAATCCAGGCCTACCTCCGGGCTGAGGCTAATCATGAAGGGGCACATGCCATTTCAATGGGTAAGATCACTTATTAGGGGTCACATGCCAGCTAGGGGCTGAAATTCAAAAGGACTACCTCTAGCATCAAGGCGACTTAGCTAGTTGCATGCCACACGAGAGCCAAAATTGAAGAGGTCCATCCCCTACACCAAGACCATTCCTAAAAAGGAAGAAAACCTAAAGGATATGTCCCTAGGAAAGTATTTCGACCTAGGGTCACCTTCCAAGATGCCAGGCCCCCTTTCTTGCCCACTACAACCCAGGAAATCCTCCCCAATTCCAGTAAAACTGCAACACCTTCGTTGGCACCTTAGTCGCCTCAATCCTAAGGGTGTTATTCGCCTACTTGAACAATGGCACAATAACCACCACAATGGATTTATGTTTTCATCCAACGCTTGCCCCTTGTAGACCACACCATGATGCCTCAGCTTCACTAGCCTCTCTACATGAGTGTGAATGACATCGTATAATGCACCTTTAGCCACCTCAGATAAGTCTAGTTGAGAGTGCTCCTCATACATCAGTTATTGTCGAGCATCCACAAGCAAACTGTACTTTTGCATCCATGAACCATCATGTGCCTAAGTTGGATAGAGCTTCTAGGTGACCTAAGGTTTACATAGCTTAATCAGGTCAACAAAATAGTAGTCCTAAAAGCCACAAGGCTTGGTAGCCTACATTAAAGATTGTTAAAGGATCTTAAATATAAATCGATGCACGCAGGTGGCCGTATATATGATATAATTCAAATTTTGATGGTAAAGAAGGGATGATAGATAAAGGAGTTTTTTGTTACATCATTATTTTGAGTTTCCTTCTTGCCTTACCTCATTTTAGCTGAAATTCTATTAAGGATCCATCTATACCATTTGGGAAGGATTTCTAATGGTGATTTTTTTTTGCCTTCTTGACCTTTCTTGCTTAGGAGAGTGTTCAATCTAGCTTTAGTGTTGTACTTAAGATTTGATAACTTAGCCATGATGATGATTACTCCAGAAAAGACTTCATAGTGATTATGTTCTTATTCTATCCATTGTTGTTAATGTTTAGAGCCATTGGCCACTATGCCATTAATGATGGGTGGTGTTAATGCTACCATGATGGGTGACAGGAAGGCTCTCATTCCTATAAACTTTGCTATTTGACAATGGAAGCCCTTTTAGGGTTCAATGAGTGATGGACACATGAGGGCTACTTATCGACTTAGATCACCTCCATCCAAAGACATAGGACAAAGTTAGGAAAATCTTGTAATGGTACCTCAAAAGGCCCATCTGATACTGTAGTTGGTAATGATGACCGTAGGCAACCTATACAAAATGTGAGAAATACTCCCTGTATAAATAGTCAAATGATGGACTTTATGCACTTTACATTGGTTTCTGAGCCTACATAGGTTTTAAGTTGGCCTCCATCACTAATTAGGCCTTGGGCTAGGTGCTTTCCTGTATTTTGGATGATCAGCATAAGATTCAAAGGATAACCTTGGTGATTTCACCAACTTGGGAAAGACATATACTTCAGTCTTAATCTGCTGCATAAAGAGACATTTTTTCGTCTTGCTGTCCTGCTTGGATTTTTTAGTAGAATATTAAGTTTGCTATATGGTTTAAGGAGGAATGGAACCTAGAATCAAGACAAGGTTATGGGTTCTCGAAGTTGTATGTCTGGGAAAAATCCTTTAATGCTTAAGTTAATCTAGGATTAGGGCTCATCCTTTCAAGTAACCAGTATATGTTTGATTTGATACCAGACCCTCTTCCTAGGATTCTTGGTTTGTTAGTTAAGCCAACAAGTCTTTTTTTGTTGGTGATTCCATAGATCTTGTCCCCTTATTTATTCCTACTAGCACAGTTTCAATGGTTCCATGAGTTTAAACCCTCTAATAGGTATATATTATGATTATAAATTTTTAGTAATCCTATGAGTTTAACTCCAATGGGTATGAAATATAGTCCCATGTGTCTATTTCCAATGGGCATACATTATAATCCCATGGAACCATGTCGATTAAGCTTGTATCATAGGCCAAAGCCTAATACTATACTAGTGGGCTACCTCCGTTAAATGAAATTGAGAGAAATAAATGCCTTGTATTTCAAAACCATTCATTAATGCTTTCTTTTTTAATGTGTGAGCACGTGGCTATTTCAGGATGGTTAGAAGACCTTTTTTCATGAGAGAATCTTTAAAAGCCTAGTCTAGTTGCTGTTTGAAACTCTCACATTCTTGCTTTTACTTTTTGAGTTTTGAAGAAAAATTCCCCTCTCATTCACGGTCCTACCAATTAAATTCTTCTTTCCAGTAGATTTTTTTCATCTGTTAATGCTGAAAAAGGTATGAAGATCAAGTTTCCTTCTCTCTCAATTATTTCTCATTTTCAATTTCATATTGTTGAGAGTAGGTTGTTGGTAGTGAAGTTGCCTTTCCTTTCTAATTTCTTGCCTTACCTAGTATGCATGCAGATGTTGACCTCCAAGGGGAAGATGACCATCAGGATCAAACATGGACCTTAAAAAATCTCTTACAAAATACCTTTATTCCCTCCACCTTAAACATAGTCAATTAAGGCACAAGGAAAAATGAATGAAACTGAAGAAAACCAAATGTCTTTGTACATTGAACAAGCTAAGATAAGGCTTAGGTTCCTGCCTAAGCCTCTAGTGTCTCAGCTCTGTTACCATTATAAGATTCTTATATCAGAATTAGCCCCCAACTCTTTCCTTGACATAAATGTCTTTCCTCTTACCCGTTACATTGTAGGCTCAACGTTATTCTTTGAATCATTTATCTTTTTCCATTCCTACACCCTAACTAAGGATAATTATTGTTTCTTCATCCAAAGAACCAACTTGTTTAGGCACAACTTGGCCTTTTCATTTTTCACCACCCCAAAAAACTATGAGGAGTGGAAAGACAATTTTTTTCATGCCCTCTAACCTAGCTTGGGACTTCCTTTTTGAGTATATAGACAATCTTGTCCAGAAAAGAATTAATCTCCCTTTTGAGGCCAAATCCAAAACATTAAAGACCACTGAAAGGATCATGACATATTTTCTTGACCTCATGAAAGATAAAAGGAAAAGGAGTTTTCTCCCTTCCCTTGATAGTACTTAGATGAAGTCATGGTCAAGGCATTTGAGGCTAGTCACCTATGCTAGGGAAAGCATAAATTTGATCTCTGGCTTCAAGTGATGTAAGGAAAGCTGATAAATGCCTTGAGGGTGATGTTATCTTCAAGGGTGAGCTTAACTGTGCTTCTGTACTTTGATGATAAAGGTTATCATGCTAGCCTTAGTTTGTTGTTTTTGGAAGTAAAGAAAACAAATCCTTGGAGGCCTTAAGAAGATTTTACATTTTGTTGAGGACTTTTCAAGAAGCCAAGAAATCTATAAAAGATTTGGATAAGAGCTGACTCTAATCACGAAGGGGGTATGCTCACTACTTAGTGCACCAGAGGAAGTGCTAGAGAGCTTATAGCGTCTAGCATCCTTAAGGTAATAGAGGTGATGACAATTTCCATTCTTCTAAGCCCTATAAGATGAACATGAGGGCCATCATTCCTGCACTTCTCATCTAATCCATCTTTCCACAATGGACACTTTAGGTAATTCCCAAATTTTGTATGTATTCTTGTTGATCTTATAGTATGATATTGATATCCTAGATAAACATGTCTGCCAAAACTGATGAAATTTTGGTTGTGAAAATCTAGCGCATATCTTCTAACTATTTTGAATGTGATATCCCTACCCCTGGTGAGGCCTCTGTTTGGTGAAGTCTCTACCTTCTCATTTTTTGGCAGGTTCATTTTCCAGGAAGGATTTCCCCGCCTCCGTGGATGTTGATATTGGGGTTTAGAAAGGTAGTGGAACCTTTGGACTAAGGCTAACATAGATTTTTTTAGTACTTCTAGAAAGAAGGCTCCATAGATTCCTAGTCTCCTAGAAAGGCTCTAACCATAGTTCCTTAAGGCCATGTAGAGGAAGCAGCATAAGGTTTACTTTGCCACCCATAGGGGTACTTGATGGGACATCCATTTCCTTTCGGTGGAGGAAAAGTTATTCTTGGAGTACAACGCTTTCTAGTTTCATACTACAGATTGACTTGCCCTAGCTAGGGACCTCCATATGCTTGTGCACAAGGTAGAGTAACATATCAAGCACATAAGGGTAGTAGTTACACAACACCTTTAAGAAGCCCTTTGTTCCCTGTCCTTTTCTATTTATATGCATGTTTATCATTTCTAATTAGCATATTTCTTTTGTTGTTTGACTGCTTTCATTCTAAATGACAATCCATTAGAGCCTAAAAAGAGGAAAAAAATTTATAAGGATCTATCTAACAATGTAGCAAAGCTAAAGAATGAGAGAAGTGGCTTGGGATACATGTTCCTCACTTAAAAGAAGGTTATCTTGACTTCTATCACTTATTTGAGCTCTATGAAAAGCTACTGATGGTGGTTGTGAACAAATTGGACACCAACTATAGTACTTCAAAAAAGGTAGCCTATGAATAAGTGTGGCATTGCAAGGGTTAACTTAACATACACAAGTATGATTGTCAAGCCTTGCACTTTGGTTATGGGCTCCAAAGACGAAGAAAGCTGAGTTGGTTAAGATAGAAAGAGTTTGTCTTGAAGTTAGTGTAGAAGCTTTGGATGTTGGGAATGCTCATCTCCTCAATGAAATTATAAGAAGCAAGATGAGGGTAAGTGAAGAGTTATCTAAGAGATTTTTTTTATGAGTTTGCTCAGTTTTATTACCAAATTGAATAGGGCTATCCATATTTGGATTTTTTTTTCATTCTAGATGTCTATGTCTTGAATGAGGTGCTTGTAGAACTAGCCCTTTGGTATAAACTTAGGCAAGGTAGCCCCGATGATACTCTTCCAGGGGCTTAAGCATTTTATAAGAACTCATGTAACGGTTTATCATACTGTGCTATGATTTTTCCATAATCTGTCCTGGCAATTTTTCAATTAAAAATGACATATTTGAGTTTTGAAGGCCTCAGTCTAAATATGGTTTTAACACATTACTAGACTCCCATATGTTCTTAATGTTTTAAAATAAAAAATTTCATTTCTAGAAGTCCTAGCTCAATGTAGTTCTAACCTAATAGTAGGCTGCAGGAGGCTCTTTAGGTTTCAATGTCGGTAACTGACAATTTGGGGCCCCTAGTCTAAATATGGTTCTAGCCTAATAGCTCACTCCTATAGGTCTCTAGGTTTCAATATTTGTACCAATGTTTGGATAAACGAAGTTGTTAGGCTGAAGTTAGAAAAAATAGTCTTGACTCTTAAACTCATACAAAGTACCTAAACAATACCATCATGAGTTGTTGGGCCTGAGTTCATTCAGGTGATAAAGCCTAGGAATTTTTTTTTCCAAATCTTTATTTTTACTTGAATACACCATTTCAGGGTCCCCCTATACAATAAGTGGTCCTTCCCAGCTTATCTAGAAGGATTCATGACCCAGATCCCTCCCTGAGTGCTATACCTTCGTAAATGCTAGTCCTTAAACCCTTATATCATTGGGCCATGCTTGTAAATTGTATGTGTTAACAAATAGTTATTTAAAAGATCTCAAGGGAATTCTAGAATCTTTGTAAGGCTAATCTAAAACATCAAGCTTGGCCTACTGGCTTTTATCATTCTAGCATCATCCTTGATAGTTCAGCTGGTCATCTTCATTTAACCATTAGATTGGAAAGGATAGACCTGGGAAAATTATAGCTTGATATCTTACTCTTCAAAAAATTTGTTAAACAAGCATTGCTAAATTACTTTCCATTTTCTACTACTAGTACTCGAGGGCACCCAAATCAGTAAACAAATAGACATCGAGATAAACTTTTGGATGGTAAATGCCATGATTGATGCGAGGGGTTTTGTCTCCACCCATTTAGTAAAATAATTCATATCTTGAATGCAATACTTACCTATCCTCCCCCTAAAACGTTGTACAGAAAGCACAGACAAGGTCAATCTCCTACATTACAAACGATGAAAGATAGTCTAAGGGGGAAATCTTTGTAGATGAAAGCCATAGGACTTGGTGTTTAGTTGGTAAAAATGGCATGTTGGAACTTATTCCCTGGAATCCTTTTGTGGAGTGGCTAGTAGCCACACTAGAGGACCTTGTGTGCTAATGAATCAGATCCTAATTGAAACCCAGCATATCCTCCATGTACTTCTGTAAGGATATATTGTTCTTCCTCCTTATACGGACATATTTCTAATGGGGAAGAATACTTCCTGACAATAAAGTCATCATTTATCAAGGTGAACAAGTTGGCCTCATCCGCGTGCTTGATTTACCTTGGTTAGAGGAAAGCTTTACTACTGATGGTACTTAGCCCCTTGCAGAGGTGCTTCATTAAAAAGGAATGGTTGCAAGTCTTTATAGAGATGCGCAAGTGGTGCAGCAAATGCCACCTAGGGTACAATCCCTTGGCCCAGAAATCACTCCAACAAGCATACTTTTGGCCCGCACTTTAGAAGGATGCTAAGGAATATGTGAGAAAGTGTCACTCATGCCAACTAAACATGAAGGTGTAGAGGTTGCCATCAAAAAGAGGTGAACCTTTAGATTATCCATGCCCATTCATAGTTTGAGAGATTAACTTGATAGGAGCTATCCCCTTCATGCCCGGTATAATGAAGTATTGTATCATGACCATGAACCACTTCACTAAATAGGTCAAAGCAAAGCCTTTAACATCAATCACTTAGGCTTACATTCAAAAATTTGTATAAAGGTCCATTCTCTCCCAAGGTGGATGTACCTAAGCCTTGGTGGTACAAAATGGAAAGCAATTTGATAGCACTTTATTCAAAAAGTTCATTACAGTTGAACTATGAAGCTATAATTAAACTCCGTTTATTGCCCACAATCAAACACTCAGGTAGAAGTCACCAACCACACCATCAAGGATGGCCTTTTGAAAAGAGTTTCAAGTACAAATAGAAGATGGCTAAGCAAGCTACCTTTTACCCTTTGGGATTATTTCACTATGTTGGGAGGTTATAGAAGAAAAACCCTTTTCTCTCATATACAGGTTGAAGGCCCTCATCCTTATAGAAATTGTAAAGTTAAAACTTTAAGTTTAGATCTTTCATGAAGGGTATAACATGCAAAGTTTTCATGTAAAACTGGACTTCTTGAAGGAGCTCTAGGAAGATGCTAGACTTCACATCTGATAGCCGAAGGGCTATCGCCTCTCTCAGTACATACTTCCTGCCAATAGTGTGGTCGGGAAGCCTGACGTCATCCGAAAGAGGCGCCATCACTGACCTCGGAAGGAGTGAACTCAAACACCTCAAACTCGGGACTTCGGCTAGTACATCAGGAATTTCAAGGATGTTACCGGCTCCCTCGGGGGACCAAACGGATCACCTTCGGGGATGAAGAACCAGCTATTTCAAGCAGGAGAGAATCTCTCGAAGGCAGAACCCCCGAACCAGGGAACTCCCCGAACTACGGGCATAATTCCTGAAGAGGGGCGTCCATACCAAAGGACGGCCTCGCCCAGAGGACCTCGAGGGTACGGCATGAGCATTTAAGGAGTCTCTGACATGTCGCCCACATGCGCTACACACCGCCTCAAAGAGCGGACTGACACGCCGACGCCGTCTAAGTCTTGTCACGACCTGTCTCGGTCCCAGACCCGAGGAGCATACAAACGGCTACCTGTCCCCTACGCCCAGAAAGTACAGATCGCATCCAACCGAACACGTGTCGCGATCTGAACGGGCTGGGCACCCCTATAAATGCCAGGGAACAGGCCCTGGCAAAGGATCTGGCCCCCTCTTCCTGAGAAAACACGAACAGGCAAGACCACCCAGCCTCTTAGTGCTCTTCCTCTATCTCCCCTCAGAACACTGACTTGGGCATCGGAGGCTCCTCCCCGGAAAAATACTCCGGGGACCTCCTAACATTCTTCTTTCTGAGCATTTCAAGCACACTCCTCTGGAAAATCTTTGCTCCAGACGTCCTCCCACTCAAGAAGTCCCTCCCGAAGTCATAATGTCACCCGACGAAGATGCTGCTGGGCATCATTTGGCGCCGTCTTTGGGAACTCACCCTCAGGTCGCCGTTGTTGAAACTCGGCGTTCAAAGGACAAAGGACTTCTAAAGTCCTCGTCCGCGCCTGAAGCTCAACTGGCTACTGAGCAAACCCTTCCAGGGACTTCCTCACCTAAGGAAAAACGTCCTCTAGTCATAACTATATTGTGGCTGAAATGACACAGCAGATAGACCGAAGGTGGCCGTAACCAACTCAGGCCCAAAGGCCTTCCTCGCCGATACGCCCTCGGGAAATAAGCCCTAAATCAACCTATCGCAGTTCGGGAAGCGGGGATCCGCGTGATGAGTGTTCGACGGAAAATATACCCCTCGAGGCACGACCTATAGGACAAACGGGGTCCAAGCGACCTAAAATCCCACGCCAAAGGAGCTCATCACCTTAGGCGAAGTCCCCATCCCCTCGGTGCCGGAGTCACTCCCCGAAGAGACGCCGGCAATCTCCCTTCCCAGAAGTCTACAAGCACCAGGAAGAAGAGCCCAGTGCCATGCTCCTTATAAAGAAAATACTGACAAGATTGGAGAGAGTGGAGAAACAGGTAGCTCGGAAACCAATATGGGCTAGGCTGTCTGAAACTTTTGGTGGGGATGAATCTCCGTTCACCCAAACAGTAGTCGAGGCAGCCATGCCAAGCCGACGGCGAAGATGCTTGTCCAGATGTTCAACATAGCGCAGAAGAACAAAGAAACCATTCGCGACTATGTCGAAAGGTTTAATGGAGAGGCCTTAAGTGTTCCAAACTTTCGGCCCGAAATACGCATCCTCGCCATGACACGGGGCCTTCGGAGGGACTCACAGCTGTTCTACGAGTTTTCCAAGGAACCCCCGGACACGCTTGGCGAATTCTGCCGAAGGGCCGAGCAGCACATGACAGCCGAAGAGCTGAGAATGGGCGGACCAAAATCTGATCACACCCGTGCCGAAGGTTCCAGCCAGCAAACGCGGTACCCAGCCAACCAGGCAGGACGACCTCGAAGGTTTAAGGGAAGGAAACCCCCAACCTTCACACCCCTAAACACCACGAGGACCAACATCCTCATGACGATGGAAAGACAGGGGACCCAGATTTAGCGGCCAAGGGCCATGACCGCTGATAATAAAAATAACATGAAGAAGTTCTGCCAGTTTCACCGTGACCACGACCACGACACCGAAGACTGTTTCCAATTGAAAAAGTACATAGAGTCGCTGATAAAACAAGGCCAACTTCGGAGATATCTGCGAATGCCTTCCCCGAAAGGAAGGAAGGAGGAAGAAGGAAAGGCAGATGACGAGGACTACGACTCCGACAGACGGAGGAACCGAAGTCCAAAGAGGCGTCCTCCACCTCCGGCGGGAATAATACAAACAATTATGACAAGACTTCCATCCTCGGAAAGAAAAAGGAAGGCCAGAGAAATATCAGTGATGGAATATCATAGTCTGATGAAGAACTGGCCCGCAAGGATGGTTCCACCATCATCTTTCCCCACGACGATCCGCTGTTGGTCATGGTGAGGATAGGAAACTGGGACGTCAAGAGAGTGTTGCTTGACGATGGATCAAACGCTGACGTCCTGTTTTCACATTTGCTGCCGAGCTTGGGTATATCCAACACCGATCTCAAGCCCGTCACTTTGCCTACTTTCGGGGTAGGGCCATCCAAACTGCCCGTCCTCGGATGGATCGATCTTCCCCTAATGATGAAAGGAACTTCGGTAGATGGGACAGACGAATTATTTGCCTCCATAATGACAAGGTTCATTGTCATGGATGTTCCTTCATCATATAACACCATCCTTGGAAGGCAAACACAAGGAAATCTGCACATTCGCCCTGATGTAAAGTGCTTAACTGTCACTTTTGTCACCAAGGATGGAGACGCGGAAATCTTGATTGATCAGGGCGAAGTAAGGAAAGTTTTCATCAAGGCGCGAAAAGCTCCAGCAACCAACTTTGCACAAACTGTAGAGGCAGAGGCTTTTCCAGATGGAAAACCAAAAAAAGGAGAGGCAGAAGATCCCGCGAAGGTAGAAATGGAAGAACTAGAACTTGTCCCGGGCCGAAATACCCGAATAGGGAAAAACTTGGCCAAAGGTGACAAGAAAAAACTTGTATCCTTTCTACTGATGAATAAAGACCTGTTTGCCTACTCGCCGAAAGATATGCCGGGGGTAGACCCTCGCATAATACAGCATAGCCTTAAAGTAAGTCCGGAAGCAAAACCTGTCCGGCAAAACAAACGGGGCATCTCAGTCCATAAAAATAACTTCATTAAAGCCGAAGTCCAGCGCTTATTGGATGCAAATGTAATCAGGGAGGTCAAGTACCCCGAATGGTTGAGCAACGTGGTGATTGCCACAAAAGAAGGGAGCAGTAAGCTCCGAATGTGCATCGACTTCAGAAACTTGAATGATGCTTGCCCAAAAGATTCATACCCTCTCCCACCAATAGACTAATTGGTAGACTCAACTGCCGAATACGGGCTCCTAAGTTTCCTAGACGCCTTCAGTGGGTATCATCAAATAAGGATGGACCCCGAAGACGAGGAGAAGACCGCCTTCATCACCGAGGGTGGAACGTATTGTTACATCAGAATGCCCTTCGGGCTCAAAAATGCAGGAGCTACCTACCAGAGGTTGATGAGTAAGGTCTTTAACGACCAAATAGGGAGGAACATGGAAGTCTATGTCGATGACATGATAGTCAAGAGTAAGCTGCCTAACGACCACGTCACAGATCTAAGGGAAACTTTCCACCAGCTCAGAACCTTCGGAATTCGCCTTAATCCCGAAAAGTGCATCTTTGGCGTAACCTCGGGAAAGTTTCTTGGGTACATGGTATCAGAAAGAGGCATTGATGCTAACCCAGAAAAGATTAAGGCTCTACTTGAATTCCGAACTCCCGTCACAATAAAATATGTGCAGAGACTCACCAGAAGGATAACCTCTCTTAGCAGGTTTATTTCCAGGTATGGAGACAGGTGTCGAGCATTCTTCAAAGTCCTCACTAAGGCAACAAAAAAGGAGGGTGACCTCAGATGTGATGATCATCCTTGGAATGAGGACTGCCAAAGGGCTTAGGAAGAACTCAAAATCTATTTAGCCCGTCTTCCCACTCTTCGACAACCTCGCGAGGGAGAGCCCCTCATGTTGTACCTCGCCGTCACAGAAAAAGCAGTAAGCTTGGTCCTTGTGAAAGAGGAAGGGCTGAAGCAATGGCCGGTTTATTATGTAAGCAAGTCCCTGCACGACGCCGAAGTCAGGTATCCCTTGCTACAAAAAGCTATATATGCCCTGGTACTAGCAGGAAGAAGACTACAGCCATATTTTCAAGCTCACCCAATCATCGTCCGAAGTAGTCTACCGCTACGGGACATCATGAGGAAAGTTGATCATTCGGGAAGGCTTTCCAAATGGTGTATAGAGCTTGGCGAGCACGACATCACTTATGAACCTTGGAAAGCCATAAAAGCTCAAGCTCTGGCAGACTTTATTGCCGAAGTACCCGTCACCGAGGACAGCCACTCGGATCCTGGCGAAGGTGAGCCAGAATGGACTTTGTATGTAGACGGAGCCTCAGGGTCCGAGCACTAGGGAGCTGGAGTAATTATCAGAGGCCCCGAAGGTCTAGAAGTAATGAAGGCCATCAAGTTCAGCTTTAACGTCACCAACAATATGGCTGAATACGAAGCTCTCATAGCAGGGTTACGCCTAGCCAGAAAAATTGGTGTAAAAAACTTGAAAGCCCACAGCGATTCCCAACTGGTAGTTCGACAAACAGCAGGGGACTATGGGGCAAAGGACCCAACCTTGGCAAAATACCATGAACTGGTAGCAAAGCTTATCCGAGAGTTCGACACCGTACGAATCAAAAATGTGCCTCGTCGAGATAATTCCGAGGCAGATTGCTTGGCAAAATCGAAAACATGCACCGAGGTGCTAAACCACCCGAGCATCGCAGTGCTGAGCATAGTAACTTCGGGAAAATGCTGGAAAGATCCGATAAAAAGATATCTCGCAACCAGTGCGCTCCCCGAAGACCCCAACGAAGCAGCAAAAGTGCGAAGACGTTCCGGTCGTTTCTTCCTAATCGGAGAAGAATTATATCGGCAGGGATATGCAAATCCACTGCAGAGGTGTGTTGGCGAAGAGGATACTAAAATGATCCTCGAAGAAGTTCATGAAGGCGCTTGTGGTTCGCACATTGGAACCGATGCCCTGGCAGCAGTGATACTTCGCCAAGGATACTTTTGGCCTACCCTAAGAAAGGACGCTAGGCAGTTCGTCTAGAAATGTGGTAATTGCCAAAGACACGCAAGTATCCAAAAGACACCCTCGAAATTGGTAACTTCGGCTGACTATCCTTGGCCCTTCGCAGTTTGGGGCATAGACCTCATTGGGCCACTCCCGCCAGCGCCTGGAGGCGTGAAGTTTTGCGTAGTCGCAGTGGACTATTTCTCTAAATGGGTCGAGGCAGAACCCCTGGCGAATATCTCGGCAAAAGATGTGCAGAAGTTCGTATGGAAGAACATTGTATGCAGATTTGGCATACCGAGGGTACTAGTAGCCGACAATGGATCCCAGTTCACAGACAAGGGGTTCCAAGAATTTATCAATAACCTCGGAATAAAAATGCACTTCGCTCCAGTAGCTCACCCCCAAAGCAATGGGCAAGTAAAAGTATCTAACAGGACCATAAAAGATGGTCTGAAAAAGAGGTTGGGGGAAGCGAAAGGGAAATGGCCAGGAGAGCTCCCAAGCGTGTTATGGAGCTACCGAACAACACCCTGAAGAGCCACAGGGGAAACACCTTTTTCACTTGTTTTCGGTACAGAGGCTATCATCCCAATTGAGATAGTGCAACCATCAATGCGAGTACAAGTGTTTGACGAAAGGGGAAATGACCTCGGCCTGAGAACCAAGCTTGACCTCGTCGGCGAACACAGAGAAATAGCCGAGTTGAGAAGAAAAGCTTTTCAGCAAAGAGTGGCCGCGGCTATAAACTTGTGCGCCAGGCCAAAGGGAATAAAGAAAGGAGACCACGTTCTCCGAAAGGCTGAATTTGTACCCCGAAGAGCATCCCATGGGGTACTTCGCGCAAATTGGGAAGGTCCTTATCTAGTGCTTGCTGAAGTGCGAAAAGGAGTTTACAAGTTCGGCGATGCCGAAGGCGTAGAATTAAAAAATACATGGCATTCGGATGCCGTGAAAAAATTCTATGCTTCGGATTTTGGTGGGAAAATTGTACAAGTTAGAAAAATAAAATTTCTAAAGTACAAAAAGTTTCTTTTCACCAGAGCGGTCATCACCGACCACGGTTTAAGAGAATTTATTTACAAAGGTTATCAACCTTCTCTGAAGTTGGAAATTTACTTAAAGAGAATTTCGCGTGGGTGATTCCAAGGCTAATTGGCATGATAAGCGTAAATATGATTTTCCGAAGTCTTTTGAGCGAACTTGTTCGGGACAATGGGAAATGAAAAATCTTGCGCGAAAGACTTAGCCAAAAAAAAATTTTTACAAAAGAAAGAAGGAGTCTTTATTGACAGAGATGGATCTAATTACAAAGAAAAAAGCTCGCCAAAAGAAGAAGTACAAAAAAGGAGAAAAAGAAGGCAAAAGACCCTAAGACAAGCTAAGGAATCTCGGCATCTTGGGAGCCACAAGCTCCTGCGTCCTTGTCCACCGCCTTCGGCGTCGAAAGAGGAAAGGGTAAGTTGAGGTGCTCGATTTTGGACCAAGACCACCGAGGCCCCTCGGGGATGTTTAGGGCTACCAAAAAGGAGAGGTCCAGATCTGGGAACCTCTGCAGAACTTGATGCCGAGCAAGGCAAAAGCCATCCTGAAAACCAACCTTGGTCGCTTGGACGGCCTCCTTCTTCTCGACGGCTAAATCGTCAAGTTCCTTCTCCAGATCAGCAATCTCCTTCTTCAGTGCCTTCGTCTTCTTCTTCTTCGGCTCCTTCTTCAAAGACTCGACCTCGGCCTGGAGCGCGGCCTTCTCAGCAAGCACCTTCGCCAGGAGAGCCTCAAACTCTGACTTCTCCTTTTGATATGCCTCGTTTGCCGAAGTCAGCTCCGCCACCTTGGAGCCGAGATCAGAAATCTTTTGGGATGAGTCCTTCAAGAGCTCCTCTTTTTCCTTCAATAACTCCTCCTGAACGGCAGTGACCTCCTTCTTTGCAGCTTGAGCCATCTTCGCATTCTTGGCGACTAAGTCGGAGCACATGACCTTGGATTTCTCCACACAGTCTAAGGCCCAGACTCGAAATGACGCTTCCTTCGCTGCCCGAACCCTGAGGAGGCCGGTGTACCCCAACAACTGCAAAGAAGTAAGAACAAAGTCAATAAGGCAAAAAATGAGCCAAACACTTAGAAGAAATCAAAAGGAAAAGACAAAGGTGTGAAATATACCTGGGCAGCGTGCTCGGAAACTTTTGCAGCAAGGGACTCTTCGTCCGAGCATGCCGCGGAAATAGCCTTGAAGGAGGCCTCGGTGAGGATCCCCTTTGAAATTTGGTTGGCCATTTGCTGGCAGTCGCTGGAGTACAAGTTCATGTCCTCTGTAAACGACCAGAAAAGCTCCCTCGAGACCTTCCCCTTCGGGATATGGGAATCCCGAAGGGCCCGTTTCCGGGCGTGCTCAGCCACCCATGCCGAAGATGGTACCTCCTCTGCACGGCAAGACAAGAAGCTTGTTAAGGCAAGCAATCCTCAAAGTTCAAAAAATAAAGACACTACGGCTTGTCTAAACAACAAACCTGGCGGCACCTCGGCAACTTCATCGTCGGAGTCCCGGACCCCCTCGGCAAAGATTTCCTTGCCTTTGCTCTTGCGGCGCTCCTCGGCAGAAGGGACTTCCACCAAGGCGTCCAGAAGAGCCGCTGAGGAAGTGGGACTCTGAGAAAGGGCGTTAGCGGCGACCTCGGTTGGCGGGGCAACAACGGCGTCAGGCTCTTTGCGCACCTCCTCGGGAATTTTCAGGTGAAGAGGAGGCGCATCTTTCTTCGCCCGTTTTGCCGAGGATGGCCCGGCCCTAGACGATTTCCGCCTTCGGGAGACGGCCTTCTTTGTTTGCTCCCCCTTCTCGGCTTGACCGAGGAAGAGCGCCTTGTAGTAAGCAGGGGACTCGTCGCCCATCTCTGAAACAGAAGGAAAACATCAGTCCAGGAGTCTTTCCCTGTCATGGCAGGAGCCGGCATCTCGAGGTCCGTCTCGTGCTCCTTCACTACCCCTAGCTCCCGAAGGACCTCCTCGGTCATCAGTTTCCACATGATGGGGAAGGGGTAGAGGGAGCGGAAAGGACCTTGGAATCCCAGTCGGAGACTGCTCGGATCCGTTTGTCAAAGTCCGTGAATCTGGCCGCCAACTCAGGAGTCAGCAGCCTCTTCGGGTCTACAACATCTGTCTCCAGCTTTCCCCGAGCCCACTTGGTCGGAACGTACGACCAGGCCTCCTCCATCTTTAGAAAAAAGAATTTCCTTTGCCACCCTCACCAGCTGTCCTTAGTGGCGAAAGTGAACATATACTTTTTACTCCCTGATCCTCGAGGTAGCATAAAGTAAAAGCCACCCTTCGGGACCACGTAAAGCTTATAGTACTGCATGAAAAGAATGAAATGGGGTTCTATTTTGAAAACGCCGCACATGCAAAGAAAGGCGTTGAAATAGCAGTACGAGTTCGGGGGAAGTTGATTTACGACAATGCCATGAAATTGGCAAAAGTCGCAAATCACCTTCGAGGGAGGAAACCGAAGTCCGGCCTTCAGTTGGGCGCAAAAAATGGTAACCTCATTTCGGCTGTTCATAAAACTGACCTCCTGAGAGCTAGGAAGTCTGGTGGTGGTGTAAGAAGGAAGAAAGAACTTTTTGGTCCATCTTTCCAATTTTTCTGAAGTCGTACAGCAAGTATGATTGAGAAGAGGAAGCCAGCTTTCTGGGATGGGGGAAACAGTCATAAAAGGAGTTGGCGAAGACATTTTCGAAGAAAAAAAGACTTCAGGGGATGAAAAATCGAATCCGGGAAAGCTTTCAGAAAAGCAGAAGAGCACAGAAAATCAAAGGATTTTGAAAGTCAAAACCCACCAAACGTTTTGCCAAAGTCGGGGTTTGGAGTCGCCGTCATAAAAGGTGGCCGGAAATCGCCTAAGAAAAAGCACCGCCGTGACAAACGCAAAAACAGTTGTGAGCAGGGGAAGAGCAAAAGTAGAACAAAAGGAGCTTATGATAGAACAGGCTATATATAGGCCGAGGGAGGATAGGCGAACCGGCGCCATGAGTACTCCACAAAGGCGAACAGTCGCCATAACTGCTCTCTATGCATAAAAAGGCGTGTCTGCCGTAAACCGATGTATTCCCTTCCAATGACAAGCGTGCCACGTGTCAGCCATCACGCCTTCTGACACCCCTAAACCCTGGGCATGCCACTCTAGACTGACACGCCTGGTTACGAGACGCGACGTTGCACAGACCTGCAAAAGGAAAGAAGTGGGTTACCTCGAAGACACCAAAAGACAGGCTATGGTCGAACAGCCTATGTCTTCGGACAAAAGGTACATCTTCGGCACAGTTATTACACCCAAGGCCCCGAAGGACACCCTCTGAAAGCCGACAAGCCGAAGTTTCCACTTCGGATTTCCGAAGGGGGGCCTATGATAGCCGAAGGGCTATCGCCTCTCTCAGTACATACTTCCTGCCAATAGTGTGGTCGGGAAGCCTGATGTCATCCGAAAGAGGCACTATCACTGACCTCGGAAGGAGCGAAGTCAAACACCTCGAACTCGGGACTTCGGCTAGTACGTTAAGAATTTCAAGGATGTTATCGGCTCTCTCGGGGGACCAAACGGATCGCCTTCGGGGATGAAGAACCAGCTATTTCAAGCAGCAGAGAATCTCCTGAAGGCGGAACCCCCGAACCAAGGAACTCCTCGAACTACGGACATAATTCCCGAAGAGGGGCGTCCGTACCAAAGGACGGCCTCGCCGAGAGGACCTCGGGGGTACGGCATGAGCATTTAAGGAGTCTCTGACATGTCGCCCACATGCGCTACACGCCACCTCGAAGAGCGGACTGACGCACCGACGCCGTCCAAGTCTTGTCACGACCTGTCTCGGTCACAGACCCGAGGAGCCTACAAACGGCTACCTGTCCCCTACGCCCAAAAGTACAGATCACATCCGACCGAACACATGTCGTGATCTGAACGGGCTGGGCACCCCTATAAATACCAGGGAACAGGCCCTGGCAAAGGATCCGGCCCCCTCTCCCTGAAAAAACACGAACAGGCAAGACCACCCAGCCTCTTAGTGCTCTTCCTCTATCTCCCCTCAGAACACTGACTTGGGCATCGGAGGCTCCTCCCCGGAAAAATACTCTGGGGACCTCCTAACATTCTTCTTTCTGAGCATTTCAGGCACACTCCTCTGGGAAATCTTTGCTCCAGACGTCCTCCCTCTCAGGAAGTCCCTCCCGAAGTCATAATGTCCCCCAACGAAGATGCTGTTGGGCATCAACATCAAAATTTAACAAATGATGGCAATGTACACAACCAGAAGGTCATGCCTAAAGAAATTAGAATCGGTGGACCGGCTATTATAAAGGAAGAACACTCTAGACAATATCCACACCACAATAACCTCAAGATAGACTAAAAAGGGCCACAAGTAGTCACCAGAGAACCTTAAGTGAGAGTATTTGAGCATAAGAAGTCCTCTAAAAGAATGTTTCCCAGGCTTTATCATTAAGATGAACTTCTGGCTTACTATTCCTAGCACAACATGCTACCTTTAGTGTACTTAGGTTGGATTATTATCTATTATCTACTTGGATCCTAGTTATGATACTTAGTGAAATTCTAAAGTTCTGCATATATGGCTTGTTGCAATTATCAATTGCCTGGAACCCATAAGACCTCAAGGAGTCCACTATTGGGTTATAATGACATTGGGGCTAGAGCCTTCCACATTGACCTTAAGGCCTCCTACATTGAGGTTTAGGCCTCAACATGATGATTTGATTGGGACTAGAGTCCTCCATATCAAGGTTAGGGCTTATGGGACATTATTCTTAAGACAAAAAGGCTAACAAAGAAACAAACATATGTAAAAGGTGAAACTTATAAATAAAGAATGTTCATATTGTTTACACTTTTGTTAAGTTCATAGGGGGTAAACTCTAAAATGGCCTACTCCCTTAGGAGAATGCCCTTGAGGCTGCCACCTTTTATAAAAGCCATTGCCTTGGCAACCACTTTTTTTCCTTGATACGAGGGTCGAATCATCAGAGAATTTGTTTAGCATGTCAACCCATTGGAGATCTAGTCTATGATGGTCTTCCACTTGATGATGACACCAGGCAAACCTGTCAAAAAGTTCCTCAATAAGCCATTGGTAAATTTCACCATGCACCCTTGCTTTGCTAGCCTTTCATCCCTGGTGCAAACCTTAGCAATCTTGTTGTAAGTGGTCCAGCTACTAGTTGAAGCTCTACTTTCTATCAAGTTACCACCTCAAGCAAGGAGTAGTGGCCCTTAAAGCTTTTTTCTACCTATAAGGCTGCATCCTTGATGGCCCCCAAACAGGAAGTAAAAAGCAAATGGGCTTATTCTGTTCATATATTTGATCCCTTAAGTGACCCTACACCTTTTCTATTACTACCATTTTGCTTTGAAAATGGCCCATCCCTTCGTTTATTGCTCAGTTCTTGGAGTGAAAGCTTTTGGTCAACCTCCAGCATCCTCTCTTGCCTACTTAAAAAAAATGCCACCTAGAATGATGGTAGCCTGTACAAAAATCATTGGTTAGTATGGTTAAAGTTGGCTACAGGGAAGCAAAAAAGGCCCCAGAAGACTTGCCTAGAGATACTATCTCAAACATGCCTTAACTTCCTTTGTCGAGTCCATCGAATCAGTTTTTATATATTGATGATATTGGTAAAAGATAAAACCTTATAGAGCTTGAAAAAGGTAACCATGGTCCCCTGTGATTGCTTCCCTCTCTGAGGTAAAGAATTAGATGCCCTAATGGACCACTCTATAGGTTATGCAATAAGCCTCCTGAGTCCTATTCTTTTTTGTCTTCAGCACCTCAGGCTGGAGCTAATCAACTGCCCCAGGAATTCATTAAAGACTCTTAGGCACCTGCAGCCATTTCTCCAAGGAGGGGACTATGGCCTTAGGAGGGAACTCCTAATGCTCGTCCATACTAGTTGGCAGAAGGGGTAACTTTGCCATCAAATGCCCCTGCCAATAAAGGGGCTAACGGAAAAAGACACCACACACATAAAAAAACTTGAAAACTAGGTCAAGCAATAATTTAGAATAAAAAGCTCATCACTTTGGAGAAGTAAAACACATGAAGATAAGAAAATGTACCTTGGGCACCTCTATGGCAACTAGGTTAGGGAACCAATAATGAAGAGTGACCATGAAGTGGATGATGGTCCTAGTGCCTACATCTAGTTGACCAAATAGAGAGGAGTCTTCAAGGATCTACACCATATCCTAAATGAAAAGGGCTAAGTTTTATTTGCTTTTACCTAGCACACTAAGGTGGAGAAGGTGGAGTTGTGATCATCTTTATAGGACATTTCATGTGTGATATAATTTTATGCCCAAGATTTCTTTAACTCCAAGGGACTTTTTGAGCCTCTACACAACTAATAACCAATGTTCCAAGAATTTAGAAGGGAAGTTGGATATAGAGTTGAGGGAGGAAAAGAACAAAAAAGAGAAGTCAGACCAGAATTGAAAGAAAGATAGAAAGCACCAAAGTGCCAAAAAGTTTAAGAAGAATAAGAAAGATAATTTTGCACAAAGCAATAGTTGCATTTTAGAAATCTCAATCGTTACAAGCATGATCCGATTATAAATATTGTTTCCTAAGCCTTAGGGTGGGCAAAAGTTACAAACTGAAATGAAATAAAATACTAAACTTTGGCCAAGACTAGAAAAATGCTTTTTATCACACCAAACAACCCTAACTTGTGTTTACCGCATGTTTGGCTTTAAATATATGCCAAATTCGTCCTAAAAATTTAAAATATCTTAAATACACCCAAATAATTTTGAATGAACAAAAGTAAAGTGTCCTAAATACAAAAAACCCTGCATAAACCTTTTGAGGTGCACCTGTGTACCCTTTACATGTCTTAAGGTGCGGCTTAGGGTCTCGGGCTTCTTTGGGTCAAATGATTCCAACTACTTCTTAGATTATTAAAAAATTGATCTAGGTAGTCTCAGGCTCCATTCTAGGTTGTAACATGCTAGGATGTCCTCTTTAGCTTTGATCATCTTGTAAAGCCCCCTAATGAGCCCTTGGATTGCCCTTGGAGCTCCATGGCTTCTTTTTGGTTAATGGGTCCAACCATAACCTTCAAGGAATCCTTAATGCTTACTGGAGTCCTATTATATCTTCTTCACCTTCAAATATGGATCATCAAATAAAGATAAATTAGCAACATTTGGTATCACTCACGTTGTACTCACCCAACAAATCCAATTTGTAAGTATTGTCACTAATTCCCTCTAAGGCCTAAAAAGGGCCATCTCCTATTGGGTGCAACTTCAGCTTTCTCCATGTAGGAAACCATTTTTGTGTCAAATGTAGCCAAACCTAGTCTCTTAGCCTGAAGACTACCTTCTTATGCCTGTGATTGGCTTGCGTGACATATTGCTTAGTCTTCTTTTCTATATGCAATCGGACCTTCTTATGCAACTTCTTCACATATTTAGCCTTTTCTGCTTTATCTATTTAAAAAATTCACTAGTAGCTAAAGGCATTAAATCCATAAAGGTTAATAAATCAAAGCCATAAACGATTTCAAAAAGTGGAAATATGATATAAGAATGCACTACTTTATTGTAAGGAAACTGAACATGTGAAAAATAGTCCTCCTAAGCTTTCAAATTATTCTTAATAATTGTGGTGCGATTTATTACCTCAGTTTACCCATCTATTTATGAATGGCAGAAGGTAAGAAATAAAAACTTGATGCCTAGCTTACCCTACACGAGGTTTTCCAAAAGTGACTTAAATATTTTGATTCTTGATCAAGTGTAGTAGTTCTTGCCACCCCATGTAGCCAAATAAGCTCTCTGAAGAACAACTTTGCCACCTTACTTGAATCATCAGTTGTGTGACAAGGAATGAAGTATGTCACCTTAAAGAATTGGTCTAAAACCACAAAGATTAAGTCACTTCTTTTCCTTGTCCTTGGGAGTCCATTGAAATGTCAACCCAATGATGTGTAGGTAGAGGTAATAAAGTACACATACCTTGAAAAGATTGCTTTGTTTTGGCTCTCTTGCATGTAGTGCATCTTCCACAAACCTTTTCTACATCACACTCCATATAAGGCTAATAAAAATGTTCTTTCAAAATTTCAAGGGTCATTGTAATGCCAAAACACACTACAAGGCTGCCACTATGAGCCTCCCTAACAAATAACTCTCAAATTGAATTTTTAGGCATAAATAATTTATTTTCCTTGAAAAGAAAGCCAGTTTGTTGGAAAAACATGACTAAGCCTATTTTTGAAGAATTTGCACAAAATTTACCCAAATCTAAATTTTTTCATACGAATCCTTTACAAAATCAAAACAAAGCAATTTTGAATCTAATGTAGCAAGCAAAGCATACCTCCTATGTAATGCATCCACTACTATGTTTTCTTTGCAAAGCTTGTACTTAATGGCATGAGAAAAGGACTCAATGAACTTAATCCACCTTGCATGTATCCCATTCAATTTATCTAAACCTTTAACGTGATTGAGAGACTGGTGATTGATGCGTATCGTGAATTCCTTAGGCCAAAGATAAAGCTGCCAAGTTTTCAATGCCCTCACCAATGCATACATCTTCATATCATAGATGAGATAGTTTAAAGCTGCCTCATTCAACTTCCCACTAAAATAAGCTATTTGATGACCTTCTTGCATTAATATCGCACCAATACCTACACTAAAAGCATCACATTCAATTTCAAAAGCTTTATCAAAGTTAGGTAATACTAATAATGGTGCTTTTCTCAATTTCTCTTTTAACATCATGAATTCTCAATTTTGACCCTCATTGCACTTAAATTCAAGATGTTTCTTGATATCATCAATAAGTGATATGATAATAGTTGAGAAGTTTTGCATAAACCATCGATAAAAACTAGCAAACCCATGAAAGGGTCTTACCTAAAAATAGTTTTGGGCGTTAGCCATTCTTAAATGGCCTTTACCTTTTCTTAGTCTAACTCAATTCCTTGTGAGCTAACCAAATTTCCAAGAAAGATAACATGGTCAGTACAAAAATAGCATTTTTTTAATATTAGCATAATTTTTTTATTCTCTCAATTTGCTTAATACATGTCTAAGATGTTTTACATGAGCTTTTAAGAACTTACTATAAACTAGGATATCATCAAAGTAAACAACAACAAATTTACCTATAAACTCACTCAAAACATGATTCATTAATTTCATGAATGTGCTTGATACATTTCTGAGACCAAAAAGCATAACCAACCATCCTTACAAGCCAAACTTGGTCCTAAAGGCTGTTTTCCACTAATTCACCTCCCTCATTCTAATTTGATAATAGCCACTCTTTAAGTCTATCTTAGAGATGATACTAGAGTCATGCAATTCATTTAGCAAATCATCTAATCTAAGAATAGGGTGGTAAAACTTTACAGTTATTTTTTTTATAGGCCGACAGTCCATGCACATTCTCTATAAGCCATCTTCCTTTATCACCAACAACATGGTATAGACTCTCCTTTACAAAGCTTTTGTTCAATAACTCCTCAACTTGCCTTTAGATGTCTTTGGTCTCTTTAAGGTTACTCCTATAGGTAGGTCTATTTGGAACAGGTGCACCAGAAATAAAGTCTATTTGATGCCCAATACCTTGTATGAGAGGTCAGCTTTTTTGTTCTTCGAGGAACATATCTTCATGTTCCTTCAACAAAAATAAAACACTTGGAAGAATGTTAGTAAGGTCACTTATAGCAAGAAAAGAGTCTTTAAAAAGTAAAAGAAACATTGGTCTTTGTGCTTGTAAAGCTTTCTTCACATTTTTTATTTTAGTATGAAAGCACTTTTTTCTTCTTTCAACTTGCCCCTCTTTTTTTTCCCTCAGGTTCCCTCTTCTCTCAACTTGCCTTTCATCTCTGCTCTTTTTCCTTCTCCATATTTTTCTCTCACCTTTCCTCTCATTTTTTTTCTCTCAAACTTGTTTCCACTTTCTCCTTATGGTGTTTCCTCTCGGCCTCATTATGTAACCTCCTTTGGTCTTTCATTGCTTGGTGGGGTGTTAGAGGTGCAAAATTAATGTTCCTATCTTTAAACACAAAAAGTAATCATTCTTAAAGCTATCATGAGTTACTCTTCTATCAAATTGTCAAAGTCTACCTAAAAGAATGTGACTTGCTTGCATGGGTAAAACATCACACAATATCTATCTTCATACCTCCCAATCTTAAAGGACACCAAAACTTACCTCAGTACCTTGAATTTCATCCTTATTGTTGAGTCATTACAAATTGTAGGGTTTCAAATGTTGAGTTGTTGGTACTTGTAGTTTCTCAACTGAAGTGGTACCAACAGCTTTAGTACAACTCCCACCATTAAGGATCAAACTACATACCTTAACCTTTATTTACACTTTGTGTGGAAAATACTTTCTCTTTGATCCTCATCTTCCTAAATTTGTACATTCAAGGCTTTTTTGGCCACTAATAGATCTCTTTTCTCAAAAGGCTCCATATCACTACAATTATGCAATGATGGCATTAATTCATCATTAGGCTCTAAATTTTTTCATCCGTCACTATCTCACCTTTATCACTCAAGACCATCTTTCTTTTATTAACACATTCAATCGCATAATGTCCCTTACCCCTACACTTAAAACAAACCATGTCACTATTTCTAACATTACTTTTAGAGCTAAAAGTATCTTTCTTTGATTGTGGCAAGCTTTTTTTGTTGATAGGGGTCTTGAGTTTGGCCTAGGGGCCACCCTCTAGGGCTTCTTGCTTTGATTTTGCCTTTAATTAGAGCTTACTCATTGTTGGTATCGTACAGCTCCTCTTCGTCTTAGTTACTTTTCCACCTTGATAGCCATGTATACTATGTCCTTTATTTCTACATGCTGTTGTAGGTCAACAATGTTGGCAATGTCCGAATTCAAACTATGCAAAAGCCTAGCCATTTGTTGCTTCCCCATCTTCTTCCACATTCACCTTCATCAAAATCATCTCTAAGTCCTTGAAATAATCCTCCACCACCCGAGATCATTGGGACATCTTTTGTAATCTTTAATAAAACTTTCTATAGTGGTGGCTTGGTACAAATCTCTTTCTTATAAGAGCTTTTAACTCCTTCCAAGTTTGTACGGGCTCCTTCGTCTTACCACCACTAATTGTGCCCACTACATAAAAGCATAGTCAATGAATTCAAAAGTGACAAATTTTACCTTTTTATCCTCATAATAGGTGTAGCATTCAAAAGGCTTCTCTACTTTAGCCTTCTACTCCAAATAACCTTCAGGATCATTCCTTCCTTTCAATGGCAGCATTTGCAACTTAATGATGTTGGGGTTTGGTTCTTCTTTAAGTTGCCCCCTTATGAGTTTCCTAAAAGCTGGATGATGAATGTTCTCACACTCCTCAGCCTCAAAGTCATATCCTCCCACTCTTTAAGTTGCAACCTTCCTTAGTGGTTTTCCTCTTAAACCTCACTGAAATATGCCCTTGTTGTGGTTTAGTTATGAACTAACCTCCTAATGCATCCTATCTTGCCTTGGTATTCCTTCCACCAAGCATGCTCTATTCTTATCCAATCTGGCCTCATCTTGGTGAATTCAGCTTACATTGACTTCCATAATCTTATTAACATACCTTTTCTGCAATGGTTTTAAAAATTAAAGACACTTAAACAATTTTGTCCAGCACTCTCTCATTATTGTTAGTGAAATTTCTATATCTAACCGTTTTCCACAAGTTCTAAATGAACTCACTCAAAACACTTTAAAGCTTTCAACATTTCTTTAAAAGGAAGAAGCCAGTAGAAAGAAGCTGGGATTTTTATGAGACATTTATGAAAACACTAAAAGATGCCATAGAAATGTAAGATTGCAAGAACAAGAATAATTGTAACCAAATTTGGACAAGACATAACTGAAATTTTTTTAAATTAAAACCTGGCTTGAAATTTTGAATAAGTGTCCAAAATCACTATTTGTCCTTGTTGGGATTGAAAACTTTTTATGTAAATTTGCAAAAGTTCAATCCGGGTTGGAAAAAGAACACCTCTTAGGTCACAAAAGTTTCAAGGCTTCCAAGTGGGTTTTCCTTGCTATAGAGGAAAATAATATGAGATGATTAGTTGTAGCAAGGAAAGGAGCAAACAAAATTGGAAAAATATATTTTTCTTCTTTCTGTATTAGATACAACAAACAAAAAAAACCGCAAATGGTGTAAAGACACTTCCCAGGTGGAATGGAAGAAACTTAGAATGGATGGACAATTTTTTGGACAAAATCTAGAAGAAAGAGCATAAACAGATTAGAATCTCTAGGTATAAATAGAAATAATGAAACTAAAAAAATTAGGTTAAAACAAAGATAACACCTTATATTCTTGGAGTTCCTTGCTTTGATACCACTTGATATAATTCTATGCCCAAGATTTGTTTAATTCAAAGGGATCCTCTAAGTCCCCACACAACAGAAAACCAATGTTCCAAGCTTTAAGAAGGCAAGTTGGATAAAGAGTCAAGGGAGAAAAAAGAACATAGAAAAGAAGCAAGACCAGAACTGATAGAGTGATAGAATGCACCAAAATGCCTAGAAGTTCAATAAGAACAAAAAAGATAATTTTACATAAAGCAATAGTTGTATATAAAAAATCTCAGTAGTTACAAGCATGATTTATTCATACATAAGGTTTCCCAAGCCTTAAGTGGCCAGAAGTTACAAACCAAAATAAAATATAACACTAAACTCCAGCTTGGACTAAAAGAGTGCCTTTATCACACTAAAAGAGCTCTAAACCATGTTTAATGCGTGTTTGGATTGAAACATGTGCCAAATTCTTCCTAAATGCTTAAAATATCTTAAACACACCTAAATAATCTAGAATGAATAGAAACAAAATGTCCTAAACATAAGAACCCTGCATTGACCCTTTGGGGTGCACCCTAGTAGCCCTCATGTGTCCTGGGCATGACTTGGGGTCTCATAGTGTGCCTAGGTCAAATGATTCTAGCTATTTCTTGGACCTTTAGAAAATTGATCTAGATAGTATTATGCTCCATTTCATGGTTGTAACACGTTGGGTTATCTTTCTTAGCTTAAGTTGTCTTGAAAGTCCCCCTAATGAGCCCTTAGAGCTTTTTGGATTTCCTCCAGGTCATAGGTCCAACTATGACCTTTAAGGGATCCTTCGTACTTACTGGACTCCCATTACTAGTGTGGCTTTTCATTCTGCTCAAGGACCTTCTTAGCACCTTGGATGGTTGAGGGCTCCCAACACTGTCTACTTCATTTGAAGGGCATCAATGGTCACTTTGCCTAAGTCTACAAACATAAAAAAAAGATGTCAGTATTATGTAGCAACTCATGGAAAGAAAAGCAAGTAGATTCATTTCTAGGGAGTGCCACTCTACTAAATGAGTCTATAAGCACCCCCTGCATCTTAGGAAACTAGAAGTAAGGCTTAATCTTACCCTGATAAAAGTGGCTAACAGCAAAAGCATGGAGGGTGGTCTCATTAAGGTACCACTTAAAGGGGGTAATAGCCTTCACCTTGTATCATTCTTTACAACCCTCAGAATGTAGGTTACTATTTTCTTTGTAGCTTTAAAGGCATTTGATCCTAGTACAAGCTCCGGAAGGTCTATATATCATGAATAGGGTTATCCATCCATTCTAAAGGAAAGGTTGCTTAGAGGCCACATAGATGTGCTTCTCCTTTTGTTCTTTCTAGCACTTATGGTTGAAGGCAAATAAGAAAGCAAGGTTATAATAAAAGGGATTAGTCTTCAAATTAAAAAAAAAATGGGAGCTTTCCTCCATAGGTGTAGGAAAACATTGAGCACCAGTTAAAAAGGATAAAATTTAAATTCAATGCATAATTGGTTTATAGGGGATGTAGGGTAAACCTAAGGCTGGCATGACATTGATCGGCTAAAATAACACTACAAGAAAGAAGTGATAGAGCAACTGAACTAGTGACTAAATTTCAGTTGCTAATCAGTTGCTAGCTTATGTGGCATGTTATTATTGCGACTGACTAGCAACTGAAAATTTCAGTCATTAGTTTTCAGTTACTAGTCAGTCACTAATTTTAAATTTTTAACCAATAGTCAGTCCCACATTTTATATTATTTTTTTGAATCAGTTACTATTTAGTCGTTAATATACTTCAGCCGCTATTTTAGTCGTTAAAACAAATTAAAAACATCAACTTCATTCTTCCATTCCTTATTTCTACTGTTCATTCCTCCTTCATTTTTCCGTCCTTTACTTCTTCCTAAACTTTAACCTTTCCTTCCTCATTTCTCATTTTTCTTCCTTAGCTCTAGCCTCTCCTTCCTCGTTTCTCCTTCTTCTACCTCATTCATTTCTCTTTCTTCTTCTCTTTCCTTCAGCTTCAACCTTTTCTTCCTCATTTCTCCTTCTCATTCTTCTTCTTCCACATTCATTTCTCCTTCTTCTTCCTCAACTCTGGCCTCTCCTTCATTTCTCCTTCCTCTTTCTCCTCATTTTCTAATTAATAATATTATGTTTAAATTATATATTTATTTTAATTAAAATTTTTTATTATTGCAATTCATTGCCACATTTAGTACATTTCACACACACACACACACACACATAAACATCTCAACAATTAAATGTTTAAATTGGTACTAGTGACTGAAGTTTCAGTCACTGGTAGCAACTGAAATTGCTACAATTTAAAGATTGTGCAACTAAGTCATTTAGTCACTAGTCAGTCGTTAGCCGCCTAACAACTAAGGTTTTTAGAACTGACACATTCAATTGCTAGTTAATCACAACTAGAGACTGAAAGCAACTGTTTTCTCATTCATTATCTTGCATTTATGTTGTAGTTTAGTAAGGTAGTACCTAGGAGTACTAGACCTATCATGGGACCTGAGAACCACAGGATTCATAGATCGACGGATAAAAATGGCCTTCTTTAGGAGTTCAACAGAGTTAAGAGTCATGATGCTCTTGAAACGAGAACCATCAGAGTGATTTAGAAGTCTTAGAGCCTCCCTCATAAGAAGTCCTAACAATGCCCTTCCATTTATTAAAAGTGGTATTTAAATACTAATACACATCCATTGTTAAATAGAGCAGGCAATACCATTACTAGTATATGCCAATGACCTAGTCTAGCAAGATAAAACTAAAAGAATAAAGTCACTATTAATAAAACCCTGGGAAAGACAAATTCTTACCATAGGTAGAAAATTTGATGTTTCTTTGATGGCTCGTGCTTACAACTAACAGATTCCATAACAATGCTAGAGATGCAAAGGAAGTGCTTGTTATGTGAAGTTATCACTAGATTAGGAAAAAATAATCTCGGATTAGTTTTGGGGCATTGACATAATGTTTGCTCTAGGAAGTTGTATCCTATGCCAATCGTGAGATGACATGTGTTTAGCTTCATCAATGATGTTCATCTTCGGACTTCAAAATGTAGGGCACCCTATTCCTTCCATTTGGCTTTGAATATGAGGGCCCATTGATACCTTCCTAGGCTTGGCCTATTGCTTAAGAAGCTCATTAAAGACTTAATCATAGATCAGGCATAAGGAAACCCATTTAAGCATCATTCAAGGGCTAAGGACTAATGGTTTGACTATTAGGTATGCTTAGCTCATAATTAGGTAGGAATCCCCATGATCATGGGGTTGATCACATAATGAGGAAGTTTCCTCCAATAGCCACCATGTTTCCAAAGCTTATAATACTTCTCTTTGAGGGCAGTAAGGGGTATAGTTCCACCCACTAGATTATAGCTGTCACTATACTATACAATCTTCTCGAGCCTCTACTAAGTTATAGAAGGGTCTTTCTTAGACATATAACTCTAGGGCCTTCTGACCTTTTTTTTTTCAGGTTTATCACATTGGGTCTCACGCATCTCAATAAGTACTTCAAATATCAATAACAAATTTTTGGAAAGGGTTGAGGCTAAAATACACACAGACCGCGTGGCACACCCTTATTTTTCAATTTATTTATGATTTCTGCCACATGCATCTTCCTTCTCCAGTTCTTATCTTCACTTCATCCTTCTCCATTTGTTGTCTTTTCTTCTTCCTTCTCTAGAACAGCAAGCTTGTTCAGATCTTTATCCTGCTTCTCCTCATCTTTTTCAATTTTTTTTTCTCCAAATCTCATATCTTCAATTCTTTGTCATCGTTATGAGAGAATGGAGGATGTTGCACACCAATGGATTTGTTTCAGTCAAAGATTATTCCAACAATGGCAATAAGGAAGGTGAAGTTGTGGAGAAGCCTCACTTCCTCCATTGACCTCCCTCCGTCATTTGTCCTTGCCTTCGGTAGCGTCTATGCCCAATTAAAGGAAGAACTAATGTCCTTGCCTTCGACGGCTTCTATGTTATTCCACTTAATAAGAAGTGTTATTCCATTCATACAAATGTGCTATTCTGTAATATACTCCATCATTTGCCTCTACCTCTGGTGGCATTTATGCCCCATTGGAGGAAGAACTAGCGTCCCTGCCTCTAGTGGCATTTGTGTTGTTCTGTTCAATAGGAAGTAGTGTTCCATTTACAGATTCTATAATATGCTCCATCGTTTGTCCCTACCTTCGGTGGTATTTGTACTCCACAGGAAGAAGAATTTGTGGCATTTATGCTATTCTGTCCAGTAAGAACTGTTGTTTTATTCATACAAATGTGTTGTTCTGTAATACCCTGTTCATTTTGTAAGATGTGTTGATTACAACAAGTGTTGTTCCATTCAATAAGACATGATATTCCATTTATAAAATTGTGTTCTTCTATAATATGCTATTCATTTTGTAAAATGTGCTATTCATAAACAATGTTATTCCGTTAAGTAAGAAGTGTCATTCTGTTCATACAAATGTGCTATTTATTTCGTAAGATATGATGTTTGTAAATAATATTTTTTCATTTAGTAGGAGTGTTGTTCAAATTCATATAATTGTATCATTCATTTGGTAAGATGTGCTGCTTGTAAATAATGCTGTTCTGTTTAGTAAGAAGTGATGTTCTATTTATACAATTGTGCTATTTTGTAATATGTTGTAATATGTTAGTCCATTTAATAAGAAATGTTATTCATTTTGTAACATTGTTACTCAAGCGCATGACATTTTTTGTACATAATGTGTTGTTCTGTAATATGTTATTTATTTTGAAAGATTTGTTATTCGTAAATTTTGTTATTCTTTTTTGTAGAAAGCGTTATTTTGTTAACACAAATGTATTGTTCTATCATATGGTGCTCATTTAGTGTGAGATGTGCTATTCCAGTCAAACAAATATGTTGTTATATAAAATACGAGGGTGAAATATACAATAGTGCACCAGATAGCTACTCAATTTTTTTGAAAAAAAAATTACTTAATAACTCTATAGTTGAAGTAAATTATATTATATAAAAATGATCACTGATAATCCAATTAGGCCAGGGTTGTGCCTTCACAAATTCAGTCTTTCTTCTATTAATAATGCATGATGCTTTTCACTATAATTGCCTGCGGATTTTGACTTGAGATTTAGGAGTATTCCCAGCGTTGTTTATTCTGTGTGCCAAGTTTGGGAACCAGGGATGCATGTGGTCCAGTTGATTCGATCTTAATTAGGTGTTGTTCAATGCACTAATAGCCGCTTAAATCTATACTACCTATTGCTCATTTAGTGGCTGTGATACGACCATATGACGGATTGTGATGGTCATAGCAAAGTTCTATTTTAAAATCATCTCTGAATTGTTATGTAAAAGGAAGACTAAAAAATGTGTATCTGACGAAAAAAGCGTTTAACTTTCTAAAACTCAATAGGGACACAATCTTTTAGGAAAGAACAAATTGTGAAATAAAAAAAGAGACATAATATCATCAGTACATTTTACATGTAGACGACAGATGAAATATTACTCTTAAATATCTACGAATTCTATTGACCAGCATTTGTATGAGAATTGAGTCAAAAGGCCTTACTCCCTCCCCAAGAAGACTTTTAAATTGGCTTTCAAGTCATATCATCATGTATCCAGAAAGTCTGAGTAATGGGCAAAGGGGCTTTATCACTGCACAAAATCTCCACTAACTTTTCTTAGTCATGTAGGATTTTTTTACCTAATACACCCCCTTGGCACGATTCCGTTATGTAGGTTATATTTTAGCAACAATTAAGGAAACGGCAAAGCTCGTACCATGTTAAAGTGGTCCAATTTAAACCTAATTGGTACGCCTAGGCCTTTTATTGCATATCCAATTTAACCTAATAATCCAAAAATCTTTACCTGTAAATACTTTTCAGTAAAAAAATATTGCCCAATTAGTAAAGGGGAAATTACAGAAACTCTACTTTGATTCAACCTATTCAACACTTTGCTTCTGATATTTTTAAAAACTTACATTTTATGTCATACTTTCTTTAGACTATTTAACAACAACTACTGAAACTAAGGTTTTAAATCTTGTGCCAGATATCGTACCATTTTTTTAACAGTATGATACATGTCTCAAATGTACCTGATACACACACACACACACACACACACACACACACACATACATATGAACTTATAAAACATAGCAACTATTGCAAGTGTGCAAGTTAAAAGTTTATTTGACATGTATCTAGATTTTTTAAACATAAATATATATTTATAAAATAAAAAATATAACTTTAAGGGGCATAGAAAAAACAAAAATATAAAATTATTTCAAATATAAAAAAATATTTATAAAAGCATTCAGTTAAAAATAATAATTATATATTTTACTTAAAAATATCAAAAAGTAGAAACAAAAATAAAAAAATGCATTTTCCTTGTCTTGTCCTATTTTCCTCATCTCGTACCTTTTTTTACCTGTACAGCCGGTATGAGACACTACTGGACGATACGATACGAGATTTAGAACAATGACTGAAACCCTAATTTAAATTATGTAGTAACTATGTTTTAGAAATTGTAAAATTTTTGATAAACTTTTTATATTTAATTGACATTTAAAAAATATGAATTATGATTTACAGAAATGAAAATGAATTTACTGAGAAAAATATAAAAAATTTAAAATTTCTAGTAAATATAAAAAAATATTAGAGACGTTGAAATTACTGTTTAAATTTAAATTATGGTTATAGAAATTGCTGTTTAATAGTGCAAAGTGCAGGTTTTAGGAATAGGGGGCAAGCTGTAAGTTAAGGTAGGTTTTAGGAAAAGGAAGCAAGCTTTAAGTTAAGTCATACCCAAGGACCTTTTTGTGAATTTCTCATTAGTAAAACTTAATACTCTCTTCGTATAATTAGTTACTTTGACCTTCAGGAGCTGTAAGTTAAGGTAGGTTTTAGGAAAAGGAAGCAAGCTTTAAGTTAAGTCATACCCAAGGACCTTTTTGTGAATTTCTCATTAGTAAAACTTAATACTCTCTTCGTATAATTAGTTACTTTGACCTTCAGGTAGTTACAGAAGAATTTATGTTTTAGAATTTTTTATATAAAAAATGGTAAATAGTAGTGAATAGTAGTGTTTCATTTATCTTACGTAAAAAGGTAAAACCTTTTGAAAATTTCGTAAAAATATTGAAGATTGGTGACTAATTTGTTTCAACTTAAGTTAACTTAATAAAAAAATGACTTATTTTTATTTTTATATTTTTTTTTTGAAAAAATTTTATTTAAAAATTAATATTATATAAGTGTAATATTCTATTCACAATAAAAATTTTATAAACGTATGAAATTTTTATGAATTTTTATTTATAAATGCATAAAAAAAAGAAAATTATAAGAATTTAATAATATCATAAAAGTTTACAACCGATAGGTTATTATAGCTAAATAATATCGACTTCCAAATGACATTGATTCTTAATAAATAAGATATAAAAGTAAAAATAAATCATTGTTTATACACTTAATTTATTTTAACTTAAGTCAGTTTAATTAAAAATAAATTATTTTTATTTTTACATATTTTTTAAGTGCAACCAATTTTATTTGAAAGAAGATATTAAATAAGTCTATTTATACATAGAAAGCAAAATTTTTATTATTTCATTGAAATTTTATAAATTTTTTATTTTTTAGGTAAAAAAAAGAAAAAATTTATAAAAAATTAATAAGATTATAAAAAATTTATATTTAATAAATTATTACACTCACATAATATTAAATTTCAAATAAAACTAATTTTAGATAAAAAAATAAATTTAAAACATACAGAGTAAACTTTGCATGAGACGGTCACTCTCAGACGACCCAAATGTTGGAGTCATTATAGGGCCGTATCTTCAGCCCCACACATGTCCACGCCTTGCCTTGTGAGAACACCATTTCCGGTGCCGATACGATGCAGGGCAAGACTTAGGCAGCTGTCCTTATTGACTTCTTTTCGAGGTAACGGTAGTGGCGTGGAAGTGCTGCACGCGCCCGCAGGTTCACAACGAGGGTAAGGCACGTGTCAAGACACAGCACTACGTGGCACAACACACATCTAGCGCACGTCGTTGTTGTACTAATGTTAAGGGGCTCAGGCAACAAAGTCTGCCCCAAAATCTGAGAATTGCTTTTTCCTTTATTGTAAAACTTATGAAGTTTTTAGAATTTATAGTTAATAAATACTCCTTTCAGTCACAATTTTTTTTTAATATTCATTTTTTAGTAATTAATATAAAATTTTTTATTTTCAATATTTTAGTATGTAAATAAAAATCCTTTATATATAAATGATAGATAAATATCTATAGTATTGGAATATATTTTTTTAGATTTTTAACAAAAAATAATATAAATAAATTTAAATCAAACTATTCAAAAAATTTAAATATTTTAAAGAATATGGGGTAGACTAAAAACTATGATACATTAGATAATACCATGGAGTATAAAAAACAAGAGTTGGTAGAAAAATCTAATTTATATTTTGTTGTGCAGCAAGCATGTGTTTTTATGTAAAACATGAAAGCGGAAGAGGATAATTCGGAACAGTTTAAATTAAAATTTAAAAATTTAATGTCAAATAACTTATTTGAATTAACTAATATATCTTTTTTAATTATTTTTTAATAAATTCAAACTGTGTCATAACTTTTTCATAATTAATGGACAATTTAAACTATCAGTTTTTTTTTTTTTTGTAAATTGAGTTTCTGCGTTTACCTAGGTTAGGGACTAATATGCAATAAATTATAAAGGTTTGGGACCAATTTAAAACAAAATGAAGGTTAGCTATCAATTTTCAATGAGAATTAAAGGTTTACGACTATTTGTGCTATTTATCCAATGATGCTTTTTACATGAGCCATTTTTTAAGATGAGCCTTCTAATTAGGAGAGATTCATTCTGTATTTCCAACTTAGCTAGTAACAAGAAGGGACATCCCAGGTAGAACACGTGGTTTTGAGTGACACTACACTACAAAATACTATATAGTTAAAATTGGTTAAATTATGACTGAAATTTTTAAGATTTTATGCAATAGATACTTCAACTTCAACTTTTCTATATGTTCTTCTAACCATTATAACTCGTTTATTTGTAAAGATTCTAAGTATAAAAGAAAAAATTACAAGAGAATTGCACAATAACATTGACATCATATGCGTCGGCAAAGAGATGCGCTGTGTTGCGGGAAGGTCCCAAAAGCCTCCATCAACCTAGGAGCGGACCATCAACTTTTCGGTACCATCATCAGATCCAACTCAAGCTATTGAGACGACCAAAATCCGGTTTGAGTCAATTCCCAGCTGGCACAGCTCCCATCGTTCACAGAACTTCAAAGTGAAAGGACCTGTAGGTACATATTATAATTGATGTTCCGCTTGACGGGGAGTGGAAAAGCAGGAGTTGCTTGGCCAAATGTAGGCGTAGCTAGTGCTTTTAAGTTGGAACACAACCTCTTGAAAAATCTTGTCAATTCGCACTGCGAATTTGTAAGATCCATTTCGTTTTTCCTTCATTGAACTTGTGTGGATAGTAGGGAGCAACTCTTGGAAAACAAATGACCACACGAGTTTTTTTCAAGGTATCTATATATTTTTTATTCAAAATGTTAAAAAAAATAATGAATATAAGAGATATTCTATGATTTAACATACCCTATATTTGAACTTTAACCAATCACGTGATATAGTGGTTTACATGAGAATAGGACTAAGACCTAATCAGCTATATCCAACCATTTATGTACCAACTCCTTGATTGATTCAGAACCAATTTGTTTAAACTTAAGTCAACTAACTTATTTTTACTGTTACATCTTTTTTTATCTAAAACTAATTTTATTTAAAAGTTAATATTATGTAGATGTAATGATCTATTTGAAAGTAAATTTTTATCATGTTGTTAAATTTTTATGAATTTTTCTTTTTTTAGTGCCTTAAATTAGAAAAATTCATAAAAATTTAGTAAGATTAAAAAAATTTATATTTTCAATGGATTATTGCAGCTAAATAATATTGGATTTTACTTAAAATTAGTTTCGGTTAAAAAAAGACTTAAGAATAAAAATAAGTCATTTTGTAGTCAATTGACTTTAACACTGTGTTCCTTTTAAATTAAGTCAATTGACTTCAAAATTATTTATTTTTATTCTTATGTCATTTTTATTCAAAATTAATTTTAATTAAAATTCAGTGTTATGTAGTTGGAATAATCTATTGAAAATACAATTTTTGTAATCTTACTAAATTTTTATGAATTTTTCTATTTTAATGCATTAAAAAAGAAAATTTTATAATGACATCATGAAAATTTACTTTCAAATGCATTATTGTATCTATATAATATTAGCTTTCAAATTAAATTGGTTTAAGGCAAAAAAGATATAAAATTAAAAATAAGTCAAATGACTTAAGTTAAAATGAATTGGTTTTAAAGCCAATTCGTTTAAATTTAACTCAACTGACTTATTTTTACTTTTACATATTTTTTGCTTAAAACCAATTTCATTTAAAACCTAATATTATATTGATGGAATAATTCTTCTGAAATGAAAGTCAATTTTCATAATGTCATTAAATTTTTATGAATTTTTCTTTTTTTATGATCTAAACTAGAAAAATTTATAAAAATTGAGTAAGATTAATAAAATTATATTTTCAATAGATTAGTGTAGCTGCATAATATTAGCTTTTAATTCAAACTAGTTTCAGGTAAGAAAAAGTAAGAATAAAAATAAGTCATTTTGGAGTCAATTAACTAAAATTAAAATGAATTGGGCCTTAAGTTTGGGATTAAGTAAGCTTTGTTTCTTTCTCATTTTCCTTTTTTCTTTTTTTTGGGGGCCGGGGGTAAATAAAAATATACTAGAGAAAGGGAAAATATTTTTCCAGTGCTATTTTTCAAATTTTTTTTTTCAGCATTTAACATGTCATTTAAAAACCTACGGGTGAAAGGTTTCAACCCTAACTCGAAACCCGACATATAGGGTCAAGTTAGGGTCGGGTCAATGAAGAGGAAAACGTGTATTCGGACCAACCCGAACCGACCTTATTACAAGATGCAAAATTCGGGTTGGTTCAGGTTAAACCCAAAACCAACTCGATTGACCTAAATGTTAAGCTTGTCTCAAAATTCCCTAATACCTATACCTAGCCCAACCCAATCCTATTCCCTAATTTGCTTGGCCCATTCCCTAAGCCTAACTATTCATATTCCTTAAGTCTAACCCTAAGTGACCTCCCCACCAGCCAGCTTCCACTGCCCTTCGCCGTCGATTTGCTCTCACCATTTGCCTATCGTGGCTCGCTCTGTGCCTCTATCTAACTCTGAACTCCTCAACTCACCTCCTGTCCCAACTTGGCGACTTTATTGTGCCTCCTCCCTCTTTTCGCCTCACTGCCTAACTGCTCTTGCCTCATCCCGCCCATGCATCGTTGTCCTACCTTGGTCGTAGACCTCTCACAACTCTCCGTCATCCCTCACACTGTCATCCTCAGCATTGTCCGTCCCTCCATCCTCCCTTTATTACATTGCCTCCTCCTCTCTGCTTTCTCCATCGCACGGCCTCTTCCTCCCTCATCTTTTCATCGCACGGCCTCGTCCCTCCTCTCACGTCAATCTGTAGCACCTCAAACCTCACCCGACCTTGCTCACCTACTGCCTATCACATTTTTTTCTTGGCCCGCCATCGATCTCCTCACCAGAGCGCATCACAAACAAGTTGGTCAAGTTAACCTAAATCCAACCCTAAAAAATTGGTTTAGGGTCGGTTTAGGTCCTCCCTCAATTTTAGGTTGGTTCTAGTTTGTTTTTTCGGATCATGAAAGAACTCATTTATTTCGGGTTTTGGCCCAAACCCCAAACTTTCACCCTTATAAAAACCCATGTTAGAACTTATAAATAATTTTTTTTTTAAGAAAAATTTCTTAAAGGCTAAAATTATGATAGCTATCAAACTTTCATTCTTCTGACTATTTGGACATTCGTCAATTTACATCTGCGTATTGAACTTTCCAATTGCCCAGTAGGCCACTAGGTAAAAGAACATTTTTTTCCGAACATTACTAGTAAAATAAGTAGACTTCATTGACACTTATTATAAGCAAATCTTTTATTAAAAAAATCACTCTTATAATAAGTTTCCCGTTAATCCATTGAAAATACAGTTTTCATAATCTTACTAAATTTTTATGAATTTTTTTTAGTTTAAGAAATTAAAAAAGAAAAATTCATAAAAATTTGACAACATTATGAAAATTTACTTTCAAATGGATTATTGTATCTATATAATATTGGTTTCAAGTAAAAAAATATATAGACATAAAAATAAGTCAGTCAACTTAAGTTAAAATGAATTAGCTTTCAATTAAATTGGTGCATCAGTACTTCATCATTGAACCAAAATATTACAGTTTCATAATCTTTGTCCGCCTTATTCCTGGTTTGAATTGGCACTACATATTTTATAGTAATACGTAACAAAGTTGCTAATACTGAAAAATTTTGCTAGTATAAATTTAAGACAAATTTTAATATGCTCTATCTTTTTACAGCCTCTCTCTTTTCCCAATCCAACTTAGAGAAAATGAAATAAATAAAAAGGCAAAAAAAATAAATACTCAGAACTAAATGGGAGAGTTTTCCAAAGGCCATTACTAATGGCTTCGCACTGGAAGAATGAGGAGATGCTTTATCAAATACGTTTAGTAATGGTCTGGCCATTGGTAACCAAGCTGCCACAGGTTAGACCAAACCAGAATAGACACTTACCAATGCAAAACCATTGGTTAAATTTAAATGTCTTACAAATGGTTCTACAAGTTAGTATTTATCAACGGCTAATATGGCAGTTGGAATGGGTTTTTTTAGTAATGGCTCTGTAAAAGAAAAAAAAATTGATTCTAAGTGATCACCATAATCCATCTATTACGTACTTATTGTTTGGGTTACTGCTCCCGCTCTCACGCTTGTGCTCATGCTCAAGCTTTCAGTTACCATTGTCTGCTCTCATATTTATAAAAATTTTACTTAAATTTTAAAAGGTGTCATTTTCCTGCTCACACCCTTTCTTTACTCCCACTTTTGGGACAATTTTTGTGTGACTTAGAATGTACTTGCACTTGAGATGGGGTGTTAACAGATAAAACTTAATTATGAAAATAAATGCTTTCAAGAAAATAGGGTCATTTACAAAAAAAAAAAATCTCTTAAGGTTTTGTTGAGATTATAGTTTGCCCATTTTATTTTAGGATCTTGTATTTTTTCTTGAAATGTGGAAAAAGAGATTGTTTTTACGTTTACATACATAGAAAAAAAATTGATAGGGGGTAGAAATTGTTAAACTATTAAATTATTATTTGGAAATTTTGAAATCATTGGAAGACGGGTAATATACAAATTAAATTAGAATCTAAAACATTAATATCTACCAAAGTTAAAATTTGCTTGTATTGGGATCGAAGGATAGGCTTTTGAAATAGAATAGTACTCCCTCCGTCCTAGAAGTTTTGACACATTTGAGTTTTTGTTATATTTTAACTCAATTTTATTCATATTATTGTTTGTTAGAAAAATAAAAAAAAATATTTAGAAACTACATGTCTTGAATTATCATTCATATATAAAGATTTTTTATTTATATATTAGAATGTAAAAAATAAAAAATCCTAGATTAATTGTTAAAAACAAATGGAGCAAAACTTTTGGGACGGAGGGAGTATTAATTATAAGTTCTTCAGCTCCTCAATCAGTAGCCCTTCTCTACTGGGAATTCCATCTTTTGCAAGGCTTGGGGCATTCAGGCTAAGGCAATGCTTTGGATTTTATAGACAGCATGAAAAAATATGATCTTTGATAAATGTTAATTTTGTGGTCAAACATGTTGACTTTTTGTCAACTTTGACCACAATTTTCTACCTTATCACTCAATATTTTTGGCCAATTCTTGCTTTGATCCTTCATTTTGTAGGTTGGAGAAGCGGACCACAGCATGGAATGGCACCGGGACAAGCGGAACGAAAAACGGAAATGCAAAAGTTAACGAAAATTATAACTGTGAGGCCTAGGCGCCACAGTACAAAAGTTCTCTGCCTAAAAAACGCACCCTGGAGGCCTAGGCGCCCAGGCACCCCCTCCTGGAACCTAGGCGCAAGAACACCTGTGAGCCTGGAGGCCTAGGCCCCCAGGCACCCCCTCCTGAGGCCTAGGCGCCAGTCACCTGGGAAAGTGGTCCCCTAACTCAAATTTGAACTCAAGCTTGCTATTGGCCAAGGATTTCTATCCAATTGCTTTGGTGAGTGAAAGGGACACCTCTAAAGGGTAGAAGGATCTAGAACTGAGTAAAAAGAAGGGAGCTTCATCTTCATCTTGGCTTCCTAGAACTAGTTTGGAGATATCCACCATAGTTAGATTTTTAGCTTTTCTTAGTTTTTTCTTGGTCACCATTGGAGCTAGCTTGGAGATTGCTTGGAGTGCTCAAGGAGACTAGCTTGGAGACTTTGGATTCAAGATCTTCTAGCCATCTTGGGTTTATTCTTTCATCTTCCTTGTAGTTCTTCATGGATGTTATTATGTTTACTTTCATGATTATGTTTTATTTATTTATGGAGTAGTCTTCTTTTGCACTTTCTATAGATGTAGCTACTTGGATTGATTATGTTGGATGAATTAATGGTTATGTGATGTTAGTCTTCTACTAAATGTATGTTTATTCTTCTCTTGAGCTTAATGTTGTGCTAGCTAGTTGATGGCCACAATTGGTTGTACTATAAATTGCCTCTAAACTCTTGGAAAAGATTAGAAGTAATTGGACCTAGGAGGAGAATTTAATGGCTATGGACTTGTTGGGAAATTAGTCTAAGTCATTAGGTAAAGGGAAATTGAGCTTTAATGCCTCTTTCTAATCTTGTAATCGGATGAAAATCCTTATTAAGCTTAGATTAGAGAGATTAATTCTTTCACTTGGAAAAGTAAGAATTTAGTTGAATAACTTTATCAACATACATTGGAAATTAACCCACTCACCTAAGTTCACCAACAAATCAAGACAAGTAGTGAACCCATAGGAAGTGTTCTTTCATGATTTGATAAAAACTACAATTTTTACATTGCATACTTGCATTCTAGGATAATAGTATTCCATTTAGCTAAGGTTAGTCACTTGTTTAAGTTGCCTACATTTTCATCCAACTTTGATTGTTTAGCTAAAGTTTACTTTGAGTAGTGGTACTTGGCAATCAATTTAATCAATCTTCGTGGGAACGATACCCACTCACCCCATCTACACGTTTACCGTGCACTTGCGGAATAGTGGTTTCAAAATTTAACAACAATCTTCAACAAAAAATCATTTGGATTTAGTTCGTCAATTAAATCTCAATCCTACTTTTGGATTTCAAAGAAGTCAAGAATTAAGGGCACTCCAATATTTTGATGTTTGGTGTTTAAATCTGATTATGTCTATTTCAATTTCTATTTGGATTGGATGGCATAGGATGGCTTCAACCTCTCCTTACCTTCACAGTTTGTAATTTTCCAAGTTTCTTGCTGCTGTTTAATAAAATTTTTCTTACCGATCGAAAAAAAGAGTTCACCTAAACCTTAGGGGTGAAAGTGCTTAAATTTAGGAATTAGGGTGTATATTTTAAAATACAATGGGCAATTTTAGTTTTATCCAAACCTTGGGGGAGTTTGTGTAATATAATGAATAATCTCTCAAGAAAAAAGATCACACAAAAACAATTACAATGAATTAGAGGTGCGCTTTTCAACATAATAACACATCATCAATCCTTTGGTCCACCGGTTAAGCAGAGAGAGGATTTGGGGAAGTTAGAGGTTCAAATCCCAACCTCTTCATTCTTCTATATAATTCTCTATATTAGTTTGAATGTTTTCCATATTCTAAAAAGATGGATATTTCCTCCATTCCCTTGCATATTTTTTTTTTAATCAGCAAAAGTCATATTTTATTAAAAGAAAAAGAGGACAAACATCATCTTAGGGTGAAAGATAAATGTATGAATACAATAGACATATATCTAATTAGACATAGTATTGATTTTACATTTTTACCCCTTAACTTAATTTTCCTATTTTCAAGCCGTTTTCTCTCTCCCTCTAGTGACTCCGCTCAAACTATTTCTCTCTCTACCCTCCTATCATTGCCATCGCTGCTGATCATTGATTGTCGCTGTAGACTCCGATCTCCATTCTGCACCTCTAATCTGATACGTCACTGATCTTCGTTACTTCATTGTGTCACTGATCTTCATATCATCATCGATCTTTGTTGCTCCATCGCCATTTCTATTCTTTGTTGCTCCGCAGAACTTTGTCACGTCACCGATCTCCGATCTCTGTCATGTCACCAATCTCCATCGCCATCTTTGATCTCCGACGCGTCACAAATCTCCATCGTGTTCGAACTTCATCATTGCTTCGCGCATCTCCGATCTCCATATGCACGCCGGCAGCTCGGGTTCATACACAAATTGCTTGGGTTCACGCTCAAATCAATGGCACAAATATGGAACTTCCTCAGATCCCCGAAAATAGTAGAATCGATGTCAAAAAGTGAGCAATTAAAAGAGCAAATCAAATTGTGTGCGATTAAGAAACACAAAAAAATCTCTTTGATCGGCAAGAAACCAATGATGCTTTCTCTCCTATTTTTGTAATTTTTTGGGTTTACATATTCATTTGCATTTTTTTACTTTTGTTAAGACACTTTTACATTTTCATTAAAACATTTTGCCTTATTCTTTTAGACACTTTTAAATTTAAAAATAGCAATTTTTATGTATCTTTAAGTATTTATTTAGATGATTTTAAATAATTTTTTAGACACTTTTTGATTTCCAATTAGACACTTTTTATTGCTTCGGATATTTCTTATTTTTTGATAATAATAAATTTTTTATAAGTTACTTCAGATATTTTCAAATACTACATTAGACATTTTTACAGATAATTTTTAGGCACATTTGCTCATTACTTCAGACATTTTTACATATCATTTTGGTAGAGAATAGATAGTTTGTATATTATTGAAAATAACAAATAGTCTATATGTTATTTTAGACATTTGTACATACTTGTTTAGACACTTTGCATAATTTCTTTAGACACTTTACACCTTTGTCTTTTGACACTTATACAGATGTGAGTAATAACGGAAGATCTGGTAGGGGCGGTAGTAGCGGCGATGGTGGGGGCGGCGGCTGCAATGGGATTAAGGGTAGAATTTCTAAAAGGATAGAGAGACTTTTGGTAAGAGGCAATTTTGTTTACTTATTTATTTTTTTTATGAAAGTAGCTTATATAAATAGAGTTAAAGATGATTTAGAATGTCTAATTAGATATAAATGCATAGTATAATAATTAGAAAGATAATGAAACCCAAAATAAGAAGCCTAGCTGAAAAACTAAAACAAGTACAAAGTACAATTCTAGACCACAAAATACCCTAGCACCCAAAAGTATAAGCCCACTTGTAGTTCCAAGAGCCAAAGCCCGGAACAAAAGAAGAGAATTTTATCTGTGAAGAAAATAGAATACTGATTGGCTCTTTTGATTTTTTATATATGAGTAACTCATAACTTTTATAATTTATATAAATGCTTCAGATCAATTTAAAAAAGAAAAAGACAAAGAAATAACATTAGACTCATGCATGCCAAACCGCAGCTTTTTTTTCCTAATAAACAAACAACAACTTAATGCCAAAATGGAAAGAAGGAAAAAGAAAAAAAGAAAATTCTTGGATTGACCGACAAATGCATGTATCCTCTGTTGTTGAAATGATGTAGCTTGATAATGTAAGGTTAATGCTCTTATTTCGTCCCCACCAAAAAAATTTGGCTAATAATTATAATTACGGGTATCTTTCAGCCAATTATCTGTCCACCTAAACCTTGAACCGTACCACTCAACAGTGACGCTCACTGTTGGACATGATCTAATTTGTTCACATGAATATGTGGTCCGAGCAACAATTTAAAGCAGGTTCTGCTGCTCGGCACATGATTCTAACTTCATGGAACACAGCCAAATTTGAAAAATCTTGTCAATTCCTTCATTGAACTTGTGTGGGTGGCAGGGGGCAACTCTTGGAAAACAAATGACCACAAGTTTTGTTTGCTGTATCTATAATTTTCTGAACCAACTCCTTCATTGATTCAAGGGTTGGCATCAAGGAAGCTTTCGTTCTTTCTTTTTCTTGATCGATAAAGAAATTTTATTTTTGAGACCAGCCTGAAGATGGATAGTTGCATCTGGAAGCTTTCTTTCTTTCTTCTTCCTTTTTTTTTCTTTTTTCCTTTGGGTTCGCTAAAGAGAAATATATTAGAGAAAGGGAAAATATTTTTCTAGTGCTATTTTTATAAGTATTTTTTGCTTCATAAAAATTTAGCGGTTACTCGTTTAGAATTAATTCAATTAATATGGGCTCATTATTCCTTTAGTCAATAGCCGGTAAAAAATGGGATAAGAAATTAGGAATAAGGTTGGGCTTAATTATAATGAGTGCCATTAAGTAAGTTCAGTCTCTGCTCCGCCGCTATTTCATCTTCGACGATGGTCATCGACCTCGGACCGATGACCCATACCGGGATCCAAGTTTTGGCAGCCACCGGATCTACTTGTCTGTCTCTGTCCTTGAAGGCATTCTCTGATTCCCAGCCGTAAAAGGTTAGGATTATGTCCGCCTGAGGGTTGTTGCGTGCGTTTTCTGATTTCTAGTCGTAGACGGCGTTCCCTGACTGATGGATCTTCGATGCCATCTTTGCATTTGCAGAGAGGGTTGTTGTGTGGGCGTCGGTAGGGAGAAATCTCTTAGAAGCAGGGTGGCACACTTTGTAAATGCTCATAAAATTGTGGCTAATTTCAAATAATAACCAAAACCTGTGTAAAAACCCAACCTGCTATTAATTGGATCTATTTAATTGCATTAAATTGAAACAAACTACCCCTTAACATCATTTGAAAACCCATTTTAGAACTTAGAAATAGTATTTTTTAAAAAATTAAGGCAAAAATCCCAAGTAAGCCATCAAACTTTTATTTTTCTGGCCATTTGAACGTTCCTCAATTTACATTGAGATAAGATATTAGTGGGTTCTAAAAATTTTCACACTTTTATGAACTTAGTCCTAAAACTCAACAACTTGCCAAAATAGTTCTTAGACTATAAAATTGTTAGCTTTTGATAGCCAAAGGCTATCGCCTCAATCTGGCCGAATACCCTGCCACAACAATGGCCAGAAGAACTGGCGCTTCCCGGGAATAGGTGGAATCATGCACCTCGGGAGATAGCCTGAGAGCTCCGAGCCTCGGCACGCCAGTAAAACTTGAGGACTCCATTCGCCCCCCAAGGTTGTGAACAGCGCGCCTTCGGAAAAGTGGCACCAGACATTGCTGCCCGAATATGATATCCCCGAAGGCGGAACCCCCTGGAACTGGGAACCCCCGAACTGAGGGTATGCTTCCCGAAGAGGCTCTGTCCGAACTAGAGGACGACCTCGCCCAGGGACCTCGGGAGTACGGCAGGCGCATTTAAGAAAGCATTTAAGGAAGCCTCTGACACGTCCCACCACAGACGTAAAAAGTCGCCCTGACGCGCAGACGCCATCAGAATCATATAATGGCCCGTCTCAGCACAAGGCTCGAGGCCATCTAGTTACCAACTATCTGTCCCCTACGCCCAGACGTTCAGGAGCATCCGACCGCACACGTGTCATGATCTGAACGGGCTAGGTATTCCTATATATACAGGAAATAAATACTTGACAGGAGGTTGGCAGGCCGGATATACAGCTCCCACACCCTGAGAAAATACTAGGCGAGACTTTTCTGCCTTTCTCTTTGAGCTAGTGACTTTCTCCTTCTTCCGGCCACCACTGACTTGGGCGTCGGAGGCTCCCCCCCCCGGAAAAACACTCCGGGGGCCTCCTAACCCTGTTTACCAGCTTTTCAGGTACTCTCCTTGGGGCGATCCACCTTCCAGGCGTTCTTCCTCCTAGAAGTCTCCTCAACAGTCATCATGACTCACAACGATGAGGCCTTAGGCCATCAGCTTTATTAGTCATAATTTGGATGTCTCGCTAGGTGGCAAATGGAAAAGCTGAGGTGTCACATAACAGATGTTAAATTTTGACTTATTGACTCTTTTTTATCTGATTAGTAATTATGAGGATTGAATTGCTCAAAATGAAAAGCAAGAGTGACGAAAATCCTAATTTCCCCACTTGTCATCATTTTTGTGTTTGACCGGTCAGCAAGTGTAGCTGACTCGAACCTCACCCCCATCTTCATTTCATTTACATGTTTTGGCCCTACCTACCCCAAACAAAAGGTGGCAAATTTTGACCCAACCCGAAAACCTGGACTGACTTACCCAAATTCAAACCCGACCTGACCTGATTTGATCAGAAAAGTCAATGACTCAAACTCAATTGTACCCAACCTAACATAAACCCGAACCCGATTAAAGTGAAACTCGAAAAAGACCAAAACCCGAATGACCCGAATCCAAAAAACCCAAACCCAAATTGGACTAAACCCAAATTGACCTGAACCCGAAATAACCCGAACCTGAAATGACCAAAACCCGAGACTAATCTAACCTAAACTCAAAAAGACCTGAGTCTAAACCTGATAAGACCTGATTTCAAGGATTTGTTGAGTTAGCTCATAACTTTATGAGATCATCAGATTTTGTCTTAAAAATTGCCATATTTATTTCAAACTATTTACAGTTGACAAATTTGTCTCAAAATTTTTAATTTTACCCAGACTTTCTAAAAATCTTCAATTCATACCCAAACTTTGTCATTTCGCCTACACTAATCTCAAATGACATCTAAGGCTCTAAATTAGTACATAAACTAAATTAATTCTTCTTTTTATCGTAAATAATGATTATAAATTCCTCAAAAATTATAACTCAAAATGACAATATAATTTAAATGTATTTGATCCTACCAACTATTTAAGTTCTAAAATGACCGAGTTTATAATTTCATGAATAGAATTTGCAAAGTTTTGAATTAGATTTTTTTATTAAAATAATTGTATATTAATATATTTATATCTAGTTAAATTAAATTTTTTAGATTATTTTTTATACATAGTAATTTTTTAGTTATGAGGTACCTAAATTATGAAATTTTCATTTTAGTCACTCATAAAAATTACAACATAGTTATCTAAACTTTTCAAATATTTGCATTAAAAATTAAATTTTTTAATATAAATTTTAGTAAAATCTAAATAAAAAAATTAAATTAATCAAGTTATTCCAACTTATACACCAATAACCCGATTAGACCTGAATCTCAACATAAATCTAACCCGAAACCCAAATAATTTGACCTAAAGTTACCCGAAACTGAAATTGACATGATTTGAATTAAATTTAAACCCGAATAAAACTGACTCAAACTCAAATAACCCGACTTGAACCTAAATTTCTGCTAACTTAATTAAACCCAAATCTGAATGACCTGACACATACCCAACCCGACCCACTAAATTTCCATCCCTTGCCCCAAATCGCAAACACAATCCTCCCTGCTGTGTGCTCTGCCACCGCCGGACGTCGATGGCAGCGGAAGTGGCCGCAGTTGCTTTTGCCCACCCATGGGAATGTGCCCAGTCAGCGGCCAGAAGTACGATTTATATTGGGAGGGTGGTGGTGGAAGTTTCGATAACAGTGTCAGTCGGCTCTTTTGAGCGCATCGAGAGTTTCGTCAGGGCCGATCGCCGTGGCTACCAATCCCCACCGTCCAAGGCACGACGGCCGATCCCTACTGACTCATTTCGGTTTGCCGCAGTGGAAGGAGAAGCAATCAGAGTAGTCAGATTCTCTTCTTTCCCTCCGACTGGATGACAGGGGCGTAGCTACACTTAGCTGGGGGGGGGGGGGGGGGGGGGCCCGGGAATTTTGAAAAAACGTAAATATAGGGTACTAATTTGATGGTTTTGTCAAAAATTAAGGATAGGGTGTGTACTTTGCCCCCCCAAATATTATGGAAAAATATAAAGATGGGGGGGCAGTGAGGCACATATCAAAAAGAATGGGGACCGAGTGTGTATTTCTCTCTTTCTCTCATTCAAAACGCACGACGCCGTTTCAGACTTTCAGTTATACAATTCGATCCCAAAATGCCCAATTCCCCCGAATTGCCGAATCCCTAACATTGCCAGCAGCTCTACTGACTACCTCTGATGCTTTGTGCTCCGAGTCTCCGACTGGCGACTGCTAGTCTGCTAGTGCTACTGCTCCGTGGTCGCTGGCCCGCCGCTGCCTCGCTGTCCGCCACTCGGCCTGTCGCTGCGCTGGGCTAGTCCTCTCTCAGCTCTCGCCTCTCGCAGTCGCTCAAGCCGGCGCCGCTCAACTCGCATCGGCATTGTCGTCTCGCTGCTGTCTGCTGACTCTCGTCTCTCGCATCAGCGATTCCTCCGATTCGGCATCATCGCATCATCGATTCATTCGCTTCATCAGTTTTGAAGTATTGTCGTGGGAATAGCTTTGGCTCTGCATCTCCCAGTCCTTGATTTGTTGGTTGATTTAGCTTAATTTTGGCTGCTTGAAGATTGAAATCAGGGTGGAGACTATGTTTTGTGAGGAGGTTTTCCACCACACAGATTTTTTTTTTTTATATAAATTCTTTTCTCTTTTGCGTTGGATTTTTTGCTACACAGAGACACAGACTCGGAAACTCATAGTTATGGTTAAATTGATTTCTTGTTTTATTTTTTTCCCCAAGAATTTGAAAACGAGTCCTTCTTTCCTCTTACAAGAGTCCTTTATTGTGCTTAATTTCATCGTGTATGTTTAGATATGGGAGGAAGCAGTGTGAGAAGGATGAGATTTGAGTTTGTGAGTAATAATGTGGCTTGTAATTGTGCTGGGGGATTGGGAAATGGAAATATGCCCATGTCTGTTTGTAAATAGTTTGCTCCTTTGGCAGTGAAATGGAAAACTCTCTTGTTTATCAAAAAAGAAAGGCCCCTTTTTTATAATCTCTCTAATGTTATAATAAAGCTTATAAATATGATTATCTTTTAGACAAAGGAGGAATCGTGAAAAGTGTGAATGTTGTTCTGCCTCCTAGTGACGGCCCAAAAGAGAAATTGATGTGAGGGTAAATTTTAATTTTAACATATAAATGCAAAAGGAAATACTAATAATTTGCAGAAGCATATGGTTTACTGTATTAAGAATATGTAAACCAACTAGACTAATTTTTTTTTTCCCAATAAGTTATTAAACTAAGGCCTTTTTGGCTGATTGAAAAAGGAATGGGAGACCTTTCAGACTACTTATTTCTTTTTGAAATAAGACCCGAAGATATATGTATCAATAAAAAATAAGAGCATTACAAAGCCAAAAAGGAGAAGCTTCCTCGTGAGAAGATCTCCTCAAGGATCCCAAGTCTTTATGAACTATAAAGTATAGGCAACCCCGTTAACTGAATATTTAACAAAAGAGAAAGAAACAAAAAAAGGAAAGTGAATTCCTAAAACACAATCAAAATGATGAAGGACAATGTAAACCATGAAGTTCTGAAATAAAAATTTGCAAGTCCGATTCCAGCAGTGGCGGAGCTACGTGTTGCTGGGGGAGGGGGGGTGGTTGCCCCCCGGGAATTTTGGAAAAACGTAAATATGGGGTATTAATTTGATGATTTTGTTAAAAATTAAAGATTGTGTGTGCATTTTGCCTCCCCAAATACTGTGGAAAGATATAAAGATGGGGGGGCAATAAGGTAGGATATGAAGAAAGTAGGGACCCAGTGAGTAGTTATTCCCTTTACATTAAGGGGATATTCTAAAATGGCCTAAATGCACTATTAATCCTCAAACGTTTCAAACTCGTATGATTTGCTCCTTTATCTTTGAATTAGTGTGAATTAGTTCCAATTTACAGCTTTACATAACTACGACGTCGTCTCTCTCCTCAGGGCTTCGCCGACTCTCCTCCGGGCTTGCCCCCCCGAACCAAAAATCCTGGATCCGCCACTGCTGGATGATGAACTCGATCTCAATCCCTGATTCCCAAACCTCAAATCTTCTCACTGGGGGACAGGGAGCTCGAGCTCGGTGACGATGAGGACGTGGGGCAGGAGATGGAGGCGAGGCTAAAGAGAGCCCGATTGGTGAGTGGGTGGCTGGTAGACCTAACCGTGGAGGAGGAGCCCAAGGAAAAACAAATTAAATAATACATTTTAAATACAAAAATAAAGTAAATTGTGTTAATTGTAAATGAGTAAATTTATAAAATAATATATTTTGTAAATGTGCAAATTGTGGATTGGGCCCTTGAACTATATGTGTGATTGTAAAATTACCCTCAAAATAAAAAAAAAAAGTAGTAAAAAGTTAACATTTAATGGTTGTCATATGTTACATCAGCTTTTTCATTTACCACCTAATGAGACATTCAAATTAGGACTGATAGAGCTAACAATTTCATAGTTTTATGACTACTTTGACAAGTCAATAAGTTTTAGAACTAAGTTGGCAAAACATAAAAAAATTTAGGACTGACTAATATCTTATCTTGTTTACATCTAGACATTGAACTTTCCTTTTGCTTTATAAGCCACAAAGGTAAAAGAACCTTTTTCAAAACATTAGTCATAAAAGTAGACTTTATTGATACTAATTATAGGCAAATTTTTTAGTAGCAATTGCTAAGTAAAGAGTAATTAAATACAATCACTAGTATCATCTCTAAATCACCACTACAATATTAAAGAAAAATGGTGATTGAAAATTCAGTTAGGAGGTAGTTGAAAATAGCCCTTTTTGGTGATTGAAGTTTTAGTCAATCTTCAGTTGCAGAAATCCTAGTTATTATAGAGGAGCAATTGAAAACTTAGTCACTTACTTGGTGATGCTGTGCAAAAAATAGTGTCTGAACTTTTCTGTTGCTAATAGTAGTGACTAAAACTTTAGGGGCAGTTCGGCTACGTTTAATTGGATTAATGAGATGGAATTATTCATTGGGTCAAAGGTGGGTCAAAGTAGAAATATGAGAAGGGTCATGCTTTTTGAGTTATTTACAGACTTTTGCCACTAACAAAACATTGTCGAAAGCACTCTCTCCGTGTGAGTCCTTCGCCTCATTCCCTGCCCGCTAGCCATCCTCTCGTCATTTCTGATCCTCCCTGCAGGATTCAACCCTCCCTATTCCCATAAACTCGCATCTTTTGCGTCTTTCGTGTCATTTTCGGTCCTCGCCGCTAAATCCGATCCTCCTGTGTATTGTGCTCTCAATCCGTCTTTTGCTGTTGAATCTGTCTCTTGCTCTCAATCCTTCTCTCCCCACCAAATTCGACCCTCCCTACTCCTGGAGACTCGCATCTTTTGCATCTTTCGCATCATTTCCAGTCTTTACCGCCGAATCCGACCCTCCTGTGAACTGTGCTCTCAATCTGTTTCTCGCAGCCAAATTCGTTTCTCGCTATAGTATCCGACCCTCCTTACTCCCGTAGAGTCGCGTCTTCTACTGTTTAGCCAAATCCAGCCTTCTTTCGCGCTCAATCCGTCTCTCGACCCCGCTGTCTGTTCGTCTGTATGTCGAGGATAAACTGTGGATGTGGAAAAGTAGAAGCAACTGCGATGGATTAGGGCCAAAATCATGAAATTTTGCTATGATGGCACAAGGCCATAATTAGGGCCAAAATCAAGGACATTTCATAACATACTGCCTTGACCCGTGAAAAATCCGACCTGACCCGTCATTAATTGATGCTCATTAATCTAATTTAAACCAAAACGAATTGGCCCTTAGTTATTGGGTTATGGTTTTTTTATTAGAAAAGTAGTTTATACAATTGTGTGTGTGTGTGTGTATATATATATATATATAATTTTAAATCAAACTAATTTAATAAAATGACAATTAAAATTAATTTAACTAGAAAACAATTCAAAAGTTAATTAACGGCGAGATTGGGTTAACATAATCCAACCACAAATGTTTACTAAGGAGTGAGGTGGGAGCAATTAATGGTCAACGGTCTCACTGGATCCATCATAGAGAGAAGAACCAAAGTTATTAGTGCAATTAGGACAATGAAATATAACAACAAAAATATGAGATTTTCATTTGAAGCTTGGTAATAACACTAACCATATTCAAAATCGGAGGAGAAGGCATGATTTTGCTTTTGCTTCTTGTTTGATTTCTAGTTTTTCTTGTTGAATGTCTTCACAAATTGCCTATTAAAATGCAAGATCAAAATACAATGGTAAATTTTTTTTGTGTTCTCTAAGAATTTTTATAAAAAAACACATAAATATAAAGAGAGAAATTGCGAGCAACAAAAAGAAGTAGAGACGATGACATTGTCATGACTAAAGGTGGAAAAAGAAACAAGAGTATATATTAGAGATAAATGAGAAGTGTTAAGTTGAATGTCCAAATCTCGAGTTTAAACAATTCTAGAGATAACAGCCACTGAATAGTGACTAAAACTATAGTTATTGTGGTAAAAAAGTCAAGAAAGTCCGTAAATGGTGATTGAATAATGAATTGCCCATCTAGACTGAATGGTAATTCTACAAGAGTTAGCAACTAAAAGCTTTAGTCACTTTGCCTTCCTGACCTCTCCTTAGCGAGTGAATTTTTTAGTCACTACCCATAGAAGGTAGTAGCAGAGAGATGATTTCAGTCACCAAATTCATCCTTTTTGTAGATTTTTTAAATAAATGTGAATGATTTTTCTCACTTGGATTCCTATTTATTTATTATTTTACACTACTTTTCTTTTAACTTAAAAATTCCCTGTTTTGTAAATTTCATGTTAGTGTATTACGATTGATTAGGAGCCAAGTGATATAATTTTCTATTTTGGGTTGACGCTTCCACTATTTCTCTTTCACAAAAGTAAGAGACAAGCCGCTCTCAACTATCACTCCCGATTTCATTTTTATAATATTATATAACACTATAGAGGGAAAGAAACCCTAAACACATATATAGCTTATGTGGTTATATTATGGGTGTAAATGAGTTGGGCTTTACTTGGTTATTGAGCCTCAACAACCTCAAATTAAGACTTATTGGGCCGAGCTTTATTGAGCTTAAGCTAAAGCTTGGAAATTAGCCAAATACCCTAAACCTAAAGACACAAACAACTCAAGTAATGATATTAGGAGTGTAAATGAGTTAGGTCTTTCTTGGATAGCTGAGCTCAATTGAGGTCAAATTAAGACTTTTCAAGTTGAGCTTTGTCAAGTTTGAATATGAAATTGAGTTTGATTCCTTCAAGGACCTTAAACTTTAAACATTAAAACCCTAAACGCTAAAACATAAACTCTAAAGCTTGAACACTAAAACCCTAAACATAAACTCCAAACCCTGAACATAAAACTCCAAACTCCAAACCCTAAAAATCTAATCCATAAACCCTAAACTCTAAACTCTAAACCCTAATATATTGAGCTCAAACTCTAGTTCGAGCCTAAAAACCAACTAGCCCAATACTTTAAAGGCCCAAGCCTTTAAATGCTAAGCCTTAAATTACACACACACACACACAGAAACCACTTATGTGATGAGACTAGGGGTGTGATTAAACAAGTTGAGCTGAGCTTTTCTCGGACAGCTTGAGCTCGAATTGAGACATTTCAAGTCGAGCTCTTTCAAGCTTCAGCAAGAAAAACAAGCCAATACAACCTCATACCTTAAATATAAATAGCCACTGAAAAGAGACTAAAGGACCAAAATACTAGCTTTGGGGTGGCTGACTATCAGTAAAAGCTGGCGATTGATAACTTTAGTCACTTTCTTTGTTGCTCAAATTAAAAACCATTCTGAATGGTGATTAAAGGGCTGTTGAACCATCGCAGCTACTAATTTTTAGTCACTCTATTCAGTCACTATTTTGCAATGTCGGTGTTGTATAAACTTTATGAGCTATAGAAACTTAAAGTGGTGCATCACTCTTACTATTGATCCTAGATGTTACATTTTCAAAATCCTCATCCTATTTATTCTTGGTTTGAATTACCAATACATATTTTATAGTATGTAACAAGGCTACAAATACTGAAAAATTTGGCAATATAAATGTTTCACCTATAACTTAAGCCAAGGATTAATGAGCTAAAATTTATTAATTGGGTTCATTAATATGTATATGGCTTTTGGGTGGCAAACTTGTGATAAATGATGAATTGAGGTGTCTTTGTTAAGCATATGTGGCATGATAAAGCCATGATACGTACATGGCAACAAAATATGGAAGTGCCGTGGGAAGCAAGCAAGGTGGCATGCATAATATGTGCATAGCATTTGAAGAAAAAACAAGGTGTCCATGGTACACACCTGGAGGTTTAATTGGTAAGAAATTAAGTGGAATTAGGTGGCGGTCCTATGGAAGAAAAGGAAGCTAGGTGGCATTTTTAAGTAAAAAAACATGCATGGAAATTATTTTTTGGCCAATTAGTGCATGGAAAGCATGCATACGGCTTGAAAGAAGGATAAGGCAAATGCTAGGTGGCATAAAACATGCAATTGATGGAAAAATAGACATAGATAAGCATGTGCAAAAAATAAGGTGGTGGCATGTATTAGAAATAAAGATAGGTGGCGTCCTTATGCTTGCTTGAGTGGCAAGCTTGCTAGGCATCTTACAAATATGGAGCCTAGTGAGCCTTGAAGTGTCAAACTAATAATTAAAGAAAGCATTGAGGTGTCATAATGCATGGTGAGCTATCACACTATAAATAACTTTGGTTTGTTCATGTCTTGGGCAAGAAAAGATGCACTAAAAGGGAAAGGTGCTGTAAGCTATAGAAGAGGTAGCTTGGCAGCAAAGCAAGCAAATATGAAATTTCAGTATAAGGCTTGGAAAAAAATTTGGTGGAAAGCTTGTAGCCAAACTGAAAGAATTTTGGTATGGTTGCTTAAATTAATTTAATTTCTTAAATTAATTTACTAATTAATATTGGATTGATATTGGGTATTGATCAACAAAGTTATGTGGTTAGTGAAAAAATTAGAAGCTAACTAGAAGATTAATTAGTAAAGTGGAAACCAAGGCCAAGACTAGTGTACCCAACAAATTCAAGGTCCTAAGGTAAGGGTTTCCTATACCTTGCTTCTCAAGTTCCAAGTTAGAATTGCCATTCTAAACTTGGTTGTTGTGATTGACTTGTGAATAAAGCAAGATAGGACTAGGATGGGTTAAAGCCAAATGAATTACTCCTAAATGCTAGGAATATGATTTGTGGTCTATGATTCTGAACCAAAGAACCTCAATGCTCGCTTTGAGAATGAACCATGAGTAACTAGGAAGCAACTTGGCTAGGTCAACCATGATAGGCTTTTAGAGCTCATTGTTTACTTGCTGATGGTTACTTGCACAGGAGGCTTCCGGCCTCACAGTTTTGGTTAATTTATTAATAAACATTCATCATAAAGTCTACATTGTTATACATACATACATATATATATCAATCATGTTGGACTAACATGTTTTAATTTTTAGGAATAAAAGTAGTGAAACCCCTTACTGAGTTTTAAGATTCCAAGAACTCACCCATTTTGTTTTACTTATTCCAAGGTAAAGAGAGCTAAGTCACTAATTGTTTTGTATTCTAGCTTAAAGGTGTTTCTATGCAGGTAATGTTGTCATTTTTGTTAAGCGATTTAATGAGTATATGACTATGTAACTAAGACACTTTTCTAGTAGTGGCTTATAGTGTATAGTGTGCATGATGCATGAGGTTTCATAAAGGTAACATGTATGGCTAGGATGCCTGAGACCTAGGACTTGTTCTTTCTATGCTTGGTTTGGTTGAGCTTGTGTATATTGTATAAAATTGCACAATGCACATGAAACAAGAGTTAAGTTGTGTTTTATAACCATAAAGTTTGACTATGTCTTAATGACTTATGACACATGTATTATGAACTTGATGTTTATGTATTGAACAAGGATTTGGCAATGGAATGATGTTTGCCTATGAATGTTATCTATAGCCCCGGTTAAAAAATAGTAGGATGTGTTTATAGGATTATGAATAATTCTAAAGTTTATTTTCAGCACATGAGTTATGAGCTTATGTATGTTCTTTAATTTCTCTTAATTGCAAACTAAGGCTTTAAAGTTAAACAAATTCGAGTGCAAAGACTAGCCATTAGGAAATTGATAGAAATTTTGACTTGGAGAATCTACGACCAAATGCGTGCTTGGTTCTTTTTCCTAAATCATACTTGATTGGAAAGGGTTAGTTCTTGGAAATTTAGTGCATAGTGGATTTTAGAACCCCAATCCAAAGAACTACATTATTTTGACCTCTAACGCTAGATTTACATATAATTAGCTTTTCCTTGTGTAGTTATGCTTACTTCCCATGTTGTTTTATGATCGCGGCTTGGCATAGAATAAGAGGGCATAACAATAAATTTAAGAAAAATTTTATTATGCTCTATCTTGTTATAGCATCTCTCTTTCCTATCGGACTTCGAGAAAGTAAAGTAAATCAAAAGAAAAGAAAATAAGTGCATTGGATAAAAAATGATTGTAAGCGGTTTATTAAACACTTGCAATTGATATGGGATGCTATAGAGTAAAACTTAATTATGAAAATAAAAAAGTTTTGGAAAAATAATGCTATTTACAAAAGTTTGGTTGAGATTATAGTTTGCCCATTTTATTTTAGAATCTTAAATTTTATTCAAAATGGGGAAAAATATATTGTTTTATGTTTAGATAGCAAAATTTTATAGTAATTGAAATTGTTTATTAATTGTTAAAACTATTATTAGAAATTTGAAATCACCAGAAGATGGGTGATATACAAATTAAATTGTGATTTAAGACATTAATGTTAGCCAGGTTTAATTCATAAGAGACCCGGGATTTTCCAGAAGAAATATCCAAATTAGATACAGGAGATCGCTCCTCCTAGTCTCGGATACAAGAAGACTCCACTTCAACCTTACTTAGGACTAGTTTTGAAAATAGCCCCATGGTAGATATATAAGTTTTAGGTTTAGAATTAGTTATTGAAAATGTTTGGTGAAAAAAATATATTTTAAATTTATTTTAATCTTAAGTAATGCTATGTTTGTGATTTTTGTTTGATTTAACAATGAAATTGATAGAAATCACTCAATTAAGACACGCAATATAAGGTAAAAGATTTTGATAGAACAACTTTAAGGTCGGGTACCCATTTAGGGCACAAAACCTCGTAAAATTACACCTTCTTTTTATAAGGTTCAGATGAAATAACAATATTCTCTCTATATCATATATTTTTTCTCCATTTCACTTTTTCTATTTTACTTAAATTTGACTGTAAGAATTGTGAGGCAATTCTTGGTTGTGAATGGAGATTATAAATGCTATTGATAATGATAATTCTTATTTAATCTTTCCAAGTGTCCCACAAATTTGAAGGCTTTAGATAAGTCAGGTAGTCAAGAATTGAAGAACTTTGAATTGACAAAAAAAAAGCAATTAATGACAAAGTTAAAAGGTTCACAAGTAAATAGACGGGTTGATACAGTTAGTAAATTGGTAGGGGTCAATTTTTAGGGTTTGAAGGGTTAGCCCTTGAAATCAATGATGAATTGTATAATGTTAAAGGTCGGAAAAAGAGCATTGATAAGGTAGGTGATCATAGGAAGAAGTTGACCATGCGAAATGAACTAGGAAGATTGAAATGAGATATTAAGGATAGCTGATTGTTGAGGTTTAGTGAGCATTTTTTAGGATATGAAAGGGGTCTTAAAAAGTACGGTTAAGGCCTTTTTAAGGGTGTTAAAGTGGGGTTATCTTAAGAAGCGAAAGTGAGGGCTTTTGGAGTGTATAGGGGTTTTTTGCTTGATGTTATGATTTGGGCATATATTGGCTGGAGCTTTTTGTACTATTCATTTTTTAATAAAGTTTGTTGCCATTAAAGAAAAAACTTATATATTTACTGTTTACACTACAATTTTAATCCTTCCCCTCATTCTTTGCTTTTGTTGCATCACCTTGTCCACCATAAGCTCTATGACCTTGTCCAGATTGTAAAAAAATAACCATTTTGTTGCCCAGGACCTGTGAATCAATAATAAGCCCATCAAGAAGAACATCTATGTCATCATTTCCATTAACCCCTTTAATTGCTTCGTCGTCCATCCTGATGAATAACGTGAAAGCTATTCCTCCTAGAAAAACTCCATCATCATAGATATTTTGCCAGCCACTTGGTTCTTTACTCTCAAGGTCAGGTGCAAGACTGTCTCACAAGGCTATCGGATCTGTTAGTGTTCCATATTGGACTTCGTCTGGCTGATAATGGTGGCCAGGTACGATTGCCTCTGCCTTGACCTTGTTGCCATCTTTAAATGGCTAGATTTGATCTTGAATTGATAGTGGTTGATTTAGATGTCTCATCCGCCGTTGAAGGCATCATACATGGCATTTAGCCCAAAAAAGGTGCAACTCATTGATTATGAACATCTTCTCTGATCAATTATGCATGTGCCACTGAAAGCCATCCAATGAAATCACATAGGCAGTGGAGCTATGAGTAATAGATAAGAACGTAAAAATTAGGACCAAGTTGAGGGAGATAGTCACTTGATTGGTGGTCGTGGCTCTGGAAATAGTGGTCAAAGTTCGGGAGAGATGGTGGAGGTAGTGACCATGAGGAGGCATAAGATGATGCAATTTGAAACAAAAAAGAAAACAATAATGGAGAGAAATTAGGACGACAATGAGGATGTTTGCTTGATGTTGTCAAGGGAGGAGGAAGCTCAGCTGTGGTGAAAAGGACAGAGAGAAGTGGAGTGGGAAGAGGTAGTGATGCCATGGGGAGATAGAGCTGCCGGTTAAATGGAGTAAAAAACCAACCTTTCTTTATTTGGTTTTCAATTTTTGAGATTTTGCATTCTAGGTAAATTGTTTCTTGTTGGACAATAAGGAACTAAAACCAGTCATTTGGAAGAAGGATTAGATGAGATTAGGGGTGTAAATAGTAAATTTAGAGTTTAAGGTGTAGAATTATTGATTGAAAAAATTTGATGGCCAAAATTGTTATTTTGAATTTATTTTAGTCTTAATTAATGCTATGTTAGCGATTTTAGTTCGATTTAACTATAGAATTGACATAAATAACCCCATTAAGCTGCACAATATGAGAAAAAGTACTTCAATAGATAATTAAGGGTCCCCCGTAGAGTTTATCCTAAAAATAAATATTTATATTTAGGGAATCAAGTAACTCCTTTTAAGATAAAATGAGCAAATTTCAGTTCCACCTAAAGTTTGGGAGTTGTAAAATCCCTAAAAAAAAAAAACACAAAAGCATCAACAATCAGAGTGTGGTTTTTTTTATACTCAAAATCAAAGTATTAGATAATAGGAGAAGGCAATAATGAAAAGGTTGCCCCCTAATGAGTCAATGTCACATGTTGATGAATTACCACCATATAGTAATTCAAAGATTCCATATGACATAAAAAATTGTTAGGCAACTCAGTGCTGGTAGCATCATATGTCAACTTTCCCCGTTAAGCAACACTAGACAAAGTGTGATTTGAAGTAAAAATAAACACTAGACACATGCATTACAAGCAGCAACTTTTTTTTAAAAAATGTTTCTTTCGAATGAAGAAACAACAACTTAATGTCAAAGTGGAAAGAAGGCAAATCATAGTTATTTCTTTTTTTCCTGGACTAAGGGAGAAATACAACTATTCTCTATCGTTGAAATGATGTAAACAACTTTTTTAGGGTTAATGCTCTTATTTCATCCCCACAAAAGGAATTTGGCTGATAATTAGTGGTATCTTTCAGCCAATTATCTGTCCATTTAAACGTTCAACCGTACCAAAATTAATAGTGACAGTTACTGTTCGACATGATCTAAATTTGTTCACATGAATACGTGGCCGAGCAACAAACTAAAGCAGGTTTTGCTGCTTGACACATGATTCTAACTTCATGTGATGCGTTTGAGATAAAATTAACTGAGACAGGATTTCGTTTTCTGCACAAATGATTTTGATTTGATTGATAATTTATGTCACATAATCATTTTATTTTAGATGTCATTCTTCTATTCATCTCGTATTTGTGTTTTTACTCTCAATTTTACTGTTCCATTTTATTTTTATAATATTCTTACTGATTTACATTTTAAAATACGACACCTCTCTTCTATACTCACACTTTCCTGCTCTTGTTTAAGGACCTGTTAGTCACCAAGTACATAATTACCAAATATGGATTAGATCCACAAAAAATGTTAAAGTTACATGCGAAGCGTTCTCCTTAGAAATGATCTGACAGAGGATGTTTAACAAATTACATGGAAGGCTCATTATTTTTATTAAAAGTTTGGTAAACACTTTTGTAAAAGGGCGTTGTCGTTTTGCCAGATTCATGATCCAGATGGATATGATCAACTCATGGATTAACGGGATTAGATTTAAATGGTTCATTTGATATGACTTAGAGTTATTAGATGTAAATTTATTTTAACTAAAGTTAAATTAATTTAAAATTACTTATTTATATTTTTATAGTTTTATTGTCTAAATTAATGGCATATCAAACTAGTACTATATAGATATAATAATCCATTGAAGGTCATTTTTTTACAATCTAATTACATTTTTATGAAATTTTCATTTACTCAACCTAAAAAAGAGAAAGGTTAATAAAAATTCAATTACACTATAAAAATGTTATCCAATGGATTATTATACCTTTTTTCAATGGAAAAAGCAAGGATTTTATTAAAAGCAAAAGAGTGCAATCATCATCTTAGAAAGAAAGATGACAAAAGCAAAGAGAACAACGCCTAAAAACCCAACCTAAAAGGGTCAGATGAAGATGCGCAACACATAAGGACTCATTTCACAAAAGTAATAGAAACTAGTCAAGCCTACAATAGGAGATGCTCCGCAAACAACAAACAAAACATAGCCACTAGTAGCCCACAACCTGAACATTAGCTCATATTATTATACCTATATAATATTAATTTTTAAATAATATTAATTATATATAAAAAAATTATAACAATATTTTTATATTAATTTAATTTATGTTAAAATAACTTGGCGTAAGTTAGTGTGAGCTAATTCCAAACTTGCTAATGTTCTAAAAACTTACAGGAGGTCATGTGTGGGATAAACAATCCATATGGTGTGAGTATAGGCTTCTTCTTTTGTATCTATTAATAGATGAGTTCAAAGTAAGAAAAAGTACACATGTGTCATGTCCATATCATGGCCCTTAGGTATCTAATTGTTTTTACAAAACAATAATTGGTGATGTCTACACTTTGAAAGACCTTTAGAGTGACATCTAAATCCTAGCCATATCTCAAGATCCTAAGTGGACATTTCGACTGAATTCCCATCCAAATCCACGATAAGGCAGCCCATGAAATGCCTAATTAATTAGCTAAGAGAAGTGGTTTGACAGATACTATTGTTCCTTATGACTGAGTTTGTTGGCATTTTTACAGGATTTATTTAACTTAATTACAAGGTAGCAACATGGGTGCTAGCTAAGGAGGGGTAAGGAAGTAGGAAGAAGCTACGGTCTGAGCTACGGTTAAGGGGCCATGGATCTTTTATTTTACTGGGTTAAGTGGAAATTAATGGTGCTGGGAAGTATTCAATTGTTGTAGTATTAGATTGTTCCTAACGCCTTTAAAAGGGTGCAAGGAAAAGAGAACTGTAAGACTGCTTATAAAGGGATGGTCTTGAGGGTGCAACAAGGTAAAGTGCTAATTTAATTCTATAGTTTTGGAAACTTGTATGGCTTCTTAAAATGAGTCAAATGAAACCATAAATATTGTGTTAGAGTGATGGAACATTGTGTTAAAACATCTAATTCAAAACCAATTTGCAATAAATGGAGATATCTCATTACCAAGTTTTCACTAATATCTTTTTTGGGCCATATGAAATTCTCCTTAGGCCCTTCGCATGTAAGTCAGTTTAGCTCTATCGTGTGAGTTATTTTGTCAATAGCTGGAGCAATGAAGAATGCCAAGCATTATTAATTATCAAACCCAAAATCAATTGGTAATAGCTTTAGAGATCTGATCAGTATATAAAGCCTTTACTAACCCCGTTTAGGGACACTTAACACTCTGGTTGGTCAATTGTGAAAATGGAGCCCAAGCTAAGGCTTACAACGGACCGAAAGCGCTTAAGGATTTTAAGGTAAGGGTTAATTATTGTTTATGTGTAATGCTTGATATGTGATTGTGTGCTGGTTGAATGCAAAATGAATGCATTATTAGCATAAGGAATGGCTGGATATATATATACGTATTGCATAACCCATACTAAAAGATGCATTGATAAGATCTACCACGAATAGTGGCTAAGTTTGAGTAACATGCTATGAAAGGTTGTGTATAGTGAGCCAAAAACAAAAATTCTAATAATTACTTCATCTGTTTCATATTCTTATTTGTCAAGTTTTTCCCATCAAATTCATCGTACTACCCCCATGTTATTGTTCACTTTAAAACTTAAATATACAAAAAAGAAAAAGAAATTAAGTATGCAAAGTGAGTGTTATCGAAGCTAAACGTGGTTGAGTCAAGAAATATTCTATAGGCCGTACAATATTTCAAAAAGCTGAAGCTCTCTACTCAAACACGTTTGAAAAACCAAACTTGCTGCCAATACATGTTACTTTGATTGCTATTTTCAGGTGCAAGTCTGTCTAAAATTACATAATTTCATCAATCCTTAATCTCTACATTAATCATAAATAGAGCAAATAGTATGGAACAAATGAGATAAATTATGTTTTGACACAGTTACTCATTGCTAAAAAATTTATCAGAAATTAATTAAGTAATCACAACAGTCATAGTTTATGAATTTAGTAACTAATGAAATGAGCCAAATTTGACATACCAGAAATGTTGAAACATATCAAACCAGACCAGGTAACATCAATTTTTGTAGCGCCTTAATGCAGTTGAAGATAAAGCCTGAGAGTCTACGTGCCCCTAAATCTTGTTGCCAGAATGAAAGGATTAGGTGCCACCATATAGAAGTGAGTGTGGTCTGGCGACTTTGGTAGTTGCTTTACATTAAACTCGGAAAAAGTAGAGAATATCGAAAAAGCTTAAATAATTTACTAAATGACCCTATGACAATTTATTTCTTGGACCACATACATGAACCGCGATAAATTGTGACCATTAAGCAACGCCACATAAGTTTACAGCTACAAACTACCTGTTGAATGTGGTGGAGAAAAACCTATTATAAAAATGATAGCATATCAGACTAAACGAGCCCATTATTCATTTTCACTAAGATACAAGGCCAGAAATTGTGAATGGGCCTTCTTTAAAGCCTAGAGAATAGTTGTTCTTTTAATAGTTGAATGTAAAGAGGAAGTCATTGAATTTACTACTTTGATGGGACTCGAAAACCCAAAGGAATAGTTGCTTCTTTAATAGTTGGTTGGGCACCACCGAGTGGAGGCTTCTTTAAGCTGAACTTTGATGGATCTTCAAATCCAACAACTATCAGTGGTGACGGCAGGGGGCTTGTAAGAGATCATAAGGGTCAAGTTGTGATTGCTTTTGCAACAAAATTGGTTTTACTAGTCCTTTGGTGGCAAAAATTTAAGGCCTCTATGAAGCTCTTCGTATGGTTTCTCTTATGGGGCCAACTAGGCTAGATATTGAATCTGATTGTAAAAAATTATTTGTCATGATTTTTTCTAATATTCTTGATTCCAATCCAGCTTATGATTTTGTTTTGGAGTGCATGTGGTTGATGAACATGTTAGGAGTGGCTCGTCTTCAACATAGACCACGAGGAGTGAATAAGGTTACTACTTTTGTTTCTATGGCTAATGTTGATGTAGGTAGTTCTAGTGGATCCTTAGTAAAGGTTCCTCCTGGACCTGTAATTCGTCCCTTTGATACGTCCCTTTGATAAGAGTAAACAGCTTTTGTTGAAGCTCTTGGGGGCTTTTCTTTTCTGTTAATGCACTTTTTTCCACTGAAAAAAAAAATGAAATTCCTGCCAGGTGGGTTTTGTATTTTTGACAAATATGAAATTAGTGAAGAAATTAAGAAAGAAAAAATATTTTGTTTCATTTTCATTTGGTTAATTTTTTACATATAATTTAAGGAAAATAAAAAATATATTAAAATAACAGCATAAAGTGTATTATCATAGAAGAATTTATTAAATATGAAAATAATACTATAAAGTTCTGAAACAATTTTAAGTAGTACTCTCCATGTCTCAAAAAGGATGCAACATATTTAATTATCGGTTGTCCCAAAACTTTGCAATGTTTCTTATACTAAATCACTTTACCATATTACCATTCAAACTATATTATTTTAATATTCACTTTTTTTTCATTTTTCTTAATTTGTATATAAAAAGTGAAGGATAAAGATAAAAATAAACTCAAACTTTTTCTTCTTTCTTAATCTCCATATTAAACACAAACATTTCATCCAAAATGGCATGAAGATAGAGATAGTAAATTATTAAAAAAGAAAACTAATAAACTTTTTGCTATCGGGTATGGTATAAATATATTTATTATGAATTACGATGGTGTGGTTAACTCAAAATTTGAGTTACAAAGAATATTACTCAGCTTTTTGAAAATTTGGCTATATGAGCTGTCTCTTCGACAACTTGGTAGTTGACCGCCATCTTAGGTGTTACTTGATTCTGACTCTAATTGTGCAAATACATTATACATTGTTGATTTCACGTTATCGAACACGTTTCAACCAAACCTATAATGAATTACCAAGTTCACCATGGCGTAGGGCCAATTACTCTCTTTTCCTTTTTGCTTTTACATTTTTTTTCCGATTATAGTTAAGTTTTTATTTCAATTTCTAAGTATATTATTTCTGGCATTCTGGTCTCTAAACTCCTTAATGTGAAAATCGAGTTTTTGGGTTAGTTTACTATTAGCGATGTTAACGAATTAGGTTCAGGTAGTACCTATCTCGCAAATGGGAGGATACTACCCGTCAACTCATTTAAGATATATGTTTAATGTTTAGACATTTTTTTTTAATATTTTGTGTATATTTTCCAAAGAATATGTATATTCACAATTAATAATAATAATAAATCACAAATTAAAATAATCTTTGGTAATTTATGTTGTTATAATTTAATTTTAAAATAGAATCATATTTTAAATACAATTATATTAGTGTGCAAGGGGTGCAGGTAGGATTAGTTAAACCCGTATCTTCTTCATGGCTATGCGAGTAAGGGTACATTTGGGTTTGAGCGGCTAGGTTCAAGGAGGATAGGGTATTTTTTTTATCTTTATAGTTGTGATTGAAACAGAAGACCCAATCATCAGAAGGAAAAGTTTGAGAACTAAAGGGGCAGAAATAATAGGCATATGTACTAGATAAGGAATTTGACCATTTATCAGTAAAGAGCCGAAAAAACAAACTTTAAACATGAAACTTTTCCGAAAGCTAGTTATTTACAATTTGAGCACCGTTACCTTAAAATGGCTAACCTCTTCGTGTTCATTTGTTTTTTCTCCGCATTGTCAGGAAGTTTATTTCATTGCATATACGTATTAAAGGAAAGAGAAATTAGAAAAATATTTTGCGACTTACATAATGGGTAAAAGCACCATTGGTACCAAATCTTTACTTTTCATTGCAAATCGATCCCTAACTTTCATTTTATTGCAAATTGGTCCCAAACCTTAAGTAAACACAGAAATTCAATTTATAGAAAATAAAATTGATAGTTTAAATTGTCCGTTAACTGTTAGAAAATTATGGCATTATTTGAATATATGAGAAAATAGTTATTGAACAGTTTAAATTAGAATGCAAAAAGTTAATGCCAGATAATTCATGAGAGTTCACGAATTCAAATTGTTCAGCCTTTGTCTTCCAATAAATTCAAACTATATATATAATAATAATTTTCTCACAGTTAATGGATAATTTAAATTATGAATTTTTATTTTCTACAAATTAAGTTTCTGTGCCTGCCTAGGGTTGGTAACCAATATACAATGAATTATAAAGGTTTGAAAACAATTTGTAACAATTGGAAGGTTAGAAACTGATTTGTAACTGCAATTAAAGATTTAACCATAGGTGCTACTTACCCTTACAATAATCTTATGTGGTTGCTGTAACCTAAATAATCTCATCTGACTTGACTAACCTGCACTTTTAGCATTGTTTTTGGAAACAAACACTTTGCTCCTTTTTTTCTTTTATATACATTCCTAAAACAATTTCTGGAACTTTAATTTAAACTATATGATAGTTATTTTTTAGTAATTTTAATTTATCTAATATTTTTCATAATTAATAAATATTCTAAACTATTAATTTTTCTTATTTACAAATGTGTTGTCCTCAATGTAAATGTAAATCAGTAAATGTTGAATAACTATAAAAAATATAATTTTTTTTAAAATTACTAAAACACAGTTACCAAGCTTTAAAAGTTGTTGTCAAATAATATAAGGAAGTAGGGGATAAAGTATATATTAGGCATGGAACCAACTAATTAATTAATTAATTAATTTAATAAAGTAAAAAGAATTATACACTAAAACAAAAAAAGCCAATTAAAACCAGTTTTAAGTACCTACTAGAACCAATTTTGACCTGTTCTAAATTTTTATAACCGGTCACTAACATATGCACAAAAAAAACTACATAGTTTTCGGCCCAAAAAATTAGAGTTATAGTTTGCCGAGCAAAGCAGATTCAAAAGTCTTCATGATTTTTTTAAGATTTTTGTGATCCGATGTCAAATTGATTCGAGAGTAATAATAATAATGATGAGGATGATGATGATGATCATGATGATGAATTAAATAAAAACTAGTACCACTCGTTGTCATGGGGGTCGTTTTCATGGAAATTTTTCCTCGTTGCCCCTTTCACCTATCATACTTTTAGTTGATAGTTCATTGAATTACTCCCGGTCCATGCATTCTAGAGTACGGTCCTCCCCAAGAAATATCGTAGAAGTTCTAATAGTTTGATTGAATGTTGGCATGAGTCATGCAAGTTGGTCTAATTTCCAGAAATGCGAACTGAGGACTGCCTGTTGGTCCAATTTCTGGAGCTGGGCTGCCATTAAAATATGTCAAAGCAGAAATCTAGGAGTTCCTTGGTTAAAGAGGGAGATACACTATAAGGATGGAGGTTATTTCCTACAACTCGTCCCTACGGAAGAAATCATAGGACAAAAGAATTGAAGCAAAATTGTTGGAATGTGCACTGGGGCCAAATTGTTGGATGCTTTTGAGGCGAATATGTGTTCTACGCTTTTCCTGCAATGCTAGTTCTTACGTCTTTTAGACAAAAACTTGTCCTATGGTTTTCCTGCATCCTAGTTCCTACGCTAGTTTGATGACAAAAATAGTAGCAAAATAAATTGTCTCAAATTCATAGGATAATTATTCTATGATTTTGTCCAAACCTTATCTTCTCCCTAAACCCAAACCCTAAAATCACTAAACCCTAACCCTAGCTAAATCCTAAAATCACTAACTCCAAATTCAAACCCTAACCTTAACCCTAAATCCCTAAACACAAACCAAAACCCCAAACCCTGCCCAAACCCTAACTTTAAGCTGGCCCAAACCTTACAATCTTAAACCCCAACCCTAAATTAATCTCTAAATACTAACCCTAACCTCAAAGCCTCCTTAAACCCAAACCTTAAACCCAAAACTCTAACCTTAAATCATATAAACTTAAATCCCTAAACCCAAACTCTAACTCTAAATGAAAATCTTATTAACCTTACCCCTAACCCTAAATTCTTAGACCCAAACCCTAACTCTAAATGCAAATCTTATTAACCCTAACCCTAAAAAAGATAACACTAACCTTAAATCCCTAAACCTAAATCCTAACTCTAAACGCAAATCTTATTAACCTTAAAACCTAAATCTTAACCCTAAATCCAAACCTTCTATACAAATTTATGCCCTATAGTCCTAATCCTACATCCATAAAAGTCAAGCCTAAAACTCAAAACCCTAACCCTAAACCCCCTAAAATCCCTAAACCTTATGCTTTGCACTTTCATATTTGGGTTATATTAGTAATTACTTTCCCCATTTGGAGGCTTGAATATATATATGGAGTAACTTTCATGTTGAGCAATTTCCATATTTAGTAAGTTTAATAATTTTGTTAGGGTATAGCAATTTATACATTTGTTAGTGCAAACACACACGCGCAAACATAAAATGCATTATTTGTGTGTGTGTGTATGCATATGTTTAAATGTGTGTGTATGTGTATAAATGTTAACTAGAAAACAAAAAATTTTATAGTGATGATTTTCCTATAGTTTTGAAAAATTGTCACAAACTTGTCACTAGGGTGGGTGGGAATTGCAAATTTTTCATAGATAGAAAAAGGCGGGGGATGGAAATTTTGTCCAATGGTTTCCTGGGTGCCGAAAATCATAGGAAACTATCCTATAGTTTTTCTACGATTTTGATTTTTGAGAGAAGCTTGTCACAGATTCATAGGAAACTATATATCCTACAATTTTGCTTTAATTAAAAACCGTCGGACATCTTCTCTAGGTACTTGAATTTGTTCTCGGTCTTTCCACTCCTTTGTTATTTTCATTTCTCACTTCCTCTCATCATCAGCAGGCCACCCTCATCGCTGGACTTTCTCTACTTGCTGCCAGTTCTTCTCTCACCTCGCTTTTAGGTTTGATTCTCCCTCTCACTTATTTCTTTATTTGCAACCAATTAGATAAAAAAATGATGATGACAATGTTGATTTTAGCTACTAGTTTATGGTTTTGTTTGGTTATTCTAGTCTAGAGATTAGTGGAAATTAGTTAAAATATGAAAAGTAGTTAAAATAGCTAAAATTAGTGAAAATTTGTTTAGTATGAAGATTAGTGGAAATTGGTTATAATAGTTAAAATATGAAAATTAGTTAAAACATGAAAATTATTTAAATTATGAAAATTAGCTAAAATATGAAAATTAGTTAAAATATTTAAATTACTTAAATTTTAAAAATTAGTTAAAATATAAAAATTAGCTAAAATATGAAAAATTAATGCAACAATTTGACCCAACTCCAGGCGGAGGTTTGCTAGCATAGCCAATAGGACACTGACACTGCAGCGAATGTTGTGATGAACACATTGATTCAGTGTGATATCATACCTTCATCAGCTATATATCCTAGCTGAGTTTTGGACTGGATCCTCTACTCCATGTGATGATGTTGGCAATACTCTGTGAGATGTTGATGTTCAACCGGCCTCTGCATCCCGTTGACTATTGTTAGTTGATCTCATTAGAATATAAAAGTTTTAGTTTATTAGTTAATTGTAATTGACTTTTCTTGTATAATATATATGTATTCACTACTTCTATCCATATATATTATACTATATATAGACATATTAATAATATATATATGTATGTATGTATGTATATATGTATAATTTAAAAAAAAAACAAGAACTAACATGGCGTCAGATAAACATAGGACCTGTAGGTGTCATAAAATCGTAGGACAGTTTATATCAAAAAAGCGTAGGACACTGCTTGTCACAAAACCGCAGGACAAAAAGCACCAGAAAACCATAGGACAAGTTATGTGCCAGAAAACTGTAGGAAATGAATTGTAACAAATCCATTGGACAAGCCCATGTCAAAAAACCATAGGACTATCCTACACTTCTCATACGCTTTCTATTTCCGAAAAAAGTATTTCCTACAGTTTTGTCTTATTACTCTTATTATAGGAAATAAGCATTTTCTACTATAATCCTAGAATTTTTTCTATATCAAATACCCTGCTCTCTTGTAGTGATGAAAAGTTGAGGAGCTAGTGTTAGTGAAATTTGAGGTTTTGAAGTTCTTCAATACCAAATTTCAAGAAGGATATGTTGGCAGGCCATAGTTATTGAGTCAAAAATTTTGAAAAGTAAATAGCGAATTGATTTTGAAGCTTAAGTTGCTTGTCTATGAAGAAGAGGTAAAAGCGGCAGCCTAGACCTGTGGCATTTTTTTTCTCATACTAAAAAATATACATGCATAAAATTAAAAGAGTCGAGAAGTAGCCAGATTGCGAGCAGGAGAAATACTCTGCTGTGGGACAATGACCAACGAACATTGATCAAACTTTTCCATGTCTACAACAATCTGCTTAGCTAGATTCACAAAAGTCAACTGTAGAGTACGAAGCGTATGAAGCACCTGAAGTGCTAACGAGCTGTTTGATAGTAATAATACTTGAGAATTTAAGCTTGTTAGCCAGGGAGACCGCCTCAAAGATTGCCTCCAGCTTAGCTTCCAAAGCCGATGAACAGTTTTTCCAAGATTTGGACTTCTGATACTCTAGAGGGGGCATTCAATCCCATCCGAAGCCATGCAACTACTCGTAGTCACAAAGATTGCTTCCAAACACCATCCACCTTAAAGATAACTGAATTACCATTTGGAGCCATAAGCTTCTTTGATCCCCCACTTGCGGCATAGATTATTAGGCAGACAAGCAAAAAAATGCTGATGTGCAGAAGATAATCTTTGGAAGATACAATCTGATGAATTATGTCTTCTCTTCTAGATATCAATGAACAAGAGTCAAAGTGTCCATTGTGAAAGACACAATCATTTCTACTAAGCCAAATAACCCAAAGAGTAGAGACAAAGAACACTAGTCAATCATAAGGCTATTTAGGAGTAACTGCCAGCATGGAAGTAAGCCAGCCTTCAAAGGAGACCAAATTATCTAAAGGTGGTGGGGAGTGAAAATTTCCCCCAAATATCTTTAGATCCAACACATCCTTAGAATAAGTGTAAAGTTGTCTCTTCCTCTTGATTGCATGCTCTTGGTTGCTAGATTACTTGCTGTTGGAAAAACATTTGAAAGAAATTTCAAAAAAAACATTTTGAATTTCTACGGTAATTGCAAACCCTAAATCTTCCTCATAATGCAGAAAAAATCAGTGTGTTAAGGAGCTCCTAAGAGAAATCCTTGGGGGTTATACAATAAAGCTGATTGACTCCTAACAAGGCTTAAGTAACCAGACTTAGTAGAATATATACCTTTTGGAGAACCTATCCAATAAATTTGATCTTGACCTCTATTAGGAGATGGACTTGGGAAATTGATAATCTAATTAACAATTGATGCCGGAAACAAACTTTGGATGAGTGGCATATTCTAATCAGTACCTTTAAGGAGACTTAAATCTATCACTCTTGAAGTATCACTTTTAAAGTTCAGAGGAACCATCTTTGAGAGAGTAGCCACTGGGATTCCTAGAATCCACTAATCTTCCCAAGTTGTGATCAATGTACCACTATCAATTTTCCAAGAAATTGAGTCTGTAAATATCTCCTTGCCATATAAAAGACTTCTTTAAACGAAAAAGGCCGAATTATTTGCTTGTACCGAACATATAGAATGCTTAGAGCTATACTTCACCATTAGAACCATACAGACTAAACTATTTGGGTTACCAATAAAAATTCTCCATAATGTTTTCTCTAATAAAGCTTGGTTGAATAACCTAAGATCCTTGATCCCTATTTCGCCAAGACCTTTGAGTAGAGTGAGGATTATTCTCTATTTTAGATGAATCCCTTACCTATCCATGTAACCTGACCACCAAAATCTATTATAGTTCTTTGAGATGGAGTTGGAGAGAGTAACTAGAACTTTAAACAGGGACATGATGTATAGAGGGATTGAAGTTAATGTAGATTGAAAAAGGGTTAACTTGTCTACACTATTGAGCAGCTTCCACTTCCAATTTTCTAATTGAGTTTTAATTTTATCAACCTAAAAACTAAAAGTAGTTTTCCTAGAGAGATCTTGGTTTAGGGGAGCACCAAGATAATGCAAAATACCCAAACTTATCTGAAATGGGAGAATATTGCAGTATTCTTATCTCTGAATTGTGGGAACTTTTTTACTAAAAAACTATTCTGATTTTTCAAAATTTGCCTCTTTACTAGCAATTATTGAATAAAGATGAAGGGTATGCTGCAACATCAAAATAGCTTCTTGAGATGAACGGAAAAACATTTAACAGTCATCAGCAAAAAATAAATTATCGATCACAGGACCTGTGGCAGTTATAAGGTGTCGGGACCTAACAAATTCACCTTCAATTTCATCAAAAGATATTGAGACATCTTGAAGGATGATAAACATGTACTTGGTTACTGATTTTGAAATATTTGCAGGCCTGAAAATGGTACAAATTCTTCTTTTATAACCTTGTTTACTAAAACTTCAAATCTTTCGGTCCTTGGGATTATATAGGCTGATAAGCTTGGCTAAGAAATTCAAATTTGTTATTTCTTCTCTAATATGTGATTCTTAAACAACATTCATTAAAGGGAGGTAGATTTATGATGGGGTCGTGGTAGCTAGCGAGGTCCTCAGTTATCCGTTAAAAATGAAGAAAAATCACTGCTATTTAAAGTTGATTTTGAGGAGACTTTTAATCATATTAATTGAAGATTTCTTGATTTTGTAATGTTGAAAATGGGTTTTGGTGAAAATTAGAAGAATTGAATTGAATTTTGTCTTGAAATTGCTATAGTTTCAGTCTTTGTGAATGGCAGTCCCACTGATGAGTTTAAAATGAAAAGGGTCTTCTTCAGTGAAACCCGTTATCTTCATTTTTATTCTTATTAGCAGCAAAAGGCCTTAATATGTGATGGTAAAAGCTCTGGGAAGAAAAATGTGTTATCTAGACTTTAGGTTCGGAATGATAAGAATGGTGATTGATGCCCGGCGGCATCATTTTCGGAAGACATTGTGACTTCAGGAGGGACTTCCTGAGGGGGAGAACGTCTGCAGCTCGAATTTCCCAGGGGAGTGTGCCTGAAAATACTCAGAAAAGGGGGTTAGGAGGTGTCACACCTCACTCAGGCCCTGGCCTATAAGTTTCTAAACTAACTTACAAGCCCAACTCTAAATCAAGTTTCTAGCTCTCGGCCAAGCAAGCAATGGCAACTTTTAAGTCTTATTTTCTTAAGTTAAGAGGTCTGGGAGGTGGCCCAGGTGGCTTTTAAAACAATTCCAATAACAACTTGCAGCAAAGGCAAGACCCAATACCACTAACTTGCACAACAAGCAGGGTTAAAACTGATTACTTGCATATCAAGCAAGGCAACACTTAATGAAATTTTAAGTGCATACATGGTGTGCAATCAAGTGTACTACCTATATGGCAACCAAGAAGCCCACAATGTTGGTTTAGATTTGAAAACTACAAGGTAATATGCATGGTGCTCTCGGCCAACAATCATACATATAATAGTGCACCACAATTTCATAAGTTTAGGCCCATAACTATTCACACAAAAGTGCCAAACTTTGGCCCATAATATTCTGCACATAAGTCCAAGCATAATGCCATCCATAAGCTCATACATAACTTGGCATCCAAGATCCACAAAACATCATCAAACTAGGTATCCAAGACTACACATATATACAAACCAAAAGGGTAGTCTACCTAGCATCTAACATGGCTATATATGCCAAGCATCCATAAGTTGTTCATGCCAAGTTACATACAACCCGAGACCATACTCCTAATGGTCAAATAAAACCTTGAGAATCCCATACAGAAGTACACACTGCAACACCAAGCCTATGGCCATATTCATGGTCATAAAGGTGAATACCACAATCAGAGCTAAAGTCCAAGTATCCATGCTCTCCTAGACAGTTCCTACTCTACAGCCTGCAAACTTAAAACATAAGTCTCGGCCAACATACAATAAGACTTGTAATGAACCCAAAAGTAGTAAGCCAAGCACACATTGGCACATACCTTGGAAACAAAGTAAATAAACACTAAGCACACACACAAAGCAGCTTAGCACTATTCAGGCCAAATGTCCTTGCCTGAAAATAAAAGGATGGGCAGTGAGTAAAAACTCAGTAGGATTCACTCATATATATATATATATCCAACTCAAAATTGAGTCTATTTAGTTAAGCTGAGTATTCACTCAAAGCTTAACCTCCCGTTAGCTAGTTCAACCTGCAAAACAAACACAAAGACATGAAAACCAAGCATATACATATACAAGATAGATAACCATGGAAATTAATCCATAAGTGGGGTTAGCATGCACAAGGAATCACCAAAGCACACAAGTACACACACACATTCCACAATGTTGCTCACGGCCTTAACAAACCATACATGTACTCATGTGCATTCTTGCACACAAACCATTACCAATATACCATTTCCACTTGGAGCTCCCGAAATGCCAAGCAAATAGGCCACATTTACTTGCATTTCTAGTACATGTACACTAGTCAATTAGCTAATCAACATTTCAACCGAGTATAAACTCTAAGCCCATCAAGCAACTAAGGTCATTTGGCAAATTTAACCATCATTTAGCCACTCTAAACACTTGAACCATGGTGTATATTACCAAGCAAAATCAAGTGCCAGTGAACCCTACCTCAATAGCTCTCGGTCACAACCAAGCTTTAAGTGCCCAAGTGTTCCTCAACCTCAATGCCTAGCATAACAACACATAGGCATCATCAACACACAATCATGGATTAAACTACCATGTCTCACATGAAGAACACTAAGATACACACACTTAAGCTCTCGGCCAAAGTGCTTATTTCTTCACATTTGTGTTTTCCATCATTCTAACTCACTACATGAACATCTAGCCATCCACAAAGCTTGCTCATGGTGCAAATACCATGTAACCAAGTAAAGCACATTCAAGTACATTAATCTAACCTTTCGGCCATGATGCCCATATCACATATTAGTGTTCTCTATTAAACTAGCCCATTACCTAAACATTAATTCACCAATAAACACCGTTCATGGCACTTATACCATGTAATTAAGTAATGAGCATCAATTTGCACTACTTCAAGCTCTCAGCTTTAATGTCCAACTTCACACACATTTGTTCTTCATCATTCCAACTCAACATACATTCACCAAAACATCAATAATCAATGCTCATGGCATCAAGGCCATGAAATCAAGAGTAAAACATGAATTACCTCCAAATACACCTTTCGGCCAACACACTAACTTCCACAATTTTGGTGTCCTTCACCACAACAACCCATCACAAGATTAAATAGGCATTATCAAGCATCAAACATGGATTAATTTCCATCTTAATGAAGAAGAACACCATGTTCATTTATCCAACTCATTCGGCCAATCTTTCACTTCCAAACCGAAACATTACTCACTCAATTAGCTTACTTCATCAACAATTGAGCACTTAAACTCTTCATTCATGGAAGGATTACCATGTACTCAAGTAGAATCACAAAATACCTTGGAACCCTAACTTGAATAGGCTCGGCTTCCTTGAATCTCCAAGAACAACACTTGAATCCAAGCAAGCAAAGGCCAAAATATACTCCTCCAAGCTTGAATCCTTCAATGCTCACAAGTTTTCTTGAATTTCAAGGCCAATTTTGTGAAGGAGCTCAAGGCAAGCTTTCGGTCAAGTGAAGAGCAAAGAAAGCCCGAAATGAACTATAATTTGTTTCAACTAGTTTCGGCCGAAAGGCTATTGTTTTTAGTTAGCTAAACTACTCGCTTTTGCCTTCCATTTTCTTGCATGAAGCAATGATGCCCTCACGATCATAAGATCACAATGCTGCCCTTGAGACTTATGTCTATTATGTCATTCAAGTCACATCTTGGCCCATTATGCCAAGCACAAGACAACACAAGTACCAAGGCCATAAAATCTCCCTTGTATAACCGGCCATAAAACTAGACAAACAACTAGTTAGTTTAATTAGTAACTAGTGAATAGTACACTAGTGGTAGACAAGATTTGACTAGTAATCATGGATGTCCACCAAAAGTGGGCTAGTCTTACACTAGTCACCAATAAAATTTGCGTGGCCGAAAATGCCAACCTTAAGTTTATGGATTTAATTGTACCACCCATCTCAGTGTACAATTAGATCCCCTTTCTTGGATTTCTGCCTGTTTTTCCATAGTTCCTTCCCACGTGCATTTAGGCCCTGAAAGTCTCCAGCTTTACTCATAGGCCACTACACTAGACTCCATAGTTCTTCTTACTCTCCCTTTCTGTTTTCCCTCATTTTTCTTGGTCCTTCTTGGCCTAAGCCAAGCACTTAGGAGGTGCCTAACAGGAGGTCCCCGGGGTGTTTTCCCGAGGAGGAGCCTCCGATGCCCTAGTCAATGTCCTGAGAGGTGAAAGAGGAGGGGGGCACTAGGAAGTTTAGTGGCTTGCCTGTTTGTGTTTTCTCAAGATAGAGGAGTCGAACCGTTTTCCAGGGTCTGTTCCCTGGTATTTATAGGAGTGCCCAGCCCATTCAGATGATGACACGTGTTCGGTCGGATGTTCTTTGAGTTTCTGGGCGTAAGGGACAAGTAGCCGGTGGCAGGCTCCTTGAGCCTTGAACCGAGACAGGTCGTGACAAGACCTGGACGGCGTCAGCGTGTCAGACCGCCGTCTGGGGCGGCATGTAACATCTGTGGGAGACATGTCAGAGGCTCCTTAAATGCTCATGCCGTACTCCCGAAGTCCTCTGGGCGAGGTCGTCCTTTGGTATGGATGCCCTTCTTCGGGAGTTATGCTCGTAGTTCGGGGAGTCCTTTAGTTCGGTTGTTCTGCCTTCGGAGGTTTCTCTCCTGCTCGTAAGGGGTAGGCCTCTGTCCCAAAGATGATCCGTTTGGTCCCCCGAAGGAGCCGGCCATACCTTCGGATTTCCTGGCGTATTAGTCGAAGTCCTGACTTCGTGGTGCTCGACTTCACTCCTGCCGAGGTCAACGACAGTGCTTCTTTTTGAGCTATGCCAGGCTTCCCGAACACAACTTCAGTGGGAAGTACGTACTGGGAGGGGCGAAAGCCCTTCGGCTATCATAGGCCCCCCTCGAAAAAGCCGAAGTGGAAACTTCGGTTTGTCAGCTTTCGGAGGGCGCCTCTTTGGGCCTTGGGTGTAGTACCTGTGCCGAAGAGGGACCTTTCGTCCGAAGACGTAGGCTGTTCGACCATAGCCTGTCCTTTGGTGTCTTTGAGGTAACCTACTTTTTTCCTTTTTGCAGGTCTGTGTGACGTCGCGTCCCGTGACCAGACGTGTCAGTCTAGAGCGGTACGCCCAGGATTTAGGGATGTCAGAAAGCGTGTCCCTCTTTTGGCGCAATTGTTGACACGTGGCACGTTTGTCATTGGCGAGGGCTGCATCGGTTACAACAGGTGCGTCTTTTCACGCGCAGTAATCAGTTACGGCGACTGTTCGCCTTCGTGGGGTACTTATGACGCCGGTTCGCCTACCCCCCTCGGCCTATATATACCCTTGTTCCTTCATAACCTCCTTTTGCTTCTGCTTTTGCTCTCTTCTGCCTTTCAACTGTTTTTGCATTTTCTCCTGCTTTTCGCGGCGGTGCTGTTAACAGTGATTTTTCAGGCCACCTTTCACGACGGCATCTTCAAACCCAGATTTTGGCAAAGAATTTGGTGGGTTTTAACTTCCCAAGTCTTCTGTTTTTCGAGCTTTTTTCCCGAAGTCATTTTTGCCTTTTTCCGAACTCGTTTTTCAGCCGACATGCCTATTCCTGAGAGTTGGCAACCTCTTTTGTCTCACCCTTGCTGCTCCACTCCTAAGAAATTAGCAAGATGGAAGGCTAAATTTTTTCTTCCCTCATATGCCATTACAAGGTTGCCACGTTCTGACCAATTTAGCTTTTCGAACCGTAGTAACGAGGTTACCATTTTCCGAGCCCAATTGAAGGCCGGACTTCGGTACCCTCCTCCGAAGATGATTTGCGACTTCTGCCAATTCCATGGCATTGCCGTAAATCAACTTCCGCCGAACTCGTACTGCTATTTTAACGCCTTCCTCTATATGTGTGGCATCTTCAAAATAGAACCCCACTTCATTATCTTTATGCAGTACTATAAGCTCTTCATGGTCCCTAAGGGTGGCTTTTACTTTATGCTACCTCGGGGATCAGGGAGCAAAAAGTATATGTTCACTTTTGCCACTAAGGACAGCTGGCGAGGGTGGCAACAAAATTTTTTCTTTCTAAAGATGGAGGAGGGCTGGTCGCATGTTCCGACCAAGTGGGCTCGAGGAAGGCTGGAGATGGACGTCGTAGATCCGAGGATAATGCTGACTCCCGGGTTGGCTATCGTATTCACGGACTTCGACAGACGTATCCGAGCCGTCTCCAACTGGGATTCCGAGGTCCCTTCGCGCTCTCTTTACCCCTTCCCCATCAATTGGAGGCTGATGACCGAGGAGGTTCTTCGGGAGCTAGGGGTAGTGAAGGAGAACAAGACGGACCTTGGGATGCCGGCTCCTGCCATCGCTGGGAAAGACTCCTGGCTGGTGTAACTCCTTCGGGAGGAAGTTACGAAACTTTTTATGAGCGTAAGTTATCTTCGAGTCCCTTTGTTATAATTTCATCTTGGACTCACACTGATGTCTTTTTTCTTTTCCAGAGATGGGCGACGACACTGCTGCCTTCTACAAATCCCTTCTCCTCGGTCAATCCGAGAAAGGTGAGCAGACGAAGAAGGCCGTCTCCCGAAGGCGAAAAATGAGTGGGGCTGGGCCTTCTTCTAAACGGGCGAAGAAGACTGTTCCACCTCTTCAGCCGGAAGTTCTTGAGGAGGTAAGCGAAGAGCCCGAAGCTGCCGCCGCTCCGCCGCCCGAGGTTGCTGCCGACGTCCCTCCGACTGACGTCGCTTCTCGGAGCCTTACTTCGTCGCAGGCTCTTCTGGATGCCTTGGTAGAGGCCCTTTCTGCCGAGGAGTGGCGTAAGAGCAAAGGCAAGGGGATTTCTACCGAGGAGGTTCTGGATTCTGACGACGACGTGGTCGAAGTGCCACCAGGTTCGTTTTCTAGCGAACTGTGATGCCTTCACTTTTTTTGAATTTTGAGATTTACTTGCCTTGACCAGCTTTTTATTTTGTCGTGCAGGGGAGTTACAATTTTCGGGTTGGGCAGACGAGCATGCTCGGAAGCGAGCCCTTTGGGATGCCCGTATCCCGAAGGGGAAGATCCCGAAGGAGCCTTTCTGGTTATTTATGGAGGACATGAATTTGTACTCTGGAGACTGCCAGCAAATGGCCAAAGAGATCTTGAAAGGGATCCTTACCGAGGCCTCCTTCAGGGCCATTGCGGAGGCTCACCCGGGCGACGATTCCCTCGCCGTGAAAGTTTCCGAGCACGCTACCTAGGTATGCTTCGCGCCTTTCTTTTTCCTTTTGATTTCTTCTAAGTATTTGGCTCTCTTTTTTGCCTTACTAACTTTGCCTTTATTTCTTTGCAACTGCTAGGGTACGCTGGTTTCCTCAGAGTTCGGGTGGCGAGGAAGGCGGCATTCCGAGTCTCGGCCTTAGAATTCATAGAAAAAACTAAGGCCACGTGCTCGGAATTGGCTGCCAAGAACACGCAGCTGTCTCAAGCTGCAGAGAAGGAAGTTGCTGCCGTTTGGGAGGAGTTCCTAAAAGAAAAAAAGGAACTTTTGAAGGACTCCTCCCAGAAAATTTCTAACCTCGGCTCCCAGGTGGCGGAGCTGATCTTGGCGAACGAGGCGCATCAGAAGGAGAAGTCAGAGGTTAAGGTTCTCCTGGCGAAGGTGCTTGCTGAGAAGGCTGCGCTCCAAGCCGAGGTTGATTCTTTGAAGAAGGAGTCGAAGAAGAAGAAGATGAAGGCACTGAAGAAGGAGGTCGCAGATCTGAAGAAGGACCTTGAGGACCTTGGGGTCGAGAAGGATAAATCCGACCAGATGACCAAGGTTGGTTTCCAGGACGGGTTTTGCCTCACCCGGCACCAAGTTCTTCAGAGGTTCCCAGATTTGGACCTCTCTTTCTTGGAGGCCCTAAACATTCCCGAGGGGCCTCGGTGGTCTTGGTCCAAGATTGAGCACTTGAACTTGCCTTCTTCTTTCCCGGCACCAAAGGTGGTGGAAAAGGATGCAGGAGCTGGTGGCTCCCGGGACGCCGAGATTCCTTAGTTTGTTCTAGGGCCCTTTGCCTTCTTTTCCTTCGTTTTTGTACTTCTTCCTTTGGCACTCCTTCTTCTCTGTAAGCAAATTCATTTCAAGAAATACTTTTCTTTTTAGAAAATTTGGCTAAGTCTTTTTGCGAGATTTTTCATTTCCCATTGTCCCGAACACGTTCGCTCAAGAGACTTCAGAAAATCATATCTGCGCTCGTTTTGACGATCACCTTCGCGGAATTCTGACTTGTACAACTTATGCTTAGGAACTTTTCTGAGAAACTTTTGTACTTAGAATATTTTTTCTAATTTGTTCAATGCCATTTTCCCATCGAAATCCTAAGCATAGAACTTTTTCAAGGTGTCTGAATGCCAAGTATTTTTCAATTCTACGCCTTCGGGATCGCCGAGCTTGTACACCCCTTTTCGCACTTCGGCAAGTACCAGGTAAGGTCCTTCCCAATTTGCGTGAAGTACCCCGTGGGATGGGCTTCGGGGTGCAAATTCAGCCTTTCGGAGAACGAGGTCTCCTTTCTTGATTCCCTTTGGCCTGGCCCGTAAGTTTATGGCCGCGGCCATTCTTCACTGAAAAGCTTTTCTTCTCAGCTCAGCTATTTCTCTGTGTTCGCCGACGAGGTCGAGCTTGGTCCTCATGCCGAGGTCATTTCCCCTTTCATCAAACACTTGCACTCGTACTGATGGTCGTACTACCTCGATTGGGATGATAGCCTCTGTACCGAAAACAAATGAAAAAGGTGTCTCCCCTGTGGCTCTTCGGGGTGTTGTTCGATAACCCCATAACATGCTTTGGAGCTCTCCTGGCCATTTCCCTTTTGCTTCCCCCAGTCTCTTTTTCAGACCATCTTTTATGGTCATATTAGATACTTCTACCTGCCCATTGCTTTGGGGGTGAGCTACTGGGGCGAAGTTCATTTTTGTTCCGAGGTCACTGATAAATTCCTGGAATCCCTTGTCTATAAACTGGGACCCATTATCAACTACAAGTACCCTTGGTATGCCGAATCTGCATACAATGTTCTTCCATACGAACTTCTACACCTTTTTTGCCGAGATAGTCGCCAGGGGTTCTGCCTCGACCCATTTGGAGAAATAGTCTACTGTTACCACGCAGAACTTTACGCCTCCAGGCACTATTGGGAGCGGCCCAATGAGGTCTATGCCCCAGATTGCGAAGGGCCAGGGATAGTCAGCCGAAGTTACCAATTCCGAGGGTGTCCTCTGGATATTCGCGTGCCTTTGGCAATTACCGCATTTCTTGACGAACTGCCTAGCGTCCTTTCTCAGGGTAGGCCAAAAGTATCCTTGGCGAAGTATTACTACTGCCAGGGCGTCGGTTCCGATGTGTGAACCACAAGCGCCTTTGTGTACTTCTTCGAGGATCATTTCAATATCTTCTTCGCCAACACACCTCTATAGTGGATTTGCATATCCCTGCCGATATAATTCTTCGCCAATTAGGAAGAATCGATAGGAGCGTCTTCGCACTTTTGCAGCTTCGCTGGGGTCTTCGGGGAGCGTATTGTCTGCGAGATATCTTTTTATCAGGTCTTTCCAGCCTTTTCCCAAAGTCGCTATGCTCAGCACCATAATGCTCGGGTGGTCTAGCACCTCGGTGCATGTTTTTGATTTTTCCAAGCAATCTGCCTCGGCATTATCTCGTCGAGGCACATTTTCAATTCTTACGGTGTCGAACTCCCGGATGAGTTTTGCTACCAATTCATGGTATTTTGCCAAGGTTGGGTCCTTTGCCCCGTAGTCTCCTGCCGTTTGCCGAACTACCAGCTGGGAATCGCTGTAGGCTTTCAAGTTTCTTATGCCAATTTTTCTGGCTAGGCGCAATCCTGCTATGAGGGCTTCATACTCAGCCATATTGTTGGTGACGTTAAAGCCGAACTTGATAGCCTTCATTACTTCTAGGCCTTCGGGACCTCTAATAATTACCCCAGCGCCCTGGTGTTCGGATCCTAAGGCTCCGTCAACATACAAAGTCCATTCGGGCTCACCTTCGCCAGGATCCGGATGGCTATCCTCGGTGGTGGGTACTTCGGCGATGAAGTCTGCCAGTGCTTGAGCTTTTATGGCTTTCCGAGGTTCATAAGTGATTTCGTGTTCGCCAAGATCTATACACCACTTGGAAAGCCTTCCCGAATGATCAACTTTCCTCAGGACATCCCGTAGTGGTAGACTACTTCGGACGATGATAGGGTGAGCCTGAAAGTATGGTCGTAGCCTTCTTCCTGCTAGTACCAGAGCAAATATAGCTTTCTGCAGCAAGGGATACCTGACTTTGGCACCGTGTAGGGACTTGCTTACATAATAGACCGGCCATTACTTCGGCCCCTCTTCTTTCACAAGGACCGAGCTCACAGGTTTTTCTGTGATGGCGAGGTATAACACGAGGGGCTCTCCCTCGCGAGGTTGTTGTAGAGTGGGCAGACTGGCTAAGTAGATTTTGAGTTCTTCCCAGGCCTTTTGGCAGTCTTCATTCCAAGGATGATCATCATTTCCAAGGTTGTTCTCCTTTTTTGTTGCCTTAGTGAGGACTTTGAAGAACGCTCGACACCGGTCTCCGTATCTGGAAATAAACCTACTAAGAGAGGTTATCCTTCCAGTGAGCCTCTGCACATCTTTTATTGTGGCGGGAGTTCGGAATTCGAGTAGAGCCTTAATTTTTTCTGGGTTAGCATCAATGCCTCTTTCTGATACCATGTACCCAAGAAACTTTCCCGAGGTCACTCTGAAGATACACTTTTCGGGATTAAGGCGGATCTCGAAAGTTCTGAACTGGTGGAAAGTTCCTTTAGATCCGTGACGTGGTCCCTAGATAGCTTGCTCTTAACTATCATGTCGTCGACATAGACTTCCATATTTCTCCCCATTTGATCACTAAAGACCTTGCTCATCAACCTTTGGTAGGTGGCTCCTGCATTTTTTAGGCTGAAGGGCATCCTGATGTAACAGTACGTTCCCCCCTCGGTGATGAAGGAAGTTTTCTCCTCATCTCCGGGGTCCATCCCTATTTGATGATACCCACTGAAGGCGTCTAGGAAACTTAGGAGCCCGTACTCGGCAGTTGAGTCTACCAATTGGTCTATTGGTGGGAGAGGGTATGAGTCTTTAGAGCAAGCATCGTTCAAGTTCCTGAAGTCGATGCACATTTGGAGCTTACTGCTTCCTTCTTTTGTGGCAATTACCATGTTGCTTAACCATTCGGGGTATTTGACCTCCCTGACAACACCAGCGTCTAACAAGCGCTGGACTTCGGTTTTGACAAAGTTACTTTTATGGACTGAGATGCTCCATTTCTTTTGCCGGACAGGTTTTGCCACCGGACTTACTTTAAGGCTATGCTGTATTACGCCAGGGTTTACCCCTGGCATATCTTTTGGCGAGTAGGCAAATAGATCTTTATTTGTCAGCAGAAAAGATACAAGTTTTTTCTTGTCACCTTCGGCCAAGTTTTTCCCTATTCGAGTATTTTGGCCTGGGACAAGTTCCACTTCTTCTATTTCCGCCTTCGCGGGATCTTCTGCCTCGCCCTTCTTTGGTGCCTTTGCCTCTATCGTTTGTGCGAAGTTGTTTGCTGGAGCTTTTCGTGCCTTGACGAACACCTTCCTTACTTCGCTCTGATCGATGAAGATTTTCGCGTCTCCATCCTTGGTGGCGAAAGTGACAGTTAAGTATTTCACATCAGGGCGAATGTGCAGATTTCCCTGTGTCTGTCTTCCAAGGATGGCGTTGTATGACAAAGGGACATCCATGACGATGAACCTTGTCATTGTGGAGGCAAATAACTCAACAGTCCCGTCTACCGAAGTCCTTTTCGTCATTAGGGGAAGATCGATCCATCCGAGGACGGGTAGCTCGGATGGTCCCATCCCAAAGGTAGGCGAGGTGACAGGCTTGAGGTCGCTGCTGGATATGCCCAAGCTCGGCAGTAAATGCGAAAACAGGACGTCGGCATTTGATTCATTGTCAAGCAACACTCTCTTTACGTCCCAGTTTCCTATCCTTGCCATGACCATCAGTGGGTCGTCATGGGGAAATATGACGGCGGAACCATCCTTTCGGGCCAGCATCTTCGTTGGACTTTGATATTCCATGACTGCTATTTCTCTGGCCTTCCTCTTTCTTTCCGAGGATGGAAGTCCCGTCGTGATTGTTTGTATTACCCCTGCCGGAGGTGGAGGACGCCTCTTTGGACTTTGGTTCTTCCTTCTGTCGGAGTCGTAATCCTCGTCATCTGCCTTTCCTTCCTCCTCTTTTCTCCTTTTCGGGGAAGGCATTCGCAGATAACGCCGAAGTTGACCCAGTTTGATCAGTGATTCTATGTACTTCTTCAGTTGGAAGCAGTCTTCGGTGTCGTCTTCGGTGTCGTGGCCGTGGTCACGGTGGAACTGGCAGAACTTCTTTATGTTCTTTTTGTTATCAGCGGTCATGGCCCTTGGCCGCTGAATTTGGGTCCCCTGTCTTTCCATTGTCATGAGGATGTTGGTCCTTGTGGTGTTCAGGGGTGTGAAGGTTTGGAGTTTTCTTCCCCGCATTCTCTGAGGTCGTCCTGCCTGTTCGGCTGGATATCGACTTTACTGGGTGGATACTTCGGCCCGGTTATGATCGGACTTCGGTCCACCCATTCTCAGCTCTTTGGCCGTCATATGCTGTTCGGCCCTTCGGTAAAACTCGCCAAGTGTGTCCGAGGGGTCTTTGGAGAATTCGTAAAATAGCTGTGAATCCCTCCGAAGGCCCCGTGTCATCACGAGGATGCGTATTTCGGGCCGAAAGTCTAGGACACTCAAAGCTTCTCTGTTAAACCTTTCGACATAGTCACGGATGGTTTCTCCACTTTTTTGCGCTATGTCGAACATCTGGATGGGCATCTTCGCCGTCGGCCGACTTCCAATGAATTGTTGTGTGAAGGCCGTAGATAACTCCTGAAACTCTGTGATGGTTCCTGGGGCTAATGAATTGTACCAGGCTGTTGCTGGTCCCGTGAGGGTGACCTCAAAACATTTGCACAAGGTGGCATCGTCGGCACCGTGCATCATCATGCTGCGTCTATACTTGGTCAGATGAGCCTGTGGATCAGTTTGGCCATCGTACATTTCCAGCCGAGGTACTCGGAAGTCACCTGGCATGGCTGCTTCAACTACAGCTTGGGTGAATGGGGACTCTTCCCTACAAAAGGTCCCAGATAGCCTGGCCCAGACGGGCTTACGGGCTACCTGTTTTTCCACCCTGTCCAACCTCGCCAATATCTTCTCCAAAAGGAGTGTGGCACTAGGCTCTTCCTCCTGGTGCTTGTAGGCTTCGTTGCAAGGAGATTGCCTGTGCCTCTTCGGGGAGTGACTTCGACGCCGAGGGGATGGAGACTTCGCCTCGAAGGATGAGTTCTTTTGGTATGGGACTTTAGGTCACTTAGACCCCGCTTGTCCCACAAGTCGTGCCCCGAGGGGCATGTTTTCTGTCGAAGACTCTTCACGGGGGTCCCCACTTCCCGAACTATGGTAGGTTGGCTTGGGGCTTTTCTCCCGAGGGCGTACTGGTGAGGGAGGCCTTTGGGTCTGAGTTGGTTGCGGCCACCTTTGGTCTATCTGTTGCATCATTTCATCCACAACAGACCATTGAAAGTCGCACAGAAAACTCATGGTGATGACAAGAGGACGCTCCTCCTCCGGCAAAGAAGTCCCTAGAATGGTTTGCTCAATAGCCGGTTGAACTTCAGGCACGGACGGGGACCTCGGGAGTCCCTTGTCCTTGGAACGCCGAGTCTCAACGACGGCGACCCGAGGGTGGGTTCCCACAGACGGCGCCAAATGATGCCCGACTGCATCATTTTCAGAAGACATTGTGACTTCGGGAGGGACTTCCTGAGGGGGAGAACGTCTGCAGCTCAAATTTCCCAGGGGTGTGTGCCTGAAAATACTCAGAAAACAGGGTTAGGAGGTCCCCGGGGTGTTTTCCCGAGGAGGAGCCTCCGACGCCCTAGTCAATGTCCTGAGAGGTGAAAGAGAAGGGGGGCACTAGGAAGTTTAGTGGCCTTGCCTGTTTGTGTTTTCTCAAGATAGAGGAGTCGAACCGTTTGCCAGGGTCTGTTCCCTGGTATTTATAGGAGTGCCCAGCCCATTCAAATGACGACACGTGTTCGGTCGAATGTTCTTTGAGTTTCTGGGCGTAGAGGACAAGTAGCCGGTGGCAGGCTCCTTGAGCCTTGAACCGAGACAGGTCATGACAAGACCTGGATGGCGTCGGTGTGTCAGACCACCGTCTGGGGCGGCATGTCACATCTGTGGGCGACATGTCAGAGGCTCCTTAAATGCTCATGCCGTACTCCCGAAGTCCTCTGGGCGAGGTCGTCCTTTGGTATGGATGCCCTTCTTCGGGAGTTATGCTCGTAGTTCGAGGAGTCCTTTAGTTCGGTGGTTCTGCCTTCGGAGGATTCTCTCTTGCTTGTAAGGGGTAGGCCTCTGTCCCGAAGACGATCCGTTTGGTCCCCCGAAGGAGCCGGCCATACCTTCGGATTTCCTGGCGTATTAGCCGAAGTCCTGACTTCGTGGTGCTCGACTTCACTCCTGCCGAGGTCAACGACAGTGCTTCTTTTCAAGCTATGCCAGGCTTCCCGAACACAACTTCAGTGGGAAGTACGTACTGGGAGGGGCGAAAGCCCTTCGGCTATCAGTGATAATAATTTTTCTGGAGATTGGGCCGAGAGAAATCTACTGAATCTAAAAAAAGTACTTAAATGTTTCCAACTTATCTTGGGTCTAAAGGTGAATATGAACAAAAGTAGACTTTATGGAAATAGAGTTGACTATTATGTTGTTGAAGATGCTGCCTGGAGTTTAATTTGTTTGGTAGATGTGTTTCCTTTAAAGTATCTCGGACTTCTTATTGGACTTAACATGGGTGGACTATCTACTTGGAGGCCGGTTATGGGAAAGTTCAAAGCAAGGCTTGATTCTTGGTCTTGTCAGTCCTTCTTTATCTATAGGAGACTTACTCTAGTACAATATGTTTTCTCGAGGTTACCCTTGCATTGCTTCTCTTTTTTCTGAGCCCTTGTGAACATGTTAAAAGAGTTTGAAGCACTTTTGAAAAATATTTTTTAGTGGGTAAAGGGGAAGCGTAAACATATTTGCTAGGTTAAATGAAAGAAAGTATTCTCAGATAAAGATTTTTGGGGTCTGAGTGTAGGTAGTTTGTTGGGTAAAAACTTGGCACCTCTAGGAAAATGGTGGGGAGGTTTAACATTGAAAGAGTGGCTTTCTGGTCTTTGGTGATATTAAGTATATATGGGCTGGGGGGCAAGTTCAGTGGAAATAGTAATTTCAAAATTTTGAATATGGTGTCCAACTTGGGCAAATGTTTTAAAGGTAGGAGCAGATTCAAAAAGGGTTAGACTGCCTTCTTTGAAATCAATAAATTGGAGAGTGCAGGACGGGGAAATTGTGAGGTTTTGGAAGGATGCTTGGGTTGGAAATAAGAGTTTAGAGTATAAGTTCCCTAGATAGTTTAGATTAGAATAAAATGTAGATGTTGTCTTTCAGGGATAGAGGTGTTCAGGATGCAAATCAATGACATTGGTCTTGGGCTTGTCGTAGGCTATTGAGGGTAGAGAGTTTGGTGAGTTAAACTTGTTTTTGTAGATTTGTTCTTCCATTCTTATAGCCCCTAACAGGAAAGACACATTTTGTTCGTGGTGTAGCTTTTCCTAAACATATATTTTCAAGGAGATTAGTAAATGCATTGACCGTGCAACAGTACCATCCATATCAGGAGAAGTCCAAGGCCGCTGGAACTTTTTGGTGCCATTGTCCATCTCTTGCTAATTTTAAAGAATGTAAGCTCGTTGTCTTATGCTTGGTGTAGGCAGCAAGCTTAGGTGCTTTGCTCCAATTCCCATGTGGAGCTTTTGTATTGTAACCTTACCTTTTTAGCAAAAAATAAAATTTCTTTACCTTTTAAAAAAAAAATCTCAAGTAAGCTCTTGAAGAATCGTGCTATGCCACCTTAAAAACTATATAAACTATTTTTATAGCTTGTTTAATGGATGAAATAGTAGTTCATAGAATAATGTGTCACCCTCATTGTTTGCAAAGGATGTAAACAATTTGTTTGAACACGATAATGTAAACATTTGTACATTATAGCATATGTGAAAAAGGGAAGATCGTATAGTGAAAGGATCCTCTATTTTTAGAAATTTTTTAGCAACATTGAAGCTCCCTCCAAGTTCGTTCTTGGTAACATGGGAAGTGTTAGTTAAATGTGTAACAGTTTATATAGATGCTTAAATTTTAATTATAGGATATGTGGATGGACTTAAATAAATAGTAAGATGATAGGGATAAGAAGTACTATTCATATGCCGCAATCAGGTGGCATGTAAACTCATGAGGTTTATTTCAAGCATAAGAAGGTGGAGAGTTATTCTTATGGTCCAACCTATCAAATGTTCAATTATAAAGGTAAGAGTGAATTATATATGGTAATAATTAGAGAAAATAGCTTAAGCATAGTACTTACAAAGTAGAAGCAATTTCAACTTCAATAGTTGATCATGTGCTAAAGTAGGACAGGTAAACAAAAGTATAATTTAAAGTATTTGGCCCACTGCATTACAGTTATGAATAAAAAAGAATAACAATCAAAATTAAAGTGATGTAGTAATGCAAAATATGGAAAAGAAGATACACGTGGACAGATTAAGACAGCAAAACTTCTAGAAGAGTTATGTTAAGCTATTGATCTCAAGAGTGAGAGTGAGACATTTTGTATGGATTGTCTTGGTTACTGAAGCATCAAAAGAATCATCAATTGGAATTGAAGATGGAAATAACAAGGAAATATTAAGAAGATGAAATCAGATAACTATACAATTTATTGCTTCAACTGAAATGAAAGCTCTTCCTCCCCATGGTTAATTATGTAAAACTTCTTAAGAGTGAGAGGGAAAGAAGGATTTTGAAAGTTAAATGAAGTAAGCCCGAGCTCTCCAGAATTGGCTCACAATTTAATGACTCATGAAATTGCTCTTCAAGTTTTTTGGGCCTATTATCCTATGGATTCGAGAGGAACATTGAAGAAGGTAGTTAGTGGCATGAAATAAATGAATAAATATATTTTTTAATGTACCAGTAAAGTATAAAGGATTGAAGATTAACAATTGAGGGGTGAACCAATTGTTTGAGAGAACAGAGAAGTGAAGCTAAAGAACCAAAGAACTTGGCAACCACCGGTCAAGCATCATAAATAAAAAGTTGCCAGTAAAGTTGAATACTCTGACAGTTGCCTTATACCTATAATTTAGGATCTAAGGATCACAAAATAATTTAGTATTGTAATAAATGAAATATTAGGAATATAATAAGTGAAGGTATAGTGAGAAATGAATACCGTATAGGTGGTGATCGATTCACTATATTGCATTGATTGTAGATGTAAGTTAATCCAATTGGTTTCAATTTTCTACAACATTTTTTTTTAGGTAAAATACCACCATCCTCGGTTAATAAGGAGGTTAGACACAATTGCATGGATGGGGTAAATATTGCATTGAAAAAAATTATAGGGGGTGGCATTGAGAAAATTTTAATTATCCATATTGCTTAATATAAATGAATGAAAGTTCAGTAACTCATAAATAAAAGGGCCACAGGGAAACAAATCCTTAATTTTTATTATAGTCCTCCATCAGCCATAATGTACCTACAACTTAGGCCACTATTCAACCAAGGAAAGAACATAGTCACATATTACATCACTTCTAATAGATGACTTGGTAAGAAATAATAAGATTTTTTTAGGAGAAAAGACGAATAAGGAATGCAAAAAATTTGCTGCAACAAAAAAGGAATTAAAATTGAAAAAAGGAATAAGAATGGCATATGATTGAAGAAATTGATGGACTTCATCGACCTCAATATTGACATAAAATTTTGTCCCTAATGTTAATGCAAGGTTATATTTCCCTAGAATTTGATGATAGTGTAAGATTGTGAAATAGTATGGAAGGAATTAAACCATGAAAGTAATTATAATTTATTGAAGAACATTCCTTGGCATAACCTAACAGAAGTTGAAGTAACAACTAGAATGTAAATCGTGGGTGTATCCCTCAATGCAATGTGTAATTGACGGGCTTGTTTGGACCAAGCCTAGTAGCTCATGGTGAACGAAGATCTGGTGCATAAATATAATGTCAGAGCCTTTGGTTAATTTCTCGGGGAAAACCCTCCGGCAATTAAGTCAGTTTATGGCGGATAGAGAAGTGACAAAATGTCTGGTAGAAGTCTCGTAGCTTAGGATTGGTGAATGAGATGGCCTTATATAGCTGGGGAAGATCCCTGTGGATCGCTTCTAAATGGAAATCCCTTTGTTAATCTCAAAATTCTGGGATTCCTTTTCTTCTTAAATAGATTGCCTTTTTGGCATGTTAGGCTATTTAACTATGATCCATCTGTTGTGGGTTTGTTCGTTATGGAGCTAACATTGGGCCTGTGCCTTACCAATAACCCCCTCTTTTGAGAAAATGTGGGTTGGGACTCGACATCTTCTAAATTAAACTGAAACACTATTGCATCCATCAAAGCTTCTCTTCAGCGCTAATGCTTTTTATAAGGGAGGTACAACCCCTGCTTCTTCTTACATTGCTATCCTGCCTTGTGCTGTGTCATTTCAGAAAGTTGGTATGATGCCTATGCCAGCATCTTCTTGAGGAAGGTGCTTAAACATAGTTATTTTCAGAGAAGTGCCTGCTACTCTGTAATCCTCACTGCATGTGTAGAGTTCAATGGTTAGGTGAGGAGATGAAGGGACGCCCATTAAATGCACCTTTCTGAGATATGACTGGGGTTGGTTCTTTGGTGGCTTCTTTTTGCCACGTGTTCTCTTTTCAATGGCTTCAAGGTGTACCATCATGGTGACGGTTTCCGATGAGGTCGCTCAAAAGTCACATCTTTTCCTTATATAAGGTGTAGGGTTTTTTTACCCTTCTTTTTCACCATTTAACCATTCTTTATTCCTTGCTCATTCTTTTATATTTGCTTCTCTTCTATTTCAAGGTTTACTTCTATTTGAAGTTTCATCGCTGTCGGGCTTCTTCTTGTCTCTATTTACTTCTTGCTTTCCTTCTAGTAATCATAATTAGGTAACAAACTTCAACCTTTTTCATATGTTTTTGTGGTATAATTTTAGTAGTTATTTTTTATATCGTTGGTCCAGGTCTTATTTACTAGTGTTTTTTCCCTTCTGTTGCCCCGTCATATGCTGGCAGCAACCCATTCCTCATCTTTGTCAGTTTTTTTAGATGGCATTTTCAAGATCATTCTCAAGGGCTACCGTTGGCCAGGTCCCTTATTCTCTAAGGGACGTTAAAACTTTAAAGGGGTTGTTCGCCCACAATTTATCTATCCTGAGGGGGGTGAGGACACAACTCACGGTGGAAACCCTCTCGACTAATCTCAAACAGTATTTCTGGCCAAATGGAGTTGTGGCCGCCCTTAGTAGCAGTTAGGCGCTAGAGGATAGGGGTCTTACAAGAGGGAAAAGAGATCTGACGCCCTCACCATCTTTGTCGATCAGCTACAAGCGGGGCTTTGATTCCCCCTTCACCCACTAGTGGAACAAATTTGTGACATTATTAGGTTCTGCCTTCACAGTTGAGTCCAAATTCTTTCACGCAAATAAATGCCTTCATCCTCTATTGCAAGATAACGGTGATGGTTCCTTTGTTGGAGGTTTTCCTCTAGTTCTACTTACTTAACCCTCCAGTTCCATATCACCCCCATTAACCGAGGGGAGAACAAACCCTTCGCTTTCGCCACCTACAATGATTTTTCAATGAATGGAAGGAGCATTTCTTCTACACACTGAGGGAGCCATTGTGGAGCTTTCCGTGTAAGTTTGCCAAAACCCTTTCCCTTCTTCCCCCCTCGGCATGCCTTGGTTAAGAGGCCATCACTATATGAAGACTCTGACGACCATCGAGAATAAACTGGGCTACTTACTTGGCTGGAGTCAGTGGTGTAGAATGACAACTTCATGAACCTATTCCCCCTCGACTATGCGGAGTTTGGAGAGACATCGATCAGGTGGATAGGGATCAATAGGGCCCACCTGACCTACCTAGGTATGCTGAACCTTGCCCACTCCGCCTCGGAGTAGATTAGACATTTGGTAGATTCGTTTAAAATAGACTTTTGTGCTCATCGATGGCTAGCAGATCCCAAGATTCTTACTCTGCATGTACGTTTCCATCTTGCTTTTTGCATATCAATATATTTTCCCCCATTTTTTTTTTTTTACATTGATGGGCAGCCATGCTAAGAAGTTCCTGAAATGGAAAAAGAGCATCGTTGATGGGCTAGCTGATGCCTGTAAGCCCCCAATCCTTCTAATCGATACAGCCCTCCCATTTGGGGTTGGTAAGTACCTGGCTCTTAAGGCCACCTTTCAAGTAGTAAAAGTGGATGACTCTCCTTTAGAGGCTTAGTTCGTTTGGAAGAGGCTGCGCTCTTTAAGTCCAAAGGGTGACGAAGCCTCTCTAGGCAGGAATGACAATATTTCCCATTTTTGATGATTTTTCCTTCCATGGTTTTAATTCTATGAATTTGATGTTATTCTGTGTTGAATGTCAATCTTTTCATCCAACTTCCCCTGTGAAGTGATCTAAGGGGAGTAAGCCCTACATCGATGAAGACCCAAGGCCACAGGGGTCTCCTAGAAGCAAAAGGTGCTTAGGGAGGAATTGTAGAAGTAAAAGGCCACTAGGGAGGTGGTGTCCTAAAAGTAGAAGGTACCTAGCTCACTTCCTCCTCTTCCTGCCACCATGCTTGCCGGGGTTGGCCCGAATAAGGTATCCTTATGAGCATCTAGCCCTACTCACCAAGGCCTCTTTCCGCACGAGGTGGATGTCGCCTCCAACCCCATAACTTGCTTCCTAAGTAGAGCTTGGCTCAAAGGCAAACTTTTGCGCTTAAAGGGATCATGCTAGGCAACATGTTCAATCCCAATGGGTGGTGGGAATTGATGAGTCAATCTTGGAGGATCATATGGACATCTCCCACAACATCTTTGAGTAGTTAAGGACTCCAGGGATCGGTACCTTTTTACCCATCCTACTCAGGGGGTGGGTCTTAGTTGATTGACATTGCCTTTAGCCTTCTTCAGGTATATTCATTGTTGTTCTATGTTAGGCAAAACACGTGTTAAGTTACTGACTAGTCTTATCTACAAAAGGCCATCATTACCTTTTTCATTGAGGAAAAGTGTGTTGTTTGTGATAATAACATATAATCGTTGACCTCTCAAGTTGAGAAGCTAAAGTCTTCAAATGAGTCTCTGAGGAAGGAGTTGGAGAATGAGCATGCTGTTAAAGAGGCGCTGGCAAAGAAGGTGTACGATTTGAAGGCTGACAAGGAGAAAACTGAGGCTCACTACCAAGATCTGGAGTTGAAGCTGAAAGAATCTGCAAAGGCCCTTATGAAAGCCAGGCAAATGGAGGCTCTTGATAAGGCTGACATCCAGCGGCTGGGCTTTCTCCTAAAAGCCACCAAAGACAAAATGGCTCGTATAGCTAAGTTTATCGATGGACCAACTAGTTCCACTAGGGCCTCTAACTATTCAAGGTGAACCAGCTCAAACTCAACTACTATTATGAAGCCCTTTATGGAGCGGATCGTGAAGTTTGGCATCATCAGATGTCAGGGCACCAGGTATATTAGGGGCTTCGGGCCAAGACCAACACCCACATGAAAGAGCTCATCTCGCTTCTTTGAAAAGCAAAGAATGGGGCTACGTAAGAAGGCCTTCAACAAATTCAAGGAGGGTTTTCTTACCTGCCGCTTGTAGGTTGAGTGGCCCCATCTAAAGCTAGACTTATCTTCTTTATTAGCTTATGAAGAGTTGGAGTCAGACTACAATGCATGGCCGAATGGGAGGAAAGTAGGAGTAACACACTTCAATGAGGAATCGTTGGTGACGGACACCAAGGAAGTGCCTTTTGAAGATGAATTCTATGTGGCTCTATCCACGGTTCTTCTTTTAAAGAGGGTGCCAATGAAGCAACCAAGACACTGAATAAAGGTACCTCCACAACCATTTTTTAGGAAGGGCAGCAATAGTTGTGGATGGGTTTAACAAGGTTCTTCTTGATCTTGAAGCCTCCATATGATCTATGTCACCCAGTATCCTTGAAATCCTTCAATCCTTTGATGGCTTGTCCCAGTATCTCCATGAAGTCGTTCAATCCCTCAACTAGTATGATTCTACAAGACAACACATTGCCTTTGGTATTTACGTCATAATTTTCCCTTTATGACTTTTGTATGTCAAACTGCTATTGTAAAGATTTCTTAGGGTTATTTAATAAAGTGGTCAATGCTTATTTCTGGTGTGTGGATTTCAAACTCATTTTTCACATTAATCTAAATTTACTTTTTTGATAGTCGCATGCTTAGGGGTTAATAGCTATAAGTAGTGAGCCATCTTTAGGAGTTTTCAGCCCCCTTTTCTTTCTTTTTTTATTGTCTTTACAATTTTGGCTTTTGTTGCCTTTGTGATTTTCGGTTTTTGCCTCGATAAGTCCTGGTTACATGTTAGTCGATTGTTCCCTTGATGGCTAACCCTCAATTTACTGATATTTTTTTATTGGTCTAGTGGCCAATCTAGGGACTTTGTAAGATAATCTGTTGATAAGATAAGTTCAAAAGAATGGAGGTCTTCATTAACTATGTTTATATAAAATAATAACACTCTAAGGGACAAGTTGACCCACGAAAAAAGCAAATAAGATGAGAGCCTTCATTCTACTCCATAATAGTAAATAACATAATTATTCTACAATGTAAGGTAGCATATCATCTTAATGGTATGTCTTGGGCATCGTTCTTCTTTCAGCATCTATTAATTCAAAAAGTCCATCTCTAACTTTGTTCTTAACTATGTAGGGTTCGTCCCAATTAGGCCTTAATGCCTCATGATAGGGATTTTTGCTCGTCAATTATGCTTCCATGAAAGCCGTATTCTTTACTTGGATGTTCTTTTTCCTGACCCTCTTATCATGGGTTAAGGCAACTCGTTGTTTCAGGGCCCTCTTATGGATTTTAGCATCTTTTCTTAGTTCCTTTAGTGAGTCCAATTGGCCTTTTATTGTTTTGTTATTTTCTCCTAAGTCAAATGCCTAGACCCATAAGGTTGGATATGTAACTTCCACAGGTATGAGTGCATCTGTTTCATAGGATAGGGTGAAGGGAACTCACCAGTAGGCCTTCGTGGTGTCATCCTATAATCCCACAGGACACTGGGTAATTCTTCCATCCACTTCCCTTTAGTGTCTCCTAACCTTTTCTTCAGACCTTCCTTGATGGTTTGGTTGGTGACTTCTAATTGTCTATTTGACTAAGGATGAGCTACAGGCATAAAATAAAGTTAGTCATTTATGTAAACTGACAGACATACTAGTTTTTAAACTACCTTCCATTATCTGTGATGACGGCCCAAGGGCATCTAAATCAGCAAATTATGTTCTTTCATATGAACTTGATAATTCGAGGGCCTATTATTGAAGCCAAATGTTCTACCTCTAGTTACTTGGTGAAGCAATCCAAGGCTATGATGCAATATTTAACTTGGCTAGGGGCCATGGGAAGTGCTCCAAAAAGATCTAGTCCCCACATAACAAAGGGCCATGGGGTAACAACAAATGAAGCTCCAGAGGATGGTAATCTTTGCACATGGGAGTTTAGTAGAAAAAGGTGGCATCATTGGATGAACCTTGATGAATTCGTTCAGACTGTGAGCTAGAAATATCCCCATCACAATGTTTTATGAGCCAATGAGTTAGAGCCAATATGTTCTCCACAATCCTTTTGGTAAATCTCTCGGAGCACCTCTTGCCTTTCTTGAGGTGTCAGGCATCGTTACAAGAGGGAAGCAAATCCCTGCCTGTATAGTTCTCTTCCAATAATGATGAACCCTCCTGACCAAATCTTGGCCTTTCTTTTCTTCTCAGAAGTCCCGTTTAGGGCCCCGGTCTCAAGGTAGAGCATGATCGGCCTCTTCTAGTCATCTTCGAGGGGTTAGTGCTCTAGCAATTATATTGACGGCTTTAGGGGTTTTTCCGTTAATGCCTCTTTTTGGCATTTCGAGAAAGGCTCTAGCGTTTTAGGCCTCAGTATCTTTTAGACCTACACGTGGTCAAATGTCTGCATTAAATTTTTAGCCATATTCAAATAAGTACAAAGGGTAGGGTCTTTAACCCCTATTGCTCTAACAACTTAGCTCACTATCAACTATGAGTCATTGTATATTCGTAGGTGTCATATCCCTACCCAAATAGCCATTTGTAGACTTGTTAGGAGGGCCTTATACTCTACAACATTATCTATGACTGGGAATTACAACATTATTTAGAATGTCGCTTCCATGTTGAGGGGCCCACGTAGTTGGATGCTTGCACCTTACTATTTAGGGCCAGACAACCCATAAACGTACATGTCCTAAGGTAGCATTTCTTCCATGCATTTTTCCTCACTTTCCTTGCCCACCTTTGCTGGACTCATTTCTGCAACAAAATCTGCTAGGGCTTGCACCTTAACTGTTTTGTGGGGGTTCGTGGTGGATTCCTAATTCTATATGCCATTTTGTTAACCTTCACTATTTATTAGGTTTCTAGAAAATATCCCAAAGTGCTAATTCTATGTGGACGATAATCTGGTGCACTTGGATGTATGGCCTTAGCTTTCAAAAAACTACTACGAGGACTAGTGTAGCCTTTTGTAGAATGGGAAATCGAGACTCTACTCCTTGGAAGGTTTGGCTAATGTAATAAATAGGCCATTGATCAGATCCTTCTTCACTTATGGGCAAAGTACTAACATAGCCTTACATTATAGCTAAATATAGGACAAGAGGTTTATTGGGCTTTGACTATTTCAGTGTTTGAAGGCACTATAAGTATTCTTTAATATGTATAAAGGGCTTGGAACATTCCTTGGCCCACTGGAATGCTGCTTGTTTCTTGAGTATTTGGAAGAAGAGTCAGTGGCAATCACCAAAGCACAATACAAATCACCAAAGGGCTGTAAGCCTGCCTATTGGCTTCTAAACTTCCTTCCTGTTCTAGGGTTCGGGCATCATCATGATTGCCTTGATCTTGTCGAGGTTGGTGTTGATGCCCCTCTATAGAACCATGTAGCCAAAAAACTTTCTATCTCCGACCCCAAAGGTACATTTTTTAGGGTTTAGCCTTATGTTGAATTGTCTCATTCTTTGGAAGGTCTTGTGCAAATCATCAAAGTGGTGATTTATCTTTTAGCTCTTAACTATCATATCGTCCCCATAGACTTTCATATTTCTTCCAAGCTATTCCACAAAGATCCTATTCATAAACCTTTGGTAAGTTGCTGCAACATTCTTTAGACTGAAGAGCATCTTTTCCTAGCTGTATACTGCCTCCTCAGTGGTAAAGGCTTTTTTTTCTTTGTCTTCAAGACCCATGTGGATCTGATGTCACCCACTAAAAGCTTCTATAAAAGACAGGATTTCAAACTCCAAAGTGGCATAAACGAACTAATTTGTGGAGGGTAAGCGGGTAAGGATCCTTAGGGTAGGCATCATTCAAGTTTGTGTAATTAACACACATGTGCCATTCTCCATTTTTCATCTTTACTAGAGCCAAATTAGCAAGCCATTTAACGTATCATGCCTCTCAGATAATACTTGCCTTCAATGGTCTTTCAACCGTTTCTCTAATGAATTATCCTCTTTTGGGCACCATATTCCACCTTTTTTGTTGGATTGGTCGAGTGGAGGTTTGACTTGCAGCATGTGGGTGATGATTTCTAGGTATATCCCTGACATATCACTAAAAGACCATGCAAAAACTTCCATATTAGCCTGTAAGAACTCAATGAATGATTGCTTTACCTCTTAGGGGAGGTCCTTCTCGTTCTTCTTAGTTTTTCTAAGGGATATCTCTATCACCTTAGCTTCTTTGGATAGGGATACGCTAAAATCATTCTCATTTGGCTGTTATGTTTTCCTCTTTGGTTCTAGTGGAGCTAGTCTTTCCTCCTTAGGTCCCTTTAAGCTAGCCACATAATTTCACTGTATTGCTGCCTGGTCTATGTAAATTGTAGCGTATCTAATATGAGTCATGAAAACCATCATTAGCCATTTAATTTTTGCTATAATATGAAACTATACATGGGCCAAATATTCAAGTATGACGTTATATGGCGAGGGTATGTTAAAGATAAAAAATTTTGAGTTATGAGAGTCACAGATGGTTCTTCCACTCTTGTCTGTGCCTATCAACATGAAGGGTGACTTGGTCATCACTAACACCGAAAGCTTCTTCTCTACCTATTCCAAATGTAGACCCTAGAATGGGGGCCAATAAAGATCTTTTGACTCTAATATTTTCTAGTAAACTTGTAAAGATGATGTTGAAGTTGGCACCAACATCTAAGTAAACCCTCTCAACATCCAACTTCTTGATTCTAGTGGTAATGATGATTGGATCCACATGGGGTACAACAACACGGGGCCCATCTAGCTTCGTTAGGACATTACAATGGTCAGTTATGTCCAACTGATTGATTTCATGTTTCGGGCGCTTGTGGGCCACAGAAGATTATTCCTTATTGATCATGTGTACAACCCCCGAAGGTGATCTTGGATTTCTGTGATCCCTCAAGGGGGATAGTTGCTTGCTCGATCATTGTCTTCGATCATGATCCGTTTCCTCATCCCTTTATTGAGCCCTTTTTTCTTGTCCTCGACAAGGGGATTACGGTCTGGCTAAGTCTTCTTTCAGTTTTCCTACTTGAATCATGTCCTCTAGAAGTCTCTTTAGCTTCCAATAGTCCTCACTGTCGTGACCTTTTTCTTTATGGCACCAGCAATATTTCTTCGAATCTTTCTTGTTTGAAAGGTGCATTAGTGGGGGCCATCTGGGCACCTAGTTTCTCATTCATTTCCAGTACATACAAGATGTTTTACCTTGTTTCTTTTAGGGATGGTAGAAGAGCATCTAAGCTGAAGGTTCTATTCCCCTACCTCTATTCTTAGAGGTTAACCTGCCTTTTCTAGCTTTTGGCTATTCCTTCTACGTTATGGACAGATTAAGTTCTTTGGTGTAAACGTAGTAAGTAGCTCGATCAAGGAATTCTTCCATGTCCCTTACAAAGTTTTCATGAAAGTCCCAGGCCAACTTAAAGTCACACGCTAAGCCTTGGGTGATGGCCACCAAATGCAATTCAGAAGACAAACCATGCACTTGTACGGTCTCAGCTTTGTACATTTGCATAAAGTCCCTTAAGGGCTCATCTAGGTCTTGCTAAACTTCTAATAAATAGGCCTTTGTTTTGGGCATCGGCCTAGTCCCTAAAAAGTAGGCAAAGAAATGCTTAGGAAAGATATATGAACAAGCAAAAATGCTGCCCCTATTGGTCCCAAACAAAGACGTGGTTGTTGCCGTTAAGGTAGAGCTGAAAGCTATACACATTATTGCATCTGAGGCTCTTTTCAATCTCATGAAGGTAATATACCACTGTAGATGATTGACAGGATTTATAAGGTCATCGTAAGGATCAATTTTTGGCATGTGAAATCCATTGATAGTTGGGGCATTGATTATCTCATCCATGTAATCAATATCGTTGGCAGAGCATGCCCATGTTGTAAAGGGCTCATGCAACATCATATGTTGTTCCATCTGATCAAGTCTATACAGAATGACACTTATATCGATGCTAGTATGGCCTTTGGATTGCACTAAAGATGAAAAGGGGTTGACAGCATAGGCCCTTAGAGGCGGATCTAAAGGAAAGGCATGTTGAGGCTCATCAGGGGCCACGTACCTCTCTACAGTTTTCTCGGGCACCTTAGGTAGTGCTTTACAGATATCTTGTTGAACAATTAATCATAGCTATTAGAACAGGACATGCTGGAGAGCCTAAAATTGATCATCGTCTAATGGTGAGGGGCCTTCCCCTTTTTGAAGGTCCTTCTGGAATGCTGAGGGCCCTTCTCCTTTCTTGGGGGTGCTATGGACATCACGAGGTGATTGGTTTGGACCCTACAACAACTTTCAGGCTTGTTCCGTAGTGCATCCTAAGTATCCATGTGAGATCTTTAGGTGCTCAACATGGTTCCCACAAACAGCATAAAATTGATAAGCAATGGGGTTGTTTGGACCAAGCTCAATGGCTTGTGGTGAACAGAGATCTTATGCATAAAGATAATGTTAGAATATCCTAAGGAAAACCTTTCGACAATCAAGTTATTTTTCGGCGAGTAAAAAAGTGATAAAATGTCTGGTAGAAATCACGTACCTCGAGATTAACAAATAAGATGGGCTTATATAGCTAAAGAAATATTCGAGAAGATCACTTCTAGATGTAGATCTTTTGGTTAATCCTGCAATTTTAGGATTCTTTTTCTTCTTAAGTGGATTACCTGTTTGGCCTATTAGGGCATTTAACTGTGATTCATCTATTTTGGGTTTGTTCATTGTGGGCCTAACAATGGGCCCATGCCCTATCAATACAATGTAATCCAACAAATTTGGTTGACCTCCCCAGAAAGTTATATCCAATGTGGAGCCACTAAATCACACTTTCAAATGTAAGGAGTAGTGTATTGTAGTTAAGAGGGGAAAAAAGTAGGAAAAAATTAAATACAATATGGGTAAATAGGAAGACCTTAAATTTTGAAGCTTTATAATACACAGATGTGTTGTTACCCTATCAAATCTAATAATATCACTTGTAGTACCAATTCCAATGAGCTTTCTACCAACAACTATGAATCATAAAAATAGTAATATAAGTTTATGAATTATCATATGAGCCTAATTATAAGATCTTAAGCTTGGACAATCATACTATATAGCTGCACATGTCAAGAGTATGAATCTGATTAAATGGAAAAAACTCAAACTTGTAGTGGCTAATGTTTGGTATAGGGACAGAGACTAAACTGACTTTTGTGTAGCCATTGAAATGAATCACATATTCATTAATCATTGGTCTATACCCTTTATCAACCTTAAAAAAATGGAAGTTTGAGATGATATAGATGTTCCTTTCTTCTAGCATAGTTTTGATTATAAAAGTAATGCATATTGAAGCCATTACATGGATGTGATTATTCTAACTGGAAAAATTTAACCGAATGACAATAGTAAACATGGAGGAAGCCAAATATCATTTAAACAAATTAATGTTTTTGACACAATATATAGTAATAAAATTATAATGTAGAATGGGAAACAGTAAGAGCAAGTAATATCGTTTCATCCAGTAGTGTCATTGTAATTCCATGTGACTGGAAGGTATTAATATTTATAGCATCCCATAAACACATGACGTGCACTTTGATTGTCCATTTATAACTCAGTAGAGCCAATTGGCTGACATGGGTGAACTACGGTGTCATTTTAAACTACAATATAAAGAAACAGTAGTATGTGTCAAATGCAATTGAAAGAAGAATCGCTACTGCATAATAAATCTAGAATGACATACAGCACATAATAGTTAATCATCAATGAGGAAGATTAGTATACACATTGGAAGACTTCATAATACATAATATTTCGTGTTAATAACTTGTTAGGATCTTCCATTTCAAAAAGGATATAAAAACCAGAAAGAGAAGGTAATATGTAATGTAGGACCATAGAGTTATCGTTGGCTGAAATCTAGCAATCATGGATATAGGCCGATATGGTCAAAATTCTGTCCTTGACTTTCATTTATCATCATGGCAAAACAAACCTTTAATGAAAGTTGCATTCGACAAAACATGAATGGCAAGTCACTATCAGAAAGGATGATTTCCGCATGTGGTATTAAGAACCAACATCTAGAGTTAAGACTTATGATAATATTTGCTTTAATAACCATATGTGCCAACCTTATTAACCTAAGAGATTGATTCAAGTTCTTTATCAACATAATCGGAACACCAACCTTCAAGCACAATTCATGGTTAGGGAAACTAGAGAATTTAAATGTATTAAGGTATTTAGTGGGGTATAGTAATGTGTGTCCTTCAAACTTATCTAAAATGGGTAAAACTTTATCAGCACTAATGAAAATGTGCATATTGCCAAGGAGAATACTAATGATACCATCATTAACAAAGTCAACAATATCATTAATAAATGAAAAAAATTGTCATACCTTCAAGTAATTGGCATCTCAAACCTGACAATTTATCTAGATAAATGATTAATGATTTCTTAATCCATCCAGTTGTCGATCTAGTTGCTGACATTATTGCATTCATTTATCTAGATAAATGAATGCAATAATGTCAGCAACTAGATCGACAACTGGATGGATTAAGAAATCATTAAGGATGACAATCTGTGTGGATTCATTGTCATCATTTGATACTTGATGTACGGGTATTGAACCATCCCCTACTTTTATAATCCATTTATTGAATTCTAATGCACAAGATGATATGGAATTTTGTAGCATCATGTTTTTTGTAAAGGAATATATTGTGCAGTGGTGCCAAAATGGGGATCACAATAATTATGCTCAAGCTGCATTTACTCAACTACCATATTAAATAATAGGTATGATTTGTATGAAATAACCACCAACAACAACAGTGATGCCGCCAAATACCTTTCTACTAGTAGCAAGGTCAATGATAGAGAGGATATCATGCAAATCTCAATTGACAACCTTTAATGTATATCATTGTGCCATTGGAGCTTCAACTCATATTACCAAGGTTGTATTACAATAAAGGCCTGCCATTAGAATGGATATGTTAATATTGAATACAAATATATTCTCTATAAGGATTCGTATCTTAAACCAAGAATAAACAATTATCCCTTCAGGTTGTAAGAGTAATGCAATTCTAGGAGACATCAATACAGTTATGATTTGACTAGAAGATTGCAACATAGAAATGATTATGCACCAAAGAAAAGCCTTACCAGCACCACCACTTCTATGGACAAATAAGAAACTACCAATACGTTCTTTAATTGCACAAAGCAACGGTGAGTAAACGTGTCGTTGGGCATTATAAAGATGCTGAACTAAGTCAGCATGTTCCAAATCAAAACTAGGCCTATTATTGTTCAACTTCTTCGCTAGTAGAGAGTTTTGTAACATCATCCTTTGATTAACTCGCGGGAAGAGAATTGTTGGAAATTTCTTGAAACTTTTGCCAACTTTATTTATAGCTTGTTCAATCTCATAAAGTACATGATTTTGTTGTTCTTCATCCATCATAGTGAACTATGAATTGTTTAGCACACTGCATTGGTGATATAAGATATCTTCATATAAAAAAGAGGCATTATGTGCCCACAACGTGAGTAGATCACTGACCTTGCAAAAGAGTGAAAAGAACATATATAACTGCTATAATTGGTTTCTTGATGCTCACTCAATTGCATTCACTCAAGCACTGATGTCATTCTCCATCACTGTCAAGAAGACCAAGAGTGAAACAGGCTTCCTTGTATGTGTCATAAAGAACTCTATGGATAGTACGAATTTCCTCATATGACGTTAGACATTTGACTACATTAAGAAGCATTCATAAGTGAAATCTTTCACCTTTGGTTAGATGAATGAACTATAATCTATCCATACTGCGTCCCTTATGCTGAAATGTCTACACTTTCATTTGCCTGTTCCAAACAAAATGTTCTAGGAACTGAACATATGTCAAGGTAGGAGTGAGATTGTCGTTATAGTTACAGTGCAACCAACTTTGAAAATTTTTTCATGCTAACCTCCTATTCACAAATGATATTGTAAAGGTCATCACTCTCTTTACATACCATTACTCGCCAGGTAAATGGAAAGATATTCATTCAACTGAATAATGATGCTCATTGGAAAAGAAGCCAAAGATGCTCCAGATTTCTTTTGAAGCTGAAACAAACCTATAGTCCATGTACTGCTTTATCTTATCATGCTAAATACTGTCCAATATGTGTGCATTACTTCCACTTAAATGATCAATTTTAACAGTAACAGATGACATGTCTGACCCCTTACAAACATACTTGCATAGGTACTTAACACACATTTCCATGTTAATCAACCTGATATTAACATGAGAATTATTCTTCACACATAAGTAACAAGTATGAGGAATTACCAATCGGTCATCCAACGGCATCCCATGAAAATTGAAAAATGATTGTCACACCTCTTACAATAAAATGGGAATCATACTCATTGATGATTATCTCATTCTAAAAGGAATGTGGGTAATGCTTCAAGCAATAATTATTCACGATGCATGGATAACATTGGTTTGCTGGCTTACATGGGCCATGAAGCATGTACATCATAGCTGCTTTATATCCAACAAGGTCTTTATCATTGTCTAGAAGTTTAGTAAGGATGAAATGATCAATTTTCTAAGGAGTGTTAATCTTACTCTTGAGATGAAGAAAAAACATGATCTATGCATGAGGCAATCCTTTTTTTTGGAACTCAATTGTTCAAAGATCTGTAACATAAGAATGCCTTAATAAGGGAAATGGTGAAAGGATTAAGAAATGTTTCTGTTTGTGCGCAACTATACTAAGTATGTGTGAAACGAATAGTACCTCAAACAATAAGTTCAAAGCATTTTCATTTTGTTATATTTTCTATAAAGTTCTGAACTTTTATCATGAATATACAGCTAACAATATCAGGTCTATCTTTTACAGGTTTTCCAGGGATTAGTTCAATGAATTGCTGAATCTATGGCCATTTTGGTTTACAAGTGAAAGTAATGAATAAGTTAGCATATTGCATAACTCTACATATAGCCATTGAATCCTGATAATTCTGCAGTATATATTTAGGACCTCCAACATATAAGGATAGGAGAATGATTCTTTTACCATATTAAAAAGCATCTGTGTCACCTTTATTCACTGCATCTTGTGGCCTACATAATAATTCAACACAAAAATGGTATCTGTTACTCTTAAGCCGGTGAAACTGAAATTCAAGGGTTATACAATATTCATCAATAACATATTCATGCTATTGTCGACCTCCTAAAAAGATAAGTGAGTGAACATTGCAACACCGTTGAAGTTGAGACACATAAAACTCCCTTAGAGTTATAGTCCCCATAAAAAAAGTTTAACCATCCTCTATAAAATGAATTAATTTTAAATGGTAACCATCTTCCCCATATAACACACCACTTCGAATGGAAGAAAACAATTGTATGGGGCTCTGAATCCTATGGGTACACTAAAATGTCCCTATAATTGCTATTCTCCCCATCAATACCATCAAACAGTCTAGCAACCTCATTTAAAGTACGTAAATTCCATCTTCTATCCCTTCCTCTACCACTAAAAGGTCATATGCATGTAAGAGGCAAGTTTCTGTTATTCAAACAATCTTTTGCCATTCAAAAAAACCTAACTAGTTCATTATGTTTATCAAACACCTAGATTAACACAACTATGATCTGCGGATCATACTCTATGTAAGTTTCATCACCAAAGCCCATAATCAGATTGAATGTCTCATGCTCAATGTCATACATGTACAACTGAGCAAATTAAGGATGATCTTTATTATTAGGATATGAGGATCAAATCCAATGGAAATTCATGCCACAATATTTGAACACCGGCGTACCCTATCTGTGACAGACCTCGGAGCTATAAGTCTAATTGACAAGGTAATTATAGGAAGCTCATATTATCAGGTAACTAGTTAATTTAATAAATTAATACTTTTGATAATTTATTTGCAAGCCAAGTCTTGGTATTAGATGGTCTGGTAGCTTAAAAGAGATTAAATTGGTCATTTAAAACAAGGCCATACCAAGAAGGGCATTTTGGTCATTTCATATAGTGACCCATTTTTATTTCACAGTTTGATAGAGGACAAAAAATAAGAGTTCCTAGCACTATGATTTGGGATCAAGTGCATGAGGCACATGTTAAGATCTTTGTAGACAATATGTATAGTCCTATATGAATGTTTTTTCTTGAAGGCTTATCCTTACATTTTTTTTATGTGTAGATACTAGTATATTTGGGGCTAACAACCATTAAAAGGAAAGGTTATTAGTATTTTGGTACTAGGTATACAGAAGTTAATTATTATGGTGCATTGTTGTTATGTTTCTCTTTTGCAAGTTCCTAATTACTCGGAATACTAACTTACTGGCCTTTGTTTTATAGAGACGAGTAGGGGACACCTGGACACTGTAGTAACCCTTTTTGGCAGTGTAAATCATGTGAGATTGGATCCTAGGATTTTCAGTGTCCAACATATGTGCAACACTTTTTTGTATGATGTATATATGTACATGAAACTTGTGGCTCTAGTAAATGTTATACAACTATTGGGCATGTTCCCTAGTAGATTGTATAGATCCACAGTGCATAATTGTATGTTTTATACAAAGACATATCTTTGAAATGCTAGTAGCTGCACCATATGTATATTATTTTTATGGTATTTGACCTACAACCATAACAAGGCATAGTATAAACTATTATTGCATTAATGATTTAATTAATTAATAGGCCCACTAAAGGACAAATTTGCATAGGCCTAACATTGAATTAGTGTAAGGTTCTTGGGGTCCTATATGATTTAGGTGGGATTAAGGGTAAAGGCCTGTGATAGTGGTATCAGAATAGGTTACCAGAGGCATAAACATTGAGAATCTATAAAACCCCTATATGATCAAAGTTAGTAATCCATTGTTATATTATCTGATAATCGAATTTGTGAATGTCTTCTGGACTTGGCAAGTATAATATGGTGAACACTGGGAGGGGCAAAGACCAAGATTCGGGGTATGGTTCAGAGTTAACCTAAGGGGAGGCCCAGATGTCTCAGTTGCTATAGGGCATCAACTAGGCCCTGAGATAGTTGATTGAAGGTATGAGTACCCTATTGTAGAGATAGGCAGCAGTAGGGCAGACTCAGTTAGCAAGCTATGCACCACCACAACCTCCACCATTGTAGCCACAGATAGATCCTGCTGGTGGCTAAGCTGACCCAGGCACCCATGCTAAGGTGCATGTTGATATTCACCCAGCCCATGGAGGACAGCCTGAGGTATATGACCAACCTAGACATAGACAGTAGCAGGAGGTTGAGAGGTGAAGGAGGAGAAATATACCTAGGTGAATGGAGATTGTTCAAGATTTCAAGTCCTTTACTCCTTCTATGTTTGATGGATCTAGAATTGCTGATGCTGCAGATTATTTTCTAAACATGTTGAATACACTGTTTAAGAAATTGAAAATGGATTCTTAGGAGAGAATGTTACAGGCATCTTTTTACCTTTCTGGGAGAGCAAAGTTATGGTAGAGGAGAGTTCAGAGTAAGCTCAAGGAACAGAATAAAGGAAGATCTAAATATAGACAAAGGGTTTTGACCTAGACTGAGCTTGAGAGGCTTTTAAGGGATGAATTTATCAGTGAAGCTGTGCAAGACCGAAAGAAGAGAGTAGGAGCAACTAACACAGGGACAAATAAATATTGCTGAATATCAATTCAAGTTCAGTACACTCATACGATTGTTCTCTTCATGGAAGAACACGATGATGCTAGAGTGAAGAGGTTCCTGCAGTGACTCAGGCAAGAGTTCAAGCAACCTATCATAGCAACAGAAGTCTAGGGCTACCATGATGCGGTCTAGATAACCTTAGCCTTAGAGGTAGATATGATGGCCGATAAGGCTAGGAGTAATGGGGCTAATGAAAATGGATCATCTAGGCAGTCAAGCACATAGAAAAGGCCACATCTTGATATTACTAGAGAAATCACAAGTGGTGTCAAAAAGTTCAAGAAGGTTGGCAAGGGACCATGCAACATTTGTAAGAAGTTCCACGGTAAGAAGCCTTGCAACTTTACTAGTAATGCAAGTCTGATATACAACCAGTTGGGGCATTAGGCCAAGGAGTGTCCCCAAAGGGACCAAAGACCTGTACCCCCTAAAGCAATACCCCCTGCACCAGTACTACAGCCCCTACAACAACCACCACCTAGAATGTTTACCCTCACAAGCCAAGTAGCTCGGAAGCCTGTAATACCAGGTACCTAGTTTTAGGACATAGTGTTAAAGTTTTGTTTGATACTAGCGCACCCATATCTATTATTGCCTCTAAAGTGGTGGATAAGATAGGTATGGTATGCATAGAAATGAACACTGTAAAACTGATTAGGACTCCAATAAGATATATCATCCTTACAAATGCTATGGTGAATGACTGTCCACTAGAAATTGGTAGTTGCAAAATTTACTCTGGTTTACGGGTCATGAATATGCAAGTGTTTGATATTGTGTTGTAAATGGACTGGTTAAGAAAACACTAGGCCCATATACATTGTGACTTTCATAGACCTTAGAAAGGAACTTGTGACTTGTACTAGTGGGTTTGGGGATAGGGTGGAAAGTTTGCACCTTAAGGCACTAAAGTCTATCCCCATAGTAGATGAGGATGAAATGATGCTCTATGCCTTAAATGAGGTATCAATAGAAGAAACATTGAAGGACATACCAGTAGCAAACCAATTCCCAGAGGTATTTCCTGCAAACCTCCTAAGATTACCTTCCCAATATAATATTGAATTCTTCGTTCACTTGCAGCCAGGGGTTTTACCTATATCCATCCCCCCTTATAGAATGTCAGCACCTAATATGGATGAGTTGAAAAAACAGCTGGAGGAGTTATTGGGAAAGGGCTTCATATGCCTAAGTGTATCTTCATGGGGAGCACTAGTTCTTTTTGTTAAGAAGAAGGATGGTAGTTTAAGGCTTTGTATTGATTATAGGAAACTCAATGCTGTGACTATCAAGAACAAATATCCCCTACCGAGGATATATGATTTTTTTGACAGACTTAAAGGGTTAAGAGTGTTCTCTAAGATAGACCTTCGGTCTAGATATTTCCAGATAAGAGTAAAGGGGGAGGACGTGCCTAAGACTGCCTTTAAGACCCGATATGGGCATAATGAGTACATATTGATGCTTTTTGGTGTCACTAATGCTCCTGCAATATTCATGGATAGCATCAACAGAATTTTCAAGCCTTATTTGGATCAGTTTGTAAATGATTTATAGATGGGATATTAATATACTCCAAAACTGATCAAGAACGTGCAGAACATTTAATTAAGGTGATGCAAATACTGAGAGAAAATCAGTATTATGGAAAGTTGTCCAAGTGTCAGTGCTAGGCTAATGAAATTTCTTTCCTTGAGCATATTATTACCAGCCAGGGATTAAAAGTAGACCCAAAAAAGGTCAAGTCAGTGGAAGAATGGCCCAAACCAACTACAGTTATGACCTTAGGAGTTTCTTGGGATTGGTAGGTTACTATAGGAGATTTATTAAGAACTTCTCTAAAATAGCATTACTAATGACTATGTTGACTCAAAAGTCCCAAAAGATTGAATAGACAACAGATTGTGAAAACAACTTCAAGGAGCTGAAGCAGAAATTGATCTAGACACCTATCCTTATTTTACCTAACCTAGATAAAGCCTTTACCATTTACACTAACGCATTAGGGACAGGACTTAGACGTGTATTGATACAAGATCACCAAGTCATTGCATATGGGTCTAGGAAGCTAAAACCTAATGAACTGAACTATCCAATGCATGACTTAGAACTAGGTAAAGTAGTTTTTGTGCTCAAATCATGGAGACATTGCTTGTTGGGAAGACCTTTTATGATACATACAAACCACAAAAGCCTCAAGTATCTATTTACACAAAAAAACTTGAACATGAGGCAAAGAAGGTGGATTGAGTATACAAAAAAGTTTGACTATAGCATTGAGTACTGTGAAGGGAAAGGTAATGTAGTGGTTGATACCCAAAGCAGAAGGTACATAGGTGTGGTTTTTTCATAGGACCAAGTGTCTAATGCATCTGTAGAACATTTTTCAACTTTGCACGACTATTGGCAAGCTTGGGAAATGGCTCAAATGTACTAATTGCAGGCAAAATCAAGGTGGTTGGCTAAAGTAAAGAAAGCACAAGAAAATGACCTTGTCCTTTGGAAGATTAGTAGGGGAAAAAACATTGTACTTTTAGTATAGAATTTTGGAATAAAGATGGGATGTTGCACTATGGTGACAGGCTATATGTGCCATGCTTAGATGATTTAAGGGAACAAATCTTATGAGAGACACATAATAATAGGTTGAATGTACATCCTGGTGTTGAAAAGATGTACCATGATTTAAAAACCCATTTCTGGTGGCCCAGCCTAAAGAAAGACATTAGGCAACATGTGGCAAAATGCTTCACTTGTCAGATGGTTAAGCCAAAACACCATAAACCATCTAGAACCCTTCAAAGCTTACCCACACTTGAAATAAAACAGGGTTCCTTTACTACGGACTTCTTAGTAGGATTACCAAGGACAAAAACCCATAATGATGTAGTGTAGGTGGTTGTTAATAGGCTAACAAAATCAAATTACTTTATACCTATCAAAATCAGCAATACTATTGATAAGCTAGAATAGGTATACCTCAAGAAGGTAGTCAGATTACATGGTGTACCTAATCAGATTATATCTAATAGAAACCCTAGATTTGTCTTTAAGTTTAAGACTGTCTTTCAAAGGGCAATTAGGTAGTATAGCAAGTCTTAGTATTGCCTATCACCCACAAACAGATGGGCAATCAAAAAGGATAATCCAAACCTTATAAGACATGTTGAGAGGGTGTGCCATGGTCTTTAAAGATAAGTGGGATAAGCACTTACCATTGTTAGACTTTAGCTATAATAACAATTATCAGACTACTATAAGCATGGCACTTTATGAAGGCCTTTATAGGAGAAGGTGTATGACTCCACATTGCTCGGCAGGCCCCACAGATAGAGTTGAGATAGGCCTAGAAATCATAGCAGATACCATAACCAAGATAAAATAGATCCAATAAGGGATCAATATAGCCTCTAATAGGCAAGAGAAGTATGCCAATATTAGAAGGAAAGAATTGGAATTTGACATAAGGGATAAGTTGCTCTTGAGACTGTCTCTTATGAAAGGTGTAATGAGATTTAGGCGGAAAAAAAAAATGAGCTAGCCCTAAGGTATGTTGGACCTTTTAAGGTCTTACAGAGAGTAGGCGAGGTAGCTTATAGATTGCCATTACCACCTAACTTGTCTCACATTCATAATGTATTCCACATAAGTCAACTCTGAAAAGACATTATAGATGCAAGACAGGTACTGATTACTCCTGATGTGCCTATTCAGGAGAACTTGACTTTTATGGAAAAGTCTATACAAATGGCTTAAGATGAGAAGGCTGTGACAGCCTTTGAAGCTATAAGTCTTATTGACAAGGTAATTACAAGAAGCTCAGATTACTAGGTAACTAGTTAATTTAATAAATTAACATTTTAGATAATTTATTTGCAAGACAAGTTTTGGTATTAGACGGTCCAGTAGCTTAAAAAAGATGAAATCAGTCATTTAAAACAATGCTAGACCAAGAAGGGCATTTTGATCATTTCACATGGTGACCTATTTTTATTTCATGGTTGGATAGAGGACAAAAAAATATGAGTTTCTAGCACTCTGATTTGAACTCAAGTGCATAAGGCATATATTAATATCTTTATAGATAATATGCATGGTCCTATATGAATATTTTTTCCTGCAGGCTTATGACCCTTATTGGGACCCTTTGGTTCTCACATCCCTTACGTGTTTTGTGTGCAGATACTAGTATATCTAGGGCTAACAACCATGAGAAGGAAAGGTTGTTAGTATTTTGGTACCAAGTGTGAATAAGTTAACTACTATGTTACATTGTTGTTATGTTTCTCTCTTACAGGTTCCTAATTACTTGGAATACTAACTTACTAGCCTTTGTTATACAGAGGCAAGGAGCAGGGGATACCTAGACACTGTAATAACCCTTTTTGGCAATGTAAATAAGGTGGGATTGGATCCCAGAATTCTAAGTGTTCAGCATATGTATAGCACTTTTGTATATGATGTATATATGTACATGAAACTTTTGCCTCTAGTAAATGCTATGCAACTATTGGGTATGTTGCCTAGTAGTTTGTATAGATCTACAGTGTATAATAGTATGTTTTATACAAATGCATATTTTTGAAATGCTGGTAACTGTACCGTATGTATATTATTTTTATGGTCTTTAACCTATCGTCATAGTAAGGCATCGTATAAACCAATATTGCATTAATGATTTAATTAATTAACAGGCATACTAAGGGACAAATTTGTATAGGCCTAACACTGAATTAGTGTAAGGTTCTTAGGGTCTTATACAATTTAGATGGGACTAAGGGTAAAGGCCTGTGACATTATCCATCATGTGTACTCAAATCCACATACACACTAGTAAAGGTAAAAGAAAATCTAGAATTCATTTCCTATATATACCACTAAAAGTACATTGATAACTGATCCCTATTGTAGTAAAAAAAATTATATATAAATTTGGGTGGTAGAGGAGAATGAAGAATAGAAACCTTCCATTTCCAATAGCACAAAAAGAGTTTATGGTTTGTTGTCCGCTATGACATTACTTTTCTCTTGGTACTACATAATAGTAGAAGAATAGGAGCAAACACATGTAGGAGGACCAAGATCTTCATATTCAAAACATGTCCCTAAGTTGAAATATAATATTAGAGATGACAAAAAGAAAAATGAGAAGTAGGTCTACTAAAATAGATAAGAAAGCATACGCTGATGGCCACTTGACCAAAAGTTTTGCTTACCATGACCAGATTGATGTACATGGATAACATCAGAGGCATCTATATAAGAGTAATATAAGAATAAATGACGTGTGGTCTTTTAAGGAATGCAATGAATGATATGGTAGGGAAAATTGTGTACAATGTATATTATTGTACCTGTAATGTCCACTGAAACATCATTCAATGGACCAATTGGTTTTGGTGTAAAGTAGTGTGGCATCCTACACTCCTTTTTAGAACATTTTGCCGTAGTAGATGAGCTTTCACTTACTTTAAAAGTTCTACGGATAGGTTGGCACAGTGGCGGATGAGGTGGCACAGAACTGGCAGTATAGGAAGCATCTTGATTTTAACATGGAGTAAGATGAGGAAAATGGACCACAGATGGCACAATGTTAGATAAATTTATGAGCGACGTTCTATCTAATTGAACATCCATGACATTCTAGCTAATTGAAAATTATTATTGAAGTGAGCCAAATGTTGAGAAGAAATCTGTTGTCGACATGAGGCATAAGATCCAATGATCTGGCTTATAGATGTTTGAGAGTAGTTTTTCATAATTTAGGAGTTACAGCTACAAATCCTAGTATTTAGGGTTGAGTAGCAAGCTTGTCGATTAGCATGTCCCAGTTCAATACGGTGACTCTTCAAGCACGAGAATCCATATCCCTAAAAACATAAGGCAATGAAAGTATCATAAGAAAAATAATAATAATAAGGGAATCAAATTGCATAAGAACTTAATTTAATTCATAAACAACAACATCAAAGTAAAAGCAGATGCATTGAATACAGGAAAGACAAAGAGGAGGAAATAATATACGAAAGGCAATTCCTAATGAATATAATAAAAATAGAAGCAACTACATTATATATAGTGAAAAGGAAAAAAATAGATAAAATAATATGGAATCAAAGGAAAAATAATAGGTAATAAACAAAATGTAACAACAGAGAAATAAAAGAACATATTTATAAATGCAGATTTTGGAGTAAGTAGGTTAAATGGATTCATTGGTCACATAATTTGTTTTTATATGATAGCTTATGGTTAATACAATGAAGAAACTATGTTATAGACACAATGATTTCATTAATTTAACATGGCCATTACAATTTTTTCTCCATATGGTTTACCAATACTATAACTTTTCAAAGCCATATGTGCTAGACATAAATCATATTTAATAGTTGTAGAGATGACACAAGAAAAAGCTCCATGACCATACTTCAGTAACACCTAAAAGACAAGTACAAAGTATATGCAAAGTCTACTCGAACCCTAGGAGCATTATAGTTAAAAAAATGCAACTCATCCTCCACTACACATTCCTTGCACATTCTTGGATCATCAATCTCATAAATAGCTTCGCTCCCAGTTGCTAGCATGTATAGCTAAAAGGATTTTACGTACAGAGGATCCACATTGACAATAAGGATTGATAGGTGCAATAGATATAGTGAACGGTCGGGGATGCCACCTCTCGACAACCATTGCAATGATGTCATCAACTTGTTGCATAGATTGCGAATAGCATCTCCCCAACCTTGACCCTCTTCTTTCTTCAATGATTAGAAGTACAATAAGCTTTACATCAGGAATTAGTGCCCTGGTTGGCTAATAGAACTGCATAAAGGTACTTTACCATTGGGATCTGATGGATGGGTGAAATATGAATGAAGTTTATTCCCTCAGCAAAGAATCCAAACTTGAAATATTGAATAACATCATGGACAAAGACAGCAATGGGATGACCAAAATCTTTGAACTTCTAGAATCTACAAGAAGATTGATTTAGGTACCAATTTCAAATGAGCGATGAAAGATCTAATGTCACAAAGATGCCAGGGCAAGCCAAAGCAAATGCATGATTGATGGATGCAGGATTTCTAGATTGTCGGGAATTGAGAAGTAGAGCTTTTAAGAGAATAACAACAATAAACTCCATAGGTAATGAATTCATGATAAAACTGTTTTGCTGCATAAGGGGACATAAATAAATTATAAGTAAAACAAATGCAGATAGATTACAAAAACAAAGGAAAGCAAAAATTATAACTTAAAAATAGCAATAAATCTTCTTTAAAACAAAGTAATTGAGTACAAGAATATATCATATTAAGTAATTTCTTCTTTTGGCCCAAAGTCGAAGGAAGAAAATGTGTACCTTAATCCAAAAAAATTTAGCCGTAATACACTTGACAAAAGTGCGCCCATCTAAAGGGACCCAATCAAATGAAGACATAACTCCAATAAAGTGGGGCAAATAATTTAAGGCCAACGTTTTTTGGGGTAGTGGAGAAAAAAACAAAGGACAAAGCATTAAACAGAAACGTGGCGCTATGTAAGAGGGCCTAGTCAATATGATACATTGGCCCTTTTATGTGGCCGAAAGAAAAATTAGGCCGATTAATTGAAATATGGGCCAACAAAAAACGTACACAGGCAAGGGATATAAAAATGGTACAATTATTTAATGGGCAAACAGTGGGTAGAAGGAGTTAAAAAGTTGGATTAAGTCCATAAAAAATTTATGGGCAAATTTCGGCTTGAAAACTAGGCTGAATTGAGAAGGCCCATAAAAAATAATTTAAAACCCATCCAATTAGAACATCGGTTGCCCAAAATGAATGTCCCAAGGCCCAAAAGTTTACAGTAGGGACAAATGAAAAGGATTTTCTTCAAGGAGACCCGTTATCTACATTTTTATTCTTGTTAGCAGCGAAACGCCTTAATGTGATGATGTTAGAAGCTCTGGAAAAGAAATCTGTTCTCTAGACTTTAGGTTGGGAACGATAAAAATGGAGATACAGACTTTTCCAGTGATTGAATTAAGATAAATCTATCGACTCTAAAAAGAGTACTTAAATGTTTCCAACTTATCTCGGGTCAAAAGGGGAATATGAACAAAAGTAGACTTTATGGAATCAGATACTTGACAATTATGTTGTTGAAGATGCTACCTGGAGTTTAATTTGTTTGGTAGATGTCTTTCCTTTGAAGTATCTTGGACTTCCTGTTGGACTTAACATGGGCGGACTATCTGCTTGGATGTCAATTGTGGGGAAGTTCAAAGCAAGGCTTGATTCTGGTCTTGTTAGTCCTTGTTTGTCTGTGGGAGGCTTACTTTGGTAAAATATGTTCTCTCTAGCTTACCCCTACTACGTTACTTCTCTTTATTCTGAGCCCCTGTGAGCATTTTAAAAGAGTTTGAAGCACTTTGGAAAAATATTTTCTAGGGGGTAAAGGACAGGGTAGACATATTTGCTAGGTTAAGTGGCAGAAAGAGTTCTCAGATAAAGATTTTGGTGGGGGGGATGTGTTGAGTGTGGGTAGTTTGTTGGGTAAAAACTTGGCACCTTTAGGAAAATGGTGGGGCGGTTTAACATTGAGAGGGGTGATTTTGTGGCGTTCGGTGATATTAAGTGTATATTGGCTGGAGGGCAAGTTCGGTGGCAATAGTAATTTCAAAATAGGGTGTTCAAACTTTGGCAAATATTTTAAAGGTAGGAGCAGAGACATAGAAAGGGTTGGAGTGTCTATTTTGACATCAACAAATTGGAGAATGGGCAGCGGCGAAAATATGAGGTTTTGGAAGGATGCTTGGGCCGAGAATGGAGTTGAGACTGTTTAGACTGGAATCAAATTTGGATGTTGTCTCTAGGGAATCAATGACATTCGTCTTGGGTTGTGGTAGGCTGTTGAGGGTAGGGAGTTAGGTGAGTAAAACTTGTTTTTGCAGATTTGCTCTTCCATTCTTCCAGAACATATATTGTCAAGAAGATTCGTAAATGCATTCACCGTGCAAAGCTACCATCCTCACTAGGAGAAGTCCAAGGCTGGTGGAACTTTTTGGTGCCATTGTCCATCTCTTGCTACTTCAAAGAATGTAAGCTAGTGTTCTTATGTTTGGTGTAGGCCGTAAGCTTAGGTGCATTGCTCCGGTTCCCATCTGGGGCTTCTGTATTGTAACATTACTGTTAGCAAATAATAAATTATCTTTGTCGTTAAAAAAAAAATATCTTGGGTAAGCTGTTAAAGTATTATGTTATACCAGCCTTAAACTATATATAAATTGTTTACTTTGATTAATCTAATTGAAAATGATGCCGCTGACAATGTACCCTGGATTTTATAGCATCTCTAGTAATAATATATTTTTTATGATAGCAAAATTCATAAGGTAGGCGTATATATATATATATACACCCCCTTATCTTTGAAAGAATTATTTCAAAATAATAATAATAAATTATCTAGGGATCTCAATTCAATTCATCATCGCTATATCATCATTCGACAAAGTAGTGTGATTGGAAGATTTTAACTGAAATAAATAATACTTCATCTATCCTATTTTTTTCTTGCAATAATTATTATTTTCTACGGTTATAAAATCTTCACTGCATTTCTATATGTAGTAAATTTTATACTTAAGGTTTTTACTGTCAAGTTATCATGCTATACTCATTTCAAAATTTATTCTGAAATTATAATAGTCTCTTATTTTAGAACATTTTCAATTTTTCATCAAAAAGGGAGAAAAAGAAAAAAAGAATCTCAATTTTATATATATGCTTCCTAAAAACTTTTATTTTAGTCCTTATCTTTTTAAAAATGTACAAATTACCCCCAAAATTTTGATAAGAATCTTAAGTGAGATATTAAATTTTGAAAGTGATTGTTTAGTTATCGACATTTTTATTAGGGAAAAATGATAGAAAAAAGTTAAAAATTTTATACACCTAAATCTCAACACTAACTGATGTTTGAAAAAAAGTGGGCATTGGGAATAGTTTAAGGGTGGTACGAAAATATACCCTAAGTTATTACTTACAGGTGAACATGGGTTGGGTAAATTCAAAACCTTACCCAAACCACCTCCATTGGGTTGGGTTAGATTGAATAAAAATTTATCATAGTTCGTGGGTTGTTTCTACATATAGAAGAACTGGCGGTTTTTTGGTTGGTTCTGGTTTCATATGGAACCAACCCGAGATGGAACTGAACCCAAGATGGAACTGAACCCAAGATGTGTGTATATATATATATATATATTTCTTTAAAGAATTATAATGGTCATTTTGTGCTTTTATATTAAATTTTTAAACTGATATCTCAAATTGAAATAACATGGAAGTTGTGGGATTATTTACGAAATTTTTCTATATTCACTTAAATTACTTCGCTTCCTAGACCCATTACTTCTGGGTCATTTTACTTTCAATCTTTCATTTCAGGCTATTTTCTACGACACAATCATCACATTTTTTTTTTCATTTATGAGTCATGCAAAACTAAAAATTTATGACATCTATACATTTTAGGTTTTGATACTGAAGAAGGTAGTCTTAAAAACTCAGCTTTCTATATTGAATATCATACCAATGTTGGAATTACAAGAAGGAAGTAAAGTAAATTGGTTGAAATGAAAGATACTCCACAAGTAACTCTTTTTAATTATTTTGGTAAAAACAACATTTTAAACTCTTTTGAATATGTCTAAGTACATATATTTAAATATTAATTTAATTATATATTATGTTGAATATTTCATAAAACTAGTTATGTGTCGTGCCCTAAACTGCCCCTGGCCCATTTGGGCCCGATTACTTAAAACATGCAGCGGAATTTTTCATTACAAAAAAGGGGCTTTTAAAACTCATTAAGACTTATGGGCATGAACCCCAAGATACTTACTGATACTAGCTCGTTAAGTTCTTTAATTAAGATTAAGTTGAAGTGCTCTAAAAAACAAGCTAGCAGCTATGTGGATTTTATGTGTTCATTTTCATGGTCTTTACCAAGCTTAGCCAAAAATATGCATGGCAACCAAAACACCAACTTAAGTTTGAAAACTTAATTTCATGCATATGCTTTGCATGCTTATGTGTTTTGGTGTTCACTAGTACACATAATCACTTAATGCCTTTAGATGCAACTAATGCTTAGGCATGCATTAATTCACATACCTGCACTTAAATTCCTTATTAGCCAAACTTTACACAAGCATCCAATTTCATGCTTTTTCTAAGTTTACTTGCATGTTCTTTACTAAGTGCGCATACATAGCCAAACATTTCTTGCTTTCAACATAGACATGGGCTTATGGGCCTTTTAGTACTTAACATGCATATGGCCTAAAATTAACCAAGAATATATTCAAAATTTCCAAGTTCTTATTTAAGCCCAAAACGTACATTTAAGCCCAATTTCAACATGCTTCAAGTTTCATGAAAACATAACCCATAAATTCATGCATGGGCCTTGGTAAGTCCACCAAGCAATAAGGACACCCCAAAAAATGTCGAAGTCCATAATACAAGCCCAAAGCCAAGTTTGGCCGAATTTTAGCTAAGTCCATAATTTGGTCATTAAAGTTAGACCAACAAAAACATGCTTAAAAGCAAGCCATAAATCCACAAAGCCATGGAACACAAATTTCCACCTTAATAGGCCTTGTTCCCACAATTCTAAGACTTCAAGTCCTGTATAGAAAGTCCACATTTTTTTTAGCTTGTTTACAAGCAGCTTATATACTTAGAACACTTAGAATATTTTGAGCAATACCATACACAAATCCAACCTTAGCACATAGAAAGAGTACTCAAGACTCTTAGCTTGATCTTTCAAGCAAACCTTTACCTACAAAAGTAGAGTAGGGTGGGTGAGTTATAAAACTCAATAAGGATTCCGTGGCATCCAATGCCTAACTTATGGCCTCTAAGGCCTAACATATGCCAAGAATGTAATGGCAAAATAATCCTTACTCCTGCAAAGAAAACATAAAGACAAAGAAAACACAAAGATACATGCATATAACAATAATATCATAATCGGGGTTTAGCATGCACAACAAATCAAAGAAGCACACAAACACACACCACTTAACACTTTGTTCACAGAAGGGCAGCAAGCATCCCTCAAGTTTTAATTCATTAATTTCATATACTTAATGTTTTTGGAGAGCTCACTTAGCATAGGAATTAAGGTGGCCGCCTTAACTCCTAGCCCATAATGCTTGCTTACTTAACTTAACTCATGAGCAAAACAGAATTGCCGAAGCAATAACATAACTTAAGCCCTCTTAGCACTCCTAGGATCACATGGTTCTTTGACCATCACCTAGGGGCCCGAATACTCACACAAAAAAGCCATGGAACTATACCATGCAATAAAGTGAGTATAGGAATCCTTACCCACAACACCGAAAGCTTTAGAAGCTTATTTTCCTTCGTTTTCCTTTTTTGTTGACTCTAAAAATTGTTTTCTAGCATAAGAACCAAGATGGGACGAATTTTATTAGTAACCATAAGGTACCAAGAACACTTGGTGATTAACTCAAATAACACAAAATACCAAGAACACTTGGTGTACACTTACAAAACCTCACAAAAGAGGTAATGCCAATTTCTTGTGCTTGATGTTCTTCAAGCGTCCTCTTGATTTCTTGCTTCTAATGAACTTAGAAACTCAATTACACAAAGAACTCCTTGAGTAGAGCTTAAAACCTCCAAGAAATGGAAATGGCCGAATTTTCCTCCTTGGTTTTCTTTGAATTCTTCACTTGATTCTTGCTTTTTATGGTCTTAGAGCTTGAATTCTACCAAGAATACTTGGTTTTAATTTGAGGAAGGATGATTTCTAGCTATGGACGAATATTTAGAGGATGAAAAGAGTTGGAAATGTGTTCGAATGGTTTTGAATGAGTGGATTAATTATGTTTTAATGTGTCGGAAGGTGATGGCTGGCCATATGGGAAGGAAAATGAGTATATAATGTGCTTGGAAGAGTGGGAGACAAGATTTAATGGAAGGAAGACTAATTAGAAGACTTTTGTGTAAGTTGGTAGAAAAAGTCAAAAGTAGGAGACATGTAGGTGAAGAAAGAATCCAAAGTCTTGACTAAGGATGGGAGGTGGATAATAATAGGGAATGAATAATGTGTTTGAAATGAGTGGGAGACAAGATTAAAAGAAATGAAGACTAATTGGAAGGTTTTTGGGTAAGTTTGGTAGAAAAAGTCAAAAGTAGGTGAAGAAAGAATCCAAGGTGATGACTAAGAGTGAGAGGTGGATTAAAATAATGGGATTTGGAGGGAGGTGACATAAAATATTGGGAATTGGAGGGGCATGGCTGGCCAAGGCATCCTAGGCCATTAAAATGGCCTAATTCCTCCTTTAGTCCTCCAACTTTCTGATTTTGGGCAATTGAGCCCAACTACTAAAAATCCCTTTGTTCAATTAAGTCCCTCACCTTTAAAAACCACCATTTTCATCACTAATTCTCTTGGCCTAAGCCAAGCTTATTTTTAAGATGTTCAACACTTAATTATGCACATGCCATATTGTCTCCTCAATTTAATTGAGCTAAATTCCCGATTAAGGAAAAATTCTTATGCTCCAAATCCATTTAACCCGAGACCTAATCACTTTAGATTGTCCGGGCATTACATTATGGATGCAGTTTTATTGAATTTTGATGTTGTTATAGGTATATGGTATAAACCGAAAAACTCAGAACCATAGTTCTAGTTCTGTTTGGTTCTTGATTCTTGGGTTGAGTATAAAAATTTTGAAACCGATGTCATTTCAGGTTAGTTCTGTTCCACCAAAAACCGAACAAATCCGACCCATACTCACCCCTATTATTGCCTGAAGAAAACTTGTAGAAACCAAATTTTCATCCGCCAGTGAGGTTTAGGACTCAAGTTGAACGATTCATTAACTATCAGGACTTTACTTGTTTTGGAAGAATTTTAGTACTCACATCCACATTCAATCTAGCTAACTTTAGGACTCATGTTGTATTTTTGCCTAATTTATTATTATGCTGGGCAAATTACAAAAAGCCATTGTAAAGTTTTCCATAATCTACAGTTACCCCCATGTTATTTTGAGAAACGTATTATTATTGTCCCATTCCCATTTTTTGAAATCTATAGTTACACTCACTCCGTCATTTTAGAATTAAAAAAAGAAACTATAACTAGTTCCTAAAATATTGAACAGATCATATTGTTGACCAAAAACAGTATTTAGCCAAACACATAGAACTAATCTAGTGCCTTTTCGGAGTTGGAAAACATAATTGGCATTAGTAAATCATTATATTTAGTTCTGTGTTTTGTAAACCGTTACCTTCAGTCATATGTGTTTGCCAAAACACCTTTTGTGGTCAACAATATGTTTTCTTTGGTATTACAGGAACTTGTTTGCAGATTTTTAATATTATAATATGAATGATAAGGGTGTAATTGTAGGTTTTAGAAAAACAATAGCATACTTTTTAAAATAAGGAGCAACCATAAGATAGGACAAACCTATAGGGACACTACTAGAAAATGTATAAATAGCAGAAAAATTTTAGGGATAGCTTAAAACCATCGCAAATTAACAATAAATTCTTGCGATTAGTAGCGATGCTTAGTTATCACTATCTTTAGTAGTGGCTATCTGTTGCTACAGGCTAGATCCAAAATCAATGATAGAAGGCTAGCCCTAACAATAAAATCATTACTGTTAACTCTGGCTCAACCTATAGTGATGGTCTAACTAGCACTACTATGTGCCAGTTTAAATGTTGGCAAAGAATGGCCGTAAAGTGCAAATTTTCAATAACTAGTTTCATGTTTGTGGTGGCTGGGTCACTAAGTTAGCAACAGCTAACTGTTAGCCGTCATAGCCTAGTTCGTTTAGCATAAATTTTAATCTTTTATCATATTTTATTCTTATTGAAGTGATTATTTACCCAAATTATCAATTTATGGAAACTTTTCATTTTAAGAAGCCTAAAGAGTAATTTTAAGATATTTTTTTGCCTAAAGTTAAGTATTTTTTTTAAAAAATTTTCAACTTAACAAACTTAAAAAGTGATACATTAATAAAAAAAATATTTTAATTTTATAAAAATATCAAAGTTTTTTTACTTGTCAAAGTATAGAGTTTCAAAAAATTGTGTAAGTAGTCATTTTATATAAGAATAATTTACCATAATAAATTAAAAATAATAAAAAACAAACGGCCTCTAGCAATCAATGATTGCCACAAGTCAGTGATGTTTGGCCGTCACTAACTTAATAACTATTGGTGATAGCTCGTTGTCCATCACCAAGTCAATGAATGCTAGCTGCTACTAAGGTATTTCATTTAGCACTAATTTAAGTTATTATTGTATATTTTTCTTATGTGAAGTGTGTTTTCCTCAAATTATCAATTTATTGAAACTTTGCAAATTAGGAAGTCTAAAAAGTAATTTTATAATATTTTTGTCCAAAGTAAGTATTTTTCATTAATTTTTTAACTTAACCAACCTAAAAAAGATAAACGTTAATAAAAATATTTTTCTTTTATAAAATATGTTGTAAAGCTATTTTTCTCGAACTTATTACAGTGTAGAGCTTGAATAAATTGATAGTTTATTTTGTAAATAAACATTTCATATAAGAATGATATATAATAACACAATATACTTATTGCTAAATAAACTAAACCTTAATGATGACTAGTCATCCCAAACTTAATGATGGTGTGAGTAACAATAGCCCAATCATGACTATGCCGTTTTAAAACACTCTTCCATCTATTCCATGCCCAGACTTAAGAAACAAAACCTTCCCCCAAAATAGAAAACCAAAGTTGCCCCTTAGGTGACACAAAGTGGGTGCGGGAGGAAGAAAGCGTATATTTATAAAATGTACATATATAAAAGCATCATGAAAAATGTCTTCATTATATTACTATTTATATTTCAGAGTAAATTTCATTTACATAAAAAACCTAAATAACATACTTATGTTCCTTGTCGGTATAGCTATCTCCCGATCAGGGTAAGTTGAGCTACCCTCATCTTGACGAGTAGTCAATGTAGGTATTCTTTTGTCTCAAGGTATCATTGGATTAACTTTTTCTTATTGCCTTCTGGTTCATTCCTGACCTCTAGGATGTTGATGGAAAGGGTCTCTATGATTTCTTTAGGTGCCTAGGTAACATTTTCAAATAGTGCATCCATATGCACATGTTGTGCCCAAGGGGCCTTGCGAAGCTTACACCATTAAAATTTTCCATTAAATTTTTCACAATGGCTAGGTACTTACATAGCACAGTTCATTGGCACCACCTAGACCATTAGTCTACCAGGCTATTATATGGGAGCAATTATGTACAATTAGGTTTTTAACCTTTGCCTATCATGCCATGCGTTAGTCCAACAACCATGGCCTCATATTCAGCTACATTATTAGTCACAGAGAAAATGAACTTGATTTTTCTTACTGCTTCCATCCCTAAGGATCCTTTTGGGACAATTCCTATCCTTAGTACCTTTTCTAGAGGCTTTGTCTATGAACAATTGCTATTGAGGCTAAAGGTCTAAGGTACAACCTACTTTGGGCAAGTCCAAGTACATCTTTGATATTATGCATGCTAGCGCCTTTGCCTTGATAGCCAATCGGGGCTCATAATGAATATCAAACTCACTTAACTTGACACACCACTTTGTTGATTCACCTAAATGATCTGGCTTTCAAATGAGCTCTTGATAGAGCAAACCTATCAATACCTTGATGGTGTGCGTCTAAAAATAATGCTTAAGCCACCTACTTGTGATGATCAGTGCCAAGACTTCCTTATGAGTAAACAGATATCTGGACTTTACCCTCTGAAGGGTCTAGCTGATTACATACTAGATGGGCCATTTTTCCAGCACCGTGCTGACTGCCATAGGGGACATCACAAGGTACAGGAACAAAGGCTCCCTTAGCTTTGACAATCAAAGACTAGAAAACCCACTTAGGGAGTCTTTGATCCCCTAAAAAGCTTTTCGGCATTGATCATCTCATTCAAAGGCCTTTTTCCTTTTGAGGATATTGGGGAAAGACCTACATTTATCTCTAAACCTGGATACAAAACCCTCGATGGCAATCAGCTATCTTGTCAACTCAGGATTTGGCATGTCAAATTTTGCCTTTACCTTCTCCGAGTTGGTGTCAATCCTTCATACTAAGACCATGTGTCACAAAAATTTCCCAGCTCAAGCATCGAAGAGGCAATTGGTTGGGTTAAGGCACATGTTATACTACCAAAATCACTAGAAGGTTTTTTTAAGGTCTTCAATGTGCTACTCTAAGGTCTTACTCTTAACAATCATGTCATCAACGTAGACCTCAATATTCCTCCTCAAATTGCCCTTAAACATTTTCTTCATGAGTCATTGATACGTGGCCCCTGCATTCTTTAACCCAAAGGGCATCCTCCTCCAATAACAATAAACTTCTTCTCCAAGAATAAAGGCAGTCTTTTATTCAATGTCAGGGTCTATTGAGATTTGATGATACCAACTAAAGGCATCCATAAAGCTAATTTTAAATTCAATAGTAGACTTCACCAATTAATTGATGGATGACAAAGGATATAGGTCCTTGTGTTAGTGTTGTATGCCCAAAAGCCAATTATGAGATTATTGCATTTTACACATTCAGTTATAATATTTTATTGAGACATTACTCTAATAATTGTATTTGTTGGTTCTTTCTATGTAGCAAAGTCAAATATTTATAATCTTATAATAATAGTATTCTTAAATGTCCCTAGTAGAGTATTATTGTGGAATGGGTTGGAATAATAGGTACAAACTATCATAGGTGGAGACTAATGTGAGATATATAGTTTACATATGAGTACAGGTTGGAGAATTTGTGTAGTGGACCGACCCGCCATGAGAATGCTTCATGGGTCGTCATATGAGTGTCATAAGCGATTCTCATAGTAATCATGGTATATGTAGTCCTTTGACCTGAGATCATCAAGATTCCCTACATGTGAGTTATGTACTTTGATATTATTCCTTGTTGCTTATAACTAAGTGAACATGAAGGTGGTTATTAGATATGTCACATATCATGTGGAGAGATTTGTATGATCAAGATGGGATTTGTCTTTCATATATAATGAGAATGATATCTCTGGGCCCCTTGACTAAGTAAGACTGAGAAAATGCATTATCATGCTCGAATGAGTTGATATAAGATATTAATGTTATAGGTTTTAGTCAATTCAATTGGAAATCAAGAAACCATAGGTTGGGCTACACGAGAGTGACATACTCCATGTCTCCTTTCTCGATCTTAATCTTTTGGACAAAGGGATGAAAGCATATATGGGTAATGATCATAGAGGTTTAGTTGAATAACAAACTATCTTGTCACTTGGGTAATAATCATATGTTGCCAGACACCGTTCCAATACACAAGCTCTCTAACTTGTACGCGTATATAGACTATATATCTCATATTTGTCTCCACATATGTTAGTTTTTATGTATTATTACAATGAACTCTACAATAATACTCGACCAGAGACATTTAAGAATACTATTATTCTAGGGTTATAATTATGTTTGATTTTGTTATACAAAAACAAACAATAAACACAATTATTGAAATAATACCTCAATAGAATATCATGACTCAATGTATAAAATATAACCATCTCATAATTTACTTTTGGACACAACACTAATAGCTTAGGGCAAGCTATATTTAAATTAGTGTACTCCATACGCATTTTCCATTATTCATTTTCCTTTAAAGCCAAAACCACATTGGCTAGCCACTCTATGTATGTCACCTCACATATGATCCCCACCTTTAGCAAGCTCTATATCTCAACATGAACGAACTCCTTACACTCCATGCTTATTACCTTCTTCCTTTACTTTACAGGTTGAGCCTTTAGCTTAATCCCTAGTTTGTGGCAAGACATCTGAGGATTTATTCCTATTATATCACTCTGGAATCAAGCGAAGACATCTATATTAGTCTTAAAAAACCAACAATAAAGGATTTTACCTCATCAACTAAGTTTTTCACTACCTAGGTGCTTCGACCAGTGGCCAATTCTACCTTTTCTACCTTAACTTTTGGGGAAAAGGCCATAGTCCCTTTATAAGGTTTTTTAGCATTCAGGCACCTTAGGGTTCTATGTGGCCCTTCCTTACTATCCCACCCAGATGAGTACTACAAAGGCTCATGACATAGGCCCTGTGAGCTATTTTTTATGACATGTATAGGCTCAAATCTCCCTGTAGCCTGGCAAAGGGTAGGGTTAGCAGCCATATATCATAACCAACATGGAACTGTACTTGTGTAGGCCTTCCTAACAAGGCATTGTATGAGAAGGCAATTTCATGCCCTAAAATTTTGCCGCTTGTGAGTGTTAGACATCTTATATGGTTTCTCGATTGAACCCTTTAACATTAAGGGCAAATTGGTGATTCCTTAGGCTTGGATCTCGTCTCTTTCCATCCCATTGATAGACCTTTATGGTAACATTAGTAAGTATCTTGGTATTTTGAAAGGTCCCAAGGCACAGCCAAAGATAACATTGATGTTGGCTCCTTCATCAATGTAAATACTTTTTACCTCACATCCCGCTATCCTGGAGGTGATCAATAATGAGTTAGTGTGTAGAACCAGGACCTAAGAGCCATCCTCCCTATCGATCGCCCATCCAGGGTATGCGTAACCCTTGTGCAATTTTGCACTCCTTTCTCTTTCTTCTGGATGCCCCTTTAGTCCTAATGATAGTCTCGATGCCTCAGAAAGATGGATGTTAATCTACTAGTGGGAGATTCTCCTCATGGTGGCCTCTTTATCACTACTAAAATATAATGGCAAATGCAATGATTTTCTTGTCTTAATATGGTTGCATAATAAGTCTAATAAGAGACCAGATTATTCGGTCATAAAAACCAAAGTCACTTATCATTGTGCAACCATCTTAATGACCAAATTTTTTTAAAGCGACCTAATTTTGGTTGCTATAGTTACAAGGTATCTCTTACTACAAGTGGTCGCAAAGTTTGAAATATGCAACCAATTTTTGGTCGCTTTATTTGAAAATCCAGCAACCAAAGTTTGGCCACAAAATATGAAATTCTAGCAAGCAAAGAGAGGTAAATACGTGAAGCATGAGAGGCTCTCTTTAAGACTAAAAACAAACCAAAACTTAAAACCATTATGAGTCCTATAAGACAAAAACTATTTAGATATAGTAACAATATTAAACCATTCAATTACTTTATTCATTTTTTTTTTGGATTGGAATATTTCATAATTGCTTGGTTAGAATCAATTAAGTAATCGCAAGGCAAAAATTCTGTAAATACAAAACATAACATAATATAAATACTAAATCCTTGTACAATTCATTGATCGGTCTTAATCCATGTACATAACATATACAATTATTTGGTTGCTAATTTATAAACATACATCCATGCCTTGAATTATCAGCCAAAAGTGAGGGAAAGCTTGTGCATAATTTGGTCTTTCCTTCCTCCCACTTACAGACCACAAAAACACCATAAGTTATGATTAGATGCAGCCGCCCCTAGACCACATTGAACGTTGGGGGGTCATGCCCTAATCCTTGAATCAAAAGTAAGGGAAAACACATGCCTATATAGTTTTTCCTTCCATCCACTCTTAGACCATAAAATACCACCAAACATAACTAAGATGGACCTACCTTTTAAACACAATAAACCAGAAGACAGAACTAAGAGGTTAGATTTGCAAGGTTAGTAGGTTGACGGTTTATAGTACCTGAAGATAGACTAAAAGATGAATCATTTACATTTGGGTTCCTACTGCCTTCTATCCTTGAATGCCTTGAACCAGAGGAAGAGCCAAAGACCATGCTAGGAGGTACTGAACCATGTGGTAAGATACCACTCGCTTGAATCGCAGCCCACATAGTAGAAATCGTTGCACCAGATTCATAACGCTGCATCTCCAATTGTCATTGTGCCTCCACTAATTTTTGTTGTGTCTCCTCATGTTGGTGTTGGGAATGCCTCCACCTTTCCTCCATTTCTTGAATAGAAGCCTTTACAAATAAAATGTGAAATTAAGTAATTAGTAAAATGTAGAAACACAATAAATTTAAGAAACAAAAGATTAACTTAAGTGTAGTTTATTTAACCTGAGATACAGGAATTGAATGAAGGTTAGGAATCTCAGATGGTGGAACACCGTACCAAGAGTGAGTACGAGGATGACCAACAGCCCGCTCCCATTCCTCTTCGTCAATGATTGGATAATTATCTTGGTTAGGTCCATGTTTTTCAATGACCTTAGTCTCATATGTACCGTAACTTTGTTGTATTTATTACTAAATTCAAGAAAGTATAATCAAGCAAACGCTATTTACCAAAGCATATTGTAACCCTCTTTGACTTGGGCTCAATGAATTCTCCATTCCATTTGCTAACATGAGTGTGAATGAATAGCTCAAGTTGGCGGGCTGCCTAACCAGCTTCTCACGCTATTAATGTAAACAAGAAACAAAGAAACATTAGTTACTGTAATTTTAAAATATAAATTATAAAAAGGATTCATTAATTAACTAAAAGAAGCACATTACATGTATATAAGTTATCATTTCCTGTAGAAGAAAGTTATATAATTTAGAACCGACAGAACTTAAAAAAAAATTCAGAACCCACATAACATGAAAAAAATTTTCAAAAATGACATAACTTAAAAACTATAATGTGTATATTACTCTTGTTCTAGGGGCAGGATTTATTTGGTGGTAACCAACTAAGCCATTTGCCTAAGATACTATCACATTTACATAGTTAAAGAATATACAATTTATCACACTAGAATTCCGTAAGCTACGTAGCAATTCCAATACCATGAGAAACAAATAAAAATGCAAGCAAAAGTAAACATAAAAAGTTTTAATCATTTTAATTCATGAAAGTATGATGCATAAATGGTGAGCCACATTTATAAATGAAATGTACTTATTAATATTTGCTCAGGGTAAGCCAATAGGCTTAGGTCTAACAATGTGTTTGATTAGGCTACCACCCTATTGCACCTTGTAATGATTTGCCTTCCTAGCCTGAGACTTTAACTTCTAGCATTCTGTGTTCCAGTGCACACAAAGGGCATCTCACATCTCTTGAGTTGCCCACATGGGAACATGGGGACGAAGGAGATTGTGGTCTCTGTTATTATAGAATTTGGGGCAACAGTCCATGGCTGCTTGCCTAGCGTTGTGAAATGCTGTCCTCAGCTTTTTCCGTGCCCAATGGTTGAAAACACTTTGCATCCTTATGTGATACTTAGCTTCCCATTGAAAATAAGTTTATAATTAAGACAACCAATAATCTCAATTAATGACACAATTTTAAATTTAAAAAAACTAACCTTATGTATAAAAAATGAACACTCACTCCAAATTGATCAAAAGGCTTTTGTCGAGTTGACTCAAGAATCTTTTTCCAAGTAGGCCAAGGTTTGGTGTAGATGAACCACACACATTCTAAAACCTTCCGGGTTACACGTGGATAAGCATCAATGCTTATAATGAGCCAAAAAGCAAAAGAATGGTTAGATGCATCACAATAATTAAATATTAAAAGACAAAAAAGATATGTAATATATGGATAAATAAAATTAAAAATTAAAAGACAATAATTAAATATTAAAAGACAATAAAAAGAAATAGTAGTGTAAGGAAGTTAAGCTCATTGCTCATTACCAAAACCTGTAAAATGAGCTATTGCCAGTTATTTTACCAATCGCATGCAAAACAAACAAGAATCATGGCCCCTGTTTTCCCCCCTATTTCTTTGTGTAACATATTAAAAGACAAACAAGATCTATAATATATAGACAAATAAAATTAACTTACAATATGGAGTGATAGTAAGACATTGACGCGAAGCACAAGGCTGAGTCTTAAGTATATGTGGAACTTGAATGTCATGTGGGTTTGTGGCTGAAGGCATAAAGAAACTAGAGGGTGGAGCTTGGGTAGGATGCATGGTCGGTGGAGGTTGGGTACGTTGCTGAGTTGTATTGGGACACACAAAGGTCTGTTGTCTAGCTAAAATTGGTGACTAAATCTCATTTGTCTCTCGATCATCAGCTCTGTTGACATCTCTATAATCATTACTAGAGGCATCATCTAGATTGGATAAATGTCCTTTGCCCCAACCATGTCCACCTGAACCACTGTTACGACCAATACCTTTCGTGCTGCCTAAGGACATGGAACATGTTGTGCAACATCAGTAATCCAACTCTTGAGACAAATTCTTTACTCAAATTATAAATGAAAACAAGCTTTAGACTTAGAAATGTAAATATATGCCTTGAACATCTGTAGCATCAGAATTATACAAAAGCAAGCTAGACTTGGATACAAGTTTTTTTTTTGTTTGATTTCCTTTATATAGATAGTGAAAAAATTAACATAAATAAAATAAAATGAAACAAAAAAATAGAAAATAGGCAATTTATTGCTCCATAAACCTCTTGTCCACTTCATTGATGATGTTGGAATTTATTGAATGGTGACATAGTGGTTTAGTGCAAATTCATTATTTTTTGTCCACATAAGCAGTAAACTCCAAGCATTGCCATATATATCTGATACCATTATAGTAGTAAAAAGAAGCTTAGGCTACAAGATATCTCTTATTCCACCACAGACAAGTAACTTCAAAACATAAACACAACTGTAATGCATATTATTTTCATGTAATTTATTTCAATCATGAGATTCTGTGTTGTAGTCCTATCATGTGTGCACTAAGATTCTAGACATGAAAAGGTAAATTAACTTTAATAATTTTACTAGGTTATCAATTACATTTGGAAACACCCTGGTGCAAGTATAATGTATCTGACCTGTGATCTCCTTGGTCTGTTACTCCATGCACTCTTATAGGGAAGAATTGGAATGGGGTCTGCAACTTCTTGCACCCAACAGGGTAGTGCCAACAACACCTAGTTGTTGGGCTATGGAATTGGATTACATTAATAAAGCAATAGATAGGTTTTACTCTAAGCAACTGATACTAAAATTTTAAGCATGAAAAAACTAGGATTTGTCACTTTTTTATTTATTGGACCTCAGTTCACTACAAAAACACAAGCTCATAGGAGCATAACGGTTGAAGTGGTCACTTAAAATTACTTCAATTGTATGGGCGCGCTTCACTTGGAAACAGTTCGTCATGATTGTTTCAAATGTCGCTTAATAATAATGGCCAAAATCTAAAGTGATGTAAAATTAGGGAATATTTGAAAATGAAATAAAAGAATTGCGGAATTTCTTACAAGAAATAAAAAAATTTGACCCTAAAACGTGTAAGTTCTATCATTCTAATCTCGCCAGGCCTAGCCCTCTCTTGATCCGATTGTCCACCTCGCAACTTGCCCTCTCTTGATTTGGTTGTCACTGCCCTCTCTCAATCTAGTTGTTGAGCCTTGCCTTCTATCGTTCACCTCCGCATTTACCAACTCTTGCTCTCTTACTTCACCTCCCTGGTTCTCTTTCATTTTCTGCCTCCAGCATTCCTCCTTCTCTGCCCGCACCGTCTCTTCTTCCCCTGTGTCTCTATTTATTATGCTTCTCGCTCGCCGTCTTGGTTATTCACCCTCACCATCCTCATTCTGTGTGTTCATCTCTTGCCCCATCTCATCATCGAAGTCTCCGATTCTCACCATTTCCTCGGTGAATCCTAGTATTAGAAGCTCAAGTATACTTGATTATGTTCTATTGATTTTGTAGGGTTGGTAAAGAAATTAGTGCAAAATTAATGGGTTCGACAATCCTGAAGTATTGCTTCTTTGATGCTTTTCTTGTGTTAAGTTAAGACAAGTTTTCCTCTCCTCGCTGCTAAGGAAGGATATATTTACTAGTTTTGCCCATATTTGCGTATTTGGATGCCCAAATTTTTAAGCTTAAGTAAACAATTTTCTTACTTTGGTTGGTCTAATTGATCAGAATTTCTTTTATTTACCTAATTCTTTTTGGTGACTGTGTTTTGATTGTCACTTAGGGAATAGAGGCAGTTTCTTTATCAGCATCTTTTCCTTGGGGTGTTCTTGGTTCTTGGCTTCTGGTTATATTTCTATTTCATTTCTGAGAAAATGGAGCATATGTTTTGTCATGTTAATTATTTATTTATCAATGTATGATATCCCGGTTTTAGACTACCAAAGTAATTTTTTATTTATGTTATTGTTTACTACTAATACAATGCCAACAATATATCTTTATTCACAATTTTCTTGAACAAATTAGGCTACTAGATTTGCTACTTGATTCTTCAATTGTGAACCATTTGGAGAAGTGAATTGGATCCCATCATACACTTCCAGGTTTGCTTTCTACCGCCTTTTTATGTTTTACAGTAGATCTCTTTTAACATATTTATTTTCGAGATAATGTCTATAGTTATGCATAGATGCCGGCTGTTGTTGTTGTTGTCATTCTTTATTTTTGTATTGTTGTGAAAATTTATCTGTTGTTCAATTGTGATTCTTACTTTTTTTGTTGTGCAATTTTTTGGTCTTATGTGTTGTTTCTTAAGATGTGTAGAGTGAGTATATTTTTTGTTGCACTAATATGGTGCAACTTTCTATAAATGTGATAAGTTTTTTACCTTCTTTTTTTAATACTTGAGAAATTAAGGGATGAGGTAACTGGTTTACAAAATACACAGGACATAGAATTCCTAACTAGTTTAAAAAAATTGCTTCATTTCTGCTAGCACTCTAGACTATCGCCTTCCGCTGAATCTATGTGGTTAGAATATCATCTACTAATGCAATTTTCATATATATTGCTAGAAATATTACCGAAGACTAGTCTTTGATTATAGATTAGGTTGCCCTCTTCTAACTATTGTCTAAAATTTTCTTTTCTTAGGTTGACAAGGTTTTGTTTTATGTTTTACACAGTTATTGATTAAAACCAATTAAGAACAGAATTTTCATCTTATAAAATGGTTTTTTTCAAACCAGTTGTTGATTACCTTTTCCATCTAATATAAACTTTATGGTTACTATTAAATTTAGGCAATGGATAAAAGCTGGATGCAAAAACCTCGAAACACTTAATAATATGAGCGTGGAGTTGATCATTTTTTGGAGTTTGCATTTAGGAATGTGGTATTGATGATACTATAAGGTGTCCATGTAAGCAATGCAAGAATAGTAAGTAAGTCAAGGTCAACAGCAAAGAAATTTGTTTCAACAGAGAAGTAGCTTGTAGCAATAGGGAAAAACAAATAAGGTGCAGCAACAACAACAAAGAAGTCAGGAAATAAGTGAAGAGCAAGCTGGAAATAGAAGTCAGCAGGAAGGGCAAATTGAAAATGCAGCAAATAGTGATGACAACACAGAAAATGAAGCCGTTGTGGATGACAATTTTGAGGAAAAAGGATGTTGGATTCTAGGTAAGTTATCTGAAACTGTGAATCATGAATTGTGTAGTGCTAGGATATATTCTAGTAAATTTAGTTGTTGTTAAGTGCATAAATCCACGGTCAAAGTTGTTGACTTTTCGACAACTTTGACTGACAATTTCTTGTAACTCTTCCCTTTTGTCTTAGTTTTTTTTTCCTGTTTTCTTTGGCTTACTACAGGTTGGGATTGTGTTGTGGACATGGCATTTGGAGTAGACTCAAGCAGGATGGCGTTTGGATGAAAGAAGCGGTCGAAGCGAAAAATCAAGGCTGGTGACATGTCGCCAGAAGTCGCGTTAGTTGGCAACGTGTCGCCAACGTTAGCAACGTTCTGTGAACATTTCCTCAATTCGAACCCAGTTGGCAACGCGTCGCCAATGCTGAATCTGTTTCACCGAAATCTCACATTTTTTATGGTCCCCCACACTTTCCACCTGGTGACCTGGCCTTGTAGAGGGATTCTTATCCCTTTAGGGTTTTAGGAAGAGGTAGGAAGGGAGAAAAGGATTGAAGTATAAATAAAAGGAGGAAGGAAGAGCCCACATCATCTACCTTGGCACTTTTTTTCTCTTATCACTCTTGGAGGTTATTCACCATTACGGAAGGTTTTGGAGCTTGAAGAAGCGGTCATCATTCTTGGAAGCTTAGTCTTCTAAGTGTTTTCTTTGGTTTCCTCTTTTCCCTCTTTTTATTTGTTGGATTTTCATGGATACATTTGTTATGGTTTGTTGTTGATACATATTATGGATTGTGAGTAGTTTGATTTATCTTTCTAGGATGACATTTCCTACCTTGCTGCTCAATGAATTTGTGTTCGTGATTATGGATGGGATTTATCTTGTATTGCCCTTTTTCTTGTGCTTAATGTTGAGTGATGGTAGGCCACCATACACAATATTCTAGTTCACTTAATCCTTGAGAGATGATTAATAGGTGAGTGAAGAGAAGTGGAGGGGGGCATAGTGGCAATCTAGATTAGAGGTAATCTAGGTAGTCATTAGGTATTAAAAAGAGGTTCAAGCCTTAACCCACCCTAGGTTAAAATGAGAGCTTGAGTAAGGCCTATGTTAATTGAGGGTGAGCAAGGACTCAACTAGAGAAAGGAGTTTTTGAAGTTAGATCCTCATTACCACACAAGGAAAACCAATCTAAAGGTTAAGGCTACTTGGGTAGCAAGGGGAAAGAGTGGAGTCCTAGGGAGATAGTTTCCTTATTTCTAGCCCATTTGACAAGTTTCATTTAGCACCTAGGGAATTCATCTAGTTTAACTCCTTCAAGTGCCTCACTAGGAGCAATTACCTTCTCTCGTTTTACTTTTTTCTCATTGTCAATTAAGTAACTTGAGTAATTTGAGTTTCGAATCTTGGTAAAAACACCAAATTCCCCTGGGATGATACCCCTACTTACCTTAAAGTACACTACAACTCCGTGCGCTTGTGGGTAATTAAGGGTTACAAATTGATAAACTCTTAGTTTTACAACAGTTGTTAATTGACATGTTATAAAGTGAAAATGGTAATCATCGATATAGAAAAGGGAAAATGAAAACCATGGATGTGTTTAGCTTGCCTGAAAATGAAAGGATAAAGGTGTTGACTTATGAGTGCACCGGTTAGCCGGAGGATTATTCGGCTACTGTCATGTCAACTTTTATTGGAACTCTTACTCGGAATTCTACTTTATGCCCATTTAACTTCCCCAATTAGAATGCTAAAGGATTTGGCCAATTCAAGGAGGCTATTCTTACAACTGTATATGTAAGTACCATTTTGAGTATGAAAGTGTATTAGGCTTGCAATGAAAGATTAATTCTGCTTATTTCATTTTTTGTTTTCCAGAAAAAATTTTCTTGCCCTCTAGGTTTTTCACATTATATATTGCAAAAAGTGGGTAATTCTTGGAGGGAACATAAGGCGAAGTTGAAAAGGAAATACTATAAACCATGGGACAAGAGTATGGATGAAAAAATAAGAGAGAAGCCGGAATATGTTGAAGCATCACAATGGGCTGCGCTAGTGGCAAAATGGTTTAATATAGAGTACTGGGCATTTTACCAATAGTTAAAATGATTTAAGTATTTCCACATATTGGTTATTTACTCTTAAACTTTCAACCGTAATCCTAGGGAGTTTGTGCTAGAAACATTGAAAATAGGAAGAAGATGACCACTCCACACACCATGGGAAGAAAAAGTTATGCACAAAAGAGGAAACAAATAGTATGTAAGCTATATTCCTCATATATGTATGTTTTTAGTTTCTGGTTCAGTTTTTCCTATGCACAATTATCTATTTAATTGTTAAGCTTCAACTTTTAGTGTTTGGTTATTTGTTGGGCAATTCCCTATGATCAAGGGCGATGAAAAAAAGTTGAAAAAAAAAGTGATTTCCTCGTTGCTCATAAATATAGATTCTTTAATTGTAGCTTATTACGACCACGTTAGTTGGTAATTGACTTATCGTGTGCCATGTTTTCCCCATCCACGCATGCACTAAGAATTGGAATAAAATGACTGAAAATGTTAACTTTTATTTGCTTCAAGAGAAAAAATATTGTCAAGGATCCCACTCGAATAGAATTATGGTCAGAGTGTCAAAAGAGTCAAGATGGAAGTTTGCATCCAGATTCTGAAGAGTGGGTGGTAATTTGTAGCCTTTTTTATGCATGTGTGTGTGTGTGTATTTGTTTCAAATCTTGGGAAAAAAAAAATAAAAAGATGTATGTTTGACTTAAAACAGGTTAGGACCAAAACAATAGCAGACTCTTCTAGCCGTTCAAGCACTACGTCGGATGTTGCTTTTACTAAAGTTTTTGGTGTTGAGCATAGTGGGCGTGTTCGAGGTATGGGTTTTGGAGTTACCCCCACGACATACTTTGGGCCAAGCCATTCAAGGGGTTGTTTATCCCAGGTTAACATGCATGGGGAACAAGCAGCAACGAAAGCAGAACTTCAACAACTTGCTGCTTAGATCGATTCTCAATTCAATGCTTTATTCTCTCTTCTTGCACAAAAGGATAACTCAAATCAAGTACAATTGGTAACATCAATTTCGAAATACATTTCCTGATTGACACACACACACACACATATATATACAGGAGATTAACTTTATAAAACATAATCATACATTTTTGTTTATAACTTTGAGGTTTTCCTACTAATCCCGGGAGCGGTGCTAGAGAAGCTTTCCATTCGTCGCAATTGAGCGATGATGATGATGCCCATGAAGATGATTAGATATTATATGCGGTACTTGTGAACTTAGGTTGACATTTCTTGGATATTATCTCCTATGTTTAATACTTATGCGGTTTAAATCTTTTGTTTTGTTGGATTATTTGAACATTCTAGACATTGAATGCTATATATTAATGATGAATGTTTTTTCTATTAATCACGATTTAGTTTTTATTTTTCTATGTTTAAGTGGTATTATTACACAAAGTATTAGGTATTTATTATAACACATGCGAAATGGTGTAAAGAATCCAGCTTTAAACAAGTAAATTATATACAAATCAAAATAGTTGACAGTGTGAAGTTGAAAAACACACAAATAATTCCTTACAAGTGATCAACAAAGACAATCACAGAAGCAACATATTGACGCGGTCGACCGCTTTAAGTAATTGGACAAGTTTGTAGTCTTAGAATCAGTTAGCTACTTTGATGCGAACCCCGATGGTATAAAGACCATGAAACGCGCCCAAGATGTTTTTCAAGCTCCACAAGACATCAAAGAGACTAGGTTTGAAGACCCCCACCCCTAATCAACCTGTGACTAGAAACGAGAAGTATAACAACACCAAGAACACAAGCACACTTGTGCACCAAGGTAGTCCACAAAGAACTAAAGAGAAAATCTCTCCAAAGTAACAATATTATTTCATGTCAAGGCTGTTGTTTTACAACCAGAATATATGCCTATTTATAGGCCTAAACTAGGGTAAAAGACTCAGCAAAATTCGCAGCCCAAGTCACCTAGGAAACCTAGATACAAAAGACTTAAGAAAGCCTAGTCAAACTAGGATTCCTACACCCTTTTAACACATGTTTAAGGTGTGCAGCGAATTCCATTTATCCTAAGTGACCTGAATCACTTCCATGGCTTAAATAACATCCTAAATAATGTAAATAAGTAGGAAAATAAAATAAAATACGTTACAACACAAGATTGGCCATAAAAACCCCAAAATAGTCTTCTCGGGTGGTTCTGGCTTGTGTCTTCAACTTCAAGCTAAAATTCGAACTTGATACAGCCATGATTTCTCAAAATGCAAAGCATGAAAGTTTTAGATCTATTTCTTAGCTTTGAAATGACACCTGAATCACATAAAACGGACATCTAAATCCAAAGATATGCCCAAAATACGGCAACTGCTTCTGTACTAGTGATGACTCACAAATCGCGAATTTGAAGCTAAATTGGACCTCCTTAACGTGCAAACTGGGTTTGATGGTATTCATATGATTTGTAGCTCCAGATGTTATATTTCCAATGAATTAAGAATCACTCAATTCTGATCTATTTAGCTCAAGATATGATTTTCTACCAGAACATCGCCAATCTGTCAACATCCAAGCTTGGCCATCATCTCCATATGATTCCTTCCATGTTCCAGCAGCTCCTTGTGAAATTCCAAGAGCATTCTCCATGAAAAAGCTTGAGACAAAAGCTTGAAGTGCACTAGTGAGCTCCTTAGCCTTCTTCCTTGTCAATGGTCCGCTAGTTATCTTCAATGGATCCTTATCATCATTGGTTGTGAATTCTTTGATCGTATCAGCTCCCCCCTCTTTAGAAGGATTCGTCCTTGAATCAAAACCTACATTAGAAAAGGGAATTGATTCAATAACAATGAAGTGATCAACACATAAGCACTTACCTTTCACATAAGCACCAATAGCTTGTGTATGGAGCTTTAATCTTGTGAAAAACCTGAACTAATATCCAAATGCAATGATACCTCCTGGTTCAAAAACAAAGTTAGAAGCAATTAGCACAAAAAATCTGAATATTTTCACAATTTTCATCTTAACTCTAAGCTATGAAGTGATCAACACATAAGCACTTACCTTTCACATAAGCACCAATAGCTTGTGTATGGAGCTTTAATCTTATGAAAAACCTGAACCAATATCCAAATGCAATGATACCTCCAGGTTCAAAAACAAAGTTAGAAGCAATTAGCACAAAAAATCTGAATATTTGCACAATTTTCATCTTAACTCTAAGCACCACTTTCATTGCCTTTGCCATCTCAAAAACATTACTCTCACAACTAGAAAAAGTGTTGGAATAATTTACCTTAAGGATGCTGTATGCACTAAAAAAAATGGACCTAAACTCACACAAGTATTATGGTTATGAAAAACACAAGTTATGCATGTCAAGACAATAGTTTGCATCAGCCATTCAAGCAAACAAGAATTGAACACAATGCGGCCTAAACTAATAACCAAACAAGGATGCACAAATTTCACAAAAATCCTAAGCATTTGAAATGAAACAAGAACAAACTTATTTTTGTATGTGTATGCACCACAATGCACGAAATTTGTGAATGGGGTGTGACACAAAACAAAGGACTCAACACATCTCCTTAAAAGGCTGAATTTAAATCTAGAATTTTCACTCAAAATAAATACTTTCAAGTTCGGACATAAAGCAAAAACATCAATGCTGAAAAGTTTGTGTAATGCATGTGTCAAGATAAAGAAATGCTTGCTGGAAATTAAAGATTGACACACAAAAATGGGCTGAATATAAATGGGAAACAAAGAAATATGTAATGCATGTATAACAACCATTTTATGCATGAAAAATTCCAAAGAAATAGATTTTACATGAGACGGAACAAAACAATGTGAGACGGATGCAAAACAAACAAATTCAAAAACAAAAGACACCAAAACAAATTTTTCTTTAGAGAAACTCAAGCAATTCCAAAGAGGATTTGAGGAAACCGAAGAATTAGAAGCTTTAAAACCATATTTTGTCAAAGTTTCATGTTTACTTCCTTCTCTTAATCTAGTTTCATGAAAACCATTATTCAAAATAACATTGCAAGCAAACACACATTGTTTGAGATTTTCATGCAAAACTACATCAAATCTAGGTGTTAAGAAGAAATACATTACAGTGGTTGGACTTAGTCTCCAAGTATCTTCCTTTGGTGTAGGAACCTAGCAAAATTTTCACCTTTGCACTCAATGGCTTCGGGTGGAGTTGCAACAATTTCATCCCCTTGAACCATAGGATAAGAAACAATGTTAGGCAAACTTTTGCATATGAAATCACTTGGACTTACCTCAAATTGTTCCTTTTCAACCTCCTTCATTGGTTTGATGCATGGGACATGGCTTAGACTATTAGGAACACCAACTTCTTGGATTGGCAGCAACTCACTTAATTCTTGTAACTTATCTCCACTTAAGTCCTAACAAGAAGACAACACAACACTAGAAAAATACTTTGTTATGTTAGATGAAAGTATGGCTTCTCTGTAGGTCTTTCTCTCTTCACTCGGCTTGGGTTCATTGCACTCTTGTCTTCTCTCAACTTCACACTCAATTTCTTCTCTCGGGAACTCTCCACTCTTCTTCCCCTCACGTTCACTCTTCTCACTTAATCTTTCAATTGTTCTCTCGGCTTTCCCCTCATCACTCTTGCCCTCAACTTTCCCCTTATTTACTTTTCTCTCAGCCTCACTTTGAATTTTTCTTTGATCGTCCAAGACTTGTTGTGGTGAAAGTGGTATAAGCATGATAGACTTTTCTTGTTGCAGCTGAGAAAAGATTCCTGTTTTGGCCTCCACTTTTGGCTTGGGTACATCTCTCACATCCTTGCTCCATGCTCCTCTCCATGTGGAAATTCCTCCTTGAGACATCTTGGATGCCTTTGCTCTCTTTATGCTCCTCTCAGCTTCGGTGGCATGGTGAAGCAAGTCCTCCATATTGAAATAAGGCACCATTTTCACTCTGTTGGCAATCTCAGGATTGAGACCATTAATGAATCTAGCAATGGTGGTCTCCTCATCCTCCATGATGTTGGCTCGGGTCAAGGTCATCTCCAAGTCTTTATGGTAGTCCTCCACACTTCTTTGGCCTTGCACTAGCTTTTAAAGCTTGAGGCGTTGATCTTTAGTGTAGTGGCTAGGAACAAATCTCCTCCTCATCAAGGCTTTAAGGGCTCTCCATGTGTGTATGGGCTCCTCCTCATTCCTTCTCCTAGAAGTAACATCCTAATTCCACCATACAAGAGCATAATTAGTGAACTTTATGGTAGCCAATTTAACCTTCTTTTCCTAAGAATAATGATGGCACTCAAACACCAACTTAATCTTTTGCTCCCACTCCCAATATGCATCGGTATCACTCCTCCCTTGGAAAGGTGGAATAGTAAGCTTGATGGAATTAAGGTTGTTATCCTCTCTTTGCTCCCCCCTTCTTGGAAGCCCATGGTCATGCCAATGTCCTTCTTCCTCCTCGGGTTCTTTTCTCCTTAGACCCCTCCCTGGTTACAAGATGGGATTTGGCTTCCTTGGCAATCTCAAGTCAATGTCCTCAATCCTCCCCACAAGTCTATTGAGAGTGTCTTGAAATTCTCTCATGGTAGGCTCCCCATTGTGTCTTACTTCCATTCTCCTATCCTCCTGGCCCTCCATACTCCTGAAAACAAAGATCCTCACACACACTCACCTCACGTGTTTCACTCAAAGGATGAGCACTCAAACACTCAATTTGTTAGTGAGATATTGCTATTCAAAGAGTCCTAAAAAATTCTAAGAAAACTATCCTCAAAGCACACAAGAAAACTTGAATTCTTGAAAACAATTTTGACTCTAAAAGAGGTGGGCTAAACAAGCTTTTAAAAGACTCTAGGAAGCTCTTGCAATTGATGATCTCAAGAACCACAAAGAAAGCTTTTTGGCTCAAATCAATGGGATAGGTTTGTGGGCACAAAAACTTTAACACTTTGTGCAAACTTCTTTTGCAAGCTCTTTTCTTTCTTTTCTTTGTTCTTTCTTTTTCTTTTCTTTCTTTTTTTTTTCTCCTCTTTCTTCTTTCTTTCTTTTTTGGCTTGCTGTTTTGATGCTAAACAAACATTCTCCTTGAAATTCCTTGTTGCCAAAGACAAAAAGTCAGTTTTCTATTCGGCCAAAACAAGAAACTATTGAAATTTGTACAATTTGAAACAACTTTTGTTGTACCGAAACTTCCTCAATTTGGATCCTTTTTTTTTTTTTTTGTGTTTTCTTGACTCTAATATGCTGGAAAAAAATGAAAACGATGAAGATTAATAGGGCTAGACATGAAATAGAAAGACAAGAAATAAAAAGATCAATTGAATTAAAACTGAGAACACTAAACAACACGGCTTGGCTTCTTTTTGTTGTTTTTGTGATTTTTGGACTTGAGCAAGGATGGAATAAAAAGGACAGACCTGAAACAAGAATAAAAGGATTAAAAAAGAGGATTAAGACATGAAATTACTGGAAAAAAATTGAAAGAAAATTGAAGATAAACAACAACACAAAGATATGTCCTTCAATGGAACTTGTGGCTTTGATACCAACTGATGCGAACCCCGATGGTATAAAGACCATGAAATGCGCCAAGATGTTTTTCAAGCTCCACAAGACATCAAAGAGACTAGGTTTGAAGACCCCCACCCCTAATCAACCTGTGACTAGAAACGAGAAGTATAACAACACCAAGAACACAAGCACACTTGTGCACCAAGATAGTCCACAAAGAACCAAAGAGAAAATCTCTCCAAAGTAACAATATTATTTCATGTCAAGGCTGTTGTTTTACAACCAGAATATGTGCCTATTTATAGGCCTAAACTAGGGTAAAATACTCAGCAAAATTCGCAGCCCAAGTCACCTAGGAAACCTAGATACAAAAGACTTAAGAAAACCTAGCCAAACTAGGATTCCTACACCCTTTTAACACATGTTTAAGGTGTGCAGCGAATTCCATTTATTCTAAGTGACCTGAATCACTTCCATGGCTTAAATAACATCCTAAATAATGTAAATAAGTAGGAAAATAAAATAAAATACGTTACAACACAAGATTGGCCATAAAAACCCCAAAATAGTCTTCTCGGGTGGTTCTGGCTTGTGTCTTCAACTTCAAGCTAAAATTCGAACTTGATGCAGCCATGATTTCTCAAAATTCAAAGCATGAAAGTTTTAGATCTATTTCTTATCTTTGAAATGACACCTGAATCACATAAAACGGACAACTAAAGCCAAAGATATGCCCAAAATACGGCAACTGCTTCTGAACTAGTGATGACTCACAAATCGCGAATTTGAAGCTAAATTGGACCTCCTTAACGTGCAAACTGGGTTTGATGGTATTCATATGATTTGTAGCTCTAGATATTATATTTCCAATGAATTAAGAATCACTCAATTCTGATCTATTTAGCTCAAGATATGATTTTCTACCAGAACATCGCCAATCTGTCAACATCCAAGCTTGGCCATCATCTCCATATGATTCCTTCCATGTTCCAGCAGCTCCTTGCGAAATTCCAAGAGCATTCTCCATGAAAAAGCTTGAGACAAAAGCTTGAAGTGCACTAGTGAGCTCCTTAACCTTCTTCCTTGTCAATGGTCTGCTAGTTATCTTCAATGGATCCTTATCATCATTGGTTGTGCCTTCTTTGATCATATCACACTTCTAATGTATAAGAAGCACCAAATCCAGTTAGAAGTAGTTAACCATTTCGATTTCTTTTCAAAATTGATGCAGTTAACCGCGTCAATGGGTGGAGGCAATACTGAGAGTTTGTCAGTATATTAGAAGCAGTTAACCGCTTCAAAAGTGGCCACTTCAAAAATTGAAACGGTTTCTAACTACTTCATATTTATTTGAGACGAATGCCTGTAGAAGCGATTGCATAAAGAGGTCATAACCGCTTCTATGAGGTGATAAAAACTGCTTCAATAGTTTTTTTTTCTTTTAGTAGTTATAACAAGAGAAAACATTTAGGACCAAATCTGGTATTACGCCACGTCATTCTTTCTTCACTTTAGAGTAAAATTACTTACATGGTACCTAACATTTAGTCATTGTTTCGTTTTAGTCCTTAACCTATTTAATGTTCTGTTTTGGTCCTAAACCTAATAAATTTTTTTCATTTTGCTCCCTCACCAGATGAAAATCATTAACTCAAAACAATTGTTTGACAAAAACTTATGAAATTTTAATTTAAATATTCGGTAACTATCTTCCAGTGAATTTAAACAGTTTAATATTTGTTGACAGTAAATAGACAATTTAAATTAGTAGTTTTTATTTCTGAATAAAATAAGTTCAATTTATAGAGAGGAACAATGTGATTTGAATTTTTCATTAACTATAAAAAATTATTATGCAAATTAAATTTATTGTAAGATAGTTACTAAATAGTTTAAATTATGATCTAAACAATTGTTATCAGATAGATACTTTGAGTTAACAAATTTCATCAAATTGGGACCAAAATGAAACGTTTTCAATAAATTTAAGACTAAAATGAAACATAATAGGTTTGGGACTAAATCAGAAGATTCAATAGGTCATGAACTAAAAGGAAACAATGACTAGAGATTAGGGACCATTCATGAAATTTGCTCCTTCACTTTAATTATATTTCTATTTCTCATATTTCAGAAACATGCAATTTAGTTCAAACGCTTCTACGGGTCACACTTAAACAATCTAAGGCTTCTAAGGATTTCTACCTTGTAGGCCGTCACATAGGTACTAAATAAAATTTACATCCCATATAAGTCTTTAGTATGATTTACATAGGTCTTCAATAAAGATTACATATCCTTGTTTACAGTTCTAAATCAGTCACAAAAGTCTTCAATAATGTTTGCATAACCTTAATCATCATCTAAAGCATTTAGATGTTGATAAGGTTGACTCTCAAAATTATCATATTCAGATAAAGGGCAATGGTTGTCATCTTCAATATCACTGTCAGCCTCGTCACATGAATCTTGTTGAGGATTTTGCACAATAAATATCTTGAAAAGTCAACAAAAATTGATGAATTGTCAAGCTCAGCATCAACTGTCACAATTGAAGGTCTTGGAATGTCTAGCTCTTAGAGCACAACATCATCCTTGTCCTCATCATGGCACATTGAAGTGTCTATAATGTGATCATCATTTGGTACAGATAGCGATAATGCATATTGGACTATGCTTTGAGCTTTTGTTTTAATGACAGCCTACACTCTGCCTGCATATTTACTATTTGGATAAGTGCAATAGTAAACTTGTTGTGCCTAACTTGCCAGTATGAATGGTTCATTTGAACCTAACCAAGAATGGTAATCAATGTCGACCAAATCATGCTTCGAGTGACATGTGATCTCACGTGTAGTATTAAACCAAGTGCATTTAAATAAAGTAATAGCATTTTCACCATGGTATTCAATGCGAACACTTCATTCAAGATTCCATAAAAGTCAATGTAGCTATTGCTCCATGTGTCACCCAAAACACAAACACCCTAGTTTGTTGTTGTTTTGTTATGTCCATGTGAGAAAGTGTGGAACTTAAATCCGTTAACAAAACATCCATCATGTTGACACCCAATTTGTCTAGGCACTGACTTTTGTTTAAGTTTTACATTAGGAAAATTAGTTTAGGAGGCATTTTCATGTTTTGGGACTATTTGGTCATTTGTTAGGAGTTTGGGTCATTTTTTTCATTTTAGGGTTTTGCATAGTTAGTTGATCTGGTCACATTTAGGTTACATTGTTATTTTGGTCTACAAATCTTTAGAAATTTAAAGTGGCCATCTAGGGTAGGAATAGGAATTAATTTAGTTTAGGTACTAATCTGGAGCCCTAAAGGTCTTATAGGGTCAATTTAGGGACAAAGGAAAAGTTTAGGTGAAAACTGAGGGATTTTAGAAGATTCTAGGCAAAATTGGAGAGTTTGAGGCAAATCTATCAAAGTTGTGAAGATTTGGGCTAATTGGATAAATCCTGAAAGGTTTGGGCTTAATTGACAGATTAGAGAAGTTTTGGGTTAAATTGAAATTCGCACAGAATTTGGGGCAAGATTAGCAGCTTGAGAGTTTTATTGGACTTAAACTGATACTTTACCAGATTATATCCTAATCTCCTTAAATGAATTTGGATCAGTTTTAAACTAGGAAAACCTAGCTAATCTCACCTAAGACTCCCTAATATAAATATGGGTCACTATTGACATGAAAAAGGGGGAAAAATACGAAACCCTAAGCTCTCATCGAGAAAAGGTAAAACTACAGTCTGAATCACTGGTTTCTCACAGCACCTCACAAAAAACCCTAGTTTTCTCCCCACAGCGCCGCCATCCCTATCGCCCTCCTTTGGCTGCCTGACACTTCGCCTTCCACCACTGATGGTTCGCCTCCCTTCAACGTTTCAACTTCCCAGCTCCACCGCCACTACCCTCACCGTCGCCCGCTCCAACCTGCCCTCGCTGTTGTCCTCCACACCGTGCCACCGCACTAACTGCCAAAGACACCCAGGAGGAGTATCGGCCCGACCTTTAGGGGGCATTTTCATTTTTTGGGACTATTTGGTCATTTTTGTCATTTTAGAGTTTTGCATAGTTAGTTGATCTGGTCACATTTAGGTTACATTGTTATTTTGGTCTACAAATCTTTAGAAATTTAAAGTGGCCATCTAGGGTTTTGTTATTTTCGCCTTCCACCACTGACGGTTCGCCTCCTTCCAACGTTTCAACTTCACAGCTCTGCCGCCACTACCCCTACCGTCGCCCGCTCCAGCCTGCCCTCGCTGTTGCCCTCCACGGCGTGCCGCCGCACTAGCCGCCAAAGACACCCAGGAGGTGTATCGGCCCGTCCTCACGCCATCGCTATAGCCCGTGCCATCAAAGCCCAGCCGCTATGCTTCTCCTAGATGTCGCCAAAGAGGAGAGAATTAAGACCAGATCCGGTTCCCCCATCGCAACCCAACCCGACCCGTTCTCACCCAGATCCAACCCAGTCAACTCTTTTCAGCCCTTTGACCTTTTATTTAATGGATTAAATCACTAACATGTTTCTCCTTTTGTAGATAGGCCATTGACAGCAAGCTTTTGACGTTGATTATTTCACTTTGTTTATTTATCTTTCTTTCTTTATTTGTTTGTTTGGCCATGCATTAGACTTAACCATTAAATTCACTTAGGGTGTTCATTTTTTATTCTTATTTATTTATCTCTTTGTTATCTTTTATTTTCTTTTAATTTTTAGAATAGCTAGATTTTTCTTTTATTTTTATTTACATAATGCATCTAAAAAAATTACACTTAGGAAATTTCATTCCGCATGGGTTCGATAAAACCCTAGGATGAATTTAGGACGATAGTAAATTTCAAGATCCATATTCGGCTGATTCGATAGGGTCCATTGTTTGGACAAACAATTATCTAAAATTTTCAATAAAAATATATTAAGTTTAACATCCATATCCGGGTAGTCCGATAGGATTTATGGTTTGGAAATATCAAAATTTCATAAAACTAAATAAAAAAGTCAAATAGTAAAGTTTAGAAGTCCATATTTGGGTGGTTCGGTTAAAATCAATGGTTTGGATATTAACTGAAATTATTTAGGTGGGCAAAACAAAATTAAAATTAAACTAAGGTACCAATTTTGGGCGTTAGAATAAAGTTATTTTAACGTAATCGTGCTCCCAAACACCTCGAACTCTGGTAGACCATTTTTAGGTGTCCAATCGATTTAGGTGTAAACCAATTGGTGGCGACTCCCAAAAACATGTTGCTACACATCATAAGAAGTTGCTAGCAACAGGAGACCTACTAATAGTATATACAAATGTTTATCAATTGTGTTGATGTTTAGTTCACACTGCATGGGTGAAAATAAACTACAATTAAAATCCACTAACTCAAGAGATAATTGAATCATTGATTCAACTTACATATTCTTTAAACCATTTAGGAAATTGTTGGTCTCAAATTGGTTTGAGTTGTTCCTCACTAATGTCTGGTGACTTCAACCTCATAGTGTCATTGAACAATCTACAGTATTTGGACAATTAAAACCATTACAAAAAAAAAACTAAATGAATGGTTTGAATACCTTTAGAATCATTTAATTTAAAAAAATGCTTACTATGTAAACAAATTCTTATCTGATAAATTCATCAACGTCAACATAGTTAAGCAATACATATAAATGAACAAGGTGAATTTCATTAGCATCAAGTTTAACGACGTTGTTTGGATGAAGGCATATGGTGATATGTTTTGCTAAAAATTGACAATCTCCCTTCAAAATCCTCAATGCAATCCATTGCATTGCATGGCTAACAATTTAATGAGTAGAGATCTCATCTTCAAAATAATGTGAGCAAAATGTTGACATTTCCTGAATTAAATAAGCTTCCAGAATAGAGCCTTCCATTGATACTCAATTACGAACCTTCCTCTTCAGACCATGCATTTCTTTATATATAGCCAACTAGTTCTATTAAATTATTTAACCTACTAAATTATTACAATAAAAGAATAGTTAAAGAATAAATTAAGGAACTAACCTTTCAAACTTATACATCCATCAGTATTGAACTGGCCCATAAAGTTTTGCCTCATGTACTAAGTGAATAGGAAGGTGCTCCATTGAATCAAAAATTAGAGGAAATCTTAAGCTTACATATAGTCACAACAATATCCTTTTCCAACTGGTTAAGAATATCAGTCTTTAACATGGTTGCACAAATTTGTCTAAAAAATGAGCAAAACAATGGCATCCCAAATAGAATTAGTGAGAAACCCTCATAAGGCAATTGGAAGCAACCTCTGCATGAATATATGGTAATCATGACTTTTAAAATTAGTAAAAACAACATTCTGAACATTAACGGTTTGTGAAATGTTTGAAGAATATCTATCTAGAAGCTTCAACTTTTTCATCCACAAGCATATTATCTCTACTTTAGCACTGCTCAAGCTATATGATACTTTTGGCATAATTGTCAATTTACCTTTGACATCTGGTTGTAAATGTAGTGGTTTCTGTTAACTCCACAGTATTATGCAATATCTTTTTGACCTTTGATTGTGTCCTTTGTCATCCCTTTCACATTCATCAATTTATAGAACAAGTTATCAAAATAGTTTTTTTCAATATGCATGTCATCTAAGTTATGTTGTACTAATAGATGCTTCCAATATGGTAACTCCCAAAAGATATTAAACTTTAACCAATTATGTGTGTCCTTGAACCCAATAGCTCTTAGTCTTCTATCAATCACCTCAAATGGAGGAAATCATTTGTGTCAAAGCATATCAAATATCTATTTACCTATTAAATAAGGTGGAGCAACATCTTCTACTCACTTATTCTTAAATAATGCAGTTTTTGAAAGGCAAAATGGATGATTTTGATGTAAAAATTGATGATAATAGTCAAACTAGGAGTTTTTTTTTACTGTGCTTTAAATAAAATGACTTTGTCGTAGACATGCAATAAGGAAATGCTAATCTACCATGTGTTCTCAATCCAGATAACATGCCCGACCCTAAAAAATCACTTATCGTCAACATCAAAAGCGCTCACATGATGAAATTCTGTTTTCTTGATATGTCATACACTTCAACACTTTCATTACATAATGTTTTCAATTCATCAATTAATAGTCACAAAAAAACATCAACTTTTCATCCAGGTGATCGTGGCCTAGGAATCAATAGGCTCAAAAAAATATATGGATCTTTCATGCATATTGGTAGTGGTAAATTGTAAACAATAATGAAAACAGGCCATATCAAGTATGCAGTGCTGAAATTATTATTCGAGTTAAATCCATCAGTACACAGTCCAAGACGAACATTCCTTGATTTCGCTAAAATCTTTGAAAAGTTCTAGCTGACATGTTTCCAAGTTGGAGACCGACATGGATGACATATTTTACCATCATTTGTTTCCATATTCCTATGATGCCAAGCCATGTGAATTGCAGTTTTTTATGACATATATACTCTTTTTCAAATGTTCTATGATTGGTAGGTATCGGAGGACTTTTCTTGGCATTGGACGATGACTTTTTCTTCCTTCTAATTGTATTTTGATTCTAGATTTTCCAAAAGTAGCACAATGGGTCAAGTGCTCATGATCTTCCCCATAAAATATCATGCAATAATTCACACACATATCAATCTTTACTTGAAGAAGTCCTAAACCACTCAACATCTATTTCGCACTATAAAATAAGTCGGGCAAACGTGAACTTTCTAGTAACATGGAGTTCACAGCTGATACAAACATTATTGTAGCAAACATCTAACATATTATGCTCTGATTTAATATTAAGCAATCAAGTTGTAGCAGATAATGTCGATTGCTTTTCACACCCATCCCATAATGGCTCGAAAGTATTTTTCAACATATTGAAAAAGTTTTGTGCATTTTCATTTGGTAATTCTTTTGCAACCTTCATAAACCATTTGTTCATATGGGTTTACATTTATTGCCAAATTACTAGTGCCAAGATTCCCACACACTGAGTCTATCAAAGTTTCACCCGTATATGGAACACTCAGTAAGGATTTTCTATGACATCACTAAATATAATAATCCTCCACAGATCCATAATGAAGTACATGTGCTGACACTGTATCTCTCCAATGATAATGTCCATTTCGACATTTTTTACATGGGCACTTAATTGATGATCCTTCAGGAACATAAAGATAAGCAAAATCCAAAAATTTTGTAAGACCATCTAAGAACCTAACATTGGCAAACCCATTTGTAGCACATCGACTTTCATACATTCAATTTTTTTATCCATCCTTGTGCACACTAAAAAATTCAATAGAAAAAAATTGTGTGTGTGTGTGTATGTGTAAGCATAAATGAAAAAAAGTAAGTAGCTTACATGCATCAATGGATGATAAACCCAACATTACCTAAACCTAACATATGATCCTAAAACCCAACATTACCTAAACCTAACACATGATCTTAAAAGGTAATGGCCTTATACCATTCAAAATTGCATAGTCTCTATTTTCATCACTTTACATATGTTGTGTATATGTCCACCGTTGAGAAAATGTTGGCAGCATTTCCCCTTAGTTCTTCAGATACATTCTTTCTAATGTTAAAACACCAGATCATGCATCCGAGGAACAAATGTGGGATTTACACAATCCAACGTTTTCTCACATGGAAATAAGCACACTAAAATTTAAAAGTGATGATGACTATGCAATTTTGAATTGTCCACTTTAGACAATCCATGATTATTGTGATTACAACTTTTGCCCCATATGTGTAGTCATCAATTATGATGAACAAACATATGTTTACAAATGTTGTACATCACATAATCTAAGACGAGAATTCTAAGGTTCACACTACATGATAAATAAAAAAACCCATAACAGAAAAATTAAGTGCAAACTTCTTAAACTATAAATTATTAAGAAAAAGAAAAAATACCTCAACTATTGAATTGCATGACTAACTTGAGTCCTAATGTGTGTGAAAAATGGAAACAAAATTTTTGCACTTATGGGCTGTGAGGGGATTCATAATAGAGTGTAGTGGCAGTTTGGTCGCATTGACCATAAGCAACCAAGTTGAAACCAAATAAAGATTGAACTAAGAATCGGCTGTTAACTGGTCTCGATACGGTCCTTAACTATGTCTAACTTGGCGGGAAATATTCCTGCTGAAGCATAAAACCAACATCATACCATATAGAGACCAAAAAAATTACTCTTAAACTAGTCTCTTAAGTTGGCAGGGACAATTCCCACCGAAAATATAAGACTATTATACCATCATATAGAGACCAAATTAAAATTGGTCTTAAACTAGTCTCCTAGTTAGCGGGAACAATTCCCACAGAAAAAATAACACTATTATACCACCATTTAGAGACCAATTTAAAATTGGTCTCAAACTAGTCTGATTAGCTGGCAGGAAAAATTCTTGCCAAAAGTATAAGACCATTGTACGACAGAAAGCACTTTGGCTTCTTATTGGTTGCAAAAGGACCTATATTTTTGCGTCTAAGACCATTATGCGACCAAAATTTACATGGGAGAGGTTTGTGTAAAAAAGAATTGATTATTTACCGACAAAATATGTGGAAACTAGATTTTTTTGGTCTTAGTTCGGTCGTAATTTAATGATTTATTTTGCTCATCCTTTCTTTCTGACCATAACGCGACTGGTTTTTTACTAACCAAATGGTGGTTGCACTTTTTGTCTCATGTTCCAAAAATTCTAGTAGTGTATATGGGGTGTTTGTTTGGTGTCAGAATTGAGGTGTGATGTCCTAATCTCCACCATAACCGGTTTTCCAACCAATAGTGCCAAGTTGATATGGAAATGATCAATTTGGAAGCATTGCCCCTAAAGGTCAACACACCCGGTGTAGAGTGAATAGGTCAAGCTCGTGCTAGACCCTCAATAGGCTGTACAATATAATGGGCCAGAGTCCATTTGGGTATCTCATTCAATCCACTATTAAATGACAAACTTAGATCAAGATCAATATACCAACAAAGAACCTTTCTCGTAAAGAATTGGTCCTACATATGAGTGATTATTTAGTTAATTTGGTTAAAATTGAAACAAAATTTTTGGTTAATTTCTTTTTTGGTTACGATGATAACAAGCAAAATTAACGAATTGAAAGATAGAGGATATGGGTATCTTTCTTAACCATTTAATGAGAAATAAAGTACTAAGTCTTGCTTAAGTAAAAATTGAGAAATAAAGGAATAAGCCTTGCTTTAAGAAAGAGAGAGATGAACCGAAGAGAAAAGAGCCACAGGCGGCGGCACCAAGAATCCGAATGACATTTTCGGAGGAGTTTCAATGCTTCCACAACACATCAATAACATTCTCCAGCACCAATGACGCCAATGCCTAACAACAAAACATAAGCCCCTAATAATATAAACAAATTCAAGCAATATAACCAAGACATTGAGTGGGCAATGATGTAGTGGCCGGTGGATGTAAGGGTTAGGAAATTAGGTTCGGGTTATTGACAGCTGGAGAAAATAGGTTCTTCCATTAGATAAAGAGAAAAAAATGGAAATGGAGGAAAACAAATGGCTCAAATTTTCAGCCTGGCTCTAGTGCTTCTCGGTTGGTGGTTTTTGTGATGGCCAAACCCCAATACGTACGATCAAACTTCAACTTCTCTTTTACTCAACCCCACTTCTTTTAAATCTAATTATTATTCTATGCATCTATGTTTAATTAGACATACTAACTCACTCTTAACTCTCTATATATAATCCACTTTCATTAGAAAAAATTAACAAAATTACCCCTCACCAAAAACACTCTCTCCCTTAAGAAATCCTCCCTCAATTCCACCGCCACCACTAAATTTTGTCTTTACTCGCATCTGAATGCGTGTCAAAGATAAAAATGCAAAATGTCTAAAGCAATCAAGAAAAGTGTGTAAACAAGTACGTATAAGTATCTGAAATAATATGTAGACTATTTGTTCTTTTCAATAATATGTAAACTATTTGTTCTCTTCAATAATACGTAAACATGTAGAAATATTTGAATAAATATGTTAAAATGTCTATAGAAATAATTAAAAATGTCTAAGGAAATAATTAAAAATGCCTAAGTAATATTTAAATAATTTCTTATCTTAAAAAATGAAAGTTTTTAAATCAACAAGTGTTTGAATGACTATGTAAAAATGTCTAACAAAATATATAAAAATGACTATAACTGTATGTAAAAACTTTATTAGTTTTCAAATTAAAAGTATCTAAAAGAATAAGTCGAAGTGTCTAAAATGAATGTAAACAATATGTATAACAAATTTTTTGGACACTTGATATACTTCCTTTAGCCATCTCTGCTGCTCGTCACCTAAGTAGGCCTCCTCACTGACCAACCTCCTCATCGCTTCTCTCCCTCGACCAAGTCTCCTTGTCGCTTCTTGCTTTCAAACCAATTGCTCGATGGCCAACTCCTTTTCCCTCAGAGAGATGAAACACAACATAACGATGACAATGGTGCAACAACAGCAATGGTGCGTGGTGTAGATCGGCTAAGATCCAAAGTGATTCAAGCTAAGGACGCTAGACATCTGAGGAAAGGTGAGATGAAAGAACCATGGAAGACGACCGGTGATGATGAGCAGTGACCGAGGAGAAAGAGGAGCGCCGTGATGGCACAATGTGAGGCTCCACTTGTAGAAAGAGGAATAGTGCACTTCCTTACTCCAGTAATTGTGAACTTGATCAGGAAGGAAAAGTGCGGTGATTAGCCGTAGAAAAGCGGCGACGATGGGAGGGAGAGAAAATAACCAGTTGAGAATAGAAACTTTGGGAGGGTAAAATTGTAAAATAACCTCTATATTTAATTAGACATATTTCCATGATATCCATAGAATTTTAAATTTATCAACTTACCCATCAAAACTATAAATACATATACCAATATTTTATTTTTTCAGTTACCGAATAACTGATAATTCAAACTGGAACCAAACGTAAGTCGATATTCTTTCTATTCAATTTCAACTGAAGCTGAATTGAAAACCAAATTAACAGAACCAAAGTTTTTGAACTATTTCATTTTTTTGGCTTATTTGGTTTTAACTGAATAATGATCACCCCTAGTCTAATTGTCTAAGAAGCTATTTGGGATGCAAGAATCTTCAAACATCTCATGATCTTAGTTGCTGGATCTGTTCCTGGAAAACCAGAGTTGGCTTAACCTTCTCTATACTCCAAGAATATCCTCACCATATTCGATGCTTCATACACTCATTCTAAGTTATGATTATCATATACCACATATACGCCTAAATCATTGAGGGGAGAACTCAGAAAAGTTCAAGCAAACTAAATCCATCTATGATCTTGGAAATGTCGCAAAGTATCAGTTATGATATACGTGGCAGCTTCATCCTTCGAAACGAACAAGCTGGCAATAAGTTACGGGGATATAAAGGGCATGCATGAAAGATTAGACCTACAATTAATTGCAGTTCCACCCAAAATTTAATCTATTAAACATATTTTGCAATCTGGTTATCTTCCTTCAATATGACAAACAAAGCAATGAATTCCAATTTTGGACTGAAATCATGACTACTCTAAATTTTGTTAACCCAGTTAAGTTTTGGCTTAATATGTAGAGCTTTTGTCAAGAAAGCAGAAGCAACAACAACATAGATACGAAGATTAAGCGTTTTCCTGCTAATCCACAGATATGAAGAAAGATCAGGATTATTGCTATCACCAACCGAACCAACCTCTCAGGATCTGCAAATGCTTCTAGGATTCCCAAAATCACACAATTCAATCGAAAGAATAGATGAAATAGAAAAAAAAATGAGATAAAATAAGGAAACAAAGCACCAGTACATCAAGATCCACGTCTTGATCATCTTGACGTCAACAGATCGTTGCAATCACTCTATTGATGATACTGGTTTGGACTGGAGGAAGAAACTGGGAAAATAGGTCTAACAGAGCAAATAAATGGGCCGAACTCAGCCTTAATACAGCTACTGTAAAACGCAAGTTATTGTTCTTAATGTCAAATCAAGCCTTATGGCTTTAGTTAATGTAATGGGCAAGACTAGATGATCAAACCAGATAAAAGGATTAAGCGGCGGCAAGAAGGGATAAATCCCTTAGGCATAAGATTTTTTTCCTTTCCCTTTATTTTTCAGGGTCATGAACATTATTAGAAATTTTAAAATGTTACCAGAGACTTTAAATTTATATACAAAATGTACTATTAGATAGTAAAATTAAGTTCTTTACACTTATTTGTTGGCCTAAATGCCTATTGCTCCCTTGAATTACAGTAACTCGGACATTTTACCCCCTAGACTATGAACCGGATCAACTCGAATCCCAAACTTTGGGAAATCGGCCAGTTTGGTCCATTAACTCACTTATTCGCTCACGTAACACCCACGTGATAAAGACGCCATGACAGAGCCTCTGACCAGAGAAATCCGCCACATCCACTCCCCGTGGGTTCATCATCATCCCAGGTTCTCTCCTGCTCGAATCCATCACAACAGCGATTGAAGCTACATCGTCGGCGCCAGTTATCTCCTGCTAAAATCCACTGCCGCGCAATTCCCCTTCAACTCGCTCCTCGCCTCCTCCCGACACTCATCAATAATCTCAACCTCAGCCGGCACCCAAGACACAGCAACCCCAGCTGGTTCTATTCTGGGTTTCCCCTAGACTCGAAGCTCTCGATGGTGGCGGTGGCAGTGGCTAGTCCACCGTCCCCTCCGTCCAGTCTCTCAACCCCTTCTTCAATTGCTCAAATTCACTTAGGCATTTCATCGAATATATCATAAGCATCTCTATAGATTGCAGCAAATCGAAATCACAACATATAGAATTCGACATTTCACGCAAAATTTGAGTTCAATCTACGTATCCCAGTTAGCTGATTCCTCTTCCCTAACCCAATACTTGCGCAACCACCGTAACCAAACCAAAATCAATCGAAACCGCAACCCAACCCAATACGTATCTACCATCGCTAGCCGCAAGCTCTCCATCTTTCTCATGCAGGGGATACGGCTTCTAAGGAGGGCGATTTGATTCGATGGTACACAAAAGCATCCGCACAACGAGACCGAGGTTGACAAAGAAGTCATCTTTCTCGTGCCAGGGCTGTGGCCGCTTGCCGGAGGAATCCCTGAACCTGCATTTCTTCGAGTGACGGAGGTCGCCCGAGCCAACCGGGTTGTTGCTGCTCCGTTAAGTAAGTCACGCCGTTCATGTCACGTGAGATTGAACCTGAGTTAAAGAACTCAACTGGCCGATTTTACATAGTTAAGGGTTCGATCTAATTCGTTCTGTAGTTCAGGGTGCAAAGTGTCCGAGTTAGTATAGTTCAAGGGAGCAATAGGGATTTTGGCCTTTATTTGTTCTTTATTTTGAGGGTAGATTAGCCTTTTCCCCTTATTTTCTATGTAATAAAGCTTGAATATGTTTTTATAAACAAACAGAGTTACCGAATGGCAATTTGCAAGTGCAAATTTACCTATCCGCTTAAATGGGTAGTCCCTATTTATTCCCCACTCAACTTATATTTTTTTTTATGTATTTTGAGTAAAAAAAATATAAACAAAAAGAAACATCAATTTGGAAACGCTGACAGAGGCTCTATTGATTTATTCTTAATGAAGTTATTATGATTACTTTGTTTAAAAAAATGCAGGGTAAAAAGCGTATGTCTTGAAACTACGGCACGAAATGCCCATTTCTGGCCACATTCAAGTTGAAAAGGGAAAGAAAGAGATGCAGAGCGAGCATATTATGGCAATCATTTTATGAGAATTTGGGACCCTTGTCGCTGCTCGAAGGAGATTCAAACTTAAATTATGAAGGAAACTTTTTGCGTGTGGTCCTCTTGGTCTTGGGACAGCGTAAGGTGATCGTTAGGATCCCGTCATCAAGAAAAAAATCGATGCATTGGAGATAGATTGGCTTTGCCTCGGGGATGCGCAAGTGTCAGCTCTCTATACTGCAAATTCACCTGGTGGGAGAATTGGCCAAGTCACACAAAACATCTCAAAAGAGAGAGCGGGGAGTGGGAAAACAAGAGAAAGAAAGTGCCACCTTTTAAAATTAGGCCGCAAACCAGGGACAGGTGGCTTGCTCTCAGCTCATAGATAACTAATCATCACAAACTTCCTCACCCAAAACGGACAAAAATGAAAAATGTGAGGACAAAAACGACATTCAATCCAATGCCAAACTTTACCTGTCAGCGTTCTCCTCACCCACTTCTCCTTTTACATACATACATACATACATACATACGTGTTTGTGTGTAGATTTTTCCTATTCAAGAATTCAAATTATTCCTCAATCTTTCTTCATTTATATATAGAAACAAATATGCTAAATAGTAAAGTACCAATTAAAGACACGGTTGTAAATTGCATGGAACTTTTTTGTTTTCCTACCAGGCAAATGATCATAGGCTTCTTCACAGACTCGTCCTTCTGAGATGAAAACCAACTTAAACGAACGGGAAGGTCCAGAGTGAGAAACACTCTCTTCTCTCTCCAGAACTTTGGTGGTCATAATGAGATTTGTTGCAGAAATTTATATTTTGATTGAGAAAAAATCTTTAAAGTTCTTACAGAATAGGTGGAAAAGTAGAATGTGGTTAGAATTGTTGAATTTGGCTGTCGTTATCAGAGTTCAATTGATCTTAAGGGGAATGAGATTAATTGGTTTATCTCGTGTTGGAAGGAGAACATAGCAATGTTCAAGATGCAAGGGGAAGAAGATGTCACGACAATCGAACTGGCAGGACTTGTTTTTATCTTTCAAGGAAAATTATAGTAGATGTTTTCTCTAGTTGTCTGAAGTCAGAAGATCAAGCTGTTCTAATATGATCATCTTGGAAGGAGTTAGTTCACAAGGGTGGTGTTGGTTTAAGTAGTTGTTGGTCTCTCTGGCTGGCAAAGATTGGAAAGACGGGGGCGGTGACTGTGGGTGCAAGCATAGTTTGTATATCTAGCGGCCAAAGTTTGGAGTTGGTTCAGGTGACAGGCTTGGAAGAGGGAAGGAGATTGTGTGGGCTGGGGTACCGATGAAAGAACTAGTGTCTGTGTGTCGTGGCGAAGGGGAAATGGCGTCACTGAAGGAAGAATGGCAGGGGCGAAGTGGTAGAGAACTAGTGATGGTTGATGATGTGGTTGTGGAGGGAAGGAGTCTCAGTGCTGGAAAAGGCGCTAGGTGGACTGACGACGGAGCAGCCTTTGGCGGCACTGCGGGAGATCGATGGAGCCACTAGCAGAGTCCCGTATGGTGGCGGCTAGATGAATGCATCTCAAGTTCGGGTTTCAACAATGCCTTTGGAATCGGGTAGATTGTAGGGAATTAAGGCATGATCTATTTGGGTCTAAATTTGTTTCTTTAGTTGGATCTCATGGGTCGAATTTGGGAAAAGAAAGTGAGTTAGCATCTTTAAAAAGGGGCCAATATTAGTAAGGTTGATTTTAGGGCAGGAAAATAAATTGATAAGGATGTGCCATGTACCGGGTCCTCAAGCTGGGGGTTGGTGTGTTTAAGAGGTTTGGGTCACTCATTGGATGGGTGTAATGAACTTGCTTTGGAAATCTTAAAAAATCTTGACAATGTACATATTTAGAGAAAGGGATACAAGAAGATGGGCATTTAGTCAAAGGATTGGTCATTAAAAAGTGAAATTAAATGTTTGGAATGGGGGATTAAGTCTTCAAAAAGAATTATGAAAAACCTACCAGTATTTCATTTTCTACCAAGATATGAATTTTTCAAAGGTTTTGAGTTTTGGATATGAGTGTAGGCTTTGTTTTGGGCTTGAGTTATATACTTAGGCTCTAGTTTTAAAAAAAAAAATTTGGGGTTGATTTATTTTGCAAGCTTTGGATTTTCTTTTCCTTGGTGTTTGGTTGTTGGAGTTTAGGGCGTTCACTTCATCATCTTTTCCTCTATGATGATATTTGTAATTGTCGAGGTTGTGGTTTGTATTTCTTGGGTTTTCGATGTTGGGTTTTGTAATTTTTGGTGTTTTCTTTAACAAAATTTTCCCTATTGTTGATGAAAATAAAAACTTTGATCTTCCAAGATTTTGAGGGTTTTAAGTGCTCTCTTCGGTACATCATGCTATATCAAATATCAACTCCTCGAACTATCAAACTATTGCTGCGGCTAGGGGAATGAGAGTCTTTAGCGGAAGCATGGGTGCGTCACAAAGAAATCTTAAAAAAACGTTGTCCTAACCATGAAATTCAAATCTGTTACCAATTGCACTCGTTCTATCATGGGAGCTTTCTTCTACCAATCCACGCCAAAGCATTTCAGCTGGAAAAGCCAATCTGAAATCTTACCACTAATTTTCTTGCTTCTGCACATATACTTGTCCTGGAGCTACTCCATATGATCATCAATATGAAGATCATCAAAAGCCTTTTTATCAGCTATCTTCAACTGTTTCAATTCTTGGTCGACGTGCTGCAATTCTAAAATCTTTGCACTTATTTCCACCTTTAGCTTTTTTTCCTATTCACTTAACATCTAAGCCTCATTTCCCATATGGTGAAATGACAAACTTATGAGAGAACTGCCTGAGAAAGAGGGTTGGGGAGAGTGAGGTTGGTTAAAAGACTATGTATCCTTTTTGCCATTCCTCTGCACAAATTACTACTCCTCCATGGAAAACCTCTAATGATAAATGTAAAAAATTTCCAATTTGGACAAACTGAATACATCTCAACCATTTTAAAGAAAAATAAGTGCACAAATTTACATTTCTCAAGTACACACCTGCAGCTATACTATTCCCCTAGTTTTTTGCAAGTCAAAGAATGCCTATCATCTTTTTGGTCAGCTGCAGCCCTGTTTGGCATTAGTGTCAGCGATTAGCGTTAGAGTTTTGAAAAAGCTATCCAATGGTAGCTTTTAGGTTTTAGCTTCAGTGTTTTCATCTCAACCGTTAAATAACTTATCCAAAACTCTAACGCTAACAACAAAAGCTATTCCCAAACGTGGCCTGCATCAGAAAACGGAGATACTTAACGTTCAATTCCTGCACTTGAATGGTTTCCAGTAACTTCATCAAATAGCTCATCCTTGATAAAATTGTCTACCATGCAAGATTTATCATAAGCAAAGGATGCATCTTCGGATGTGGAGTAGGATGACCAAGGGAGTTGAGTCCTGAGTGTAAGATCCTCCAATACGGCTTCAACTTTTTTGATGGATACAGGAACTGCTTCAAGCAACACATATGATCTGTAGTAAGCGTAACCTCAGAACAAGAAGAATAGAAACAACCAGAATTAGAAGAAAAGAAAGCAATTGCAATTGCAAGAACATATAAGAAGTGAAAAAGAGAGGAACAAATGCAAGAAAGAAAAAGAAAGCACAATGAGCTAATGAGAGATCATAGATAAATGGCCTAAAGCCATTTTCAGCTCTCAAACTTAGATGACTCGGACACTTAACCTTCTCAACATCAACTTGGTCTAACTCGCCCCCTAAACTTACAAAAAATGATACACTTTAGCCCTTTTAACTCTTGTGCCCATCACGTGACCCCTTTATCGTAAACACCTCTTGCTACCGTTTGTTTCTCATCTCTTTCTTTTCTTTTTTCTGTTTTTAGTTGATTTTATTTTGTGTTTTACTTTTAGCTCGTCATCCTTTTTGGGATTTCGCATAAACGAATTGAAGTGATTCGGACTCGAATCCCGAATTTGCTGCCGCAGTGGATGAAGAGGATTCCAAAGAAGAAGTGGACTCGGACAATGAGCATTACTATTACCAAAGTCTTTTGAACAGGATCTCGTCCCTTCACATGAACGAGGCCATCGGATGAAGAAGTGGAGAGGATGAAAGAGGCATCCAATTCGGCAATCCAAAGAGCGTTTAGGGAGGACGAGAGGTGGAGAAGTGCGTCGTTGACAGCTGAGAATGCAATGGAGTGGTTGAAGCTATACGCAGGATTTCAGCCCCTTGGTCTACCTTAATCTTTCATCCAACTGCATCCATGGCCGAATTTGTCTCCAGCTTGACCCTCCTATACAAACCTCCTATGAAAATGTGAGTCACCGGTTTGTTGAATTCTAAGTTCCCAAGATTTATTAGTTTATTTAATAGAAAATAGAAAAGAACTGTATAAAATATAGAATAACAAAGCAAATCTACTCTATCCTCTACCCACTCAACATAAACCTACCCACCGACTCCAAACGAAAGAAATATCTTACACAAGTCATAATTGGAACCATGACCAATGACATAAAATGGTCTTCATGTCGACTGGGCTGAAATCTGATCAGCGTATTAGTTTAATACCCCCTTGAACCGGCAGCAGACTCACGTCCACGAACTGTGGGATATTTTCATTCTCCATTAATGAAAATATTTCGTGGTATACACACGCACACACACACACACTTTAGAGGTACTAGCCTACATGGAAAAAATTTACATACTGTAACAATATGAGGTACAAATTATAGATGTTTCACTCGAAAGTAAAAGGCTGGACATAGGAAAAGAAAGGTCCTATGTTAACTCTTTGGTTTCTTATAAGGGTCCTTTAATTTTCTCCAACAGAGCTGCTAAACATTTTCCACAATCTCTTTGCTTCCTTATTTTTCTCCAACATGGTATATATAATGGCCTGTAAAAATGAAATTAAATCGACATATAAATCGCTTTTGTACCAAAATTTACCAAAATTCCTTCAAGCTTGTTTCTGAATTTCATTTTACATTAACAAACCTTGTAAAGAAGATTCCTATGGTCGGAAAATGGTGCTTGCTCATCTTGGAGACAATCACGATCCAACGCCTCTCTGTATTTTCCCTGCACTCATTTATCATTCGATCAATCGATCTCTACAATGAATCAAGATCATTGTTTACTTAGGGCTAATTGCAAACAGCTTAGGATTTTGTGAAATAACAATTTACCTCATTGTTTCAAAACTTATAATTTGTCTTATTGAATGTTAGCATTTTTTTCAGGGAAATCCTTTGGTGATAGATGATAGATGATAGATGCAAGAAACATGTATGTGCCATTTGTTCCTACGGTACAGCAACAAATAGCATAGACATGCCCATCACACTGTCGTCTTGTCACCTAAATTCAACCCTCTTTAGTATGTCTAATGTTAACCTTTTAAATTTTACTTTAAACTGTATAATATTTATATTGTATTAAATTTAAATTATCTATTAAGTGTTTGACGTTTACTTAACAAATTCAATTATCAATTTTTCTCCTATCAATAGAACAATCTTTTTTTCCCCATACTTCAGGAACAAAGTGTAGCTTTCAAAAATAATACAGTCACAATGCAATTTCAGCAAAACCTTGGGGAGTTATTGCATTAGCCCAATAAATCATCCGAAATCTCCAACCAAATACGATTATGTTGAACATGTATCAACATAAGTTACTTCTCTAAAGTTGTTACCGGTCAACTCCTAAGCTTTCTCCCGCCTACTAAAAATAAACTTTCTTGCTCTTACCTGACAAATGAGAACTTCAACTAAAGTCATCTCTATATTGTACGCCGGCTCCGGTTCATTCTTATATTTTCTTAAAGCTTTCTGCAGAAGTTCCTCTGCTTCACCAGGCTTTCCATACTTCATTAGTCTGATTGCTTCCATCTACCCAAAAAAAAAAAAAAGGAATCATAATTATTAAGATTAATAGACCTTATAAAATTGTGAATCATAAGAGGGCAGGAATGGGCAGAAAATTAACCTTAAGGGCATCAACATCTTGCTTAGATGGCAATCTGGGCAGTTGTTCAAGAACTCTGCCTCTAGGTGGCTCTAATTTTCTCGAACACATATTAACAGTTACATCCAGCAATGAGCTTAGTGCCATCTTCCCAAATGATGGCATTGATTCTGATATAGATGGAGACTTCTGATAAATAAGCCTAGGCCCTGCTGCGAATGCTCTAGGATTCATCTTCCAACCACAAGTTATAACACTTACGGCGCAAGCAAACACTATAGAGGCACCTATTGCACCCTTAACCACATCCTGGTCACCTTTTTGGTTCGTGGGAGGTGTGGAAGAGTCTTCGGGTGCACGAGGCCACGGGCTAAATGAACAGCCAATCGGACGATTTGGATGGCACGAGGGGTTTGAGATGGAAGAGCAGCGGCTGAAGTTGGGATGAAGTTTTCGTGCGGTGGAGGAGAAGTGGAGGGAGAGGTTGGGATGAGGGCTATGTCCAAGCCGAAAGGCGGCAGCCATGGTTTGGGTTTGGTTGTGGGGGAGATCATTTTAACAGGGTCGTTGTTGGATTGAAGGATTTCTTTTCTTGGCTGCTGGCGGAAAGAACTGATCTGTGAAGAAAGGCATCTTTTTGTTGCTTAAGGACAGAAGTTTAGTGTATATTGGGAAAGAATCAACATTTTTTTATCGACGCAGTGGGCTTCAAATTTAGAACCAGTTTTATCTCTGTCCAACGAAATCTTAAAAAATTCCAAAAATAGATGAAATTCAATTATTAATTTTACTCCTTTATATATGGAAATTGGAAATTACATTAATCAGGAATATTGATTTTTTTTAAATATGGTATATTGATTTTGAATAGATATATTTTTTCGTATAATATTTGTGTAAATATATGTGTTAAAAAGATTGAGTTTTCAAACAAATTTGGAAATTGATAACTCCAAAATTTCGGCCCTTCCAATTAGTTGACTTATGTAAAGGTATATTGTGGACCTAAAATTAATTAGCGTTAAACCTTTAAATAATTTTAATTTATTTATAAATCGTGAAGCACAATAAAGAGGAACTAGCTTTAATACTCAGCGTTACCTTGAGATTAAATTATAAAAATATTATGGTTGAATCTAAAATACAAAGTATATGGATATCAAAAAAATAATTTAAATATTTGGTATAGCCACAAAAAAAAAATGTTAGAACTAATAAATATAATGCAATGATAATTTTAAATAAAATAATAGATAAAAATGTTATTCACCAACACGAACACTTTACAAGTAAAATAAAGTGATAGTAATATGTGTCTTGGTAGTATACGCAATAGTTTAAATAAAAATACATGCTTTTACAATTAATAATCATGTGTTATTAGGTAAATTAGTAAGAAATTATATTCAAAATGAATACAATATTCTACTAATATTACATATTATTTTAATTTTTATATAGTTCATAGTAGTAATAAAACATAAATTAGATAGGAAATTATAGAATGTCTAAATTAAGATAATTATGTAAGACATTACAAAAAAAATTTAACAATTAACAAATCCTTGAGTATAGTTTACATGTTAGCAAGAGGTGATACAAAATTTAATCTTTATGTACTGTTTACAACATTTTGGATTGGAAAGTGGAAAGAATATATACGTTAGAAAAAAGTAGAATTACTATGGTGTATCAAGCTACTAAATCATAGTCTCAGCTCCTAAAAATAAGGAAAATAAAAAAATAAGTATAAATATTTTAAGTATTAGTTCTACAAACATAGTCTCAGCTCTCTAACACCATCTGAAGACACTGAACCTGACTACACTCCAAAAACTGTCAATTCTATCTTGTATTCCTCTAGGTTTTGAGAAACATGTAAGGTAGCCAACATAGTTTATAACAACTTATTAAAAGGATGAACATACTTATGTCGAGGTATTCAAATTGTAGGTTTTAGTATATGATAAATTAGATATAAGACTAAGTACAATTAACTTAGCTTACTTTTACTAATGAAGATGGCAAAAATAACTCTATTGGCCTTGCCCTACTCAATCCTAGCCACTCAAACTTGACCTTATCCACAAAGTTTGTTATGACTTTAACTAATTTTACCTGAAATACAAGAAAACAAATTTACTGTAGAGCATCAAGCTACTAAAACATGTATGGAAAAATAAGAAAAATAAAAAGATAAGTATGAATATTTTAAATATTAATTTCAGGAACATAGTCTCAGCCCTCTAGCACAGCTACCACCCAAGGACACGAACCTAATTGCCACTCTCTCAAATTGCCAATTTTTTCTCGTATATTGTCCAAGTTTTGAGAAATCAGTAAATTACCTATTATACTTTACAACAACTTATTACAAAAAGGAACATAGCTACTTCAAGACATTCAAATAATAGACTTTGGCATAAAATAAATCAAATATAAGATTAAGTATAATTGGCCGAGCTTAGCCCCTACCAATAAGGATGATGGAATTACCCTATTGCCCCTATCCTTCCTAAACCAGGCCACTCTAACTCGACCCTATCCACATAACTTTAGGAAAGTTATGGGGTTTAACTAATTCTATTGCATCCTACCCCTCATAAATTAGTATATTTATTTCTAAATTTTTTTATTTTAAAATAAATTTATAATCTAGTGTAAAATTTTCAGTGTTACTTGATTTTATAAATTTTTATTTATTAATTATTTGTAGACATACATATTTTTTTAAAAACATATATAAAATATATAGAGAAAATGATATATATCCTATCTACCCATGGGAGCCAGGTATGAACTTACTTACATGTTGAGATGGTTTGCATTTAGCAATATCTTTCCCAAATCTTTTTCACATCTCTATCTATCAATGAAGATCCATGACCTATGACCGACTTAACCCACCCTCTCAACGAACACTTAAAAAAAACTTTCTATCAAAATAAATACATACTTTATATCAAAAAATTTGCACTCTAATGAAATTGTTGTTATTTTTTTTTCAAAGAAAAAATATTCATTACTTTTTAAGATGATTGTTTAAAAAATCAATTATCTGTTACATAGTTTAAGGTTCTAATTGAGTTAAGCCAAACCCAAATACCTTTAGCTCAAGCTTGACCGAAACTTTTTATCAATATCATAGCTTGATAACAATCATATATTAGGTGAATTCCAACTATTGGACAATTTCTATTTCAAAAAGTTAATAATAATAACAATTAATAGGCGCATGAAAAAATAAGGGGGAAGTTAATTTCCAACTCTATGGTTAGGATATAAATATTTAGCTAGACATTGAGTATTAATAATAAATTCATAAGCTAATAATATTTAGAGTAAAATTAATCTAATCAAGATCATTATAATTAATAAATAGAAATAAAAGAATTTGACCTATTCACCAAAGAAAACGATTTAACTTAAAATATTTAACTTGGCATTAATTTTTTTTGTTACATTTTATGTTTGACCATCTCCCTCATATAGTATTAGCTAGTATTAATTAACCCTTAATATAGTGCTAGCTTATTTCTTTAATTATTAACTTTTTAAAAAAATTCAAAGAAAAAATAATGAAGGAAATGGAAGAAAGTTATAATTTGAAGCTAACATAAAAAAACTCCAATCAAGAGTCCTATATTTTTGTTAAATTAACATGATTAAGTGATGAAAATAATAATAACACCATCTAATGTAAAATATATTTATAAAGTTAAAATGAAAAAATACAATAACAATTAACAAAATAAATGATAAGAAAAAAATTTCATAGCTAGTAACCAACCACACAACAAAAAAAAATTAAAATATTAAATGAAAAGAAAAAAAATGGAACAAAGAACGTGTCTACTATTGTTTATTAGTTTAGATTGGTTTTCAATATGTACTCATATATTTAGGAAAATTTATAATAGGAATGAGAAAATTTTAAGATAAAAGTTTAAGAAGTGCTAAAGGTAATAATATTAACACACTGCATAATGCAGTTTAACTTTTTTGTATAATGCATAGTTGACCAAATTAACTTAAAATAAAAAAATGCTGATATTAGTTTGATGTATTTATTCAATAAAAAAAAGCACAATTTTGAAAATCATACTAGAATTTTAGATTGAATTCAAGCCTTTAAAATTAAATAAAAAAACTAATACCTTTTACCATTGAGAATAATAAAACTATTTTGGTAAGTGTTAAATTATTTTTTATATTTTTTTAATATGAATTAAATGTTAATAAATGTCAGTTTGATTTTATTTTGGAAACAATTAATGTTGACATTCTCATTTATTTTAGAAAGCGATTCAAATTTACAATTATTTGAAAAATTAATTGTTTTCTTTTTATGAAAATAGGTGCTAATTGATGTGATCTTTTTATTTTAGACAATAAAATATTTCCTCATGAACAAATTATTCTTGTTACGTAAAATATCTTGCCTATTAAATTTCTATAATAGAGAAGTAGTATGGAGGTTTTAGAATAAATATTAAAGATTATGATATTATTGCCAAAATTAATGTTTTCTTACTAATTACATTATATGTATAGGATTTTAAAGAGCTTCCCTTTTCATGTGAAGTTAAAGTGTGAATTTATGTGCAAAAATATACTATAAAAAACTATTTTAAATATGTTAATTTGTGAGAGATCGCAAATACAACAAGAGAATATTGAAAAAAATGTTCCCAAAAGTATTTTGATGGATATTTTTTGTACCAAAATTATAAAATCTTGATATTGATTAGTAAATGAAAAAGTATACAAAAAAAATGTCTTTTACGGTGATAGCATGACCATTGTACATTTATGGGCTTTACATAATTATATTTATCATAGGTTAAACTGACTAAATAGTATAATTACAATAATAAGAATTTATGGGTTTTACATAATGAAAATGATACACTTAGAAGATGTTAAAAAAATGAAAAAGTAGCATATTATCAAATATAAATAAAAAAATTAACATATATTATACAACATAGATTATTTTTCTTTTTCCTTATCTCCCATTAACTCGTTTTCATGTCTCTATTTTATTTTTGTATCTTCCATGACATAGCTTCCAAGTTTGTCCTTGAATATGAAAATGATGACAAATTAATAATTTTTAAAAGAAGATCTAACAATATAGATAAAATTTAGTTAGAATTGCAATCCAAAAGAGAAAATGTTATAACTCAAATCTTGAAAACATACAAAATAAAAATTTCATAGGATTGAAATGTATCACTGCACAATAATATTGTATCAATCAAAATAGGTTTCCAAAATAAAAGAATACATACATACATATATACATACATACATACATACATACATACACACACACATAGAGAAAGAAGAAGAAAAAGAAAAAGAAGCATGAATCTAAGACATCAATGAAAAAGAATAATGCATAATTTCAATCTTGAAAAATATGATTTTTCTAAATAAAAATAGGAGAGATGCTTACATTTGTGTAAGGTTTGTAAGATTATGATGTGTTAATATATATGAAGAAAAATATGAAAGGAAAGACATCAATTTTCCAAAATATGATACATAACATATGGCTAATAAAATAAACAGAGTATTTATTTATGGAAGTTATATATTTAAAAGATTGAGTTTTCAAATTCAATTAATATGTATAAATTTCAGAATTAATATATAGTTGACTTTGTTTTTAAGTATCATGGTAATTAAAAAATAAGAAATTTAATTTTATAGTTAATGGAAGGATAAAATTAGAACATCAGTATAAAAAATGAGAGGTGGCAGCGTAAAAGTAAAAACACATCATATTGGATTAAGGAAAAGACTATTCCAACCCTTGATATGATCCTACTTTATATATTAATAGTAGATTTGGACAAAAAAAAAAGGTTAACAACAATTCTAAGTATGCTTGGACTGACACAATTTAAAAAATAACATATAAGAATTTTATATTCAAAATGTATTCAAAATTGAGAAGAACAATTAATGATCATTTATGGAATTACATTGTAAATGTGAGGGTAAGATTGTTATAAATGGGAGTTTGATTTTTTTTTTTTTTTTTGTGTAATCTTTATGTAAATATATGTTAAAAAGATTGAATTTTCAAATAAATTTAAAATTTGATTAACTTCAGAATTTTGGCCCTTCTAATTAGTTGAACTTATATATTTGTAAAGATATATTGTACAATAGTTTTCCTAAAACTAATTAGTGTTAAACTTTTAAATAATTGCCATAAATTGTGAAATCTAACAAGAGGAATTTGGCCAAAAAAAAATAACAGCAATTTACTATTAATATATAAAGTAGGATCATATCAATCGTTAATATCATTTTTTTTCCTTAATTGATCATATCTGGTATATTTTAATCTCATGTTGCCACCTATCATTTTTTACATCAACGTTCCAATTACCACATGCTCCGTAAAATTACTTTTCTTCGCCTTTGGATTTATTTGTGCTCTTTACTTTTTAAATTACCATGATTTAAGCATTAATGGATTCCTTATCAAACATTTGACTTCAAATTTGTCTTTCCCTTAGTTATGCGGATGTGCCTTGACCGGGCTATGTCGGATTTGACCACAAGCCGGTCTTGGTTAACCCAGTCCGTTGAACACCTCTAGATCTAAGCACCTACAGCTACTATCTTTCTCAATATCTATAGGCAAGGGCAAAGCTAGAAAATTTCTTAAATGAGGGTAACAATTATGTACTAAAAACAATGAGTACAAATAGTTAAATATTTTAAAGAATTATGGATCAAACTGCTTAATCATTGTAAACTTATGTATAATATGTATAATTTTTTGAAAATTAAGTGTGGGCAATTGCCCCTGCTTAAATGTATGTGTTGTTGCTCTAATTATGAGTCAAATTTTTATTCTCCAATTTTTTTGGTTGTAGGTATTCTGTGCTCGTTTATTTGGTTGTTTGCTTGTCGATTTTAGAGATGCGACCAAACTGTCCAGGGTTTAATCGAAGGAGAGATTTAGGTCCTCAATCTTATTTTATTTTTGGTATTCAAAATCAAGTGTTTATTGGCAACACTTCCCTCGATACTCAAATATGTAATAACCCTAAAAATTAAGGAAAAAAATTACCAAATTACCCTAAATGTGAAAATTATCATTTTACCTCAAGGTCATTTTTATAATTTTACCTATCAATTTAGAAAATTAATGTAAAACTCAAAATCTTGATCCTTAGATGCTTCCTTTAGTGGTCACTAAGTCAAATTCTAAGCCGAAAACTCAAAGTCATCTTCTTTAAGCTAAGGACATTTTTTTCCTTTTCCAACCGAGCATCAAATGGAAAATCTAAGAACACCATTGAATTCTTCTTGTGGAAATGAATCAAAATAAATTTGTCTTACTCAATTCTGAATTCGTTCGCTTAGATTTCCAAAATTTAGTCTATGCACGTGCACGGTTTTAACTAGATTCGTGCTTTTATTACATGGGATAATTTCTCACTTAACCCTAATTTCCATCTTATAAAATATTCCAGCCACATACTCCTAGTATAATTCTTACAATCTTTAATTTTAAAACTTACCCTATCAATCTTTTTCCTATTTAATTACATTGGCCATCATTAACCTATTACTATATTTGTTATTCTTTTCTTTTCCACACTTTTAATCACCTTGGAGTTTAATTCAATCCTAAATTTCCAAGAATCCTGCTCCTCTTCCATTCTGCTAGCAATACAGCCACCATGTTCGCTTAAACAATAACCACAAAAATAAGTGATTTTGGCAAGAAAGTCGTGGACAACCTTTACTACTCTTCGTGGGGTTGTTTGTCTTCACTTATTCCTCCATCAAAATGGTGTAAGTACAGCCCTTCATGCTTTGATTATTTTTATTCTAGATTGTTAGAACATTAATTTATGCCCTAATCTTGCCTAGGTTCATTAAATTTAAGAGAAACTCCATCAGGACACAAAAACGATCATACGTATACTGGTGAATCCAAATTCATTTGTGTGAGTCTAAATCCATCCGTATCACTCTTTTATTTTTATTTCTAGCACATAAATCTATTAAATTTATGATGTATTTCCTTGGTAGGTTCTTCCCTATTCAAAATTTTATGCTTGTGCACTCATTTCCAGTGCAATCAAACCCCTACTTGCACCGGAGCCCTAGTAAGCCACTGTAGTTTTTTTAAAATTCTTTTAGCTACCAATTTCAAATCTTAAAACCCAAATAAGTCTCTTGTCCTAACTGTGCATGTTGTTACAAAGGGCTAGGAAATGCTTACCGAAAAGTTTAGCACTTCATTAGACTCCTGGAGCGCCAGAGATCCCAAAAACACATCTGTAATTGAAGTGAAACTTTGTCCTTGCAAGTTTGTTTTTTACAGCCATGAAATGATCATATAACTCATTGTGTTGGCTTCTGTAATTTTAGGATCTTTATAAAGAAAGGCTTCCAATGCAATTCCGAGTAGGTATGAGGACACTAGAGACTCCACAAAACCATTTTTGCCCACTAGGTAAAATTTTGGTCTAGATATCAAGAATGTGAATCTTCCAAGTACCATTTAGGAAATTTTCAAATTTTAGCATATTTTCTAATTTTCTATCTTACTAATATTTTGTAGGACCGTTCTAGGAAATCGCCTTGAATCGCTATGTTATTCCATACTAGGTAAGGGGGAAGAGCAGGTTATTTCTTGTGGGCCCTCTTAAGCCCAAAATAAGTATCAACCTGAATAATAAATTTCAAGTAAAAAATTAGGATAAACAAAATCTTGAAATGCGTGAGAAACATTGGTAGGGTAATTAATTACTTTTCTAGAAATTTATTTTATTTTATTTTAATTCTCTTCCATTAAGATGTAATTTTTGTTGGTTGGTTCAATGGTTGTAATAATGTGATATATGATGTATGCTTGGCATTAGCATGTATGCTTGGCATTAGCATCATAGTAGGACCATTTGCAACAATAATTAATTTAGGAGTATGTTAGGACTACTTGAACAAACCCGTTAGTACCACGGTTAGGGCCAGTAAGACAAACACTGCTAGTACCATGTTTAGGGCCGACAAGCTTGCTAGTAGCATAATGAGATTGAAAGTAACTACTAGTGGTATGTTAGGGCCGTAATAAGTTACTATAAGCCAGTAAATAAAGAGTTAGGAGCGTAAATGCTAAATAACAAACTTAGAAAGAATTCATGAGAGATGAAATGAACACTTATCATAAATACACTTAAAAAGATATCATTGATTGTTATATCGTCATGTAACACTAACCTAAGATAACAAGATAAAAGAAATAAGATGCACTAGAATCATGACACTCTACTAAAAAAGGGCTAAAATAAAATGAGATATCATCATGCATCAATTTGTTGTTGCATATGATTGATGTTTGTCATACACAAGATTGCATTAAGTAAAAGATTTGACAAGTAAGAGAAAACACGAGGCATGCAAGGTTGGTGACAGACCATATCTGCATGACTTGATGAGCCGTAAATTTAGAAGAGATGTTCAAAATGAACAATTCAAACCCGAGAGGCATGTTAGGGTCGCAGCGGACAATTCTTAGTCATGACCCGATATTGTTATGAAGTATAGAGATATGATTTGTGTGCTATCAAACCATAGCTGGCAGGGCACTATGTTTATGGCTGGTATCACAAAAGGCCCTACCTCAGCATAGGTATCCTGAGAAGCTCTGACTTGATGACATTCCAAGTGGATGATGTACACACTCACCACCCTAGGTTCATCTGACAGCATTCAAGTATTCGATTAAATGATTGATCAATAAGATATGATTTAATCAGTAAAAGGAATTATGCATATGCATATTAGTTTAAGCATGCTAGTAGGACTTTAATATTGTTGTTATGATGTATGGAATTATTCCTTAATTAAATTTCTATAACTTAAAGTTTATTATTCATTTGTTCTTTGTTGGGGAATATTAAGACCCACTTGATGGGCCTGATACTTTCCTCTTACTAAGCAAGTTGTGCTTACCCCTGCTTTTAATATGTTTTCTTAAATGAGTACTATGATGAGACGAAGTATACTAAACCATTTGATGAGGTTCAAAATATGGAGCTGACTGGGTGAGGGTACATTGTAGCCTCTCAAAAATAAAACTAGCTAGGACTCGATTTTGTGTTATTTCATTTCTAAAAGAAACATATGGTTTGTTTAAATTTGCACATTATTCATATGTTAGTTTTTTTTGGGATTATCACTTAATTACTTTGATTTCCTTTAATTCTCTTATTATTTAGAAAATGGATTAAAAAAAAGGTTTTACCTCATATTTCTTAGATTATTTTTAATTAATTGCTTAATAACTCTGGGAAATTAAGATATTTTTCAAAATTAAAATTTATAAAATTGGTTAGCTGCAAATTTAGATATGATTTGATTTTCAATTTGTATTTCAAATTGTATTATGTATTCTTATCTTATCCTATAACCTGTATATAACTCACACTATAATACATAAAGAATAATCTTTTCGAGTCTTTTACTTCTACTTCATACTGTCAACTTCTATATAGTATCAGAGCCTACTATATTGAAATCAGTGGTTCTTTAAAATGGCAACACAACCCACTTTCACAAATGGTGACACTCGTCACAATCAAGTTAACACCAAAGAATTAGCTTCCATGGAAGGATCAATTTGAACCTCTAGTCAACAGCATGAACTTGTAAGGGCATCTAACCAGTGAGGCACCGTTGCAGACAATAGCTGTTGTAGATGGTCAGAAATTGTTAATCCTCAGTACACAGTATGAAAGAATAATGATAAAATGTTAAAGAATTTTATAATTGATACTTTTTCTGAAGGAGTTCACTCGCTAGTTATTGGATTGCCAACCTCAAAAGCTATATGGAAGTGTCTTGAAGATTCCTATGCAAATTCGTCAAAAAAAAGGGAAGCAGACCTTATGTTGCAGCTATACTAGGCTTCAAAAGGTACTAATGTTGTCTATATATATTTGCACAAGTTTAAAAGTCTTTGTGATGAACTTGCAGTTATGCAAAAACTTATTTCTAATGAGGACAAAGTAATATTTATGATAAATGGGTTAGATGCTAGGTTAGGTGCTACTTATGATGCATTCACAAGTGCAATACTTGCACGACCACCATTGCCTTCTTTTACTCAGTGTGTGAGTTCTTTAACCGCATATGAAAGACATATAAAGCACCGAATGGTTGGAAATTCTATTCCCAATGATGAATAGGCCTTCTATGCTCGAACCAATTCAAGAAATCGGAGGAACAATTGGTCTGATAAGAAGGGCAATAACATCAATAAGAGATAAAGTGACGAACGAGGTTACTTAGGTAATCTCCTGAACTTCAGTACAAGTGGCCGAGGTTTCTCACCATCAATAAAAGAAGGAAGACATAATTGGGATGGTAAGACTGATGAGCATCATAAAAAATGTTCTTACACTAATTCTAATATTTTTCAAATTTGTGAGAAACTAAGACATTTAGCAAAGCTTATCCAAACCAATTTAATCATGCATATCAAGATAGAAAAGTTCCACAGGCTCTCACTGCCCTTAGTATTAATGTACATCATGATCAAGACTGGATTATAGATACTAGAGCAAGATAACACATGACTAGTGATCTAGGTATGTTTGATAAAATTTTCCCGTATACTGGCAATGATGAGGTATATGTTGGGGTTGGCAAAACCTTGCCAATTACACATGTCAGCAAGGTAACCATTGTAAGTAATTCTAATATGTCAAGACTTAATAATGTTTTATTAGTGCCTAATCTTACAAAGAACTTATTATCAATTTCTTAGCTTACTGAAGAATACCCATTTGTGGTTTCATTTAACTCTTCTAGTTTTGTGATTAAGGATTTGAGATCCTTAAAGGTAGTAGCAAGCGGGAAAAAGGTTGGGACACTATACGAGGTGGATAACACTTCTAAGGAATAAACGTACTTTTCGTTTAGCATCAGAAAATGAGTCAAGACGTATGGCACAATTGTCTATAAGGCACTTGAATTTTAAAACAGTGGATCTCACTATCAAGAATAATCAATTGCTTGTTGATTCTAATAAATCTTCATTTTCTGCTTGTTCTAGTTGCCATCAAGCTAAGAGCAGTAAGCTTTCATTTGAAATTGACACTACTCACTTTCATTCCTTGCTTTTCAAGATATATGTTGACTTATGGGTACCTGTTTCATATTTTTCAGTTCAAAAATACAAGTATTTTGCAACATTTATGGATGACTATTCAAGATATACATGGATTTATCCTTTGAAAATCAAATATGATTTTGTTGATTGTTTCATCAAGTTCAAACATATGGTTGAAAATGTTTTTGGCACATCAATCAAAATTTCCAATGTGACAAAGGGGGTGAGTTTTACAATAGCAAATTCTTAAATATTCTTCATGACGCTAGAATTTAAAAAATTATGTCTTGACCAAAAACGCTAAAGCAAAATAGTGTTGTTGAAAGGAAACATCGTCAAATTGTGGAATTAGAATTATCAATACTTTTTTATAGCAAAGCACCTAACAATCTGTGGTTAGATGCTTTTCATATAACAGTTTATATTATTAACAGAATTCCCACTCCAGTTTTTAACATAACAACATCATATTAGCTTGTCTTCAACAACTCGTAAAATTACCCAATTCTTCATAGTTTGGTTGTCAGTGCTGTCCATATCTGCAAAGCTATATAGTGAATAAATTTTCTCCTCACTCATTGCCATGCATTTTTATTGGTTACAGTCCAAGTCATAACGGGTATCAATGCTTGGACCCTTCCACTAATCATGTTTATATCTCAAGACTTGTTGTCTTTGATGAACAGGTTCATCCTTTCACCTCAACATCATTGTTGATAACTTGTGCACTACAACCATCTTCTTCAGATGTTATCTAGGAGTAGAGTTTTTTCTTATTGGTTAACATTACATGTTTGGGTTTGGTAGGCACACAACTTCTTTCTGACCTAAAATTAGCTCAGACTTTCAATCCGAATCTGCAACCTTTTCAACAGGTTTCTTTAGAACTAGTGCCTACTAGCATCCCAGCTCTTGTGGATAGTTCAGTCCCACAACAAACTGCAAGTGATTTTATAGTCAATGTCTCGCCCTCAGTCACCTAGCACATCTCGTCCTACCAGCACTCTCAACACTTATTCCATGCAAACATGAAGTAAAACCAAAGCTGTGGACTATTACACACTGTACACTCTCCTAAGATTCCAACAGAACCTACTAGCACTAAAGCTGCACTCACTGATCCTAGTTGGCCGGCTAGTATGAAAAATGAAATTGATGCCCTTTATAGAAACAGAACCTAGCCTCTAGTTCCTCATCCCAATGGTATACATACAGTTCATTCCAAATGGGTTTTCAAGATAAACTTAAATTATATGGTTCATTATAATAGTTAAAAGCTCGTTTGGTTGCTTGTGGACATAATTAACTGGAAGATGTTGACTATTCAGAGACTTTCAATCCAATCATTCGAGCTCAAACAATTCGAGTTGTTTTTAGTCTTGCCTTGATATTTCGATGGTCTATCAGGCAATTGGACATAAAAAATGCCTTTCTTCATGGCCACTCAAAAGAATCTGTATTCGTGGAGCAACCAACAGGTTTCGTCTCCTCCTTGCATCCAGGTTATATGTGTCAACTCTATAAAGCTCTATATGGACTCAAATAAGCTCCACGTGCTTAGTTTGATAGGTTAAATGAGTTTCTTCTTTAACTAGGATTCTGCTGCAGCTTATGTGACAACTCTCTCTTTGTCCATTGTTCTTCATGATGCGTCATTTATCTTCTTCTCTATGTCAACGATATCATCACTATTGGGAGTAGTACTTTTTTGTTAACTCAACTCATTGCTCGACTCAATCAAGAATTTGGCATGAAAGATCTTGGTCCTCCCACATACTTTCTCGGCATTTAGGTTACTTCAACACCTAATGGTCTTTATCTTTGTCAGTCAAAATATGCTGTAGACATCCTTGCTAAAGCTAATCTTCAAGACTGTATGCCTATTTCCATGCCATTGGCCACCACCAACAGTGTAGCAACTCATTCACCTTTTTTTTGCTGATCCAAATTTGTTTTAGTGATTTTTAGGGTCTTTACAGTACCTAACTATCACCAAACCGAACCTTTCTTTTGCTATCAATTTATTAAGTCAATATATGCACCAACCAACTAACTACCATTTCTACTTACTCAGAGTGAGTTCTTCAATATGTCAAGGGCATCATGGATGTTGGCCATCACTTAGTCTCTTCTCTTTCTTTGTCTTTCATTGCCTATTCGGATGCTGATTGCTCTGGTTGTCCTTTAACTCAGCAACCTACCACCAGCACCTGTGTTTTTTCTTGGCCCGAATCTTATTGCATGGATAGCCAAAAAGCAAGTTGTTGTTTCTCATTCCAAATCCGAAGCTAAGTACCATTTTATGGCTCTGGCAGCTGCTGAGCTTACTTGGATATGTTCTCTACTTCATGATTTAGGATTGTTTCTTCAAGCATCTCCTACACTTCTTTGTGACAATCTTAGTGCCCTTTATATGAGCATCAATCCATTTTTTCATGGTCGTACTAAACATGTGGAAGTTGATTATCATTTTGTTCGTGAGAAGGTAGCTGCCAGAAATCTCACAACCTGTTACATTCCCTCTTTCTCTCAGCTTGCTGATCTATTTACTAAACCTTTACTGTTTGATTGTTTTTGGCTTCTTGTTGGCAAGCTTGGGGTTTTGTCTCTTTCACTCCTTCGCATGAGGGAGTGTATTGGCGATACTTCCCCAGATACTCAAATAAGTTAGTTGTAGATTTAGATATGATTTGATTTTGTATTTGTATTTCAAATTATATTATGTATTCTTATCTTATCCTATAACCTGTGTATAACTCACACTCTAATACATGAAGAATCATCTTTTCAAGCCTTTCACTTCTACTTCTCGCTGCCAACTTTTATAGTGTTATCACATATAAAGGGAGGAATGTATATTTGTAAGGGATTCGGAAGGTAAACCAAATCATACCAAATAATATTTTGTAGAATTGGAGGAGAAGAAGGGGGAATTAAACCCTTGCTGTCGCCGAGGATGCCCCCTTGCGCCAACAGAGCTGGTGCTTAATTGGGGACCCTCGAACCCAATTGTGATCTAGCAATAAGGATGAATGTGACCTCTAAGAGTAGGTGAAGGAGGTGTAGATTCTAGGGGCAAATTATTGTAAATAAACTAAACCTCAGGGGCTTTTCAAAATTTGTGTGATCGGGTTATCTCAACCCGCACATCACCTCAACCCAACCCAATACTAATCCAACCTCATTAATCCAAATTAATTTAATGTAAGAACATATATCCTCTGTAACTCACTAACTCTAGCAATCCAGTGGTAAGCTATTTTCTGAATTGCAGGAAGTTTTTTCGTAAGTATTGCATATCATGTATATCTCAAAAGAAAAAAAAAAGTAAGGTTATTATTTGTTTTTCTTTTGGAATACAAATAATAAAATTGAAGAGGAAGCAAATTTTTTATGGCCGGTCTTCGTGATCGATTTGTTGCACAGGAATGTCTCCATCCGGAGGGGACGGCAGTTCACTAGAGCCAAGAAACTTCATCCAAGTCACATGCGCTACCATGGGATATGTAATAGCCTGAAAAGTTAAAAATAAATATTAAACACACATTCATAATTATTTTTTTAAGAATAGAAGTATATATGAGCGGTAAATGAAAGGGATAGACAATAGGAAATCGTCGGTGTAAAATGGTCGTGATAGCTGTCTAATATTTTATTTTCTCCTAATGTAGAGTTGTTTCCAATAGGTCCTTTGGTGTTTATATAAGTATGTTTTAATCTTTTCCAGGGATACGAGCTGATGTTGTTTTGGGTTCCCCTGTAGGGGTTGGAATCTTAAGTTTAGGGTGTTTGTTCCTTCATCTTTTCCTATAAGATGAAGTTTGTACCATTTAATTTCATTTAATAAAATTTGCATTCTCCATAAAAAGAAAAAAAAGGAAAGGGATAGAATCGATTTTTGAGATGAGAATTCACAATTTTGATGAGTAGACCAAGTTTGAGGTATTAGACGTACATAATATATTGACCTCTAAAAGAGATAATCAGAGGATATCTTTTTATAGAGTGAAAATATTAAGGAGAAATAGTGTAAAAGAATATATGACCAATTTATCTTTGAACATGTATTAATTACCTTGTAAAGGTTGATTCGAAAATCTGAAAAATGATAGCTGCCTCCCAAGATTAGACATTCACGTTCTGAGGCCTTTTTGACGTCTCCCTGTCAATACGAATACATAGATACGTACAGAGATGAGTAATCACGTAATTTAATTTTTTTTTACTCAAAATCACTTATATAAATATAAGATTTAAATGAAGTATTATTATGATATATTAAAAAGGAAATTTCGATTTGATCAAAACCCGAAAATCAACCAAATAAAAAAAATAACATATTATAGGAATGGAGAAGGGGGAAGGGGATTCTAAACTTGGTTAGTGCTGGTGCCGGGGATAGTGTCCCTTTGACGAGCTGACGCTTCAGAACTGTGATTTAATTAGTTAAATTAACTAATAGTGAGTTTTAATTCCCTTAGACAGAGTTTTTGATTTTTATCCTCTTAATTTTTTTCCAGATCGAATGTAAGAGCCTAATTAACCCCAATTAAGTGATCAAGGGCTTCGATATCCAAAGAATTCACTTAGAAATCAGTTGTTATATAAAGTTAACTGAGGTATAGGCTAAATAATGAGTCTCAGTTATATGACGGATCACAGACGTCATGGTGCGATATGAGTTATTGAAGCCTGAACATCAACACCAGTTTTACGCTTTCAACTGTCTAGAGATTCCTGCCATACAATTATATTTTAAGCCTATAAAATTAGGATGTAAATACATAAATTAATGTTCAAGTTGTCATACCAGACTTATGTGAATTTCTACTATGGCCATGTCTAAATTGAACTCGACTTCGTCATAAGCTGTGCATTTCTCGCAATCCTCCAGTCTTTTATTTTTACAAGCCCTGTATTCTCTCTCCAACGCTTCAAGTGCTGCCTTAGGGTTCGATTTCTGCAATAGTTCCATCTGTACTTGATAAAAACAAAAAACGAAAACGAAAATTAAACCCAGCGTACCCTCTTTATTTTAACCTTTCCTTCAGGAAAAAAATAATAATAATCATCACAGAAATAAGGGAAAAGATTGAAGCTCGGAAAATTTGAATATTAATCACACAATTTGACGAACAGTTGAGATATTTAATTTCAAAGAACCTAAAATGAATGACATTGAATTTGTGATGCAAGTGTATGTTGCTATAAATTTAGCGTTGAACAAAATGTTTAAAATTTTATATTTTTTTCTTTAGTTCACTGCCATTTTAAAAGTACTACATTGCACTAACGAAAATGAAATAATATTTACAGAGAAAAAAATTGATAATTTAAAATATCTATTAATAATAAATAAAATATTATAGAAATTAAAATTATTGGAATATGACTATCATACAACTTAAATTAGAGATATAGAAATTGTTGCTAAATAACGTAAAAGAAGCAAAGTCAAAGTGTAAATTTTGAAAAATAAGGAGATAAAATGTATATTAGATCAAAACAGATGAAAGTTAATCTAAGTTTTTCTTATTTTTTCGGGATTGGAATACAAAAGTGTGTTAACTGAGCCTCATTAATTTGTAACAAACAGGGAACGCGTAGGTAAAGAAATATGAACTAACATTATATGGTGATTTGAGAAACCCGATCGAACCTTGAAGTTGTAAACTCCCTTTGCGTCATGTCCGCCGAGCGCCACCTCCACATCACCGGCTGGGTGCTCGTCTTTTCTTGAGTCCACCCAGTCCTTCACTTCCAACAAAGACTTGACTGCGCCAAATTTGGTCGCCGGGCTCCAAGTTCCTCTGTCAGCAGTACTGCACCGAACGGCCAGTGGTCTCCAACTTTCCTTGTAATCTGAAGATGTGGAAGTCGGAAAATGGGAGGTTCTGTGCCTGAGATGAAGCGTGGTCGGTGCTTTCATGGAGGCCGCAGCAGCGGAAGAGAGGCGGAGTGGGAAAGCCGGCCGCTGGGCAGGGCTGTAGGAAAGTATTGTTTCCATTAAAATGGGTTCTTTTCCTGGATGTAATTGAGGAGGGGGTGTTGAATTTCGTACATGTTCATAAATATATAAAAAAAGATTTCTTGCACTTCAAGTTTGGTGTATGTGCTTAGGGCAAGGGGGAGGCAAAGCATCCAAATACTTTATTTGGGCTTTAGTTTTAGGATCTATAATACTTCCAAGGAGTTCGATTTATACAACACATTTAGTAATCTTGAAACTTATTTTACCTTTGTACTTTAATCGCCTTATTGAATTAATTTTAAGACTTTGAATGAGTTAGTAATTTGCTATAAATAAAATTACGAATAAAAAATGGTTTACAAATTAAATAATTGATTGACTGTGGAATGAATATACAATAAAGTTTTATTTGCTATAATTTGTTTTTCCTTAAACCTGTCACAACAAATAATAATCATCTGTCCCATATTCATCGAAACATTTGATTTTTTTTAATTGTTTGACTTAATTTTATTTATAAAAAAATTAAAAAATACTAGTATATGTTTAGAAGCTATAGGCCTTTCTTTATTATTTATATATAAAAACTTCTCATTTATATACTAAAATGTTGAAAATAAAAAATATCACAAATTAATTATTGAATAATGAATGTTGCAAATCATTTATGACAGAAGGAATAAAAAGTTTTATGACTATCTTTGTACATAACTAATTTTGACTGTTGACGTTTTTTATGAACACATTGAACTGAAATTTAGTAATGCAAGTTATTATTCTATGCGAAATGGGCTTAAGTACCTTAAGTATAACTAAGAAACTCTTTAATTCAATTTGGAATCTTATGTATGCAACGGATTTACTTATACGACGTTCCTACTTCACCCCTCGATAGCACCTTGAGAAAATTAGCTTCCTGTTGCGGATAAATGTTATGTAATAATCTGTTATTATTTTTTACAATGACCGACACATTTCATATACTATTAATTCAAATGAGCGTCAAATTTCAAATGGACCTCATTTGCATATATAAATGATATGGATCTATTTATAATTCTAAAAAGATACTACCTCCTCTGTCCTATATTCTTTATACTATTTAACTTTTTTATGTAATTTAATTTAAATTTATTTATATTAGTATTTGTTAGAAAAAAAATTTTAAAAATTATATTTAGAAACTATATGTCTTAATTTATTAATCTTATATAAAAAAGTCTCTAAAATATTAAAAATTAAAAATTAAAAATTAATTGATAAAAAGTGAATGACACAAAAAAATTTATGATGGAATGAAGAATAATTAATAGAGATTTCTGCGGACAACATTTTATGACACAAAAGCAGCTTGTCCAAAATAACAGAAGAAAAGAAGATGGAATCATTGGAATGAGTTCCGCCTTCAACCCCGAACCACGCCAAGCATAAAGGGCCTGTGCCACCTCATGATGGAAAAGCCCAAAGGGCGCCATTGACCCCTAAATATGAACAAAACGGACGAGTCAGTCCCTTAACCCCGACTCACTGAAGATAAGACCGCAAACTTTCAATAATGGTGAGACTTGGTCCATTTTGAAACCTCCATGACAGAGACGGGTAGATAGCAGCAACAAAGCCTTTGCTTTGTAGAGAGAGAAAGAGAGCGAGAGAAGAGGAAAATAACTAAAAAGTAAAATTACATTAACTACATTAAGAGACATGAATGCATCAACCAATTCATTTTTTAATTTCTTTATAAAATATTAAATGATTTTTAAATGAATCCCACTAAAATCTATTGAATAATTCCACTAATTTAAGAAAATAAGTAAGATGAAATAAAAAATTAAATAGTTAAAATTATTTTCCCATAAATACATTAAATTTAAATTATAATTTCATTTTTTTATAAGTATGTTGTATATAAAAAATACTAACACTCAATTTATTTTAATTTAATTCAATTTAATTAAAATTGATTTATTTTAATTTTTAAATTTTTTACCTGGAACCAAATTTATTTAAAAGATAATATTATATAGGTGTAATAATCTATTGAAAGTAAAATTTTGATGATATTAAACTTTTATAAATTTTTTTCTTTTTATAGGCATTAGAAAATAAAAATTTATAAAATTTAATAAAATTATAAATTTTTTAGTTTGAATGGATTATTATAACTACATAATATTGAATATCAAATGAAATTGGTCCGGGCAAAAAAAAAGTGTAAAAATAAAAATAAGTTATTTTAAACCAAATTAATTTAAGTTAAAATAAATTTTGTGTATGTATGGACCTATAGGGAAAATATCTAAATCCGTTGTTAAGAATAATATTGATACGTATGAAGGTATGAATGGCACTTAAACATAGTAAGATCACAATATTGATGTTATATATATGTATAAGCTCGTACAATGTAGGTCTAAAAGTAAAAAAAAAAAAAAAAAAAGGCTCGTACAACATCCCAAAAGTTGCAGATAAACAACTAGTGCACACAAACAAGCACTAAAGCTTGACACTGTCATCTCGTGAAATACACGTGTGCGTCATCCAACCAAAATGGACGGAGTCACGCTATTGTTGTAAGTTCAGGGACTTTTTATTCACTGATTCCGAGTTAAGAAACTGACTTGTCCGTTTTGTACAAGTTGGGGGGTTAATGACGCTGTTTGGCCTATATAAAACATGCGAAACCTTTTTCGCTTTCCAATCTCTCTTTTCAAAAATTCAAGAGGAAAAGCTTCACGTTACCAACCACAAATAAGTAAAGCCTGAAACATACCAAACGTTTTCCGCATTCCAATCTCTGTATACGTCCATGGAAAGCTCCGGCGGCAAGAGCAATTCCAAATGGAGACCTAGAGCCGTGGCAGCCGCCGTCTTATTGGGCGGCGCTTACTTGGCCTGGTCTTACGTGAGTCGCCGACGAGGTTGGCGGAAAAGGAATGGTAAGGATGGGCGAGTGCTGATGAGATCGACCACGTTGGGAGCCATCCACGGAGGCACTCTGGCGTTAGAGAGGATGGTAGATTTCCATAGTCGAAGAAGCAGGGATGATGACGATGAAGCTGACCTGAAAATGTTGGAGACTGAACTCTCTAAACAGCTACCAAATTACAAGGAATTGCAGGTGATATATGCCTACTTGATCTTCTATGACCAAGAGACTTTGGAATGTATTTCACATTTTATTTTAGAAAAAATAACAAAAGTCCTTCTTATGGTTTAGTATAACCTACATTTTGCTCATCTATTTTATAAAACTTGCACTTTACCTCTTACTTTGTATATAGTGTCCAATAATAACTTCTGAAACTTTAATTTAAACTGTTTAGTAGCTTTATTCCAATAATTTCAAAAGTTTTGATATTTTTTTCATAGCTAATCGACCTTTAAAAAATATTGATATGCATTTATAGGTAGAAAATTGCATTTATAGAGACACAAAAACTAATAATTTAAAATATTTATTAACTATAAAAAAGCATATTTGGGAGATAAAAATTATTGGAAGAAAACTATATAAAGTTTAAATTAGAGTTTTTAAATTTTTTATTGGATAGTATAAAAGAAATATGAGCTAAAGTATAAAATTTTAAAAATAAAGCGACAAAGCGTAGGTCAAGGCAACCCTTAAAGAATAACTGTAAGCTTCCCTTTAGTTTATTTTTACACTAAGACAAGTTCGAACATGGGAGAATATATGGATCTTACCTGAAGTCTTCGTTCAAGTGTACTAAAGTTGCCCCAACCTAGGTGGCAGAGTTCAAGTTAACATATACAAACGCAAAAATCTAACCCCTAAGTGAATTGTTCTTAAAGGCTTGCAGCTTATACTAAGTTTTTGGTCTTATTTCAATTTTTTTAACTTATGTTTCACTTTAATTTATTTATATTATTATTTTTTAAAATTTAAAAATTATATTTAGAAACTACAAAACTCATAGTTTTAAACTATATATTTTTAAATTATTTATCAAAGAATAATATAAATAAATTTAAGTCAAATTTAAGTAAAAAAACTAAAATGGGGCAAAGAACCTTGAACAGATGGCGTAATAATTATAAGTATAGAAAAAGATTTTATTTCTAGCTTTTCTTTCTATTTAAAATTTGTTTTTTAGTCTGTTCTTCTATCCTACATTTTATTCCCATAATTATACTTTTTACTTTTAGTTAGTCTGATGAAATTTTACTTCCATTGCGCGTTGGCGTTGGAAGCGAATTGTAGCGAAGGTGGAAATGAGTGGGAAAGAAGACAAAGCGGTGGACAAGCTGGAGGCTGCTTTAGTGAAAGCGCGGAAAGAAGGCCAACATCACGAAGCTTATGAGATTGAAATGTTGCTGGTGGAAATGCTCATCTACAAGGTCCTCACTCTAAACAGTTAACATCTTTTAAAATTGTTCTCTATACTTGGGCTTATAGTTGAGTCATTAATTTTTCCTTAACATTGTAGTACTATAAATTCTTTATCATCATCATCGAACAATAATTGTACTTGCAGGCGGATTTAAAAATGGCTAGCAGGGTAGAGCCCCTAAAATAATATAATCTCTGTAATTCTCCTTAAAATTTACTTAGATCGTTTTTTAAAATTGGTTAAATCTAGTTTAGGAAAATATTTGTTCTAATCTCCTCTTTATAAAAAACATGGGTCCTGTCCTGATTGATTTAATATACTAAGCTATATGATTGTAAATGATTAGGCACAAACAAGTTAATTGACAATGATTTGACCAACTCCCTAGCTTGCGAAGTTGTTGAATGGCGCCTATATTGAAAGTATGGGAGGTGTAGGTTTGTTACAACTTTAACTGTTTATGTATGTTATCTTTAATACTGATTTAGTAAGTTGTCTTAAAAAGAACAATTAGGATTTTGACATAAGCTACCTAATCTTAGGTAGCTTTCAAGTTATTATAAAGGAAAAATATCTCCACTTTATTATAAAAATTTCTCTATTATAAATTCATGAGCCACCTAACAATTTATAAGTGGAGTATAAACATGCCCGTTAGTGGGCTGGGCTTGGAAAACGAGTGTTTGAATTAGAATGGTTCACAATTGACTCACTTGCCTAATCTATGTGGATTTTATCTGGTCTCAAATCAGCAAGATGTAGGTAGGTGGCTGTCTAACGGCTCCACACTTGGACTACCCGGCTTCTAACTTGGGTTTGATGTTGAACAGGCGTATTGTACACAATTTTTTGCTAATAGAAACTTGCAGCAAGAGGCAAACAAATTTTCCTCCGTGATTTATTTAGTAGTCCCTCATCTCTTAATATATATCTTGTAAATGCTTTTGAATTTCAAAAAAAAAAGTCAAGATTGGGTGTTATAAAAAAAATGATTGAAAATAATTGAGGATTTAGTTTGCCATAATAAAGCATCAAGAAAATTTTCGTTTCCTTTTTAGTTAATTATAATTTGTCCTTTGACGTTTATGTGATATTATATTTTGTCTCCTTCTGTTTCAAAAATATACTTTTTACCTCTACATTTTTAATTTGCTAGATAATAACTTCTACAATCTTAATTTAAATTGTAAGATGATCATTTATTGGTAATTTTAGTCCGAATATTAATTTTTTACAATAAATGGATATTTTTAATTATCAATTTTTTATTTTTGTAGATGTAAAACAATTTTTTTTAAGAAGATAAAGTGTAAAAGAAATGGCAAAGTATATATTTTTAAAATAAGATAATCAGAGCATAATATCACCTAAATCTCAAAGAACAAATTGTACTCAACATTTCTTTTTTGTTTTTTGGTACTCGATAAAGTGATAAGTTAGAGAGGAGGAAAAAGGGGACAACCTAATGCGGGATAGTTACGTCCATAGATGATTCAATCCTAACTCTCAAGTCAAAGATAATCCTGATAGATTTGAAGTTGTCATTTGATCAAATATTCAATTGTTTGGGTACCCTTGCTTGATGCATGATTGGAATATATACTTGGAAAATATAAACATTCTTGATGAAAAACTGAAATCGCAAGCTTATGGATCTTCAATTTAAATCATATTAAATGTGAAAGCATCAATCTAACCATATTGAGAGTGTTAGGCTAAAAAAATAAATTACACAAACTACATTGCATGCAAGTATTGACCTGGCCATCAATCTAATTCATAAATTTTTAACTAAAATCAAGGTGGTGGAAACCTTATATATGGAAAATAAATATAGTCATTAAAAACAGGTATTTGATTTAAACACACAAATTCATTTGATTTACGACCAATATATAAATGCTTACTTGAGATCACTGGTTATTAATTATTTTGGCCATGCCATCGCAATTCTTCAGGGAGAATTTCAGAAGGCTTTGGGATGCAAATGCTTGGTGGAGAAAGAAGTTTCTGATGCTCGACGTCCACTTTTTCAGGTCAGGAGAAATGGGTTTGTTTTTCAATTACATTAATTACTAGGATTATACTAGTGCTTAGTCTGGCGGTCCTCTATGATCAATTTGGACAATTCAATATTAGCCTTATAGTTTATGCGCCTTTTAGGAAATTAAAAAAACAAAAAAAAAATTGAATTAGAAAGGTAATAGTATATAGTAAAAATTCTTATTTTATCTCTTTTTTGTGCAATTAATTATTGGGAAGATATGACTGGAGAGATTAACCAAGTAAGATGTAACATATAACACCTCACACGCATTCCAAAAAACTTAAATCAATGCAACAAACGAAGACATCCAATCGCAAGACACCAAAAAACACACACAATACACCAAAAGCACATGATCTATCACCTCAATTACCCCATGAGTCACCCGCCCTTTTAGTTACTAATTATCATACAACCATTCGCATCACCCTCCTTTTGTACTTGCTAATCATGTGGGTGGAGGAGCACACTACACCCATCAATAGCAGAGTTAGAATTTTTGGTTTGGGGGGGCATGCCTAGAGGAGAGGAACGGCGCCGCGGCTACGCAAAGCTGGAGATTAAGACTAAGTCGTACCAAGTCAAAGCTAAGGGACCAAATCTTGTGAATTGGAAAAGCTAGAGGACTAATTGTGCATTTAAGCTATGTTAGAATATTAGAGGGAATACTTGCTAATTTGATCCCTATTGTCTTTAGCTTTTACCTCATTGCCCCTCAACCCTTAATTTCTCTCGAATTAACAAATTAAGTACCCATATCTAAAGCTTTTAAAAAATTTCGGGGGGGGGGGGGGGGGGGGGTAATAGCACCCCCTGCCCCTATTATGGCTAGCCACTAACATCCATCATCTTATGTTGTCAACCATGAGTTTTCCACTATTCCCCATGCGAACAATGCCAACATCTCATGGTTCACCAAGAACATCTACATCATTTCCAATTAAACCATTGACAATTATACCACTTGTTGGGAAGGTGAATGGGGAGATCTACCAAGTGAGATACAACCCCCCCTCCACACACACACACACACACAAACACGCACACATGTACATACATACATGCATAAATATATATGTGTGTGTGCGCGCACAAGTGTGCATATTATGTATCATATGTCACTTTGAAAAATTTACAAACATGTAAGATAAGTTACTTATGTACATCCTCAACACTAATTAATTAATTAAAATTTCTTTTAATTTAAAGGCCTAAAGGCATTTTTTGGCCCTTGAACTCGTCTGACCTGAGGCACTTTACCCCCAAGACTATGACTCGGTCCAACTCACCTCCTGAACTTAGGAAAATGGGACACTTTACCTTTATGCATCATGTGCTCATCATGTGACATCTTGGAAATAGACGTCGTTTATCCCCGTCACTAATTCGTGCGCCAAAATTTCCAACTGAGGACACTAAGACACCCCTTGCCTAATGTGCCTTCTCAGACATCAGCAACAGGTTTGCTCTACTCGGCTTCCTTACTAACCTACAGAAAGTTCATGTTGTTCTATTTCAAGCCCCAAGCTATTTCTTACATTTTCTCTTCTCCTAGAGAAGCCAAACCTCCAAATGATGCATAAATGATTAAGCCAGCTTCTTTCGAGTTTAACTATTTTATGCAACTATTATGGTTAGGTTTGAAGGCATTGAGGCCATAATCTTTGTCATCCTTCAAAGATTTTTCCAAGTACATTCATGGAATAGTAGGCCCAACTCCATTTATTCGAATTCCTTAACTTGCCATCTAGTTGAGACTCTGCAAAAAATGGCCAAGACATTGAAAAACTCAAAACTTTGAAATACTGATGAAGAACTTAAAAATGGAGCTTGAGCATAGAGTCATAGACCATTTGGGGATTTTGGGAACAAACAACTAACCTTGGAATGCCTTCGGTTCACATGAAAACACACGACATTGACAACCTACAATTGGGCGAAGAAGCGCACACCATCGATGATAGGCAAGGTTGTCAAAAATAGGTTTCTACCTAGAATCGTTTTGATTGTTCTAGAGTCGTAGAGTCGTAAAAATTCGTAAAGTTGTAAGACTTTACCAAAAATACAAAAAAAAAATTGGAGACAAATTATGAAAAGTATAAAATTATTTAAATTGTCTTAAAAAAGCATCAGAAACAACATATAATTTGCACCCAAAATCCTATTGATTTTGTGCTTAATTTAGTAGAATAAGATAGATTTTTAGGTTGGTTAGGGCTTCAGGGTTCGGTCTTAGTGTTTCTGTGAAGAGGAGGCAGGTTTTGGTTTAGGTAATTAAAAAATCCATTTAAATAATTATTTAAGTATTTTATTAAAAATAATAATAGAATTAATTATATTTGATTTGAATAAAATTGAAGAGATTTTGTTACATAGTTATATTTTTGTTTGGAATATTAAAATATTGAAAATAGTATGTATTTTATACAAAAGGTGCCTGATTCTAGGAGGAATTGAACATAATAATATTAATATTTATGAAAAATATATTAAATGTCTGTATAAAAAAAAATAAGAAAATGCTTAAAGCTACTTAAACTCCACAAGTATTAGGAATCACATTTTAATTACATCCAAACAAATGCTCCATGAAATGTTACAAAAATGCCAAGTTAAAGAGACATTTATATTAAATGTCATTTTAACTATTTCTTAATTATGTTTAGTAACATTTGTAAAAAGGTCACTAGGAAAACGTTAATAGAAACCTATTTTGTTGTAGTGCACGCACCTAGTGTCTTAACTGGCAATTTACAAATTCTAGAAGTATTATGAAACACGTTGGAGAATGAAGGCCAGAATTGGCATTAGGCCGCACCTGAATCCTTCTACTACGTAGTTACAGCTCCAGTCCCCAGCTTCCAAGAACGTACAATTTAGTCCTAATTTATATTTTTTTACAGATCGGACCCAATATGACTAGAGTCATAGAATCTTAATATTTCTACGTTTTTACAACTAAAAATGCGTTTCTACTTGTTTCTACCTAGAGTTGCATTTCTATTGTGTTTCAAAATGTCTTCCACCTCTAAAGTCATGAAAACGTATGTTTTTACAACTTAAAACACAATTTTAATAACCATGATGCCAGACCCTCCAGCCATTTCCACAGCCCTAGGAAGAACATAATTGTAAATCGGGTACTTAGGCGAGTTCACAAGTCTGATTCTTGATGAAATTGGCCAACCTTCACCTGAAAAGCGGCTAGAAAACACTAACAAAGTCATCGATCCAGATGGTTGATTCAGCCTTTGGGAATTCAATGGATTAGACATTGATGAAGATGGATGTTTATTGATGGACTATGGATTTGATGGTGATGAAGATGCCGGTAAGACATTTGGAAGCCAAGCACTTGGAGAATTGAAGCATAGGATTGATGTGGCCTTGGAGCAATAGCAAGAAAGCTAGGACATGGATTTACAGATCAAACATAAGTCATTTATTCTCTGTCACTCTTTTGAGAGGTCAAGCAATGGTTTGGAAGCAAAGGTTTGCTTTTGTTTCACATGCTCAGTGATGGAGATAAACGCCATTTATTTCAAAGATGTCATGTGATAAGCATGTGACATCTTGAAGGGTAAAGTGCCCTACTTTTGTAAGTTTAGGGGATGAGTTGGTCTAAGTCATAGTCCATGGGGTAAAGTGTCCAAGTCGGCGAGTTTAGGGGACCAAAAGCCTTTAGGCCAAATTTAAACTATCTATTATCTTTTTTGCATGTTACCCCGACAACTATATATATATACATATATATATATATACACACACACATCCAATTAGGATCAAGATTAAAATTTAATATTGTGTCGTACTAATGACAAAATAGTCTCTTATTATTGACGTTAAAAGGTCCTTAATATTGGTAAAAGAAAACTCTAAATTTTGAAATCATATGTCTCAGTTTTGCAAACAATATGTCAGATTTAATTATCATTTTCTGTCCCTAATCTATCTATTTTATTTTGTTTAAACATATTAAAGTTATTTCGTTTTGGTCTTTCAACATATGAAATCCATTAACTTAGAGTACTTATCTAAAATTAACTTTTAAAAATCTAATTTAAAATATTTGGTAACTATCTTCTAGTTTATTTAAATCATAGAACAATGTTAAAGTTATCAATCAACAATTTAAATAATTAATTTTTTATTTTCGAATGAAATATATTAAATTGTTATAAATGATAAACCAATTATTCAAATTGTCTGTTGATTATCAAAAAATAGTGATATTGGTTAAATAACTGAATTTACTAGGAAATAGTCATTGAATAGTTTAAAGTATGATTTCAAAAGTGAATATAAGATAGTTACTCTATGTTAATGAATTCCATTGAGAGTAGACTAAAATAAAATGTTTTTAATATGTTTAGGACCTAAATAAAATATTTTTAATATGTTTAGAACCAAATAATAATAATTAATAGGGTAAAGACTAAATTAAAATGAAAATTAAAAAGTAAAATTTTTTGGAAGATAAAATTTACAGTTGTTCCAGTTTGTTTTTATTTATTATCTTTCTTTTGATACTCAAAATAAATTAGAAGTTACAAATTGGGAGGAGGGGAAAGTGGAGCAGACCATTTAAGGGGTTGGTTGGGTTTTTCACCTTATGGATACTTGAAGGCAACCCTGAAGCCATCGGCAATCCTGAGACATTTGCATGTTGCCACTTGGGCATGTTGGAGACATTTGCATATTGCCACTTGGGCTTGTTGCCACGTGGGCTAATACTTCAAGTGTAATAAAATGTTTAATTTTAACTGTACTTCACAAATGATGTCATCTGTCCCAGGCTCCATGGTAAAATAGAAATATCTTTACTCTTTTCAGTATTTTACAATTATTCTCGTGAATTTGGCTTTTACTACAGTTAGTCCCTTTAGGTTTTGATATCTTAATTAGACTATTTGATAACTACATTCTAGCCGGTTTAGGTCATCTAGTATTTTGTATTTATTAAGATTTAAAATGTTAATTAACTATAAAATGATTATTAGATAGCTTAAAATTATTTGAAGATAATAATTTAAGAGAATTAAAATTTCAAAAGTTGTTGTCAAACTATGAAAAGAAAAAGTAGTGAAAGTGTAGATTTTGAAATTTGAAGAATCTAACAATAATATTAACTTAAATTAAGGAGTAACACGAGTTGAGCCTATTACTTTTATAGAGTTCAGCATTTGTATTTCATTAGTAAATATGGTATGACTTACAGTTGATGGAAAAGAATTTTATAAAAAAAAATGTAACGTAACTATAACTATAGATTACCCTTTTTTTGTTAAGTACAACTGACTATGAATTTTGATGTTGCTTGAAGGCAATTATTCGTCAAATGTTGGGTTTTACGGAAGAAGAAATCTCAAACTACTGGATAGAATTTAATGACACCCGTGCGCAGATAATGATGCCAAGTGATGAAGAGAATGACCAACAGCTACATAAAGTTTCTGATTTCAATCACTTCATTGAGCTAGTGAAAGCGCTCAAAAAAGATATACAAGATATCAAAAGGATCAGGAATTTATAACCATTAAGATCTTGGAATGAATCTTTCTTCCCAGCATCATTGGAAATAATTATTAGAGATAAATAACATAAATCAATTTGAGGATAGATTGTTTTATCATTTAATGTTTATAGCCTTCCACACATTCTCTTGCTTATCATGTTGGTACTGTATTTGGATATTGTTTGAGTAATACAATTTGTAAGTTGAGTCTTCGACCTTTATGGTATCAGAGCCATATCGCTCCTACTAGTCACACTTTACAATCATGATTGGATTTCGGAAACGGGTTATTAATCCTTAACTTTTTGATGAATTCTTAATCAGTAGTTTTAAACAACAACTCATGTCTCCTCCCTCCAAAACAACAACTTCCTCTTCTAACTTCACAACCTTAACACCCATCTCCAAACCAATCCCCTTCATGGCTGACAAGAAACACAACTCAATAAAAAGTTGCACCACAATAAGTTCCCATCAAACTCAACCATCATAATGAATCCTTCTAGAAAGAATAGTTCCTTCCTCTTCCTTTAGGTTTTGATCTCATGAGTTTTACTAATGGCACCACTTTTCCTCCTCCAAAACACTATCACAAATGGTGACCAAACTATTTCCTAACCCCGGTTACATATACTAACAATGACAAGATCATCAGTTGCTTCTCAACGGTATTCTTGCAACAACATCTGAAGCAGTATTTGCTCTCGTATAGGCATAGCAACTATGGCAAGGCAAGCATAGTCAAGTATTAAGACACTTTCGACAAACAAATCAAGCTCTCGTGTTATGTTCTAAAAAAGAAAAACTTCAATTTCCACGTTTGAAAAAGTCAGTCTAGAAGTATCTTTAATCTATCAAGGCTGTTGCTGATGATGAACTTGTTAGAGAATCATGGAAAAGATCTTATTATTGATTGAGTAATCACTACTAAAAATTATCTAATTACCAACTGCTTAATTACCAATGGCCTAACTGTTGGTAAATACCAACGTGTAGGACCGTTGGTATATTTTTTCCAAGGAGCACGCATTGGTGGATCATTTGAACTGGGCTGGGTTTTTTTCCAACGGGTTTGCCCGTTGGTAAAATTTCCAACATGTGTGGGTTGGTAGATTTGGGTCTAGATATGGGCCTGGTTTTGTGGGTTTTATTATCAACGGCTTAGCCGTTGGTAATTATTTAATGAAATGCTGCATTTCATTCGTTTTTTTACCAACGGCTAGGCCGTTGGTAATTGAGATTTAAAAAGCTCATCTTCTTCCTCCAGACGAATCAGTCGCGACATTTCCTTCTTCCTCCTCCATCTACTCTCTGCCGTCACATTTATCACCATTGCTGGCGACGGACGTCGGTGACCGCTGTTTGACGTGTTTCTCTCCCCATTTCACATATCTGGTGTCAGTTTATGAGGAAAACGTCTATATTTACTGTTTTGTTTCATTTTCAGAAATTAAATCTATTTTCCTTGATATTAAGTTGTTTAGCTCGATTTTTTCAGTTCCTCCCTTTATCTGTAAGATTCAAGAGTTGGCCATTGTTATTCCTCTACTTTTGAAGTGGTTACAGGTAATTTTCATTTTTTTTTTGCTCCGATATTCCCAGTCCGAAAATAGTAATTAAAACGGGATTTTTGAACGAAAATTGTTTTTAATTATTTATATTGATAACAAAATTTATGTATTGTGACTATGGTTCCAACATAGTTCTTGGTATTTGTCAATTAATTTCTGTTAATTATTTGTTATTTGTGGATATTTTTAGTGATGGAAAAGGTGAATATGCAATTTCTTTGTGGTATTTAATTATGTTAAAGGTAGATATTTTTAGTTTATGATATAGATTATTGTATGAATTGATTATTTGTATATTTTGATGCTAATTGGTTTAGTTATGGTTTAGTTGGAGTGATTTAGTGTAAATGGTTATATTATGTCATGGTGTAATAATAATAATAATAAGATGTACCAATAATATAAAAATAATAATAGTAATAATAATAATTTTGATGTGTACATAGTAGTAGTAGTAAGTTATAAAATAATAGTAATGAAACTAAGTAATAATAATTAAGTATAATATGTTCAATGTTATAACGTTAATACTAAGAACAATAAGAATGAGAATAATAATAATGTAAAAATACGCTTAATAATAACAATAATATGAAAAATATTACAACAATAATAATAATATTATTGATAATGATTATAATAATAATCATACTAAAAATGATTTTACTTATATGCATGCCACATCATAATAATTTTACTTATAAGCATGGCACAGTCATAACAATAATAATAATAATAATAATAATAATATTTATAATACTTAAAAAAATACAAATACTAATTATACATAATAATTAAAATAATTATAGAACCAAGTACAATAATACCCATAGTAATTAAATTTGACTAATAATAATACCCATAATTATTATTATTATTATTGTGGCAACGTCGGGTTTTCTGGAGTCGCCACCAATCCGTTTACCTAGGTCGATTGGTCACCTTAAAATTGGTCTGCGAGAGTTCGGGGATCGGGAGTACGGTTACGCTAAAACAATATTGTTATAGCGCCCAAAATTGGCACCTTAGTTGATTTTAATTTTGTTTTACTTTGCTTTTAAATAATTTTCAGTTAATTTTCAAAATTAGAAATTTTAACTGAATTAGTCGAAATGTGGATTTTTAAGTTAATTTGTATAGAATTTTATACTTCCGAACCATGGACTCTGCCGAGTCATTTGGACACGGAAGATTTTGATTCCGAACCATGGACTCTGCCGAGTCATTTGGACACGGAATTTGGTGAAATTTTAATCCATATCGTAAAAATATGGATTTTTATCTTTTTATTTAATTTATTTATTTTAAAAGTTAATATTTTCCAAACCGTAGATCCTGCCGGATCATCCGGATATGAAAATTAATTTAAATTTAATTATTTAATTAATTAATAAACGGTACACGCAAACTGAATTTTCCTAAATGTGATTTTTTTTATTATATTAAAACTAATTTTAGATTAACTATTAAAAAGTCTATCCAAATCTAATTATGTTTAATATTAATTCCTAAACTAATTCATAATTATCCAAACAAAACTATAAAAGGAAAACATAAGTAAAACAATGACCAATTTGTAAATCAGAACAACATTAGAGGCTCAATTAGACAAATCAAATAAATTCAGGGGTAAATTATTTATTAAAAATATTTATCTAAACTAATCACACAATTATGTTTAATATTAATTTCTTTAAGTTTATTCATACTCTTAATCAAATGAACAAACAAAAACATAAAAGAAAATAAACATTAGTGACCAAATTGTAAATCAAAACAACCTAAAAGTCTCAGATGAACAAATCAAATAAATCCAGGGAGTAAATTATTTATTAAAATCACCAATCTAACATAATCATATAATTAAACTTAATGTAAATTCCTAAGTTAATTTATGCCTTTAATTAACTGAACAAACAAACAAAAAAAAAACACAAAAAGAAACTAAGTAAATCAGCGACTAAATTATGAATCAAAACAACATTGGAGTCTCGATTAGATAAATCAAATAAATCCAGGGGTAAAACTAGAATTATGCCGAACTTATGACTTTCAGATCAAATCCGGGTCGACAACGGCTTGGTTTGCGATCTGGTTTTCATTATTTAATTTTAATTAATTTTTTTTTTGTTTTGTTTGTTTTAAATAATTTCAATTAATATCCAAACCATGGATTCTAACCGAACCACCTGGATATGGACGAAGGATTGATTTCGGATTTTATTAATTACTAAGGGCGGATCTCTGAAATTTGCCATGTGTTATAAAATTGATCTCTTATTAAATCTCTTCCTAATTTCTAGATGATGAGAAAAGTAAGCATACATGAGCAATTAATTTACTAATTATTCTTATATCCTATTAATATTTTTTATTTTCAAGATGCATTATGAGATCTAAATTACAATTATAAGAACCAGAAAATATAAAAATGAATTAAACATTCCAAATGATATGCCTATATAGATTTAATGACTTAATTTGATAGATGACAAACCAAACAAAACAAAGAAAGAAAATAAATAAAGAAGTAAATAAATAATAAATAAAATGAATAGTAAGTAAATAATTCGACGAGTAAATAAAGAGAACAAATAAAAAGAAAACAAACAAAACAAAAATACAACAGACAACATGAAGTAAAATATTTAAGACATATTTTATATAAATTTAATAGTTAAGGTTAATGCAAAGTTCAAACAGACAGAACAAATAAAATAAAAAGAAATCAATGAAAATCCAGTTGTCAGTGACTGATCTGCAAGATAAAATGAAGTTAGTGGCTTAAATGGATTAAATAAAAAGAACTAGGGGCTAAAATGAGAATTTTACCCAAAAAAAATGAATTTTGACTTGGTCAAAACGAAAACGCGTGTTTCTGTTTTCATTTCTTCTTCGTCTGGCGTCGGCACGGCGGCGTCGTTACAGGCAGCTGCGGAGGATGGCGACGGAACGGCGGGGAGCGATGGGCAGCTACCGGCGCGAGTGCAGGGGCGGTGCTGTCGCGGCGGAACACGAACGGGAGGGAAGGCGGTGGCGGCGTCGGCTGGAGCGGAGGCACGCGGAAGCGTCGGGCAGCAGGGAGGCGGCGAAGGGAAGAGTTAAGGGCGCGGCGGAGTGAAGAACAGGGCGGCAGAGCACGAGAGCAGCAGGGGACGGCGAGCGAGCAGCTGAGGGAGAGGTTTCGCGCGACGTGGACTGGGCGAGGCGAAGCGGAGGGTGGGCGAGCAGCGAAAAAAAAAAAACAGCAGGGGAGGCGACAGGCGGTGACTGAGCAGAGAGGGAGAGAAAGAGAGTGAAGAAGAACTCTCTGAGATAAGGAGAGTGAGAGCCAAAGAGAGCTCGGGCTAGGAGAGAGAGAGAGAGGGAGCAGCTGGGAGAGCTTAGAGAGTGAGAGGGAGAGCGTTGTTGCGAGAGGGAGAGAGAGAAAGATAGAAACCGAGAGGGAGAAGAAACAAAGAGGGAGAAGGAGAAAGATAGAAACAGAGAGGGAGAGAGAGAGAAAGATAACTCAGAAAGGGAGAGAGAGAGAGAGGGAGAGCGTGAATGAGAGGGAGAGGTCTGTCGGCCGAGATAAGCGTGAGAGAGGGAGACTTAAAGAAGGAGAGAAGTCTCCAGAGAAGCCGAGAGAGAGAGATATCTTGAACGTTCGAGAGAAAGGGACAGGAGCCAGAAAATCAGGGCAGGTGGATTTTTTTTTTTGTTTTGTTCTGGGGAAGGCTGAGCCGAGAAGAAAACGCGTATGTGGAGGGGGAAGAATTTTTTTAGTTTTAGTTTTAATCAAAAAAATAACTAATTGATTAATTAATAATTAAATTTTTTATTTTGATTTTTTATACAAAGATATAGATATATATTATATTATTTTAAAGTTAATCCTATAAGATAAAATGCCCCCCCCAATATCCTAAATTATTATTATTATTAAATTTTTTTTTTTTTAACGTCGGACGAAATTGGGTGTCAACAGCTGTCCCCCTTTGCATGCTTCATGGGACATGATGTATGCAAAGTCATTACCAAATTTCGTCCGGCTTAGCTAGGCATTGAGAACCTTCTCGCCGTCTAAATTATAAGGTTAAGGAATCCTTTTTAGAATCTTGACAATAGGAACTCTCCTATCGTTGAAAGTTTGAGGTTAAGGGCCCTACCTTAGAACCTCTACGATAGGAAAGCTTCTATCGTTGTAAGATGAACTGATTGATTGATTGTTTGAGGTTTAAGGAAAGGTCCTTAGAACCTCTAACGATAGGAAAGGTTCTATCGTTGTAAGATGGACTGAATAATTGATTGTTTGTTTGAGGTTTAAGGAAAAGTCCTTAGAACCTCTAACGATAGGAAAGGTTCTATCGTTGTAAGATGGACTGAATGATTGATTGTTTGTTTGAGGTTTAAGGAAAGGTCCTTAGAACCTCTAACGATAGGAAAGGTTCTATCGTTGTAAGATGGACTGAATGACTGATTGTTTGTTTGAGGTTTAAGGAAAGGTCCTTAGAACCTCTAACGATAGGAAAGGTTCTATCGTTGTAAGATGGACTGAATGATTGATTGTTTGTTTGAGGGTTAAGGAAAGGTCCTTAGAACCTCTAACGATAGGAAAGGTTCTATCGTTGTAAGATGGACTGAATGATTGATTGTTTGTTTGAGGGTTAAGGAAAGGTCCTTAGAACCTCTAACGATAGGAAAGGTTCTATCGTTGTAAGATGGACTGAATGATTGATTGTTTGTTTGAGGTTTAAGGAAAGGTCCTTAGAACCTCTAACGATAGGAAAGGTTCTATCGTTGTAAGATGGACTGAATGATTGATTGTTTGTTTGAGGTTTAAGGAAAGGTCCTTAGAACCTCTAACGATAGGAAAGGTTCTATCGTTGTAAGATGGACTGAATGATTGATTGTTTGTTTGAGGTTTAAGGAAAGGTCCTTAGAACCTCTAACGATAGGAAAGGTTCTATCGTTGTAAGATGGACTGAATGATTGACTGTTTGTTTGAGGTTTAAGGAAAGGTCCTTAGAACCTCTAACGATAGGAAAGGTTCTATCGTTGTAAGATGGACTGAATGATTGATTGTTTGTTTGAGGTTTAAGGAAAGGTCCTTAGAACCTCTAACGATAGGAAAGGTTCTATCGTTGTAAGATGGACTGAATGATTGATTGTTTGTTTGAGGTTTAAGGAAAGGTCCTTAGAACCTCTAACGATAGGAAAGGTTCTATCGTTGTAAGATGGACTGAATGATTGATTGTTTGTTTGAGGTTAAGGAAAGGTCCTTAGAACCTCTAACGATAGGAAAGGTTCTATCGTTGTAAGATGGACTGAATGATTGATTGTTTGTTTGAGGTTTAAGGAAAGGTCCTTAGAACCTCTAACGATAGGAAAGGTTCTATCGTTGTAAGATGGACTGAATGATTGATTGTTTGTTTGAGGTTTAAGGAAAGGTCCTTAGAACCTCTAACGATAGGAAAGGTTCTATCGTTGTAAGATGGACTGAATGATTGATTGTTTGTTTGAGGTTTAAGGAAAGGTCCTTAGAACCTCTAACGATAGGAAAGGTTCTATCGTTGTAAGATGGACTGAATGATTGATTGTTTGTTTGAGGTTTAAGGAAAGGTCCTTAGAACCTCTAACGATAGGAAAGGTTCTATCGTTGTAAGATAGACTGAATGATTGATTGTTTGTTTGAGGTTAAGGAAAGGTCCTTAGAACCTCTAACGATAGGAAAGGTTCTATCGTTGTAAGATGGACTGAATGATTGATTGTTTGTTTGAGGTTTAAGGAAAGGTCCTTAGAACCTCTAACGATAGGAAATGTTCTATCGTTGTAAGATGGACTGAATGATTGATTGTTTGTTTGAGGTTTAAGGAAAGGTCCTTAGAACCTCTAACGATAGGAAAGGTTCTATCGTTGTAAGATGGACTGAATGATTGATTGTTTGTTTAAGGTTTAAGGAAAGGTCCTTAGAACCTCTAACGATAGGAAAGGTTCTATCGTTGTAAGATGGACTGAATGATTGTTTGTTTGAGGTTAAGGAACTCTCCTTAGAACCTCGACGATAGGAACTCTCCTATCGTTGCAAGTTTGAGGTTAAGGGCCCTACCTTAGAACCTCGACGATAGGAACCCTTCTATCGTTGAAAGTTTGAGGTTAAGGGCCCTACCTTAGAACCTCTGCGATAAGAACTCTCTTATCGTTTAAGAAAAATTGATGATTGATTGTTTGAGGTTTAAGGAACTCTCCTTAGAACCTCGACGATAGGAACTCTCCTATCGTTGCAAGTTTGAGGTTAAGGGCCCTACCTTAGAACCTCTGCGATAAGAACTCTCTTATCGTTTGAAGAAAAATTGATGATTGATTGTTTGAGGTTTAAGGAACTCTCCTTAAAACCTCAACGATAGGAATTCTCCTATCGTTGCAAGTTTGAGGTTAAGGGCCCTACCTTAGAACCTCTACGATAAGAACTCTCTTATCGTTTAAGAAAAATTGATGATTGGTGCCGAGGTAAAGGTTCCATCCTTAAAACCTCGAATTGATTGATTGATCTCAAGGCAAAGGTTCCATCCTTAAAACCTCGGATTGATTGATTGATTTCGAGGCAAAGGTTCCACCCTTAAAACCCCGATGATTGATTGATGTCGAGATAAAGGTTCCATCCTTAAAGCCTCGAATTGATTGATTGATGTCGAGGTAAAGGTTCCATCCTTAAAACCTCGAATTGATTTATTGATCTCGAGGCAAAGGTTCCATCCTTAAAACCTCGGATTGATTGATTGATTTCGAGGCAAAGGTTCCATCCTTAAAACCTCGGATTGATTGATTGATGTCGAGGTAAAGGTTCCATCCTTAAAACCTCGATGATGAAAATTGATTATTTTCAAGGCAAAGGTTCCATCCTTAAAACCCTGATGATGAAAATTGATTGTTTTCGAGGCAAAGGTTCCATCCTTAAAACCCCGATTATGAAAATTGATTGTTTTCGAGGCAAAGGTTCCATCCTTAAAACCTCGGATTGATAATTGATCTTGAGGCAAAGGTTCCATCCTTAAAACCTCGATGATTGATTGAGTTCGAGGCAAAGGTTCCATCCTTAAAACCTCGGATTGATAATTGATTGTTTTCGAGGCAAAGGTTCCATCCTTAAAACCTCGATGATGAAAATTGATTGTTTTCGAGGCAAAGGTTTCATCCTTAAAACCCCGATGATGAAAATTGGTTGTTTTCGAGGCAAAGGTTCCCTCCTTAAAACCTCGGATTGATAATTGATTGTTTTCGAGGCAAAGGTTCCATCCTTAAAACCTCGGATTGATTGATTGATCTCGAGGCAAAGGTTCCATCCTTAAAACCTCGATGATGAAAATTGATTGTTTTCGAGGCAAAGGTTCCATCCTTAAAACCCCGATGATGAAAATTGGTTGTTTTCGAGGCAAAGGTTCCCTCCTTAAAACCTCGGATTGATAATTGATTGTTTTCGAGGCAAAGCTTCCATCCTTAAAACCTCGATGATGAAAATTGATTATTTTCGAGGCAAAGGTTCCATCCTTAAAACCCCGATGATGAAAATTGAATGTTTTCGAGGCAAAGGTTCCATCCTTAAAACCCCGATGATGAAAATTGATTCTTTTCGAAGCAAAGGTTCCATCCTTAAAACCCTGATGATGAAAATTGATTTTGAGGCTAAGGAGCTTTCCTTAGGACCTCGAGCGAAATTTATATGAAAGCAATTGAAATTGGAATAATTTTCTTCGAAAGTGTGAATTTTCATAATAGGCGAGCGCAAAGAATTAGGCTTCGATAAAACGAGTGAATCTTGATGATGACAATAACACTGACAAATTATGTAAAGGGAACGGATGTTTGGAATCAATATTCAAGGTTCATCTAATATTTTCTTCAGTAAATATAGATTCCCTTGTGAGATATGTCATCCGAATAAGGTTAAAGCTTAACTACCCCAAAATGTTATGCCTAGTAGACCTAATAGGATGCGTCTCAAGAGTAACAAAAATTACTCTTTACTCAGTCATTCCAACCTAAAGGCATTGTCCTATGGTTTTAATATCAGCATGGACGAAACTATATTATAAAAAAAAGAAATTCCCTGAAAGGAAAAACTGAAATGCGAAAGAAAATGCTGATAATAAAACTAAAGGACAAGAAAAACGGATCAGATCGCTTCTTTCTTCCACAATACTTCAACAGGGTGAGTAGAGGACCATTATGGGAGTGAACTGGTCGGGAAAGACTGTCGTGTCCAGTCTATCTGAATCATTGCTGGATCTGGTTCAGGAACAAAAGCTTGTATTTTATCTAGCAATTCTTCAGCAGTTGTTGCGGATATTATGATTCGCCGTGCCACTCTTGATATGAAATTCTTCTGCATAGCATAATCCATAAAAGCTATCAGACCTATAAAGAAATTGTTAACATTTAAAAGCCCAATGGGTTTCTTATGCAAATTAAATTGGGCCATGGAAGCAATTTGAAAGACTTCTCCCAATGTGCCAAAACCACCTGGTAGAGCGATAAAAGCATCAGCATTTAAAAGCATTTGTAACACACGCTCTTGCAAATTTTTAACCACTAATTCTTCTCCAATCGTGACCCCAGAAATAAATTTCAGAGGTCCAGGGATAATGCCCAGAACTTGACTTCCTCCTAGAGATGCTGCTGATGCTACACCTCCCATTAATCCGACACTACCTCCTCCATAAACTAAATGTATTTTTCGCTCAGCTAATACTCTACCCAAATGGTTGGCTGCTTTTAAATACTCTTCATCTTTTCCAGGAAAAGCCCCAGAAAATACACAAATACTTCGGGATTTACGAGTTGGGGTTTTCTCCATTCCTATCCTTACCCTTGTGAGAAAAGAGGATATATTTATAGAGATGAAGAGATAAGGCAATAATTTTATTTTCAAGAATGGATACATTATTGCCAGCTATTCACAGTAGTCACGAGTATGACTTTGGTCAGGTATGGGTACATTATCGTTAAAGGAGGAGGAAAATTTTTAAAATAGTTGCTAGCATGTACAGTAGTCACTACTGTAGCTTACGTCAGGAGTAGGTACGTGATTGTTGGAAGAGAAGGAAAATTTTAAAAAGTGGCAGCTATATACAGTAATCATAACTGTATCTCATGTCAGGAGTGGGTACATTATTGGGAGGATAATTTCAAAAGCGACAGCTAGCATGTACAGTAATCGTGACTTTGGTTCACGTCAGGAGTGAATACATTATTACCAAAAGGGGAGGAAAATTTCAAAAGCGACAGCTAGCATGTACAGTAATCGTGACTTTGGTTCACGTCAGGAGTGGATACATTATTACCAAAAGGGGAGGAAAATTTCAAAAGCGACAGCTAGCACATACAGTAATCGTGACTTTGATCCTCGTCTTCCACTGGCTTTGCGTCCAGTAATGGCTTCAATGCTTTCTATGAATCGGTGATTTGCATCTCATCTAGCTTTCTCACAAACTGGCAAACAGGGTCGTTTAGGGTCAGATTCCCAATACTGTAACGATCTCGTTCTTTTTGGAAAATTATCCATAATCCAACAACCTCAAATTGCACTATTCCGCAAGAATGCGCTTCAAGAACCTCTCGAATATCTTTTAGAGATTCCTTACGCAAGCCATTCTTAATGAATCTTATTCTATCATTACGATTTCTGGTGATCACTCCTGGAGAACGACATTTATTGCCGCAAATCCACCATCCACAATTATGACAAACGCCTAGCCTCTTTGCTCTTCTTTTTTTGGCATAAGCGCTTTTACCAAAGCCGGGCATACGGGGAAAGAACGCTTCTGGAACTTCACCAGCTGAACGAACCTTAGCGTCAATTAGCCACCGCACATTATCAGGAATGCCTTTGTGCATAAATACTCTGAATCGTTCACATCTAGCTTGATAAATCTTTTTAAGAACATTTATTGGGAAGGAAGGAAAATACTTTCGTAGGGCGGAAAGAGAAGACTCCATTGATGAAGGAGGCAAAGAAAGAAATTAGTGATTGTAGGAAACGAAAATAACTAACACATATTTATAGTGATGAAAGGGATAATGCGTTAATTACACTTACAGAAGCAAGTACATTATTGTCAAAAGAAAAGACAAATGACAGCTTATATGTACAGGAATCATGACCGTGGCTCTCATCTTCCCCTGATTTATGTCCAGTAATGGCTTCAATGCCATCTATAAGTCGGGGATTTGCTTCCCATCCAGTTTTCTTACAAACTGACAAACAGGATCGTTTAAAGTCACATTCCCAAGACTGTAACGATTTCGTTCTTTATGGTAAGTCCTCCATAAACTGATAATTTCACCTTGCACTTTTCCACAAGAATGCGTTTCAAGAGTCTCTCGGATATCTTCCAGAGATTCCTTACGCAGGCCATTCTTAATGAATTTTCTTTTATCTTCACGATTTATGGAGATGTATCCTAAAGAGCGACATTTAGTAATACAATTCCATCGCCCACATTTATAACACACGCCTAGTCTCTTTGCTCTTTGCCTTTTGGCATAACGGCTTTTACCTAAACCGGGCATGCGGGGCATAAATGCATCTGGAACTTCACCCGCCAGACGGACCTTAGCTTCAATTATCCACTGCACATTATCGGGAATGCCTTTGCGTGTAAAGACTCTGATTCTTTTACATCTAGCAAGGTAGATCTTTTTAAGGACTTTTATTGGAAGGGAAGGAAAGTATTTTCGCAGTGCAGAAAGAGTAGAATCCATTGATTAGAGAAGAATTTGAGAGGAGATGGAATGAATCAGTTATTGTAGGAGACTGGAATAACCGACTTTAGAAGTCACGGGGTATCTTATCCGCTGCTTAATCAGAAGGAAGAACACGCATTTATAGTGATGAAAAGGGATAACGTGTCGATTACACTTAGGGGAGCATGTACATTTGTCAAAAGAAAATGCAAACTTTTCCAAATATAACAAATTGTATGTACAGTAATTGTGACTGTGACTCATATCTTCCACTGGCTTTACATCTAGTAACGGCATTAACGGCTTCTATGAGTCGAGGATTTGCTTCCCATCCAGTTTTCTTACAAGCTGGCAAACAGGGTCATTTACAGTCAGATTCCCGAGACTGTAACGGTTTCGTTCTTCATGAAAAATGCTCCATAAACCAAGAAGTTCACGTTGCACGGATCCACAAGAATGCGTCTCAAGAGTCAATTGGATATCATCCAACGAGTCCTTACTCAGGCCATTCTTAATGAATCGTATTTTATCTTCTCGATTATCAGAGATCATCCCTAAAGAACGACATTTAGTATTACAAGTCCATCGTCCACATTTATGGCAGACTTGTAACCTTTTCGCTCTTCGCTTTTTGGCATAAGAGCTTTTGCCTATACCAGGCATGTGAGACACAAATGCCTCTGGGATTTCACCTGCCAGACGAACCTTGGCTTCGATTAACCACCGCACATCTTCAGGGATTCCTTTGTGCATCAGAACTCTTAATCGTTCACAGCGAACTTGGTAGATCTTTTTGAGAATGTTCATTGGGAGAGAAGGAAAATATTTTCTTAAGACAGAAAGAGTAGGATCCATTTTCTAGAGGGAAGTAAAAGACAGAAGAGAGGAAAGAATCAGTTATTATGGGCAACTGAGAGAACCGACTTGAGAGTCACGGAATACTGTATCCGCCGTTTAACCGGAAAAGTGGATCCTACTTTATTTTGATGTGAATGATATTTCTTATCTTTGATATTCCATGTTGGGTTTCGGGAGCCAAACAGCGCAGCGGAATTTAACCGAAACCCTCCAGGATCCAAGTGAAACGGGGTAAACCGGGTGTTCGAAAATTTCATACCTAATTTTCGGTTGAGATCTCTCACTCAACTGTAGAGTCGAATCACAAAACCTGAACAGTTGACGTGTTCAGGCTCTCTATGGTATCCACACGAGCCTCTCGGGATCACCACGCTTCCACCACGTCCCGGCAGATGCGTTTCTCTTGCGCTCGCAGTGCTAGCTTGTGTCCTCCAAGGAATTGCAAGAGAAGAGTGCGGCTGTCCTTTTGGGAGGCTAGGGCAAGGAGACCTGCGAATTTCTCACTTAAAAGTTGTATTTATAGTGAGACTCAACTTCCAGGCCTAATGGGTTTCAAAGCCCTAATCCAATTAGGATTTAATTTCGGGCTTAATAATGGCTCAACTCCTTGGCCCATTATTAATACGAAATTAAAGTGAAACCATAACCCAAACAATTAGCCCATGCACTCTAATGATCCAAATAGCTCTATGTGTGCGACCCAATAGGCTCTTGCCATGTTGGCAATTATCATAAATCACATTTATGATCATAAGCAATGAGCGGTGTCTAGCAACACATCATTGCTACCCAAGTGACAAGATTGTCGGTGAATCGACTAAACCTTTATGATCATCACCGATATATGCCATTGTCCCTTTGTCCAAGATATCAAGACTAAGCACGAGACATGGAATGTGTCACTCTCGTATAGCCCAATCTTTGGTTTCTTGATTACCGAGTAGACCAACTTAAACTGACGACATTGATATCATATATCAACTCATCGGAGCATGGCCATGCATTTTCTAAGTCTCACTCTATCAAGGGGCCCAAAGATATCACTCCCGTTACATAGGAGGGACAAATCCCATATTGATCATACAAATCCCTCCGCATGATATGTGACATACCCAATGACCTCCTTCAAGTTCACTCAGTTACGAGCAACAAAGGAAAGTATCAAAGTATGTGACTCACATGTAGGGAACCTTGCTGATCTTAGGTCGAAGGACTACATATACCATGATCACTATGAGAATCACTTATGACACTCATATAACGATCCATGAAGTGTTCTCATGGTGGGTCGGTCCAGTACACAAGTTCTCCAACTTGTACCCATATGTAGACTACATATCTCATATTAGTCTCCACATATGCTAGTCATTATGTATTATTGCAACCCACTCCACAATAATACTAGACTAAGGACGTTTAAGAATATAATTATTCTAGGGTTACAATTATGTTTATTACGTTACGCAGAAACAAAACAACAAACAAAATTGCTGGATTAATGCCTCAATAAAATATCATGACTCAATGTGCAAAAATACAATCATCTCATGATTGGCTTTTTGGGCACAATACTAACATTCCATCCAGCTGACGTCGATCGAGTCCTTGATTATTGAATCTTTTGTCCGCTTTTGACAAATTTTCAACGACAATATTTCTTGATATCTGCCTTATCTTTGACCACAGCTATCTCTTGTCTTGGATGCTACTAAGCTGGCATCAATCCTGTCCTTCCAGGTGTAGCCTCGATTATTGAATCAATTGCCAGGCTTTTGACAATATTGTCTACTTTATATATTTTTTTTATATCTGCCTTATCCTTGGCTATAGCTATCTCTTATCTTGGATACTACTAGCTGGCGTCAATCCTATCCTTCCAGGTGTAGCCTCGATTATTGAATCGGTAGCCAAGCTTTTGACAATATTGTCTACCTTATCCTTGAATTCCTAATGCGAGTTGGTCCCGCATATTAGCTGTGTATCCAGTGATAGATTGGTAAGAGCTGATGTTATTGAGATCTCAGCTTATACTGCTGTAACGGTGCGGTGGATGTGTTTCCCATTTGATTCCTATCATGTAAAAGTCATGCATGCATGATGTGAAATGCATGAATGCAAAGCATGTGTAATTGATGTTTTTTTTTTTTTGTATGGATCTAGTTCTTTATGTCTTTGTTTTACTGGATCCTCTTTGTGATGGCCTTCTTGGACTATCATTGAATCTCTTTATGCTTTCCAGCTTTTGTTCACTGTCTCAAAAGCCCAACTCTTTTCAAAATCCCCTTTCTTTGACTTGTTCTTGAATTTTTGGCCTCAATTTCTTTAAAGTTGGCCCGCCTCATAATTTATATCTCTTTCGGGTACTCATCCCTTGTCATGGATTTCATAGCATCAAAGGCTTTACTTTCAATGTCTGTCCTTTTTCTTGTGTCCGGGCTGACACATACTTATTCCCATGTTATAATCTGAATGATTGCTCTTCCTTGAGCTCAAGTTTTGATCCATAAGACTTGCCCCCTTGTCTATTGAACTTCTTTGTTGGCAGTACTCCTCTTACGCTTCGTAGAGACTACTTTGCCCCCCTGAATATGGTATTTATGTGGATAAAAGGTATTATCTCGCCTTTGATTTAACAGAAGGTCGAGCATTTCTAGACCTTTGTGCTGGCACTTGATCGTAAATCTCTCTTACAAGAACCACATCTTATTAAAGAAAGACTCAAGCTATCTCCTTACTTTTAAGTCTACATACATTAATGAATAATGGTTTGGCCTTAAAGAAAAACTTTCATCAATTTGCAAAGCTTGACAAAGTAATTTACGGTCTTTGTTTTCAATTAAAATATCCTGCCATTCTTCCCTTTCCAACTCGAAGACATAAACTGTGCAAGGCAATAAGGTAGAAACATGATTCACAATAATAGCCTTTTAACTGAATGAGGATGATATCGAGAGGTAAATGTTAGGTGTGAGGAAAGTTAAGTTTGAATGTTTTTTTTTTGTGGCAGTCTTTTAGCTGAATGAGAATAATATTAAGAGGTAAATATTAGGTCTGAGTAAAGTTAAGTTTAAGTGGTGTGAAAGAATGGTCTTTTAATACTACTCGTGAGCAGTATTAAATAAGGTAGAAACATGATTCACAATGATAGTCTTTTAGTTGAATGAGGATGATAAGTCTGAGGAAAGTTAAGTTTAAGTGGTTTGAAAGAATGGTCTTTTAATACTACTCGTGAGCAAATTTGATTATGATGAAAAACTCAATAATGATGACCTCAAACTTGCCACTCTTTCCAGAAAGTTAAACCTCATCTGTTGCCCCCCAACTATCGTGGTCTTTATGTATGCTTGGCTTGAGGGTTGCTTTTGTGTTCTAAACCGCCTTTGCAGGTTTTCATTCTAGAATCCATAGCTCACTTTTTTGTTTTCTTTCTTTTGCTCTAACTTGAGCCCTTTTTTTTTTTTTGTTTTGTTTGTTTTTTTTTTTTTGTTTCCCCTTTTTTTTTTGTGAGCTATGGTGATGACATACTTGATAACTCTCTTGAAGTGAGATGACTCAAGTGGCTTTGCTTGCTCGTGCTTGTTCTCAGTCTTTTTTGGTTTTGAATTTTCCCTTGTTGTCTTTTGATGGAAGGGATGAATTTCTCTTTTCGGAGTTTGTGTTGCAAAGAACTGAGCTGATAGCCCTCTTGAAGTGAAATGATTCAAGTGGCCTTAGCTGCTTGTGTTTGCTCTCAGTCTCTTTTTTTTTTGTTTTGGATTTTTCCCTTTAATGGCTTTTGATGGAAGGGATGAACTTCTTTCCTTTGTTGGAACTTGTGTTGCGGAAAACTGAGAATTTTTTTTTTGTATTGAGCATTTGTGAGAATTGGGAGGCCACTGAAGTCATTTAATATGAGAGCTACCTTCTTTGGAAGCTAACCCCAGACTTCTTGCAAGGATGTTGATAACCACTGTGAATTTTTTTTTGAGAGTTGGGGTGCAACATATGAAATCCTTTTTACTAGATTTGACAGCACTTTCAAGATCGCCACTATTAAATCTCCCTTAACTTTTTATTTTCACCCACGAGTAGTATCATTTAGAAAGCAAAGTATGATAGCAATAATGGATAGTATACTGGAAAGGAGTGAGAGATGGATGTAAAAACGGAATTTTTGGTAAGAAGTGGTAGAATGTGTAGGTGTAATAATTGAATTTTTGGTAAAAATTGATAGAATGTGTAGAAGTAATAATGGGATTGAAAAGTGATAGAATGCACACGCAACATCTTTTTGTTAGAGAACAAAAAGAATTACCAGTTGTCGAAAAGTAAAGTGTGATGGCAATAATGGATAGTATAATGGCAAAGAGTGTAAAAATGGAAAGTAGTAGAATGCACGCATTACATCTTTTTGTTGTACCAGAAAAAGAATAGCAGGTGTCCATTTAACAAAGACTACACCCTAGATTCTGGACTAAATCTAGAAGATTTTTACTATTAAATTACTTTTGCAAGCTTTCAAAGATACAAGTTTATTCAAAGGATTCCCTGTCATTCAAAAGTGTGTGCGGACTGTTAGGTCAGATCTGACTTGGAGCCCTTCCAAAATTAATGTAATTCCAGCTCAAAATCTTCACTTTCAATTACCAATCACATCGGGCCTAGCAACTTGGACTCGACCAACTGTTGGACCTTGAGTTTCAATATGACAGAATTTTCAGTTACATTTGGGATTTGGGTCTCACCAACTTGGAAGAAAAGGTCACTTGGTCTTTGCTACTATTGATATAGATGATAGCAGAATGCCTTCTTCAGCAAAGACTGTGATTAACTTTCCTTCAAAAATGAATTTCATTTTTTGGTGTAATGAGGAGGGAATTGCTCCGGCCATATTGTCTATCTTGGACTCTATATCTATGAGACGTCCTTCGGTTTGTTCTGCCATTAGTCTTGTTTGGAGCCGAGTTGGATATCGGTGTTGAGGTCCAATTTTACCTTTTTAAAATGAGATTCATTTTATTAGATTTTACATGTATATGATTGATGCAATGGATGCATGCAATACATAATGAGATTATGTTTTTTATCAAAATTTATATGCACGTGATTGATGTAATGGAATACATGCAATGAGATTATTTTTATCAGATTTTATATGCATGTGATTGATGTAATGGATGTATGCAATGAGTGAGCTCGATTATCAACTATTGTGAAACTTCAAGACTTCAAGTTATTATTAAAAGACCAAAAAGTTAGCATAATTTGATGCGTGGTTTTGATGCATGAAGAATAATTGCACAGAACGGAAGTATAACAAAAGAAAAATAAGGTTATTAACAAGTTAAATAGTAATTAACAACTCATGAAGTATTATGGATAAACAAGTTAAAACCATACGAAGAAAAGTGTAGAGTAACAACACAGCATAACAAGGATATGCTTATAGCGTTGGTAAAATGGTAGAAATTCTATGGTCAGTTCTATGGTTAAGTGGGGAGTTCTATATGCAGAAGGTGGTTTATCAAAAAGGCAAGGGATAGTTCCCGAATCCCACCACTAAATCATAGTGACGGCCCGATTCCTTACCCTCTAGGGTTAATGTAAGGAATGGATTAATTCGAGTCGTAGCTTTTCGTGGGCCCATGCAGAGACTAACCGTCTCAGAAGGCAATACACTACTTTGCTACTTTGAAACCGGTGAAGGCTTGGAGACCATGGCCTCACAAGGACAACAACACCAATTCCACTTAGAAAGAATTGTGTTCGATTTGAGGAAGCTCGGGTATAGAGCTTCATTTTGTGAATACATTATGCATGTTTAGAATAAGTAAATATAACATATAAATCCACATAAAAATAAACAAAACAGAACAAAATAAATCAACTTTTAGGCTTGACTCACTAACCAGGGTCCCCAGTGGAGTCGCCAAGCTGTGGCAACGTCGGGTTTTCTGGAGTCGCCACCAATCCGTTTACCTAGGTCGATTGGTCACCTTAAAATTAGTCTGCGAGAGTTCGGGGATCGGGAGTACGGTTACGCTAAAACAATATTGTTATAGCGCCCAAAATTGGCACCTTAGTTGATTTTAATTTTGTTTTACTTTGCTTTTAAATAATTTTCAGTTAATTTTCAAAATTAGAAATTTTAACTGAATTAGTCGAAATGTGGATTTTTAAGTTAATTTGTATAGAATTTTATACTTCCGAACCATGGACTCTGCCGAGTCATTTGGACACGGAAGATTTTGATTCCGAACCATGGACTCTGCCGAGTCATTTGGACACGGAATTTGGTGAAATTTTAATCCATATCGTAAAAATATGGATTTTTATCTTTTTATTTAATTTATTTATTTTAAAAGTTAATATTTTCCAAACCGTAGATCCTGCCGGATCATCCGGATATGAAAATTAATTTAAATTTAATTATTTAATTAATTAATAAACGGTACACGCAAACTGAATTTTCCTAAATGTGATTTTTTTTATTATATTAAAACTAATTTTAGATTAACTATTAAAAAGTCTATCCAAATCTAATTATGTTTAATATTAATTCCTAAACTAATTCATAATTATCCAAACAAAACTATAAAAGGAAAACATAAGTAAAACAATGACCAATTTGTAAATCAGAACAACATTAGAGGCTCAATTAGACAAATCAAATAAATTCAGGGGTAAATTATTTATTAAAAATATTTATCTAAACTAATCACACAATTATGTTTAATATTAATTTCTTTAAGTTTATTCATACTCTTAATCAAATGAACAAACAAAAACATAAAAGAAAATAAACATTAGTGACCAAATTGTAAATCAAAACAACCTAAAAGTCTCAGATGAACAAATCAAATAAATCCAGGGAGTAAATTATTTATTAAAATCACCAATCTAACATAATCATATAATTAAACTTAATGTAAATTCCTAAGTTAATTTATGCCTTTAATTAACTGAACAAACAAACAAAAAAAAAACACAAAAAGAAACTAAGTAAATCAGCGACTAAATTATGAATCAAAACAACATTGGAGTCTCGATTAGATAAATCAAATAAATCCAGGGGTAAAACTAGAATTATGCCGAACTTATGACTTTCAGATCAAATCCGGGTCGACAACGGCTTGGTTTGCGATCTGGTTTTCATTATTTAATTTTAATTAATTTTTTTTTTGTTTTGTTTGTTTTAAATAATTTCAATTAATATCCAAACCATGGATTCTAACCGAACCACCTGGATATGGACGAAGGATTGATTTCGGATTTTATTAATTACTAAGGGCGGATCTCTGAAATTTGCCATGTGTTATAAAATTGATCTCTTATTAAATCTCTTCCTAATTTCTAGATGATGAGAAAAGTAAGCATACATGAGCAATTAATTTACTAATTATTCTTATATCCTATTAATATTTTTTATTTTCAAGATGCATTATGAGATCTAAATTACAATTATAAGAACCAGAAAATATAAAAATGAATTAAACATTCCAAATGATATGCCTATATAGATTTAATGACTTAATTTGATAGATGACAAACCAAACAAAACAAAGAAAGAAAATAAATAAAGAAGTAAATAAATAATAAATAAAATGAATAGTAAGTAAATAATTCGACGAGTAAATAAAGAGAACAAATAAAAAGAAAACAAACAAAACAAAAATACAACAGACAACATGAAGTAAAATATTTAAGACATATTTTATATAAATTTAATAGTTAAGGTTAATGCAAAGTTCAAACAGACAGAACAAATAAAATAAAAAGAAATCAATGAAAATCCAGTTGTCAGTGACTGATCTGCAAGATAAAATGAAGTTAGTAGCTTAAATGGATGAAATAAAAAGAACTAGGGGCTAAAATGAGAATTTTACCCAAAAAAAATGAATTTTGACTTGGTCAAAACGAAAACGCGTGTTTCTTTTTTCATTTCTTCTTCGTCTGGCGTCGGCACGGCGGCGTCGTTACAGGCAGCTGCGGAGGATGGCGACGGAACGGCGGGGAGCGATGGGCAGCTACCGGCGCGAGTGCAGGGGCGGTGCTGTCGCGGCGGAACACGAACGGGAGGGAAGGCGGTGGCGGCGTCGGCTGGAGCGGAGGCACGCGGAAGCGTCGGGCAGCAGGGAGGCGGCGAAGGGAAGAGTTAAGGGCGCGGCGGAGTGAAGAACAGGGCGGCAGAGCACGAGAGCAGCAGGGGACGGCGAGCGAGCAGTTGAGGGAGAGGTTTCGCGCGACGTGGACTGGGCGAGGCGAAGCGGAGGGTGGGCGAGCAGCGAAAAAAAAAAAACAGCAGGGGAGGCGACAGGCGGTGACTGAGCAGAGAGGGAGAGAAAGAGAGTGAAGAAGAACTCTCTGAGATAAGGAGAGTGAGAGCCAAAGAGAGCTCGGGCTAGGAGAGAGAGAGAGAGGGAGCAGCTGGGAGAGCTTAGAGAGTGAGAGGGAGAGCGTTGTTGCGAGAGGGAGAGAGAGAAAGATAGAAACCGAGAGGGAGAAGAAACAAAGAGGGAGAAGGAGAAAGATAGAAACAGAGAGGGAGAGAGAGAGAAAGATAACTTAGAAAGGGAGAGAGAGAGAGAGAGAGAGCGTGAATGAGAGGGAGAGGTCTGTCGGCCGAGATAAGCGTGAGAGAGGGAGACTTAAAGAATGAGAGAAGTCTCCAGAGAAGCCGAGAGAGAGAGATATCTTGAACGTTCGAGAGAAAGGGACAGGAGCCAGAAAATCAGGGCAGGTGGATTTTTTTTTTTTGTTTTGTTCTGGGGAAGGCTGAGCCGAGAAGAAAACGCGTATGTGGAGGGGGAAGAATTTTTTTAGTTTTAGTTTTAATCAAAAAAATAACTAATTGATTAATTAATAATTAAATTTTTTGTTTTGATTTTTTATACAAAGATATAGATATATATTATATTATTTTAAAGTTAATCCTATAAGATAAAATGCCCCCCCCCCCCATATCCTAAATTATTATTATTATTAAATTTTTTTTTTTTAACGTCGGACGAAATTTGGTGTCAACACTGTTATATTATTATAAAGGGGAAGCAAATGAGTTTTATGTAATTGTCCAATTTATTAGAACCTAATTTAGTGACACATTATATTTCATTTCATAAATTATAAAATTACCCTCACATTTGAAATGTAATCTCATAAGTATATATACCTTGAATGTTCTTCCCAATTTTGACCAAATTTGCCTTTTGATCCAATTTGTTGATGTTTAAATTACTACTTTTTAGTTTTACCCTAACTAAGCTATGATTAGAAAGTGGACAAGGGAAAAGAAAGGAAAGTAGAAAGAAAAGCTACATGTTTTTTTTGAATTAAAGATAGATTTGAATAGTGTAGAAGATTAGACACATATTTTGGAGGCTTGGGACTATACACCTAGGTGCATAGGAACACACTTGAGACTACTAAATGTCTGTTAATTTTGAATATAAACGGTAGCTTTTGTTTATTAGGATAAGTTATATTTAATTGAGATAATTATGAAATAAATTAATTTTATTCACATTTTTAATTATGGGAAATTTTTTAATTTGAATTTGTTTGAAAAAATAATTTGAATGAAACAAATAAATATAATATGATAAATATGGTAATTATTTAAAAGTGAGTTTATTCATTCATTTTTTCACATAATTAAACGTGTTCATAGTGTAACATATATACAAATACTAGTTTCATATAATTGGTTGCCAGTTTAATACATGAAGAATTCAGTTTTATATTTGGAGAGTTTTCCTTAGACTTTATGAAGAATATTCGATTTCACATAATATAAACTTATTTTGTATAATAAGAACCCAATTTCATAAAATAGAAACTCAATTTAATACAATAAGAATCCAATTTCATATAACTATAACTCAGTTTCAAAAAATAAAAATTTTGTTTCAGGAACTCTATTTCATACAAAAAGAACTCAATTTCATACATCGACATTCAATTTCGTATAATAAGAAATTCAAACTTTTAGAATACAATATTAGATTCATACAATACAATCTCAGTTACATTTGTTAGTTGTTTTCAGGCTCTATTTCCCTATTAATTGAATTGTTGGGTGTATCTTTATGTTTTATTGTTGTACTTGTACACTATGTTAAAAAAAATGCACATAATTCCACACAAATAGTTCATCGTTTTATATAAATAAATCTCAATTTTGTAAAAATAAATTTGAGTGTCATACAATCCATTTCCAGTGTCATACACTATAAAAAATCAAAACTCATATAGCAGAAATACAATTTCATATATACACCAACTTAGTTTTACATAATAGCAACCCAATTTCATATAAATCATTTCCAATTTCATACAATAGGAATATGTGTGTGTGTGTGTGTGTAGGGAAAATTACAAAACCCCCCTGTGGTTTGATCTAACCTACACTTTACTCAGCTATTTTCAGAAACCTACACTTTACCTTCTCATTCATTTATAGTGTCTAACAACAACTTCTGAAACCTTAATTTAAACTAGCTAATATTCATATTCCAAAAATTTCAAGAATTTTAATATTTGTTTTTACAACTAACTGACTTTTAAAAAAATATTGATATACATTTACAGGAAAAAATGTATTTACAAAAATAAATTGATAATTTACAATGTCTGTTAACTATAAAAAATATTATAGATATCAAAATTACTAAAAAATTAATCATTGTATAGGTTAAATTATAATTTTAGAAGTTGTTATCGGCTGGCAATGTAAAAGAAATAGAGGGCAAAGTGTAAGTTTTCAAAAATAAAGGAGAAAAATTGTAGGTTAAGGTAAACCTCAGGGAGGTAATTGTAGATTTCCTTATATATTTAAAGAAAATGGATTTGAGGTGATATGAACTGAATATTATGGTTGATGTGCACAATTTGCAAATCTTATTAGGCAAGTATGGCATTTGGCCTACTTGCATAGTAGTGAAATTAAATGATGTGACTATCTCAAAGGACAAAGTGTAGGTTTTCTAAAATAAAATGGGTCATTGTAAATTCGGCCGAATGTCGAAGGGGATTTTGTAACTTTTCTATATATATATATATATATATATATATATATATATATATATATATATATATATATAGGTGCACACACTGCCACCCCCAATTTCATACATATATGAATTAATCTCAAACATATAAACTCTAACACTATACATATATATGTGGTTTTCACAAAAAAATTCAAAAACAAACACATAAAATCCAAAAACATACAAATAAAACCAAGAAGCATACATCATAAAAACAAAATTATAAACATACACATATAAAACCTCAAATTTGAAATGTAATCCTATAAATATCCCATGAATGTTATTCGCAATTTTGAACATGTCTGACTTTTGATCCAAAACTCGGGTGCTAAACCTCTTAATATGTGTTTAACCCAAAACAAGCAACAGTATTTAAAAAGTGTAAAAAAAAAAAACTAAACAAGCAATGGTTTCATAGGGATGGAATTCCCGTAATTATTACCAAATCAAGAAAATATGAATATTTTTTCCCATATATATTTAAAATAGTATTAAGCAAGAAATCAAATTTATGTCTCAAATAATTTAATTTAATTTTTATTCAATTATTCATATTAAGCTTAGTGTATTTTAGAAGTTAAAATCTTTTCTTTTAAATTTAGTTCTATATATACCAACATATCTCAACTTTACAAAATCATACACCAGGTAAGTCACCTCATACCTTAATTCTCTCTTGTGCAATTCCAATTCTCAATTTTTTTTGTGGCCTTACTTTTTTTCTATTAATTTTACTTTTTAATTTAGAATTAACATCATTTTTGCTTTTCTTTTCATATCACTATTGGTGTTCTGATCCTATACTAATAAGTAGCTCTATTCACCATTTTCAAAACTATATTCATTCCTATCGATAAAATACATTTTCATTTATTGTTTTTAATTTTTTTTTTTCCATTTTTCATCAACTATACGATTCTCCATATTTTTTTCATTGAAAAATATGTGAATTTGAAAATTCTTTAATTTTAAATCATATTGGCTTTCATCTTTTTATTTATTCACAGAATTTATTCCAGAGGCAGGAATCACCTACATTATCCATAATATTATCAGAATTTTGATCCAGGCACTAAAGGACAAAAATAAAACGTTAACTGGTATGTTTTAGTCAATTATCTAAATAAGCAACTGGCATATTGATTCCCTAAACTTGCAAAATGTATTTCCTAACGAACCGTACGCTTCAAACCATTTACTAATTACTTGTGCTTTTAGTTACTGATAAAATTTTACGGACAACTCTATGATTTATGCAAAAATATGCCTTCAACTACAAACATGAGCGTGATACCGAATATGCTCAAGTATTGATAGTTAAAAATTAACAAGAAATTAATTTAGTAGTAACAATTAGCTCAAGTATTAATAATTAACAATTAATTACAAAAGATTTATCAACTCGTAAAAATGGAAGCATATAAATCACTGAAAATTCACGCATGCGGTTTGTTCTATCTATATATTCAATAAATTCCATGTATGAATTTTCAAAGCACAATTTTTTTAAAAAAAAAATTGTAATATTTTCATTAAAAAAATTCATTTTTTAGCATATTAAATTTAATGATGAGATTTATCAAATACAAGAATACTAAAAAAAAATTTATACTCACTTTGTTTGCTAAAATAACACCATTTCCTAAAAAACATAAATAAAATAAATAAACACAATTATCCACTCATCTTGAAAAGAAAAATAGAATTTTATGAAATTATGTATCAAAACTGAAAATAACTAGTTTAGAAACAAAAATTCTTGTTTCCATCTAAAAATAATGGCGTCGGACGCCAAAAAAAAAAACCTTTAATAGAAAACACAAGTTCAGAAACTAAAACTCGTGTTTTTAATGACAAGCTGTAGTTTCGAATCTCGAATATACATTTTGACCATTAATTTTATAAAGAATCAAGTCTATATTACGCCAGTGATTTCTAAAGTAATTGAAACAAAATTTTTAAAACTTTTTGTGTAAAATAAAAAGACATGATTTATATAGGAAAAACATTAAAAAAAATGGTACAAACCTTCATACTTAATTTATTTTAAAAATATGCTTTCAAAAAGCATGAGAAACTAATCAATAAAATGTATATATTATATAGTTTGAAAATTCACGTTAGCGATTTATTGATTATACACGTACAGCTAATGCATGTGTCAATTTTTAGATCTTTGCACTTCATTCTTTCTATTTAATTAATTTCTTGTTAAATCTTAGTTTTTGAATTTATTATTAGTTTTTTATTTATTATTTTTAATTGAAGTTATGCTTCTCCATTAACCTTAATACTATCCGTAAAGTTTTGCAGCTTAAAAGTAATACATACATACATACATACATATATATATAAACGAGTAATGTACAAGTAATTAGGAATATTTTAAAAACAATAATTAATTCGTAAATAATTTTTGAAAGTATAATGGTTTGATAGAAAAAACTTGAACTTAACTTGTTTGTATCTGCTTATGATTTTAAATGTGAATACTTGTTGTGAAACAGTAGAGGCTAAATTTATAAATCCCTATTTACCCACAAGTATATGGTGTTGTTGTGTGCAAGTGGGAAATAACAGGTGTCATCTTAAGAAAAAAATTCTTGAACCCAAAAGAACACCAAGTACTCAACCAAACATCTAACTAAGCTAATTAAAGAAACAATTGAAGTGAGTTCAAAGATAGGTAATAAAGAGCAAGTTTAACAATTAAAAAGCAAGATGCAAACAAAGTAACAATGCACATGATAATTAACCAAAACTAAGTAAGATTGGACTAATTTGTATAAGTGGGTTATCTGCATAGAATTTCACTACTCTACCTTGTTGCCTAAGTCGATTGAGATAAATGGATAATAACTCTTACTGTGGTGTGAGGATTTGAACATCAAAACTCTCTCTTTCTCTCAAAACTAAGCTTTGCTGACCCAATAACTAGCAATGACATCTCTTATACTCATTCACTAATCTAAGGTAGATTAAGACCTAACCCTATCAGACACCTAGTAAGTCGAGTGAATACTCTCATTTCTCTCTAACCCATTATGCTTCACTCCTTTTTTCCACCTCTACTCTATCTCTCTCTCTCTCTCAAGAACAAAATTGAGATTGAATAATGTGTGAACATGATCAATCAACACACAAAGAGTTAAGCACAAGAGTGAGCAACACAAAAGAAGAAACACCCATGAGATGCCTCAAATTAACATTAAACAACAAGAGTCAATAGCTACATTCTAGAAAGATAAAAAATTCTACTCCATGTTCAAGCTAGATAAATCCAAAAATCTAAAATACATAACATCCATAATCTAATACAAATATAAAACAAAAGAAGAAACTGAGAACACCCTTGAAGCATTAGCTTCCTTGCTATCCAAGAAATCTTCCAAGCTCCTCCAAGAAGATGCAGTAATTGTGGCTTCAAGAGAATGAGTTGGAAAAGAAAAACCTAGGACAAGACTACTTCCCTAACATGTGCTAAGCTAGAACATAATCTAGATCTCTCCAAAATACATCAAAGGTCAGGTTTTAGATCCATCTCCAATGACTAGATAAGAACCCTCTACCAATTAGAAGTTAGGATTCAAAATGGAGATAGGGGACCACAAATTTACGCACATTTAGGTATCTTAATGGCAAAAAAAAAAAGCATTTAATGGTGCTGCAATGCAAAGACCATGAGTTCCCAATGCCTCTCTTGTCGCTACAACATCAGAATAGCATCAAGGGTTCAGAGCTAAAATAATTTTGGCATTGTAATGCCACCATTAGCACCGTGGTGCCACAGATTACCCTAAGAGTTGTCCATTATGCTTTCATTTTTTATCTCACTTGCTTTCGCTTTGTCTCAATACTTCAATCATCTTCTTCAACCTACAAAACAATGGAACAAAGCAAGAAATGATTAAAAAAATATGGCTTGTAATGATAGAATTTTATAGTTAAAGTTGACAAAAAGTCAACAAGTTCTACCATCACAATATGCACTTAACAACTACATAAACTTAGAATAATGCTAGTCCATGGCATAAACTAACAACATAGACTAACCTAAGAAAAGATAAAAACATGCACAAGAGCTACCATGTCCACCAATTACCATTCAAACTCATTCAAGTCACAATATCAACTTAAAAGAAGTTAAGACAAGAAAAGAAATGAAAGGCTTGTCACTAATAGTGGAGGGGTCACTTCCTTAGTACTTACACTCATTTTGTAGTAGGGTGTGCATTGTGTACAAGTGGCCTACCTTATGCTTCTCAGCCATAAGCTTGCAAGGTGATTTGACCTCCCCTACTAACTAGCGCTATGATGCCACAATTCATCCTATACATTGACCATTGCATGCTTATTTTTGTCTCATTTGCTCTTGTTCTATCCAAATATTTTAGTCATCTTCTTCAACTTGCAAAACAAAGGATATAACAATAAATGATAAAAATATATATATATAGGTCAAAATGATAAAATTTTATGGTCAAAGTTAACAAAAAGTAAACAAGTTTGACCATCACAATATGTACTTAACAATACTTCATTATACTTCATTCTTCACATAATGTTTATCATTTTTTATATTTTATTTGCCACAAACTAGTGTATGTATACTAAAACACTTGTGTCCTTAAAGGCTCACCACTAAATTACATAAACGTTCATACACTAGTTAAAAAATTGCATAATGTGTCATTGTATGAAAATTCATACTTGTATGTAGAGTATCTATCTGTAATTGTATGGACAAATATTATTAGTGTTGCCATAAACAAGTTTAGTTATATAGTAACATAAGAGTGACATTAGGAAAAAAAAACATTTCAGCCTATATCTATGTTCATATGACTATCTATGTACAATATATAAACTTTGATATGAACATTTGTAATCTTAATAACTAGATAACAAAATTGATATGTGTGCAATTTATGTGAGTGCCCAAGAGACTCAACTTATCCAAGAATCTTCATTCAAAATGGGTTACTAAATATGATTAATACTCCAATTTAATGTAGAATATAAAAATTATACATCAGATAAATTGTACTCCCTCTGTCTCATATTTTTTTAAGCATTTAACTTTTCGGAATAGCTTGAATTCAATTTATTAATATAATTGTTGTTAAAAAATAATTTAAAAATATAATTAAAAGCTATAGATATTTATTTATCATTTATATAGAAATCTTTTTCATTTATATACTAAAATATTGAAAATAAAAAATTATAGTTTAATTGCTAAATAGTGAACATTATAAAGAATTTGGGACAAATGGAATATGATTTAAAAATTTTGGTCAAGGAGGAATAGTACTTACCCTTGTAAATTGGCTCTTTGCAAGAACATTCCCATATCTTTCGATTCAACAAGTGATTAGCCATCTGCGATTGGGCCACACTATCACATTGAGCAACATGGTACATTTTATCCTTGCCATTCATAGATTGTAAAACTATAGAATAATTTGCCTATTCTACTATCTTACCACACATTTTTTGGAACATTGATGAGGTGTACACTTCTGCAACATGGATCTCAAATGTCTTAAGATGGCTAATGAATTGAGGACTTGTATGTCTAGTCTTAAAATTATTGAATACCTCAATCTCATGTAAACTTCCCAATGATATGTCAACATGTCTTACAAATTCATACAACTTAAGCTTGCTTTTGAGGAACATCTTTTGATAAGAGTGCATCCCTTTCGATCTTTGGTTACTTGTTTACCATACAAAAAAATATTGCTTCAAATAAGAAATTGCCCGCATTTCACACATCTCATATGTTTTTTACACCCGCTCATTATCTTTCAACTTGAACATGGTGACAGTACTTGCCCATTGCTTTTCAAACTCGTCCACATTGTCGACATTATTCATCATCCTTACAAAATGATATCCAAATCCGTTGACCTTTAGATTTTCTTTATAATTGCCTTGTAAATGTCAAGAGGACAAGTGGTGTTTTGCATCTAGAAACACTCTTCCGATTGCAAGTCTCATTGCCTTGTCACCATCAGTAATAATTGCTCTATGTGTCTTTACCCTCATACAATCCAAAATCCTTTCTAGCAGCCACGCATAACCTCTCTCAGATTGATCGGGCATAAGTGTACATCCAAAAGCAATACTATTATGGTGGTGGTTCACCCCAATAAAATACAACATATGGCATATTGTATTCATTTGTTTTGAATGCGCATCAAATCTAATAACATTATTGAAGCAAGTATAGTCCATGTGCATTGGACTATTAGCCTAGAAAATATACTTTAGCCTATTTTCCTTATCAACTGCACATCAACAATAAAACTTAGGGTCTCAACTTACATGATCAATTAGGTATGCAGTTAGGTATGCAATTGCAATCTTTGCATCATTATCTAAAATTTGCTCCCTTCTATTGCAATCTACATAATTATATAGATCTTTGGTAGGAAACCCCACATTTCCATAATGTCTAGCAACCTACACCATATAATTCATAATTTGACTTGTCTTCGCACCTTCCTCATTTGTTTGATTTGCTTCTTATAAACCACGTTTATGCATTTGTGAGATTTGCGAATGTGAACTTCTTCTTGTTTCACAAGGTCATGGTTATGCCTAGTATTGAACTCTTTTACTACATATTTTTGTATACTTAGTTGTAATTAACCTGAAATAGTGTTGTGCAATCACATCTACTTGCCTTCCTAAGTTCTCTTACTCAATCTAATGGTTTCAATTTTGGTTTATTGTGCCCCTCCTTGCCACAAAGTCATCTACACCAATATACAATGCCCCCTATTATCAACTTTAATATCTTTTTTCTAGTAGAAAACGCCATCACATGCCCATATCTATTATAGAATTACTCTATCATTTTAATATACTTAAATTTTATATCATGAAAACTTCTACATCCCATTGTGCAACTAATTTGTTTATCTTCACAATAATTGCATCACATTTATTCCCCTCTATCATTTTATTTGCATCCTTATATGATTCTACATTCAAACCAATTTCATAATCACTCTGCATACTCTCACCATCATCACTTTCCACTTGCTATGAAGATATCTCATGAGTTCTACATATTCTCACACCCATCTCACATGGGATCTTTCTCATGTGCAATGTTGTATTTTTGTGAGTTTTTTTCCCAATCCATACATCCATTCCTCATCTAATTTCACTATTACATTCTATTTTAGACACCTGTTTAACAAACATAACATATGATATATTGACCATTAACATTTAAACAACAATAAATGCTACTATATGCTAAAAAAAAAAATTTATTCTCATTCCTATCACTTTTTCTAAAATGGAGCCTGAAGAATAGAAGCAATGTTTTTCCTTGAACCCTATCACCTTTTCTGAAACATAAATGCCCTTTTAACTACAATAACAGATTTTCTTTAACTTTAAACATTTCTTTAACTACATATGTGATAATGTTATAAATGTTACTATTTTACCATGATCACCTTTATCGGCATACAAACGCCTTTATGGGCATACAATCACATAATTTTTCCCATAAATTAATCACTTTTACCATACCAAAATCACATGTTCATCATGTTCGTCGCCTTTATAGGTAATCTAACACTAACTAACCATTGCTTACCTATTACTTATAAACTTCAACACCTCATGCAAGAGAAATGCAACTTCGTCAAAAACAAAAATAATTTAGTCATAACAAATGTAATTTAGTCATCAAAAAGGTTATTACATGTCTTTAAAAGTATTTTCTTGTGTTACTTTTTTACTACACTCCACCTAAACCTTAAAAAAATATTTCACAAATAAATTATCATCTCTACTAACCTGATTCCCTCACAAACACCACCTCCCTTAATGATTCACACCTCCTCCCCTTGATGATTTACGTATGATTTACACTCACATTCTCTCCTCACATTGTTGCACTAATCTTCTCTAGAGTTAGAACTATGAAAAAAAATTAAGAAAGCTTAAAGCTTCTAATCTCCTACTTCTACACTTCCTCCAATTCACTCATCTACCCTGATTGATTTTATTAACTCCCTCTTACAAACAAGCATAACTACTACTCCTACATTAATTTACTTCTCCACATGAAATCAAATTCCTCACATTAACTCTCGTTCATTTTTCCTTCTACCACCCACTTGTTGTTCTGTTAATACATATTATTATTTCTCTCAAATTCTTTAGTGCTATTTTTTTTAACTTTTATTTCACATTAAATCAAACTCATTACATTAACTCTCATTCCCTTTTCTTTCAACCCACCCACTTCTTCATCTACTATTACATACTATTCTTTCTCGCAAACTCTTTAATGCAATTTATTTTTACTTCTACCTAAATTATTTACAAACAGCATGTCAATAGTTATATTTACTAAATTTTTTAATATAATATTACACAAAATTTCATCTTTTTACTCTTTGTTCCTTTTATAAATTAAATTTATAACTACATTCACAACCAAAACATTTGGTTAATTGGTGAAACCTTTTTATAAGTTATTTTTACTTTTTATCACTTTTTTCTTTATAGAATATTCTATCACAGCACGGCCAACAATATAAGAGCTATCTTAACTTACAATTTTTTTCATGTTTTTTTGGCCTAATCTTAACTTAAGTATTAAGTTTCCGTTTTCCTGAGAAAAGAAACTTTGTTGTTGAGTTTTTCATTAGACCACTGTAAATGTAAAAAGTATTTCCTAGTAAAATGTTGTTTTTAAAATATTTGCTAATTATCTGCATTTCAATCATTTATCTTATTTTTGTTTACTTTTAAGAGACAAATTGTTGGTTCAAAGCCAAAATACACATTTTGACCATTAATTACTCTTACTTTCATCAATTTTTAATTTTATAAAGAATTAATATTGCACCAGTGATTTTTTTGGAACTTTTTATGTATAGTTAAAAGACACACTTTATATACAAAAAGAGTAAAAAGGCTAAAAAAAACCATCGTACTTGGTTAGTTTTAAAAATCTCTTTTAAAAACATGAGAAACTAATTAATAAAATGTATACATTATGTTATTTTAAAATTTATGTTTGCAATTTATTCAAATTATACACATAGAACTAATACATGTATGAATTTTTAGTTCATCTCTATGCCTTTGTTTGCACTTTTTTTATTAATTTCTTATTCAATATTATTTTTAAATTTATTATAACAATTTTTAGTTGAAGTCATGGTTTTCCATCAATCGTAATATTATCTGCAAAATTTTGTAACTTAAAAGTAAATCAAAATAAGATAGATGGCTGTTGTGCAAGTATTATGAAATATTATAAAAACTATAATTAATTAGAAAAATAATTTTTGAAGTATAATGGTTTGCTAAAAAAACATGAACTTTGTGTGTTTATACGAACCAACATGGAAGTTCTAAATCTCATAAATTTGTCTGGTATAATGGTTCATTAAGAAGGCAAAACTTTTTAAGCCTTGATTGAGGTGGTAGGGAAAGCATTTTAATGGACACTAGAACTCCAATGTGTTTCACTATAAGAAAATGAAAGTTAATTTGAATATGATTTTAAACGTGAATATTTTATTATACTTCTTTCTTTACATAATGTTTGTCATTTTTTTTTAAATTTTAACTATCCCAAATTGGTGTATGTATACTGGACACTCACATCTCTAAAGATTCACCACTAAATTTTATATCCATTTATACATTGGTTAAAGAATTACATAATGTGTCATTATATATGAAAATATATACTTGTATGTATGATTAGCTATCGACAATGGTATGGACAAATATTTTCATAAACATGTACAATTATGTAGTAACACAGAAGTAACATCAAGAAGAAAAAAGTAACATTTCAACCTATCTAAGAATCTTCACTCAAAATGTATCAATCTTACTCTGGTATATATTTAATATGATTAATATCATATATATTATCTATGAGTAATGGTCCATTTACAACGGGTTAAACATTTATATTGCTTTCATTCTTAATACTTCAATTTCATGTGGAATAGAAAATTATACATTAGATAAATTGAATGATTTAAAAAGTTATACAAGCAAATCATATTTAGATTAATTGAAATCCTCAAGTTAATGCCCATGAGAGCATGCTTTATATGTGAATCTGTAGTCAACATTGGCACTTGTAAATTAAAATTAAAGCTATTACATATCTTTCCTTGTGCACTCTAATTAAAGAAACATGGCACCTAGAGAATATATGTGAGGTGGGCAAACATGTACATTCTATTATCAATTTATTACCAGTAGCTGGTAGCATGAAAAAACTAGCTAAAAGGCCTAAAAATGGCCATTATTCCAAATGAAACTTGACCTAGCCTAGCCAGCTACCCACAGGCCAAGCTGGGATATACATGTATTTTTCATCAATCAACATCATTAAGGTATCAGGGATGAAGTGAAGTTGATCATCTTGGTAGTGCATTCTTATGCCATATCTTGGGGCATGCAGGAAATAAAACTTGTTGGTACAATTTTATCAGCACAAAGGAGAAGTTCTACTAATATCCAAGTATTGTCTTTGAACTAACATTTAAGCACCACTTTATCCTTGCCAATTTTTCACCAATTGTATTTGTTATTTCTTAAGTACTGTTCTTTCAGCATTATTGTTTTCTCCACCAACATCTGTCAATGGTTCGACATCTTCTTCATTAGATTGACTGTGGTGAGCAAATAACTCAAAAAAATTGAAATGTGGCTTTTGCCAGTGTATCTCCCATGGTTTTTCCACTCATGTGCCCAAAACTCATTACCTTATTTAGATTTGAGCTTAGATAATGGCCAATAAATTTCTAGATCAACAAGCAAATTTCCTTTTTATATCATTCTTTTGTGAAGTCAGATAGACATCAATCAATATATTAGAGTTATAATAAGTTGATTAAATTCAAGAAAGAACAAAAATGGATGCACAAACACACAAGATTTTAAAGAAATCAAAGAATATGATCATAGATGACCTCTAAAACCACTAAAAAAATTGAATTATAAACTTTGAAAATCTCTCTACTCCTATAAGTGTAATCTATAATGGAATGACCAATCTTGTTGATGGGCCATAAGCCATGGATGATGAATTTACTAGTGACTTCTGAGGACAAAGGATTTCCACACTTGGGTTTGGTAGTAGTGGAGTAATATTCTGAGAGCCAAGTTACTAGTAACTAGACATGATCATATCCTTCAATTGGGAGTTTTGATGGAGGCTTAGGCTTAGGATTAGGCACAGCATAAGTACTACCTCTCAGGAGGAGCAAGGAGAAGGAGAACACTAAGAAACTACAATTGATCATCTTCATCCTACATCACTGTGTGTCAACCCTTGGTGAGATAGGTGCAAGTGACTAACCTAACCCATCTTTTATAGCATACTAAGAATATGATTTTTATTGATTTTATGTATGTACAAATGTATGTATGTATTTTTAGAAACTATTAATATGTTTTAATTGTCAATTAACTTGCACATATAGATTTCCTGATTTATTATAATCAAACCATAACAAGCTTATTAATTGTGTGTTAAATTTCTTCATCATCTTGCAATGATTTAGACACAAATTTGTGCATGATTCATCGAATCAAATTTGTGCGTGTAAAATTGCTCCACCATTTTATAATGATTTATTAGAATCATCCCTAGAACAAGCTTATTGTGCATGGTTCACCGAATCAAAATTCATTTGCTCTTGATAAAATTTAGAAACAAAATAAAATAATTAACCCTAGCCCTAATTAAACGACATGATTAGCCCCAATTTCACAAGTTAATTCCTACTTTCCATTTAATTTCCTTTTGCTTTCATCAGTTTTGTTGCCAGTAAAGATTGGCGCAACATGTAGATATCAACATTAAGGAAAAATTTTAGCTTCAGGTACACTTAGGCTTACTCTTTCCAAATTTCACTCATCACATGCATGGTGGAATAATGGCGTGTGGGAGCAGGAGATTAACTTGTGTACCTTTTGATTTTGCTTAATAAAATTTTTCTTTTGTAGCTGTTTAGAAAAAAATAAAAATCTACTGTTATATATTATATTTGATTATTAGAATTAGATATATTAAAGTGATATTGTTGTCCTATTCCTTGATAAATCATTATTATATTTGACCATGCGTAGACATTAGTTGCTTATTTGGCTTATTTACACTATGCTAATTGTTTATGGTTAAGCTTGATTGTAGCCACGTTTTAGAACTTGATTTTTACTTTATTTAAATATTTTGCCTATGGTTCGAAAAAAGAAGGAAAATTTTTACCCATTAATTTCTAAAACTAATGTTAAATTGAGAAAGAAGCACAACCACCAATATGCTTTATCAAAACATTGCAAACAGATAATGCTGAATCAGCAGACTGGACATCATTGTTTTCACAGCTTTAGCAGCTACCAAGAAAATATTTTCATCAATTGAAACATTCTCTTGCAATTTCTCCAACAGTTTTGCCCCACCAAGAATTTCATGACCATCACTCAACATGAGAAATAGTCATCACTCGTGATAAACAGAGGTAGTCTGAGCTGCCTAAATTTGAAACACCCATTACCATCCAAAATCATCCTCCACAAACACTACTCGTGGGACTTGTTGAAACAAAATTTACTCCAGGGGAAGGAACCACCTACATTATCCACAATAGTATCAGAATTTTGATCCAGGACTAAAAGGACAAAAAAAAAACAATTTTTCAAAATGTTGATCCATTTACATCTTTTTGACAAGCCAAACTGAATAAGCAATTGGCATATTAATTCACATGCAGGCAAGGAGGCCAATATGATTCAAAATTAAAGAATTTTCAATTTCACATATTTTCAAATGGAAAAAAGAAGACATGGAGAATCGTATATAGTTGATAAAAAATGGTAAAAATTAAAAACAATAAAATAAAATGTATTTTATCAATAAGAATGCATATAGTTTTGAAAATGGTGACAAAGGGCTACTTATTAATATAGAATCAGAATAACAATAGTGATATGAAAAGAAAAGCAAAAAATGAGGTTAATTCTACAATTAAAAAGTAAAATTAATAGAAAAAAAAGAATGGCCACAAAAAAAAAATCAAGAATTGGAATTTCATAAGAGAGAAGGTATGAGGTAACTTAACTGGGTGTATGATTTTGTAAGGTTGACATATGTTGGTATATATAGAACTAAATTAAAAAGAAAAAGACTTTAATTTCTAAAATACATTAACCTTAAAATGAATAATTAAATAAAAAATATATTAAAATATTTAAGATACATGAATTTGATATTTATTGCCTAATATTATTTTAAATATATATGGAAAAATATAAAATATTCAAATTTTCTTGATTTGGTAATAATTACAGGAATTCCAACCCTATGAAACCATTGCTTGTTTGTTTTTTTTTACATTTTTAAAGTGTCATTGCTTGTTTTGGGTTAAAACACATATTAAGAAGAAGTCTAGCAATAGAGTTTTGGATCAAAAGTCAAACAGGGTCAAAATTGCAAAGAACATATTCACGGGATATTTATAGGATTACTTCTCAAATTTGATGGCAATTTTTCCATTTATAAAGGTAAATTTGTTCTAGCAATATGTGAATTGCTGGATAAGAGTAGAACTACCTATCTACTGGCAAACTCCTAGAAGATCCAAAGGAGACAACCAAATTAGAAAATAAGGCCATGAAGTTTTACCTTTTTTAGGATGGTATCTTATGCTTCAAGTCTTTTATAGCCCCATATAGAAAATGTCTTGTAGCAGAAGAGACAAATTTCATCCTGAGGGAAGTACATAAAGGCATTTGTAAAAATCGCATTTGTGCTAGGGCTTTGATCAAGAAACTCATTCTTCAATGGTATTATTGGCCCACGTTAGTTGATGATGCACTAGAGTTTCTCAAAAAGTGTGATAAATGTCAAAGATTCGACTCACTATAAAAAAACATGGGGAACAAATGACTCTAATCACCACATCATGACATTTTGCAAAATGGGGAGTTGACATCCATGAACATTTTGCACTTGCATCGATAGGGAGAAAATATTTGATAGTTTCCATTGATTACTTCACTAAATAGGTTGACGCGAAACCCCTAGCAAAAATTAGAGAGCAAGAAACAAAAAAACTTTGTATGGCATTGGCAGTAAGCAATATGCAAATTTGGCATCCCATAGGAAATTGTCACAAACAACGGCACTCAATTAATAGGAAAAGGTTCTTTGAGCTCTTAGACAAACTAACTTTCTCCACTACAAAACATTTGTAGTAAGAACATAGCCTAATGGTCTCATTGAGCTTATGAATAAATCAATTCTCAAGACTTTAGGCAAAAGCTAGATCAAGCCCTTCAAGCATGGGTAGACTTGTTCTTAGAAGTGCTATAGATTCACAGGACAACATATAATAGTTCTATAAGAGAAACACCTTTTCATCTAAGATGTAGCACTAAAGTAGTAGTATCGGTTGAAATTGACCTTCTTACTTACAAGATCCTTCATTTCAGTGAAAAAGCAAATGACGAAGAGTTAAAGGTTAACCTAGACATGCTAGATGAACTCAAAGAAATGGTTGAAGTAAGAACTTGAGTATATAAAGAAAGAGTGGCCAAATATTATGAATTTACAATCAAACCAAGACACTTTTAAGTGGGAGACCTGATATTATGACAACCTGAAGCCTATTAGCAGGACCAGAATAGGGTAAAGTTTAATCCTTAATGGGCAGGGCTCTATATTGTTGAAAAAGTTATTAGAAAAGGGGCATATAAACTTAAGCACCTGGATGGTATAAAAGTATACGAAGAATATGGAATGTGGATGTACTTAACAAATATGATCAATGAGAGAAGTATGTAAAGACAATACGCATTGCTTAAATAAACACAAGCCTTTAAAGGAGGTAGACACTTAATACTAAGCCCAAAGGGGTCAAACAAACCAAATAGAAAATACAAAGCCTTAAAAGAGGCGAACAACCCATACAATGCCTAGAAAAGGTGAACAAATTAAAGAACTGATCACAAGTCTTCAAAGAAGCTAACAACTAGTACAAGGCCCAAAAAGGGTAGATAAACTAAAAAGACATGATAACCATAAGAGGCAATTGTCCAAATACTAAACCATTGGGGCAAATGGAACATATCAATTCTCATCATTTGTTTTGACTTCCTCGGTGTCAATGCCTGGAGCCACAGACCCGACTAGGGTAACCTTAAAACTGGAATGTGCCGAGTGTAGAATTTTCAAGGATTTCCTAATAGAAAGAAGGCTAGAAGGATGAGATCTACGGAGCCTTTCAGGAAGAGAATCATAGAGCTTTACTGATTCTAGGTTCAAGTAACCACCATTTTGCACTATCTCAGGAAGGTGTGCCAAGTTAGACAAGTTAATTCCCTGGTAGATGTTTGATAACATGGTTTTAGCCTTGTTAACACCTTGGGTATAGGCCTTCAGTAGTTCCTTAAACAATTTTGCAAACTTCTTCTCCTTTTTTCGGATCTCAACATCTCCATCCTCTAGACCTATAACATACTCATAAAAAGCAAGTGAGCTCGTCAAAGCCTGTAAAGGCATGCAACAAGAAGAAGAGAAATTAATACCATAAAAAACATCAAATGAATCAGAAAAAATTGGAAGAGACAAGGACAACAAGACAATGACTAAAGGACGATGATGCAAAGACAATAAGAAAGAAACAACATAGCCAACATGGAAAATGGGATGATTGTACTAATACAATTAGAAGGATCAACGGTACTGAAACAATAGTAAGGGAACAAACTATGGTAATAAGCTTGTAAGGACCATGAAAGATGACAGTAGAAGTCCAATAACAAGAAATGACAGTACAAAACCTTATATAACAAGTTGAAAATGGTGGCAAATAGCCAAAATAAAGAAATGGTAGTACAAAACCTCATAAAGGTAGTGATAGGAAGTTGGCATTAAAAAAGGGACACAGATAGCCTAAGACAGGAATGACTACTAATAGAAATAAATGATAGTAGATGGAGAGAAATGATTACATGCAAATTAGAAAGACGATAGTAGATAAAAAAACAAAGAACAAAAAACGTGGCACCAGGGTAAAGAGAATATTTGGTCCCCAAGTCTTTATTAGAGCTTAGTCACACTCTGTTGAGACTGGGGGGCAAATGTTGTTACACATCCCAAGGATTTGGGCCCCTACATTACTTTTAGGATATAAAGCCCATCAAATGTTTCAAGCTCAAGCTCAATTAGGCCCACAACCCTATACCTTTTGGGAATTAATCTATAAGAGGACAGGTTTTCAAGATCTAACGATCCAAGAAACAACTATCTTATCCAACAACCCTAAACTCATAAGGCACAAAACCCCAAAAGCCTATATAAAGATATTCATTACCATATATTAGGTATAAGATCATTGTCCTTGATATTCATGCCTTTGCTAGAAATCCTACTAACTTGAGTATCGAAGTATCTTCTACAGGTCTACACACTATTTTGTCCAAAGCGTACTCATGTGAAGAACCTCATCAAGGTCAGATACCAAAGTTAGTGCATAAAAGTTAAATTAAACCAACCATTAGATTTAAAGTGTTATTCATGTAGATCAACTATCAATTTTTAGGTTAATTGAAATTCTCTAACATCTTTAACTAGTAAAGTCATTTTTATTGATAAATTTCAATAGTTCAAACTTTACAAGATAAATTGTAAAAACTTACAAACTAAGTCAAGTTAAAATTTTTTGTGTATGATCTTCATAATTGACATGATCTTTTTTTTTATAATTAAAAGTATCAGAAATCAATTGACAAATTGAGAAGTAAAGGAGTGAGTTGGACATACATGTTGTTAATGAACTATAACCATCAACTAAAAAGATGACTTCTTTATACCTACAAAAAATTTGTTGAGCTAAGGCCTTTAGGATTGGTGACATGACTTATAGACCATGAAGCATAGATAGCACTTGACAGCAATATGATAGTATTATAAACTTTTGTAGTTTATGAAAAGTTGCTAGCTGAACCGCACTTATAAACACACGTAATTCAGCTTATAAAACAAAGGAGCAATGGGGTAGTAAGCAGTCACCTTAATCAATTGAAGCATTAATTTTTATCCATAACCAAGTAACAACTCCAAGTGTTAGGTACTGTTTCCAAGCAACATAAAAAATAAACAAAGCTAGGACAATCCTTAATTGAGCAAGCTTCTTTGAACCTTAAGTATGACAAAAAAGATTTAATGGATTGAAATGTATTTAGGAGTAAAGGTTTTGGTAGTCCCTAGAGGTGGAAACTTGATGAGTTAGTGCATTTCTCGTGGCAATTAAGGATGATAAGGTGGAAGGATGCATTATGAAAACACATTTATTCCTTCTCAACCATATGTTCAAAGACTAGACTAGAAAAATAAACCAATCAAACTTCTAAATATAGTGTGCCGTTTGAAGTGAATATAGCCACCATCAAAGGACAGAAATAAACTTATCGAGGAGTTGGAGTAAAAAGCTTACTATATGTCGCTAGAGCCATTACAGTCCCAAAAAATATACCAAGATGTTTAATTAATTATGTGGTATCATGAACAAATAGTTATAAAAGGACTATCATGGATTGTATATTTTTCACAATAGGAAGTGCATTGAAAAACATTTATAGAGAAATACTTTAAAATTCTTAAGAATACTGTAAGCCCAATTCTTTTTAGGATATCGAGAATTCTGGATGCAAGGTAGACGTAATAGTTTCCCTAGTAGGATAAAGTAGAGACTCTAATTCAGTAATTAGCATAGAGTTGTAACTTTGGTTAGTGGAATAGTAACTAAATGGAGCACCATCCCAATGCACTTTGTTTGCTCTTTTATTCCTAGTAAGGGGGGATAAATATATTTAAGATACTTTGAGCTATGGGGGTGAGGAGGAGCTGATGTAGGACATGGGAGTTCCATACCATTGTATTAGGTCAAATCAAATCCAAAACATGCAGATGATGCATATAGTTTGGGGGATGGGTCATAGAATAAAGTTGATCAATAAAAAATGATGGAATCTAGAAATCCTCCCAAAATGAAAAACTCCATATTTCACCATAAGTACTTGGTAGACAAGACTTCATTGATTGCTTGAAATATTCTCCAAAAAGCTTTTCTCAAGAGAGCTTGGTTAAACGACCTTATCTCTTTTATTACCATTTCATCTAAGCCTTGGGGAGCATTAACATATCTTTTTGTTTCAAATAGATTTTTTTTTACATGTGAGAGATACTACCAAAATCTAATAAAAGATTTGGATAAAGAGTTTGAAAGGGTTGTTGGCACCTTAAAAAAGAATATTACATAGATTGGAAAAGATGAGATAATATAATAAGTAAGACTTAGTCTCCTTGCATTATTTAAAGTGTTCCATTTCTGACTAGCTAGTTTTTCTTTGATTTTTTTGGCCAAGAACCTGAAAGATGAAGTTTTGGAGAGATGTTGGCAAAAGAAGCACCAATGCAGTTGCTTATTTCCTTGTTAACATAAAAATGAAGTATCTAAGATAACGTCTCCTTGATTTGAAGTAGTACGTTTCTGCTAAACATTCATTCAAATTTTGCAAAGTTAACTTCCTGTCCTGCAACCCAAGCATATAAATCCAATGTTTCTTTGAAAGCAAAAACTACATGAGAAGTAGGTATAGAAAAAATAAGTCAATCATCTGTAAAAAATAGGCAGTTATAAAAGGGCCACCCTTACCTACTTTGAGAGTGATAATGGTTCCTGAAGAATGATATTGTGAAAGATGAGTAGAGAAAGCTTCAGCACATATAATAAAAATATATGGTCAAAGCAGATCCCATTTGTGAATTCTAGCCTTTAGTGAGAACCAATCCGTAGTACAACACTTAAGCAAGACTGAATAATGTACTGTGGATATGCATTGCATGGTAAGATGGATCCCATTATCAGGGAATCACATGGCCTTGAGGATATTTTCGATAAAAAACAATGACAATTTATCATAAGCTTTTTTAAAGTCCAGCTTGAGAATTACTTTATGCCCTCTCAAGCCACTAGAAATAATGGTACACTTGGTTTTGTGAAGAAGCTCATGTGCAATGATAATATTATCCTAAATTGAGTAGCTTGAGACAAAAGCATTCTGAAACTTAGAGATTAAAGAGTGGAAGATTGGTTTTAGCATATTGACCATCACTTTAGTGATAATTTTATAAAGCATGTTGCATAAATTTATAGGTTGCAAGTCATCCATTGTCCTAGCTAATTTCGCTTAGGAACAAGTGACACGATCCCCCGTGCCCCTGCCCGGGATACCCTGTGAGCATTTGTCTCACGGTGGATTGTAATTGGCTAGCTGAGTATGTGTGCGGATTAAATCCGATGCTACTAGTTGATTAACCTAGAAATGCAACATGCATGCTCTTATGCTTTGACTTGGTTTATTAAAACCATAAAATATTAAACAAGAACTCGGTCGAGTAATTTCTGCACAAATATATACAAACTGCCAAAGCATATCAAAATCAACAATTTGTTTGGTTAACTACACATAAACAACTCGTGAAAGCATTCATACAATGAAGTAACTAATGCTCCCACCCAAGAACAATCCTGAGTCAAGGACTCTTTATAACATAGATTATGGAGGCAAAAGAAAGTACTCTATCAAAATACAAGACTTTGCTGAGATCTCTTTACCCTAGCTCCCACTTTGGACACCCGTCCTAGTGGTGAGTCTCATAAGTCCTCTGCCAAGTGCTACTAGGCTCTGCAGCCAAAGGAAGAAACAAGTTAGTACTGCTACCTGACCAACAAACCAACTGAGCACTTAGGCAAACTAGAAACTCAAGGTTTCTCAACTACCTTACCTTTACACACCAAAAAGGTACTACTGCGATAATCCTCAGCGATTATCCGGTCTAGCTACTCCAGGCTCTGCATAACAAACAGGGAGTGAGAATTCAATAATTCTCAGTAAGGGGTCTTCCAAGTACCTGCAAGAAAAACCTAGGACTCTGGCTGTGAGCTCACACAGCATGAGGGTGCTAGTATATATGCATATAACCAGGTCCGTAGACCTCTCCTCAAGTAGTCCTCCTTACCAGGCCAAGCGCAACCACTTAGCAACCTGGCACTCGGCCCAAGGACGAACCTTAGCAAACCACAAACAATCATAAAACCTCTCAACTAGTTGTTATGCAGGGGAATTATGGTGGGACTTTGTAGACTAGGCCGCAGTGCCTCGTTGATGTAGACTAGATGAACAAGGTTTCACCTCGTGGCCTCGTGGCTACGGCACGGCTAGGCCGACGAGGGTTCTAAACCTCTCACCTGAACTAGTGGTAGCTAATTATGTTCAAATGCAACATAGTTTCCTTAAAAACTTGCCTCCACTTTGAGTTAATATAAATCTAAAACTGGGACAATTTAAGTGTTTTTAAAACATTGAGGTGATAGTACTCCCTCTTAGCTTCGAGTGGAATCTTGAATCACCTCAATCGGACACCCGAGCGAAAAGTTATGCTGAAAACAAAACCGGGTGTCGGATGCTGTCTCGGCGATGCGTCGCCAACCGTGGCGACGCGTCGCCACAATTGTCGACGTTCTGAGACATTTTTCTGGATTGGCGACCCATCGTGGGAACTCGTGGGGATTGGCGACGCGTCGCCAAACCTGCAAAATGCCCAGAAAACCCCGATTTTGCTGCTATGAACTTTGGACACTTCCCACATATATCAAACATGCATGGCATGCCTCCAAATTTCATACATACAAAGTACATGTTGCAAGGAACATAACCAACTATCAAAAGCTAAGCTATGATGTATCGTAACATCAAACAATTCCTCTCAATCCCGCTAGTCCACCATAATTCACCAAAACATTTCCTTAATGCCTTAGCTAAAACCACTCGAATTTCTCAAGCAAATCCAAGCTAATGGCATTCCATGAACTTAAAAACACAACTCCCTTACCTTAACTCCAAGAACCAAGCAAGAATCAAGCTCCTTTTTCGTTCAACCAAGCTCCCAAAGTTCTACACAATTCCAAACCAAAAACAAAGCTCTAAACATCAAATTCATGTCCTCTAACCAAAACCCAAGCTTCCAATCAACCAAATACCAAGAATTCAATCAAGAACACAACTCTTACCTCGTTCAAAAACAGGGGATGGAGAAAAACGCCTCTCCAAGCCTAAAAAACATGAATTCAAGGTTGAAAATGCATCCTCCAAGCTTATACACCCTTAATTGCACCTCTTGACACCAAGATCACTTGATTCCAAGTTCAATTTGAGAGAGAAATGAGTGAGGGAAGCTTAATAACGTGTTAATGGCAGCTTCTCCTCCTCTTTCCCTTCTTAAACCCTCACTTAACACCAAGATCACCAAGGTTTCAAGTTAAGTGCAATTAGGTCCCCCATCTTTGTAACTTAATAGTTCTTGATTCAATTCTTGTCTATTTGTCAAGTTTGAGTTATAGTTAAGAGTTAAGTTCTAAAAATTCATTTTAAAACACTCGGGACTCGTCCCGGCTACTCAGGGTGCAAAATTACCATTTTGCCCCTGAACTTAGTTCAGAGCTTTATTCTTGTCGGAACTTAGTGAACTTCGGTAAACTCCTTTATTCTTGCTAAGTAAACTTAAATTAAACTTCTAAACTTAATTCAAAACTCTTTACCTTCCTCAAGAAGGGTCATAACAACAAGAGTGATGAATGTTCGATGTACTTGACAGAGCAAAAATCATTTATTTTAGGAAGGTTGGGCAGCATCTGTTACCAATTGTCCTATAATACCCCATTTTTTTTAAAAAACTACTGGTAGCAAACCATTCGCTCCAAGGGCCTTGTAGTTTCCTTGATGAAATGTTGCTCTTTTAATTTCATCCAGTGTAAAATGGAGTTGGTAGATGCTGCTGCTTGTGTTTAGATAAAGTTTTATGTATTGAGGAGCAAAATACTTGATGGACATCGTCTAGCTCTTGGGTATGCATCTGAATATTAGAAGGTGCACAGTATAGATCAATGTAGTGATGGTGTTACGGCCCTTCTAGAGGGAGGTAAGGACTTTAGAATTTAGTTTAGAAGTTTAATTTAAGTTTGCCTAGCAAGAATTAAGAAGTTTGCCAAAGTTCACTAAGTTCCGACAAGAATAAAGCTCTGAACTAAGTTCAGGGGTAAAATGGTAATTTTGCACCCTGAGTGGCCGGGACGAGTCCCGAGTGTTTTAAAATGAATTTTTAGAACGTAACTTTTAACCTTAACTCAAACTCAACAAAAAGACAAGAATTTAATCAAGAACTGTTAAGTTACAAAGATGGGGGACCTAATTGCACAAAACTTGAAACCTTGGTGATCTTGGTGCTAAGTGAGGGTTTAAGAAGGGAAAGAGGGGGAGAAGCTGCCATTAACACGTTCTTAAGCTTCCCTCACTCATTTCTCTCTCAAATTGAACTTGGAATCAAGTGATCTTGGTGTCAAGAGGCGCAATTAAGGATGTTCAAGCTTGGAGAAGTGATTTTCAAGCTTGAATCCTTGTTTTTGAAGCTTGAAAGCGCGTTTTTCTCCATTCCCTATTTTTGAACGAGGTATGAGTTATGTTCTTGATTGAATTCGTGTTATTTGGTTGATTGGAAGCTTGGGTTTTGGTTGAAAGATGTGTTTTTGATGTTTTAGAGCTTTGTTTTGGTTTGAAATTGTGTAGAACTTTGGAAGCTTGTTTGAAAGAGGAAGGGTTCGAATTCTTGCTTGTTCTTGGTGTTAAGGTAAGGGAGAAAGTGTTTTTAAGTTGTTGGATTGCTTTTGGATTGAAATGGATTGAGAAAGTTGAGTAATTTTTTGTTATGGTATGAAGAAACGTTTTGGGAATTATGATGGACTAGCTAAATTCGAAGGATTGGTTTGATGTTTCTAATGCATCATAGTTTAGCTTTGATAGTTGGTTTTGTTCCTTGCAACATGTACTTCATGTGTATGAAATTTGGTAACTTTTGATACATGTTTGCTATATGTATTTGGTTGCCAAAGTTCATAGCAGCAAACGGCCAAATTCTGCATTTCTGCAGAATTGGCGACGCGGCGCCAATTGGCCCGAAAACTGGCGATGCGTCGCCAATCCAATTTTTGTTCACAGAACGTTTGTTCGTCGGCGACGCGTCGCCAATTCCTCTTTGCCTTTGGCGACACGGCGCCAACACCTAAAAATGGGGGGTTTGACTTTTTGCTGCGTTGACCCGACCGAGACTACGGAAGGTTCGGAACGTGCCTAAGGGTCCGAGGATCCCGATGGTACTCCGAGACTTCCGAAAGTCCCACCGGAAGTATGAGTTTTCTTGAACTGTTTGAGGTAAGTAAGTTGCTTAGGTAACAAGTAAGGAAACAAATGTTGCAATTGAACTTAATTAGCTATCAATAGCTCAGGTGAGAGGTTTAGAACCCTCGTCGGCCTAGCCGTGCCGGAGCCACGAGGCCACGAGGCGAAACCTTGTTCATCTAGTTTACATCAAAGAGGCCCTGCGGCCTAGTCTACAAGTCCCGTCATAAATTCCCCTGCATAACAACTAGGTGAGAGGTTCTATGTTTGAATGAGGCTTGCTAAGGTTCGCCCTTGAGCCATATGATAGGTTGCTAAGTGATAGCGCTTGGCCTATATGTCAGGTTGCTAAGTGATTGCGCTTGGCCTGTATATGTGTCAGGTTGCTAAGTGATTGCGCTTGGCCTGATACAGAGGACTACTTGAGGAGAGGTTTACGGACCTAGTATATATATATATGACTAGTACCCTCATGCTGTGTGAGCTCGCAGCCAGAGTCCTAGCTTTTTCTTGCAGGTACATCGAAGACCCTTACTGAGAATGTTGAATTCTCACTCCCTGTTTGTTATGCAGAGTCTGGAGTAGCAGGACCGGATAATCGCTGAGGATTATCACGGTAGTACCTTTTTGTCTGTAAAGGTACGGTAGTTGAGAAACTTTAAGTTTCTAGCTTGCTTAAGTGTTTAGTTGGTCTGTTGGTCAGGCTGTGGTACTAACTTGCTTCTTCCTTTGGCTGCAGAGCCTAGTAGCACTTGGCAGAGGACTTGTGAGACTCGCCACTGGGACAGGGGTCCAAAGTGGGAGCTAGGGTAAAAGATCTCAGCAAAGTCTTGTATTTTGATACAGTACTTTATTTTGACTTCAGTATTTATGTTATAAAGAGTCCTTGACTCAGGGGATTGTTCTCTGGGTGAGAGCATTAATTACTTATGTATAAATGCTTTCACGAGCGGTGTATGTGTAGTTAATCACTCAAAGGTTGATTTTGATATGCTTTGGCATTTTGTATTTATTTATATAGAATTTTACTTAGCCGGCTAAATGTCTAAATGATTAAATGTTTTATGGTTTTAATAAACCAAGTCAAAGCATAAGTGCATACATATTGCATTTCTAGGTTAATCAACTAGTAGCATTGGATTTAATCCACACACATAACCAGCTAGCCAATTACAATCTACCGTGAGACAAACGCTCACAGGGTATCCCGGGCAGGGGCACGGGGATCGTGTCAGATGGACCCTAATATGATTGCCAATATCTTATTCTTCATATAACCATTGACCTTTTGGACTTAGGATAAAAGAAATGTGAGAATGCTATCCCCTACACTTCATGAAAAGATAGAAAAAATGAGAATTTTTATCTATCATAACTAACAAGTTGATTCGTGATTTTTAAGTTCATAGATTATTCTCATTTGCAAGAAATGAAAGATGTTGGCATTTCAAATTGAAAATAGTAGCATTATTTCATGATTGGAATATTAAATTTAAAGGTTAGACCAATTATATTGATAATAGTTAAAAAAGAAGGAAAAACAAGCAAAACCCTCTGAAACAAGTAAGCAACAAAAGTTTTCCCGGGTACTTCAGAATTCCAAACCCAAAAATTTTCCTCCGCGGAAAATACTCCACCCTACTTCACTTCTCGTCTCGCCTGCGTTTGTCGCTTTTTAAATGAGGAGATCACCGGAACCCTATCTCGGCCGGACGATCTCGTCGAATTTCCCGCGTTCAAACAATTCTAATCTCAATCGCTCTCTTCCTCGACGACAAATATTCACTACTACAACCGATCCTCCTGCAGCGTAGTTTATATCGCTTCTCTTTACGCTATTGATTTTCTCGATTTATCATGTTTTCCTGGTTTTCTGATCGATTTCTGGGTTAGCTTTTGTGTGGAAATGAACGTGATATGGTCCTCTGAATCAGCATCCAGCTAGAGCTGGGTGGAGGCACTCACCCTGGTCGATCCTGTTTGGAGCATTTCAACGTTCATACTTCTATGTTGTTTTAGTCTGATATTCGTCTCTGATTGGCACCGGAACAAGCTTCTGCTTCAATTTTCTTTAAATTCATGTGTTAAGAGCTGGAGAATTGCTGAATTTTACATTCAGTGATGAGAATGAAAGAGCAGAATTACTTTAATTCTTACCCTTGACATGTGGTCCTACGTTAGCGTGTAGAACTGACTAGTAGGGAGGTTGACCTTTCTAGGTAGATTAAGTAGGAGTACTGCTTGAGTAAAGGTTAGAAACTAGATCCTAACATTCTGGTTGAAATTAACTAAGATATGTGTATGGGATTACAAATATAGAAGGTAGACATGCTTACAAACGATGTCAGGAGCAAATTTGGAAGTTTAGAAGAGAAAGGGTAGTATAATGGTACTGTACTGATGAGATGAGCCTAGGAAAACTATTGCTGAAATAATATGGATTTCTAGGCAGTTAAGGAGGCTTTAAACCTGTCGTGCTCAAGCAGCAATGGTCCTGATGGGTTATGTCAAGGAGCTTCTGCTGTTTAGGCTTTAAGAGCAAATGAGTTAGGAAGTCTAGGTGCACCATTCTGCGTGCTCTTGATGGCAAATTTATGAAGTGCTTGTATTGATTGAAAAGTGGTCTGTTCATACAAATCAATTTTTTAAATCATATTTTCTGCATTTCTGGTGTGATCAAGGGACAAACTGAGAACATAAGACCTAAACCAGCCTTTTATCTAGAAACTGCCAAAAAGTCATGGATAGCCATTGGCTTTCGGGTTTTACTTCCAGTCTGATTGCTGTCCCTTTTAGTGAAGTCCTGAACAAGGCCATCCGGATCCAATTTTTCTGGTGCTAACTGCATAATAGAGGTTGATTAAATCTGTTTTTCAGGAGCCATGAAGGTCTTGAAAAATATAAAATATCTAGCAAAGTTGGAAGGTGTTGTTGACTTTCCTTTTTACCTAAGGGATGCTTCTTGCATCGTGAACAAACACAAGTTGCTGTTTTCCGCAACATCTTTTGATACCACTTCATTGGATTTGTTTAGACTATTTCATTTTGGTGATAGTTTTCTTTGGTTTCATAAGTATAAATTTCATCAAATTCATGTCTTATTTGAGAAATACACATTTCAATTCAGAAATATAATGTTCTGCATAGCAAAATCATACCTCTCCTTGTGTTGTCTCCTTTCACAACTATCAACATGCTCAGCACGATTTCTTTCAAAAAAATCTCAGATTGGTAAATCGTGGTTGGATGGATCTTTTTTAATGCTTAGTTCTTGTCTATCACACACTTGTGGATCATAGAAACAGGCTGTTAGTTGTGAGCCAGCCACTTCTATTTTTCTCACTTTCTAGTTATTCAGTCGGCAGACTTCATTGTTATCATCGTTTAGTTTCCAGACTTGTATAGTCCTGTGGGATGGGGGTGATTAAGTTACTCAATTTTTTATGATCCATTTATGATTTGCATAGTCTGATACAGATTCTGAGGGAAGGTTAGAAATTTTTTAAAGCAGTTGGGGTATGGAAGAAAGGGTTGATTCTGGTTGACAAACTTCCGTTGATGATTGTACCTTCCTCCTCAAAAAAGAAAAGTAAGGGACGTACATAAACATTCCACTTGAAAATGACTCTATTATGCCACTAAAACTGTTCTTTAACTGTAGCAAATCATTTTTTCCCCATTGAAGATGCTGTATAAAGGAAATGTACTACAATTGGATCCCAAGCTTTCTTCTGTGAAAAATAAATCGAAGTGCAATCTTAAAATCTTATGACCCAGTGGCTCAAAAGGTTTTTCACATGATTCCTTTAGGTCTCTGGTTATAGGCGTTTTATTTTCTTCCCTGGAAAGCGATTAGTGAATCTTTCTGCAGTCTGTTTCCTATTTGAGCAGACTGACTTGGATGACCCCATAAGCAATTGCAAGATGTCATCCTTACAGTAAAGTTTTTGTTGGTTGTATGTAAGTGCATATTGCTGTCCAATGGCATTGAGTGTTGTGCATTGTGTTATATTGTATTATCAATAGCACCAGTTCTGGAAGCCATAGGGAATCCTACCATTAATGATTCCTCTTTCATCAAAAGTTGGTCAAAGTTACAAGCTGAACTTGGCAACATGTTACTAAATAATCAACATGCGCTGCGATTGATTGTTTCAACTTTTTCATGAAGAAGAAACAGATCATCGCCATCCCAGACCACAGATATGTCATCTATTTCTGCATTTTCTGCGTTAACAACTTTTGTAAATCTGTGGCCTTTGAACTTCTCTCCTGCAGTTTCACAATGTTTATCAATAAAAAAAAGTGATGAAAGTGAAGCAGGCATAAAGGTAACTGATCCAAAGCTGCTTTTCTCTTCCTATTTTTTGTAGTCATTATTGGCTTAAGTGAATTTTGGTTTCAGTAGAACATAAGATTAATAAACTGTTGTCTTCCCATGCAATCAAATTTCTCCTTTCGATGCTATTTCTTGGTGAATAGAACTTACCAGAAAGTCTGAGAAGTTCATCTATGGTATCAGGTAGAACTATTAACTTCGCCACTTGTGTGGCTGGCATCCTTTCTTGAGATAGCATGTGGATGGTAACTCTCTTCTTTGTTGATGCAGGCGCTTCACTTGGAGAATTGGAAGGGTGGCTGTTCCCTATTGTATTGTCTTTGCTTTCCCTGTTCCTGGAGTCATCTAATATTTTTGGTCCGGCAGTCTTCATTGTATGTTCTTCTCGTTTTCTTCTAGTTTCGTAATCAAGGAAGAGCTCATAGATGCTGTTGTTCCCTTGTTGTTTTGCTAGAGCTCTTGGTGTCTGACCTCTGGCATCTGGTTTGTTTATATTTGCTCCTCCTTCGAGGAGAATCTTAACCATTTCAATATGTCCCATGCGCACGGCAGTCTGAAGAGCTGTTTGGCCATCCTCTGCAGGTGAATTTACTTCCACTGTATAGAGGTGTTCTCTGGCTGTACTAAACTTGTCTACAACCTTTGATTCCAGGAGATCTATGTTTATGGCTTCTTGTAGTATAGGACTCTGTGCATGTTCTTGAAATCTAGCATCTATACCATGCTCCTTTGGTTCTTCAAGCCATTCATGGTGGACTGAACTTTGCTCCATATTTGTGTAGTCAGAGCTTACCCTTGCATTCCCATTTAGTTTCTGTTAAAATAGGCACCTCCTGGTATTAGTTTTCTTTTAATTCCAAAGAATTTGATCACTGTAAAAGTAGTCTAGAATGTTCCATACCTTGAAAAGATTGTCCATTATTATGTGTTCATATTCTGGATTTGCTTGTATGGTGCTCATCAGGGTATTTCTGTTCAGCCTTAGTATTTGACAAAGCTCTGACGTCCTAACTGTGAAGGGCTGTGGCCTGTAGCACAAAACTCCAACCTCTCCAAACACATCTCCAGCAGTTACCTTTGCTAGGATCTGTATATTGCATATGGACTTGAAAAACCTTCCCTAGAGTTCTTGCTTTGCTAATTCTATAGATAATAAGGTCATTTAAAGTTTAAACTGCTTACCTTTTCACATCCTTCAGTATATGAGATCAAATCCTGTAGTCAATTATCAAACAATGTCAGAACTCAAAAGTCAATATGGAGCTGCCTGTATTTATGATGGTATATGTTAGCAAAGTTTGAACTTACAGCTGCTCCTGAGACAAGTATGTAAAGATCATTTGGAGCTTCATTCTGCAGAATCACATCCTCCTTTGGAGGAAAATACTCAGCATCCATTTCTGAAACCTACAGTAAAGAAGAAAAGTGGCATCAATATCAAAGTAATCTCGCTAAAATGTTACTATCCACTATTGCCCATAGAAAAAAGTCATCACTGCTGAACATTATTTTCCTTTTTAACCTTGTAAAACTATGATGCACTTTTAGTTTGATATCAACAATATGATTTTTTGGTGTGATGCATTACCAACTGAAAAAGGAAGTTTTCTGAAACCCCTCGGAACAGAGAGGCGTTCTGAGCAATGGGAAAGAACAGGTAGTGTGCAATGCTTGACCGAATGGCTTTTGGCAGGCTACTCAGGGTCTCTTGTTGCTTTAACCCTTCCGTTTTGAATCGCAAGCATATGTGTGACAGCATTTGATCCTGTATGCGAGGAGGTAGCTGGTTCCGGGAGGCAAATTCTGAAGCAGCTCTAATTGTATCCCTCTGAATTACCAAAAATGAATTTTGGCATCAGCGTTCCTAGATTAGAGACAGTATACATAGAGGGAAAAATGGAAATTAACATAGGTTTGATGAACATGGGAAGAGCTTCTGCTTGATTGAACTGCTAGAAGGAACAGAGTGTAAATAGTAGTTGATCTGAGAAAACATAGACTTGGGCTGAATAGCTATTGAGTTAATTATATGAAATTTCAAGTGCGACAATTTCTGACATGTTCAATATCAGATGGTATAATAAATAGTTTACTGGACTCCATCGTTGAAATTCCCTGAGTTCCTATTAAATACGTAACTTACTTTTTTGTAGGTCAAATAGCATACAAGAGCCCAAAGATGTACTTACAAAATTCCGGGTTCTGCTGGTCCAGTGAACTACGAGGTTTGTCATATTTCCGATGAGGTAAGATGTCAGCCCCAAGTTAAATAGCATGTAGAAGATATCAAATAGCATCTCTCTTGTGTTCTCAGCATGCAAGTCTCCATAACCAGTTGTAGTTAGTGTTGTAATAGACCAGTAGATTGCAGTTACATATCTATCCCAGAGACTCGCCTGTTTGAAGTTTGGGTACACTGCCCCAATCCAGGTTTTCTCGGGGTCAGGATACCTATCTGCTATCAGGTAAGCAAGACAACCAGCACAATGTACTGCAAACAAAGTTACCTGAAACCAAGCAAACAAGATGGTAGAGGAAGTTTTAGATGATGAAAGCAACTTGGGTAGAGACTCATATGGGACAAAATTTAAGGGTACTATTTAGTGACATACTGAAATGAGTTTGGTACAGCGAGTCCAGAAGTAGTTGAAGCGGATGTCCTTTTCAAGTCTGAAGGCAGAGCAAAAGGAGGACTAAGGATCGTGCACTTTTCTTTTGGTTCAGAAATGGAAGAGTATCAAGATGGATTAATTCTGGTGACAAACCTCGCAAACAGGGAGCTGACTCGTCTAAGACGCCATAGTCTGAGCATGCTGAGAAGTCGGAGTCCTAGTGCACTGCTGTGATTTGTGAAGAGGAGAATGATAGACTGAAATGGGGCAGTTGAACAGACATCAAATATGAACCAAGTAGAGATGTACCTAGTTATTTTATCAGAAAATAAGAGAAATTCTCAGTAATTGCTCCAACATTATATAGGACTAATCATTGCCAAGAAATGTATGACAAAAAGCTGCCCGACCATAAATACCTGACAGCAATTCTCTTTGGATCATCAACAAGGAGATAGGATTGGCTGTCAAGATATGCAACGCAGAAGGTGAGAACAATATCAATAGCAAAGAAGCCATTGACAATGTTGTCAATTACAAAAAGGGCGTCTTTCTTGTATGTTAGAAATGCAAACTCGAATGGAGAGATCCAAGCAGAGTAAATAACAAGAGCAATCAGCCACATCTCCCAAGCCCTGTAATAAATTGGGAATGAGGAGCAGTCCATGGATAAAGAAAGGATTTAGTTTACTTTGGCTGATGTCATCACCTATAACGGGGACTGAAAGGGGAGATTATGTATCGTCGAAGCTTTGTTGCCCGGTTAATTCGGGCTCCAAGGGATGGCAGGAGGTCGCTGGAGAAGAAACTACCATGTGTATTGCCATCTGTTTGAAATTCATCTACACAGAAGCGCTGGAGGAAGTTTTTGGTGCAAGAAAACGACATCTCTGTTGTTTGGACGTGTAAAAGCTGAAGGTGAGGCTGTCAAGTGTTTAGCATGGTTAAGCTTGAATTTGAATGGTTATAAATAGCAGGGCTAGGCACGGGTTGGGACACCTTTTGGGGAACCTTTATCTCCATCATCTCCTGACACATGCTCAGACCAAAATGCAGGTACTAGCACGTCACTTGGGGGTAGACGACAATGGAGGGAAACACTTTCCATCCTGTTCGAACAAGAATGGAAAGTAAGCGAAAAACCCGGAAATTGGCAAGCACTAGAAGTGGTTGACAGGAGGTGGGAGCAATGCAGAAGAAGTTGCATGAAATGGAGAATTCCGTGGAAGAGATGGACAAGAGAGAGGAGTGAGGGACTTTGATGGTGCCTCTTGCAGGTGGAATTGGTGCAGGTGGTGCTCGTTGTGGGAGCTCCATCATCAACGCATGTGAAGGTGTGAATGATTTATAGGAGAAAAAATGCGCCCTCCGCAGGACAGATTTGAGTAAATATGGTTTTGGTGTTTTCATTTCAGAATCCAGAATTGGACCAGAGAGTCGTGGCCGGATTGGGGAGAGATGCGTCAGAGTTATGGATGCCACGTGGACCAATGAGGTATGACATTAGAATAATGTTATACATACAAACAATTCTACCAACTCATATTATATTAGTTAGTGAACGACATAAATTCAAGTAGATCATGGATATGATTTTATTTCATCTCTTTCTGTCACATCGTTTTGTAGAGTTGACGATAGGTACATTTTAGTCTCTTCAACAATCCTCCATGGAACAGTCCAGGTTATTTGTTCATACGGCGCATTTAGAATCACAGGTATGAATTCACTCTCTCCTCAAATGCCGGCTACGTCTCTTGTTTTCCTTTTAAAGAATACTCGCCTGGTCCCGTATTTTTTTAAGCTACTTTTGTGAAGATTTGTTAAGAACATCCCAAAATTAATGCTTTATTTAAACGCAAATGTAAATGATAACTCTACAAATTAATGGGTCCAGCAAGTTTTTAGATATAAATTTACACTCAGTTTATTTTAACCGAAGTCAATTGACTATAAAATGATTTATTTTTATTTTTACGTCTTTTTTATTTGAAATTAATTTTAATTAAAATTTAATATTATATAGCTATAATAATTTATCTAAAATATAATTTTATGAATTTTTTTAGTTTAAGGTATTAAAAAAAGAAAAATTTATAAAAATTTAATATGATAAAAATATACTTTCAAATGAATTATTATATTTACATAATATTAGCTTTTAAATGAAATTGATTTCAAGTAAAAAAGATGTAAAAGTAAAAATTAAAACAAATTAGCTGTGAATCTTTTACTTCCTCATGCTTGTTAAAATCACGTTATAAACTCATGTTTGTACATCCACTTTTTAGAGATTCTGAAGACAAAAGTTGGCTTTTTATCTTCTTCTGCTTCTTATTTTTTACTGAGGAGTTTTACAACAGATGATATATAACTTCATCTAGTCTACTTTACCCTATCCTACCTAAACCAGCTCACTAGTTGGAAAAATTAAACGATTTAAACTCTATCCGGCTAAATGATTTGACGGTCTTAATGTTAATGGGACTAAAATCCAATCGGTGGTTACGTACTTTTCATATTTACATAGCCTAAAAGCTTAGGAAAATGAATAGTTTTTTGTTCCTTCCTTGGATATTACTTCATTCATCCCAAAATGAGGGATACATTTATTTTCTTTTAAATACCAAATGTAATGTCATATATACAAAGCATGTATGTCTTATCTTGATTATTTCTACCTAAATCACAATTACAATAAAAGTTATTTTGAGATGTAACAAGTTTGAAATATGTTAATTTATGTGGCGGGAGGAATTTCAATTGATCTTTTGTCATCTCTCCTTTTATAAGCCGATGCGTTTTTCCTGTTATCAGGTATCGCCGACCTTTTCTTTGGTTGGGCCGCGTCTGCTTATTAAATGCTTTTTATCGACATTGTTTTTCAGGATAACCTTTCATTAATTGCCTAATGTCGGTTCTAATAACTGGCGGCTGGCAGTGTAAGGGTTATCCCATGTGCCAAGGATATTTTGATCATGATAACCTTTCAATTAACTACTAAGTGTTCATTCCAAAGACTTGTCACTGATATTGTGTAGTGAGTCCTTAAATAACTATTAAATATTTTTTTTTAAGTTTTGTATCGTGAGAGTTTTAATGATGATTAAAAATGAAAAGATTCATTTGAGTTTGTTTAATAAAAATTTAAATGAGAGTAGTAAGATAAATAAGATGTTAAATATTTTTTAAAAGAAGGAATGCGTTCTGTCCTTTTTGGGGTGTATAACTACCAAATCTTGATTTGAGTGGCTTGTCACTAATTTTAAGACCACCAACCCCGTTATTACTGATAATATTTTCCCTGTGATATAGTCTAACGTTAGAGGGGTGTATCAGAAAAGACATGAAATAAAATTTTACTTCTCCGCTCTTTTTTTTTTGGAACAGTTTTTTTTTTTAAAATAGAGATTGAGATGTGTGTAGTTTATATTGTTCTTTTTATTTTTGCTCCTGAAATTAAAATTAAAAAAATTATTTTTTGACTTTATGTTGTAAGAGTTTAAATGATGATTAAGAAAGAAAAGATTCATTTTTTTTTATTTTGTACAATAAGTGCTTAAATCAAGGTGATAAGATAATTTAGATATTAATTTTTTCTTTAAAAAAAGAAAAGGTTTAGCCTTTTTTGGAACATAAAAAAATATAGTTCATTATTTTTGGATGAGAGGAAGTAATTCGTTCCATAAATTTATATAGGGTAAAAATTATTATGGGTCACCTAGCTTATTTTTTTTATCCTATTTCAATACCTTATCTTTATTTGTCCTAGCAAGGTACCCATATTATTAAAGTGTGTCCTACTGAGATAATTTTCATGACTTACTTCGCTAAGGTAGATGGAAAATGATGACATGGACTCAGTTCGCTCCATACGTGGCCTCAGTCCACCATGGTGGACTAGATTCATGATAGAGAAGGATGACATGGTAAAGTTATGTATATGGTGGACAATGAAAGCTCTGGCTTGTTTTAGAGTAGGAGATTGGAGTGAAAAAGTGGCGGGAAATTGGGTGAAGGAGTAGAAGAGAAATCTGCTAAAGAATAGGGCAAATAAAAGACAGAAAGGGGAAATGAGTGATAGATTGAGGAAGCTTATATGAAATGGTGGGTTTTGGGAGTTCATCATCTTATGTTGGAGGAAAACAAGGATCGTGGCCTTGCTACAGATGTGGCATACATGGGAGCTAAAGCCAACTTGGACAAAGCAAAACGCTGGATGAAGATTCTTTGGGTGTAGGAATCATGGGGTATGCATGTGATTGTTGTCTTGGTTGAATGGGGATTTTGTTTGAAAATTAAGATTTTTTGTGTTTGTGGTGTAGAGTCCAAAGTATTGTCACTTCCATCAATGACATGATTAGCCAACCCTATAGGGATTGAAGGTTATGATAATTGGATTGTTGAAGGGGATGGACATGTCAGACAAAGAGGTGAAAAGGCTTTAGTCAAGGGTGAAGAAAGCAGAGAAAAAAGTGAAGAGGGAAATCGAGAGAGTTGAGAAAACACAAGCAAAGGTTTACAAACTTATAGAGCGGGAAGAAAAATTGAAGATGAAGGTAGGAGAAGTGGAGAGAAGGATCAAGAAATTATAGGCGGCCTTGATCCTGTCATGGGTGTTGTTTTTTTTTTTCTACATTTCAAAGAGGGTAGTTGGGTGCGATGGTGTAGGGGAGTAAGTGAGAGTAATGGCAAAGTGGGTATGGTGTAATGTGTAGGTGGAGAAGGTGAAAGGTAGTAATGCAGTGGTACGGGTATTTAATGTGCATTTGTAAGTGGCATATGTTTGTGTTGGCTATAAAAGTAGCACTTTTGTGGTATACAAAATGCACTTTTGGGCTATTATGCTATTGGGTTAACTTAAGCAGTTTTAGAAAAACAAAGATGTAAGTAAAATACAAAAGTAGAAGCAGCTAATTTGGCTCAAATGACATTATCTAATCATTTTCAAAGTGTGGGTTCATCACACACTTAATCTCAAAAGTAATGCATTTTTTGCCCTAAAATTTTTGCTCTATTTATTTTTGGCAATTAATCTATGATTTTTTATTTTTAACATTTTAATATATAAATGAAAAATTTTTGTTTATGAATGACAAATCAAGACATATATATATATTTAAATTTTTTAATAAATAATAATATGAATAAATTTAAGTCAAAATGTAACAAAAAGTAAAATGGAGTAAAAGTTTTGGGGCAGAGGAAGTAACATTTAACCATATCCAAAATGCAATGGTCTATAACTTAAAAGTGCCCCTACGTATACATCAAAATGTACAACCTTGGAGTTTTTCTTTACCCACATTATATCAAAAGTTTGACCCAAACAGACCTCAAAATCTCATATCCTAATTTAGGACTACAAGACATTGGAATATATCATTCCAGCTGGTGTCTAGGGAAAGCCTCTGCTTTTTTTTGGACGACCCCTTGTTCTCGTTGATCTAGATTGGGAACTTTTATCTATTGGTAATTCTACTTGCTGTGATAATCTGTTGTGTGTCTCACTCCTCGTCTTGGCTCCTTTATTGGCTTTGTCTGACTAGGACGAGTGTTGGAACTGCCTTCATGGCCTACCTTTGAAGTCTTCACCTATAGGTCATATGAATGTCAGTTTTATATGAGACTTCAACAAATGTTAACTTGTTTAATAGTTCACTTACATTGTTTCTTTATAACTTGGAGTTTATTCTCCCTTTTCACTCTCCCTGTCTTCTATCCAGATGCCCCATTGTTGCTGCCTTTTCCATTGCAAGTAGTTTTATTGTGGCTGGGTTGTTTGTAAATTGAGCAATACAATTATCCTAGTTTTTCTCATTTTGTTTGTGTACTTTAGCTCATGCTGCTCTCTTTTTTATTTTTGTTTTAGGTCTGCCTTTCTTTACAATAACATGGCTTGGAGATTTTATGGGATTATGACCAGTATCTTCCTACAGATCAACATTCTTTATTGGATTTATGATATTCATATATATCACCTTATGTGTAGTAACACTATAACACTCATCCACATATTCTTCTGGATTGCTCCTATGTAGGGTTAGTGCTAAACAAGCATGGATGCATGGAATATCAGTGAGTTCTCACTTCTTACAGGAGCATTTTCTATCCTTTATGTCAACCACATGCTGGTCAATCAGCATGGTGATTTGGTATTTAGTTCCTCCTGACTCCATAGGCCAACAATTCATTGAAAATTCTATGTTCCTATTCAACTTCTTCAAAATTTTTGGACATAATCTCCTTATCCACTTGCCTGAATTTCTCTTTTCTTGCAATCCTCACCATTAACTCACCTCTAACAATCTCTAACATTGTTAGGATAGGCTTATTTCTAGCATCAATAATGAATCGGTTAAAACACTCACACATGTTATTTAGTAAAATATCACATTTAGGAAATTTTCTAAAAAAGGATCTTGACCAATAGCATATATCTACTTCATTCATCTATACCCAAGCATTTGCATCCAATGCCTTAAGTAGTTCCATCTTTCATTTGAACTCACCTTCATGTGTTGCCCTTGCTGCAACCCACACTGCATCTCTCAATACAACCCCAGGATAGCTACATTTGAAGTTGGTATACAAGTGTCTCACACAGAATCTTTCCTCTGCATCTGCAAATTGTTCTTCCACAGCAAGAATCAAGGCCTACCATCATGCATGCAATATGTTACAAAAGATCAGTGATTCAATTTAAAAAAAACTTGCAACAAGATATAATTTACCTTTTTTCTATCTGACAGTATACTACAGTGGTGTGTCTTAAGGTCCTTAGTGCATTTGATAGTAGATAAACAAACCAACCCTGTGAGTCCTTACTTTCACTTTTTACCACTGCATATGCAATCATTAAAATCAATCCCCATTGTTGACAGCAATTGTCCTCCATAATTAGTTTTAAAAAAACATCGATCTAGACTTATAATTGGCCTATAGCCAGCCAAAAGGCTATTTCTGACCTTACTTATGCATATGAAAACCTTTTAAAAGAACAAATTTTCAAGCCTCAACATTAACATACTGTCAAGGTTTGTCTTCCTCAACTTACCTTCATAATTTGGGAGTTTAGCATACTGCTCAACCTCATCCTCCTTTATCTTTGGCAATGCAAGCTTCTTTCCCCTTTTTGCTTTTGACCTATAAACTCTAATATTGAAATCTCTCTTGATATGGTCTACCAGGGCTGCTAGTGGAATGTTAGGGTTTAGGGTTTCATAATTTGGGAGTTTAGCATACTAATCAACCTTATCCCCTTTTATCTTCGGCAATGCAAGGTTCTTTCCTCTTTGTGCTTTTGACCTATAAACTCTAATATTGAAATCTTTCCTAATATGGCCTTCCAGGGCTGCTAATGGAATGCTAAGGTGTGATCTTATGACCTTAAGGTACTCATCAACTATCCACTGACAATTAGCCCATTTATTTTTCACCACCTTGGCACATGAATGATTGGGGTTTAATCTCTTAATCTGTACCTTAGGCTCTTCCCTATACTTTCTTACTGTTACCAAAAAAGGGCACCCTGGCTGACAGGCAACCTTTAGTCTCCTTTTATCATTATAAGCAAACTCAACTCTAATTCTGTTCCTTGTTGAATACTGCTTCACAGCTTTCTTTAGAATATCAAATGATGGAAATATTATTCTCAATTGAAACTTAGGATCATTCATATCTATTTTAGGGTTAAATAGGGGAACACTTTCAAACTCCTCCTAATTATTTTCATGCACACTTTCTAGGCCATCATCTGAGGATGAAGAATCTAACTCCCTCACATCAAAGGTGTACCTTATACACCTGTTGGCTTGGCCACCATGATCATCTGACCTTGAAGTGCTCTGTTCTAAAGGCTTGTTTTCCTCATGCCCGTAAATGCCACCTCCCTTTTGTATACTAGAAATATCAGGATCAATCCTAACTCTAATATTTATACCTTCATCTTCCTGTCCAATTTCACTATTTATCTCATAGAACTCACTTGTGCAACTCCTACTGTCTTCTTCACCTTTATACTCCATATCTTTGCTGTTCTCATCCTTATTTCCTTCATCCTCTTTTTTTGAGTAGTCCAATTTTACCCTACTTATGCCCTGGCCATCATCCTTTCTTTCTAGAGGAACAATTTCTAGCACTTCTGTACTTGTGTAATCACTTTTTCTAACAGTTTCTACCCCTTCTTTTGCCTACTTTGACTGAACACCCTGACTAGTCCACAAATCATCTTCATCTCTCCCATACTGACTTTCATGATCGTCACCAACACCATCAATCACTATTTCATATGTTCCTTCAAATCGTACACTATAGCTAAACAGAATGAGCCTTGTAATTGGACGTGAAACTTGAGTTTTTCCTTTATTCTGACCTCCAACACCTCTCAAATTTATATTTGATTGTTGGTCTAAGCCATCTTCAATGTCTAACTCCACTAACTTGGCCTTTGGGAGAGTGAAAAATGATTTAATTTGCTCCACATAAGCTTTCTCCTACTCAATCATCTCCTCAGTTAATGATACCACATTCATAGATATTTTGTGTTGCTATGGTAGGTGTGTATTAACCATGTCCATAACGTCTCCGTCAGTTTTTATGTCTTTTAGCTTCTCCTCCAAATCTACTTCATTAGGTCCTACCACACTTCAATAATACTTCATAAACCATGAATAAACACATTCTTGAACCATCTTGTCAATGTCCACCATGTGAACCAGGTCAAAATGATCTACATATCCCTCAACATATGCCTTCCATGGCAGCTTGGTAAAGTACCCTCAATGATGGATTTTTATACTGAACCATGGATTAGATTCCTCTGCAAGTTTAACAAAAAAAAAAAAAAAACAAAACAAAACACACTTCAACTCAGGAACACAACAAACAAACCAACAGTCAACTATATTTCCATAAAAAATTAATCTACTAGTCCCCCCTTAACCCCACAATTGTCCATCTCCCCACATTCCACACCATACAAAATACCAACATCAATCACATCACCGAACAAGTACAGCAGGACATGATTAAGTACATTTGCTATATTTCTAGTCTTTTTCATCAATATTTCTTTGAACCCAATCTTTTAGCTTGGAACCCTTTGCCTTCGAATTCCCTTTTCCTAATCCTTTCATCCTCTCTCCAATGCTTCACCATGCTGAAAACATCACTTGATTAACAAACCAACAATGTCAACTTTCCGTGTTCTCTTTGACAAGTTTTAGGGTTTCAAAATGGTCGAATTGAAAGTGGAAGAGGTTGAGACGCTCTTAAGCAGGGTGGTGGCTAGCTGCATTAATTGTTTATCTCTTTTCTTACCGCTCAATAATGGTCCATCGTAGCATCTTGGGGCCACATATAGGGGGAACTAAGTCCATATCATCATGTTCTGTCCACCTTAACAAAGCAAGTGGTGGAAAGTATCTTAGTAGGACACGCTTTAATAGTATGAGTACCTCATTAGGAAAAAATAAAGGTAAGGTACTCAACTAGGAAAAAAAAAAAAAGCTAAATGACCCATGGTGGATTTTACCTAATTTATATGTTTATTAATTTTGAGTGATTAATTGATATCATGAATTTTATACACTAAATTAGTTAGGATTATGGTGGGCTCTAAGGATTTGGGATTTAAGCTGTAAGTTGACTGGTGAAGATTTTCCCAAAACATAGTTCTTATAAATCATTAACTCAAAACCTTCTCACACCAATTTAAATTAAACTCATTTTACAATCACTTTAAGCTATATAGATTTTGTTTCTCAAATGAAACTCCGGTCGATCTGATGTATGATTATAAACCAAAAATCAAAACGAAAAGTAGAAGAGCTTGGAGAGAAAAGGACAAACAAGTGGGAGAAATTCTCATGAATTATACATAGCCAAGTCTCTGCTATGTTAGAAATGGAATGATAAATAGATGAATGAAACTTTTTTTTTCTTTTTTTTAATGGAATTAGAAAGTCGAATTTAAAAAAAAAAAAGGAAAAAAAAAACCAGTTAAGTAGCATTCGAGAGATATTGTTGTTATGTGATTATTTGTAATTACTCTTAGTTATTATTTGCTCAATTTATATAACAGTTGAAACTCAACACTTTTAAAAGTATGGTTTTCATTATTAAACCACTCAAATCATCTCATACAATCTCAAAACCACAAAAATAAATTTATCGTAAATGTTTCGGCCTAGTGGGTGGCTAAGGCATTCTCCACCTCCGCTACTTTCCACTTAGATGTAGCACATGTTGGTTTGGTAATATTTTGGGTCCTAAAAAAACAGATATATCAGTCCTTTTAGATATTTATGTACACTCTTAATCATATAAACTTATACATATACTTTTGAGTAAAAAAAAACAAAAAAAAAATAAAACTATATTTGTTTTAGTTGTCAATATCTTAAAGTAAAATATATAATAATATCTAAAATTGATTAATTATATAAAAAAAATTATTAATACTTTAAAAGGAGTTTGTACTTTTTTATTCTTTAAGCTTAAAATTATTGTTTTATTATGTATAATAGATTAGCTGTTTGAGAAGAACACTTAATTATTCTATGTACATGTCAGAGGCATTTCAACTCACATGATCTCATTTTTTATTTTATATTCTAGATGTTGATATGGTGTGTGTATATTTTATTTTAACATATATATGAACAAAATTATTTAAATTGATACATCCGAGATGATAAAATATCAATATCTGCTAGGTTAAATTGGATATCAAGATCTGTACTACATAAGCCTCTCCTTATTCTTAACACCCTAATGTGAGATGTCATTCTTCATCTTTAATAGCCTATAGATATTTCTTTCCTTACGAGAAGAGCTGGAAACATTTCAAGATTCCCAGAATTTGAGAAATGGATCCGCTGGAAGATTTGCAGTTGATTGGTCAACGTCCTTTGGTAGAACCACTTCCGTCTTTCCTCATTCTGAACAAATTCACCCGTTGGTAATCAGTCTTCGGTACTGATAGCCAAAGCCTCTCACTATTCTCAACAACCCCTACGTCGATAAATCTAACGCCTCTTGGGCAGGCTGTTGGCCTTCCTCTTCTTACATTTTGATGTTGAACTTAGCTCTTATTGTCTTGTGTGATCTGATTTTCAATCATACGTCTCTTCAATTTATGAGTCCTACCATCTATTTGTGGACATTTAGAAGCATTGCACTAAAGATGGCTTCAATGTTAGTGACATCGGTGCCAGGGAAGGCTGATGGCATGTCTATAGGAGCTTTTTGTAAATGGCAGAGGTTGTAATTCCGAAGGAAGCAATTAAAAAGAAAAATTCATGAAAATTTAATTTCAAATGGATTATTGTACCTACATAATATTAGCTTTCAAATGAATTTGGTTTATAGTAAAAAAGATGTAAAAATAGAAAAAATCATTTCAGATTAAATTAACTTTAGTTAAAATGAATTGGTTTTAGCCGCATGTAACTCAATTCAAAATAATTTATTTTTTGTTTTTACACCTTTTTAATCCAAGCATAATATCATTCGAAAACTAGCTATACTATATGAGAATAATAATCCACACAATGATGTTTTTTATAATGTAATTAAATTTTTTATGAATTTTATTACTTTGTTAGGACTTTAACTTTATAAAGAGATTATATGAACAAATAATAATTTAAGTGACAGAAAATAGTAGCATGCATGAATTTTAATTTATGATTTTCATAGTGGTATGTTAAGAACATTAGTGCTTTATTGGTGATAAAGTATGTCTTGTCCGGTGTTCGCAACTTAATTGGCAACGTAAAAGGAGATCAAGGTAGAAGACTTGGATTCAAGTAGTGTCGCACTCCAAAATACCAAATGGATTTCGAGGTAACCAAGTGATTGGAAAATCACTGTGATCGAGCACTAAAGGTGATGCAACTTGAGAATTATAGAAAGTCTTAAGCCATAAGCCCTTACAAGCTATATCAAAGGGGTGCCAGACAACTAGGCATTTATAGGCGTTCTCTAGGACACACCACACCTTTTGGACTTAGTTTAAAATTCATTCATTACTTGACTATCCAAACAATACATCTAGGATCAAAGTAGATTTACAAATATTAAGACTAAAGACAAATGCAGATTCTTAAAAATTAAGTCTCTGTAAGTCACCATTTATCTTCAAGCTTAATAAGTATAAACTTGATGATCTCGGTTCTTAAAGAATCCATAGAGTGGCAACTTAGAACGTCGGTAAAAAGTTAAAAAAGTAACATTTTTACCTTATTTTCTCACCAGAGAAAACTTAGAAATTCATGAAGGAGAAAACACTTGAAGATATTATTTCTAGATTTAAGATTGGATGTCTTACAAAGTAAGACAACATCTAAGAAAACATCTCTTTTGTAGGGCAAAGAGCAATTAATTAACAAACAAGATTACATAATACATGACATCACACTACACCAATAAAAGTGAAAAAGAGAGCCACCTAACTTTAACTTTTATAAGGGCAAAAGATAAGATAAGATTCCTAAATTATTTGTCCTGGTGCATGCATGAGATCGAGTTAGAGATAACCATAGCTATGGAAAGTTTCCATGGCTATGGTTATCTCTAACTCGATCTCATGCATGCACCAGGTTCCATGGCGGAGGTTCACATGATAATCTTCTAAATTGTAACTGCATGGGGTCCTGTCTGAGTTAGTACCTAGATCGTCATGCCAAAAATGGGGATTGTTGGCCATGTACCAGTGGACACAATTAAATTCACAGCCATAATCAGGTTAAACAAATTCTTTTCTTTTCTCTGTCTTGGGTGGCACTTCCATAAACATGTTAGCTAAAGAAGCAGATGGAGGAAGGCAAGAGATAAGCTTAAGAGTCTTTTCTACTTTTCCCTGACTTCTCTGGCCTATCTAATTCTCTAATGCTCATTAAAGCATTGAAGGGCTTCATGAATCATTTCCTGGTAGTTTACTGGATAAAATGGCCAATAAGGACTGTCATGTGGCCATACTTCTATAGAGAGAATAGTATAACTATATTGGTATGTATTTTCCAAGAAATATCTATAATCATTCAGGTGCTGCCATGCCAGACGGGAGAGGTTAAAGTCTATATTCTCATAGTGATAATAAATAGGACTAGGAAGAAAACTAAGATCGGTAAAAGTTTTAGAAAAAGTAATAAAACGATGAAAGAAATATATCACATAAGTCATCCTATAAAGGAGAAAGAATTTTGAGAAGAAATGTTATTGAGCTGAAGATGGATGCAGGACTTGGGAATAGATGGGCTATGATCTTGGTAAAAAGACTATAAAGATTTGATCCAAACACTGAGTGGATCAAACCAAGTGAGAAAAAAGTAAAGCTCAGAGGACTTGAAATCATTTTGGAAGTTTTTTCAAAATGTGAGAAGTTGGTGGAGTTGAGGAATATTGAACATGATACCAATAGTGTGGATAGAGCACAAGTACCAGAAAAAGCAAAGGGCTAAAGGGGAAAAATTAAACACATCTAAAATATAAAATAGATGGGCAAAAGGGTAAACTGGATGGATGAAAACAAGATTTATTAGGTAGTTATCAAAAGCATATTTCTTAATCAGAGAACAATGGTAGTAAAAAAGTCGGTGGCGTTGGTTGAATGAAAAATACTAATGTTTATACCTTTTCACATCGCAAGGCATGTTGGTTTCCTTTGAAAACATTTGGGAAAGAGGAAGAGGAGGATGCCATGTAAGTGTTTTGGTTTGGGAGGCTTTTAAGGAGTTTTTGGTGGAAGTTTTGGAGGTCTGCTAAGGATATTTACTAAGGCATTGGAGATGCCCTTTATATGCTTGACATCAAATGAGAATCGTATAAATCATTGCTGCCATCTAAGTAATTGAGCATTAGACAATTACTTTTAGTGGAAGTTTAGCATTTTTGGAAAAGTTGACATGTCCATCTCAACCAAGAAGTGGTGTCCAACTAGATGAAATTGAAATTTTTTTAATTCCATTTTTGACATCTAGGACTTCCTTGTACGTCGAGTAGTAATGCTTTTCACTTTTCTTTAATTTTCCACTATTGTATGTGCATACGTGTCTTTCACTATTAATTTATTTGAGGAGGATCACACACAAGAATTTATAAGAAGCATTTGTCTGTAAAATCCGTTTTACCTTATCAGGAATCTTTAAAGGAGGAAGAGACTGGACCACTTGCTTTAATATGATAATTGCTTAATTTTGGTAGGAAGACCACAGAAGAGAGACCTTCTTGAGAAACAGGTGTAAAGGTTGAAGAATCTTTGGCAGTTTTGGAACAAATTCTCTAATATAATTAACAAGACCCAATATTTTTTGAACTTGGTTTTTCTTTAAATTATCTTCAAGAAAATCCAGAATTTTTTCCATCATATAAGGCTAAGGGTGATATTTGCTGTCCTTTATTTGAACACCGAGAAACTCAATGTATGTCTAAGTAATCATCATCTTCATTTGGTAGAGCATTACATTTGTATTGTTTAACTATTTCTGGAAATTGATTTAATAACTTTGGATGAGATCCTACACAAAGGAAAAACAATAAAATATCATTAATATAAACATGAGCTGAAGGTTTGAATATCTATGTCATAGCTTTCTGAAAAAGTGATGGGGCTGTTTTCAGACCAAAAGGCATGATTGTCCATTGGTAATGGTAGTTTGGCTTGTTTGGTGGATTTATACTGAGTTACCAAAATCCTGACTTAAAATTAAATTTTGAAAAGATCTTGGTGTTAGTGGGGTTTATGAACAAGGTATTTTTTCTAGGTAAGGGAAACTTTACGTTAGCCAAAAACTCATTAAGTGGTTTGTAATCAATAACAAGTCTAGGTTTCTTTCTGACTTATTCAGAGTGGTTGTTGATGTAGAAGGCTTGGCATGCCCATGATGAGGATGTGGATTCAATCCATCCTTGGGCTTTCAAGTCTTGGAGTGCTACTATGGCCATCTTATTTTCTTCAGGTGTTATACCAGAATGTGTAGCCTTGGTTGGGTAACATCCTCATACTTCTTAAATGGTAGTTAAATGAAGAACTTAGAATTTTTCCACAGAAGAACATGATGCTTCTTCTTAAAGTCTGCATGCGATTCAACCCAAGATTGATCTATGATTATCTACATTATTGAGCCAAATACTAGATTTGATGCAGTTTATAATTGGCTTGCAGTCAAAGCTTTTCCTTCATAGGAATATAATTTTGGAGTGGATGTTCATGGAAGGAAAAACTCTTTTATCTTGATACCAGTATCAGTCCATTAGATTGGAAGTTTATTGATGAGATAAAAGCATAATATCATGTCTCTTTTATGTCTTGTATAACGAAAGACTGAAGTGACAAAATACTTGGAAGAAGATAAGCAAATGCTTATAGGCTTACTAATCTTATAGACGTAGAACATGCTATTTACTGTCTTAATTTTTTCATTGCAAGGAAGCCACATATGATCCAGTAGTAACTTCGGATTGATCATAGTAATTGTAGCTTTTGTATCAAATAAAGCAATGACTAGAATAGGTTTGGCATACTTATTAATCAAAATTATGACTTTGGCTTGAGGAGTAATCTGAGCAACAAAAGCCAATTGATCTAATTGGGCAACTTGCATTGTATAAATGGAACCATCATTTATGTTTGATCTAGAGGAATAAGCTTCTATAACAAACAGTGATGAAGACTCTTCATCTGTTTCAGACAATATTGATTCCATATCTTCCTTAGAGAGATCTGTGCTTATGGCTTTTGTAATGATATTGACCATCTTGGTCTTAGACTTTGAATTCTTTTGTGGAAAATTTTTAGTAAAATGTCCATTTTGTCTACAAATAAAACATTTCTTGAATTTTTTAGTATTTCTTTTGTATCAGAAAAATGTTTTCTTCTTTTTTTCTAAATCTTCCTAGCTTTTTAAAGACAGAAGAAAATCTTTTTCTATGATGTTTCTTCTTTGGAGAATAGTGACAAGTCTGTTTGTCCTTACATTTGATTGATAGCTCTAGCCTTTTACATACTTTATCATACAATTCTTGAGATTGGCTAAATTCTTTGAATAAGTTATGTGTGTTGCATAGCTTTTGTAATGTTGCCATTAAGGTTTGATGAAGCCGGCCAATTGTAAAATCATTCAGAGTCTTGCCATTTTGCTGAATCAGTTGGAGAGTTTCTTGACCAATTATTTTAGGGACTGAATTCAGATAGGCTTGTTTAAGACTGTTATCATCATACATAGTACTGAGTAGATAATAACATTTCATCATTTTTTTGAAGTGCTTTTCCAAATTTTTTATACTGTAAGAATATATATTTCATCTTGAAATATTATTCTCTAGCGGTATCAAGCAAATAAGACTAATCTCCAAGAAATTCCATATAAAGAACTTGGATAAACACATTAGTAGTTTGGACTTGTTGAAGTTGTAATTGCCGATACTGTCCAAGTCATAAGTACCATTGTTTTATGGTTCCTGTCATTGTAGCAATAAAAGTTTAAATGACCTTCATATCAATTGCACCTTTTTTTTGCATTTGAGTTTGGCACCATGCATACATTTCAAGGAAACTGTCATACCATATATGAGGTGGAATATCATCCAACGTGAGTTTGACAAATGTGGCAGAAGGATGTCAAGTAGGAGCCATATTTATATATGGGATTTCTTCTTGCATAGATTCAGTTTCTTGAAGAATAGTAGTTTCAGGTAAATGAGCAACATTTGCTGGAGGAGCAGAAAACTCATTACGGACTCAAAATGTTCTTAGATTCTTCTGGTTGAGCTATAAAGACTTAAGGATTAGAAGAAAATGATGATGTTAAGGATTCTTGATCAAAATCATCATTTTCTTTTTCTTCTAAGGAGTTAGAAGTGGAGGCGGTATCAACCAAGGTATTTGGATTATCTGGTCGGGGCATATGGATATAATGATCCAGAAAAAAGGTAATTAGGTTGGTTTAAATGGTCATGGTTTCATGGGTCGGTTATTGGATTTTGAGTGGAGGATTCAAAGGCTTGGAAGTAGATGAATTAGAAGTAGGGTTTTCAGGAATAGTCAGACCTTTAAGCTTTTGCTCTTTTTATAATTTGGGTTCTAGTTGGATAGGAATAGAAGTGAGCTTGGGCCTAGGTCTCAGTTGTGGATTTGAGTGTTGGTAAAGTAATGGTGGAGTGACAAATATATTATTGGTCGGAAGAGATTGGCTTGAGAAAAATGGCCTAAAGGGCTGGAATAGTGGTTGAAGAATATGTAAGGGAGGATTGTGCAGGTCTAGATGTCTAGGCTGTTGCTTAGCTTGCAGGTGCTTCAATTGTTGTTTCAAATGCAAGATTTCTCTTTCTTGAGTCGAGAAATTGTTTTGACGAGAAATGAGATTCAAAATCTCATTATGAAAGTTGTCAATATTTTGTTGACACTTTGTCCATGGATTGATGACCACATGGTCAACTTTCCTCTCAAGATAAAGTGGATTCTGCTCAATTCTTCTAAGAATACGGTTTTGAAAAACAAATTCTCAGATTGCCAATTAAGTACTTGTTCTACAGCAAAGGTATCTTTTCTTTATCTTTCACAGTAAAGGGAAGTTGGCTATGGAATCTTCCAAGTATGTTTGGTAGAAGATGGAGGTGGAAAATCATCTTCCTTCATCTCAAATATATTAACTTCAAATGTAGGATGAAGAGATTTTTCCTTTTTTAATTGTTTGAGTGTCTTTTTATAATATGGATGTGCAACCATTTTAACTTCAATAAAGGAAGGTGAAAGTTCAAACGGCTTATCAGAAAAAGTCTGAGACTGACAGTGTTGAATGTCTTCTTTTCCAGAATATAAGACATAATAATCAAATTTTCCAAATGGTTAACCAAGAAGTCCAACAGTTGGATCTCCATCTTTATATCTTTGGAGAAAAAATTCTTGAGATGACTTCTTTTTCTTCTTTTTAGTTGATTTATCCTCATCATCATCAAAGAATTGTAAAAACATCAAAATATTTGTGACATTTCTCATCTTTAAATTAGTAAATCAAAGAACCATCAGCAGCAAATGATTCAATAGGAACATGTAATGCAGGTTCGAGTTCCTTGACCATAGTCATAACTGCTGAAGTAGAAAACACATCAACATCTTCAAATGACTTTACTTTTTTTTGAAAAAATATTTCAGTTTACCTTTTCGGTTTATCAAAGAAAATAGGCTTCTTAGACTGAACAGGTTGAGTCTGTTGATGAAAATATTCATAACTCATAATCCAAAAGGTAGGAATGAGTCTCTAAAGCTCTTCTCTAGGAATCTTTCTTGGAACATAAGTTTTATTTGGAACATGAGTTGTATTAACTGAAAGATATAATGTAACATTGTTCATATTAGACCTTGCAAAATCAAGAGCATGATTTTAGATCTTGTATGCCATTTGGTAATGGATAGTTACTGCTAGAATGGAGGAAACTTGTTCTACGCCAGTGATCTGTAGCTGGGTCTTTAAAGCAGATAATAGATGGGAGTCTTGAAGCACCATATAGAAATTTGGGAGGAAAATGATTAGAATGGTACAAGCATTGAGGGTAGTCTCTACTGTACCAATACAAACATGTTTATACTTCTTGTATCATGTATCAAGGAGAGCTAATCTGGCAGTAACTGGTATACCTTTTCTTCTATTGTAGGTAAGTGCAAGGTGAGCGGTTCCAAAGTGGAGATGAGTAAATCCTTCTACAATCCATTGTCGAAGAAAATGGGAAGGATTCTCCAAGGTGACATACTGCTCTTTATTGGTGGCTGGGAAAGGATGTTGGTCAAACTTAATAGCTTGGACATACTCTTTAATAGCTTTTCATGATGATGAAACCAAATTCTTCACTGTCTTGGTCAGAGAATGAGATGGTTTTGCAAAAGGTTTGTAGGGACTTATCAAAAAAAGATTAGTCAATGGGACTTTATTTTTTTTTTAGAGATATTTGAATTCACAAAGAGAATATAAGTGGGATGCAAATGAGGAACAAAAAGAATAAGTATAAGTGAGAGTAGCTAGAGTTGAGATTCCTGAGATATTTGTTAAGTCTGGCTTAAGAGATCAACAATAGATTCTTAATAATCTAACTTCTTAAAAAATAGTTTATGTATGGCTTTGATATCAAATGGGTTTTGAGGTAGCCAAGTGCTTGGAAAATGGCTGTGATCGAGCCCCAAAGGTGATACAGCCCGAGAATCATACAAAGTCTCAAGTCATAACCCCTCACAAGCTTTATCAAAGAGATGCCAGGCAATCAAGCATTTACAGGCACTTTTTAGGGCACACAACACCTTTTGGACTTAGTTTAGAATTCATTCATCACTTGACTACTAGAAATTGTCAAATTATGGCTGGAGTCCTTTAAGGTTTCGTGCAACAGACATTTCAACCCCTAGTTTTTCTATAGGTCATTCTAACCATTGTAACTCTAGTATTTGTAAAGATTCTAAGTAATAAAAAGAAATAAAGTATGTCTCATGCACACGTGATGTACAACCTACACTCATTTGTTTTTTTATTAGTTCATATGTATTTGTTCTTTTTTAGTTCCTATAGGTTCTTCTTGATGCCTTATTTGTTCTTGTCTTTCCATTATTCTATCACTGAACAATAACTATTCTTTTGTTCTAAATTAATTATTACATGCTATTTGTTCAACATACATTCATCTATAAAAGAACATTTACTTTGTTTAAAAGTACATATACTTAATGCAAAAAAAAACATACTCAATGTTATGTTTATTAAAAAAAATTCAATGTTATGTTTTTTCTTACGTTATTGCTTCTCATACTCTTTTGTTTATGTATTCTTTCAATTCCTTTTTTTTCAACGCATTAATGTTTGTTCTCTTATAAATCTTTTATTTTCTAGCTCCTATAAGTTCTTTTGTGCATATTTTTTTTTCAATTTCCAATATGTTCATTTATGCATTGTTATTTGTTCTTTTATAAATTCATTTTTTTTCAGTTCCTATTCTCAAAAACTAAATAACACTAACAAAATAATATAAACAAAAATTTAAAAACAAGGAATGAAATTGAAAAAAATAGAAAATGTTAAATAAAAAATAAGATGAAAATGGAAAAAATTAGAAATAGAAAAAGCAGAAAAGTGAAAAAAAAAAAGAAAAAAATAAAACAAACAAATAAAAATAGAAAATAAAATGAAATGAAAAACAAAAATAAAATAAAAACACAGAATGAAAAAAAAAAAGGAAAAATGTAATAAAACTAAAAACAGTACAAAAAAAAGAAATAAGAAAGAAAAACTGAAAAAATCTTGAAAAAGGAAAAAGAAAAAAAAAGGCAAGTAAAAATTGACTAAAAAAATGAGAAAAAAAAACAATACACACAAAAGCCAAGGATTGAGAATTCAACATTAGACTTTACCATAGATGCCACCCTTAAAGACACACCTCTTGAAGATAGGCTTGTCGAGCTAAAGATAGATAAGGATATCATGGCAATGATTTATACTAATGTTCCTCACCAACACAAAATATCAATTTATGTTATGGCATTAACTGTTGAAGAAATTGTGGCACATGAAAAATCCTAGGCAAAATATACTGTGACTTCCCTTTGTCCTCCCAACTTGAAGATTGTTGAGATTGAGAATAAGGATGTCATGGAGGAACAACTGAAGAGTAATGTGAAGAGTAAGGTGAATGATGGTTCACAAGCATCCAAGAAAAGTGGTAAGGTGGCTGAGGGCATACCCACCTAGCTGCACTGATAATGTGAGATATCATTTGGGAATGAAGGCTAATGCAACAATTATAGGAGGTGAAGATCTCAAAGAGACAGGCAAGGAGGATGATGTTAGTAAAGTGGTTGGAAAGGAAGCTTGCAGAGATGAAGTGGAATTGAATGTAGAGTACAGAGAATTCATTGGAACAATAGAACAATGTTTCTGAAGGTGAATGTCAATTAGAGGACAATGTATCTGAGGGAGAAAATGAGGATGATGATTATGTTGCAGAGGGTACATAATCAGGTGGTTGTGATACTGAGCTCGAGGAGTCTGATAATGATATTGTGTAAGAAGATTTTGCAATGAATTTCAATGTACAAGTTGATGAAGGACTTGACAGTCTCAATGTGAAAGATGGAGTGGCTTGGGATGGTGAAAAAAATGGTTTAGGAAAGTGTGGAAGAAAAGATAAAGCACCTAAAGTTAGGACCAGCAATACGTGTATGGGCTACACCTTTGATGAAATTGATAGTGAATATGGATCATCAGATGATGGTTTGCATAATGTCCATGAGGACAGTGATGAAGACAATCAAGGGGTCCCTATGTTTCATCCATAGACTAACATGATGGACCTTAAATTCAATCTAAGGATGGTTTTCCTACCTTTTGACTCACTCATAAAGGCTATTGAGATGTATGCAATTAAAAGCAGATATAGAGTTGATTTCCAGAAGAATAATAAGGTTTGGGTTATTGATGTATGTCAAAAAGGTTGCCCCTAGTCACTCATGGCAAGGAAATATAAAGATAGGCCAAAGGTGCATATTAGAAGACTAGATGATGCGCACACATGTGCAAGGCAAGTTACAATTAAATAGGCCAACTATGAGTGAACAGCAACCCGGTACCTTGAGACAATCAGATCCAATCCCAATATCCCATTATTAGCACATGTGGATCAAATTAAAAGAGACTTTAACATTAGTTCATGCATCCAAAGAACCTATCATACCTGCGTTCTCCTCAGTCCAAGCAATCTTCAGCTCAGCCCTGACGCTATATTTGCAAAATGGCCACTCGCTCCGTTCTGCCGCACCCATAGTAGAGAGACCTTCAAATCTCAACATCCCAAGCAAGCCTTTTCAATTTGCTTATCTAGTTTTCCCTTCTTCGCTTTTTATTTTCCCCTTTTGCCATACCCAAATTTTCCCACCACTTACCACACCCAAAAAAGTTCTTCCCCCTCAAAAGTTCCATAAAGTGGAAGTGGTCATGATGGAATCAACTACATATCCAGGTAAGCTCCATATGACCAGAGATCGTGAAAAATATTACCACGTCAGCAATTTCTGTCGAATATAACAGCTCAAGTGATGAAAAAGACTTGAACATGGCACACAAAATAAGATGAGACCTCACTAGGATAAAATAAAATTATGTGACCCATTTATGACAAAAAATAAACAAAAGAACCCACCATAAAGTTTATTCATTCTTGTTCATAATACATTAAAAAAAAACGTTAATATATCTATGCTGACACGTGAGCTGAGCTGACGCATGCAAGAAGTCATAAAATTTAAAAATGCTCATATTAATGCTTAAACTTTCTTCAATTAAAATTTGATAATTTTGCGGCTAAATCATCTTTCCTGGTACAACTGTCAGACATCAGCAAACGTCAACTTCTCATTTACCACCTCCCACTCACTTATCTCATTTCGTTGTTTTGCTTATGGGAAGTGAACATATTACTCTCTCATCAAACCTTAATGGTTGTTGAGCAGAATTCGGGAACTAATTACTCTCGTAATATTTTAAAAATTGTGAATTTTACTGCGAGATGCATGACCAGGTCAAATAACCAGTTAGTTTTCCATTTCTAAAAAATTATTATTTTAAATTTTCATTCTAAAAGGCCCTATTATGACGAATTTTTTGAGATTTGTATTATAATTTTGGGTAATTTATTATCAGTGAGTATTAAATTACTAAAAATAAAAGTTAAAAATTATTTTTAGGTAATCTTTTTAAAACTCTGGTGCTAATCAACAGAACCAACGTCAAACAGTAATTTTCTTTTTTTGGTCTAGAACTAATAATCTCATTTAAAAAGTAACTCTATATATATATATATATATCTAATAATCAGTTAAATCATATTTTTTTTAGACAGTAACTGAATTCATTAGACAGTAATTAAATTTTTATGAATTTTTAAATTGAAAAAATGAAACTTTAACGAAGATACTTGCTCTTAAAAAAATAAAAAATATATCTTTTCAAACTTATTAAAGTGCAATATTTCAATAAACATCTAATCTGAATAAATAATAATAAAATCTATTACCAAAATTTTCACATGGCCTACTCTAACACTTCACGTTTTGCAAGTGGGGAGGGGAAGCAAACAAACAATACAAGCCAACCATTGAAGCCGCCACCACCACGTTCTCCTTGCAACGAATTGTCCCTCGCACTTGTTCTTTTGCCCTGGAGGATGTACACAAGGAATTATGATCAATCAATTTTTGGTAGGATCACCCAGAGCAATGACATATTAAAGATATGGTTATGCTTAATTAAATATTTGGATACATGTGGAATTGTTTATTTTCTTTTCTTTTTCTTTTCTTTTTTTTTTTTTTGGTAAATAAGGGTGCATTAAAATTGAAAGGCGAGTACGGCAGAGTTTGACAGAATAGATACGCGCAATTTTAAATTGAGCACGTTATCATATTTATGTAATGCAAGACAATCCATTAGATCGTTTTAATGTTGTACCCATTTTACAAAAACTTTTGCTCATTTAATTTACAAAATTAAAACTCTGATTTAGTATTATAATACCATCGATTCTAACATTATAGAAATATAACATAGGCATGGTGATTTTTTAATCAAGTAATTTGACTTTTAATGTTGATAAATATCTTAGTTTTAAGAGTGTTCCAAACACATTAATTATTGTCTTCCATTTCACCAATAGGAGCACAACATCGAGGCATTTAAAGTTATACAATATTTTATGGTCCATTTATACTATTTCTTTTTCCTTCCTAATACTCATCTTTAATGACTAAAATTTATCTACTGTCACTTAATTATAACGGCCATTCTAATGTGATCTATTAACACAAAAATACAAAAAATATATGCACTACTAAAATAAGTTCATTTACCAACGGCCATTATCAACGATCTCGTGTTGGTAATTTCAAAATTACCAACGTGAGACCATTGGAAATAGGCCAATGATAATCAATGCATTGAAAATTGTTTTACCAACAATCAAATGTTCAGTCGTTGATAATTTTCAATGTTTATGCATTGGTAAAGGAGCCGTTAGTAAATACCAATGGTCCAAAGGATGGACACTTTGTACCAACAGTCGAACTTTTACTAACATGTTAAGTCATTGGTAAATAGCAATGTGTTTGACCATTGATAAATATTAAAAAAAATTAAAGCAGCTTCTAAAGTAAAACCAGCGGAAACTGTCTCTTTTTTTAATATATATATATATATATATTTGTTTAGGAAAACAATAAAATAGTTTTTCTATGAAGAAAAAATTAAAATGATTTCTTAGCAAATATTACACAAATACATTGTTAAAAGTAAATAAAAAAGTACCCTGCTAGCTTATCAAAGATTGAACAATGCAATACTCCTAAGACTATTTTCAGTCTTAAAATTTTAGTGTTTTTCCAACTTAGTCCTGAAACTCCTTGATTTGCCAAAGAAGTCTTAAAACGTTTAAGTCGTCAACACTATTAGTCTTAAAACTCTCAATTTTGCAATTTGGCAGATGGAATTCACACGTGGTTGTAAACAGTGTCTTCTTTCTTAACATGTCAGCAAAAAACAGGACTAACAAGGTTGGTGGCTTAAGGGTTTTAACAATTTTTGCAAATCAAGTAATTTTGGACTTCTTTGGCAAACGAGCAATTTTATGACTAACTTTGTAAAACTTGAAATGTTTGAATTTCAAGGGAAAAAATTATTCTTGATTGTATTTTAAGGAGAGGAAATAGGGATTGTGGATCCAGTCATATGTAGTGTTTTAAAATTTGGACCGTTCCTCAAACCGTTGAGGGTTCTAGGTTGCGATTAAACCGTTTCAACTAGCTGAACTGTCAAGTTAAACAAATTTTTATATTTATATTCTAAAAACTAGGAATACCTTTATTGTCAAAAACAAAAAGATAGCATCTTAAAGGAAGATATACATGCAATACAAGGACTAAGTTTATATTTGATCACCTAATATAAAACTCTCATAATATCCTTTAAACCCAAAATCCCCAACTCTAAGTTTGGATATAGGTTAGGCAAGGGAAGGGGTAGTGCATATAATTTCCCACTTCTTTCCTTTGTGGCCAACCACAGCACACTTTTTCCACTTTTCCCCTTTTGCAGCCAACCATCTTCTTTTCTGTATTTTTTCTTCAACTTCCATTTTTCAGCTTACTCCATTGTTTAATTAGACCATTTTCTCCAAAAATATTCCCATTTCTTTGTACAAGATGCATATCTAGGGAATATCCTTTTCTTTAAAAGTGTTGTGAGTGATCATCTTCCAATTAAGGGGTTGTACACAAATCCAACAATCTCCTTTTACCTGGAAAATGCAACCATTGAGGTTAAGAGTAGCTTCAGTTCTACATCCTAGACACAACCAATTTTTGGTTTGTTTCAATCTAAACTTATTTTCTATCTTTTCTCATATCAGAAGAGCTTGTCATATCTTGTTTCTGTGTCCCACCAACACACAACCAAGTTTTCTACAATTCTTGAGTAATTGTTTCAAATTGTTGGTTTATCTCGATTTAATGGTTCACCAATCTCACAGTTTTAGATGTTTTTTTGGTTTTGACCCATTCATGACCAAACACAAAAATGATCTAATAATCAAGCTTAAAAGAATGTCTGGTTCATAGTTGGACTGATTGAACTGGATGCTTTGGTTTAGTTTTGACAACACTAGTCATAATGGGCCAATCAGAACAATGTGAAGAAAGAAATTTTGAATGTTGTTCTGACATGGGTCTTCACCAAATCTGTTTATTTGAAACCTCAAATTAGATTTCATAGTCCTTTACTCTTAGAAGTAGGTAATTGTGGTATACCTTACGCTTGAAGGTGCAGACTATTATGAACTTAACCAACAATTCTCTTACGACCTTTCATTTCTTGGTAATTGCACCATGGGTATATCCTCCTTAAGTTTGGGTTCATCATATGATCCCTCGTCAAGGTAATTGGGTTGGTACACAGAGGAAGTTGGTGCTTGACCTTGGTTTTGTAGCAGAGCGTCTTTGTAAAATAGGGCTACGTTTTCCTTAGGAAAAGTTTGGGAAGGAAAGTCTTCCTACATGTCAACTCTACTCTTAACTCTTTTGGTACTTCACTAGAGCTGATCTTGCTCCTTTGTTGGTGCCACCAATGTCCATGTTGAGTTAGTCATCATTGTTCATAGGGAGGTTTCATTAAAAAAAGAGTTGTTTCTTATCTGAGATTGTTGGGTGGTATTGTTTTTTGAGTAGTTATATGTTGCACCTACTACTATATGTTATCTTCTTAGTTTCAACTTATTTAAAAAAATGTCACCACATCTTAAATAGTACATCTTATGAAATGAACAATACTTTTTACAAGACTATTACTGTATTTTGAAAAACACATCTTATGAAATTAACAATATTTTACAAAATAGTAAATTTCCTGATATAAAAGTATTTCTTATTAAATGGAATAACCTTATTTATAAATATCATTTTCTATGCAATGAATAGCTTTTTTTGCATAATATCACATTTGTATGAACAGAATAACACCAGGAAAGGTAAAAAAAATGTCCCATAACTTTTGCAACTTTTCTAAGTAAGTCCTATACCTTCATGACTTTCTATTTGAGTTATATATCTTAAAAAACGTGATCTCTGTTAGTCCTATAGACGGAAAACTTGATAGAAATCCGATGTGCCAGAAAACGGACGTTAAAAATAAAGGAAAAATCAAAATTAGACATCTATCTTTGTAAATTTTATATTTAAATCACCAGTTTCTTATTTTTTTCGCAACTCACCTCTAAAATCTTAAATATTTTCTTCTAGTGCTATTGTCCTTCAAGCACAAACTCACTACATTTTCTTTTCTCTTTCCTCATTGAGAGTGAAAAAGAAGGAACAATTTTTATACTTTCCAATTAAAAAATAAAGACTTTTAAGTGATAACACTAATCATGATCCAAAAATTAAAAACATACAAAGCTTCTGGAAATGGAGAATTTCCAGCAAGGAGCAAAATAAAAACCTCCCGCCAAGCAGCAGCCGGATCATGTGTTGGCAAGAAAGCTGGAGCTGAATGACCTCAATCCCGATCCAAATGTCGATGGCTTGATTATACTGCCGCACAATTTTATAATTAATTAATCTTCCTATATATCTATGTATTCTTTAGTTTATAAATCCATTTTTTTATCATCAGTGAAATCATTATTATTACATTGTTATTGCCGATATAAATACCCTTTCTGTGGTATACTTATGGCTCATTTTGTAAAAATTTTTAGTTTGTACTTCCAAGCTTCTATAAAAGCATAATTAATATGAAAAAGATTATATTGTCTTATAATGGAATCAATAAAGTACAATGAAATATATATACAATGAAGTATTACAAAATTGGCTGTGAAATATTAGGTAATGAGCTATTTAATGCACTATTATTAAGTAGCATTTTTAATTTTTCATTTGACTTGTACATCAATTGAAACTCTATAAGTTAATAAGGTCAAAAATATTTTTAAAATATAATATTTTTAAAATTTTATTTTTGAGTTGGATAACTTGTAAATAGTTAATTACATTCTAAAAGAATTTTTTCAAGTGATTGTTAAGTAGGCAAAGTGCTAGTTTTTAAATGGCTCAAGTGACATGATATCCTTATTCTCATGATATATTCCATTGATGTAATAGCAATCAATGGCCTTAAAACATAGAAAATATAATATTTTATTTAGGAAAAAAAAGAAAAAAGAGAAGAAGAAGAAGAGAAATAAATGGTTTATTTTAAACATTTTCTGAAAATTTCAGGCACAAAAGCAATAACCCAACCTGCATATTCCAATTAGAGTTACACAGTTCTAGATTTCTTTTGAATTCAAGGGTGAAAATGAGAAAATTGGAACCTAGTGAATTAATTAGAAAAGTTACAATGTTAGATGACTAATTTTGATATTTCCCCATTATTTTTAATGTGTGTTATCTACCACGTAAGATTTTCGTTAAGTTTTCTGGCTATAGGACTAACAAAGATCACGTTTTTGAAGATATAAAACTCAAACAGAAAATCATGAAGATATAGGACTTACTTAAAAAAGTTGTAAAAGTTATAGGTCTTTTTTTTACCTTTCCCTGAATAACACTTCTTAGTGAAAGGAATAACATCATTTATAAAGCAACATTTCTTATAGAGAGAATAACATATTGTAGAACATCAAATTTATATGAATGGAATAAATAGAACAACATATCTTACTGAATGAAACAACATTATTTACAAATATCATTTTTTATGAAATAAAAAGCTTTTTTGTAGAACATCACATTTGTATGAACATAATAACATTTTTTACTAAAAGGAACAACTTCATTTATGAAGCAACATTTCTTATAGAAAGAATAACATATTGTAGAACATCAAATTTATATGAATAGAAAAACATTTTTTGATGAATGGAACAATATTATGTACAGAAAAGCATTTTTTATAAAGAGAATAACATATTGTAGAACATCAAATTTATATGAATAAATATAACATTTTTTTTATGAAGAAAAACATTATTCTTACATTATTCTTACTGAATGGAACAATTATTTATGGAATATCGTTTCTTATGAAATGAACATCATTTTATGAAACAATAAATTTGAAGGAAAAAGTTAAACTTGGAATAAGTTTGTTTTTGGTGATATGGATGCAGTCTTGGAATGTTCAAAGCGGAAACTTATTACATGGGATAATGTTCTGGAATGTAGAGATTTGTCTGATGAAGAACAGACTGAAATGAGCGTAATTCTTAAGCAATTTTGAAAACAAGCTGAAATTAAGGAATCTTTCTTGAAATAGAAATCAAAGGACAAGTAGATAAAAGAGGGTAATGAAAACACCATTTACTCTCATCATTTAATGAATTAGAGATTCATAAAGAACAATATTAAAGAAATTTCTGTTAATGGGAGTTGGATTGATCATCCTGATGAAATCAAGAAAGTTTTGTCATTTTTTCAGGAATAAGTCTATGAAGGATAAAAAGGTCAAACCTTCATCCTTCTAGAGAAAATTAAAATGCTTTTCTAACTTGGTTGCAAAAGAGTTAGAATTGCCAACAAATGAAGTAGAAATTAAAAAGGAAATATGGGGACTATGACTACTCCAAGCCACCTGGTCCTAATGGTTACACGTTTGGCTTCTTCAGAAAATGCTGGCTAGTGCTCAAGAGTGACATTTTTAGCTTTTTTATGGAATTTGAATCATCAAGAAGATTGGCCAAAGGCTACAACGCCTATTTTGTCACCTTTATCCCTAAAGCCCTCAATCCATCTGGACTGAATGAGTATAGACCTATAAGCTTAATAGGAGCTATGTACAAGATCATCACAAAGGTACCAACAAACAGGCTAAAGAAGAAGATACATTTGACTATTGGTGAGACATAGCCAGCCTTCATCCAAGGGAGATAGATTCTGAATGAAATTTTGATTTCAAATGAGTTGGTGAATTATATGAAGAGTAAGAAGACTAAAACTGCCTTGTTCAAAGTTAATTTTGCCAAAGCTTTTAAAAATGCAAATTGGGAGTTCTTGTTGTGCACTATGAAACAAATGAATTTCGCCTTAAAATGGTTGTCATGGATGAAGTTTTATTTGTCTTTAGCCTCTATGTCTATTCTTGTTAACATATGCCCAAAGGGAGAATTTCAAATGGAAAAGGGTTTGAGGCAAGCAAATCCACTTTCACCTTTTCTATTTTTGATCTCTACAGAAGTCTTACATTACTTGATGGAAGAAGCATTTTACAAAGGAAAAGTTAAAGGAGTTAAACCTAGTAGTCAACAGGTTAAAATTTTCTATCTGCAATTTGCAGATGATACTTTCTTGGTTGAAAAATGGAAATACCACAATATTGCTCAATTTAGACGAGTTCTATGGTGTTTCCAACTTAGTTTTGCTTTGAACAAAAACCTTAAAAAAAGTTGTTTATATGGAATGAATGGCTCAGATCATTGTATGTAAATCTAGCCCCTTTCATATGGTGTCTCTTGGCATGAAAGTTTGATCACCAGTCTCAAGAATTGCTTTTGTGGTTGTCTATAGTTAACAAAATTCAAAGTAATACTACCCATCTAGAAGGTCTAGAAGATGTTTGTCGGGGCCCAAATCATCTTTATCAAGTTAAGCCTCTCAAGTTTGCCTCTTTATTTCTTTTCACTATTTTATTCCTATTAACCATCCTAAAAAGTATTAAATCACTTTCAAAAAGCTTCATGTGGGCAGTTATAGTGAGTATCAAAAAATACATTGGGTAAAATAGAATCATGTTGTGAGTGACAGAAATATGGGAAGGTTAAGTTTGCAAAGTTTAAAGGGAAAAAATCTTGATTTACTTTCAAAACGGTGGTTTAAGTTCAAAATTGATGGGGAGGCCGTATGGAAGGTTGTAACTTGCTCCTTATATGGGAAAAATGAGGGCTTGGGATCAAGTGCACCAAATTCTGTGTGGGGAAAAATTGAGTCTGTGGGGATGATTTTGGCAAATAAAGGAGTAAACCTAGAGGGGTTTTTTTTCTTGGAAGCTAAGGAATTGTGAGTCTACAAGATATTGGTTTGATAGATGGCTAGAGAGAGAATCCCTTAGAGTAAGATTTCCTATACCGTTTAGACACCTACAGAATTCTCACATTTATGTCTCAGGTTTTGAAAAATGGGAGAAAGATGCCTGGGTATGAGAAAGGTTTGGTACTAGTCTCCTAATAGGGCATGTAGGGAGTGAGGCTCAAGAACTAGGGACTATACTAAAATTTGTGTCTTTAAACAGGTTCTCTATAGATCAGCTTGTCTGGAGCCTTGGTAGTAGCAATGACTTTTCTATCAAGTCATTAACCAAGTGTTAGATGCTCATCTCTTTCCAGTAGTCTCTTCTTAATATTTAATCTCTTGGAACTTCTGGTGTCTTGTCAATGTGAAATTTTTTCAGTTGGAGACAAATGCAATACAAACTACTAACAAGGAAGAAATTGGTGCTAAGAGGTTTTGATCGTATTAATTATCCTGTCCAATGTACAGGCAATTCTATGAAGATGTGGATCACCTTTTATTGAGATAAAGCTTTGCGGAACACTTTTGGAAAGTTGTTTACTCTTGGAGGGAAGTCAATATAAATGCAAATCTAATGCTGGCAAATCTTCAAACAACACCTATTTTCTTGACCTTTTTTAGATATTGATAAAGCATGGAACATCATGGTTAAAGCTAGTTTATTGTCACTCTAGATAGCTAAGAACAATTTGCTCTTCAATAACAAAGCTTTGGACTTTTTTCAACCATTTTCTCAGCTTCAATCATTAACTTTCTTCTGAATCTTTAAAAGGTAGGCAAGATAAAGATGTATTTTGATCATTAATGCTTGAATTCTAGTGCATGTTTATAACTTAAGTTTAGTTTTTCTGGGTTTTGGGCTACATTAGGATTTGAACGTTATTTCTCTGGCTTCTTGCTAGCATTATAATATATGTATTCATTGTTTTTTTACTAAAAAACAATAGAAAAAGTTTCAAAATCAAGTACAATAAAAAATTGGCAATTAGAAAAATTAGATACATGAAATTATAAAAGACTATTATAACTTTATGTGTCGGTTGCAAAGCTAATAGTATCTCTTTCAATTATCTTGGACTACCTATTAGCTATTCTATAAAATGAGCTTCTTCTTGGAAGCATGTTGTTGACAAAATTAAAAATATAATGTCACATTAGAAGTTAAACTATATGTCTCTAGCAGCCAGGAAGATCCTTCTTACTGCCTATATTTCAAGTTTGTCTATTTACTTTTTGTCCTTCTTTCATTGCGTAAAAGGAAAGTTAAATTCTCTTGAACTCATTTGAAGGAATTTCTTATGGGAAGGACTGAAGAAGCTAGAAAATTTTATTGGGTTTCTTTGGGACAAAATGGTGTATGATAAATCCTTGGGAGGGCTAAGTGTTAGAACCTTAGATGGAAAAAATCAAAGCATTACTGTCAAAATGGTGGTAGAGTATCAAAAGTGAAAAATAGGTTCTTTAAAGAAGGGTTATTTCTTCAATCTATGAGGATAAAGGTACCCTAGGTGTTTGTGAATTCAAGTCCACGTGAGATGATATTGTGAGAGTTAGTTTTAGTTTTGTTAGTAAGGGTGTGGTCTTAAAAGATTGTTTTTCTTAGAGGTTTGGTAATGGGGGCACTGTAAAATTTTGGTCTAATATTTAGTTAGGGTATGAGTCTCTAACGGACAAATTTCCTAGGCTTTATACATTGTCAAGTATCAAAAAAGCCTATGTACTTGAAATGGGGTATTGGGAAGGAAATACTTGGGTTTGGGATTGTCAATGATCTGGACAACTTGAGGGTCGGTTGCTGGGATATTTTCAAGAGTTGTACAACAGCTTAAGTGGTGTAACTTTGAATAGGCCATCTTCACATGAACTCATTTGGATCCTAAATAGCAATTACAGCTTCTCAACAAAATCTTTGGTAGTTCTAGTGGTCTTTTAATAGGTTCAAGGAGTAAGCTACAATGTCAAGCTCATCTGGAACTCCTGGTGTCCTTTAAAAGTACACTTCTTTGTGTAGAAAGAATTACAAGGAAAAATTCCTTGTAGGAAAAGCTTGGCAAATTGGAGAATTTAGCAACTAGATTTGTCTTGTCAAATGCACCAAGAAGGTGCATATCATCTTCTCATTGACTGCAGATTCTTTGTAAAAATTTGGAATGTAGTCCAGTCTTGGTGGGGATTCAGACTTCAAAATTTTTCTCCCCTACATTAGGTCTTCATCCTCCTTCGTGAAGCACTAGGAGCTTCAAGATCTAGGAATCAGCAGTGTGCTTCTGACGTCATAGGAAAGTGTATAGCTTAGAGCATTTGACTTGTACAAAATAGCTTAATTTTTAATAACAAAGCAGCTTATGTGCTTGATTTGTTTTCCTCCATCAAGTTATTGTCTTTCCTTTGAATTGTTAATAAAGCAGGAAATCAACAGCATTCTTCTGAACCTTGGTGTTTTAATCCTACTTGGTATTTACAATAGTTATACCATATCCAACTTCTTGTTGGTCAAGTAAAACAAGTTTCTTTTGCTGATAAAAAAGAACTTTATGGGTCTGTTACCGTAACGGACAATCGGTATGGATTTCCAAATCATAAGGTAACTTGGTTATGTGTCTTTGGTTAGATCAACAAGGTAGACATTAAGTAGGTCTACTAATTAATTTCAAGTATATTGCAGGGGCAATTCCAATCTTTTTCCTCCTTTTTTCCCCCTCCCCAAATTGTCATCAACCCAAATTTGTTGCTTGATTGTCCTAAAAAGCTTTTTTTATATATTTAAAAGCAAAAAAACATAGAAAAACTATGTAGGGAAAAAATACTGAGCAATAGAATGCACCATGGAGACTCTGCCTTGAGGGATAATAATTATTGTGCATCTACTGAATCACTCCATCATTGCACCTGTCTCTTGAGTCAAATTCAGCAACACTAGATGAAAGACTAGAGGGCTCCAAAGAGTAGCAATATTGGAAGAACATTTAGAAAGTAAAAATAACGATTGGTTCCTAGTAATCTAAGGCCATTTGTAAAGCACCTTTCAAAGCCTGCAGTTCAGCTTCTGATGCAAAAAAGCAGTGAAGGAGAAAACAGCCATTCTGGAGCATAAGCAAGACTTTTATCCCTATCGAGATCCATGCTGCAACACACATATTAGATGAACTACAACATTCCCCATCCATAATAAAGATAGGAAGGGCTTGTTCAAGTAGGATGCAAGATCAACTCTCCATGAGTGGCAGAAGGGATTCAGAGGATTGTAAGTAAAAAAAGATTAGAAAATCTGGTAGTCTCAAGCTAAGAATAGTTGTTCAATGCATCCTTTATAACTATAATTGACTGGATATAAAATGAAGTATGGCTAAATAACACAAGGACATCTAAATTAGGGATATCCTTTTAAAAGACATTGATAACTGATCAAGAGAAACTTTAGGGATCCAATTAACCCTAATAGATCGACCCTTACCAATAATCCAACAATTATATGGTGTAATAATTTCTAGACCATATAGAAAACTACACCATAGGAAAGATATATTTCATGTATGTTGAACCTGCCAAATGGACTTGGAAGCTCTATGTTTTGCTTTTTTTTTTTTATCAGCTACATATTTTGCTATTAGACCCTTATATATACCAGTTTCCCAAGGTCACCGATAAACATACGCTAGAAGATCTTTGCTAGTAAGACCTTATTGGAAAGATGAAAATTCTTATACTTAGACCCCTAGACCCTTGGGATGCATCAACACTTCTTTTAACTTCATATGCATGGATTTCCTCTCATGGAAACCAGACCACTAAAAGCAATCAAAAGTTTTGGATAACAATTCCGACAAAGTTACCGGTCCCAAAAAACTTTAAGCATTTCATACTAGCAAACTCGTCAAGTCACAAACGTTAAACTTGAGGGTAATAAACAAACATTACATAGGTAGTCTGACACTGACTATTGGATGAGATTATTAATAAGTGATATATTTTTGAACTTATATACTAATTGAAACCCTACAATTTTAAAAAAACTTAAGAACCACATTCAATATTTCCGTTTTGGAAGGAAAAAAATTATAAAAATTAATTTTTTAAAATAATTTTTTAATAATATAATTTAATTAGATAAATAAAGTATTAGTTTAAAATCATTTTGGTGCTAGGAAAAAGAACTAAAAACTGATCAGCAAGTGGTAATAATTATGGGTTTAGCTTGGGCAATGGCACAAATCCCCCGTACTTCCATAAAACTAAAATTATTACTAATCTAACGTGCTAGGTTGGTGCAAAATTATGATAAGGCATTATGGATTTTTTTTCCCAACTTTCTAGAAAGTTAAGAACCGCTTGCTGATCATTGTCATAAATACAAAAGAGTTTGAGAATGTGGTTGACGTCTTATTGCACTATTAGATCTGGATCAATGCATAAACACATCTCTGTAAAATCAAAGCAAATTCTAAGATTGACTATTCAATGGCCAGATTTGCGATGATTCTCTGATTAAGGCTTTGGCGATATAAATCATCACAAGATTCCGATAATTTCGCAGTTGTTTTATTCTGACAAAAATAATCACCGTAACATTGCCAAACGTTAAACATGGGAAACTTTGGAGGTAAAAGTTCTCACCACTCTACTACGATATTGTTATCATCACAGTGAAACAATAGAAAAATCATAACAATGTCTGCTACGATTTTGCAACAAAATTCTAAACCAAATAATATGAACATAAGAACAAATTACTCATCATTCTACTATTTCTTATTTTCAGAATGACTTCTGAAATTTTCAAATAAATAAATCTGCAAAGACACCCATTAATACTAGATAAAATGAACCATTATACAAAAAGTCAACATTTAAATATTATAATTAAGACATATATATTACATAAATTCAAAAATTTGTATGTTAAATTTCATAAGACGCATAATGGTAAAATAAAATAGGATAAATGATAGTCATAGTTCTTAAACTAACAACCATGTTGTTTAATTGTCCCGCAACTACAAATTGTTATAATAACGTCCTACTATTAGGTCGGACCGTTAACATGTAACGAAATGAACATTTGGTCGAGGTGAATGTGCATTGTCCTAAACTTAGTAAATTTTTCTATATGAGTCACAAAACTTTGCCATTTTCTACTGTAGTCCTAATTATCCAATGATTGCTTGATGTTGCTACCTCCAAGATCGGTGACGATGATGCTGGCTTTCTTCCAATGCAAGACCTGCGACAAGTGGTTCACATCATTTGAGGCACTCGAACGCCATCGCACTTGCCACAAGAAGTCGAGGTTATAAATCCTTTATTGAGGATCATTGGACTCTCATTCCTTTAAGTTCCATATTAAGCAACTTATATCTTTGTGGTGCTTAACACCAAAGAATGAGTGTTATGCCAAGACTTTGTTGCAGGTATTATCTATTTTGAAACATTATTGATTTTATGATTATTGATTAGATTTTATGAAAAGTTAACTAAGTTGTTTGATTGGCCTTGTCAGCTAAAGGCTTAAGGTGCACGAGGAAAGTTGAAGGTTCCATCACTAGAGCCTTGAGTTCAGGTGGGAGTTTAATTAGTGATCTTAGATAGTGTAGTAAGTTGGATACTAGTAATACCAAGTTATGTCTCTAGTATAGACAAGTGTTGTCAAGACTTCTTAGTGTATATGATCACCAAAGTTGCTTTTAGGTGTACATTAAGCTAAGTGTTGTGATGTACATTGAGTCAATGCTTGAAGATTAAGATACTTAACTTATGGCATTGGTTGTTATTTTAAATTTTATTTATTAGAGCCATGGTAATTTTGAAAGTGTTTTTTTGTTTGTTTATTTCCAATTACTTAAAGCCAAAGCAACATTTGCATATACATGTTCTAGATTAATAAACCAGTTGCACGTAAAGTTTTAAAGAATTGCAAGTATTGACTAGCCAATTGCGATTAAGTGCAAAATCACAATATCTAGATTAAATAAGTTACCCTACGCAGCATTCCTTTCAGAGGTTGACCAACCTACCAAGAAGACATTTTCCAATTGCTTCTTGGTGAAGCACAACCTATTTTAGGATAAGAACGGGCTAGTTTCTCTGCATTCTAAGCAAGAGCAAAAGCAGCTCCATAAAATCATTGAGATCCATCCAAATTTCATCAAGGGTTGCTGCGAGCACGTGGTTGTGATTTCACTCCTCTTTTCATCATCAACTATCTCATTTGGTTTCTTGTCTACTTCCATTACCAGAAAAACAAGCCATGGTTGACCCAATTGTTAATTGTGGCTTGTCTTTCTCTTGCAGCAAAAATAGAAGACACCCAAGTGCCTGTGTTGCTAGATTTACAAGTATCTTTAGTTCAATATTGAACATTTTCTAAATCTAAATAGGTTTAGGTTGTAAATATGAATATGAATCTCAAGAGATGAGAGCAAATACTATTTTTTACAATTTATGGTCCTACTTTGTACAATTTATGGTAAACTATTTTGTGGGTTATTGATGATTAAGTGATTGCCCAATTTTCACATATATTCTTAATTTGTGCTCTTATAGACTTTAGATTTATGTGTTTCCTTCCCTCTGCCAATTAGACATAACCTAAAGCTAATTTTTTTGACTAAATCCCAAACACAAAATCAAGGTTCTATTAGAGATTTGATGCAGAAAAAAAAAATTTATAGAAAAAAAATTGAATGGATGGAAAACAGAAAAAAATGAAAGGAACTAGAATTTGAAATAAAAAAAAATTAAGACTCAAATAAAAAAATTTATTGTGCACTATTCGCCTAAATTCTATTACTTTTAAACAATTCTATCTAATAGTAGAATATTATTATAATAATTTCATAGTTAGAGGACGATCGGTGTAACAATTTGTAATTGCAGGATGATTAAGTAATACGGTATTAGTTTAGGGATGATGGGTGTCATTTACCCAGTAAAATAACATTCTATTGAACTATCTGAATTCCTGATTGCTAAACTCTAAACCATATACCCTAAACTTAAACTAATAAGTGGTAACCCTAAACCCTAATGCTAAACCTTATACCCTAACTCTATAATGTTGAACCCTAACCAAAACCCTAAATTGAAACCCAAAAACCATAACCTCAAATCCCTACACCCTAAACCAAAACAATAACCCTATCCTTAAATTCCTAAACCCTAACCTTAAAATCTTAAACACTAACCAAAAAACCCTAGCCCAAATCCACAATCAAAACCTAACCCTAACCCTAAATCCCTAAACTCTAATCATAAATCATAAATCCCAAACCCTAACACAAAAACCTTAACCCAACCCTAACCCAAAATCCCTAAACCCAAACCATAACCCTAACCTTCAATCATAACAATAAAGCCATAAACCCTAACCTTAAAATCCTAAACCTTAAACCTTTGCATAACTCTCAATTCTAACCTTTAACCATAATACTAAAAACCATTAAACAAAAGTCCCAACTATCACTAGCCAAGCCCTTTTATCTCTGCGATCCAAGCTCATTGAGTGTACTTATTGTCAATTTTTTAGTACTAACCTTCTATAGTGGTGGGTTAAGTTGCATAATCCTTCTATTTTGGGTCAACGCACTCACTCTTGCCCCTGCTCCCAAAGTCCACTTTTACTCTTGTTTTTACAACCTCTTAATTAATTAAATTTTGAAAAGTTATACTTTCTCACTCTCACTCGCCGCTCTCATTTTCAGGACGCTTTGTGCAACTTAGTTGGTGAGCTGTTGTGAAGATTAAGGATACATTTTCATTACTTAATTAGTTACTTAGTAATGCTTTTGAAGATGATTTCAAGGATGATTTTGAGGATGAAGCTTCATTACTTACTAACATTTTTTAGGATGATGGAGGGATGATTGAACTAATTGTATTCTTTATCAAGGTTTAGTAACTTCTATGCTTTATAACTTCCAATTTGGGTTCTTCTATATTTAGAAACTAGATACTTTCCTCTTTAGGGGTTCCTATATTTAATAACTTTCATATTTAGTTAGTTGAATGATCTTGGTAAAAAATTATTAAAATTACAACATTTGTCCCTAAATTTTTAAGAATCATGAAATAAGAAACCTAAATTTCAAAAAATTACATTTTAGTCATCAAAAATAATTATAACATAAGACGTTAAACTTTTCAAATATTTGCAATTGCACCTAAAATTTTTACGATCTTATAGTGTAGCCGCTAATAGTGAGCTGGAGTTGCAATTCGTAGGAATTCATACGACCTTGAAAGTGGCCTGTCAAGTAGCTGTAAAAGATGGGGAAAAGCTAAAAGGAAGGAACACAAGGAGGCACTGAAGGCAAAGCTAAGAAATCGAGACAAATTCGTAGGAAAAGTTTTGCAAGAAAATCATGGGAAGGGTTAAAATTAATGGCAGGATGTGAAAAGGCCCGAAAGTTTGGATAAAATTTTGTGGTCATATCTACAATGATTATAATCATTGAAGTGCTTATCTGGCAAAACTGTCTGATGTGGATTAGATGCGTGGAAAAATCGTTGCAGCTGATGAGGATGGATGGCTTTTTCAAGGGTAATCATTGCAGAGATTGGCCAATTGTTGGAATCCTCCATCGAGTTTGTGACTAGCTGCAAGATAAATTGTGCCAAAATTGTAGAAATTAATTCAGTGATTCAAATCACACAATTATCAAGATCAACCTCAACCACCTATCCTCCTCTCTTCCTCCCCACTATTGGTTGGCACGTCCGATAGTGTTTCTTCTACACTGAACAATCGTGATTATCCTCCTCAAGGTAATCTCCTCTTTTTCTTACTAAATTTTCTATGTTTAATTTGGGAAATGTTAGTGACATTGATGTTGATATGTGATAGTGTGATTATAGGCTAAATGTTGATATGTATGTAAATTTTTCGGTAGTAGTGTATGTGTATGTTGATATGTATGTGTATGGTAAAATTGTAAAGGCTAAATGGCGATAGTGTTTAGGTAGGGAGTGTAAATTATAAGTAATTAAAAATTTGACGACTTAATTGAAAAGAAATAAAAAAAATTATGCATAAAATTATAAGTAATTAAAATTTAAGGATGTTAGTGACAAAAAAAATTTTAATAATAAAATTGTATGTAATTAAAATTTAAGAGCTTAATTGAAAAAAATAAAAATTTAACGATAAAATTGCAAGTCATTACAATTTAAGGACTTCATTGACAAAAATAAAAAAAAATTTAAGGATAAAATTGTAAACAATTAAAATTTAAGGACTTGATAGGAAAAAATAAAAAAAATTAATAAGGATAAAATTGTAAGTAATTAATTTTAAGTAATTAATCAATAAAAAATAAAAAATTTGAGGATAAAATTTTAAATAATTAAAATTTAAGGACTTAATTGAAAAAAATAAAAAAATTTAAGTAATTAAAATTTAAGGACTTCAATGAATAAAAAGTTAAGGATAAAATAGTAACTAATTAAATTTTATGGATGCAATTGAAAAAAATAAAATAGTTAAGAATAAAACTGTAACTACTTAAAGTTTAAGGACTAATTAACAGAAAAACAAAAAAAAATGTATGGTAAAATTGTAAATAGTTTAAAACTAGGACTTAGTAGACAAAAATAAAAAAAGTTATGGATAACATTGTAAGTAAGTAAAAATTAGTGACTTAATTGAAAAAAGGAATAAAATGTGTAAATGGACCTTAACATTTAATTATCATTTCATTTGATTCCCTAATCTATTGAATGTTCTGTTTTAGCCCTAAACCTATTAAAAATGTTTCCTTTCGGCCTCTCACCAAATAAAATTCATTGACTCAGAATAACTGTTTGGCAAAATTATTGCAACTACATAATATTGTATTTTAAATAAAATTAGTTTTGGGTAAAAAATACGTAAAAATAAAAATCAGTCATTTTGAAGTCAATTGATTTAAGTTAAAATAAATTGGGTGTTATTATGATCAAAAAAAATTTTATCAAGCAAATATTTTGAGTTAATAAATTTCATTTAATGGGTACTAAAATGAAACATTTTTAATAGATTTAGGACTAAAATGAAAATTTTTAATAAGTTTAGGACTAAAACAGAATATTCAATACGTTAGGGACTATTCATGCAGTTTACTCTTGACAAAAATATTCAAAAGTAAAGGATAAAATTATAAGTAATTTAAAATTTAAAGACTTGATTAACACAAAACTAATTAAAATTGACGTCTTGTCCAAGATTTACAAAAAAATAGGATGAGGCATTTCAGGCGTTAGCACATTGGGTCAAGTAGGGGCAAACCTAAGCCTAATCAGGATAGGTGTCCTGCATGACCCAATGGTCTGCAAAGGCGTGGTGGCTGGACTTCCAAGGCGCCGAGTACTATGATAACTTCTTCTACCCTACTAGTGGTGTTGCCATCTCAACGAGTATCTAACCTGGTGCAACACTATTCAATGCCATGCATTTATGGGACGTTCACTTCATTGACATTGCCATGTAAATATCAAGATGTCAACTACCATCCCGACCTATAATTTTTGTCTAGAGCCCAATAGTACAGATTGATGCATGGGTTCCAAACTGGATTAAGGTACATCGGCTTGAAGTATGGGATCTATGATGACTTGTTGATCCAGAGTTGTTATTCGCGATGCACTCTAGATGACTCACTAACCCCTAAAGGCCCACATCAGTAACGGGGGCTGCAACATCTTGTTTTATTGTCACCCTCTCCACCAAAGGCCTATCGGATGATCATTTTGTTCAAGTATATAAGATTTTGAGGCTTCCATAGATAGTAACTTGAAATTTTGTATTAGCTAGTTCAATTCATTATTTTTTAAAATTTCAGCATTCTCACATATTAGAGTGTGTGATAGATGATTATTTAGGCTATAGAATGGACCTTAACCTCTATGGATGAAGATCCCAAATGAAATTTGCAAGGAGCACGTGACACAACTACAAGTAAAAACATCCATCAAATTAAAAAAGGTAATATTTTTATTTAATTAAAACACATAAATGTCACATTGTCATTCTCTAAGATTTTTAATTAACTAGACATAATTCAGGAGTACTATTAATGGGACCCCGTGGACATTGTCAAAATTCGTTGCTTCATGTTCGATTACACCTAGAGTTCCCTTTGGAACTGTGTCTACTGGTGGCAAGAGGTGATAAAAAAAATCCTAGGTTTTGGCCGAGAACCACACCTAGACTACAATCTCCTAGGGCCACATGTGCTTAAAGGGTATGACGCCCACTTGTAGAGCCTGCTGTTTGACTACTAGCAATGAGATTCCTGCAAGAGGTGGGCCACTATCAGGAAGAAAGTCAAGTTAACAGTAGACTCATCCAAGGTTGCCTTGAGCCACACTATGGGCTTCTTTCTTAGCAAGATTTACTGGGACTAGATGGTAAGAACTTTTATAATTTCAATTATTTCAAAACAAATGTTCACAATTAGTTCACCTTCTAATTTACTAAGCATTTTTGTAGACAAGAAAATGTGATGGAGAGGAACCTACTTTCCAAAATTGGTGGACCAGGATGTACACATGGAAGACTTGTCAACGGGTCTATCTAGTTACGAGCCAACTTAGGGCAATTATAGCTTTTCATCTTTATAAATCTAATTTAATTTAATTGATTATAGGAAGAATACATGGAGCAACTCACCCAAAAGTACCCCAGTTCCAAGGATAGCCTGATGTGCAACCCCAATGTATAGCAGGAGCTAGCTGACTTGTTGAAGAAATGTCATATTCTGGGTCTTCCACCTCACTTTATGAATCCTACCACCATTGGATCCTAGTGGGTAATTTCATTTTAAACTACTGACTACTAGTTTTTCATTTAAATAAATTAAACTATGAGTGTCTAACCATCATCACCACTTTTTCCATTTCTGACTTAATTTGCAGCCATGCATTGATTAATAGTTAGCTGAGATTGCTCAACTTAAGGTAGAGAAAGCTGCCCTAGAGCATTATCCCAAGGCCATTAGCAACTAGTACACTCATGTCAATAACTGGTTCACTCGCTTCTAAGTGAGGTAGATAAGCAAATTTGGTGCCTGATGAATGTTGCTGTTAGTGCTAATATCCAGGAGCTAATATATAACACATCATATCCACTGTTGCCATTTCACCTGGATTACAAACTGGATCCTTAGGCAACAAAGATAAGGATGAGACAACTTGGGAGGCTTGGATGATCTTGCCACATGACCGCATGAATTAGGATTTCAGATTTTTTTTATTTTTTTAATTATTCAAAATATTTCTGTGCATAATTGATATTTATAATCAATAATATTTTGTTAATTCCCTACTAAGCTCTTAAATTTCTTTGGAGGCTGTGTCAAAATAGCATAACAATAAACTTGAATATAACCAAGAAGTGAAAAAAAAAAAAGGTAAGTCTACTCACCATTTTTGTAAGCTCCTAAAAATCAGTGAACATACAATTATACTTTGTGACTAGACCGAACCTATTTGGTATAGTTGTCTAGACTACAGAGCTGACAAACAGGCTATTTCCAATTTTGGTTCTTGGTTAATGGCTATTTGGATGGACCATGTGCACAACCAAAATACTAGGGTTGTCGTTATGTCGAACTTTGCTCATGTTTGTTGGTATGTTGGCTTGCTAGAAATGAGGCAATCTATTAGTGAAAGTTCTTATATCCAAGGAAGACAATACACATAATTTAAAAATCTTTTATAGACTTCTGTGATGTGCAAGCTTTTGCTACTATTAAGATTAAGAAAAATCAAATGCTATATCATTGGAATAAGCCTAAAAGTGGGTATATAAAGGTCGGCACAGATGGTGCTTGGGATTCATCGTCTATGAATGCAGGCACTGGGATCATCCTCAAGGATTGCAAAGAGTAGATGATAGCTACAAAATGATCTTACCCTCAAGGATTGCAAAGAGTAGATGATAGCTACAAAATGATCTTACATAACTACTGCAAATCCTTTGGTAGTGGACGCAATAACTATTTATAAGGGTGTTGATTGTGGCTAAAGCTAATACAAGCAAGATTGAAGTAAAGAAAGATTGTCTTAAGTTAATTCATACTATTCAAGGAAAGATGACTAACTAGCAGATTGATCCTATGATTATGGATATTAACCAGCTGAGTGGTCCTTAGAGTGTAAGTTTTTTCATGTCCCTAAAAGTGATTATGGTTGTGCAAATTACATTCTTAATTGGTGTAAAGTGGAAATGAGCTATGTGAATTAAACATTATGCCCCTTATCTTCTCTTCATTCTCATTGATTTAGACACTTTGTTTGATCCTCCCTAAGTATGTTCAGTAAATATCCTTTCCTTGACAAAAAAAGTTACTAATATTTATTTTCATTTCAATTAAAAATTATTTTCATTTCATATTTTATGTTTACTTTCAATTCAATTTAAATATAATAATTAATAAAATATAGTAATTAAAAAAACAATATAGTTATATAAAGATATGTTAAATCACTAATATAATATTATAGGAAAATTGTTGCAGAGGTTACATTGGAAATTGAGGTAAAATAGTCGAAAAGCCTATCAAAAGAAAATTGTCACAAGCATTTTTGTTGCAAAATCATTGCAAATGGTCATACTGATAATCAATGCACAATCATTACAAGGACTTTTGGGGCAAAATTGTCGCATATTTATCGAGGGGAAAATGTCACATTGTTAATCCAAGGCAAAATCATGGGATATATTCAGTCAATGAAGAATCATGACAACGCTCACAATAGTTTAGGTTATTGCAGATTTGCCTCGATCCTGTAGCAATTCTTATACCCAACACCAAAATTACCTGTGATTATCTGTGGTGATTTATTTTGTAGGAAAATATCTTTTGCTATGATTTTCCTATGAATAATGTCATAGGAAATGCTATAGTTTCTTGTAGTGCTAGTATATTAACTATCATATCATGTGGTCAATCATGACCTAAATTATTACTTATATTTAGTAACCAACAGGAGGACTAGGATCAAGCTATAGATAAACTAGCTAAGTTACATAATATTCTCTTCGTCCCAAAATTTTTCCCCTATTTTAGTTTTTTGATAAAATTTCGATTTAAATTTATTTATATCATTATTCAATAAAAAATATTTTAAACAAATATATTTACAAACTATAAGTATTGTACTTTCTAAATACAATTTTTCTAAAAAATTAGTAAATAATAATATAAATAAATTTAAGTCAGTAAACTAAAATGGAAGGAAGAATTTGAGATAGAGATATTATCTCTCTTACTGTTACTCTTGTAGTGTGTATTTACAAATTTTCTTTGCATGACATAATTATTGAAACAAAAACTCAAATTAAAACCTATCCTCTAAAATTGAAGCATCATTACGCGAACAACCTTGTTCGGCTTTGTTCTTTTATCTATTTTCGAACACAAATGCTGAACAAAAATGTCATTTTAAAATTCGTCAATGTTTGTGAACATTATTAAATAAGCTTGTTCATGAAAAAGTGAAGGATTTTAATTATCAACATAATCATTCCAAGAACTAAACAAAATAGTTAGAAGAACTAACTTGGATGGATTTGCTAGCTTTAAAACATCTATTTGTTTGTCGAGTGAGATATGATCATTCCACACATTTCTAGAACCAAATTGATAACCAACTTATAAGAGCAGCTACCAATGCTTGTTCAGGCTCAATAACTTGTTGTTTACACTTTTATGGGTGAGACATAACACTCTTTTAAGTGTATGTGTGTCTTTTGTCCTTATTTTGGGAGAGAAAATGGTGCAAAAGATGATTTTTAAATTTGTCCCCATTTGATTTGTTTATAGAAGTGAATGATTGCCGTTGAAGGGTCACAACCTCCCACAAAGGTTGCATAGGTTTGCTCTTTTGAGTCACAACCTTTTTAAAACTTGTGCCTCCTTAAAACAATGGTATAAACACTTCTTAAGCAGTCACAATGATTCGGCCTTGAGTCACAACCCTTCTAAGAGTTATGTCCTCTTAAAATAATGCCATAACCACCTTCTAAAGAGTCATAATGGCTCAGTCTTGATTTACAACCATTCTAAGTGTTGTATCTCCCTGAAATAAGGTTATAACTGCCTCCTAAAGGGTCATAATGGTTTAGTCTTGAGTAACAATCCTTCTAAAAGCTAACTCCTGAAATAAGGTTGTAACCACCTACTAAAGGGTAATAATGGTTCGGCCTTGAGTCAAAACCCTTCTAAGGGATATGTCTCTTCACCAAGGGGTAGATGTTACCTTTTCTTATCCATTTCACCACATAGGCTCTACATGGCATCATCTTATTGATTCCTCCAACATGTGTTAACAACTAATGGTGAAGCAACTATGTCTTAGTGCATCTATAGAATTTAGCAATTACTCTTGCCAACTAAATTCCAATAGGTTACACTCGTACTTGTTCTACTTTATGGAACACAAGGATAATCAAGAAACACTATGTAAGAGTTAAAAAAAAATGCAAGCCTGATCATGTTGCCCTAGGCATATGAATAAAATCTTCTCATAATGTAGTAGTTAATCATACAAAGTAGAATTATCTCACCACATCTCTTTGAACAAACCAAAGATCCAAATGTTAATTATCCTTCAATCATTGACGATGCCTATATGCCCTAAGCCTTGTTGATAAATAATTTGGCTACATGCAATCTCTTTTATAAATTCTCTTATAGAACTCATGAACTGTACTAAACAGCAAGTGCACTTGTCTTTAAAAACATCTTTAGACTCAATTCAAAGTATTGCACAAAGTAATACTAAAAATGAAAAGTTATGTATCAACAATGAAGTTTGTAACATTTACAATAACGATTAGTCTTTCCTTTTGCACCAACTTTCAAGTAACTAAAAAACACATGATTATCTAGTGAAAGGACACATCTAGCCGAATTATCATAGCTATTGGTACACATTACTAAGATAACCATAATGACTTCAAATTACTTGATATTATTCAATAGTCACTAAGGGCATAGATAAAACAACTCACATATAAGTATGATAAGAAACAAACTTATTTTATTTCTTGGTCATATTAATACATAAATCTATATTTTCCATGGTATGTATGTTAGCGTTGTGCCCAAAAAGCCAATCATGAGATGATTGTATTTTTGCACATTGAGTCATGATATTTTATTGAAGCATTAATCCAGCAATTTTGTTTGTTGTTTTGTTTCTGCGTACGTAATAAACATAATTGTAACCCTAGAATAATTATATTCTTAAACGTCCCAAGTCTAGTATTATTGTCGAGCGGGTTGCAATAATACATAATGACTAGCATATGTGGAGACTAATATGAGATATGTAGTCTACATATGGGTACAAGTTGGAGAACTTGTATACTGGACCGACCCACCATGAGAACACTTCATGGATCGTTATATGAGTGTCATAAGTGATTCTCATAGTGATCATGGTATATGTAGTCCTTTGACCTAAGATCATCAAGGTTCCCTACATGTGAGTCACATACTTTGATACTTTCCTTTGTTGCTCGTAACTGAGTTAACTTGAAGGAGGTCATTGGGTATGTCACATATCATGCGGAGGGATTTGTATGATCAAGATGGGATTTGTCCCTCCTATGTAACGGGAGTGATATCTTTGGGCCCCTTGATAGAGTAAGACTTAGAAAATGCATGGCCATGCTCCGATGAGTTGATATATGATATCAATGTCGTCAGTTTAGGTTGGTCTACTCGGTAATCAAGAAACCAAAGATTGGGCTATACGAGAGTGACACATTCCATGTCTCGTGCTTAGTCTTGATATCTTGGACAAAGGGACAATGGCATATATCGGTGATGATCATAAAGGTTTAATCGATTCACCGACAATCTTGTCACTTGGGTAGCAATGATGTGTTGCTAGACACCGCTCATTGCTTATGATCATAAATGTGATTTATGATCATTGCCAACATGGCAAGAGCCTATTGGGTCGCACACATAAAGCTATTTGGATCATTAGAGTGCATGGGCTAATTATTTGGGTTATGGTTTCACTTTAATTTCGTATTAATAATGGGCCAAGGAGTTGAGCCATTATTAAGCCCGAAATTAAATCCTAATTGGATTAGAGCTTTGAAACCCATTAGGCCTGGAAGTTAAGTCTCACTATAAATACAACTTCTAAGTGAGAAATTCGCAGGTCTCCTTGCCCTAGCCTCCCAAAAGGACAGCCGCACTCTTCTCTTGCAATTCCTTGGAGGATGCAAGCTAGCACTGCGAGCGCAAGAGAAACGCATCTGCCGGGACGTGGTGGAAGCGTGGTGATCCCGAGAGGCTCGTGTGGATACCATAGAGAGCCTGAACACGTCAACTGTTCAGGTTTTGTGATTCGACTCTACAGTTGAGTGAGAGATCTCAACCGAATATTAGGTATGAAATTTTCGAACACCCGGTTTACCCCGTTTCACTTGGATCCTGAAGGGTTTCGGTTAAATTCCGCTGCGCTGTTTGGCTCCCGAAACCCAACAATGTATTTATACTATTGAATGTTTTACACACCACTAAGTAGGAGTGTGTCATTCTCCCTCTTAAAACATTCCATAATGTTTCTCCTAGTACATTTCCACTAGGAGCATATGTCTAAATCATACCATATAACATTATGCCCACCTCACAAATGGGAAACAATATTGGACATAGGTTAGGATGCATGAGTAGGCAAACAAATGCGGTGTAAGAGCATCACCTCATCTTGATACAGGATCAAGACGACCATAAAACTCAAGTTGTCATGCATTGGACAATGTGACTCCCACTTAAATGTAATTCCCACTTGGGGGCACAAATCTTTAAATAGTCTGTATTTAAATACTTGGGTGGTCTCATCTTCAATCTCACACAAAGATCAAGGGTAGATTGTTCGTGTGAAAGAATCGATCCTTAACCTATGTTTGACATGTCTTAGTTATTCATCATGATGAAAATAATATGCTTAAGAGAATGGATAAACACTCATATTTCATTAATACATAATGGATTACAAGTGTTTATATAAAAGTGCCATAAGTAACACAAGAGCAAGCCAGACCAACAAATTTACAATTTACATAGACTCATTGCCTTCACATGTTTAGCAAAATGGGTTGGTAGAATAGGCTTAGTAAGAGGATCAACTACCATCAAATCTATAGAAAGAAACTCCATTTTGAGTTCTCCTCCTTCAATTACATCATTTGTAAAGTTATGCTTGATGCCAATTTGTTTGGTTTTTCCATGATATTTAGGGTTCTTGGGGTAAGTCAAAATAGTCATACTATTACAATGGATAGTAATCAGGTTACTTAAAGGCATAAAATATCATAATTTTTTTATGAAATAACCCAGCCATAATGCTTCTTGCGTAGCAGTAACACTTGCAACAAATTCAGCCTCCATTGTTGATAGTGCTATGCAAGTTTGCCTTTTGTTACTCCAAGAAATAATGCCATTGTTGAGCAAGAAAACATAACATAATGTAGGCTTGCAGTCATCCTTATCCCCTCCCCAATCAGAATCAATGTATCTTTCCAACTTAAAGTTGTTACCTTTGTAGCACAACTAATAGTCCTTTGTCCCCTTTAGGCAACAAGGGACTTATTTGACATACTTCCAACGTTATGGGTTGGGATTAGATGAATATCGAGCCAACAAACCTACAGTTTCATGAATATTAGACGTTATACATAATGTGACATACATTAAACTTTTAATGGCATTAAAATAGTGAACATTCTTCATTTCCTCCTTTTCATAAAAATTACTTAGGAACATAGCTTTACTTATCTTGCAATCAACGACAAAAGGGCTGTTCATAGGTTTAGAATTTGTCGTGGTGAAGCAGTACAAAAATCTTATCTATATAAGGTTCTCGTGTCAACACTAACAATCTCTTAGATTGATCCCTATGGATTTCAAATTAAGAATATAGGTTATTTATCTTATATCCTTCATATCAAAGATGGAAGACAACCAATCCCTGATGTTTTTCAACAAATCTTTCTGATTACTAGCAATGAGTATGCCATCTATATATAATGTCAATATGGCAAATTTATTCTCAGATTTGAATGCATAAATGCAATGGTCTTCATGCAACATCTCAAAGCCAAAGCTTAAGATGACATGGTGAACTTCAAGTACCATTTTCTTGAAGCTTTGCTTAACACCATATATAGATTTCTTTTACCTACATAATTTATGTTCTTGACCCTTTATAACCAAACCCTTAGGTTGTTTTATGTAGATTTCCTCATTCAAAGCACCATTGAGAAAAGTGGTCTTAATAATAATTTGATGTAATTTCAAGTCTAAATGTGCCATAGTTGCTAGTATTAATATGATGGAATTGAATTTTATAACACGAGAGAAAATGTCTTTGTAGTCAACGCCTTCATCTTGTGTGAACCCCTTGACCATCAAAGGAGCCTTGAACATCTTAATTGATCTATTATCATTAGTTTTAATTTTGAGAACGCTTTTTTTTTTAATTGTCTTTTAGCTTAGAGGGAGATCTGTCAAGTCCTAAACATTGTTTTTGTGTACAAAGAGTTCAATTCATCTTGCATTGCAAAGATCCATTTGTCATTACTTGGACTCTGAATAGCCTCTTTCATATTACTTGGTTCATCTATTTCAAATGATATTAAGTTTGCCTCACTTTTATACAAAGTCCACCATTTTGGTGGCATAGATAGCCTATTTGAATGCCTCATGATAGGCTATAGTGGAGACTATAATTGATCTTGCATATTTGCTTGATCATTTGGTTCTTGAAGAAGAATGAATTCCTATTATTTTAGGCCTCCCTCTTGATGTTGATCTTCAATCTGACTAATATGATCATTATCATGGTGATCTTGTCAATTTACCATGTTTGCTTCAACAACTTGAGATGATAACACATTTTCCAAAGGCCGAAACACATTTCCACCAAAATAAGAAGTTTTTAATCCTCCTTGATGGTTAGATTGTCCAAACTTAAAACTTTCCTCTAATGAACATATTTTATCACTGTTGTCTACCTCTACAAACTCATTTTCAATAAAAGTGGTATATCTTGATTTAAAGGCATTACCCACCTCATGACTGATTTCCATGAACACATACCCTTTGGAGTGTTCAGAATATCCAAGGAAAACAAATTTCTTCCCTCTTGGACCTCATTTTCCATAAGGGTTGTTTGGATTATGGACATAAGTAGCACACCTTCATATGGTTGCAAACGAACTGAATGAACACGAATAAGATTTGTTCGTGTTTGTTCATTTAGGTTTTTAACAAACATGAACATGAACATAAACATGAACACACCTTGTTCATGTTCATTCGTTCATCAAGTATAAAATGGTTGTTCGTGTTTGTTTGTGAATAGCAATAAATGAACCAAACGAACGAACTCATTCATGAACAGCAATATATTTATGAATAATATATAGAATATGTTCAAAAATGATTTACACAAACATTTACAAATAAACGAACACACACACACACACACACACACACACATTACTACACATAATAATAAACAAACAAACGAATAATAAATAAACTAACAAATATAAACAAACAGTAATCGAACTGTTCGTAAACATAAATGAATGAATATAGGCTTGTTCATGTTTTTTCGTTTTAAAAAACAAAAAGAAAATTATGTTCATATTTAGTCATTTAACTTGATAAATGAATATGAAGGAACTCCTGCCAAAAGGTTAACAAACAGTTCACCGAACATTTTGTTCATTTACAGCCCTACACCTTCATGGGCATAGATAACTCAAACTAGGAGATCTCTTTGTTTGTAATTCATAAGGTGTGATCTCAACAGATTTAGAAGAAAGTTTTTTCAAGAGATGAATGGTTGTAAGAAAGGCATCTCTCCAAAAGGAGATCTCCAAATTGGCTTTTGCCATCATGCAACGTACCATATCCATTATAGTTTTATTTTTCCTTTCTACCACTCCATTCTATTGAGGTGTTCTAGAAATGGTTAATTGCTTAACAATACCTTTCCTTTCACATAATGTTTTGAATTCATTAGACAAATATCACCCCCATGATCAGTTCTCAAAGACTTGATCATTTTGTCCGTTTGATTACCAACTAAAGATACATAAGTCTCTATGCACACTATGGCTTCACTTTTGTACTTTACCAAGAACAAATAGGCAAATCGAGTGTAATCATCTATAAAAATAATAAAATATCTAAACTCAAGCCTAGATTTAATGTTCATTAGACCACAAAAATCATAATGAATCAATTGCAATGCAAACTCATATCTAGAACTTGATCCAAATGGTTTCTAGTTGCTTTGATCATACGGCAGAATTGGAAAGTTAGGAAGGCACTTTGTTTGAAGAACCAAGTCACTCTTTGCTAATATATTCATCCTTTTGTTGTCCAATATGTCCTGAACGCACACGCCAAGTTAACTCATTTATGGTTTTAGTTACAAAACAAATAGAAATGTTATGTTCCATTTCTAACACAAATAAATCATCTAATAAGACACCAAAATTAATTAGATTATTATTTAATTGAATGTCAAGTACATTGTGGTGGAAGTTTAAAGAGAAACCAAACTTCAACAAAGAACTTATAGAAACTAAGTTCTTACGAATAAAAGGTACATACAACATATCTATTAAAACTATAGTGCATCCTTCCTTCAAAAAAAACATTTACAAGTTTCAATGCCTACTATTTCAAGCTTGGAGTTGTCCCTAACATAAATACTTTTTCTTCCTTTGGATAACTTCCTATAATGCGTAAAACATCTTCGATTCTTCACTACATTGTCTGTGGTTCCTGGATCTACAATCCACAAAGAATCAGATTTAGTTAAGAAGGAACATGACAAAACATGCACATAAGAAGAAGTCAAAGATTTATGTACTTTGGGCTTTTTGCACTTATTTGCAAAGTGTCCTCTATTACTGCAATTAAAGCACTTTAACTTGCTCTTATTGCATTTACATTTCTTTTTTTACTTTTTTCCATCATTTGAACTATTCCCTCCATGTGCCCTTTTCCTCCCCTTCTTGTTCTTTTTCTTATTATTTTGGGAAAAAATAGGTCTAGGCAATATATATGCATTAGAATGATTTTTAATTGCCACAATTTCTGCTTCCAAAAGCAAATGCCTAACAATGTTATTAAATTTTTTTATCTGATGATTGCGGCACAAGTTAACCTTCATCAACTGCCATTCATCATCAAGAAGGGAAGGAACCACTGATTGGAACAACAAGTCCAATAAGTGGAACAAAACGAATCGAGCTGAGCCGAGTAGTAGGTTGATCATATTCGGCTTAAATAATTTATTAAGCTTAATATTTTGTTCATGTTTTGATTGAAAACATTACGAACAAGCTGTGAACGAGCTTTTATCTGATCGAGCTCGAGTCAAGCTCGAGCTGTTTGTTTAAATTAAGGAGAAAATCTAAAATTAGACAAAGTCGAGTCGAGTAGCAAGTAAATCGAGCTTTGTTTGAATTGTATATCGAGCTTTAAATTTTGTTCAAGCTAGGCTTGATAAACTTTTCAAACGAGTCATGAACGAGCTCTAAACTGAGCCGAACTTGAGCCGAGCTCGAGCTGTTTGTTCATTTTTCACCCCTACTTGTTGTTCATTTATGAGCACATGACCAATAGTCTTTAATTGGTAAATCATGCGTGACTTCTCACATAAATGGTTGCTCATTGTATGATCATGTCTCTTTGTGTAATTCTCAAAATGTAGGATTATGGCCCTTTGTTTTTGTAAAGAAACATTTCCAATTTTGGCCTTGGCTAAGTCCCAAATGGCCTTGATACTTTTTACCATCAAGAACCCCACCATAAGTTCATCAACCATAATACTCAGCAAGGTTATTTGAGCCATGATGTCTTTTTTATGGGTCTTATATTAAGCACAATGCTCACCAACCGCTAGTTCCTCCACCACATTGAATAACACCTCCAAAAGGTATTGCTCAGTGAGTATAAATTGAACCTACTATTTTCAAATGGAGTAGTTAGCTTCCTCAAGCTTAAGGTCCATGTTCAACTCAACTGTAATGCCCTTTGTGGCACTTGCCATCTATAATATGCAATTAAGTACTCAATAAGTGCATATAATCACAACAATATAATTTCAAGCACAAAAACAAATAAAACAATGTATTCATGCTAAATCATAGAAAAAACATACGCAATGCACATGCAATTAGAGATATTCTAGCATGCTTCTATTATTTTACTTATGTTTGTCTCAAAACATCTCTTTAAACCAACATGTATATGATAGAAACATATTCAAATCCATGTAACTTATTCTTTTCAAAACATACAATTCGAAAATATGGCTTTGATACCAATGAAGGATTTTGATGATCAACATAATCATAACAAGAACTAAACAAAATGGTTAGAATAACTAACTTGGATGGATTTGCAAGCTTTAAAAGGTCTATTTATTATGCCCAGTGAGACGTGATCGTTCCACATGTTTCCAGGACCAAATTGATAACCAACTTGTATGAGCAACCACCAATGCTTGTTCATGCCCAATAGTTTGATGTTTACACTCTTAAGGGTGAGATATAAGATTTCTCTAAGTGTATATGTGTGTTTTGGCCTTGTTTTGGAAGAAAGAATAGTGTGAAACATGATTTTTAAATTTGTCTTCATTGGATTTATTTATAAGAGTGAAAGGGTGCCTTTGGAAGGTGACAACCTTCCACAAAGATTGCATAGTTCACTCATTCGAGTTACAACCCTTCTAAGAGTTGTGTCTCCTTAAAATAAGGCCATAACCACATCTTAAAGGGTCACAATGGCTCAGCTTTAAGTCACAACCCTTCTAAGGGTTGTATCTCCTTGAAATAATGTTATAACCACCTTTTAAAGGGTCATAATGGTTCAACCTTGAGTTACAACCTTTATAAAAGTTATGTCTCCTTGAAATAAGGCCATAACAATCTCTTAAAAGATCATAATGTTTCAACCTTGAGTTACAACCCTTATAAGAGTTATGTCTCCTTGAAATAATGCCATAACAATCTCTTAAAGGATCATAATGGTTTACCCTTAAGTCACAATCTTTATAAGAGTTGTGACTCTTTAAAATAAGGTCAGAACCACTTTATAAAGGGTCATAATGGTTTATCCTTGATTCACAACCCCCTATAAGGGTTGTGTCTCTTCTCTAAGGGGTAGAAGTTGTTTTCTCTTATCTATTTCACAACATAAGCTCCACATGATATCATCATATTGATTTCTCCAACATATAGTGTAACTATACCAACCAATGGTGAAACTAGTATATCTTGATGCTTTTATGGAATTTAGTAATCACTCTTACCAATTAAATTCCAATTACTAAATTCCAACAAAATGTAACTGAATGCATTAATAAATAACGAACAATCAAATCATTAAAAAAAATAAATGAACTAATAAATACTTAATCTTCTATTGTATATTCATAAAAAAAAAAAGTAATAGACATTGGATAAACATAAATAAGCGTCAAATTACAAACACATACAGAGCCATATATATATATATATATATATATATATATATATATATATATATATATATATATATATATATATATATATATATATAAAGAATGCTGATAAATAAGAGGTAGCAATAAACATAAAAATAACAAATGCATACTTAACGAGGTGTTCTGAAAAAAAAAAAAAAAAGAATTCTAAGGTAGAGCATTGTTCTTGAACAAGTAAAGGAAATAAACGGCAAAATATCGAAAGGGGAAATAGTCGGGGAAGCGCACGTTTATATTAACGAATCTAGTAATAAAGATTTTGGGGATGTATATAAGTGACTTATAACAATGGTTAGTTATTGTTCAAGATAAGATGCATATGTATGGTAGTAACCTCTTATTCTATTGGTTTAAATGTATGAGAATATATGTAAGGTCATGACCATATATATATGTGATAGCTTTCAAAAATTAAATGGATAAAAAAAACAAAACTTTTACTAAATAACATGGCAAATGATATGGTTACCTAATTTTTTTCTCAGGCCATTAACCATCACATCTTTGGCATAAGAAATCATATTAAAACTTATAAAACCTACTTAGTTACATTTCAATGGAATACATTTAATTTCATTTCTTAATAATTCATTTTGAAAGGCACAAAATTTCAAAAGATTAAATTCAAAATAAATAAACTTAGCCAACAAGGGAGAGGCCGGTGGTAAGCTTATCATTTGAATATGGGAATCCTTGTTCACCATCCCTTAGTTAGTAAGTATAAATTCCCACTTAGCCATCAAGAACACAAAGAGTTACTATTAAATATTCCAACATGTACAAAAAGTACTGCTACTAAATATTCCAATAAATTAATGATAAGTTAGAATCTAGGCGTTTTGGCCGGTTCCCCTTCGTTTCTTTCCGCAGAGGCTCCAAATTGATAACTTCGGATCTATATATAGTTCTGAACCTTAGAAAAGAACCAAAGATAATTAAGAACAATACCCATATTTTGGAAATGACCCTTTAATGTGACGTTTAGGAAAACTCAAAAGGTGTTGCGTATTGCGTAAATGGTAGTATTGGAGAGACTACAGAGGATTTTTTTTATTTTGTATCTTATCTGTTAAATTGAATTTCATTATGTGCTTTATTTTGATTTCACAAAGCCTACGTAATAAAATTCCAATTCTCAAAAAATAAAAATTAAAAGGAAAACCCAAAAGGTATTGCGTATTGCGTAAATGGTAGCATTGGAGAGACTACAGAGGATTTTTTTTATTTTGTATCTTATCTGTTAAATTGAACTTCATTATGTGGTTTATTTTGATTTCACAGTAAGCCTACGTAATAAAATTCCAATTTGATGGATTTAATAAGGCTTAAATGTCTTTTGCTCCCCTGAATTATTGTGAACCTTTCAACTTTCAAGAATCGGTCACTTTGGTCCAAAATGCTCACGTGAGTGCATGTGATGTTGACACCGTCAAGCATTTAATGGAGTGGCAATAGACGATGCCTCGCCGCCGATGTCATCATTGTGTCTGTAGAACCTCAGGCTTTTCTGTGAGCCATTCCTGATGTTTTTCATCTTAGAAGCAACGCCTCTACTTACTGGAGATGTCTTTCTGTTTCGCTCGCCCATCGTTCCAACTTAGAGGGAAGATCTCGTTGGAATTCATTGCCCCTGACCGTGATCAATACTCCCTAAGCAATCAAACGGCTCTTTTTGGAGTTCATAATCATTTTCCAGAGAAGAGTTCATAACCACGTTGCCAGCCTGCTCTGTTTTTGTTTGCGCCGGATAAGAAGACTTGGCCTCTTAGTACGAAAACTATGATTTAGTCCTTCATTTTTTAGTTTATGGTTATTTAGGTTACTATATTTTTATAATTTTAATTTAGTCACTCTCTTTTGGTACACCTTATGTCTCTAGTATGTATTTTTACCCACCCTTTTTCTTAGTTCGGTTTAAACATGCTTCGTTAAGTTTAAGATTCGTGTGAATTTTTTTGTTTTTTAAATTTCTTGGTACTTTGAATTTTTTAAAAATTTATTTCATGATACTTTTGGGTTTAAGTAAATAACAATTAACCATAATTTTTTCTTAAAAAAAATAATCTTAGATGTATTATTTTTTAATTAGAAAATTAATCCATGTGACCAGCAGGTATTTAGACCTTCAAAATTGCATTAGACTTATAGTACATATGAATTTTTTAGAATGAAAATTAATAATTACTTTTTCTTTATTCTATTTTATTCCTTTTAAAGCTCTTTACCGCCTAATACATGTCTCATGAATGTACAAATGTTGTTCTGAAAAATAAAGTGTCTTGAAATTGTCATACAAATGTATGTCAAGCAATATTTTTGGCTTAAAATTTTCTAGATATTCAAGGCATGATGCATAATGGATGCAAAGACACGAATATTTAAGGACAACCAAGCAACACAAAACAAAAAAAAAAATAAAAATAAATCCATATTTCTAAAATTTAATCTAAAACAATGTATACGCACTTATACCTAAAATATAAAAAATAGTTAACAACTATTACCCTAAAAAAAACATGTATTACATGAGACATAAGGTGTAAAAAAATAGAGTGACTAAAGTAAAATATATAAAACCATAGTAGCCTCAATAACCATAACGAATGAAATGAAGGACTAAGTCATCTTTTTTCAACCAAGAGGCCAAGTTTTCTTCTCCAGTCTTCTTCTCTGGCGCGAATGAAAACAGAGCAGGCGGGCGTGGTTATGAACTCTGCTCTGGGATGTGATTTCGAGCTCCAAAAAAAGCTGTTTGATTGCTTGGGGAGTATAGATCACTGTCAAGGGGTAATGAATTCCGGCGAAATCTTCGGTCAAGGTTGGAATAACAAACGAACAGGACGGAGCGGCATCGCTGGTAAGTGCAGGCGCTGCTTCTGGGTTGGAAAACATTAGGAATGTCTCATGTAAAAGCCTGAGGTTCCACGAATGTGATGACAAAGTCGGCGGCTCTTGCCATTCTGTTAGACATTTGATGGCGTCGACCTCACGTGCACTCACGTAAGCGTTTTGCTGAGTTAAATGACTAAAGTAACCGATTCTTGAAAGTTCAGAGTTCAAACTGATGCGGTTGATAGTTGAGGGACTTAACTGTCCGAATTATTATAATTCAGGGGATCAATAAGCATTTAGGCCATTTAATAAATACAACTAAATGAGCATGTCCTTAATTTTGAAGAATGAAAAACCCTTTGAGTTGTGGAACTTTATCTCCTCTTTTGAAAAACCCTTGAGTTGTGGAACTTTATCTCCTCTTTTGCCATATAATCCATTCTATTCCTTCTCTCTATATAATCCAATTCATTTTAACCTACATAAACTTAATTCAAAATATCTTACTTTTATTTTTATATTTTTTTTTCATATCTAATTTCAGTTCGAAGATAATATTATGTAGATGTAATAATCTATTTGAAAGTAAATTTTCATGATGTGATTATATTTTTGTGAATTTTCTATTTTTAGTTAATAAAAAATAATAAGATTATAAAAATTTTATTTTCAATAGAGTATTATGCTTACATAATATTGAATTTTAAATAAAATTAGTTCTAGACAAAAAAATATAAAAATAAAAATAATACTTACTCAATTTTATGTTATTTATCCCTTTTATTTATTTTTATAAAAACTATGATATGAGACAAGGGACTTTAATAGAACAATATTAAAATAAGGTACTCGTTTGGGACAAAAAAAATAAACTAAGAGACTCCCTGTGGCATTTACCTCAAAAAAAATCTCCTCTTTTACTTTTAAAAAAGAAAAACAATTAATATTTTAAATAATTCACTAATTTTAAAAATATTATTAAATATATTCTATCTACTTAAAGATGAATAGTTCGAAAGCCCAATATCCACGAATAATGTAAATAGAACCAACGGGGGAAAGTTTTATTGACCTTGGAGGTTCTCTGGCAAAGTACGTACTTCTTAATTGTTACAAGTGACATTTCACATGTTCCAACTTCTCCTCACGGGAAGCCCTCCAAAATTCATGGAATAAAATAACCAGCATAACAAAAGAAAAAAGAATAGGGAAAACGTGAGACCAAAAGGAAAGGCAAAATAAAGTGGAAAACAAGGTCCCCGCCACCCAGTTTAGATGGTACCAGGGATACTCGGCTCTAATAATTGTCAGGATTCAAATCTCTTCTTCCTCCTCCTTCAATTTCAAATAATGTCGTTGGAGGCTAGTTTCATTATTCTTAGAGTTCTGAAAAAATAAGTATTTTTCTATCACTTATATTATACAAACACTTCTTTCAAACTCTATATTTATATATCTGATTCTGAGTATTAGAAAAAAGATAAAGTGAAAGATAGGAGTGAGAAAGGGGGGGAAATTCTGGTGGTGAAAGAAAAACCTTGGCCCGCGGGGAAGGCCACCACTTTGTGGTCCTTCAGAAATCCGAAAGGATCGTCCCTTCTTGGTTCACGTATGCCACCAAAAAACAAGGCACCCCCAATTGTCATCAATTAAATTGAAGTGATCCTTCCAACGACATTCAGCCCTCCACGAGTGCCTTTCTTGTTCAATCATATATGCTCGTTTTAGGTCCAATTCCAATAGTGATGGACCACACCTCCCTTGCCACACAATCTTATAATGTCAAAAGCTAATTAAAATGTTGGGTTAGGTACATGTAAGTTAATATGACTTTATTTTAAGAATTGATTAGGATTGGTTTGATGATTGTGACAGTGGATGTTAGTTTGACAACCATGTTAGTGATTAATGTCTAAGACTACTATTGATTGGTTATTCCAAGCTTTTGCATTAATTGCAAACATTATTAGTGTAATTTTAGAGAGTATTTGGTGGAAATTATTTTCATTTACCATAATTAGTTTCTCAATTTGTATATTAGTTTAACTTCGCAACCTTTGCCGTAATGGTTTAGCTCTCAAGTTCATGTTTGTCAATTTACCTAGGTCTAGAGTTGAAACTGTAATATAGACAAAAAGCCTCACTCTTGAATCTCTCGTAATGATTTTGAATACAAAATACACACTAATTGAAACTCTACATTTTAATAAGTCTAAAACTGGAGTTTATCCTAATGGCTAAAGCGTTAAAGATATTATCAGCAGATCAAGAGTTTAACTCTGACATCTTCACTCTCTCATAAAAAAAAAAACACATAAAACTGATTCAGTTACTTATTTAATCTTAAAAAACTCAGAATACTAATATTTCTTCCTTTGTATACATGTAAGTGTGCTTCGGAATACCAAAATAATAATAATAATAATAATAATAATAATAATAAATACCAAAAACACTTTTGAAGTGTCTTTGTGAAAAGATTTTTTTTTTTATTTAGGCTATGTAAGGAAAAATTTCATAAAAATTAATTAAAATACTTCATAAAAAGTACTTAAGTAATTATTGAGTAAATAAATAATTAGTTGGTCGTAGGCGAGAGAAAGATAAAATAGGGAGCAAGCGTTTAATAGGAAAAATAATAAAGCCTTCTAAATTGACACAATTCTTTGCACTTACCTTGTCCAACTTTTAAGCTATTGGGAATCAGAATCTAGGCTGGAAATTGTCCATTGTTGCTAAAAATTATGCGTGCTTATGAAAATTGTCCAATATTGCTAAAAATTTAAGATGGTTATTTTCTCAGATTGTATATTAATTGAACTTGGAGCTTTGGCATAATAATTTAGAGTCAATTCATTTTAACTTAAGTCAATTTAATACAAAATGACTTATTTTTATTTTTACATTTTTTCATCGAAACCAATTTCATTTGAAAGCTAATATTATATAGATACAATAATCTATTTGAAAGTAAATTTTCATGATATCATTCAATTTTTATAAAATTTCTTTTTTTAATGCCTAAAGTTAGAAAAATTCATAAAAATTTAGTAATATTATAAAAATATATATTTTCAATAAATTATTACACCTACATAATATAAGTTTTTAAATAAAATTAATTTCAGGTAAAAAAATGTAAAAATAAAAATAAATCATTTTGAATTAAGTTGTAACGAATTGGCTGTACGCCCTAAAATTCATGCTTGTCTCTTATTTTAGATCCCGAGTTTGAACATTCATAAAGACAAAAAGTCTCGTTCTTGTTGTAAATTCCAGTTAACTCAACTCCCGTCTAATGATTTCAAGTATAAAATACACATATAAAAATTGAAACTCTACATTTTAATAATTCAAAAACACTTTTCAAATATTTCCTAAAAAGTAGTTTTTTATCAAGTTTTTGGGTTAGGTAAGGGGAAAGATTCATGAAAAGTAATTAAACTACTTCATAAAAAATGCTGTTTAAGTAATTATTGAGTAAATAAAGTATTATTTGGTCATTGGTGAGAAAAATAAAATAGGGAATGAGCCTTTCTGTAAATAGGAAAATAATAAATTCTTTTTAAACTGACACAATTCTTTGCACTTATCTTGTCCAACTTTTAAGCTATTACGAATAAGAATCTAGGCTTTTCATTAGATTGTTCATTGTTGCTAAAAATTGTGCATGCTTTACTAATTTATAGAACTTTCTTGGCTGGCAGCTTCTAGTGTTTTTTCGTTTTTCTCCCTTGTTCCGACTAATTTGTGACCTATTTGTAGCCTAACCACTCCCCAATAATCCCTCACCCTAGTCATTTCCGACTTCATCCCTGACAAGAATATCCCGTAATATTCTTCTGGCAATTTAATCCCAAATTTTGCTTTTGATTTCAAATTCAACCCACACTAATTTGCATTTCTCAATTAAGACCTAAATTAAATTCCAAGCTAAGACTTGCTCAATTGTGCCCAACAAAAGACAAATTAATGCAGTGTAGTCCTTCCAAGAGTTTTTTGGTTACTTAAAAAAAGGGTATGCTTACTTTTTCGATACCCAGATAGCCGCCGAACCAGCGTATGCCGCATTCAAGTAAAAAATGGTGGAGGTCGGGCGGTTATCCTTAACTCCTTAAACATTGCGCTAAGGAGCTCGCGACTTCAAAGAATTAATCCAATTAAGCCGAAAATCAAAGGAGCTAGTTTAAATGCCTAGATTCCAACAAACGGTCCAACTAAGGCCCAAAACTACTCAAATAACCCAATTTTGTGCCATAACTGGCTTTGATTTGTCATCTTATTTGAAAACACTGCAAATTTGGTAATTGATTTTGAGAAGCATGAGGTTAAGGGGCTGTCCTGAACAATTGGATGGGGCGCATAGGTGGCTCCTCAAGGTGGACATAGGTAATTAAACAAAAAAAAAATAAAGAAAAAGAAAGGAACTTCAAATTATTTCATAAGTGGAGTCGAACGATTTAACAGGTTGCTCAGTGGACCAAGCAGATTATGCGGACTAAGTCAAGAGATAAAACTTGCCTTATTAGGAGTTGGATTATATTTGGTTTTGGATGTAGTTCTAGTCTTCTTTTGTCAAAGCTTTTGGAATTTTATAGTAATTAAGAATGCCCTAGAACTTGATGTATACAACTTTTGTAGCTATAATATAGCTTATCTGCTCGAGAGAAACTTCAGTAGAAGGAAAATGTTATAGTAACACTCCAGCACTTGTGCAACCCAATGGCTTCTTTTGTCTATGACTTCTTTTGCAATCACAGGCAGTTGTGTTATCAAAACTAAAGGTGTAAAACGAATCAAGCCTTATGGAATAGTTCGAGTTCGAACTCATTTTTTTCATTTTCGAATCAAGCCTAATTAGCTTCAAGCCCAAACTTGAGCCATATTTTATGTTCGAACCCTTAATGAATCAAGCTCAAACCCAATTATGTTTGGCTCAAACTCTTATCGAGCTTAACGAACCTAGTATAATATTAATATAATATAATTTACTTAATAAAACAAAACATGTCCTAAAAATTCTAATTCTTAATTCATCCAAACCCGCTACCCCTTCCCTACTTTCCTCCTCAAACTCTCGCCTCACCCTCACCCTTGCGTATGCTAAGAGTCTGAGACTCAACCTTTGTCGTTTTCTCGTAGCTCGTCTACCGCCTCGTCATCTCTCACTGCCCCACCGTCACTTGCCGAGTCTACCGATTATCACCATCTCGCCCTTTCTAGCCCTATCATCGTCGCATCTTCTCGCCATCGTGCGTCTAGCCTTCTTGCTATCATGCCATTTGTCGCATCATTTGCCCGTGCAATTCTAATCTAATCTATCTCTAGTCGTCCAACCTCCCCTGTCTCAGTCGCACAAACAAGCAACATCACCACACCCATCTAGCAGGCCAACACCAACAGCCACTGGAAATTCTCACCCTAACAAGTAACAACCCGACCCCTATTGGGTTCATACGGTTTTTGGTTAGTAGATGTGTTTTGCTTCTAGAATTAGGATGATTTTGTGTTGAAATTATAATGATTTCGTATAATAGGGTTAGTAGATGTTAACGAGCACAAATCGAACTCCACTGTTCAAGCTCATAAACCAAGTGGTTCAAGCCTCTCGAGCTAACGAATCGAGCCCAAGCCTACTACGAGCCAAACTCGAGCCTTGTTTATGAAGCTCGTCAAGCTTGAGCTCAAGCCTACTCCAATATAAAACAAGCTGAACTCGAGTCTGGCCTATTCAATCTTGGTTCAACTCGTTTACACCCTTAATCAAAACCCTCTGTAAAATTAGTGTTATCAAACGCAATCTAGCCCAGCTAGTTGAACTAGTCAGACTGTGACCCAAAGACTCTACCAAGTTGCCAAGTTTGATCGAGGTTGACCCAAAATCAGCTGGTTGAACCGGACTCAATGACTACTCCGAGTCACTCTCCGGCTGAGGTTTAACAATATTGTGTAAAATAGACAAACAAAAACAAGGACACTTATATGAAAAGAAATGCCACAACTTATTGAATGATTAAAATGTAATACTCCTTTATTTCGTCTATTGTTTTATTTCGGTAATCAGAAAGAAAAATAAAGGGAAAAGCAAGAAACAGAAGAGGAAAAACCCAAGGGGCTGCACGCCATAAATCCGAAATCCATTGTACTTACATGCTTCCACTCAGAAACATTTATTAAACAGATGAAAATACATAAAACTAAAGACCCTCAAAATGAAATTTCCAGTGGGAAAGCTGAACAACAACGACATGAAATCAGAGATAATTGCCGGCAGCCACCCACATCTACAGAATTTGGACGCATGTTTATTGCGGCGTTGAATGCCAAGAGCAAGATGGCCACTCCTGCGAGATAATTTTTTGGGTGCTTTCTTTAGAGAAAAAGTGTTTCTCAATTTTCTAATTATAGTTGCAGAGAAATCCTTCGATTGTGTGGAGTGGGTGATAGTGCTCATTGTAAGTACAAATACCAGCATCTTCATAAGAGTTTTTATGGGATTAGTGCCTGTATTTCCTTTTATATACAAAGGAGATGATTTATATCGTTTCAGAATTTTTTTTTTTACTTAGAAGCATGCTATAGGGGTAGTATGAGTAATAGTAGTTTGTTGAAAAAGATAGAGGGTCAATTGCCCGTTTCTCATAACCTAAAGAAGCTCTAAACCTCATTACCAATTGTGGGTTTTCTGCCTTGGCAGAGACCGGATTCAAAATCAGGCTACTTGTGTGGAGGGTGTCCCTCATTTAGGTGTGTTAGCTGTAGGAGGTGAGCATGAGTCGGGTTGGTTCGGTTTTATGGTGAAACAGAACCAACTCAAAATGGCCTCGGTTTCAAAATTTTTCTACCCAACCCAGAACCAAGAACCGAACAGAATCAGAACCATGGTTCTGGGTTTCTCGATTCTGATTCAGGTTTTTCGATTTATACCATATACCTATAATAACACCAAAATTCCATAAATCTATATCCATAATCAGTTTTATGACATATTCAACATAATATACAATCAAATTAATATTTAAATATAAGTACTTAGATACATTCAAAAGAGTTTAAAATGTTATTTTTACAAAATTGGCTCAAAAGAGTTGCTTGTGAGGCATTTTTTATCTCAACTAGTTTACTTCATTCCAGTAATTCTAATATTGGTATGACATTCAATATAGAAAACTGAGCCTTTTAAGACCATCTTCTTCAGTATCAAAACCTAAAATATGTCGATGTCATAAATTTTTAATTTTGCATGACTCAAATGAAAAAAATATCATAATTGTGTCGTAAAGAGTAGTCTGGAATAAAAGATCGAAAGCAAAATGATTTAGGAGTGGTGGATCTATGAAGCAAAGTGATTTAAGTGAATATGGAGAAATTTTGTAAATGATCTCACAACTTCAATACTGTTTCAATTTGAAACATCAGTTTAAGAGTTTAATATAAAAACACATAATAACCATCATAATACTTCAAAGAAATATGTGTGTGTGTGTTTGTAGATATATCAGTAATACTATAATTTTTATTATATATATATATATATATATATATATATATATATATCAGTTCGGTTTTACCTCGGGTTAATTCCATATGGAACCAGAACCAACCCAAAAACCGTCGACTCTCCTATATGTGGAACCAACCCGAAAACCATGATCAATTTTTACCCAACCCAACTCAACACAATGGGAGTGATTCGGTTTCGGTTTCAGATTTACCCAACTCATACTCACCGCTAGTTAACTGAAATAAAATGAGTATAAGATCTTATGAAGCTTGTTTATAAATTTTTGTTATGTTTGCATTATCCTTGAAAATTCTCTTTCTAGTTGACCATCTGGTTAATGAAAATTGTACAGATACTTCATCTTACAAGATTTTTCTCACTTCGAAACGAAAATGTTAGCATGCAACTTAAATTCATAAAACTCTAAGCACAATTATCTCTAGAATAATTATCTGCTTCTTCATGTTCTAAAAGGTTTTGCATTTTATTGATATTCAAGTGAAGAAATTTTTCCAATTTTTCTTCCACATTTCTCTTAAATGAGTATGTGATAGGGTATAATTTAGAGAAGTGAGAAACCATGTTTTCAAAGATTTGTATCACACATTTAATGTCTTTAAAACAAGTTAGCCCTTATATTTCTGTGAACAAAATTAATAACAAAATAGAAGAAAATTTTTCACAGCCAAACCCCACCCTAAAACCCCACCGTTTGAGAGCATCAACAAATGATAGCCAATGATATTACATCAAAATCCTCTAACGTGCTCAACTTTATAAATTTGGCTGATGAACAACAGACACACGGACCTACAAGTCCAATATGGTTTCAAGGGAGATGAATCAAACAGTATAATCATCATGCCATAGAATAACCACAGTAAAGAAGGCCGTACTCAGGGTCACATCTAAAGAAACAAAGCAGATAGGCACGAGACCAGCAGCAAACAAAATCTAAGAAAACAGTTGAAGGGAAGAAAACCTTGCAGCTCGTATATGGCCAAAGTAAGGGGACGTTATGCCTTTGCTTTTCAAGCCTGCAGAGATTGGATTCTTGGCTGCAGCTTCAAGATCTGGAAAGACACAATCAACAGGCATAGTCAGCATTCATTTGGCCTTTCCTCAGTTCTCAATCACTCTTAAGTAAAAGAGAAACCAAGCTTCCGAATGCTGGAACCAAAGAATGAAATGAAATGCCAGCGTTCACCCATATTATGTAGCTTTCCTTAGACACTGAAAATAACATATCCTTTCGGTTACAGTTCTTGCAATCTAGATTTACATGAATATACCAGGTCAGCGAGTTGCTTCATCTATTGTAGTTCTTATGAATCGGCTGGAGTAGTGATATCATTACCCTATCTACCTGAACTCGGTATTCGATGTGAAGTTGCAAAAGAAGGCAAGTAAACTTGGAAAATAACTGAATACCAAATGGAAAGTAACAGACAATACTGAAAGATTTAAAACAAACATCCTCAAGTGGTTCTGTAATATCCTGATATTTCTTCAAAAGTTCTACAGATTTCTAATCAGTAGCACATTCAGTAGAAAACAGCCTGTGCACTATAAGAAGGCTTTAATGAGATGAGCAAAAAATTTTGCGCTTAGACTAGAAGATTGCTCTTGTATTCAACTGATTGTTAACTGTAACATTCAGTTTCAGGAGAAACAATGAATCATCTCGAAACTTCTGATTTGGGTTAGAAACAGCTTATCCACTTGCCATAGGCAAGACAAAAAAATTTGTCACACGCACTCGCACAACTGTAGCACAACCAGCTTGAAACTTGGAAGAATACCAGAAACAAATGTGTGTATATTAGACCAAATTTTTGTAATACCCGTGAATGTGGAACTTGTGCGTAGTCATGTAGAAAGAAGCAACAATGGCTTCGGCAGGGTGCATGGATAGAAACGAAGAAACTCATGCAATCTTGGAATTTCCAATAGCTTATGATCAGGGGTAGCCAATGCTTAATTTAAGAAATCACCCCAGCCAGATAGACTATTTTCTCACTAAGAAAAGAAAACCAAGTACAGATTCCAACGTCATCCCTTGTGGAAGTCTCACTACTCAACATAGGTGAATGAGCCATGTAATGATTAAAGGGCGAGAATATTGCATTCAATTAATGGACATATGCTAAGGGATAGAATTGAAAATGAGAAGATAAGGATCAAGTCAAAAGTAGCTCCATTTCAGGAGAAAATCAAGGTTGCCATAGATACTCTGGTTATATACAAGAAAGAGCATTAGACGGGGCAGAGCCATCCATTATAGAGAGGGGCCCAAAATAAACTTTTTCCAAAAATTTGATCCATAGAGGGGATATTAACCATTTTATGCGGGGGCCAAAAGTCAACATTACATTAAATTTGAACCTCTAAAATAAGAATTGGCAATAAATGCAACAGCGTACAAGAGCAATAAGCTAGATATAGAAAGAAGAAGGTGCAGGGTAAGATCTAGACTTAGAAACTAGTACAAAAAGACCTAGCTGAAGATTTTTTTAATAAAAAAATCCCTAACCTCCAAGCAAACTGAATAAAAGCAAATGATTTCCATAGCCAATTCTAGATAGTTGGGTTTAATCCTTAGTCGATTGATTGAAATATGCCTGAGTGTGGGCAGTTTACAAAATAACAACTTAGCAATTAGGAGTAAGACTGCTCCAAGTTATCATAACTGAATAGTTAGTCAAAGAGGCAAATTGTTCGATGATTTGATGAGACATAACATAAACACCAATAACTTGCATCACCAGTTTGATACCATTTTGAATGAATTCTTTTAAGAAGATGCAGAGCAAAAATATGAAAGCTCATTTAAAATTTGGAAGTATTCCTTTTTAAACAAAACCCGTCCCGAATTTTGACAGCCTACAAAACAGAAACTAAGTCTTGAATTTCGCATTCATACTTTCTTGCGTTACTCTTTAGGGGAGTAGTATGAAGAGTAAGGGATGATGAAGATCCTCCACTAATTTTCTTTGAATGTCCAGCTATGCTAAGGAACTTGGACAACCAAATCTATATGCATCTAAGAATAATACTCATCTATTCAACTGCTTTTTCTTTATCAATAATCCAAGTCAGGAGAAAAAGGCATAATTTCACCAGACACTCCAATAATGGATAGTAACAACTAAACCCATTCAGGCACATCTAGTTCGTTCCAGTGAAGATTTGATGCAGCCCAAGTCAAACTAAACACTAACCAGAAGCCAGTTGAGTTCTAGTAGGGGCCTCCAAATCCTGTCTTTCAACCAAATTAATTACTTCCTGGAAAAAAATCTTAAAAACACGCAGAAACAGCATGATGACTATGATGATGCTCATGAAGATTCAGACGACTACCTCAGGTATCTGCCGATCTCTCCAATTTTTTTGACTTTACTGCTAAATGGTGGACAGACATTCCTGTCCAGAAAGAAACATGCTTGCTTGACCCAGATTTACCATCTTCACACACTCTTTTTTTTTCCCACCTATCTTTATTGAGCTTATTTTAATTTTTATTTTAGTATATGAATCCTTCAACTGAGAACCAATTGATTATAAATAAAGAGTACTCACAACAATATAAAACCTTAAGAACCCTAACCGAAGGCATTACATCATTTAATGCACAGCTTTTCACAGAAGACCAGTTAAACAACTGAGAAGAGGCCTATCATGTTGGAAAAATAAATAAAACTCCACGAATTACGAAACCTCTCAAACATAAGGGATTACAGCACCTGCCATGCATATTAGGTAAGTTGGATCGCTCTGGATCCAGATTAAGCATGGTTCAACCATAAACCCAAGTGTCAAACTGTTCATTATCATATGAATTGCTTATTCTGTTCAATCAAAAAGCTGGTTGTCCCAAAATGTAGTTAAATGCCAGCTAAAGGCAATAAAGTACTGTTCCTTGACATGAAATGGACTTTGCATCTTTAATGTTTACTAGAACCCATATTCATGCTAAAGATGTAAAAAATTTCCAACCTTGAACTTTTGCAAAAACAAAAAGTCACAAACATTGAAATCAAAGGGATGGGGCATTGTCTAGATAAGCCAACTGGCTACAGATACAATTGATCATGCTGAATGCCCAACAGAAGGGAATATTTTATATTTTGAAGATTTTGGATTCAAATTTGTTGCATCACAAATCATAAAAATGCACACTTATTAATGAAAGACATGGCTTAGACTATAAGTTTGCAGTGAGACATGTATTACAAGGATGAGCACATACCGCTTCTTTCTTGCTGTTCTGTTTTTCTTCCAAATCTTGAAGAGTTGAATCAAGACGCTTCCTGGAGATTGAACAAGAGAACTTAAGAGGTTCCTCAAATAATATTTAAAAGAAAAAAAAAATCATGCAGCATCATTGAATAGTGACAAAAAGCATAACTGCCTGGAGGAAAAAAAAAATGGATTCACATATTGCAAGTAAAAGGTCCCGTTATCATACATCTGAGAAAAATGCAATCTACTAAACTGTGCAACATGGTGGCCTGTTATCAAAGGTACTTGTTTATGCATAATGAAATTGATGAGCACAATTTAGGGAGGGCAGCCACATTCCAGGAAGAAAGAACACTCACAATTAAGATCATCAAGATCTACCCAATGAGCCTTAGAGATTGTAATGTATTCTCTAATCAGGCCCTCTTCACCGGTCTGTGTTAATTGACCCAAACTGAGGTCACAAACCCTAGCCCGTAACAACTTTGAACTTGCATAAAGCCTAAACTGTAATTCATAGGAGGTCAATCACAATTTACAGCAGCAAGTTGAAGCCTTCATGGCTAAGTACCACGAGGATTGTGCAACAGTGAAATGGAGATTGATAGGAAGACTCAAGAAGCATGATAGCAATGACTAACAATTCATTCCTACAACTTGCTTGTGAAGTGGCTGCAATGAGGAATGGTTAGACAGATTTAGTAGGAACTTTAAACTTCTTAACAGTGAAAAACTAACACAACTGAATAAAACCAGGTCACAGGAAACATAAATCCACTACTATTAATCAGAGTTTCCAATTTATGACAGCAATAATGACCAATTAGCACAGTGATTTGCTACGGATACTTGTTTCATCATCAACGGGTTCATGGTTGAGAGTCTGCTTGGTAGCTCCCCACCTAGAGGAAGAGGCCTCAGTATTGGTTTCTCAAATTGGATAAGGATAGCCATATCTGGCATGGGAAGAATAAGAGGCAATACATCTCGATATTTGGACCTACTTTTGCAGCAAAAAGTAAATTAAAAGAATTATCTCCATCAGACTGGAACAGCTGATGATGATCAGTAAAATCAGAATTCTATTGATTTCTGTATGTTAACTTACACGGTTTAGAGACCTAGATACAATGCAAAGGATACACAAAGAAGGAAATAAAATTCCTAAACTAAAGGCATGAAATCAGTCCATACAGGTCAGAGGATCTTAACTGATTTCAGGCCCTAATTTATTGCACAAACACAGGGATTTCCACACTCCCCCCAAGTTGGATCATAAATATTGATTAGATCCAACTCGCATACTAAATCATCATATTGTGGCCCAAAGAGTCCCTTGGTGAAAATATTTGCAGTTTGCTCCTTGGTGGGAACATAGATCATACAAATTACTCCTTAGATCTTTTTTTTGATAAAGTGTCTGTCCACTTCAACATGCTTGGTCGTGTCATGTTGGACTGGATTGAGAGAGACATTGATGGCAGCCTTATTGTCACAGTAGAGCTTGATAGGGAGATCCACTATGATCTATAGTTCTTCTAAGAGATTCTTCAGCCACAGTCGTTCACACATACCTTGTGCCACTGCTCTGAGCTCCGCTTCAGCACTACTTCTGGCCACAACATTTTGCTTCTCACTTCTCCAAATTACTAATTTTCCCCATACAAAAGTACAGTAACCGGTAGTGGACCTTTTGTCCTCCTTTGAACCTGCCCAATCAGCATCAGTGAACACTTCTACATCCTTGTTTTCATTCTTTCTGAAAAACAATCCTTTGCTTGGCGAACCTTTGAGATACCTAAGAATTTTGTATGAAGCCTCCATGTGGTCTTTCTTTGGTGAATGCATATGTTGACTTACCACACCGACAGCAAATGCAATATCAAGTCTAGTGTGTGACAGATAGATTAGCTTACCAACCAATCTTTGATATCTGTCTCTATCTACCGGATTTCCAGCATCTTCTAGTTTCTTTCCTGCTTCAATTGGAGTGTCACTTGGCTTACATCCAAGCATACCAATTTCGGCTAAGAGGTCAAGGGCATACTTTCGTTGAGAGACACTGATTCCTTTCCTTGATCTAGCAATCTCCATCCCCAAGAAGTATTGCAATTCTCCCAAATCTTTTACTTCAAATTCTGATTCTGGAACTTCCTTTAGTCTTTTCATCTCCACAATATTGTCCCCTGTTAAGATTATGTCATCAATATATACAATCAAAATTTTCTTCTTACCATCGTCGGATTGTTGGAGGAACATGGTATGATCTCATTGTGCCTATTGATATCCTTGATTTTTTATCATCCTTGCTAACTTTTCATACCATGCTCTTGGTGACTGTTTCAATCAATATAGCAACTTTTCATACCATCCTTGCAGAGTCCTAAAGGTATTGCCATGTAAACTTCTTCTTCTAGTTCACCATTTAAGAATGCATTCTTGAAATCAAGCTATTGGAGAGGTCAATCCAAGTTCGAGGCCAAAAGATAAGAGAACTCGAATAGTATTGAATTTCACAACTGGTGCAAATGTCTCCTTTTAATCAATGTTGAAGGTTTGTGAAAACCCTTTTGCCACCAATCAAGCTTTGTACCTTTCTACTGTCCCATCAGCTTTGTACTTTAGTGTAAAGACCCATTTACAGCCAACAGGTCACTTTCCTTTTGGCAAGTCCATCACTTCCCAAGTTTCATTTTTCTCCGGGGCATGCATTTCTTCCATGACTGCTTCTCTCCATTTGGGATCCTTTAGAGCTTCCTCAATATTTTTTGGAATTTGTTTACTATCCTGGCTGGAAGTAAAAGCATGAAACTGGGTAGACAAAGCATTATAAGACATGAATTTGGATATGGGATGGAGTACATGATCGAGTTTGTTTCCTGAAAGCAATAGGTAGATCAATATGAGAAGTCTTAGACTTATCTGAATTAGGAGAGGGCTCTTGACTACTTGGAGCTATCACCAAGTCCAACTCTCTTGGTACTTCGGGTGTGAGGTGCTCCTTGTTTCTTGATTTGGGCCTCCTTGAGTAAACAAGTATCTCCTTGTCATCATGTTTTTTTTCATCTCCCCCCAAGTTCAAGTTTCTTCCATATAGAGCATCTTAGATTAAGATGACGTAACTTGTTCAATATATAGATAGACTGTTCAAAATAAAAAAAAAACGAGCTTCACTAGAGTTCTCCCCTAAAGGGCCGTTTTTTGGAAATAAGGTGTTTTCAAAAACAATCACGTCAAGGCTAACAAGTACCTTTTAGGTAGAAGGATCATAGCATATGTAGCCTTTATGAGATGGAGGATACCTAGTGAAAACACACTTAACTGCTCGTGGTTCCAATTTGCTTTGATGATAAGAGTGAACATGCACAAAAGTAGTACAACCAAACACCCTAAGAGGAAGATTTGAAGAAAAGCGGTAGGCATGAAAAGATTGTTGGAGTCTTTGTAAAAGTGTATCAAAAGAGAGGGCGCGGCTAGGCATGCGGTTAATGAGATAGGTAGATGTTAAAACAGTATCCGCCAGAACATTTTTGGCAAGTGAGTAGCAACCATTAATGCACGAGTAACTTCAAGAAGATGTCTATTCTTGTGTTCAGCAACCCCATTTTGTTGCGGGGAGTTAACAAAAGAACTTTGGTGTATTATCCTGTGCTTTTGAAGATAGCCCCTAAAAGGGAGTTGAAGTATTCTATGCCATTATCCATGCACAAAATTTGAATTGGCGTCTGAAATTGAGTTTGAACCATGGAATGAAAGTTGATGAACACAGAGCGGACATCTGTTTTGGATTTCAAAAGGTAAACCCAACATACCCGAGTATGATCATCTATGAACGTAACAAACGATTTTGTGTGAGAATGATTAAGGATACTAAAGGGACCCCACACATCACTGTGAAATAAGGAAAATGGCTTGGAGGGCTTGTACTCTGATTTTGGAAATGAGGTACGATGATGTTTTGTAAGTTCACAAACCTCAGGCCCACTTGAGCCAACTGATGTCGTCTCCTTCAGCATGACTTTTCTCCTCTACTCTTCACGTTGTACCTTAGAAAATACTTCGCATGTCAAAGGCAACGGACATCGCCCTAATATCCTTCCTCGAACATCATCCAGGTCATGATTAAGCCCAGCAACAAATTCAAACACTCTCTCATCCTCCAATCTCTTCTTGTGTCGCACAATGTAGCCGGTACATTCCCAATCTTCTCCTAAACACAAATCTAGTTCCTGCTAGAGTGCTGACATCTCCATATAGTAATCAGTAACTTCCCGATCTCCTTGCTTCATCTGCCAGAGTCCAATCTTGATTTCAAATATTTGTCCTGAATTTTCCAGATCCGAGTATCTCTTGAACTGCATCCCATACATCCTTGGCTGTCAGCAAGAACATGTAGATTTTTCTAATGAAGGGTTTCAATGGAGTTCCACTAGCCACACGGTCACCATGGAATTTTCCGACATCCATTTTGCAGAGATGCAGTGTCGGTTGAGGTTGGATTCTTCGTTTCTCCCATGAGATACCCTAGTTTGCCCTTGCCATCAATCATGAGTTTGATCGTTTGTGCCCATTCATGGAAATTTTTTCCTTCTAGTTTCTCCACCATTAGTTGGAAGGATGAGTCACTCGAACTCATGATGGAAGCACTTCCAACCTTTGTATCGTGAGTTTCAAAGATGACAGAATTTTCTTCTGTCATTGAGCTAGGTCCAAAGGAACCTGCTCTTATACCATAAAATCAGAATTCTATTAATTTTTGTATGTTAACTTACACGGTTTAGAGACCTACATATAATACAAAGGATACACAAAAGAAGGAAATTAAATTCCTAAACTAGAGGCATGAAATCAGTCTATACAGGTTAGAGGATCTTAATTGATTTTAGGCCCTAATTTATTGCACAATCATAGGGATTTCCACAATCAACAAAAGTGGTAGCAAGAGTAGAAAAGCACTGTTCACTCCAACACAAGAAATCAAAATTTCCCATCACAGGACAATATTGTCATGGAAGTAGAGCCACACGAAGCTGAAGACTTAATAATTTTCATTAGTTTGGCACAACTGTACAAACGTAAGAATGGAAAGAAATGAAGTCATTTCCAGTGAAGAAACAAATATCTAATTCCTTACATCCAGTCCGTGCAGCTTCAGTTAGGGGTGAAAAGGGGCCGGGTTTTTTTTTAGTAGTTCGAGCTTGAGCTCAAGTTGAACCTTTTCGAGTCGGGCTTTTTCACTCGAGCTCGAACCAAAAAATGGACTCAAACTTATATAAAGCCGAGGTTGAGCTTGATGAAACTCGGCACCATAAGCCCACGGGCCTAGAAGGCCTTGCCTTTTATCCCTTTGGACCCTTTCCCATCAGGCCTAAGTATAACCCTAACTCCCTTTCTCCCTTAGTCCAATGCCCAGCATTGCAGCCTCAAACTAAATCCACAGTTAGCCACCACCAGACCACAATGACGATGGACGACGATGACGATCGACGCCCGAATCAACAATGATTGCCAACCTACCCTTGATGATGATCAACAACGAGAAAGATTGATGCCTAAATCAATGCCCGAAGCAAATGCCCAAATCAATGACGTGAATGATAGAATCCCGAATTGACACCCGAAGCAGACGGTGGCCATCCTACCCTTGACGCCAGAAACCCAGGTCAGCAGCTTGAGCCTCCAGCGGCAGCTCACAAGTCCTTGGTATTGAGAAATCTGGTTGATCGTAATTTGGATGTTCGTGATTTATCTGGTTGTGCGCTCTATTTGTAGTGTGCTGGGATTAATCCCCCGTTAGTTTGACTGCAGTGGCCTAGAAATCAATGAGGCAACCAGCAAAGGATGGATTATGGTGGCTCAAAAGTCTAACTAAGAAAGATGATGACTCATTTGTGAAGTTCACAGAATCTGGGTAGAATAGCAAAGGATTAGAAAGTTTGGTATAAGTTCTCTAATTTTCCCTTCTTTGGTTATCTATGTAAATAAATTACAAATTCAATCCTCACCTTTCATCTAAGTTGTAGTTAGGGTACTAAAGATTTATATGTTATTCGAGCTTAGCAGGTTTTTGAGCCAAGCTCGAGCCTGAAAAATTGGGCTCAAGTAATTCCAGCTTGAGCCCAGGTAGTACCAAACAGTGAAGAGGCTGAGCTTGAGCCCATTTTCACCCCTAGCTTCAGTTACGCCTGGTTTTATGAGATTGGCTACAGTCAAAAGTGGAAGAGCACTGAGCAAAAACATGCACTATGACATTTACAAATGTTAAATCTCCACGTCACTTTTGTAAGAGAGATAACGAGAAAACAGCAGCCTATAGTGGTCGAAGGGAACCTGAAAAAGAGAGACATCTAACCACAATACTGTAACTTACAGTAAGCTTAACAAATTATGCTCGCAATAGTGATCAATTGATGCAGTTGAGCCGCTGAGTACATCATCAATCGATTCATGATGCACAGTGGCTTTGTAACTTCACACCTGAACTAAGTTTCTTGCTAGTGGTTTCTCAAACTGGAAAAGGATCAGCCAAGTTTGGCATGTAAGCAACAATGCAACCTGACGTTTGAACCTTCTATACGAATCAAGAGAATCACCCAAACCCCATTAGACCAAAACATTTAAAGACTTGACTACTGTAATTAGTTTGGCACAATCATACAATTGTGAAGGAGGATGACAAGAAATTGATTCATTTACAACAAAGACAGAAACATCCAATTTGGAAAATCCAGTTTCTACTGCTTCAATTTAAACCCAAATTTATGCAATTGGCAATGCCTAAATAGAAGAGCATCAACCAAAAAAATAAAGATTCATTCTCACCATAAAGTAGTCCATGTTTCATTTGGATTCAAGGACTTTAGGAATCGGATAAATAACACTGATTGTCCCTAAACTATACCCAATATTGCTTAATCATTATGAAACTATGAATTGTTGCGTCATCATCCTCAAACTACCCAATTGTTGCACCATCATCCTCAAACTACCCAATTGTTGCACCTATTGTCCTGCTGTATGCCAGCCGTTAAAAAGTGACAGAAGTTGGGAAAAAATTGCACAGTTTCAAGACGATTAACTAACATTTTATAGTTTCAGGATGATTAAGCAACACTAGGATGGTTTAGGGGCGACAAGTGTCATTTACCCTAGGAATCAGAATTTGAACGAACAAATATCAAGAAATAAAATAGGCTCCCGGTGGAAATTCATCAAGTCTTTGCCCAACACTAGAGGACAAGCTGCAAGTTGAGGAGGAGAGTAATCTTATATGCCAGAAAACAGCCACCACAAGTATTTCTTAGTTTATTTTGTCAATTCTACTTAAAATCAATGTTTAGTTAGTACTCCCTCCGTCCCGGTTTGTTTGCTCCATTTGGGTTTGGCACGGAGATTAAGAAATGCTAAAAGTATGCATTTTTTTCCAAGTTTACCCCTGTCTCCTTCATTGTCTGCTACCCTAATCTCGTCAGAAAAATTCAGTAGCTCAACAATCCATCCCTACCCCATCTCATCAACTCTGCCTCCTTCGATCTCTTCCGATGGCCTTGCCTTGTCGCCTCCTGCCTCCGATCTCTTAGCATCGTCTCCAACCTCAGTCACGTCGCCTTGATCTTCTCACCCAGCCGCCCATCGGCCATCGCCCTAATCTCCGCGTTCCGATCTTTTCACCCGGTCGCCCGTTCGCCACCGCCCTACTCTTCTCATTCGAATCTTCTCGCCCCATCACCCATCGGCCATCGCCGTAATCTCCTCATTTTGATTTTTTCGCCTTGTCGGCCACTGCCATAGTCTCCTTGTTCCGATCTTCTCGCCCTACCGCCTTAACCTCTTCATGTCGTCACTCGTTGCCTGAGACCTTCTTTCCCGATAATCCGCTGCCCCGATTTCTTGTTGCTCGCCGCCCCGATTGCCAGTCGTGACCACGCCGGCAATGACCAACAAGGGCATTAGAGAAACAGAACAAGAAGAAAACGAACGAGGGTGAAGTAGAATAGATGGGGAGGGGTATAATTGTAAAGTTATCTAGTAAAATTTACTAAAAAAGGAAATGGTGCAAAGAATTTGAGACGACCCAAAAAGAAAAATGGTGCAAAGAATATGGGACGGAGGGAGTATTTACTTTGTCATGTTTAGTTCTAGTCAAGGTGTTAAATACCGTTACGCTAGATATACCACCCTGAATTTTTAAGATATACCGCATGGCAATACCGCGCTGCATACTGTTACCATTTTCACAAAAAATAAATGTTAGAATATTATTTTAAGATGACATAATTTATTTAATAATTTATTCACATTTTATATGTATTCTAATTTTTCTCATCATAATTTGTCAAATATAAATAAAATATATATGATAGAAGATCTTTTTTTAATACAAAAATATAAAGAAAATGTTATATGTGGATCAAAATAAATAATACTAAAAAAAACTAATTTATTGATATACTACAAATATAAATAATACCATCGATATACTATAAATATAAATAATACCATCAATTAATTTTTTATATTAATTAAGAAAAGTAACAAAAAAAATTAAAAGTAAATGTTTATTTTATGATGTGTATTATTTTTATTTTAAAGCTTTATATATTTATAATATTTTGATGTAAAATAAAAAAAATAAAAAAAATAGGCACAAAAAATTAAATACCGCAGTACGTACCACGCGTTATTTGCAATATACCGCGGTTTTTTGACAAAATACATATAAAAAGTGCGCAGTATGCGGTATACTGCAAAATACCACGGTATACCACATGATAAAATGACAAAATGAGAAAAAATTTATACCGCATACCTGCGGTAAGTGGTATACAAACCAGGTAAGGGCTTATTTGGCAATGATTAAAAAAACACTTATTTCCCTTATGCTTCCTTTTGTTTGCTGACATGTTGCATCATCTAAAAAAGCTAACATCCTATTCATCACAAAAACATTTTTACAAAATTTTTCAAAGGTACTTATTTAAAGAAAAAAAATCCTCTGAAAATATTCCAAAAAAACTGTGAGAAAACAAATTTCTGTGTGGTGAAAGTAAATAAAAGAAAATAAAAAAATTAATTTGTGTGAATGGTTTTGTTCTTGTTATCTTTCATTCTCTCTATTAGCCTTTAAGACCATAGGTTTCTCTCTAAGGTACCCTCATTTCAAAGACCAACATATGACATAAAGGCAAGAAGATTAAGAAGCTCCAGCAAGACTTTGAGTTCGATTGCTTAGTCAATTGACCCAAAACAAGGTCAGAGACCATTTGTCATATTAGCATGCATAACTACTCAATCATCCATAATCTTACCCAAGAAGCATAAAGTGTATAATCCTAGAGTCAAACAACATCTTCCAGAGGATCCAACTGAACAGAATCAAAAGCCTAGTGACGAGACTAATCTGTCCAATTAAATGAATAGGGAATGTTTTAATACAACATGCATAATAAAGAAGTAGCAAGACATCAAACATCACTTGCAGAATTTTACTAAGTAAATGCTGATAGAAAATATGATTGTAAATGACAGAAACTTTAGGTTCCAATAGACAAATTATATGGAAACATAAATAATAATAATAATAATAATAGTAATAATAATAATAACAACAACAATAACAATAACAGCAATACTAACAATAACAATAGTAGTAGTAGTAGTAGTGCTAGTAGTAGTACTAGTAAAAGAACCTTACAATTCAGCAGAAATGTAATCCATCCTCTTCCGCACATTTGCATTAGCTTCAGCAAGATCTTGCTTCACTAGCACTGGACCAATCAACTTATACACATTTGCATCCTCATTCAATAAATCCAACTCCTGAAAACTCAAAATTTACAGGTATGCCTAGTCATTATTGATTTAATAGCCAAGAAAGTGCACTAATCATAAAGAAATGATGAAAATAAATGACCTTTAGGACAAGCTCATTCTCTCCCAGCTGGATTGTGTATTTCTTCCTCACTTGGTGATTCTTCGCAATATCTGTTACAGCAAATAAATCATCAGGGTTTTCATGTTTTACACCCCTGCATTAGTGGGCACAAGAGGGCTATTGCTTACCTTTCTGGAGTTTGCTGAGATCATTAGCTTTATTTTCAAGATCACGCTGCAGGTCTCGAAGAGCAGTGGAGGAGGAACTCATTTTTTATCTGTCATTAAGAAAATGTGCCAAGTTTTCAACATCTGGTAGTTAGCATTCTAAGTAAATTATCTATCTCAGGAGCAAGACAAACACCAGAACTCATGCATTTAGATAACCCACGTCAGATATATAACATCATACAGAAAAATGCAAATCAATCACAGAAGCACCAGAATGACAGGGTACAGACTTCCATGGCAACTACTTTAAACACCAGTAATAGAAATTAAAATGGGTATCATACAAACCAACTGCCACATACAATGCCATTCCCTATACAAGCACAAAAGGTCAAACACAATTTTCCTTTCTGAACACAGATTTTCCAATTATCTATAATCCCAAGAAGACTAGAACCCAGCCTCGCCTGAAGTAGCAAACAATGGCTTCCAGTGGAAAGACCAGTTTCCACTAATGAGCAAGTTTTCCTTGGAGCAGGGAGAATGTACGCAAGGATCAGAATAAGCACCTAAGGCTTTCATCGATGAAGTCATCAGTTTGATTGTTGCCAATATTCTAAGCTATCAAAATAACCGAACTCCACATATAAACCATATTCAAGCCAAACCAAAACAACCAAAGTTTCATATCGGATCATGTTGCAAACTTGCAATTCGATGTTTAGCAACAATACATACATCTTTTCCGTCTAACTAATTGAGTAAACTGTGTGTTACTAGAGCAAATGCATAAGACCCTAATGTTACTACGATTCTAGCAAATAGAACTTCGAATTCCAATCTTCTAGCAGAAGGATTAAGGAGTTCATCAGAAATTCATCTGATTCCTAGCTAAGGAGTCAAATTAAACCTAACATGGAACAATTGAGCGAACCAAAAAATAGAGGGGGCAGTATCTTCAGACGGCGAGACAAAGAACAAAGCTCGCGGCGGAGGGGCTTCGACGGCCGTAACGACGGTTGCTGATGAGGCGAAAAACAGCGGTTGGAAAGATATCTCTCGTCTCGTCAGTGTGAGCCGTCGTGACTTGTGACAAAGCTAGGAAGAATTTAGTGTGTCAGTATTATTGGCACTGGCCAGCGGTGGGTCGTGAGCTGCTTGACCAACGAGAGTAGGGCTGGGAACGAGGGAGCCCCTTATAACAGTTTGAATTAGGCTTGAACTTTATTTTTTTAGTATTAAGTCAGGTGAGATTTGAGCCGACGTTTAATCTGTGTTACTGGTTCAAACTCTTTACAAGTTAAATTTTGAGTCTGGTACCATTTAATTTAAACTTCTATTAGATCTAACAAACCTAATTTTTTAATATGAAAATAACATTTATTTTATTTTTAGTATACCTCAACCCTAAAATGTAATATACTTAAATTGAGCTTGAACCTTAAATTGAGTTTAAATTTAGCTTGGTATCTATCGAGCCAATAAGCTAAGCTTGAACTTTTTTTAGTCGAGCTTCAAGCCTTGCTTTTTAAGCTTGTCGAACTCGAGCTTGAAACTAAGCAGAGCTAATTCTTAACACGCCAAGCTTCGGCCCTAGGGTATTCAAGCTCGCTTGACTAGTTTCCTCCCCTAGGAGAGTTGGTCTTGGAAACAATATACATATATCAAAATAAAATTGGATTAAATACCAAATTTACCACTTAAAAGTATAGAAAGAACTAAACTTTCCATCAAACTTTCAAAAAGTACTAAATCTTATATTAAACTTTACTTTTAAGACCAAATTTACCATCGACGTTACAAAAATTAGCATATTTGTCACTCTTTTGTTAAGTGACCGTCAAATTGAAAGAAGAATATAACAATTTTAGTCCTTGGTTCTTTATGTTTCTTCTACTAGTACTTAACTTTTCCCATCTAGTGGTCATGTCATCTTCTTCAAAAGAAGAAAGACCACTTCCCCGCCAGCAACGTCATCCAGCCACCACTCTGCCACTATACACTCTTAAACTTATGAGCCCTTGTCTCTGAGCTGCCGCACCCATCATGCAAGCACAACCTGAGCTCCAGACTCAACTCACTCATACTGGACTCAAACCACTCCCTGAAAAAATCAATTCAGTAGAAGCTAATAGATCCTTTACTTTCAATGGAGATTGCCAGATAGTATACTGCAATAGTATTTAATATGAAATTATACTTATCACAAGTTCAAAGTGGCAGTTGATGACTTTTCCTAAAAAAAACCTTTTGAAGTAAGAATAGAAATTTTTTTTGGTACATGAGCCAAGAATAGGAATTTCTCAAAATCATTACTATTTTTTATTTTATCTGTAACTATTGCAATAAGAAACTGAAAGATTCTTAATTCGATCTATTAGGTAAACCCCCCTAATTTACCAGTCATTCATTAATTGAGATTTATTTAAAGCAACACTAATTTTCCATTCAAGCTCTTGATATCAAACTTTGTATATACCTTCTTAGTTTCTTCTTAATGAGCATCTTTGCCTAGAAAATAATAAAGGAAAAATAAATAAAAAGAAAAAAATAATCAAACCAACCTTGAAGTAAGTATATACAAAAATGGCTTTTCAAGATAATTTAAATTAACTACAATAAGATGAGAAAGACATTGATGAAGTGAAAAGGTGAAGTGGTGGAGGAGTTAACCTTGCAGAGGATAAAGATGAAGAAATCTTCGAGCAATTGGTTAAAGAAGATGACATGATCATCAGATAGGCAAAGTTAAGGCAATAGTAGAAGAAATGTGAAAAATAAATGAACAAAATTGTTATTTTCCCTTTCATTTGATGGTCAATTGACAATAGTGGTAAATTTTGTCTAAAAAATAAAGTTCAGTATTAAATTTTGTACTTTTAAAAGTTTGACGGTAAATTTGGTCTTTTCAATATTTTTAAGTGGTAAATTTGGTATTTAACCCAAATAAAATTTTATAGTTTCTAAATCATAATTTTCAAAAATTTCTAATAAATATTAGTAGTATACAATTTGATTCAAATAAAGGTTATAAAAGATCAAGAAAAGTAATTATATTTTTTTAATAACCAAAATGATGACTATCACTGAATTCTGGCCTAGAGAATGCATGAAAACCTGCAAGGGAAGCCACATTAAAGGTGCCAAGGAAGAAGGTCCCTGGGAGGACCCTCTAACACTCAAATCAATGATGGTTAAAGAATGAGGATTATAAACAACATACCTATTTTCTTCAACTAGTTATCCTCTTTATAGTCAAAAGCTCAAGCTTGTTGGCAAGCATGGATTCCATGGCAAAGATCATGAGAAGAACCACAAAAAATTGGAAGAGCCATGGATTGTTGGATTAAGCCCACTTTCCCTATTTGTGAAAAGTTTTCCCATGATAAATGAATGTGTGTTCAACTAGATTTAGGCTATCAAAGAAATTACTAGGACTAGTGGCATTTGAAGCTTGATATACTATCTAAAGCCCCAATTTGAAGCCGAAATGTGAGATCTTTTTGTGAAGCAAATTGGGCACCCTGTGTTTCAAGGTGCATGTAACTGTTCAGAGAGGTACTTTATTAATAAAGATGAATGAGGCAAAAGAGTTTCTACGGTTCCAACCAATGATACATATTGAGGGAAGACTGGGCCCCTACCAAGGACTCTTGTGGAGGAGTTAAAGATCCATACTAAGAGTGCATATGTAGGAAAAGCTAAGTCCCTACTAAAGGTGCACGTAGAGAAGATAGAGGTACCTACTAAGAGTGCATATGGAAGGAAAACTAAGTCCCTAGCAAATACATATATTGAGGATCCTACTTTTGCACCAATTAAGTCCTTTACCCGTGTGGGTCCTAGATGGAGTAAATAAGTATTCCAATAAGATCCTTTAGAGAGAAAGAGAAAAAGATGCCAGCAAGATAATCTACAAAGGTTTTTCTCGAAACTGAAACAATTATCACTTAAAAATGCAAAAAAAAAAAAATGAATTGGAGAAGGAATTAACATTTGTAGGGATGTAAGTTACCTATGATTGGCACTTGTGAGCAATTGTTGATAAGATATGCAATGGTAAGAGGTTTCACATTTTCTTTTTTACTCAACACGTGATCTCTACACAAAATTTTAAATTATCAATCTCTTCAAGTCTTCATAGCAATTTTGATAGGTTAAATGGTGATGAAATTGCCATTTATTGTTCAATGTCAAAAATAGGAGTTTTTGTTGGTTTCATTTTCTATTACTTTAATAAATTCTAAGAACCCTACTTTACCTATTTTATTCAATAGGAGGTTTTTTCTCTACCACCTTGTTTAAGTTTTGCTTTCTTTCCCTTTGGTCTCCCTTACTCAGATTAAAGGGCTGGAGTTTTAGGTGCTTTATAATTTCTTGGTAAATTATACAAAACATTTTTTTTGAAGATTATATGTCATTCAAGAATATTAAAGTCTATAATCATGAACAACAATTTAAAAATAAGAAGAATCAATTCTAGCATCAAGTTTTAGAACTATGTCCAAGTATAATAATAAAAAAGGAATGACAACTAGCCATCCTAAAAATCCAAAGTAACATAACAAACTAATGCAAATGTCAAGTTTTACAACTAAATCCATATCAAGAGAATGAAAAGAGTATGGCAACATGTCATCTCAATTGTATCAAGTAACACAACTAAAGTATTAGAAATGTCTAAAGCTCCTGCCTTCACGAATTTTCATTTGCCAAAATATTATAAAACAAATAAGTAAAACATAAACAAAGATGATCAACACTTGCCAAAGTATTATGATCAGACATAAACATTTCTTCAATATGACAAGTATGAGTCTTTCCTTTTATTTTCTCAAAGTAAACTTTCCCACAAAAATTTTTCCTAGTTAACTTGGTTATTTTATGATACAAAAAATCATCCAATTAGGTGAAGAAAATGAACCAACTAGCTAACCCTCAATCCCGAACTGATTGGGTTCAAGAACATGAATCTTGCTTCTTTAGCTTTTTTTCTCACTTTATACCCTTACAGTATTCATGTATGCAATATTGCATCTCTTATTCCACACTGGAAATGACAAGACCATTGAAGATGTCCTTTTCTTTTGTTTTCACATGGGGGTAAGACTATATCATATGGGCATTTATTTAAAAACTAAGGCCAATGAACTTTAGTCAATTGGCAAGGGTGATTTGTAACCTATATAATGCCCAGAAAGATATATATAAGTTTGGCATCAATTTTCCTTATTCAACCATTTTAATTTTTTCAAAGCTAATAAAAGCCTTCCTAAGGGTATTCTTTTACTTCATCTTTTTTCTTTTTCTTTTTCTTTTTTATTTTGCCTTTTGATAACCATCTATTTGCCCTTTTTCTAATGCATAATGATAGTTGAATCTTCATGAGTCTTCAGGAAAACATATTGCTGAAGCCAAAAACATTCATGTAGATGAATGAGATGATTAAATCAACATCTATAATCATTAGATTCCCATGCTTCTATCAAAATCTAAACATCTATATATAGCCCCCATTGCCAAACAGGGTTTTTTTTTTTTTTGTAAAACGACACTCATAAATTGCAATTTCAGAACTTTTAGCCATAAGTTCAATCCAGATTCAGTAATTAATAGAAAAAAATGATGGAAATTTGAAGCCAATGTTCTTCAACATTAGCATGTTTAGTAACTTTCAACTCTCACCAAAAAAAAAGGAAAGAAAACTAACACTTGAGGCTGAGGGGTAGTCAAAAAAATCTCAATAAGTAGTTGTTCAACTTCAGTTTAGGAATCCAAAATTTTAGTAGGTAGTTGTTCCATCTATAAATTTCTAACTGTAAATAGATGAAGTAGATTGGAGCTTGGAAAAATACACTGGCTTTGGGGGTGTCACCGTTGATGTTAAGATTTGGATGTGTCATCGTCATAAGGAAACTTTGGATTAGAAGAACGAGGGTCACCGACTCACAGCTAATTTTGTTGATGGTCACTAGGGGTGCGCTTAAGTTTTGGGAATTTTGTGAAGGAATGGAAATTTAGATTGGAAGGGTGAAGGTTGTAAATAATTAGGTATTTGGGTAGCCTAGGATTTGGGAATTAAAAAATGTAAGGCCTAGGCTCATTAAGACTTAGGATCAATAGGATATGTGAGGCCTCTTAAGCCTGACATGGTATAGGGCCGAGTATTAGTCAGCTAAAGCTCAACCCCTTAAGCTTTGGGGCTCAGTTTCAGACTCAAGCTCAAGCTTAAGCTCAATAGGGCCAGGCTCGATAAGCCTCAATTCGAGCTTGAGCTCGAGTTACCCGATAAATTCCCTACTCATTTACACCTTTAGTGTCATTACTCTCCTTAAGAAAAGGAAAAAGCCTCAGGAAGAGGCTCGCTGAGGCAAGAAATGTGTAGTTAACACCAGCCGTAGCAGGCCATCTTCCTCTACTTTCTACTAGGTAGGTGACGATCTTTCCTCTAGCTATCATTGCTCATTCGATTCCTATTACTCCACCATGGGTGCCATCCACACTTATTAATCTCAATGATAATAAGCTTAAGTTGGTGTATATGAAGAAAAAAGCTTAGGGCCTACCTTAGATGAGATGACGTCATGTAATGCCTATTCATCTTATTTTGGTAAGGATTTCAATATATTGGCTGTCTTCTTCCTCAATATCTTTCAAAATATTCTAAGTTTTTTTCTTCTTTAAAAAAGATACTTCTAAACCCCTAGCTAGCTGAAATGGGTAAGGCCCACTTTTTCCTCTACGAGAAGCCACACTGCCAACCTCACCCTTTCTATAAAGGTTGCTCTCCAGGGGGATCAAACTTTTGGGGTTTTGCAACAACCTTCTTTCATGTAGGACCAAATTGACACATGCTTTTGCCCCAAAAAATTAATGCCCAAATAGGAAGAGGCTTAGTGGAAGCTTATAAGTAAGAAAATGATATCATAAGAAACCTTTTTCTTATGGCTTAAGCATTAGGGGATACTAGAAGGTAATGGGGATCTTCACTAATGGGTCTTAGAATGACTCTTCCTCCTCGGGGACAATCAAATCTTAGCCTATGTCCCTAAAGGGGATGGCATTGCCTCGAGGTCTGTAGCAGCCAATCTCCGCTCCATAAGTTTTTGGCAACAATCTTCTCCACTTTAGATTTGACTATTCTTACTAACATTTTCCTTCTGTAAGTATCATTGGTGGCTTTTAGGGTCAATGAAAGGTGCATTCTACAAGAGAACCATTTTGACAAGGTAGCAGCATTTGCAGGCAAGCTTTAAAGGGAGATGACCCCTTTAAAATAAAGATCTTAAACTAGGTCGAGATGAGGGCAAAGAGGGACTCACTCAAGCAACAATTGTAGTCCTTGATAGAACTTACTGAGAAGCATGATGCCCAAGTAAACCAGCAACTAATCACAGTCAATGGGTACCAGATAAAGATGACTTGTTCTAAGAAAGGAAGCGAAACGATCTAGGGCCTTATAAAGAAACTTGGGAAGAAATTTATGGGAATGATTTGAGGTCCAATCCTAGCTAAAAAGCCTTAATGAATGCTTCATCACCTTTATTGATTTGATCACCAAGGTCAAGAAGTTTACCTCAAAACTAACTGAAGGGTGAATGAGCTAAAGTTGGCAAACAAGAAGCTTAGCAGTAGCTTGGCAGCAGTGCCTTTTGGGAGTATTATAAAAGCTTTTTAGCTTGTCATTACTAGATGAAGTGAGTCAAGTCTAACCTCGACCTTTTTTTCTATGAGCCTTTGATGCCCCTGGTGAGGATTTTGAAGGTTAGAAGTCGTTCAATAACAAGCTTGGTGCACCCTCTGTAGATGAAGAGGTCATTGTTTCTTCATCTGGCAAAGAAAATAAGGACATGTTCTAGGCCAAGTATTTTTGTAACTTTGTAATCTTCTGCATTTCAAAAACCTTAATGAAATTTTTTATTTCATATCTATTAAGTGCTTTTTCTTTTTCTTTGAACTCCTTGATTTTCTTTTTCTTTGAACCCTTTTAAGGCTTGTTTGGATCATCAATGCTTTACTCTTATAGTTAGAATTGATGGGTCATTGACTTCCTTTGAGCTTACCCTTAGTTTTAGAATTTAGTGTTTGTTAGCCTCATCGGGGCTTTAGCCCTTGTTTTCATCATTTTGGGGCCATTTGGCATCCTATGACTTAAACCTTGTTTAACATTTTCTAAACACAAGCACACTTCCTACCCTTAACAACCTCATGAAATTATGTTTCCTTGTTGTTAGGCCCTCAAATAGGTCTGCCCAACTTAACAGCAACTAATTCATCAAATGGGGACTTTAATACTTTTAAGTTAAGAAAGGTTATAGATAATCTAAATAGTAGTTGCTCAATAAATTTTGACCATAGGAATTAAAATTTTCAAAGATGCCCCACCTAACTTTTTTACTTATAATAAATGGGTCATCCTAGTTAGAACTTTAGGCACTATGCCTTAGGTTTCTTCCAATCAACTTACACATTACAAGAACCATCCTTCCAATGTAAAATGGCTTTGCCTTTACTCTTGCATTATGAAGTCGGGCCATTTTTTACCTAAGGGTGCTTAAATAGACTCTATGTTCTCCCTTAGTTTTTCAACAAAGACCATTTTAGCCCTAAAGCTCTTTTTATTGTAAGTCATCCAAAGATCAGAACTGGCTTGGTAACTAGCCTTTGTTCCATATACCAATGTGAACTGGCTTCTCTTGTTGGCATTTTAGGGGTCATCTTGTAATCCCATAGTACACTTTAGAGCTCTTCTATCAACTTTATCACTTGGCCAATTCTTGACCCTTTTTTTATGGTATGATTGGTGACTTCTAGTTGTCTATTAATTGCTGATGAGTGACTGGGGTAAAGTATAAACGTATACCCTTTCCTCAGTAAACTTCTATACCTAAGCATTGTCAAGTTGCTTTCTATTGTTAATGATTATGGCTCGTAGGCACCCAAATCGGCACACAATATTCCTCCAGCAGAATTTTATCATCTGAGCAGCCATTATCAACACCAAGGGTTTGCCCCTAACCCACTTAATGAGATACCACAATGACAATATAGTACTTGACTTATCAATGAGCAATAAGTAGAGCGCCAACCAAATCTAGTCCTCAAACCGTCAATGGCAGATCTACATGTAAGATAAGTTGGCCCATGAATCCTTATTTTCCTATGAAATTGTTAATAATAAACATATAATTCAAAAATTGAACTTCCTTTAATCTATTAATGGACCCTCGCAATTTTCATAACATTTAACGAAACAAAAAACAAGCCTTTGTTACCTAAAAAATACAAAAAAAAAAAGGTCAGATTCTCTCTACGAATGATTTTCTAAAAGCAAAAGTCCTACGCCTACCCTTAAACTTTCATATATTTTCCCACCTAAACCTTGAACAATTCTCACGTCTCTTTTCTCTTCAAACATGTGAAAAAATGAGGAGTTAGTCGACTACAAGATTGGCAATGGGTCAATAAGAAAGAAACACATAAGTCTAAGAGGTAAACAAGAACTTTCTCATTTAAATTCTATAGAGAATACATATCTCATCATCTATTGCCACAATTTATATATAATCTTATAACTATAGTTGAAGCTGTTTAACTAATAATAGAAAAATAGATGCAAAATCTAAGTATATTTTTCATATTTTCTTTTAAATATCATTTTTCATCATTTTTTTATATTTTAATTTTTAGGTTTTATTATATGATTTTATTATTTAGTATTTATCTATGTAAATTCCTAGATCTATCACTACAAACAATAAAGGGACATAGAGAATTAAGTGAAATAGATTCTAATGAAGGCACCCTTTGAATTCAAGTATTAAGTTTGCACGAATGGAACCATTGTACAAAATCTCTAATGTCCTTTCTGATTATTAACTAAAAGTACCATTGCCTCAACACCTTATGTGCTAGGGCGTTTAATCTAATGTTGGCTCCACAATCACTCTCATGGACCTTGTTGAAGGCTATGAGCCACTCAACAATCATCAAACACTTATTTAAGGGTAATGATGATCCCTTTCTATACTATACTTATCGATCATAAAAAATCAGCCTAAATAGACCTTTAATCTCTTGTGTTCTTCATGGGTTCCATCCACTTGACAAATTTCTAAAAAGTGTTGAGTTTGCCTTCTCTAATTATCATCTTTTAAGGCAATCCTTTATGAAGAAATATAGGTCACAAGCTTAATTAACTCTTCTACAAGGCCTCTTCTTTGCCTTTGAATAGAGCATCTGCCTTTGTATTCCTTACCCGTAAGAATTTTTTCAACTTGTACATGATCAAATAACTTGATCAACTATTTAATCAAGCTTAAATACTTATGAAGTATGGGATCTTTCACCCTTGCCATCTTATTTGCGTGAATAATAATGAGTTAAGAATTACTATAGACCAATAACCAATGTACCCCGCTTGAGTAGACATCTTCAGTCCCATGATGAAGGCCTTCTATTTGGCTACATTATTGGTGATTGCAAATTGGATTTTGACCATTAACGCATCCTCCATGCATAAGGTTCCTTTTAAAACAGCCCTTGATCCCTAGTGGTTTCATATAGAGGCTTTGTTAACATATAACCCTAAAAGGGGGCATTATTTTGGTCATTTGAAATAAAGCTCTCTTAACTGGGACATTTCTAGTACAAAGTCTTTTAATAGTTGTAATTTTATATACCTTGTGGTTTTGTACTAACTATTAAGCTCCCCCAACTCTATGCACCATTTTATCAGCCTACCTGAATGATTTGGCTTGTGAAGGATATCTTTAAGTAGGAATCCAATTTGGATGACTACAAATGCACGTAAAAATACAAGGTTAGCTTATTAGAAGCTATTACCACTGTAAACAGAACCTTATGGAATAGTGGATACCTTGACTCCACCCCATATAGTGTCTTTCTAATTTAGGAAACATGCCACTACTATTTCCCTTCTTTTCTCACCAAGATTGCACTAAAATGACCTCTTATTTACAACAAGGTACAAAACCAATGAGTTACCAAGCCATGACTGCTTAAGTGTTAGGAGGTGTTTTCAGTACATTTTGATTGGCCAAATCCATCCTTGTATTCATTGGTCCATTCAAACTCTGAAGCCTTCTTGAGAATTAAAAAAAATGATTGAACATGTCTTCAAGACAAAATGTCCAAAGGCTAGAAATCTCCCCCTAATTTTTGAATACCCTTTATGTCCTTAGTGTTTGGCATCTTCAGGATGGCATCAATCTTGTTCGGGTTTCCATTGGGCCCTTGTCAAATACTATGATTCCTAAAAACTTCCTTACATTGACCCCAAACAAGCAACTCTTCAACTTAAGACGTATATTAAATTACTGCATACATTGAAACTTCTCCATTGGATCCTTAAAGTGTTAACCCAAGGCTATACTTTTCATTATCACATTATCCACATTAACCTCTATATTGTGGTCTAATCTAAAATTATTTTATTCATTAGCCTCTAGTAAGTTATTCCACCACTCTTCAACCTATAAGGCATACTCTAGTAACAATGTACCACCTTCTCAATTATCAAGGCAATGTTCTCCTCATCATTTGGGTTCATCTTAATTTAGTGGTACCCAATGAATGCATCTATAATGGCTCGAACCTTAAATTAAGATGTAGCATCAATAGGCTGGTTAATCGATAGCATAGGATAAGGATCATTTGGGCAAGCTCCATTAACATTTGTATAATCCACGCAAGGTAGTCAGCACCCTCATTGTTGGCCAAGACCATATTGGCCAACCACTGAAGATAATGAACCTCCCATGTGATCCATGGCTTCAAAAGCCTTTTGACCTCTCCTTTAATAATTTTTTTCCTTGGGGGGCCATATTCCTTTTTCTTTTGTTGCCTTACAAAGCCAACGGTTTTGCAACTTATGGGTGATGACCTTGGGGTTTAGTCCTGGCATGTCATTAGGGGACCATGCAAAAATATCTACATGAGCCTTACAAATTCAATAAACAAAATTTTTACCTCCCAAGGAAGCTCTTTCCTAATTTTATCACTTTTTCAGAGGCTAAGTCCTCCTCTTTGGATCCTTTTGAGATATGCAAACTGGTCTCATTTTCAATAGAATGCGCATTCTTCCTTTTCTTTAGATCATTTATTGATGGTAATTCCCGAGTACTTGGGGACTCTTTCAAGCTTGCTATATAGATCCTTCGAACTAAGTCATGATAAAAAAAAATAATTACATCCTTTAAAGGGGTTGCAAAGATTATAACCACTTTATATATAGTTGTATACGAAATTGTAGTTGAGTAGGTCTCACCAATAATGCAATATAGCCATATGGATGTCCAAGATGAAAACTTTGTCACTTAAGAATTGCAAACCGTACTTCCATCTTAAGTTGTCCAAACTAACATTAGAGGTAACTCCATAGTGCTTGAAGTAGGGACTTTATCCTTCCCAAATTTAAAGGTAATGCCAAAAATGGGGACTAAGGGGACTTCTTTAACCCTTAATTTGTCTAAAAAGGAATAAAATAGGACAGAGGGATTAGTTGTGTCTAGGTACACTCACTACACATCAAAGTTGTTAAAGTGGGTAGTTATCAAGAAACTATTCGCATGAAGGAATATGGCGTGTAAGCATCAACCCGGGTTAGGACATTCCTTAATTCCAGTGCAATTTCTCTACATTGCCTTTTACCTAAAAACAACAAACACCCTTTATGATCACATGAATGATCCCAATATAGGGCCCTGGATTCCTGTACTTATCCCTCCTGCTAAGCCTTTATGGCCTCTCCTGACATCGTTTGTGATCAATGTCCCTTTCATTATCATCCTTTATTTGAGGCCTATTGTTTAGCTTGCTATAAGAGGATATTCACCTTCTTAACTTGCCCTTTTCAACAAGCTCCTCAATGAAATCTTGAAGCCTCCAACAGTCTACTATGTCATGTCCTTTGTTCTTATGATAATGATAATACTTCTTCTTATTGCAGGCCACCTTTTGAGGGAAAAGGCTGTGACCACTTGGTAACCTTGTTCTATGTCTCCAAGGCCTACAAAATATTACCTTTAAATATTGTAATGGTGTATACGATGTCTCTAATCCCTGATCCCTTTTTCTAGTAGGGTTCCTATTGTCTTTTAACCTAATTAGTCCTTATGAATCATTTTTTGTAAGTGTAGCTAGTTTAGCTCCTTGGCTTGCATGTCACAGGTGGCATGATCTAGAAACTCCATAATGTTCAACACAGAATTTTCATGCAGATCTTATGCTAACCTAGAATCCTGCAACAAACCCTAAGCTATAACAATTATATGGACTTCAGGAGAAAGGTCATGTTCTTGGATAGCTTCCACATTGAAACATAAGATGTAGTACCTCAAGGATTCCTCCTTCCTTTATCTTATCTTAAGTAGGCAGGCTGCCATTTGAGAAATAGGCCAGGTCCCTAAGAAGTGTTATAGAAAAGTCTATAATAAACCTTAAAATGATTGGAACTGCTGACCCCTATTTATCCTAAACCAAATCACAACAGCCCACATAAGGTTGAAGACTCTACACATGGTAGTATTTATGGCCCTCTCCAACCTCATAGAAGTAATATACCTTTGTAGATGGTTAACAAGATCTGCAAGTCTATCATATGTATTAATCTTAGGCATCCTAAGACCCTTAAGGGTTGGGGCACATTGATTTCCTCAGTGAATGGCTCTTAGGAGAAGGACTTGCAGCCTCTGTAAATGCATCTTTATCCGATCCAATATTTTAAGGACTGTGTTTATATCACTTACCTCTAGTCCTTTTGAGCGAGCCTTGGACCCCTTTAACAAATCCTTTGGAAGGAGCCTTATCCTAGATGACTCTCAACTACCTTCTCAGATTCTCTAGAAATTACCTTCATGATCTCTTATTGTATTATGACTCTGTGCCTCTTAAATAAGTCTTCTTAGAGGGCTTAGAAATGGTCGAGGGCTTTTCCCATTTTTAGGTCTTGAAGAGGCAAGAAAGGTTATTCTCTAGTGTTTTTTTGCTTATGTTCGGTCCTTGGGGATTCTCAACTTAATCTCAAGGATTCAATCATTTTTCAAAGACACAATCATCATCCGAGTGACGATTGTGGTTACATCAAGATCATCGTGTACCCACCATATCTTCCCTCAAGCAATTCTAGATTGATAGCAAAACTACCAGTGGAGTCAATAAAGAAGACCTTAAAGTATTGGCCAACATGAACCAAGATCTAGATACGTGCAACCAAAGATAATATCAAAGCTCCAGAGTGTTTCTTCAGGGAAAATCATCTAGTGATTAGGTTAGCTCTTAAGACTACACGAAATACCTACCAGAATAAGGTTTGTCGTATTGTGAGCACCCTCAATCTCAGTAGTCAATTGAGCATAAGTGCAATTATTGGCATGGTCTCAAGCGAATCTTCATGCTAAGGTGTAGGAAAATAGAGTTGATACCTTAGTTTGAAAAATGGGTAAAAATCAAGGAAAAACCTAATTTGACTCCAAAACAATAAAAAGGGCGAATTTTGAGTAAAAACCAAACATTTTTAGATGAAGGATTGGATGCAAGTTGGGAAGGTGTTAAGCACCCAACTCACCTGAAATAAGCTTAAACAAGCAAAAACCAATTATTAGTATCACAAAAGTGCATGCTTGTGTTAAATTTTATACAAGAAAGAGAAGGTTGATTTTAGTTATTAGGCTTAGGCTTGGGCTGAACTCCCCAGCTTCCTACATACCTAGGTGTGAGTTAAACCCAAGTCCAAGCCTAATAATTAAAATAACCACTTCATCGACCATATAGGTAATCAAGTTAGTGTTAAATAAAAAAGATAAAATTAAATTAAAATAAATACAAATTAGAATGAAAAATAGAAGTAAATCAATTTAACAAAATTCTAAAAAGACTCAATTGACTCAAATACTAATCCTACATGAAAAGTGATAGTGAAACAATTATTGGGAAAAAAATAAGCACAAAGAAAAAAAATAAGAATATTTTAGTATAGAACACTATAAAAAATAAATAATAAAATAAATCCAAATTAAAATAAACTTTAATTGACTAAAAAATGGCTAAAATTGATTAGAGAAGAAAAAACATGAAAATTGTTAGTCAACTTGACTAAAAAATGTTAATGAGTATGATAAATGGGATGCTGTTAGTGACAAACTGCGAAGAAAACAAAAGCAAAGGCTGGTTACTCAAACGAATAAAATAAGTATAGAAGGACAAGGGTCTCTCAGGAATCGTCCAGGTTGGGTTTCATGTTGGATCGGGTTTTGCGGGTTGGACAGGTCGCGAGACAGGTTTCTCTTTTATTCTTCTCGCGGCGACGATGGATGGGTGATCAGGCGGCTGGAGTGTCTCTAGGAGGACAAGTGGCGACCGGTAATGGCGGGTTATGGTGGACCGTGGCGTGAACCAGGTTGTGACAGGACGTTCCTCCCCTTGTTTTGGCATCGCCGGTGAAGGGTGACACCTGGGATAAGTAGTTCTGCTCTATGAGGGGTGACGACGGGGGACAATAGTGGCTGACGGTGCTGGAGCGATGGCTGAGGCACTGCAATGATGGCGGCAGAAGGAGCAACTTAGGGTTTGGGGGGCAGGGTAGCAAAAACTCAGGGGCCAAAGCTACTATTTTACATTTTTTAGCTAGAAGGCTTGGGTTTCAAATTTTTTTGTTGTTTCTATCTAAGGGAGGCTTAATTTATAGTCCTAACATGTCCTTGATCCTCAATAAAACATTTAATTTCAGAATCTTGATCAAATTAGGCTAGAGTCATAGGAAATTCAATAATTACAGATTTAGTACCTAATTCTCTCCTAACTTTCAGTTTACCACATGTTGATATAGAATCTTCATTTAAGCCCAAATATTTCAAAGAATTTTTAATTGAGTGTAAGGAGTTCATAACCTTGTCAACTAAACTCAAAACTTTTTAAGACTTTCAATTAGAGTCCAAACTTTAACGAGCTAACCAATTAAAACCCAAATTTCACAATTAAGAGCAATTTTAACACAGCTTACCAAAATGGCTTTAAATTTGACACTAAAAATAAAAATAACTTAATTAAGACCTAAACAAAAATTTTAAGACTAAAAAACAAACTTTGGGACATGACATAACAATTTTAAATAAAAAGACCAAAGTGCCCCTAGACTCTAATTAGCAAATTTTTGCCTAATCTAGTCTATGATATCTAAATGGAGGTCAAAATGAGAGTTAACAATTGGGCCTCATCACCTCACTTTAATAGAATAGAAATGAGCTGATGTCAATAACACTCATTTTTTGTTGAGCACAAATGAATTAGAATGAGAGGTTGAAAGTGGCCGAATTTGTTTCAGAGGCTTTCGAGAGTGGTTTAGTTTATCTCGAAAGTTGACAAGAACAGTCTGATTTATGTCTAACTATTTTCGAGAGCAATCTAATTTATCTTGAAAGTTGACAGAAATAGTCTAGTTTGTCTCAAAGATTTGATGTAAATAGTCTAGTTCGTCCCAATAGTTGCAAAAAATAGTCTAATTTATCTCAGAAAGCTTCCAAGAGTAATATGATTTGTCTTGAAAGTTAATGTGAACTTCTTGCAAGTAAAGCAAGAAGGAATCTCATACGTCAAATGAGATAAGATATAATCCTCACGGGTCAATTGAGGGATTCTTGCAAGTCAAGTAAGAAGAAATCTCATGCGTCATGTGAGGTAAAATGCACACCTCATGGGTCAAGTGAAGGATTTTTATGGGTCAAGCAAGAAGGATTCTCACTGGTCAAGTGAGATAATATGGAAGCCTTACTAGTAAAATGAGGGATTATTGCGTGTTGAACAAGAAGGTTTCTCATGGGTCAAATAAGAAAATATGGAAGCTCTACGGGTCAATTGAGGGATTCTTGTGGGTCAAGCAAGAAGGATTCTTACAGGTTAAGTGAGATAAGATTGAAGTCTCATGAGCCATATAATGGATTCTTGCAGGCCAAGTAAGAAAGATTCTCATAGGTTAAGTGAGATAAGATGCTAGCTTTACGAGGTCAAGAGAAGGATTTTTACGGGTCAAGCAAGAATGATTCTCACGGGTCAAGTGAGATAAAATGCAATCCTCAAAGGTCAAGTGATAGATTCTAGTAGGTCAGGCAAAAAGGGTCCTCACAAGTGAACTAAGATAAAATGGAAACCTTATGGGTCAAATGATGGATTTTTATGGGGTAAGCAAGAAAAATTCTCACAGGCTAAGTAAGATAAGATGCTAGCCTCATGGGCCAAGTGCGAGATTCTTGCTTGTCAAGCAATTCTAATGGGTCAAGTGAGAAAAAATGCATTCCTTATAGGTTAAGTTAGGAATTCTTACAGGGTCAGGCAATAAGGGTTCTCACGGGTCAAGTAAGATATCATGCAGGTCAAATAAGATGGTCAGTAAGGAATTTTACTCTTTGGAATTTATTTTGACTAAGGGTTCTTAATGATATGGCTTAAAGAATGGTGGATGCCTACCTTATAGGGCTTAAGGATAAGTGCCCTACTTGTTAGGCTTAAGGAGAGGTGTCTAGTGCCTAGGCCTTGAGGAAAGGTGCCTAATGCGTAGGGCTTGAGGAGAGGTGCCTATTAGTAAGGCTTAAAGATGAGTGCCTCACTCGTAAGGCTTACACAGGTTTGCCTAACTGGTAGGGCTTAAGGATGAGGCCTAACTGGTAGGCCTTAAAGATGGGTTGCCTAGCTAGTAAGGCTTGGAGTTGGATGCCTATAAAGAAGGTTTAAAAGTAGGTGTCTATATAGAGAGGTTTGAGATATGCCTTATTGAAAGAACTCTAAAGTGGATGCCTATTAAATTGGCCTAGGATGAACCTTTAAAATGAGACTTATTAGAAAGGCTTTGAAATGAATGAAGTGTCATGATGCATTATATGCCTATACAAATGAAACTAGATTTAATGCATTTGACATCATGTGGCTTTAAGATTTTCTTTCATTTTAGAGGTCAAGGGGTCCAATCCATAGGGTTTTACAATTGTTTGATCTTGAACAAGTGAATTGCCCCAATGTGCATGTTTAGTGGTGTCATTGTAGCCTTGTGCGAAATTGTGGATATCTTTGATATTTTGGAAGATAATTTTCTTTAACATGAAATGAATGTTCTTGTCATGCCCCTTTATGTAAGCTTGAGGTAAAACTTTGGCCATGTAGAATACTTAATTTAATGAGTGGATTTTTGTATGCTTCATCCTTTTCTTTTTCTAGATGAACATGATTGTGCTATCTTTTAATCAGAGAAGTCCTTAGGTGTGAATTCGAGGGGCTAAACTTTTTAGGAAGGATGTCCTGATGATGATTTAAGGCTATCTTAATGAAGGTGTCTTTTGGAAGATGGCCTAATGGGTGTTTTTATAAGGGGGTATGTTGTTTGTTGGTACGGTCTTGTTCACTAGGCATATGTGCTATTGAACCATAAAAGCATGTGTTATAGCCAAACACAACTAAAACAAATAAGACATTGATGTCTTTTTTAATATAGGCCATCTACACAAAAGCAAGTCCATCCTTAATAATGGACTTTTCATAGGATTATAATGTGGCCTTAGATGAGGGTGAAGAAAAAAACTAGGATAAAATGCTCAAGTACCCAAGGTATGCCTCTTATGAGGGGTGGACTTCAATTGTGAGCCTCTATTGCACTTTATCATCATGATTGACCTCCTTAGGCACAATTGAAAGGACCTTCAAAATTGTTGAAGCCACTTGACAAGCTTGACTTTTGTTGTGGGGCCTCATAATCACAATGGTAGAGTTTTTCTCGAATGACTAGTGATCGTGATGACAACCTTTCTTGAACCACTTATCTTTGCATGCTTATTTTGATGTTCAGAGACTCAAATTCCATTTCAAGCAAACATCATTGATTTAAAATATAAGGCCCCACCAGTCACCTTTTTTTCTTTTTCTTTTTTTGCCTTTACTTTTGCCTAGGCTGCCCTTTTGGGTTTTCAACTCAGCGAGGATTTCTTTTAACTTTTGCCTAAGCTGCCTATCCTTATAGGCTTTCAATCTTAGTGAGAAGTCTTTTACCACTTTTCAATTAAGTTGATTTTTATTGAAGCATAATTTACTTTAGTTCTTCTTTTATTTTTTCCTTCTTTTTTTTAGGGTGACTAGTAAGGAAATGTCACACATGTTACTTGGGTTTAAAATTCTCCAAAAGGCAAGATGCCTCTAGGTCATGTTTCCTTGCATGAGTCATTTTCTTGTGCGTGTGGCAAAATTAGCCAACACCTTCCATGGCTTTAAGTGCACGTGATAAATGAGATCTTGTGGATTTGAATTCTGCACCTCAAAATTCACATACCTTTTTCCCAGGTCAGGGTTATGGGTTTAAGAAAGGAGAAGATGTGTTTGAGGCTTAAAGTGGCTTACAAAGGATATTACATGATAAGGGTGAAAGAAAGATGTGAGGTATAAAAATGACCATCTATTTAGAAGGACTTGCTTATGTATAGATCATCCAAAATTAAAAGAAGCACTAATGACATAAAAGCTTAGTTATTGTTTATTTGCCAATTTTAGAGGTTAAATTCTCCAATAATCCACATTTATTTTGATTTTTCCTAGCCGTAGATAATGGATATTTTATACCACTAAAATGCATAAAAGTTTCAATCATTCATTCATGCGTAAAAAAGGATAAATGGAAAAGAGGATAAACAATGAATCGGTAAAGGACTACTCTTGCTCATCTTCAACTTTGCCTTAATAGACCTTCACAATGACATGGCATGTTGTACTTGAATCCATTCTGTCGGGTCACCATGTTCTTCCATCATGATGGCATTCACTTGACTACCCACTTTATGTGGAGGAAGAAGATTAGTGACCACACTAGGCTTTATTGGTGGACTAACTACGGCATTGTCAATAAGGTCTTAAATTGCATGCTGAAAGATGACACACTTATTAGTAAAATGTCATGCTCCTTGGTGAAAAACAAAATATTAAATAGGATTGTAGTGTCTTGATAATAGATTCAGTGGAGGACTAGGGGCAAGTGGCTTCAAGAGAAACTTTCTTCTCAAAATTTTGTATCACTTTTTTTAATAGTGCGTATAACTTGATGAATTAACAAGGTGAGTGAGCTTGCTTCTAAGTACTAATGGCATTGAGCTTCATGCCCTTCAATGTTAAAAAGTTATCTAACTTATTGAACTTGACTCTAGCATTTACTCTTATTTGTCCCGAGTTGATTGCATCTTCTATTTGTGTTCTCACGGTCACCAATGCTTTGAAGAGTAGAAAATATTAAGCAAAATGTGTTGATTGTAAATAAGGAAAAAATTTCTTGACCATTATCATAATTTGTGCTTCCTTAGTAGGGTGGCTGATCATTTGAAAGGCTTTGGCTCTCCATCAAGTGATAAATGCTGATAAGGTTTCCTTTGGCGATGGTTTAGTAGTCTCGAGATCTTTCCTTGTGACATCCACCTTCAAGTTGTATTAATAATGCTTTTGGTGCTTCAAGTATATATTTTCCAAAGTCCTTAAACGAGATAGCTCCATATTCAAAAACCATTTGAGTGTAGGGCCGATAAAAGACTACTGGAACATTTGAGCCATTAAGACAGAATTAAATCCTAGTGGAGTCATGGCCTTTGCATACATCTTGAGGTGTGTTTTGGGGCATCCACTTCCATCAAACTTATCAAGCTCGAGCATCCTAAACTTCTTTGGCACATGAGCCTTGAGGAAGAGTGATAGTGCATTTATATCCAACAATACGCTGTCCTTTTTTATCTTTCTCATCATCTCCTCTAAAACTAATACTTTTTCTTGTAATAGAGGCATAGGTGGGGCACTAGTGGGCACGAGGGTATGTGGTTCGTCTTGGAGGGGTTCATGTGAGGTGGACTCAACAAACACTTGCATGCTTGGATTAGTGAGAGTACTCTTGGTTGGAGTTTCGAACATGAGTTTCTTTTGGACACCATGGTGAAATTCATTAGAAGGAAGACTCATAAAATCAACACATTCGGCCAAGGCATTCATCCTTTTATTTTGCATTCTTGGGTCTTTTTGAGGTTACCAATGCTTCCATAAAGTCTCTGTAGCATCTTCATCAATTCTGACTCTATTCCTGGTGTAAGTAACCACTTAGAGTATGCCCATGACCTTTGATTGTATCATCTAAGCCTAGCCAATTTTAGACCATATGTGTCTATACGATGTACCTATATGTATGCATGTTTAACTGTTATGTTAAAGGACTTAATGTGCATCTATGCAAGAATACATAAATGGATGTGCATACATGATCATAAGGAGGTGCATGTATGCATGTGTAAACTAGTCATGCAAGTATGTGGATAATGGTATGGAAAATGGGTAGCTAGTGTACTAGGTTACATTAGCCATATGAGAGAGATTGTGTTGCCCCTAAGATTTAAACATCCTAAAGTCCTAAAGTTAGATACCTAAACAATGACTAACATAAGGTGACTCTAAGATTGTCAAATGTGCAACCTAAACAAACATGAAGTAACTAGACTATGGCATTTTATTTCAAGCCTTTGTCTAAGTCTTTTAAGCCTTAAACACACAATTCATTTAGGTGGGGTGTATGAATGTGGCATGCATGTATGATCATGTCAATACTTCATGTGAGGCAATATAACATGCTAGGCAAACATCATGATAAGTAGCACATTGTACTAGCAACAAGGTACCTAAGGGTTGATTCTAAGACCACTATGTACATGAAGGTAAGAAAGGTAGGTCAAAGGTCCTCTATCAATTATTACATGTATATACCTCCCAATATTGGGTGTGAGAAGCACCATATTGGTCAAGTGGTACCATAATCTTTTAAAGAGCTGTGGAGTTAGAACCTGAGCATAAATGGAATGGAAGGACCAAAATTCTATGCTCCATGGTCTCCGAAGCTAAAAAAGCGCACACTTATACATGAGTAGTATAGCCATGATGTAAAACACATGCATGCCAAACATCATGTTATCAAACAACATGTTTAGCACAAAACTGTACGAAACATGCATACAATTGGTTTTCAAAGCCTATTTTAAAAATGTCTTAGAATTCAATCCTCCTATTTTCAATTTTGAAAAAAGGTCCCCAATGGAGTCATTATTATGAATGGCCTCAACCTTAATGGCCCCTCAGGCACAGGTGCAATTATTGGCATGGCCTTATATAGATCTTCACGTTAGGGTCTAAGAAAAATAGAGTCACCACCTTAGTTTGAAAAATAGGTAAAAACCAAAGGAAAACTCAATTTGGCTCCAAAACAATAAAAAGGCAAATTTCGTATAAAAACCAAAAATTTTCAGATTAGGGATTAGGGATTAAGTGCGAGTTGGAAAAGTGTCAGGTACCCAACTCACTTGGAACAAGCTTAAAAAAAGAAAAAAACCAATTGTTACTATCACAAAAATGCATGCATGTGTTAAATGTTAAACAAGAAAGAGATGGTAAATTTTAGTAATTAGACTTGGACTTGGATTGAACTCCAAAGCTTCGTATGTACTCAGATGTGAGTCACAATTAAAGCTTAGGTAGATTGCTCCCATGTCAATGGGAGGCTTAGGTGACCAGTTTGGCGCTTACCTGTATCGCCATTAAACTAATTCCAACAAAAGCAGTTAGATTACCTTGTGGTGTAGAAGTCAATGACGTGGATGGTCAGGGTTGTCTTGAAGTAAAGATAGTATTTTCCATGTGGTCTAAAAAACCCAACAAAGACTCTAAAACTAAAAAAAAAAAAAAAAGATAAAATCAAGTTAGTATTAAATAAAAAAGATAAAATTTAATAAAATTAAAAATTAAAAATTAAAAATTAAAAATATAATTAAATCAATTTAAAAAAATTCTAAAAAGAATAAATTGACTAGAATACTAACCCTACATGAAAAGTGTTAGTGAAACAAATACCAGAGACAAACCAAAGAAAAAAATAAGACTATTTTAGAAAAAAAACTATAAAAAAAGAAAATAAATAAAATTAACTAAATAAAATTTAATTGAAAAAATGGTTAAAATTGGCTAGACAAAAAGAAACATGAAAATTGTTAGTCAATTTGACTAAAAAATGTTTAAAAAGTATGATAAATAAGATGTTATTAGTGACTAACTTGCAAGAAAATAATGTTGCTAACTCCAGTGGCCTAACTACAAAAATAAAAATAAAAAAGGCAAATGTTTGTTACTTAAACAAATAAAATAAGTACATAGAAGGAAAAATCTACCAGGAATTGTACAGGTTAGGTTTCAGGTCAGATCAGGTTCCACGAGTTAAAGGGGTCACAAAATGGGTTTCTTTTTTATTCTTCTCGTGGCAACGATGGATGGATGATCAGGTGGCTAGTCGTGGCTAGTGATGGATAGGGCATCTCTAGGAGGACAAGTGACGGTCAGTAATGGTAAGTTATAGCAGACTGTGACGTGGACCAAGTTGCGATAAAGTGCTCCTCCCCTTTATCTTGTGTCACCTTCTGGGATAGGCGGTTCACCTCCATGAAGGGTGGTGGCGAGGGATTGCAATGGCTGACGATGATGGAGTCATGGCTAAGGCACTTCAATGGTAGTGGCAAAAGTATTAGCTTAGGGTTTAGGGCTAGGGTAGCAAAAACTCAGGGACCAAAGCTACTATTTTCATTTTTTAGCTAGAAGCCTAGGGTTTTTAATTTGTGTTTTTTTTCTAGCTAAAGGAGGTTTTATTTATAGTCCTAACATGTCCTTGATCCCCAATAAAACATTTCATTTTTGAATCTTGATCAAATTACGCTAGAATAATAAGAAATCCAATAATTACATATATAATCTTTAATTCTCTCCTAATTTTCAGCTTAACCCAAGTTGATATAGAATCCTCATTTAAGCCAAAACTTCTTATAGAATTTTTAATTAAGCATAAGGAGTTCATAAACTTGTCAATTAAACCTGAAACATTGCAAAATTTTCAATTAGAGTCCAAACTTTAACAAGCTAACCAATTTAAACCCAATTTTCACAATTAAGAGCATTGTTTACACAACATACCCAAATGGCTTCAAATTTGACACTAAAAATAAAAATAACCTAATTAAGACCTAAAAAAATTTTTAAGACTAAAAAACAAACTCTAAGACATGACATAACAACTTTAGATACAAAGATCAAAGTGCCCTTAGGCTCTCAACTGCCTTATCAAGTTCTCATGGAATTGCCCTCATGATCTCTTGTTATATTGTGGCTCTGAGCCTCTTAGATAAATATTCTTAGAGGGTAGGTAAGTGGCCAAGGGCTTTTCCCTTTTCTGGGTCCTAAGGAAGCAAGAAAGGTTCTTCCCTAATGTTCTTTCGCTTGCATCTGGTCCTTGGGAATTATTAACCTAAGCTTATGGATTCCTCCTTTTGTCAATGACAAAATCATCATCCGAGTGATGATCGTGGTTGCATCAAGATTGTTGTGTACCCACCACATCTTTTCCACAAGGCGTGCTAGATTAACAACAAAACTACCAATGGTGTCAATAAACCGGACCTTAAAGTATTGGTCAATGTGAACCAAGATCCAACTACGTGCAACCAAAGAAATCTTTAGGGTGTCTCTTTAGGGATAATCATCTAGTGATCAAGTTTGCTATTGAGATTACACGAAGTAACTACTAGAATAAGGTTTGTCATAAATACCTTGGACATGTTGTGATTAGATATGGCCATTGGGCTGGGTTAACCTGGACCCGGCTTGGTCAAACCCGTGCTCAGCTTGGCACAGAATGGACTTGGAATTTGGCGAGGCGAATATGGGCCAGGAGGAGGAAGGAAGCCTATTTTAACATGGCTTGGCCCAATAACACTATTAACTCGAATCGGCCCAAAACTCGGTCGAGCTTAGCCGAGCAAGGCCGGGTTGACTATTTTTTAGTAGACCGTTACTGCGTTTGAAAGTTCAAAAAAATTAGAAAAATTACACTTTGCCCCCAACAGCTCCAAACATTTTTTTAGGCCTCATACTTTTTTACCCCCTCCAATAGTCATTAACAATTAGTTTTTTAAGGCTTTTTGGGCAAACCACATTTTTTTCTCTTATATAAATAGGCAGCCTCCCCCCTCCCACACTTCCTCACATCAAAGCTCTGTTCTCCAATCCCCATCTACAATATTCTTTCATTCTCTTTATCAGCTCTCTTTAATTTTTTTAATCCTCCACTGATATTTTCTTAATCTCCTCCCAATCTTTTCTCCATCTAAACTCATTTTCTATCACTTATGACTTCAAGAGGAAAAAACTCGGGTAAGGGCAAAGGTGTTGCTAGCTCCTCATCCAGCACCAGAGTTAGCTCAATTTTTTGAGGGTGTCTTTTCTATAAAAGCCGAGGGCCACATATCTAAAAGATTGATGATGATGACACCAACATCAACATGATGAACTATGACATGGGCCTCGACGATCAACTCTCTGATGATGACATTGAGGAGGTTCCATTGACCCAAGTTAACACTGAGGGGTCCCAACAGACGCCACAAAGCATACAACCTGAGCCAACCCAAGGCAAAACTGGTAATTTGAAGGCATCTATTTGGGAGCATTTCGAGCAAGTTTAGGAAGATGACAGGAGGTATGCCAGGTGTAAACATTGCAGGAGCAAGTTCACCCACAAGTTGAATTTCGGGATGGGTACTCTCACCCGGCACTTAAGCAAAGTCCTTGGAGATTTGGTCGGTACTTCCGATGAACAAATACAATTGATGGGTATGGGGAGCTCCGACGGTCTAGGTATTTTTTAATACAACCAAAAAAATGCTAGACAATGACTAATTAATTGGATGATTATTATTAAAAAACCTTTTAACTAAGTTGAGGATGAACATTTAGAAAGATTTATTTTTGAAAATCTAAATCCTACTTATAAAAAAACATTTAGGAAATGACTAGAAAAGAAAGCTTTAAATTGTATGAATTAGGAGAAGTGATTTACAAACATATTTTTCTACCTTTGATCATTGTCTGTCATTTATATTTGATCTGTGGACATTTCTAACAGGATAGAATTACTATTGTGTCACTGCTTATTGGATAGATAATAATTTGGTTATGCAAAAATAAATTGTTGTGTTTAAATACATGAAATCTGATCATATAGGGTGGAGCATTTTCAATTGCATTATTAAAAGTCTGCTGGAATTTTTTGTCACTAATAAAGTCTTGTCCATTTTTGTTGATAATGATTCAAACAATGATTCGGCGGTAATAGAATTGATAAAAGAGATAAAACCACTGCTTGAAGGAAAATTTTTCCATGTTTGTTGTTTATGCCACATATTAAATTTATGTGTTCAAAATGGTTTATAGCAATTGTAGGCCAAAATCATTCCAATTCAAAATGCTTTACTTTTTATTAAAATAAGCAATAAACTAGCTTGTGGATTTAAAACGTTTTGTATTGAAAATGAGGTGAATTTTTCTTGGAAAAAGCTTAAACTAGATTGCCCCACTCGATAGAACTCAACGTTTAAAATGTTGAATAAAGCCCAACCATGGGCAAATCTTTTGACTCAGTTTGTAAACTCAATTGTACAATCTGAATAGTTAACCGGCAAGGTTTTGGAAATATGTTTTAAGTTGGTTGAGTTGTTTAGATATTTTTATGAGACAATAAGCTTTTTCTCTGAGGTTTATTAACCAATTGTGCACTAAATAATGTTATATTTTCTAAACATCGTTTATGTTTTCAACCAATACAAAGATGATGAGTTTTTGCAATCAGCTGTTGAAGTAATACAAAATAAATGGCTTGATTATTTTTAAGAAATCCTGCCAATTTATCTTGTTGTATATGAATTAAACCCCAAAGTTAAAATTACGGATTGTCTACAATTGTTAGAAGTATATTATCATACATATTTATGACACTTATAAGTTTTTGCACTTGTTATTTCTACTGATGCTGTCCACAATTTGAGAGAGTTATACAAACTATACTTTGTTAAGCATTCTAATAAGGTTAGGTCATTTGAACAAATACCCGTCCGACATTCCACCTCCTCATCATTATGGTTCAACTCGGTGACACATATCCTCAAACAACCAATACCCACAAACCCGAGTTTGGTGGAATGGGATAATTACATTGACACTTTATTTGAAAACAATGAGGAGAACATTCTCGAGTAGTGGAAGAAAAAAAGAGGAAGATTTTTTATTTTATTCATATTGGCATAAGAGATCTTAGTAATATCGGTCTCTACCATCGCCTTCAAGTTTGCTTTTAGTATGAAAAAAAGAGTCATCTTGGAAAAATGGGCAAGGCTCACACCTGAGGTTGTTGAGGTTTGCGTCTACAATCAGGATTGGGCCCCTTATTGCTCTAAGGACGCAAGACATAAAGAGCTCGGATGATGAAGTCGTATTCGACGAAGAGGCATAAAAGTAGATTGTAGGTTTTCATTCCAATTTTTGCATTGTAAGAGATTTGATTATGTTGTGAAGCACAGATCTTAGGTTTTACTTTTCAATTTTTTTTCTTGAAATGTTTCGTCATTTTCAAGTGTAAGGTATGTCCAAATGATGTAAGTGTCATTTGGCTTTTTCATTAATAAAATTTACATTAACAGTAGTGTTTTTCCTCAAATTAAAATATGTTTATTCAAATTACACTCAAATAATGTTTGAAGTCATCTTTCGAGACATTCTTTCTGCAATTGGGAAAACTCGGCTTGTCATGGACACGCCCCGGACCAGGCCCAACCCACCTATAGGTGGGTTGTTCTTAAGCCTAGAATTCTCAACCCAAGCCCAGCCAGGATAGGTTGAGTTGGCCCACCAGCCATATTTGGCTGTGATGGTTTCCTTTTATTAATAAAGGTCATTTTGTGACCTTTTAGAAGCCATGAGGGGCCAAACTCCTTATCTTATTCATTGTGAGAATTTTATATGAAATATCTTCCTTAGTTACAATTGATGTTAAGCAGACTTCCCCATAATCTGAGCCCAATCAATATGCTCCAACTAGTTAGGCTGAATAAGTTATAAACATGGTAGGTAAAGGCTAAATTCTTTGAACTATACACTAAAAGAAGTGTAAAAGATAAAATAGCTTGTACAAAACTAGGGTTCATGAAATGATTAAATCACCCTTAAGGTAGAAAACTTGTAAGTGAGAAAATTCTTTAAAATATTATCGCTTAAATTTTAATTTTGAGACTTGTACAATAGACCTTTCTATAGGGTTAATCTATAGCTACTTCAATTAGGTTTATGACTAAACTATTTATACTCATATTAGGCTTCTAGCATTATTAATCTTAAAAAAAAAATAGGAAACTACTCTGACAACCAACAACCATAATCAAAATCTTTTTAGGAATTAACAATTTTAGTATCAACTAAAGCCTAACAAGACTAGGACTAGGACTTTAGCAGAGTAAATTTGAAAACAATATGTTGAAAATTTAGAACTTATTTTGCCTTCTTTTTCAGATGCATTCTTCTCATAATGTTGGACAAAAGATTCAGTTTGGTGCTCTACATCAATCCCGCCCACTTCAATAAAACTCACCATCAAGTTTTCTGGATAAATAGGCTCATTATCTCGGAGTATGTTAACTGATTCTACTTTGTACACCATACTAAATTACAGCTCATCATCATATTCCTTGACATCATTTTCAGGCAGGCAATAAATTTCCTTACCTTTCCCTTCATCATTCTTAAACTTCTTAATATAGTAAATTGCTCATTTATACATCTATTTATTATAGATATTTTTGAGCATTTAGGTATAGTGGGTGGTTCATAAATATTTGGCCCTCTTACTCTTCCATTTGGAGGTAGTGGTTTAGGCTTTTGTGCTATATTTTCAGTTACTCTTCTTTCAAGCTACTACTAAAAATCGTAATATGGTTGACTGTTACTGCTACTAGCACCATTTGTTGGCTTATTAGAATCATAATTCCCTTTTAACTGTGTTGGCATAGCTTCTTTATTCTAGTAGCATTTCAACCTTTATTGCTAAATTTTGTGCCTTTCCTAGAGTTAATATCATGTGTACTCATTCTATCACCAATGACCGGTTTAGTCCTTCCACAAATCTCATAATTTGTTATCTTTCATTTTAGATAGGTTGTTTTTTTTCTGTCAGCCTTATGAACTTTGTAGCATGCTCCTAGATAGACCACGACCCTTGGTTACACTTTTGGTATGACATATATAGGATGTAGACTTTTTAACAACCTATTTATAGTTTTTACTAGGTTATCGATCTTTGCCTACATTCTAGCAGCTTGTTCAGCCTACTATCCAAGCATTTGTTTAATGGGTCGCCCTATGAGCTTCAATCTTTGGTCATCATCTGAGGTTTGGTGAATTTTGGTGCCCTCTCATGTTGTTAGATTAAGGCAAACATTGCTCTGATACCATTTAATATATTAGTGGAAATGTAAAAGATAAACTAGCTTGTACACAACAAAGGTAGGGTTAAAAAAAATTAAATTAATCACTCTTGGGATAAAAGGCTTATGCCTTGTAAGAGAAAAAAAATCTTTGAAATACTATTGTTAGAATTTTGACTATGAAACCTGTACAATATCCCTTTATATATGCTTAGTCTATAGTTACTTGAATTAGGTTTAAGATTACATTACTTTTATTCCTATTAGGCTTATTTAATTACTAATCCTAAAAGAATACAAAAGGGGCAAATATATGACCCATGTTTACGAAATAAGCAGATCGGCCACCATTGTCTTTTTATAGTCAAATTGATCATCCACATTTTTTTTTAAATGAATTTGCCCACTACCATTACATTGTCCATGTGGGACGAAGACATCATAAATGTTGTCCACATGGCAAGCCTAAATGGGTGATGATATGACACATTTTATCCTAACTTAGCCCCTAAACATTTGTCCAACATTACAAATACCCCTTAAACTTTGTTTCCTCTCTCTTCCACCATCATCTTCCTTTTTTCCCTCTCTCTCTTCTCAGGTGTTGCCACACTTAGCTCCAATTTATTTCCCTGTCCCATTCTTTTTATCGCTTCCCCATTATCTTCATCTTCCTTCCAACTTTCTCACCCTCCAAACCTTCTTCTTTTCATGGCTTCTCTTAATTTCTCCTCTTTTTTCAATTCTAGTTTAATGAGTTTGTCCTATTCCTCGTTCAATTCTCCCATTTTGTGGTTATGGATTTTTGTTTGAAGTTTGGTGGGTAGATTTATTGCTTTTTGTGTTTCCCAGATGAATTGGATAAGTGTTCCCATTTGTCCTTTAACAAGTTTTTTACTTTTTTCTTTCATGTACGAATGGTGTTTGTTAAAATGCTTGAATTAACCATCTTCTTGTTGAATCTCAATTAAATTTCAATTTTTTTCACCAAGGTCTTTAGTGGTCATTTGTCTTCAAGCAAGACTAAGATTTTTGTCCTTGATTCTACTGTTGAACATTAGATTCTATTATGGAGCCAAACCCATGAATTGACTAAGTAAACTCCAAAGATAAAGTGGAGCACCGTCATAGTTCTACTATGTCTTTGTTTAAGCTTGCTATTGTCATGCCTCACTATCCACACAATCTTATTGACAGGTGAAGGGTTAGACTCTGTTGTTGATGGCTCTTTCGATTCTCTGAAGCGCCAAAGTACCGCAACAAAAAAGGATGTTCGATGTCCAAAAATAAGAGGTTCCTTACCTCCTATGACCCATTGCTTATTCAAATTGTTATGATGTTGGATTCAAAGTATTTGAGCAACTCCGTCATCGTTATTCATTCTATCCTCTACCATGCCTCCTGCACCGGGAATGTCTGCTCCACTTTATTGACATCGAGTTTGGCCCTAAACGTCCTCATGTTCTAAGTCAACTCGCCCATTCCACGTTCTCATCGCTCAACTTGAAAATCTTCAAATGAAGGATAAGAAAGAGAATGTGTGTATGGGGGGTTATGCTTTATTTTTTAGTTTAAGGATTAGTGTATAGAAGAGTATTTAGTTTAAGAATGAATTGTGTAATTTACCCTTTCAATTAGCTATGTCATCATCATATTTCACTAAATTTTCCATGAGATAACAAAATATTTCAACAATTAGGTTCTTCGGTGGCTAGTCCTAAAAAACAAACTTAAATAATGAATTTAACAATAAAAAAATAATAACAGGTAATCTACGCTATAACATAAACTTAAATAAGGGATTTACTCCTTTTGCCCCTAAAAAAAAAAGGAAACTACTTTAATGGCCAATAATCCCTATCATAATCCTTATAGGAATTAACAATTATAGTACTAGGATTAGAACTTTGACAAAGTAAAATATCAAAATAATGCATTGAAAATTTAGGACTTATTTTGCCTTCTTTTTGGATTTATTCTTCTCATATATTTGAGGAAATATTCGGCTTGGGTCTCTGCATAAGCTATTATCAACTATTAAAATGAAGGTCTCCGTTAAATAAATTTTCCCACAAATAAAGCCTTAATAAAATTCAGTTTGTATCATTTATAGAGAACATATTAAATCCGGTTTGATTTGATCGGGCATATTTTATACCAGGTACGGAAAGCTTAGTTACTGCAGGGGGCATGTGGGCATGGAATGAATTCGGCATGGGACACCATCAAAGCAGCAGCCCGATCCCAGTGGGGCGTGGACCAGCCGCCCAGGCCCGGAGAGCGCATCAACACGCTTACCAATACATGGAATTGCACGACACTCACAGGTGAAAAACCCATGTGTTTGTGTGTAGGGGTTTTTTTTTAATGATATTCAGAAACATTACAAGTAATGGAAAATAAATAACATACTAGAAAAATTAAGGGGGAAAGTGATTGCTACGTAAAAGTAGGAGGGCCTCGATTGCACGTAGCTACTATAAAGAGTCAAAGTTGGAGGAGAATGTGATGCAACTACCACTCAAATTTTAACCATTTTTGTGAGATTCTTCATACTTTAGTAGCTAGGTTAGCTGTGTGGAACGTATTTATGTGTGTTAAGAACTCCTAAAATTCAATTAAATTTATAATTTGCTTGTGTTATTTGCAAAATGATTTTTTCCTTTAAATGTGATCATTTTCTTTATACCATCTACAAATTGTTGAAATAATACTTTACTTTAATTTAACTGTTCGGCATAGCTATATTTAAGTAAAACTTTTAAAATGTCTGCTAATTATTTTAAAGTTATTAGATAATTAAAAACACTTCATCCCGTATCATGTTCTTTTTATCACATTTTACTTTTTTAAATTTATGCTTGATTTGGACTTGTTTATGTTATTGTTTACTAGAACTTTTTTAAAAAATATATATTTTGGAAACTATAAGTTTTATTTATCATTTGTATATAAATTTTATATTTATATACTAAAATTTTAAAAATTAAAAATAATATATTAATATTGTGACAGTGAACAAGGAACATGGGATTAAAGTGATTGTTTTTCTCTATTTATATGCAATTTCCCCTATTAATATCTCAATTCAACTGTCATTAAATCAACCGCATTAATGTGTTTAATGGTTTTGGGTCAGGCGAACGAGCAAGTTTCGCATGACCCAGCTTAAGAAAAATTGAAATAGCCCTAAAGTCACGCTAATTACAATTAGTACCAATATATAATTGATCTTCTTTAGGAACTATTTTGACTTTTTCTTAACCAAGTCGCACTCAACCCGCATGTCATTTTTTTTTTTTATAATTAGAAGCATTTGCAGGTATATAATAAGAAATAAGAGACCATTGAATAAAGTTTGGGGAAATTTGCTTGTCTCTTAAAATCTAGAAGGTTGTAAACTGTAATTTACAGAAAATTACACATTATACTATATACTAAAATCCTTTTTCGGGTTACTGTTTATTTGAACAGGAAAAAACAGTATTTTTCCGGTTTGCCTCTTGGTTTTGGACTGGTTCGCCTGATTTTTTTTTTAGACGCGATTGCTTTGTTTAGAAGTTTGGTTAGCTTTTCGAAATAAAGTAGCTTTTTAAGGGCTTTTCTTGAAACTCTTCTACTTTCATTCTGTTTCACGTTTCTTTTTTATGAAACGCATTTCCAATCCCTATATTGTTTCTGTTTCTCATATTAGGCCACGATTTTGATCAGTTTAATATTTTAGACCCTAAATTTAGTAACTACTTAATTTTAGTGTTTTTGTTTAATCTCTTTGTTCTTTTTTTTTTTTTATGGTGTATTGTTTTCTAAACTAAAACATTGGTCATCCTAGTTTATTTATTTTTTTTAGTGAAATATAATTTTTTTTTCTTAACTTTTTTTAAGTTAATTGTTAAACTTTTAATACATAAGGTTTTTACATTTTTTTTTACTCTCAAACTATTTTTATTATTTTTCTTGATTATTATTTTTCTTAATACTGTGATATTATATTTCCGTTGCAACTCACAAGCTTTTTAACCTCGTAATGCTCCTATTAGACGTCAAACCCAGGTTTGAGGCGGGGCAGCCTGAGTGTGGAGCCGTTAGGCTACCACCCGCGGACTGCAACCTACATATCAACTTGACCTGGAACCAATAAACGAGTTGGTGACAATGATTTAGTGATACCACGTATTTTTACCTAATTACAAGTAATTTTTTTATTTAACCGAAACTCAAAACCTTTTGTTAACATGACTTATTCTTTAAATATCGTTAGGTAGAGATATATAAAAAAAACATTCTATGTAGTTAATGCAGTTTTTTTGCAGAATTTAAATTTAGATAAACACGTAAAATTTATTGTTTCGGGTAGTCTGACATACAATTATTTTCATGAAATAAATGACACAGTAGAATTCAAGTTTCTCATCAAAAGTAATATTGCGTTGCGATATTACTTCATAAAAGGTGTTGAATATTTAACGTTTCTTGACATTTTTCCTCCCCAAGAATCGTCCTTTAATTTGTTTTTGAAGTGTGAACATGGTACTGTTGGCCAGGTGGGAACATAAATTCTCCTGCCTTCCTCATAGTCATAGAAAGAATTACTTTCATTCTGGAAAACATAAATATATTTAGAAAAGTAATGGCCGAATTAACTGTGTTCAGAGTTTGGTGCTAAATAATGTATAATTTTTATTTTTATCAATTATTTACTTAATTTATATCAGTTAAAACTCTATATTTTAACAAGTTTGGAAAATATTTTTTAATATTTTTTTTTGCTGAAACAGTAGTCCTTCGGTTATGATATTCAAAGTAGTTGGTAGAATACTTCAGATCATCAGAGATAATTGGATCTAAAACTAAAGACAAGACAAGAGGCCTACAGTTATGCGTCCAGGAAAGACCATATGATGCTTCACCCAAGAATTGGTTGAGAGGAGAAAGCTTAGTATAAAGTCGTGGGGAAAAAGATAGAACGTCCCTTGCCTCATGGCCAGGAGGCCTCCTATAGTGTTTTTTCTCGTGGTATTTGTGGGGAAAGTTCCCCTTGTACATAATCCTCCCCATAATTTAGGGGTTCCTCTTTTAACATGTTTTGGGTTCCTAGCAATTAACTCTTTCGTCAATTATCCAATGAGCTTAGGGATAACAGAGGGTCAGGTGAAATTTGCAACTCATTGATACTTGACCACAAATTATTGGTATTTAGTGGAAAGTTCACCTGCCTAGAAAGCATGAGTCTTGATTTTACCCTTATGGGTAGGCCCACTATGGCCACAACCTGCTACAAGTTTCCTTTATTTGTAAATGGCTTAATTATAACTTGTCAAAATAATAGACTGACATGAAACAAATAAGTAACTCAAGTGATCAATGTGCAATTTAATAAATAATATAAACCTAAACCTAATTTTTTTTTTCCATTTATTGCTGCCGTTTGTCTCTTCTTCATCCTTTCTTCTCCTATCTTATTCATCTAACTCAAATTCATCATGTCTTTCTCGACTTCTTTGTTCTTATCCACCACTCGATGATTTCACTATCTCTACAACCATTGGAACGCCACCTTCTCACAAGCGAGCCAGCGATGCTAATTGAAGGAGAGATGAAGAAAGGAAGCCTAGGAATCAACCACTACTGCTTTTTTCCACTCCATGTCGGTTCATCAGCATACCATTGTTTCATGAGCATAGAACAATATATCTACCGCAGCTATGTTACTAATTTTGTGGGTAATCTGTAGAAAGCCCGTGACTAGCAGGTGGTGGGCATGAGTGTCTTCTTTTGCCCGTTCGCCTTGACGGGTGGGTGGTGAGTGTTGTGGCTCCATGCTCGATCCGCCTCATCGCCATCTCAAAATGGGCGTCCTATCCAAGGCCTGCATGTTTATCTCCAATGGGTTTGACACAACTATTGGATCAAAACCTAATATGGTATTAGGTTCCAAATTGTTGCAATAGTTTTTATTTTTTGGTCATCCTAAATTTTTACAATATTTTCAATTTTAGTAAATTTTTTTATCATATTACTTCAAACTTTCAATTTTATATTCATTTTTTAAGTTTTTTTTTATTTACATGCAAAAAATATATGGCAAAACTGGGAATAATATACAAATTTTTTCGTCGTTTTTAATCTCTGTCAGAAACCTAATGTTCCAAATGATCCAAAGTCCAGAAAATGGAGTAATATTTATATATATTTTATTTTGGGGTTGAAGTGAGAAAAAAAATTCTTAAATTTTTTTTTCAAGTAATTATTAAATTGATATAGTTTTAGCTGTTAAATCAGATTTATTCCAGACAAAATATCAATAAAAAATATCAATAAAAAAGACAATCATATATTAAATAGATCCCAAACAACTACTAGTGTTCGTCACACTAGTAAACGAAGATTAATTTCCTCTAGGTAGAGTCAGATGCAGATGTTAAATCACTTTTAAGTAAAATTTTCTATTAGAAAAACAAAAATGAATTGGACCTAGGATATTTTACAGGATAAGCCCTAGCCTCTTCCATTCCACCCAGATCACGCATTATATCATGGTAACCTTTGACACAACAAATGATCATACAAAAGTGACTAGGATCAAAAAAAGCAGTGATTATGATTGAAAAGGCCTAAAAGTGGTCAGAAGTACTACATACGTTAATCACACAATAAAAAAATATGTTAATATACATAGAATATTGGCTGAATATAAATTTAGCCAATAAAAAATTTAAAAAATTTTAAACTTTTTTGCACCCAAAAGCATTTACAAGTTGATGAATAAACATCTCAAACTTTATTTGAGATTTATTGAACAAAGCATAACCGTGCTTGGGTAAGACCAATATCTTAAAAGATCAAGCTCAAGTTTATACCTTTTGTTAAAGGGCCTAATATGTCTTCAATAATAATATATATAAAATTTTAATTATCTAAGTAATGAAAAGAGTTAATAATTTAAATCATTAAATTAAACATAATAAATTATGTAAAAAATTCTTTATTGGGGCTTAATGGGCTTTAAAGCCAAGCTTTGAGTCCTTCTTTACCCAAACTTGAGCTTGGATAATAACCATAGCTTAAAGGCCGAGCATGAGCTAAGTAGAGGGGAAAAGTTTCGTACCCGGGCTATTGCCGAGTTGTACCTCTACTGTAGTTCTACACCATTCTGCCAGTTACTTCGGATAAAAATTCTAATTCCGATAATATGAAATTTTGAACTGACAAAAGCCAAAAGAGAAATCGCAACCAAAAAAAAAAAAAAAATGAAAAATCGCTTCATAACCAAAATTTTGTAGATTACTGTGCATAAATAAAGCCAGCAGCTGTGGAATCTCAAGGATAAAAGGACAACAGCTTACCGCTTCAGCTCACTCTCTCCCAAAGCACACACAGTCCAGACCACAGAGAGAGACAGAGAGACAGAGAGACAGAGAGGTTTTAGCGACGAAAATGTCTGAGATGTGGACAAGAAGAACCATATGGACCTCCATTTTCGTGCTTCTCTTCCTTCACCATCCTCCAGCAGAAGCAGCTCCTGTTGAAGATGGTACGTCTTCTCTCCCTCCCCTGCTACTTCTCGAGCTCCATTCTCGAGCTCTTGTTCATGTGTGCCTCTTAATTGCTTTTGTTATGTTCTGTCTTGTTGCTTGTGTGTTTCTTGATCTGGCATTTGATGTGCTTATTTCGCTGTCCGAATCTCATTTCCCGATTCCCAATTCCATTCGGCGAACGGAAATCCTCGCACTTTCTGATGAATCGTTTCAGCAAATCTGCCATTAATGTTGCTGCGGGATGGTAATAAATGGGCACGCAATTTCATTACTAGTGACCCCTTCTTTTTATGGGAAATTTCTCAAAAATCCGAATTTTTCATTTGATTTTGCGAATGTCTCGTTCTTGCTTTTGGGTCCCCATCTACTTCCTTTCTGTAAATCCCAATTTCTGGTATCTGAAGCTAAAATCCTTTACTTTACTGATTATTAGTATTAGAGTTCTGAATAAATTATTAAAGGTGGAGATTAGAGCTAATATCAAATGGGCCAACAGTTATAAATTTTAACTGTCTAGTTAATAGTATGTTTATTACAGTGATTTTCTTGTTGTCCTGTTTACTTAGAAACTCTTGTGCCTTGGTAAGCTATAGAAGACAGGTCCTTAAGACATTTAGCATCTTTTTGAAGGTAAAAGTCAAAAACAGGGGCCCTTAATCATGTCATAAAGTTCAGTTAGTTAAAAAAATAATAAGTTTCAATTATGAAAGTTTATAAACTATGATTAGTTTGATCTGGGAGACTCAAGATTGTCTGTCCCACCACTCACACAACAAGCTTTGAGTGTTTTCCGGAGATCCTTTTGTTACTTTGGCTACCCAATGCACGCTTGTTTAGTGTTTGTTTATTGAATTCCAACTGCTGGGTTTTTATGCTCACACTCCTTTTAAGGAACTGAACACTGTTCTAATGTGATCACAAGTCTACTTTTTTTTTTTTGCTTTTTTTTTAGACCTTTTGGGATTAGCTTTTATAATTAGTGTTAAATTTTTGAATGAAACTACAGAAGTTAAAAATTAAAAATTATTGTTGAATTATTTTTTTAAAACTCTTATACTAATCATTGACACTAATAATAGATGGGACCTTAAAGTCTTGACTACTAAGCTATTACTTGAGTCATTCTTTTGTATACCAATTTAGCAGCTCAGTTTAAACTAGAAAATAAGCATTTTTTAAAATGTTAGAGAATAGTTTTTTAAGAATGTTAATAAGCACCTTGGTGAAGTAAAAATTTAACAAAACAGTACTACGTTTGAAGAAAAGGTTTCAGAGGGCCCGTAGTTACTGAACTTTAGTCCCAAATTAATTAAATACTGTATATTTACTCAATCTAAGTTATAAATTTCAATTATCTTTGTCAAACTCTAGTAGAAATATTAGTAAAAAAGAGATTGCAGTAAAGAAAAAAAATGGGGAAATTAGACAATTTGGAGACAGCTGGTGACCTGAGACCTTGAAATTTATAGGGCAATGGGGAAATTAGTTTGACAAATAGGTCCACTATGTCTATGTCTACCTTTCCCTGACTACTTAGGTAGGTGAAATTACCGAATTAGAATCTACTCCCGCCAAAAACATATGTCAATTATTCTCTTACTTTTAAGAAACCGACAAGGGTGTTTCCGTCAAAGGGCACTGCAGCAAATATTTTATCTGGCCCTTTTGGTGCATCATCCCGATAAATCCAGCTCACTCGCTGCCACTCTCTTTAAAGTCTAAAGAGTACAGGTCCCAAATATGGAAAAAAGAGGGGTAAAAGTGAAAAAAGTGGAAAACAAGTTCCTGCTTTTGCAGCGGAGTCAAAAATATGAGGACTTTGAGTGGGAAGACATGATGGGCCAAGCGGCTCGTTGGGCCCACTAGTTGGCACATATTTTATTGCTCAGGTCAAGTTGGATTGGACATGGCGAGCCTTGTGGCCCTGATGCGTTCTCACATCAACATATCCGGTTTTGTCCTAATTTTGCAAATCCAAGCTTGAGTTATGTTTTCTTGCGCTTTGGCCAGTCTCTTAATGTTTGTGTCATTTTCAATCTCCATGGTGAACCTTCCTCAGCCATGAGGGCTCGTAAATTGGATAAGGTTATCATCGGCCGAGCCTCCGAAAAAAGTCGCCGAGTTTAATTGAACTCGAGAACGGAGAAAGTCGTTTCCCTTGTTGAATCTTCGAGATTTAATTAAAAAGAATATTTACCAGTTAAGTTAGCTGATAAATTCGTAATTCTACATATGTGTCATGTGTGTTTGTATTCGAAATTGATATATGTGAGTGTACCAAGAAAAGAAACATTATTTATGAAATTCCCTATCTTTCAATTAATGTAGATCACTTCAAAGTTCAAACCAAACGTCTTAAAGGGATTGATGGAACAGGGGATTTGTTGGCCCTTTGATGTTTTGTCGTCTTGTGACACATACCCAAGTCATGATCAACTTTTTTTAAAGTGTTTGCAAGATTTCTGACACTGGGTGACATAAAAATTATGATCTCCTCTTTAAGTTATTTATTTCATCGTATTGCACCATGTTGGAATTTTGGCATATTGTTTTGTTTGGTACCAAAATTTGTAAGTTAAATAAATTAAAGGTCAGTTTCAGCTTTCAGGTACCAATCACATTTAACCCCTAATTTTGGAAACCTATGCTTACCTCTTCTTTTTCAGATTATCTGGTATTAACTTTTTGAGTTTAATTTAAATTATTTAATAATTTTAATTTTTTTATTATCTAGTGGGGCTAAACAAAAATTGAGTAAGAGTAAATTTCTAAATTTGGACATAAAATATAGTCTCTCTATCCCAAATTATTTACCCAATAGAGAAAAACACATATCTTAAAGTATAATAAATGCAGTCCTTTATTGGTCAAAATAAGAATTGTACTAATCTTACCTCTATTTTGTCATTCAACTTTTCAAGATATTAAATAAAGGATACAATAGGTCAAAATACTATCTTGAATATTCTAATTGAGAAAATGGACAACAAAATTAGGGTATCAAATAATAAAAATGTAGACAAATAATTTGAAACGACAGAGTTATTAGTAACAAACCTAAAAAAAGTAATATTGAATCTGATTAAAATTAAATTATGACTTGCATCTAACAATCTTGCGCTAAAATTTTTTCACAGGCCCGGTGGTGAATGGTGACTTCGAAACGCCTCCAAGAAACGGGTTCCCAAGCGACGCCTTAATGGAGGGCCCGAAGGAGATACCCAGCTGGGAAACCAACGGCACGGTGGAGCTCGTCTCGTCGGGGCAGAAACAGGGCGGCATGATCCTCATCGTCCCTCAGGGCACCCACGCCGTCCGACTAGGCAACGACGCCCAGATCAGCCAGGAACTGGAGGTGGAGAAGGGCTCCATATACTCCATCACCTTCAGCGCCGCCCGCACCTGCGCCCAGCTCGAGGCCATCAACGTTTCCGTCGACGCTGCGTCGCAGACCATCGACCTTCAGACGCTCTACAACGTACAGGGTTGGGACCCCTACGCCTGGGCCTTCGAGGCTCAAGACGACAAGGCTCGGTTGGTGTTTAGGAACCTTGGAATGGAAGATGATCCGACTTGTGGCCCAATCATTGATAATATTTCCATCAAGAAACTTTTGGCTCCGGATAAAACCAAAGGTATATTGCAAAGCTTACTCTGTTCTTTTTAATGGAGTAGTTACACTAGTTCTCTTTTCTGGTTGAACAAGCAAGTACTAGTAGTTCATTTCTTGTTTCAGTTTGCTAATGCAAAGCTTACTCCATTCTTTTTAATGGAGTAGTAGTTCTCTTTTCTTGCTGAACAAGCAAGTACTAGTAGTTCGTTGCTTGTTTCAGTTTGCTAATGCAAAGCTTACTCTGTTCTTTTTAATGGAGTAGTAGTTGTCTCTTCTTGCTGAACAAGCAAGTACTAGTAGTTCATTTCTTGATTCAGTTTGCTAATTTTGTTGGTGTCATTGGACAGACAACGCAGTGGTTAACGGAGACTTTGAGGAAGGACCATGGGTGTTCAAGAACGTGTCTCTCGGAGTTCTGCTTCCGACCAACTTGGATGAAGAAATCTCTCCCTTGCCCGGTTGGAATGTTGAGTCAAACCGAGCTGTCCGATACATTGACTCCACCCACTATGCTGTTCCTGGGGGTAAACGTGCGGTGGAGCTCGTATCAGGCAAGGAAGGGATCATATCCCAGATGGTACCCACCACTCCGGACAAGCCCTACGCCCTCTCTTTCTCCCTCGGCCACGCGGACGACAAGTGCAAGCAGCCGCTTGCCGTCATGGCCTTTGCTGGCGATCAGGCTCAGGGCATCCATTACACTCCTAATTCCAACGGTACCTTCCAGACCCAGTCCCTCAATTTCACTACCAAAGCTGAGAGGACTCGTATCGCGTTCTACAGCGTCTACTACAATACCAGGACAGATGACATGAGCTCGCTCTGTGGGCCGGTTGTGGATGATGTTCGAGTTTCGGTTTCTGGGTCCAGAAGGAATGTGTTTGGGTTTGGGCCTGGGCTTTGGGTATGGTTTTTGGTTTTGGGTTTGGTTTGGGTTTGACGTTTGCAAGTATGATGTTTTTGTGAGTGATAAGCAAGATCCTCAACATGGTCTTCCTTTCCAGTGGCCAGGTTAGCCAGCCCTTTTGAGGGATCCTTTCTCGGTGAATTGTTTGAAAGTTCCCTCAGTAAGTACCTCTATAAATTGTGTTATAAGTAGCTTTCTATAATTAGCAAAATTTTGGCCTTTTTTTTTGTTTAATAAAACACTATTACCAGTAGCGATAAAAAGAAAAAGAGAAGGTTAAGAAATAAAGGCACAAGAAAATGGGAAAATAAAAACTTAAAAAATATTGTAGCGAATGGGTTGCCATTTAGAATAGCAAAATTATTCTCTTCCTTTAGTTTCCGTACTCCCTGTTACATGTAATGGGGTAGCCAGAAATTCTGCAAATTATTTTTTCTCCTATAGTTCCCGTACACCGAGTTACTTTTAGTTGGGTAGCAATAGCCATTCTTAATCGTCTGTGTTTGTGTGTGCCGAATTTAGTAATTGTTGACTCGGTTATCCTGGGACAGGAATTATTGGCCGGATCAACCCAGTCTTCTTCAAGTAGGACATTTTACACCCATTTCATTTTAATTTAAATCAATTAATTAAAAAATAGTTTATTTTCATTTTTATATTTTTTTATCTGAAACTAACTTTTATTAAAAATTAATATTACGTAGCTCCACTAAAAATATAATTTTTATAATCTTACTAAATTTTTGTGAGCTTTTTTAGTTTAAGATATTAAAAAAGAAAAATTCATAAAAATTTAACAACATCATGAAAATTTACTTTCAAATAGATTATTGCATATACATAATATTAGCTTTCAAATGAAATTAATTTCAAAAAAAATATAAAAGCAAAAATAAGTAAAAATAAAAGATATAATTGGCCCTTTGGCAAACCATAAAAACGAAGGAATTCCAATATCAAACATGTAACTTATTTATTTCTCTCTTTTGAACTATTTACCATGGTTTTTAATTCCGTACCGTACCGGGCGGTACCACCAGTACATACGGGTACCGGAGAGAAAATGGAACGGTATGGCCTAGAAACGTCTCGGATTGAACACCGGTTTGTACCGGTCTATACTGGGCATCTCGGCCTATCGGTGACTCGGTTGTTCTAGTTCTTATACGGTACAGGCATTAAGAAAAGTAAATAAATAAATAAAAACCTAAGAAACCTAAATTCCCAAATAATTTACGTTTTGCTGTTTTCAATTTTAGCTTACAAAAGGCAGTAGAGCAGCGTTTGCATCTACTGGAGGGAGGTCCTCCTCCTTGTCTATTTTGCTCCGCCACCACAGCCTCCGCCCATCCACCACTACCTCCATTCCACCTGCATTTGACGATTCTATGATTTCAGTTTGGGAGAGCCGAAAAGGAGGCTGAATAGCGAGCAGTGAGCACTTCCAATTTGTCCGGCTCTACCACCACATCCTCCCCATTTATGCAGTGCCGCCACCACATCCTCCATCGTCCACCAGCACTTCCACTCTACTGTCGCAAAAGGGCTATTCAACTAAAGGTTTGTTTTATTGTTTTTTTTTTCCATTTTACGTTTGCTCATCAACTTTTTTGATTGAAGGTTTGTTTAACGCAATTGATTTGTATTTAATTGGTTGATATGTTATTGCCGTGAATTGTGACTTTGTGAGAGAAAAGTGAAACTAGCTTTGTTTTAGTTATGCGGCCATCGTTTTGGTCAATTTGATATGGCCTAAAAAAATTTATAGAAAAAGTTAGAATTAGCCATTTTCTTCAAGACTTTTTGTATATGCATAACCAGTAATCACTTTCCAAGTTATTTTTTTTATAAAATTTTTAATGCCCATAAATTTATATATGTATATATATATATATATGTATGTATGTATGTATGTATAAAATTTGTTATAGACCGGTACATCCAAGACATACCACCGAGACGATCTCAGTACTCGATACCGTACCGTACCGTTAGAAAAATGGTACAGCTTCCGGTACAATATTTAAAACATTGCTATTTACTTTAGCATTGACACCCAAGACTTTGTGCCCAACTTGTCTCCCTCTCCCACCTCCACGCTCTCTGTTTTCTGCCTCTCCTTCCCTACAAACCTTTAGGTGCCTTTTGGTTGAACAACCTTTAACGCCCAAAGCCTTACTGATAGCCAAGGTGCCGATCACCCTCCGGACCCACTAGTTCGGACAAAGCACCAACCTCGGAAGGGAAACCACCTGCCATGAAAAGAAGGATGCTTGACCCCTCTCGAAGTCTAGCCTCGGGGTTTCTCCATTCCTGGAAACAACAATGCCAACCTCGGGAGAATGAGTAAGCCATCCTCGGAAGCAGGGGTGCCTCCGAGAAAGGCTACCCTCGGGAAAAACACTCTTGCTATATTAAAGTGACATCGGGTGGCAAGCTCTGTGAAGAGGTCTCCTCTACCCAAAGAGGACCTCGGGAGTACGACATCAGCATTTAAGGAGCCTCTGACACATCCCCGATAATCCGCCCCGGCCATGCCCTGACACGCCGTTTGCAGGGACACCCTAGCACGTCACTCTCGGGTTGACTAGACTCCTAGCTCAGAGGCCCATGCCCTGCTAGGAGTCCCCTATTGTCCAAAAGACATGGAACGCATCCCGCCGAACACGTGTTGCAATCTGGGCTGGCCACACGGGAAGAATTATCACTATCCGCCCCTCTATATGTACTCGGTAAGGATTCCAGGTAAAGGGGTGACGTTACTTAAGCTAAGATTCCTCCTTACTCTAAAAATCAGGAGATTACCTAAAAAGATACTGACTTGGGCGTCGGAGGTTCCTCCCCGGAAAACCACTCCGGGGACCTCCTAACCTTTGCTTCCTGTGACTTTCAGGTGACCTTCTCAGAGTACATTCGTCCCGGATCTTTCTCTATTTCCATAAGTCCCTGACGCCTTCACTATGACACATGAAGGAGATGCCGAAGGGCATCACTTACCTTGCCTTGCCCTCTGCCTCATCTGAACAAATCATGTTGGCAATCGACGAACCCAATTCTAATTCTGTCACAATTGTTTTAATTGAATAGAAAAAGGATATAAGATGTAAGGCCTCCATTGACATGAATACTGACCTATTATTCACGTTGACTTGCCACCAGACTCGGGCTCTACAAGAGTTGGTGGCGGCATTTTTATGGTGACTGTGGTTCTACATAATTTATACTTGAATGATTTTTTTTAAAAAGAAATTGTAGTTGATTTGTGATTGGTTTGTTGAATGGTTTTTTTTTTTAAGAAGTGCTACATTGGCCAAAGGTCAGAATCAGATTGCATTCAGAGGTAAGGGACAATTCTACAAACTTAAAGTCAGATCCTGTTTAATCCTTGCATTGCTGGAATTCTCGAAAGCTACTAGATGTGAAAGCTACTGGATGACTAAGGAAACAATGGCTAGGCCGAATCACTGTATGTAAGGGGGAAAAAGTCCTAGGCCGAAAGGCTATATGAGAAAGCCAAATGGTTTTATGAAATTATGTGGCTAGGGACACCCAGGATGTCTATGTTATGTTATGTTATTTTCTGGCTAGAATATGTAGGAAGCAAGCATGAGGGTCTTGTTCTGGGTATGGCTAGCCCTTTACAAAAAAAACTTGATAAGGCATAATATGAAAACCTGAACTTATGAGTATGGATGCTTGTTAGGCTTTGAGGCTGTTTATTCGGCTGGAGTTGTGGTGTGTGCGTTGTGTGCTTCTGTGATTTGATGCGTGTGCTAACATTTTATATTTTCTATATTTGTGTGTGTGTGTGTGTGTGTGTGTGTGTGTATTGCCTTGTGTTTGTGTGTTTTCTTTTGGTTGTAGGTAATTATGTTAAATGTTGAGGCAATGTTGTAATTAAACTGAAAATTTGGCTTTCTGTATGTTAATGCCTTTACTGAGTTTCACAAGAAACTCATCCCCCTTACAACTATTGTGTTATAGATTAAAAATGGTGCTGTGGTCAGGCTAACTTGGAGCTAAAAAAGCAGAGTCTTTCTCTTGGCTATAAGCTAGAAGATCGAGTCCTGGATATTGGATTTCTAAGTCCTAAATGCTACTGTACATCATGTATCATACTTGATACTTAGGCTGTAAGCTATTGTATTGAATCCAAACACTTGATCGGTATTTCATGGAAATAAAGGGTTGATTCCCAACTGTGTTTTCATTATTCCAACTAATTTTTCTTTAATTTAATTTTGATCAAGTTTTCGGTTCTAGAAGTCATGTCCAAAACTGCTTAGCTGTATAACATTGCCCATAAATCATATGAATGCACAAAGTGAATTGGACAGGGGCAGTTTGGGCCGTGACATTCTTGCTCTACATCTAACTCATTAATTTTAAACAAGTCATCTTGGTAGATAAGATTTGTTGTTTTATTTTGTTATTTTTTTTTCTGATTCTATATGCTAATTCGCTTTCATCCAAAGGTTATTATAAGATGCCTAGTGTTATAGTCACCCCAATTCTTTGGCTATAAAGGCTCATGTCCCAAGGTTAAATTATGAAGTCCAAACCAACTTATGAAATAAAACACAAAATTTAAGAAGATAAAATAGATTAAAATTAGGGCTTGTAAACTCAATTTAGAGTTGGGTTGTATAAAATAGTTTCATAACCACAAGGATGACCAAAAAGCTCATTATAGAAAATGGATCCAAGGAAGCAGTAGAGTCTGAGATGTTGTGAACAAGTTCAAGTAAGCATTAAATACAGCTTAAAGTCTTGAGATACAAAACCATGTTGTAGTAGTAATTTAGATGTTCAAATTCAGTTCTGCAAGAATAGCTCAACAGTATAGGAAATTGTTTGACTTTCACATTGTCCTTAAGCAATAAGACATAATTTGATATGTAACTTTGCAGGTAAGTCAAAAATCACAAAAGAAACATGTTGAAACTACTAGAATGAAATTCTATGAATGAAACTCTAGTTTTGTCATATAAACTTGAATCAGTAGGATAATAGAAAGTTTAATAGAATAAGCAGTTGAACTTGTAAATGAAAACTTGTATTTACATTAATAAAACATGGATTCCTGTGTCTGTGGTAATACTTTCAAAACAACATAAACCCAATTTACTAATAGACTAGGGAATTATAGATAGAGCTATACACAGGGGCATATATAATAGTCATTAGCTCAAAGGCAACATCGTTCCATGTCCACCGTGCTTATGAGGTCAATAGCACAGGTAAGGCTCATGAATCACACACACATTTCCTTCTAAAGTGAACATATTTAGATCAAGTTCATGTGTTCAATATTTTAGTTTCTACCAATCACAGCTTTAAGCTATATAGTAGCCTATAGGGTCAAACAATTACCTAAGTAGGTTCTGGTTTACTAGTAGTCTCCAAAGAAAATTTACTCCTTGGCACATAGTAGATTGAGCCTAAAATATCAGGTGTCTTTGTGGTTCAGAAGGAAAATGACTAGACTTAAGGAAGTCAAGGCAGGGTTAGGTGTGATCATTGTAAAAAACTGGGGCACACACATAAAAATTCTTGGAAAAATATCGGCTTTCCTAAGAACTGGCAACCAAAAGGGAAAAGAAAAGGCAAAAAGGTGAATGCAAACATTTGTGGCAAAGAAACAAAAGATGTTGGAGGCTCTGGTGTGTCGTCTTTTGTAAGCCTAATGGTTGAACAATGCCAAAAGCTCCTGAGTCTTTTCAATAAAGACAAGGCTACTGGTGCGATTAACTTTGCAGGTAACAAAACTATTAAGATAACACAATCTAAATGAATTTTTGATATAAGGGTTACAAACTATATTACTTCTAGAAAAGCCAATCTTTCATAAATTTAAACTTTCCCAAATTGGACCATACATCTGCCAAATGGCACAAACACACAAGTAAACCAATTTAGCACCACTCACTTTTATGATAAGATATCTTTGCAAATGTCCTTCTTGCGCCACATTTCAAATGTGATCTTATTTTCGTAAGTAAACTAACCAAGGAGAGTAATTGTGCTACCAGTTTTTTCCTTGATTTTTGTGTGTTGCCTAACCTAACTTTGAGGAGGCTGATTGGAATGGTTAAGTTGCAAGATAAATTATATTACCTTAAACCCAATAATAAGTGAGTTGCAGTACAAGTGGCAAGTGTAGAGTGTGAGCAGCTTCCTTGTGGCACCAATGGTTTAGACAACCTTCAAGAGATAAAATGTTGGCCATCCTTAGCTTCTCAAGCATAGACTCCAATTCAGATTGTAAGAAATGTCCAATTTGCCTTTTAGCAAAGGTATTAAGAATTCCATTTTCATTGAGTAATAATAAGTCTACTAGTCTTTTTGAATTGGTTTATATAAATGTCTAGGATCCTTACCAAACCCACTCTACAAATGGTGCACTCATTGGGTGACTTTTGTACCTTTCATTTACAAGACTGGACATCATATATACCATAAATATCTTGAGCCAACATATGTAGTGACCTATTGAAGAACATCATGGAGTAGCCTTTATAATCCTACGTTACATCAAACAAGCACTGAAATAAGGCTTACCATTCCCTTGAGTCAATAGCCTACAACTTATAGGATATTGCAATGTAGACTAGGGAGCATGTCCCACAAGTCGCCGCTCACTCACTAGCTATTTCACTTTTTTTGGACAAGCACCTTTGTTGTGGTGCACCAAGAAGCAAGCTGCCGTTAGTAGGTGCTCAATTGAAGCCAAATACCGGTCCATGGCTTTTTCCACCAGCTAATTAACATGGCTTTAAGCCCTATTGAAGGACTTAGGAGTTGATCATCCACAACCCATATAGTTTTTTTGTGACAATCAAGCTTGTAAAGGCTTTCTTAGTGTTTCCTCTACTTTTAATGTTAAGGAAAGTAAATCCCAAGTTATTTTTCTTAAATAAGTTTTATTAAGTAAGGAAAGCAAGCTAAGTAAGGTTAAGTTGAGTTCCAAAGTGCAATTGGCACCTAAAGGGCAAAGAGGGCAACATGGTAATTTTGGCCCAAGTTAGTGGCATGACCATAATTTTATTAAAATTAGGTTCATGCAAGTGTTTTGAGATAAATAAGTTAAGACCATAAATATTTCTAGCCATTTGAACAAAAAGTGCAAGTTAGGGGTGAAAAATGCACTAAGTGAAAAATTGAGCTATTATGTCTATAATGGCTTAAGTGACTTAAGGGCAAAGTTTTTTGGAAAGAAAAACCTTTCAATGGGACCAAGAAGTGATGCTGTGGGAAGAGTTTAAGTGGCCTAAATGAATTAAAGTTAAGTTTGAGGACCAAAGTGACAAGTGGAAGAGAATTGGGCTAAGTTGGAGTGGTTGGCTTTATAATTGGAGGAGATGGAACTATTCATCATCTCCCCCATCCGCAATTTTCATAGCTCTCCTTTCTCTATAGCTCTTTATCTTCAAACCTCCCAAATCATCCAAATTTCCATAAAATTTGAAGGCACCAAAGCCATCCCAATAAGCCTTTAGCTCATTTTTTGTGGAATTAGTACATTTGGAGTTGTTCTTGCAAGTTTTTAGTTCAAACCCTAAGGCAAGCATATTTGATTATTGTGGGTTAGTTCTAAGCTTATTAAATGCTTATAAATGGTCTTAATTTCATGCTCTTGGTGTCCAATTTGGTTGAACTCAAACTTGGAACTCAAAGAAACTCCATGGAGCTCAAATGTGCTTGTTATTTGTTTTTTGCTTTAAAGATTATTTGAGGTAAGGGATTTAAGTTAACTCAGTTCAAATAATGCACAAAAATATAGTATTACATGTGGAAATGAAGTAGAAACAAAACCCATGTGAATTAGCTTTGGGGATAGAAAGGTTGGGCAAGTTTTGTGTAGGTTCTCGTGTAGTTGCATAATGCTCGCACGTGTTGCCAAACTGCATCGATGCTACGCGAGTTGGCGACGCTTCGCCGGCTATTTTCTAGGAAGCCTAAGTAATGATGCCGTTGGCGACGCGTCGCCAAGGCATAAGTCGTTCAAGCTCGAAACATTTTAAGAATGTCCCAATCATTCGATTATCATCCTTAGGCTAATTTAACATGTTTCGTAGTCTCGGTTGGGTCTAGAACTCATTTCTAAGTTGGGAATTATGCATTATTTAGGTGATAGCTAAGTAATGTGGTTAAGGTAGGGTAAGCAATTGTGGCTAAGAGGGTTAAAGTGCTCAAGTTGGTAAGAGAGTATTAAGGGGATTAAGATGGATTTCAAATTCTTTATTGGCCCAATCATAGACCTTCGGGTAATGAAAAAGAAACCCAAGAGGATCTCAACCAAACTTTGTGGTTTGGTAAGTGAGCCACTAAGGTGCTCTAAGCTAATCTCGAAGAGCTTGGCAAGTTGAACCACATAAGGTAGCTACCTTGCACTTTTAAGGGAAGAGATGGGTAAGGAAAGAGTAAGCGGTGACTTACTCTAAGTAACTCGTCAGTAGCGAGCAAAGGTTAAGTAAGTGACGACTTACTTTAAAGTGCCAGTAAGAGGACCTTATGAGGTTGGTTAAGTGCTAGCATAGGATATGAGGGCCAGTATCCAAGTACCCCAGCTGTATGAGCTCACGGTAAGTCTGGTGTACCTTCAGGTGTAAGGAAGTCCTAAGTGCATTTGCATGTGCATGTGGATATGGATGTTTCATTTGTTCGTCCATCCATTCATCCATTATTTGCATTGTTTGTTTTTCTTATTCTTGTTTCTAGTTGTGTTGTTGTTTTCTTGATTTGTTCTATATGTTGTTTATATATATGTATGTTTGTCGTGCTTTACATGCTTGCATTTGTTTTCCCCTGTAGGTACCAAATTTCTTACTGAATACTTTTGAGTATTCACCTCTTAAGTGTTGTGCAAGTTTTTAGTGGGCTAATCGGACTTAACAGTTGATAAGGGGCAACTGTTAAGACTAAGTTTTATTAGATTGAAGGTATTTTCTAAGTAGGAAACTTCAAGTTTCTAAGTTACGTATAGCATAAGCTAGTACTGATCAAAGTGTTTGCTTTTCAATTTGAGGCTAAATGAGTACAAGGAAAGTGTGGCTCATCACTTGAAATTTGCCTACTTGGGTGAAGAGCTAAAGATGGATCTTAGTGGATATAAGTTGCTTCTTCTGTATGTATGGTATTTTCATACAATGGGATTTCCTTTACTAGTGTCCATTGGTGTATATAACACTAAGATTACATTTGAGTGCATATAAGTTTGAGATGTATGCACATAGTTGTTACTTGAAATTAACACAACTAAAGTTTTATGTCTTGGCTCGTTTTGAATTGTGTTTTCATTAATTGCCACGACATCATTTTCAATGTTGTTTTAATTTATTGTTATTGCATAGCCAGGATAATACATGTATATTTTCTATGCAGGGTAGGCTAAGGAACTAGTTGCACGTAATGATTTAAAATACTTCATGAGTAATAACTAGCCAATTGTAACAAAGTGAGATCATAGTTCCTTAAGAGCCTATTAGTGGAAGTAAATTCAAGGTCCTAAGACCTTGTTCCGCCACAAAGTTGCTCTACACATAGCTGCAAACACTGTTTTTCATGAAAGAACTAAACATATTAAGATGGACTGTCACTTTGTTCGAGAATGCATCCAAAGCAAGTAATAAGAGACTGATTATATTCCCTTGCCACTTCAGCCGATGGATATCTTCACCAAATTGTAAATGGCCATCACTTTCATAACTTGTTATGCAAGCTTAGAGTTTCCAAGCTTCACAATCCAACTTAAAGGGGGCTATTGAGATATTTGCTACATGTATTTTTGTTTTTATCCTTATCACTTAGTGATCTTTGATTAGGATAGATGTCTATGATAGATTTATAGTCTAACTTAGTTTAGTCTAACCTCTTAACCACTTATCCTAAGCCATATATACTCATTCTAAGCCACCGTATGCTATATGCTATATAGACACTTGTTGTATCATTTGTTTTGATGAATGAGAAGTTCAACCTCAATTCCTGTCTCTAATTTTCACACATGAATAACTAGATGTTACTCTGGAAAGACAATAATGATACTAGAACTTGAAAATCCTATCAAGCACACCGTATAAAGCTAAAAGGATCAAATGAATAAAAACAAACCGAGAAAGATCATGCATCACTTACCATTGACCCTTGGTTGTCGTGCCTGGCCCTACATGCATCGCCTCCGACGGCAGGTCACGTGAGGTTATGAGTGAATTAAGAATAAAGGCACTATATATATATGTACATAAATGGAGGGAAATCGCAAAATTTGCTGATGTGACCGAAATACCCTCCTGATGGTCCACCCACCGTTTAATGTCAAAAGGTGTTAGCGATAGGGGTGGGAGAGAGGAGAAAGGGCGGAGGGTTCTACGTCTGCTCGGTCCCCAATTCTGTTCATTCCCCCCCGAGACGCCTCTCCGTCTCCCTCTTCCTCCTCCGTTCGATGGATCAACAGGAGGGGCTCCCCGCCGCCGATCTTCCTCCGCAAGATCCGGCCCCTGACGCCTCCGCTGAAATCCCATCTCCGCCGTCCGACGACGATCCCCAGCCCGAAAATGAGGGCGAGCATGACCATGATCAGGATCACGAGCACGGAGATGATCCTGGAGATGGAGTCCCGAACGAGGAACTCAAAAGCAAAATCATTAGGCAGGCAAGACTCCGAACAGTTTTTCTCTTCATCTGGCCGAAAGTTTTCTTTTATGGAAGTTTTCTTTTATGGGTATTTGAGCTTTCAATTTGTGTTGGTGATGGATGCTGGGTGCTTTAATTCTTTAATCTGGAAGCTGGATTAGCTCTCGGAGAAAATGATCCCTTTAAAGTTTGATGTAATTTATGTCGAGAGACGCTAGTTATATTTTCCTTCATTAGCTATAGCCTGTCGAGGTTCTTGCCCATTGACTTCTGCCTAGTTTATCTCATCATTTTGGATCTGAAAATATTCCCAAAAACTAGTTCTTGCTTATAGTTGGTGTCTGATATTGTTGCCTTCTTTGCAGGTAGAATATTATTTCAGCGATGAAAATTTGCTGACCGACAAGTACATGATTAGTTTGATCAAGAAGAACAAGCAAGGGTTTGGTGAGTGATTCGCAGCTGCATTGGACGTTTTCTGGCTTTCGTACCCATTTTTTCTCTACTTCCTTTTGTATCATCAAAGACCATGATCGTTCTATATTATGTGGTCGTGCAGTCAGTTTCTGTTGACGTCAATTCTTTCTTGAATTAACGGCTTAGTTAAATGATTCATACATGGTCCGTACATTTGGAACCTGTGCAATTTATGACTATAAAAGAACTCAGGTTGGCGACAAAATTAGGTCATGTTTAACTGCCTTAGCTGGTTTGGCAATGTCCGTATCAATAGGTGCACTATTTTGTGAAAGTTATAAGCTCGATATAGGAAGGAAAGAAAGGGTGAGGTAGACCTTTACTTGATTGGATTGTGTAAGGAAGGACCTTAATCTTTCAGAGCTTATAGAATCACCTGCCTCCAACAGAGCAAAATGGAGACAAGAGGTTCCTTTGGCCAACCTTAACTAGCTGGGGTTTAGGTTTAGTTGATAGACTGATTGGTCAATTACCTCTTTTCTGATTTTTAATGACTTTCCTACTATATATAATGGTAAGAATTCATTCTTTTTCAATCCGATTCCTTTTCAGATTGAACCACTTGGTAATTTTGGTGCTTAAAAAGTGAATCATTTAGTTGAGTGTTCCAGTGAATTGCAGAGTGGATATTAGATAAAAACGTAAATGCCATCAAGCATTCTATGAATCCCCAGAAGTATATTGAAAGGAAAAAGAAAGTTCCTTGCATTCTTTTTTCTTTACCATTTTCCTTGCACCGGGTGCCACTCAAGTGTTTCTTAACATCGAATAGACTACAACGGTAGCTAATTCCCATCTTCCCTTTGTCAACTGCTTTCAATTGTGATAAAAAAGGGAAATGTTGTTCGATGGATAGCGATGATGAATTTGATGACTTGAAGCAGGTACTTACGACAGTTCCTTGCCTGGATGTTTCTTGGTATAATAGCTAGTTTTTGCTGTGCCGAACATCTAGGTAGGCCTGACTGAGTAAATTTTAGCTGCTGTCTGATTCATTCGCTACTTCTGTGGTTTCAATATGACTTTTGAGCTTGTGAATCCTGTTCATTTCTTGTTAGATAAAACCATGGTTTTCTTATGCTCTTCAGGGAACTTGTTTTCAGGGGAAAAAATTGCTTCTATAAGTGCTTGATTAATTTCTATATGAAGCTTATTGGTTCAGTTAGTTCAATTTGAGTGCTATATTCATTCTGCAAAGTTTGAACCTTCTGATTCTGCAATTCAATTTGCACAATTTATACCTTTTCATTGATGTTAAGGGCATCCGGTGCAAAACATGTTAAATAACTATAAACAGTTAACACTATGAATTGCATGCCACAGATACGAACATAGTGGGATTAAGGTGCAGTATGATGATTTGGTTCATTGAATGTGTAATGAACAGAAAAATATACTTTTTGTATGTTGTTGATTGAGTTGCTAGTAACAGGAAATATACTTTTTGCAGTTCCTATATCAATTGTCTCCTCTTTTAAGAGAATGAAGAAGCTGACAAGAGATATCTCGTTAGTAGTTGCTGCACTAAGGGAATCATCCCTGCTTGTAAGATATTACATTCTCTTGCTAATTTCTTCTCTAGAACTTCTATAGTGTTTACAATGTGGCAGTTGTAGAGGGAATCTTTGTTTATGTTGCAGACCAACAACTTCTAATTTTGGTTCTTTTAAAAGATTTTCTCAAACTTTGCTGAAATCTACAGGTTGTGAGTCCTGATGGGAAAAAAGTGAAGCGCAGTAATCCTTTTGCATTCCCTGAAGCCAAGGATCCAAAGGTATATAGTTTCAGGAATTTAAATATCATCTGCGTTCTTATTTGATTAGCAAGTTTTGGCGTCTAATTTTTCAAATATTAGTTATACACTGTTCTGGTGGAAAATCTACCAGCTGATCATTCGGTGGAGAACATACGGAGAATATGTGGGGAACTTGGAAGGTATTCTAGTGGGCTGTCTTCTTGCCATTTAGGTCTTCTGTTGTCATTGATTGTAGAATTCTTTGAAAATTTTCAGCATAAAGAATATCTCGGTACGTGATCCACAAGTTGAAGAGGAATCAAAGAATGGTAGCAAAACAGAGGCCTTAATTGGTAATAAGGTACAAACAGATGCCACATTTACAAAGATCTTTTGTGCAGTTACAAGTTCATTTACCAACGACTCTTGGTTTCTATTTTTTCAAAGTGCTGTCCGCATGTGTTCTTCTTATTGGCATGTACTTAAGATTACATGGTTTGTTACTTCTGATTTAATATGTGATTGGCTTGTCATTACTTGTATGTGTGACTTGTCAACAATGTTACCTAGACTTGGAAACAAATCCTTATTGTGAAAGGGGGTATGGTTGTATTTCCTTTATAATCTTCCCTTAGAAATGAAGTGTCAAGATGTGTTATATCCACATATTGATAACTATTTGAATGGCCCATCAAGCATTCTAACAGATGCCTTTGATGTTCATTTTCCCTTAAAGGTTAAATAAGAAATGTCATACTAGTATTTGATGAATTTCAGGTATTAGTCAACAATAGTATCTGTTCTTGTCTTTTAAGTGGGTATTTTGGTCAGTATGGGACTAGAACTCAAGCTTCAGCTTTCAAGTAATATATTACAAGGAACTAATTTTTTTCTATTCTCGAAAACCTCTAATAGTAGGTTGCAGGCAACATTGGTTTGTTATATTTCTCCACATGATATTTCATTTTTCTATAATAGGTTTATCATCATTCCTTTTGCCAATGATAATGTGCTCTTACCAACTAGTACTGTTACGTGATTGCATTGCATCTACAGCTATTCAGTGACTTTCTGAAAAAAGAAAAAATTATAATTTTAAATCCATGTGAACCCATTCAACTTTTTGTCAAATTTGAGGCTGGCCATCTGTAGACTTATGAGCTCCTGTGTTGTCTATTGACTTTTTGGCCTTTGTATGCAGCCACATGCTATTGTGGAGTATGAAACCATAGATGCTGCTGAAAAGGCTGTGAGTTCCTCATGAAGTTCAAAGTTATTTGATTGGTTCTTCGTAATCAAAGATTTCTTGAAGTGACTTTGTGGTTAATGACCAGGTGGCTACCTTGAATGACACACAAGACTGGAGAAGTGGCGTGCGTGTAAAGCTTCTTAAAGTTGAGTTCGCTTTTCTGTTTATCAGTGTAATAGTAGACTGCAATATTTAATAAAAAGAATGGATTAAAATCAGTTCTCTGTCATAGGGGAAGTTTGTACAGAGAATGCAATCGTGGAGAGATCCTGATAAGCATAGTAATGGCCGAGCGTCTGAGCAAACTGGAGATAAGGACCGTAACGGATTAAGTGAACATACCTGTGATATAGCAGAAGAGGTAGCTTTTATACGTTACTATCTCATCTTGGGATGAGAGTTCGGTTTTTATGCTGATCTTATGAAAATTTGTATAACACAAACACACACAGTCACTCTCTCTCTCTCTCTCTCTCTCTCTCTCTCTCTCTCTCTATGCTGTTCCTGTCCATAACAAACATTCAAGAGAACATTGGGAGGGAACAAGAAAAGGATGGACAATGTTCTTCTGAGAGATTATTCAAGGATTGTTTTCAAGTGTTCTTCTCTTGTGTTTCAATCTCAGGATGGAGAACAATTGTCCAAGGAGAAAAATGGGCATAGGGTTAGAGGTCGAGGGAAAGCAAGAAGACAGAAACACAATGGAACAAACGGACAAGGTAGTTATATAAGCTACTGCTTTCAGTTCTTTTGATTTTGGTACAAAAGTTACTTCCTTACTGTTTGTTTCATAGGCCACGGAGTTGCATCATCGTCTTATGTTGTGGAAGCCATGAAGCCACCTCCTGGCCCTAAAATGCCTGATGGAACCAGGGGATTCACCATGGGACGTGGCCGACCTCTTGCTTCCACTCAAACAATGGTGACCCAGTCTGCAATCTAATCTACTCAATTGTATTTTGTGGTTTTGGTTGCTTTGTATATGGAGTTAACTACCTAGAAGCGAAATATTTGTTAAGTCTTCCTTTGTAACAGAAGCACGAGTTTGTGATTATGCTTGTACCATTACAGAGAACTTAATTAACAGTGTATAACTGTATTTCTTGAGAGATATTAGCCTCTTTTTTTTCCCGCTCTTGTAAAAACCTTTGTTGAGAAAACTAATCTTTCAAATGTACTTTCAGGTTTCACCATTTAATTTTAAGAATCAGAAGCTTGGTTTTCTTTTTTTCTTTTTTTCTTTTTTTCTTTTTTTGTCGGTTTGAAAGGGTAGTTCTTGCGTTGCACATGATCAGCCAAACTTTCGCTTAGCTTCTATGGTATTGTTGAAGAGCTTGTTTGCTTTTTTGTGCTGTACAAGAAAATTCATTGCACTGTCAACTCGAATTTAACAGAACATGTCAAATTTCACCTTTGTTAGTCTTTTTTTTTTACTAGTATAAGTTTAAGCCGGGTTTGGGTAATTTTTATTTTATAGCCATCAAGTACAGGGAGGGTATGGGTTTATCATCCCCAAACCTGCTCCGTGCTATACTTGCATGTTATATATAGTATTTAAGTATCCAAAACATCACATATATTATATATATACTTAATTTTAATCCTATACAAGTCAAATACATACATACACATTGGGCTACTTTATTTTTTATTATGTTCTTTCACTGTTTTTCTATCACACTTTATAAAGGAAACCTATATTATTATGTTCAGTTGTTAATTGAAATTGTTATTTTGTTCTTCATGTTTTTAGATGCCTAAACTTTCTGTCATTTTCATTTGTTGATCACTTGACTTATAATTTGGAATTAAAGAAATGTTGCCTACTGATCGTAGGCAACACTTTTTTGGCTTTCTTTAGTTTTAATTTTTTGTTATGTGATCACTTATGTAGGTATTGTGGGTATAATAACCGACTTTACTTGCCCTAACATGGGGAGGGTTTAGGTGAAAAACTCTATCCATTGTAGGTTGCAAGTAGGGTTTAAGAATAACTCTACTCTTCCCAAACTTGGTCCATTGACATTCGTAGAACATGATCTGTAGGACTTGCATGGGGACTTGCTTATAACACTCATTAGGACATGTGAATCGGTGTTCTTAAAATCAAACCATACTTCAAACCACCAGGGTCTTCAGGTCATAGTTTAACCGATTGAATTGTCAGTTCATTGCTCATTTACATTTGTATTGTATGAGTGCCGAGTGACATAACAAAAATGAAAAAATGAAACTAAACTAAAATTCAATGTATAAAATTAGAACTAAGTTTACATTTTGCCTAAAATATTAAGTGTTTTCATCTTCTTCTTCGTTTCCTTCTTTTTTTGTTTTCTTTTCTTCTTCTTTCATCTTCATTTTTATTTCATCTTGTTTTCTTATTTCTTCTTCATTTTCTTCTATTTTTACAATTCTTAAATAATTGTTTTAAACCACTGAGTCTTTAGGTTTGTCGGTTCACCGGTTCAATGGTTTTAGGTGATTCTTTTTGGTTTTGACTAAACACACAATGGGCGAATAACCGGGTTGGTAGGGTGGAATATTCATAGCTAAACCTGCTTGAACCAGCTGGCCCAATCCGATTTCGACAATGCCGGCTTGTTAGGCAGGCTAGCTTAGGCAATAATAAGGTCCATTAGTGTTTAAAGGACCTTGGAAATGCAGGTAAGGCTGCAGAGCTTGGAAGCTAGAAAAATGTATGAGATTATAGTTCAAAATGAGGAATATGGAATTGGTATGAAGCAGCCCAAGCAAAGCAAGCCGCAAGGGCTTCCTGTCCAAAGTTTAGTGAAGGAGTAGTTATAGTTTGGCCCATGAGCTTTAACAAAATTATGGTTTGTCCTCTTCTAAAAATATACACCTTGCCAAACCCTAGATGTGACAATTTAGGTAAAGTTTATCGGGCGTTATCTAGCTTATTTTGATGTGATAAATGACCACTTGACCTTCAAGTTGACGTATCGAAGCACCTTATCCCTTGTTGCATATTCCAATTAAATATTTTATGTCAATTCTAGCGTTAAGCCAAACAAAAATCACTAACATGACATTATTTAACATTAAAATAAATTTGTTAGCCTAAGTGCAACCAAAAGGAGGTGAATTGGTTGTTTTCTAAAACAATTTGGAAAATAAGCTCTTGAAACCTTTAAGTAAAAAACAAATTAAAGAGCACAAATGAATATATTCTAACCAAAAAAAGTCCATCATAATGGTCCTAAATTTTTCTTTGAAAGGATTTTGAAAGCAAGCAACTTCAAACAAGACAAAAGCATAAGTGACTAGGTGGTGATCAAGTAAGTAGAGGAAGAAAAGTTTGCATATAAGGATTTTTATAGAGATTCGCTCTCTTTTCTTGAGAACTTACTTCTTTTTTTAAGTTCACCACTTGAGAGCTTTCTTCTCCACTATCAATTTAAGAGTGCACGAGGCCTACACTCTTTGGTGGCTCTCTCTATCATCAACTCTCACTAGTATTCCAAGAGGCTAACTAAAAACCTCACTAATATTTACTAGTTTTCCTAGAGGCTAATTAGAAACTTCACTAACACTCTTTCCCTTTCAAGAAAGAAAGTCAATCTTTCAAGGTAATTTCACCAAATTGGTGTTTAGAAGGCTAGAGTAGCAATTGAAGCACTAGTTGCTAGATAAGCAAGTGAAAGCACAAGTTCTCGGCAATTCTCAAGTTTTGGAGCTCTTTGATGATGAATTCTCTTTTCTAGATACCAAGAGTTCTTCCTAATATAATCCTTGATGTTTTTATACTCTATTGGGTGAAAATGAAATGTTGAAAACCGTTTGCATGATAAAAAAAAGTCCCCTAAAAACCAAGTGTACATTGCTGTCAATTTTGATAGAAAATTGTCTATGTTGGCCAATTTCACTAAGGTGAAAAATTTTACCAGGTTGAAATTTTAGTCTTATATTGCCACCTAGTCTTTGATCTCCGATGGCCAGAATACTTATTAATAAGTTGCCAGCACCTAACCCATGTGGCAAGCTGAGACAACATGAATTTAAAATGAATTTTCAAAGATTTTCACAACCAGAGATTTGCACTCAAGCTTTGACTTGGGTTTTCACCATACAGAAAAATTTTACTTGAGTTTTTTTCTTGTCCAAAGCCAAGAAAGTCTCAGTTTTGACAAATTGCTCTAATTTCAATAGGTTGAAAACTTCCAATTTGTTGAATATGTATCTCAAGGAGGATTCAACCTTCAAACTTTTAGATTTCAACATTCATTTCATCTGATGGATTTATTCTTTTACAAGCAAGAAACAGAGCGCCTAAACTACTTGAAAACTAATTAAAAACCAATTTTCCTTTCCTTGATAAAAGCTTTAACAAAGATAAATCAAAGAATAAGATTTAAAGCCTCAATGATGGAACTTGATGCATATAATTCAAATATATTTTGTAATCATCAAAATTAAAGATTCATGGGTGGAACAAATTCAACAATATCTTTCTTTTTTATGATGACAAAACCTTTTTAAAATACACATTAGAAAAAGCTAAGTGTAAAGATCTTGCAAAAATTTTGACACAATCTCGCTTGAAAATGCATTTAAACTCTCTGTTTAAAAGAATAAAAATACCACAAATAACCAATAAAGCTTCAAGCACTTCTAGAAGTGATAATTAAAGAACATACACCCCCATTCTCCAACATACAAAACAATAATACTCCCCATCGACTCTTGCATATCTCATTAATCTATATAAGAAATGAGTTGATATTTTTTCCCCATTTTTTGTCATAATAAAAAAAATCAAGATAGGAAGCATATAAATATATGAAAGACGAGTAAAAACAAAACCAATTCTCAACGAGTCATAGTCATGAAGATAACTAAACATAAGCATATAGAGCCATCCGTAACTAGGCATAATATAGATGTGGAACAAATCCCTAATAATCATAGTAGGATCAAGCATAATGGAGATGCAATTATACAAAATTTGCAATAAAAAATGGCCTTTGAAAATTTGGATTTAAACATCCAATTTGAATTATAAGCTATGAATAACCACCAAACTTTATAAGCAAGTTTGTTTTATCAAAAGGGAGTTGCTAAAAGAAAAAAAAAAGGAATTGGACAAGAAAATCAAATTTTAACCTTCTAACTCAAGAAAATTTTTTCCTAAACCTATAGACCAAAGAAAGTCTTGTTCAAGTGCTTAGAAAATTACTTTAAAAAGTTTGAACAAGTCTCAAATATGATAAGGAGCTTGATTTCAAGATATTTGACCCAAAAGACAACAAATGCAATATGTCAATATTCAAGTTAAAGTAGAATTTGTAGCAAAACACAACATATTGTAGTTATCTTGGTCCAAATATGGCCCCCAACCCAAAATTTTGGTGTTTTAATTCCAAAGCTCTCATGAATAGAAGTCTAGACTTGCTACATTAAAGCCAATTGAACTTACATAGATTTAAAAACACCTCTGGAACCCATGAAAAATGCATTTGTAACAAGGTTGTATTTCAAAAGTGAGTTTTGCAAGGATGGGATGCAAGAGTGCCAAACTAGGAATTCCAACACATTTCAAATATGGGTTTAAACTTTCCTATAAATTTTGATGTCAATATTTTATTTACAAGGAAAAGTCAACTTGGAAGTCAAAACATGCAATTTCAAAGAAACTTACTGCAAACTTTTTAGGTCTAAAACCAATCCAAGTTGAATATGTTTTCAATCAACAAAAGCTTGCATTTTAGATATAATACTGAGGTGAACATGAAACGAATAGTTTAGGAAAAATTGGCTATCATAATGGCCCTAAATTTTGCTTCAAAAGGATTTTGAAAGTAAGCAACTTCAAACAAGATAAAAGCACAACCCACTAAGCAATGATTAAACAAGTAGAGGAAGAGAAACTTGCACACAATAATGTTTATAGAGATTCGGTCTATTTTTTGAGAGCCTACCCCTTTTTGTAAGAAATCTTACAATAGTGTAGTGGAAAATAAATGGAACTTACGGCCTCCGGCCATAATTGATTAAGTGGACCTAAATATTTGAGCTATAGAAAATAAAGTGAAAGTTAGGGGAGTTTTTCTTATATATGCCTATTTACTTATTAGTTTGTCTCTGATGGAACACACAAACTCATATTTATAGGCTAGACCAAGAACCTTAGTCAAATAAAAATTTGCTACATTAATTCCACCTATCATGGAATTTACCGTAGTAGCATATATCCTTTCCAAACTAAATCATCTGACCAAATTCTTTATTGTAAAAACTCCTTAATTATCACATTCATTTAAGTAAATTAATATATACATAAAATAATAATAGCAGTAATTTAAAAACTGAAGTGGCATGTAGACTACACTTTAAAGGATTTTTACATTCTACTACTTGGTTCACATGACACTTACCAAATAGCTTTACATATGGATCATAGGGGCCATACTCTTAATTGAGCCCTCCTTTCCATGTGTCATAATATATATTACCATTCAATGGATACTTTATGAGAAAACAATTTATCCAAAAGGGTTCAACTTTATGTATCCCCACGGATATGAAACATGATACTTAATGTACCCATAAATCATGTTTTCCAAGAAATGTTATGGGCAAATTTGTTCCAAAACAAAACTACAAGAGAAACTTAATATGCAACACCAAATGAACTAAGTCCCATACACTTCACAGGATCCATATGCCAATTGTTGGCAAAGCTTTAATCATGGGATTTGCTAACATCAATGAAGTGCTAATATGCTCAATGGCCAACTATTGTGCTGTCACTTTATCTTTCACTACCAAATACTTTATAGCTATATGCTCGGCTAATCAACTAGTGACAAGAAGTTATAACAAGTGCGCATATAATTAACTAACCAATTGCAACTAACGTGAGACCCGTTCTTACAGGTTTCTTGGGCAGGACTAAAAGAAGCCATGTCACCAAAAATTTAACACCTTATTTCAAAGACTCTAATTAGATTTAATTAGTTGTAGAATGCCTATGTGGAACGGGTCAACCAAAAGTAACCTAATTCCGTGACCCCAGTTTGACAAGGAGTCTTGGTGCCAAGTCTATGGCCCGCCGAAGAAAGGTCACAGTTTGATCTTCTGCCTCATCTTGTGGATCCAAACACATTTGGATCCAATTGAGTACTTTTGTTTCCATTGTTTAATTACTTATTTATGAGTTAAATATAATTCTTAACCTAATTGATTTATTTTCGCAACCACGCACTGATGTTTGGTTCGTTGAGATTGCTCAGTTGAGGGAAAAGAATGAAGCCATAGAGAAACAAGTCAAGCACGTCAATGACCAGTACACACATATCTCTAACAAGTATGAGCAAGTCAACGCTTGTTTAGCCCGTTTCGATGTTGATGTTGAGGAGCAAATCTAGTGCCAGACAATCCTTGCAATCAATGCCACTATCCAACAACTGATATGTTACAGCCTTATTTTAGCTAGCACCATTGATGTCAAATTACTAAGTGGATCCTTTTCCGTTAGAAATGAGCATGTGAGTGATCAAGATAGCGAGCCATCACCACGGCAACAGTGAGGCCACGATTAGGAATTTAGTTTTTTCCTCTAATTATGTATTTACTGAACAAATTTCAAATTTACATACATACATAAATACACACAAAATATTATTAATTTAATATATATATATATTAAATTAATAATATTTTGGTATTTATTTCAGATTGTATTTATCTTTCTTGTTCTGTAATGTAATAGTGATAATAATTAATATAATTTATTCATTTAAACAAAACATTATCATTTTATGTAAACAAATTTAAAAAGGTTTGCCTCAATTGAAACCATCACAAGTTGCAATGATATAAATCACAACAATTGCCATGATAGGTATCATGGCAACAGAGATCAAGGCAAAATCATTATAGTCCACTATTGTAGAAAAATTTAGGCAAAGCCTGCCACACAAAGAAATATGGCAAAGTTGCTACAGTATTGCCATAATTTGCATTTGCCATGATATTTTATGATGACTTAAATTGTAGGAAAATTTGGTTTGCTATGATTTTAATATGGTTTTTGACATGGAAAAAGCCCTAGATTCTTGTAGAGCACTAATCCTAATTTTTTTTTTCTTGCTAGTCAAACTACCTAAGGACCCATGTCGGATGTTGAAAACCCTTGATCAATGGCCTACTTCGATCACCTGCATACAAAGACATGAAGAAAGGCATTAAGAGGTTAACGAGGGAAAAGTAGGATGTAGGGAAAAGTGAGAGTGAAACTTTTTGTATATATATCTTGTAGGTTGGCCTAATGGGCTTGTGCTCTAGTTCTTGAGCATAATTGACTTTGTTGGCCATTATTGTTAATTAGGCTTAGGACCAATAATCTAGTGATGATTAGGTCTAATTCAGGTATTGGCCATCATTTCCTAAATGGGCCATTGGATGTTCAACAAAGCTTCATTTCAAAAGATCATTTTTTTAGTTATAAAAGCTCAAATGGTATTTTCTTAATGAAGTGATACGGGAGACTGAAGGAGAATGGGCAGTGCCTAATACGTTGAGTTAATGTGAAAGCCGAGGTTGAATACTAACTCCAAAATTTTAATAGTGATAGTCAATGGGGCTGTATGAGCTTGACTCATAAGCTTGATGGATGTTGAATAAAGATCATGCACTCAAAGAAAATATTAGAGTCCTGGGATATTTGCCCAGGGGAAATCCTTTGATGACCAAATCAGCTGCTGGTGAGTAGAGGTAAATAACGAAGTGCTCAGTAAGGGTCTTATGCCTCGGGAATGGCGAGTGAAGCTAGTTTATATAGCTAGGTGAAATTCAAGAGAATCACTTCTGGATGAAAATCACCTAATCTATCCCACAATTTTGAGATTCTGTTTCCATCCTTGATAGGACTCATTTTCAGCTTGCTAGGCTCTCATATTTCATCCTTGATCAATCTATTATGGGCTTGTCTATTATGGGCTTTCTGTTGGACCTATATTCTACCAATAACACCCCCTCCCCTTATAAAATGTGGGTCTGGGCCCTACATTTTCAAGGTGGGGAAAAAAGCTGACATTTTCCTTTGGGGTGTCTCATTTGGGAATTCTCTTTTTATGGTCAGATGTGACCCCTGCTCGCATTGCTTTTGCCCTCCCCGTACATCACGTATTCAACAGGTATAATGCATCTTCGTAACAACTTTTATGGGAAGGTGTTGAAAAATTATTATTTTGTGAAAAGCTCCCAGTATTTCATTATTTTTGCTACACATGGTGAATATAATTGTCTGATTAGGAGATGAATCGATGCTTATTATATGTGTCTCCATAAAAGTGACTTAGCATGTTCTTTAGCTATTACTCTTTACCATGTATGCCATTCTGAGTGGCCTAAATATTTGTCACAATGATGTTGGCAGTTTTCAAAGGGTTACCCAAGAATCATGGTCCCTATGTATACATAGGGTAGGGTTTTTTACCCTTTCCGTTTCACCATCTTACTGTCTTTCATTGCTTTCGCCTTCTTTGTTGCTCTTACTTTTTTTGTGCCCCAAGGCTTACTTCTATTGAAAGCCTGCTTCCATCACCATTTGGTTCTTTCTTCTCAATTTCTTTGTTAGTCTTCCAAGTAACAACAAACAAGTAATGAACTAACATTTCTTACTCATTTTTTTTTTTAATTTTGCTAGTTTACGATTTTTTATGTTTCTTTTTAGGTTAGTTGTGTCATTTTTTGTTGCTAGCTTTCCCATGTTCTTTCACCATCTGTCTCATGCTGGCAGAAGCCCTTACCATCTCCCTACTGATTTTTCTAGATGGCATTTTCATGGTCATCCTTAGGAAGGGCTTTTGCCGACAATGCTCATTTATCCCTTGCTGGGGATGATGATTCAAATGAGGAATTCTTCCCTAATCCTAAAGTGTTGAAGGGTGTAAGGATGATACTTACTGAGGAAACCCTTCCATGAACCTTAGGAAGCTTTTTTGGCTAAATGGAGCTATGGCTGCCATTTCTAGAAGATGGGCATTAGAGGACTGGGGATTTTTTTGGGGAAGATCCAAGGGACGACGTCCTTACCATCTTTGTGGACCAACTTCATCTACTTGTAGAATAACTTTGTAAGTACTACTAGGTGCCGCTTTTACAGTGGACCCCAAATTCCCCTACCCACATAAATGCTTTTATCCTCTACTACAAGATGGCCATGGTGGACCCTCTGCTTGAAGTTTTCCTCTAGCTCTACATGCTGGACTTAAAGAAGTTTTTGTTGTTCTTCCATATCGTTCTGTTAATCGATGGGGGAATAAGTCTTTTTCCTTTGTCAACTACAAAGATTTGTGGGCATAATGGAAAGATCGCTTCTTCTACACCCTAAATGAGCCAACATGTGGATTCTTTTATTAGTAGGTGAAGACTCCCCCAGCAAGCTTTGGTCTATAGGTAGTTATCATATGAGGGCTTTGAGGGTTAGCAGGTTTACACCAGGCTTCTTACCTGGCTGAAGTCGGTGATGGGGAACACAACTTCATGGACTTGTTCCCTATTCATTATACAAAGATCAGGGAGACGTCATTTAGGTGGACAGTGATCAGTATAGCCTCATGTGCTTTTTAGTAGGTTGAGCCTTGCTAACTAGGTCTTATAGCAAAATGGAAAATTGGTAAATCCTTTTGAGATAACCTTTTGAGCCCAGCGAGGTCCATTAAAGCCTGAGAGTTATACCTTATGCATATGGTCATTTGTCTTGCCTCTCATTTTCCAAAATGGTTCTAATTTTGTGTTTCCTTCTTGCAAATATGGGTAGCCAAGTTAAGGAGTTCATGTGATGGCACAAAAGCATCATCGACAAGCTAGTTGATGCTTGTACCCTTTAGATCCTGCTGACTGAGTTAGCTTATGCGCTGAGGGTTGCAGGGAAGTCCCTCGGGAACCCATCTTCTGATTTGGCACCCTTTGTTGTGCAACTAGATGATGAGCCTCTTCCTCAGCCTCTAGAGGCTTAGTTGGTGTGGAAGAGGTCATGCTCCATGCCTTGTAAGGGGGTGAAACCCTCACAATGTGGGAGTGATGGTATGACTCATTATGACAATTTTCTTTTTCGATGATGTCGATTGCATCAATTTGATGTTATTCTATGTTGACCGTGGATCTTTTTATCCAACCTTTCCCGAGAATTGTTCTAAGGGGAACGAGTATTTATCCCTCTAATGATGTCATTGAAGTAGCTGAAAGGGCCATCGTAGAAAGCAGGCTCAAAGTAGCCAAAAGGGTCAACTTAGAAGCAGGCATAAGGGTCCCTTCCTCCTACTTAACCGTGACTCCCATGGAAGTTAGCCTTGAACGAAGCCTAGGGCAGTTTTGAAACCTGCTTTCCAGAGCCGCATCGAGCCCAAGGTGGGTGACTACCTCATACTTTTTAACCTAATTCCTGAACAATGCTAGGTGCAATGGCATTCTTTGGTACTTAAGGGGATCAGGTTCGATCATGTGTTCAAACCCTTAGTGGGTGGTGGGTGTCGGTGAGTCAATCCTGGAAGATCAAACTGACATCACCCATTGTATTTTGGAAGGGTTAAGGACCCCTAGAGATGGGCGCCACTTCACCCATCCCACCTAGGGTTCAAGTTTATTCATTAATCTTTTCTATGAGGAGTACATATGTGCTAAGTACTAATTGGTTTCTTTCTACAGGACGCCATCATCACCTACTCCATTGGCGAGAGGTATGCTACCCACGAGAAGGCTATGTAGTCGTTGGCCTCATAGATTGACAACTTGAAGTCTTCGTATAAGGTACTGAAGAAGGAGCTAGAAGAGGAGCTCATTACCAGAGAGGCCATAAAAAATGAACTCTAAGAGTTGAAGGTTAATAATGAGAAGCATAAAGTGAATTCTAAAGATCTAGGCTTAAAGCTGTTGGAGTCAGCGGGGGCTCTTCAGAAGGTTAGGGAGAAAAAAGCGATGAATTTCTCTACTAGAGGCCACCAAGAGTAAGATAGGAGCTATTGAGGCAAGTTTGCAATTAGATCCGTTGCCTTACTATAGTGAATCCAGCTCCAATTTGATTATTACTACTACCCCTCTCATGGATCACATCGTAAGGGTAGCTTCACTGCCCGAAGGGTGCAATAGGCACATGAAGAACTTCGTAGCAAGGCCAAGGCCCGCGTAGAGGGGATTATCTCAATCCTTCTTAACTAGGATAAGGGCTTTATAAGGGGGCCTTTTAGGGGTTTAAGGAGGGCTTTCTTTATTGTAACTTCTAGGTTAAGTGGGCGGATCTAGACTTGGAATTATTCTTCTTATTCCTTATGCAAAGTTGGTTTCAGATTTTGACGTGTGGTTAAAGAATGAGAAAGCAAGAATGGCCCCTTTTGATGAGTTGGTAATGGTCACCATGGAAGCTCCAATTGAGGATGAATTCTAGGTGGTTTCATTGTCAAGCCTTTATTCAAGGAGCACCATCTTGGACTTACAAGAGGTACTTGCACAACCGTTTAATGAAGGGCACCAGTAAGAAATACTTCCATAACCATTGTGGAAGGGCATAATTTTTCTCCACCCTTAAGTCAAGGTTTTCACATGATTCATGCTTCCCTGGCAGTATCCTCTTGAAATCTTTCAACTCTCCGACTGCTTCGAGTTCATATGTCCCTATTAGTATCTAGTTCATAAAGTTATCTTTCATGATTGAATGCATAACAATAGTTGCTTTTGTAAAGGATTCTAAAAGTTATATTAATGGAATGGTTATTTCATGTTTTTATTTCTTGCTATCCTTTAGTTCAATTTCAACTATTGGGTCATAGCCCAAAAATTTGATTTCTTCAGTAGTCATATCTCTAAGCTTAAGCCTTGAACCATTCATGGGTCATTTCTTTCTATTTGATCTTCTCTCTCTTTGTTTCGATCATTTAGTTCACCATTTTGGCTTGATCACTATCATTCCCAGGGGCCATGGTCCTGTAATCAGCCTCATTTGTTTATCAGGCTTAGCCTCGAATGGGCTTTGGGGGTGTCATCCTGATGGCTAACTTCATTTATGTAGTCTTATTTCATTAGCTTATCTGTTCAAGGGTCTTGACTTAGGGGCTTCATATGTCGATACTTTGGAAGACCCATTTAGGGAAGCAAATGCCTTCAGCCTTGGATTTAACCAATCATCTTTTTGTCATCTTAACTTTTGAAGATCTTTTTGAGGTCTTGTTCTTCACTTAGTCATTTTTTACCTTTTTCATTTTTTAGTGGCCTAGAGCTTCATATGTTGGTCATTGAAAAACAAAACTAGTAGAATGAATACCTTCATAATTTTATTTTACTCATGGGAAATTAGATCGTCATTACACAAAGTAAGAGAACAGGTCATTGGAATGATAAATTCTTGGCATTGCTCTTCCTTCTCTATCAACTACCTCGGAGACACTATCTCTAATTTTCCTTTTAACGAAGAAGTGTCCATCTCAATTTAGCCTTAGAGTCCATATCCTAGGTTTCTTACTATTAGCCTTACTTTAATGAGGGTCATCCTTCCTTCTTGGATTGCTTTCTTTTTAATTTTCCTAACATGGGTCAAAACAACTCGTTGTCTAAATACTCTCATATGAAGCCGGGCATCTTCACTCAACTCTTCTAGCAAATTCAATCTTCCTTCTAATGCCTTTTTATTTTCTTCGGCATTGTATGTTTGAACTCATAAGGTAGGATGCACAATTTCCAAAGGTATGAGTGCATCTATTCCATAAACCATGGCAAAAGGACTTTCGCCAGCTTGCTCTTTGGCCCAGTTTCCCTTGGCCTCTCTTAACTTCTTCTTTAAGCGTTCGTTTATGGTCTGGTTGGTGACTTTAACTTTTCCATTTGACTGTGGATGGGCCACAGGTGCAAAATAGAGGCAAATTCCTTTAGCCTTCATAAATTGGCCATCTGCTGGTTGTCAAACTGCTTGCCATTGTCCGAAACAATGGCCTGAGGGCATCCAAATCGAGAAATTATGTTTTCCAAAAAAACTTGATAATTTAGAGGATCATTATCAAGGCCAAAGGCTTTGCTCCTGCCCACTTAGTAAAGTAGTCTATGACTACAATACAATAGTTGACTTATCTTGGGCTTGTTAAAAGTATCATAGTTAAGTCAGGGCCCCACATGGCAAATGGCTAGGGGCTGGTGGCTAGTAAGGCACAAGAGGATAGCAACCTTTGTATCTGGGCATTAAAATGACATGGGTGGCATTGCTGGGCAAGCTTTCTAGTGTCTCCTTGGACTGTTGGCCAAAAGTAACCCCGTCGCAGTATTTTGTGGGCTAAGGAGTTAGCACCAATGAGAGCCTCATAGTCTCCTTGGTGTATTGAACAACCTCCTACCCCTCTTGAAGGTTAGGCATCACTGTAAAGGTAATGCAAATTCTCGTCTATATAATTCCACTTTGATGATGATGAACCTTCCTAACTGTATCCTAGTCATCATCTTTTCCTTGAATGTCCCACTTAGTGTCCCGGTCTCGAGATAAAGTTGTATTGGCTCTCTTCAGTCATCCTTAAAGGCCTTGTGTTCTAGCAGGAGGATTGATGGTTCCATGATTTCTTCCATCAATGTCTCTTCTCGGCCTTTTTAAGGGGATATCAACCCTTGCATTGTAGGCCCTCAATACCTGCTAGACCTGCACAAGGTCATACATCTATGTTAGATTCTTTGTCATGTTTAAGTACTTACAAAGAGTAGGATCTTTGACACCTGCTACTCCTGTGGCTTGATTCATTGTCAACTGGGAGTTGTTATATATTAATAGGCATCGTAACCCCACTCGACCAGCCATCCATAGTCCCGCTAGGAGAGCTTTGTATTGAACGACATTGTTCATGATTGGAAATAGGAATTTTATTCTAAGGGCTGCCTCCAAACCATGGGGCCTTCATAGTTTGATGCATGCACCTTAGTATCTGGATCCAAATGCCTTATCGACATACATTTCCCAAGGCAGGATCTCGCCTGATCATTTTTCCTTATCCACTTCAGTCAAGGTCACTTTTGCAACAAAGTTGGCCAAGGCTTAGGCCTTTATTACTCTTTGAGGTTCATACTGGATGTTAAATTCCCATAACTCAATGCACCATTTAGCTAATCTTCTAGATTTGTCAGGTTTTTGGAGAATATCTTGAAGGGGCAAGTTAGTTCGTATAATGATCTTGTACATTTGGAAATAAAGCCTCAGTTTCCTCAACGCTTTCACAAGGGAAAAAATTGCCTTCTGAATGATAGGATATCTTGAATTTAGTCCTTGGAGTGTCCACCTGATATAGTAGACTGGACACTGTTTAGGTCCCTACTTCCTGATGAGGACAATGTTAACAGAGCCCTCGGTTATAGCAAGGTATAAAATGAAAGGCTTGTCTAGCTCTAATTGTTTGAGTGTCGGGAGGTATTGTAAGTACTTCTTAATTTTCTTAAAGGCTTCACAAAACTCCTTAGTCCGCTCCAATGCTACCCTTTTTTTAGTATTAAAAAGAAGGGTCAGTAACAATCCCTAAATTGGGAGACAAATCGATCTAGGGTAATCAACCTTTCTACCAATTTCTTGATATCCATTTTGCTTTACAGACTAGGCATCATCATAATTGCATTTATCTTGTTTGGATTGGCATTGATCCCCATTTTAGAGCCAATGTAGCCTCAGAACTTCCCAGCCCTAACCCTAAAAGTACACTTTTGAGGATTTAAACTCATATTAAATTGCCTTATTCTTTAGAAAATTTCTCGCAAATCATCAAAGTGACGATCTATTGCCCTATTCTTAACAATCATGTCATTTACATAGACTTCCATATTTCATCTGGCTTATTCTATAAAGATCTTATTCATAAGCTTCTTGTGGGTGGTTCCCACATTTTTCGAGCCAAAATGCATCATTTGATTGCAATACACGGTTTCTCTTGTGGTGAAGGTTGTTTTTTCTTCATTCTTAGGATTCATCCATATCTGATGGTAACCATTAAAGGTGTCCATGAATGACAATCTTTTAAAATCCACGGTGGCATCGACTAGTTTGTCTATAAATGACAATAGGTAGGGGTCCTTAAGGAAGGCATAACTCAGATTTATATAGCTGACTTACATGTGCGATTCCTTATTTTCCTTTTTCATCAGAACCATATTGGTGAGTCATTTGGGGTGTCATACTTCTCAAATGATCCCTAATTTCAACAACCTTCAGACTTCTTCTTTAATGAAGTCTCTTATCTCAAGTGTTATACTTCGATTCTTCTATTGTAATCAAGCAAAAAGATTAACTTGCAATTTGGGAGTGATAATTTATAGATTAATTCTTGGCATGTCACTAGGAAACCATGCAAAAACATCCATTTTAGTCCATATGAATTTGATAAATGATTGTTTTACCTCAGATGGAAAATCCTTGCTGATTTCATGTTTGTCCTAGGAGCTATCTCCATTTCTTCAACATCCTAAGAAAAGGACACACCAAGCTCGTTCTCATGGGATTGCTCCCTCATCCTCTTTAGTTCCGTTGAGACTAGCTTGTCATCCCTTAGTTTACTTAGGTTGGCTACGTAGCCTTACCGCATCGAGGCCTGGTCTATATACAAAGTGGCATCTCCAATAAAAGTCATGAAACCATCATTAGCCATCTAACATTGGATCTAATGTGAAACTGTACCTGGGCACACCTTCCAGGTATACCATTGTACAATGATGACACATCCAATATCATAAATTATAAAGTATAAAAGTCACAGATAATTCTCCCATCCTTGTCTGTACTGATTAAGATGAGGGGTAGCTTAATCGTTCCAAGCATCTAAACCTCATCTTTGCCAACTCTAGTTGTAGGCCTTAAGATGGGGGTCAATGAAAAGCTCCTGATTCTAATTTTTCCCAACAAATTAGTAAAAAAGACATTGGAGTTGGACCCTGTATCCAAGTAAACTCCCTCAATGTCAAAGTTATTAATTCTCGTGATGAAGACAATTGGCTCTACATGAGGGATGAAGATGCGAGACCTATCAGCCCTTGTTAGAATGCTACTGAGGTCAGTGACTTCCAGCTAGGCAATGTCACATTCTTGCTGTTTCTGAGCCATAAAAAACTCTCTTAGTAATCCTCTGTTCCTAGATGGGGTCCCAAGTTCCTATAGTCTCTTTGGGGTGATCGTTGCCTTTTTTGCCGTCATCCCCGATCATGATCATCCTCATCATCTTTTTTTTGAGACCTTTCTTCTTGCCTCCGACAAGAAGACTAAGGCTTAACTAAGTACGCTTTCAGCTTTCTTGCCTGGATCATCTTTTCTAGGAGCCTTTTCAACTACCAACAATATTTGGTGTTGTGGTTTTTGTTCTTATGAAACAAACAGTAATTCATCAAATTTTTTTGTTTGAAGAGCACATTAGAAGGGGCCACCTAGGCATTTGGCTTATTCTTTCTAGGGCATACAGGATGTTTGATCTCATCTTTCTTAGCAGCGGCTTTAGTTTTTCTAGCTTTTAGCTACCCATTTTACATCATGGGTTAATTGAGCTATTCCGCATGCATGTACTGGGTTGCTTAGTCAAGAAATTCCTTTATGTTTCTGAAAGAGTTTACATGCAAATCTTAGGCCAACTAGAGTCCCTTGATAGTCCCTAGCTAATGGCTACCTGGGGTACTATTTCAACATTTAATCTCCGCATAAAGTCTCTTAAAAATTGATCCCAGCCTTAGTGCATCTTTAATAAATGGGCCAGCATTTTAAGGGTTGCTGACTCCCTAAAAAGTGGTAGAAGAATGCTGAAGAAAAATCTTTGAATGAACCAAAGTGACATCCCTTGTTGCTCCCAAACTAGGAGGCGGTTGCTCCTGTCAATATTGAGCTAAATTCCCTACATATAATTATGTCTGAGGCCTTTTATAGCTTCATAGAGGTGATATACCACTACAGATGACTGATAGGGTCTATAAGGCTATCGTATAGGTCAATCTTTGGCATTAGAAAGCCATAAGAAGTTCAGGGATTAATTATTTCGTTTGTAAAAGGCTAAAGCAACATATATTTGATATTAATGGTAGAGCCAGAACCTATCATGAAGGGCTCGGGAACCTTCATATGCTGCTTCTTTGATCCAGCCTCTTCCAGATGACGTTTATATCACTATCAACAAGGTCAGTAAGATCACCTCAAAGATGCATGGGGTTTACCTACATGGGCATTTGGGAGTAAATATTTAGGAGAGACTCAACGGGGTTTGTTAGGCATTAGGTAACTCTCAACAGCTTTTTTTGTGGCCTTCGATAGCGCTCTATGAATCTCTTACTAAATAGTTGCTTTGAACTATTCAAAAAAAGCATGCTAAAGAGCCTGAAACTGATCATCATTTAGCGGAGTGGGGCATTTTCCCTTGCAGGGTCCGTCTGTGGCACCAAGGGCTTCTCCCTACCATCCCTGTGAGTGGTGCCTTCATCAAAGGGCTTTGTAGGCTCTCCAGGACGGTTGGTCTGGTCTCTAAATTAGCTCTCATGCTCATTTCCTGGTTGATCTTGGTTATCCATGTGAGATCTTTGAGTGGTCACCATTGTTCCCACAAATGGCACCAAATTGATGATTAATGAGGCCGTATGAGCCTGGCCCAGAGGTTTGATTAATGGTGAACAGACATCCTCTGCTTAAAGATAACATCAAAGCCCTGGACATTTTCCAAGGGGAAACTCTCTAACAATTAAGTCAGGTTCTAGTAAGTAGAGAGAAATAATGGAGTGCTTAGTAGGAATCTCATACCTCGGAACTAGTAAATGAGGCTGGTTTATATAGCTGAGGGAAACTGAAAGAATCACTTCTAGATACAAATCACCAAATCTATCTTGTAATTCTAGGATTTTGTTTCTATCCTTGATGGCTTTCCTCTTCGGCTTGTTGGGTATTTCTTATTTCATCCTTGATTTGTCAATTGTGCGAATGTCTGTTATGGGCTTTACATTGGGCTTGTATTCCATCTAATAGGTTTAATAAGCCATCGGCAATACAATTTATATAATATCATTAAATTTTTGTGAATTTTTTAATACATTCATAAAAATTTAATATCATCATAAAAATTGTACTTTTAAAAGATTATTACACCTATATAGTATTCACTTTTGAACGGAATTGGTTCTGGAAAAAAAACAATTAAAAATAAAAATAAGCCATTTTAGACTAAATTGACTTAGTAACACAAAAAAAAAAGAGTTCTAAAGAGTGAAGCTTTCACATGTCTCTAAAAAATGTTAGAGATGAGATTTGATGCCAAAATTTTAAAGCTATTAAGAAATTTTTTTTTTATTTACAAGTTGCAAGTAGGGAAAGAATGAAAATGTCATTTACATAACTAAAATCGGGCATCAAAGTTGAAGAGCAATAAATTGGAGAGGAGAAGAAATCACGTGACTCATTTTAACTTGGGGAAAATTTTCTGGTAAAGCATCAAATGGGTTAAGGCAACTTCAGTGTGGTTTATTTGGTAAGGTGTTATTGTTTGGAATGAAAGGGAACAAGCATGATAAATATTTTGAATTGGTGGAAGACACAAAAGTTAGACATTCGAGAATTATAATTCCTAAAAGAATAAATTCACAAGGATGGCATGTATTCCATTGGTTGCTAGGTTGTTTTAGCCAAGCACTGGATCCATGGTGGTGCCGAATGTGAGTTCAAATGTTGTAGCCTTGTCTAATGGCCAAAAGACAACATCTCAATGAAGATGGTGTTCAATTCTGGTGCCTCTAGTTGTGTCAAAACTCTTTTTATCTATTGCTGAAAATGAGATTTAAATCAACTTTTTTCTTGAGCATAGCACGATAGAGAAGGAGTTGGGGGTAGTTGATGGGAAAGGTTGACACAAGAACTGACATGTACATTTATTTCTACGAGTTTATGGACCGAAACATGAAAGGCTTCAACTCTGACAAAACATTGGGAAAACTACAAAGGATGCTCTTCATGTATAGCATAGCAATCAGGGAAGGTTGTTACGACGGTAAAGTTGACAAAGATGAAGTTGATATAAAGGAAGAGCTGAGGATGTCTATATAAACCAAACTCATAGTCATCTTCCATTGTTAGAATGATTTTTGATTAGGATGAGATTGGAAAAAGAGATTTTATGATTAGGATGTGGGCAAAGAGTGGGAAAGAAGGGAGGTTAGAGGTGCTGTGGCAGAAGAGAATGACATGGAGGTGGGGTGGCGACATTTCCATGGGGAAGCATGAAACCCAACTTCTTTACATTTAGCATATCAAAAGATAAGGTAAAGGGTATAATTGAAAAGAAGGCATAATTTCACTTTTTCTTAAACTCTAGACTATATCAAATGGAGCACATTTACTAAGATAGAGGAAGTATTAATTTTTACTATTAACGATTTAAAAATCTCAACTTTATCATTAATAAACTAACAAAAACTCTAATGCTAATTATAGAGGTTATTTCTAAAGTGTGTCGAATGGAATATAACCATAGCAATGGAGTTAGGATTCAAGTGGATTAAGCATAGCTCCAATGAAAAATGGGGTTCATGGCATGTCTTCTCTGATCATGAATAAAAAGGGATGATCAGCCATAAAGCTTGGCTTTAAAGGTGGCATGTAACCTTTGCAACACATTAGAGTGACAGATGCTATCGTAGCAACTGCAGCTTCTGTCCTCTTGTTATTCACCTCTATGAGGCATTTATGAATCACTCTTGAAACACAGAGCCATTCACTACAAATCTCTGTCAACTTCGCTTCATCGGGTTTAAAAAGCAAGGTGAATTCCAACTCTTTAAAGATCTCTTACTTTATGATCTCTTGTAAGGACTTAAACTGTGGAACCCAAAAATTTATTAGGTTGAGGATATGTTATGCCAGCATAGACACTACACGCATCCAACTATTTATGAAATTGCCACCATATCACTTGCTATGCATGCAATAGTCGTTCTATTTCTATTTTCTGTATGAATTTAGTTGTTTCATTAATTTATCTTACTATTTCTTCTTATTGAGTTCAGAATAGCCACCCTTTGTGTCCGGTTAGTGGCTACCTACCCCAACCACTTAACCATTAAAGCAAAACTTGAATTATTGCTTTGGTGTACCAAGTTGACTCCTTGTGGCAATTACTAATGCAGAACATTTCCTAGGTGGGCTTTAACTTGACCAAGCTCGTGCCTAACACTAGTCCGATGGCCACTCAGACCATTGACAATGACTTCCTAGGTGCAAGGCTTCAAACCAAGTGATCTTATGCACAAGCCCCGAGTCCTCATGATCTGTTATCGGTTTCTGGTCTCTATTCAACTTTTGCACTATGGACATATTTCCCATGCTCTACTTAGCTTAGGTGAACCAACCACTACCTTGTCATTTTGCATCTCTGACTCCTCTAACTCTCTTTCGATGATAATGTATTATGGACCACTCACCAATAGCCCCACTTCATTGATCATAAAATGCCGTTGTATGCTAGCTCAAGGCCTTAATGGTCTCGGCCTCAAACTCCAACTCTCAAGGATAGGAGTATGAAATTGCTCTTCTATGTTGCTTCATATCCTCTATGACCAAGTGTTCATCACTTATGTCAGTGAATCCTCATCACCTTTTTGATTACCTAAGCCATTCAAGATTACTGGGCTTTACTTCTGAAGCTTTCAGAGTAATCCACCCACCTAGTGGTACTCCCTACCATAGAGGTTTCCATTCTCTCATAATCCTACAAATCATGTCGCCTATTTTATGACTGAGGTTCAAAAACAACTTCCTAGGATAGTAGTCATATCCTAACTACCAACCCCAAGGTATTGCCCAACCATGGAGTAAGCCAAAACAACTACCTCAACATTTCCACACTAGACCATTAGGATCCGTCTCCAAACCCCTAGCGTCCAAATAGCACCTGACCTAGTTTCACCATCACAACCTACAATCAAAGCTAGACAACAACTAAAAGATGTTGGTTAGTACTAACTACCCTAGCATAAGGACAATCCACTAGATCTTGATTCTTAGCCTCTAATGACCATGACTAAACTTTGATGCCAACTGACATGGCCTCCCACGGTCTTGTCCAAGAATCCTATTGCCACATATCTCATGCTAGTCACAATTGGCTAATTGATTAAGTGTACACTAGTTAAAACCTTCAAATTTCTAGTTGCTTAACTTATTTTGCAAGCATGCATGAGTTTTGCTTTGACTTAAATAATAAAACAAGTGATATATCATAAACATGATCTTTAAAATGTTGCCAGGGCTTTCACTGAAATCCAATTTTCTAAAGTAGTCAAAGCATACAAAAATTTTACATTATTAACTACACATAATGAATTGTGTGTAAGCATCCATACAAATGTAGACTATACTCACACCCAAGAGTAGCTCTAGAGTTTACTATTCATCCACGAACATCAAAGGTGACTTATGAAAATTATATACCAAAATTACATCTACTGAGATCAATAACTAAGCTCCCACCTCATTTCAACATCTAAGTAGTGAGCTTTGAAAGTCATTTCTTGTGACATACTAGCCGCTGTCTACCTATAAACAAATGTTGTTAGTACCATAACTTAATTGATAAGCAAACCACAAATCTAAAATCACAATGATTCAAATAAACAATATACCTCTTCGTTAGCTTAGCCTAACAACCCTCAATAGTTGCTGGCTTAAGAAGACCATAATCTGCACAACAAAGATTAAGGGAATGAGAATTGATGATTCTCAGTAAGGTATTCTTCAACCTGCAAGAAAAACTCGAAGGACACACACACACGCACACTCACACACACACACACATGCACATGTATGTATAATATGCAATCTACTACAAGCTCAAAATCATGTGAGGCTAAACCTATGTTCATAGCATTTCAATCCCTTGGGACTTGTCGTTCACCTAGTCCTCCTAAGGGCGTCACTCTGGGTCTAATGAGTTCTGGCCTCTAACTCATCCCTAGCAAGCTTAAGCTTACAAATGCATTAAGCTTAGCTATCAATTAGCCTTACCTTGATTGTTGTACAAGTGAACATGACAGATGCACCTCACTTGAGTTAAAAGGAACTCACTATGTGTACTAAGCCTCCACATAGCACCTTAAGTTCTTAAACTTGCCTAGGTCACTTGTGTGCTAAACTTCCACCTTAAAACCTTACAAAGAGTGCCTTAGGTTCTCAGTTGCACCTAAAATTAACTTATCTAGGCTACAAGTGAACTAAACTTTCACTCAAGGCATATACCTATCCACCAATACATGGTTGTCCTTAGTGGAGCAGAAAAAGTCATGGTTGGACTCATAATCTCTAAGTATCGTAGAACCTTCCTAGGTGCACTAAGGTTCCCGCATTGAAACCTTGAACTTGAATTATCGACTAGGCTCCCAATGGTACTAAACCCTTTACTTAAATTAATGGTGTGCTATTTTGGCCAATTAAACTAGCTCCTATGAGAGTTTCGAAAGCCTCAAGGTACCGTTGAGCATCTTCGAGCCTTAGATACCCTAGGCATCCTTCCTTTGGCCCTCATTTAAAGCTCCCCATGTATGAAAAGTGACTTTTTGAATCCTGCACCCAGGGCCGTGGTGCAAAAAACTAGGGCTACAGCCTTGGTGCTCTTAGGTGCACTAGAACACCATAAGGCCATGGCTCATATTTCCAAGGCCATAGGTCTAATGCTCTCAAGTGCTGCAGGTAGCATTAGGGCCTTGGCTTTCATTTTTAGGGCCAAAGACCTAGGCCCGATCCCCTACACCCAAAAATGGTGCCATAGCACCTTAAGAGGCCTTAAAACCCTTCCAAACATGCTAGGATTGCCTCCCCACTTTTCATAAAGCAATAATGCACCATTCCTACTGGGCTTATCAAGCAATAATGCATCAAAATAACAGAAAAAGCATGGCAGCAACGCTAGTCCACCATGGACAACATTATCCACCAATCAACACCATTCACAAAATCAAATGAATTCTACCTCAATCGGGTTATGAATGGCATCAATTAAGCATGAATCATAAATCTATTACCTTAATTGCACAAGAATTAGCATGAATCAAGCATCACAAGCCAAGAACATCACAATCCAAGGCTTCACTAAGGTTTCCTATTTTCCAAGGCACAATCAAAGCATATGGCACTAGATTAGCACAAACCCAACAAAGCATAACCTTCATTAAGCTAAATAAACAAGAAGACAACATGGGAAGATGTTACCTAATGCACACCTACGTGCCCAAGCTAACGAAATGCGCAAACAAGCTTCAAATGTGCAAAACAAGAGCAAAACAAGCTACCTTCCACTTGGGCACCAAGAAAGCCTTCAATTTTCTCCAAGAAATCAAGGTTCGGAAGATATTTGAGCATGGATTGGTAAGGGAGAGAGAGATCTACGAAAATGCTGAGGAAGAGGGAAGTCAATAATGGCCAAAAACATATTCCTTAACAAGTTTTATACAATAAAACCCATCCTCCTCAAAATCTTTTAATTTTTGAAAATTTACCCTTTCCTAAACAATAACTAGGAATTTAACACTTAAGCAGAAACTTAATTAACTTGGGTTGGGTTTTTTACAAAAATCATTTTAACTTTGGTGACTTATCCTAGCCTCTAAGGTACAAAATAACCTTTTTGCTCTCAGGCACATCTAGTGCCATAAATCACTCAGAAACTACTAAACCTTTAAACACTTAATTGATTTTGCTAATTCACCTCTAACTAATATATTTAAGTTAGGGATTTATAAATTTACTTTGCTCACCAAGTTTTCCGTTAAGAGGGCTGCAACATGGTGCATTTGCATCACCCTTGCTCCTAATGGTAAAGTGTTCCTAAGGTTTTAAACCATTTTTTAAGGCCTAGGCAAGATCCTAGCAAGGCTTATAAGCACTTCTAAGACTAAGATAAAAATCAATTAAGTTGGGTAACAAACAATGTGGTTTAAGAGGGCAAAGTATGGGTGGACAAGTGAGTGCCTTAAGGTGTAATTAAGGTACTAAGGATGAACTAACTTGGGTTTTAGTCCTTTAACGACCAAAGGGTGAGGTCCTAGGTCTCCAAACATTAGAGCAGAACCTGAAGGAGTTCCAACGAGGCCAAGAGGGTTGGTAAGATAGTCCACTAAGGTGCCCAAGTCGAGTTCATGACTTGGTAAAGCAAAGGTACCAAGATAGTTACCTTGCACAATAAGGGAAACCCGAGTAAGTGTAGAGGGAGTAAGTGACAACTTACTCTAATATCAATAAGCGGGACTAAAGGAAGGTAAAGAATTTATAATACGATGGCTAATAGTCCAAGTACCTCTACATTTGAGCTAACAACAAGAGTAAAACACTTCGGAGGAAGAAAGTCCCAAGGATTGTGAATGTTGTATATCATATATACATGCATTGCATAAATTTTTTTTTGTTTATTGATATTGGTTGTTATTTTTGGTTGTTTGCTTGCTTGTTTACCATATTTACATGCTTGCTTGTTATCTACTTTGCAGGTACCTCATGGGATCCTTACTAAGTGCACTTAAGTACTCACTACCTGAAGTTTGCTATGCAAGTTTTGACACCAAGCCTGACAACTAAATCTGTAGTTGTAGATTAAGTTTCTTTATTTTGCAGGTATTTATTTACTTGAATCCATTGAGATTCTAAGATTACTTGAATATTAAGTTTGTACTAATTGTGTTTCTAATGCCTTTACGGCGAGGCTAAGTATTACACAAGGATAAGTGAATGGTCTGAACTTGGACCTTTTTGCTCAAAGGTAGAGCTCGAGTGATGGATCGTAGTTATGTTTTTTGCAATGTAGATAAAGTACCTTGTGTATTATGACATTGCCTTTATTAGGATCCACTATTGTGTATAACACTTGTGTTACTTTTGGGTGTATGCTATGGGTTATAAGTGTGCGTAAACTATTACTTGAAGTATAAGTGACTAGTGTTTTGTTGTCTTGGCACATTTTCAATATCTTTTTAATAAAATGCTCTAGTGATTTTTTCTTTACTTGGTTTATTTGTTTGTCTTGTATCACTAGAACAAATGCATGAATATCTTCTTGCAAGATATGCTAAGTAATATGTTGCATATAAAATGTTTTAATTTAGTGGTGAGTAATAGTTAAGCAACTGTAACTAAGTAAAATCATAGTCCCGAAGAGCCTACAAGTTAGTCACTTTAGAGCTTTAGGGCCCTATTTATCCACATTGAGTTTTCTTGTGTGGGTGCAAAAAATATAAAAGATGTTTGAGTGGTGGGGGTAACTAGTTATAGTAGTCGTGATGACTCTTACCTAATTTTTACAGAGATGCTTCCAATTTTAATGGCCAAGCATAACTAGTGGGGGAATGATTTTCTGAATTTTAACTGGCCATAAAAAAATACAATAATCAAGGTGTTTGGACTTCAAATCATGAAAAGAAGAATATTGAAAATTTTGGGTCTTTTAGTTTTTTTATGACATCTTTTAATGGCTATATCAATTTTCTATTTGGTATTCTAGATAATCTTGATAAGCCTAAAGAACCAATTAGGGGCTGAAAAAAAGATGAGACCAAAGTCAAAAGGTTTGGCATTGAAGTGTGAATTGAAAAAATTGGAATGAGGGATTAAAAGTTAGACCTTTGTTTAATTTTGCTTCTTAAGGTCTTTGGTGTCCTGATTATGGGTGCTAAAGTGTGTAATCTCTTAGTGTTTCTAGGGAGTCTTGGTTTGTATGCTAAAGGGAAGTATTTAGAGGCTTTGGGTTCTTGTATTTTGAGGCTTATCTGAGGATTTGAGATTTGGTTGTAATCTTTTTCTTTGTGAAGGTTTGGGAATTATTCTAGAATCTTTTTAGAATTGGGGTGCATATTCTATCTTCTTTTAATAATATTTTCATTGTTGTTAAAAAAAAAGATTAAATTGACTTAAGCTAAAATAAATTGAGTGTGAATTTTGCCTTTAATTTATTTAGACGTGGTTACAACATTGACCCTGTTTGTTGCCAATGTAAGCTAGAAGTGCCAACATCCTATTTGATGGAGTCATACTCAAATTAAGCTTAAATCACCATCCTTCTTTTTTTTTTTAATAGCAAGAAATTTTTTTTTATTAATGATAATACAAAGCACAATCAACCACTAGCTAGTTATTCGACATTCCTGTTCTCAAAACCCTTATTCTTCCCAAAACAAAATCCTTTACCCTCACTTCCTAAAACCCTAGTTCAATCTTCTGAAAAAGACCCCTTGCCCTCTCTTCTTAACACTCCGTTTCAAGATCCTAGAAAAATTCCCAAAGTATTACTAACCGTAATACTTCATTCCAATCTTCTGAATTCATTCCTCAAGTTCAAGTTTCTCTTACGCAAACCTAATTTGTCATGGCTCTTCTTTCAACTTTTAAGGTCCTCCAATTCATTATATAGTTCAAGGGCCAACCATCCTACTTGCCATGCTAGGTTTACATAGAGGCCAATTCATAACCGTGATTTGTTTCTCATGATGGTAATGTTGTGGACCCTGTGGATGACAAGGAACAAGGATTGATTTGATAGATCCTTTAAGTCCTTAGCTCAGAGCTTAAGCGATCAGGATTAACTACTTAATGAACTGGCTGAGTCTAATGAATTAAGTGGCTATTGGAACATTTTTTTTTAATACCCTAAAGGGGGATTAATTCTCCATTGCTTGCTTTTTAACTTGTTTAGTGGATGGTGCTTAGTGTTATTCTCACTCATTTAGTGTTGCATCATCTCTTCTATTGGGGAGGAGTCAAAAGTGCAAGGGTTGTTATAGACTTTACGAGTAAAATCCATATTTAGTCCCCTAACTTTAAAGGTTGTCCTAATGTGGTTTCTTAACTCTAAAAGTAACTATTAAAGTCCCTAACTCAACTTTTATGCCCTATTTTAGTCCCTACCATTAGTTCAATCGTTATTTATGATGGAAAAAGCCTATGTGGCATTCAAACTGACACGTGGCATCCTATTTCATAACAATGAATGACTATATTGAAAGAATACAAAATTTTAGACTAAAATTGACACAAACTAATAATATTAGGGGCTTAAACATATATTGGCTAACAACTCATCAAATCTCCACCTGCTTCTCAGGCCTTCGACTTTATCTCTGACCGAACTTCGGCTCTGTCCCTGACCGAACACATCTCCACTTTTCCAATCGAAATCAAAATCACCGACCAAACTTCTCCTAGTTACTATATTCTTTGATTTCCAAAAAAATTAACGGCAGAGAAAATTTTTGGCCTTTCTTGACCAACAGCCAAAATTAGGAGTCCAAAATCACCGACTGACTATTTTTGGCTTTCCTTGACCTGACCGCCGAAATCGGGAGTCGAACTGAGTTACCCAACACTTTATTCTTCAGGTTCATGGCGCCGGAACTCTATGAGGATCACTTTATGAAAGGAGAGAGGACAGGCGTTATGAAAATTGAGGTCATTGGCGATTGGGAGTGGTTGCCGGTGGGGAGGACTGTAGGGGTATCATGGGTGATGGAGAGATGGTGGCGGTGTAGACAGGGAGACGGAGGGTGGCAAGATGGTGCATGACGTGGGAGTGGCCGAGTGGGTATCAAGGCGGATTTTCGATGGGTAGCAGGTAGGCTAGCGATGGGTGGTGGTAGCATTCCTACTTCAAATCGAAGAAGATTTGGGGAAGATAGAAATAAGGGTTAATGTCACTTTAAGCCCTTAGAATTATGTGTTTCATCAATTTTAGCCTATTGTTTTTTGCTCTTCCATTCTAGCCACTTATTGTTATGACATAGGATGCCATGTGGCAAAGTAAATGCCACATAGGTATTTTTCGTTAAAGATAATGATTTAATTGACATAATGGATCAAAATAGGACAAGCTAAGAGAGGTAAGGGACTTTAAGAGGTATTTTTGAAGATAAGTGACCACTTTGAGACAACTCTTAAAGTTAGAGGACCAAATTTAGATTTTACCCTAGACTTTACTTTACCCCCTAGTGTTATAAAAGATGACGTGATTCTTCCTGCTAGATCTCATGCTATTGATATAGGGCTCGATATTATTACCATTTTCACTAATTATTCGAGTGCTGATAGGTCCATGGAGAAAGCAACTAGCTATTTAGTGGTGTTACGATGTGTATTTTCCCTATGTTTGATGGTGACCTTTGGAACAAACTATAATACCCACCCAAGAAAAGGAGGTAATGGTACCCCCCAATATTGGCCGTTCATTTTGGTTGATGGAACATATGGGAAAGGAGGGGACAGGGCAAGCCGGTTAGGGGAGAGAAAAAGAAAAAGAAAAAGACAGAGGAGGGAGGAGAGAGAAGAATATAGACAGGAAGAGCAGCCGCACGGCAGAAATAAAAGAAAAAAGAGAGAGGTGAGAGGACAGAAGAAAATAGAGAGGAAAAAAAAATCGTTTACAAGAGGGGAGAGAGAGAAGAAAAAATTGGAAAAATAAAAAATGGGGAAAGAGGAGAAAATGAGAGGGAACAAAACAGAGAATATATGTTATTAGGTACAAATTTTTAAAAAATTATCTGTGTAAAAAAATATTAATTGCTGTATAATATACTTAATAAAATAATTTTTTGTACATATGTCAATGATTCAAAAAAATGTAAAATCTATGTATATTGATCAACTTAGTAAAAAAAATATTTATTGCATTTTAGAATTTTTATCACTTTTTAAAAATATTTCCCATTTTTTAACATTTATCACGTCTGTTTATATTTTATCATTTTTTTATATTTAATCACTTTTTGTAGTTTTAATCGCTTTTTATTTATTTAATTGATTTTCTAAAAAAATGTTTGCTTTTTTTAGTTTTTTTATCACTTTTTTTATTTAATCAATTTTTTAAATTATTTATTGCATTTTAAAATTATTTATCACTTTTTCAGTTTTTATTTGCCTTTTAAAAATATTTACCAATTTTTTAACATTTATCACATTTTCTTTATTTTATCACTTTTTTATACATTTAATCACCTTTTTTTAAAATTTTATCGCTTTTTTCTACATTTAATTGCTTTTTCTTACATTTTATAGCTGAAGTTACCTTCGTTGTGACCGGGTCACGTTGAAGGTAACCTAAAAAAGTGACCGGGTCACGTTGAAGGTACCTTAGGTGTGACCAGGTCACTTTGAAGGTAACCTAAAAATGTGACCGGGTCACGTTGAAGGTACCTTGGGTGTAACCGGGTCGCATTGAAGGTAACCTAAAAATATGACCGGGTCACATCAAAGGTACCTTCGTTGTGATCGGGTCACATTGAAGGTAACCTAAAAATGTGATCGGCTCACATCGAAAGTACCTTCGTTGTGACCGGGTCACTTTGAAGGTAAACTAAAAATGTGCCCGGGTCACGTTGAAGGTACCTTCGAGGTAACCCGGTCACATTTTTAGGTTACCTTCAAAGTGACCCGTTCACATCGAAGGTTACACGTGACCCGGTCACAACGAAGGTACCTTCGAGGTTACCCGGTCACTTGTTTAGGTTACTTTCAATGTGACCCGGTCACAACGGAGGTACCTTCGACGTGACCAGGTCACATTTATAGGTTACCTTTAATGTGACCCGGTCACAACGAAGGTACCTTTGACGTGACCCGGTCACATTTTTAGGTTACCTTAAATGTGACCTAGTCACAATGAAGGTACTTTCACCGTGACCCGGTCACATTTTTAGGTTACCTTAAAAGTGACCCGGTCACATTTTTAGGTTACCTTCAAAGTGACCCGGTCACAACTAAGGTACCTTCGAGGTGACCTGGTCACTTTTTTAGGTTACCTTCAATGTGACCCGGTCACAATGAAGGTACCTTTGACGTGACCCGGTCACATTTTTAGGTTACCTTCAAAGTGACCCGGTCATAACTAAGGTACCTTCGATGTGATCCGGTTACATTTTTAGGTTACCTTAAAAGTGACCCGGTCACAACGAATGTATCTTCAAGGTGACCCGGTCACATTTTTAAGTTACCTTCAAAGTGATCCGGTCACAATGAAGGTACCTTCGAGGTGGCCCGGTCACTTTTTTAGGTTACCTTCAAAGTGACCCGGTCACAACCAAAGTACCTTAAACCTGACCCGGTCACCTTCTTAGGTTACTTTCAATGTGACCCGGCCACATCGAATGTAGCTTCGAGGTGACCCGATCATGTTTTTAGGTTACCTTCAAAGTGACCCGGTCACATTTTTAGGTTACCTTAAACGTGACCCGGTCACAACGAAGGTACCTTCGAGGTGATCCGGTCACTTTTTTAGGTTACCTTCAATGTGACCCGTCACAACGAAGGTACCTTCCACGTGACCCGATCACACTTTTAGGTTACCTTCAACGTGACCTGGTCTCAACGAAGGTACCTTCACTGTGACCCGGTCACATTGAAGGTTACCTTCAAAGTGACCCGGTCACACTTTTACTACTATTGCTGCGTTACGGTTTTTGACTTTTAGCATTAATTTAGTGTATTATTGTATTTTAATTTTATAGAAGGTGATTATTCGCCCAAATTATAATTTTTTAAAAATTTGCACCTCAAGATGTCTTAAATGTAATTTTACGATATTCTTGTCGGAAGTAGTTTTTGGTAAGTTTTTTTAACTTAACTAACCCAAAAGGATAAAAATTAGTGAGCAATTTTTTTTTGGCCAAGAATTACTATGTATAAAAAGTGTTAACAAATTTGTTTGGACTGTTCCTGTTTTAAGGTTAAGGGTAGGTATAGGGATAAGGTTAAATTTTGGATTTATTAGTTCTTCCAAAACAAGTATCCTTCCATATGTAGGAATTTTAATGATTTTGATAGTAAAATGTCAATATTATAACATTGATATAAAAACTTTTATGTGCAGTGCAATAAAATACCTAAATTTTGAAAATTTTAAAATTTTGTACATTTTCACCCAAAATTTTGAAATCATACAATTTAGTACTATGGACAACAGTTAATTGGACTAATCTAGTCATTTCAGCCTATGTACCAGTAACTCAAGTAAACTTAATCATCAACTCAAATTTAACTATGATATTATTGCATCAATTGTTCTCAAACTAGCCAACATTGCATTAATCGTGCTCAAACTATGATCCTACTACTACCTCATCCTGTTATTCATCATAGTTGTTAAGTGTACGTGGAAAAATGATATTGTTGTTGCCTTGTCCTTTCGTCTCAATTTTTTTTACCTTCTCCATTTGAATAATATTTTAATATTATTTTCAATTATAATTTTTTCCCAACAAAATACATTCTCTAATTTTCTCATTTCTCCCTTTTTTTTTTTAGGAAAGTTCTCTTTCCTCCCTGTTATAATTTAATTTACAGTTGAAAAAATATGTGTACCTTTTTTACATTTAATCAATTCCTATTACATTAAATTTTATTTTTGTGCAACATTCATATAAGTTTGTGTATATTGATCAAATTATACAACAAATAAACAACAAATTTCAAAATTTACCGTCTAATAGCAAGTAATAATAAATTGGTTGAGTGATTAGTTTTGTAATTTTTGTGACATAAAAAAAATAAAAATTTAATGATCAAATACCTAAATTCAAGGGCAATTTTAGATTCATATGTCTGAGTGTCAATAAAATAAGACACTTCTAAATTTATTTAAACGTTCATTATAGTCACTAAAATATCATTTATGATTCTAAAAAATATAGTTTAATTTGTGGTATCAAATTAATGTTTCAATGGCCCCAAGTTAAGGTTATAACGGTACCAAATTAAGGTTTTGTGATATTAATTTAAGGTGATTGTGGTACCAAGTTAAGGTTATAATGGTACCAATTTAAGATTCAGTGGTACCAGTTTAAGGTTCTAGTGGTACCAAATTATGGTTATGCTGGTACCAACTTAAGGTCATATTGGTACCAAAGTAAGGTTCAATGGTACCAGTTTAAGGTTCTAGTGGTACCTAGTTATGGTTTTTATGGTATCAAATTAAGGTTTCAATGGTTCCTAGTTAAGGTTATAACAGTACCAAATTAAGGTTTTGTGATACCAAGTTAAGGTTATTGTGGTACCAAGTTAGGGTTCTAATGATACAAAGTTAAGGTTATACTAGTACCAATTTAAGGTAAAGTGGTATCAATTTAAGGTTCTAATGGTACCAAATTATGGTTATGCTGATACCAACTTAAGGTCATATTGGTACCAAAATAAGGTTTAATGGTACAAGTTTAAGGTTCTAGTGGTACCTAGTTATGGTTTTTGTGGTATTAAATTAAGGTTTCAATGGTCTCAAGTTAAGGTTATAACGGTACCAAATTAAGGTTTTGTGATACCAATTTAAGGTTATTGTGGTACCAAGTTAAGGTTATAATGGTACCAATTTAAATTTCAGTGGTACCAGTTTAAGGTTTTAGTGGTACCAAATTATGGTTATGCTGGTGCCAACTTAAGGTCATATTGGTACCAAAGTAAGGTTCAATGGTACCGGTTTAAGGTTCTAGTGGTACCTAGTTATGGTTTTTATGGTATCAAATTAAGGTTTCAATGGTCCCAAGTTAAGGTTATAACGGTACCAAATTAAGGTTTTAGGTCTGGGATTATGGAAGGATATTATTTTCTTATGATAGACCATAGATATATATTTGAACAAAATTATGAGCTGAAATATCTAGGCTAAGGAAGTTGGGTGCCTAATTTACAATTTAAGTAGGAAAAAAGATGATTTCAGTTCAAAATTAATGATAAAAGTCAAAAACAGACGATCACATGTAAAGAAAGGCAATATTGGTAATTGAAATGCGAGAATATGTTGATAAAACTATTTTTTTGTATACAAATACATATTAATGGAAACAAGAGAAAAGTAATAATAAATATATCATACTTCAGTCTATATAAACATGCAGAGGAATAACATTTTAGCATCCACGATACATCGATATAACGTAAGATAGTAAAAAACACGTGCATATTTTCTTGAAAGAAAATTCAAAACTATCCAAGTTCCAACGCCATTTACCTTCTCCTTCCCCTCTTAGCTATAGGCCTATCTTCCATGTGCTTAGTACGGATCTCGACGCATCCATCAGATGCAGGCTCATCTGACTCTGACCCAGGTTCATAATCCGACTCTGCATCTGAGTCATCTTCTTCGTTTTCCTCATTATCTTCAATCAAACCATTAGAATCTAAACCTTCGTCACCAACAATGTCTTCATGTTGCACATCATCCTCCGCATCATCTCCTTCTGATTGGGATTCGGCACCAACTTCATCGCTCTCATCTCCATCACTGATGGAACCTTCATCCTGCGCCACTTCTTTCCCACGACGATGATGTTGCTTGTGTTCCAAGCCAGTGTCTCCAGTTGTTCTGCCACATGACACCTGCAATCAAATGAATATATCATTAATATGTCATAATTGACAACAAAATTTTATATAGACTATAGACTTACACACTGTTTGAAAGATAATTTCTTCACATCCTTTCACATTTTGTCCGTTACAGGCTTACAGCCTTCTTTAGACCTGCCACCAAGCGCAGTAACTTCTCCACAGTGTCCCTTTTCACCTATACATAGCATTTTTAAATCAAAAGATCAGCGTGGAATGGGATTGAGTACAACAATGTATAAGATGACAAACTTACAGATTTTATCGAAGGATCAAGTGGTAGACCCTTGACATCCTCATCCTCAATGCTTGGAATTTTTAGGAGTTTAGCCTCTCCTGTTTCGAGATCTGGGAGCAACATAGATGTAGCAGGTAGCTGTATTTCAAAACCTTCTACTGTAGTGTCTGTTTCTCGTGCAACAGTTGACATAGATGTCCCACCAAACCCATTGGTAGATGCACCTAGGTCCCCATCTTTCATGCCTTTGGCCAGCTCCTTCATCATGCCCTCCCACCACAACTGAAATGTACCAGAAAACAGAATTGTTGAATTATTATCCCATAATGATCCTGCAACTGTTGCTGTCAGTTCTGCACCGTGCCACTTTTGGTTAAACATAGATGTTGGCGGCGGATTTGGGATGGTCTTGTCATGTACTTGTCGATAGCTAATGTGTTGTCTGAACACCCTCTCACCTAAAAACCAAGCTCGACCATACGGGCTTTCTAGTAAAATTTGACACCTTGTTGCCCCTAAACTTTCACTAACGTACTGTGGTAGGTCATCCACGTACTTCTCCGATAGCCAAATTTTCACCGCCGCCCTGTGTGTTGTTTTAAATAGCTTTATATACACTTCAGCATCATATGGCATGCCCCCCAAATGTCCTTCAGCATAGTACTTTGCTCTAGGGTATGTCCCATCTTCACTCAAATTTAGGTTAGGCCCAATATCCATGAAATGCTCGCAAGCCCATGTTTGTGATTACAAATAATTCATATTGAATATGATCATTTAATAATCATTTTAAATGTAACTGATGTACATAATGAAATAAAGTAATTCACGTATATAATAGTTACCTGCCATGACTGCCAAAACCCACCACTCCCTTGAGCACCCCTGCTCAGACCATCCATATATAAGTAAAGATTAGCCAATGCGGCATTTCCCCAATTATACTTTGCCAGTCGGGATGTATCTGTTACAGCTGAAATCCACCATGTGTAAAAACTACTCATGCTTGTATCACAGAATATAGTTGTCCCAAGAAAAGTTGCTAGGAAAACACGAACCAAATGATTCTTTCTCTCCATGGTATTTGATTTGTAACCTCTATACGTGTCAAGTACTAACTTAAAAGTCACCTTTCTTTTTTTTTGGAATATCTCCCAACCATCATTGACTAATAGTTGCAGGCGGGAGGCATCTGCATATATTTCCATATCAATAGGAATCGGATCGTCATTGCAACGCAAGCCGGTTATTGCCGCAAAATCTACAGGTGTCATGGTCATCTCTCCGATAGATGGGAAGTGAAATGTGTGTGTAGTATCCCACCAAAAGTGACTAAGTGCACGAATTAAGTGTCTATTGTAGTATGTGGACTTCAATGCTTTGACTGCATTGAACATACCCGTTGTTCTTATTATATCTTTCACAGTTTTTGGAAACCCATCAAACCACTCCAACAATGGCTTCACGCATCCATGTCCACGGTATGCACTTAGCCTATTCTATAAATATCAAATTACAATTACAATTATAAAATCTGAATGTAAACTGAAATCTAACATAAAATAACAATTATTTCACAGAGATATTCTTAAACAGAGTTTTGATAACATTATCTCTTTTAAAATTACATATTAAAATTATATAGTCGTTGTATTCGATTACATATCACATAGTCCCTGTATTAATTTACATATCGCATTATTTGAAGTTTTATCGCATTTTTATAATACTATCGCTTTTCATAGTTACTTCGCTATTTAAAATTATTCTCACTGTGGTTATATTTTAATGGCTTTTATAACATTCCTGTATTCTTTTCAATTATGTTACCACTTTCATAATGAATATTATAGCATTTTCTTACCTTTTTATCCTGTAATTTTTATAACTGTTATCACATTTTTAGATGTTTTATGATATTTTTAAAATCTGTCTCATTTTTTTCAAATATTATACCCTTTTGTAAATTAATAGTCACGTATTAATAATTATTATCGCTTATTTGAAATTTGTAATTACTTATCATTTTTTCAATTATTTATCACTTTGTATATATAATCAGTTTTTCTAATACTTTTCCCTTTTTTGTAGGTTAATATCACTTTATTTTGTTTAATGGTTTTATTAAAATATTTATTACATTTTACGATTATTTAAAATGTTTTCAGTTTTTAATAGCTTTTCACAAATATTTACAAATTTTTTTTCCACTCTTATCGGTTTTATATCAATTATGTTGATAATTTCATTTTTTACTGGCGTTTTTAAATATTTATTGCATTTTATTGGTTTTACATCAATTTTCTGTTCTATATCGTAATAAAAAAATATTTTAAATTTTTTAAAGATTGCTAATTTTTTTTATTATTTTATCACTTTTTGTATATTTAATCACTGTTTTTTATATTTGCTAAATTTTTTAAGAATTATTTCCCATTTTTCCAATTTTACTCACTTTTTTACTATATTTTTCAATTTTTTTATGTTATTTTGCTCCTTTTTTTTTACTCATGTTTTTTAATATTTATGGCATTTTATAGGTTTGGTATCAATTTACTTTTTTATCATTTTTTGTTTCATATTTAATAACATTTTTTATATTTGATCGCTTTTTAAAATTTTTTTTTCACTTTCCCAATTAGTAATCGCTATGTTTTCTAATCTTAATCACTTTCTTTTTAAACCATTTTTTATTTTTAATCACTTTTTCTTATTTTTAATATCTTTTTTATTATTTTATCCCTTTTCTATTTTTTTCAAATGCTTTTTGTATTTTTAATCACTTTTTTTTTTAATTTTTACAATTTTTATGTAAGTGATTTTCTATTTAATCGATTTTGTAATTATTTATTGCAATTTATAATTATTTATCAATTATTTGTCTTTTATTAGCTTCTTAAAAAAAATTTCGTATCAGATTTTTAATACTTTATCTCTTTTTTAAATATTTATTCACTTCTTTTATAATAGTATCGCTTTTTTCCAAAATTTTATCATTTTCTTTATGAGTTAATCGTATTTTTCATTTAATAGTTTTTTAAATTATTTATTTCCTAAGAAATAATTTAATACTTTTGTGATTTTTATTAGCTTTTTCAAATCATTTACCTTTTTTTTTAAACGTTTATCACCTTTTAAAGGTTTTAGCTTTCTTTTAAATTCAATCATTTTTTTAACCAAATTATCATTTTTTTAGTCCTTTATCGCTTTTGTTTAATAATGATTACTTTTTAATTTTTTATCTAATTTTTTATCACATTTTCTGTTTGTAATCGTTTTTTCAAAATACCCTAACATACTTTGTGTTTCTCTCACTTCATACATATACATTCCCCTGAAATATAAACTATCCAAAATATTTACCAGTAAATTTATCAAATTAAAATGTAAACATGATAACAAATTTAACTAACATAATAGTAAATTTAGCAGTTAAATTCGAAATAATAAAATTACAGTAAAAGATAAACTCACTGGATGCTCTGGATGAGAAACGTGAGACTCTGGTTCAAAGTAGATATTTGGTGAAGGAAAAAATTTCTTGCAAGGAGTTAGTCTGTTGATCATTGATGTCCTGAAAATCGCATGGTATTTGCTTAATATAATCGCCGGTACCACCGTGAGATATTGTTTGTTTCTGTATGAAAGGTAGGAATAAGGAAATTGAGGAGAGGGAAAAGATGTAACTTGCTGTAATTGTAACAAATGAGAAAGATTAAATAACGTAGTTATAGGATAGGTAATAAATGATTAACTTACAGAGTTAGATGGTAAAATTTAAAAGAGTGGTTGGGGAAGTGAGTGTAGATGGTAAAATTTAAAAGGGTGGTTGGAGAAGTGAAAATAAGGGTGGTGGTCGAGGGAAGTGAAAATATGGTTGCCGAAAATTTAATATGTGGGACACATATTAATGGGATAATGACAATATCTCTCCAATATTTAATTTAACTGACAACTTTACCTGTATCTTTAAAAACTTATATGTAACTCATGTTTATTCCCTCTAATGTAAAAAATAATATTGTTATTATTCGCTTTAATAACGTTTTTTTCAAAAGTATTACTTTTTTTCAATTATTATCGAATTTATTAATTGTAAATCCTCTTTTTAAAACTATTATCGCTTTTTTCAATTCTATCACTATGTTGCTTGTAATCGCTTTTGTTTAAGATGTATCGCTTTTTCTCAATTATTTTCACCTTTTTGTTATTTGTAATCGCATTTTTTAATTTGTAATCACCTTTATAATTATTATAAGTTTTAAACATACTAAATTATAAGCGACATTATGCAAAGGTGATTAACACAAAAAAAAAGCGATAATAGTTTTAAAAAAATGATAAAAAATTTAAAAAAGCGATAATAATTTTACAGAAATGATAAAATTTTTAAAAAAGTGTCGATAAATTTTATAACAATTATAAATATGTTAAAAAAATTAAAAAAAATTAGAAAAATACTGCCATTGTAAAATCTCTACAACAACCATCCTAAGAATGATGACATGAGAAGTGTATTTAATTAATTGCAATAATAAATAATACACCTCAATTAAACAACAGCTTATATATGTCACTGTAAAATGTTAGTACAAATTAAGTTCACTCTAAAATGTAGATATAGCTTCCATATATCATATATACAAGTCCATAGTAACAAAAGCTATAACTATAAACTAAGTCGTGGTTATTATAAACGCTAAAAAAGAGGGCAATCAATCCCTTACAAAAAAAATGTGGGTTAACTCGGCCAACACATTTTCAAAAAACTGGGAAAAGGATGTCATCATATACACAAAAAAATGACCGGGTCACTTTGAAGATAACCTAAAAATCTGACCGGGTCACATCAAAGGTACCTTCGTTATGACTGGGTCACGTGAAAGGTAACTTAAAAATGTGACCGGGTCACGTGGAAGGTACCTTCGTTGTGACCGGGTCACGTTGAAGGTAACAAAAAAATGTGACCGGGTCACCTCAAAGGTACCTTCCTTGTACCCGGGTCACTTTGAAGGTAACCTAAAAATGTGACCGGGTCACATCGAAGGTATCTTCGTTGTGACCGGGTCACGTTGAAGGTAACCTAAAAATGTGACCGGGTCACGTGGAAGGTACCTTCGTTGTAACTGAGTCACTTTGTAGGTAACCTAAAAATGTGACCAGGTCACGTTGAAGGTACCCTAGGTGTGACCGGGTCACTTTGAAGGTAACCTAAAAATCTGACCGGGTCATGTTAAAGGTACATTCATTATGACCGGGTCACATTGAAGGTAACATAAAAATGTGACCAGGTCACGTGGAAGGTACCTTCGTTGTGACCGGGTCACATCGAAGGTACCTTCGTTGTGACCGGGTCACTTTGAAGGTAACCTAAATATGTGACCGGGTCACCTCGAAGGTACCTTTGTTGTGACTGGGTCACGTTGAAGGTAACCTAAAAATGTGACCGGGTCACGTGGAAGGTACCTTCGTTGTGACCGGGTCACATTGAAGGTTTCCTAAAAATCTGACCGAGTCACATCGAAGGTACTTTCGTTGTGACCGGGTCACATTGAAGGTAACCTAAAAATGTGACCGGGTCACATCGATGGTACCTTCATTGTGACCGAATCACTTTGAAGGTAACCTAAAAATGTGACCGGGTTACCTCGAAGGTACATTCGTTGTGACCGGGTCACATTGAAGGTAACCTTCCATGTGATCCGGTTACATTTTTAGGTTGGTTACCTTCAGTGTGATCCAGTCACAACGAAGGTACCTTCAAGGTGACCCGGTCACATTTTTAGGTTACCTTCAATGCGACCCGGTCACACCCAAGGTACCTTTGATGTGACCCTGTCACATTTTTAGGTTAACGTTCAAAGTGACCCGGTCACACGTAAGGTACTTTCAACGTGACCCGGTCACATTTTTAGGTTACCTTTAATGTGACCCGGTTACACCCAAGGTACTTTCAACGTGACCCGATCACTTTTTTAGGTACCTTCAACGTGACCCGGTTACAACGAAGGTACCTTCAACGTGACCAGGTCACATTTTTAGGTTACCTTCAAAGTGACCCGGTCACAACGAAGGTACCTTCGATGTGACCCGGTCACATTTTTTGGTTACCTTCAGTGTGATCCGGTCACAACGAAGGTACCTTCGATGTGACCCGGTTACATTTTTTTATTACCTTCAGTGTGACCCGGTCACAACGAAGGTACCTTCGAAGTGACCCGGTCACATTAGTGTGATCCGGTCACAACGAAGGTACCTTCGATGTGACCCGGTCACATTTTTTGGTTACTTTCAGTGTGACCCGGTCACAACGAAGGTACCTTCGAGGTGACCTGATCATATTTTTAGGTTACCTTCAATGCGACCCGGTTACACCCAAAATACCTTTGATGTGACCCTGTCACATTTTTAGGTTACTTTCAAAGTGACCCGGTCACACCTAAGATACCTTCAATATGACCCAGTCACATTTTTAGGTTACCTTCAAAGTGACCCGGCCACATGTAAGGTACTTTCAACGTGACCCGGTCACATTTTTAGGTTACCTTCAATGTGACCCGGTCACACCCAAGATACCATCAACGTGACCCAGTCACTTTTTTAGGTTACCTTCAACATGACCTGGTCACATTCGAAGGTAACTTCAGCGATAAAATGTAATAAAAAGCGATTAATTGTAAAAAAAGTAGATTAAATGTATAAAAAAGTAATAAAATAAAGAAAATGTGATAAATGTTAAAAAATTGGTAAATATTTTTAAAAGGCAAATAAGAACTGAAAAAGTGATAAATAATTTTAAAATGAGATAAATAATTTAAAAAATTGATGAAATGAAAAAAGCGATAAAAAACTAAAAAAAGCAAACATTTTTTTACTAAATCAATTAAATAAATAAAAAGTGATTAAAACTACAAAAAGTGATTAAATATAAAAAAATGAGAAAATATAAACAAACTTGATAAATGTTAAAAAATGGGAAATATTTTTAAAAAGTGATAAAAATTCTAAAATGCAATAAATATTTTTTTTACTAAGTTGATCAATATACATAGATTTTATATTTTGAGAATCATTGACATATGTACAAAAAAATATTTTATTAACTATATTATTCAGCAATTAATATTTTTTTACACAGATAATTTTTTTAAAATTTTTTTAGTTCTTTTTAAAAATTTGTACCCAATAACATATATTCTCTTATATTTTTTTTTCCTCTCATTTTCTCCTCTTTCCCCATTTTTTATTTTTCCTATTTTTTCTTCTCTCTCTTCCCTCCTGTAAATGCTTTTTCTTTTTTTTTTCCTCTCTATTTTCTTCTCTCCTCTCACCTCTTTCTTTTTTCTTCTGCCGTGCGGCTACTCTTCCTGTCTATATTCTTCTCTCTCCTCCCTCCTCCGTCTTTTTCTTTTTCTTTTTCTCTCCCCTAACCAGCTTGCCCTGTCCCCCCCTTTTTCCATATGTTCCATCAACCAAAATGAACGGCCAAGATTGAGGGGTACGATTACCCCATTTTCTTGGGTGGGTATTATAGTTTGTTCCGTGACCTTTAGGAATTTGGTCAATGAATCAAATCTCGTCCTTTCTCTTGCCACTTAAACCTTTTTCTTTTTTTGCTATCCTATATAATAATAATAATAATAATAATAATAATAATAATAATAATAATAACAACAACAATCCAAACAAACGTACAATTACTTCTAGTATAGTAAGCTATAAATCCAGTTTCTTATATTTTGCCTTAATAACAATAGGAGCCTTGAAAATGTCCTACACTGTAAATCCTAAATAGTCAAGTGATGGTGAGCTCCTTGCAATTTTGGGGCTCATGTCATCTAGGCCTAGATGGATCTATCATGATGACTGACTGCTCCCTTTTATGTTTTTTCCTAGCATTAATGTACTGGGCATATCTTATGAAATGGTCACAATCCTCTAATAAGGTAGACATGCTCATTAGCTTTTCATCTTAGAAACTTCCCAATTACTATAAACTCATAAAAAGGTAAAAGCAAAGCTCTATTCAAGATTAGAGTCGATGATTAGTATTATAGTTTAAAAAATTACTGGTGCATATTAGTTTTTAGCATTAATATTCTAAAATTCTTAATGACATTTACAATAAAAAATAGTAGCTTAAAATAAATAGATAATAGGCGAGAGGATGAGAGACGATGAGAGCCAGAAAATGAGAGAGGGGCTTCAATTTTGATAAGTGACATAGGGGGAAAATTGCTGCGAATGATTTAACCAAGGTAATGGACCAGATTGCCAATTCCTATTATCTTTCAAACTTTTCGGGAGGCTGGGAAGCAGAACATCTGTGAAAGGTGGTTCAAAGGTTTGGTGTTGTTGTGGACATATATGCTGCCAGAAAGAAGAACAAATAAGGATGCAGATTCAGTTTCGTCCGTTTTAAAAAAGTGAAGGATGTGGCTGTGTTGGAGAAAGATCTTAACGCTATCTACATTGGGAGTTACAAGTTGAGGGTTAATGTTTCATGGTTTACGAGGAGTCTGAAGCAGATGAAGGATATTTGGACATTGGTGGTGATGAAGAGTTTTTGAATCTGAATGTATGGAAGATGGACAAATGCAACCATGGAGGAACACACCGGAAGAGGTAGTTGGGCCGGTGATGAGTAAAGAGTTGGAGCCCAATTTGAGTAAAAGCCTAACAAAGAGAAAAGAAGCATCAAAGACAGAAAAACTGAAGAGGCGCTTAGCAGGTCTGGGGGACTAGTGGGCTGGCCCAAAAATGTATTACTCCAAGTCAATTTTGATCCTTATGTAGGGCTGGCAAAATTTGACCAAATCCGAAGACCTAATCTAACCCGACTCACTTGAATCCAAGCCCGATCTTATCTGATTTAACCAGAAAAGTCAACAACCTAAACTCGATTGAAGTGAAACCCAAGAAAACTTGAACCCGAACCTGAATCCGACCTGTCCCAAACCCGAAATGACCTGATGACTAAACGCGACAATGCCCGATTTTAACTTAAATTAACATAAAACATATGGTCGGCAAAGACTTTAGAACAATTATGATTTAATATATATGAATGAGTTTTTTCTATTTTGTTGATCTGTTTTACATTGTAGAGCTAACGAGTTAGAGGTATAGGAAATTATTAATGAAACAGTGATATAGAGATAAAAATAATTAGATTTTAGAAATTATAGTACTCCTTCAATCTCATATTCTTTTGAAACTATTCATATTTTAACAATTAATCTATAATTTTTTGCTTTCAACAATTTAATATATAAATAAAAACCTTTATACATGATTTTTAAATATATATTTTTTTAATTTTTCAATAAACAATAATGTAAATAAATTTAAGTCAAACTAGTTAGAAAAGTTAAATGGAGCAAAGAAAATGGGATGGAGGGAAATTATTTGTTAGAAAAGAATTTAATATTTAGAAACTATAAGTCTTTATTTATTATTAAATATAATCATTTTTTATTTATATACTAAAATGTTAAAAATAAAAAATTATAGATTAATTATTGAATAGTGAAATGTTACAAAGAACTTAGTATTTTATTAAAGAAATTACATATTAAGATACCTTCATAAATTTTATATTGTTTTTTATATCTAGTTAAATTAAATTTTAATCAAAATTAAAAAAAAAATTGAAGCGATTCAGCCATTTCGGCTTATGCATCAGTGAACCAAGTAAATCTGACAATAAAGTTGAATCTAGTTTAAGATCCGATAACCCAACCTGATTGGATCTGAACCCAAATAAACCCAAACTGACCTAACCCGAACCCAAAATCCACTCAATCCGAAATCAACCCGAACCAAAATAACCCGACTTGGACTTGAATACATGCTGACCTGATTAAACATGAACTTGAATGACCTAACCCAAACCTGACCTGACCCACCCAATTGTCATCCCTACCCTTATGCTTGTGCGGCTGAGCAGGAAGAAATTGGATGGCAATGTTGGGAAGAAGAACGATGTTTCAGAGTGCGATGGTGGTCAAGAAAGTAGAATTGCTGGGGATTCTATCACGGATAGTGATGTTATTAACATGAATCGTAAGGCACATTCAAGGATGATTGAAATTGTAGAAAATTCTGGTGATTGGCAGTGCAGCAGGGCTTTAAATGCAGGATTTCAGGCATTTGGTGGCCAAGGAATTAAGGCAAAGCAATGGAGAAGCGAAGGAAAGTTGAAATGGCAACGGCCTAAAAGTGGTCATTGGCGGGCTTGGCGTCATTTTTTAAAAATGAGAGTTTTGTTGCTCGATGTTAGAGGGATGGGGAAGTTTGAAAGGAGAAGATTGGTCAGAGAAATTGTAATAACAGAGAAGGTAAGAGTTTATGGGAATCCCGGAGACAATGCACATTGGAGGAAGTATTCAGAAAATTAGGTCAGTCTGGCCATTTACAACTTTGATTATTCTATGAAAGATTTAGTTGGGAATTCTAGTGGATTGTTATGCATATAGGATAATGGCTTGTGGTGTATTTTTGGTGATTTTAATGCAGCTCGAAGAATGGAAGAAAGTTGAGGTTGTGATTTCAGTAAAGGTATTGCACAGGCTTTCAATGATTTGATTGAACAGTTTAAGCTTATTGACTTACCGATGGGGGGCAGAAAATTCACCTGGTATAAGAAAGTTAGACAGATTTTTGGTGTGTCCTGGCTTGATGTCATTTGGCCAGAATCGGCTGTGTTGGCTTTAAAACAAAGCATGTCTAATCATTGTCTGCTGCTACTGAAGTCTATTAAGGCAGATTTTGGTCTTATACCGTTTTTAGTTTTTTTATGCATGGATGGATCATGAAAACTTCAAGAATATCCTTTCAGAAGCGTGGAATTCTGATGATATTGCTGGTTCAGTGGGCTTTGCGTTCAAAAAGAAGCTGAAGAGATAAAAAATAGCTCTGAAGGCATGGAAAGCTAAATTTCTTGGGGAGGTGTTCCGGAGAAGTTGTGCGCTAAAAGAAGAAATGGACAAGTGGGATAAGCTGGCAGAAGAAAAGATTTTAAATGAGGAGGAACAAAGGACTCAGATGCAGATCTTAACCAATTTTTGGGAAAACAAAAGGTTGAAGGAAAGCATGATCAGACGGAAATCAAGGGTGAAGTGGGCTGTGGAGGGAGATGAAAATACCACGTATTTTCATGCAGCAGTTTGAGGTAGAGTTCAAAACAATAGAATTACCGAACTTCCAATAAATGGGAATTGGATGGGAGACCCATACACAATCAAAGAAGAAGTATATAATTTCTTCAAAATGAAGTTTCATGAGACTATGAAGATGAGGCCAAGTTTTCCCAGTAGTAAATTTAAAAAGATTGGTGTGGATCGGAGAGATTTTCCGGAAAGAAATATATCAGAGGAAGAGGTGAAGTCAGTTGTATGAAAATGCGAAGATCTGAAAGCCGTCTGGGTGGCTTTAATTTAAACTTTGTTAAACGAAATTGGGATGTGGTTAAAAAAGATGCTGCAGCTTTTGTTGAGCAGTTTTTTTAAATAAGGAAGTTGGTTAGTTGTTCAAATGCCTTGTTTATCACATTGGCTCCGAAGAAAGGTGATGCATTAAGCCTGAATGACTATCGCCCAATAAGTTTGGTTGGGTGTCAATATAAGACAATTTCAAAAATTTTGGCAGAAAGGTTAAAAGAAGTTATTCCATTTATTGTGGGAAAAGAGCAATCAGCTTTTATCGAAAGGTGTTAGATTTTGGACGGGTTGTTGTGGCTAATGAAGTGTTGGATGTTGTTAAAAGCAGGAAGGGAAAGGCACTGGTCTTCAAGGTTAACTTTGAAAAGGCATTTGATTGTGCTAATTGGGCCTTCTTGGATTTTGGTATGCAACAAACAGGCTTTAGGGACAAGTGGCATATGTGGATTAGACCATGCATATCGAGTGATTCTGTATTAGTGCTAGTGAATGGGAGCCGCCTTGCTGATTTTGCATTGGGTATGCATCTAAATGACAATGGAAATGGTCTCATAAAATCTATCCTCCTATAGTAAAAAAATTCAATCACAAGGATAGGAGTCAAAGACATCATTTTTCTTTTTGAAATGGATCTTAATTTCTAACAACTTTCACAAGTTTAGCAAAATGCATGTGCATTTTGAACGAGAGCCAATAAAATTCAAACTGCAAAATCTGTGCAGTTATTTTCTTTGATGAAAAATGCTCCCCACTTGCTTCTAAATGATAACATTCAATAACACTTATTATCTCATTTTTGGGTATGCATCTCCAGAATATTTGATCAGGGTAATATTTGAAAAGATAAGGGTTATCCCAGAAAAAGTTTTTCACCTTATATAGAAACTTCCTCTTATCTTGGGCACTCTATTGAGCTGGCATTTGTCTAATCATTAAAGGTATTATAGTGATAAAGAATAAAAATTCATTAGGGAAATAGTCATTTATGGGTGTAGCTGTAATTAATGAATCTATTGTCAGCCTTGACAAATGGTCAATGACAATATTTTTGATGTCTTTCTCATCCTTGAACACAATGTTGAATTGTTGGAGTAATAGGATCCAACGTATCAATCTTGGTTTAGCATTTTGTTTTGACATGAGATACCTAATAGCAAAATAGTCGACATAAAAAATGGTTGTTGAATGAATTAGATAAGAGCAAAATTTATCCAATGCAAATATTACTGCAAGTAGTTCTTTCTCAGTAGTAGTATAGTTCATTTGTGCACTGTTTAAAGTTTTACTTGCGTAATAAACTATATATGGTTTACCTTCCTTCTTTTGTCCAAGAACAGCACCAACTATATTATCACTAGCATTACACATTACCTCAAAAAGAAAGGACCAGTCCAAGACTTGCATGATTGAAGGGGATGTTAAAATGCCAATTAACTTACCAAAATAATTTTGGCATTCTTGAGTCCATTCAAATGAAGCATTTTTTGTAAGGAGATTCCAAAAAAGTCTAGATATTGCACCAAACCTTTAATAAACTTTTAGTAAAATCCTACGTGTCCCAAAAAAGAAAGAACTTCCCTAACTATTTTTTGTTGAGGTAACTGAGCGATGAGCTCTACACTTGTTTTATCAACTTCAATTCCCTTGGAAGATACAACATGACCCAAAACAATTTCAGAAGTAACCATATAATGACATTTTCCCCAATTTAGTACCAAGCCTTTTCTTCACATTTTTTAAAACATTTTCCAAGTTTTTGAGGCAATTTTCAAAGGAATTTCCATATACAGTTAAATCATCCCTGAAAAGTTCAAGATATTTTTCAACCATGTCATTGAAAATACTCAGCATACATCTTTGAAATGTTGTTGGGGGCATTGTACAGTCTAAAAGGCATGCATCTAAATGCAAAGGTTCCAAAAGGACATGTGAATGTGATCTTTTCTTGGTCCTCAAGCACTATTGAAATTTGATAATAACCTGAGTAGTCATCAAGAAAACAATACAAAGAATTCTATTACTTTTTCTAAAATTTAGTCCAAGAAAAGTAATGGAAAATAATTTTTTTTGGGGGCAAAATTCAATTTTCTATAGAAAATGCACATCCTCCAATTGAATGAAATTCGAGTTGGTAAAGATTCACCTTTCTCATTTTTTATCACTGTGATGCTAGACTTTTTTAGCACTACTTAGGTTGGACTAATGCATTTGCTATCAGAAATAGGATAGATAATTCTAACATCAAGTAGTTTAAGCACTTCAAATCTTACTACCTTTTTCATATGCGGATTAAGTCTTCTTTGAGGTTGTTGACATGATTTAGTATTATCCTCCAAGTTTATTCTATGTGTGCAAATTAAAGGATTAATACCTTTTAGGTCCTTTAATGTCCGTCAAATTACACTTTTATGTCTTTTAAGTAACTAAATCAACTTACATTTTTGTTCGAGTGTGAGACTAGATGAAATTACTACAAGATAAGAAGAATTTTCTCCAAGGAATGCATACTTCAATTCTTTGGGCAAGGGTTTCAACTGGTTTGGGTATCTTATCTTACTCTTCATCTTTGGGTTTTCTCAACTTGTCAACTTTTGGTTTCCAACATATATTTTCTTCTACTTGTGAAAAATCAAGTGATGCACATACGTTACATATATCTTGATCCATTTACATACTAGATTTAAATGAATTAACTAGATAATTTTTTAGAGGATCAAAGATACTCCCTTCTTGAATATAGTTTTCCACAATAGTGTTGATAATGCAAACTTCTTCGCTTTCATCTTTTTTTTTTCATGTGGCTACTTAAGCAAGTTGAAAATAATTAGCTCCAATATCATATTTCCAAATGACAATTTCATCATTTCATTCCTACAATTAGTTAAGGTATTAGATGTTGCTAAAAATGGACATCCTAAAATGACACATATTGAATTTTTTATTTCCATTGGTAGTGTATCTAAAACAATAAAATCCACGAGGATATATGAATTTATCAACTTGGACTAACACATCTTCAATGACTCCTCTAGACACTTTTGATCTGTCAACAAGCAAAAGAGTTACATCGATAGGTTTTAACTCACTTAAATTTAGCTTTTGATAAACTAAATATAGAAGTAAGTTTACACTAGCCCCAAGATCCAGTAATACGTGCTCAATTTTATGTTCTCCAATGAAACATGAAATTGTTAGACAACTAGGATCCTTGTATATTAAAATAGTATTATTTTAAACTTGTTTATACTCGGCATTGCTATGGGATTCAAGAAAGGCAAGGTAAAAAAGACCAATAATTCCTTAACATTATTAGAATTCTTATAAAATCTTATAACAACAAAAATTTGGAATAAAAAGTTTTGTAGAAATATAACTCAGCATGGTAAATATTTTACAATTAAAAATAAACTAGGACATGATATGTAATATAATTATCACAAGAAAATGTAATTAAAATTTTGAAAAAGATTACAAAACTTTTATTGCATAATGTTTTATTAACGTTATGTCAAGTTTGCTCAATCTAGGACCTAACTCTGCCTAGCCCAACGTTTAGCCAAGCTTGGGTTTCACCTAAGGTCAAGTCCATCCCACAATTGTATTGGTTGTTCTAGAGCTTTTCCCTCATTGACCTATGTCTGGTCAAACTAAGTCTGGTTGGAGCCAGTTTGGCTAACAACACATCTTTAACCTAATGAACTGCCTAATAAACTGCTATAGTCATAGTTTTTTTTCCACCACATCTACCATATTATGTAATCGAGCTTAGCCACTGGAATAAAAATTTTTGAAATAGAAAATACTGCAATAATTGGTAAGAATATAATTCAATATGGTAAACATTTGGCAATTAAAAATATACCGTAGATATATGTCATATAATTACCGCAAAAATAAATAACAAAACTTCTATTGTGTATTGATTTATTAACATTAGGGCATTCATTAGCCTAAGACATTAACCCAAGGTCAAGCCTAGCCTGCGCACGACCTATGGCCAAACTTGACTTGTTATTGTATAAATCAGTCTAGGCTCTCCTTCATCGACCTATGCCCTGTCAAGTTGAGATTGGTTAAGACCAATTTGGCCATAAATACTCCTCTAACCCAGTTTCCCTATAAACTAATATAGCTAATATTTTTTCCATTACCAGTGCTAGGTTGTGTAATTTGCACACATAGCATCAACACATAATAGTGGGTAAAGAATATTTTTATCCTATCTACCTGCCTAAATAATATAAATTAATAGGAATGACATAAATATAGTAAAAATGCTTTCTAAATGATAGTTTTTTTTCCATTATTCACTATGATATATAAAAATTTAGAACACATAATAACAAAAAATCCTAAAAAAATAAACTTATATTATCTATAAAAATAGTAACTATATTATATTACCATGAAATTCACCAAAAAAGTTATGACCACGAAAAATCTAATGAGTACCTGAGCTTGGATAAAATCTACTTAACCAAGTTAAAAATTTTTAATACAACGTTGCCATAAGATTAAAAAAATTGGCATAATTTTTTTTTATTTTGATAACAATAAAAATTTTAAAAGTGAAGAACACGAATGTTATAATTGGTGTTTCTTGTTTTAAATTGATTAAAAAACTGATATATACTTGCATATCTATTGAAAAAATTTGTCAATGAGACTTTGTTCATAACTTATATTGATATAAAATTATTTAACTTTGTTCATAACTTATAATGATATAAAATTATTTACCACAACTAAATCAACTTGAACAAAAATAATACTATTTATTTATGCCTCACTAGAATCATGAAAATCGTGTTTAAATTAAATTTGAACTTTGGCCTACCTACAAAATTATCACAATAAAACCTTTTTGACCACTAACCATGATTAAGTAATTTTTATGTGCATCATGATCATACAATGGTAAGTAGGGCAATGTATTCATCCTACTAACCTTATTAAATAATATAAAATAATTTGATTGACAAAGACCTATTCAAAAGGCTTTTCTTGTACATTTTTTTTTCTTTCATTCATTATAATATACAATAATTTGACACAAATAATAACAAAAATGCCAAGAAAGTTATGCTATATGGTATAAAAAAAATTCTACGAGGTTATGATTAAACTTGCCCTTTTAAAGAAGTTAGATTAATTGTTTATAGATTTTTAGCACACAAACAAAACAACACAGTACCATACTATATAACAAACATAAATTAAAGATTCAGTTTACATGGACATTTTTTTAAATAATTGAAATCAATTACTATATTTAAATGTCTAAACATATGAAAGAACATATTTTTAAAATGCAAGTTCTAATCTATAAAATTTTACATCATTCTGGATTTAGTAGGCTATAACTTTTAAAAAAGAATTAGAATGAGTGTAATTGCTGTTCAATGGGAAGGATAAATTAATAATTATACTGAGCCCTATAAATATTTATGAAATCTTTCCATATGTCTCATTTCTCGCTAACCCCTATCTCTAAAATTGTTTTCCTCTCTAGCACTCCTTTCTCTATAAAGATAGGAACTGCCCCTATTCTGACTTTATGCAAGCAAATTTTGGCAACTCTATATGACATTATATGTTATAAAATTTAAGGTCAAAAAACCTCTTTTGGAAAAAAGCAATTCTTATTTTATCTTCACATTGATGATTATCCAAATGGTATCAATTTTTTTAAGTTCAAAAAATCTTACTTTGGGGAAAAGTATTTATAACATACTTGGTATAATTTACTTAATTGAAGTATAGTAAACTGTGGAATCAGGTACTGTAATATGTTTGTATGTGTGTGTGTGTGTGTGTGTTTCTAAGTTTGAAAATTTTCACATAGGTGAAAAAAAAATGTAAGGTCATTAGGATAATTTGCAAAATTGGTGCAAATTAAATGAAGGAATCAGGTAAACTAAGATTAAACGACATTCGCATATTATAAAGATTATTACAATAATATATAATAATAATAATTAGTTCATATTGACTTAAAGATTATTATCTTAAATAATAATTTTATCAACTCTTCTTCAGTTCTACTTCAAGCATTAGGTCGGATGAGTAGGAAAATTTGAGTCTCTTCAATTTAAAACAACTCAATTATCAATTGTCAAAATTAAGATCAATACTTAGTATCTTAATATAGGAACAATAGATATAGGAAAACAACTTGCAATTCTACTTTATTATCCTCCGTGCAATACTACATTTATTAGGTAATTGAAACAAAAAGTAAAGATTTTAAAATTAATACATCAATTCGGGTCTAGATTAATAACTAAGGCATTTTCACCCGGAGAATCTCCTTCAATATCCCTAATTATCGGATTGCCCTCTTGGTTTTTAGAGTTTATGAACTATCGGTCATATTGAATCTGATTGTTTAGAAAACTCAAATTAAATGTTGTTGACTGTCTTGGTCCACCAACTTGAAAGTTGAATATCAGCTCATAAAAGTCCCATAAACCTGAGTCCTCAACAAAATCATCATCATTAATATTCTCCATCCATGAAGACTTGTTATGATTCCTTTCATGGTCTATAACCTGGAAACAAAAAAAAATTATTCATGTAAGTTCTCCTATTGCACTCATGAGCAAATCGAATAAGTCAACGTACAATATAAAGAAGGAGTACTCAGTATGCTCTGTCAACAACGCCTTCGATCCGAGGCGCTAATTTAGACTTCCTCTCATGCCTTACAACCTATAGCCAAGAAAAGAAATATCATAATGTTAGATATATCCAAACCAAAACCCCATAGGTAAAGAAAGAAATTAGTGATTATATTCAAATACCTTCATTATCAATTGCAAATTCTTGTCTTTGACAATCATATTCTTCGTCTCCATGCATTTTATTTGCTCATGTGAAGAGGCATTCATGCTTTTTTCCATTGCTAAGTCCTCTTTCGACATGAACATGTGAACTAAAATTAAAATCTAAAATCTTGAAGGATAAAAAACTTGCAAACCTTTGATTCCCTTATTAGCAGCATCTTGTCTACTCTTTAATTTGCATATAGAAGAGTCATTATGGTAGTGCAATTTTGTGCTCTTTCTCCTATGATCATTGGGCATAATTTTATTAACTTCATCAATGTAAAAGCTCCAACTTCATTAGCGTAGAAAATTGGTTGGGTCAAGTTGTAATATTTGAGATTTTTTTTTTAGGATGCAAACATAGCAAGTAGAAATCAAATTCATTGTGTATATGCAAGGAAGTTTTAAAAGGCAAAAAATAGATGTAAGCAATGGGTGCAAGTCTCTATGATAGGGCTTTTATAGCAATTGTACAAGGTATTATAATGATATGTTTACCTATGTCAAACCTATAATTTAGTTAATTTCTTCCTGTTGTAATATAATTGAAATCCGTTTATGATTTCCTCCCTCTAAATTGTTAAATTGTTACTTCTTTTTTTTGTAATTTTATAATGCAACATGTATTCAATTACGTGTTAATATTTATACCTTAGTTACTATTAGACTTTGATTGGCAATTTCCTAATTTACACTCTTTATTTTTTGGATTAGAAACTACTCGCTTGATTTATTCCACTAACTACTCCATTTGACAAAATCTAATTATTTATGATTGAATTTCATTGTAATAGAAAAGTTTGCGGGTTTAATAAACATATATTCTAACAGTATGGTAATTTTTTTTAGATACCATGTCATTAATTTCATGTAATGGTGTTAAGGAATCTGTTAATTTTAATGAATGGTAAAATTGGATTTGAACTTTTCGTCGCCCAATATATTGCTATGTCAAAAAAATTTTAAAAAGAAAAAAAGGACACCTGTCAAGCAATGAGAGTGACAAGTAGGGAAAAGACAAAAAAACTCTCTAGAGATTGTCCTGCTTTATATATATATAATTAGATGACAGAACTGACATACTCAACCAAGAAGGTTCACTTGTTCACATTCAGTTTTCTTTTAATGGTGCACAAATCTTTCAAAAATTTGGCATAACAAGGTACCTCTTTAATCACATCTAACAAAGAGATATTGATCTTTACCTACTTGAAAAATATCAAAAATTTTATTATTATGATTCACCTTCTTAAGGACAGTTAATGCCAGAGGAAATAGAGGTGCAGGTGGAGATTCAATCTACTTTTTGCTTGGTATAGGTTCAACCCTTTTTTTACTCTTAGAAGTTGACTCATCATCTTTTTAACAAGGATTAGGAATGTATTTTTTAATAACCTTATCACTAGGAAGTGTAGTGATTGATTTCACTTGATCTATGATTAAACCTTTAGGATTCAGTTGTGGTTGAGAAGAAAATTGCTCTTTCTTTTGAATATTGAGTGTATATGCAAATTTTGTATCAAACCAACCATATTTTGACTTGTTTGAGCATTGATGGACTCTTGCTTCTCAAACAATAAATGCAATCTATCTTCAAGAATTTTCATAAAAGGAGAAGCATAAAGTTTATACCCTTGAGATTGTTGAAAATTCTATTGGGTGTGGGGAGGTGGCTGTGATGGTTGTGCATAATTATCATTCCTTTAACTGAAGTTTAAATGATTCCTCCAACAAGGATTGTAAGTTTGTGAGTATGGATTTTGGGTTGGCCTTTTGAAGTTATTCAAAACATTGACTTGTTCATTGAGGCATTGTTCGAAAGAAGGCAAGATTAAACAATTGCTAGTGGAATGGTCATTGGTCTTACAAATATGACAAACAACTTCTTCAGCTCAATAAACCACTTTTCGTCATTTCTAATGCCTCAACCTTTCTAGCTAAAAAAACAAATTTTGCTTAAAGATCGTTATTTTCCTTAAGATGGTAAAAGCCTCCATTACATGCAGGGTATTGAGTCTTACATAGGGCCTCATGGGTAATAGCATCCTCTACTAATAGGTCTAGGTAATTCATTGCCTCATTAGGAACTTTATTCTTAAATGTTCCATTTCACATCAATTTAATCGCTTGCATTTTCCTAGGTGTTAAACCTTTATAAAAATGTAAAACATTTCACCATGTCACAAAACCATGGTGTAGCCATATGTTAAGAAAATCTTCATATCTATCCCAATACTGATAAAAAGTTTCTCCTGGTTTTTATGTGAAAGTAGTGATTTGTCTTTTGAAAGAATTTGTTCCATCAGCAGGAAAAAAACATTTTCAAAAATTGTTGTTGCAATTCATCCCACAAATCAATGGATCCTGACCTAAGATTCTATAGCCAAGTTTTAGCTTCATCTTTTAAAGAAAAAGCAAAAAGCTTAAGTCTGATGTTATTCATGCTACAGTTTAGGTTATTATATGTATGACAAATTTCCTCAAATTCTTTCAAATGTAAACATGGATTTTCAAAATCAAAGCCATGAAAAGTTGGTAAAAATTGAATGATGTCTGGCTTGAAGTTGAAGTGAGATGCATCAAGAGGAAAAACTAGACATGATGATGCACTATTTTTTATAGGGATTATGTGCTCTTTAAAGGTCCTAGGTCAGTATTGGTCATTGCGTTGATAATGCTCATCCTTTTGGTCATTAATGTGTTCAACCATGTTTGAAGAAAATGAAGATTCTCTTACCGGTCTATTACTTAATGTGTTTGACCAAGCTTTCATGCATATAAAAAAAAATAAAAAGAAAAATCAATATGATTAATAAGAGAGGTAGAAGGTTTAACCTTCCATTTAACAATAATAAAAATAAAGCAAAATAAAGAGAAAAAAATGAACTTGTGCTCCAATTTTACTTCCCCAGCAATAACTCCAAAGACTTGCTACACTTTACAATTATAACCCAAGTGCAGGTTTTTGCAAGTAGCAAAATCTTGGGAGTCTGAGTGCCAAATCACAAGAAAGTGATTTGAGAAATGCAAATCATAGAAGTAAAGAAAGATTTGACAAAAGGTGTGAACAAGTTTCGATTAAAACTCAGTTTCAAGAAAATAGCTAAGGTTATGGGTTTCACTTTTAGTATATCAGTTATAATTAATTTTAGTTCATTTTGCCCCTCAGTTGGGACCCATACATAAATAGGTCCCAATTAAAGAACTTAGTAATCAAATTCCAGAAATATTAGCCATGAGTTAGTATTATGTTTCATTAATCCTATAATGCCAACACTTGCCAATTCGTTCAAGTATCCACCATGCCAATCTTTATCCACAATAACTTAGGATTCCAACATATCACAGCCGGCAAAGCCACACCCTATAAAAAGAATCAAGTAGCCTTTGTGCCAATGATTGACTATGATGAATCAAAACGCGCACTTAACAAGGAGGGTAGCTAAACCGACTAAGAAAGTAAATACCAATAATATTAGGATCCATTTAAATTAGCCATAACCTTTATACCAAAAGCTTAGTAAAATAAACATTAGTTAGACATGATAATAATAAACAACATGTTCAAAAATGAAATAAACATAAATTAAAAGATCAAAGGAAGAACAAGGGGAAAGCACATTGAAGAAAGCTTCAAGATTGAAAGCTAACAATAGGAACAAAGAAGGAAGGGTAGCTTTGATACAAGAACTCTAACTTTGCCTAAAAATCTGATAATAGTAATGGTAGGTGAAATACAAACCAACATAGGTGGCTCAAACTTCTTCTAATTTTTTTACCACTATGCACATTGATTTAGCTTTTTATGAAAGCACAAGAATTGTAGATCTACTTCTTAGCTTAGAAAAATAGCTTGATCATTCAAAACTAATATCTGTTGATCAAGTTATGATTTTTCTACCAAAACTGCTTTTTAGTGCACGACAGAACAGATTGTCTCATTTATAACTACTTTTCGGCATTGAAAATGATCAAATTTCTTCTTGGCATATGAAATGGAGTTGAAGATCTATGTATTTTATTTAATATGGATTTAGAATCACTTAATTCTGACATCCATGACTTTAGATATGATTTTTCTCGTGAAGGATCGCCAAATATGCAAATGATAGAACTAATTTTTTTTGTAATTTAAAATTGGTATCCTACATCTCTCAAATGGGCTAGACCATAAGCTAAAGATTGTAGACATTTGATGCCCAATTATTGGTCCAAGAATTGATATATTTCATTATTTTGTCTACCTACATAAAAAGCAGTTATTAAGCTCAATTTGTAAATCAATGTTTTTTCAACTCTAGATTATAAAAAACTACTCAAATTAGAAAAATTAATCATACTGAAAGTGTAAAATGATTGTTTAAACCCTTAGTAGCTATGCACTTATGAGTATGTATCAAAAACCAAGGAGATTCAAAGGCAAATAGAAGACTTGTTGGCTAAAAACCATGTGAGAGAAAGCTTGAGCCCTTATGTCTTGCCTGTGTTCTTTGTGCCCATAGAGGATGGGCATGGCATATGTGCATGGATTGTAGGCTAGTCAATAAGATAACAGTAAAACATATGCATCCTATCCCTTATCTTGTTGACATGCTAGATGAATTGTATGGTTCCGTTATATTTTTCAAGATAGATTTGAAGAGTTGTTACCATCAGATTAGGATGAAGGAATGAGATGAATGGAAAACAACCTTTATGACCAGGTTTGGGCCATATGAGTGGTTAATGGTACCCTTCAGTCTAACCAATACACCTACACCTTTTATAAGGCTCATGAACCATGTATTGAGTGATTTTATAGGTAAGTTGTTGTGGTTTATTTTGATGATATTTTGGTATATAGTATGAATTTAGAACATGAGGCACCTAAGACAAGTGTTGAGTACATTAAGGGAGCAAAAATTATATGCTAATCTTACAAAGTGCTCTTTTTTATACTAATTAAGTCATTTTTCTTGGTTTTGTTGTAAGTTCAAGTAGAGTTGAGGTAGATCAAAAAAAGATACGAGCCACACAAAAATGGCCAAGTCTTAGCTCCATTTTTTAGGTTAGGTCTTTCCATGGTTTAGGTTTTTTTTATAGAAGATATATGAAAGATTTCTCTACTATTATAGTACCTCTCACGGACACTGTGAAGAAAAATGTAGGTTTCAAGTGGGAAGAAGCTCAAAACAAGGCTTTCGAGATGCTTAAGGAGAAATTGACTCATGCACCTTTGCTTGCTTTACCTAACTTTGATAACATGTTTGAAATTGAATGTGATGCCTCAAGGATAGCATTAGAGCTACGCTCATGCAAGAAGGCCGCCTTATTGCATACTTTAGTGAGAAGCTTAAAAGTAGCCTTAAACTATCCAACTTATGACAAGGAGTTGTATGCATTGATGAGAGCCTTGGAGACATGGTAGCACTACTTTTGGCCTAAAGAGTTCATTATACACATTAAGCATTAATCCCTTAAACACTTAAAGGGACAAGGAAAGTTGAGCCGAAGGCATGTAAAATGAGTTGAGTTTCTTGAGTCTATATGTTATTAATTACAAATAAGGTAAGAATGTTGTTGTAGATGCTTTATCTAGAAAGTACACATTTTTCCCTACTTTGAATGCTAAGTTGCTATGGTTTAAGCTTTTAAAAGTCTTATATGTTAAAGACCTGATTTTGGTGAAATATATGCTAGTTGTGGTAAGGTTGCCAATGGTAAGCACTTCGTACAAGATGATTTTCTTTTAAGGGAGAATAAGGTACATATTTTACAAGGTTCATTAAGAGAATTGTTTGTGGGGGAAGCCCATAATAGTGGGTTAATAGGACAATCTAGAGTTGCTAAGACTCTTGATGTCTTACAAGAACACTTCTATTAGCCACATATGAGGCGGAATGTTGAAAGAGTGTGCTCGCGGTGTATTGCATGCAAGAAAGCCAAGTTTAAATAATGCTTCCAAGGTTTGTATACTCCTTTGCCCATACTTTCTCATCTTTGGACTAATATTTCTATGGATGTCTTTGTAGGCCTCCCAAGATTAAAGAAGGGGAAAGTTTCAATCTTTGTGGTGTTAGATCAGTTCTCTAAGATGGCACACTTCATTACATGTAACAAGATAGATGATGCAACATATGTGGTTGACTTTTTTTTGGAGCAGTGGTTTGGTTACATGGAATGCCAAGGACTATTGTGTTCGATCAAGATACTAGGTTCCTTGGTCATTTTTGGAAGACTTTGTGGGGTAAGTTAGGTATAAAGTTATTGTTTTCTACCACTTGTCACCCCCAAAAAGATGGACAAGCAGAGGTAGCTAATTGAACCCTTACTCTTTTGTTAAGAGCTATTGTTAAAAAGCATTAAAGAATTAGGAATAGTGTTTGCCTCATGTGGAGTTTGTTTATAACCGTGTAGTGCATTTTCACACTGGATGTTACCTTTTTGAAATAGTGTATGGTTTAGTCCGCTAAACTCTATCAATTTCATACATTTACCTATTAATGAAGTTTTTAGTCTACATGGAGCACGAAAGGCAACCTTTGTGAAGAAGATTCATGAAAAAGTCAAACAACAAACTAAGAGGAAGAGTGAGCAATATGCTAAAACAGCCAATAAGGGGTGCAAGAAAGTCATGTTTGAGCCTAGTGATTGAGTGTGGGTACACATGAAAAAAGAGACATTCGAAGCATATAAGTAGACTAGGCTACACTCAAGAGGATATGGGCCATTCAAAGTGTTGGAAAGGATTAATGACAATGGCTACAAGCTAGATATCCCAAATGAGTACAATGTAAGTGCTGCCTTCAATGTTTTTTATTTTTCCTTGTTCAGCAATGCAAATTTGAGGAAAAATCCTTTTAAGGAAAAGGGAGATGATAGGAATCAGGAGGTACAAAAGGGTCCCTTGAAGATCTCTACTAGACCTGTGCCAAGAAAGCAAGCCAGAGAGCTCAAGGAGGCCTTTCATGGGCACATTATGGGCATATTCAAACCATCAGAGGAATGCGATGCAACCAACACTTGGGACCAATCATTTCCTGAGCTTTGTTGGAGTGTGGATCAATATATTAGAAGCCTAAGGCCAAGCATGAAGGAGAAAGACCAGGCACACTAAAAAGCCACTGGGTGCACATGGGGTGCACCCAACAAGACATACTAGACCCTCTAAGGGCAATTTTGCTTAAGATTTCTTTGTTTTAGTTTCTTTCATTTTTTCTAAGTATATTTTGCTTAAAGCACATAAGCTCATCCATATTGTGGAAAGACCATGTGAGGGGCTAGAAAAGGGCATGTTACCGAGTCCTATCTAGACTCTTAAGGCTCAGTTACCTTAGTTTTACTAGGTTTATGGCTTTCTTGAGTCTTTTGGCCATTCTAACCTCATTTAAGGCCATCTAAAGCCTCTGTATTATTCACAATTTGTTTGATATTGATTTTTTTTTCTGGTGAAGAAACTTTGTTGAGTTCTGTGTGAACTTAGCTAGGCTCTCAAGGAACTATGTGATCTTTGTTTGCCAATTCAATCTATCCATCCAAAAGGTACCTCTTATGGAACTTGAATTATCTTGAGCATGTTTCCATCCGAAAAGGTCACACCCAAGGAATCAAAGTTGGTGGGCTGGCTCTAGTGAAGGTAGAACCCTTTAGATGAGACCCAAGCCATTGTGCCCTTATAACAAATTACGAGCTTCCACACATAGCCACCAAAAATCCTTGGATGAGAGTATTTAAGCTTAAAGAGGCTTCCAGAAAGTACTTCCTTGGCTCTACTATTCGAAAAAACTCTAGCCTTACTACTCATAGGGCAAGGTACTACCTCTAGTGTACTTTGTTTGGAATGACATCACCTATGTACTTGACTCCCATAATCTACTGAAGTTTTTCAATTCTACCTAAGATATTTTTTCTTTCCCAAACTTTGCTCATTAGATACCTCCTGAACTCAAAAAATTCTATTAATGGGTCAAGCTTTCATTGAAGCTAGAGCCTCTCATAGGGCTCCCGCATTAAGGCTAGGGCCTCATACATCAAGACTAGGTCTCCAACTTCAGGGTTAGGCCCTTTGGATATGAGACTAAATGTTTTTCCCTTTAAGGCTAGGGCCTCTAGGAAGCAATTTTGATAAAACTAAATGCCTCCCAAGCTAAGGTTGAGGCCTTTAGAATGTTAGTCTTAACTCTCATAGGCTAGTGGAATAAAAACAAACACATAAGAAGAAATAGGTAAATTTGTCCATAAATTTTTGACAAGATTCATATTGTTTACTACTGTAGTTTTCCCTAAATTATAAGAAAAGAAAAATTACTAAAAAGGCTGGGCCCTTAAAAGAAGGACTTCAGGACCATCATCCTGAATGAAAGTGATTGCCTTGGTGCCGAATGAAGGTGACTGCCTTGGTGCCTAGCTTTTTCTCATGATACTAGAGGCTTTGGCAGCTCGGGACATCATTTAGAGCATCAACCCTCTAGAGGTCCAATTCGAGGTGGACTTAGTGGGGTAATGGCACCAGGTGAACCCATTGAACAATTTCTAGATAAGTCATCGATCGGCCTCATCACTCACCCTGGCCAGATTTCCCTAGAGTTAAGCATTTTATGCCCAAAGATTAGCAATCTTTTTGTCATGGACGGCTAGCACTTTTTTTTTATTAGCTATCCAGGATTTCGCAACCCTTTACTACTGGTGAAAGCCTCGACAGTCCTACTTCAAGAGGTCTAATTGCTCATCAGGGTACTATGCCCTTTGACAGGCCACCTTCTCTAGTGATATAAAATAACCCTTCACGGCCTTCGGCACCTTTAACACCATTTCCTTCAAGATCACTAGACATAAAGACAAGTAACAAACAACCTTATCCTGCTTCAGCACCTTGTTGTTTAGGTTGCCCCGTTCTTCCTCCAACTTCACAACCCTATCTCAAAGTGAAACCACCTCTTGCGTAGCATGTGGTTCTCATGATGAAAACTTTATTTGAACTTTGAAGCCTTCACTTATGGCTTGAGACACCACTCAAGATGAAGGTAGCCTAGGGCATAAGGATGGTTAATTCAATTAAAAATTAATAAGGAAAGAAAAAATAAAGAAGCGCCAAAGGACTTACTCAAAGATGCTACCCTGCAGTAGTCTTGATGTCACAGAGCAGGGTCCTAGTGCCCTAAATTACTTAACCTATAGGTTCTTAGGGACTATGATCTCACTTAGTTACTATTGGCTAACTATTGCTCATAGGTAAATTAAAATAATTTACGTGCAACTAGTTACTTAGCCTACCTTGCAAGAAAATATGCATACATTTGTCCTAGTAGTGCAAATCAGATAAGTATACCATTTAAAGAAAACATCACTTGAGCATTCTCTTTTAAAACATACTTAAAACATGCCAAGATAATAAAACACTAATTACTTCAACTTCAAGTAATAGTTTGTGCACACTCTTTAACACTAGTATGTACCTGAAAGTAACTTAATGGTTTTATACCACAATGTATCCTAAAAGAAGTAATATCTTAATACGCAAGGTACCATATATATACAAAGAAATATAAAGCTGAGATCATATACTTGATCTCCCACCTTTGAGCTATTAAGCTCCAAATGCAATGCCCTCACTTATCCTTATGGAATTCTTCGCCTCTAGACTGTAAAGGTACAAACAATTAGTAAGGAAAAAACCTACAACTCAAGTAACCTTCGAATCTTAAGGATTCAAGTAAATAAGTATCTGTAAAAGAAAGAAACTTAGGGCATAATTAACCACATAGTTATTAAGCCCAACGTTAGAACCTGCATAAGATACTTAAGGGAGTGAGCATATGAATGTACTCAGTAAGAGTCCCTTGGGGCACCTGCAAAGAAAATAATAAGCAAACATGCAAATATGGCATACAAACATGCAAACAACCAACCAACAATCAACAAAAAAAATAACATAATAAATATGCAATGCATGAATGTATGATATGCAACATGCTCAATCCTTGAGACTTCTTACACCCTTGGTGCCTTATTCTTGTTGTGAGCTCAAAAGGAGAAGGTACTTGAGACACTGGCCCATGTATCCCAAATCCTTTACCTTCCTTAGTCCTACTTACAGGTGCTAGAGTAGTTCGTCACCTCCTTTAGAAATATTGCCTGTCTTTCCCATAACTTATTATGCAAGGTAGCCATCATGTGTAATCTAACTTACCAAGCTCTTGGAGCTTAGCTTAGGGCTCCTTAGTGGCTTACTTACCAAACCAAAAGGTTTGATTGAGATTCTCTTAGATTTTCTTCTTCATTGCCCATAGGTTTAAGACCTCTTACTTGGGCTAACAAAGACTCCAAAACCCACCTTAATCCCCATAGTGCTTTCCTAACAACTTGAGCACTTTAACCCCCTTAGTCACTCTACCTAGCTCTACCTTAACCACACCACTTAAATAGTACTTAACTAATGCATAATTTCCAACTTAGGAATGAATTTTAGGCCTAAATAAAGCTACAAAACATCTTAGAATAGTTGAGAAATGATAACGAAAGAGATTGAGATGTCCGTAGGGTGCCTTGATCTTGCGGGGCTTGGGCCTTGGTGATGCAACACCAAGGGTGTCACCAAAGGAAACAACTCGTTGGTTTCCTCAAGCATTATTGGTGATGCATCATCATCATTGGCGACATGTCTTCAATGACCTGTTTAACCTTTTGCGCTCTTGTGCTATCTTGCTCAAATCTTACTCAATCTTTCAATCTCCGAAGCCAATCCAATTGGGTCTTGTTTTTTAATTCATTCCCAAATGTAATACTCCCTTTATCCTAAATTCTTTGAAATATTCACTTTTTAACAATTAATCTATGATTTTTTATTTTCAATCTTTTAGTATATAAATAAAAAAATCTTTGTATATAAATGATAAATAAAGACTTATATTTTCTAAATATATTTTTTTAAATTTTTTCTAACAAACAATAATATGAATAAATTCAAGTCAGACTATTAAAAAAAGTCATATGTTTCAAAGAATATGGGACGGACGAAGTATTATATTTCTATGCATTATTTAAATTAAATTAACTTAAACCCTTACCTCAAATTTAGCTATAAAGCAAGAATAAAAACACAAGCACACTTGAGCTCAACTTAGCTCTTTTGAGTTCTAGGCCTAAAATCAAGATGATATGACACTAAGAACTTCAAATCAAGACCATTTCTAGCTACTTAGATAATTTAGGACTAGCTCAATGCAAACCAAGAAGCTTACCTTAGGATTTATGCCTAAAATAAGCAACAAAGATCACAAATGAAGCTAATGCACCAAGGATGAGCTAGAGGCTTCTTGATTTTACTTTGACACCTTCAAATTTGCTAGAAATTTGTGGGATTAGAATGCTTATAGCAGGTGAGCTGCTGGAGAGGGAAAGACATGAAAATTGCATATGAATAAGATGAATGATTGGGTTCAAGTCTTGCTAAAATATCTTAACCACTCTACTAAGGCATTTTTTTTTGTTTTCTTACCTCTTGGCCCTCAAGTTCTTTTTTGTTTCAATTTGGCCACTAGAATTACTCTAGCAACCACCCCTCTTTGGTCCTAAAGTATGTTTTTATGCCTCCTACACTTAGCCGCTTGGACACTTAAGCCACTTAAGACATAAATGACTCATGTGAACACTTGGTGAAATTTTTACACTTTTTCTTCAAATGGTGGTTTTGATAGCTAGAATAACTTATGATCTTAAATTAATTAGTCAAAACCCTTACATGACCTTAATTTCATCAAAATTATAGTCATGCCAATCAATCAAGCCAAAATTACCATTTTGCCCTTATGATTCTTAGGTGCTAAATCACTGACTAAAAGCAAGATATCGACTAGAAGAGTTTTCACGCTTGACCTCTTATGCCAAGTCCTTTAGAGCCTTCTTTATTCTCTGGTGATCCCTGGGTAGAAAGAGCCATTCCAAAGCTCAAAAGAGGCATCCTTGATTATCCAAAATGGACTCTTGTTCTGAGATGCAAAATTGGGGTCCTAAGGAAACTCCTTATCAGTAAACTAAGCCTTTCAAAGCTTGCATCCTTATTCCTTCAAATCTTCAGGTTAGAATTGGTCATGCGCCCCAAAGATCTGCCATGGATAAATGTGCCTTGCTGGTGCCATTCCTAAAGGAAGCCCCTTGAGTCTTAGGATGGAGAACCTCCTAGAACTTCCTCATAGTAGCAACAACAAAAGTAAAGCCCTTGAAGGATGCAGTTGTGGAGACAAGAACAACTATGATGGCCATAGGGGTGTTTGCCTAGTCTACATTTTTTTTTGCAAATGCAACTAATGATGTAGAGGTCCCTTTAGCCCATTATTCTATGCCAATAGGCTTAGTTGTTGACTCATAGGTGTCAATCATTGTAGGCAGTCATGGTGTGGAAGAGGCTCAAAAGACCCCTTTCAAGGAGATGAACACTAAGGGGCCCAATTGACATTCTATTGGTTCTTAGGCAATTCTATACCTTTTGCATTGGCTTCAGCTAGAGGTCCTTTAAGTGGTGCAGAAGAAGTGCCAGGAGGTGTACTTTAACTCATATAAAGGCATGCCATGCAACCCCTACTTTATAGTGTGTAAGGACAAGTTAGCCACGAAGAGTGACTTAAGTCTTCAATGAATGTTGAAGGGCCTCAACCTTCCCCAGGATAAGGCCAAAATTGTATAGGATTGGTGCTACTTGGTTGAGAGGTTAAAATGTTGGGCCACTTCGTTCCTATATTTGAGTTTTATTCCTCCATCATAGTCATTGTCTTGGTCTTCTAGATATTCAAAACTAAGAACCCCTTTTAAGGTTAGCACATCATCATGATGAATAAGGTTTCTACCAGTGCAAATGCCTTCAAAGAAACAAACAAGTGACTTGCCAAGGAGCAAAAGTTCATCACCTACCAAAATGAGGAGTTCAACAAGAAGGCAAGGTCTTCAAAAGAGGGAAAATGGCCTTGGAGAATAAGGCCAAGGCTCATAGGGAGTCCTCCAAGACCTCTATCAACTTCATGGAAGCCCTCAAGCAAAGGTATCTACTTTGGAGGCTAAGAACACTATGCTCCAAAGCTTGAAAAGTAGGCTCTAAAGGAAGGTGGCATACGTGAAAGATAAGGTAGATAGGTGACTCATCCAGAAGCTATTCAATGACTTTAACCTAGTGTCTTTATCAGGTAAAGTAGGCTCATTGAGGCCTAGATCTATGTAGCTTCAATATTCTTCATGAAGTCCCTACTATTCATGGTGCTTTGTATCAAGAGGACAAGGTTAGCCCTAAGACCTAAGTCTTCATCCAAATTGGTAAACTTGAAGCCCTACCTCTAGGGGTCTAGCTCCTACCACGATAGAGTACTTCCTATAGTTTCTTAAGAAATTTGATAATTAGTAGGTCTTGTAACAAGAATCCTCATTACATGTTATTTTTCACACACTTGATCCTATCTAGGATCTTAGTCAATTTTTTAAAGATCAGTTAATTTCCATTTCATTTTTGCTTTTGTTTTTCACATTGGTTTTCACAATTAGAGTCTAAATCATTAGTACTTGTCACAAGCAAGGGTATCGCCTGGCCCATTTCCTAGTGAATGCAGGGTCTTAGAGGTACATGAATTATAGCATAAGGAAAATATACCCATCATTGTCTTTTTTTCAAGATAGATTCATTCCATATCCTAAAGATTAGCCTTCTATCCAAGTTGCCAGTAAATTTCTCTAGAGGGCATGCAAGTCACTAACTGTTGTTCTAAAGGCTTTATAAATAACACCATCTCAATCTCGAGTATGCCCCAAATATTTTATATAGAACATTTTTTCATGTGCTCTTATATGATTGCTCAAGGTCAATCATACATGAAATAGTGCATAATCTGTTGTTTTGAGTAAGCTTTTGTCCCTTACTTGTTTGGGGAGGCTGCGAGGTATCCACGATATGTCTGTTGGGACTTTCATCCCATGGAAAGTATCAACATTTTATCAATGTGTGAGGCCTAAGCCATAATGCGGGAAACCCTAGTCTTAGTGCAAAAGAGAATATTCTTGATGCGAAAGACCCTCTAGCAGTCTTCTTGAAGTCACTTCGATCTTTTAATGAGCAATTGATTTGCAAAAAAATTCTTTTTGTGAAGAACTCAAGAAACTTTATTCAATACTGGGAATCAAGTACATTGGTGACATTATTCTTTCCTAAGCACACAAGCGATGCACGTTTACTTCATGAAGACCAAAAATTCACCTAGGTGGTAAAGCCAAGGTAGCATTTTCATTTAGATGGTCCTATTTTGGGCTTATTGTTAGCTATATCTAGTCTTTCCCAATTCATCTAGAGGGCACTTTGGCCTGGATTCCAGTTTTCCTACCTTCGGTCCAGGCTAGTCTTAAGGGCACTTTGGAGTGAGTCTATGCCATCCCTTTAGGGATGTGTTACTCATTCATTCATGTTAAGGGTCTCCTTTAGATAGTCATCCATAGAAAGGTTTTCCTTGATCCTCTTCCATATGATCTTTAGACTTAATGAGGCCAATGGAAGGTGTCTTTCCAGATCCTACAGGTTTTTCGACCATGTTCTCAAATGAGGAGTCTCCTTATGCCTACTGGCCTCGGGGCACCATTTGGACCTAATCAACATTAAGAATTAAAGTATAAATGATCCCAAAATATGTCCTAATGGTGATACTATGCATGAGAACTTTGGTCATGTAAGAAGATATAGATTAGGAAAAAATGCGGCCTGATAAAGATCAAGTGAGGTCTAAGATCTCCGGACTTAGTCACTTTTATCCATGCTGACCAGCTAATACTGGCCTTCAGGACCTACTTTTCTTTCTCTTCCTTGTGACCATAATTGTGATTTAGGGGGACAATTACATTGCCTATACTTTATTCCAGTAAGGAGAGATTACTAGGAATGCGGGATCACTGACTACTATGATGTTGGAATAGGCTCCAAGAGGTGTGGGGTTATCCACCCCTATTCTTTCGACGATATCTTCTAGGTAGTCCCATCTAGAGGGTCCTAGTTACATTTGCAGACTAACGTTCCTTACTTATTTTCCCTTTTCCCGAGTTTTTCTTGCCATAGTACACAAATGAGAGCACGCACATATATCTATAATACAATTTCTCATGATTAGAAATTATAATACGCTATCAAAAGGGCTTGTTCTTACCTCGACACTCTACCCAGAGGTCAACGATGTGCTCTCTATCCTAGTTTATGGGGTGAATGCCAGTGCCCTTCATCCATTTTCCTTATATTGACCTTTAATGCCAGCCTAAAGGTTCATTCATTGATGCCTTGCCATTTTTGGAACCCCATAGGCTTACGATATAGGACTTTCGTGCTAATTCTTGTGGCATGTAAATTTATGAGTTCCTTCATGGTAGGGGTGTTCATCCAACCCACTCAACCTGTGAAACTGTATGGACTGAACGGAACCAACCCGATGGCTAGGTAGGTTTATGCGAGTTACGGTGCAGTTTGGGTTCTAAAAATAAAAAACTAATGTATATGCGGTGTGGTTTGGGATTTAATTTTGAAATTGGTAAAAACCGAACCGAACTGCAACCTTTGCTAAGTAATAAGAAAGTTAAGTCAAACCCCATTTTACTAGTTTTGCAGGTTTGAATGAGTTTGTATTTTATAATTCTAAAATATATTGTAAAAAGTATTATCTTGTATCTCGGGCTAACCAAGAATCTTATAGCAGTGTAGTGAAACTATATGGATAGCTTTGACATCTTGTGTGGCAAAAAAAAATTATGTATGGGAAGCTGAAGAATTTTGATATGGCAAGAGCTTTGAACTCCAAATACTAGCTTTGTATTTTGTAACAGTAAGGCTATTTTGTGCTTATGATGTTCTAAAATACAAAATTGTTAATGTTTCATAAAACTATTTGGTTTTGAGGACAATGTATTAACGTTAAGATAAGTGTTGTAAAATAACTTAAATTGTTTTATAAGATAGAAAAGACAAATTGGCTAAACTGAAGTGGCCTGAACCGTATTTTATGTTGTTTGGGTTTTAATCGGATTTTGTTGTGTAAAGTGCCGGTTCGGTTTTATATTGTGCAACTCGGTCATCAATGTAGGGCAGTTCAGGTTTAGGATGAACTCAGTCAAACCCACCCCGTGAATATCCCTACCTAATGGAACATGAATGTCAATGTTAGTAAAAGGACGTTTATTCAAGTGTGGAGTTGCACCTAACCTGGCCTTCCTAGGATGGTGTTGTATGCCAACGGGATGTGAAGAACTAGAAACTCTACTATTTGGGAGTAGCACACCGCTTTTCTAAGCCCCTAGGAAGATCCCTGTTAGCATCAAGGGTAGTCAAATTGTCCCTAGGAGAGGCATCATTTTTCCTACACCATAAGTGGGTCCTTAGAATAGAGTAAAGAAGGCTCTCATGATGTTAAAATGCTTCAGAGCATAGGTAAAATTGCATTAACATTGGCCCCTTTAACCCTTTATACATCATAGTAAGCTATCCTGGTCATGATTAATAGTGGGTACGTGAGTGGCACTAGGATGCAGGACCTATTTTTCCTTTTGATCGTCTTTTGGGGGTCCACTTCCGTTACATGAACGATCTCACGCTCCTTCCTCTTGCGTCCAATCAGCCCATCGATCACCATAATCATCTTAATGACCCCATCAAGTGCATCATAATCTTGATCCCTTGCACCTGGAGACCTTCCTTTATGTGCCCCTTCGCCTAAGTGAACTTGACATTCAACCTGAATTTGGTCTGAAACTCAAATAACCTAACCTAAAGTTACCCGTGACTAAAAATGACCTAACTTGTATTGAACTTGAACCTAAATAAACTTGACCCATCCCAACCTGAACTTGAAATCTATTTAACTCGAACCCAAATAACTCAACCTGGACCTAAATTCATGCTAACCCCGAATGAACTTAAATCTAGATGACTTGACCCAAGCCTGACCCAACTCACCCAATTGCTTTCCCTACTACTTGATATAAAATGTGTCACTTAAAAATTGAAGAAAGAAATGTGGGCAAAATGTGTTAGCAGTCCACAACTTTTACTTTTCATTCCATTTTCATCTCTAGCTATAAGATCATTTCTCAAAGGTTATAGACGAAATTGGAAGGACATAAAGGTTAGGGACAGAATTTGAACGACAGTGAAAGTTAGGGACCACTGATGAATTCTACACAAGTACAAAATATACAGTACAAACAATCATTGCTGCATTTGTTTTCCACCTGACGCAATGCCAAACCGAACATGGAAGTCTGTGGATGCAATTGTCACAACCTTCTAGGTTTCCGATGATTCCAATGTAGTGTCAATCTTGGAGAAAATCTTTTTCGGCTTCCCCTCCCAATCCGAGATTCGAATATGCCTCCTATTTCTCCCTCTCTTTCTCCAATGGCCTCTCCTTGATTCCCTCTTCCTCCTATCTCGCAGTCATGCCATCTAATTTTGCCGCCAGCCTTCACCGTTCACGCCCGTCTCTGTCCGCCCAGAGACCGCGTTTGTTCTCGGCCTCGCCTCCTTTTCAGGATCGCCTAGGAGCTTCTGGATCATGCCGCCATGTCAAGCAAAAGGTGAACTTGAACTTCTTATTGAAGCTGCTTTTGTCATCTCCAGTGATGGGTTTTGGTGTGTTTGATCGGATATTTGTTTTCTTGCAGTTGAACGGTTCAAATGTTCGTGTTTGCGCGCGGTTGTTGCGATTTGATCCCGTTAGAGTTAGCATGGATGATGGGGTATTCTCTTTTCTTCATAAATTACACTCCATAAATGAATAGGCTTGAGATATACCGCAATGTCAGCAGAAAATTTCTTTGTGGGTTTATTTGTTCTCAAGTTATTGGCATTTTGATTTTGTAGGATTCTTCAGTCTTTGATGACTGGAACGATAATGGTGTTTCTGGGTATGCGATTTCATTAAGTGATGGTGAAGACGGTGAAGACAGTGATGGGGAGCTTGTCCTGAATCCTGTTAATGATGTTGAGTTGCCTTCTGTGAAAGTTTCCACCGATGATGCTCTAAGAGTGACTACTCACAGGCTGGCAATAATGAGCAGAGGCCACACGGAGCACAGGCAAGTTTTCAGCTTTCGTAAATTGACCTGCTTGATTGCTTGTAAAACATTGAGTTGAACATAAAGACCATGTTTACTTGAAGGCATTGCACTGCACTATTATTCCTCGATAGTTCATTTGCCCATGTGTCTTCCCCTTCCAGTGAAATGTTTATCCCAGGGCTTCAATTGACTGGGCAATGCATGAGAGGGAATCCTGAGGATTTTCTTCACATCTTAAGTTACTGCACTTGGTATTGGAAAGAGAAGATGTCCTTTTACTTCTTGTCTTAGGCTGTTGCGCATTCGAATTATGCCTGAGCTGATATGCTTCTATCCTACTCTATGCACCGGAAATTCATTCAAATTCCAGTCACAATGAAGTACTACAACCAAGTTTTTATTACTATCTCAGTGTGAAAATTCAAAATCCAATGCTTTAGGACACATGATATCATGGGCATTCAGAAAGTATGTTATTTGCATGGTGATAGTTGAGATGCTTGAATGTTAGGCTGTTTTGGCCACCATGTTATACCCATCTCTCATGATCAAAATAAAGTTTCATTGATCATCTAGGACTCTTCTTATTAATCATTATCACTGATTAGTATTCTTTAATAGTATTCATGGAAGATGTGTCGGCTTTTTTTTTTAATCTATTTGAACTCATTCTCTTGCATCATTATCGCAGGGTCTACTTTGGGGTATTCATGAATGTTGGACTCATCATCTTTTTGACCCTACTTCTTTTGTATGTGGACTTATATGGTTGGAAAATCTTTAGGCTACCCTTATCCCCATTTTTCTTGATCCGCCCTTTCTTCATATCTGCTGTTTTAGCATCTTCTGCTGGTTATGTTTGTGTCCCCTTTCTGAGAAGTATGAAGATTTACCGGTGCACTGGGCAAAAAGGAGCTTGTTTGAGCACAATAAAGAAGAGAACAGCAACCATGGGTGGACTGTTTTTCGTGCCAATTGGAATTGCTGTTGCTAAAGCTATTGCTGGTTTCTCTTCTAAAGAAGTTTCTGCCGCAGCAGCAGCAACACTAGCATGTGCTTCTATTGGGCTATGTGATGACGTGTTTAGTCTCATGAATAAACAAAGCAGCTGGTCAGGTTCTTGGTTAAGATTACTTTTGGAGGTACCTCTTTTTCTATTCTTTTTTAATCCTTAAATTTTGCACTAGCCTTGCTTATTGCATTAAATCTTGCTTTTTAAAGGTTTGAGGGCAACTTTTTTTTGTTATAGGCAGCAGTGGGGATCTGGTTTTCATTTTGGATGGATACAACAAGTATATCATCACCTTATGGCATGTATATCTTCTTGTAACTAACTTGATCAACATTTGTCTGCTGGTAACTCACATATCTATTCTCATGTCAAATTTTAGACCAGAATCATGCATACAGATAGACACTTGCACATTTCTATGTAAATCCAAATCCTTCCATTGCCTTGTGATAATAAAAATATCTCCCCTTAGTAATCAGTGGCCTCTTTCCAGTGTAGTACGGATGAGTGATATAACAGTATCTGAAATCGTGTGTTCTCGTCTGCATTTTTTAATCAGTGTTGCACCACTAATATTGAGCTGACATAAAAGGGTTTCAGATAAATATTTGAAAATAAATACATTAATTAGCGTATGCTACTTTTTAGTGGCAATGTTTTTTGGAATAGAAGTATCCTTTTTATGTAATTGTCCTTGTTTCTTGTGCTTGACTTTTTACAGAGTTTACTTGATCCGTTTGATCTTGTCTGTGTGTGTGTGTGTAGATGAGTCGCAATCATGTTTTGCTGCTCTAATCACTGCAGTTCAGTCATACTTGCTGTTGGATTAGCTAGAAACTATTTGTATTTTAAGAAATAAACAAATAAATTACAGGAAGGAGTCCCTGGCAGTTGCAACGCATGTCAGTTTATAAACCCTTTTAGAGTTACCAACTACGGATGGCATGTTTAGTTTTGCAAGAGGGGGCATGTAGCTTGAAGTCTTGCTTCGGGGTGCAAAAGTCAATAAAAATTAGGGGAGCAAAAGTCAATAAAAATTAGTGACTTTTTTAATGTGATAGCATGTGGCAGTCAAATGTAGTATAAAATTATTGACTAATCTAGAAATTCAGAATTTTTTAGTAGAGCATCACGATAGAGACATGTGGGGATGAATCACTGATTGTTTAAAGCCGTTCATGTTTGTGATTAAAATTTCATTTATTCATTATAATGAAAATACATTAAAGGATAGAAGTAAGAATGAAGAGAATAGGGTAAAAGCGACAATAACTGAAGACAGAATTAGAAAAGGTGGCGTTTTATGCTTTGGACCCATGCATACAAACATAGCAGCTACTTTGGCGTGCAAGGATAGTGGACTAAATATAGGAAGTGAGAAGAAAATAAGCATAAACCGGAGACAATTGGATGGAAGTAGCGTAAGAATTTTGGTTCTTTTGGAGCTATTACAGAACTTGGCTGGAGGCAAGCCAAATGGAGATGAAAGATTTCATATAACCAACTTCTCTTTTGTTTCATTAGTCCTCATTTAGGATGATCATGCGTAGAATTAAGTGAAATAATTGAAATGAATTGAACATGCTATACCTGCTTTTTACAACTAATGTAAATTGAATTGAAAGAAGATTAATGGTGTGAATTAAACTATTTTCATTATTATAATGATCTTCTACATTCATTTGACTTTATTGTTCTTGTTAGGGTACTTCTCTAATGAGAAACTCCAATTAATTAGGGGGGTGCAGCCACATCTCCCTGCCCACACCTGAATAGTGTGATTGGGGTTTTGTCAGATATGTTAGAACATCAAATCATGGAAAAATCAATTCCTAGCATGCCATGCCTTTTATTGATTATTTGGTTCTAACATGTATGCAAAAAGTTTTACAGCAACAATTACTTATTCTGCTACAACCTGATGCAGGAAAATGATACTTGTTCTTCCTGCACCACTTGGCCTTGTATGCTTAAGGAAATGCTACATGATGTTGACTTCAATTTGCTTTGTTTTCATGGGAAATGGCATTGAAGTAACAGATGATTTTGATGGCCTGGCTGGAGGGACTGCCGCATTTGGTTTTGTTGGAATGTCAATTGCAGTGCTCCCAATATGTTCCGGTTTGTATGGCTTTCTTCTAGAAATTTCGGATTTAAGTCAGATATTGGATGCTGGGTATAAGAGGAATCTCCTCTTATAAAAGGGGGTCATAGTGTTACCATCCTGTTCACTCTTTTGATGGTTTCTATCTAGATCAAATCAGTTAAAAATATCATTCACGTTAGAGAGTTTGAATTTTCAGCATATCTATCTTGTACAATACTTTGCTGCTGTTTCTTGGAAGAGTAGACATAATACTATTGAACACTTAAGCTAGTTTCCTCATGATTCATTTTCTCCTTTTGCTTAGGCTAAAATCGATGGATCAATCAAAGATACAATACTGCTAATTTTCCAATGAGCTTTTTATTTAGTTTATCAAATGAATCTCCAACTTTTATCATTCTTTTAGGATATGAATCAAATCCCATGGTGCAATTCAGAAGAATGGGTATATCTAAACTTGTAATTGTCATTTTGCCTTCAGGTTCATCGCAAGATTCTTCTTCTAAATCATGCTCCCAAAATTTCTATCACAGTTACTATGTGTTGCCAGTTTACCTGCATTTTATTTATATTAATTCATGCTAATAGCTGCTTTATAACCCCACAGACCTTGCTGTATTTGGGGCTTCAATGGCTGGAGCTTGTGTCGGTTTCCTTTTGCATAATCGGTATAAAGCATCAGTATTCATGGGCAACACTGGATCTCTAGCCCTTGGTGGTGCGTTATCTGCAATGGCTGCCTGTACTGGAATGTTTTTCCCGTTGTTCATTGCATCTGGCATCTTTTTCATAGAATCATCCTCGATTATTTTGCAGGTAAGATACTGATTCTAGGTTGGCTCCTTACCAAACAAAGGACTAATCGTCATTTTCAATGTCATTTGACACCTTAGCTATGTTACGGTTTAGGATCAGTGGTTTGGAGAATAATTAACATCAGAAATCCGTGGAAAGGAACAAAGATACAAGGTTTTATATTGGATGCATTTCTTAGTGAAACCTTCTTGTTAGGGAACTTAATGACTTGAAATGCCAAAACTATCATTATCTTAAATTATCTTACATGTGGATGGAAAAGTCAAATGAGGTGACAATTCCATGAAGATTCATTACAATGATCATGTTTCGTTACAAGATCAAACTCATGAAATCGACATTTTCAACGTGGCAATGCAGGACAAATACTGAGTAACATACTAATGCTTCCTACACAAGTCTCTTTCGTAATTTAGTCTCATTTATCCATGAAATTTGTGTTTAGGTATATCAGAATAGGTGGTATGAGGACAAATAATCTGTTCTAATTGTCTCTTTTGCTGATATGCAGTTTCTTTGCTGGTCTGATACCAGAGATAACTGTATCCTGTTTACATGCACAGGTATTGTACTTCAAAATAACCAAACACTTGCATGGAAGTGGTCGGCGCTTGTTTAAAATGGTCCCTTTCCATCTTCATCTACAACAATGTGGAATCAAAGAATCCCTAGTAGTTGCAGGTGGATATGTCATAGCTTCTGTCTTCTCTTTAATTGCGGCTTACGTTGCACTTACATCGGCATAGCACAGTAACTACATTCACAAGTCAAAGTCTTTTGTCCTGCAATTCATCCATTTCAAACCTTTTCTCGTGTTTTTTAGACCGCTTTTCGCTCCATGGTACAAAAGATACGGAGCATGTTACCCCTGGAAATTTTTTGTAGGTCATTTTTGTAGGTGGAAGGAAGAATCTCTGACTCACTGTTCATTTGAATGGAAACTGGAGTAGTAACCCTTTTCATTCTTTTCGTAATTTGTCGGCTAACATTGTGATTGTAGCAACTGTTTGAGTACGTTGCTAGGATGTAAATAGGATCCATGTAATATAATTTTTCATTCTGATTACGTAAATCTCAAGTTACTTGTTGTATTCTTTCTTAATTGCGTAGTTTTAGGTCAGTGATTTCTAATTGAAGACTGTCATCACTTCTAACTAACAGGGGTTGGTTATTATATATCACCATAGAGATGAGGGTCTTGTCTGGCAAAACAAAGTTATTGAAAGGCTAACCTCGTGTGAAGTCAACGAGTTATGAACGTAAAATGATGATCAAATTACCGTGCGTCTTACGCCTCTTTCCAAGTTGTTAATTTAATATTGTAATATTGGAACAATGAATTATGATTTCGATAAAAAAAATTGATTTAAATATGTTATATAGTTAACCATATCGGACAAACATAATTCAAAATCCACGTTCAAAGCTTTGATATGATTTAAATGTGTTGTTTCGTTGATTAATGAGTTTTAGAATTAATTAACTTGAAATTTATGTGAGGGATTTTTTTGTTGAACAAAAAGCAAGCTTATATTAATTCAAACTCAACTCTGAAGACAACCATGTTGGGAATGGTGAATCCCACGAACTTCTACCTATGACACGAGTGCCCTGTTTAGCGGGGGAATAGGATGCCCCGTTAGCTGACCTACGAGTCAAGGAAAATGAACAGGAATCAAAAGTTGTAGCTAAGACTCTAGCTTCATCTAACAAAACACCAAAATAAAACAATGACGGAGAAACACTCTCGGTAAACTCCAAGATAAGACGTTGTGAGTCTGATTCTAAAATTACCAAACACACCCCAAACCCCTTTGCTTCCTTCAAACCCCACAGGATGGCAAAAGCTTCCAAGTAAAGTGCATCACCACCATCATAGTCCTATCCATATGAAATGGCAAATTGTACCTTTCCCCTCCCATATCGGTAGATAGCACCAATTGCTCCCTTATTGTTCTCCTTAGACATGCTGCCATCAACGTTGATCTTGAGCGACGATTGCTCCGAAGGGTGCCACCTTTCGACTGCATGGTGGCCTGCACTTCGGGTACCCTCCTGATGCCTTATGAATCTCATCATCTCTCTATCCAATCTTCAATAGTTCGAGCTGTATGCATGGGTGATTGGCAGACAAAATCACGAGGAATAATGACAGATAAACACCCTTGATTATCAGACGTTGCGAGTCTAATTCTAAAATTACCAAATGCACCCCAAACCTCTTGGCTTCCTTCAAACCCCACAGGATGACAAAAGCTTCCAAGTAAATTGCATCACCACTATCATAGTCCTACCCATATGAAATGGAAAATTGTACCTTTCCCCTCCCATCTCGGCAGATAGCACCAATTGCTCCCTTGTTGTTCTCCCATCAATGTTGATCTTGAGTGACAATTGCTCCGGAGGGTGCCACTTTTTGACTGTATGGCAGCCAGCACTTCGAGTACTGTCTTGTTGCCTTCCAAATCTCATCCATCTCTCTATCCAATCTTTAATAGTTTGAGCTGTATGCATGGGTGATTGGCAGACAAAAATCATGAGCCACTTTATTGCGGTTGTACCAATTGAACCACCCAAACACTGTTATAGAAATTGCTCGCCTCTCATCTTATGCCATACATATTCGGGCATCCTTTCTCCATGAATTATCCCCTAAGTTTAGCTCCAACCTAAGTTCATGATGGACTCTCCTAGAGAAAGGGCCTAGAGAAAGGGTAATAAAAAAGAATGTGGGAGATTGTTTCTTGCATTTGAGCACAAACCGAGCATTCAACCGAGACTTCCATTCCTCGTCGCTTCAATTTTTCTCTAGTAGGAAGAGCATCGGTGCATGCACGCCAAAAAAATAGGTGAACGACTCTATAGGCGTGTCTAGCACTCTGAACGAATCAAAGGATCCTGACCAAAGAACAACATATATGCAACATAATAAGCAGACTTCACCGTGAATGTGCCATTGTCGTTCATCCCCCAAGAAAGCTTATCCTCCATAAACCTTGGAGGCAACGGGATCCTCTTGATGACTGAGGCATCCATCCGGTGAAAAAGAGCATCAATAAGGACGTAGTTCCAATTGAAGCCTTGTGGATCAATTAGCTAACTCACCCACCAATATTCAATACTCGGAACTGGTGCAGTGATTGATTCAGATTAGAGCCAGGGAGTTAACTATCATTCCAAATTGAGATATGAGCACCTCTCCCAACTTTCCAAAATGCTCTGGCCCTAACCACACGTCATGCCCTTCCAGCAGACCCTTGAAGATGATGGACATCGATTTCAGAACCTAGGCTTACAAAAAGGATGTGCATTGGAAATAGTGATCTTTGAACACCCGTGCCTCCAGCCCAGAGCTATTCTTCTCTACCTTCCACGCCTGCTTCACAAATAAATCCATGTTAAAAGCATGCATGTCCTGAAATCCCAAGCTACCAGCTCATTTGGAAGAACACAGACGGTCCCAACTACACCATGCCATTTGTCTCTTCTAAATATCTGACAACCAGAAAAAACTTGAGGCCAATGACTAAAGTTGATAACATAGTTCTGTAGGCACACTAATACAGCTTTTCAAATGGATGGGCATAGCCTAAGCTATAGATTAATTTAAGAGATACCGACTTGCTTGGTAGAAGAATGAGGCTTTCCACCTCACCTTTTTTTTTGTTTCACCTTTTCAATCAAAAAATTGAATTGTGTTCTATTCTTCCAACCCAATAACCAAGGAAAGCCAAGATACTTGTCAGCTTTTAAATAAACTGACGTCCCCAACAAACCTATCAATCTTTCTTACTCTACATACCGACATCTCAGACTAAATAAATAGGATGATTTTTGCATATTCATCATATATCCCGAGGCACATTCATACAGCTCTAATATAGCTAACAAGTGCCCCACTTCCATTTCCCTAGTACATAGAAAAAGGAGACTGTCATCAGCAAAAAGCAAGTGCGATATACCTACTCACAATAATCCCCAAAATCTGATTAATCAATTCAATATGTTTCAAAACAATAGAAAGTCTGTCAACACAAAACAGAAAGAAAAAAAGCAATAGAGAATCTCCCTGCCTGAGACCTCTTGACAGCTTGAAGCTCCTGGATGTCTGCCCATTAACTAGAATCGAGAATGATGCGGTCTCAATTCAGCTCAACACCAATTGAATTTAGCGCTCCAGAAAGCCCATCCTACGCAACATTGCTATAAAAAAAATACTATTCGATCCGATCATACGCCTTGGTCGTGTCTAATTTGCTTGCCATTGCCCCTTGCCCTTTACCATACAAACTGTTAATATAATGACAGGTTTTTAGGGTAATTAGAGCATTATCAGTCATTAATCTCCCCAAGACGAAGGCATTCTCAATCACATCACTTTATATCAACTGTCAATATTTTTTAAAAAATAATAGAGGTAAGTTGTACGGGCATAGAGATTTGGCAAGATGTATCTGAAAGATAGCCATGCACACTTCTTCCCCAGTAAACAGTTTCATAAGGTCATTATTCATTTCTTTTAACACCACCGGTCTAACCAAGGAAAGAATTTCGTCAAGTTGGGAAAGGTGAGAAGTCTCAAATAACTTTTCAAAATAACTAACTGCCTCGTCCAAGATGAGCTCCATTTCCATTAATCTGCCCTCTGTAAAAATTGAATGTGATTTTTTTGCTTCTTCCCGTTCACTGTCTGATGAAAAAACAAGGAATTCTTATCCCCCTTTCATAACCAAATAGATTTTGCTTACTGGCTCCAATAATGCTCCTCTTGTTCATAGAGTTCCTTAAGCTTGGCTTCAATTTCCTCATTCTAATTGTGCCCTTGGTCATCCCACCTCCTTAGCACAATTGGCTCTAGTTTTTTTTCAACTTTTTGAATTCGCACTTGGATGTTCTTTGCGTCCCTCTTCCAATCAATCAATCCCCATTTACAAGCTTGAAGCCCACTCAGCCCTGTGCAAACTACTTTTTCATACTCTATTTCCAATAACCACATAGACTTAAAGTGTCAAATGTGCATTTGACTTAAGCCCGGTTTCCCAAAGAGAAAAAGTTGGAGACCGCAATGATCTGAGCAAGTGAAGGGAAAGTGTTGCAAACGGGCCTCTGGGAATAAATTCTTCCATTCCAGCATACTAGAACCATGATCCAACCCCTCCTGTATGTACACCCGCCCGAGCAAATGTGGCTCCAAGAGAAGTCTAATCTATGATAACCCAAATCAATCAGATGAGTCTTCTCCATGACCTCAATAAACCCCTTCCATCTGGCTCTATACACGATCCTGACCTCCCTCATTTTCAACAGCCCATAAAATTTCATTAAAATCACCTATGACAACGCACAGAAGTGCAAACTGATAAGCCAATTACCTAAACAAGTCCCATGAACAATTATGAAGCTCTTGACAAAGGTTCCCATAGAATCCATTCACACACCATACCGAACCCAAAGCTATGATTTTAGCATCAATATGATGCTAAAGCTCAACTTGCCAACTTGATTTCCAAAGCAAACCAAGGCCTTACTTTTTTCCTTCACAAACAAGTAAAAGACTATTAGGGGAACCCAACTTCTTATGCACTCGTTCCATGTCAGACATAGTCCTTGGGTTTCGAAAAGAAAAACTATATCTGGGGTCTTCCTATCGATTGCCCTTTTCGGGGTATGAACTATCCTGGCAGACCCTAGCCCCTGATAGGTCAAGCTGGTCACACTCATTCTGACTGACAGGGAGAGTCTTCACTCATCCCTACTTGAAACATAGAGTCCCCGCTTTTCTTAGCCTTAATACTACGAGCTCCCAAGATACTTGGAGCGTCCTTCTACTTTGATGGCATGATCCTACCCCCGAATGGCCTACATCTATACTCAACTGACTTCTAAGTGTCTTGCCAGCCCGAATCCCCCTAGCTCCCACCGATGTGGCTATAGCTTTAGCTGCACTCAACTGCATAGTGTTTTTTCTACAGCTATCATCATCATTATTACTTTGAGATGTTGAGAACACATATCCTTCATTTGATGGCATGACCTCCCCCAACTTGACCTATGAGGACTCCATGTGCACAATTGCTCCTACTGCCTGAGGAGCACTTTTGACCACCTTTTGTCACGAAGTAACAACACCTTTTTTCACCTTCATGCCTAACTTAGACAACACTGAACCATCCATAACCAGCTTGATTGAAGATGGGTTGAAAGTTGCTTACACCTTCTCATTCATCTCTGAGATTATTGTTACTTTGAAGGACTTTGTAGTAGAGTCTTGTGTGTTGTGAATCCGAACGAGTTTCACGCTATTAACTTAGCGTACACCAGGATCGGATTGTAGAAATAATCACACGGGTACCTTGTTTTCGAAATTCCACAAATGCAGAATTCTCCAAGCTTAACACGCTCGAATTCCTTCTCTTCCGGTTGCACTATATGAGTGTTTGTGCTATTATTGTTTCTGGACTAATTATCTCTCTTGTTCAATAATACGCAACCACTCCTTTTATAGGCAAAAGGTACAGTAGCTTCTCTCAGAAGCTAAAGTACAACTTCTCTTAGAAGTTAAGTACAATAGCTTCTCTCAGAAGCTGAAGTACAACTTCATTTAGAAGTTTGACCGGGTAGAGTTTAGAATGTGGCGTGGGACCCTTGGGATCTCTTAATCCTGTCAAATTAGTCCCAACTAATTTATTGTTTACAAGTCAGTACAACATTTTGTACGACCTTGTAAAATCTCCCAGGATTTCAGAGATAATTCACAAGTACCCATTTTATTCTATTCCGTTCACCGTCCAATATTGTTGCACATAATCCGGACTAGACCAACCACATCCAAATTGTGGTACTGTCAATACGGAATTAAATATGTGCACGTCTCTTCAAGTTTATTCGGACTCTAAACAATTTAGAAAAACATTTATAAAATCTATATATACCATATATATAATTTTATATATAGAAAATAATATTTCCAAAACAATATTTTTCTAAATCGACCACGTGGATTTCTTAATCCGAAAAACCAAGAGACTTACTCCACAATATTCACTCTTATTTCAAGAGCGGTGAATTCTATGTTGAATAATCATGAACTTAACATGTTACATTTATGTGATCCAACATGTCCAAGTATATCCTATAGTAGGCATCATTGGTTGACATATCAAAATCACATAAAGTATGCATTTAAATTCATATTATTCTCAAGTCTACGGAATAAATAACATTTACTCTTTCTCAACAGTTGAAGGTCTAAGAGTAATTGATTTGGTCCTGTTCAAATATTTATCTCCATAAATATCCACATACACATTAGGAACCAATATTCCAGTGATTGAGACAAATCACTCTATCTCATATAGTAATGTCATATGTGCAATCTTTTATGAGTAATCAACCCATGTATATACTCATAGATTGTGAACACCTTTTAAAGAACTACAAAGATGAATTAAGTCTCATGTGACATGATCTCCATCATCCATCAATTCATATATAATATAGTTCTTATGGGTTTATCACAGTAGGAGATAAGTTGGCTTTGATGAGCACAACAAATCTTTCAATCTCCCACTTGCGATTCAAAGCCAATCAGCAACTATTCTAAGACCCATTTCCTTTACATGTTTCTCAAAAACCTTTTGAGACAACGGTTTAGTCAGTGGGTCTGCCACGTTCTCCGCTGAAGCAATCTTTATGATGCTTACATCTCCTCTTTTAACAATTTCTCTTATCAAGTGAAATTTCCTCTGTACGTGCTTCATGCGTTGATGAGCACGGGGCTCTTTGACTTGAGCAACAGCCCCAGTGTTATCACAGTACAGAGTAATTGGAGATTCTATGTTTGGAACAACTCCAAGTTCCTGAATGAACTTCTTGATCCAAACAGCCTCTTTTGCTGCTTCAGAAGCGGCAATGTATTCGGCTTCAGTTGTAGAGTCAGCTACAGTACTTTGTTTGAAGCTCCTCCAACTGAAAGCCCCACCATTTAGTCCATAAACGAATCCAGAATTCGATTTACCATCATCTGGATCAGATTGGAAGTCAGAATCAACATATCCTTTTACTTCCAATGAACCACCACCATAGACTAAGCAATAATGCTTTGTCCTGTTAAGATATTTCAAAATATGCTTAACAGCGGTCCAATGACCTTCCCCAGGGTTAGATTGGTACCTACTAACAACACTCACTGCTTGTGCTATATCGGGCCTAGTACACAACATTGCATACATGATGCTGCCAACAGCAGAAGCATAAGGGCAGCGTTTCATTTTATCCAATTCCTCATCAGTCTTAGGAGACATCTTTTCGGAAAGGATGATTCCATGTCGAGAAGGCACGAAGCCTTTCTTGGAATCTTGCATGTTGTACTTAGCCACGATCTTATCAATGTAAGTAGATTGAGATAACCCCAACAATCTTCGGCTTCTATCTCTATAGAGCTTAAGACCAAGGACATATGATGCCTCACCCAAATCCTTCATAGAAAAATGAGTGGACAACCATAGCTTCACTGCTGATAACATTTCTACATCATTCCCAATGAGTAGAATGTCATCAACATATAGGACAAGGAATGTGATAGCACTCCCTTGTGTCTTCTTATAGACACAAGCTTCATCCGGATTTTGTGAGAAGCCAAATTGTTTAACTGTCTCATCAAAACGGATGTTCCAACTTCTGGAAGCCTGTTTAAGTCCATAAATGGACCTATTCAGCTTACATACTGACTGTTCCTCCCCACTAGATACAAATCCTGCAGGTTGGTTCATATAGATATCTTCATCAAGATACCCATTCAAGAAGGCAGTTTTTACATCCATCTGCCATATCTCGTAGTCATAGTATGCAGCTACGGCTAACAGAATTCTGATGGATTTAAGCATGACCACTGGCGAAAAGGTTTCCTCATAATCAATTCCTTCTTTTTGATTATACCCCTTTGCCACTAATCTTGCTTTAAAGGTTTCCACCTTTCCATCAAGTCCTCGTTTTCTCTTATAAATCCATTTACAACCAATAGTCTTAATATTGATTGGTGGATCTATAAGAGTCCAGACCTGATTCTTATGCATAGAATCCATTTCTGAATTCATAGCATCAATCCATCTATCCCTGTCAATATCCTTCATTGCCTCATCATATGTTCTAGGATCTTGTTCGCAATCTTCTGAAATCATCATGAATGATTCATTCAGAAGTGTCAACCTTTGAGGCGGACGAATGATCCTTGAACTTCTTCGAATAGGCTCTAAAGGAATATTAACTCGAGTACTATCATTAGAAGCAGTACTATCAGATGTTTCAGTTAACTCTTGTAAGATAATCCCATTATCTTTCCTAGAGTCAACCACAAAATCTTCTTCCAAGAAGACCGCATCTCTACTAATGAACACCTTTTGTTCATTTGGTTTATAAAAATAATAACCCATAGTGTCTTTTGGGTATCCTACAAATAGGCATCTTTCTGTTCTAGATTCTAACTTTGTAAATTTTTGCTTCCTGACATGTGCAGGACAGCCCCAAATTTTCAAGTGTCTCACACTCGGTCTTTTGTTAGTCCATAACTCGTATGGAGTTTTTGGGACCGATTTAGTTGGAACTCTATTCAACAGATAGACAGCGGTCTCTAACGCATAACCCCAAAAAGACACTGGCAGATCGGCCATGTTTATCATTGAGCGCACCATATCCAATAAGGTACGATTTCTTCTCTCAGAAACACCATTGAGTTGTGGTGTTCCCGGTGGTGTCAATTGCGAGAGAATTCCATTATCTTTAAGATAACCTCTGAACTCATCGGAGAGGTACTCGCCTCCTCTATCTGAGCGAAGGCACTTGATACTTCTACCTTTCTGTTTCTCAACTTCATTTCGAAATTCTTTGAACTTTTCAAAGGCTTCCGATTTATGATGTAACAGGTAGATGTACCCGTATCTAGAATAGTCATCAGTGAAAGTGATGAAATAATAGATACCACCTCTTCCCATGTGGTTCATAGGTCCACATACATCAGTATGTATGAGATCTAATACATTTGAGCTTCTTTCACCTTTTCCAGAAAAAGGTAATCTAGTCATCTTTCCTTGAACGCAAGATTCACAGGTTGGATAAGTTTCTAATGTTAAGAAACTCAAAGGACCATCCTTAACCAACCTTTGAATTCTTTTGGCGTTAATATGACCAAGTCTCAAATGCCAAAGATAAGTGTGAACTATCTCTTCCCTTTTTCGCTTTGTTGAACCATTTCCATCACATGGTTCAGATTCAACATTCATGCTGCTTTCATGAAGGGTATGCAAGAAATAAAGACCATCATTTTTGAAACCACTTGCCACAAATTTGTTACGAAATTTAATCGTAACTTTACTACGAAATAGGAATGAATATCCCATATCATCCAATTTCGAAACAGAAATTAAATTTCTCCTAACTTGCGGCACATAAAGACAATCTTTCAAATAAAGAGTGGTTCCATCTAAAAGAACTAATTTAAAAGTTCCTAAAGAGATGGCTGCAACTCTTGCATCTGATCCCATCAACAGTGAGATCTCTCCTTCACTCAGCCTTCTTGTTTCCTGGAACCCCTGCCATGTGTTACACACATGAGTGGTTGCCCCGGAATCAAGACACCAGGAATTCGTAATTCCATGCATCATGTTTGTCTCAATGATAAAGACAGAAGATTTACCATCTGATGGTTTCTTGTTCACTGTAGCAATGTAATGTTTACAATTACGCTTCCAGTGACCTTTCTTTCCACAGAAATGACATTCATCTCTGGACTTGTCATTCCCCTTCTTTTTAGGCTCATTCCTAACTTGAAGAGGGTTCTTGCCCTTGTTCCTTTTATTGTTATTCTTGCGCCTGGTCGTGGAGGACTGTCCTTCCATGACCATGATGGGCTTATCCTTCTTAAGCAACTCTTCCGCTCTTTGCAACATATTGCGCAGTTCAGGAAGTGTCACTACCTTGTCATTCATATGAAAGTTCAAAACAAAGTTATTGAATGACTTAGGCAACGAGCACAAGATAATGTCTATCTTGGTCGTATGGTCCATCTCAGCGCCAAGGGAATCCAACACATTGATATACCCAATCATGGTCATCACATGATCATGAATAGGTGTTCCCTCAACCATTTTGGTGGACATAAGCCCTTGCATGGCATTCATCCTAGCAGAACGATTCTGCATCTCAAACATCTCTTTTAGGCTATTCATAATTTCCTTAGCAGTTGGCATCTTTTCATACTGCTGCTGAAGCCTATTCTCGAGAGATGCCAAGATATAGCACTTAGCCAAGGAATCATGCTCATGCCAAACATCATATGCTTTCTTTTCCTCTTTATGATCATTATCAAGAGGGGGAAGTTCAGGTGGCAACTCGTTCAAAACGTGTGCCAACTTCCCTGCAGTGAGCGCAATGTCAAGGTTTCTCTTCCAATCACAATAGTTTGCCCCATTAAGGCGGTTCTCTTCCAGATTCTTAGCAAACTGAGGACTAATGTTGTTCATGGTTCTATAAAAGAGCACACAAACAAAATACATAAGGCATAGCGGAGAAAATCAATATTTTCTTTAAATGTATCATATACAAGAAAGTACTAATTGTATTCAAAGTCACCCTCATGACCATATCATATCACATATGAGCAATTAGAAAAACAAGAACTTCATTTAATTGCAAGACTACTCCTTTTGGCATTAATCTAACAATAATGAAGCAAATATCATGCTATATTTATCTTATAACATTTATAAGATTCTTATTTTTAATTTTGGCTTCTAAAGACAATATACCCGCCATCCATTTTAGATCGGCATATCTCTTTAGTCAAGTGTACACCCATTGTCTAGATGTATCATATTGCTGTGAGAAACTAAATCATTTTAATTAAGCCCCCACTTGGCTATAACACATCCATTATCACCATAAAGTAAATCAATAAGCACAAATTATCATCAACTTAATCATCTCCTTTTGGTATCAAACTAAGTCAACAATATCCATACTTATTATTTACGACAATGGAAAGCCTTTAGAAAATTAATCTTCTAAAGATATAATTTTCTATCTCTCACACTTGATATTTAAATACTGAGGGAATTTATTTTGTATTTTGAACAATTCAAAACACAAATTCATTTTCACAATTATCACCATAAGTGTAAAATATATTGCAACACTTGCACAAGCATGCATAATAATTCTCAACAATAAATTCAAGCAATTATCATGCATTCATTCATATTTGCAAAATTTCAATAAATGAAATAATCATGCAAATAAGCTCCCACTGAATAAAGCATCCAATTATTCAGAAATAAACCATTCCAGAAAAATAAATATTCAAAATATTTAATTTCTGAAATTAATAAATAAATTGGGAACTTGGAATAAATCAAGAAAACCATTTGGGCCAGTAAAACGTTTTTACTGTTGGGTTTTAAAAGAAATGTGGCCTATTTGGGCCTTTTTCTAAAAGGGCCCGAAAAACCCTTTTTTTTTTTTTTTTTTTTTTTTTTTTTTTTCCGGTGGCCTGGTGGACTCAGGCCTAGTTTAATGGGCCTGTTTGAGCGAGGCCCACCAGCCCCCTCTCCTCTTCTCCTTCGCTCGCGACGCACCAGCAGGCAGCAGGAGCTTCGCCGCCAGCAGCCGCAGCACCGCCAGCCTCCACCGCCGCTGATCGTCTCCGGTCCGGAGGTCCTGCCGGCGTCGTCCCACGACCGGCATCCCTCAGTCCCAGCCCGGTGGCTTCCCGGCGACGCGGCTTTCCGTTTTCGAATCGTGACCATCGCGATTCTCCGGCGACGTGAACGCCATCAAAACAGCAACAAAATTTATATGGGTTTTGTTCCTTGAAGGCCGATGATCACAATGGAACAATTCCTTTTGATCAATTTCGCACACACAACACTTAATTTCGAAAATTAATGTTAGGGTTCTTGAACTTTTCATAAACCCAGATTCGTAACGAATCAAAATTCAATCCGATTGAAGCGAAATCAGACCTCCAAACCATGGGGCTATTGGCCTTCGGCCTTGATACTTCAAAACCGAGTCATCCGCCAGCGACTTTTACGGACGGTGGTGGCCGGGGAGCGTCGGGATCAAAACGGGCAATACTTGGTCAATCTCAAAAAACAACCAGATCTTCTTTTCTCAAAAACAGAATTGTTTTCGGAGTATTCTTGTTCTCAACAAAAATCCAGTAACATCGAAAACAACAAGATCATTCAAAACAAGCAAGGATTCAGATCCGTGTGAGTTTTGTGTGTTTGTGTTCATCACATGAACAGTACACGAAAATCAAGAAATTAAATTCGTGAAAAACACACAAAATATTATTCCACAATCATAAACATGCTCTGATACCACTGTTGTGAATCCGAACGAGTTTCACGCTATTAACTTAGCGTACACCAGGATCGGATTGTAGAAATAATCACACGGGTACCTTGTTTTCGAAATTCCACAAATGCAGAATTCTCCAAGCTTAACACGCTCGAATTCCTTCTCTTCCGGTTGCACTATATGAGTGTTTGTGCTATTATTGTTTCTGGACTAATTATCTCTCTTGTTCAATAATACGCAACCACTCCTTTTATAGGCAAAAGGTACAGTAGCTTCTCTCAGAAGCTAAAGTACAACTTCTCTTAGAAGTTAAGTACAATAGCTTCTCTCAGAAGCTGAAGTACAACTTCATTTAGAAGTTTGACCGGGTAGAGTTTAGAATGTGGCGTGGGACCCTTGGGATCTCTTAATCCTGTCAAATTAGTCCCAACTAATTTATTGTTTACAAGTCAGTACAACATTTTGTACGACCTTGTAAAATCTCCCAGGATTTCAGAGATAATTCACAAGTACCCATTTTATTCTATTCCGTTCACCGTCCAATATTGTTGCACATAATCCGGACTAGACCAACCACATCCAAATTGTGGTACTGTCAATACGGAATTAAATATGTGCACGTCTCTTCAAGTTTATTCGGACTCTAAACAATTTAGAAAAACATTTATAAAATCTATATATACCATATATATAATTTTATATATAGAAAATAATATTTCCAAAACAATATTTTTCTAAATCGACCACGTGGATTTCTTAATCCGAAAAACCAAGAGACTTACTCCACAATATTCACTCTTATTTCAAGAGCGGTGAATTCTATGTTGAATAATCATGAACTTAACATGTTACATTTATGTGATCCAACATGTCCAAGTATATCCTATAGTAGGCATCATTGGTTGACATATCAAAATCACATAAAGTATGCATTTAAATTCATATTATTCTCAAGTCTACGGAATAAATAACATTTACTCTTTCTCAACAGTTGAAGGTCTAAGAGTAATTGATTTGGTCCTGTTCAAATATTTATCTCCATAAATATCCACATACACATTAGGAACCAATATTCCAGTGATTGAGACAAATCACTCTATCTCATATAGTAATGTCATATGTGCAATCTTTTATGAGTAATCAACCCATGTATATACTCATAGATTGTGAACACCTTTTAAAGAACTACAAAGATGAATTAAGTCTCATGTGACATGATCTCCATCATCCATCAATTCATATATAATATAGTTCTTATGGGTTTATCACAGTAGGAGATAAGTTGGCTTTGATGAGCACAACAAATCTTTCATTGTGAAGCTGTGTTTGAGCGATTGATCTAACGGGCCACTAACTGGCTATTTCCTCTTCACTACGCAACCGAGTAACGAAGCCAATCTCCATATTGTGAAGCACCTTCCTTTATAAATATCGAACAATCAAAGAACCCCTATCCACATTATCTATCTTACCACATTTATAATTGAAATCTAGAAGTCTCTTGTTTTTTATACAGAACCACCACTTCCCAGAATCATTCTCCGGCAGCAGCCCATGTATGAGAGGACGCGATATGTCCATGAACACGCATATACTAAGTGAAGGTCTGGAGATGTCTACCCTAGCCACCATTTCTAACCTCCAATATTTACCTTGTGTTTGTGGATCCTCGACCTCGAGGTGATGGCTTGTCGGCATCGATTGGGTCCCATGTCCTCCATTCAGATTCTCGGTTGGGGTAGCCTCAATCTCTTCAACATCATTGTTGGAGAGTTGATCATCAAGCCCTAGATCATAATTTTTCATGTTGCATTGGTCGTCATCAAACCTCTTAGGCCGGTGGTGCTAGATGACAAACTCTCCACACCCTTGGCGACCTTACCCTTTCCTCTCGATACCATTAGTGAGAGAATAATATTAGAGTTAAAGAAGAGATTTAGAAAAGATTTGGAAGAGATTAAGAAATGATTAGCAAAAATGCTTGGGAGCTTAAATAAACTAAAAGAGAATGTAATAGATGAGTAAGGGAGCTTGTGATTGTTGGTGTGAGAAGGAGTGAAAAATGAGGCTTTCTATTTATAAGGTAGGCCATATATTTTTGTGGACTAAAAATCTTAAAAAAAAACTTGTTACTATTTGTTAGAATAGGCAAAATAGGAATTTGGGGTCAAAAAATATGTTGGAGTCGTTAGGAGGCCTAGGGTGTAATTATTCCATTTTTTAACAATTTTGAAAACAAACTATTTGTCCCTCAACAGCTAGCAAGGCCCGGAACTAATGTGCCTAGGTCTGGGCTTTCATACGGGCTAGGCCGTGTCGAGCCAACCTGTCACACCCCCTCTCGGTCCCAAGAATAACCCACCACCTTTTATGCCTCTCCTTAGGCTTGGTCGAGCCATGCGTTAATCGGGCTAGGCTGGGCCTGGTCGACTTGGCCCAATGACCACCTCTACTTACAGCCTAAACAAAACACCAAACATATTTAGATAAAGAACAACGAGTGATCCTTTTCACTTCTCTAACAATGGATAATGACAAACATATTAATGTAAAAGTTGCAATAATGAGATAGCCTTTAATCTTACAAGTATACTCCTTTGGAGGTCATGTAGCTTATTTTTCATGTTTTAAATGGGTACCTGAACTTTATGTTGTCTTAGCGAGGTACCTTTCCTCTTATTGCATATCTCATTCAGCTACTTTTTTTTTTTTAATTTGATTGTTAAATAGTATGAAAAATGTTGATATGACATTAAATAACACCAAAATAAATTTAAAATATCAACTTTAGTCCTCAAATTTTTTCAATCACTAATTCTAACCCATGAAACTATAGAAACCATCAACAACACCCCATATTTCTTGTTTAACCAAAATAACCAACAAAATTACCAGCAACATCATCAAATTCGTGTAGAACCAGTACAAATTCATTTCCCTAAACCCAGATTTCAAAATGAACTAATCACAAAAATCATGAAATTTCAATTCCTATAAAGATAAAAATGATGATTCTTGTTTAATCACAACCTAATGAAATCATAGAGAGAGATTTGAGTTAAAGAAGAATTTAGGGCTTTAATTTCTCAATGAAGATAGGTTTTTATGAGGCAATCAGGACTTCGACTTCACTCTATAAAAGGGAAATGAATTTTGGGGATTTTCGCAATGGGTGGGACGTAAAAGCGTTGTAGAGAAAATTAGAGAAAATTGCCAACCAGGTTCAACCCATCATGCATAAATGCCTCCTCCTAGCCGGTAGTGTTGTCAACCTTGAATTGATGGTAGGGCTTATAAATTAAATAGATGTACGGCTAAAAATTGGATTACCTGAGCTTGAAGGTGGCCTTCGTAGAAACAATAGAAGCGTAGTCCAACGGTGTGACATAAGAAGAATATGGGTTTCGGTGGCACTAGGGTCTAGGTTTGAATAGCTTGAATTGCGACATGGTTTGCATATTTGGCTAGTTCAACATTAGAACTCACATAAACCAAGAAAGTGATTGGAATTTAACACATGGGGCCATATTGAGAAAGAAAGATCGAGTAAGCAGGAGAGATTGGGATTCCTTCCTCAGAATCATCTCACTTTCTTTGGCTGAAACTAAGTCCCTTAGGATCCCTTATTGTGAATAGGGGTGTAAACGAACAAAATGTTCGGTGAACTGTTCGTGAACGGTTCAGCAGGAGTTCGATTATGTTCATTTATTTAGTTAAACGAACGAACACGAACAGATTTTTATGTTCGTTTAGTTAAATGAATGAACACGAACAAAGTCTTGTTCGTTCATTTAGGTTCGTGAACTGTTCGGTTAGTGTTCGCTTAGTGTTCGTTTATTTACTCGTTTGTTTATGTTCGTTTGTTTGTTTATCTATGTACTAGTTATAGATTTATTGTTATATATATTTTATATATCGTATATTATATATTTATTATAACCTATTATCATATATGTTTATTATTACCTACCCTATGTACAACCTACACACCAGATTAGCAGCCAAATTAGTGACTGTGATCATTTACCTTCGTTTAAGTAGTTCATGAATGCTTTAGACTGATTGTTTTTATTTGTGTTCATTTATGTTGTTCACGGACAGTTTCATTCATGTTCACGAACGTGTTCGTTCGTTTATGGTTCGTTTATGTTCACGAACGTATTTGTTCATTTATGGTCCGTTTGTGTTTGTTTGTGTTCGTTTAAACTCGTATAAACAAACGAACACGAACACATACTAAAACTAAACGAACGAACACGAACAAGGAAAATGTGTTCGTTTATTGTTTGTGTTCATTAAACGTTAAATGAACGAACATGAACAGGGCTTGTTCGTGTTCATTTGGTTCGTTTATAGCCCTAATTGTGAATAGGGAGTGCAAGAATCTGAAGGTGTCTTCTAGGAAAGTAATCAATAGGGAATTCTGGAGGTAGTAATATTAGGACCGAAGGCTTAAAAGTGAAAGAGGTGAAGAGAGTGAGGGTGAGGGAGGCTTTTGGGGAAGAAGAACAAGAGCAAAACCCATTCCTGTGATGGTTTTGTTGGTGATTTTGGTTAAACAAAGAATATAAGGGATTGTCGATGGTTTCTATAGGTACATGGGTTATAATTAGTGATTGAAAAAGTTTGAGAAATAAAGTTGATATTTTAAATTTATTTTAGTGTTATATAATATCATGTTAGCAATTTTCTTATTTTAACAGTTAATTTGATGGAAAGTAGTTGAATAAGACGTGCAATAGAAAAGAAAGTACCTCACTTGGACACGTACAATATGAAATTTAGTCACCCATTTAGGACATGAAAATAAGTTAGGTGACACTGAGTAGAGTTTATTTGTAATCTTATGCACCCACAGCTAGTCATCGGCCATGATAATTTGATCATGAACAAGATAATCCGAAAATACATAATAATGAATTCTCTAATTATCGCCTTGTAAACATCATAGGTTTTGTGAAAAATAATGATTATTAATTATCATTAGCTTATTAGCATACTTATATAAGGCAGCAGGTGTACAATGGTTATTGAAAAAGATAATTTACATGTTAGCCAAACACTAGCAGCTATATCCTATATATAAAGAGATAAAATGACATAAACAAGTAAACGTAAAATATGCTTAAGACTCCCTCTGAAGTTGAAGCATGCATGTCCAAAATGCCTAACTTGCTTATAAGAAACAGAAACTGATCTTTGCCAAGAGCCTTGGTAAGCACATTAGTTAGTTGAAGTAAGCTCTGTATATGTTTAATAATTATGTCACATGACAGTACCTTGTCCCGTATAAAGTGGCAATCAATTTTAATGTGTTTTTTGCATTCTTGAGAAACTAGAGTATTGGCAATGTGTAATGCAGCCTAATTATCACAGTGTAAAGTCATTGGTTGAGTCAATACAATAGAGAGATTGCAAAGAAGACTTTTGAGCCATACAAGTTTGCTGGTGGAAGAAGACATAGCTCAGTATTTAGCTTCTACCAAGGATCTTTAGACTGTGGTCTGCTTTTATGACTTCCAAAAAGTTGGTGCTTCACCAAGTTTCATTATATAGCCAATGGTCGATCTCCAGGTTAAAGGACAACTAGCCTGGTCTGCATCACAAAAGCCTTGTAGTGTAAAGTTACCTTTAGAAGGGAATAAGATGCCTCTCCTAAGAGTTCCTTTTAGATATCTCAAGGCATACATTGCTGCTTTAAAGTGTGCTTCTTTTGGGCTTTGCATGAACTAGCTTAATAAGTTTGTAGCGTATGTGACATCAGGCCTTATTATTGTCAAGTAAATGAGTTTTCTAACCAACCTCCTGTATTGTGATAGATGTTGAAGCAATTCATTCTTTACTGAGCCAAAATGGTATTGTTGTTGAATTAAGAATGCAGCTGATTTGCAATTGATCATCCCTGCATCTTTTAACATATAAAGACAATATTTTCTTTGTGACAAGAAAATTCCTTTCAAAGACCTTGCAACCTTAAGGCCGATAAAGTACTTCAGCTTGCCTAGATCTTTGATGTAGAAGGAATCATGAATATTTTACTTCAATTGTTGTATGTATGTCGGATCATTCCCAGAGATGATGATATTGTCTACATACACTAAAATGGCAGTGAAACTTTGTCCGGATTTGTGTATGAACAGTGAGTAATCAACTTTAGATTAAATGAAATAAAATTCAACTAGGAAGGTGAAGAACTTTTTGAACCATTGTGTTGGAGCTTGCTTTAGTCCATACAATGAATTTTCCAGTTTGCACACAAATTTATTATTGCCATTTGAGAAACCAGGAGGTGGCATCATATAAATCTCTTCATTGAGATCCCCTTGAAGAAAAGCATTCCTAACGTCCAAATGATGTAATTGCCAATTTTTAATTGCAACAGTAGTTAACAAACAACATACCATAGTTAGCTTCACCATTGGAGCAAAAATTTCATTGAAATCAACTCTTTCTACTTGATTGAACCTCATTGCTACTAGTTTTGCTTTGTATTTTTCAATGCTTTCATTAGGTTTATGCTTCAATTGGAAAACCCATTTACAACCAATGGCTTTCTTTCCTAGAGGAAATGGTTTCATTGTCCAAGTGTTCTTGAGCTTGAGTGGCTTGATCCTTCATTGCTTCATATCATTTTGGATTTTTTATAGCTTCACTAAATGTTTTCAGTTCTTGTTGAGCATCTATAACAACAAGGAAAGCTTTATGTTAAGGAAGAAACCAAGAGTAATCCAGATGGTGTGAAATAATAGAGGGTTTACCTGATGAAGATAGATTTGCAGAAGGTGGCAATAATCTATCTACTCCAAGCAGATCATAAATGTAATCCTACAAATAAGTTAAAGGATGACACTATTTAATAGGTCTAGTGTTATAAATTTGTGGATTTGGGGCTATTGCTAATGGATTACTTTTAGGTTCTTCATTTTTACGGGCTAGCTTCTGCGTTATTGTGCTTAACTGGAGGTTCATCAAAACATGGGCTAAGCTTAACACTTGATGGAACACTAGTGCCAGGCTTGTTGGTTGCCATAAAAGGAAAATTGTCCTCAAAGAAAATGACATCATAAGACACTTGGATCTGATGGGACATAAGATCATAAACCTTGTAACCCTTTTGACCAAATGGGTATACAAGGAAAATGCATGATTTGGATTCGGTATCAAAATTTTCCCAAATCCTAGCCTTATTATGAACATAACAATCCCAAAGACTCGTAAATGATTGAATGGAGATGGTTTGGAAAATAACTTTTCATATGGACTAACACCATTTAGCTAGGTGCGGGAGAATGATTTATCAGAGAAGCTTATGTGAATTTGGAAGGCACACCCAAGGAAGGCAATGACCCTTTCAAGAAAACTAGTGGGCCTATGATAAGGAAGAAGTCTGAGGAGCTCATTAGTGCACTTCAAGCCTTTGTCACAAGTAATTTGTGGATGATGGACTTGGACCTTCACATGGAGATGTTGGAACACTCAAGGGAGCATATGGAAAGGAACCCCAACCTTGGTGCTCACTTCTAGAGTGCCTAGACAAGCAAAGCAACAAGGACACCACTCAAAGTACACCATTGGAGCCTCATTTGAAGTATCTCACAGGCTATTTTCTTCTATATGCTGAATCTTTGAGCCCTAAAGTTTCAAGACATCTTTTCAACACCTAAGTTAAGGTCTCAAGCTAATAGGACTCAAATATGTTAGCTAGAACTTGAAGGCACAAGCATGAACCCTAAAGAGCGTAATGGAGCATCTAAGAAGCCTACTTAGGAGTTTTAGGGCCAATCTTGTGTACTTGCATAAGTTTCTTTAATTTCCTATTTCATTACATTATTCAGGATATTATTAGGACCATGGAAGCCATTTAGGTCACATAGGATAATTGGCATACACTGCATACTAAAAACAAATACAAAGCGTGTGTTTGAATCCTAGTTTGACTAGGATTTCTTATCTTTTTTGTAGTTAGGTTTTCGAGCCAAATTTGGCTTAGTTCTAATTCAGGCCTACAAAAAGGCTTACTTTCTAGTTGTAAAAAACAATTTTTGACATCAACAATATTGTTCTTTAAGAGGCTTTCTTTTTGGTTATTGGCAAACTAGCTTGGCGCACAAGCAACGTGTGTTCTTTGTGTGTTCTTTATACTTCTTATTTCTAATCACAAGTTGATTAGGGATAGGGGTGTTTAATTCAGTCTCTTATGTGTTTTTTTGGAACTTTTAATATCTTGGGTGCCTTTTTTGGTCTTTACACCAATGGGGTTCGCATCAAGTGGTATCATAAGTTCCATCAGAGGGACATATTCTTATGTTCTTGTTTTCTCTTCATTTTTCTTGTGTTTTTTTTCAATTTGATTGCTTTAAGTTCTCTGTTCTAATTTATTTCCTTTGTATTTTAGGTCTGTCCTTTTCATTTTTTAGCTTTGTCTTCCATCCAAATCAACAAAAACAACAAAAAGAGTCAACTAGTGTCACCTTGTTCTTTTAGGTTTTCATTCAAGTTGTTTTGTTTATCCTACTTTCTCTCTTGTCCAATTTAATTAACCTACCCTTGATTTTTTGTTTCTAGCACTCTAGAGTCAAGAAAAATACCAAAAAGAAGGATTCAAAAACCAGGTTATTTTGGTATGAAGTTACTTTCAATTGTGCAAAGTTTAAATATGGTTTTTTGGGTTTGTTAAAACTGAATTGACTTTGTGTCGTTGGCAACAAGGAATTCAAAAGAAGAAAAGTTTTTCTAGCAATAAAGCCATAAAATAAAAAAGGTTTCAAAGAAGGAATAGCAAAGATGATTGCACAAGTATTTGGTATTGTGCCCAAAAACCTTAAAACCCTTGGATTTGAGCTTAAAGCCTTTCTCTGTAGTTCTTGTAGTCTTCTATTAAAAGGGCTTCCTAAAGTCTTTCAAAACTTGTTTAGCCCGCCTCTATTTTGGAGTCAACTTGTTTTCAAAGAATACAAGTTTTCTTGTGTGCTTTGAGGAAAGTTTTCTTAGAACTTTTGAGGATTATTTTGAAAGCAATATTCTCACTAAGAAATTGAGTGTTTGAGTGCTCATCTTTTGAGTGAAACACGTGAAGTGAGTGTGTGAGGATTTTTTATTTTAGGATTCATGGAGGGACAGGAAGATAGGAGGATTAGAGTGATGCCCAATAAGGAGCCTACCATGAGGGAACTTCAAGAAACCCTCAATAAAATCATAGGGAGGATTGAGGACTTGGACTTGAGGTTGCCAAGGAAACCCAATCCCATCTTGCAACCAAGGAAAAGTGCAAGGATAGAGGAACCCCAAAGGGAAGAAGGAGCTTGGCATGACCAAAAGGATCCAAAGAGGAGGAACCTAGGAAGGACAACAATTTAAGCTCCATTAAGATTTCCATCCTATTCTTGCAAGGAAGAAATGATTTGGATATATATTGGGAGTGAGAGTGAAAGATTGATATGGTGTTTGATTGCCATAACTATTCGGAGGAGAATAAGGTAAAATTGGCCATAATTGATTTTACTGACTATGCTCTTATGTGATGGGATCAAGTTGTTACTTCTAGGAGAATTAATGAGGAGGAGCTCATAAACACATGGAGAACTCTTAAAGCCTTAATAAGGAGGAGGTTTGTTCCTAGCTAATACTATCGAGACCAACACCTCAAGCTTCAAAGGTTAGTGCAAGGTCAAAGGAGTGTGGAGGATTACCACAGGACCTAGAGATGACCATGACCCGAGCCAACATCATTAAGGATGAGGAGGCCACTATAACTGGAGTCATCAATGGTCTTAATCATGAGATAGCCAACAAGGTGGAAATGGTGCCTTATGTCAACATAGAGGATTTGCTTCACATTGCCACTAAGGCCGAGAGGATCATCAAGAGATCAAAGGCATCCAAGATGTCTCAAGAAGGGACCTCCACATGGAGAGAACCATGGAGTAAAAAAACAAGAAAAGCCCCAATGCCAAAAGTGGAGCCCACCAACGGAGTATTGTCTTGACCTACTCAAGACAAGTTTACACCTTCACCTAAAGATGTTTCTAAGGCAAAGGAGATGTGCTTTAAGTGTAGAGACAAAGAACACTACATGAAGGATTGCCCAAATAAGAAAGTGATGATTTTTAAAGATGATGGAGAGATCACATCCAAGGATGAGGATGCCATGGAGGAGACACCACTTTTGGAGAGTGCAGAGGCAAACACTTGTGAGCTTGAGGAGGGAGACTTTGCCTTTGTGAAAGAGAGCTCTAAGTGTGCAAGTCAAAGAGGATACCAATCAAATGGAGTGCATATTCCACACAAGGTTTCAAATCCAAGGCTAAGTATATAGCTTCATCATTGATGGAGGAAGTTGTACCAATATAACAAGTTCAACCATGGTGGAGAAGTTGAAGCTTCCTACACAAAAGCACCCTAAACCAAACAGACTTCAATGGTTGAATGATACAGGTGAGGTAAGGATGGTAAAGCAAGTTTTCGTTAATTTTAAGATTGGTACTTACTATGATTAGGTGCTTTGTGATGTTGTGCCAATGCAAGCTTATCATATTTTGCTTGGGAGGCCAAGGCAATTTAATAAGGAGGTCACATATGATGGTGAGAAGAACTTGTGCTCTTTTGTCCACCAAGGGAAGCCAATCATACTTGTTCCACTTTCACCACAACAAGTCTTAAAGGATCAAATAAAGCCTCAAAGTAAGGTTGAGAGAAAAAAAATTAGGGAAAATGTGAGGGCAAGAGTGATGAGGGGCAAGGGGCAAGTTAAGAGAATATTCGAGATGTTATGTGAGAAATGTGGACATGAGTGGAAGAAGATAAGAGAGTTTCCAAAAGAAAAGAATGAAGAGAAGTTGAGTGAAAAGAAAGAGTGTCATATAGCAAACATGAGTGTTGTGAAAAAAGTCATTCAAGCACAAAGACCAGTGCTTCTTTTATTTTACAAAGATTCTTTGTTTGCTATCAATGATCTAACACATCTTCCTAGTGTTGTGTTGTCTTTGTTGAAGGACTTTGAGGATGTTTTCCTAAAGGATCCGAGATGGTTGCCACCCATATAGGGCATTGAGCACCAAATTGACTTAGTCTTGAATGTGCCTATTCCAAATAAGCCAGCCTGTAGGACCAAACCTGAGGACACCAAGGAGATTGAAAAGCAAGTAAAGGAGTTGTTGGTTAAAGGTTTCGTGAGGGAGAGCATGAGCCCTTGTACTATGCTTGTCCTTTTGATTCCAAAAAAAGATGGCTTATGGCATACGTGCATGGATTGTAGGCTTGTCAACAAGATCATTGTAAAGTATAGGCACCCTATCCCTAGACTTGATGATATGCTTGATGAATTGCATGGTTCTACTTTGTTTTCTAAGATTGGTTTGAAAGGTGGTTACCGTCAAATTCGGATGAGGGAAGGGGATGAATGGAAAATAGCTTTCAAAATAACATTTGGACTTTATGAATGGTTAGTAATGCCTTTTGGATTGACTAATGCTCTTTGTACTTTTATGGGACTCATGAATCATGTCTTACATGACTTCATTTGTAGGTTTGTTGTTGTTTACTTTGATGACATCTTAGTATATAGCAAGAACCTAAGAGGGCATGTTGGACACTTAAAACAAGTGCTAAGTACTCTGGAAGAGCAAAAGTTATTTGCTAACATGAAGAAGTGCTCTTTTTGTGTTGACAAAGTTATTTTCGTTGGTTTTGTTGTGAATTCCCAAGGCATTGAGGTAAATCAAGAGAAGGTAAAGGTCATTAAAGAATGGCTAACCCCAACTTCCATCACTGAGGTAAGATCATTTCATAGGTTAGCTAGCTTCTACAAAAGGTTTGTGAGAAATTTCTCTTCCATTGTTGCACATCTAACTGAAGTTATCAAGAAAAATGTAGGATTCATGTGGGGAAAACCTCAAGAGGAGGCTTTTGGGTTGTTAAAAGAAAGGTTATGAAATGCACCACTTCTAGCTCTTTTTAACTTTGCTAACACTTTTGAAGTTGAATGTGATACTTCAAGTATAGGCATTAGAGCTGTACTAATGCAAGAAGGTCACCCTATTGCATACTTTAGTGAGAAGCTCAATGGTGCTACCTTAAACTATCCCACCTATGACAAGGAGCTTTATGCTTTGGTAAGAGCTTTGGAGACTTAGAAACACTACTTATGGTTAAGAGAGTTTGTCATCCATATCAACCATTAAGCTCTTGACTTTCGTAGTAGGCAAGGTAAGTTGAATAGGAGGCATGTAAGGTGGGTAGAATTCCTCAAGTCATTCCCCTATGTTATCAAATACAAGCAAGGTAAGGATAACATAACGGCAGATGCACTTTCTAGGAGGTATGCTTTACTTTCTGCCTCATATGCTAAAGTGTTGGGTTTTGAGCATTTGAAGGACTTGTATGCCTTGGATGATGATTTTGGTGAGATTTAGGCTAAGTGTTCTAAGTTTTCTTTTGAGAAATTCTACCAAGTTAATAGGTTTCTTTTCGAAGAAAACAAGTTGTGTATCCCAAAGACTTTATTGAGGGAACTACTCACAAAAAAAGCTCACTGTGGTGGCCTAATGAGACATTTTGAACAAGCCAAGACTTTGCATACTTTGAAAGAACACTATCATTGGCCTAACATAGCAAATGATGTAAGGAAGGTTTGTAAACAATGCATAGCATGTAGGAAGGCTAAATCCACTCACACTTCACAAGGTTTATATATACCACTTTCTACACCTACTCATCTATAGGTTGATGTTTCCATGGATTTCATAATTGGATTGCCTAAGAGTAAAGGAAACTAAGATTCTATCTTTGTTTTAGTTGATAGGCTTTCTAAGAAGACTCACTTTATTTCATACAATAAAATGAATGATGCTATACATGTGGCTAAGTGTTCTTTAGGGAAGTTATTAGACTTCATGGAGTTCTAAGGACCATAGTCTCAAATAGGGACTATAAGTTCCTAAGCCACTTTTGGAGGACCTTGTGAGGAAAGCTTGGCACTAAACTTTTATTTTCTACTTTTTACGACCCACAAATGGATGGAAAAATTGAGGTAACAAATAGGACCTTAGGATATATGCTTAAAGCTATCATTGGTAAAAATTTGAAATCATGGGAAGATTGTTTACCTCATGTGGAGTTTGTTTATAATAGGACTATGCATACTATTACTAGTTATTCACCTTTTAAGATTGTGTATGGTTTTAATCCTTTAACTCTATTGGATCTTTTACCTTTACCTACTTATGAGGTTTCTAGTTTGGATGGTAAGAAAATAGCTAAGAGTATCAAGAACTTGCATGAGAAGCTTAAGTAACAAATTGAGCTAAAAAATTAACAAGTTGCTAAAAAAGCCAACCAAGGCCGAAGGAGAGTTGTCTTTAAGCCTGAAGATTGAGCGTGGTTACACATGATAAACGAGAGATTTCCAGCTGCACGAAAGACTAAGCTTCACCTAAGTCCATTCCAAGTGATCAAAAGGATTAGTGACAATGCATACATGCTAGACTTATCGGGTGAGTATAATATGAGTGCCACCTTCAATGTTGCTTATTTGTCTTTGTTTGAACATGCAGATTCGTGGACAAATCCTTTTAAGAAGGAGTTGATGTGAGTTTGGAGGACACACTTATGGAAGGCAAGGACCTTTTGAAAATAACTAGTGGACTTATAAAAAGGCAAGGACCCATGCCAATTGGCTTCCTCGACACTAGGTCCTGTAGAACACAATAGGTTGGGATGAAAGTTATTGCATAGTTTAGATCATGAGAAATCTTACCAATTGACATGAGATTACAAGTAAATGAGGGTACATACAAGACTTTCTCTAGTTTCAGATTCACATTTAGCAACACGTGACCATAAGAATCAATTTTCATTCTATCACCATTAAGGATTTGGACATTTGAGTGTGAGGGTGATTTATGAGAATTGATCAAATGACAATGGTGTGGTGTCATATGTTCTATGGCTCCACTATCTATTATCCAATCCAATGAGGTGATTAAGGTCTTACTAAAGAAGCTCATTGTACTATCTTGCTTCTATGTAGATAACAAAGAAATCAGTTGTTCACACTAGGTTTGAGTTAGGCTGAAACTAGTTTCAGATGTTGCTGCATGTGCTGAACTTTTTGCTTGCTTTATACCAGTTTTTGTCCTACTTGATTTTGCCTCAGATTTGTCCTTTTTCCACCAATCAAAATATCATTTGATTTCGAAACAGTCCTCCACGTAGTGTCCAAGCTTGCCGCAATGATCACATTTATTCTTACTTTTGTTTAGAACCTTTCTCCCATTTGGTTTCTTTGTAGGTTTGGCAACAAACGCCACAACATCATTCAACGTTGTTTTCAGCATATTGACACTCTGTTATTAACAAGTGCAAAGGCTTTGTTGATTGTTGGCAGCAATTCCATATTTAGAATTTAGGACTTGATAATGTTAAAATGGTCATTTTACCCATAAGAAATTGGTGAAGTTTCTCATCTTCTTTCTCAGCTAAAATTTCTTCATAGGCTCCACAGGTGCAGACGGGAGCATTGTTGTAAGTGGTGAGTTCATCCCACAATCCCTTAAGTTTTGTGTGGTACTCCACCATTGTCAAATTGTTTTGCTGCAGAAGAGAAAATTTTCTCTTTAGTTCATGAATACGAGGAGCATGTCCTTGCAAATACCTCTCCTAGAGGTCAACCCACTTGTTTTGAGCTGAATCAACATAGGCTATGTTGTTGTTAAGTTCTAGTATCAAGCCATTAAAAATCCACCCAATCGCCATTGAGTTGCATTTTCCCAAATTTGAAAGGTTGTCAATTCCTCTGCTGGCCTCTTGATCGAACCATCAACAAGTCCTACCTTGTTTTTGGCATGTAGAGCATTGGGCATTGCCCTAAGCCAAGTAGGATAATTTTATCCTTTAAGGAGACATGTAACAAGGACTATGCCAGAATTATCTGAGGCATTTGAGAAGAATGGGGAAGAAGGATCTATACTATATAATGAGCTAGACCCTGAAGCATCTCCTCCTTTCTTGTTATCATCTGTCATATTGACAGTTTTTGGATGTTTTGAAGAATCAAAGAAAATTGCTCTGATATCATGTAAACATCACAGGTTTCATGAGTAATAATGATTATTAATTATCATTGGCTCGTTGGCATACTTAGGTAGCAGGCGTACAATGGATATTGATAAAGACAGTTTAAATGTTAGCCAAACACTAACAGCTATATCCTATATATAAAGAGATAAAATGATATAAACAAGTAAACGTAAAATACGCTTGACACGCCTCATGAGCGGATAATTTTTTTGTTGCTTTGATCTAAATCATTATCCATTCTGGTTGTGAAATTTTCAACAATTTAGAAGACTGAAACTTGAGACTCTTGACACCGATTTGTTCGAAGACCTGGAATTTGTTGAAGGGATAGCCAAAAGCAAACTCCAAGAAAAGAATTACCAACTCTGGTGAGTACATTAGTTTCCAGTACCCTTCTAAGTGGAGGTTAGGTTTCGGTGAGGAGATTAAGTTTTGGCCTAAAATAGGATTTGATTTTAGTATATTATTACCCAGTACCTTTTTAAGTGGAAATTAGTCTTAAGGAGACTAAATTTTGGCATGATGGTTGGTTAGGCAACGAGAGTTTGAAAGAATCATTTCTGAGGTTGTACAGATTATGTTCAAATAATTATGTAGAGTGTGTTAAATGGGCTTTGAAGGTGATCAGTGGGTATGGCAATTCAATTGCAGGAGGAAAGGAAGGAGCACCAGAATCCTTTAAACAGAATCCTGAGATTGTTTTCTAATTTTTTTTTCTGGGAATTAGTCTCTGTTTTTTTTTCTTTTTCTTTTCCTTTGGTTTTTCTTCCTGGTTTCTTTTTATTTGCTTTTCTTCTTTTACCTAGTAAAATAACCTTCACTCCTAATTTGCTTCTATTGCCTTCAACCTTCTCCAGCCTTGCATGATTTAAATCTTTCTGCAAATATACGCATATTAGTCTTCTCTAGCACCGTTGGCTTTCTTCTATAAATGGTGAACAAGTCTTCATTCCCAACTTCACATTTGAGATTATAGGAACTTCAGATGAACTTCCAGCTATCAAAACATTCATCGTCCATTATCATGTCAACATCTTAAACTATGTGAGATTGAAGCTTTCCCAAATATTTCTCCGAATTTTGGCCAACTTTCTCAGCCATAGAAGCTGAAGCTGGGAAGAAGAACACAAAGCACAAAAAATATGCCATCTCTGCAAGCCGCTCTGCCTCCCGAGCTTGCCAACAATGCCATTAGATTAAGCAACATTTCCACAATTATGGCCTGGCTTTATTTATTGGCATTTCCATGTTCTTCACAATTTTTCAGCTCTATCGGGAGTTCCTTTGGAGGGCTAAATATATAGGCCATCAGGTATGTCGTTCTACTCTCTCTTTTTGCGCACGCACACACACACAGATACAAACATATGCATTTATACACACACACACACACATATATATGTATGTGTGTATGTAGCTGCGAGTTTGCTTTTCCTAAAAAATATGTAAAATAAGTGTTTTGTTCTACTGTTCAGATTAGTTCTAAGGTTTGACATATATGGGCTTTACTAGAACATATGGAGGGGCATGCCTTCAAACAAGTATAGTGAAAACAGTGGATTCATAAGTAGTATCACAACTAGTTAATATTAAGGCTTAGCGGATTACAGATATTATAGACCCTGTAACAAGCATTTAGGGAATTGCAATATTGACCAATACAAAGCCAAATTCAAAATTTTCTTCTAGAGTTCATCGTTAGTATTATTTTCATGTAAGGACCCATTTCTCCAAATGCTTTCTACCTAGCTGTTAGCAGCCTGTCCTCAAATTGTTGTGCTAGCATTATAAATGTGAACTTACTATCCTGTTGATTTCTCCTATAAATGATATCAGGAGCATGCTCAAAACTAACTTCAGCACCCTTCTACATATACTGTAGCAACATAATACAGAGCTTCTCATTAGTATGGTTAGGCAGCAATTCAAAAGAAACATGCATGAGAAAGACCAAGAGAAGATTCAGAAGTTGAAGGATGAGTAAGTTTCTATCCATCTTTTGTGATATCATATGTGCCCAACAGGTTGTGGATGATAGTCAGATTAAAACATTTTTTTTTTTACCAACACGAGTTGGTACAAGTGGAAGGGGCTCGGGTCCTGGGTTTGGGTCCTAGGTTTGGGTCCTAGGTGTTCTGAATAGAAAATGCTCAATTGATAAAGGTCCTCGCTTTGGCGCCTAATCATGGCTCGAGGAATTAGTTTCCACAGCCCATGGTGGGGGATACCTGGGAAACCAAAAAAGCATGTTTTTGATGCCTATCAATCAGATTAAATGCCGTTCTGAATTAAGTGACAAGGCACACTGTTATCGACTGGTTCGAGAGGATGCAATGTGTAGAATTAGAAGAAGCAATCGCAACTTTTTCTTTTGGGGCATTTGGAAGCAATACCATGAGTTCTCATTATGGTATATGCATTTTGCAGTGTGGCCAGGGGACTCATCAATCACAAGCTGCACGAGTCTGAGAAGTTGTCTGGACGTAAATTCTGCCAAAGCTCTTGAAGATTTTGAAATTTTATCTCTTGACAGACTTTAGTTTGTGTCTTGACGAATGAAGAGACATTTGTGCTTCAGAGCTGGTTTAAATCTAAGTGATGGTGAAACTTGCTCATTTTGTAATCCATGTATACCCATTCTGTGTCCAACCCACACTTGTCGAGAACTGCCAGCGAACCAACTGGGAAAGAACTTTAAGGCCTAATTTCAAATCATTTCAGGAGTGGTCTGTCGGGGACTAGCATTCATCTGTGATCAAATTGACATTTTTACAGTTTCCGTGGGTCAATAGCAATACCTGAAGAAGAAAAAGAAGAAGAAGAAGAAGAAGAGGAGGAGTTAGCGGAGGCTCCAGGAACCCCAAGAACCAAGTGCCAGGAATGAACTTGGGTTTTGCGCCTGAAAGTCAAATGATTACTAAAAGGGAAATTTACAATTATCCTTAAGGTTTGCCCTAAAATACAGTTTTTCCCTTTATTTTTAAAAACTTACATTTTACCCTTTTTTTTTTTTACATTATCTGATAATAATTTCTGAAACTGTAATTTAAACTATACAGTATTTATCTTCCAGTAATTTTGATCTCTATAATATTTTTTTTATAGTTAATAGATATTTTAAATTATCATTTTTTCCTTTCTGTAAATACATTTTCCTCTTTATAAATACATATCAACATTTGTTAAAGGTTGATTAATTATAAAAAAAAATAAAAAATCTTGAAATTACTAGAACATGGTTATTAAATAGTTTAAATTAGGGTTTCAGAAATTATTATCGGAAACTATAAACAAAGCAGGGGTAAAGTGTAAGTCTTTTAAAATGGAGGGGGATAAAGTGTAGGCTACATCAAACCACATTGGGGGTTTTTGTAATTTTTCTTTACTAAAAAAATATATAATTTTTTTATTTTGTGTAGTTAAGTGTAAATGAATATTAAAAAAAAGATTCGTTTTAAGTTTTTATATTGTGAAAATTTTAATGAAGGTACTAAAAAAATGTGAAATTTACAAAAACCCCCCGTGGTTTGGTCAAACCTACAGTTTGTCCCCTCTATTTTGAGAAACCTACACTTTGCCCCCCTTGTTTTTTATACTGCCTGATAACAACTTCTGAAACTGTATTTAAACTCTACGATAATCATCTTCCAGTAATTTCAATCTGTCCAGTATTTTTTTTATAGTTAATAAAGATTTTAAACTATCAGTTTTTCCTTTCTGTAAATATACTTTCCCACCTTTAATTATATATCAGTATTTTTTAAAGCTCGGTTTGCTGTGAAAAAAATATCAAAAATCTTAAAATTACTAGAGAATTATTACCATACAGTTTAAATACAGTTTCAGAAGTTGTTATCGGGCAGCATAAAAAATATAGGGGGTAAAGTGTAGATTTCTTAAAATAGAGGGGGCAAACTGTAGGTTTGACCAAACCATAGGGGGGTTTTTGTAACTTTCCCAAAAAAAATTTAATGTTAGAAAAAAACTTTTTAAAGGAGAAACGATTTAAACCTTTGAACATTTCATCTTTGTGGATGTCATTCAAGGGATACTATTTATGAGAAGATCTTGAACCCTGACAAATACATTTGAGAAACAACCACGGATCAGCTACAGATAAAATATTCCACATTCCAAGACAAGAACACATGCAACAGGTCCTCGAACTTGGAGCCATGGGCCAGAAGTCTCTAATCGTCTGTCAGGAACACGGAGCATGTAGAGAAAAACGTCCATCATCTGTAACTATGACTAACTGATATTCATCAACGTGAAAACTTTAACCAAAGATTGATAGATCGCCCCAGCAAACTCACTTACAAATAATTTTTTCTATCCAAAACTATTGTAATTTATTTTATTTTAGGTGACTTTAAATTTTTATAATATTTTGATATATGGTTAATTTTTTTATTATACTACCCTCTAAATAAGTGTTTCAATATTTTTTTTTCCAACTTTCTTAATTTATTTGTAAAAAGTTAAAAAAAATGAAAATAACATATAAACTTTCTTCATTTTCTTATAATATCCATGTCAAACCAAATAATTCTAATAGATATAGGACAGGAGAGTTATAAAGAAAAAAGTAAAGAGTTCCCATGTTGCCTAACTGTCAGGTGACAAAATTCATGTAATGTCAGCTTCATCCTCTTCAAAATTCCAACACCAAAGCAACCAAAAACAAGAGAAAAAAAGACAGATGAAAGCGATGAAGTTAGGGGAGATTAGAAACAAATATGCCCCATAAATCTTAAAATCACCGAAGAGTTACCTGTTGGGTGCTTTTGCTGAAGCATCTCTGCCCCGATCACTTACCCTTGGCCACCTTCGAAGCCAATAACCAATTTTCCTCTACCTTTTGAAGTTGCTATAGAACTCATCCCTCTATTGACCTAAATCGCTAAACGCCAAGAGTTAATATCTAAAAAATATTAATTTGAATTTATAAGAAGGAAAATCCATTTAAAAAGAAGACAACTGACAATTTAAAATATTTATTAATTATAAAAAAATTAAAAAGATTAAAATTATTGAAAAAATGACAATCGTATAGTTTAAATTAAGATATTAAAAATGATTGTCGAACAGTATAAAAAAAAGTAGAAGATAAAGTATAAGCTTTCAAGAAAATAGAGTAAGTATTTGTTAGGCCAAACTATAAATTTTTTATAATAAATAATAATATTAATAAATTAAAGTCAAACTATTAAAAAAAATTAAATATTTTGAAGAATAAGAAATGGATGGAGTAATTTAATTAATACCAACTAGTAAAACTTATATACTAGCTAATAGCTGCTGTTATGTTCTTAGTTTATGAAACAATCTTGATTCTTGGAAGCAATGCCAGTTTGTTGCCTAGTAAAAAATAACAAAGGGATAAGAAACGGTATGACACAAGCAGTAGCGCTTGGTTTCCACACACAAACACGATTGACCAATTTTAGCTGCCATGCCCATGTGCCATTAATAGGAGTGTACTTCTTCAATAGTACTCTCATATCATACTTTTTGCTGATAATGTCCAAACAACTGGAGCCGTACCTGTCATTCCTTTGTGGATTTCTTTCCTCATCCTCCTTGGTTGGCAATCATATGTCAAAACAAAAAGATTCCCAACTGATGGAACTTTTTCCTAAAATGAAGAATTTTGGAAAAGAGTGAACCATATTATGAGAAAAATTATTACAAATCATGATTTTAAATCTTGTACAAGATTGGCCGGGACCATCTCACATCGGCCATAACAATCGGAAAATAGTATGAAATGGATGTGCATCATTTTGACTTTTGTACTATACTGCATCGACTGGTACCAGACAACTTAGTCGTCTTATATCATACTGTACCATCTCGAAGCAAGGGGCAATGCACTGTTTGTAAATTTTGTTTTTAGTTTTTTATATTTTTGAGTAAAATATACTATTATTATGTTTAATTCAATGCTAATATAACAATTTTTTTATATATTTGAAAGAACTGTATACTTTTATTTCTTCTATGCCATTTAAAGTTATATTTTTGTGTTGTAAATATATATTTATGTTTAAAAAAATTTAGATACATGTCATGTGCATTTTAAACCCACACACTTTTAATAGCTACTATGCTCTATATATATATATCCGATATTTCCATGATACAATGATACAGTACCAGTATTGTACCTTACCACTGAAAAAAAAAGGTATGAGATCCAGTATGAGATTTAAAACCTTATTAAAAGCTGCCACTTGGGCAACTGTAGGTTCCAATTTAGATATATTTCTCTATTAAAAATAGATAGAGGATGAAACTTAAAATTTTGTCATAATGGAAAAAACTTAAAAGTACTTACAACATTTGTGAACCTAATGGGTTGAGTTCAAGCTAGTAAAAACAATTTCAACAAGAAATTGCACTTTCTTTCGTATCTCAAAGCTCTGTAAAAACAAAAAGAGATTGAAAAAACACACTTAACTAACTCGTTAAACATCTACTAGCACTAGGGCCCTAAAAATGACAAAATAGAGACTATGCCACCATCTACAAAAACTATATAATAAGTAGTTTCAATGAAATCAATGTTAATGTCCCCCACTCCCCTTAAGGACATCTGATAAAATTAGAATGATATAGAAAAGATTAGCATGGCCCCTGTGGAAGGAATGTTAATGTCTCTTGTTTCCAAATCAGCTAGCAACATAATGTGACATTCCAGGTAGAAAACTCAAATTTCAACAATACCATACTTCAACAGACACCTCATTCCCTAGCTTTTACTATAGGTTTTTCTAATCTTTGTAACTTTTGCACTCACAAAAATTTTGAGTATGAAAAAAATAAAATCAATTTTAATAAATAAGTCCTTGTTTCAAATTCCTTTGCAAGCAAAGTATTAGAATTGATAGCCGAAAGGCTATGGCCTCTGAAATCTCCTGATCAGCTGTTATGAAACCACCCTCGGTAAGAACTTAGCACCGACCTCGAGACATACTCAAATGCTCAAACACCACCTTTGGAAGGGTAACATGACCAACCTCGGAAAAAGTGTCTTCCACCACCCTCGGATTTATGAAGATATCAACCTTGGAAAAGTAGATCCTACATCCTCTACTGGCAAAAAGTCTCCCGAATGTGACCCACTTCATCGAAGGGCCTCCCCGATAGCCCTCGGAGGAAAGTCTCTGCCCGAAGGGGTCTCACACCCTGAAGGGATCTTACAGAGATACAACAAAAATGGTTAATGAGCCTCTGACAGAGAGACCTTGCACACGCCCCTGCCCTCTGGCCAGAACGGCCTATGGCTAGTTGGTGACACCTACCACCGAAGGTACGGATCGGATCTAACCGAACACGTGTCATGATCTGGACCAGTTGTGTCAAACGACCTCCTCCCTCCACCCTCCTATAAATACTTGGGAGGGACCTCGGTAAGAACACATGAGACACTTTTTACTCTTTGTTCTCTGCTCCTTACTTCCATCCTCAAATACTAACTTGGGCGTTGGAGGCTCCTCCCCTGAAAACACACTTCGGGGAGCTCCTAACCCTTATTCTTCTAAGTGTTTCAGATATCTTCACACTGGAAGTCTCTCCTTCAAGCCAGCATGTCATATAACAAGGATGTCGGCGAGCATCAAGAATGTATTTGAGCCAAATTCTTTTGGGAGGTACAACAGAAGATCATAAGTTTTGTTTACTATAATCAGAAGTCAGTTGAACAACCTTTTTGCCTTAGGGATCTAGGGTTGAAGCAATTTTTTTTATTAGTAACAACAAGAAATTTTTATTTCAATAAGCAAGGTACTGGTGTAGGATGCAGACCCAACCTCATACAACCAAGGCCCACCTAAATAACATGAGGGGATTTAGGCAGCAATGATCAAAAGGCTCTATACTCCTTCATAATCTCTTTGAAATCTAAAAATAAAAAAGAGATTTAATAGGTAAACTAAATCCAAGAGACTGAGATTCTTGCTGTTGAAAATCAACTAGTTGTGTGTTGTCCAAATGATCCAAATTTTAGATTTTTCCATTGCATCACAAGCCTTAAGGGAGGTGGAGCTGCAACCATGGATAAGAGACTAATTTAGTAAATAGTTGCTCCAGATTAGTACTTGGGGAAAAGCTACAGCCTTACCAAAGGAAATATGTTTACCAAACTGAAGCTGAAAAGATGCAAAAGACTAGTTAGTGATCCACATCCTTTTGACATTTACCACAAAAGGGGCAAAAGAAATAAAGAGCCAAACCCCTAGCCAATAAGTTAGCCTTTGTCAAGATCTGGAGTTGACATGCCTTCAAGCAAAAGATTCACATTCAAAAGAAACCAACATTCCACTTGAAATTGAATAGTTGTGGGCTACTAGAAAAATTATGAGCATCATATTGGTTCACCAAAAAATTGGTTAAAAAAGCTCCATTCGGTGAAAGACTTTAAATGAGCTTGTCTGGCATGTTTTTATTTAAGATTATAGAAGACAATAGTGTATAAAGATCATTCCACTCCCAACTTCAGGACCTCAGGCCTGCCCCCTCCACAGCCCTCCTAAGACCATCTAGTACCATCCTAAGACCCCATTTCAGGGCCACAACCATTATTCCTCAAACAAAGATTAAAGGCTCTGGGAAATTTTTCACTAAGTTTTTTCACTCGTCAACCAAATGTCTAACCAAAACCTTACACACACACCATTCCCCACCTCCCATGACATACACTTGACCAGATTAATACCCCTCTCCAACAAAGAACTTGCCACACTACAAATACCACCCCAAATCAAGTTTGTAGAATAACTTCCAAAGGCTCTTCTTTTCCATACACCGAGACTATAAATCTCTTCCATAAAGCTTCCTTTGTAGCTCTAAATCTCCATGACTAAACAAATAACAAAGCTAATTTTTTTTCTTCTAAGCTACCTACACCCAAACTGCCTGACTTTTTGTCCAGCCCCACTTTACTCCAAGAAACCCAATGTATCTTCCTACCTTCTCTAAAGCCCCCTTAAAAAAAATTTTTCAAGTAGATTCAAGAGATCTCAACACTCTTGAAAGGTAGCAGAATAAAGAAAAGAAGTAGAAAGGAAAGTTTGATGTGCAAGAAGAAAGGAGTTAGTTTAATGTCATGAACCATGCTTTTTTTACTAAATGGATATGGTGATTCTTAGCAGAAGAATATTGTTAGGGTGATTGGCACAAATTCAAAGAAGACGAGGGCTTGAAGTTATTACTGATCCAATTTTTTTAGGGTTGGATTTACGTTTTTGTTTAATATTTAATTTTTCTATTTTAAAGTGGTTTGGGTTTATGTGTGGCCTATAAAAAGGTTTGTTAAACTAGGGTTTTAAGTATGAGAGAAAAAAGCCAATATGGTGAAAAGACGTTTATAATTCTCATATGTTGTAATTATATGAGCGCGGGATATTTATTTTGTGTTTGTTTGATCCTGTTTTTTGTTTCACATTGCATGATGGGTAATTGGAGAGTTTTTGTTCTTGAAAAATAGTAACGGAGATTGTGGTTTAGTCCTACCATGGTTGAGCTTGAGGTATGTTCTTGGCATGGTGGAGCTTGTGTTCGGGTATGTTGATGCTTGCAATGTTTACATTCATAGTGATGGGTTTCAGGAGCCAAACAGTGCAGCGGAATTTAACCGAAACCCTCCAGGATCCAAGTGAAACGGGGTAAACCAGGTGTTCAAAAATTTTCATACCTAATTTTCGGTTGAGATCTCTCACTCAACTATAGAGTCAAATCACAAAACCTGAACAGTTGACGTGTTCAGGCTCTCTATGATATCCACACAAGCCTCTCGGGATCACCACGCTTCCACCACGTCCCGGCAGATGCGTTTCTCTTGCGCTCGCAGTGCTAGCTTGCGTCCTCCAAGGAATTGCAAGAGAAGAGTGCGGCTGTCCTTTTGGGAGGCTAGGGCAAGGAGACCTGTGAATTTCTCACTAAAAGTTGTATTTATAGGGAGACTCAACTTCCAGGCCTAATAGGTTTCAAAGCCCTAATCCAATTAGGCTTTAATTTCGGGCTTAATAATGGCTCAACAATTGGGCCTATTATTAATACGAAATTATTGTGAAACCAAAACTCAAATTATTAGCCTATGCACTCTAATGATCCAAATAGTTCTATGTTTGCGACCCAATAGGCTCTTACCACGTTGGCAATGATCATAAATCACATTTATGATCATAAGCAATGAGCGGTATCTAGCAACACATCATTGCTACCCAAGTGACAAGATTGTCGATGATTCGACTAAACCTTTATGATCATCACGATATATGCCATTGTCCCTTTGTCCAAGATATCAAGACTAAGTACGAGACATGGAATGTGTCACTCTCGTATAGCCCAATCTTTGGTTTCTTGATTACCGAGTAGACCAACTTAAACGGATGACATTGATATCGTATATCAACTCATCCGAGCATGGCCATGCATTTTTTTTAAGTCTTACTCTATCAAGGAGCCCGAAGATATCACTCCCGTTACATAAGAAGGACAAATCCCATCTTGATCATACAAATCCCTCCGCATGATATGTGACATACCCAATGACCTCATTCAAGTTCACTCAGTTACGAGCAACAAAGGAGAGTATCAAAGTATGTGACTCACATGTAGGGAACCTTGATGATCTTAGGTCGAAGGACTACATATATCATGATCACTATGAGAATCATTTATGACACTCATATAACAATCCATGTAGTGTTCTCATGGTGGGTCGGTCCAGTACACAAGTTCTCCAATTTGTACCCATATGTAGACTACATATCTCATATTAGTCTCCACATATGCTAGTCATTATGTATTATTGTAACCCGCTCCACAATAATACTAGACCAGGGACGTTTAAGAATATCATTATTCTAGGGTTACAATTATGTTTGTTAAGTTACGCAAAAACAAAACAACAAACATAATTGCTGGATTAATGCCTTAATAAAATATCATGACTCAATGTGCAAAAATACAATCATCTCATGATTGGCTTTTGGGCATAACACTAACACATAGTAATGTTCATGGTCATTCCTACTCATTGTTGTGTTGTTGTGGTGTTCAGTTTATAATGTTCATAATCATGTTTGTGTTTGGGGCTTTATCATTTGTTTCTGGTTTGTTGAATTTGATCTAGAGCGGAGATTGTTAGGGTGATTGGCATAAATTCAAAGAAGATAAGGACTTAAAATTGTTACTAATTCAATTTGTTTTAGGATTGGGTTTAGGTGTTTGTTTAGGATTTAGTTTTTTCATTTTGATATGATTTAGGTTTGTGTATGGCTTATAAAAAGGCTTGTTGTGTTAGGGTTATGTGTATGGGAGAAAGAAATTAATTTGGTAAAGAGATAAAATATGAGGATTTTAAAGAGAGAGATCTGTAATCGATGAGGAGTAGGATGGGAAGTTTTTTGTAATTTTCATATATTATAACTGTGTGAAGGTAAGATATTGAGTTTGTTAAAAGAATGTAGGAAGGTTTGATCATTTGGTCTTTTTAGTTAAAAGTGAAACAAAATTTGTGTCTATTTTTGGTTTTCGGTTGTAGGCAAAACTAATCGAATAGACCAATATTTTTAACAAAACCAAAAAAATTGATAACCGAATTTGGTTTTTGATATTATAGTCGAATAACCGAATTTTATAAGCATGTATTTAAAATCAAGTTTGTGCATTGCATCATTGGAAACAAATTTGTTCCCAATTTAAACATCAAATCTTAAAAGCAACCAAACATCATTTAGAAGTTTTAGCCAATAGGTAGCAAGCAACATAACCAAACCCAAACAAGTAGGGAACAGAATACAAGTCCAACATGAGTTAATAGAATCCAACAACAAACAGAACTTCCAGCCTCTAGCAACAATGCCAACAAACAAGTTTGCAACACCTTCCAACAATAAACAAAATTTCCAGAAACTTCAAGGTTGGGGCTATCCATTGCAAGCAGCTGTTAACACAAAGATTAAAAAAAATAGTACAATTAGATGTAAATATGAACATAAGTCAAACAAAAGTTTGAACCAAATATCATAATTCATGCCTAGTTTTTACTTCAAATATCTAAGAACGAATGACCCAATGTCACTTTTGAAATTTCTAAGACAAAAAAATAAACAGAAAGCAAAAAAAACTGAAAAATTAAACGACATACTCAAAAAATCCAATCTTAAACTAATTGAACTGAAGTTTTTAGTTTTAACAAACAAGTACCTTCTTCAAGTTTTTCAATCTCCTCTATGTCCTCCTCAACACCATGAGTTATTTGCCCATTAAGCCAATCTTGAATACAAATCAAAGCTTCCACCATCTTAGGAGCCAGTGAACTCCTAAATGCATTAAGAACTCTTTCTCTGGTGCTAAATGTTAATTTAGAAGTCACAGTAGATATAGGAACAACCAACACATCACAGGCCATTTCACCAAGGACAGGTAAATGTACACTATTCACTTTCTACCACTATAAGATATCAAAGTCATCATCATCAGGTTCACACTGCTTGTTCAAATACCTAACCAAATCTAACAAGTTCTCATTATTCCCCATTAGTGACCTGAACTTTTTTTTTTTTATTTTCTTTGAAATTTTTCCTCTCCTATCTTGGATTTCATTTTCAGCTTGTTTTGTCTAGAGGAAGATTCCTAGTTTGCAGTGCTTGACTCACCTGGCTATGGTTTCAACTTTTGGTCATCCCAACTAAACATCTCATTCAAAAAATCCCGAATCTTGTGTATTAACCGAGCCCCCACATCTTTCTTAGACTCATACAAATCATTCAAAACAAACTTAACACACTTTAATTTGTGATGTGGGTCAAGGACAATAGTAATGTATATCAACATATTCATCTTCTTAACATTACCCTAATATTTTTCATATTTTTCCTTCATTTTGAAAGCCATTAAGCAAAAATCAACATCCTCACTTACTTGCCACTCTTGTAGGAGACCATCCAGTTCAAAAATCTCATGGAAAAAGTATTCGATGTAACATACAATGAACTAGAAATCCTACAAGTTAACTCATAAATTTTTTTCAGGAAAGTAACTAATCTTTTCACATTAGCCCAATCAAAACTCATAATCAACACAACTATATCGCTCAGTTCCAGAACAAAAAATGGATCCTCATCAGCATATGCATCGAAGGGCCTCTCAAATTTCTGGGAAGCATTCAACATTAAATAGGTGGAATTCCACCTAGTACTAATATCTAAGCACAACAAAGATTTGTTCCCAATTTTTTCCTTTCAACACATTGTTTGAACTTAGCCAATCATTGTGAAGATTGTCTCACAAACTTAACAGTAGCTCTAACCTTTGAAACAGAATCATGCATCTCTTTCAACCCATTAACAACAACAAGAGTAATGATATGTACAATGCATTTCATATGCAAGTACTTGCAACTGACAACACTTGTTCACCAGTTCATGTTTTTTTTTAAGAACTCAATTGCTACATCATTTGACCTAGCATTGTCAAGAGTGATAGTAAATATCTTCTCAATACCCCAGTCAATAAGACAAATTTCAACAATTCTTCCATTAGCCTCACCCTTATAACCAGTTATTGGAAAAAAATTCAAAATCTTCTTATACAATTTTCAATTTCAATCTATGAAATAAACAATAAGACATATGTAATTCACTCTTTGTAAAGAAGTCCATGTGTCAATTGTTAGACAAACCCTTTGAGAAGTGTTCTTAAACTACTCTTTCAAATATTTCCTCTCATTTACAAACTGCTCAAATATATCTTTAGCAATAGTATGTCTGGATGGAAACAGAATCTAAGACATGCAACACTCATCAAGTGCTTAAATCCTTCATTTTCCATAAATTTAAATGGCAATTCATCAACAATTATCATGAAAGCTAGTCCTTTTCTTATAATAGCTTAATCAAAATTTTGCTGCATTCTTCAGCAATTTTACACCAAAAGTCATTTAAATATTTGAACAAGCTAGCTTTATGAAAACAAACTCTCTTGCAAAGTATTAATTTCATATCCTTAAAAAATTCCCATGGTCAATTCTCAATCAACCAAGGTCAAGGCATCTAAAGTTCAGAATTGTTTCAACCTAGTCATGAAGTAGTATTTATCATCAAGAAACCTAAATAGAAGTCAGAATTACATTTTGCATTAATCATAGCCCTTTATAGAATTCCAGAGTAGAATATTTCCTGACTTAATATTTATTGTTGGAAAACAAATTTATTAGCACATTCAAGGAATAAGTGCTTAACTCAGAACTTTGCCATACATCGCAAAGGTTTATTACAGCCATAGTTATCCTCTAATTCCTACATTCTAAAAATTGGTACAATCTTGTACATCCAGTATACTACCCTTAGTCATAGCTTAAAACATAGTTCACATCCCCAGCTTAAAACAAAAGATATTGTTTCACTCTTAATCATATGACAGTATTGGACCCAAAAAGCGGAGGCCAATCTAAAAGGGAGAATGAACTAGAAATTAACAAAATTATACTAAACTAACCTTAATCACCAACAACTAAGCTGAAGTAGGCATTGATTCTCTGAATGTTTTTTATTCTTGAATATACCACCAACGGGCAGCAGCCATCAGGTTAACCCCAGCTTATTAACATAGCCTATTTTGGTCATATGCAGAGTCACAAACATAAATAAATGTGTACAAGGAAGAGAAACTGGAAAGAGATGCAGTAGATGCTACTAACCTTTTAATGCACCATAGAAGAATTGCCAAATCAGAGAGGATTTAAGCCAAATCTTGACGAATGAGAGAGGAATCAAAGATGAATACAGCTAAATCACAAGTTCTTGTGCTTCAGTCGAGCCAAATCACAAGATTCATAAACCCTAGCCTTCCTTTTTTGTTCATTCGAAATCGAGAGGGTAGAGAAAGAGTCTGAGAATGTGCTTGTGTGGAACTAAACATTAGAGGCACTGAGGCAAAGGCAGAGTAGAGGTCCAGCCTCGCTTTCCTTGTTTGTTCGTTTGAAATCGAGAGGGCAGAAAAGAAGGCTAAAAGTGCATGTGTCAAACTAAACGTGAGAGGTAGAAGAGGCAGAGTAGAGGTTTGGAAAGGATGGCTTGAGTGACTTAAAAAACCCTAAATAAAATGACATCATTTTGTTTTAAATATTTCAATTTTTTAAGTGACTAAATTATCATAACAGACAACCGATAAACAAACCGAATTATAAACTTATATCGGTGACCGAAAATTGAATTTTATTTTGCATATCCGGTTTTTTTTATCAAAACCGAACTTATGACCATCCTTACGTGTAGGCTATCCATAGGCCAGTGTGAGTATTAAAAGCATATTTCTTCTATAAACTCTATATTTTACCTAAGTGAATTTCTCTCTTTTGTGGATATAATCTAATTAAAAGTCAAACCATATTAAATTATGTGTGTTTATTTGATCTTGCTTTTATTTCACTATGCATGATGGTGTGGGGTTTCAGGAGCCAAAAAAACACAGAGAAAACTAATCGAAAACCTCCAGGATCAAAGTGAAACGGAGTAAATCAGGTGTTCAAAATTTTTATACGTTGTTGGCTGAGATCTTTCACCTAACTATTGAGTCAAATAAAGAACTTGAACAATTGATGTGTCCATGCTTTCTACGGTATCCACATGAACCTCTTGGATCACTACGCCTCCACCACGTTTCGGCAGGTGCGTTCCTCTTACACCCGTAGTGATAGCTTGCATCTTCCAAGGAAAAGCAAGATAAGAGTGTAGCTGGAACTTTTTAGAACCCTTCTAATTTTGTCCTTTGGGAGGCTAAGGCTAAGCCTGCAAAAATTCTCACTATATAACTTATATATAGTGAGGTTTAACCCCAAGCCTAATAGGTTTGATAACCCTAATCAAATTAAGCCTAATTTCGGGCTTTAAAATGGCTCAACCTTTAGGCCAATTATTAATCTGAAATTATCATGAAACCAAAACCTAAATAATTTGGCCTATGCACTTAAATAATCCAATTGGCTATATGTGTGCGACCCAATATGCTTCTATCACATTGGCAATGATCATAAATCACATTTATAATCATAAATAATGAGTGGTGTTTAGAAATATATCACTACTACCCAAGTGACAAGATAGTCGGTGATTCGACTAAACCTCTATGATCATAATTCGTATATCCCTTTGTCCCTTTGTCCAAGATATCAAGACCAAGTATGAGACATGGAATGTATCACTCTTGTATAGCCCAATTTAAAGTTTCTTGATTACCTAATAAATTGACTAAAACTGATGACATTGATATCATGTATCAACTCATCCAAGTATGACCATGCATTTCCTCACTTTCACTCAATCAAGGGCCCAAAAAATTTTACTCCTATTACATATGAGGGACAAATCGCATCTGGATGACCTTGATGACCTTAAGTCAACGGACTATATATACAATGATCACTACGAGAATCACTTATAACACTCATATAAAGATCCGTGTAGTGTTCTCATGGTGGGTCGGTCCAGTACACAAGTTCTCCAACTTATACCCATATGTAGACTACATATCTCATATTAATCCCTATATATGCTAGTCTTTATGTATTTTTACAACCTGCTCCACGATAATACTATACTAGGGACATTTAAGAATACTATTATTCTAAGGTTGTAATTATGTTTGATTATGTCACACAGAAACAAAATAACAAACACAATCACTGGATTAATGCCTCAATAAAATATCATGACTCAATGTGCAAAATATAATCATCTCATGATTGGCTTTTTTGCCACAACAATTATAGATGGGTGATTGGAGATTTTTTTTTCCTTATAGATATGCTTTTTTTAGGTAAATTTTAGTGGGTAAGTATAATATTCTAGAGATTGAGAGATGCATTAAACAATCAAGATTCCTTTGGTCGCTAGAGTGTGAAAGCACATCTAAAATTGATGTAAAACTTCTTGTTGGCTTCTCCAATTTAATGTGTGGGATGGTTCAATCATATCTAATTTTGGCATGATGTTCAGTGTGGGAGGATGATGTGAAATTAATTCTCTTTGCCATGATTTTTTACTTTGGTTTCTAATTAGAACGCTGAGGCATGACTATTTTTCTATCCTAAGTGGAAATATTGTTTGTGGTGTGCATCTGAAGATAGATGCTAGTGATTAAGAGAAAACTAGATATCTAAGTTCTTGTACTTCCTTTATAAGCAAAGCATAAATCCAACACAACTCAATTTTTTTTTTTGTTGAATAGAAAGACAAGAATAATTTTATTAATGCTATTAAAGAACAAATACAAAAATAGCCCGCTAGAAACTGACTTAAAAGGAATAGAAGTGCCCCTTGTATTCTCTATTTATAACAAGAACATAACACTCAAGTAAGAGGTATAATCCAAGAGCAATTGAGCATTGCCTCTAGATATCCCAGCTGAATGGTAAGACCTGCCTAAAGCAAGAGTAACAAAGTCCAAAAACTTTCCCCTATATGATGACAGATGACTAGGCCTTCTGCAACTGAAAAACTAGAATGCTGCCAACTTGTCTATAGATCTTTGCGTTGGATCGATGAAAGCCAATTCTTACTTGCCTCAAAATGAGCATGACACTACTAGTACCAAGAACATTTTAATTTTAAACACCTTCTTATTGTCCAAGTAAATGACATGATCTGAATTTCTTCAAAAGTGTCTAGGATGCTAAAAGCCTTTGAACTAAAAATAAGAGAATTTTGTCTCTTCCAGATTATCCAAGCAACAATTCCCCAGTAGCGTACAAAATGCTTTCTGTTTACTGTTAAAGAACCAATGAATACTGTTCGTAAGAAAGTCCACTAAACTTGTACTACGTGGGCCAGCCAACTTCCACCATTAAAAGATCAGCTCCCATACTTGAAAGGCACTAGTACAATGATACAACACATGCCCTACTCCCTCATCTTCCCTACTATATACTCCCTCCGTCCTAAAAGTTTTGCTCCATTTGTTTTTGGCAATTAATCTATGATTTTATATTTTCAACATTTTAATATATAAATACAAAATCTTTGTATATGAATGATAATTTAAGATATGTAGTTTCTAAATATATTTTTTTTGATTTTTTTTAACAAACAATAATATGAATAAAATTGAGTCAAAATACAACAAAAAGTCAAATGTATCAAAATTTATGGGACGGAGGGAGTAATAGATAATCTCCATCCTAATTTTGAAGACCATGCCTTAATAGAATTACCTTTGTTAGGTAATCTATTTAGCAAGGCCATCTAAATGAATAGATTGACTTTTGAAGGCACCCATCTGTACTAAGAAGTTTGGGCAACACTAGGTTAGACTAAGGACTCAACTTGTTCAATTGCATAGGATAAAGCTTTAATCAAGAATAGTCCATTCAGACTACGTGTCCATATCGATCAGTCAGCAGCTAAGTTATAACCTATATATTTACAATTATTGCATAGTGGTAGGGCATAGGTCCAACAAAAGACCCATAACGAACAAATCTGTGATGGACAAATTGAAGACAAGAAGCCTAGCAAGCCAGAGAGGAAACCCATCTATAATGGAAACAAAAGCCCAAAAATTATGGGATAGATTGAAGGGTTTTCATCCTAAAGTAATTCTTGCATATCTCCCCTCAGCTATATAAACTAGCACTATTCACCAATCCCGATGTAAGACATTTTCACTACACATTCTGCTATTCCTCTCTACTCATCAAAAATTGACTTCATCATCAGAGGTTTCCCCTGTGAAAACATCTCGGGGCTTTAATGTTGTCTTTGTGCACAATATCTTTATTTACCATTTATCAAGCCATTGGGCCAGGTTCATGTGAAGCAAGTGACTATCAAGTTGGTGTTGTCTATGGGAAATATGGTGTTAGAAATATGGTTAACACCTAAAGATCTCACAAGGATAACCAAGATCAGCCAAGGAATGAGCATAGGAGCCAACATATGGACCAAACCAACCTGCCCACACCCTTGTAGGAGGGGACTACTGACAGTGTTGAAGGAGAAGAGCCTTCGGCACCTTAAGGGGACCCCCCAAAAGGTAAAGCTCCACCATCACTGAATGATGACCAATTTTAGGCACTCTAGCACGCTTTTTTTTGAATAGTTGAAAGCTACTATTCAATAGGAAATTTGTAGAATGTTGCCAAAGGCAACCGAAGAAGCCTTTGAGAGCTACTTTGTGCCTAACGAACCTCAATGATTCCCTCATCAAGATCCACCTCGAGGGTCCATGCAGCCAAATCCCTTCGCATCACTAGGTAATCAAATGGCTCCATTGGTAGTGATATAAGCATCTTCTACAAAGGCTTAATCAAATTGACCAGCACATGAATGTGCCCGAGGCCCTCATGGTAGGCTCTAGTTCTATCATTAATATTAATTACATGTGGCTTTAACCATTTACAAATGAGATAACCAATGGTTTAACTCCTAATGGATGTTGTATGCCAAGGATCGACCTGTACGATGGTCTCATAGATCTTGTTAACTATCTATAAAGGTATATCACCTCCATAAGGCTGGAAAGAGCCTCAGATGTGATCATGTATAAGGCATTCAGTTCGACATTGACAGAAGTGGCCGCCTCTTGGTTTGGGACTAACAAGAGGCATAATTTCTGCTCATTTAAGGATCTCCCCAGGCGTTCCTTTGCCACTTTTTGAGTAGTAGGCCAAGCCTAAGAATTGTGGCCCATTTATAAAAAATATGGCAAGGTCAAGATAAGTACCTAAGGGACTTTGTAAAAAGGTTTAATACCGAGGTGGTTCAATAACAAGGCTTGCCCCTAAAACCATACTTGCTGGCCATCACTCAAGTATTGTTAAGGGACTCCAGATTAGCTTTAGACTTACACGAAAACCCTGTCTAGATATTGAAAAATTTCTTGATACCCATGAGGCAGAAAGAGCAATCGAAGGCTATAGAAGGTGAGCCCATCCTTAGGAAGAAGAATAGGAGCACAGAGCTGCCATGACCGGATCCTATCCTGCCACCTCTTAAGGAAGTAAGGTTAGATATACTATATGCCATAGAGAAGAGATACCAAGTCCGTAAGTGGTCCCTATCAATGGGCCATTAATACAACAAGAATATGAAAAAATACTGTCGATTTCACAAAGACAAATGCCATGATACTAATGACTACAAGCAGCTGAAGAAACTCTTGGAGGAGATGATCCAGACAGGAAAACTAAGGGAATACTTCTTCAAGCCACAAATCCCCTTGCCAAAGGCAAGAAGACATGCCTTGAAAGAGAGGTGATGAAGATGGTTTTGACCAAAGGCAGCAGTAGGAGGGGTAACAATCCCCCCAATGGACCATGGAAACCCAAGAGCCTTTACAGCGGTCATTCACATGATTACCAACGTAGAGTTTCCTATGGCTTGGAAATAACAAGAACTTGAAATCACCTAGCTAGAGGTAGCTGACTCCAATAATGTTTTAACAAGGCCCGATAGGTCCTACGTTCTTACTCCCCATGTAGATCCCATATTCATTATTGTAAGAATTAACAATTTTGATGTTAAGAGGGTGTATTTGGATGCCAGAGCCAACTCCAATGTTCTTTTCACCGGCTTGTTAGAGAAAATTAGGTAAAGAGATCTTCATTGACTTCTGTCATAGGACCCACATTTGAAGTTAGGAGAGAAGAGGTCCTAACACTCAGAACAATTAAGCTGCCCCATATGTTGATGGTCAAGGACAAAAATGGGAAGATCATCTGCGACTCTTATACTTTGCCCTGGATGTATCATTGCCATAAAACGCCATGCTCGAGGGGTCGGCCTAGGCACAGTTCCACATTAGATCAAATATTAAATGGCTAATGATGCTTTTCATGGCTTTTTTAAGAGACGTCACTATTTATATAGACTAGGCTTTGGTATGGTGAAGCTACGTAGTTAGCTTAAGGAGACCAAAGGATGGCAAGTTGATCCTTATAGAGCCAAAAAAAAAAAAAAGGAGCAATCCCTTAAGAATGAACCTAGGGTATCCTTGTCTAAAGATACTGAAGTGGTGGAGATATCCCCTAAGAAGACAATAGAGATTGGCAAGGATGGATCTTACTCTTAAGGTAAAACAATCATTTAATCAAGTCTTATAAGCTAATATGGATGTTCTCACATGGTCTCTTAATGACATGCTTGGAATATATTCGAACATCATCACTCATGAATTGCAAGTCAACTCCTTCGCTCGACCAATCCAACAAAAGAAGCAAAATATGACACTTGAAAAAGAGACTACATTAGAGAACAAGTAGGGAAACTAATGAAAGTGGATATCATTCGAGAGGCACGATACCCTTAGTGACTTACTAATGTGGTCCGAGCAAAAAAAGAATAGAGAATGGTGCACTTGTGTCGATTATACTAACCTGAATTATGTCTGCCCCAAGGATCCTTGCCCAGTACCATCCATAGACAAATTGGTTGATACAACTTCGGAGTTCAAAATCCTTTCATTCATGGATGCTTTCCGTGGGTAAGACTAAATCTGTATGGACCTTGAACATGAAGAAAAAATAGCATTCACCACAGGGAAGGTTTTATATTGTTACCAGATAATACCTTTTGGCCTAAAGAATGCAAGAGCTTGTTATCAGAAGCTCATGAATAGGATCTTTACAAAACAACCCGAATCCAATATAGAAGTTTACATATATGTCATAATCATTAAAAGCGAAATGATAAATCATTTATTTGACGATTTAAGCAAAACCTTTCAAAGGATGAGACAGTTCAATATGAGATTGAACCACCAAAAGTGTACATTTGGTTTTAGGGCTAGAAAGTTCCTAAGGTATATGGTCTTAAAAAGAGGGATTGACACCAATTTTGATAAAACTGAGGCAATTATGGTGATGCCAGACTCTAGAAATAAGAAGGATGTTGAAAAGTTAATGAGTAGATTGATCGCCCTTAGACAATTTATATTGCTTTGAAAACCGTTGTCAAGCCTTCTTCCGAATACTTAAGAAAAAGTGGTATTCAAGTGGACCAAAGAATGTTGTAAAGCCAAACATATTAAGGAGTATGTACAATGCCTTCAAAAGTTGAAATAACCAAAGCCTGACGAGCTTCTTTTCTTGTATATGCTGTGACAAAAGGCTCTATTAGCACCGTGAATGTAAGAGAACAAGGATTGAAGCAATGGCCAATCTATTACATTAGTTGAACCCTCCAAAGAACGGAGTCCCGATTCACCACTCCATGATGTCCTTCAAAAACCCAAAAAATTGGGAAGATTAGTAAAATGAGCCACAGAATTTGATATCCACTATAAACTTCGGAAAGAAATCAAGGCACAAGCCTAGATTATTTTGTCACAGAAATAACACTAATAAAGGTGACTGAGGAAAAGCCTTAGAGAAAATTCCACCTTTGGGAAATGTACATCAATGAAGTGTCCGGATTCGACTATCAAGGAGCAGGCATCGTACTATAAGACCCCTTTGTATGGAATCAACACTTAAAATAAAATTCCAATTCCTACTTACAAATAATATTGCAGAATATGATGCCCTCCTAATAGGGCTACGAATGGTTGGCCGATGAAGGTACGATACCCACAGATATAAAGCTACTCCCAGTTGATAGTAAACAAAGTCACTGGAGTAGAAGTTAAAGATTCCATTCTTTTTAAGTATCTGAATACGGCAAAGAATTTAATGCAGACATTTGACCTTGTGTAAATCCAAAAGATTTTGAAGGCCCAAAATGTGAAGGTAGATGCCCTTTTGAAAGGTGGAAAAAAACCCCAACGGAAGAACTTATGGAACCATCACTCCACCTGTTAGAGCATTAGGCCCTTGAGGATTACTAAAGAAAGCCGATCAGGCTTTACCTTGAAACCGAGACCCTGAGTGGGACGCTCGAGGAAAGAAGAAAGACCTGGATTCGGTCGGGAAGTTTTTTCATTGTTAGAGGAGAGCTATATAGACGAGGATTTATTTATCCCCTACAACAGTGCCTAACACCCTAAGAAAGGCTAGAAGTTGTTAGGAAAATGCATCAATGAGACTATGGTGTGCATATTAGTGCTAACTCCTTTTCTCATAAGACAATGCAACAAGGATATTTTTGGCCAATGACTAAGGGAGACGCCAGAAGGCTTATCCAACGATACCATCCTTGTCAGTTTAATGACTAGATATAGACGTTACCATCTATTGCTGCTTCACCAACCGTCAATCCCTAGTCTTCTACTATGTTGGCCCTAGATTTGATTGGAGCTCTTCTTATGGCCCTTAGCTAGGTGAAATATTGCATCATAGTCATGAATTACTTTGCCAAAAAGGGTCAAAGTAAAGCTTTTTGCCTCGATAGCAGCCCCTTAGATCATTAAGTTTCTATGGAAAAATATAATTTATCGGTTTGGATGCCCTTGAGCCATCGTCACAGACAATGGCAAGCAGCTCGACAACTAGCAAGTCTACCAATTCATGAATAAGAAGCGCATCCATCTCAATTTTGCACCTGTGAACCATCCTTAGTCAAATGGACAAGTGAAGGTTACAAACCGAACCACAAAGAAAGGCTTAAAGGAAAGAATAGGAAAAGCTAAGGGGAAGTTGGCAGAAGAACTACCCAACGTCCTATAGGACTACAGGGAGACACCAAGAATGCTCACTAGTGAGTCCTTTTTCATTGTGATCTATGGCACAAATACACTAATACCTGCAGAAACTATTCGCCCAACCCTAGGGTTTAACTGTATAACAACAAGAAAAATAGCAGGGCATTGGAAGGGAAGCTGGATCTGCTGGAAGAAATAAAAGAAGATGTGAGAATCTATATGAGGGTCTTTAAGCAATGGGTAGCCCTAGCGCGTGACAAAAAAGGTCCAAAAAAAAGGTTGTGCAAGTAGGAGGAATGACCATCGTTAAGGCAGAGCCAACTGGGAAGAACCCAGGGCATGGGGCATTGAGAACCAACCAAGACGGACCCTACTTGGTTACTTAGGAAATCAAAAATGAAGTCATTAAACTATCAACCCATGAAGGAAGAATGAAGTCTATGACCTACTACCTTACATGTGTAATGATTATATTAAAGTAAAATAAAGTAGCTCGTTCTACTATACTTACTTTCTGGAACCCATCCCTCAGTTGATATGATTACTAAGATTTGTGTAAACATGGTTAATGAAGGCACTTGTTCTTCTGAATTTACGTTCTCGATGGATTAATACACAAGGTCCTTAGCTTGACCATGTGAAATACGAAAAAATTAGATGAATCGATAAAAACTTACAAGGATTAGCCAAATAAATTAAACTGAGGTATACCCTTGAAGAAACGAACCCTCTGACCTGCTCAAGGCTAATCTAGACTCATGACTGAGCAAGGCTAAAATCATAAACCCAAAATAATGAAGTTTGCAAAGCAGATGATCACCAAAGAAGGCAACGACCTCTACAAACACCACAAACTTACGCCTAAATATATGGCTACTAACCAAAAAAATTTGAGTTAGCACAATAATTGAATGGGAAACATAAGAAATAGGAAGTACAAAACAAATATTCCATTAACATAATTATTAGAACCCTTTACAAAAGTATTTCTTGATATGCATAAAATCATTAGAAATTAGATACTGATGGTAACACGCAAGTCCGCAGCAGCTAGAGGATTGAAGGATTTCAAAAGAATACTAAAGGGGATGCATGAATCATATAGATGCCTCAGTGCTAAGGAGAAAATGAAGTTAAGATGTCACCTTTTGAAAGAAGGCCTGAAGATGAAGCCGCCTAAAACTCATCCTCAACAGGAGCCTTCTCAATGTCCATCACCATTGACTCCTCATCAAAGGGCGTCATTCCTGCTTTTCCCTTATTTGGCCATGCATTGAAGTTCAAACCTGGCACTTCATAGGCTGATAAAAAAGGATAGGTCCAGGTTTGGATACGCCCACTCAACTTGAAAACAATAGCTAAGAAAGCCCTCTTTGAATTGATCGAAGGCCTTATTGCCAAGCCCCTTCTCTTCCTTCTGGAGAAGCGACCCGAGCTTTTTTACATAGGCATTAGCTTTAGCGTGAATTCCTTGATACACCTGTGTCACCTAGTAAAACTAATCCTTATGATCCATTCCACAATGAGCATCGTAGCTATGGATGAGCTTAAGTTGGCTTCATCTTGAATAGTCAATGAACCCAGTGTAGCAAGATAGCCCATCTGCAGAGTCACCTCCATGGCCCCTATTTTGTATTTGACAGCCTTTAGTAGAGAAATCAACTACTGGACCTCAGAAGTGGCTTAAATATCCTTTTCTTTAATCTTCCAAAATGACTCTGTTAACTCCTACAACTTTAAGTACAGATAACTGGAATGCACCTCCAACTTTTCCATGTTAGACTTTTTCTCATTTGGCTCATTTTCCAAGGCTTCCCTGACGGTCCTTCATTCAAATACTTCAAGTTCTCAACATGAGAAGTCAATTATGCATGCTTCTACCACAAGTAGTACTCCTCTCCCTGACAAAGAAGATGACATTGGCCTCCTCTAGATGAGACTGGTTAGTAACTTAACACGGACGTGCTCTGTATAGAAAGCACTAATGAATATACTTCAAGAAGACCGCATGCAATACTTATCAACTGGGAACCGTCTCCCCAAGTATGATGGGTAAAATGGTGCCTGTCCCTGAAGGTCTTCAACCCCTCCAAGGTACGATGGTTGATGTCCATCCAATCTTTCATCATTGACTCACACATACCTACCACCCATTAATGGTCGAACACATAGTCTAGTGTGATCCCCCTAAATGCCAGACTATTCCTTTGTTCCCAGCCACATTTAGGAACTAGGTTACGAAGCTGGAAAAGGTCATCTACCTTGGCCTCGGGACAGCTTCGATGGAAAGACCCTAACACTGCCCCAAGCTAACTTCTTAAGGCTGCATTATCCAGGACAAACCCCATAAGAATTATAGCAGTAGGAAGAGGATGGGAGTTGGGTGCCGCCTGTTTCTTGGACACCTCCTCAAGCACCTTCTACTTTTACAATGCCTCTTCCTTCTCCTTTTGCTTCTGGGACACTGCCCTAAGTGCCTTTTGGTTTTGGGAAACTACTGATGCCTTCAGGTCCATAGTAGGGGAGGGCCAACTCCTATTAGAATGCTTTGCTGAATAAGCTGGATGAAAAGACCTATAATTAGTACAGAATAACGTCAAACCTACAAAACTAATGTCGTAGAATGAAAAGCTATCAAAGCGAGCTATACCATCACTCCCACCTTAAAAGGCTTTAGCCCTTTTAGGAGCTGAAGCCTCTTAAGGTGGGAGTGATGGTATAGCTCGCTTTGACCACCGAAGAACATGGCCTCTTCTATGCTAGTTGGGCCTTCAAATGTTCAGGAGAAGACTTTGTTAGTTCTACCACTGGGGGTGCGGACTGGGAAGTTGGTGCTATATATGACTTCTCAGTAGCCCCCGACTCATGGGCCATATCAGCTGAAAGAATTTGAAGCTTACAGGCATTAGTTAGTCCATCGATGAAGCTCTTTCACTACTTCATGAACTCTTTGGCTTGATTACTTATCTATTAAAAAAGGAAGGACAGGGTTAGAATTATCCCAACAAACAAAAGCAAAGTGAATGAGCGCATGCACAAAGTACAACCTTTAAATTATGATGGCCTTTATTGGGCTAGAAAGGCTACTTCAAAAGAATCTATCAACTACCCCATCTACCCTAAAGCCCAGTTGGCGAGGTTCAACACACCTAAACAGGTTTGGTAGGCCCTACTAATCCCTACCCACCAAAGTGATGTCTCCCTGATCTCCGGGTAGTGAATAGGAATAGATGCATGAAGTTGTTCCTTACCACTGACTCCAACCATATTAGGAGCCCAGTGTATGCTTGGTGACCCTTGATGCCCTTGTACAATGAAGGCCTCTGGATTAAGCTTGTTGGGGCTCTAGGCAAACTCACAATAGAACCCCACACTGGCTTTCTCAATGTATAAAGAAAGTAGTCCTTCCACTCTACCCATGAGTCCTTGTAATAAATGAAGGCAAAGTCCCTCAGTTAATGGGGGTGATGTAGAAGCCAAATGTATCCTTCCTCAAATCCAGCATGTAAAACTAGAGGAAAACTTTTATCAAAAGTACACCATTGCCATCTTGCAACAGAGGATAAAGGCATTTATGTGCATAAAGGAGTTTAAGGTGAGTTGCAAAGGTGGCACCTGGTAATGCTCATAGAATTACTCAACCAGCAAGTGAAAGAGGAACAAAAGCCCTGCCTGCAACTAACCCATGAAGACCAAAGGACATTGGCCCTCTTATCACCCTTAGCAAGGCCTTTGTACTCTAATGCTTACTGCCGAATAAGGGTAGCCATGACCCCATTTGACCAAAATAATCTTCTGAGGTTCGTTGGTAGAGTTTCCTCAATGAGATATGTTATCGCACCCTTTAGTACTCCTAGATTGGGGGTGAATGAACCCTTTGAAGCATCAATGTCGTTAGAGGGATGAAAGGACCTAACTAGCAAAAAACCTGGAATATGACCTTGAAGATGCCATTTGGCCATGGAGAAGAGGTAAGGACTGCCACCAAAATGTGACGGATGGCAGAGGAACAAACAAAAACCAAAAACACCAGTGAACAAAACCCAAACTAAAGATATCAAATTATAATTGCATCTAACACGAAAATATGAAAGAAAAACCAAAATTTATTGCCTGATTATAAGCACTTATAAGAAGATAAGGATGGCGAAGGAAAGCTTCAGATGGAAGTAAGCCCTCAGGCACACAAGAAGCAAAAGCAGAAGGAAAAGATGAAGTGATAAGAATCAGTTAAATGGTGACAAAAAAAAGGGTAAAAAACCATACACTATATATAGAGGGACCACGACTCTTGGGTGACCTTCTTGGAAACCACCACCATCATTATGGTGGATTTTTAAGCCACTAAGAAAGGGAATGTGGTAAAAAGCAGTCACTGAAGACTCAAGCTGAATCATTTCCCTAAAAGAGCATTTAATAGGCATCATTTCATCTTCTCACCATATCATTAAACTCTACCACGAACAGTGAAGATAATGGAGTTATGAGAATTACATAAAAGATAATGACATGTGTACACCTTTATCAGGAAGTTGTTGGAAGAGGCATTGCACCCTTTTTAGGAACAATGTTGCATGAGAAGTAGAAGCAACATGATGGGAGAAAAAGGTCATACCCCATTATAAGAAAAATTAGGAAAAAAAAACACTCTGAGGGGTACAACACCATTTTGAATCCATTAAAAAACGTAGGACCTCGGCCCACATTTTTTTACAAGGAGAAGGAGTTATTAGTGGGGCATAGGCCTAACACAAGGCCCAAATGAACAATTCCATGATGGACAGATCGAAGACAAAAAGCCCAGCAGGTCAAAGGGGAAACTCACCCAGAATGTAAACATAACCACCAAAATTATGGGATAGGCTAAAGGATTTCCATCCCAAAGTGATTCATATGGATCTCCTCTCAGCTATATAAACCAGCTCCATTCAGCAATCCCAAGGTACTAGATTTTCAATGCACACTCTACTATTCCTCTCTACTTATTGGAAGTTGACTTGATCATCGAAGAGTTTCCACCCAGAAAAACATCTTGGAGCTCTGACATTGTTTTTGTGCACAGGATCTTTGTTAGCCATTTATTAAGCCTTTTGGCCAGGCCCGTGTGAACCCAGTGACTATCATAGAGAACTTAGCAAACTCACCAATTTCTCTACCTCACAATTGCCTCCATAAATCCAACTGCCTATTCTATGGCCCGTTAAGCCACTCACCTTTCTCATTTATTTTACATTCTTTATTACAACCAAGGGCAAAAAGTCTTGGGAAACTTTGTCTAAATAAAATTGCCCCACCCAAATATTTTTCCAAAAACTTATTATATTCCCATCTCCTAATTTCTAGTGAAAGGAAGATTGGAAATTAATCCTCATATCATCTAATTATTGGCCTATCTTTATAATGTTACCCTAGACTTGCCTTATAACTCTCCTACTCCTCTAATCCCCTATTCCCCAATCTCTTCCATAAAGTAATAATCGTTTTCCTCCATAACTCTTTCTTCTCACTTCTAAACCTCCACCATTGTTTACCTAACAATGCTTAGTTTTTCATCTTAAGCCTACTCAAATTCCCTTTATCCTTAACTACTAGAGCTTTATTCTAAGAAACCTATGTAATTTTTATATCCTTCTCATCAGCCCGAAAAGAAATATTAGATCTTAAACTCTTAAAAGAATGAAGGACACTCACCGAGGCATGAAAAATTGAAAAAAAAGTACAATGATAGATTGTCGAGCACTAACTTCAGTAGAGTAAGCCTTTTTCCTGGCAACAATAAATTAGACTTCCAGAGTTCAACTGGCAATTACATTTAACCAAGACCACCAGCCAAGAATTTATTTTGTTCTTATTTAAGTTGACCAAAAGCCCTAAGTACTTAAAGGGCAATTTATCTACCAAGCGTTTCAAAAATCCAGCAACTCTTTTTGCTTCTTCATCCTCCATCACAATGCCAATTAAATGGATTTTTCAACATATTAACTTTTAGGCCAGACACCATATGAAAAAATTTCAAAATCTGTTTTAGATTTCGTATATCTCTAGGTCCTAAGCACAAAAAAATAATAAGTCATCAACATATTGCAATTAAGATAATGTCATTCATGGGAACCCATTTCTTCCCCATTAAATAATTTCAGTGACTGCCCCTTGCATCATTACATTTAGACTTTCTACAACCAACAAGAATGGGAATGGAAAAAGATGGTCACCTTGCCTAATCCCCTTCTCCATGTGGGATTCTTTCGTAGGGACACTACTAGTAAATATTGATACCGTTGAAGTCTTTAAGTGACAACTGATCCATTTCCTCTGTTTATCTTTGAAACCCATTGAAGCAATAATTACATCCAAAAAATTCCAGTTGATAGAGTCAAAAGAACACTTAAAATCTTCCTTAAATATCATATCTTTCCTCTTTGATCTTTTACGAAAGTTCACCATTTTATTAGTAACTTGAAAACCATAAAAAATTTGTCTTCCTCTAAAAGTGTCATCTGACTTTCACTGATAACTTGATACAAGAAACATTTGAGCCTCTTTGCCAACAATTTTGCAATGATCTTGTAGATACTATCAATTAGACAGGTTACCTATAATCCTTAAAACTTTTTCTTGGGTACCAAAGTAGTGAAGCTTGAATTGCATCCTCTCTCAAGTTTGCCCATTGTTTCAAGACCTCAAACAAAATTACAAACATCTGATATATGATGTTCCAGTTTAATTAATAGAATATCAAAGTAAATCCATCAGAACCTGAGGTCTCAAGGCCTCTACACTTCTAAATTGTTGCTTTCACCTCTTCTTCAGTAACAGGTAACACAAGGTATTCATTCATTTTTACCAAAAGCTTTTTAAATTTGTTACCCTTGAAACCTAATCTTGAATAGCAAAATTCCTTAAATACGACTTTGGAAATCTTAAAAGCTTGCTTTTTAATCTGCATAGGATTTTTAATCTACTACCTATTTATGTTTATGCCTTTTATTCAATTGTTCCTAAGACAACTATATAAAACTGTGGAAATATTTAGAATTTTCATCACCTTCATTGATCCACTTTACTCTAGATTTGTACTTTTCGATAGCTTCTGTTATTCTTTTTTTCTCAAGAAGTTTGTTTGAAGCTTCCACATATGAAATTTTTTTGTCCTCATTTGCTCAGAGATTTTTTCTATATATGAAATTCTCCTTCACCTACCTTTATGGTATACCACTACTAAAAAAATTGGATATAGCGACAATCAAATTAGTGATAGTTGAAAATCATTGGTAAACTATGACAAAAAATAGTGACAGTAAAGTGTTAGTAAAAGCAACTATAGATATTTATAACGATTAGGCCATCGGTAATTGACGGACCCTAGTAATAGGTTGGCAGTCACTAAAGTTCACAGTGGCGTAGAATGAAATTTTCAATGCTAATTAGCCAATATCTAGTAATAGGCCAGTCATCACTAAAGTTCACACTGATGTAGCAACAGACTATCTGTCACCACTTTCCAAACTAGAGTGGCATGCATCCCGCTGCTAAAGCTCACAATGATGCAGCGATGGATGATTCATTGCAAATTGGCCAAACCCTAGCAACAGGTTGCTCATCACTAAAGTTCACCTCTTTCCAACAACAATTGAACCTACCTGTCCATCTCAGGCTAAGTGAGATCCTCATTGGTATGATCCTCAGGGTCTTACGATCAACTAAAACTTGTATAGGTTTAGATCTAAAATTTGTTCAAGATTAGGTACAAGGTTTTCTAGAATTATATACAAGGGGCTTTTGTTTTAGTTCTATAGGATAATTGATAGGGGAGTATTCTTCTAGCCTTTAGCTAGATCTTGTATTCCATAAATATTTTTATTCATACAAATCAATTTATTTTCATTGTTCAAAAAAAGAAAAACTAAAACTTGACACTATATCTTTAAGCGCTCTTGGACTATGATTGGATAGCAGATCAAAACAGTCACCATCCTAGATTGGCCTATGTTATCCTTGTTGGCCATATGCCTATTCCCTAGTGCACTAAGTGATAGGGCACTATGGATTGCTCTTCTATTGAAGCTCAATCTCATGTCATTGCTCTTACCACATGCAAACTTAATTTGCTCACATCTCTACTGCATGATCTTGGACTTTCTGCACTATAGTTGCATTTTTTTCATTATGAAAATATTGAAGCCATATATGTATGTGCAAATACAGTTTTTGGTTTGACAAAACCATTATCTAAAGCCCAGTTTCAATTATTTTGCTCCAAGATTAAAGTCTCTAAATGGATCCTATGTCTTATGAGGGTGTATTAGAGATAAATGACTTTCATTTTAATTATGTTTTTTGTATTTTATCATAATTTCTTAACATTTATCTCTTTGTAACTAAACTCATGTTGTGCTTTACATATTTAGCCATTGAGTGCAATGGAATCTATGGGGCTCTTCTTCTCCACTTCGTGTTCCATTAGAAAGCCCTTCCAAAGTAATGTTCTTTGCTTGGGAATCAGTTTGAGAAGGAATTCTAATGATTGATAATTTGAAGAAGAGGGAATTAATCCTTTTTTTTTTTTTTTTGTAATCAGAAGTATCTATACAAGTATAAGAATATGAGGAATTTTATGGTTAAAGGAATAGGGTACTGCCTACTTTTTCGAGACCTAAAAAGTCACAGGACCTGTATAACTAACATTTTATAGTTTAGTGGAGGCAGATTCAAACCCTTTGACCTCCACCTCGGTGTCCTAAGCCTAAACAACTCAAGTTGGGGTTTTACGACAAGATTAATCCTTTTGAATCGATGTATTTTTGTGGAAGGGGTGCTTTAGAAAGTGTTGCCATCTCCTGTTACATTTTCCATTGAGAGAGGTATAAAATGTTGCTTTATCTGTCATCGGAATTTCTTGGGCTGTTTGTAGCAATGTTGAAGGAGAATTGTGTGCTTGGATGCACCTTTGTCAGGATAGGAATAAAAGGAAGCTCTTCTGTTTCTTCCATTATCTCTTTTCTGGACAGTTTGGCAACAGAGCTTTTGAAGGAAGGGAGGTTTCTTTCGTCACTTTATAACGTGCGTGGGTACCAACAATTTCTTATCGGGTTAATAAGGAGATACATTTGAGAAATAGATTTGTTAGATACCATAGAATTTCTCTCTTGTAATTAACTTACTTGGCATTTTCTTGTCATCTTAATGATTTTTTTTACCAAAAAGATAAATAAATAAATAAATAAAAATTAATTTAGAAAAGTGAATACAAGTATGCCAGAACAAGGGACATTTACAAAAACCTCCTATTGTTTACCATAACTACATTTATCCATGTATATTAAAAAACATATACATACTTTTTTTTTTACTAAATTTAACAGGGAAAAATGCATAAACAACTATTTTAACTTTTTTTTTCCAAGCCTATACACCCATAACTTCTAGATATAACAAAATTAGCATCTTATCCAATTAATTCACCCTAACTGTTTTGATCCATCAATAGCCTAAATCAACAACAATAGCTTCAACTACTGTCTCGCCTTCATCATCGCGCCCATTTTCCATTCCAATTTCTGTTTCTCTTTCATCTCACTTTCTTTCTCAGTCCTTCATTTTGAATCTCTAAGTTAGACCTCCATGGATACTCGTTGCCGGCCCAAGCTGCAATAATCAATGCCTTAAGAAACAACACAAGCATCATGCCCAAGCTTGCGGAAGAAGAAAGTGAGCTGAGAAAGAAATAGAAATAATGGGTTGACCGTAGGTGAAAACGGAACAAAAAAAAGGCAACGATGATGGAGGCGGGGCAACAGCCAAAGCTACTATTTGTTAATTCAGGTGATTGGTGGATCAAAACAATTTGGGTTAATTAATTGGAGAAGATGCTAATTTATTAGATCCAAGGTGCATAGGCTCGGAAATTAAAAAAAAAAAGGTTGTTTATGTGTTTTTCTTTTTTCTCTTAACTAATAAATTGGCAAAATTAGCTAAAAAGGGGTAAGTGTATGTTTTTTTAATATATTGAGGATAAGCGTAGGTTAGGGTAAACATCGTGGTGAATTTTCGTAAATTTCCTGAAAAAACAAAGATGGGGACACCCATCCATTTCCCTTCTTCAGCCTGCCAGCCTACCCATACATTTGGCATGGAAAGAAAATGATTTGCCCAATCATTGCTGTACTTTATGTCTCACCCCAGCAGGATAGTCCTCCTGAAAGATAACTACTACCATTATTATCTAGTTAGCTACAAGTAAAGAATCCATATAAGTTACGAAATAAGCTTGTTAAATCTTACTTGCATATCCATCCGACACTTGCAAAATTATTGCCCCCATTTTTTGGCCTGTTATAAATGACAAAAGTGGCATGTAAGAAAGCCTTTCCTCTTTGCATTCTCTCCAAAAACTCCAGAGGCCCCAGATTTTAGTTTTAGGTGGTCAACCACCTTTCTTGGTGATTCGCCATCATGCCAACCAGGAAAATTGGTAGTTTTTTTAAAAAAAAAATATTTAGAATCATTTACAAGTAGACTAGTAGTTAAAGAAATTATATAAAGTCTACTATTATTTATTTTAATCTTCTCTTATATTCCTTCAATCCTATATTGTTTGCTCCATTTCATTTTTTTACTTAACATTGACTTATATTTATGTCTATTATTATTTGGTAAGAAATTTTAAAAAATTATGTTTAAAAACTATGATTCACCATCATGCCAACCAGGACAATTGGTAGTTTTTAAAAAAAATATATATTCAGAATCATTTACAAGTAGACTAGTAGTTAAAGGAATTATATAATGTCTACTATTATTTATTTTAGTCTTCTCTTATATTCCCCCTATCCCATATTGTTTGCTCTATTTCATTTTTTTACTTGACATTGACTTATATTTATTTCTATTATTATTTGATAAGAAATTTTAAAAAATTATGTTTAAAAACTATTATTCTTATAGTTTCTAAATATATTTTTTTAAAAATAGCAAATAATGATATAAATGTAGGTCAAATTCAAATTAAGAAACTGAAATAGAAGATAGTGATATATATACTCTGTCAAAACTTTCTAAAAGAGTTTCAATCAAATGATAGGCAAGATGCATGGTGGAAGCATGGTGCTAACCGATCAACAAGCAAACTTTCAAATCATTCACTCCGCTGCCAGCATTTGTTATAGCATTTTTATTATTTTGCTTGTTATTCATTTTTGTTGTTAATATCACCGGTTGTCCCTAAACTTTGCCTATTTTACTTACTCATCCTAAAACTATTAATTGCTATATTAATTGTCCACAAAATACTTAATTGTTATACTGTTGTTCAGCTGTTATATTAGTCATTAAAAATTGATAGAAATGGACGGGAAAATGGACAGTCAGCCCTAAAATTTAAAAAAAAATTCTTAGTCCTAGTACTTTATGATTTTCTATTTCATTACTAAAACTATCAAAACATATATACCCTTTTTAATTTCTCTCTTGATTTCTTGTAATTACTTTTCAAACTTTTTAAAATATAAAATCTTATGATTGTCACCACGTTCCTTTTTAATAGAAAAAGTTAATTAATAGTATCTCTTCTCTACAACTATTTTTTTCCTTTTTCTTTTTCTTTTTTTTCTGGAATGCTTAAGAACTTTTTCTTTTATTCTACATACCTAAAGGGTATCTTTCTGAAATTGCTCTAAGAATCGAAAAGAAGGTGAATGGTAATATTTCAGCCATTTTTGTTATAATATTTAGGTTAATTCATCATTTGCAAGTATAAACAAAAGGACAAATTTGACAAACAATACAAAAAAAAGGATGATTGAATTCTATTACAGTTGTAATCAACAACATAGCAGAGGACCTCAGGAGAGAATTTCTTTTACTTTATAATAAACAAGAAGTTCAAATTATAAGAAACTCAAACAATAGGTAATGCCCATACACAAATTTGGGGAAAAAAATTAAAGAAAAATAGCAGGATAAAGAAGAACATTCTCAACAATGTCTTGAAGGGATGAAAATATGGTATGTAAATTTCTTAAGTTCCTTTATGAATTATTCGTTAAATTCAAACATGAGAAGAAAGGTTTTTTTTAAAAAAAATAAGCAAAAGAAATAATAACCTTCAAAAAATGAAAAAGGAAAGAAAAATAAAGAAAAAAATATTAATGAAATGAACGTATAAAAATAATAGGAAAATTGAAGGAAATAAAGGATTAAAAAAATAAAAAATAAAAGAAAAAGGAGTGGTAAGGATGAGGCAGCATGAAAAATAAACAAGAAGAATAAAAGAAAAAAAAAAGCCTTCAAAAGAAAAAGACTTCAAAACTGAATCAAAAGAAAAAAAAAGATAAAAAATTTAAAAAACTATAATAAATATTTAATTAAAATTCAATTATAAAAATTTTAATAAAGCAAATTCAAGAAATTCATGCTTTATTAAAAGAAACCAAGAGAGAAATTAAAGAGAGTTTATGTATTTTCATAGTTTTATGATTGAACTAGAAAATCATAAAATCTTAGGACTTAGATATAAAAAGTTTTCCAAGTTTTAGGGCTGATTGTGTATTTCTCCCTCATTTTCATCACTTTTTAATGGCTGGTATAACACAGGATGACGGGTGCAACAATTAAATAGTTTAAGGATGATTGATGTAAAAATTGATAGTTTTGGGACAATTAAGTAAAATGAGAATAGTTTAGGGATGACTAGTAATATTAATACTTCAGTTTTTGGTGGTCTAAGTTTTACACTTAGTTTACCAATTGCTTTTTTGTCCCCACTTGATGTGGTGTGGTTGTTTTTTAGCATATTTGTTACAAAAATAGTATGTGTTTATGCCTGATGTCATATTGGGTTCGACTTATTAGGGTCCAGTATCAAGGCCCTGCCTATAAAAAAGAACCATCCCATGATGGCTGCTAATTAAGGAATGACTCCTACATATAGTGATGTTGGACAAAAAGAGGATTTTGATATGAAGAGAATCCCATATTTATTACATTCCTAAGGAGGCATGACAAAAACACCCAAACATGTATAAAAAATGAACCCCACAACATACAAAGTATGCACTACATATTGCCCAAGACCCTAAAGACTTCTACTATCAGCAAATGAGCTAACTTGACGGTTAGAGGATTTTCCCTAGAGATAACCTATGGGACCCTAACAATGTCTTTAATCATAGGATCCAAGTGATGGGTGTTAAAGTGAGGTATGTAATGAAAGACTATAGTGCTAAACTAAGGCAATTACTAGTTTATAAGTATCTAAATGTAGGTATACACGAAATGATTAGAAAGAGAGTAGGCAATAAACAAGATAATGTAATGGAAAGAGTGGTAAGCAAGCAACAAGAATAGTAAATGAAACCAAGATAAACTAATAAACTAACACTAAGACTTTTGTACTAGCACAAGCAACAACAATAACTCAAACTCAAGATAATTAATAAATAAAAACAACCTTCTAGGTAAAGGGCTATTGCCTCATAGATGGAAAAGCTTAGTACAAGTACATAGCATCCTTGGGTGAAAGTTTCTCTTTGTGCTCTCCTAGCTATCTCTAACTTAACAAAGACTCCTACCATGTGGCCAAGGACATTTTCATGCCTCAAGCATCACATACTAGTACATTAAGCACCAACCTCTTCCACCTAGGTGGCTCCAAGGACATTCTTATCCGTCATGGACTCCACTTCAGCCCATTCTAATAGTTATGGCCCATGGAAAGCTTTTTTGAGTTTTTCCATGAACACTTTGTGTGGTGTGTGTTTTGGTACCAATACAAATATACCAAGAGGATTAAACAAATAAATGGGTACTAGACATGCTAAAAACATTATTACTAGCAAATTTCAATCATACAATCCATAAGTCACCCAAACCCTAAAGGGTTCAAGTGGCTATTCACTCATGAACACAAATAAACAAATATAAGAGAAAGATGGAAGAGGAGACATGATAATGAAGAAAAGAAATGGAAGAAAATTGTACTAAATAGAATAAATCACCATGAAACATAGATAAATCATCCACTTGAGGCCTAAAGGTGAAGCCTTTACACTCTTTTTTGCCTCCAAGCTTCAATATGTTATATGCTTCTAAAACCTAAGTCTCCTTAGTTCTTAAAATTAAAGATGTTTATAACTTACATCCAAGTTTTATACACCTCAAACATCCAAATTGGCTTAGGGTCACTCTAGGCCAATTACAATAGTGGTTGGTGAAATATCTTGGACCAATAGCAAATGATGCCTAACTACTTAGAAAATTTAAAAGAAAATGGGTACCCATTATCATCTTGCATCTCATGGTGGCATAGTGGTAGTGGGAAAGCTCCAGAGGGTTGCTACATTTGAACCGCACACATTGGTGTTGCTGGGGTCCAACACTTAGGAGGCCGAATGAAGGGTGTAGCAACGTGATTTTTAGGAGTCGCCACCACAGTTTACCTAGGTCGATTGGATACCTGTTATGGTCTGTGATAGATTCTAAGATCGTGAGTCGGTTACGCTAAAATAACCTTATTAAAGCGCTCGAAAATTGGTACCATGGGGTTCGGTTTTACCTTTTCCTAAATCTTTATTTCTTAATCTAATCTTTGATTGAAAATAATTTTAATGAATTTTATTTAATTTAATTCCAAACCGTGAATCCTATCAGACCAACCGGATATGAAATCCTAGACGTCCTTGAAATCTCAGGACTTCATCAAATCCACCAAGAATTTGAAAGGAACATCTTGTTCAAAATCGTGAATCTTATCAGACCAATCGAATTCAAACGAATAATCGTCTTGAGATTTTATCAAATCACCAAAAACGGATATTTGAAGGTCTACTAAATATCTTGTAATTTACCTTAATTTAATCTCTTTCTAATCTCTAAGAATTTAAATTACCTAGCATAAAAAATAATTCTTCATATGTTATCAAATTTTAAGATGCATTATGAGTATTAAATAAAGAAAACAAAATCACACAATCCTAAAGTTAAAAGAAAATAAAGATAATTAAAGTGATTTAAGAAAAATAAAATAAAATAAAATAAAACACTTTAGGTTATATTCCTATGTTGATTTAATGACTACATTTAATGAATGACCAAACAAACAAATAAGAAAGAAACAAAAAAAAACAAATAAAGAAAAACTTGCTGTCAGTGACCGAAAGAGGTTAAGGATTGACTGGGTGGACGGTCGGGTTCGCGGGTCGCGATCCGGGTCACGATGGGATCGTATCTGATTCTCTTCTTCACCGACGACGGAGGAGCGGTTGGCGGCCTGGGCTTCACTCGTGGGCGGCTGTGTGGCTGGCGGCGGGATGGGCAGAGGACGACGACGACAAGGCTTGGAGCGAACGGGTGCGGGGGACTTTAGGAGACGGCGGCGCCTGGCACGGCGTGGAGGGCGACGGCGAGTGCAGCGGCGGCACAGCTGGGAAGCTAAAGCGCCGGCGATTGAGGAGGCAAAGCGTCGGCTGGAAAAAGGGAAGGCGAAGCGTCGGCGGCGGAGGGGGATAGGGGTGACGGCAGCGAGGGAGGAAGCTTAGGGTTTCTGGGAAGAAGGGAGGAGAGACTTGGGGCTAAGACTGCTGTTTAACCTTTTTTCACTGGAAGCTTAGGATTTTCGTTTTTCCTCCCTTTCTCTCGAAATCTGGACCCATATTTATACTAAATAGACTTTAAAACGTGATTAACACTGTTTTTAGAGTTTAAAATTCATCCAAATCAAATTTGAAGAAGTTTAAATCAATTAGGATGTAATCTGTTAAAAATACTAGTTTCAGTCCAACAAAACTCTTAATCTGCCTATCTGGCCCTAAATTCTGTGAGAATTTCAATTTGACCCAAAACTTTCAGGAATTGTCAGATTAGCCCAAAACTTTGCAAAAACCCCAGATTTTTTTCCTGAAATTTCATAAAATCGCCAGATTTAGCTCAAACTCTCTAAAATTGACAAATTTGCCCCAAACTTTCGAATTTTGCTCAAAACTTTCTAAAAATCATTTTTTCTTGCCAAACTTTTGTTTTTGCCCAAATTGACCCTACAAGACTTCTAGGACTCCAAATTAGTACCTAAACTAAACTAATTCCTACTCCTACCCTAAATAAACACTTTAAACTCCAAAAATCAACAATTACCTAAAAAGACCAAACTACCCCTGTAAAACCAAAATACTCCTAAACTAATTTTCCTAATCTAAAACTTAGAAAAAAGTCAGTGCCCGGATAAAATTGGGTGTCAACAAAGGGCTGCCATGAACAAGTCACCATTGTCCCCTCAAGATCCAATTTGAGTTAAAGCCCGTGTAGCCCTCAATGATGAACAACTAAAGGCCTTCTAGCATAATTTGTTTGAGAGGCTTAAGGCTAGCATTCAACAAGAAATCTAAATGGTGATTCCTTGGGAGTTAGAGGAAGTGGCTAAAAGTCACCCCGCACCAAAAGGGGGTAGTTCCCTTCTTAGGAATCTGCCACAAGGTCTTAGGCTTGCTTAAAAGCACTATAGTCAACTGATATCAACACAATTCTTTGGAGGCTGGATTAGATAAATGAGCGACTAAAGGCTGCAAATCCACCTTCTGAGCAAGCCCCTTCAATCGGCATGGACATTAGTTATCTACAGATTGAACAATTCTCTAATGAGTTCAACATTGCCCAAACATTTAAAAGGTTCCAAATGCCTATGATTGGCTTATATGACGGGCTCAAAGACCCCATGAATCATCTAGAAAGGTATGTACCATCTAATAGATTAGAAAGAGCTATAGATGTAGTTAGGTATAAGGCCTTTGGTTCCTCCCAAACAAGGGCCTCAACAAGTTGGCTTGAAACCAATGGGAGTGGCTTGTTTTGGTCATTCAAAGAATTTTTTACGACCTTTGTGCGGCACTTCCTCAAAAGCCGCCTCATTCCTAAGACGATCACCCATTTATTTAAAATTAGGGAAGTTAAGGATGAATCCCAGAGAGACTACATTAGACAGTTCAATGTAGAGGCAATCTTAGTATGAGATCTTTTCCCAAACTGCACTTATTGCCATCACCCAAGGATTGTTGTAAGAGTCGAGGATAGCATAGGATTTGTATGAGAATCATGTCTGCAATATTGATAAAATTTTTGGTCGGGTTATCAAATATATGCACATAGAAAAGCTCAATAAGCTCGACTCCCAAAAAAGCAGCTACCAATGGAGCAACATAAGCCTAAAAATGATGGACAACATCAAAGAAAATGCCTCAGTGGCCAAAGACCTCACATACCCTTTTGTGGGACTCTATAGCTAATATCTTATATACATTAAAAAGGAAGTGCATGATGACTAAGTATCCCCTACCTTTCCACCAAAGGCAACCTGCAATTTGAAAAAGTATTGCCACTACCATTAAGACCAAGGGCTTGATATGGAGGAATGCCCAGAATTGTGAGAAATTATAAAGGAGCTCCTCAACGAAGGAAAATAGAATGACTACATCACTTGCCCTCATTCTTTGTATAGACACATTGAACCACTTGTGCATTGTATAACTACTAAAAAAAAATTAAAGCTCTACTTCATCTTATCATATTTATTCTAGTCATCATTGTCAACAAAGCATAAGTCTTACTCCTACAATGCAATCCTTTTCTTTTATTTTCCCCTTTGAGGTTTAGTTGAAAGCACAATGAATCCTATAGGGTCTATAATTCTTTTTTTTTTTTTTTTTGTGATTGGGCATCTAGATGCGCATTATTCAGATTGAAAAAAAAAACAAAAGAACTGATTACATTCAGACAAAATGGTTTAGTTGCATTTGAGTTTGGTTTTGATTCAGACTTTCAGTTATTGGATCATATGCTTGAAATTAAATAAATTGGATAATAATAAATATTTTAATATTATCCATATTGACTGTATATATATATATAAAGTCATTTCCTGCTTAAGTGTTTATTATATGGTTGTGTTTGCTTTGCCGAACTAGGTTATTCACAAGATTGAATCTTTGTGTAGTAGTTTCTTTTGGAAAGGTGACATTAATTCTAAAGTTAAGCCAACCATTGCTTGGCATAAGATTACAATACCAAAGAATGAAGGAGGCTTGGGTGTAAAGCAGTTGGTTGCTTGGAATTAGTCCTTGATTTTTAGACTTTCCTAGGCAATCAACAAAAAGATTGATTCTCTTTGGGAGAGATGGGTTCACAGCTATCACTTAAAAAATAGACGTATTGGGCAGGTCAAGAAAATTTCTACTGATTCTGCTATTTGGTAAGATTTGGAGAAAATTAGAAATTTTGTTTGCTTGAAAATGGAATCAGTTGAGAGAGTTGTTGCCTTGATGAATGCTGCTGCTTCTAGTTCTAGTGTTCAGAAGCAGGTTTATGACCTTTTGCGTATTAAAAATGAGGCAGTGGGCTGGCACAAGTTATGTTGGGAGTCCATTGCTGCCCCTAAACATAATTTGCATTTGTGGAAAATTATGTAGGCTGGCTTGCCAGTTCAAGATCGAGTGAAAAAATGGGGCATTTGTCTAGCTAGCAGGTGTTATTTGTGTGGTGCAGCTAAGGAGTCTTTTGACCACCTTTTCTTCTCTTGCCCTATTTCTGTTAATGTCTGGAAGAAATTAGCAGCTTGGCTGGATATGAGATTAACTTGTGGCAGTGTGAGCAATTAGTGTGATTTTGTTTCTGAGTTGAGTGGAAAACATATAATTCAGCGAATCAAACGTGCTGCTTTCGCGGCCTTTCTTTACCATCTTTGGGTGGAGTGGAACCGTAGATGTCATGGTAAGAATGTGCGATCCATAGAGAGCATTGTTCTGAACATTTAATCTAATGTTTGTGTTAGATTGCTGAACGTGTCTATTTCTCGTTTGTCAGCTTCTAGATGGTGCCAACAATTACTGAGTTATTAGAATTTTACTGTATTAATTTTTTGTTGCACATGTGATATCAAATTTTTTTACATAAGCCAAAAAAGAAAAGTTATTTTCTGCCAATTTTAGACTATATGTTCTTTATTCTTCTTTAATTTTGGGCATGAGAGGTAAAATTTTTTAATATTTATCATATTTTTCTCATTTACCATGTGAATAAGTATTAGAAAGAAGAACTGAATAATCCAAACCGAATGAATCAAAATATAATTTGGACAGTTCAGGTCGTTTATTACATATAATTCGTATAATTTGGATGTACTTTGTATAAACCAAAAACCAATTAAATTATTATATTCAGATCAATTCCATACCAAATCCCTAATTGGTCAAGATCTCCAATTCTAGGTTAACTAAGAATATACGGATCTGTCGTTGAGAAAAGCTACGTCCAGGTAATCTTAGTGAAAGAGAATGGCTACAAAAAATAAAAATAAAAAACAAAAAACACTAAATCCGACTTTAGCTTCGTGTACCGAGGAAAAAAGTCTTTAATCATCTCACGATTTGAAAACATCCAAATGACAATCCACCCAACGTTGGCCTCATCGAACCTTTGTTGGTGCTAATTAAATTGGTAATTTGTCTAGTGTCCGATAACAAATTTTAATTTATAATGAGGTTAATAGAAACATGAATTTCTAGTTTTTCCTCGAAAATTACCAAGACAAGTCTTTTTCTAAGTAAAAACCAACAGGGTATTACAAGCCTATAAGAAATGGGTACATTCCAAATATAACAAAGACTATACATATATATATATATACGGAAATACATACATATGTGTGTGTACTGTAGATCACAAATCCAACATTGTGTACTGGATTGGTGGAAAAGGCTTGCTTGCAAACAAAATAACCTAGAGAGTTGTCTTGTCAAAAGTCTAACCACTTAGGCCAGTTTTGCAATTTGTTCATGAAGGGATAAAAGGGTGTTTCATTGCCTCCATCATTGAATCAACATGATCTTAACCCAATTAACATACAGACCATCATACCACATAATTATTTAGAATTTAAATTCTAACCTATGTAAGAGATTATTTCTCTTTGCAATTAGTAGCTGTGTTTAGGTTGGATGGGAGAGGATATAGAGTAGAATATATTATAAAATATCTCTTGTAACTCTTGATTACTCAAAAAAAAAAAAAAGACATAAACAGAATTGCATAGTTTAGGGCCCCTGACATTCGACTTAAAACTGGATAGCAAAGTATGACAGCTCTCGGTATATTTAGGACTTCAAATTATCTACTTTTTCACCTCTAATTTCAAAAATCTGCTCTTATTACTACCCACTCTTTTTCTTAACTGTTTTACATTTCTAGATAAGTAAACCAATAATTTAAGCCGTTTATTAATTATTTCTGTAAATTTAGTATTATTCAAATCAATGAAGGAGGCAATAGGGGGCTGGGGTGCCCCAAAATTTTTGCAAATTTTGTATATTATCCATTTATACATATAAAGATAAAGCTAAAAAAATCCATTATTCTACTATGGTATCCCTAATTTTTTTAATATTTTTAAAATGAAGTCTAGTTCCTAACTTAAAATCCTGTCTCTGTGAGTCAAATGGTTTTATGAAATTGAAAAAAAAAATTATGAATGATTTTTAGATAATAATCCTACTTACACGTATCTCTGGAAAAACGGCTTGCATGAAATTTGTATGCCAAGCGGCAAGCAGGACATGCTAAGAATTAAGAAAATTGAAAAGCTTTTATTTTTCCTTTTTCTTTTTGGTACATTGAAAGCCGAAAAGATTTACATGAATTACTAGGATTGGCATTGGTTAGCTACTGCAAGGTCATCCAACTTTCAATTTTAAATACCCCGGACTACTGAAATTTTTGAAGTGTGATTAGGTCACGGACAACAGACGTTACCGATAGATTTGAGCCATTAAAGTTTCACATACAGATGACCCAAATTCATTTGATGACATCAGTTGTACATAGTAATATAAGTTTTTGAAAAATTTTTGGTTCCATATTCTTGTGTGACATTGATTCAGGAAGAAAACTCTTTCAAAACCTAGTTACCGATTCAAAAACAAAAAACTTGAACTCGTACTCGAACTCGAAGCTTACTTAAGGGAAATGGCTTATTGCTAATCCATATCAAAACCCTTCACCTGGGTTGGGAAAGGGACATCACTTCTACACCTCTTGCCTGAGTTCGATTATTCACTCTCATTTTTTCCTGCTTCAAAAACATTTTATTTGTAGTCATAAATAATTCTGTGTATAGAAAAAAATTTGCTTTTATTTTATAATATGCATGTGAGATGAGGCTCCCCGGCTTGATCAACTGGGATATTTAAGCCTTTGAACTTAAACTTAGTCCAATTGAGCCCCTTAACTTGGTAAAATATATATGACGACCGACCAATTTGACGCAACATACTCATCACATTCAAAATGAAAGCTTAAGGCCCATTATCTCAGGTTGGGAACTCATTAAAATCACTTGGATTAGACATAAGCTGTATGGCAATGATAGTTGTAAATAATAGTGATTAGGGTCTAAAGATGGAATGTTGCTCTTCGAAAGCCCTCTAATTACTCTTCTGAAAAAAGAAAATTAACCTAGGGTGACTCCAATCAAGTTGGAAAGAGAATTAAGGTTTATAAATAATTTAAGAAATTCAGGATGTAATTCAACATTATTGAGGTCATGAGCTAAAGAAACCAGCTAATGAGACGCTACAACCACCAAGCAATAATCTAACTTCTCCATGTCACATAAAACCTGACGAACGAAACCTACTAGCAATCTCTCTTTGCTTGTTCTGGGGTTTTAAGCTGCAAATTACATTGATTTAAAAGAGGGTCATAAATTGCCAAATTCACCAAAATCTAAAGGGCAAGGAGGCAATTACCGGTTATATGCAGTTAAGGGGGTCGGCTATCCTACTTTACCAAGTTGAGGGACTAACTTGGACCCAGTTCAAGTTTACGGGGTTAAGTGTTCTAAAAAGTGCGTTTAGGTCAATTAGAACACCTTTCCAATTTTTTTTGCTCTTTTAGCGAGAAGACCACCTTAAAGCATGCTAAAAGTTTTACTCTCTGTCAGTTCCACTATTTAAAGGAACACCATCCTTTATGAGTTTTTTTTTTTTTTTGAAATATTTGGATTTAACACATGTAATAAAAACATAAAAAAGTATGTATTATTTTTATTAGTCACTTTATACGTATAAATCAAAAAATATTAAAAAAATAAAGATTAAAATGATAGTTTGAATAATAATTGGTAAATTAATTTATTAAAGATTAAATTGCATAAATAGTCTCTAACATTTAATTATCATTTCATTTTAATTTCTAACTTATTGAATGTTCTGTTTTGGTTCTAAACTAATTAAAATTATTTTTTTTCCATCACCAGATAAAATTCATTAACTCAAAATAATTGTCTAACACTAACTTTTGAAATTTTAATTTAAATATTTAGTAAATTTAAACATTTTAATATTTCATAGTAATTAAGCAATTTAAATTAGTAGAACAATTTAAATTAGTAGAATTTTCTTTTTGAATGAACATAAATTTAATTTTCAAATAAAAAAGTGATTTAAATTTTTTATTAACTATAAAAAAATTATTATATAGATTAAATTTATTATAAAATATGTACCGGATAGTTTCAATTATAATATAAAAAATTATTGTCAAACAAGTACTTTGAATTAACAAATTTCATCAGATGGGGACTAAAATAAAATATTTTTAATAGATTTAAGACTAAAATGAAATATTTTTAATAGATTTAAGAATATTCAATAGGTTAGAAATTAAAATGAAATAAAAATTAAAGGTTAGTGAGTATTCATGTAATTTACTCATTCATTAAATATAGACACATAGCAAACTGTAAAACGACCTAAAATATTAAATATTGTCGAAAATAAGGGACAAAGGGAGCACACTTTTCTAAATAAGTATTAAAACCTTGCTACTATATAAGCAATTGACCCTAAATTTGACAACTGGAAAATGGCCGATTACGAAGCTGAATCAGAATATAATTTTACTGTAACTGCTTGACATCAATTTTTTGAAATATAACTTAAATTGTTCAACAATTATTTTTTTCATAAACTTCAACTTATTTAAAATTTTTGACAGATAATAAACCATTTAAACAATTGGCTGTTTTCCCAATAAATTGAGTTTATATATCAACTCCTTTCCTTTAGTAGTATTTGTTTAATAGTCCTTCCGTTTCACAAAAACTGACACTTTTACTATTTATAATAATTAATTTATGATTTTATTTATTTTAAAATTTATTATAAAAATATGAATATTTTAGATGAAAATGAAATTTTAAAGATTAAAGTTTCTAAATATCATTTTTAAGAATTTTTTTCAATACATATTAATACTAATATGTTCAAGTCAAACTTTAATAAAAAAAGGTAAAATGGTCGGTTAATGCGAAACGGACATAACTGTCAATATTTTAACATGTTTTACGATTTGTATGAAAAAAGAAAAATTTTAACATTGAAATATTCTAGCATTGATACAATTCGTCAACAGAAACTTTAAACGGATATTTTTAAATCTCGGCTAAAATTTTAGCATTGATACATGTAGCTGAGTTTTAATTAGGAATTTAAGGTTATAGTGATGTTCAATATTTTTAAACTTCACCAAATTAGCCGCTCAACTAAAATTGACTATGAAAGCTTTCATCTTCTATTTTATCCTGTTAAAATAATTAAGCTCATGTTGTTAGAAAAACATAAATAAATTATTTTGTTTTTTCAACCATCCTCTCAAAATTATAATATATATAAACCAATCAATACTATTATTACCAATTGGAGAATTTTTAACTATAGATTCTAGAAACTCTCGATTCAATTTCACAATCAATTATCTGAGAATCAATAGTAATTCATCGTCTTCATCAATTGATAGGATGATTAGTCCTTATTCGACCAACACTATAACCTTAAATTCCTCAAAGTCAATAAACTCATTTGTGCCACTGTTGATATTGTTAATCATCCTTTGGCTCCTCAACTAGGTTGTCTAAGTGAAAATTGACTCAAATCCGAATTTCATCTAAATATAATGCAAAGCAAAATAGAAAAGAGACAAAAAGCCAAAACCCATAGCCAAACCTGCCAATTCTTAGGATGCAAAGAAATCCCCATCGTCTTATTGTCTTACACCCTCCACATGACTCACGGTGATAATCATTATTGATAGCCGAAGGGCTATTACCCTTGGAGGTCTCCCAAACTGGCTTGATGAGCACCACCCTCGGAAAGGTTACATGACCAACTTCGGGGAGGGGTGTCCTTCACCACCCTCGGGTTTTACAAACCTATCGACCTCAAAAAAGTAACTCCTCGTCCTCGGCAAAGGGAGAATGTCTCCGACGGGTCTCATTCCCAGAAAGGGTCTCGTTCCCCGAAAGGGTTTTGCAAAGATACAACAAAAATGGTTAAGGAGCCTCTAATAAAGAGACCTCGCACATGCCCCTGCCCTCTAGACAGAACGGCCTACGGCCAGCTGGGGATACCTATCTCCGAATGTACATACCACATCTAACCGAACACGTGTCATAATCTGAACGGCCTATGTCAAACAGCCTCCCCCCTTTTGCCCTCTTATAAATACTTGAGAGGGACCTTGGTAAGCACAGAGAACTCTAGCTATTCTCCCATTCTCTGCTCTTTACTACTCTTACCCTCACAAATACCGACTTGGGCATCGGAGGCTCCTCCCTCGGAAATACATTCTGAGGAGTCTCTAACCCCTGTTCTTCAAAGTCTTGCAAACACCTTCATACCAGAAGTCTCTCATTCAGGCACCTCCATACCGAAAGTCTCTCCCTCAGGAAAGAATGCCATACAACGAGGATGCCGCCGGGCATCATTTGGTGCCGTCTGTGGGAAATCCCTCTCAGGTCACCGTTGTTGAGACCCGGCATTCTAAGGATAAGGGATCCCAAAGTCCCAGTCCATGCCGGAAGCTCCAACAACGACTGAACAACCTGTGGTAAAAACTTCTTTGCTTAAGGATGAACGTCCTCTGATCGTCACGATGAGCTTTCTGAGGGACTTTCAACATTCTGCTATGGCTTAAATGACCTAACAACTCAACCAAAGGTGGTCACAACCACCTCCCATGGGAAGGGTGCCTTCTCCTAGCACCCGGTAAGAGAGGAGCCCAAAGTTACCCCGCCGGAGCTCCGGAAGCAGGGGCTTTCATGATAAGTCTTCAACGGAGCACGTACCCTCTAGAGGGCGTCGCATGGGAGAAACGATGTCAAAAGAACCTAGGACTTCCCACTGGCGAAGTCCCTCCCCGTACAGGAGGTCCCAATCCCTCTGCCGACGAAGTTACTCTCCGAAAAGGAAATGTTGCTCTCCGTTGCCAGCGACCACCAGACAGTAAGCGAAAGACAGTGCTACCACCCTCATGGAGAAGATCCTAGAGAGGTTGGAAAAAGTAGAAAGATAGATCTCCCGAAAGCCTGTTTGGTCGAGGTTGTCAGAGACATTCACCGGAGAAGAGTCACTTTTCATCCGTGCAGTGGTAGAGGCACCTATGCCGAGTGACTTTCAAGTACCGCGCTTGGAACATATGATAGACGCAGTGACCCCCAAGCTCACTTGACGAAGTATAGGCGCAGTATGGTGTTGCATGGATCTGATGATGCCACCCTCTACAAATGCTTCAAAGTCACCCTTTTAGGGCCCACAACTGCGTGGTATAACTCCCTGGCTCCAAGAACCATAATGTGTTTCCAGGAGTTATCTGCCACATTCACCCGGCAGTTCATTAGAAGTAGATTGACGGCAAAGATGCCCGTCCAAATGTTTGACAAAGCCTAAAAGAATGGGGAGACCATTCGGGACTATGTTGAGAGGTTCAATCGAGAAGCTCTGAGTATGCTCGACTTTCACCCCGAAATCTGCATCCTTGCAATGATCAGGGGACATCGGAGATATTCACAACTCTTCTATGAGTTCTCCAAAGATCCCCCTGACACCCTCGGTGAATTCTACCAAATGGAAAAACAGCACATGATGGCTAATGAACTGAGGATAGGAGGGCCGAAGTCTGATCACAATCATCTTGAGGGTCAGGGTCATCAACCTCGGTACCTAATAGAGGGTGGAGGCAGACCTCGAAAGCAAAGAGGGAAGAGGCCGGTGTCATTCACTCCTTTGAACACCACAAGGACGAACATACTCATTGCCATGGAAAGATAAGGGACTATGATCCAACGTCCGAAGGCCATGACCTCGGAGAATAAGAAGAACATGAAGAAGTTCTGCCAGTTTCACCGAGACCATGGGCACGACACCAAGGACTGCTTCCAGCTGAAAAAGTACATCGAATCTCTGATCAAGCAAGGGCAACTTCGGCGATACCTGTGGATGCCGTCCCCCAAAGGAAGAAAGGAAGAAGAAAGGAAAGGGGAAGATGAGGACTACGATTCTGACCAACGTTAGAACCGAAGTCCCAGAAAGCATCCACCACCTCCAGCGGGAGTAATCCAGACAATCACTACTGGGATACCCTCAGCCGAAAGAAAAAGGAAAGTCGGGGAAATCTCGATAATGAAGTTCGGAAACCCAGCGAACAAGCTTGTTTGGAAAGATGGGTCTACTATGAAGTTCCCTCATGATGACCCCTTTCTAATCATGGTAATGATAAGGAGTTGGGACATCAAAAGAGTGCTCATTGATGATGGTTCCAATGCCAACATTTTGTTCTCCCACCTGTTGCCGAACTTGGGCATCTCCAAGGGTGATCTCAAACCCGTTACTTCCCCTATGCTTGGTGTAGGTCCCTCCGAACTCCCTGTGCTCGGGTGGATCGACCTGCCCTTAATGCTAAGGGGAACTTCGGTCCAAGACAAGAAAGAACTCTTTGGCTCCACAATAACAAGGTTCATTGTCATAGATGTCCCTTCTTGATACAATGCCATCCACGGAAGGCAGATACAAGGAAATCTCCACATTCGTCCAGATGTGAAGTACTTAACAGTCATCTTCAGTGTGAAAGAAGAGGACGTAGAGATATTTATTGATCAAGCTGAGGTGAAGAAAGTCTTCGTGGAGGCAAGACAAAGTCCAATGAAAGTTCATGCGCAAATTTCAGAAGACAAGGGCATACTCGCTGAAGAGACAATAGGAGAAGGAGTAGGTGACTTCAAAAAAATAGAAATAGAGGATGTAGAACTTGTCCCGGGCCGTAGTACCCGAGTGAGGAAAAAACTAGCCAAAAGTGATAAGGAAAATATTGTATCTTTTCTGTTAATGAACAAAGATCTGTTTGCCTACTCTCCGAAGAACATGCCTGGAGTAGACCCTGGTATAATTCAACACTGTCTTAAAGTACGCCCGGAGGTAAAACCCGTTCGAAAAAAAAAAAATGCAACCTCTCAACATATAAGAACAACTTCATCAGAATTGAAGTCCAACAGTTAACGGAAGTAGGCGTAATAAGAGAAGTCAAGTACCCCAAATGGCTTGGCAATGTTGTTATCGCCACGAAGGAAGAGATTGATAAACTCCGAATATGCATCGACTTCCGAAATGTAAACGATGCCTATCCCAAGGATTCTTATCCTCTGCCACCTATAGATCAACTGGTGGATTCAACCGCTGAATATGGTCTGGTTAGCTTCCTCGACACCTTCAGTGGATACCACCAAATTTAGATGGATCCCGAAGACAAGAAGAAAACCGCCTTCATCACCGAAGTCGGGACCTACTACTACATCAGAATGCCCTTCGGCCTTAAGAATGCAGGGACAATGTACCCAGGGCTAATGAACAAGGTATTCAGCTCCTAAATTAGGAGAAATATGGAAGTATATGTCGATGATATGATAGTCAAGAGTAAGCAGTCTGGTAGTCATATCGTAGACTTGGAGGAAACATTCCACCAACTTCAGAAATTTAATATCCGTCTTAACCCTGAGAAGTGTGTGTTCAGGGTAACGGCCGAAAAGTTCCTCGGGTTCATGGTATCCGGGAGAGGTATCGATGCCAACCCATAAAAGCTCAAGGCCCTTCTAGGATTCCGAACTCTCACAACCACCAAGGATGTGCAAAGGCTTACCAGGAGAATCACAGCCCTTAGTAGATTCATCCCCAGATACGGGAATCGATGCCGACCATTCCTTAAAGTGTTTACCAGAGCAGCAAAAAATGAAGGTAACTTCGGTACCAAGGAACACCCTTGGACCTAAGATTTCCATAAGGCTTGAGAGGAGCTCAAAAGCTACCTAACCCGTATGCCGACACTCCGGCAGCCGTGGGAAGGAGAGCCCCTCACCCTCTACCTCGCCATCACTGAAAAGGCAGTAAGCTCGGTGCTAGTAAAGGAAGAAAGAGGAAAGCAATGGCCAGTGTATTATGTGAGTAAGTCCCTACATGGTACTGAAATTAGGTACCCTCTTCTGCAAAAAGCCATTTATGCCTTAGTACTGGCCAATAAAAGGCTGTGACCTTACTTCCAAGGGCACCCTATTATTGTCCAAAGTAACTTACCTCTTCGGGATTTCATGAGGAAAGTAAACCATTCGGAAAAACTGTCAAAGTGGTGCATTGAGTTCGGTGAGTACGACATCACCTACGAGCCAAGTAGGGCAATAAAAGCCCAAGCGTTGGTAGACTTCATCGCCGAGGTACATCAAACTGAAGGTAGTCCAGATGACCTCGGGAATAGCGAACTCGAGTGGACATTATTTGTCAATGATGCCTCAGGGTCCGAACACCAGGGAGTCAAAGCAATCTTCCGCTGGCCCGAAGGTACGGAAGCTATAAAGGCCATCAAATTCAGATTCAATATCACTAACAATGTCGCGGAATATGAAACCCTTATAGTAGGCTTGCGGCTGGCAAAAAGAGTTGGTGTAAGGAATCTAAAGGCACACAATGATTCTCAGTTGGTGGTACGACATGGCGAGGGACTACGGGGCAAAGGACCCAAACTTGGCAAAGTACCATGATCTCGTGAAAAATCTCGTGTAGGAGTTTGACACGGTGTATATAGAAAATGTACCTCGGCGAGATAATATGGAAACATATAGTTTGGCCAAATCAAAAGAGTCAACTGAAGTACTGTATCAACCAAGTATAGCAATAATGTGCATAACAACCTCGGGCCAAGGATGGAAAGATCTTATCAAGAAATACATCATAACTTTAGAACTACCCGAAGATTTTCTTGAAGCCGTGAAAGTGCGAAAATGCTCAGGAAGATACTTCCTGATAGGGGAAGAGTTATACCGACAAGGGTACGCAAGTCTGCTGCAGAGGTGCGCCAATGAAGAGGATGTGGAGACAGTCCTCAAAGAAGTCCATGAGAGGGTGAAAGACATACAAAGATGCCGCCGGGCAAGTCTCTCCCTCAGGCAAGAATGTCATACAACGAGAATGCCGCCGGGCATCAATTATCTCTAATAAACTACCTTTTAGTTTGAAAGAAATTATTTGCCCACTACAATATATTCAAATTTTACTTGGGTATTTATAGGATACATGCATGTTAACTGATCACTTTTCTTTCCAAAAGAAAAAAAAAAAAGTGAGACTTTAATAGACTCCCTGAACCCGCATTTTTTTTTGCAACATTTATTATTTTGGCGCCATCTAAAATCTTTATTTTATTATATTTTTCTTCAAATTATTATTTTAATACTCAATTTTATTTTTTAATTTTTTATTTATATATAAAGTTAAACGAAAAAATGTAGAAATAACACACAATTTTTTTTATTTTTTCTTAATTTTCATGTTAAATTTAAATGTTTCGAACAACCAACTATGTGAAATTTTTTATATCAATTTGAGTGCCTTCGTTTTTCGCTTGTTGGCACAATGAACTCCTAAAACGGTGGCCTTTTACTTGTTGGAAATGTACGAGAGAAGAATGGGACAGCGAGCCAGCTGGGAAAGGGACGTGGTGATGTGGCAGATTCAGCAAAGTTCGGTTACGACAGGTCAGAAAGGCCTTTTTTGGGTTCGAACTTCGAAATCTTCGGGGTAATAACAAATGGCTTCTCTAAGGTTCGGGTAACGAGTTCCTTGCTCCCCCAAATTTAGTAAGTGCACTTCGACACCACTTATAATTGGGAAAATTAAAAAAACTCCCCCGTGGTTTGATGTATCCTACACTTTACTACCTCTATTTTCAAAAACCTACACTTTACCCTCTGCTTTTTTTACAGTGTCTGACACTAACTTCTGAAACCCTACTTTAAGCTATCTAATAACCATGTTCTAATAATTTCAAAATTTTTAATATTTTTTTCATAGCTAATAAACATTTAAAAAATGTTGATATGTATTTACAGAGAAGAAAGTGCATTTACAGAAATGAAAAGCTGATAATCTAAAATATCTTTTAACTATAAAAAATATTATAGAAATCAAAATTACTGGAAGATGACTACCGTATAATTTAAATTACAGTTTCAAAAGTTTTTTATTGGATAGTGTTAAAAAAAAACAAAGACAAAGTGTAGGTTTTTAAAAATAAATTGGGCAAACTTTATGTTAGGGCAAACCGCAAAGGGTAATTGTAAGTTTCACCTTATAATTTCTAAATGCAAAAACCACCATTCTTCATGTTAAACCACGATGGCACAGTCCATTGTCAATTGAGGTGTTATTCAACAAAAAGAGTCCTTCCCATGAACTATTAGCTTAGATTCCTAAACGATCGAATGCCAATAGATGTCGGATAAGACTAATGGTTACTCACTTCCCAACAAAGATTTTTTACTAGCAAATCCTCTTCCTAATGATGATATTCGAATGACTTAAGGAGGAGGTTGGTACTATTGAGTTCATCCATACTTTGCTATTGGAGGTAAGTTCTTTAGACAAGTCAGAGCTTGTTTCTAAAATAGATTCTGAGAAGACTAGTCACATGGAAGATATAAAAGGGACTAGCCCAGATGTGGCTCTAAAAGAGCGACTAATATCTATTAGTGGGTATACACAGAGGCTCCAATTCAATCATCCAACCTAATAGAGCAGGAGGTCCCTAAGGGCTCATGGCCAATATCCTTTCATAACTCACTAGAGGCCATGGAAATGTCCGATCAATCTTTGGTCCAAAATCATTGTTGGGGCCCATCAATTTTTAGAAGTTTCGATTTGAGTACCATTAAAGGATGAAGTTGGAAGTCGTTATTGCAATCTAGAACTCCAATACAGGCACAACGGAGGCAGTGGTTGTCATGTATAACTCAACACCTTATACCAAAAAGATGCAAGTGATGTCGAAACTGACTCACAAGTGTGATAGTGAGCATATTCATCCATTTGGTTATGACTCAAGTCATGCATTAAAACAGCCAAGGCTACCCTATGAGCAAAAGGAAACGGGTCAATAAGGAAGGGCTTTGTTATGAGTAATTGTATTTTTGACCTTTGAAGAGGCTTTCCTCTCTACATCTACGTCTTATGTCTTATCTTGATTGGTGTTTTAAGATTCATTGCTTTGTTTCCAAACTTTTCTTTGAAAACTTTATGGTAAATAGTGATGAACTGCTACAAAAAAATGTTGAACAATCTCATGGATGACATCAACTTCAATTATCAAGTGTTCTTTCCACGAAAAGGCTTTTTCAGGTTTGAGATTCATTAAACCTAGGAGCCCAATAAGGATTATAAGCTTTAACTGTCGTGGTCTGGTTCACCCTACAACAGTTAATCATCTAATGAGCTTAGTAAGGGCAAATTGACCTCACTCTTCTACATCTTATGGAGACTAAGAAGGATGGAATCTTAGTAACAAATAAGCTTGTTTATCTTGGTTTTAGTAGTTTTGCTTCTGTAGATGCGATGAGGCGTAGTAAGGGTATATGGTTGCGATGGAATGTTGACATCCAATGTTGTGTTATTTATAAGGAACCCAACTTAGTCCTGTTACTTATTAAAGATACTAACGGATCGACATGCTATCTTGGTTGCTTTTATGGTCACTCATTCATTCAACATCAGCATAGTACTTGGGAGAACATGTTGTCAGTTCTCAAACAATATTCCTGATTGGAGATTTCACCAGGTTCAATCCTTACTAGAAAAAAGTAGAAGGAATGCTCATGTGGTGCTGGGGACAAAATGGCTTCAATCATTTATTGGCAGCCTACATTTAATTAGAGTCCCTATTAATGGTTCCTTGTATACTTGGTCCAATTTTTAGGAAGGGGAGGAAGCCGTCTATGAAGTTTTTGATTCTGTAATGAGTTATGGTTCCATCTATTCCCTTTAGTTAAGGTAACTAATTTGGCTATCTAGTGTTCCAATAACACCCCTTTGATCATGGATACTTCTCTACTTAATGTATTTCATCAACGACCTCAACGATTTGAAGTATTTAGGCTGAGAGATCACAAGTTTGAAAAGATAATTAAGTCTGTTTGGTCTTCCCCAGTGAGAGATTCTAAGATGTTCCAAGCTGCCTACAAATGTTCACAAATGGTTCCTATGCTTCGATAGTAGAACAAAACATCATTAGGTAATCTTCAACTTATAATTAACTCAGTAAAGCAACAATTGATTGAGAAGTAGAAAGGGCCGAATGTGTTAGCCAGTCATAAGCAAATTTCTTCTTTGAGAAAGAAACATATTTCTCTTTTCACATATGAAGACTACATGTGGGCCTAGAAATCTCATATCTCCTAGCTTGCCTTTGGGGAATAAAAATACTAGATTCTTCCGTATGGCTACCAGAAGCAGACATTTTAAAACTTGAATCTCAGCAATAAAACAAAGCAGGATACATGGATATACTCAGATGAGGACATTAGAGGCCATATCAAGTCCTACTTTGTTAGGTTGTTTAGTAATTACCCAGTGCCTCGAGAGGAAGCACAAAATAGATTATGTTCAGCTATATCAAGGAAATTATCAGCCCATCAATGTATGACCCTTTCTACTTCTTTTTCCATAGAAGAGATTAAATGTGCAGCTCTCAAGTAAGGAAGTTTGAAATCTCCTGGGCCGGATGATATTCCCCCTATTGTTTTCAAGAAATTTGAACATATAATAGGTGATTTAATTATAGAAGCAACTCTAGCTTTCCTCAATAGTTCCTCCTTCGCCAGATCAATCATACCTTTATCACTTTGATGCCTAAAACTTAAGACATTCAGATAATTGAGGATTAAATACCAAACAGTCTTTGCAACACTCTTTACAAAATTATTGCTAAGACTTTGGTCAACAGGCTTAAGCCAATAATGTCTAGCTTGATATCAGAGTATTAGCCTGCTTTTGTTCCCAAAAGAATTATTCAGGATAATATCACCATGGCCCATGAAATCTTCCATGCTTTCAAGGGTGTAAAGCAGTGCTTAAGTTGGATACTCGTAAAGTGTATGACACACTTTAATGGTCATTGAAAAGGTAATGACTATTATGAATTTCCCAACTAAATGGACTCAATTGATCAACCAATGTGTCTCAACTGTCTCCTACTTGGTCTTGGTTAACGGATGCACCATCGATTGGTTTTGTCCAGCGGTAGGTATTGGTCAAGGAGATCATTTCTCTCTCTCTCTCTCTCTCTATATATATATATATATAACTTTGTTTAGTCTTTGTACAGAAGCTTTCTCCAATTACATGTCTCAGCTCCAAAGGTTACAATTGCTTATTAGACTTAGAGCTAGTTGTAATGGCCTCGTTGTCAACTATACATTTTTTGCCAATGTCTATCTCACATTCTCCCAGCCTAATAAAGACTCAATCCAGGTCCTTCAGAATACAATGGCTTTATATTCTAGGGTAACGGGTTATGAAGTCAAAGTGGACATTTATTAAAAATGTTTCATTATCTCAATATCTAAAATTTTGATAGGTGGTCTTTTTTTCAAATCACTATAGGAATACTTCATTACCTAGGTACACCTTTATACTAGGATCTCTCTAAAAATGCAACATTTCATTTCATGGCAAGTAAGGTTAGAAGCCAGTTGGAAAATTGGAAATAGAGAATGCTCAACAATGTCGGGAGGCTTACTCTGATCCAATCCACATTATATTCAATCCCAATTTACATCATTTCAATTTTCAAAGTACCTGTTACTCTTTCAGCCTCTATCTAAAAAAATCTCATCAAATTTTGGTGGTCAGGTTCTAGTTATAAAAGAGGTATCCACCTCAAGTAGAAAGTGTTGTTAACGCTTCCAAAGGGACTTGGAGGTTTGGATATAAAGGACTTAAGATTATTCAACCAAGCACTATTGGGAAAAACATTCTCGAGGATTTTTACTAAAGATTAAATAGGCTGGTTTATAAGGTTCTCATAGCTAAATATGGGCCAGCTCACTTTATATGGTTAATGGAAGTTAATAGCTAAGCATCCCCAATTTAGAAAAGTTTGATATATGGAAAGGACATTTTTAAGGATTCTCACTAGTGAAAAATCGGTAATGGCTCTCCTATTTGGGTTTAGGAGAATCAATGGACCTAAAAAATAAGTGTTCAACAGTTAATCTCTCTTGCTCCCCATCTTGACTCTGGTTTAACACTTTGTGTAACAGATTTGGGCTTGCTAATGGTGAGGGGAGAAATTTGCGTTTGTTCAAACAGTTATTTTTAGAAGATATTGTCGAGCGTATTCTTACCATTTCTCCCCTTATTGCGCTTAAATGGAGTGATACTGTGCTTTGGAAAGGAAATTCCAGAAGCTTTTATACTACTAAGAATGGTTATTCTTGGCTTGTCATCCAGAGGTCTAACCATTTATTACTATCCTTAGGAGGCATGGTAGGATCTTTTCTAAACCAAGAATTCTCTAGAGTTATGAAGAGAGTGTGGGGATTATAATTGCCCAAAAAATTTAAGGACTTTTTGTGAAAGCGTCTTCTAAATGCCTTTCTGACAAGTAGTAACTTTTCCTTTTATGGTGGTCTTCAAAGCCAGATTTGTTACTAGTGTAATTCTGAAGAAGAGACATCATTTCATCTCTATTGGGGCTACTTCGGATATGCAGACATATGGGGTACTTTGCACTCATCCACCTTGAGATAACTCTATTTCCTTTAAGGTCCAGTTGAGTTATTTCCTAGCTTCCTCCGTTAAATGGTTCTTTGATTAGATCACTTATTTAGTCCTTACTCTTTAGATATTTGGCTAGGATGAAATAAGTGCATTTTTCATAATGCACCATTTGATTCGCGATCCTTGATAACCAGGAGAGAAGTAATTATTCAACGAATTTTTTCATCTAGAGATGTCCTATCCATGCAAAGGGTCTTTTGTACAAATTATGCCAACAACCAATTTCATCTATGGAGATCTAATAAGTTGTTGGCTCGAGACCAAAATTCTATAATATTTTTGGTTGACGGTGCATGGTGTGGATTACCAGTATTTGGTGCAGTTGCTTGGGTGTAGATGGGGTCAGACATTCCTTCTGAATATTATCAAAGGAAAGTGTGGTTAAACTGCTACTCGGCATTGGAAGCAGAACTAGAAGCTATATGGGGGGCAGTTCTTACAGCAAAGGCTTTTCTACAATATATTACTATCCTTTCAGATTACTTGCAAGTCATGGATGTTCTTTATAGCCGAAAGCCATTAGATCCAGCCTTGGTAAGCTTAGAGGTCTAGGTTGTTGATGAGATAGATAAGTTTAATCATTGTTCGTAAGTTATAGTTCCATGATAGCATGTTTCTCCGACACAAAACCTAGCAACCATTCTTTTCACTTAGACTATTTTTCCTAATTCTGAATATTAAAAAAAATATTGAAAAAAAAAGCATATTTTAGTCCTTAATTTAGAAAAATGAAAATTGACAGTTTGGTCACATAAGTTTTCATTATATCGTATTAAAAACATAAAATTAACTACAAAAAATTATATAAAACTTTTTATTTGGAAACAAAACAGTTCTTAGATATGACAAAACAAGTGATTGATCGGCTCACAAAGTTGAAAGACAAAAGGTTATATGGTTGTCCATATAGTTTTATAGGATTATGAAAGTCAAAGTCCATCTACATATTTCTTCTCTCTAGACCATTTTAATATATAATATCATGAGCTAAATAATGATCTCTAAAGAGGAATTTGTAATCTATCACTAGTTTATCATTTTGCTGCATTAGACACAAACATAATCTTAAGTTTTTTATGGAAAAAGTAAGAATAAAAATCCATACAGTATATATGAAATTAATAATAAAACTACTGACGATCTATAAACACCAAATAAAGGCTTCAATTCATGCTATAAGTAGCATATATATTTGCAATACCAAGTCAAGAAAGAAATTTTTAAGAATAATAGATGTAACCAAAGTATTCAAGTGTAAGAACATATGGAAAAAACCACTAAAGGCATTAATAGTCAAACTGTCAAAAGAAGTGATTGAATAGGTTCTCCATTTAGTGAACCCAATCGAACTTAAACCTGGACCCTGTGATAAAAAACAACTTTAAAGTCCTGGAAGCTGTCTATAAAGGGAAACCTTCAAATGATCAAGTTAGCTCCTATGTTGATAGTAGAAGTAGCTAGGGTTTAAGGTAGTATATAGTGCGTACCTTGTATGCTATGGCCCATAGGGTTCCTTTTAATGCATGTTTGGGTGTCCTACCATGGCCCTTTCAAAATGTAATTAATGTAAGTTCCTTTCAATATTGAAATCTTCCTTTTAACTAATATTGCTCTTAATGGGAGTCCTTCCTTAATTAAAAGCCATCATGGCCTAATTCTTTTTTATAGGTCAGACCCTGGTACTAGACCTAAATAGGTCACGCCCAGCTTGGTACGAACGTGTCCTTCTCCTTAAAAAAATGTGAGATTTAGGCTCCAACAATTCTCAAGGCCTGGGAACACTGAAACAATGCCTCGAAATGATGCCAATTGCCTAATGTAATGGCTGCCAAGGTTGAAATGATGCTTATTTAATGCTAGTAACACATCATTTGCATGCATGCAAGATTCTTAGCAGTCAATGGCCATATGGCAACTCACCATTAGCTCATTTGGTATGCTCATCATGATTGTGGATAGTCATGGGCTAGTGGTTAATGGGTTATGCAAGATGATAAGGCCCGGGGGGTCTATAAATATCCATTGTCTCCATCATCAACCCATCACCAATTCATTTCTTGTTCAGAAATTCTTCCTTTTGCTCATAGAGTTCTTTGTGCTCTCCACGTCATCCTACTTCACTCTATAGTTCTTCTACTGTAGCTTTCATAGCTCCATTGTACTCTTTACCTTGCTTTAATCAACGACTCAATCACTTAAGGTAATATTTCATCTTCTTTGCTAGTTTCTTGCATTCTTTACTTCTTTTTCTTCTTATATCACCATCAACAAACCTTTGGCCACAATTTCCTACACCAACAAATGGTACATTCCTATTCTCTTATTAGATGGCTCACAAATTGCCACAAGGAAGGTGACCACCAACACTCGATCTTAAAAGGCTAACAAGCTAGAGGCCTTAAGGCTGTGACTAGAAGAAGTGGTGTTTGTCTCCAACATGTTGTCAGTGGAAATGTTGATATAGGTTGAGGCTACATTGCCAAGGGCACTCTTAGGACTAAATTGCCTAAAAAAGTAAGTGGTTCCGTGTACCCCGTCTAGCTACAAGTTAGGCTTCATTTCCCCTTGCACCCATTTTTCTTCCTGCTTCTCAAACACTATAATATCCCTCATTCTCAACTTGCTACCAATTCTTTTATTCACATTAATACCTTTATCCGTGCCTGTCACATGGAAATGGTCACCCCCATCTTAGAGACTTTTTTGTATTTTTCTTCCCTTACCATCACTCTTAGCTGTGCTTCCTTCTATTTGGCCCCAATTCTTTGCAGTGGTAACCGTTCATTTACAAGTGATGAGGGCTATACGAGGGTCTTTTTAAGGCTCAAAAAGTAAAGTCAATGCCCCTTGTGGTAACTCACATTCCTCTAGCACCAACGGGGGAGGTGCCTGCCTTGGTACCAACACAAACCTTACAGTCAACTAATCCAGCCTCTGAAATACTACCTCATCCTGCTCCAGTGGTGATGCTGTTGTGAATCGTGATTGACTCAGAAGGCGTTAGACTAAATACCAAGGTCGAGCCAAGGCTTGTCTGGTGAAAATAAAAGGAACAGTTGGAGGAAGTTGGTATTGAGCTTTCAAAGGAGGGGTCAGTGGGACGGAAGGCGTTCCTTCTTGCCCAAAGCCAACTAGTAAGCTTACTTTGGCTATGGTCCCTTTGCTTTGGTTTATTTCTATCTTTGAAAGTTACTTATCTTTTTTGTATTTTTGGGTACCAAGAAATGCTTTACAACTTTTGAGGCCTGAAAAGGAAAAGGACGCAACCCTTGCCCAGGGTTGACTATATGAAAAGTCTCTTACTTTAAGGGGCATGGTTTTCTAGCTTAGGGGGCCTTCACCACAACCCCCTTCCCACAACAATTGATTAGATCAACACCCTACTTTCGACTAGCTTTAAAAGCTCTAAAAATCAAGCATCTCAAGGCTTTCTGAAGGTTAATGGTAAAAAGAGGGGTTACTAATGACATCTTTTTATACCCCCTTATAGGGTGATTCTCTAGAGGATCCATCCTTGAGGACACGCAAAACCTGCCTTGTAGAAGGCCTCAAGGATCACCACCACCTAGCACGCCTTCCATAGGAGATGACATTACATTAGGAAGCATAGTTTCCAGCCTTTTATAAGTATAATTTTTGTATTTTCTTTTGTTAATTTGGATATTCTCTATTTTATCATGATTTTGATAATTTCTTTTTCCTTTTTTCGTAGGCATCATTGGTCATATTTGGAGTGGCCAAGCGGAGCGCTTAAGTAAACTTCTTTTTTCGTAAAATGGTGTCCCTTATTCCAGATCTTTAGAAGGAGAAAAAATACCTTCTAAAGAAAATCCCATATTAAGAGACCGAAAGGGACGTGATGAAGATATAGGCTTGAAGAAGCTCCCTGAAGAGTAAAGTGAGAAGATTGAGCGGAAGGCCAAAACCGTTAAGTCTCAAAAGGAGAATATGGCTACTGCTAACGAGGAAATCGAGACCTTGTGAGTGGTCTTATGGAAGCTTAAGGAGAATGTGCATAAGATGGATACTGATGTTCAAAGCTAGTTACAAATCTTCATAAAGCACATCCCCTCACTCACTGAGTGAGTAATGAAGGTAATGGAGTTGTTAAAGAGGTCCGAAGACTTCTATTTAGGGGAGCTAGTAGAGCTTTAGACTAAAGGCAACTAAAAGGTTAATAAGTTTAAGCTCATCATCAAAAGGCTTGAGGATAGTAATGGCATCAATGCTCTGCACAAAAGTCTTACGAAGGCTGTTTAGCCTGTCATTTCTAAGTAGAAAGGGCGGAGCCTGATATGGACCTCTCCTTGAGAGCCGTGAGCCCCTTAAAATAGAGTTTAAGGCTTGGAAGACTATAGGGGCAAGCTAGATGTGCCCTCTACTAAAGAAGTCATCCTCATCAACTCCCTTAATAATGAAGCCAGGTGTAAAGATGAATTTTAGGCCCTTAGGTCCTTTGTGCTTCTCTTTGTACTAAGTGTTGAGAGTCCTTCATTCCTAAATATTGCTTTTTAAAGTAGGGCATCCTATGTCTAAATTCTCTCTGTTGGAAATATGCATCTTCCCTTAGCTTTTTTGGAAAATCTAAATTCATCTTGAGGCATTGTTTATTAGTTTATGGTCCAAAAAATTAAATTCTCAAAGATGTTTAGGTGACTTCTACTGGAATAAGAGCTTGCTGCATGGACCAGCATATTCCAATAGCACATTTGGCAATTCTTTGATCCATCCTTCTTTGGCAACATCTAACTTTTTATTTATCCCATCCTTTATGGTTTGGTTAGTCACCGTACAACGGTGGTGAAGTACAGCTTTATGCCCTTTTCTTCCATGAATTTCCTAACTTGCTCTTTGTTAAATTGCTTTTCATTGTCAATAAGAATGGCTCAATGACTTCCAAATTGATATACTACATTTTTCTATTGAAATTTCATGGCTTGAAAGCCAGTTATCTTGGCCAGAGGCTCAACTTTGACTATTTTGTGAAGTAATTTACTAATAATTTGGTACTTGAACTGTGCTGGGTGATAGGTAAAGCGCTAAAAAAATTTAAGCCTTAGATGGAAAAAGAATGAGAAGAGTCTAATTATGCGACTTTTGACAAAGGGACCCTTTGGATTATGGAATTAAACTGAAAGGGATGACATCATTGAACAAAATGTCTTGTATCTTTTCTAATAATGGGCTAGAAAAACCCTTGTCTTAGCACTTTGTGGGCCAATGTATCACACCTAAAACTGACCCAAGCCTAAGCATGCTTATTGTATCACCATGGGAGCATGACCAAGGCTAGATAGGACATTATCGCTATGTGTCCTGAAGCATGCTTCTATAGCGCCCTAGCGCTAAAGGGGCACACATGGGCGGCACGCTAGGGTGCTTGGAGCATGTGTCCCAGACACGAAAAAAGGCACATTAAGCGTGTGCTTATACTAGTGCCAGGACATAGCTAGTGCATAATGGACGTACACCCAGGACTCACCTTAGTAGGGTTACTGTTCCGTATGCTTACTCACTTGTAATGGTTAAATTATTAGTCTTGGTGCCTTTAAACCATAAAATAACTAAATTTTCCATTCATCCTTATGCATGACAACCAAAACTACTAGCTTCATGTTTACAAAACCATGAAAGTTTATCATGCTCAAAGAGGTTTCCGGCCCAATGAGGCCTACTAGTGCCCACCTTAGTCTATATTCTGGCAGAGCACCTTGGTTCCAATATATTTCTAATACATAGTCCTAGACACTATGACATTTTAAGTAAAGCGTGTTCCTACAGTTTTAGTAACTAAGTGCCTGCAAGCATTGAACTATAATTTCATGAGCTTGCTTCATAAAGACTCATAGTCTATCAATGTATATATATATATATATTGAGCAACAATATTAGGATTGCAAATCTATCTCAAAACTTGAAAATATAACAACTTGTATAACAAGTCAGTCACATAAAAATTTCCCTAAAATTCAAAAAAATAAGGCCTGAGTCTTTACAAATCAGTAAGGACCACATAACACAGCTAAATAGCCTATATCCTTGTCAAGTGCAAACATTTAACCTCCATGCTCCTGAAAATGAAAACACTGAAACACAAGATAGAACACATATACGTATCTTAATAAATAAAATAGGGTCAGCAAGCACAAACAATTCAATCAAGCACACAAACACACACGCCTCTAACACCAGCTAACCCTAGGCAGCCAACAGGGCCTGGCAAGCATAACTTTATTCTATATTCATTCATTAAGTCTCATTAATCCGTCTAACCTATTCAAATAGCTCTAGATTCAAGAATTAAGCTGGCCAACTTAGCCTTAAACCTTAATCCTAGCCCACACATAGCTAATTAACAAGAATCATAGTCACCCATAAGTGACCCTCACACCTAACAGCTTCTTAGGTTCATTTGACTACAAAGTCATCACCCAATAGCCTAGCACCTCATTGAACTTCCTATCATACACAGATTCAATATAAAGTGCTCATAGTTATCCTTACCCAAATTAATTCTCTTAGGAGCAGCTTCTTAAGCCTTAATCCCGAAGCTTCTTGATTCCTTGAGGTCGAAGCAACACACTACCGCACTATTTGGCTTCAATTTCCACTTTTTTCTTTACTAGATCGTTCAATTTGGCCTAAACCTAAAAGGAACTCTAAGAACAGCTCCAGAATTTCTAAAAATGAGTTTTAGTCAGGTTGTTTTTGCTTAATTAGAAAGTGGAACCATGCAATAATCTGGATTAGGACAAGTGGCATAAGAAAAGGTTCTAATACTAATTCGGGTACGCTTACTAATTTGCATGGGGCATTTAAGCCTTAGTTGACTAGAATTTGAGCAATGTTATCTCCCAAAGGTTTTATTTGATTGAGTCTTTTATTCCTCCAATGTATCAAACACATCACTTTCTTAAATCCTTCAAGTCCCCAAATTCCAGTTAGAACAAAACTTTACCTCCTTGCCAAGTAACACCTCAATCCCTCATTCTTAGGGTTCATATGCTCAAATTAAACCCTTCTAATCTTCTTCCCTCCAGCCTTAGGCCTATGTACAAGTTATGGTTATGACACAATGCCTCAGATTCAATATGGTTTCCATAGTCTTCTTAGTGAACTTCAGTAAGGGCCTAAAGCCCTTAGGCCATGGTGAGACATGTTTGTAGGGGTGATGCAAATTCCTTTATATACAATATTGTAATGAAGAAAATGAACCTTCCTAAATAGACCTTCAGGTGCCTATATTTTTTAGGGGTTCCATTCAGCTGTTTGATTTCCAAAAAGTGCCTAATTGGCCTTATCCAATTGTCATCCTCAAGGTTTCCTTATAGTTTGAGTAGGTGAATCAAAGGCTATGTCAATAATTATGTCAAGGCCCCTTTTTTGCCTTTGGATAAAGTGTTTGCCCTCGTATTCCCTGCCTTTAGCACATTTTTTATCTACACATGGTAAAATGACTTTATCAGTTCTTTACTGAACTTAAAGTACTTGCAAAGTGTGGGGTCTTTTATCCTTGTAGCCTCATTTTCTTGATTGACCATGAATTGTGAGTCGCTAAAAATCATCAGGCGTCATACCCCCACTTGGATAGTCATTTGGATTCCAACAATGAAGGCTTCATATTATACCACACTGTTGGCAATGAGGAATTGAAATCTTATTTTCAGCATTGCCTCCTTGTTAAGGAGTCCCCTGAGGATGAACATTGCTCCCTAAAAATCCTTTCTTGAGGCTCTATCGACGTCAAGCTATTAAGAAAGGTCATTATCTTGCTCTTTTTCACCCGAAGCATCTTTTGCTGGAGACATCTCAGCAACAAAGTTTTCCAATGCCCATGCTTTGATGGACTGATGTGGCTTGTAGAAAATATCGAAGTCTCTAAGCTCTATGTGCTATTTAGCTAGTCTACCTGATTGGTGGGGCTTCTCTAAGACATTTCTGATTAATGACCCTATCTTGATGACTATAAGTTAGGTTTAGAAGTATGGCCATAAATTCCTTGATGTTGTAATTAATGATAATATTGCTTTCCGAAGTATAGGATGCCTGCACACTGCTCATTGTGATCTTTTATTGATGTAGGAGATTAACCACTATTTTTTTCCTTCTTGCTTGACCAAGATTAACCCTTTCAATTACAAGCTTACAGCGAGGTACATGACTAAACGTCACTGAGCTGTGGCTACTTGAGTGTAGGTAAGCATCTCAAATAATCCTTGATTTGATGAAAGGCCTCATTGCACTTTTCAGTCCACTCAAACTTTGACTTCTTTTTTAGGATTTTGAAGAAAGGTTTGCACCTATCACCAAACGGGGAAATAAAGCAACTAAGTGTTGTTAGTCTTTATATTAGCCTATGGATATCTTTTTTATTCTTGGGGTTGGGTACGTTCAAGACAACATTAATTTTGTCTAGACTTGGATTGATCTGTCTTTTAAAGTCCATGAAGCCAAGGAATTTCCCTGCTCTGGCCCCAAAGAGGCATTTCTTGGGGTTGAGACGCATGTTGAATTAGTGCATTTGTTGAAAACTCTCTTTGAGGTCATTAATATGATGGCCAAGGGCCTTTCTTTCATGATCATGTCATCCATATAGATCTCCATGTTATGGTGCAATTGTTTTGTGAAGGTTTTACTCATCAACCTTTGGTAGGTGGTTCTGACACTCTTTAACCCTAAGGGCATTGGCTAATAGTAATATTTCACCTTTCCTATAGTGAAGGTAATATTTTTCCTCATTGTAAGGGCATATACAGATTTGATGATATTCGTTGAAAGCATTCATGAAAGTTAAGATCTTGAATAAATGAATTCAACAATTGAAATTTTTACCTTGGAAGAAAGATCTTTGCGAATATTTACAATACAGTCAAAGGCTAACTCCACCTCTTTTGATTCTTTATTAACAAGTAGTCTAAGATCATTTTCCCTTAGGGGCTCCTCCCACCTCTTGGGGTCACTTTGGTTTCGCTTGAGTGAGGACCCCTTAATGCTGGGCACATAATTACACCAAATCGATGTATGGTTAATAAAGATGGTGGCTCCTTGACAGGGGTCACAAAGGCCATCGTTAGCCATTTCATGTCTGGTCGTATATGAAATTGTACTTGTGTAGGCTTTTGAGGAAAGCAATTTAGGATAAAGGGACATTGAGGACCAGGAACTCTACTTTTTATGAATCGTAAATAGTGATCCTATCACTAGACCTTCCCATGAGTATCAGTGGTAACCTAACAATCCTTAATGTGAGGGCCTTGTTCTTCTCGGCCACAAAAGTTGACCCTGAAATGAGGGTCAATGTAGATCTTCTGACCCTGAAATTGTCCAAGAGAAACAAGAATAACATATTCAAATTGAGCCCTATGTCTAGATACATTCTTGCCATATCAAAGTTGTTAGTACGGGCCGTTATTAAAATTGAGTCCATGTGTGGGAAAATTATCTAAGAACCATCCACCCTGGTTAAGACATTTCCTAGGATCAACAACTTCCAGCTAGGTTATCTTCTGTGTTTGTCTCTTTTTATATGATGAGGACTTGCCATTAGTAACCATGTGGACAATCCCAACTGCTGGCCTCAGGTTTCTATAATCGTTTCTCCTGCTAGCTGAAACTTCGGTGCCGTGTACCTTCTCATCCCTTTGAACATCAAATTCCTCAAATCAGATCCATGGCTTTGCCAAACAATTTCACAAACATGAAGTAATAGATCTTGGTTATGAGGGAATCCTTTGTGATCACAATGTTGGTGTTCTTGATGTAATTGTGGGTAAAATTTGCATGGACATTTGAGAAATTGAGCTAAATCGGTGGTGATTTGCATCTGATAAACCCATCTAAAAATCATCGTAAAACCTGGGTGATTCCAATTTCTCAAGCAATTGGCGAGATTGGTGTCGTTGACAAATTCATAAATGAGATAGATAAAATTTTGAGAAATTGAAACATCTAGAAGGTTTATGTTGCTACTATGATGACTTCTATAAATGACTGACAATTTCTCACATAGATCTAGTGGGTGTGGGTTTGTGGCGTAGAGGCATTGCTTTAGTTTATGTTTGGACTTACACTTAGGAGAGGAGAAAGAAGTTTTCTTGGAAAAATTTAGGATGGGCAGGCAATGTTAGGCAGAGGAAAATGATTCAATAAGATAGAATATAGTACTAGTAATACTTTTTAGCTGGGAATCTAGAAGGTTTTCCGCAACAAAATCAAAGCTCCATGATTCAAAGAAACTAAGCGAGTGGCAGAAATTGTAAGTAAATTCAAATTAATAGTGTATAGTCTGTACTAAGTGTAAGTTATTCCCAGCCTTTTTTGTAATAGTTAGAGAATGGTTTAAAATGGTTTAGGATATTGGTAATATAACAATGGAAAAAGAAAAGGAAGATTTTGGGTAGATCAAATTATATAGTTGCCCATATCTTTTAATGGTTGATTAGATATTCAATTTAAAACAATAAAAATGGGTATAGATTTTTACTTTTTTTTTTTTGTAAAGAGGAAAAACCTCTTGCATACACAATATTTAAATCCTGGCCAATCATAAAAATTTTGAGTATCATATCAATTAGCCAATATGTCATTAGCAAGTCAGTCTATTATATCTATAACAGTAAGTATGTTTGTTATGAGGTCTAAGAAAATAATCCTTGCTCGACATAATTTTCATTGTTGCCATTGTTTGTTTTTTCTACAACTGACTTTAAATGAATCCCACCAACTAATTAACATACTAAGTAGTTGCCAGCACCTTGCTACGGGTATGGCTTGGCATTGGTTTTAAATATGAGAAATAGTTGTTTGCAGGTATGACTTGGAGTTAAAGTGCCTTGTTAAGAGCAGCATCTCTTTTACAAAATGTTAGTTCTAAATAAAGGTATTGCAGTTTGCTCTTCCACTTGATATCATTCATGCAATTTTTACCAATACATGAATTTAGCAACAAAGTACCAGTAATTTCTAAATTCATTTCTTGTAATTTGTTGCTAATTCATATACTTAACAATTTTTTTCTTTGGAAAGTAGTTTCTCTTACCATTCTTGCAATTTGTGACACATATTTTTGGCTAAAATTATTGGTAGCAAGTTTAGGCCAATTTATGCAGCACCAACAACTTCTTTGACTAAACTTACTGGTAACAATTTTAGGCCAATTTTTTATTGGTATTGAAAAAGAAAGAAAGAAAGGAAGGAAGTATTTGGTTTGGTAGCAATGTTGCCATTGTGAATTTGTGGTAATTAGTCTCTCCTTCTAGCTTTTTTCTCTATGGATAATTCAAATATTTTACATTGCTAATCATTGGTCTCTGTTCTTTTTGCTCGTTTTGCTCAACCAATCTTTGTTCCTTTTCCTGTCTCTGTTTCTCGTTCCAGTCTCACTCTTACTCGTGTTTCCTTTCTCATCATCCATCTTAATCTTTCTTTACATTGCCGCATTCTTTCAGCCATATTATTTCCATCAACTCCATTGGGGTGTTGTCTTCTACATAGAAATTAGGCAATAAAGAAAATGCATTAAAATTGAACAAAAAATTTACCATGTTTCATTAGAAAAGATGGATTTGTAAATCTTTGGTTGAATCGCTTATTTGAATTCTTCTGAGAAAGCCATTTATTCAATAATCAACATGCCCCCCTTGCCCCATATTCAAAGAGAGGGTATCGACGACTTTGAGGAGGGACTTTACACTTTTTTGGCCCAATCCGTTGGTTGTTCTTTGGGAGATTAACCTTCTCAATCCTCAAGAAATCAAATTCAATCCTTCTTCTTAATCCTAAAAAAAAAAAAATTGATCCATTGGCATTTCTAGATTACTCAAGGCAAACCACAACTTTTAATAACTTGAAGATCAAAGAAACACTAGGAGTGATAGATGAATAAAAAAATGCGGTTTGTGTTTAAAGTTCTCAGTCAAAAAATTTGCTTATACCAATTGCAAAAATAGAGATAAGTCAATGCAAAATTGGATAGGTTGCAATCATGCAATAAAGTGGTGCACAGGTGGCTATCAACGGATATGAGGCAATGCATCGTGATCCATGAATGCATGTGAGGGAAGACCTATAACCTAACAAAAAAACTTGGGGCCCTGTTTGTACCATGAGAAACATGTTGAGGTCTTCTATTGGACTTAACCCAAAAATCAAGAGTTTTATGTCATATAGGTGGCCAAAATTCCCCCATGCTCAAGCAAGACCATGTAAAATATTGAAACTAGATACAACTGTTTGTCAACATATGCTCCCCTACATACCATACCAAAGACAAAAGTATAAAAATAGTCAAACAATAGAAAAAAAAATATCAAAGAATATTAACTATCCAAATTTTTGCAAAGAGATGTAACTGTAATTATGAAATTCTCATGGGTCTAGATGAAGTAGAACAACATGTTAAGATCTTATCTTGTAAATAGACAAAAAATGTGACACAGGTGTCATAACTATAGGACAGGTGTCATGGTCCTATATTGGACATACCTGCATCGTTGAAAACTATGGAACCTTAAATGAAACAAAAAACAAAGCTGGAGGATGTAAGTTGGCATTAGACATCCAGCAAAAAACACGTGTCACCATCTCCTCTCTTACTTCTCCTGTCATGTATAATATAGATGGCTTGACTTTTTATTATCATCATATTTCCAAACCATTGTTGTTCAAGCATCATACTTGTAGTTTGAAAAGGCGATTCTCAACATAAACCACCACTTAACCCCCCCCCCCCCCCCCCCCCAAAAAGGAAATACGCTGATGCTAACCAAATTTATTTCAAGTGCTAAATTTGTCATAAATTGAAACACAGGTGTTTTCCTGTAGGTTTTGTGAAATTTATTTGACAGCGTGATTATGCCTCATCTCTTTCGTATCTAATTCGTTTTAATTTAAGTCAACTGATTTATTTATATTTTTATATCTTTTTTAATTAAAACCAATTTCATTTGAAAGCTAATATTATGTAGATACAACAATCAATCTGAAAATAAATTTTCATAATGTTGTTAAATTTTTATAAATTTTTTTTTAATTCTTTAAATTAGAAAAATAATTAGAAAAATAGTTATAAAAATTTAGCAAGATTAAAAAAATTATATTTTCAATAGATTATTACAACTACATAATATTAATTTTTAATTAAAATTAGTTAGTAGTAAAAAGGATGTAAGAATAAAAAAAATCATTTTAAAATTAATTAAATTAAGTTAAAAAAAATTGCGTGTAAGTTGGAGCAACCAAGTTGACAAAGCTTGAGGGCTTCTATTATATTTAGGCCTTATTTAAAAGTGAGTTGGAAAATGAATTTAAGCTGATTCAGATTAAAGCTTATTTATGACCCATTTTCAGATTCTTGTAAACCTTAACCTAAGCAAAATTTCAAGTCCGATGCTCAATTAAAACCAAGTTTGGCTTACCTTTTACTTGGCTCAATCAATTTTAGCTTATGTTCTTAATTTAATCGAACAATTCAAACTCAATCTAGTTCTATAAATTTCAAACATGTTGGTTTGTTCGCATTCTTTTCAGTTCAAATTCAAACAAAACATGAAAATCGATTTATATTTCAGACAGAAAATGCCCTACCTATTACCTAACACGCCTCCACTTATTTTTGAGAAATACTTATTCCCTATGTAAACTTCAGGAAAAGAGTGTAATTTAGCGGAAAACGCTTACTGTCTGTTCAAACTTCAAAAGGTTTACTTGCCCGCTATTTAGGTCCAAAGGTATGACCAGTGGAAGGTTCTAAATTTTCCCCCATCAGACAAAAAAAAAAAACCGCAGGCTCTTGAAGCGAGATTTGCAGAACCCGAAAGCGAAAACCAAACCAGAATCAGCTTTCTGCCATTGTTTCAGACTTGACCGTTCTGGGAAGCGGCATGGGAAAAGATCGGATTAAGTGTTTGACCTGCCTTTCCCCAATCTAATCGTACCCATTTTGACCATTCCCCTCCTCTATCCCTCTATAAATTAAAACCCAGATTCCCATTCCACGCCCCCAAGTTTTTTTGTTTTCTTACAATCCACTCCAATAATGGAGATCCTCAGCTGGTGCTCCCTCGCTCCCTACCTCGCCATAGCTGTCGCCATTTTTGTTGTCCTTGAACAGATCTCCTACCTCAGCCGCAAGCGCCATGCTCCCGGCCCCTCCCTCGTCGTCCCGTTCCTGGGTAACGCCGTCTCCCTTGTCCGCCAGCCCACTCAATTCTGGGACCTCCAGTCCTCTGTCGCCGCCTCCTCCGGTTTCTCAGCTAACTACATCATCGGCCGGTTCGTTCTCTTCATTCGCAGCTCTGAGCTTTCTCACAAAATCTTTGCCAACGTCCGTCCCGACGCCTTCCACCTCATCGGCCACCCCTTCGGGAAGAAGCTTTTCGGAGAGCACAATCTTATCTATATGTTTGGGCAGGACCACAAGGACCTCCGTGCGCGCATCGCACCCAATTTTACCCCCAAAGCCCTCTCCACCTACACCGCTCTCCAGCAGATCATCATTCTCCGACATTTGATGCGCTGGGAGAAACTCGAGAATGAATCCGGGTCGGCTTCTTCTCTCTCGCTCCGGCTCTTGGTCCGGGAGTTGAACTTGGAAACTTCTCAGACTGTGTTCGTGGGCAAGTATTTGTCCGGCGAGGCTCGCGGGAGGTTCCGGGAGGATTATAATTTGTTCAACAATGGATTGATGAAGCTCCCGATTGACCTCCCTGGATTCGCTTTCAGGAACGCCCGATTGGCCGTCGAGCGGCTGGTACAGTCTCTGTCTTCTTGCGCGAAACAGAGCAAGAAAAATATGTCCACCGGGGAAGAGCCTTCGTGTTTGATCGACTTCTGGATGGCAGAGACCTTAAGAGAAATGGCGGAGTCCGGTGGGTCGCTGCCGCCTCACTCGTCGGATAGGGAAATTGGCAGCTACCTCTTTGACTTTCTCTTCGCAGCCCAAGACGCCTCCACTTCCTCGCTTCTCTGGGCGGTGACGCTCCTGGAGTCACACCCGGACGTGCTCCGGCGGGTCAGGGAGGAAGTGGCAGGAATATGGTCGCCGGAGTCGGACAAGCTGATCACGGCAGAGATGCTCAGAGAGATGAAGTACACGCAGGCAGTGGCGCGTGAGGTGGTGAGATACCGAGCACCGGCGACACTTGTGCCGCACATTGCGGCGACGGACTTCCCGTTGACGGAGACGTACACGATCCCGAAGGGCACGATCGTGTTCCCGTCGGTGTACGAGTCGTCGTTCCAAGGATTCACCGCGGCGGACAGGTTTGACCCGGACCGGTTCTCGGATGACCGCCAAGAGGACGTCGTGTTCAAGAGGAACTTTCTGGCCTTCGGCGCGGGGGCCCACCAGTGTGTCGGTCAACGTTACGCCCTCAACCACCTGGTGCTCTTCATCGCCATGTTTGTCACGCTGCTAGATTTCCGGCGGGACAGGACGGACGGCTGTGATGACATCGTGTACGTCCCCACGATTTGTCCCAAGGACGGGTGCAAGGTCTTCCTCAATCGGCGCTGCGCACGGTATCCTAACCTCTCCCTCAGCTAATAGACGGAAATGCCCTTGCTTTTAATTTGATTTGAATTAGTTTGTTTTTTTTTTTTAACTTGTTTCGGGGGGGGTCTCTGGGTTGGAATTTGGGTGTCAATTCATGTTCCTTGGGGTTGGATTCGTTAAGCAATGTGTTGTATTTTTTGGATTCTTGAATTGTTTTATTATGATTTTTTAGTTCTTATTTAAATGCTGGGAAGTTTGTATAGAAAAAGTTCAATATCATTGGAGGATTTGTTAATTAATTTAGTGGAAAAGAATTGTGTGGAGCCATTGTTTGGTCGATAATTGGGTCAGTGTTGGGCCTTCAATAAAAGAACGTTCTCAAATAAGTTTGTTTTTTTTCTTCACTTATTTCATTGGTGGACAAAATCTTCTCTAATTAATTTGCTGGTTCCCGGCAGTAAGGTCAATAATGATTTAAAAACATGCAATAATTAACGATAATAAACTATGTTTGCGTCACGAAATAAAAATAACATAGAAAGAATACAGTTGAACATGGAATGGAAATATGTTGGCTTGAGAAAATTTTCACCCAATTTGTTTTAACTTAAGTTAATTAAATTTTAAATTACTTATTTTTATTCTTATATTTTTTTACTTAGAATTAATTTTAATTAAAGGCCAACATTATATAGGTGCAATAATCCATTAAAAACACTTTTTGTAATCTTACTAAATTTTTATAAATTTTTCTAGTTTTAGGCATTTAAAAAGAAAATTTCATAAAAATTTAACATCATAAGAATTTACTTTCAAATAAATTATTTCATATACATAATATTGAATTTCAAATAAAATTGATTTCAGATAATAAAATATTAAAGTAAAAGTAAACCAGTCGATTTAAGTTAAAACGAATTGACCGTTCATTTTTAACCATTTCATTTGTTTGGTAAAGCTACATAATTTCAAATTTTTATTTTCCACTTGGCATGTGGTTAGGTTTGTAAATATGGTATGGGAATAGCCTAGAGTTATAAGAAAAAAAAAAACCTAACCTTACACCCTGTTACAACTATGAATCATCAAATCATTATAAACTGTGAGTTTTTTTAAATATATTCATAATCATCTTATAAGTTTACAATTAGATAAATATACTATTATAGTAATTAAAAAAATAAGCATGTCAACATTTTTAGAACCAAAATGGCAACTAAACAAGCTTTTGTAAGACATGTAGGAAATGAGGAGATTATGATTAGAACCATAGACCTCCTTCATATCTCGCAGAGCCCATAACCATTAGGCCAAAGGACCAGAGATAATTGTGATTTAAGTATTGTTTTAAAGATAACAACTATTACCTCTTAGAAAAAAAATATGAAAATCTATTTTCAAAATTATGATCTAAAAAAAACAACATAACATTTTGGGAAACAAGTGCAAATTTACTACTGATTTATTGGCCATTGACCAATTTTACTATTGAACTTTTTTCTTCATTTGAAATTTACCATCCATATTTACTGTTGGAACAAGTTTACCACTATTGTTTTGGCTATAGAGTAATTTTGCAATTGATGTTTTTTTTTTTTTTGTCACAAATTTGCCACTGACATTTTTAAAGAACAGTGGTAAAATTACTGCAACAGAAAAAATAGATGATAAATTTTTGACAAAAAAAAAGTTTGATGACAAAATCACCCTATAGCCAATATGTCAGTAGTAAATTTCCACCTTTTCTCTTACATTTTTGTATAGTTAAACTTAAAAGCATAAAAGATGTTTACTAAGGGTCCTTGGCATTAGATTCCTCAAGAGAATATTACAAATGACATTAGCTGTAATTAATGTAGCAAAAGCACATCCAATTTCCCTTTGTTTTTTTCTAAATTAAGTGATGGAAAAAGCTGAAGAGTAAGTGTGCATTTATACCAATATAAAGCTTATATTTGTTTACAACCTTTAATTATTTTTTATTTATTGCAAAAAATAAAAATAATCAAACAATCAATGGAATATTCTAATCATAAAGATCATATACAAAAGGGAAAATTACCAACCCCCAAGGTATAGGCTAACCTACACTTGTGTCTTTCTATTTCAAATACATGCATTTACCCCTTATAAAACAAACACCGTGACTTACCGTTACAGAAAAAAAGAGCAAACGCCTAACTTTGTCCTCCTAGCTTCCTTTTTTAGAATCTTTACCCCCAAATATGCCTCAATACAAATCACTCTGGAAAACAAATTAGATGCTTCAATTAAAAGTTAGAAAAATGAAAAACAAATTAGTAGCTGAAGTGGCAAAACAATTCTGACAACCTCATCGATCTCTCCCCCTCATTAATCGCTCCCACTTCATCAACCCTTACAAAATCTCCATCCTCGATCGATGAATCGACCGGATATTATAGTCGACATCGGTTGTGGGAATTGAGAGGCGAAATTCGAAGGTCTGGAGGTTGCGAAAACCGGCGTATTCTCTACCTGACTTCAGTGACGGATGCAAGTCGGCTCCGAATCGCCTGCTCCTCCTTCGATGAATTTGGCGACGCCTTGAATGGATCTTCATTCATTGACGTCACAGAGCTCAACACGTTTCGGGAAAATCGAGCATGCTCAGGGACAGGGGCTTTCTTTGGTGAGATTCCAGCGGCATCAGCGTTGAATCTTTCTCACTTTTGGTCCTCTCTTCATGAATCAGCCACGGCCGTATCTTCCTCTACCCTCTCCAAATCTCTGTAGCCATACGAGGAGGAATATTTGGCTACATCCATCGTCATGTGGTTTCTAATTGGAATTGGGAATTCAAGTAAGGGATTGGGTTGAGGAACTACAAGCGATTTGTTAAAAAATTTGGGTTGAAGAATCGGCTGGATGACCAAAACTGTTGCGGATTGGGTTTGTCTAATTTTGTTTCAAATTGGAATTCAAGTGTGAGGCAGTTTTTTTTAAGGAAGGGGCCTAATTTGTTAGATGTAAAAGTTGGGGGGAAAATATTCTATGGAAGAATGCTAAGAGGGTAAAACAAAGTTATTCCCTTTTTTTTTCCGTATTAACATCATTAACAAAGTTAAATTAAGTTAAATTTCAAGAAGGTGACTGTAGGTATTTGCAACAGAAGGGATACAAATATAGGTTTGGGTATACCTCAAGGGGAGTTTTGGTAATTTTTCCAAACTTGATTCAATTTATGCATTATTATAATTCTTCTCGTAAAATTGAAATTTTTACAACTTATCAATAAAAATGGAGTAAATAACACCTATTGTCTTTAAACTAATACCTATGTTGCTAAATTATCCCACAACTACAAATTATTACATTGTCCTTCCTGCAACTATGACATTTGTTGCAACTACATCCTACCCTTTCCTAGGAAAGTTAAAAAGTGACGGAAATGACTTTTGGGAGGAGGAAAACCACACGGTCAACCCTAAAAGTTAGTAAACTTTACTAATTGAATTCTAAAATTTTATAATTTTTTAATTCTGTCAGAGCGATTGAAGATTCCACCACTGTAAAGGTAAAGCTAATGCTGGACACAAATGAAGCATTTTGTCTTTAGTAGCCCCAAATATGGTGGTGACACGTCGTTAGGGGTGAAAAAGGGCCAGACTTTTTTCAGGTAGCTTGAGCTCGAGCTCAAGTTAAGCCATTTTGAGTCGGGCCTATTCGAGCTCAAGCCGAAAATGGGCTCAAATGTTTTTAGGGCTTGAGCTCGAGCCTGAGCAAACCTGGCCCAAAAGCTCGCAGATCTAACAGGTCCCTTTTATCTTTTTTTTTTTTCCATTAGGCCCTAAACCCTTCCGTTATTCCCTTAGTCTCCCAAGCCTCGATTAAATCCCATTCCCACCCACACCCAAAGCCAAAACCAAGAGCCCCCTACACCGTCAGCCACCATATCGTCGGCCACCATTGATGACAAGAGCAGAAGATCAATGCCACCACCACCGTCGACAACAGCCCCACCCGACAAGATTGTCTCTTTGGATTTCGGCACATCGCACTCCTTCCGATTGCTCGATTTATCTAGCTATGCTCTTGAATCTACGTCGGCGCTCAACTGCACCCACCCAATCGACTATTGCCCAATCCCACCACCACCGACAATAGCCCACCCAAGATCCGGTAACGATAGCCCGCACTACTGCCGACAATAGCCCCACCCAAGATTGATGACGCCAACATTGATGCTCCAAGCAGATGCCGGAAACCCAGATCGGTAGCTAAAGGATGGACTACGATGAATCTAATGTCAAATTGAGGGAGATGATGCCTCATTTATGAAGAACACAAAATCAAGGTAGAACCGCATACAACTAGAAACTTTGGGATAGGTTCTCTATTTTTCCCTTCTCAGGTTATCATTGTAAGAAAAATTATAGATTTAGTCCTCATTTTTACAAAGCTGTAGTTAAGGTACTAAAGATTTGTGGGTCATTTCATTGGCTTTCGAACCGAGCTCGAGCCTGCTTTGAGGCGAGCTCCACCCTAAAAAATTGCTCGAGCCCGAGTAATACCGAATAGTGAAGGGGGCAAACTCAAGCTTAGTGGGCTTGAGCTCGGCCCAGCCCATTTTCACCCCTATCTGTCATGGGAAATCTTACTTTCTCAATTGCCCAATAATTAAGGATGCAAATACTTAGGAAAATAATCAATAAATAATTCGTACGAAAATTTTACTAACATGCAAACTATATATGTTTAGATACGAAAATAAACTTAATTGGTTCAATTTTTTTTTTTCAAAATTCAATCAAATTTTAATATATAATTTTTTTAAAAAAAATTGTACATTTATTGGTATAGCCAAAATGACACGTATCATCCCTAAATTATTCCAATGTTACTTAATTATCCCAGAACAATGAATTGCTACATCAGTCATCATCAAACTACCAATTGTTACACTTGTTGTTCTACTATTATACTAGGCCTTAAAAAGTGATATAAGTTAGTGAAAATTGTACGGCCAGTGCTAATACTTGAAAAAAAATTTAAGTTAAGTCCTAAACTTTTTTATTGAAAATTTTTAAGTCTTTTTATTTTTTAAGGATTTTTTAATCTTTTTTTCTTCTTGCTTCTTAAGAATTTTTTTGTTTATTTACTCAAAAACCTATATTAATCATTACTATGATTTATGGGACATTTTTCAATTTTCAAAAGCAATAAATACAATCAACAGAAAATAAGGAGGTGAATAATTCGAAGTAATAGTCCTTAGTGGGAATCAATTTCCTCAACACAAACTCACCCATTCCACTCTTTCTTTCGTGGCTTTTTTTCTCTTTGGATTCTTCTTCTTACCGCTCTTATTGTATTTCTTTTGCCTTCGAGTTTCCAATTTCGAGCTTGACTTTTTTATTTTTTTCCTTTTCTTTTAATATGTTTTTGTTTCTTAATACTCAAAATTATTACAAAAGAGGGACACTAAAATAATTTCTATCTAATCTAACATACACTAATTATATTCTACTTATACTACAACATATTTAGGTTAGAGCAATCGAAATTTGCCATTGTTTATTCGGTTGTCGGTATTTCAGTCGCTTAAATGGTCACAGAAAACAAGATTCAATTTTTTTTTTACCAAATAGCCACTAGAAAGTTATTGTCACAATTTTGGTCACTGAAACGATCGCCCCAGCCATTGTCTAAGCGACCAAAAATTTGGTCATAATTTTTGGTGGCCAAATAGTCACAGCAGCGACCGTATGAGCAACCACTTCTTGTGGAACCCCAAATTCGGTGGCTTCTAGTGGCTAGGACGGTCGCTCCATCATTATTAATAAGCTCAACCTGCTTCCTTCCTCATTTTACTAATCTGGGTTGCCTGCTTCTTTTCTTTCACTTCCTCTCAGCTTTGCCCTAGGTATTTACAAGAAGAAGGTTCTGGTTAATACTGAGTTCTTCAGTGATTCAAGGGTACTCTTATTTTAAGGTAAGTTTGTTTTTATGGTTACATGAGTAATAATATTTTATAGTTGTTATTGAAAATGGTTGTTTATTTTGAACGTATAATTTCTTATTTTTGAAAAATGGTTAGATAAATTGTAATCTTACATAACTGTAGATTGCTTGTTAATGATTATTGTTGCTATGAGAAATATTTATGCTACATGTTGATTCTGATAATTTGGAATTTGTATATGCATAATATTTATCTCTGTGGTAACCATTGATTATCCAAGTTAGGCAGTTTAGAAATGTATAAGCAATATTGTACTATTATTATTGTGATTTGTCTTTCTAGTGAAGAATTTTTGGTGGTATGAACTCTGTTTCTTGGATACTTGATTTGAGATATATTTCTCGAAGATAAAATCTTCCGGGAAACTATGGGGACATGCTGCCGAAATTTCTTCAGGTCAGTGAGACAAATTATAATGTGTTAGTATGATATGACGTGTACATTTCTGAATAGGCTAGGGTCATTCCCTTTAGATATTATAGTTGGATTATAGGAAAACGTGGATGTATAAACAACTACTGGTAGATGGATATATGAATCCAGAATTTATCAATGACGTAAGGCATTTTTTTATCAGTTGTGTGTAGAAATGATGAGATAGAGTTGTTGAAATATCCATGTTGTCGTTGTCGTAATAGATATTTTTTAACACAAAATGAAGTGAAAGAGCATTTGTGTTGAGTTGGGTTTATAGGTAATTATTATGTATGGTATTGTCATGGAGAGAGATTTAACATGGAACGACATAATTATTATTTGGGAGAAACATCAAATCCATCATTATTAGGAACAAATTCGGATAATCACATTGAGTATAACATTATAAGTGAATATGAGCAAATGGTGATTGATCCAATGGGACCAATGAGTAATACTCTACCGAATAAAGAAATGGATGTAAATGATGGGAATGAAGAAGAAAATGATAGCAAAAATCCAACTAATTTGAATGATGTTGGGGAAGAAATTCTAAATTCGAATGCACAAAATTTTTCCAATCTGCTTGGTGATGCTTCAACACTCTTATGAGAATGATGTACAAAACACACACGGTTATCAGTAGTACCTCAGTTATTAAGCTATAAAAGTCAGTTCAATATGTTAGATGCTTGCTTTAATGAGTTAATGAGGTACTATCACATGTGAAAGAAATGACTCCAGAAGATAATAGATTACCAGATTATATGACTCAAAACAAATGATGAAAGGATTAGACTTACCATATTTGAAAATAGATGCATGCCACAAAATTTGTGTGGCAACGTCGGGTTTTCGGGAGTCGCCACCAATCTGTTTTTCTTAGGTCGATTGGATACCTAAAATATGGTCTGCGAGAGTTCGGGGATCGAGAGTACGGTTACGTTAAAACAACTTTGTTAAAACGCCCAAAAATTGGCACCTTAATTGATTTTAATTTTGTTTTTGCTTTGCTTTTAAAAAATTTTCAGTTAATTTTCAAAATTAGAAATTTTAATTGGATTAGTCGAAATGTAGATTTTTTTAAATTAATTAATTTGTATGAAATTTTATACTTCCGAACCATGGACTCTGCCGAGTCATTTGGACACAGAAGATTTTGATTCCGAACCATGGACTCTGCCGAGTCATTTGGACACGGAATTTGGTGAACTTTTAAACAATTTAATCCATATCATCAATATGGATTTTTATCTTTTTATTTAATTTATTTATTTTAAAAGGTTGATATTTTCCAAACCGTAGATCCTGCCGGATCATTCGGATATGAAATTTAATATCCAAACCATGGATTCTAACCGAATCATTTGGACATGGATATGATCCGTCTTAGGATTTCATTATTTAATTTTATTTTATTTTTAATAATTTTAGTTAATATCCAAGCCATGGATTCTAACCGAATCATCTGGACATGGATATGATCCGTCTTAGGATTTTATCAAACCTACTAAGAACGGATTCACAAACATTTGAATGCTTCTTAACCAATCATTTGGTACACATTAGATGTATTACAAGGATTAAAATTAAACTACTCTAAAAATAAAAATAAATAAAATAAAAAATGAATATCTTAAGTTACATCCTTATGTGAATTTAATGATTAAATCTAATACATGGCTAGATAATCAAAGAAAGAAAGAAAACAAAAAGAGAACAAAGAAATAAATCTACTGTCAGGGACTAATCTGCAACAAAAAAGAAATAGTTAGTGGCTCATAGGAACAAAATAGAAAGTTGGATAACTAAGATGAAGTTATACCCAAAAGGAACTGATTAATTGGGTGTCAATAATAAGCATTCAGAAAATAGGATTAGTTGACTATATCAAAAGGCATAAGTAGATCTACAATATATACATTACACCAGTAAGACCATAGTATCTGAACTGAAGTGGGAGATAAACCTTCTAGTTGTATATCTGCTGCCTAGAATTTCAAATCGACCTATCTTTATTCACAAATCTATATAAAAAAAAACATCGAGTTATCCAAACCATTATATAAAACTATCTATATACATAACTTAGGCACATACATAAAATTCACAAATGCAATATCAAGTTGTGGTTGACAGCACATAAATTATAAAAAAAATGCAAGTTAGCCCATCAGACAAGACCTCAGGTAGAATCACAGATAAGTACTCTTCACTCCAGAAATTAGATAAAATCATTTATAAGTGCAAATGGAAGTTCATGAACCGGTACTGACACTAGACATCCATATGAACATTTATTAAATTTACCAAATTCAAACATGCAACACACAAATTACTATAAATTTTGAAATCAAGGACTCCTGTTAAACTTAAAGAACCAATTGTGAGACAAACTAGTCTCCACTTCAACGATTATATAAAATAAAAGAAACATCCAATTTGCATTTTTGTAAAAGTAGAAATAGACTAGACACAAATGGCTATTAGCATAAGAAATGACATCCCTAGATGCAAAGCATACAATTTATCATAGATTTTATAACAAGCAACAAAGACAAGCCTTCTGATGCCTATTCCATATTCAATGGAGTTCAGTAAAAAAATGCATATAAATTCAACCACGGCTCGAAATCCAATCCTATAAAAATCCTGTATAAACTAGACTCATAAGGATATTATCATAAAGATTGGTTTGTCCAGCAACAAAACACATGATTTATAGTGCAATTTCAAAGTCCACGGATCAATAGAACTAACAGCAAACTCACGGGTTGAGACACTTGTACCTTTTTACCTCGTTGTAATCTAGCTCGCATATCAGTCCATGGACAGCAGCGTAGGCATGTAGATGGTCCATATTATTACACAAGTATGTATGTTTCACAGCAATATAATTATTTATTTATTTTATTATTCTGAATCACTCAAGTTTATAAGGAGAAATATTATTTATTTTCATCAATGCTGATAGCACTCCAGTCGGGCGTTAAAACTATAAAAGTAATTCCGATTAATGGAGGGGCCAAAACAAACTAAAGGACAAACAAAGGAAAGACAAACAATAAATATAAACGAAACCTTGCTGTCCATGCTCAATCTGCACAGAAAATAAAGTTAGTGACTTGGATGGATAAAATAAAAATAACTAAGGGCTAAATAAGAATTTTATCCAAAAGACAAATAATTTTGACTTGGTCAAAGACGAGAAACGCGTCTGTTTTCGTTTTTTACTTCTTCTTCTTCTTTTCAGGCGCGATGAGGGGAGACGGCGTCGTCGCGGCAGCTGGAGGGAGGAAGCCTTCTGGTGGCGTGAGGCGAGATGGCGGCGGAGCGATGGCAGGACGCAAAGAGGGGAAGCCAGGCGACGGTGCATAAAAGGAGGAGGGCGTGAACGGCAGGGGAGGCACGATGGCTGGGAAGGCGCGACTGGCAGGGAAGACACAGACGGCAGGAGAGGTGCGACGGTTGGGAAGGCGCAAATGGCAGGGAAGACGCGACTGGGGCGGAGACTCGACGGGAAGGGAGGCGTGTGAGGGTGGAGCAGCATGGTGGAAGACGCGACAGCAGGGAAGCGGCCGGAGCTGGGTGCGACAGGAGGCTTGGGATTTGTCGGCGACGGCCAAGAGGAGAGCTTCCAGTGGTGTGGACGAAAAGGGAATGGAGCGGAGCTGGCGGTGACTGACGGCGACTGGAGGCAGCTGGAGACGACTCGCGCGCGCAAGGAGCTCCTTCAGGTGTTCGCGACAGAGGAAAGGAAATGCAGCGTACGGGTGCAAAAACTGCAAGGAGGTATGCCGGCAGAGGATGAGAGAGAGAGAGTGGAGAATTGGACTCAGGCCAGGAGGAAGAGTTTAGTCTAGTGAGGGAGAGAGAGAGAGAGCAGAAGAAGCAGAGGGAGAGGAACAAGATTGTGAAGGAGAAAGTGGGCTGTGTTAGCTTGTCCTCCTGTCGAGGGTGAGAGAAGATATTTTTTTTTAAGCTTGGGGAGCCGAGAGATCTAGAAGAAGAAAGCGTGAGAAAGAGATAAGGGAGGAGCCTCTGTCGGCCACCCTCCCCCTTTTTTATTATTTATTATTATTATTATTTCTAATTAATTAATTTAATTAATTAACTAATATATATGTATAAAAAAAATGTCCCTATATTAATTATTATTATTATTTTTTTTTCTTTTAAGGTCGGACGAAATTGGGTGTCAACAGCTGCCCCCCTTTGCATGCTTCATGGGACATGATGTATGCAAAGTTGTTACCAAATTTCGTCCGGGTCAGCTAGGCCTTGAGAACCTTCTCGCCGCCTAAACCATGAGGTTAAGGAATCTTCCTTAGAGCCTCTGCGATAGGAACTCTCCTATCATTGAAGGGAAAATTTGATAATTTTGAGGTTAGGGGTCCTACCTTAGAACCTCGACGATAGGAACTCTCCTATCGTTTGAAGGAAAATTGATGATTTTGAGGTTAAGGGCCCTACCTTAAAACCTCGACGATAGGAACTCTCCTATCGTTTTGAAGGAAAATTGATTGTTTTGAGGTTAAGGGTCTTACCTTAAGACCTCGACGATAGGAACTCTCCTATCGTTTGAAGGAAAATTGATGATTTTGAGGTTAAGGGTCCTACCTTAGAACCTCGACGATAGGAACTCTCCTATCGTTTGAAGGAAAATTGATTGTTTTGAGGTTAAGGGCCCTACCTTAGAACCTCGACGATAGGAACTCTCCTATCGTTTGAAGGAAAATTGATTGTTTTGAGGTTAAGGGCCCTACCTTAGAACCTCGACGATAGGAACTCTCCTATCGTTTGAAGGAAAATTGATTGTTTTGAGGTTAAGGGTCCTACCTTAGAACCTCGACGATAGGAACTCTCCTATCGTTTGAAGGAAAATTGATGATTTTGAGGTTAAGGGTCCTACCTTAGAACCTCGACGATAGGAGAGTGTCCTACCTTAGAACCTCGACAATAGGAACTCTCCTATCGTTTGAAGGAAAATTGATTGTTTTGAGGTTAAGGGTCTTACCTTAAAACCTCGACGATAGGAACTCTCCTATCGTTTAAAGGAAAATTGATGATTTTGAGGTTAAGGGTCCTACCTTAGAACCTCGACGATAAGAACTCTCCTATCGTTTGAAGGAAAATTGATGATTTTGAGGTTAAGGGTCCTACCTTAGAACCTCGATGATAGGAACTCTCCTATCGTTTGAAGGAAAATTGATTATTTTGAGGTTAAGGGCCCTACCTTAGAACCTCGACGATAGGAACTCTCCTATCGTTTGAAGGAAAATTGATTATTTTGAGGTTAAGGGTCCTACCTTAGAACCTCGACGATAGGAACTCTCCTATCGTTTGAAGGAAAATTGATGATTTTGAGGTTAAGGGTCCTACCTTAGAACCTCGACGATAGGAACTCTCCTATCGTTTGAAGGAAAATTGATTGTTTTCGAGGTTAAGGTTCCATCCTTACAACCCCGATGAATGAAAATAGATTGATTTTCGAGGCAAAGGTTCCATCCTTACAACCCCGATGAACATAAATAGATTGATTTCGAGGCAAAGGTTCCATCCTTACAACCCCGATGAACATAGATTGATTTCGAGGCAAAGGTTCCATCCTTACAACCCCGATGAAAATAGATTGATTTCGAGGCAAAGGTTCCATCCTTACAACCCCGATGAACATAAATAGATTGATTTCGAGGCAAAGGTTCCATCCTTACAACCCCGATGAACGTAGATTGATTTCGAGGCAAAGGTTCCATCCTTACAACCCCGATGAAAATAGATTGATTTCGAGGCAAAGGTTCCATCCTTACAACCCCGATGAACATAAATAGATTGATTTCGAGGCAAAGGTTCCATCCTTACAACCCCGATGAAAATAGATTGATTTCGAGGCAAAGGTTCCATCCTTACAACCCCGATGAATATAAATAGATTGATTTCGAGGCAAAGGTTCCATCCTTACAACCCTGATGAACATAGATTGATTTCGAGGCAAAGGTTTCATCCTTACAACCCTGATGAAAATAGATTGATTTTCGAGGCAAAGGTTCCATCCTTACAACCCCGATGAAAATAGATTGATTTCGAGGCAAAGGTTCCATCCTTACAACCCCGATGAACATAGATTGATTTCGAGGCAAAGGTTTCATCCTTACAACCCTGATGAAAATAGATTGATTTTCGAGGCAAAGGTTCCATCCTTACAACCCCGATGAAAATAGATTGATTTCGAGGCAAAGGTTCCATCCTTACAACCCCGATGAACATAAATAGATTGATTTCGAGGCAAAGGTTCCATCCTTACAACCCCGATGAACATAGATTGATTTCGAGGTAAAGGTTCCATCCTTACAACCCCGATGAAAATAGATTGATTTCGAGGCAAAGGTTCCATCCTTACAACCCCGATGAATATAAATAGATTGATTTCGAGGTAAAGGTTCCATCCTTACAACCCCGATGAACATAGATTGATTTCGAGGCAAAGGTTCCATCCTTACAACCCCGATGAATGAAAATAGATTGATTTTCGAGGCAAAGGTTCCATCCTTACAACCCCGATGAAAATAGATTGATTTCGAGGCAAAGGTTCCATCCTTACAACCCTGATGAAAATAGATTAATTTCGAGGCAAAGGTTCCATCCTTACAACCCCGGTGAATGAAAATTGATTGATTTCGAGGCAAAGGTTCCGTCCTTACAACCCCGATGAATGAAAATAGATTGAGTTTGAGGCTAAGGAGCTTTCCTTAGGACCTCGAGCGAAATTTATATGAAAGCGATTGAAATTGGAATAATTTTTTACGAAAGTGTGAATTTTCATAACAGACGAGTGCAAAGAACTAGGCTTCGATAAAACGAGTGAATCTTGATGATGACAATAATACTGACAAATCATGTAAAGGGAACGGATGTTTGGAATAAATATCCAAAGTTCATCTAATATTTGCTTCAGTAAATATAGATTCGCTTGAGAGATATGTCATCCAAATAAGGTTGAAGCTTAATTAGCACAAAATGTCATGCCTAGTAGACCTAATAGGATGCGTCTCAAGAGCAATAAAAATTACTCTTTACTCAGCCATTCCAACCTAAAGGCTTTATCCAACGGTTTTAATATCAGCATGAACATAACTATCCTACAAAAGAAACTAAAACACGAAAGAAAATGCTGATAGTAAAAACCAGAGGATGAGAAGAACAAATCGGACCGCTTCTTCTTCCACAATACTTCGATAAGGTGAGTAGGGGAGAATCATGGGATGGAACTGATCGAAAAAGACTGTCGTGCCCAGTCTATCTGAATCATTGCTGGATCTGGTTCAGGAACAAAAGCTTGCATTTTATCAAGTAATTCTTCAGCAGTTTTTGCGGATATTAGGATTTGTCCTACTACTCTTGATATAAAATTCTTTTGGACTGCATAATCCACAAAAGCTATCAGACCTGTAAAGAAATCGTTAACATTCAAAAGCCCAATGGGTTTCTGATGTAAATTAAGTTGGGCCATGGAAGCAATTTGGAAGATTTCTCCTAACGTACCAAAACCACCTGGTAGAGCGATAAAAGCATCAGCATTAAGAAGCATTTGTAGCACGCGCTCTTGTAAATTTTTAACCACTAGTTCTTCTCCAATCGTGCCCCCAGAAACAGATTTCAGAGGTCCAGGGATGATGCCCAGAACTTGGCTTCCTCCTAGAGATGCTGCTGATGCTACACCTCCCATCAATCCGACACTACCTCCTCCATAAACTAAGTGAATCTTTCGCTCAGCTAACACCCTACCCAAATGGTTGGCTGCTTTTAAGTACTCTTCATCTTTTCCAGGAAAAGCTCCGGAAAATACACAAATAGTTCAAGATTTGCGAGTTTTCTCCATTTTTATCCTTACCCTTGTGAGCAAGGAAGAAAAGATGATATATTTATAGTGGTAAAGCAATAATTTTATTTTAAGAAAGAAGATATTACTGCCGGCTATACACAGTAGCCGTGATTATGACTCTAGTCATTATTGTCAAAAAGAGGAAGAAAATTTCAAAAGCAACTAGCACGCACAGTAGTTGCGACTGTAGCTTTCGTCAGTAGTAAGTGCGTGATTGTCGGAAGAGAAGGAAAATTTTAATAGTGGCAACTATATACAGTAGTTATAATTATAGCTCATGTCAGGAGTGGGTACATTATGGGAGGAAAATTTCAAAAGCGACAGCTAGCGTGTATTGTAATCATGACTTCAGTCCATATCTTCCACTAGCTTTGCATCCAGTAACGGCTTCAATGCCTTCTATGAATCGGCGATTTGCATTGCATCTAGTTTTTCCACGAACTGGCAAACAGGGTCGTTTAAAGTCAGATTCCCAAGACTGTAGCGATCACGTTCTTTTTGCAAAATCATCCATAATCCAACAAGCTCAAATTGCACTATTGCGCAAGAATGCGCATCAAGAATCTCTCGGATATCTTCCAGAGATTCCTTACGCAAGCCATTCTTAACGAATTTTATTCTGTCATTACGATTTCTGGTGATCACTCCTGGAGAACGACATTTAGTATTGCAAATCCACCATCCACATTTATGACAGACGCCTAGCCTCTTTGCTCTTCTCTTTTTGGCATAAGCGCTTTTGCCAAAGCCGGGCATACGGGGAACGAATGCTTCTGGAACTTCACCAGCTGAACGAACCTTAGCTTCAATTAGCCACCGCACATTATCAGGAATGCCTTTTTGCATAAATACTCTGAATCGTTCACATCTAGCTTGATAAATCTTTTTAAGAACGTTTTTTGGGAGGGAAGGAAAATACTTTCACAAGGCGGAAAGAGAGGACTCCATTGATGAAGAAGATATTTAAGAGAAAAAGAAAGAAATTAGTGATTGTAAGAAACGGAAACAACTGATTTTGAGAGTTATGGAGTACCGTATCCAGAAGGAAGAACATGTATTTATAGTGATGAAAGGATAAAGCGTTTATTACACTTACAGAAGCTAGTATATTATTGTTACAAGAAAAGATAAATGACAACTTAAATGTACAGCAATCATGACTGTCGTTCTCATCTTCCACCGATTTATGTCCATTAATGACTTTAATGCCATCTATGAATCGGGGATTTGCTTCTCATCCAGTTTTCTTACAAACTGGCAAACAAGATCGTTTACAGTCAGATTTTGGGGACTGTAACAGTCTCATTCTTTATTGTAAGTCCTCCATAAATCGACTATTTCACGCTGCACTATTCCACAAGAATGCATTTCAAGAGTCCCTCGGATATCCTCCAGAGATTCCTTACGTAGGTCATTCTTAATGAATTTTCTTTTATCTTCCCGATTTTTGGAGATGTATCCTAAGGAGCGGCATTTAGTATTGCAATTCCATCGTCCGCATTTATAACAGACATCTAGCCTCTTTGCTCTTCGTTTTTTGGCATAAGCGCTCTTACCTAGGCCGGGCATACGAGGCTTAAATGCATCTAGAACTTCACCAGCTGAACAGACCTTCGCTTCAATTATCCACTGCACATTGTCAGGAAGGCCCTTGCGCATAAAAACTCTGATTCTTTCACATCTAGCATGGTAAATCTTCTTAAGAACTTTTAGTGGGAGGGAAGAAAAGTATTTTTGCAGTGCAGAAAGAGTAGAATCCATTGATGAGAGAAGGATTTGAGAGAAGAGGGAAAGGAACTAGTTATTGTAGGAAACTGGAATAACCGACTTTAGAAATCACGGGGTATCTTATCTGCTGCTTAATCAGAAGGAAGAACACGCATTTATAGTGATGAAAAGAGATAACGTGTCGATTACACTTAGGGGAGCATGTACATCTGTCAAAAGGAAATGCAAATTTTTCCAAATATAACAAACTTATGTACAGTAATTGTGACTGTGGCTCACATCTTCCACTGGTTTTACGTCCAGTAATGGCATTAATGGCTTCTATGAGTCGAGGATCTGCTTCCCATCCAGCTTTCTTACAAGCCGGCAAACAGGGTCATTTAAAGTCAGATTCCCGGGACTGTAACAGTTTCGTTCTTCATGAAAAATACTCCATAAACCAAGAATTTCACGTTACACAGATCCACAAGAATGCGTCTCAAGAGTCAATTGGATATCATCCAATGAGTCCTTACTCAAGCCATTCTTGATGAACCGTATTTTATCTTCTCGATTATTGGAGATCATTCCTAAAGAACGACACCTAGTCTTACAAGTCCACCTACCACATTTATGGCAGACTTGTAATCTTTTCGCTCTTCTTTTTCTGGCATAAGAACTTTTGCCAACACCAGGCATGTAAGACGCAAATGTCTCTGGGATTTCACCTGCCAGACGAACCTTGGCTTCGATTAACCAGCGTACATCTTCAGGTATTCCTTTGTGCATCAGAGCTCTTAATCGTTCACAGCGAACTCGGTAGATCTTTTTGAGGATGTTCATTGGGAGAGAAGGGAAATACTTTCGCAAAGCGGAAAAAGTAGGATCCATTTTCTAGGAGGAAGTAAAAGAAAAAAGGGGTGAAGGAATCAGTTATTATGGGCAACTGAGAGAACCGACTTGAGAGTCACGGAGTACCGTATCCGCCGTTTAACCGGAAAAGTGGATCCTAATTTATTTCTTATCTTTAAGTTGATATCGATCTAGTCCTTGTGAGTGGAGTCTCGATTATCGAATCCATTGTCCACTTTTAACAAATTATCAACGACAATATTTCTTGATGTTTGTCTTATCTTTGACCATATCTATCTCTTATCTTGGATACCGCTAAGCTGGAATCAATCCTATCCTTCCAGGTGTAGTCTCGATTATTGAATCGATTGCCAGGCTTTTGACAATATTGTCTACTCTATCTTTAAATTCCTGATGAAGCTAGGTCCAGCATATTAACTGCGCATCTAATAATAGATTAGTAGGAGCTGATGTCATTGAGATTTCAGCTTATACTGCTGTAACTATGCAGTGGATGTGCTTCCCATTTGATCCCTGTTATGTAAAAGTCATGTATGCGTGATGTGAAATGCATGAATGTAATGCATGCATAACTGATGGTATTCTTTTGTTTTGGATTTTTTTATTGGATGGATCTAGTTCTTCATATCTTTGCTTTACTGGATCCTCTTTGTAATTGCCTTCTTGGACTATCATTGAATCTCTTTATGCTTTCCAGCTTTTGTCCAATGCCTCAAAAGCCCAGCTCTTTTCAAAAATCCTCTTTCCTTGATTTGCTCTTGAATTTTGGCTTTAATTTCCTTAATGTCCGCCTCATACTTTATGCCTCTTTGGATACTCATCCCTTGTCATGGATTTCATACTATCGAAGTCTTAACTTTCAATGTCTTTTTGCCCGTTTTCTTGTGGCCGTGTCGACATTTATTTATCGCCATGTTATAATCTGAATGATTGCTTAGAATCAGGTTCTGATCCATAAGACTTGCCCCCTTGTCTATTGAACTTCTTTGTTGGCAGTACTCCTCTTACGCTTCGTAGAGACTACTTTGCCCCCTTGAATATGATATTTATGTGGATAAAAGGTATCATTTCGCCTTTGATTTAACAGAAGATCGAGCATTTATAGACCTTTTTGATGGCACTTGATCGTGAATTTCTCTTACAAGAACCACATCTTCTTAAAGAAAGTCTCAAGTTATCTCATCACTTTTAAGTCTACACACATTAATGAATAATGGTTTGGCCTTGAAGAAAAACTTTTCATCAATTTGCAAAGCTTGACAGAGTAACTTACGGTCTTTATTTTTAATTAAAATATCCTGTCATTCTTCTTCTTTCCAACTCGAAAACATAAACTGTGCAATGCAATAAGGTAGAAACATGATTCAGAATGATAGCCTTTTAGCTGAATGCGGATGATATCAAGAGGTAAATATTATATGTGAGGAAGGTTAAGTTTGAATGTTTTTTTTTATGGTAGTCTTTGAGAATGATATTAAGAGGTAAATATTAGGTGTGAGGAAAGTCAAGTTTGGGTGGTGTGAAATAAGGGTATTTTAATACTACTCGTGAGCAAATTTGATTATGGTGAAAAACTCAATAGTGATGACCTCAAACTTGCCACTCTTTCTAAAAAAGTTAGATCTCAACTGTTGCCCCCCAACTATCATGGTCTTTGTGTACGCTTGGTTTGAGGGTCGCTATTGTCTTCTAAACCGCCTTTGCAGGTTTTCAGTCTAGAATCCATAGCTCACTTTTTCTTTGTTTTCTTTCTTTTGCTTTGCTTTAATTTGAGCCCTTTTCTTTTCTTTTTGTTTTGTTTCTTTTTTTTATTTTTTTTTGTGTGAGCTATGGTGATGACATACTTGATAATTCTCTTGAAGTGAGATGACTCAAGTGGCCTTGCATGCTCATGCTTGCTCTCGGTCTCTTTTTGGTTTTTGAATTTTCCCTTAATGGATTCTGATAGAAGGGATGAACTTCTTTCGTTTTTGGAATTTATGTTGCAGAGAACCGAGATCATAGCCGTCTTGAAGTGAGATGACTCAAGTGGCCTTACTTGCTCGTGTTTGCTCTCAGTCTCTTTTTGTTTTGGATTTGGATTTTCCCTTGTTGTCTTTTGATGGAAGGGATGAACTTCTTTCCTTTTTTTTTTGGAGTTTGTGTTGTGGAGAGCCGAGAACTTTTTCTTGTGTTGAGCATTTGTGAGAATTTGGAGGCCACTGAAGTCATTTAATAGGAGAGCTACCTTCTTTGGAAGCTAACCCAAGATTTCTTGCAAGGATGTTGATAACCACTGCGAATTCCCTTTTGAGAGTTGAGGTGCAATATTTGAAATCATTCTTACTAGATTTGGCAGCACTTTGAAGATCATCACTAACAAATCTTCCTTATCTTTCAATTTCACCCACGAGTAGTATCATTTAGAGAGTAAAGTGTGATGGCAATAATGGGTAGTGTAATGGCAAAGAGTGAGAGATAGATGTAAAAATGGAATTTTTGGTAGAAAATGGTAGAATATGTGGATGTAAGAATGGAATTTTAGGTAAAAAGTGGTAGAATGCACACATTACATCTTTTTGTTGTTCCAAGAAAAAGAATACCAGGTGTCCATTTAACAAAGACTACACCCTAGATTCTGGACTAAATCTAGGAGATTTTTACTATTAGATTACTTTGTCAAGCTTTCAAAGATGCAAGCTTAGTAAAAGGATTCCCTGTTATTCAAAAGTGTGTGCGAACTGTTAGATCGGATCTGACTTAGAGTCCTTCCAAAATCAATGTAATTCCAGCTCGAAATCTTCACTTTCAATTACCAATCACATCATGGCCTAGGAATTTAAACTCGACCAACTATTGGACCTTGAGTTTCAGTGCCACACAATTTTCAATTAAATGCCCGATTGAACATTTTGTATTTGGCGTTTGGGTCATTCCAACTTGGAAGAGGAGGCTACTTGATCTTTGCTACCGTTGGTATGGGTGGTAGCAGGTTTGTAACTTGTGAAAATTGAATCGACTTGAGTAGCATTTCTTCCCATGAGTGGTATGTGGCACTGATGAGGGAGCCTTGAAGATTACAGTCTCAATAGGATATCCTTTCACTTGTAACTTGAGTGGTATTGGATCATAGGACTTGGAGATGATGTTTTGGATAGCTCCGGTTCTTTCATTGAAACATCCTTCAATTGAAGAATCGACCAGCTTTTCTGTTTTGATTCCAAATTCGATCTTTTCTCCAGATAAGACCACATTTGAAAAGCTACTTGAAGTGTTCCCAACTAGTTTTTCATAAAATGGTCTATTTAATGCTTGGGTAAACAGGGTGATCAATTCTCTTTCTATCATAGATGGTTGAACTTGTGCGGCTAAGTGTCTCCACCTTTATGCGTATTCCTTAAAGGTCTCTTGTTCCTTCTTCTCTATATTCTGGAGAATTTGGTGATCTAGGGGTAAGTCTATAACATGCTCACAGTTACTGATTGAGAGCTTAAACGAGGTCATTCCAGGCTTTGATGTTTCTCAGACCTTGACTTAGATACGATTGTAGCGCTGACTTTGTAAGATTTTCTTGAAAAAGTGCTATCAACACTTTCTCGTCTCTTGTGAGTGGTTGTATTTTCCTTAGAAACAGCGTAATATAATTGATGGGATAACTTGTTCCATCATATTTCACAAAGTCAGGTACCTTAAAGTATGAGGGAATCACAACATCTGGTATCAAGCAAAGATTGTTCATCAAAAGAGATAAAGTGCCTCTTTCAATGGTCCGCAGTCTCTTTTCTATGATCTCGAGTTTTTTTAGTATTCTCTTCTTCTTTAAGCAGGAGCTTCTTTTCTTCAAAAATTGGACTGTGCCTTAGATGAATGATATCAGATGGACCTGAGTCATGAAAGAACTTCTCTTGAACTGAGACCTGTTCTGAGTGAATTGGGGAGGATAGGTTAGATCTTGTGGGTCATTGACGGGGACTTGGGTCGCTAACTCCATTAACTGTTTCATTTGCTCAGCCATACTTTCTATATTGGACTTCATATCTATGAGACGTCCTTTGGTTTGTTCTGCCATTAATCTTATTTGGAGCCGAGCTGGATATCGGTGTTGATGGCCAATTTTACCGTTTCTAAAGTGAGATTCATTTTATTAAACTTTATATGCAATTGATTGATGTGATGGATGTATGTAATACAAAATGAGATTATGTTTTTATCAGACTTTGTATGCATGTATTTAATGTAATGGATGCGTGCAATACAAAATGAGATTATGTTTTATCAGACTTTGTATGCACGTGATTGATGTAATGGATGCATGCAATACAAAATGAGATTATGTTCTTATCAGACTTTGTATGCACATGATTGATGTAATGGATGCATGCAATAAGTGAGTTTGATTATCAACTATCGTGGAACTTCGAGATTTCTAGTTGTCATTTAGAAAGATCAAAAGTTATTACAGTTTGGTGCGTGGTTTTGATGCATGACGAAAAATTGTACAAAACAGAAGTATAACAAAAGAATAACAAGGTTAACAACGAGTTAGATATCAATTAATAACACATGAACTATTACGAAAAGAAGTCTGAGCCATAAATATAAAACACAAAGAAAACCAAGGATAAGGTAACAAAAATGGCATAACAATAACATGCTTATAGTGTTGGTAAATGGTAGAAATTCTATGGTCAGTTCTATGGTTAAGTGGGGAATTCTATATGCATAAGGTGGCTTATCAAAAAGGACAGGGATAGTTCCCGAATCCCATCACTAAAGTATAGTGACGGCCCAATTCCTTACCCTCTAGGGTTTATGTAAGGAAGGATTAATTCGAGTCGTAGCTTTTCATGGGCCCATGCAGAGACTAACCGTCTCAGGAGGCAATACACTACTTTGCTACTTGAAACCAGTGAAGGCTTGGAGACCATGATCTCACAAGGACAACAACACCAATTCCGCTGAGAAAGAACGTGTTTGAATTGAGGAAGCTCGGGTATAGAGCTTCATGTCGCGAATGGATAATGCGTGTTTACGATAAGTAAATATAACACAAGAATCCACATATATAAGAAATAAGCCAAGCAAAACAAAATAAATCAAGTTTTAGGATCGACTCACTAACCAGAGTCCCCAGTGGAGTCGCCAAGCTGTGGCAACGTCGGGTTTTCGGGAGTCGCCACCAATCTGTTTTTCTTAGGTCGATTGGATACCTAAAATATGGTCTGCGAGAGTTCGGGGATCGAGAGTACGGTTACATTAAAACAACTTTGTTAAAACGCCCAAAAATTGGCACCTTAATTGATTTTAATTTTGTTTTTGCTTTGCTTTTAAAAAATTTTCAGTTAATTTTCAAAATTAGAAATTTTAACTGGATTAGTCGAAATGTGGATTTTTTTAAATTAATTAATTTGTATGAAATTTTATACTTCCGAACCATGGACTCTGCCGAGTCATTTGGACACGGAAGATTTTGATTCCGAACCATGGACTCTGCCGAGTCATTTGGACACGGAATTTGGTGAACTTTTAAACAATTTAATCCATATCATCAATATGGATTTTTATCTTTTTATTTAATTTATTTATTTTAAAAGGTTGATATTTTCCAAACCGTAGATCCTGCCGGATCATTCGGATATGAAATTTAATATCCAAGCCATGGATTCTAACCGAATCATTTGGACATGGATATGATCCGTCTTAGGATTTCGTTATTTAATTTTATTTTATTTTTAATAATTTTAGTTAATATCCAAGCCATGGATTCTAACCGAATCATCTGGACATGGATATGATCCGTCTTAGGATTTTATCAAACCTACTAAGAACGGATTCACAAACATTTGAATGCTTCTTAACCAATCATTTGGTACACATTAGATGTATTACAAGGATTAAAATTAAACTACTCTAAAAATAAAAATAAATAAAATAAAAAATGAATATCTTAAGTTACATCCTTATGTGAATTTAATGATTAAATCTAATACATGGCTAGATAATCAAAGAAAGAAAGAAAACAAAAAGAGAACAAAGAAATAAATCTACTGTCAGGGACTAATCTGCAACAAAAAAGAAATAGTTAGTGGCTCATAGGAACAAAATAGAAAGTTGGATAACTAAGATGAAGTTATACCCAAAAGGAACTGATTAATTGGGTGTCAATAATAAGCATTCAGAAAATAGGATTAGTTGACTATATCAAAAGGCATAAGTAGATCTACAATATATACATTACACCAGTAAGACCATAGTATCTGAACTGAAGTGGGAGATAAACCTTCTAGTTGTATATCTGCTGCCCAGAATTTCAAATCGACCTATCTTTATTCACAAATCTATATAAAAAAAAACATCGAGTTATCCAAACCATTATATAAAACTATCTATATACATAACTTAGGCACATACATAAAATTCACAAATGCAATATCAAGTTGTGGTTGACAGCACATAAATTATAAAAAAAATTCAAGTTAGCCCATCAGACAAGACCTCAGGTAGAATCACAGATAAGTACTCTTCACTCCAGAAATTAGATAAAATCATTTATAAGTGCAAATGGAAGTTCATGAACCGGTACTGACACTAGACATCCATATGAACATTTATTAAATTTACCAAATTCAAACATGCAACACACAAATTACTATAAATTTCGAAATCAAGGACTCCTGTTAAACTTAAAGAACCAATTGTGAGACAAACTAGTCTCCACTTCAACGATTATATAAAATAAAAGAAACATCCAATTTGCATTTTTGTAAAAGTAGAAATAGACTAGACACAAATGGCTATTAGCATAAGAAATGACATCCCTAGATGCAAAGCATACAATTTATCATAGATTTTATAACAAGCAACAAAGACAAGCCTTCTGATGCCTATTCCATATTCAATGGAGTTCAGTAAAAAAATGCATATAAATTCAACCACGGCTCGAAATCCAATCCTATAAAAATCCTGTATAAACTAGACTCATAAGGATATTATCATAAAGATTGGTTTGTCCAGCAACAAAACACATGATTTATAGTGCAATTTCAAAGTCCACGGATCAATAGAACTAACAGCAAACTCACGGGTTGAGACACTTGTACCTTTTTACCTCGTTGTAATCTAGCTCGCATATCAGTCCATGGACAGCAGCGTAGGCATGTAGATGGTCCATATTATTACACAAGTATGTATGTTTCACAGCAATATAATTATTTATTTATTTTATTATTCTGAATCACTCAAGTTTATAAGGAGAAATATTATTTATTTTCATCAATGCTGATAGCACTCCAGTCGGGCGTTAAAACTATAAAAGTAATTCCGATTAATGGAGGGGCCAAAACAAACTAAAGGACAAACAAAGGAAAGACAAACAATAAATATAAACGAAACCTTGCTGTCCATGCTCAATCTGCACAGAAAATAAAGTTAGTGACTTGGATGGATAAAATAAAAATAACTAAGGGCTAAATAAGAATTTTATCCAAAAGACAAATAATTTTGACTTGGTCAAAGACGAGAAACGCGTCTGTTTTCGTTTTTTACTTCTTCTTCTTCTTTTCAGGCGCGATGAGGGGAGACGGCGTCGTCGCGGCAGCTGGAGGGAGGAAGCCTTCTGGTGGCGTGAGGCGAGATGGCGGCGGAGCGATGGCAGGACGCAAAGAGGGGAAGCCAGGCGACGGTGCGTAAAAGGAGGAGGACGTGAACGGCAGGGCAGGCACGGACGGCAGGGGAGGCACGATGGCTGGGAAGGCGCGACTGGCAGGGAAGACACAGACGGCAGGAGAGGTGCGACGGTTGGGAAGGCGCAAATGGCAGGTAAGACGCGACTGGGGCGGAGACTCGACGGGAAGGGAGGCGTGTGAGGGTGGAGCAGCATGGTGGAAGACGCGACAGCAGGGAAGCGGCCGGAGCTGGGTGCGACAGGAGGCTTGGGATTTGTCGGCGACGGCCAAGAGGAGAGCTTCCAGTGGTGTGGACGAAAAGGGAATGGAGCGGAGCTGGCGGTGACTGACGACGACTGGAGGCAGATGGAGACGACTCGCGCGCGCAAGGAGCTCCTTCAGGTGTTCGCGACAGAGGAAAGGAAGTGCAGCGTACGGGTGCAAAAACGGCAAGGAGGTATGCCGGCAGAGGATGAGAGAGAGAGAGTGGAGAATTGGACTCAGGCCAGGAGGAAGAGTTTAGTCTAGTGAGGGAGAGAGAGAGAGAGCAGAAGAAGCAGAGGGAGAGGAACAAGATTGTGAAGGAGAAAGTGGGCTGTGTTAGCTTGTCCTCCTGTCGAGGGTGAGAGAAGATATTTTTTTTTAAGCTTGGGGAGCCGAGAGATCTAGAAGAAGAAAGCGTGAGAAAGAGATAAGGGAGGAGCCTCTGTCGGCCACCCTCCCCCTTTTTTATTATTTATTATTATTATTTTTTCTAATTAATTAATTTAATTAATTAACTAATATATATATATATAAAAAATGTCCCTATATTAATTATTATTATTATTATTTTTTCTTTTAAGGTCGGACGAAATTGGGTGTCAACAACTTGCATGCTATTTGATGGTGAGAATGTGCAACTGATGCACTACTCAGTTTGTGGTTAGTGTATGTATAAAAAAAAAGACATTAAACAGAGGGAAGAAAAAAATAATTCCAAAAAAGGTGCTTCGATATTTACCAATAACTGATCGGTTAAATCATTTATTTATGTCAACAAAGGGGGCTAAACATATGACTTGGCATGCAAAAAATGGGTTGGAAGGTGATAATACGATGGGACATCCATACCGAACAAAAGTATAGAGGCATTTGGATCAAACATTTCCTACATTTTTCTCAAAATTTAGGAATGCAAGGCTTGGTTCATGAACTGATGGCTTTATGCCAAACTCTACAACTGGAGGCACATATTCAATTTGGCCTGTGTTTATAGTAGTATACAATTTAACACCATATATGTGTATCAAAGAATCGTACATATTTTTATCATTACTAATTCCAGGACCTAGATTACCTGGGCGAAATATCGACGTGTTCCTTAGACCACTAATTGAGGAGCTAAAAATGTTATGGGATGATGGTGTTGAAACATGGGATGCATTTCATTTTCAAATTTTATGATGCGTGCATGCTTACTATGGACAATCAGTGATTTCCTAGCATATGGGATGTTGTCAGGATGGAGTACACTTGGTAAACTAGCAAGTCTATATTACGTGGATAGTCTACAGACATTTCAGTTGAAACATGGATGAAAACCCTACTGGTGGGATTGTCATAAGAAGCTTTTGCCTCATAATCATCCATTTCATACAAATCTTATTGCATTTAGGCCTGGTAAGAAAGTGTTATTGTTGTTCCCAAAAGCTAATCATGAGATGATTGTATTTTTAATCCAGTAATTGTGTTTGTTGTTTTTATTTTGTGTGACATAATCAAACATAATTATAGCACTAGAATAATAGTATTTTTAAACATCTCTGTTCTAGTATTATTATGAAGTAGGTAACAATAATACATAAAGATTAGCATGTGTAGAGACTAATATGAGATCTGTGGTCTACATATGGGTACAAGTTAGAGATGTGAATCATATACTTTCATACTTCATTTTGTTGCTCATAACTAAGTGAACATGAAGGTAGTCATTGGGTATGTCACATATTATGCGAAGGGTTTTGTTGATCAAGATAGGATTTGTCCCTCTTATGTAACGAAAGTGATATCTTTGAGCTCATTGATTGAATGAGACTGAGGAAATGCATGGTCATGCTCGGATGAGTTGATATGGGATACCAATGTCATCAGTTTTAGTCAGTTTACTCGGTAATCAAGAAATCTTAGATTGGGCTGTACGAGAGTGACACATTCCATATCTCATACTCAATATTAATATCTTGGACAAAGAAATAATTACATATACAAATAATGGTCATAGAGGTTTAGTCAAATCACCTACTATCTTGTCACTTGGGTAGCAGTGATGCATTGCTAGACACCGCTCATTGTTTATGATCATAAGTTTGATTTATGATCATTGCTAATGTAATAAGAGCCTATTGCGTTACACACTTATAACCAATTGGATTATTTAAATGCATGGGCTAAATTGTTTGGGTTTTGGTTTCTTGATAATTTTGGACTAATAATCAGCCCAAATGTTGAGCCATTATGAGGCCCAAAATTAAACCTAATTGGATTAGGGTTTTAAAAACCATTGAGCTTGAGAGTTGAGCCTCACTATATATACATCATATATTGAGAATTTTCACAGCCCAAGCCATAGCAACTCAAAGGACAAAATCAGAAGGGTTTTGAAAAGTTTTAGCCGCTCTCTCCTCTTGCCTTTCTTTGAATGATGCAAGCTAGCACCATGGGTATAAAAGAAACACACATGCCGAAATATGGTGGAGGCATGGTGATCCAAGAGGTTTGTGTTGATACTATAGAGAGCTTAAATACGTCATCTGTTCAAGTTTGATATTCGACTCAACAGTTGGGTGAAATATCTCAGCCAACTAGGTACAAAAATTTCAAACATCCGATTTACTCCATTTCACTTGGATTCTGGAGAGTTTCAGTTAGTTTTCGTTGCGTTTGTTTGGCTCCCGAAACCATACAAAAAGAGCGATCAACTATTATATCACTTATGCCCATGGAGAAGATATTAGAAATGTTGGATAATCTTCAATTCCCACATTTTGGTATTGATTGGGATAATTGATAAGCTTATATTTATTATATTTATTTCTCTCATATTTAGTATATTTTAATATGTTTTGAACCTTAAAGATATATTTTGAGTATGTTTTCTAGCTTAGAGCATATCTAGATTCAATTGATTGAAAGTGGATTTAAGTTACAATTTTACAAGTTTTAATTTGGTTGTGTTCTTTTAGGATTTTAATAGATTGACGGTGTTCTGGTAGAAAAATCATATCTTGAGTTATAGAGATTAGAATTGAGTGATTCTTAATTCATTGGAAAGATAACATTTGGAGTTACAAATCATATATGGATCATAAAACCCAGTTTGCATGTTAAGAAAGTCAAATTTAGTTTCAAAATTGCGATTTGCGCGTTATTGCTGGTTCAGAAGTAGTTGCAGTATTTTGGGCATATATTTGGCTGTAGATGTCTATTTTATGTGATTCAAGTGTTGTTTCAAAGCGAAGAAAGAGTTCTACAACTTTCATGCTTTGAGTTTTGAGAAATAATGACCACATCAAGGTCGAATCTCAGCTTGAAGTTGCTACTGCTATTCTGGAACATTTCTTGATTCACAACTTTGAAACCTTTTAGTTAGTTTGAATCTTTTTATTTGTGTGGGGTAATTTTGTAAAAATGTAGAAAGTTTAAGGAGATTTTTTGAATTTAGCACACTAGGTTAGCTTTATTATAATTGGAGCAAAGTAGCTCGTGGCTCTCTCTCTCGCGGCTGGACACCTCCTCCTCATCTCTCCCTCTCTCCTTTTCACAATTTTAGTTTTTTTTTCTATTATTATTTTTATTTGTTTTTCTTCCAATCGTGAGTGAGTAATTTTCTGATTTAGTTCAAGGAGACGATTTCCATCACCAACACCGGTTGTAAGGATTGATTTTTCTTGTTAAAACTTTCTTTAAATTCAAGTATTTACTTCTTTATTGTTAAGATTTATTGTAATTAATTTTCTTGTTCTCGCTTATTGAATTGGTTATGCAATTGTAAATCTGCTTAATTCTCTTTTCAACAGCTTAGGTGAAGAATTTGATTTAGAAATAAGTGAATTGACTAGAGATTACTTTTATTTCTAGTTAGTTCATACGGAGAAGTAAGACAGGTTAAATTGTTCAAGCTTTTGAATTATTACCTGGAATAAACTTTTGTTCATTGTTCTTAATGCTAATTTTGGGTTTATTAGAAAATTACTTTTTAATATATGGTTACTCAAAATTAAGAAATTAATCTAAAGCTTTTTTTGGTTAATTTTACTGTTAAATTCTTTGGGTTCTTTTTAGCTTTAAAGAGAATTCTGTTTATTTGCTTGCATTGAAGAAATATTTTCTTTCGATGGTCAACTGCATAATTGGAATGGATAATCAACTCTGAACTAAGTATTTTTAGTATTGGTTAATTTCATTTTGATTCTACAGTTAATTTATTTTAGCATTCAATTCAAGAAAGCCCCCATCTTTTTATTTCAGTTTTCTGACAAGAAGCTTTCGGTTAAAAAATTTTCCTTGGAATCCAACCTGGTTTTCACTATTATATTACAAATTTATTTATTCTAAGTTGTCAGTGATGCCAGAATTATTTTTTGTGGTTTCGATGACTGACAAATAATTTGGCGCCGTTGCCGGGGAGATTTTTTTTTCTATTAAAGTTTTCTTTTTATTTATTTATCCCTTTTTTTCTTTCTCAGTAAATTGACTTATGCCAAGATCTTCTCGTATAGGTGAACCAGTGTTTGATCCAAAAATCGAGAAGACAACAAAAGTGAATAGGAAAGCAAAAAGGCAAGCGGTCAATTTACAGCTTCAACATTTGTAAACAGCGACTCTAAAAGCGAAGAAGAAGCAGTTGTTATTGTAGAGATGGCAGCACAAAGAACACTAAGGGAGTGAACAACTCCCGACGTTGTACAACAACCCTTGTGCATTGATTTTCCTGATATTGAGATAGCATTTGAATTAAAGTTTGGATTGACTCATTTATTGCCTATTTTTACTGGTCTTGCACGCAAGGAACCCCACAAACACTTGACCAAATTTCATGCAGTTTGTTCAACCATGAAACCACAAGGAGTTAGAGAAGAACAGATTAAGCTGAGAGCTTTCCCATTCTCTCTGGCAGACAAAGTGAAGGATTGGTTATACTACGTTCCCTCTGGTTCGATTAGAACCTAGTATGACCTGAAAAGAAAATTTTTGGAGAAGTTCTTCCTAGCTTTGAGGGCTAGAACAATTAGGAAGAAAATCAGAGGGATTCAGTAATACAACGGAGAAAGTCTCTACAAGTACTGGGAAAGATTCAACCATCTATGTGCAAGCTACCCACATCACTAGATTTCTGATCAACTGTTGCTGCAGTAGTTCTACAAAGGGTTACTGTTCTTAGATCGGAGTATGTTGGATGTTGCAAGTGGAGAAGCACTTGTAGAAAAGACACTCGAAGAGGCAAAAAACATGATTTCTAAAATGGCTGCCAACTCGCAGCAGTTTGGGACATAGGTAGACCATGTATTGAAGAAAGTAAATGAGGTAGGAACTTCTAGTATTAAAGCTCAACTTTCTAAACTAACCTCCTTTGTTAAACAAGTTGTTTTAGGACAAGTTCAAAATTCTAGAGTTTGTGGCATTTGCTTTGCTTAAGGACACCTTACTAACTCGTGCCCATAACTGCAAAAGGATACAGTACCTCAAGTGAATACAGTAAGTGGTTTTGTTAACCAACCAAGGAGGCATAACCCCTACGCCAATCAATACAGCCTTGGTTGGAAAGACCACCTGAATTTAAGATATTGGTAGCCAAGTAACCAACAACAGTACCCATCTGCTAGTTACAACAAACTGGCCCCTCTACCACAGAAGTAAGCACCAAATTTAGGTATAGCTTCAGAGGATATTGTGAAAACTTTAGCCACTAACACTCAAATATTTCAACAGGAAACAAATGCTAGCATTAAAGACACGGGAAACCAATTTCACAACTGGTAGCCTTATTAAACAAAATTAAAGCTGAAAAAGAGATACTACCATCTCAAGCTGAAATCAACCTGGTAGAGCATGTTAATGTCGTTAACCTTCAAAGTTGAAAAAGGTGTAAACCACCACATAAAAAATGGTAGCACTTAAAAAGGAACAAGATAGCCTAAAACCATCAACTTCTGGTGTACCAATTGAGGAGGTAAGTAATGAGCCAAATTTTCCAAAACCAAAAAATTTGATTCCACCTCATTTTCCTGGCAGGTTAGCAAAATCAAAGAAAGAAAGGACAGAGCAAGAAATTCTTGAGATTTTTAAAAAGGCTAAAATCAATATACCCATGTTGAATGCAATCAAGCAAGTGCCTCGGTATGCCAAATTTCTGAAGGAACTGTGCACCAACAAAAGGAAATTGTCAACTGATGAGACAATTAAAGTTTGTGAGAATGTGTCGGCGATAATTCAAAGGAAGTTGCCTAAAAAATGTAAGGACCCTGGTATGTTACTATACGATATGTACTAGGCAATTTTAAGGTAGAAAAAACTATGTTAGATTTAGGAGCCTCAATTAATGTCATGAATATGCTTCTTTGAAACTTGGACCTTTGAATCAAAATGGTGTTGCGATGCAATTAGCTGATAAATCGAATGCCTATCCTAGGGGTATAGTTGATGATGTTTTTGTGCAAGTAAATGATTTAATTTTTCCTGCTGATTTTTTTGTGCTTGATATGGAGAATAGTGACGTAACTGCTCATATTTTGTTAGGAACACCATTTTTAAAGACATCAAAGACCAAGATTGATGTGGATACTGGCACTCTCAGAATGAAATTTGATGGAAAAATTGCAAAGTTCAATATTTTTTACACGCTGAAGGAAATTGACAAGGATAATTATGTTTTTTTGTTGAAAAAATTGATACTTTGGTACATAATGAATCAGGAACAAAGTTTGAAAACCAAGCAAAGTTGGCACAAAAAGATAAGACAGAAAATGCCAAGTTGCAGCAAGAACATGAGATGTCATTTTGTGGTTGGACAAAACGTGTTGCACAAACACAGAAAAAGATGGAAATTGTTATCTAATAAGTTTGAGCTTAATTGGATTGGACCATTTGTTATTACTGATATTTCTACTCATGGTGCAGTCGAGCTTAAAGGTTTGAAAACGGATAAAGTGTTCAACACTGAGATGCATAAGTTGAAGCCTTTTTATGAGAGATTCTCAAAGCACCCTAGTTGATGCAAGAAGGAACTGTCTAGTCAAAGACAATAAAGAAAGACGCTTTTGGGAGGCAACCCAAGTATGGTTTTGTGCCACAAACAATTAGGATTTCTTTTCGTTTATTTTCCAGCTTTTATTTTTTTAGGTTTCTTTGTTCTCACAACTAGTTTTCTTGGTCAAGCATTATTTTCTCATGCCGGAAGTGAAGCAAAATATAGTGCAGCAAGTTGAAGTCTAATTCTAGGCTATGGTTCACTGCGAAATCACTTTTTAGGCCAGTACCTTTTCTTTTCCCCATATGTGTCTTTATTGTGAACATTGAGGACAATATTCGATTTAAGTGTGGGGGAATGGGTAGCTTAGACCTTAATTTTCTGTTTTTAAAATCTTTGAATTAAAATTTTTTGATTCATACTTTTGAGCATTGATATGAATTGTTTGGATAATTTAATTTTTTTGGTTCTTAAATGCCTAGCTTGAGTATTAACTTATCAATTTATTAGTTTTTATGAAACTCTCAAATTTTATTTTTAAATTATTTTTGAAATTTTTGATCAAGCTAGTTGGTGGTTATCTTGAGAAGCTGATTTTTTGTATCAAATTTATGTGCCTAGTACATTGATTTAAGCCATGTCAGATTATGAACTTATTAAGTTGGATATGTGGTTTGTTCAGTTGATGGATGTTTTGAATCACTCGAGAAAAAAAATGTTTGAATTGTTGTCTTCTGATGAAAAGAAAAAGAAATTGCTACTCCGCTGTTCTGGGTATTGAAGTAGGTAGGGGTCTTCTTCTAAGGCAAGAACCAATCACTACTTGGAAATGTATTAGGTACATGAGTATGATCAAAGACCACTTTGGAATTGTGTCGAGTTAATAGCTTGGGTATGGCAGAGCCCATGTTATACACGTGCTAAACAGTGGAACGCAAGAGAAAGACAAAATGAAAAAAAAAATTGAAAAAAGAAAAAAAAATCAAGTAAAATCAGAACAAGAAGAAAAAAAATTCTCAATTGATTTAGTATCTTCCATGGGTTAGTAGTAAGACTAGTTGTACTTTTTGAGTTCTTATCTAGCTAGTTTATTCTCTTTACTTGGTGCAAAAGTTTGATATTTTTCTAAGGTTTTCAAAAATGGTTTTTTCTAACTTGTGAAGAAATTATTTTCAAGGACTTATTTGGTTTTGAGTTATTATTGCCGAGTAGATTGCGTGCTTAATTCCTCTTGTTAAGTTTTTTAAGACCCTTAAATGTGAAATTATCTTGCTTTCTTTAGCTTAAAAGTATGTTTCTACCATTTTCAAATTTCTTTTATTTTTAATTTTACCCAGGGACAAGCAAAAGCTAAGTGTGGGAAAATTTGATAAACTTATATTTATTATATTTATTTATCTCATATTTAGTATATTTTAATATGTTTTAAACCTTAAAGGTATATTTTGAGTATGTTTTGTAGCTTAGAGCATATCTGGACTCAATTGATTGAAAGTAGATTTAATTTGCAATTTTACAAGTTTTAATTTGGGTATATTTTTTCAGGATTTTGACAGATTAGCAATGTTCCCGTAAAAAAATCATATCTTCTACAGATATCGGAATTGATTGATTCTTGATTCATTAGAAAGATAACATCTGGAGCTACAAATCATATGTAGATCATAAAACCCAGTTTGCACGTTAAAGGGGCCAAATTTAGCTTCAAAGTTGCGATTAGCGCATTATCACTGGTTCAGAAGTAGTTGCGATATTTTGGGTATATCTTCGGCTATAAATGTCCATTTTATGTGATTTAGGTTTTGTTTCGAATCTAAAAAAGAGCTCTACAACTTTTATGCTTTGAGTTTTGAGAAATAATCACTGCATCAAGGTCAAATCTCAGCTTAAAGTTGCTACTGCTGTTCTGGAGCATTTCTTGGTTCACAACTTTGAAACCTTCTAGTTAGTTTGAATCTTTTTATTTGTGTGATGTACTTTTGTAAAAATATAGAAAGTTTAAGGAGAGTTTGTGAATTTAGCACACTAGGTTAGCTTTATTAGAATTGGAGCAAAGCAGCTTGTGGCTCTCTCGCTCGCGGCTAGACACCTCCTCTTCCTTTCTCCCTCTCTCTTTTTCGCAATTTTAGCTTTTTTTCTATTATTATTGTTCCTTGTTTTTATTCCAACCGTGAGTGAGTAATTTTCTGATTTAGTTCAAGGGGACGATTTTCATCACCAACATCGGTTGTAAGGATTGATTTTTCTTGTTAAAACTTTCTTTAAATTCAAGTATTTACTTCTTTGTTGTTAAGATTTATTGCAATTAATTTTCTTGTTCTTGCTTATTGAATTGATTATCCAATTGCAAATCTGCTTGATTTTCTTTTCAACCGCTTAGGTGAAGAATTCAATTTAGAAACAAGTGAATTGACTGAAGATTACTTTTATTTCTAGTTAGTTCATACGGAGAAGTAAGACAGGTTAAATTGTTCAAGATTTTGAATTATTACCTGGAATAAACTTTTGTTTATTGTTCTTAATGCTAATTTTGGGTTTATTAGAGATTGCTTTTCAATATCTTGTTACTCAAAATTAAGAAATTAATTTGAAGTTTTTTCTGGTTAATTTTACTATTGAATTCTTTGGGTTCATTTTAGCTTTAAAGAGAATCTTGTTTATTTGCTTGGATTGAACAAATATTTTCTTTTGATGATCAACTACATAACTAGAATGGATAATCAACCCTGAACTGAGCATTTTTAGTATTGGTTAATTTCATTTTGATTCTACAGTTAATTTATTTTAGTATTCAATTCAAGAAAACCCCCCAATATTTAATTTTAGTTTTCTGACAAGAAGCTTTTGGTTAAAAAATTTCCCTTGGGATTCAACTTGGTTTTCACTACTATATAACACATTTATTTATTCTAAGTTGTTAGCGATACCATAATTATTTTTTGCGGTTTCAATAACCGACCAATAATCTTCGCATACCTGTATTTAGAGGAAGTCATAACTGGATGAAATGTTCTATTTTTCTTTTGAGTTGCCCTGTTGGAAGCATTTATTAGTAAGACATAACCTTGACGTCATGTACATTGAGAAGAACTATTTTGAAAATTTATTTTATACTATAATGGATGTAATAGGCAAGACAAATGACAATGAAAATGCACGATTAGATTTAATGGCTATGAATATGCATCAAGAACTGTACTTGAAACAAATGGTTGATTTAACTATTAAACTAAATGCTGCTTACATTCTGGACAAGGATCAAGTTCAGCATATATGCTTGTGGCTTAAGGATTTGAGATTTCAGATGGTTATGCTTCAAATTTATCTTATAATGTGAATCTGTCAGACAATAGTTTCTATGCCTTAAAAAGCCATGATTGTCATGTCTTCCCACAATGTTTACTCTCGATTGCATTATGTGGATATTTAGTTCTAGGAAACCATATCCGAGTTTTGTTCATTTTTTTGACAACTATGTTCAAGAAAAATTCGGTTACAAGATGTTGAAAAATTAGAACATGGCATCATTATCACTATGTGTAAGCTTAAGGAAATTTTTCCTCTAGCTTTCTTCGATTCAATGGAGCACCTAATTGTACACATATCATGTAAGGCCCGTCTTTGTGGACCAGTACAATATCGTTGGATGTATCCTTTTGAGAGATATATGTACTTGTTTATATTTTCATGCAGTTACAATGTTATGAAACAAGGATCATTATTTTACTGAGAAGTGTTTTTGTCCAAAAATGTTTAGGTTAATGCGGTCTTTTACCGGATGGCCTGTAACAAAGTGAAGTTGGAATGGTCAATTGTTGAAGCATACTTAGCTCAAGAGATAACTACTTTCTGTGAAGATTATTTTGGTCCTAACGCAGCAATAAGGCTAAATTGGGAACCATGAAACTTTAGTACCAATTCAGAGGCATCTCGTGTTCCCTCTGAATGCCTTAGAGTTTTTTGCAATGAAGTTTGAAACTTTCCCTCACGTGGTCTGGAGGGTGCTTGATGAAAATGAATTACGTCAAGCCCATCAATATATTTGTTAAATAGTGAAAAAGTCAATTGTTATGTTGGGTTAGTATGGTCAAACACTTGGAAGTTCATATTGCATATTTGAGATTTTGCAAGTTGCAATTTGTAATGTATTTTCCTTGGGCATGAAGGGTTTTTGTGGATGTCTTGCAACGAAAGTTCTCTCGTGCGAGAAAAAAGGAACTTGAGACATATCGGCATCAATATTTCACACAATGGTTTTAGGAATATGCATGATATATATATCTCTAAACTCCACTGTATTATGTTTCAGTATCTAATTTGATGTTAATTACTACCATATGTTGTATTGTATAGGGTGAAAAATGGACAAAATGGCTAGGTGATTCATTAGTGGAGCTATTTCGTGACCCACTGTACATAGCAACATGTTATAATGGCTACACAGTAAACGAATTCTGATTTCACACACGGATATATGGTTTGACTAAGACAACAGCCAACTGGGGTGTGATGGTTAAAGATGAGACATGCAAGTCGGGAGGTTTTGACTTTTATGAAATTATTGATGATATTATTGAACTAGAGTATTTTGGAGCATATTCCAATAGAGTCACTTTATTCAAGTGCACATGGCTTGATCTAACTCGTGGCGTCAGTGCACATGTTTATTTCGATTTAGTTGATGTGAAGTGGAAATCGAGGTTGAATCCACCGGAGCCTTTCATTCTCACCCATCAAGCTCAACAAGTGTACTATACCAAGTATCCCCATTCTTCGTTACAAAACTTGTGGGCATTCGTTAGAATCAAGCCTCGTTTATTTATTAAGAATGACATGGCTGATAATGTGGAAGAACAACCTGACATCTCCTCCGTACATGGAGCAATTGATGAACCGTTCCAACAACTTGACATCAAGAATGAAGTAGCTGCGTCTGATTCACCGGAACTTGATACTATTAACATACTGGTTGACTTGACCGCATATAGGGATGTTCCTCCACAAAATATTAGTCATACTACAATTGACTTGAATGTTGACGTCGAGATGTCCAAAGATGACGGAGATGACATTCAATTGTCTAAAGATGATGATGATTAATTGTGCAAAAAATTCTATTAGGACATTTGTAAGAGTTTATTGTGTCAACATTTATTACAATATAATTTGGTCTATTTTATTTACTTATATATTAATTAATTATAGTTTAATAAATTATATTTTGGTTACTTATATTTTAATTAGTTGTATCTTACTTACTTATATGTAATTACATATATTTTAATGTGTTATATAGGAATCAATACTACACCTTGGAAATAATTTAATCAGATATTAACGCTCCAAAGGGGAAATTCAAAATTTAAAACAAGCGACCATCGAAATGGTCGCTCATTTGGTCATGAAGTGGAGGGAAATAAAAAATTTGGGCGACCATTTAAACGGTCACAAGAACGGTGACTCTAACAGCTAAATTATCATCTTGCCCATATCCTTCACAATAGCAACCGTTTGTGTGAGCAAACAAGGTATCTTCTATCCTTTTACTTTGTCCGACTGTTTGGGTGACCATTAATTCGGTCGCTTCCCTTTAGGCTTTTAAAAACCCTCTTTATATTTAAGCAAATCACTAGAACCATGCATTTCACTTCCTTGCCACTTCTGCTTTACTGAGGGGGTTATGCTCGCTGGTGATTCCACAAATTCACCTGGAATTTCTCTCAAATAGGTAAGTTTCTCTCAATATTTCTCAAATATTGCAAGTTATCTAGGCAAAAAATGGTGTTAAAGTCATAATGCTTTAGATTTTTTTTCTTGGTGGCAAAACATTACTATATTTTGTTGCATTCTTCTTAAGGAATATTTTCTTTCATGCATGCTTGCTTCTACTAGTGCAATTTATATGTGTGAAATTCATCATCTTGCTTTGGCAAATTTTTTCTGTGTTTTTTTTCCCAAAATTCTCTACTATTTTGGTTTAATCAGTATATATGTGGTAGGATTTTTTGGTTGCTTGAAATTTCTCTCACAAAGGCATGGAATTTCTCTCAAAATTTTTTTTTCCAAAAATGCCTTTAATTTCTCTCAAATTAGTTGTATTCCAATTTTTTTCCAAAATCACCTAGAATTGCTCTCAAATTAGTTGTTTTCTTCTGTAGAATTTTTTTCTTTGTTTTTTCAAAATTCTTTGCTATCTTTTATCTGTATATATGTTAAACAATTTTTTTGTTGCTGAAAGTATGGTATTAGGCATAACTATTGGCACATATTGTTGGTGGAATCTATATATATTGTAGAAAATAATGTAGTGAAGTTAGCTATTTTTTTCCTATCACTATTATATTTTAGGTTAGATGTATTTTTTAATCAATTACTGCAATTAGATTTCACTAAAAATTTTGTTCACTAAAAATTTAGTTCACTAAAACTTTAGTTTACTAAAAATTTTGTTCACAAAAAATTTAGTTTAAAAAAAAATTAGTTCATTATAAATTTTGTTCACTAAAAATTTAGTTTACAAAAACATTAGTTTACTAAAAAGTTAGTTTGCAAAAAAATTAGTTTACTAAAAATTTTGTTCACTAAAAATTTAATTTACTATAAATTTTAGGTGTATATTACCAAAATTTTTAATTTATATTTTTGTGTACACCGACACCTTTAGGTGATGTTGCGTGGGCGCCCTCTGTCTAGACAGAGTGATGATCAGGATTCGTCAAATGATCAATGTGATTGTGAGAGGGGTTTGTTTATGCAGGATCAGCCATCTGTGCATAGAGGGGGGGGACTAATACTGGGCATTATATTTATCGAGCAGATCTAGCCACCAATAGGGGTTCTTACACCTAGCAAGATCTATCTTCAGGTACATCATTCCGATACCCATACCCACATGTTTCCACTTCTGCTCAGCATGAGGGGATGATTAAAGGGAGTGACTTTGACATTGGTGATTTTCCCATACCACATGAGTCACCTGCCCCTGTGTCAAAGTTTGGTTATGAGAACCAGTTGGCTGGCACAATCAGCCATGATGCCATCCCGGACACACAGCAGCAAGGTCATCAAGAGGATGATCCACGACGTGTTATTATCCTATCTAAATAAGTTCTGCTAACATATGTATGTTAATTTTGTTATTATTATTATATTTATTACTCCCTCCATCCCAAAAGTTTTGCTCCATTTGTTTTTGGCAATTAATCTATGATTTTTTATTTTTAACATTCTAATATATGAATAAAAAATCTTTGTATATGAATGATAATTCAAGATATGTAGTTTCTAAATATATTTTTTTTTGATTTTTTCTAACAAACAATAATATGAATAAAATTGAGTCAAAATACAAGAAAAAGTCAAATGTATCAAAATTTATGGGACGGAAGGAGTACTTGTTAACTGTTATTAAATTGAATTATATTTTTTTTTAGTTTTCTCCGTACCAAGGCGGTTCGTGATAAGGCTAGCAACATCTCACTATCTCTTTTTAAGGGTGAAGCTACAGAGTTTAAGGACCTCAAAAAGACTAGAAGGTAGAAGTATCTAGATATGCTGCAGGTAACTGTAATTTTTAAGTATTATTTTTTTTAGGAAATTGTACATTGATATATATATCATCACCATTGTTTATGTTGTGAAAATTTCAGCAAACATATAGATTGGTGCTTGAGGATGACATAGCAATTAAGAATGCTTATTTTGAGGTTTTGAGAAAAAGTTATAAGAATAAGTTAAGTAAACTATGGACTGCAGTGATAGAGAATGTGGGTCCTGATTTCTACCTGGAGTAAGATTACTCTAATCTCATCCCTCACCGACAAGTTGAGATTGCATTTACCAATTGGACAAAGTTGTGTAAAACTTGGAATACCTCGGACTGGAAGCAGAAAAGCCTGTAAGAAAAGAAGAATAAAAGAGGAAGGATGCTACACTAGATGCTCAAGGGCCAAAACATTCCATGGGTAATCTAACAAAGGAAATGTTCTTCAATAAGATGGTAAAATTTCAATTTCCGTTCATATATTAAATTAATAGTTTTCTAAATTTCATACTTTAAAAATAAACTTGCAACAGGCTTTTGAGATGAATATGCAGGCAATGTGGCATGAGTTCTATGAGAAAGCCACAATAAAAAAAGATACCGTAGAAAGGTTTTCTGAGTCATAAAGGAAGCTACAAGTTAGAATCAAATTCTGTTATGTTATCATGTATTGATTTTTCAATTCATTTTCTGTACTCACTTTTATAAATTCCTAGGAGGACAACATGGTATAGGTTAGATTGTGCCATGGGGAATATCCACAGTATCATACCCAATTTGACCCAGCAGCATGGCAGATGATCACAAGTGAGCCCAATAAAGGAGAATGGTTTAGTGTCCCAAAGTTCCTTGCATTTCCTAATAAATATTAGCGATCATGATCAAAGGTACTTCACTAAAAGATTGCTATATTTGTTTCTTCATATGTTTCCAATTTTTTTAGTTATATTAGTTTTTTTACAAATTAATTGTATGTTTTGTTTAACTTCATTAGCTGTTATTTGCTTTCTTTATAAACACAATAGGGTTACTCTGATTCATGCACTGAGTAGCAATTTCAACACTTAACAGCTGAAAATGAGTCTTTGTGAGCTACAATTGGCGACTTGCGGAAAAAGTTTCATAAGACTCAACAGTGTGCCTTTCTATCACAGATGGAGCATGATAATGCCATGCAGCTTTAGTATATGGAGATGAGGGCCTTGCAGGAAAAAGTGCAGAAAATTGTGGAGTGTGCCTGTAGAGATCTTCAAGTAGTGTTAACTACCACACTTATGACGATGCAATCACTTGGATTCCTTCGACATGGTGTAGACCTAACTTTGATTACTGGAGTGTTGAACACACATGTAGCTCCATCATCATCGCAGAGGAAGGCTAAGGAGGAGAAGGCTTAGCAACCGCATGATTCGTTTAGGATGGATTAGATAAGGCGCTAATATTAAATAATTTTATATATTATTGTAATTTGATACCTTTTCTTTAAATCATGGATGTTTTAATTAAGTCATATTTATATTCTATATTTTGTGCTTTTTTTGGTTATTAATAATTTATTTGTTTATATTTTTTTTATTAATTTATTAACTCATTAATTTATCTAATAATATTGTAAAATTAATTTACATATTAAAACATATATAAAGGGTGATGTCTTTGGTGGTTGCTACAAGCAACCATTTTTTGAGCAACCGTTCCTTCTAGTCGCTATAGCGACTGCAATATTTTGGTCACTGCGTCAATCGTCCTAGTGACCGTTGCATTCAATGGCAATCTTCGGTCACCCTTTGATCACCTTCCTCTAGCAACCAGGGTTTTTACCACTGTTTCATGGCCACCACATTTAGTCACCTAAAAGGCAATATGGCCACTGTCTAGCCACCATTTTTTCAGTCACTCCATGTTTTTCTTGTTATAGTGCTATTACCTAAGTAATTGACAAAAAATGATCATAAAAAGTAAAAAACCATAATGCTAAACAATCTGAAAAAAATGACAAGATTCTAATCCATGAAACAAAGATAAAATTATTTGATGTAAGGAAAATTAGAAATGCATGCTTCTAAGTGTTAACTCATCTTGCTTATTGAGGATTGTTGAAGTGAGTTCTTCTTCATACCCTTGATTATCTAATTCTTTATCTCCAAGCTTGAGCTTAGGAGTTTAAAATGGGACAAGGTCAAATTTTTATTCTTATCATTCTTAGAAATTAAGCTAGGAGCTCACGAGGAGGAAGCATAAGCAAAAGAAAGAAAAGCATCATTCCTCCTTCTACTATATCCTAGTGTGACCTTTAATGGCATGCAGTAACATGAACAAAAATAAAGATATTTCTTTCCAGCTAGTAAGGGCAGAGCCAGGATTTTAAGTTAGGGGAAGGTAGACTTCATTTTGAAAATGCTAAAATAATTAAGGAGTGTCACAATAGAGATTGTGGGTTTTTTTTAGTTTTATTTGTACACATATATAAAGGTAATATACATAATTTTCAAAAATTTTGGGTAAAGGTCGAGCACCCTTAAGCCCCCTATTGCCTCCTTAGTTACCAATTGGAAAAGATAAGTAAAGATCATTCTTGATAACAAAAGAAAAAAGGCATCTCTCACACATCTTTGTGAAATTAGAAAACTTCTTTTAGGCATGGCAAAAGGTGAGAGTAGAAAATTCCTCTGGTGGTTCTTGTAGATAGACTCATTGTAGTAGAAATTAGGGTCCATATGGACATGTAAGTGATTAATTCCCATGTAGAGCAAACAAGGGTTCTTTAGTTTGAAGACTTTTTTGGGTCTCTGTATTTTTCTGTCCCTATCAAGCATTTTCCCTATTACTTCCCTATTCAACCGTGGGTAGTGGTAGGAGAGACATGGTGGCTTTGATGGTGGTAAGGTGGACGGAAGGTGGGTGAAGATTAGGTAAACATGTTTTAGGTCTGAATAGAAACTCGTAAAGTTTTAAAACTCAAATAGAAAATTGTCGTAAGTATTAGGGCTGACTATGTAATTTTTTTCTCTATTTTCTGTCACTTTTAGCATCTAGTATAACTATAAGATAATGGATGCAATAATTGGGTAGTTTAAGGATGACGTGTGCAACAATTCATATTTCAGGATAATTAAGCAACATTAAGAATATTTTAGGGACAACATTTGTCATTTACCAATTAGTATTACAGCTATAACAATTAGATCTATAAAATGACACATTGAAGCTAATAGACTGTGTGCCATAAAGTCTGCTGTCTATGTGGCTTCTAAACCTCTCTTCTTGATCATTGCCTTCTCTTTTCTTTCTTAATTGCTCAAAATCAACAACCTACTTGAATTCAACGAAAGCATACCCCTCTTACCTTACTTTTCTCGCACATGAACCTGAAAAGGATTGTGATTTAACACGGCTTTGTGCCCATCTGACAAAAACACCACAGAAGCCAGACCCAAATCGGTAGTCTCATTTACAACCTTCGGCAGCCACAACTTTTTGCTCTTATACTCTGGAATGACCACATTAAGGACTTCACCATCAACCTTGATTAGGACCTTGAGTCGCAAGATCCCACCTTGGTAGACTGAGAAAGATAACATCAAGGGCTTCAACTTCATCCTCATCTTGATCTTGTGGGCCTCCTAAGCCGATCTAGGCAGTGAGGTTGCCATTTGAGATGGCAACATCTGTGATGATGAAAGTGCAAACGTAAGGCTTGCGAGCTTGGGCACATTTGTAGAACATGGTTTGATTGCAGTTTCGGAAGTCTTTCTTTTACTAGGATACTACTAATTGGGAACCCAGAAATAGGAGGGGAATAATTAGGAAAATTTTGGGGGGTTTCATTAAGATCAATCATCCCGAGAATGGGAACTTAGAAAAAGGAGGAAAATAACAATAAAAAGTTTTAGGACTTAAATAGCAAAGTTTACTAACTTTTAGGGTTGGCTGTGTAATTTTCCCCAACCAAAGTCCTTTTCCATCACTTCTTAACATCCTTGAGTAATAGTAGGGCGTAATTAGAGGTGTTCAAATGGGCAAGTTAGGACCAGCCCAACTTTGGTCAAACCTTACCTAAGAACGATCAAAGCCCAACTCGGCCCAATTCGAGACTAGGCCAGGCACAGCTCGGCCCAAAGCACGGGACTGGGCACGACTCGAACCAGGACCGGTGGTCTCGAGCCAAGTCCAACGGTAATAGAATGGCCAGATTTTCAAAAAAATGGAAAAATTGCAACTTTAGTCCCTTCAATGGCCAGTGCCATTTTTTTAACCCAAATTTATGTCCCCCCATCAACAATATTTTGAGGGCTTTTATGTAAAAAAAAAAAAAAAAAAGCTTCCCTATAAATAGGGATATCATTTCCACCATTTCTTCACACCAATCTTAGCAATCACTCTCTTTCTTCTAATACATTATCTTATTTTCTTCAAGCTCTCAAGACCATTTCCTTCATTTTCCTTAACCATTCCTTAATTACTTCCAAATATCTTCATCTTCTCAACTTATTCTCACATAAATGACATCAAAGAGAAAGGGAAAGGTCATTTGCTGCATACATGATGATAAATAATCATAAGTATATTGTTATTAAGGGTTTAAATTATCATTATACACTTTAAGTGTAATTAATTTTTCTAATTTGAAGCACTTTTTCCACCGGGTTACTATTCACCAATTTACTATTCATAATTACTATTCGCCGATTTACCATTCACAATTACTATTTATCAATTTATTATTCATATGCATATTTCACTATTCATATGCGTATTTAGTATACATACATTGTTCACTGTTCATTAATATTAAAATATATATATTAAATAATTATTTTTTTTATGTAGGTAAAATAATCACTTGGTGACCCTTCAAGAGAAAAATCATATCTGGAGCTGTAGATGGTAGAATTGATTGATTCCAAATTCATCCAGAAGCCTACACATAGATCTTTGACCCATTTTCATTCCAATAGCTAGTTTGATTGTTTTCATTGCCGTAATCTAATTATAGATGAGATCATTCGTTCTTCCATGTGCTAAAGAGCAGTTTCGGTAGAAAAATCATAACTTGATTTACAAATATCTGATTTGAATGAGCAAGCTACTGTTTTGAAGATAAAGAATAGATCTACAAATTTTGTTCTTTGAGGAAGAGTTGATTCAATGTGTATGATGGTCGAAAAAATAAAAGAAGTTGCAGCCCTCCTTTGTTGATTTGTATTTACCTACATTTTACTATTCTATTTTACCATTTCACCCAACCCAAAACTCTATAAATAGCCACTTGGGGGAGGATGAATTCATGCCATTTCTTAGTCCATGTTTATGTTCTTGTATCATCTTTAGCTTTTCTTTTTTAGTTTTGTTCTTATTTTCAATATTGAAGCTCTGTCCAAGTGTTTTCTTATTCTTCATTTAATCTTTCAATCCATGTTCATTTCATCTTTGTACATGTTCTTTACTTTTATCACGGCTAACTAATCTTCCTTTTGCTAAGGTGAAAAAGTGAAGCTTTTGGTATAAAGGCTATGATTGATTTGAATGGATCACAACGTTAACGATATTTTCTTTTTTAATCTATTTAACTTCTCTCATTGTTAAGTGAGAGTCTTGATTCATCATAGTCAATCATTGGCATAAAAGCTACTTGATTCTCTTTGTAGAATGTGACTTGCCGGCTATATTAGAATATTGAGTTATTCTGGATAAAGATTGACATGATAGATACTTGAACCCATTAGCAAGTGTTGGCTTTTTAAGATCAATGAAAGCTAATGCTAACTCAATTCCTTGATTGAGACCTCCTCTATGTGTGGATCCTAATTGATTGGCAAGATGGGGCAAAATTAATCATAACCGATATACTGAAAGTAGATCCCTTAACCTTAGCTATTTATTTGAATTTGAGTTTTTAATTAACACCTGTTCATACCTTGCACCAAAATCTTTCCTTATTACCAAATTTGTAATTTATATTTCTTAATTTACTTCCCTGTGGTTCGACACTCGGACTCCCGAGATTTTATTACTTGTAACAACCTACACTTGGGTTACAACTGCTAGAGTGTAGCACATGACATTTTTTATAAATGTGAAAGAAAAGGAAACAATTTTGAAACAAGAGATGTGGGATAAACTGTGAAAAGTAGATGCTGTGCTATGTTATTTTTATGAAACCACTGTTTTTTGCTTCAGTGTATACTATCCCACATCTCATAAGGTTTTAATGCATTTGGTCAATATTGCATGGGTTTTGAACCAATACAAGGATGACGAGTTCTTCAAAGACACGGTGAAGGCCATGAAAGACAAATGGATTTTATATTTCAGTGATATACCCCAATCTATTTAGTTACATCTGCATTAGACTCAACTGTCAGAATCACGGGTACACAACAGTTACTTAAGGGTTGTTATAGTTTCTTAGAAATGTTGCATATTTCTGTTCACGCTATAACTTCCACTGTTGATGAGTACTTGTGGAAATTATTTAAGATTTATACAAACCGGCAAAAGGATAAGGTTGGAAACACTACTTTCTCTACGGTTGGATGCTCATCATCATTGGGCTCATCAGCATTTAATCTGGCTGAACAACTCCTTAAACAGCCCGGGCTACAGCCTTCAGTCTCACTAAAGTGGACGCATACCTCAACCTTGTCTGGGAGAATAGTGAGACCAACATTCTAGAATGGTGGAAAGCAAGAAGCAACAAATTTCCAATACTCTCCATTATTACCAAAAAAATTCTAGCTATTACAATCTTAACCAATATATTTGAGTCGGCTTTTAGAGCCGAAAAATGTGTAATTTTAGATAAACGAGCAAGGTTATTATCAGATGTAGTTGAGGTTTGCATATGCAACCGTGATTGAGGTCTTACAAAATTATGAATGCAAGACCACAAGAGTTCCAACGATGAAAACCCCGATGAAGTAGATGCTTAAATCTACGGTTTGCTCATTATCTTCCTATTTTGTATTTGATCTGATTATGATATTCAACACAGATCCTAGGTTTTCTTTTAAGTTTAATTTTATGGAATGTTTTGCTATTGACTCATGTAATGCCCGTTCCATGTTATGTAAATGTCGTTTAGCTTTCAAATTAATAAAATTTCACATCGGTGGTAATGTTTCACTCTTAAAACAATTAGTTCTAAAAAAAATTTGTATCAAAATCAAATTTAAAAAAATTAAAAAAATTAAAAAAAACGGGTTTATGCTCAGGTAAGGCCCGGCATGGACTCAGCACGCCTTTGATCGGGTCTTACCTGGGCCCTCCAAACCCAGGCCTAGGGCCGGCCTGGTTGGGTCGGCCCACCGAACACCTCTAGATGTAATTGTAACAATGTCATAGTTGTAGGATGAACAGTGTAGTAATTTATAATTGCAGGATGATTTAGCAATATAAATATTAGTTCAAGGACAATGAGTGCTATTTACCCATAAAAATGTTTGATACCATGTATCTTAAAGCGTCGAATTTCTCACTCTTTTTCAACTGAATTTGAGGTTTATTACACCCTACAAATTTGAGGACTTTAACTGCGAGAGTTAGGAAGTAATAAACATTATAAGACGAATGACGTATGATAAACTAGTTTTTTTTTTTTGCATATAAATAGTGTATTTATGCCTAAAATATATACAATAACGAATAATAATTGTATACGTCAAAACATTAAAATATACACTTTGCATTGATGAAGTAAAATATAACCAACTATTTTTCAAGAAAAATATATATTTGACCTAAATTATTAACGTTGAAGGGTAATTAAATGGGCATAGCTAGAACTTGCATGACTAATGGAAGTATAAAATGTGCAGACGGAAAAGTAAACCACCGAACAATAAAGGACCAGGAGCAAAATTTAGTACAGAAAGGCAAACCTGTGGGTCCTTCCGTTTGTTTAATGACTAACTTGCACCATTTTTAGTATTTAAGGATTGACTCAAATTGAATTGCAGTTTGAGGACTAACTTGTGTACTTTGGCCAATTTCAAGGACTATTGGCACATTTAAGCATTCAAATAAAGTTCAAATGAGTTTTGAGATAACCAAGTTTACAGACTCTAAAATAATAAAGTCTAAAAATCAAATAGTCAAGTCATAAGCCTTAAGTCCACATAGATTTTCGGTTAAAGAAGCATCAGGCAACCAGGCTATTCAGACTTTTTCAGTAACATACCACACTTGGTCACATTAAGGATCTACAAAGTTTAGGATCTCCATATAAGTCACCATTTATCTTTTAGCTTAATAAATATAAACTTAAAGATATTAGTTCTAAGAAGATCCACAAAGTGCAATTTAGAACATCTATAAAGAGTTATAAAACCAAAAACTCTGCTTCACTCTTTTTCCAAAAAGATTTAGAAAAGCCATATAGAGCAACACACAGCTCAAATGACTAAATTGAAAGTATAAATTGCATAGAGGGAAAAAAACCACCAAAATATAAGGAACAAGAGCAAAATCTAGTACAAAAATTAAGGCCAAACCTCTAAGTCGAATTCCATCTGTTCAGTGACTAACTTGCGCCATTTTTAGTAGCTTGAGGATCGACTCAAAGTGAATAGAGTTTGGGGACTAACTTGCACACCAGGGGCATACTTACGTCACCCCCCCCCCCCTGGGGAAATTTTGAAAAAAATTTAAATATAGGTACTTAATTGTTAATTCAAGAGAAACTAGGGACTGCAAATATATTTTTGCTCTCTGGAAATAATTGAAGAATATGAAGATGCGGGGGCAGTGACATAGGCGCTAAAGAAAGTAGTGACCAAATGAGTAATTATTCTCTCTAGCCTTAAACAAATATTCAAACATGGCATAAATGCACTATTAGTCCTCAAAATTATTCAACTTGTACAAGATGCACTCTAATTTTTGAATTAGTACGACTTAGTCCCAATTTCTAACTTTGCCTAGCCGCAATGCCATCCCTCTCCTCCCGGCTTAATCGACTCTCTTCTAGGCTCGCCCCCCATAATAAAAAATCCTGGTTCTGCCATTATTGCACACTTTGGCCAACTTCAAAGACAACTGGGGCATTTAAGCACTCAAATAAAAAGTACAGGGTTTGAAGCCTGCCAGCGTGATCCAATGTTGACCTGACGACATGTAACCTACATATGTAGCGATGGCAATATAGGCGGGTTAGGCTCAGTTTGAGTTACATTGTCAATCACGTCCTCACAAAACGTGGCCTTCGATTTTCCATGGTGTTTAAAAATGATTGTTTTTGGCAGCTTGTAAAAAACAGATAAATAGGTAATAGCGCTAATTTTTTATTTTTCAAGGAAAAAGAGACAAATAATTTACGATTTCTAGAAAATCAATAAAGAGACAGGGAGATGAAGAGGGTAATATTTCTTGTTGCATAAAATTTAACGGGACTTTCTTAATTTAGTTTTTTTAATCCTAAATGAGTACCATATCTTAAAGTTGTTCTATTGAAGTACTCTACTTGACTTATCGTGTCTTAATTGGATTTTTTTTGTCAATTTCAGTGTTAAATTGGATAAAAATTACTGATATGATATTAATTAACATTAAAAATATACGTAAAATTATAAATTTGGTTCTTAAACTTTTCTCATCAATAATTTAAAAATATGAAATTCTAAAACTATTGATTTTACTCTATCAAAATGTTTTACATTTCTCAATTGATTCCTGCATCCAATCTTAATTTCAGAAAACAAAAACAAACCCAAATTAGAAACCTTAATTCCAGAAAAGAAAAAGAGTTTAAACATAGATGGAAAGGACCCAGAAACAGAGAGATGACAAAGATGGGAGAGTGAGTCCGTCTGAAATCCCAATCTCTTTAGCCCCTCCGTGAGTCTGTCCATGCCTCCACTACTCGTCTCGCTCTCGCTGATCGCAACTCCACTGCTCGTCTCTCCGACGTCCACCTGCGCCTCCACTTCTCGCGCCTAAGACAATCAAAGGCTCGCAGATCCAACGATTCTAAGTTCACTCAAACCTCCATCGAAGGGCCTCTGCTCGTTTGTTTCGATTTGTTATTCTCGTTTGTTCCAATTAAGGCCAATCTTTGAGACGCCTTCGCCAATCTTCATGCAACCACCGCCGCCTCTGTTTATTCGCTAGATTCACAGTGGGGCACCTGGGCAATGACGACAATACGGCGAATTGAAGCATTGGGTAGCGGACAAGCAGAGGAGAGAAGTCGCGTCGAGGTCACTACAAATCTCTCCGACTTCCTTTCCTTCCTCCTCGCAATTGCCTCTGACTGATGGCCTCTATGCTTCACCAGCCATGGTCGATCTCGATGTCATCTACAGCAGCGGTATGACGAATTGATTCTTGTGGCCAATTTTTGTTTTCTATTTGTTGTCTAGTCCTTTCACGTTTCTGGGTTTTATTTGGTCTCTTGATGTTCTTGTGCCTAGGAGGTGAATATAAAAAACTTGGGCTCATTCTTGGTACTTAGGAAGTTTGAAAGAGTTAAATTATTACCTGAAAGAGTTCTAAGGACTAAACTTGTTATTTTTTTATTTATTTTAATATAATTCATATCATATCAATAAAGTCCGTCTACTTTAACGGTGAAATAGATGAAAAATACATAATTGAGATATATATAATTAGGTAAGGTACTTTAATGTTATAACTTTAAGATAGAGTGCTCATTTACGATAAAAAAACATAAACTAATGGACTCCCGATGAAATTTACCTATTTCTTGGTGAATTGGTGTTTCAGTTTAGGTTGGCTCATTTTATGTGTTAAGCATTAGGATATTCATTTCGGTATTAAATAATTTAGGTGCACACAAATTACATTAGTTTTGTATTGGATTAGTTTCATTCTGGATATCAAATCCATCTAGTCAACGGCAGAAGGACCTCTAGTTCAAGCTACTGGGTTCTAGCGGTCCTCGGACCTAATTTGGGCCTAGTATGGCAGCTGGAGCATAGCATTTCAAAAGATGTTGTGATCGTTAAGTGTGTTTGCGCAGCAAGTAACACTAGTTTTCACCAAAATCCAACCCTACCTTCATCAATTGTGTGTTTCACATTTTAAAATTTGACCTTACTTGCATGGCTTCGAAACTCAATTGAATCCAACCCACATGTAAAGTGTTTTCGAGTCAGTTCGGTATGCTTAGGTGTCAAATTCCTTATAAATAAAACATTTCATATGCAAAATACATAAACAACACACAATAACATTAATTTGAAACAAGTTTCTTTACGTGTTCAACTTATCCACAAACAAACTAAAATCAAATTTGAATCTAAAAGACCAAGGAACCAACAACAAAACTGTGGTTGTTCAGCAATACCACATGAAGAAGAGAAGGAACTAAAGAAAGATCATTGGCGATACTTAAATCTCTGGAGTTAGTCAATAGTATTTGGAGACAAAGTTCTTTGACTACCGCGCATCAAGTTTGTGCAAGGTTTGACATTGATGTGAACAAGTCTAGTGAGAAAGAGGTGAGAGTAGCAGATAGACTTTGGGATTAGAAATTGGGCTTGCAGGGGTTGGCTCATGCCTTTTTTGGGTTAGGATAGAATGGATTAAGTTAACTTAAACTTAAATAAATATGGTTGGTTGGGTTTACTGGGTATATATTTTTACTGCCTGAACTGACTCCACATGCATATCAGATTACTATTTTACTATGTGAACCGACTCCAACCTGCATAAAACCTACATGATGATCAGGTTGTTTTGATTTGAGCCAATTAGTTTCACGAGTTAAGCGAGGCTGGATGAATACCTTATAGTATGGTGCTTATGTTGCTATCTTATAGTACTTTAGATTTTGATAACAAAACAAGGAACAAAGTAAAATGTTTTTGTGGGTGAGTGATTTATGAGAGACATAGAGAGATAGAGAGGATGAGAGAGAGATTTCAAATTATAGTAATTCTCACAATCAAGCATGGTGAAAATGCTAATCTTTCAGGCCTAAATTGCTTGCAACATATTCTATTCTAGGTGATCTTAAAATTTTTATAATATTTATATATATATTTATTAAATTTTTTTACTATATTACCCTTTAAATTATTATTATAAAAATAAAAACAACACAAATTTTTTTTCTTAATCTCCTTGTTAAATCCAAAATATTTCAATTGTTTTGAGATGGAGGAAGTAAAAGATTTAATGAATCAAAAGCAAACCTTTTTACTTGGTTTTGACCAGCAGTCTTAAGAACTTAATCAAAGGCATGGTAGTGCCACTACGAGACGAAGTTCATGGCTCACCATTGTTGCCCATTAGCGTTGAAGCTGTTGGTTGCTTTCATCAAATCTATCTGTGTTTTTGTTAAGATCCGGGCAAAGTATACACCTGTGTTGGAGAACAGAATCGAGGTTTCAAACCTTAGAGGTAAGAATGTAATTATCTGAAAAACGAAGGGGCCTCTCCCCAAAGCAGCCTTAAGTTTTACCTCGAAGATGGACCTGGTGTGACAATTGGATTCCTAGTAAGGTCACGATTACGTTGACGTCTGATGTGAGAGATGAGGGCGCTGTTTTTTTTATTCCAACTTTTTGAATGATTTGAACTTTTACCATTATAGCAATTCCCTGGTCAAGAAATCAGAATCATTTTCCAGGAATTGTACAACAAGTTTGACCACTCTCCTTTCTCGTCCCGATGAAAATGGGCTGCTGCCCTTTTTCTAGAAGTGGGCACATGGCGGCATCAAGTAATACTTTTATTAGTCTTTGACGTCCCGCCACAATACTTGTTTAGTTATTTTTTGGTCCGGAATAAGGAAGCATTTCTTTTTTCTTCTATATTACTAACATATTTCCATCAATCTTATACATTATCTATTGATTCTAAATGCAAAAAAGTAATACTTTGACCATTTTGGAAACACGTTGACAATGGTCACACAACTGCTCTTTTATAAATGTTTTCACACTTTTTTATGTTCTCATTTTATAGATGCAAAACTTACATTATTATCATTTACAACGCTAAATATTCCCTCATATCATAAAAAATGACTTATTTGATTTTTCATGGAGTTTAGAAAAAAATCTATTTTTAGAGGGTTTGTAGAACGGACAAATGTGCAATAACTAACATTTTTTATTTTTTAAATAAAAATGGGCATGTAATTTGATAATTCCAAAAAATGATTAAAATAAGGTAAAGTGATATAGAGATAGTATCAGATATTTCCTCGGTCACAAATTACTTATGATATTGAACAAAAACTTAAAATTTTTACGTTATTTTATTTTCTCCCATAAAATGCAATAGAAAAATAGTAATGCTAATACCCCTCCAAAAAAGCACCGCCTTCCCCTTTGCATGTCCCCCAACTTTTTCTACCGTTTTTGGTCAGATTCAGACTTTAGTTTAGATCTGGCTGATTCTTATTTAATTTTTTTTTATTTGACTGATTTTATCTAATATTACTTATTGGGTTCTATGATGGATAAAATTTTCTTCAAATTTTGATTTTTAAGAGCGATATTCAATTGACGGCATGCAATGATGGGTTTGGATTTTTTCTGGAGTTTATAGGAATCTCAACTTTACTGAAGTGTCCCAATATTTGACAACAAATATGGAAGTGATTGTGTAAAATAAAGTAAGTATTTATTTTTTAAGGTTTTATAGGTAGTCATTTTATTTTCATAAATAGTCTTATTCAAGCCTATGATGCCCAGTTGGTTTTAGCATTGTTTGGTTATTGTTGACTTGTTTTGGACTTTATTCCAGTTATTTGTAAGTTATGTTCTCCATATTTATTCTGGCTTACCTGGAAGTTTCGGCTTGATTTGATTTTTTTCCCTTCATTCGGCATAGTCTTTTTGTGGTTAGTTTTATGTTTCTGTTGTTTTTTATAGCCTTATGTCATTATTGGTTTGTAAGATACCATTTAACTCACTTTTCATTGGAATGAAATATCTTTTGTAAAAAAAAATACAATAATAGTAATACTAGTAATTTAACCTCACTGGCTTCAAATATGGACTAAGAATTAAATATGTTTAGACTAGTGATGGGAATTCAGGACTTAGGGGGTTGGGCCGGATCATGAAACAATCCACTTCTGATCCAGAACAAATTTTACTCATCCATGATCTGTTTTGCTTTGCTCTGCTTACAGGTCAAGTAACAATAATCCATGATCCATTCAATTTCACTTTAGGGTATTCTTGGACCATCAAACTCGCTCTATTACTACTTTTTTGAAATTTTATACCAAGGGAAAAGCTATCACTTTTTAAGCCTTAGTAACTCATATGAAAATTTTATAAAAGTATAGAGGTCACTTTGAAATTTTAAAAAAATATAAGGATTAAAATAAAATTTTTTAATAAATATAGGAACCAAATTGGGGACTATTAAATTTTTTCAAAATTTCAAAGTAAATGTTGAAATAAGTGTAAAAAAGTAAATTTATTGTAAAAAGTCTACCAAATATAGAAAATTTGCACTTTGGGATTGAAATATAGTAGTTTTGTAATAATTATAGGACAAAAAGTAAGTGATACTTAAGCACTCTTCAAAGTTATACTTCATTTGTTAAACATCTTTGCAATATTTATTGTTTTGAGATGTTTCAAATTTTTACATGATTTTTATACTTAATAGATTACTTTACTATAACTATTCAAACTATTATTTGAATATTCACTTTTCAATCTTTCTTGATTTATATAAAAAAGTTAAATGATAAAATAAAAATCACCACACAAATATTTTACTCTTTTAATCTTTGTGTCAAATCCAAATGTTTTAAGATTAACCTAATACAAAGAGGGTGTTATCTTAATTGGTTTTGATATAATGACAATTTGTCATATATTTTATTGTGCAAAGGACACATTTCCACTTTTCTTTTGGTTTGCAAGAAATCAAAAGCACATAAATAAGGGACAAAAGGGAATAAGTAAGGGAACGAGCTTTTGCTACTATGTAACATGGCACAATTAGAAGAGTGACTAAGTGCATGGAGGTTGATGTGAACCCCGTTGGTATAGGGACCAAGAAACATGTCCAAAATGCTAACAAGTTCCACAAACAACACTTCAAGAGACTAAAATTTGACCCCCACCCCTAACCAACCTGTGGTTAGAAACAAGAAGTTTAAATAACATAAGAAAACTAGCTTCCTTGTGTACTAAGGCAAGTTCACCAAGAACTCAAGAGAATTGGCTCTCAAAAGCAATATTATTAAGAAACAAAAGCTGTATGTTTACAAGCATAAAAAGACTTATTTAAAGCCTAGAAAACTATAGGCAGCCATACAAGTTGTAGGAACCCTAAACATAATTGGAACAAGCAAACCTAGTCAAATTAGGACTTTGAATTTGGTTTGGACACAAACATGTGGGAAATTTGGCCTAATTAATTCCCATTTGCTCCAAATGAGTTTCCACACTAAATAATAATGTAAATAAAAAATTAAACTAGAAAAAAAAAAAAAGCTTTAGAAATGATCTAGCACTCAAAACCCTCAAAGTGTGCTTTCAGGTGCACTTTTAGTGTCACTTGGGGTTCATGCTTGGCCTTCTTAGTTCTGAGCTATATTTTTTAGTTTCTTTAGCTTGAGGCTTCCTTTGAGGATGTGTAAAGGTGTCTTAAAGCTTTAAGGCATATAAAATTTGGTTGTATGAAGAATTGGCACGTTGGGACACCAAAACAGCCTTCTTGAGTGCATGCATGGGCTCCTTGGTGTCTTTTGTGTCTTGACACTCCAAAAGGCTATTCTATGTTGTGCCATCATTTCAAGACACTCCATAGGATGTTCCAGTAGCTCCATGTGAAGATCCAAGTTCATCCTCTATAAAATAGGAAGTGACAAAGGCATGAAGTACTTGAGCCATCTTTTTAGCTTTCTTCCATGTAGTTGGTGTATTAGCTATCTTCAATGGATCCTTCAGTGTGCCTTCCATATTCATATCAAATCCACCCTCCTTAAAAGGATTCATCTCCGAATCTGTATGTTCAAAGAGAAAAAATCAGAAACATTAAAGGTGGCACTAATATTATACTCATCAGGCAAGTCTATCACATATGCATTGTCACTAATCTTCTTGATCATTTAAAAGGGTCCATCTCCTTTAGGATGAAGCTTTGTTCTTCTTGTAGTTGGAAACCTTTCCTTCCTCATATGTAACCATACCCAATCTTCAGGTTCAAAGGTTACTCTCTTTCAACCTTGGTTAGCTATCTTAGCAACTTGTTAATTTTTTAGCTCAATTTGTTGCTTAACCTTCTCATGTAAACTTTGTAATACTCTCGACCTTTCTTTTGCCATCTAAACTAGAAATCTCATTAGTAGGCAAAGACAATAAATCTAATGGAGTTAAAGGATTAAAGTCATACTAAATTTCAAAATGAGAAAATCCAGTATTATTATACATAGCTCTATTGTAAACAAACTCCACATGAGGCAAATAATCTTCCCAGGATTTCAAATTTTTACTAATGATAGCTCTAAGCATAGAGCCTAGGGTTCTATTTGTTACCTTAGTTTGTCCATCTATTTGCGGGTGACAAGAATTAGAAAACAAAAGCTTTGTGCCAAACTTTCCCCACAAAGTCCTCCAAAAGTGACTTAACAAAGTCCTCCAAAAGTGGCTTAGGAACTTGGAGTCCCTATCTAAGACTATTGTCCTTGGAACCCTATGGAGTCTAACAATTTCCCTAAAAAATAACTCAGCCACATTCATAGCATTATCTGTTTTGTTGTGAAGGATAAAATGAGTCATCTTAGAAAACCTATTTACTATAACAAAAACAAAATCTCGTCCCTTCTTAGTTTTGGGCATACCTACTATGAAATCCATTAAGATATCTTTCTACGGATGAGAACGTGTAGGAAGTGGTGTGTATAATCCTTGTGAAACGTGAGTAGACTTAGCTTTCCTACATAAAATACATTGATCACAAATCTTTTTAACATCCTTAGTCATATTCAGCCAATGGTAATATTCCTTCAAAGTATACAAAATTTTGGTTAGGCCAAAACAACCCATCAATCCGCCATTATGTACTTCTTTTGCAAGTAGTCATGTCAAAGAAGTCTTAGGCACACACAACCTGTTTTTCTTAAAAAGAAAGTCATTAACTTGATAAAATTTCTCAAAAGCACACTTAAAACACTTGGCATAAATCTTGCCAAAATCAGGATCAGAAGCATACAAATCTTTTAAATGCTCAAAACCCAACACTTTAGCATATAAAGCAGAAAGCAAAGCATACCTCCTAGAAAGTGCATCTGCCTCTATGTTATCCTTACCTTGGTTGTATTTGATAACATATAGGAATGATTCAATGGACTCTACCCATCTTGCATGTCTCCTGTTCAACTTACCTTACCCATTAAAAAAATTAAGGGCTTGATGGTCAATGTGAATGATAAACTCTCTCGGCCATAAATAGTGTTGCCTTGTCTCTAATGCCCTCACCAATGCATAGAGCTCCTTATCATAAGTGAGATAGTTCAATGTGGCACCAATGAGCTTTTCACTAAAGTAAGTAGTGGGGCAGCCTTTCCCTACTTAAACCTAATATTCTTCTTGATTACTTCCGTGAGAGGTATGACATTGGAAGAAATATTCTTAACAAACCTCCTATAGAAGCTAGCTAACCCATGAAATGATTTTACCTCAATGATAGATGTTAGGGTCGGCTATTCTTGGATGGCTTTCACCTTTTCTCGATCAACTTCAATCCCTTAAAAGCTCACAACAAATCCAAGAAAAATTACTTTGTCAACATAAAAAGAGTAATTTTTCAAGTTAGCACACAACCTTTGCTCTCTTAATGTTCCTAACACTTGTCTCAAATGTCCAATATGTTCATCTAGGTTCTTGCTATAAACTAAGATATCATCAAAGTAAATGGCAATAAACCTACCAATGTAGCCACGCAAGACATAATTCATAAGTCTCATGAAAGTACTAGGGGGATTAGTTAAACCAAAAGGCATTATTAACCATTCATAAAGTCCAAATTTTGTTTTAAAGGCTGTCTTCCAGTCATCCCCTTCCTTCATCCAAATTTGATGATAATCACTTTTCAAATCAATCTTAGAAAATAAGGTATAACCATGAAATTCATCAATCATATCATCAAGTCTAAGGATAGGATGTCTATACTTTATAGTGATTTTATTGACTAGCCTACAATCTATGCACATGCGCCATGAGCCATTTTGTTTAGGCCCTAAAAGAACAAGAACGATACAAGGGCTTATGCTTTCTCTTACAAAACCTTTGGCTAATAACTCCTCCACTTGCTTTTGGATCTCCTTAGTCTCTTTGGGGTTAGTTCTATAGGCTGGCCTATTTGAAATAGGTGCTCCTAGAACAAGGTTAATTTGGTGCTCAATGCCTCTTATAGGTGGCAATCCTATTAGATCTTCAGGAAACATATCTTCAAAATCCTTCAACAAAGATAAAACAACACTAGGAAGATGGGTTAGATCATTGATAGCAAGCAAAACATCTTTGTAAAGTAAAAAAAAAAACACTTGTCTTTGTGCATGAAAGACTTTCCTCACGTGTCTCATTTTTTCAATGAAACATTCTTTTTTTTTTTCATTCAGCTTCCCCTCATTTTTATCTCTCGAGAACTCTCCTATCTTTTTCCCCTCATGTCCATTCTTCTCACATGGCCTCTCATATGTTTTCTCAACTTGCCCTTCATCACTCCTACTCTTAACTTTCCCTTCTTTTCCTTTTCTCTCAACCTTGCTTTGAAGCTTTTTTTAGTTTTCCAAGACTTCTTGTGGTGATAGTGGAACAAGCATGATGGGCTTATCGAGCAAGATGTGAGACCTTCCTATCAAATTGCCACAACCTCCCAAGCAAGATGTGGCAAGCTTACATGGTCACAACATCACAAAGCAATTGATCATATTAAGTACTAATCTTAAAATTAACCAAAACTTGCTTAACCACCTTTACCTTACCCGTATCATTCAACCATTGAAGTATATACGGTTAAGGGTGCTTTTGTGTTGGAAGCTTCATCTTCTCCACCATGATTGAGCTTGATACATTGGTACAACCCCCTTCATCAATGATAAGGCTACAAACTTGATTCTAGACACGGCACCTTGTATGAGAGATGCACTCCCTTTGGTTGGCCTCCTCATTGATTTGCACACTTAAAGCTCTTATTGCAACAAAGGCAAAGTCTCCCTCCTCAAGGTCTAAAGTGTTTGTGGGCATGTCCTTTAAAGTTGATGTTTCTCCCATATGATCTTGCAAAGCATCTTCATTCTCATATGTAAACTCTCTATCTTCTTTAAGGATCACGACTCTATTGTTTGGGCAATCCCTCATATAGTGCCCTTTGCCCCTACACTTGAAGCACTCCATCTCTCTAGCCTTGGGGGGCACCCCTTGGTGGAGCCCAAGTCTTGACTTGTGAAAATCGAGACAAGACTCCATTGGTGTTGGTGGTGGTCTCCATCTTAGGTTTTGGGACTTCCTTCTTGGCATCCTTGCTCCATGCACTTCTACATGTGGAGCTTCTTCTTTGATCTATCTCGGATACTTTGGTTCTCTTGATGATCCTCTCGGCCTTGGTGGCATGGTTTAGCAAATCCTACATGTTGATATAGGGCACAATCTCCCCTTTGTTGGCTATATCCGAGTTGATACCATTGGGGAATTTAGCTATGACAGTCTCCTCATCCTCCATAATGTTGGCTCTGTTAAGATTATCTCTAGTTCCTTATAATAGTCCTCCATAATTCTTTGCCCTTACACTAATCTTTGGAGCTTAAGTTGTTGATCCGTATAGTAGTAGTTAGGAACAAACCTCCTCCTCATTAAAGCTGTAAGATCTCTCCAAGTGTTGATGGGTTCTTTCTCATTTTTCCTTTTAATAGTTACAACCTGATTCCACCACACAAGAGCATAGTTAGTAAACTCAACTGTGGCCAATTTTACCTTCTTCTCGTTTGAGTAATGATGACAATCAAACATTATCTCAATCTTTTGCTCCCCCTCCCAATAGGCTTCTGAATCACTTTTCCCTTAGAATGTTGGAATGGTGAGCTTAATGGAGCTTAAGTTGTTATCTTTTCTAGGCTTCCTCTTCCTTGGGCCTCTTTGCTCTAGCAAGGCACCTTCTTCCTCCTCAGGTTCTTCAATCCTTGCTCTCCTCCTCTGTTGGAGAATAGGGTTAGGCCTCATTGGCAACCATATCTCTAGGTCATCCATCTTCCCCTTCAATTTATTGAGGGCATTTTGTATGTCCCTCACGGAAGGCTCCTTCTCAGGCTTTACCTCAATCCTCCTATCCTCATGATTAACCATAATTCCTGAAATCATAGATCCTCACACACACACCTCACATGTTTCACTCAAAAGTTAGGCACTTAAACACTCAATTTGTTAGTAAGAATATTTCTTTCACAAGAATCCTGAAAAGTTCTAAGAAAACTATCCCCAAAGCACACAAGAAAACATGATTTTCCCTCAAAACAATGTTTTGACTCCAAAATAGAGGTGGGCAAAACAAAATTTGTAAGACTCTAGGAAGCCCTTGCAATAGAAGATTGCAAGGACCACAAGGAAAGACTTATGCTCAAACCGAAGGTTTTAAGGTTTTTTGGGGCAAAACCAAGTAATTGTGAAAGCTTTTTTTTGCAAATCTTTCTCTATAAAATTTTTGTAATATTGCTAGAAACACCTTTTTGCCTTGGGTCTTTGCTACCAAATAACGTGAATATGCAATTAATTTTTGGCAAAGAAATAAGAAACCCAAATTCTTGCACCATCGAAATAAGTTTTTGTGTAATGAATCAACCTGATTTTTTTAGACCTTTTTTTTCCCCCCTAATTTTCCTTGATTTTTGGATGTTGGAAATAAAAAAATGGTTAGTGAGGTTTGGATAAAAGGAACAAAATAAAATAGATTGGACTTCAAGAGAAACCAAGAAAACCGAATATGTGTAGAAATGGTGTTTTCGGTTGTTCTTGGTTGAAAATGACTTGGCTTGACCTGAAACAGTTGGGAACATATTAAAACTAGATAAATTTGAAGGAAACAATGAATTGGAACAAAAATAAAGAAGAAAAATGCAGCTGGACATAAAGATAATCGAAAGAAACAACAATGGATGCAAACGACACTAGTTGATCTTTTTTTTTTTGGTGTTTTTATTGATATGGATGCAAGGAATGAATTAAAAGGACCTGAAACACAACCGAACAGATGAAAATTGATGGAAACAAAAGGAAAAAAAATTCAAATAAATAAAGAAAGAAACAAGAAACATTGGATATGCCATTGGTTTGGAACTTGTGCTTTGATACCACTTGATGCAAACCCGTTGGTATAAGGACTAAGAAATGTGCTCAAGATGCTAACAAGTTCCACAAAAGGCACTCCAAGAGACTAGAATTTGACCCCCATCCCTAACCAACCTGTGGTTAGAAACAAGAAGTATAAAGAACACAAGAAAACTAGCTTCCTTGTGCACCGAGGTAAGTTCACCAAGAACTCAAGAGAATTGGCTCTCAAAAGTAATATTATTAAACAATGAAATCTGTATGTTTACAAGCATAAAATAGGCTTATTTATAGCCTAGAAAACTAGGGTTAGGCAGCCATACAAGTTGTAGGAACCTTGAACCTAATTGGAACAAACAAACCTAGTCAAACTAGGACTTTGAATTTAGTTTGGATACAAACATGTGGGAAATTCGGCCTACTTAATCCCTATGTGCTCCAAATGAGTTTCCACACTAAATAATAATTTAAATAATATAATTAAACTAGAAAATAATAATAATAATTTAGAAATGAACTAAAACTCAAAACCCCCAAAATGTGCTATCGGTTGCACTTTTGGTGTCACTTGGGTTCATGCTTGGGACTTTTAGTTCTGAGCTATATTTTTTAGTTTCTTCAGCTTGAGGCTTCCCTTTAGGATGTGTAGAGGTGTCTTGAAGCTTCAAGGCATATAAGATTTGGCTGTATGAAGAATTGGCATGTTGGGACACTAAAAGTGCCTTTTCGGGTGCATGCATGGGCTCCTTAGTGTCTCTTGTGTCTTGACACTCCAAAAGGCTATTCCATGTTATGCCATCATTCCAAAACACTCCATAGGATGTTCCAGTAACTCCAAGTGAAGATCCAAGTTCATCCTCCATGAAATAAGAAGTGACAAAGGCATGAAATGCTTGAGTCATCTCTTTAGCTTTTTTCCTTGTAGTTGGCCAACTAGCTATCTTCAATAGATTCTTGAGTGTGCCTATCATATTCATATCAAAGGTGAAAATGTGCCTAATTTTTTGGGCAATTCTTTTGTCCTCAGGATAAGCATCCTCATAGTGTGAGATGCTAAGCAAAGCCTACACAATCTGATAAAATTGTACTTGCAGTAAGCATATTAGTTTGAGGCCACTGTGCAGATAGCTGGCAATTATGTTGTTAAGGAGGAATACAAATGAGCCACTTTAGAGCTTTGATGGAATGCTATAGCTCTATTAGAGTGTAGAAGAATCCAAACTACTGTAGCATGAGATGATGTAGATCACTAGGCAATATCAATTTTGAAAATATACAGAATATGTGGAGGCCAAGTAAATGGTGGGAACCCCAGGAAGAGGAAAGTGCCTTTGAAGTTGACAAATTAGGCATAGAAAAAAACTAAAGCTTCATATGGCCTGCATATCATTCATAAATGAGTCTTCATAACCAAGAGTCTTAGATATAATGAACGATAAACCATTGAAGACTAAATCATTCGGATTTAGCCAAATTGCCCATAGAATTGCTACCACCATTTCCAAGTCATGGGAAGACTAGAAAGCCATGTTGTCCAGGAGTTTTTGAAACTATTGCTAAAAACTATTAGAGTAATCCCATAAACATTGAATAGTGGATTGAAGCCAAACAACTTGAGAGGAAACACACTAAAAAAATAGATGACGAATGATTTCCCTAAATGATCCACATCTAAGGCACAACTGGAGAAGCTTGCGACGCACTCACAACAAGATTAACCTTGGTAGGTAGAGAATTTTTGAAATATTTCCAAAGAAAATTTTTGAACTTATGAGGAATTTTAGCTGCCTATAATCTATTAATGTGGGAGAAATATTGAAGATCTGATGATAGATTAATCAAAACAGGTAATAAGATCAATTTGGCAAAAATATAACTTTTTTTACTGCTATACTTACCATTAGATAATTTAATCCAAACCATGGGATCCTCATTAATATTTGAAGGAACAAGGATCTACAAAATGACCATAATTACGTCCTCATTAGTAGCCAAAATATGCAAATAGGAAAAATTTCATTAAAGAAGTCTGGTAGCATCATATCCTTGAAACAAGAAGGACTAATACTCTAAGGATCTTTTCGTAGAGCTAGAGTAGGGGGAAAGAGTTGAGGAAACCAATAATCAAACCAAATATCAATTGAAGAACCATCATCCACTTGGTGGATCATATTAGGAGATAACAAAGCTCAACCTTGTTCCAGCCCATGCCACATTGGAGAAGCTTTCTTCGGATGGGGAAGTCCAAAGAAAAAGTCATTTACCATATTTGCTTGAAGGACTCAGTACACTAAAGAGTTCTTGTCACCTTGACTAATCTTCTAAAATGTCTTATTAAGAAGTGCCTAATTAGGGGAGAACAGCTAATTAGTTTTAATTAAAAAAATATAAAAAATCAAATTATTTCAATTTTTCAATTATGACTATTCATTTATCTATTCGATTTTGGTCAAAGCTAAATTTTAATATTAGTTTTTAGTTAGGTTTTTGGTTTTGTGTAAGAAAATTTAGGTGACTAAATTAACTAATTTTGTTATAAGCTTAATAGGCTTTAACTATGTTTGTGCCTACTAAGCCCAGTGTCCATTTGCTTCAGAAGCCGAACCCACATAAAAGCATATTACAAACCTGAAGCAATTTGAAAAACAATAAAAAGCCCAAATGAATAAGAAGCTAAAAGTCTAAAACCCAAAAGGGTAACAGCCAAGTCTTGTTCCTAAATTGTGTCTAATGTTACGTAATCAGCCCGAAACTTTCAAGTGTTGTACCAATCAAACTACTTAGTTGTTGCTTTTTCGTCCTGTCATCTATCATGTGTTAAGAATATATTAAAACATGATGTGACAGCTGATTTGTCTTTAAAAGCTTATATGGCTATTGATGTGGCTTTGTGTGGCCCTGAAATAGTGATTTCAAACGTTGGATAAATAGCACATGTTATCCCTAAACTATTACCAATGTTACTTAATCATCATGAAACTATTAGTTGTTGCACCATTAGTCCTCAAACAATTGTATTGTTGTTGTCCTGTCTTACCATCCATCATAGCCTCTCCTTTCCTTAAGCTTTTTCCTCATTTCATCCAAGATAAATAAAGATGTTGTGCAACTGCTGGGAATTGGATCAAAATTGTGAAATGCACAATAGGAAAAATGAACAATAAAGAACTAATTGAAATAACAGGTTGACGTTTAAGACAGAAAAGCGTGAGAAGAATTGACACTCAAATTCCTTTTTATTTTATAATTTTTTTCAAAAAAAAATATATATATCTTCATCATTAGAGAAAATATTTTTATTGCTTTTGCATGAAACAGAAAGTGAAAAATGAACACGACTAAATGGATTTAGGTTTTCATCAACAAAAAAAAATGCCCATTTGATTTATTCATATATATTAGTTCCACAAATAGAATTTGGCTTTCACAATGTGGGCTAAAATTCACAAACTAGCTAGGCAGGTATGTACATAACTTCACAATAAGTGAGGTATTAATTTATTTGAGTTCATATAAACATAAATCAAATTACACAATTATTAAAAGCCATGAAGAGAATAAAGAGAAGGCAATGGTTAGAAATTTAAATATTATACTCAATGTTGCTATTACAGATGGTGTCTATCATGTGCAAGTTAAAATAGCTTGATCTAGCGCCAAGATAATTATCTCCACCAAGAAGACAATGTCCCTATTCGTGTCACCTTGCACCACCCAACTTATTGATGGCCTGGCTTCATTGTGGACTAACATAATTTCTTTGTTGATATTGTTGAATGTAGCTTTATGTCTTTGCATTAATTTCGGTCGTTTGCATTAGGCATTACATCCCTCAGCTTCTTGTGTCCTTAATAGTTTTTCTAAATTTGAAAACTCATAGATGAAGTACGATGGAATTAAGACATATCTTCTTTTTTGATAGTTGAATAATTATTAAAACAAAAAAATTATTAATATTAACAACAATTTAATTTTTTTATTTGTTATATTTAAAAATATTTCAAATTTTGGATACAAATTAAATAATTTTTTATTGAGAAAGAATTTCCTAAAAGAAGGGAAGATTATGATTGATGGTAGGACAAGACAACAACAATACAATAGTTTGAGACTAACGATGCAACTAGGGGTGAGCAAAATATTTTATTATAACCAAAATAACCGAATGACAAAAAAAAATTTGGTTTTTTATTATCACTTTTATATATAAAACCGAAAACCGATATAAAAATTTGGTTTAGCTTTCAATTTTCTTTAATTAAAATTTGATTAATCGAAATAACCGAACTTTTATTTTACTAGAACTTATGCTTGAGATTTGGAAAGTATTATGTATGTGATGACTATTTGTTATGTGCATGTGTGTGATGTTTGGATTTGGAATGAATTATAGATATTTACTATGTGATTAGAATATGTGTTTAGATTGGAATATGTGATTAATGTTTAAGGTTTGGAATGTGTATATTTAGAATTCGGTTATTTTAATTAAAAACCAAATAACTTAATTTTTTTTTGGTTATTTTGGTCTTCGGTTATTTCGATTTTCTTTTATAATTTGATCTATTCGATTATTAGTATTTAAGACCGAAAACTAAAAAAAATTTGGTTATTTGATTTCGGTTAAAACTGACAAAATTGAATAAGCACCTCTAGATGCAACAAGTAATAATCTCAAGACAATTGGCCAGCATTAGCTATAGTTTAGGGATGGCACATGCCACTTACCCAACATTTGAAATACCTATTTCAGGCACACCTAGAGCCAGATCAACAACCACGCAAGCTTTCAAAGTCAAATCAGCCTCCAAATCATGTTTCCATATAGCCTTAACGCCTGTGATGAATGATAGAACGACAAAGCAATAATTGAATAGTTTAAGGATGATTGATGCAAAACTTAATAGTTTTAGGACAATTAAGAAATATTGGAAATAGTCTAAGGACGACACATGTCTTCTACCCAAACCCAAACCTAAACCTAAATACATTACTTATTCTTCTTCTTCTACAGTGCTTAGATTCTATAAGAGTAAGGTAGGTGGCATCGACTATGACTGATTCCCTGAAAGGGAGTGAGAGTGACTGTGAGTGAGAGTAAATCAATGACTATAGTCATCTTTCTAGCACCCATAAAGCAACTCAAAGACCCTCGTCTCAAATTTAGTCCTGCCCATAGTAGAGCAACTTGAGATGGAAGTAGAAAAAGTAAGTCCATTTCTTAATTTAAGAGCAAACGACACTGATCATCAATAAATTATCACCTATATTGCACATTTATTCTCAAATTACAAAATGTTATCCCATCATCCATAAATTACTAATAATGTTGCAATATTTTTCTTCAGTAACTAATTGGATATTTAAACCAAATTGAAGGTCAAAGAAAGTAATTCAACCAACAATATAAAATTTAAATTGTTTGACAACTGTCTTTCAGTAAATTTAAATTTTTTAAAAAATTTTAATAGCCAGTAAACAATTTAATTTATAATTTTTTTCCTCTTTATAAATACAAGATAGTCTTTATTCTGGGAAGAGATCAAGTAATTTCTACCAACCTTAATTTTATATTTATGGTCAAATTGTTTTCCTAAACCTTTAATTTAGTTGAAATGTTTACTTTAGTCATATAGGGCGAATATTACGACGCGTATCCCGTACTAATAGTTAAGTCCATTTCTTAATATTGTTGTTTGACATGAGGCAACCTTGCCCAAAGAGTTATTGATATTAAATTATGTGTAGCATGTAACTAAATCAAATTTCCTTGTTGTTTGACAGTGGCTATCAATGAAACTGGATTGTTTGAGAGTAAAAAAAAAAAGTCGGTGAAAACATTTTTTTGTTGCTTGGTGAAGGTTTATTTCGGTTATAAAATCGGAAAATCAAATTTATTAATATATATGAAAGTAGGTAATTTGGTAGAAATATTATTTCACATTTTTCAAAGAATTGACAAAATTCTAGCATCTGCCATGTGTAAATACCAAAGACTGGGAAAAGTAATGTGAAAATTTTCAAATTTGCCCCTTACAAATTACACGTGGCATTATCTCGTTTGCAGCCCATTAGAAATTGAGTAGTTTAACCCTTATTTACAATTTTGCTAGACCTTTTATTAAAATGTTGTACGTACACTTTATTCAATAAACTATTAAGCTATTAAACTATTTTAAACCCATGTTCTTTAATTTCTTTCCAATATTTTTCTATATATCTACTAAAATATTTTTTTAACCCATGATCTCAAACCCAGTCAGTTCTTACAATTATTCTTTTACAATTTATACGTTTCCCTTTCACCGCACGTTCTACACGAAGTACCTAATATATTGTTCCTCCCCACTATGCCACTTACAATTATATGTCAATTACACAAATTCATTATATATTTGACAAGCTTAACATTTTCCCTCTTCCAAAACTTTGCATCTCATTCGTTCTACAGCAGCAATGGTTCTGAAGCAGCAATGCTCTGTGGGTGTCAACTAGGAACTATTGAATACCATCACAATTTTCTTTCCTATAGCATTCACCTGCACCAGGAATAAGTTCTACAATTTTAGTTTGACTTCTTATTTTTGTTAAGATCAAAAACATATGTAACTCACATTTGCGACTTAGACAGAATTTCTAATATGCAACACACGCGGGTAGCTGTAGTATAAAGTAGTACCAAATTTCAACATAGGCATTTCACTTCCATTTATTTTCAATCTATCTACCTAGTATACTTATCTAACAATGTAAAACTCATTTAACCAGAATTAGCAGCAGACAACTTATTCTAGCAGCATCAAGAACAGCAACCAGCTAAACAATCAGGTTCTAATTTACCAATGCTTTCATGTGATGCACCATGTTTGTATGCTATGTTTATTTCTGTTCCTTGGGTTATTTCTTCCAAAGTTTATAATAATAAAGTATTGCTAATAGCAGCTATATGATGCCTACTCTAAGTGTAGCTCACATGGATTTCTTTTATAATATACAAATCTTTGCAATAGCTATGGGTGTAATGTGGTTAAACTTTTTCCAACTATCCTCTCTAAAAATAATTTTCTAGAATAACTTTTTTTTACTATTATAAGTTTTCAATCACGTTATTGTATGTTAAATTTTTAAACAAACTTTTTTGACATCCACAACTTGTTTTCCAGTTTCAATGAAGGTCGTACAGGTCGTTAACATTTCATTTTGTGAAAACCCTTGACCACATCTGTAAGAGGCCTAACAAAGTGCAGTATGTTTACTCTAGTACTTTTAGAAGGAGGTAAGTTTAGGTTCACTATAGAGATTGAGCCAGGGAAGTCAACAGAAGGGGTGAAAAACTTTATGGGGGTGAAAGGGTCACTTTCTAGGACTCTAGCTTGTGTTATAGAGTCAGTAGTTGAGCCAACCACCCATAGGCTTAAGAGTTTTCACAAATTTTATGTCTATGATACTAGAATTGAAACATTTGACTGGGTACAGAGATTAAGGTGTATGTAATTTGTGTTAATTTTTTATTTAGTAAAAGTTTAAATAATGATTAAAAAAAAAAGATTCTTTTTTGGGTTTTGTGCAGTGAGAGGTTGAGTGGAGATTAAAAAAAGAGTTTTTATTGGATTTCGTGTAAAAGGATTATTTAATTGTTTAAACTTTTCAAAAGAGGAAACGTTTCAACCTTTTTGGGACTTCCAAAAAAGAAATACGTTTCAATTAAATTGGGACAGAGAGAGTATTAAAGTACCAATTGACACAGAAAGAGAAGGAAAATGATAGTTTAAAGTATAAGATGAAGCTGATACAATTTAACTATGCAAAAGCAACTTTATCAGTTGGAGATTGAGGTTGCAAATCTCAAGGCATGGTTGGTTGCACTTTTAGGAGAAAGGAGCAGGGTTTCAAAGTGATCCTTTCAAGACCAGCTCTTCGAAAAATGACCTTTATGCCTAAAGGTCATTAGACAAATTTATTTTCTATTTACAAACTCTGCTTTTACTTTATATTTTTTATTTTTAATTTCTATGAGGGCACGGTTACACTACCTATTCTGTTTCTATCAATTATTATTACTGTTATTATTTCCCTTTCTATGTAGGGGCAGAGCTATGATTTTAAGTTTAGAGGGCCAGATTTCATTTTGAAGATGTTAAAAGATTAGGGAAGTCACAATAAAGATAATGAGGTTTCTTAAGCTTTATCTTTACATACACATGGGTGATATACATAATTTCCAAGTATTTTTTTTTTTTGGGAGCGGGCACCCCCTCATCCAGCCACTCACTCCACCTCGATTCCCATATTCTATACTTAGCTAATTTTTTTAAACTTAGATGCCATATTGCCTTTCCCTAAGGTTAATAAACATACTTAGACAATCAGGGGAACTAAGTAAATAATCACAGATAGATTAACCATAGTAAGCCAAAGTTTATAAAAAAACCAAATTCTTAATCAGATATATTTAATAGTGTAGAAACAATATGTGTTATGTAGAATGTACCCGCTAGATTAACTAGGTATATTGGTTGCGTATGGAAAAAAAAAAAAAGTTTAAGGGTTTTCCCAGCAATCTCAACCTTTGTTTCTGAATCTATCCATCCCAGGCATGTCATGTATGTTTGCCATTGAAAACATGGAAGGCAAACAAAATAGTTAGTAATCTATATTAGATGTGATAGAATAAAGTAAGCTAGGAAAAATAAGTTCCACTTGATTACACATAATACCTTTTCCAGAAAACCCCACCAAATGCGCCATTCCGCGGATAAGGCAGCAGCCGCAGATAGGCACTTCATCTCCTAACTAGATAGATCTCCATTCGATCTTCTCACCTTAAAACCCAAAACGCCTTTATCTCTGTGACAAAAAAAATCCCAGAACCTGGCGTAAACAGTCTAGAAAACTATGGCTCTGAAAAAAAGGGCTGGAAGAGGTTAAATATAAGTTCAAGCCAAACGTCATGGAACTAAAGTTTCAGAAGATGTTGAACAAAAAACCCCACATGACGGTGCCGAATGTATGATTGATATCAAGATGATTTAAACTAGATTGAAGGCCGGAATGAAACCACAAATGCCATCCATCCGATGGTGGCAATAAAAAAACCATAAGCAACGCATATTTGTGAAAAAAAAAATTGACACTTTGGCCACAGATCTATCAAGATCGGAATGGAATTTGAGACAAGCCCTTTAGACAAAAGTGAAAAAGAGTTCAAGTCGACCCAAATCATGTATTCTTTTTTAAATTCTGGAAAATAACCTGCGACAGCTGTACTGCTTTCAGAGAATTCATTTGTCCAGTGGTAGGCCATCAGGAAATTCTTACTCTTGGCTTCACCACCATCGGAAAATTCATCCTAAAGGTGGCATCACCAGTAGAACCCAGAATCTGGCCTATATTTTAGAGAGAATAGAAAGGTAAAGAAAAGGAAGAGAGAGAGGGGAGTTTTCCAGAATGGTGCGTTTTGGGTTAGGGATTGTTCTTATTTTCTTCCAAATTACAAGTCCAATCTTTCTTTTTAGTTTTGCATGCTGATAAAGTACCTACTCTCTTGAGTGAGTAGTGGTGGCTTGTGGGCCGACCTGGCTTGGCCCGGTCGGACTTGGGTCGGAGTTTTCGGACTTGGGTATGGCTCGCGTCAAAGTGGGGTGGGCCTGAGTCGAGTTCAACTTGGGCCCGGGCTGGGCTGGGGAGGGTCCGAGTTAAGCCGAGTTAATCCGATTTTTAAAAAATGTGTTTTAATATGTTTTCGATCATTATTTGATAGTAATTTTATAAAATATATATTTTTTTTAAAAAAAATACTACTGCCGGTGTAAAATTTATTAATAAAAAAGTCAAATGCCACTTACATAATTTAAAACGTATTTTACACTTGAAAATGGCAAAACGTTACATGAAAAAAAATGAAAGGGTAAAACTTAAGATCTGTGCTTAACATCATAATCAGATCAATTACATTATTTAAATTGTAATGAAAACCTACAATCTACTCTTGTTGGTCATCATCAGAAGAGACCTCATCATTAGAGCTTTTAATATCTTGTTTCCTTAGGCAGCAAGTGCACAATCCTGGTTACAGACGTAAACTTCAACGGCTTCAGGTGTGAGTCTTGCTCGTTTTTCTGAGATGACTCGTTTCTCTGCACTAAAAGCGGCCTTGGAGGCAACGGTTGAGACTAAAACTGCCAAAATCTTTTGCGCTAGGATGGATAAGATCGGGAATCTTTTTCTTTTGTTATTCCACCACTCGAAGATGAATTCCTCATTGTTTTCAAATGAAGTGTGTAGGTAATCATCCCATTCTGCCAATCCCGGGTTTGTGAGTTTTGGTCGTTTGAGGATACTCGCCGCTGGGTTAAACCTTGATAATGATGAGGAGGTAGAATGTCGGGCGAGTGTTGGATCGGATGACCTAACTTTATCAGAATGCTTAACAGAGTAGAGTTTGTATAACTCTTTGAAATTGTAATCAGCTTCAGGAAAAATAGCAAGGGCAGAAACTTGTGCTTGACCTAAATATGTATGATAGTATGTTTCTAACAATTGTAGACAACCTTTGATTTTGACATTTGGATCTAATGCATATGTAACAAGATAAATTTGTGGGATTTATAAAAAATAATTAAGTTATTTCTTTTGCATTGCTTCAACAGTTAATTTCAAAAACTCATCGTCCTTGTATTGGTGGAAAATATAGACAATGTTTACAAAATATAACATTACTTGGTGCACTATTGGGTAATAAACCCCAAAGAAAAAGTTTGTTGCCTCATAAAAATATCTAAGCAACTCAACTAACTTAAAACATTTTTCCCAAACCTCATCCGTTAGCCAGTCATCTTACATTTTTGAGTTCACAAAGTGAGTCAAAAGATTTGCTTATGGTTCAGCGTCATTTAACATTTCAAATGTTGAGTTACATCAAGTGAGACAATCGATTTTAAACATTTTCTAAGAAAAATTTACCTCATTTTCAATACAAAACATTTTAAATTCACGAACCAATTTGTTCCTTGTTTTAACAAAAAGTAAAGCGTTCTGAATTGGCTCAATTTGGTTTTGCAGTAGTTGTAAACCATTTTGGACACATAAATTCAAAATATGACACAAGCAACGAACATGAAAAAATTTTCCATCAAGCGGTGGTTTTATTTCTTTTATTAATCCTTTTCACCGCCGAATCATTGTTTGAAGCATTCTAAAAAAAAATAGAGAAAACTTTATCGGCAATAAAAAATTCACACAAACTTTCAATAATGCAGTTAAAAATATTCCAACCCGTATGATCAAATTCCATACATTTGCAAGCAATTATCCATTTTTGAATAACCCATTCATCATCTATCTAATGAGCAGTTACACAATAATAATTTTGTCCTATTGAAGATGTCCACATACCATATGTAAATGATAGACAATGATCAACGATAGAAAAATATGTTTGTAAATCACTTCTCCTAGCTTCATACAGTCTAAAGCTTTTTCTTCTAGCCATTTGCTTAGATGTTTTTTTATAAGCAGGATTTAGATTTTCTTGGATGAATCTTTCTAAGTGTTCATCCTCAGCTTGTCTAAATGATTTTTTAGTAATCATCATCCAATTAATTAAACATTGTCTAATAGTTTTTGGATTAAATAAAAAAATACCTGGACCGTTGGAGCTACCAACACCCGTCAGTTGTGTTTGTCCACCAAAAATGCTGCTAATGTCTCCATGGACTTTGCTCAGATGCCTTGTGAGGGTGCCCATCCTGGATTTCAATTTGCGCGCAAATTTGTTGTCACAATGTTTGCACTTGGCATACCTCGTTTCGCCTTCCCAAACTTGATCCAAATGCGCCTAAACAGAAGCCTTCAAATTTTCACTCTTCACTTGACTCTGCTTGGGTTGCTCGCTTTGTGGCATCGATTAGGACCCCTTGGCACCGAGTTGGGTCGGTGAAATTTCCTTAACGTCATCATCAGAGAGTTGATCGTCAAGGCCAAGGTCATGTGCCTCCATGTCAATGTTTGGATCATTATCGGCAATTTCTTGTGAATGTGAGCCTCGATTTTTGCGGAACAAATGTTCTCGGAAAAATGAACCGACCCTTGTGCCGAATGAGGAGGAGGTAACACCTTTGCCTTTGCCGTAGTTCTTCCCTCGTGAAGCCATTAGTGGAAGAAAATAATTGAAGAGATGGAGAAATGATTAAGAGACAATTAAGAAAATATTAATGAAAGATTAAAAAACTTGGAGAGAGATATTAGAGAGAATGAGAGAATATTGTAGGAGATTGGAGAAGAGAAGATTGGTGTGAGGAAGTGTGGGAAGGAGGCTGCCTATTAATAGGAGAAGAAAAAATTTGTTTTACCCAAAAAGCCCTAAAAAACTAGCCGTTAGTGGCTGTTGACTGAGGGTAAAAAGGTTTGGGGGTAAAAAAAAAAAAAAGTTTGGAGCCGTTGGGGGGGGGGGGGGGGGTGGGAGGTGTAATTTTACCTTTTTTTTTTCAAAAATTCTGAAATCTGCCAACAGGAAGCTGAACGGTCAACTCGGCCCGACTCGGCTCAATTGGGTCGTGGCCGATCTTGTCCAGTCCAGGTTTGTGCGGGTTTGTGGGCCGGTCCGTTTGCTTTAGGCTCCCCTCCTCTCCTAGGCCTAAACTCACCCTGCCATCCTCCGAGTCCAATCCGTGTTGGGCTGGGCCTGGGTTTGACCGTGCCAGGCCGAGTTTGACCTAAGCCGGGTACGGGTCGAGTCAGGGTCGACCCAGCCCAATGGCCACCATTACTCTTAAGTGCCTTTAAATTAGATCCCAACCTTAGTAAACTAACAAATACAGTACTCCTTACATTGCATTAAAGTATTCGACAAGCTTTGGGCTAAATTTAACAATTTTTGGGCCAAGTACATTTGGGCTGACTTACATTTAAGTTCTACATTTTTACTGACTTTTCGTGGGCTTTTTGAACTCTTTATTTTTTATTTGGGCCCATTAGACTTCGACAACTATTGTTCTCTTTACGATTGCCTTTAATTTTTTTTTATCTTGGGCCCATATTCCTCAGCCCAGTTCTCTTTCATTGCAGTAGGCCTTTATGTGTTTTTCGGTCATGAAAATAATTTTTTTTCCTCCTAGGTCACTTATTTAATTATTTTTGGGATTTAATTTTTTTTTTATAACCAAAAAAATGTTGGCCTTAATTTTTTTTATTGCTTATCTCTGCGAAAAGTTGTTCTTTGGCTTTTTGAAACTATTTTTTTTGTTGGGGGCCTTTAAAATTGGGTAAGTATTGTTCTCCTAATATTCCTTATCTGGGCCACACTTATTACATAGGCCCATGTTTTTTACTGTTTTTCGTAAGTTTTACTAGGTTGTTCTTAAAGCCTATATGATTTTATATTACTTTTTGTCAAATTTGGCCCAAAATTATTCCTGATTCAACTAAATAGGTTTTTTAAACTACGCCTTTTCCTAATTTAAATTGAGCCATCATTATTTGTACTTTTGTGGGCCTTGTAATCATTCAATTCTTTTGGTCCATTAAATTCAGCCCAGTTCACCTTTTCATGTGGCCCTAATTTATTTGCCCCTTAACTAAAATTATTTGTTTACCCTTTCTAATTTTCCCCAACTATTTTTTGTTCACATTCTTTTTTTTTCCTTTAAATTTTTTTAAACATGGTCAGCCTTCTACTCCATCATTCATTTCAAAAACTTTTGGGCAAAATTTAAATTCAGTTATTGGGCTTATATTAGATCACTTTAGGACCATTTGTTCAATATTATTGATATTTTTAATTTGGCACAAGATTGGTTAATTTTGTTCGGGCCTATTTCTTCTTGCCATGTAACAATTATTTGGCCCTTGAAACTAAATGTTTATTTTTGCTTGTGCTTGGCCTAGTTATATACTTATGTTTGGTCTTTATAATACTCCATTTGTTCTATATTTTTAAAAACATTTAAATTTTTTTAATAGTTTGACTTGAATTTATTTATATTATTATTTGTTAGAAAAAAAATTTAAAAAGCATATTTAGAAACTATATGTCTTTATTTATCATTTATGTATAAAGGTTTTTCCATTTATATACTTAAATGTTGAAAATAAAAAATCATAGATTAATTAATAAATAGTTAATATTGCAAAGAACTTGAGACAAGGGAAGTACATTATTTCTACATCCTTCACTATTTCTAACATGTTATCTTAAACTACCTTGACACTATCTTCAATAATTTTATTTTGTTTTTCAAATATTAAAATATTTTATTCCCTATTATTAAAATTAAAATATTTGATTCACCCTAATTCCATCATAATTTTGAATGTGTTTTCGAATATAATATTTTTCATACTATTTGAAAAATTCCTTGAATAATTATTTATTACTTTCATTAACATCATATTGCATTTTTTGTTATGAAAATATAATTGTTTATCATGACGCAAGTATCCATCAAGATTCTTGCACTCATTTTGTTTAAAGTTCTATGTGGCCGATCGAAGGAGTCTGGCCATTTGGCCTCTATCCATCGTTCTTTCGCTTCAGCCTTTACTCTCCTAGCTATTTTAAGTTCACTCAACATTGCATATATGATGTCGGATTGGTACCTTAATCAAGCTTCTCTTAAGTTCAACAACTTGAAGGATTTCGACCATCTCATCGCTATTTTCATCCACGACCTTTTTTGTTATTTCAAATATGGAGTATTTGATAGGGGACTTTCTTTTATCTATACAGCATCTGTCTGTGGGATTGTAATCACAAAATTGGCAGTCTTTGTGGGTTTTTTTTTCATATGAAACAAAGTATTGGCTACACTTATCAAGTTAAAGAAGAAAAGGGAACACGTTGAGGCAAGCATATCCAAGAACTTTGACATGAAGCTAATTTCATAATTTTAATAGTTATTGAAAGATGGCCTAACCAGAAGTGTTATATGTTCATCAAATCTGTTGATCCACAGCTTCATCGACAGCATTGTGGTTTGTGTGTCCATTGCATCCTTATGGCTCCCCATGTGAAAAACTAGATTGAAAGTTACTATGAGATTGATGATCCTAGGCTATACCAAGAATGTGTTATAGATGACGAGTTTTGGTCCTTACTTATGATGCTTCATAGGTATAAGTAGACTTTTACATTTACTTCTTAGAGTTTAGTGGTTAAGGTTTAGGTGTTTAGGGTTTAGGGTTCCCCATGTGAATGGCTGGGTTGAGAGTTACTATAAGATTGATGATCCTAGGCTTTACGAAGAATGTGTTGTAGATGACAAGTTTTGGTACTTACTTGTAATGCGTTGTAGGTATAAGTAGACTTTTACATTTACTTCTTAGACTTTAGTGGCTAGATTGAGAGTTACTATAAGATTGATGATCCTAGGCTTTACCAAGCTTGTGTTGTAGATGACAAGTTTTGGTACTTACTTGTAATGCATCGTAGGTTTAAGTAGCCTTTTACATTTACTTCTTAGACTTTAGTGGTTAGAGTTTAGGGTTTAGGACTTTTCGTGTGAATAACTTTTCCGAGTAGTAAAGTATGGTGACAAACAATTTCTTTTGTAATTTTAAAAACTGTTAAATACCATTTATATTTAATGACATATCTAAAATTTACACTATTATTAAAACATATGGACAAGAAATAGTAATAGCTGTAATAAATTAATGGATTTAATTTGCTTATTGGATAATTCCTCTATTGTGTACTACATAAGCTATTATCTAATAACCAATAAGATAACCTATGAACTCATTTAATTAAGTTACTTCATAATCTCTTTTAATGAATATTTTCCTTTATTTTTTCATTTCTATGTTTTCCTTATTGATTGAAATTTGTTCTTGCATTTACTATTATTTTATTTTTCTTTCATATTATTTACTTTATTCTATGCCTCTAATTTAACTTCCATGATATTGTGTATGCATTTGCTAAAGTATCTCTGTTATTTAATTATCTTATAAATTTATATTAATATAATTTCATTGTATTACGTTTGTAAGGATATGGATTCTCGTGCTCAAATAGTGCATTACATAAAATTGCGATGTGGTTTTTGAAAAGCTTACCATTCAATTCTAATTACAGACATCCATAATTTTAACCCTTCGATTATGCAAAAACAGCTCTTCTGCTTCTAGATTGCCTACTATTATAGTTGATGCCTTATGCCAAACTCCAATTCCTTATGATATTTTGACACATTTTAAGGTTAATTTTTCATCATCTCGAGCTCCCACTTACTAATATATCAAACTGGATACCCTTTGTTGATGACTCTACACATCCTTGTCCAGCCACAAACTAATATACCTGTCATACCACTTCTTTAACATGTCATTCCTTACCATTAAGGCCTATTCCTAGAAAATTTTAATTAGGTGAAAGTTCATCTACTACTGTAAGACATTCAAAGAGTTAAAGAAGATTACCTCCTAGCTTTAAACCTGTACCTATTACTTCTTTCAATAATGTTCCCACCGATATGGCAAATGCACTTATATACTCTATCAAATATTTCCATCCTCTTTTCTTTCATATTTTCTTGTATAAAAACATATGTAATCCGCTCATAAATTACTCTGATATAGATGCCACAGTAGTAGAACAATTTCATCAATCTACTCCCGATAACCAACAATTTCAGTTAGATGATCAACATATGCTTCCTTATCTTCTGACCTTAACCAACTCCTCATAGTATTATATACTTACATTAATGTTATTATGTGATCTAGGGACAGGTTTCGATTAAGAAGATCTTGGTCCTCCAAACTGTATTTGTTCTTATTGTAGGGCCATTATGTGGTACAAAGAAAGAAGTTATAAGTCCTTGTACACTACAAACCCTGAATTCTCTTTATGTTACTAAAAATGCATGGTTTTAATTCCTCATTCCTGCCACTACCAGAAATTATTCGTCATTTGTTTGACTATGTTGAGGATACGTTATCAAAGTACTTTCAGAGACATATACGAAAATTAATTGTAGGTTCTTTTTCAACTTCACTAGTACATATATGGATTCGCCTACACATGATGAATAAGGTCCACCAATATTCAGATCTTTGTGGAATGAATGATGAATACTTATAAGTGTAAAGTTATTAAAGGTTTAAATCATCATTACACACTTTGAGTATAATTAATTTCTCTAATTTAAGCAGTTATTCCACTGGGTTACTATTCATCCATATTTATAAAATATACGAAATAACTGTTTTTTTATAGGAGGATAAAATCATAATATCTCACAATTCTTAGACCAATGATCGGAGCCTTAAATATCTACAATTTTTAGTTCATGGTCTAGCTTAATTGAGAGATAGATGCAGTTAAATTTGGATCGTTAATGGAATTAGTTCTAGCAGTCACGCACTTAGCGATCCTTCACGAGAAAAATCATATATGGAGCTGTGGATATTAGAATTAATTGATTCCAAATTCATCCAAAATCTAACACATAGATCTTCAACTCTACTTTATATGTCGAGAACTAGCTTAATCATTTTCATTTCCAAAATCTAGTTATAAATGAGATCATTTGTTTTACCGTATACTAAAGAGCAATTTTGGTAGAAAAATCATAACTTAAGCTACAGACATTAGTTTTGAATCATTAAGATATCATTTCAAAGTAAAGAAGAGATCTACAAATCGCATGCTTTGAGAAATAGCTAAATAGATGTTTACAATGGTCAAAAAATTAAAAGAAGTTTGGGTTGTCCTTGTTGACTTGTATTCACCTACTTTTATTATTTTAACCTACTATTTACTATTTTGCCTAACTCAAAGCTCTATAAATAAGTCGTTTGGGGAAAATGAAATTAAGTTTGTTTCCAGGCAATTTTATAGTTTTTGTATTAAATCTAGTTTTTCCTCTTCAATTTTTATTCGTAGTTTTCAATTCCGAAGCTTTGTTCAAGGTGTTTTCTTCTTGTTCTTCCTTTGATCTTTAAATATGTTTGTTTCATTTTGATACATGCTGTTTACTCTTATCATGACTAACTAATCTTTCTTTTGCTAAGGTAAAAAGTGTGAAACTTTTGGTATAAAGGTTACGGCTAATTTGAATGGATTCTAATGTCATTGGTATTAACTTTCTTAATCGATTTAGCTACCCTCCTTATTAAGTAGGAGCCTTAATTCATCATAGTCAATCATTGGCATAAAAGCTATTTGATTCCTTCTATAAAGCATGGCTCTACCGGCTATGTTGAAATCTTGAGTTATTGTGGACAAAGGTTGGCATGATAGATATTTGAACTCATTTGCAAGTGTTGTTATTATAAGATCATTGAAGGCTAATTCTAACTCATATATAATCTTTATGAATTTTGATTATTAAATTCCTTGATTGTGACCACTTTTATGAGTGGATCTCAATTAAGTGGCAAGACAGGCTAAACTTAACCATGACTGATATACTAAAAGTGAATTCCTTAACCTTACCTATTTTCTTGAAATTAAGTTTTTTAAAAAAATTGTTCACACCTTTTGTCAAATCTTCCTTTATTTTCATAATTTGTATTTCTTAATTCACTTCTTTGCAGTTTAATACTCAAACTCCCGAGATTTTATTATTTACGATAACCTATACTTGAGTTACAACCACTAAAGTGCAGCAATGAATTATCACCACATTGGATTATTATATCCTAATAGTGGAGATCATCCTTGATTTCTTCAGCTATACATGTATGACATTGACTATGAGCTATACAACCAAATCATAAGCTTCGGCAATGCAACTTACACTGGGTATGATCAAATCATCATTAATGGTTTACTACGGATGTTTGATGAACACAATGAACTAGTGAGATTTTTCAGAATGGCATAGGATTGATTGGGTGACATGACACAAAACTTCTATGCACATATGACTTTTAAGTTCTAGGGGATTGAATAAATGATATAATTTACCTACATCTAATTAGGTTGATTGACTATTTGATGGTATTGATGAGGATAACATCAATAATCAAGATATTAGTTTACCTATAGAATTCAAAACACCATACAATTAACTTTTTTCCACCCAAAACATTGTGCTTTGCATTTCTCTCTATTCCTTGTATATGGAAAAGATAGTTACTATCAAGAAATAAGGTATATTATAAAGAACAACCAACTCTTTCACATAGGGACTATAACTTTGAGAGAGTTTCATGCACTTTAAATGCAACAACACAAAAATGTTCATTCACTTCTCGTCTTAGGGGGTTGATTATTCCATAAATATATTGTGAATGCTTATTATGTCACTCTTGAATCCCAGTTTTGGTGCTTAAAAATGAACTAAGACCATTTCCATTCTGAAATATTATGTAGGTTAAAAGATGCAATAACCTAACATGACATAGATGCTTCCTTGTATGGTAAGATAACTATTTTACAATCTTTCTTTGTCATGTGGGTCCCAGGTATATGACACATAACTTTTAGAATTTAGTGGTTTTATGTCGGGTTATGGGGTACCATGGTTTATTTATTACTTACACTTGTAACCCGAAATGGCTAGAAATTCAGTACTTTCTTCAGTTAATCCTTGGCTAACCCCCTAAAGATAAACTTGACATCATGGATAATGTATTCATAATGAAAATCTACAATTTCAAACAAGATATTACTAAATGAAGATATTCAGATGCATCATTGGAGATATTTGCACTACTAACTTTCAAAGGTAAGGTTTGCCCTATATGCATATCGCTTTTTTCCTTTATCTTGATGACAATATTAACACTTCTGCTAAAATTGATCATTTCATCTTTGTGGAACTCCCAAATAAAAAGAAAAACCTTGTGGGATACAAGGCAATTATTACACACATACTTCATGGTTCATGTAAGGCAGCCAACCAATGATACCCATGCATGGTCAACAATTCTTGTTCAAAGCATTACCTGCAGTTTTCCCAAAATGAGGCTACTATCAATAAAGATCACTTCTCTCTTTACCCTAAGAAGTGTGACAATCATTTCACAATCATTAATAGAGATTCCCTTAGATAACCAATCAGTTGTACTACATAATCACAACCTATGCATTAAGAATGATTATCATATTAATGTGGAGCTGATTAATAGGGATATGTACATCAACTATTTGTGCAAATATGCTTGTAAATGGATTGCCATTTTAAATATTGTTCTCAAAAGTGGTCATATTGATGAAGTTAACACAAATAGTTTGGATGCTAATGAACATGATCAGATCGAGTGGTACATGGATTGTAGGTTTATTTCAGTGTATGAAGCAATATGACACATTTTTTGGATTACTCATTCATCTATATAAAGATTGTCTTTTCATTTACTTGATGTGCAGAATGTGGTGTACAAAAGGGTGATGATCTTCATGATGTCATTCATGTACAAAAGGAAAGCATAATGATATTTGGGGCTTGGATTGCCCCTATGTTCAATTCCCCAAGCATTTCATCTAGAATAGGCAAATAAAAATGTGGATGTGTTGTCATAAGGGAAAGTGTATAGGGAGATATTACCTTGTTCAATCAACTGTAGGAGAAAAATTTTACTTTGCCATGCTTTTGAATGTTGTTAAAGGATAAAGATCATATGAGGAAATTTGCATTGTCCGTGGAGTTCTGTATACAACATATAAAGAGACATTTTTTGCACTTGGTCTTATTAAGGGCGACGGAGCATGTCATCAGTCCTTATGTGAGGTAGCTGAGTGGGAATCAAGAAACCAATTACAATAGTTATTTATGATCATTTTATTATTTTTTTTGTGTTGATGATCCACTTGCATTGTGGACATGTAGTGCAACTTCTTTATCTGAAGATATCTTTTAATAGCAATGGAGGTTATTGAACAATTTCTAACTGATTATGATGGGTGATGAGCAGCAAAATCATGCACTCTATAAAATTGAACAAGTTATGAATATGGTTGGCAAAAGTTTATAGGAATTCCTTATAGTGTCATTTTCATATGTTGACGGTAAGATATTGTTGTAAAACTTTTTGCTTATAAAGGAACTCAACTACAATAAGTATGGTAAAACTCTTTGCTTATAAAGGAACTCAACTACAATAAGTATGGTTTAGATATAGAACATCTTGTTTCACCATCTTAATGATAAGCAATATTATGTTTATTTTCCATTTCTCCATGTTATTAAAACAAGTAATGGTGGTTTATTTGTTCTACACAGTAATGGAGGCACCGGTAAGACTTTCCTATGGTGCACTATTATTTCTATGATACGGTACTCTAGGTGAATTTTCCTTGCAGTAGAAACTTCTGAAATTGCATCACTCTTATTATCTGAAGGAACAACTGCTTATTGAAAGTTTAAGATCCCTATTACTGCTGATAATACATCAATATGCAATATTAAGAGGTTAACCCCAATGGTGAAACTTCTCTGCAATACGAACTTAGTTATATAAGATGAAGCTCCAATGGCCCATCGACATATATTTGAGGCTATGTCTTGAACCTTCTATGATATCTTTATATCGTTAACCTTATTGCTAGCACGAAAATATTCAGTGGCATAGCAGTTGCTCTTAATGGTGATTTTAGATAGAAAGCCGAGCATCTATAGTTGGAGCATCAATATTGTTATCACCGCTTTATCCCCAATGTACAATATATTGTCTCACCCAAAATATATGGCTATATAACCCAACATCACCTAATGTGTCCATATATCAATGAGTGGATTATGGAAGTTGGGGATACTTCTCTACCATTGCAATAGTTATATGAGGATAAGGATGATTCTACATGGATTAACATTCTTAATGATTACTTAATCGAACGATCTACTAATCTGTTGCTAACATCAATGCCTCAACTGACCTAGATTTGGTTATAAGGTATAAAGACGTGAATTACTTGAAAAAAATGAGCTATTCTTTCATCGACTAATGACATTATCCATGATTATATTATTAGTATGATTTTTGGTGATATTGAAACATTTCTCAGTGCCAATAAAGTTTCATCAATCTCTAAAAATTTTGAAGCATATACATTGTTATACTCTAAGAAGTACCTTAACACCTTCAAGTTCTTTGGTTTCGCCAACCATGAATTGTGACTTAAGGTTGGCGTCTTGGTTATATTGATGGAAGATTTGAACCAATCTCTTTGTCTATGTAATGGCACGTGCATGGTTATCACAAGGTTAATGCATAAGTTCATTAAAGTAAAAACTATCGCTAGCCTTAATTTTGGTCATTGATTTTTCATCCCGTGGGTAGAAGGCAATTCCTCCTCAAGGTTTATTTTGCCATAACTTTCAACAAAAGACACAGGCAGACTTTCTACCATGTTGGCCTATATTTGCTACATGTTATTTTCAACCATGGCCAATTGTATGTAGCTGTATTCTGTGTGATCAGTCATTCTGCTTTTCATGTCATTCTCGAAATAGAGGAGCCTGATTAGTAATTAACAAGGAATATTGTGCATCATAAGTCTTCCAGCACCTCTATTGATCTTCATCATAGCTTGATGCATCATTATATGTCTAATATTATTGTTTAATATTATTGTTACTACATCCTATACTGCCACTTTTTGTATACTAATGTCTGACATTATTCTATTGTTTGCTTAATTACAGGTGAAAATGAGGCTACAAATAATACATTTCAGCCAATTTGAGACAACTAACTTACAAATGGACAATCAAGGTATGACTAACCCATATCTAGAAAGTTGTCAACGTTAACAATAACAAATCATTTTCTCATTTTGATGAAATATTGCTCTTCCATTAATTGATAATTTTTTTTTGATAAATCTTTTTTCGTGTTCTTTCAATGTTGTTTTGTTAGAATGATCGCATTTATGCAATGGCTTCAAAATCCATAGCTCCGAAATTTAAATCTATGCTAAAAGAAGAGAATGTGTATATTATTTCAAATTTTAGCAACTTCGCAGCTAACCAACAATACGAACCAATAATTAAAGAATACATAATTCATTCCAATGTAGGTACAAAGGTCACCCTAGTCTTTGTTCCTATACTAAACATCACATGTTACAAGTTTGAATGAGTTCCTTGTTATCATATTCATTTGCACCACCTTGTAAATATTCAATTATGTGGTACGACTTCAAACACTAAACATTTTACAGTTCAAATTTTATTATAATTTTAGAATTTATACTACTATTTTTTCATTGTAGATGTTGTTAGGAAGCTTATTGAAATTGGTGATGCTTATAAGACTGTATGATTTGATGGATTACCCAATAACAATTTTATTTTAAAGGTTCAGGAACTAAAGAAATTTTGTTTACCCATACTACATAAATTATGTTTCTACTACTTTTCCTTACAACTACAATGTCATTTTTTTTTACATATAACAACTATATTTTAGTGGTTCAACAATGGATAAAACTTTTTAGGGAGATCAAGCAAATTTGCTTGAATAAAATTCATTAAAGAACTAATCGATGAATCTAATTCTGGTTGTGGCCTCTACTTCCATTAAGTTGTGTGAAGGTATATTATTGAATAAATTATAATCAATATCCCAGTTTACTTCCTCACACAATTTACTACTATCTGTTACTATTATCAATTTCTAAGGTAATATAATCTGGCTTTAAAAACTAAGGACAAAAGTTTATGTCAATTTTGATATCAATGAACTCAATCAATTCTATTGATCGTACCACTCTCCTATTCTTACTCACACTTTTCCTTGCTTCTTTATTATGGAAATTATTTACATACCTTATTATTATGTTAACTTACGAAAAACATATGCCTGAGTTTAAGCTACTTTATGGGTGCCAAAGAACTATTGCAGAAATTAAGGAATTACTTGCCCATAGACCTTTATTTGTAAGTTAGTGACCATCCATTCTATTTATAATTAAACACTATAGACAATTAAAATTGGTTTAACATTGGTAGGAAATAGGCCCAATATGGGGCCCAAAGCAGACAAATCCCTATCTAATGGATTGGAAATAAAAGGCCAATGAGCTAATAAAGGAACCTTTATGTCAAATGGAAGTAAAATCCAGAAATTATGGGATTAGTTAAAGGATTCTTATTCAAAAGCTATTTACTTGGATCTCCCCCAGCTATCTAAACCCATCAAATTGCCAATTCCTAGGTATGACATTTTTTGCCTTTTCACCTTCTTACTTCTTGCTTTGCTCACCGGAAATCTAACTTGAGCATTAGAAGGTTTCCCCTGCTAAAACATCCTAAAGCTCTGACATTATCTGTGTGTAGGATCCTACTTTGGAGCTCACCACACTTTTAGGCCAAGCCCATACAATCCTTTCAATTATCAATTTGGCACCGTCTGTGAGAAACATGGTGAACACTCAGAGGTCCCTTGTGGAAAACTAAAAACAACTGGATAACGAGTAAGAGAGCCATCACCCTACTGGGTCTGTAGGGCCCGCAGATGATGGGGCACACCAAAGAGGCGATCTAGATGAGCACACATCACCTTAAAAGAATCCTTATAAAAGAAAGGCCCTGCACCATTAGATGACGACCAGTTCCAAGCCCTACAACACGCATTCTTTGAGTAACTTAAAATGACACTACAGTATGAGATTCAGAGAGCCTTTCCTAAGGCCCAGAAAAAAGCTGCTGAGAGCCATTTAGCGCTTATGGAGCCTCGTCAAGCCCTTCCTCAAGATCCACTCCCAAGGGTGAATACCTTTGAGCCCCAGATATTCTTGGATTTATCTAACAGCCTTGGTGGCAGCGACATTAGCTCTATCTTGCAAAAACTCAATCAAATGGAATAGTGTATGCGGACCATTGAACCCTCAAGGGAAGGCCTTAGACTTGGCATTTTTGTCGAATACATATGGCTCTAGTTATTTACGAATGAGATAATTAATGTACCTGCCCTCAAAGGGTTCCGCATGCCCAAGATTGACATGTATAATGGCCTCACGAACCCAGTTAATCATTTACAAAGATATGCACCTCTATGAGATTATAGCGATCCTTAGATGTGATCATGTGTAAAGCATTCAGTTTAACGTTGATAGAAGTCGCTGCCTCTTGGTTCGGGACCAATCAAAGGCGTTGCTTTTCCTGACTTAAGAATCTTTTCCAAGCCTTTCTCGTCCACTTTTTGGGGAGTCGCCTGACTCTTAAGATGGTGGTTCATCTTTTGACAATCCAACAAGGCCACAATGAGTCCTTAAGTGATTTCATCCAAAGATTCAATGCTGAGACCGTTCAAGTGCAGGGACTGTCCTCGTAGTTACACTTGGTCACCATCGTTCAGGGACTGGCATGAGATTCAAAGCTAGCCTGGGATCTTCACGAGAACCCTGTAAAGGACATGGAGGAATTCATTGACCAGGCTACCCAATACATGTATACCGAAGAACACAACTGACCACTAGAACCAAAGGAGCAGCCAATGAGTAGCGATAGTGGATCCAAGAAGAGAAATAGGGGTAAAGGGCACTCACGGATAGAGTCGGTTCTCCTACCATTGAAGGAGACTAAGTCAAACATTCTATACGCCTTAAAATGAAAAACCAAGTCCTTAAGTGGCCACCGCCAATGTAGCCCTCAAACAAGAGGGACACACAGAAATACTGTAGATACCATAAAGACAATGGGCATCATACTAAGGAATGCTAGTAGCTGAAAAAACTTATTGAGGAAATGATTCAAATAGCAAAGCTAAAGGAGAATTTATTTGGACAATTGTCCCCTTACCGGAAACAGGATGAAAAGTGTCTTTGAAAAAATGATGATAAGGACTACAACTGAGGACAAAGGCCAGAAAGATAGCAATCCCCCCAAGGGACCATAGAAACCCTAGGACATCAGCCAGAGTCATCCATATGATTACTAAATGGGAGTCCTCTGCAGCACAAAAATAATAAGAGAGAAAACTTGCTCAATTAGAGGTAACTAAAGCTACGTAAAGTCTTATAAGGCACAATGGCTGTAGGGTGCTTGTCCACATATGGATCCACTAGGATTCAGAGTTCGGATCAACAATTTCGACATTAAAAGGGGTCTATTTAGATATCGGAGCCAATGTGAATGTCATCTTCATTGACCTGTTGGGAAAATCAAGGTTAAAAGGTCCTCCTTATCTCCTACATTGGGCCATACCTTTAAAGCAGGAAGAGAGGAGGTCCTTATACTCGAAACCATCAACTTACCCTTCATGCTGGTTGGTATTGATAAGGAAGGAAAGGCCACTTGTGACTCTCACACTATAAAATTTCTAGTCCTAGACACCCCCTCGCCCAATAACGCTATACTCGGCAGGTTAGCCCAGGTACAATTTCACATCCGAACCAATGTTAGGTGGCTAATGATGTTCTTTGTCACCCCTTAATGAGGACGTGACCATCTTTATTGACTAAGATTCAGTTTGATAGAATTGCGTGGCCACCTTACAAAGGCCAAAAAGTGACAAACTTACACTAGTGGAGGCAAAAAAAGAAAAGAGAACAACTCCAAGAGAATGAAGCTGGTGTGACATTGTTTAAGGATGTTGAGTTAGTAGAAGTGGCCCTCGAGAAGACGTTAAAAATTGGCAAAGATCTTCCCCTCGAAGTAAGACAATCGTTTATTCAATTCCTAAAAGCAAATTTGGATGTCTTCACATGTTCCACCCTAGTGAAATGCCAAGAATAGAGCCAGAAATTATTACTCACAAGTTGCAAGTAAATCCCACCACTCGACCAGTATAGCAGAAGAAATGCAACATGGTGCCTTAAGGGTGAGATTTCATCAAAGAAAAAGTTGAGAAGCTATTGAAGGCAGGCAGCATTTGGGATGTGTAATACCCTAAATGGCTTGCAAAAGTTGTCTTGGTCAAAAAGGAAAACAACGAATGACGTATGTGTGTCAATTACATTAATCTTAACGATGTCGAGCCAAATGATCTATATCCACTGCCTTCTATAGGCATGATTGACACTGCCTCTGAGTTCAAAATATTGTCCTTTATGGACGCTTTCAGTGGATACCATATGCACTTAGAAAATAAAGAAAAGATGACCTTCATGACTAGAGAGGCAGTATATTGTTATCAGCGGATGCCATTTGGCCTGAAAAATACTGGGGCAACTTATCAGAGACTCATGAACCAGGCCTTCACAAAATAGTTATAAAAAAATATGAAAGTTTACGTAGACAACGTGATCATTAAAAGTCGAGAAATAGAAGACCACTTCAATGACCTTTACAAAACCTTCCAGAGAATTTGCTAGTTTAGTATGAGAATCAATCCTAGAAGGTGAACTTTGGGGTAGGGGCTGGAAAATTCTTGGGCTATATGGTCTTTGAAAGAAGGATCGACACCAACCTAGACAAAATTGAGGTTATCATTACGATGCCTAACCCTAGAAATAAAAAGGACATCCGAAAATTGGTAGAAAGGTAGACAGCGGTTAGACTATTCATGTATTGTTTCAAATATCATTGCAAACCCTTCTTCTGTATACTTAAGAAGTAAATGAGTTTTTAATGGACTGATGAATGTTGTGAAGCTTTCAAACAAATTAAGACTACCTATAACACCACTTCACACTGAAATAACCCCTTATACTCTATTTAGCCGTAACCAAAGGCTCTATTAGTCATTTCCTCAAACAAGAGCATGGGGCAGAGCATTGGTCAGTATACTATGTCAATCAAACCCTATTGGGGGCAGAGTCTAAATACCCCACACTCTAGAAAACAGTCCTAGCCCTCGTCATGACTTATCAAAAACTGCGACCATACTTTTAGATGCACTGCATCATTATCTACATAGAGTTACCCCTACGGGATATTTTATAAAAGTTAAATAAGCACAAAGATTTGTAAAGTGGTACATCGAGTTAAGGGAGTATGACATTAGTTACGAGCCCCTAATGGGCCATCAAAGCATAGGCCATAGCAGACTTTGTCGTGAAATGATGCCATTGGTAGTAGGTAGGGAAAGGCAAGTAGAAGAGATCCGCTTTGGGAAATCTATGTTGATGAGGCCTAAGGATTTAAGAATCAAGGAGCAGGCATTGTACTAGAGGGACCACTATGCATGGAAGTAACTTTTGGGGTATGATGTTTACAAATATACAGCGATTCACATTTAGTAATAAACCAAACGAAGTCACTGGAATGACAGGGGCAAAAGAACTTACTCTTAGTAAATAGCTAAAAATAGCAAAGGACCTGGTAAGAATGTTTGACCACTTGCAGGTTCAAAAGATCTTGCAAGCTCAGAACACAAGGGTGGATGCCCTTTCAAAAGGCCAAGAAGAGGCCTTGACAAAAGAACTTGCAAAACCCTCAATTCACCAGATAAGATATATGGCCCTTGAAGATGACTGGAGGAAGTCGATCAGACTCTACTTAGAGATTAGGACTCTAAATGGAACACCTGAAGAAAAAAAGAGGATCAGAATTCGAGCTGGAAGGTTTATTATCATTGAGAATGAACTATACAGACAAGGGTTTGCTTCTTCATTATAGTCATGCCAAACTCCCCAAGAAGGGCAGGATGTTCTTTGAGAAATCCACTAAGGAGATTATGGAGTGCATATTGGCATCAACTCCCTGGCCTATAAAACCTTACGACAAGGATACTTCTTGCCCATAATCCAAAGAAAAGCCAAAAAATTCGTCTAGTGATGCCACGCTTGTCAGCTCAATTCACGAATTCAAAGGCTATCATTTTCCAATGCCTCATCAGTCGAGGACCCCTGGCCCTTTGCTATGTGGGAGTTGGACTTGATCAGGGCATTTCCCATGGCTCCAGGGTAAATTAAATACTACATTGTGACTGTTGATTACTTCACCAAATAGGTGGAAGTAAATCCCCTGGCTTCCATCACAACCTCTCAAGTTACTAAATTATTATGGAAAAATAGCGTTTACTGGTTTGGATGTCCAAGAGCCATCGTCACTGATAACGACAAGTGATTTGATAATCAACAGATCTATCAATTTACAGAAGCAAAAGGTATCTGCCTGTATTTTGCACCCGTATCACACCCTTAATCAATTGGATAAGTAAAAGTGACTGACATAACTATCAAATTGGGCTTGAAGAAAAGACTAGCAGAAGCCAAAGGAAAGTGGGTAGAAAAGTTGCCCAGCGTCTTATGAGACTACAGGATGACAAAGACCCATGGGACAATCTTTTTTTACGATGGTTTATGGGACTGACACCCTTATCTGAGTGGAAATCTTCAACCTGACACTACGAACTCAAGTATATCAATCAAGTGAGCATGATAAAGCACTTGAAGGAAACTTTGACTTGCTGGAGAACTAAGGGAAGACGTGAGGGCAGGCTCGCATAAGAGCCTTCAAGCAATGAATCGCCCTAGGTCATCATGAAAAAGTAAAACAAAAAAACATACAAGTAGGAGGCATGGTCATTGTTAGGGCGAAACTAACTAGAAGAAACCCTGGGCACGAAGCACTAAGGCTTAACTGTAACAGACCTTACTTAGTTATGAAGAAAGTCAAAATTCAAAGACAGAGTATATAAGTTGTCCAATCTTGAAGGGAGAAAACTGTCAAAAGTTATCATTCAGCTGATCTGCTGCCTTGCTTTGCATAGTAATAACATTATTTATTGCTAGATTCATTATGATGTACTTTGCTACACTCTTTAAAAAAAAAAAGATGAAACATGCTTCCTCAAAATGATCTACAACTTTCACAAAATGTGCAATAGCCTTTTCTCTAAATGATAGACAAGGGCTTATTAATTACCAAAAAGTGCAATTATTTACAAAGGCAATAGCCCAGGCATCATAGTGGAATAAACTCTCTAAAAACTAAAGTACACAAATATCACCAAAAAAAAAGTAAATCACCACTAAAACTACTCTTGCACACACCAAGAACAAAACCATAAAAGAATTCGTGCATATTAAGCATTGCATCCAAAAAAATATCAAGTAAAGTCAATACTCTATTAAAAGTTAAAAATTGCAAAAAAAAAAAAAACAAGGATTACAATGAACTCAGGAATGAGGGGATGATTGATTGGGCTTCCTAAAATTCATCTTAAAGAGGAGCCTCATCAGTGTCTGTTGCCAACGCATTCTCATTGAAGGTAAGAATCTTAGCTTTCCCATTTTTAGGCCACGCTTCATAATCCAAACATGGATCCTTATAAGCCAATAAAAGAGAAAGGTCTAGGTGTAGATTAGCTCACTCCATCTGAAAGGGGTAGGAAAGAAAGCCTTCCTTGAACTTAAGGAAAATATCCTTCTCAAGTTCTCTTTCCTTGAACTTAATGAAAGTATCATTCCCAAGTTCCCTCTCCGCCTTCCAAAGCTACGAGCTAACCTTTTTCATGCAAGTATTGGTCGTGGCTTGAAGATGCTGGTACGCTACGTGGCCCTCACCCCCTATGAAACCAACTTGCTCAATCTGCTCCATGAGGGGCATCGTAAAAGCAATAGAGCTAGAGTTGGCTTTGCCTTGGATGGACCTCAGGGCCAATGGCACAAACTCATTTATCGATAGAGTCTTCTCAATTGCACCAATCTTCGATTCAATAGCCTTCAACAAGGATGCTTGACGATTGGCCTTCGTGGAAGACTTTTCCTCTTTCTCATTGGATGACCTAAGGGCATCCACTAACTTCTCAACCTCCTTCTCAAGTTCCTTGATGCGGCCCTCGTCTTTCTCCTTTGCCTCTTTCATCAACTTAAGGTCCTTTGCTAGGGTACTCCGAGTAGTACATTAGCTTTCCAACTTCTTACTTAATGAGCCCTTGGCATTTTGTAGGACCTCCACTTGTGAATTAAGGGATTGCATGGCATTCTCACGAGCTGCATATTATTCCCTATGGCCATAGGTAATGATGGCCTCATATTAAACCAAACACGTTAAAGCCAAGAAAAAAACAAAAATCTAAAATTATCCAAGAATGTACCTGAAGTAGATTGCACCATATGCTCATTAGATGGTGGCTATCCATTCGAGGTGGGTGGGCAAAAAAATGCCAATCCTTAGGGCTCTTTAACCCCTCATGGATACGGTGAGTAATGTCAGTTCAATCCTCAAGGATCAATTTTCCAATACCCACCACCCATTGAGGGTTGAAGATATGATTAGGCACAATCTCCTTCAACGCCAAGTTATGCTTCTGTACCTAAGCACATTCAAGGATCAGGTTGTGAGGCTGAAGGCACTCATAAACCAATAGCTTAGGAAGACACCACTGAGCGAATGAAACCTTCTCGAGGATATCCCCCATCATAATCTTAGGGGGAGAAGAAGGAAAAAAAGGGCTAACTGCCTTTTTTTTTGTGACACCTCTCCAGTCGCCTAATGGGACACTACCAGTGCCTTTGGTTTTATAGTAGAGGTAAAGCTGGGGGTCTTTGAACGTTTTTCTAGAGGGGCTAAATGAAAAGACCCATAATCAGTACAGAATAACATCAAGTCTACAAAACTAACACGGAGGAAGGAAAAATTATTTATAGAAGCCCTACCGTTGCCACCGTCTTGAGAGGCATCGGCCACCATTGAGGCTAAAGAGCATGACCTCTTGTGAACCAACTAAGCATTCAGAGGAAACTTAGACAACTCCACCACTTGGGATGCTGACTTGGAGCAGATGCCCCCGAAGACTTCTCAGCCACCCTTGAAGTATGGTCCGCTTTAACTGGAAACATTGGGATCTTTCGAGCATCTGCCAGGTTATCAATGATGCTCATACACCTCTTTATGTACTTTTTAGCATGGCTACTTATTTCTATAAGAAATAAAAAGTTAGGATCAGTGAAACGCATGAAAGTTGAAGAAAATAAAATGCTTGCATAGACTACAACTCTTGATATTTAAGGAGTGTCACGAAACAGTGTCCTAGCACCCCAAATTTCTTGGCTTGTAGGCCCTTAGGAACTATGAATCCCACTTAGTTACTATTGGCTAACTATTACTCGCCAGTATAATTTAAAATAATTTACGTGCAACTAGTTTCTTAGCCTACCCTGCAAAAGATATGCGTACTTTTGTCCTGGTAATGCAAACGAATAAGTAAACTATTTGTTAAAAACATTGCTCAAGCATTTCATTTAAAACATGCTTAAATTGTGCCAAGACAGTGAAATGCTAGTTACTTCAGATTCAAGTAATAGTCTGTGCATATTTAACATCATTAACATGCACTCAAAAGTAACTCAATGGTTTTACACCACAATGTATCCTAATAGAGGCAACATCTTAGTACACAAGGTACTATATACATGAGACAAAAACCTAACTAAGATCCTTTACTTGAGCCCCACCTTTGAGCTATCAAAGCTCCAAGTGCAAGCCCTTGCTTAGTCATTGTGCACCACTTAGCCCCTACACTGTAAAGGCATAGAACTTGGTCAGTACGTAGCTTAGTCCATAAGTAAACTTAGAATCACAAGGATTCTAGAGAAAGAATACCTGCAAAAGGAGAAAGCTTAGCCAACAATCCACTAGTTATTAGGCCCGATGTTAGAACCTGCACAACAAACTTAAGGGAGTGAGTACATGAATGTACTCAGTAAGGATCCCTTGGGGTACCTATAAAGAAGATAGCAGCAAGCCAGCATGCAATCATGAAAAACAAACAATCAAGTAGCCAACCAACAAGCAACTCAAGACAACAACATGTAAGATATGAAATGCATGAATGTATGATATGTAATTCACACAATCCTTGAGACTCATTGTACACCAAGTGCCTTATACTTTCCGTGAGCCTAAACGGCAAAGGTACTTGAGACACTGGCCCTCGTATCCCAAATAGTTTACCTCCCTTAAGTCTCACTTATGGGTCCTAGAGTAGGTCATCACCTCCTCTCAAACTTACCAGCCATACCTTTAATTTATTGTACAGGGTAGCCATCTTATGTGGTTTAACTAGCCAAACCCTTGGAGTTTGGCTTAGAGCCCCTTAGTGGCTCACTTACTAAACCAAATGGTTCGGTTGGGATTTTCTTAGGTTTCTTATTCAATTCTCTTAGGTTTGAGACCTTTTTCTTCTAGGCCAATGTAGCCTCTGAAAACGACTTAATCCCCCTAAGTGCCCACTTGACAACTTGAGCACTTTTAGCCCTTAGCCACTCTACTTAACTCTAACTTAACCACCCTACTTAGCTACCTCTTAAATAATGCATAATTCTTAACTTAGGAATGAGTTTAAGACCTAACCAAGGCTACAGGACGTCTTAAATTAGCCTAGGGATGATAGTCAAAAGTTTGAGACATTCTTAGGATGCCCTGAGCTTGAGTGACTAATGCCTTGGCGGCGCCATCGATGACACGCCGCCAAAGGCATTAATGCTCCAGAAATTCTGATGTCTAATGGCGATGAGTCTTCAGTTCACTTCGCCAATGCATTTACAGCATTGCGCGACAGCGTGCGAACTTACACGAAACTTGCTCAAAGTTTCTCGTCCTAAGTCCGATTCACATAGGTCTTATTTCTACTTCATTTCCAAACATAACACTACATTTATATGCATTATTTAACCTAGATTAACTTGAACCCTTACCTCAAACTCAGCCACGAAGCAAGAATCGAAGCACATGCTTTTTTTAGCTCAACTAAGCTCTTTTGAGTTCTAATCCTAAAACCAACGTGATATGGCACCAATAACCTCAAATCAAGACCCTTTCTAGCTATGGGAACAACTTAGAACCAGCCCATATAAAACCAAGTAGCTTACCTAAGGTTTCAAGTCCAAAACAAGCATCAAAGAGCTAGATTGAAGCAAGAACACCAAAATAAAGCTTGAGGCTTCTTGTAATCACCTTGGGGCCTTCAAATTCAACGGGAATTTTTAGAAATTGTGAGTTTGGAGAAGAAATTCTGGTGGGGAGAGGAAGCTACGAATTTTAGGAAAGAAAGCAAATGGCAAAGGAAGTCAACTAACCCAAAAATATCCTAACTCCCCCACTAAGGCATACTTCTTCTTTTCTTGCTCCTTGACCCTCAAGTTCTAATTTTTTTACTTTGGTCACCAAACACTCACCCAAAACCATCTTTCTTTTGTCCTAAAGGATGCCCAAGAGCCTCTTCCACTTGGCCTTTTGGACACTTAAGCCACTTAAGACATAAATGGCTCAATTAAACACTTAGTGAAACTTTTTACTCTTTTCCTTCAAAGATGGTTCTAATAGCTAGGATACCTAATGGTCTTGACTTAACTAGGCCAAATTCCTTACATGCCCTTAATTTCATCGAAACTATAGTCATGCTATTCACTTGGGTCAAAATTACCATTTTGCCCCTTTTTGACCTTTAGGTGCCAAACCACACTTAGGAACTCACTTACTTAGCTAAGCTTGTCTTTCTTGCTTAACAAGGTGCCAACTTGAGGTACTTAATTTAAAACACTTAAATAAACTTAAAAAAAAATTACTTACTTGGTTAAGACCCGTCATTAACTAGGAAAGCCGTCACAAGGGGCCTCGCTAAGCCCAAATAGTGACCCCAGAAGCCTCCACCAGACTCCCATCTTGACCTTTCTGCTAGTTGGAGGGATTCCTCACATTAGGATAACTCCAATGGGCCCTGCTGATCCCCGCCCATCTGAGAGTTGTTTCATCAATGTCTGTATAGTGGATTGGAAAACAACTCTAAAAAATTGGTATTCACCATCACTGACTCCAGTTAAATGACTAACCCAAAGTATGAACTGTGACCCTCAGAGTCCTTGTAGGAAACGAAGGCAAATAACTTGTTCCCACTTTTGTTGACAGGGGCAATGAGGAAGAAAACAAAATCCTTCTTCAAGTTTAGTGTATAAAACTATAGGAAAATTTCTAATAGAGGGCTCACCAACACTATCTTGCGGCAAAGTATGAACTCATTGATATGCACAAAAAAGTTTGTGGTCAGTTGTGACGATGGCACATGGTAATGCTTGCTAAATTACTCCACCAACGGGTGGAGAAGAAACCTGAGCCTCACTTGAAGTTGGTCAATATAGACTGTGAAGACATTGGCCCTTTTATTGCCATCCTCGAGGTCCCCATCCTTCAATGCCTGATCACGGGAAAAGGCGACTACAATGCCATTATGCTAGAAATACCGCCACAAATTCATCGCTAGGGTTCCTTTGTTGTGTTCCATCATAACACCCCTCAACACTTTCACAATGGGAAAGAATGGCATTCTCGAGGAATCAGCTTCACCGGTGGTGGCGTTGGACAATGATCTTGGAGACGCAATTTGGAAAAACCATTGCACAATATGTCAGGGCTGCCATCAGCATATAATAAGCAGTGGAGGAATGGCCGAGAGTGGCAAAAAAAACCCAAAATAGCAAAAAATAATTCCAACCAAAATACCAAAAACCAATATTAAAGATTACACAGATAAAAGGGTTCATTACCTAACTATAAGAAGCTTGATGAACAAAATAAAGAACTCCAAAGATTTTGGAAAGGACCCAGCAACGACAATGAACAGAGTGAATCGTAATGAGTTGGAGCAAGAAGAAGTACAAAGCCAAAAATAGTCAAAAGGTGGAAAATAATGGTATAGCAAAACCCATAACCTTTAGGTTACCTTTTTGAAACATCGTTGCAATCATGGAAGATTTTTTTGGAGGACATGTGGCCAGAAACAGATGTCAAAGACCATCATGTCTGGTCACTTCTTTTAGATGCATTAATTAGACATCACCTTATCTCATTCCCTGACCATTGTGCTTACCATGTGTAGCAAGTACATAGGGTGAAGGGAAAATGGTGGATAAACAATGATGTTTTTGTAGCTTCCCCTGGAAGTAGCTCAGAGAGGCATTGTACCTTTTTTTGGCAAATGATGCCTAATAAGGCGCATCAACTTAACATGAGAAGAAATGGATTGTACCCTTCTTAAACAAACATGGATCGCTCTTCCAGATGACGGCATCTAAGAAAATGCAAGATCCCAGCCCACATTTTTTTATAGGGGGGACTTATTGGCATGAAATCGGCCCAATATGGGGCCTAAAGCAAACAAATCCTTATTTGATGAATCAGAAATGAAAGGCCTAATGAGCTAATAAAGGAATCTCTATGACAAATGGAAGTAAAATTCTGAAATTACGGGATTAGTTAAAGGATTCCTATACATAAGCTATTTACTCAAATCTCCCCCAACTACATAAACTCATATAATCGCCAATCCCTAGGTATGACGTTTTTTTGCCTATTTACCTTTTTGTTTCTCTCCCTGCTCACTAGAAATCTAATTTAAGTGTGTTGGAGGGTTTCATCCAAAAAAACATCCCGGGGCTTTGACATTATCTTTGTGTGCAAAATCCCACTCCAAAGCTCACTACACTTCTGGGCTAGGCCTATATGATGCCTTTAGCTATCAAACACCACCATTTAAATTTTCATTTTAATTCAATAACTACACTTGTCATGCAACTGTGTCAAACTTTTTATTGAACAAGGATGGTGGTATTTCGCCTATAAGAAATATTTAAAAAAAGTTGAACTAATTGGGTTAATTTTTTTATGTCATGACTACAACATCATCAATTAGACACCATCTATACGGTATCTATTCTCAATTACTTCGAGTTCATTCAATAAATTATGACAATTTTATTTTATTATTTAGAAAAAAGCCTTATACAATTCCTCTGAGTTTTATTATAGGTTTAAGGCAATTGTTAGAGTGTTTGACTCTGCAGGCATGGCTTTATGCTTGACTCCATAGCTACCAAGTTTTTTTGTTGCTCAAATGCAAATCTTCGTTCGCTCGAACAATCAGTTCTTTTATTACTAATTTTCATTTATTTATCCTATCTTGATATGTTACAAAATTGATTTATCTATTCATTTCATCCTATTAACTACGTTCTTTAATATTCCCTCCCATTAGATAGGATAACGGACCCACAAAACTTCAGGAGTGATTTCAACATTCACTGAATAGTGAACTCATTCTCGAGCTTGAACTTACTTTTTTTAACTTCTAAAATCTTTCTTTCTCATTGACTTTTAAGAAGTTTTGCATAATTAATCACAAGGAAGAGGAGCATGCATTTCCAATTAAACAACAAATTTTATGGTTCTATGCTTTTATATATTGAATATTTCCCTTATATTTCACTTTACAATTCCTCTTGACCATTATTTTAATTTTACAAGAACCAAGCAATTCCAAGCAAACATGTTTTACTCTTTCTGGAGATCGAGTGCTTATCATGGCTGTACCAACTATACAACTTCAATCCATGCATGCGTATGTTTTTCTTCATATTTTTCCTACTTTCTTGATTAGTATAATCTTGATTATTATTATTTTACATACATTGTTATATGGCAATAAGCCAAGTACTTCAAAATTATATTTCTACTCAATCATCGTACTTTAGCACATCATTAACTACTGAAGTTGAAATTGCTTTTCCTTTGTAAGTACCATTTTTGAGTTACTTTCTCTGATTCTTAATAGAAATAAATTATTCTTATTTTCCCAATTCAACCTTCTAACATGTTAGACCTTTAAAATAACCCTCATACTTCTTATGGTCAAAATACATGTTATGACTTTGCATGCCACATGATTGCGGCACATGAATTATAACTTTTTTTCCTATCATCTTAATATTTATTTAACTTTATCCACACATCTTATACATAAACTTTACCTAAACATCTAAACTAGTGCACATCTAACTCATACTTTCTATTTAACAAGATCGAACTTGTAGAGAACTATGATATTATTGTAGAATTTCCAAAAATATAATTTCCTTATAGTATATGATGACCCCTTTTTCACACATGTTATAACATTAAATGGTTTACATTTTCTTTTTCAAACTAATTTTTTAATATCTTTTGTATACAGTCAGCATAACACATATTTTTATATAAGCTATTATCTCGTTCATTAGATGAGTTATAAAACTAGTTTTGGGTAAAGTTTGATTGTTTTGGTTACCAGCTTTTGCAACTGAAAACTATATTATTTTTGTAATTCAATTTTGACTTTAATTGAAATAGCCAAGTGATTAGTCATTATTGATTGGGGGAAAGAAAAATTACTAATTGGCTTGGGCCGTGTACCGAATTCGTTAATTCAATGCACTTGGGATCATTTTCTGCAAACCCCTAGAAAAATTCTCTTAGCTTTGAGACAAAGGTAATCAAGCCTTAAAAATATATAGAAAGAGGAAGATGTCGTGTGAAGTATAGTTGATGACCAAGAGACTGTGATTGGCCCTAGAGTTTCATATTCCTTCAGGTCCTCCTATTTCAATTTCCCACCTTTGTTTGCTTCTCTCGTTGTTCAGTTGTTTTTTCAAGAATAAAAAAACCAGTTTTCCCTACTTCATGTTATAACTACATTGCTTTGCTTGATACGTCTTTTTTTTTGTGCAATTTTGCTTTAGCACAAATTGCTTGATATGTCAATTAACTGTGATTTGTGCTTGGTTGAATTAGGATTCACTTATTCATTCTTTCATTTTCATTTTCTTTTTTTTAGTTGTCCGCATGGTATATTAGCTTCAGATCTATATTGATCACTTTTCATGAAGGCCATGATTTTTTTGTTTTATGATCTTGAATATTGCTTCCATTAGGTTAAATTGGTTTTTAAGCTTTAGCAGGGAAATTTTAATTTATGGGCCTGTATATTGAGAAACAAATTCTTCCTTGTCTTTTCTCATTTAATTTTCTATTAAAGTATGAATTGGTTTTGCTTTATGGAAATCGGAATCAAAGATGTTAAAACTTATCACTTGGATCGTATGTTAGTTGATTCTCTTAAGATCTCTGAAGTGTATTAGTGATACTTATTTCATCCTACTTGTTCATGGTTTGTCATTTTAGGTATCATGGTTTCAGTTTATTATGTCATTGGAGCTAGGGCCTATTGAAATCCTTTGTATCATGAACAACTTTGTTAAACCCAGTTCATTTATTATTACTAGTTTGTACCTTGGTGGCATGAAATATATAGTGATCTAGAAAAAGGCACGGGCTGTTTGTTATTACAAGGAAAATGTAATTCAGTCTATCTAACATCTCTCTAGTGTACAACACATATATACATGTTCTGACTAAGGAGGTTAAATTTTAGTGTCATGAGTTATTTTGCCTCTCCCACTTTTAATAGTTCTGTTAGTTGAATGGAGGTATTAACTTGAACTTCACCTACCACTTTTAGGCTAATTAATTTCCAAAAATTAGAATGGGTTTTTAGTCAAAATATTCCCCATTGATTTATTAGGATGTTCTGTAGAGTTCTTTTGTTCATGGCGAGTGAATTTGTATCTAGATGCCTGAGGATCCTATTTGATTATGACCTCTCAAAGAATGCATCTTATAATTTTTTAAGCAAGAAAGTGAAAGCCAAGCTTTCATCATGGAAATGGAAACTTTTAAATCCTACAAGGAGACTTACCTTAATCCAAGCCTCTTTATCTTCTATTCCTATGTACTTTATGTACCTATTCCATATTCCGGTTCAAACTAGTGATAATCTACCAAAGTCTCTAATTAGATTCTTCTATAGGGGATCTAATCAAGACCAAGACATCCATTTTCAGAATAGATTTTTGTTGGCTCTACCCAAGACATGAAGAATTAAGAATTTAGGATATGAGGCTATTCAATCAAGCCTTTCTTGCTAGATCATTTTGGGAACTCATGCATAAAGATCATAATTACTTGGTGATCTAAATTCCTAAGGCTAAATATGGTAAAGATGAATCCTCATGGAAGGCAGGCCTAGGATCCAACCCAACTTGAGCTTGACATAGCTTCTTAATTGGTCATGATCGTTTGAAACCAAATCTTTGCTAGAAAATTAATGATGGCCGTATGGCGGACATATGGATGGATTACTAGGTTCTCAAATTCCCCCAGGATCATTTGGTTAAGCTTAAGCATTTATCTTCGGATGAAGGGATCCCAACTCATGGAATAAATAAGGTTAGGTACTTATTCATCCCTAACTCATTGTCCTAGAATCTTGAACAACTGGCTACAATTTTTTTTCATCATTTGGTAGAGGTAATTACTTAATCGACTAGGCATTTGGAATATGTCTCTTGTGATTAGCTAGTATATGAAGGTGCTTATAATAAGAAATACACAACAAAAAAAAAGTATGCTTTTTCCCAACTTAGGCAAGTGTCCCAAATTTTCCATGCTCCTACTTCCCCTGACACTCATCAACTACTACAAAGGATGTGGGCATTAGACCTCACTCCCAAATATAAGCTTGTCTTATGGAAATGCATTAATAGTGCACTTTTTACCGTATCAAAGTTATTCAAGAGAGGAGTTCATGTTGTCCTTCTTTGTCCATAGTGTGCATCATCTAAGGAAGACTTGATGCACCTTTTCTTCATTGCCACAATTTGTTGCTTGTTTAGGCTAATTCCTTGGGGAGCACTTCTCTAAATATGAATGAAGACTTTTTATCATGGGTGTCTTGAAAACTTCCTTTAAACTCATTTTGGCAATTAGACCTAAAGAATCAGGTTTGTATTTCTCTTTGGTGCATTTGGATTCATAGGAATTCAAAGCTCTTCCAAAATTAGGACATGAATTATCATCAAATTTTGCATAATAAGGATCTCCTCTAGGACATCGGGTTAACTAGTCAACATAAGATAAACATATACAAGTCCCTCATCCCAAAACCACTACATTGGATTAGATGTTGTTTAATGGGATGTCCAATTTTTTTTCCTTCAATTATCCAAGTTGATGGTGCTTGAAACCCGAGATCACGAACAGAAGATGTTGGTTGGGCTTATAGGGACTTTCATCTACCCTTTCCCCATAGCCTATGTTTTTACCATTAGAGAGTGCTTCGACCATGTTTGTGGAAGTGAGAAGCCATGGCTGACAGTCCATTTAATATCATAATCCTCACTGATTACCTCCAGGAATTTCTTCAAATTGAATATTATAATCTAGTTTGCTTGGAGATTGAAGAAGACATCAAGAAGATTTGACGTCTTATTAGCCAGTTTCATAAGATCACTTTGTTGGTAGTTCACTACTTCGGGGTAGATCAAGTTCACCACTTAGCCACTTCAACCTTGTATTTTTTTCTCTTTATAGTTTTTTTATTTCCTTTCTGATTACCAAAAAAAATAATGGGTCAAATTCTTAGATTTTACAATGTGAGACCATTTTTATAAGGCAATAAGGTGTATTATAAATATTTGCTCACGTCCTGAAACCTAGGGACTCAATCATCATTAGGATATTACCATTTAAGGGCATTTTTTCTAATATTGTCTGAGGACATTTTTATAAAGCTAATCAAGTTATAAAACTTGTGTTGTAAATGTTTGTTAATGTACAACAACCCACCAAGTTGTCTCTGGCCGTTTGCTTCTAGTTATCACACTCATTTAATAACTCTATCCAATAGGATTTGTTAACATAAATTAATAGGCAGGGATACTTCTTAACAATTCATCAGGAAACTCGATGAGTTTTTGTTTTGCTGATAAAAATCACATTTGGAATTAGTGGAGACTACTGCAAATGTTAAAAAGGAAATTCCTTCACCTTATGACTTGAATTGCAGGAACATGGGGCTATAAGGGCAATTTGACATGTAAAAAATATATGATGTGCAGGAGTCTAAAAAGGGAGTTTTAGAAATAGTTGTTCTATAATAAAAAAAATAGTATGAAAGAAGTTAATAAGGTCTCATTTTAATTATTATTTAAACCATTACTACACATAACCAAAAAAATGATTTTTTAATTTTATTTTCAAGGTAAAAAAGAAAAAATATCATAAACTACATAGATTTTAATCTCTATACCTAGAGAAATGTATTGTCATTTACTAGAGAAATGTATCATCATTTATGGGATAGAAGGAGTCTAATATAATTTTCTAGATGATGGTGATTACTACAAGTTCGTAAGTGGGTGAAAAAACCTAATGAGTTTGCCTTTGTCTATGCATGAGCATAATATGGAATACTTTAATATTCATGGAAGTCAATTCCTTACCCGGCTTTTACTAGAGAGTAGCTCTGCCTTTGTGATTGTGATCGGTAAAAAGATCAGCTATGAGTGATAGTAATAATTATTGAACATTTTATATCAGGTTAAATGTAGAATAGTGCCCCAAACTTTGCCAACTAGGTCACTTAAGGGCTTGAATTATGAACCGGCACAACTCAGGACTCGTACTTCTAAATTTGGGGCAGTTCAGTCTACAAAATAAGTTTGTTAGTCAGGTGAAGTCATACGTTTGGATGTTGTTTGCCACCGTCTGACCAAGCTAATAGACTAGGCCATGTTGTCTCTCATGAAAGGTACTCAAACAATGGTAAACGGTGTCCGAATGCATGACTTCACCTGATTAACCAACTCACTTTATGGATTGAACCACCCTAAATTTAGAAGTACGAGTCTTAAGTTGTATTGGTTTATAGTTCAAGCCCTTAAGTGATCCGGTAGGTAAAGTTTGAGGTACTGTTCCACATTTAAACTTTTGATATCATAGCATTTGTACCCATTATTTGAATATTAAATGGGTAAAAAATTACCTGGTGTTTGTTATGAAAAAATCAACAGCCTCTGGATTGTTTGTTTTTGGTTCTTTTCCTTAATCTAGGCTTCTAATTTGAGTGACAACCAATAACATTTGATGTGAAAAGAAGGATACATTATTAATAATAACAATACTTTGATGAGTTGAGTTCTAATATAATGTCACTGAATCTGGTTGTAATTTTTGATGAGTTAAGTTCCAATCATTAAATTTAGTTGTGTTGTTTTCATTAGTTGAAAATGTTAAGACAATAATTTCATGATGATGATTTGAATTTTAATTTGTTTTCAATAAATTTGGATGTGTTGTTTTCAATACTTGAATATGGGAAGACAACAATAATTACATTAAAATTTATTTCACTTGATGCCCCATTCATATTTTTAGATAATGTATAATGTACTATAGAAAATACATATATGTAAAATAGTGGTTCATAGAATTTTCATTTTTATTCATTCATTAAAAGAATGAAGTGTTACAAATTTACTACAGAAACTTAATCATATGTCCAAATTTATTGCAAATTAAGCCAGATGTTACATATGTACTATCTCCGTCTCAAGTTTTTTGCTCCATTCATCATTTTAGGTTGTCCCAAATTCTCTATACCATTTCCTATTTCAGTAAGTTTTATCATGCATAATGACTATTTTGCCTTTATCTAGATTCACTTTGAAAAAATGAAACGCAGTGACGAGGCCAAAGATGTTCTCTGTCTTTTGACTGATTTTTCTCTCTTGGGGATAGTGAAGATTTAGGTCGAGGTCAAGGGAGGTGGTGATTTGGGTCAAAACGGAAGGAGTTTTAATGGAGGTGGAAAGATTCATAGGGGTGCTGATTTGTATCACAGTCAAGACAAAGGTCGGGAAATGAGCGACGGAGCAATAAGGTGATTTGGGGCGAGGTAAGCGATTGGGTCTTTGGAGAAAAAGGAATTTGAGGCTTGGTAAATGGGCGAGAAATGGCAGATATGGATAGTGGTGGAGAGGCAAGTGAGGATGTGATTCGGGTGAAGCCAAAGTTAGAAAGAAAGTGGAAAATAGTAGCTCACCTTAGTATGCGTGCCAAACCCAAATGTTACAGGAAAAATGGGGCAGAGAAAGTATTATAAATAGTAGGGGTGAAAAATTTGTACCCGGATGCGGAATGTTGTATTATCAAATGTAGAGGTGGGCATTAGCCTAGATTGACTTGGCCAAGACTAAGACCAGCTCACTATGAAACCCGGGTTCAGCACGAGTTTAGGTTAGGCACAGATAGGGGTGGCGGGGCACGAGCCTCGAGGAGAAAAGGAGCAAACCAGAGACCGGCATAGTCCAGCTTGGGAAGAAGACATGACCTAAGCATGGCCTAGGCATAGGACCGAGCACGGCTCAGCCTAGGCACAACTTGTTCAGGCTAGGTCGGTCCGGACTTAACGGTAAACTCGTCTTAGCTCAAACGGTTAGTTTCCAAAATTCAAAAAAAAAAGTTTAATTGCACAACAGGTCCCCCCAACAGTTTTCTGTAGTTTTTTTAACCCAAAATTTCATTTTTAGCCCTCAACAACTAGAATTTGAGGACTCTTTGGTCCAAAAAAAATATGGCCTCCCCTACAAATAGAAAGGCTTATTTGCACACCATCCTCACACCAACAATTGCAATCTCTTTTCTTCATCTACTACATTCTATCCTAGTTTCTCTAATTTCTAAATCATTTTTTATAATATTTTCTTAATCTTTTTTTAATCTCTTCTAAATCACTTCTTCATCACTGCCATTATTCTTTCACTCATGGCATCAAGAGGAAAGGGTAAGGTCTCGAATGGCTCTTCATTTCACACCACTAGCCTTAAAGACTTGTTTTGTTGTCAAACTCGGCCGAAAATAAAATGGTCCACATAAAAAAAGTGCACGACGTTGACCAAGTTGACATGACAATTTATGATTTGGGTCTCAATGATCAACCATCAAACGAAAAGATGGAGGTGACACTGGCCAATATTGCTGGAAGGGATGGGACCCAATTGACGCTGACGAGCCATCACACCGAGGCCAAGGATTCATAAGCACAAAGGTAAATCCTTGAGGCTAATTGCTTGGATGTCAGATTATTATGGCCTTAACTAGGAAAGGGAATTGAGGTATAGGAAGTACAAACATTGCAAGAAAAAGTTTGCGCACAAAAAAGAACTCTGGCTACGAGGCTTTATTTTTTTCCTTTCTCCTTCTTACTTTTCCTTTGTATTTGATATGATTATTCTGTTAAGCACATATCTTAGGTTTTAATTTCTAATTATTTTTTAAATATTTTTCCATTTTCTCCTGTAAGGTACATTCCAATTAATTGTAAGTACTGTTTGATTTTTTAATTAATAAAAGTTGCACCGGTGGTGATGTTTTTCTTTAAAAAAAATAGTAATCCTAACTTAATTTTTAAATTTTAAATTTTTTTTAAGAAAAAGCCTGGCACAGCGCAAGCCCAACTCAACTCTAACCTAGCCCACCTTTTCTTAGGCTATGCCCTGGCCTTGCCAACTTAAACCCAGGCCCAACTAGGTAGGGTACACCCAATGCCCACCTTTGGTCTAATCAGAGAATAGAAAAATTATAATCCAGGTTGACTCTGAATCAACCAGATCTAAAGAAACAAAGAGCGGGTTGTTTAGGTTTAACCTGAATCAACCCAATTTAACCTGAAAAATTACAAGCCTAACCCATTTCAGCCTAACCCAACCCACAAGACAAACCACCCTAACCCACTTACTACTAGAGGTGGGAACCGGGCCGGCTCGGGCACGGACCGGCTCTAGGCGAGGCGGTCCCAGGGCGGGGCGACGCCGGAGGCGGGGCGGTCCCGGGGCAGGGCGGGTTTCATTTTTTTTTGTTAAAAAAAATATATATATAAAATAGAACAATTATTAATTATATAAGTCATAAATATTTTTAAGAAAAAACACCACCTCCGGTGTAAGTTTTATTAAGTTAAAAAGCCAAACGGCACTTACAAATAATCGGAACGTGCCTTACATTTTGAAATGGCAAAAACGTTCCAAAAATGATAAATAATAGAAACCTATGATCTTTGCTGAACAGCATAATCAGATCAAATACAAACTACATGTATGATTGAAAGAAAAAAATTCAACTCTCGGTATCGGATATTACCTCATCATCCAAACTCTTTTGGTCTTGATGCCGGAGTGCTGCGATGCCCCAATCTCGGTTGCACACGCAAACTTCTACCACGTCGGGTGTCAATCTTGACCGTTTTTCTGTTATCACCCGTTTTCCGGCACTAAACGCTGCCTCAGATAAGACGGTCGATACTGGAACGGCAAGAATTTCTTGTGTGATTATCGACAAGATCGAAAATCTTGATCTCTTTTGTTTCCACCACTCTAAGATGTCGAGGTCGCTTGTCTCGAATGATGCGTTAAGATAGTCATCGACCTCAGCTAATCCCGATGTCATCGGTCGAGGTCGTTTGAGCATTTGGAGCGCTGGGTTGAATCTTGAGGAGATTGATCTCCTTGGAGGCTCAGTTTGAGAAGCTTCGGATCTTACTTTATCCAAATGCCGCTCACAATATAACTTGTATAAAGAATGCAAGTACTCGGAAGCAGAAGCAGACATAGCCAAAACATTTATATGAGACATTTCTAAATAAGTATGAAAAATTCCTTCAAGCAGTGTTGTTGTGCCCGTTAATTTTACATACGGGTCAAGTAAAGAAGCGACTAAAAAGATAGGTGGAATGTTTGAGAAATATTGAAGCCACTTAGCCCGCATGGCTTCGACAGTCGGTTTTAACAACTCATCATTTCTAATTTGATGTAAAGCATATGTGATGTTCACTAAATGAAACAAAACTTGATGACTTGTTGGGTAGTAAACACCAGAGAAAAATTCGGTTGCCTCGAAAAAAAACTTAAGCAATTCACCGGTTTTGGAACATTTCTCCCAAATTTCAGTCGTAAGAAATTCAGAACCCATTTGTAAATTCATGAAATGTGACAACAAATTTGCATACGGTAATGCGTCTTGCAACATAAAAAATGTGGAGTTCCAGCGGGTTGGGCAATTTAAACCGTTTCCAAGAAAATGGTTTTTGATTTTCAATACAAAAGCTTTTAAATTCACAAAAAATAGCAGGTCTAGACATCAAATATTTTAATGAGTTTCGAATAGGCAAAATCTCATTTTGGAGAACTTCTAAACCTTTTTGCACACAAATGTTTAAAATATGGCACATGCATCTAACGTGAAAAAATGCACCGTTGGCGGTGGTTTTAAGTTTTGACTCAAAAGGCGAGCGACAACATCATTATTTGAAGCATTATCAAATGAAATGCATAGAATTTTATCAGTACAAAAATAATCACGTAAAGTTTCTAAGATACAATTAAATATTTGAAAACCAGTATGATCTGTTTCAATAACCTTAAATGACAAAATTCGTTTTTGCATTATCCAATCAGAATCAATCCAATGAGAAGTAACACAATAGAATGATTGACCTATAGGTGATATCCACATATCAGAAGTAAATGCTACACAATGATCAAGAGCAGAAAAATATGCTTGCAAATCTGATTTTCCGGTTTCAAATTGTCTAAAGCTTTCTTTCCTAACAGTTTTCCTAGATACTTTTCTAAATGCAGGATTTAATTCTGATTTTATCCAAGATTCTAGGTGGACATCTTCAGCTTGTGAAAAAGGTTTTTCGGTAAGCATCATCCAATTTACCATACCTTCTCTACAAGATTGTTGGTTAAAACGAAATATACCTGGTCCGCCGGCGCCGGTTGTAGACCCAAGTTGTGTTTGTCCTCCAGAACTAGTCCCGGTACTAGGGAGGACGTTAGCATGTTGATTTTCAAGATGCCTCTTCAGCGTTCCAGTGCCGGAATTCTTTCTATGCACAAAATTTTTCCCGCAATGTTTGCATTTTCCATACCTCGACTCCCCTTCGTTTATGAGCTCATAATGCTCCCAAACCCAAGCAGTTAGTCTCGTGGATTTACCTTGTGCTTGAGTTCCCTCCACGCCGGGTTCATGACTTGTAGGCGTCGGTTCTGTTGACGGATTCCCAGACGCCATCGCATCCAACTCTTCCACTTCATCATCGGATAATTGATCGTCAAGACCCAAATCGTAATTCGTCATATCGATTCCGGCATCATCGTCGTGAAACTCTTGAATTGAAATGCCTATATCGACGCGCCGAAATCGACGACGGAACAAGGCTCGGAGGCCGGTGTTGCGGGAAGATGAACTATCTGTTGACTTGCCATTTCCTTTTGAAGCCATGACTCACGTACTAATAGTAGTGATTAATGCAAAATCAAGAGAGGATTATGAAGATATTAGGGAGAGATTAGTAAGAAATTTGGAAGAAATTAAGAAAATAAGGAGAATGGTTGAGAGAATATAGTAGATGAAGAAGAGAGGTTGAGTGATTGTGTGAGGATTGAGTGAAAATGGCATTGGTATTTATAAGGCGAGGGGAAAAATTAGTTTGACCAAAAAGCCATTGAAATTTAGTTGTTGGGAGGGGCAAAAATGAAATTTTGAGGGCTGAAATGGAGCAGAAAACCGTTGGAGGGTCTGCTGTGTAATTAGCCCTTTTTTTAAAAACAAAGTTTTACAGCAGGTTTACGTTATAGAGCCGTTGCGCGCGGGTCGGCGGGGCGGGGCGAGGTGGCGGGTTCGTCTGGTCCGAGCCGGTCTTTTTTGCGTCCCCCTCCTCCTATTGGGCCCATATTCGGCCCATAAAATTGCGGGCCTCTTGCGGGGCGAGGCGGGGCGGGTTTGACCGCGGGGCGGTCCCGGTTCGGTCCGGGCCAACCCGGCCCACGTCCCACCTCTACTTACTACTATTCACTCCTTTGTTCGTTGTTCCCCAAGACCCCAACTATCTTCTCGCTCAGTCAAACACACGACCTCCTCGGCTCCACCGTTAGACCTCAACGCATGACCTCCTCGGCCCTCGGCTATCGCGCCACCATTGGCCTTCTCCTCTACCCTTGGCCTCTTCTCAACTCACTCTCCTCACACAGACCCGTCCCGCCTAGTTCATTTTTTCGGTCACCCTGCCCTTGTCAACAACAGCTGGTTTTCTGGCTCACCATCAACAGCACAAGACAGATTCATCTGGACATGCCGAGATGGAACCATCAATTTCACCGTGAATTATGTCTAAATTTTTCAGAGTGTGAAATGTGTGCAACTTTATGTTGATTGAAAAGGATAAGAGTTTGCACTTGTAGAGATTTGATGGTTCTTTTTGGGTTCTAAGTTTTTTCTATGCTTGTTCCCCGAGACTAGGAAGATTGTATGTTACACAATTTTGCCAAGAAAATAAAACTGTAGCAAATGAAAATTTTTATTGATTGAAGCAATAATAGAGATTTGAGGATTGATATATATGTTGAAACTTTATCTTAATTTTGGAAACTGTATAAATGCTGCCCCATTATAAATTAGATAAATTAGTTTATGTATCCGGCGTTGCCATGGGATATAAAAAATACGAAACACATCTATGATTACGTTGCTTATTAAGAAGATATATGAAAATTAAAAATGTTAAAGAAAAAATATTACCAGTGATAGCTTTATTTGTGTAAAAAATATTAGGGAACTGATAGTTCAGCACTTTAAAAAAACAATCATTTAGTAGTGTTGACAACATCTTCCATATCATTTTTTGTTGATATGTCATTCACTAAATTTATGTCACTGCAAGAAAAAATAAATGACATACAATATTAGATTTATTTCATTCATTGTAAAAGAAATCAAGAATAAAATTATTTATACCTATTTTGAGCAATGAGCATCAAGTGTATGAGAATGGTTTTCTTAACAATTCAATTTAGAAAGTGAAATATTTATTCATATATGATTAACTGTTTGTGGAAATTTTGTAAATGACAATGTAGCATGAAGAGTTGGGTCCAATGCAAAATTATTATCCTTTAATAATAAAAAAAATAAAAAGTTAGTAAGAATTTGTGTATTACTATCTTTTCAATAGTATTTTTTTTTCAAAGTTATGTACTATCCTCTTAATAATTTATATATATTATAAACTCACCTGTTAGTTTGTGTAATAGGACATTTACTGTTTGTAAACTTTTTGGCAGTAATAATGTAATCTAAAAACTTGGGCCCAGCTATTTTATTTTGTCTTAGTTATTAGGGTCCAATTCTCATTTCTAATGGAAAATTTGCCATAAATGCCTTGAAAATGGATAATTAAATTTATGATTTCTTTAAATAATAACTAAACACTAAAGCATGATCACAGCATTTTAATAATTGAAAATTAATATTAACGGAACAAAACTTCGGTGATAGTGTAATTGGGCGTGGTGATGAAGACAAACATTGTTTTTATTTTGGGCTAACCGAAATTATATCTGCTGGGAAAGCATAACTAATAATTAGTATATTGAAATGGGCTAACTCCAAAAAACTTACCAAAATTCTCAAACATTTCTTTTCCAGTAATCATATTTTAAAATATAACTCCTGTTGACTAAAATAGTTCATTAGTAGAGTGACTTTAAAAAGAGTGCTATCATAGATTTTGAAACAATGAGACCTGATATTGGTAAGGTAAAAAGATTATGGACTATCTGTGTCGTATTGAAATAAATGAGGACTTCAAAATTTTGCCTTCCTAATCTTCTGATTTTTATTTTATTTCACCAGATCGGATTGCTTTGCATTCATCTTTACATAACTGCTAAAGTACCACTATTTTATTCAAATCCGTGATTTTTTGCTATTATAGCTTTCAATCAGAAGTTTTTTGGCATTTCCTTTGTTCACATGTTCATTCAGTTTAGTCTTGATATTTTTCTTGGGAATTCACTGTTATTTTATTTGTTAAGTGATACCAAATTTGGATGGCCTACTCACAAGAGATCACTAAACAGTGCAATTATATAGGCTAATGGATCTGTTTAATTCAATATCGTAGGTTGCGTTACTCACAATAGATTACTTTTCACTATCTACCAGTTAGTACTAAGTACTTTTCACAACATAATTGGTATATAATAATAATTTGACAAAATATAATAACTAACTTTTTAACTGTGAATAACAACAATTAAATGGCTTAGAGTCATTCGGTAATCAACCATAAGTAAAAAAATATATAAAATTAGAGTTTCCAAGTCCATCTCAAGGTAAGCCTTCAATTAGCTACTGAAACTTCTAGCCGCTTTAATTGACAAATTCCTAGCTTCTGTGTCCAGTATATCTAGTTCTAACCAAATATGGTTATAAGTTGCGTCGCGTTAGTCAACCTTATTCATTTTTGTGAAACATTCTATCACCAATTTTCTAAAAGCGTCGTCGCCAACCCCTCGAACGCCAACCTGATTCAGTTTTGTGAAACATTCGATCACCAACTTTTTGAAAACATGTCAATACATCCTTAGAAGCTTATTTTGTGATCGCCAACTCCTCCAACTCTTCATTAGGTATTTTTTTCATCTTGTCGGACTCTTCTTTAGAGATAAATAAAGATGAAATTCTTAATGAATGTATAATTTGTAATGGCTATATGTATTAAAAAGGTTATATGTATTAAAAATAGATTGCTCATTCTTTATCCAGGTGTCCATCAGCTTAATCTCACCCAATACCAAAATATTTGTGTTGGTATGTGAAGGAGGATCACATGTTTATATACAATTTCACAAGATATGTATATATGTAAAGAATATAATGTGGTTTAGTTGTTATGTATTTATTTTTTCTTTACTTTAAAGTAACGCAATATCATACCATTTTTATATTGTACTATTTTATGCAATAATCGTATCAATGCGCTAATAATTCTATCCAGATTTTGTACTCAATTTTGACAGTTTCCTAATCTAATTATAATGCTTTAAATTAGGCATCTCTTTAGGATTAGTAGTAGCTCCAAATAAAGCCATTTGAATATTATAAAATTATTATGTCTTTTATTTAGGAGATAAAGGTTTAAAATAATTGTTACGTATTTATTTATTTATTTTACTTCAAAATCACGTTCAAAGAATAAAAGGCATGATAATTCAATCAGACCATTTTTATACTGATTCAGTAATAATTGTACCCGGATTATGCACCCAATTTTCACGTTTTCCAACTTTAATAATTTTACTTTAAATTAGGCATCTCTTTAGGATTTGTAGTAGTTCCCATATAAAAATGTCTGAATATTTGACCATTATTATCTCCTTTATTTATGAGATTTTATTATCTGCTTAATTTTTTCATTTTAATAAAACTAATAAGGCAATTCTTTATGTTTTGGTTGTTTTTGTAAACTCTATTTTACCATACTTAATGTATAACTTTATTTTATTATTGATTTCGCATCTGACACTATTAACTCTATAATGTAATAAAGCATATTTGAGCAAAGTTTGGAAAGAAATCAACATCTTGTTCCTCTACAAGCATGACAACTTATATTATTATATTATTTCACCAGCAATTTAATTTATTTATAGCTATCTTGAAAATATATATTAGCTCTTCTTACCTGTCTATTACACTCTAAAAATAATGAGGGTTTTAATTACTTAAAGTATTATATTAAGATATTCTGATAGTAATAAGAAAAGAATTCTCACTAGAGCTACACACCATGTTTGAATTAGGCATCTCTTTAGGAAAAGGTAAAAAGTTCTTGCCGGATACAATTATTAAAGAAATTGTTCCGATGAAAATGTGTTTTAATTTTTACCATTATTATCTCCTAAGTTTCTTTATCTGATTAATTTTAGTTCTTTAATATGATCTATAACTATGATTATTTTTTTAAAATTTATTCGTTGCCTTTGGTACACTTTAATTCAACGTAGTTAAATAATGTGAGATAAATAAAAAAGTAACTTAAATTTAAATATGCAGGTTAGCCCTTAAGATAATGGGGTGAAAAATAGATTCATATAACAATAATTGCAAATAAAATTTGTAGTTCTTAATGCTATAATGCACTTATTTAGCTAATACATCACTTTGGGTAAAGATCAGAAGTTTTTTCAGCCTTATCATTTTGCTCACCATTGCCTCCAATTTTTGCATCCTCTTGATTTCCATAGTTCACCAATGGGTTGTCACCTTGAGTCCTATGGTTGATGAATCCCAACTTAAATATCGTTGACCTTATTTCACTTGGTCCACCGACTTGGAAATCCCTATCATAAAAAATTGATCTTTTCTTGAATAATGGCCCATATATGTCCCATAAATCTGAGTCATCAACATCACGTACATCATCATCATCAATATCTTCCATCTTTGTAGAATTTATAGGATTCCTTCCATACTCTACAAATTGCATGAAAAAAAAATTTGTAAGTTTGATTAGTCTCCTATGATAGCAAATTGAAGGATGTTAATGTATTGAATAAAAAATAGATGGTAGTTAACCCCATCCATGCCTTCCATGGTAGCCGGTTTTTTAGCATTCCTCCCGTATTTTACAAACTACAAGCAAGAAGACCGATAGCTTGAGTTGAAAATTTCCAAAACAAAATCCCATGTTAAGAATTTGCATACTTCCATTATCAGCTGGATTTTTTTGTCATTCAAAATAACATTCTCTATCTCCATGTGTTTCAATTGGCCACATAAAATGGTTTTCATACTCGTTTTCATTGCCAACTACCGTTCCACATAAACATGTGAACTAAAATTAAAATCTATAATTTTGAAGGAGTTAAAAACCTGCAAACATTTGATTACTTCAATAGCAGCATCTTGTCTACTTTTTAGCTTACATGCAAAGGTCACTATGGTAGTGGTGTTTTGTGCATTTTTTCGTTTGATCATCTGCCTCGATTTCTACAAACATTATGTATGTAGAAACTCCAATTTTATTGATGTTACAAATTGCTTAAGGCAAGTCATAGTATTTAAGAATTCTTTTGAGTAAACAGATATACTGAATAGTAATCAAATCCATTGTGTAGATGCAGTGAAAAACAAAAAAAAGAATGATAGATATGATGAATGGCTAAAAGCTTCTATTGTTCGGGTTCTTATAGCGATTGCACACTATTGTCTTGGTAAGTTTGGCTAAATTATTCCTTAAATGTGGTTAATTTGTAAATGAATATTACGTAATTATATTGACCTTTCATTCTTAAGTAGACTGATGCAATTGGGAAAAAATTGTTGCAATTCTATATATTTAAAAATTCAAAATTCGATTGTTGATTTCTTGCTTTAATTATGTGTACTTAATTCCTTTATTAAATAGGTTTTTAGTTACCAAGTCCGTGTATTTAATTGGCTATTCTTACCTGTTTTGCAATTGACTATTCTTAACTGATTTGCATCATCCCTATTCTTACCTGTTTTGCAATTGGCTATTCTTTAATTATCCAATTGTTTGCAATTGGCTATTCTTTAATTATCCAATTGTTTCCAATTGTTTGCATCATCACCTCCTCTGAAAATATGATGAAGTTAAACTTAAAACCTTCAATGCAGCGTTTCATTAAAAATAACTAATGGTGTTAATGGTTCCATTAGTTTTAATGAAGGGTAAATATGGATTTTTAGATTTCATCACTCAACAGATAGTTCATACAAAAAAAAAAAAGGAAAAATAGACACGTGGCAAATGTTGAGGATGACATTTAAGGAAAAGACCAAAACCTCCTTAAGGATTATCCTGCTTTATACATATATATATTTTAAGGTTTTTTTGGCTATTTAAGGAGTTATATATATATATATATATATATAAGTAGATTGGAAATGAGCTATAATGTATGAAAAATTGCATGTGCAATTGCACATGCAAACTAAAGACTCTATCATTTCTTCCACAAAAGGCTAAATTGCATGATTTGCCCTTAAAATATATCTCATTTCACAAATTTATCCTTGAATAGTCGAATGTTACAAAAGTAAGATTAAAATAACATTTTGTATAAAAAATGCCACTCCTTCCATTCTTTCCATCACTGTTGATGGAAATTTGAGGGAAAAATACAAAATTAGCCCCTAAATGCTAACAAAATAGACACAAGACCCCCTAAACATAAATTTGTAACACATAACTCCTTAAATAGCCAAAAAATCTTAAAATATAATAAAAAATAAAAAACTATAAATTTAGCATGCCCATTGAAAATTAAAGTAAGTAATCACTTCAATAATTATAGAGAACATTTTAGATCCAAAAAAAATAATTTGACACACTTATCTATATTTTTCAACTTAAACCTTAAAAACTAAAAAACTCAAAAAGTTCAATGAAAAATTACCAATTCGACATGTCATCTCAAATCAGAGCATTCAATCTCTTGAAATAATTTTAAAGACTATTCCAGATGCCAAATAAAGAGAATTTGATACACTCACCTATTTTATTCAACTTAAACCATAAAATAGAAAAAGAAATTGAAAAAATAGAATAAAAAAATAAAAAATTACCAATTCGACAAGCCCATCCCAAATTAAAGCATACAATCCTTTGAAATAATTATGGATACATGCAAAGTAAATAGAATTTGACACAGTTATCTATTGTTTTTCAACTTAAAACATAAAATAGCAAAAAAATCACAAAATTAGAATGAAAAATAAGAAAATTACCAATTCAACGTGCATATCCCAAATTAAAGCATAAAATCCATTAAAAAATTATGGATACTATTATAGATTCCAAATAAATAAAATTTTACACACTTATCTATTTCTTTTTCAACTTAAACCATAAAATAGCAAAAAATAAAAAAATATAATGAAAGATTAAAAAACTTACCAATTCAACATGCCCATGCCAAATTAAAGTGTAAAATCTATTGAAATAATTATGGATATTAATCTAGATTCCAAAAGAAAGAACTTGAAATACTTATCTATTTTTTTAACTTGAACCATAAAATAGCAAAAAAAAAATAAAAATGAAAACTAAAAACATTACCAATTCAACAGGTCCATCCCAAATTAAAAGCATAAAATCCATTTAAATAATTATTTAGACTATTCTAGATTCCAAAGAAATAAAACTTGACACACTTATCTGTGTTTTCAACTTAAACCATAAAATAAAAAAAATAAAATAAAATAAAAAGAATGGGAAAAAAATAGAAATTCGGCATGCCCATACAAAATTAAAGTATAAAATATCTTTAAATAATTATGGAGACCACTCTAGGTGCAAAAAAAATAGAACTTGGCATACTTATCATTTTTTTTAACTTAAACCATAAAATAGCAAAAACAAAAAACAAAAAAATAGAATGGAAAATAAAAAATTACTAATTCAAAATGCCAATCCAAGATAAAAGCATAAAATCCATTTAAATAATTATGGAGACTATTCTAGATTCCAATTAAATAGAATTTGACACACTTATATATTATTTCAACTTAAATGATAAAATAGCAAAAACAAATAGAATGAAAAAATAGATAAATGTGTCAAATTCTATTTATTTGGAATATAGAATAGTCTACATAATTATTTCAATGGATTTTATGCTTTAATATGGGATAGGCATGTTGAATTGGTAATTTTTTATGTTTCATTCTATTTTTTATTTTTTTTTCTATTTTGTGATTTAAGTTGAAAAAAATAGATAAGTGTGTCAAATTTTATTTATTTGGAATCTATAATAGTATCCATAATTAATTTAAGGGATTTTATACTTTAATTTGGGTTGGCCATTTTGAATTGGTAATTTTCTTATTTTTTTTCATTCTAATTTTGTGATTTTTTTTTGCTATTTTATGTTTTAAGTTGAAAAAAATAGATAATTGTATCAAATTCTATTTATTTTGTATTTAGACTTGAGGTAAAATTCACCATGGGTCACTTAGCTTATTTTTTTGTCCTAAACGGATACCTTATCTTTAAATTGTCTTAGTGAGGTACCTTACCTCTTATTATGCCTCCTGTCTAGGTACTTTCGATTAATTTCAAGGTTAAGTTTAACGGAAATGATGATGTGGCAAAATAAAATTTAAAATTACATTTCTACTCCTTTAACTTTTTCTATTAATAATTTTAAGTCCTAAAATTCTAAACCTATTCTTTTCCCATTCCAATTTCTTGATTTTGCTTGGAAACCTTGGAATCCAAAACCAAGATTCACTCTCAGATTCGACCCAGATTTGTGGCTATTTAGGCGTCATCGTCGTGAATTGTTCCCAAATATCCTCTGCCCTCTTCTTAACCGTTTGGTGGTCGGAGAATTGGGGTGGAGGTGGAATCGTGCGGTGATGAGTCATGCCGAAAGATCACCTCTGTTCTCTTTGTCTGTCCAATTCCACCTTTGAAAGCTTAGGCTGATGGGTTTAGAGAGATAGGAGTCGGTAGCGCCGTGGCAATTGGGTACCTCTACAGTACTCTGGCCTCTGACGAATATGTTTAGCCTATGATGAATATGCTTAAGGTTTAGTCTATTATTCGAATTGGTGTCTGATTTGATGAAATGTTGATGAAATTTGACGATTTTCGGTAGGTTTAGTTGGGTTTTCGAATGGCAAAGAGGAGGATACCAACAAAAGTGGTGGCAGAGACAAGAAGTGATGGTGGTGGGGGCCGAACGAATGAGGATTGTCATACCGGTGGGGAAAGGTTGATTGCTTTGAAGAAGTGGGAGAGGGATGAGGAAACGGTGGTGAAGCTGACGAAGGAGAAAACAACGGCGAGGTTGGCGGCTGGACGGCAGACGGCGGTGGTACCGGCGACTGGAGGGCGGTCAGTTGGGCGACGGTTATTGATTAGAGTTAGGTTGTTAATAATTTAGGTGTTATAATTAGTAATTGAAATAGTTTGAGGACTAAAGTTGTCATTTTAAGATTATTTTAGTATTGTTTAATGCCACATCATCATTTTCCATTCGATTTAATTGTAAAAATGACGGAAATTACTTGGATAGATCGCACAATAGGAGAAAAGGTATATTGCTAGGACAATTTAAAGGTAAAGTATCCGTTTATGACAAAAAAATAAGCTAGGTGACCCATGGTGAATTTTACCTTTTAGACTAGTCTTCATAATTATTTCAAGGGATATGCTTTAATTTGGGTTGGGCTTGTCGAATATACTTTTTTAACTTTTCATTCTATTTTTCAGTTTATTTTACTATTTTATGGTTTAAGTTGAAAAAACATGTGACAGTATCAAATTCTCTTTCTTTGGCATCTACAATAGTCTTTAAAATTAATTTAAGGGATCGGTTGCTTTAATTTGAGATGACATGTCGATCTGGTAATTTTTCATTCAACTTTTTGAGTTTTTTGGCTTTTAAAGTATCTAAAATATTGTCTATAATCATTCTCTATAATTATTTGAAGAGATTGGATACTTTAATTTTCAATGGTCGTGTTAAATTTGTAGTGTTTTTGATTTTTTATTATATTTTAAGTTTTTTTAGCTATTTAAAGAATTATATGTTCCAAATTTATGTTCAGGGGGTTTCGTGTTCATTTTGCTCACGTTTAGGAGCTAATTTTATATTTTTCTCTTGAATTTCCATCAACACTGACGGATATAATGGAATGAGGGGCATTTTTGCTATAAAATGTTATTTTAATCATAGTTTTGTAATGTTCAACAATTTAAGGGTAAATTTACAAAATGAGGTATATTTTAGGGACAAATCATGCAATTTAGCCTTCCACAAAATTTGATCATTTGATCTAATTAATAATTAGTATTCGACTTGTCCTATATGTGTTAATTATTAATTGGTTAATATCTTTCTTGCATTGACTTTTCCCCTTGCTAAAATAGTTTGAACTAGTTATTTATATTGTTGTTCTTTGATGTGGTTCTTCGTTGGAGGTGGTGTTTATTTTTTTGTTTTTGCACATGTTTGCAATTAGTGCTCTAGCTTACATCAGCTCTAGAACCTGATTTTGCTTCTTAGAGTAGATGTTTTTTGCTTGCATTTTTTTTCCTTTTTCCAAGATTTGGAGGGGCCAATTTTGCTTCTTAGAGCTAATTTGTTTGAGCTAAAGTCAACTAACTTTTTTTAACTTTTACATTTTTTTTACTTGAAATCAATTTTATTTGAAAGCCAATGTTATGTAGATACAATAATCAATTTGAAAGTAAATTTTTAGGATGTTGTTAAATTTTTATGAATTTTTCTTTTTTTAAGGCTTGAAACTAGGAAAATTCATAAAAATTTAGTAAGATTATAAAAATTGTATTTTCAATTGATTATTGTAACTACATAATATTGGCTTTTAATTAAAATTAGTTTCAAGTAAAAAAAATGTAAAAATAAAAATAAGTCATTTTGTAGTCAATTGACTAAAGTTAAAATGAATTGGGTAAGTTTATGGTATTGCTCAAATTTAAATTGATTTCATAGTTTACTTTGTCATTATACTAATTATACTAGTATAATCTTCTACTCCATCCATCCCAAAACTTTTGCTCCATTTATTTTCGGTAATTAATCTAAGATTTTTTATTTTCAACATTTTAATATATAAATAAAAAAATTAAGACATGTAGTTTCAAAATATATATTTTTTAATTTTCTCTAACAAATAATAATATGAATACATTCAAGTCATATACTCAAAAATGTCAAATTGAGCAAATGTTTAGAGATGGAGAGAGTATTAAACTTACTTTGGCAATAGCCTGCTGGCTGTTTCGTTTGTGTGTTGGCCGCTGGCATTCATACAGTCATGGATTCAAAAGAAAAAAATAATAGTTGCTGATGGCATAATGGCATTGACTCACGGTTGCTCCATCCTAGTTCCTTCGTTTTTTTTGTCATTTTATAGCAGTTTTTAAATGCTTTTCCGGCTGCTTTTTAGAACTTGGTGTTGGCTACCTGTTGTTGGCTGCCTGTTGTTGCTTGCTTGCTGTTTAATCATATTTTACCCTTACTTGAATGTTAAGGTTCTTGTGTTAAAAGAATGTTTTATGGCACTGTTTTATATAGAATGTCTTATGTTTTATATTCAGGTTCTGGAAAAAGAAAAAGCTGACATGACCCGAAACCTGAAATTTGGGTTAGGGTTGGTTTGGATTAGAACCTCAGTTTGGATCAGGTCCGGCCATCAATTGGGGCTGTGAATGAGTAAAAAAAATATTGGGTTCGGGCCCGAAACCTTCCCGAAGCCCGAAACTTTCACCGCTGAGCCTATTATCTGAACTCCCTTGACTACCAGAGGGCTAGCAGCATTTTGGTGCCAATGGTGCTGTGAGCCTCCGGTCAACAACCAGTGAAATGGGAGAGGAAGGGCATCCCACATCAGAATCTGAAGCTCCCACTTTGAAGCAGCAAGAGCAACAATACTCGTGGCCTGTTATCACCTTTGATGTCCCTCCCCACAGAACCTACCACTTCCACAAACAGTTCAGAACCTCCTCAATCCCAAACAATTTCCTCAAAGGCATCAAGTGGTGTGTATCTAAGCATTCTCGATTTTATTTTTGTTTTCAAGGGGATAAGTTCTGGGGATTTATGATTTATTTTATTTATTTTTCCTGCATTTTTTATTCTGGGACACTTGGGTTTTGGCAGGTCACCAGATGGCTCCTGCTTTCTGACCAATTCAGAGGATAATACACTTCGAATCTTCTCACTGTACGTTTTTTTGGTAGTTTATATCATTTTTGAGAATTTTGTCTCTTAGGAAGTGGAAAATTTTCACTTCTGGGACCACTTTAATTATGGGTTCCTAGATATTTGGCCATTTATTTTGATTTTCTTTGTGTGGTTTCTCGTCAGACCAGATAGTGGGAACAGTGGTCAGGTTGATACTGGTTGTTTGGCCGGTGAAGAAGGTAGCCTAGTCATTTTGGATGATGATCTCTCTTGCTTGCTCGTCTGTATCTGGGAGTGTTCATTCTTGTTTATTTGATTCCTTCTTGTTGGTGCCATGGAGTTGCAGATTCATATGTTGCTGACACGGTGGTGAGTGAAGGAGAGGCTATATATGACTTCTGTTGGTATCCTTACATGTCATCTTTAGGTGCCTTTCTGAAACTCCTCTGGAATATGTGTTTGAGTTGTTGTGTAAGCTAAATTTTGTTCTAGAACTTTGATTTTGTGAAAATTTGTTGGCAATGCAGACCCAGTTACATGTGTATTTGCTACTACTACCCGTGACCACCCAATTCATCTCTGGGATGCCGCTACTGGCTTGGTGAGGTTACCTCTCCTAAAGTATTAGCATTTTGGCTTGGATGTAACTAGTTGTCTTCTGCTTTTATCATTAAAATGCCAATTAATAGTATTGTACACCAATTTAGTCATTCTCAGAGTATCCTTTAGTCTAATTGTTATTTTGCAGATTTTTACATACAATTTCTGCTACTGTTTTATTATTTCAGCTAAGATGCACATACCGAGCTTATGATGCAGTGGATGAAATCACTGCTGCCTTTTCATTGTCATTTAATTTGGAAGGGTCAAGGTAAGCAAACCATCTCATGCCTTCCATCACAATCTATATTCTCCCTTGTATGACAAAGTTCAGATATGATTCTTTTAAATATGTTCATCTACGGTTCTCAACTCTTTAGGGCCAAGCTATATCACACCAATGATTTTCTGGCTGATGAGTTCTTCATTTGTTGTAGGATTTTTGCAGGGTACAATAAATTTGTTAGAGTTTTTGATGTACATCGTCCTGGCAGAGATTTTGCACAATATTCAACTGTTCATGGAAATGAAGAAGGCCAGAATGGTGCCTATTATTGTTTGAAGTAGTAATTAGCTAGTTTCTTGAAATATGTCTTTTACCATTCAGATACTTTGTGCTTTCAGGTATTATATCAGCTATTGCCTTTTCTCCCTCTCAGACTGGGTTGCTAGCTACTGGTTCTTACAACCAAACTACTGCAATCTACAGAGAAGATAACATGGAGCTCTTATATATTTTACATGGTCAGGAGGGCGGAGTAACTCATGTTAGTAAACTATCAATATAATTAGTTAGCTCTTATCATGCTTAATAACAAGCAGGAAATTGAAAAGGTACTGTTTTCTCCAGGTTCAATTCTCCAAAGATGGAAACTATCTATATACAGGAGGTCGGAAGGTATATTCTTTTTTGAAGGCTCAGCTTATTTTGTTGTCAAGTGGATTTGTAGTTGTTTTAATATAGGGAAAGCCAGTGGCTCTGTTAGTTTGCATATTCTGTTTTTGATTAATCTCCTTGGGGCTCACGTACTCTAATGAACGTTAATATTCCTTTTCATTTTCTTATTTCAACATTTTTTGTTTCAAATTCCCATAGGACCCGTATATTATGTGCTGGGATATACGGAAGGCTGTGGAAGTTGTGTACAAGTAAGTTGTTGATCATCTTGTTGTCTGTGAGGATTGTAACTGAATTATAAACAACTCTGGAGAAGTTATAAACATATGGCAAATGCCTTTTTACTTGCTCCAAACCTCTCCCGTCATGTAGCTTATTTACACTTGCACAGATGCACATGCACATGCACACAGATGGGGGTGCACGTATCTGTTTGATTCGGTGGTGATAGCTCTGAAGTGCCGGTGGTTTTCATTTTGAATTTTCTGTCTAGGTTGTATCGATCAACAGCAGACACCAATCAAAGGGTATCCTTTGATACTGAACCCTCTGGGCGGTATCTTGGTACTGGTGGTCAGGTGAATTTCCTCTGCCTCTTGCTCTGTTATACCTAAGGAAATACAGTGAATGATCACTCGGTCATATTCTGTCCTTCTTCCAGGATGGTCTTGTTCATATTTATGATTTGCAGACAGGTCAGTGGATGTTAGGCTTTCAGGCTGCAGCAGGTGATTTGCAATTGCATGACCTAAGAAGCATATTTTCTGTTGTCAATTCAAATTCTCTCTCGTTGGTTTTGACAATTTAATGTGCAATGCAGACACTGTCAATGGTTTCTCTTTCCATCCTTTCTTGCCAATGGCTGCTTCATCATCTGGCCACCGAAGATTCCAAATCCCAGAAGATGATGATGAGGATTTGCAGTTGAACGGTAATCTAGCAGAACACCTTTGTCAAACCATATCATAAGTCCAGAATCCACCTACTGCCCCCGTTCACCGTGTTTTCTGTTACATTTCCAGAAAACAATGTTCATGAAACCCTATGCTTTGTGCAGGTGATGAAAACTGTGCATCTGTCTGGACATTCTCTTGCTCTCAGTATAATGTCCCAGCAGTTGATTAACCAAACATGCGTCCTGCAACACAATTCTCGACTCAAGGCAGCAAAGGCTGTGTTTATGTTGATGAAAACTGTGCATCTGTCTTGACATTCTCTTATGCTCAGAAAAATGGACCCAGCAGTTGATTAACCAAACATGCGTCTAGCAATGAAATTCTCGACGCAAGGCAGCAAAGGCTGTGTTTATGTTGGAGTACCAGCTTACCCTAATCCTATTGTAATTGATTGAGACTAGTTATCCTCTTAGTTATTGTAAAGTCATACTTGTAAATCAGTCTGAGGCTGAAATCTTCTGCCTTTTTTTGTTTGTAGCTGAACCGGGATAAGGGGTTGGAGATAGAGGATTGCTTGCATATGTTGCTCCATCCGTTGATGAATTTTTCCACCTATGTGAAGCAAAAAGTCATGGCTACGACCATATGTCTATTGACTGATCTATTGATGATTAAGATTGCCAAAATCTCGATTCAAACTCTAGAATCTTGTGATTTTAAGATGTGAAATAAGAAAAATAATCTAATTGGATTCTACAGTCAAGGTTTCCATTCTATTCAATGATTATGAATTCACAAAAAATGAAAAATGATTTCACATAGAATTTTGATTTTGTCAACTAGGCGTTTCATGTGTGCATGTGTATGCATGTGTGTGTGTGTGTGTGTGTTTGGGGGGAGGGGGGGGGGGGGGGGGGTACATATATATATATATATATATATACATGAGAAGCTTATGTATGTTGCTGGAGAAAAAGGCTGCAGCAACTTGGTTCTCTATGTTTCTTCTTCCTCTCCCCTTAGTCTTAACTAAAAACAAGTGGTAGATTTGGACTGACTTAATAAAGTCGGTGGTTTATTGGCTGAAAAAAATACCAGTGACTGATCTGAGGCAACTAAAAAATGTTACTGGTTTAAATGTCACTTCTTCAAAAGAAAAAAAGAAAACTATTCTTTTAAGTATGTGAAATAACAATAAATATAACTTTTTCATTAAAGTGCAAATTGAGGGTTTAACATAACGTCTAACCGTTAGTACCCGAGTGGAGCCGAGCCCAGTCTTCAAGATTGAAGCCCAAGCCCAATAAATGGAATAAAGCAGAAAATGACCTAAAACTCCTTTCTTAAACGGAACCAGGAAAACTCTCCCAGTCTTCTCTCCCCGGCACCGATCTCCACGGCGTCGGAGGAGATAAAAGAACAAGAAAGAAAAGATGAGCGAACAAGAGCAATACCGATATCAGGGGGCCTATCCGGCGGGCCAGTATCAGTACGGCACGTTTCAAGGCGTTTCTAACTACTACCCTTCCTTTCCCCCGCCACCGCCACATCATGTCGGCGGTTTTCCTCCTCCCTTCGCTGCCCCGGCCTCCCCTCCAGCCGTCAATGTATATATCGATCACTACCAGGGGGTAGCAGGTGAATGAAGTTCGCGTTTTTATTGGTGTTTGTGAGTTTTTTGTTGCCTCTGTTGTTTGTTCTATGCAATGCAATTCGATGGTTGATTTTTCTTTTTAAATTTATATATTGATTTTTTTTCATCCTGCTTGGTGATCAATATGTGGAATTTGGTGTTGTCTCTGATGAATTTGTTTCTTTCTGACCTTTTGGTTATTCATGTAATTTTGAAGGTTATCCGGTTTATGAAGGAGCACCCTTGACAGAACCTCGCCTCCCTTTCTGCGGCATCGGGTCGGGTTGGTTTTTGTAAGTTCTGGTTCATAGTTTATGCTTTCCTCATTGGCATTCTATCTGTTTCTAATCTAGAATAGATGAACTTTGGTCAAGATGGCAATTTAGGTTTTTTTTCAGCATGTATCAAAGACAAACAACTATCATATTGTGGGTGTTGGCCTCCATTTCTTTTTTGCGGGTTGTAAATCATATCTGCTGGCCTGTATTGATGAAAGTCCACCAATCATGTGTTCAGCTGTACAAACATTTCCATAAGGCATCTTCTTAAGGCCATAGGGGCAGTTATTCGAGATTTACCATTAGAATTTATAGCCATTTGTTATCAGCTGTGGTTATCAAGTTAGTTCAAATTAAAGTGTGGTTTACCATTACGCTTGGGGCTGGAAGTGCTAAGTTCAGAGTTGGTAACGTGTACTGTTAAGTGGTAATTTGATTTTGAGTTACTAATATTGAAGCACGATTATTGATCTGCCGTGCTAATAGAACACTAAGAAATTCCAGTGTTATGGAAGCACTGGTATCTAAAATTACAGCAATTATGAAGAGTTAAGCTAAGCCAGAGACTTCTAAGAGAATCTGATGTCAGAACATTGAAGGATTTAGGTTTTAGATGGTTAGAAATTATATTATAGAAGATCAAACAAGCTCCTGATACCTTTTAGAGAACTTTGCCTCCACACGTGAATCTTCAGCTTCTGACCTTATCAACCAGAGAGACAAGAAACTTACAGTTAAATGGAGAGTATAATTGGATTGATTTGGAGTTTTGAGGAAATTAGAAGAATTTTGAACTTATAATGTGAAACATAAAGAGTAAGCTATCTTAACTAGACTCAGGTATGGGTTTTGGGAATCTTGTCAAACCTAGGGTCTCTACTAACTGCCCAATTAAGTAATAACATTTAACCACTTGTTGTTCACCTTGGTTGTCAATAGCCCTACTATTCATAGCTCAACCAAAACCATGTTACCTTGAATATGAGGTTCTCTGCTTTACAAGAAAAAAAATAGGTTGTAGCAATGGCTACCAGTTTATGTTGAGGACTTATAGCCTTATTTCTTCATCATGGTAAGCATAAACTGATTATTGAACGAGTATGATATTATATTTAGTTGCTTATTGTAGTATGTATATATATATATAGTTCTTTTCATGGCTTTTTGTTTTCTATTAGTTTTCGTAGCAGAACTTTTTGATGTCTTCTTCAAAGGGTATCTAGATTGAATTCATTTCTTTTTTTCCACACTGGATCATGTTTTGCTCCATGTTTTGGAATGATCAATCCAATTTTAATCTACTATCCATGTAGCAAGTTTGCACCTGCTTCAAAATTTTTTATATCTATTGATATAGCTTCATGTCTTCAACTGAGTCATTTTTGGCTATATTGGTTAGGTTTTTCCTTGGCTTCTTCTTTGCGGGTATTCCTTGGTATATTGGAACTTTCATTCTACTCTGTGCAAGATTGGATTATAGAGAAAAACCGGGATACATCGCATGCGTAATAGCTGTAAGTTCTGACTTTATTCATTCTATATTGTCTTCCAGATGTTTTTATTTTAATGACATGCTAACTTGCTATTGATTTATGTTCAGTGTTTAAAATCTGTACTGCCACCAGTTATTTTGCTTTTTGGACTTGATACTATGGTCCTTTATTTTCAGCATAGGTGCAGCTACTTATGTGCTGGTTCTAGAGAAGCTAGAAACAGAAACCAGCCCCACAGTTTTGGATGAATTTGGTTTTATTCGATTACCACTGAATGGTTTCAATTTTTTGTGTTTTTTGGTTCATATGCCTTATAAACAACCCTAAACAGCCAGCTTGTCAAAGTTCTCAATCCCCTGTGCCTCTTGGCCTTGCCGAGACAAATTAAGAAAGAAAAATAAATAAGTGGAAGCTACATTTTTAATCGGGTTCTCCCTTTCTATGCAGTCTATCCTTGCCATGATCGCTTTTACTTTCGGCACGACAAAGGGATCCTATCACTAGTGACCTGAGTATGAAGCTACCGGACTGTTTATTCATTCAGAATCCCAGAATCAGCAAAGTTGTTTATGCCCTCAGAGGTGTTTCTTTTTCTGATGATCAAAGACGGCTGACTTTAACTTCAAGCAATCAATACTTCATATTGGTTCTCATGTTTTCGATCTATTTTTTATATCCATTACCAATATGTGCATCAGTTATTGTTATATAACCTATGGCTTGAAAGCCAAACGAAAGAATCTCCCCTCTTATTGATACCGGTCTCTGTTTTATACCATCTGCAATTCATTCTTACTATGTATCTAATGCTATTTCAACTTAGTTTTTTTTCCTGGTGTTTGTTGCGACCAATCAATTGTTTGAAATGGAGGAGTTACTTTTCACAAAGGTAACACAAATCAGCTCAAACTGTATAGCTGATTCTGATGCATAGTTGAACAGGGTTGAGTCATTTTGTGGTGGATTTTTAGTGTGAGCCGAAATGGTAACAAAGGTTAGGGACCAGCTCTAAGAACCAAAAAGCAAAATGAGCTCATCTGATATTATAGTGATGTTTGGATGTGAAAATTTTCTCATTTTTGTTTTTTAAATTTTCTTTGACAAAAATTTGAGTATATAACTTGTTTCGGTGTTGGTAAAAACTTTGTTTTCTAAATTTTGAAAAACTTATTTTTACTCATCCTTAAAATAGGCTATATTCTCAAATTAATATTAAAATAATTTTTTATGGTGTTGTTAGATTTAACATAGTACAAATTTTATTTTAAATGGATCATTATATCGTCATATTATGAAATTTTATTGTACATGCATCGTACAAATTTTATTTTTATCAATATTTATGTTATAATATGTGTAATTATTATATTTTGTCATTTTATATATGAATTATGAAATATATTGATATAAAATGGAAAAAAAATTCATACTTCATCATATGCGGTGTACCACGGATGTGCCATGCTGTATATTACTAGTTATTATATTAAGACATATGTCTAATTTGACACACTAATTCATCTCTTAATTTCCTATATAAACCCATAACCCAAATCAAATTTTGACTAATTTACGTCTAGATCAAAACTCACCCTCACCCACCGAAAACCCTACATCGCTAATGCTGCCACGCTCCTCTAACGACTGTCATTGGATCCAAATCATTGTCCCGAGATCTCACCAGCAACACTCACCTCTGGATCTCGTCACTGCTCACCTATGTATCTTGCAGCTGCTAGCCTCTGTATCTTGCAACCGCTAGCCTCCGAATCTTGCCACCCCTCACCTCTAGATCTTGCCTCTCCTCCAAATTGCATCACCGCACTTTGCCTTCGAATCGGTGATCGCCTTTGCGATCCGACTACTGCCGCTCACATTGTCTTTTAATCATCGCTCCTTTTTATGATAGCGCATAATCATTGTTTACCTTCAAATCGTGTTGTCATCGCTTACCTTCAGATTGCCAATTATCGCCTCTAGCCTTCTCACCTCGTTGTCATCATCGTCATCATCTTCTCATCCTATTAATCCAACAAAGGAAAGTTTGCCACCACCACTTGCCTCCAAATTATGCATTCATTCCAAATCTTGTTGACCATCGCACCTTCTTTAAGATCTCCCTAATCATTGCTCGTTTCGCAAAAAATGTTATTAAAGACGGAGACAACTAGAGAAGATGAAGATTTGAGAGTGAAATTTCTGTTGCTGGAAGCAATGTTGAAGACAAAGACGAAGATGAGATTTTGATAAGGGACAAGATAAGAATTAGCTAGGTAAGAAATGGGTAAGTCGGTAAATTTGCACCCTATGTCTAATTAATCATATGCGCATGTTGTCGTTCATAGTATATTATAGTAAATTAAAGGGAAAATTACCAAATCTACAGTTGTCTCCTCCATTGTTTAGAAACCTACACTTACCCCTTCCACAAGTTAACTCTGTTAATAACCGTTAATACAAAAAAGGGAAAATCTTTGACTTTGCCCTCCTAACCTTCTGTCATAAAATTTTACACCCTCAACTTCTAAATCTAAGTAGAAAACCACCGCCTCTTCCTCTACTTTATCCTCGCCGTGAAACGCGTCTTGGTTGGTCAACGAATCAGTCTTCAGATGCATCAGGAGAACTATCGAGGAACAGAGCAGCCGTCTTGCCTTCTGCTCTTCTTGTCTTCTTGTCCAAGAACAGAGCAGCCGGTTTCGAGAACCCGATTTTTGGGGAGACAAAACCAGATCGAGTGTCGGAGGAGAGAGTGGGTTGCAGATTCGAGAATCGCCGCCGTCTGAGGATCGAGACAAAACCAGATCAGACTAGCAATTAGAAGATCGTCGATTCATTTCCTCACTGTCGGACTGCTGTCGAACACAATCTGCAAACCTGAAGCGTCGGGTTCGAACGATTAATTGGGTGGTGCCGCTTGAACTGCTTGGAGGAACGATGCCGCTTCAAGGGATGTGATGGCAAGATCGAGGAACGGCAGCGAGATCCACAACTTGGACGAACGGCGGCGAGATCGAGGCGGAATCGGGCCGGTGAGCGACTTTGCAGCTGAGGATATCGGGAATCGGGCCATTGAGCTTAGCGTCGCTGGCTGAGAATATTTGGAGATTCGGGGCAGGGATTTCGCCTGCCAATACGTTGTTGCTGAGGTCGACGAAGGTGAAGTCGGGAAGGAGGCCGAAGCCGCGAGGAATGGTGCCGTTGAAGAGAATGAGCTTGTAGAGAGATTTTCCGAGGCAGAGATTCAGCGAAAGCGGGCTGGTGAGAGAGTTGAGGAGGGACCGGAGAAGGGCAGCGAGGAGGAGACGAAGGGGAGGGAGGAGGAAGATATCCGGTCTGTTCTATCCTCCGTCGACCTGGTGTTCCAGCATGAGTCTTAAGATTCTTGTTAACCACTGAAAGAAGTGGGGGTAAAGTTTATAAGAAAGAAAGATAGGAGGATAAAGTTAAGTATTTTCTATACTTTTTTTGTAACAGTGAATAACAGAGTTACCATGGGAAAGAGGTAAGTGTAGGTTTCCCAAAAATAAGGGACAAAATTGTTCGTTCGACCAAACCTCAGAAGAGTTTTAGTAATTTTTCCCTAAATAAAAAACAAAACACATAAAAAAGCGTTGGTATGTAATACTACAGTATTTTGCGTTGTAACTTGACAAATCTTGAAAACTTGTAGATAGAGGTGGGAGGTGGGCCGGGTTGGCCCGGACCGAACCGGGACTGCACCGCGAGAAGACCACAATATTTATGGGTCGAGTATGAGCCCAATAAGAGGAGGGAGACGAAAAAAAAAGACCTGCCCGGACCAGACGAACCAACCAAACCGGACAGGATCGTCCCGCCGAATTGGACCGGGCCGCGCCCGCCCCGCCGATGCGCCGCAACAGCTCCCTGCTGCGTATAACGTTAACCTGCAAATTTTTTTTTAAAAAAGGGCTAATTACACAGCAGGCTCTCTAATAGCTTTTTGCTCCATTTCAGCCCCCAAAATTTCATTTTTGCCCCTCCCAACAACTAAATTTCAAGGACTTTTTGGTCAAACTAATTTTTCCCCTCCCCCTATAAATACCAATGCCATTTTCACTCAATCCTCACACAATCACTCAACCTCTCTTCTTCATCTACTATATTCTCTCAACCATTCTCCTTATTTTCTTAATCTCTTCCAAATTTCTTACTAATCTCTCCCTAATATCTTCATAATCCTCTCTTGATTTTGCATTAATCACTACTATTAGTACGTGAGGCATGGCTTCAAAAAGAAAGGGCAAGTCAACAGATAGTTCATCTTCCCACAACACCGGCCTCCGAGCTTTGTTCCGTCACCGATCTCGGCCCGCCGATAAAGACATTTCAATTCAAGAGTTTCACGACGATGATGCCGGAATCGATATGACGAATTACGATTTGGGTCTCGACGATCAATTATCCGATGATGAAGTGGAAGAGTTGGATGCGATGGCGTCCGGGAACCCGTCAACAGAACCGACGCCTACAAGTCATGAACTCGGCGTGGAGAAAACTCAAGCACAAGGTAAATCCACGAGACTAACTGCTTGGGTTTGGGAGCATTATGAGCTCATAAACGAAGGGGAGTCGCGGTACGGAAAATGCAAACATTGCGGAAAAAAATTGGTGCATAGAAAGAATTCCAGCACTGGAATGCTGAAGCGGCATCTTGAAAATCAACATGCTAACGTCCTCCCTAGTACCGGGACTAGTTATGGAGGACAAATACAACTTGGGTCTACAACCGGCACCGGCGAACTAGGTATATTTCGTTTTAACCAACAATCTTGTAGAGAAAGTATGGTAAATTGGATGATGCTTACCGAAAAACCTTTTTCACAAGCTGAAGTTGTCCACCTAGAATCTTGGATAAAATCACAATTAAATCCTGCATTTAGAAAAGTATCTAGGAAAACTACTAGGAAAGAAAGCTTTAGACAATTTGAAGCCGGAAAATCAGATTTGCAAGCATATTTTTCTGCTCTTGATCATTGTGTGGCATTTACTTCTGATATGTGGACATCACCTATAGGTCAATCATTCTATTGTGTTACTTCTCATTGGATTGATTCTAATTGGATAATACAACAATAAATTTTGTCATTTAAGGTTATTGAAACAGATCATACTGGTTTTCAAACATTTAATTGTATCTTAGAAACTTTAGGTGATTATTTTTGTACCGATAAAGTTCTGTGCATTTCATTTGATAATGCTTCAAATAATGATGTTGCCATGCAAAAACGAATTTGGTCATTTAAGGTTATTGAAACATATCATACTGGTTTTCAAATATTTAATTGTATCTTAGAAACTTTACGTGATTATTTTTGTACTGATAAAGTTCTGTGCATTTCATTTGATAATGCTTCAAATAATGATGTTGCCGCTAACCTTTTGAGTCAAAACTTAAAACCACCGCTCAACGGTGCATTTTTTCACGTTAGATGCATGTGCCATATTTTGAACATTTGTGTGCAAAAGGGTTTAGAAGTTCTCCAAAATGAAATTTTGCCTATTCGAAACTCATTAAAATATTTGATGTCCAGACCTGTTATTTTTCATGAATTTAAAAGCTTTTGTATTGAAAATCAAAACCATTTTCTTGGAAACGGTTTAAATTGGATTGCCCAACCCGCTGGAACTCCACATTTTTTATGTTGCAAGATGCATTACCATATGCAAATTTGTTGTCACATTTCATGAATTTAAAAATGGGTTCTGAATTTCGTACGACTGAAATTTGGGAGAAATGTTCCAAAACCGGTGAATTGCTTAAGTTTTTTTACGAGGCAACTGAATTTTTCTCTAGTGTTTACTACCCAACAAGTTATCAAGTTTTGTTTCATTTAGTGAACATCACATATGCTTTACATCAGTTTAAAAATGATGAGTTGTTAAAACCGATTGTCGAAGCCATGTGAGCTAAGTGGCTTCAATATTTCTCAAACATTCCACCTATCTTTTTAGTCGCTTCTTTACTTGACCCGTATGTAAAATTAACGGGCACAACAACACTGCTTAAAGGAATTTTTCATACTTATTTAGAAATGTCTCATATAAATGTTTTGGTTATGTCTGCTTCTGCTTCCGAGTACTTGCATTCTTTATACAAGTTATATTGTGAGCGGCATTCGGATAAGGTAAGATCCGAAGCTCCTCAAACCGAGCCTCCAACGAGATCAATCTCCTCAAGATTTAACCTAGCGCTCCAAATACTCAAATGACCCTGACCGATGACATCGGGATTAGCTGAGGTCGATGACTATTTCAACACATCATTCGAGACAAACGACCTCGACATCTTGGAGTGGTGGAAACAAAAGAGATCAAGATTTCCGATCTTGTTGATAATCGCACAAGAGATTCTTGCCGTTCCAGTATCGACCGTCTCATCTGAGGCAACGTTTAGTGCCGGAAAACGGGTGATAACAGAAAAACAGTCAAGATTGACACCCGATGCGGTAGAAGTATGCGTGTGCAACCGAGATTGGGGCCTCGCAGCACTCCGGCATCAAGACCAAAAGAGTTCGGATGATGAGGTAATATCCGATACCGAGAGTTGAAATTTTTTTTTTTTCAATCATACATGTAGTTTGTATTTGATCTGATTATGCTGTTCAGCACAGATCATAGGTTTCTATTATTTATCATTTCCGGAATGTTTTTTCCATTTCAAAATGTAAGGCACGTTCCGATTATTTATAAATGTCATTTGGCTTTTTAACTTAATAAAACTTACACCGGAGGTGGTGTTTTTTCTTAAAAATATTTATGACTTATATAATTAATAATTGTTCTATTATATATATATATATATATATGTATATATATATATATATATATATATATATATATATATATATATATTAATAAAAAAAAATGAAACCCTCCCCGGGACTGCCCTGCTGAGGCCCGGGACTGGCTTGGAACAGTCCCGCCTCCAACCGGTCCGAGCCCGGACCTCAGGACCTAGGCCCAAGACCGGCCGGTCCTGGGCCGGGCCGACCCGGTTCCCACCTCTACTTGTAGATATCCATGGTAAGCAATATATCACGCATTGCACTATGGCATACTGTAGTATGTGATACTATCTGTTTGATCAATACAATCTCCCACACATTATTGGGCAAAACACTTTCACAATTTTGTGAACATCCGCACCATCTTAAATTTTGCATCCTCTGGTCTTTTCCACGTGAACATCTTCATTCTTCAACAAAGCATGTCACAGATATACAAGTACCACATGTTTAAATTTCACTTCCAAATCCATATTCTACTTACATATTTACAGACACCATATTTCAATTACCACTCTTCCATATCCTGTTGAAGTGGTAAAGAATTAACTAAAAGAGGCATTGATAAAAGTATATTACCTGAAGCAAAATAATCAATTGATCCTTTTATTTGAAATTGAGCTTGTTTCATAATGTAGGGTAGGAGTGAATAGGGGTCGGGTAGAACCATAGGTTTTCTTAACCCAACAAGAGTGGGTTTGTGGGTTGGTTTTTTATCTGGAAAAAGTATTGGTTTTTGGGTTAATTTCGGTTCCATATAGAGTCAACCAGAGGTGTATGTATTAATATATTATACAATTTATGATTGGCCTAAAGCCCCTTTTGCCTTTTAAACTTTGCCAACTTGGATCTTTTACTCCTTAAACTTCGACTCAGATCGACTCACCTCTTAAATTTTGCAAACCAGGATCTTTTACCCCATCGAACCAATTAAATGAAGAATTTATACTAAAATGAAAATAAAAGAAAAATTGAAAGGCTAACTAAATCATTTTTTCAATTGTTGGCTCTTATGAGCAAATAACAAGAAGCCTTAACACAAACTTATAGGAGAAAACAAAGGAAAAATCGACAATTTCAAATGTGAAACTGAAGCCTTTGTGCTTATTTTTGCTCATAAGGGTCAACCATCAGACAAATGATTTAGTTACCCCTTCAATTATATTTTTATTTTTATTTTAGTACACATTCTCCAATTAACCAGGCTGAGAGGGTAAAAGATTCCAATCTGCAAAGTTTGGGGGGTGAGTCAAATCGAGTCGAAGTCCAAGTTGGCAAAATTCAGGGGGTAAAAGAGGATTTAGGCCATTTATGATTTCGCATATATAATTATTTTTAAAAATAATATTACAGAATTTTTTTGTTATTTAGTTCTAAACTTAATCCTAAGTCTTAACTATCACAATCCCATTTCACAAATGTATTCCAAATTTTGTAGATCATTGTTGAGAAAGGGTTATGGATGTAATTTTATTGAATTTTGGTGTTGTTATAGGTATATAGTATAAAGTAAAAAACCTGAGAACCAAAACTGAAAAATCTAGAACTATGGTTCTGGTTCTGCTTAGTTCTTGATTCTCAGGTTGAATAAGAAATTTTGAGTTTAGTTTACGTTGATTTGGTTCCACTAGAAACCTGAACCAATTTAAACCATGATCATCCTCTTGTAGAGAACCATCAGCAACTCTTGCAAGAAACCTCACAAATCCAAAATCGCCCAAATGTACTATATCATGTTCTATTGGAGCCATTCCTCTAGAACCTTTCATTACTCATAAGCTCATAAACTAGTGCTTCAAAGTCATTAGCTTAGTAGTCTATGCTTGAAGAAACTATGAGTGTACAAGATTCCTATGTCTATACTTCCTCCATGAATTGCACTCATCCATGAAGCTTTTCAAAGCCCTGTGTTGGAAGATAAAAGACTTCAATGGCAACTAATGTGTTATCCCTCCATCAAGCATTCTTCTGTACACTGCTCCAAGACTACCAAACAATTATTAGAAATTATATTACTGGAAAACATATTTTTTTGAATGGTAAAAATAAATATTATTAATAAAATAAAATAAAAAGCATAAATCTCAATTCCAAAAAGATACTATAACACCCTATACTTGTATATCTAATTCTGAATATAAAAAAAAAACTATAACACTTCATCCATAAAAAATTCATAAAATCACATATTTATATCCATTTCCCAACTAGAAAGCGACATCCCTTTCAAAATTGAATTCTTAACTTAAATTGTTTGGTGTAAATAATAATAATAATAATAATAATAATAATAATAATAATAAATCTTAATTTAAACTATTTAGTTATGGTCAAATCCATTTTTCTTGTTTGATCAATGACCGGGCCTATATGAACAAATAGTTACCTCATTCGGCTCAAAACTATTACAATATTTTTATATTTAATAAATTATTTTACCATACTACTATTGAAATTATTATTTTAATATTTATTTTTTCAAATTTTTTAATTTATGTACAAAATCTTAAAGGTAAAAGTTGAAACAACACAGACTTTTTTAACTTTTTTAATCTGTGCATCAGGCGAAATGATTCAATAAGTATCAGACGAAAAAAGTATTTGACATATAAAGGCCTAAATCCTTTTCATACCACTAAAGTTTTTGAACTCGAAAGTTTGCTTCCTAAACTGTGAATCAAATGCCCTTTTAGCAGGCACTTTTCTCCTTTGAGCAACGACAAAGTTAGAACAAATTTTGGGGAAAGGTACAATTCATACTAGGAAATAATTCCAGGAGACAGAACCAGAAAGAGAAACGGAAGACAAACACAAAAATACAAACCGATACTCCTAATAGATTAGACACGTAAAGTTCCCTCTCTGGAGAATATAATTATGCTAACATCACGAGAGATGACACCAACCACATACAAAACGGTACTCAATTGCCGTGGGCCAACCGAATCTGATCAAAATCAACGTCCGACCCATCACTAGTTCACTTTATGATATCTAACCACATGTCCTGTCGCTCGAATTTTGGACAGTATTTTATTTTTAGGTCTAACTACAGGAATAGCCCCTAAACTTGGCCAACTCGAGCGAGTTGGTGCAAAATTCAGCACTCACTAAAACTTGGTCCCCTAACTTTGGAAAGGTATGCACTTCAGTCCATCCCTACAATAATAAACGAACCGCGTTAGGTTGAGGCTGAAGGCGTGAACCAACTCGGGCTCGCCGCCGGCCAAATCATCATCACCCCATATGCTGGTGCCCTGCACACGTTGTCCATCATATTCAGCTCCATTAGATTTGTTTGCCTCTACAACGAAATCGATTTCGCCAATAGAAATCGATGACCGATTCTCCTTTATTGCAGCTTCTCCTCAGCCAAGACAATTTGCGGTCAACGGAGAGTGGATCCCAGCCCCTACTCAAAGGTCAGCTCATCGGATTCTGGATTTGTGGCAGGTAGTCGAATTCCCTCTGGATTTCTTCCTTTGGGTTCGTGGCTTGTCGGGTTCCTCCGTTGCCCATGATTTCTCCACCACAGCTCACCCTCCCCTTAGGATGGCGGCGCCAATCATGGTTGGGTGATAGCGGCCGCCTTGGAGCAATTCGTGGCAGCATCAACAATTGCGCCGGCGCACAGTGTCTTCGACCCCATCATTTGTGGTGGCGTCTTGTCCCTAAGCTGCCCCGAGCCTTTCCGCCGTTCACTTGTCGTCCCGAGCCTTGAGCCCTTTCGCTATTCGCGCACCGTCCTGAGCCCCAAACGCCATCTGTTAATTACTGTACCAATTGGATTGAAGTGCTTAGCTTTTGAAAGTTAAGAGGCCAAGTTTCAGTGAGTTCTGAGTTTTGGACCAACTCACTCGAGTTGGCCAAGTTCAGGGACTACTCCTGTAGTTAAGCCTTTTTTTATAATCACAAGCATATGTACAGACATAAAAATAAGAGGTACATGATGGTTAAGAGAATAAAGGAATGTTTGTCTTTTTTAAATTCAAAAAATTACTAAACTAGCATAACTAGCATATCATGAAAATTTTGATAAAAATAGGATTACATTAATATCTTAAGTCTGACTTCAAGGCTAGAGAAGTTATGAACAAGTAAACTAGTTCTTTTATCCTTTTAAAATTGTTACAAGGGGAGTTGGGAACAAAAGTTGGAAGCAAAGCTACCCATAAGTCAGACCATCGCATAAAAGTCAAGGCACTTTGAAGTTAGCAGTGACAGTTGGTACCAGTGGAAAAAGAGATTGGATTTAAGATCTTATGTACTGGATAAAACCCTTTTCTAGAATAGGTTATTGTTTTAATCTCATTAAATGCCTTAGAAAAATTAGTTTTCACATTTCGAACAGTGGATATTTCGATGCAAAAGAAAAAAAAAAAAAAAGGGAAAAGAAAGCCCCACCAAACTAGTTTTATTATAAGTTGATTAATGGGATTAGTGACTTTTTGTCCCAGTCCCAATAGTCCCTTGGTAATGAAGCGTTGAAAATGGATGCAAAACCAGTATCTTTTGCTTTCCGAATTGCCCAGTTTGCGGGGAAGTGGGCAAAATTGTGCACAATTTTTCCATTAATAGTTTTTTTGTACGAATTTATCGTTAATGTTAAAGATATTTTGAGCAAATTTTTATTAAAATTATAAAATAAGAGTAAAATAGTCATTGAGTGCCAAATGAGATAAATATTTTGTCCAAAATGAAAATATCTAATACAACATAAGTAACACATTAGCACTATATTAACAATTAGCAAAGTGTCCCAACCACTTTGGCAAAGTGGTTAAGCGACACTATAGGAAGTAATGGTGGAAGGAGTCAACCCCTAACCCTATACTTTCCTATACAATGTTATTTAAAATTGGTTTAGGCGTATTCTAAACCCCAAAAAAGTAGACATTTTCCTCCTTACTTATACTATATATGTCACTTACCTTAATATTTGTAAAAATGCTTCCATGCACAAATATATATATATATATATTAGTAATAATATTAATAACAATTAGCAAAGTGAGAAAGTTGGAAAAACTTTTAAACTGGCCCATGAAAATTCAGTCTTTAGCTTTAGGTACCCAACTTTCACAAATATACTATTTTGGTCATCTGCTCCAATGGGTATGACCTCAGCTAGGCAAATGGCTCCCTAGTGTGAATCCTATTAATGTCTTTTGAGCTGTGGTCACTTTTCCTCAACATATTCTCCTTTCCCATGACCGTTGTCACCACTATCATGACTACAACTCCATTGCCAACTTCATCATCGCAAGGACAAAATGTTCTTCTACATGAGCGTGACATATATTGAGCCCAAAATCCTCAACTAGTACATTGCTTTGATAAAGTTAACTCTTCATTATTGATGATTGCTTTAAGAAACTAGGCAAGTGGGAGATTTGACATGGAATGCCAAAGGTCCAACACCAACCACTGTCATTGCAACATAAGAAAAGACCAAAGCAATCACCACCACCATTACCAGTGCCGTCATGCCCTTTCATAAGCCAACAAAAATGGAAATAGTCATTGCTAAGTTTGACCCAACGAAAGCTCAAGCCCTACTTGCTAGTTCCTATTTGTTATCCCTCTTAGGAGCCACAAACCTGCCCCGACCCTCATGCATGATCCAAAAGATAGTGCTTAACTCAACCTGTTTAGATCCAACTGCATATCATCTCACCAGGGTGCTTCCCACCACTATTGGTCTAGTGGGAACAAAGCAAGCGAAAGGTTCAATTGGTGGAAACGAAAGACTTATAAACCTAGGGTTAGGGTTTTATGTATAGAAAACTTGGAACTAAAACTTGAATTTTTTTTTTCTATTTTTTCAAAATTGCCACATAGGCAATTTTGATGATTCTTGGCAAAATTATAGCTTAGCAGGTAATGTTGGTGCTAAATTTATATAAAAAAATATTGTTGCAAAATTGTTTGATTAGCTAAACATTAGCGATAATTTTGCCCATTTTCCTCTCGTTTGTATTTTGATATTTAATTGCAATCAGAATTTATTTTATCTGATTGTAATAAATAGTTTACACATGAAGAATGACATCTTATAATTAAATCATTTAATAATAAACTCATATAATCACCATTCTAAAAGGTCTTAATACAACTTTGTCCCCTAAACTTATGCAATCAGGACATTTACCACTTCAAACTTACACATGGTCCAACTCAGTCTTCAACTTGTTAAAGTGAGACTGTCAAGCCATTTGATCAGTACATGCCATTAGGTGATTTGTAAAAGCCTAATGTCATTCACCCATCGGGTGTTCCAGCCATCTAAAAAAAGTAAATCAAATATAGATGATGCATATAAATCTTTAGTATATGAAGTATAAATTTAGATGAACTCTAGGGAATGAACGTGAAATTATTTTGTATCGATAACAAGAAAGGTCAGTTCACATAACCTATCATTGACTTTAAGATTTTTTTCTATGTTACGCTTCCCTAAAATAAGGACTGCAGATTTTACGGCAGTCATTGTCCTTTGCTAACATGCTCATTTTGATCATCATCCAACCACCTGACATTGTTGCGACATCATTATGAGTTATACTACTACCAATCAATAAAAAGAGGCTAACCATGAATTTTTCTCCACTCCCAATAGCAATTATTTGAGTTTTGCTGGAGATCGCCCACTTTGTTTGGGCTTTGATCCCTAAATCCTCCCTACTTGAGCAAGCATTCACTAGAAAAGTGTAGACCTTACGAATCTCAGAAATTAAAAATCAGATGGATGCTAAAAGTGGTGACTAGAATGTGTGGGTTTACTAGAACAATAAAGGACTAAATGTTATTGGGCTTTTAGATGTCATAGGTTGACATGTACTGGACAAAGGGCTTCACTGACTTACTTTTCCAATTTCAAGAGCTGAGTTGCACTAGGTTCAAGTTGAAGGTGAAAATGTCATAATTGGACAAGTTGATGGCTAAAAGAATATTTTGGCCTTTTTTTTTCCAGTAGAACAAAAATATATCAAATATTTAAAGTATGTCAAAAGGAGAAAATCTCCCATAAAATGTTTTGCGATAATAGATATCACCCACTATAGTTTTTTTTTTTTGTAGTTGAAAAGCCTATTAATGTTTTTGTTGGTGAGGATATTTGTCACTAATGATTGTGATATAGGACAAACTAGCCATTGTTGATATTAACAATCAGAACATGTCATTATCTCATGGAATATTCCATTAAATGTGGTAATGACATGGCTGATTGAAATGATTAATTACACAATTCATCCCTGAACTTTATACTCTCATACATATTAATTTCTAAATAAAAAAATTAAGTAATAAAACCATCTTACTCATGCAAACAAGAGAAATAAGAGTAGTGGCAGGCTTGAAGGATTTTAGATAATAATCATAAAACAAAACTCAGGTTAGCCCCTTTATTGATGAACTAATATTTGAGTTGTTTATGGTTTGAGAACAAGCAAGAATTAGCTTTTCTATGGAAAAGACAATAGGTTTTTGCCAAGCCAAAAGAAAATAGTAACATTTCTTCCACACTAGACTTGTTTCTTCGGCATACAAATAATATCGCGCATCATTAGTTCCTCTAGAATAACTTTTGCTCTAGAAGAAAAGAGAAAATAAGATTAGAAAAAATTGTAGCCAAATTCAACCAAGAAGCCTAACGAACAAAAATTTGATTGTGATCGAGTCTTCTATGTGCAATGTTTTTAGTATTATGTACCAAAGTTGTGATTTCCTACATCACCAAGTTTGGGATTTTTAAACCTATAGGAAAAGAGATTTCAGTAAAACTTACAACTCTTAAATCTTTTCAATGTATCAGAACATCACCAAACGTTTTGGGACAAGTACAAGTTGGCTATAGCTCTAATTTTTATGATTTATGTCATGTATGATTCATTTTTGCTGATTCAGCTGCACTAGTTGTTATCCAATTCTTTATCTATTTTTGAGAAAAAAGATTTTACTTGCCTTGGGTCAACATAAAAACAATTGTTTTTTTAAGAATGTCATCAAACAACTCAAAAGCATTATAATACACCCCATTCCTCCTTCATCCATTGATGATCATACTTTAATAAATAGAATCATTAGACATTAGATTTATTGTTCTTTTATTGATTTGTTTTGAAGCAATCAAATGTGAAAACCTAATTCACAATTTGATAAGGGAATGAATGGTGAAGAAAGGAAAAGAGAGAACAAATTCTCATAACTTAGGATTCATTCTAAAGAATGATGCAAACTTCATCCCTGTTGATGAACATATCACTATTTCTGAGGGTTTCATTCTGGGTTCTATCAAAATCAATAACCAAAAGATCAGAGCAGAGAAAACAAAAAAAAAATTGAAAATAAGGTGAGGACGAATATTACAAGAACTTGGCAAGCAAAACCTCATCCTGAGGAGGTAGAGACATGTTTATGTTGGGATTGGATGCCTCTTTCTTCATGGCATTTGTTTTTTCCTTGGATGGATCTCTAGAGCTTTTGTTGCAGAACGGAAACAAGTTTAGAGGAGAAAGAGGGAAAAGAGGCAGAGGACGCTAGAAGAGAGAAAAAAAGAGTTTAGAAGGGATTCATAGTATTGGTCAAAAGTTAAAGGTCTAAGTTAGTAATTTTATCTTTTTCTGTACACAAGATTGCAATGAATAAATGTCATATATGCTGCCACATCATCAAAATACGCCAAATCATTGTATACCTGGATAAAAGTAATGGCAGTGATCAATATCCACCGATAATGTAAACTTCAATGCATTTTTTAACTAAAAAAAAACTATGGTGGGTGAAATCCGCTATTGCAAAAAGTTTAGTGAGGGATTTTCCCATTTTGTCGTTAGTGTATTAAGTACATCTTGTCACTCAATTCATATAAATGGCTGAAGGCCTATGCTTCTAGCTAGGAAAATTTATTTAGCCACTATTTCAATTGTTACAAAATCCTCTAGACTTAGAAGAAAGTGATCATTGATTACAAAAGGGGGGTCAAGATTGAATCTCACTCAACATAGATGATCTACTACTTAATTTTCCTGATGATAAACATATTTTAGGTCTCAGGCTTGTAGCAATCTGATCAAGGACTTGTAGTCTAACAAAAATGGTGTTTGTTTGGATTTGGGGAAGGTGTTTGAAAGTAGGGATGTGATTGCTGCTTGGCAATCTTTTGCAACTTCCAACTTAATGTTCCCTGTAGTACAAGCAAACCAGAGACCATCATACAGGCCGACTTTCACTCTCATGGTTAACCAAAGCATTAAACTAGTGGGTTTTCATTTAACTTACTTCAAAATTCTAGCTTGTTCCAACAAATGGGGTTTAATAGCATAAAACTGAATTAGTTTTTTTAATGTTAAATACTAACCTAATTGGGAAGAAATATATGTTTTAAAATTGAGCATTTTTTCTTTTCCAAATATGTCATAGCAAAAATAAAAAGAGAGACGCGAAGCTACAATGAATTACAATAAACTAAATTTTTTTGTTAGTGTTACACTAATATCTCAACCATGCATGCCAATTTTCCTTATGTATTATAAGGTAGATGTTGAAAAAATTGAAAATTTGTTAATTCCAAATACATCTAGCAATAAAATGTTCAACAGTTTTAGCTGAGTTACTGTAATCAGAGCACATCTAGTAGATATTATAGCCTGTAGTATGCAAAAGAGTTTTGGTTCGGAATCTATCATGTTTAGAAGCCAAGGACAGAAATTAATTTTCGGTGGTGTTAGTTTTTTAAATCTAATTCCATTGTCTATAGATTCTAGAATCTCTGTTACTATAGTAAGAACTCAAACTATGTTGACCATCTATAGAGATATGCTAAATAATTTGGTTAGGGTGAGATTTATGGTTAGAGATAGGTCGCTCGTGATCAAATTTTTTATACTAGATGGGAGATCAACAGAAACTTTGTTCTAATCCCAGGTTCCTAAATTTTATATCTTGAATCGTGAGGTTCTCCTCATATTGTTATGAGGGGCCTTGGATGAGAAATCTAATACAACTGTCCCTAACCTATTGATTAGACCAAAACATGACATTGTCCAACTACTGCTATTTACTTCCATTTTTAATGAGTTTTTTTATGTTTCTCAAACTCTTCAAGTTTAAATTTTCTTAGGTTTTTTCTCATACTTAGCTATGAGGTATTGTTGCCATAATTTTTCATTATTTTCCATGAATTTCCCAGCTTTTTTACACAACCAAGCTTTATTAAGAGTTGTCATGTCTTTATGCCATGGCCTTATTCATGTTTAGCTTTGTTATGCTAGTCTAGCTAATCAAATGCATTTTATCTTGCTTAGGAAATAATCCTAATTGAAGTCAAGACCAGTTTGTTAAGTTTATCTAAGAAAATTCTCTATATTCGACTAATTTGCATGGTAGTTGTTTAGGATAACTTCTAGTACAGATTATGTAAGAACAACTCTTCTAGTAGGGAATAAGTTTTTACTCTTCAAATTAGCTAAGTTTCTAACAAGCTTTTCAATGATGAAATTATAGTCAGATTTATTTATGAGATGTAGGAAATCTTAGATATTTACCAATGCTCTTAACTTTCCACTTCTCTATGTTGTTTTTAAAGCTTTTTTAACATCAGTGCCAATATTTTTTAGAATAAAATTTTGGATTTAGAAAGATTAACTTTGTTAAAGTTTTGCAAAAGTTGTTAATAGTGGTAAATATGGTTTGCTTACTTTGTAGAGAAGCTTTTAGAAAGAGAATGATGTCATCAGCAAAAAAGAACTTATAGATTTTAGTTTTTCCTTGATGATAGCTTCTAAGTCCCCATTTTCACAAGTTAGAAATACTTTGTGTGCAAGATACTCCAAATGCATAATGAAGATGTATGGAGAGACGAAAGACCTTCATGTCAAAGTCCTTTAGTTTCTACATTTTTTAGTTTTTGCACCATTAACAAAAATAGTATACTTATTGGTGGTAATGCAAGACATGATGAGTTTATTAACTTGATCTAGGATGTTGAAAAAAAGTATGTTCTCCATTATAAAGTTCCATTCTCTTCTACCATAGGCTTTTTTATGGTCAAATTTAATAAGCATATTAGCATTTTTCTCCTTTTTGGCTTAGTAAAAGTGTATTATTTCTTGAACTACTATGGCATTGCCAACTGGTTTATGGCTAGGGATAAATCTTGTACAATGACTTTAAAGATAATCTTGTAAAATGTATTACAAAGACTATTAGGCCTGAAGTTGGAGATAGATTCAGGGCTGTCGGACTTTAGGGTAAAGGTGATCAAATTTGTTCCATCTCTTAGGAACTTTACATTTAGGAGAGGTTTATTTTATTTCCTAGCAAATAGTGTGACCCAAGATGTGTTGTTTTTTCTAGGGAGGAAAAGTGGGTGAAACCAATCGGGTGTAGAAACCTTGTTAGGTTTGATTGCAAAAAGGCTATTATATATGTATTCATTTGTTATATGTTTGTCAAGGCTAGCAGGGGAAAGTTTCCTTTTAATTCAAATAGATATATCAATAAAGCTGTGCCTCCCATTATCCAAAAGATCAATGGTAAGAAGGTTAGAGAAGTATGACATAATATTGTTTTTTCAAGGCTTTCTTATAATTTATCTAGTATCCCACAATGTCTCTTAGGCCAAGGATTCTATTCTTTCTTCATTTTATAAAATTCAGAAGATGAAAAAAGGTATTTTTGTCACCATCTGTAAGCTAATATATCCTATATTTAAATTTCTAGATATTTTTTTTTCTTTATCTAGGATTTCATAACACTCTTAATGAGGCTAGTTTCAAGATTTTTAAGAAAAAAATTAGGGCCCTCATCTAGTTTCCTTTGTATACCTTTTGTTTTAGTTCTGATGTGCTTATTTTTACTCTGAATGTTTCTAAACACCTCATTATTCCATTAAAGGCATCCATAACTTAAGGTTTAATATTTGGTCATTGAATCGGCTAGTTGGTCTATCAAAGCTAAAGGACATGAGTCTTTTGGGTAAGCATCATTGACCTTGATGAAGTCGATACACATCCAAAGTTTGTCACTCCTATAACTTTGCGGTGATCACTACATTGCTAAGCTAGTCTGGGTATTTTACTTCTGTTATCATCCTTGCCTCAAAGAGTCATCAAACTTTTTATTTGAAAAAAACCCTTTTTTGAGGTTGATGTTGCTTTTTCTTTATACTTTCAAACTATGTTGGATGATATCCGAATCAATTTTGGGCATATCCTAAAGTTAGTAAGAAAATATATCTTTATCAGAAAATAGGAATGATACAAGTTAGGTTTTACCATCATGAGGCATTTTCTTCCCTATACAGGTTACTCAACCTAGAATTTTGTTTTAACTTCTTTATCATTAACTTCAAGACTTTCCAAGGATGGTTTGTATGATGTGTTTGAAGGTTGTGTGCTAAAGGTCCTTAGTTTCAACTTTCTTGTCCTTAGCTTCAAGACTTTTTGAGGATGGTTTGTACAATGTCTTTAATGTCTTTGAAGGTTAAGCGCCTGTGGTCTAGGCATATATCTTCAACTATGCTTGCCAAGGTTTGGTAAACACCATCCTTACCTCATCCTAGTTGATGTAGATGAAGGAATTGCTTTGTTTTGCCTCAAAGGTTATCGTTAAGTACTTGGCATCAGACTTCATATGTAGATTTATGTAGGTCGGTCTAGCGATGAGGGCATTGTACGGAGATGGTACATATATCACAAATGAACTTCATAATGACCGAGGTGAAAAGCTTTGAGTCTTTCTTGATAGATTTTTCCTTTAACATGAAGGGCAAGCCAATCCATCCAAAGATGGGTAGTTCCCCTAATCCTATGTTAATGGTGGGGTAGGCACCAACCTTAACTTCAAGTGGGAGATGCCCAAGCTCAATAATAGAAGGACAAATAGCAAATTGGTGTTAAAACCTTAATCATAGATAACTCTTTTGACATCCCATTTCTCGATGCAGGTTGTTATCAGGAGAGGATCATTGTGGAGGAACATCATGCTTGACCTATATTGCCTTAAATGACAATTTTTTGGGTTGTTGAATTCAACTAGTTCTATTCACCCCTTTTCTTTTCCTTTCTATTGAAGAAAGTCCTATGGTAATGGTGCGGGTAGCCTAGGTATGTGGTGAAGGTTATCTTTAGGGACTCATATTATTCTTTCTGCGATTGGAGTTGTAGTCATCATCATTATTTTTCTTCTCATCATTCCTTCTTTTGTAGTTCCTTGAAGAAAGGAAACGAAGATAGTGCCTTAACTATCCCTGCTTGATACTCTAATTTACTTCTTCAATTGACGGCACTTCTCAATATTTTGCTCATGGTCCCAATGGTATTCCCAGCATTTCTTCGGGTTTGTTTTATTGTTTAAAGCCATGGGATTTAGTCATTTGACATCACCTTGCCTTTTAAAAGCCATTAGGAAGCTACACTTCAGATCAACAGGGCGTAAGAGGGTTTTTCCCCTTGGTGCTTTAGAGATAACCCGCTTCCACATACATCATTCTAAGGTTGGTATGATGGCATCTTAATCTTATTTCTATCATACTTTTCTTCCAATAGTCCGAGTTCCTCGATGGCCGTGTATTGTTTGGCCATGTGGCAGAATTCCTTAAGAGTTTTAAGCAACTCCCAAAAGAATTTGAAGGCTAACAAGGTATCAAGATGGATTCCTCAGGTTATGGCAAGAATGATTATGAAGGGAGCATCTACCATATCTTGAGTAATGGGGGTCTTCTCACAAGATGGGGTGTAGGCCAATTAAGACCAAACGGGTTTCGACGAGACTTGCTTCTTTACTCATTTAAGCCTTTTTAACATCTTCTCTATGATGGTTGTTGATGTTGTTCTTTTTTCCGTCATTGACTAGATAGCTTGAGCAAGTAATACCACTATTTTGGTAAGTAGTCTCTTTGGTGGGCAGATCTTTATTCTTAAAAAGTAGGATGTCGTCCCTTCTGACCATCTTTATATGCACAAAGGGGTAGCTCCTCAAAAGAGGACTTTCCATGAGCAGTATAACATAAGCCATTCTTTTGGGGAGAATTCTTCTGCAAGTTAGTGGACATCTTCAGTGAATGATCCTTCTTGGTGCACTTTTTTTTTTGTGCCAATCATTGTTCGAATTACTAAGCAACCTTCATGACCAAGTTGCTCCATAAGTCATGTAAGAAGCTCATGATCATCGTGATAGGCCTCTCATCTTTTATGATAGATGTGTGCAAGGAAGGGAGAGGGTTTACTATCATCTGGGGATCCTAGGCCCCATTCTCCTTAGAATGATAAGTCTCAACCATGGTGAGCTATGTTGTAGTTCCTACAAATGGTGTCATTTGATGTCTTTCATCATTTCTGCTGGAGCAGGTCATCATGGTTGAAGTAGTTATGGCGAGTTTCAGGTAAAGGTCACCTAAAATGACAAAGAAATAAGCTTAGAGGTCTTTGAAGTTTTTTCAGGGGGAGCCCCTCTAATTCTCAATTCAAGTGAAGTTTGAGAGGGTATTAGACTGTAATAAAGCACAAAAGATTAGTAACACTTGGTTACCTCAAATGAAAAAGTCCTTTAAAAACTATAGGTAAGAGGCAAGCTAACTGTTGCACAAAATCTAGGATTTGGTTGGTGACATTTCCATTAAGATACAGAATAGTATGTTTTATACTTTAGCACGCCCCCTGCTAGTTAGTCTATTAACTGCAGCTAGCACATTTGTAGTGGTTCTCAGTGTATGATTGAAAGGGCTTAGCCGAGTTCTTTAGAAGGACCTTAGTAAAGGATGGTTGGAGTTTTGTCATCAAGTGAGGTGCCAATGTTGCATACTCAGATTTCCTTAACAAGGACTATAGTCATAGGTCATAGCAAGATCCCTGCCATAATATTTTGAGATAATCTTGTAGCCAGAGTCCCCTATCTTGCTGAGGTCTCCTAGATCAAATGCTCCTTAAGCTTGTGGTCCTTGATGGGTCATAGTGATTTAGGGGTGTGTTGGCACTTTTACCATGATATATAATTAGAAAATATAAAGAATAAATATAAAAATACAAGACTATTTACACTAAGGGGTTGTTACATGGGTTGGGTTTTAGTCTTTTCAACATTGAGATGCAAATCCAAAGTTGAAGTTACTGGTCATATTTTTACAAAATGCTGGCTTAGCCTTGAGGTTTGGAGACTTTTAAGATTCATTATTGTTCCTATCCTTGATTAAAGGGATTATCTAAGAAATGTTGCTTAAATAATAGGTTGTCTTTTTGGTTTGTTAGGAAATCTTCACTGCTTTGGACCTTTGGTGTATTTAGAAGGATAGAAATAAACTCTTTAAAGGCATATGCCTTGATCAAACTACAATAGTTAATGGAATCAAAAGGCGAGTAGTGGAGGTTTTTTTTTGTTGTCATAAACAAAAGGAAAATTAATTGAAGCCTGAATCTCCCAAATGTAAGATGGCAAACTTCTGAAGTTGGAACTAAAAGACTTTGTTGTCACATTTTCTAAAATGATATGACTATCTAATCCTCTAATAACTAAACTTTTGTGTATTTATGAAGGTCTTAGGATGGCCAAACTCAAGGGTAAAGTATCGTTAGAGGCCAAATCAGATTGCAATCAAATTTTGAATTTGATTCACTCTAACATTCCTAGTTCCATTCTAAGCATTTACACATTATTTTTTTAGATTTGATGTTACTTCTAGATCAGTTGAATGTTCTTCAACTTCAGCGCCAAATTGGGGAGGCAAATTTAAGGGAACAGATGGGCTTGCTGTGTTTGAAGTCTCTATGGACACACGGTCCTCTATTTTGATAGGTGTTTGAACTGTCTAAAAGCTGTTATTACGACAAACTATAAGGGCTTTTGAACTGTAGGTCTGATGTCCTTTCAGATTGTGTTCTTTTTTTTGTTTGTGGTAGGAAGTTTTTATCTTTTTGTGTCTAGTGTTTGTAGTTGGTGTACTGAGACTGTACTAGCGTTAAGGGGAAAACATTAGTAGATGTTTCTTTTGCTATTATTAGTTATAATATCCCCTTCCACTAGGGATGACAAAATATGACCCGACCCGATGACTTGACCTAACTCACTCGAACTTAAACCTAACTTGACCTAATTTATTTAAAAAAGTCAATTACTTGAACCAGACTGTACCTAACCCAACTTGAACCTGAACCCGATTGAAGTGAAACCTGAGAAAACCTAAACCTAAAATGACCCACACCCAAGATTGACCTGATCTAAATCCGAAATGACCCAATGACTTGACCTGACATAACCCGAGTTTGACCCAAATTAACATAAATATATGGTCGGTAGACCTTTACCCTAAACTTTTTGCATTCCATATTTATTAAGTTTTATATTTAGAGGCTTCCATATTTAATAAATTCAATTTTTAGGAACATTTATATTCAATAAGCCTCATATTCAAAGACTTTCATATTTAATAAGTTCTATATTTGAGTTCTTTTAAAATAAGTAACTTCATATTTAGCAAGTCTAGTGATCTTAGTAGGCAATTCTCAAATTACAACATTGCTCCCTAAACTTTTAAGTATAGTGCAATAAGGTACCTAAATTTTAAAAATTTTCATTTTAGTCATCATAATGATTACAACATAGATCCCTAAACTTTTCAAATTTTTGCATTTTCATCCAATTTTTTTTTTGAAATTTTGTAGTTTAGTCACTAATAGAGTAATAGTGAACTAAAGTTATATTTTGTAGTACTTTTATAGCAAAAGTTTGATATCATGGCAAATTTGTTGAAACACAATTAAAAAATTTTTATGGATTTTTTTATTTAACGTAATGGCAAAAGAAAAGTTAACGTAAATTAATTGCATCAAAACTTGAATTATTTAATTTAAATTTTAACAAAAATTGAATTAATTAAGTGATTTCAGCACATATACCAGTAATATAAACAAACCTGACTAGTCAACCTGAGTTTGGACTAAAATCTGACTTGAAATTATCCGATATTGAAATTGACCCGACCTACATTGAACTTGAACCCAAATAAAACCAACCCAACCCAACCTGAACCCGAAATACATTCAACTCGAAATCAACCCGGACCCAGATGGCCCAACCTAAACTTGAAATGGACTCGGATTCATGTTAATTCAATTAAACCTGAACCTAAATAGTCTGACCTAAACTTGACTTCACCAACCAAATTGTCATCCCTACTTTCCACTACTAAAGAAAATAACTAATTAATTAATATGCAAAATTATATAATAACTATTATAGTGTGTGTTTCGGCCTAAACCTTCCATTGTTGTTTTTTCAATTCAAATATATTATTGATGTTTCTAAATGGGTTAAATTGTTCTCTATAAATTTTTTATATGAAATGAGTATATTGTATAAAAAAAATTGTTCTACATAATAATATTCTAAGTAGAATGAGTTAGTTTTGTCACAAATTAAGGAAAAACAAGCGATTTATGGCTCTTTTTTTTTGGTGAATAATATATATCACAATGAAGAAGGAAGGGGAAAGGGAGCCTAAGCTCAGTCTTTACAAAAAAGCTAATGCCACTTATGGCTCATTAAATGTGTTAGGATTTGAGTAGATACTGAGAAATTGTATGAAAATTAGAATGTAGAAACAAAAGAAAAGATGTATTTCAGAAGTCCTTGGTTACTATCACATATTAGAAGCAATAGCTTAATGTTGAATTGACCATGAATTTAATAGAATGGACAATTTATTGAATATTAAAATATAAATAGTATATTTGAGCTGAAAAAATGAATAAACGATTGGCTTTTCTTTTTTCCTACTTAATATAATGACCAATATTGCAGTGTGGGCGGCCTTCCAATAGAGAAGTAGCTAACTCGGGAGCACCTCTACCAGCCACAATCATAGTATCATGCATCATGAGAAATAATGAAATTCTTTTAGTTCACAAATCCAATCGTACCAACTTCTTGCATGATGTCTCGAAGTCAAAATAAAATATTTTAAGTTGAGATAATTTAACACCACTAATCAACCAATTAGACCTTGATTCCAACTATATAGTTGAGATGGGTAGTTACTTAAATTATGTCCCTTCATTCTAGAAAGCCAAAAAAACCGCTGGCAATCATCCAACTTTCATTTTTTTTGCTCAGAATACAATAACAAGGTACATTTTTTAGATGAATAAATGAAGAACAACTTAATAAGGTACATGAACCCTAATCCTTAAGTTAAAGACAACCTGATGCGCTTTGAAATAACAATTGGTCAACCCTTCAATTGCATGAATATATATGTCTATCAACCTACCAGAGTTTTTGGTTTTCATACCCATTTCTTGAATTTTTTTTTTCAGTACATAGAAACATGTTTACAAGTCTACAATGATAGAATGTACTCTGCAGTATAATGAACGGAGAATGCCTTTTTCTTTTAAGACCTGAAAGATGACTGAACCAACATTATTGATATTATATGAAAAATGGTTTTCGACCTTCCTTGAACTTTTGAAATGATGCTCAATTGATCACTACGTGCTTGATTTGAAAATTCTTCAAATCCTTCAACCGAAAATAGTTTGCTTTAAATCTGAACACAAAGTATTACAAAACTCGGGCTAATAACTTCTTGTCATAACATAGGGCCTAGTCAACACAAGGATTTATCCATAATTCCAACAAAAAATAAGAAGGGTGAAAAAGAATTCATTAATCGAATTGAACGGTATTATTGCATATTACTAAATTTTCTTCAATTTCATTCTCGGTTAGAATTCGAAAGAGATACTTTAGTCGCCCAATGATCTGATGGACACAATTTTGAGACACCAACGGGGTGGGTGGATAGACCTGGGAAACTATTTAATTGGTTGACGAGGATACATAAGAGTCAATGGCCACGGCCACCGTGGGATCTATGTCTTTCTACAAATAATTTAAAGAGTAAATTTTTTAAAAATAAAACCGTGAAAAAACGTTTTTCCCCCATCGTCTAAAAAATCAACCTTTATCTAATAAATGTGATTACTATTTTAACAATGTCAATTAGTTGTTGACATCATCTTTTCAAAATTTAAATTAAATTGTATGTTATCATACCAATTTTCCAATAAATTCAAACCAACTAATTATCATTTTTTATCATCTAATAAATGTAAAACAGTCTTTTCTACCCTTTGTTTTGTGTGATGAGAATAACATGCATGAAAGAGGCAACTAAAGGAGAAAAGAGGCTGCAAACTAATAAACAATAATACCCCTTTGTCTGGGTACTACCATCACCAAGTAGCGTTGAAAGGAGTCAAGAAGATACAGGATTTAGCGAACCACCTCACAGAGAGATAGACCAAGATCTAGAATACCTAGTAACATTTGCAGCACCTATGAGCAGTCAGTTAGCAAAGTGATGAAGGATGGATTATGATTAGAAGCTAGTGATAAGGTCCCATGAATGACATGAAGCTCAACTTCTAGCACGGATTCACAATGATAGATAAAGATGGCTTGGAGAAGTTGAGTGGGGCATTAGTCCCTTCGTTACACCTAGACTACACATGCGGCACCATGCCCCACCAATAATAATGATATCTGGACGCTGGAAGTTCAGGTGTGAAGTGCAATAAAGTGAAGTAGCTGTAGAATTTAAGAGAGTTGCTGACTTCCTCTCGAGTTTTATGCCATAGCATTGTTTGATTGTGAAGGAACTTGAATAATTACCAAGGCAAAAGATAAAGTCCTAAGTGTCCCCATCTACAATAGGAGTGATGTTTAAGATCAGTTGAACAATTTGCTATCTAAGGAGGGAATAAATTTTTTAGTAGAGGAAGGTTCTAGCACATGTGATGAGGATCAAACAAATCCGCAATACACAAATTAGGATCCTTGGTGACATTCCCCACAAACATACTTAAGTGTGCTAGAAAGATCCTTGGAATCCATGCATCCCCCCAAACCCTAATTGTAGGGCCATTGCCCACAAACCATTGGATATGATCTTGAAGAAGAGCTCTAACATAGAGAGGACCTCGCTAGTTGGGAAATTCATTGCCCAGAGCCTTAGTTGTCCAATTCGAATGAGTGTGGCCATATTATGCAGAGAAAACCTAGTAAACTAATGTTTCACTACTACTTGTAAATATAAGCTAGAAATTTTTGGCAAGTAGGATCTAATTAAACAATCGGAGGTCTTTGATTCAAAGTCCTTCAAGACCTTTCAAAAGATGCAGAAGTCCTTGGTGCAGCATATGAATACTATCATCTTGGTGCAGCATATGAATACTATCATTTTGTTAGGAAAGTCCTTGGTGCAGCATATGAATACTATCATTTTGTTAGGAACCTAATCACCAAAATTGTATAAATTATTTCAAAAAATCATCGGTTAGGGTAATAGGGACTTTTCACAATGACATCACATAGATTGGGATAGAAGGAAGGGTTGGTTGGATGAAAGTGAGATGTCCAGAAAGGTTTAGTAGGTCCCATTTCCAATTGGCTAGATGGTTGTGGACCTTATCCATAAGAAATTGATAAGAGGAGTAGCAAGATAAGTCTTACAAAGACAAGAATCCCAAGTTGGTGGGGATCCATCACTAACCTAAAAAGGCAAAATTCAAAGGATATCATTTTGCAGAAGTCTTGACACATTAGGGCTAGAAAACTATTTAGATTTCTAAAGCCTTATGTGTTGACCTGTTGCAACTTCAAAATTTAGCAATGTCTGGTGAAGGGCTTAAACAACCGATAAAGTGGCTTGAGCAAACAAGAAAGCCATTGATAAATAAGAGATGATTAATCTTCAAACAAAATGTGCTAGCTCGAAAACCATGAATAATCCCAATGACCTAGAGTTTTTGGAGTCTACTAGAAAAGGCCTTTACACAAATATATATATATATATATATATATATATATATAGCGTATCAACCTGGTGAGTTCCAATTGATAGAAAAAACCAGTTTGTAGTAAAGTATTCACCAACATAAAATAGAAAATAGTTGTAACACATTGCATATTAAGGTGAAACCATATTTTCAGGGAACCGCATAGCACGAAGGAGCTTTTCAATGAACGACCTCTAGAGGCTATCATAGGCTTTGTAAATGTCCAGTTTTACTTTAAAGGCATGAAGACCTGTGGTAGAAGGAGTACAAGAAACTGCATGCAGGAGTTTGTGGGCAATAATAACATTATCTTGCATATTTTGGCCCAGGATAAATGTGTTTTGGTAGAGAAAAACTAAAGTATGCATGACAGGTTTCAAGCAGTAAACAATGGCTTTAGTTATAATTTTGTAAAGAGTGTTATATAAATTAATGGGCCTGATATCTTCAACAGTGCAGGTGTCAGTGGACTTAGGAATAAGAGTTATATAGGTTTTGTTTACCTGTTTGAGCATGAATCCTCCATTAAGAAATGATAATGCGGCATTCATCACCTCGTTACCTAAAGCACCTCAAAATTGTTTTAACTTAACCAGTGGGAGCCCATCAAGGCCCAAAGCTTTAAAATTGGTTTGGTCGAAAGTAGTTTTTGTAAATTTTCTATTTTATAAACAGGGTAAGAAGGGAGGCATACTCAGGGTCATAAAAGGTTCATTCAATGTCTGCCCAAGGAGCATCCTAGCAAGGCTAACGATCTTCTAGTGGAGGCTTGAAAGGGCATAAAAGGTCGCCCATATATGAGCTCTGTTATCATCTTCTCTATACAACCACTAGTTGTTCTTCATCTAGAGAGTGGAGATTCAAGAAATGCAAATGCTTATTTCTCATGGCTTAGTGAAAAAAATGCGTGTTCGAGTCCCCTAATGCAAGCAACTTGATAGTCAACTTTTGGGCCTGCATACTTTCCTCTACTTGAAAGAGAGTAATATGTTGCTTTTGAAGCTCTTATAGCTCTTATACCAACCCTGATGATCAACAGGACCACCTTTCCAATTTAAAACAAAAATATTACCAACAAAAATATGCTTCATCGACGAAGAGCTGGAACCGGAGCATCACATTTGGAGGTAACTCAAAATAAATGAGAACAAACCACATTCTTTCAAAAAGATTCTACTATCTATTTGCACTGCGGATAATGGAATGAAAAGGACTCATATCTTTAACGGCAATGGTAAAAAGGCTAGTTAATGTTGTAGTTTCGGAGAAGATGACCATGATCCAATTGTTGAATGTAGAGACTAATAAGAGTAACATCTAAGAACAAGTCAAGCCAGTTTGAATTGACATAAGCTTTATCCAATACTTCTAATACCAGATCATCACTTTGCTAGAAATTTGACCAAGAATGGCAAGGACCACCATGCAGGAGCTGCAGGAGGGATAATAATTCTAAAGAAAAATTGAAGATGGTCAGCCTCGAAAAAAATGGGAATATTTTCCTTTCTTCTTTCATTTTCTTATGACTTGAATAAAATTGCCTATAAGAATCAAAGGCCTTTGGTAATTAGAAAGAACCTCCAATAAACTATTTCCAGTTTGATGACAAAGTTCTATTTAGGGTGTCAATATACATAGCTAATAAACCATTGACAGCTTAGTTCATCCTGGATATACAACAATATAAGGTGGGCATTACTAAACAAAGTTGACAGGTACAAAAAGAAAAGCAGCAACACCCTAAGCATAGCCCACTCGCTTCTTTTAGTTGCATCAACAACTACATGTTGACCATGGCCTAGACATCTCAATGAGCTATTTACATTACTAGCATTTAGCTTAGTTTCCAGAATGAAGAAAAAGTTAGGTCGATGGGTCCAGACAAAGGACTAAATATGATAAACTGCCATTGCTCATCCTAGGCCCAACAGCTAAAACTTAGGATCGTTATGGCAACTCGAAGGTTTGTTAAAGAATAAACCCTAAAAATCCTTACCTTGTAGTCATAGTCTGAGCAAAATGACTTACCTAATAAAAAAGATAGTATGTAGAATGGTAAAAAAATTGTTGTCAAGTATTGAAACTTTATTGGTTGCTATAGTCTGGTGGTTTAAAACAAGCATGTTCAAACTTAGGGGCCATCAAATGCAGTGATGCTATTAGATAGGAAGTTTCTGCATCATCTTTAGCATGTTTTCTACCATAAACAAATTTGTGATAGTAGGTAAGGAATGTTTTTTTCTTAACATAAGAAAAGGGGAGTAGTGTTTCTTGTGAGGCCTTTCTAACAGCTCCCCCTAAATGTGGTGCTAAGCCACTTTTGGTCTAGTGCATCTCCTAGTGGTCACTTAGTAAACATGTTATGTTTGCATTTTTTATGTTTTCTATCTTGTTCACCAGAGCCTAATTATGGCAAAAGCAGCAACCTAGAACAGGGAAATGCGCTATACAGATGCTTAACTCGAATCATTGACACTTGAGCCACTTGGCTACAATTAGCTCGTTATTACATAAGGTAAAAAAAAACTACTATATGCAGCTACTATCTATGCACACGAAATATGGATAAGTGCCTTTGGCCAGGCACAATATTAAAGTAATATATTTAGAAACAATGCCAGTACAGGACTAAAACCAATTAAAACTCAGCAAAAGCTGGAAAACAATAATTACTTAACCATAAGTAATAACTGTGTTGCACACCTTAATCTTTCCTTATGTACAACCTAAAAGTAACCCTTAAGTAGTCAAAATCCAGAGACAAAATTTAGTACTCAAAGTACCCTAATTGAGGCAACAATTCTATGCTGAGATTTTCCACCATGCCTTACACTTTTTGGTTACTTTAAGTGTAAACCCATGGACCTTTCCTTGTGCACTTAGTCTCCTATTTTGAGGAAACCATAAAATGCTTATAGCTAGTGCTTCACATGATTAATGATATAACTTAGAACCCAGGAAGGTTCATAGAGGGTACCGGTAAGAAAACTTGGCTTAGTAGCTCCCTCTAGCTGCTAGGCCTACTTATCCCATCTTTTCCCTTATTTGCACAATAAGAAATAGAATGAGAACCATTGCTTCTTAGTAAGGAATTTCTTAGAAAAGGAACCTGCAAGGAAAAGATATACACAATATACAAGCATATACACATACAACATACTTACCACCTATAAGGACAATATAAAATAATATATATGCAATAAATGTATGCAAATGAATGAAATGGAATGCACATGCAACACACAATACTTGGGAATTCTTATACTCGAAGGTGCTCATTACTTGCCTTGAGCTTAAACGGTAGAGGTACTTAATAAACGGGCACAAGTATCCCAAAATCTTTACCTCCCTTAAGTACCACTTACAGGAACCTTAGTCCTCCATCTTAGAGTAAGACATCCCTCACTCATTCTCCTAGATCATCACCTAGGACTTTTACTTGGCCCCCAATCCTTTATTTTCCCTTTTTTTATTTTATTGTGTCCGGTACATAACTTAGTGGCTCTTGATTACCAATCCCAAGGCGTGATAGAGGCTCCCTTAGGATCTTCCCTATTGCTGGAGGTTTAACACCTCAAATCTTGGGTCACCAAGAGTCTAAGATCCATCTTAGGCCCAGACTTATTCTTATTTTACACCTTAAGGCACTTAGCTTCTTAGCCACCACACTTAGCCCGAATTCCTTATCCATCCCTTGCTCCATTTTCTTTAGTGACTTACTTACAAGCAACACTCTTATCAAGCTTAGAAAGCTTTACTTGGGCCATTTCATGTATTACTAGCACCCATAGATCATACATCTTATAACTTGGGTAATCGGGACATTACCCTCTTCTTTAGCCCATCTTAGCCTCTTTAGGGCATACATGAGTGCCAATGGTAGACATTCTTAGGATTCCTTATAATTCTTGATGTTCAAGACCTTTCTCTTAACTCACTTTGAGCTTACAACCCACTGTTATCCACCATGGACAACTTAACACTTAAGGTGCTTGGTGACTTAGGCACATTGCCTTAATTTTCTAACTTCCAATGCATTAACTTACTTGGGAATGATTTAATTCTTAAATTCACAATTTCTTAGGCCATAGGAAAGTTCAAGGACACTTATGGATCCTTTTGGAAGGTTAGAAACACCCCCAAAGTCATGCCAAAGTGTGCTTGGGCGCTGCGGTGCAAAAGCAAAGTAACGCATCGCCAAAGGCCATTACTCTCAACCTTAAGGCACGCTACATGGAGACACGGCACTAAGGGCATGATAGGCCTGGTGATGTGGCGTTAAGGGCAGCGACACAATGCTAATTCTAAAAAATTTTACCCTTTTTTGCTTGTTTTCTTGATCCCACTTTAACAAACCCATTTCCAATTGTCAAATTCTTGATCCCAAGCCCAAATGCAGACAAAATGCATTAGGAATGTGCAAAAAAATACTTGAAATCCTTTACCTCATCTTTATTTATGCAAATTCCAAGCCAAAGTGAGTACTATTCACCATAAGCTCATCCTAAGTGTTTTTCATTGAAAAATAGGTTTCAAATTCTTTATTGGCCCAAGTGGAAGGTCTCAGAGCTTTGGGCAATAAAAATAAAATCTAAGAGGATCCTAACCAAACCTTGTGGTTTGGTAAATAAGTTATTAAGAAGCCCTAAGCTAAGCTCCAAGAGCTTGGCAGGTCGGACCCCATCAGGCAGTTACCCTACATAATAAGTTAATGGGAAGAGATGGGTAAAAGGGGAATAAATGACGACTTACCCTAAGTAGCTTCTCAAAGGCAGGCGAGGGTTAAGTAAGTGATGACTTACTCTAAGGTGCCTGTAAGAGGACTTCATGGGGTTAGTTAAATGCTAGCATAGGATATGAGAGCCAGAATCAAAGTATCCTAGCCATAAGAGCTCACGGCAAGTCTAGCACCTATAGGTGTAAGAAAGTCCTAAGTGCATTTGCATATGCATATTTCGTCCATCCATCCATCCACTCATTATTTGCATTGTTTGTTGTTTTTATTCTTGTTTCTGGTTGTGTTGTTGGTTGGTTGTTTGTTCTATATATATATATATATATATATATATATATATATATATATATATATGTTTGTCGTGCTTTGCATGCTTGCATTTGTTTCCCCTTGCAGGTGCTGAATCCCATTACTGAGTACTTTTAAGTACTCACCCCTTAAGTGTTGTGCAGGTATTAAGCTGGCTAGTGAGGCTTAACAATTGATAGGGGGGTGACTGTTAAGGCTAAGTTCTATTAGTTTGAAGGTATTCTCTAAGTAGAAAACTTCAAGTTTCTAAGCTACTTATAGTATAAACTAATACTAACCAAAGTGTTTGCCTTACAATTTGAGGCTAAGTGAGTATAAGGAAAGTGTGACTCATCACTTGAAGCTAGCTTGCTTGAGTGAAGAGCTAAGGAAGGACCTTAGTAGATATATGTTGCTTCTTTTATATGTATAGTATTTTCATACAAAGAGATTGCCTCTAGAGATTGCCTCTACTAGTATCCATTGGTATGTATAACACTAGGGTTACATTTGGGTGCATATAAGATTGAGGCGTATACACATAGTTATTACTTGAAATTAAATCAACTAAAGTTTTTATGTCTTGGCTTGTTTTGAATTGTGTTTTTGTTAATTGTCGCGGCACTATTTTCAATATTGTTTTAATTTATTATTATCGCATAGTCAAGATGATACATGCATATTTTCTATGTAGGGTATGCTAAATAACTAGTTGCATATAATGATTTAAGATACTTCATGGGTAATAACTAGCCAATTATAACCTAAGTGGGATCATAGTTCCCAAATAGCCTACTAGTGTTAGCGAATCAGGGCACTAAGGCTTTGTTTTGCCACAGAAAATCTTGATTGTCTTTTTTATTTGAAAGAATACTCCAACTATGTGACTGTTGAACTTCTAATGAACCATATCTTAGCTTGATTTGGAAAAAAAAACCAACACCAAGAAGTGTTGTGTGTGTATGTGTATATGTATATACATATATATATAAGAAAAAAAAAGAAAAAAATGAAAAAAGAAGAAAAAGAAGAAGAAAAGAAAACAACAACTGATGCTCCCACTTAAAAATGGCTACCTATTACTGGGGTTCTTTAAATAAGGCTTGAGTCAAAGTAAAAAAAAAAAAAAAAAACTCTTGCAGTATAATAGTGTGAAAGCCACCAAAGTGATGGTTTTTAAATTTGTTTTGATAAGTCACAAATGTTGGTATGATTTAATAAAATCTTCTAGACACTCCTGATAGTCAATCACACACTTACTGCATTCAGCAACTCATAATCTTTTACACTTTTCCCTTGTTTGAGTGGTTGAGAAGTGAATAAATCATTATGAAATTTTTATGTTTTTTAGTACTATAATTTTGATGCTCTTTACTTCAATGGTTTCTGATATATGGTATAGAGATTGATTGAGAAAAATATTGGATGAAACTTGAGTATTCATTTAGTACATCGCCTTACTTGCTAGGGACTAGCAAAAACCTGGTTGGGGAGTGTAATGAATACTCATAAGTGTATAACTATTAAGAGTTTAAATCATCATTATATACTTTAAGTATGATTAATTTCTCTAATTTAAGCAGTTATTCCACCGGGTTACTATTCATCCATATTTACAAAATATGCTAAATAAATGTTTTTATATAGGTGAATAAAATCATGATATCTCACAATTCTTGAACCAATGATCAGGGCTTTAAATGTCTACAATTTTCAATTTGTGGTCCAGCCTAATTGAAAGATAGAAGAGACCAAATTTGGATCACAAACAAAATTAGTTCTAGCATTCACACACTTGACAATCTTTCACACAAAAAATCATATTTGGAGTTGTGAAAGTCAAAATTGATTGATTCCAAACTTATCAGAAGTTCAACACATAGATCTTCAACTCTACTTCACATGCTAAGAAATGAATTTGAACGTTCATTGCCGAAATCTGGTTATAAATGAGACTATCTGTTCTACAGCACTCTGAAGAGTAATTTTAGTAGAAAAATCATAACTTGGGCTACATATATCAAATTTGAATGATCAAGCCATTGTTTTAAAGCTAAAGAAGAGATTTACAAATCTTGTGATTTGAGAAATAGCTAAATTGATGTGTATGGTGGTCAAAAAATTAAAAAAAATTTGGGCTGCGCTTATTGACTTGTATTCACCTACCATTTACTATTTTACCTACACCAAGGCTCTATAAATAGGCAACTTGGGAAGGATGAAAGTAAACTTGTTTTCTAGGTAATTTTAGAGTTTTTGTATCAAATCTAGCTTTTCTTCTATGATTTTATTCTTAGTTTTCAATTCCAAAGCTCTGTTCAGGGTGTTTTTTTTCTTATTCTTACTTTGATCTTTTAATATATATTTATTTCATTTTTATACATGTTGTTTACTCTTATCATGACTAACTAATATTTCTTTTGCTAAGGTGAAAATGTGAAGCTTTTGGTATAGAGGTTATGGCTAATTTGAATGGATCTTAACGTCATTTGTATTAACTTTCATAATCAATTTAGCTACCCTTCTTATTAAGTGGGAGTCTTGATTTATCACAGTTAATCATTGGCATAAAAGTTACTTGATTCCTTCAATAAAGTATGGCTCTTTCGACTATTTTGGAATCTTGAGTTATTATGGATAGAGGTTGGCATGATGGATACTTAAACCCTTTCACAAATATTGGCATTATAAGATCAATGAAAGTTGATTTTAACTTATGCCTAATGTTTCTGAAATTTGATTATTAAATTTCATAATTGGGACCTCCTCTATATGCGAAATCCTAATTGAGTGGTAAGAGGGGCTAAAATTAACCATAACTGATATACTAAAAGTGGATCCTCTAACCTTAGCTATTTTCTTGAAATTGAGTTTTTAAAGAAAATTGTTCACACCTTTTATCAAATCTTTCTTTACTTCTGTAGTTTGTATTTCTTAATTCATTTTCTCATGGTTCAACAGTTAAACTTCTAAGATTTACTACTTGCAACAACCTATACTTAGGTTACAACTGCTAAAGTGAGCAACTATCACCAAATCTATTTGTGTAAAACCGTATACAAAGTGGTTGCCAAGCTCTTGCTCAATAGATTAAAATCACTCATCCATACTTTGGTTTCAAAGAATTAAAATACCTTTTTCCTATGTCAATCAATTAATATAATATCATTATAACTTATGAATTGTTCTAGGCTATTAAATTTGTAAGTAAGACCAGTAGTCTAATAGGTCTTAAAGTGGCCTTAAAATTATATATGAGGAAAGCCTATGATTAGCTCAACTTGAGATTCTTTAATAAGGTTCTTCAGAAGATGAATTTCCCTGAGCTGTGGATTAATCTCATCATGCAATGTATTTCCACGATCTCATTTTTTGTCCTAGTAAATAGAAGTCCGATTAGGTGGTTTATTCCAAAAAGAGGTTTGAGGTAAGGAGATCCACTTTCTCCTGATATTTTCATCTTATGTAGTGAGGCTTTATCTAATTTTTTGGTTGCCCAACAAGCATTGGGCTCACTTCTAGGATTAAGAGTGAGCATATAAGGGTCCAATATTAATCACTTCTTCCTTGTGGACAATTTCTTCATTTTTTTTACTCTGATATGTGATCAATTCATGTCTTGAAAAGGGTGCTAGATCTTTATAAAAAATCATTAGGGAAAAAAATTAACTATTAGAAGTTTGAGTGGTACTTTAGCAGAAATGTTCCCTAATGCTTCACCCATATTTTCAAGAAGATTTTTTCTATCTTGGTCAACAATACAATCACTAAGTACCTGGGTATCCCTTTTAACTGTGATTTGTCAAAAAAAAGTGGCATCATTTGATTTTTTGACTAATCGCATTGAGTCAAAGGTAGTTTCATAGAAGTAGAAACTTTTAAATCAGTTAGGATGACTCACTTTATTTCAACCTTCACTCTTCTCTCTCCTAATGTACATCATATATTTATTCCATGTCTTGGTTAGTTTAAGCGATAAATTAGCAAAATCTATTATCTAGTTTTGGTGGAGAGGGTCTAAATAGGGGCATGGTATTCATTTTTGTGATAAATTCCAACTCACTTTAAGGAAAATAGCCAGTGCTTTGGGCATTCGGGACATTAGGCTATTCAATCATGTCTTATTAGCTAGGAGTTTTTGGACATTCATGCATAAAGATCTCAAATCCTTAGTGTTAAAAATCCTTACAGCTAAGTACGGAAGATATGGATCTTTGTGGAAAGCTGATATTGGAAGCAATCTTACTACAATTTGGAGAAGCTTGGTGTTTGTGAGACAACTTCTAGAATCATATATGTGTTAGACTATGAGGAATGAGAAAGACTTTGACATTTTCAATGATTATTGGATCTCAAGGGTTCAGCCTGAGAAGGTGATGATTTGTATTCCTAGGTTACCTAGGTCCTCCTGGTTTCTTTTGGTGGCAAATTTGATACATCCCAACACAAGATCTTGTAACTTAGAGGCTCTCACCATTCATTTTCCCAAAAACATCATTTGTCATTTATTGGACAACACTCAAAGAAGCATAGCAAAAATGATTGCCTAGTATAGGAAAGGGCAAATAATGGAACCTACATCACAAAGAAGGGCTATGTACTATCTTAAATGGGCAAGCTACCCAACCAAGCAATCAACCATATGAAGCATGAGCTTCACAAATTCCTTTGAAAAAAATGGACATCAAACATTCCAACAAAATTTAAAACCTTCATATAATAATGTTGTTTTGATGCTCTCTCGACTAAGTCAGCTTTCCATAAAAGAAATGTTGTTCCATCACCTTTATGCCCTATGTGTGGCAAGGAAGATGAAGACTTTGACCATTTGTTCTTTTGGTGCAAATTTTTTTACCATGGTTTAGAATCAAACTCCAAGGGTTGTGAACCCTTCATTCAGTGCTAATCTTAAGCAATGCCTTCTTGACGTACTTCACCATGGCCCTGCAAACCAAGAAACAAATTTTGATCTAGTCATTGCAATGCTTTAGAGTATCTAGTTAAACCATAATAATGTGGTTTTCAAAAGCAAGCAGATACCCCCACCTTAAATTATTCTCTCTAGAGATCTTTTCCTTAAGGATTTTAAAACAACTGGAGAGCTGAAAGTGTTTCTTAAGTGCCTTCACGAGCCATATCATCCTCTTAGCTTCAAGAACCAAGGAGACAAAAACAGCTATGAGACTCCTGTGATCTTTCTAGTTGATGGTGCAAGCCATGGTGACTCCAAATTAGATGTTACGATGTGGGTCAAAAGGTTGTCAGATGGTGGCTCGTAAGCCAATCAATCTTTCATAGGGCGATGCCCTTCTGCCCTTTATGTTGAAATCCAGGCTATTAAAGGTGTTTTGTAGTTTACAGTGGAAATACCACATTTCTAATTACACTATTCTCATGGACTACTTTTAGGGTGTCTTCCAAGTCATTTATCATGAGCTGGTGCATTTGGAAATTTAGTAAGATGTTCGTCACATTCAACGGCTAGCTTTATCTTTCAAGCATTTATCTATTATCAAGGTCCATAATAGAATTGTCACTAAGCTACATAGGATGGCTACCTGATGCTTATTTATTTATTTTTTTGTTCTAATTAGTTTGTTTCCTTTTTTACTATACATACATACATATATATATATATATGAAATATCACCATATACTTACGAGAACCTCTAATTTTAAAATTGTGGCATATGTAACTTTTACAAGTTACCTATTGCAAGTTGGACTAAACCCGTTGATGCTTTCAGACTTTATTTTTTTTTTAACTCTAAAAATTTCCTAAAAGTTTGGAAGTCAATAAAATAATCTTCATCCCTTACAACTTCTTTATATCAATTATGCCTCATGCCAAGATCTTTACTTCATTTTAATTTTTTCACTTAATTTCGTCTTAAATTTATTTATATTGTCATTTGATAATTTTTTTAAAAAATATATTTAAAAACTATAAGTCTTGTAGTTTCTAAATATATTTTTTCAACAAATAATAATATAAATATATTTAAGTTAAAATTTAAGTTAAAAATTTAAGATGGAGTACAAAACTTGGGTCAAAAGTAATACCATTTATGGTTAGTTGCTAATTTTATAAATTTTCTAAATGATACGCTAAGATCGACTTGGGCCAATGAAGCCATAAAGGTCATCTAGGCTTACATAAACATAGGACTCAACCAGCCAAGATCTTCTATCAACGCTTGTAAGACCCTAGGCAGTAGAGGAACCCAGGGTTGCAAAGGATCCTGCCCTTATGATCCTCTCCAGCCAAGTGCGAACCTTACATATGGTGAACTTGATGAATTCTATGCGATGTTGCTCAGTGATCATAGTTCCAAGATCTAAGGTTTCTTTCACTCGTCATAGTACTACTTCTATGCTTTATTAAAACCCTCATTTTTTGGATTTGTTTTTTGTTAGAAAAAAAAGTGCGAAAGAAAGTTAACCAAATGCTGGCAATGGAGATTATGAAAGACTAAAAAATGGGAAGTTAATTATTCATCAAAAAATTGGAAAGTTAAATATATATCAAGAATATCACACCAAAAACACAATATAAATATCAATACTACAAAAGAAAGAGGTATACTATCAACTTTCCTCCTTATTGCAATTCTAATCTAGAGCATCATCCAATTTTGGTGTCAGAGGATTATGCCTAGATAAAACCATAGACTCCTCAATTTCTGTCATACTTTTAGGTTAAGCTACTGAAGACCCTCACATCATTTTAAGAGACTTGTTAAGATCACTAGCATCTCTTTGTCACATTATTAGATATTCGAACAATCACTATATTTAGTACCCTCTCTGGCTAAAGATGGAAGCCGAGTTGACCCAACCCGGGACCAGCCGATCCTGGGCCTGGGTCAAGGAGGATCGAGATCGAACCGGCCCCAGGCGAGGTAGTCCCGAGCCAGTCTTGGCGAGGGTTGAGGGTGGGGCGGGGCGGATTTGGAGGCTTTATTTTATTTTATTTTTTAAAATTAGAAACATAATTAATTGTATATGTAATAAATATTCTTAAGAAAAAACACCACATCCGGTGTATGTTTTATTAAGTAAAAAAGACAAACGGCACTTATAAATAATCAGAACAAGCTTTACATTTTGAAATAGTAAAAACGTTCCAAAAATGATGAAAAATAGAAACCTATAATATGTGCTTAACATCATAATCAAATCAAATACAAACTATATGTATGATTGAAAAAAAAAATTTCAAGTATCGGTATTGGATATTACCTCGCCATTTGAACTCTTTTGGTCTTGCTACCGAAGGGCTACGAGGCCCCAATCTCGGTTGCACACGCATTCTTCTATCACCTCGGTTGTCAATCTTGATCATTTCTCTGAAATCACCTGTTTTTATGTACTAAACGCTGCCTCGGATGATACAGTGGAGACTGGATCATATCAACAAGATTGAAAACCTTGATCTCTTTTGTTTCCACCACTCCAATATGTCGACGTCACTTGACTTGAATGATGTGTTGAGATAGTTATCGACCTTAGCTAATCCCGATGTCATCCGTCAGGGTTGTTTGAGCATTTGGAGGGCCGGGTTGAATCTTGATGAGATTGATCTCCTTGGAGGCTTGGTTTGAGGAGCTTCGGATCTTATCTCATCCGAATACCGCTCATAATATAACTTGTATAAAGAATGTAAGTATTTGAAAATAGTAGCAGACATAACCAAAACATATATATGAGACATTTCTAAATAAGTATGAAAAATTAATTCCTTCAAACAATGTTGTTGTGCCCATTAATTTGACATATGGGTCCAGCAAAGAAGCAACTAAAACGATAGGTGGAATGTTTTCAAAATAATGAAGCCACTTAGCCAGCATGGCTTCGACAGTCAGTTTTAACAACTCATCATCTTTAAATTGATGTAAAGCATATGTAATGTTCGCTAAATGAAGCAAAACTTGATGAATGGTTAGATAGTAAATACCAGAGAAAAATTCAGTAGCCTCATAAAAAACTTAAGCAATTCACCGGTTTTGGAACATTTTTCCCAAACTTCAGCCGTAAGAAATTCACAACCCATTTTTAAGTTCATAAAATGCGTCAACAAATTTGCATACGAGAATGCATCTTGCAACATCAAATATGTGGAGTTCCAACGGGTTGAGTAATCTAATTTAAACCGTTTCTAAGAAAATTCTTTTTGATTTTCAAAACAAAAGCTTCTAAATTCACAAAACATAGCAGGTCTTAATTTTAAATACGTCAATGAGTTCTGAATAGGCAAATTTTCATTTTGAAGGACTTTTAAACCCTTTTGCACACAAAGGTTCAAAATATGACACATATATCTAACGTAAAAGAATGCACCGTTGAGAGGTGCTTTCAATGTTTGACTCAAAAGGTGAGCGGCAACATCATTGTTTGAAGCATTATCAAATGAAATGCACAGGACTTTATCAGCACAAAAATAATCATGTAAAGTTTCTAAGAAGCAATTGAATATGTTATAACTAGTATGATCCATTTCAATGACCCTAAATGAAAAAATTCAGTTTTGCATAATCCAATCAAAATCAATCTAATGAGAAGTAACACAATAAAATGATTGACCTATAGGTGATGCCCACATATTAGAAGTGAATGCCACACAATGATCAAGAACAGAAAAATAGGCTTTTGCAAATTTGATTTTCCGGCTTTAAATAATTTAAAACATTTTTTCTAGCAGTTTTCCTAGACACTTTTTTAAATGTAGGATTTAATTATGATTTTATCCAATATTCTAGGTGCATATCTTCAGTTTGTGAAAAAAAAATTCGGTAAGCATCATCCAATTTACCATGCCTTTTCTACAAGATTGTTGGTCAAAATGAAATATACCTAGTCCGCCAACGCCGGTTGTAGACCCAAGTTGTGTTTATCCTCTAGAACTAGTCTCGGCATTGGGGAGGACATTAGGATATTGATTTTCAATATGTCGTTTCAGCGTTTTAGTGCCATAATTTTTTTTATGCACCAATTTTTTCACACAATGTTTGCATTTTCCGTACCTCAACTCTACTTCGTGTATAAGTTCATAATGCTCCAAACCCAAGCAGTTAGTCTCGAGGATTTACCTTGTCCTTGGGTTTTCTCCACCTATGTTGACAGATCCCCGGCCGCCATCGCATCTAACTCTTCAACTTCATCATCTGATAATTTATCGTCGAGTCCTAAATCGTAATTCATCATATCGATTCTTGCATCATTGTCATGCAACTCTTCAATTGAGATGTCTTTATTGGCAAGTTGAGAATGGTGACGGAACAAGCCTCAAAGGCCGATGGTGCGGGAAGATGAACTCTTTGTCGACTTGCCTTTTCCTGTTAAAGCCATGAGTCAGGAACTAATAGTAGTGATTAATGCAAAATTAAGATGAGACTATGAAGATATTAGGGAGAGATTAGTAAAAAATTTTGAAGAAATTAGGAAAAAAGCTCGAATGCTTGAGAGAATATAGTAGAGGAAGAAAAGAGATTGAATGATGGTGTGAAGATGGAGTGAAAATGGCATTGGTATTTATAAGGGAGGGCCAAAAATTATTTGGACCAAAAAGTCCTTAAAATTTAGTTGTTGGGAGGGGTGAAAATGAAATTTTGGGGGCTAAAATGGAGCAGAAAACTGCTGGAAGGTCTACTGTGTAATTAACCCATTTTTAAAGTTTTTTTTTTTTTTTAGGTGTCCGTTCAAGGAAGAAGCCGTTGGGGCTCTCCAGGCTCGGACCGGCCGATCTTGTGGGGGCAAGTCAGGTCAGGTCGCGAGGGCGGGTTTTGTGCCGAGTCAGTCCGTTTTACACTATTATCTCCTTCAGAGCCCATATTCGACCAAAATATTTATGTGGTTTGTCCAGGGCGGGGCAGGTTTGACTTGCTGTCCAGTCCCAGTTTGGGTAAGGTGGAACTGGCCCATGTCCCACCTCTATCTCCGGCCAACAAAAATAATATACATTTTTTAAATACGGTGATTAAGTTGTGTAATTTATGATTTTTTTTATTTTTTTCCTTGAAACTAAAATTCAAACAATCCTTTATGGGTTGTGTGTGTAGTGAGAGTTTAAACGATAATTAAAAAATTTATTTTAAAATTTTATGTGATAAGAGTTTCAATGAAGATTAAAAAGGAAAAGATTCTGTTTTAAGTTTTATAGTGAGAGTTTAAATGAAGGTAATAAAGTAAATTAGATGTTAAAAATTTTTTAAAAATAGAAATGCTTCATTTTTTTGGGATGAGTAAAAAAAGAATATATTTTATTATTTTTTAGATGAAGGAAGTATTTTTTTTTTTCACAACCAATTCATCAAACCACCTTCATTTCCATATTCATTTTGAAATTACAATAGTCCATACTTTTTTAAGAAATTACAATTTAGGAGCTATGCATTTGAAAAAGTTTTCTTCTCATTCGTTATACTTTTCAAGAAAGTTACAAAGTGATCCTAAACTTTGAACATAAAAATTCAACTTAGAAGTGACAGTTTTTCTTTTTCTGATGGAAGTGACAGTTTAGTTTGTGTCATTTTTATAGGAATAAAGACAAAAAAAATTAAAAAATTTACACACTTTAATCTACCTACCCACCTGATATTACCACAAAAAAAAGGGGTACAAAAGGCGTACTAGCATTTTAAGATTTCCAACACACAAGTCCTTGCAAGCTGGTTGATTAAACATCGGAAGTATGTTTACTAATTGTCTGTATCATCCGGAAACCTGTACATAACCATTGTTTTAACTTTTCACTTAAAGATTAAAATAGTGTTTTGTTATCCTTAATTGATGATCTACATCCTTTTATCTACAACCACCTGTGAGCGCACATGGTTTATGAACCTACAGCCATCTTAGATTGGTCTTGCTCTTTATGCTTTCTAATCATTGCCCATCATCTTCTTTAGCAAAAAAGTCACCTCTCTTTTTTAAAAATTTATATGTATATATATAATCTATTGGCTCTTCTGAGCTCTTTAACTGATCAATGTCTACTTTCTTGAAAAGGTTCTGAGTTTTTCCAGAGTAGAGTCAGCCATTGAGGGAGAGAAAAAGAAAGAAGATCCTAGTTATAGGAGCAAGAACCAAGAAGAGCCCAAGTCCATTATCAAGTTTGATTTTTTTTTTTTTCATCAATGTCAATAGTCACCATTTTCTTATCCCTGTTTTTTCTGTTGCAACTTCCTCTTTGCTCAGCCCATAAAAATCCAGGCCAATATGGAGACTACAAGATCATCAAGGAAGACTCATACAAGGTAATGATCATTTAAAAACATTTTCTTTCTCTTGGTTTGTAAGTTTCTTAAGTTCTTCCAGAGTTCATGTGTACAGATAGGTGTGGCTTTTTCTGATGTGATTTCTGGAATTTGGTTCTGTTTCTGGGTGGAAATGTTAATGCAGGTGAGTCCTGAGATGAGATTTGGCATGAAGCTACATGGGTTTCTTCTCTGGGCTTCCATGGGGCTTTTAATGCCTATTGGGATTCTAACCATAAGAATGTCTAAAGAGCAAGAAGGTGGAAGAAGGGCAAGAGGTTTATTTTATCTCCACGCTATCATTCAGGTAACTATATGCTTTCCTGTATTTTTTTTCCTTCATTTTTTACATTTACAATCTGTAACTGGTTACTACCGTAAAGAAATGGAACTAAGTGGGATGTTTTTTCTACTGTCTCCACAAAACCCATAAACTCTAGCCCTCATACCTGGTATATTTAAAAGTTGAAGGTGGTGCGAAGCACCTAGAATAATGGCGTGTGGGACGTACTGTCCCGGTTTGGAACCCCTCCATTTTATGCTAAAGTGGTCTAACGCCCTTCATGGTTTAGAAAATAGACACTTCGACTTTAACTTCTAAATACTTTATAATATTCTGCCTTATAAATGCTTCTAGTATCAAAAGAAAAAAGAGTTGAAACTGAGGATAATAAGAACTTATCAGCTTGTCAGCTCTTTCTTGTTTATTTGGAGTAACTAACACATGAGGTCCTAAAATTTTACTATTTGTACCTACTTGTTGAAATTTTAAAATGTAAATTTTGTGAATAGTCCTTAGAACTTTACTTTAAGTTTTTTTTCATCCTTAACCTATTAATTTTTTTTTGTCCTAAATATTCTTAAAATATTTTATTTAGGCCTAATGTGAGATGAAATCTGTTAACTTAAAATACAAATTCAATACCAACTTTTGAAATTAAATGTTGAATTATCTAGTAGCTGTTTTACATTTAAACTATACAATCATGGATATTAATGAATCAGATGTAAGTACGATAATCTTACTCTCATATCATATCTGTTATATTGGATGTCTGACCCATATCTAACCTGTCACTTGTTAGGTGTAAACTTTTTTATATGTTTATTCTACTCAGTTTTTAACAGGTAAGATAAGGTGAAATCTAACTACCCATTTGTTTCGGCACAAATTTTGAATTTCTACAACAAAAAAAAAAAAAAGTGAGTTGACGTGAGGTCCGTGAGGAGCGATGACTGTGTCAGCTCGTTGGAATCGAAATTTGAAAGAAAAATAAATTAGTTTTTCTTTTTAAAAGGAGTGGGGAAAGCTTTCGTGTGTCTGAGTAATTGTAAAGAGTCTCAAAATTAAAAGTTTTGAAATGATATTTATATTCAGATAAGAAACCTGTATCCTACTCGTACGTATATACCCATTTAATTGGGTAAACAAACTCAATCTACATAATCGGGTGGGAGCGAGTGTTCACGGCGTGGTATATTCATAGATATCTCAATATTTAATTACTTTTGACAGTTAATAAATAATTTAAATTATTAATTTTTTCACTTAATAAATCGGGCATACACTGGCATACAAAGTCTGCACCTACGTGGGATCTTCCGTCTTACTTAACGGATTTCATTTACTGAAAGGCCAAAATGAAATGTTTTCAACATATTTTTCAATTAAAAAAACGCGGAATAGGTAGGGTAAAACGAAACAACAATTAAAGTTCAAGGACTGTTCTTGAAATATCCCGTTCTAAAGATGGACAAAATTTGTTCACTTAATTAAGAACAATCGGTTTATCAAAAAAAATAATAAGAAGAACAATCGGGAGTCTAATTGCATATAATTTCCGGTTTCGATTAAATCCCTAAGCACCGGCTCAGTTGCTTTTGTTTTTCAACTTTTTGTCTGAAAAAGTGTGATGATTTAACATAATTTACAGATTATATATATTTTAAATTTTTCCTGAAATAGTGTGATGATATTACACAATTCAGACATTAATTCGCCTTTATTAGGTTTCATCATTTCCAACCTTTTTTGTTTAGGAAAAAAAAAACACCTATCCTTCTCCTTCCAGGAAGGGTTGGTTAAATTATTTCCTTTTTTGAGATTGAGAAATTAAAATGATTGTAATCACCAGACTAATAATCCTATCTCGAATTAACTTGGGTAATTAATTGGGTGTAATTATCCTGGTATTAGCAGGTACATGTTCACATGTTTCTTTTAGTTAACAAGAAGTGATCATAGCACTTGGGGAGCTTTTCTAGTTTAGCTCATGCATCATTAAAATTGGATCCTATTTTGAAATTATGATGTTTTCCACAACTGTTGGTTTAATTTCTTTTTTTTTTTTTTATGTAAAAGCTAGCCCAATTATTTTTTTATTTAATTTTATTTTTGGGTTGTTAGTTAGAGCAGTCCCACATAAAATGTATGATCATTGCAATCTGATACAGTATTTTATTAAATTCAATTTGGTAATTATCATTATAACTTGACCGCAAAGAAAGAACAATCGCATATAATTTTTTATTTTTTAAAAAAATAAATAGTTTTTATTTCTTCATACTACTTCCATATATTAAATTATGCATCTTAAACAAATAGTGTGGAATTGATCTACTTGTTAACATCTTTTGTACAATACAAATATACACTGCTTTAATGTTTTTCTTAAATTAGGCTGAAATCTTTTGTTGATCCTTGAATTATGATAAATCTGACATTTCGGCCTTCCAACTAAAGTTGGTTTCCAAGAAGCCCCTGAACTTTCAAAATTGTTTTTAAATGGCCCCTAATAAGAGGCCATAAGGATAGTGCCTTGAAGAGACTTTCAATTCAAACTTCTGCTCAACCCTACCTCAGCATATTGTGTTAAAGAACTTTAACTGGATCACATTATTGAGTATGTAGATTAGGTAACAACAAGGTTGGGCATAACTATGAAAGTTTAGGGGTGTGGGAACAAACTTTAGTTTTGGGGCTGAAAGGTCAACTTGATGATAGTTGAGGGAGTAAGGGTGTCATTTAACACAGCCCTATTTTTATAGAAAAAATATATGTTCATTTTGGAATATAATGTGTATTAAATTAATTATTATATGTTTCAATTTCTCTGTTTTTTTTTTCCCCAGTTAAGATCATTCTGAACAATATAAATATTTTGTGTGACAGACAGTTGGAGTGCTCATCGCAACAGCAGGGGCAGTAATGTCCATAAAGAATTTTGAGAATTCATTCGACAACAATCATCAGAGGATAGGTTTAGGCCTCTATGGTGCCATGTGGCTACAGGGCTTGATTGGCTTCTATAGGCCTCGCCGGTAAGACACTTTCCCTGTTTCTTCATTCCCAATGAAATTGTCACAAATCTTCCCCTTCAATTTTTGCTAAAACATGATCGCATTACAAAGATGGAACTAAACAAATGAAGGGGCTACGCATAAGCGTATCGAGTCTTGAGATGGATCCTGATTCGGTGATTGTGAGTTCCATGTGATGAGACTCACCATCACAGACTGTTTAAATTCAACATCGACATTTGTCATCAGTAATAATATAAATCTGATATTACTAGATTGGAAAGGCGTTGTTTGGTCCAATTAGGTTCATTGGCTATTTGGGGGGAAAAAAAAGAGTACATATTGCTTTTAGAAAAGAAGTAATTACAAAAATCTTTCCATGGTTTGGGTAAAATAATACTCTCTGATCCTCTCAAATTGTTTTGAACATATTTTTATTTTGATTCATCTCTAATCTTTATAACATTTTTTTACCATATTTATTTTAAATTACTATTTCAATGTTAACTTTTCTACTTTTCTTAGTTTACATGTAAAAATAAAGGGTACATCAAAGTGGAAATAACATGTAATTCTTTCATCTTTCTTGATCCTTGTGCCAAACTCAAATGTTTCAACCAATTCAGAGGAAGTAGCTTGTTGTGTATTATATTATATTAGAATATTCACATTTTGCCTCCTAAAGTGAGAAAAGAAATGATAATCCTATCTAAAGAAAATTAATAATTTAAATTGCTAAGTAATTTTCAAACTACTATTATATAGTAAATTATAATTTACTGTAAATTTAAATTATAATTTAAAAACTTGATGCCACACATTATTAAAAAAGTACTTGCATTTCGAAGGCCAAGGTGTAATTTCATCCAAAACTTGGGGTGATTTTCATAGTTAGCCAAACATTAAACTCACTGAATAGAATTCCCTCATGCACTTTATTCAGGTACCAAAAATATGTAATTTTCAGCTCCTTTCTATTGATTTTATGTAATTTGTCCAACTTGTAGAGGCACTACAAAGAGAAGGACATGGTATTGCCTGCACTGGATGTTAGGGACAATAACCTCTCTGGTAGGGACCATCAACATCTACACAGGCTTAAGAGCCTACACCAACAGAACAAAAAGGAGCACAAGAATCTGGACAATTCTTTTCACAGCAGAGGTCTCTTGCCTGGCCATGTTTTACCTCTTCCAAGACAAATGGGATTACATTAAGAAACAGGACAATATTGTAACTTCAGATAATGATCACCAACTCCAAATTGTCCCAGCAGGTGCCACTAATTCTGTCCAGCTCCCAGTTATGGCCCAGAGGGACAACCAACTTGTGCTCTTGCCTCAACCATGTCTCAAGCGCAATGCCCTTAGGAACTTGTTTGATATCTAACTCTTCTCTTATTTCTTTTTTATTTCTTTTATTGGTTTAAGAAATTTATTTACTGTGGTTTTGGGTCATGGGTAGTCATGTGCAGATAACACATTCATTACTCTATGCCTCCTTTTTTTGTTTTTTTTCCTGTTTAGGTATATACATAATATATGTATAGGGAGGTTAAAGGTATGTGGATTAAACCTTTAATCTCCCGATAACAACCATATGCCTTATTTGTTAGGCTATGTCTAGGTTGTTATTTGATATTGTGTGTTTCACATATATATAATTTTTTTTCCTCTATATAGTCCTAAGTTGGATTTTCCCCTCATGAGAACAAAAAAATACTCGATCAGTTTCATATCTATTAAACCAGTTTCATATCTATTAAATCATTTGTTTTGGTTGGAGATTGAGAAAGTGAAAAAATAAAATTATGTTCTGTTTCCAACTTTTTTATTAAATTTTTTTCACATTATCAAGAAAGTTGAAAAAAATGAATATTGAAATAATAGTTTGACGGGCAGTATGGTAAAGTAATTTATTAAATATAAAAATATTATAAAATTTTGGATTGCCCAAATTTATTAAAGAAGAAATTATGTGATAATTTGTCAAATAAACAAGGTAATATTAATTAATTCTCATGTATGAGTTCTTGTAACATTATCCGCGGGGACAAAAGTAATTAAGATTAAGAATATAAAAGCTAATTTAATGCTTGTTGAGCGCTGCTCGGTTAGCAAACGCAAATCTAACTTAACCTTAAGGTCAAAGTTTCAACTCCTAAAATTTACTATTCAATATGCAATTTGTTAACGTCTGACAGTAACCGATGGGCCGTCGCCCGAACTGAAGCATGATTGGTTCTATTTAAATAAAATTAAAAGTTTTAAAAATAAAATAAACTAATTAATATAATTATTTTCTTAACATATTTTGGAAAAAATAATTGTTCAGCCCGGCCCAATAACCATAGCTATTAGCCCAAATGAGTCTGTAATTAACAAAATCTAAATCTATTTCATCAAAATTGGGTAAACTCCATTGGTTATCTCTGAACTATATTTAATGTTATTTATTCATTCTTAAACTATCAAATAATACTTGGTCAATGTTGTTTAATTGTCTTGCCATCCATTACAACTATTAAGAATGGATGAAAAAATAATGTGACTGTTCATGTGACATGATTGTTGATGTGACGTTAACTTTTTAACAATATGGTAGACGGTAGGACGATTAAGTAATACTAAATATAATTCAAGGATGACTAAGTAACAATTGATAGTTTATAAATGAATAAGTAAAATTGGATATAGTTTAGGGATAACCAGTGAAATTTACCCTATCAAAATTCATGTGGGCCAAAGAGATTGAGAGCAGGCAAGGTCACTTGAAAGTTGAAACAATCCATTATATGCCTCTTTCAAATGGTAGAGAGAGCGTGGTAAATGTATTTAGTGGGATTTTAAAATGTGATTCTTTTTATGAAAAAAATTATTTATTTTAATTATATACATATAATAATTATGTATTGATGAGTAGTGTAGATCTACAATAACCAAAAGTTGGTGTGCATATGAAAAGGGCAAGCCAAAACCAGGAAGATGCTCAGGTTAGAAAAATTGCAAAATGCCAAAATAGGTTCCTCAGATATATCGTAATACTTTTTGGATTCTTCTACTTATATACTAATTAAAGGTTTACATTTTAGGAAGGTAACTTCTATGTCAGATCCCTTAACTTATTTTTATATTTTAAAATAGTACTCTATCTTAAAATTGTTATATCAAAGTACCATACCTCATTTTTGCGCCCCACTTGGGTCCTTTACATCAATTCTAGCATTAAATTCAATGAAAAATGCTAATGTAGCATTAATTAGCATTAAAATAAATTTAAAATAATAATTTTTTATTCTCAAATTTTTCAATCAATGTAAACTTTAAACTTCTAAATCTACAATTTACTCTCCAATTAAGTCAAAATTTTCTTATTTTTTCTATAAATTGACTCAGCTCATCTTCTCACTTGAACTAAATTTTTTCACCTAATTTTTTTTCCTTGGCTAGCCCTGTAACAAGGGAGAGGGAAGTTCCGTTTGAGGAGATATTGGAGAGGTTTGATGAAGGAGATTTCATGGGTCAACAAGCTTTGAGATTAGAGGAGTTTGAGGTCTGTTAATTTGGGGGAAAAGAAGGAGCTGGTGGACAATCACCATGTTCTGGGCAGAAATATCTCGGTGGAGAAATCAGCTGAAAAATGTAAAATTAATTTTGATTGGGTGTAAAAATTAGTTTTAGAATTCCATGGTTTAAAATTACTAATTGTGATGGTAGAAAGGCCTGAGCCCAAGAAGATTTCGGTACCCGCCGAGATGAGGACCCTTGGAGTGGAAGCCATCCACCCTCGGTAATGAAGATACCCCCCGAACTTAAGGCACCCTCAGAAGATCCTAAATGGATTTCAAGGGTAAAGCCAAACATGTGGCTCCCAAGACCATCGATAGGAGCCATTACCATGCCCTTTGGTCAAGTGGCCTCGTTGCCCGAGAATGAATGACCTTTAACGGTTATTATGGGTTTCTTGTGCAACTTTCACTGCTTCATAGTGGTCAAAATGACTCAGCAACTCAACCAGCACCTATCTCAGGCTAGGTCTCGTGGCAAAACACCCTATTCAGAGAGCCCCACCAACCAAGTTCACAAATCACCCCATTGGAGTACTGTAAGCAAGGGCCTCCATGATGAATCTTCAATGGAAGATCGACCACCTTGAATTCAAAGGACCATACAATCACGGTCTAGGGAATGACAACGCTCACAATGGCATAGCCCTATGCCTAAGGAAAAAACTCATTTTCCTCATCGGTGAAGTTATTCACCTAGAAGAAAGCATTACTTTCCTTTGCTAGGGAACCGCCGCCACTAGGAAGAAGGTGCCATTATGGCACTGATGGAAAAAATCTTAGATAGACTCGATAAGGTGGAGAAATAGGTCTCCTAAAAGCCCGTCTGGTCAAGACATTCCGAGCCCTTCGTCGAAGACGAATCTCCATTCATTCGTTCAATAACTGAAGCACCTATACCCAGTGATTTTTGAGTACCTAGGCTCAAAATTTACAATGGTCGAAGTGACCTTTAAGCCCACCTAACCAAGTATAGAAGAAGTATGGTATTACACAGACCAAACGATGCCACTCTTTGCAAGTGCTTCAAAGTGATCCTCTTTGGGGTACAACTTAGTACAACTCCTTCACCCTAGGAATGATATCCGAATTCTAATAATTGTCCACAGTTTTCATGCAGCAGTTCATCGAATGTCGACTGACGATAAAAATGCGAGTCCAAATGTTTGATATAGCCTAAAAGAATGGAGAAACCATTCGGGACTATATCAAAAGATTTAATTGGGAGGCCTCAGCATCCCAAATTTTTTCCCTTAAATTTGAATTCTGGCAATGACTAAAGGCCTAAAAAAAGACTACCAACTATTCTATGAATTCTCAAAGGACCCCCCAGAGATGCTTGGAGAATTTTACCAAAAGACCGAACAATATATGACAGCCAAAAAACTAAGAGTGGGGGGACCAAAGGCCTACCATTAGACGTCTGAGTTCCATCAGTCCCAACCTTAGTATAAAGGGGAAGGAGGAAGCCGACATTAGAAAAACTAAGGAAAGAGGCAGATGACGTTTACACCCCTGAATACAACAAGAACCAATATTCTAATAGCCTTGGAAAAGTAAGAAGCAACAATCCAACATTCGAAGCCCATGATTTCAAACAACAAGAAAAACATGAAAAAGTACTACCAATTCCATAAAGACCATGGGCATGACACTGAAGACTGCTAATAGTACATTGAGTCTTTGATCAAGCAGGGACAACTTCGGTTTTACCTCTGTTTGCCATCCTCGAAGTCCCGAGATAAAATGGATAAAGATAGGAGATGCGACGACAAAGAGTTTGACTCTGATAGGGGTCAAAGTAATAGGATCCCCATAAGGCACCCACCTGCCCTGGTTAGTGTAATCCAAATGATTACCACAGACATACCCTCAACTGAAAGAAAGAGAAAGGAAATAGAGATAGCCTTAATGGAGTTCAACAGCCTGGCGAACAAGTTGACCTAAAGGAATGGCTCTGTGGTGAAGTTCCATCACGATGACCCTCTCTTGATCACAGCAAAGATCGAGAATTAAAACACAAAAAGGGTGATTTGTGACGATGGCTCAAATGCTGATATCTTATTTGCTTATTTACTCTTGAACTTGACAATCTTTAAGGGAAAACTTAAACCTATGACTTCACCAACACTCGGGGTCGGACCAGGGAAACTTCCTATGCTAAGATGGATCGACCTACCCCTCATGCTGAAAGGGACTTCGATGACGAACAGCAAGAAACTTTCCGCTTTATGTATGACAAGGTTCATTGTCATTGACGTCCCCTCACCCTACAGTGCTATCTTCAGAAGGCATACTCAAGGTAGTCTCTACATAAGAATGGACGTGAAGTACCTCACAGTAACCTTTAAGACCAGGGATAGTAATGCTAAGATATTGGTTGACAAGGTTGAAGTAAGGAAAATATTCGTCAGGGTAAGGTAAGCCCCTAGTAGAATTCTTGCCCAGAACTCTAGAAAAGCCCTTATCGGTGTTGACAACAAGCCAAAAATAGTCAGGATGACCATGAAAAGATAGAAACTGTGGACTTAGAACTAATTCCAGGCTGTAACGCCCGAATAAAGAAACACATGGCCAAGGAAGAAAAAACTAGGCTTACATCTTTCTTTCTTTCAAATAAAGATTTAAAAGATTTATTTGCTTACTCACCGAAGGACATGCCTGAGATAAACCTGAAGATAATCCAATATAGTCTTAAAGTGAATCCTAATGCTAAGCCTATTTGGCAAAAGAAGCGAAACATAGCCCCGAATAAAAAAAAACTTCATTCAAAAAGAAATTCAATGACTCTTAGAGGCTGGGGTAATAAAAGAAGTAAAATATCCTGACTAGCTGAGCAATATTGTCATAGCAACCAAATAGGGGAACGACAAACTCTGAATGTGCTTTGATTTTACAAGAGTAAATGAAGCATGTCTAAAAGACTAACACCCTTTACCTTCGATAAATCAACTTGTTGACTCCACAGCTGAATATGGGTTACTAAGCTTTTTTGATGCTTTCAATGGGTATCACCAAATTCGGATGAACCCCGCTGAAGAAGAGAAAATGACATTCATTACTAATGAAGGAACATTCTGTTACGTTAAAATGCCATTCGGACTGAAGAATATAAAAGCTATATACCAACGGTTGATTGTTATGGCCCTTCTAGTGGGAAGCGTAATTGAGGAAGGTAAAGTGTTTTAAATTAAGTTTAGAACCTTAATTCAAGTTTACATAGCAAGAATAGAGAAGTTTAGCAAAGTTCACTAAGTTCTGAGGAGAATAAGGCACTAAACGAGGTTCAGGGGCAAAATGGTAATTTTGCATCCTAAATAGCCGGGACGAGTCCTAGGTGTTTTAAAATAAATTTTTATAACTTAACTTTCAACCTTAACTCAAACTTGAAGAATAACTTTCAACCTTAACTCAAACTTGAAGAATAAACAAGAATTTAATCAAGAATGACTAAGTTACAAACATATGGGCTTAATTGAATTAAGCTTAATACTTTGATGGCCTTTGGGGTTAAGTGAGGGTTTAAGAAAGGAAAGTGAGACTATGGCTGCCATAATCTCATTTCCAGCCTTCTCACCCTCATTTTGCTCTCAAATTAAGCTTGGAATCAAGTGTTCTTGGTATCAAGAGGTGCAATTCAAAGTATATAAGCCTGGAGAAGCTAATTTCAAGCTTGAAACCATGATTTTGAAGCTTGGAAGGGCGTTTTTCCACATTCCCTATTTTTGAATGAGGTAAGCAAAGTGTTCTTGATTGAATTCATGTTATTTACTTGGTTTGGAGCTTGGGTTTTGGTTAGAGAGTGAAGTTTTAGTGATTAGTGCTTTGTTTTTGGATTGGAACTTGTGTAGAACTTTGGTGAACTTGGTTGATTGAAAGGGAGCTTGATTCTTGCTTGTTACTTGGAGTTGAGGTAAGGGAAATGTGTTTTCAAGTTCATTTAATGCCATTAGCTTGAGTTTGCTTGAAGAATTCGAGTGGTTTTAGCTATGGCATTAGTTAAAAGTTTTGGTTGAATTGTGGTGGACTAGAGGATTTGGGATGATTGGATTGATGTTACAAGACATCATAGATTAGCTTGTGATAGTTGGTTATGTTTTATGCAACATGTTCTATGAGTGAATGAAATTTGGAGGCATTCCATGCATGTTTGATATGTGTAGGAGTCGTCCAAAGTTCATAGCAGCAAAATACGCCAAATTCTGCATTTCTGCAGATTGGCGACGGGTCGCCAATTACAGGTCGATGCTAGCGACGCATCGCTAATCCAACAAAAGTTCACAGAACGTTACCAACTGTGGTGATGCGTCGCCACAGACAGAAATGCTAAATTTTCCACGTTTTGCTAGCTTGATCCAAGTGAGACCTAAGGGGGTTCTTAGGGTACCTTGAGGTCCAAGGATTCCGAGGATACTCCGAGACTTCCAAAAGTCCCACAAAATGTAAGGGTTTCCTTGAGTTTTGTGAGGCTTAATGGTTGCTTGTGCAACAAGCAAGGAAACTATGTTGCAAATGAGCATAACTAAGTACCACTAGCTCAGGTGAAAAGTTTAGAACCCTTATCAACCTAGCCGTGCCGTAGCCATGAGGGTGCAACGTGAAACCTTGTTCATCTAGTCTACAATGAGGTCTTATGGCCTAGTCTACAAAGTTCCATCATAATTCCCCTGCATAACAACTAAGGGAAGGCTACATGATTGCATCAAGTAAGCTACGGCTTGCTAGGAGCGGGTTAGTGATCAGAACTCGCTAGGCATGGAGTGATGCACCGTGAGGAGGACTAGTTTGAGGAGAAGTCTTGATGGCCTAGTTATATGTGCATATATCAGACCTTCATGCTGTGTGAGCTCGCAGCAAGTTTACATATGTTTATCATATGTCCAATCCTAGTAATTTTCTTGCAGGTACACTGAAGACCCTTATTGAGAATTGTCGAATTTTCACTCCCTAGTTATGTTATGCAGATACTGAAGTTGTTGGACCGGGTAATTGTTAAGGATTATCGCAGTAGTGCTCTTTTGTGTGTACAGGTACGGCATTTGAGAATCCTTGTGATTCTAGTATACATGGGTATATTTAGTTGGCTTGTTGGTCAAGTAACAGTACTAACTAGTATCTTCCTTTGGCTGTAGAGCCTAGTAGCACTTGGCAAGGACTTTTGAGACTTGCCATTGGGACGTGTATCCAAGGTGGGAGTTAAGTCAAAGAGATCTCAATAAAGGCTTGTATTTATATAGTACTTTTAGTTGCCTCCATAGTCTATGTTATGAGGAGTCCTAGACTCTAGGGTTGCTCTTGGGTGAGGGCATTAGTCTACTTTATGTATGAATGTTCTCACGAGTTGTTATGTGTAGTAAATTCACACAAATGTTGATTTTTGTATGCTTTGGCTATTTATATTTATTTTGTGTAGAAATTACTTGGCCAAGTTAATGTTTTATGGTTTTAATAGCATAAAGAGCATGCATATTGCATATTGCATATTGCATATTCTAGGATAATTAACTAGTATCATGGGATTTAATCCGTACACATACACAACTAACCAATTGCAATTCACCGTGAGACCAGCTCTCACAGGGCTTCCTGGGCAGGGGCCAAGGACGGCCGTGTCATTGATAGATAAAGTATTCACACACCAAATTAGAAGAAACATAAAAGTATATTTTGACAACATGATCCCCAAAAGCAAACAGGCAAATAACCATATCGGTGACCTGAGGGAAATTTCTAGCAACTTCAAAAATTTGGGATACACGTAAACCTTGAAAAATGTGTATTCAGGGCAACAATAGGAAAGTTTCTTGACTAAATTGTGTCCGAACGTGGTATAGATGCTAATCTCGAAAAGGTCAAGACGTTACTCAGCTCAAGCACACCCAAAACTATCAAAGATGTGCAAAAGGTTCACAGGAAGAATAATTGCACTTAGAAGAGTCATATCATAATATAGAGACCAATGTCGGCCCTTCTTCAACGTGTTAACTAAGGCAGCAAAAAGTGACATCAGATAAAACGGCGAACAACACCATTGGAATGATGAATGCCAAAACGCTTGGGAAAAGCTGAAAAACTAACTTGCAAAACCATCAACACTACGGTAACCAAAGGAGGGTAAACCCTTTATGCTTTATCTTGTAGTAAGTGAAAAATCCATAAGCTCAATCCTCATTAGGGAAGAAAGAGGAAAATAGTGGCCAGTATACTATGTTAGCAAATCTTTACATGAGCCTGAAGTGGGATACCCAATTTGCAAAAAGTAATATACGCCATGGTCATAGTAATAAGAGACTTCGATTATGCTTACAAAGACATTCCATCATAGTAAGAAGCAATTTATCCCTGAGATATGTCATGAGAAAGGTAAACCATTCGGGACGATTGTCTAAATGGTACATAAAGCTTGGTGAATATGACATTATGTATGAGCCAAGAAAAGTAATAAAGGCCTAGGCATTGGCTAACTTTATAGTTGAACTCCTATAAAGTATTAAGGCCAAAGAGGTTTCCGAGGTAGAGGAACCAAGATGGTTACTTTTCATCGATGGCACCTCGAGGTCTGAACATCAGGGCGCAGGAATAGTACTGTGAGACCCTAAAGGAATAGAGGCCGCCGGAGCTATTAAGTTTGATTTCCACATAACAAACAATGTAGCCAAATATAAGGTACTCATAGCTGGGCTAGAGTTAGCCTAGAAGGTTGGAGTAAAAACTTTACGCACTTACAGCTATTGGGTTTTGGGAGCCAAATAGCGCAGCGGAATTTAATCGAAACCCTCCAGGATCAAAGTCAAACTGGGTAAACCGGGTGTTCGAAAATTTTCATACCTAATTTTCGGTTGAGATCTCTCACTCAACTATAGAGTCGAATCACAAAACTTGAACAGTTGACGTGTTCAAGCTCTCTATGGTATCCACACGAGCCTCTCGGGATCACCACGCTTCCACCGCATCCCGGCAAATGTGTTTCTCTTACGCTCGTAGTGCTAGCTTGCGTCCTCCAAGGAATTGCAAGAGAAGAGTGCGGCTGTCCTTTTGGGAGGCTACAGCAAGGAGACTTGCGAATTTCTCACCAAAAGTTGTATTTATAGTGAGACTCAACTTCCAGGCCTAATGGGTTTCAAAACCCTAATCCAATTAGGCTTTAATTTCGGGCTTAATAATGGCTCAAATATTGGGCCCATTATTAATACGAAATTATTGTGAAACTAAAACCCAAATTATTAGCCCATGCACTTTAATGATCCAAATAGCTCTATGTGTGCGACCCAATAGGCTCTTCCCATCTTGGCAATGATCATAAATCACATTTATGATCATAAGCAATGAGCGGTGTCTAGCAACACATCATTGCTACCCAAGTGACAAGATTGTCGATGATTCGACTAAACCTTTATGATCATCACCGATATATGCCATTGTCCCTTTGTCCAAGATATCAAGACTAAGCACGAGACATGGAATGTGTCACTCTCGTATAGCCCAATCTTTGGTTTCTTGATACCGAGTAGATCAACTTAAACTGATGACATTGATATCGTATATCAACTCATCCGAGCATGGCTATGCATTTTTCTAAGTCTTACTCTGTCAAGGGGCCCAAAGATATTACTCCCGTTATATAGGAGGGACAAATCCCATCTTGATCATACAAATCCCTCCGCATGATATGTGACATACCCAATGACCTCCTTCAAGTTCACTCAGTTACGAGCAACAAAGGAAAGTATCAAAGTATGTGACTCACATGTAGGGAACCTTGATGATCTTAGGTCGAAGGACTACATATACCATGATCACTATGAGAATCACTTATGACACTCATATAACGATTCATGTAGTGTTCTCATGGTGGGTCGGTCCAGTACACAAGTTCTTCAACTTGTACCCATATGCAGACTACATATCTCATATTAGTCTCCACATATTCTAGTCATTATGTATTATTGCAACCTGCTCCACAATAATACTAGACTAGGGACGTTTAAGAATATTATTATTCTAGGGTTACAATTATGTTTGTTAAGTTACGCAGAAACAAAACAACAAACATAATTGCTAGATTAATGTCTTAATAAAATATCATGACTCAATGTGCAAAAATACAATCATCTTATGATTGGACTTTTGGGCACAACACTAACAACAACAATTCACAACTCTTAGTCCAACGGTTAAAAGGTGAATATGAGGTCAGGGAGCCAAAGTTAAAAAAATATTATGACCTCGTAAATAAGCTAATTTAGAAGTTTGAAAAAGTACAACTTGAAAAAGTATCTTAGAAAGAAAACCTTAAAGTTGATACATTAGCTAAGTCTTCGCAGCACACCGAGGTGCCCACTACCCCAAGCATAGCTATTTTCTCCTTATGCACCACAGACAATGGTTGGAGAGCCCCACTAAAAAGCTATATGACCAGTGGTCTCTTACCTAGCAATTATCGGGAATCGGAAAAGGTAAGATAAAGGTTGGGTAGATGCTTCCTGATTAGGGAATAACTATATAGGTAAGGCCACTCTAATCCCTTGTAAAAGTGCAGCAAGGAAAAGGATGTAAAAACAGTGCTAAATGAGGTTCATAAGGGCATATGTGGATCACACATCGGAACAAATGCCCTTACCAGAATGCTACTTCAGTAAGGATACTTCTAGCCTAGCCTGAGAAAAGATGTTCGGCAACTCATCAAACACTGTGACAAGTGCCAACGGCATGCTCCCATACAAAGAGTTCCCTTTGAAACAATAACGTCGGCCAGCTACCCTTGCCCCTTTGTAGTTTAAGGAATTGATCTTATTGGTCCACTACCAACCGTGCCTGAAGAATTAAGCATTATGTTGTGGAAGTGGATTATTTTACCGAGTTGATAGAAGCCAAACCTTTATCAACAATATCAGGCAAAGAAATACAAAAGTTTATCTAGAAAAAAATTGATTGTTGGTTTGGCTATCCAAAGGTACTAGTAGTGGACAATGACACCCAATTCATTGATAAAGGGTTCTAAGAATTTGCCACCAACCTTGGCATAAAGCTACACTTTGCGGCAGTAGTGCATGTTAGTGTTGTGCCCAAAGCCAATCATGAGATGATTGTATTTTTGCACATTGAATCATGATATTTTATTAAGGCATTAATCCAGCAATTATGTTTGTTATTTTGTTTCTGCATAATGTAATAAACATAATTATAACCCTAGAATAATGATATTCTTAAATGTCCCCAGTTTAGTATTATTGTGGAGCGGGTTTCAATGATACATAACGACTAGCATATGTGGAGACTAATATGAGATATGTAATCTACATATGGGTACAAGTTGGAGAACTTGTTACTGGACCAACTCACCATGAGAATACTACATGAATCGTTATATGAGTGTCATAAGTGATTCTCATAGTGATCATGGTATATGTAGTCCTTTGACCTAAGATCATTAAGGTTCCCTGCATGTGAGTCATATACTTTGATACTTCCCTTTATTGCTCGTGACTGAGTGAATTTGAAGGAGATCATTGGGTATGTTACATATCATGCGGAGGGATTTATATGATCAAAATGTGATTTGTCCCTCCTATGTAACGGGAGTGATATCTTCGGGCCCTTTGATAGAGTGAGACTTAGAAAATGCATGCCCATGCTCGGATGAGTTGATATACGATATCAATGTCATTAGTTTAAGTTGGTATACTCGGTAATCAAGAAACCAAAGATTGGGCTATACGAAAGTGACACATTCCATGTCTCGTGCTTAGTCTTGATATCTTGGACAAAGGGACAATGGCATATATGGGTAATGATCATAAAGGTTTAGTCAAATCACCGACAATCTTGTTACTTGGGTAGCAATGATGTGTTGTTAAACACTGCTCATTACTTATGATCATAAATGTGATTTATGATTACTGCCAACGTGGTAAGAGTCTATTAGGTCGCACACATAAAGCTATTTGGATCATTAGAATGCATGGGCTAATTATTTGGGTTATGGTTTCACAATAATTTCATATTAATAATGGGCCCAAAAGTTGAGCCATTAGTAAGCCCGAAATTAAAGCCTAATTGGATTAGGGCTTTGAAACCCATTAGGCTTGGAAATTGAGTGTCACTATAAATATAACTTTTAGTGAGAAATTCGTAGCTTCTTGCCCTAGCTTCCTAAAAAGACAGCCGCACTCTTTTCTTGAAATTCTTTGGAGGACATAAGCTAGCACTGTGAGCGCAAGAGAAACGCATCTACCGGGACATAGTGGAAGCATAGTGATCCCGAGAGACTCGTGTGGATACCATAGAGAGCTTGAACATGTCAACTGTTCAGGTCTTGTGATTCAACTCTACAGTTGGGTGAGAAATCTCAACCAAAAATTAGGTATGAAAATTTTTAAACACCCGGTTTAACCCATTTCATTTGGATCCTGAAGAGTTTCGGTTAAATTTCGCTGCGCTTGTTTGCCTCCCGAAACCCAACTGTGCATCCACAAAGTAATAGACTGGCAGAAGTGAAGAATGGGACCTTAAAAATGGGCTAAAAAAGAGGCTCAATGAAGACAAGGGAAAATGGCCTGGTGAATTTCCAAGTGTGCTTTGGAGTTATCGAACAACCCCTAGAAGAGCAGCAAGAAAAACCCCATTCTCCCTCGCATTTGAAATAGAGGCTTTGATCTCTGTCGAAGTCATAAGTCCATTTGTACGTGTGCAAGTTTTTGACAAAAAAAGAAAATGACCTCGATATAAAGGCCAAACTTGACATGATCGAGGAACACAGGAAAACAGTCGAATTAAGAAGGAAAGCTTTTAAGCAACGAGTTGCTGCACAACAAACCTAAAAATCAAGCCTAATAGGATAAAAGCTGGAGACTTAGTGTCCGAATAGCTGAAGTGGAACCTCAGTAACCCTCCTATGGCATACTTCGGGCAAATTGGGAAGGTTCATGTCTTATTAGCAAGGAAGTCCGACTAAGACTCTTCAAACTCTCTGATGTTGAAAGAGTAGAACTGAAGAATACTTGGCATTTAGACTATTTAAAAAAAAATATTATGCCTGAAAAAATTTCTTGGAACTTAGAAAAATTTCTTATTGTATATTCAAACCCATTTCAAAATACAAGCCCAAGGGGGGGAACAAGGATCAAAATATCCCTGAACTAACTAAGGCATAAGGATATCTAAAGTCAAGTTCTTTTAAGAAACTTAAAGAAATTCTGAAGCTAGAAAAGAAGTTACATTTGTAAGAGACTTCAGAAAAGATGATCAAGAACTATCAAGAAATAAGGAAGTTTGTCTAAAGGAAAAACACTTCATTACTTAGAAAAACATAGAAACACATACAATAGCAAAAAAAAAAAAAATACACCTCAGCATCCCCGCCTTAAGGCCCTTCGGGCTTATCCTCCTTAATAGTTTTCTTCTCCGAAGTTTTCTGCAGAGCTTGTTTTTTGCCCTGCTGAGGAAGCCCTAAAACCTCCAACCGTGACTAATCCAAATAAGGTCCGTCAAGAGTATCAAGCACCCGAAGGAAGGATAGATCTAGGTCAGGATGTCGGCACATAATCTGATGTCAGGCTTGCAAAAAGCCATCTTGGTAAGCCCGTTTGGCCATCTTATCCGACATTTCCTTTTCCTCCTTGAGATCATCCACATCCTTCTTCCTGTTCTTCTTGCACTTCTTCATTTGCTCCATAGTGGCCTCAAGTTGTCGCTTTTCCTTTAAAGTACCAGCAACTTGGGAAGCTAGGTCATCTTTTTTCTTTTCGAAAGGCCTCAGTGGCCGAGGTCTACCTAAGTTCAACCATCTTTGAAGAATAATCCTTGTAGAGCATCAAGGTCGCCTTGTTGATGTTTTAGTGGACCTTGGACACATCTTTTTCGACAATCTTCTTCAGCTGCCCAAACTTATGGCAGGTAGTTTCCATGGCATCCTTGGTTTTCGCCAGGTTCTTCTCCATCTAGGAGCATATCATTGTCTGCTTAGCAAACCAAGCTTAGAAGTAGCCCTTATAGGCAAGCATTTGAAAAAGAATAGACAAACAAAGAATAGAGCTAGAGTCCAAAAAGCGGCGAAAAAAGATAAAGTACCAAATGATTAAACATTGTTACCTAAGCTGCGTGCTTAGTTATCTGAGTAGCCAAAATCTCCTCATTCGAACATGCTTTCGTCAGAGATTGGAACGTGGCATTGGTCATGATGCCTCTAGTCATTTGAAGCACCATTTTCTGGCAATCCTCGAAGAATAGATACATGTCCTTCGTAAACTGCCAGAACGGCTCCCTTGGCACCTTGTGGGGAAGGATTTTGGCATCCTGAGCCTTTCATTTCTGCTAATGGTCGGTGACCCAATCTAGAGCAATTGTTTCCACTGCACAGTCGCGGTGAATTTCGGTTACCACATTGGTTTTTAACCATTCATCTATAAAGTCCAAAATTGCAAAGAAACCAAAATTCATAGATAAAAGGTTAAGCACCGAACCTAGTGTAGGCACCTCGGTGATGCCACACTTAGAATCGCTCACATCTTGAATTTCTAAAAGGATTGTCTTCCCCTTTCCTTTTTTCCTTTCCTCAACTTCTTCTTGGTCATAAACGGCCAAAACAGTGCCTAAGGTTTTGGCAGTCAAAGTAAGACTAATATGAGTGGAATGGATGACGACTTCCTCTTGGTCACCAACCTCTTCTTTAGTGCCTTCAGGCTCAAAAGGGGGAAGAACCTCCTTAGTCTTCTCCGACCTCAGCTTTGCCGAACTTTTGCCCTTATTTCTTTTAAGGACCTTCTTTTTCTTCCCCTTCATTGTTTGTTCCCCTTTCTTGTCTTACCCAAAGAACAAACTCTTGTAAAAATTGGTGGACTTGTCATCCATCTTTACAAAAAGGTGAAAGCATCAGTGTAAGTACAAGATGAACTAAGTACTAAATAACAAACAAAACTTACTTTCTACAAGTTTGGAATAAGAAAGCCCATCCTTAAGAAGTCGAACTATAATGGACTTCTTCCCATCCATGCTTGGCTTGGGCATATTGAAGCCAGTTAAATACTCTTTCATGACACCTAACTCTTGAAGCACCTCTTAGGTCATTAAGTCCTACCAAATGAGGAAACGATAAGGATTGCAAGCAGGAAGAAGGTCGATCCAATCTACTACCTACCTAATTTGGCGATTAAACTCCTCAAATAGAGCCTTGAAATCCTCAGTAAGAAGTGTCAAAGGATCCCCTACATCAGCTACCAACGTCCTAAAGCCCATTTCGCTAACTTGTCTGCCCATGACTCCAACTTCTCTATGAAGAAATACTTTCTTTGCCAACCCCTACGGCTATCTTTGGTGAACTTCTTGCTACCTATTCCCTGAGGTAGCAAGAAGTAGAATGAACCCTTGGGATGAAGATGTAGCTTATAGTATTTCATAAAAAGAAAAAAGTGGGCGTCTATCTTAAAAACCCTACACATACACAAAAATGCATTAAAGTAAGAATAGGAGTTTGGTGAGAATTGGTTGATGGTTATCCTATGAAACATACAAAAATCTGAAACCATCTTTAGGGGTGGCTACTGAAGGCCTATCTTAAGCTGGGTTTGAAAAAAATTGTCTTCCCCCCCTGAGGTTGGTAAATCAACTCACCCTATTCTAGAACCCAAACTTTGACATAAAACGGTAGGAAGAACTTCACACTCCACTTCTTAACCTTTTTCCAAAGTGTCGTAGTTGAGTTAGGAATTCAAAGAACTCCAACTTTCCTCAACAATCCTAAACTTAACATTCTAACAAGCCATTACTCTAACCTCGAAAACTGAAGGAACTACTTCGATAGAAAGAGAAGAAAGGGAGCTTGGGAATAGCACCCACCTAAGGATGCTCTAAAGGCTAACAAAACACCGTGAAAAACCACTGGAAATTACTTCGCTGTAAAAATCACTACAAGAAAGAAAGAAAAGCTAGAAGGTAAGAAGAGTGCAGAAGGGGAGAAAAATGATAAATGAGACACTTCTACTTAGTTGAGGGGATATATAGCCTAATGGAGGCAAACAAAAGGACGTTGCAATAATGATGCCCTATATGCCAAAATTACCCGTCTGAGGCCAAAGAGACGTACTGGTACAAAAAGGCCAATCAACCATTGACACATATCACCTTGGAACATGAACTGAGGGCATGCCTTATAAACTATCAAATCCGTGACACAAGTATCAAGGAACTGATACATCTTTCAAAATTTTGGCACAAATTCTAAAGTCATTGGAGGGAAATTAACATCCCTACGGCAAGAAAAAACCTTAGTAGAAGCTTGAGATGACAGCACAACTTAACCAGGACGAAGTTGAAGCTTCGGCCCATTTTGATTTAGAAGGGGCACGTAATGGCCGAAGGGCCTAAGCCCAAGGAGACTTCGGTACTAGCCGAGATGAGGACCCTTGAAGCATAACTCACCCAACCTCAGTAACAACAATACTTGCCAAACTCAAGGCACCCTTGGAAGATCATAAAAGGATTTCGGGGGTAAAGCCAAACACGGGTCTCCCAGGACCACCGATAAGAGCCATTACCCTACCCCTTAGTCTGGCGTCAGAACTCAGCAGGCTACCACCCTCCGCAGGCTAGTTGGAGACACCCTCTATAGGGTACAGATTAGGGACCCTCGGATCCAATCATCCACGTGTCTTGATTACTTCCTACAGATTTGAATGGCCCTCTATCCCATCGCCTTATAAGTACCCCAAGAGGGCTCCCAGGTAACCCGGGCTAAGACTCACCCATTCTCCTACTTCCATCCTCCTTTATATGCACTATCTGTTTTCTACTAACTTAGGCATCGGAGGCTCCTTTTAGCCCATGTTTCTCCTACCTCACAGGCATCCCATCATAACAGTCACTTCTCTAGAGTTGAAGATGTCCTGGAGCAACAAATTGGAAAAATTTAAGGACTAAAAATTGTTATTTTACATTTATTTTAATGTTAGTTAATAACATGTTAGAAATTCTCGTATGATTTAAAGGTAAAGTTGACGAAAATGATCCAAGTGGGATGTGAAAATGAGGTAGGCTACATTAATAGGATAAATTTAAATTAAGATACCATTTTAAGAGATGAAAATAAGTTCGGGGAATTATGGTGGAATTTACTCCATTTTAGGACGTTCAAAAGTAACTTTTAAAACAAAATAAGATGTTTCTCTATTGATTTTGTTGTGTATAGATAAAAATTCATTAAAAATAATTATTCTCTAAAAAACATTTTCTTCTAAAAAATCCATTAACTTATGCCGGGTGAAATTTGGTCATCAAAATGATTATTAGCTAAATAAATTAATAACTATTTTTAAATGACATTCTAAACAAGAAAAATGAGAAGAATAATGTGTTTATAGTTGTCAGACAATAATCACTTAAAATTGAGAAAAACCAGAACCGTAAAATGATTATTAGTGTAACTTCTATGCCATTGACATTGAACGAAACAAATTGCATTATGAAATTGTGGTAAATTATAAAAAAAATGCATTATTTTCATTCATAATTTTATTATCTAGTGATATTTAAACTACAAAGTGGAATGCCTGAGACGCTTAGAGATGAGTGAAAATAGAAGACAAATATTAGGGATCTTGGAGTTTTGTGTCCGGGCAAAACCCTTCGATACTTAAGTCAGTAACGAAATAAGAGAGAAGAAAAGCTAAGTCAAACATGTAGTAGGATATCTAAAACACGCCTCATCATCTCTTGTGGAAGCTCTTTTCTATGCCCTAAGTTGTAGACATCATGGAGGAAACTCTTCCCATTGGGTGATTAACTATGTGGTCATGGAAATCTTCCTTAACATGCGTCTTTCATAACTAACTAGCAGTTGACCTCTTAGCTCCTTAGTCCATGATAAGTGCTCCAATGGGCCATTCAGCCACCAAATTGCGGCCCAATCCATAGACCAAGCATAACACAGCTCTAATGTCTTTAGTGAGCCTACTGAATAGTGGGCCAAAGCCTAGTAAGGTATCAACGGCTTCCCTCTAAAAGTTGGAAAAAAAGGAATTGGGTACCCTACGTTTTGGTTTAACTTGACAACAGTGGTAACGTGGTGGCTTCATAATGGGTGGAAGTATTTTTTCCCAATGCAAACTCTTTGCTGTTAAGGACTTTTGTTGAGTCCCAAGGTCGCATTTTCACCTTTTGACTTATTGTGCTTTATTGCTTCCTGCTTTTTCTATCATTGTCCTCTTGAGTTTGCTAGGGTTAATCCTTTTGTTCGACATTCCCTAGTGGTGATATCCATCACCCTCATTGAAAGGAGCAAATACAAGTTCCCTGGTATTCCCACTATTCCTGTTTTGCCATCAATCACCCAAATGATGACAGAGGTCTCATCCCTTATCCTCATTATGGCTTAATTATTTTTGCAGAGGTTTGGTGTTAGGTTGAGAGGGTTTAAGAAATAAGAGGGTCGAGCATCTAACATGCCTGGTCTCTCCTATGATGTCGTTGTCATGGAGGGGATTCCTTTAATGGCATGATTGACTACTTGATCATGGGAATCATCCACAATGTGCCTTTCTAGTTAATGTTCAACCCATTAACTCCTTTCACAAGCCACTGGCCTCAAGCCTAGTCTCTACCTGAATCTGGTGAAGCACCCTTACTTCGGTTTCAATGGATCATAACACCTAATGGCACAAAGCCCATTCGACTCTCAATTATTATTTTATTATTATTTTTTATTCTCCCTCCCATTTCTTTGGCTATTTCTTAATCTTAAACCCCAATCCTATCCATTTTCAATCATCACCACACTATTTGGGACACCTCTTGGGATGAATCCGGATTCAAAATCTCACTCTCTTACCCAACAAAAACTTCTCATGTGGCAAAAAATACAAAACATTTTGGGGGAAATAACTCATATATGTACTCAACTATAACAAAATCAGCTTCCTTATAAGATGCAAAAAGGAAATAACCAACACATCCAAAACAAGCACAGAAGATTCTAATGCACTTATCTCAATAACTAACGCACACTCACTAGTCTTCACCACCATTGCTCGATAGCCTTAGTACAAATCCTCTATCCCAGTTAAACGATGCAAATAAATTTCAAATGTAGCTTGATACCCTGTAATTTTTAAGAAAAATGCAAGTAACTTCTTATTCTTAATATAATATCATGGATAAATTGCACGTGTTAATGCCAACCTTTTATTCTGTTTCTATTCTAACCCCAACCTTGAATTTGTTCATAACACCTCCCTAACATGGCTAAAATGTTCCATTTTAAACTTTTTTTTGGATAGAATCTGTTATCTCATATGGAAAATGTCACATCATCATAAGATTGTATAGGAATATGCTTGTTTTAACCATTGTAAAAATTACCTTTTTCAATAAAAGCATTAAAACTTTCAAATCTAATAAAAATACCATATCCTATCTCTTCTTTGTCTCTGATGGCCCCATCTCCAACCAACCCTCCCCTCCTCTCTTTGGCCAACTCTTCGGTCTTCCCTCCCCTCCCCATCTCTAGCCGACTCTTCAGCATCCCCCTTGGGCCAACTCTCTCCTCCGTCGACCTACCTCACCTGGCCGTCACGCACCTATCCCTACTGTCCCTCACCTATCCCCACCATCAGTCTCCCATCCATGCTACCCCTCACCTATTGTTATGGCTCTCATAGTGGGAGGCAAAATTGAGGAAGGTAAAGTGTTCTAAATTAAGTTTATAATCTTAAATCAAGTTTACATAGCAAGAATAGAGAAGTTTAGCAAAGTTCACTGAGTTCCGAGAAGAATAAAGCACTGAACAAAGTTCAGGGGCAAAATGGTAATTTTACATCCTGAGTAGCCGGGACGAGTCCTAAGTGTTTTAAAATGAATTTTTAGAACTTAACTTTCAACCTTAACTCAAACTTGAGAAATAGACAAGAATTTAGTCAAGAATTACTAAGTTACAAAGATTGGGGACTTAATTGTATTAAGCTTAATACTTTGATGGCTTGTGTGTTAAGGGAGGATTTAAGAAGGGGAAAGTGAGAGTGGCTGCCATATTTTCGTGTTCATCCCTTCCACTCTCACTTCTCCATCCAATTCTTCTTGGAATCAAGAAATTCTTGGTGAAACAAGAGGTTATCAAAGTATATAAGCTTGGAGGAGTGGATTTCAAGCTTGAAATCATGATTTTGAAGCTTGGAAGGGCGTTTTTCCACTTCCCCTATTTTTGAACGAGGTAAGAGATGTGTTCTTGATTGAATTCATGTTTGTTAGTTAGTTTGAAGCTTGGGTTTTGGTTAGAGAGTGAAGTTTTGATGATTAGTGCTTTGTTTTTTGGATTGGAACTTGTGTAGAACTTTGGTGAGCTTAGTTGAACGAAAATGGGATTGATTCTTGCTTGTTACCTCGAGTTGAGGTAAGGGAGATATGTTTTAAAGTTCATTTAATGCCATTAGCTTGAGTTTGCTTGAAGAATTCGAGTGGTTTTAGCTATGGCATTAGTTAAAGGTTTTGGTTGAATTGTGGTGGACTAGAGGAATTGGGAGGATTGGATTGATGTTACAAGACATCATAGCTTAGCTTGTGATAGTTGGTTATGTTCTATGCAACATGTTCTATGTGTGTATGAAATTTGGAGGCATTCCATGCATGTTTGATATGTGTAGGAATCGTCCAAAGTTCATAGCAGCAAAATGCGCCAATCTCTGCATTTTTGCAGATTGGCGACGCGTCGCCAATTACAGGTCGACCCCAGCAATGCATTGCCAATCTAGCGAAAGTTCACAGAACGTTACCAACTATAGTGATGTGTCGCCACGGACAGAAATGCCAGAATTTTCATATTTTGCTAGCTTGACCCAAGTGAGACCTAAGGGGGTTCTTAGCGTACCTAGGGGTCTAAGGATTCCAGGGGTACTCCGAGACTTCCAAAAGTCCCACAAAGTGTAAGAGTTTCCTTGAGTTTTGTAAAGTTTTAAGGTTGCTTGTGCAACAAGCAAGGAAACCATGTTGCAAATGAGCATAATTAGCTACCATTAGCTCAGGTGAGAGGTTTAGAACCCTTGTTGGCCTAGCTATGCCGTAGCCACGAGGTCACAAGGCGAAACCTTGTTCATCTAGTCTACAACAATGAGGCCCTGCGGCCTAGTCTACAAAGTTCCACCATAATTCCCCTGCATAACGACTATGGGAAGGCTACATGATTGCATCCAGTAAACTTCGGCTTGCTAGGAGCGAGTTAGTGATTAGAACTCGCTAGGCACGGAGTGATGCACCGTGAGGAGGACTACTTGAGGAGAGGTCTTAATGGCCTAGTTATATATGCATATATCAGACCCTCATGCTGTGTGAGCTCGCAGCAAGAGTCCTAGTAATTTTCTTGCAGGTACACTGAAAACCCCTTATTGAGAATTGTCGAATTCTCATCCCATAGTTTTGTTATGCAGAGCCTGAAGTTGCTGGACCGGGTAATCGTTGAGGATTATCGCGGTAGTGCTTTTTTGCGTGTACAGGTACGACAGTTGAGAATCCTTGTGATTCTAGTCTACATGATTATGCTCAGTTGGTTTGTTGGTCAAGTAACAGTACTAACTAGTATCTTCCATTGGCTGCAGAGCCTAGTAGCATTTGGCAAAGGACTTTGGAGACTCGCCACTGGGACGTGTATCCAAGGTGGGAGTTAAGCCAAAGAGATCTCAGTAGAGGCTTGTATTTATACAGTATTTTAGTTGCCTCCATAGTCTATGTTATGAGGAGTCCTCGACTCTAGGATTGCTCTTGAGTGAGGGCATTAGTCTACTTTATGTATGAATGTTCTCACGAGTTGTTATGTGTAGTAACTCACACAAATGTTGATTTTATATGCTTTGGCCATTTGTATTTATTTTCCGTAGAAATTACTCAGCCGAGTTAATGTTTTATGGTTTTAATAAACCAAGTCAAAGCATGAAGAGCATGCATATTGCATATTCTAGGATAATCAACTAGTATCATGGGATTTAATCTGCACACATACACAACTAGCCAATTGCAATCCACCGTGAGACCAGCTCTCATAGGGCTTCCTGGGCAGGGGCACAGGCAGTCGTGTTACCTATCCCCAGTTCCTCTCCCCTATCCCCGCCATCGCCCACTTGATTCCGTTGCTCCTCCTTCTGCAATTCTATAGCGATTTGTCGCGATTCATTATGATTCGTGAAGGGAGGCTTAATTCATTCCAATCGAGCCTGATTCATCATTTTTTCTCCTCCGGTTCATCCAAATCTGGAGGATTTGTAATGGGGAGAAGGCTGATTAGTCTAGTTGATTCGTAATCGAGCCTGATTCGCCACTCCTGATCACAATAGTTGAACGGCAGTTGAAACAATTCCAATGGGTAGAGAAAGAGGCGGGCAAAGGTAAGGGTTGGCTAGAGAAGGGAGGGGAGGGTTGGTAAGAGATAGGGTTGCTAGAGAGGGAGGAGAGGTAAGAAAGGGTATTTTTAATGTTTTTTTGGTAAAGCGAATTTTTACAGGGGTTAAAATAAGAATTTTTCCCTATAATCTTATGATGATGTGACATTTTCCATCCGCGATAACAGATTCTATCTAACAAAGGTCCAAAATGAAACGTTTTAACTACGTTAGAAAGGCATTACGAATAAATTCAAGGTTGGGGTTAACATAGAAACATAATTAAAAAGTTGAGGTTAAAGTGTGCAATTTACCCATAATATCCATAATGTTAAATACCGAGGTATACCGCGCGGTATACCGTGGGTACGCGGTATGCGGTATAAATGTTTTCGCGTTTTGTCATTTTACCGCATGATATACCGCGGTATTTTACGGTATACTGCATACCGCTTGCTTTTTGTATGCATTTTGTTAAAAAATCATGGTATACCACAAATGCCACGTGGTACGTACCACGATATTTTATTTTTCATGGCTATTTTTTTTTCATTTTACATAAATAATATCATAAATATATAAACAAAAATTAAAATATAAATAATACACATATCATTTTGTTAAAAAATCATGGTATTTTATGGTATTTTACGGTATACTGCATACCGCTCGCTTTTGGTATGCATTTTGTTAAAAAATCATGCTATACCGCAAATGCCGCGTGGTACGTACCGCGATATTTTATTTTTCATGGCTATTTTTTTTTCATTTTACATAAATAATATCATAAATATATAAACAAAAATTAAAATATAAATAATACACATATCATAAAATAAACATTTACTATTTTTTTGTTACTTTTCTTAATTAATATAATAATTTAATGGATGATAGCAGCTTGAAGGTCCCTGTGGTGTTGAACAATATCTCTCAATTAAATTTCTGGTGCATGCTATCTCAATTGAATATCTTCTATCATATATATTTTATTTATATTTGACAAATTATGATGAGAAAAATTAAAATACATATAAAATGTGTAAAAATAAATTATTAAACATATTATGTCATCTAAAAATAATATTCTAACATTTATTTTTTTGGGTAACGATAATGGTATGTGGCAAAGTATACCTTAAAATTTTGGGATGAAATATGCCTAGCGGTAATAGTATTTAATCATTCTACGGTGAGTTTACAATTTTTGACTTCACCGAAAGGTTAACCCATATGAATGGACAAGATTAAATATTTTGAATCAAATGCATCCTATCCGTTAAATTAGTTTGAGAAGCAACCTATTAGAGTAGGTAACTAGAAAACAATTCAAAGATAACAAAAATAAATAAATAAATAAAACAATATAATGTCACTAAAAATTACTCCCTGTGTCTCGATTTGTTTGAAACAAACGGATTTGCACAAAGTTTTAGGCCAAGTCAGTTTTTGGCTTTGTTTTCCTATTTTACCCTTGGATCCATCTCCCACAAGCCTCTAATTTTTTGCCTCAATCATTGCCTGGCTCGGCTCTGCCTCCACCTTTAGCCTTCGTTTTCATCTTCTTCTTTGCCCACCATCTTCAGCCTCTGCCTTCGGGCTCTATCGCTGACTTCGACCTTCGTATTTGTCTTTGGCTGCCATCTCCATCACTATTATTTGGCCAAATCTCGCCACCGGAAAGGATTTGAAGCCGGCAAGAAGTGAAATGGTATCCTCAATCAGAGATCCTTGCTTCGACTTGTTGCCTATGTCTCCTCAACCGGAGGTCATCCGATTCGTCACCAACAATGCTTCGATCGGAGATCCTCCAATTTGTCGCCAACAACGCCTTGATTGGAGATCCTCCGATTTGTCACCTCAATTTGTCACCTCCTCACTCGAACCTCGACTCACAGATTTCCTCATCCCCTGACCTCCCCGCTGCTGTTCAATGACTCGACAGGGCAAATCCACAAAAATGCAGAAGCTAAAATTGGCTTCAATCAACCCAGTCATAGAAATAATATCGGGGATCCTTAGTGAGGGTGTCGGCTAGATTAAAGATCCCCAGTCGGCGGTAGAGAGATTTGGAGGGAAGAAAAGATTGTGAGAGAAGCGATGAGAGGATTTCGAAAAATAAAGGAAGAAAGAAACTCCGGTCAAAGATAAAGTGGCGTTGAGATAGGGACATTATGGTAAATGGTTATAAAAAACTTACTAAATAAGGAAATGTTTCAAAGAATTTGGGACGGCTTAAAAAGGAAAGTGTTGCAAAGAATATGAGACGGATAGAGTATTTCATTGAAAATTAATTATTTTATACTTAATAATGAATTTTAAACACAAAGTTTTGCTCATATTTTTATAAAATTGCTCACAGTCATACAAATTAATAATAAAAATGACTAGTAAATGTATAAATATTTTAGGATTTACTCACATGCTTACGAAATCACTCACTTTTATAAATATTATAATAACAAAAAACAAATATAATTTTTATAATTTACTTACATTCTTATGAGATTATTTACTTTCACAAATACAATAATAACGAGTAGTAAATACACCAACGTTTTAAGTGTTACTCATATTCTTACAAAATTAAAAACTTCACAAGTATTAAATAAACAACCATTTTAAGTTTTATTCACATTCCTGGGAAATTACTCGCTTCTGTAAAAGTAATAATAATAAGAAGTAAATACACAAACTTTTTAAGTTTTTACTCACATTCTTAGGAAATTACTCACTTCTATAAAAAACATAATAACAAGTAGTAAATACATAAATCTTTTAAATTTTACTTGTATTCTTAAGAAATTACTCACTTTATAAAATGATAATAACAAGTAGCAAATACACCAACCTTTTAAGTTTTACTCATATTCTTAATAAATTACTCACTTTATGAAATGATAATAACAAGTGGTAAAAACACAAACCTTTTAAGTTTTACTCACATTCTTAAAAAATTATTCATTTCTATAAGAATCATAATGAATGAGTGGTAAATAAAAAAAATTTTAAAATTTTGCTTGCATTTCTAGAAATTACTCACTTTATAAGAATGATAATAACAAGTAGTAAAAACACAATTTTTTTTAAGTTTTACTCACATTCTTAAAAAATTATTCACTTTCATAAAAATCATAATAAACGAGTAGTAAGTACAAAAATCTTTTAAGTTTTACTCACATTCTTAGGAATTAGTCACTTTATAAAAATAATAATCATGAGTAGTAAAAACACAAACCTTTTAAGTTTTACTAACATTCTTAAGAAATTATTCACTTTATAAAAATGATAATAACAAGTAGTAAAAACACAAACCTTTTAATTTTTATTCGCATTCTGAAGAAATTACTCACTTTATAAAAATTATAATAACGAGTAGTAAAAACACAAATCTTTTAAGTTTTACTTACATTTTTAAGAAATTACTCACTTCTATAAAAACCATAATAGTAGTAAATAGAAAAACCTTTTAAGTTTTACTCCTATTTTAGAAATTACTTATTTTGTAAAAATGATAATATTGAGTAGTAAAAACATAGACTTCTTAAGTTTTCCTCACATTCTTAAAAAATTGCTCGTTTCTATAAAAATCATAATAAAAGAGTAGTAAATATAAAAAAAAAATTAAATTTTACTCACATTCTTATAAACCACTCACTTCTGTAAAAATGACAATAGCGAGTACTAAATACACAAACCTCTTAAGTTTTGATCATATTCTTACAAAATTACTCCTACAAAAATGATAATAATAATGAGTAGTAAATAAAAGGGAAAATTGCAAAAAATTCTCCTAGGATATAGGCAAACCTACACTTGTATCTTCCATGCTTCAAAAACCTACACTTACTCCCATGAAATTTAAGTCTGTTAATGACCGTTAAGACAAAAAAGGAAGAACTCTCTTTTACCCTCCTAACATTCATCCATAGAAACTTTGTGCCACAACTTCTATATCTAACGAGCAACTTCGTCTCTCTCCATCTCCTCTCGCTCCCTTGATCCATTGTCATCCATCACCCCATTGTCAAATTTGTCCTTCAATCTAGAAGAACAACCAAATTTAATCACACTCCGGCATCATTGCCCAAATAGTTGAATACCAAAAAAAAAAAAAAAAGGAAAAGATGTTTTATATTCAGATAGAGAAAATTTTGATAATTGAAAATTTAACTAAGTATCAATGATGTTTTATATTCAGAAAAAAAAAAATTTGATAATTGAAAATTTTAACTAAGTATCAAAATATTACAGAAAATTTCAATTTATTAGAATACAAATACTTTGTTGACTTAATATAGAATCTGAAAAGTTTATGTTTGCAAAGGTGAAAAAAAGTATTCATATTTTGAAATTGAAGGGGGAAATTTCACTTTGTAATAGTCCGATTAGTAACTTTTCTTATTCCCAACTGCCAACGATTTTGCGTAGCACTTTCTGAAGCCCACTATATTGTTGGGTTAAAAAATGTGACCTTATGATACCAAAACTCACATCCTCCCTTAAATATACTTATAAAATGCTTTTGAGTACAAACAAAGGAAGCATATTCACTAGTGCCAGGTCTGTTTTTTTTTGTTGGAAGAAGAGAATTTATTAAAACACAGTCTAAATGCTTCAGTAGTCCCACAACTTTATCTACTTGCACGTGTTAGTCCTTAAAGTTGAACTCATCACGACTAAGTCCTGTAAGTTTCATAAATAAACGACTTAGGCCTGTAAGTTTGCAAGTGTATGTGACTTAGTCCATTCAAGGGGCAGGAACTATCTCATGATGTTAACGGCGTTAAGGGATTGGTGATGTGGATAATGGGTGCTGCTTCATATCGAGAAGAACAGTCAAGGGATTTTGACCTCCAAAAAAACTGTTCAACTATCTAATCTGCGATTAACAAAAGGAGCCCGAACCCGCCATGTCCAGTGAATCAGCGACCTTGAGCTAGGATGTGGACAGGAAATCGTTGGCTAAAGCAGCGGCGAGGATGGCAAGTTACTGCTGTTTGCCCGGCGAAGCAATACACAGTGGGGGAAGGACACCAAGAACGCCGGACGAAGATTTTATGGATGTTCAAAGTATAGGGTAGTAGGAGGAAATGTTAATACACCTTTTTTTTTTTTTTTCTGTATCTCCAATTCCAGAGCTTGCCTTTCTTCTAGTTGCTTTTAAAGTGCAGTGTCTTCTTTTGAAGTTCTTCAGTTTCTACTTGTTATTGACAGTTCAGACTCTCGAATAAATTTCTGGAAATTCAAGCTAATAAACACTAGTATAAGTACAGAACTAAGCATCTTTCGCAGTTCTGGTAGCCTAACATTTTCATCTCCTGTCTTTGTTTCATGTTTGTGTTGTGTAGACGACGTCTTACTTTGTTTCGTTTTTTGGATTGAGGTTTTGTGGTGGTTGTGTATTAATGGCCGTTTTAGGCTAATGAAATGTATCTTTCTAGCGTGGTTTAGCAAATAGTGCTTCATATATCTAATTGAATCAATTTGAATTACTTGGAATGGTATCTTGTTGCTGCAGTGAATTGCTCTGTTATTTCTACTATCTAGTTTGCTGATTCTGCTGTTAGTATTATTAATTGAGATGGATTTTGGTATGTATTTTGCCGGAAGTCGAAATTTAATCATGCATGCATGCACCTTGTATGTATTTTTTGTTATAGCTGTAGTCTCAGAATTATGTTTGTGTGTTGAAGAAATTTATTTGGTCAATTGCTCATCCTTTTACATGTTCCAATATCAAACCATCTCTTCTTTGAGAAACTGAATGCCAACCAACTTGAATAATGGTCCCCCATTGCATTGACTTTCTTCCTGCTCTTTTCCACATAAGCATGCCCCATATCACATCAGCCGTTGAAGTAACGGCACCATCATCCATCCAAATGGGGACTAATTCGCACATTTATCAAACATAGGGGAGTAAGTCGCCATGAGTCAACCTATGAGGACCAATTCATTAGAGTCACCAAACTTAAGGGACCACTAGGGCGTTTAGGCCTTAAAATACTTCAAACAGTAAGTAGTGAGGCCAAGTCTTACAAGCAACAGCACAATCAATGAACCAGCAGTACAGAAGAAGAATCAAAAGAAGACACAATTATGCCAAAACAAAGAGTGTCACAAAGCCAAACTACCAACACAATGCCTATATCAACCAGGCCTTGCCACCATATTTGAACCCCCGATCAGCGGCAGCAAAACAGACAAGTACTAGTCAGCAACTGTAGCAAAACTGTCGACAATACACCACTTCTCACCCCCAGAATAACTGCTATGAAAAAAATCTCTCAATAACGAAAACTAGGATAGTTCATAACCCAAATCTCAGAATCTAAACCCAGCAAATCAGCGGTGCAGGTCATCAGACTCCTTTAACCAAGATGCCTAGCTTCATTGTTTCTTTCCCATGGGATTTTGATGATCCTACCAGCAAAAAATCCCCATAAATGAGCCTTTCTCCTCAAAAACCGAGATCAATCCCAAAGGTCTAATAACCTTCTTTAGAATCCATGAAACTGTATTAAACGAATCACTCTCAATTTTGATTTTTTTTAAAGCAGAAATCACCTTTATCCACAATCATTTGCAATGCCTGCTAGATTGCCAAAAATTCAGCAACGTTTGAATCAACAATTCCTATCAGAACAGCGAATAAAGCCAAAGCACTTCCAAGATGATTTCTCAAGATGCCACCAATTGAACCTGGTCCAGGCTTCCCAACAGCTAACCTATCAACGTTAAAAGATAGCTCATCAACCAAGGGTGGAATCCATTTCTTACTCTTCCCTTCAATAATTTTGCACTTTAAAGCTTCAACAGCAGAAATGTCAACAGAAAATCTAGCAGAGAGGAAAAACGATTTAGCCATAATGCCTTGCACCAATAACCCATCCTTAATTTTTCCAGATCCACCGCATGATAGGCATCGGCTTTACACCTTCAAAACCTGCCTTATTGCGGCCAACCATATTGACCAAGTAGCTGAAAAAAACAATAACATCCAAAAATCCTTGCAAATCAAGCCACAGTCTGCCTCCTTCCACCAAATGAACAGATCAATAATATTCCTTGGCAAAGCCCACGGCAAACTCCAACACCTAATTAGGCTGCACCAAATATTCCAAGAGACAGAGCAATAAATTAAAAGGTGTTCAACACTTTCAATATCCAGTGAACAAAAAGGGCACAAAGAATTTTCAATAGATAACAAATTACGACACAATAGAGCTTCTCTAGTTGGAAGTTTTCGCTGAAGAAGCTGCCAACAAAAAGTAATAATTTTCGGAGGTGCCTTAACCTTCCATATCGAGTGCAGCAGCTCATTCACCGACAATGAAGATGCTTCAACTTGCTGATAACAAGGTTTTGGTCTGAACTTTCTGGCACAATAAAAAATCCACACAATCCCGTCATCCCTTTCAGCCACCGAAATTATTTTATCCAGATGGCTAATAAATGAATTATAAATATGAATTTCCCAGCAAACAACCGTCTCCCTTGCTGGATGTTCCACCTCCAGTTCCCACCATCCCAAAAACCAAAGTCTGAAACTGGTCCACTTTTTTTGACAGCTAAAGCAAAAATCCTGCAAAATTTCACCTTCAAAATAACATTCTCAATCCAGTGGTCCTTCCAAAACCTTGTATTAAGACCATTCCCCACCAAAGATAGAAGTCCTCCCCTTAATGATTCCCCAAAGGAGTCCTCCCTGTAATAAAATTGAATAATTTTTCTCCAAACCTGTGATGAATCCTTCTGGGCATTCCGGAAGTAAACTTGCTTCTGTTTTTCCATACTTAGCATCGATCAATCTCCTCCACAAGGCATCCTTCTTAGTGCCATAGCGCCACAACCATTTGCTCAACAATGCATCATTTTTTATTTTTAGTGAACCAATGCCAAGGCCTCCAAATCGTTTGCTTCTAATAATGGAACTCCAATGAGCCATTTGAAGCCCCAAAAGAAACTTCTTTGAATTTGTTCAAGTTTCTTAAGAACTCCAACCAGGACCTGAAATAAAGACATAAAACAAAGAGGTAACAAGTTTAGAACAGATTTAATAAAGATGACATAAACTGGGGACCTGAAATAAAGACAAAATGAAATCAAAGTGGCTTTCCATTCACAAGGTTTGTCTTTCACACAAGGGTTCAGAAAGGGGAGACATAAACTACTTGAAATTGTTCAAGTTTCATGAGACCTCTGGCCGGGACCTGAAATAAAGACGTAAAATGAAATCAAACTTTCCATTCACAAGGTCTGTCTTTCACACAAGGATTTAGAAAGGGGAGACATTTCACACTAAGCCCCTTACAGCTTCCTGCTCAACATGCTCCACACAACAGACCAGCTTGAGTGGCACAGGTCAAGGCCTCGAAGTGGACATAAGCATATTCCGAGCTTGTACTATCTGTCACAAGCTACTGCTCAAGCCAAAGATTCATATTCATCAAAAAACCAGAAAAACACACAAAGATTCAAGAAGATATACCTGTGCACAATAGCACCTAAATTCGATTAAAGCTCCAAAGGTGACTCACCTACTCCCAGAGGCTCCGTTTCACTACACTTCTATCCTCGACCTTGTGTTCAAGCAAAAGGCTCTAATCCTTTCTCATGCCAACAAACACAAGATTTCCAGCTCGACAAGCTTTAACTTCCTTGGTTTCAACACACTTCAGAAAGAAAACCCCTACACCAGTAATCGCAACTTAGGCAAGTGAAGGATGAATTCACTAACTCAAACCTTTCTTTGATAAGAAGGTTCTCAAGAAAATTAAGAAATTAAGGAAGAATGACAGTGACATAATAAGTCATTCAAGAGTCACTTTGATTTCGCACATTGTGAATGGAAAACCAAATTGAAGGGAGAAATCAAGTCACAGTTCTGGCTTCAGTAAAGTTTACAGTTTTTATAAATACCGAATCACAAGAAGAGAAAGAATCCCCAGAAAGTTTTGATAATCTATCTCTATTCCATTCTCATTTATATCCATGTGGTTAGGGGTCACATACTTCCCCACAGAAACAACCATGCCAGACCTGTCATGCAGTTCAAAGGCACACTGAATTAAACCTATTAGAGGTAAAGTTTGCAACATGGACGCCAAAAGATACCATTTAAATGACACGAAACACAACAACTATCTAGTTCAGTTCCTAAATTTTTAAAATAATTTTAACATGTATTAGTTTCAACAAAGAAACAGACACAGTTAAGGGATTCAAAGGGCACTACAGAATGGATTTTTTCATAGTCAGAAAATACAAAAGAAAATAAGATTAGCATCCAAGGGAAGATCTAGCCAACGTGTGTTCAAATGGACCTTGTCATTAAAAGATCATGATGTTGTACTGCTAAAGTCTTTATCAAAAAAATCTTCACAATTGAATAGGATCCATAGTAGTTTTCTTCTTGATTGTCGAGAACAAATGGATGATGATACATACCTATATATGTGTTCATGTGTGGGTGTTTGGCAAATAAAAAGTTAAAACGTTTTGCAACAGAATGTAGAAGTTCAAACCTTGCCCTAAGTTGTTTCCCCCGGAAGGACTGCTATGCAGTTATCATGAAGAGCAGAATGGACCAGCTTAAAAATCAACAATGGTTGAGCAGCCCAAGGAAGAACCCTAGAGAGAACATATTTCTCTCTAGTATTCTTACATTATAGGTCAACTGAAAATGCGGATGAATGGACCGGTATTCACCACCACTTTCTGATGAATGATTTAGCAAGTTCACATCTTCCCAATAGAAGGTTTGACACCCTGAGTGATGGGGGAAAAATGCTTAGTATATCCATCAACAACCAATTTCATGACACTATAGAAACCAACAATACACCTCAACTCACCTAATGGAAAGGATCCTCTACTATACATTACATAACAGTGAATATCAATTTCTAGGGGGAAGACAAAAGTTCACATTAAATGAAAATTCATATTCAGCAACTCAAGTGCAAAAGCAAAAGTAAGATAATTTCACAACCCTTTTCCTATCACCTCAACCCACATGGCACTTGGCAGGAATCCTACTTGCCTGTCTACAAACACTAAAGACCTGTCACATACTTGGCAGGAATCAGACCTATTAGAGGTATAGTTTGCAACATGGAGGCCAAAGGATACCATTCAAGTTAATGACAGGAAGCACAACAATTATCAAGATCAGTTCCTAAATTTTTAAAACAATTTTAACAAGTATTAGTTTCATCTAAGAAACAGACACGCAGTAAAGGGATTCAAAGCACATTACAGAATTTATTTTTTCATAATCAGAAAAGACAAAAAGAAAATGAGATCAGCATTTAAGGGAAGATCTAGCCAATGCGTGTTTAAATGGACCTTGTCTGTACTGTTAAAGTCTTTATCAAAAAAAAAAAAAAAAAATTCTTTACAACATATTGAATAGGATCCGTAGTAAGTACTTGCCCAAGGTTTAGCCCTGTGTGATGGGGGAAAAAAAGCTTAGTATATCGTTCAAGTATGAATTTCATGAAACCATAGAAACCAAGGATACAGGTATCGTACCCCACGTACTGGAAATGGATCCTCCAGTACATATTACAAAACATTGAAAATGAATTTCTAGGGGGAAGACAAAAATTCACATTGAATGAAAAATCATATTCAGCAACTCAAGTGCAAAAGCAAAAGGAAGAAACTTTCGGATCCCTTCTCCTATCACCTCCACCCCCTTGGCACTAGGCAGAAATCCAACTTGCCTGTCTACAAATTCTAAAGACACTAAAAGGAACCAGATTTTGCTGAAAAATTTATATCCTTATCTATTCATTCAGTACAGTTCCTTTTTGCCTAATTTGAAAGAGTGGAAACCGTTCATGCTTCTCTGATCTGAGACAATTTTGAGGCAACAAGGTGAATTTAAATCATTGCAGAAGAATATAAACCCAATTACATTGTTTTAGGCTCATTAACAGTTCGCAGCTTTGCAAAGCCAAAATAATTGAATCAGGACACGACTCCATTAGGACATAAATGATCAATCAACAACCTTCAAACATGATATTATTGTAATGCATTTGGTAAAAGTAAACCTTAGTCGTACAAGATCCAAGCAGCGAAGCACAAGTGCAAGTCTATAGTACTGTTATTACTAAAGAGAAATTAGTGCACACTGGTTTGATTTTAAAATCTTTGTAACATAAGCGTGCTCCTTTGTTCTGCCACGACATGAAAATGAGCTTTGAAAAAGTTACATATAGAAACTAAGTATGAGAACTACACTGTTCCTTGTCAATTGCTCCTCTGAATGAGAGAAGCTGCTCAGCAAAGCTGGAGCTGGTCGGCAAGGCTTCTATGGCTGATTGGAAACGACTATACCAGATCCAGCTCATGATCGATTTCAGGTCTGGCGCTTTGACTTTGGATGAAGACGATGTCAACAGGTGGAATGACTCGCAGAGCTAGGGAGAGCCAGCGGAGGAGGAGTGAGATGTAGGGGTGGAAGGGATGGATGAGGAGAATGAGGAGATAGAGAGGAAGAAAGAAAGAAGGCGGCAGAAGGACAGCGGCGAGGAGCGAGAGAGCCACCAGAGGGGAGAAATGGCCGGGGAGGAGACGGAGCCTGAAGGAGGCGCTATTATTGGGTGGGGGAGGGACTGAGATTTCGGGGCGGGTGAAGAGTAGAGTGGCCAGCAGAAGGGCGGCTATAAATAAGAGGAAGATAAGAATCAGGCCATGAGAGGTTTGTGATTCCGCAGGAGGTGGAAGAGCAGCGATTGCTGTAGGAATGAGAGAGGGTGTGGAGGATGACAAGAGCTGCAAGATGTTGAATAGGTGAGGCAAAATCACCCTCAAATCCATCTTCATTTTGCTGTTGGTGCCGGAGAGGTGTATCCATCAGCACTTTTATTGAGCTATTTTGTTCGATACAAACGATGTAATGTATAATGTATTACATCGTTTGTATCGAACAAAATGAGCAGCTTAATAAAAGTGATTTGAGGACCCGACGCGGTGAGCGTGGACTTTCAATTCCGTTGAATAGTATGCAACAAAACGGTTTCGTTTTATTTAGTTAGAAACAATATGCAACAGAACGACTTCGTTTTATTTGGTTAGTGGTTTTATGGGGAGTCCAACCGAGAAAAATCAGTCTGCTTCATTTTATTTGATTTATAGGCTTTACGGGGTGTATGGAGGCCGCGTATTGTGATGGTTTATATGATTATTGCATAAATTTATGGAAAGACGTAGAGATTTGATATAATAAAAAAATATGTTTTCAAGTTTCAGCCCTCGTAATTTTTGAAGAAAATAATGTTCACACCTTACTAGGTAGAGGTTGGAGTAAAAATGTTACTACAAAAAATATAAGAGAAACAAATTATGGTTACCAATATTTTGTTATAGAAAATAATAAAAAATGACAAAAAAATTAGAGACAAAAAAAAAACAAATGGAGAGGTTTGGTAAACCGCACATTGTAATGAATATTTTTTGTAATAAATTTTAATAATAACAGTGCGAAACAAAACACATTACGTGCTTCGAAACAATAATGATAGAGATAATTATTAAAGCTCCATTTTAGAAAACAACAATAAAGAAAATCAATAAAAAAAAGTTAGGATCAAGACAAAAAAAATGAAAAAAATTTTAGGCATTAAGGATTTAACAATTGACTTAATGAAGATAAAAATGGTTTAACTAAAAAAATAAATAAATTTTAACTAAAAAATAAAAATTATGATCACCAATGTCTTACTTTAGAAGATAGTACATAAAAAATAACAAAAAGAAAAACTTGGGGACCAAGAGAACAAATAAGAGACTTAATTGAATAGTTATAAAATTTAGTTGGGGTGTTCATCCAACCCGCTTAACCCGCAAAACCGTACAAACCGAACGGAATGAACCCGTTGATTATGCGGGTTTATGCTGGTTATGGTGCAGTTTGGGTTTTAAAAACTAAAAACCGATATATATGCAGTGTGGTTCGGGTTTTTATTTTGAAACCTAGTAAAACTGGATTGAACCTGCCCCCCTACTAACTTAGTAGAAACTTTAAGCCCATTAGCCCATCCCCTTTTCTAGTCTAAGCCTAAGTTCAGCCTAGTTATATTAGGTCTAGGCCTCCCCTATTAAGTGCTGGCTATTGCCGCACGATCTGCCCAGCTACCCTTCTATAATTCCATTATCGCATTCTCAGAATCTTAGCCTCCAGGCCCTCCACGCCTCTGCCGCACACCCCATGTCAATGTTGCACGCCCTTGCCCTTTGTTTACTTTGTCTCAGTCTCACATATACTCTTTCAGCTTCTGACTCTTTCACTCTCAAGTTGCAACCTTTCTCAACCTGACCTTTCCTCTCTCAATCTCGTGTGGAGGCACCGGCACTCGTAGTCGTAGGTCGCAGCCTCATATCTTTCGGGTTTCGGCCTCTCTTCTCTTCCTCTTGTAACAGCTGCAAAGTGGAAGTTTTTCTAAAGGTTCATCCTATTAAATACCCATTTCATGAAAATAATCGATTTTATTTGGATTTTTTTGGGTATTTGAATTAACTCTTCTGGAAACAACTTAAGGTTGCTCAATTTATTTTGATTGATGTTGTTTGATCACTGTTTGCTTGATCTGTGTTTTTTACTAGTGCCACTTGAACATTTTTTAGCTAATCAAATCTAAGTCTAATATAAGGATTTGGCAATGAGCCATGCCACTTGTCTATGCTCTTCCCATTTTCATGCTCATACTCATTCTCAGCTGCAAGACGGAAACAAATAAGCGAAGAAAAAGGAGAGCCAATTGATCAAATGAGACGAATTGGATAGATTTGGGTAAAAGTAAACAAATCAGACTATTTTGTGTTTGTAATGTTCTAAAGTACGTAATTGTTGATGTTTTATAAAACTATTTAGTTTTCAAAATAATATATTAACATTAAAACAAGTGTTGTGAAGTAGCTTAAATTGTTTTACAAGATAGAAAAGATAAACCGGTTAAACCGAACCGCATTTTATGCGGTTTGGTTTCCAATTAGAGTTTGTGGTAAACGATGCGGTTTGGTTTTATAATATGTAAACCGGTCACATATATGGTACGGTTTGGGTTTATGGTGAAACTGGTCAAAACCGTACCGCGAACACCCCTAAAATTTAGGGACTAAAATGTAACACGGACATAACTAAGGTCCAGAAAAGAAAATGTTAAAAAGTTGGGGAATGAAATTGTATTTTAACAAAAAAAAAATGTGAGACAGACGGAAAATCAAAAAAATTGCAACGTAGGCCCTCAGAAAGGTAGATGCCTTATGAAATGAGATAAAACTTTAAAAAAAAAAAAAGAGCAAATTACACCCTAAAAAAAGCAAAAAAAAAAAAAGTTGAAAGCAATAATTAAAAAAAATTTATTGAACCATAACCTAAAACCAACCGGACTTAACCAGCTCAAAATCAAGTTACTGTTCATCCAATAGTATCAATGTTCATCTTTAGAATATAAAACTAAAAAAAAAGCAAATCACATCCTAAAAAAAACTGTTAAACTGTGACCCAAAACCAACTGGACTCAACCAACCCGAAATTAAGTTACTATTCACCCAACAGTGCTAATGTTAATCTTTAGAATATAATAGTAATTTGTGGTCTATCTTCACAGTTTATTGTTGCCCAAAACTGATATTTGGCTAGAATAAATCAACCGATCTGAGCCAAACAAATCCCCCCTCTAATTCAATTTCTAATTTCTGTTCCAATTGATTCCCTTTTCAATCTATGTTTTTCTTATGCTGTTACAAATGCTAATCGGCTTTGTACTTACTGTCTCCGGTGTCCCCCTCGTCGAGCCGCCGTCTTCCATATCTGAGCCGCTCATTGCTATCTTTTGGTATCGTTCATGAACAATATGCATTTTTTTGGGGCCTCAGTTTGCAGCCCTTGAGGCTTGCTTGCCTTTATGATGGGCCTTTTGTTGTAGTTCTGCCGTTGGAGCCCATGAATGCCGCAAGAGCGAAACTAGTGTCATTTGATGGTACAGGGGTCTTAGATTTTGTTCGTCGTTTTTACTAAAGGTGATCATTATCTGGGCCAACCTAAAAAAACCGGAAAAAATAAAAATTTTGGAAATTCTGTTCGGATAAGTCGGTTATTCGATTTGGTTTTAGTGAAAACAGAAATAAGTTTTATTTGGTTTCAGTTGCCGAATTTATATTTCTTTCAAATTTTATATGTTGGGTCAATAATACTAGGCCTAAATACACTACTCACACTCATTTATTGGACCTAAATATACTATTCACTAATATTGCACCTAAATGACTAAAATCCAAAATACACAGCTACTCACTCACTCTCACACACGACACACAATGGACACACACAGGTAGGGATGATATTGATCCGAACAGAGCCTGAACAGGCAAGGTTCGAGCTCGGCTCATTTCAAGTTGGGATGGGCTCGAGTTCTAGCTCGAGCTCAACGAGCTTCCTAACTAAGGCTGGAGCTTAGCTTGTAGGTGGTTCAGGGGAGGCTTGTGAGCTTGATAGGCTTGAATCACCGGCACCAAATCTGAGCCAACCTCTCAACTCGCCGCCCGAACTTGTTACGCCCCATCATCATATCCAAAATTTCTTCACAGCACAGATTGTCACCCTAAAGCAACAACGCCTTCTTCATCATCCCTTGCGGCCTCTCCACGATCACATTGACAGATGTTCTCAAAACCCCTTTCAACGTTCGCCATGGATGAATGGCAGTTGGATGATTGTTGCAGAGAACCAATGGCCGATCCTTCATGAACCATACAAGGAAGTCCTCCCCTAACATCTCAACCTCTGATTCCTTCTCAATCTCTCGCTCACCGCCTCATCTCATCGGAGGTTTCTACCATAGAGTGGGTGGGCGCACGTGTGTGGTTGGTGTCCAGTCAAGGGTGGTGGATGAGTTAATGAGATGCAAGTGAGGCGATTGACAAGTAGATTTGAAGTTAAAATTTGACTCTAGATGAAAGTGGGTAGGGGTAGAGGAATCAAGAAATTGAATTGGATTGGACTGGTTAGTGGGTTAATAGAGGTCTTGGTCAATGGGTCAGTGAAGGTGGAGCCATGGGCTTAATAAAAATTATTTAGGAAATATAATAAGATTATTTATTATATTAATATAATAATAAGCTCGTTAGGCTTGATAAGAGTTTGAGCCCAAATATACCAGGTTTGAAATTCGATTTGTTAAGAGTTCGAATATAAAATGAAGTTCGAGTTCAAGCTCGAGGCTCAATAAGCTCGGCTCGATAACGAGAAAAATGAACTTAAGCTCGAACAGCTCGAAAAAGCTTGATTCGTTTACCACCCCTACACATGGGACATACCTACACAACAAACAAACTAGAGTCACCAGAGGCACACAACCCCAGCCCTATGGCACCCTTGGCTCACCTTGCATCCCTCTTTTTTCTGTCTCTGACTCTCCATTTGCAATCGAGAATCGACAGCGGTGGCACTCTTTTAGTCTCACCTGTGTCTCGCAGCCCCTGCTTCTTAGTTGAACTCCAGCCTTGTCAGTCGTCTCGTCTCAAGTGATGGCTTTTTGTTTTGTCGCGGCCCCTACTTTCAGCTGAACTCCTCACTCCTCACTCTAGCACCCTCTTTTTCTCGACTTTCTCACACCATAAGCTTTTCTCTTTCCATTATTTATATATTTTTTTGGTTAATTTAGTTTCACCCGAACCAAACTGAAATATTTTTGTTTAGTTTGAGTTTGGTCCCAAAACAATATTTCAAGCTATTTAGCTTGTAGCCATAAAAAATTAAAAACCGAACAAACCAACTTATTCGATTCGGTTTAAACCGAACAAATTGAATAAGTGCCCTATTTTTTACCATTGACATTATTTTTTCCCCATGCCTCCTTCTTTTACCCCTTTACAAATTCCCTTTCTTCCATTTTGGCCTTAAACTATTCCATCTAACGATCAAACCTTGAAAGACAATATGAAGGCAATGGTGGGGTTGACAAATCTACAAGTTTAGATACTGCAGTTGCCAAAGATAAAAAATACAAGCAATTTCTCCAATTTTTGTCCTTTTTGTCATTTTTTTCCTTAAATTTTTTTTAGTCACTAAGTTATTGATCTTTTTCATTTCAGTCCCTAAATTTTATCCATTTTCCATCTTGATTATTCTTCCCCCTTTTTATTTTTTTTTATTATTTTTTTTTACATTTATTGAATCAATGTTAAACCCTTTTTACCTATACTATTTCCATTTGTTTTATTAGTCCCAAAAACTTTACTTTGTCTTTTGTGTCAATACTTAAACATCACTTTTTGTAGGAAGGTTATTTATATCTTCTAAGAAAAAAATTCTATGTTAAACCCTTACTACCTATAGTATTTCCATTTGCTCTATTAGTCCCAAGACTTTACTTTGCCTTTTGTGTTAATATTTAAACATAACTTTTTGTAGGAAAATTATTATTACTTTTTGTAGGAAGGTTATTCCTATCTTCTATGAAAAAACTTCAGTTACTATGATTTGTCTAATTTTGGCCCTGACATGAAGTGATCCGAGACTTTGCTTGGAGTTTTCAATTTAAACGCCTAATTTGTACTATTTTTATTATTTTTTTTGGCAATGGTTAAATACCATTTTTAATTGCTAACAAAACCTACTATTTACCCAATTACCTTATTAATCATAAAATTTATTACAAAGAGATTAGACATTGATTTTACGTTAACTCTAAATCTCAGTCTTTTTGTTTTATGGAACTTTTTTCCATGAATGGTTAAATCCAGTTTTAATTGTTAGGACTCTAATTTTTTCCCTTTTCATCCTCAAATTTATTATTTAATAATTATTTTTCTATGTTTATATAAAATGTTGTCACAAATTGAATTGTCGCAATGCATAGGGCATATGAACCTCATCTATATATATACATAAAAGTGGAAGTAACGCAGAGGTGGCGACATGTGGCATTGGGGCGGCGCTATAAATATTCAAGAGGGGTAATTGCCCCAACTCATTTTTTGGAAAACTACACATATTATGTATAAGTTTCAATAATTGAACATTTTGACCCCATAATTTTTTTAAAATATTTATATTTTCCCCTACAATTTTTAATATATAATTCTTGTCTGCACGTAAAAAAATTTCTGGCTCTACTCATGTGTGACATGTTCCCTAGGGTTGAATGCTAGTTTGAGTGCTCTTGCATTTTTCTTTCTTTCATTTTTGGGAATGTAGTTTCCAATGTTGCATGTGTGTTACCCACTCCGGGGTAGTCCAATTATGGTGCCAAAATTGTGCATTTAGACTCCCAAGATTGTTAATATTCTATAGGCCATCAGAACACTACCCTTAGTGTGTATACCCAAGTGGCCCTCTTGGGCACTATGTAAACACATGCATATTGGTCCAACCATCACATACATATTCATATTTTATGCACACTATGGCAGCAAAGAAAGAAAATACTAGCAGAAGTCTTAATGTTGGCTACCACACATTAGGCAATCTTGTTAAGTTCTAGTGACCAGCCACTGCACCCGTAACTTCCACTAATAAACTATATCATTCTAGCCAAGTACCCCTATTTTATTTGCTCCATTATCAAGTAAAGACTTAGAGCAAACCAAGGAATTTTGTTTTACATCAATAGCCCACCTATGGACCAAGTTATGGATTTTTTAAGTTGGTTACAAAATTCTGACCAAATGAACAGTAACTTAGCCAACTTTACAACATCATATCTTTGGTTACGGGGCTCCAAATTTAGAAATTCCAAATTCCAATTCAAGCTCTAGATGTTATCTAGATATGGTCAAAATTTCATACCAAGATTTCTTCTATATAGGGAGATATATAACTTTAAGTATAGAGACAAAATTTTGGTCACTTTATGACCATTTTGCCCATACAAAATTTCATAAGTGTGCAAACACTTTATTCATAAAGGGAAAACCCTCCAAAGCTATCCCATATATGTCCATTATATATAGGAATTACATTCCCTTTCTTTTAACAACTTTATGTCGCCAAAACAGAATTTACAAGTAAGCAGCCATCATTCACACTTAGGTAGCTTTGCACCACATCACTTACATAGCCAAAACATTACTCAAATGTTCACACATTTGTCTCATTTTACATACACTACATGTACATGCATACATACACTACAATATGGTCTTAACTCAGCTAAATACACACCTTATGTTACAGGAGTGCCTGAGACACAATAGACTCTAAAAACAGGAAGTTGGACAGCTGTTACACAACACAATAAGTACTACCATTAAAAATACCAAATGTACTCCTAAAATCACCAAACTTTTCAGATCACAACTAGACATATGGAAGTTTAAGTACCTAAAATTTCAGATCAAAACTCAAACCACAAATGTCAGTTTGAATGAGATCTTTCTGCTGGACCTGAAATGACAGAATTAAGGGGAGTAAGTTTCATTGAGAAACTTAGTAAGGGTAGCACTTGGATTCAATAGGCAATATAACCATCATTAAAACTTGCATCCAAAGACACTAAAACACAAAAAACATAATGCATATATACAAGATATAGCAACCAAATGCAGCAGCCATTCACAACCAACAAACACATGAAATGCAGCAGAAACAATAACCATAGGTTAGTCCAGAAATCATGAAATAAACATAAATAACTCACTATGGCAGCCCTCCACAAACTAATACTTGGTCTTAGGAAGATTTTAACACTAGTTAGTACTAACTTTGGGCTCTAGAAACCCTTATTTCACTGCCATCTTTGTGCACTTGACAATAGGTCACAAAACCTTTAATAAGTGCACTTCCTTCACTAAGCTTGGTTCATCAAGCTCATGGTTCTCTTTCAAGCTTAGCCCTAGCTCCATGGATGTTTGAAAATTGTATAGAATAGTCCATGAGAGCAAGAGAACCCTTACCAAAGTGGGTAGGCTGAAAATCAAGCTTGATCATTGAAGCATCCAAGCAATAGCTCTAGTTTGCCTCCAATTGCTTACTTTTGCCTTCAATTTCAATCAATTGCAAGTTTGAAGGTGTGGTGGCTATGGAGGAAGTGTGGCTGTGTTTTTGGGCTGGAGGAGGATGAAAATGAGATAGGGATAAGTGATTTGGCCACTTAAATGGCCTTAAATGAGCTTGAGGGCACAAAATACACTTAAACAAGCTTAACCTTGCTTTATGTTATTTTCCTTCTCATTAATTATGATTTCTTTGTCTTAAACTCATTGGTACACATGTGCCCAACATTTTTTACTATTTATGAAGTCTTGGCTGCCTCCCCCATGATGGGATAATTCCACAATTCCACCATTTGACTTAAGTCAAAAGCTTGAACACCTTAAGGCTTACACTTGGACATTTAGGTCATTATTGCCTTTAGTGTTTCCTTTGTCCAAACTTGTCTTCCATGAGCAATTTGGTCCTCCAATAGTTCTTTCATGCCATCCATATCCTTCCCATAACTCTTCAAGTCTCTTTCTTGAGAGTTTTGTAATTGAGTATCCGAATTTCTAAAACCTTACAAAAAAGTCCATAGGTTGCTTGACAAACAAGCAATCTTTAAAGCTTTTCTTGAGGGCCAAGTTACCAACTTGAAACACTTTTAAGGAGGTATTGATCATGTCTTTTACCCCCCACACTTTAATCACTATGGTGAGAATTACACAATATAATGGTTTTTTAGCCATTATGACACACTTGTAATTCTCCCATTTTTGTGTGGTGGTAACAATGTGTCTAAGTGTTATAGGTTTGACACATGGAGGTGGGTCCACGCCTTAATATTAGGCGTAGGTTTACATTTTTTTGGTTGTATGAATTTAATCCCCTGGGAATTTGGAACAGGCTATTACATTCTCTAGGTTAAGATTTGTTTTTCGTTGGTGTTTGGGATTTGTGTTCCCACGAGTGTGTCAATGCATGTCACTTCAGTATTTCTGTTAATTCCACATGTTTAGTTGTGTCTAGATGGGTGATTTGCTTTGGTCTTAGTTGAATATAGGGAAAAGTTGAAGACTAAGATGAGCCTAATAATTTCATTATATGATTAAAGACATTGTTGGGTCTTCTTTAGTTGTCATAGTTGTGTGGAAGTCATCAATTCTTACAAGATTATGGATTTCATCCTGCAATGGGTACCTCTATATATTGCTTGCCCACAGAATGAAGGAATAAAGTTGACAAGTGTCCACCGTTGTTGACTAATGAGGGTCATCTTTATACACGTACTCAATTTTCTTACACACTCACCCTTTTCATATATCCTGATCCAACCAAAGTTGGGAAATCACACAAAAATTATCTTAACATAGAATAAGAATACTAGAATAGAAAAATTAAATTGGGTTTTGGTTGTAGGACTGAGTTGGAAGAATCTAGAGAGAGAAAATGGTCCATGCAGGAGAAATGTTGTAGCCTTTCTATTTTTCCTCAACTTGATCTTACATTGCATCATGTTAGGATTTGCTACCTGGTGCCTTAATCAGTTCATCAATGGCCAACCACTTAAGTGAGAACAACCACTGTGAATTATCCAACCTTGAAATTGATTGAACAAATCAAGCTTTATAATTTCTGTGAAATGTGTGTGTAGCAACATGTTTTTTTTAGGAGTCGTCACCAATCAGTTTCACCTAGGTCGATTGGTACTTGTTATGATCAACGAGAGATTCTAAAATCAAGAGTCGGTTATGCTAAAATAACCTTATTATAGTGCCCGAAAATTGGCACCATGGGGTTCAGTTTTATCTTTTCCTAAATTTTATATCTTGCTTAATCTTTGGTGAAAATAATTTAAATGAATTGTATTTAATTATGCTTGATTTTTAATTTAATTCCAAATAGTGAATCTTACCAAATTAATCAGATATGGAATCTTATATATCCTTGAAATATCGAGACTTTACCAAATCTACGAGGAATTTGAAAGGAACATCCTGTTCAAAATAGTGAGTCTTATCAGACCAATCAGATTTGAATGATAATCCATCTTGGGATTTTATCAAATCCACCAAGAACGAAACTCAAAGATTTATCACCTAGGTTAAAAAAAGTGGCAGATTAGAATATTTGAAGATTTGGATTACTAGCCTAAAATTATAATTTTGTGGGTTGTGGATTTTTAGAATGTGTTATGAGAATTAAATTATTCTAAAAAAAGGGAGAAGGAAATAAATAAACAAATAAACATCCTAATTAATCAAGAAATAAATAAATAAACAGAAAAAAATCCTAACTTATATTTCTATGTGAGTTCAAAAGTTAAATTTGATACATTGCTAAACAAACCAATAAACAAATGATGAACAAACAATCAAAACGCTTGCTGTCAGTGGCTTCTTTGCGAAATATAAAAAAAGTTAGTGACTTAGATGGACAGAAACGAGAAGATTGAAGGTCAATGCCGGTTATACCAAAAGAGATGAGGTTGACGGAATTGGATCTGTACCACAACGGGCTGGGCGCGGGTTCGATCAGAGCTCCTTTGTTTCGCATGAAGACGGAGCAAATGGTGGCTTGGGGCTTGATGGCGAGGCGTTAGAGATGGCAACGAGGACTACCGGTGGTGATGACGGCGACAACCAGCAATGGGGGACTATTTTTTTGCGAACATGCGACGACGATTTAGCTGAATTAATGGACCTTTCCTCTTCTTCGGCCTAGTGTGTATGGCGACAACATGGGAGACACTAGGGTCGATGGTGCGGCACGAGGCGACGACTACAGTGGACAAGGCCCTCTGCAGTGGCTGGTAGCTAGAAGGGCCGAGGGTAGTGGGAAAACTTTCAAGGTGTGATGGGCCTTCTAGTTCTAGGGATGGTAACGGCAGGCCGAAGAGTTTAGGATTCCTGGGGAGATGGGTAGCAAGGCAGGGGCTAAGGTTTCTGCCAGTTTCTTAGCTTTTTATCCTTGTTTTCCTTGAATAAATGACCCCTATTTATAGTGCCAGTGTCATGAAAGTGTTAACAACTAAATTTGAGATTAAATCTTATAAAAAATTAACAACTAATTCGTTAACTTAAGTCTACTTAATTTGAAATGATTTATTTTTATTCTTATATTTTTTATTTGATACTAATTTTATTTAAAAGTCAATATTAGGTAGATATAATAATCCATTGAAAAATAATTTTTATAATCTTATTAATTTTTTATGAATTTTCTAGTTTTAGGCATTAAAAAGGAAAATTTCATTAAAATTTCATAATATCATAAAAATTTACTTTCAAATGGATTATTACATTTACATAATATTAGCTTTTAAATGAAATTAGTTTCAGATAAAAATGATGTAAAAATAAAAATAAGTCATTTTAAATTAAGTTGACTTAAGTTAAAATAAATTAGCTGCAAGATTTCAGAGGTTTAAATCAACTAGGACGCAATCTGGTCAAAATACCAATCCAAGTCCACAAAAACTCTTAAGCTAATGATTTGGTTCCCATTTTTATGCGAAGTTGCAATATGACGCAACTCTTGGAGGATTTGTTAAACTAGCTTAAAGCTTTGTAAAACTAACCAGATTTTCCCAGAATTTCATATACTCAGCCAGTTTTGGTTCAAATTCTCTAAAATTGACAGATTTACCTCAAGCTTTCCAATTTTGTCAAGAATTTTCTAAAAACTCTCGGTTTCCACCCAAATTTTCCCTTTTGCCTAAATTAACCCTACAAAACCTTTAGGACCCCAAATTAGAACCGAAACAAAATTAATTCCTATTTTGACACTAAATGACCATAATAAATGCCTAAATTTTTATAACACGAATAGCAAATGTTAGCTAAGTGTGACTAGACCAACTAACCCTAAAATGACAAAAATGACCCAAATATCCTAAAAATTGACCAAACTGCCTCTAAAAAATAAAAATGACCCCCAAACTAATTTTTCCTAATCTAGAACTAAATAAAAATTAGTGCTTAGATAAAATTGGGTGTCAACAGTGTGGAAGTGAAGAGGTAAAGGAAATTTCTCTAATGATCGAATCATTTGGAAAGTTGAAAAAGACAGATGAGCAAAGCAAGGGAGAAAAAGCAAGGCATCACTTGCGATGTCGTCCCTAACAGGAAGCCATGATTAGTTTTATTCGAGACAGAGTCTGTTGGAGCCACGGATAAGCAGTATGTTATACAAATGTTGTCATATTTTGTCATTTTATAGCGTAGTATACCGTGGTATTTCTCATACTGCTCACTTTTTACATATATTTCATCCGAAAACTATGGTATATTGCAAATACTATGAGGTACGTACTGCGGTTTTTTATTTTTCATGGATGTGTATGAGATTTTTTGTGTTATTTGATATCAAAATATCATAAATATATAAAATATTAAAATATAATTAATACACATATCATAAAATAAATATTTTCTTTGATTCTTTTGGTTTCTTTTCTTAATTAATATAAAAATTTAATGGTTACTTTGAGCCACCAAGGAATTCAATGTGGTATTAGAAAATTTATTGTCATTATTAAAGTATTTTTTTTCTCTTATATCAATAAATTAGTTTCTTTTTTAGCATTATTTATTTTTCTCTATATATATAACATTTTTTTATGTTTTTTGTATTAAAAAATATCTTCTATCACATATATTTTATTTATATTTGAAAAATTATAATGAGAAAAATTAGAATACATATAAAATGTGCAAAAACATTATTAAATTTATATCATCTTAAAATAATATTCTAATATTTATTTTTTTATAAAAATGATAACTTTATTCGTTGCAATATATAGCTTAAAAATTTGGGGTGCAATATACTTAGTGGTAACAGTATTTAACACCTTGATTGGAGCCAATAAGTATCGAGCTTGTTGTGGAGAAGATGAACACTATTTTTTATTTTTTTTTTCTTCACCTTTGAATTGATAGTGTTAATTTTAATTAATTATAGTTTAATGAAATGATTTTTTTCTGTTTCTTTTATGGCATGGGGTGGTATAAAAATATGCTATTAACTCTTCTTTTTATATTTGTAGACATCAAAATTTAATTGGGTTAAAATATATTAAACTCAATTTAAATTGTCTAGCCCAGCTCAGCATTGATGCCCAAAATTAAAAATCTATCAATTTTGAAAAACTACAAATTCAAGAAACTCAATTTTTGGAGCTCAAAAGTATACAACCAGAGGCCCCGAATGAAGACTCATTATCTCATCTTAGCCAAAGCCCAGTTTGGGAAATTAGGCCTCAAAGTCTAAAATGACTAAAACCCATCATTCAGCTCAAATATTCTAGAATGTTTCATTAATTATCCTTTCAAATTATATAAATTGGATGATTAAAAAAAGATATAATTATCATATTTATTTTTTCCCAAGATAAATGTAAAAGATAAATATATGATAATTATCACATGTGGCTTTCTTGAACCAAACCATGTCCTTTCTATACCTATAAATAGGTCTCCAAGGCCAAAGGGAAGGAGGGAAGGGAAGAAATTGAAGAAGCAAAAAATTAGAAAAGAAGAAAAATATCTCCACAATAAGCTCTCTCCAGCTCTTTAAACCGATCAAGCACAAACGCCAGGCGAAAGGAGAAATCAAGTCCAAAGAAAATCAAATCCCAGTTTCAAGCCCAGATTTGAAGAATGCAGTGAGGAACGCAAAGAACGCGAGACGGTGCTTCATCAAGTTCAAGTTCAAATCCGACGGAAGCGGCGAGGAACGCGGGATAGCGTTGTATCAAGTTCAAGTCCAGATCCAGTGGAAGTGGCAAGAAACATGAAGGATTCATTTTTGTGCTGCATCAAGTCAAACTCCAAGGAAAGTTACAAGATAGCGGTGGACATTACCCGAAGCCCCCAAGTCCAAGGAGTACAACAGAAAATCTCAAACTGAAAGAAACGGCAGGGACCTCGATTCTTGTTTGTGCAAGACAAAATCTGGAGTCCATGTTCATAAAGAAGCCGCTCGCGTCTCCACCAAAAGCTCAAAGTGGTAATCAGAGGATTGTACACATGAGAAGTACGCTAGAGAGTCGATCCCCCAAAATCTCTGTTTAAATTTGAATATTGTAATTTGTGCTGCAATTAATTTTAGGTGTAATTTTTACACGTGAAATTTGTGTGAACAAATTTTTGGCGACTCTATTGGGGACATTATCTACCTTTAATCTCTTGCATTGAGGAAGCTTCGAAGAAACTCAAGTAAAGATCATGGAAGCCCGAAGTGCTGCTGTCAAGACCGAGAAATCTACGGCAAAGAAAAAAGAAGTCACACTGGTCATTTGTGCAAAAGCTTGTGCTCAAGGATCTCAATTAATGTCTCCGTTAAAGCAATTTTATTGCAAAAGCAAGAAAGAAATAGTTGCTGTAAAGAAGCAAGCAGTTCAACCAACAAAAGGGAGATCTAATCCTTCAAGCCACTCCAACAACTCAAGTAGGAACAAGGAAGCAGAAGTTTCTGTCAAGAAGGTAAGGGCTCGCCCATCTTCCAAGACATCAATGAAGAAGGCCACCACAAGTGAAGAATCTAAAATTGGATTCGTAACTTTCCCAAAGAAAATGTAGGCATATTATTCCTCATCCTCGGAGTTGAAGTTACCAGCCTTGGTAGCAAATTCTGGAAATTTTGAAGATCGTCTCGAACAAATGACATTTTCTATTAAAAGGTTGACGACCAAACTTGAAGAGAAAGATGCCCAGATTGCATTGTTGATGAGTAAACTAGAAGCTCAACATTTTCCCGAGGAAACAACTATAAGTGGTACAAAGCAAGCTATTGATCCTATTGCTAAAAAGCTCGAGAATATGGAAAAATGGCAAAAGCAAAGTCAATATGATCGTACGGTCCTACAAAGTACTTTGAATGAAACAGCCCAAAGGTCTGTGGCCTCATTGCCTGTGTAGCAACTGCAACACATGATCATGGATACCATTTGAGCTCAATCAATAGTGGCTCCACAATCATCCTTAGTGTATCCAAAGCCATACTCAAGGAGAATCAATGAGCTAAGGATGTTGTTGGGCTATCAACCACCAAAATTCCAACAAATTGATGGCAAGGGAAACCCAAAGCAACATGTAGCTTACTTCATTGAAACCTACAACAACGTTAGGACCTATGGTGATCTTATAGTTAAACAATTTATTTGATCATTGAAAGAAGCTTCTTTTGATTGGTACACAAATATCCCTGCTGGATTTATTGATGGATGAGACCAACTTAAAAGAGAGTTCTTGTTGCGCTTTTGTAGCACGAGAAGGATGGTCAGCCTCCCGGAGCTGGAAGTAATTAAACAAAGGAAGGACGAGCCAGTGACAGAATACATAGAATGATGGAAAGCCAACATCCTCAACTGCAAAGAGCGGATAACTGAAGCATCTTCTATCGGTATGTGTGCGCAAGGGATGCACTGGGGAATACTCTATAGCTTGAAGGGAAACATGCCACACTCGTTTAAAGAACTCGCAACAAGGGCTCACGACATGGAGATCCACATTGCAAGGCATAAAAGCTATGTTCCAAACAGTTCCTTTCAAAAGAGAGATGGCAAGAAAGACAAAGAAGAAAAGATTGTGAAGGCAAAGGAAACCAGGGCTGTAGCTACTACTCTAGCGAAGATCTCCAAAGAGAGCTCAAGTCTTGATACTAAATTTGTGAAGGGCCAACCGGATGTAAAGAAAAGATTGACACTTAAGCAGCTTGAAGCAAAGCAATACCCATTTGTAGTTCGGATGTGCCGACAATCTTGGACCAGTTGCTAGAAAGGAACTTGATAGAACTGCCAAACCCAAAGAGATCGGAAGGGGTTGGAATAGTGGACGGACCCCAAGTATTACCGATTCCACTGTCTCGTTGGCCATCCTATCGAGAAATGCTTTTTGTTGAAGGATCTCATAGCCTGCATGGAAAAGGAAAGACATATCAAATTCGATGATTTGAAGGAACCATTGGTTGCCAATGTTGCCGAGATATGCTTTGGAGCAACTTCCCTGAAGTTCGTAGAAAAACTTAAGGATGAAGTCAAGATCTTTACTCAAGACTTTATAGAGAAGGAAAATACAGTTGAAGTACTCACATGTGGTCAAAAAGATGTTGTCTAGTGTAATTTGAGGTCGATGGCGAGGTAATAGCTATCTATGCATACCCTAAAATACCAAAATACTCTAAAGACCCAATGCCCCAAGCTTCTATGAAGTCATGGTTGATGACTTAAATACATGAGAGTCCTCCATCTGAGTCAAAAGGTGAAATTGGTGATGGATGGTCAACGTTCATAAGTAAGAAAGAAAAGTATGCTTGGACAAGAAGGGTAAGTATCTCAAGTCCTTAAAGAATGTTCAATCCGATGAGCTACCAAATGGAAAAGCCAACCGGGTGGGGAGATTTGCTAAGTTCTAGTTCATCAGATGAGCAAGATGGTGAATGGATAATGGTGAGAGGCCGAAGACGAATAAGGAATCCACCACCACATTATCCCTTGCTAGAAGCTCCAAAAGACAAAAAGCTGGAAGGGTTAAATAGGCGTAACCCTACAAGAGTGTATCCTCAAATGCCTAGGAAAGTTCAGAAACCACTACATCCAATAAATGTAGAATTACCACAGGTGGTTAGGAGGTTCGTGACACTGCTTGACTATTTCCCAAAGTCATACTTTATAAAACATAATGTGGAGGTAAACATTATAGGCATTCACGGAGATAGCAAATCAAGTTGTAGCCAAAAAGGACCCGGCAAAGTAAGCATTAGATATGAAGTCGATGTGGTAAAGGTTAGCATCATCTCCAAACTCAAAGATCTCCCTGCAACCTTGACCATGAATGAGATCCTCAAGCTACCGCAAGATGTTCGGCTAGCCTTGCTTCGAGTGATCATTGACCTAGGAGCTTATGAAGGAAATATGTTTCACAAAAAGTCAAATGATAAGTGTGTCACCTGCATGGCTACAATCTCTTTTGATTGGGTTATTGTCGACATAATTGACCTTTTTATGTAAGCGGATATATTCACGAACATTGGAATGGAAGGATTTTAGTTGATGGTGGCTTCGCTATGAATATCATGCCTTTCGAACCATGCAGAAGGTCGGGCTATCCGTAAAGGATCTTTCAAGTAACAAGTTGATCATCCAAGGTTTCAACCAAAAGGAGCAATGCTTTATAGGGAAAATTCGGCTTATAATGGAGATAAAAGATTTGAAGACCTCCGCTTTGTTCCACGTTATTGATGCAAATACTTCATATGACTTGCTGCTCAGGTGTACTTGGATGCATGAAAATGAAGTTGTACCATCAACTTGGCACCAATGCTTCAAGTATGTTGATAGTGATGGAAGCATCGAGCGTGTCGTGGTAGAAACTGCCCTTTTTGATATCGAGGAAACTCATTTTGCCGATGCTAAGTTCTACCTGGAGGACTGCCAAGGTACGAAGCCCAAGGCTTTCTCCATAATGCTCCCTAAAGCAAATAGCACCAAAGGGAACATCCCTGCCTCGACCAGCAAACCTCACTTTTCTAAAGAAGATGCTAAAGTGCTTAAAGAAGACTTGGCCCTACTAATTTCCTCACTCTCTAAATTGGCCATGTCTGATGAACCTACAAAGAAAATGAAAGAATTTCAAAGCTTGAAAGCAAATGCATGATTTGGTCCCAAGGTCAAGAAATTGTTTCAAAATGTAGGATATGGCAAATGTGAACCCCATCAACTTGGTGATTTGGATGCAATCCTTGGAAAAGAGCAACTTGGAGAAAAGCATGGTTTAGGATATAAACCATCAAACCTCATAAAGAATGAGTCATGCAACCCAGTGATGATCCAAATTTACGAGTATGATGAAGACCAAGTAAAGCTGCAGGTCAACTAAAAGAAAAAAAAAACATATGAGAATGTTCGAGTCTTCGTATTCAAATGCTTGGGACCAAAAGTCCCTACCAATAATATACAAAGGACCTATGTTTTTGCACGACTTGAGCCAAATTGAGCTCATCCAAAAGCACAAGCAAAGGCCAAGTGCCAAAGGCAAAGGAGACAAAGGTGTCACCACCAAAGATTTCACCAAGATGATGATCCTCAAGAGAAAGTAGCTTCCTGCAATAATGGCACACATGAAGGGCAAGATCAAGATGAGCCGAGCATGGAGGAAGTAGTTGAGGAAACTGAACCAAGCCCTACACCTGAAGCTTTTGAGGAAGGGGGCCAAGCAACCATTGATGACTTAAAGGAACTAAACTTAAGGACACCAGATCATCCAAAATCGGTATTTGTGAGCACCCTGCTGAGTCCTGAAAGGAAGGCAAGGTACTTTGGGCTACTGAAAGAATATAAAAATTTCTTTTGCATGGTCCTATAACGAGATGCCTAGATTGGATAAAAAAATCGTTGTCATCACCTTAATGTGAAGCGTGGATCCTGCCCCATCAAACAGGCTTAATAGAGATTTCAGCTAGAACTTATTCCACAAATTGAGGCTGAAGTAGATAAGCTTGTTGATGAGGGTTTCATTCGAGAAGTTAAGTATCCCACATGAATTTTAAATATTGTGGTTGTAAGGAAGAAGAATAGTAAATTAGAATTTGTATAGACTTTTGGGATCTGAATCTAGCCTGCCCAAAGGATGATTTTCCTTTGCCAATAACAGAATTAATAGTTGACTCAATGACGGGACATAAAGCTTTGTCTTTCATGGATGGGTTCTCTGGTTACAACCAAATTCACATGAATTCGAAAGATGAGGAGTTTACAGCCTTTTGTACTCCAAAGTGGATACAAAGTTATGCCGTTTGGACTCAAGAATGCTGGTGCAATTTACCAACAAGCGATGTAAGAAATCTTTGATGACATGTTGCACAAAAAAGTAGAATGCTATGTTGATGACTTGGTGGTGAAGATGAAAAACAAGTCAGAGCACCTAAAGGACTTATGTGATGTCTTTGACGGATTCTGCAAATACCAACTAAAGATGAATCATTTTAAATGTGCTTTCGGTGTTACTTTTAGAAAGTTCTCATGATTCATTGTCCTTCATCATGGCATCGAGGTGGACCGATCAAAGATAGACACAATCCTGAAAATGTCTAAGCCAAGTAACACTCGTGAGCTTAAAAGCCTGCAATGAATATTAGCATACATAAGGCAGTTTATCTCCAACCTAGCAGGACGATGCCACCCGTTTAGTAGGCTTCTAAAAAAAGATACGACTTTTATCTAGGATGACGTTTGCAAAAATGCATTTCAAAGTATAAAGGACTACCTTCTCCATCCACCTGTTCTTGTTGCTTTGATTCATAGAAAGTCTTTAATATTATATATAGCTACCCAAGAACACTCATTGGGGGCACTTCTTACTCAACAAAATGATGAGGGGAAGAAAAATGCACTATACTACTTGAGTCGAAGGCTAGTTAAGGCAAAGGCTAACTATTCTCTCATTAAGAAGATATGCCTTGCACTGATCTTTGCTGTAAAGAAGCTAAGGCATTATATGCTAGCCCACATTGCCCATCTTATTTCAAGGGCTGATCCACTGAAGTTCTTGATGTCAAGAACGGTGCTTGTGAGAAGGTTGGCTAAATGGGCTTTTCTTCTGTCCGAATTTGACATAGTGTTTATCTTGCAAAAGGTAATCAAAGGACAAGCATTGACAGACTTCCTGGCTAATCACCCTATACCAACAGAATGAGAACTCCCAGAAGACTTACCGGATGAGGAAGTCTTCTTTGCACAAATCATCTCGACCTATAAGATGTTCTTTGATGGTGCATCTCAAGAATATGGAGCAGGGGCGGGTGTGGTGTTCTTCTTTCCCTACAATGAAGTTTTTCCATACTTTTTCAGCTTACTCGAGAAGTGCTCAAATAATGTAGCGGAGTACAAAGCCTTGCTAATTGGATTGAAAGCAGCCATGGACATGCAAATCCAAGAATTTGATATATTTGAAGATTCTAAGTTGGTGGTCAATCAACTATTCCAAGAATATGATGTTCGAAAACCTAAGCTACTCTCTTTATTCGAATATACAAGGTATTTACTAGAGCGCTTAGATCAAGTAAGCATCAATCATGTTGCACAGGGGCACAATCGGCATGTCGATGCTTTAGGCAACCTGGCAGCCGTTCTAGCAAATTCAACTAAGCAAAAAGCCTCGATCTAAGTACACAAGAGATGGGTAGTACCACAAATGTTAGTCGAGAAATATGTACCACAAATGTTAGTCAAGAAATATAGGTGCAGTCATACTATCTCTATCATCGAACCAAAGGAGAATTGGCGACAACCATTTATTAATTACTTAGAACATGGTAACCTACATGAAGACTTTTGCCGTCGAGCTGATATTCGCCAAAGAGAACCAAGGTTCATCCACTTCAAATAAGTTCTCTATCGCTGCTCTATCAAAGGAGTTCTCTTCAAATGCCTAAGTGATGACGAAGTTGGCCAAGTTGTAGAAGAAGCTCATTCTGGAATTTATGGAGCTCATCAATCTAGACCAAAAATTTACCATCGTATCAAAAGGATAAGGTATTATTGGCCAACTATGATGAAGGATTGCATTAGTTACGCTAAGAGATGTCAAGCTTGCCAGTTCCATGCCAACTTCATTCATCAACCTCCGGAGCTGTTACATCCCACAGTGGCTTCTTGGCCTTTTGATGCTTGGGGGCTTGACATTGTGGGTTTAATCACTCCTAAGTCATCCATTGGGCACTTATTCATCATGGCTGCCACAGATTATTTCTTAAAATGGGCAGAATCTATCCCATTGAAGGAAGTCAAGAAGGAGAATGTAGTGGAATTCATCAAAATAAATATCATTTACCGATATAGAGTTTCTTACTACATCATCACCAAAAATAGAAAGCCATTCTACAATAAATTGATGGATAAACTTTGTGCCAAGTTTAAGTTTGTCTAACATAACTCATTTATGTACAACGTTGTAGCAAACGGATTAGTCAAAGCCTTCACTAAGACATTGTGCAACCTTTTGAGAAAGGTCATCTCAGGATCAAAGAGAGATTGGCATGAGAAAGTTAGAGAAGCCCTTTGGGCACATCGAGCGACACATCGGACTCCTACTTAAACAACTTCATATTCTTTGGTCTATAGGGTGGAAGTAGTCCTCCTGTTGGAGTGCCAAATCCCTTCCTTAAGGATAGCTCTGCAAGAAAGATTGACCAATGAGGAAAATGCCAAGTTGTAGCTGGAAGAGTTAGACACTCTAGATGATAAAAGGCTTGAAGCTCAACAATGCTTGGAGTGATATCAAGCTCACATGGCAAAAGCTTTCAATAAGAAGGTGCGCCTAAGGACATTTCAAGTTGGATACCTGGTGTTAGCCATTAGGAGACCAATCATCATGATGAAGCGTGCCGAAGGAAAGTTTTTGTCAAAGTGGGATGACCCATACGTGGTGACTGAAGTCTAAACCAACGGTGCTTACAAGATAGTGGACAAGAGCGGTTTAAGAACCAGCCCCATCAATGGAAAGTTCTTGAAGAAGTTCTACACAGGAAGACTTGGGGGCATGCTCCTTGTCACGAGAGCCTAAACTATATGACAAAATAAAAAAATATATAATACTCTTGGCCCTCACGAGTATAAACTGTGGACGAAAAAATCCTAAAAAAAAATGTAATACTCTTGGCCCGCACAAGTATAAACTGTGGACGGCAAAATCCTCAAAAAGAAAAATGTAATACTCCTAGCCCGCACGAGTGTAAATTGTGAACAGCTAATTTACATGAAATTTTTCCTTTTGAGTTATGTTTTGCTTGTCACTTAGTTCAAGTACATCTTTATTATTAGGGTTGGGATGTTATTTGAAGGTTGGAAATAAGTAAGACGATAAGATTCAACAATAAAAAAAACATCATCATTCCATTCCAGAATCCTACTACAGCCTACCTAATCCTAAAAAAAAAAAAGGAAAGGAAAATAAAACTACATGGAAATGGTGGCCCAACCAAAAAAAAAAAAAAAGTCTAAAAGCTCATTTTCAAGTTTTTGGCTTCGCCAATTTACTACTTCAATCCTTGATTCCCCCACAGCTAAGCGATCTTTGATTTCCTCGCACATTGCATCCAAGGAACTGAGTGCTTCGAGAGATTTTTGGCTCTCATCTTGAAACATATCAATGGCAGTTGATGAATTGGCCATTTGCTGTTAAAGCTTCTCTATATGGGCATTAGCATTCTTTATGATATTAACATGCAAATCTATCTTCTCAGCAAAAGTTGCCACCCGTGACGTATGAATGCCAGATTCCGCCTCAATAAAGGCAAGCTCCCTCTAATTCACCTTTGGGTCTAATGGCTGCATAGCTTCTTGCTACTGTGAAAGGTATATCTCAGTTTATTTTAGTAGAGAATCCATTTTTTCAAATAAAGGGGAGCAATACACAAAGAAACATTTGGTTAAAAGGTTAGGAATTTCATCCTTCTTGCAATGCAACCAATCTTGTAGTAAAGAAAATCTATTTTGCGGGGCAGCATTATCTTTCTTCTTGAAGTAGTCTATGAGGCCACAGTAAATAATCTTTTTAATGAGATCCGTTGAAGCAAAAGACTCTTTTGGCATACTGGAAATACAAGAGAGTATTGGCACAATTTGTGAGTTTCCCTTCAAAGAATGAGGCATTGGGACTGTATCAATGATAGGTGTCTTACACAGAAAAGCTATGACTTGGCTACTCGACACAACTTCCACTTCATCTTTCTCATTTGAATTATCTTCTATGGGACGATAAGATAAACCATCTAGAGCTTCAATCTTCTCAACACCATGTGTCAGGTCCTCTTCAAAGAGAAGGTGTTTTGATTCTAGTACTGATAACCGAAGGACTGTCGCCCCTGTAGCCCGCGAACTGAGGTCAAATACCGCATTCGGTAAGTCGAGTGTCACCCACAAGGAGCACCTGTGCAAACCTCGGAAAGGATGAAGTCGAGCGCCTCGAGCATACTATTTCGGTGGCCAGCCAGCACCCCTGAGGACGGTAGCTACGACCTCGGAAAGATAGCGCGTCGCCCCCTTCGGAAGGGTGGCCGAATCACCTTTGGGGAGAAGGACCAGCCACCTTTGGCAGGAGAAAATCCCCCGAACAAGGAGCCTCAGTGCTAGGGAATCTCCCAAACTACTGGCACGACTCCGGAAGAAGGGTCCTCGCTCCGAGGGACGACCTCGAGTAAAGGGACCTCGGTGGTACAGCGGAAGCATTTAAGGAGCCTCTGACATGTCGCCCGCACACGCTATACGCCGCCCTCATATGCGCTTTGACACGCCGGGACTGTCCACGTCCTATCATGTAGGACTATTCCTACCCTAGCCCATGGCCTGAGGAGCCTACAAGCGGCTAGAGGCCCCTATGCCCAGAAGGTACAAATTACATCCGACCGAACACGTGTTACGATCTGAACAGGCCACATCCTCCTATATATACTCAAGAAATGACCTTACCAAGGGATCTTTTTTGAACTCCCACGTAAAGATATAACAGGCAAGAATCTTTGGCACTTGGGACTTCCTCTCCACCTCCAAAAAACTAACTTGAGCGTCGGAGGCTCCTCCCCGGAAAAAGACTCTGGGGACCTCCTAACCCCTATTTTCTGAGTGTTTCAGGCAGGTCCTCCTGGGAAACATACACTTTAGGCGTTCTCCTTCACTGGAAGCCCCTCCCGATTTCACCATGTCACACAATGAAGATGCTGCAGGGCATCATATGGCACCATTTGTGGGAAACCACTCCCAGGTTGCCATCGTTGAAACTCGACGTTCTAAGGACAAGGGACTTCCGAAGTCCCCATCTGCGCTAGAGGTTCAACCGGCAACCGAACAAACTGCACCAGAGACTTCCTTGCCTGAGGATGAACGTCCTCTGACCATTATTATGGGTTTCCTACAAGAGTTCCAACGCTCTATTGTGGTCGAAATGATGCAGCAGTTAGATCAAAGATAGCCACAGCCAACTCTGGGTCGAAGGCCCTCTTCACCAGCACCTCGACGGGAGAAGAGCCCCAGATTAACTCACCGGAGTTTGGGAAGTGGAGATCAACGTGATAAGTCCTCAACGAAAAATATACCCCTCAGGGCACAACCTATGGGAGAAATGGGGCCAAAACGACCCAGAACTCCTCGCCAAAAGAATTCTTCACCTGAAGAGAAGTCGCTATCTCTTCGGCGCCGGAGTCACTCCCCGAAGAAGAGACATCAGTCTCCATTCCTGGAAACCTGTAGGCAGCAGGAAGAAGAGCCCAGTGCCACATTCCTTATGGAGAAAATCTTAAAGAGACTAGAAAGAGTGGAGAGGCAGGTAGCTCGGAAGCCCGTCTGGGCTAGGTTGTCAGAAACTTTCAACGGAGACGAATCACCATTCACCCGAGCAGTGGTCAAGGCACCTATGCCGAGTGACTTCCGAGTACCTCGGTTGGAGACCTACGATGGCCGAACTGACCCCCAGGCTCATCTGACCAAATACAAGCGCAGCATGGTGTTGATGACGTCACCCTGTGCAAGTGTTTTGAGGTCACCCTTGCGGGGCCAGCAACGACGTGGTATAACTCATTGGCTCCTGGACCCATCATGGAGTTCCAAGAGTTGTCTACTGCCTTCACACAGCAGTTCATTGGGAGCCGCCCAACGGCAAAGATGCCTGTCCAAATGTTCGACATAGCGCAGAAAAATAAGAAAACCATTCGCGACTATGTCGAAAGGTTCAATAGGGAAGCCTTAAGTGTTCCAGATTTTAGGCCAGAAATACGTATCTTGGCCATGACGCGAGGACTTCGGAGAGACTCCCAGCTGTTCTATGAGTTCTCCAAGGATCCCCTGACACATTCGGTGAATTTTACCAAAGAGCTGAGCAGCATATGACTGCCGAAGAACTGAGAATGGGAGGCCCAAGACCTGATCACATTCGCACCGAGGGACCGAGCCAGCAAGCTTGCTACCCAGTTGAACCAGGGGGACGACTCGGAAGTTTAAGGGAAGGAAGCCAATGGCCTTTACTCCCCTGAACACCAAGAAGACGAACATCCTCATGGCAATGGAAAGGCAAGGAGCTCAGATCCAACGACAGAAGGCCATGACCTTGGACAACAAAAAAAACATGAAAAAGTTCTGCCAGTTCCATTGGGACCACGGGCATGATACCGAGGACTACTTCCAACTGAGAAAATACATAGAATCGCTAATAAAGCAAGGCCAGCTCTGACGTTACCTGCAGATTCCCTCCCCAAAAGGAAGGAGAGAGGAGGAGAGAAAAGGAGATGACGAGAAGTACGACTCCGACAGGCGCTGGAACCGAAGTCTGAAAAGGCGTCCGCCACCCCCGGCTGGAGTGATACAAATGATCACAACAGGACTACCATCGGCAGAAAGGAAAAGGAAGGCCATAGAGATTTCGGTGATGGAGTATGGGAACCCCTCAAAGAAACTTGTTCGGAAAGATGGGTCCACCGTCATTTTCCCTCATGATGATCCACTACTGATTATGGCAAGGATAGGAAACTGGGATGTCAAGAGAGTACTGCTCAATGATGGTTCAAACGCGGACATCCTATTTTCACACCTGCTACCGAGTTTGGGTATATCAAGGAGCGGCCTCAAGACCGTCACTTCTCCTACTTTTGGAGTAGGACCGTCCGAACTCCCCCTCCTCGGTTGGATGGATCTTCCTTTGATGCTAAGGGGAACTTCAATAAACAACAAAGATGAGCTGTTTGCCTCTGTAATGACAAGGTTCATCGTCATAGATGTCCCTTCGTCATACAACGCCATTCTTGGGAGGCAGATGCAAGGAAATCTCCACATTCGCCCGGATGTGAAGTACCTAACTGTCACCTTCGCCACTAAGGATGGAGATGCTTAGATCTTCATCAACCAGGGGGAGGTGAGAAAGGTGTTTGTTAAAGCGAGGAAAGCCCCAGTGATGAACTGCACACAGACCACAAAAATGAAGGTCTTACCCACGCAAGAGTCAAAAGAAGAGGGAACAGAAGATCCTGAGAAAATAGAAACAGAAGAAATAGAGCTTGTCCCAGGCCGAAATACTCGAATAGGAAAAAAACTGGCCGAAGGTGACAAGGAAAAACTTGTATCTTTCCTACTAATGAATAAAGATCTGTTCACCTACTCGCCGAAAGACATGCATGGGGTAGACCCTCGCATAATACAATATAGCCTTAAAGTGAGCCCAGAGGCAAAGCCTGTCTGCCAAAAGAAGCGAAGCCTCTCGGCACACAAAAACAACTTTATTAAAACCGAAGTCCAGCACTTGGTAGATGCAGGCGTAATTAGGGAAGTCAAATAGCCCGAATGGCTAAGCAATGTGGTCATCACCACAAAAGAAGGGAGCAACAAGCTCCGAATGTGCATTGACTTCCAAAATGTAAACGATGCTTGCCCTAAGGACTTGTATCCCCTCCCGCCAATAGATCAATTGGTAGACTCGACTGCCAAATACGGACTCCTGAGCTTCCTTGATGCTTTCAGTGGGTATCACCAAATCAAGATGGACCCCGAAGATGAGGAAACAATCACCTTCATCACCGAAGTCGGTACGTATTGCTACATCAGAATGCCCTTCGGGCTTAAAAATGTAGGAGCCACCTACCAGAGGCTGATGAACAAGGTCTTCAACGGCCAAGTAGGGAGAAACATGGAAGTCTATATGGATGACATGATAGTCAAAAGTAAGTTGCCTGGCAGTCATATTGCCGATTTGGAGGAAACTTTCCACCAGCTTAGAGCTTTCGGAATTTGTCTCAATCCCGAAAAGTGCGTCTTCGGCGTAAGTTCGGGTAAGTTCCTTGGGTTTGTGGTATCAGAAAGATGTATTGATGCCAACCCAGAAAAAGTCAAAGCGCTACTTGAATTCCGAACTCCTGTTACAACAAAGGATGTGGAAAGGCTCACTGGGAGAATAACCTTCCTTAGTAGATTCATTTCCAGGTACGGGGATCGCTTCCGAGCATTCTTTAAGGTCCTCACCAAAGCAGCAAAAAATGGTGGCAACCTCGGAAACGATGAGCATCCTTGGAACGAAGATTGCCAAAAAGCTTGGGAAGAGCTCAAAGTTTATCTGGCTCATCTACCCACCATTCGGCAACCGCGAGAAGGAGAACCTCTTGTGCTATACCTCGCCGTTACTAGAAAGACACTAAATTCGGTTCTTGTGAAGGAAGAGGGGGTGGTGCAATGACCAGTATATTACGTGAGCAAATCCCTACATGGCGCCGAAATCATGTATCCCCTACTACAAAAAGCTGTCTATGCCCCGGTGTTAGCAAGTAGAAGATTGCGTCTGTATTTTCAAGCTCACCCCATTATTATCCGAAGTAACCTACCTCTTTGGGATGTCATGAAGAGAGTAGACCATTCGGGGGGACTCTCCAAGTGGTGCATAGAGCTCGGCGAGTATGATATTACTTATGAACTAAGGAAAGCAATAAAAGCCCAAGCTCTAGCAGACTTCATTGCCGAAGTATCTTTCACCGAAGGTGATCAGTCAGATCTCGGAAAAAGTGAGCCAGAATGGACTCTGTTTGTGGATGGGGCCTCTGGCTCTGAGCACTAGGGAGCTGGGGTAGTCATTCATGGCCCCGAAAGCATGGAAGTAATGAAAGCCATCAAATTCGGGTTTAATCTCACCAACAATGTGGCAGAATACGAAGCTCTCATAGCAGGGTTGCGCATTGCTAGAAAGATCGGTGTGAGAAACCTAAAGGCCTACGGTGATTCTCAGCTGGTGGTCCGACAGATGGCGGGAGATTATAGCGCAAAAGATCTAACTTTGGCAAAATACCATGAGCTTGTGTCAAAGCTCATCCAGGAGTTCGACGCGGTGCTTATCGAAAATGTGCCTCGTCGAGACAATGCCAAAGCGGGCAGTCTAGCCAAATCAAAAAGGTTCACCGAAGTACTGAGCCACCCGAGCATTGCGATAATGAGCATAGCAGCCTCAGAAGAAGGATGGAAAAATCCTATAAAAAGGTACCTTACAACCTCGGAGCTTCCTGATGACCCTCACGAAGCGGCGAAAGTGCGAAGACGTGCCGGACGATATTTCCTAATCGGGGAAGAACTGTACCGACAGGGATACGCAAGTTCATTGCAAAGGTGTGTCAGCGAAGAGGATACTCAGACAATTCTCGAGGAAGTCCATGAGGGAATTTGCGGTTCCCACGTCGGAACTGACGCTTTGGCAGGAGTGATACTCCGCCAAGGGTACTTTTGGCCACATTAAGAAAGGATGCAAGACAGTTCGTCCAAAAATGTGACAGTTGCCAAAGACATGCCAACGTTCAAAGGTTGCCTTTGGAATTAATAACCTCGGCCAACTACCCCTGTCGCTTTGCAGTATGGGGATTGACTTCATCGGGCCACTCCCGACAGCACCCGGAGGAGTGAAATTCTGTGTGGTTGCAGTAGATTACTTCACCAAATGGGTTGAGGCAGAGCCCCTGGCAACTATTTCAGCAAAAGACATACAAAAATTTGTCTGGAGAAGCATCATATGCAGATTCGGCATACCAAGGGTGATAGTGGCCGACAATGGCTCCCAGTTTATTGACAAAGGGTTCCAAGAATTCATCACCAATCTCGGAATAAAAATGCACTTCGCCCCGGTAGCTCATCCTCAGAGCAATGAACAAGTAGAGGTATCCAACAGAACCATAAAAGACGATCTGAAAAAGAGATTGGGAGAAGCAAAGGGAAAATGGCCAGGAGAACTTCCTAGTGTGTTGTGGAGCTATCGGACAACACCCCGAAGGGCCACGGGCGAGACACCTTTTTCGCTCGTCTTCGGCACAGAGGCCATTATCCCTATCGAGGTAGTTCGGCCGTCAGTCAGAGTACAAGTGTTCGATGAAAGGGGGAATGACCTCAGATTGAGAACTAAGCTCGACCTAATTGACGAACACAGAGAGGTGGCTGAGGTCAGAAGGAAGGCCTTTCAGCAAATAATGGCCATAGCCGCAAATTTGCACGTTAGGCCAAAAGGAATAAAGAAAGGAGACCTCGTCCTCCGAAAGCCCGAGTTTGAACCCCGAAGACCGTCCCATGGGGTACTTCGGTCGAACTGGAAAGAGCCTTACTTGGTCCTTGACGAGGTCCGAAAGGGAGTATACAAGCTTGGCGACACCAAAGGGGGAGAACTGAAAAATACATGGCACTCGGATGCCTTAAAGAAATTCTATACTTAGAATTTTTGATGAGAAATTGTACAAGTTAGAAATTTTTTCTAAGTACAGAAGTTTTCTCCCATCTGAGAGTACTTGCCGAACAAAGCTGAAACATGCACTCCTGAAAGTCACATTTTCCTTCCAAAGTTGATGGGGTTATATGCCCAAAAAAGGTGAAGTCTATCAAGTACGGCTGACAAAGGCAAACTAAAATTTGCCTAAGGGAATTCGTCAACAACGAACGTTTACCCGAAGGTTGGCCGAGGAAACAAGCAAAACATACCTTTCCGAAGTCCTTTGACCGAAAGTGGTCGGGACAACTGGGAAACAAAAATATTGGTCAAAAGACTTAACCAAATTATGAAGGAAGGAAAATTTATTGAGGAAGGCCTTGGTACAAGGAGAAGGTTACAAGAAGAAAAATTACAAGGAAAAAGAATAAGGCAAAGGCCCTAGAATATCTAAGGGACCTCGGTGTCATGGGAAGCTCCGGCTCCTGTGTCTTTAGCCGCCGCCTTCGGTGCAGGAGGAGGGGAAAACGACAGGTTGAGGAGTTCGATTTTCGACCAAGTCCACCGAGGCCCCTCGGGAATATCCAGGGCAGCCAGGAAGGAAAGGTCGAGATCCGGATATTTCTTCAGAACTTGATGGCGAGCTAGGCAGAAGCCGTCCTGAAAGGCAACCTTGGTTGCCTGAACGGCCTTGTCTTTCTCGACGCCCAAGTCGTCTACCTCATTTTGAAGATCTGCAACCTCCTTCTCCAGCTTATTTATCTTCTTCTTCTTTTTTAAACCCTTCTTTAGCGAATTGACCTTGGCTTGAAGTTCAGTATTGTCAGCAAGCACCTTTGCCAAGAGAACAGAATCTTCTTTTTTCTCATTTTGAATGGCCTCATTGGCCCAGGTCAGACTCACAACCTTTTCACCATGGTCGGACATATTCTTAGAGAAATCCTTCAAGAGCTCATCTTGGCCCTTCAAGAATTCCTCCTGAAGCTTGGCAACCTCATCTTTGGCTATCCGGCTCAACTTGGCATTCTTCACAACCGAGCTAGCACAGAAGACCCTGGCCTTCTCCGGTTTATCTTCGGCCCAAGCTCGGACCGAAGACTGCTTCACTGCCCAAGCTTGGAGGTATCCACTATACCCTAGAAGCTGCAAACAAAGAGAGGGTACTCAATCAAATTTGCATAAAGAAAGCCAAAACACTTAGACAAAAAAGTGGGAGGGAAAATAAAGAGGCCTGAAGAACTACCTGGGCAGCATGCTCGGACACCTTGGTAGCAAGGGCATCCTCGGTGGCGCACTCTTCAGCAATTGCCTTGAAGGAAGCCTGAGTGAGCACGCCCCTCGCCATTTGGGGAGCCATTTCCCGGTAATCTTCGGAGAACAGATTCATGTCCTCCGTGAAAGACCAGAATGGCTCTCTTGGAACCTTGTTCTTCGGGATGTGGGAATCCTGAAGAGCCCGCTTTCGGGCATGTTCAATCATCCAAGCTAAAGGCGCCAGTTCCTCTGAAAAGTTAAAAGCATAAGTCTCGTCAGACAAAACACTTAGCTATGCAAGGTATAAGGTTGCGAATACTAAAAAGAGGATAAGAGACAAACCTGGCGCAACTTCGGCAACGTCGTCATCGGAGTCCCGGACCTCCTCTACGTCAGTAGGCATGTTTTTGCCCTTGTCCGTTCGGCACTTTTCCAACTCCTTAGCAGAGGGACCCCCTGCCAAAGAGCCCAAAAGATCCGCCGACGTGGCGGGAGTCAAAGAAGCAGCAATGGTGACCACCCTGGTAGGAAGCTCAGCGGGAGTTTCAGGTTCAATGGGAGTTTCAGGCTCACCGACGACCTCCACCACATGTCCCGGGGGTGGAAGAAGAATGTCCTTCTTCGCATTCTTGGCCGAAGACGGTCCGCTCCCAGTAGTCTTGCGCCTCTTAGAGACGCCCTTCTTCGTTTGTTCCCCCTTCTCAGCCTGGCCGAGGAAGAGGAACTTATAGTAGGCACCAGACTCGTCGCCCATCTCTGAAAAAGAAGGAAAACATCAGTGTGAGTCTAGATAAGTACTTATACTGAAAACTTTGAAAGGAAACTTACTTTCGAAAAAGGCTTCATAAGTGAGCTCCCCCTGAAGGAGCTTCACTAGCCAAGACTCCTTCCCGTTGATGGCAGGAGTCGGCATGCCGAGATTTGTCTTGTGCTCCTTAACTACCCCCAACTCCCGAAGGACCTCATCGGTCATGAGCTTCCACATGATGGGGAAGGGGTAAAGGGAGCGTGGAGGGACCTCGGCATCCTAGTCGGCGACAGCATGGATACGTCTGTCCAAGTCTGCAAACCTCGCCGCCAACTCGGGAGTTAGCAACTTCTTGGGGTCCATGACATCCGTCTCCAGCTTGCCCCGAGCCCATTTAGTCGGGATGAACGACCGATCTCCGCCACATTTAAGAAGAAGAACTTCCTTTGCCAGCCTTGCCAGCTATCTTTAGTAGCGAAGGTGAACATGAATTTTTTGCTCCCAGATCCCCGAGGTAGCATGAAATAAAAGCCACCCTTCGAGACCAGATAGGGCTTGTAGTACTGCATGAACAGGATGAAATGAGGTTCTACCCCGAAGACCCTGCACATGTAGAGGAAGGCATTGAAATAGCAGTATGAGTTGGGAAGAAGCTGATTCACGGCTATGCCATGAAATTGGCAAAAGTTGCAAATCATCTTCAGTGGGGGAAACCGAAGTCCGGCCTTCAGTTAGGCTCAAAAAACGGTAACCTCGTTGTCCCGGTTCATAAAACTAAAGTGACCAAGATGAGGTAACCTCGTGGTGGCAAAAGAGGGAAGAAAAAATTTGGTTGTCCACTTATCTAACTTTTCCGAAGTAGAGTAGCAAGGGTGAGACATGAGAGGCTGCCAGCTCTCGGGGATAGGTGCGACAGACATAATCGAAACAAGTGAAGACATGGCTGGCCAAAAAGTGACTTCGGAAAAAAGAAAAGCGACTTTGGGAAGCTAGAAAAAAGTAAGAAAATAGAAGGACCCTTAGAATCAAAACCCATCGAAAGTTTTGCTGAAATCAGGGTTTGAAGACGTCGTCGTGAATGGTGACCGGAAATTGCTCCGCCGTGAACGCCGCCGCAAAGAAAGAGGAGAAAGGATGAAAATAAACGAGAGCAAAGCGAGAGCAAAGAGAAAGCAGGAGAACATTATGACGGAGGGAGGTTTATATAGACCGAGGAAGGGTAACCGAATCGACGTCATAATTGCTCCGCAAAGGCGAACCGTCGCCATAACTACTCATCGCACGCGAGAAGAGGCGGTTGGTCTAACTGACGTGACCACCCCCTAACTAGTGCTTGCCACGTGTCAACCAGCGCGAGAAATTAGGCCACGCTTTCTGACACCCTGAAAATCCGGGCACATCGCTCCAGATTGACACGTCTGGTTACGAGGCACGACGGTTCACTGAACAGCAGAAAAAGTAAAGAGATTGGTCACCTCAAGGACACCAAAGGGCAGACAGTGACACCTGACTGGACAGGGCGCACCTTCGGACAACGAAGTGCCTTTTCCGTGAATGTCACACTCCGAGTCCTGAGAAGTGCCCGCAGAAGGTCTACAAGCCGAAGTCTCCACTTTGGCTTCCTGAGGGGGGGCATGTGATAGCCGAAGGACTGTCACCCTTGTAGCCTGCGAACTAAGGTCAAGTACCGCATTCGGTAAGTCGAGTGTCACCCATAAGGAGTACCTGTGCAGACCTCGGAAATGATGAAGTCGAGCGCCTCGAGCATACTACTTCGGTGGCCAGCCAGCACCCTTGAGGACGGTAGCTACGACCTCGGAAAGATAGTGCGTCACCCCCTTCGGAAGGGTGGCCGAATCACCTTTGGGGAGAAGGACCAGCCACATTTGGCAGGAGAAAATCCCCCGAACAAGGAGCCTCAGTGCTAGGGAATCTCCCGAACTACTGGCACGACTCTGGAAAAAGGGTCTTCGCTCTGAGGGACGACCTCGAGTAAAGGGACCTCGGTGGTACGACGGAAGCATTTAAGAAGCCTCTGACATGTCACCCGCATACACTACACGCAGCCCTCATATGCGCTCTGACACGTCGGGACTGTCCACGTCCTATCATGTAGGACTATGCCTACCCTAGCCTGTGGCCTGAGGAGCCTACAAGCGGCTAGAGGCCCCCACGCCCAGAAGGTACAAATTACATCCGACCGAACACGTGTCGCGATCTGAACGGGCCACATCCTCCTATATATACTCAGGAAATGGCCTCACCAAGGGATCTTTTTTTAACTCCCACGAAAAGAGATAACAGGCAAGAATCTTTGGCACTTGGGACTTCCTCTTCACCTCCAAAAAACTAACTTGGGCGTCGGAGGCTCCTCCCCAGAAAAAGACTCCGAGGACCTCCTAACCCCTGTTTTCTGAGTGTTTCAGGCAGGTCCTCCTGGGAAACATACACTTTAGGCGTTCTCCTTCCCTGGAAATCTCACCCGGTTTCACCATTTCACACAACGAAGATGCTGCAGGGCATCAAGTACATTAGGGAATACTGTAACTAGAAGAAGATTAGACAGACTAAAATGAAGAAACAAAAATTTTGAATTAAAACAAAAGGAAGATACTTGCCCTAATTAAGAGACTTCGGGGACATGCCAAGACTGTTCCCTAAGCTTTGACAAAAAAAAGAACATTTGTTACTCAAAGCTTGCACACTAGGTTCTGGAAAAAGCTGTTTATGAGGTTTCAACTTGATCATCTTTCCTATAGGAGCCACTGATGCCCTTGTCGCCGACCGCTTTTTCGAATCTAGGCTTTGGTCCTTAACTAAGGTTGGTGGACCTTTGACAAGAGATAACTCGAAGCTTGGTTTCTCGCTCTCCAACAATATAGAAATTGGAATTTTGTCCAAAGTAGGGAGTACCTTATTTTTCCACCAATTTGTATAGCTCAAGTTAACTTGTAAGCCAATGGTACAAGAAAACTTGGGAATGTGGAACTTAGCACCTGTGTTTGTCTGAGTTAAAGACAACCATGCTTCATATAAGAAGTCAAGTCGAGAAAAGAGAGTAGTGAGGTTTAGGTTGCCAGGAAGCCTATAAAGAAAACTATGCTGCCGAGCAAACCGATGAGGATTATAGTACTCTGAGATAAAGGTATTGTTTTGACAATATGTCAAGTACCTAGGACGGAGGCCCATCATGAACTCCACTGTATTTTACCCTCTTTTCCCATCATCAGCTCGCTCCGCTGGATTCATTGAAGCTGGCATAGGATTATATGAGAAATCATGATATGGAAGTCCAATAGGATTATATGAGAAATCATGAGATGGAAGTCCATCACGTAGCAAAGACCTATAGTCAATACTAGAATCTTCCTAGTGTTGATAAGCATTTAAGGTTCCACAAATTTGCTAGATTAGAGGATGAGGAAAATCTCTGCTCATAGTGTCATACACTCAACGTGAAAAATGTAAGTCGGCCAAAGCATAAAGGAAATGACCAGGAAATGCTACTTTCACCTTTCCGAGATCACGAGACTCTCCTTCACGCTGCCCAGTCTCAGAAGGCCATTTATAAATGCGTGCAAGGACAGGAGGTACCAAACTAAAGGTGACTCCCTGTGCCATCTTTGATGTAGCTTTGAAAGTTCTAGGCTGTAAGTCATCGTTGAAAGGAAGAACGTAGCAGCAAAGCCATAAAGCTAAGTAAATAGCAATTTTGAGCTCATCACAAAATTTTGGAGAAATAGGACACCCAAGCTTGGGGAAGGCCGACAAATCAAATGGAAAATCAAAAGTCTGGGAAGCCATCATAAATGGTCTCTTGATTTGTGGACTTTTAGTGCATTGTCTACTACGATCATACTTCACTTGAGTCACCACCTGATATTGCTTAGAGGCACGAGAATTGGGCATAGGATCTTTCACTTTAAACCAAAAATCAATCTAATTAGCATGAGAAAGCCTATATTTGTTCTTGCTAAAAACAATCTCTGAGAAAGCCTTGAGGAGGTACATATAAGTCCCCGACAAGCCATCTACAGAATGTACCATGAGCTTTGTGTAGCTTGACACAACCTCTTCGTAATAATATCCCGGGACGGAAAGGTTGCCGATCTCACACAACTCCCAGAGCGACATGCCAATTTCACCTTCTGAAGTGATGAAAGTATTCCTGCTAGGAGCTAGGAGACCAAGCCTTAAACAAAGCACGATATATCCCATTTGGCCGATGGTAGTCAAAACACACAGCTCCGATCATAGAAGCTAAGTTAGTGAGCCCGTTCACCCACAGCAAACCATAAGTGTCGACAGTCCATTCTCTAAAACCATGCAAATATTGAATTTCACCTTGCAAATCAAGGGAAGAACCCCACTTCAGTTGACGACAGGAAATGAGCTCAACAACATACGGCCTTTGAACACCATGAATATTCACATGAGATAGGGGAAAGCACAAGGGCGGTCGATGATCTGGCAAGACAACATCTCCAGGAACTATATCATTTTTCAACGGATACTTACTAAGCCTCGACACGCTTGATTCTTCAACGAGGTGTAGGTGCTTCATGGCATAAGAACCAATAGAAGGATAGCGAACGATAAGCTTAAGTGGGCCAGTATCACCTCCAGAACGTGGCTTCATGGTGGCCTTTGAAAGTTTCAAATACTTGTCATCTTTAGACTCAATAATCCAATCAATCTTGACAAGTTTGGAAGCTAGAACAACTTCTGAACGCACCTTCGAGGTAGCCATTTGCAACAAAATGCGCTACTCGGAAAAGAAACTTGATGCAGCAGTAAAAGCAATGACAATCACTCCACAACAAAAAGATTTAGGCAGTCTGTGATCTAAAAAGAAGCACAAAGATAAGGCTGAAAAGATTCACTTTAAAGCCTAAAAGGTTTGTTTACGCTCTCAGGATCTAAAAAGATCAAAAATTTCAAAATTAAAGTTTGGAGATGATTTATACCTAAGCCATTGGTTCCCGCCACACTTGAAAGTCACAAACTTAAGCAACCCAATGAACCTAAAAAAAATAGAGAGAGAGAGAGAGAGAGAGAAAGAGTTTAATAAAGTTGTTGGTGCTTTCTATTCAAGGGCAAAGGTAAACAAAAGGCATGGGAACATGGTATTACGTATCACTTAACGCAACAATTACAAGTTGGAGGTTTTACAATTTTCTCGAGTGTGAATCCATCGACTGCAACAAATTTAAAAAGAAAAAAGGCTCGGCCAGTTAAAAAAAAAGGGTGTGGAACAATGGGAGAACAAATATAGCGCAACAAGTCAACAACAGGTAGGTTGAAGTCCGTATTTATGGCTGTTGGTGAAAAGAATTTTTTTTTCAAGTTATGTACATGTGGCAGAGAAATAAAGAATTTTTTTTTTAAAAAAAGAAAAGTCAACACAATAATGCATGAATCAAAAAGCAAATGCAACAAGAAACATCTACAATCTGGCACATGGAGAAAGCAGCAAAAGGCTTTGGCATGGAAAGACTAAGAGACTTGGGAAGAAATAAATGCCTAGTTAGAAGCTTGCCTAATGACAGACAAAAAAAATCAGACACTAAAGTCAGTAGCAATGATGAAGGAGAGCATAAAAAAAAAAAAACAAAAAGAGAAGAAGAAAAGACAAAGCGTACCTGACTGGATGGAGCATTGCAATAAATGGTTTGTAAAATCTACTAGAACTTGGAGGCTAACACCCAATTCGGATTGGCTGAAGCTGCATTAAGAGAGCTGCTTTGTGCGTTTGACCGGTCAAAAAATTAGTCATGGCTCTCATCCTCACCTCCATCTTCTCTTTATTTACAGCCAATGCCCTCACTACCAACCTACCCCATATTAACTCTATGTCTGGGTGCGAACAAAAAGAGCAGCAGCTCAGCTAGGCCTCCGTTCCCCAAGATAGTACTATTTATGCTATAGTGAGGAATGGCCGAGCTTGGACCATCATCCTCCTCCTCCTCGCAGCATTCGCATATCGCAAGTCTATCTAGCTCCACCTCTGACCACCGTTGCACGAAGACAGCCTCTGACCATCATCATGTGAAGACAATTGCAATCTAGTTTGCTCCGTCGGCCCTCCGCTGGCATTTCCCTCTAAAAACGAGAGCTGATCTTCAATCATAAAGCCCACTGCCCCTTATTGCTAGTAAGCTCCACTAAGCCCTCGTTTTCTCTGGTACATGCTTTCAACTAAGGCCGCCACGGACAACAATGTAAATTGGTTGTGTGCATTATCTTTGGTCACCATTTTCATCCTTGTTCTGTCCAGATTTGCCATGCGATTAATTTTGGTTGGAATCTGGCTTGGATTTGTGTTTTGTTTTTGCATTGTTCAGGGGACTGCTTATTGGTATTAAGGTCGTATATTTTTATTTACTAGGGCAATTTTTTTTTAGGAGATTTGTTTTAGGTGAGGTAGCCGATTAATTTACCTATCGTGCCCCATAGCTATTCATTTTGGGTTTAGGGGATTGCTCGTGTTGGGTTTCCATTTTTTCAGTCACACATAAGGCTCTGTCGTTGTCCTTTAACAAGGAATAGCCATTGCCTCCATATGGGTTCAATATTTTTTTCCCCTTCCCATTACCCCATAATTATCATTTTACATGACATTAACATAGGATGGTGCATTTGTATCCCGAATTGATTAAATGCTAGTTAGTATGGATACATGTGCACAGTCAGGTAATTTTTTCACCTTGTTGGAACGATTCAATTTGACATGTGTACATGAACATGATTCTATTGAACTTAATGTTTGACATGTACATACTTTATTGTGCTATTAATTTGCATTGCTTAAACATGAAAATAAATGTACACGTAGGTGTATCACCATGCCATATATATGTTTTCCTTTTATATGTTTATTGTATTGGGACAACAATATTGTAAGTATGAGAATGACGAACAGGCAACAATCGAGCTCCTCTGGGCGTGGCTCAAAAGGAAAATCGCCTTCAAAGAAAGCATTGTGGGCTGATTGGGATCATCATATGATGAAACTGTTTTGTGAAATTGCTACTAATGTCATGCATGCGGGGTACAAAGATGGGGCAACTCCATCCAAAACTGGTTGGGCAAACATCTTTTCCAACTTATGTGAACAATCCGGTCAGCATTGGAAGCTGAAATAATTAACGAACAAGTGGCAATCCCTTAGAAGACAGTTCCAACTTTGGAAGAATTTAATAGGTAGCTCCACAGGAATTGATTAGGACCCGGTCCGTTACACCATTGTTGCCGATCTAGATTGGTGGAAGAGTCGGATTTTGGTATGTGAATGTGACAGTGAATTCAAGCATCATTGTGCTTGGTTGCATTTATTCTAAGTCCACTTGTATGTTCATATGTGTTATTATTTATGATATGTTGCAGTTGAAGCCAAAGGCAGCTAGCTTGCGGGATGCTCAGATTCCCAATTGGGATGACCTGCTGACGATGTTCGGAGAATATCATGATTACTCGGACCATGGGTTGTCATCCTAGCCGCCACAGGTCCAATGTCATGATAGGCACTCATCTTCCTCTTCACCTCCCCAGTTGTCTATCATCCATGGCAATCAGGTGCCGGCTCCATCACCTCGGGACTTTTGTGCTGCCCAACGGTCCTCCCATACATCACTGACCATAAGGGGCAGCCCTGCTTGGGCTATGCGTTTTAGCACCCTAGGTTTTATACCCTTTTCTAGTGGTCACACACCGCATGCTTCCGATGCTCATTACTGAGTTGATATTGTACATAGACAGCATAGCCTGGCCCGCCCTGCCCATATACCTGCGGCCATGGCAGGTTACGCATTGAATAACATGGGTAACTTGAGTCACAGCAAGCGTCGCAAATATGGACAGGGTGGGGTAGGCTTTGAAGCACAGCGGGAGATGTTATCCATCCTTAAGCACAGCTAGGAAATCATTACTGAGGCTTTAACTTCTTCCTGATCCCGATAGAAAGACACAGGAATTGGTTCGTGTTTACAAATTGTTCGAGGTCTCCCTGGGTTTGATGAGGCCAGGCCAGATTGGATTGCTGCTACTATGTTACTCAACCGCCACGAGCATATGCGTGATATCCTGGTGCACGGGTGTAGCACCATGGAGGGCCAAAGAGCATGGATTCGAGCTGAGATTGAGCAGGCTTAGAGTGATGGGGTGTTATCCGTTCGAGGGATTTGTTGAGGTTTGAGGGTTTAGATGTGTATCTATACCTGGCTATGTGTTGATCTATAACTTTTTTCAAAGTTTTTATTGTGTTTTGCATTAATGTGGACTTGAACGCTTTGTGCATTGGATAGTTATATGTTCGAAAATTTAGGCAGAGTGTGTTATGAAATGGTCTTATGTTTATTAATTATCTTGAACATACATACACATTGCATTGCATATGCATGGTAGGCATATTAATCTGCATTTTTAAATTATAGTATGGTTGAATAACAGGTACAAAACTATACCTTTGTGAATGGCAAATTATCGCTTGGGTGAGGATGTGGACATACCTTGGGTTGAACCCCTACATCATAGGTTTCCTCACCCCCACAGAGCTTACATGTCATCGAAGATGATCACCTATTGAACTTAATATGCCACTATCATATACTCAAACTGACCATCGTCGATGGAGTGATTTTCTCATGTTCCTTAGTGGAACGGCCACCACCAGTTTTTTGCCCACGACTATGGATGGGTACACAATATTTAAAACATGTCATGTCCAATCCACGGGAATTTAGGAATCATTTTTTAATGTCAATTGAATGTTTCTGGAATTTGTATTATGGCCATCGAACTTATTATGGACTGCGTGATTCGTGTCATATTTCTGCATACGTTTTTAATCGTATATGCACATGGGTTCAAATACGACGATGTTCGCCAAGTGTTTGAGTATTCAACTGATACTATAAGTAGGTGGTTTTGGCTGGTACTTGATTCCGTTGTTTCACTGGCAAAGGTCAGAGGTTATTATTGTGCCCCCAAATCCCACATTTTTCACTCTTGCACCTGAAGTTGTTAAAAAATGGGATGGTGTTTTAGGAATGCAATTGGTGCAACTGATGGGACACATGTATTTGGTATATATAGCAGGGATGAGCAACAAGCTTATCAGGGGCGTTCTAGGAATACCAGTCAAAATGTTTTAGTGGCTTGTAATTTCAATATACAATACACACATGTGTATGCTGGCACTCCAGGTGCAGTCCATAACAGCCAGGTGTTGCGTGATGCACGAAACAGGGCAGGCTCATAATTCCTAAACCTACCAGAAGGTATATTGTTCTTCAAATTGTCTAACTGCAAAATCTTAATTATAAATGTAATTATCTAATAATGTATCTATACTGCATTACAGGTAAATATTATCTAGTTGACTCCGGTTATGCCAACATGGAAGGTTTTCTTGCTCCTTATCATGATGTTAATTACCATCACCGGGATTTTGGTAGGCATGCACCACATAACATGCTAGAATGATTCAATTTTGCCCACTCAAGCTTGAGGAATGTTGTGGAGCGGATCATTGTTGGGATAAAAATGAAATGGCATATTTTGCAGGGCATGGGACAATTTACCCCCAGCGTCCAATCCAAAATAGTCATTGCCTATTGTGCATTGTACAACTACATCCGAGCTCATGATGTGTATGATCCAGATGTTAGAGCAGCCAGGTATGGGTCCTTCCCCCAGGAACCAGATCATCCTTTAGGCGAAGTCTCGGATGAACAGGCAGTGCTTGAGGAGACACAAAACAATGGCTTAAACTCACAACAAAATTGCACATGTTGCGAGGGCATTTGAAACACAGAGTTGAATTATTGGGGTTGTCACCGCAATGTCATACCTTAGGCACGAGAATGTGAATGTTGTGGGTGAACATTATGTTCTTAACTCATTTCATTTTATATGGAGGATCTATTTTTTTAACTAACTCAAACGGATCCAGTAATAGAGCATAACATTTTCCATGCGTTAGATGTAGGTAAATTAGTTCACCTATATGCATTAGATGCGAAAGTATGTTGGAACCGCCCATGTTTTTCTAATCCCAAATGGTTGCAGGTGCAAATATATATATATATAAAATTAAAATTAATGTTTGAACATTAATGCATACTATATGATGTTGTTTTTAATTTTAGTGAAAATGTTGCCTTTTATTCTCAGCTATTATATGCCTTGCTGCGCACAAATGGTATGTTTCATACTTTTGGGTACTTAGGTCAAACTAAATTGAATTAAAAAAATCTAGAAGGCAACGTTTTCACTAAAATTAAAAACAACATCATATAGTATGCATTAATGTTCAAACATAAACACAAAGACCTATCACACCCCAAATGACATTGTCAATCCCAAATTGCTGAGGCTTTAAGGCACCTATACTACCTTAACCAAAAAATGACATGTCATACAAACAACATAACAAAAGGCACTTGTTTTGAATGAAACCTACCATCGGTTTAGAACTGGTTGTCTTACCTTGGAGGACTACCATTGGAATACAGTAACTCGTGCTCTAGCCAGACAAGCCGTGCATGATCGGTCATGACCCCATACAACAGCATTGCACGTGCTTGTTCGGACTTGATCAGGAATGATGCAACCTTCGCCTAAAAAGAGCCACCTTCTATAACACCATGCAGTCGGTAAACAATCTCCATGCATCGTTGCATCTTTAGTGAGTTATCATCTTCTTAAACTTGGGCAACTCTAGAGTTAACACTCGAAGAGAACACAATGGATGCAGACCATTGCGGGCCACAGGAACTAACAGGATCAACACTTTTGCCAGGCTTGTAGGCTGGATTCGAAGATGGGCCACTATCTGATTCAGAGTTAGAATTGATGTCAATAACCTTGATTGCTTGGGGAGGTGCCTCAACAATGTTCACTCCATTTGGTGCATCCAACTCATTCCATTCAAGTTCATACAATGTGACAGGTTTGTTGTCCATTACCACGCAAATAACTGCCCTGTACACAACGTACCAGTTCAAACCCACTTGAACAATCGAAAGATAAGTAATGGAAAAAAAATTGCCACCCCATTATAATTCCATCATATAAAAATTTAAAGGGGTAATGGGAAAATATTTCCTAAAATCTGGACATAGAGATGAAAATAATGAACATACAAGTTGACATTAACCCATTTCCATTTCTCTACATTGTAGTTTGAATTGAAACAACTGAACAAAAAAAAAATGATGGCCAAACAAGCTTACCGGCGATAGGGACGGTGGGCGTTCTAAAAGGAGACCAGTTACAAGAACGAGGGGAACTACCAGCAGCGGGCTGATGGATTGAACTCAACTGTAGCTCTGTCTGCTCGACGGTGGTCAGAGGAGGGGTTAGGTGGAGCTGGGATGTGTGAATGATGGGAAGATGAGGACGATGGTCCTGGCTTTACTCTTTGTCACTATAGCTAAACAGTACTCAATTTGGGAAGGGAGGCCGACATGAGCTGCAATATGATAGTTCGCACACGGACAGAACGCTAATATGGGATGGGTAGGCATGTGAAGGCATTGGCCGTAAATAAAAAGAAGATGAGGGTGAGGATGGGAGCTAGGACCAACTTTTTGATCGGTCAAACGCAGCAAACAGCTCGCTTAATGTAGCTTTAGCCAAATCGAATTGGGCCTAAATATTGACAGAATTGAAGTCTTGCTCTTAATTCAAGCATTTATAAAAAATTGAGGCAAATTCAGTTCCGACCAGGAGTCCAGCTCAGCCAAATCCTACAAAATTAGGGCAAGAAGTGGAGGTTCAAGACGAGTTCTTTTGCTAACAAATTCTTGCTTACAAGCAAAATTCTTCCCTGATACACAAGGAACTGCCATTCCACGTAAAAAAAAAAAAGAGGGAAACTTGCATAATTTGCCTAAGTTCAAAACTGTCAAAAAATAAAAAATAAAAAAACAAAAGAAAAAAATCGTGTTCAAGATTATTTTACTTATTACACCAAAAAAAGTGTGTATAAATAAATAATCTTAAGGGGGCATTTGTAGACATTAAATTTTAATTGGGTTAAAATATATTAAACCCAATTTAAATTGTCTAGCCCATCTCAAAATTGATGCCCAAAATTCAAAAGTCTATCAATTTTGAAAAACTACAAATTCAAAAAACTCAATTTTTGGAGCCTAAAAGTATGCAACCGGAGGCTCCGAATGAAGACTAATTATTATATCTTAACCAAAGCCCATTTTGGTAAATTGGGTCTCAAAGTCCAAACTAAAGCCCATCATTCAGCTCAAATATTTTAGAATATTCTAGAATATTTCATTAATTATCCTTCAAATTAAATAAATTGGATAATTAAAAAAAGAGATAATTATCATATTTATTTTCTCCTAAGATAAATATAAATATATGATAATTATCACATGTGACTTTCTTAAACCAAACCACTTCCTTTTTACACCTATAAATAGGCCCCCAAAGCCAAAAGGAATGAGGGAAGGGAAGAAATTGAAGAAGCAAAAAATTAGAGAGGAAGAAAAATCTTTCTACAAAAAGCTCTCTCCAGCTCTTCAAGCCGATTAAGCACAAACGCTCGGTGAAAGGAGAAATCAAGTACAAAAAAGATAAAATCCCAATTTTAAGACAATATTTGAAGAACACGGTGATGAACACAAAGAACGTGGGACGGTGCTTCATCAAGTTTAAGTTCAGATCCACCAGAAGCAGTAAAGAATGCGGGACAGTGCTGCATCAAGTTTAAGTCCAAAACCAGCGGAAGTGGCGAGGAACGTGAAGGATTCGTTTCTGTGCTGTATCAAGTCAAACTCCAAGGAAATTGGCAAGAAAATGGTGGACATTGCCCGAAGCCTCTAAGTCCAAGAAGTATAATAGAAAATCTCAAACAAAAAAAAGCAGCAGAGACGTCAGTTCGTGTTTGTGCAAGATAAAGTCCAGAGTCCATGTTCGTGAAGAAACCGTTTGTGTCTCTACCAAAAGTCCGAAGCATTAATCAGAGAATTATGCATGTGAAAAGTATGCTAGAGAGTCGATCCTCTAAATTCTCTATTTAAATAAGTGTTTTAAAACCTGGACCATTCCTTGAACCGTCGAGGTTTCCAGGTTGCGGTTTAATCAGTTCAACCGGTTGAATCGTTGGGTCAAACACACTCTTATATATTTGTATTTGAATAATTAGGAGTGCCTTTATTGTTAAAAAGAAAACGATATGATCTTACAGAAAACAATGCATAGAATAAAATGACTAAGTTGATATTTTACTTAATGTAAAAGTCTACCAGACGAGCTCCAGAAACCTAATCCCACATCCAATTTTAAACCGCAGCTGGCTTCTCTTCTCCATCGTAAGCTGCTGTGTGCCTTCTTTATTTTTTTTCTTCTTTCATCTTCTATTTTTTTTCTTTTTTATTCTATTTTACCTTTCTTCTTCGTCTTCTTTCTTCTTCTCCCTTCTTCTTCTTTTTTTCTGGTTTCTTTTTGTTTTCCTGTCTTCTTCTTGTTTCATCGTCTTTTCTTTTTTCTTCTGTTTTGCTCTTCTTTTTTTGTCTTTGTTTATTTTTTTTCCTTTTTCTTCTTCATCGGTTTTTAGAATTTCCAAACATTTATTTTAAACCGCCGGTTCGGTGGTTCACCGGTTTAATGGTTTTTAACGGTTTTTCTAGTTTTGACTGGTTTTGTGACCATCCATTGAATGTGCTGCTACCCGGACGGATAGGGTATTCAGTTCACCGTTGGATTGGTTGAACCGAACTGCTCGGTTCAGTTTTGATATCATTGATTTAAATTTTAATATTGTAATTTATACTAAAATTAATTTCAAGTGTAATTTTTACACTCAAAATTTATGCGTACAGTATTCTTTTCGCTAATTATGTATGATTATAAAATCTAATCTGATCAATCTGTGCCCTAAAAAGGTAAACAATTTTCTATGCTAGAAGCTGGATTTTGAAGCCATTTATTGATCCAATTTCAATGGGTCATATCTACGATTCGACGGTGCCCATGCCTGCTGCATTTTGGATCGCAATTTTCTCTCTTTAAGCATTGAAACCCACATTGATTTTGTTTAGAACTTAGAGTTCCAGCACCAACACTTATGTATATGGAGGATTGTTATTCATCTGAAAGTTCATGGCTATATATAGCCTTACATGAGAGCAGATAACAAGGGAAAACTAACTTGTATCCTAGTTCAACAGCTTAAGTAACGTACTGAAAACAAATAACAGAATCCTAGTAACTAGGGATTATGATAGCATGGACTAATCTGATCTTAACAAAAAAAACTTAACAAACCGCCAGTTAAGCAAAGTGTCCTCAACATTTTCCTCCCTTAAACTGATTGTACCAATGTAATCAGTTTATATTGAGCACATTCCTAGCATTTTCCGTAGCTTCTCAAAGACTTCAAGCTTCAAAGGCTTTGTCATGATATCTGCAACTTGATTCTGAGTATTACAGTGAACCAGCTTCAGTGTTCCATCTCGGGTAAGGTCACGAAGGAAGTGAAAACGAACATCAATGTGTTTGCTGCGTCCATGAAGCACCGGGTTCGTTGATAGTTTTATGGTTGAATTGTTATCACAGTGCACAATAGTGCTCCCATGTTGAACGTTACCTAGCTTCTCAAGGATTCTTCACATCCAAACTCCTTGGCATGCACAGGAGGCGGCAGAGATGAATTCTGCTTCGGTGGTGGACAAAGTAACTACTAGTTGTTTTTTAGAGGACCATGAAACTGCACCTGAGCTGAGCATAAATACGTCTCCGGAAGTGCTTCTTCGATCATCCAAGTCTCTTGCATAGTCACTATCTATGTATGCTTCGAGTTTGACATTGCCATCTCTTTTGTACTGAATTCCCATGTCAGTTGTCCCATTGAGATATCTTAGTACTTTTTTTACTGCTTGCATATGAAGCTCAGTTGGACTACTCATAAACCTGCTTATCAGACTTAGTACGAACATAAGGTCAGGTCTTGTGGCCGCCAGATACATCAAAGATCCAACCATCTGTTTGTACTCTGTAGTATCCACTTTCACACCACCTTCATCTTTTGTCAACTTACATCCAGGAACAATAAGGCTCCTGGATGAATTACTTTCCTTCATGCCAAATTTTTCTATCACTTCCTTTGCATATTTCCTTTGGCAAATATGTATACCTTCCTCATTTTGAGTAACCTCAACTTCAAGGAAATAACGCATTCTACCAAGGTCTGACATGTCAAATTCCTTTCACATAGACTTCTTAAACTCATTAAACACATCCTCATTGTTACTAGTAAATAGCAAATCATCTACGTAAAGACTAACAATGAGAGTGTTACCTCATTTTATCTTCACGAACAAGGTATGTTCATAAGGACATCTCTCGAATCCCTCCTTGATGAAGTAGGCTTTTCTTCGACTGTACTAGGCTCGTGGAGCCTGTTTGAGACCGTAAAGAGCCTTCTTCAACTTGTACACCTTTGATTCAGCTCCCTTCCTTTCATAGCCCTGTGGTTGATCGACAAAGACTGCTTCTGTTAGTTCTCCATGTAGGAACGCGCTCTTTACGTCTAACGGATAGACCTTCTAGCCCTTCTAAGCAGCAAGTGCAATGATCATTCGAATGGTGTCCCATTTGGCTATAGGTGCAAATACTTCAGCATAGTCGATCCCATATTGCTGAACGTACCCTTTTGCCACAAGCCTTGCTTTATGTTTTTCAACTTCTCCATTTTCTTTCACCTTTGTCTTGAAAATCCATTTTACTCCAATGGCTTTGACCCCATTTAGTAGGTCAGTCAGCTCCCAGGTGTCATTTTTTTCTATTGCTTCCATTTCATTGTCTATTGCAGCCTTCCATATGTTGCTTTTGATGGCTTCCTTGAATGTGGTTGGATCACATGTGGAAGAGAACATTGCCAGATTATGTACCTCTTCTTCCTCTGATAGTCCTTCTCCACTTACAAAGTCTTTCATCCATGTAGGTTGTTTCCTTATCCTCCATTCTTCTTGCGCCTTTTATGACTGACTTGATGACATGCTTGTTGTTTCTTCTTCTGAAGCTTTATTTTCTGTACTTTCATCTTCATCTTGGGCATGCATGTCCTTTTTTTCTTCATTTTCTCCCCAGTCTAATGCATTGGACCTTACTTCTTTAGGATTTTTTTCCCAATCCCAGCACTTGCCTTCTTCAAAAACTACATCATTGTCGATGACAATGCGTTCAGTTTCTGGATCATAGAGCCGGTAGGCCTTCGATTATTCACTCACCCCAAACATGACGCATCTGAAGCTTTTATCATCCAACTTTTTTCTCTTAACATCTGGTATGTGTACATTAGCAACACAACTGAAGACTTTGAAGTAGTGGACTGCCGATTTGATGCCATTCCATGCTTCCTCAAGGGTCATTTCCTCCACCACTAATGTAGGACTACGATTAAGAATATGCACAGTCCAGTTTACTACCTTAGGCCAAAAATACTTTGGAACGTGTTTTTCTGCTAGCATGCATCGAACCATATTCATAATGGTTCGATTCTTTCTCTCAGCTATGCCATTTTGTTGAGGGGTGAAGGCTGTAGTCAGTTTTCTCTTTATACCGTGTGAGTTGCAGAAGGAGTTGAATTCCTTGGAGGTGAATTCTCCACCCCTGTCAGTTCAAAGACTCTGAAGGTGGTCTCCTGTTTCTTTTTCAACAGCACTTTTAAAATTTTTCAACAATGTGATAGCTGAAGGGCTACCATCCCTCTCAGTACACACCTCCTGCCAAAAATATAGCCGGAGAGCTGATGTCAGCCGAAAGAGGCACTGTCATTGACCTCGGAAGGAGCGAAGTCAAAAGCGCCTTGAACTCGGGACTTCGCCTAATACGTTAGGAACTTCAAGGACGTTACAGGCTCCCTCGGGGGACCAGCCGGATCGCCTTCGGAGGCGAAGGTCTAGCTATCCCAAGCAGGAGAAGAATCCCCCCGAAGGCGGAACCCCCGAACTAGGGAACTCCCCAACTGCGGGTACATCTCCCGAATAAGGACGTTCGTACCAAAGGACGACCTCGCCAAGAGGACCTCGGGAGTACGGCAGGAGCATTTAAGAAGCCTTTGACATGTCGCCCACAGGCGTTACACGCCGCCTTGAGCGGTGGTCTGACGCGCCGACGCCGTCCAAGTCCTGTCACGACCTGTCTCGGTCTTAGACCCGAGGAGCCTACAAAACGGATACTTGTCTCCTACGCTCGGAAATACGGATCGCATCCAACCGAACACGTGTCACGATCTGAACGGACTGGGCACCTCTATAAATACCAGGAAACAGGACTTGGCAAAGGATCAGACTCTCTCTCCCTGAGAAAAATAAAAACAGGCAAGGCCACTTAAACCCTGAGTCCTCCTCCTCTATCTTCCTTCAGGGCACTAACTTGGGCGTCGGAGGCTCCTCCCCAGACAAACATCCCGAGGACCTCCTAACCCTCTTCTCTTCAGCGTTTCAGGCACACTCCCCTGGGAAATCTGTGCTCCGGGCGTTCTCCCTCACAGGAAGTCCCTCTCGAAGTCATAATGTCACCCGACAAAGATGCTGCTGGGCATCATTTGGCGCCGTCTGTGAGAACCCACCCTCAGGTCGCCGTTGTTGAAACTCGGCGTTCAAAGGACAAGGGACTACCGAAGTCCCCGTCCGCGCCTAAAACTCAACCGGCTACTGAGCAAACCCTTCCAGGGACTTCCTCGCCCGAGGAAGAGCGTCCTCTAGTCATAACTATGAGTTTTTTGCGCGAATTTCAGCGCTCTGTTGTGGCTGAAATGACACAGCAGATAGATCAAAGGTGGCCACAACCAACTCAGGCCCAAAGGCCTCCCTCGCCAGCACACCCTCGGGAGAAAAGCCCTAAACCAACCTATCACAATTCGGGAAGCGGGGATCCACGTAAGGGGTCTTCGACGGAAAACATGCCCGTCGGGACGCGGCTTACCGGACAAGCGGGATTCAAGAGACCTAAAATCCCACGCCAAAGGAGCTCATCACCCGAGGCGAAGTCCCCATCTCCTCAGCGTCGGAGTCACTCCCCGAAGAGGCCCCGACAATCTCCTTTCCCGAAAACCTACAAGCACCAGGAGGAAGAGCCGAGTGCCACGCTCCTTATGGAAAAGATATTGGCAAGGTTGGAGAGAGTGGAAAAACAGGTAGCTCGCAAACCGGTTTGGGCCAGGCTGTCTGAAGCCTTCTGTGGGGATGAGTCGCCGTTCACCCGAGCAGTAGTTGAGGCAGCCATGCCAGGTGATTTTCGGGTGCCTCAGCTGGAGACTTATGATGGCCGAACTGATCCACAGGCTCATCTAACCAAATACAAACGTAGCATGGTGATGCACGGTGCTGACGACGCTACCCTGTGCAAATGCTTTGAGGTCACCCTCATAGGACCAGCAACAGCGTGGTACAATTCGTTGGCTCCAGGGACCATTAGGGAGTTCCAGGAGTTATCTACGGCCTTTACGCAGCAATTCATCGGAAGTCGGCCAACGGCGAAGATGCCTGTCCAGATGTTCGACATAGCGCAGAAAAATGGAGAAACCATCCGCGACTATGTCGAAAGGTTTAACAGGGAAGCCTTAAGTGTCCCAGACTTTTGCCTGGAAATACGCATTCTCGCCATGATACGGGGCCTTCGGAGGGACTCACAACTGTTCTATGAATTTTCCAAGGACCCTCCGGACACGCTTGGCGAATTCTACCGAAGGGCTGAGCAATATATGACAGCCGAAGAGCTGAGGATGGGCAGACCGAAGTCTAATCACACACACGCTGAAGGGTCCAGGTAGCAAACACGATATCCAGCTGACCAGGCAGGACAACCTCGGAGGTTTAAGGGAAGGAAGTCCCTGACCTTCACACCCCTGAACACCACGAGGACCAACATCCTCATGACGATGGAAAGACAAGGGAACCAGATTCAGCGGCCAAGGGCCATGACCGCTGATAACAAAAAGAACATGAAGAAGTTCTGCCAGTTTCACCGCAACCACAGCCACGACACCGAAGACTGCTTCCAATTAAAAAAGTACATAGAGTCGCTAATAAAACAAGGCCAACTTCGGCGATATCTGTGAATGCCTTCCCCGAAAGGGAGAAAAGAAGAAGAAGGAAAGGCAGATGACTAGGACTACGACTCCGACAGACGGAGGAACCGAAGTCCAAAAAGGCATCTCCCGCCCCCGGCGGGAGTGATACAAACGATCACGACGGGACTTCCATCCTCGAAAAGGAAGAGGAAGGCCAGAGAAATATCAGTGATGGAATATCAGAGTCCGACGAAAGAACTGGCCCGCAAGGATGGTTCCATCATCATCTTTCCCCACGACGACCCACTGCTGGTCATGGTGAGGATAGGAAACTGGGACGTCAAGAGAGTGTTGCTTGACGATGGATCAAACGCCGACGTTCTGTTCTCACATTTGCTGCCGAACTTGGGCATATCCAACAGTGATCTCAAGCCCATTACTTCGCCTACTTTCGGGGTAGGACCATCCGAACTGCCTGTCCTCGGATGGATCGATCTTCCCCTAATGATGAAAGGAACTTTGGTAGATGGAACAGCTGAATTATTCGCCTCCACAATGACAAGGTTTATTGTCATGGATGTTTCTTCATCGTATAACGCCATCCTTGGGAGACAAACACAGGGAAATCTGTACATTCACCCTGATGTAAAGTACTTAGCTGTCACTTTCGCCACCAAGGATGGAGACGCAGAAATCTTCATTGATCAGGGCGAAGTAAGGAAAGTGTTCGTCAAGGCACGAAAAGCTCCAGTAAACAACTTCGCGCAAACTGTAGAGGCAGAGGCTTTGCCAGGTGGGAAACCAAAAAAGTGCGAGGCAGAAGAGACCGCGAAGGTAGAAATGGAAGAAGTAGAACTTGTCCCAGGCCGAAGTACCCGAATAGGGAAAAACTTGGCCGAAGGTAACAAGAAAAAACTTGTATCATTTCTGTTGATGAATAAAGACCTGTTTGCCTACTCACCGAAAGATATGCCAGGGGTAAACCTTCGCATAATACAGCATAGCCTTAAAGTAAGTCCGGAAGCAAAACCTGTCCGACAAAAGAAACGGGGCATCTCAGTCCATAAAAATAACTTCGTTAAAGCCAAAGTCCAGCGCTTATTGGACACAGATGTAATCAGGGAGGTCAAATACCCCGAATGGTTAAGCAATGTGGTTATTGCCACAAAAGAAGGGAGCAGTAAGCTCCGAATGTGCATCGACTTCAGAAACTTGAACGATGCTTGCCCAAAAGATTCATACCCTCTCCCACCAATAGACCAGTTGGTAGATTCAACTGCCGAATACGGGCTCCTAAGTTTCCTAGACGCCTTCAGTGGGTATCATCAAATAAGGATGGACCCCGAAGACGAGGAGAAGACCGCCTTCATCACCAAAGGTGGAACGTATTGTTACACTAGGATGCCCTTCGGGCTAAAAAATGCAGGAGCTACCTACCAGAGGTTGATGAGCAAGGTCTTCTATGACCAAATAGGGAGGAACATGGAAGTCTATGTCGATGACGTGATAGTCAGGAGCAAGCTGCCTAACGACCACGTTGCAGATTTAAAGGAAACTTTCCACCAGCTCAGAACCTTCGGGATCCGCCTTAATCCCGAAAAGTGCATCTTCGGCGTAACCTCGGGAAAGTTTCTTAGGTACATGGTATCAGAAAGAGGCATTGATGCTAACTCAGAAAAAATTAAGGCTCTGCTCGGATTCCGAATTCCCGCCACAATAAAAGATGTGTAGAGACTCATCGGAAGGATAACCTCTCTTAGCAGGTTCATTTCCAGCTATGGAGATCGGTGTCGAGCATTCTTCAAAGTCCTCACCAAAGCAGCAAAAAAGGAGGGCAACCTCGGAAATGATGATCATCCTTGGAATGAGGACTGCCAAAAGGCCTGGGAAGAACTCAAAATCTACTTAGCACGTCTGCCCACTTTGCGACAACCTCGCGAGGGAGAGCCCCTCATGGTATACCTCACCATCACTGAAAAAGCAGTAAGCTCGGTCCTAGTGAAAGAGGAAGGGATGAAGCAATGGCCGGTTTATTATGTAACCAAGTCCCTGCATGGCGCCGAAGTTAGGTATCCCTTGCTACAAAAAGCTATATATGCCTTGGTGTTGGCAGGAAGAAGACTACGGCCATATTTTCAAGCTCACTCGATCATCGTCCGAAGTAGTCTACCTCTACGGGACGTCATGAGGAAAGTTGATCATTCGGGAATACTTTCCAAATGGTGCATAGAGCTTGGGGAGCATGACATTACTTATGAACCTCAGAAAGCCATCAAAGCTCAAGCTCTGGCAGACTTCATTGCCGAAGTACCCATTACCGAGGACAACCATTCCGATTCTAGCAAAAGTGAGCCAAAATGGACTTTGCATGTAGACGGAGCCTCAGGGTCCGAACACCAGGGAGCTGGGGTAATTATCAGAGGCCCCAAAGGCCTACAGGTGATGAAGTCCATTAAATTCAGCTTCAACGTCACCAACAATATGGCCGAGTACGAAGTTCTCATAGCAGGGCTACGCCTAACTAGAAAAATTGGTGTAAGAAACTTGAAAGCCCACAGCGACTCCCAGCTGGTAGTTCGACAAACAGCAGGGGACTACGGGGCAAAGGACCCGACCTTGGCAAAACATCATGAGCTAGTAGCGAAACTTATTCAAGAGTTCGATACTGTGCGAATTGAAAATGTGCCTCAACGGGACAATGCCGAGGCAGATGGCCTAGCAAAGTCAAAAACATGCACCGAAGTGCTGGATCACCCGAGCATAGAGGTACTGAGCATATTGACCTCGAGAGAAGGCTGGAAAGATCCTATCAAAAGATATCTCGCAAACGGCGAGCTCCCCGAAGACCCCAACCAAGCGGCAAAAGTGCGAAGGCGTGCAGACCGATTCTTCTTAATCGGGGAAGAATTGTATAGGCAGGGATATGCAAATCCATTGTAGAGGTGTGTTGGCGAAGAGGATACTGAAATAATCCTCGAAGAAGTTCACGAAGGCGCTTGTGGTTCACACATTGGAACCGACGCCCTGGCCGCAGTGATACTTCGCCAAGGATATTTTTGGCCTACCTTTAGAAAAGACGCTAGACAGTTCGTCCAGAAATGTGGTAATTACCAAAGGCACGCGAATATCCAAAGGACACCCTCAGAATTGGTGACTTCGGCTGACTATCCCTGGCCCTTCGCGGTTTGGGGCATAGACCTCATTGGGCCACTCCCGACAGCCCCAGGAGGCGTGAAGTTCTGCGTAGTCACAGTAGACTATTTTTCTAAGTGGGTCGAGGCAGAACCCTTGACGACGATCTCGGCAAAAGATGTGCAGAAGTTCGTATGGAAGAACATCGTATGCAGATTTGGCATACCGAGGGTACTAGTAGCCGACAATGGGTCCCAGTTTATAGGCAAGGGGTTCCAAGAATTTGTCAAAGACCTCGGAATACAAATGCACTTCGCTTTAGTAGCTCACCCCCAAAGCAATGGGCAAGTAGAAGTATCCAACAGCACCAAAAAAGATGGTCTGAAAAAGAGGTTGGGGGAAGCGAAAGGGAAATGGCCAGGAGAACTCCAAAGCATGTTATGGAGCTACCGAACAACACCCCGAAGAGCCACAGGGGAAACACCTTTTTCACTTATTTTCTGTGCAGAGGCCATCATCCCAATTGAGATAGTGCAACCATCGGTGCGGGTGCAAGTGTTCGACGAAAGAGGCAATGACCTCGGCCTGAGAACCAAGCTCGACCTCGCCGGCGAACACAGAGAAATAGCTGAGCTGAGAAGAAAAGCTTTTCAGCAAAGAGTGGCCGCGGCTATAAACTTACGCGCCAGGCCAAAGGGAATAAAGAAAGGAGACCTCGTTCTCCGAAAGGCCGAATTTGGATCCTGAAGACCATCCCATGGGGTACTTCGCGCAAATTGGGAAGGACCTTATCTGGTTCTCGCCTAAGTGCGAAAAAGAGTTTACAAGCTCGGCAATACCGAAGGCGTAGAATTAAAGAATACATGGCACTCGGATGCCTTGAAAAAATTCTATGCTTAGGATTTTGGTGAGAAAATTGTACAAGTTGGAAAATTTTTCTAAGTACAAAAGGATTCTTTCACCAGAACAGTTGTCACCGAGCATGGCTTAAGAGAATTCATTCACGAAGGCTATCAACCTTCCCTGAAGTCAGAAATTTACTCAGAAGGAATTTAGCGAGGGTTAAGTACAATTTTCTGAAATCCCTTGAGCAAACGTGTTCGGGACAATGGGAAATGAAAACTCTTGCAAAAGACTTAGCCGAAAATTTCTCAAAAGAAAGAATTAGTCTTTATTAAGCAAAGATGGAATCCGATTACAAAGGAGGAAGTTCACCAAAAAAAGAAATACAAAAAAGGAGAAAAAGAAGGCAAAGGGACCTAAAACTAAGGAGCCTCGGCATCTTGAGAGCCACCAATTCCTGCGTCCTTGTCAACCACCTGCGGCGCCGGAGGAGGGAAGGGCAAGTTGAGGTGCTCAACTTTGGACCAAGTCCACCGAGGCCCCTCGGGAATGTTCAGGGCCGCCATAAAGGAGAGGTCCAAATCTGGGAACCTCTGCAGAACTTGATGCCGAGCAAGGCAAAAGCCGTCTTGGAAACTGACCTTAGTCGCTTGCTCGGCCTTCTCCTTAGCGACCGCTAGGTCGTCAAGCTCGTTCTCCAGATCGGCAATCTCCTTCCTCAATGCCTTCGTCTTCTTCTTCTTTGACTCCTTCTTTAAAGACTCGACCTCGGCCTGGAGCGCGGCCTTCTCAGCGAGCACCTTCGCCAGGAGAGCCTCAGACTCTGACTTCTCCTTTTGGTATGCTTCGCTGGCCGAAGTCAGCTCCGCCACCTTGGAACCGAGGTCGGAAATCTTCTGGGAGGAGTCCTTCAAGATTTCTTCTTTCTCCTTCGTTAACTCGTCCCGAATGGTAGCAACCTCTTTCTCTGCAGCTTGGGTCATCTCCGTATTCTTGGCAACCAGGTCAGTACACATGACCTGGGTTTTCTCTATGCAGTCCATAGCCCAGGCTCGGAAAGCTACTTGCTTCGCTACCCGAACCCTGAGGAAACCAATATACCCCAGCAGCTGCAAAAGAGTAAAAACAAAGTTAGAAAGGCAAAAAAAGGGGCCAAATCCTTAGAAAAAATCAGAAAGGAAAGGCAAAGGCCTGAGACATACCTGGGTAGTGTGCTCGGAAACTTTAGCAGCAAGGAACTCATCGTCCGGGCACGCCTCAGAAATGGACTTGAAGGAGGCCTCAGTAAGGATCTCCTTCGAAATCTGGTTGGCCATTCGAGGGCAGTCACCGGAGTACATGTCCTCCGTAAAGGACCAGAAAGGCTCCCTCGGGATTTTCCCTTTCAGAATATGGGAATCCCGAAGGGCCCGTTTCCGAGCATGCTCGGCCACCCATGCTGAAGGTGGTATCTCCTCTGCACGGCAAAAATAGGAAAACTGATCAGCACAAGTAATCCTCAAAATTTCAAAAAAAAGAAGGCACCTGAAAAAACCAACCTGGAGGCACCTCGGCAACATCGTCGCCGGAGTCCTGAGCCCCCTCGGCGGAAATCTCTTTGCCTTTGCCCTTACAGCACTCCTCGAGCTCCGCGGCAGAAGGAACCGCCGCCAAGGCATCCAGGAGAGCCGTCGAGGAAGTAGGACTCCGGGAAGGAACCTTGGCTAGCTGGGGGGCGTGAACTTCAGGCTCCTCGCGCACCTCCTCGGGAATTTCCGGAAGGGGATGGGGCGCCTCCTTCTTCACCCGTTTGACAGAGGATGGCCCGCCAGCAGTCATGTTGCGCCTTCGGGAGGCGGCCTTCTTTGTCTGCTCCCCCTTTTCAGATTTACCAAGAAAGAGGGACCTGTAATAAGCGGCGGAATCCTCGGCCATCTTTGAAACAAAAGGAAAACATCAGTGTGAGTCTAAGGCGTGCCTTTAACAAAAAGAACTTTGGAGAAACTTACGCTCACAAAAGGTCTCATAAGTGACCTCCTCCCGAAGGAGTTTTACGAGCCAGGAATGCTTCCCTTTGATTATAGGAGCTGGCATCTCGAGGTCCGTCTCGTGCTCCTTCACCACCCCTAGCTCCCGAAGAACCTCTTCGGTCATTAGCCTCCACATGATGGGGAAGGGGTAGAGGGAGCGTGAAGAGACCTTGGAATCCCAGTCAGAAACAGCCTGGATCCGTCTGTCGAAGTCCGCGAATCTGGCTGCCAACTCAGGAGTGAGCAGCCTCTTCGGGTCTACGACATTAGTCTCCAGCTTTCCCTGCGCCCACTTGGTCGGAACGTACGACCAGGCCTCCTCCATCTTCAGAAAGAAAAATTTTTATTTGCCACCCTCGCTAGCTGTCCTTGGTAGCGAAGGTGAACATGAACTTTTTGCTCCCTGATCCCCAAGGTAGCATAAAGTAAAAGCCACCCTTTGGGACCGAATAGAGCTTGTAGTACTGCATAAAAAGGACGAAGTGCGGTTTTATTTTGAAAACGCCGCACATACAAAGGAAGGCGTTGAAGTAGCAGTACGAGTTCGGGGGAAGTTGATTTACGGCAATGTCATGAAATTGGCAGAAGTCGCAAATCACCTTCGAAGGAGGATACTGAAGTCCGGCCTTTAGTTGGGCACAAAAAATGGTAACCTCGTCTTCGGCGTTCATAAAGCAGAGTGTTTGGGGGCCAGGAAGTCTGGTGGTGGCGTAAGAAGGAAGAAAATTTTTTTTGGTCCACCTCTCCAATTTTTCTGAAGTAGAACAGCAAGGGTGCTGAGTAAGGGGTTGCCAGCTCTCGGGCACAGAGGAAGCAGGTGAAAGAAGAGTTGACGAAGACATTTTCAAAGAAAAAGGGACTTCGGGGAATAAAAAATGAGTTCGGAAAAGCTTTAAAAAAGCACAGAAAGGGAATCAAAACCCACCGAACATCTTGCCGAAATCTGGGTTTGAGGCCACCGTCGCGAAAAAGTTGCCGAAAAAACACTCTATCAAAAGCACCGACGCAACAAACAAGAGAAAACACAAAAGCGGCTGAGAGCAGAAGGAAAGCAAAAGCAGAAGCAAAAGGAGACTATGACGGAGTAGGGTATATATAGGCTGATTGGGGATAGGCGAACCGACGCCATAAGTGCTCCGCGAAGGCGAACAGTCGCCATAACTGCCCCCCTATGCCCCAAAAGGCGTGCTTGCCATGACCAACGCGGCTCCCGCCAATGACAGCATGCCACATGTCAGCCGGTGTGCCAAACGAGGAGCATGCCTCCTGACACCCATAAATCCTGGGCGCGGCGCTCTAGACTGACATGACCAGTCATGAGACGTGACGTGTCACAGACCTGCAGAAAAGAAAGAAAAAAGTGGGTTACCTCGAAGATGCCAAAAAGCAAGCTATGGTCAGACTGCCTGCGTCTTCGGACAAAAGGTGCATCTTTGGCACAGGTATTATACCCGAGGGCTCGGGGGCCGCCCTCCGAAAGTCAACAAGCCGAAGTTTCCACTTCGGCTTTCCGAGGGGGGGGCTTGTGATAGCCGAAGGGCTACCATCCCTCTCAGTACACACCTCCTGCCAAAAATATAGCCGGAGAGTTGATGTCACCCGAAAGAGGCACTGTCACTAACCTCGGAAGGAGCGAAGTCAAAAGCGCCTCGAACTCGGGACTTCGCCTAATACGTCAGGGACTTCAAGGACGTTACCGGCTCCCTCGGGGGACCAAACAGATCGCCTTCGAAGGCGAAGGTCTAGCTATCCCAAGTAGGAGAAGAATCCCCCCGAAGGCGGAACCCTCGAACTAGGGAACTCCCCGAACTGCGGGTACATCTCCCGAAGAAGGACGTCTGTACTAAAGGACGACCTCGCCAAGAGGACCTCGGGAGTATGGCAGGAGCATTTAAGGAGCCTCTGACATGTCGCCCACAGGCGTTACACGCCGCCTTGAACGATGGTCTAACGTGCCAATGCCATCCAAGTCCTGTCACGACCTGTCTGGTCTTAAACCCGAGGAGCCTACAAAACGGCTACCTGTCTCCTACGCCCGGGAATACGGATCGCATCCAACCGAACACGTGTCATGATCTGAACAGACTGGGCACCTCTATAAATACCAGGAAACAGGACTTGGCAAAGGATCGAACCCTCTCTCCTTGAGAAAAATAAAAACAGGCAAGGCCACTTAAACCCTGAGTCCTCCTCCTCTATCTTCCTTCAGGGCACTAACTTGGGCGTCGGAGGCTCCTCCCCGGACAAACATCTCGAGGACCTCCTAACCCTCTTCTCTTCAGCGTTTCAGGCACACTCCCCTGGGAAATCTGTGCTCCGGGCATTACCCCTCACAGGAAGTCCCTCCCGAAGTCATAATGTCACCCGACAAAGATGCTGCTGGGCATCACAATGCAAGTGCCTGAGATTTTTCAGATAGAAATGACACCCAAGTCTTTCTACTATAGTCATCTATAAAAGTGATTAGATACCTCTTTCCACTACTTGATACTGGTGTGATTGGTCCACAAATGTCTGAGTGCACTAATTGAAGTCTGTGAGTTGCTCTCCAGAAGCTTTTCTTTGGAATCGACTCTCGATGTTGCTTCCCGATCATGCAGTCTCTACACAGCTCATTGGGTGCTTTTATCTTTGGCAATCCTCTCACCATCTCTTTGCATTGTAACGTTTTCAGCCCTTTGTAGCTGAGGTGACCGTAACGACAATGCCAGAGTTGCGCGACATCTTCTGAGGTGGTCTTGAAACAACTCGAGTCCTTAGTCATCATTGTTGCGTGTAGTGCAAACATTCTGTTGGTGGTCATCTTTGACAGCATGATGAGGCCTCTCTCTGGGTGATAAATTCGACACATCCCATGTTGCACATTGATTGACACTCCTTTCTCTTACCGTTGGCCAACACTTAGCAGGTTATTTTTAAGCTTCAGTATGTAATATACGTCAGTAATAACCTGTGTGACTCCATTGATATGTAGTCTCACGTTGCCTCGTCCACATACCTCCATTTTGGTGTCGTTACCGAGTCTTACAGATTGGCGAAACCTTTCATTGATGTCTGTGAACCATTCCTTGTTGCCACTCATATGATTGCTACATCCAGAATCAAGGAACCAGATCTCTTCCTTCTTTGAATTATCAAGGTTGATATGTGACATTAACACCATCTCTTCTGCTTCGTCCAACTCAGCATAGTGTGCGCCTTTCTCCTAGTCAGGGCATTCATACTGGAAGTGGCCTAATTTGCGGCACTTGAAACATTCCACCAATGACTTATTAAGCTGTTGCCTGCCTCTTCCTCTTCCTCTTCCTCTGAAACCTCCTCTTCCCCTACTCCGACCACCGTTACGCTCTTCAGTAGTAACCTTTAGGACTTGCTCTTCATTGGCATGACCACGCATCCTTTGTTCATGGACGAGGAGGCTACTTTGTAATTCATCGATGGACATAGTATCCAAGTCGTTGGACTCTTCTGTGGAGCATACCACATAGTCATATTTTGCAGTCATGGATCTGAGGATTTTCTCAACAATCAGAATCTGCTCCATTTTCTCACCATAGGCCTTCATCTTGTTAACAATGGTTAGGGTGCGAGAAAAATAGTCGTCAACTGTTTCTCCTTCTTTCATTTGTAAAACCTCAAATTCTTTCCGCAGTGCTTGTAGTTGAGCTCTCTTCACCTTTGTAGACCCTTGATACTTCTGCTTCATGGAGTCCTAGATATGCTTAGCCATCTCCTTGTTGAGAATCGTTTCCATTATAGTTCTGTCAATGGCTAGAAAAAGGTAATTCTTTACCTTGAGATCCTTCAGCTTTGCATCATTAACGACCTTACGTTGTTCTTCAGTGGTTTTTACTCCTTCTGGCATTGTTGGAACTCCGTTCTCGATCAAGCCCCAATATTCTTTCGATCTCAGAAAATTCTCCATGAGCATGACCCATTGATCATAGTGGCCATCGAACCTTGGTATGGCGGGCTGAACAAAACTGCTCTTTGCTGCCATCTCATACTCACAAGTGTTTCACTCACACTTAAACACACGAAACTGCAGTTTCTCAGCTCACAACCTCGCTCTGATACCAGATGTTTAGAACTTTAGAGTTCCAGCACCAACACTTCTGTATATGGAGGATTGTTATTCATCTGAAAGTTCATGGCTATATATAGCCTTACATGAAAGCAGATAACAAGGGAAAACTAACTTGTATCCTAGTTCAACAGCTTAAGTAACATACTGAAAACAAATAACAGAATCCTAGTAACTAGGGATTATGACAACATGGACTAATCTGATCTTAACAGATTTTCCGTTCCTCGTCTCCATTTTTAATTCCGGGAAGCTTTTGTTTGTTTCTTTGTTTGTTTGGAAGAGAAGATGAGGGTCGCCAAGTCTCAAGTTTGGCAACCGTGCAAGAAGAAGAGGTCTTGATCGATAGAGAAACAGCTGGGGAGGAGCTTTTCAGTAGAGCAATCAAGCAGAGAGTGAGACGATTCTAGAGAGAGAAAGGTCACGGTTTGAAGATCAAACGACGGTGGCGAATCGGACGGGCGGAGAAGGGACAGGTGTGGGAGGTACGACCTCGGGGGTACTCTTGGAGAGGGGACTTTTGCGTATTACTTCCTTTACACGTTGCAGTTGGCGGTATAATTGATGTAATTTGCCTCTGATTCTTATATTTGACTTCAATTGCACAGAATAAATGCAAAGCAAAAAAAACACCGCCCCAGCGAAGCGGCGGGGGTTTACACGCAGGTGTTTAATATATGGAAAAATTACAAAAATCCCCCTGAGGTTTAGCCTAATCTATACTTTGCGCCCTCTATTTTCTAAAACCTACACTTTGCCCATTTATTTCTTTACTGTGTCTGACAATAACTTCTGAAACCCTAATTTAAACTAACTAATATTCCTGCTCTAGTAATTTCAAGATTTTTAATATTTTTGTCACAGCTAATTGATCTTTAAAAAATACTAATATGTATTTACAGAAAGAAAACTAAATTTACAGAAAGGAGAAAATGATAATTTAAAATGTCTATTAACTATAAAAAATATTAGAGAGATTGAAATTACTAGAAGATGACTATCATACAGTTTACAATTTTAGAAGTTGTTATCAAACAGTGTAAAAAAAAAAGGATAAAATGTAAGTTTTAAAATATGAGGGGTAAACTGTAAGTTAGGATAAACCTCAAGAGATAATTGTAAATTTCCCTTAATATATTTCCACCCTTTGAGTTTCAAATCCTACGTGGGACCAATATCGTCTTCTGTCTTTTATGTGTGTAACCTTTCCTACCAATCCATTTGTTTTATTTAGTAATTATTATGTATTATAATTATAACTATATTCTTTTTTAGAGGTTTTTACTGTTTACAGTGGCATGTCTTGTTTTATTTGTTGGCTTTTGTCTTTTTTTTCCCTTTAACTTTTTTCAGATGCGATTTGGTTTTTTTTTTCCTGAGTTCAATTTTCATTTCGCAAGGAGCACACTTTTCTGATGACCAATGTTGAAATTTTTTCAGTTTTTCATGTTTTGTTTTGGTTAAAATATGATTTCAGTCCCTAACTTTCAAATATTTCTCATTTTCGTCTCTGATTTATGTCAATGTTATATTTTAGTCCCCAAATTTTAGGGGTGAGCATGATTTGGATTAGTTCGGTTTTGTGGTGGAATTGAACCAACTCAAAATAGTATCGGTTCTAAAATTTTTCTGCCTAACCCCAGGATCAAGAACCAAATAGAACAAAAATTATGGTTCTGGGTTTTTTTGTTCTAGTTTTCGAGTTTTTCAGTTTATATCATATACTTATATATAACAATACCAAAATTCAGTAACATTGCATCTACAACCAATTTATGAAAATATTCAACAAAATATACAATTAAAGAAGTATTCAAATACATGTATTTATGCACATTCAAAAGAGTTTATATGTTATTACCAAAATGGTTCAAAAGAGTTACTTGTGAAGTATCTTCTATCTCAATCAGTTTACTTTCCTCAAATAATTTCAACATCGGCACGACATTCAATATGGAAAGTTGAGCTATTAAGATCATATTCTTTAGTATCAAAACCTGAAATATGTTAATGCCATAAATTTCTAGTTTTACATTGCTCATAAATAAAAAAATATGATGATTGTGTCATAAAGAGTAGTTTGAAGTAGAGAGAATGAAAGCAAAATGACCCAAGAGTAGTCAGTTTAGGAAAAGAAGTGATTCAAGTAAATATGGAAAAATTTTATAAATGGTCCCACAACTTTCATGATGTTTTAATTTCAGACATCAAGTTAATGGTTTAATATAAAAATACAAGATAATCATCATAATTTTTCAAAGAAATATATATATATTTATTAGTAATACTATAATTTTTATTATATAATTATATATATACCTTGGGTTCGGTTCTACTTGGGGCTGGTTCCATATGAAAAAGAACCAACCGGCGAATCATGGTTCACTTTTACTCAACCGAACCCAACTTAATGAGAGTGGTTCGAGTTGGATTTCAAGTTTACCCAACCCATGCTCACCCTTACCAAATTTAATAATTATTTAACTAGATCTTCTATTTGCTCTCTTGGTCCCCAAGTTTTTGTTTTGCTGTTGTTTTATGTACTATCTTCTAAGGTAAAACATTAGTGACCATAATTTGTTTTTTTAGTTAAACTGTTTTTTATCTTTATTAAGTAAAATTTTAAATCCTTAATATCTAAAGTTTTCCTTTTTTTTTTTGTCTTGATCCAAATTTTTTTTATTGATTTTCTTTATTATTATTTTATAAAATGAATTTTTAATCATTATAATTTACCAACTTTTGGCCTTATTTTAGTTTATTCGGCTTTTTTTAGTTATTTTATTTTATTTTCTTTTTATCTTTATTAAGTTAATGGTTAGAGTACTGATTGATTAATATATATTATAAATAGTTTCGTATTTTGATCAATTTTTTTATCATTATTGATGATTAATTTTTGTACAATCAATTATTTACTTTAGTATCTATGGTTTAATAAGATGATTTGGTCCATAATTATTGAAATTGAAAGTTAAAATAAAAAGTGAATTCTTTTAGATAAGTTTTCATTGATATTAAAACCTAGAGTTTGAGTTAATAAGGGATGAAAATTTTCCGTGAATTGTTTTTTAATAACAAAATAAATATACATTGTTTCAAAGCATGTACCATATTTTGTTTCACAGTATTATATATCTATCATAGCTAATCATTTTAAAGATAAACAATAACATGAAAAGAGCCCAACTCAAATTTCAACAAATAAAAATTTTAATTGATTACCATAAATTTATTGGTGATAAATTTTTTATTACTTATTATTAAAATTTATTACAAAAATTTTATGTTACGGTATGCGGGTGACTAAACCTCGTAATATTCTAAAAGATGAGCCGTTTTCACTATAGATGAATAGTGAAATTTACTGTTCTTGTTTTTCTTTTTTTTTTTTTTATCTCGGCTCTTGCTTTACTTTTTTTCATTTTTATGATACTTTTTTATTTCACCAATAATCATCATTATTTATATTTATATTTAATGCTGGGACGGATTGAACCGGTGTAATGCGAGGACACTATAAAGCTCGTATATACTAAAAAAGAGTTGGAAACATTATAGATGTACGGTGGCTCTTTTCTTTTTTACTTTCTCCTAGGTAATGGCATAACCTATCTTTCAGGCCATATAGATTTTCTTTCTTCTGTTTTAGTCCCTAAAGTCTATATAATGCCAGTTTGGTCTATGTTCTTTTTACCCTTACTACCTATAGTTTTTCCATTTGTTCCATTGATTCTAAAACTTTATTTTAATTTTTTTGACAATGTTTAAATATAACCTTCTTATGTGAAGAGAAAACTTTAGTCATTATGTTTCTCTAATTTCAGCCATTGCTTAAACTATTTCTATATTTTAATTGGCATTAACACTCATTTCAACCTTCCTTTACATGTATTAGGCTAATCTAAAAAAATTGATTAATTAGTATCTAGGGACATTTTGGTCTTTTTATCTAGAATTGTCAAGTCATGTTCCAAAAATTTGTTTTTTGTGTCTTTCATTTTTATTTAGGTCTTAATGAATTTTTTTTTATTTTTTAGTGTAAAGTTTGAGTTATTTAGGTAATTTGGGTTAGATTGTGCATAATTGTGAAAGTTTGGGCTTAATTGACAACTCTAAATTTTCTTGGGCTTAACTAAAATCTTATGAGAATTTTAGCTTGAAATGAAGGCTTTAAAACCAGTGGCTGACATGGCAGTTTTTTTGCAAGAGTGGACACTTGCATGCAGAGTTGTTAATTCCTTGGTTTTTGGTTTTCGTGTATTTTGGACTGAGGGCCTCGTAACCATTTTTGTCTTCTTCTCACAACATTCTAGAATATCCCAAAGATTATAAATCATTTAGGTCGTAATCATTGGAGAATGAATGAGATATGATATCCCTTTTCCCTTTTCTCTATTTTCTGTCTTTCCTTCTACCTCACAAATTCTGCGGCGTGAGACCTTCAGTTCCAGAGGTCGTAATCCTCCCTGATTAAGGGAACCTCATGTGTTCGGTATCAAGTTGGTATCAAAGCACTTTCCTGGCCATGGCGAAAATGACAAGGGGACAAGAATGGCGAAAGATGGTTGAAGATTTCATGGAGAAATCTAGGGATTAGAATGATCGGTTGAGCCAGGACATCGCAGCATTGCATGAGATGATCACTGGACTAGCTACCTCTTTACCTGCACCACTCCCTCCCTAGGTTCATGAGGTAACTAATACTATCACTAGTGCAACCAAACCTATACTGACCCATAATGAAGGCTCAACTGGGGGTTTGAACTTGTTGTGACTCGCGTATTAACTTCCTTTATTTTGATGGGGAAGATAGGGATGGCAGGATCTACTACTGCTAGAAATTTTGTTGGTAGATGCCACGGTCGAAGCTCTAAAGGTACTTGTGGCGTCGATCCATTTTACAGGGGAAGCCTTGTAGTGGCACTAGGGGTTTCTAAGAAACCGACAGACGGTGGCTCCATTTACTTGGAAGGAGTACATGGAAGTTATACGGGCTCGTTTTGGTCCTGTATACATTGACCTGATGAGCGACCTGAAGAATCTACACCTGAGAGGAATGGTCGCGGAGTATCAACGTCAGTTCGATATGCTCCTCAACAAGGTAACTTACCCTCTCCATGAAGATCTCATAGTTAGTTTGTTTCTCGCCGGATTGTATCCTAAAGTGCAGATGCCTATACGAATGCTAAATCCCTGAACCCTGGTCCAAGCTCATGGGTTAGCTAAACTTCAGGAGATGGTCAATTTGACCAAGTCTATTTGACCTTAGGAAAGAGCCAAAGGTTTACTGCCGACACGACCCCCATCACTGGCTCTCCCGTCCACTCAGGAACTTACACTTCTGGCCCCGCCTGGCGCCTACCACCCCCAAGATAAAGCACAAAGGAGTGAAACATTTGACGGAGAAGAAAATGGCGGAAAAAAGGGCTCAAAATGAGTGTTATTGGTGTAGTGATTCATATACATTGGGGCACAAATGTAGGAGGGGGCAACTACATAAGATTGAAGTTATTTTCGATGAAGAAGATACCATGGAAGCGATGGAAATTGATGAGGTAATGGAGGAACTTGCGGAAGAGGAAAATCCCTATGATGCTCCCTTTATTTCCTTGAACACTCTCTCGGGCTTGTCAAGATGTAATACCATGAGAGTCACAGGGCTACTTAAGGGAAAACCCATACACATGTTAATTGACTCCAGTAATACTCATATATTTTTAGATGATATAGCAGCCAAGTGTTTGGGGTGCACAGGGGAAGACACAGGACCCATGGGGGTGCGGATGGAACTATCTTATGGAGCACTACTGTGTGTAGAGGGTTGACATGGACCTTAAGGGGGGTCGAATTCAATGTTGATGTGTTGTTATTGCCCTTCGGAGGATGTGAAATAATCTTAGGGGTTCAATGGCTTAAAACATTGGGAGAAATGAAAAAAAGAGATATTCGGCCAAAACTGAGATACACTCCTTGTAGATGTATCTCATATATATTGCTGTATATGATGGTATCTTGAGTTACAAGTAGATTACAAGATAAACTGTAAGTGGAATACAAATCCTAGATAGATACAATCCTTATCTTATACTAGCTAGAACTTAGTGTAGTTGTAGGAGGAAACGTAATCTCTTTAACACGCCCCCTCGATCTCAAGGGGCGAGAATGAACATTGAGATTGTCTCGAAGAATTTGAAACGATTAAGCAGCCAAGGGCTTGGTAAGAATATCTGCCACTTGATCTTTTGTGGAAATAAACCTGACATCAAGATCCTTGCGTGCAACTTTTTCCCGAACAAAATGGAAGTCGACTTCAATGTGTTTGGTTCGAGCGTGAAAGACTGGGTTGGCCGTGAGATAGGTTGCACCAATGTTGTCACACCATAAGATTGGTGGTTTGGACAGGAAAACACCAAGTTTCGAAAGCAAGGTCTGAACCCAAACCAAATCAGCAATGGCATTAGCAAGAGCTCTATATTCTGACTCTGTGCTAGAACAAGAAACAGTCATTTGTTTTCGTGAGCTCTAAGAAACCAAATTAGACCCAAGGAAGATAGCATAACCACTTGTGGAACGCCTGTCATCGGGGCAGCCAGCCCAATTAGCATTAGAAAAGGCACTGAGAAATGTTGATGAATCCTTATGTATTCGAAGGCCAAGTCCAACAGTATGAACGAGATAACGAAGTATACATTTTACGGTCTTCCAATGAACCTGAGTTAGAGTGTGCATGAACTGACAGACTTTATTAACAGCATAGGAGATATCAGGTTGGGTGAAGGTGATATATTGGAGTGCTCCAACGGTACTTCGATAAAAAGTGGCATATGGGAATGTTTCCCCACTGGTTCGAGACAACTTCTCAGTTGAAGACATAGGAGTGAGCACTGGCTTGGCATGGAGCATATTGGTGCGAGCCAGGAGGCCCAAAATGTACTGTTGTTGAGACAAGATAAGTCCATGCTGATCATAGAGAGATTCAAGGCCAAGAAAATAGCTCAAGGGACCGAGATCTTTGAGTGGGAAATGCTGTTGAAGTGAGAGGATAAGCTTCTTGATTGCTAAAGAGGAATTTCCTGTAAGAAGAATATCGTCAACATAAATCAACATATAAAGTATAACACCTTCATGAGTGAAAATGAACAATGAGGTGTCCACCTTGGATGGAACAAAACCAAAATCAAGGAGCTGTGACGTTAACCGAGAAAACCACGCCCGGGGAGCTTGTTTCAAGCCATAGATGGCTTTGTGAAGATGACAGACATAAGCAGGGACCTGTGAATCAACAAAGCCTGGTGGTTGGTGCATATAAACATCCTCGGTAAGTAAGCCATGCAAGAAGGCATTTTGTACATCAAGCTGACGAATCTCCCAGTGTTTTGAAACAGCAAGAGATAACACAGTGCGAATCGTAGCTGGCTTTACCACCGGACTGAAAGTTTCAGTATAATCAAGTCCATGTTGTTGCTTGAATCCTTTGGCCACAAGACGAGCTTTGTGACGTTCAATACTACCATCAGCACGTTTCTTGAGTTTGTAGACCCACTTACACGCAATAATATTCATACTCTTGGTAGGAGGAACTAAGGTCCAGGTGTTATTGCGAATTAACGCATCATACTCAGTTTTCATGGCACTCCGCCAAGTCCCAGACTGCATAGCTGTGGAGAAGCATGTAGGTTCAGAAACATCAGAACTATCAGCATGATAAGCTACAGTTCCATCAGTGAACTTCCTGGGCTTACGAATATTGTCCATGAGCCTTGTCCTTATAGGGTGTTCCGTCGGGGCAAGTGGCTCTAGTGAGAGAGAGCTCATTGCAGGATCAGTTTTAGAACAGACTGGTGAGGAAGGTTGGCTGGGTATAAGTTGGGGATGAGATGGAGCAAAAGGAGGCTGCACCATAAGTGGTAGTTGAATAGGTGGCGGTGGAACTGGCTGATGGATAGGTTGCGCACACTTGGGAAGCTGGGGAAAAGGAAATAGTGTTTCGTCGAAAATAACATTACGTGAGATGTACACACGTCCAGTAGGTAGAAAAAGGCACTTGTATCCTTTGTGCTTAGTGCTGTATCCTATAAACATACACTGCTGAGAACGAAAATCAAGTTTAGTAGAGTTATAGGGCCGAAGATATGGCCAGCAAGCACACCCAAAAACCTTGAGAAAAGTATAGTTAGGTTTAACCTTGAACAGGCGTTCCATAGGTGACATGTTTTGCAAGGTGGGACTAGGTAATCGATTGATTAAGTAGCAGGCAGTTTGGAAGGCATCGTCCCAAAACTTGAGTGGCATTGAAGCTTGAGAGAGTAAAGACATACCAGTTTCTACTATGTGATGATGTTTGCGTTCAGCAGTACCATTTTGCTGATGTGTATGTGGACATGATATGCGATGTTCAATACCAATCAAGGAGAAAAACAGATGAAGTTTCTGATACTCCCCTCCCCAATCAGTTTGAACCCTTTTAATTTTTTTGTCAAGAAGGCGTTCAACATGAACTTGCCATTGAAGGAAAACCTTTTCAATGTCAGACTTGCAAGATAAAGGATATAGCCACACAAACTTACTGAAATTGTCAATAAAACTGACGTAATATCTAAAACCATTAACAAAAAGAGATGTTGGTCCCCATACATCAGAAAATACCAAATCTAAAGGATGCCTTGAGATATAAGAGGAACGATCAAATGGTAACTAATGACTTTTCGCCTTTTGGCAAGCATCACAGACAGTAGAGACGATTTGCTTCTCACATGGAAGTTTATTGTAATGAATGACTTTAGAGACAGTGGAGAATAAGGGGTGACCAAGCCTTTTGTGCCACTCAACTGGACTGACTCTCTCACCGACCAAAACTGAAGAAGATTGTGGTGGATCAACAGGCACCTGATACAAGCCATTTTTACATGGCCTTTGAAGAAGCTTTTTCCTCGTATCCTGGTCCTTAACAAAGAAACAATGAGGGTGAAACTCAAGAAAGATATTATTGTTGCGAATGAGTTTGCTGACGGAGATCAAGTTCTTTTTGATGCGAGGCACATGTAAGACATTTTTAAGATATAAAGTGGTTGAAGGAGTAGAAATTTGAGAATGGCCAATATGATGAATAAACAGACCTGCTCCGTTTCCAACCTGAACTTGATCCATGCCTGTATATTTCTCATTGAGAGTAAGGTTATTTAGATCCGCTGTAATGTGATCGTTTGCTCCAGAATCTGTATACCAGTTTGGATCAATTTGATAAGATGGAGTTGAGGCTGTGGCAGCAAAGTGACTGGAATCTTCTTGATAGGAGTGATCAAATCGATGGTGGCAAGATATGGCTGAGTGTCCAGCTTTCTTACACACTTGGCAGGTTACCTTTGGTCCTCCTTGATTGCCTGGAATTCTTTGGTTGTTCCTGCCTCGACCACTACGGCCCGTCCTCTTTGATTTATGCCTCCACTTCCACGACCTGAACTATTGTTACGTGTAGCAACATTCACTGAGGTGCTTGCTGTTGTAGCTTGCACAATGGAGTTGTTGTGTTCCAAACGCAACTCATAACTCAGAAGATATCCATACAAATCATTAAGACTTACTGGTTCAAGTCTAGTGGTAATAGAAGTCACAAGTGCATCATATTCGGAGCCAGGTCCAGCAAGAAGATAGGATACTACCTCATATTCTTGTAGAGGCTTACCGATGGCGGAAAGAGTATCTGCAAGACGTTTGACTTGCTGGAAGTAATCTGGGACAGAGAGGTCTTTCTTTTGCATTGTTGAGAGTTGAAGCCTGATTTGCATGATGCGAGCATGGGATTAGGAAGAGAACATGTTCTCTACTGCAACCCAGACTTCACGGGATGATGTCATGAATACTACATGACCGAGTATCTCTTCAGAAAGAGATGAAAGTAGTGCGCTTAGCACCATTTGATCTTGCTGGAACCAAGTGAGATAGGCTGGACTCTCGACCAAGGTGACACCAGATGTTCTGTCTGCTGTGTCTGTGATTCCTTCAGATGTTGCTTCTCCAGCAATCATCAAGGGAGGCCAAGGTATGGTACCGTCAACATACCCAAGGAGGCGTTGCCTTCTCAGATAGGGAAGGAACTGCACCTTCCAAAGCAAGTAGTTGTCACAAGTGAGTTGGACATTGAGGAGATGGCCAAGATTTACAGAGGGAGTCGGTAAGAGAGGTGGAAGGCTCGACGATAAGGTTGAAGAGAAGGAGGATGAATAGGAATAGCTTGAGTGAGACATTTTTTACGTTAAGTCGAGAGGCTCTGATACCATGAAAAAGAGATATATTCGGCCAAAACTGAGATACACTCATTGTAGATGTATCTCATATATATTGCTGTATATGATGGTATCCTGAGTTACAAGTAGATTACAAGATAAACTGTAAGTGGAATACAAATCCTAGATAGATACAATCCTTATTTTATACTAGCTAGAACTTAGTGTAGTTGTAGGAGGAGATGTAATCTCTTTAACAAGAAATCCAATGGAACTTTGATAAACTCCATATGTCTTTTTCTTATTTGGGAAAGAAAGTCACGTTGCATGGTTTGGCAACTTCAAGTGCTGAGGTTGTTTCAAGCAAAAAAATGCATAAATTACTAGAGCATACTCAGAAAGCTGTTGGAGGGTAGGCTTATACTCTTCAACTTATTGGTGAATTAGACCTGGATATTGAAAAATGTTATGCTATTGAGGTTGACCAATCCAATAATGAAGAAATGAAGGCTTTACTCTAACAGTTTGATGCTCTGTTTGCAGAGCCAATAGCTTTATCCCATACCGAACCTATGATCATCGGGTCAACCTTAAACAGGGAGTTGAACCAATAAATATACGGCCCTATAGATACCTTTCTGCACAGAAGGACGTCATAGAGCAAATGATACAGGAAATGCTGAAGGCGAGGGTTATTAGAGCTAGCAAGAACCCATTATCTTCCCTTATCGTGCTAGATAAGAAAAAGGATAATTCATGGAGGCTGTGTGTTGACTATAGGGAACTTAACAAGGCCACCATTAAGGATAGGTTTCCTATACCTATCATTAAAGAGTTGTTTGATAAACTACATAGAGCTCGATACTTTATTAAGCTAGACCTCTAATCGGGATATCATCAAATACACATGGAGCTAAACGCATTCATAAAACCATTTTCTAAACACATCATGGGCATTTTGAGTTTCTTTAATGCCCTTCGAATTGATGAATGCACCATATACTTTTCAGGCCCTCATGAATGAAGTGTTTGGCCCTTACTTGCACAAGTTTGTCTTAGTCTTATTTGATGACATCCTTGTCTACAACAAGGATTGGGAAGAGCACTTGCTTCATGTTCAAAAGGTATTGAAGGTACTACATGAACATTAACTATGTGCCAAAATGAACAAGTGTAGCTTCGTTCAGTCTACTATTGATTACTTGGGACGCATTATCAGCTATCAAGGCATCTCCACTGATCCTTTGAAGATTGCAAACATTCAAGAGTGGCCAATCCTTAGGACAGTAAAGCAGCTTCGAGGTTTCCTCGGACTTATAGGGTACTATTGATGTTTTATCAAGGGATATGGGTTGATCAGAAAGCCCCTAACGCAACTCTAAAAAAAGAACAACTTCAATCGGAAGTCGGAAGCTGCGAAGGCATTTTAACAATAAAAGCTAGCCTTAAGCTCTACCTCAGTCTTGGCCTTGCCCAACTTCGAGGATACCTTTGTCATTGACACCTACGAGTGCTAGTATGAAATAGGGGCTATCTTGCAGCGACAAGGACATCCCATCTCTTATTTAAGCAAGGCACTTTCACCATGACACCCAGCCTCGTCTACATATGAGAAGGAATTCCTAGCCATCATTATGGTTGTTGAGAAGTGGAGACCTTATTTTCTTGGACAACACTTTATAATCAGAACCAACCAGCAAAGCTTGAAGTTCATGTTGGAACAACGCATATTGACCCCGTTGCAACAGAAGTTAATTGTTAAGCTTATGCCCTATGGTTATGAAGTGCAGTACAAGAAAAGAAAAGAGAATTTGGTGGCTGATGCTTTCTTTCAATTTCTTGGACAAGAGTTAGGATGCATGGCTCTTTCTATGATTAATACTACACTCTTGTCTGAAACTATGAGTAGTTATGACCGAGATGACCATTTGAAAAAAATCATAAAAGAGCTCGAGTAGGGATCAAACGACCACCCCAAGTACACGTTCCATTAAGGAATACTTAGGAGGAAAGGGAAGCTTGTAGTTGGCACTGACACACAACTACAACTGAAGATCATAGGTCTGATCCATAGTGGGGCTATAGGAGGACATTCCGAGGTAGAAGTCACCCTAAGAAGCTGAAGGGCTAGTGCTACTAGGAGGGTATGGATCATGACATACGTAATTTCATACGAAATTATGATGTTTGTAAGAAATATAAGGTGGATAACGCAGCATGCCCTGGGTTGTTACAACCTATTCCTTTACCTGAGGTTCCATGGACGTACATCACGATGGATTTCATGGAAGGGCTGCCGAGAGTTCAGGGCAAAGACATCATTTTGGTGGTTGTGGACAGGATGAGCGAATATGCTCATTTCGTGCTCCTGTCTCATCCTTATTCGGCGGCAGTGGTAGCAAAATCATTTATTGAAAATATTTACAAGCAGCACGGTATGTCTCGAACCATCATAAGTGATCAAGATTCCACTTTCCTTAGCTTCTTCTGGTAAGAATTATTTGATCGGCAAGGGGTGGAGCCCATATGTTGACCGCCCATCATCCACAAATCGACGGTCAAACCGACCGATGTTTGGAGACGTACCTGAGGTGCATGATGGTTGGGAGGGAGAAGGAGTGGGGAGATTGGCTGCCGCTAGCAGAATGGTGACACAACACCAACTATCATTCGGCAGCAGGCTTCAATCCCTATTAGATCTTGTTTGGGCAGAAACCATCGGTGCACATACCCTATGTTCCGGGAGACTCTATCATTGATTCGGTTGACCATAGCCTTTCAGCTCGAGAAGAAATGATGAAACAACTAAAAAAGAACCTGTTACGGGCACAAGCTCACATGAAGCAACAGGCGGGCAAGCATCGCTCGGAGAGAGAGTTCACTGTTGGCGATTGGGTGTATTTAAAGTTGTAGAAATACAGACGAACCTCCTTGAGTAAGGCAACTCAGCAGAAATTAAGAGCTAAATATTGTGGGCCGTTTCAAATTGCTGATCGGGTGGGCAAGGTTGCCTACAGACTTTTGTTGCCTCCAGAAGCTAAGGTCCACAATGTTTTCCAAGTTTCCTTGCTTAAAAAAAAGGTTGGTGATGTCCCTGTTATGACAACTCTACCGGATTTTGATCAGCTGGACAAGAAGGTGCCCATTGCCGTTTTAGACCGAAAAATCCATCGACAAGGAAGCAAGGCAGTGACGCATGTTCTGGTGCATTGGTCCAATTCGGTTCCAGAGGAAGCTACTTGGGAAGAATATGCAAGCTTGAAGGCGAAGTTTCCAGGCTTCCATGACTCTTGAGGACAAGAGTCTTTTAAGAGGGAAGGCTTGATGTGGCACAAGAACCAGTGGCTGTTGTGGCAGTCTTTTTGCCAGAGTGGACGCTTGCATGCAGAGTTGTTACTTCCATGCTTTTTGGGTTTTTGGGTGAGGGCGTCGTAACCGTTTTTGTCTTCTTCTCGCAACATTCAAGAACATCCCAATGATTATAAATCATTTGGTTGTAGTTACTGGAGAATGAATGAGATCTGATATCCTTTTTCCTTTTTTTTTTTTCTGTTTTCTGTCTCTCCCTCTACCTCACAAATTCTGCTCGACGGCGTAAGACCCTTAGTTCCGGAGGTCGTAATCCTCCCCGATTAAGGGCAGCTCACGTGTTCGGTATCAACCGCCGTCCATCGTCAATCCACTATTGCTAGCCGTTCGAGCCCGCCATTGTCGTCTACCCTCTTCTCACTGCGCCACCTATCCCAGGCGTCGCCAGTCGCTGGCGACGCAAGAAACGAGAGGAGGAGAGCCACGTCCCTGACCCGACACTCGAAGCTGATGCCCGAGCTTCCACCGTCGCCGCTAGCATCATTGGAGCACCGTCGCCATGCCAATCTCTGTCCCCGTTTTTCCCTACGGTCGCTGCAGCACCGCCGCCCATCACGCAGCCAGCCGGGAGCTTCACCCCGACAAAGCCATGGTGAAGCGAAGGGAGGAAGGGAAGGAGCTGGCGGTTCTGTTGACCCAAACCCGGCCTGCTATGTTAACCCGAGCCATGAGCCTGCGAGCCCACATTTTCTTCTGGCCTAGATCAGCCCAATTCAACTCAGATCAGGCCTGAGCTGATTTATCAAGACCCAATATCGATAATTTTGGCTATATTGCAACTTCAGTCCTTTCTGTTTTTTTGTCATCTTAGTCACTAACTTTGTTTTCTTTGCAGGTAGATCGCTGATTAGCCAGTGACAGATTTTTATTTTCTTTCTTTTGAGTTAATTTTTAGTCGATTTCACTAAGAATTTTAATTTTTTCTTATAATTAACTAATTTGGGCCAAGTGAAGCTATTTTATTTTATTTTATTTAGCTTAAATTGTGTCTTTGCTATGACTTTATTTTCTAATTGTTTGCCTCATTAACACTTTTTTCTAATTATTGGTTTTTGTGTAAGTTTAATATCTATGTCAATTGAGTCTTTTAGGGTTTTATTAAATTAACTTTGATTTTTAGGTTATCTTTTATTTTTGTTTTTACCTTTATTTTTCATACTAACTTCCTTTTTTTTTTTTTTCCAGAGTCTTGTATTGGGTTTTTTTAGATACTGGAAAGAACGCTACTTGTGAACGTGTTCCACCACCAATCTTGAGCAACTTCGAGGTAACTTTGACCGTCTTCAACATTGAACCTTGTGACTTGAGACGATCCGACTGCTCTCGTTGCAACCACATCACTGATCATCCAAGTACACGTCCTAATTGGTCACCTAAGTCTTCCATTTACATGAGGGTGAACTACATAGGCTTTGATCTTGCTTCACACCTAGGTATGTAAGAAGCTTAGGAGTTCAATTCAAGTTCAAGCCTAATAACTAAAATCCACACTCTCTCTCTTGTTTGACATTTAGCACATACATGCAATGTTTATTACTAACGATTCGTTTTTGCTTGTTTTAAGCTTATTTCAAGCAAGTTGGATACCTAACACCTTCCCAACTCATACCCAATCTTTGATCCCAAAATCTCCATTTTTCTTTTTTGCAAATTTCACCCTTTCATTATTTTTGGAGTCAAATTGAGTTTTTCCTTGGTTTTTACCCGTACTTTAAGCTAAGGTGGCGACTCTATTTTTCAAAACCATAACGCGAGGATCTGCATAAGGCCATGCCAATAATTGCACCCGTGCCTGAAGGGTCGCCAAGGTTGTGGCTGCTCACAACTGGACTTCTATTTGAACCCCCAATTTATTTTATTTTTTATTACTATTTTTTGTGTCAATAGTAAAACACCAAATTTAATTCTTAAAATCTCACTTTTTGCTCTATTAATCTCAAAATTTTATTGTATAAAGATTAGACCTAATTTTAGGTCAACTCTAAATCTCATTTTTTTTTTATTTTCATGGAAAATTTTATTTTATTAATTGTTAAATCCATTTTTAATTACTAGAACTCAAAACTTTCCTCTTTTCAACCCTAAATTTTATTAGTATTATTTAATGATTATTATAACATTTTTATATTAAATGCTACGACATCTTGAACTGTTGCAACTCTAGCATTTTTCACTTTGCCTTTTTGGTCCTCACACATTTCTTTTAGAAATTGACCTTCTAATTTGTGGTAATTGCGTTCTTCAAATATTATTATCTGTCTTTCTAAGTAATAGATTTTGGTCATTTATGATCAAATACCCAAACAACAAATTACCGTTGCAACGAACAACCAATTCACCTAGTTCATTCTAATTACCAGTAACATAGAGAAATAACACATATGTAACTAGAAAAAAAAGACCAGACAAAGGACAAGATAAATAAAAAATAACATATGATTATCATGATCTATTATTCATTAATGTCTTATCAACTAAATTTGGGCCGCTTTTTGCACCCTGCTAAATCACAATTATTCTCGGAGCCAACAATTTCAAAATGAGTCATCCAAATTTGTCTATTATAAAGCGTCAGATGAATTAGATGGTGCTCTATCAATGGTGGTGAAGGAATTATGGGGCAAAGAAAAAAAGGGTAAAAGTGATTTAAGAATAATCGGGTGGAGTAATGGTAAAAAATTAACCGGTCAAATCTAAATTAATATCTAAGCTTGGCCGGATAAATAAAAAAAAAAGACAGAAATATCAAATTTGTCACTAATGTTTTGAGTAGGAAGTGGATATGCCACTATAGTTTTTTTGATCCAATCTCCAACTAATGTATTCAAATGGGCCGAATATGCCACTGCTGGTTAGAAAGTAACAGAAAATGGTAAAAATAGAAGATTTTGAAATATTGGGGTTATTATGTATCTTTAAAAAAATATTAAGACTTTTGAGATTTTTGTCAAAAGATGGTCTGATCTTTGCTAGTAGCACTTAAGCCTTGTTGCCATCTCCGTCGCAAGCGCTCTAGCCTCGTTGCCGCCCTCCCTTTCTGTTTCTGCTGTCTAATCTCATCACTGGTATTCGAGAGAGATAAAGAGAGAGTTTAATTACAAAAAAGTCTTTGAAGTTTTTTTAAACTTGCATTATCACTCTAAAATTTCAGAACTTGTTATTTTTAACTTTTTTTGTTAGTTTTTCAACATTTTCCGTTAGTTTTTTATCAGCCAGTGATATATCCACTTTTAATTTGAAACTTCAGTAATATACCCGGCCCATTTTAAAACATTAGTAAGTGATTGGGAAAAAAAACTATAGTAGCATATACGCTTCCAACTCAAAACATCAGTAACAAATTTGATATTTCTATCAAAAACAAAGGAAAAACATGATTAGGAAGGAAGAAGAGGTTGTGGTTAGGATAGGAGAGAAAGGTAGAGATCGTCTAATTGCGTAACATTTACAGTCTTTAATTAGAAAATAATCACACTATCTTTAAGGATTTTTTTTATAAGAAATTTTATTCATATTTTTATCATATTTATAAGAAATTTTATTCAATTGCTCCTTCCTAAAATCCTACAACATTTTCATATTTAATAAATTATTTTACCAAATTACTTTTCAAACTATAATTTCAATATCTATTTTTTCATTTTTCTTAATTTATGTGTAAAAAGTGAATGATAAAAGTAAAACCAATGCACAAATTTTTTTCTTTTTTTTTTATATTTTATTTTCGTGTCAAATCTAGTTTCTTTCCTAAAAATAGAACAGAAGACTATTATTTTTTACAAGTGCAAGGTAAATAAATGTTCTCGCATCTCTACAAATAGAAATACAAAACAATGTCGAATAAAATACTTATATATTATTATTATTATTATTGTTGACCCGGGTAGGAAATAGAATACGAGTGTTGGCCACCTTCATATTATATGGATATACATATAAAACGTTCTATACTATACATAAACCATGCCAAATAAGCCAAATCCACCTTCATATTATATAGATATATATACACGTTCTATACCATAAAACATGTTCTGGGCTGGGGCTGAGGTTGAGATTTCGATGCCGGTGAAGAGTAAAGCGGCCACCAGAAGAGCCGCTATATATGAAGAATAGAGGGATAACAATTACGCCATGAGAGGGTTGTGATTGCCCAGGAGGAGGAATTAAAACAGTGAGCACTGGAAGGAATGGGAGTGGGTGTAGAGGACGAAAGAAGCCGGAAGATATCGATTATTATGGGAGGCAAAATCACTCTCAAATCCATCTTCACAATTTGTGTTGGCGCTGGGGAGCTGTTTCTTTCGATTCTTTATTTATGGGAGCTGATAGGTTTTGGGAGGTGCCCAGGGGAATATCTTATTAAACATGGACTCATTGGACGAATTATCCTAATAAGGTCTTAAAGATGTTCGCTCCGTGCTTACTATAATTTTTCTACTCATTTGTTGATACGAGAGATACAAGGATACAAGAATGGTTCCGTCTTTGGAAGCCTTTATTTCAAAAAAAAGCCGAATCTCAGGTGGTGCCAATTTTTGTTTGTTTTTTTGGCTATTTCGTAGCAAATAAGGTTTCATGTTGTTGGTCAATTACGGTGAATTTGTGTCCTTACACTTGTCTCTGTCCCTCTCTTTTCTTCCATAAAAATAAAATGGGTGGAAGGAGTGAGTGGGACAACCGGATATGATGGAGTCCCTAACTTTGGCTTTAACAATCCTGAGGTGAAACAACAATTTGGTAAGTCTTATAATTGATAGAAGTTATGCTCTCCTGACACTTCACCGTTGGATCACAAGTCGCAATTAGAAAGGACATGGGTGTGTGTCCACATATATGAAGCAAAAACTGATTTTTGGCAATAATGATATTAGATAGGGGCATGTCTGACTGTGATATCCAAGTAGCATAAAAACCCATTGGAAGAGTAAATTTTGACTTTGATTTATTTTTTCCTGATAAATTGTGCTTTTTCCCTTTGCCTAAAACGAAACGAACTGGAGAAATAAAGTGTTAAAAAAGTCTCTGCCTGAAAACCTATTTCGTACGCCTACAAGTTGGTTAAATTTAAAAAGGTTGATGATCAGGATTTGTTCGCTTTTTTGCGCTTCCGTGACCAAGGACGCCAGTCCTCTTGCTAAAGTCCACAGACAGGTGTCACAAAAAAAGTCGGCAGCAGAGAAAGGCGCATACGGGCAAAGCAAAGTTACGAAGCTTACAATAGATAGCTAAAGTATAGAGGGGGCAATGCTTGCAAATAAGCAAATAATACAGTTAGTGGAAGTTGAGTGAGCCATGGTCTTTGTCTTGTCAGAAAAAATAAGGTAGCTTAATACAGATAGAATCTCAGCGGCATTTAGCTTCATCACAACAAAATTTTTATGGGCAACCCAGACGCTTTTCCTATTCTTCTACACTTTTTAATGCAAGATATATTGATATTCATTTGGATCGGTATTTTTTTTTATTCACCAGAAAAAACCAAAAACAACAAAAGTCTTAAGGGGCTGAAAGTCTACATCAATTGAGTTTTGAATGGCAAAAATAAAAGAGGGACATACTGTCCAATTTTCACTCTTTTGTAAGATCATCTATTTAGCTATGCATAATGTACACTTGTTAGCTTTTGTAGAGACTTCCTGGATGAAGCAAGTAGAAAAAGAGCATTGCAGAGCTTTAATGCCAAAGACTAAGGAGCCTATCTGCTAGTCTTCATGATCCTTTAGATTGACAATTAACTCCTTGTCTGATGACTCAATATCTACAGCTGTGTGACCAAGTCTCAACAAGTCCTGAAGTCCCTTCTTTACTGATTCAACTAAGGCTACTCTTTTGTGGATGCCAACAGCAAATAAGGCCTGATTTTGAGAGACATTTACCTGCCAATCTCTAGCCAGATAGGCCATCCAAAAGGAGTTACCACTACAAATAGCCATCACATTGATTTGGATCAGTTTGAATAAAACAATCCGTTTTACTTTCAATTTTTATAAATTCAATAAAAATAATTTGAATTATATATTAAAATTGAACTGTATTATCTGAATTATAATTTGATTTTTTTTGTTTTTCTCTGAATAATCCAAATTTTAATTCAATTTTTCCAATTTTTATAGTTCATTTCTTTTTAATTAGTATAATTACATGGTAATTGAGAAAACAAAGTACAACTTAAAAAAAATATGAAAAAAATTGATAATATTCCATTTTATACCAAAAGACAAGGACTTATTCATAACATATAATCCAAAATTAAAAAAAATGATCTTATTCATAACATATAGTCCAAAATTGATAAAAGGTTTTCGCCACTCCCGTAGATCAATAACTAAAGCATTTCACGACTTGCATAGAAAAAGAGAGGGGCACATTGCATAGTATACAGGCGAAGTTGTAGAGACAAGGTAAGAGCGATGGTGCCTATTAGACTTATTGGCTTAGACCAATATTATCAGACTTGGCTCGGAGAGTAACAAAGAGTGGTGGTCGGGTGATGAGTCAATTGATTTGACTGGTTCAATGGGATTGGCCAATCGTAACACATATTAGGCTTCACACACAAGCATCTTCACATCCCATAAAGCATGTCATGTTGCTACTATTCAAAATATAGTATACTTTCACATTTTTTTTTACATAAATCATATAAGAACAATTTACTGTTTCATATTTTATAATAAAATAACACTTAATTTTAATATGCACATGGTCAATCATTTAGATTTCAAAGTTAAAATCTTCAATATTCCAAAACCATGCACAAATAAAAGTATTAATATAGTCATAACCATGGCCTTTTGTTCTTTTTTTTTTTTTTTTTATCTTCACAATTTTGGGCCAACCAATAAAGAACCAACCCAGAACAATTGACCCAATGGAAAAAAACAAGTGTCAAGTCCACACAAATCCAGTTTTACCCAAGTGAACTGAGCTAAATGGATGAATGAGTCAACTAGGCTTCCCAAGTTGGATCGGGTTTTGACCTGGACAGTTTTAAGGGTGCCAATTGAGCCTTTGTGTTTCCCAAGTTGCAGTTGAATCGGCTAGACCAGTTCCAGTTTCACAACAATGGCTTAGACTTAGTTTTTGTGGCTCTAAAATTTTAGACCTCATTATGTGGCTAGCTTATGTTAATGATGCTGGTTGTAACAAAAATAATGCAAAATTGTCGTATAACATTTGAATAATCAAATGGCTAATTACAAAAATTGTCCTAAGTTTCGGATATAATCTAGTATGCCTTATCTTGTTTAAGAAATCTACACTTAACCCTCTAAATGTGTGCCCTTTTTAACATGTTTTCTTTTGGTAAACTTAAACCATCTAATCATTTTTTACAGTTATTTCCTGTTGATATCCAAACTATCAAGTGGGATGTTTGAGACTCTTAAAGATGAGTAGGTCTGCAATCGAGGACAAGGTTAGAGGACCCTAGTGTTGTGTGTCAGGGAAAGACCCTCTCTTGCTTTAACTTAGTAATGGCTCGAGAGAATAGAAAACTTGATGAAACTTGGAACAGGGAGATAAAACGTACCTCATCCTTTCTTAGGAAGGCCTCTTATAGGCACTAAGATGCCACCATTTTGGAGTAAACTCCTCCCATTGTGTAATCAACTATGTCATCTAAGGATCATTTTTAACGTGCATATTTCATAGCCAGAAATCGACCCATTAACTCCTTAGCTCATGAGCAGTGCTCTCAATGGGTTGTCCAATTAATGAGTCAAGGCCCAGTTCGTGGACTGAGTCTAATGTGTTCCAACTTATCTTCAGTGGGCCGCAGCCTATTAGGGTATTGATAGGCCTCCCTGGACCTGGAATAAAAGGAGTTGGGTGGCCTATGTTTTGGGCTAACTTGACTTGATGACGGTGACCATATGGTCACATCATACTAGTGGAAATATCTTTTCCTAAGAGAAACTCTTCACCTTAAGGGGTTTCGGTTGCATTTTGAGGCCATGTTTTGAATTCCTGGCCTACTATGTTTCAGAGCCTCCATTGTGCTCCAAATTTCATTTGCTTCCATTGTTATTCTATTGAATTTGCTAGGGCTAATCCCTTTGTTCGACATTTTGATGCCATATTTCATCTTCATTGCAAGGTACAAACACTAGGTTCCTTTACTCTCTCATTATTCCTGTCATATCGCTAATTGTCCAATTGATGGAAGGGTGTCTTCTATTTCTTCTTTTTTTTTTTTTCTGCGTTATTTTTTGTAGATGTATGACATTTAAAAAAAGGTAACCACCTCTGTGGAGGGGAGCTAGGACGTCGAGTTGTAATCTGTCGACTTTAAAAAAGTTCATAGCCGAAGGAGTTTGGTAACCCCTGGCATCCTGTCCAGCCTCTGCAATGAGCAATTCATTCCAAAGACCATGAAATTATCTTTTCTTAAGAAGCATCAGAGGGCTGACCAACCTAGGAAGAAATGGATGATTGTTTACATTGACTAGGTTCTAGGAGGTTTTCATTTTCTTTTTCACCCATCGGTCTCCTAGCTTTGTAACCACTTTGGTATCCCCCCATCCCAGTTGGTCCCAAACTGGCTTCTACATATTAATGCCTTTCTCATGGCAATGCCATTTTGTAGGGGTCGGGTATTGCTTGGAGTCCTTATTCCTTTTTTATTTTCTAACCCTAATGCAGGGGATGGGCCACAAATTGATCTCATCTTCTCCCCTTTAATTGGGCAAATTTAGGGGTAGCACATGACTGGGCTTTGGATAGACGGTGTGAGGAGAGGCAACGTTGCCATGAGGCGAGGTAAGAGTGTTCAGGTTGGGACTACAATTGAATGCATTGGGCAGTAGATAAATGGGGTGGATGGGGGAAAATAGTGGTGGTTGAAGGTGGTGAAACAGTGGCCTAAGAGAAAAGAAATAGCTTGGTGACTATGGGGGTGCTTGATGGGAGTGGAAACATTAGAGGCAATAAAAATGGTGGTGGAGCGAGTTAAGGGTGATGGCTATTTGCATATGTGGTTGTTTTTTTTTCAATTTTTCTAATCATTTTCTTCCTTTTCCACATCATTGATAACATTTTGATTCATTCTGCCACCATAGTAAATCACTCATGCTGGCATGCCACATAATATTTTTCGCCTATACTAATAGTTTTCATCCGCAAAATGTCCAAAATGAAACACTTAAACAAAGTTAAGGATTTTCTATACAAGTAATTGAGGTTATGGCCCAAAATGGTACAATAATAAAAGGTTAGAAGTCACGAATGCAATTACTCTTATATCTACACTCTCCACGTACATGGAAATCAAATTCATCTATTTTGACATTGCTGACATGGACATTTTATTAGTTTAATCCTATAAATTTTCTACACTTACTATAAAATTGAGATTTATGTATCAATCCATCATTAATCACTATTACATCTATTCACATCTTTCTACCATGCACATATTCCTACAATAAATCAATAACATTTAAATTATCATTCTAATAATTTTCATAAACTGATAAGTATCCACTTATACCTTAAAAAATTTCTACAACAAATAGCTCTATCTTATTTAAAAATGAAAAATTAATATGGTGCTTTTACATTATCATTTATCTTAATGGTCTAAACAAATTTCGGTAACTTCTCATCTTAGTTCCCCAAAATGTACTGCTTTTCTTAGACACAAATCTCAAATTCTAGATTCGAGAAAATGAGGTTTAATACAATTGACACTACTAAAAAAAAAAGTTTTAGTGATGGCTATTCAATTTAGTAACGTTAGACTGTTGTTGCTAAACTTGCCATTACTCATTTAGTCGTCGCTAATTAATTAGTGATGGCTACTGTCGCTAGTTAATGATGGCAAGCCTTCGCAAAAATGACAGTTACTAATTATTTGGCATCAACCTCTTATTTGTAAATTAGCGACGATTAAACCATCACTAGATTCAATGAAAGTTGGCTATTGACAAGTTTGTGACATTAGTGACAGCCGACCATCATTAATTTAGAGACAACTAGATGTTATTAATTTAGCGAAAGCTAACTGTCGCTAAGCTTGTGACATTAGTGACGACCATCCATCATTAATTAGTAGCAGCTTGCCTTAGTTAAATTTAGCAACAGGTAGACATCACTAATTTAGTGAGGGTTAACCGTCGTTAAATTAATGAGAGCAGGCTACCGCTATTTTAGTGACCGTTTGCCATCACTAGTTCATGACAGTTGGCTTCACTAGTTTATGCAAATAATTTCCAATAGCTCGCCTTTATCCATTTCTTAATCCTTCTACATACATTCCAACATTGTCATCGATTCCACACAAATGTAACAACCAGGGTATTGATTTAGCGACTGTTGGCCTTCACTAGTTAATGATCATTATTATTATTATTATTATTATTCTTGCATACATTACCATGTTATCCTGTCCCTACAATTCTAACAATTATAAAATAAAGGCAAACTAAATATATCCACAAATAAGAATTACATCAATAATGTCTCATTTAATAGTTAAGTCATACACAAATGATCATATATACATATTTTTGTTTCTTTCTAAGGTTGGCTATTCCACCACAAGAAAGAAACTAAGAACAAGTATGAAAGTACAAGCCTCCCACTGCGAATTTGCCAAACAAGCAGGACATGATATTTCTATTGAGCTCCCTCATCCGGTCCTAAAGTAATGCAACAAAAGCAAATCACAAACTGACCATGCCAAAGTGAACCGATGACTAGACAAAGGCATAAACTAACTACCTGATGACACAATCTGATCGACCAAATACTACAAGAGGAAATTCACCAACAGTAGATCATGACAAGAAATCCATGCTAAAAAAAAAAGAAACAACATGTCTATAAAATTATTTAGCTAAGAATGAACTATTATAGAAGAAAATATAAATAACCATGCATTACAGGTCCCTGATCCTCTGAAATATAAAAAGAAGAATTAGCAAAAACTTTACAATCTATTCCTACCTAACTTATCAATCGATTACAAGTTTAGAGTCGAATAGCACCTATTCTTAAACTTAGTATCTTCGTAGATAAAAAAGACAACTCTCCTCATTCTAACATCATGTGTTGACAAACTAATATCAGCTGATACCTAAGTCTCTCAACTTATTTCGACTTAAATGGTTTGGGAAGTAAAACAATTGAAGAAGAAGAAGAAGATTGTTGATAATCTCATTTGTTTGCCCAATCTAAAATTTACCTGCTCAGGTGTTCCTTCAAAAAGCTTTCTGCATGATAAGTTAACTAAAGTGTCCCTAGTGAAAATAGCTCTAGAAGCAGGAAAGTAGAAGCTTATGTGCCTTGCTTGCAAGACATTACAAGCTAAAAACAACATTACAAAAAAAAAAAAAAAAAAAAATGGCAGATACCAGAAAACGAAATGGAGAGAACTAGAAACAAACAAAATCATTCATGAATGCAATAATGACATAAATCAACATAGATAAGCAAATAGCCAAACCAATATGTGAGCTTGCCCGTATCTGCAACACCTTCATATGCTGTGGATCATTGAAATTAATATTTAGAATTGCTGGAGAGAAATCAGTCACAAATTGACAGGGAAACTAATCATCTAAAGAAACAGAGTCCATTTCTATGCAAGGTGTTCATGCCAGTGCAGCTCAGTCAATTTCCCAAAACTCAAATTGACTAACACCAAATTAAGCCAACAAACTTTTTTAACCCGAATGAGCCTACAATTTTTGTTAACAGAAGCCCGAAATTCACATATAATGATATTTAACAAACCAAAGTGGATCATAAACCTGCAGAACCTATCACCAAATGATTTATACCTCAAACCCAGAAATAGGGTGTTACCTTTCACCCACTTAGGTTCATAAATAAATGCAAATGAATGCAGAATTAGGGTGTTACATTTCACCCACTTAGGTTCATAAAACACATACACACACACACAATGGTGTACACATACACCAATGTTCTTTCATAAGGCAATGTTTACTCAGTCAATTAAGCCAGAGAAATTAATCCACAAAACACTGAGAAAGATCAAATGAACAAAAAAAATGGAAAGCAAATGCCACCCCATAGAGTCCATACACAAAGCAATTATATAAATAAAAAGGAAAACAGGGAAAAAAAAAGATTCAGAATGTACATCTTTGATGTTGAAACCAAGACGACGAATAACATTTCTGACACTCCACACATTTCCAGCTCCATAATCAAGAAAAATCACAGCTACGTAGAAAGTGAACGGCAAACAATTAAAAGATTAATTAAAAAGTAAAAACAAATCAAACATCACTGAAAATGAAGAGAAAGTACTACAATCAAAAGCAGAAGCAGCGCGAACAGAGGTTCCGTGTCGACTTGAATTTCACACAACTTCTATGGAGATTTCGTGCAATCAATGATATGGACAAAACTTTGCTTACCTATATTGATCATTTATAGCTTTAGCCTCAGTTTTTTAGTCACCCTTATGGCCCCTATTAGTAGCTTAAATTCAGAACCTATATTGATCATTTATAGTACAAATTGATCCATTTAGACTCTTGAAACAACCCTGTAACCAGATGATAGAGCTTCTTGGTAAACACTGCCATCAACATTTGATGAAGAGAATAGACTTCTACGGCTCTAGCAATAAGAAGGAAAAATCTCTACTCCTTATCCTACTAACTCAAAGTTCAAGTCCTGATGACTAGATTCTTACACTATAAAATGAGAATGTCCTAGGTCACTTGAGCATTTACATGAATAAAGACATTTCAGAATTTGTATGAAAACCGGGCAAATTGACCAATGACAATAGGATTACTTAGTTCCGAATTTTCACACAAAAGATATTAGAATCTACTGAGGTGAATCAAGCATTCAAAATTAGGCACTGCAAAGAAATGAAAGATACACCTGATAACTTCTTTTCAATTTTAGCACGGGGAAATTGAAAAGAAGACATAAAGCGCAGAAGAGCAGCCAGCAAACAGAAACCCACATAATTTGAGGGGAAAATGAGAAAGACATAAAAGCACATTCATGACAAGAATTAAGCAAACTGATCCCCAATGCTATCATATGAAGCATGGTGAATAACTGTGATGTCAGAAACAAAGAAAAACTTGTGTGCTCCTTTCGGTTTTAATAAGCAAACATTGGACAAAACTTGTTCTCTTGCATTTTAGTCCTTATATTCTAGTTCAGAAGCAAGAAAACCACCACAATTAGCTACCAAAGATTCCTTGGAACATGAAATTAAGGCTGGGAATATAAAAGACCAAACTTTACTTGCTCATTTTCACATTCCAGCTGCACCGAAATTCTGGCTCTTGTTCACTTGATTTCTTAGCTTACTAGCACCTCAAATTAATAAACAAGCTAAGGTCAAATTCTAGCCTGGACTTTGAATGAACAGTGCAAAAAAAATAAAGCAAGCTCATCTAACGTAGCACTCAACCAAAATCGAAAATCCAAGCCACCAAGCTTAGCAATTCTTGATTTCCTTCACAAATCAAAATGAAATCTACCAAAGCAAGGTTAATCATGCCACAAACAGAGATAATCAGGGATAAGATTGCAACCTTATGTGATTTGAAATTTGAAAAAACTAGAAATGATAAACCCTAGCCAATCGAAAACAGAAGATGAAGGAGCTCGAGCAGAAAGTACCTGGGGAATCAAACCTGGATTTGGTCACTGTGGCACCCGGCTGGTGCTGCACGCTTCCGGAAGTTAGTGCCGCCTTGAACGGGCTCCTGTTGTGATCCTACATCAACCTGTATTGTGATCCGGAAAAGCGGATGGTCAAGGACAAGAACAAGAGGTAGAAAAGGTGGAGGGAACGATCGATTGGAGCAGGGATTGAGTGGGTTATCTTGGCGGAGGAGAGGAAGAGAAAGTGGAGGGATCGAGCGACAAGAGCAGGGCTCGAGCGATTTTCCTGCTTGCCATAAACAAGCGATTGGGCAGGGGCTTTATAAGTTTGTCAACTACCAACGGCTTAGCCATCAATTTACCTAGCAAGGGTAAACCATTGCTAAGCTAGCGGCGTCTAGCTGTCGCTATATCTATCCATTACTTAGTTGTCACTAAAACATCTGTCTTATTCATTCATTTTTCCCATAAAAATAACTACAAAGTTTCTTAATTATAAAATAAAATTTAATTTTCTATTATAATCTTTATTTTTTTATACACACATAAATCTATTGGTCCACATATCTTAGGAATGGCAATTGGGTGGGTTGGGTCAGGTTTTGGTCAGGTCATTCAGGTTCGGATTTAGTCGGGTTAACATGAATTCGGGTCCAGGTTGGGTTCAGGTCAGGTCATTTGGGTTTGGGTTGATTTCAGGTTGAGTTGATTTCGGGTTCGGGTTGGGTTGGGCCGGGTTTATTTTGGTTCGGATTCACTTCAGGTTGGGTCAATTTTAGTCTCGAGTAACTTCAGACCAACTTTCGGGTCAACCTTTGTGTTCACATGGGTTAATGGGGTGAAGTCAAAACGATTGAATCGATTCAATTTTTTTAAAAAATTTAAATCAAATAATTTGATTTTTTGTGTGATTTAATTTAACTTAAATTTTCATTTTTTAGTATATTTAATTAAAATATTCATAAAAATCTTTTTCATTATAGTTTAGTACATATTTAAGTAATTTAATATTCTTAGTAATATTTGATTGTTTTTCTAAACCCATACCCTTTAACAATCATTGTACAGATTATTCAGATCTTCACTCAACTATCACTTAGACATACACAATGACAATTTTATTATGCTTATGTTTCAATGAATTTTATTTGAAATTACAACGAAATGCAAATCAAGTTCATTATCTGTGACGGAACGGGGCCCCAGTGCCCCTAATCTTGTAGGCTCTTAGGGATAACGAATCCCACTAGTTACAATTGGCTAACTATTACTCGTCAATATAAATTAAAACAATTTATATGCAACTAGTTACTTAGCCTACTCAGATTAAGTTATGCATGATTCTGACTTGGCAATGCAACCGAAATTTAAAAGTCTTGAATTAAAACATTGCTCGAGCATTTCATTAAAACATGCTGAAAACGTACCAAGTCATTGAAATACTAGTTGCTTTAACTACAAGTAACAGTTTTGTGCATACATTACAACTCTAGCATGCACCCAAAAGTAACAAGATGGATTTACATCCTAATGTATCCCAATAGAGGCAACTTACTTAGTACACCAAGTACTATGTACAAGAGATAAAATTACTAACTACTAAGATCATTTACTTGAGCCCACCTTGAGCTAAGCCAAGCTCCAAGTGTAGCCCTTCACTAGACCTTGTTCTTGTGTACTCTTAGCCTCTACACTGTAAAGGCACAACTTGGTTAGCACATAACTTATACTGCAAGAAACTAGAATCACTAGGATTCTCAATAAAATACCTGCAAAACAGAAAGCTTAGGCCTCAGCTATCACTTCAGTGATTAGGCCCAGGATTAGATCCTGCACAATAAAACTAAGGGAATGAGTACTTAAAAGTACTCAGTAAGGATTCCCTTCTTAAATACCTGCAAAGAAATATGCAACAAATATGCAATATGGCAACCAAGCAATTCAATCAACAAACAATCAACAAAATGCCAAAAATGCAATGTATGGATGTATGGTATGGAATGCACACAACACATGCACTTGGGACTTTCTGCACTTAAGTGCCTTAATTCTTGCCGTGAGCTCAAACGGCTGAGGTACTTGAGATACTGGCCCTCGTATCCCGGACACTTTACCTCAATTAAGTCCCATCTACGGGTTCTAGAGTAGGTCGTCACCTATCTCAAACTTACCCGCCTTTACCCTTAATTTATTGTACAGGGTAGTCTTCCTATGTGGTTTAACTAGTCAAACACTCAAGGTTTAACTCAAAATACTACTAGTGGCTCACTTACCAAACCAAATGGCTTGGTTGGGATCGACTTAGGTTTTTCTCTCTATTAACCATATGTAATTGATACTCTATACGACCAATAAAGAGTCTAAAAACCCACTTAATCCCCTTAATATCCATTTAAAAGCTTAAATACTATGAGTTACTTAGCCACCAAGTCACAATCTTTTACACTTAACCACACAACTTGACTACCTTCCAAATAATGCACAATTCCCGCCTTAGGAATGAATTCTAGACCCAACCGAGGCTATGGAACGTCTTAGAATAGCCTAGGGATAGAAACCGAGAGTCTAAGTTAATCTTAGGATGGCCGGAAATCGAGGCCAAATTTGCATTTGGCGACGCGGCGCCAAAGAGCAAATGCTTTTGGCGACGCGACGCCGCCGAACAAACGTTCTGTGTACAATTTCGCATTCTGGCGCCGCGGCGCCAATTCGCGACCAAATTGGCGACGCGTCGCCAACTCTATTTTCTGGGTTTATGCGACAGCGTCGTTCTTGTACACAAGCTACTCAAACTCTCTCATTTCTAATCCAAACTTAATGGGTCTTGTTTCTAATTCATCCCAACACACAAAACTACAAAACCATGCATTATTTGAGCTTAATTACTTGAACCCTTACCTCAATTTTGCCACACAAGCAAGCAATGCAACAAAGCCTCCTAAGCTCAATTGAGCTTCCTTGAGTTCCAAGCCTAAAACCAAAGCAATTTGGCACCCAAACCAATCAAACCAAGACCATTTCTAGCTCTAGAAACAACCTATAATCACACCAAATGATCTCAAGAAGCTTACCTACGAAATTGGATCCAAAACAAGCTTCCAAAGATCAAATGAAGCAAGAACACCTCAAACAAAGCTTGGTGATCTTTCCTAACCCCTTGGCACTCTTAATTTTGATGAAAACTTGCAAGGAAATGAAGCTTGAGCTGGGAATTTGGGAGAGGAGATGGAGCCACGAATTTTTGGTGTTTGCAAGAAATGGCTAAGTATGAAGAAGAGAAGAAGAAACTTAACTTATAAGCTTATTAATCAACTTTTCTCTCCCTTGCACTTAAGCCCTCATACTTTCATTTGTTTCAAATAGCTCACCAACTCACACTCCAAACTCACTTTTCTTTGTTTTAAAAAGATACTAAAAGCTTCTCAAACTTAATTTTCTTGAACACTTTAGCCACTTAAGTTCTAAATGGCTCAAAAGAACACTTAGTGCCACAAGTTGTCAAAACTTACTAGGATGATTCTAAAAGCTAGAACAACTAATGGTCTTGACTTAACTATGCCAAATCACACTTAGGAACTCACTTAACTTAATTAAGCTTATGTTACTTGCTTAACAAGGCGCTAATTTGAGGTACTTAATTTAATAAACACTTAATCAAAGTAAATAAACACTTACTTGATTAGTTGACTAGGAGAGCTGTCACATCCTCCCCTCCTTCAGAAATTTGGTCCTCCAAATTCTGACTTAATTGAGCATACAAACTTGGATATTGCCTTAGCATATCCTGCTCGGTCTCCCAAGTGGCCTCTTCCTCCCCATGGTTAGACCATAGTACTTTGACCATTGGGATCCGTTTGGTCCTTAGTTTCCGGACTTGTCGGTCAAGAAACTTGATAGGATGCTCTTCATAACTTAGGTCCTCTCTCAAGGGAATAGTGGGCGGGGTTAACACTTGCCCAGGGTTCACAATGCACTTCCTTAAGGAACTCACATGAAACACATTATGAACATGGGCTAAACTTGGCGGTAAAGCCAACCGATAAGCCACTTTTCCTACCCTTTCGAGAATTTCAAAAGGACCAATAAACCTTGGTGCCAGTTTACCCCTTTGACCAAACCTAGCCACACCTTTCATAGGTGAGACCTTAAGGAGTACTCGGTCTCCTACCTCAAACTCTAAATCTTTTCTTCGCACATTAGCGTACTTAGCTTGCCGGTCTGAGGCAGCTTTGATCCTTGCTTGGATCAACTTAATCTTTGCCGTGGTCTCGGCAATGATTTCTGGACCAACAACTATTTCATCAGCTTTATCTGCCCAACAATGAGGGGTCACACACTTACGCCCATACAAAGCCTCGTAGGGCGCCATCTTAATAGCTTCTTGATAGCTATTATTATAAGCAAATTCAATCAAAGGCAGATGTTGGTCCCAATCCCCTTTGAAGTCCATCACACAACTTCGTAACATATCTTCCAAGGTTTGGATCACCCGCTCAGTCTGCCCGTCAGTCTGCGGGTGATATGCAGTACTTAGGTTCACAGCGGAACCCATAGCCTTTTGAAAGGCACTCCAAAACCTTGAAACAAAACAGGGATCTCTATCAGATACAATCTGATCAGGAATACCATGAAGTCTTACTACTTCTCGGATATACAACTGGGCTAATTTCTCCATGGTATAAGTGATTTTAATGGGGATAAAGTGTGCAGATTTTGTTAACCTATCCACCACCACCCAAATGGAATCATGCTGACTTCTTGTGTTTGGCAACCCAACACAAAAGTCCATGGTGATGGATCCCCATTTCCTTTCTGGGAGTGGTAAACTTTGCAACATTCCTGATGGCCTTTGGTGCTCTGCCTTCACCATTTGACAGGTGAGGCACTTAGACACATATTCATACATGTCTCTTTTAAACTTTGGCCACCAAAAATGAGTCCTAAGGTCATGGTACATCTTATTCACACCAGGGTGAACATTAAACTTACTCGTATGTGCCTCCTGCAACACTTGTTGCCTTAATTCACTTGGCACATAGAGCCGGTCACCAAAATAAAGTAACCCATCCTTGTACTGAAATTCTTTCAGTACAGTACCATGCTTTTCCTCCCCAGAAATTCTTTTCAAGCTCGAATCACTTTCTTGAGCTTGCTTAACTCTAGTCAGCCATGCTGACTGAATTTCAAGGACCATGACTTGAGCCATTTCCCATTCTCTCCACAATTCATATAAAACTGTGAATTGCTCTGCACTAGGATCTTTTGAGGTTTGTGTTACTTGATCCTTGGAGAGAATTACCCCAGAATACTTACGGCTCAAGGCATCAGCAACCACGTTGCCTTTACCTGAACAATAGTCTATCGAGCAATCATAATCCTTGATATACTCGACCCATCTTCTCTGCCTCATGTTAAGATCCTTTTGGGTAAATAAGTACTTCAGACTTTTATGGTCTGTAAAGATCTTAAAGGACCTTCCCATAAGGTAGTGTCTCCAGAGCTTTAAAGCAAACACAACTGCTGCTAACTCAAGATCATGCACTGGGTAATTCAACTCGTTAGGCCTTAACTGCCTAGACCCATATGCAATCACTTGCTTATCCTGCATCAACACACATCCTAATCCTGTCCCAGATGCATCGGTATAAACCACAAAAGTCTCATGCGGATCTGGTAGGATTAAGATGGGAGCAGAAATTAACCTTTCCTTAAGCTCCTGGAAACTCTCCTCACATTTAGGAGTCCAAATAAACTTCTGTGCCTTCTTTGTCAAGGCGGTCAATGACGAAGCTATTATAGAAAATTTCTCAATAAACCTTCGATAATAGCCTGCCAAACCCAAGAAACTCCTAACTTCAGTTACAGTTGTTGGGCGTTTCCACTCCACCACTGCCTTTACCTTTTCTGGGTCCACACTTAATCCTTGAGCATTTATAATATGTCCAAGGAAAGGAATTTCACTTGCCCAAAATTGGCACTTAGATAGTTTGGCATAAAACTGATTACTCTTGAGTACATGCAAAACTATCTCTAAGTGTTTTTCATGCTCGTGGGGAGTCGGGGAATACACCAAAATATCATCAATAAACACCTCAACAAACTGATCTAGGTAGGGCCTAAAAATCCGATTCATGGTATCCATGAAAACTGCCGGAGCATTAGTCACTCCAAACGGCATAATGGTATACTCATAATGCCCATACCTAGTCCTGAATGCAGTCTTCGGGATATCCTCATCCCTAACTCTTATCTGGAAATATCCAGACCTTAAGTCTATTTTCGAAAAGACCTTCGCCCCTTTTAATCTATCAAATAGATCATCAATTCTGGGCAATGGGTACTTATTCTTTACCGTTACTGCATTCAGTTTTCTATAGTCTATACACAACCTTAAGGTTCCATCCTTTTTCTTTACAAACAACACTGGAGCACCCCACGGGGAAATACTTGGCCTAATAAAGCCTTTCTCAAGCAACTCTTCTAATTGCTTTTTCAGCTCATCCATTTCAGGTGCTGACATTCTATAAGGGGGTATGGAAATTGGTTCTGCCCCAGGCTGTAAATGTATGGAGAATTCAATCTCCCTTCTTGGAGGTAACCCTGGGAGGTCTACAGGAAAAACTTCTGGAAATAGATTGGCTACTTGAATTTCCTTGAGTTGCTCCTCGACTGCCACTCCGTTCAATGAGCAAGCGACCAACTCACTCGGAACGGGAATGGACTCCAATAACTTGAGGTGCAAACTCTTTACACTACTTGCCAAACCGCCTGTGCAAGTTATACTTACCCCTGAGGCATCCTCAAGAGTGACCTTACAACCCGCACAGTCAATCTGGGCCTTAAACTTACTTAACCAATCCATTCCAAGGACAATATCATAAGGAATTGAGGCCAAGACCCAAAGGTCACTTAAAAATTTACTACCTCCTAATTCCAAAGGATATCCCACAACCATTTCATTGGTAAACACAAGGTTACTCCCCACTGACTTAATGAACATCATTTCATCAAGCACAGTTCTATGCAAACCAAACTTAACAACCATGCTTAGAGTAATGACAGAAATAGTAGCACCAGTATCAAACAGAATTCTAATACTACTATCCTGAACATTAAAGTTACCTTGCACAGCTGTAGGCTCTCTGGATACCTGGCTTGCCAGTGCAAAAACTCGTGGTGGCACAGGAGGAACTCTGACAAAAGTACTACCAGCACTACCAACTCCTGAGGCTCCCGGTCGTCCTTGACCTTGGTCTTGTCTAAGCCTTGGGCACTCCTTCGCCCAATGTCCTGGCTAACGGCAGTAATTGCAGAGATCGGTTCCAAGAGTACAAGGTTTGTTACCATGAAATCTCTGACACTTAGGACAACGGCCTTTTCCAACTTTCTTGATTTTCTTGGAGGGTCCTTGATCACCTCCCATACTAGGCCTTTTATCCATAATTCTTGAATGTACCGGAACCCTTGGCTCAACGGCCTTTTCATTGGGTTTTGCTTCCATCAACTCCCTTTCCAACACTAAGGCTTTTTGGACAGCCTCATGATAAGTCCTAACTCCAATCACTGTCAGAAAACTCCTCAACTCCACCTTAAGTCCACGAATGAACTTCTTTGCTTTTAGTTCATCTTTCCCGGCCAAATGAGGTGCATACCGAAAAAGAGAACTAAACTTCCTTTCATACTCATGAACTGTTAGCCTTCCCTGGATTAGTTCATCAAACTCAATCCACTTTTGATCCTGGGCAGCCTCACTATTGAATTCATTTCGAAACTCCTTCTCGAATTCAATCCAATCAAGCTCCTTAGGCCTTTGCCCGATCCTCCCTTCATTATAAGCATCCAGCCTTTCCATGACATCTTTCCACCATAATGAAGCCTTGCCTTCTAAAAAGAAAGGCACCAAATCCATCTTAGCTTTATCATCCAACTTCATGTTCTTGAAGATTTCATTAATTGATACAACCACCCTTCAGCCATATCGGGATCTCCTATGCCATTGAACTTAGGAGTATTAATCTCCCGGCATAAGGAAACAAGCCCCATATGGTCCGGAATGACGGGTCTCCTCCGTCTCCTCCTTGGATGGATGTCCTCCTCATCTTCCTCTTCACTGTCCTCTTCACTGTCCTCACTGGACTCTACTTGAACATGCTCATTAAATGGTTCCTGACCTTGCACTTGCCCCTGGGGCGGGGGATTTCTCCCCTGACCTTGGTGCACCGTTGGGCCTTGGTGCACTTCGGCCCTTACCCCAATAGGGTCCTCCAAGGTCTCCCCCTGTACTGGAGGTTGAGCACGCTCTTCAAGCAAAATGGCCATGCCATGTAACATCCGGTCCATCGACTCATTAAGTCTCCTCAACAAGGAAACCACTTCCCTCATGTCTGATCCACCGGGATCACTAGTCCCTGCACCAGAACCCTGAACCTCAGCAGTAGTACCAGCCCGTGTATTCACCATACCTGCAACCACAGCCAGAAGACCATACCCAGAGCAACTTATAAGCAGTACTAACCACACTTAACACAAGAACACTTTGATCTTAGTTCACTTATTGCCTCTACTAGGAACATTAACCCGCTCTGATACCAATTTCTGTGACGGAACGGGGCCCCAGTGCCCCTAATCTTGTAGGCTCTTAGGGATAACGAATCCCACTAGTTACAATTGGCTAACTATTACTCGTCAATATAAATTAAAACAATTTATATGCAACTAGTTACTTAGCCTACTCAGATTAAGTTATGCATGATTCTGACTTGGCAATGCAACCGAAATTTAAAAGTCTTGAATTAAAACATTGCTCGAGCATTTCATTAAAACATGCTGAAAACGTACCAAGTCATTGAAATACTAGTTGCTTTAACTACAAGTAACAGTTTTGTGAATACATTACAACTCTAGCATGCACCCAAAAGTAACAAGATGGATTTACATCCTAATGTATCCCAATAGAGGCAACTTACTTAGTACACCAAGTACTATGTACAAGAGACAAAATTACTAACTACTAAGATCATTTACTTGAGCCCACCTTGAGCTAAGCCAAGCTCCAAGTGTAGCCCTTCACTAGACCTTGTTCTTGTGTACTCTTAGCCTCTACACTGTAAAGGCACAACTTGGTTAGCACATAACTTATACTGCAAGAAACTAGAATCACTAGGATTCTCAATAAAATACCTGCAAAACAGAAAGCTTAGGCCTCAGCTATCACTTCAGTGATTAGGCCCAGGATTAGATCCTGCACAATAAAACTAAGGGAATGAGTACTTAAAAGTACTCAGTAAGGATTCCCTTCTTAAATACCTGCAAAGAAATATGCAACAAATATGCAATATGGCAACCAAGCAATTCAATCAACAAACAATCAACAAAATGCCAAAAATGCAATGTATGGATGTATGGTATGGAATGCACACAACACATGCACTTGGGACTTTCTGCACTTAAGTGCCTTAATTCTTGCCGTGAGCTTAAACGGCTGAGGTACTTGAGATACTGGCCCTCGTATCCCGGACACTTTACCTCAATTAAGTCCCATCTACGGGTTCTAGAGTAGGTCGTCACCTATCACAAACTTACCCGCCTTTACCCTTAATTTATTATACAGGGTAGTCTTCCTATGTGGTTTAACTAGTCAAACCCTCAAGGTTTAACTCAAAATACTACTAGTGGCTCACTTACCAAACCAAATGGCTTGGTTGGGATCGACTTAGGTTTTTCTCTCTATTAACCATATGTAATTGATACTCTATACGGCCAATAAAGAGTCTAAAAACCCACTTAATCCCCTTAATATCCATTTAAAAGCTTAAATACTATGAGTTACTTAGCCACCAAGTCACAATCTTTTACACTTAACCACACAACTTGACTACCTTCCAAATAATGCACAATTCCCGCCTTAGGAATGAATTCTAGACCCAACCGAGGCTATGGAACGTCTTAGAATAGCCTAGGGATAGAAACCGAGAGTCTAAGTTAATCTTAGGATGGCCGGAAATCGAGGCCAAATTTGCATTTGGCGACGCGGCGCCAAAGAGCAAATGCTTTTGGCGACGCGGCGCCGCCGAACAAACGTTCTGTGTACAATTTCGCATTCTGGCGCCGCGGCGCCAATTCGCGACCAAATTGGCGACGCGTCGCCAACTCTATTTTCTGGGTTTATGCGACAGCGTCGTTCTTGTACACAAGCTACTCAAACTCTCTCATTTCTAATCCAAACTTAATGGGTCTTGTTTCTAATTCATCCCAACACACAAAACTACAAAACCATGCATTATTTGAGCTTAATTACTTGAACCCTTACCTCAATTTTGCCACACAAGCAAGCAATGCAACAAAGCCTCCTAAGCTCAATTGAGCTTCCTTGAGTTCCAAGCCTAAAACCAAAGCAATTTGGCACCCAAACCAATCAAACCAAGACCATTTCTAGCTCTAGAAACAACCTATAATCACACCAAATGATCTCAAGAAGCTTACCTACGAAATTGGATCCAAAACAAGCTTCCAAAGATCAAATGAAGCAAGAACACCTCAAACAAAGCTTGGTGATCTTTCCTAACCCCTTGGCACTCTTAATTTTGATGAAAACTTGCAAGGAAATGAAGCTTGAGCTGGGAATTTGGGAGAGGAGATGGAGCCACGAATTTTTGGTGTTTGCAAGAAATGGCTAAGTATGAAGAAGAGAAGAAGAAACTTAACTTATAAGCTTATTAAGCAACTTTTCTCTCCCTTGCACTTAAGCCCTCATACTTTCATTTGTTTCAAATAGCTCACCAACTCACACTCCAAACTCACTTTTCTTTGTTTTAAAAAGGTACTAAAAGCTTCTCAAACTTAATTTTCTTGAACACTTTAGCCACTTAAGTTCTAAATGGCTCAAAAGAACACTTAGTGCCACAAGTTGTCAAAACTTACTAGGATGATTCTAAAAGCTAGAACAACTAATGGTCTTGACTTAACTATGCCAAATCACACTTAGGAACTCACTTAACTTAATTAAGCTTATGTTACTTGCTTAACAAGGCGCTAATTTGAGGTACTTAATTTAATAAACACTTAATCAAAGTAAATAAACACTTACTTGATTAGTTGACTAGGAGAGCTGTCACATTATCAATGACTAAATTGTAAAATTTAAAAAATTTTGGGTGAAAGTGCAAAGATTTCAAAAATTTTAGGATCCATGTTGTAATTATTATGGGTGACTAAAATAAAATTTTTTAAAATTTAGGTACCTTATTGCACTATACTTAAAAGTATATGGATAAATGTTGTAATTTTAATAATTGCCTATTAAGATCATTAAACTTACTAAATATAAAAATTACTTTTGTTGGAAAAATCCAAACATGGGACTCATTAAATATGGATGTTTTCCCCCAAATAAGATACTTGTAATATATAGAAGTCCTAAAAAAATAGAAGTTACTAAATATAGAAATCCTTTCTCAAAATATGAAAATTATTAAACATGAATATCTTAAAAAAAGAAATAAAACTACTAAATATGAAAGTTTCACCTCCAAATATGAGACTTACTAAATATGGAAGTATTAAAAAATAGAAGTTACTAATAACGGAAGTCACCATTTCTAAATATAAGGCATACTAAATATGAAAGTCTAAAAAAATGGAAGTTACTAAATATGGAAACCTCCATATTTAGGACTAACTTAATATGGAAAATAATGAAAGAGGAAAGTTAAGGTTTAGGGTAAGGGTTAAAATTGGGTATTGTCGGGTTTAATTATCAGGTCATCTCGGGTTCAGGTCAGGTCAGTCTCGGGTTTGGGTCATTTCGGGTTTAGGTTAAGTTAGGCTCGGGTCATTTCGGGTTCGGGTATTTCGGGTTTGGGTCATTTGGGTTCGGGTTTCCCTTTAATCGGGTTTGGGTTCAGGTCAGGTTGGGCATAGTCAGGTTCAGGTCGTTAACGTTTTTAGTCAAATCGGGTCAGGTCGGGCTTGGGTTCGGGTGGGTTGGGTCAGGTCATTGGGTCGGGTCCGATTTTTCCATCCCTAACATATCTCAATAAAAAAATAAATTGAAAGAACTGGAATTGATTATTCTCAAAACAAACAAAAAGAAACTTAGTAACGGTTAGCTATCGCTAGCCTATAACCATTTACTAAGAGCTAACCGTCACTAACCTTAGCCATAACTTAGTGATAATTAGCCATCGCTAAGACTAGTAATGACTAATCTTTACTAAGTTAGTGGGACAAACCGTTACTACCTCTGATCATCATTTTTTAAACTTTGTTCATTCATTTTTTTTTATAAAAGTAGTACAAATTTTATTTAAGGTCATTCTCTATATACAAATAACTAATATTATGAATACTAATCAACAAATTAATATTCCCAAGGCTTGGCGACAAAACTCAGTTGAAATTCAAGAGATTTTTGCTTTTTTTTTTCTTTTCTAGGAAAATAATTTAGGTGAATAAATTTTTTAACCTAAATTATAATATATATTTTTTAACCTAAATCGAGATGACAATAAGCTGTTGTTAAAGTGTTTGGGATATTAGTAAGGGCAAATCGTCTCTAATCTTTAGGATATTAGCTAGGGCAAGCCGCTGTTAAATAATTGATGCTTGATTAATCCTTGAGACTACTAAAGGGCCACAAATTGGCAAGTCGTTTTTAATTGGGGCGTATTTTAGTGACGACTGGTTGTACCTACTTCATCGGCTTTTAGTGAGGGCTACGTGTCACAAATCTAGCTGAGACTTAGTAAAAGCTAATCGTCACTAATTTTTTAGATTTTAGCGAATGCAAGCCATCACTAAATTTAGTGACAACAAACCGTAGCTAAATTAGTGAGGACAAGCTGTTGATAAATTAGTGAAGACAAGTTGTTGCTAAATTTAGTGATGGTTAACCATCGCTAAATTTAGTGACGGCTAATCATAGCTAAATTTGCGAGGGAGAGCCGTGTCTAAATTTTAGTGATAGACAGCCATCGCTAAATTTTCACCGGATTTTTAGTGACTGTTTACTGTCTCTAATTGGCAACGGTTTTGCCGTCGCTAATTTTACCATCACTAAATCCCCTTTTTCTAGTAGTGTGAAAATTTTTCATCTTTAAGACAAATTTACAAGCAGTACAATATAATCTAAATTCTTTCATTTTTAAGCTGTCCAACTTAGATAATGAATGATTCCCAATTAGAGACTTATTATGCGTATAAAATAACTACAGATCCTTACAATTATCGTACATACATACTATTTCTCATGAGATAAAAAATCTTTAAAAAATATTCTATGGTTTACCTATATACAAATATACATAAAAGTAATTTATTTAAAAAAAATAACCAAAGATATTTATCATTTACTATAAAAACAAAAACAAATAAAATTTATCTTTATACCAAGTCAACCTACTTTTTAAAGATGCTGAGGGCAAAGATGGAGTGCCGAGCAGAAGATGCAGCAGAGTGAGAGACTGCAGCTACTATTGGGCACAATAGCAGAATTCAATTAAAGCTCCAAAGGTGACTCACCTACTCTCGGGGACTTAGTTTCACCAGACTGCTGTCCTCGATCTTGTGTTTACTCCTTTCTCATGCCAACACACACAAGATTTCTAGCTTGACGAGCTTTAGTTTCTTTAGTTTCAACACACTTCAGAGAGAGAACTCTCACCTCTCTAGTCACCATGACTTAATTAGACAAGTGAAAACCTTTCTTGGATAAGAAGGTTTTTAAAAAAAAATTAAGAAATTAGCAAAGAATAACTGTTACATAATAAGTCAATCAAGAATCACATTAATTTCGCACATTGTCAATGGAAAACCAAATTAGAGGGAGAAATTGAGTCATAGTTCTGGCTTCAATAAAGTTTGCAATTTTTATAAGTACCGAATCACAAGAAAAAAAGAAAACCTAGAAAATTTTGATAATCTATTTCTATTCCATTGTCATTTATATCCATGTGATTAGGGGTCACATACTTCACCGCAGTAACAATCACGAAAGACCTGCCATGCAATAAAAGGGTATGCTGAATCAGACATATCAGACCTGAGTTTGTAACACGGAGGCCAAAAGATACCATTTAAGTTCCTAAATTTTTGAAATAATTTTAACATGTATTAGTTTCATTTAAGAAGCAGACACACAGTAAAGGGATTCAAAGGGCATTACAAAATGGATTTTTCATACTCATAAAATACAAAATAAAATGAGATACAACTGGACCTTGTGATTAAAAGATTATTAAGAACAAGTGGAATAACTGAGTCAGGACATGACTCCGTTAGAACATAACTAATCAACCATCAACCTTCAAACATCATTATATTGTAAGTAAAAGTATCTGCTAATTGTACAAGATCCAAGCAGCCAAGCACAAGTACAAGCCTATAATACTATTATTACTAAATAGAAATTAGTGCATACTAGTTTGATTTTAAAATTTTTGTAACATAAGCATGCTATTTTTTTTTGCCACGACATGAAACTAGGCTTTAAAAAAAGTATATGCAGAAACTAGGTATGAAAACTGCATTATTCCTTGTGAATTGCTCCTGTGAATTAGAAAAGCTGCTCAGCAAAGCCGGAGCTGGTCGGCAAGGCTTCTATGGCTGAGTGGAAATGACTATGCCAAGATCCAGCTCATGATCAATTTCAGGTCAGGAGCATCAACTCTGGGTGAAGGCGATGGCAACTGGTGGAACAACTCTTAGAGTTTAGGAGAGGCAATGGAGGAGGAGCAAGATGTGGGGGCAGAAGGGACGGGTGAGAAGAATGAAGAGATAGGGAGGGAGAAAGAAAAAAGGCTGAGGAGGTAGGGAGCCACTAGAGCAGAGAAATAGCTGAGGTTTATTTTGAGGAAGGAAAAACAAAAAACTTCTTGTAGTGTAATAGTGTGAAAGCCGCCAAAGCGATGATTTTGAATTAGATTTGTTCTGATAAGCTAAAAATATTGACATGATTTATTGAAATTTTTTAGATACTTCTGATAGTCAATTACATACTTACTGCACTCAACAATTCATAATATTTCACACTTATCCCCTATTTGAGTGATTGAGAAGTGCATAAATCATTATGACATTTTTATTTTTTTAGTACTATAATTTTAATGCTCATTACTTCAATCGTTTTTTATATATGTTATAGAGATTGATTGTAGAAAATATTAGATGAAACCTAAGTATTCATTGAGTACATCACTTTACTTGCTAGGGACTAGTAAGAACCTGGTAGGGGGTGTGATAAATACTCATAAGTATATAGCTATTAAGGGTTTAAATCATCATTATACACTTTTAGTATGATTCATTTCTCTAATTTGAGTAATTATTCCACCAGGTTACTATTTATCCATATTTACAAAATATGCTAAATAACTGCTTTTTATGTAGGTGGATAAAATTATGATATTTCATGATTCTTGGACTAATGATTGAGGCCTCAAACATTCACAATTTTTAGTTCATGGTCTAGTGTAATTAAGAGATAGAGCAGGTTAAATTTGGATCACAAATAGCATTAATTCTAGCATTTGCGCACTTGGCAATCCTTCACAAGAAAAAATCATGTTAGGAGTTGTGGTTGTCAGATTGCTTGATTCCAAATTCATCTGAAAGGCAACATATAGATCTTCAACTTCACTTTATATGCTAAGGACCAATTTGATTGTTTTCACCGCCGAAATTTGGTAATAAATGAGACCATCTGTTTTGTTGTGTGCTAAAGAGCAATTTTAGTAGAAAAATCGATGTATATGGTAGTCAAAAAATTAAAATAAGTTTGAGCCATCTTTGTTTATTTGTATTCACCTACCTTTACTATTCTAACTACCATTTACTATTTGATATACCCCAAGGCTTTATAAGTAGGCAGCTTCGGAAGGACAAAATTAAGCTTGTTCTTAAGTGAAACTATAGTTCTTGTATCAAACATAATTCTCCTTTTTTGATTCTGTCCTTGTTTTCAATCCCGAATCTTTGTTCAATGTGCTTTCTTCTTGTTTTTACTTTGATTTCTCAATTTATATTTATTTCATCTTTATACATGTTGTTTACTCTTATTATATCTAACTAATTTTTCTTTTGCTAAGATGAAAGGGCTAAATTTTTACTATAAAGGTTATGGTTAATTTGAATGGATTCTAACATTATTAGTATTAACTTTCTTAATCAATTTAGCTACCCTCATTGTTAAGTGAGAGTCTTAATTCATCATAGTTAATCATTGGGGCAAAAGTTACTTGATTTCTTCTATAAAGCATGGCTCTGCTAGCTATGTTGGAATCTTGATTTATTGTGGATAAAGGTTAACATGATAGGTACTTGAACTCATTTACAAGTGTTGGCGTTATAAGATCAATGAAGACTAATACTAACTCATGCCTAATGTTTATGAAATTTGATTATTAAATTCCCTAATTGGGACACCCTTTATGTGTGGATCTCAAATTGAGTGACAAGATGGGCTAAAATTAACCATAACTGGTATATTAAAAATAAAACTCATAACATTAGCCATTTATTTGAATTTGAGTTTTAAACAACACTTGTTCACTATTAAAAAAAAGGGTTTTAGTGACAATTATTGGTGACAGCTAGCCAGCGCTAAATCAGCTGTAATGACAGCCAACTATTGCTAAATATACCGCGGCAAATTCACTGGCCGCTAATAACTTAGCGACAGCTGCCGCCGCTAACTAATGACAGCTAGCCTTCACAACTATGTAGTCACTAATTTTTTGGCATCGGTATGTTACTGAAAAGTTGGCAACAGCTAACCGTCACTAATTAGCGAAGGCTAGCCGTTGCTAATTAGCCAAGGCTGGTCTTCTCTAATTTTAGTGAAGGTTAATAGTCTCTAAATTAGTGACGATTGGCCTTCACTAGTAAATAGTCATTTTTAGTTACAACAAGCCATTACTAAATTATTTATACACACACAAACACACACATCATGTTCTATTTTCTACAATTCAAAAATTATAAAATAAAGAAAAATTGTAGATATCCGCGAATATAAAGTAAATCAGCAATATCATTTAACAATCAAGTCATACAAAAGATACGAAAGATCATATATACACTTGAAAAAAAGCTTGTACATAACATCTATTTGACGTCTTTTATACAATAGAATTCTAAATCATACACAACAGCTCATTATAAATAGTTCACGATGTCTCTTTAGTACACTTCATATGTTGTTGCCATTAAGGCAACTGCAAAAAGGTCATAATCGAAGAAACTCAATGAAAATAAATAGTAAATACATGAAGGCTATGGGATATAAGCATGCATAAAAAAACTACATCACACACCAATAGGTACATCACAGAAGTGAGTAAAGTAAAACATACAAGTTGTCCCATTTTGGAAAACCACTTTGCCATCTTCATGTGCAAAATCCATCTACATTTAAAAAAAATTAAAAATTTCAAATCAACCAATCATCTCATTGTGTTGTCCCATCATCTCATAATCGCCCCCCACTTGCTTCTTATAAAGATGAGTACTTATAAGTTATATTGCCATAGAATGAAGCCACAAAGTATCATATCTAGGCAACTTTAGTCCCCAATGAAGGAAAGAGATTTCAACCTGTGTCTCTCGGCACTCATATTGCTAATCAATATCTTCATATATCGTCAATAGCATATTCTACCTTCTCATCATAATTTGTCAAAAGAAAGCCCCAGTAAGGGAGAAAAAACCAGAAGTTTGGAGAAGAAGCAGCCACTAGATCTTACTATCAAGCATAGTAGAAAATATGCTGCTCATTAATTCACAAGCAATTCTAAATTAAGCTCATCAGTGGGAACTCCAAACAATGAAAGTGGTTTTCAATTCGCACAAATGGGCAAATGATCATCATAAGGACGATGGTTATGGTTCAGCCAAGAAAATGATATAATAACAATAGCAACCATAAAAAAATTAGGTCTTGGAAAATAGAAACCAATTAGAAAAAATTTGAAGCAAATTGCTGAAATAGTATAGTTGAGTTAGGAAGTCATAAATATGATGAAATGATTGTCAAAGACCAAAAACCAACATAAAAGATGAAATAACTATTGCGTTGTGGCCAAACATAATTCAATAAACCTACAGCAAAACGTAACCAATTCTCGATAGAGAGAGCGAGAGATAGAGAGCGGAAGAGAGAGAGAAGAACACCTTTTCCAAGACTGAGCACATGGAGGAGGCGGTGATGAAAATTGCAAGTGCGATCGGTGATGTCGATGGAGCTACACGCCCTACTCAGATCCAAATCACTACAAAGCTCTCCAATATCAGCTACGAGTGCACGTTACTGGTGATGTCGATGGAGGATCTCGAGTAAAACGTAATCGGGGAATCGACCTCAATTTGGTCATGGATCTATGGCAGTTGAATGAAATGGAGCAAGGAATCAAGTGGGTTACCTTGGCGGATGAGAGGAAGATAAAGTGGAGGGATCACGCGATGGAAGTAGTGGAGTTTGAAAACGTCCAGCTGATATCACGAATGTCTCGGTGGAAGGGCAAGGCAGGGGGTTTTAAAATTTTTTGAACTAGCAACGGCTTAGCTGTCACTACACCTAGCGAGGGCAAGCAATCGTTAAGTTAACAACGGTTAGTTGTCGCTATATCTGACCATTACTTAGTGACTGTTAGCTGCCATTAAAATATCTATCTTGTTCATTCATTTTTTAATAAAAAGAATTACAAAGCCTTTTAGTCATAAAATACAATTTAATCTTAAATTTTAATCTTTATTTTTTTATAGACACATAAATATATTGGTCCACACATTTGAATAAAAAATAATCTAAAATAATTGGAATTGATCATTTTCAAAACAAACAAAAATGAAATGGGATTTTTATAGGGTACTGGTTGTAGCTACTTCATCGGCTTTTAGTAAAGGTTACGTGATGGAAAATTTGGCCAAGACTTAGTGAAGGCTAACCGTTGCTAATTTTTTAAATTTTAGTGAAGGCAAGTAGTCATTAAATTTAGCGATAGTTAGCTATCGCTAGCCTTTGACCATTTAGTGAGGGCCAACCATTACTAACTCTGGCTATAATTTAATGACAGTTAGTTGTCGCTAAAACTAGTGACTGTTAGCCTTCGCTAAATTAGTGATGGTAAGTAATCACTACCTCTAACCATCATTTTTAAAACTTTGTTCTTTTATTTTTTTTATAAAAGAAGTACGAATTTTATTTAAAGTTCTTCTCTATGTACAAATAACTAATATTATGATTACTGATCAACAAATTAATATTCCCAAGGCCTGACAAAAATATCAGTTGAAATTCAATATATTCTCACTTTTATTTTTTTTTTCTAGAAAAATAATTGAGATGAATAAATTTTTTAACCTAAATTATTATTTATATTTTTTTAACCTAAATTGAGGTGACAATAATTTTTTGTTAAAGTGTTTGGATATTAATGAGGGCAAGCCGCTGCTAATCTGGGGATATTAGCAAAGGCAAGTTGTTGCTAAATAATTGATGCTTGATTAAGCCTTGAGATCGCAAAAAGGACACGAACTGGCAAGTCATTTTAGTTGGGTAGACTTTAGTAATGACTAGTTGTACCTACTTCATCGATTTTTAGTAAGGGCTACATGTCGCAAAATATGGTTGACACTTAGTAAAAGCTAACTGTCTCTAATTTTTAAAACTTTAGTAAGGTCAAGCCATCACTAAATTTAGTAACAGCTAATTGTCGTTAAATTAGTGAGGGGAAGATGTTACTAAATTTAGCAACGGCTAACCTTCATTAGATTAGTAATGGTAAGCCGTCGCTGAATTTTAGCAATGGCTTTCACCAGACTTTTAGCAACTGTTTATTGTCTCTAATTAGCAATGATTTTTTGCCGTCAATAATTTTGCTATCACTAAATCACCTTTTTCTCGTAGTAGTTCATGCCTTGAACAAATACTTTCCTTGTTAAAAATCTTTACTTTGTACTTATTCATTCACTTCCCTGTTGTTTAACACTCGAACTCTCAAAATTTTATTATTTACGACAACCTATATTGGGATTACAACTGCTAAAATGCAGTACCAGTAGACTGACGTAGATCCAAGCTTCTCCCTTCTCTATCCCGATCTATATATATTATGTCCTTATTCCACATTCCTGTCACCAAAAGTGATGAGATTTTCAAATCCTGTATAAGATTTTGGAGGCATGGAGTGGACCAGGATAAAAGATTTCATTTCCGGTATAGTTTTGTGCTCCCTCACCCAAAAGGACATGGAGGGCTAGGAGTTTGTGACCTTCGTCTCTTTAACCAAGCTCTGCTCGCTCGCACATTTGAGTGTCTAGTGCAAAAGGATCCCAACTCGCTATTTATTTGAGTCGTTCAGGCTATATATGGCCATGGTTCACCTATCTGGAGAGCTAAAACTTGGTCAAATCCTTCAGCAATTTGCGAAAGTTTGCTCCACAGTCAGCAGCTTCTTATGCCGAATATATGGTAGTCTATTGGGGATGGTTTCTCTGTGAATATTTGGTCTAATTACTGGATTCTAGGTTTTCGGCCAGCCATCTTGAGACAATGTATGTTGTATGGCAATCATTGTGTTGACCATACTATCGTTGCTAATCCTTTTGAACAAGGTACTCGGAGTGGAGTTGGTATATCCTTCTAGATGATTCTATATCATTCTAGATGAAGCATTAGAGAGGGGGACACGCCATTTTGGGTCCTGGCCAATGATGGCATATACACGTCCAAAAATGGCTATGCTCACAAAGTATTTTCCTCTATAGTTCCAAAATTCAATTATGCGGTGGTACCAATGGTGCAAAAATTTTTCAAAAGGATGTGGGCCGCAGCTATTCCTAGTAAATGGAAAACCTTTCATTCAGAAGTGTATCCAAAATACCCTTCCTCTTCAAGCTGAATTACTTAAAAGAAGTAATTGCAACTCTTTGGAGCATTTAGCTCTCTCGCACCGAAGCTATGTTTAATGGCATACATAGTGGTGCCTGTCAGATTTTAGATCCAGTGCAAGAATTAACTCCGGAACTGGAGAAAGCAAATGAGATTAAATTTACTTTCCTTAATACGACCCACCCATCCCCTCCCCTTGTCATATTTCCTTGAATTCTTCCTCCTTTCCGATCAGTACTCCTCTCCAAGCACCAGTAATATTCTATGATGATCGTGCGTACGTGAAACCTAGTGACTTCTAAGGGTGCAACGGGATGGGTTTCTAAGCTCTCTTAGCGACATCTATGGCATTCTCTGGTTGTTTTCTGGCTCAATATTGTCCCTCCTTGCTTTGCTCTGAACTTTGGGCTATCTTGGATGCAGTCAACTATGCTAGGCTTCAGAACCTCTCCAATATCACCATCTTGTCGGATAGCTCTCAAGGGATCTCTATTCTATCTGGTTAATTAATTTCCCTCTGCCTCTTGAAGTAGCTAGCTATTGCTTTGCAAGATATTCGTCAACAGGCAAGCTTCTTTAGGTGAGTCACCTTAGTAGCAGTTGAGACAAAGGTGGTTTCAATTGCACATTTGATTGCTACAATTCTCTTAGATCTCGCACTTACTCTATTGTTCAGTTTCATTTCTGAATACCAAAAAAAAAAAAAAAAACGATCAGATTCCAATACTAATATATATAATACACACACACACACATATATATATATTGCCACAAAAGACGTCTCCCACAAAACACAAATCTGAAACTGAAAAACAAAATAAAGCATTCAATCCCAAATTTGCTTGCCGATTCAAAACCTACGAAACTGGGGGATCCGAATCCCAAAAACAAATTGTTCCCAATAATTTAACATGAAAAAACTCTGGTATCACTTATTAGAAATTTGATTATTTGAATCAAATTAATCAATCATAAAATGTAAGATCATTTATGCTAAATCATCAAAACAAAACTGAAACTAAAACCGGAAGAGAACCTAGATCTGTTAAATAATTCTAGAGTATAAGGATATCTTACGGCTTGTTATTTTTCAAATAAGTACATAACTTCTTTTTTACTTTCTATAATGATGAGGACTTTTTCACTTTCTATAATGATGGGGATTTAGAGGAGGCAAAAAATAGAAGAGAGAAAACCTGAGTACGTAAGATTTGGGGGCTATAACCTTTATACATAGACTGACCAAGCCAATTTTGTGTATTTTTTATTCCAGCCTATTATAAAAATAAAATTAAATTTTAGTCTCTACACATTAAAATTTTTCATACCTTACAAGATATCTAACGGCCAAACCTCGACCTTATTGAATTACTTTCAATTGAGTCAAATATATATAATAGTATATATAATGCACAATTTATTCACATATTAACCATATATAAAAATCCAACATATATTCCATTTATAGTCTTTTTTAAATTTCTACAATACACTCATTTACATGATATACTTTATGGTAAGGCAAAAGTATCAAATTTGCCACGAATGTTGAAGTCAGGGCTCGAATCAGCTACTTTAATTTTTTTTTTTTGCCCAATCTCCCATAAATATTTTAAAATTAGCTCAAATATGCCACTAAAGTTTTATATTTGGGGTGAATATGTCACTACCATTAAAAAGGTTAATACTAAATGTTAAAAATAATAAGTTTTAAAATTTTAGGGTGATAGTTCAAGTTTTAACAAACTTAAAATATCTTACGTAATTAGTCTCATGCAAGTTTTAACAAACTTCAAATATCTTATGTAATTACTCTCTCTCTCTCTCTCTCTCTCTCTCTCTCTCTCTCTCTCTCTCTCTCTCTCTCTCTCTCTCTCTCTCTCTCTCTCTCTCTCTCTCTCTCTCTCTCTCTCTCTCTCTCTCTCTCTCTCTCTCTCTCTCTCTCTCTCTTTCAAAAGTCATCTATTGCCGTTACTTTATGAAGCTTCTGTGGCCACCATCATGTGGCGGCCGATGATAAAAAAATTTCAAGCTTTTTTTCCTCCCATCTCCACTGGTAAAATTCGAGAGAAAAAGCTGTCTTTCCTCCACACGAAAGTAGTCCATTCGCCATCTTCAATGCTTCCTTCCGTTGTCTCCGATGTTTTTTCTCCTCCCTTTTCTTTTCGCTGCTACGCCAAAGGTGGAATCAATTTTCTAGAATCTCCAACACAAAATACGAAGCTAATACTCTTGGAAACTTCAATTGTTACACTATAGATTAAATTGGGAAAAATGCTCGACATTTCATTAATTCTGATCCTGAAATCAATTCAATGGAATAGCTGGTTGGATATTATCCTTGTAACCATCCAACTGGTACTCCTTCCTCGGTCTGATGGGATGCTGCTAGAGTTGAGATTCGACCGAACGAAATGTCCCCGGAGATAAGGCCAATGAAATTCTTAACATTGGAGGTGCATCTAATTACCTATAACTCTTGTAGCTTTTTTAAAAGTTATATTATCATCATGAAATTTCAAAACTTCTTAGTATTTACGTTTTCCATTATTTTTTAATGGCAGTAGCATATTTTAGCCCATTTTAAAACATTAATGGGAGATGCACAAAAAAAAATTATATTGACAGATTCGAGCCCTGATCTAAGCATTAATTAGTGGCAATTTTGATATTTTTACCTTATGGTAATTTGCCTAAGTAAAAGGGAATAAATTCAAATGAATTTTTTTAAAAAAAAGCACAAATCCAAATAGGGAAAAAATAAGAACAAATCTAATAAAAGAGTAAAAAAAACATTCAAAAATAAGAACAAATCTGATAAAAGAATTAAAAAAACATTCATAAAAAATAAATAAGAATTGATAAAAGAATAAATAATATTCATAAAAGAATAAATAAGAACTAATAAAAAAGTAAGCAATACTCATAAAAAAACAAACTCGATAAAAGAACAGATCACAACCAATAAAAAAACCAGAAAGTGATTACAAATCAACCACATCTTATTGAGTTCTCCATACAATTAAAAACCAAGGCCAACAATAGAAAAAAAGGGGCCAATCCAAAATGGGCTTTGGAAAAATGACCCCATAAATAATCATCACAATACATATAGAAACAAGGTACGAGAACTGGACAGCCCCTTGTGAATTGCCCGTCTGAATTAGAAATGCTGCTCAGCAAAGCTGGAGCTTGCAGGCACAGGTTCTATGGCTGAGTGGAAACAACGACTATGCTAAGATCCGGCGCACGATCAATTTCAGGTCTGGAGCATTGACTCTCGGTGAGGACAATGTCAACAGGTGGAAAGGCTCGCAAAGCTCGGGAGAGCCGGCGGTGGAGGAGTGAGATGTGGGGGTGGAAGGGAAGGGTGAGGAGAATGAGGAGATAGAGAGGGAGAAAGAGAGAAGGCGGCACAAGGAGGGCGGCAAGGAGGGAGAGAGCCACCAGAGCGGAGAAATGGCCAGGGAGGAGACTGAGCCTAAAGGAAGTGTTCTTGGCTGGGGATGGGGGTGAGATTTCGATGCGGGTGAAGAGTAAAGTGGCCACCAGAAGGGCAGCTATGAAGAAGAGGAAGATGAGAATCATGCCATGAGAGGGATGTGATTCCCCAGGAGGTGGAAGAGCAGTTAGTACTGGAGGAATGCGAGAGGGTATAAAGGATGAAAAGGGCTCCAAGATGTTGATTATGGGAGGCAAAATCACCCTCAAATCCATCTTCACAATTTGTGTTGGTGCTGGAGAGCTGTTTCCTTGGAACATTTTATTATGGCAGCTAGTAGGTGTCCCGGGTGGTTATTTGACAAAGGACGACTCGCACTGGGAGAGGGAATTCGGATGAGTTTAATTTTCGCCAAAGTTGATTTAGGAAAATGGGCATGGACGGTTGATGGGTTGGAATGTCTATGCATGTCATTCAACTCTGACTTTCACAATTTCGAATGCTTTTCCTCTTTGTGCGCGGAACATTAATCAGTAATTCTTCAATAAAGGAAAGTGAGGATCCTCAAGTGCACCTTGAAATGAATTCTTTCTTTTGGTATTATTAGGGTCTAAAACGAGCCGAACCAAACTAAGTAGCAGACAGATCATGTTCAACTTATAATAGTTATTGAGCTTGATACTCTCTCTGCCCCGATTTTTCTGCTCTATTTACCTTTGGAACAGAAATTAAGAAATGATAAAAATATGTATCTTTTTTCAATTTTACCCCTGGTCTCACCTTTCTCTTTCCCATTTGCTACATGCTAAACCCATTTCAGGATTGTCGGAACCAACATTTTCCTTTCCCATATGCTATATCTGAGAAAAACTAGAAGAGCTAAGTCGAGCTAACTAATAAGTAAATCGGGTTTTATTTGATTTGTATATTGAACTTAAATTTTGTTCAAGCTGAATGTAGTAATACTTTCAACAAGCAATAGACGAGCTTTAATTCAAGCTGAACATGAGATGAGCACAAGCTGTTTGTTCATTTTTTTACTCTAAATATTATAGTGTGTCATGTTATTATTACATTTTGAAAATTTTAGGTCCCTAAACCTTTGGGTAAACAGCACCATTGGTCCTAAACCTTTAATTTTCATTGCCAATCAGTCTCAACTTTCATTTCATCGCAAATTAGTCCCAAACCTTATAATTCATTGCATATTGATCCCTAGCTCTATGCAAACATAGAAACTCGATTTATGGAGAAGAAAATTGATAATTTAAATTGTCCATTAATTATGAAAAATTATGGCATATCATTGTGTTGCTAATCTTTTTGAGCAAGGTACTCGGAGTTGGTATATCCTGAAACTTGCTTCTGTGTCCTAGAATGTCGTTATTTAGTGATTCTATATGATTCTAGATGAAGCATTAGAGAGGGGGAGACGCCATTTTGGATCCTGGCTAATGGTGGCATATACACGACCAAAAATGGCTATGCTCACATAGTATTTTCCTCTGTAGTTCCTAAATTCAAGTATGCAGTGGTACCAATGGTGCAAAAATTTTTCAAAAGGATGTGGGCCGCAGCTATTCCTAGTAAATGGAAAACCTTTCATTTAGAAGTGTATCCAAAATACCCTTCCTCTTCAAGCTGAATTACTTAAAAGAAGTAATTGCAACTCTTTGGAGCATTTAGCTTTCTCGCACCGAAGCTATGTTTAATGGCATACATAGTGGTGCCTGTCAGATTTTAGATCCAGTGCAAGAATTAACTCCGGAACTGGAGAAAGCAAATGAGATTAAATTTACTTTCCTTAATACGACCCACCCATCCCCTCCCCTTGTCATATTTCCTTGAATTCTTCCTCCTTTCCGATCAGTACTCCTCTCCAAGCACCAGTAATATTCTATGATGATGGTGCGTGAAACCTAGTAACTTCTAAGGGTGCAACCACTACTAAAAAAACCTGTTTTTCCAACTGCCATTTCCAACTGCCAGCCGTTGGAAATGGGCTGTTTCCAACGGCTGGCAGTTGGAAAATAGTCAGTCGGAAAATCATTCGTTGGAAGCTAATTTTCCAACTGCCCAGGAGTGAGCAGTTGGAAATTCCAACTGTCAGCTGTTGGAAAATAAGCAGTTGGAGAATTTCCAACGGCTTTATTATTATTTTTTTTGTTGGTTTCCAACGGCCTGGGCAGTTGGAAATTTTTAAGCCATTGGAAAATTTCCAACGGTCTAGGCAGTTGGAAAAATTTCCAACTGTCAGGCAGTTGGAAATGTGACAGTTGGAAATTTTCCAACTGCCCAGGCCGTTGGAAAATTTTCCAACTGCCTGACAGTTGGAAATTTTTTAAGCCATTGGAAAATTTTCCAACTGCCCAGGCCGTTGGAAAATGTGTAATATTCCAACTGCCTCAGCAGTTGGAAAATTTTACAGATTTTTTTTTTTAGCTTCGAAATATTTTTTTATTTATATTATTTATCTCTATACTGTCCATTTCCAATCGAATGTATTATTTAAACGTTAACCTCGTATGCTGCGGATACTGATATCGTTTGTAGTCAATTTTTTAAACTCGCAAAATTTCATAAATTTTAATTACTAAGTGAATGTGTGTTAAAACAAACATACAAAATCCTTAAACTTACTAAGCCAAGTTGGAAATTTACTACTAAATCCACATGAGCATGATATACCAGTAGAGTTTAAATTACATGCTTTGATAATCGAACTAAGTGAATGTTTGTCTATAAATACATATAGTAGCATGATATACCTGATCTATGCGTCATCCGATCCAGAGTCATCATCATCATCTGCAGGCGATGCGGGGGGGGGGGGGGGGGGGGGGGAATGCCAAGTGAATTGCATATGTACTCCATCTCAGATCGTTGTCTCCTCCTCAGACGTTCTAGCTTCCGCTCATAATGTGATGCTTGCTGTGCAGTTTGCTCCGCTACGACTCGCTGTACTTGTGCAGCGAACTCCGGAGTCTGCATCACATCAACATGTGCTGCATGAGTAAGCCCTGGTCGCCGTCGTCCAGGCACGACATGTTGTTCTGATCCAAGCCCAAATACACGCCCTTTCTTCCTGCCCCCAGCAGCGGCACTTATGATCGCAACCTCATCTATGTCAGGTGCGCCACCTGAATCATCCGTTTGCTGCGTTGCTTCCTCGATCTCAGCAGCTACTATTGCCTGCATATAACAGTACAGAAAAGTCTTTAGTAACAAGATCAGAAATTATACTTAAGCATTATGTAACTATTACTTACCGCAAGTTCTTCAGTACGCCTGTTAACGTAATCCCCGCTCTTTTTCTTATGCGTTTGCTGCATCACCTTGAACAATCCTGGGTCCCTCTTCTCCGGATCTTTATCACGCTACATTTGAAACATAGTCACATTAATTGATTGCCCAAATAAAGTTACATGAATTATGTGTAAAAGATTATGAATATTTTACCATTCGTTCTCGGTGTTCAGTAATGGAAATCGAACCTCCTGCATATGTAGCACTGCATGCACCTGTGGAGTTAGATGACTCCGATGATGATGCTCGTATCGTCTTACCCCTTGCCGATTGCTCGTTAAACTCCGCGGTGTCCCACCATGCTTCCATTTCTGCATACTGCGCGTCGGTCATAAAAGATGCCCTTGCTCGGCGTTTCTCCGGATTCTTTTCTCGGCGGATGTCCCCCAGCGTTTGTCGGTAATGAGCAGCCGCCAACATATGCCAGATTCGGTAGACCTCATTATGGTGGGCTGCATCCCACTCACATAATCCCTGCACGTTATGAACGAAATAAACTTACCTAAAAAGGATCTATAGATTCAAACATATATAGATAAAGGCGAAATAATTATAACAAGTATCTAACCTCAAATACGCGCCACCACGCCTGAATATCTGCTGGACTCGTTCTCGTCCAGTTATGATGTCCCCTGAAGTGTGTGGTGAAGCATCTAGTGACCAACCTTGTTGCTCGTGATGGAAGGAAGCTACATGAAGTGGATGTTTCACAGAATTCATGAAATTAGTCTTATTGCGACTTCAGATACTACATGTTAAATAAACTAATTTGGTACAAGCGGGTGCATTACTTACGTGTTCCCGTGAGGTACTATCCGTAAACGAGACTGCAGGGAGGCTTGGGATACCGTGTTCTGACCATGTGAACTCCCACCATCCGGTGAGACTACAGGGGTCGGGATAGACCGACTACCACTGCCACGTCTCGGACCAATGTGAATACCACCTGTGGGAGGGTGAGGATGATGAACAGGTGTTTGTTCTGTTGATGGCTGTGCATCTGAATCATGGGAGTGCGATTGGCGTGCCCGCTCATGTCTACCTATTGGTTCAGCTAAAACTTCTTTCATTTGCTGAAATAGCCCTTTCCCTGGGCGACGTGTATATGTTTGATCTCCTTTTGGTGGCATCTACATTATTATGAAATCCCATACAAAAGTTTACGTAACGTAAATTCAAACATTGAAATAAAACTTGCTTAATCATATTGTAGGCACCAGGTTAAAGTTTCAGTTGCTCTTTACATATATATTAAAAGTTAATTACTAAACGAGAATATTACATAATACAATAACATATGCACGTTTACATTATTCTGAGTTTCCAAGTTCATCTGAATTTGATTTCTCTGATTCGCCACTATCAGTATCCCCTGATTCAAAATCATTTTCGTCATCACTTCCTTCAAGGGACTCCTCATTTTCAGAGAAGTCATCATCTCCCAAAGTTTCATCCCTCAATGCCATGTCTTCCTCCACAGCTTCCCATACACCTGTTTCAGCTAAATTGTCGATTGGGTCATCCATAATTATGGGAGACGTGTTCACCCCGGCCTGCAATTCTTCCTGATATGCATCTTCGACATCAGCTACATCATTATGAACAATGCGTCTAGGTTTGATTTTCAACACCACCAACCAACCCGTTTTGTCACGTGACTTTGTGGGATAATGGGTGTAGTAAACTTGATCAGCTTGGGCAGCAAGAATGAACGGGTCAAACTTCCCATATCGACGACCATCACAAACCTCAACTATCCCATATTGTTGGTGAACCCGAATGCCACGATTTGGAGTAGGGTCAAACCAAGCACACTTAAACAATACTACTTTTTTATGTGGCCACCCAGGATATTCCAGTTGAATGATTTCTTCTAACACCCCATAAAAATCACATTCAACCTCACTTGATCCTGAAGTCCTAATACATACTCCACTGTTAAATGTTGCTTTGTAGCGACCCCAGTCGCTAATGTGGAACTTGTACCCATTTATGAAGTAAACAGGCCAACTCTCAACACGACGAGATGGCCCGCATGCAACATCCCACAAGAAGCGGTCCATGATCGTGTTTCTTACATCGTTCACCTAGTTTCAAACAGTCATAATATCAATATGTATTTTTGTTATTTATCAAAATATGGGTAATTTGAAGTGTAAGTAACTTACATAGTTTCTAAGCCATGTCTCAAAGTTATTCTCAATGTAGACATCCAGGTCTGCCATCTGTATATTGGGTGCATGCATACGCACCTCATCAACGAACAAACTACAAGATGGCATAAGATTATAATTGGAGCATAAACTGGATGAGGTTAGTAGAAAAGAATAAAAGTTTTTGTTTCAGAGAAACATGTGTGGGATATGGGATGGGTATTGTTTCACTTACTCGAGGTACGGCTTCACCTCCTTACAATTCAGTAAGACATATGCAGCTGCGACCCTCAATTCATTGTCATCAAGATAGCGATACCTTGATGCCCCATATGGTCGACCCGGGTATCTAAATATAGACCACACCGATTCATCAAATGGTCCTTCGCCGCCATCATCATTACGAGGTACTCGAGTAGCCATATGTGGGATATGGGATTCAAAGTAGTGAGAGCAAAATGTAGAGGTCTCCTCAATTAGATATGCTTCACAAATTGAACCCTCTACATGAGCCTTATTTGAAACCTTCATTTTGAGGTCATGCATACAACGCTCAAACTTGTACATCCACCTATATTGAACGGGGCCTCCAACTCTTGCTTCGTAAGGTAGGTGAACCGGCAAATGTTCCATCGAGTCGAAAAAAGCCGGTGGGAAAATTCTTTCCAACTTACAAATTATGACAGGTATATTTGCTTCCAACTCTACCATGTGATTCACATCTAACTCTGGGGAGCATAAATCTCGGAAGAATTAGCTTAACTCGGTCAACGGTTTCCATATATTATCAGGCATTGCTTCAAGTGCAATTGGGAGGAGCCTCTGCATCATCACATGACAGTCATGGCTTTTCATACCCGACAGTTGACTTACGTTACTGTCGACACACCTCGCAAGGTTCGATGCATACCCGTCTGGGAGTCTAAGTGTTTTAACCCAAGTAAGCACATCAGTTCTGTGGTCTCTGTTGAGTGCAAATGTGGCTTTAGGTTTAACTGCTCGGCCATCACCCTGAGGAATTAAATGTAGCTCTGATCGGCTGCAGAGAATCTCAATGTCTTTACGAGCCTTGACGTTGTCCTTAGTTTTATTGGTCACATCCATCACTGTATTCCATATATTGTCAAACACATTCTTCTCTATATGCATAACATCCAAATTATGGCGGATCAAATTAGTCTTCCAATACGGTAGCTCCCAGAAAATGCTTCGTTTTGTCCAATTATGGGTTCTGCCATAACCTGGTATGGTTACAACCTGTCCATTGCGAACTACAGAAGGAAAATGTGAGATACGTTCAAATACTGCTGCTGGTGGTAAACGCTTAGGAGGCAACGATTTCTCAACTTTTCCTCTCTTAAAGGAGACTCTGTTCCTTCTGTATGGGTGATCCAACTCTAGAAATTGTCGATGACAATCGAAGAATGAGGTTTTCCTTCCATGCTCAAGTTGGAAAGCTTTACTATATTCCATGCAAATAGGGCACGATAACCTCCCATGAGTCATCCATCCGGACAACATCCCATATGCCGGGAAGTCATTTATGGTCCACAAAACCGAAGCCCGGAGCTGAAAATTTTGTTTCAGTGAAATATCCCATGTTTCCACCCCATCCTCCCATAGCTGCTTCAATTCATGAATAAGTGGTTGTAAATAGACATCAATATTCTGACGTGGACTCCGAGGGCCAGGTATCAATGCAGTCAAAAACATATATGGCTTCTTCATACACATCCACGGAGGCAAATTATAGGGAGTAACAATGACAGGCCAACATGAGTATTGTTTACCTGAGTACCCGAAAGGCGTAAACCCATCAGAACAAACTCCAAGGCGAACATTTCGGGGCTCCGCCGCAAACCACGGGTACGTGGAATCAAAATGTTTCCATGCTTCCCCATCTGAAGGATGTTTTAAAACATTTGGGTCGGATCGATGCTCACTGTGCCACCGCATGTGCTCTGCAGTTGAGAGTGAAGCATATAGTCGCTGAAGCCGAGGAGTGAGTGGTAAATAGTGCATAGTCTTCCTCGCTCTATCCTTACCTCGCCCATTTGTTCTCGGCTTAAACCGAGATTCACCACAAAACTTGCATTCTGAAGCATCTTCATCAGTATTCCAAAACAACATGCAGTCGTTTACACAACCATCAATTTTAAGGTGGGCAAGACCTAGTTGTGAAACTAATTTCTTCGTCTCATACCAATTGGATGGCATCTTGCTGTCACTTGGCTGCGTCTCTTTCATCAACGCTGCAATACCATCATAACACCCTCTTGGTATATGATATTCTGCTTTTAGGTTTAACAACCGAACTGCAGCAGAAAGCTCAGAATGCTTCTCACATCCATCCCAAAGAGGTGTACTAGCGGAGTTCAGTAAATCAGAAAACCTTCTAAAACCTTCATTAGGTTGTTGATCCTGTTCAGTGGAATTCTGATGCATACTTGGACCCGCTGCATCAAATATCATTTGAGCATATGGGTTTACATTTGAACTGAACTCAGAATGCTCATACCAATTAGAATGATGAAACGGCTGCTGCGGAGGCTCTGTAAATGCCTCCCCATGAGCTGTCCAGTTTGTGTAATGAGCCATGAAACCCACTTTGTATAGATGCACTCTAACGTCATCACAATCCTTAAACTTCAAATTTTTACACCTCCTACACGGGCAACGTATTTTGTTGCCATCCATGTGAGCTGGGTTACTACAGGCAAATGTTATGAACTGCTCAATCCCTGTCTCCCACTCCTCTGTGTACCCAACTCGGCCAGGTAAATAACAACTACTATACATCCAACTACGGTCCATGAAGTCCTACCAATAGATTATTTTGTTGAGTTAATCTAAACCATGTCATTTAAAACACACAAACTGTAATGACTACGTGACGGTTTACGTAAGGTTACCAGCATAGTTGGAATTATTATTCTGGTTTAGGAAATAAACGTAATAGGAAGGAAATAATAATATTCTTTCCATATAAGTATTATTATAATTATAAAAATAATTACAATTTCGTGTACTATTACTTTACTACTACTCATACAAACTGCAGTATTAGTACAATTATGAAATATTATGGTTATAATTATAATAATAATTATTATTATAATTATTATTCTGTTTATAATAGTAGTTGTAATTTTTAATTGTCTTATTGGATTTATTATTGGTATACTAATAATAATAATTATGATATATTATGGTTAATATTATAATTAAGATTATGACTATTATTATAATTATTGTTATGTTTATTATTATTAGTACTATTATTATTAATATTATTATAATTATTATTATTATACTTATTATTATAGTTAGTATTAGGTAGAATTTTTATTATTATTGTTATTATTATTATTATTATTATTATTATTATTATTATTATTATTATTATTATTATTATTATTATTCTGTTTATAATAGTAGTTAAAATTTTTATTTATCTTATTGGATTTATTATTGGTATACTAATAATAATAATTATGAAATATTATGGTTAATATTATAATTAAGGTTATGACTATTATTATAATTATTATTATTGTTATTATAATTAGTATTCTGTTTATTATTATTATTACTATTATTATTAATATTATTATTATTATTATTATACTTTTTATTATAGTTAGTATTATTATTATTTTTATTATTATTATTATTATTCTGTTTATAATAGTAGTTATAATTTTTATTTGTCTTATTGGATTTATTATTGGTATACTAATAATAAAAATTAATAGTATTACTACTATTACTTTACTACTAATCTTGCCATCATATGTATTGTTTCAAATATAAGTTATTATTACTACAAATAATAATATTATTATAATTGTTATTACTCGTATTCGATTAATTAGATCAGAAATAATAATACACATTCGTAATATTATTTTTACTATGACTTTACTACTACATTTATAATCCCATATATTATTCTTCGTAATATTATTAATATTGACATATATTATTTTTGGAGGTCAATTTATTTCACTAGATATATTTTGAACAATTTATATTAATGCCAATAATGAAAACATTGTAATCAAAATTTCAAAATAACCATTCTACGTTGTAACAAAATATATAACCCAAACAATTTACTTCACACTAATTATTTGTAACTAATTGCACACATAATTATACTACATAAATAATTTAAATAAAACTAATTATTTGTAGCTAATTGCACACATAATTATACTACATAAATTGTACTACATAAATAATTTAAATAATTTGCCTAACTAATTGCACACATAATTATACAACATAACAAATTTAAATAAAACTAATTATTTCTAATTTTGTAACAATTTCCGAAATAAAAAAAAAATAGTTAGAAAATCCAAAAAAATGTACAATTACAATGGGTACCCCAAATACTTCACATTCCACCATCAACATCTACATCTCAAATACTAATCACATATTTCAACCCAAATAAGCATGAAAAATTCGGATTTAAACTAATTAATAGGAAAAAAAATTAAACTTTCGGATTAAGTAAAAACTAACCTCAAATCCGTAATACAAGTTGCTTCAAATGGCTGGGAATAGGTTCGAATCACCTATGTTTTGCAAGAAATTGAAACCCACAGTAAAAAAAAAAAAAAACGCATCATCCGAAAAAAAAAAAATTGAAAAGTCTCTAAAATAACGTACTAACCACCAAATCGAGCAAATTGAGGCCAGATCCACGTTAAAATCAGCTTCACGACGTTGATAAACCCCTTAATCGAGACAAGAAACGTGCTGTGTGTGCGTGTGAAGGATTTGTAGTAAGAGAGAGGAGCACAGCGTAAGGGAGAGAAAGCTGGAGGAAGAAGACGAGTCCGCTGTGAGGGGGGGGGACTTTTTAAAAGTGATTTTCCAATGGCTTAAGCCGTTGGAAAAAAATTTCAAAACTCAGCGTTTGATAAAATGAATTTCCAACGGCGAAAGCCGTTGGAAATATTTTTTTTGTTCTTTTACACATTTTCCAACGGCTGTAGCCGTTGGGAATTTCATTTTTTTTTGTTTATTTCCCATTTTGTTGTTATTTTTCACATTTTCCAACGGCTGTAGCCATTGGAAATTTCATTTTTTTTGTTTATTTCCCATACTTTTTTTGTTATTTTTTCAAATTTTCCAACGGCTGTAGCCGTTGGAAAAATTTTTTTTTTCTTATTTCAGGCTTGTAAATTAAAATTTTTTGTCTCTGTCCCATTTCCAACGGCTATAACCGTTGGAACATAACTATTTGTTGTTTTCTTCTCTGTCCCAGTTATTGAAATCATTTTGGATATAATTTTCTTGAATTTTGTGAAGATGTAGCTTATTTTACATATAATTTTAAGAAAGTTTGTAAATATGTTGCTTATTTTATGAAACTTTGTAGACATACTATATTATATATACCAAAATTTATATATTTTACGCAAAAGATCCATATTTATATATTTATATATTATATTATGTTTATATATCTAAATTTTAAGAAAGTTTGGTAATATGATATAGTATGTAAATTTATATATTTAACTTAACTATATCTTTTTTTTCCTTTCAGCCGTTGCAAATATCATCTATATCTACATTTGTATAATTAACGTTCAAAAATCTATAATTAATATAACTTATATAATTTAACCAACAAAATCAATATTAATTTTTTTTTCCTGGGTTTTCCAACGGCTTCAACCGTTGGAAATATTATATATGAATACATTTATATAATTTACGCAAAAAAATCTAGATTTTCCACATTTTCCAACGGTGTTAGCGGTTGGAAATATTATTTATGTTATTATTTATAGAATTTACTAGGTAAATCCACATTTTCCAACGGTTTTAGCCGTTGGAAATATTATATATGTCTACATTTATCTAATTTCTGCACAAAATTCTTTATTTTGCAAAGTTTCCAACGGTCTTAGCCGTTGGAAATATTATATTATCTAGATTTATATAATTTTGGAAAACACTCCATATTTCCTCCATTTTCCAACGGCTTAAGCCGTTGGAAATACTATATATATTATGTAAATTAAATACTCTAAAAGTTTCCAACGGTCTTAGCCGTTGGAAATATTATATATTATCTAGATTTATATAATTTTGGAAAACACTCCATATTTCCTCCATTTTTCAACGGCTTAAGCCGTTGGAAATACTATATATATTATGTAAATTAAATACTCTAAAAGTTTCCAACGGTCTTAGCCGTTGGAAATATTATATATTATCTAAATTTATATAATTTTGGAAAACACTCCATATTTCCTCCATTTTCCAACGGTTTAAGATGTTGGAAATACTATATATATTATGTAAATTAAATACTCTAAAACTTCCAACTGCTAGGCAGTTGGAAAAAATTTTCTCCTCGTTCCAACGGTTTTGGCAGTTGGAAATTTCCAACTGCTTGACCGTTGGAAATGAGGGCAGTTGGAAATAAAGGAATTTTTAGTAGTGGACGGGATGGGTTTCTAAGCTCTCTTAGCGACATCTATGGCATTCTCTGGTTGTTTTCTGGCTCAATATTGTGCCTCCTTGCTTTGCTCTGAACTTTGGGCTATCTTGGATGCAGTCAACTATGCTAGGCTTCAGAACCTCTCCAATATCACCATCTTGTTGGATAGCTCTCAAGGGATCTCTATTCTATCTGGTTAATTAATTTCCCTCTGCCTCTTGAAGTAGCTAGCTATTGCTTTGCAAGATATTCGTCAACAGGCAAGCTTCTTTAGGTGAGTCACCTTAGTAGCAGTTAAGACAAAGGTGGTTTCAATTGCACAGTTGATTGCTACCAATTCTCTTAGATCTCACACTTACTCTATTGTTTAGTTTCCTTTCTGAATACAAAAAAAAAAAAAAAAAAGGAAAAAAGATCAGAATCCAATACTAATATCTATATAATACACACAGACATATATATTGCCACAAAAGACGTCTCCCACAAAAACAAATCTGAAACTGAAAAAAAAAATAAAGCGTTCAATCCCAAATTTGCTTGCCGATCCAAAACCTACGAAATTGGTGGATCCGAATCCCAAAAACAAATTGTTCCCAATAATTTAACATGAAAAAAATCTGGTATCACTTGTTAGAAATTTGATATTATTTGAGTCAAATTAATCAATTATAAAATATAAGATTTTTTATGTTGAATTATCAACACAAAACTGAAACTAAAACTGGAAGAGAACCTAGATCCATTAAATAATTCTAGCGTAAGGATCTTTTGCGGCTTGTTATTTTTCAATTCAGTAGGTAACTTTTCTTTTACTCTCTATAATTATAGGGACTTTTTTACTTTCTATAATGATTGGGATTTAGAGGAGACAAAAAATAGAAGAGAAAAAACCTTAGTATGTAAGATTTTGGGGCTATAACTTTCATATAGAGACTGACCAAGCCAGTTTTATGTATTTTTTATTTTAGTGTATTATAAAAATAAAATTAAATTTGGTCTCTACACATTAAAATTTTCCATACCTTACAAGATATCTAAAGCCCAAACCTTGACCTTATTGGATTACTTTCAATTGAGTCAAATATATATAATAGTATATATAATGCACAATTTATTCACATATTAACCATATATAAAAATCCAACATATAATCCATTTATAGTCTTTTTTAAATTTCTACAATACACTCATTTACATGATATATTTTATGGTAAGGCAAAAGCATCAAATTTGCCACTGTAATGCAAGTTCCTCTGACAGCCGGAGGTGGCATCTACACCTCAGTGGCTCGTTTTCGGTTAAGGTGCTGTCCATGTTGGTGGATGAAGCTCTTTTACCGATAGCTCTTGGTGGCCAAGCTACAAGATGGAATTCGTGGGTTCCCCGAAAAGTCAACGTTTGCATATGGAGGGCCTTGCAGTACAGCTCCCTTCAAAGATTAATTTGGCGGTGAGAGGCTTCACAGTCCAAGACACTCTTTGCTCTTTCTGCAAACAGGAAGAGGAATCACTGGACCACTTTTTTGTGAACTGCTCACATGCAAAGGAGGTTTGGTCTGTAGTTTATTCTTGGTGGCATGTTCAAGCAATGACAGCAGGGAACGTGAGGGAAGCTTTGGCTGGTCATCAGTTGGGTTACCTTAATACGGCTTATCAGAAGGTTTGGGAGGCTATAACTTTCATTGTGGTTTGGTCTATTTGGAATAAAAGAAATAGTTTAGTCTTTGCTGATAGTATCAAATCAGTCGGGCAGGTGATCTTTCAAGTTCAAAGTTTGCCCTACCTATGGATTAGGAACAGGTGCCCAAAACTTAGCTGTAGTTGGTTTGAATGGTTTTTTAATCCAAAAATAGCGGTTCAGAATTGGTTGTAAAGGGGGTGGGTTGTGTGCTGTCTAAAGATTCTGTAGCAGGTGTTTGTAGGGTCTGTGGGGTGTCTTTGTGAGGTTTCTAGGGCTAGCTCCTTGCTAGGTCTGTAACCTTGTTTTTCTTGTCTTAGTAATCTATTCTCTTTCTTGCTGCCGTTCAAAAAAAAAATGTTGAAGTCAGGGCTCAAATCTGCCACTTTATTTATTGTTTTTTTGCCCAATCTCTCATTAATATTTCAAAATTAGCTCAAATATGCCACTAAAGTTTTATATTGGGGGTGAATATATCACTACCATTAAAAAGTTAATAATAAACGTTAAAAGTAATAAGTTTTGAAAATTTAGGGTGATAGTGCAAGTTTTAACAAACTTAAAATATCTTATGTAATTAGTCTCATGCAAGTTTTAACAAACTTCAAATATCTTATATAATTACTCTCTGCTTTATGAAGCTTCTGTGGCCACCATCACGCGGCGGCCGATGATAAAAAAATTTCAAACTTTTTCTCCTCCCATCTCCACTAGTGAAATTCAAGAGGAAAAGCTATCTTTCCTTCGCATGAAAGTAGTCCATTCATCGTCTTCAATGCTTCCTTCCGTTGTCTCTGATGCTTTTTCTCCTCCCTTCCCTTTTTGCTGCTATACCAAAGGTGGAACCAATTTTCTAGAATCTTCAGCACAAAATACAAAGCTAATGCTCTTGGAAACTTCAATTATTATACTAGAGACTAAATTAGGAAAAATGCTCGAGATTTCATCAGTTCTGATCCTGAAATTAATCTAATGAAATAGCTGGTTGGATATTTTCCTTGTAACCCTCCACTGGTGCTCCTTCCTCGGTCTGATGGGATGCTGCTAGAGTTGAGATTGGACCGAACGCAATGTCCCCAGAGATAAGGCCAAAGAAATTCCTAACATTGGAGGTGGGTCTAATTACCTATAACTCTTGTAGTTTTTTTAAAAGTTATATTATCATCATGAAATTTCAAAACCTCTTAGTATTTACGTTTTCCGTTACTTTTTAATGGCAGTAGCATATTTTAGCCCATTTTAAAACATTAGTGGGAGATGCGCAAAAAAAAATTATAGTGGCAGATTTGAGCCTTGATCTAAGCATTAATTAGTGGCAATTTTGATATTTTTACCTTATGGTAATTTACCTAAGTAAAAAGGAATAAATTTAAATGATTTTTTTTTTTAAAAGCACAAATCCAAATAGGGAAAAAATAAGAACAAATATGATAAAAGAGTAAAAAAAACATTCAAAAATAAGAACAAATCTGATAAAAGAATAAAAAAACATTCATAAAAAATAATGAAGAATTGATAAAAGAATAAACAATATTCATAAAAAAATAAATAAGAACTAATAAAAAAGTAAGCAATACTCATAAAAAAACAAACTTGATAAAAGAACAAATCACAACCAATAAAAAAACCAGAAAGTGATTACAAATCAACCACATCTTATTGAGTTCTCCATACAATTAAAAACCAAGGCCAACAATAGAAAAAAAGGGGCCAATCCAAAATGGGCTTTGGAAAAATGACCCCATAAATAATCATCACAATACATATAGAAGCAAGGTACGAGAACTGCACAGCCCCTTGTGAATTGCCCGTCTGAATTAGAAATGCTGCTCAGCAAAGCTGGAGCTTGCAGGCACAGGTTCTATGGCTGAGTGGAAACAACGACTATGCTAAGATCCGGCGCACGATCAATTTCAGGTCTGGAGCCTTGACTCTCGGTGAGGACAATGTCAACAGGTGGAAAGGCTCGCAAAGCTCGGGAGAGCCGGCGGTGGAGGAGTGAGATGTGGGGGTGGAAGGGAAGGGTGAGGAGAATGAGGAGATAGAGAGGGAGAAAGAGAGAAGGCGGCACAAGGAGGGCGGCAAGGAGGGAGAGAGCTACCAGAGCGGAGAAATGGCCAGGGAGGAGACTGAGCCTAAAGGAAGTGTTCTGGGCTGGGGATGGGGGTGAGATTTCGATGCGGGTGAAGAGTAAAGTGGCCACCAGAAGGGCAGCTATGAAGAAGAGGAAGATGAGAATCATGCCATGAGAGGGATGTGATTCCCCAGGAGGTGGAAGAGCAGTTAGTACTGGAGGAATGCGAGAGGGTATAAAGGATGAAAAGGGCTCCAAGATGTTGATTATGGGAGGCAAAATCACCCTCAAATCCATCTTCACAATTTGTGTTGGTGCTGGAGAGCTGTTTCCTTGGAACATTTTATTATGGCAGCTAGTAGGTGGTGGTTATTTGACAAAGGACGACTCGCACTGGGAGAGGGAGTTCGGATGGGTTTAATTTTCGCCAAAGTTGATTTAGGAAAATGGGCATGGACGGTTGATGGGTTGGAATGTCTATGCATGTCATTCAACTCTGACTTTCACAATTTCGAATGCTTTTCCTCTTTGTGCGCGGAACATTAATCAGTAATTCTTCAATAAAGGAAAGTGAGGATCCTCAAGTGCACCTTGAAATGAATTCTTTCTTTTGGTATTATTAGGGTCTAAAACGAGCCGAACCAAACTAAGTAGCAGACAGATCATGTTCAACTTATAATAGTTATTGAGCTTGATACTCTCTCTGTCCCGATTTTTCTGCTCTATTTACCTTTGGAACAAAAATTAAGAAATGATGAAAATATATATTTTTTTCAATTTTACCCCAAGTTCCACTTTTCTCTTTCCCATTTGCTACATGCTAAACCCATTTCAGGATTGCCTGAACCAACATTTCTCTTTCCCATCTGCTATATCTGAGAAAAACTAGAAAAGCTAAGTCGAGCTAACTAATAAGTAAATCATGTTTTACTTTATTTGTATATTGAACTTAAAATTCTGTTCAAGCTAAATGTAGTAACAATTTGAACAAGCAATAGACGAGATTTAATTCAAGCTGAACATGAGATGAGCACAAGCTATTTGTTCATTTTTTTACTCTAAATATTATAGTGTGTTATGTTATTATTACGTTCTGAAAATTTTAGGTCCCTAAACCTTTGGGTAAAAAGCACCAATTGTCTCAAACCTTTAATTTTCATTGCCAATCATTCTTCAACTTTCATTTCATTGCAAATTAGTCCCAAATCTTATAATTCATTGCATATTGGTCCCTAGCTCTATGCAAACATAGAAACTCGATTTATGGAGAAGAAAATTGATAATTTAAATTGTCCATTAATTGTGAAAAATTATGGCATATCATTGTGTTGCTAATCTTTTTGAGCAAGGCACTCGGAGTTGGTATATCCTGAAACTTGCTTCTGTGTTCTAGAATGTCGTTATTTAGGTGATTCTATATCATTCTAGATGAAGCATTAGAGAGGGGGACACGCCATTTTGGGTCCTGGCTAATGATGGCATATACATGACCAAAAATGGCTATGCTCACATAGTATTTTCCTCTATAGTTCCTAAATTCAATTATGCGGTGGTACCAATGGTGCAAAATTTTTTCAAAAGGATGTGGGCCGCAGCTATTCCTAGTAAATGGAAAACCTTTCATTTAGAAGTGTATCCAAAATACCCTTCCTCTTCAAGCTGAATTACTTAAAAGAAGTAATTGCAACTTTTTGGAGCATTTAGCTTTCTCGCACCGAAGCTATGTTTAATGGCATACATAGTGGTGCCTGTCAGATTTTAGATCCAGTGCAAGAATTAACTCCGGAACTGGAGAAAGCAAATGAGATTAAATTTACTTTCCTTAATACGACCACCCATCCCCTCCCCTTGTCATATTTCCTTGAATTCTTCCTCCTTTCCGATCAGTACTCCTCTCCAAGCAGCAGTAATATTCTATGATGATGGTGCGTGAAACCTAGTAACTTCTAAGGGTGCAACGGGATGGGTTTCTAAGCTCTCTTAGCGACATCTATGGCATTCTCTGGTTGTTTTCTGGCTCAATATTGTCCCTCCTTGCTTTGCTCTGAACTTTGGGCTATCTTGGATGCAGTCAACTATGCTAGGCTTCAGAACCTCTCCAATATCACCATCTTGTTGGATAGCTCTCAAGGGATCTCTATCCTATCTGGTTAATTATTTCCCTCTGCCTCTTGAAGTAGCTAGCTAGAGCTTTGCAAGATATTCGTCAACAGGCAAGCTTCTTTAGGTGAGTCACCTTAGTAGCAGTTGAGACAAAGGTGGTTTCAATTGCACATTTGATTGCTACAATTCTCTTAGATCTCGCACTTACTCTATTGTTCAGTTTCATTTCTGAATACCAAAAAAAAAAAGAAAAGGATCAGATTCCAATACTAATATATATAATACACACACACATATACATATATGTATTGCCACGGAAGACCTCTCCCACAAAAACCAAATCTGAAACTGAAAAACAAAATAAAGCGTTCAATCCCAAATTTGCTTGCCGATCCAAAACCTACGAAAGTGGTGGATCCGAATCCCAAAAACAAATTGTTCCTAATAATTTAACATGAAAAAACTCTGATATCACTTATTAAAAAATTGATTATTTGAATCAAACTAATCAATTATAAAATGTAAGATCATTTATGTTAAATCATCAAAACAAAACTGAAACGAAAACTAGAAGAGAACCTAGATCCGTTAAATAATTCTAGAGTAAAGATATCTTACAGCTTGTTATCTTTCAAATCAGTACGGAACTTCTTTTTAACTCTCTATAATGATGGAAACTTTTTTACTTTCTATAATGATGGGGATTTAAAGGAGACAAATAGAAGAGATAAAACCCTAGTGCATAAGATTTGGTGACTATAACCTTCATATATAGACTGACAAAGCGAATTTTGTGTATTTTTTATTTTAGCCCACTATAAAAATTAAGTTAAATTTTAGTCTCTATACATTAAAATTGTCTATACCTTACAAGATATCTAAAGCCCAAACCTTGACCTTATTGGATCATTTTCAATTGAATCAAGCACTACTAGAAAAAGGTCATTTAGTGACGGTTTAATTAGCGATGGCTAAAAACAGTCAGTAATTAGCGACGGTAAACAGTCACTAAAAGTCCGGTGAAAATTTAGCGACAACTATTCGTCGCTAAATTTTAGTGATGATTTGCCGTTGCTAATTTAGCAACGGTTCGCAGTCGCTAAAGTTAGTGATGGCTTACTGTCGCTCATTTAGTGACGGTTGGCCGTTGCTAAATTTAGTGACGGCTTACCCTCACTAATTTAGCGATGGTTAGTAGTCGCTAATAATTTGTGACTGATAGCCTTCGCTAGTTTGTCATTATTTAATCTCTATTTTACTTATTGTTTATTTTACTTCAGCAAAACCACTTATCCTTTTATATGTCACTTGTTTAATTGTATAATTACAAATTTTAATTTAATTAATTCGGATTACAAATCTCTTAATATTTTTTAAGTAATTAACAAAAAATCTATTTAATGAAAATTAAATTCATTTAAATTGATTTATTGGCACATAAGACTTAACCATTTTTTAATATTTTATCATCTCATTGACGATCGCTAAATTTTAGTGATAGCTTGCCGTCGCTAATTTAGCTATGGTTAGCAGTCACTAACCATAAGAATGCACTATAAAAAAAAAACATCTTTAACCGCTTTTGTTCTATAAGAATGCACTAGGCCTCTAGTCCAAGTGCTACTGTGACTACCACTCACTTCACTAGGCCTCTCGATATGCTGGGCAGTTCGTGACTGCCGCTGACACGTATAAATAACTCTCATACCCACTGAATTAAATACCGCGGTATACTGTTTACTGCAAGTATGCGGTATAAATTTTTTTTCGTTTTGTTATTTTACTGTACGGTACACCGTAGTATTTTTCAGTATACCACATACCGCACACTTTTTGTATGTATTTTGTCAAAAAAACTGCTACAAATACTGAACAGTACTACCACAGTATTTTATTTTTTGCAGATATTTTTTTTTCACATCAAAATATCATAAAAATATAAAATATTAAAATATAAATAATACACATATCATAAAATAAAAAAAACATTTACTTTTAATTTTTTTACTTTTCTTAATTAATATAAAAAATTAATGAATGATATTATTTATATTTGTAGTATATGGAAAATTAATAGATGCATGGTCAGCTGGTCACAGACTTGCAGCTTTTGTTTCTATCTCCCTTTTTTTTATTTTTTGAATTCATAGTTACTTTTCGCACTCTTTTGCATGACGTGAGATGAATATGTTGCTTTTGCAAAACAAGTTAGAAAAAAAACGTCATACTTTGAACTACATAGGAACTCAATGTGGTATTAGAAAATATATTGTTATTATTAAAATATTTTTTTCTCTTATATCAATAAATTAGTTTTTTTTAGTATTATTTATTTTGTTCTATATATAACATTTTTATATTTTTTTTATTAAAAAAATCTTCTATTATATATATTTTATTTATATTTGAAAAATTATGATGAGAAAAATTAGAATACATATAAAATATGTAAAAATAAATTATTAAACATATTATGTCATCTAAAAATAATATTCTAATATTTATTATTTACGGTAATGGTAACGATATGCGGTGTAGTATATCATGCGGTATACCTTAAAATTTTGGGGTGCAGTATGTCTAGCGGTATTGATATTTAACACCTTGGAGGTCACATTGTTCTCCACAGCAACAACCACGCCAGACCTGTCATGCAGTTCAAAGGCACATTGAATTAGACGTATTAAAGTAACATTTGCAACATGAGGCCAAAAGGTACCATTTAAGTTAATGATAGGAAACACAACATCTATCAAGTTCAGTTCCTAAATTTTTAAATAATTTTAACAAGTATTAGTTTCATCTAAGAAACAAACACACAGTAAAGGGATTCAAAGGGCATTACAAAATGCATTCTTCATACTCATAAAATACAAAAGAAAATGAGATATAAATGGACCTTGTGAATAAAAGATCATGATGCAGTACTCCTAAAGTCTTTATCAAAATAAAAGAAAGAATATTCACAATGTATTGAATAGGATCCGTAGTAAGTCCCTACTTGATCGTTGAGAACAAGTGGATGATGATACATAAATACATGTGTGTGTATGTTTTGCAAAGAAAAAGTTAAAATTTTTTGCAACAGAATGTAGAAGTTCAAACCTTGCCCAAAGTTGTTTCCCCCAGAAGCACTGCCATGCAGTTATCATCAAGAGCCGAATGGACAGCCTTAAAAATCAACACTAGTTGAATAGCCCAAGGAGGAACCTTAAAGAGAACATATATCTATCCAGTATTCTTATATTACATGTTAATTGAAAATGCAAATGAATGGACCGATATGCACCATCACTTTTTGATGAAGGACTTACCAAGTTCACATCTTTCCAACAGAAGGTTTAACATCCTGTGTAATGGGGGAAAAAATGCTTAATTAGTATATACTTCAACTATAAATTTCATGAAACTATAGAAATCAACAATACAAGTAACATACCCCACATACCGGAAAGGGGTCCTCCAGTACACATTACATAACATTGAATATGAATTTCTAGGGGGAAGATCAAATTTCACATTGAAAGAAAAATCATATTTAGCAACTCAAGTACAAAAGCAAAAGGAAAATACCTTCACTATCCTTTTTCCTATCACCTCAAATCACGGAGAGAGAGAGAGGAGGTCGCAACAAAGCTCTGAAATGGGTGAACATGGGCCGAGCTAAGCCCGTGCCCACTAGGCTCTAGCTCGGCCCCTTTTACTATTTGGTATTATCCGAGCTCAAACTCAAATTACTCGAGCTTAATTTTTTTAGGCTCAAAGCGGGCTTAACCCCGGCTTGAAAACTCACAAAGCTTGACTGACACAAAACCTAACTACAACTTATATAAAATGTGAGGATTGAATATGTAATTTTCTTACATAGGTAACTAGAGAAGGAAAAATTGGAGAACTATCCCAAACTTTTGAATTATTTGCTATTATATCCAAAATCTATGAACTTAAAAAATGAGCCATCACCATCATTACTTCGACTATAAAGCCACTAGAATCCGTCATTTGCCAGCTACCTCATGATTTCTGGACCACTGCAGTCAAACTAATTTGGGGTTCATCCCAACAAACTACAAATCGAGTATACAACCAGATAAATCCACATCACAAACAAGTGAACAACTAGTGCTATATGAGAATTAAATCGGAAGAACAAGTCGGGTGAGACTTGTGTGACCTGGGTCCAATTGCTATTTACCGCCAACTTGGGTTTTCAGCGCCAGACTCCAGAGTGTGCCTTGGGCGTCAATCTTTGGCCAATTGTCGAGGTGTGGGGTCTCGATTCGTTGTGAACTTGCAAAGTTGGTGGAGATCGTTTGTCTGACTAGTGCAATCTCGTTGTCCTGCTAGTGACTTGGCGATCCCGTCTACCTGGTGATGGCCGTCAATGTCGACTGGGTGGGACGGAGAGTGGACTGGGGGTAAGGGTGCAACGTTAGGCAGTGGACTGCTTGGGAAATAAGGGTTGCTTGGTTAGGCCTTAAGGCTAATAGGAAACAAACAAAAGGGCTTAAGCCCATAAGGCCCACGAGCTCATGGGGCCGGATATCTTAAGACTCGAGCTCGGCCCCAAATTTGTTTGAGCCCATTTTTCGGCTTGAACTCAACTCAAACTCGAGGTCAAACTATTCGAAAGGGCCCTGCCTCTTTTCACCCCTAGCTCTAATCCATTCTGCATAGTGTACACTAAGAGCAACTGTGTTATCTATTAGGACATTTTTGGTGACGAAACGAGATTATAAGATTTTAAAATATGGTATAATTATAATTTTTCCTGAGGTTTAGGTAAGATTATATTCTGCAACTTTTATTTCAGAAATATAAATTTTACCCTACCATTGTAGTATAATCTGACAGTAACTATTGAAATCTTAATTTAAATTGTATTGTATTTATTTTCAAGTAATTTTAATCTTTATAGTATTTTTTAATAGTTAAATGATATTTAAAAGAATATTATTTTCCATTTACAAAAACAAAAATTGATAATTTAAAATATCAATTAACTATAAAAACATACAATATAGATTAAAATTATCAAAAAATGACTACAGTAATGTTTAAATTAAGATTTCAGAAGTTGCTACGAAACTATATTAAAAAGGTAGAGGGTAAAATGTATATTTCTGAAATAGGAGAGGTAAAGTGTAATTTCACCTAAACTTTAGCGGGAAATTGTAATTAACCTCTAAAATATTTGCAGAAATTGATACTTTATCCATGTTTGAATTAAAAAATATATATATATGAACAAGTTATGGAAGCTTTAAATTGATTGAGTTCTAGCTATTTAGTCAAACTAAGGAAAACAAATTAAAACCAATCGAGTTGAACCAAGTAATAAAGAAATCAATTCGAGTAATAAGTAAGCTGAGTTTTTTGTTTTAATTTTATATCAAGTTCAAAATTTCGTTCAAATTTTGATTTAATAACAGTTTGAGGGGGGCATGAGCAATTCCTTCATTTTCACCGCTGCTCCACTCGCTAGAATATTTAATTTGAAAACTTTTCTAGGTATTTTATTTTACACCAAAATTGTTTTTTTTTTTTGTTGACAATTTTCATCTTGCTTTGGAATGTTGTAAGGATTAATATTCTTCCCACCGGTGGTGGATTTCCTTTTTCCCACCATTAGCTTGTTTTGGCAACTTTTGTTAACGACTAAAAAATTTCATGCATAATAAGTTCAATGTTACATTATTTACTCGATTCAACCTCACCTTTCCCGGAAGAAACATAAGAATATTCTATTCACTCATTTTCCAATTTATTGGGATGAGTAGGAGTTATTAGTGAGCATTAATTTCGATCTTCGTAGCATACCCTTAAGCTCTTTGTGAATGGCCGAATACAAATTTGACAGAAGATAATAAGATGCATGAGAGGGTATATTGAATCCATTATAGATCCCAACAAAAACCCAACTGAATTCCTCTCAAAAGACGAGAGCATAACAAGGTTTTAATTCATTAATTATAGAGACGCAATGATAGATGATACAATTCTTGGTTCATCATGCATGATTAGTTTCGTAATTTCTGTTTTAATCTCATATATCCCTTTGTGCGGTTTCATTGATCAGTAGGAATTCCCACAAAATAAAAGCAAAGGTAATCAAGGTTAGCAAAGAAGAAGCAAAAAATATAGGCCAATTTCTTAAATAAAACCACGGAAAACAAAAGCATGAAATAGATTCAGATACCAAAAAGAAAGTTTTTATTGCCACATCCAATAACTACAATACAAATGGACCACATCTTATTAGGCTCTCCGTACAACTAAAAGCCGCGGCCAACCATCAAAAGTAAAAAGAAAGAGAATAGCTGCTCAGCAATGCCGGAGCTGGTCAGCACGAGTTCTACGGCTGAATCGAAACGACTATGCCATGATCTGGCTCGGGATCGATTTCAGGTCTCCAGCGTCGCCTTTGGTTTAAGATTATGTCAAGAGGTGGAATGGATCTCAGAGCTCGGGAGAGCCGGTGGACGAGGAGTGAGATGTGGGGGTTGAAGGGAAGGGCTAAGGAGAATGAGGAGATAGAGAGGGAGAAAGAGAGAAGGCGGCACAAGGAGAGCGGCAAGGAGAGAGAGAGCCACCAGAGCGGAGAAGTGGCCGGGGAGGAGGCTGAGCCTGAGGGAAGTGTTCTGGGCTGGGTAAGCGGGTGAGATTTCGATGCGGGTGAAGAGTAAAGCAGCCACTAGAAGGGCGTCTATGAAGAAGAGGCCGATAAGAATCAGGCCATGAGAGGGTTGTGGTTCCCCAGGAGGTACTGGAAGAGCAGTGAGTACTGGGGAAATGCGAGAGGGTGTAGAGGATGAAAAGAGCTGCAAGATGTTGATTATGGGAGGCAAAATCGCCCTCAAATCCATCTTCACGGGGACCTGTTTCTTTCGATTCCTTTCTTTCGATCATTTTTATAGGCACCCTCGGCCAGGCCAATGTACACCGGTCCAACGTAATTTTGGACTGCAATTTCCTGGAACCATTACGAGCAACGCCTTATTTCCGGATTATTGGAAACTTACATTCAGGTATGCCCTAACTTGCTGTTTGTCCAATTTATTTTTAAAAATCTAAATTTTACCCAATATGTTTTTTATCTTAATTGATAACAACTTCTGAAGTTGTATTTAAATTATAAGATAATTATATTCCAGTTATTTCAATTTTTTCAATATTTTTTTATAGTTAATAGACATTTTAAATTATCAAATTTTTTTTTCTGTAGATGTATTTTTTCCTGTAAATGCATATCAGTATATTTCAAAGGTCAATTAGCTGTGAAAAAATATCAAAAATCTTGAAATTACTAGAACATGGTTCTCAAATAGTTTAAATTAGGGTTTCAGAAGTTATTGTCAAATGCTATAAAGAAAAGAAGAGATAAAGTGTAGATTTTTAAAAATAGAAGGAATAAAGTGTAGGTTAAGTCAAACTACAAGAAGGTTTTTGTAATTTTCTCTCAACTTATTGAGTGTATATTCAGCCCAATCTTACGTAGGACTGGGACCCATGCCATCCGAAAATACACTCTCAAATCCTCCAACTCAGCTAACCTGGACGGTTAGCACCCTGAACTTGAGTAAAGGGGTCAGTCAACCCCCTTGCATGTGCAACTCCCTTGACACCAAAGAAGACGGACGTGCCTGATTTCTGTCAAATCTGTAACCTGTAAGAAAGGGTAAACCACTTGGCTAACCAACAAACTTCTTGATTTTTCTCTTTATCATCCTACACTTTTGCAAACCATTACTTCAAGCCCTTATCCCAAGCATCTCTCTTGAAGCCACCATAATCGCAGCCACCATTGATGTACAATCGTTAGGTCTCATATTTAAGTTACTTTGTTACCTTTTTTTTTTTTTATCACTAATATTTTATTTAATTTAATAACTGCAATTATTTTTTTCCAAAAAAAATATAAATTAATTCATCATGAATTATTTCTAGTGAATCCAAAAATCCTATCCATCAAATTATATAAAGTCTTTACTATTTTCTTATACAATTTTACTCCAAAATCACTGAGAAAATGTAAGTTTCAAATTAATTAGTTGTATTAGGAAAAGTTAAAAAGGTCACCAATCAATCGAGAAATCAAACAGTTTCTTCTCAACTTAACATCTATGGATTTTAATTAACCCAACTTGGTTGTTGTCGAAATCAACACACTAGTTGTTTTTTTAACTAATTACACTTTCTCATGTTTTTCTATCCTTAAAATTTTTGCATCTCATTTTACAATTTGTTTGGGTTTTTGTTTCATGTTCATGATTTCTTAATGCTTCTTGACCATCATTAATTTCTAGCTAAAGATTTTTTTTTTCAGGACCATTAACATGTGCTTTTATTAGCCAAAGACAAATTTACGGTAATAATGAAAAAGTATAACATCTTAACATGTTGATATTGTTACAGCATAAAAAAATTGATATGCGTGTAAATCTCTTTTATTTTTCAATACATATAAAAATATCCTTGTGAATTTAAAATTCTTGAAAATTCTTGATATATTTCTTGATTTTCAATTTTCAGCCCAATCATAAGAAGCTTCCAGAGCGTTAATATGTGCAAGTTGGTTCGCAAGTGGTCAAGGAGAGGCTAATATACCAATTTTTTAATATCATTTGGAGTTTAAAAATAGTCGATTGATGTTCTATATTTTTTATGCTATCTAACAATGAATGTAATGACAGTTATTTTCTCAATATACATGATTGCTTTTTTAGTTGATGTAAATCTGAATATATGGTGTGAATCCAACAATGCAAGATATGAATAATATGACGCCAAATGTTTGGGATAACGGCTTGAAGTAAAAAGCTGCCGGTGGCTGCTCTGGATAGGGCTTGAAGTCCTGGTTGCAAAAGTGTAGGATGAGAAAAAGAAAAATCAAGAAGTTTGTTCACTTGCTAAGTGTATAACGCTTTTTTAATTTTCCAGAAAGGATGGTTGTCCGTCTTTTTTTTGCGTCACGTGAGGTCAAGAGGTTGACTGACCCGTTTATTCAAGTTCAGGGCTGAATTGTCCTGAATTGAAGTTCAGGGGGCCACATGTCCTGGTCTGATGAGTTGAAGGGCCCTCTCTGTATTTTGGCCATAGATAAGGTTATAAGTTTTTAAGCAAGATCTGATTCCTTTTAGTGTCTTTAGAATTTGTAGACAGCCAAGTTGGATTCCTGCCAAGTGCCAAGTGGGTGGAATTGATGATCGGAAAAGTTTCTTCCTCCTGCTTTTGCACCTGAGTTGCTGAATATGATTTTTTTCATCGCAAAACAAGCACACACGCCACTTGCTATCAACGATCAAGTAGGGACTTACTATAGATCCTATTCAAAACATTGCAAATATTGTTATATATATATATATATATATATATATATATATATATATATATATATATATATATTGTTAGGAATCAGAACGTAAGCACAAACAAAAGAGACACGAGAATTTACGAGGAAAACCCCAAATCGGGGAAAAACCTCGGGCGGCAAGCCGGAAGAAAGAATTCACTAAGAAAGAAGAAGAATACAATCTAAGTGACTACTAGATTGTGGGACGAATTCTAATTGTCACAACTTAGCTCCTTATATAAGGAGTTGAAGGTACCAAGGCCCTTTCTATGGCCAATGTGGGATGAAGGGTGAAATATGGAGCTAAGGCATTAAGCCTTTGTTTCCTAGTCCATGTGGGATGAAGGTTAAGAACAAAGTTGAGGCAATCTTCAACAATCTCCACCTTGCATCAATTTTGTTGTACATGAACAAAACTCCACCTTCATACCAAATTGATCTGTAATCTTCTTCTCTGATCTTCACAGCCACCTCCAAATAAGTGATAATCAACAAATAAGATTTACTAAGTCCAAACAATGTTTGAACTTAGATCCAGGAAGAGTCTTCGTCATCATATCAGCAGCATTATCCAGCGTACTAACCTTTATGATCACAATATCACCTTTATCAACAATTTCACGAACAAAGTGATATTTGACTCCAATATGTTTAGTACGCTCATGGAACATGCTATCTTTTGTCAAGAAAATAGCACTTTGGCTATCACAATATATCTTCAGTTTGCGATCATCTTGAGTAAGCTCTGTATAAATATTTCTAAGCCAAATTGCTTCCTTCATTGCTTCAGTGATTGCCATATACTCTGCTTCTGTAGTTGAAAGAGCAACTGTTGCTTGTAGGCAAGCCTTCCAGCTCACAGCACAACCACCGAATATAAAAATGTATCCTGATGTGGATCGTCGAGTGTCAAGATTACCCGCGTAATCAGAATCCACATATCCAATCAATCCAGCTTTAGAATCACCAAACTCAAGATAAGCCGTAGTTGTACCTTTTAGATACCTTAATATCCATTTTACTGCTTGCCAATGCTCTTGTCCTGGATTAGCCATGTAACGGCTCACAACGCTAACTGCATGTGCTAAGTCGGGACGCGTGCAAACCATTGCATACATAATGCTCCCAACAGCACTTGCATATGGTATTTTCTCCATTTTCATAATTTCTTCATTTGTTGTCGGACATTGATGCGATGATAACTTGAAGTGTGCAGCAAGAGGTGTAGAAACTGATTTGGCTTTGCTCATGTCAAACCTCTCCAGAACTTTGCGTACATAACCCTCCTGTGAAAGATAAAGCTTCCTAGCCTTACGATCACGCTTGATCTCCATGCCTAGGATGCGTTTTGCTGCACCTAAATCCTTCATATCAAATTCTGCACTTAATTGCGCCTTAATCTTGGCAATTTCTGACTTGCTCCTTGCTGCGATAAGCATGTCATCCACATAAAGCAGTAAGTATGTGAATGAACCATCTCCAACTGGTCTCATGTAGACACATGAATCATAACTGCTTCTCCTGAAACCAAGATTCAAAGCAAACATATCAAAGCATTTATACCATTGTCGAGGTGATTGTTTGAGGCCATATAATGACTTCTGGAGTTTGCAGACATGGTCCTCCTTCCCCTCGACCTTAAAACCTTCGGGTTGCTCCATGTAGATTTCTTCCTTTAAATCACCATGCAGAAAAGCTGTTTTAACATCAAGTTGCTCCAACTCAAGATCATCTAACGCAACAAGACCAAGAAACAGTCGGATAGAACTATGCTTCACAACAGGAGAATAAATATCATTAAAGTCAACTCCCGGTACCTGGCTAAAGCCTTTTGCAACTAGTCTAGCTTTATACCTTGGTTCTTCAACTCCGGGAATTCCTTCTTTCTTTTTGAACACCCACTTGCACTTGACAGTTCTTTTACCTTTGGGTAGTTTAGCTAGTGTCCAAGTGTCATTCTTTTGAAGCGATTCCATCTCTTCTTGCATAGCTACAACCCACTTAGAAGAATCTGGACAGTTAGTTGCATCTTTATAATTTGCAGGTTCAAAACAACTCTCTGTCTCTTCAGCAGCTGCAAAAGCAAACCCAACAAAGTCTGCTTCCTCAATTAACCTCTTTCGAGGCATACCTTGATTGCTACGACGGGAACGATTGATAGCAATAGAATGAGAAGGCTGAATGTCATCAGTTGAGGCTTGTTGCTCCACCTCAACTTGTGTATCCTTGACATCCTGATCATGACTTTCAGGATGTATTTGGAGCTCTACCTTGCTTCCAATCTTTTCCTTCTCAATGCTTGGATCAGTGACAGTCAACTCCTCCTTTTGATGCAACATGGATGTCTCGTCAAACATAACATTCCTGGCTGTGAAAACTTTGGAAGTATGAGGATTCCATAATTTATACCCTTTAACTCCTGTAGTGTATCCTAGAAAGACACATTTAATCGATCTAGGATCTAACTTCCCTTCATTCACATTTGCATAAGCAGGACATCCAAATATCTTAAGATCATTATAGTTAGCCGGACTGCCCGACCAAACTTCTTCAGGTGTCTTTAAACCAATAAAAGTATGAGGAGATCTGTTTACCAGAAAACAAGCTGTAGAGACTGCCTCTGCCCAAAATTTCTTCCCCAATCTAGAGTTTGAAAGCATGCATCTTGCTTTTTCCAACAAGGTTCTGTTCATCCGTTCTGCTACACCATTTTGTTGTGGAGTCCCTGGAACGGTCAGATGGCGAACAATACCTTGATCCTTGCAGTATTGTTTGAATTCTCCCGAACAGAATTCTAAACCATTATCTGTCCTTAGCCGTTTCACCTGCTTCCCGGTCTGCTTCTCGATCAGAGTCTTCCACTGCTTAAATGCGACAAAGGCTTCATTCTTATGCTTCAAGAAATATGCCCAAACCTTCCTTGAAAAATCATCAATGAAGGTAACCATGTAACGAGCTCCACCAAGAGATGCCTCACGAGACGGTCCCCAAACATCAGCATGAATATAATCAAGAGTTCCTTTAGTGTTATGTTTTGCAGGAGTAGTAAAAGAGATTCTCTTTTGCTTTCCAAATAAGCAATGTTCGCAGAAATCTAACTTACTGACCTTTTGTTCTCCGAGTAGTCCTCTTTTGCTCAGCTCAGAAATGCCTATTTCACTCATATGGCCTAGCCTCATGTGCCACAATTTTGTCACCTTCTCATCAGACATAGATGATTCAGCAACTGCAGATTGGCCTTCCACGGTCTTGCCATCCAAAATGTAGAGCTTTCCTTTCCGCTGGCCTTTCATGACTACCAATGATCCTTTGACGATTTTCAGCGAACCATCCCTGCCAATAAAGGAACAACCATTTTCTTCCAATGTACTCAAAGAAATTAAATTTGCTATTCTTATCATAGACATGGCGAACATTTGATAGTGTTCTTACTATCCCATCATGCATTCGAATTTTGATGTCACCGATGCCTGCAATTCTACATGCATTATCATTCCCCATCATGACTACTCCTCGATTGACCGGTTCATATGTGTAAAACCAGTCCTTATGAGGAGTCAAATGGAATGAGCAAGCAGAATCCATGGTCCATTCGCCACTCCTGCTACTTTCTGCTTGTGCAGTTATACGAGCTTCTGCGCTGTTTATAGATGAGTTTTCAGCAACTAAAGCAAAATCATCTTCATTGGTGGCAATACTAGCCTCATCTGGTGGCCTTTGCTTGTTCTTGTCTCCATTTCCACCATTTTGATTCTTCTTCTTTAATTTGTGACAATCATCCTTAATGTGACCTTTCTTCTTACAATAGTTGCAATAAAGATTTCGATGTTTTGACTTGGACCTTGAAGATGATCCTCTATCATTCTTTCTTTCAATTGATCTGACTCTTGAATACAAGCCTTCTCCGCTTTCCTCACGCTTTGAAGTGTCCATTCTATCTCTTGACAATAAACTGGAACAAACTTCATCTAAAGTTATTGTATCTTTTCCATAAAGCATGGTATCACGGAAACTATTGTATGATGTTGGCAGATGATATAATAAAAGCATAGCCAAATCCTCACCATCGGTCTTAACATCAAGATTTTCTAAATCATTGATGATCTCTCTGAATTCTTCAAGATATGATTTAATAGACTTACCTTCTGACAGCTTATGCGAGTACAGCCTGGATTTAGCGTACAAGCGACTTGCTGGACTTTTTGTCATAAGAAGCGATTCAAGCTTCAACCATAAGCTGGCAGCAATTGTCTCCTTACTGACCTCTTGAAGAATCTCCGTTGATAAGTGCAACTGAATTTGAGCGAGTGCCTTCAAATTCTTTCTCTCCTTCTCCTGCTCTGTTCCAAACATATTCTCCATCCCGAGCAGTGCCTCATCCAAATCAAGACTTATGAGAATTGTTTTCATCTTGATTTTCCAAATTGAAAACTTTGTGCTATACGTGAGTGGTGCTATATCAAGCTTTGTCGATGTCGAAGCCATCACAGCTCTGCAACGAGCTTTCTGAGCAAAAATAAGCTCTGACAATTTCACGTGAATAGTAACCGTACACGTGAATAGTGACCGTATATGGGAACAGTATCCGTATACAGAAATAATACTCATATACAGAAACAGTATGTGAATAGTAACCGTATACAGGAATAGTGATCGTATACGGGAATAGTAACTGTATACGAGAATAGTACCCAACACCACAAGATGAATTGATAAACTACTTATTTCTGATGTGGAGGATCTGCCTATTAGGGGCAACCACAGAGCATACTATAAGCAGCTATCACTAACCTAACCTTGGCTCTGATACCAGTTTGTTAGGAATCAGAACGTAAGCACAAACAAAAGAGACACGAGAATTTACGAGGAAAACCCCAAATCGGGGAAAAACCTCAGGCGGCAAGCCGGAAGAAAGAATTCACTAAGAAAGAAGAAGAATACAATCTAAGTGACTACTAGATTGTGGGACGAATTCTAATTGTCACAACTTAGCTCCTTATATAAGGAGTTGAAGGTACCAAGGCCCTTTCTATGGCCAATGTGGGATGAAGGGTGAAATATGGAGCTAAGGCATTAAGCCTTTGTTTCCTAGTCCATGTGGGATGAAGGTTAAGAACAAAGTTGAGGCAATCTTCAACATATATATATATATATATATATATATATGAAGACTTTAGGAGTACACCATGATCTTTTAATCACAAGGTCCATTTGTATCTCATTTTATTTTGTATGTTATGAGTATGAAAAATCCATTCTGTAATGCCCTTTGGATCTCTTTACTGTGTGTCTATTTCTTAGATGAAGCCAATACTTTTTAAAATTATTTTAAAAGTTTAGGAATTCAACTAAATAGATGTTGTGTTTCCTGTCATTAACTTAAATGAACTTTTGGCCCCCATGTTGCACACTTTACCTCTAATAGGGCTGCTTTAGTGTCCCTTTGAAACTGCATGACAGGTCTAGCGTGGTTGTTATTGTGGGAAGTATGTGACCTCTAATCACGTGGATATAAATGACAATGGAATAGAGATAGATTATCAAAACGTTCCAGGTTTTCTTTCTCTTCTTGTGATTCGGTATTTATAGGAACTGTAAACATTATTGAAGCCAGAACTGTAACTTGATTTCTCCCTCCAATTTTGCTTTCCTTTCACAATGTGCGAAATCAATGTTATTCTTCCTTAATTTCTTAATTTTCTTGAGAACCTTCCTAGCTAAGAAAGGTTTTGAGTTTGTGAATTCATCCTTCACTTGTCTAAGCCACGGTGACTGGAGAGGTAAGTGTTCTCTTTCTAGAGTGCGTTGAAACCAGGGAAGTAAAAGCTCGTCGAGTTGCAAAATCTTGTGTGTGTTGGCATAAGAAAGGGATTTTTGCTGCAAAAGAACTAGTTATGGAATGATGTGACCACACAATGAAGATGAGACTGTTGTGTGGGGATTTGACTAAAGAACTCGTTCTGACATTTGAAAAATTCTCAGGCTTAGGCGCCCTGTGTTCTAGAATCACATTTTTTTCTTCTCAACACTAATGTCGTATTGCTTTTCGTTTTCTGAATGATGTGAAACAGAAATGTTTAATTACAGTTTTTCAAGTTATGCTGTTCCCATTCTGGTGCGAGAATGATTGCGGAGTTCCATCTGTCCGTGTTATTCTTCCTTAACTTCATAATTTTCTTGAGAACCTTCTTAGCTAAGAAAGGTTTTGAGTTTGTGAATTCATACTTCACTTGTCTAAGCCACGGTGACTGAAGAGGTAAGTGTTCTCTTTCTACAGTGCGTTGAAACCAGGTAAATAAAAGCTCGTCGAGCTGGAAATCTTGTGTGTTGGCATGAGAAGGACTTTTGCTTGAACATAAGGTTGAGGATAACAGTATAGTGAAACACCTTTGGAGCTTCAATCGAATTTAGGTGCTATTGTGAACAGGTATATCCAAGGGCGTAGTTAGAAATTCAACTTAGGGGGCGGGGGCGTGACGTGAAACGGGTTGTTGGTATGTATAAATTTATATTCACTAATAGAAAATACTAAATAATATTATATATAGACATATAAAATTTCAAAGTTTATAATAACTAAGTTTATTTATAGAGTAAAAATAGTTATTTGAATTTTCTATTAATTATAAAAAAATATTATACAAATTAAATTTATTTTATAACACTTACCGGATAGTCCAAATTATGATCTAAAAAGTTGTTATCGGACAAATACTTTGAGTTAACAAATTTCATGCAATGGAACCAAAATGAAACATTATTGATAGATTTAAGACTAAAACAAAATATTTCTAATATGTTTGGAACCAAAACAGAATGTTTAATAGGATATGGACTAAAACGAAATAATAATTAAAGATTAGGGACTATCACGCAATTTATTAAATAATGGATAAAATATACTAGAGCCCCTTATTAATTATAAAACTTACAGATAGATACTTAACTTTAATTTTTCTATAATTGTATCACATATCCAAATACCCAATAAACTTTTTAAAATTTTAGGAGGAGTGGCCACCCCCTCTCGCCCCTAAGAAGATACGCCCATATATCTTCTTGAATCTTTGTGTGTTTATCTGGTTATTTGTTGAATGTTAATATTTGGCTTGAGTAGTAGCTTGTGAGAGATGGTACAAGCTCGGAATATGCTTATGTCCACTTTGGCACCTTCAGCTTTGCCACTTAAGCCTATCTGTTAGGTGAAGAGTGTTGAGCAAGAAGCTGCATGTAGAGAAACATCTCCCCTTTCTGAACCCTTGTGTGAAAGGTAGGCCTTGTACTGGGACAATAAAATTTGACCTAATCTGATGACATGACTTGACCCAACCGAACTCAGACCCCACCTAATCAGAAAAGTCAATTGCCCGAATCTAGATGTACCCAATCTGACTTGAATGCATAGCTAATTGAAGTGAAACCTGAACCAAAATGACTCGGACCTGAAATACTCAAACTCAATATAATTTGTGCCCAAATAAACCTCAACCTGAAATGACCTAAACTTGAGCCCGACTTGACCAGAACTCAAGTGGACTTGCTCACTAAATTTGACAAGACTTGATTTTAAGCCAAACGAACATAAAATATATGGTTTAGAGAGATTTTAAAAAATTATGATTTTTTATATATTGATTATTTGTTTATGCTGTACATCAATTATTGCTAACGTTCTCACCCTGTATTGGCAGCAATTATAAATACAATATTAGCATTTAATTATTTATCTTTCATTTTGAATTTAGTTATTGGTGACAAATATTTTATTTAATTTTTTATACCAATCGTATTAAATTAGGAACAACACTATAGGAGAAATATATAAAAACAACTAACAACTATGCCTGAAACTCAATTGTCAAAGAGCGTTAGTCGCTAGTCAGTTACTTCTCTACTGGATACATTGTTCAAGCGACTGACTAGCCAAGTGCCAGACTGTCAATTGCTGATTGGTCACTCTAGCCATCAAAATTTTCAAACTTTAGTCAATTTTTAGTTGCTAAAACTATTTTAGTCACTTTTCAGTTGCCCTTACAAGAAAATACAACATTCTCCATCTTCTTTCTCATGCTCTCATTCTTATCCTTCACAAGTCTACTATGATTCCTTGCTTTACACTCTATCTTCACACTCAGCATCTCCGTAAAGCAAGTTCACTTTGTATTAAGGTAAATTTTATTTGAATTTTTTAAGTAAATGATAAATATTTTTTATTTTTTTGAAATAAATTATTTTTATGTATATCTGAATATAGGTAAACTGCAGAATGGTTATCAATGATTTTTCATCTCATGAGAAATAGTGTGTATGTACAATAAATGCATGAATATGCAATTATTTTATATGCATTATAAGTCTCTGATTGGAAATCATTTATTGTCCAAGTCAGACAATTTAAAAATGAAAGAAACTGGATTATATTTTACTGTTTGTAATTTATCTTAAAAATGAAAAAAAATCAGTTTTATTAATTATCGTTCCTCAAATCGAAAATTTGAGATTTGTTCTCAAAGAAACAGCACATTCCAGAGAACTAAGGTGAAGTATTACCAAAAATTTTTTAGACCATTAAGATGAATGATAATGTAAAAGTACGATCTTGATTTTTCATTTTTATATAGGATAGTGCCATTTCTTGTAGGAATCGTTTAGGATATAAACGAACAGTCATCATTTTATGAAGATTGTTAAAATGACAATTTAAATGTTATTGATTTGTATTGTTTGTTTTTGGTAATTGAATCTATTTAAATTTTGAATTGTAGGAAATGAGGGCATGGTAGAATGGCGTGAATAGATGTATTAGTGATTAATAATGGATGGATACATAAATCTTAATTCTATAGTAGGTGTAGAAAATTTTATTGAAACTAACTGATAAAGTGTTCATATTAGTGATGTTGAAACAAATGAATTTGATGTCGTTGTATGTGGAGAGTGTAGATATAAGGGAAAATTGCATCCATGGCTCCTAACCTTTTATTATTGTACCATTTTGGACCCTAACCTTGATTATTAGCACAGAAAATCCTTAACCTCGTTTAAGTATTTTGTTTTAGACCTTTTGTGGATGGAAACTATCAATATGGACAGAAAATGCCAAGTGGCATGCCAATGTAGACAATTTGCTACAGTGATACAATGAATCAACTTTTATCGATGATGCAAAAAAGAAAGAAAAATAATTAAATTTTTTTTAAAAAAACTACTCCTGATATAAGTAACCTATACTCTTGCTCACTCCACCGTCGTTTCTGTCTCCTACAGTGTTTCCACCCCTGCCAGTTACCATCATAGTCTTCGAGCTACTCTTCTTCTCTTAAGCCACTATTTCACCATCTTCCACCACCATTTTTGCCCACATGCCCGTCTGTTTGCTACCCCATGCATCCAATTGTAGTCCTTGACCAACGCCCTTGCCCTGTCTCATACCAATGTCACCCCTCCTCGCATCGTCCGTCCTAAGCCCAATTGTGCATTGCCCCTAAATTTGCCCGATCAAGGGAGAAAAGATAAGGTCAATTCATGGCCCATCTGCTACATTAGGGTTAGAGAATAGAATAAGAAGAAAGACTCCAAGTAATACCTAACCCCTTCAAAATGGCACGCCACGAGAAAGGCATTGATATGTAGAAGATGGTTTAGGACCAACTGGGATGGGGGGATATGAAAGTGGTTGCAAAGCTAGGAGACAACAGGTGAATGAAGAAATGAAAACCTGCCAGAACCTAGTCAACGTAAACAATCATCCACTTATTCCAGATTGGTCGGCCCTCTCATGCTCATCTAGAAAAGATAGTTTCATAGTCTTTGGAATGAATTGCTCACGCAGAGGTTAGATTTCAAATTTTTAATTTTGATTTTTGGTTGCCCAAGATTTGAATTTCTTAAAGATAGTATGATTTTTTTCTAATTAAAGACTGCAAATGTTTCGCAATTAGACAATGATCTTTGCCTTTCTTTTTTAACCTTGCCACAACATCTTCTTCCTCCTTCATCGTTTCCTCTCCTTTGCTCTTTTGTTTATCCAACTAGGCTTAGATATTAAACTAGGTTTGGCCCTTCACCCAATTATCATTTTTCATCTTTTCTTTCCTTTGCCAATAGTTCCTTCACCACTTTTGATAGGAACACCATCTAATTCATCTAACGCTTTTTGTTGCATAGATATGGGTGACTTATTTTCAAAATTGATGATTACGAGAAGAATTATAATCGAGTAAGGCACGGATAGCAAGTGAGACTTACCGTCTGTTCGGGCAAAATTAACTCAAGCTAGTTAATACGTTTTTTTCGGCGATTGAGTTCCCTAGGTCAGGCCATGCTACCATTTGACTTAATTACCCCTCAATCCTTCAAATATTACAATATCCCAGCCTGGCTCTGGCATCCGAAAATCACTTTATTTAATTGCCCCATCCACCCGACTTGCAGTTTTTTACTTTATTGTTTTTCGCGTTCTCTCCAGCCTGTTTACTCCCAGTCGTTCTCATGTGAATCCTTTTGTTTGTATCAGATTTCCCCCCCTTCTTCCCATCCTTAACTGTCATGAACTCATTTCTCCTTTGTTTAATTGGTGTATGAATTGGGACTAGAGTTAATTTCGGTCAGCACATGCCGTCCGCTTTCTTACAACAATAATACTAATAACGATGGTGATAATAAAATGTTAAATATGACATAGCTAATACTGGCTCCAAAAGAAAATGATAGAATTTTTTCCATTTGTGATAGTAGAGTATTTTATCACTTTTTTTAATATATTTAATAGCTTTTTTGAAAAAAAAAAATTACTTTTTTTGTTTTATTCACTTTTTTTAGTTTTTTATCACTTTTTTTTATTTAATCATTTTTGTAAATTATTCATTGCATTTTATAATTATTTATCACTTTTTCAGTTTTTAATAGCTTTTTAAAAATATTTACAAATTTTTTAACATTTATCACTTTTTTTACATATTTAATAGCTTTTTTGAAAAAAAATTTTGTTTTTTTTTTGTTTTAATCACTTTTTTTTTTATCACTTTTTTATTTATTCATTTTTTAAAATTATTCATTGCATTTTATAATTATTTATCACTTTTTCAGTTTTAATAGCTTTTTAAAAATATTTATCAATTTTTTAACATTTATCACTTTTTATATATATTTAATCCTTTTTTAAAAAAAAATTCACTTTTTTTTATTTAATCGTCTGAGAAGAAACAGATGTGCAGAGGTCGAACGAAAGCTGAGGTGAAAGAGAACGTGAAAGACTGCGGCCAATTTTGATATGACCTCAAACTTTTAGGGCAATTTTAATTGGGCTTATTACTTTAACCATAAACCACAGTCAAAACGCATTAATACGCACGCTTTAACTGCAAACGAACTCAGCCTTAGATGATGAGCCACTTATGAATAATAGATTAGGATAATCGTATGTTACTTTTTTATTTATCTTGCTCTCTATCTATTTTTTTTTCCAGTTACATATATATGTGTTATTTCTCCAAGATTATCTTGGTTTACCTGGAAAGTTTTGACTCGATCTAATTCTCTTTCCTTTATTCGGTATCATAGTGATATGTAATTTTTTATTAGCCAATATATATATCCTTGTTATTCTTTAATATCCTAAGTCGTTGATTTATAAGATGACGTTCGAATCACTGGTAATTAGAATGAACTAGTTTACATACCCGATGTTATTTTGGATTTCAAGTTATATTGGGTATCAGAAAAAATATATATATTTAAATGGTATAAATATTATTAAAAAAAGTATTATCATTGAAACAATAATTTAAAAATTACCATAAATTATCAAAAATTATTGTTAAAACATAAATATAAAAAGTGTTGCTCTCTTTGTTTCAAAACCTTTAAAGTATTTGATTTTTGACAGGAATATTAAGACGTGATATAATTTATTATATTTCTTTTCCAATTTTTATCACATCAAAAAATAATCACCAAACTATTATTTTTAAAACATTAATAATTTACTTAAAATTTTATCAAAGTTTTAGTTAACTTTGTAAATTTAAAAAAAAATGAAAAAAATGAAGATTTACAAAAAACTTAGAATGAAAATTTCTAAAGCTCACATATTTACAAACAATAATTTTCTTCCTACGTTTTGTCCCCAAAAAGGCCGTGATCACACAAGTCACTACTTATCACATGGATATTTATGCACTTCTCACCCCTTATACTTTCTCTGCGTCGGTTTCTTGGTCCCTAAGTCACCGGTGCTGTATTCATAGATTATAGTTGACTGAATTGAATTGTTGAAATGAAAGCCTCTGTTGACAGCATTGACCATTAAATTCAAAACTCTTGTTGCCTACCGGATCATGCCCTTCTTGGCTCTCTCTCCTAGCAAAGCTATGATTTTTTAGTGAAGTAGAAAAGTGGGGTTAGGGGGGAAGGAAAAAATTGAGAAAGAAAATATGAACTAGAGTGAGTGAATAGGGTAAAATAGTTGCAATGGTTTATAGAGATTGAGAAGAGAAGACTTGCGATTGTCGCCTCCGAAGGTTTTTTAAGAATAAAATCAATTTGGTGTTATGAGAGATGAAGGAAAAGTTCTAACCAAGAAGAAATAATAATGATGACGGAGATAGGCTAGATGCTTGTGGTAACCTGAATTAAAATATGGATAATAGCTAAATTATGCAATATATTAATTTCCCACTTTTATCACGGTTCATGAACAGTGTATGGCTTCTTTTTTTTTTTTTTTTGCTTTTCCCTTGGTGATGGTCTAACTCCTCTTCCAAACCCTACAAATTTCTTTTATTCTGTTTGGGTCCCTAAACTTTGTTGAAAGGGGTACTATTCACACAACAACAGTAAACTATAGTTACAATAGTGAAGTTAGTTTCGGTTGAGGTAAGCACAATTCATCAACAATTGCCTCTTTTGGAAACTCATTTTCTTTTTGTTTCACATTTATTTTTTAATTAAAACACGTTGTGGATCACAAAATTGCTTCTATTTCCCTTTTTAGTCCTTATGTTTGATCTGTTTAATGTTTTGCTCCCTCAATTTAATACTTACTTAATTATAGTCTCTCTTTCTGCTTTCTTGGTCCCCAAACTTTCTTTCTTTGTTTTTTCTGTACTATCTTCTAAAGTAAACTTTGGTCAACATGTTTTATTTTCTTTTTAGAAAATCATCTCCCTATCCTTTTTGTTATTTACATTTATTAAGTTAACTGGTAGACCTTTAATATATAAAATTTTTCCATTTTGTCTCTTCACACCTAAACTATTTTTCATCATTATTTTTTTCTTAAACAAACATTTAGTCACTATGACTTGTTCACTTTTGGGTATGGTTTGAGTTAGTTTGGCTTTGGTTGATTTATTTTTTCTTTTATTTTTACATTTATTAAGTTAATGGTTAAATATTTAATTTATTAATATAAATAAAAAATAATTTTATGTTTAGATAGTCTTTTCCTCATTGATGATTGAGTTTATTTTCTTTTAGTTTGAGTTATTTACTTTGAAGGCATTATGGTTTAATAAAACAATTTGGTCCGTATTGGCTAAAATTGAAAGTAATTATTCTAAATAAATTTCTTCTCAATGTTAAAATTTGGAATATGATTTTATAAGAGATGAAATTTTTAATTATTTTTTAATGATAAAAAAATTCATGGTGCCAAAGCATATAATATGTTACATTTCACAATTTTATATTTTGATCATAACTAATTATTTTAATAATAAAAATATAATATAAAGAAATTAAATCAAAAAATTGTCATAAAAGGAAATTCTAATTGATTTGCATAAATTTATAAGTGAAAATTTTTAATTAATTATAAAAAATTATTTTATTGCTAAATTTATTATTAAAAAAATCTGTTGCAATGTGCGACTGATATTACCTCATGTATAGTAAATGCTAAATGGATCTCATATACTTGTAGGCTATATGCAAACTTGTTTTGATTTTTTATATGGGTATATTCCAAAACCCTTCATCACATTAGTTAAAATTATAGTTTGCTCATTTATGTTATTGGAAATTTATAATTACCTCACTCAATACATGAAATGTCATAAAATGGTATAAATAAATCTAAAGTAGGTTTTACAGTCAATCATGACTCATTTCAATGAAATCCTAATTTAATTGTGTTTAGTTTATCTATAATTCAAATTTTGAATAAAAGTCAATAATTGTGTGTTTTAACTGCCACATGTCACTAAAGCATTGCTGCATAAGATTAAGGGCATACTTGGCAGATCATGTGTAAAAAATTGCAGTTACCTTACTAATAAAGAAAAGTGCGCCATGTGTCAACTCCACAATCCCTCTTATTAAGAAAAAGTCAAAATCACCCTTAGATTACTATATTTTTTTTCAAAGAGTACCACTATGGACACCAATAAAATGTGGACCAAAAACACTGTTGTAATTTTAAACTTTTTTATGTTGCAGAAATAAGGACTCAAGGTTTCAACATTTAATAATATGCAAGAAATAAAGCAAATATTGTTTAAGCAAACATGACTTTGATACTAGTATGACTCGATGTTTAAAACTTCAATTCTTGCACAACTTTTTTATTTTCACTTTCGTTCTTATACGAAAGCAATTTCATTTGAAATCCAATATAACGTAGCTTTAATAATCATTTGAGTAGCATATTTTTAAACGGGAAGTTTTTTTTTTTTTTAAAATTGATTTACAGAACCCAAAAAATAAAAATTATTAAAAAACAATTACCTTAAAAAATTACTTGCCTTTTATGGAAACTCTTTTGAAAGTACTTTTGAGAATTTTTTAAATTTTAGAGTTTCACTAATCATACAATTTATGAATACTATTAATATATTATAATTAATCCAAAATGGTTTGGTCCTTAGTATTTTTTCTTTTTTTTACCTTTCCACTTGTTGAAACTTCTTATTCATCACATGTTTTTGAAATGGGTTTACAACGATTTTTTAAAAATTTTAGTCATTTGTAACTATCACCTAGTATTATGTTCTTAAACTATTTACTGTCAACAATAGATTTTATTGTGTTTATGTGACTTGGGTGATAAACTAGCAAAATTTTAATAATGATCTTTAAGGCAAAAAGGGCAAATAAACCACTAATTTTTTTATCTTAGCATATATCACCCACTATATTTTTTTTACAGTTAAATCATCTACTCATGTTTGTGATCAAGTAAACTCTAACACCATCATTTTGAACTTATAGACAAATTTGCCATTCATAGGACTAACGAAGAAAATATTCATTTTTTTAAGAATATTCTATTAAGTATATAAATTAAAAAGACACGTATTCCTAAACTATATTTATTGATGCATTTGGGTTCCTAAACTAAAAATAATAACACTTAGATTCAAATCCTTCCACTCAGACTTGTCTTCTCGACTTCGTACCATTGTCTGAACCAACTCAACCAACATCTTTGTCCACCTTCTATCATTTTCTTCCCTTTGTTACCAGCACTGCCACTTTGCCGCACCGTTAGTTCTTCTTCGATGAGTTTCCCCGTTAACCGAAACCTTAGACCCAACCTTCGAACCCATGAAAGGCAGCCCCATAATTCGGACTCGTCTTCTTCAATTCCTTGCGGAATCGTCCATGACACCTTAAACTAGGATCAATTCGGTCTAAGAAATCATCCATGGCTCCTCATACTAGGATCAATTTGGTCTGGATCAATTTTTGGATTAACTTTCATGGCTTAGAGGCTCATGAGGATGAAAAGGGATCAATTTGATCTAGGATCAATTTATGGTGTAGGCACCGATTCAAGTGCCAGAGAGCAGAAACAAGGGCTGTTGGGTGGAGAGAGGGAGATGAGGAAGACGATGGTGGAAGAGAGCAGAAAGAAAGTTTATGGGGGGATTTATGCTATTGAACAAAAGTTTAGGAGCTAAGTTAGGTGTTTTCTTTTTGTTTTTGTTTTTTTTTTTTTTTTGTGCACAACCTTACCACATATACAGCTACATATGTTGCCACATCATCATACAGCTAGACAACCATAACAACACTGGCTAATATCCGCTAATAATATAATGTTAGTGGGTGATCTAATTGTAAAAAAACTATAATAGGTAATATATGCTGAGGTAAAAAGATTCATGGCTTATTTGCCCATTTTGCCTGATCTTTAATTATCTCAGAATAAAATCTTTTAAAATTTGAATAATTATTCCTTCAAGAGTAATAATAAAAAATAAACTTTAAGGGCATCTGTTGTAATTATCTCAACATGAAAATTGAGCAATTAAAAATACGCCTTTTACACCATTTACCCCTTGAATTTTGGCAACTCATGACTTTTACCCCAAAGTTATGACTCGGGGTTGACTGACCCCTCAAATTTTATAATTTGGGACATTTTACCCCCCCCCCCCCCCCCCAATCCATTAAAATGAGCCATGTGCTACCACATGCATGACATTTATGGTAGAAATGAATGTTTGCATTTTATGAGGATTGGAAAAAGAATGAAATGAAAGAGGAAGGACTAATTATCATGTGTCTCAGTTGAACAAGAGAAATTATAAAATGAAAAAAAAAGGATAAAAAAGGAGAGAAAGGATAAAGAAGGAGAGAAGGACCCGGCGGCGAAACAACAGCGAATTGAAAGGATAAAGGAGGAGAGAAGGGCCCAAGGGTGATTAATTGAAAAAAGAAGAACAAAAGATCAGCTCTTGAAGCCTAAAGAAAAAAAAAAACAGAACAGAAGATCACATAGTAATTAATTGAAAAAAAAAAAAAAAAAGAGCACATAACCTGCTTGATCACAAACCTGCTTTATCTATGACAATCATCAAAACCAGATCTTTCAGTTTTTACGTGTGCAACAATCAAACAACAAAGCAGTGCCTGTCTTGCAGTTACCCTGTTTCAATTCCAACGAGTAAGAAGGAACCGTTCCAGCCAGGATGGAAATAATAATCTCCTCATCGTCCTCATTAGTTAGTGGGTCTAACACTGGCAACATTTACAACTAGCTTGCAATCGAGCGCTTCCCGGCTGGTGTCATTTTTTGTAAACAAAATTTCATCGTCTTCTTCTTCTTCATCTTCGAATGTTGGAGGCAGAGCAAAGGATAGACTGGATGGAATCAATTTGGAAAAAGCCCAATACATAAAAGAAGGAGACAAAAAATGCAACCCAGACCATCTCAGAGAAATTAAGGATGTGGAGTGGCGTGGAGTTGCAGATCTTCTCCTGCCACCTAGCTAGCAAGAAATACACAACCCAGAAGAAAGGCAAGAAGAGGGCGGTGACAACGTACAACGGAAGCGGCACTGTGTTGGAGGCTTCTGGGCATTGACAGCGTCGTGTAGGTTGGTTTGCTTAGAAGGCTTGAGCGATTTGATGGTAGCGACAATTTTTGGTGGACCTCCATTTCTGGCGGTGGCCAGTGGTGGAGAGCAGTGACGGGAGGACAAATAGTTAATTAGCTCTCTCCTCTTTTCTCTTTCTTTCGGTCTTCATAAAATGCAAACATCTCACAAATGTGGCTCACATAAATATGTCGAGGGGTAAAAGATTCCAAATTGTAAAGTATAAGTGACGAGTCAGCCCGGGTATAAGTCAAGGCGGTAAAAGGTCCAAATTCCCAAAATTTAGGGGGCAAAAGAGATAAAAGGCCGCTTATCTATTCATTCAGTACAATTCCTTTTTATCTAATTTGAAAGAGTGGCAAGTAACTGTTCATGCTTATCTGATTTGAGACAACTTGGGGGTAGTAGTGGCTGGTGGGCTGACCCAGCATGGCCTGGCCGAGCCTGGGTCGGGTTTTCGGACGGCCCGCATATAAGCGGGATAGGGCTGGGTCTGGTTCAAGCTGAGTCGAGTTTATCATATTATTTAAAATTTTGTTTTAATATGTTTTCAATAATTTTTTTGTGAGTAATTTTATGAATTATATATATTTTTTTATAAGAAACACCACCGCCGATGTAGATTTTATTATTGAAAAAGCCAAACGCTACTTACATAATTTGAAATGTGCCTTACACTTGAAAATGATGAAACGTTCCAGGAAAAAAAAAAGATAAAAATTAAGATCTGTACTTAACAGCATAATCAGATTGATTACATTCTTTAAATTATAATGAAAACCTATAATCTACTCTTGCGGGTCATCATCAGAAGGGACATCATCATCCGAGCTTTTCATATCTTGCTTCCTAAGAGCAGCAAGGGTTCAATCCCGATTACAGACACAAACTTCAACGGCCTCAGGTGTGAGCATTATTCGTTTCTCCGAGATGACTCGTTTCCCTGCACTAAAGGCAGTCACGAAGGTGACGGTAGAGACTGGAACTATTAAGATCTCTTGCACCAGTATGGATAAGATCGGGAATCTTCCTCTTTTGTTCTTCCACCACTCAAGGATGTCTTACTCATTGTTTTCAAATGAAGTGTGGAGATAATCATCTCATTCCGCCAATCCCGGGTTTGTAGATCTCAGTCGTTTGAGGATATTTGTCACTAGGTTGAACCTTAATGATGATTAGGAGGCGGAATGTCTGGCGGGTATTGGATCAGATGACTTAACCATATCAGAATGCTTAACGTAGTAGAGTTTGTATAACTCTCTCAAATTGTGGTCAGCTTCAGCAGAAATATCAAGTGCAAAAACTTGTGGTTGACCTAAATATGTATGATAGTATGTTTCTAACAAATTGCAGACAATCCGTGATTTTGACATTTCGATTTAATACAGATGCAACAAGATAAATTTTCGGGATTTGTTGAAAATAATCAAGCCATTTCTTTTGCATTGCTTAAAAAATTAGTTGCAAACCTCATCGTCCTTGTATTGGTAGAAAATATAGACGATGTTTATAAAATATAATATTGCTTAGTGCATTATTCGGTAATAAAACCTAGAGAAAAAGTTTGTTGCCTCGTAAAAATATTTAAGCAACTCAACTAACTTAAAACATTTTTCCCAAACCTCATCCGTTAGCCAATCGTCTTGCACTTTTAAGTTCACAAAGCAAGTCAAAAGATTTGTTCATGGTTGAGCGTCATTTAACATTTCAAATATTGAGTTCCATCGAGCGGGACAATCAATTTTAAATATTTTCCAAGAAAAATTCACCCCATTTTCAATACAAAATATTTTAAATTCACGAGCCAATTTGTTCTTTGTTTTAACAAAAAGTAAAGTATTCCGAATTGGCTCAATTTGATTTTGCAGTTATTATAAACCATTTTGAACACGTAAATTCAAAATGTGACACAAGCAACGAATATGAAAAAATTTCTGTCAAGTGATGGTTTTATTACTTTTATTAATTCTCTCACCGTCAAATCATTATTTGAAGTATTGTCAAAAGAAATGGACAAAACTTTATCGGCAACAAAAAATTTACGCAGACTTTCGATAATGCAGTTGAAAATGTTTCAACCCATATAATCAGATTTCATACATTTGAAAGCAATGATCCATTTTTTAATAACTCATTCATCATCTATCTAATGAGCAGTGACACAATAGTAATTTTGTCCTATTGGAGATGTCCACATATTAGATGTAAATGACAGACGGTGATCAACTGTAGAAAAATATGCTTGCAAATCACTTTTCCTAATTTTATACAGTTTAAAGCTTTCTCTTCTAGCCATTGCCTAGATATTTTTTTATAAGCGGGATTTAGATTTTCTTGTATGAATCTTTCTAAGTGTTCATCCTCAACTTGTCTAAATGGTTTTTCTGTAATCATCATCAAATTATTTAAACCTTGCCTAGAAGTTTTTGAATTAAATTAAAAAATACCTGGACTGCTAGAGCTCCCAATGCCCATCAATTGTATTTGTTCATCGGATATGCTGCCGATGTCTCCATGGACTTTGCTCAAGTGCCGTGTGATGGTGCCCGTTCCAGAGTTCAATTTGTATGCAAATTTATTGTCGCAATGTTTGCACTTGGCGTACTTCGTATCGCCTTCTCAAACTTGCTCAAAATGCGCCCAAATGGAAGCCTTCAAATTCCCTCTCTTGACTTGAGTCCGCTCGGGTTGCTCGCTTTGTGGCGTCAGTTAGAACCCTTTTGGCGCCGACTTGGGTCGGTGGAATTTTCTTCACATCATCATCGGAGAGTTGATCATCAAGGCCTAGGTTGTTTGCCACCATGTCGATGTTGGGACAGTTGTTGTCAATTTCTTGTGAATGCAAGCCTCAGTTTTTGTGGAGCAAACGTCCTTGCAAAAATGAACCGACCCCAGTGCCAAAGAAGGAAGAGACAACACCCTTACCCTTGTCGGAGTTATTCCCTCGTGAAGCCATTACTGGAAGAAAATAATTGAAGAGATTAAGAGTTGATTAGGAGAAAATTAAGAAAATATTAGTGAAAGATTAAGAAACTTAGAGAGAGATAGTAGAAAGAATGAGAGAATATTGTAGGAGATTGGATAAGAGAGAATTGGTGTGAGGAAGTATGAGAATGAGGCTAGCTATTTATAGGAGAAGGAAAAATTGGTTTTGCTCAAAAAGCTCTAAAAAACTAGCCATTAGTGGCTGTTGGGTGAGGGTAAACATATGGGGTAAAAAACAATTATCTGGAGCCATTAGGGAGGCAGGTTGTCATTTTACCTTTTTTATAAAAATTTTGAAAACTGCAACTGCTCCTGAAAAACTTTCAACCTGGCCCAGCTCATCCGGGTCATGGGCCGGGCCGAAGCTAGTCCAGGTAGAACACACTAATGAGCTAGGTCGTGCCAAGTTTAACCGTGCTGAGCCGAGTTTAACCCGAATCGGGTTCAAGTTGGGCCCGGGTCAACCCGGCCCATTGACCACCTCTACTTGGAGGTGAAAAGATTAATTTAAATCATACCAGAAGAATATAAACCCAAATACATTGTTTGAGGCCCATTAACAGTTGGCGGCTTTGCAAATCCAAAATAACTAAATAAGGACATGGCTCCATTAGAACATAACCGATCAGTCATCAACCTTCAAACATCATTATATTGTAATGCATTTGGTAAAAATATGTGTTAGTCATACAAGATCCAAGCAGCCAAGCACAAGCGCTAGTCCATAATATTGTTATTATTAAAGAGAAATTAGTGCATAGTGATTCGATTTGAAAATTTCTCTAATACAAGCATGGTCCTTTGTCTGCCATACCATGAAAATTGGGACTAATTCTGAAGTAGCTAGAAACAACGAGGGCGGAGACCAAATTTAAACTCAAACCTGCGTCTTCCCTTTCTACAGATTCTGGAAATCAAATTGGCTATTGTTGATGAATGCCTCCCAAAATTGATTCACAATTGCACCAATTTCTTCGTCATTTATCTCCTTGTTTCAACTTTTTTCCTCGAAAACCAAGGCCCAAGACCGTTGCTTGATCTCCCAATCGGTCGTCGTCATTCCTTTCTCTGATGAGTCTAGCTCCATCGACTCCAATCTTTTCACCTGGGTCTGCTTGCCTCCACCATCTCGGAAAATCAGGTGGCATCACAGTGCGAGGCTATTGCGCGGCTGCCGGAGAATGACTTAGAAATGAGAGAGAGAGAGAGAGAGAGAGAGAGAGAGAGAGAAAGAGAGCGTGTAGAGGTCGAAACGAAGCGAGCGAAGGATTCTATACGGTAAGGGTAAACACCACCGATCATTGCTAAATTATATCTAAAGTTGCTTATTAGTCCCTAAACTATCAAATCTTATTTAATCATCCCTGAACTATATCCAGTGTTACTTAATTGTCATGCCGTTTATTATACCATTAAAGATAGATGAAAAATTGATGTCACATCAATAGCCATATCATTTTTTCATGTCACATCAGCAGCTACATTATTTTTTCGCCCATCCTTAACGGCTGTGTTAGACTGTAGGACGATTAAATAACACTGGATATAGTTTAGAGATGATTAAATAACAGTAAATACTTTCAATTGTCCCTAAACTATGCCCATGTTGCTTATTCACCCCCAAACTATCATATGTTGCACCACTCGTCTTGAAACTATTTAATTGTTACTATTTCGTCCTGCCATCAAGTAAACTGTTAAATACGGACGGAAAAGTGCCGCCACATCAGCAGCCACATCATTTTTCCACGCAACATCAATGACCACGTCATTTTTCCGTCCATATTTAACAGTTTAGTTGACGACAGAATGAAATAGTAACAATTAAATAGTTTTATGACAAGTGGTGCAATATATGATAGTTTGGAGATGAATAAGCAACTTGGACATAGTTTAGGGACAACTGAAAAAATTTACCCTTAAATAACATTTAATAGTTTAGGGATGAATAAGTAACATTGCATATAGTTTAGGGATGACTAGTAGAGTTTACCCATAAACTAATAACAAGTTAACAACTGTATTACACAAAAAATATCAAGTTTGCCACTAATGTTTTGGGTTGGGAGTAGATATGCCACAATAGCTTTTTTTTTTAATCCAATCTCCTACTAATGTTTTAAAATGGGCTGGATATGTCAATAAAGTTTTAAATTAAGAGTGGATATGTCACTAACCGTTAAATATTTAACTGAAAACTTTAGAAAGCTAATAAAAAGGTTAAAAATAACAAGTTTTGAAATTTTAAGGTGATAATGCAAGTTTTAACAAACTTCAAAAACTTTTTGTAATTAGACTATCATTCTCTCTCTACCGGCGAGGAGATTAGACAGAAGAGAAAGGGGGAGGGCGGTGACGGGGCTGGGGCACTGGTGACGGAGACAGCGACACAGTTAAAGTGCTGATGCCAAAGATTAGATCATCTTTTGACAAAAATATCAAATATCTCAATTATTTTTTAAAAATGCATAATAACCCTAAGATTTCAAAACATGCTATTTTTATATTTTTCGTTATTTTCTAATTGGTAGTGGTATATTCAGCCTATTTTAAAACATTAGAGGAAGATTAAGTAAAAAAAAAAACTATAATGACATATTCATTCCCTAGCCAAAACATTAGTAGCAAATTTGATATTTCTGCCACTGTATTATTACCTGCGGGGGCATTTTTTGTAGTGAAAATGAGATCAACCTAATGAGTAGTTGGAAGGAATCCAACTTGCCTTTCTACAAATTCTAAAGACACTAAGAGCCAATTCATTTTAATTTAATTTAACTGATTTATTTTTATTTTTACATATTTTTTTAATCAATTTCATTTGAAAGACAATGTTATGTCGATTCAATAATCCATTTGAAAGTAAATTTTTATGAAATTGTTAAATTTTTATGAATTTTCATTTTTTAAGACTTCAAATTAGAAAAATTCATAAAAATTTAGTAAAATTATAAAAATTATATTTTCAATGGATTATTGCAACTACATAATATTAGCTTTTAATTAAATTTAGTTCCAAGTAAAAAATATATAAAAATAAAAATAAGTTATTCTATAGTCAATTGACTTAAGTTAAAATAAATTGGGTGTAAAAGGAACCAAATCATGCTTAAAAATTTATATCCTTATCTATTCATTTCAATGTATGTTCTTTTTTCTAATTTAAAAGAGTGGAAACTGTTCATACTTTTGACCAAGGTTATTAAAATCGTAATCCTAATCATAGAATTGTACAATTCTACAATACAATCCTACGATCTTAACATAGAGAACTTTGTCAAAATGTTGTATGATAAAAAACCATGGTAGGATTGTAGTAGGATTACGATTAGGGTCGAAAGATCATAGGATCGAAAGATCCTACCGATCCTATCCATGTATTAATTTTTATAGGGGGTAAATTGTATGAATGATCTCTAACATTTAATTGTCATTTTGCTTTCATCTTTAGTATATTAAATGTTATGTTTAGATCTTAAACCTATTAAAAATGTCCTGTTTTGGTTCTAAATTCATTAAAAAATATTTTTCAATCGGATGAAATTTGTTAACTCAAGGTAACTATTTAATAGCAACTTTCTAGAACAAAATTTAAATTATTCGGTAACTGCCTTACTATAAATTTATATAATAATTTTTTTAACAGTTAATGGATGTTCAAATTGCTAATTTTTCCTGTATATAAGTTGAACTTATTTCATTAAGTAAGAAAAAATCACTAATTTTAAATTATCTACTTTTTTTAAAAAATTATTATACATTTTAAATTTATTGGAAGTCAATTACTGAATATTTAAATTACATTGTACTTTCTTTTATTTGTCAATAATGTGTTTGTTCATAAATTTTTTTTTCAGACTTATGTTGATTATTTTATTGATTATATTGATGTATACTCTATTAAAGTTTGAACTTTACTTATATTGTATCAATAATTATATTGTACCATTGTCATGAAACTTAAATTTTACTTGAGTTTCTAATATAATTAGTCTTTTACATGAATTATATTATTTAGATAATAAATTTTAAGCTTTTGGTAGGATCTTATGATTTATAATCTAATTTTACAATTCTGATCTTACACGACAAAAAATGATCCTAGGTAGAATCCCAATCTTGAAAACCTTGCTTCTCACTTCTTTGATCCAAGACAATTTTGAGAAAAAAGGTGGGATAGTTCTACAGTACCTTGCTTACATATCCGACGGTTGCTTCATCTATTTTTTTTTCAAGGCATAATGCTTCGTTACATCACTCATTATTCCTGTACTATCTCTTTAACCCTATTATTTTGAACATATACAGCTAGACCACTTCTTCGTGAAAAGCACTCTTCGCTTTGCTGCAAGCCTGCAACATAATTTTGATTAAATTTTTTTTCTTTTTCTTTCTTTCTTTCTTCATTTTTTTTAACTTCTTAGGGTTGCACCATTAATTTAATACTATCTTTACTTTCTTCGTCACAAATAGTAAATGGATTTCAAATATTCTTAGTTTTGATTTTTTTCTGAAACTTTAATTTTTCTTGTTTTGATTTATTAGGTTGAAAATTATTTGTGGTTCTCATTCTAATAAGACCAACATAAAACTATTTTTTTCCTTTAAAAATAAAAAAAACTTGTGAGTGATAGTATACAGCAGAAAAGCATAAAAATGATGATATATCTCAATGCATGACTTTCTATATTATATTTTCAAAATTTTCCATTTTATCTTTTCTAAATTTCCTTAAAATTATTTCATTATGCCAAATCTATGGAATTAGCACTCATTCCATGATAAGATCTAATAAATATTTTAAATTTTAATGGTTAAGGCGGAGACACTAAGAGGTATTAGTTCATATTTCACCATGATATAAGGTTTAATATCACCAATTTAGATTTCCGACAACACCATCACAATTTTTTAAGGGTGAACAGTTAGAAAAATTGCATTCCAAAACACTAGTGGCCAGAAAGGCCGGAAAGGTCTTCCGGGACAATGCCAACATTCGGCCATCATAAACATCACTAGAGGCTTCTAGAACAATTCCAACCACCCCTGTCAAAAACATCACCAGAAAGCTTTTTGAAGAATTCCAATAGCCAACCACCGTAAAATTCTGATGGAGAGCTGTAAAAAACGTCACAAAAGGCTTCTAAGACAATGCCGATTGCAAGCCATCTAAATGTCACCGAAGGCTTCCAAGAATATTCCAATGGCAAACTATTGAAAATTGTTTTCTGATGACTTGCCATAGGAAATTATTATTCACTTGAAAGCTTTTAACAACTTGCCATCGAAAATTTTCTGTAGCTTTTACCCATCTGAAAAAATGCTGCTGGAAATGGCCACTTTTTAGTGGTGCTATTTGTATTCTATTCAACTTTCAGCTTGATTTTATGGTTGGGAAATTCATTATTGACCAAAGGAAATGTAAATTATTCCAATCAATAAAAATAATGTCAAATTCTTATGAGGTGCTCATTATTTGTCCATATACTTTTTATATACTTTTTCAGGAAAAAAAACAAAAAAAACAATGAAAATGTATTACATATGGTTATGTATTGATAATTATCAATTATTTTACTTAAGTGAATAAACTGCATGAATCATTGATGCATTGATTATATTAGAATGAGAGCATTGGTAACCTTTAAGTCTCGAAAAGCATAAGAAAAACAACAAAGATTGGTGAAAAGTCAAAATTCATCATTCAAAACCAATTTTCGTTTATGATCAGAGCTTAAAAAATTAAGGGAAAGTTACAATTATCTCCTAAGGTTTATCCTAACTTACAGTTTACTCCCTTTATTTTTAAAAATATATAATTTACCCCTGGTTGTTTTATACTGTCTGATAATAACTTCTGAAATTATAATTTAAATTATATGATAGTTATCTTTCAGTAATTTTAATCTCTCCAATATTTTTTTTTAGTTAATAGACATTTTAAATTATCATTTTTTTTCTTTCTATAGATGTATTTTTTTATTACTGTAAATGCATATCAGTATTTTTTTAAAGTTGGTTAGCTATGAAAAAAATATTAAAATTACTTGGACATGGTTATCAAATAGTTTAAGTTAGGGTTTCAGAAGTTGTTGTCAAATACTATAAAGGAAGTAGAAGATAAATTGTAGGTTTTTTAAAATAGAGGGGGCAAAGTGTAGTTTTGATCAAACTACAGGGGGAATTTTGTAATTTATCCACAAATTAAATGGTATCTGTTCCAAATAGTAAAAAAAATAAATGAAAAAAGGAACCTATGTTGCAGGCTATTAAAAAAACTTGTTCATCTGGCACAACGTTGGCTTATGTGTCTTTATTAAGAGGCGAGGGTATAAGCAACAACATAAGTAAAATAAATGATGTAAATAAGGAGTTCACCAAGAACATGTTAGAATCAGTAAACATGACACGTGTCCAAGGTATATACCCAGGGCGGGCACTGCAAAATGATGCAGAAAGGTAAATTTAAATCAGAGCAGAAGAATATAAGCCCAAATACATTACTTTAGGCCCGCTCAAAGTTCGCGGCTTTGCAAAGCCAAAATAACTGAATCAGGACACGACTCCACTAGAACATAACAGATCAACCATCAACCTTCAAACATCATTATATTGTAAATAAAAGTATATCTTAGTCATACAATATCCAACCAGCAAAGCACAAGTGCAAGCCCATGATACTGTTATTATTAAAGAGAAATTAGTGCATACTGCTTTGATTTGAAAATTTCTCTAATATAAGCCTGGTCCTTTGTCTGCCAAGACATGAAAATTGGGACTAATTCTGAAGTAGCTAGAAATAATGAGGGTGGAGACCAAATTTAAACCCAAACCCGTGCCTTCCTTTTCCTTCAGATTCTGGAAACCAAATTGGTTATTGTTGATGAACGCCTCCAAAAAATTATTCACAATTGCACTCCATTTCTTCTTCATTTATCTCCCTGTTCCATTTCTTTCCTCGAAAACCTAGACCCGAGCCCGTTACTTGATCTCCTACTTGGTCGTCGTCACTCCGATCCATCGACTCCGATCCCCGATGAGTCCAGCTCCATCGACTCAGATCCTTTCCCCTGGGTATGCCTGCCTCCACCATCATTTTCACCTTGCTCTGGAATGTTGTAATACTTCAGAAGAAGCCAAAAATATCAGCCAATTTCTTAAATAAAACCATGGAAAACAAAAGCATGAAATAGATTCAGATACCAAAAAGAAAGTTTTTATTGCCACATCCAATAACTACAATACAAATGGACCACATCTTATTACGGTCTCCGTACAACTAAAAGCCGCGGCCAACCATCAAAAGTAAAAAGAAAAAGAATAGCTGCTCAGCAATGCCGGAGCTGGTCAGCACGAGTTCTATGGCTGAATTGAAACGACTATGCCATGATCCGGCTCAGGATCGTTTTCAGGCCTCCAGCGTCGCCTTTGGTTGAAGATTATGTCAAGAGGTGGAATGGCTCTCAGAGCTGGGGAGAGCCGGTGGAGGAGGAGTGAGATGTGGGGGTGGAAGGGAAGGGTAAGGAGAATGAGGAGATAGAGAGGGAGAAAGAGAGAAGACGGTACAAGGAGAGCGGCGAGGAGAGAGAGAGCCACCAGAGCGGAGAAGTGGCCGGGGAGGAGGCTGAGCCTGAGGGAAGTGTTCTGGGCTGGGGGTGAGATTTCGATGCGGGTGAAGAGTAAAGCTGTCGCGGAACGGGGCCCCAGTGCCCCATAACCTTGTAGGCCTTAGGGATTTATGAATCCCACTAGTTACTATTGGCTAACTATTACTTGTCAATATAAATTAAACAATTTATATGCAATTAGTTTCTTAGCCTACTCAGTTTAAGTTATGCATGCTTCTGTCCTGGCAATGCAAACGAATTTTTATAAGTCGTGGATTAAAACATTGCTCGAGCATTTCACTAAAACATATATAAAACGTGCCAAGACCTTGAAAATACTGGTTGCTTTAACTACAAGTAACAGTTTGTGCATACATTATACCTCTAACATACACCCAAAAGTAACAAGATGGATTTACATCACAATGTATCCTATTAGAGACAACTTACTTAGTACACAAAGTACTATGTACAAGAGACAGAAACTACTAACTAAGATCAACTACTTGAGTCCCACCTTGAACTATACCAAGCTCCAAGTGTAACCCTTCACTAGATCTTGTTCTTGTGTACTCTTAGCCTCTACACTGTAAAGGCACAATTTGGTTAGCACATAACTTATATCACAAGTAACTTAGAATCACTAGGATTCTCAAGAGAAATACCTGCAAAACAGAAAACTTAGGTCTCGACTATCTCTTAGTGATTAGGCCCGGAGTTAGAACCTGCACAATAAAACTTAAGGGAATGAGTACTTGAAAGTACTCAGTAAGGGTCCCTTGAATACCTGCAAGAAAATAGCAGCAACCAAGATGCAATCATGGCAACCAATCAAGCAATCAACCAAAAAGTAACTCAAACAATCAATAACAATTAAAATATGCAATGCATGAATGTATGATATGAAATGCACATAATGCATGCACTTGGGACTTTCTGCACTCTAGGTGCCATAAATCTTGCCGTGAGCTCAAACGGCGGAGGTACTTGAGATACTGGCCCTCGTATCCCGGGTACTTTACCTCCCTTAAGTCCCACCTACGGGTTCTAGAGTAAGTCGTCACCCCTCTCAAACTTACCCGCCTTTACCCTTAACTTATTGCGCAAGGTAGCCATCCTATGCGGTTTAACTAGCCAAACCCTTAAGGTTTAACTTAGAGCATTCGTTGTGGCTTACTTACCAAACCAAATGGTTCGGTCGGGATCGACTTAGGTTTTTCTCTTCATTAACCATAGGTAAATGGCGTTCTACTCGGCCAACAAAGAGTCTAAAAACCCACTTAATCCCCTTGGTGCTCATTTAGAAGCTTAAGCACTTTGATTTTCTTAGCCACCAATTCATACTCTTTCTTAACCACACCACACAACTTAACTACCACTTAAATAATGCATGATTCCCAGCTTAGGAACGAGTTCTAGACGCAATCGAGGCTACGGAATGTCTTAACTTAGCCTAGGGATGAAAACCGAGAGTTTGAGACACTCTTAGGATGCCCGGAGCTTGGGGGCAAAATGCCTTGGCGGCGCCGTTGGCGCGCGTCGCCACAGGCATCAGTGTTCGGAGGACTTTTTCATTTCTCGGCGACGCGTCTCCACCGGTGACGCGTCGCCAATATGGCGTCGACACTGGCGACGCGTCGCCAACGCTTTCCAGCGTTGCGCAACAGCGTGCGACCTTGCACGAAAACTACTCAAACTTTCTCATCCCAAACTCAAATCACTTGGGTCTTGTTTCTAACTCACTCCCACACAAAACACTACATTTCTATGCATTATTTGAGCTTAATTAACTTGAACCTTTACCTCAATTCAGCCACAAAAGCAAGCATTGAACATAGCCTCCTTAGCTCAACCAAGCTCCCTTAGAGTTCCACACCTAAAACCAATGTGATATGGCACCAAATACTTCAAACCAAGACCATTTCTAGCTATGGAAACAACTTAGAACCAATCCAAATGAACCCAACAAGCTAACCCACGAATTTGAGTTCCAAACAAGCTTCCAAGAGCCAAATGAAGCAAGAACACTAGCAAAGAAGCTTGTTGATTCTTCCTAACCCCTTGGGCACTCTTAATTTGATGGAGATTTGCAAGGAAATGAAGCTTTGGGCTGCCAATTTGGGAGAGGAGAGGGAGCTACGAATTTTGGAACTTAGAAACAAATGGCTAAGGATGAAGGAACTTAGCTTATAAGCATATAAGACAACTTTTCCCTCCCTTGCACTTAAGTCCTCATACTCTCAAAGGCTTCAAATGAGTCACTAAACTCTCACCCAAAACTACAATTCTTTGCTCTAAAGGATGCTTAAAGCTTCTCAAACTTAATTTTCTTGGACACCTGAGCCACTTAAGTTCTAAATGGCTCAAAAAGAACACTTAGTGCCACAAGTTCTCAAAACTCAAAAGGATGGTTCTAAAAGCTAGAATAACTAATGGTCTTGATTTAACCATGCCAAATCACACTTAGGAACTCACTTACTTAATTAAGCTTACCTTACTTGCTTAACAAGGTGCTAACTTGAGGTACTTAATTTAATAAACACTTAATCAAAGTAAAATAAATACTTACTTGATTAGCCAACTAGGAGAGCCGTCACAAAAGCAGCCATTAGAAGGGTGGCTATGAAGAAGAGGACGATAAGAATCAGGCCATGAGAGGGTTGTGGCTCCCCAGGAGGTACTGGAAGAGCAGTGAGTACTGGAGAAATACGTGAGGGTGTATAGGATGAAAAGAGCCGTGGATGTTCAAGTCACCATGGAATTAATACCAATCGGCAGACGGCAATCGACTCGACGTCTCAACGAGTCGAAGCGTAATGCCATCCTCAAATCCATCCTCGTCTTTTATAAAACTGAAATGCATGAAGCACCGCACACTAGTGGTGGCCGGTGGGCTGACCCGGCCCGGTCGGTTTGGATCGGATTATTCAGACTTGGGCACGGCCTGCATATAAGCGGATTGGGCCTGGGCTGTTTCCAACCCAGGCTCGGGCTGCACCGGGACGGGTCCGAACTGGGCCGGGTTAATTCAATTTTAAAAAAAATTATTTTAATATCTTTTCAATCGTTGTTTAATAGTAATTTTATGAAATATATATTTTTTTAGAAGAAATACCATTGCCGGTATAAATTTTATTAATGAAAAAGCCAAACGGCACTTACATAATTTGAAACGTGCCTTACACTTGAAAATGACAAAACGTTCCATGGAAAAAAAAATGAAAAGGTAAAACTTAAGATCTGTGCTTAATAGCATAATCAGATCAATTAAATTCTTTAAATTCTAATAAAAATCTATAACCTACTCTTATTGGTCATCATTAGAAGGGACTTCATCATCGAAGCTTTTAATATCTTGTTTCCTTAGAGCAGCAAGCGCCCAATCCTGGTTACAAATGCAAACCTCAACGGCTTTAGCTGTGAGCATTACTCGTTTCTCCGAGATGACTCGTTTCCTTGCACTGAAGGCAGCCTCAAAGGCAACGGTTGAGACCGGAACTGTCAAAATCTCTTGCGCTAGTATGGATAAGATCGGGAATCTTCTTCTTTTGTTCTTCCACCACTTGAGGATGTCTTCCTCATTGTTTTCAAATGAAGTACAGAGGTAATCATCCCATTCCGCCAATCTCGGGTTTGTGAGTCTCAGTCGTTTGAGGATATTCGTCGCTGGGTTGAACCTTAATGATGATGAAGAGGTGGAATGTGGGGCGGGTGTTAGCTCGAATGACCGAACCTTATCAAAATGCTTAACGGAGTAGAGTTTGTATAACTCTCTCAAATTGTTGTCAGCTTCAGCAAAAATAGCAAATGCAGAAACTTATGCTTGACTTAATTATGTGTGATAGTATGCTTCTAACAATTGCAGATAACCCGTGATTTTGACATTTAGATCTAATGCACATGCAACAAGATAAATTTGTGGGATTTGTTGAAAATAATCAAGCCATTTGTTTTGCATTGCTTCAACAGTTGGTTTCAAAAACTTATCGTCCTTGTATTGGTGGAAAACATAGACGATGTTTACAAAATATAACATTGCTTAGTACACTGTTAGGTAATAAACTCCAGAGAAAAAGTTTGTTGCCTCATAAAAATATCTAAGCAACTCAACTAACTTAAAACATTTTTCCCAAACCTCATCCGTTAGCCAGTCACCTTGAACTTTTGAGTTCACAAAGCGAGTCAAGAGATTTGCCCATGGTTGAGCATCATTTAACATTTCAAATGTTGAGTTCCAAGTTCCATCGTGTGGGGCAATCAATTTTAAACATTTTCCAAGAAAAATTCACCACATTTTTAATATAAAACATTTTAAATTCACGAGCCAATTTGTTCCTTGTTTTAACAAAAAGTAAAACATTTCGAATTGGCTCAATTTGGTTTTGCAGTTGTTGTAAACCGTTTTGGACACATAAATTCAAAATGTGATACAAGCAACGAACATGAAAAAATTTTCCATCAAGCGGTGGTTTTAATTCTTTTATCAATTCTCTCACCGCCGCATTATTGTTTGGAGCATTGTCAAAACAAATAGACAAAACTTTATCGACAACAAAAAATTCACATAAACTTTCAATAATGCAGTTAAAAATATTCCAACCTATATGTTCAGATTCCATACATTTGAAAGCAATTATCCGTTTTTGAATAACTCATTCATCATCTATCCAATGAGTAGTTACACAATAATAATTTTGTCCTATTGGAGATGTCCACATGTCAGATGTAAATGACAGACAATGATCAACAGTAGAAAAATATGCTTGTAAATCACATCTCCTAGCTTCATACAGTTTAAAGTTTTCTCTTCTAGCCATTTGCCTAAACATTTTTTTATCAGCAGGATTTAGATTTTCTTGGATGAATCTTTCTAAGTGTTCATCCTTAGTTTGTCTAAATGGTTTTTCAGTAATCATCATCCAATTAATTAAACCTTGCCTAACAGTTTTTAGATTAAATTAAAAAATACCTGGACCGCCGGAGCTGCCAACACCCATCAGTTGTGTTTGTCCACCGGAAATGCCGCCAATGTCTTCGTGGACTTTGCTTAAGTGCCTTGTGAGGGTGCCTATCCCGGAGTTCAATTTGTGTGCAAATTTGTTGTCGTAATATTTGCACTTAGCATACCTCGTTTCGCCTTCCCAAACTTGATCAAAATGCGCCCAAACGGAAGCCTTCAAATTCCCGCTCTTCACTTGACTCTGCTCGGGTTGCTTGCTTTGTAGAGTCGGTTGGGAGGCACCGACTTGGGTCGGTGGAATTTCCTCAACATCATCATTAGAGAGTTGATAGTCAAGGCCAAGGTCGTATGCCGCCATGTCGATGTTTGGATCATTGTCGGGAATTTCTTGTGAATGCGAGCCGCAAATTTTCCGGAACAAACATCCTCGGAAAAAATGAACCGACCCTTGTGCCATATGAGGAGGAGGTAACACCTTTGCCCTTGCCGGAGTTCTTCCCTCGTGAAGCCATTAGTAGAAGAAAATAATTGAAGAGATAGAGAGATGATTAAGAGGCAATTAAGAAAATATTAATGAAAGATTAATAAACTTGGAAAGAGATAGTAGAGAGAATGAGAGAATATTGTAGGAGATTGGAGAAGAGAAGATTGGTGTGAGGAAGTGTGGGAAGAAGGTTGCCTATTTATAGGAGAAGAAAAAATTCGTTTTCCCCAAAAAGCCTTCAAAAACTAGTCGTTAGTGGCTGTTAACTGAGGGTAAAAAAGTTTGGGGGTTAAAAAAAAATGTCTGGAGCCGTTGGGGGGGGGGAGATGCAATTTTGCCAGTTTTTGAAAAAAATCTGCCACTGCCAACGGAAATTGGAACGGTCGACCCAGCTCGACCGGGTCGTGGGCCGGTTTTGTCCAGTCCGGGTTTGTGTGAATCGTGGGCCGGTCCGCCTATTTTGGGCTCCCCTCCTCCCCTAGGCCCAAACTTGCCCCGCCTTTGCCCGAGTCCAATCCGTTCTGGGTCGGGCCCGGGTTTGACAGTGCCGAGTCCGGGTCTGGGTCAGGCCCGGGTCAACCCGACCCAGTGGCCACCATTACCGCACACCAGTTATTTTTAATTTAATTAATTACTTAACCCATCTAATTAAAGGGATAATAGCTTATATAGAAATGTGTTTTATACTCGATATATGCACAACAACTTAAAATAAAATATTAAGATTTAAGATAAAATGTACTCCCTCCGTCCCAAAATCTTTGTTCCATTTGACTTTTAGTTGTATTTTGACTTGATTTTTTTTCATATTATTGTTTGTTAGAAAAAATTAAAAAAAATATATTTAGAAACTACATATCTTGATTTATCATTTGTATGCAAATACTTTTCATTTATATATTAAAATGTTAAAAATAGAAAATCATAGATTAATTGCTGAAAACAAATAGAGCAAAGATTTTGGGATAGTGGAATTAATACTTTAATTACCATAAATTAGTGAAATCGATGTCATGATGGGAAATTATGTGTGCAAATTGAAAAAAAAACATGAATTTATTAGTGAAAATATTTTAAATAGTGTAGATGAAATATAGCGTATTTGTTTTTGTAATATTAAGGATGTTGCAATTTAAATAAATAAAATCGTGAGCATATAAATTTATTAATGTTACTCTAAAATGTTTATTCAATTAAGTTTTTTTTTAAAACACATACCTACTATTTAAATTTTTGGGCATATAAATCACTTATAAAAGAAACTTAGAAAGTAATAAACTTTTTATTCTTTTATGATCAACCATATAATTAGTAGGAAAAATGTGGCTTGATTTAAATAAAATGTGACGCATGACGTGAAAGGTTTCATTCTCCTTTAACCCGTAAAAAATTAAGGTCAAAATAAGTTTAACAAAAAAAATTAGTTTTTTAATGGAATGTGTCAAAATTGTTTAATCAATAAAAAGGCATAAAAAAAAGAGACAAATGAAAAAGAATAAAGAAGAATTTTAAACCATAATAGTTTTATGGGCCGGCCCAAAAGCTAGGCATGTTAAAAATGAAGGCAAAGGGGAGAGCCTCCAACCCATATATGTATAATTAATATTTTTAAGGCTGCCATGCATGGTTATGGTTAAGAAGAAAGGAAGTTGATTCTAAAGAGTTATTAGGCCCAGTCCAGCAAGCATGCAATGAAACAAAAAAGAAAAGAAAAAGGCGTTCCTTTATGAGCCCAGACAAAGAAGGATGAAGATCTACAAACTTTTAAATGTGGCCCAAAATATTTTGAGTCCGATGGAAAAGTATCAAATTGGTAAACGCACGGTTTTTTTTAACAATTATGTTGGCTTAACTAGTTAAGACTGGTATAGCCACAACTGGTATAGCGACAACAACCCTCTCACACCACCAGTGGCGAAACCAGGAATTTTTACTTGAGGGGGGGAGGGGGGATTGAAAAAATTTGTCAAATTTGTATAATCCTTATATAAACAAAATAATACAGTTCATACAAGTCATAAAATTTATAACAGTACATAAACATGATTAAGTCTACTTGTAAAAATTCAAATTCAAAATGTGACACGACGCTCCTTCATATATCTGAAATCATCAAGTATCGAGTCTAAACTAAAAGTTTCTACAAGGTCTTTCTCAATGTACAAAACCAAAGTATTAACAAAGAAATCATTATATATCTTGTTTCATGTATGTGGGGCATTGGCGCATTGCATTGCATAACCAAATAACAAACTCTGAAACTCATAAATCATAATTAGATTATGTATATGCATACAAACGGGACAACCAACAAAAATCCCAGCAATTTTTATAATTATTCATTTTATCATAATTATTCATTATCCATAACCATGTCAAACCTTGAAAAATCTCATCAATTTTTTGCGCATTTTACATTTTTACTCACAAAGCATGAATTTATATGTAATTGAATCTCACCCGCCCCCTCCCCCCCCCCCCCCCCCTAGTGAAAATTCCCTGTTCTGGCCACTATCTGTTCTTGTTCGTCTGTTTCACTGTTTGGTTATTATACTCTAGTCAATTGACTCAATTCAATTACATATAAATTAATAAAGATCATTTAAACAATTAAACAATTATTCAATTAGATAATGATAAGATAAAATTCAAACTAAAATTTGACAAACAATAAAAAATTATTTAAATAGTTAATAACTTAAGTTTAGTTACCAGGCATTGGCAGCTGGCAGCAGGCAAATTTGTGGTGGGGAGTCGGGACTTAGGAGCTGGGAGCCGGGAGCAGGAGGCCCTCTGGTGCCCTGATGTGTGCGATTTGTGAATTGCGAATATGGACGAAGAGTAGAATAGTCGAATAGGGACGCGGAGCGGTAGGCCGATAGCCGAGAGAAATGCGCTCGCTACTCAGGCTCAGGCGGAGGCGGGAGCTGTGGAGTGCCGAGTGTGGAGTGCGGAGGTCATTGCGCGCGACTCGCGATGTCGACGTCGTCCAAGCTTTTCCTTTGGATTGTAGCTCTGGCTGCTTTGCGATTTTGGTCCTGATTTGGACTCGCCGAGATTGGGATTTTGGAAGAGTGCAAACTCAAAAAAGGTCACCATTTGGCGTTTCCTATATTCTAATAATTCTATAAGCAGCTGCTTAAAGCTAAAGGGACAACCACCAATTTGGTCCCTAATTTATTAAGCGCATGCCACATTGCCCCCCATCTTTATATTCTTCCATATTTTTCGGGGGGGCAAGAATACCTATCTAATCCCCAACTTCTCTCGATGTAAGCAATTTAGTACCCTATATATCAAAAGTTTCAAAATTTTCGGGGGGGCAGCAACACCCCCCTGCCCCTTAATAGGTCCGCCCCTGCACACCTCCACCACCAATCCCACCCACCCCCACGCAGCGGTCCCAAAGTTTCTCTTTTGAAACCTAACCTCACTCGATCATTCCATTTCTGCCGCAAGTCCTTTACTTAAGCTGTTCTCCCCTAAGTCGCATAGAGTGGAAGTGAGAGCGAGAGCAGGAGCGGGAGTGCGAATTTATCAAACTTGAAAAAGCATAAAAAATGGGAGTGGCTTGAGATCGTCACTACATATATATATATATATATATATATATATATATATAGGAAAAGAGACAAAGAAATCGATAGTCTTCAACACTCAACAATATATGAAAAATCAAACTTATAAAATAAAGTCCAAACCGAGATGAATTTTAAGAGAAATAGTAAAATTAATTATAAACAATTAGCTAGTGATTATTATTCTTTCTCACTCATTTCTAGCCTTCTTGCCATAGGATATTTCCTCTCTTTGTACTTGAGATAAGTTTGATCTTACTTGATTGGAACTTGATGGTTGAGAAGAGTTATGAATATCATCATCTCCATAAAGAAAAATGTGATCTTTTTATGAATTGTCTCCATATTATTGTCTAGGACATCATCATATGTAAAATCATCCCAATTCTTATAGGATAATTCATAATCTTCTCTATAACGTGTCAATAGCCTGTTCTTATAGTGCACCTATACCAACGATTTAGCTCGATTTGCATTCAACTTGTTCCTCTTTACATTGTGAATATATGAGTGTATGCTCCAGATCGTCTTAACATAAAAAGTGTTAACGCTTTGAGAAAGAACCTTGATTGCTAAATTATATAATTCAGGAGCAACCACGCCATACACATCATATAAATTCCACCAAGCGATTGCACTCATAATTTTTCTAGCTTCAATAGCCTGACGTCGAGCAAATACTCATGTACCACTTGTAAAATCACTAAGTTGTTGGCGAATTAGTGGAGCTTCTTGTAAATCAATAACCAGTCAGTCAACCACATTCACGTATATCTTTAAAAATAATACAAAAGATTACTAATAGTAAAGATATATATACGTATATGTTACATTACCTATTGAGAAATTTAGGCAACTAAGCAACTTTTTTTTAAGAAGAAAGACAAAATATTAACAAAAGAAAAAATTATAGAGAACATCCAAGAAAAAAATTGGCTAGAAAATAAATAATGAAAAGTCAAGTAACATTAATAATAAAATTAAACATACCTTGTACAAAATGAATTAGCGCGTGGCTAAGTCTTCTTCCTTTGACAAGGACCTACCTTTTGTAGCCAAGTTTGTGAGTAATAAAAAGGAGTAAACACATAAGCAAGTGTATATAGTCGCAAATTCATTTTTCTCCACCATTCCAAAATCAAATTTTCCACTGTTTTATACAGATCACGATCATTCTGCAAGACTTCTTCAATAAAACCTATCATATCTTCCATTCTTTGATACACCTCCCCAACAACTGCTTTATCATAATCACAAAAGCGAATCATTAACCAAATTGGTTTTGTGATATACAAAATGAATTTTACATGTCCCCAAAACTCATCATTCAATATCACTTTCTTAACTTAATCATGTTATAAGTTTGATCTAAAACTTCCTTTCTTAAGTTCTTCCCACTCATCATTCAAAACCATGGATATCAAAACATTTTTTACTCAAAAAAGGAGCTCCAAAACTGCATAGTGATTGTCAAATCTAGTTTTCTTCACTTGAATAACATCCAATGTAGAAAAAGTTCTGAAGATATGCAGCAGAAAGGTATGATTTTTAATGTAGTTCACAACTCCTTTTGCCTTTTCATAACAATCACTAAAAAATGATAAGCCTCGGATGAGATGATTTGGCTAGATCTTTCATAAGAAAACTGGGAGTATGTGTCATATAACCAGACCAAAGAATTTCGGATATCTATCTTGAATAATATCTCCACCAGCCTTATAGTTTGAAGCATTATCCATCAAAACTTTTACAACATTATATATCCCCACAATTTCAATAGCCTTAAGTAAATACCAGCAATAAATTATGCATTTTTCTTATCACTAAAACAATCAACAGCGTTCAAAAACATAACCCCCCTCTGGAAATAGCCAAAACATTTATCAAAGGTTGGTTCTTAATATTGGACCAACCATTCGACACTATTGAAACTCCATACTTAGGCATAGGAATTAAAGTACGATCAATTTTCGTTCTTTCTTTATCAAGTAGCATGGTCGTAATTTTTTCAAAACTATGAGGCTTATATCCTTTAGGAGCTTCATTTCTTGCTCTCAGCACATCAACCCACAAAGGAGATCTAGTAGTATTAAAAGGGATTCCACAACAATAGAAATACCTAACAATTATACCGTCGGTTTCTTCTCTGGAAGACAACTTGAACAATTGCCCAATATTCTTCATACCTTGTTCACGTGTCATATTTGTATCATGTGTCGGTGGAACAACCAATAGATTAATGAGAGGGGTCTTTTTACTACTACTCCCAAATATTTTTTTAGCCTCCTCCTCTTTTTTCAACCCTAGTCTTTCTTGTTTTGTTACCTTGGCTATTCCTCAAGCTTGTTGTCCAGGTAACAGTTAAATTAAATGAGCTCTTATACGTGAGTATGTTCCCGTATAAAGTTTTGCTCTACAACCAAAATTACAAATCCACTTATTTTTCTTATTCTCAATGTATGTCACATACCTTCTCAAAGGTGTAGAGCTCAACTCTTTATATTGGTCATTAGTATCACCAATGCTTGATTGTAGATCATTTTTTCCTCATTGTTATTTTCTTCCATCGAATCTACAAATTCATGGAAAAATATATAAGAAGTAATACATCTCAATCTTAATTCAGAATAAAACAATCGATTAATCCAATGGAGCATAGATGAAAAAAGATAGTAACAGGTAATGTTATTTAATTAATTACAAAAGAACAAAGCTGTGCGGTTTAGGCTTTTTTAATTGTGTATCTTTTGGCTGGTCTTCATGCACAAAAAACAATCGGTTAATGGAGCATAGATGAAAAAGCTAGTAAACAGTAATGTTATTTAATTAATCACAAAAGAACAAATATTTGCGGTTTAGGCTTTTTTAATTCTTTTGGCTGGTTGCTTCATGCTTGTGCTCTACGATTTCACTTCACCAGTATGTTTGTGCTCAGAGGCTAGAGCACGATTTCAGTGACACTTCCCTTCCCTAAGCTAAGCAAAGTTAAACGCTGGTCTCCAAGAACATATTCTTTGTTGCAAACAAATATGGCAAAACTGCAAAAGACACAAACTCAAAAGGTACAATTTCTTGATTCAAACTTAAAAAGAAAAAATAATATGGGCAAAGAACAATGGGAATCAGATGATTCAATTTCAGACCAAAGAAATAAAATCAGTTGATGATTCAACTATTAATTCAATAGGAATCATTCACTTCACTCACAAATTTGCTTTTGCTATTCGATAAACATGCTTCAAATAGCAAGAAGGCTACTGCTCTCTAGGAGGAGGCTGATGCTCTATAGGAATCCGAGTCTCTGACTTGGAATGGCTTCGGTAGAATCAGCCAAAAAAATAAGAAAATCTTCAAAACTCATGCAAAACAAGGGCTTTTCATTTTTTTTTAGATTTAGACTTCAACGTGACTTGGGTAAATAAATTACCGTGCTAAAACCACAAGAGAACTTCTGCTACAAATAAAAGTTTTGTGTTAAATCGAAGTCACGAACTGGGAAACATTGGAGCGCGCTTTCAGAATCAGAAGCGCACGAATTCATCATGATATCGCTCCGAAAGTGCGAATTCGCTTGCTGAACTCTGGAGGCGCAGTAAGGGCAATGCTTCCTGTGACTAAGGTTCTTCCCTCGTAGCCATAGCAAAAATTTGCAAATCCAAAAACCAGTGCCATTTCCAGAATACTCTTCCCCTGTTCTATCACGTTTGATGAAAACAAAAATCTAATAAACTTGCGGAATTTGTTCGGTCGTTCTTCTGTTCATCATCCTTGGCTCGTCTCTATTTAGCCTTAAACGGCCAAGCCACCATTTTATCTTGTCTACCAACTCCCTACCCCCTGATCTAAAGCCAAGAGTCTGACCAGCTCGAACTTCCGTTCCTCCATCTTGGTACCACGGCAAAAGTTTCATCCCTCAGTAGATCGGCTAAATTTCCAAACCCCGCAACCCCTGATATGTGTTTTAGTAGAAGAAAAATGTGAAGATATTGAGGGAGTGAGTCAGGCTTCCTCCACCGTGGTGAATGACCACGAGAAAAAACATAAAACATTAGATATCCTTGAATATCTGAGTGCTACAGGAGGCAAAGTAGTAGATCGGAGTAGAAAACAGAGGATCCAAACACTCCCAGTGGTAGTCCACGTAAGTAAGCATCATAAATTGAAGATTGGTTTAACTTTAACAAATCTATTCATCTGAAGTTTGTTTTCGTGAATGTCTTTCCAGATTTGTGGGGCAGAATGGATGGAAGCAGAAGAGGGAAATACATGGTATATGTATGAAATATGGACAGGATGTACAAACTAATGTAAGTGATGAACCTATAGTTTCATTTAGTTAATTATTTCAGAAATTACTTCCGTTTGACTTAATTTTCTCATAATATCTATAGAGATCTGTGGGACGGAATGGTCTGGATTGGAACGAAGGATGAAAGATTTAGTATTTATCACAAAAGGATAAGAGGTAGGTCGAACCCAAACTCAGGCCCGTGCATTTGTGAACATTCCTTCGCTAGGTTTTTTCGGCCTTCCATGTCAATATATTATTCTGATTGTAACTCTCTCAAGTGCTCATCAATAGAGGCAGTTATAGCATGAACAGAAATATGTGCAATTTCTAAGAAACTATAATAACCCTCAAGTAGCTGTCGCGTACCTGTGATTCTTACGGTCGGGTCTAGTGTAGCTGCAAGTAAGTAGATTGGGGGTATAGTACTGAAATATAAAATCCATTTATCTTTCATGGCCTTAATTGTGTCTTTTAAGAACTCGTCATCTTTGTATTGGTTCAAAACCCATGCAATGTTGACCATATGCATTAAAACTTTGTGTGATGTGGGATAGTATACACCGGAGCAAAAAACAGTGGCATCATAAAAATATCGCAGCACAGCAGCCAATTTTGACAGTTTATCCCACATCTCTTGTTTCAAAATCGTGTTCTTTTCTCTGACATTTATAAAACATGTCATGTATGCAGCAAATGGCATCGCATCTATCAACATCTCATAAGTGGAGTTCCATCGGGTAGGGCAATCAAGTTTAAAACGTTTCCAACTAAAATCGAGGCCATTTTCTAGACAATATTGCTTAAACTCTTTAGAAACTTTCGTCCTTGACTTTAAATAATGGAGTGTCCACCTAATTGGAGTAATTTCATTACTCAAAACTTGAAGACCTTTTTGGACAGCTAAGTTTAAAATATGACATATACACCTAATATGAAAAAATGCGGTATCACGGACAGGTTTTAGTGATTCCTTCAATGTCTCAGCCGCGACATCATTGTTTGATGCATTATCAAATGTTATGCTAAAAACCTTGTCATGACAAAAAAATTCTTTTAAACTTTCTGAAATTACATTGAATATGTTCTAACCAGTATGATCGACCTCCATCCACTTAAATGCAATGATACATTTTTGAATGACCCAACTATCATCAATCCAATGTGCAGTTATACAATAATAATCTTGTCCTAGTGGTGAAGTTCACATGTCACTAGTAAATGAGATAGAGTGATCTAAAGTAGAGAAGTATGCTTGTAAGTTTGATTTACCAGCTTCATAAATTTTAAATGCCTCCCTCCTAGCAGTGGTCCTAGATGTTCTTTTAAAAGTAGGGTTTAAATATGATGTAATCCATTTTTCCATGTGTCTATCTTCCGATTGTGTAAATGATTTTTCAGTTAACATCATCCATTCTATCATGCCTTCTCTACAATCTTTTTGATTAAATTTAAAAATACTTGATCCGCCGGCAGTGCTTGCAAGTTGTGTCTGACTGCCGGTACTTGTAGTTGCATCTGGACATAAAGTCGGATGCTTTGATTCCATGTGAAGTCTCAGTGTTCCTGTGCCAGCGTTCTTCTTGTGCGAGAGCTTTTGCTTACAGTGTTTGCACTGTGCGAACCTTGCATCCTTCTCAAAAACTTGGTCAAAATGCTCCCAAACCCATGCGGTGTGCCTCAACGTTTTACCTTCTGGCGGAAGTTCGGCTTGATGGCTTGTCGGGGTTTGTTCAGAACCATCTCCTCCACCAACATTTCCTGCTGCCGTTGGCTCCACCTCCTCAACGTCATCATCAGAAAGTTGATCGTCGAGTCCCAAGTCGTATTGACTCATATCGAATTGCTTGTCATCGTCAGTTTGTTGGATATGAGTCCCACGGGTCGCCGGTCGGGAAAGGCCACGGAAAAATGACCTCAAACCGGTGCGGGATGAAGAGCTTGACACATTGCCCTTTCCTCTTAATGCCATTTGTGTGAGGAAAAATTGAGCAAAACACAAGCTTCGAAAGTAATTGAGAATTGATTAAGAATGCAGAAAATAATATTGACTGCTTGAAAGAAATGAGAGAATATATTAGTAGAAAAGGAGAGATTGCTAAGATTGGTGTGAAGAAATGGTGGAAATGGCCTCCCTATTTATAGGGGAAGACCTTTTTTTTTTTCCAAAAATACCCTTACAAAATTGTTGTTGGAGGGGGGCAAAAACGTAAAAACAGGGGTCAAACAAGGGCAGGGAGCCGTTATAGGGACTGAAACTGTAATTATCCCTTTTTTAAAAAAATTTCTGAACGTTGCCAATGGTCAGCGCGCAGCGCTCCGCCGCCTGGCGCCTGGGCGCCAAAAGGGCTGTCTGGGCGCCTAGGTGCGAAACTGAATTTTTCTTAGCAGAGAACTTTGTACTGTGGCGCCTAGGCCTCGCCCCTGGCGCCTAGGCGCCACAGTTATAATTTTCGTTGACTTTTGCGTTCCCGTTTTTCGTTCCGCTTGTCCCGGTGCCATTCCAATGCTATGGTCCGCTTCTCCAACCTACAAAATGAAGGATCAAATCAAGAATCGGCTAAAAATATTGAGTGGTAAGGTAGAAAATTGTGGTCAAAGTTGACAAAAACTCAATATGTTTGACCACAAAAAGACGGGGCAACTTTCGTGAATAAACTTTTATCATGTTAAACTTATTAAAGTTTCTGTATACAGCGTATCATTATTTAACTTGAGCAAATTAACCTTTATATATATATATATATATATATATATATAAATTCACATGATATAGTGATATATGAAATTTTGTGAGAATTTTGTACAATCATTTCAATAGTTTTAGTTAAATAATTTGTCTAACATGCATCCTAAGCACAATTAGTTTAAAATACCAGTCTATTGTTAACATTTATCACCGCCGGGCCGGGCCGGTCCCGTGTCGGTCTCGTGCCGGTCTCCGTCACCTCCTGGGCCATGCCGAGCCCACTTGGCTCCCCCCCTTTTCCAAGCCCATGAACGGCCCAAATGAAGCCGGTCTTATGCCGTGCCCGTGCCGAGCCGGTCTTGACCGAGCCTAGGCCGAGCTTGACGCGAGCCGGTCCCGAGCCGGGCCGTGTCAGGACCGGCCCAATGAACACCTCTAATCTAGACTCCCTAACAATTACATTCAATCAGTTACAGTATTCTCGGTTACAGCCAATTGAAAATGGCCTCAATTATTGATTTGTCATCCAATCAGACACCCATAAACGAGTTAGAGCTTTGATCCTATAGATGATTTCTTCTAAATAATTTGAGCTCTTTATTCGAGAATATCATTTCATTCCTTTTTTTCTTCAAAGTAACCACATTTCTCCCCATCACAACTTCTCAGATTTTGCACATCTCTTTCCTGCTCCACTTGATTGGCCAATGTTGAAAAATTTGTTGAATTGTATGACCTCTGACACTGACAGAGCTACACCCTTGCCAAGCATAAACGTCGTCCCAGACCTTCTGATCCAATCTCTTTCCACTATCCTGCTGCAGGACATAACCAAGGAAAAGTTATTTGCCACTGAAGTTGCAAGTATTTACGGTCAAAACCAATCAACTAGCTTTTCTTCCACCCTCACTTCATCGGAGCTTTGTCATCCGCAGTTGTCCTTCGCTGCGATGCCCCCCTAAAAATGTCCCTACTCGGCTGAAGGCGTCCCCGGCACCATCCTGCTCCTCCGATTCATGCGTCCCAACCTCGTAACACCTCCGATTTCGCTAACCAGGAAACCAATCGAAAAGGGCAACAACATATCATTCAATTGAAACAACAGGAGGCATACCATGGCTAAATTGGGCCGATTAGACTGACAGTTGAGATCAGCACACCGAGGCTTTGCACAAGGGTACCAATGGGAAAACCAAGCAAGGGCAACTGGGCTGGTGCAGATTGGCTCTGCACATGAAGCACTGACAAGCCATTGGAGGCTATGGCGGTAGTGGATGGTGCCGTTACGGTTATTGTGGTTGTGGCCACCTACTGTGAGAGAGGTTACAGGTGTTGTGTGGTGAGGCGACGAAGGTTATGCGGAACAGAAAAGGAGGGGACTTCACTTGAGATCGACCGCGATGCCAAACTAGATTGAGAGGCTCGTGAGAGTTGTGACAGCAAGGGTAGACAATGTAACTTTTCAAAAATTGGATGTCAAATTCAGTGTAATTAGAAGGACCCTACAGCTTTTTCCTAAATCATGTTTAAAAACCACGTTAACGTGACTACATTAAACCAAAACCTTCGAGTTTCGTAGCGAAAGTTCCTTGTTATGCACGTTGTTGCCATATTCTTTGGATTTTGTTTCAACTAATAATGGGCGTCGAACAACTGGGAATGAGACACTGAAAGTGAGGGTTGACATTAGAAAAGTTATGAAAGAAAGAATTTTGTTAGATGTACTATAAATTTTATGTAATAGGAATTGATTGACTATAAAAAACCATTAGTTGTTAAAAAATATATTCATTTACCAGGTTACTTAATAAATTTTGTTTTTATGGAAAAGAAAGATATAGTGTGAATGGTACCCAAATATAAATCCGTGCATACTTATCAACTTTTTAGATTAAAGCAAATGAAAAGGCCAATTCGTTTTAAGCCCACTTATTCTAAAATAGCCTATTTTTATTTTTATGTCTTTTTTACACAGAATTAATTTCATTTAAAATTTAATATTATGTAGATACAATAATCTATTTGAAAGAAAATTTTCATGATATTATTAAATTTATATTAATTTTTTTATTTTTAGGTATTAAAAATAAAAAATCATAGAATTCAATAAGATTATAAAAATTATATTTTCAATGGATTATTATACCTACATAATATTAGCTTACAAATGAAATTGGTTCTAGATAAAAAATGTATAATAAAAATAACCAATTTTGAATTAAGTTGATTTAATTTAATAAAATGAATTGGCTAACTACACAATAATAGTAGCACAACAAGGAATTTAAAATTGAGCACCCAGTACATATAGTAATTGTACAATTTCAAAATTGAACACTTAAACCCTAACCCTAAACCTCATTCCTTAACCCAACCCCAAAGCCCTACACCTTAACTATAAACCTCATACTCTAACCAAAACTCTAACCCCTAAACCACAGCCCTAAACCTAGAAAAACCTTAACAAGTAAAAAAAAAAAAGTTTGTGAATACTTTTTATGAAAATAAAAATCCAAAGCCCTAAACCTAGAAAAACCTTAACAAGTAAAAAAAAAAAAAAAGTTTGTGAATACTTTTTATGAAAATAAAACATTGTTTTAATTTATTTAAGTTAAAAATTTACAAAAAAAATACCTAGTTTGGACAAAAATATCTCAAAATTACTTTTTAAACTTTCTGAAGTGTAAATTATCAATACAATTATAATTTAGGCAAATAATCACTTCATATAAGAATAATATACAATAATACACTAACATTTACATGACAGCTGGTGGCGGGTGCAGCTAGCAAATTATAGTCTTGGGGGGAAGGGGGGGGAGGTCCTCTTTCAAGTAGCATTGAGGTTGACTGGCTCATTTCTTTCTGAAGGTAGAGGCTGCAAAAATTTTCTTTCCCAATCAACCTTTTTGTTTGGCAACTTTTTATGCCCCAAGCAAGTGAATATAAGAATACTGAATTGATCCTAACGTAACAGCGTCCATCTTTCCCAAAGTAACCGGTTAATAAGGAAAGAATAGAGGAGGAGAAAAAAAGAGAGCCACAGTGAAGAGAAAAGGAGAAATTAAAAGAGGAACCAAGCGGAAAAGAGGAAAGAGAATAAAAAAAAAGGAGGGGATCGTAGAGAGAGGAGAGGAAGAAAATGTTAAAATAAAAAATGAAAGAAAGAATTTTGTTAGATGTACTATAAATTTTACTAAAATTATACAAAATTTTATGTAATAGGAATTGATTGACAATAATAAACTATTAGTTGTTCAAAAATATATTCATTTACCGGATTACTCAATTAAATATACTTTTGGAAAAGAAAGAGTAGTGTGAATGGTACCTGAATATAAATTTGTGCATACTTGTCAATTTTTAAAGCAAATGAAATTAAGTACACAATAACATTAACACAGTAAGGAATTTAAAATTAAGCACCTAATAGTGTATATACTAATTGTACATTTTCAAAATTGAATACCTAAACCTCATTTCCTAACCTAACTCAAAAGCCCTGCACCTTAACTTTAAAGCTTATATCCTAATCAAAACCGTAATCCCTAAACCATAACCCTAAACCTAGAAAAACTTTAACAAGTCCTAAACTCTAAAATTACTTTAATTTGGACAAAACAATTTTTATTTTTTTTGTATTTTATTAATTTTATATTTTTAATTTAAAAATTTACAAAAAAAAAATGCTTTATTTGGACAAAAAATATCTTAAAATTACTTTTAGATTTCTTGGAGTGCAAATTATCAATAAAATTATAATTTGGGCAAATAATCACTTTATATAAGAATAATATACAATAATACCCTAAAATTAATGCTAAACAACTTAAATCCTAAATTGAGCACTTGTAGTAACCTTAAATCCCATACCCTAACCCAAACCTAAACAATATATTTCTCATACCCTAACCCAAAACTTTAACCCTAAACCCGAACCATAACTCAAACCCAAATCATAAATTCCATATGCCAAACCTTAACCTAAAACTTTAAACCCTAAATCTCTAACCCTAAACCTTATATCCTAACCTAAAACCCAAATTCCTAAACCCTAAAATGTTAACTTAAACCCTAAACTTAACCTTAAGATAACCTTAAACTATAAATTGAGCACTAGCTGTAACCTTAGATTGAGTTTTAAACCCTAAATTAAGCCTTAAACCCTAATCTTAAACCTCATATCCTAACTCAAACCTAAACCTTAAATTCCATACCCAAAACCTTAAAGGTAACATGAAAAGGTAACCATGTCATTTTGAAGGTACCTAAAAGATGATCAGGTCACCTTGAAGGTAACAAAAAAGGTAACCGGATTACCTTAAAAGTACCTAAAAGGTTATTAGTTCTTTTGGGCAAATCTAACATTTTTGGGAGTTTGGGGTCAAAGTTGACATATTCACAAAAGGTTTGGTGAATATGACAAACCCTGTAACATTTAAGGACTTAATTGAAAACTTTATTAAAAAGGGCGGAATCACAATTTTTGTCTCAGAATCATTTCAAATTTTACCGCCAACAACCCATAATTTCCTCTGTGTCGCCCTCAATTGCCAACCTTATTAACGCAGCCACTACCATCGATTAGCCACCGCCTACCATTTCTGATGTTTGGTGTCATGCTGCTAGAACCCTCAGAACTTATTTAAGCATTGCCAACCACCAGAACACATGAAATCAAGGATGTTAGGCTGCCAAACTCATCGATCCGTATCACCGTCATTGCTTTAACTATCACTACACACACACACACACACACAAAACCAAGCTAAAGCATCTCCCATCACTGCTGCAATCGACCCACATCGATGACTAGCTCAATTTTACTATCGATGATTGAAATTGAGATGGAAAAGTTTGGATACAGCAACAGGTCAACTTGCAACTTGAACGTGACCCGGCTTAAGACCCAAAAAATTTGTCCACTCTTCCATCTTTAACCTGTTCAGCTAGTTACAAGTGGTAGCTCAGACGGCTGAGGTTAATTTGGGCTTATCAAATGTTTGTGATTTCGGGGAGTTTTCTTAAAAGGCGGTCATTTTACAAAGGTCCATTATTTTTGGATCTCACAGCTATATTTGGATCTCAAAGCCTGCAAGTTAGGTTAAAAAAACTATTTCTAGTGTTTGCTTGCAACTCAATGTCTTCTAGCTTAAGCTTACTTGAACTTGTGCATTAGGAGATGTTTCCTTCTTCTGAGTTTTTGTGACCACGGACATCAGTCTTCTGGCTAAATTTAACAGACGAGTACACAAGGAGTCTACAAAAAAAAGTACATATGGGCCAAACAAAGTTTTAGTAGCTAGCTAAAGTATATAGGGGCAATGCTTTTAAATAGACAGACAGTATAAAGCTTAATTGAAGTTGAGTGGGTCATGGTCTTTGACTTGTCGAAAAAAAAAAGAAGGTAGCTTAATGCAGATAAAATCTTAGTAGCTTTTAGTTTCATCACAAAAACCATTTATGGCCAACCCGAAAGATATTCTATTCTTCTATACATTTTAATGCAAGATACATGGATATTCATTTTGATAGGTTTGAATAAAACAATTTGATTTGCTTTCAATTTTTATAAATTCAAACCAAACCATTCATTGAATCATCCAAATTATAATTTTACTTTTTCAATTTTTTTTCTGAACCATCCAAATTATAATTTATTTTATTCAATTTTTATGTTGTGGTTCTTTTTTTATTAGAATAAATACAAGGTAATTGAGAAAAAAAATAGAACTTGAAAAAACATGAAAAAATTTGATAATATTCCCTTTCATATCTAAAGATAAAATTTTATTCATAATATATTATCCAAAATTAAAACAAAATGATCTTATTCATAACATGTAGTCCAAAACTGGTAAAAGGTTTTTGCCACTCCTGTAAAATCAAGTTGTTTAAAGCATTTCACGACTTGCATATAAAAAGAGAAGAGCACGTTGCACAGTATATGAATGAAGATGTGAGAGACAAGGTAAGAGCAATGGTGCCTATTAGGCCTCTTGGCTTAGACCAATGTTATCAGACTTGGCTTGGAGAATAACCCGGAGTGGTGGCCACGTGATGAATCAATCGATTAAATTGGTTCAATTAGATGAGCTAACTGTAACACAATTAGGCTTCACACATAAGTATTTTCAGACCACGCCAAGTATGTCATGCTGCTACTATCCAAAATATAGCACACTTCCACTTTTTTTTGTACATAAATCATATAATAACAATTTACTATTTCATATTCTATAATAAAATAACACTTAATTTCAATTTGTACACAGTCAATCATTTAGATTTCAAAGTTAAAATCTTCAATATTTCAAAACCATGTACGATTAAAGTATCAATATAACCATAATCATGGTATTTTTGTTCTTTTTTTAACTTCACAATTTTTGGCTAACTAGTAAAGAACCAACCTAGAAAAAATTGACCCTGCAAAGTTGCCAAGCTTACATGGAAAAAAAATAAGTGTCCAGCCAATACAAATATGGTTTTATCTAAGTGAACCAAGCTAAAGTGGTGAACGAGTCAACCATGCTTTTTCAAGTTTTACTAGGTTATGGCTTAAACGGTTTTGAAGGTGTCAGTCATGAATCATGATTAAACTGGCTAAATTGGGCTAGGTTTAACAATATTGGCTTAGACTTTGTTTTAGTGGCGCCAAAATTTTAGACCTCTGCATATGACCAGCTTTTGTTAATGATGCCAGTTGCAGTGAAAAAAAAAACCATAACTATGGTATAACATTTGAATAATGAAATAGTTAATTACAAAAACTCTCCTATGTTTTGGGTACAATATAGTATGCCTCATACTATTTGAGAAACCTACATATAAAGCTCTAAATGTGAGCCCTTTTTAACATTTTTTCTTCCTGTAAACTTAAACCATCTAATCATTTTTTATAGTTATTTCTCATTAATATCTAAACTATCAAGTAGAGTGCTTAAGACTCTTAGAGATGAGTAAGTCTGTAATCGAAGACAAGGTTAGAGGACCCTGATGTTGCTTGTCAAGGAAAGACCCTTCAATGCTTAAGTTAGTAATGACTCGAGAATGGAGAAAACATAATGAAACTTGTAGCAAGGAAAAAGAATGTATCTCATCCTCTTTTGGGGAGGGCTTTTTATAGGCAATTAAATGCCGCCATCATGGAGTAAACTCATCCCATTATCTGATCAACTACAAGATTTGTGGATCTTCTTTAATATGCATCTTCTATAGCTAACAATTGGCCCATTAGCTCCTCAACCTATGAGCAGCACTCTCAGTGAGTTGTCCAATTAATGAGTCAAGGCCCAGTTTGTGGACTGAGTCTAATGTGGTTCTAGCTTATCTTCAATGGGCCGAAGCCCAGTAGGGTATCGATAGGCCTTTAACAATTGAAAATCAATTAAAGTTTGAGAATTTTGATGGGTAGAGCAATCAATCAGCAATTGACAGGCCAGCTGATAGCCAAAGGGCTATCGCCTCTCTCACTACATACTTCCTGCCAGTAGCGTGGTCGGGAAACCTGGCGTCACCCGAAGGAGGCGCCAACACTGACCTCGGAAGGAGCGAAGTCAAACGCCTCGAACTCAGGACTTCGGCTAGTACGTCAGGAATTTCAAAGATGTTGCCGGCTCCCTCAGGGGACCAAACGGATCGCCTTCGGGAATAAAGAACCAGCTATTGCAAGCAGGAGAGACTCTCCCCGAAGGCGGAACCCCCGAGCCAAAGAACTCCCCGAACTACGGGCATGATTCCCGAAGAAGGGTACCCGTACCAAAGGACGACCTCGCCCAAAGGACCTCGGGAGTACGACATAAGCATTTAAGGAGCCTCTGACATGTAGCCCCCAGGCGCTACACGCCGCCTCAAACGGTGGTCTGACACACCGACGCCGTCCGAGTCTTGTCACAACCTATCTCAGACCAAGATTCAAGGAGCCTACAAATGGCTACTTGTCCCCTACGCCCGAAAGTACAGAGAGCATCCAACCGAACACGTGTCGTGATCTGAACGGGCTAGGCACTCCTATAAATACCAGGAAACGAGCCCTGGCAAAGGACCCAACCCTCTCTCCCTGAGGAAAATAAAGACAGGCAAGGCTACTTAACCCCTTAGTGCTCCTCCTCTATCTTCCTTCAGGACACTAACTTGGGCGTCGGAGGCTCCTCCCCGGAAAAACATCCCGAGGATCTCCTAACCCTCTTCTCTTCAGCATTTCAGGCACACTCCCCTGGGAAATCTGTGCTCCAGGCGTTCTCCCTCTCAGGAAGTCCCTCCCAAAGGCACATTGTCACCCGATGAAGATCCTGCTGGGCATCATTTGGCGCCGTCTGTGGGAACTCACCCTCAGGTCGCCGTTGTTGAAACTCGGCGTTCCAAGGACAAGGGACTTCCGAAGTCCTCGTCCGCGCCTGAAGTTCAACTGGCTACAGAGCAAACCCATCCAGGGACTTCCTCACCTGAGGAAGAACGTCCTCTAGTCATAACTATGAGTTTCCTACATGACCTCCAATGCTCCATTGTGGCCGAAATGACGCAGCAAATAGACCGAAGATGGCCGCAACCAGCGCAGGCCCAAAGGCCTTCCTCGCCAGCACTCCCTCGGGAGAAAAGCCCGAGATCACCTTACTGGAGTTCAGGAAGTGGGGATCCGCGTGATGAGTCCTCAACGGAAAACATACCCATCGAGGGACGACCTAAGGGGCCAGTAGGGCCTAAATGGCCTAAAACCCCATGTCAAAAGAGTTCATCGCCTGAGGCAAAATCGCCATCCCCTCGGCGGCGAAGTCCTTCCTCGAAAAGGCGCTGGCAATCTCCCTTCCCAGAAGCCTACAAGCACCAGGAAGAAGAGCCCAGTGCTACGATCCTTGTGGAGAAAATGTTAGCAAGGTTGGAGAAAGTGGAAAAACAGGTAACTCGCAAACCAGTCTGGGCCAGGTTGTTTGAAACTTTCTGTGGGGATGAATCACCGTTCACCCGAACAATAGTCGAGGCAGCCATGCCAAGTGACTTTCAGTTACCTCGGCTGGAAACCTATGATGGCCGAACTGACCCCCAGGCTCATCTAACTAAATACAGACGTAGCATGGTGTTACACGGCGCTGATGATGCTACTTTGTGCAAATGCTTTGAGGTCACCCTCGCAAGGCCCGCGACGGCGTGGTATAACTCATTGGCCCCTGGAACCATCAGGGAGTTTCAGGAGCTGTCCACAGCCTTTACGCAGCAGTTCATTGGAAGCCGTCCGACGGCGAAGATGCCGGTCCAGATGTTCGACATAGCGCAGAAGAACGGAGAAACCATCCGCGACTATGTCGAAAGGTTTAATGGAGAGGCCCTAAGTGTTCCAGACTTTCGGCCCGAAATACGTATCCTCGCCATGACACGGGGCCTTCGGAGGGACTCATAGCTGTTCTACGAGTTTTCCAAGGACCCCCCGGACACGCTTGGTGAATTTTACTGAAGGGCCGAGCAGCACATGACAGCCGAAGAGCTGAGAATGGGTGGACCAAAGAATGATCATACCCGTCCCGAAGGGTCCGACCAGCAAGCAAAGTACCCGACTAAACAAGCAAGGCGACCTCGGAGGTTTAGGGGAAGGAAACCTCCTCCGAACTTCACACCCCTGAACACTACAAGAACCAATATCCTTATGATGATGGAGAGGCAGGGAACCCAGATTCAGCGGCCAAGGGCTATAACCGCTGACAACAAAAAGAATATGAAAAAATTCTGCCAGTTTCATCGCGACCACGGACAATACACTGAAGATTGCTTCCAACTGAAAAAGTATATTGAGTCGCTAATAAAACAAGGCCAACTCCGGCGTTATCTGCGAATGCCTTCACCGAATGGAAGAAAGGAGGAGGAAGGAAAGGCTGATGACGAGGAGTACGACTCCAACAGACGGAGGAACCGAAGTCCAAAGAGGCGTCTCCCGCCCCCGGCGGAAGTGATACAAACAATCACGACAGGACTGCCATCCTCGGGAAGAAAGAGTAAAGCCAGAGAAATATCAATGATGGAATATCAAAATCCGTCGAAGAAACTGACCCGAAAGGATGGTTCCACCTTCATCTTTTCCCATGACGATCCGCTGTTGGTCATGGCAAGAATACGAAATTGGGACGTCAAAAGGGTATTACTTGATGATGGATCAAACGCCGACGTCCTGTTCTCTCATCTACTGCCGAGCTTGGGAATATCCAACACCGACCTCAAGCCCGTTGCTTCGCCAACTTTCGAGGTAAGGCCGTCCGAACTGCCTGTCCTCGGATGGATCGACCTCCCCCTGATAATGAGAGGAGGTTCGGTAAACGGGACAGGAGAATTATTTGCCTCCACAATGACAAGGTTCATTGTCATGGATGTCCCTTCGTCATATAACGCCATCCTTGGAAGGCAAACACAAGGAAATCTGCACATTCGCTCGGATGTAAAGTACTTAACTGTCACTTTCACCACCAAGGACGGAGACGCGGAAATTTTTATCGATCAAGGCGAAGCAAGGAAAGTGTTCACCAAAGCGTGAAAGGCCCCAGTAACCAACTTCGTGCAAACTATAGAGGCAGAGGCTTTGCCAGGTGGAAAAACCAGGTGGAAAACCAAAAAAGGGCGAGGCAGAAGAGACCGCGAAGGTAGAAATGGAAGAAGTAGAACTTGTCCTAGGCCGAAGTACCCGAATAGGGAAAAACTTGGCCGAAGGTGACAAGAAAAAACTTGTATCCTTTCTACTGATGAATAAAGTTCTGTTTGCCTACTCACCGAAAGATATGCCAGGGGTAAACCCTCGCATAATATAGCATAGCCTTAAAGTAAGTCTGGAAGCAAAACCTGTTCGGCAAAAGAAACGGGGCATCTCAATCCATAAAAATAACTTCGTCAAAACCGAAGTCCAGCGCTTATTGGACGCAGATGTAATCAGGGAGGTCAAGTACCCCGAATGGTTAAGCAATGTGGTTATTGCCACAAAAGAAAGGAGCAGTAAGCTTCGAATGTGCATCGACTTTAGAAACTTGAACGATGCTTGCCCGAAAGATTCATACCCTCTCCCACCAATAGACCAGTTGGTAGACTCAACTGCCGAATACGGGCTCCTAAGTTTCCTAGACGCCTTCAGTGGGTATCATCAAATAAGGATGGACCCCGAAGACGAGGAGAAGACCGCCTTCATCACTGAGGGCGGAACGTATTGTTACACTAGGATGCCTTTCGGGCTAAAAATGCAGGAGCTACCTACTAGAGGTTGATGAGCAAGGTCTTCGATGACCAAATAGGGAGGAACATGGAAGTCTATGTCAATGACATGATAGTCAAGAGCAAGCTGCCTAACGACCACGTCGCAGATCTAAAGGAAACTTTCCACCAGCTCAGAACCTTCGGGATCCGACTTAATCCCGAAAAGTGCATCTTTGGCGTAACCTCGGGAAAGTTTCTTGGGTACATGGTATCAGAAAGAGGCATTGATGCTAACCCAGAAAAAATTAAGGCTCTGCTCGAATTCCGAACTCCCGTCACAATAAAAGATGTGCAGAGACTCACCGGAAGGATAACCTCTCTTAGCAGGTTCATCTCCAGATATGGAGACCGGTGTCGAGCAGTCTTCAAAGTCCTCACTAAAGCAACAAAAAATGAGGGCAACCTCGGAAGTGATGACCATCCTTGGAATGAGGACTGCCAAAAGGACTGGGAAGAACTCAAAATCTACTTAGCACGTCTGCCCACTCTGCGACAACCTCGCGAGGGAGAGCCCCTCATGTTATACCTCACCGTCACAGAAAAAGCAGTCAGCTCGGTCCTTGTAAAAGAGGAAGGGACGAAGCAATGGCCAGTTTATTATGTAAGCAAGTCCCTGCACAGCGCCGAAGTCAGGTATCCATTGCTACAAAAAGCTATATATGCCTTGGTACTGGCAGGAAGAAGGCTACGGCCATATTTTCAGGCTCTCCCTATCATCGTCCGAAGTAGTCTACCTCTACGGGACGTCATGAGGAAAGTTGATCATTCAGGAAGGCTTTCCAAATGGTGTATAGAGCTTGGCGAACACGATATTACTTATGAACCTAGGAAAGCCATAAAAGCTCAAGCCCTGGCAGACTTCATTGCCGAAGTACCCATCACCGAGGACAGCCATCCGGATCCCGGCGAAGGTGAGCCGGAATGGACTTTGTATGTTGACAGAGCCTCGGGGTCCGAACACCAAGGAGCTGGGGTAATTATTAGAGGTCCGGAAGGTCTAGAAGTAATGAAGGCCACCAAGTTCAGCTTTAACGTCACCAACAATGTGGCTGAGTACGAAGCTCTCATAGCAGGGTTGCGCCTAGCCAGAAAAATTGGTGCAAGAAACTTGAAAGCCCACAGCGACTCCCAGCTAGTAGTTCGACAAACAGCAGGGGATTACGGGGCGAAGGACCCGACCTTGGCAAAATACCATGAACTCGTAGCAAAGCTCATTCGAGAGTTCGACACCGTACGAATCGAAAATGTGCCTCGGCGAGATAATGCCGAGGCAGATTGCTTCGCAAAGTCGAAAACATGCACCGAGGTACTAAACCGCCCAAGCATCGCAGTGCTGAGCATAGTAACTTCGGGAAAAGGCTGGAAAGACCTGATAAAAAGATATCTCGCAACCAATGCGTTCCCCGAAGACCTCAACGAAGCTGCAAAAGTGCGAAGACGCTCCGATCATTTCTTCCTGATTGGAGAAGAGTTATATCGGCAGGGATATGCAAATCCACTGCAGAGGTGTGTTGGCGAAGAGGATAATGAAATGATCCTCAAGGAAAGTTCACGAAGGCGCTTGTGGTTTGCACATAGGAACCGATGCCCTGGCAGCAGTGATACTTCGCCAAGGAAACTTTTGGCCTGCCCTAAGAAAGGATGCTAGGCAGTTAGTCCGGAAATGTGGTAACTGCCAAAGACACGCAAGTATCCAAAGGACACCCTCGGAATTGGTAACTTCGGCTGACTATCCCTGGCCCTTCGTAATTTGGGGCATAGACCTCATCGGGCGACTCCCGACAGCGCCCGGAGGCGTGAAGTTCTGCGTAGTCGCAGTGGATTATTTCTCTAAGTGGGTCGAGGCAGAACCCTTGGCGACTATCTCAGCAAAAGATTTGCAGAAGTTCGTATGGAAGAACATTGTATGCAAATTTGGCATACCGAGGGTACTAGTAGCCGACAATGGATCCCAGTTTATAGACAAGAGGTTCCAAGAACTTATCAATAACCTCGGAATCAAGATGCACTTCGCCCCAGTAGCCCACCCCCAAAGCAATGGGCAAGTAGAAGTATCTAATATGACCATAAAAGATGATCTGAAAAAGAGGTTGGGGGAAGCAAAAGGGAAATGGCTAGGAGAGCTCCCAAGTGTGTTATGGAGCTACCGAACAACACCCCGAAGAGCCACAGGGGAAACACCTTTTTCACTTGTTTTCGGTACAGAGGCCATAATCCCAATTGAGGTAGTACAACCATCAGTGCGAGTACAAGTGTTTGATGAAAGAGGAAATGACCTCGGCCTGAGAGCCAAGCTGGACCTCGTCGGTGAACACAGAGAAACAGCCGAGCTGAGAAGAAAAGCCTTTCAGCAAAGAGTGGCCGCAGCTATAAACTTGCGCGCCAGGCCGAAGGGAATAAAGAAAGGAGACCTTGTTCTCCGAAATGCTGAATTTGGCCCCCGAAGGCCATCCCACGAAGTACTTCGCGCAAAGTGGGAAGGTCCTTATCTGGTACTTGGCGAAGTGCGAAAAGGAGTTTACAAACTCGGCGATACCGAAGGCGTAGAATTAAAAAATACATGGCATTTGGATGCCTTGAAAAAATTCTATGCTTAGGATTTTGGTGGGAAAATTGTACAAGTTAGAAAAATTTCTAAGTACAAAAGTTTCTTAGGAAAATTTTTTCCTAAGTACAGAAGCTTCTTTTCACCAGAACAGTCGTCGCCGAAAGAAAACTTATTTACAAAGGTTATCAACCTTCTCTGAAGATTGGAGATTCACTTAAGAGAATTTCCCGATGGTGATTCCAAGTCTAAATAAGTCTAGCTATGATATTCCGAAGTCTCTTGAGCGAACGTGTTCAGGACAGTAAGAAATAAAAGATTTTGTGCAACAGACTTAGCCAAAAATTCATGAAAGAAAGGGTCTTTATTAAGATAGATCTACTTACAAAGAAGAAAGTTTTCCAAAAGAAGAAGTACAAAACAGAAGAAAGAGAAGGCAAAGGACCCTAAAACAAACTAAGGAATCTCGGCATCTCGAGAGCCACCAGCTTCTGCGTCCTTATCCACCGCCTTCGGTGCCGGAAGAGGGAAGGGCAGTTTAAGGTGCTCGATTTTGGACCAAGACCACCGAGGCCCCTCGAAGATGTTTATAGCCTCCAAAAAGGAGAGGTCCAGATCTGGGAACCTCAACAGAACTTGATGCCGAGCAAGGCAGAAGCCGTCTTGGAAACCAACCTTTGTCATTTCGTCGGCTTTCTCCTTCTCAACTGCTAGCTCATCACGTTCCCTCTCCAGATCAGCAACCTCCTTCTTTAGTGCCTTCATCTTCTTCTTCTTCGGCTCCTTCTTCAAAGACTCGACCTTGGCCTGGAGCTCGGCCTTCTCAGCAAGCACCTTCACCAGGAGAGCCTCAGACTCTGACTTCTCCTTTTGAAAAGCTTCGTTTGCCGAAGTCAGCTCCGCCACCTTGGAGCCAAGGTCAGAAATCTTCTGGGATGAGTCTTTCAAAAGTTCCTCTTTTTCCTTCAAGAACTCCTCCCGAACGGCAGCAACCTCCTTCTTCGCAGCTTGAGCCATCTCCGTGTTCTTGGCAACCAAGTCGGAACACATGGCCGAGACTCGGAACGCCGCTTGCCTCGCTGCCCGAACCCTGAGGAAGCCAGTGAACCCCAGCAGCTGCAAAGAAGTAAGGGCAAAGTCAGTAAGGCAAAAAATAACAAGCCAAGTACTTAGAAGAAATGAAAAAGGAGAAAACAAATGCGAAAAGTATACCTGGGCAGCATGCTCGAAAACTTTTGCAGCAAGGGACTCATCGTCCGGGCAAGCCTCGGAAATAGCCTTGAAGGAGGCCTCAGTGAGGATCACCTTTGAAATTTGGTTGGCCATTTGCAGGCCGTCGCCGGAGTACAAGTTCATGTCCTCCGTAAACGACCAGAAAGGCTCCCTCGGGATTTTCCCCCTCGGGATATGGGAAGCCCGAAGGGCCCATTTCCAGGCGTGCTTAACCATCCAACCCGAAGATGGTACCTCCTTTGCATAGAAAAACAAGAAGCTTGTCAAAGACAAATAAATCCTCAAAGTTCAAAAGATAAAGGCACCACAGCTTGTCTAAAAAACGAACCTGGCGGCACCTCGGTGACATCATCGTCAACGTCCCGGACCCCCTCGGCAGAAATTTCCTTGCCTTTTTCTTTCCGGCACTCCTCGGCAGAAGGGACTTCCACCAAGGCGTCCAGAAAAGCCGCCGAGGAAGTAGGACTCCGAGAAAGGGCGTTAGCAGCGACCTCGGGCGGCTGGGCAACACCGGCGTTAGGCTCTTCGCACACCTCCTCAGGAATTTCCGGCTGAGGGGGAGGCGCGTCTTTCTTCGCCCGTTTGGCCGAAAATGGCCCGACCCCAGACGCTTTCCGCCTTCGGGAGACGGCCTTCTTTGTTTGCTCCCCCTTCTCGGCTTGACCGAGGAAGAGCACCTTGTAGTAAGAAGCGGAGTCGTCGCCCATCTCTGAAACAGAAGGAAAACATCAGTGTGAGTCTAAGATGTGTCTATAACAAAGAAACTTTTGAGATAACTTACGCTCACAAAAGGTCTCATAAGTAACCTCCTCCCGAAGGAGTTTTACCAGCCAGGAGTCTTTCCCTACGATGGCAGGAGCCGGCATCTCAAGGTCCATCTCGTGCTCCTTCACTACCCCTAGCTCCCGAAAGACCTCCTCGATCATCAGCTTCCACATGATGGGGAAAGGGTAGAGGGAGCGTGAAGGGACCTCGGAATCCCAGTCGGAGACTGCTCGAATCCGTCTATCGAAGTCCACGAATCTAGGTGCCAACTCAGGAGTCAGTAGCATCCTCGGATCTACAACATCCGTCTCCAGCCTTCCCGAAGCCCACAAGGTCGGAACGTACGACCAGGCCTCCTTCATCTTCAGAAAAAAGAATTTTTCTTGCCACCCTCGCCAGCTGTCCTTAGTGGCGAAGGTGAACATATACTTTTTGCTCCCTGATCCTCGGGGCAGCATGAAGTAAAAGCCACCCTTCGGGATCGCGTAAAGCTTATAGTACTGCATAAAAAGAATGAAATAGGGTTCTATTTTGAAAACGCCGCACATGCAAAGAAAGGCGTTAAAATAGCAGTACGAGTTCGGGGGAAGTTGATTTACGGCAATGCCGTGAAATTGGAAAAAGTCGCAAATCACCCTCGAGGGAGGAAACCGAAGTCCGGCCTTCAGTTGGGCGCGAAAAATGGTAACCTCATTTCGGCAGTTCATAAAATTGACCACCTGAGAGCCAGGAAGTCTGGTGATGGCGTAAGAAGGAAGAAAAAACTTTTGGGTCCATCTTTCTAGTTTTTCCGAAGACGTACAGCAAGTATGATTGAGAAGAGGAAGCCAGCTCTCTAGGATGGGGGAAATAGTCATAAGAGAAGTTGGCGAAGACATTTTTGGAGAAAAAAACGGACTTCGGGAAATCTTTAAAATCAAAGGACTCTGGAAATCAAAACCCACCAAATGTTTTGCCGAAATCTGGGTTTGAAGTCGCCGTCACGAAAAGTGGTCGGAAAAAACTCCGTTAACAGCACCGTCGCAAAAAGCAGAAGAGAACGCAAAAACAGTTAAAAGGCAGGAGGGAAGCAAAAGCAGAAACAAAAGGAAATTATGACAGAATGGCGTATATATAGGCCGAGGGGGGTAGGCAAACCGGCGTCATAAGTACTCCGCGAAGGCGAAAAGTCGCCATAACTACTCTTTGCGCATAAAAAGGCCCGCCTACTGTATCTGATGCAGTCCCCGCCAATAACGAGCCTTCACATGTCAGCCATCACGCCAAAAGAAGGACACGACTTCTAACACCCCTAAACCTTGGGCGCGCCGCTCTAGACTGACACGCCTGTTCACGAGATGCGACGTTGCGCAGACCTACAAAATGAGAGAAGTAGGTTACCTCGAAGACACCAAAAGACAGGCTATGGGCGAACAGCCTACGTCTTCGAACAAAAGGTCCATCTTCAGCACAGGTACTACGCCCAAGGCCCCGAAGGGCGCCCTCCAAAAGCTGACAAGCCGAAGTTTCCACTTCGGTTTTCTGGAAGGGGGGCCTGTGATAGCCAAAGGGCTATCGCCTCTCTCACTACATACTTCTTGCCAATAGCGTGGTCGGGAAACCTGGCGTCACCCGAAGGAGGCGCTAACACTGACCTCGGAAGGAGCAAAGTCAAACGCCTCGAACTCAGGACTTCGGCTAGTATGTCAGGTATTTCAAAGATGTTGCCGGCTCCCTTAGGGGACCAAATGGATCGACTTCGGGAATAAAGAACCAGTTATTGCAAGCAGGAGAGACTCTCCCCGAAGGCGGAACCCCCGAGCCAGAGAACTCCCCGAACTATTGGCATGATTCCCGAAGAATGGCACCCGTACCAAAGGACGACCTCGCCCAAAGGACCTCAGGAGTACGGCATGAGCATTTAAGGAGCCTCTGACATGTAGCCCCCAGGCGCTACACGCCGCCTCAAACGGCGGTCTGACACGCCGACGCCGTCCGAGTCTTGTCACAACCTATCTCGGACCAAGATTCAATGAGCCTACAAATGGCTACTTGTCCCATACGCCCGAAAGTACAGAGAGCATCCGACCGAACACGTGTCGTGATCTGAACGGGCTAGGCACTCCTATAAATACCAAGAAATGAGCCCTGGCAAAGGACCCGACCCTCTCTCCCTGAGGAAAAAAAAGATAGGCAAGGCCACTTAACCCCTTAGTGCTCCTCCTCTATCTTCCTTCAGGACACTAACTTGGGCGTCGGAGGCTCCTCCCCGGAAAAACATCCCAGGGATCTCCTAATCCTCTTCTCTTCAGCATTTCAGGCACACTCCCCTGGGAAATCTGTGCTCCAGGCGTTCTCCCTCTCAGGAAGTCCCTCCCGAAGTCATAATGTCACCCGACGAAGATGCTGCTGGGCATCACCAGCGACTAACCCAATCAGTCACTTGAGTGGTGTACCCTACAAAAGAACGACTGACACTCTCTAGCATTTGAGTTTTAGTTGTTATTCTCAGTTATATTTAAGTATTTCTCTTGCTATGTTGTTCCTAATTTAATACAATTGGTAAAAAAAATGAAATAAAATATTTGTCTCCAATAAGTATATTCAAAATGAAAGATAAATAATTAAATGTTAATATCTTGTGTGAACTAGGCTTATGACATGCGCCATCCGCTTAAATTACTACAATTGCTTCAACACTACCATAGTCCTAAAAATTAACAAATCTATCACTACACTATAAGATCCTAGAAAACTGAGAACTAATTACAAAATTACAATCTGGCAATCACATCTCCCTTTAGAGTTTTGCATCATAGTGAAATCATTTTTAGAACTAGAACTGCATCTTCTTGCTCTCGTGAGTCTAGTTTCATTTTTCAAGACTGCATTAAAAATTCATTAAAAATCATTCTTTTTAATTATGTTAATTTTTGTCCAAAACTAATGCTATTTAAAAGCTAACAATCTATCTACTTAATAATTATTTAACTTATTCCAAACACAAAATGAACAATCAACATTAAATACATAAACAACCAAATTTTTTTTTAATCAGCTTCTATTTGTTCCTTTAAATAAACTAGTTGTACTTTTATTAGTTTGTTCTTTTGGATCTTTTTCATGTTCTTTTTACTAGTATTTTTTCATTTTTTCATTAGCTCCTTCTTGTTCTTTTAGAGAAGCTAGTAATTCTTTTAATAATAATTATTTGCTCTTCTATCAGTAGTTGTTTATTCTTTTATCAGTTCATAATTGTTCTTATAATAAGCTAGTTTTTCTTTTAATAGTAGTTTTTGTTCTTTTATCAATTCATGACTGCTCTTTTATTAGTAGTTGCTTATTCTTTTATCAGTTTGTGATTATTCTTTTAATGATATATGTTTGTCCTTTTATCAGTTTTTTTTGTGCTTCTAGATAAATTAATTTTCATTCTATTATTAGTAATTATTTATTCTTTTATCTATTCTTGCTTATTTTTTTAGATGAATTAATTGTTTGTTCTTTTATTAGTTCTTACTTATTCTTTTCCATACACTAGTTGTTTGTTATTTTATTTATTATTTATTTATTCTTTTACTATCACTTGTTTGTTATTTTACCAATTCTTACTTATTTTTTAGATAAGCTAGTTGTTTATTGTTTTGTTAGTTATTATTTGTTCTTTTATTAGTAGTTGTTAGCTTTTTTTATTAATTCTTATTTGTTCTTAAGATAAACTAGTTGTTCTTTCTCTTATAATAAGGATTTATTTATTCTTTTATTAATAGTTGTTTATTCTTTTAATACATGTTGTTTGTTCTTTCCTTCTTTCTTGTTTCACTACTAAAAAAACCGTAATTTCCAACTGCCAGCCGTTGGAAATATTATGTTTCCAACGGCTGGCAGTTGGAAATGGGACAGTTGGAAATCCATTCGTTGGAAGTTTTCCTTCCAACGGCCCAGGTTTTAGTAGTTGGAATTCCCAACTGTCAGCCGTTGGAAAAATAAGCAGTTGGAGAATTTCCAACGGCTCTTGGTTTTTAAAATTTTTTTTTGTTCCAATTGCCTCAGCAGTTGGAAATTTTCCATATTTTCCAATTGCTGCGGCAGTTGGAAATTTTTTATATTTTCCAACTGCTCTGGCAGTTGGAAATTTCCCCAAATTTTTCAACTGCCCAAACAGTTGGAAATGAGGCTAGGCAGTTGGAAAAAGTAGTTGAAATTGTGGCCATATTTACTTTCCGTTTCGAAATATGTTTTCATTGATTGAACTGTTCATTCGAATTGATTGTTTGCTTTAAACTTTAACCTATTATATTGTAGATAATTATATCGATTCTAGTCAAATTTTGTACTGCAATTACATAACAATATATTGTAAACGACCTAAAAACATACACAATTCAAATAACTACGTTATTATATAAATGTACTTATAAATCCACACATAAGCATTTATAGTAGAAATTACATTGTTTCATTCTCCAACTAAATGTTTGTTTGTTAATAAACACACATAGTAGCATGATATACCTGATATAATCTTAATCCGATCCCGAGTCATCATCATCATTATCATGAGGCGCGGGCAGTGGAATGCCAATTGACTTACATATGTACTCGAGCTCAATCCGTTGTCTCCTCTTCAGACGCTCTAGCATCCGCTCATAATGTGATGCTTGTTGTGCAGTTTGCTCTACTACGACTCGCTGTACTTGTTGCGTGAACTCCGGAGTCTATGTGACATCAATATGTGCTGCATGTGTAAGCGTTGGTCGTCATCGTCCAGGCACAACATGTTGTTCTAATCCAAGTCCAAAAACACAGCCTTTTTTCCTGCCCCCCGTAGCTGCACTCATAATCGCAACCTCATTTATGTCAGGTGCACCACCATTGTCATCCGCCTGCTGCGTTGCTTCCTCAATCTCAGCAGTTATTATTGCCTACATAAAGAGTAACGCTAAGTTATTAGTATGAAGATCAGAAATTAAGGATGTAATTCTATAGGATGATAATTACCGCAACTTCTTCAGTGCGCCTGTTAACGTATTCCCCGCTTTTTTCTTATGAGTTTGCTGCATCACCTTGAACAAGCCAGGGTCCCTTTTCTCCGGATCTTTTTCACGCTACATTGGAAACGTACTAACATTAATCTTTTTACAAAGTAAATAAGTTGAATTTGAATTAACAGATTATGATAATTTTACCATTCGTTCTCGGTGTTCAGTAATTGAAACCGAACCTCCTGCATATGTAGCACTACATGCACCTGTGGAGTTAGATGATTGCGATGATGAAGCTCGCATTGTCTTACCCCTTGCTGATCGCTCGTTAAACTCAGCTGTACCCCACCATTCCTCCATTTCTGCATACTGTGCGTCGGTCATAAAAGATGCCCTTGCTCGCCGTTTCTTCGGATTTTTCTCTCGGCGGATGTCCCCCAGCGTGGATCGGTAATGATTAGCCGCCATCATATGCTAGACGCGATAGACCTCATTATGGTGAGATGGATCCCACTCACATAATCCCTGTAGGTTATTATAGGTAAAAACTATATAGCGGATCAACAGTTGCCAACATGGATGATAAAGGCGAAATAGTTAGAACAAGTATCAAACCTCAAATACACACCACCACGCCTGAATATCAGCTGGGCTTGGGCTCGTCCAGTCATGATGTCCCTTGAAGTGTGTGGTGAAGCATCTAGTCACCAACCTTGTTGCTCTTGATGGAAGGAAGCTACATGAAGTGGATGTTTCACACAATACATATACTTATTTTTACTTCGACTTCAGATACTAGATGTTAAATAAACTAATTGGGTACAAACGGGTGCATTACTTACGTGTTTCCGTGAGGTATTATCCGTAAGCGAGCCTGCAGCGGGCCTTGGGATACCGCTGACTGACCATTGGAATTCCCACTATCCGGTGACACTACAGGGGTCGGAGTAGATCAACTAGCACTGCCGCGGAATGGACCAATGCTAATACCACCTATGCGAGGGTGCGGATGTGGAACAGGTGTTTGTTCTGTTGATGGCTGTGCATCTGAATGATGGGAATGCGATTGGCCTGCCTGCTCATGTCTAGCAATTGGTTCTGCTAAAACTTCTTTCATCTGCTGAAATAGGTCTTTCCCTAGGTGACGAGTATACGTCGCATCTCCTTTAGGTGGCATCTCCATTATTATAAAATCCCATACAAAAGTTAACATAACGTACATTCCAACATTGAAATAAAACCCTTATTGGATTAGGGTTTTGGTTAGGTTTTTGGTTTTAGTAGGTCTTGTTTGTAGGGTTTAGAGTTTTAGAGTTAATGGACAACAGTTTATGGGTTTAAGGGTTAATTAATAGAGTTAGTATATAACGTTACTTTTTTGTCAAACGGATTTGTAGTACATGAATTTATATTTGTTTCCATTATAGTCCTTAATTTCTGTTTGTTGGTCATTTTAACCATAAAACTCAATAACTAGGGTTTTTCCATTTGTTCTTTTGGCAACTAATTTTTTTGTTCTTTTTTTTTACTATCTACTAAAGCAAAATCTTAGAAACCATTGTTTGTTTCTTTTCTTTTTTTTTTCAATCAACCATAATCACTTTGTTTAACCTTTTTTTCTTGTTTTTTTTATTTTTTTAAAACTTTAATCACTATATAATATTTGTTTATTTTTTATATGGTTTGAGCTAATTTTGTTTAGTTAATGTTTTCATTTTTTTAAATATTTATTATTTTTAAATATACTAACTACTTTCAGATATAAATATACTACCTAAACAATTGACATAAAACTAAGTATTTCATATTTATAAATATACTAAAAAATTTCACACCTCCATTTACTACCTAAACAATTTACTTAAAACTAATTATTTTCTATTCTTAAAAATACTAACTAATTTCACACATAAATATTGTACCTCAATAATTTACATAAAACTAAGAAATTATTATTTTTAAATATACTAACTAATTTGACACATAAATGAACTACGTAAAAAATTTACTTAACACTAATTACTTACTGTTTGTAATTATACTAACTATTTTCACACATAAATATACTAACCACACAATTTACTTTAAACTAATAATTTCCTATTTTATAATTATTCGCAAAAATAATGAAAAATGTAACAAAATGGACATAAATTAAAAATTGCAATGGGTAACCTACAAAATTCACATCCAACCAGCAGCAACACCAAAAGCACACACATCACATATTTCAAACCAAATTCGGAATATGCATATTTTTTCGAAAAAAAATTTAAAAATTTTGTATTAAAGAAACTAACCTCAAATCTGGAACTTAACTTCCTCCCAATGAGTCGAAATGGCTTCAAATCTGCCAAATAAGCCAAAATCTTCAACCAATTATCAACAAAGAACATACACGAACGAAATCCGGAAAAAAAAATTGAAAAAACATCAAAATAAACCAAACTTACCAACAGATCGAGAGAAACGAGAACAGATCCACGTAGAAATAAGCTTCACAAAGGTGATTCGGCCCTTAATACAACAGATGAATGTGATGTGTGTGCTGTGAAGAGAATGGAAGAGATTGAGAGAGAGAAGACGAAGCTGGGAGAGAAGCCACGAAGAAGACGACCGAGGGGGGGTTTAATTTAAAAACACAATTTCCAACGGCTGAGGCCGTTGGAAAACCTAACCTACTCAACTCCAAAACTCACCGTTTCATTTAAACACATTCCAACGGTTCAAACCGTTGGAAAACGCATTGATGGCACCATTAATTTCCAACGGTCAAAACCGTTGGAAACCCTCACCTCAGAATTCAATGTACCATTAATTTCCAAAGGTCAAAGCCGTTGGAAACCCTCACCTCAGAATTAATGGCTCTATTAATTTCCAACGGTCAAAGCCGTTGGAAACCCTCACCTTAGAATTAATGGCTTTATTAATTTCCAACGGTCAAAGCCGTTGGAAACCCGCACCTTAGAATTCAATGCACCATTAATTTTCAACGGTCAAAGCCGTTGGAAACCTCACCTCAGAATTCAATGCATCATTAATTTCCAACAGTCAAAGCCGTTGGAAACCCTCACCTCAGAATTAATGGCTCTATTAATTTCCAATGGTCAAAGCCGTTGGAAACCCGCACCTCAGAATTCAATGCACCATTAATTTCCAACGGTCAAAGCCGTTGGAAACCCTTAACTCAGAATTCAATGCACCATTAATTTCCAACGGTCAAAGCTGTTGGAAACCCTTACCTCAGAATTAATGGCTCTATTGATTTCCAACGGTCACAGCCGTTGAAAATATTTTACACTTAAGTCTCGATATTATTTTTTTTATTTTCACTTATACTATATATTTTCCAACGGTTTTAGCCGTTGGAAATTTTATAAATATAACATATATTTATTTTCCCTAAATGTTCCAACGGCTTAGCCGGTGGAAAAGTTTCCTCTTGCCTCCAACGGTTGTGGTAGTTGGAAATTTCCAACGGTTTGGCAGTTGGAAATTAAGACAGTTGGAAATTAAGGTTTTTTTAGTAGTGTTTGTTCTCTAAAATGAAATATCAATTATTTTATGTTTCTCCATTATTTTGAAGAACTATTGTTTTCTTTTAATATTTATTCTTTTAGCATTAGTTAGATGTTCATTCTGGCCCAGTTTCATGTTCTTCAATCAATTGTTCATTTGGTTAATTTTTATGCTCATTTTGTAGCAACCACACATTCAGATGATCAAAACAGAAATTGAAGGTCTAATTAGTCGTAGGAGCAGAACCTAGATGGCATGTTTGAAGTTAAACCACAAGCACAAGAAATTCAATGCCCATGTTTCTTTATCTAATTCGTATCCGCAATTTTCAATCCGAAAATTTCAATTCTTCATATTGACTTCAACACCAAAATTCGGGAAAAAAGAAATTTTTGAATGGCATTGCCGCATATATTGATGCTGCTTCATCCCAACAACCTCCATCTGCGCTGGACATCATAATCTTTGTCTTGATACACATTGAAGTCTGAAAATAAAAATTACCTATATAATCAATTTAGGGAACGACAACCAACATCACTGGAAGAGAATAGTGGCGGCAAGGATGTAAGAAATTCGACCGCCACTGTCGTCCGCCAGCAATATTGGGCAAAAATATATACTTTTAGAATATACTTCATTTATTTTTCTAGGCATACTCAAGCTTACTTTCAGCATATCCTTCATTTTTATCCCTACCCAGGTCACTAGCTAAATATTTAATTTGGAAATTTTTCTAGGTATTTTATTTTATAACAAACCTTTTTTTTTATAATTTTCTAGAAGCCAAAAATATTGGGCAATTTCTCACAATAAAACCATGGAAAACAAATGCATTGAATAGGTTCAGAGACCAGTCAAAAGAATGCTTCCGCCAGTTGCGACATCCAATACCACATCTTGTACGATTGAGTTCTCCGTACAATTAAAACCCAGAGCCAACAATAAAAAAAATAAAAAAAGAAAAGACGGCGGGGTCCAACGTGGGCTTTGAAAAAGTATATATAGAAACAAATTATGAGAACTGCATAGCGCATACACTGTATAAAAACAAATAAAGTAGAAAAGCTGCTCAGCAAAGCTGGAGCTGATCGGCAAGGGTTCTATGGCTGAGTGGAAACGACTCTGCCAGATCAGGCTCATGATCGATTTCAGGTCTGAAGCTTCGACTTTGGTTGAAGACGGTGTCAAGAGGTGGAATGGCTCTCAGAGCTAGGGAGAGCCGGCAAAGGAGGAGTGAGATGTGGGCGTGGAAGGGAAGGGTGAGGAGCAGGAGGACATAGAGAGGGACAAAGAGAGAACGCGGCAGAAGGAGAGCGGCGAGGAGGGAAAGAACCACCAGCGCAGGGAAATGGCTGCGGAGGAGACTGAGCTTGAAGGAGGTGTTGTCATTGGCTGGCGGAGGAAGTGAGATTTCGATCCGGGTGAAGAGTAAAGCGGCCACCAGAAGAGCGCCTGTGAAGAAGAGGAAGATAAGAATTAGGCCATGAGAGGGTTGTGATTGGTCGGGAGGAGGAACTAAAGCCGTGAGTGCTGGAGGAATGGGAAGTGGCTGTAAAGGATGAAAAGAGCTGCAAGATATTGATTATGGGAGGCAAAATCACCCTCAAATCCATCTTCACAAATCGTGTTGGAGTCGGGTCGAGATTGTTGGGAGACGTAGGGGATATTCATTATACATGGCCCTTTTGGTTTTTATACCGGAAGACTTTGCATGTTGGGAAGCGTCGAATCGATTTTGTAAAATTGTAACTCTCCATCAGCTATCCTTTTTGGAGAAAAATATTTGTGAACCGTTTTACAATATCCCCCAAGAAAGGAGAATAATACTGAACTGATCCCAATGTAACCGCGTTCATTTTTTTAAATGTAACCGGTTGATAGGCAAAGAATAGAGGAGGAGAAAAAAAGATAGAGACCCAGTGAAGAGAATAGGAGAAAAGAGGAACCAAGCGGAAAAAAGTAAAGAGAATAAAAAAAAAGAGAGGAGGGGATCGTAGAGAGAGAAAGAGGAAGAAAATGTTAAAATAAAAAATGAAAGAAAGAATTATGTTAGGTGTACTATAAATTTTATTAAAATTGTATAAAATGTTATGTTATTACAGGAATTGATTGACTATAAAAAAACTATTAGCTATTGAAAAATATATTCATTTACTATATTATTTAATAAAATGTTTTTTTTGAAAAATAAAAAAGTAGTGTGAATGGTATTCAAATTTATATTTGTGCATTCTTATCAATTTATAATGCAAATTAAATTAATTACACAATAACAGTAAAACAGTAAGAAATTTAAAATTGAGCACATAATAGTATATATAGTAATTGTATAATGTTAGAATTGAGCACATAAACCTCATTCCCTAACCTAACCCAAAAGTCTTGCACCCTAACTTTAAACCCCATACCCTAATAAAAACCCTAATGCCTAAACCATTATCCTAAACCCAGAAAAACTTTAACAAGTCTAAAAAAAGATTGTGAATGCTTCTTATGAAATAAAATATCTTTTTTATTAATTTATATCATTTTAATTTATTTAAGTTAAAAAATTGACAAAAAAAATACTTACTTTGGACAAAAAATATATTAAAATTACTTTTTAGATTTCTTGAAGTGCAAATTATCAATAAGATTATAATTTGCGCAAATAATCACTTTATATAAGAATAATATACAATAATACACTAAAATTAATGCTAAACTTCCAAAACCTTAAATTAAACACTAGTAGTAACTGTAAATCTCAAACCCTAACCCAAGCCTAAACCCTATATCTCACACCTTAACCCAAAACTTTAACCCTAGGCCCTAACTGTAGATCAAATTCAAATCATAAATTCCATACACTAAACCTTAACCTGAAACCCTAATCCTCAAACCCTAATTCCTAAACCCTAAAACATAAACTTAAACCTTCAACCTAACCTTAAAATAACCCTAAACCCTAAATTGAGGACCAATTATAACCCTAGATTGAGTATTAAGCCTTAAACCTTAATCCTAAACCTCAGACCCTAACCCAAACTCAGACCGTAGATCATATATCCTAAACCTTGAAGGTAACATAAAGAGATGACCAGACCTTGAAGGTAGCTAAAAAACTTGACTGGATTACCTTGAAGGAACATAAAAAGTTACTGGTTCTTTTGGGCAAATGTAACATCTTTGGGAGTTTGGGGTCAAAGTTGACATATTCGCAAAAGCTTTGGTCAAGATGACAATCCTTATAATATTTAAGGACTTGATTGCAAACTTCATTGAAAAAGGTGGAATCATATTTTTTGTCCCTGAATCGTTACAAACTTTATTGCCAACACCCTAAAATTTCCTCTGTGCTACCCTTCACTGCCAACTTTAGTAACACCGCCATTGTCATCGATTAGCCACCACTATCCATTTCTGATGTTTAATGTCATTTTGCCAAAAAAAATAAGGAAACGGAAGAGACCTCTGCCATCGATTGGGCGATCAGCAATATGGTAGGAACAATGAAATAGTGGAGGAACTGTAAGGTTTCAGGAGCCAAACAAGCGCAACGCAATTTAACCAAAACCCTCCAAGGTCCAAGTGAAACGGGGTAAATTGGGTGTTTGAAAATTTTTATACCTAATTCGATTAAGATATTTCTCCCAACTGTAGAGTCAAATCACAAAAACCTGAACAATTGACATGTTCAAGCTCTCTATGGTATCCACATGAGCTTCTCGAGATCACCACGCTTCCATCATGTCTCGACAAATACGTTTCTCTTGCGCTCGCAGTGCTAGCTTGCGTCCTCCAAGGAATTACAAGAGAAGAGTGCAGCTGTTCTCTTTGGGAGGCGATGGCAAAAAGCTACGAATTTCTCACTAAAAATTATATTTATAGTGAGACTCAACTTCTAGCCCTAATGGGTTTCAAAGCCCTAATCTAATTAGGCTTTAATTTTAGGCTTAATAATGGCTCAACTTTTAACCCCATTACTAACACAAAATTATTATGAAATCATAACCCAAATATTTAGCCCATGCATTCTAATAATCCAAATAGCTCTACGTGTGCAACTTAATAGGCTTTTACCACGTTGGCAATGATCATAAATCACATTTATAATCATTAGCAATGAGCAGTGTCTAGCAATATATCATTACTATCCAAGTGACAAGATTGTCAATGATTCGACTAAACCTTTATGATCATTACTCATATATGCCATTGTCCCTTTGTCTAAGATATCAAGACTAGGCACGAGACATGGAATGTGTCACTATTGTATAGCCTAATCTTTGGTTTCTTGATTACCGAGTAGACTAACTTAAATTGATGACATTGATATCATATATCAACTCATCCGAGTATGGTCATGCATTTTCTAAGTCTCATTCTATCAAGGGACCTGAAGATATCACTCTCATTACATAGGAAGAACAAATCCCATCTTGATCATACAAATCTCTCTGCATGATATGTGACATACCCAATGACCTCCTTCAAATTCACTCAGTTACAAGCAACAAAGGAAAGTATCAAAGTATATGACTCACATGTAGGGAACCTTGATGACCTTAGGTCAAAGGACTACATATACCATGATCACTATAAAAATCACTTATGACACTTATATAATGATCCATGTAGCATTCTCATGGTGGGTCGGTCCAATATACAAGTTCTCCAACTTGTACCCATATGTAGACTACATATCTCATATTAGTCTCCACATATGCTAGTCGTTATGTATTATTGTAACCCGCTCCACAATAACACTAGACCAGGGACATTTGAGAATATCATTATTTTAGGGTTACAATTATATTTATTATGTTACGCAAAAACAAAACAACAAATATAATTATTGGATTAATGCCTTAATAAAATATCATGACTCAATGTGTAAAAATACAATCATCTCATGATTGAATTTTGGGCACAACACCAATAGGAACCTAGTGTTCATACTATGCAATGATGACAATGGGTGGTATCAGAATATTAAACAATGGGATTAGCCCTGGCAAACTTGAAATAATAATGATGGAAGCATATGAATTCTAGAGCATAGCGGAGGCTCTGAAACACAGTAAGCAAGAAATTCAAAACGTGACCTCGAGACCCAACAGAAAACTTTAAGGTAAAAAGTTTTTCTTGGGAAAAGATACTTCCACCCAGTTTGATGTGACCACCATCATCAAGTCAATTCAGGCCAAAATGCAGGGCACCTGACTCCCTCCATTCCAGCTTCAAGAAGGCCTATCGAAACCTTACTAGGCTTTGGCCCATTGAAGATAAACTGGAGCCACGTTACATTCGGTTCACAAGCTAAGCCTTAACTCACTAATTAGACAACCCATAGAGACCACTGCTTATGGACTGATGAGCTAATGGGTCGATTTTTAGCTATAGACAATGCACATTAAGTGAGATCCCAAAATCATGTGGTTGATCACGCAATGGGAGGAGTTTAATCCATGATGGCGACATTTTAGTGCATATAAGAGGCTCTCCAAAAGAGAGATGAGATAAGTTCTTTCTCCCTACTATAAGTTTCACTAAGTTTTCTCCTCTCTTGAGCCATTACTAACTTAAGCACTAGAGGGTCTTCCCTTGACATGCAACATTAGGTCCGCTAACCTTGTCTTCAACTACAGACCTATTCATCTCTAAGAATCTCAACCATCTCACTTGATAATTTGGATATTGATGAGAAATAACTACAAAAAATGATTAGATGGTTTAAGCTTACTAGGAAAAAAAAACAATGTTAAAAAGGGCTCACATTTAATGGGTTAAGTGTAGGTTTCTAAAAAAAGATGAGACATACTATATTGTACACGAAACTTAGGAGATTTTTTGTAATTAGCCATTTCATTATTCAAATGTTATACCATGACTCTGCAATTTTTTTTATTGCAACTAGCATCGTTAACATAAGCTAGCTACATGGTGAGGTCTAAAATTTTGGCACCAAAAAAATGAAGTCTAAGCCATTGTTGTTAAACCCACCCTAGTTTGGCCAGTTCAACCGTGACTTGGGAGGCACAGGGGGTCGATTGATACGCTCAAAACCATTCAGGTCAAAACCCAGAACGCCTGGTTGACTCTTTCACCTATTTAGCTCGGTTTTCTTAGGTAAAACTGGATTTGTGTGGGCCTGACACTTGTTTTTTTTCTTTTTACCATGCAGGCTTGGCAACTCTACTGGGTCAATTGTTCTAGGTTGGTCCTTTATTATGACTACATTGATACTTTTATTCATGCTTGGTTTTGGAATATTAAAGATTTTAACTTTGAATTTTAATGATTGACTATACACATATTGAAATTAAATGTTATTTTATTATAAAATATAAAATAGTAAACTTTGATTATATGATTTACATACAAAAAACATGAAAGTTTGCTATATTTCGGATAGTGGCAACATGACATACTTGGTGGGGTGTGAGGATGCTTTTGTGTGAAGTTTGATGTGTGTTACAATTGGCTCATCCGATTGAAGCAGTGAAATTGATTGACTAATCACCCGGCCACCACTCCATGTTACAGTTCAAGCCAAGAATGATAACAGTGGTCTTAGACAAGGGGCTGACAGACACCATTGTTCTTACCTTGTCTCTCACACCTTCGCCCGTATACTATCCAACATGTTCATCTCTTTTTCTATGCAAGCCATGAAATGCTTTAGTTATTGATCTATAGGAGTGGCAAAAACCTTTTTATCAATTTTGGACTATGTGTTATAAATAATGTTATTTTTATTTAATTTGGGACTATATGTTATAACTAAATCCTTATCTTTTGGTATAAAATGGAATAATATCAATTTTTCATAGTTTTTCAAGTTTTATTTTTTGCTCAATTACCATGCATTTATTCTAATAAAAAAGAATTAAATTATAAAAATTGGATTAACTGAATTATAATTTAGATGGTTCGGATAAAAATAAAAATAAAAACAAAATTATAGTTTGTATTACTCAATTCAGTTTTAGTATGTAATTCAAAATGGTTTGGATTAAATTTATAAAAATTAAAAATAAATTGGATTGTTTTATTCAAACTGATCCAAATGAATGTTCATATATCCTGCATTAAAAAGTATAGAAGAATAGGAACAGCTTCTGAGTTAAAATTTTTTTGTTATGAAACTGAAAGCTACTGAGATTTTATCTGCGTTAAGTTACGCTTTTTTTTTTTTTTTAACAAGTCAAAGACCATGGCCCACTCAACTTCAACAAAGCTTCATATTGTTTGTCTATTTACAAGCATTGGCCCTCTGTACTTTAGCTAGCTATTGTAATTAACTCTGCTTTGTCCATATTCGCCTTTCTCTGTGGACTCTTTTTGTAACACATATCTGTGGACTTGGAGAGAAGACTGATGTCCTTGGTCACTGTTGACACCCAATTTTTTCCGGACACTGACTTTTGTCTAAGTTTTAGGTTAGGAAAATTAGTTTAGGAGCATTTTGATTTTTACAGGAGGCAGTTTGGTCTTTTTAGGTAATTGTTGATTTTTGGAGTTTAAAGTGTTCATCTAGAGTAGAAATAGGAGTTAATTTAGTTTAGGTACTAATTTGGAGTCCTAAAAGTCTTGTAGGGTCAATTTGGGTAAAAAGAAAAAGTTAGGGAGGAAACTGGGGATTTTTAGAAAGTTTTGAGCAAAATTCAAAGGTTTGGGGCGAATCTGTCAATTTTAGAGAGTCTGTGCCAAATCTGGCGATTTTATGAAATTTCAGAAAAAATCTGGGGTTTTTGCAAAGTTTTGGGCTAATCTGACAATTCCTGGAAGTTTTGGGTCAAATTGAAATTCGCACAGAATTTAGCGTCAGATCAGCAGATTGAGAGTTTTATTGGACTGAAACTAGCATTTTTACCAGATTATATCCTAATTGACTAAACTTCTTCAAATTTGATTTGGATGAAGTTTAAACTCTAAAAACAGTGTTAATCACGTTTTAAACCCTCACTAGTATAAATATGGGTCCAGATTTCGAGAGAAAAGAGAAAAAAACGAAACCTTAAAGCTTGGTTCGAAAAAAAGAGAAGACTGCACTCTGCAGCCCCTGATTCTTCGCTACTTCTCTCCCAGAAACCCTAGCTTCTTCCTTGAGCCGCCGCCACCCCTGGTTTTCCCATCTTCGCCGCCCGACACCTCCAGTTTGCTCTCGCCGTTCTCTCTTCCTCCTCCACCGCCTTTCTCTCTTCTCCCTCCGCCGTCGTTCTCTCAGCCCTCGCCGTCGCCGCTCCAGCTTCGCCTTCCTTTCAGTCGCCCGCCAGCCGCCCCAGCTCTCTCTCTCGGCGCGTCGCCTCCTAGACGCCGCTCGTCCTCCCTGTTGCTTTCCACCTCCAAACGCTGTCCGTGCCCAAGCGCTCCCCTGCTTCCGCCGTCTTCGTCCACGGACTCGTCCCCCAAGCTCCGCCGCTCCTCCATCGTCGACGAAAACGGAGAATCAGAGAGAGATCCGGCCAGAGACCCGCGACCTGACCCGTTTTTCATCCGGTTTCTGACCCAGTCAACTCTTTTCCGGTAAAACCTCAATTTAGTCATCTAACTTCTTATTTCGTTCCTATGAGTCACTAACTCCCTCTTTTGTTGCAGATCTGTCACTGACAGCCACCTTATTTCTTTGTTTGTTCGGCCCTCCATTAAATTTAGCCATTAAACCCACATAGGAATATGACCTAGAATGTCTGTTTATTAATATATTTATCTTTTTTATTTTTTTTAATTTTTTTGGCATTATGCGATTTTCTTTATCTACTTAAGGCCTACAAAGCATCCATAGTTTAATAACACGTAGCAAATTTTTAAGGATTTATTCTTGATGATTTGATAAAATACCGAGACGGATTATTCGTTCGAATCCGATTGGTATGATAAGATTCACAGTTTTGAACAAGATGTTCATTTCAAATTCTTGATGAATTTGATAAAGTTCCGAGATTTCTAGGACATCTAATATTCCATATCTGGTTGGTCTGATAAGATTCACGGTTTGGAATTAAACGAATTAAAATTTATTAAAATATTTTTTCAATCGAAGATTAGGTTAGAGGCAAAGATTTAAGAAAAGATAAAACTGAACCCTATATTACCAATTTTCGGACGCTTTGATGAGTTTTAGCGTAACCGACTCACGATCTTAGAATCTCTCGCAGACCATAACAGGTATTCAATCAACCTAGATAAACTGATTGGTGGCGACTCCTAAAAATCACGTTGCTACAGTCACGAAAGCACGAATCCATCTTGTTCTGGAATTTCGTAATACTTCAGAAGAAGCCAAAAATATCGGCCAATTTCTCACAATAAAACCATGGAAAACAAAAGCATGAAATAGGTTCAGAGACGAAAAGAAAACTTTCGCCAGCTACCACATCCAACGATTACAAATCCACCGTATCTTATTTATTGAGTTCTCCATATACAACTAAAAACAAGGGCCAACAATAATAAAAAAATATAAAAGATAAAGAGTGGAGGTCAAGCTCTGATCGATTCTGTAGACTGATAGCAACTGTACTGCCTGCTGGGGCATTTGTGGTAGCGAAAACCAGATCATGATTTAAAACATGTGATAAATACAATTCATCACCTAAGATTTATGTAAAATAACACTTTACTCCTCTTCTTTCAAAAATATACAATTTACTTCTAATCTTTTTAGTATAATTTAATAATAATTTCCAAAACTTTAATTTAGAATATACAGTACTCATCATTAAGTAATTTCAATTTATATAGTATCTTTTACAGTTAATTGATATATAAAAAATATTATTTTTCATTTACAGAAAGAAAAACTAATAACTTAAAATGTCAATTAGCTATAAAAAAAATACTATATAAATCAAAATTATCAAAAAATGGCTACTGTAATATTTAAATTAAGAGTCAATTAATTTTAACTTAAGTCAGCTTAATATAAAATGACTTAGTTTTATGTTTACATCTTTTATATCTGAAACCAATTTCATTTGAAATTTAATATTATTTAGGTAAAATAATATGAAGAATTATTATGATACTATTCATTTTTCATGAATTTTCATTTTTTATACATTAAAAAAGAAAAATTCATAGAATTTTAATATCATGATAAAAGTTTTATTTCAAATGAATTATTACACCTACATAATATATTAGTTTTCAAATGAAATTGATTTCAAATAAAAAATAAAAAAATAAAAATAAGTGATTTTAGATTAAGTTGACTTAATATAAATTGGCAATAAGATTTAAAAATTTGCTATCATACTATATTAAAAAGACATGAGCAAAGTATATATTTTTTAAACAGAAGGGCCAAAGCATTTATTAAAATTGATATTTTATCAATATTTGAATTAAAAAAAATAGGAATCAATTTTGAACAAGTTTTAAATTGATCGAGTTTTAGCTATTCAGTTAAACCAAAGGAAAAAAATTAAAACCAACCGAATCGAACTGAGTAATAAATAAATTAATCCGAATAATAAGTAAATCAATTTTTTTTATTTGAATTGTATATCAAGTTCAAATTTTTACTCAAATTTTGGCTTGATAATAATTTGAAAGAGCCAAAAACAAACTCTAAATTGAGTCAAACTCAAGCAGCCAATGAGCAGTTCCTTCATTTTCACCCTCGCTCCACTCGCTAGAATATTTAATTTGAAAACTTTTCTAGGTATTTTATTTTATATCATTTTTTTTTTTTGACAATTTTCATCTTGCTCTCGAATGTTGTAATACTTGAGAAGAAGACAAAAATATTGGCCAATTTCTTAAATAAAACCATGGAAAACAAAAGCATGAAACAGGTTAAGAGACCAAAATGAACGTTTTTGCCACATCCAATAACTACAAATGGACCACATCTTATTAGGTTATCCGTACAACTAAAAGCCAGGGCCAACAATAAAAAAGAAAAATAAAAGAGCATAGCTGCTCTTTGGTACTAAAAGCCAGGACCACATCCGAGAATTTTGAAAGTTTTTAAATATTAAGTACTAAATTGGTTATTGTTTAAAAAATTAGGACCAAATGCGAAGTTTTTTCCCAAAAAACTGGTGAAGAATCTTGAAATGTTAAATAACACCAATAGTCCTAAATCTTTAGTTTTCATTGTAAGTTTATCCTTAACCTCTCAACTATTTCATATTTGTCCCAAACCATTGCCTATCATTGCAAGTTCGCCATTTGACCAACAGTTAATGTTGTTAAGGACAGAATTGAGACAAACATACAACAGTTGAGAATTTATAGATGAATTTACAATAAAAATAAATAAATATTTTAAATAGCAATTTAAATAATTTTTTCTAAATAATTATTTAAATAATTCTTTTTCTCCTAGGTTTTGCCGTCACTAGTCTTGCCTCCGCGTAGGCCCCTGAGCCTAAAAACCAGCTTTTGCCACTGCTCAGGAAAGTCGGAGCTGGTCTGTTCTATGGCTGAGTGGAATCGACCATGCCAAGATCCTGCTCATGATCGATTTCAGGTTTCGAGCGTTGCCTTCGGTTGAAGACGATGTCAAGAGGTGGAACGGCTCTTAGAGCTAGGGAGAGCCGGTGGAGGAGGAGTGAGATGTGGGGGTGGAAGGGAAGGGTGAGCAGAATGAGGAGATAGAGCGGGAGAAAGAGAGAAGGTGGCACAAGGAGAGCGGCGAGGAGGGAGAGAGCCACCAAGGCGGAGAAATGGCCGGGGAGGAGACTGAGCCTGAAGCAAGTGTTCTGGGCTGGGGCTGGGGGTGAGATTTCGATGCGGGTGAAAAGTAAAGCGGCCACCAGAAGGGCAGCTATGAAGAAGAGGAAGATAAGAATCAGGCCATGAGAGGCAGGTCGTGATTCCCCAGGAGGTGCAAGAGCAGTTAGTACCGGAGGAATACGAGTGGGTGTAGAAGATGAAACGAGCTGCAAGATGTTGATTATTGGAAGCAAAATCACCCTCAAATCCATCTTCACAATTGGTGTTGGGGCCAGAAAGCTGTTTCGTTCGATTTCTTTGTTACGGATGCTGGTTGGATCAGAACAAACTAGATCATTTTTATAGCTGGTCCGTGGTTTCGAATTCGATATCGAACTCTTCCTTGACTGTATCGGTGCCCTAGCTCTTCTCAGCGTTCAGTCCGTGTATATATATTTCCACTGCCGTTCAGTTTGAATCTTCCTTAATATCGTCTTTTGTCTTTTTGTGTGCTATTTGCCTTTCCTACCAATCCATAATTTGTTTTATTTAGTAACTCGTTCCGATTACCAGCAAAAATGGCATGTTATAAACCAATAACTTTAGATATTAAAGAATAATAGAGACATATAATATAACTAATAAAAGGCTACATATCCATGTGAAACTAAATGAAAGAAGAAAAATCGGATCGAGCATAAACATATCAAGTAAACTAGGATAATCCTGAAGAAATGACACATATGTAACTAGAAAAAAAGACATGATAAAAAACAAGCTAAATTAAAAAAATAATATACAATTATTTTGATCTATTATTCCTAGGCAAATGGACAAATAAATCACTAATATTTTAGCCTCAGCGTATATCAATCATCATTCTTTTTTTACAGTTAAATCGCCTACTAATATTCACGATTGGGTAAAATCTAATAACTATCGTTTTAAAAATTGGGAAAATTAGCTACTTGCGCAACTTACAGAGAGAATATTTTGTTTCCTCTAGAATATTCTATTTTGTTAATGCCACATAATTACTATCCTTCTAGGTAAATTACAACATCTGTTCTGGAACTATTTAACTCATGTGCATACACCCCTAGACTAGAAATTATGCATGAAAAACCATCTTCTCCTAAACTGTCACTTTCCTTCCCTCTATTCTCTCTGGGTTCTCTAATTCTCCTTCCCTCTTTCCCCCACCAAGGCGAGATCCAGGCACTGGAAGCACTAGCTAAGCATTGGATTTCATCGAAAGATTTGAAACTGTTGGATTTGTTCCATTCATTGCTCATATTTATTTGATTTTGATAATTACAAAACATATTTATTTAATGTGTTTCAAAGCTCTACCTAAAGATTTATACATTAATCTCTTGTTGATAAAGTTTTGATCTTTGAAAGGAAAATTATTTCTTAAGTATATTTGAAGTATTTATGGTGATTCAAGCATTGCTTGTGAAGGAAGAAATATTTTTTTTGAAAAATTCATTGAGGTTTGAAAGTTTGGAAGTGAGAAAAATCTAAAGCTACAGTTTCGACAAGGTGAAAATATTTCAACGCGTTGAAATGGGAGTATTTTTTCGAACCCGAGAGTATTTTGGTTCTAGAACAGAAAAACATTCACTTAAAATTTTTTCAACTGGGTGAAATTGGACCTAAGAGCATTTTGGTTCTGGAACAAGAAAACACTCGAGTAAAAAATTTCCAACCAGGTGAAACGTGATTCCAAACCTGCACATGATTTTTCAGTTTGAAAAATCTTCTTAAAATCATGCCACATTAGATTGCCACATGGACCAGGTGCTGACATGCAATTAATGAGCAATATAGCAGTTAGAGTTCAAACCTGGGGTTTTTTTATGAGACCGAATTTTTAACCAAGTGAAAAATTTTCACCAGGATGAAACTAAACGACAGAAGTTAAAACCTGTCAAATTTGACAGCAACAGTCACCTGTTTTCTTGGAAACTTTTCTAACCTTCCCAACGGTTCTTCAACGTATCTTTGGCCCCCAAATGAGTATAAATATATGGAGAAACACATTGGAAGCAACTATTAGCCATAAGATCAAGAATTCATCATCAAATCCAAGAGAAAAAAGCTTATCTTGAGAAATTTATTGTTGTGGTTGTGCTTTTACTTGTATATCTAGCAAGAGTGTTATTGTGTGAGCTTGTGAGTTTGTAAACATTTTAAGTCTTAGAATCTCTTCAATGTGGAGTGGTTTCTAGTGAGCCTTGAAGAAAATTAAAGATTTGTTAGGTGTGAACCTTGAAGAAAATATCATTGTAAGTTTAATCAAAATATAGTGAAGGAAATCTCAAGTGGGCAAGCTTGAAGAGAGGACGTAGACTCCGGTTGGTGGAGTTGAACCTCTATAAATCCCGATGCACTCTTTTCTTTATCCTCATTTATTTACTTGCTTTATTTGAACTTAACATTACTTGGTTTGTTCTTAATTTTTGGTTGAGTGAATTTAGTTGTAAAATTTGATTTTGTTAAAATTTTTAAAACAATCAATTGACCCCCCCTTGGTTGCACTTGGGCCAATAGAAACTATGCCCACACTTTGACCGGACCTCTTCCCTAAAAAGGGCCTGCAGGCCCAATTTGTCATTAGCGATGACATTGATCAGTGCCGGAGGAAGATGGAAAAGTCGTTCCACACCATAGAACTTCAACTTAGTGAGCCCAAGTTCTTCAACGCCACATTGTAGAACTTCGTTGCCAGAGACGAAGAAGAAAGGGTAGGCGAAGGACTAGAGAAAGATCTCCTCAAGGTGATGGATGACGTTGATGGAGATGGTGGGGAAGAGCAAGATGGCGAGCTAGCGGTCGAGCATGGAGTAGCCAGAATCATCATTCTCAGGATCAGTGGCAGTAGGGTCATTACTAGTGAGGGAGCAGGTGAGGAAATTGAAAATGTAGCATTAAAGAGGGAAAAACTTGAAATTGGGTAAAGTTTGGGTGGTATTTGTAGTGTTAGACAAAAGTTTGGGAATAAAGTTAGGCGTTTTTCCTTTTTTCTTGTACACAAGTTTGTCACGTATATAGTCAGGTATGTCATCACATCATCAATATTTGTCACATTATCATACACCTGGACAAACATTATAATAGTGGCTAATATCAACTTAATCACAAATGTTAGTGGGCGATTTAACTATAAAAAAAGAACAATGGGTGATATACGCTGAAGTAAAAAAGATCAATGATTTATTTGCCCTTTTACCGTTATTTGTAAACGTCTTATCATCGAAGTGTTACCCATTTTCCGCACTCTGTTAGATCACAATTTTTCTTGTAGCCAACAATTCCGAAAATGGACCACCCAAATTTATCCGTTAATTGTAAAATGTTAGATGAACTAGATAGTACTCCTATTGAGGGTGGTAAAAGAATTATGTGGTAGATGAAGAAAACGGTAAAATTGATTAAGGATAATCAGGTGGAGTAATGGTGAAAAATCAATTAATTAGGCTTAAATTGGTATCTATACCTGGCCGGATGCACAAAAAACAAAGCAGAAGAAACAATGGGGAAGGAAGAAGACGTTGCGGCTAGGTTAAGAAAGAAAGGTATGGTTTGTCTAATTGCAAAACATTTGTAGTGTTTAATTAGAAAATAATCATACTATCATTAAGGATTTTTTATATATATTTTTAAGAAATTTTAATCAATTTCTTATATCCTATTTTCATATTTAATAAATTATTTTACCATATTACTTTTCAAACTATAATTTCAATATTTTTTTCATTTTTCTTAATTTACGTGTAAGAGGTGAATGATAAAAATAAAAACAATGCAATTTTTTTTCTTTTTAATAAAAACAATACACAATTTTTTATAAATTTTTGTGTCAAATCTAAATTTTTTATAAAAATGGAACGGAAGACTATTATTTTTTACAAGCGTAAAGTAAATAAATGTTCTCGCGTCTCCACAGCTAGAAATACAAAACAATGAAGAATAAAATATTTACATCTTATTATTATTATTATTATTGACCCGGGTAAAAATAGTATACGAGTGCTAGCTACCTTCATATCATATAGATATTCATATAACACGTTTTATGAGTAAAACTGACTGTGGGTCATCTTCATTAATATTTTTGTCCTAACTTAGTCACATAATTATATTTTGTCCTATCGAAATCCATTAACTTATATTTTGTGTACTGTTTAAGTTCTTTTTGTCAGTTGAGTTGTTAATTTTTACGGGGTCTTGATAAAAAACAACAATTTCAGTCCCTAGATCAGCCTACTCCTAACACCTTACACTTTATTTATCCTATTTCTAATGTTCTATAAGTTATAGATTTAACACATCAACAACTTCTCTCCTCAAACACGAATTAGAAGAAAAACAAAGTAAAAAAATGAGTCAAATCTATGATTCCCCACGGCGAGGAATTAAAGCAGTGAGCACTGGAAGGAATGGGAGTGGGTGTAGAGGACGGAAGATATTGATTATTATGGGAGGCAAAATCACCCTCAACTCCATCTTCACAATTTGTGTTTGTGGTGAGGAGCTGTTTCTTTCGATTCTTTATTTGTTATGAGAGCTGGTAGGTTTATACAATCAGTACTCTATCTTATTAAACATGGACTCCTCCAACGAATTATCCTAATAAGGTCTTAAAGATGTCCCCCCGTGTGCTGCCTGTGCGTTCGACACTAAGGCATAACGCAGAGGTGAATCCACTTGGTTGCAATGGAGGGTCCATCAAGGGCGGAGCTAGAAAAAATTGTCAGTGGGGGCAATGATTATTTTTTTATAATATATAAATGTAAATTTTAAAATTTATGGGTCAAATTATAAATTTTATTAAAGATATAATACTAAATGTATAATTTTTCTAAAATTCAGTGGGGGCAATTGCCCTCTCTCACCTGAACATGGCTCCGCCACTGGGGTCCATATAAAAAAAATTAATAAGGATATATATTTTAATACTTGGACCTTTTTTAATTTTTATTGGACCCCTATCCTTCATAATATATCCTACAACAAGAAAAAAAAATTAAAAAGTGGTTCCTTTCTAACAAAAAAAGACGAGTCATGGACCACCCCCTTTAGTCTTCCAACAAAATTTTATTCGTCAAAGCCCTTATTCAACCACTAAAGTTTCATGTTCTTTGCAGTTAGATACTAAACTTCTTGTCTCATATGCATATATCAAACATATGAAATACTTCAAGGAAAGTTTTAGCAAAACACAAAGTTAAGGGGTCAAGTTGTAACAATATATGCATTTAGGAGTTAAAAGGGAACTTATGCCTTTTTCCATTCAACAGGGTCTTCACCAAATCACCCTCCCCAATTGATTTTTCGCGTCTGAAACACCAAGGCCAAGCAAGCAGCAGAAACAAACAAACAAGTACTTGCTTTTGTCAGATTTTTTTCCTTCTAAGAAAATGTCACTTTTACTTTTATCTGTTTATATTACTATTTTTTTTTTCATTCTTTCACACATGCTTGATCCTCGCCTGATCCCTCCCCGTCCGGTGGCAGTCCTATAACGTTGTCAGTCTTGTCGCCAAGTCCACAGTCCACACAAGATTTAATGTAGGGCCTTCTGTGTCTTAAAGTTGTAGTTAGACTTCTTTGTCTCAGTTGGTTTTGATTTAGATGTTATATATCATGTCAAATTTCTTCATTACACCCCTACATTTTTTTACCAAACTCAACCAAAGTTATGTAAATGTAAAATACTCATTTTTCTGTTAGTTTATATATGAAGTAAACGTGGTTGGTTGTAATTAGCCCTAAATAAAATGTAAGACTTTCTTCTTTACTGAGCACATAAAATATGCGAATCTCGGGAAAAGAAGAACAATTACAAATATGGGTGTGATATTTAGTCTATGAATCTTTTGCACCATAATTATTTTTATGGAAATAGGTAATTTTGTAAAAATGTGAGTAAAATTTAAATTCTCATTGTTGTTATTTGTATGGAATTTAATTTTGTAAGAATTTGAGTAAAATTTATAAGGGTGATGTATATGTTTTACTAGTATTTGTTATTATTGGTAAAACTTAAAAATTATAAGTTAGTAATTTCATAAAAAAACAGTAAAATTTAAAAACTTTGTGTATTTACGACTTATTATTATTTATTATTTTTATGAAAGAGCAATTTCATAATATTGAGAGTAAAAAATAAAAGGTTTGTGTACTTATTAGTTATTACTCATTATTACTATTTGTAAGGAAGTGAATAATTTCATAAGAATGTGAGTAAAAATTAAATGGTTTATACATTTATTATACTCATTATTACTATTTTTATGCAAGTGAGTAACTTCGTAAGAATTAGAGTACCAAAAGTTAAAAGTTTTCTGTATTTAATCCTTGTTAATGTTATTCTTAAGTGTGTTATTTCATAGAGAGAGAGAGAGAGAGAGAGAGAGAGAGAGGGAGTAAGAACTAAAAAAAAGTAAGACCAAATTCGTTTGGAATTAAAAATGACTTAAGCAATTTGTCTGTTTCCTACTATTGCAATGTGGGGTCTAATTTACTTTGGTAAAAACCTAATAGTTGATGAAAATTACAGTATATGCCATTGGTCAAATTTAGAAACTCACTTCACCCTTATTCACGTGCAAATCTAGTTGGCCTGTCTGATGCTTCTCTCTCTCCCCTGCCTCTAAATCCTGGTTTGTGGAGGCGATCCCACAAATCTGGAATTCCTTCGCCTAAACCTACCGCTATGCATGAGTTCGTCCAAGTTGAAGAGGAAGGGACCTGCTGCTGCCTTGCGTCACGTTGTCCTGCCAGCCGGATCCGCGTGTATTTTGCTCCACCGGCACCATTTCTTGGCTCACTGACTGTTAATTGCTTCATAACTCTATTTGGGTTTTCTTCTTTCATAATGTAGCTCAAATGCTAGATTTCCTTCTTAATTAGGATGTGGGTTCTGTCATATTTGTGTTGCCCATTAGGAGTTGCGCTCAAGTACGCGTATGGAAGCTCTATTTCCTGCATAGATTTGTCACATACCCGGTAGGTTTTGTAATATCTACTTTAAAACCAGTAGGTGTCGGCCACTAATTGCTCATAATTTTGGTGCCCATGAAACGTTTTGAATTTGTTTAGTTACTTCCCACCTATCTATGTCGAATAATAGTCAATACATCAACAACTTCGTACATGTTTGGGTTGAGCTATTATTGTTTGATTGTTACTATTGTTGTAGTTATCTACCATACATAGATGGGTGTAGGTTTGCCTTATTTCGGATCTGACTTCTCGGTTTTGTTTGTGAGATTCTCGGTTGTTCTGTCATTTGCCTACAGTAAATATCGTTCCAAGACTCATACTCACGCTTTGCTCTCTACTAGTAAACTGTTGCTTTATCTTTGTTCACTGCTTCCTCGCGTTCAAGTTCCCCGTCTTTTTTGTTTATCTGCTATATTGTGCATAAATGGTCATAAACAATTGAAGTGTTATTGCTTATTATGATGTTGGGCAGCGGATTGATTATTCATGATTTTTGAAATGTTGTTCATATTTCTCTGTGATATGGTATCTCTGTAGTGTTTAATATTTTTTAGATGGCCCACCAAGTTTGGATACCATATCTGCTCGTGTTCCCGGGTGTATGTCTCCCTCGAACACGCCCCCTCGTGCTGATTGGGACAGTCGATCCACCCGGCTGGTTTACTGGATTGCTGCATGTGTCGTTAAAGAAGGGTTTTTTGATGGCCATAACACAAAATCAGGTTGGAAAAAAAATCATGACGGAATTGGATGAGGTCACTAGCCGGCGTTGGACTAAGAAACAGCTCTCCAACAAATGGCAGCAGCTTCACAAGCACTACCGCATTTGGAAATCTACCGCTGAGTCAGCGACAGGTATTGGATGGGATCCTATTGCCGGCATGGTTACGGTGGATCCCGATTGGTGGGAGGTTGGCATTTCGGTAATGTGGTCATGTCCTGTGTACTCTACACCCCAAATTTCAATGTAGTTGTATTCAAACACCCGGTTATGGCTATTGGCTTTTGTATTTTTATGTTTGTTTGACTATGTGAGCATACTCTTTGTTAATGTCATACAGTGATAACCGGAGTTGAAGATGTTACGGGAAGGATTCATACCTTCTTGGGATAACCCCCGCACTATGTTCGGTGAATGTCGTGATTACTTAGATCATGGCCTTTCTTCACAGCCTCCTTTGGCTAGCCATTTTCGTCAGTCTACCCTGCACAGTCCTTCTGACAGCGGGATACCGACATCAGAGCATACCGGTCCATCCCTCCGAGTAGTACGTGTGGTACAGCATGCAGCACAACATATTCAAGACGACCCTAGCCACACCAGAGACACCTAGACTACACCACCTACCCCGGGCCATGTTGATCCTATGGTTCCTCGCGTTGAGTAGGACACTCTATTGCCACCAAGGATTCTTCCAGCAATGGTTGGATATGCATTGAACAGGGCAAGTGGCTCTAGTGGCAGCAAGCGGCACAAGTCAAGGTCGAGGGCAATTGATCTGGACGTTTAACAAGAGGTGTTGTCAATCCTTAAGCATGACAAAGTGGATTTGGATGAGATGTCAGCCACTTCTGCTGCTCGACAAAAGGATAGTAGTACTGCAGCTGTGCTGCAGATGATCCAATAGCTTCCCGATTTTAAAGAGGGTAGCTCAGACTGGCTTGCTTCCAGTTATTTGATAGGGCAGACTTAGAGGCTTTGTGACAGTCTTGTTTATGGATGCACCACTTCAGAGACATGTGTGCACATGCTCTAGACGCACCTCGATCGTGCTTGGAAGTCCAGCTTTTTAGATGGACTGTGAGACCATGTTTGCTAGAAGAAAGCTTCCCAGTTTGATTATTTGGCAGCATTGAATTGATGGTTGTTTGATTGTTAGAGGTTTGAGTTAGCTATGTTTAATGTTTATTTGATGGTTTGATGCTGTCACCTATGTTTTATGTTTACTTGCTGGATGATTCTTTCATGTGTTCATTGTATGGTGACATGTGCATCATTCTATGCTTGTGTGTGCTTTGCACAATGGTTGCTTTGACTAACAATTAGAAACATATATGAAGTTGACCAGTGATGTTATGTTATGTCATGAATTATTTCATGTGGTACTGGTTGGATGTTGCAGATGGATGATGACCTATCTCACCTTGCTGATGAAGATTTTCCTTGGGTTGATCCCTTTTCAATTTCAGGGAGTTCGACCCCTCGCACTTTCAGACCTGTTGATAATTAATTTCTCCTCCATGAAAGGCGTTGTCACCATTTTATGATGATGACTGCGGCAATTGTGTTATTGTTTGGATGGATATTATTGGTAGAGTTCCCATGACTAATTAGGCAGCAACCCCTATAGACAGGTACCCAATATTTATATCATGTTATGTCCAACCGTAATGTGATTAGACGTCAATTTCGCATGTCGGTGGAACGCTTCTGGTCTTTATTGGATGACCTAAAAAACTATCATGGACTACGTGACTTGTCACAAATTGCCGCATATAAGGGTTTGGCCATGTTCCTTACCATTTGTGTGCATGGCTTCAAATATGAAAAGTTCCACCAAGTGTTCAAACATTCACCTGACACTATTTCCCGAAGGTTTCAGCGTGTTATGGCAGCGGTTCTTTCCATAGGTGTGGTAATTATTGCCCCGATGGATCTAGCTTACTCAACTCCAAAGCCTAAAGTAGTCAATAAGTGGAGAGGTGCATTCCATAGAGCAAGTGGGGCAATTGATGGGTCACATGTTTTTGGAATATACAGTCGAGCTGATCAACAACCATACCATGGTCATTCTGACCATAATAGTCAAAATGTTCTAGTCGCATGTAACTTTAACATGCAGTTCATGCACATTTACGCTGGAACTCCGAGTGTGGTACACGATTGCCAAGTGCTAAGGGATGCATGAAACATGCCTGGTTCCCGATTTTCAAACCCGCTTTGATGGTATTTATAATACACAAAAATCATATGTCAAATATTGCCATTACAATGTTAGTGCATCTATTTTAACAATGTCACGCATATGTCCAGGATACTATTATCTAGTTGATTCCGAGTATGCAAATATGGAAGGATTTTTGGCTCTATATAATGGTATCAATTATCATTAAAATGATTTTGGAGGGAGACATCCAAAAGGAACACAAGAGCAGTTCAATTATACGAACACGAGTATGCAGAATGTTGTTGAATGGATCATAGGAAACGTTAAGATGAAATGGTCAATTTTACATGAGATAAATCGGTTCAACCCCCAAAATTCAAAAAAGAAAACAAATTACAAGTTGCGCATGGTATAATTATGTCCGTACTCATGACATCTATGACCCAGACATCAAGGTCGCACAACTCGGAGCCATACACCAGACTAACAACTGACCCACTTATAAAGGTGTTGGATGTATAGGCAATATATTAGGAGGCACGAACCATGGCCCGAACACGTGACAAGATAACAACTTCTATAGCATCATTCTTCCAATGTGAGGGTCACGGAACAAAGCACCACAATGTTAGCTAGGGCCAATTACCCTGACCAAGGATATCCCACCAACAGATGGGAGGGGTTAGAAAATATTTGCATCCACTTGTTTACATGTCTATTCTCATATGCTCAATAATTTTGTTGTGAGTGGGAGATGAGGCTGAAATATTTTCAATATCAATGTCAGTCCAAGCTGAATTAATAATATCTTCAAAAAATTTGGAGATATATATGTTTTAATACTTTGTTGGGGAAATTTTTTGCCATATCTCACAAGAAATATTAAATTTTTTTTGTGGTGAAATATTATTAAAACAATGTGTTAAATTATATTAAATAATTTATTAAAAATAATATATCAAATATTATATTAAAATATATCTTAAATAATATATTAAAATTATATTTCATTGTATGCTAAATAACATCTTGAAATAATATATTAAAAACTATCATCAAATTTTATTAAATTACATTAATATAACAAAATTATATTTTTTTTATGTAATATATATTTTGAAATATGTTTAAATATTTTTTTGGTAAAATACTTTGGTCAGTTGGTGATGTGTTCCGTCTGGCTCTTCTTCTAGTGCCCCAAATGAGGAACAGCAATAATGCTACCAACCGAACAAATTGTGAAAAGGGGAGATTGGCAAGACAGATTCGTTTGTTATTAAAGCGAGAAAATCACAGTTATTAAAATCACGTTTTAAGTCATAAAAACGTATGTTTTTACGACTTTAGAGGTGGAAGACATTTTGAAACGCAATAGAAACGTAACTCTGAAGCTGATTTTGACAACCTTATATAAAGCAGCACACGTTCTAAATAAGTCAGCTGGATTGACCAATGGCAACTTTGATAATTTTTGTGAACTTGTCATACCAATAGTCCAGTAAGTGGGACCGAAGTGGCAGCAAGTTGGGAAAAGACGACTGGCGTATGTTGCGTTAATTCCAAAAGAATTGGATGTTAGTTATGTAAAGGATATTTGAGAATTAAGGGAATGGGAAGAGTGTCCTTGTCGTCGCCATACCTGTACGATGCTGAGACCGAAAATTAATTTTAGTGAGAGACAGAGCAAGAGAGAAGGGTCAAAGAGAGAGACACACGTGGAGGAGAGGCAAAAATGCCAACGAAATCGCTCATATTTGTCCACTCGCTTATGTACGCCACTCACTTAAAATTTGGTCATTTATACCACCAACGTCTAGGAATGTTTAATGAGCCAGGTTTGGGGAGATTCCTATACCATGCCCACAATGTAAAAGCTCTACCCAAATTTTCCCCACAACTCACAATGAGTAAGATTTCTTCACTCAAACCCTCCTCATATTAGGGTGGGTAAGGTCGAGTGTTATACCCACAATGGCTGCACAAGTGATCACATAATAGAAAATTAAAATTAAAGAAAGCAAGACATGTTTAAATAATGCAATATAACCAAAAACAGAATAGCCTAGTCATATGGCTATAAATTTTAGGGTTTACTATGTTAGAATTATACTATATATTTGGGTTGTATAGGACTAGGATTGGATATATATATATAATATATGTAATATTTTAGACACTTATATACCATATATAAGATACAGGTAGGGTATGAACCAGGTTCAGGGAGGGTAAACCCTAAACCTATACCACCTTATACTCAATGGGTACAAAAACAAAAAATACCTCAACCCGGCCCAAATCTGTTAAATTTTAAAAAAGAAAAAAACAGCACGTCAAGTAAGATAGGGTAGGATACATGAGGGTAAGGATACAAATTGACATCCCTACCAACATCACATGATTAAGTTGGTTCAATTATGCCACTAAAATTACTAAGTTGATCCAATTCTCATTGCTATTAAAAAATTATTAACAATGGATTGCTAACATATTGTGACGCAAAGATATAGAATACCAAGGTTGTTAAGATCTCAATCTAGATTTTAGAATTCCGTGATCCTATGATTCAATATCATAAAACCTTATTGAAAAGTAATATGATCGGTTATATGGTAGGATCATGTAGAATCCCGATTAACATCTTAAAATCAATAAGATCTTCTGATCTTGTCGATTTAACTTGGTATTAATTTTTATTGATCACATTTGTATTTTAGTCCAAATTAGAAAGTTTAAGTGATTGGGTCATTATTGTTCAAGTTGAACTACCTAAATAAGTGGTTATATTATATGACTTGAATTGTAAAGTAAACATAAAAAAATTTGAATTCATCTATTTCTCATTTGGGAGATAAAACTAAAAAATTTAAAAGCACATCCAAAAGCTTATCGTTATTGTGTTAGTTATATTTCTTTATGAATTTCTTTTATATTTGTGTTAATTATTTTATTAATTATGTTAATGTATGCTCTATTAGGGCTCTAACTTTATTTGTACTATGACACTAATTATGTTATATTATTGTTATGATACTTAAACTTTATTAAGTTTTTATATAATTAATCTTTTCTATGAATTATATTATTTATTACAAGAAATTTTGATCTTTCAACATAATCTTACAATCTACGATTTGATTTTTCGATCCCAATCTCACAAGATGGAAAACAACCTTGGGTAGGATCCCAAACTTAATAACATTGTAAAATTCTAATACTTCTGTCTCAAAGAAAAAAAAAAAAAAGAATACTTATGCTTCAACAGTAAATCCACGACGTAAAATTGGAAAAAAAAAACATTAGTATAGAGGTAATTAATTTGGTGCCCAGATCTTTAACGGTGATAAACTCAAATCATGAGTGCTTGATTAACAGATCAATATCAAACAAGGATAGAACATGCACTTCCCAACGAATATCCACAGATCCAAGTAGCCACTTTATAATTTTACATTTCTTAATGGAAACACTTCCTGTAAACCCCCTTCATATCACCTCCCTTGTCCCTAGCCAGCCAAGTGGATATCTAAAATTAAAGTGTACTCATATTTAGAGAGAATCAGCTGTGCATGAGGGGAAAAAAAATAGTCGCTTCCCATGCGTACAAATCCGTCATGCTTGGCCTGTTTTTTCGAACCAACATGCCCCTTTAACTTCTTCGAAATCCAAGAGCGTCTTCTATTCACTTAGGAGTTGTTTGAAAATGTTTTCCTGTTTCATGTTTTTACACCTGCAACATCATCTATGATGGGGACATAGAAACAAGTCGTATTCCAAAGCACATTTAGGAAAGGAAACATCAATCTGCTGATTCAGCTTTACCTGCATCTCAACTCTGCCGAACAGAATTGCATTCAGAAAGACGCTGGATAACGTCAGTCCATGCTGCACATGACAAGTTGTTCGATAATCAGTTCAATTTTCGCATATCGTGTGAGGAAAGTCAAATTGGAGGGAGAAATCAAGTTGCAGTTCTGGTTTCAATAAAATCTACAGTTTTCCTAACATTGAATCACAAACAGAGTAAAAGAAAACCTGGAAAGTTTCGATAATCTGGCTCTATTCCATTGCCATTTATATCCATATGATTAGGGGTCACATACTTCCCCACAGTAACAACCACACCAGACCCATCATGCAGTTCAAAGACGGACTGAATCAGACCCTGTTAGAGCTGAAGAGTCAGAAATACAGAAGCCAGAAGGTAAGTTAATAATGACAAGAAACACATCATGATGGTGTACAGTAAAAGTTTTTACTAAAATTTCAACACTTTTGGGTAGGATCTGTAACATCATTTAAACCAAGAAACTTTATTTTTTTTAAATTTTGGTAGAAAGAAGCTATTAACATTTTGCAACAGAATGTAAGAGTTCAAACCTTGCCAAAAGTTCTCTCTCCCACAAGCACTGCTCTGCAGTTATCATGAAGAGCAGAAGCAACCTGAGAAGTTACTTGCTTTTAGAAATGCTGGAACTCAAGAAAAGCCAGGCATAAAAAATTATTTGGTTATCTGAAACTCACAATTTCACTTGCACTGGCAGTTTTATTGTTAACCAAAACCTGCACCCAGGCAACATATGGACTGAAAAACGATCTAAGCTATTGAAACATCTTGCAGTTATGAACCCTTTAGAATATGAAGACATAGCCTACCCACAAACAACACAGAAAACGACGAAGGGAGTCCCAGAGTATATATCAATCCTCAGAAGCTTCTAGATTTTGTAACAGAAACTGATTTTGTAACAGGAACTTAAGACAAGGACAATAAACATAAGTTCAGAGGATATCTTAAAGAAAAGTTGTTCCACCATGCTCCAGAAGAATCAGCACACTTGTGCCATATTCTTTTCATTTTCCTTCACATGATACTTTGGCTATATGTTGGATGGCAATGGGATTGAACCACTAATCTCAGGAAATAAGGATAATTTAACTGAACTTGATTGCTAATTGTCATTTGACATATAGAATCTCAAGTGCATGGTTGTACATACAATTACAGGAGCTGTAACCATTGGTCCATGATCAGCAACAACCTTCTTTTGATACTGGGGATCCCTTCCATCAGTGTAAATGACCTATTAATGCAACAGTAACAGAAGAAGACACATCATTAGCAACTATGCAAAGCAAATGCATATGTGTACCTTTTTACATCAATTGAGCTTCAAAGCATCAGGTTTGGTATTGCCAATGTCTAGCTCTTAGAAAGCAAACAACTGGTGAATGATAGCGAAGAAAAAAGATACTCTTAGGGCATGTTTACTAGATTGAATATGAAATGATGTGCAACTCATACTTGTTCATCTTTATACCCAAAATAAACTACAATTAATTGCAATTCCACGCAAATGATGCCAAGCAAACAAGCTCTATGTGATCAACCAATTTTTATATTCAACCTCAAATGAATACATAACAGGGAAGAATGCTATCCAGATCAACTATTATAAATTGATACAAACTTATTAGGAGTATTTCAGAAACATCCCACTGATGAACTAGACCACTGATCAACCAATTTTTATATTCAACCTCAAATGAATACGTAACAGGGAAGAATGCTATCCAGATCAACTATTATAAATTGATACAAACTTATTAGGAGTATTTCAGAAACATCCCACTGATGAACTAGACCACTTCTTCTTCTTCTTCTTCTTCTTCTTCTTCTTCTTCTTCTTTTCAGATACTAAGAAATGTTTCTTTACACTCTTCGGATGTAATAACCAAAGCTTCTAGGTCAAGGGAACCTTGTCTTCTTCACCGCTAAATAAGTATTAAGATTCATCGAAAAGCAGGCTGTTAAGAACCAAAAATCTTCAAAAAAAACAAGCCAGTGGATATCAAGGACATCTTTCAAATACTCATCTAACGTCTCACTTTACACACCTGGTTCAAAAATACTTCTCCCTACCAACTTCCTCTATTTCCTTTTTTCCCCCTAATCATTAATGAACACTCCTTTCACTTCCTTTATTTAATGGTTTGACCATTTTCCCAGAATGGTAAGTTGGTACTAACAAAATTATTCAGTTCATTGAAATAACAAGGAGATAAACAGTTGTCTTCATAGGTAGGAAATTTATATTTTAAAGAAAGAGGTAGGTACTCTAAGGGCATATGCGAGTTGTATATTAATCTACAGGATAAAAATATGGTTTCAAGAAAGCATTCAACATACAATAACAAGTTAACAACAGCAATACTACTGCCAACTATATATAGCCTATAGTTGCTGACAAGTTCCATTTCATGCACCAGAAAAACAGCAAAATATAATATCCTGAACAGAAAATCCAAGATCTCTCATGAATGATATTTACCGTCTCTCCAGCATTCAGAAAAAGCTTGGCAATTTCAATTCCTTCCTGAAATGAGCAACTTTTAATAATCAGATAGCTCCACCATAAGCAGATTACAGCATGTAATCTAAATAAAGAAGCATGGTTAAGTTCTGCTATCTGATATATTGGAATGAACATGTTTCAGTAAAACACCAGTGACCAAAGGACACTAATCCATGAAACTGTAGGATCCCGAAATTACTATTTAACATAATTCAAATCTTCCTCAAACCATGTATAATAAGATTGATCAAGTCCACATTCTAAAATTTGTAGAAAGTAAATAAGAATATCTACAACAATTGCTTTATAAAAATTGGTCACATTTCCCTTGTATTACTCTAGGACCTAAAGGTGGTTATGTACATAGTTTTTAAGAAGTTTTGTTGCTATTTCTCGATACACAATCCTATCCCCACGTTTTTTAATCAGTGGTTTCAAATCTAAAGTTCATGAGTGTCAAATGGTGTCATCCCACATGAAAAAGGGGTATTTTGGAGCTTTATTTCAACAGTAAGGCCCATCAAAATCACTGCCACTGGATTTTAGCCCGGATGCTTTCCTATATGGTATCAAAGGCTGAGGTTGTTGTTGCTGAATTGTCAATTTTCAGCTACCCCCTTTCAGCCGCTTGCACATAAGAGGATAGATAAGGGGTGTTATTCTACATTATTAAGGGGAACACTGGAGCTTTATATTGCTGTAATGCCTCCCTACCCATAGCCAAGTGCTTTGGAGTTGGATGATCGAACAATGTGGATTACAAACTGCCTCACTCTAGTCCACTATCTTCTTATAGCATCACCACTGATTCGGCATCGAGTTACATGAAATTCGATGGACTGCTTTGCATTAGGCATCAATTGAGTATCATTAGAGAGTCAAAACTTGGTTAGATAGATTGCAATGGAGCATCATTGGAAATTCATGTACATAGCTTAAATATGGAAAAAAAAAGTACTGGTTTATTGCTAAATCCTACCTCTCTAATTTCTGGACACATTTCAATTTCATGTTCTCCATGGATGATACTTTGAATCTTTGATAATGTATGGTTTTAACTTCAATAAGTAATACTGAGATATCATATGAAAATCCTCAAGAAAAAAAAAAAAAGTAGAACAGAGAATAAATAGTGCTGAGTGCAAAAACAACCTGTACAAGTCCTCCAAGATTATCTCTAAGATCCAAAACGAAATATGAAGCACCCATATCTAGAAGCCGTTTCATTGCTGCAACAACATCACATTTTGGGATTAGTGCTTTAACAGGCATGAGAGAAAAAAAAAATCAAGACCAGTATTATTTGCATTTGGCATTTTGATAAGCCATTCTCTCTGTCTATCTTCAGATTACAGAAGGCATACAATTCAATGGTTTCCCAATTCTTAGAGGTGTGCACTTCATGAGATAATTATCATAGTTAAACATTAGCCATCAGTATTATAGATGAAGTGCTACCTACAACCAGATCTTTTCTGGCCAATGCATTGAACTCTTTCAGATGCATATACCCAACAGACATGTTGAAATTGTCAACTTGTTCCAGACGATAAAATACTGGAGTTCGAGCAACAAGTTTCCTCTGGACTTCTAAAGATTCAGTCGGCCCACAATCACCATGCCTAACCTACAATGACAGCACATGCAGCCAAATGGAAATATTAGTGAGGATCAAACAGAGGATACAAGAAAATAATTGTAAGGCTTCATAAAGAGCCACCTTCACAATCACAAAGGTTTGACTAGGGCCTTGTAACAAAGATGATACTTCAAAAGCTGATTTTCCTTTGACATCTTCCCCATTAACAGCTAAAACTTCATCTCCCTGCCAATACAAATCCATGGGAAAGCGCATTACATAGATGATGTTTTGTCATACAGTTCCAATTTAACTTGCATGCAGGGAATAATATGGGTTCACTCCTAACAAAAGAGTGACAATGACGAGAGAGCTACATCTTATAACTCGTTCATATTGAATTTGTTAAGAGCCAAACTTAACTGACACAGAGACTTGCAAGACACATTACAACATTCGTTTGCACTACCTGTCTAACACCAGCATTATGCGCAGGGCCATCCAAGACAAGTCCAAGAACCTTCAGTTTGACTCTCCCATTGTCATCAGGAACTTCCCTAAGGTTTATTCCAATACCAGTCATGTCATATCTTGCCATCTTGGAGAACTTTCAACAAGAAAACTGAAGCACCCATAAGTAAGATAACAGAAAAGACTTGTTAAAGACCAATCATATCCACTAAACTGTCAAGGCAGCAACACCTGATCCGGCGAAATAAATCGCGTGTAAGGATCGCCCAAACTCGCAAGCATTCTCTTAATTATGCCGTGGGCCTTAGACCTGGTCTGAATCGAAGTCCCCAAGATATCTTCCTTCTTTTGCTGCACCATTCGGAAACTTCAGTGAAGCTGGAAAATGACCAGACACGAATGAAGTAGAATGACTAGAACCAAACCTTCCAGGCTTCGGGAGACCAACGAGAACGACTGGCGCCGGAATAGAGAAAACTGTCATTAACAATCTGCCAAGCTTCCTGGACGATTTCTTCGTTGGAAACGAACTCAGGTCTGAATTCGTCTGCTCCATCTCGCTCCGATTGCTGCTCCTGGTGGCAATTCTCAAGCGGAGGATCGGAGAGAGGAGGAGAACTGAGAGAGAGGGTAGGAGGAGGCGAGCAGAGGAGGAGAGAGAATGAGAGAGCTCCGGTGAGAGCGCCGACGAGGGCTTTCTGGAGGGGGGAACGACGGAGGACGAGAGGTAGTTGAGGTGATTGCTGTGGGGGTTTTAATGGCGGAAGTGAAGGTGAGAAATTGCAGAGTAAGATTCTCATCCTTCACTTCGGGCCTCCGTTCTTCCAAGCTGGGGGACGAGATACCTGCAGCGCTGGTTAGACTGGCTTGATGCTTTATCCCGGTTCAACAAGTGGCACCTGCGCCACTAAAGGTGTCCGTTCGGTTGGGTCGGTTTAAAATTGATTCGAGTAGAACAATCTGATTTGTTGTTTTTATTTTTATAAATTTTATCTCAAACTATATATTAAAATTGATCTAAATAATTTAAATTATAATTTAATTTTTTATTTTTATTTGACTTATCCAAATTATAATTCAATTTATCCAATTTTTATAATTCAATTCATTTTTATTAGAACTAAATATATGGTAATCAGAAAAAAAAATATTACTTGAAAAAATATAATAAAAATAAATAATATTTCATTTTATAACTTTCTATAATCCAAAATCAAACAAAAATTACCCTATATGTATATAGTTAACAAGTATAATTACAAAATATGTATAATAACCGAACAAATAACTAAATAAGAAATTTAATTTTTATTTAATTCAAACCAAATAATCAAATAGTTAAACTATTTTATCCAATCTAAATAAGCTATATGGGTTATTCCGTTTTATACAAATAATGAACTCTAGGCGCCATCCAAGTGCTCATACGGCGTTTCTAATCTTTAGTTCATGTTACGGTTTGTTCTTAGCCTACTAGTAGTTCTTAGCCTACCAATCGTCCTCTTTTGGTTCTAAATAGGTAACGAACAACAGCCAAACTCGAATTAAAAAGTTGAGAATTTTATTCAATGCTGAACTGAGAAATTTTCCGTTTTCGTTTTAGGTATAGTTACCAATATCGTAAGATTCAAGATATGTATCTTACAATTTTGATTTGTTTTACTATTTTTAAGATACAAGTCCTATAAATGAATCGGTTCGCATAGGAATCACATAATTCACTTATGATTCTTTGGTTCAATTCATGATTTACATCACAATTCACTCATTCCATATTCAAGATTTTTTAAATAAAAAATAAATAAAATATTCCAAGACGTAAAAACCTACTTGTGTCCATGAATTAACCAAGCCTATATGGTTTGGTAATTTGAAAAAAAAAAAATACTTTTTTATTATCCGTGCATGCAGTTTTCATCATGAACACCACTTAAACCACACACCTGAGAGACAATAATACATCTATGGTTTAGAAGATCAGTTGTGGACAACTTAACATGCGCAGCTAACCAAACAAAATGTTGAATCTTAGGGATATTAGGAGTTTTCCACACCCAATTCCAGCCATGGTTACTTTGAATAAAAATCTCAAATTTCAGAAAATTATAAGCAGATTTTAGGGTGAAGTCACAATTTTTGCTATACTTTTAGATAATCTCATCAGAAAAATTGTCAATCAAACAAACATTGACAGTACAAATTTCCTTCCTAATGGAGGCAAAGGATATCAAAAGAAACCATATTCCAGTCCCAAACATCCCTATTAAAAACATCCCTAACAGAAAGCTTCTCGTCATGAAGAGAAATAGGGCCAACAATCCTTTCTTCAAAAGAACCATTCCCCTACCGATTGTGGCACCTAAAAGGAGGTATTGGCCCCACTAAAGACCAAAGAATGTTACCCCATAAGATGCACAAAACTATTCTTTACGGTTCTCCCGGTAGCAAACAATTAACAATTTTCTGGCTTCTACTGTATTTATTGACAAAAACATGAGACACTAGGTTATGCTATTGTGTTTGACATTCCAAGCAAGTTTGGCCATATGGGCCTGATTCAAGCGACTAGCCTTTCTAATTCCTAAATCCCCAGCTCTCTTAAGACAAATGACATGATCCAATTCACTAAATAAAGCTTCATCTTTTCAAAAGTTGATCCCCAAATAAAGTTCTTAAAGATCTGGTCCATTTTATTCAAAGTTTTAATAGCAAATTGTTAATTTGTATGTAATAGTTACCCATAGTGGCTAGGGAGGTTTGAGTAAATTGGGTTCTACCCACAAAAGACAAGCAGCTTGCCTTCCAACTAGCAAATTTTTTACTTATTCTATCCAATATAAACCCACAGTCATTAAACTTCCACTTCCTATGAGTAAGGGGAAAACCCAAAGACTTTTCAAGGGAGCTAGCCTCTTTCAGTCTTGACATGTCTACACAAGCCCTCCTAGAATCCATGGAAATATTAATAGAGAACAAGACTTTAGACTTTCTAAATTTAAGGGTAAACTTCAACTGTCATCATTAAATTATATCTTATGTTGCTTAATCGTCACAAAACTATTAATTATTGTATCAATCATCTTCAAAATATTTAATTGTTACTAACTCATCCTATCGTCTATCACACCATTAAGGATGGATGAAAAAGAGATGCGACATTAGCTACCATACAAGCTTTCAAAGTCACATCAACAGCCATACCATTTTTTTCATTCATCTTTAATAGTTGTGGTGAACAGTAAGACGAAACAGCAACAATTGAATAGTTTGAGGATAATTGATGCAACACTTAATAGTTTTGGGAAGGTTAAGTAACATGGGATATAGTTTATGAATGATAGGTAAAGTTTACCCTAACATTAATAGTTTGACTAGAGAGCTCACAAAATTTGGTTAGAGTATTAAGAATAACAATGCAACAAGTAGAAGAAGATTAAAAAATCAATAGCAGGTCATCAGTGAAAAACATATGAGTAAATTCCAACCATTTATTTCCTATTTTTAAACCTTCTCATTCACCAAGTTCCTGTTTATGCTGAATCATTCTAGACAAAATTTTCAAATAGAAAATAAACAGGTAGCCAGGGAGAGAACTACTCACCTTACCTAATTCCCCTGGATAGGGTAAAATAATTAGAAACATAACCATTTAGGAGGATGGCAAGCTCAAATGTAGAGAAGCAACACATGATCAAATCTACTAAATGCCTAGGAAATTCAAGGGAAAAAAAAAAGTGTTTCTAATGAAATTCCGTTCAATTGTCATCAGCTTTTTCAAGATCAATTTTTAAAATCATATACTATATTTGACCTTTCTTTTATTGAAAGAATGTAAGATTTCTTATGTGATCAGAGCATCATCAGCACTACACCTACCAGGAACAAAAGTGAATTGAAAAGAAGACACAATTTTATCCACTAAAGGTCTAATACTTTTAATAGTAATCTTAGTAATTATTTCGCAAATAATGTTACAAAGACCTATAGGCCTGTAGCTAGTAATCACTTCAAGATGAACAACCTTAAGGATAAGGGAAATAGTAAATAAGTCTTAATTGGCAAGTATAATCCATGTCTCAAACACCTGTTGGACATCCCTAACCACAAAAACCTTCATGGTACTCCAATACTTTTTTAGAAGAATAGCTTGAATACCATTAGGCCCTAAGGCCTTCAGGTTTTTAATACTTTTCAAGGCATTTCTCATTTCCAAATTAGAAGGTGAACTAGTTATCACATTAATAGTATTCATATCCTAATTAAACACAGCCCTCTGATCCCAAATGTTGTAGTTAGAGGAGAAAGACATGGTGAATAGATTTTGAAAATAAGAATTAATATCATTGGTAATATATTTAGGGCCCTGTAACCAATTCCCAATTATGTCTCTAATTTTAACAATTTGATTCCTTTTCCTCATTTTTATGATAGAAGTGTGAAAAAACTTAGTATTACACTCTCCATCACATAACCAATCAACCATAGATTTCATTTTTCATATATCCTCATCTTTTTTTAAAACCTCATTATACTTAAGATGATTACCTTTTTCAAGTTGGACCAGAAAGTTATTTGGATGTTTATTTTGAATGCCCTCTAATATAGCAAGTAAACACTGCTATTTATGAAAAACATTTCCAGGTACAGTTTTATTCCACTTTTTAACCACATTCTGAAAAACAATTATATTATCAGTAGAAGGGTGAAAACTATCCCAACATTTATTAACCAAGTTAGCAAACTCAAGATGTCACTTCCATGCCACTCTAAACCCAAGCAACCTTTTGCCAATGGAAGGTAAGGGTTATGCAAATAGATAGACAAAGGGTTCTGATTTGAGCTAGTTCTAGGTAAATGAATCAATATAACTTCAGGAAATAAAATAGACCAATTAGCATTAACAAACATATAATCAATCCTTTCTCTAATGACATTACTATCAGCTCACAAATTAGAGTAGGTATACTTAGGACAAGCAGTCGTTAAATAGAAAAAATGACAAGCATTCATCTTATCCCTAAAGCAGTTTAATCAAGAAACTTTAACAGGGCGGTCACCAAATTTATCAAAAGGAACAAAAATTTTATTAAAATCCCATGTTGAGTTTGTTGGCTCAAATTTAGGACGGTTAGGATTTTGATTTTGTTTAGTATTAGGTTTTGTTTTCTTATTTTTATGTGTGTTTGGGTTTATGTACGACTTATAAAAAAGCTTATTATATTAGGATTTTGAGTATAAAAGAAAAGTAATTATTATGAAAAAGCAAAATGCGAGGGTTTCAGAAATAATGTGAGGTTTGGAGATCAAAAAGGGCTAAGATGATAAGTCTTTTGTAATTCTCATATTTTGTAAGTGTGTGAGGGCAAGATTATGAGTTATCAGTAATGTGTAAAAGATCCATAGGTGAGTGTGAGTATTAAGGGCATGCCTCTACTATAATCTCTATATTTTGTTTTAGTGAATTTCTTTCATCTACGAATGTAGGTTAATTAAGAGCTGAACCACTTTAAATTTCTGTGTAATTGTTTGACCTCATTTGTTATACCACTGTACATGGTGTGTGATTGAGGAATTTTTTTCTCAATAAGTGGTATTAGAGCTTTCGATTTGGTCTTGGCATGGTGAAACTTGTAATGTGTTCTTGGCATGGTGGAGTTTGTTTTCATAACGCTGTTATTTGGAGTTATGTTTGTGTTGTTCATACTCATTTGTGTTTATTGCTGTGTTTGTGTTTTGGTGTTGTTCATGGCATTTGTGCTCATGTGGTCATATTGCTCATGTTTGTATTGCTCGTAGTTCATGTTCGTGGTAAACAATTTAAGCCAAAGTAAAGATTGTTAAGTTTGTTGGCTCAAATTCAAGAAGCTTAAGATTTGTGTTGTTTAGGATTTAGTTTTAGTTTTCCTATTTTTATATGGTTTAGGTTTTTGTGACCTATAAAAAGGCTTGTTGTTTGTGTTAGGATTTTGAGTATGAAAGAAAAACCAACCATTATAAAAAGACAAAATATGAGGGTTTCAGGAGGAAGGTGAGATTCGAAGGTTGAGAAGAGCTGGGATGAGAAGTCTGTTATGATTCTTATATTTTTGTAAGTGTGTGAGTGTAAGATTATAAAGTTATCAGTAGTATGTAGAAGGTTCATAAGTCAGCGTAAACACTAAGGGTATACCTCTATTGTAATATCTATTTTTGTTCGATTGAATTTCTCGCATCCGTGGATGTATGCTGGTCAAAAGCCAAAACACGTTAAATTTGTGTATGCTTGTTTGAACTGGTTTATTATTCCGCTGTATGGAATGGGTGATTGAAGATTTTTTTCCCAACATCTCCTATCACACACGAGGGCCCAATGACAGAAAAACTAAGTAATTCAAGATTATCCAAAAAAATATGCCTAACAAAAGAGTTAGTACTGGAATATATAATAGAAAGTGCCCATAAACTTGAATATTTGATAGAAGAGATTACCTGAACAGTGACAAGTAGACAACAAATAAAGCTAGCAAATGGGGTAATGTTGACCTTCAAGGGGTCCCAAAGCAGCCAAATACCTCTAGAGTAATTAACTACATCCTCTATAAGTACTCCTTAAAAGTCCAGAGAGTTATCTCAGTCAACAAGACAATGTTAGGATGGTGATTTCTGATTAACTCATCGAAATTATGGCAAAATCTAGCATTACCAGCCCCTTGGCAATTCCAGTTTAAACAGATTAACTCAATTGGATGACAAAAGTAGGTATTTTGAAGCACTTCTATTGACACCTAATTTCATCCGGGCACTGACTTTTGTTTAAGTTTTAGGTTAAGAAAATTAGTTTATGGGGCATTTTCATTTTTAGGGGCAATTTGATCGATTGTTATGGCATTTAGGTCATTTTTGTCATTTTAAAGTTAGTTGGTCTTGTCACATTTAGATTACATTGTTTAGTTTTGATACTAATTTAGAGTTCTGAAAGTTTTGCTAGGTCAATTTAGGCAAAAGGGAAAAGTTGGGTGGAAACTAAGGATTTTTAAATATTCTAGGCAAAATTAGAAAGTTTGGGGCAAATCTATCAATTTTAGAAAGTTTGAACCAAATATGGCAATTCTTTGTAATTCTGGAAAAATTTGGTTATTTTTACAAAGCTTTAGGCTAATTTGACAAATCTTGCAAAGGTTGGGCCAAATTGCAATTTCATATAAATTTGGGGACCAGATCACTAGCTTAAGAATTTCATTTGTACTGAAATTGACATTTTAGCCAGATTATATCCAAACAGATATTAATCATTTCAAATATAATTTGGATGGATTTTAACTCTTAAAAATATGGCTAATCTCACTTAAGACTCCTCTAATATAAATATGAGTTATTATTTGGGAGAAAAGAGGGAAGAAATTTGCAATCCTAAGCTCCTATCTAAAAAAAAAACAGAGAAAACTGCAGCCTTTAGCCCCTGATTTTTTGCTACCTCACCCCCAAACCTTAACCTTTTGATTACAGCACTGCCACCCATGTTCTCCCTCTGTTGCCCGATGTGAGCCTCCATCACTGCCTCCAGCCACACATCGCTAGCACCCTCACTCGCTGGTGCCACCCTGCCCAAGTGCTACCCCATCGCTGTTCCCGTCACCAGTTCAGCGAAGCCCAAGTGCCATTGCCTTCGGTCCTCCTTCCATCCCATCGTCCTCAATGCTGTCGGCCATCATATCCTCCTTCCCAAGGTCGCTTGCCACCATCGAGCCAAGCCCAAGTGGTCCTTCCCTTTGATGTCGCCAGAAAATGGAGAATCAGAGAAATATCTGGATAGAAGATCTGCGCCTAACCCATTTTGGTCCAGGTCCGATTCGGCCAACCTTTCCTCCTAGTTTAACCCTCATTTAGCTCTCTATTTTGTTCATTCAGGTCACTAACTTTGTTTATTTTGTTTTGCAGATTAGTCACTAGAGCTACAAGTTTATTTTCTTACGATTTAGCCACTAACTAGAACTTTGTTTTTCTTACATTAAGTCATTTTCAAACAACTTGCACCAACAATTTTCATGGTTTCTCATATTTAATTAAATTTAACCAATTTTGAGTTTTTTTAGAATAATTTTGATTTTTCTTTATTTGAATTTCATGATGTATCTAGGAATTAGGAAGAGACTTGATAGAGCCAATTTTCTAACACAGAAATTTTTTTTAAAAGAATCCGTTCTTGGTGATTTAATAAAATCCCGAAACGTAATATTCGTTCGAAGCTGATTGGTCTGATAAGACTCACGGCTAAGAACAATATGGTCCTTTTAAATTCTTGTGGATTTGGTAAAGTCCCGAGATTTCAAGAACATCAAAGATTCCATATCCGATTGGTCTAATAAGATTCACAGTTTGGAATTAAATCAATTAAAAATTAAACATAATTAAATAAAATTCATAAAAAAATCATTTTTTATCGATGATTAAGCAAAAAAAAAAATAGAGAGTTAGGAAAAGATAAAAAATCGAACATCATGGTACCAATTTCCGGGTGCTATAATAAGGTTATTTTAGCGTAATTGACTCATGATCTCAGAATTTCTCACAGACCACAACAGGTATCCAATCGACCTAGGCAAAACTGATTGGTGGCGACTCCAAAAACACGTTGCTACAGCATGGCGACTCTGCTAAGGAAGAGTCTAGCCATAAAAGGGGTTTTATTTTCCTCTTTTTCTTTCTTGTTTGTTTCTTAACATATTGATGTAATGTGTTGTGTATTCTTTTATAGGTTGTTACACGAACACACCTCGGCATGCATAATGAGCTCAATACCCAAGCTCACTCCAACAAAGTTTTGCAAAACACCCGAGTTAGGCTAGTCTCATGAGATGATACTCTCTGCGCTTTCTCTAATCCGTAGTAGTAAGTAGTGTTGCCCAAGTGTGACAATAATCACCCTATGGGACCATGAAAATTACAACTCGAATTAATCCTTCTTTTCATAACCCTTATGGGTAAAGAATTTGGTCTTTTCTAGTCCAATAGGACTTAGTAAGAGGGATTCGAGAACCAACCCATGACCTTCATTTTGGAAAAACCACCCATGCATACAGTGGCCATAAATCCATTCACCAGGATTTCCATAACAAGACACACATTGTTTCGTTGTTCTCATAACTTGTTCTATGTTATGTTATTATACCAACGTAACTAACTATTGTCATTTGACCATTTTTGTTGGTTTGTTCGTATGCTTTTTCTCTTTATAACTTTGATTTCTCTTCTCATGGTAGCTTATATGTTATTTCTCCATATCAATTATCTTCTAACTTGTTACTAATCCTTTTTTTTTTTTTTGTTCTTTTGATTTTTCAAGCATACTTTTTCCTTCATACATCAAAATCATGCATCAAACTATACTAATTCTTGTCTTTCTTATGCCAACAAGAAGTCTTGAAGTTTCACAATAGTGGACAATCAAGCCCACTCATTGCATGCTTGTATTACATCAATCACGTACATATAAAGTCTAACAAAATGAATCTCACTTTAAAGAAGGTAAAAATTGGCCCTCAACACCGATATCCAACTCGGCTTTGAACAAGACTAATGGCGAAACAAATGGAAGGATGTCTCGAGGAGCTTGAGTCAAAGATATAGAGCATGATGGAACAAATGAAACAATTAATGGAATTGATCAAGGGGAAGGCGGTGCAAACCCCCATCAGAAGCCCACAAGATCCAATCTACCCCCCAGATTCACTCAACAACGGGCCTCATTCAAGAGAAGCTCTTTCTAGACTTAGGCCCATTTGATGATATTCATTTAAGGCATAATCCAGTTTTTCAAGAAAAGAAGCCATTGCTTAAAGAAGAAGAGGATGCTCAGAAACTCGAGACCATAAAGAAAAAACTTTAGGCCATTAAAGGTGGCACTTTATTCAAATCTCTGTCAGTGGACGGCCTTTGCTTAGTTCTAGATGTTGTGATTCCCTCAAGGTACCAGAGTATGTGAAATATGATGGGACAAGTTGTCCTATCACTCATATAACACTTTTCTTAAAAAAGCTACCACTGCTCATGAAGAATGAAAAAGTGTAGATGGCTATTTTCCAAGAGAGTCTTACAAAATTTGTGTTACAGTGGTATCTTAGTCAAGGTCCAAGAAATATCAAGATGTGGAATAACCTCACTCAAGCTTTCATTAACAATTGCAAGCATGTTATGGATTTGGCTCCTGATCACCAAACTCTTCAAAATATGGAAAAAAAAAAAAACAAGAGACCTTTAAGGAGTATGCTCAAAGATGGAGAGACTTGGCAACATAGGTTTGGCCATCTATGATAGAAATAGAAATGATCACTCTATTTATCCAAACATTGAAATGGCCATTTTATGAAAAGCTAGTTGGGAACACTTCGAGTAGCTTTTCAGATATGGTGTTGTCTAGAGAAAGAATCAAATTCAGCATCAAAATAGGGAAGTTGGTCGAACCATCAACTAGGGGATTTCACAAGGAGAGAAGTGGGGCTATTCAAAATGTCATTTCTGACACTCATGGTCCAACACCGTTTAAGATGTTAGGAATGGGTACCCTAATGAGGCAATATTCTTGGGGTCATTTCCTTACTCCATTTCATCATTGATTCAAGATCATAAGCCTCAGTGAGCATCACCGAAAAAGAAAGAAAAATTTGATCTTATCCCTATTTCATATACTGAGTTATATCCCAAGCTTATTGAAGGTTAGCTGATACAACCTATGCCGATGAGGCAAATTCAACCTCTTTATCCAAAATGGCATGATATGAATGCCTTTTGTGAATATCCCAATGGAGTAGCTGGTCATTCACTCGAAAATTGTTTTGCTCTCAAGAGGAAGGTGCAACAGTTACTTGAGGCGAGGTTGTTGGATTTCACTAATGAACCTTGAGAAAGAGAATCAACTTAGGAGGCTATTTCAAGTTAGGTCAACCTTTAGGTCTAGATATATTTTTTAATAATTGGAATGCCTTAAAGTGACTTGTATCTTTGAGAGCTTGCCAAAATAACTCAGTAGTAAAAATCCCCTAGATTTAGTCAAGAATCTAAGGTGTAGTCTTTGTTAAATGGACATCTATTATTCATTTCTTTTTCAATAACGAGATGTAAAATGTGCATTTCACTGCCTTTCAATAAAAAATTTGCACTTTACTTCCATTTCACCATTTTCATCATTATACCATCTATTTCACCCTTCTTGCCATTATACTTTCTTTCATAAAGAAACACAAATTTGACAATACTACTCGTAGATGGAAATGAAAGTTAAGGGAGATTTGATAGTGATAATCTTGAAAATGCTGCCAAATATAGTGAGAATAATCTTAAATGTTGCACCTCAACTCTTATTATACAAACGCAAAAGGAAGTTCACAGTGGGTATCAGCATCATTGCAAGAAGTTCTTGGTTAGCTTCCGGAGAAGGTAGCATTCATATTAAATGGCTTTGGTGGCATCCCAATTCTCATGAATGCTCAAACACAAGAAAATGCTCTTAGTTCTCCACAACACAAGTTTCAAAAAGGAAAGAAGTTCATTCATTCCATCAAAAGGCAACAAGGGAAATTTAAAAGACAGAAATGACTGAGAGTAGCACAAGCAACTAATGTCACTTAAGTCGTCTCATTTAAGGAGGGCTATCTAGCACATAATATATCAAAACCATAGCTCACAAAAAAAAATAAAAATAAAAAGATAAGGGCTCGCTAAGTTGTTAGTCTTCAACGCAACTTAGGCAAAAGTTATAGCAAAAGGAAAAAAAATGAATGAAAAGAAAAGAAAAAAGTAAGCTATGGATTCTAGACTGAAAACCTACAAAGGCAGTTTAGAAGATAAAGGTAACCTTTAAAGCAAGTTTACATACAAATTACGAGAGCTAGGGGGCAACAGATGAGGTCTGATTTTCTGGAAAAGGTGGTACGTTTAAGGTTGCCACTAATTAAGTTTTTCGAGGCGATCAGATCTGCTCATGAGTGGTATTAAAAATCCTTTCTTTCACCACTCAAACGTAACTTTCCTCAACCTAACACTTCCCTCTTGATACAATCCTTATCCATTTAAAAGGCTATCATTTTGCAACCCGTTTATACATTCTTACCTTGTGCATTTTACATCTTTGAGTTGGAAATATAAAGAATAAGAGAACACTTAAATTAAATACAAAGGCTGTAAGTTATTTTTGCAAGCTCTACAAATTGATGATAGTCCTTTTAGGGAAATACAATTATTTTTCTATGTGTCTAGATTCAAAAGATGGAGCTAGCTTGAGTATCTCTTTGAGAAGATGTGATTTCATGGGGCATAGTTGATCAACTATCATCCCCTTGAAAGAGAGGCAGTGTCATGACCAATAAGAGACATCTTTGAGTAATCAATTCAAGATAGACTCTAATCTTTGTCAGGCAATTCATATAATCTGGTTGGGAACGAGCAAAGGAAACACACACTTCAAAAGGACGAGTTCAAGAAAGAGAATTAATGAGAGCAAAATAATTTAAGTCAAGATAGAAGATACTTCCCTCTTATGCATCATAGTTTCCTTCATATACCCTATGCATTTCACCTATCAAGGTTCATGTCAACTTTTTTCAAGGTCATTCATCATTCATTATGAGCAGCATAACTATTTTGCATAATGTATACTCTTTTAAAATAGTTTTAAAGGTAAGTTTTGTGAAGGTAAATTTTGAAGAATATCTACAAGGATCCCTATAAGGGAAAATCTTACGAGGCATGGGTTAAAGGTATTATTGTGCACAATAGAGCTTGGTCATCAGGAAATGATTCAATTTTCAAGGGGAGCAGTGACTCAATGTGAGTTTCATTAAAGTAAGACCAAAGGACACCAACATGGCTCATGGACATTCAGCAAGGAGTTTTCAAAGATCAAAATCGAGGTAAGTTTTCACTATCAAAGAAATCATCATACATTTTCATACTTGGGGGGCAAATATGAGAGGTGGACATCCATGAGTTGTTGTATCATTTTTCAAAACAATTTTCATCTTGTTTGGGCGGTTGTTCTCGAAGCTTATTTCAAGACATTTTCAAGGTATTTTTAAGGTAAGTCAGGATATTTTCAACTCTTAAGGTTTCTCATAAAACAACCTACATTTAAGATTCATTCATTTTGTGGAATCTTCAAAATTTTTGAAATTCACTCATTTTGTGGAATTTCTCACTTTTAAGATTCACTCACTTTGTGAAATCTTCAGAATTTTTGAAATTCACTCATTTTGTGGAATTTCTCACTTTTAAGATTCACTCACTTTGTGGAATCTTCCGAATTTTTGAAATTCACTCATTTTGTGGAATTTCTCACTTTTAAGATTCATTCATTTTGTGGAATTTTTGACCTTCTTGTCATTCATTTATTTTGTGGAATCTTTGACTTTTTTGAGATTCACTTATTTTGTGGAATTTTAGGCGTTTTTTAAATTCATTCATTTTTTGGAATTTCTTCACTTTCAAGATTCGCCCATTTTGTGGAATCTTTGACTTTTTGAAATTCACTCATTTTGTGAAATTTCATATTTTCAAAGATTCACTCTTTTCATTAAATCTTAGGCTTTTTGAAATTCACTCATTTTGTGGAATTTCTCACTTCTAAGATTTACTCATTTTGTGAAATCTTCAACTTTCTCAAAATTCACTCATTTTGTGAAATTTCCCACTTTTAAGATTCACTCATTCTATGGAATCTTCAACTTTTTTGAAATTCGTTCATTTTGTGGAATTTCAAGTTTTAAATTCACCCATTTTGAAAATTCACACTTTTGATGAAATTATTCTAAGTCCAACTGCTTTCTTGGGAATTTTTACTTAAGATAATGAGGAGGGTTCTTTAATTTCAATACAAGGCAAAACTGAGGCTCCAAAGAGAAAGCACTTCTTTTCTTCGTAACTTAAGTCAAACCGATGTTTTAAATGAAAAATTTTTCTCTACCTCGTCACATTTAAAGAAAGGCTAAACTAAGGTTCCAAAGATAAGGTAATTCTCTTCCTCGTAATTTGGGTCAATCCGAGGTTTTAAATGAGAAAGGTGTCTCTACCTCATCACATCTAAAGCAAGGTTAATCCAAGTTTCCAAAGGCAAAGTATTCTTTTTCTTATAATATAGATTAAATTAAGGTGGTAAAGAGTCAGAGTGCTCTACCTTAAAGAAATTTCGAGGTGGTAAAGAGACAGTTCTTTACCTCAAAATTCATCAAAGGTAGTAAAGAGTCAGAGTGCTCTACCTCAAAAAAAGTTAGAGGTGGTAAAGAAACCGAGTTCTCTACCTTAAGAGTCATCAGAAGTGGTAGAAAGTTAGGGTGCTCTACCTCAAAGAAGTTTAGAAGTGGTAAAGAGTCAGGATGCTCTACCTCAAAGGAGTTTAGAGGTGGTAAAGAGTCAGAGTGCTCTATCTCAAAGGGATTTAGAGGTTGCAAAGAGACAGAGTTCTCTATCTCCAAAACAATAAGAGGTGATAAAGAGAGCATTTTTTACCTTTTAAACCATGGTAAGAGAGAGTGCTCTACCAAAGGTAAAAAGAAATGAGAGAAGAGTTTCACTTTTCCATAGAAAGGTTTTTATGGAGAAGATTTGGAAACAATAGGAGGCTTTCTATTGCAAAAGGACTAGAAAAGTTCCTAGGCATGGTAAATAAGGAGGGAAGAGTTTTTCTCATTAAATTCTTAGGTGATAGAAAGGTTCTTATCATAAAGGTAATAAGAAAGGTTCTTTAACCTCACAAAGAAGAAAAAGGTTTTTCTTCTTAGGAATTTTTTTTTTTTTTACAAAAGGAAGGTTCCTTTTGCAAAAAGGCAAGGAGAGTTCCTTAGCTTGGTGAGAAAAGAGAAAAGAATTTTTAGCCTTAAATTCTTCGATGATAGGAAGGTTCCTATCGTAAAGGTAATAAGGAAGGTTCTTTAACCTCAAATTGAAGGAGAAAGAGGTTTTTCTCCTCAGGTTTTTGGTAGTGAAAGGGTTCTCATTGTCCAAATGAAAGGACGGACAAAATTTGGTAATGGCTTTGCATGCGTTATATTCTATGAAACATGTAAAGGGAGGCAGCTGTTGATACCCAATTTTGTCCGGGTACTAATTTTTGTTTAAGTTTTAGGTTAGGAAAAATTAGTTTAGGGGGCATTTTCATTTTTGTTATGACATTTAGGTCATTTTTGTCATTTTAAAGTTAGTTGGTCTTGTCACATTTAGGTTACATTGTTTAGTTTTGATATTAATTTAGAGTCTTGAAGGTTTTGCTAGGTTAATTTAGGCAAAATGGAAAAGTTGGGTGGAAACTGAGGGTTTTAAAAGATTCTAAGTAAAAATAGAAAGTTTGGGACAAATCTGTTAATTTTAGAAAGTTTGAACCAAATCTGGTAATTCTATGAAATTCTAGGAAATTCTGATTATTTTTATAAAGCTTTAGGCTAATTTAACAAATTTTGCAAAGGTTGGGCCAAATTGTAATTTCATATAAATTTTGGGACCAGATCACTAGCTTTAAGAGTTTCATTTGCACTAAAATTGACAATTTAGCCAGATTATATCCAAACAGATATTAACCATTTCAAATCTGATTTGGAAGGGTTTCAACTCCTAAAAATATGACTAATCTCGCTTAAGACTCCCCTAATATAAATATAAGTCATTATTTGAGAAAAAAGGGAGAAAAAATTCGTTACCCTAAGCTCCTATCTAAAAAAAGAAGGAGAAAACTGCAGCCCTTAGCCCCTGATTATTCACTAACTCACCCCCAAACGCTAACATTTTCACTACAGCGGCGCCACCCCTGTTCTCCCTCTGTTGCCCAATGTGAGCCTCCATTGTCGCCTCCAGCCACAAGTTGCCAGCTCTACCGCCAACGCCCTCAGCTCACCGATGCCACCCTGCCCAGGTGCCACCGCATCGCCTTTCCCGTCACCGGTTCAGCGAAGCTAGAGCGCCATCGCCTTCGGTCCTCCTTCCATCCCATCGTCCTCGATGCCGTCGGCCACCGTATCCTCCTCCACAAGGTCGCCTGCCACCGTCGAGCCAAGCCCAGGTGGCCTTTCACCTCGACGTCGCGGGAAAACGGAGAATCAAAGAGAGATCCGGATAGAAGATCCGTGCCCAACCCGTTTTGGTCCAGGTCCGATTCGATCAACCTTTCCGCCTGGTTTAACCCTCGTTTAGCTCTCTGTTTTGTTTATTTTGTTCATTCAGGTCCCTAACCTTTGTTTCTTTCATTTTCAGATTAGTCACTAGAGTTACAAGTTTATTTTCTTACAATTTAGCCACTGACCAGAACTTTGCTTTTCTTACATTGAGTCATTTTCAAACAACTTGCACCAACAATTTTCATGATTTCTCATATTTAATTAAATTTAACCAATTTTGAGTATTTTAGAATAGTTTGATTTTTCTTTATTTTGAATCTCATGATGCATCTACGAATTAGGAAGAGATTTAATAGAGCCAATTTTCTAACACATAGCAAAAAATTTTAAAAGAATCCGTTCTTGGTGATTTAATAAAATCTCGAGACGTAATATTCATTTGAATCCGATTGGTCTGATAACACTCACGGCCAAGAACAATATGGTTCTTTTAAATTCATTGTGCATTTGGTAAAGTCCCAAGATTTCAAGAACATCTAAGATTTCATATCCGATTAGTCTAATAAGATTCACAGTTTGGAATTAAATCAATTAAAAATTAAACATAATTAAATAAAATTCATAGAAAATCATTTTTCATTGACGATTAAGCAAAAAAAAAAAAGATAGAGAGTTAGGAAAAGATAAAAACCGAACCCCTATAGTACAAATTTTCATGCCTTATAATAGGGTTATTTTAGCATAATCGACTCACGATCTCAGAAATCTCTCGTAGACCACAACAGGTATCTAATCGACCTAGGCGAAACTAATTGGTGACGACTCCAAAAAGGCATTGCTACAACTTTAAAGTTGTACAGGCTTACCCGAACTTTCCCTAGAGTCTGGCTCCTTTCAACCAGAATTGATTAAGAATGGTTGTGCAGCATCCAAAGCATCATGTACCTTGTAGCATCCTCTCCCATCTATTTTTGATTGACGAAGATCCTTGTCAGGGGTACTAGCTCAAGATCCTCACCAATTTTATCGGAATCTCATTCTCCATTTAGGATTTTGGAAGGAGTGTTGCCAACCTATCTCATTTGATGCTTGTCCCATCTAGAAATGCTACTGGGCTTCAACCCCGAGCCCTGCTGGCCAAGACTAGCAAAATATCATGTTGCTAATTCGTCTCTCCACAATCTCCTAGAATGTTTCTCTTCCCCCTAATAAAGATATGCTTTTTTATACTATTATATACTTCATCTATCCCACAAAACTATTCTTTGAAAAATACTAAGTACTATTAATTCTCATCTTAACATTTTTCATTAACAATAAAATACTAATGCTTACATCATTTTCTAATTAATAATCATTCCTAAGACCTTTGCATTTTTTAATTTCTTTTCAATTAGGCCTCATTTGGTTGTTGTGATGGTCAAGGATAAGATGAGATGTTCAAAATGGAATGAAGGAAGTCCAATTAGATGGAATGTTGTCATATCTTATCCTATGTTGAGTACACACAGGATAGCATATACTATATGATTATATGTTGCATTATACATGTGTAAGATATATAGGATATGGGAAATTTAGACAGAGAAAAATAGATTGTTTATATTCTCAAGCTTTTGGGTCCTTTAGATGTCTTCATGTTTCCAATATTTATCCATGAAGGAGCTTCCATAGATAAAACTAACATAATTCTGTAGATTTTGTTTGACAACATTTTGAATTGGCTTGTTTCATCAGAGTAGCTTGGAAAATGGGTATTTGAGTGTCCAGCCTTGAGATAAGCCACCTAATTTTGTTAATTTTTTTAGTAAAGTGATGTTAAATGTCACAACAAAGCTTAAGAAGTATGTAGTTAATAAATCAAGCTCAAGTATGTTAGCTTCCATGTTTATTTCTTTCCAATTTCATCAGCCACTTCAATACGATGATGGTAAGAGTTGTATATTGTGTAAAACTAATGGAATTTTTTAGTATACTTCAATTTAAAAATAAAATTAAAATGAAGGTATATGATATGCCAAAAATTTGGCACGGCTCAAAATGACAAATGGTACAAAGAATGTGATACAGATAAAGTATATAATATATAGCTAAGGCTCATATGTATATTACACAACATATAATTACACTTGCACTAATATTAAAATTTGTATAACATTACATGAATTTATTTATACATGCATGCACACATAAATGCATTATGTGTGTGTGTATAAATTCTTTGCATATCATAGATAGGCATATTTTTATTTATATATTTAAATATAAAAAAGGAATACATAGATAAGCTACAATATATATGTTGGATTGAAATTTTCAATACATATTATTTCATCTTCTAACTAGTCTCTAGGCATCTATCATTTTTTTAATATAATTCTTATTTGATTTGTAGGAAATTAAGTCTTGAGTGCTTTTAAAGTGAAAGAGCTAAAAAAAAGGGTAAAATGGACTAATCTTGGAGCACAAAACAATGGTTAAACCTAAGGGCACAACCCCAGAGCCTAGAGCTATAGCATTGGAGTATAAGAAGTGAAGAACTCCTCCAGAACAACCAACAACATGTCTTCAACTTCCAAAGATGCGTCCCCATGTCCTAAGCCTGCATTTTTAGCACTTCTAGCTAGGGCTGTAAACGAACTGAACAAATATGAACGAAAGTTGTTCGTGTTCGTTTGTTTAAGTTTTTAACAAACACGAACACGAACACGAACACGAACAAGCCTTGTTCGTGTTCGTTTGTTCGTTCGTTTAGTGCAAAATGGTTGTTCGTGTTCGTTCATTTATATTCGTGAATAACAATAAATGAACCTATAAACAAACTTATTCATGAACTGCAATACACGAACACGAACATGTTCACGAACAATGTATAGGATATGTTTGTGAATAATTTAAACAAACATAAATGAACGAATGTAAGCAAACGAACACGTGCGCATGCGCGCGCACACACACACACAAATGAATAAATGAATGAACATAAACGAACAATAATTGAACTGTTCATGAATATAAACAAACGAACATAGGCTTGTTCGTGTTCGTTCGTTTAAATAAACGAACAAAAATTGTGTTCGTGTTCGTTCGTTTAACTTAATAAACGAATATAAACAAACTCCCGCCAAATGGTTCACAAACAGTTCACCGAACATTTTGTTCATTTACACCTTTACTTCTAACAGCTCATCATCCCCCACAGAGATGTGGCCCCAACTCTCAAGGACATAGCCCCATGCTTTTTGGACTTTATCCCTCTTTTAGCCCCACTTTGATCTAAATCTACATTGGTTATGTTAGAAAATATTAGGAGAAATTGAGGGCTTGATAATAACAAGACCCTTATAATACCTTTATATAATAGATGGGTAAAGTATACAAGGAAAGAAAATTCTTAAGAAATAAAGATGAGTAAATCCTAAAAATAAATATGAAATATTACGTTCCTAAAATACATATGATTTCTTAACGTTCCTTCTCACATTAGAGCATACATATCATAGGCTTCAAGATTATTACATATAGACTTTGCTTTAGACCCTCTTGAAGCTTTAGTGAATAAATCAGCAAATTAATCTTCTGATTTGATATATGGGGTCTTGATCAAGCCTTCTTGAAGCTTTTCCCTATCAAAGTAATAGTCAACTTCAATATATTTAGTTCTCTTATGGAAGGCGAGATTAGATGTAATATGAATGGCTAATTGATTATCACACATTAATCCCATAAGAAATGAGCGTATGAAACCAAAAGTCATGAAAAGAAGCTTTGACCAAACTAGCTCACATGTAGTATACGTCATTGCCCTATACTTGAATTTAGCATTTGACCTTGCAACAATAATTTTTTTTTTGTTTTTCCATGACACCAAGTTTCCTCTAATGAATACACAATAGCCTAAAGTAAACCGTCAATCATAAGAGCCTACCTAATCAGTATCTATGTATCCTTAAATCCAAGTATGACCATGATTTTTGTAAAGAAAACCTTGTCCTGGTACACCTTTGAGATAAACCCAATCAGCATCTATGTATCCTTAAATCCAAGTATGAATATGATTTTTGTAAAGAAAACCTTGTCCTAGTACACCTTTGAGATAAACTTAAAATTTTAACTACTGTGTCCCAATGGCTAGTACAAGAAGAGTCCTTGAACTCATTTGCTTCATTCATAGCAAATGAGATATTTGGATAAGTAATAGTTATATAATTTAATTTACCAACAAGTCTTCAATACCTAGTAGGATGTTCCAAGTATTCACATTTATCTACATCAAGCTTAATGTTGAGCTCTATGGGACTGTCAATCAACTTGGTTCCCAACAAGCCAATTTCCTCCAAAAGGATAAGAACATATTTTTTCTGAGAAAAACATATTCTCATTTTGGACCTCACTAACTCAATCTCTAGGAAATATCTTAATGGACCAAGGTCTTTTGTGTGAAACTTAGTTTGTAAAAAAGTCTTCAAGGATTGAATACCAACTACATCATCACCAGTGATAACAGTAACATCAACATAGATGATCGAGGGGATTCTACTCACTTTAAAGCGGCAATAAAAAACAGAATGATCCACGCCATATCGCTGCAAACCAAATTTCATAACAACCAAACTGAAGAAACCAAACCATACTCGTGGTGATTGTTTCAAACTATACAAAGACTTATATAGGCAACATATATAATCAACCTCCCCTTGAAGAACAAACCCTAGTGGTTACTCCATGTAAATAGTTTCCTCAAGACCTCAATGAAGAAAAGTGTTCTTAATGTCCAGTTGATGTAAAGGCCATGCATATGAAGCAGCCAACGTAATGAGGACATGAACAGATGTCATTTTGGATCCTGGAGAAAAAGTTTCAGAATAGTCTATGCCATATACCTACGTATATCCTTTTGCTACTACACGAGTTTTCAATTGATTAATTGTATCATTAGGATGGGCCTTTTATAGTGAATACGCATTGAAAACCCATAACAGTCTGATCGTGTGGAAGATGAACCAAGTCCCATAAGTTATTAACCTATAAAGCTGACATTTTTTTTTCCATAACTTACTTCCATCGAAGATAATAAATAACTTCTGAAATAGATTTAGGCAAAGATATAGAAGATAAGGTGAACACAAAAGTAGAATATGACGATGAAATAGAATCATAAGAAATAAAGTTGCAGATAGGGTGAAAAGTATAAGGCTTTTTCCCTTTGCAAAGTGTGATTGGAAGATCCAAATTACCATCATTTGGATTTGAAGATGAAGAGGATGATGGTGATGAGCATGAATCTCCTGACAGTACTTCAATTTGAGGATACCGAGTATAAACATGTAGGTTAAGATGAGACAGATGCTCTAAAGGTAGGGGATCAGTATCAAGAATGTGTTCTAAAGGTGTAGGATTAGTGTCTGAAACATCATTCTCTAAAGTTATTCATAGGTTAGAAAATAAAGTGTTAGAAAAATAAGGTATGTTTTCAAAGAACGTAATGTCAATAGGAACAAAAAATTGATTCAATGAGGGACAAAAGCATTAGTGCCCTTTCTGCAAATGAGAGTAATCAAGAAAAATAAATTTTAAGGCTTTGAGATCAAACTTATCTGTGTCAAGTTGATGCTAATGAACAAAGCAAACACATCCAAATATTCGAGGTACAATAAAAAAATGAGTTTGAGATGAAAAAAAAACAGAGAATAGAATTTAATCTGACAAAATAGAGGAAAACATTCGATTTATGAGAAAACATGCAATAAGAACAGTATCACTCCAAAAAATTTTGGGAACATTCATATGTATTAAGAGGGTACAAGCTGTTTCAACAATATGTTGGATTTTCCTCTCGGCTATTCCATTTTGTTAAGATGTCTTTGGACAAGAAAATTGATTTATAATTCCTTGTTGTTGCATGTAGCTGGACACCAAGTTAGAAAAATACTCTTAAGCATTGTCACTGCTAAGAATATTAATTCGAGAATTAAATTGATTTTCAATTTTAGCACAAAAGGAACAAAAGATAGAGAATAACTCTGAACAATCTTTCATTAAGAACAACCAACTCATTTGAGAAAAATCATAAGCAATGATTATGAAATACTAAAACCCTAACTTGGACTTGACATGACTTAGACTTCAAATATCTATATGAACTAGCATGATTAGTTTTTCAACTTTTTTTTATTGATTTGAGGAAAGTAGGGAACACAATTATGCTTCCCTAGTTGACACGACTCACAATCTAATGTGCAGACTGAAACTAAGTTTGAGACAAGATTTTTCAGATTTCTTAAAGATGGATGACCCAAATGACTATGGATTAAGTAAGGTGAAATCAAGAAACTGACGGTTGTAATCCATCAAAATAGTACTTTCCATTTGATTCATGCTTTTCTCCAATCGTCTTCTTACTTCTACAATCCTGGATAATGACATGATTAGAAAAGAAACAAACCGAGCAATTCAATTGTTTGGTTAACTTACTTACAAACATAAGGTTGAAAGAAAAATTTGGAACAAATAGAATAAATGCGAGAGTGAGAGAATGATAAGAATGAGTAGGTCCAACACTTTTAATTATCATGGTGGAACCATTGTAATTGTTAGTTTAATATGAGATAAAGATAACGGATAAATATGATCAAAATTGATTATTTTACCTAAAATGTGGTTAGTGGCACCAAAATCCAATACTTGAGGTTGATTTTTAAGAATATTATAGGAATAATAGACCGATGGGTTATCTTAATGGACAACAAAAGCCATAGAACAAGTGTAAACCTATTGTGTGGATTGATACTACAGGAACTTAGCGTACTCTTCTTGAGATACCATGACAGATTATTATAGGGTTGTAATTGAAAATGACTCATCATGTGATGTGATATGCACTGTCCGCAAAATCGGACACTTATCCCAACAAATCTCCTCCTCATGTCAAACTTTTTCATAATCAGTGCAATGCAAACATGAACCTCTACCACGTCCGCTTCTACTGCCACATCCACTATAACTGCTATGTCCTCCACAATCATTTTTCACTTGGGAACTAGGTTGTATTGTAAGGGCAAACCAGTTGAAATTGTTGTTTGTTGAACATTCTTTGATAATAATGTGAGAGAGCCTTTAAAAACTTTAGGTAATAAAGGAAGCTCTGCCCTCCAAGAATCTGGGAACAAACTGGTACAAGTTTAAGCTTTAGTATAGCCAAGAATTTCATAAGCACCAATTGTTCTTTTTTACATTGCATCTCCTTAACATTAGAGGTAATATGTAACAAAGGATTTATTTTTTCAAATGCATGTTTCACCTTTGTAAAATATTTGAGAAAACTGTCTTCCTATATGGATTGAAACACTTTAACTGAAATATCATATATACAGAGAATATTACTGGAATATAAAAGCTTGGCATACTCCCAAGCTTGCTTATAGGCTTAGACATGAGAAAATATTGTAGAAACTTCAAGTTTCATTAAATCAAAAAAGATATGAAGTAATTGTGCATCATCAGTTTTTTAACTTTCAGATGTTTGATGATCATCAGTAAGATAAGACATGTTTCTTTGACCTGTAAAATGTAATTCCACATTTCTAGCCCAGAATTAATAGTTATTACTGTTCAAACATTGTTTGGCAATTCACAAATTACTAAATTGTGTGAAGGGGAACCTGCTGGTGGGATGATGATCAACAAAAAACTTCCCTGAGGACTTTTATCATCTAGCCCTAACATATTTCTAATTGCTAATGACTGACAATATTAGACACTAGGGTAAATGACACATGTTGTCCCTAAACTATCCCCAATGTTACTTAATTATCCCAAAACTATGAATTGTTACATCAATCATTTTCAAATTATTCAATTGTTGCACTCGTCATTCTCTCATTATACCAGGCATTAAAAAGTAACGCAAATTAAGGAAAAATTACACAATCTATCCTAATACTAGAAAATTTTTCTATTTGAGTCATAATACTCAGCTATTTGTTCGTGGGTTGCTGGTACGATCATATATAAAAATCAAACCTAAAATTTTTCTATTTGAGTCCTAAAATTACTTTATTCATTTTTGAAGTTATTTTTTCATGGGTTGCTAGTATAGTTCTGCTTTTTTTATGCATCATGCTATTTGTGGGCTTGGTTGTGCAATGTTTATGTTTTATTATGGATTTCTACTTCCATAAAATGGCTCAAAGGAAAGATATTCCTGCCTAGGTTTAGTTTTCTGGTCTACATGAACTTTTCATCAATTTACAATTGATGAAAACAAAAATTAGTTCATTTTATTTGTTGGTTTGGTTGTACTTTGTATACTCTAAATAAGCATAGTTGTTTATATATATATATTTAACTTATAGTACTTTGCAGGCATGTTGTATTTGCCCATTGACTGTAATTCTTTTAGCATTGTCCATAATTGAGTTATAACCTTATGAGGAACAAGTTCATCTCGTTTTAGTACTTATTCTTCATTTTAAATTTGAACACTATAAAATCTTTGCATTATTTTTATTTTATGGAGTCATGGTTATTAAAGGCTCTTGTTTAATCTTAGTTGGAATTTTTTTTCCATTGTTTGTTTTCCTATGTATAGAGTTCTTCATGTGATAAATTAGACAATGAATTGCCTTCTTAGATTGCTAAAAAGTAGCTGTATGAATGCTACATAATAATTTACAAAATGTCTTTTGATTTGAGCTCATTGAATTTGAGCCTATTGGATTTTGTTTACAGAATGTTTGTTGATTGTTTACAAAATACGTGAAAAGTGGTTGTATGAAGCCGCATGAGCCATTGTTCATTGCCGAACTAGGAAGTCACAGACTCACGAGGGAAAGAAAGTGGAATGGGTGAGTTTGTCTAAAAAAAATTACTTCTTACTAAGGATTATTACTTCGATTCTCATACTGACCCTTGATAATTTGGCGTATGACACTCTCTATCGGTAATTGTTAATCTTTTTTTTTTCCATTGATTTTATTTGTTACTTGTGAAAATTACAAAATGTCGCATAAATCATATTAATGATTAATATAGGTTTCAATAAATTAACTAAAAAACAATTCCTAAGAAACAAGATGGAAAAAAGACAAAAAGCCTTAGAAAGGAAAAAATACTTAAAAAGCCTTAAATTAAAAAGCTTAGGACTTAAATAGAAAAGCTTCTTAAGTATTAGGATTAACTATGCAATTTTTCCTGCAACTTTCATCACTTTTAATGGTTGGTATAATTGCTAGACGATTGGTGTAAGAATTGAGTAGTTTAAGGATGACTAATGCAACAATTTATAGTTTCAAGATAATTATGCAACATCGTAATAGTTACGGACAACAAGTGTCATTTACCCCAGAAACTAATAGGAAACTGAGCTAATGATGTACTGATGAACTAAAACTGATCGGAGAATAGAGAAACTAAACTTCTGGCCATAATTTATATTAAAGAAGAATGGAAACCTATTTAGGAAAAAAAACCAATTAGACCCATCCAATCATAGCTGTTGGAGGTGACCAAACGGCAACACGTGATGCCCATGTGCTCACATGTGGGTGGTTTTCCTACGATACCGCCAATGCTATTCTGGTCATTAATGCCTCCTAGGAGTCTCTGTGTTGTTGGTCTTTTATTTGGTTAGTGATTATTTGAAGAAAGCAGCAGCTAGAAGAAAATTGTTGAAGGTGGTTTGGTCGAAGGACGAGAAGAGAATAGGGTTATGGCTTTGATACAATGTTAAAGATTATTATGAGGAGAAACTGAGGGTTTAATAATAACAAAACCCTCACTAACCTTTATATGATAGATGGATGAAGTACACAAAGAAAGAAAATCCCTAGAAATAAAGAGGAGTAAATCCCTAAAAACAAAGAAAAAATGTTACATTCCTAAAGTACACATGATTTCTCAACAGGTTACACTTTGATGTCACCTTATCTCTAAGGGTAGTTGGGATATTTTAGGGGAGATTGGAGATCATCTAGAACTCTCTACCATTTTCATATAGTCTTTCCTAGATTTTAGCACCATATTCTCTTATAGCCACCATTGTTAATTCGAGAGTTTTTCTTGGATAATTTGGAGGAGCTTGGAGATTCTTGAAGAGCGAGGGAACTCAAGCTTCAAGGGTTACTCTTGACTCTTACCTTTTTTTTTTCTCTTAGAATTTGTCATCAATACTATTTCTTTATTTTCTTGTTTGTGCTTAGTTTGAATAGGATGAGTAGTCATTATGAGATAAAACTCATCTCATCTTGTTTTATCCTGATAACTAAAGGAGGCCAGTGTAGGAAATTGTAAATTTAAAATAACTTATGAGTGTGGTAAATACATGAAAAATTTACATATGTTATATAAATATTATTATCTGGTTAACCTAGTCACTATATATTTGTGCGCGGCCTCAACCTCGACACAAATCAGAGGTAAAAAAATAAAAAATAAAATAAAATAACTCCCATCGACTTGAAATTAGTTAAATATAAGAAAATACATAAATTGTTAGTAAAATCGACTCGAAACAACTCAAAAGGAATCAGCAGTTAAATTGTACAACAAAAAACACCCCTAAGCTCAGTGACCTATCTCCAAACAAAATAAAAATGTTATTGCCTTGAACGAACAAACTGTTAACAGAAGAGTTAAATGTGGTGCGCAGAATTGTGTACGGGTTGAGTTTTTGGGCCAAATTAAACTCAAGCCCGACAGAGTTCTGGGGTGGGCATGTCTGGACTGGAGCAGGCTGAAGAGATCTTATGAATAGTTGTGTATTCGTGGCGGACGAGTCGGGGTGAACGGGTACATAATTATTTTACTGTATCCAGATTCTCTCATGAGTCTCATCAGAGATGCAACAGAAAATCAATCACTGTTGCAGTTGAATCAAACAACCGGGCGGAAATTTATCAACGGTAAAACCGTAAAAGTTAAAAATATAAAACAGCAACGCTAATTATTAAATTGTTTAAACCAACACTAACCTTTAATTGTTGTTTCATTTTAATCCTTAATCCATTGAATGTTCTATTTTAATTCTAAACTTATTAAATTTGTTTTATTTTCATCCCTCACCATCAAATGAAATTTATTAACTCCATATAACCATCTGACACAAATTTTTAAAATTTTAATGTAAATATTTAATAAATGTCTTTCAGTAAATTTAACCAGTTTTATAGTAAATAGATAATTTAAAGTAATAGTTTGTTCTTCCCGAATGAAATAATTTCAACTTATAAAGAGAAAAAAAAATGTAATTTAAATTTTTCATTAATTATAAAAAAATTAATTTAAACTAAGATAGTTACCAGATAGTTTAAATTATGATCTAAAATGTTGTAATCAGAAAAATATTATGAGTTAACAAATTTCATCTAATAGGGACCAGAATGAAGTGTTTTTACTAGATTTAGTACTAAAACAAAACGTTTTTAATAGATTTAGAACTAAAACAGAACATTCAATAGATTAGGGACTAAAACAAAACAACAATTAAAGGTTGTGGACCATTTATGTCATTTACTCGAATCAAACACCAGTGGAATTCAAATTTATAGAAGGGCAACATTTTAGGTTCCAGAGACTCGAGGAAAAACTCAAAGGGGGAAGAGAAGGGGAAGTATCAACTCAATTTGTATACATTTGGCAGAGTTCCTTTCATCAGTAAACCGTGTGCCTCCAATTACAAGAATGACTACTGAATTGTAAATAATGAATTCCCCTACGTGCAGCAAAAACAATAAAGCATCAAACCTATTTTCATTTAACTGCGAATCACCCGAGGATCTTGAAAGATAAGTCGAAATAAGTTTTTGCTGATCCAGGAATCTCACTCTGTATGAATATGAAAGGAGAAAAAAAGGAAATGAATACCTCAATTCAGCTGCTTCCCTTCTGCTTTAGAGTGATCTTATCGCCGAGACTAAGAGCGATACCCTGAGTCTTGCTCCTTATTCTGATGTACCCACTTAGCCTCCCATCTCCCTCTTTCTCAACACTAACGTTGACCAGCGCATCCTCCCCAAATACACTCTTAGCATACAGGTTAGCGGCCAGGAAACCACACTCGCCATCTAGTGCAGATCTGCAACACCAAAAACCAACCATAACCCAGAAATCGACGCATTAGCCGCTAGTGCTTATAGTATGAAAAAGGATATTAAAATAACTTAAAACAGTGCTTCTGACAAATTTTCAGAATGCTGTTTACCACCACACGGGGGTATAGCTGAATGAAATGACTAATGTGCGTCTTTATAATTGCCATATCACAACCTAATATTTCTTTATAGCAACAGAACTGAGCATCTCTCAATCAAACAGAGAAAATATTAACATGCACTAATTACTGTTCCAATTTATGTCCGAGTTTTGGACAGAAGAAGAAACCAATTGTGTAGCAATTGACAAGCAAGGACTTACGGTGCAGTGAGGCACTTCATCTTGGTTGACTTGATAATATGTTCTAGAAATTCCCTATCGCTCTGAATTACTGTGTTGACAGCAACCTACATCACAAAAAACATGGATGAAATTTACCATTAGTTGTCAAGAAGACAGAGATAGAAGCAAAACCTTAATCTTTAAATCATTACATGAGGTAAAGTAGCCAATAAAGAGACAGGGAAAATATAAGTTTCTCAAACAGAACTTGTCCCCAGAAATTAAAGTACCCTGACATGGTACAAGAAGCCTAAAGCCAAAATTCAAACCAAGCGCAATTCTGTCGAAGCTTGGACTAGTAGTTATCTCAACTCTGGACGGAAGAGGTACAGTTTAAAAAAAGACAGACAATACCTTGTTTTCCCACTCAAACTCTGCCCACATGGTTCTAAAAGCAGCATCAGAACAAGCTGCAGGCGATATATAGTCCATGATATCTATATGGATGTCATTGAGCACAACCACAGTTCTTTCTAGCACATTTGATGTCTCATAAACAATGTTCCCAAATATGACTCCAGTTTCAGTGGAAGAAACCTTGATATTTGCCTTTATTTGCTTGCTCGACTCTGGAGCCAGGGTGTAGTTTTGTGGCCGCTCCACAAGTTTTAGATCACCCATAGTTGCCAACTCCAAGCACAGATTCTGGAGGGTTTCCTTGGTTCGATTAATAACTGTGACATCAAGGACAATATCATAGTGATGTACCGTAACATAAGCTTCAGCATAAACTGGATCGCTAAATCCAGTAAGTTGCAGAATGCGATTGAGCTTGTTTGTGTCATCCCCATCCTTGACAAACTCTCCTGTTGCACGTTTCAGATCATCTTGAACCTCATCCTCTAATTCAAGCTGACTCATGCCCTGTTGTCACAAAATTAGTTCAGATGTAATTAGCCATACAAGAATCGAATGACGATTCAAAGAACCTGATATACCTATACAATTTGAAGTAATGAACTTCTTAGAAATTATTAAATTGACAATTGATTAATATAATTCTTCGTATGAATTATGAGGAAATCAAACAGCCTGATATATCATGCTTGATTTAACTGATTAAGCAGCATTTGCAAACTGAAGCACAATTGCTGATAAAGAAAACCAAAGAACAATTCATTGTAGTCAACTCTTGACAAAAGTGACAATCAGCCATGGTTTTAGAATATTAAAGTTTCAAACAGCAAAATGATAATAAACAATCAAAGGCTAACTATAAACAAGTTTTCAGGAAAACCATAAAAGTGAGGTAAAATGCATGCAGCGTTGGATCAAAATACTTAAAAAATTGCATTTACCATATATTGGTAAGACTACTAAACATCTATTCTTGAATCTAATGCCAAAAATTGCTTGCTTACCTTCCTGCTCTTCAAATGGTAGAAATCAATAAGGTCATCAGGTTGTGTGTGAGAAATCTGAGCCTTAGCCTTCAACTCCTCGGTTTCTTGCAATTGTTTTTCTGAAAGCATTTGAACAAAACTCTGTCGGCAAGACTTCAACCATATCTTCCTGATCTCATCACCTGTGTTGCACAATAATCTTATGCACATGACAATCCTATCATAAGAATCATTGTCGATTGGGTGTGGAAGAGCAGATGATTGTCCTAATTGCAGCATAGAAACCAAGATCAATAAAGCCTGCGTTGTGGCTTTATTCACTTCAACCTTGGATGGTTGCACCTCTTCCAGTCTTAGAACAAGCTTTGTCAATGTGGTGGCAACAACTGCCCCGAGGAAGAAATCACCTGTGAGAAGAAGGGATCTAAGATTCCCAGAAGCCAATGAGCCCTGAATGATGGTAGGAGGGGAAAAGGATGTTTCAGAAGCAGCACTCTGAGTAGCATAAGTACCATCAGCAAGTATAGCTGGTCTCCTAGATGAGACAGTGATGGAGTTTGCTTGTTGAGCTTTCTTTGAGTTGTCAGCAACTTCCACTTCTTCTGAAACAGAGTGGAAAGGTAAATCTCCAAGGTACTGCTTGATGGTAGCTAAACCACTATCAACTTCAGAGAGAGATAGACAGTACTCTCCGATTATCCAGAGAGCACAAGAGCAAACCCGTGCAGCTCGAATCTGGTAAAATGTGTCCAACAACCTAGTAATTATAGAAACCCTTAGTTTAGGATTGGTTTCAATGATCTCCCTAACAAAAACAACAACATCAAGAGCAGAGGCTACATTGCTGTCCCCCAAGAAATCCATCAGCAGATGAACCACTGTGCTTGCAACTTCAGGGAACTTAACTGCACAAGAATGTATGGCTTGAATGAGCATTTGTCTATATTCAGCGTTCTTTTCAAGCTCGCCACTTTGAGTTTTAACAACTTCCTTCTTTAAGGTAAGGACAACTTCATTCACATCGCGATGTGTTATCAACTCAAGAACTATATCAAGAGTCTTCCTCCGTATGTTAAGATTTGGACTGGACAATGCTCGAAGGACATCCATGATTATATCAACCATGATATCTCTATGAGAAGTCCTAAGCTCATTTAGTCGATCAAGAACAATGAGCTTCACATTGTTATCACTCTGAGACAGAAGAAGTTGACAGTAGGTGTTAGCAGCAGCTCTGATGGCAGTAGGTGCAGATGATAGAGAAACAAGAGTCCCAGCACACTCATAAATTACAGCAGCCGAAGGCACATTCAGTAAAGATATGACGATCTTAATGTACTTTCCCTTCTCTCCTGGATTCGTCCTACAAACTTTACGAATCAATTCCAGCACAACCATCTGAAGCAGTTCACCCCATTCGGAAACCCTGTCAACGTGTGTCAATAGGTAATTAACTGCTCGATCCTGTGCGCAAGTAAACAGCATGAGAAACGCATTCCGCTTGGCAGATGGGTCCTGCTCCGTTGAGAGTACCTTCTCAATCATATCAGGTGCATCAACCAAAAGGTGCTCGCCTTGGGGAAGTTTATATATAGCCATTACAGCAAGTATGGCATTTCTACGGATACACGGGTGCCTATGCTCAAGATTTTGCAAAACTGAAGGGATAAGGGGCTCAATAACATCAATTTCACTCAACCGGCAGAGAAACCTCAACGTCACCCCACGAATATATTCATTCGGATGCTGAAGATTGTTCCTAAGATTTTGGCAGATTAAGATCATTTCAGGCAATACTTTACCCGATGCATCTTTTTTCTCAATAATCTCCAGATACAAAAGCAACAGTTTCTGAATGGTGTGATCCTCCGAAGGCAATACGTATCTAACAATTGTAATGAAAAGCTGCGGTAGAGTTTCACCATTCAACAGAAGCATGACCGCTTTCTTCATCGCATCAACCTTTGCAGCCACATCATTGCCCTCCAGAGCTTCCTTAATCTCGTTAGCAATTGCAGGCGTTCCTTTGTCGAAGTGGACCACAAGGCTACACGATTTCTCCATCGCTGCCTTCCCTCTGCCTGTACAAGAAGATCAGAATGATAACCAAAAACAGGTACTAGAAAAGGTTTCGAAATCTAAAGCTAAGCTTCAAATCTTAAACAGCGAATCGGGAGTTCGGTTCATAGATCTGGAACTAACAAGATACGAACGAGAGGACCAAATCTGGAACGACTCAGGTCCTTCGAGGACTATCCGATCTCGCTGTAATGGCAATGGTCTTGATGGATTGAAGAAGCATGGAGGCCCCTATAGGCTATAGACTATAGTCATATGTTTAATTAGATTGAATTTACAAATTTGTCCCTTGCTATCCGTATGCCCCCTAGTCCAAATCGTGTCTATCATGCCCGAATTATTAAGAACTTGGGAAGGTAGCCAAGGGCTATTAAGGACTTGGCTTCAATAGAGTTCACTTAAAAATGATCAATGACCATGAGTAACCAAGTTTAATCTTGCACTGTGTTGGAAAAGAAACCTGTGAAGTCATGTAACTACATATTTACCCTTATCTAACTCTCTTATGAGATTGAGATATGTTTTTTCTTTAGCTAAAACTTTGTACATTTATCCTTAGCTAAACTCTGTATATATGCCTCTTGTACGATCATATTCTTAGCATGAGAAATACGAATACAGCTCTTGCTAAGTTTTACATGGTATTAGAGCGAAGTTAAAATCAATCTCTCCCAAAATTCTTATATGACGAAAGAGGAAGACAAGAACATAGAAAGAGGACGAAAGCAAGTGTTCGCAGGGAGCACTTTGATGAGCACCATCACCTACAACCCCTTCCAGGACCCAAGTTTGGTGTACTTCCTAACGTCTGTGGATTACACAACAACTTCCCTTGTTTCTGTTCAGCTAGATAGAGACAATTATCCAAGGTGGATGAGGGCGTTTTTTATGTCCTCCGGAGCAAGAACAAGACAAGTTTCATTGATAGAGGATTGAAAAAACCGAAAGATGCGCTCGAGTTGCTAGCGTGGACAAAGTGTGATGGGTTGGTGATCTCCTAGTTGATGAATTCAATCAGCCCTAGCCTTCACGACTCAATTGCATTCCATGAGATGACATACGATCTTTAGAAAGACCTTGAAGAAAGGTATGACCACGCTAACGAACTAAGAGCTTTTGAATTAAGAAAAAACATTACTTTGATGAACCAGGGTAATCTAAGCATAGTTGCATATTATACGAAGTTGAAGACTTGTTGGGATGAATTGGAGGCCTTCTTGGTCATCCCAATTTATAACTGTATAGCCAAGAAATGGTGGGCGATTGAAAAGGAGAAGGAAAAGGTGCATTAGTTCTTGATGGGATTGGATCAAAGGTTCAAAACGATCCAATCTTAGATTTTGGCGACAAAGCCTCTTCCTATCCTTAACAGAATATATGCCCCTATTGTTGTGAAGGGGAAACAACTCCACATTATGCAGCAGGTTCTGCAAGCAGAATCCGAGTAGGCAGGAGTCTTTGCCGTTCAAAAATGTGAGGAGCCTCAGAACAACCAAGCATGAGGAAGCTCCAATAAACCCAAGTGTGATCATTGCAAAAAGCTTGGACACACATGTGAAGATTGTTGGGAAATCATAGGATACCCTGATAATTGGCAGCCCAAAGGGAAGATGAAGGGCAAGAAAGCAAATGCAAACGTCTATGAAGGCATGAATCAGGAAGCATGAGATGTTGAAGGTTCAAGCACATCATCCTTTATAAGCCTAATGGTTGAACAATACAAGCAGCTCCTAAGTCTCCTGAACAAAGACAAGAACAGGTATGGTTAATTTTGTACTCAAGAAAACTAATGTGATGGCACTCCCTATTTTGACACAAAAGCCTAAATGGATCATCGACACAGGAGCTACCAAATACATTACTTCAAAAAGAGAAAATTTTTGCCAAACCTAAGCACTTTCTAACTAGACCATACAGTTACCTGACAGAACAAACACACGATTAAATGAGTCTGGTACTTATTGCTTATCAAATAAGATAATATTGAAAAATGTTCTTTTGCACCAAAATTCAAATATGATCTCGTATTTGTCAGCAAGTTGACTAAAGAGCGCAATTGGGCTGCCATTTTCTTTCCTGATTTCTATGTCTTACAGGATCTAACCTCGAAGAAGATGATTGGGGTAGCTAAACAGTAGGACGGGCTATATTACCTTGAGCCTGAAAACAAGCGTGCTGTCGTATAAGTGGTGGGTGTGAATGAGGAACCAGCCTCCTTGTGCCATCAAAGGCTTGGACATCCATCAAGAGATAGGATGTTAGCCATTCCAAGTTTATCAAATGTAGACTCAACCTTGGTTTGTAAAAACTATTCCATTTGCCCTCTAGCAAAAGGCATCTAGGGCTTCTTTTTCTCTAAGCAATAATAAATCCACCATTGTTTTTGAATTAGTACATATAGATGTTTGGAGTCCATATCAAACCCTTTCTTCAAGTGGTGCCCATTTTTTTTAACTATCGTTGATGATTTTTCATGATCTGTTTGGACATATTTCATGAAACACAAGAGCAAAGCACTAAAGTTTTTCTGAAATCTTTTACAACTTGGTACAAAATCAGTATGGTGTTAAAATAAAGAAAAAAAAAGTAAGGAGTGATAATGCACTCAAATTAACTGAGGAAGCTCTTGGAAGTTATTATAAGGCTAAAGGCATCATTAATCAAACCATTTGTACAGGAACACCACAACAGAATGAAGTACTAGAAAGGAAGCATCAAGACATCCTAAACGTGGCAATGGCACTTAGATTTCAAGCCAATATGCCTTTAAAATTTTTGGGGTGAGTACATCCTAATTGCTACTCATTTTATTAATAGGTTGCCAACAATTTTTTTATAAAACAAGACTCCATATGAAATTATTTTTGGAAAACTACCCAATTATAATCATTTAAGAATTTTTGGGTCACTTTGTTATGCAATAAACCCCACTCAACAGAAGGACAAATTTCAAATGAGGTCTCAAGTGTGTGTATGTTTGTGGGCTATCCACAAAACCAAAAAGGATATAAGGTTTATGACCAAGAGTCTTACAAGTTTTTTGTTACCAAAAACATTCTTTTCATGAAGGAATTTTTCCCTTTAAGATTCAAGAACAATAGTCTATGCACAATAACTTGGCCAAGAATCTAGCACTTGAGCCTACTAGATTTGAGTTACACAATGATGTTCCCTTTACAACATTGAAGTCACAAATGACGACACCCACTGCATAACATAAGCAAGAACCACAGGAACCTTATGAGCCAAGACACCAACCAACTTTACACAATGAATCACAAAGGATGAGCCACAGAAAAAGGCACCTGCCCACTTATTTAAAGGACTTTGAATATAGCTTGCCCGACAATATGGCTTCTTCTAATTCGACTTCTTTAAGTTACCCTTACCGATTATCCTCAGTACTAAACAATGATAATTTCTCACCCTACCATCGTAGTTTTCTTACTGCTTTGTTGACTAACCAGGAGCCTTGATCTTATTCAGATGCAAGGGATGACTCACATTGGCAACTAGTCATGCAAGCAGGAGTTGATGCACTAGAAGCTACACTTGGGACCTGGCCATGTTACCTAAAGGAATGAAGGCCGTAGGATGTTGTTAGGTCTACAAGGTAAAACAAAAGTCAGATGGCACAGTTGAGCACTACAAGGCGCACCTTGTAGCTAAAGGCTACACATAAGTCGAAGGTCTTGATTACACCAAGACCTTTGCCCCAATTGCTAAGCTTACAACTGTTATAAGCCTTATTGCTGTGGCAGCTAGTAAAGGATGAGAGCTTTACCAGTTAGATATACATGATGCCTTCTTACATGGCGACTTACAGGAAGAAATTTACATGGAGCCACCACTTGGTTATCTTTCTAAAGGAGACAGATGAGTTTGCAAACTGAAGAAATCGTTGTATGGACTCAAACAAGCATCACGTGAATGGTTTGCAAAATTGTCCGTCGCATTAAAGGATTATGGGTTTGTGCAATCAAGTGTAGACACCTCTTTATTTACACGACGTACTAATGAAACTTTTCTTGTAGTTCTTGTGTACGTGGACAACATGGTGGTGGCAGGTGATAGTTTCGAACAATGTCGCCATTCGAAGAACTTTGTCCACAAACATTTTCACCTCAAGGATCTTGGGAAGTTAAAATTCTTTCTCAGACTTAAAGCAATGCATAGACCCAAGGGCATATTCCTCAATCAGTGTAAATATGCCCTAGACATTCTTTCAGATGCAGGCATGATAAGGGCAAAGCCATGCAACACCCCCATGGAACAGCACCATCAACTCGAGAAGTTAGAGAATGAATTGATGGAGAATCCTAACTTCTACAGGTGGCTCATCGGAAGGCTATTGTATCTTTCTGCCACAAGGCCTGACATCACCCATGCTGTTAATATTTTGAACCAACATATGCAAAGACCCACGGTTGACCATCATGTAGCAGCTCTACGAGTATTATGCTATATTAAGTCAGCGCCAAGGCAGGGTCTATTGTTTCCATGAGAAAACAATCTACAACTTACCGGTTATTGTGAAGCAGATTAGGGAGGATGTCCCACTAGCAGACATTCCATTACTGGTTGTTTTACTACTGTCGGACAAGCTTCCATATCATGGTGCACAAATAAGCAAGCCACCATAAGCAAATCATTAGCGGAGGCTGAATACAAATCAATGGCTTTAGCTACCAGTGAATTAGTATGGCTTCAAACACTCTTGAAGGATCTTGGTGTGGAACACCAACAACCAGTACAACTTTTATGTGACAATCAAGTCGCTTTACACATTGCTTCAAATTCGATCTTCCATGAAAGGACAAAGCACATAGAGATGGATTAACATTTTGTTCGTGAACGTATCCAGCGCAAGCAACTGGTAACCAGCTACATTCCCTCTCAAATACAACCGACAGACATTTTCACCAAAGCGCTATGCTGACATCACTTTCATGGTCTGTTAGACAAGCTTGGCATCTCCAAGCTCCATAAGCCGAGCTTGAGGAGGGGCTATTGGAGAAGAAACCTGTGAAGTCACGTAGTTGCATATTTACCCTTATCTAACTCTTTTATGAGATTGAGATAAGCTTTTCCTTTAGCTAAAACTTTATATATTTATCCTTGGCTAAACTCTGTATATATGCATCATGTACGATCATATTCTTAGCATAAGAAATACGAATACAACTTTTGCCAAGTTTCATAAACTGGAAGAGGATGACTACATAAATGCTTAATGGATGATAACAAGCTAAGATGCTAGCAAAGCTTGTTGGAGTAAAGCACCAAGTGTTTACCATCTTAAAAACAGTGTATAGAGGAATATGGGATGCCTTTCTCCTGTTGGCCAATGTCATGACCATAAACTACTTGTGTTCACACTATGGTTGCTTGCATACATACATACATACATACATACATACATATATATATATATATATATATATATATATATATATATATATATATATATAGCAAATGGGGCAAATTTGTAACTAAAATTTATAAAGAAAGTAATTTTTCCGTAGAATTTTTTTTACGAGTAAATTTGTCACTAATATTTTTGTCGTGGGTAATTTTGTCACTGATGATTAACTGGTAAGAATATTCCGTTTGTTCAGAAAACATTCTATGAGATAACTCTTAAACTAGTCTCTAAAAATTTCTCCTTAACCCCTAGCTACCCAAACGTTTGATAACATTTAAATGAGTTAAAAGCAAGTGTTTACCGCACACTCTTTTGCCCGAGCCTTTTTGTTTTCACCTTCATCACTGTCACTGAACAACCCTCCAACACCTTTGTCATCGATTCTTTATTCAAAAATTGCAACATCTTTGGATTTAGTCTTACTTACATCAATTGAATCCAATTTTATCAGGGTTTGCTGTGTGGGCATTGCTAAGATGTGTGGAAGAGTGGAGATATGCCGGTGGTGAAAGGGGGGGGAGCATGGCAAAGGATGCAAGAGGTTGCTGGAGCAAGTGTCATATTGAAAATAATGGTGAAAATGATATATTCAAAAACTTAATAATCAATGTAATAGGTAAAGAAAACTTGGAATTGAAACTCATTTTTCTTTTTCTTTTTTTTCATTTTTTTCACATTTACCACATAAAGCAATTTTAACAGCCGATGATAGATTTGTTCAATTTTAACAACCAATGATAGATTTGTTCCTAATATAAAATGTTGACAAATTTACCTGCAAAAAAAGCTTGGTGACAAAATTACTCTCCTCACAAACTTTAGTATCAAATTTGCCCCTCTACCTATATAAATGTATATATGCAAGTTCTAGTGGTTGTAATATGCAGGTATGGAACCCTTACTAAGAATGCTTACGCCTTTATGGTTTAAGTGCAGATTTGGAGTATAAAAGGGGACAGAAAGCACCAAGGGATACTCGTCCACAAGGAGGTGCACAAACTGGAGCCTGGAATTTAAAATCTCAGTATAACACTTTGTGCTGTGGTACGTATGCCTAGTAACATTGTAATAATGAATGAATATGAAATGTGACATCCGACATGTACATATACGACAATGTCGATAAGTCTAGTTACTTGAAATGCAAGGAAGCAATGTTTTTATTATTTTAGCTACGTTTTATAAAATGTTTTAAATGTGGCGTGATATATAAGTTTTAAAATTAGAGTCAATTCATTTTAACTTAATCCAAAATAAATAATTTTTATTTTTACATCATTTTTTGCACGAAACCAATTTTATTTAAAAGCTAATATTATATACGTGGTATAATTCATTTAAAATATAATTTTTATAATCTTATTAAATTTTTATGAATTTTTCCTTTCCAATGCCTAAAAAAGAAAAATTCATAAAAATTCTATAACATCATGAAAATTTACTTTCAAATTAATTATTACATCTACTTAATATTAACTTTAAAATGAAATTACTTCCAGGCAAAACAGATGTAAAAACAAAAAAAGACTGAAGCCTATAGAAAAATGTAAAGGTTCTAATGAACTCAAACAACCATGGAAATTAAATAGCAAGTCAATTGAGGACCAAGTTCCTAATGGCTTGTACACGGCCAAAGACCCTGGGCTGGAGTGGGGACTGATGGCATATACCCATTGCAGCCACACACAGAACCAGCAACATCCTCAGTCCTCAGTCGACCAGCAAGAGCCTACAGAAGCCTGTTCTCGGGGCTGTCCGCTTCGTTCTCTAGTCCTGATTTTGTCGTGTCCACCCTATACACTTGAATCGTGGCAGGAACGAGATCGATTTAGGTGAATTAAAACGTAAGTGTAAGACTTCAATTTCAATAAAACATCGTTAAATTAGACAAAAAAATTTCATTTGGTAACAATGTTCTAATTAGCCGAATAAAGAAAGGGAAAAGTTCCTCAACCAAACATCACAGAAGTTAAGATTTGTACAAGCTGGGATTTTGAGACTTTTCAGACCAACCAGTTTCCAGTGCAACTGCAAAGTTCCCAGAAGGGAAATTGCAGAAAACATACCATCCAATGGCCCGAGCTCGAGAACAATACCAAAAATGGCACAGTTGTTTCACGCTTGCCTTCAGTTATGCTGCCACAGGAAAGACAAACCCAGAGACCAAATCTTTTTGCTTATACCCCGTTGGAAACTGCTCCCCACCAGCTGTGTCCCCGTCGGTTAAGTTAGGACGACGATCTGTTCCAGGTAATATGAACAGACACATGACTGCTGGTATTTGGAGAATGTAAGCGCTCACCACTACATATGCTGGAATGCAGGTCAAGTCAGGTTGCTAAGTCGACTTCTTCCTACGTTCTTTTTTGGAGCCTTTCTTTCTTTTAGGCTTGCTCTCACTAGGAACATCATCTCTCAACAAATGCTTATACTCCTCGAGACTAGCAAAGGGAGACACAGGATCCTTTTTGCTAGACTTCATTTTCCTTTTCCGTTTCCTCGTGTTGGAACCATCATCCTCATCAATAACATCTTCTGCGTCCACAGCTTCATCAGGGTCATCAATCTCATCATCTTCCGATGCAAAGTCGAATTCCTCTCCTTCAGCAATGCCTGCAGGAGCATCAATCTCGGCATCACTGGCATCAGCAACCAAGTCGTAGTCATCTTCATTGGCAACTTTGTCCAAGTCGTCATAATCATAATCACCACCGGCTTCCATGTCAAGGTTTGCAGAGTCCAACAGATTCTCCACCTCCTCGTTATCACTTTCATCACCACCTTCCACATCATCACCATCTTCTGCATCATCACCATCCACATTATACAATTCTTCAGCATCTTCTTCCTCTGTCGTCTTCTTTTTCTTCTTTTTTGCTTTCTTTGACGAACTCATTTTGTTCATATAGAACTTATGAAAGACTTGATCTTCTGGCTGCACATCCATTTCAGCTAATGACAGGATCTCTGGTCCAATCAACTGGTGGCTCATGTCAAGCTGAAAATGAAAAGAAAGATGTAATAAGATTTGCGTGAAAGCTCCAGGGTTCCTTTAATGTCCAGACAATTTTAACATGCAACTGTACTTGCAGAAAAAGATGAGAGATTCAAATTGAACTTCAATTGTAGAAAAGGATAAGATTCATAATTTCCTAGAGAGTTACTGACGGATAATATGATATTAGGTTAGAATACTATCTTATTTCAGTCATTGAAAAATGACAATATGCATTAGAAAAGCAAAGAAAAGAAAAGGTATCTTCTATTAGAATCCAGCATGCACTACGTTTTTTTTTTTAAGAAAAAAAATAAAACTAACCATCCCTTTCCGAAGAGATTGGTGAGCCAATATCCATTACACAACATCCTCAAGTCCTAAAACAGGTCCCAGTTTCATCTATGGCCTATTCAACATCGTAGGCTTAGCAAAAGAACTACATGAGAAGCAATTAAGCTTACCTGTTGAGAAGGTTCAATTTGGGAACCGTGCCATATTCTTTGTTTTGGTTTTTTCTCCATAAATTTGTCTAAGAAGGCAGAAAGTGACAGATCGATCAATGGGTTTCCATTATAAACAATATTAGCTCCAGAAAGAATGGTCCCGGCCATAGTAGCAACTGATGGGTGTGCATGTGTGGCAAGTACCATCAGCTCCCACCAGCTTGCACGATCTGCATTGCTGTTAAAGAATAACAGGCAACAAAATGAACAGAATATAGAGTTTAATAGTGATACACAATGTTGATACGATCTAGTATGTTCAAAAGCTTTCATGCAGGGTAAAAGGCGTATATCCTATATATGTCTCAAACCCTTTTCTGCTGTATGCGGTAATGGGTGATTAAGTGGTAACCATAAAATCCTCAAGAAAGCATTGAGGTGGAATTGGAACATACCAGAAAGAAGGTTCCCTGTGCCTAGGGTTGTATCCTCCAGGTAGGAAAGCGATTGCAGAAGATGCTTGAGGTTTATCTACATTATGGTCAGACAGTACATGGGATTTAGAAGCATCAACTGTAACATCTCTTAGAAGCACCTCATTAGCATCATCAGAAACATCATCGTCAGAGTAAGCAGGTGGATCAGCTTCTTCTTCTTCTTCTTCTGAAGAAACACTGTCTGGGTTTGCTCCTTCAACACCATTAATCCCAGAATCATTCTGTTCTATTTTCAATGCTGTGGTTGGTTGATTCTCAGTTTCGTCGTCATTGACATCTTCAAAATGTTCAAGGTCTTCATCAATTGATTCTTTCTGGAGAACCATGTTCCTGAAAAACAGAAATTCTTTGATTCAGGAGATGGGGAGGAAGGCACGATGCATGAACTGGACCAGCAATATATGTCTAAACGTACCATAAAGGTGGCCTAGCTTTCAGAACTTCAGAGAGCAGGAAAAGGCATCCACAGGCATATTGAGGCGGCTGTTGGAGTGCAACCTGATAAGAAGAAATGCATAATCAGACAAACACAACAAAATCCATAGGTGCATACAGATCTCAAGAGGATCACTCTCCTTTCTTTATGTTCATTTTAAAAAATTATTTAAGAAAAAAAAAGAGGAATAATATGAAAACTCGAAAAGTAAATACCAGATGTCTAGTTGCCCTGTATGATATGATTAAAAATTGGATGAAACAAAATGAAAACTAGTAACAACACGTGTAATCCATATAAATAAAAATCAAATAAAGGACCCTTTTTAAGCAGGCCGCTCACTGGAAAGAGAGGAAAAGGACAGAGGACGAGTTATAGCACCGGAAATATCTTTTGATGCCAAAATGGAAAAGGGCAGAAAAAGAAACAGAAAATACCTAAGTTCCAGCTGAGTTTACCAACAGAAATAAGATCATACACTTTTATTACATATAAATTACAGAGATCGAACATGCCAGCTCATTCATGATCAAAACAACAGTATGGATGATCAGGGCAAGAATGCAATGTTTCACACACCTGCAATAACCGTTTAGAAAAGGCACACACTCGTTTCAGGTTGACATCACTTTTCATGGATCGTAGAATAAGTCCAATAAACATCTCAGCCTGAAAAGCAAAAGTAAGAAAATAAAATATCAAAACAGGACCATCTAACAGCACCATTCTAGGAAACAACATTCAAAACAATGTTAAAAAAATCGACCAAAGAAAAACATGAGAATAACAACTGAACTCCAGACATGATGTCACATTAAAGCATCACACCATATAAAAGAAGCTTAAAGTTACCCAACAGTCACTAAAACTACTCTACAGGGCATAAAAAAATTGTGGCATTTTGAAAATCTTTTTAGAACACGGAACTCTCAAATTCTACGACAAATCCCTGAAGTCTAATAATTCAGAAATCTAAATAGGTTGGTCTTTGAAAATACATACAAGCCACTCCTACCCCTCAAAAAGTTTGATTCGTAATAATCAAAGTTAATCTCCCAACATACTGAAATGAAAGGCAACCATACTTGAGGACCTATGCTTCAAGAATTGCAGATTTCCATTCAACAAATGGATCTTGTGCGGCTGTGCCCTACCTTTAATACATCCATGGAGGAACTTGTGGTTTGCCCCTAATATTGGTTCAACTTATTGAAGTTTTCAGGCCCACGTCCTGAATTACCTACTGATTATTGAACCCCACATATTCATGTCACAACAAAGACATTTGCATTGACAGCTGTATGAACTAAAGCAAAGATCACTTGCCTTCGAAGAATTCATAGTGGCTGGCAATAGGAGTTTTGAGTACAAAGCCCGGTAATACCGATCACTAACAATTTGATTCTTGGATGATATTTTATCAAGAAGCATCAAAGCCTGAACTCCAACATTGAAGTTCTTGGAATGAACCTGCAAAAAGGTCATTGTTTGAGATCCGAAGTACATCAGTGGTATTGGTAAACAATCTATGAATAACCAAGGACATTGTCTCCCTTGCAACGGAAAAAAAAAAAAGCCAGTCTCCTAACCTACCAGTTTGAAAAGCATTGGAGTTTGAGTCCCAATTATGTCATCAGCTTCATTGCTCGAAACATAAGGAAATGCTCGGTTAACTCCCTGTTGATATTTGAAAGATTAATGAACTTAAATATCATGAAAACGAAATGGATTCAAAAGCAAGCAAGTAGAGTGACAAAAGGAAGGGAAGCAGGGACAGCAGACAGTCCATAATTTTGACTGTATTGGTTATAGCAAACTTCAGCTAAAAGAACTAACTGTCAAAAGAGCTGATAGAAGTCTTGAATCAAGTTCAACATGAGATTCCTCCATATCTTTTGCCTTCTTCTCCACAGAATAAAGAGAAAGGGAGTTTCTTCCATCAGGTTTCTCATTTTTAGTGTGTGCTTGATGACTTTTACCTGCTTCGTTAATCAGTACCTGAAAATTAAAATACAAATATTACAGAGACTGTAGCCATACACACAAATTTTAGTGGAAAAAGAAAGAGAGAGAAAAGAAGAAACTGATGCATTGGTATTCATTTATCTATGTAAAAAGAACAAAAATAAAAAAACAAAAAGTGGAAATTTTTTTCTTTCTTTAAGAAACAGCACATAGTTGATGAGGAGTCTCGCAGAGTCTTTTGAGTAGAAAATATTGAAATTACAATAGGCTACTCAGGGTTTCAAGTTTGCCCTTGGACCTCAAGAGCAACAACCACCAGACCAGACAAAGGCTAAGTTGTACAAAATACTACTCCCTCTGTCCTAGGTTTTTTGCTCCATTTGTAATTGGCACAGAGGTTAAGAAATGATGAAAGTATGTCTATTTTTCCAATGTTACCCCTAGTTTGCCCTTTCCCTTCCCCCCTCTATTACACCACAAAACCAACTCCTTTGGCAGCCAAATCAGCCCAGATCCGCCACCTCCGCATCGGCCCCTGACTCCGCCCGTCCACACTATCCATCACACGTTCCATCGTCCCTAGGTTTTATCCGTCGTCCATTTTCATCCATCTGCACTTTCCATCTCTCGCCCGTCGTCCATTTTCATCTGCATCAGATCACCTCGCATCCAATCAAGCGAATTCGATCGTCACAGCCGATCCGTCACCGCCAGTCTCGCCAGTCGTCCATTTTCATTGGCATCAAATCGCCTCGCGTCTGATTTGCCAAATTCGTTCGTCCCGGCCGATCCGTCACCACCAATCTCGCCAGTTCGTATATGACGTCGTCGAGGAAACGTGTTCAAGATTCCGACGACAATGAGGGGATGCAACGGGGGCGGCCACCGGAGATCAGAGAAGTAACAAACAGGAGTACTATCTACCAATTAGAGAGTGGAAGGGGGAGGGGTATAAGGGTAAAGTTAATTGGTAAAACTTACTTAAAAGGAAATGATGCAGAGAATTTGGGACGGCCCAAAATGGCAAATGGAGCAAAAAACCTGGGACGGAGGGAGTATTAATATAGCTTCCAAACACGAGATTAGTCACACTCCATTCTGAAAGTAAGAATCACTTTCTAATATGTTCCCCATAGATACCTTAAAAAGAGCAAAATATATATCTATCAATCTTTTTGCTGCCTTGGGCCCATCTCCTTTGTGACTCAGCCGAATCTGGCTCAAAAAGTTAACCTGAAAGTAGAAAAGTCAGAAACACTTGCACAAATGAGATCACTACTCTGTAAAACAGAAACAGGTCTAATGCAATCAGCTCAAAGAACTACAGGTTAACATAGGTAATCCAAAAACATAGGCACACACAATATATTCCCAGCTAATTCTATGCACAAGCTTCGTTCATAGGACTTTATCACATCTAACTTCAACAGAGATACTGGCAGAAGATAAAATAACATAGATACCACCAAGACGTAGTACAAGTAGAAAACAATGTCTAAGGCTAACATTTCCTAATATGTTGATGCCAAAGTTTCATGAATAAATCCAAAATCCTACTGAATAGATTACATGCACTGCACTCTTTATATCTTTTTTGTCTTTCTTACCCTCGGAATGAGAGCAGAATATACTGGGCTGGATGAGTCAGGGAAAAAAAGGCATTAAATCCATCTTGAGTCAGGAAACACACATTAAATCCCTATGAACTTCAAGTGTTATCCCTCAGAGATTCAAATATATATAGAAAAATCAACTAAAAAAATAAAATAAAACAACAAAACAAAAAGAAAACTCAAGTGACACCAAAATCAACCACCATGAGTTATATACATCTTACATACAGCATGGTATTTTGCTCGGAGTCCCAGATTAGGACGAAACAGAAACGTGTCCACTTCATCAATCACCACAACCTGTCAAGAGAAAGGTGGAACTCTTTAAAAAAGCTCAAACTCTCAAATATGTTGAAATAAACATGTCAAAACGAGGCGTTCATACTGTCATAGAACTGTATAGACACCTCAACGCAAAGAACACACAAGGGAAAAAAACACTGCCACTAAGTTAGGGCAGTCTGTAACACTATGATGTTGCATTTCTACACAGTTAGTCATCTGACTGATTAGAAAAATTCTTAGATTCAACCAGCAATGTGTAGGGGCCACATAGCTTAACATAAGAAAACCTGTTAAACTTAATTCCTGCAAAAGCAGGAAAAATTCCTGCACAATTAATGCCTTAATTGCAAAGTCAACCATACTGTAGTCTAATCTTTGAACTTAAACACCAGTAACACACAGTCACTGCTTTAAAAACAACTTCATCTGCTTAGTCAAGCTAAGACACTCTTCCCAGACTGCATCTTTGTTTAAACAACCTTAAGCGTCGTTTTTCCAGTCAAAACACTAAAATGCCTTAATCTAAGGCACGAGACCCAAACTTGAAAGAGTGGAATGCATGGTTGCACTAGAGGCTAGTTGAACAAAAACTGCTGCAAGTCTAAAATTTTTTATTGCTAATGAGGTAGTAACCAGAATCAGCTCAAGGAGGGAAAAAGTCGGCAGGATATTGAAATCACATTTCTGGTAAGGATTCTGTTTCTCCATAAGTGAATTAGATGGAACTAAGACTCATGCAGGAAATTCTAACTGCACGCCTAGGATAACTTCAGACGTTTAGTTGAGGTTCTGAATAATGGGAAATGCTTTTCTGGATAATGCATGTGCCTGCAAGGTGTAAATTCTCATTAAAGACTAATTTGCATAGCTTTCCAAGTTCTTTTAATAAAGCCTAGGCCAGAAGTAGTGTAGGAGTATAAACACTAGGACTTGATCCAGGGCCTGTGACACTGGTTATAATTGTTGAGCTCCCCGATGAATCTATGCATGTAACATGGTTTGTTTCTGTTGTCCTGAATTGCAATACTCTGATCCTTATACATAAATCTTACAAGAACTAATGTATTGCAGGTCTCGTTGAACCACAGTGACACTTCATGAACTCTGACTTCATTGCACTTTTATACTTCCATAGATTTATGATTTTGGTTATTCTGGTACATTTACAGGTTCAACGGCAAACATCTAACTTGCTATATAGCTAAATTTGAGTTTACAGAACTGGAAAGGACAGTGGAGGAGGCCAGCTCATTGACACTTCAGCTGATTCCCAAACAGATGAATGTTCTCACCTAGTCTCAGTACTAATGATATGTAAGATGGTTTTTTAAGCAGAAAGTAATACTGCATCTCTAGTAAACTAGCGAGTTTCTGCTGCATCTGTAAATGAATAGCTATTGAACTCTGAAAGTGGTTCCTAAACTGCTTTTAACTAAACAACTGACTGTCAATGTTTGTGAGTAATGTATAGGAATCAGTTGCGTTTCAGCATGTTTTTGATACTTGGAACTTGTGAAAAATCAGATTTTGGTTTGATAAACATAAAGGAAAAGTTTGGGAAGTCAGTCCCCAAGACTGCCTAATCCGCAGATTCCTGCAGTAATTTTGCAAGGTACATTTCTTAAAATTAGGGTGTGTTCACTAGGAAAGAAATCAAGAGCTAGTTATTCTGAAACTTTAAAAAATAACAGATGGAGAACCTATTTCGAGGGGTTTACTGACCTTAAACTTCATTACCAGCATCTTCAGTTAAGACCACCATGTAAGGTAGTCTGTTACACCTTCATCCTCTTTCCCTGAATAGGCCTCTGTGGTTAGACAACCAACCCCAGAGCAGAACATGCCTTACAAATCCCTGAGTCAATTTTCTAAGTATTTAAGCTTTGTTATTGGAAGGGATTGTAAGCTTCAGCAAGATGTTAATAATTAAGATGAGATGGGCAAGATGGAGAAGTGGCTCTGATTTATTTTATTTAAGAATTCTCCTATCAACTCAAGGGGGAAATAATATATAACAGATGCATCCAGAACAACGCCATTACACCAAATAGGAACAAAGTAGGAAAATAAAGAGTGACCTAAACAAGGTGAGTGCAGCTCAGATAGTGATGCTGCAACAAATGTGTGCACGTACAACAAATGATAGGATCCAAATCAATGGATACACTACAAGCTGAAAGCGTACATTATAGAAAACAAATTGCAGGAAATCTACTCAGATGATTTGAGCATATCTAACACAGAACAGGGGACAGATCGTTGCATAGAGATAGGATGTGAGGAGAGGTAAGCATGAGATTACTTAAGTTCAGCTAGTGAAGAAGCCTCAGTTCACTTCCAAATTCTAAAAGAATAAGCCACCAATTAAAAAGAGATTTCCTTTTGGAAGTCTTAAATAGATGAGTGCTATGACAGTTGATTGAAAGTCCCAAATTACAAATCAATCCACAAGCATTAAGGACAAGGACTTTTTTGTACTCATGCTGATAAATTTTAAGGCCACTATAACAGGCTCAATTACGCACAGTAAAAACTTGAACATGTAAAATCCAAGCGTACATTGGAGCCAGTCAATCAACTAAGCTATAATCACAAACTAGTCAGGTCACATAAATTATATATTTCCATTTTGCATGACACACTAATGACAACCCCAGGACAATTGGTCCTTTTCTCACAATTGCTATCCAAGCATCTTACATCAAGTCTTATCCATTTTCTGCCTCTTACATCTATCATATAGTTAGACATTGGGAATCATAGTTCATTTTGATGACAAATGCTGATTTACTAATTAGATGCTATGGACCATCTACGAATGAAATACACAAAGCCTAGAAATGCATGCACGTAAGAACCAAATATTCTGTAGATGAACCTGAAACAAGCCATATTCTTCATCTCATCAGGATAACCAACGGTGAACTGGATCTAGATAGCAAATGACTTTGTTCAGTCAGTTTCAGTTGATTCCATTAATCTAAATCCAATATGAGTTTGAGGTCATCCAAGCAAGCCGTTTTTGGCTTCAAAACACTTTCACTATGTCACTCTAATATTGGATCAATATTTATTTTGAGTCATTGATTCAGCTCCTGAGCATAGGTGACCTCGCGCTTCGGCACTATAGCATCATGTTAAGATTAGTTGGTCAACATCTTGCACTTTTTTCCAACTCAGATTAGGTTAGATTCATCCAAGAAAGCTTGTTTTACCATCTTGAATCCAAAGCAATCTGGGAAAATATAATAACTCTTTATTTTTGTTTCACATGTGGAAAGGACATCTTCACTTCATCAATCCAAAAAATCATAAAGCAGATGGGTAGCCACATAGATGATGCAAACCTGAGTTCCAAAAACCATTCTTTTTTCCTTGCAAATCCAAGAAAACTCCCATTCTAAAGTGTTTTCTTATCTTATGCTTGTCTTTTAATGTAAAATCTTTCATCTTCTTATCTAATGCTAGCCTCCTTTTACACACAAAAGAAGACAATGAAATTTCCAATTCTTCCAAAGGGAAAAGTAGTTAGCATATAAAGCCCATAACCATAGCTGCACAAGGAATATTTATTTCACCTTCATATTTGGGTGATCAGATAAAAGGTTTGACAAGTAAAAGTCAGCATTTGATGCATTCTTACTTTGAGGATCTCCAAGCTGCATGTGATAAAAACATAGAAAATATGATTAAATATATTCATATATCTATCAGCTTAAAGTAAAAAGCAAAAGAAAATCAATGCTCAATGTACTTTGTTAACTAGACCAGTAAGTAATCTGCGCTCTTGCTCTGATTTGGACTTCAGCATCACATACATGGTCTGCGAAAAAAGAAATTTTAGTGAGAAGGATAATCAAATATAAAAAGAAAGAAAACGAAAGATTAGCTTTCACCTAGTAATGTCCAAGTAACGCCTTTGTAAAGCATTAAGGTGAAAAGAACAAAAAACAGAACTGGGAACCTGAACATTATATTTACTCATGGATCAACACCTCACTGTTACAAGCAAAAACAGAGAACAATCCCAAGGCATATCAAAACAAAACTGCTAGAAAAGCAGAACCAGAAAAGAAAACAGCACAAAAATTACAGTCAAAGCATTCGACTGAAAACCAATAACAAAAGTGGAGAGGTGATATAGGACAGTGAAGGGATTAGTTTAAGACTGGAAATTTGGGATTTGGGGGGGCTGGATAGGGTTATGAATTGGTGGAAGTAATACAAAAGAGAAAATAAAGGATAGGAAAAACCTTGGACATCATCCTTAGCATCCCCAAGCATCACACCTAGGTCTAGATTGCATTACATAGCCCAAAAAAGCATAAAGTCTCAAATTTTCTGAAAAATCAAAATCTCCTTAATAAACTATTTCTAGCATATCTGTAAATTACAAGAATAACCTTATTCTTCAGAACTAATAAAAAGTAACCTAACTTAGGCTAGACTACTCCTAAAAAATTGATAATAATTATAAAAACATGTTAAGTGGTAAATACGCCACATGGTTAAGCCAGGTGGTCAACTAAAGCTTTATGTTAAGTGGTAAGCTTTATGTTGTGGTTAAGTAAGCTAACTCCAGAATTTCTAGCGTATCTGTAAATTACAAGAATAACCTTATTCTTTAGAACTAATAAAAAGTAAGCTAACTTAGGCTAGACTACTCCTAAAAAATTGATCATAATTATAAAAATATGTTATGTGGTAAATACCCCACATGGTTAAGTCAGGGGGTAAACTAAAGCTTTATGTTGTGGTAAGGACTCTCCACCAATTGCAATTAGTTTTGCCCTAGATGCTTTAATATGGTACCAGAGCCTGAGGTTTTCAATGCCCCATCTATCACATTGTAAGCCTCAGCCATTTGTCATGTCCACGTGACAAGCCCATTTTCAGTCACCTCACTGGCCTGCATGTGAGGGTACATGAAAATATTCCACATGGTTAAGCCAAGGGCTCAATCAAAGCTTTATATTATCGTGAGACCTCCCAACCCATTGCCAATTGGTCTTGGGTAGGACGCTTTAACAAAATAGATAGAATTAACCAAGAACAATAATGCCTATGCTTGCATCCTTCAACAAGAGGCCTAACCACATTATAAGCACTGCAATCCCATGTCTTAACATAGGATTATACCACTTAACAGTCTCCTCAGTCTGAATGATTGACAATAGACTTGTCAAATAGATACTAAAAAGGCTCTGGAAACAGACAAATGGGGTAAAAACCAACTTGACACCTGATACCATGTTAAAGCCTCCAACCTAAAACCAATTGGGGATAGGTTGGGAGAACCCATTGCAGTATACAGAATCAAATAGCCAAGTAGCTTGACACTAAATAAGCCAGTTTAAGCCCAGCAAAAAGTTTAAGCTCCTGATTTACTTTTCAGATTATGGATTTTGGATCAGCTAAAAATCAAAGAAACAGAAAGATAAAAATCAGAGGCAGAGGAAATCACTAGAAGCTTCTTCAATGCAGCAGTCCCCAACTGACACCAAATACACAAGTAAACTGCACTTACCATAAAATTGTTTATCAAATTAGTCTTAAGTCATATTCTAATTAAATCTGACGTGAAAATGATCTCATACTCAACAAAACAAGCTCAAAGATGTCTGTACAATCAGCTCTAGCTAATTCAAACAACTCAAGACAAAAAAATGTTGGAAGCTAACCTTTAATGCTCTTGCTTTTAATGAAGGTAACATGTCTTTAGATGCTTCCTCGAGTGCAAGAACAAAGCGTTCATACCTAAAATAACAGCATAAGGAACAGATATTCTAGTTGACTAAAAGTAGGCATAAGGAACAGATAGATCATACAAATGCTAGAAACTAATTAGGTGCTACAACACAATCCACGAACATGTCGTACCACCTTTTGTCAAAACCATAAAAGTACTTCAAAGAATGCAAATGAAACATAACTCAAATTTCATATATTTTCTTGTTTCCATGTTGAAGTTCAACCTTGCTTAGGCTTTCAAGTATATGGTCATAACCCATGGGTGGCCAAGCTCAAAAAATTGGAAGACCATAATATTTGTGCTCACATTCACATAGAAGTATGTTAAACTACAATGAGTAAGATGCCAAGTAAAGAAACTTGTTAGTTACTTTTGCCTACAATAAACATTTGACCCAAGAAAAGAATGTGTTTGGTTGTACCTAGGCTTCAGGCTGTCCTCCCAATACCAGAAGAGCAGAAGGGAATATCCATCCTTAGTCTCAGGGATTTTGTTTACAGGACGTTGCAATAGTGTCTTTAGCTTTCGATCAGGCAATAACCTAGTGAAAGAAGACAAATGTTACGCCAATGTGCCTTATGAATTTACATGTGCCATGTTGTTAGTGTTTAAGTTGAATTTCTAATTAAGAATAACAATACAAGTAAAATAGAAAGCAAAATCTGAAATTGGGAAAACCAAGGCAATGGCAGCAGTAAATAATAATAATAATAATCTGAAATTATTATTATTGTTGTTTTTTATATGCTCTGTGACGTAATGTATTCCCTTTTACCGCAAACAGATGAAACAGTGGACTTAGTATATTGTTACACACCTTGATACTTAAAAGTGACAACAATAATGCACAAACTAAGACACTCTACTATTTGGAAAGCATACCAAATATTCCAGTTGAACAGAAGAAAGCAGGAAAATCAAACAAAAAATACTGTGCACAGTTTTGCTACCGCATGTATTTGTGTGCGACAGCTGTAACCTTACTTTTTGAAATAAAACACACACACACACATGGAGTTATGGAATATAACCATAGAACATCATATACTTCCACCTCACTTATCAACCAGAGAGAAACAACAATTTTGAAGGTATCAAATGTAAAAGCTAGCTCATGGATCTATGCTATTGATACTAAATGGTCTCATTTGCAACTCTTCCCTGTGTGCTTCTCACAAAATACAGCTCTTTTTTACCCCAACCCCAACCCTCACCAATTCTCTCTCGTTTCTTTCAACCCCCAAAATTCCCAAACCAAAACTTTGACTACTACTGATACAAGAAGCAGGAAAAGATGTACTTTTGTATTTCATTTTTACTTCCCTAACGATCTTTAGATTATTTTTTTTACCCCAACCATCACCAATTCTCTCTTGTTCATTTGACCGGGCCTGCTTTTGGTGAGGGTCCATACTATTTCATTCTTCTTAGCCACTGATGTTGATTATATTTACAGTATTACCAACCAAAACTATTTCCCCTTGATATCCATCACAAGCCAGTTTTCCAAAGCCACTCCATCCATCCTTAATCATCCCGCAAGCCTTCTCTGTATCCATTGAAGTGAGCTCCTGCATCCCAGCCTCTCCCCAGCTCAGTTCCACATGCATCTACTCATTATTCCTGCTGATCAGCAGTTCCAATGGCACCACACAATGGTGCTGGGTAGCCCAAACTACTGTGGCAAGCAGAGATCTGAGCCAGAAACACACTTGGTCAGCCATGTGGTCTCCCTCAGGCAGCCCAACTGCATGTCCTCATGGTGAGAAGGACCACCTTCCAACCGTGACCCCGACTTCATTAGCTGCCTAACCTTCGAGAACGGACCAAGCGGAATGTTCATCGGATGCAATTGGGTATGAGACTGGTTATGAGGACCGCCAAAGAACAAGAAATGGACAGCGGACACTCACTGGCAATGGGCCACTCAACAGGTATCAATGGAGGGGAGGATCTGGTCGACAGGGGAACCGGCTGGGGATGGTCAAAACATTTGACTGGCAAACCACATAAACAAGCACAACTTTCGGTGCACATATAGCTTGTGTTGACACCTGTATGACTAAAGTTTCAAAAATGCTTTAATTCGTTTGTGTTAGCTCATCTGAACTAGCCTTTAGTTTAAGAATCAGTCTAGGGTTTTATTAGATAAAACAAGAGTCCTAGAGTCTAGCCTAATTTATTTATGTTTTACTTTTGATTTCTTTCAAACTTTCCACAATCAGTCTTTCTCCTTCTAAGCTTTATTTAATTATTCCTAGTTGGTTATGTTTAAGGTTGTCAGCTCTTAGTGTGAGATTCCTATCTCTTTTAGGAACAATAAATGCCAAGACCTAACAGAAGTAGACCTAATATACTCCTAATCCTAATTGATGTAGCTATTCAGTATTCACCATGCCTATATAAACTATCTTGCAGCTCCTACAATCAGAATTTCAACAGTAATATTTGAGAATTTTCTCTCCTTTCAAGGCTTTAGCCTGTTGTCCCAAAACCCTAACTTGTGTAGAAGTTAGTTTTCCTTTCACACTTCAGTGGTTGCATCAACTACTTGCTTAAGACAAAGCCAAAAAGTTAGTTCTTCTTGAAATTGGTGCTCCATTAAACAACTTAAAATGTAAATATCATATTGATTTATACACATTTTCTACACTTAGGTTCAACCTAGCCCATTCCTGTTCCTCTATTGTTCAACTCAATTTCCTGTTCCTCTATTGTTCAACTCAATACCTGGTAATTACTTCATATTTTATATTTTCTAATTAATTTATGTAAAATTTATAATACTAACTTTAATTTGAAGTTTAATGCTTAAATATGACCAAATATACATATTGCCTAAATATTAGTGACAAATTTCTTGTCTCCTACCACATAAATGAAGTCATGCTTTGCATGAGAGAGACAAAGAGGCAGGGAGGGAGGGAGGGGGAGAGATTGCTCACTTCGAAATGAAAAGTTCTTTCAGTGCTTCAAACCCAGTGAATGCATAGCGCTTTCCCACCTTTGATGTTACCATTCCTGCAACAAATTTTCATTTAATTCCCAAACAATATCTGAATCTAATAAAACCAGACAAAGAATATATTAAACCAAACAAATTCCCATTGCCTATGTCCGCCCTTTAGTTGTTTGTGAAGGGCAGAAGGCAGATAGAAGTCAAGGGGGCTGATTGACATTCAATCTGAAACAAAGCTCAATTCTCATTCATAACTAGTAAAAAAATCGCTTCTGGCTATTGTAAATTTTCTGGCCATGCAAGACTAAATTTGACTTGAGAAGCTACAGAAAACTGTAGAATTAGAGTAGAACTGCAGTACAGAACCAGTCGGAGAGGAAGCTAAGCTTCTATCACATGCAAGGAGATTGTGCACTCTACTGTTATTCAATTAATTCTGTAATGTTTATTGTTACTAAAATTGACAGAAACTGAACAAGCATGGTAATTCATGTTTGAGATCTTTAAGACTTTTTGACAAGACTATCTGTGCAAATTAAAGAAGAAAGAGAAGTGAAAAGAAGAAACTACAGAATCAGTAACAGCAGCTTAGACATGAGTAGACTATTAATGCAGTAGAATACTGCAATAAGATCTGTGTGTATTTAATCATCTTCTGTGAATTCTAGCAAGTAAATTCTGACAAAATCTGTGACTTGTGCCGTTAAGTTAAACTGTGACTTTCCCTGTTAAGTAAACTGCTTAATTTTAAACTTAAGGTACCCATTAGCTGCAAGACCATCTATTTAGTGGGTTCAAGTCAAACTTCAATTCCCTTCATTGCTCCCTCCTTTACAAACTCTAGGTAAAACACCATCAAAACCAGTGGAAAAGAATTCTGTCAAACTTGGACCAGCAGTGAATCAATTCCAGATTCTGTCTGGAAGTGTGAGAGAAATCTGCAGCTTAGGGGAAAGGTAAAGTTCAATGCTTAAAGTGATTCCAGTTCTGAATTCAAGCATGATTTAGAATAACTGATGGAATTTGCAGTAGCATGTCAGTGATTTGTGAAGAGTAAGGTAAGCATTCCATGTTCATTTCTGCTGGAATGGTTCAGACTTTTCTGATAAGCAACATAGTTGCTTCTGAAATCCATTCCAGTCTGCTTGCCAATGATAATCAGAGAGAACACCGACTGTCTTCTGACAAACCTTTCTAATACAGCCTGTTATGAATGAAATGTGCACAGCTTCTGTCAATTGAATGATTCTGAACAACATTTAGGACAAATGTAACTAGATACTCTTTTTTCTGTTTTTGACAAGAAAACTTTATTAAGGCAAAAAACATGTGCCAATTGTGCTCCTATTTAGTTACACTAGGTCTTAATCAGAAGCCTTAGGACTCTGTTGTGATTAATAAGAGCTCTCTCATTCTCTGCATGAATGTTTCTTTGTTTCTGAGATTATATTGCAATCCTATGATACTTACCAAGACTTAAGTCATACCGTCAGTTAAACCGCATTCCAGACAGAGGATATTATGCTCAGTGACTGTTAATGCTTGTTTTTAACTCATTTTGATATTTTGATTGGACCTGTTTTCTGAGAAAGCATTTTGTGGTGTGCAACTTAGTTGACAAACTCTGCTAAGCTGAGTCATAAATTATACATGAAGAACTGCATGGTGGAGGAAATTGCTGAGCAGGCATAGCTTGCCTTTGATGAAAGACTAGTGATGGTTCAGTCTTGGAGCTGCTAACCAATGTACTAATGTACCCCGTAAGATCAGACTTAGCAGCTGGTCCTAGTATTGGTTGCTTCTGCATACTCTGAAGAAAACCTACTGGTCCGGAAATATTTTGAAGCAAACTAGTTTGGCAGAAATGTTAGTTCTGCGGGAAACTTCGACTTTGGATTTCAAAAGTGTACTTGACCATTCTTTTGCCCAATCTAATAAATTTTGATATTAGAAACTAGCTACATCTGTTGGACCTCAGTTTTGAAAGGCTCAAGGTTGTCAAAGGCACTCAAGGCGCTCGCCTGCCTCCAGGCGCTGGCAGGCCGACTTGGCATGGTGGAGGCGAGAGGCCTTCAGCCAGGCGCTCGCCTTGCCTACAAGTGTGCGCCTAGTGTGCGCCTTTCGCCCTTGACAACCTTGGAAAGGTTTAAGACAAAGTTTAGCAAATTGGTTTTCTGCTAGCGAGCACTTGAGCAGTAAACTTCACACAGATTTTCACCGACTAGCAAGCCTAGATTCTGCCAAGTTTCTCTTTGCAACTAAGAAACTAAAAGTTTTGGAACTTTCAATAGCATTCCCAAGTGGCTGGCAACAGACAAGGACCTTGGGCTTACAAGTGTTTTGCTGCTCTGTGGCACTGCAAGTAAACTATGACTTCCTCTGCACAGCACTCCATAAATGTAGACAAGGTGGTCAGTTGCACCTATTGTCCCAATCAATTCTAATTTAAAAGGCTGTTAATTGGCTAGAAATAGTTAGTCAGGTTGCCGCAAAGATTAACATTATTTCATCTATACATATTTCAAATGTATATCTCTCATTGACAGGCTAGCATATGAAGACTTTACATGCATCTGTCGATATATTTTCTTTTTATCTAAAGGATTTTGATATATCAAATGCAACTGTCCACCTAAAGAACAAAAAGCAATAACTTTGAGACATGTTAAAAAGTAAAACCCATTTTCTACGCCACAAATTCTTAGAACTAAAAATCCTTTAATGTCAAACAAAAACAGCATATAATAAATAATTTCCAGTAATGTTCCACAAGCAATCTCATAAACTTATCTGAGGACAAGCCAAAGCTACAAATGAAACAAAACTGGCAGCCATAAATTCAAGCCACAATTTACAAAACAAAATCTGAAACTTTTGATCATAATAAAAGAACAACTATTATGATTTATTGAATGCAAAAACAATGGACAATAATACTCAACAAAACCATGGTCTTTTCAGTTGTGATAAAAATTAAAACCGAAAAGAGCAATCACCAAGCCAAGTGACAGATCCAATTGTTCAAATCCCCCAGTCGTATAAAATATAAATTCGAAAAAAATACATAAAAATGCAGAGCTTTGCTCCAGAAAAACTCACCCAAAAGCGCATCAAGTGACCTCAAGTTAGCGACAGGGTTATCTGCAATGATGAAGGAAAAGGCAGAGACCTTATCAGCAGCAGTTCCAGACCTCTGGGAAGCCATCAACATCTTTATGTCCCCACTCCTCCCACGCGAAATCTCGTACTCTTTCACATATTGCCACATCAATCTGTCCCCAAGTTCCCTCTTTTCTTCCAAGAGTCGCAGTCCCACTCTGTTGCTGGTCAGGCATTCCTCTCCGAACACCTTCTTTTCCAACTCTAAGGCATCCTCGTACCACAAGCTCAAATCACCTGCTTTTACCAAAGGCAGAGCCGGCAAATTCTTGTACTTGTGTTTCCTATCGGAAGCATCTATGCTGTCATCGAGCGATAAAACAGGCTGCTTGGGCTTTGGTTTTGCGCTGTTCGTCTTGGTTTCTGGCTTCTGGGTGTCGTTCCGTCGCTGACCCGATTGCGGCTTCTCCCTGTTCTTCAAGGGCTTAAGGCGACCTGATTTGCGAAAATCGACATCGTTGAATCCTGAAGGAGAGGAAGAGGAGAAGCCAAGAGACGAAGCGAAAGAGGCTACATCGGACTTCAGAGAGGCCATGTCGGGAATTTTCGCCTTCGCCATTTTCTCAAACCAATTGCAGAGGTTCTGAGCCTGGGACGGAGGTTTGAAGGAGTAGGGTTTTAGTAAGGCCTAAACCCCTATTGCCCCCTGAACTTTTCAAACTCGGGCACTCTACCTCCTGAACTATCAATTGAGTTCATACGGCCCTAAAACTTTGCAAATCCCCCTTGACCTACTTAAATGAAGCATGTGATGTCACTTGACTCACATATGTTACAAAATTGACTCATTAGACTTTATGAGAACTGAAACAAAGGCAAAAATAAAGATCTATTTGAAAAATTGTTCTGCCATTACCTCTAGTGTAAAACACATGGAGCCTAGCGTGTGAAGAAATGCGGGTTATATTAGCTATGCTTGGAGAATAAATTCAAAAGCCACATAACTCATAAACGCACGCATAAGAGCTGTCAAACAGGCTGCCAGTACGGACACGAATGGAACTTGCTTGCCGCTACACTTATTCCAAAAATCGTTTGTTTTTTTTTCTTTTTTCTTTTTTGTTGTTTTCCTGTGAATAATACTAAATTGATCCAAGGCAGCTCAATGTCATTTGCCCTCAAAGATGAAAATGATTTGGGATTGACACTTTTCGAGCACTGTTGATTGAATAAAGAGGTGAATCTAAAATTCTGGGTCATCCAAGCTGATGGTCATTGTAAAATTGTTGAAGGATTTTGAAAGCTTATTATAAAGATTGTTGTAGTATAAATTAGTTGTGCCTGAAGGATAGAGTGTATGCATTATGGAGCAATTTTGGAAGCTTTTTAGGTATAATCTTAGGAGAAATGGAGGAACTAAGGATGCTAATGCATATCAAAATCAACCCATTGAAGGTGAATTAATAAAAGGTCAAATGGAGCCCAACTTGTGGAGCTCCGACAAAATCAAATGCTTAGCCCGATGGTGTCAAGTTTATCTAAAAGACTTAGGGCGTATGAACACCTAGCAAGAGAGAAAAAGATGGTTAGACTTTGGAAATATCATTAAAGATGTTCAACCAGATAAAAAATAATGAATAACACATGTACACTTTTGGGCGAGTGATGGATGAGGTGGAAAGAAGTATTGGGCAAAGGATTTCAACCCTTCATCTTTTCTTTTATCCTAAGATGAGGTGGGTGATTATTTAATTAGCCCTTCATCTTTCTTTTTATCTTTGTTTTAGTCCTATATAACTCAAAGTCAATTCTGTAACAAATGAGTCACATGCCATCACAAACTTCATTTATGTGGGTTGAGGGAGTAAAATGTACCAATTTACAAAGGTTGAGGATTGAGTAAAATTGAGTCAGAGTTCAAAAATAAAGGGTCCAAGTTAACAAAGTTCAAAGGGGCAAAAAGGGTTTTAGGCCTTTTAGTAAAGCCCGAGCATAAGAGTTTTCTCACTTTGACTATTTACTTCCTAAACTATATATAAAATAGTTGAACTCAAACCCTGAATAAATAAACTTGACTGCGGACTAATGGTGTTTATTGTTTGAATAAACTTGGAAAAAATTTATTAATTTGAATAAAATGGTTCAGTTATGTAATTACTCCATCCGTCTCACTTTCTTTGCTCCATTTTGACTTTTTCTATTAATTTGACTTGAATTTATTTATATTATTGTTTGTTAGAAAAAATTAAAAAAATATACTACCTTTGTCCCATTTTAGTTGAAACGTATTCCTTTTTGGGATGTCCCAAAAGGTTGAAAATGTTTCCTCTTTTGGAAAAGTTTAAACAATTAAATTATCCTTTTACACAAAACCCAATAAAGACTCTTTTTTTTTATCTCCACTCAATCTTTCACTGCACAAAACCCAAAAAAGAATCTTTTCTTTTTTAATCATTATTTAAACTTTCACTACATAAAAAAATAATAAAAATTACATACACCTTAATCTCCGTGCGCAGAGAAATATTTCAACTAAAATGGGACAAAAGGAGTATATATTTAGAAACCATAGGTCTTGATTTATCATTCATATATAAAAATTCTTTATTTATATCCTAAAATGTTGAAAATAAAAAATTATGGATTAATTTCTGAAAAGTGAATAGTGAAAAAAATTTAAGACAGGTGGAGTATTTGATTATGATATATATAAAACTGAATTTTATGTCTAGTTATTGAATTATTAACCTAAAGGCAAATAAATCAAATGGTTATTTGTATTTTGCCATTATAAAATTTTCCTCTACTTTGCAAATGTGAAAGTAGACTGTATTCATTTTGGATTAAAAAATGAATTATTTAATGTATTGTTTTTATTTATAGTGATTACTCACTAAATTTTATATCAATTGAAACTTTAAGAAGCATAAAAATTATTTTAAAAATATATTTAAAAAAATTAGCCATTTTTAATTAATTTTTCTTTTATTGGGTTGGATATAGAAAAAATTCATAAAAAATACTCTCTCCGTCCCGAAATTTGCTCTATTTTCCTTTCTTGGTTGTCCCACCAATCTTGCACCATTTTTTCATTTGGTAAGTTTTTATAATCTAAATGACAAGTGTGCCCCTATTTATTATTTTAACAATTTCCTTATTCTCTCTTCCACCCTTTACATCTGGTCATCATTTTATACCCATCAAGAAGGCAAAGGCAAATGTATGCCAATGGTAGTGGTGGCATGGTCTTAGGTGGAGAAGATGTTGCAAGAGAACCAATGGACTTCAGCGTGGAGAGAGTGGTGTTGGTCTCTATTAAAATAGCAATTTGGATGGTCATTGCTCAAGACAATGAAGAGAAATCGAGTTGACAACGAGGCGAAATCAAGCCGACGATGAAGACGATAAGGTCAATTGGGCTGACGACGATGATGACAAGGTGAAATTAAGATGACAACGACAATAAGGTGAAATTGAGTTGATGATGAGGCGAAATCTAACAAGGAGGAGAAATTAGGCAACAAGAAGAAAAATGGTAGAATTGGAAAGAAGAAGGAAAAAAACACTTTTCTTAATATGCATGCAAACACAAATGGTGCACAATTCATGGGACAGAGGAAGTAATTGCTTTCTAAAAAAATCATTAAAGTTATTATTAAATAAATCAAATATTAACTTTCAAATGACATTAATTCTAGATAAAAAGCCAGTGAAAAGTAAAATAATCTATTTATCTATTTATATAAAAAAGTTGGTTTCTAGCAATAAATGCTAACAATAAATATACTAAATAATTTAATTTTATGTCATTCCTTTAACTTAAATATCATACTATTTTAGTTGCTAACTTATTAACCATTCTGTTTTTGTCCTAACCTATTAAAAATGTTTTAGTTTGGTTCATCATATATTATGCTTTACAAAATGTAAATTTCATTTTGGTTCATCACACATGGTGTCACATATTATACTTTTAAAAAATCTTCATTCTAATTTTTGCTTTCCTAAAAATTGCTTCTCCAATTTCATATTATATTTTATAAATGTTAATTAAAGTTTTAGATTTCTTAATTTAAGTTTTAAAAATATATATTAGACAAGTAAATTTTATGAATAGTCTACTAACTTTAAGTAGCATATTATTTTAGTCACTAGCCTATTAATTGTTCTATTTTAGTCTAATGGGTAAATTACATTAAAAAAATCTCAAATCTTTAATTTGGGTCACAAATACTTCTTTGACCTCTCAATTGTTATTTAATGGTTCCAAACATTTTTCCTTCATTTCAAATTCATCTCTCGCTATAGGCTAGACCAAGTTGGTATAATAATTTGATTTATAGAAAGAAAAAACTGATAATTTATATAGTCCATTAACAATCAACAGATTATAGTACAACTTTGAATTTAGTATAAAATAATTTTCAAAAAAATTGAATTTATTAACTTACGTAACTATCTAACATCAATTTTTTACATTTTAATTTAAAATATTTGGTAATTTTGTTTCTATTAATTCAAAGTGTACCATAAATTTTTTTTTATAGTTAATGGACTATATAAAATTTTTGTTTTCCCCTATAAATCAATTTTTTAAGGCAAGTTGATATAAAATGGGGCCATGGATGAATTATAATGAATGAAAAAATTTGGGACCTTTAAGCAGTAAGTGAGATATTAGAGATGGATTTGCAACTCAAAACTTAACTGTTTGAGATTTTTTTTTGCAATTTACCTTAGTTTAAACCAATAGAAATGTTTCATTTTGGTCTCTTAGAAAATGGAATCACATATCATATTTTCACAAAATATTACAAAATATTGGTCCAAACTTTCACTTTCCTAAAGATCATTTCATGTATCACATATTGTTTATAAATATTAATTAAATTTCTAGAATTATTTTATTTATATTTATTCTACATTATATAATCAATATCTTTTAGTATTTCTTAATTTATGTAGTATGGATTCAATGATTTTTTTGTATTCCTATACATCAGGTATGTATGACAAGAATAAAAATATAATGCCGTATAGGAATCCTTAATACATGTATATCTATATATATTTAATAAACAAAGAAAACTAAAGGTTAAACTGTAAAGACTATCCTGCTATTCTATAAATGGCAAGATGAATTATTTAAATGCTATGTACAAATCTCTAAATGCATGTTTATACATAATGATCAATGAAATTTTATGATGGAATCATAAAAATTTTGCTCTTATCAAACCAGTTTGTATTATTCCTAAAGTATTACTCCCTCCATCCTAGAAGTTTTGATACATTTAACTTTTTTTTGTATTTTGACTTAATTTTATTTATATTATTGTTTGTTAAAAAAAATAAAAAATATATATATTTAGAAACTACATATCTTGAATTATCATCCATATACAAAGATTTTTTATTTATATATTAAAATGTTAAAAATAAACAATCCTAGATTAATTGCCAAAAATAAATTGAGCAAAACTTTTGGGACGAATGGAGTATATAAGTTATTAATCATCATATCCTTCCATCTAAAAAGAGTCGAACATTTTTGTCTCCTCTTATTACACTTCTTCATTTACAATTTGTTTTCGAGATTTTTTTTCCTCCTAAACAAAATACCCTGAAATCCTTTTGATTTTAAAGAAATTCAAAGAAATAAGAAATTTACATTTTTTTCAAACAACTTACACCTATTTTCTTTTTTGACGATAAACAACTTGACTATTAACAATTTCTTTTATGATAATTTATAAATCAGTAATCAGTAGATGTCATGAACAGAGTGATTAAAAAACCTACTACCTTAAGTCCTATAATTGATTCAACAGCTTTATTTTTCATGTTTTTTTCCACAGCACAAGTCATCTTCACTTTTACTTTTTTTTTTCACAAATAAAGCCCATCTCTACCACCTACTTATAAAATATATTAGTGAACAAAATAGTTGTCTTCTCTTTATATGTGTTGATTTAAAAAAATATAAAATTTATGCTACTCTAGAATAGTCAAACTTTAATATCATAAATTCTAAACTTTCTATAATAGTTAATAATCAAGATAGAATTTATAATCAACTAAATATAAATTCTTTATATATTAAAAAATACTAGCCTTGTGCATCGCACGGGCGTGTTTAACTAGTGCATCATATAATTTGCAAAGAACACATTCAAAAGTAATAACTCTCATGGAAGCTTGGGTTTAGGCTCCAATGGCTGAATTGATATTACTATTTTTTAGCTCGCCACCACTATTGACCCTCGCATAAAATTTCATTAAATCACCTCCAAACATCCATGGAAGATTGGAGCCTTCTTTTAATGATCTCAAAATGTGCCATAATATTTTTCATCGAAATTTATTTACTTCCACATACAAGCTAGTATTTTCAAAACTGAACCATTCACCCAACTATTAGAGTATTATGGTCATGGTCTAACTGGTTTAATTGGTTAAATTGTCAGGTCAATGCCTTTTCCATAGTCTTGTTGGTTTATGCCAACATGCCTAAAGAGTGGGGAGGGACTTTATTGTTCATTTTAAAACTAAGGGAGCAAAAATAACAAGTGTAGGAAATATGAAGACTAGATTAAGAGTTTTACTCTAATGTAGCTTCCCTTTAACCTAGTTGGAGAGCATAACAGCACCGTACTCCATAGTCTTTTCTTTCCTGTTTTGTCTTCCCTCTTCACTTGCTTCTTAGTTTCCTTTTCTTGCTGGCGTAATTATTTTTGCTCCTGTCTTGTTTTTTTCGTTACCTTTTGATCGGCTTCTTCATTTCCATTTATTATTGGATTGATTCCCATTTTCATAGCCATCAAATTGATTAGTTTCTTCAGTAAAGAGGGCACCCTTTTGCACTTAAAAGCTCCTTAAATGAAGTTTTAAAAAGCTTCCCCAAATTTTTAATGCATTATTTATGAAAAATACAAGAAATTGGACACATCTATCTGAGCCACAGTTCAAAGCGGCTTCTAGATCACCAGTTTTGAATGATTTTAAGTAGTTCTTAATGGTTTTAACCGATTCTTGAGTTCTTCACATATAAGCCGAAACCTAAACCGTTAATAGTGCCAATTTACAATTGAACTGCTTGAACCAAACGGTCTAGTTTTGACAACTATGATACAAGCTAGTTATGCTCCATTTATGGATTTTTTTAAGACTTCTCTATTTTACTACTATGGTAGGAGAACTACAAAACGACCAAAAAAGATAGAGTGGAAGGAGAAAACTAACTAGTTTACCTAGATGATAAGTAGAAAAAATATAAATAAAAAAAAATTCTGCTGTATTTCAAAGTCGTTATCCTTTTTCTTCTTGATTCTTCCTCATCGCACAATTTTCTCAGCCCAATTGCTGTGAAACGTCAGAAAATCACATGATTTCTTTTTTTTTTTTTAAAGTAATTTTCTTCCTTTACCTCCATTTTGTGCGTGCTCTTGTAATGGCTCCCTAATGGTGGAAATTATGTTGGGATCGAACTCCGATATGGTGAAACTTGGGACCTAATTGTTGTGAAACTAGGGAGTTGCCGGAGAATTTGTTGCAGAAAAGTGATATTATGGGTGAGAAAAGTGTTTAGTAGAAAAAAAACATTACAACCATCGATTTGTGCTAAAATAACACTTTTAGTCTCATAACTTTTATGTTTTGTCAAATTAAGCCTAAAACTTATCTAGTTTCTAATAATGTCCAAATTCTCCTAAAATGAACTAGTTTACATTCAGACCCTTGTTTGTAAACTCGTGACCTCCTAAATATGAACCAACTATCTCTGTTCATGAATTGATAGTCCCTAAATGTGGACCATTCCTCACTAGTTTACATTTACGCTTTATTTGTAAACCAGTAATCCTTTGAATATGAACTAGTGATGAATGCTTTGCATTCAAGGGCCACTAGCTCACAAATAGAAGGTCACTGGTTCACATTTAGGCCCTGTTTATGAACTGACTAGAAATGGTTCACATTTAAATGGTCATCGATTGACAAACAAGTGGTAACTGGTTCACATTCAAGCCCCTATTTGTAAACCAATGACCCCTTAATGTGAACAAGTGACTCATGTTTGTGAAACGATGACTCTTTTAATGTGAACCATTCTTTGCCAATTCACAAATAGGGGCCTAAATATAAACTAATGACTCCCTGTTTGTGAACTGATGACCCCTTAAATGTGAACTATTCAAGCCCCATTGGTTCACAAACAGGGGTCATTAATTCACATCAGGCCCTTATTTGTGAACTAGCAACTTCTATTTGTGAACCGGTGACCCCTGAATATGAACCATTTTTCACTGGTTCACATTTAGGCCTTTAATTGTGAACCAATGGCCCTTAAATGTGAATTGATCCTCACTGGTTTATATTTTAGGGTAACTAGTTCCATTCATGCCCTTGAATGTGAACCAGTGACCCCTTAAATATAAATTGATAAGGAATGATTCATATTCAAGGGATAGCCGGCTCATAAATAGAGGCATGAAAGGGAACCAATTCATTTTAAGACTAGCAAACTACATGTTTTAGGGGAATCGGGACTCAATTAGAAACTATGTAAGTTTTAGGATTGATTTGGTAAAGTGCTAAAAGTTTTAGGACTAAAAGCGTTATTCCCCACAAATAGATCACTTTGAAGTTTTTTTTTTTTTTCACTTTTTGTTCTCCCTAAACACTTTTTCATATCCCCAAAATGATTTTTTCACTCACAATATCACTTTTCTCATTGTTGATATCATTTTTTTACAACAAATTCTCCAACATTTGTAATGCCAGATTGATGAAAATTATCAAAAATTCACCGGCACATAAAGAAAGCTATAAATCTTTTGAGAATGGACTTTGAAATCCAAATTTGGAAAACACAATAGCCACAAAATTTCACATGGGAGAGGAAAGAAAAAGTGAGGAAGAACCCTTCGGGAATCTCCATTTTTTAGCGCAATAATTCCAGTGGAGTTTTTGGGGTAGAATGAGAACATTTGATAGTGGAAAATTGAGAAAAAGATGTAGAGAAAGGAATAGTTGTAATGTAACATAAGCATGGAATAAAAAAGAGGAGTAAGTATTTATAGTAACGGAAGATCTTGGCAAAAACCCATACTTTTCAATGGCAATTAAATTTAGGCCAGGTGCAGCATTTCAAATTGTTGAAGCTATTTATAGAAACACCCTTTTACTCCGTTGTTGATGCTTGAGTCTGAGCTAGGAAAATAAAGTTTTGTACAAATGCTTTAAAGTAGGAATTTGTGTTGATGACTTTGTTGGTTACAGTGGTTTACTATAAGTCAAGCAATATGATAGTTAATTTTTCAGAGCGGAAAAAACAGTTATCCTTCCCTACCCACTTATCACTTTTTCAGAAATTCAAAAGTTTTTCCTACTTCCAAAATGCTTTTTATTCAGTATAAATTTTTTTTCATCAAATATAAATTCTTTTTCTAAGTAAAACAATTAATCACTTTTGTGACATTTCAAATGCGTGTTCATCTATTGTACTACTTTTTTCTCATGTTCTTTGCATTTTGTTTGCCCTATTTCTCATTTTTAAAATTGTAAAAACACATGCCACCTTTACGCGACTCAATTAAATACAAAGACGATGTACTTTACAAAAAACACTATTTCTCTTTGGAAAAAATGATTATTTGCTGACATTGGTGTTTCCATCTAATGTTTCTTAAACCTATCTTCCTTTACCTTCTCAAAATTAAAAACATACCAAATTCTAGATAACCACCAATGACCTAAACATGCCCAAGAGACCTTCACCTTTGATCATTTAGGCCTTACTTTAACTTGTATTCCTTTTCCACACTAATGGGATAAAAGTTCTATATTTTCCTTTGTATATTGATCAATATAATAAGAACAAATTGATGAACATTATGTGAATATTATAGTACTTCTAAATATTAATAACATTTCTCCATTACACCATCTCTCATTCCATTTGCATGTACTTACATTTACCAAGAAATATATTCGCTAGTAATACATTAACTCCCTTTTCATCTTTACGTTAACATCTTTGCATTAACTCTCATATTTTTTCTTTCATTTTAACAATTTATTTTGTTAATTGAGTTCTTCTCTTCCTTTTCTTTGTCTTTAATTTTATTGATTTTATTTATTTGACAAACATTTCACAATAAAATTTCATAAAAGAAAATTGATAATAATTAGTTAATAACATATTAAAATAATTGTAATTTATTTTTTACAATTTATTTATCATCATTTTTTCATTTTTTCCTTCTAACAATTTTTTTTTGTTAATTGAGTTCTTCTCTTTCTATTTTTTTTCTTTAATGTCATTGATTTTATTTATTTGACAGACATTTCACAATAACATTTCATAAAATAAATTGATAATAAATTATTTAATAATATATCAAAATAATTACAATTTATTTTTTTTACAATTTATTTATCATCATATTTTCATTTTTTCCTTCTAACAATTTTTTTTTGTTAATTGAGTTCTTCTCTTTCTATTTTTTTTCTTTAATGTCATTGATTTTATTTATTTGACAGACATTTCACAATAACATTTCATAAAAGAAATTGATAATAAATTATTTAATAATATATCAAAATAATTACAATTTATTTTTTTTACAATTTATTTATCATCATATTTTTCATTTTATTAATTTTTCCACAATCCACAACTAGCCAAACTAGTTACTGGTAATTCTCCTTCCTTGCCATTTTTTTTTCTTTTTGGGTGTTTTATAAATCTACCACAGCAACAATATTAAAGGGTCTTCTTCTTTGTTATCTTAATTTCCATATTAATATGGTGTTCAAAGACATTGAGTAATCTAGCCTGACCTTCTAGTTTGTACAAGAAAAGCCAAACCTCCTTAACCAATGCTTTTTACAGCAAAAATATTAGGGAATCTATACTTATTATTCACTTGTTCCATCCTCTCTTTTGAAAAGCCATGTTTTATGAAGAAAGGTCATTATCACCTACTCTTTTTGCAAGAATTTTCCAAAAATTAACTGTTTGATGGTCTTTCAAACCTTGATAGTTTAAAAATATCATACTTATGATGATCAGTGAGCCTAAATCTCTGCTTCTACTATTGGTGAATTAATTGTCTCCTTAAGTTAATCTTTTTCTCTTTTACATCTGTGTCCTTCAAGTCCTTTATTCTTTTTTTTTTTTTCTTAAAAAGATGAGTATTATATTTCTTTGATATGTAGGTTTCTTTTAGAGTTGCATTAATTATTAAAATCAAGCTCCTTAGAATCTATAGTTCTTTGAGATTGTGGTTATAAGATCGCATAATAGTTCATACTCATTTAATCTAATCTAATTATATACATAAAGCATGACAATTTAAGATAGTGTTCTATAATTTACTTTTCAAAGTTGTTTGACAAAATGTCATGTGCCTCACAAAAGTGCTATTCCAATATTAGCCCTCATTAAAATAAATGGTACATCTAATGCTATTAATTGATAAGAATGAAACATTTCAAATTTTTAATTAATTCAATTAAAACTATGGAATTTCAAAATTGGAATGCAATAAAAAGTCAATGACATAAATTTACTTTTACTAGGATAACAATGGTAATCATTTTGGACAAAAGTAACTGCCAAATTTTGGAATTGAAATGCAATTCAAAGTTAATTAGGTAAATTCCATACCAATTAAAACCATCTATTTTTAGTGGTTATCTATAATATTAGACAAAAGGTATGCTATACCCAAAATTAAGGATAAACAAAAGTCAAGTATGGTGATAAGTTTTTATAGTTATGGATACAAAAATAGTATAAAAACACTACATTGTAATTAGAACATTAGTTAATTATCAACACAATTCTAGTAAAAGTCACTTCATTATACAATTTCCCATCATGAATATCATTTTTATCTGCCATATTTGTTGCTTAAGTGAATCCTCATGTAATTGAAGTTTGCTGATACAATTTTTAGCACAAATTAGTTAAGCTTAACAATGTTTTATATGTTGTTGAGATTCATATTAATGATGTGGAGAAAAAGTGCATGAAGCACATTTGCTAAATTGACCAATCAAGCTGCAAATACAAAAGTAGGTAAAGTGCCACTATCTAAGCAATAAAAAGTTAGTAAAAATTTTTCTCTAAAAAAATCATTGACTTTAATTTCAACTCAAGAAACCATGTAGAATGTGAGGTTACAAAAGTAAGACATATAAATATAACATTACTTAACCAATTAAAACCAATTGATAAAAAGAATGAAACTCTCAAGAAAAAAAATGCTTACCTTTTACAATTTTTACATTAAAATATATGTGAATAAATTATTTATCAGATTGATTTATTAATTACTAATAAATTTCATTTAATTTTTTATTAGTTTGAGAATTGAGAAATAAAACTAAACACGGTATCAAAAAGAAAAAATATAAATGACTCGGATGAATGTAACTATGTTGGTGTGATATTTTTTATGCATATCATCCTTAATTCAAAAGGAGATATCTATATTTTGATGTTCGTAACTTACCAGAATGTTTAACACTAGTAGCTTATATGGCAAAATACATGTTGAAGTATTGCTAACCTCTTCTATACAACTTATTTGTTAGATTGAGGGAAGAATGAGAAGATGACCCTAATATAGAATTGGAAATTTTAGAATAATAGGACAACATTGCAGAGTTGACATTGATCCAAAATATTATCATTGTGAAATCAGCTAGCTAATGATATTATTAGCTAACTAATTGTTTGTACAATAACAATGAAATAAACTTCTTGAATTAGGATTTTTCTTTTTATCATTTACATTATATATGTAAACACTTTATTTTTTTTTATTTCAAGTTTTTTCAAATTACAACCACCATATATCAAACATATATGTGTTTGCTAAAGTTCAAACAAAACAATTCTAAAAGTTTTACACCCAATTCGTTTTAACTTAAGTTAACTTAATCTAAAATGGTTTTAAATCTTTTTCACCTAGAACCAATTTCATTTGAAAGCCAATATTATATAGGTGTAATAATCCATTTGAAACAAAATTTGTATCATGTTATTAAATTTCTATGAATTTTTTTTTAATGTTTAAAAAAATCATAAAAAATTAATAGTATTATAAAAATTTTACAATCAATGGATTATTTCATCTAAATAATATTGACTTTCAAATAAAATTGGTTTCAAGTAAAAAAATGTAAACATAAAAATAAGTTATTTTGAATTAAGTTGACTTAAGTTAAAACGAATTAGCCCTTAGTTTTCTATCTATAATAATGATATTAAAAATAAGTTTATGTATGACCATCCCCCTAATAACCTTCAAGTTCTCGGTCCTTACAACTGTTTGCAACCATCCCTGGCTTAAAAAAAGTTCTACAAGTTTTTGTTTTTCATCCATGATATTAACTTCATATGCAACTTAATGACAATATTTTTTTTTATCATATTATGGTAATTTAAAAAATATTTTTAACAGTAAGATAATGGTTTATCTTTTATTATGATAAAGGTAATTGTGAAATTTACTAAGTCAATGCTCAAGCAAGATAATATTCTATTAATGTTGTAAAGGTAATCGTGGATTTTACTCAGTGAATATATAACCAAGATAATCTTCTATTAATGTGGTAAATATAATAGAAGAAACACATGTAAGGCAATTGAATTATACCAAGATATTGTAAACTATCTGAATATGGTAGAAACACATTTAAGTGAAATGATTTTAACTTGGAATAACAAAACGATGTAATAAATAATTTTGGCCGAAATAAGAATTTTAACAATATAATTGAAGAAACATTGTGTATATATATCATGAATAAAGATTTTGATTACTTTTATAACTTTGCTCTCAAACCACTACATGAATTAAAAGATAAACATTGAAAATTATGTATCTTAATTGAAATTATCTTCCAAACTTAATTCTATTTCCATGGCATAAATTCTCTTCTATTCCCACAACAGTAAACCATCATAAAAGTAAAATTAATTAATAAAAAATTATAGCTACGCCAGGCAAAACAAATGGAGATGAACTAGTTGCCCCTATTAAAAATAGGAAGAAAATCTCTCAATACAAAGAACCTGTATAACTGGAAGTGGACTACATTTTATCATGAGTTTCAAATAATTAATTTCATATTTGATAGTTTTGATACTTGGCTATTGGTATGGGACAATGTATTTTGATATTGTTGTGGTAATTCCAATAACCTTTTCATTTGATATACCTATGTCTTTGTGGATGTATTGAAAAGCAAAGAACAAACTTCCATGAGCTATTGAGCAGAGTTTAAATATTAGGCTATTGATCTCTCTACAAAGCTAATTCAAATTAAACTCTAGTGGTCCAAGGTTTTTACCCACTTTAAATGAATTAATGCTCTAGAGGAAGAAACTCAGAATTTTTTCATTCAAGCTAGTGAAATTTTTGTAAATATGAGGATAATGAGATTGATAAAGTAGTATCAGAAAAGAACTTATAAAATATTGGGGATGAGGAATATGAAAATTAAAAGCATCAAACTGCTACAATTTATTTTACCTATGCATATGTTTCCAAAACCTCCTCTATGTAAGGTCATGATTATCCAGAAAAAATTTATAGTTCAATAATATTTATCATTAGTTCTTTGACCTATAAATTTTTGGTTTAGCTACATACAACAATACTGAGGTATATTTAAAACATTATCTCTAAACTACATTCAAAATTCTAGCCTTCACAACCTTGTAACCATGGTTAATCTATTACACACACACACACACTTGTAATTATGCCTAATATGTTATATATCTATTGCGTAAAATCTTTGGAGATTTCAATTTCATAAAACTAATCATTTGCTACAGTTCAAAATCCAGTGAATAAAGTTTACCAAAATTGTATTTTGCACATATAAGAGTGAGTGTTAAATTTCAGTTTAATCATAATAAGAATCAAATGCTTGCATGGTTACTTTTCAATATAAAAAATTTTGGTAATCAGTAGACACGTTAATCAAACCACAAAATTTTATAAAACTTAAACTTTGGTTGCAAAATATCAAAATATTAGAAATATTATTTTATAATTCATTATTACTTTCAAAATATAATGATTTTATAATTAATAAGAGAGTGAAATTAATTAAACTAAGAATAAAATTAATTGCACATGTGAAAAAATAATTTTTGAAGTTTGAAAAATTACCAGATTAAAGTTGTTACATTACCGACTTACATGCTTTCTCCCATGTATAACCTGCAATAATCATTGGAGTATCAATCAAATTTTAATGTAATGAAAATTATTCAAAATATTTTAGGGTTTGAAATCTCAATATTATGGACAATAATTCTATTAGAAAGATACATTTTCCTATAAGTTTGCACATATTACTAACATTAATGGTATAGTTGGACTTCTTCTAATCATAAGTACATTCAATGTAAAATCTTGAAATATCTCCATAACTAATAATGAGCTTAAAATTTTTTTATATAATTGTTAACTGGCCATTACTTATTTAGTTATATGATTGACTGTTATATATAGAGGTTGCAAATCATGCAGATTTAATAGTTTCTAAATCTTAAAATAATTATTTCAAAGAAACTCTCGAGATGCGTGGCAAGATTAGTAACCAAGAGTACCAAATTGGTTAGTGCGATGCAAATACTTACAAGGACAACAACTCAAATGCACATATCAATTGAAATTCAAATGTTGGCTACATTGTCAAAGTAAAGGTTTCAAGGATAATGTTTCTTGAAGTTATCAATATCTGATCGAGTTTGTTTTTCTAATATCCATATGATTTCTACCTAAATATATGTATTTAAATAATTTATATAACTAATTGATATATTAATTTATTAAGATGAATTTGATAGTGATAAACCAAAAAACCCAATAACAAATTCGGAGGAGCTGAAGGTGCTAAACAAGCTCTCACGCAAGAATTGAGTCGAGTTTAGACCAAAGGTTATTGAGTTGTTCATGAAGTTGGCTGAATATGGTGCTATTGATCAAACTTTTATTCCAATATTAAATGATCTCAACTTACTTGAAGAAGAAGAAGAAGAAGAAAAAGAACTTACAATTGAAGCTACAGGAAACAACCAAAATGATGCTTTGCACAATTATACTGTGGTGGCAATAAGCAAAGAATATGAGTTTTGACTTTGAATGTTATTATATTAGAATAAAGGCTAGGATTATTCTATCTTTTTATTGTCAGGCTACTAGAGTATTTCCCTCCCTCATATCAAATATTTTATTATAAGCATGAAAATTATTTTAATTAGGACTCTATGAGTTGGTTGCATATGTTTACACATCTAATATATATATATAAAGCAGGATATAGTTAAGGGCTTTTAGGGATTTTCACTTAAGACCAATTTGACATGTGGCATGCAAATTTACATTTGGTAAGTTTGGTTATTTTTTTGTTAATCCCTTTGCAAACATACCATTATCTACAGGGTGTTATTGTATTTTCACTTAACAAAAGACATAAAATACTGACACGTGGAAACATTTTTTAAAAAAGGAAATTTGTGCAACCTTTTTTATTGATGTATTCCACCCCCTTCAAAGCTTCAAATGGTTACAGGAGCATCACTAATTCAAAATGTAAATAAAAAAAGACCAATTTTTGTACATATCATCTATAGTGAAATTTATGGGATTTGTGACAATGAAACGTAAATTAGAATACTTGCCAAATTTATGGGATTTGTGAAAATGAAACGTAAATCAGCATGTTTACCATAGAAATTACATTTAATCTTAGCAATCTTATCCATAATTTTTTTGTGTACAACACACTATAAATAGAGATCATCACTGGGAGAAAAAAGAATATAGAACACTCAAACATAAAAATTATTGCAATGACTCATCATTGGAGGCCATGGACATCATGTCAGAATGCTATGCTAATATTGTAAGGGCCAATGGTACTTTGCTCGCTTGACTTTGTCTCCTGGAAATTGAAAACAAGGGCATGAATTTCATTCACAATGAAAATGAGAGGCTGAAATGAATAATCATGGAACTTGAAGCCTAGCTAATAAGTGGCCAGCAAAATTATACAATTCGGACAAAAACTGTAAACATGAATATAATATTGTCTGTTTTACATTTTATGAAACAAGTAGAAGCGAGAGCTAGCCAAATCAATGAGGTGAACTTTGATATGTTTCCAAAAAGGCAACCTAGCACTAGTGCCATGTGAGACTCTCTAAATATCAAAAGGAGAAGGGTTTTTGGTAATCGGGACTTTTCACATGGTGCTAGACCTAATACTACAGAGGAAAGCGGCAAAAATGCAGTGGACAAAGAAAACCCATCCGAGACAGATGTCACTAACGAAAACCTAAGAACCTAGAATTGAGTGGCATAAAATTAGTGTAACATTAATAATGATTTAGCCAAACCAAGTATGCCATGTTTTAATATTTCTTTTCCTTTATGTCCCCTATCCTTTATGAGCAATGAATCAAATTTCATATTCAAGTTATACAAAGAGCATTGTGTATCCTACAAAAACTAATAAAATACATATATAGCAATCAGTAAAACTTAAAATGCATATTTGCCAATAAAAAAGGTATATTGTGAACAATAAAATTACAGTCCAATAGAATACACATGCACTGAATCAGCAAAACTCAAAACACTCTATTTAATGATTATTTGATTGTTGGTAAAACCTTATTATTTGATGCTAACACTAATTCTTCTACTTTGGCTACTTAGGCTACTTAGGCTATTTGATGCCAACAATAATTCGAGTAGAAGTCCAACTACTTCGGTTACTTTGGTTGAATTCTTATTGTATCATAACAGAAATCTTGGTTTTTAAGGCCATAATTAATGCCTAATTTAATTAATCTCCTATACCACAATGTCATCCTTCAACATTCGATGGGAATATGACAAAATTATTGAGATATAGGAATAGTATAATTTATTGAATGCTACCATCACTCTTGAACTTAGAGCCAATAATTATTGCCTAATTAAGCTAATTCATTTTACGTAGAGGGGTAAAGGAATAATATAACTAGAATATGGTAATAAACTAGCTTTTGCTAATGAAATCAATTTCTTACTGTATCGTAAGGAAAATTTTGGTATTTTCTTATTATGTTGACCTAGAGGGAAATTATATAATAATTGTTAAAAAGCATAACCAAAGATGGAGAATAGTTGCTTATTTTATAAGGATATAAAATAACTTATGCTAACAAAATCCGTTCCTTATTGTATCCTAAGCAAAATTTTGGTATTTTCCTATTATGTTGACCTACAAGGAAATTATATAATAGTCATTAAAAAAGCATAATTAAAGCTGGAGAATAGTTACTTATTTTATAAGAATATTATTAACCTTTTTCTAGTACTTATGCTAGAGGGGACCGATATGCCAACTGATTACGGGATTCATATAATTATGCGGTGGGTAATTGAATCAGTCAAATTCCTCAATTCTTTTTGAAATACAATATATCCAATTATACAAAATATACCAAAATAAATAAATCATTGAGAGGTTTGCCAGATCATCACTATATAAACATATGCGAATTGCAATAATAGCTGTAGGCATTCAAAATATACCATTAATCATGGATGCAAGCTCTAATTATGAAATGGCCAACCCAGAAGAAGATACGCAAACTCAGAATCAAAAAGCAGTAAACACAATTGTGGATGTCGGAGAAGAAAATGCTGAAGCAAACATAGATCCAATTCCAGATAATCTAGATGACTTTAGAACGAAAGAAGTTAAAGTTATCAACATCTCCTTGTATGTTTCCTACAGCGTTGATTTTCATTCTAATATATTTATTCACAAAAGTGTTATTCTAATTCATATTTTAAACATGCAAGGGGGAGTCAGATGATGAGGTTAATGTTGATCTTGTTATAAGTTGGAGGGTGTAGAGGCACCAAAATAGACTTCACAGGCAGTATCGGCTATTTTTCAGGAACAAGGTGATTGAGCTTTATACAATATTCGATCAAGTTGGACCAATGCACCCAGAGTATGGGCTACTACTAGAGGAACTGGATGAGTTCGATGCAAAAGCTAGGCAGTTGTCTTTCTTTTATTAGTTTTCTATTGACTTATTTGAACTACCAAGGTCCATGAGGAAGGGCAATACGGGCCAATTATCCTTATTAAGTATTTGTCATATCTTACTTTTTTATTGCGTTCTATGGAACAATATTTTGATTATTCATCTAATATTTGTTCTCGATAGCCCACAATCGCAACTACAATTTGGAGTTAACTATACCATAAACATATAGTTGGAAAAACATGACATCAAGGATACTAATGTGTTTTATAATAAGGTAACATTATTAATAATATAAAAAATTGATGTCTGGACAGCTATCACACTAAAAAAGTTTTTGTCCTCTATACATGTGCTACCTTATGTTCAATTACGTACACCTAATATAAACATTTTAATACACATTCTATGAATATTGTGTTACTTTTATAAATAAGAGCTCATTAATTAGTATTATTTTTTAAAAAATTCTATAGATTACTAATATTATTTGAAGCTTCAAAACAAAATTTTTACTCGGATGTTATTGATACAATTTTAATACTGATTATCCAGTATCTTTTATTAATATGAATTCTAATTTAAGTTTTAAAACATGCTCAGATCTGTGAACAATTGAATCAGTTCTATTAATTTTATTTTACTTTTTATAACTAATTGAGTCTAATAAATCAAGAGATCATGAATTGGAAAATAAAATATTTTAAAACCCCTCAGAAAAAAGAAAACACAAAACCATAGCCAAGAAAGATGAATAACTTGCACTGAAATAAAAATGTCGGATCTGTGAACTATTCAATCAGTCATATTAATTTTATTTTATCTTTTACAATTGGCTATTATTAACAACTAATTGGGTCTAATAAATCAAGAGAACATGAATTAAAAAATAAAATATTTTAAAATCCATCAAAAAAAGGAAAGCACAAAACAATAGCCAAGAAAAGGGGCATAACTTGCACTGAAATAAAAAAGTCAGATTTGTGAACTATTTAAGCAAAAGGTCTTTGGGAAAAATCCATGTGAAATAATCAAAAAAGCAAATGTGGATGCATCAGTGAAAGCTATAAATAAGTTACAGGAGGTTTATCGTATTGAAATCGTTGATGTAACATACATGTGAATGGATGAGCATGAGAATGAAGAAAGAGGTAAAAAAAGAAGTGGGAATTGGATTTGACTTGGATAGGCTACAAACAGAGAACATGCAACTAAAGCAGAGGATTAAAAAACTAGAAGGGGAAATCAAGAAGTTTTAGGCAGGTTTTGGTTATTAGTGGTAAATGTGTTAGTAATATTAGTAGACATTTGATTAAAGGTTTCTATATACATAGTGAATTAATAAAATATTTCAATACTTCAAGTATCAAGAGGACTATTATTTAATATACATGTGTAACTAATTCCAGTATTATTGGAATATAAATCATGTTTTGGAAACATGAGCGCCATGGAATAGTCTAGCTATGCATGTGCTGGACTATATTTTTATTATATTATTAAATGAATTTTATTCTACCATTTAATGAAACAAAAGGGTAACAGGAACTAGCCGTGTGAAAGAGTTAGGACTTATGTTCATCTTAATTAGACTTCAAAATGCAACTACTAAAAGAACAGATATAAAAGATGAAAGAACAAATGATAGCTAATAAAAAAGATAAAACTTATAAAAGAACAAACAAGAATAAACATGTACAAATAAAAGAACAAAGTGTTACTAATAAAAATATAAATAGCTACTAAAAGAAGAACAAACAACTAGTTTATCTAAAAGAAACTAATAAAAAAACAAACATGTAAAAAGAACAAAGAGATACTAATAAAAGAATAAATAACATGTTCATCTATAAGAATAAATATGAACTAAAAAAAGAATAAACCCACGCATAAAAAAACAGAGAGTTACCAATAAAAGAATAAACAAATAGTAATAATTAAACTAACTTCTAAAAGCCGTGAGTCGGTGTTGTTCGAATTACAGGCTAGAAAAGTGTCATTCCCGTTTTGCCCTTCGTCTCTCATGCGCTGCTGCCCGTTTTTTTTTTTCTTTTTTGCTTCCTCCAACTATGGTCAAACCCCTTTTTTGGTCCTTAGATGTTTCACTTCTGCCCTCATGCTCCCCAACTTTCGCTTTCTGTCGCCAGGTTTTGGTATTTAATATGAAATAACTTTAGTCAATTTATTTGTTTTCTTTTTCTTTTACCTTTACTATATTAATGGTTAAACCATTCATTGATTAACATAAATTTCACACAATTTTGTATTTTTTTTTATGATGTATTATTTTGTAAAAAAAAACATTGATTACCATTAATGTAGTAAAGGTAAAAAGAAAAAGCTCTATGATTTAAAGAAGTGATTTGGTCAATAATTTCTAAAATTAAAAGTTAATTTTTTTAAATAAACTTGTCATCTATATTAAAAATTAAAATTGAAATTGATAAGAGATAAAAATTTTTAGTCAATTATTCTTTAATAATAAAAAAAATATCTATCATTTCAAATAATGTACAATATTATGTTTCATAGTTTTATGTTTTGATCATAATTGATAGTTTTAATGATAAGAACATGACATAAAAAAAATTTTAACTCAAAATTAAGATAAAATAAAATTTTAAATTATTATTATTGATATTTATTCTAATTATAAATTTATTGAAGAAATTACCCGTCACAACGTGCGAGTCAAACATAACCTCATTATATTCTATAAAGGAACAAACATGAACTTATAAAAGAACAAATTATTACTAACAAAAATACAAATAACTACTAATAAAAGCTCAAACAACTAATTTGATCTAAAGAAACAAGCATGAACCAATAAAAAAACAAACATATACAAATAAAAGAACAAAGAGTTACTAATGAAAGAACAAACATCACATTCATTTAACGGAACAAACATGAACTAAAAAAACAAACGCCTACAAATACAAAGAACAAAGCATTACTAATAAAAGAACAAATAAAAAGTGAAAAAAACAAAAGCTTAGTTTTTCCAAAAGAGTGAAGCAGAAACTGATAAAGAAATAAATTTTAACTAATAAAAATAAAAATAGTAATTAATAAATGAACAACCAACTAATTTATACATTCATTGTTATGTCTAGATTCTAACCTATATAATAAAAATAAGATGCAATATCTCATCACTATTATTTTAGTTTATTTTTATTTTTATTTTTTATTTTACTTTGGCTGGGCTAAAAAAAAAACATTGGAGAAAGGTCTGAAGTTAAACATAAAGTAGAAAAATAAGCCAAAAAATATATAAAGAAAAACTAAAATAAAAAGGAATGAAAGAAATGAAAAGGGAAAAGGTAAAAAAAAATGGAGTGATATAGAAAGGATAAAACAAAAAAGCAAAAGTGGGGGGAGAAAAGCTATGTGCAGCAAGATTGACATTCTGTGGATTTAACACACGTAACCACTCTGATCAAAGCTTCCTATTTTACAGGGTGTTGCTAAAAGTATATAAGTTGACTTGTGTGTCCAGGCTCATACATAAGCCTGGCGCACTCAAGTCTGAGCCTTCAAACAAATCCCATGCTAATTTCAACCCAACATCAAAGATATATACAATCTAATTTGTCAATTTTAATAAACCTGACAATAGCCAGCAAGGAGAGTTCCAAGAATCAAATCCCAAAAACAAACCAGCGTGAGTACTTTCTCCCATACAGCCACCATTTACAGACGAGGCTTGCCTGTAGATATGTTTTAATCTGTCTCTGATTTCTCTCAATGTTGTTTTATTACCAAAATTAATAATATAAAACAAAGCAAGATAGAGACATACATGCATCTAATTTCACTTGGCATACAGTCAAAACATGAATTAGACAGAAGAATTCAAAACCCAATTATATGTTTTGTAACCTAATTTAATAAAACTTGTATTCTATGATCATGTAACATGCTTTAATACCACATACTAATTTTTGTAGCCTACTAAGATCATACATGAGAGCATAAAACACATAAATTAAATTGAAATAAACAAAACATCAAACTTGATTTAGGCTCCATCGATAAGTGCAGGAAAAAAACAAGATTGATGAATGCAAAAGCCTTTTCCCTTATTCTAGCTGGTGACTCTTCCAATAGGTGGAAAATTTTTTACCCTAATAACTTAACTAAGAAAGGGGCCTAGCACTCTATTTAGATAGCAGTTTATTGGTGTACCCAATATTGGCTACATGTACTTTATTGGCCTACACTTAAATAAACTCATATATTTTATCATAATTGGAGTAACTAACTCATTTTAGATCAATTTTTGTATGGGCTCTCCATATTTTATTTGACCAATTTTAGTTCTTAATCTGATTAAATAAAAAACACGTACAATTAATATAGCCCACATATGAGAAAATTCGAACACTAAATTGCCAATATAATTTTGTTGTTTGGTGTGCCATATCACAACAAGTACTTAGACACTTGCTCAAACTTAGTGTTAACACATAGCTATAAGTACTACAAATATCTACAAGTCTTGATCTGGTTTTGCACATATTTATACAATGCATAAAACTAAAGATTCATAATATAATCATGCTTTAAATCTCAAACAACAAGGCTAAAGGCACCAGGCCCAATGATGGACCTTGGTTGTAGATATCCAGTAATAACTCAAAATTGTCAAACTACAAGTGTAAAAGACTTACCTGAGTATGGCTCATCAAATGAATAAAAAAGATTCAATTATTTAATATGGATATGTAACACATCTATGATGCGTCCACCAATTGCCCTAACATTTTAGAATACAAAAGTTAAATAAGTTGCTAACTGCTTGAAGAGATGAAGTTCCCAACTACTAGAAGAGGCGAATCATAAAAGGTATCTTACTAGTTGTCCAACACAAGTAAGCACAATTCCACAACAAGTTATAGAGACAATAACAATCACCAGATCTAATATTAATTTGCATAATCATATTTTTACAACCAAAACTTTTTGTTTTGAATTACTTAACTTGCGAGGGGACCTTGCTTACCCTAATATAGGGTATTCCCAAGATCTTAGGTTAATCAAGATTTAGTAATCCTACTCTTAGTGCCAAATAACTAAGCTAATACTTGCACTATTTAAAGCTTTACATGTTACTAGTTGATTATCCTACAACATGAATCAATGCATGCTTAAATTCGGCATTTGGAAGAAAAGTAATAAATACAACCTTTCAAATACTTGCCAAGCATTCACAAAGAACTTGAAACATATACCAAAGTCATCTAAACATGTTTACTTAAACTTCAAGTATTAGCCTATGTACACATAACACTTAACTTATATACATTCATAAGCAATCATAGCGTATATACAAACATATACACTAAAGAAGTCCATACACACTAGTCAAACTAAAGGCACTTTTTTGGTACATAAGTACCCCATGTACAAGGTCTGAGACTATTAAAATAACTCTCACCTGAGCACAAAAGCTCTAGAAATGATAGGTCCAACTTTCCTTGTGCACTTTACCTATATTATCAATGCTATAGTAAATAACTTAGTTAGTGCATAAGTTTGACTAACCAATTACTTAGAATCATTAAAGGTTTATCACACTCTAAACACCTGTACCAAAAACCTTGCTTAACAACCCATTAGTAGGTGTTAGGCTCTACACTATTAGTATTTGCACAATGTGACACTTAAGGGGGGTGAGAATTATAAATTCTCAGTAAGGGATCAATTACCTGCAAGAAAATCTTTAGGAATCAACATATATAACATGTACATGTACGTGCATCTTAAAATGAGCTCAAAATATTTCAAGGTCTTAACTAATGGCCACTAGCATGGGTTCTATGGTGGGGAACCCATCATCAACCTAATCCTTCTTACAAGAGCTTAACTCTTAACTTAGCAAACTTGGCTTGCCACTTACTTACCCTTACTTACACTGTACATGAGTTCTTAAACTTTGTGACTCATTCGTGTAAGCTAAGTAGCTTAGATATGAGACTTTTGAGCCTCAAAGCCAATATTGAACACTTAGTACCCTTATGCTTACTTAAAGCCTACTTAATTATGTAGTCCTTATGCCACTTTTTGTCCACATCTTACTCTTTTAATTTTGTATTGTAAGAAATTCATAATACATTAATTTAAACTTGAAGTTAAAATCTCTTACCTGGAATGGTTAATGCAAGCAAATGCCAACTTGAGTGTCTTTATGGTTTCGGTTTTATGCCCTTCTTTGTGCCTTTATAGTTGCTTAGTTTTCAAACCTAAATTGATCATTCATGACTCAAAACCAAGTGTTTCCAGACCTAAAATCAATTTAAATAGGAACACTAAGTTTGCTAGAAAAACATGGATTTACTTTGTACTTTAAATGCATTCATGCACAAGAACTTTAGTTGCTAGGTTACTTCGATTTCAAGTTCTTTCTTGTGAAACCAAATTAGACCTTGCTAGACCATTTTTTCCTGCCTCAAATAGGCAAAGAACCAACACTAAATCAACACTTCTAGCCCTCATAAATTCTAGGAAATTTGGAATATTTGAATATAGACACATGTGCTCAATAATATTTTCAGTATTTTACCCCCTTCTTCCCTTCTTTTAGTTTCCAAGTTTTGGTCATTCCAATTACTGATAAACAAGCTAGAAATGTATTGTTTAACACTCCCAAATCACTAACTAAATCAACAAAAAACAGGAGCTAAAGAGAGGAATGAACTGTAGCCATCATCAATTCACCAATACATGTTCTACCTTCCCTTCATCAATTTGGTTTCAATCATGTTTTTACCCTTAGAAACTAACAAAACTAAATTAATTACACTTATTCCAGATCAATTAGACCCCAAAAAACTAGAATCAATGAAGGATGATAAGGAACTGATGCAATTTTTCCCACCCAAAACAAAATCATAACTTAGGTTTCATGGAGCAGGGTCCCGGTGCCCCGGATTAGTTAACTTGTAGGCCCCTTGGGACCGTGATCCCACTTAATTACTATTGGCTAACCATTACTTGTAGGTAAATTAAAACATTTTATGTGCAACTAGTTTTTTAGCCCACCCTATAAGAAGATATGCATGTATTTGTCTTGGCAATGCAAACACTTAAGTAAATCATTTCAAAAACATCATTCGAGCATTGTGTTTAAAAAGTACTTAAACCATGGCAAAACAATGAAATACTAGTTACTTAAACTTCAAATAATAGTTTTGTGCACACACATAAGCTCTAGTATACACCCAAAAGTAACTTAATGGTCATACACCACAATACCTCCTAATAGAGGCAATGTCTTTGTACACAAGGTACCATATATACAAGGCAAAATACTACTAAGATTATCTACTTGAGCTCCTATCTTTGAGCTATCAAGCTCTAAATGCAAATCCTTCACTTGTCCTTATGCAAGTTTTAGCCTCTAGACTATGAAGGCATAAACCCTTAGTTAGTACAAAACTTAGTTTATAAGTAACTTAGGAACACAAGGTTCTAAGTAGAATGAGTACATGAAAAATAGAGAAATTTGGCTCACAACAATCCCCTTAATTGTTGGGCCCGGGGTTTGTACCTACACAAATAAGCTTAAGAGAGTGAGTACGTTATTGTACTCAATAAGAGCTCCTTCGGTACCTGCAAAGAAACTTAAGCAACCATGTACATATGACAAACAAACAACTAAGCATCCAACAATCAATCACAAACAAGAAAATAATAATGAATGCAATGTATGAGTGAATGATATACAACATACAACACTTGGGACTTCTTATACCTTAAGGTGTCTTAAACTTTCCATAAGCTTAAATAGTGGAGGTACTTGAGACACTGGCCCATGTTTTCTAAATCCTTTACTTACATTAAGTCCCACTTAAGGGTCCTAGAGTAGGTCATCACCCACTTCCATCACTTGCATTTCTCTTGCTTAATGTGCGGGATAATCGACTTAGTGGCTTGACTTTGCCAAGTTACTCGAACTTGACTCGGTAGTCGACCTACTTACCAAGCTTCTTAGCTCGGTTGGGACTCCCTTAGGTTCTACTCTAGTGACCCGGGGTCCACAACCCAACACTTAGGTCATTAGAGGAATTGAACCCTACTTAGCCCCCACCTAGCACCTTAACTCTTCTGTGAGGTACCCTTGATTATCTACCAAACTTAGCCCTCTTAAACCACACACTTAATTACCCTACTTAATTGATGCCTCAAACTATTCTATAAGTGAATTGTGAACTTAATTTAAGCATGATATAACCTTGGGATTGCGTGGGAAACATTTAAACATCTTTTTAGGAGACCAATGAAGTCACTTGGAGAAACTTTAGGTTGATGTTGTTGCACCCATTTTATTGATGCTATCACATCTCACTTTTTCTCTAGTTGCTGGAAATGATGCTATCACACCACCAAATGAGGTGCGATAGCATCACACTTGATGCTTCATTCACCCAAAGGCTTTTTATGCCCCATTTTGCCTCCTAATCTCATTTTCTTACAATCCCACTACAACTTAGCTCAAATCTCAATTCCAATACTTAAATTATGTAAGAAATGCTTCAATTTAACTTAATTTAACTTAACCCCTTACCTTAAATTCAACCCAAAGCGAGATTAAAGAAAACAAAGCCCAATTGAGCTCAACTTGTTTCCCTTGAGTTCCAAGCCTAAATCCAAGTAAAATGGGCACCACAAGTACTAAATTAAGATCATCACTAACTATATTTCACACTTAAAACCAAGTTAAACTCATAGAAAAGCTCACCTTAGGGTTTGAAGCCAAAACTTGCAACAGATAACACAAAAACACCCAAACCACAAAAAATAAGCTAGGGCCTTGATATATATGCTTTGGGACCTTCAATTTTACATGAATTTTGTGGGATTTTGAAGAAATGGTGAAGATTAGTTATGGAGGAAAAGGAAGAACTAAAATGGGTAGGGAAGGAGATGATGAATCGTTATTTTACTTGTTCTAAAATATCATCACCTACTCATACTTAAAACATTGACTTTGTTTTCTTTCACAAACCAATTTTATTTTATTTGTCTTTCTTTGCAAACCCCACTAGCTGGCCACCCTAAGGACCCAATGGATAAAAATTATCCCCTTGCCCCTAGCTTTTCAATTTTATGCCACAAGTGGCACAAAAGACTCTAATTCCTTAGTTAGTGCATTTTAGTCCCCTAACTTTCATTTTTGGTTCCAATGGTTAGAAAAACTTATGACCTTAAATTATTCGGTCAAAAATACTTACATGACCTTAATTCCAATGAAATTATATCCATGCCACTCACTTGGGTTAAAATTACAATTTTGCCCTTTTGCCCTTTGGTGCCATTTTACACTTAGAAACTCAATACAACCTTACTTAGCTTGCTTTTCTTATTTAATAGGTAACTAATTTGAGGCATTTAAATCAAAACACTTTAATTAAACATACTTACCGTGTCAAAACAAGGCATTGGCTAGGAGAGTTGTCACATTAGGTACCCTTGATCCAAGCTTGGTTTCCAAGCTTTTTTTGCTTGTTTTCTCTTGAAAAACATTCAAGAACTTAGTTCAAACAATAGCTCCAGCAACTTTAGAACCAAAATAAATCTTTAAAATAGCAGAATAATAAAACTACACATACTTGAACAAATGGCTTGACGATCAAGCCTAGGATTGTTTTGTACTTGATTTCTCTCCAAATTCTTGCTAAATTTTGCTTGAATTTGGGTGGATTAAGCTTGGCTTGCTATTGGCTACGATGGTTCACAAGAGAATAGAGGTTTTGGTTGGCTAGAGGTATGCTAAGGTTAACACATTGACTTCAACTTTAAAACTATTTTAGCTTTGATTGATATTCTTCATTCCCTTTAAGAGAATCATACTCCTACTTGGAAGTTTCCTTTTATAGATTGCTACATAAGCACCTTTTTTATAAAGTTGTCTCTATAGAAAATGATCATGACTTGGACAATATCTCTAGAATGAATCTTTATATTCCTATCCTCAAGGACATTAACACCACCATCGTGATTTTTTCATCTTTGATATTCCAAATCTCTAATATTCCTACCCCTAAGGACGTGATCATTGTGATCTTTTTCTTTTGAAATTTCAAACCTCAAATCATCTAATTCTTAACTTGTTTTTGTTAGCCTGTATGCTTAGTAATGCATTCATAAACAAAAATAAGCCTCCTTGAAAACACAAGTGGCATTAGAGTGCTTACCAAATGCTTAACATTGACAAAAGCACTTTTAGACTTGAGTTCTAAATAAAGGTTTCCTTCATGATAGAACATTATTCTTTGAAGCAATATAGGGAGCCTCTTGGTTAGACTATTATAAAAAACATTGAGGTTCTAAAAATTTTTCAATCTAACGAGACTTTAAGAATGGGTCTTGAAAGGTGATTCTTGTTCAAGTTCAATTCATGAAAATAACCAAGGTTAGCAAAGGCTAGGAAATAGAACCTGTTAAGTGTGAAAACTCTCCTGGTTAATGTCTTGATTTGACCAGGTAAATATGTTTAATTAAATTTTTTTATTTGAATTACTCAAATTACTTCTTGTTAAGTAGGAAACACAAGCTAAGTAAGGTTGTAATGAGTTCCTAAGTGTAAAATGACACTAAAGGACAAAAAGGAAAAATTGATAATTTTGACTCAAGTGAGTGACATGGATGTAATTTTAGTGAAATTAAGGTCATGTAAGTAATTTTGACCAAGTACATTAAGGCCATAAGTTACTCTAAACATTAGAATCAATTATGAAAGTTAGGGGATAAAAATGCACTAACTAAGAATTAGGGCTATTGTGCCTCTTATGACATAAATGATAAAAGGCTAGGGGCAAGGGGAAAATTTGTCTATGGGACCTAAAGGATGGTTGGAGTTAGATATCTGGTGAGACAAAAATAAATAGGTAAATTAAAATTTGTTTTTTAACTGGAGGAAGTTAAGTCAAATATATAGTGGGAATATGTGTCTTTTAGACAAACTAAGACAATTCTTCATCATCTCTCCCAAGCTATTTTAGTGCCTTTCCTTCCTCCATAGCCGTTGGTCTTCAACTCTTCCCAAATTTCTCCATTCTCTATGAAAATTAATGGTCCCAAGACATTTACATCAAGCTTTTATTAGAGCTCATTCCTCCAAGTTTGAGTTAAAACCCTAAGGTGTGTTTTATCTATGGGTTTAAATTAGTTCTAAGCTTTAAATATGGTTAGGATTAGTCTTAATTTAGTGCTTGTTGTACCCAATGCACTTGGATTTAGGTGTGGAACTTAAGGGAAACAAATTGTGCTCAAGTTAGCTTTGTGTGGCCTATTTGCTTTAATCTTGCTTTGGTTTGAATTTGAGGTAAATTGTTAAGTTAATTCAAGTTAAATTGATGTATTTCATGCTTGATTTATGGATTAAAAGTGAGAATTGAGGTGCCTAATTATGGGAATGCATGGAAGCTAAGTTGAAAATGAGAGGGCATGAAAAAAGGGTAATAAGGAACTTGATAGGTGCACTTCCAAGGATGGTGCAATAACACTCCTTGGCTAGTACAACAGCACCAATTCCAGTAAAGGGGCTAAAATGGTGTTGCCATCGCACCATATGTAATATTTTCCCAAGATGCCACCTACATGGCTAGTATAAATTAATTAAGGTTTCCATATACTTCCAATATTATTGAAAGCATTAAATATGTCCTTAAGTCACATTTAAGATAATTATAAGCATCAATTAGTTAGGGTAATTAATTGGTTGTTTAAGATTGTAACACCCCATATATCCCACAAGTTTGAAATGTGGCAAGCCTTATGTGGATATATAGGCTCAAGTTCTAGAACACAAGCAGCTAGCACTTACCCTTTTCCAAAAGATTGCTCATGTGGTGTGGGCAGGTGTTCTGTTGACTGATTCTAGATTTGGGTCATTATAGATGGTGTTAAAGTTGACCTGGGACCATGATGATGTGGCATACTAGGTGTGCACATGCATCATCTACCTGGCCTGATCTTGATTTAAAGAATTAATTGACTGAGGGTCATGTAATTGGATTGGAGAGGTTACTAGTCTAGGGGGCCATATAACCTAAGATACCTTATCGAGGGTGTTGGGTACATATGGTGGGGAGAGTTTGTAACACCCCTATATCCTACATGGTTGAAATGTGGGAAGCCTTATGTGGATATATAGAGTCAACTTCCAGAGTACAAGCACCTAGTGCTTATCATTTTCCAAAGGATAGCCTATGTGGTGTGGGGAAATGATCCATTGACTGCTTCTAGATTTGGGTCATTACAAAGATAACTAAGTTCATTGGATAAGTGAAGGTGCATTAAGGAAGAATTAAGGTGCCAAGTTGGAGCTAAGTAGGATTCGCTTTCTTTAATGACCTAAGTATTGGGTTATGGACCCTGGGACATTTGAGTAGAACATAAAAGAGTCCCAATCAAGCTAAGAAGCTTGGTAAGTAAGTCTACTAAGGAAGCTTGAGTCAAGTTCAAAGAACTTGGTGAAGTAAAGCCATTAAGATAATTACCCTGCACCATAAGCAAAAGAAAGATGGGTAAGTGACAAAAATGGGTAATGACCTACTTTAGGGCCATAAACGGGACTTAAAGGATGCAAATTATCTAAGATACATGACCCGGTATCTCAAGTATCTCCACTGTTTGAGCTCACAGCAAGTTTAAGACACCTTAGGGCATAAGAAGTTCGAAGGGTTGTTTGTTGGATATCTTTCACTCATGCATTGCATTTATTATTCTCATTTTATTATTTGTGATTGATTGTTGGGTGCTTGGATGTTTTTTTAACATATGTACATGTTTGCTTGAATTTTCTTGGAGGAACCAATGGACCCCTTATTGAGTACGATAATGTACTCACTCCCTTAAACTTATATGTGAATGTACTAACCCTAGGCCCAACAACTAGGTGGATAGTTGTGATGACTCTCCTAGTCGACAACTGCATTTAACTGGGTAAGTGAATTTTATTTAAGTGTTTTCACTTAAGCACATCAAGTTAGCACCTTATTAAGCAAGAAAGCCAAGCTAAGTTTAAGTAAAGACAGGTTCTTAAGTGTGATTTGGCGCCTAAGAGTCAAAATGGGTAAAATGATAATTTTGGCCCAAGTGAGTGGCATGACTATAATTTTATGAAATTAAGGTCATGTAAAGAATTTTGACTAGTTGAGTCAATGCCATTAGTTATCCTAGCTACTAGAACCATTATTTGAAACAAAAGTGCAAAAATTAAGTGCTCAATTGAGCCATTTACTATTAGTGTTGTGCCCAAAAAGCCAATTATGAGATGATTGTATTTTTGCACATTTAGTCATGATATTTTATTGAGGCATTAATCTAGCAATTTTGTTTGTTGTTTTGTTTCTGCGTAACGTAATAAACATAATTGTAACCCTAGAATAATGATATTCTTAAACGTCCCTAGTCTAGTATTATTGTGGAGCGGGTTGTAATAATACATAATGACTAGCATATGTGGAGACTAATATGAGATATGTAGTTTACATATGGGTACAAGTTGGAGAACTTGTGTACTGGACCGACCCACCATGAGAACACTTCATGGATCATTATATGAGTGTCATAAGTGATTCTCATAGTGATCATGGTATATGTAGTCCTTCGACTTAAGATCATCAAGGTTCCCTACATGTGAGTCACATACTTTGATACTTTCCTTTGTTGCTCGTAACTGAGTGAACTTGAAAGAGGTCATTGGGTATGTCACATATCATGCGGAGGGATTTGTATGATCAAGATGGGATTTGTCCCTTCTATGTAACGGGAGTGATATCTTTGGGCCCCTTGATAGAGTGAGACTTAGAAAATGCATGGCCATGCTCCGATGAGTTGATATATAATATCAATGTCGTCAGTTTAATTTGGTCTACTCGGTAATCAAGAAACCAAAGATTGGGCTATACGAGAGTGATACATTCCATGTCTCGTGCTTAGTCTTGATATCTTGGACAAAGGGACAATGGCATATATCGGTGATGATCACAAAGGTTTAGTCGATTCACCGACAATCTTGTCACTTGGGTAGCAATGATGTGTTGCTAGACACCGCTCATTGCTTATGATCATAAATGTGATTTATGATCATTGCCAACATGGCAAGAGCCTATTGGGTCGCACACATAGAGCTATTTGGATCATTAGAGTGCATGGGCTAATTATTTGGGTTATGGTTTCACTTTAATTTCGTATTAATAATGGGACAAGGAGTTGAGCCATTATTAAGCCCGAAATTAAATCCTAATTGGATTAGGGCTTTGAAACCCATTAGGCTTGGAAGTTGAGTCTCACTATAAATACAACTTTTAAGTGAGAAATTCACAGGTCTCCTTGCCCTAGCCTCCCAAAAGGACAGCCGCACTCTTCTCTTGCAATTCCTTGGAGAACGCAAGCTAGCACTGCGAGCGCAAGAGAAACGCATCTGCCGGGACGTGGTGGAAGCGTGGTGATCCCGAGAGGCTCGTGTGGATACCATAGAGAGCCGGAACACGTCAACTGTTCAGGTTTTGTGATTCGACTCTACAGTTGAGTAAGAGATCTCAACCGAAAATTAGGTATGAAATTTTCGAACACCCGGTTTACCCCGTTTCACTTGGATCCTGGAGGGTTTCGGTTAAATTTCGCAGCGCTGTTTGGCTCCCGAAACCCAACATTTACGTCTTAAGTGGCTTAAATGGCCAAGAGGCTAAGTGTAAGAGGCTTTTGGTCATCCTTTAGGACCAAGGAGGGATGGTTTTAGGTGAATGTTTAGTGAATAAAGTAAAACAAATGAAAACTTAAGGGTCAAGAAGCAAGAAAACAACAAGTATGCTTTATTGGGGTGGTTAGGATATTTTGGGCTAGTTGACTTCCTTTACCATTTGTGTCTTTCCCAAAATTCATAGCTCCCTCTCCCCACCATAATTTTTGCTCCAAAGCTCCCCAATGCAACAAATTTCCATTAAATTTGAAGCCCCCAAGGTGATTACAAGAAGCCTCAAGGTCATTATTGGTGTTCTTGTTTCAATCTAGCTATTTGATGCTTGTTTTGGACTTGAAACCTACGGTAAGCTTGTTGGTTTTATTTAAGCTCATTCTAAGTTGTTTGAGTAGCTAGAGATGGTCTTGATTTGAGGTTCTTGGTGCTATATCACATTGATTTTAGGATTATAACTCAAGAGGGCTTGGTTGAGCTCAAGTGTGCTTGTGCTTTGATTCTTGCTCTATGGTTGAATTTGAGGTAAGAGTTTAAGTTAATTTAGCTCAAATAATGCATAGAAAGGTAGTATTATGTGTGGGAATGAAGTAGAAACAAGACCTATGTGAATTGGCCTTAAGATGAGACAGTTTGAGCAAGTTTTATGCAAGTTCGCATGCTGTCGCACAATGCTGTTGTGCATTGGCAACGCCATTTGGTAGCAACGTGTCACTAGTAAACCTCCAGGATCCTAGGTGTTGATGTTGTTGGCGACACATCGCCAATAGCATCGCCAAGGCATTAGCCCCTTAAGCTCGGGGAATCATAAGAATGTTTTAAACTCTCGGTTATCATCTCTAGGCTATTTTAAGATGTTCCGCAGCCTCGGTTGGGTCTAGGACTCATTCCTAAGTTAAGAATTATGTATTACTTAAGGTAGTTAAGTAATGTGGTTAAGGTAGAGCTAAGTGAAGTGACTAAGGGCTAAAAGTGCTCAAGTTGTCAAGGGGGCACTAGGGGGATTAAGTCACGTTTCAAAGGCTACATTGGCCTAGGAGAGAGGTCTTGGGCCTAAGGAAATTGAAGACGAAACCTAAGAAAATCCGAACCAAACCATTTGATTTGGTAAGTAAGCCATTAAGGAGCTCTAAGCTAAGCTCCATGAGCTTGGCAAGTTAAACGACATAAGATGGGTACCTTATACAATAAATTAAGGGTAAGACAGGCACATTTTAAGAGAAGGTGATGACCTACTCTAAGACCCGTAAGTAGGACATAAGGGAGGTAAAGGATTCGGGATACGAAGGCCAGTGTCTTAAGTACCTCCGCCATTTGAGCTCATGACAAGTATAAGGCACCTAAGGTGCAAGAAGTCCCAAGGATTGTGAGTGTTGCATATCACACATTCATCCATTGCATATCTTTTATGTTACTGTCTTGTGTTGTTTGTTGGTTGATTGGTTGTTTGTTTGTTGTACACCATACTTGCATGCTTGCTTGTTATCTTTTTTTTACAGGTACCATAAAGGACCCTTACTGAGTACATTCATGTACTAATTCCCTTAAGTTTGTTGTATAGGTTTTAACCCTATGCCTACCAACTAGTAGATAGTTGTGGGCTAAGTTTTCTCTTTTTGCAGGTATATTATTCTCTAGAATCCTTGAGATTCTAAGTTTACTTGTGAGTTAAGTTTGTATTAACTAAGTGTCATGCCTTTTTAATATAAAGACTAAATGGTGCACAATGATAAGGGAAGGCTTGCACTTGGAGCTTAATACCTCAAAGGTGGGCCTCAAGTAAAGGTTCTTAGTTAAGGATTTTTCCCTGAATGTATATAGTACCTTGTGTACTAAAATGTTGCCTTTATTAGGATACATGGTGGTGTAAAACCATTCAGTGACTTTTGGGTGCATGCTAGTAATGTTAAGTTTGCACAAACTATTACTTGAAGTTGAAGTAACTAGTATTTCATTGTCTTGGCACGATTTAAGTACCATTAAATGCAAAGCTCTAGCGATGTTTTTGAAATGGTTTACTTAATTGTTTGCATCGCCAAGACAAAAGCATGCATATCTTCTTACGGGGTAGGCTAAGAAACTAGTTGCACATAAATTGTTTTAATTTACCTACAAGTAACGGTTAGCCAATAGTCACTCAGTAGGATTCACAATTCCTAAAAGCCTAGAAGTTAAGGTCATTGGGGCACTGGGACCCAGTTCCGCGACAATAGTTATGGACAAAGTTTCTCTATGTTGCAGCTACTTATTTTACTTGGAACCTTATGTTTCTAAGTTACTTATGAGCTAAGTTTTATATTAACTAAGTGTTTGTGCCTTGACAATCTAAAGGTTAAGTGCAATACAATGACAAGTGAGGGCTTTACACTTGGAGCTTGATAGCTCAAAGGTGAGAGCTTAACTAAATGATCTTAGTAGTATTTTGCCTCATATATATGGTACCTTGTGTACTAAGACATTTCTTCTATTAGGTTGCATTGTGGTGTATGACACTTGAGTTACTTTTAGGTGTATGCTAAGATTAAAAAGTGTGCACAAACTATAACTTGAAGTTTAAGTAACTAGCGTTTTGTTGTCTTAGCATGGTTTAGATATGTTTTTAATGAAATGTTCAAGCAATGTTTTCTTTTCTTATTTTATTTATTTGACTTGCATTGCCAAGATGAATGCATGCATATCTTCTTGTAAGGTATGCTAAGTAACTAGTTGCACATAAATTGTTTTAATTTACCTACAAGTAATAGTTAGCCAATAGTAACTAAGTGGGATCACAGTCCTTAAGAGCCTACAAGCTAGTTAATTTAGGGTACTGGGACTCCGTTTTATGACATTAAGTTTTTATCTAAAAAATGGATGCCTATAATGTTTCTAACTTCACCATGACACTGGACAAAGTGCTATTTACATAGATCTTTTCTTGGGCTAGTACTTTAAACTACAAGTAATGAACTAAAAGATGTTACCAATCTTTCGAATCACATCTCTTTGAGTTAAACTTCATCTTCAAAATATGATGCTGTAATAAAATAAAAGAAAAACAAAAGCAACCAAAATGTTTCACACCAATAATGATCCACTATGTTGTCTTTGAAACTTGTCATTAAAAAGACAAAAATTCAATGCGTGTTTACAAAATGCACACAATATATTTGAAATTGAATAGAGTAACAACATTGAACTCTTCTTATTTTGGTATATATTGTGGAGATTTTTTTCAATTAACGCACATTTTTAGTTGGCTTTATTAAGTTATAAAATCTATGTAGTAACGTGGTTTTTGGGAGTCACCACCAATCAATTTTCCTAGGTCGATTGGATACCTGAAAAATGGTCTGTGAGAGATTCTAAGATCCGTGAGTTGGTTACGCTAAAATAACCCTATTAAAGCGCCCGGAAATTGGTACCGCGGGGGTTTAGTTTTGTCTTTTCCTAACTTTTTATCTCTTGACCTAATCCTTGATTTAAAGTGATTTTTATGAATTTTATTTTTATTATTTTTTATATTCCAAACTGGGGATCTTATCAGACCAACCGAATATGGATTCCTAAAACTTATTATTTGATTTTTATTTATTTTATGAAAAATTCTTCACATTTCCAAATCATGGATCCTTTCGGACCACTTGAATATGGAACCTAAAAAAAAACTTGACCTATCTCATTTTTATCCCTATTTATCTTTTAGATATTTTTTAGTTGGTTAATTAATCCAAACCGTGGATCCTACCGAATCACCCGGATAAGGATATAAAAATTTTATTTATTATCCTAAACTTATCATAAAGTTATTATCAAACCCACGCAAAATAAAATTCTTTCTAAGTGTGATTTTTTGTTGTTTTTTTTTAGATGCATTATATCAAACTAATTATTTATCAAAAATTATCTATCTAACCTAATCATGTCATTATGCTTAAAATCAATTCCTAAAACTAATTCCTTAATTTTAGTAAACAAAATAATCAAACTATGAAAGAAAACCAAACAAAATCACCTAATCCTAAGGTTAATTAATAAAAATAAAAGATGACTGAGGTAATTTAAAAAAATAAAATAAAATGAAATAAACAAAAACATACTAGGTGAAATTAATGACTAAATTTAATGGGTGCCCAAAACAAACAAACAAAAAAAGAAACAAAGAAAATAAAAACTTGCTGTCAGTGATTGATCTGAAAATAGAAGAACGTTAGTGACTCAGATGAATAAAACAAATAAATCCAGGGGCTAAACGAGGGTTATACCAAAAAGTTGACTGTGCGGGTCGAATCTGGGTTTTGAAACGGGTCTGATTTCGGATCCTCTTCGATTCGGCGGTCAGACGATGAGCAGCTGGCGGCGGAGGGAGCACCGGCGCTCGGGCGGTTGGGGAGGACGACGGCGACAACGAGACGAGGCGGCGACGACGCGAACGGCTGGCCGACGATGGATGGTGACGCGACGGGTGACCGGGGAGCCCAGTGCAAGGGACGGCGGCGTTGGGCTAGGAGGGGTTGACAGAGAGACGACGGAGAAGGGTGGTCGACGAACGGGAGAGGAAGACGAAGGCTTGAGGCTGGAAGACGACAAGTGAGGGAGGGGAAGTACCAAGGGTGGCGGCGCAATGGGGGAGAAGCTTAGAAAGCGAGCCGATGGATTTCCCGTTTTCGGAAAATAGAAAACAACTTAAACCTCGTTTTCTATTTCTTACTGACATAGAAAATTATTTTTTAGTAAAACGGAAAAAGAAAATTATTTAACTAAACAAGTTTTCTTTTCATTTTCTAATTTTTAAAAATTTTTCTGAAAAAATTAGAAAATTTTCTATAACTAAACAGAGCCTTAGGGTTTCTGGGAAGAAGGGAGGAGAGTCAGGGTTTAGAGTTCCAGTTTTCCCTTTTTCGAGATTGGGAGCTTAGGGCTTCGTCTCTCTCCCCCTTCTCTCGAGTCAATAGTGTCCCCATATTTATACTAGAGAGTCCTAAGCGAGATTAACTAGGTTTTCCTTGTTTAAACCGATCCGAATTCAATTTTCTAATATTTTGGTCAAAATGCTTATTCAAGTCCTAAATTCTGTGCGAATTTCACTCTGACCCAAAACTTTCAGGAATTGTCAGATTAGCCCAAAACTTTACAAAAGTCCCAGATTTTTCCTGAAATTTCATAAATCGCCAGATTTGGCTCAAACTTTCCAAAATTGACAGATTTGCCCCAAACCTTTGAATTTTGCTCAAAATTTTCTAAAAATCTCCAACTTTCTCCCAAACTTTCTCTTTTTCCAAAATTAACCCTACAAAACTTTAAGACTCCAAATTAATACCTAAACTAAATTAACTCCTAATTTTATCCAAAAAATTGAAAAATACCTAAAAGACTAAAATGGCCCTACAAAAATCAAAATATTCCTAAACTAATTTTCCTAGCCTAAAATTTAAACAAAAGTTAGTTCCTGGACAAAATTGGGTGTCAACAGCTGCCCCCCTTTGCATGTCTCATAGAATATGACGCATGCAAAGCCATTACCAAATTTTGTCCGGCCTTACCTAGACGATGAGAGCCTTCTCACCGCCGAAAACCTTGAGGAGAAAAACCTTCTTCTCCTCCCCCTTTGAGGCTAAGGAACCTTCCCTATTACCTCCTAGGCTTTTCGCAATAAGAACTTTCCTATTGCTTCAAAACCTAAGAGGAAAACTTTTTCCTCTTTTCTTGACGAGTTAAGGAACCTTCCTCACCCTTGTCCCTATAGAAACCTTTCTACAGAAGAGAGAAACTTTTCTCTCAATCTTAACTTTGGTAGAGAACTCTCTCACACCATGATCTAAGAGATAGAGAACCTTCTCTTTACCACCTTTTGTAGTCTTCGAGGTAGAGAACACTGTCTCTTACAACCTCTAAATTTCTTTGAGGTAGAGTACCCTGACTCTTTACCACCTCCAAATTCCTTTGAGGTAGAGCACCTTGACTCTTTATCACCTCTGATGACTTTTGAGGTAGAGAACCCTGTCTCTTTACCACCTCTAAATGCTTGAGGTAGAGTACCCTGATTCTTTACCACCTCTGATGACTCTTGAGGTAGAGAACCCTGTCTCTTTACCACCTCTAAATGCTTGAGGTAGAGCACCCTGACTCTTTACCACCTCGGATTTATCCCATACTATGAGAAAAAAATGATTTTGCTTTTGAAAGCTTGGATTATCCTTGTTTTATATGCGATGAGGTAGAGAAACCTTTCTCATTTAAAAAAACCTCTGTTTGACTTGAATCACGAGGAAGAGAATTACTTTCTCTTTGAAGCCTCAGTTTAGCTTTGGTGTTGAGATATAGGAACCCTCCTTGTTATCTCAAGCAAAAATTTCTAAGAAAACAACCAGACTTAGAATAATTTTATCAAAAGTGTGAATTTTCCAAATGGGTGAATTCAAAATTTGAAATTCTATGACATGAGTGAATTTCAAAAAGCCGAAGATTCCACAAAATGAGTGAACCCCAAAAAGGTGAAGAACACTTTAAGAGTTGAAACTATCTTCAAATACCTTAAAATGAGCTTTGAGAACAACCATCCAAATAAGATAAAATTGCTTTGAAAAATGGTATGACAACTTATGGATGTCTACCTCTTAAATATGCCCCTCATCATGAAAATTAAACCATGATCTTCTTTGATGGTGAAAACTTACCTAGATTTTGATCATTGAAAACTTACTTTAACCTTGCAGTGAGTATGACGATGTAAGGAAACCTTTCTCATTTAAAACCATCGGTTCAACTCGAATTACGAGGAAGAGAATTACCTTCTCTTCGGAACCTCGATTTTTTCTTTTCTTTGAATATGACGAGGTAGAGAAACCTTTCTCATTTAAAACCTCGGTTTAACTCAAGTTACGAGGAAGAGAGTTGCCATCTCTTTAGAACCTCGGTTTAGCTTTCCTTTAAATGTGACGAGGTAGAGAAACCCTTCTCATTTAGAACCTCGGTTTAGCTTTTCTTTAAATGTTACGAGGTAGAGAAACCCTTCTCATTTAGAACCTCAGTTTATCCCAAGTTATGAGGTAGAGACTTGTCTTCTTTTTGAAACCTCGGTTTAGCTTTTCTTTAAATGTTACAAGGTAGAGAAACCTTTCTCATTTAGAACCTCGGTTTGTCCCAAGTTACGAGGTAGAGAATTGCCTTCTCTTTGAAATCTCGGTTTAGCTTTTCTTTAAATGTTACGAGGTAGAGAAACCCTTCTCATTTAGAACCTCGATTTGTCCTAAGTTACGAGGTAGAGAATTGCCCTCTCTTTGAAACCTCGGTTTAACTCAAATGTCACTTGATCTCAATTTATGTGAACTTACCTGGACCGTAAAACTTCTTTCACTCAGATGATATCGAGAAATTGTAGCCTCTAACTCTTGGAAAATGTGAAGTGATTAAAACACTCCCTCATTTTCCTTTGTCCAAAATGTCTCCCCCTTGATGTGCCTGGACTAAATTCCCCCATTAGCTATTTGTGCCAAGCTTTAATGAAACCTGCTTGTGATAAAAGCATGATGTGATGTGATGTGATGATGCTCATGATGCATGCTTTTTTAATCTTTGCATCTTTGTGATGAAAGCCATGATGCATGAGTGAATTCTATGCTTCCTTCAACGTTACCTCTTGTGATTCTTTTCCTTGAGTTATTTTGAATTCCTTCTTGTCTCACCATGGATTTCATACCATTTGAAGGCTCAACTTTCAGTCTTATTGTCCTCTTCCTTTTCTTGTGGCTGTGCTGGCGCTTGCTCATCCCCATGTTATCGTATGAATGATTGATCTTCCTTGGACTCAATTTCTGATCCATAAAACTTGCCCCCTTGTCTATTGAACTTCTTTGCTGGTAGCACTCTCCTTGTACTCCGTAAAGATTACTTTGCCCCCTGAATATGGTGTCTATGTGGATGAAGGTATCATCTCCCTTTGATTCATAAAGATCATGCATTTTCTAGCCCTTTGTGATGGCACTTGATCATGAATTTCTCTTGCAAGAACCACATCTTCTTAAAGAAAGTCTCAAGTTATCTCCTCACTTTTAAGTCCGCACACATTGATGAATAATGGTTTAGCCTTAAAGAAAAACTTTCATCAATTTGCAAAGCTTGACAAAATAACTTATGGTCTTTGTTTTTTGATTAAAATGTCCTGTTATTCTTCCCATTTCCAACTCGAAGACATAAAATGCACAAGGCAAAAGGTAGAAACAGGTTTTACAATGATAGCCTTTTAATTGAATGAGAATGATATCGAGAGGCAAACGTTAGGTTGAGGAAACTTAAGTTTGACTAGTATGAAAGAAGGGCCTTTTAATGCCACTCGTGAGCAGATTTAATTGCCTTGAAAAACTTAATAGCGACGACCTCAAACTTACTACCTTTTTCAGAAAGTTAAACCTCATTTGTTGCCCCCCAACTCTTGTAATTTGCATGTACTCTTGCTTTGAATGTTGCTTCCATCTTCTAAACCGCCTTTGCAGGTTTTCAGTCTAGAATCCATAGCTCACTTTTCTTTCTCTCTTTTTCTTCTTTTTTTCTTTTCTTTTCTTTCTTTTGCTTTAACTTGAGCCCTTTTTTTTTTTTCTTTTGTGAGCTATGATTGTGACGTGCTTGATAGCCCTCTTGAAGTGAGATGACTCAAGTGGCCTTACTTGCTCGCGCTTGCTCTCAGTCTCTTTCTTTCTTTTGAATTTTTCCTTGTTGCCTTCTGAGGGAAGGGATGAACTTCTTCTTTTTTTGAAATTTGTGTTGCGGAGAACTGAGAACCTTTTCTTGTTTTGAGCATTCATGAGAATTGGGAGGCTACCCAAGCCATTTAATATGAGAGCTACCTTTTTTGGAAGCAAACCCAAGACTTATTGCGAAGATGCTGATAACCACTGCGAACTTCCTTTTGAGAGTTGAGGTGCAACATTTGAGATCCTTCTTACTAGATTTGGCAGCACTTTCAAGATCACTACCATTAAATCTTCCTTAACTTTCATTTCCACCCACGGGTAGTATTGTCGCATTTATGAAAGAGAAACATGATTGCAATGTGGTAAAATGAATGGTGTAATGGAAAAGAGTGTGAGATAGATGTAAAAAGGTTGTGGAATGCACACATTACATCTTTTTATTGGACAAGAAAAGAATAAAAGGTGTCCATTTAACAAAGACTACACCCTAGATTCTGGACTAAATCTAGGAGATTTTTACTATTAAATTACTTTGGCAAGCTCTCAAAGATACAAGTTTACTTAAAGGATTCTCTGTTATTCAAAAGTGTGTGCGAACTGCCAGGTTGGTTCTAACTTGGAGCCCTTCCAAAATCAGCGTGATCCCAGCTCAAAATCTTTACTTTCAATTACCAATTACATCAGGATCCAGCAATTTGGAATCGATCAACTGTTGAACCTTGAGTTTCAGTGCCGCACAATTTTCAGTTGAATGCCCAATTGAGCCTATATGGTAATCACATTTGGCATTCGGGTCATACCAACTTGGAAGAGGAGGCCGTTTGATCTTTGCTGCTGTTGGTATGGGTGATAGCAGGTTTGACTCTATCAGCTTAGGGAGGAGCTCAGTGTAGCTTGTGGAAGTTAAATCAACTTGAGTAGCTTTTCTCCCATGAGTGGTATGTGGTATTAATGAGGGAGCCTTGAAGGTTATCGCCTCAATAGGATATCCTTTCGCCTGTAATGTGAGTGGTGTTGGATCATAGGACTTGGAGATGATGTTTTGGATAGCTTCGCTTTTTTCATTGCAAGATCCCCCAGTTGAAGAATCGACCAGCCTTCCTGTTTTGACTCCAAAGTCGATCATTTCTCCAGATAATACCATATTTGAAAAGCTACTCCGAGTGTTCTCAACTAGCTTTTCGTAAAATGGTTCATTCAGTGTTTGGATAAACAAGGTGATCAGTTCTTTTTCTGTCATAGGTGGTTGAACTTGTGCGGCTAAGTCTCTCCACCTTTGTGCGTACTCCTTAAAGGTTTCTTGTTTCTTCTTCTCCATATTTTGAAGGGTTTGACGATCAGGAGCCAAATCTATAACATGCTTATAATTACTGATGAAAGCTTGAGTAAGATCATTCCATGTCCTAATGTTCTTTGGGCCTTGGCTAAGGTACCATTGAAATGCAGACTTTGTCAAACTCTCTTGAAAAAGAGCCACCTATACCTTTTCGTCCTTTGCAAGTGGTTGGATCTTCCTTAGAAAGAGTGTTATATGAGCAATGGGGCAACTTGTTCCATCATATTTCATGAAATCTGGCACCTTGAAATCTGAAGGAATTACCACATCAGGCACTAAGCAAAGGTCATCCATGGAGAGGGATCTGAATAAAGTGCCACCTTCAATGGCTCGAAGTCTCTTCTCTATGGTCTCGAGTTTCTGAGCATTCTCTTCTTCTTTAAGTAGCAACTTCTTTCCTTCAAAAGTTGGATTATGCCTTAAATGAATGTCCTCAGACGGGCTTGAGTCTTGAAAGAGCTTATCTTGAACTGAGGCCTGTTGTCGAGTGAATCTGGGAGGGTAGATCGGATCCTATGGGTCTCTGATAGGGGTTTGCACCGCCTTCCCCTTAATCAGCGCCATTAGATGCTTCATTTGTTCAGCCATGTCCTTTATCTCTAACTCAATATCAGTGAGACGTGCTTCCATCTACTTGAATATGGATGTCGAGTACCAATCTTTCACTCCTTTTTTAAAAGTGGGAATTCTTTTATTAGACTTTGTGTATGAATTGGTAAATGATGTATGATGCATATGCTATTTTTATTAATGTGATTAGAGAAGTTGAGTTGAACGGCTACTATCGTAGCACTTTCAAACTCTAATGACTGTCTATGCCTAAACATTTAGTGCAACACTAAATCACCAAAGGAATCCTAAAACCAAATAAAGTAAGCCATAGTGGGTCAACCCACTTTATTACATCAAAAGTTTAAAAGAACTTTCCGAGATGGTTATACTGCTTGCGGGCCTTCTTGATGTAGCTGATCATCTCCTGCTGTCCCGGGAATGAGTTAGGCCAAGTACCAGCAATTATGTCATTGGCTTCTTCACCCATCTCTCTTGCAACCCAGGTGACCTTCTGTACTTCTTCTACGAAGTCTTCTACTTGACATGCAGACTGGATGTACTTATGCTTCCAGTTCTTTCTCTCCCATTCATTCTTATCGCAATCCTCAACTAACTGCTTAATGATGGCTTGCTTGTCTTCCAACTTTCCTCGCAAGTTCAGAGTTTTTCTTATCTATCTCAACTCGGATCTTCTTCATCTTGCCTCTTTCTTCCCTAAGTTCTTCCTCGAGATCCCTTTTAGTAGTGCAGCTAGGCCCATCCAGTGGGAGAATACCTTCCCTTCGATTTTGCCTCCATTCTGGATACCTTTTTTAAGACACTAAGGCTCCAGGCCTTACTAGGTAAACTTTCTTCCATGTTATTGCCATTCCAGAAATGAGACGGTGGCATTGCGGATCGCCATAAGAGAACTTGAGCTCACACAATCGATGTGTCATTGGCACAAACTGCTGGGACCCAAACTACCTGCGAACCAAAGCTAGGGCGTAGCTTGTTCCACCCCATATTCCAGGAAGAGGAATCCATGAAAGCTTCCCACATCGATAGAGTACTGGTCTTGCTAAGATAAAAGGCGCCCTCCATGTAATCTGAGAGTCTGGCAAGTTTTTAAGGAAATCTCCCCACTCTTCTTTGCTCCCTTTTTTTATCCAAATGCTGTCTATGAAAGCTTTGATTGGAATAAAATCTTGGAAGAAGCGACTGCCAAATTCCCTCTTTAGGCATGGTAGATGACTCTTAATCCAGATGTGTAGTAACGGCGCACAACCGATGAACCGTCCTCCATTGCGTCTACAAAAGTTGAGGGATCGAATGGTTTCAGCCAGAATAGCAGGAAGAGGGCTCATGTGTTTCCTTTGCATCTGATCCAATAGCTTGATTACCCTTTCATCAATGTGTAACAACGCCTTTGGAAATATGACGAGCCCATATATTGCTAGTGCAAACATCTTCCTCTTTTGTGTTTTTGATGTCAATGTCTCCGTACGATGTTTGAGAGTACTCCATTCTATGCCTTTTCCACCCTTCTTAGTAACTTGCTGCTTGAGATCCATAACTTCCATATTCAGGAAGCGAGATGGACACCGTAACACATCACTCTTCGGATCAGGAGAATATGCCTCGGTTGGGAAGTCAAGAGGAATGTTCAACAGAACACTGTATTCTTCGATAGTCGGAGTCAAGTCCATCTTGTTGATCGAAAAGCAACGATAATATGGATCCTAGAATGACATCAGTGTTCGAAACAAAGTCTCGTCGATCTTGACGTCCAAAAGATAGGCAATGTGCCCGAATTCACTATCGAAGATCTCTCTTTCAGCAGAGGACCAAGCTTTCCATATCTGTGATAACTCTTTCACGGAATTCTGTTCCAGTCGAAAATGAATTTGGCTTTTCAAGTCAATCTCACTTCTAGGTGATAGGCAATCTCCATGTACTGACTGCGACTCTTCAGAGAGGTCCATGGCTTCTGGCTGACCTTCTTCTATAGTGGATGCCCAAGTCTCGTTGTAATCTGTCGGAAGTAGGTAAAGAATGTCCATGGTGATGGAGGTTGCGCTAAATGCTTTCCTATAGTGCAATGCATACAAAGAGAACAATAACTTGAAGAGAGTTAGTAACATGGCAAAATAATGAGCTACTGTGGAAAGATAAATCAATGTTATAAAGAAAGCAAGTGTACTAACAAGGCACAAAGTGGTTAGTTTGACAAAAGAGTTAGCAATAAATAGGCTGTGTTTTATTACGGTAGTCCTAGTGGATAGATCTATGGCCGCTATATGCGTGGGTAGTTTTTGAAAAGAATGGTTATGGGTTGGTTCTCGAATCCCTCTTACTAAGTCCTATCGGACTAGAAAAGGCCCAATTCCTCACCCACAAGGGTTACGTGAGGAAGGATTAATTCGAGTCGTAGTTTTCATGGTCCCATGGGGTGACTACTGTCACACTCGGGCAACACTACTTACTACTACGGATTAGAAAAAGCGTCGAAACTATCGTCTATCGTCTCACACGACTAGCCTAACCCGGGTATTTTGCAAAACTTGGTTGGAGTGAGCTTGGGTATTGAGCTCATTATGCATGCCGAAGTGTGTGCGTGCACCAACCTAAAAAGACAACACAGCACATCGAATCAGTATATCGAGAGACAAACAAGGCAGAAAAAGAAACAAAACTAAACCCTTATGGCTAGACTCGTCCCCAGCGGAGTCGCCAAGCTGTAGCAACGTGGTTTTTGGGAGTCGCCACCAATCAATTTTCCTAGGTCGATTGGATACCTGAAAAATGGTCTGCGAGAGATTCTAAGATCCGTGAGTTGGTTACGCTAAAATAATCCTATTAAAGCGCTCGAAAATTGGTACCGTGGGGGTTTAGTTTTGTCTTTTCCTAACTTTTTATCTCTTGACCTAATCCTTGATTTAAAGTGATTTTTATGAATTTTTATTTTTATTATTATTTTTTATTCCAAACCGGGGATCTTATCAGACCAACCGAATATGGATTCCTAAAACTTATTATTTGATTTTTATTTATTTTATGAAAAATTCTTCACATTTCCAAATCATGGATCCTATCGGACCACTTGAATATGGAACCTAAAAAAAAACTTGACCTATCTCATTTTTTATCCCTATTTATCTTTTAGATATTTTTTAGTTGGTTAATTAATCCAAACCGTGGATCTTACCGAATCACCCGGATAAGGATATAAAAATTTTATTTATTATCCTAAACTTATTATAAAGTTATTATCAAACCCACGCAAAATAAAATTCTTTCTAAGTGTGATTTTTTGTTGTTTTTTTTTAGATGCATTATATCAAACTAATTATTTATCAAAAATTATCTATCTAACCTAATCATGTCATTATGCTTAAAATCAATTCCTAAAACTAATTCCTTAATTTTAGTAAACAAAATAATCAAACTATGAAAGAAAACCAAACAAAATCACCTAATCCTAAGGTTAATTAATAAAAATAAAAGATGACTGAGGTAATTTAAAAAAATAAAATAAAATGAAATAAACAAAAACATACTAGGTGAAATTAATGACTAAATTTAATGGGTGCCCAAAACAAACAAACAAAAAAAGAAACAAAGAAAATAAAAACTTGCTGTCAGTGATTGATCTGCAAATAGAAGAACGTTAGTGACTCAGATGAATAAAACAAATAAATCCAGGGGCTAAACGAGGGTTATACCAAAAAGTTGACTGGGCGGGTCGAATCTGGGTTTTGAAACGGGTCTGATTTCGAATCCTCTTCGATTCGGCGGTCAGACGATGAGCAGCTGGCGGCGGAGGGAGCACCGGCGCTCGGGCGGTTGGGGAGGATGACGGCGACGACGAGACGAGGCGGCAACGACGCGAACGGCTGGCCGACGATGGATGGTGACGCGACGGGTGACCGGGGAGCCCAGTGCAAGGGACGGCGGCGTCGGGCTAGGAGGGGTTGACGGAGAGACGACGGAGAAGGGTGGTCGACGAACGGGAGAGGAAGACGAAGGCTTGAGGCTGGAAGACGACAAGTGACGGAGGGGAAGTACCAAGGGTGGCGGCGCAATAGGGGAGAAGCTTAGGGTTTCTGGGAAGAAGGGAGGAGAGGCAGGGTTTAGAGTTCCAGTTTTCCCTTTTTCGGGATTGGGAGCTTAGGGCTTCGTCTCTCTACCCCTTAGTGTCCCCATATTTATACTAGAGAGTCCTAAGCGAGATTAACTAGGTTTTTCTTGTTTAAACTGATCCGAATTCAATTTTCTAATATTTTGGTCAAAATGCTTATTCAAGTCCTAAATTCTGTGCGAATTTCACTCTGACCCAAAACTTTCAGGAATTGTCAGATTAGCCCAAAACTTTACAAAAGTCCCAGATTTTTCCTGAAATTTCATAAATCGCTAGATTTGGCTCAAACTTTCCAAAATTGACAGATTTGCCCCAAAACTTTGAATTTTGCTCAAAACTTTCTAAAAATCTCCAACTTTCTCCCAAACTTTCTCTTTTTCCAAAATTAACCCTACAAAACTTTAAGACTCCAAATTAATACCTAAACTAAATTAACTCCTAATTTTATCCAAAAAATTAAAAAATACCTAAAAGAGTAAAATGCCCCTACAAAAATCAAAATATTCCTAAACTAATTTTCCTAGCCTAAAATTTAAACAAAAGTTAGTTCCCGGACAAAATTGGGTGTCAACAATCTACGAAATATAATAGGAGAAGTGATTCAAACAATGAATTTCTTCATACTATTATTTACATAAATCTTTACTTGGGTAGTACTTTAAACTGCTGTTAATGGAATAAAAGATATATCAATCTTTTGCATCACATCTTGTTCAAGTTGAAATTTCGTTTTCCATATAAGATGCTGTAATGAAACAAAGGGGAGAAAAAGCATCCAAAATGTTTTTACACCTATAATGACCCATTATGTTGTATTTCAAATGTGCAATTAAAAAGAAAAAAAAATTGAATGCATGTCTATAGTGTGCACACAATATATGTGAAATTGAATGGAATAGTAAAAATTATTTCTTTTGAGAGCAATGAAAATAAAGAAAGTAATAGATTGATAAGTATACACTAATAACACAACTCTTACATTGAATAAATAGGACCTTCCTAGATAAAACTACAACTCATAGGTGTTTCATGGTACAACAATTTATTTCATAAGAGTATTCGGAAGTGTATAAAGTTCAAATAAATAATTTCAAATGATATTAAAAATAAAATTATAACATAATGTTGCGCAATGCACAAGTAAAGAATTTACATACTAATAGTAATATTTAAGCACTTAATTGAAGATTTCTAAGAACATCTTTTTCCATTTCTACCTATTGACTATATATTATTTTAATTCACTGGTGACATATAATATTAATTAAGCTCCATGTATATATGTATGTATTCACAAATGACAGCAACTTATATGTGTTTCCTGGCAAACAATTTTTTTATAAAATATTTAAAAATATTTTAATCCTTTAACTTATCATATTGTTGAAATAAATAATTTCAAATGATATAACAAATAAAATTACAATCTAACCCTATGCATCGCATGGATAAAGAATCTAGGTACTAATATTTAAGGATCCAATTGAAGATTTATAAGAACATATTAGTTAAACAAGTTCATTTAGTGTGATAGTAAATATCTGATCATTATGTAAAGAGTTCTGAGATTATACGTATATGCTAACACTGTTAGAGCCCTGCTGTTTTATTCTTTTTTAAAAAACAAGATGGAGAATGAATAATTAGGGATAAAATCAAGTAGTTACCAGAAGTGAGACTTTCTTTCCATACAAATTCATTCCAGAAATAAACCCGTACCCTAAACCCAATATTGGCTTTCTCGATTCCTTCTCTGCCGCTTTTACATATGAGAACCCACCCACATTTTGGTGACGGTTAATCGCATAAGAGTAGAAACATACAATCGGGCTGTGTGAATGTTGGAATAGGAACGAGAGAAGACAGAGGTAATGCCGGTGAGACAGAGGGGCGACACCTGGGAAGAAACATCAATGGTAGCTGACGGATAACGTAGAGGAGGACCCCACCGCTATCGGCATTATCGATGCAGCTTGCTGGCCTCAGAAGAGCATGAATCGACTCGGTTAGATGAGAAGGATGAGCAAGGAGTGAACGAAACTCCACCTGGTGGTAGATGGGGTGGCAACCAGCAGGTTTGGACACGAAGAAAATGTTCAATTTCAGGTTTGTGTATTTTTAGATTTGGAATGCATGGGTTTGTCAATGGACTATAAAACATTTGAAAAGGAGGCAAAACATCCACGACTTGTGTTTTTATACTGCAAAATAACATGAATTTGTACATATGTATGCTACTGGGTTTTATATGTATGTTCTGGATTTGTAAAGAACACAAATATATATGTATTTTTCTGGGACTTATATATATGTTCTGGGTTTGTAAAGAGTCTATATATATATATATGTATTCTTCTGATGTTTACATGTATGCTTCTACATTTTTAAAAATGCAAATATATATGTATGTTTTTTGATTTTATATGTGTGCTTCTGGTATATATATATGTTTCTAGCGTTTATATGTATGCTTCTAATCTAATTTTGTAAAGAACAAAGATACATATGTATATTTATGTGTGTTTGTGTGTGTCTATATATATATATATATATATATATATATATATATGTTTCTTAGTTTTATTTGTATGTTTCTGGGCTTTGTTCGTATGCTTCTAGATTTTATTTGTATGCTTTGAGTTTTGTATAAGTGTTGAGTCTTGAGTTTCAGTATTGTATTAAAGTAGAAATAAGTTATATGAATTGAAATTTAATTATTTGGTACTACCAACTATTTGTGTGGAACTAAATAAATTTTTTGAAACATAATGTGCAGATACCTCAATGAAACATGAGGATACCTATATAGGATACCTTTCACAAGCTCGCCAATTGTGCTGAGATGAGTACAGGAAAAAAAACTGGCAGTAAATGTATAACACAAAAGGATAATAGCAAAGATGAATCAGAAAACAATGTGGGAAACGTATGAAACTGAGCGAGATATGTGTTAAGCTAGAAGTGAATTGTATTAATCTGTGTTGGATATGTGTTAAACTAGATGCTAAATGATTAAATTGAAAATGTATTAAACTATGTGAGATATGTGTTAAAATAGAAGTGAATTATATTAATCTATGTGAGATATGTGTTAAACTAAAAGTAAAATGTATTAAACTATGTGAGATACATATTAAATTGAAAGTGAATTGTATTAAATTGTGTGAGTTATATACTAGATTGTACATGAAATGTATTAAACTAGAAGTGAAATGTATTAATTTGTGTGGGAAAACCATCATACAAAAAAATGACAAATTACACAAATTGAATATTTATAAAATTATTTTAAATAACTACCATATTTATCAGATTATCTTTATTGTTTACTTAAGATTATTTTTCCAAATGAATTCAAATTCATAAAGTTTCCATAATAAAACTATTAATGTTTGGATAATTGAGGGAAAAAAAGAGAGAAAAAAACATAAAACTATTGAAATTCACGAATGAGCAGAAGAAATGAAGGCGTGGAATTAAATAAGAAAAAAATGTTTAAAACTAAATTTTCAGAACTAAAAATTTTAAATATAGTTAATATCTTAATTAGAATCCAATCAAATCTTCCACCTTCACAAACATAATTACCATAAATGATCCAACCCAAACTGAAACTCCCTTCCCCAATAACGTCATCCAATATGTGCACATGCACATATGTGCATTTCAGAAATTCGCTTATGTAAAATAGGTTTCATTAAATGGTCATGTAAATCAAGCAACTGCATGCCGAAAGATATTAGTTAACCAAGTTCATTTAGTGTGATAGTTAATGACATAATTTGTTTAGTTTATTGAGTTAATTAATTTCTTTATCAAAATAATGTATACTTAAAGTAGGGGGAAGACGAAGTAAAGTAATTGGGGGTAATAGTGTAAATACAACTAAGCCTTAAAGAAAGTTTAATTCATCCAAATTAAGAATCATGTAATAATACTTCACAAATTATGATCATATGTCATTGTTTTAAATGATTCAATTTCTTTGAATAATAGAAACATGTTTGCCTTTCATACTAGCTTCTCTTTTCATTAAGTTATTGTTCATATGTCAAAGTTAATTTTAAAATTTTGATAAGATTTTAAACTACAAAAAAAGGAAACAAAAAAAAATCTGGAAATACCTATTCATTCCATATAATAACTACGTTGTACTAGCAATTTGAATACACAACTGTAAAATAAAAAACATTTGTTATGACCAAAATACTTGACCGGTCCAATTTCTTTTGTATTAAGAAATTGTTAGAAGTACTATGAGTTTGTTATACTCTATTTATCTACTTATATGTCTCATGTATTTTTATTTTTATTTATATTTAATCAAAATTATTTTTACAATTAATTCATCTATGGGATGAAAGGAGTAATATTTGGTAGTCAAGAAAATAAAGAAACTAGCAAAGGGATACTAGAAGAAAACTTGGGCGATCTTGTCAGCAAGGGCATATCTTATTGCTTTGATTACCCTATGATTCTCTAAACTAGCGAGATCAGGGGAGACTATATTCAAAAATTGGACAGCCATGATGACTCTAGCAAAATGAGTAAAGGATATGGCTAGAGATCCAGAGTTCAACTTCCACCTCCATTTTTTATCCACAAAAATGCAACTAAATACTGGATTAGGAATCTTCCATATATCAACCATAAAAAGAAAGACAAGCAGAATAGCTATGACCAAAAAACAAGGGGCGAGGCATGCACAACACCATTCTTTAACTAATTATCTACATTAGAGTCTCGACAAGCAGACATGTAAGAAGGAAATTTTGGAGAAAAAAGGCATATGGGTTTTGTCTAGAGTTCAGTAGGGGTTGTATGTTTTTCTATTGAGTCTAGAGCTAGATGGTGTTGTAAAGTCTTTGTAACTTTTGGATTAGTATAATTTCATTTGCTTTTTGTTAAAAAAAAACTTTAGAGGAGGAACAATTTTGTCTTAATTTAATGATTCTTTAAAGTCTGTGATACAAATTTTTGGAGAGGTTCAAGCTTTATGTTTTCTCTGATTAGTTAATAGAAGTAAAATGCTAAAATTTAGCTGGTTGAAGACGGTTATGAATCCTAGGTTGAGCTATGCTAAATTAGTTGTAATGAAAAGTAGGGGCTAGTGTATTATTGGGTTTGCATACGCATGAGGTGTGGTTCCTGCATGGGGTAGGTATATAAAGTATTTAGCAGCTTGCTAGATGAATTTATAAAATTTTTCTTTATTTAGTTTAAAATTCTTTGATGGCTATTAAAAAAAAATTGAAGATTCGAACTATGCCAATGATTTCTTACTAAGAAGTCCAATAATTTTTTATTTAAAAGGACAAAACTCAATCGGAGATAGTATAGAATCTAGGTATGAAATTCTTAATGCTATTAGGTGTTAGTGTGTGACACCAGATTGGGAGTATTTGTTTCATAGTGTTTGACACTGGATTGAGAGCACCTGCTTCTACTGACTCAATATCTGCTTCTCATTTTCAAGTAACAAGGGCAAAAGAGTTTTTCTATTTAACTTTTAAATTTAATTACAAGATAATAATGTCTATTTTTAGGGATATTTATGTTAAAAATTTGCATAACATTTTTATGATTTCCTAGTTTTTTGAAATTCAAATCAGTTAGCATTTATTATGCTATATTTAACGCGAAACAATTCCCAAGTTTGTGGTTGTTGAATGTCTAGTATATTAAGTTGATATGCAAATTTAGTAAGGGAGCATCTAGTATATTTGTTTGTGGTCTCCGAGTGCCCGTTTATGCTAGTTGGATGTCTTGTACAATAGGTTGATTATCTAAATCTTGTAAGAAAATGTCTTCTGTAAATGTTAATAGTGCCCAAATATCTAATTATGGTATTTGAATGTCCTGTATTATAGGTTAAGTGTTTAAATTTGGTAAAAGTATACTTCTCTACATCTTTGAATACATGTTCCAAGTTTGTAAAGTACATAAGTGTCCAATTTTGAGGGTCTAGTATAATAGGTTAAATATTTAAGTATAATAGCTCGAGCTGTGCTAAATTGGTTGTAATGAAAATCAGGGGCTAGTGTTATACTGTGTTTGCATGTGCACGAGGTGTGATTCCTGGTAATGTCTTAAATTTCTAGTTATACTTACCGCGGGTGAACAGTATATGGAACAAATATTTTTAAATAATAAAATAAAATTAATACATATATTTTGGCATAAATATTAATTTTATTTTTTTTACAAATAAATTTTAATTTACTAATGTCAACAAAATTTATATTTGAAAATTGTTACAATTTTTTAAAAATTTTATTATGTGTCTCATGTGGCACGGATAAGAACAAATTTGTACAAATTTTTTGCTTTTATTTTTCTTTTGGGTTAATTTTTATATAAAAAAGTATCTTTCATATATATATATATTTGGGACATTTGCAGGGCTAGAACTCTTAATGCGATTAGGTGTTAGTATTTAACACTAGATTGAGAGTGTTTGCTTCACAATGTTTGACACTGGATTAAGAGTGTCTATTTTGATTCTTGAGTATCTGCTTCTCGTTTTCAAGTAGTGTGGATAAAACAATTATTTTATTTAAATTTTACATTTAATCGAGAGATATAATGATATATTTTTTTATATTTATGCAAAAAATTGTGTAATATATTTATGATTTCCTATTTTTGGGAATACAAATAAATTGGCATTTATTGTACTATATTCAACATAAAACAATTACCAAGTTTATAGTGGTTGAATGTATAGTATGGTAAGTCAATATCTAAATCTATAATGAGGGAGTGTCTATAATATACATGTTTATGGTGTCTAACTATATAATATTTTTGGTTGGACGTCTAGTGTGATAGGTTGACCATTTAACTACAGTAAGAAAATGTCTTGTGTACATGTTTGTGCTATCCAAATATCTATTTATGATGTTTGAATATCTTGTATGACAGGTTGAGTGTCTAAATCTGGTAAAAATGTGCTTATCTTCATGTTTGAATAATTGTTTTAGGTTTGTATATATTCAAGTATCCAATTTTGGTGGTGGAATGTCCAGCATTATAGGTGGAATGTTTAAGTGTGATAAGAAAGCATCTTATCTATATATTTGAATATATGTTTTAGGTATGTATAGTGTCTAAGTGTCTAATTGTGATGGCTGAATGTCAACTCTTTTTACATCAAATCCCAAAGCCCATGTCAAAATCTTAGGGAGAACCATCTATTATAGAATTGGGACCAGTAACCTAAAAAAATCATTAAAACATCAAATATATGGGAAAAATTTTTTAAATATTTATTTGATATTTTAAAAATGTTTTAAGTGATCTATCATCCTTTCAAAACTCTTCAGTCAATTCAAGTAAGAATATACTAGACAAGAAGTGAGAATCGTTTATGCCAAAGTAAGTTGTATTAATTGTAAACTTGTAGAGTATGTTTTTAATTACCTATTTCATACTTGCATACACAAGTTACATTTGTTTTTAGGTGTCCAAGTTAGTGGACAAATGGGCATGCTTTACGTGGAAAAGTATGAAGGAATTTAAAAACTTCTTGAGAAAGAAACTAAGCTAGATGATCTAAAGATTTTAAATTTCTGCCTAATTGTGCAAAAATAAAATTAGATAAAAGACCATCAAAGAAAAAGAAGCGGGAAAACAAAAAGGAGAACATTAAATAAAAAAAAATCATGAATGCACATCATGTTGGGCACGTAAAGTCATAAACAAAACATAAGAATGGCTAAACTAAAATGTTATTATCAACCAAGAAATACATATGATGCAAATTAAGATGCTAAATGGGGGGTTTACAACAAAAAGGTTTTTATAACTTCGGGATCAAGGAAAATAAAACAGAGCAAACCATGCTTGAGCATCTTATCCAAGCCTGGCCAACTATAAGGTTGCAATTATAAACTCAAGCAAGTGGCTTTGATTGCTGGAGAGAAGGTAATCACAATTTTGGGCACACAATTAGAGCACATCCATCTTGTATATAAAAACCATGGCTGATTTACTCTTTATTGAATAGTAAACTAAAACAACGTGGTTACAGTTTGTTTTTTGTTTTACCACATTTTCTCTAAAAGATAATGAATTAGGAATTTAATTACAAAAGTTTTTGAAGCTTTAAATTATCTACAAATCTTAATTTCCAATTTAAGCTATAAAATAGCGGTTTTCATGGTGTGGTTTCATCCGATTTTTATCTAAACCCGCAACTGCACTACATAGTAAATGGTTTCACAATTTGAAAGCTACAACCACATCAATTAGTATATAAACTAGAAAAAAACTGCACCACATAAATATGGTTTGGTTGTGGTTCGGTAGAAGTTTTTCACATAAAAAATTTATCATACTAAATCCAATTAATACAAGTACATAACATAATAAAAATACAATTCAATCCATAAACTAATGCACATAAAAAATAAAAAGAAAATCCAACCAAAAATTTCTTTATGTCTTGGGTCTCACCTTAGGTTTAGTTTGGGAAAGTAGAAATCATTAAGCAAAACAAAGCACCAAATTAATGAGAGAGAGAGAGAGGGACTGGCGGACTAGAGGGAGAGTTGTAAATTGCAATGAATTGGCCTATAGCCTATTGGGATGAGTTAGGATTAGAAAAAAAAAAAAGAATTGGGTGGGTTGGACTTCTGGGTTTAAAGTGTAACTAGTTTTGTAAGAACTTATGAGTTTATAGTGTATTTAGGCATAATCTGGCTTATGTGGATTTTACTGGTTATGATCTTCAAAATTTATAACCAGATTGTATAGTATACAATTTTAAGATGTTAAAATCTGGACTATAACTGGCACAATATAAAACGGTGTATCATTCAATTTGGTGTAGATCCGTTCATTTAATTTTGTGGGTTGACCGATTTTGATGAACACCCCTAGAATGCATTGATTGGGTTCAAAGAAAATATTTTATAAGGGTCAAAGCTTAAGCTCCAAGAGAGATTAGATCTTTTACATTTTGCCCAAAAATCAATACGGATAATTTACCCATCTAAAGTGGCACCGTAGTTGTCACCATCGGTTTGGTCGACTATCATAACCTCTAAGGTACTTCTTCAACCATCAAAATTATTCTTTTTGTTTTCTGAGATTCTAATTTGGGAACTATATACGCCTATGTCATTTTTTTTTGTAGTCTTATATTAGCATTTTAGAAGTGAGTATGAACAAATTTATTGTTTCACTTTAATTCAAACTTTAGAAGTAGATAAACATAAATCTATTATTCTTTTGTTTAGACTAGATTTAAATTTTTATTTGAGTCAAAATGTTTAGTTCTTTTGCATAAAAAAAATTCTTATTAATTTGTTTAGTTGTGAATTTGAGAGGTGAAGTTGAGCTATTTACTTTATTATTAAGTAGGAAGATGTGGCACAATTTTGTTTAAAAAGAAGTTTTTTTTTGTTAAATAATGCATAGTTGGTAAATTTTGTTGGCAAATTATTGTGAGCTGTGTGCTATGACAAACATATGGCTTAAATATTACATATCCTTGACATTTGACCACCTTGAGGCTTTAGGTCAGCGGTGTAAATGCTTTGGCTCATAGAAGAGGGTTAGGATTTTGAGCTCTATTGCTCCTTTCAACGTTCTCCCCTATTTTTACTCCATTTTTTCATTTTATTTCTTTTATTTTTTCATCTGTTTTTTCTTGCTTCTTTTTTCCCATTCTAACCCTCTTTTTGCTTTTTTTCCTAGTTTTTTTTATTTTATTTTCCAAAAAAATTAACTTTTCTTCACTAGGAACTCATTTGGTTTCATTATTATATGAACTCATTTTTCACTATTACTTTCATTCTTTTTTGTCCTTTTTTAAAGATTTTTTTATTTTCATTGTACTCAATTTTTATTTTCCGAGTGTCTACATGGAGTATATACTCCATATTTTTTTATTTGTTCATTCCTCTAAGTTGAATTGCTTGCAGTTAGTTATTTATTCTTTCCTTAGTTCATATTTCATATTTGTTTTCTTATGGGTTCACATTTGTTTGTTTAGATAGATTATTTGTTCATTATTAGTTTTTTATGATAATTAAACAAAATCAAACTAAAAGATGTTAAAATTGGCTCTTTCATTGTATCAATGAAAAAATTGCTCAAAATAAAATGCAAAAACATGCTATCCCTTCTAATTGTTTGTAATTAGTTATACTGCTTCCAAATAGCTGCTAGTAAAAACAAGTAGGACCTAATAAGAGAACAAACAAATATGAGTAAGTGAATAAATAACTACTAATAAAAGTGAAAATAATTATTGATAACGGAACACACAACTTGCAGTAAAAGAACAAAGAGCTACTGGTAAAAGAACAAACAACCAATTTATGTAAAAGAATAACTAGAAATAAATAAAATAAATAAATAATTATTGATAAACGAACAAACAACCATTAACAAAAGAACAAAATTTAATTTATCTAAAAGGACAAATATATACCAATTAATGAACAATCATGAATTGATAAAAGAACAAATAATTACTAGTAAAAGAATAAATAATTACTATTAAAAGAATAACTTGTTTGTTCAAAAGAAAAATATGGAATTGGTGAAAGAAAAAAATAATTGCTGGGGAAAGAACATGGAGTTAAGTCAAAGGAATAAATAGCTATCAAGAATAAATAAATAGCTAGTTTATCTAGAACAACAAGTAAAACAAATAAAAAAACAAAAAAAAAATGCTAGTAAAAGACCAAGCATTTATAAAAAAAGAACAAATAACTATTAATAAAAGAATAGATAGCTAGTTTATCTAAAGAACAAGTAGGAATTTGAGTCTAAATTGTTGGTGGAACAAACTGACTCAATCCGTTAGAGGTCACACCAACTCACTTGTGAGGCTACAAAAATGGCAACTACATGGGTGATTTAGAATCAAATGAACAAGATGGCATTTCAAGCCAAACAATTCTTGATGATGGACGTTGTTAAAGATTCAAAACGCCTTTCTTGTTAATGGATGGTCAAAAAAGGTAAAAACTACAAAATGCTCGTGGTATGAATGACTTCATAACCCTTTGGCTGCAATCTCCAATTGGTGTTAATCTAAAGCAACACAAGTGCTCATTGACAGAGCTTAGCGAGTCATGTGTCGATCAATTGGGAGCTTTGGTTAGGAGAAGATACTTCTCAGTAAGGTTGTCTTGCTAAAATTTGGCTATGGAATGTTTCATTGTTTGAGTTTTAATTAAGGCATGAAATTATATATATAGTGGGAGGGGTTGAAACAATCTATTAGGGGTGAAATATGCTCCCTATCTTATTTCAGTTACTAGTTAGAATAGATCTGTATATTCATTTCTTTTAATAAATTTTTCTTTGCTGTTAAAAAAAAACAAGCCCAAATTGATAAAAAGAACAAACAACTATTAATAAAGAAACAAACAACAACTTATAAAAGAACACATAATTATTGCTAAAAGAACAGATAGTTAGTTTATTTAAAGAACAAGCAGAAATTGATAAAGGAATAAAAAACTGTCAATAAAAGAACAAACAAATTTTGATAAAAGAATAAGTAACTACTAATAAAAGAATAGACAACATGTTTATTTAAAGAATAAACATGAATTAATAAAAGAACAAACAACTATTAGTAAAAGAATAAATAACTACTAATAAAAGAATAAATAGTAACTGATAAACAAACGGACAACTAGATTATCTAAAGAACAAGTAGGAATTGATAAAAGAATAAATAGCTTCTAGTAATAGAAAAAATGACTATTGATAAAAAATAAAAAACTATTAATAGAAGAACAATTAGCTAGTTTATCTAAAGAACAAACAGGAAGAACAAACCATCGTCATCCTTGTTGTCCACTAGCAATATGGCCCTGTTGGTGTCTCTTCACCTATCTTTTCCTCCATGAAAACCTTCCTCAAGGGCAATCGTAGTGCGTCACTGTCATTGAAGAAGAGGAGATCTTAGTTGAACAGGGGGAAAATAGGGCCGTTGTTTTTTTTTTTTTATAGAAGGGTACTTTATTTCAATAACTAGTGAGCCAAATGGCATCTTACAAACCAATGACGTAGAACACTAAAGAACAATAAGGACATAAAATCTAGCTAATAAAAGGCTACACATACCTATTACCCCAAATAAAGGTAAGAGAATCGAATCAAACCAAAACCTTCTTGGTAAACCAGAATAATATTGAAGAAATAACTTATAAGTAACTACAAAAAAAACCAAATAAAGGACAAGATAAATAAATAAAATAACATACGATCATCCCCATCTATTATTTGTAAATGCCTAATCATTTAAGTCTCAACTGCTTTCTGCAGCCCACTTGATCTTCTCTTGGCCATCATGTCATGGAGCGGGGTCTTAGTGCCTCGAATCATTTAACTTGTAGGCCTTAAGGCCTATGATCCCACTTAGTTACTATTGGCTAACTATTACTCATACATAAATTAAAACAATTTACATGCAACTAGGTACATAACCTACCCTACAAGAAGATATGCATGCGCTTTGTTCTGGCAATACAAATCAAATAAGTAAACCATTTAAAGAAAACATCATTCAAACATTTCTTTTAAAGCATACTTAAAACATGTCAAGACAATAAAACACCAGTTACTTTAACTTTAAGTAATAGTGTGTGCACACTATTTCACACTCGCATGCACGCAAAAGTAACTCAATGGTCTAACACCTTATTACACAAGGGAGCATATATACAAGGCAAAATACTACTAAGATCATGTACTTAAGCTCCCACCTTTAAGCTATCAAGCTCCAAGTGCAAAGCTCTCACTTGTCCTTGTACAACTCTTAGCCTCTGGACTGTAAAGACACAAACACTTAGTTAGTACAATATCTCTCAAGTAACCTTAGAATCTCAAGGATTCAAGCAAACAAGTACCTGCAAAAGGGGGATTTAGCCCACAACTATCCACTTAGTTGTTAGGCTCGATGTTAGAACTTGCACAACAAACTTAAAGGAGCGAGTACATAAATGTGCTCAGTAAGAGTCCTTTAGGGTACCTACAAAGAAGATAACAAGCAAGCATACAAATATGGCATACAAACAAGCAAACAACCAATCAATAATAAAAAAACAAATAAAAAATAAATATGTAATGCATGAATGTATAATATGCAACAAGTACAATATTTGAGACTCCTTACATCCTAGGTGCCTTATTCTTGCTATGAGCTCAAACAACAAACGTACTTAAGACACTGGCTATCATATCCCCAATCTTTTACCTTCCTTAAGTCCAACTTACGGGTCCTGGAGTAGGTTGTCATCTCCTCTCAAATCTTGCTCATCTTTCCCTTAACTTATTATGCAAGGTAGCCATCTTATATGTCAAACTTGTGAAGCTTTTTTAACTTAGGGCTCCTTAATAGATTACTTGCCAAATCATAAAGTTTGGTTAGGATTCTCTTAGGTTTCCTTTTCCTTTCCCAAAAGTCTAAGACCTCACACTTAGGCCAACGAAGACTTTGAAACCTTCCTAAATCCCTTTAGTGCCCCATTAGCAACTTAAACACTTTAACCCCTTAGTCACCCTACCTAGCCCTACATTAACAACACCACTTAGATACCACTCAAATAATGCATGAATCCCAAATTAGGAATGAGTTTTAGACCTAACTAAAGCTACATAACATCTTAGAATAACTTAGAAATGTTAACCGAGAGATTGAGAAGTTTTTAAAGTGCCCCAAGCTTGAGGGGCTTGGGCCTTGGAGACATGTCACAAAGAGCAACAACCCTCAGGTTTCCTAAAACCTAGCAGGTGATGCATCCCTAAGGACATTTCAGCATTTCCCGTCCTTGTGCTATCTTGCTTGAATCTTGCTCAATCTTTTAATCCCTACAGCTAATTCACATGGGTCTTGTCTATACTTCATTTCAACATGTAATACTACATTTATATGCATTATTTAAGCTAAATTAACTCGAACCCTTGCCTCAAATTCTACTACAAAGCAAGAACAAAACACATGCACCATAAGCATACTTGAGCTCAACTTAGCTTTCTTGAGTTCCATACCTAAAACTGACGTGATATGGCACCTAGAACTTGAAATCAATACAATTTCTAGCTATTAAATCAACGTAGAACTAGATCAATCAAATCCAAGTAGCTTACATTAAAGTTTATACCCAAAACATGCAATAAAGAGCTTAAATGAAGCAAATGCACCAAGAATGAACTAGAGGCTTCTTGATTTTTCTTTTGGACCTTCAAATTTGTTGGAAATTTGTAGGATTTGAGGTGTTAGGTGTTTGTAGCAGGCAATCTACTGGGGAGAGAGAGGCATGAAAATTGGGAAAGAAATAGATGAAGAATGATGGCTTGCTAAAATATCCCAATAACTCAACTAAGGTCCATTTCTTGTTTTTTTTGTCTCTTGGCCCTCAAGTTTTCTTTTGTTTCACTTTGGTTAGTAGATTCACACTAGAAACCATCCCTTCTTGATCCCAAAGAGTATTTTTATGCGTCCCACACTTAGCACCTTAGACACATAAGCCACTCAAGACATAAAATGGCTCATTTGAACCCTTAGTAAAATTATTATTGCAACTATTTATTTTAAACAAGATAATTACAATTATAGTTATTTGAGAAATGAATAACTTAGTACTTGGTTATATTCAATTTCGATCACACACACGCACACACACACACACATTATTGAATTATAGATCAAGCGAGCTAATTAAAGAGATTATTCATCTTCGTGTATAAATATCTTTCTGATTGAAAATTGGTTATATTTAATTTTGATTATAAATGGAAGACAAAATTTTAATTTTTTTTAAAATTGCATACTATTAATTTTAAATTTCACATTGAGAAGAGAAAATTTGAAATCTTTGATAATATATTAAAATTATGTACGAAGAATAATTGTTAAACGTACTCTACCATCACAAATAAAAAAATTCTTTCATTTTTTTTTTGCAACCAGTATCGCTTATAGCATATTCTACATTGTATTATTATTATTATTGTTGTTGTTGTTGTTGTTACTATTATTATTTATAATAAATAAAAATCAAATAGAATGAGCAATCTTTTATACCGGATGGCACAAATGAGAATTATTATAAAGAAGTATTATAATAAAAAACTATGTAAAAATATAAAAATGAAACTAATAAGAAATATATTATCTAAACTAAAAAAAAGTACAATAATTTCTGCTACTATTTATTTTAAAGAAGATAATTTGAGTAAAAAATATTTTAGTATTTTTATTCATTTGCAACATATGTGTGCATTTACTAGCGTGCGTGTATTGAATTATAGATCGAGCTAATTAATGAGATTATATTTAATTTCGATTCTAAATGGACTCTCATGCATGTATACACCAGGCATACATATACACACGCACATATATATACAGTACATACTGCAACAAGTGTCCATATATTGACCTTAACATAAATGCTTTGCGTTAATAATGACTTCAAATTTCGGCCATTTTGAAAAGAATTCCGTAATGATTTTCCCATTTCAGATAAACCAAATAAAAAGTGTACATTAAATTAATAAGTTGGCTTAAATCAGAACATCACATAACATAAGCATAACTTTCTTGTGCAGGAGGTCACTGTCGATTATTCACAAACCTCGGCAAAATGGGCAGCTTCTAGTCTTTGCTTGGTTGCTGCAATTAAGATCCCTGAGAGTTCATCTATCGGGGAATTGATTAGTACCAGTTTCAAAGAGAAATGGATGTACCAGTGTCAAAGAGAACTGAAACTACTTTATTATCAAGTACCATGGTACCTTTTATTGCTCCCTGAGGTCCTTTGTCTGATGGCCCTACTTGAAAGACTCTCCCAGGCAAGGGTATTCGAACATGCGGGTCTTGTGGAGGTGGAATTGGTCTTCTTAGAGCTTGTGCCTGTTTGGGAGTTCCTTTTTCCTGGTCCTGGTTCCTCTTATGACAATCCTTTCACCAGTGTCCTGGCATTCCACACTTGTGGCAAGCATCTGTGTTCCCATAACAGGCCTTAAACCCATGGTGTCTCTAGCATTTTGGGCATTGATGGCCCCAGACCCCCTGAGCCTCTTTTCCCTCCCCTTTTGTTTATGTGACCTTGCTGGTTCTACAGGTTTACCTTTGCCTTTAAACATTTTTCCAGTACTGGGTTCACCAGGGCCTTCATATTTAAGTTTCTCTCCAGCTTGATCTTTTCAACAACTAAGGCCCTCTGGAGCACTCTATAATAGCTCTTGATAACAAATGGGTTTAACAGGTGCTAAACCCATGGAGTCAGTTGACCCTCTTTGATTTTGCTGCCTTCTCCTTGGTCTAACCATAGTTTGCCTGCACACAAAAATATTAGCACATATCTATATATAACTAAAGCTAATTCTACTATGTTAACTATTCTGATGTTCTATTGGTTCTGTTCTTTCCCCTGTAACTGTAGCTTCACTCCATCTAAGCCCTATGTTCTGGCAAAACCTGCTCTGACTATCACCACCATAGTTAACAAAACATTCTCTGTCTTACTGCGCACGTAGTAGTCAAACAGAACCCTGTTTAGGCTCTACGTGGGACTTCCAGGCCAGAATGTACTATGACCTTGTGGAGTTGGTCTAAACAAGTTTAGTTTACCTAGAAACACCTTCTAAGATGGATTTAGTCAAGAATATTTGATTAAAACAGAAAGTCAACTCCCAGGTCAATACAGATGCTTGAGTAGGAAACTTCAAAAAAAGGAACTTGAGTTTAGGGGAAAGAGATTTGAAAAACTTGTACCAATGCCTGTTTTTAAAGCACCAACACATTGGAACCATACAGGATGCGTGATTAAAACTTGTCTAGCTCAAATTAATGGATTTGGTGGAAAGTCAACTTTTACTCAAACCTTAGTTCTAAACAAGTCCTTTGATTGAAAATGATACAGAAAATCCAAATATTGATGCAAAGGTTCAAACATACAAGAAGGACTTCTCAAATTATCAGAACTATAAACAATTACAACCTTAACCAACCACACGAGGCTAAGTCAAAAGTTCCAAGTTCTTGGTTTACAGGAAGATATATATGCATGCCAGAACATCTCCTATGCCAGATTTAAGGCTTCAAAACTAAGTGCTAAAGATTCCTTCTTCAGCACAGTCATCACACAGCTGCATTCTTTCTGTCATGCACATTAACATTTTAGGAACATCATCAGATGAAGGAACACAGAACCACATCAGCTTAGCATAGTAAAACAATTCATTTTTTCGCTTGCTGCAGGATCCCACCCACAGGCGCAGACTAAGATCAGAATCTGCAGCTAAAGAACTCATTCCTCTGCTTGCTGCAGACTTAGAAAAAGAAAACATAATTTTATTACCACAAAAATCAGCCTTCACGGCATCTACATCAGATCTGTTCTCAAACACAAATACTTACAAAAAAGCTAGCTTCTAAATTTGGTCAGCTACTTAATTTAATTACACAAATTAAACTAATGATTAATTAGCAGCTATATATGCCAAGACTTGGCGAAGCAGAGGCACCAGCAGCCGTGAATCCACAAGCACTAATGTCGAACGAACCCTCTGGCTCGTCGGCGAAGAAAGAATCCAAGCACACATCTTGAAAGCCACCCTCAAATGCACTGAAGTCGATCTCCTCCAACCAGCTCAAGTCATCTTCCTGCCGTAGATTGTCACCACCACCTGCCTCTTGTTCAGGTTCAACAACATTCGCTCCGCTCTTCACAGTATCTATTATCCTCGGCTCATCACCTTCCGCATCCTCATCAGAATCCTCAATCTCGATGATCAACGGCTTACCCTTCTGGCCTTCATCGCCCACTTGTGATGATGATGGCTGGAACTGGACAGGTTCCTTCATCAGCATATCAAACCATTCTCCACGTTGCTGCTCCTGAAGAATATCACAGGAATGATCAGTCGGTTCAGGATGATGATCTACCGATGGCTGCCCTTCCTCATCAAGTTCCTTCATCACCATGTCATACACTTCCGCATCTTCCGCGTAGGTATATTCATTATCCCAGACTGCTCGTTCCGGAGCCATCTGATCCTGTTCCAAGTAATAGGAGGTAGGTGCAGGAACAGTATCTTGATACTGCTGAGACCCATCAGCCCCGGAACACGGCTCTGCAGATGGATTAGTGAAGGTTGAAGCGCCACCGTACCCAATACAGTAGTTGTAGACTGGTGCAACCGCCTCGGTCTCCAAGCGCTTAGTAGCAATATTCACCGTCGGCTCATCATCGTCGTATCTTTCATCGGCCTTCCTCTTATTGTTCTTCAACCTCCGGAGCACACAAAGAACGTAATTCTTGGCCAAGTGCGCATGCGAGGGAGGCAACATGGAGTCATCGAGTGCGTACTCGAACATGATCCACCGTGCACCCAGCATTGGCCGCGGCGCTCCACACTTCCCGGCTTCGTACCGAAACCGCTTCTTGAGGCCCAGCAACCTCCTCTTTTTCGTCGTTTGATCGCGATCGCCCAATACTTTTCTACCCCCGTCCTCTCCTTTCCACGTACCGCGGCCGATGGTTCGATCTTTCCTCGTGCCTTTTGTGGTCTTGGACTTAAACTTGGTGAAGAAGTGGAGATCCTCGGAGTCCGCCTTGGTCTCCCCACCGAAATCTCTCCATATCTCCCATGGCTCCTGCTGCCCGTAGATGTCGCATTCCCTCACAAAGGCGTCGGAATACGCCGGTCCGACCACCTTCTTGTACAGGTAGTGGGCCAAGAGTTGCTGGTCGCTTGGTCGAAACTTGAATCCATCGGGAAGCGCAGGGATTGGAGTAGGTTTGAGAGAGTTAGGGATGGCCATTTTTTTTGCTTATGGTTCGCTTGCTTGCTTGTCTGTTTACGAATTATGGTCATTCGAATTTATAGATACTACTTAATTAGGCAACCCATGACTTGAAGATCACGTAACCTGAATTAATAAGGGTCCTTTTTACGATCGAATTACCCCAAATCTCAATTTCTTATCGTTTAAGGCCTTCCCAAATAACCAAAGATGCATATCGTTATGCTGAATTAATTATTTGCTGGCTGCCAATCAAGAAAAATTAATGCACGTTGGAATATCATCCTCTTACACTTGTTTGCTCGTTTATTGTTTTTCTTTTTGTTGCCGCTGCTCGTTTATGTTGCTTTCTTAACAAATATCTTGGATGATTCGGCTTCTTGCTAATGGAAATGATTGATAAAAAAAAAGAATATGCAACTAAGAGTACATAAGTCTTAGTAAAATTAGAATTAATGAGACGCAAGTTTTTTCCCATTTCCTTTCTTCTCATCACTGAAATTTGTTGATTTTCCTTAGTTTACTCTATCCTCATATCTATTTAATTTCCCTCTTTCCTAGCTCTGTTTTAGCCTTTCTTTTTTTTTTTCCCCTATCTTTTGGGGTTTGTGTATCTTTCTTTTCCCGTTGTTCGCCAGATGCTTTGTTTGGATTCAAAGTTCGGTGTCTCTTTTGTTCCGATTTTCGATCTTACTCTGGTTTAGTCATTAAAGAGGTTATTTTGACAAGCACCTTCTATAAGATATTTCTCTGATAAATTTAGCATTAAAATAATTTTCAGTAGAAAACCATTAAAAAATTCTCACACATAAAGTTATATTAATCAATAAAAATTTCATTTTATTTTGAGTGGAGCTCTCTTTATGTTATTTTCTTAATATTAAAATGTTTAGTTATGATTGAAATATAACATTGTATGTGCTCTAAAATGATGCTTTTTTTTGTTATTTAAAAATAATTCACTAAAAATTTTCATCTCTTACCAACTCAAATTGTAATTTTTAATTTCGATGAGTAATTTGTTTATAAAAAATCACTTTCAATTTCAGTAGTTATGGACCAAATTGTTTATGAAACCATAAAGCTTCCAAAAGCAAATAATCATGCTATAAAACTCAATTATCAAAAATAAAAAATATGATTGAAATATAAAATTGGGTTTAGTTTATGTTAATCAATTAATAGTCTAACCATTAACTTAATAAAAGAAAAAAAAATAAAAGTAAAACATTGGCTAAGGCTAAATCAAACCGAACCTAGCCGAACATATGTAAATCATAATGACCAAAGTTTTATTTAGAAAACAATAATAAAGAACATCAACAAAAAATTTTGGGGACCAAGACAAAAAAGAATGAAATTTTTTTATAAATTATGGGTTTTTACAATTGACTTGAGAAAGGTAAAAAAAATAGAGAAATAGTTTGATTAAAAAATAAACAAATTATCGTGATCGAAGTTTTACTTTAAAAGATTGTACATAAAAATACAATGAAATAAATTTGGGAACTAAGAGAGCAAATAAAAAAATCTAGTTCAATAGTTATTAAGTTTTGAGACCAAAATGGACCACAGATCAAACCGAGGACCAAAATAAGAAAAAATAGACATTCAAAGCTAAAAATATATTTGAAGCAAAAGATATGTGAAACATGCTAAAACTAGTAAATAAAAACATAGGCCCAAAGACAACCACCTTGCTGAAAGCAAATGAAACTTTAAAAAGAGTCAATTATCTAGAAAAAAAAAAGTTAAACAAATACTATTTATCTATAGTAATAAGCATTATAGATGAATAGTAAAAAAGGTCACACCTTTTATAAGTAAGTAATAATTTGTGCTAACCTTCAAAATTGAGTGACTTGGTTTTGTTCAGGATACATCCTTGACCAAAAAATGTTCTACTCAATGTCCAAAGCATTTTCGAGTTAAGACCCCTTCTCCAACTAGGACATCCACATAGCCATTTATAATTAGTATGGCAAGCTCGGTTGTCTCTTCTCTTTAATCTCAATCCACATTCACATATTTCTGACGAATTACATCCTCCATAACGTCATATTCCAACCTAGGAGAATAAACTCTTTGAGGTGAACAAAAAGAAGAGAGAAATTTCTCCAATGCAAAATTCATTGTCTTCACAGCTGATGGACTCAACTCAATCATGCTTAAACAATTTCATGCTAACCCAATGGAAATTATATATAGCAACCACAATAACGGGAAAAGTCAAAGGCACCAAGAAGCAATAATACCTGTTAACAATTCAATTTTAGAAACCATAAAGTAACTGAAAATAAAGCTATAATTGGAATAGACAGATCACAATTGCTTTCAGATTGGTCTAGAAAAAGGAACTAAGCTGAAATGAGAGAAAATGGTGATTGAAATTCAACTACCTATCATTTTTTATTGCTGCAAGAACAAGGTTATCAGAAGCTGGAATAGACTTGCTTATAACAACATAAAAAAAAAAAAAAAAGAAAAGAAAAAAGAATGCTGGCAATGAAAGTGCACCAACGGCAATAAAAATCCACCCCCCCCAAAACGTGGTTGTTTGGGATTAAACCTTCATGATATTCTAGTTGCCACCAAACTTCTTTCTTGATGTTGAATGGGGATCAGGAACACGCCTTCAAAGGTGATAACTGGTGTTAAAAAGGAATGCCGGTAATGAAAGTGCACTAAAGGCAATAAAGAACCATCCCCAAAATGCTACCACTCACGTCAAACCCTTCATAATATCACAGTTGTTGCCACCAAACACTTTGTTGTTGATGCTGAATAAAAATCAGGAACACAGTTGATAGTTGATGCTAGAAATGAGGGAAAAGTATATTAGATATCTATCCATGGGCCTCAGAACGTGATTGAAATATGACAATCACTTTCAGCATAAAAAATAGGACTATTAAATCTTCCACATGTGACCAAAAACCTTCATAAGATAGGCATATTAGCCAAAATTTATGAACAATCATGGTGGTGTTAAGGATCAAACCTTTAATAAAGGTCATTAGATTATTCCATCCTTTTTCACCCAGTAAATGCCATTGGAGTCTGAGCCATGGCATGCCATAGATTGGTCACAAACAATGGGAAGAAAAGCTATATAAACAACTCATAAGTAGAAAAACACAAGTTGCTTTAGTGCCAAACACAGCATTAAACTTTATATGGTTAGAATACAATCCTTATCTCTTTATGGTATTACTAGGGCTTGTAGGGACAAACAATCACTAAACTTATGTGAATCACATAAGTATGCTCTCTATTTTATGTTTAAAGAGTAGGAAATATGAAAAGGTACCTTTAACCAATGTATGTATTAATAATGAGAATCATGTCTATAACAGTCTCATTTAGTAAAAAAGTACTACAATCACATTTGCAAGAGCAACGCTCTAGGAATCACGTTATCAACTAGTAGGTAAGCCTTCTTGAAAATGAAGCGAAATGGCCAAAGACCAACAAACTCTTTCATATTCTACTACCATTGCTACTAGAAATCACTTCAGTATGACCAAAAGCTCTCTTAAGTGGATGCATAAAAACAAAAATAGCCGAAGTACATGTTCATGCGCCATAACTGGCAAGCCCTTCTATCAAAAGTGGCATTACTACTAGAAATCACAATGTTCTGTGACCAGTAGCCTTCTTAAAATGGAAGAAAAAATATCAAAGCAAAGGTAGATATTGAGAGGAAATTAATAAAAAAATTGAAAATTTTCATGCACCAAAGTGGTTTGAGGAATTCCAGCAATAGATCAAGATATTTTGGTTAGTTATATGCTCAAAATGTGACTGAAACCTAAGCTTATAATATATCATTGGAAAGGTCTTAAAGTCTACTTTAACGTAGAAGAAACGAAATTCAATTTGGAGACCTGAGTAAAGAGTTATGTTGATTCTTGCTAGACAATGTTGAAATGGCGGCCTTTAAATGAGTCTGAAAGTTGGAGAATAAACTGTGTCGATTGGCTAAACAAAAAATTGTGAATAAAATATTTATTATATATTGAGAAGTCTAATGAGACAACGTCGAAATGGTGGCCTTCACAGGAATTTTACAGATTATGATTTGAAGTTTTCTACAAAGAGTTATGGTCATTCTCGTGAAAGTGCGCAATGCTGTCAGTTTTATTAGTGGCGGGTTTAAGATGGATGTTATGGTATTCAAGTCGAATCAAAGCATTTGGAGATAAAATTAGACTTTGATAATAGTTCATACTCTTTTAATTAAGTCTTAAACCTGACTGATCGTTAAACTGATTCTAAGATCAGAACAATGTAAGCGACATCATATACACCTTGCCTGTTTTCTACTCACACTTTACTTGAGTTAAATATAATTTTGATTATTGAAATTTCATAAGATGATTGCTATAGCGCAATGATTTCTTCTTAATTTCATGTTTTATGAATGATTTTTTCTTTCCTTATGCAATGATCGAGCATGAGATGGTTTATGAAGTTGTTAATTACTGCTATGATCAAATTGTTAAATAGAATAAGAATATTATTATTCCAAAAATCCGGCCAATACATACATGAACAAAGGCTTGTCATAAGCAATTTACCTTCATTGTAACCAATAATAGCAAAGACTCGAGATCAAGTCAACAAAGACAACGTATCAGTAAATTGACAGTTGATTAGCTGCGAAATCCATAAACAACCAAAGAAATAGGCAAACACAAACAAAAGTAAGAAATGATTTCACTCAAACACAAATGATTTCATAAACCGGTGCTCCATAGAGCTCCACAAAAGCTCTAAATACACCCCACTTTTCAAAATATCATAGGTGGATCTTGATCCACTCCGCTCCAAAAATAATGAATCATAAAAAAAACCTGCTCGAGTAATTGGGGCTCTATGCCCATCCCTTGTCCCAACCCTTTATTCTGGGCCGTGAAATGCAAATCGGTTCCGCCATAAACTTTGGGGCTTAATTCTAAAAAGTAAAATCCATAGAGTCTCATAATTTACTTTTCGTAATCAATAATCCACTTTACCGCAACCTGAAAATGTTATCGCTGCCCAAAATTCAATAAGTTTATCATTAACTTATTTTTCCTATTAACATAAATAACTGAATATTATGTATATAACAGAAGGGAATAAAAAATTCTGGAGCCAATTAAAGCTAAATAATTGTATAACTAAATGCCATCTCAAAAGTTTTACATTAATCCTCAAATTTTGCTTTAGTGTAAAGAAAAATCAATATGTAAAGAAAAATCAATAATTATAACTCTTTAAATTTCTTAACAACAGCTTGTTAGTAACTATCAAGTAATTGTGTCAGAAGTGTTCGATGATTAATTTGTACATTTCTGTTATTTTGCTTCGTACATGTTAAGTGAGAGATTTGCAAATAATTGGCCCTTCATTATGTTGGTCTCCAACATATTTGTTGGAATCTTCTTCCATTATTACCAACTCTAGATAAAATAGTACTATTTGTTACAGAAATAACACCAGAATTCGACCTCAAAGTGCACTTGAATCAACCATAGGTCCAAAGCACGACAGATCCATAGTAGAAAAATCCAAGAAGATGCATTTTTTCCTATCACATAACTCACAGAACATCAGTCTCATAAACATTAGCAAGATAATATACAAGTTCACCTTCTGGTTTTCATGACACAAACCTGACAACCAGAGATAAAATAATTGCCCTTAGTATGAGCTAACCTGCAAGTTGTGAAGTCGGCTCGGGTATGTCGATGGAACATTTTGTCCGGCTGGTGCTTTGATGATGTCTGCTTAACTGCAGACCTTCAGTGAGCCATATTGAGCCCCCCATATACCAAGTATGACTCGTATTAGCACCAATTACATTACTCCCAGCATAAAGACCAATCTGAGTTGATATAAAACAGTAAAACTCAAATTTATAGCCAACAATTCCACCCGAAACAAGTAATCACATGAACCTGAATGAGTTGCAATATTGATCCATGAACACAACTGACTTCCAGTATTTTCCTGCAAACCTGTTGACTTTGCACAGGGAATATATGAGCTTGCCTGGCCATGACTGTCACGGAGCACTCAAGCTGCATCTGTTACAGGATCTGCAACTATTCGAATTTCCATAACTTGAGCCGTCTCCTCAAAACTGATTGCATTACCTGCACCAGGCTTTTTCATACCATGATCAAGAGAAACTGCCAGGTCTCCCGAGCTGAAAGCACATGTTTTGTCCCTGTTGTATCACTGTGAGCGGCCTCAATGTGTATGTTAACACATATTCCAGTAAACTACTGAAAGCCTACATCCTGCATTATAACTACTTGGCCAGAAATTTAGTGTATGCACCACTTCAATGTTTTCCTTCTTTGCAGGGCTAGTTTCCCTATAAGCAATGCTGCCACAAGAGGTTGGCAAACTCTCTAGTATTGTGGTTGCAGAACTCCCGTTATGACGAGCAGCCTACATGAAATCATTACAAATAGTGTTTTCAATAAATGGCATCCTCGAAACATGTGATCATCACGTGATTTCTCTTAACCCAGCACCACTTGCATTCTGTTTGTTTGATGTTATTAAATACAGTTGTTTTTAATTTTTTTTCTATTTTTTAATTCTTTTTTTTCCCTTTTTTTATTTTTTTTTTATTTTCTGTTCCTCATTTTCCCAATTTCTTTTTTTATTTTTATTTTTTTGGTATTATTTTCAGTTTTATTTTGCTTCCAGTTTTATTTCCTCTTTTTATTTATTTTTTAATATATAGGTGTTCTAGTTTGCGTTACTTATATTATTCTTATTTTTTAAAAGTTTATCTATTTTTGTCATTTTTTTTCAAAACTTTTAACTAGTAAGAGAACAAAAAATTACCGGTAAAAGAACTGATGATTCCTAAAAAAAGAACAAATTGATATTAATAAAATAACAATTAATTCATCCCAAAAATATTAATAGATACTCATAAAAGAACAAAAGCATGATAGTAAAAGAACAAAAAAATGAACAATCTATTAAAGTTGATAACAAAATAGGTAAAACTGTAAACAAACAAACAATAGCTAATAAAAGAAAAGATAAGATCGATAAAAGAACAGATAAATATGATAAAAAACTGATATATCTACTAAAAGAACAGATATAAAAGATAAAAGAATAAGTGATAACTAATAAAAATGATAAGACTTATAAAAGAACAGTCAAGAATAAACACGCACAAACAAAAGAACAAAGTGTTAGTAATAAAAATACAAATAGCAGATAAAAGAAGAACAAAACAACTAGTTTATCTAAAAGAAACTAATAAAAAAATAAACTGATAAAAAAAATATATAAAAAGAACAAAGATATACTAATAAAAGAACAAATATGAACTAATAAAAGAATAAACCCACTAATAAAAGAACAAACAAATAGTAATAATTATCTTCTCTAAAGGAACAAATATGAACTGATAAAAGAATAAATTATTCCTGATAAAAATACAAATATCGACCAACAAAAGAACAAATAACTAGTTTAATCTAAAAAACAAATAAGAACCAATAAAAAACAAACACATATAAATAAAAGAACAAAGAGTTACTAATGAAAGAACAAACATGAACTAAAAAAACAAACACATACAAATAAAAGAACAAAGCGCTACTAATAAAAGAACAAATAAGAAGTAAAAGAACAAAAACTTAGTGTTTCTAAAAGAGCAAAGCAGAAACTGATAAAGAAATAAATTTTAACAAACAACTAATTTATACATTCATTGTTATGTCTGGATTTTAACCTATAAAATAAAAAATGAGATGTAATATCTTGTCACTATTATTTTAGTGTATTTTTATTTTCATTTTTCATTTTATTTTGACTAGGGAAAAAAACATTAGAGAAAGGTGTGAAGTAAAAAAAAAAAAAGAGAAAACAAAGCCTAAAAATATATAAATAAAAACTAAAATGAAAAGGAAAGAAAGAAAATGAAAAAGGAAAAGTAAAAAAAAAAATGGAGTGATACAAATTATGTCCTTAAATATCTCAAAGGAACAATTAGTAATGGTATTTTTTATCATCCTTAAGTAGTCTCCAGTTGCAAGGCTATATAGATTCAAATTGGACAGGTTGACCAACTACTCATTGATCCACTACTGGTTACTTCACAATGCTGGGAGCTAGACTAATATCCTGGAAATCTAAAAAGCAATCTACTGTCTTACATTTATTAGCTGAAGCTAAATATCACGCCTTTGTTTAACTCATAGCTAAGTCATAATGGCTATACTATATTTTCAACAATCTTGGCATTTCACTCCAACGTCCTATCCTTGTCTATTATGACAATCAAGTTGTTATTCATATAGCTGAGAATGAATTTTGTCACAAACGAACTAAACTCATCAAATTTGATTGTTAGTGTGACGACTCTCCTGGTCCATGGCTGCATTTGACCAGGTAAGTGTATTTTATTTAAGTGTTTTCACTTAAGCACCTTAAGTTAGCACCTTATTAAGCAAGAAATACAAGCTAAGTTTAAGTAAAGATGAGTTCCTAAGTGTGATTGGGCACCTAAGAGTCAAAAGGGTAAAATGGTAATTTTAGCCCAATTAAGTGGCATGACTGTAATTTTGATGAAATTAGCTTCATGTAAGGAGTTTTGACTAGTTAAGTCAAGGTCATTAGCTATCCTAGCTATTATAACCATCATTTGAAAGAAAAATGCAAAAATGTGCACTAAGTACTTAATTTAGCCATTTATGTCTTAAGTTGCTTAAGTGTCCAAGAGACTAAGTGTAAGAGGCTTTTGGGTATCCTTTAGGACCAAGAAGGGATGGTTTTGGGTGAGTGTTTAGTGACTAAAGTGAAATAAATGAGAACTTAAGGGTTAAGGGACAAGAAATCAAGAAGTGAGCTTAGTGGAGTTGGTAGGATATTTCTACCCTTTTGTTAACTTCCATTTCCATTCTTTTGCTTGCCATTTTCGTAGCTCCCTCTCTCCACCAGAATTTTTGCTCCAAACCTCCCCAATTCCATAAGTTTTCATTGAATTTGAAGGCCCCGAGGTGATTACAAGAAGCCTCAAGCTCATTTTTTGTATTTTTGCTTCAATCTAGCTATTTGATGCTTGGTTTGGGCTTGAAACCTAGGGTAATCTTCTTGGTTTTGTTTGAGCTGGTTCGAAGTTGTTTGAGTAGCTAGAGATGGTCTTGATTTGAGGTTCTTGGTGCCATATCACGTTAGTTTTAGGATTGGAACTCAAGAACGCTTGGTTCAGCTCAAGTATGCTTGTGCTTTGATTCTTACTTTGTGGTTGAATTTGAAGTAAGGGTTCAAGTTAATTTAGCTCAAATAATGCATAGAAATGTAGTATTATGGGTGGGAATGAAGTAGAAATAAGACCCATGTAAATTGACCTTGAGATAGGAAAGTTTGAGCAAGTTTCGTGCAAGTTCGCACGTTGTCGCACAATTCTGAAGTGCATTAGCGACGCCATTTGGTGACGTGAATTGGTGAGACATCATCGGTAAGCCTCTAGGATTCCTGAGCATTGATGCCTTTGGCGATGCGTCACCATTGGTGTCGCCAAGGCATTGGTCTCTCAATCTCGGGGCATCATAAGAATGTCTCAAACTCTCGGTTATTATCCTTAGACTATTTTAAGATGTTTCGTAGCCTCAGTTGGGTCTAGGACTCATTCCTAAGTTAAGAATTATGCATTATTTAAGAGGTAGCTAAGTAGTGTGGTTAAGGCAGAGCTAAGTAGAGTAGCTAAGGGCTAAAAGTGCTTAAGTTGTCAAAGGAGCACTAAAGGGATTAAGTCAGGTTTCGGAGGCTTTATTGGCTTGGGTGAGAGGTCTTGGACCTAAGTGAATTGAATAGAAAACCTAAGAAAATCCCAACCGAACCATTTGGTTTGGTAAGTGAGCCACTGAGGAGCTATAAACTAAGCTCCAAGTGATTGGCAAGTTAAACCACATAAGATGGTTACCTTGTACAATAAATTAAGGGTAAGATGGGCAAGTTATGAAAGAAGGTGATGACCTAATCTAGGACCCGTAAGTGGGACTTAAGGGGGTAAAGTATTTGGGATACGAAGGCTAGTATCTTAAGTACTTCCACCATTTGAGTTCACGACAAGTATAAGGCACCCAAGGTGCAAGAAGTCCCAAGGATTGTATGTATTGCATATCACACACTCATGCATTGCATATCTTTTATGTTATTGTCTTGTGTTTGTTTGTCGGTTGATTGGTTGTTTGTTTATTGTATTCCATACTTGCATGCTTACTTGTTATCTTCTTTGCAGGTACCCTAAAAGACCTTTACTGAGTACATTCATGTACTCATTCCCTTAAGTTTATTGTGCAGGTTTTAACCCTAGGCCTAACAACCAGTGGATAGTTGTAGGCTAAGTTCCCTCTTTTTGTAGGTACTCTTTTACTAGATCCTTGTGATTCTAAGATTACTTATGGATTAAGCTATGTACTAACTAAGTGTTATGTCTTTATAGTATAAAGGCTAAGTGGTGCACAAGGATAAGGAAGGGCTTGCACTTAGAGCTTGATAGCTCAAAGGTGGGGCTCAAGTAAAGAATTTTAGTTAAGGATTTTTCCTTGAATATAAATAGCACCTTGTGTATTAAGATGTTGCCTCTATTAGGATACATTTGTTAGTGTTGTGCCTAAAAGGCCAATCATGAGATGATTGTATTTTTGCATATTGAGTCATGATATTTTATTAAGACATTAATCCAGCAATTATGTTTGTTGTTTTGTTTCTGCGTAACTTAACAAACATAATTGTAACCTTAGAATAATGATATTCTCAAACGTCCCTAGTCTAGTATTATTGTCGAGCGGGTTGCAATAATACATAACGACTAGCATATGTGGAGACTAATATGAGATATGTAGTCTGCATATGGGTACAAGTTGGAGAACTTGTGTACTGGACCGACCCACCATGAGAACACTACATGGATCGTTATATGAGTGTCATAAGTGATTCCCATAGTGATCATAGTATATGTAGTCCTTCGACCTAAGATCATCAAGGTTCGCTACATGTGAGTCACATACTTTGATACTTTCCTTTGTTGCTCATAACTGAGAGAACTTGAAGGAGGTCATTGGGTATGTCACATATCATGCGGAGGGATTTGTATGATCAAGATGGGATTTGTCCCTCTTATGTAACGGGAGTGCTATCTTCGGGCCCTTTGATAGAGTAAGACTTAGAAAAATGCATGGCCATGCTTGGATGAGTTGATATACGATATCAATGTCATCAGTTTAAGTTGGTCTACTCGGTAATCAAGAAACCAAAGATTGGGCTATACGAGAGTGACACATTCCATGTCTCGTGCTTAGTCTTGATATCTTAGACAAAGGGGCAATGACATATATCGGTGATGATCATAAAGGTTTAGTCGAATCATCGACAATCTTATCACTTGGGTAGCAATGATGTGTTACTAGACACCGCTCATTGCTTATGATCATAAATGTGATTTATGATCATTGCCAACGTGGTAAGAGCCTATTGGGTCGAACACATAGAGCTGTTTGGATCATTAGAGTGCATGGGCTAGACACCGCTCATTGCTTATGATCATAAATGTGATTTATGATCATTGCCAACGTGGTAAGAGCCTATTGGGTCAAACATATAGAGCTGTTTGGATCATTAGAGTGCATGGGCTAATAATTTGGGTTTTGGTTTCACAATAATTTCGTATTAATAATGGGCCCAATAGTTGAGCCATTATTAAGCCCGAAATTAAAGCCTAATTGGATTAGGGCTTTGAAACCCATTAGGCCTGGAAGTTGAGTCTCACTATAAATACAACTTCTAGTGAAAAATTTGTAGGTCTCCTTGCCTTAGCCTCCCAAAAGGACAACCGCACTCTTCTCTTGCAATTCCTTGGAGGACGCAAGCTAGCACTGTGAGCGCAAGAGAAACGCATCTGCCGGGACGCGGTGGAAGCATGGTGATCCCGAGAGGCTTGTGTGGATACCATAGAGAGCTTGAACACGTCAATTGTTCAAGTTTTGTGATTCGACTCTACAGTTGAGTGAGAGATCTCAACCGAAAATTAGGTATGAAAATTTTCGAACACCTGGTTTACCCCGTTTCACTTGGATCCTAGAGGGTTTTGGTTAAATTCCGCTGCATTGTTTGGCTCCCGAAACCCAACAGTGGTATCAGAGCTACTGGGGAAACCCTAAATCGGGATTGAGTGTTGAATCGCATGGTGTTTTGTGTTTGGTTGCTTTTCGGCCATGATTAATTAGATTGATTCATGATGCATAAAACCGGAACTCGTAATGAACATATGACATATATGAAGAAACGACACTAATTGGTTAATGAGATTAACCCGAAATTGATAGGTATGAGATACCTATATAGATTAGGATTCTTGTAATAGTTGTAAAAACCTTAGCTTGGTTCGGATTCAGCCCGTTCGGGCACCGAAAGTAAGGTAATTTTGGTGGCTCGAATGGAGGAGTCTCGGGTGCGTACTTGCTTGAAATAGAAGATCTTGGGCTAAGCAATTGTAAGATAATTTTTTGTGCCGGGGGGCGCTGCCCCCCTTGTAACCCCTCACAAAGGCAGCCCCCCTTGACCCTATCCGCTGACCGGTCAGCAGAACCACCACCCGCTGACCGGCCAGCGGGACCGCCATATGCGAAGCGCCACATAAATAAAAACTAGTTAATCAACGCACGTCAATTGGAATGCATTTTTGTTGAATGAGATTTGACATGATATGCTGATTGGTGTTTGAAGCATGGTGCATGGTTATAGCCCTTGATTGGTTGTACTTGTAAATATGGCCTGCGAGTCGTGCCTTCTCTTGTTACTCTCATTGTACATTCTCTTCTCACATTACTCCCCTCGAATGTAACTCGAGGTTTTTATTATTGATGTAATGGTACATTATGGGATCATCCAAGGTGGTATGTCCAAGGAGGTGACAACAAAAGGGCAACCAAGAAAGGAAGAGAAGGAGCTTGTGAAGACCCTTTTCTTTTCTTAGGCTTTTATGATATTCTCATTGGCTTGAGAATATCGCATAGTTTGGGCTATAACCATGTCACGTTTATTTTCTTGTAAGCATGAGATGCATGTTTTATATTTGTATGTGATGCATGTATAAGACAACCGGAGATAACAAATTGGTGAGATCAAAAGAAAAATCCCTCAAACAAATATTAAGTCATTAAATGTGATGCCTTCCAAATGTTGGCACTCGTCAAGACTTTGATCAACATTAGGTGGGTTTGCCAAAGCAAAGCACCTATGTTCATCTTGGTAAGGCGCGATGGGATAATAGTGATACCCAAACTGCTAACTTTGGGTTCGACTTAACTAAGTCATCCTAATAGGATTAGGGACTTAGAGGCATAGAGTTAGGCTTAAGTTCATGAGATGAGCTTGGACAAGTGTTGTTCACCCAACTATCCAAGAGTTGTAGGGATGCAATTGGCAAGGAGTTGCCTACCTAAATAGCTGTAACTTGAGAGAAAAGCCAAAGCTGACTCAGGTTGTGGTCAAATATGGATCTTGGCCCACTAGAATACCTTAGCGCTGAGGTGTTCCAAAATAATATTGAGGGTTATTATTTTGAGGAAAATAGTGGGAGTATTGTTTAATAAAAATCCTTATTAAATGAATTAAAATACATGACTCTTACACTGCATATTTACTGTTGTAGATAACCATGACACAAAACACATCGACACTTTCGTTGCGATCTATCCTTGAGAAGGAAAAACTGAATGGGACCAACTTTCTCAAATGGTACCGAAACTTGAGGATAGTCCTCAAGCAAGAGAGAAAGGCTTATGTCCTAGCGCAGCCCATTTCGAATGAGCCTGCTGCTACTGCTCCAAGAGCTGAAAGGGATGCTCACAAGAGGCATTTTGATGATGCTTTGGATGTTGCATGCCTCATGCTTATTACTATGGAATCTGAGCTTCAGAAGCAACATGAGAACATGGGGGCGTTCGATATGATCGAACATCTTAAAATGCTTTTCCAATAGCAAGCTAGGCATGAGAGGTTTGAGACCTCTAAGGCATTGTTTCAGTGCAAGATGTATGAGGGAAGCCCCGTGGGTCCTCATGTGCTTAAGATGATTGGGTACATTGAGAATTTGGGATTTGCTCTTCAGAAAGAGTTGGCTATTGATATAGTCTTGCAATCGTTGCCTGAAAGCTACAGGCAGTTCGTCATGAACTATAACATGAACGACTTTGACAAGTCCCTCCCTGAATTGCTCAACATGTTGAAAACTGCTGAGCAAAACCTTAAGAAGGCTAAGCCCATTTTGATGGTTCAAAAGGGCAAAGGAAAGGGAAAAGCCAACAAGAAGAAGGATAAAGCTAATGGAAAGTCCAATGCTAATTCTTCTTCAGCTGCACTGAAACCAAAGGGTGGTGTGACAAAGGAAGGGGAGTGCTTTCATTGTAAACAACCTGGACACTGGAAGCGCAACTACAAGCTCTATCTTGAAGAACTTGCTAAGGAAAAGGGAAGTAAGACTTCTACTTCAGGTATTTTTGTTATAGAGGTGAACTTTTCTACTTCTTCATCTTGGGTATTGGATACTGGATGTGGATCTCACATTTGTGCAAATGTGCAGGATCTAAGTAGAAGTAGAAGATTGGCCCGAGGTGAAGTGGACCTACGTGTTGGAAATGGAGCAAGGGTTGCTGCCTTAGCCGTAGGGACTTATGTTCTCACTTTACCTAGTAGATTAGTTTTAGAATTAGACAACTGCTACTTTGTGCCTACTATTAGTAGAAATTTGATTTTTGTTTCTTGTTTGGACAAGAAAGGTTTTTCATTTATAATAAAGGACAAATGTTGTTCTATTTATTTGAATGAAATCTTTTATGGTAGTGCTCAACTTAGCAATGGGTTATATGTTCTAGACCTCGAAGATCCAATCTATAATGTGAATACCAAGAAGGTCAGATTAAATGATTCGAACCCGACTTATCTCTGGCACTGTCACTTGGGCCATATAAATGAGACCTGTATATCCAAGCTTCATAAGGATGGACTCTTGGACTCATTTGATTTTGAATCATATGAGACATGTGAGTCATGTTTGTTGGGCAAGATGACCAAAGCCCCATTCACAGGGCAAAGTGAAAGGGCTAATGACTTAATAGGACTCATACATAGTGATGTATCTGGCCCTATGTCTACACAAGCTAGAGGAGGTTTCCAATACTTCATTACTTTCATTGATGACTTCAGCAGATATGGCTATGTGTATCTTATGAGACACAAGTCAGAATCCTTTGAAAAGTTCAAAGAATTCAAGAATGAAGTAGAGAATCAACTCGTGAAGAGTATCAAAGTGCTTCGATCAGATCGAGGTGGAGAGTACTTAGATCGAGAATTCCTTGACTATCTGAAGGAGTGTGGCATAGTATCACAACTCACTCCACCAGGTACACCTCAATGGAATGGTGTATCTGAAATGAGAAATCGAACTTTGTTAGACATGGTTCGCTCTATGATGAGTCAAGCTGACCTTCCAAATTCCTTTTGGGGACATACTCTAGAGACAACCGCTTTTACACTAAACCGAGTTCTATCTAAATCGGTTCAAAAGACACCATATGAGATATGGAGTGGGAGGCGTTCGAATTTGTCTTTTATGAAGATTTGGGGCTGTGGCGCTTATGTGAAACGTCAATCCTCTAACAAATTAGGGCCCAAATCTCAAAAATGCCTTTTTGTTGGGTATCCTAAAGAAACAAAGGGTTACTATTTCTACAATCATTCTGAGAAAAAAGTGTTTGTTGCTCGAACTGGTGTCTTTTTAGAGAAAGAGTTTATCTCTAAAGAAACTAGCGGGAGGAAAGTAGAACTTGAAGAAATTCAAGAACAACAAGGAGACATCGAACCTAAAATGGAATCTGAACAGACACCACAAGATGTTGTGGTTCAAGAGTCTGTTCCTATAGCACAGAGCCCACGTAGGTCTGGTAGGATTCGGCGTGAGCCTGAGAGATATGGATTTCTCATGACTCACACTGGTGATGTGATGCTCATGGATCAGGATAAGCCCACAACCTACCAACAAGCTATGTTGGGGCCTGACTCTGAGAAGTGGATAGTGGCCATGAAATCTGAGATGGAATCCATGTATGAAAACCAAGTATGGACTTTGGTTGACCCACCTGAAGGGGTAAAACCCATAGGGTGCAAATGGGTTTTCAAGAAGAAAACTGACATGGATGGTAATGTGATTACCTTTAAGGGATGATTGGTTGCAAAAGGTTTCAAGCAAATTCATGATATTGACTATGATGAAACTTTTTCACCAGTTGCTATGCTTAAATCCATTCAAATTTTGTTCGCTATTGCTGCACACTATGATTATGAGATATGGTAAATGGATGTCAAAATTGCATTCCTAAATGGAAAGCTACTTGAGGATGTGTACATGACACAACCTGAGGGTTTTGTCACTCCTGAGAATGCCAATAAAGTGTGCAAGTTGCAAAGGTCCATTTATGGACTGAAGCAAGCTTCTCGAAGTTGGAATCTTCGTTTTGATGAAGCAATCAAAGAGTTTGGTTTTATCAAAAATGAAGATGAATCTTGTGTCTACAAGAAGGTTAGTGGGAGCGCTATTGTCTTCTTGGTGTTGTATGTAGATGACATACTACTCATCGGGAATGACATTCCTGAGCTACAGTCTGTGAAGACTTGGCTGGGGAAATGTTTATCTATGAAGGACTTGGGTGAAGCAGCCTATGTGTTAGGCATCAGGATCTATAGAGATAGATCTAGAAAGCTTCTTGGCCTAAGTCAAAGTACATACATTGACAAGGTGCTAAAGAGGTTAAGCATGCAAGATTCCGAGAAAGGATTCTTGCCCATGTCACATGGTATAACTCTTTCTAGATCTCAGTGTCCGAGTACACCCGAGGAAAGAGAGCGCATGAGTAAGATTCCATATGCTTCAGCAATTGGATCTATCATGTAAGCCATGATATGTACTCGTCCTGATGTCTCGTATGCCTTAAGCATGACGAGTAGGTACCAATCGAATCCCGGTGATAGCCACTGGACAGCTGTTAAGAACATCCTTAAGTACTTACGAAGGACTAAGGATGCATTCTTGGTCTTTAGAGGTGAAGATGAGCTCGTTGTAAGGGGTTACACCGATGCAAGCTTCCAATCCGATAAGGATGATTTTAGATCGCAATCTGGTTATGTGTTTTGTACTGGTGGTGGTGCTATGAGCTGGAAGAGTTCAAAGCAAGAGACAGTAGCTGACTCTACAACAGAATCTGAGTACATTGCCGCCTCTGATACTGCAAAGGAGGCAGTTTGGATCAAGAAGTTCATCACTGAACTTGGAGTGGTTCCAAGCATTGCCGACCCGATAAAGCTCTATTGTGACAACAATGGAGCAATCGCACAGGCTAAGGAACCTCGATCTCACCAGCGATCCAAACACATACTCCGACGCTATCATCTCATCAGGGAGATCATCGAGAAGGGTGATGTAAGGATATGCAGGACTTCGACAGACAGCAACATTACTGATCCACTGACAAAGCCCTTTACGCAGCAGAAGCATGATAGCCATTCTAGGTCCATCAATATTAAATACATGGATGATTGGCTTTTAGTAAAAGTGGGAGATTATTAGTGTTGTGCCCAAAAGGCCAATCATGAGATGATTGTATTTTTGCACATTGAGTCATGATATTTTATTAAGGCATTAATCCAGCAATTATGTTTGTTGTTTTGTTTCTGCGTAACTTAACAAACATAATTGTAACCTTAGAATAATGATATTCTCAAACGTCCCTAGTCTAGTATTATTGTCGAGCGGGTTGCAATAATACATAACGACTAGCATATGTGGAGACTAATATGAGATATGTAGTCTGCATATGGGTACAAGTTGGAGAACTTGTGTACTGGACCGACCCACCATGAGAACACTACATGGATCGTTATATGAGTGTCATAAGTGATTCCCATAGTGATCATAGTATATGTAGTCCTTCGACCTAAGATCATCAAGGTTCGCTACATGTGAGTTACATACTTTGATACTTTCCTTTGTTGCTCGTAACTAAGTGAACTTGAAGGAGGTCATTGGGTATGTCACATATCATGTGGAGGGATTTGTATGATCAAGATGGGATTTGTCCCTCCTATGTAACGGGAGTGCTATCTTCGGGCCCTTTGATAGAGCAAGACTTAGAAAAATGCATGGCCATGCTTGGATGAGTTGATATACGATATCAATGTCATCAGTTTAAGTTGGTCTACTCGGTAATCAAGAAACCAAAGATTGGGCTATACGAGAGTGACACATTCCATGTCTCGTGCTTAGTCTTGATATCTTGGACAAAGGGGCAATGACATATATCGGTGATGATCATAAAGGTTTAGTCGAATCATCGACAATCTTGTCACTTGGGTAGCAATGATGTGTTGCTAGACACCACTCATTGCTTATGATCATAAATGTGATTTATGATCATTGTCAACGTGGTAAGAGCCTATTGGGTCGCACACATAGAGCTATTTGGATCATTAGAGTGCATGGGCTAATAATTTGGATTTTGGTTTCACAATAATTTCGTATTAATAATGGGCCCAATAGTTGAGCCATTATTAAGCCCAAAATTAAAGCCTAATTGGATTAGGGCTTTAAAACCCATTAGGCTTGGATGTTGAGTCTCACTATAAATACAATTTCTAGTGAGAAATTCGCACGTCTCCTTGCCCTAGTCTCCCAAAAAGACAGCCGCACTCTTCTCTTGCAATTCCTTGGAGGATGCAAGCTAGCACTTCGAGCGCAAGAGAAACGCATCTGCCGGGACGCGGTGAGAGCGTGGTGATCTCGAGAGGCTCGTGTGGATACCATAGAGAGCTTGAACACGTCAACTGTTCAAGTTTTGTGATTCGACTCTACAGTGGAGTAAGACATCTTAACCGAAAATTAGGTATGAAAATTTTCAAACACCCGGTTTACTCCGTTTCACTTGGATCCTGGGGGTTTTGGCTAAATTCCGCTGCGCTGTTTGGCTCCCGAAACCTAACAACATTGTGGTGTAAAACCATTGAGTTACTTTTGGGTGCATGCTAGTGATGTTAAGTGTGCACAAAATATTACTTGAAGTAGAAGTAACTAGTATTTTATTATCTTGGCATGATTTAAGTACTTTTAAATGCCAAGCTCGAGCGATGTTTTTGAAATGGTTTACTTAATTATTTGCATTGCCAGGACAAATGCATGCATATTTTCTTGCAGGGTAGGCTAAGAAACTAGTTGCACGTAAATTGTTTTAATTTACTGACAAGTAATGGTTACCCAATAATAAACAGGTAGGATTCACAGTCCTTAAGAACTTACAAGCTTAAGGTCATCGAGCACTGGGACCCCATTCCATGACAGTTTGTTTGTTTGTGAAAAGTTATTATCAAGTCTCATTTCTGCTATTTGCATCCCTTCAATTGAACAACTAGCAAACATCTTCATGAAGCCTTTTGGTGCTGAACAATTTTCATAGACTTGTAAGCAAGTTGGGTGTTTGTCCTTCAACTCCTCCCTATCCAACTTGAAGGGGTTTACTTATTAAAGAGCATAAATTTCATATTAAAGTCAAGATTTAGTTTTGTCTCCATCTATCAATATTTAGTCATATCTCCATCTATTGACCTTTAATTTTAGATAGGTGACTTAGTAATCAAGATAACTAATACTCTAATTATAATCGTAAAGAGTGATCCATTTTAATTGTTGTAAAGCACGTATATATTTCTCATAGGTTGTATGCTTGAAAGTGTGAGAGTTAAAAATATTTTTTTGGCTTCTCTCAAATTTTTAGATGGTCATTGTGCCAACATGTTTCCCTTTAGGTATATTTCTATTGCCCCATCTTAAATTGACTACTTGCCATGTAATATTGCTGCCTTTCATCCATTCTATACAATAACAGGTGTTACTAAAGATTATTAATAAGATCTAGGTAAGTGCAATAGGATCTAGGTTACTACAATGAAATATGTGAATTTTACATAACAAAATTCTAGGCAGAAAAGCGTACTAAAACAAGCATGGGTGGTAGACCCAAATATAATGAGTATTGTGCTGGTGGAAAAGTTTGGCATGATCCACTACCAAAAGTAGACATTTAAGGGATAATATTAAGGCATACATTTCCATGTTTGCAATGACTTATCTTTGTGTAAACATTGACCATATTATCAATCAAGGTATAGACTCATATCTTTTCAAAATCTCTAGTCAAATTTCCACAAAATGAGCTCATTTTGTCCACCTGAAGGCTAACCACCTAAATTTCTTCAATTGTACATCTATGATACACAAAACAAGCTCACAAATAAAATGAATACCTTTGGTGGTACTCATTGTCAAGACTTAATCTAGAGATTGTTGCTACTTTTCCATAAATGCTCGACCAAAATAACAGGCTCATTTGATTATTTAGAACAGTCAGAGACAAATGTCTAGAAATAGATATTCTTGGATTTTAAGATTAGATTGTTCACAAATAGGCATCAACATTAATACATTCTTCCCAATTCAAGTGATTTTGGAGTTTTAGCTATCAAACTTGGTCCCAAAGAAGGTGGTGACAATAACATTGTTGTTGGATATAAAAGTGGTGATTATAATACGATATCAAGATTGCATCCATCCTACATGTCACTTCATTATCCATTTTTCTTTGTCTTTGGGCAAGCTGACTTGTAATTGATCTGCCCCTTAATTTACAGGACGATTCCAAAAATTCTCTCAAAAGAATTAGCATGCAAATGTTTTACTTTTACCATCTCCATGATTTGGTTAACTCATACTCCATTATTACTCAAGCAAGCATATTGTTTCAACAATGCGCAGTTAATGCTTATGTTTACATTGAGCATGACAGATTAGAGTACATTCAATGTAAATAAACAGATCTCCGCAGTGAGTTCTACTAAGGATTCCATGATGTAATTGTTCGTGGAGATGAGCAAGGAAATCAAATTAGGAAAAGAACAAAACTACCTGCAACATTCACAGGTGGTCCTAGACATATATATTACCATTATCAAGATACATTAGCTATATGTAGAGAACATGATAATCCTCATTTTTCATCACTTTAGCCTGTAATATGAAATGGCTTGAGATCAAAAGATATCTTGAAGCATCTAGCAATCTTAAACCTAAAGGCAGACTTGACATTATTGCAAGAGTCTTGCAGATGAAGGTGCAATCCTTTATTTCATAACTAACGAAGAATGAACCACTAGGCAATGTTGTTGTAGGTAAGTTTAATTTTGTCTTTATTTATTTAGCAGGAAAAGTTCCAAAAAACTCACCTTAATTATGCACTAGTACCGATCGGGTCACAAAAGTTTTGGGTGGTTCCAATGTCATCATTAACATCATAGTTTGGGCTCAAATTCATCATTAATGTTACAGTTTGATACCGAATATGTCATCGACTGTTAAAAATCTAACATCAAAAGTGAAATGTTGTTGTTTTTTAAATCTTAGGGTACTAATGCAACTTTTAATAAAGTTCATAACTCTATGTAATTTTGCCATTTTCTTTTTCTTATACATCAGCCATTGCATTGGTCACCACTTGTCACACCCCACACAGGCCCTGGCCTATGAACACTCTGTACCACTCACCCATATCCCTCTTAAGAAAGCCAACTAACAAGTTTCTTAAATGTTGTCCTTAACTGACTATTCGGCCATATTTTGTTACTAAACTTTAAGTCTTATTTTCTTAAGGTAATGGGCCTAGGAGGTGGCCCAGGACGCTTTTAGGGGTACATGTTCAATTTCTTGCAACAGAAGCAAGGCCCAGTTCTATTATCTTGCAAAACAAGCAAGGCTGTAATTCAATAACTTGCATGACAAGCAAGGCATACACTCATATAGATAAGTGTTTAGGATGTGTGCAGTCAAGTGTGCTACTTAGTATGACAACCAAAAAGCCCAGGGTACTCCTAGTTTAGAAATCCAAGTTTGAGTGTAAATGAACATTCGGCCAAGAACAATAAATGAGAGGTTTTCAACATAAGGCACATTTCACATTCATATAAACATGCCACACCTTGGCCCATAAGCATTTATTATTTACATAACCAAAACCACACTAACAAGCATAACTTGGCATTCCAAGATACTCCAAGTACCACAAAACCTAGGCATACCCGAGACTACATACATATGTACACAACAAAAGTAGCCTACATAGTACACCAAACATGCCTACATGACATGATTCACCAAAGTTCAAGTTCTCCAAATTATGCTTACAAACCGAGACCATTACTCTCCAAATAAAACCTTAAGTGTGCCATAAAGCAAGACACACTGCGGCACAAGTCCTATAGCCATATTCATTGTCATAAACGTGAAGACCACTACAAGGGCAATAGTCCACACATCCATTGTTGTTCACCTAGACAGTCCCACACTAAACAGCCTGCACAAACTTAAGACATAAGTTTTGGCCGAAACCTTGAACAAGACTTGTAATGAACTTAATCAAGCCAAGCACCACATTGGCACATACCTTAGCACACAAGCACTACTTACACAAGCCAATGACCAAGCAAATACTACTCAAGCCGAGAATCCTTTCCTGAAACAAAAAGGTATGGGCAATGAGTAAAAGATTACTCAGTAGAGTTCACATCTATAACAACTCAATTAAGAGTTTATTTAGTTAAGCCGAGTGTACAACTCTTGACTTAACCTCCTCAAGCTCATAAGGCCCTACAAAACAAAACACGAAAACACCAAAACCACAATAATATACAACATACTAGCATAACCGAGACATATAGGCACAAGTATGAATGTAAAGGGGTTAGCAAGCACATGGAAACACTCAAGCACACAAGATACACACTCACACACCACAATGACCATTCGGCCGAAACCATAGCATGTGCCCTTGTGCACCATTTCACTCAAACTCAAACTTCACCATTTTAGTCCACATCCACTAGAGCTCCGAAATGCCTAGCAAATTGGCCTCATTCACTAGGATTTCTAGCACATGCCAATAGTGATTAGCTAATCAACACTTAAGAACCGAATCATCTCAATAAGCCCATCAAGTAACTAAGATCATCTATCAAAATTAACCATCACTTAGCCACTTTATCACTTGAATCATGGTATATTACCAAGCAAACAAGCAAATTAGTGAACCCTACTTCTTCAATCAAACTTGAGTTTCTCGGTTATGCTTGAGTCCGAAATGTGTCCTTCAATAAGCTTCCTAACACATTCCAACTAACACTTAATCACAAGAATCACTTGTTCATGGACAAATTTCCAAGGAAACCAAGTGAACTATGATTCTTTACCTCTAAACGCAGCTTGAATGCCTCGGCCTCTCTTTGTTCCTTCAAACCAAAACTCTAGCTTGAATCCTTAGGTCGCCTAGTGCCAAGAATAGAGATGTCAAGCTTAATTTCGCGTTCAAGCTCCTATTTATCATGAATTTGGCATGGATTCGACAGCACCTCCCTCTTGACTTTCAAGAACACTAGGCACTCAGTTAACCCGAGACTAAGAAGGGTAATGAGTGCCAAATTCGAATGGGGAGCATGCATTAGCCGGTTACACGCCAAATGGCATCAAAATGGCCTTAATTTGCTTCTCGACCATGACACATTTTTGCATGGCTCATTTAACCTTCCAATATTCCATAGCTTCGTTTTAGCCATCAAAACAAAGTAATCTACCGGCATTATCATTGTTTTATGGCTCATATTGCCAAGCATTACTTAAATGGCCTATAAGTGGCCATTATCCCAAGTGTATGTTTCGGCCGAGTACCAAGACAAGGCTAATTAGGCAAATCAAGGAAATGATAGCTTAATTCCTTAGTGGGGGACATGATTTTACTGGTTATAATGGGAATTACCAAATTTTGGTCTAGTACCCACTAGTCCTCATACAACTTTGCATGGCCGAAAGCTTTCATTCTTGATTTGTAGTTTCACTAGCATCACTAGTTCAAGTGTGCATTGTAGTCTTCCAACTTTGTTTTCTTACAATAACTCTATGTCTATTTTCTTTGTGCATTTGGGACCCAATAATTCTCACTTTAGCACATACACCACTGCCCTTATGTTTAAACAACTCTCCATGTTTTTCATAACATTGCTTTTGTTTTCTTAGCCTGGGCCAAGCACTAGGGAATGAACCTAATGTTACCACCTCATAAAATGGGAGAATTACAAGTGTGTCATAATGGCTAAAAAACCATTATATTGTGTAATTCTCACCATAGTGTTTAAAGTGTGGGGGGTAAAAGGCATGATCAACACCTCCTTAAAAGTGTTCCAAGTTGGTAACTTGGTCCCCAAGAAAAGCCTTAAGGATTGCTTGTTTGTCAAGCAACCTATGGACCTTTTTGTAAGGTTTTGGAAATTCAGGTACTTAATTGCAAAACTTTCACAAAAGAGATTTGGAGAGTTATGAGAAGGATATGAATGGTATGAAAGTGCTATTGGAGGACCAAATTGCTTATGGAAGACAACTAAGGACAAAGAAAACACAAAAAGGCATAAAGGACCTAAGTGTTCTAATGTAGGCCTTAAGATGTGTATGTCTATGACTTAAGTCAAATGGAAGTTTTGTGGGGTTATCCCACATAAGGAGGGCTGCTAAAGGAAGATAAGGATGGTCAAATGTGGGCCAAGAGATTAAGACTAAGAAAGCATAGTCTTGTAGCAAGGAAAATGACATAAGACAAGGTTAAGACTACTTAAGTGTGTTTAGTGTACTTTTGACTATTTAAGTAGTCAAGACCACCTTTTCTCTCTAAATTTCGGCCTCCACCAGCAAAAACAAAGCCAGCCCTCTCCTCCACACTTCCTCCATAGCCACCATACCTTCAAACTCAAAACTACTTGCAATTGAAGTCAAGGAAGCACAATTGGAAGCTATTTGGTGCTATTGCTTGAGTGCACCTAGGATCAAGCTCCAATTTCAGCATACCCATCAAGGTAAGGGTTCTCTTGCTCTCATGGGTTGTTTTCTGTATTTTCAAACATCCATGGAGCTGTGGTTAAGCTTGGAAGAGAGCCATGAGCATGATGAACCAAGCTTATTGAGGGGAGTGCACTTATTGAAGGTTTTGTGACCTAGTGTGAAGTGCACAGTGATGGCAGCGAATTTCTGGGTTTCTAGGGCCCAAAAGTTAGTACTAACTAGTGTTAAAATCCTCCTAAGACCAAGCATTAGCTTGAGGAGGGCTGCCATAGTGATTTGGTTATGTTTATTATGTGTTTTATGGACTAACCTATGGTATATGTTGCTGCCACATTTCATGTGTTTGTTGTTTGTGTTTGGCTGCTGCATTTGGTTGCTATATCTTGTATATATGCATTGTGGTTTTTTTTGTTTTAGTGTCTTTGGATGCAGGTTTTAATGATGGTTACATTGCCTATTGAATCCAAGTGCTACCCTTACTAAGTTTCTCAATGAAACTTACTCCCCTCAATTCTGTCATTTCAGGTCCAGCAGAAAGATCACCTTCAAACTAATCTTTGTGGTTTGATTTTTGATCTGAAATTTCAGGTACATGAACTTCCATATGTCTAGTTATGATCTGGAAAGTTTGGTGATTTTAGGAGCACATTTGGTATTTTTAATGGTGGTACTTACTGTGTTGTGCAGCAGCTGTCCAACATCCTGTTTTTGGAGTCCATTGTGTCTCAGGACCTCCTGTAACCTAGGGTGCGTATTTAGCTGAGTTAAGACCATATTGTAGTGCATGTATGCATGTACATGTAGTGTATGTAAGATGAGACAAGTATGTGAACATTTGAGTAATGTTTTGGCTATGTAAGTGATGTGGTGCAAAGCTGCCTAAGTGTGAATGATAGGCTGCTTACTTGTAAATTCTGTTTTGGCCACATAAAGTTGCTAGATGAAAGAGAATGTAATTAATATGTGTATTGGACATATATGGGATAGCCTTGGAGGGCTTTCTCCTTGTGAATGAAGTGTTTGCATGGTTTGGAAAAATTGTATGGGCAAAATGGTCCAAAAGTTGCCAGAATTTCGACTCTGGACCTAAAGTTTAATATCTCCCTGTGTAGAATGAATATTGGTATGAAATTTTGACCACACCTAGAGGACATCTAGAGGGTTAACTGGAATTTGGAATTTCTGGATTCAGATCCCTGTAGCCAAAGATATGATGTTGAAAAGTTGGATGAGTTACTGTTCATTTGGTCAGAATTTCGTAACCAACTTAAAAAATCCATAACTTGGTCCATAGGTGGGCTATTGATGTAAAAAAAAATTCCTTGGTTTGCTCTAAGTCTCCACTTCATAATGGAGCAAATAAAACATGGGGTTATGAGGCTAGAATGATACAGTTTATTAGTGGAAGTTACAGGTGCAGTAGCTGGCCACTAGAGCTTAACAAGATTGCCTAATGTGTGGAAGCCAAAACTAAGACTTGTGCTAGTGTTTTCCTTCTTTGCTGCCATGGTGTGCATGAAATGTGAATATGTGTGTGATGGTTAGACCAATATGCATGTATTTACATAGTGCCCAAGAGGGCCACTTGGGTATGCACACTAAGGGTAGTGTTCTGATGGCCTACAAAACATTACCAATCCTGGGAGTCTAAATGCACAGTTTTGGCACTATAACTGGACTACCCCGGAGTGGGTAACACCTAATACCACTAGAGCCGCCATTGGTGATAGAGGCGATGTCTAAGGAAGTAGTGTTGGACATTGCTTTTATAGATTATAGAAATTGTTACATCAGGAAGCAGATGGTCAAAAACACATCGATATTGGATGAATGAGTTTCATTTGATCAGGGTTCAGGTTACTTGTAGTATCATAATATGATGAATAATTTGAATATCATTTCTGGAGGGACCAATGACAAATCTGGAGAAGGATAAAGGTAGTTGTTGCACAAAAAATTGAAAATGATAAATTATAAATAGTTCTTAAAGTTTATTAAAAGTTACATAAGCACCCCAAGATTTCAAAGCTAATAATTTTTCGTGCTTTCCGTTAGATTTTTAATAGATGATGACATATTCGATACCAAACTATAACATTAATAACCAATTTGGGCCCAAACTATGACGTTAATTATGACATTGGAACCACCCAAAACTTTTGTGACCCAATCGGTACTAGCGCATAACTATAGTGAGTTTTTTGGAAATTTTCCCTTTATTTAGCACTCATTTCTCAGTTTTAGTTTCCAATATTCTAATTTCTAGTTACCTTTTCTCTCATTTATACTCTAGTTTTGTACACGATTGAATTAAAAAAAAAAACTCTCTCATTGTCAAACTTTGTTTTGGGTTGATTCGTATACAGTGAGAGGTACACTTGAAGATATAAAGAAGGTTATCTTTATTGAAATACCTAATAAAAATTCAGACCTAATAGCTTACTAGGTTTTTGTTTTCTGAATTTATCCTTAATGGATCATTGGGTAACATCTACTGAACTTAAACTTTTATTTGTTAATATGTTACTATTCTGTGATCTTACTAATCCCACAAACTTTTGGAATCAACATTGGCCAAAAATAGGGATGACATAGCTAGCAAATTCATGTTACAAACATCATCTTAAATCCTCATGAGTGATTCTAATCTACAGAACTACATTCTATATGAAATTGAGGGCCTTATGAACACCTCATAAAATATAATGACTGATTTTTGTCTCCCTTTACCTTAAAAAAATCTTATGTCTGACTTAAGAAATAGAGTTTTGTTGGAAAAGATATGCTATAATAGAGAGGCTATGTTTGGTGAACATGCATTGCCAAGAGCAAAACTAAATGGGGAACAAAAATGCATTTATGAGGTAACCATGAATGCTTTTGAAACAAAAAACAAGAACTCATATTTGTATATGGTCATGGAGGCACATGAAGGACTTTTTTTGTGGAAAACAATCATAAATGCACTTAAAGCATATGACCACATCGTTCTGATTATTGCATCGTCAAGAATTGCATCTTTGTTATTACCTTTAGGGAGAATAGCCCATTCAAGATTTAAATTGCTACTAGACCTCATCCACTAGACCTCATTAATCAATCAATCCACCATATTAAGAAGGGGTTTCAACTATCAAGGCTTCTTTAAGAAACAACTTTAATAGTATGGGATGAAGTACAAATGAACAACCGTCATTGTTTTGAAACACTAGACACAAAATTGTAGGATGTACTTGGCAAACCTTAACAACTCTTTGGTTGCAAGTCAATCATCCTTGGAGGTGATTTTAGACAAATATTACCTATCAATCTCGGAGCAATGAAAGAAGAAATTATATATTCTTCTATTGTTTTCTCACCATTGTAGAACCATTTCATTAAATAAAACATAAAAGATTACTATAGCCACAAGAAAGAGAACAAGAAAGATTTGCCATAGAAGAATTTTCACAATGGTTCTTATTGATAGGTGGGAGTACTGCTAATGGCTTAAAAGACAATGAGCAAACAGATTGTACATGTATAAAAAATCCAGAACAATATTTGATTACAGATGATGAAGATGGACTTCAAAACTTCATAAAGTTTATATATGATTAGAATTCATTAATGAGCCTAAATTCAGAAGATCTATGTGACAAAGCAATAGTCAATTCACTCAACGATTATGTTCTATCTTTTTTACCTTCTGAACCATCAATTTAATACAGTTCACATTCTGCATCATCACTTGCAAACAATCATGAAAAAATTCAAACACTTTATCCGACCATCTCAACAGTCTATATTTCAGTGGATTGTCAAGCCATGAACTTCATTAAAAAAATAAGAGTTCCAATCATTCTAATAAAAAACCTAAACCAAATAGCTGGTGTTTGCAATGGTACATGAATGATAGTAGCATACTTGACTATAAAAATTATAGAGACAAAAATCATAATAGTGAGAAAGATAGGTTACAAAGTTTACATTCCTAGAATCTCATTTAGCTATAAAATTGACAACTTATCTTTTATCTTTAAGAGAAGACAGTTCCTATTACAGCTCCATTATATAATGACTACAGATAAAGGTCAAGGACAATCTTTAAATAAAATTGGCATTTATCTTTCAGAACTAGTATTCACACATGGCCACCTATATGTTGCACTCTCAAATGCAACATTGCCCTATGGGTTAAAAATATCGATAAAGAATTCTGACAGTCAACTTCCAGGATTCACAAAAAATATTGTCTATGCTGATTTTTTGTCTAACATATTTCAAGCCCAGGTATTTCAAAAGCACTATTATTCCTTTTCATTGTATATAACTTATTTTAATAACACCTATACCAAGCATATTTCTCCCTTATATTGAACCATATTTATGACTAACAAACATTTTTACTGACCCTGTTTTCTTATAATTTCCTTGAAGATGGAGCTGAAACAAGTAATAGACCTAATGCCATAAAACAATGATAGCATGATCGAAGTACATGTATGATGCAAATGGACATACTATGAAACAAATGATTTAGTCAATTTTTCATACAACTGCCGCTTAGTTGACAAGCAGGTTACCACTATATAAATCTCTCATTTGTTGCACTTGTTTTATTTTTCTTTCTATATCTACTTTGGTCTCTTCTTACGTATCCATTATATATACATTTACCATACCAAAATATGGTACACTTATATTTTCTATTATTTGATACTATATAAATTTTCCCTCCATGCTAAACACAAAAATAAATCTCATACATAATTGTTCCATCTCTATGAATTCAATTATATAATCCATAATTATTTTACAAAACTATGCAATTTAGGCTTGGATGAAATACTCTAATAAAGAATATTTTAATTAATAAATGTTACTTTTTTTATAATTAGAATAAATATGCAAGTGAGATATAATTCAGATAAGAAAAAATTTGCCAATTAATGAGCAATCATAACTGTGATGGCTCTCCTAGTTACTGTTAAGTTTTAACCAAGTAAGTATTTATTTTTAGTCTATTTAAGTTTTTAAAATTAAGTACCTCAAGATAGCACCTTTTTAAGCAAGAAAGGCAAGCTTAACTAAGTAAGTGAGTTCCTAAGTGTGGTTTGGCACCTCAAAGTCAAAAATGGGCAAAATGGTAATTTTGACCCAAGTAAGAAGCATGACTATAATTTTGATGAAATTAGGGTCATGTAAGAAATTTGGTTTAGTTAAGTCAAGACCATCAGTTATCCTCGCTATTAGAACCGTCTTTGAAGGATTTGGGTAAAATGTTGCACTAAGTGTTTATTTGAGCCATTTAGGTCTTAAGTGGCCTAAGTGTCCAAGAGGCCAAGTGTAAGAGGCTATTGGGCATCCTTTAGAACAAAGGAAAGATGGTTTTGGTTGAGAGTTTGGTGACCAAATTAAAACAAATGAGAATTTAAGGGTCAAGGAGCAAGAGTGGAAGAAGTGTGCCTTAGTGGGGGAGTTACTATATTTTTGGGTAAGTTGACTTCCCATGCCATTTATTTCCTTCCCCAAATTTCGTAGCTTCCTCTCCCCACCAGAATTGCTGCTCCAAAGCTTCGCATTTCTGCAATTTTCCATCGAATTTGAAAGCTCCAAGGTGTTTACAAGAAGCCTCAAGCTCCATTTTGGTGTTCTTGCTTCAATCTAGCTCTTTAATTCTTGTTTTGGACTTGAAACCTTAGGTTAGCTTCTTGGGTTTTCATGGCCTGGCTCTAAGTTGTTTCCATAGCTAGAAATGGTCTTGGTTTGAAGTTATTGGTGCCATATCACGTTGGTTTTAGGACTGGAACTCAAAAGAGCTTGGTTAAGCTAAGGAGGGCTTGTGCTTTGATTCTTGCTTTGTGGCTGAGTTTGAGGTAAGGGTTCAAGTTAATCTAGCTTAAATAATGCATGAAAATGTAGTATTATATGTGGGAATGAAGTAGAAACAAGACCCATATGATTTGAGCTTGGGATGAAAAAGTTTGAGCAGGTTTCGTGCAAGATCGCATGCTATCGCGCAATTGCCAGTGGCGACGTGTCGCCGAGAGATGCCAAAATTGCCCGAGCGTCAATGCCTTTGGCGACGCGTCGCCAACGGCGCCACCAAGGCATTTTTCCCCCAAGCTTCGAGCATCCTAAGAGTGTCTCAAACTCTTAGTTTTCATCCCTAGGCTAATTTAATATGTTCCGTAGCCTCGGTTGGGTCTAGAACTCATTCCTAAGTTGGGAATTATGCATTATTTAGGTGGTAGCTGAGTGGTGTGGTTAAGGAAGAGTAAGTAATGGTGGCTAAGGAAGTTAAAGTGCTTAAGTTCCCAAGTGAGCACTAAGGGGATTAAGTCGGTTTTCAGACTCTTTGTTGGCTGAGTGGAATGTCATAGACCTTTGGTCAATAAAAAGGAAACCTAAGTAGATCCCAACCGAACCATTTGGTTTGGTAAGTGAGCCACTACGAAGCTCTAAGCTAAACTCTAAGGGTTTGGCTAGTTAAACCACATTGGATGGCTACCCTGTACAATAAATTAAGGGTAAAGACGGGTAAGTTTGAGAGGAGGTGACGACCTACTCTAGAACCCGTAGGTGGGACTTATGGGAGGTAAAGTGCCCGGGATACGAGGGCCAGTGTCTCAAGTACCTCCGCCGTTTGGGCTCATGGTAGGCTTAAGGCACCCAGTGTGCAAGAAGTCCCAAGTGTTATGTGAATTTCATATCATACATTCATGCATTGCATATCTTACATGTTGTTATTGCTTGAGTTTGTTTGTTGGTTGACCACTTGTCTGTTTGCTTATTTTCCATGGTTGTATGTTGGTTTGCTACTGTCTTCTTTGCAGGTACTTCAAGAGATCCTTACTGAGTGCATTCATGTACTCACTCCCTTAAGTTTATTGTGCAGGTTCTAACCTGAAGCCTAATAACGAGATGATAGTTGTGGCCTAAGCTTTCTCTTTTGCAGGTATTCTGCCTTGAGAATCCTCGTGATTCTAAGCTTACTTGTGGACTAAGCTATGTACTAATTAAGTTTTATGCCTTTACGGTGTAGAGGCTAAGTGGTGCACGAGGACTAAGGAAGGGCTTGCACTTAGAGCTTTGATAACTCAAAGGTGGGGCTCAAGTAGATGATCTTAGTTAGGTTTTTGTCTTATGTATATAGTACCTTGTGCACTAAGGTGTTGCCTCTATTAGGATACATTGTGATGTAAAACCATCCAATTACTTTTGGGTGCATGCTAATGGTGTTAAGTATGCACAGACTATTACTTGAAGCCGAAGTAACTAGCATTTCCCTGTCTTGGCACGCTTTAAGCTTGTTTTAAATGAAATGCTCGAGCAATGTTTTTAATAAATAGTTTACTTATTCGTTTGCATTGCTAAGACAAAAACACGCATATCCTTTGTAGGGTAGGCTAAGAAACTAGTTGCACGTAAATTGTTTTAATTTATACTGATGAGTAATAGTTAGCCAATAGTAACTAAGTGGGATTCATAGTCCCTAAGGGCCTACAAGCCAAGAAATAATGGGGTATTGGGACCCCGTTCCGTGACAGTTTGGTATCAGAGCGGGTCAATGGTCCTAGTAGAGGCAATAAGTAAACTAAGATTTAAGTGTTCCTTGTGCTAAGTGTGGTTAGCTTATGAGTTGCGCTGGGTGTGCTCTTCTGGCTTTGGTTGCAGGTATTATGGTGAACACTCGGGTAGGTGCTGCTGCTGAGGCTCAGGCTTTTGGTGTGGGAACTAGTGATCCTAATGGGGCAGACATGAAGGAAGTGGTTTCCTTGTTGAGGAGACTCAATGAGTCGATGGACCGGATGTTACATGGTATGGCTATTCTACTTGAGGAGCGTGGTCAACCTCCAAATCGGGGGGAGACCTTGGAAGACCCTAATGGGGTAAGGGCCGACGTGCACCAAGGCCCAACGGTGTACCAAGGTTAGGGGAGAAATCCCCCACCCTAAGGGCAAGTGCAAGGTCAAGAGCAAGTGAATGAGCGTGCTCAAGTGGACTTCAAAGAGGACAGTGAGGAAGAAGATGAGGAGGATATCCATCCACGAAGAAGAAGAAGGAGACCTATTATTCCGGACCATATGGGGCTTGTTTCATTATGTCGAGATATCAACACTCCAAAGTTCAATGGCGTAGGAGATCCCGATACTGCTGAAGGATGGTTGTATCAAATTAACGAAAACTTTAAGAACATGAAGTTGGATGACAAAGCCAAGATGGATTTGGTGCCTTTCTTCTTGGAAGGCAAGGCTTCCTTGTGGTGCTAAGTTGTCATGGAGAGACTTAACTCTTACAATGAAGGTAGACTCGGGCAAAGGCCCAAAGAACTTGATTGGGACGAATTTGAGAAGGAATTTCGGGTTGAATTCAATAATGAGGCGGCCCAAGATCAAAAGACGATTGAATTTGATGAATTGATTCAAGGAAGGTTGATGGTCCATGAGTTTGAAAGGAAGTTTAGTTTTCTTTTCCGGTATGCTCCTCATTTGGCCGGGAAAGATGAACTTAAGGTAAAGAAGTTCATTCGTGGATTTAAGGTGGAATTAAGGAGTTTCTTGACAGTAATTGGAGTTCGAATCTATCATGAGGCCGTTTAGAAGGCATTAGTGTTAAATAGGGAGTTGATGGAGGCAAAACCTAAGGATAAGGCCACTGAGCCAAGGGTCCTGGTGCATTCAAGGTTGGCGGACAAGAGGCCTAACCCGGGAGGAGACCAAGGTTCCTCCAAGAAAGTTAAGAAGGTTGGGAAGGGCCGTTGTCCTAAGTGTCAGAGGTTTCATGGTAACAAACCTTGCACCCTTGGGACCGATCTCTGTAATTACTACCACCAACCTAGACATTGGGCTAAGGAGTGCCCAAGGCTTAGGCAAGACCAAGGTTAGGGAAGATCGGGAGCCTCAGGAGTTGGAAATGCATCTTTCAGAGTCCCTCTGCAACCACGAGTCTTTGCTTTGACGGGCCAGGCACCCAGAGAGCCTACAGCTGTGCAAGGTAACTTTAATGTTCAGGATAGTAATATTAGAATTCTGTTTGATATTGGTGCTACTATTTGTGTCATTTCCTTGAGCATGGTTGTTAAGCTTGAACTACAAAGAACTTTGATGGATGAGATGAAGTTTATTAAGACTGTTGGGAGAAATATTGTTTTCACCAATGAAATGGTTAAGGGGTATCCTTTGGAATTAGGAGGTCATAGGTTTTTGTGTGACCTTTGGGTTTTGACTTCGATCCCTTATGATATCGTTCTTGGAATGGATTGGTTAAGTAGGTATAGGGCCCAGATCGACTGTGCAGGTTGTAAGGTCACCCTTGATGATGCCTCAGGGGTAAGTGTGACTTGCACGGGTGGTTCGGCAAGTAGTGCTAAGAGTTTGCACCTCAAGTTGATGGAGTTCATTCCCATTGCGAGTGAGGAAGTGACTTACTCGCTGAATGGGGTGGTAGTCGAGGAGCAACTCAGGGAAATTCAATTAGCCAATCTATTTCCAGAAGTTTTTCCTGCAGACCTCCCTGGATTACCTTCGAGAAGAGAGATTGAATTCTCCATACACTTACAACCTGGGGTAGGACCAATTTCTATACCCCCATATAAGATGTTAGCACCTGAAATGGATGAACTGAAAAAGCAGTTAGAAGAATTGCTTGAGAAAGGCTTTATAAGGCCAAGTGTTTCCCCGTGGGTGCTCTGGTGTTGTTTGTAAAGAAAAAGGATGGAACTTTACGGTTGTGCATAGATTATAAGAAACTGAATGCAGTAACTGTAAAGAACAAATACCCATTGCCCAGAATTGATGACTTATTTGATAGGTTAAGAGGAGCAAAGGTCTTTTCCAAAATAGACCTAAGGTCTGGATATTTCCAGATAAGAGTGAGGGATGAAGATATCCCAAATACTGCATTCAGGACTAGGTATGGGCATTATGAGTACACGGTTATGCCATTTGGAGTGACTAATGCTCCGGCAGTTTTCATGGATGCCATGAATCGGATTTTTAGGCCCTACCTAGATCAGTTTGTTGAGGTGTTCATTGATGATATATTGGTGTACTCTCAGACTCCCCACGAACATGAGGAACATTTAAAGATAGCTTTGCAAGTGCTTGAGGATAACCAATATTATGCAAAACTATCTAAGTGTCAATTTTGGGCAAGTGAAATTCCTTTCCTTGGACACATCATAAATGCTCAGGGACTAAGTGTAGACCCAGAAAAGGTAAAGGCAGTGGTGGAGTGGAAACGTCCAACAACTGTAACTGAAATTAGAAGTTTCTTGGGTTTGGCGGGCTATTACCGAAGGTTTATTGAAAAATACTCTATGATAGCTTCGTCATTGACTGCCTTTAAAAAAAGGCACAAAAGTTCATTTGGACTTCTAAGTGTGAGGAAAGTTTCCAGGAGCTTAAGAAAAGGTTAATTTCTGCTCCCATCTTAATTCTACCAGATTCGCATGAGACTTTTGTGGTATACACCGATGCATCTAGGACAGGATTAGGATGTCTGTTGATGCAGGATAAGCAAGTGATTGCATATGGGTCTAGGTAGTTAAGGCCTAATGAGTTGAATTACCCAGTGCATGATCTTGAGTTAGTAGCAGTTGTCTTTGCCTTAAAACTCTGGAGACACTACCTTATGGGAAGGTCCTTTAAGATTTTTATGGACCACAAAAGTTTGAAGTATTTATTTACCCAAAAGGACCTTAACATGAGGCAGAGAAGATGGATCGAGTATATCAAGGATTATGATTGCTCGATAGATTATTGTTCTGGTAAGGGCAGCGTGGTTGCTGATGCCTTGAGCCGTAAGTATTTTGGGGTGATTCTCTCCATGGATCAAGTGACATGTACCTCAAAGAATCCCATTGTGGAACAGTTCACAGTTTTATTTAAAATATGGCGAGACTGGGAAATGGCTCAAGTCATTATCCTTGAAATCCAGTCAACGTGGCTGGCAAAGGTTAAGCAAGCTCAAGACAATGACCCAAATTTGGAGAGAGTTTCTGGAGAGGAAAGGCATGATACTATACTGAAGGAATTTCAGTACAAGGATGGGTTACTTTACTATGGTGACCAACTCTATGTGCTAAGTGACTTAAGGCAACAAGTGTTGGAAGAGGCACATACGAGTAAGCTCAATGTTCACCCTGGTGTGAATAAGATGTACCATGACCTTAGGACTCATTTCTGGTGGCCAAGGTTTAAGAAGGACATATATGAATATGTGTCTAAGTGTCTCACCTGTCAAATGGTGAAGGCAGAGCACCAAAAACCATCAGGAATGTTACAAAGTTTGCCCCTCCCAGAAAGGAAGTGGGGATCCATCACCATGGACTTTTGTGTTGGCTTACCAAACACAAGAAGTTACCATGAATCAGTCTGGGTGGTAGTGGATAGGTTGACAAAGTCTGCACACTTTATCCCCATCAAAATTATTTATACCATGGAGAAGTTGGCCCAGTTGTATATTAGAGAGGTGGTGAGACTCCATGGAATCCCCGATCAAATTGTGTCTGATAGAGATCCCTATTTTGTCTCAAGGTTTTGGAATGCCTTTCAAAAGGCTATGGGTTCCGTTGTAAACCTAAGTACTGCTTATCACCCTCAGACCGATAGGCAAACTAAGCAGGTGATCCAAACCTTAGAAGACATGTTACGAAGTTGTGTAATGGATTTTAAAAGGGATTGGGACTAACATCTGCCCTTGATTGAATTTGCTTATAATAATAGCTATTAGGAAGCTATTAAGATGGCGCCCTATGAAGCTTTGTAAGGACGTAAGTGTGTGACGCCTCATTGTTGGCAGATAAGGCTGATGAAGTAATTATTGGTCCAGAAATCATTGCCGTGACCACGACAAAGATTAAGTTAATCCAAGCAAGGATTAAGGCTGCCTCGGACCGGCAAGCCAAGTATGCCAAAGTGCGAAGGAAAGACTTAGAATTTGAGGAAGGAGACAAAGTATTCCTTAAGGTCTCCTCGATGAAAGGTATGGCTAGATTTGGCCAAAGGGGTAAGTTGGCTCCAAGATACATTGGTTCTTTTGAAATCCTTGAAAGGGTGGGAAAAGTAGCTTATCGGTTGGCTTTGCCACCAAGTTTGAACCATGTTCATACTGTATTTCATGTGAGTTCCTTAAGGAAATGCATTGTGAATCCTGGGCAAGTGTTAACCCCACCCATCATTCCATTAAGAGAGGACCTAAGTTATGAAGAACGCCCCATCAAGTTTCTTGACCACCAAGTCCGAAAACTAAGAACAAAACGGATCCCAATGGTCAAGGTACTATGGTCTAACCATGGGGAGGAAGAGGCCACTTGCGAGACCAAGCAGGATATGCTAAGGCAATATCTAAGTGAGTTCACCCGACTAAGTCAGAAATTGGATGACCAAATTTCTGAATGAGGGGAGAATGTAACGGCTCTCCTAGTTATTGTTAAGTTTTAACCAAGTAAGTATTTATTTTTAGTCTATTTAAGTTTTTAAAATTAAGTTCCTTAAGACAGCACCTTGTTAAGCAAGAAAGGCAAGCTTAACTAAGTAAGTGAGTTCCTAAGTGTGGTTTGGCACCTCAAAGTCAAAAAGGGGCAAAATGGTAATTTTGACCCAAGTAAGAAGCATGACTATAATTTTGATGAAATTAGGGTCATGTAAGAAATTTGGCTTAGTTAAGTCAAGACCATTAGTTATCCTAGCTGTTAGAACCGTCTTTGAAGGATTTGGGTAAAATGTTGCACTAAGTGTTTATTTGAGCCATTTAGGTCTTAAGTGGCCTAAGTGTCTAAGAGGCCAAGTGTAAGAGGCTCTTGGGCATCCTTTAGAACAAAGCAAAGATGGTTTTGGTTGAGAGTTTGGTGACCAAATTAAAACAAATGAGAATTTAAGGGTCAAGGAGCAAGAGTGGAAGAAGTGTGCCTTAGTGGGGGAGTTACTATATTTTAGGGTAAGCTGACCTCCCTTGCCATTTGTTTCCTTCCCTAAATTTTGTAGCTTCCTCTCCCCACCAGAATTGCTACTCCAAAGCTTCCCATTTCTGCAATTTTCCATCGAATTTGAAGGCTCCAAGGTGTTTACAAGAAGCCTCAAGCTCCATTTTGGTGTTCTTGCTTCAATCTAGCTCTTTAATGCTTGTTTTGGACTTGAAACCTTAGGTAAGCTTCTTGGGTTTTCATAGGTTGGTTCTAAGTTATTTCCATAGCTAAAAATGGTCTTGGTTTGAAGTTATTGGTGCAATATCACGTTAGTTTTAGGATTGGAACTCAAGAGAGCTTGATTGAGCTAAGGAGGGCTTGTGCTTTGATTCTTGCTTTGTGGCTGAGTTTGAGGTAAGGGTTCAAGTTAATCTAGCTTAAATAATGCATGGAAATGTAGTATTATGTGTGGGAATGAAGTAGAAACAAGACCAATATGATTTGAGCTTGAGATGAGAAAGTTTGAGCAGGTTTCGTGCAAGATCGCATGCTGTCGCGCAATGCTGGAAAGGCATTGGCAACGCATCGCCGGTGGCGACGCCATTTGGCGACGCGTCGCCGAGAGATGTTTGAGCAGGTTTCGTGCAAGATCGCATGCTGTCGCGCAATGCTGGAAAGGCATTGGCAACGCATCGCCGGTGGCGACGCCATTTGGCGACGCGTCGCCGAGAGATGCCAAAATTGCCCTAGCGTCAATGCCTTTGGCGATGCGTCACCAACGACGCTGCCAAGGCATTTTTCCCCAAAGCTCTAGGCATCCTAAGAGTGTCTCAAACTCTCGGTTTTCATCCTTAGGCTAATTTAAGATGTTCCATAGCCTCGGTTGGGTCTAGAACTCATTCCTAAGTTGGGAATTATGCATTATTTAGGTGGTAGCTAAGTGGTGTGGTTAAGGAAGAGTAAGTAATGGTGGCTAAGGAAGTTAAAGTGCTTAAGTTCCCAAGTGAGCACTAAAGGGATTAAGTCGGTTTTCAAACTTTTTGTTGGCTGAGTGGAATGTCATAGACCTTTGGTCAATAAAAAGGAAACCTAAGTAGATCCCAACCGAACCATTTGGTTTGGTAAGTGAGCCACTACGGAGCTTTAAGCTAAACTCTAAGGGTTTAGCTAGTTAAACCACATTGGATGGCTACCTTATACAATAAATTAAGGGTAGAGACGGGTAAGTTTGAGAGGAGGTGATGACCTACTCTAGAACCCGTAGGTGGGACTTATGGGAGCTAAAGTATCCGGGATATGAGGGCCAGTGTCTCAAGTACCTCCGTCGTTTGAGCTAACGGCAGGCTTAAGGCACCTAGTGTGCAGGAAGTCCCAAGTGTTATGTGAATTTCATATCATACATTCATGCATTGCATATCTTACATGTTGTTATTGCTTGAGTTTGTTTGTTGGTTGACCACTTGTCTATTTGCTTGTTTGTCATGGTTACAAGCTGGTTTGCTGCTATCTTCTTTGCAGGTACTTCAAGGGATCCTTACTGAGTGCATTCATGTACTCACTCCCTTAAGTTTATTGTGCAGGTTTTAACTTCGGGCCTAATAACTAGATGATAGCTGTGGCCTAAGCTTTCTCTTTTGTAGGTATTCTTCCTTGAGAATCCTCGTGATTCTAAGTTTACTTGTGGACTAAGCTATGTACTAATTAAGTTTTATGCCTTTACGGTGTAAAGGCTAAGTGGTGCACAAGGACTAAGGAAGGGCTTGCACTTGGAGCTTTGATAGCTCAAAGGTGGGGCTCAAGTAGATGATCTTAGTTAGGTTTTTGTCTTATGTATATAGTACCTTGTGTACTAAGGTGTTGCCTCTATTAGGATACATTGTGATGTAAAACCATCCAGTTGCTTTTGGGTGCATGCTAGTGGTGTTAGTATGCACAGACTATTACTTGAAGCCGAAGTAACTAGCATTTCCCTGTCTTGGCACGCTTTAAGCTTGTTTTAAATGAAATACTCGAGCAATGTTTTTAATAAGTAGTTTACTTATTCATTTGCATTGCCAGGACATAAGCAAGCATATCTTTTGCAGGGTAGGCTAAGAAACTAGTTGGACGTAAACTGTTTTAATTTATATTGATGAGTAATAGTTAGCCAATAGTAACTAAGTGGGATTCATAGTCCCTAAGGGCCTACAAGCCAAGAAATAATGGGGTATTGGGACCCCGTTCCGTGACAATAACCATGTGTCTGAGTACTACCACCATCAAGCATTATTGAAATGATTCTAGAAGACGTAAGGTTTGATTAACAACAGGACAAAGAGACAAACCTGGAGCAAGACCTCCTGGCATGAGTTATGAATCCTGTAAGCAGTCGCTTAGCAACGTAACAAAGAGAAAATAATGATCCTATGCAAGAGATAAAGCCCCAAAGATGGGACAGAGCTTGGCCTTAAAAGGCTGATTTACACTGGTGAAAGAGAATTCTCTAGCAGATCTGATGAAAGACATTGGTTCCCATCTATACCCAAGTTGTAGCACCCAGACAATGTTCGAAGCCATGCTCCATCAATAATAAAAATATCTTGATGGCTAGAGGTGCATAGGTTTGGGATGTTGCCCTATGAATGGCATATAGTAGAAAGAGGGTTGTACAAATCAAGAGACCATTTTTGGAGAAAATCACCAGACAAAGAGATTTGAGCAAGTAAATCATCCATTCTAAAAACCAAAGATGGAACATGAAAAGTTGCATTACAGAAAACACATTTGTCATGTCTAATCTAGATAATCCAACGTGTAAAGAATAGAAAGTGGAACCCATCAGGTGAGAATTGCTATTTATGACTCAAGAGATTAGTGAACCAGCCTTCAAAGGATGGAAATAAAGTAATTGAAGGCAGGGAACAAAAGTTGCCCCATAAATCATGTGAGCCAGTAGGGCAGTCCCAAAATAAGTAGAACATTGTTTATGATTAAGCTTGACAACAGAAGCACATCGGGTTGACTATAACACCACGGTTGGCAAGGTTAGCGGCCATCGGTAAAGCTCTTGATAATACTTCCGTAAAAAGACCTTAAACTTCTAAGGGATATCAGACGCCTATAATAATTTGACAACAGCAAGGAAGTTCGGGTGTGGAAAACATTGTAGAGAAGTACCTGTGGGGTTAAGGAGAGCCGCTGACTTCTTTCAGAGTTCAAGGGTAAAGCCATGTTCGACTATCAAAAAACCAAACAAATTACTGAGCTAGACAATAGAGTTCTGAGCGTCCCTATCTTCAGTGAAATTAAGGTTAAAAATCAATTGGGCAATCTGAGAGGGGAATAAGTATTGGAGAAGTGGAATTTTCTAGCCCGATTGATGAAGATCAAACAAGTCTGCAACATGAAGATTAGGATCCTTAGTTACATTACGCATTAGCAAGTCCAAATCAGTTACGGAGATCCCTAGAATCCTTGTTTTAGTGGTGTGCCAAAACTAATCATAAGATGATTGTATTTTACATACTGAGTCAAGATATTTTATTAAGGCATTATTCTAATAATTGTGTTTATTTTTTATTTCTGCTTAACATATAAACATAATTATAACCCTAGAATAATAGTATTCTTAAATGTCCTTAGTCGAGTATTATTTTGGAATGGTTACAATAATACATAAAGACTATCATATGTGGAAACTAATATGAGATATGTAGTATAGATATGGGCACAAGTTGGAGAACATGTGTATTGGATTGACCCACTATGAAACGCTACATGGATTGTTATATGAGTGTTATGAGTGATTCTTATAGTGATCATGGTATATGTAATCCTCCGAACTGAGGTCATCAAAGTTCTCTACATATAAGTCATATACTTTTACACTTTTCCTTTTTGCTCGTAAATGAGTGAACATGAAGGTAGTCATTGGGTATATAAACATATCATGTGGAGGGATTTGTGTGATCAAGATGAGATTTTGTCCCTCCTATATAATGAAAGTGATATTTTTACGCCCATTGATTGAGTGAGATTGAGAAAATGCATGACCATGCTTGGATGAGTTAATATGGGATACCAATGTAATCAGTTTAAGCCAGTCTACTCGGGACACCAATGAGTTGATATGGGATACCAATACGAGGATGACACGTTCCATGTCTTGTGCTTGGTTTTGATATTTTGGACAAATGAATGATGACATATACGAATAATGATTATAAAGGTTTAGCTGAATCACGAATTATCTTGTCATTTGGGTAGCAATGATATGTTACCAGACACCACTCATTGTTTATAATTATAAATGTGATTTATGATCATTACCAATGTGATAAGAGCTTATAAGGTCACAAACTTAGAGCCAATTAGATTATTTGAGTACATTGACTAAATTGTTTGGTTTTGGTTCATGATAATTTTGGATTAAATATTGGCCCAAAAGTTAAGCCATTGTGGAGCCCAAAAATAGGCCTAATTGAATTAGAGTTATGAAACCTATTTAGCTTGAGAGTTTTGCATCACTATATATATGTTATGAGTAAATTATGTAAATGGTCCCTAACCTTTAGTCATTATTTCATTTTTGTCCTTAACCTATTAAATGTTCTTTTTTGGTCCTAAACCTACTAAAATTATTTCATTTTGGTCCCTCACTAGATAAAATTCATCAACTCAGAATAATTATCTGACAGAAATTTTTAAAATTCTAATTTAAATATTCGGTAATTATCTTTCAGTAAATTTAAATAGTTTAATATTTTTTTACAGTAAATAAATAATTTAAATTAGTATTTTTTTCTTTCTGAATGAAATAAGTTCAATTTACAGAGAGAATAAAAGGTGATTTAAATTTTTCATTAATTATAAAAAAATTATTATACAGATTAAATTTATTGTAAAACTGGATAATTTAAATTATGATCTAAAAAAATTGTTATCAAATAAATACTTCGAGTTAACAAATTTCATCAAATTAGGACCAAAATGAAATGTTTTTAATAGATTTAGGACTAAAATGAAACGTTTTAATAGGTTCAGGACTAAAACAGAACATTCAATAGGTTAAGGACTAAAAGAAAACAATGACTAAAGGTTAGGGACCATTCATGAAATTTACTCATTATGTTATATGATGTTATTTTTGGGTGAGCCTTTTGGGGACAAAATCAAAAAGGTTTTTGAAATTTTTAGTCACATTCCCCTATTGTTTTCCTTGGAGAATGCAAGCTAGCATTATGAGCATAAAAGGAGCGCTCTTGCTAGAAGCTAGAAGAGACATGGTGATCCAAGTGGTTCGTGTGGATACTATAGAGAGTTTGAACATATCAACTGTTCAAGTTTTATGATTCGGCTCAACAGTTGGGTCAAAAATCTTAACTTACTAAATATGACAAATTTCAAACACCTAATTTATCTAATTTCACCTGGATCCTAGAGGGTTTTGGTTAATTTAGCTGCATTATTTGGCTCCCAAAACCTAACACATGTGTCCTCCCACAATCTAATTATTGAACCATTACCTACTGACCATCAGATATGGTCTTAAAGAAGGGCCCGATCATTGACTAGAGCCTTAGCAGAACAAATTGAAGGAAAGCAGCCATATTTAGGTGAGAGGACCTGATAAAATAAAGTCTTACTGCTACCTATGAAGATACACAAAAAAAATTTTGCAAGCAAAATCTGGTTGAATAGCCTTAGATCCTTGATTCCAAGACCTTCAAGCCCTTTTGAAAGATGTAATAACCCTTGATGCCATATATGGATATTATTTTTTTCTTTAGAACCCTACCACTAGCATCAGACAAATTGTGCTAACAACTTATCTGCCAAGGTCACAAGAACTTTCAACAAAGATATCACATAGATGAGAATAGAAGATAAGGTCAACTGGATAAGAATACGTGTGTGTTGCCCATACATGGAAACAAAAAGTTATGTTTCATCCAACAATGCTCAAATCTAGGAAGGCAATAAAGTTTAAATAGATAGAAGAAACTGGCTTCCCAAAGAATAAATTCTTCTTTGTTAATTATATGTACCTCAATACTATGGTTGGAAAAGATGAATATTTAATATGTAATTCTAAATCTCTATTTACTCAAAATGAATAAAATCATAATAACTCTATTAATTACTCTTTTTACAGACTTTGTTGGTGAATTAATAAAAGTTACAGACCTAGCTGATAGAAAACCAAGCTTTGATCCAAAAAGAAAGTAGATAACACTGCACATTTGGAGCATAAAGTGCCTAACCTTCTAAATTAATTTTTTCATTACACACACACACACACACACAAATTATTGTCTTTTTTTTTTCTCCAGTGGATACTGACTTCAATGTAGCCTTTGGCATACCTATGCGATATCTTTTTACAAATAGGCATATGAGAAAATGCCAATGTAACACCCCTAATTTTATAAATCTTAATTTTAAAAAATATCTTAAATTCCCATAGTTATTAAGCAATTAATTAAAATAATTCAAAAAATATGAGGTAAAACAGTTTCTTTGAATCTATTTTGAAAATAATAAGAGTACTAAATAAAATTAGAGTAATTAAGTGGCAATCCTAGGAAAAACTAACATACGAATAATGTGTCAATTTAAACAAACCATATGTTTCTTTTAAAAATGAACAACACAAAATAGAAACCTAATCCTAGGTAGTTTTATTTTCGATGGGCTATAGTGCACCCTTACCCGGTCTGCTCCACATCCTGAACCTCATCATATGATTCATTGTACTTTGTCTTTTCATAGTACTCACCTAACAAAACATGTTAGAAGAAGGGGTGAGCACAACTTGCTCAATAAGGGGGAAGTATCAGACCCATCACGTGGTCCTAATATTCCTTCCACAAACAACAAACAAATAGTAAACTTCAAGTTATCGAAATTTAACCAAAGAACAATTTGATACACGTCATAGCATTAACAGTAAAGTCCTTCTAGCATGCTTGAACTAATATGTATATGCATAATTCTTTTTTACCGATTAGATCATATCTTGTTGATCAATCATCTAATCAAATACGTGAATGCCGTTGGACGAACCTAGGGTGGTGAGTGTGTACATCACCCATTCTCGGGATAACTTTTAGGCAATGCCACTATGGATGCCACCAAGTCAAAGTATCTTGGGATACCTACGCCGAGGTAAAGCCTCTCGTGATACCAGCCATAAGCATGGTCCTCTGCCAACTATGGTCCGACAGCGCACAAATCATATCTTCATACTCCATATCAATATCGGGTCATGACAAGGGACGGTCCGCTGCTACCCTAACATGTCTCTCGGGTTTGAATCGTCCGTTTCGAACCTCTCTTCTAAATTTATGGCTTGTCAGGTCATGCAGATATGGTCTGTTGCTAACATTGCAAGCCTCATGTTTTATCTTACTTCTCAAATCTTTTACTTAATGCAGTATTATGTATGACAAACATTAATCATATGCAACAGCCAATTGATGTATGGCCAAAGCTCTTTTTATTTTATCCTTTTTTAGTAGAGTGCCATGATTATGGCACATCCTATTTCTTTTATCTTGTTATCTTAGCTTAGTGTTACATGATGATATGACAATCAATGATATCCTTTTAAGTATGTTTATGATAAATGTTCATCTCTTCTCTTGTCAATTCTTTCTAGGTTTGTCATTTAGCATTTATGCTCATAATTCTTTATCTACCGCCTTATAGAAATTTATTGCGACCCTAACATGCCATTAACGATTACTTTCAATCTTATCATATTGCTAGTGAGCTTGTCGACCCTAAACATCGTACTAGCAGTGTTTGTCTTATCAACCATAAACATGGTACTAACGGGTTTATTGAAGCGGTCGTAACATGTTTCTAACATAATTCTAGTTACAAATGGTCCTAGTGTGATACTAGTGCCAAACATACATAATATATCATATCATTACAACCACGCAACCAACCAACCAAAATTACATCTCAATGGAAAAGAACTAAAATAAAAAAAATAAAATAAAATTCTAGAAAATGAAATAATTACCCTACCCATGTTGCCCATAGATTTAAATATTTTCATTAGCCCAATTGTTTACTTATAATTTATTATTTGAATTGATGTTTATTTTGGGCCTAAGAAGGCCCACGAGAATCAACTCCCTCTTCCTCTTTACTTAGTATGAAACATTCCGATGAAAAGGGCAATTTCTTAGAACCAGTCCTACAAAAGGTTAGGGAATAGAAAATTAGAAAAACACTTAAATTTGGAAACTCCTAAATGATACTTGGAAGGTTCACATCCTTGATATCTAGGCCAAAATTTTACCTAGTGAACAAAAAGTGCGTAAAGGTGTCTCCGGTGGCCTCGTGCCTATTCAGGATCATGTCGGGAGCCTTTTTAATATTGATCCTAAAATTACAGCATCCCATACATTGAGTTATAAGCTCATTTAGTAGCTGTAAAAACTGAATTTGGAATGATAAAATTTGATTTTGATTATTGATGTGCTTTAAGGATCTCTAGGGCGTCAGGAGTCCAAAAAAGCACTAAACCTTCAAGTTAGGATTTTCTAACCTTTTGTAACAACATGGACAGCAAGGAAAAGAGACTTATTAGGGCTGTAAGATTTGAAATTGGCACCCAAAAGAATTTTAAAAAGGCTACGGTGGCTTACCGGGGCTTAGGAACAAGTATGGACCTGATCGTATCGGAAATGAGTGCACAAATTAGAATTTTGAACAATAAAAATGTAGCAACAAAATATGGAACAAAAATACAGTATTTAGGTGCTGGAAAAAAAATTAAAAGAGTGATATAGAGGGATTTAGACTTACACAAAATGAATTTGGAATCATCGGTGTGTGTATGATCATTTTTATGTCTCAATGGGGTTTCTTTTCGATCTGATGAACCTAGGTAAAAATATGGAATTAATTTAATGTTCCTATACTTTGGAATAGCTAAGAATCAAAGCATGAAAGGCTAGACTTACATGGTTTGATGGTGGAATAAGCGAAGACAAGCAATCGGCGCAAAGAGAACCAAAGGAGTGTGGATGACCTTCTTCCCGAAATCTAATTTTTGTTTTGTTGTATTAGTGAGTTGTTGAAGAAGAAGAGAACAAGAGGTGGCAACGATTGTAGGTTTTAATTTAGAGCTAAGTTGGGTTTTTGACCTAGGAGGTATACGGGAAGAAACGAAAAAAAAATTAATAAATTAAAAGAAAGAGTTGTAGTTATATTAGGACAGTAGGAATTAACTTTAAAAATTCTAAATTTTAGGGGCTGTATATGCGGCTATGGAGTTTTCTAAAATAGAAATTAGGGTTATGTGAGAAAATATCTCATGCAATAAAAGCACGAACCCAGTTTAAACCATGCACGCACGTAGGCCAAATTTTTTGACATCCAAGCAAACGAATTCAAAATTGAGTGAGATAAATTTCTTTTGACTCATTTTTGTGAGAAGAATCTAATGCTGCTCCCAGATTTTTTTCATTCGATGCTCGATTGGAAAAGGACAAAAAAACCCTTAATCTAAAGAAAATGACTTTGAGCTTCCGGCTTCGAATTTGACTAAACAACCACTAAAGAAATTATCTAAGGATCAAAGATTCTTAATTTTATATTGATTTTCTAAATTGAGAGCTAAAATTATAAAAATACCCTTGAAGGCAAAATGTTAATTTTTGTGTTTAGGGTAATTTGGTAATTTTTTTTCCTTAATTTCTAAGGTTATTATAACCAAGGCCTATGATCATAGCTGTAACATCAACTACAGTTCATAAACACAAAGGTACATCAATGTTGAAAAAATATCATGCATTTTGAATAACTTTTTGTTGTAAAAAATATTTGATTGACCGCCCTAAATTACAGGTAATCCATAACTCAGAAGCATTGCTGCAACATATTGTTATCTAAATCCATAGATTCCAAATATGAATCATTACAATGCAAGGTACATACCCTTTCCACAATTTATGTCTATTCAAGAAAAGAAGATTTGGGAATACACTTTGTGGAGCACCTTGGCATGTTATTCATTCTTGTTAAAGAAACACAAATTTGTGCACTTTATTTTATAAAAGTTTAGATGACAATACTAGGATAAATTGGGTGTTATTTTTTAAAAAAAAAATTCAACATTTTTGAAATAACCTAAAAAATCATTTTTTTTCCAAACAATTTGTTAACTATCACCACTTCAATTCATGAAATGATGGTTTTTTTTTCTTTCTTGTGCATTAAGAATGTGCCAACCAATGAATGTAGCCTAATACACATTTTCATAACTATTGTGTTGCAATTGATCATTTTTTTCCCTTAAGAAATGATAATTACATTTCTACTATGCCTTTTTTTTTTAATTCAATCAATAGCTATGACACATTATATCCTCTAGATTTGCCATCTTTGGATTTAAAATAAAAAAATAAGTTTATTGAAAGTGATTCTATTTACTCCTTTTTGTTGACTTTTTTTTAATTCACTCTCTGTTTTTTTTTCTTTTTGTGTGTAGACTTATATTTTCTTCACTGCTCTGCTCTTTTCTCATTTCATTGAGTACACACAATAATTCAATTCAAAGCTTTTGAAAATCATGCCCATTCTATGTTTTTATTTTCTACATTCATTTTCTTTTTAGTATATTAATACAATAACTATTTCCTATTTAATTTCATATTCATTTTCCATGTATTATCATTCTTTCTGTTATTTACATTGTTAAGCTACTCATTCATCATTTGATTTGTACTGCAAATGCAAGTCTCAAAATGAACCTCAGCCACACATAAAGCTCAAAATACAATTTCAAAGACAAACTCCAAGAATGGACGAGAAATTGGATTACTATTGTTGTCTTCCTCACACTAAATACTAGAGAATTCAAGGTACTATACATAAACAACTATGCTAGCCATCTAAATACATCTCCTATATTCTTTCAATTATTAAACACACTATCTTTTAGGGAACAGAATTCACATGCAAAGCAAACTTGACAAAAATCACAACACCAAACAAAACGCATTATAGAGCATGCAAAAAGTGCAACAAAGAACTTTCTCAATGATGAGACAAGCTTACTTGTCCTGATCTTGGAAAACCAACGAGTGACCCAAAGTTCAGGTTTGTACAATTCAACACCTATATCCATCAATCAGTATAACATTATCACATACTCAATACTCAACAACTTTTTTTCCAGATATTACTTTCATTGCGAAATCACACTCAATAGCAACTACAGTTGTTACATTCTTCAAAAAAGGTGGCCACTCTTTGCTCCAAATGAGTTGCCAAGAAATGGATACGATCAGAGGCTTTGATGACCTAAAAGATCTGCCACACTCTCTCATAAGCCTCATAAATCAAACAAAAATATTTCAGCTATCCATAAGTCCTAAAAGTGCTCCAATAAGACACGACATTATTGCAAAAAGAGTCATACATAATGATGAAAATGACAACTTTTTAGAATAAGAAATGTCACACACACCAAAGAACAAAGTTCCAACATTAGTACATACAAAACCAAGAGCACTAATTGCCCCACAACCAATGACAATTCAATTTGGTAAAGGACTACCAACTAAACATGATCAGGACACATAGCACTCCACAACCTAGCTACAAAAATGTTTGTTCTAGATAGAATGTAACATTTTCCTTAAACAACTTAACACAATATCTAACACAAATCCCATCCAACCCACATAATATTAAATGACTAAAACTAATATATTTAAACAATTACATGTTTTTTTTATTTCTTTCTACTTAATTTTTTCTTGGTCAATAGAAACTCACTACAATCATTTGTTTCTAGGTCCACTAATTCAAAAAACTAATGCTCAACCAAAACAACAACCAAATAAGCTGTTGGCCCAAGTGCAACCAAGAAGGAGGTGAATTGGTTGTATTAAAAACTTTAGCAAAATCAAAATTTACAACTAAATTTACTTAACCACAAATCAAGAACAAACTAAGCAAGTATAAGGAAAATATAAAGTAAAATATAAAGAAAAACAAGGAAAGAGTATACCGGGATTTATAGAGGTTCAACTCCACCAACCGGAGTCTACGTCCTCTCCTCAAACTTGCCCACTTGAGATTTCCTCCACTATCTCTTGATCAATATTACAATGGTATTTTCTTCAAGGTTCACACCCAACCAATCTCTAGTTTTCTCCAAGGCCCACTAGAAACCACTCTCTAGTTTTCTTCAAGGCTCACTAGAAACCACTCTACACTCAAGAGATTCTAAGACTTTGAATGTTTACAAACTCACAAGCTCACACAATAGCACTCAAGCTACATATACAAGTGAAAGCACAAAACTTGGCTCTTTTCTCAAATGATGAACACTTTGATGAGTATTTGATGATGAATCTTCGATCTTATTGCCAAGTTAGTTCCCAAAGTGTTTCTCTATGTTTTTATAGTCATTTGGGGGCCAAAAAGACGTTGGAAACCTACTAGAGTTGTCTGAAAAAGTTTTACAAATTCTGGTAACTGTTGCTCTGTTTTTTTGTGCAAAAGAGGAAAAGTTCCAGACTTCGCATTAAGTTTCGAGTTTAACGGGTTAAACTCGATTTCGTCCTCCAACGGTAAAAAACGGCTAGAGACAGGTCATAAAAAGTTCTGCCATAGTGTCCAGGTGGCGTCTTCTGATTCGTCCGCGTCACATTTCAAATCTTGGCTCAAATTGCGCTAGTCGAAGGATTTTGGGGGAAACTTTCAGACTTCCAAATAACAGGTTAAACTCGAAGTTTAACATGTTACCTGATACTCAAAATATAGACAGCACTTCTAGACTTTGAATTAAACTATTTTAATGCATTAAAGTATAAACTTGGGAGTAGGTTAGAAACACTTGTCATTTGTGAAACAAACTTGATTCAAACATTAATATATTTTGATGACCTACCAAATTTTCTTTAAAAACAAGTTTCATCATCAAACTTAAAACATATTTTTTGAAATAACACTTGAAATACTTGAAATTTAAGCACAACTTTAACAAAACTATTTTGATCCAATAAAATAAGATTAAGCACACTAAAACAATTCACTTGTCATCATCAAAATTAAATACTTGCTTGGAACAAATCCAACAGAAGCAAAAGTAACCAAAGAGAACTAAATAACTGCATTTGTTGTAAGTATAAGACCTTGTTAAGGTACATTCGGTTTGAGTTTTGTATGGCAACAGTGATCAAAACATAAACAAGGTTACGGTTGCAGAAGTTGGATTAGGTGTGGACTAGATTATCAGTTATGTTAGGCTAGGAATGGTAAATTTTCAGGTGGGCTAGAGAATGGGTCTCCAATTGAGTTGATTGGGTAAAAAAGATTAGAGAAAAAAGAGTTTGATTTTTTTAGGATAGTGGGTAATAATAATAAGATTGATTCAAGGTAGTGGAAACAAAAAATAGGGATGATTCTTACTCAATATTTCTTGGAGTTCCACTAATTCTCGAGGCTATGGATAAGCGGTGGGGACAAGATTAGGGGAGTTTTGAGTGGCCATAAAAAAATTTGACATTGAAAGATAATGGGCCTTCAATTTGTGTTAAAGAGAATTATGGAGGTGTGGGTTCTTGTGCTAATAATCTAAAAAGAAAGATTTAAATCTCATTGAAAAGTCCTTTAAAGATTGTGTTAGACTAGCATTAGATATATTAGAGAATATCGACAAAGCTAAATGATTGATGAAGGGCCAAAATAAGGTAAGATTGTGACCAAAAGGATTGGCAATGAAATGTGAATTGAAAAGATTGAAATGTGGGATTAAAGACTAATTTCTAGTTTCCTTCTTTTTTTTTTGGGTCCTAGTGGTTGCGACCATTGGTGTTCATTATTCATGCTTGTATTTCTTGATATTGGTAAGAAATGTTTAGGTTTTTGCAAGTTATGGAGATTTAAAAAGGGACTTCGAGTTTATACAATTTGGGGGCACGTCATACTAGTATGTTTTATGAGGTGTTTTTTAGGACGAATTGTTCCAGTATCTTTTTAGAACTGAGAGTTGTAATTTTTATCTATTATTAATAATATTTATTTTTACCGTAGAAAAAAAGTATCAAACATTTTCTTTTTTCATCATTCTCACATTGCCATTACCTATCCTAATTATATTTTATTTCACACACTAGGTAACAAAAACCAACTTTTGAAGCAAATTGCAGCTGCTTTTGTTAATGTGTTGTAGCAATAGCTACTAGAACCAGCTTTTGAGTCAAATTGTAGTTCACACTCTTATCTTTGTTTATCTTCATTTTGTTATCAGCCATGGTTGAGCTGTTATTGCAAATGTGTTGTAACAACAAATGTTTGAACCAACTTTTGAAACAACTTGCAACTTAACCGTCAACTTTGTCTAACTGAGCTGCTCTTGTAACAATGCTAGACTATGCATATGATGTGTAAATATTAAACTTCTCAACTAGAAGACAATATAATATTTATGTTTAGCTCTTGCCAGTGGCATAAAGAGGGGGTGCGAGGAGGTGCGGCAACACCCTTACAATTTTAAAAAAAATTATAGGATGTATTGGTAAAAATATATTTACAAAAAAGCTACTAATGTGATCAAATTAGTTTATTTTGTTTCTCATGTTTATCTAGAATTTTTTTTTTCATTCCCAATAATGTTGGAGTAATTTACTTGTAACATTAATAAGTAAAGGTTGATTCCACCAATTTTTATATATAAAAAAATATCCTCAAATGAATTTTTTGGAATATGCATAAAAATACCCTCAATTAATAGATTAGTTTAACTACTCAGATGTCCAATTCATTTCTTGATTAATAGAAAAATGTATAAGATAAATCTTTTGCACCACATTCTATATTTTTCACTTATATTTTTAAAGAACTTGCATGTCATAGTTTATTATCATATTGTTATGAAATTAATACTCTACTATCTATTATTTTTCTAATTAGCAAAAAAAAATTTTTGTGGGTTATAATTATTTTTCTATAGAGCAAACATTATAAAAAGTATATACTAAAAATTTAATATTATTCTAATAATATAAAATTATCGCATACTATTACTAGGTAAATTGCGTGAGAAGTCAATAACCTTGATTTCTTATTGTAAATACACCTCAAACTTATTTTTATGCACTTGATGATTTCCAATTTCTGTTGAGAATTGTAGACTGACTCTTTTTTGTTATATTTCACTAGATTTTTAAAAAAATTTGTCACCATCATACATTCTACCAATTTCTTTACAAATTTAACTAATATAAAATTATCACATATTATTATTAGGTAAATTGCGTGAGAATTCCAGAACCTTGATTTCTTATTGTAAATCTACCTCAAACTTATTTTCATGCGTTTGATGATTTCCAACTTCCGCTAAGAATTGTAGATTTACTTTTTTTTTTTTTTTTATCTTTTAGTAAATTTTTAAAAAATTTCATAACCATCATATATTTTGCTAATTTCTTTACAAATTTAATTATTAGTTTTTTCTACATAAATAAAACCTTTATATGATAAAGTTATATATATGTGGTGAAAATTTTATTAAAATTCTCATCAAACCTAGTCATCAAAGATAACAAAAAACTTAATAAAAGTTGAAAATGGCAAAAGCTATCAAGCAATGAACGAAAAAAATAAGGACTATTTCACTTCCACAATCCCAAATTTCTACCTATGCCATTGGCTCCAGCATTACACTACCTACAAGTCGCAGCAATGTGCGGCATACCATTTTGTTCATAAGTAATGCGTACAGATGGCGGCAGCATGGGGACTAAATTCGTTCGCCTCAAATTTTTTTTTTTCAATTTGAAATTGTCATTATTTCCCCTTGATTGTTTCAAAATATATGATTTTACCAAAAAAAAAATGAACCAACGAAAAAAAGAGAGAATAGAACAAATACAATAGATTAATGAACCTAAATTATTTAGCCATGAGCATGTACTAAAGAAAAGAGTGGAAAGGAAAGATGACAGATAATCATGAACAGGTTGATATGAACATGTATACATTCAAAAAGCTTAATAAATGAAAATCAATTTATATGCTATTATATACATTGATTTGAAACTTTATCCGGTTACACTTTTACCTATGACTTAATATTTCAAATGAATTTAAATACTATGCATATATAAGCACAATGGACTAAGAGAGTTTGAGATAACAACTGTGGACAACCAAGTATTGTGATAGGAGCTAGAATTGGTAAAGCCTTTTTTGTATGAAAGAATATATATTGATAAGTCTACTCTAGCAATTATAAAGTTACTATAGTCATTATTGCTTTTCAAATTTATTGTAGGAGAGTAAAATTTAAATTAAATTTCAAAAGTTGATGTAGCACAATTGATCTGAGTTAATCATATATTTCATTTGGCGAGTAACTAGAATGAAATATTTTTAATATATTTAATACAAAAATTGAAAAGTCAATAGGATAGGTATTTAAACAGTATGACACTTAAATGTTTAGGGATTATCCAATAAATTTACTCATTTAGTATATTTATTAGAGGCAAGCCCGCGCCTTATCGCAAAGTATGCATTAATTTACTCAAATGAAATAAGACTTTTCATAATTAATTTACTTTTCAGACTTATGAGTTTATCAATTTCAAAGGAACACGACCAATGGGTAAACTATAAGATATGATTGATTTTAATATACATAAAAGATATATAGATATATGAGCAAAGGTTACATAAAGTCTGCACTTCATTACGGTTGATCAATAATGATAACAATTTTACATACCAAATACATCTATATTCTATAGTGAGAAAAGTATTTAAAAAATTAGGAATTCAAACTTAAGTCATGACCAATTTACAGATTTTGGAAAACTTGAAACATTTCAATGTTACCGATAACTAATTCGTTTTGTAACTAATCTATAGTTTGGGGTTCAAAAATATAAAAAACAAAATTTTATAATATCTTTTGGGTTTATTAGGGTAGAGTAATAAAAATACTAGATTTTAAAATTTGGGGATCAAAAGATATTATTATACATAAATAGGGTATCTATTATGTGGTATTACCCTTTTTTACATTGGACATATTTTGGGACAACAAAAAAATTCAAATAGGCCTAACCCAAATAAAAAAAAAATTACTACAGTAGACGTGCTACTACAAGAAACAATTTCCGGAAAAAAAAACCCAAATGCAAAAAAATAAAAATAAAAGGTAAAAAAACTCAATTACAAAAAAGAAAAGAACTGCAAAAAAAAAAATGATACTTTAGCAGAGATGTTACTGTTATTAGTGCCACATCAAGCCTTAGCTCCTACGAATAAAAAATTTCTACTCATTGCAGTACTGTTAAAACAATAAAACTAAAATTTTTGAACATTTTTAATATCTATTGCGACATAGTTAGAAAAGTATATGATTTCAATGTTTGAGGACCAAATGATATATCATATACAATAGAGGGTATTACTCATTTTTTTTTGTTTCTAATGCCTCATTGCCAAAAGCTCAAAACACACACACACACACACACAAACCAATAACACATACAGCCAAAAAGCAGGGGAAAAAATAAAAGTAAAAACAGCAAAAAAAAAAAAGATACTGTAGAAGAACAAGTTACTGTTACTAATGTCGCTTTCAATGCTTAGCGTTTTAGTTATTATAATTACTAGAGTACAACACACACACATATACATTCTAGTATTAATTAGACTATGATGGGATATTAAAAAAGAGCATTTTTAAGAAATGATAACACTCCCTTCATCTTACATTTTCTGCACCATTTGCATTTGATATGCATATTAAGAAAATTTACTGTTTTCCGCATCTTTCCAAATCTGTCTTTCCCTTATTTTCCTTCACAACTCTTCACCAGAGCACCATGCCTTTCGGCGCTCTCCACAACTCCACCTCCAAGAATCAATCTCTGCTTGCCTCGCCCTCACTGTCATTCTCCGCTTTGCCTCAGCTCCGCTGTCCAACTCTTCTCGGCTCGCCTCCACCGTCAACCCAATTGCTGATAACCCAATCGACGGCCCTTGCCTCACCTCGCTGCTTCGTCACATTGTCACACCAATCCGTGACCTTCGTCGCTCGAAATCTACCATTTCTGTTTCAGGATTCAACATCATCATCATCGCCGATGAAAAGATAGTACATATTGCCAGCGATTTGGCAAACGGGCTGAAGGGACAAGAGACCAGAAGCCAAAAGAACAAACGCTCTCGATTTGATCTACTCCTCAGCCACTGTCCGATTGTTCGATATGCCGATCTTGAAGTCTCTTTTCCTCCCTGATTGCTCAATTGCTTGATCGATTGCTCAATTTCCTAATCTAAACATCCCTTTTCCACCCCGATTGCCTATCCCTCATCAATCCAATGGCCGATTGTGATGATTGCTTGGTCGTGACCATGCCGACAGTGGCTAAAAGGGAAATCAGAGTAGTTGAATAGAACAAAATGAGTCAGAGTAAAGTTGAGGAGAAAAGGCATAATTGTAAAGTTATATGGCAAAACTTACTAGAAAAAGAAATGGAGCAAAAAATTTGGGACTTCCCAAAATGGTAAATGGAGCAGAAAACCTGGGACGAAGGTATAAAATTTTTAGGTAATTGATGTTGCAAAAGAAAAGAGAAAATACCTATTGTTGTCCTCCTAACCTTCTCCCTTAGAATCTTCGACCCCAACTTATGCATCAATACAATTATACAATAAAACAATCAAACAATCCGACAATCGGATGATTGACTCTGCATACAATAAGTAGACGATGATGGATGCGATGACGGTGGCAATAGTGGGAGCGGTGGTGGCGCTTGGGTTATGGGCGGTACAGAGGGCAGTTAGCGTCGTAAAGTTGCGATTTGGTGGCAAGGAAGGCAGGGTAATAGAGGACATTGCTCGATTGAATAAGGGAAGGAGAGGAAAAGGGTCAACGAACCCGCTCATCGAAGGAGATCCAAGTCAGGCATGTTTTCCGACGATCGAAGTCGGGCGACGATGCTCTCGTAATCTGCTGCCACTATTGCATCTTTCTCGATCGAAGTTGGATGATGATTTCTCTCGTCTAGTGATTAGATTGGCACATTTGGATTGAATCCAGATGGCTTCGAGCTTAGTCAAGTCATCTGGTGATTGAACAAAGCCGATTGAAGGGAGAAGAAAGTTCAAAATTGGGGAGCCAGAAAAGATTTTTAAACCTAGATTCACTTGTCGGTACTGGAATTGAAGGATCAGCAGACCCTTAGGCTTCAATGGACAATGGACGAGCGAATGCCGATATTGATGAGGTGGTATGGGGGCAGGAATGGCAGCGGCGAGGGCGGAGGCAGAGGCAGAGGAGGGGAGGGATGGAGAGAGGCAAACTTAGCTTTGTTAGATGTAGAAGTTGGTGGGGCAAAATTTTTAGGAAAGAAAACTAGGAGGGCTGCAATATGTATTTTTTTTAAAGGTGGACAATGGAGTTAATTTTCTAATGGGTAAATGTAGGATACTTTCTGAGGAAGATCCAGGTCTTCAAAGGCCCAATTAATTTAGACTAGATTACCCATTAGTTAATTAGAGTATTTGAATTTATTTTGCATGTTGGTAGCGCATGATAATCACTTTAAAGGTATATAGAATTATGTATTATCATCAAATCAATTGAATGGTAAATGCTTTTGAAACTGATATTGTTAATACTATTAAAGGACCAGGTGCATATTATGGAATTTCTGTTCTAACAATAATCGCACATGGACCTTAAGCAATTATATATATGTATATGTATGTGTGTGGGTGTGTGTGTGTGTATATATATAATTGAAAAATAATTTATTTAAAATTATATATGTATGGATACTAATATATGAATACATACTTAACTGTACGAATTGGTAAAAAAAATGCATACGGAGATTTTTTAAGTCCTAGTATGTATATAATTGTACATATTAATAAATAAAAAAATATATATTCAATGATTTTTTATTTTTATAATTTAAAAAATAAATGTCATTTCAATTATAGACGCCCACAAATAAACAAATGTACCTATCGGTACGAGCATATACATTACAAAAATATTATTCCATGTATAAATTCTAATTTTATTATATCACATTATTTGATTTTAAGTGTTGATATCTTCGTACAAATAAGTACAAGTAGTGTATATATCAAAGGTATAGAATTGTATTTGTTCGTACATAATAGTACATGAAAATTTTGAAACAAAAAATGTAGATACAGAATTTTTCAAATTTCAATATTCATAATATTTTTGGAATCTACTTTGAATGATTTAAGTGAATATAATTTTGATTTATTATCTGACATTTACTTCTCTGAATTTTTTGTTCATGTAAATTTGTAGAAAGTCTAATGCTCCTAATTTAATGAATTTATGAATATGTGCACCATCCAAGTGTTGCCTGAAAAAAAAAAATTAATGAGTTTATATCCCTGAATTTCAGTAGCTATAATGACAAGTTTCCTAAATTGTTCAAGCGATAATTTTGTCTTATATGCATAGCCATATGAAGACTGGGGCCTATGGTCCAGAGCCTCAAATGTAATTATTTGAACAAAAGAGGACACAAGATAGGTTCGCTCCAACCTGGTCCAGGTAAGTTTCCCTAAATTATTGTAGTAAATATGAAAAATATTACACAAATTTTAGTTCAACCCAAAATAATTAAATGACGTAAAGAAGACAGATGGGCTAAAGTCACTTTCATAAATCATTTTCGTAAAAATATGTTGTATTAGTCTGACATTGTTTTCTAGACAAAGATTTGCTAAATCCCTTGATTATTTTACAATATATGGATAGTTTAGGGATAAGCAGTTCAATTTTACCAGAAAGTTTATCAGCGAAAACCCCAAAATTCTCCAATGGCAGAGTGAAGGGGAAGGGGGAAGGACAGGAATTGAACCAAAATCGCAGCGACATCAGCAACAGGGAAGTTTTCTGTTCCGATAGTTTTCCGAGATGGGGCAAGAAGAGGAGAGGAAGAAGCGAATGGCAGAGTCGCTGGGATGGCTGACGGAGTCGTCGATTATGCCCAGGAAGCAGCGGCCAATCGAGGGCGTCGGACCTTCCTCCATTCTGGAGCTCAAGGCCCAGCTCTACCAGTCCCAAGAAGAATCTAAAAAATCCAAGGAATTGAACGGCCCAGACGTCGAGTACCAGCGCGCCAAGAAGATAATCTCCGCCCACGACCCTTTCTCGGTCAAGAACGCCGGCGTCGAAGCCCGCGCGCACAAGTAGGGTTTTCTCTGTTTATTATGTGCTTTTTTGTTGATTGAGCTTCGTTGGATTTCTTCCAGTGGAAGTTTATGCTAGATGTTAAATTTGGATTTCTTCCAGTGGAAGTTTATGCTAGATGTTAAATTAGTTCTTAATTCTGTACATGATCTCAGTTAGGATAGATTTTCAGCCTGTTTAGAATCAAATTTCTCCCACGAGTTTATTTAGCTTCATTTCGTTTCTTGCAGTGGAATTTAGGGATAGTTTATACCACATATGAGCTTTCTTAGGGGTTTGGCAAGTTTGAGAATCTAATTTTACCCTTGAGTTTTGCTGTTGTGCTTGGTGGCCCTAATTGGAAATTACTCCTCCCTCCAGTAATTGGGGTTTGAGGTATAAACTAGAAATAAATGTCTGAATGCAGGGACAAGCTTGAATTGAAGGCAGTAAAAGATGGATCAGCGAGCTATGCTGCATTGGAAAAAAAGGCTGAATTGTATGAGAAGCTTGTGAGGGGAGAGCTATCTGATGAGGAAGATAAAGAGAAATACTGTGTTGATTTTTTCCGGAAGGGTTTTCAGAAAGATGAACAGCAGCAGGAACAAGCTCGTGATACTTCTGCTGCTGTGCAACAGGATGATGAAAATGGAGAGACTGATGTCTCATCATTATTTAACAACAGATTTGTAAGGGCAGGGCGCACAGCTGGTGTGGTTGACAGAGACGAACACAAACGCATGGTGAAGTAAGTTAAGCTTTCATTTTTTTTGGTGCTTTACATTAAGTCTAGTTTCATTTCATGTTGGAGGCCTATTTATTGGGGCGTTAAATAAAATATTATGTCAAATGGACCTGAATTGAGTGTCTTATGAGTTGGGATTAGAACCACTTGCGATCTTATCAGATGTGTATGGATTCTTCCATACTTCTCTGTGAATCTGTGATCTTATAGACATTACTGAATCAGTAACGGTGTATAGGTCCTACAACCGTTATTCTTCTCTGATAGCTTTGTCAGTTGTGTTCAGTAAATGAGTTGACTAATCAGTGGATCATTGAGTGAGTTATCAAAGTTGCTTGATACTATGACAAACAAACAAACCAACACTTGTTTGGGTCACTAGTATATATGGCTACTGTTGTTCTATCTGTGTGAGTTGTAGCCGTCTAGCTGTATTTCTTGTGTGAAGTATGTTAATGCTGGTTAGTGCAGCTTGAGCATAGAAATATTTTGGTGTATTGTGTATGCCCCTGTTAAGTGAGGTTTCCATTCTGTTGATTACCGCTTGGATACTGATTGCAATTAACATGTAGCTGATCCCTCTCAGTTCTCTTGCTCCTTTCTGACCTTTTCTTAGATTGATAATGTTTCATTTGCTTGAGGACTTCAAGTCTTTTTATATACATATATTTTTATTTTTTTTCCCCATTCCAATTTTATTTTGTACTTTGTCTGGAAGTAGAGTTAGGATGATTACCCCACTCATGTAGATGATTCTGGTAGATGATTCGTGATAACCCCTCCCTTAATTAACACCACTCACCTCTTTTCCCAAAAGCACATCAACAGAATTGCTTTACAAAATGGTCACTTCTACAGGGAATTATAGACATCTTGATATATGGATTAATTTAAGCCATTGTGCAGTTGTGCATTTTTACCTTTCCTGTTTTTTATTTTTCCTGTTGGGATGTGATTAGGGTGGGGATTTTCTGAATATGAATAGTTGAGGGTGGCTGAAATGTGTGCTTTAGTCAGTTTTCATGAGACACCAGTAGCAGAATTGAAAAATTGACAAATCCTTGATCAACTACAATCGTTCACTGCATCTCATCTATATCTGCCTTTTTTCCTTTTATGTTCTTTGTCCGACTTTGAGTTTCTGGTTTCAGTAAAGAACTACTCCCTCTGTCCTGGGTCTTCTGCTCCATTTGCTTTTGGCACAGAGATTAAGAAATGATGAAAATATGTATCCTTTTCCAATTTTACCCCTGGTCCCACCTTTCTCTCTCTCATTTGCTACATGCTGAACCAGTTTCAGAAATCAGGATTGCCCAAACCAACTTTCTCTTTCCCATTTGCTACATCTAAGATTTCTCCCTGCCAAGTTTGAACCTGAACGAAACCCTCGATTTTGCCGGGGAATGATGAACCCAAACAAAACCCTCGATCTTGCCGGAGAAGGATGAACCCGGATGAAGCCCTTGATCTCACTGAAGAAGGACAAACCTGGACAAAAGCCTCGATCTAGCCGGAGGAAGACGAAACCAGATGAAACCCGATCTCGCTAGAGAAGGACGAACTCGAATGAATCAATATTGCCGGAGAAGGAAGAACCCGGATGAAACTGTTGATCTTGCCAGAGAAGGATGAAATCGGATGAAACCCTTGATCTCGTCGGAGAAGGACGAACTCGGACAAAACTCTTGATCTCGGAGAAGGACGAACTTGGATGAAACGCTTGATCTCGCCGGAGAAGGATGAATCCGGATGAAAACCTTGATCTCGCCGTAGTTGGGGTAGTCAGCAGCTTTAAAGAGACTAGAGTCGGAGGCGACTCGGCCCCGATGAGGAGAAGCGAGGCTGGGTGAGGGGAGAGAGAGGGAGATCACCGCCATGGACCACTGTCGATCAATCATCCACAGAATTGGATCAGACTTGTAGCAGATCAAATTAGTTTCACTTTTTCAAAGTCAAAGTTGAAAAGGGCAAATAAGTCATTATGCATGATAAAACTTACCAAAATAGGAAATGATGCAGAAAATTTGGGACAGCCCCAAAATGGAAAATGGAGCAAAAAACCTGGGACGTGGGGAGTATTGCAAGTGGTCTTCCTATTTTTTACTTTTGGCTTTGTGTATTTGACTGTTTTTTACTAGAATTCCTGAAGCTAGTAATGAGTGGAGTGAGCCTCAAGTTTGTACTTTAAAGTTTCTGAAGAGTAAACACTTTTGCCAGCTTTTGCCTCGAGGAATTGGGGTTTTCCTCTATCTGGATGGTTGAAAAGTATTCGAAAAAGGCTCTTTCAGTTTCACTTTCGTAAAATTCTTTTTGTGAAAAATAAGATTTCCTTCTCTAATTTTAATAGGAAATGGCTGAAGATTAGGGCTGCTTAATTTGGATTATTTTTTATGGACAGAACCTTAAATATCTATAATAGTTTTCTTAATAGGAGTATCCGGAGCAAGGAATGTCGAGATGGCAGGAATGAATGGTCGTGTCTTTTCATAATAAAATACTATGGAATCCTATTGGATTTACTCCAGTGAGAAACTTCAAACCTTAAGTGGTTAACTCCCAAGGTTTCTAGGTGTCATTTATAGGGAAATTCCCCCAAACATTTAGGCATTACATAGTTGTTCTTACTAAGATGCTTTATATAGCAGAATTATATTGTGTCATAAGTGCATAATTCATGTGAATGATGCTGATTTTGCAGAGAAGTTCACGAGGAAGCCAATCAGGCAAGGGCAAAAGCGACTGAAGTTAAACAACTAAGGCAAGAACAGGCAGCAGCACGCCGGGAGAAACTAAGGCAAGCCTACCTTCGCAAACAACTAGAGAAACTGAAAGCTACATCTAACACACAGCAGACATGATCGGGGACGGGTGATGTTAGATATTTTCTAATCAAAAGTTTGGACTTCAAACTGCTCCTGAATGGCTGTCCTGCTTGGATGCTTGATGATCTCATACCTGAATGCTGAGAAGGAACAAAGCAATCTGTCAAACCATTAACATTTGGTTGACATCAGTGGTGCAACATTTGTCAGGCTGTATCATATGCTTGGATGCAGTTCCAAAGGCAGCTTCTTTTTCTGGTGAAATCCTTATGGCATGATAAATTTGCAACTGTCTCACCCCTATTTGTTGTTAGTACTTCTTGGTTGTAGTGAGGTTGTAAGTTGTTAGGAGACTTGAACCCTTGACCTTCATGTCTTAATTGGGGCCTTACACCAGTTGAGCTATTTGCTGGGTTAGAAGGGGATTCAAGATGATCAATAGAGCATATTCAAAGGCTGAACGCCAAAACATGATTATAATTTCGTCGGGGGGCTAGTGCAATTGAACCCTTTAGTTGCATGTACAAAGAGATACTAGTATGTGAATCCTGAATACATTATTGGTCCTGAAGAGCTGTGGGGCTTTTATGCTTAAATTCAAGACGGGAAGAAAAAGACGATGATTGCGGCTTGTATCGATGGGAGCAAGAACAGAAGTCATAACATATCATAGGAAGCAGGAATTGGGGACCTCAGGTTCTTCACGATTTAGAAGCAGTGGAACCACCTAAATAGCTAAATATAAATATGTAGATATAGGTCTGATTGAACAACTTAGCAGCAGCGGTATTCCTTATTTGTTTATTCTTCACCATGAAATTCCAGCTCACTTTTCCATGAACCCCCAAATCAGCCTCTCTTCCCTTCCATGGGAGTCTTGTCTTGCAATTAAGCTAGTGGCCAAAGTGCTGATGCACCCCGGAATTATCATGTATTGGCCAAGGACCACAAGCCCGATAAACACCCGATCCAAAGGGACCTCAGTACGATAGGGGACACCGGCTATTAACCTACCTCAAAATATCATGGTAAGGACCTATGTATGACCTATGACGAAGGTCTCCATTTGGGACATTCGCTAGGTGACCTTGGTACCTTGCTTGACAATGGAACTTCAGCCACATTGCACTGGGGACCTCAGCTAAATCTCTATGATTGTGCACTGAGCATTGTAGTAGGAGTGTTGTTTGCAGGTGTTAGAAGATTGGATGGCAAGGGGCATGCTACAGTACAGACTCTAGAATTCTTAATCTGGTTGGTCATGTCACCATTCAGGACCTAGGTTTCATGCAAAGGTCAACTCACACACACACAAATAGGGGCTCTTTCTTTTGAGGTTACACATCTCTTGTGCTTTATCACTCCCTCAAATCCTCTCAAACTTTACCTGACTTTAGTTTTAGAGGTTCCCTCTGGAAAGACTCTAGGGACCTCTTAACTCCTTCCTTTGTTATTTAGGTGAAGCCACCACATCTATCTCAACCATGACAACCTCCTTTAGCATAAATGATGAAGGACATCAATTGACATCGTCTATGGGAAATACAACACAGCTCGCCAAGGTTGGGACTCGTCATTTCAGGGAGATGCACATTAAGGGAGACCCACATTAAGAGAGATTTCCACAATCACATAATTGATCGTGCAATGGGAGTAGTTTCCTCCATAAAGGTAGCATCTTGGGGCCTATAAGAGGCCTCTCACAAAAGAGGTAGGGGTACGTTCCTTCTTTTTTTACTAATATAGCTTTCACTAAACTTTCTTCTCTCTCGAGCCGTTAATTATTGACTTACGAATTGAATGGTCTTCCTGGACTACCAACCCCGTGGTCCTCTAACTTTGTCTTTAATTGCAGGTCTACATAGCCCTAAGGTCCGGGCATCTCATATGATAATTCAGATATCAATAAGACTTCATTCAAATCATACCATGCAAAGGGGGAAAAATTATTCTATACTTGATGTTGTAGTTTTTATTATGGAAATATTTTTAGTCAATAAGTATTTATTTTCATAATAAGGTAATGGTGGAGGGAAAAGATTAAATCGTATATGAGCAGGGTACTAATCCTTAAAAACAATGAAAAAACAACACCAATAGTACAGTGAGTTGGTGAAATAAATTAGAAAGGTTGGTAAGCTAGCCAACTAACTAACAGGTAGGAATGACAATATTGTCAAGTTTGTTTTTTGGGTTAGGCCATTTAAATTTGCATTTAATCGGGTATGACAACTTTGAGTTTAGTTTGGGATACTCACCTTAGGTTCACATCGATTTTAGGTTGAGTGGATATTGGGTTTGAGTTGGGTTAAGCCAGATTTATTTGGATTGAGTTCAGTATTAGTTCAGGTCAATTTTGATCTAAAGTGACTTTAGATCAAGTTGTTCTGGTTTCGGTCCAAATTCAAGTTAACCCATAGGGTTGACTAGAGTTGAAAATCAGGTCTTTTCAAATTTGGGTTATTCGCTTTTGGGTCATTTTGGGTCCTAGTTAGTTGAGCATGGGTTTACTTTGGTTTTCACTTAAAGTAGGTATGGGTTCAAGTCAAGTTAAGCCGGATTTGGTGCAATTGATTTTTTAAGCGATTTGAGCTAGATCGGGTTCAGATTCGGTGTCGGTCAGCTTGGGTCTAATTTTGTCGTTCCCACTGCCAGGCTCAGGCTTTATATGCACATGTGCCAACAAAAGAGAAACTTGAGTAAGCAACTCGCCACCGCCATTCGGAAGCTCCTTGGCGTGCTCTTTCCAGGGGCACGATTCGGCCACATAAACCATCATTCTCACCCACAGGTTGCAGAGCAGCTCCCACTTGTCATCGTTATCCCACCTCTGTACAGTCACCAGATTCTGCAATGTCTTTGCCAGCACAATTCCGTCCATCAATGCCGATTCAGTCTTCCTCACTCCTACCTCTTCCGGCTGGTCCGGCACTCCCACCTGGATCCGCGATTCCGCTAGATCCATCAACCCCTTTGTGAACAACTTCATTATCTTCCAAATGTCGGTCTGCGACTGCAAATCAATCATCCTCCGGTGGCATAGGTTGCGTGCTTGTTGGTCTGTGTCATCTTTAATCTGCTCGTTGACCCCTTTCGGGAACATGAAGGGCCGGACCATGGCGAGATACAACATGTAATCCGACAGAACTTTCCCCATCTCACAGGCCTTTCCCAAATAACCACTTGGGTATTTGTAGTGGTCATTATAGTAAAGAAGACAGGTTGCGATGTGAAAGACGAAGAAGCAATATACAAAATCTTCCTTCCTGCCCTTCATGAACTCCTCGTGCAGTTCCGGTACCCGAGATGATAAAGTTCCCGCTTCCTGCTGGAAATGAGCCATGAAGTCGAAGTACTTTAGGTCGGTCAACTGATGCTTGTTTTTAAGGTAACCGAAAATCAGTTTCTTTAAAGTGGGATCAACCTCCACCCAATTCATGTAGCGAGCCATCCCAAACAGGTTTTCGGTGTCCAGAATCTCGACGAGCCAACGGGCTCTCCTCTTGGACAATTTCAGGCAACAGTAGGCAAACAGATCCAGTTGTCCCATCCTTCGGACGCGGGTCCTCGGCTTGGTTGGCCCACGCAGAGGACCCAGCCCGATTAGCCAATTGTACACTTGTTGGAGCCTCGAGGACCGCTTCGCCGCTACCCAGTTTGACCGTGCGTGAACGACCGCCGACATAACATCAAGGAAGATCGCTCCCGAGAACAACATATAAGTGATGAAGATTGTTGGCACAAGTGCAACCAAGAGGGGGGTGAATTGGTTGAATTCAAAAAATTATCGAAAATGAGTTTTTAATCTCTTAAACCAAAATGCAATTTAAGGAGCTCAAATAAAATTATTCTAACCAGAAAAATACTACCACAATGATCCTAAATTTTACTTTGAAAACTTGCTTTGAAGTGTTTTTGAAAACAAACAACTTCAACTAATGAATGAAGACAAATTACCAAACAATAATCAAACAAGTAGGAGAAGAGAAGCTTGCACACAAGAATTTATAGAGGTTCGGTCTCTCCTCTTGAGAGCCTACTCCTCTCCTCAAGTTCACCACTTGAGAGTTTTCTTCTCCACTATAAATCATAAGTGTACACACTTCCTTGGTAGTTTTCTCTACCACAATCACTCACTAGTTTTCCTAAATGCTAACTAGAAACCTCACCAACACTCTTTCTCTCACTAGTTTTCCTAGAGGCTAACTAGAAACCTCACCAACTCAATCTCACCAAATAGTGTTTACAAGGTTACAAAGTGGTAAGAACAATAAAAGCTCTCAAAGCTAGATAAACAAGTGAAAGCACAAGTTCTTGGCAAATATTAAGTTTGAGCTCTTTGATGATGAATTCTCTTTTCTAGTTGCCAAGAGTTGTTTCCAAAGTGTTTCTCCATGTTTTTATACTCATATAGGGGCCAAAGAGACGTTGGAAACCTGCTGGGGAAGTTTGGAAAAGTTCCTGAAATTCTGGTGACCGTTGCTCTGTTTTTTTGTGCAAGTTCCAGACTTCGCGTTAAGTTCTGAGTTTAACAGGTTAAACTCGACTTCTCACTCCAATGGTCAAAAGCAGCAGGAGACAGGTCATAAAAAGTTCTGTCATAGTGTCCAGGTGGCGTCCTCTGATTCGTCCGCCTCATATTTCAAATCTTGACTCAAATTGCGCCAGTCGTAGAATTTGAACGAAGCTGTCAAACTTCGACTTAACAGGTTAAAACAGAATTTTAATGCGTTGCCTGATGTTCTCCGAAAAGTCACAGGAAACTTAACTCTCGAATTAACCCAGTTTAACGTGTTAAAGTGTAACCCTGGGAGCAAGTTAAACTTGGGTGAAAGAAATACCTGTTAAACTATGACTTTAATGGATTAAACTTGAAACAACTCCAAAACACTTGTCATTTGGAAATCAAAACTTGATTCAAACATTAACCTAAGTTAATAACCTACTAATTTCTTTTCAAAAGCAATTTTTCCTCAATATTCTTAAAACATATTTTTTGAGATAACACTTGAAATACTTAGAATTTAAGCACAACTTTAACAAATCTATTTTGACCAAATAAAATGATATTAAACACAATAACACAATACACTTGTCATCATCAAAATTAAATATTTGCTTGGAACAAATCCAACAATCTCCCCCTTTTTTATGATGACAAAACAATCTTTCAAAAAATACATATAACATCCAAACAATTAGCATAAACAATGATTCTCCCCCTTATTAAATATTCTTCAATTTTATCTCTCCCCCTTTTTGTCATAATCAAAAAAACATATATATCAACAAAATAAATCATGAAAATTTTTCAAACAAAGTTAACACAACATGCAATAAGCTCCCCCTTAATCAAGGCATATAAACTCTAAGGAATTTTTGCAAGAAAGCATGCTCCCCCTTAGTCCAAGCATAAAAAAAAAATTCTTCCCCTTTTAGATCAAGCAAAATAGCCAAATATCAACTAATAGGCTAGTAACATAATATTTTTCATACAAAATCATATCATCAAAATATTTGAACAAATCCACAATCATCATGATACTCATAAAACATATCACATATCTTCCAAGAATAATGAATAACTTATATATACTCATCAAGCAACATATCAAAACCAAATAGCTCAATGCATCAAAAAAAATTACCATTAACCAAATAAAATCAACAATGTTACCACATTAGAGCTTTAATCTCAAGCATTTATCATTGTGCTTCAAATCCTAATTCCTTTGTGCTTAGAGCTTCATGTAGAATCATTCTTTAATTGCTCCATACTCTAGCACCCTACAACAAATCTCAAATTTTGATTTTTGGTACCCAAATTTTTTTGGGTCCTTGAGGGTTAGCTCCAACAATTTTAGTTCCTTTAGGAACCCATACTAATTTGTAGCCAAAAGGAACCTTTCCTTTTTTAACCATGCATTCATAAGAATGATGACCTTTTCCACCACAAGCATGACATGTTACAAATGAACTACTTGATGAGGATGAAGATAAAGATGCATCAATAAATCTATTCCCAAATTTTCTTTCTTTCATTAATGGATTAAAACCTATACCGGCCTTATCATAGACACCCTTTTGTACTCCAAGTAACAAGTCAAGTTTTTCTTTTCCCTTGACAAATCTAGACAAAGATTGTGTGAGATCAAAGTTCTCATTTTTTAGCTCATCTCTTTCTTTAGTCAAGGATGCATTCAAAACTTTCAATTCACCTACTTGTTTAGCAAGTTTTTGAGAATCCTTGTAAAGAGCATTGAAAGCATTTTGTAATTCTAAGTATTCACTACCTATAGATATGTATGAGCTAGAAGAGTCACTTGAATAACTTATTACCTCATCTTCTTCTTTTGCCATAAGACATAGATTGGAGTAGCTTTGATTTGTTGATGAGGCTTCATCTTCATCTATCATCAAGCATAAGTTGACATCTTCATTCGAATCACTTGTAGTTGAGCTCTCACTTGAGGATTGGTCACTATCACTCCATGTCCTCATGGCCTTGCCATTTTTCTTCTTACTTTTTTTCTCTTGCTTCTTGTGCTTTTTTTTTTTCTTCAATGGACAATCAAATTGTAGGTGCCCGGACTCCTTACAATTGTAACAAATTTTGTCATCCTTCTTCTTCTCATGCCTTTCTCTCTTGAAGTTTTTGCTTCTTGATTTCTTAAACATCTTGCTAAACTTCTTTGCTAAGAGATTCTCATCAATGTCTCCATCTTCACTTGATGATGAGTTATCCTCTTGGGTCTTCAAAGCTATTGACTTATTCTTCTTAATGTATCTTTCCTCAACTTGTTCCTTCATCTCATAAGTCAACAACTTTCCAAATAGCTCATCCACATGCATGGTTTTTATGCTTCCTCCTTCATTGATGGCTTCAACTATACTCTTCCATGATAGAGGTAAGCTCCACAATATCTTCCTCACCAACTCCTTATTTGTATATTCCTTCCCAAGCAACTTGAGTGGTGTGAGGATCTCATTGAATCTTCTAAACATGTCTTGGATGCTTTCATTTGGCTCCATAGTGAACAACTCATATGCCCTCATAAGCATGTGCATCTTGGTATCCTTCACTTGTGTGGTTCCTTCATATGTGACCAATAGCTTGTTCCAAATATCCCTAGCATTTCCACAAGAAGAAACCAAATTGAATATATCCGGAGTTAGTGCACAATAAATAATATTCATTGCCCTTGCATTCATAGTGCACATGAGATCATCCTCCGGTTTATATTCCGTTCGATCTTTTGTCACTTGGTTCCGATCAACTATTTTTGTGGGAATTCTAGGACCATCCTTAATGATCCTCCAAAGAGCATGATCCATTGCTTGGATATGAATTTCTATTCTAGTTTTCCACCAATTAAAATTTGTAGAATCAAACAATGGTGGCCTAGATGTGCTTTGCCCCTCAAGATGCATAAAACTAGTGGTTGCCATGGATCTTTTGATTTTGAAACCGCAAGGTTTTGAAAACAAAAATCACTAAGCTCTGATACCAATTGTTGGCCCAAGTGCAACCAAGAGGGGGGTGAATTGGTTGAATTCAAAAAATTACCGAAAATGAGTTTTTAATCTCTTAAACCAAAATGCAATTTAAGGAGCTCAAATAAAATTATTCTAACCAGAAAAATACTACCACAATGATCCTAAATTTTGCTTTGAAAACTTGCTTTGAAGTGTTTTTGAAAACAAACAACTTCAACTAATGAATGAAGACAAATTACCAAACAATAATCAAACAAGTAGGAGAAGAGAAGCTTGCACACAAGAATTTATAGAGGTTCGGTCTCTCCTCTTGAGAGCCTACTCCTCTCCTCAAGTTCACCACTTGAGAGTTTTCTTCTCCACTATAAATCACAAGTGTACACACTTCCTTGGTAGTTTTCTCTACCACAATCACTCACTAGTTTTCCTAAAGGCTAACTAGAAACCTCACAAACACTCTTTCTCTCACTAGTTTTCCTAGAGGCTAACTAGAAACCTCACCAACTCAATCTCACCAAATGGTGTTTACAAGGTTACAAAGTGGTAAGAACAATAAAAGCTCTCAAAGCTAGATAAACAAGTGAAAGCACAAGTTCTTGGCAAATATTAAGTTTGAGCTCTTTGATGATGGATTCTCTTTTCTAGTTGCCAAGAGTTGTTTCCAAAGTGTTTCTCCATGTTTTTATACTCATATAGGGGCCAAAGAGACGTTGGAAACCTGCTGGGGAAGTTTGGAAAAGTTCCTGAAATTCTGGTGACCGTTGCTCTGTTTTTTTGTGCAAGTTCCAGACTTCGCGTTAAGTTCTGAGTTTAACAGGTTAAACTCGACTTCTCTCTCCAACGGTCAAAAGCAGCAGGAGACAGGTCATAAAAAGTTTTGTCATAGTGTCCAGGTGGCGTCCTCTGATTCGTCCGCCTCATATTTCAAATCTTGACTCAAATTGCGCTAGTCGTAGAATTTGAACGAAGCTGTCAAACTTCGACTTAACAGGTTAAAATAGAATTTTAACGCGTTGCCTGATGTTCTCCGAAAAGTCACAGGAAACTTAACTCTCGAATTAACCCAGTTTAACGTGTTAAAGTGTAACCTTGGGAGCAAGTTAAACTTGGGTGAAAGAAATACCTGTTAAACTATGACTTTAATGGATTAAACTTGAAACAACTCCAAAACACTTGTCATTTGGAAATCAAAACTTGATTCAAACATTAACCTAAGTTAATAACCTACTAATTTCTTTTCAAAAGCAAATTTTCCTCAATATTCTTAAAACATATTTTTTGAGATAACACTTGAAATACTTAGAATTTAAGCACAACTTTAAAAAATCTATTTTGACCAAATAAAATGATATTAAACACAATAACACAATACACTTGTCATCATCAAAATTAAATATTTGCTTGGAACAAATCCAACAAAGATGTCGGTGATTGGATGGCGACCAAGACCATGCTCCACGAGTTCTCCGGGTCGGATCATGAAATATTGGCGGCGGACGACCAGCACTGAGAACCCAATTGCCGAACACAGCACGGATATAAAGCAGAAGATGTGCAGAATGAGGCCCCATCTTTGGAGCTGTATCGGGATCTTGGTATAGAGGACGTCGTAAAGAAACCCCAGCTCAGTTTCGACGACTCTGAAGGCCTCCTCTGTGGTTCTGGCCTTGGTGTCGATGATTTCGGCGAGGAGAGCTCGCCGGACGGTATGGAACGGAAGCTCCGAATAAAGCCCCCTGAAGAAGCTGAAATACAAGTAGGCACGGCGGAGGAAACGGACCTCGGCAGAAGGGCTAAACAAGTATCTATTCACAGTTTCTCTGTCCAGCTCTTTAATTTCCATGATTTTATGGGACGAGGAGATGTACCTCATCAGATGCGGGTTGCTGGCAGACCGGAGCGCCCAAATCTTCTCACCGTACTTGATGATTCCGGCCACAAGGACCGGAACGGCGATAACTTTCAGCTTGTAATCCCTTCCAAACTTGATAAAGATATATAACGTCTGCAAGACTTGAATGACGGCGACGAGCAGGTGGCGCCGCCACAGATCGTTGTCTTCCAAGGAATAGGCAGTGATGTTGTAGAGGCTGCCAAGGTGCAAGAGGAAGAAGGGCGTCCACAAGGTGGCCAGGGACTTATCGATGCCGATGGGGCCGCGCATGAGGATGCTGAGAACCACCGTGGCCGCAGAATTGGCGAAATGGTAGATAATGAAAGCGAAGATGGAGACGCGGAGCATGTGGGGACCCATGTATTTTGATCTGATCCGGCCCGACCCAACGAGGAGGAATTGGAGGGAGAGGCTAGCGACAGCCACGAGGCGTAGCTCCCACCTTTTCCAGATTTCTCTCATAATCCCTAATGGCAGACTCCGCAGCGCGTGATCCTTCACTGCTATGAAGGTGATTGAGCTCGTGACTGCGAAATTTGCACACAATGAATGAACATGTTAGACAATAACAAAACAAAATCCATCGCTGTGTCCTATAATCTTTTTTAAAGTGACAAATAGTACTAACATGTAAGAAGCATGTCGTGCTCTTTAGGAGTAATCCTTTGTATGGTTAATCTTGGGCTGAAGAAGAAAATGTGCGAAGTTAAAGCGGATGAGTGAAAGGGCAAATGGTTTTATAAGAAATACTAGTCCCTTTGTCCAAAAATCATTGTAACATATTTTATTATCGGTTGTTCAAAATAAGATATCCTCATATTTAATAACTTAATTACATTATCGTTCTATTATTCAAACTATCATTTTCATATTCATTTTTTTTCCAACTTATTTAATTTATGTATAAAATATTAATGGCAAAAATAGAATTAACACATAAATTTTTTTCACTTTCTTGATCTCCATCAAATGGAGTAAAACCAGTGGGATGAAGGGAATATTCTTTAAGAAGTACATGAAACACATAAATCAAGGGGTACGTGAAGCACATGGATGGATGTGTACTGTCTACTACAAGTGCTTCAAGAAGTAAAGAATTTGTTCAAAACCTTCCTTCTTTTTGGTTCCTTGAACCAAACAAAGTTGTGTTTTGTTTTCCTGGCCTTTGTTTTGGTACATGATATTCATGAACATTGTGTTTTGAAACATACGAAATGGAGGGAGAGAAAGGAAAATTTTGCCACTAATGCTAAGTTGATATAGCAATTTTACCATCAATGCATTTTTTTTAATACAAAATTGTCATTAACATTATGGGTTGGGTGTAATTTTTTCACTGACTATCAAATTTACTTAAGTAGCAAATGCAAAAAATGGAGAAAATTTAAGTTTCAACTCCAAGTTATCTTTATTTAAAATTTTAGTTCTAAAGTTTCTGAATATGTCATTTTTATTATTATCTTCATCATTTCATTATGCTATTTAATTTCACTGGTCCCCTAAATATGATTTTCCTTAAAAACCAAATACCCGGAAATGAATGAGACAAAAATCAAACAAAAAACCAAAAACTAAAGAACTACTTGTCTGTGATACCTAGTTTTTGCCATATATGGCTAGTGACTTCGACGTACTGCTGCATTGCGGTTGGAAGAGAATGTGCCTCATTGTTGTGGTACTAAACTGAGAGATCCAGCTTTTGGAATGAAATTGCAAAAATCCACCCCAACCAGTAGCAGATGTCATCCTCGTTCAGGCAAGCAATAACAAAGTGTCTTAAGTAAGTAGTAATGGTAGATCAACTACGAATCTAGTGGCTTATTGGTCTGTTAGCGACAGAGATTAGCTGGGAACTAGCAGGAAGCCTTCAGAGTCTAGTTTGCATTCTATTCCCCATTGGAGAAGATGGTCAAAATAGAATATTTGCAAAGTTGGGTACCTAGAGGGTAAGGACCAAATTTTTTGGGGCCAGTTTAAAAGTTTTCTCAAATTGCTAATTGCTGATGTGAAGTTAACATGTTACAGATGTGATATAGAATATTCTCATTTTGGATGGAATATTTGTATTATTAGATAATCGTTAGATACTTAGTGACTATATCGCTATTTTTTTCATAATTTTAGTGATAAAATTACTCTCAACAAATAACAATACTGGCAGTTTTACATAAAAACAAATACATTGATGGCAAGATTACTCTATCGACCAAACATTAGTGGCAAAATTGCCCCTTCTCCTAAAATGGAAGGGAAGTGAACACTAACAATTTTTTTGGCCAAAGCTCACATTTACTAGAGACTAGGCATGACAATTGGGTAGGTCGGGTCAGTTTTGAGTTAGATCATTCAGTTTTAGGTCTAGTCAAGTTAGCATGAATTCGGGTCCATGTCGGTTTCAGGTTGGGTCATTTGGGTTCGGGTTGATTTCAGGTTAAGTTGATTTTGGGTTTGGGTTGAGTTGGGCCAGGTTTATTTAGGTTCGGGTTCATTATAGGTCGGGTCAATTTAAATTTCAGGTAACTTTAGGTCAGGTTTCGGGTCAAATTTAGGTTGACCTTTATGTTCACTCGGGTTACTATTGTGTAGGCCAAAATGATTGAATCAATTCATTTTTTTTTGAATTTTGTTAAAATTTAAATCAAATAATTTATTTTTTATGTGATTTAATTTAAATTAATTTTTATTCTTTTAGTATATTTAATTAAAATATTCATAAAAATCTTCATTATAGTACATATTTAGGTAATTTAATATTGTTAATAATACTTAATTGTTTTTCTAAACTCATTTCATTCAACTATCACTGTACAAGTCATTCAGATTCTCATCATATTATCACACAGACATACACTATGACAATTTTGCTATGTTTATATTTTAATGAATTTTCTTTGAAATTACTACGAAATGCAAACAAAGTTCACTATTAGTGACTAAATTGTAAAATTTAAAAAATTTTAGGTGAAAGTGCAAAGATTTCAAAAGTTCAGGCACCCATGTTGTAATTATTAGGGGTGACTGAAATGTAATTTTTTTAAAATTTAGGTATTTTATTATACTATACTTAAAAGTTGCGGGATGAATGTTGTAATTTAACAATTGCCTATTAAGATCATTAAACATACTAAATATAAAAATTACTCTCTCCGTCCCATATTCTTTGCACTATTTGACTTTTTTTCACATAATTTGACTTGAATTTATTTATATCAGTATTTTTTAGAAAAATTTTTAAAAAATATATTTAAAAACTATATGTGTTGATTTATCATTCTTATATAAAAATTCTTCATTTATATATTAAAATGTTGAAAATAAAAAATCATAGATTAATTGCTGAAAAGTGAATGGTGCAAAAAATATGGGACGGAGGGAGCACTTCTTTTGGAAGAATCCAAATATGGGACTTACTAAATATGGAAGTTTCTTCCCCAAATATGACACTTGCAATATATAGAAGTCTTAAAAAAATAGAAGTTACTAAATATAAAAATCTCCTTTTAAAATATGAGAATTACTAAACATGAACATCTAGAAAAAATTGAATTACTAAATATGGAAGTCATCTCCCCAAATATGAGACTTACTAAATATGAAAGTACCAAAATATGAAAGTTACTAATTATAGAAGTCACCATTCTTAAATATGGGACGTACTGATTATGAAAGTTTTTAAAAATGGGAGTTACTAAACATGGAAACCTCCATATTTAGGACTTACTAAATATGAAAGTGGAAAGTTAGGGTTTAGGGTGAGGATTAAAATTAGGTATTGTCGAGTTTAGTCATCAAGTCATCTCGGGTTCAAGTTAAGTTAGTCTTGGGTTTGGGCTATTTCGGGTTTGGGCATTTCAGGTTTGGATTATTAGGATTCGGGTTTTCTCGAGTTTCCCTTTAATCGGGTCTAGGTTCGGGTTCGGGTTAAGGTCAGGTTGGGCATAGTTGAGCTCAGACCGTTAGTTTTTTTCATCCAATCGGGTCAGGTCCGGCTTAGGATTGGGTGAATTGAGCCAGGTCATCAGATCGGATCAAATTTTATCATCCTACCAGACACCAGGAAGCTTATAAAAAGAAGAAGATTGCCTCGGTTTGTGTATACGTGATTCCTTGGATATCGTCTAAGTTCTTTTCTAGGAAAAAGAAAAGAAAACAAAAATAGATGGAATATCCAAGTTCTTTCTTTTATAGGAAAAAAAATAAAATAAAATGAATGGAATTCTAGCAACAAGACAATACTTCCCATTTTACCATATACTAACAGCCGTGAAGAGGATATTAAACTATGGTGTCATGCTCCTTTTTTGACCTTCTCCAGACCTGATTGACTCTTTGCAAAGCTCGGTCCCTTTTTGCAACAAAAGCACTTTCTCAAGGTCCTGTGTTGCTATTTTTGGCATTTTAGTCTATTTTACTTTTCTTTGTGGTTAAACGCGTTTTCAATCCCTGGAATCCTGTGTTTTCCCATTTCAGTACCTAATTTCTATCTGTTTATAATTTTAGTCCCCAACCTTAATGACTAGTGTTTTTCAATTTGCTTTCTTGATCCCTATACTTTTTATTGTTGTTTTCTCATTTACTATTTTCTAAAGTGAAACATTAGTCACCATATTTTTTTTTTCAATCAACCATAGTGACTTTGTTTAATCTAATTTTTTTAGTTTTTCTTCATTCTGTGAAGGGGTATTGTTCGATGAATAGTAAACTATAGTGGTGTGCCTTTTTTTTTTGCCCTTTCCCCAAACCTGATTGACTGGTTGTGAAAATCGGTCCCCTTTTGCAACAAAATCACTTTCTTGAGGTCATGTGTCACTATTTTGCACTTCAACCTGTTCCACGTTTCTTTATGGCAAATCGATTTTTCAGTCCGTGAAATTCTGACTTTCCCATTTTAGTACCTAATTTCTATCTGTTTATCATTTTAGTCCCCGAACCTAGTTTTTCAATTTGCTCTCTTGATCGCCAAAATTTTTTTGCTGTTTTTTCATTTACTATTTTCTAAAGAAAAAACTTGGTCACAATGATTTATTTTTTTTCAATCAACCATAGTGACTTTGTTTAATCTATTTTTTTGTTTTTCTTTATTATTTTTTTAAAATAAAACTTTGGTCATTATGAGTTGTCTAGTTTTAGATATGGTTCGTTTGATTTGGACATTTTAGCCAATTTTTTTATTTTATTGTCTTTTTTTCTTTATGAAGTTAATGGTTAAACCGTTAATTTTTGAATTCTTTCCATTTGCTCCCCTAGTCTCAAGATCATTTTGTGTTGTTTTTTTATATGTCAATCATCACTTTTTATCATTCAAATCCTACCATTTGCCTTATTTTATTAACTTTTTTATATTATTTCTCTCTTCTAGAAATAAAACTTTAGTTGTTATGATTTGTCTTCTTTTTGGTAAGACTTGTGCTGATAAATTTGTCGCTAATTGCACATTTTTCTTCCTTTTTTATTTTATTTTATTAAGTTAATAGTTAAACCTCTGGTCTCCAAACTTTACCTTAACTTTTCATCTCTGATTCTTGATTTTTTTCATTTTCATGAATTTTTTTCTTGGCCAATAATTACTACTGACTATATTAACACAAATTGAACCTGCGCAATGGGCAAGCTCCATAAACCTCGTCATTTCTATTATATCAATTCCGACGTCCAATAAAAGAGCCCAAATTTTTTTCATTTACGAATGTCCCAGTATTCGAGTCCTCTTTCATCTTAAAGAAAGCAGTTATAGTTACTTTATTCAAATTATATCCCTTTAAAATTTACTGTTATTTGAATGTCAAAGTAATCACATTTAAGAAAACTGGAAACAAAAACGAAAGATACTTTAATATTTATAAAAGTAAGGTGAACATCTAAGACTAGAAGGGAGGCTATAATATTGGAAGTGAAGCAATGGATCAATTTATATATGCTTGACGTGAAGTTATCAACAGGACTTTTAAGGTGAAAAAGTAAAATGCTCTGTTTTGAATAAAGCTAAAGTGCATTATTTGAAATTATGACTCATAAGCTAGGCAAGAGTGTGCGTGTGTGCGGGTGAAAATGAAAGTAAGAAGATGTAAATATTTTAAAATTTACGTATAAGTGTCATAGAAACAAGAGCAGGAGTAACAATTGAGAACTGGAAGAAGAATGAGAACTAGGGGTGAAAGCTGTTAGTCATAACCTTAAACCTGACCTGAAAACTTATCATATTTTTCAAGTTAGGGTCGGGTCAAAGGAGTAGAAAAGTAGTATTCGGACCAACCCGAACTCGACCGTATTCAAAGACTCAAAAATTGGGTTGGTTTCAGGTTGAACCCAAAGCCACCTCATTCACCCACATATAAGCCCCTAACCTAGCTCATTGCACTAATTTGGGCATGTTAGGTGATAGTCTATTAGCTCAAGTGAGTAACCCTAACCTAACTAAATTTAAATAAGTCCCTAATCCCAATCATCCCAGTGAACACGCATAGGCACAATGTCCTCGACCTGCTGGCTGCTTGGCATCCGTCTGTTTGTCCATCCTACTCCTCCGCCTGTTGCTTGCTTCTCCGTCCTCACACCTAACAGCCTCCACCTCCATTCGCACAACCTTCTCCTCCCTCCTCTCTTGTCACTGCCGTTGACCTCCTTCCCTTACTCTCCCTATTTGCGCTTTTGGTTATCATCGTCCTCTGGTTCATTGGTCGTCATCATCTTCTGTCGATCTCCGAATCTTCTTCTTAAAGCCGCACGAGATCATCACCATCGCTGAGCAGTCGATCTCCTTCTCAAACGCCCTCGCCTAATGCTCTACCATCAGGCTCTTGGTTAGCCTTTGGTTCATCGTTTGCTATCGTTCCTTAGTTCACCATTTGCGGCTGTTTCTTAGTTCACCATCATTGTCCCTCACCAGTGGTGGGGTGTTAGGTTTATGTTGGGTAAACTCGACCTTAACCCTATATTTTCAGGTTAAGGTTGATTCGGGGTTAAGCGAATCAATAGGATTGAGTCAAGTTACATTTTTCAGATGGATAAGTTGCTTAAAATTTTTGGGTTTCAACCCAAATCCGACCATAAACCCGAAATTTAAAGCCCTAAGAAGAACAACAACCATATATATTAGATCACCTATTTCATAAGTTTACTGTGTACCATATATAAAACCTATTTTCTCGATTTTCTCCTAGACTTAAAGGTGTGAATAAAATAAATAAAATAATATGAATATGAAAAACGAAACATTAACTTGCTACTTCAGGCAAAAGTCCACTTTTAGCTTAACTTTAACAAGTTATGCCCATTTGGCTCATAAACATTTTCCTGTGCCCAAACTAGCCCCTAAACTTTTCCATATAGGGGGAAGGGGACAAAAAGTCCTAAAATTTTTTACAATTTGACAAAGAAGTCCAAAAACACATCAGGTTGCTAAATGAGTCCTAAAACCATTATACTATTAGTACTGTCAATACTTGTTTCTACGACTTGCCTAGATGGCAGACGGAATAGCATGACAAGTGTTAAGTGTGGACTTATTCGACCCTTCATATACATGCTAGAGTACTTGTTGGAAAAGAAGCTGACAAACAGAGAAAAAGAAAAAGAGAACAAGTCAAGGGTCTTCCCGCCATTGTCAGTAAAAAAGATTCATACATAAAGTTGAAAGATTCACGTTAGTAGGACAGATAGAAAGGTGTGAATTGAATATTCAGAACAGTGAAGGTTGGGTGAAAGGGTACATATATGTTGATGTAAGACTTTAACTATGTTAGAGTTTTCTATCCAAATGAAAGTTGTGAGAAAGTATTAAAAAAAAAAGGTAGAGACATGGAAAATTTGTGATTTTTGTAATGAACATGTGAGGACCACATTGAGGGCTTGAAGTGTAATGAATTGTGTGTCCGATTTGGTTGGTAATTGTCATAAATTGAGGGTTTTTTTTTAGAATAAGTAAATGTGTTGTTTAATACACTAGCACTATTTTTTGAAACTAATTTCAACATTTAACATTATTTGATGTATGTGTGACCAATGCTGAACTCCATATAATGTAACGCAAGATGGTAGGGCATAACGAGGTTCATCACATTTATATGTGGTGGACAATATGTAAGTGGTAGAAGTGTAGAGTATGTGGGTGAAAATAGGAAGAAAGAAGCAGTGGATAATGACTTGTTGTGCCACCCAGATATGCTGGATATGGTTAAGTGCATAACCAAGGAGCCATTTAAGAGACTGTTGCATTTGGTACCTAGGGAGGGTTTAAAGGAAGTAGAGTCTACGAGTAATACGTGTATGATTGAGCTGAAGAGACTAATTCTGAAAGATTGAGGGGTGGAAATATATGTTGACCATAGTGGAAATGCAATGGTTCAGAGTAAGCCTGAAACAGCTATGGTATATGATGGAAGTGATGGAATAGATGAAGAAAATAATGGTAAGAATTCAACTGACGATGAAGCTGCCAGTTTTGATTAAAAAGATGGACTGGAGGATGATGATGAGGTAATTATCAGCAGCTTATGTAAAGGCTGGGATGATGAAGATGAAGATGACCATGTGGCTTCTGAAAGTCATTACCTAAGTGATGATGATGATGAACTTCATGACATTAGAGAGAAGGTTAAAGAGTTTAACACGGTGTGGTCATACAAGAAATTAAAAATCAATCTTAACGTAGGGGGTCAAAATAGAGGTAAAGGCTGGAATAAGAGTAGTGTAGAGGAAAGAATTAGGGCTTGAAGTGGCAATGTGTACCCTAGGTATGATCCTAGGTATGCCTATCCTCAGTTTGTGCCAAGCATGATATTTGATGATACACAACAATTCAAAGAAGCACTTGACAAGCACTCTATTATAGAGCAAAGACCCAAAATGATTGTAAAAGAACACCAAGGAATGGGTGAGTGCAAAATGCAAAGGGAGAGAATGTAATTGGAGTGCCTCCTTAGGTACACCAAGAGAACAGGTTGTATTTAATGGCTCTTACTGCCATTTCATGTTATTTCGTCAAACATCTGGCTAGGCGTAGAAATAAGTTCTAATGGTTTTAGGACTCATTTGGAAATCCAACAAGTTTTAAGACTTTTTTGTCAAATTGTAAAAAGTTTTAGGGCTTTTTGTGTCCTTTCCCCTTCCAAATATGCCTAACAAGCCCATTCTTAACTAAATTGAAAGCTTGAGTCTAAAAACCAACTGATCAATTACAAACTAGTACTATGTTTATACAACTTTAGATATTTGAACATGATTGTTTCACCATTAAGAGTTTTGGTCCTTTTGGTTTTAGATATATGTTTAGGGGTAAATGCAAGGTTTCTCAAATAAAATGAGGCAAATTATATTTTTATCCAAATCTTAAGGTTGGTGTTGTGATTTACTCATTTCTCTTGACTCTTGAGATGGTTAAAGTAATATGCTAACCCACGTGCAATTTAGCCTCACTATCTAGAACCCAAATCACTTTCACTCATCAAAAACGCAATTCAAGACGTAAAATTTTACATCTCTAAAGGCCAAAAATGACTTAAGTTGAACAAAAAACGTTAAAAATGGTAAAAACAACTTAACTCCAACTACAAACATTTAAATGGTAAAAACAGGTACAAACCCAACTTTACACATAGGGTGATAAGAAACGTAAGACTCAACGACTTTACTGAATAAGAAAAAAATGGAGTAAACATGTTCATGGGATATCTTTGTCTCCTCTCTCGCCTCTCATTTGTTCATTCATTTGCAAGTTCTCCTTTCAAGCATATATAGCCAGCTAATGATGGTAGCATTAAAGTGGAATTAAACACCATCGGAATGGAAATCTCTTAATCCAACAAACAATTAAATAGGAACAATATCCAAGTTAAAGTAATGCAGTCTTGAAAAAGGGGAAACAAAGCAATGGAAAATGGAGCAAAAATTGTACAGGGGAACTCACCTGGAGCCAGAGACTGGAGCGATGAATTGGGTAATGGCCAAGGCATTATCTTTGTCTATTTTTGCAGGCACTAGATGCGGCCACTTTGTCTTTGGTAGCACTCCTCTATTTCGTTTCCTTTGTTCACTCACATCTCTCTTGTCTACATCTTGAGCTATCCAAGTTAGAAATATTTTTGGTAGAGTTTAATATTTTTTATGGTATTAGAAATTTAACAAGTTAAACTTTTGTGAAATATGAATTTCCTAGGATAATTTTATTTTTTTCATCATTTTCTATAAGTTTTTTGGTAGAATCTTACGACTCTATGACTTTTTATAACTGAATGACTATAAAAAAATTAAAACAACTCTGAGTAGGATCCTGACTTCAGTATCCTAGTTCACTTAATATGCATGAAGGAAGAAGCTTGCATGCACAGGCTGCAAGCATGCACCTGGACTTGTAATACTATTTACAGTAGCTGTTTGGAAATTAGACACATTTTCGTAATTGGTGCGATGGTTAAAAAATGAGGGAGATTTAATTATTATATTATAGATATATATCTAATTAGGCATACTAATTCATCCGTAATTTCCCTATATATAACCCACAACCCAATCAAAAAATTAACTAATTTGTCCCTGGACTAAAACTCACCTTCATCTCGAAACCCTACCTCAATATTGTCACTGCTTTTGCCACTGTCGCCGCCACCTCCAGTGAACCATCACTACCTCCAGATCTCGCCATCATCATCCACTTCCAGATCTCACAGTCGCTCGACTTTAGATCTCGGCGTCACTCACCACGCCTCGCTTCTGGATCACGCTGCTGCTTGCATTAGATCTCTCATCATTGCTCACCTCTAGATCTTAGCATTGTCACTTGCCGGATTGTGTTATTCATTGCCTCCGGGTCGGGTTGTTCATTGCTTCTAAAGTGCATAAGTCATTAATGCCCAAAGCCGCTACTAGGCCGGTCATCCTTTGCCTCCTCCACTAGGTTATTCATAGAAATAACCTTGGCAAAAATATCAAGTTTGCCACTAATGTTTTGGGTTGTGCAAATGTGTCACTATATATATATTTTTTTTGCCCAATCTCCAACTAATGTTTTAAAATGGGCCGAATATGCAACTGAAGTTTCAAATTAAGAGTGTATATGTCACTGGCTGTTAAAAATATAACAGAAAACGTTAAAAAGCTAACGAAAAACATCAAAAATAAAAAATCTTAAAATTTTAGGGTGATAATGTAAGTTTTAACAAACTTTAAAAATTTTTTATAATTAGACTTTTTCTCTCTTTCTCTCTCTCGAATGCCAACGATTAGATTAGATAATAGGGACAGAGGGAGGGCGGCGATATGGTTGGGGTGTTGGTGATAGAGACAACAATAGGGCTAAAGCACTGATGGCAAATATCAAACTCTCTTTTGGCAAAAATATCAAAGGTCCTAATATTTTTTTAAAGATGCATAATAACCCTCAAGATTTCAAAACATGCTATTTTTACCATTTTTCGTTATTTTCTAACCAGTAATGGCATATTCAGCTCATTTTAAAACATTAGTGGAAGATTTGGCTGTATGAGTTGTAGCTGTCTAGCTGTATTTCTTGCGTGAAGTATGTTAAAGCTGGTTAGTGCAGCTTGAGCATAGAAATATTTTAGTGCATTGTGTCTGCCCCTGTTAGGTGAGGTTTTCATTCTGTTGATTACCCCTTGTATGCTGATTGCAATTAACATGTAGCTGATCCCTCTCAGTTTTCTTGCTCCATTCTGACCTTTTCTTAGATTGACAACTGTTCATTTGCTTGAGGACTTGAAGTCTTTTTATACACATATATTTTTATTTTTTTCCTCATTCCAATTTTATTTTATACTTTGTCTGGAAGTAGGGTTAGGATGATTACCACACTCATGTAGATGATTCCAGTAGATGATTCGTGATAACCCCTCCCTTAATTAACACCACCTACCTACATCAACAGAATTGCTTTACAAAACGGTCACTTCTACAGGGAATTATAGACATCTCCATAAATGGATTAATTTAACCCATTGTGCCGTTGTGCATTTTTTCCTTTCCAGTTTTTTAGTTTTCCTGTTGGGATGTGATTAGGGTGGGGATTTTCTCAATATGAATAGTTGAGGGTGGCTGAAAAGTGTGCTTCAGTCAGTTTTCATGAGGCACCAGTAGCAGATTTGAAAAATTGACAAATCCTTGATCAACTGCATTCTTTGATTGCATCTCGTCTATATCTGCCTTTTTTAACTTTTATTTTCTTTGTCCGACTTTGAGTTTCTGGTTTCAGTGAAGAACTATCTGCAAATGGCCTTCCTTTTATTTTTATTTTTATTTTTTGGCTTTGTATTTGACTGGTTTTTACTAGAATTCCCGAAGCTGGTAATCGGTGGAGTGAGCCTCAAGTTTGTACTTTTAAGTTTCAGAAGGGTAAACACTTTTGCTAGCTTTTGCCTCGAGGAATTGGGGTTTCCTCTATCTGGATGAGTGAAAAGTATTTGAAAAAGGCTCTTTCAGTTTCACTTTCGTAAAATTCTTTTTGTGAAAAATAAGATTTCCTTCTCTAATTTTAATAGGAAATGGCTGAAGATTAGGGCTGTTTAATTTGGATTATTTTTGTTGGACAGAACCATAAATATCTATAATAGTTTTCTTAATAGGAGTATCCGGGGCAAGGGATGTCGAGATGGCAGGAATGTATGGTCATGTCTTTTCATAATAAAATACTTTGGAATCCTATTGGATTTACTGCAGTGAGAAACTTCAAACATTAAGTGGTTTACTCCCAAAGTTTACAGGTGCCATCTATAGGGAAATTCCCCCAAACATTTAGGCATTACATAGTTTTTCTTACTAAGATGCTTTATATAGCAGAATTATATTGTGTCATAACTGCAGAATTCATGTGAATGATGCTGATTTTGCAGAGAAGTTCACAAGGAAGCCAATCAAGCAAGGGCAAAAGCGACTGAAGTTAAACAACTAAGGCAAGAACAGGCAGCAGCACGCCGTGAGAAACTAAGGCAAGCCTATCTTCGCAACCAACTAGAGAAACTGAAAGCTACATCTAACGCACAGCAGACATGAGGGGACAGGTGATATTCGATATTTTCCAATCAAAATTTTGGACTTCAAACTGCTCCTGAATGGCTGTCCTGCTTGGATGTTTGATGATCTCATACCTGAATGCTGAGAAGGAATGAAGCAATCCATCAAATCATTAACATTTGCTTGACATCGGTGATGAAACATTTCATCAAATCATTAACATTTGCTTGACATCGGTGATGAAACATTTGTCAGGCCGTATCATATGCTGGGATGCAGTTCCAAAGGCAGCTTCTTTTTCTGGTGAAATCCTTCTGGCATGATAAGTTTGGAACTGTCTCACCCCTGTTTATTGTTAATACTTCTTGGTTGTAGTAAGGTTGTTAGTTGGTAGGAGACTTGAACCCTAGACCTTCATGTCTTAATTGGGGCCTTAACACCAGTTGAGCTACCTGCTGGGTTAGAAGGGGATTCAAGATGATCAATAGAGCATATTCAAAAGCTGATCGCCAAAACATGATTATAATTACATCAGGGGGCTAGTGCGAATTGAACCCTTTAGTTGCATGTACAAAGAGAGATTAAAGGACATGTTGAGACTCGTCATTCCAAGGAGATGCACATTAAAGGAGACCTATGTTAAGAGAGATTTCCATGATCACATAATTGATCATGCAATGGGAGTAGTTTCCTCCATTAAGGTAGCATCTTGGGGCCTATATATAAGAGGCCTCTCACAAAAGAGATAGGGGTATGTTCCTTCCTCTTAATTAATACAGCTTTTACTAAGTTTTCTCCTTTCTCGAGCCATTACTGACTTAAGTATCGAAGGATCTTCCCGAACTACCAACTCTGTGATCCTCTGACCCTGTCTTTGGTTGCAGGTCTAAACAGCTCTAAGGTCTCAGACATCTCGCATGATGGTTTAGTTATCAATAAGACTTTATTCAAATCGTACTGTGCAAAGGGGGAAAAATTATTCTATACCAATGTTGTAGTTTTTATTATGAAAATATTTCTAGTCAATAAGTATTTATTTTCATAATAAGGTAATGGTGGAGGGAAAAGATTAAATCGTACATGGGTTTAGGTCAGGTTAAGCTGGATTTGGGGCCATTGATTTTTCAAGCGATTTGAGTTGGATCAGGTTCAGATTCGTTGTGGGTAGGTGTGCGTCCAATTTCGCCATTCCCAGCTCTAGGCTCAGGCTTTATATGAATATGAGCCAACAAAAGAGAAACTTGAGTAAGCAACTCGCCACCGCCATTCGGAAGCTCCTTGGCGTGCTCTTTCCAGGGGCACGATTCGGCCACATAAACCATCATTCTCACCCACAGGTTGCAGATCAGCTCCCACTTGTCATCGTTATCCCACCTCTGTACGGTCACCAGATTCTGCAATGTCTTTGCCAGCACAATTCCGTCCATCAATGCCGATTCAGTCTTCCTCACTCCTACCTCTTTCGGCTGGTCCGGCACTCCCACCTGGATCAACGAATCCGCTAGATCCATCAACCCCTTTGTGAACAACTTCATTATCTTCCAAATGTCCGTCTCCGACTCCAAATCGAGCATCCTCGGGTCGCATAGGATGCGTGCTTGTTTGTATGTGTCATCTTTAATCTGCACGTTGATCCCTTTCGGGAACATGAAGGGCCGGACCATGGCGAGATACAACATGTAATCCGACAGAGCTTTCCCCATCTTACGGGCCTTTCCCAAATAACCACTTGGGTATTTGTAGTGGTCATTATAGTAAAGAAGACAGGTTGCGATGTGAAAGACGAAGAAGCAATAGACAAAATCTTCCTTCCTGCCCTTCATGAACTCCCCGTACAGTTCCAGTTTCCTAGATGCAACTGATTTCGCTTCCTGCTGGAAATGATCCATGAAGTCGAAGTACTTTAGGCCGGTTAACTTATGCTTGTTTTTAAGGTAATCGAAAATCAGTTTCTTTAAAGTGGGATCAACTTCTGTCCATGTCATGTAACGAACCATCCCAAACAAGTTTTCGGTGTCCAGAATCTCGACCAGCCAACGGGCTCTTCTCTTGGCCAATTTCATGCAACAGTAGGCAAACAGATCCAGTTGGCCCATTTTTCGGACGCGGGTCCTCGGCTTGGTTGGCCCACACAGAGGACCGAGCCCGATTAGCCAATTGTACGCTTGTAGGAGCCTCGAGGACGGCTTTGCTGCTACCCAGTTTGACCGTGCGTGAACGACCGCCGACAGAACATCGAGGAAGATCGCTCCCGAGAACAACATATAAGTGATGAAGATGTCGGTGATTGGATGGCGACCAAGATCATGGTCCAAGAGTTCTCCGGGTGGGATCATGAAATATTGGCGGCGGACGACCAGCACTGAAAACCCAATTGCCGAACACACCACGGATATAAAGCAGAAGATGTGCAGAATGAGGCCCCATCTTTGGAGCTGTATCACAATCTTGGTATAGAGGACGTCGTAAAGAAACCTCAGCTCAGTTTCGACGACTCTGAAGGCCTCCTCTGTGGTTCTGGCCTTGGTGTCGATGATTTCGGCGAGGAGATCTCGCCGGACGGTCTGGAACGGAAGCTCCGAATAAAGCCCCCTGAAGAAGCTGAAATACAAGTAGGCACGGCGGAGGAAACGGACCTCGGCAGAAGGGCTAAACAAGTATCTATTCACAGTCTCTCTGTCCAGCTCTTCAATTTCCATGATATTATGGGACGAGGAGATGTACCTCACCAGATGCGGGTTGCTGGCAGACCGGAGCGCCCAAATCTTCTCACCGTACTTGATGATTCCGGCCACAAGGACCGGGACGGCGATGACTTTCAGCTTGTAATCCCTTCCAAACCTGATAAAGATGTATAACGTCTGCAAGACTTGAATGACGGCGACGAGCAGGTGGCGCCGCCACAGATCGTTGTCTTCCAAGGAATAGGCAGTGATGTTGTAGGGGCTGCCAAGGTGCAAGAGGAAGAAGGGCGTCCACAAGGTGGCCAGGGACTTATCGATGCCGATGGGGCCGCGCATGAGGATGCTGAGAACCACCGTGGCCGCAGAGTTGGCTAAATGGTAGATAATGAAAGAGAAGATGGAGACGCGGAGCACGTTGGGACCCATGTATTTTGATCGGATCCAGCCCGATCCGACGAGGAGGAATTGGAGGATAAGGCTAGCGACAGCCACGAGGCGTAGCTCCCACTCTTTCCACATTTCTCTTATAACCCCTAATGGCAGGTTCTGCAATGCGAAATCATTCACTGCTATGAAGATGATTGAGCTCGTGACTGCGAAATTTGCACACAATGAATGAACATGTTAGACAATAACAAAACAAAATCCATCGCTGTGTCCTATAACCTTCTTTAAAGTGACAAAGATTACTCACATGTAAGTAGCATGTCGTGCTCTTTAGGAGTAATCCTTTGTGTGGTTCTTGGGCTGAAGAAGAAAATGTGGGAAGTTAAAGCCGATGAATGAAAGGGCAAATGGTTTTATAAGAAATACTATCCCCTCCCTCCAAAAATTATTGTAACATATTTTATTTTTGGTGGCTCAAAATAAGACATTCTCATATTTAGTAACTTGCATTATCATGCTACTCTTCAAACTATCATTTTCATATCTATTTTTTCTCCAACTTATTTAATTTATGTATAAAATATTAATGGCAAAAATGGAATTAAAACACAAACTTTTTTCACTTTCTTGATCTCAATCAAATGGAGTAAAGCCGGTGGGATGAAGGGAACATTCTTTAAGAAGCACATGAAACACATAAATCAAGGGTACGTGAAACAAATGGATGGATGTGTACTGTCTACTACAAATGCTTCAAGAAGTAAAGAATTTGTTCAAAACCTTCTTTCTTTTTGGTTCCTTGAACCAAACAAATTTGTTTTGGTACATGATGTTCAAGGGTACGTGAAACAAATGGATGGATGTGTACTGTCTACTACAAATGCTTCAAGAAGTAAAGAATTTGTTCAAAACCTTCTTTCTTTTTGGTTCCTTGAACCAAACAAATTTGTTTTGGTACATGATGTTCATGAACATTGTGTTTTGAAACATAGGAAATGGAGGGAGAGAAAGGAAAATTTTGCCACTAATGTTAGGTTGATATAGCAATTTTACCATCAATGCATTTTTTGATATAAAATTGTCATTAATATTATGAGTTGGGTGTAATTTTGCCAGTGACCGTCAAATTTACTTAAGTAGCAAATGCAAAAAATGGAGAAAATTTAAGTTTCAACTCCAAGTTATCTTTATTTAAAATTCTAGCTCCAAAGTTTCTGAATATATCATTTTTACTATTATCTTCATCATTTCATTATGCTATTTAAGTTCCCTGGTCCCCTAAATATGATTGTCCTTAAAAAAACCCAAAACTAAAGAACTACTTGTCTGTGATACCTAGTTTTGGCCAAATATGGCTAGCGACTTCAACGTACTGCTGCATTGTGGTTGGAAGAGAATGTGCCTCATTGTTGTGTTGCTAAACCGAGAGATCCAGCTTTTGGAATGAAATTGTAAAAATCTACCCAACCACTAGCAGATGTCATCCTCGCTCAGGTAAGCTTTGTTAGCAGATGTCATCCTCACTCAGGTAAGCAATAACAAAGCGTCTTAAGCGAGCAGTAATGGTGGATGAGCTACCAATTTAGTGGCTTATTGGTCTATTAGCGACAGAGATTAGCCGGGAACCGGTAGGAAGCCTTCAGAGTCTAGTTTTCATTCTATTCCCCATTGGAGAAGATGGTCAAAATAGAATATTTGCAAAGTTGGGTACCTAAAGGCTAAGGACCAAATTTTTGGGAGCCAGTTTAAAAGTTTTCTCAAATTGCTAATTTGCTAATGTGAATTTGACATGTTATAGACGTGACATAGAATATTCTTATTTTGGATGGAATATTCATATTATTAGACAACCGTTAGATGCTTGGTGACTATATCACTATTTTTTCATAATTTCGATGATAAAATTACTCATAATAGATAAATATAATGGCAGTTTTACATAAAAAAAATACATTGATGACAAAATCACTCTATCGACCAAACATTAGTGGCAAAATTGCCCCTTCTCCTAAAATGGAGGGGAAGTGAACACTAACTAATAATTTTTTTGGCCAAAGCTCACATTTACTAGAGACTAGGGATGACAATTGGGTAGGTTGGGTCAAGTCATTCAGGTTCGGGTCTAGTCGGGTTATGATGATTTGGGTCCATGTCAGGTTTAGGTCTGGTCATTTGGGTTTGGGTTGATTTCAGGTTGAGTTGATTTTGAGTTCGGGTTGGGTTGGGCCGGGTTTATTTGAGTTTGGGTTTATTACAGGTCGGGTTAATTTTAATTTTAGATAACTTCAGGTCAGGTTTCAGGTCAAATTTGGGTTGACCTTTGTGTTCGCTTAGGTTACTGTTTTGTAGGCCAAAATGAATGAATCAATTCTTTATTTTTTTTTTTGCAATTTTTTATAAAATTTAAATCAAAAATTTTTTTTTATGTGATTTAATTTAAATTAAGTTTTCTTCTTTTAGTATATTTAATTAGAATATTCATGAAATCTTCATTATAGTACATATTTAGGTAATTTAATAATGTTAATAATACTTGATTGGTTTTCTAAACTCATATCATTCTACTATTGTTGACACCCAATTTCGTCCGGGTGTTTTAAAATTTTAAAAAAAATTTTATTAAAAAAAAAAAAATTAATTAATTTAAAAAATATATATTACTATTATTATTAAAAAAAAATTAATTAGTTTAAAATATATTTTTGTTTTGTGAAAATTTGATTTAAAATGATATATGTGTGAATATGTGTATGTTTAAAATTTCATGAAAAAAATGACAAAAAATTAAAAGTTTGAGGTAAAAATGACAAAATTGAGAAGTTTCAGACAAAATTGACAAATTCTGAAAGTTTCAGGAGCTTTGGGTAATTTTTCGCATCAATTTTGGGCCAGACGGACGTTTCTGGCCCAAATTGACAGAAAACGTTAAAATTGTCAAAATCAGAAGCTTCTGAGCTTATCCAGAGCTGGAGTAACGTAAAGGACTGAAACTGTCATTTTACCAATTTAAAAGATAAGTTTGAGATTTTTTATTAATTTATCCGTCCACAGTTCAGCTAAGCTCCTTCTATAAATACCCCCCCCCAAATTCAGTGATGAACACAGAACAAAATAGAAAGAAAACTTAGAGCTCCGTTTTAAAAAAAGGCCAAAATTTCAGTCCTTGTCCCTAGGCTCTGCTTCTTCACTCAAAAACAACCCAAACTTTCCTTGTTTGCCGTTATCCTCCTTGCCGTTTCCACCTTTTTCCTCCCGTTACGCCGTCCGGTCGCCGTTGTTCCGCCCTGCTGTCCTTTCCCTCGCCGTTTCTCGCCGTCCCTTCGTCGCCGTTGCTCCCCCGGAGTCGCCGTCGCCGTCGCCTTCCGCCGCCGTCCGCCGTCGCGACCCTTGCCCGCTGCCCGTTTCTCTTCCTCCTCCGGCCGTCCTCCCTTTTTCCTTCCTCCTCCTGCCGCGCCGCCGTCACCCTGCCCCGCCGCGGTCGCCTCGTCGCCTCCCCCTGCGCCCGCCGTCGCCCCGGCCGCCTGAGCTTCCCCTCCTCCCTTGCTCCCCTGCCCACCTGCCGCCAGCGTCGCGATTTTCGTTTTCCCTGTTTCTCAAAATTCAAATTTTAATTTTAAAAGGGTAAACTCCTCTTTCATCCTCTATCTTTTCATTTTCTTTCATTTAAGTCACTAACCTTTTTTTTTTATCTCTGCAGAACTAACAAATATCTTTATTTGTTTAATTAATTACTAACCTTCCTTTTATATTTTACTTATTTATTATTGTTATTATTACTAACCCTTTTTTTATTGTTGACAACTAACAACTAACAACTAACTTACTAACTTTTATTATTGTTATTATTATTAATTTAATTAACTTTGTTAATTAATTTAATTAATTTGGCTAACTTTTTATTATTGTTGTTAATTAATTAATTTAATTAACTTGACTAACTTTTTATTATTGTTGTTTAACAATTAATTTAATTAACTTTGCTAACATTTATTATTATTTTTAAAGTGGATGGCCAAAAAGCCCCACTTTATTATTATTAATTTTTTTTTTCTTTATATAATTTTTTATTTAATTCACCTTTACCCTTTACTAATTAATAAATAAATGAAAATTAAAAGAAGATTATTTTGTAATTAATTATTAAAGCTAATAAAAATCATTTTTAAAAAGCCAATTATTTTTATTTTTATATACATGTTTTTAATTCTTTAAAGATAACAAAAAGTTAAAATTAATTTTAATAGTTATTTTTATCCAGTAAAAATAATAAAAAAATAAAAATAAAACCTGTTTAAAAAAAAATACATGAAAATTAAGACTTTATATTTTACTGATTTATTTAAAATATAACTTTTAAATCCACTAAAATAATAAATATTTTTCATTAAACAAGAAAACAAAAAGAAAACTAAAACAAGATAAGAAAAAGATAAGAAAGACAAGAAAAAGAAAAGAAAAGAAAGATAAGAAAAAGATAAGAAAGATAAGAAAAAGAAAAGAAAGAAAAGAAAGAAAAGAAAGGAAAGATTAAATCAAAAAGAAAAGAAAAATATAAGAAAGAAAAGAGAGAAAAGAAAAGAAAGAAAATAAAAAATAAAATTTTTTTATCTAAAAATTCTATAACAAAAAGAATTACGAATTAGTAATTAAACTAATAATTAATTCCATAAAAGTAATAATTATATAACTAACAATAAATTAAATTTAATTTCCATATCCGGATGATCCGGTAGGATCTACGGTTTGGAAAATATCAAACTTTTTAAAATAAATAAATTAAATAAAAAGATAAAAAAATCCATATTTTTACAATATGGATAAAATTGTTTAAAATTTCACCAAATTCCGTGTCCAAATGACTCGGCAGAGTCCATGGTTCGGAATCAAAATCTTCCGTGTCCAAATGACTCGGCAGAGTCCATGGTTCGGAAGTATAAAATTTTATACAAATTAACTTAAAAATCCACATTTCGACTAATTCAGTTAAAATCTCTAAATTAACTGAAAATTATTTAAAAGCAAAGTAAAACAAAATTAAAATCAACTAAGGTGCCAATTTTGGGCGCTATAACAATATTGTTTTAGCGTAACCGTACTTCCGATCCCCGAACTCTCGCAGACCAATTTTAAGGTGACCAATCGACCTAAGAAAAAAAACTGATTGGTGGCGACTCCCGAAAAAGACCCGCACGTTGCCACAACTATCATTGTATAAGTCATTCAGATTCTCATCCTACTATCACACAGATATACACTACGATAATTTTGCTATGCTTAGGTTTTGATGAATTTTCTTTGAAATTATTATGAAATGCAAATTAAGTTCATTATTAGTGACTAAATTGTAAAATTTGAAAAACTTTGGGTGAAAGTGTAAAGATATCAAAAGTTCAGGGATCTATGTTGTAATTATTAGGGGTGACTGAAATGCAATTTTTTAAAATTTAGGTACTTTATTACACTATACTTAAAATTTTAGGGATGAATGTTGTAATTTTAATAATTACCTATTAAGATCATTAAACTTACTAAATATAAAAATTACTTCTTTTAGAAGAATCCAAATATAAGGCTTATTAAATATATAAGTTTCTTCCCCAAATATGATACTTGCAATATATAGAAGTCTTAAAAAACTAGAAGTTACTAAATATAAAAATCTCCTCTCAAAATATAATAATTACTAAATATGAACATCTGAAAAAAATTGAACTACTAAATATAGAAGTTCTCTTCCCAAATATGATGGAAGTCACCGTTACTAAATATAGGACATACTGAATATGAAAATCTTAAAAAATGAAAATTATTAAACATGAAAACCTCCATATTTAGGACATACTAAATATCAAAGATAATGAAAATGGAAAGTTAAGGTTTAGGGTAAGGATTAAAATTGGGTATTGTCAAATTTAGTAATTGGTTCATCTCAGGTTCAAGTCAGGTCAGTCTCGGGTTTGGGCCATTTTAGATTCGAGTATTTCAAGTTTAGGTCATTTGGGTTTATGTTTTCTCGGGTTTCCCTTTTAATCAGGTTCGGGTTCAGGTTCAAGTCAGGTCAGTTGTGGGTTTGGGCCATTTAAGGTTCGAGTATTTCAAGTTTAGAACATTTGGGTTCAGGTTTTATTGGATTTCCCTTTTATTGAGTTTGAGTTCAAGTTCAAGTCAAGTTGGTTGGGTGCGATTGAGCTCAGGCCATTGGTTTTTGTTTTGTCAAATCGGGTCAGGCCGGGTTTGGGTTCGAGTAAATTGGATCAGGTCATTAGATCAGGTCAAATTTATAATCTCTGCTAGAGACCAGGAAGGCAGGAAGTTTATAAAAGGAAGAAGATTGCTTCGCTTTATGTATATGTGATTCCTTGGATATCGTCTGAGTTATTTTCTAGGAACAAGAAAAGAAAACAAAAATAGGTGGAATATCCAAGTTCTTTCTTTTATAGGAAAAAGAAAAGAACATAAAAATGAATGGAATTCTAGCAACAAGACAATACTTCCCATTTTACTATATACTAAAGCCATGAAGAGGATACTGAACTATAGTGTCATGCTGGTTTTTTGACCTTTTCCAGACTTGATTGACTCTTTGTAAAGCTTGGTCCTTTTTTGCAACAAAATCACTTTCTCAAGGTCCTATGTTGCTATTTTTACCATTTTATTCTATTTTACTTTTCTTTGTGGTTAAACGCATTCTCAGTCCCTGAAATTCTGTGCTTTCCCATTTCAGTACATAATTTCTATCTATTTATAATTTTAGTCCCCAACCTTAAGGGCTAGTGTTTTTCAATTTGCTTTCTTGATTCCTATACTTTTTTTTTTTCATTTCCTATTTCCTAAAGCGAAACATTGGTCACCATGTTTTTTTTTCAATCACCAATAGTGACTTTGTTTAATCTAACTTTTTTAGTTTTTCTTCATTACTGTGAATGGGTACTGTTCTATGAATAGTAAACTATAGTGGTGTGCCTTTTTTTTTCCTTTACCCAAACCTGATTGACTGTTTGTGAAACTTGGTCCCCTTTTGCAACAAAATCTCTTTCTCGAGGTCATGTGTCGCTACTTTTTTCATTTCTGCCTGTTCCACGTTTCTTTATGGCAAAATGATTTTTCAGTCCGTGAAATTCTGACTTTCCCATTTTAGTACCTAATTTGTACCTGTTTATCATTTCAGTCCCCAAACTTAATACTAGTGTTTTTCAATTTGCACTATTGATCACCAAAATTTTTTTGTTGTTTTTTCATTTACTTTTTTCTAAAGCAAAAAACTTTGTTGCAATGATTTATTTTTTTTAATCAACCATAGTGACTTCGTTTAATCTAATTTTTTGTTTTTCTTTATTAGTTTTTTAAAACAACTTTCGTCACTATGATTTGTCTAGTTTTAGATATGGTTTGTCTGATTCGGGCATTTTAGCCAATTTTTTTTTTATTGTCTTTTTTCTTTTATGAAGTTAATGGTTAAACTGTTAATTCTTGAATTCTTTCCATTTGCTCCCATGGTCTCAAGATCATTTTGTGTTGTTTTTTTATATGTCAACCATTAAACCTCACTTTTTATCACTGAAATCCTACCATTTGTCTTATTTTATTAACTTTATTATATTATTTCTCTCTTCTAAAAACAAAACTTTAGTTGCTATGATTTATCTTCTTTTTGGCAAGATTTGGGCTGATAAATTTGTCGCTAATTACATCTTTTTCTTCTTTTTTTTTTTTAATTTTATTAAGTTAATAGTTAAACCTCTGGTCCCCAAACTTTACCTTAACTTTTTGCCTCTGATTCTTGATTTTTTTTCATTTTCATGAATTTTTTTCTTGGTAAATAATTACTGTTGACTATATTTATATTTAATGTTAACACAAATTGAACTAGGGCAATGTGCGAGCTCCATAAACCTAGTCATTTCTATTATACCAATTCCACCGTCCAATAAAAGAGCCCAATTTTTTTCATTTATGAATGTCCCAGTATTCAAGTCCTCTTTCATCTAAAAGAAAGAAGTTATAGTTACGTTATTTAAATTATATCCCTTTAAATTTATTTGAATTTCAAAGTAATCACATTTTAAAAAACTGGAGACAAAAATGAAAGATACTTTAATATTTATAAAAATAAAGTGAACATCTAAGACTAGAAGGGAGGCTATAATATTGGAAGTGAAGCATTGTATCAATATATATATGCTTGACGTGAAGTTATCAACAAGACTTTAAGGTGACAAAGTAAAACGCTCTGTTTTCAGTAAAGCTAAAGTGCATTATTTGAAATTATGACTCATAAGCTAGGTGAGAGTGTGCGCGTGTGCGGGTGAAAGCGTAAGTAGGAAGATGTCAATATTTTAAAATTTAAGTATAAGTGTCATATAAACAAGAGTAGAAGTAATAGTTGAGAGCTAGAGTAAAAACAAGAATTAGGGGTAAAAGCTTTCCGCCTTAACCTAAAATCCGACAAAAAAATTGACCATATTTTTAGGTTAGAGTCAGGTCAAAGGAGTAGAAAAGTAGTATTCGGGAAAACACAAACCCAACCCTATTCAAAGACTCAAAAGTCGGGTTGGTTTGGGTTAAACCCGAAACCACCGAGTTGACCTGAATATAAGCCCCCAGCTTAGCCCATTGCACTAATTTGGGCCTGTTAGTTGCTAGCCTGCTAGCCTAAGTGACTAATCATAACCTAACTAAGTCTAAGTGAGTCTTTAATCCCAAGAATTTCAGTGAACACGAATAGGCACAACGTCCTCAACTTGCTAGCTGCTTGGCATCCGTCCATCCGTCCTACTCCTCTTTGCCTACTTCTCCATCCTCACATTGAACAGCCTCCACCTCCGTTCGCATAGCCTCCTCCTCTTACTTCTCCTGTCACCATCGTTGACCTCCCTCCCCCGCCCTCCCTATTTGCCCTTTTGGTCATCGCCGCCCTTTGGTTCATTGGTCATCATTGTCATCCGTAGATCTCCAATTCTCCTTCTCAAAGCTACACAAGATCATCACCATTGCCTAGTGGTAGATCTCCTTCTCAACGCTCCTTGCCAGTAGCTTCGCCATTGGGCTCTTCATCAGCCTCTAGTTCACCGTTCCCTGTCATTCCTCAATTTGCCATTCGCTGCCGTTTATTAGTTCGCCGTAATGGTGGAGTGTTGGATTTATGTCGAGTAAACCGAACCCTAACCCTATATTTTTCAAGTTAGGGTTGGTTCAGGTTAAGCCAATTAATAGGGTCAAGTCGGGTTACATTTTTCCTATGGATAAATTATTTAAAATTTTTCGGGTTTTGACCCGAACTCGACCTTAACCCCGAAGTTTTAAGTTCTAAAGAGAACAACAACCATATATATTAGATCACCTATTTCATAAGTTTGCTGTGTGTCATATATAAAAACTTTTTTCTCAATTTGTAGCCTAGACTTAAAGATGTGAATAAAATAAATAAAATAATGTGAATATGAAAAAAGAAACATCAACTTGTTGCGTTCAGGCAAAAATCCACTTCTAGCTTAACTTTAACAAGTTATGCCCACTTGGCTCATAAACATTTTCCTGTGCCCAAACTAGCCCCTAAACTTTTCCATAGAGGGGGAAGGGCACAAAAAGTCCTAATTTTTTTTACAATTTGACAAAGAAGTCCTAAAACACATCGGGTTGCTAAATGAGTCTTAAAACCATTATACCGTTAGTACTGTCAATACTTGTTTCTACGACTTGCCTAGATGGTAGACAGAATAGCATGACAAGTGTTAAGTGTGGACTTATCCGACCCTTCATATGCATGCTGGAGTACTTCTTGGAGAAAAAGCTGACAAAAAAAAAAAAAAGAAGAGAGTGCAAGTCAAAGGCCTTCTCGCCATTGTTAGCCAAAAAAATTCATACAAAAAGCTAAAAGATTTGCATTAGTCGGACAGATAGAGGGGTGTGAATTGAATATTCAGAACAGTGAAGGTTGGGGAAAAAGGTACGTATATGTTGATGTAAGACTTTAACTATGTTAGAGTTTTCTATATGAATGAAAGTTGTGAGAAAGTATTAAAAAAAACATCGGAGGCATGGAAAATTCATGATTTTTGTAATGAACAAGTGATCATCACAATAAGGGCTTGAAGTGTAATGAATTGTGTGTCTGATTTGGTTGGTAATTTTCATAAAATGGGAGTTTTCTTTTAGAATAAGTAAATGTGGTGTTTAGTACACTAGGACTATTTTTCGAAACTAATTTCAACATTTAACATTATTTGATGTATGTGTGGCCAATGCTGAACTTCATATAATGTAATGCAGGATGGTAGGGCATAACGAGGTTCATCACATTTAAATATGGTGGACAATTTGTTAGTGGCAAAAGTGCAGAGTATGTGGGTGAAAATAGGCAGAAAGAAGAAATGGATAATGACTTGTTGTGCTACCCAGATATGCTGGATATGGTTAAGTGCATAACCAAGCAGCCATTTAAAAGACTGCTGCATTTGGTACCTGGGGAGGGTTTAAAGGAAGTAGAGTCTACAAGTGCTATGTGTATGATTAAGCTGAAGAGACTAATTCTGAAAGATGGAGGGGTGGAAAAAATGGTTCAGAGTAAGCCTGAAACAACTGTGGTATATGATGGAAGTGATGGAATAGATGAAGAAAATAATGGTAAGAATTCAACTAACGATGAAGCTGCCAGTTTTGATTAAAAAGATGGATTGGAGGATGATGATGAAGTGATTATCAGTAGCTTATGTTAAGGCTAGGATGATGAAGATGAAGATGTCCATGTGGCTTCTGAAAGTCACTACCTAAGTGATGATGATGAGGTACTTCATGAAATTAGAGAGAAGGTTAAAGAGTTTAACACGAAGTGGTCAAATAAGAAATTGAAAATTAATCTTAAAGTAGGGGTCAAAATAGAGGTAAAGGCTGGAATGAGAGTAGTGTAAAGGAAGGAATTGGGGCTTGAAGTGGCAATGTGTACCCTAGGTATGATCCTAGGTCTGCCTATCCTCAGTTTGTGCCAAGCATGATATTTGATGATACACAACAGTTTAAAGAAACACTTGATAAGCACTCCATTATGGAGCAAAGACCCATAATGATTATAAAAGAACACCAAGGAATGGGTGAGTGCAAAATGCAAAAGGAGAGAATGTAATTGGAGTGCCTCTTTAAGTACACCAAGAGAACAGGTTATATTTAATGGCTCTTACTACCATTTCATGCTATTTCGTCAAACATCTGGCTAGGCGTAAAAATAAGTACTAATGGTTTTAGGACTCATTTGGAAATCCAACGAGTTTTAAGACTTCTTTATTAAATTGTAAAAAGTTTTAGGACTTTTTGTGTCCTTTCCCCTTCCAAATATGCCTAACAAGCCCCATTCTTAATTAAATTGAAAGCTTGAGTCTAAAAACCAACTTATGAGTTACAAACTAGTACTATGTTTATACAGCTTTAGATATTTGAACATGATTGTTTCACCATTAAGAGTTTTGGTCCTTTTGGTTTTGGATATATGTTTAGGAGTAAATGTAAGGTTTCCCAAATAAAATGAGGCAAATTATATTTTTATCCAAATTAATCTTAAGGTTGGTGTTGTGATTTACTCATTTCTCTTGACTCTTGAGATGGTTAAAGTAATATGCTAACCCACGTGCAATTTAGCCTCACTATCTAAAACCCAAATCACTTTCACTCATAAAAAATGCAATTCAAGATGTAAAATTTGACGTCTCTAAAGGTTAACAATGACTTAAGTTGAACAAGAAACATTAAAGATGGTAAAAACAACTTAACTCCAACTAGAAACATTTAAAAGGTAAAAACAGGTACAAACCCAACTTTACTTGTAGGGTGATAAGAAATGTAAGACTCAACGACTTTACTAAATAAGAAAAAATGAATTAAACATGTTCATGGGATATCTTTGTCTCCTCTCCCACCTCTCATTTGTTCATTCATCTGCAAGTTCTCCTTTCAAGCATATATAGCCAGCTAATGATGGCAGCGTTAAAGTGGAATTAAACACCATCGGAATGGAAATCTCTTAATGCAACAAACAATTAAATAGGAACAATATCCAAGTTAAAGTAATGCAGTCTTGAAAAAGGGGAAACGAAGCAATGGAAAATGGAGCAGAAATTGTACAGAGGAACTCACCTAGAGCAAGAGACTGGAGCGATGAATTGGGTAACGAACAAGGCATTGTCTTTGTCTAATGTTGCAGGCACCAGATGCGGCCATTTTGCCTTTGGTAGCACTCATCTCTCTCATCTCCTTTGTTCACTCATATATCTCTCATCTACATCTTGAACTATCCAAGTTAGAAATATTTTTGGTGGAGTTTAATATTTTTTATGGTATTAGAAATTTAACAAGTTAAACTTTTGTGAAATATGAATTTCCTAGGATAATTTTATTTTTTCCATCATTTTTATAAGTTTTTTTGTAGAATCTTATGACTCTATGACCTTTTACAACTGTATGACTATAGAAAAATTAAAACATCTCTTAGTAGGATCCCGAATTCGGTATCCTAGTTCACTTAATATGCATGAAGGAAGAAGCTTGCATGTACAAGCTGCAAGGATGCACCTGGACTTGTAATACTATTTGCAGTAGCTTTTTGGAAATTAGACACATTTTTGTAATTGGTTTGATGGTTAAAAAATGAGGTAGATTTAATTATTATACTATAGATATATGTCTAATTAGTCATTCTAATTCATTCGTAATTCCCCTATATATAACCAACAACCCAATCAAAAAATTGACTAATTTGTCCTTAGACCAAAACTCACATTCATCCCGAAACCCTACCTCAATATTGTTGTCGCTTCTGCCACTGTCGGCACCACCTCCAATGAACCATCACCACCTCCAGATCTCATAGTCGCTCGGCTCTAGATCTCGGTGTCACTCACCGCCCCTCGTTTCTGGATCACGTTGCTGCTTGCATTAGATCTCGCACCATTGCTTAGCTCTAGATCTTGGCATTGTCACTTGCTGAATTATGCCATTCGTTGCCTCCAGGTTGGGTTGTTCATTGCTTCTGAATTGCATAAGTCATTACCGCCCAAAGCCACTACTAGGCAGGTCATCCTTTGCCTTCTCCACTAGGCTATTCATAGAAATAATCTTGACAAAAATATCAAATTTGCCACTAATGTTTTTGGGTTGTGCAAATGTGCGACTATATATATATATATATATTTGCCCAATCTCCAACTAATGTTTTAAAATAGGCCAAATATGCCACTGAAGTTTCAAATTAAGAGTGTATATACCACTGGCCGTTAAAAATATAACAGAAAACGTTAAAAAGCTAATGAAAAACATTAAAAATAACAAATTTTAAAAATGTAGGGTGATAATGCAAGTTTTAACAAACTTTAAATATTTTTTATAATTAGACTCTTTCTCTTTGTCTCTCTCTTTTGAATACCAGCGATAAGATTAGACAGTAAGGACAAAGGGAGGGCGGCAATACGGCTAGGGCGTTGGTGACAAAGACAGTAATAGGGCTAAAGCACTGATGGCGAATATCAAACTCTCTTTTGGAAAAAAATCTCAAAGGTCATAATATTTTTTTAAAGATGCATAATAACCCTGAGATTTCAAAACATGCTATTTTTACCATTTTCTGTTACTTTCTAACCAGTAATGGCATATTTAGCTCATTTTTAAAACATTGGTAGAAGATTTGGTAAAAAAAACTACAGTGTCATATTCGCTCCCTACCCAAAACATTAGTTGATATTTCTGCCAATAATCTCCAAAACTATCAAAGACAAAAAAGAAGAAATGTCTAACACAATGCACAAAAGTGTCTACAATAAAATGTAATTGTATCAAATGTAGTATGTGGAAGTGTCTGCAAAGTAATATAAAAATAATTTATTATAATGAGAAATTAAAAGTGTCAAAAGTAATATGAGAAAGTTTAGATTAAATATTGAGAAATGTCTAATGAAATATGTAAAAGTGTCTGAACTAACTTGTGAACAATTTGTTATCTTTAGAAAATAACTGTTTAAAATAATTAAAAAATATGTAAATAAATATATAAAAGCATTTTAAAAAAATGTAAAAGTTTCTGAAATAATAAATAGATAAATAAAGGTGTATGAACTAATGAATAAAGAACTGTTTAAATAAATATCTAAAAATATCTAAAGTGAAATACAAAAGTATCTTAGCAATTTCTTATTCTTAGAAAATAACTGCTTGAAATAATTAAAAAAAAAAGTGTTTGACTAAATATGTAAAAGTGTTGAAACAAAAATGTAAAAGTATCTGTAACAATATACAGATAAATAAAGGTGTATGATTTAATGAATAAAGAAGTGTTTAAATAAATATTTAAAAATGTCTAAAGTGAAATACAAAAGTGGCTTAACAAATACTAATAAATGATTTTTTTTTTTTGGAAAAACAAATCACAAACAGTTCTCTACACCTCTTTTGGCTCTCCTTCGATGGCCAATATATCTTTTTCTCACCATCCTTGTCTTTCAATGGCATGCTTACAACCAGTGAGCCACATCAGCCAAGCCAAGACTAGATCAGAGATTTGAAGCTCTCTTCGTCACCACCGTTCTTCTAATCATCCTTCTGTCGCTCATAGTACAATCGTCGCTGATTGTCCTCCTGTCACTCATCGTCTGATCACCCGTTGTCCTCCTGTCTTCAATCATTCTCCCGCAACTTGCCACCGTTCATCTAATTGCCCTCCTGTCATCGATCATTCTCCCGCATCTCGCCACCATTCATCTCTTGCCAGAGACCTCAAAGAAGAGCTTCTAGAGTAATTGATGGGGGAATTCGTTGGCACGAACATCGTAAAATGACTGGACCCAACGGCCAACTCTGAGGAAAGTGGCAGAGCCATAATGGCGAGCTCCCTAACACTGACATAAGAGAAAAACAACGCGACAAAAGAAGCATTAGAAAGAGACACATGATTTAGGGTAAAAGGTAAATCTATAAAATCATCTTTATATCTAATTAGACATATGTTTACCATATCCCTAGTAATGAAGATTTGCTTGTAAGTTGGGTTTTCTATTTTACTATAAAAAAAAGCTAGGTTTTTTTTATTTTGTTTCCTTTTTCTTGTTTTTTTCTCTTCATTATTATTTTTCTTCTTTTTTTTTCTCTCTTTTTCTTTCTCTTGTTGCTTTTTCTTAGTGTTGCTTTCTTTTGCCTTTCTTTTTTTTTTTAATTTTTTTTTGCAAATTATTTTCTTCTTATTTTTCTTGTCTTTTTTCGCTCCAAATTTTACTATTGCTTTTGTTTTTCCTTTTTTATTTTCCCTTTCTAGTTTCATTTTTATTTTTCTGTCATTTTTTGCTATTTTTTATTTTTTATTTTCCTTGCACCTCTTTGTTTTTATAAAATAATAAAAAATACAAAAGATTAAATAAGAACTAATAAAAGAATATAAAAAAATAATATATAGCAACTGAAAAAGAACATAAACAAGCGAATATATGGGAACTGAAAAGGACAAATTTACAAAAGAACAAGCAACAATGCATAAAAATATATAAGAACTAAAAATTAATAAAAGCAAAAGAACATATTGGGATTGAAAAAAAAATTTATAAGAGAACTAAGTACATGTTCTTTTTAAACCACATATTTTTCTTTTTACAAATGAAATTATATTGGAAAAATAATAAAGAATAATCATTCCAAAATAAGAAAAATATTTTTTGATAATAAAACAATGAAAAAAAATAAAAATAGGCCAAAAATCAATAAAAACATATAAGAATTAAAAAAATAAATGGTAATGCCTAAAAGAACATGCAATATTTGTAAAAAAGATATATTTGTAAAAGAACGCATACAAACAGATAAAAGAGCACTAGGTGCATGTTGTGCACTATGTGCATGCAAGACTTACTCATGCATGTGTAATAAAAAAAGGATGAGTGTTCAACCAATCGATAATGCCATTTTTTTTTTGTGTTTGGTGAATCTATTTTTATATTGCTTTTTTTCTTCTGGTTGGAAAGTTGAGTAAAACATATATCCATAATTTGTGTTTATAAGTATACGTTATTGTCTCTGGTTGAAAATTAAAATGGGTATACAATGACAATGAAATAGTGAAATACCATTATATACTGTTTAAGTTACTATTATAGTTGTCAGATTCTAGTATTCTTATCTAAATATAGGTTTCAAATTGTTTGATCCTAGAACAATTTGTCACAATTTTAAGTAACACAAAGTACATATATTTTGAACAAAAATCATGTCAGCCTCTAGAATATTATTGTCAACTCTTATATAAGTTGAGCCCAACTTAATTAAGATTTTATTGTTAGCAATAAAGAATTAAAACATCACTACACAGTGCTCAATTCAGGGTTGATTATTTGATCCTAAAATTTCATTATCTATTGATGTGTTACTAATGCCCAAACCTATTAAAATTTTATCACAATTAGGGAGTAATACAAACTTAGACAACACAATACATAACGTCCAATTTAGGGTTATGAATATCTGCTCTTGGCACTCTATTGTCTAAACTTATGTTTCTAATCATCTAAATTTGATATTAGTTTATTATTAGTTATGATTCTTGTGAACAATATAAACCATCTCCATTCAATATCAGATCCTAGAACATTATTGTCCACTCCTATATTGATTGCATCAAACTTAAGTTTTTAATATTAATAATAGAGAAATAAAACATCACTGTACAGTATTTGGTTCAGGGCTTTAATTATCCAATCCTAGAATTGTACTATCTATTCCTAGGTTACTATTACCCAAACATGTTAAGAGTGTATTACAAATTAGGGATAACATTAGTAAGGTGGACATCCACCCAAGTGGATATTTTACTATCTCACATACTAATGTTGAATGGCTTTTAGTTCTAAATTGGAAGCTACTTAAATGGCTTAACAGGTCCTAGGTTTACAAGGCTTTTTCAAAAATTGAAAATTAATCGTTTCTTGATTGACCTGTTAGTTTGTTGACATAATAATTACTGTTAGTTGTTGCTAGCCACGATTTTAGTACTAGATTATGCAATAAGTTGCTCCTCTTTGCCCCTAAACGATAGGCTAGGTGGAATGGGGTAGGGTAGGATGGATGGGGTATAAGGTAGATTTTGTAATATAATTAGGGATGACAATTGGGAGAGTGGGGTCATATTTGGGGCAGTCTATTCAAGTTCAAGTGTAATTATGTTAGCATGAATTTGGGTCCAGGTCGAGTTCAGGTTGATTTCGGGTTTAGGTTTCGTGTTGTTCAAGTCTTTCCTTGTTTGCATGATCTCTAAATTCTTCTATTTATTGGGTCTCACACATATAAGCTAGAGCCTTATTTCTAAGCCTTTTATAGTTACTACGACTTTTAACCAATGGGTTGATTTTAGGCCTAACTGACTACTACACCCTAGGATATTGATATTGAACCATAATTCCAATACCAAAGAGTTGATATGAGAAATAGTCCTTCCATTATGAAAAACATAGTCTAACAAAAAAAATATGTTCAATTGATGAAATTTTTACCTAAATATAGATTATTATATTAGAGGATACCTGATTGTTGTGAAGACTTCATGGTAAGTAGAAGACAAAGAAAATAAAGGTAACATTCAATAACAATTAAACTTTCTTTTAACTGAAATGAATCATTGTCCTCAATGATGGAATAGAAAACAGAAAAAGGTCTTGGAAATCATACCAAGGAGGTGGATTTTACCACCCCTATTCAATCTTCTTGCATATGTTGTGGTACTTGGGCTTTTGATCTAAGGCATAATGAATAGAGAAATAAAATGAGGAGTAGTGGAAGGTGGAGAATGATTAGTTGAAGTTTGCTTCTTGCAGATTTTGGAAGTAGGGGTAAAAGTGAAGGAGAGGACAAAGATAGTAAGGATGTTACAAGTATAGGTTTTTCAACTCGACATCTCAATTGTTTAGCTCCAGGGCTATTGCCTATTGGAAAAGCCATGCTAGGTAAGTTGTTGGAACTTTCCAATACATTAAACTACCAAAGGATCATGCATTAGAACTTTCCAAGGTATAGAAGTGTGCGTGTTGGAACATTAAACTACCAAAGGATCATGCATTGGAACTTTCCAATGTATAGAAGTGTGTGTGTGTTGGAAAATGCCTTCTTATGCTTCATTTATCAATGCCCCAAGTTCTAATAGGGTTAGAAAACTATGTATTTTTAGTAATGTCTTATTTCAAGTGTTTTTGTTTATCTAATGTTTAGATTTTAGTTTTATTTCATGTTTTGTTTAGTTTTAGACCTGTTGCCAAGATAACTACGATGCTAATTTTTTAATATTTGTGTTTTTACATATATACAAGTGCCTATCAGCATTAAAATGTTGCATGTTATTCAAGGTAATGACATAAGATAGCTTGAAAATTTTTTAATCAAAAGAATAGAAGAAGATTCATAAAAAAAACACCTCCCTAGCTATGAAATAAGCTTTATGAAATGCTCATTGAGATAACAAGATAGCAGTGGAAAGATAATTTATGAATTAAGAAGTAGATGTCTCCCATTAAAGGAACCAAATTTGCTAGAGAAGGCTAAGAACTTGAAGTCTACAAGAAGGCATGCACACTATCAGTTAGTACTGTAGCATATTACTTGCCTGATGTGACTGCCGATCGAAGCCCTTCAAAGGCTGCTTGAAATTCAAACTCAGTTGAAGACTTCACTCCCAACATTGAACCATAGAGAGATTCTAGGTCGAACCGTTTGGACATAGCACTATGACCCCACCACAACTATGACATAGTAAGCTCTATCAACCAAAATGACATTATGATTGCAGCTAGGAGATTTCTTACCCTAAGCCTTAGAAAGAAGCAATGAAATATTTTCTTTAGGTTATCCCTTTAACAAGTTAAAAATTGCAGCTTGGTTTAACCACTCCACTTCTTGGTCTTTGCTAAACAATATACTTGTTGGTCTGAAGAGCTTTTCCCTGAAACTACATCATTTTGGCATAGCCAAATACTATAAAGAGTAGTAATCGCCATTATTAAGCAATTATTTCTAGAAGACAATCTTTGAAACAATTGGATGATCCAATTTCTATCAAAGGTATCAAGATCAGGTGTTAATCATAATGGGGTATATTGCCTTACAAAATGGGTTACAAGGCAAGACAATAACATATGAGCAATTTTTTCAGGAGTAGATTAGCATCTAGGACAAGTATCATCCATGGAGCAATTTCTTTTAATCGGATTTGATTTAGTCAGCAAAACATCAATGAAATATTTCCACAAGAAGACTTTGCATTTGTGTGAAATATTTAAAATCCATACTTTTTTTGTAGAACTTGCCATTAACAGTGCCATGATCCGTAGAGCTATAATCCCCATTATAATTGGAAAATTTAAGCAATTGTTGTTGCATCCTAACCACGGTATACATTTGTTTTGAATTGTAAATGCCTTCTTTTGACCTTGTCCAAACAATTGCATCTTGAATTGAAGCATATTCACAAATAGAGATAGACAATATACTTTTGTTAATTTCTTTGGGAAAATTAGATGTAACAGCCCCCACATTCCACATCCCAGTAGTTTGGTCCTTTAATTTGCTGACTTTCTTTATGGTCTACGCACCAACTACGGGAACTAGTTGGCATAACATAGATGGAAGGCAACTCAAAATTCAATTATCAGTCCAAATATTGATAAGGTCTCATGTGTCTACTCTCCATCTAATATTCAAAAGTAATAGATTCCTTCTATATAATACACTTATCTAGGTATGAGTAGGTGAAGAACCTTTCTCTACATGCCAAAATGAACCTCATGTTACTTCACCAACAGTATTTGGTAGACCAAAGAGTTCTCATCTTGGGCAATACGCCAAAAGTTATTGCCAAGCAAAACCTGTTTAAATAAACACATATCTCAGAGGCCCAACCTTCCTCAACCTTTAGAGAAGGACAAGGTAAACCGATCTCAATAATGGGTATCCTTTTAAAAAGAATAACTATTCCATCAAAACTGAACTATGGCTTTGGAGATTCAATTAGACAAGATCACAAGCACCTTTGAAATGAATAGCAGGTAAATCAGAAGAGCGGAGAGAGTGGATTGAATAAGAGTGAGTCTACCCACTAGATTAAGTTGATTCATGTTAAGCGCATAATTTAGTGGTTAAAGTGGTTGACTTTTCAGCAACTTTGACTGCCAATTTCTTTTATTTCATCAATTCTTTCTTAGTTTTTCTTATTTTGCTTTGCTTTTTGTAGGTGGGAGTATATTGCGGATGTGTTGGTTTGGAGTGGGATCGAGCGAGATGGAATTCGGGTGTACAAAATTCAAGTTGAAGTAAGCGGCACTGGCAATGCGTTGCCAAAGTTTCGAGCACTTTGATAATTTTCCATTTCTAGTGACGCATCACTGCCAACTTGACCCAGCTGGCGATGCGTCGCCACTCACTCCCCTATTTCGCCCGAACATCATATTTTGATGGCCCCCGCGTTTTCCCACCTGGTGAGCTATCATTGGAGGAGGGAGTTCTATCTTTTTGGGATTTGAGAGTTAAGACAAGACAAGAGGAGAGCCATTGGGTATAAATAACAAGAGGAAAGGAGGAGCCCAGGTTCAATATGAGATACTTTTCTTCTCATCTCTTTTTATAAGAACCATCATTGGAGCAAGGTTGAAAGCTTGAAGAAGGAGACTAGGAGCCAAGGAGATTTAGGCCACTAGGATCCATCTTTGGTTTCCTCTTCTCCTATTCTTATTGTGTATTTTCATGGATTATTTGATTATGGATTTAATGTTGGAAGAAAGCATGGATTTTGAGTAGATCTTTGTATCTCTCTAGGATGAAACTTCTATTACTTGAAATCGAATGGTTATTTGATGATCTTTCATGGATATTTATCTCTTTGTGTTTCCTATTCTTGAGCCTAACGCTTGTGTGCTTTATTGGCCTCTTTACACATTCACAAGTCCCACCTAGTTCTTGAGAGAGAAAGAAGGGGGATAGAAAATAAGAATAGGGTATAATGGGTATTGTTAATTAGAGATAATCTACAATTGCATTAGGTGTTTGAAGGGGATTAATAGCTTAACCCATCTAGGATTAATCATGAGATTGAGAAATGTTTTGTTTGATTCTAGGTGAGCAAGGACTTAACTTGAGAAAGTGGGTTTTTAAATCTTAGGTCTCTACACCACACAAAAGGGTAAATGTCCTAGGGTGCAACTAATTTGGATATCAAGTAATAAGGTGGATTTCTAGAAAGATGACCTTCCTTTTTTAATCACTTTAGTTTAATTTCTTTTAGTAACTTATGCTTTTATTTAGTTACCCATCTTAGAGTCAATTAGGTAATTAGTGGGGTCATTTGTTTTTGTCCTCTATTCCTTATTCACTTATTTGGTCTTAGGTTTTACTTGTCACAATTACTTGAATAGTTCAAGTAATTTAGGTAACTCGTGCTCATTTCTTGGTAAGATCAGATTATCCCTTAGGACGATACCCTTCCTTATCTTTGCACACAACGAAACTAATCGTGCGTTTGCGAGTGATAAAGGGTTACAAATTTTTAAACTCTTGTAGTTCACAACAATTCCACTTCCCAGTAGACAACTGAGACTGGAGGCTACCCCAAAAGAATTCATAATTCTTCATTTTAGAATAGTTCACATTAAAAGGAACACCTAGGTTCTTGAGGAGAACACTATTATAAGAAAAATACAATGTTTTGCTTAATAATTTAATAAATCGTTAAGGAATGTTTTTGCTAAAAATCCATTCAAATTTATTTAGAATGACCCCTTGGACTAATGCATTTTTATACAACTCCAAAACATCTTTCAAATTTTGAATGGTGTCAATTATAGGATGGAAGAAGAGCAGACAATCAGATTTTTTAAAAAAAATATGGTAAATACATGTACTTCTAGTTCTTATATTGTTTCTTGGATTTCAATTAGATTTTTTTTTAAAAAAAGAGGGGGGATGGCAATAGTAGTTGGGAGAATGAAGAATATGCAGACTTTAATGTTTTTAAAACTAAAAGTAGGGATGATTGCTATTCTATTAAACTTTAAAAATTGAAATAATTCAAAATTTTGATTTTGTTAATTCAGTTTTGGGTTCAGTTTTGGTTGAAATCGAATAGAAAGAATATCGATTTCGGTTCAGTTTTTATTATGGGTGTTAATTATTTCAGTGTCTGAAAAAATTGAAATTTTTTTCATTTCATACTTAAGATTTTGGTGGGTCAGTTGACAGGCTTAAAAGGAGAATGAGGTGAGTAGAAGGTAGATAGAAGATTGATGGCTTATATTGGGGTTTGGCCATCATAAAACAAAAAACTCACCTCCAGCTGGCCATCACTTATCTCCGTCCTTTGGCCTTGTCTTCCACTCGCCTCTTCCCTTGCTTTCTACTCACCTCCACCTTCACTATCCACTCACCTTCGCCCTTTAGCCTCTCTCTCTAATAGGGCAATGGCCACCACCGGGAATAATGCTCCCACCTCCAATCTAGCATTACTGACAATGATGCCAACCCGACCTACAAGCTTTCCCTTATCATCGACACTACAACCATGACAGCTCCTACTCGATTAAGAATTTTAATCCTGCTTGCTTCTATTGCAGAAGTTGAATCTGAAGGACATCACCATGTTTGCTCAATTGGGGAACATAATCACAAACCCCATAATAGTCCACCAACTCTTGCTATATAGTTTTTTAAGCCATCTATATTTCTCTATGTTACAGGTGCATTACTGTGTTTGGATGTGATTTTATTTCAGTTATTTCAGTTTTAAACCGAACCAAATCAAATATTTTGGTTTGGTTTTACTTTGGTTTAAAGGCTTAGTTCGGTTAATTTGGTTTTTAATCATAAAAAAACTGGAAACCGAATAAACTGAATGATCTATCCTAACTAAAAAACTTTGGCTTGCTCCTGCATCAGAATCTGAAAAGGATTCTCTTGTTGCCACTTAAGTTATTAAAGTCCAACTCAACTCCTCTATCTTTTTTATCACTGGTGTATGGCCTCGAGCAGTCATCTTTCATCGACTACCCCAAGTGCCATAAGGATTTTAAGTTTCAACTGTAGAGGGCTAGGCCAAGAATCGACAGTTAAAGCACTAAATGGCCCTATATAGTCCAATCGTCTGGATGTTCTTTAACTTTGTGAGACAAGCCAAGCTAGTTCATTTGTTTTCTCAAAACTAGAATGGTATGGATTTGATAGAACTGTTGTTATAAATCCAATTGGTCAAAGTAGTGGTCTTTGAATTGGTTGGTCATCTTTAATTTAGTGTACAGTTGAAGTTGCTTGAAGACATTTTATTCCGCTACATGTCTTTGATGAGTTCTATCACAACTAGCATTTGTGTTTAGTAGTTGGACATCCTTAGGTCAAAAAATGGGCAATTGTATGGAGCCAAATTTCAGGGCATGCTTCTCATTTATCTCATCCATTATCATTGTTAGTGGACTTTAATCAAGTGCTCTACTCCTCATACAAGAAAGGTAAACATGCTACTGAGCTTCCAGGGGTAGGGAGCTTATTCAAATTTATCTATACTCTTCAATTAATTGGAATTTCGAGCACAATTGTATAAGCAATTATCATCAACTATTGACTGGCCTACTCCTCTATGACTTAGAACTCTGTCTTTTTCACAACATTGGCATTTTTCTCCAGTAGGAAAGCTTCCCAGTTTTGACATAAATTTTACTGAAATCCCTCAAATTTCATCAATTTTTGATATGTTTTTCATTTTACACCTACATTCGTAGTTGTTGCTCTTCAATTCGGTGTGTTCGTGCCTTTTCCCTAATTTGCCTAAAAACCTTAACTCTCCCTTAGCTCAATCAAATACTTCCAAATATGCATTTTTGGCTCCTCAATCCCTAGTCAGCTAGAGATATCACCACCAACCACTTAGTTCGACTACAATCACGGTTTAAATAGCAACACCTATTGTAGCTAGTCATTGTGTTTGTTTTCTTCTTCTCCAAATCGGTGATTTTGCAAGGGAATTTGAGTTGCAACATTTTGTTCTTTGAGATCTAAGCAAAAAAAATAGAGCTGTATCAAGTTATTACTAATGGTAGTCTATTCCAGTCATAAATTTCTAATGGTTCTTTAACCTAGGTTGTGATCTATGTTATTGATTCAGAGTCATTGGTGCTTGAAGTGTGTTTCCTGTGCAATTTGGTAATATTTCTTAGATTTTCATTATTTTTTATAGGATGTTCATAGTGCAGATTAATGCAGTTTATGGCCAAACTCGTAATCACACAACTTAGTAAATGATTTTATAATTTAGAAATTATAATCGCACCGCTTTGTATACAAATCTGGAAAAAAAAATGCACTGTATAAATGCGGTTCAGTTGCAGTTCAATTATGGTTTTTTTATATCATAAATCTATCATACTAAATCAAAATAATTAATATAAGCACATAATATAGACAATAAAATAAAAATATAATCAACTCCATAAAACCAACACACATAAGAAATATAAATCTCAATTAAGCTAAATTTATCATCCTAAATCCTACATACATAAGAAACCTATTATCCATTTTCTATCACCAAAACATATAAATAAGTAACTCCTTGTCCGCAACATTCTATCACCATAGACCATCAGAGTAAAGGCTCCTTTCTTAAACCTCAATGCTTGCACAATGATACAAAAAACATTATCAACAACCAAACATAATAACATCAATATATTATATTTGAATGAACTAGGGAAAAAAAAAGTAAAAAAAAAATGCATCTTTATCTATAAGAGGAAGGTAAAAATAAAATTTTAGTTACCATTGGTATTAGAAGGAAAAGAGGACCTAGGTGGTTTTGTAGAAAACTATGTGAAATTGCAAAAATAAATAATATCAATAAAATATTCGTAAGTATCAATATGGATTAATTGGACCTTCCCTTAAGTATTAGACTCTAATTTTGGGTTTAAGAAATTAGTTTTAAATGATAGAATTAAAGATAAAAAGGGAGAGATAATTAGCCAATTAGGTGTATAATTTTAATTTATATTGAATTATGTCTCTCTTATCGGGTCGGTGTAGTTTTTACTAGTTATGATATTAAAAAACTGTAACCGCACCATATGATATTCAGTTTTATGATTTTTAAACCTAGAACATAATTGGAACTACATAAAATCGCATACTGTCAGTTTGGCGTGGATCGATTTATGTGGTTTTACGGGTTAATCGGGTTCCGTGCATACCCCTAATTTTTTAGTCTGTCTCTATCACTTTCTGTGGTCTAGTTGTTCTCTTCTCTTGTAATTAAAGATCCAAGGATGTAACTCCTTCAATTCTAGTCTGCTAAAGTGATTTCTTATATGGATGGCACTTGGACATCTGCGAGTGAACATTTAGCCAGGAGCTCTATTGGAATTTGTTCTATCATTATATATTTTAAGACCAAAGGTGTAGCTAATGGCCTCATTTTTTCACTGGTAAGTTTTCTGACTTCTCGGCATCATTCTGCTTGGTGTCGACTTCTATATAACAGTTGCTTGTTATGTCTAGTATCCTTCATATACACTTGGTGACTCCCATGGACAAAACTCTTACGAAGAATAATCTTGAATTACTTTGTAATTGTTCATAAAGGTATACGATCAGTGCTTATTCCCCCCTAGATTGTTCATCACTACATTAATAAGAATTGGCAGCTTCATGGAGAGACAACAGTTCTAGGTGCTGTAGGACCTAACTCATTTATCATCAATTTTTCTAATCCGCTAATTTGAAGGCAATAGCTCAACAATAGCTCCTTGGAGTTTTGATAGGGCGCTAGTTTTGGTGCAATATTTGCATCCCAATCTCTTGATCCTTGAACATCAATTCAAGGATTTGCATGTGTGGGTTCAAATCCACAACTTGCCACCTCTGTATATGACTCATACTTTGGCCTAGTATATTGGACCTATGTTAGGTTCTTGTGTTGATGTGGACTGGTAGCCTCATGGGACTCATAGGTGGCATATCTTATGGATTAGAGTGAAGGTGCAGCTTGATGAGCCCTTACTACCAGGTTTCTTTATGCGTGATTCCCATGATCCTCTCAAATGGATCCAGGTCAAGTATGAAAAGGTTTTCAAAATATGCAAAAAAGTGTCATAAGATTGGTCATTCATGTCCACACTATCGAGAAATTACAAGTCAAGATGTTTCTTGAAATTGGGATTATCATGATAATTTAAGAAAAGATGCACTATCAAACAATCCTGTGCCCAAGACTCAAGTTATCCTAAAAGTATGGGCAAGACATCTGTTGGCTCCGCACCTGAGCTAGTGAATAACTATGAGGGAGAAGGCACAAAGCTTCCTAATATGGACACTAGGGAAGGATTCCTATTGGCGAAGCACATGATATAGTGGCTATAACACCTAACTTTTATATATATGCAGATGTGATAGTGGATATACCGAATAGATATATACTATCTCTACCCTTCCCTACGAGACAATTTTTGATAAAAATAGATAGAAACCTGTTTTTACTCAGAAAATTGTAGAAAACATAAGGCTTTATGATTTTAATTAAACTAAATTAAGTAGGTTAAATATTAGAACCTAAACTTTGGGGTATAGGCCCAATAGCCGAATAGGCCAGTTTTATGATCAAACCTAGGTGTGATCACCATTCAGGCCAAACAGAAAATTTTTAAATATTCAGTCTGGTTTAACCGATATTTCAATTGGTTTCAAGGAAAACCAAATGAAGTGAATTTTATTTTCCAAAGGGTAGACAGCCTCCTCACTGGCCACTCACCAAATAGCTTGTCACTCGTTCTGTCTTTCCTCTTTCTTAGACATTACCAGCCAGCCTAGCTCCTTCATTTGCGCAAATCTTACACAGCCCCTTCCCCACAAAGATTGAATAGTTTTAATGTCTGGATTTCATATTGATTCCGTGTTCTTGTTTGTTCAGCAGGCTGCAACAACTACCAATTAGCAAGTGGTTTCTCAGCTTTTCTAATTTTATTTTGGTAATTCGATTTGGGCCCAACCGAACAAAAATGGTTCGGATTAATTTGAATTAGGATTTATGGGCAATTCCATTATTTTAGTTTATTTCCATCCAAACCCCAAATCTGAAAACACTTACAAATTCAATTCAGTTTAAACATGAATAAACCAAAAGCTCATCTCTAATCAAAATCACCAACTTGCAACCAATTCATAAGCATTCTGTCATTCCTCTGTCGCATTCGTTCGCCCATGTGGGATATCAACATTTCCTTTTCTCTTGTCTCCTTTGTATGAACATCTGCAGTCGACCAAAATCTCGTTTAAATCCATTGATGCTGGCAACTTCTTTCTTGTTTCTTTTTTATTTTTTTACTTTTGTGTCAATACCTCTGACATACAAATCCTTTGAATCCTAATTAGATATTGACATAATTTTGGAGGAACAAAAGCAGCATTTGGAGGCACTGAAATGCCAAAATGAGGTCACAACTGAGCACATGCTTTAATGGCTCCATGTATAGATCAGAAAGAAAGTTGCTTATCACTTATCAGGTGAGCACTTGAATCCATTTCTATAACTACAAGGGCTTATTGAGTAAGTATGTAATCAAAATGTCAAGCCCGCTTCCTTGATCCTGATCGTGCTGTTGTGGAACAATTGTCGACCATGAAGGACACTCCACAACGGATTCAATGAATCAAGATCAACAACTTCAATTAAAGCTCATGTTGATGATTTCAAAGTAAGAATGCCCCTTTTTCCTCAAGACCTCAATGTGGGCCACCATTACTGTGACTAATTTCTCTTATGCATCTGTATATTTTTGTGATACTTTTTTATGATATTAAACTATTGATAGGTGAAAATACTGTGAAATATGAACTTTCTAATATAATTTAGATAGTTATATTCTTTTTATATATTTTTTTAAAAGCTTTTTGATAAAATTTTATGACTCTAGAACCTTTTATGATTTTAGGACTTTATAAAAATCAAAATAACTCTAGTTAGAATCCCAATTTTAATAACCTTGGCCTTTCTATTTTTTTATTTTTTTGGCTTTGTGTATTTGACTGGTTTTTACTAGAATTCCCTAAAACTGGTAATGGGTGGACTGAACCGTAAGTTTGTACTCGAATACTCAGTTCATTTTTTGTGTTTAGCATTGCATTAACGTGTTTTCAACCATTGAGGTCAGATTTTTGGGTCACAAGTGACTCGGTGTTCAGTTAAAACAAACTATCCTTGAAGTTCAACATATTTACCAAGCAGCCCAACCTTTGCCCCTTTTGGCAATCGCTGACCCTACCCCTTCCTGCTCCACTCGTCCACCTCCCAGCAATCCTTACACAGATCCGTCCCGTCCGATGTTCCGTCACACCTCATTCGTGCACGACTTCAAATCAGAGATAAGAGGAGATGAATGGACAAAGGGGGTGGCTGGGTTCAAAATCAAAGGTCAGCGGCTACCATGTGGATGACTCCAAACCAAAGACAAGAAGAAACAGAGGGATGCTGGAAAAGTGGAAACAATCTTCACCGGAGCTTTATTTTGGTGGATATGGTGTCTCCGAATGAGTAAATTGCATAAATGGTCTATAACCTTTAGTCATTGTTTTCTTTTAGTCTCTAATCTATTAAATATTTTATTTTGGTCCTAAACCTATTAAAATTGTTTCATTTTGATCCTTTACAAGATGAAATTCATTAATTCAGAATAATTGTCTAACAGAAAATTTTAAAATTTTAATTTAAATATTCAGTAACTGTCTTCCAATAAATTTAAACAGCTTATATTTTTTTATAGTAAATAAATAATTTAAATTAGTATTTTTTTTTCTAAATGAAATAAGTTCAATTTATAGAAAGAGAAAAAAAAAAGTGATTTGAATTTTTCATTAACTGTAAAAAAATTATTATACAGATTAAATTTATTGTAAAACAGTTACTGAATAGTTTAAATTAGATCTAAAAAGTTGTTATCATAAAAATATTTTAAATTAACAAATTTCATCAAATTGTACCAAAATGAAACATTTTCAATAGATTTAGGACTAAAATGAAACATTTTTAATATATTTAGGGTTGAAATAGAACATTCAATAGGTTATAGACTAAAAGAAAATAGTGACTAAAAGTTAGGAACTATTCATGAAATTTACTCATCTCCGAAATAAGGCTGAGCTGAAATTTGGCTTCACCAAAGCTTAGTTTGCGTGAATTTGCTATTGCCGAAATAAAACCGAGCCAAGAAAGGCGTCACTGGGGATATGGCCGTAGCTTCAGCCAGTCTGGAGTTTGTGAAGAAGTGAATGAGACGATTAGTTTAGGTGAGAAAAGCGTTGGTGGCAGATGAAGTAATATTTGTTGTAAAGAAGCCCATTATGGTTTGGTAACCAATGAGATCAGAGAAGACTTCGAAGATTAACATTTTTGCGTTTTGCCAAATTTTACATCAAGGGGATTTCCACCATCTGGATGGTTTAAAAAGCATTTGATTCATCTGGATGTCTCTTTCAACTTCATTATCTTAAAATTCGTTTCTTGTGAAAAATAAGCTTTCTTTCTCTATTTTCAATAGCAAATGGCCGAAGAATGTGAGATAATTTATTTTAATTTAACTCAACTTAATTCAAAATGAATTGATTTCATTTTTACATCTTTTTAGTCCAAAACTATCATTTGAAAGTTAATATTATTTAAGTGTACATAATTTGTTGATTGTAAAATTTTTATGATATTATTAAATTTTTTATGAATTTTTAAATTTCAAAATAAAAATAAAAATTCATAAAATTTAATGACATCCTAAAAAATTTATTTTTAATGTATCATTACACCTACATTATTTTGGATTTTAAATAAAATTAGTTTCAGGAGAAAAAAATATAAAAATAAAATAAAATAAAACCATTTTAAAAAGATGACTTAAATTAAAATTTGGATTGATTTTTTTATGGACAAAAACCATCCCAATTTTTATACCAACAGTTTTCTTGGTAGGAGTATCAGAAAAAGGGATGGCAAGATGGCAAGAATGTATGGTCATGTCATGTCTTTCCATATAAAATACGATTGAATTCAATCGGATTTACTCCCTCGAGAAACTTCGAAAAATACTAAAGCCAGCGTTTGTTGAATTAAAAAAAATGAAACATAAAGCTGGTTTGGTTGTTTTTTTATTTCTATAAAAAAACTAACATTCCTTTTTTCTTATCTAGAATAATAAAAACTCTTCCCTATATACTTGTAAGCATGCTTCTAAATATATATATATATATATATATATATATATATATATATATAATACTATTGAATCCTATCAAGTTTTCAGGTGCCATTTATAAGAATTTCCCCCCAGAACATTTAGGCATTACATAATTGTTGGCACCTGATGCCATGTTTTTTAGGAAGAGTGGTTGATAACCGAAGGACTATCGCCTCTCCTTGAACGTACCTCCTACCAACAGCATGCTCGGGAAACCTGGCACCATCCGAGGGAGGCACTAGTACTGACCTCGGACTAGGCGAATTCCAGTGCCTCGAACTCGGGATTTAGCCTAGTACCCCAGAGAACTCCAAAGGTGCAGATAGCCCCCTCGGGGGATTAAACGGATCGCCTTCGGGATAGAAGAACCAGCTACCGCAAGCAAGAGAGGATTTCCCGAAGGCGGAACCTCTGAGCTAGGCAGCTCCCCGAACTGCGAACATAACTCCCGGAGAAGGGTGTTCGTCTCAGAGAACGACCTAGCCCAACGGACATCGGGAGTACGGCAGGAGCATTTAAGGAGCCTCTGACACATCGCCCACAGACGCACCATGTCACCTCAAACGACGCTTAGACACGCCGACGCCGCCCAGGCCTTGTCACAACCTGTCTCGGACCAAGGCTCGAGGGAGCCTACAAACAGCTACTTGACCCCTATGCCCAAAGGTACACAGTAGATCTGACCGAACACGTGTCACGATCTGAATGGGCCAGACACTTCTATAAATACCAAAGAGCAGCTCCTTGCAAACGGTTGGTCAGTCAGTTGAGAGGATACGAACAGGCAAGGCCACTAAACCCTTAAGTGCTCTCTTTCCTTCACCTCTCAGAAAACTGACTTGGGCGTTGGAGGTTCGTCCCCGGAAAAACATCCCGGGGACCTCCTAACCTTTCCTTTTGGGCTCTTCAGGTACCATTCCCTGGGAAACCTCCACTCCAGGCGTTCTCCTCCTCAGGAAGTCCCTCCAGAAACCACCATGTCCTCCAGCGAAGATGTCTCCGGACATCATTTGGCGCCGTCTGTGGGAAACCACCCTCAGGTTGCCGTCGTTGAGACTCGGCGTTCTAAGGACAAAGGACTCCCGAAGTCCCCGTCCGAGCCTGAAGTCCAACCGGCTGCTGAGCAAACTCTTCCAGGGACTTCCACGCCCGAGGAAGAACGTCCTCTGGTCATAACCATGAGCTTCCTCCGTGACTTCCAACGCTCTGTTGTGGCTGAAATGACACAACAAATAGACAGAAGATGGCCACAACAAGCTCAAACCCAAAGGTCTCCTTCACCGGTACGCCCTCGGGAAAAGAGCCCCAAAGCAGTCCGCCGCAGTTCGGGGAGTGAAGACCCACGTGAGGAGTCTTCAACAGAAAATATGCCCCTCGGGGCACACCTTCCAGGGCAAACGGGGCCCAACCAACCCAAAATTCGACGCCCAAGGAGCCCTTTGCCTGAGACGAGGTCACCCTCTCCCCGACGACGAAGCCATTCTCCGAAGAGGCGCCGTCAATCTCCTCCACCTGGGGAAGAACCTAGCGCCACCGCCCTCATGAAGAAAATATTGGCAAGGCTGGACAAAGTCGAGAGGCAGGTATGCCAGGTGACTTCAGGGTACCTCGGCTAGAGACTCCTCCAAGTTTGGGCCAGACTGTCTGAGTCTTTTTGTGGGGATCAGTCTCCTTTCACCCGAGCTGTGGTCGAGGCAGCTATGCCAGGTGACTTCAGGGTACCTCGGCTAGAGACGTACGATGGTCAGACCGACCCACAGGCCCACCTGACGAAGTACAGACGTAGCATGATGATGCACGGTGCGGACGACGCCACCTTGTGCAAGTGCTTCGAGGTCACCCTCTCTGGGCCAACAACCGCGTGGTACAACTCCTTGGCTCCAGGAATCATCGGAAAGTTCCAGGAGTTATCAACAGCCTTCACCCAACAGTTCATCAGGAGTCGCCCGACGGCGAAGATGCCCGTTCAAATGTTCGACATAGCGCAAAGAAGTGGAGAAACTATACGCGACTATGTCGAGAGGTTCAACAGAGAGGCTTTAAGTGTTCCAGACTTTCGGCCCGAAATACGCATCCTAGCCATGACAAGGGGCCTTCGGAGGGATTCTCAACTTTTCTATGAATTCTCCAAGGACCCTTCAGACACACTGGGCGAATTCTACCGATGGGCCGAACAGCACATGAAGGCCGAAGAACTAAGAATGGGCGGACCCAGGCCCGAGCACACCCGTGGCGAGGGGTCCAGCCAGCAGGCACGCTATCCGACCGACCAGCCACCCCGACCTCGGAAAATGGGAGGAAGGAAACCCCCGAACTTCACAGCGCTGAACACCACGATGACCAACATCCTCATGACTCTGGAGAGGCAGGAAACACAAGTTCAGAGGCCAAGGGCCATAACCGCTGAAAATAGAAAAAACATGAAGAAGTTCTGCCAATTTCATCGCGATCATGGCCACGACACCGAGGATTGCTTCCAGCTGAAGAAGTATATTGAATCGTTGATAAAACAAGGCCAACTTCGGCGTTACCTACGGTTGCCTTCCCCGAAGGGGAGGAAAGAGGAGGAAGGAAAGGTAGAAGATGAGGACTACGACTCCGACAGGCAGAGAAACCGAAGTCCGAAGAGGCGCCCTCCACCCCCTGCGGGAGTCATACAAACAATCACGACGAGGCTCCCATCCTCGGAAAGGAAAAGGAAGGTCAGGGAAATAGCTGTGATGGACTATCAAAGTCCGGCGAAGAAGCTATCCCGAAAAGATGGTTCCACAGTCGTCTTTCCTCACGACGACCCACTCCTGATCATGGCAAGAATTGGAAGCTGGGATGTCAAAAGGGTATTACTTGATGACGGATCAAACGCTGACGTCCTATTTTCACAACTGCTGCTGAGCTTGGGCATATCCATCAGCGATCTCAAGCCTGTCACTTCACCAACCTTCGGGGTATGACCGTCCGAGTTACCCGTCCTCGGATGGATTGACCTTCCATTAATGATGAGAGGGACTTCGGTCAAAGGACCAACTGAGTTGTTTGCCTCGACAATGGCGAGGTTCATCGTCATGGATGTCCCCTCATCATACAACGCCATCCTTGGAAGGCAGACGCAGGGAAATCTGCACATTCACCCTGACGTGAGATATTTGACTGTCACTTTCGCCACCAAGGAAGGAGACGCAGAAATCTTCATAGATCAGGGCGAAGTAAAAAAGGTGTTCGTCAAAACCCGAAAAGCTCCAGCAAACAATTCCACACAAGCTGTAGAAGCAGGGGCTTCAAAGTCAAAAAATGGCGAGAAAGAAGATTCTGGCAAGGTAGAAATGGAAGAAGTGGAACTTATCCCAGGACGAAGTACCCGAATAGGGAAAAACTTGTTCGAAGGAGATAAGAAAAAACTTGTATCCTTTCTGATAATGAACAAAGACCTGTTCGCCTACTCGCTGAAAGACATGCTGGGGGTAAATCCGCGCGTAGTACAACATAGCCTCAAAGTAAGTCCGGAAGCAAAACCTGTCCGGCAAAAGAAACGGGGCATTTCAGCCCATAAAAATGACTTCGTCAAAACCGAAGTCCAACGTTTATTGGAGGCAGATGTAATCAGGGAGGTCAAGTACCCCGAATGGCTAAGCAATGTGGTGATCGCCACAAAAGAAGGAAGCAACAAACTTCGGATGTGCATCGACTTCAGAAACCTGAACGATGCTTGCCCAAAAGATTCATATCCTCTCCCGCCAATAGATCAACTGGTATATTCAACTGCCGAATACGGGCTCCTAAGTTTCCTAGACGCCTTCAGCGGCTACCATCAAATAAAGATGGACCCCGAAGACGAAGAAAAAACAGCCTTTATTACCGAGTGGGGGACGTACTGTTACACCAGGATGCCCTTCGGGCTCAAAAACGCAGGAGCCACCTACCAGAGGTTGATGAGCAAGGTCTTTAATGACCAAATAGGGAGGAACATGGAAGTTTACGTAGATGACATGATAGTCAAAAGCAAGCTGCCTGTTGACCATGTCACAGACCTAAGGGAGACTTTTCACCAGCTCAGGACCTTTGGAATTCGCCTTAACCCCGAGAAGTGCACCTTCGGGGTAACTTCGAGAAAGTTCCTTGGGTACATGGTATCAGAAAGAGGCATTGATGCTAACCCAGAAAAAATTAAGGCTCTGTTGGAATTCCGAACTCCTGCCACAATAAAAGATGTGCAGAGACTTACTGGAAGAATAACCTCCCTTAGCAGATTTATTTCCAGATATGGAGACCGGTGTCGAGCGTTCTTCAAAGTCCTCACTAAGGCAGCAAAAAGGGAGGACGACCTCGAGAGTAATGATCATCCTTGGAATGAGGACTGCCAAAAAGCTTAGGAAGAACTCAAAATCTACTTGGCTCGCCTGCCCACTTTGCGACAGCCCCGCGAAGGAGAACCACTTGTGTTGTACCTCACCGTCACAGAAAAAGTAGTAAGCTCAGTCCTTGTGAAAGAGGAAGGGGCGAAGCAGTGGCCAGTCTACTATGTGAGCAAGTCCCTGCATGGCGCCGAAATCAGATATCCTTTGTTACAGAAAGCTATATATGCCTTGGTCCTGGCAGGAAGAAGGCTACGGCCATATTTTCAGGCTCACCCCATCATTGTCCGAAGTAGTTTACCCCTGCGGGACGTCATGAAGAAGGTTGACCATTCGGGAAGCCTCTCCAAATGGTGTATAGAGCTTGGCGAACACGACATCACTTATGAACCTCGGAAAGCCATAAAAGCTCAAGCCTTGGCAAATTTCATTGCCGAGGTCCCCATTACCGAGGACAGCCACCCAAGTCCCGACGAAAATGAGCCAGAATGGGCCTTGTACGTTGATGGTGCCTCGGGCGCCGAGCACCAAGGAGCAGGGGTAATCATCAGAGGCCCCGAAGGCCTGGAAGTAATGAAAGCCATTAAGTTCAGCTTCAATGTCACCAACAATGTGGCTGAATATGAAGCTCTCATAGCGGGCTTGCGCCTGGCCAGAAAAATTGGTGTCAGAAACTTGAAAGCCCATAGCAATTCCCAGCTAGTAGTTCGGCAAACAGCAGGGGACTACGGGGCGAATGATCCAACACTGGCAAAATACCATGAATTAGTAACGAAGCTTATTCGAGAATTTGACACCGTGCGAATCGAGAACGTGCCTCGCAGACATAACGCTGAGGCAGATGAATTGGCAAAATCAAAAGCATATACTGAGGTGCTAAGCCAGCCGAGCATTATAGTGCTGAGCATAATGACTTCGGGAAGAAGCTGGAAAGACCCAATAAAAACATATCTCGAAACCAATACGCTTCCCGAAGACCCCAATGAAGCAGCAAAAGTGCGGAGACGCTCCGGTCGTTTCTTTCTGATTGGAGAAGAGCTATATCGGCAGGGATATACAAATCTGCTACAGAGGTGTGTTGGCGAAGAGGATATTGAAATAATCCTCCAAGAAGTTCACGAAGGTGCTTGTGGTTCGCACATCGGAACCGATGCCCTGGCAGCGGTGATACTTCGCCAAGGATACTTTTGGCCTACCCTGAGGAAAGACGCTAGGCGGTTCGTCCAGAAATGTGGTAATTGCCAAAGACATGCAAAAATCCAGAGAACACCCTCGGAGCTAGTGACTTCGGCAAACTATCCCTGGCCCTTCGCAGTTTGGGGCATAGACCTTATCGGGCCGCTCCCGACAGCGCATGGGGGCGTGAAGTTCTGCGTAGTCGCAGTAGACTATTTCTCTAAATAGGTCGAGGCAGAACCTTTGACGACTATCTCGGCAAGAGAAGTGCACAAGTTCGTGTAGAAAAACATAGTATGCAGATTCGGCATACCGAGGGTACTAGTAGCTGATAACGGATCCCAGTTCATAGACAAAAGGTTCCAAGAGTTTATCAGCGACCTCGGAACAAAGATGCACTTTGCCCCAGTAGCTCACCCCCAAAGCAATGGGCAGGTGGAAGTATCTAACAGGACCATAAAAGATGGTCTGAAAAAGAGACTGAGGGAGGCAAAAGGGAAATGGCCAGGAGAACTCTAAAGCGTACTATGGAGCTACCGAACAACGCCCCGAAGGGCTACAGGGGAAACTCCTTTCTCGCTCGTCTTCGGTACAGAGGCCATAATCCTAATAGAGGTAGTGCAACCATCAATACGAGTGCAGGTATTTGATGAAAGTGGAAATGACCTCGGCTTAAGAACCAAGCTCGACCTCGTCGGCGAACATAGAAAAATAGCGGAACTAAGAAGGAAAGCTTTCCAGCAAAGAGTGGCGGCCGCTATAAACTTGCGAGCTAGGCCAAAAGGAATAAAAAGGGGTGATCTCGTTCTCCGAAAGGCGAAATTCGCACCCCGGAGGCCATCACACGGCGTACTTCGCGCGAATTGGGAGGGACCTTATCTGGTTCTTGCCGAAGTACGAAGAGGGGTGTACAAGCTCGGTGACGCCGAAGGCGTGGAATTAAAAAACACTTGGCATTCAGATGCCTTGAAAAAGTTCTATGCTTAGAATCTTGACGAAAGGGTTTACATTGTACAAAGTTAGAAAAATTTTCTAGGTACACGGGCTTCTGAAAGAAAGATTCTTGAACAAATAGATATACTAAAATTCCACGAAGATGGTCGCCAGAATAAGCATGGGTGTGATTTCCTGAAGTCCCTCGAGCAAGCATGTTCGGGACAATAGGAAATGTAAAACCTTGCGAGAATTTCTAAATACAAAGGCTCACAGAGAACCGATCTAATCTTCCGAAGTCTCTTGAGCAAATGCGTTCGGGGCAAAAAGGAATGAACAATCTCACAAAAAAGACTTAGCCAAAATTTCTTACAGGAAAGAAAAAAGTCTTTATTAACAAACAAGATCGGTTTACAAAGAAGAAGGACTACCAAGAAAGAAAGAGTACAAGGAAGGAGAAAAAAGAAGGCAGAAGGGGCCTGAGATAAATTAGGGATTCTCGGCGTCCCGGGAGCCACTAGCCCCTGCATCCTTTTCCACCACCACCGGGGCCGGAAGAGTCTGAGGCAGGTTCAAGTGCTCGAGCTTGGACCAAGACCACCGAGGTCCCTCAGGAATATTTAGGGCCTCCAGGAAAGAAAGGTCTAGATCTGGAAACCTTAGAAGAACTTGATGACGAACGAGACAAAACCCGTCTTGAAAACCAACTTTGGTCATCTCGTCGGATTTCCTCTTCTCGACCCCAAGATCATTAAGCTCCTTCTCCAGGTCTTTAACCTTTTTCCTTAACGCCTTCACCTTCTTTTTCTTCAGATCATCCTTCCCCTTCTTCGAAGAATCGACCTCGGCTTGAAGTGCGGCTTTCTCGGCCTCCGCCTTCGCCAGAAGAGCCGCGGAATCCGACTTCTCCTTTTGAAGTGCCTCATTAACCGAAGTCAGCTCCGCCACTTTTCCGCCGAGGTCGGAAATCTTCTGGGAGGAGTCCTTTATAAGTTCTTCTTTTTCCTTCGCAAACTCCTCCCGAAGGGCAGCAATCTCTAACGCCGAAGTCTGGGCCAGCTGAGTGTTCCGAGTGAGCAGGTCCGAGCACTGGGTCTTGTATTGTTCTATAGTCTTTGAAGCAGCGGCCCGGTACATCCCCTGCCTCGCCACCCAAACTCTGAGGAATCCGGCATATCCCAGCAGCTGCAGAAAAACAGAGGCAAGAATGAGACAAGGCAAAAAAGGAAAGGCAAATACTTAGAAGAAATCAAAGGGAAAAAAGCAAGGTGAGAAACACACCTGGGCGGCGTGCTCGGAAAGCTTCGCGGCGAGAGAGTCATCATCCGGATGAGCCCCCGCAATGGCCCTGAAAGAAGCTTCAGTAAGAACCCCATTCGCAATCTCCTTGGCCATTCACGGGTAGTCTTCGGAGTACATGTTCATGTCCTCCGTAAAAGACCAAAATGGCTCCTTCGGAATCTTCCCCTTCGGGATATGGGCATCCCGAAGGGCCCGCTTCCGGGCGTGCTCGACAACCCAATCCGGAGGAAGAATCTCCTCTGTACGACAAAAGCAGAAAAATTGTCAAACACAAGTAGCTGCCAAAAAATTCAGAAACTGAGTGTCATCAAACCTGGTGGCACTTCGGCAACGTCTTCGCCAGAATCCAGGGCCCCCTCAGAAGAAATCTCCTTCCCTTTCCTCTTGTGGCGATCTTCGGCAGAAGGGGCTTCCACCAAAGCGTCCAGAAGAGCCGCCGAAGTAGGGCTTGAAGGAGCGACATCTGCACCGACCTCGGTCGAAGGGGCAGCAACGGTTACCTCGGGCTCCTCGCCCACCTCCTCGGAAATCTCCGCCATAGGAGGGGGCACGGTCTTCTTCGATCGCTTGGCCGCCGGAGGCCCGATGCCAGCTGCCTTCCGTCTTCGGGAGACAGCCTTCTTTGTTTGTTCACCTTTCTCGGCTTGCCCGACGAAAAGCGATCGGTAATAGGCAGCAGTATCGTCGCCCATCTCTGAAAAAGAGAAAAAACATCAGCGTAAGTCCAAGATGAAATTGAAACAGGGGACTAGAAGATGACTTACTTTCGAAAAAATCGGCATAAGTAATGTCCTCCTGAAGAAGTTGTACCAGCCAGGAGTCCTTCCCAGCAATGGCAGGAGCCGGCATCTCGAGGTCCGTTTCGTTCTCCTTTACCACCTTCAACTCCCGAAGGAATTCTTCGGTCATCAACTTCCAGTTAATTGGAAAGGGGTAAAGGGAGCGCGGTGCGACCTCGGAATCCCAGTCAGAGACCGCTCGGATGCGCTTGTCAAAGTCCGCAAAAATGGGTGTTAACTCGGGAGTTAACAGTATCTTCGGGTCAACGACATCCATCACGAGCTTTCCCTGAGCCCACATCGTCGGGACGTACGACCAGGCCTCCTCCTTCTTCATAAAGAAGAATTTCTGTTGCCACTCTCGCCAGCTGTCCTTGTTGGCAAAGGTGAACTTGTATTTTTTGCTCCCTGACCCCCGAGGTAGCATGAAATAGAAGCCACCCTTCGGAATCACGAAGAGCTTGTAGTATTGCAGAAAAATGACAAAGTGTGGCTCTATACCGAAGACACCACACATACAAAGAAAAGCATTGAAATAGCAGTACGAGTTCGGCGGAAGTTGGTTTACGGCAATGCGATGAAAATCGCAGAAATCGCAAACCATCTTCGGCGGAGGATACCGAAGTCCGGCCTTCAGTTGGGCACGGAAAACAGTAACCTCGTCACTACGGTTTGAAAAGCTATATTGGTCCGAATGAGGCAACCTCGTAGTGACGTAGGAAGGAAGGAAGAACTTCTTTTTCCATTTTTTAAGTTTTGCAGAAGTAGTGCAGCAGGGGTGAGAAAGAAGGGGTTCCCAGCTTTCGGGAATAGGCATGACTGGCAAAAAACTGAGTTCGGGAAAAAGCAAAAAGCTATTTCGGAGAAAAAATTTGGAAAAACAGAAGAAACTGAAAGCTAAAACCCACCAAACGTTTTTCCAAAATTCGGATTTGAGGACGCCGTCGTGAAATGATTGCCGGAAAACCACTCTGTCAAAAAGCACCGCCATAAGAGAGCAGGAAAAACACTGCTGCAGTTGAGAGACAGAAGAGAGCAAAAGCAAAAGCAAAAGCAAAAGGGGGGTTATAAAGGATTGAGGGTATATATAGACCGAGGAAGGGTAGGCGAATCGACGTCATAAGTGTTGTGCGAAGGCAAATCGTCGCCATAATTGCCCATTCTGCATAAAAAGATGCGCCCGCTGTAACTGATGTAACCCTCTCCAATGATGGCGTGCCACGTGTCAGCAATCACGACAAATAAGGAACACGCTTTCTGACGAATAGCGCGCCGCCCCAGACTGACATGCCTGGTCATGAGACGAGACGTTTCAGTGACCTACAAAGATTACAGAAAATAGGTTACCTTGGAGACACCAAGAGACAGGCTGTGCTACGTCTACTTACAGAAGGTGTATCTTCGGCACAGGTACCGTGCATAAAGCCCCGAAGGGTACCCTCCGAAAGCTGACAAAGCCAAAGTCCCTACTTCGGCTTCTAGGGGGGGGCATGTGATAGCCGAAGGACTATCGCCTCTCCTTGAACGTACCTCCTACCAAAAGCATGCTCGGGAAACCTGGCACCATCCGAGGGAGGCACTAGTTCTGACCTCGGACTAGGCGAATTCCAGTGCCTCGAACTCGGGATTTAGCCTAGTACCCCAGAGAACTCCAAAGGTGCAGACAGCCCCCTCGGGGGATTAAACGGATCGCCTTCGGGATAGAAGAACCAGCTATCGCAAGCAAGAGAGGATTTCCCGAAGGTGGAACCTCTGAGCTAGGCAGCTCCCCGAATTGCGAACATAACTCCCGAAGAAGGGTGTTCGTCTCAGAGAACGACCTCGCCCAAAGGACATCGGGAGTACGGCAGGAGCATTTAAGGAGCCTCTGACACATCGCCCACAGACGCACTATGTCATCTCAAACAACGCTCTGACACGCCGACGCCGCCAAGGCCTTGTCACAACCTGTCTCGGACCAAGGCTCGAGGGAGCCTACAAACAGCTACTTGTCCCCTATGCCCAAAGGTACACAGCAGATCTGACCGAACACGTGTCACGATCTGAACGGGCCAGACACTTCTATAAATACCAAAGAGCAGCTCCTTGCAAACGGTTGGTCAGTCAGTTGAGAGGATACGAACAGGCAAGGCCACTAAACCCTTGAGTGCTCTCTTTCCTTCACCTCTCAGAAAACTGACTTGGGCGTCGGAGGTTCGTCCCCGGAAAAACATCCCAGGGACCTCTTAACCTTTCCTTTTGGGCTCTTCAGGTACCACTCCCTGGGAAACCTCCACTCCGGGCGTTCTCCTCCTCAGGAAGTCCCTCCAGAAACCACCATGTCCTCCAGCGAAGATGTCTCCGGACATCAGTGGTGCTGATTGAACTTTATTAACCTCGTATACGTGGACAATCTAAGAGCCAATTTATTTTAATTACAGTCAACTAATTTTATTTTATTTTTACATTTTTTTTACCTGAAACCAATTTCATTTGAAAGTTAATATTATGTAGATATAATAATCAATTTAAAATTAAATTTTTAGGATGTTGTTAAATTTTTATGAATTTTTCTTTTTTAAGGTTTGAAACTAAAAAAATTTATAAAAATTTAGTAAGATTATAAAAATTATATTTTCAATTGATTATTGTAGTTACATAATATTGACTTCTAATTAAAATTAGTTTCAAGTAAAAAGGATATAAAAATAAAAATAAATTATTTTATAGTCAATTAATTAAAATTAAAACGTATTGAGTGTAAGATTATTCAGTTATTTGCCAAGTCATAATAGACACTTATTTTAGATAAAACTGTTCAAATACATCAACCGCTTATCTTAAACTACTCAATGGAAAAAGCGGATCCGTAACATCTTATAACGACTCTGACTCGATTTCCTCTAGCTACTGTGTCATGTATCCCATTAACAGACCTTTATTTCGTCCATTCTCTTCTTTATAATTGATTCTCATTACCAAAAATAAACTTGTACACGTGTGTTTGGTAAGCTTAAAAAGTGGAAGAGTTCGAACATTAAATACACGTCTTATATTTCGAAAAATAAAAATAAAATATTTTTTTATCTTCACTTAGAGACGGAAAAGAGCCTACACAAAGTAAGAAACCAGTTTCACACCAAAAGTTACCAGACCCTTGGCTGTCCCACATGCTTGGTTTATTACCCATCTGTCCCGTTTATATTGAGGTTAGACGAGCCCAACATTAACCATGGGGATGGGGGCCCGTGCAGGTCACGTGCTATCTCTACCCTAAACCCGCCCTTGTTCCTGGGTAATGATATTGTTGTTGGGGTCTTTCTCCGGAGTTTCCCCCGTGCGGTTTAAAAAAATGAAACTCCGATGCCTCGTGCGTGGCCGTGCACGGCGTTGGAAATAAAATGATATCGCCCTGGAGAAGGATGAGGGTGGTGCTGCATGCAATACAAGTGCACCAGCGGTCATCGTAGCCCCTCCTCTCCACCATCCCCATCTTTTCCACCACCAATATTTCTTTTATTTTTTGTTTTAGTTTTTTTACAGAAAAATATTTTTGTAAGTATTGATACATGATATTTATAAAAATGGTAAAAAAGATAGGGTCACTTGCAAGTTTTCAAAATTTGAACAGTATAGAGTCACATTTGATATTTTTGTAAATGGGTAGAATCATGAGATTATACGATTCAGATCATAGAATCGTGAAATTGTCAGGTCTAAAATTCTACTAAAATTTAAAATTTATTGTCTTAACAATCAACCAACTTTTTTTCTTGTTATATTTAAGATATCACTTAATAAAAAATTACAACACAACAAAAAAAATAGCCATTTTATTTATAACTTCTCTTCCCAACAACCCTCAAACTTTTTTGTTCTTTTACATTTAGGTTCTCATACAATTAAAGTCTCATCCAAACCATAAAAATGTCTTATATAAGTTCCACATGATGGCCAAACTTATGCTCTTTTCAGACTAAACAAATCAATTCAATTATTTACAATTAGAATTTCGATTCTAACAAAACCTCTTTCAAAACATAAATAAACCGATCAATTATCGATCCAATCACCTATTTCAATGAGTTTTGCTCATTGAGAGGAGGATGACACTTTCTTTCTTTTTCTTTTTCTTTTTTTTTTTTTTTGAAAAAGTTATAGTGCTTTTAATCGCATGAATACTATGAAACTACGTATATGTAGAAGCTCTAGTTACAACGTCATATGAAGGCTCAATATTGGAACAAAAATGGTACCATGTCAAGGGGAGACCTAGGTTGCACAATGTTTCTATTTTAGGTTGCCGTTTCCGCTCTCGCGCTCTCGCTTTCACTCTCAACTGTCACTCCTACTTTCATTTTTACAATCGTTTTACTTACTTAAATTTTAAAAGATGATGTTTTCTCGCTCTCATTCTCGCTTTCCACTTCCACTTTTAAGACTCTTTGTGCAACTTAGGGGGAGATAGTTCAAAACTAAATGAATTAGACTTAAAAACCTCTAAACAAAGTGCATTAGTAACCAACAAAACCAACTCTCATTACTCCCGCACAGTACTTGTACGTACTAAAACTTTTATAAAATTTCCTAAAATGCTAAAGATTTTCTTTTTAATAATGAGTTATGCATTCAATAATTTTCAACCAGCTCACCAAATTCTATAAAATTTTTTGGTTAGTTAGCATTTTTCATTATGCTATACTCTGCTATTTTCTGAGAATAGTCACGAATTAAGATTGCATCAGAAGAAGCATTGGAAGTAAATAAGATTACCATATTATGCGAATGTACAGTAACAGTTATTAAAATATGTTAGTTTTACATTGTTTTTATTATTTTCATTTTTAAAAGAACCAAAATTATTTTGAAAGTTAATATTTTATTTAAGAAAATAACTAATTTTTTTATGATTTCCCCTTAATCAACATAAAAAATTAAAAAAATCATAAAAGATGGTGTGACATTCTGTATCCCACATGAAAAGTCTTTGTAATTTGTGATGTGTATATATGATTCCAAGTTTCAAAACTTGATCACTTAGCCGCACTTTCCTTATGAATGCCGAAACAAAATGGAGCAAACAAAGACGCCTTGTGATAGTATTTTTCTTAGGAAGTTACTAATGTTTCCTCAATTACTCTAAAAATTGATTAAAAAAATAATTACTACCTTTTATAAGAAAATATTTTTAGAAATACTTTTTAGGTTTTTAAGTATGGAGTTTTAAATTATATACATTCATCATTAAAAAATATATATATACATTCATACAAATAATAACTATATACCAAAATGACAATGAGCAAATATATCACCTATCTTAGGCCAAGGAAAAAACTTGTCCATTGAAGTATTTGTTGAGGTAGATATGTCATTGATAGTTTTAAAATAGGCAAATAATCTACTAACATAATCTATTATGGGCAAATTACCCATTGAGGGTGTCACAAAACATTGCCATTTTACTCTGGCGGGAAATTTAGTTGTTTTTCAGAGGGGTTATTAGACCTTCGTTCTCATCTCTTCATGCTTGGAACTAGTATAAATACCTTGTAACAGATTGATTGGGAATTGATGAATAGTACGCAAAGTTTTCTCTTTCTTCTCTCTCATTCTCCTTTGAAAACTTTTTTCCTTTTTTACATAAGTTTTTAGGAACTCTTGGATGCCATTGTTGAAAGTCCTTGAGCTAAAGAAACTCTTTTTGTGCATGTTTTTACATGTGAGTCTTTCTCATGTCTTTTCGTGGTCGTGTAACAATTGGTTTCAGAACACAATCTTGGAGCTACCATGGCTAGGGGAACAAAGATTCGAGGAATTGAAGAAATGATTAGAGGACAAGTTGGTTTAAGAATAACAAGGTTAGAGGGCAGTTTTGGGTGGATTATATGATTATTTGCAAATAGGTGTTTAGAGCATTGATGTCATCAACCTTACATGAAGCACAATATTTTGCTAAGTTGCAAGAAGTAGCTTTAGTGACACACAAAAGAGTTAACTTTGGAGAGTACAAGGGAAAAGAAACGTTCCCTAACCTAAAACCCCAGCCCCAAGGGAAATCCCATAATGACCAGATTGAACAATGGCAAAAAAAAAAAAAAAAACCTTTTCCTTTAATTTGTGTTAGGTAATAACTTTTTGAAAAAAAAAAAATCAGTATTAGTTATTATTTTGCTGTATAGTGATTATTCACCCAACCTGTATATCAATTAAAGCTTTATATTTTAAGAAATCCAAAATTTTTTATTATGTTTTTTTGGGAAAAATATGTACTCTATTGATTTTCTTCCATTTTCTTTGTTGGGTGCGGAAAAAATTCATGAAAATTAATTACTTTCTAGAACAACTTTATTCAAGTGATAATTAATTAGATAAAATATTAACTTTTAAATAATAATGATTCTAAATAAAGAATCACTAAACATGAAATTATTGCAATACTTTTAATGAGAAAAGAAATAGAAGTTCTTTTGTTCGAATTCTTCCGCAGTGACAAAAATCGTAACTGCCCTCATATTTTTACTTAGCGGAATTACAATCTCAACTAGCAATTTCCACACAAAAACAATATTGCATTTTTCAAAATCTCTCCACGCATTTACTCTTACCGCTGACCTAACCTGACGTAAAACATACTCGTAAACTCTCAAACTAGGAAAACCTGTGAGTATTACACATACATGGGTGAACTTTTGACTTAAGAAACAAAATTTTCGAACTTCATTCCGCCGTCGTCCAAAATGGCCATGTGCTTCCTCTTCCTGGATAACTTACCAAGATTCTGAAACCCGCTTTCTTCATTAGTAAACTGAGACGCGGTTCGAGCTCGCAACTCCTCTAATGTCTCACCTTCCTTTGCTCTCTCCAGAACCTGAAGCATGCCTCCGTTACAGCTATGGCTGTATTTTGTCAAGCAGGGCGACAAGAATTTTTAGGAAGAGAAACTTACCAGATGCCGACCATAAAGATGTGTGTTTGAAAGTGCTTTTAGCGCGTTTTGAGCCTCTTGCTTCGTAACAAACTCCACGAATGCAAAACCTCGATGGTTCCCGAACTTCTTTGGTAATCTTAAGCTCTTAATCTAACAAACAGAATCAAAATTAAGAAAAAAAAAATCAGTTCTTCCAATGGAACACAAGATCCCATCAATTTCAATTGTAATGATTGTAGATGGTAGATAATCCTCATCAAGAAGTGAACAAGGCTTGCAAGAAATTGTTTGTTCCAGTGAGTCTGTCATCATTATCCAACAGAGGAAGCTTTAACAAGATCAGTTGGAGATAATAACGCTCAAGGCAACTTAAGTAGCTTGGAAGGATGGCACTAAAATCAATCAATCAACCAAGTCTGATGGCTATTTTTATAAATAATCCACATCTCTAGTGCTCTCAGATTTACAACAGAAAATTCTTACCTGCCCAAATGGACTGAATAGCTGTCTTAGATCTTTGACGGTTGCCTCAAAAGCTACATTTCTGACTAGTAACTTGGTTGAACTTTTGTCTTTCCCACCATCTTTTGCAACTTGTTCATCTTTCTTTGCTTGACAAAGTTGCAAGATGAGAGCATGGCCATCCAAAACAGTTCCCTAAAAGACAAATAACTGTCCAATGTTATCAAGTTTCAATCTTTAAGGCACAAATTTATTCTAGTCCTTTTCCCTTTCAACAAGGGCTTCTTTCTTTATCAATAATCAAGTATAAAAGATTCCCTTGCAAGAGGGTTGCGCCAGGAAGGGCATCTAGGTTAAACTTTGCTACGTTGCTTTTGCACAAACTTGTAGATTCAATTAACTTTAAACAGTTAACGGACACTGAACTTCATAAGATTGATCCCAACGTAGTTCGGATTAAGGTGCAATATGATGAATGGTCAGATAGAAAAAAACCTACATTCTGCGGCCACTTATCTAAATGTGAGTACCTGTAGATCTCTACAAACATTTGTTGCCGCCTCCACAGAGTCGAACTCAATAAAACCAAAGCCCATTGAAAGCTGCTTACCATTCTTCACATGCTTCTTCACCTGAAATAAATTGAACAACTTTCAGAAATTTAGCGTATAAAGTTAGTTATATGAACTGTTGGCAGGCTAACACTTACCCTGACACTATGAATTTTCCCTTCTTTTATCTGCTGACTGAAGTGCCTCTTTAGACTCTCATCAGAGGTTGTGAAATTCAGATTCTTGACAAATAAAGACCGTGACTGCGGCAAAGCAAAGATGATGTTTGATTCAAGAGAATACTTCATGAAAGCAAATGTGCTAGCATCACAAAGCATGTTTCTATGTTGCCTTGTAATGCCAGCAAACCATCAAGCAAAAAGAGAAATGGAACAAACAGAAGTACAATATTTACAAGAACAAACAGGATTTATGAGGTGTGACAAGTGTATATGCTGATGTTTCTTTTTTCCTATTTAGTTTTTCCAGTCACAGTTTTCATTGTCTAGTGATGATGTAAGCCTGGGCCATGTCCCAGTAAGTACAAATGTGTGCTTTTGTTTGAAAAAGGTTAGCTCACAAGAAAGGGAGACATCAGCAGCAAGAGGTCTGAGGTTAAAACAGAGAAAGGTGCCAATGAATTAGACACAAAGTAATTTGACAACAATAGAACAATGGTAACATCAATCAAAGTTGTCCCAGAAACAAATGTAATGATGCCAAAATTTCTTGTATAGAATCCTTCGGAATTCACAGAGGTTGCATAATGGAGGCACCCACAGCAAAGATAACAAATGACATGAAAAAAGAAAGAAAGAAAGAAAAAGAGTGATGAAGGGCAGGAATTTCCTAAACCTACGCCTAAAATATGTTTTCTTAACATCTTTAGGTGTGAAATCAGAGAGGGGATGGTGAAAGAAACAAAGAATCAGGGAAACTCATTCTTTTCTGTAGTGCAAGAAATAAGCAGCCAACTAACAGAAGGAACAGTCTGCACTGTTCAGTATGCATGACAGCACCCCCAGTTGCATGCAGCAATGACCTAGAAAATAGAAAATGCCACATCTAAAAAAAGTAATGCCCATGTGCACTATCAGTTCATTCTAAACCACAAAAAACTATAATTTCATCTCCTGCTTAAGTGCTCCATTAGGGGAACCTAGATGACCTCAAGAACTGTGAGTGTAGTAAATCCACCAGAACCAGAAGAAAAGCATTCAGGTGAAGTTGACAGAAATAAATCCTTTGAAATGCCGAACCTCAATTCTATCAGGATCAAGATCAACATCTGAAACTCCTTCAACATGCTGTTCCAAAAGTGCCCTCTTGGCTTCTTGTTCACCAACAACTAAGCCGGTCTTACTATTATTTTCTGAAGAATTTTGGCTCAATATATTCTCAGGAGGCCACTCCAGATATAGTGGAACATCCCTATATCAACATAAGAGAAAACAAAACATTAGTTCCTCAAAGAATTTAAGGTTTTTAATAGGGCATAGGCATGGCATTCTCATATCTCATCTAATATCAATGCTAGAATTTGAGAACTATTCAATACACAAATGATCTAATCTCAATGCCAGAGACAATGCACATGGAGGAGCGATTATTTACAGATGCACTTGAAATTCTTTTATAACGTCTGATGCTAAGAAAGGTCAACTTACTTGTATCGTCTGTATGCTAAACCTTTAAAGGCTGCACGAGCTTCAGCTGGTTCTAGAAAAACAACCTGAAGCATCAAGTGGAATAAAGAAAAAGGACATAATTTGATTCATGTTGGAACAATCTAACAGAAGCTAGTGTGGCAAATTTATCTGAAAAATACACAAAACAAATAAACAAGGTCAACTTGCCTATGTGAAGGATCAGACTAGTTACATTCCAGAAAAGAAAGAAAGTTCCTTTTGTTCAGATATTTGAAGACATATTAAAGCTACATAGAATATGCAAGTCAGTGTTAGTTACAGTCATAACATCCCCAAACCCTGTGTGCTTTTTTAAGAAAGTTTGCTGTGCATACCAATTTTTGTGAATAATTTTTCCTTTCTTTTTTTTGGGAGCATACCATCGTATGTTCTAAATGAAGTTAGTCCAACTAGTTTCATAAAATCAATTGTGCATGTATCAAGCACAGGGCTAAATGCCTATAGTGAAATTTTTAGTAGAAATAGACTGCAAGAATAATTATACCAGGGCCAAAGTTCTTGTTGGAGGGAGAATGATTTTGTCCAGACTCCCAAATTTCCCAAACATCTTAGCCAGCTCAGCTTCGGATGATCCATAAGGCAAATTCTTGACCAAAAGGACATGGTTGCTTCTTTTCATGCCACCTGCTCTTCCAGCAGCAAATTCCTCCATTGCAGAAACATTTACGCCGGCATTATCAAGGGCTTTTTTGGTCTCAGCAACTACTTGGGTTTCACCCAACGCAATACGTACAGCAAGATCATCAGCTTCTCGGTCAAGTAAATCACTCTTACTTACACCATATTTCCTTGCAAGGTACTCAACAACCTATTAACATCCAAAGAGATAAAAATTGAGGCAATTATCAAAATATTTATGAAATTCAACACATAAATCTTCAGTAAAGCCCAACTGAAGAGATGAGAAGAGACTACTATAAATACATAACCAGTATGGTAACTGATGTGAAAGATTTTTTTTTAATATTAAAAAACAGGAACCAGGATTAGTGATGAATAGAGCATGAGCAAGACATCATGAGAAAGTAATGCAAACAGCCCTCTAGGTAAGATGCTCTATAAGATATATAGAACTCAAGCAAAGTAAAATGAAAAAGTACATTCATATGACCATTGCCATTGGTCTGTATCATATTATAGATTTGATAGCTTGAAGCTTACTACGTTTTAATCTTAATCCTTCCAATTTGACTTCTATTGCAGATGCAACAAGTGTATGTATAAAAACAACCAGGGGCAAGTTAAGTTTTCTAAAGTCATATGATAAATTTTGAACTAAGATGTGCAGCGAAATGTCGGTTGTGAACAAGAAAACTTTAGTTTTCTGAATTATTCTTTTTGAAAGATGATGTAATAAAAGTGCCTGTTGTCATTTCAATATTATGCTTGCTTTCAAGAAAGAAAAAAGAATCAGGGTGGTGCCGCAGAAAGGTAAATTTGCTTCATATTGATTTGCCATCCTGTTAAATTATGGTAACAGCTAAGCTCTTGGATTAATCTTATAGTTTAGTGCAGTTTACCACAATAACAATAATCATTATCACCTACTGTATCAGCACGCATGAATAGACTATTCCAAGCCTTTGTATCCCCACTAGCTTCAGCTGCCTTCCTTTGTTCCTCCCTTTTCTGCTTGAACGTTCTTTGACCTTCCAAACATGTATTGCTCCTGTAGGATTAAGCTATATTAAATTCATCGCAAAACAAAAAAGAGAGAGAGATAAGGAGGGAAGGAGGGAGGGAGGGACAGAGAGAGAGAGAGAGAGAGGAAAAATTGGTATGGAGTGTCCAATGTCACAATCATGTACAATTATAAGGATTTGGTTACTCACTTGTGTTTCTCCAAAGGATGTTTAAGTTTTGCAGGCAAAACATGCAACAACCTGCCCTGGAAGATTGAGCTGTCCAGTTCTTCTAGTGCCCTAAAGATTAGTTGTCAAAATTCAGTACAAGCTCATAGCTCCATGTTTCAGAGAAGGAAACGATTATTCGAATTTTGAAAGCTGAATTCAGAAAAAGAGGTTGTGATAGGAGGGGCATTGTGAGATAAAATACCACTTTGCTTTCACACAGATTTCTAGCATTGCTGACTTTTTAACAGTTAATTGACATTATGAATTTCAGGCAACTGACACCAACATGGTTGCAATCAATGTCTAGAATGATGATGATGATGATGATGATGAAATGTCCAACAATATGACAGATTTATACCTTAATTTTCCCACCCACAGGACAAAGCAATGCTTAATTATTCAATTAAACAACCAATCAACTGGCCTTAATCCAAAGCAATCAAGATGAGCTAAATAAAGCCATGAATCCTGTCTCTCCATCCTGTTAGATTAGTAGCAAGATCTTTCATGAGCTGTAAAAGCAGAAGATCCTTTTACACTATCTACACAAGTGAGTTCAGGTTTACCCTTGTCTCATTTTCTCCTCATATATATTGCCTTCCACAGGTATCATGCAAACAGATATGACAAGACACAGACAATCAACCCTCTTCTTTTATCCGAGCTAAGGATTGGCTACAATTGATCAGAAAAAAACTCTTTACACTTTACTTTTTTTTTTGTAAGAAAAAAGTTTATTTACCCACCCATATAAATGGCAACACCTCTTACACTTTATTATTTGAATACACAAAGCAACAAAAGAACAATGTTAGCCAACAATAAGAAGGGTAGGAAATTACAATGACAAAAGGAAAAGAAAAAGAAACAAATAAAAGGGTAGAGATTCTGGCTAGAGAGAGAGAGAGAGAGAGAGAGCCTTAATTTTTCTGAAAGTTTTTTATGGTATTACGCATAAATAACAAGAAAAGTTGCAAAACCAATGGAATGAAGCATAGTTAAAATCATAAGAGCTTCCTCCCACGGTTGGCTGTAGAGCTTTCACACATGCACGCACACACAAACACATCAAAATGGGAAGAAAAAAAAAAATTAAATGACAAGTTCTATATAGTCCATTAACCCAAGTACTAATTGAAGAACAATAACACCTAAAAGTTGATCTTAGAAGTGCATTGTTCTTATATAATAGTTACAAGGTGCAACGGGACCTTCATTTCTCACCACTTAGTTGTTGCAGCTCCAAACGTGTATAATTGCTAGATAGAAATAGACTAGGAAAGTACCTTACTGCAGATTCAGGTACTGAGTAAAGAATGTAAGCGATTCCTTTTGACCTTTTTGTATCTTTATCACGAACAATGTGAACCTGCGATACTTCACCAAGTACTCGGAAATGCTCCTCCAGCTCATCTTCACTGTTAAATGGAAGAAACAGATGAAAGCATAAATAAATCCATCCAGGAAAAACAAGAGGAAAGAAACTACAAAAGTAGACCAGGTACTTTGCAGTATATGGCAAGTTCCGGACAAAAAGGCGACCAGTCTCAAGCACTTCATTGTTGTTCGCATTTGAATGTGATGGATCATTGGCATCAAGGACTTCACCACCAGTGTCTTCAAATGAACCTTCCACCTGCGCCTGCTCATCTCTGGAGAGATCGTCATCCTGCTCTTCTTGATTTATTTGAGCACCTTGTTTGTTAAGATCCCCTTCAGGTGAATTAACATCACTTTCATTTTCCGTACTATCATTCCCAGCAACACCATCACTTTCCGAATCTGACCAGTCTTTCTTCACTCTACTCTTAAAGTAGTCCATGTCTGAAATGACTTCATCTTGGGCATGATTCTCTACCTTCTCCACCCCATCATCCATTGGTTTAGCATTATTTAACTCAACACAACCTGAAGTTTGCTTCTCATTTTCTTCATTAGTCACAGGTACCCTTTTTGGAGTTTTGCTGTTCGGGTTGGCTGAAGAATCAATTACCATGTCATTTGCCCACATCTTTGATTTAGCCCTCTGCTGCATGATTTGAAGAAATTCTTGAAACTTAGGGTCATTGTTGTTGCTGTCTTGAAGACCTTTTTTCCCTCCTTTAGTGACAACATGGCTTGAAATTTTATCATCAGCATTTTTCTGCCCATGTTCAGTTACTTTCTCTTGTTTCTTCAAAGAATGGCGACTCCAAGGACGAGGAATATCTGGATCCCCAACTTTACGAGCAATCTGAAAGATTGGAGCTAGGCATGTTCAGTCTAAAATTATACCAAAAGAAGGAATTTCTGTTCACACATTATGATGCACAATCCAGAAAAGGAAGGCAAGGATAAAAAAAAAATTCCTAACACTTGAAAGGCCAACTTCCATATTGCTAAAGGCACAAGCATCATTTCTTCCCATTTGGGATGTCTGTTCTACCAACATTAGCTAAATGGGCAAATTATTATGAACTGCCACTATAATTTTTGCACTGTCAATTATACTTTAATAATTTGTCAACGCAAGCTTATTGCCGGACACTACAAAGTAGATGACCTGCCTAAGTAGCTAATCCTTTAACACGCTTAAAAAGAAGGGGATAAAAACAGGAAGAAGAACATAACAAACCTCACAAGTGATTCTACAAGTATCAAGATAAGACTTGTTGAAGTGTTTTATAGCCTCCACTGCTTCGTGCTCAGTTTGAAAGCCAATGAAAGCAAACTGCCTACTTTTTCCATCGCTAAGAACCAAAACAACGGGAAAAGAACATGAAAAATTGGACAAACAGCACAAGCCTCCCATCCAAATTCAAAAAATAAGAAATGAAGAAAATGGAAAACCCACCTGGTACGCACGAGTTTGGCATCAGTTATTTCCCCTTTCTGCGAGAAAACCTCTCGTAGGCGATCCTCAGCCACATGTTTGGGCAGGTTCTTAACGCATATTCTAGACCTGGAAAACAAGAACAGAACTTGTTTAGAGGAAATTTTCCCATCAATATAAAAAAACTGAGATGAATTTGCATATGAAAGAAATAAATAACAGAAGCCACTAACATTGCTGCTGAAAGGAAAAAGTAGAAAGGGCAGAAAGCTTATTGGTTGCTTACATATGGCGGTCAGGTGTTACAGAAGCCCAAAAATACAGCTTTTTCCACTGAACTCCACCAACTTGGACACTTGACCACCCTCAAGGCTCAAGTGCAACTCGGCATAGCTCACCCCTGAAACCAGTTAAAACGGCCAAGGTGGGGCAGCTGCGCCCCTGAACTGGTCGAGAGAGAAGACGAAGAAGGAAAAAAAAAACCTCGATTCAGCTTCCTCCTATGCTTGCAATTGAAAGGCAACTTTTTGCAGCCAAAAAAGATGAATTGAGCCCAAGTTCCGAGTCCCAAATACAGAGGAGATCAATCGTCCTCGACGAAACTTGATTGAAGGACTCGGCGGCGGGGGTGTTTTTGATTGAGAAGCCGGGGTGGATCGGCACCGTTTCGGCGCAGCTGCGCCCCTGAACTGGTCGAGAGAGAAGACGAAGAAGGAAAAAAAAAACCTCGATTCAGCTTCCTCCTATGCTTGCAATTGAAAGGCAACTTTTTGCAGCCAAAAAAGATGAATTGAGCCCAAGTTCCGAGTCCCAAATACAGAGGAGATCAATCGTCCTCGACGAAACTTGATTGAAGGACTCGGCGGCGGGGGTGTTTTTGATTGAGAAGCCGGGGTGGATCGGCACCGTTTCGGCACTTGCACCATTCATCCGCTACTCAGTAATGTATTTCTTGCGGTAACTTACCGATCAGGTCCTTAACTTATTTTTATATCCTAAAATGATACCCAACCTTAAGATTGTCATATTGACATCACTTGACTCAATATGTGTGCAATTTAATTGGGTCCTTTCCATCAATTTAATCATCTAATTGGACAAAAAATTGATAATGTGGTATAAATTAACATTAAAATAAATATAAACTAATAAATTAGCTCCTCAAACTTTTTCAATCAATAATTCTAAACCTTAAACTTCCAAAACTAATGTTTACACCCCTAATTTCATCTATTCTTCTTCAAAATCTCATCGGATTCTCTTACCCATAAACTAAGTGGTCAATCTTCGATATCAAATGAAGTTTGACGAGATGGGGTGATGGGACGGAGGCAAAGGCTATTAGATATAGCCCTCATTCTATGCCAAAATTGGCAGCCCTATGGTCTTTCCTCTTCTCCTTTATCACCCTCTACCTCGCCAGTGCCTTCCTCCTCCTGCTCACTTCCTGCTTGCCCAGCCTTTCCATCTCAATCCCATCATGATGTCACCTTCTTTGTTGATGAACCTACATCAAACAATCAAACCCACATAAAAAGGAAACACTGCTCGAGAAAAATCCTATCATTTGAATTTTATAAGAAACTTCAAATTTTTAAAAAATCAGAAAAATGGGCGGACAATCTTACTCAACAAGTTCAATTTTCAATGATACCCATGCAATTAGGAGATTGGATTGATATGTCATGTTTCACCTACAAAATTAGAAACCAAAAAGGCTAGATCATAGATACGAATGCAATTAGCCCAAAAATGACGACTATGAAATAAAAAACTCTAAGAATATCACCAATTGTTTGAACATGAGGATGCTTCCAAGTGCCAAGTCGCTACAAGCAACACGAGCACCAACGAAGATGCCAATGATAAGGGAAATTGGCCATGGAAAACCTAGGCAAATCGATGGCATGTTGCGATGATCTGTGTTGCTGGCTATTGCTATCAATGGCAGTGATGAGGGAGAGGAGCAATTCATGGAGGTGGATGATGGGTTGGTGGTGGATGAGGAGATGGTGCTGCCATTGCATGAGATCATGGAAAAAAGGATCAGGGATTTGAAGGGGAGGGATCAAAGGCAGGCCTCCAAGTTTAAAGGTGTAAATAGTAGATGCCTAGGTTTAAGGGTTAAAATTATTGATTTGAAAAAATTTTAGGTACCAAATTGTTATTTTATATTTATTTTAATGTTAATTAATGTCACATCATCAACTTTCATCTAATTTAATAGTGAAATTAACTGAAATGGCCTAATTAGGATGTACAATTGAGGTAAGGAGCTTTAATAGGATAACCTTAATATAGGATATCAACTTGGGACATAAAAATAAGTTAAAGAACTCATGGTGGAATTTATGTTACCACATTCATAAATGAGAAAATTACAGTATAAAAGCATAATGATCCTAAACCATTATATAGCATAATTTTTACCATAGTGAATGGAATGTGAGGGGTAAAGTGTATAATCTACATCTCTCTAGAAGGCTCACACAATGGTTACTTAGCCCTCAAGAAAGCCCTAAATGATTGCCTGTTTTACAAGTAACCTATGAACTTCAATGTAGGATTTCAAGACTTGAGTACTCAATTGCACAACTTTCAAAAGAGAGCTTTTGGATGGATTTGGTTGGTATGGAAGCAATTGTTGGGGGCTAAATTACATAAAGCAAGCGAAAGCTATTATTAAAGAACCTAGGACAACTAGGTTTCTAAATGTCCATAAAATAACTTAAGAATGAGATTATCTTTGACAAAAATCAAATGTGTCATTTTCAACATTATCCCACCTCTTCCATGGCTGCCCATGTAGTCAAATGTGGGCCAAAAAATTAGGTGAAAATGCCTTACTTAAGGTATACTTATAGTGACCTAAATGAGGGCTAAAATTAAGCTAAGTAAACCAAGAAAATATCTAGAATTCTTTTAATTTCCTTGGTCATTTTCAGCCCTAATAGGAACCACCTCTTCCTTAGCCCTTCGACAAGCCTCCATAGTCATCATAGCTCAAGCTCTAAAAAAAAAACAAAAGAAGAATATCAAATCTATCAAGAAAAAGAAAAACCCTAGTTTTCGGGTTAGGCTCCACAATGTAATTAGTCCAAAAATTAGGGATAACAATATATTTCTACACATACACTGAGAAAATATAATTAATACCGAGTCTCAAAAGCTGGTGCACCTGAACCTATTAAAAAGGAGACATTTCTAGCCATGTGGATGCCACCTTGTCTATGGTTTTTTGAAGAAAACAAAATAATTAAGTTGTTGGTGACTTGAATGCAATCACAATAGGTTTTTAATATTCAAAATGAAGGCAGAAGTATAAATATAGGCCTGAAAAATTGAGAGGGGCCATAAGAGACATCAAGATATTGATTAGCTAAATTGTCAATTAATTAAACTAATAAAAACTATTTGCGTTGAAATCAAGATTATAAATCATCCAACGTTCTTGTCTGAGTGGCCAAATGCAAAGGGGACATCGCTCTTCACCCATAACCCGGATTCAAGCCTCCCTTTCTGTTTTTCCTTTAACCCGTAACCCTTAATCTTGTAATACGTAATTTTGCGTACCAAAAAAGGTATGGGTATAGGGGAGACTTTCCATTGCGTGTAGCCTAATTAAGCCCACTGGGTAACATATATAAAAAAACCACAAGCAACATATAACAAAACAAAACTATAAACTGAGGGGAAGTACATACAAATTGATATGATGTTACGAATGGTATCAGTGTGGGGATTTGTTGTCCTTGAACGATTTAACTCTCCATCTTATATGCCAAAAAGCTACAATCTTTTTAAGAGTTTCACATAGCCAAAGCCATTAAACAAATGAACACGAATCAAGTTTGAAAGTTTTCAGCTACATATCCATGGAAAGTGAGGGTCCTTGGGCCACAGAGAAAGCGGTGCACGTGTCATTACAAATCATAAGACAAATGAACATGAATCAACAAATAAGTTTGTAGAACTTAGGGTTCTAGAATTTGTGCATGGAATGACCCGCGCAAACTTCATTTAACACGGGCACAGTCACCTGCTTCACATATCAACACAGCTTTATCGTCACCAAGTCTACTTGCCCACTCAGGCTGGAGCTTCATGTACTCTCTTCTCACGAACTCGGCCGCTTCTGTGGCTTTATCGGCAGCTACTAATGCAACGCAGCATCCCCTGAATCCAGCTCCGAAAACACCAGGAGCTTTCAGTAATATCTTGTAGAGTTGAATCAGTGGCTCTGAACCTGAACATTTCTCAACATAGGAGTATTCCTCTATTAGTACATCTGAAATTTCTGGATCAAACATAAAGATCAAACTTTGTTATGAGGTAAATGGGAGGAAAAGGAAATTGGAAGAAGAGAAACAAAACTCGGAAAATATTGGAACAGGACAACTTTCCATTTTGTTTTTTGATCTTGTATGGACAAAAGAAGACACTAGTTAGACATTTCAATGCTATTGAGTATGATGAAATTCAAACAAAATGCCACATGCCCTTTGAGTTTCATAGTCCAACTTCAAAAGATTGAAAACTGAATCCAAAGATCCTTCAAAAACTTGAGATGCTAAAAAGATAAATTACACTTCAACTTCTCGAATATTTCTACCAAAAGCGTACTTATATATATGCATAGCTTTTTCCATATTACACTTGGACATCTTTTGACATCCTCAAATTTCCATATAAGAATGTATTTATGAGTAGATAAATCTGCTAACATATGTTTAATCTAAGTGAGTGTCTGGAAGTGAACATCATGTCAGATTAAGAGCTTCAAGGATGAAGGAAGCGATATGTAAAGGATTCAGGTTATAACACTCAGAAAAGTTTTTTATGTGGAGCAACGAATATTTGACTACAAGTAGGTTATCAATTCAATTCCACAGGGAAAATCTTGCAATTCGTCTTCATGTACTTAAGTCATACTCCTAGGACAAGATCCTAATGGAATTCTCTAGAATTCCCACAAAACAAAATTTCTTTTAATCCTGAAATTAATAAAACTGATGTGAAAATTAATATAGCGCTTAAAACTTGAAAAGAGTCATAAATGAGGCCTACATTCACCCAGAATTGGAAATTGTAATCTTAAACCATCTCATCACCATAAGCAGATGCTTATACTTTGCTTCGTTACTTGATCATTTTGATATTTTTGGTTTATTACCTTTCTTTCATATAATAAAGCTCCTGGTATTCTTATAACAGAGCAAAGGAGAAGATAATGATGGTGGCAGAAGATTGGAGTGCCAATGGGAGGGAATGGAGAAAGTAGGAACCAAAAAGTGAAGCCATACCACATTCATAGTTTTGAATTGAACTTAGTCCAGAAGCTGATTTGAGCTTTCCAAAATCTTCAAGATTTCCAGAAGCCCATGACTCTAATCCTGTTAAGATAAATATACATCAGTTTGTGCCCACGAGGGAAAAAGGAAAAAAAAAATCATATTGAGGCAGATTGAGAATGTCTACCTTTCAGAACTCTTGAATTTTCAAAAAAGTACTGCTCCGCTCTTTTAGCTAGATTTTCTTCTAATTTGAACTGTGATAAAGGGAAACGTTCATACCAAGAATCATAGAGAATCCATCATTCCAATTTCAAGTTCTGTTGACATCCTTCATACAAATTAAGCATTCATAGCAAGCACCTTGGGTGCGCCTTTTGCCTTCAACAACCTTGAGTTGTTTAGCACCAAGTATAAACTTTAAAAGCATGGTACTCATTTCATCTATCTCAAATTTATTTCGGAACCCGAACATATTCAGAATAGGACATACTTTTGGGGCGGAGAAAATATTTCCTAAGAAAAACATATCTGGATTGATATATAAATGTTTGGCCACAACCAACATTGGCACAGGCCGCTAGTGTACCTGAAGATATCCAGTGCATCAAGTCACAGTTCATAACCTTCAACATTAAACTATTTTAATAAATTTATGAATGTGCAATGTGCAATATTACTTCCAACAATTAAAATTATTATCTTTCCACTTCTATATCACTTTCAAAAACCAATGAGCACATAATGGGAGTTACCTTGTAAGCTTCATAAACCTCCGGTTCAACTGTCCATAAGAAATGATGAAAGAAGGGAAAATTAAAAAGCAATAATATAAATCAAAATTGATGAACATTTCTAAATTAAAAAATACAAAGAAAAATAGCATAAATATTTCAGAGTCTCGGATTATGTACTTGCCGTTGCATAGGTAAGGCTCACGCTCACAATTTCCAGAAGCACTGTAAAGCGGAGATGAAGAACATAAGTAAAAGCAGACAAGTATTACATTCTCACTTCTGAATAGCATGAGGATATATGATATTCGATACCTTTCACTAAAAAAATGTTAAAAAAATGTACAGTTGCAATAAAGTGAAATTTAGCTTGTAAAATAAGGGAGAACCAACTCATCAACTAGCAATGGAGGTTCGGCATGAAAGTGCTGAAACACAGGCACATATATCATTAAAGGATCAAAGAAGCATATAAGGGAAGCTGCAGTTACTAAGACTATCAACAACTAGGATAAATCAGATACGCACACATACACAGAACAAGAAAAAAAGAAGAAATTTTAGGTGCAATGAATGAAAAATGATCATACTTTAGAAGAACTCTAGCAGCTTCTTGGCACTCTGCAACTCGACTATTATATCCAGGGTTCTTAGTCAAGGCCTGTCTCAATCCAGAAAACGGCAAGAGTATTTTGTATGTGTTGGGATGCGCACAGCGGATGCGAATTTCGGTTGGGCACAGTGGAAGAGAACAAGTGTAAAGACAATGACACAAGAATTTTACGTGGTTCACCCTTAATTTTGGGCTATGTCCATGGAATCAACTATGAGCCTTTCTTCACTAAATAAATAGTGTGCTTACAAAGAGAGAAATTTCTCTAGATAAAATCTCAGAGGTAAAAACACTATTTGGAATAAGCCCAAATAGTAGCACTCAAGTGTTTCCCAAAACACCCCAAATAAATACCTCACTATTTTGTTACTTCCCAAAATAAATCTCTCTCTCACTATATTTTTCTCACAGCCAATATGTGACTCTTAGGCTTTACTGAATGAATTGAACTGAAGAAACTGATCTCTATTCTACCATGTTCGCTCTCTGCAAATCTCTCTGCGATTTGCTCCTGCCGCTAATTGCTCCTACGCCTAAGTCAAAATTGCCTGCCAATTTTGACTGCCATCCACTAATTTCAAAATTGTGTGGGCCCCACCACTTTTGTTTTTATTCAATTTTTCTTGTGGCTTGACTTACCAGTCCGTCATATTGTGTGTTTCTATCAATCATATTTATCATTCTTCCATACCAGTCACTTATTATTATGACATAGGATGCTATGTGACAAAGTTTGTGTGACATAGACATTTTCTATCCAAGATAATGGCTTAACTGATGGAATGAACTAAAATAGGACACATTAGGGGAGGTAAGGGACTTTAAAAGGCACTTTTAAATGTAAAGGATCACATTAGGACAACATTTAAAATTATAGGACTAAATTTGGATTTAGAATTGAGCACAACTAAGCTAGACTAGAACAAAACATGAATCAATTGATAATTGATCATTTGGCACAATGTCAACAAAGGATTAACTATCTTCATCAGGAAATTTTGAGACTCATTACAAGGCAAGAGAATTTCTTGGCCCAAGAACGAGAAATAATCCATCTAAAGCAATAGCTCAAATACCTTTAGGACCAGCAAAGGCCCAACGTTCCTGATTCATTTGCTTCTATTTTCAGAACAGCTGATCCATTCAGCCCAACGCCAAGCCCAGTCTGTCATCCTCCAACTTCAAACAATCCATTTTTTACATCTTTACCACACATACCACCAAAGCCAGTCTATACAGCACTAGTTCCTACTATTACCTATACTAAGCCAGTAAGGCCCAACCCCAATCCTTCTCAGGACCAGAAAATGAAAGGCCCAATGCATCCGCAATACCCACAATATCAACAAAGGCCTCCTGCTCTCGTAAAGGTCCAGCAACCATCCAGTCCAACCCAATCACAAGTTTCGTTGATCAACAACTTCAGTGAGACTAGAATACTCCTATCGCCTTAGCAGCGATTCAAGATTTAAGTTCAAACTCTTCTAGTGATACAGAAGAAATTGACAATGATACTTTGTCAACTTCTTCTTCATCTCAACTCCAAGTCTATATGGCTCATGGCTCTACAAGTCAAGCTCAACCAACTGAATCTGCTACTACAGATACAGAATCAAATCCTGTACCACAAGGTCCTCTTCCTTACCTAGATCCTTAACAATAGCCACCTCTAGCTGCACCACCACCTTTAGAACCACAACTTTATGTGGCTATGAAAGAAGATGTTCATTTTATGAACGTCAATCCAACTTGGAGTCCTACTTCACTTTCAGTCACCATATCCCTAGACGATGTTCCACACAACGCAAAAAGAAGTAACTACTGATCAAAAGGTTATTGCAGCCTTTATATCTAGCATGACTTGTATTCTCAAACATTGGCATATGAGCATTGTAGAATATCACCAAGCCTACTTACTCCAACTACCCACAACAAATAAGCTATTTATCAAGCTCTATCAAAAATTCATTGGAGAACCCTCAGCTCTTACAACAGAAAGGATCTCGAGACGCATTATGAGAACATGCTCAAACGCTTTTATCTCATCTGCACTGGATATGAAAGTGAACAATTTGAAACAGGCCTATTTAAATTCAGTTTCAGAAACAATTGACCAAGAAGCTTTCAGAATTATCTAGCAAAGTGGACAACCTCTTAATAATTATTCATTTGGAAGGCTTCATCGGGCTCTCATGATCGCAATATGAAAGCTGTGTAATACACATTCCTTCTTTAAGGAATTCAACCAAATGCAAGGTCTGTTTGATAAAACCTGTCAACAGCCATTATAAATCAAACGCAAAGACAAAAACACTTGTCATTGCACTCTCAAGAAGAAACATCATAGACAGAAAGTCTATTCTCCAAACAAACCTCATAGATTTGAAAGAAAGAAGAAAAGATTTTTCTTGTATAAGAAAAATGCTGGGAAATTTAAAAGATTTTTTTTCTGCAAGCAACGAGGGCATTTTATCAAAAATTGTCCCAAGAAGAATGCCCAATTTAAGAAAAAGATGACGAACCAAGAACTTCACAAATTAAAAGCCAAAGGTCTTATTGAGCCCACGACCTTTTCATGGGCATATCAGGCCTTCTATGTGAACAAACATTCAGAGCAAAAAACAAAAGAAGCTCAAACTTGTCATAGACTATAAACCTTTACATGACTTTCTTGCTGATGTCAAGTTTCCTTTGCCACGCAAGATTACTCTATTTGCCAACCTGACAAATGCAAAGATATTTTCCACGTTTGACCTTAAATCAGGTTTCTGGTAATTATTAATTAATCCTCCAGACAAGTAGAAGACAGCCTATTGCATCCCAAATCACCATTATCAATAGATGGTGCTACCGTTTGGGCTTAAAATAGCACCTTCACTTTTCTAGAAGGCGATGAGCCAAATTTTTTAGTCAATCCTCCAATCGGCTTTTATTTGTATTGGCGACATTTTATTATTTTCTCTTTGTACAGGATCTCACTTAAAACTCTTAACCCAGTTTGCTCAGATCATTAAGCACAATGGAGTTATACATTCCCAAAGCAAAATGGTCATCGGTCAAACATCTATTGAGTTCCTCGGTGTTCAGGTCAAAGACAGCAAGTACCATCCTCAGCTTCATATTGTTACAAAGATTATGGATTTTTCAGATAATAACCTCACAAAGAAACAAGTCCAGATAATCTTCGCGTTTGTCAACTACATTTGAGAATTCATCCCAAAAATGCCTACTATCCTACATCCTTTACACGTGTACCTTCGTAAGAACTCACCGCCTTGGTCCTTCCAGCACTGACAAGCTATCCTCAAGGTAAAAGAAGTCGTAAAGAATTTTCCACCTCTCAACATTTCCAACAAAAGAAAAAGGATACTCCAGACTGATGCATCAGATGAATATTGGGGAGCGGTCCTCCTTAAATAAATGAATGGATCCGATACATGTGCTATTATCATAGTGGAGAATTCAAATAATTCAAGAAGCATTACCACCCCAGCTTCAAAAAAAATCTTGCCTGTCAAGCATGGAATCGAGAAATTTCAGTTCTATCTCAGTGGTCATCATTTCCTTGTAGAGACGAACATGTCATCATTCCCACGTATGCTGAACTACAGGAAGATTCAACTTTCGAATGCTTTACTACTCCGCTGGCAACAATGGTTAATTCAATTCAGCTTTGCTGTCAAGCATATAAAGGCCACCTACTACACACTTGCTGATATCCTGAGCAGACCAACCAAATCCTTCCTCAAACCACCCAAACCTCGTGAGCCAAAACGCTAGTGGCATCTTCCTCCTCTTATTCTCCCCTAGTGTTTGATAAAGAAAATAATCTCCCAGTTGATGTTGAACAATATGAGCATCAATAGTTCACTTTTACCCAGGGACACAGAATCTTCCATTACCATGTTTCTCTAATTGAGAAGTATGGTTTTGATGATTGTCCTATCAAACTTGTCAGGGTTCACCTTCAATACCATTTTACTCACCTGTTCTCCATCCCTAATGTTTTTGACTTTCCACTCGTTGCCCTCTATTTCTTCTGATATCTCTGTTCAATCCATATTATTGGTATTATCTTTAACATTTCCCAGCTCCACCAACTCCTCACATTCTCCCACAATTTCCACTCACCTCCTTGTTTTCCTCTCTTGGTTCGACCCTATTTGCAAATGGATTGATAATCTTTATCAGTCCTATGAAGCCTTAAAGCCTGCTATCCCTAAACGTCAAATAAGCTACCAATTAAATAACATCTCTACATTAAACTCTTTTATGTTTTATGGAGTAGCCCATGTGATACATTCTTTCACCATCCTATTACCTTTTCTAAAACTATTAATGGTTTGCATTTTACTCCTTCCTCTTTTTATTACCACAATAAAAACCTAGACTTCAATCTTGCTAAGGTTTAATGCGCGCCCTGCAGACCATTGTGCTTTTCTCCAAAAGGATTATCAGTATAATCATACTTTGTTCACCATGGAAGTATGGCCTCATGACACTCCTGAATGGCCATCTTACTTAGTGGATTATCAAGAAATGATCCATAAAGCCCTTCAACATTTTGATGATCTTCAATGTCTCATTGTCTGTCCTGCCCCGACTCCCTCCTCTCCTATCATTGTTGAAGAAGAAGATGATATACCACTGACCCAACAATGTGAACACTACAGCATGCCAGATTGTGGCTGCGATTTTATTTGCATACACTAGAAACAACTTAATGGTCCAACCCATTAGGTGAACCTGATGACCCACTAAATGATCCACGTATCGATGATCTATCTTTTTGCGGGAAAGACAAGATTCAGATATTTCAAGATATAATTTGGATGAATTCAATCCTAATCTTCCAGATTATGATGCTCCGTAATTTCCATGAACCTTCCTAGCTCAGATGTTCTTGTTCTTATCCCCGGCAAAGTTTAGTGCGCTACAGTGTGTTTGTAAACTAATTTATTAAAGTAGATTCCTGTTTAATGGCCTGTCACTTCTGAATACAAAATTATTTGACTATGACGTAAGCTCTTACGTCATCTTGTTTGTTTGTTTTTTAAAGCTCCAGAGAAGTTTTATTAGTGAGATTTAAAAGAAAGAGAGAGCATGTAGGGTTCTCTGTGTTTTCAGACTGTATCATTATTTAAACTTTCCTGTTGATTTCCAGTTTCTGTTTTTCCGTGGTTTTACTTATGCTTGGTATATTAGGTTGAAAACTGCTTTGTGCCACGGTTAGTTGTACTATTGGGCATTTTTTGAAAATCCCAATAGAGGGTCTGGCTAATAACAATGCCGCGTACCAAGTTTAAAACCTTGTTTTTCAAATATTTTATTATTGGGCTCCGATGGAAGTATGCCAAAGAGTATGTTCAAGCTACAAAGTTTGACCAGCATACTTTTCCTGCAACATCCAAATAACAACTATTGAATTGGCAATCCGAGAACATGATGTCCCAGAATAAAGTTCTCCGAAAGAATTTTCTTTCCTTCTTGCTTCTGAGTCAACTGATGTAGGTTGGGGAACTTTCCAGGCATACTTTGTTAAAGTAAAAGGAAACTCCTCATTTCTTATCTCGAACATATTGATCTCAGCAGAAACAATAGGAGGTTGTTCTTTCCTGAACTGTTTGAGAGTTTGCTTGTAATACGGATGAGATGCCACTTTTACTTTTGGAGATGGGGGAGGAAGTTTAAATGGTTCTGATGGAGTCGGGAAGAAAAAGGACTCACCTTTCTACAAGTAGAGGACGTAAAAGTATTGGCTACCAGAGGGTTCTCTAAGTAATCCAACTTCGGGAAACCCATTTTCATACCATTGATGAAGAAGCTGGTGAGAGGATTTTTTTTTTAATTTTTCTTCATCTTTTTGGTAGTTTCTTCATCGCCATAAGGCGATTAATAACAATTTAGGCAATCATAAATATCAAAATATGTGTTGTTCCTCGTGGTGAAAATCAATACAATAAAATAAAATGAATTAAAATAATAATCTAAAATAAAAATAATATCACCGATGATACAAAGGATTTTGAGTTGAGGCGTGGAGCTGCACACTTTCTTTTGGACGTTTCGTACCACACCGGTGCAACGGCCTCGGGTCACGCCGCTTTCAGGATACAACAGCCCAACTTTGTTGTTGCAGTTCTACTCACACTTGCACTATGGTAGGACAAAGCTCTACTCACACCTTTCTTTACCCAATATTATTTTGGACTTAAAGTGAAACTATCTTTGTGGAAAAACTGAATAATAGGAGAGGTGGATAGACCAAACAATATATATATATGAATTAGACGAAACAGGGGCTATATATATATATATGTTGTGAAAGCAAAACGTTGGAAGCTAGCCGTTTACAATTTAAGGCTAATAATATAGCCTAACTGGTATTTTAGCTAGGAGACATAAAAATACGTTTAAAACTCTAAATGGCTATAAAGTCAAAGAAAACGGCTATTTAGTTATATATATTATTTATTGAAATAATATCCAACATTTCCCTCTCCATTTCAATAAAAAACCATAATGCTATCTATTTGGGTAAAGATAGTTTATTATGCTTAATAAAGGTGGTGATACCTTGAACCTTTACTTAGTGAGCCGGCTTCTTTGTTCCATGACCAATAGTGGTACTACCTTGAACTATGGTCACTTGCGGACACAAGTTCACCTGACACACATAATAAACCAGGTGTCCATTGAGCTTATAAGCCTGCACTATTGATGGCCATGTGCAAATCCTAATTTTTTCATGAGCGATTTTAGTAGTAGCCCACAGAGCGGCCTCACTCCAATGCTCATATAGGTGAAAATCCGTCAAGGGTGCTCCTGTAACTTTGACACCCCACTCAATAAAGTGCTACAGATTCTCATTAAGAGCAAACACTCAACCCTCAATCATTACAGGATAGATGCATCCACACCACAGGGATGAGTCGAGAAAAATAGTGCATCTCTTAACGGCTTCACTATGATTTGTTTTTCCCATTCAAAACCCAAGCCTCAGGATCTCTGATTTTTTGGTTGGGTATCCTCATAGGAAGCTCCATTCATTTGGGCTTCAATCCCATCCCCCTCGATGTAATCCAGACCTTGTCTCTTGTAAGAGATTTTGTTAGCGGATCTGCAATATTTTCACATGATTTCACATAGTCCACATTAACAACTCTATCAGTCATATAGGATCCACAGTACTGTGTTTTCTTCGAATAGGTCTGGATTTTCCGTTATAATAACGGTTATTCACTGTATGTATTGCAGCAGTATTGTCACAATGTATTAAAATAGGAGGTACTCCCATAAAGGGATTTCAAATAAGAGATCTCTGAGCTAACTAGCTTCCTCACATGTAGAGGCTAGAGCAATTAATTCTGCCTCCATCGTGGACTTTGCTACTATTTGCTGTTTTTTAGATTTCCAACACACCGCACCACCTGCTAAAGTAAAGACATATCCTGTAACAGATAAAGAATCACTTGACAAAGTATTCCAATCAGCATCACAATGGCCCTCAAGTATAGCAGAATATCTTTGAAAAAATAAACCATAATTTTTTGTATATCTCAAATATCCCATTAAGTGATCAATAGCTCTCCAATGATCCATATTTGGTTTACTAGTAAATCTCCCAAGTATGCCCACTGCATATGAAATATCAGGTCTAGTACAATCTGTAAGATAGCGCAAACTACCAGTTATACTAGCATATAAAGTTTGATTAACAACACCTTCATCATGCATGGTAGGCAACAATTTTATACCATTTGACATAGGAGTTAACACTGGTTTTGTACTTGCATAACCAAACTTACTCAAAATTTTATCAATATAGTGAGATTGATCTATAAAAATACCATCAGAACACCTTGTAATTTTCATGCTAAGAATAACATTTGCTTCACTTAAGTCTTTCATGTCAAAATGTTGATGCAATGTATTTTTTATAAGATCAATCACATGCATAGATGAGCTGAAGATGAGTAAATCATCAACATACAAACACACAATGGCATGATAATTATGAAAAGACTTAAAGTAAATACATTTATCACACTCACTAGACTTGAAGCCATTATCTATCATGCAAGAATCAAATTTTTCATGCCATTGCTTAGGAGCTTGTTTTAAACCATAAAGGGACTTTGTAAGTTTACAAACTTTATGCTCTTGGCCAGTCACAACAAAACCTTCAGGTTGATCCATATAGATTTCTTCTTCTAAATCTCCATTTAGAAAAGCAGTTTTGACATCCATTTGATAAATGAAAAGTTTATAAAGAGATGCAACAGCAATCAAAAGTCTAATGGATGTTATTTTGGAAACAGGAGAATAAGTATCGAAGAAATCAAATTCTTCTTTTTGTTTAAAACCTTTAGCAACAAGTCTTGCTTTATATTTATCTATAGAGCCATCAGGTTTAAATTTTTTCCGAAGAACCCATTTACAACCGATTGTTTTAGAACCAGAAGGTAAATCAACTAATTTCCAAGTATTGTTTGAAATTAGAGAATCCATTTCCTCATTAATAGCTTCTTTCCAAAAAATAGATTCTTGTGATTCTAAAGCCTCTTTGAAAGAAATTAATTTGTCATTTACATTATAAACAAAAAAGTCAGGACCAAAATCCTTCTCAACTCTAGTTCGTTTGCTTTTTCGTAACTCGAATTCCAAATTTTCTTGACTTTCCAAATTGGTAGTAGAAGTACTCAAAACTGGTTCTAAATTGTTTCTTTTTTCAATATCATGTTTTTCTTCTTTTTTGAAAGGAAATTTATCTTCGTGAAAAATGGCATCAATCGACTCAATGATAACATTGTTTTCAAGATCCAAAAAACGATAAGCCTTGGTTTTTTGTGCATAGCCAATAAAAGCACAAGTTGTTGCTCTAGCTCCTAATTTTGGTCTTTTTGGATCATTTAATCGCACATAAGCCAGGCAACCCCAAACTCTAAAATAATCCAAATTTGGTTTGTAACCTTTCCACAATTCAAAAGGAGTAATATTTATTTTCTTACCTGGAACGCGATTCAAAATATAACAAGCAGTCAAAACAGCTTCTCCCCACAAATTAGGAGCACTAGAACTAACAAGCATGGCATTAGTCAAACCAATCAAAGTTCTATTTTTGCGCTCGGCAACACCATTAGAAGCAGGAGAATATGGAGGAGTTGTTTCATGAATAATGCCCAAATTTTGAATAAATATTTCAAAGTCATTGGAACCATATTCCATGCCTCTATCACTCCGAAATCTCTTGATTTTCCTCCCAAATTGATTTTCAATTTCATGTATAAAAACTTGAAATTTTTCAAGAGCATCACTTTTTTGTTTTATCAAATAAACATATGTGTATTTTGAAAAATCATCAATAAAAGTGATGAAATATCTATTGCCTCCACGAGTCAAAATTCCTTCAAATTCACATATATCAGTGTGAATTAATTCTAGTAATTCAGTTTTCCTCTCTACACTTTGAAAAGGCTTTCTTGTAATTTTTGTTAGACTACATGATTCACATTTTTCAAAATTAGAAGTGACTTTGGGTATTAAACCAAGAAAGCTCATGTTTTTCACATATTTTTCATTTATGTGACACAAACGTGCATGCAAAAAATTAGCAGAAGAAAGCATGTAAACAGAACTCGTAGATGCTTTATTCATTTCAATATTGAGCGTAAACATGCCATCACTAGCATACCCTTTACCCACAAAAATACCATTCTTAAAGAGTACATAGGAATCAGATTCATACAATTGTCTAAAACCAGCCTTACCAAGTAGAAATCCGGAAACCAAGTTTTTTCTCAAGGTTGGAGTAAACAAAATTTCCTTGAGAATAAGAGTCTTACCAGAATTGAAGTTCAATTGAACATCACCTTGTCCCGGAGCCTTAATGGTATGGCCATCTCCGAGTCTGATTTCCTTTTCCACTTCAAATTTAGTATAAGTTTTAAACCAAGATCGATCTTTCCAAACATGCCTAGATGCGCTAGAATCAATCCACCACCCTTCTGTGTCACCAACCATATTGATCTCTGTCAACATGGCCACAAACGGCTCATCATCATCTACCATGTTGATTTGTGGCATAGTTGCAGTTTTGCGAAATTTGCATACTTTGGCGAGGTGACCTAGTTTGCCGCAAACAAAGCATCCACGATTTGAATCTTGTCTCATTGGTAATACTTGGTTCCTGCTCCTTGGATTTTGTGTGCCAAAAAATTGCTTCCTGAAAGGCTTTTTCACAAAAGTCTTTTTGGGTTTCAAGTGAGCATTATACTTCAAATTATGGCCTCTTGGTACCTTGTCATTGGAGGTAGTAAAATTTACCTTGGCTCCAACATTACCATTATTGAAATTGGCTTCTATGGCATCTTGGTTTCTAGCCTCCTCTTCTACTCGAACACGAGTGATAAGGCTTTCGATTGACATCTCCTTTTGTTTGTGACGCATGGCTTTTTGGAATTCCTTCCAAGAGGACAGTAGTTTGTCGATGACTGCAATCACTAGAAGATCATCTCCAATCTTTACTCCTTCGGATCTCAGTTCGTGAGTAATGAGGCTAAAATCTTTGATTTGTTTCACTACAAATAGGTTGTCCACCATTTGATAGCGAAGCCATCGACTTCCAGCATATAGTTTTGCACCAGCCTCCTCAGTATCATATTTTTTCTGCAAAGCTTTCCAAATCTTCCTGGTACTATTATAAGAATTTTCATAATAGTCATAGAAATCGTCAGAGAGACAATTCAACAAGGCATAACGACAATCAAATTCATCCCTCTCATATTTTGAAATCCTTTCAAAATGCATTTTTTTCTCATAATCACTCATATCATCGGTAGATATTTTGTGGGGTTTTTTCTCAGAAACCACATAGCCAAAATCAAACATTTTCAAGTAGTATAAAACTTTTCCCTTCCATCTTTTAAAATGTTCGCCATTAAACTTGAAAGGCAAATTGAGTTCATTTGAAAGCTTAATCGGTCTTTCACCACGAGACTGATTCATTTTTTCTTTAAAAATCGAAACGTCCAAAAATTGTTGTTCCTCGTGGTGAAAATCGATACAATAAAATAAAATGAATTAAGATAATAATCTAAAATAAAAATAATATCACCAATGATACAAAGGATTTTGAGTTGAGGCGTGGAGCTGCCCACTTTCTTTTGGACGTTTCGTACCACACCGGTGCAACGGCCTTGGGTCACGCCGCCCTCAGGATACAACAGCCCAACTTTGTTGTTGCAGTTCTACTCACATTTGCACTATGGTAGAACAAAGCTCCACTCACACCCTTCTTTACCCAATATTATTTTGGACTTAAAGTGAAACTATCTTTGTGGAAAAACTGAATAATAGGAAAGGTGGATAGACCAAACAATATATATATATATATGAATTAGACGAAATAGGGGCTATATATATATATATGTTGTGAAAGCAAAACGTTGGAAGCTAGCCGTTTACAATTTAAGGCTAATAATATAGCCTAACGGGTATTTTAGCTAGGAGACATAAAAATACGTTTAAAACTCTAAATGGCTATAAAGTCAAAGAAAACGGCTATTTAGTTATATATATTATTTATTGAAATAATATCCAACAATATGTGTGACCTTTATCATCTTGGAATGAATAGATAGGAGAGCCATTTGAGTCAAAGGACTCAATAGGTGATGCTCACAAAATCTTAAGTGATTAAGCCTTAGGCGATAAGGATTTAGGGCTTAAGAATTTTTCCTAAATTGTTAAATAAACTCATTGAGTTCGGGAAACACTGAATTAAGTAGGACAGGGGAGTATGTTGAGTGTTGAACACTCTCGGAATTGAAACTTGGCATACGCCGAGCGATATGATGAAAATTTAAGGTGAGAGACTCGATTGGACAAAAGAGATTTTTTGTGGTTGTGCTTAATTGCCCAAACGCAAGGAACTGAGAGACTAAGGGGGAATTAACCAATTTTAAAAGCATTAGATGTCATGGCTGCCACCTGCCTCCAATTTTACTGTATTATAATCATCTCCCTCCTACTATAATCCCCACTCACATTAAAATAATCGCCCACACACAAAAGTCACCCAATTTATCTCCCACTTTTGACTAAAGTCACCCTCCACTTACCTGCACTAAAATTTGTCTTCCAATTTGTCTCCCCTCCACTTTTGACTAAAGTCACCCTCAACTCACTCCATATAAGTGCTTGGATGTGATAAGTTTGACCACTCATACCACATAAATGCTTGGTTGAGGGGGAAGCAAGTTTGAATGAAGGAAAGACAAATTGAAAAACAAATTTGAGGGGAAGGTGACTTAAGTCAAAAGTGAGAGACAAATTGGGTGACTTTTGTGAGTCGGGGTTTATTTTAATGTGAGTGGCAATTGTAGTAGGAGGGAGATGATTATAATATAGTAAAATTAGATGGAGGTGGCAGTTCTGCCATCCAATGCTTTTAAAATTGGCTAATTCCCCCTACTCTCTTAATTCCTCACATTTGGCCAATTAAAGCCCAACCACAAAAAATCCCTTGTCTAGTTATGTCTTTAAATGGGTGGAAGCCATTCCAACCCCTTCTTGTGATGCTAATATTGTCATGCCCAACTTATCCCTTAGCCCATTTAGAGACGTTTAGTACCTCAATCCATTAATCATGTTATTCCATTAAATTATTTTATATGGGCTTAAGCCCATTTTTATTAAGCACAGCTAAGAAACATATTAAGGGCAGTTAAACAATACCAAACATCTGGGCATGTTCCCAGCATATTGCTAGTACTAGCTCATTAGTTACATACTCAAAGGTTTCTTTCGTGCTCTCGGAAACAAGCTAGCACTTATGTGGATTAGTGTTCATTTCATTGCCGAGTAAATGCATGACAACCAAGACATTAAGTCAAGTTTTGAAAACTTGTTTATCATGCGCATGTCTTGTATTCTCATATATGTGTCTTAGTAACATACATGCTTATAAATATATAACTATGCATGTTCATTAAAACATGACTCAGCCCAAAAGTGCAAAATCCAGCATCAACATTACTTAGGCCCAAAATGTTCATCACCACCAAAAGTGCATGTACAAGCTATTAACTCATATTATGGCTGAATGTTCTTAAAGTCCAAAGTCCATTTTTAGCACAAGTTTGGTCATTTAGACAAGGCCAACATCCTAGCACATGTGTAAACATGGCAAACGACAAAAAGAGCCAAAGAACACACTTTCCAGCTTAGAGACTTTATTCCACAATTTAGACTCCAATTCCTGCACATAAAGTCCACACTTATCAGCTTGTTACACAAGCAACCCATATCACTTAAAATACTTACAATGTTGAGCAAATACGTACGTACACAAACTTTTACCAACAGAAAGAGTATAAAATACTCTTGACCTTAGTGTCTTTCAATTACTCCTTTTACTACAGGAAGTAGAAAGGGGTAGTGAGTAAAACTCAAAAAGGATTTCGTATGGCTTCTAAATCTTAACATCGCACAAGTATAACTTGGCAAAATATACTCCAAGCTCCTGCAAAGAAAACACTAAAACAAAGAAAACACAAGATACATGCATATAACATTGATAATGATAATCGGGGGTTAGCATGCACATCCAAACATAGAACCACACAAACACATACACACCACTTCACCTCACTCCCCTGAAGGGCAAAGCAAGCATGATCCATATTTCTCATTTCTTAAGTTAACCATTTTATTAATCCATTTTAAAATCTAAGCTCTTTATGTTTGGGAATTAAGTTGGCCGACTCAATTCTTAGAGGTAATGCTTGCACGGCGCTAGCTAGCACAGTGTTACCTAAGTAACAAAACATAGACCTCTGCAACCTTCTTTGGATCACATGGCATCCAATATCCATCACCCAATAGCCCGAATGCTCGAAGAGTATAAGTAACCTCACCACAAAACCCCTAGTACCTTTGTTGCCCGAAAGCTTTAGAAGCTTGTTTCTTTGCCTTTTCCTTGCTTGTCGTAGCTAGAACTTAAATTCTAGCTTGAAAACCTACAATGGCTGAATTATTAGCAAGCCTTACTCTTGCTTTTCTTAGCTCAAAATTTCATAAATACCAAGAATACTTGGTTAGGTACATAATACCTCAACAAAGGAGGTATGGCCGAATCTTTGCGCTTGATTTCCTTCAAGCTTCCACTTGATCTTTCTTCGAACCACCACTTGATTTCTTACCTTGGAAGGCCTTAAAAGCTCATGCCCATGAAGAACACTTGCTTCACACACAATGACACCAAAAAATAGACTTGGCTGAATCCTTCATTAGCTTGATGGCTCACAAAATGTCTCATTCTTCAATCATTTTTCTTGATTCTTCCTTGGAATGTTCTCAGGGGCTCGTAGAAACCAAGTTTTCTTGGTTTAAGCTTAAGAAATGATCTTGGCCGAATGCTATAAGAAGGAGAAAGAAGTTGGAAGTGTGAAGAGAGCTTATGGCCAAACTTGAGAGAGAGTTGAGTTGGGAGAGTAAATGAATGTGAGAAGAGTGAAATGAATTGATTTGGAAGTGTAATGGACAAGTAATGGCCAGCTATGGGAGGTGAGAATGAGTATATCATGTGCTTGGCTGAGTGGGAGACAAGTTTGAGTGTAAGGGAGACAAATTGGAAGATAAATTTGAGTGGAGGGTGACTTTAGTCAAAAGTGGAAGACAAATTATGAGACAAGTTTGCGTAGAGGGAGATGATTATAATATAGTAAAATTGGAGGGCGATGGCAACCATGGCATCCAAAGCTTTTAAAATTGGCTAATTTCCCCTAGTCTCTTAATTCTTCGCTTTTGGGCAATTAAGCCCAACAACCAAAAATCCCTTGTCCAATTGAATCCCTCACCCTAAATTTTCATCATTCCGCTCGGCCTAAGCCAAGTTTCAGAGAGTGTTTAACACTCAACATACTCCCTTGTCCTACTTAATTCAATGTTTCCTGAACTCAATGAGTTTATTTCCCAATTTAGGAAAAAGTCTTAAGCCCAAAATCCTTATCGGCCGAGACTTAAATCACTTTGGATTTTGTGGGCATTACAACACTCCTCTCCTAAGAAATTTGGACCTCCAAATTTCCTAGGAGTTTAGGGAATATATCAGGATAGCTCTTAAGCATTTCAACTTCAGCCTCCCTGTGGCCTCTTTCTCAGAATCGTTAGTCCATTAGACTTTCACCATAGGTATTCATTAACTTCTGAGCTTTCTAGTGTTCCTTGCCAGTATCTAAATTGGCTCCTCCTCATATATAAGATTTTGGATAATGGGAACACATCACTTTTTTAGGGTCAGAGAGAAACTTCTTCAACAGACTTACATGGAAAGTGTCATGTACATGTCCCAACTCAGGAGGTAGCTCTAACTTGTAAGCTACGTTTCCTACTCTTGCGAGTATTAGGTATGGTCCTACACACCTTGGGGCTAACTTTCCCCTCTTGACAAACCTCATTACTCCTTTCATAGGAGATACCTTCAACCTTACAGACTCACTAGAGAAGTTAGCCCAACTATATGTTAAGGAGATAGTAAGGTTGCATGGTGTACCTGATGACATTGTCTTAGACAGAGACCCAAGATTTATATCTAGATTTTGGAAGTCCTTGCACCATGCCTTGGCAACAAAGCTAAAATTCAACTCTGCATACCATCCTCAAACAGATGGACAAACTGAAAGGACCATTCAAACCCTGGAGGATATGCTTAGATGCTGTGCCAAAGACTTCCAAGGAGAATGGAACAGATACTTGCCTTTAGTGGAGTTTTTCTATAATAGTAGTCATCATTCAATGATCGGCATGACACCCTATGAGGCATTTTATGGAAGAAGGTGCATAGCTCCACGTTGTTGGCATGGGCTAAGTGATAAGTTGGAAATAGGCCTAGAGCTCATAAGAAAGACTACTGGGAAAATTAAGCTAATCTAGGAAAGGATTAAGGCTGCTAACAATAGGCAAGAAGCATATGCCAATCAAAAAAAGAGAAGGGACCTGGACTTCCAGGTAGGAGATCGAGTATGTCACTAGTGTTCCCATTACCCATAATCTTACATATGAGGATGAGTCAATTCAGGTATTGACAAAGGACACTAGAAAGCTCAGAAGTAAATGGATTATTATGGTGAAAGTCCAATGGACTAACCATTTTAAGGAAGAGGCCACATGGGAGGTTGAAGCTGAAATGCTTAAGAGCTATCCTAATATATTCCATAAACTCCTAGGAAATTTGGAGGACCAAATTTCTTAAGGAGAAGAATGTTGTTATGCCCACAAAATCCTAAGTGATTAAGTCTTGGGCGATAAGGATTTAGGGCTTAAGAATTTTTTCTAAATTGGGAAATAAACTCATTGAGTTCTGGAAACATTGAATTAAGTAGGACAGAGGAGTATGTTGAGTGTTGAACACTCTCGAAATTAAAACTTGGCTTAGCCCAAATCAGAATAATAAAAATTTAAGGTGATGGACTCAATTGGACAAATGGGATTTTTTGTGGTTGGGTTTAATTGCTCAAATGCGAGGAATTAGGAGAATAAGGAGGGAATTAGCCAAAATTAAAAGCTTTGGATGTCATAGCTGCCACCTCCCTCCAAGTTTACTATATTATAATAATCTCCCTCCTATTACAATTAGAGGTGGGAACCGGGTCGGCCCGGCCGGTCCTGGGCCTGGTTTCTAAGGCCTGGGCACGGACCGGCTCTAGGCGAGGCGGTCCCGGGGCGGGGCGACGGCGGGGCGGGGCGGGTTTCATTTTTTTTTTGTTAAAAAATATATATATATAAAATAGAACAATTATTAATTATATAAGTCATAAATATTTTTAAGAAAAAACACCACCTCCGGTGTAAGTTTTATTAAGTTAAAAAGCCAAACGGCACTTACAAATAATCGGAACGTGCCTTACATTTTAAAATGGCAAAAACGTTCCGAAAATGATAAATAATATAAACCTATGATCTGTGCTGAACAGCATAATCAGATCAAATACAAACTACATGTATGATTGAAAGAAAAAAATTTAACTCTCAGTATCGGATATTACCTCATCATCCGAACTCTTTTGGTCTTGATGCCGGAGTGCTGCGAGGCCCCAATCTGGGTTGCACACGCATACTTCTACCGCGTCGGGTGTCAATCTTGACCGTTTTTCTGTTATTACCCATTTTCCGGCACTAAACGCTGCCTCAGATGAGACGGTCGATACTGGAACGGCAAGAATTTCTTGTGCGATTATCGACAAGATCGGAAATCTTGATCTCTTTTGTTTCCACCACTCCAAGATGTCGAGGTCGCTTGTCTCGAATGATGTGTTAAGATAGTCATCGACCTCAGCTAATCCCGATGTCATCGGTCGAGGTCGTTTGAGCATTTGGAGCGCTGGGTTGAATCTTGAGGAGATTGATCTCCTTGGAGGCTCAGTTTGAGAAGCTTCGGATCTTACCTTATCCGAATGTCACTCACAATATAACTTGTATAAAGAATGCAAGTACTCGGAAGCAGAAGCAGACATAGCCAAAACATTTATATGAGACATTTCTAAATAAGTATGAAAAATTCCTTCAAGCAGTGTTGTTGTGCCCGTTAATTTTACATACGGGTCAAGTAAAGAAGCGACTAAAAAGATAGGTGGAATGTTTGAGAAATATTGAAGCCACTTAGCCCGCATGGCTTCGACAGTCGGTTTTAACAACTCATCATTTTTAAATTGATGTAAAGCGTAGGTGATGTTCACTAAATGAAACAAAACTTGATGACTTGTTGGGTAGTAAACACCAGAGAAAAATTCAGTTGCCTCGTAAAAAAACTTAAGCAATTCACCGGTTTTGGAACATTTCTCCCAAATTTCAGTTGTAAGAAATTTAGAACCCATTTTTAAATTCATGAAATGTGACAACAAATTTGCATACGGTAATGCATCTTGCAACATAAAAAATGTGGAGTTCCAGCGGGTTGGGCAATCCAATTTAAACCGTTTCCAAGAAAATGATTTTTGATTTTCAATACAAAAGCTTTTAAATTCACGAAAAATAGCAGGTCTGGACATCAAATATTTTAATGAGTTTCGAATAGGCAAAATCTCATTTTGGAGAACTTCTAAACCTTTTTGCACACAAATGTTTAAAATATGGCACATGCATCTAACGTGAAAAAATGCACCGTTGAGCGGTGGTTGTAAGTTTTGACTCAAAAGACGAGCGGCAACATCATTATTTGAAGCATTATCAAATGAAATGCACAGAACTTTATCAGTACAAAAATAATCACGTAAAGTTTCTGAGATACAATTAAATATTTGAAAACCAGTATGATCTGTTTCAATAACCTTAAATGACAAAATTCGTTTTTGTATTATCCAATCAGAATCAATCCAATGAGAAGTAACATAATAGAATGATTGACCTATAGGTGATGTCCACATATCAGAAGTAAATGCCACACAATGATCAAGAGCAGAAAAATATGCTTGCAAATCTGATTTTCCGGTTTCAAATTGTCTAAAGCTTTCTTTCCTAGCAGTTTTCCTAGATACTTTTCTAAATGCAGGATTTAATTATGATTTTATCTAAGATTCTAGGTGGATATCTTCAGCTTGTGAAAAAGGTTTTTCGGTAAGCATCATCCAATTTACCATACCTTCTCTACAAGATTGTTGGTTAAAACGAAATATACCTGGTCCGCCGGCGCCGGTTGTAGACCCAAGTTGTGTTTGTCCTCCAGAACTAGTCCCGGTACTAGGGAGGACGTTAGCATGTTGATTTTCAATATGCTTCTTCAGCGTTCCAGTGCCGGAATTCTTTCTATGCACAATTTTTCCCGCAATGTTTGCATTTTCCGTACCTCGACTCCCCTTCGTTTATGAGCTCATAATGCTCCCAAACCCAAGCAGTTAGTCTCGTGGATTTACCTTGTGCTTGAGTTCCCTCCACGCCGGGTGCATGACTTGTAGGCGTCGGTTCTGTTGACGGATTCCCATACGCCATCGCATCCAACTCTTCCACTTCATCATCGGATAATTGATCGTCGAGACCCAAATCGTAATTCGTCATATCGATTCCAACATCATCGTCGTGAAACTCTTGAATTGAAATGCCTTTATCGGCGGGCCGAGATCGGCGACAGAACAAGGCTCGGAGGCCGGTGTTGCGGGAAGATGAACTATCTGTTAACTTGCCCTTTCCTTTTGAAGCCATGACTCACGTACTAATAGTAGTGATTAATGCAAAATCAAGAGAGGATTATGAAGATATTAGGGAGAGATCAGTAACAAATTTGGAAGAAATTAAGAAAATAACGAGAATGGTTGAGAGAATATAGTAGATGAAGAAGAGAGGTTGAGTGATTGTGTGAGGATTGAGTGAAAATGGCATTGGTATTTATAGGGGGAGGGGAAAAATTAGTTTGACCAAAAAGTCCTTGAAATTTAGTTGTTGGGAGGGGCAAAAATGAAATTTTGGGGGTTGAAATGGAGCAGAAAACCGTTGGAGGGCCTGCTGTGTAATTAGCCCTTTTTTAAAAAAAAATTTCTGCAGGTTTACGTTGCGCAGAGCCGTTGCGCGCGGGTCGGCGGGGCGGGGCGGGGCGGTCCGGTCTGGCGGGTTGGTATGGTCCGGGCCGGTCTTTTTTGCGTCCCCCTCCTCTTATTGGGCCCATATTCGGCCCACAAAATTGCGGGCCTCTTGCGGGGCGGGTTTGACTGCGGGGCGGTCCCGGTTCGGTCCGGGCCAACCCGGCCCACGTCCCACCTCTAATTACAATCCCCATTCACATTAAAATAATCCCCCACTCACAAAAGTCACCCAACCTGTCTCCCACTTTTGACTAAAGTCATCCTCCACTCACCTCCACTCAAATTTGTCTCCCCTCCACTCAAACTTGTCTCCCACTCATCCAAGCACATGATACACTCATTTTCCCCTCCCATAGCCGGCCATTACTTATCCATTACACTCCCAAATCAATTCATTTCACTATTCTCACATTCATTCTCTCCCAACTTCTCTCTTTCTCAAGTTTAGCCATAAGCTCTCTTCACACTTCCAACTTCTTTCTCCTTCTCATACCATTCGGCCAAGATCATTTCTTAAGCTTCTTTGAGCTTAAACCAAGTGTTCTTGGTGTCTATGAGCTCCTGAAAACATTCCAACAAATAATCAAGAAGAAGGATTGATGAAGGAGGCGTTTTGATAGCCACTAAGCTAATGAAGGATTCGGCCAAGTTTGTTTCTTGGTGTCCTTGTGTGTGAAGCAAGTGTTCTTCATGGGCATAAGCTTCTAAGGCCTTCCAAGGCAAGGAATCAAGTGGTGGTTCAAAGAAAGATCAAGTGGAAGCTTAAAGGAAATCAAGAACAAATATTCAGCCATACCTCCTTTGTTGAGGTATTATGTATCTAACCAAGTATTCTTGGTATTTATGAAATTTTGAGTAAAGAAAAGCAAGAGTATGGCTTGCTAATAAGTCAGCCATTTTAGGTTTTCAAGCTAGAATTTAAGTTCTAGCTACAACAAGCAAGGAAAAGGCAAAGAAACAAGCTTCTAAAGCTCTCGGGCAACAAAGTTGCTAAGGGTTTTGTGGTAAGGATTCTTATACTTTGAGTATTTGGGCCCTTAGGTGATTGATATTGGATGCCATATGATCTTAAGAAGGCTACAGATGGCTATGTTTTGTTGCTTAAGCAACTTTGTGCTCGCTAGCTCCATGCAAGCATTACGGCTAGAAATTGAGTCGGCCAACTCAATTCCCAAGCATAAAGAGCTCATATTTTAAAATAGATTAATAAAATAGTTAACCTAAGAAATGAGAAATATAGGTCATTCTTACTCTGCCCTTCAGGGGAATAAGGTGTTAAGTAGTGTGTGTATTTGTGTGCTTCTATGTTTAGATGTACATGCTAACCCCCAATTATTATTATCAATGTTATATGCATGTATCTTGTGTTTTCTTTGTTTTAGTGTTTTCTTTGCAGGAGCTTAGAGTATATTTTGCCAAGTTACACTTGTGCTATAGTAGGCACTAGGAGCCATACAGAATACTTACTGAGTTTTACTCACCGCCCTTCTCTACTTCATGTAGGAAAAGGAGTACTTGAAAGGCACTAAGGTCGAGTAGTTTATACTCTTTTTGTTGGTAAAAGTTTGTGTACATACGTAATTGCTCAACATTCTAAGTATTTTAAGCAATATGGGCTGCTTGTGTAACAAGTTGATAAGTGTAGCCTTTATGTGTAGGACTTGGAGTAGATTGTGTAAATAAAGTCTTTAAGGTGGAAAGTGTGTTCTTTGGCTCTTTTTGGAGTCTAGATTGTGGGAATAAAGTCTCTAAGGTGGAAAGTGTGTTCTTTGGCTCTGTGTCATTTGTCATGTTTACACATGTGTTAGGATGTTGGCATTGTCTAAATAACCAAACATGTGCTAAAAATGGACTTTGGACTTTAAGAACATTTGGCCATAATGTGAGTTAATAGCTTGTACATGCACTTTTGGTGGTGATGAATATTTTGGGCCGAAGTAATGTTGATGATGGATTTTACACTTTTGGGCTGAGTCATGTTTAAATGAACATGCATAATTATATGTTCATAAGCTATGTATGTGAAAATGATCATTTATGAAAGCATATATGTTACCAAGACATATATATGATAATACAAGAGATGCGCACGATAAACAAGTTTTCAAAACTTGACTTAATGTTTTGGTTGTCATGCATTTACTTGGCTGCATTGAGTAATGAAATAAGCACTAATTCCACATAAGTGTTAGCTTGTTTCTGAGAGCATGAAATAAACTTTTAGGTTTGTAACTAATGAGTTAGCACTAGCAATATCCTGAGAACATGCCCAGATGTTTGGTATTGTTTCAGTGGCCCTAATATATTTCTTACCTGCGCTTAATTATAATAGGCTTAAGGCCATATAAAATAATTTAATGCAATAACATGATTAATGGATTGAGGTACTAAACCTCTCTAAATGAGCTAGGGGCTAAGTTAGGCATGACAATATGAACCACAAGAAGTTCTTATGGTTCTCTAATCATGGACAAAATTGCTAGTGTAGAGATTCGTATGCAGTAATCCACGGGCCAGGAATTAATTTTTGAAGTTCTTCACGAGGAATCTAATGTTGAATGTAAGTCTCGTTCGGGACATGTGTTGTATCTATAGAAAGATACAATGCATCATTACTCATATTTGGTGTAATGAAATCAAGAGCATGATTCTGAACTCTGTATGCCATCTGATAGTGGAGTGTAGCCGCCAGTGTGGAGGGGAACTATTCTGCTCCAATAATCTGTAACTGGATCTTTAAAGCTGATAGCAGATGCGGATTTTAAAGAGCCACACAAAAATTTAGGAAGAACGTAATAAAGATAGTACCAGCGTTAAGTATAGTCTCTACTGTGCTGATATAAGCATGCTTGTACTTCTTATAGCAACAATCAAAAAGTGCTAGTTGACTAGTAACTAGTAATCCTTTTCTTCCATGATAAGTGAGAGCAAGGCAAACAGCCTCAAAATGTAGGTGAGTATATCCTTCTAATATCCATTGACGAGGGAAGTGAGAAGGAATCTCCAGAGTGGCATATTGTTCTTTGGATGTTGCAGGAAGAGAATGCTGGTCAAATTTTGTAGCTTGAACATATTCTTTGACCTACTTCCGAGATGGAGAGACAATACTTTTCACCGTCTTTGTAAGAGAATGAGATGGTTTAGTAAATGCCTTGTACGGATTGATGAGAGGATGATGTATGAGTAGGACCTTGTCATCATCAGAAAGATACTTGAATTCACAAAGAGAATCCAAGTGGGAGGATGTAGTCAATCGGAAGGAGCCAGTAGGAGTGAATGTTGAGGTTGTTGCTCCTGACATGTTTATGTGATTTTGGGGGAATGGTCAGCAGGAAATTCTTAATCAATCAACTTTTTTACAAAAATAGAATCAATCCATGGCTCTGATACCAAATGGGTTCCAAGGTAGCCCAATGATAAAATCTTTGAAAACAAGGTTTTAAACTTGGTACGGGGCGTTGTTATCAACCAGACCCTCTATTGAGATTTTTGAAGAATTGGCCAATAGTATGACTAACCGTGGCACGAGGCAGTTTACAATCTAATATACCAAGTATAAGTAGAATCGTGAAAAAACAGAAATTGGAAATCAACAGGAAAGTTTAAATGGTGATACAGTCCAAAAACACACAGAAACTCATAAGCTCTAGCCTTCTTTTAAATCTCAGTTGAGGCCTCGAGCAACCGGGTTTGTAGAGGCAATCTCCAGGACATAACCACACTAATAAAACTTTTCTGAAGCTTTCAAAAACCTTTGTAAAATAGTGACTGGACTATCCGGATGTATCATCGGGGATCAAAGCTGATAGTTTACAACAATTAGGATTAAAGGTAAAAGATCACTTCAAAAGAGGATCCACAAAGTGGCAACTCTTAAGTCCCCATTTGCCTCAAGCTTAATAATTATAAACTTGAAGATGATCTAAATTTAAGACGATCCACTTGTGTGGCGACTCAGATTATCTGAAAAAGTTAAGAAAGTAAGAACCTTTGCTTCACCCTTTAGCCAGAAATTTAGAAAGAGATGAGACATTTAGAAGGAAGATATATGGAAGGATTTTTGTATTTCTTCCAAGATGATCACAAACTGAAGATAGACCTCCATATATAGGCAAAGGCAAAGGAAAACAAACAAACAAGATGACGAAAGCGCTTACGTCATACAAAAATAATTTTATATCCAGAAGTAACAAGCCACTAAACTGAAATCTACTTTAACAAAATAATTTACAGTCACACTGCATCACACTAGACTTTGTCGGAAATAAGAACAAGGACATCTGAGCTAGGACGCTTCGTCAAAATTACGGAGCATCATAATCCGGACGGTTAAGATTGAATTTATCCGAATTATAGCTCAAAATATCTGAATCTTGTCTTTCCCATAAAAAATACAGACTAATGATACGTGGATCATTCAGTAGGTCGTCAGTTTCACCTGATGGGTCTGGACCATTAAGCTGTTACCAGTGTATAGAGATAAAACTGCAGCCACAATCTAGCATGATGTAGTGTTCACATTGTTTGGTCAGCGGTAGATCTTCTTCAATAGTGATAGGAGATGAGGGACTCGGGGCAGGACAGGCAATGAGATTAAGAGTCCTTTACGCCTGTTCTGTTCTTTCATAACTTCCTTTGGCGCATCGAAGACGTTAAAGATCATCAAAATGCTAGAGGACTTCATTGATCATTTCTTGATAATCCACTGGGTAAGATGGCCATTCAGGAGTGTCATGAGGCCATACCTCCATGATGAACAAAGTGTGGTTGTACCGATAAACCTCACGGAGAAAAGCACGATAGTCTGCAGGGCGCTACCATGGAACCCAACAAGATTGAAGTCTAGGTTTTTTATAGTAGTAAGAAACAAAGGAAGGAGGAAAATGCAAACCATTAATAGTTTTAGAAAAGGTAATGGGACGGTGAAAGAAATATATCACATGGACCACTCCATAAAACATAGAAGAGTTTAATGGAGAGATGTTATTTAAATGGTAGCTTATTCGGCGTTCAGGGATAATAAGGTTTAAGGCTTTAAAGACTGATGGAGATTATCAATCCATTTGCAGATAGGGTCGAACCAAGAGAGGAAAACAAAAAGGTCGAAGGAGACGTTGATGGAAATTATGGGAGAATGTGAGAAGTTGGTAAAGTTGGGAAATGTTAAAGATGATACCAATAGTATGGACTGAACAAAGATATCAGAAGAAACAAAGGGCAACAGGTGGAAAATAAAAAACATTAGGGATGGAGAAGAGGTGAGCAAAAGGGTAATGAGGGTCAATCCCAACAAGTTTGACAGGACAATCATCAAACAATACTTCTCAATGAGAAAAACATGGTAATGGAAGATTATGTATCTTTGAGTAAAAGTGAACAATTGATACTCATATCATTCAACATCAACCAGGACGTTCTTTTCCTTATCAAACATTGGGGAACAAGAAGAGGAAAAGGCCATTAGTGTTTTGGCTTAAGAGGTTTGGGTAGTTTGAGGAAGGATTTGGTTGGTCTGCTCAGGATATCAACAAGTGTGTTGGAGGTGCCCATTATATGCTTATCATCGAAGCTGAATTGGATGAACCATTTCAGCTAGCGAAGCAATAAAGCATTCGGGAGTTGTTTTTGCCTGTAATTCAGCATCCATGGGAATGTTAATATGTCCATTTCTACTAAGACATAATGACCAATAAGATGGAATTGAAATTTCTCAATTCCACGCTTGACGGCTAGGATTTCTTCGTAGGTGGAATGGTAATGGTTCTCCGATTATTTGAATTCTCCACTATTATAGCAGCATACTTGTCAAATCCCATTAATTTCTTTACGGAGGACCACTTCCCAATATTCATCTAATGCATCAGTCTAGAGTACCCTTTTTATTTTGTCGGGAATCTTGAAAAGTGACCAATTCTTTACCACTTCTTTTAGCTTGAGGATAACTTGTTGGTGCTAGGAGGACTAGGGCGGTGAGTTCTTGCAAAGATACACTTGTAAAAGATGTAAGATAGTGGCCATCTTCGGGATGAATTCTCGGATGTAGTTGACAAGCCTGAGGATTTTCTGAACTTGTTTCTTTATGAGGTTATCATCCGGAAAATCGATAGTCTTTATAACAATATGAGACTGAGGATAGTACTTGCTATCTTTGATTTGAACATTGAGGAACTCAATGGATGTTTGATCGATGACCATTTTACTTTGAGAAAGCATAACTCCATTGTCCTTAATGATCTGGGCAAATTGAGTTAAGAGCTCTAAGTGAGATCCTATATAAAGATAAAATAATAAAATGTCATCAATATAAATAAGAGCCGATTAGAGGATTGGCTCAAAAGTTTGGATCATTGCCTTCTGGAAAAGTGAAGGTGCTATTTTAAGACCAAACGGTAGCACTATCCATGGATAATGGTGATCTGGGATGCAGAAAGCTGTCTTGTACTTGTTTGAAGGATTAATTGATAATTGCCAAAAACATGATTTAAGGTAAAACTTGGAAAGTATATTTGACATTTGTCAGGTTGGCGAAGAGAATATTCTTACGTGGCAAAGGAAACTTGACATCAACAAGAAACTCATTTAAAGACTTGTAGTCTATGACAAGTCTGGGCTTCTTTCTTTTTTGCTCCGAATGTTTATTCACATAGAAGGCTTGATAGACCCATGAAGAGGTCATGGGCTTAATGAAACCTCGGGCCTTTAATTCTTGAAGTTTTTGGATTGCCATCTTTTTCTTGGATTGGGTATTCTTCTTGGGACAATTTTTGGCAAAATGCCCTCATGCCTGCAGATAAAACATCTTTTAAATTTCCCAATATTTTTTTTATATCGGAAAAATCTTTTCATCTTTCTCCGAAATCTGCGAGGTTTGTCCGAAGAAAAGACTTTCCTTCAGTGATGTTTCTTCCTGGGAGTGCAATGACAAGTGTTCTTGTCTTTGCATTTGATTGACAATTCTGCCTGTTGACAGACTTTATCAAACAGACCTTGCGTCTCGCTGAATTCCTTAAAGAAGAAATGCATACTGCACAGTTTTTATAATGCCGCCATGAGAGTCTGATGAAGTCTTCCAAATGAAAAATTATTGAGAGGTTGTCCCCTCTGCTGGATAATTCTGAGAGCTTCCTGGCCAATTGTTTCTGGAACTAAATTTAAATAAGTCTACTTCAAATTGTTGTCACTATCAAGTACAGATGAGATAAAAGTGTTTGAGCATATTCTCATAGTGCCTCTCAAGATCTTTTCTATTGTAAGAGCAACACTTCATCTTAAAAAATTCTTCTCGCGCGATATCTAATAGAGCTGAGGGTTCTCCAATGCATTCTTGATGGAGCTTGATAACAAGCTCATTCATTGTGGGGAGTTGGAGTAATTGAGCCTGGCGATATTCTCCAATACTTTTATACCAATGTTTGAGAATACCAGTCATACCGGCTATAAAGGCTGCAATAACCTTTTGATGAGTAGCTCTTCGTTTTGCATTTGTGTGAAACACCAAGCATGAAATTTAATGAATTTTTCATGCCATTTAGTTGGTGGAACACCATCTAGGGATAAGGTGACTAAAAGTGAAGAAGGATTCTAGGTTGGATTGATGTTCATAAAAGGAACATCTTCCATAGCCACATAAGGTGGTGGTGTAGCTGGAAGAGGCTGCTGCTGAGAATCTGGTTAAGGAGGAGGAGCTTGTGGTGGAGGATTTGATTCTGCATCTATAGTAATAGATTCAACTTGTTAAGCTTGACTTTTAGAGCCTTGAGCCATATAGACTTGAAGTTCAGATGAAGAAGAAGTTGACAAAGTATCATTGTCAAATCCTTCTGTATCACTAGAAGAGTTTGAACTCAAATCTTGAATTGCTGCTAAGGCAACAGGAGTATTCTAGTCTCACTGAAGCTGTTGATCAAGGAAACTTGTGATTGGGTTGGACTGGATTGTCCAAGCTTCACGCGATGGTAATCCAAGCTTCACGAGATGGTTCCTGGATCTTTACAGGAGGAGAAGGCCTTTGTTGATATTGTGGGTATTGCGGATGCATTAGACTAGGCTTGACGTTGAGCTGAATGGATCAGCTGTTCTGAAAATAGAAGCAAATGAATCAGGAAGGTTGGGCCTTTACTGCTCCTGAAGGTATTTGAGCTGTTGCTTCAGATGGATTATTTCTTGCTCATCATTGGCATCAACCTCTCGTTAAGCCTCATGGTCTTAAAATTGTCTAAACTTTGATCTAGTGCCATTAGTCATAAATAACTCTTCAGCACAGATTATTTTTGTCAAAGAATGTAGTATTCTTCTTTCATGTCCTGGCCCTGGATTCACTCCTCAGGAGTGTCAACATTTTTCTGAATTGCCAAAATATATTGTGTTACAAATCACTTTGTATGAGCTCCTTGTCTTCAGGTGTAACAATATCCTTAACTCCACTCCTTTCACTGAACTTACAGACCAAGATCTATTTAGCCTAAAACTTCTCGACTGCTAAAATATTCCTTTATATTCACCAGTCCAAGTTCCATCTGAGGATATATCTGCATATAGCAAACCTTGACTGCATCTTGAATTTCTCATTATCACATCTTTATCAAAAGTAAAACGCAGATGCTGAAAGCAAAGCATTAATACAACTTTGCCATGGGAAATTCTGTCATGTAACCAACAGTAATCCTAAAAATTATGAACCACTTATGCATAATTCTAATCAATGGTGGATATGCCTAACTCATGCTTATGTCGTTCTATAACCAACTGTAAATCTTTACGTACCCAGTTGCAAACTTTCTCCAAATCAAAAAAGTCATGACGTATTTTTTTCCTCTTTTGTCAATCACAAAAATGAGACGACAGCCTCATAATTAATCTGCCAGCCTAACACAATACCCTTTTTCTGCTCTGAATACTCTTGTCTCACAGCTCAAACTAAGCTTAATCACCCTCTCCAATAACCTTTTTCTGCCTCATTATGTTAATATTATACTGACTTGCAAGAAAATTTATCAAGAAAATTTACAGACAAGAAGTACAAAGATGAACATAAGCTGAACAATGATCCCTCATAATAATGTGTGTGTGTGTGTGTGTGTGTGTGTTTGCCCTCCAGTTCTAGGTTAAATGCACAAAACATACACTAAACAAAAAATCAACAGAAAATGCAAAACCGTGAGGAAGAGATGGAGTCCTAGCCTCAAGTCAAATAAAGAAGTAGGCATAACTGACTCCTTTGCGTGCAAATTATTTTTACTTCTCTCACGAGTTATGTAATCTAGTTATAGCTTGCTTCATTATTATGTATGATCTGAGGACAGCATATGCTAAGTTGACAAATATCACAGTAGCGATTAAGGCACATTGCAAATTTAATGCTAGACCAAGGTGTGTGAGGACCATACATGTTGGGTCTTGTTTAGAGAATTATAAAATCTTGGCACAGTACCTTGCAGTTCATGAAGGTGAGACAACCACGACCTGAAAGCAATATAGCTGATTGGTCTAATATGCCATTCTTCAAACCTAGATAGTCGTTTTCAATCATCCTACATCGAACATAAGATCACAACTAAATATATTGCATAAACTAAAGGAATAAAACAAAATATATGTAAAACACACATGATACATCTGATCACCATTTAGCAATGTTAATATTTTACTTTTTACCAATTTAATGTGACTTAAATGAGAAAAAAGAATACTAAAGAATCTGCTATTTCCATTATGTAAATTATTGCTCTATTTCGTGTCACCATGCTAGATGTGGAATTATGTCATCCATGTAACTAAGACCAATCACAACGTCCAATAATAAATGTCAATGTAAAACCTTCACAAGAAGCATTGAATTCATCACCTTAGGCTGGGCGTCATTACAAGTGTTATACAGTTCTTTTTCCCAGAATTCTTTGGTCATCACATATCACAGTATAGCAAATTATTTACAAATTCATAACATCATCATCATGAAGTAAGCAGTGCCAATTAAATGCTGAAAGTCATATTGACACCATCAATTTATGTAAAAGCAAAGAGGTACTGATTTACAGTGGATGCAACATTTTGGTCGGGGAATGAAGTGATGGAATTCTAAAATCACCATATTCATAGGCTCTCCCCACTTGCATGGAAAAGTATCATGAGATGACCATTCATGAAGAACAATACTATAACGATGCTCCTACAAGATTGATGTTGTGGAATCATACTAGCGCTAGCACACACTTACAAAAATCATGCTGGATATAATTTATTTTTTGCCATTTACAACTTGTTTGTACATCAAATTACGCAAAAGGGGACCTGGCACCTCTTGAAATTCGTATTGTCTTTTTAATCTAACTCAAGTTTAGGATATTTCAGAGATTATCTTGGGGCTGCATAAATTACTATTTCTGAGTTTCATATTTGTTCCAATTTATCAAGTTCACAATTAGTGCTATTTGGCATTCGGCAAGTTCTTCAACTAAAATTTTGTATTTAGCGTCCATTAAGGTATTAAATCCACATTCTCCAACAATGGAATTCTTTGCACGCGTAACAATCCTAGGACTTGGCATCTATTCCAATAGGTTTTAGTGGGGATACTCAAACAAGGTTTTGAAAAGCGAAAAGTGCACTAAAGCTCTAAGGGTCGCAAAGCACTCTTTAATGAAGTAAGGCGTTATACTATAAATAAGTTTTATACCCAATTCGTTTTAACTTAAGTCAACTTAATCTAAAATTGTTTTAAATCTTTTTCACCTAAAATCAATTTTATTTGAAAGCCAATATTATATATGTGTAATAATCCATTTGAAAAAAAATGTTTATCATGTTATTAAATTTCTATGAAATTTTCTTTTTTAATGTTTAAAAAAGAAAAATTCATAAAAAATTAATAGTATTATAAAAATTTTACAATCAATGGATTATTTCACCTAAATAATATTGACTTTTAAATAAAATTAGTTTCAAGAAAGAAAGTTGTAAACATAAAAATAAATTGTTTTGAATTAAGTTGATTTAAGTTAAAATGAATTAGCCTTTAGTATATGTGAACTAGCTAATTCTAGACATAAAAGATACCAAAATCAACTACTGAATATGTTTAACATCCATAAAAAACACAAAATCATCCATATAATGTGCCAAAATAGTAATAAAAGCATATAAAGTACCAGCAAAGTAACTCCCAAAATCTCAAAATATTAATATCAAATCTCATCATCTTGAAAAACCAGTAAAGTCTTCAAAATCACAATCAGGACAAGACTTATAGCTACTGCAGTGCTGCTGCTATGGCTTGTTGCTCAGCTTGTGACGCAGTATGAGGGAAGTTGGTTATTATTTAGGATAATTGTTGTATTTTGTGATTTGGGTGATTTCTATAATTATGAGAAATTTTTATATTTTAGGAATACTAATTATTCTACATCTCTTAGGTTATTTATGGCTATTGCTAGGTTCTACCAATAAACATCAGTTTCCCTTATTAGTTGTTCTAGGGTTTAGGTTTAGGTTTTAAGATTCCTATATAAGGCTTCATATTTATGTTAACTTTAGTTTTTGATGAAATAAGAATTTGGTTTGCATCTTCCCCTAGATTTTCTTCTTTTCTCCTACTGGTCCTTTTCTCCTCTCGTTCTCTCTCTTTGGTTCGAGCTTCTACTTGCTCCTACATCAGCTTGCCTCCTTCTCCACTACTCTATTTCTTCTCTTTCCTGGTACAAGCAACAGCTTGTTTCCTCCATATCCCCACTCAACTTTTAGCATTTGTCTGACTACAACTAGGGTTTTCTTTGTGAGAACCGACAGGGCCAATTTAAAAAGAAAAGGAAAAAGAAAAAAGATTTGAAACACATGTTTTTTTGGTTGAGGCGACGCTTTGTGCTTTGTCTGAAGCGCGCACTTCATGCGCTTAAAGCACGCTTTTCTTAGTGGCCATTGCTTCAGTGGCGAATAGTGCAGAGGCCCAAACACTATGCACTTTGCACTTTAGTGTGCTAAAAGCGCTCTTTTGATAACATTGTACTCAAATCAAGCTACATGGCATGACAACTAGATATTCAATGCTAGACCTCAGTCAGATAATTGATTGTTTCTATTTTGCATGTGTTAATATCGTATAAGAGCTGCATGTGAGTACCATAAATTTGTTGTCCTGTGAGAACCTTTTTGTAGCTAAAGTTCTAAATCTGTACGTTTGTGAGCAGTTTCTTGAGAATTTTAGACCTTAATTTTTGCTTCTTTCCCAATATAACATTTGTTTTCGTAATTTTATTTTATCTAAAACTACCTTTGAGTTTATAGGAAATTTCAGAGAGTTCACCAAAACATGCTTCCATTGTAATTGTAGAGTATTAGTTAAGTTGAATCAATATACAGGCTTCCATGCATTATACTCTGCCCACTGCACAATACAAGCTTTCAGATGGTAAGTGAACTTACCTATCATATTCAATATTTCTGTAGGAGATACGTCTAAATTGTTTGCACTCTCCAAAGCCAGTAAGTAAGCAACTCCAACCTATAAAGAATAAGTACATTTTTCAAGTTCTTTCATTAGTTGCAGAAAGAAACTTGTCCATCTAAATCTTAAGCTTACTGATTTAAAGGTAGAAACTGTTCTTTGAAGCCCTATCTCCTCACTGGTCATACATTTGCTAACTATCCAATTGGCAACCCTCTTCTACTGCTAGCTAGTGGATTTTCATATGATTAACGGGTTTTTTCTACTTTAAATTGTGGTACAGCCTCTTTACCTATTCCGAATCGGTTTGAGTTGGATACTTAAGATATACTATAAATATAAATCCACGAACTCTCTCTGTTATTTTTTTTAAATCTTCCGCCCACTATATTTTGAGACAAGATAAAAGAAACAAACTTACAGCAGCGGAAGAGTTAAGTCCTGAACTATCCATACCTTCAGATCCACATATATACCCAATGATACCCAGCATTTGTTACAATGAATGAGAAGTCCACACCTATTAACATCTTTAATTAAATAAACATGGAAAATAGAGTAAAAGACAATTTGAATTACGATGATCCTGAAAAAAACATGTTTTAGTTCTGTTAGAGATTATAATTGATTGATTGGATGATTTTCAGGATTATAATTGATTAGGAGTGATTATGGGGCAATTAGTTGTAATTGATATTTACCTTGTATAAGTTATTTCATTCAACATAAAAGGATTGGGGAGCTGCGGACAAATGCATGCTCTCAGAAAAATCTCCTCCTCTTCTTCTCTCTTACAACCTTCCTTTCTAACATGGTATCAGAGCAAGGTTTCTGATCACCATTTTTCTCATCGCTGTAATCCAAAGAAGAAAAAAAAAAACCAGACCTGTTCCTGCATAATCAGACCCAGAAAAACCTCCAGCAGTAGCCAGCGACCAAGATCGCAGGAGAAGAAGCACCGGTGAAGCATCACACACCACCACCAGCTGGAACCTCGCTGGCGAGTGTTCTGCACGCGCCACCTTCCGGTGACGCCCAGTCATCTTCCCTGCCATGGCTGGGCTCACAATCCTCTGAGGATACTGTTGACATGTTAATGTCTCGTTACCTCGATCATTTTGTTGCTGCCTAATTGTCCAAGCTGTGTTCGGCAACTTGGTATTGTCACCTCTCCCTCGTCTATTAGTTGGAGCACCATCAGTGAGAAAGTTGAAGGACGGCCAGGCATCAGCATTCAACAAATTAGAAATCGGAAGTTCAATGGCTCTAATTATGTTGCTTGGGCAAAGGTGGTCACCGTATATCTCAAAGGGCTCGGGAGATACGAGCATCTTACGGAACCAACTCCTGATAGCAAATCGTCTGACTACAGAAAGTGGGAGCAACATGGTAACCAAATTATGGCGAATCTTTGGAACGCCATGGAGACTACTATTGCAGACATGTGTCAACATGTGAATTCCGCAAAAGAGCTATGGGAGTATGTGAGGCTTCTATTTTCTAGTAATATCACTTGTATTTATGATTTGTCTGTGGAATTGTTTTAAGTGTGAGCAGGTGGAGAGGAACCACACTAAGTACTTTTCAAAAATCAAGAATTTATTTGTGAAACATCTAGCAGCCCAGCCGATAACCATAGACAAGAACCAACTCTTGAAGGGAAGGGAAGAATTATTCGTCATGAGACACTTGGCTGGCCTAAGATCAGAGTATGAACCGATTCAGGCTCAAATCTTGGGTGGCACTGGACTCCCAACACTAGCTGAAGTATACTCGCGTGTTTCTCGATCCTTGAAAGGACCCGTGCAAGAGGCTAGAGATAAATTTGCTCTGGCTGTTCAGAGTGGAAGAGGAGGCCACAGTAACCGTGGTGGACGTGGAGGATGTGGCAGAGGAGGCCAAAGGAGATGCGATTATTGTGGCAAAGATGGGCATGGTTGTGACTATTGATAGGATTTACACCCAGAACTGTGCCCAAAATCCTCTCAAGTTGCTAATGTTGTGGAAGGCGCAGGTGACTCTGCTTCAACAAATGGAAGCAAGGTAATCTCTAATGAAGAGTATGCACCTTTCCTTCAATATCAAGCACCCAAACAAGCAACTACACCTGTTGCATCGCTTGCTCACCTAGGTAATCATATTGCTTCTGTATTGTCCTCCGTTAACCCTTGGGTTATAGATTCAGGAGCCACTGACCACATTGCAGGTAACCCTCAACACTTTGAGCAAATTTACCTTGTACCAGCCTCACACCAGCTTACTGTTGCTAATGGTTCCACCACTCCAATAAATGGTGTTGGAACGTCATTCCCATCTCCTTTGTTGACCTTACTAGCTACATTGCATATTCTAAAATTTCCTTTCAATTTAGTGTCTGTCAGTAAACTAACCAAATCTTTAAATTGTTCTGTCTCCTTTTTCCCTGATTCGGTCGTTATTCAGGATTTGAAGACAAAGAAAATGATTGGTGGAGGATGTGAATCTAGGGGCTTCTACTATCTTGACAGGAGTTCTGTTAAACAATATCAGAGAAAGAAAACAGAGGGCTTGATCCCTACAAGACCTTCACACAACCTTTATATAATAGATGAGAGGAGAATACAAGGAAAGGAAATCTCTAGGAATAAAGAAAGTAAATCCCTAGGAATAAAGAGAGATTATTATGTTTCCTAAACTATAAATAACATTCCATAACACTCCCCTTTAAGTTAGAGCATACATATCATAAGCTCCAAGCTTGTCACATAAACTTTACTTTAGACCCTCCTAAAGCTTTAGTGAATAAGTCAGCAAATTGATTTTCTGATTTGACATACAAGATCTTGATCAAGTCTTCTTGAAGCTTCTCACGAACAAAATGGCAGTCAACTTCGATATGTTTAGTTCTCTCATGGAAGACGGGATTTGGTGCAATATGGATAGCTGCTTGATTATCACATTAATTCCATAGAAGATGAGTGTGCGAAGCCAAGCTCCATGAGAAGATGCCTTAACCAAACTCATTCACATGTAGTATACGCCATTGCCCTATGCTCAGATTCAGCACTTGACCATGCAACAATACTTTGTTTCTTACTTTTCCATGACACCAAGTTTCCTCCCATGAATACACAATAACCTGAAGTAGATCGTCAATCATAAGAGCCTGCCCAATCAGCATTTGTGTACCCTTGAATTTGAGTATGACCACAATTTTCGTAAAGGAAACCTCGTCCCAGTGCTCCTTTGAGGTATCTCAAAATTCTACTGCATCCCAGTGGCTAGTACGACGAGAGTCCATAAAATGACTTACTGCACTCAAACCAAATGAAATATCTGGACAAGTAACAGTTAGATAATTTAATTTGCCAACCAGTTTTCGATACCTAGTAGGTTCCTCCAAGTATTCCCCTTTATCTATATCAAGCTTAACACTTGACTCCATAGGGCTATCAACTGACTTAGCTCCCAATAAACCAGTAACTTTTAAAATATTAAGGACATAATTCCTTTGGGACAAGCAAATCCCCATTTTGGACCTTCCTACTTCAATACCTAAGAAGTATCTTAACGAACCAAGATCCTTTCTCTAGAATTTCGTTTGCAAGAAGGATTTCAAGGACTAGATACCAACATTATCATCACTAGTCATAACAATATCATCAACATAGACAATCAGAATAATTTTACCAGCTCTTGAGTGACGATAAAAGACAGAGTAATCCACGTCACATTGCTGCAAACCAAACTCTATAACAACTGCACTGAAGCGACCAAACCATGCCTGTGGTGACTGTTTCAAACTATACAAAGGCTTGTTTAAGCGACGACAAGATCAGTCTCCCCCTGAGCAACAAACCCTAGTGATTGCTTCATGAAGATAATCTCCTCAAGATCACCATGGAAGAAGGCAATCTTCACATTTAATTGATGTAAAGGCCACTGATTTGTGGCTACCAATGCAATGACCACTTGTACTGAAGTCATTTTGGCTACCGGAGAAAACGTCTCTAAGTAGTCCATGCCGTATACTTGTGTATATCCCTTAGCTACCAGACGAGCTTTCAACCAATCAACTGTACCAACAGGGTGAACATTAAACACCCATCAACAACCCACCACTGTCTAATCATGTGGAAGAGGAACTAAATCCTATGTAATATTGTCCCGGAAAGCTGACATCTCCTCCTCCATGGCTTGCTTCCATCCAGGGTGTGACAAGGCCTCTAAAACAGACTTAGGCAATGGAATGGAAGACAATGTAGAGACAAAAGCAGAGTACGATGGTGATAATTAATTATAAGAGATCACATTCGAGATAGCATGAAGTGTACAAGATGTTTGTCCTTCGCGAAGGGCAACTGGAATATCTAAATCATAGGCCGGCGGAGTTCAAGATAAAGGCAATGGAGACGAGCATGAATCTTGTGGTAGTACTTCTTGACAAGGACGTTGAGTATAAACCTGTAAATCAGGATGAGAAAGATACTCTAAAGGAGCCAGATTATTGTCATGAATGACCTCTGAAGCAGCAGAAGCGGTTACTGGAACATCAATATTGGTAGGAGCCACGGGTACAAAGGGCAAGGGTAGACAGTCATCAGTATCAAAAGACACAAATTGAGTATCAAACAAATATGGTGTGGTTTCCAAAAATGTAACATCAACAGAAACAAAAAAATGATTTAGGGAAGAACTGAAACACTTGTACCTTTTTTGCAAACGAGAGTATCCAAGGAAAATACATTTTAGAGATTTGGGGTCTAGTTTATCCATGCCATGCTGGCTCTGCTGAACAAAACACAGACAACCAAATATACGAGGAATAACAGAGGAGCTTGACAGGAAAAAAGATCAGAAAAAAGAATTTTACCCGCAATGATAGAAGATGGCAAACGATTGACAAGAAAACATGTGGTGAGCACAGAATATCCCCAAAAACTTTTGGGTACATTTATGTTAATTAATAGGGTACGAGTTGTTTCAACAATGTGTTGGATTTGACATTCTCCTTGATGAGACGAACAAACAGATCACAAACATTGCTGACGATGCACAGCAACATATGAGAGACTAATCGGATGGCAAGGAAACTCAAATTTTGGTCATAATTGACATGAAGCAAGACCAGAAACTTGTTCAGGACAGAGAGGCAAGCACATCCATCAGAACGCCGTCACTAGAGGTCGCTGAATGGTGGCACGTGGTAGGTTTTCCAGCAACACCGCCGATATTGTTGTGGTCGCCGATGACTCGAGGCTGTGGCTGTGTCTTTGGTTTTTGGTTTGGTTGAGTAGAGAACAGGGTATTGGTAAGGGCAGCGGAAACAGAAAGGTGAATATGGTTTCTAGTGCTGGCTGCGACAGAGATAGACTAGGGTTTATGGCTCTGATACCATGTTAAACAATATCAGAGGAAAAAACAGAGGACCTGATCCCTACAAGACCCTCACACAACCTTTATATAATAGATGAAAGGAGAATACAAGGAAAGGAAATCTCTAGGAATAAAGAAAATAAATCCCTAGAAATAAAGAGAGATTATTATATTTCCTAAACTATAAATAACATTCCATAACAAGTTCAATTGCCTACTCAGCTATTGCTTCACCCCTTCAAATCCATAGTCGCCTTGGGCATCCACCGATCCAAAAATTGAAGAAAATGATTCCTAATCAGAGCCCAACTCTTCATCTAGACTGTGAGTCTTGTCAACTTAGGAAACATCATCATACTATTTTTCCATCTAGAGTCAATAATAGATCAAACGGCTGTTTCTCGTTAGTCCACTCTAATGTCTGGGGTCCGTCCCGAGTTTTCTCAAAACTTGGTTTCCCATACTTTATTATTTTTGTTGATGATTGATCAAGGATGACTTGGGTTTTCCTAAGCAAAGAACGTTCTGAGTTGTTTTCTATTTTTCAATCCTTTTGTTCTGAAATTAAAACTCAATTAGATCATCCTATCCGCATTCTCAGAAGTGACAATGCTAGAGAATATTTTTCTGAATCTTTCAAGACTTACATAAAACATTGTGGAATGATTCACCAATTCTCTTGTTCTCACACAACATAACAAAATGGCATTACTGAAAGGAAAATCAGGCATATCATAGAGGTTGCTCAAACCTTACTAATTCACATGAAAGTACCGAAAGAATTATGGAGTGCTCCTGTCCTCACTGCTTGTCATCTTATTAATAGAATGACTTCTATCACCCTAAAGCGTCAGATTCCTTACACCCTTTAATTTCCTAATGCACAACTGTTTCCTCTTCCACCTTGCATTTTTCGTTGTGTTTGTTTTGTTCACCAACTCCAACCTGGGGCTGCCAAACTAGCTCCACGAGCTATCAAATGTGTTTTCCTTGGTTATTCAAGGTCTCAAAAAGGCTATCATTGTTATAGTTCCTCACTGAAAAAGTTCTTTGCCTGTGCAGATGTTACCTTCTTCGAAAACACTCCATACTTTTCCAACCATCAAGATGCCATAACTTTCCATCAGTGTTTACCTTCCCCATTCGATTGTACTTCTACCCAATCACTTGAAACTGCCAACCCTTCTTATCTTAATCGGCTATCTCAACCAGATTTGCAGGTTTATTCTCGACGACCTCATCAAGCAGTAAATGGTCCTATGGATGATCCCTCTCCACCAACGCTGGAATTGTCTCCAAATCCATATGACAGTAACCTAGACTTACCTATTGCCTTACGGAAAGGTAAACGATCTTGCACTCAACACACTATTTCTAATTTTGTTTCCTATAATCATTTATCCTCTTCATACCGCACTTTCCTATCAAGCCTGGATTTTTCAATCCTTTTGTTCTGAAATTAAAACTCAATTAGATCATCCTATCCGCATTCTCAGAAGTGACAATGCTAGAGAATATTTTTCTGAATCTTTCAAGACTTACATAAAACATTGTGGAATGATTCACCAATTCTCTTGTTCTCACACAACATAACAAAATGGCATTACTGAAAGGAAAATCAGGCATATCATAGAGGTTGCTCAAACCTTACTAATTCACATGAAAGTACCGAAAGAATTATGGAGTGCTCCTGTCCTCACTGCTTGTCATCTTATTAATAGAATGACTTCTATCACCCTAAAGCGTCAGATTCCTTACACCCTTTAATTTCCTAATGCACAACTGTTTCCTCTTCCACCTTGCATTTTTCGTTGTGTTTGTTTTGTTCACCAACTCCAACCTGGGGCTGCCAAACTAGCTCCACGAGCTATCAAATGTGTTTTCCTTGGTTATTCAAGGTCTCAAAAAGGCTATCATTGTTATAGTTCCTCACTGAAAAAGTTCTTTGCCTGTGCAGATGTTACCTTCTTCGAAAACACTCCATACTTTTCCAACCATCAAGATGCCATAACTTTCCATCAGTGTTTACCTTCCCCATTCGATTGTACTTCTACCCAATCACTTGAAACTGCCAACCCTTCTTATCTTAATCGGCTATCTCAACCAGATTTGCAGGTTTATTCTCGACGACCTCATCAAGCAGTAAATGGTCCTATGGATGATCCCTCTCCACCAACGCTGGAATTGTCTCCAAATCCATATGACAGTAACCTAGACTTACCTATTGCCTTACGGAAAGGTAAACGATCTTGCACTCAACACACTATTTCTAATTTTGTTTCCTATAATCATTTATCCTCTTCATACCGCACTTTCCTATCAAGCCTGGATTCTGTGTCTATTCCTAAGAGTATAACAGAGGCTATGCAACACCCTAGGTGGAAGCAGGCTATGCAAGAGGAAATAGATGCTTGATGGTCCAATGGGACATGGGAACTTGTTGCACCACCTCCTGATGCTTCAATTGTTGGATGCCGAGGGTGTATACCGTTAAGACTCATGCTAATGGGTCGATTGAATGACTCAAGGCTCGCCTTGCCGCAAAAGGCTATACACAAGTTTATGGTGTTGATTACTCTGAAACTTTTTCTCCCGTTGCAAAGATGATGTCGGTTCGTATCTTAATTTACTTGGCAGCAACTTATTCTTGGCCCCTCCATCAACTTGATAGCAAGAATGCATTCTTGCATGGTGATCTTGAAGAAACAATATATATGGAGCAACCTCTCAGGGGGAGACTGAGAAAGTGTGCCTATTACAAAAATCTTTGTACGGTTTGAAACAGTCCCCAAGGGCATGATTTGGACGATTCAGTTCAGCAGTCATAAAATTGATTGATTAGATGATTTTCAAGGATTATAATTGATTAGGAGTGATTATGGGGCAATTAGTTATAATTGATATTTACCTTGTATTAAGTTATTTCATTCAATATAAAAGGATTGGGGAGCTGCGGGCAAATGCATGCTCTCAGAAAAATCTCTTCTCCTCTTTTTCTCTCTTACAACCTCTCTTTCTAACAAGTTCCTTCCTAAAAGTTTGTCAGAATTTCCAGCAAAAATATGTGAAGCTTGGGAATTGTCCTGCTAATTGTTCTATGTTTCATTGTTGGCCCTCGTCCTGAGTGAAAGATAAGATTTCTAGCAGGTCGACAACCATCATAAAACCTTTGGTCAAATACTACAAACATGAGTTCGACAGAGAATCTGTGATGCCTTCACCTAGTAGCAACACAACAAAATCTACACAAAATGTTGAAAGAGTTGGCAATGGATAGTCAGGTATTCTGCATCTCCGACACGCTCCATGTGCAGCTAGCTGCAGGATGTCACCAATGCTTCTCACCAAATCTGAATGGATGCGCAAGTTACAAAAACTATTTCTAGACTAAACTCAAATGTTAATTTTTTGAAGTAGCCCGTAGAACAAGTATACATAAACAAGCTAAGGAAAAAGAAAGCAGACATAACTTACTGAAAAGATGAAACAAGTTACAAATAATAGCTGGACATGAGCCAATGATTGGACTGAGTCGAATGACTCATGAATGAGATTGAAGGCCATTCCTGTTCTTCTATCCAACAAGTGAGTTTACACAGAACCCATCTAATTGAACAAACAGAACTTCAAGTAAATCCTTGACCAAGAAGAATCCAAGTACATGAGTTTAGATAGTTTGCATTCACCAATGAGCTAGTTTATCATCCATATACTAGTTTATTGATCTTAAATCCCCGAGTGCTATCTACAATGTCAAATTAACAAAAAGGAAAAAAATTTAAAAAAAAATATTTCCTTGAATATTGGAATTTCATGAACTTTTATTGGTGTTATCTCACATTATTACGCCAGCAGCTTTATTGGTGCTTTATATTGTTGTCACGCTCCTCTAACCATTTTCATTGCTTTAAGAAGCATAATTATGCTACATGAGAAAGAAATTCTGGAGCACAAATATGGTTATCATGAATAAAATATTTTCAAGTTGAATGGGGAGGAAGGCTAAATATTTTCTTTGTACAGAGTTAGATGTAAATAATCTGTCTTCGACAAACTATATGACAAAATAAGTCGCATTAGGAATCAGGTAAAAGTGCTCAAAAGCTCAATTTAGTTACTCTCAACTTAGCTAAAGTTCACTCCTCAAGCAACATGCGAGAAAGTTATGAACAGTCTCTAAACTACTTCCCTATGTAGATTCAACGTATGCAAATAGATGCGCCAGTGCATATGTGTGATAGCCAATATATCAAGCTAGAGAAACAAGAAAAGAAGCAAGGATAGACCTCAACTTACTATGGTATAAATAGTGAACAAAAAGAAAAGGAGAAGGCCTTCATTTGAAAATAATGCAACTAAACTCAACAAGTTGGGATTATGACTTGGGCGGTTGATTGATTGATTGATTGATTGATTCTTCTCTCCATTGCTAGTTTCAAGAGCAATAGATGTATATCCAATTAAGAAGATAAGTCTTTTACAACAAATTTGTAATACAACGTAATCTTATCATTTGAAGAATAGAAAATATCACTAAGCTGAGAAAGATTATTCCCTCTGCTCTGTAATGGAAATAGTGCACCCCTAGCATAATTTCCCCAGCTACATTCTTCCATCAATGAGTTATCAACAACTTCACTTTTCTTAGCTGTGTGCCTTGACTCTTGTATTTCATCAGCTCTGTAAAACAAGCATATTTTCAGATCAAATCTTACCAAGTTCCAAATGTAGAGCTCAAAATGCGAACGCATCAAATCATTGCAATATTTTGAAGCAAGAAGTACAAAAATAGAAAGGCAAGATAAGAAAGGGTGACAGCTGACAACGGGCTTTGAATAGATGACTAATGCACTAAACTACACAAAAAGGACATTAAATCTAGGATTCATGAGACAACACATTAGGCAAGTGACCTTAGATAAATTATTAGGTACCATTTCTCCACAATTAAAGAATTATATAAAATTTCAGGCTCTCGGGCAAAGGTATAGAGGCAGATACATCATTCAAGTGTGTAAGATGCTTTGGCGTTTTAATACATAACTTTAGGTAGCTTGTATGCCTTCTCAAAAATAACCAGTTACAAATGATACCTTCTGAACTTCATTTCCGAAAATGTGAACCACACTAAACAAGATCCAATCGGATCCTATCTAATTGACATTTCGATACTACTTGAACCATACTAGTGATGAAAAAATCTTTTCCAGAAATTTCAAAAGAGACTGTTGTAAGGAAAGGTTGTAAGAGAGAAGAAGAGGAGAAGAGATTTTTCTAAGAGCATGCAATTGTCCGCAGCTCCCCAATCCTTTTATATTGAATGAAATAACTTACTACAAGGTAAATATCAATTACAACTAATTGCCCCAAAATCACTCCTAATCAATTATAATCCCTGAAAATCATCTAATCGATCAATCATAATCTCTAACACTCCCCCTCAAGCTGGAGTGTAGACATCATTAGCTCCAAGCTTGTTACAAAGCTGTGCTACACAATTTCCAGCTAATGATTTGGTAAAGAGGTCAGCCAACTGATCTTCAGACTTAACATGAATTGTCTTTATTTTATTTTCCTGCAACTTTTCTCTGACAAAGTGATAATCTACCTCAATATGCTTGGTCCTCTCATGAAAAACTGGATTAGAGGCAATATAGATAGCTGCTTGATTATCACACATTAATTTCATAGCATGGATTTGTTGAAAGCCAAGCGCCTGCAACATATGTTTCACCCAAACAAGTTCACAGGTTGTCCGCCATTGCCCTATATTCTGATTCGGCACTTGAACAAGAAACTACTGTCTGCTTTTTACTTTTCCAGGAAATCAAATCACCACCAACAAAAACACAATACCCAGTAGTGGATCGACGATCAGCCTTTGAACCAGCCCAATCGGCATCACTATAGGCTTGAATTGAACAGTTCCCATGATTCTGATATAAGAGCCCTTTACCAGGACTGCGCTTAAGGTATATCAGAATCCGAATAGCTGTATCCCAATGGCTGGTGCAAGCAGATTGCATAAACTGACTCACCACACTCGTAGCAAATGAGACGTCAAGTCTTGTAACCATGAGATAGTTCAGTTTCCCAATCAACCTCCTGTATCTCCCTAGATCTTCTAGCAGTTCTCCATGATTAGCATCAAGTTTGGTGTTAGGATCCATTGGAGAATCAACTGGTTTGCATCCTAGTAAACCAGTTTCTTCTAAGAGATCTAGAACATATTTGCGTTGGGAAAGGCAAATACCATTTCTAGATCTTGCAACTTCAATTCCCAAAAAGTACTTCAATAAACCGAGATCTTTTGTTTGGAATTGCCTTTGTAGAAATTCCTTCAAACTTTGAATTCCACTCTAATCATCGCCGGTAATGACAATATCGTCAACATAAACAATCAATAGAATTTTACCATATTTTGTGTGCTGATAGAACACCGAATGATCAACTCCACATTGCTTGAAACCAAAATTTATGACTGTTGAACTGAATCGTCCAAACCATGCCCTTGGGGTTTATTTCCCCCCCCCCCCCCCCCCCCCCCCCCCCGACCAACAAAACCTAGAGGTTGCTCCAAATATATTGTTTCTTCAAGATCACCATGCAAGAACGCATTCCTGATATCAAGTTGATGGAGGGGCTAAGAATAGGTGATGCAACAAGTTCCCATGTCCCATTGGACCATAAAGCATCTATTTCCTCCTGCATAGCCTGCTTCCACCCAGGGTGTTGCATAGCCTCTGTTACTCTTAGGAATAGACACAAAATCCAGGCTTAATAGGAAAGTGCGGTATGAAGAGGATAAATGATAATAGGAAACAAAACTAGAAATAGGGTGTTGAGTGCAAGATCATTTACCTTTCCATAAGGCAATAGGTAAGTCTAGGTTACTTTCATCTGGATTTGGAGACAATTCTAGCGTTAGTGGAGAGGGATCATCCATAGGACCATTTACTGCTTGACGAGGTCGTCGAGAATAAACCTGCAAATCTAGTTGAGACAGCCGATTAAGATAAGAAGGGTTGGCAGTTTCAAGTGGTTGGGTAGAAGTACAATCAAATGGGGAAGGTAAACATTGATGAAAAGCTATGGCATCTTGATGGTTGGAAAAGTATGCAGTGTTTTCAAAGAAGGTAACATCTGCACAGACAAAGAACCTTTTCAGTGAGGAACTATAACAAATATAGCCTTTTTGAGACCTTGAATAACCAAGGAAAACACATTTGATAGCTCATGGAGCTAGTTTGTCAACCCCAAGTTGGAGTTGGTGAACAAAACAAACACAACCAAAAATACGAGGTGGAAGAGGAAACAATTGCATATTAGGAAATAAAAGGGTGTAAGGAATTTGACCCTTTAGGGTGGTAGAAGACATTCTATCAATAAGATGGCAAGCAGTGAGGACAGCATCACTCCAAAATTCTTTGGGTATTTTCATGTCAATTAGTAAGGTTCGAGCAACCTCTATGATATGCCCGATTTTCCTTTCGGCAATGCCATTTTGTTATGGTGTGTGAGAACAAGAGGATTGGTGAATCAATCCACAATGTTTCATGTAAGTCTCGAAAGATTCAGAAAAATATTCTCTGGCACTGTCACTTCTAAGAATGCGGACAGGATGATCAACTTGAGTTTTAATTTGAGAATAAAAGGATTGAAAAATAGAAAACAACTCAAAACATTCTTTCCTTAGAAAAACCCAAGTCATCCTTGACCAATCAACAAAAATAACAAAGTACCGGAAACCAAGTTTTGAGGAAACTCGAGATGGACCCCAGACATCAGAGTGGACTAACGAGAAATAGTCTTTTGCTCTATTATTGACTCTAGATCGAAAAACAGTACGATGATGTTTCCCAAGTTGACAAGACTCACAGTCTAGACACAGAGTTGGGCTCAAATTAGGAATCATTTTCTTCAGTTTTTGGATGGACAAATACCCAAGGCGACTATGGATTTGAAGGGGTGAAGCAATAGCTGAGTAGGCAGTTGAACTATTGTCAAGATAGTATAGGCCCCTGGATTCACGTCCTCAACCAATCGTTTTCTTTGTCTTCAAATCTTGAATAACAACCAAATCAAGGAAAAAGGAGACAAAACAATTTAAAGATTTGGTTAGTTTACTGATAGACATTAAATTAAAAGGAAATTTTGGAATATACAATGTAGCTGGTAAGGTCAACGAAGGAGAGGGGAATGACGTTCCAACACCATTTATTGGAGTGGTGGAACCATTAGCAATAGTGAGTTGGTGTGAGGCTGGTATAGAGTAAATTTGCCCAAAGAGTTGAGGGTAACCTACAATGTGGTCAGTGGCCTTTGAATCTATAACCCAAGGTTTAATAGAGGACGATACACAAGCAATGTGATTACCTAGGTGAGCAAGCGATGCAACAGGTGTAGTTGCTTTTTTGGCTGCTTGATATTGAAGGAAAGCTGCATACTCTTCATCAGAGATTACCTTGCTTCCACTTGTTGAAGCAGAGTTACCTGCGCCCTCCACAACATTAGCAACTTGAGAGGATTTCGGGCACAATTCAGGGTGTAAATCCCAGCAATAGTCATGACCATGCCCATCTTTGCCACAATAATTGCGTCCCCTTTGGCCTCCTCTACCACGTCCTCCACGACCACCACGTCCACCATGGTTACTACGGCCTCCTCTTCCACTCTGAACAGCCAGAGTAGATTTATCTCCAGCCTCTTGCACTGGTCCTTTCAAGGATCGAGAAACACGCGAGTATACTTCAGCCAGTGTTGAGAGTCCAATGCCACCCAGGATTTGAGCCCGAATCGGTTCATACTTTGATCTCAGGCCAGCCGAGTATCTCATAACGAATAATTCTTCTCTTTCCTTCAAGAGTTGGTTCTTGTCTGTGGTTATCGGCTGGGCTGCTAGATGTTCCACAAATAAATTCTTGATTTCTGAAAAGTACTCGGTGTGGTTCCTCTCCTCCTGCTCACACTTAAACAATTTCACTGACAAATCATAAATACGAGTGATATTACTAGAAAATAGAAGCCTCACATACTCCCATAGCTCTTTTGTAGAATTCACATGTTGACACATGTCTGCAATAGTAGGCTCCATGGCATTCCAAAGATTTGTCATAATCTGGTTATCATGTTCCTCCCACTTTGTGTGGTCAGACGATTTGCTATCAAGAGCTGGTTCCGTAAGATGCTCGTATCTCCCGAGCCCCTTGAGATATACGGTGACCACCTTTGCCCAAGCAACGTAATTAGAGCCATTCAACTTCCAATTTGTAATTTGTTGAATGGTGATGGCTGGCTGTCCTTCAACTTTCTCACTCATGGTGCTCCAACTAATAGACGAGGGAGAGGTGACAACACCAAGTTGCCGAGCACAGGGTGGACAATTAGGCACCAACAAAATGATCGAGATAACAAGACATTAACATGTCAATAGTATCCTCAGAGGATTGCGAGTCCAGCCATGGCAGGGAAGATGACTGGGCATCGCCAGAAGGTGGGTGAGGTTACAGCTGGTGGTGGTGCGTGATGCTTCGCCGGTGCTTCTTCTCCTGTGATCTTGGTCGCTGGCTACTGCTGGAGGTTTTTCTGGGTCTGATTTTTCAGGAACAGGTCTGGACCTATTTTTTTTTTCTTTTTGTTTACAGCGATGAGAAAATGGTGATCAGAAACCTTGCTCTGATACCATGTTGTAAAGAAAGGTTGTAAGAGAGAAGAAGAGGAGAAGAGATTTTTCTGAGAGCTTGCATTTGTCCGCAGCTCCCCAACCCTTTTATATTGAATGAAATAACTTATACAAGGTAAATATCAATTACAATTAATTGCCCCATAATCACTCCTAATCAATTATAATCCCTGAAAATAGTCTAATCAATCAATTATAATCTCTAACAGAGACTATTTAGACCCAGAAGCAACAACTTTCTTAAAAAGAAAAAACAAAGACAAAAGCATAAACCTTAAATTTTTGAAATCTAATTTTACCCAATCAATATTTTCTTCACGTATCATAAACATGGCACCATTGCACATGTCTAGTAAAATAGCCATTACCAAGAAGAAAACTAAAACAGATGACCCAAAAGAGCTAGTATTAGACGCTTGCTGTCAATAACAATCAATGAACACTCAAAACAGATTCCAAAATCCATGTGGGTTTGACAGGGTATTGGCAAACGCATGAAGAACAAAGTTTCAGGGCAGCTAACACTTCCATAATCAACAAAAGTAACCTGAATTAAAAGACTGATTCCCTACCCTCAGAGACAGGAACATCATTCATAAGGATGCCCCCACTTCTATATAACAAAGTGAACCACTTCTCAAGAATACAAAGACTAAATGAAAGTGTCATCTTTGTATACAAGGAAATGAAAGGTCATTTAAGGGATCATGCAAACTATTGATACAGTTTCAGTTTAAAGCACTTCCTCTTTTGTCTCATAGACACCTAAGAGCTTCAACCACATCCAATAAGGAAAAAAAAAATTAGACTTTCTTTTGTAGAAAATTAAAAAGTGAAAAGGTAGATGTCAAGAAAAAAAAACTACATGATATATAAACAAAAGCTGCAATAAACCCTGAATCACGAAAAAATTCCTAGAAAACCGATAAAACCAGCATTTTTTACACTTTTGCAGTGTCATATGAGATCAGATTTGCCTACTACCCCTTAAGCCCATGGACTTGGTTCTCTCCACTTGATCCTAGAAAATGTAAGCAGAATTGAGGACTGAGCTGGACAGGTTCTGGAAGTGGGTGACTCTGAAATTGTATATAAAAACCAGATTACAGTTTTGGTATCATAATTCCAGCAGTGGCACACCGTTTCAGGTGCTTTCCACTGCTCTTCTCCATTTCCACTAATCTGGGTTTGGTAAACGATTTCCCTTCGCACAATGGGAACACCTTTAATTACTAAACGTCTTTCAAAAGGGAAGGAAATGACTGGAACCTTTGGATGCATGTGTGAGTTATCAATAAAAACAAAAAAAAAAAATTTCTTTCCCTTTTAAATTCAATCTGTACTCATTGATTGGATAGAAAAGTTTCTGATGAAAAGACACCCTAAACAAATAAAATAATGCAACTACAACCCATAAGAACAACTGCAACATTCAATTGATTATGTCATCTCAAGATAACTTGGGCCATTCAACACCATAAAGAAATGGCATGAAAAAAAGACAGGGGGACCATTAATTTGTAGCCTAAAATCACATTCACCAAAAAAATATTACAAAACAATACATAAAAGGATTGCAATCTAAACCCCATACCTGAACCTAACTTCTCCTTTAAATTGACCTGAGGAGAGTATAACCTACAACATGATTTCAAATGTTCACTGAAAAAGGAGAAAGGAAAACAGATAAAACTACAAAACACATGCATAGCGTAATGGCTGCAGTGATTCCAGCATTACAATTCCTATTTCTATTTCACGTGTTGCAGACCTTTTTTATGTTAATCCAAATTTTCTCCTGAACATAAGAATATATAAGCACCTGTAATACTGTAAATCATGAAACATAAACACTGACTTGAAATTCCACATGCTATTATGAGAAGGATGAGGTTGGTGAAAAGGGGTACATGAAAGCACACATAGAGAGAGAGAGACAGAGACAGAGGTGAACGAAAAGTATATCAATCAACCAACAAACTAAGCCTTAATCCCAACCAGATTGGTCAACGAAAGCTTTATCTTCATTGCACTTGGTTAGAGGCGAGTTCCTCCTTAAATTGTTCACTCTTTCTATGTATGTCACTGTTGCCTCCTTTCCCACCTCCTATATATAACTTGGCGCTTGTGCATCAGCATACCCATTCATCTATTTTGGATATGATCAAATCATCCAAGACTTTACCTTTTCAAAATGTATGTCAATTACCTAATCATTTTTTGTTCCAAAAGACCATTCAACTATAGTGCTAGCTTCCAAATTGACATGAAGTAGGGCTCATCATTATCTATATCCCAGCTGTCTATCAGATGCATGCACATCCACATCCAAAACCTAAACACGTTAAAAAAGTCACACATACATCCATGCAAACATACACATGTATCTCTAAGTACACACAAATAAACGTATCTATGAAAACATTACATGTATGTGTACTTGTGAGCATGAGACTAATCACATGCATATGCTTGTGTGCAACTGAAAATGCATATGCTTGTGTTCAACAGAAATCAGATGGGCTCTTAAAGTAGTTAGATTAGCAAGTTGTTTGACCTTAGAGAAAGTTCAATCGACAACTCGCCAAAAGTGTTTTATCTTCGGGCAACTGAATGAAGCCAGAAATCAGCTGACAATATAGCCTTCAACTGCCAACCAACAACAATACCTCTTTGATAAATTATCAAACCAGAAAGTCCAAAACTCCACCAACAACAACATATTAACAAAAAGAATCTAGTTAGATAACAATTACAATAAATTTGTGCCAATTGTAGACACCAGTTAGATACCTTTGGTAGTCAACATGGAACCTTACCCATTGGTCTGAAAATACTGTTAAAGAAAAGCTTCGGAAGAATGAATTAGATATTGAATTCTTAGAAGACTAAACAGAAAACAAAAAAAAAAACTAGCCTGCACTTGCGTATGCTTAAAACTCTGTTAAAAGTGAAATTTTCAGGTGGGACCAAAACAAACATAAAAGTACTATAAGATTCTGCTCACTCTGTCTATATTTACATAGAAAATGCATTGTAAATGGCTCCTGCATTTTATTGGGAACCTTTTTTTGGTAAAAGCATGGGATGCCCCAGCACAGACGGACACTTTTGTGAAGACAAGATCAAGGACTTCATTATTTAAAGCAGGAGGAAAGCAGTAGAAGTACATTAAAAAATGATAAATAGAAGAGGCAAATCTACCAGAAACGCTCATCTTTGAACTAATCCTTCCTGCAACTCGAAAAAAGAGAAGAAACTACAATAAAGGAAGCTGGTGGCTCAAGGACACATGTCAGTGAACTCTCTTTAATTTGCCTCTCATGTTTGGTTGGCACTAAATGCAAGTTATCTTTGAAATGACAGAACTGTACAAGAAAACCCAGAAAACCATAATGAAAAAGATAACATGGCTTGAATAAAATCACCCTTGTTCAATCTCAAGTTACTAGTTTAGATGCAATGGTTACAGACCATTCAAGAAAAATACATCAACTTTTACTGGACAACCCTACTACTACTATGGATGCTTATCATGGATACAACATGCACACTCTGATCCAAACACTGAAAGGTATTTCATAGATGAATCCAATCCAAAAATTTGGAGGAATCATATCATATGCGATCATACGAACATATCATGTGACTGTAACCAAATAAACAAATTCTTTTTAGAAGAGGCCCAAGCATTCACATGAAAAATCTTGTGCAAACGTAAGCTCACCTGAGTGTTCCCAGAGGGCACGAATCCTAGCAGCACTCCCTTATCAATGGTCATAGCCGAAACAGTACCACCCTGCAAGCAACGCGTTAATAGCCTTAAAATATATTTCAGGCAGCCGAAATCGAGTGTAAGCAAAACCACAATGTGCAGACAACCAACCTGATGATCAATATGAGCTCCCAGGGGACAAATCCGATATGGAGAAACGGCTATACGAACTTCCACTGCATCTCTCCCAGACATTTCGGCAACTTTCTTCCTGATCTCGTGCAGCTGCAAACAGCAAGGAAGATGTTCGCACCAGCATTGCAAGAGAAAGGACAAATAAACTAAAGCAATGCTTGGAACAATTTAATCGAACACAGAGACGGCGGAAGCAGCCGCAGTTGCCGCCGCCATTTCAGTCGGCCAAACGCTTTAGAGAAATCAAAATGTAAATAAATCAGAAGCAATCGTAGGGGGAAGACTGAGGCGTGCCTCTGCCATTGAAGGCCAGGGAGAAGTAGTCCCGCCCATGTCCGGAGCTTCTCCGTGGCAGTTCAGATCTGGATGAGAGCGAATCTGTTGCTTCAGATTATTGCTTTATGAAGCTGCCATTGCCATTCTGGTCGAAGACAGGAGAGCATTAAATATCCAGTATAGTGCAAGTACTGTTGCACAGTGGGCCGGACCGGCTCGGGACCGGACCGGACCGGCTGGGCTCGGTCACGACCCGGTTGACCTGTGCTGAGCTGGGCTGAATCCGAGTTGGCCCGTTTAATTTTAAATTTGTAATTTGTAATTTTTGTTTTAGTTTTAATTTTTAATTTTAAGTTTAATTTCATTTTATATTTTTAAAAATTGATATTAAAATAAAATAATATAAAAGTATTATTGTCGGTATGTTAAATTAAAGAAATTTAAGGAAGGTTGGCTAACGAGAACTTGGTTTTGGGAAAGAGGTAGCATAATAGCCCATTCTTAGCCCTCTAAATCGACGTGCTCCTACTTCATGAGTTTTTCCTTTAATAGATATGATAACATATCATTTTTCCTTAATATAGGTACTTTTGATCTTATTTTCCTAAAAGGTGCTTAATGGGGAAAATTAGTTAACAAGTTAAAGATAAAAAAAGCAGTAGGTTTTTCTAATCTTTGTGTTATTATCTTATAAAATTTTATTAGATTAAAAGGTAGCATTATGTAATGTCAGTAAACATAAACTATGTTCTTTAAAAAATGAATTTTTATAAATATTTTTTGGTTCTTTTTCTAAACAGAAAATTAAAAAGGATTCGTTACTTTTTTTTTTAAATAATTTAAAGATAAGCGTTTGAATGATATAAAATTTTAGAGTTGAAAGAAAAATAATTGATCAGTTAATCAATCAACTAAGCTTTAATCTCATCTAGTTAGGGTCGGTTCCATAAATCTTGCATTTATAATTAGCTCGGTTGGTACTAATTAACTCTTCTGATAATCTTATCACAGATAGGATCTCGTTAGATTTTGTTATTTTAAGCTTATCTTTATATTTTTATAATTACTTGTTTTAAGAGTAAAACACCACCACCGGTGTGAACTTTTATTAATTTTAAAGTCAAACGGTACTTACATACCATGGAACGGGCTTTACATTACTCAATAGCGAAACGTTCCATAAAAATAAATATAAAATAAAATGTACGATATGTGCTAAACAGCAAAATCATATCAAATACAAAGTAAGTAAATAATGAGTAAGCCGTGGATTTAAGCATCTATCTCATCGGGGTTTTCCTCGTCGGAACTCTTGTGGTCTTATAATCTTAAAGCTGCAAGACCCCAATCACGGTTGCATATACAAACTTCAACTGCATCTGGTGATAACCTTGCACGTTTCTCTGAAATTACACGATTCTCAGCGCTGAAAGCGGACTCCGATTCAACGGTTGATACGGGAACAGCTAGAACTTCTTTGGCAATGATGGAAAGTATTGGAAATTTGTTGCTTCTTGCTTTCCACTAGTCTAGAATGTCGGTCTCACTATTCTCCAAAACAAAGTTAAGGTATGCGTCCACTTCAGTAAGACCGGATGCTGCAGCACGGGGCCATTTGAGGAGTTGTTCAGCTGGATTGAATGATAATGAGCCCGACAATGATGAAGACCCGATGGTAGATGAAGTAGTGTTTGCAACCTTATCCTTATGCCGATCGGCATAAATCTTAAATAACTCTCGCAAGTGCTCATCAATAGAGGCAGTTATAGCATGAACAGAAATATGTGTCATTTCTAAGAAACTATAATAACCCTCAAGTAGCTGTTGCGTACCCGTGATTCTTACTGTCGGATCTAGTGCAGATGCAAGTAAGTAGATCGGGGGTATAGTACTGAAATATAAAATCCATTTATCTTTCATGGCCTTAATTGTGCCTTTTAAGAACTCGCCATCTTTGTATTGGTTAAAAACCCATGCAATTTTGACCATATGCATTAAAACTTTGTGCGATGTGGGATAGTATACACCGGAGCAAAAAACAGTGGCATCATAAAAATATCGCAGCACATTAGCCAATTTTGACAATTTATCCAACATCTTTTGTTTCAAAATCGTTTTCTTTTCTCTGACATTTATAAAACATGTCATATGTGCAGCAAATGGCATCGCATCCATCAACATCTCGTAAGTCGAGTTCCATCGGGTAGGGCAATCAAGTTTAAAACTTTTCCAACTAAAATCGAGGCCATTTTCCAGACAATATTGCTTAAACTCTTTAAAAACTTTGGTCCTTGACTTAAAATAATAGATTGCCCACCTAATTAGAGTAATTTCATTACTCAAAACTTGAAGATCTTTTTGGACAGCTAAGTTTAAAATATGACATACACACTTAATATGAAAAAATACAGCATCATGGACAGGTTATACTGATTCTTTCAATGTCTCAGCCGCGACATCGTTGTTTGATGCATTATCAAATGTTATGTTAAAAACCTTGTCATGACAAAAAAAATTCTTTTAAACTTTCTGAAATTACATTGAATATGTTCCAACCAGTATGATCGACCTCCATCCACTTAAATGCAATTATACATTTTTGAATGACCCAACTATCATCAATCCAATGTGCAGTTATACAATAATAATCTTGTCCTAATGATGAAGTCCACATGTCACTAGTGAATGAGATAGAATGATCAAAAGCAGAGAAGTATGCTTGTAAGTTTGATTTACTAGCTTCATAAGTTTTAAATGCCTCCATCCTAGCAGTAGTCCTAGATGTTCTTTTAAAAGCAGGGTTTAAGTATGATGTAATCCATTTTTCCATGTGTCTATCTTCCGATTGTGTAAATGGTTTTTCAGTTAATATCATCCATTCTACCATGTCTTCTCTACAATCTTTTTGATTAAATTTAAAAATACCTGCTCCGCCGGCACTGCTTTGAAGCTGTGTCTGACCGCCGGTACTAGTAGCTGCATCTGGACATAAAGTCGGATGCTTATGTTCCATGTGACGTCTCAGTGTTCCTGTGCCAGAGTTCTTTTTGTGCGCGAGCTTTTACTTGCAATGTTTGCAATGTGCGAACCTCGCATCGTTTCCATGACTATCCTTCTCAAAAACTTGGTCAAAATGCTCCCAAACCCATACGGTGAGCCTCGACGTCTTACCTCGTGGCGGAAGTTCGGCTTGATGGCTTGTCGAGGTTTGTTTAGAACCATCTCCTCCACCAACATTCCCTGCTGCCGTTGGCTCCACCTCTTCAACGTCATCATCAGAAAGTTTATCGTCGAGCCCTAAGTCGTATTAACTCATATCGAATTGCTCGTCATCGTCAGTTTGTTGGATATGAGTCCCACGGGTCGCCGGTCGGGAAAAGCCATGGAAAAATGACCTCAAACCGGTGCAGGATGAAGAGTTTGAGGAATTTTCCTTTCCTCTTAATGCCATTTGTGTGAGGAAAAATTGAGCAGATCACGAGCTTTGAAAGTAATTAAGAATTGATTGAGAATGAAGAAAATAATATTGAATGCTTCAAAGAAATGAGAGAATATATTAGTAGAGAATGAGAGATTGCTAAGATTGGTGTGAAGAAATGGTAGAAATGGCCTCCCTATTTATAAGGGAAGGCCTTCTTTTTTTTTTACTAAAAAACCCTTACAAAATAGTTGTTGGAGGGGGCAAAAATGTAATTTCTAGGGTCAAAAAACAGCTGCCAGCCATTAGAAAGACTAATTGTGTAATTTGCCCTTTTTTTAAAAAATTTTGGAACGTTGGGTGGCAGGCCGACCGTTGCGCGCCGTCGTGCCAGTCCCTGTCCGTGCCGGGCCCAATTGCCTCATGGGGCATGCCGAGCCCACTTGCCTCCCTCCTCTCATGCAAGCCCTAACCAGCCCACCCTTAGCCGATTTTTAACCGGGCCCGTTCCGTGCCGGGCTTGACCGTGCCTGGGCTGTGCTTGATGCGAGCCGGTCCCGAGCTGGGCCGGTCCTGACCCAGCCCAATGTTCACCATTAAGTGCAAGAAAAATGACGTCAATTATCACCCCCTTATCGTTGTTGTGTAGTTTTCTCTATTCTGGAGCGTTCACTGTTTGAAAATCAAAAATTCTTGCAAAGTTGTAGAGAAATAATAGAGTGCTGATAAAAAGTAAAGAATCTATAAAAATAGGCCAAAATACGCATATAGTCCCTGAACTTGGTTGACTAGGACCTTTATCACCCTGAACTTCAACTCAGGTCGGCTCAGTCCCTGAACTTCATTAAGTGGGTCGGTCAACCCCCTTGACTAACATGTGCTAGTCATGTGATGCTTTAAACCTAACGTCGTATGAGGAGTGTTTGAATAGTAGCCTCTCATTCATAAGCCATCGTGCTCTTCATACATGATGAGGAATAAAATTTCATTCAATTGGAGGCTTGATCGAAGTGCCTCGTAAACTTCCTGCACTAGCTTTTGGCCTTCGGACACATCATGAGAAGGAAGGCCGTCGTTTTTCAGTGCTATCAAGATGTCAAAGTATCTAGGCTCGATCACTACGTAGTTTGGTCACTTCCCATGCTTGCAATGGTGCTTAAAGTGTAGATAATATTGATGGGAGTTATTTATGTACTTCAATTTTCTAAGGTTCTGGAGTCGTGTAAACCACAAAAAAGAGATGCTTATTTGAACAGTGTTAATGAATTTCTGCTAATCCTTCATTGCTTTAAACCAAAATATATTTTTTTAAATAGAAAACTCTTAATCCTTTTATGCCAAAATCTAAAAATTCCATTTTCTTATAATCTAATTAGTTCCTAGCTAGAAAACAAAGTTGGCTTAACCTTTTCACATCCAATCAAAATACTAGCACATAGAATCTTGCTAAATCTTTTGCCACTATGAACATTGAACCTGCTGGGCTACCTGGTGTGAATAGAAAAGGCACCAACGAGAGACAGCCCAAGGTGGCTGGTGCCTTGAAAATTTATTAGCAAATTGCAATTGCAAGTTCAATTACCTGTAGAAAGCAGTAGTGGGATAGTATAGATCCCACAGCTAAAGTCGTTTTTCTTCCAAGAACTTGAATATAGTTTTCGGTGGGAAACCTTCCTTGAGAATCATTGTTGATGGCCCCATGTGACGTCGATGATGGCAGTGAGGCTGGTCAACAACGGCAGCGACGCGAACCATCGGTCACAGATGACAAGCTCTGTCACAAGCTCCTTGAATGCCAACACTGCTTCCAGCTTGAACTCAATCATTACCATCACTGACAGCCCCTGTTTTGTTCTCTCAACATTCTGCTCAAAGCCATTCATGGTGATATTTGGATTCGGATCTAGGTTGGAGCTGTTCTATTATCCACCTGAGACTTGCTCATATATGGCTTGGGAAGAGCGCTCCAGATTCGGGTCAACGTAGGGGAAGAGCGGCCCAAATCCTGGTCAACGTAGGGGAAAAGCTGCCAAAGACAAAGTTGGCTCCCAAAACAGCGTTAGCTTCAAGGCATCATGTGACTGGCACATGGTAGTTAAAGGGGTTGAACGATCCACTTAATGAAGTTCAAGGACTAAGCCAAACCGAGTTGAAGTTTAAGCAGGTAATAGTCTTGGGCAACCAAGTTTAGGGACTATAAGAGTATTTTGGCCATAAAAATACAATTTAAACTTTCTCGTGTTTGGATTATAGCAAGAAAAAAGGTTGGAAAAATTGGGATTCCACATGGAATTTTTTATTTATTTTCTTTTAATCGTATTCATAGAATCATATCAGAATTGTGATCATACATGATCATAATCATAGAATTTAACCAAATTATTTTTCCTATTTCAAATTTTAGAATCATAAAACTATAAGATTTGAATTGGGATTTTAAAAACCAATGAAAACTTGTAGTATTCTGCATCTTACTTTAAACTTTGAGAGTAGTGACTAAAATCTAACCTTTTAAACTTTAGTGATGTATCTGTAAATTCAATAAAAGTTTAGGGCCTAAATGTGCAATTTTTGTGGGACCATTTTTATAAATTTTCTGAGAACTTAGAGACCAAAAAATGTAACTTTTAGAGTCTATTTTGTAAAATAAAAAGTTTAGGTATCAACCTGTAAATCTTTGAAACGGGGTTGCTTTGTAACTTTTTCAAGTATAATTATTTTGTTAATTTTTCAGTGCGAAGAGATGAAAATTTGCTTTTGGCTTCAAAACGAAAATAGCAACAGATGACATGTTGGCGTTGTCCTATTTTAGGAGGCTTAGAAATTGTGGATTGGTCCATTTGATGGTGCATTTTGGTAATTTTGTACCCACCATATTTCCCTCCCTAACTGCTGTTTACTTGCTTCTTTCTTCTAAATGGATCAAACAGGCTGATTCTATCCATGAAAGTTTATGGTCAATTTATTTTAACTTAAGTCAACTGCTTTATTTTTATTTTTACATTTTTTTACTTAAAGCCAATTGCATTTAAAAGTCAATATTATATATATACAATAATTCATTTAAAATTAAAATTTCATGATACTAAATTTTTATGATTTTTTTAATGCCTTAAATTAGAAAATTTTATAAAAATTTAATAAAATTACAAAAATTATATTTTCAATGAATTATTACAATTACATAATATTGACTTTTGATTAAGTTAATTTCAAGTAAAAAAAACATAATAATAAAAATAAATTATTTTAAAATTAATTAATTTAAATTAAAATGAACTGAGTATAAGGAGAAATCTAATTAATTCTCGAAATGTAGGTGTCAAGCCGCGATATTGACAGTGTTGACCTACAAAGCACCATAATAAAATTCTTGCTGTGGGTGTCTTAGCTCATGATCGTTCAGCCTAGCGTTGCGGACTAAAGTAATGTATTAGTTGCGTTATGAAAGCTATTAACTTCCCAATGATAATGGTACGACTCTAGGCATTAGGCAAAAGCTGCTACGTCAAAGCTGCCTGAGGGGAAAAAAATTGGTGCAATTCAACAAAATAACAAACTTAATCAAGAACCGGTGAGAGAATTAACTTGCAGATCCACTCTGAAAAATGATTTTACCATTTCATGCCCCCAACTTAAATGAAGGAAAAATAAGAAACTGAAACCCAATAAATCTATAAATTAACCCCCACCAAAAACCAATCAAAATTGGGTGGAGCAAATCAAATCCATCCACTGATGACAACATCAATTTACAGGGCAGCCAAGGTGTGGAACACACGCAAGAACTGATCGGTGGCACTTGCGCCAATATACTCTGTAAGGGATGAAACTCCATGGCAATGTTGAAGGAAGCTTGGGCCTCAAAGTGGAGGGAATTCTGAGGCAGAGTAAGTAAAAGAATAATAAGAATGATATGTGGAAGTGGAACAATTCAGGTGAAGCCACTGCGCAGCCAGAAATGAATGCCTTTACATGTCGAAGCAACTAACCTTTTACCACTAAGAACTCCATAAGCCGATGCTGCGATATATGATGGAGAAACCCCAGAAAACACCTCTGCATAGTGGGGTAAGACTAGTTGTCCTGTTAATTAAGTTCCATCATAATTAGCCGAGAGTAATCCATCATACCGACAAACATAAGAAAAATATTCGAGGGACTATGATGCATTAACCTAAAATGTCAAATCCCCAATTGGTTCTTAAAAATTTCCCCCAAAAATAGCCCCACTCAACTCTGAAATATTAAACAGCCCATGAGAAAGTGACACAAATGAACTGATATTACTTAAAACTTTGGCCATCTAGAAAGAATGCAGGAGAATGAACAGATAATAATTATGCCATTAATGAAAAGTTCAACAAGGAGGATTAAGATTTGATGACAAGTGATGCTGAGTATCCAATGCAGTCCTAAATCAATGGCGCTTCAAAATTCATCTCCAAAGAAACATCAAACTGATTGTAAATTGTAATTACGTGAAAGAAGAAAACACCTCACCAATACTCAAAAAGTTGCTACGAAGAACTGAAATCAGTAGAGTTGATGGCTTCCCTTCAATCCTGGCATACTCTTTGCAGTTTATGATTTCAAACCATATACCAGATGGAAATCTTCCAGGCCTTACCAGCCAAAGGGCAATTTTCAGGTATGGTGTAGCATGGATCAAGGATATAATAATTTCAATTGATATACAGGTCAGGCAGATAGCTGTGTTCATAATGCTGAAGAAAATATAGAAAACGGAGGTTGTTGGCAAAAGAAGCAGAAGCAATGCAAAAAGAAGTGAGCCAACTACATGTTGTTTCACTGTGTAATCATAGCTATCTAGTCTTTGGCGAAGAGGATTCCATTTTCGTCCCCTGCCCAAAAAGCACAGCAGCTCTTAGAACAATCTCACAAAGAAAGAAATACATCATTTGAAAACTTATATGACACTCTTCACGTCATGGGAGAAAACAGTATTGAACTTTTCTGCAATATACTTCTTGATTTCAACCTGTCAAAATAGTGTCAGCAATTAAACATGCTCAGGAATGAATGCTTCTCCTCGCCTTTAAGATTTTTTTTCCCTTGTACTAACTTGAATTTTTTAAAATGTAAGGAAGGAAAAGAAAAGAAACAAATAAAGATATGCCATTAATTTGAAAGACATTATGGCCTAACCTCCCAAAACTCCTATACTATTAAGTAAATCTATAAATACATGCACTAGTCTCTAATTTGACCCTGCCCATTATCTAATCCAGTAATAGATTTTGCTAAAGTACAACAAGGGAACTTGAGCTTCTGGAGGTAGCAGCTAGAAAACAACCAAATAAACAATCAACGCCTGCATAATGATAGATAAAGAGCTAGTGATCTCCCTGAGAAGAAATTCCAAGCATTACCTGAAAAGTCGCCACAAAGCTGCCAATGAAAGCAGTTGCTTTGAATATATGGTTGATATCAAACAGTGGAGAGTGGAAACATGTAATGTTGATATCAGGATTGTGTCGATCACCAATGCAGCAGGTGTAGTAACTCCAAACAGAATTCCGACTATTGCAAGGGCCTTTATATAGTAAATTAAGAAAGAACCAAGAAAAACCCAAATTGTAGACCAAACCTGGATAGCATTAAGAGAAACCATGCCAAGAACATCAGCCAATTCTGTGTTCAACTTGAAACCTGCAGGCACTCCCATCAACCATACACAACCTGAGCGCAACAACTCATTCGTGAAGCCACCAGAAAATTTAAAAAGCCACAAACATATGGCCTCTGCATAATAGAGAAGCAACAAACCACTTAGGTTTCCCAGAAGGATATCAACTGCTAAACTGGACCACATGGAATGCCTATAAAGGCAAGCTTTCTCTGCATGCTCCACACACGACTCAGACCTTACATGATGGAAAGAACAATTAGTAACTCACATGTCTTGACTAAAATAACTTTACACTTTTTTCTTGAACATAAATATTATAACTTCACAAACTGTACAAATAAGAAACACTGAACCAAGAGTCCTCACAAATGATCGCAAAAGAGGAGCAAACTGATAAGATTGGAAGTTAGCTAAAGACATCCAGTTGAGACAGTCAATTACAGGAACACATAATCAAACACAGAACAACTTTATGGGCTTGCTCAAGACAATTTCTGGAGACTCCTCATTTCCAAAGGAGCCAAGCATAGCAAATGATCCACATCTGCACAAAACCCATACTATTCCTAAGCACCAAAACCCATCTTTCAGGCAACGAACCAAACCCACTAAATAAGATGGACAAACCCAAGGTTCTCCGAACATGCTAACAACTACACTACACAAGGGAAAAATAAATTACCAAAGACATGATTCCACTAATGCCAGGCTAATTTTGGAATAGAAAAGCAAAAATTAATGCATCATTTACTAACTCATGTAACTCAAAACCAATGTGACAGACACCAAGGTGAAAAGTAATACAACTTCTGATTTTCTGGCACCTTAATATGTCTTCAGAATACACGCAGAAGAAATGGAAAATCAGAACCTTAACCATTGTTGTTCATAACAAGCAATATCAAATTCTTAAAATATTTGCATGTGGTAGAATAATTTGGAAGTGCTTAAAATGCAGAGCAGAAATTAATGAAGCTCTGATTTTTGTGATTATGATTGTAAACTATACACGCAAAAACTTCCAAAAGATACAATGTTTTTAGTAAAACACCAGCTGGGGCATCGAAAACATAAGAATCACTAAATCTTGTAAATTTCTCTTTACCTATGCTCATTGTCGTCCAGGAAGTGTGGCCAATGCAAGATTTGGGAAGACCGAATTTGAATATTGATCCATGTATTGCGAAATGCATTCTCTAATGCAGGGTATATCCACTTTTGTGATCCAGGGCTTGGAAGGTTATGCAAAAACTGAACCAATACATAAAGCAAAGTGGAGAAAGAAGCCACTACAATTGACAGCGCCAACCATATCAGGCTAAAACATCTGAAAATCAGCACTGATGCAATTGAGCCTTGAGAACGTGATCTCCCAGCAGCATCATGTCTCTCAAAAACTAATGTAGCAAGCATGGTGCTGTTGATTGCAAAAATAACGGTATCCTGCGTTTGAGAAATTAGGGAGGAAATCAAAAATTGTATGGAAAAAGTTGTCATTATTAAAATATTAAATATTCAGAACCTATTTACCAAGTCATTAATAGGCTGCTGCTGGTGAAGTTTATCAAACCACTTCGGTTTCTTTTGGGGAGTTTGCGCATGATTCAGACAACTTTGAAAACTTAACGAGAAATGGTGCAACCCATATGCAGGAGTTTCATAGACAATGACCTACATCGGTTAAATAATACCAGAAAAAGAAAAGACAATTAATGACAGTTATGACAATGATGATAATAAACTAAAACACAATATAACAAAGAATAAAATAGGAAAGCAATCATGACTTACATACGTGAACATCATTTTGTGAAACTATCTGCCCTTCCAAATGAATATGATGCAGTTGAGGAATCCAGTGACTTCTATTGCCACAATGAAAATTAGAATCACATACAAGCTGGATCCAGTTACATCCCCTAACTGTATCCTGCCCAATTTGTTCCAAAAACCCATCATCCTTAAGGCATCCATGGCTTCGTTTTCCACAGCATTTAGTAAATCCACCCAGGCAATTACTTGAACACTCAAAAAATTCTTTACAGGAATTCCTTATACTGTCATTTTTTGTTCCAGCCTTCACAACCTCAACACTGTCACGACCAGCATAACACTCACCCAGAAGACAGAACTCTGAATTTTCCCGAAGAGATACATGCAAGGCCTCATTTATTCTGCGGAGAATCTCCTAACAATAGCATACATAGAGAACAATGTCAGACACAATAACCATACGAAGACAGCTTGGCAATTGCAATATCATGAAATATAGTGTCCAATAACAGTAAAAGAAGAATGGCTTCAGGTAGTTTAGAATAAAATACCCTCAGGAAATAACAAATGTTGCTTAAAAATTAAATCAGTACAGGGAAGACGCTGATGATGCTTAATCATTTTTTTCATAGGAATCATAGCCATGACAAAGTTTATGCCCAGTCCTTCCGCTCCAGGCATTGCATTTTGTTTGACAATTAGTTCATTACTGAGAGCCAAATTGTAATAAAAAAAAAACTAGAAAACAGACGCTGAGAGAGAGTCTCTATACCCGAAGACATGAAGCTGAAGCTTGATTGCGCGAAAAAGCAACGACAATGTCAACAGAAGCTGCAGAGCAGGAGACAAACCACCCAAATAACAAGTTGGAGGAGGCTGGTTTGGCCAACGAGAGGGTCTTCGGCCACCAGATCCTACATTTCTTTCTCATTACCATTTTGACACATTGGGGTTTAGCTAACATTCATGGTCACCGGAGACGGAGGTCATTCTACGTCGGCGTTCCCGGTCGGCCATACTGAGACAGCAAATGGAACTCATATGGCGGCAATTGATCCAGAAGGACCTAGAGACAATGAAATTCTGATACAAATCCTGTATTGCCTCGATCGAGGAAGCAACAACAAGCGCTAGTGATTTTGGAAGCAGCCAAAGAGAAGAGGGTTTCGAGATGTCTTAGATCAAATCAGTAGGCGAAAAAGCTACGGGACTGGAAAGACTGAAGAGGGCAAGCGGAAGCAGGAGCAGAGCAGAAACGGCCCCCGTCAATCATCTTTAGCAAGCAGCAGGGAAAACGAACCATGGCTACGACGGGCCGTACGATGTTTCTTCTAATTACCATTAAGGATCACTCCTCAAAATATTTGCCCTAAATTGTATGCAAAAGAATGTCCATTTTCTTGCAAATAGAAAAAGGTAATTTTTTATTTTCATTTTTAGCTTAAATCTATTTTATATAGGCGGGATACAATTCAGGGTATAAAAGACAATCTACATAACAGAGTTAATGATGTGACGATACGTGGCAAAACTTCAAATCTAATACTCCCTCTATCCCGCATTTTCTGCTCCATTTCAATTTCGCATGAATATCAAGGACAGCTACTGTTTTTCATTCCTTTTCAATATTGCCCTTCAATCTCCCTTACACTCCGATTGCATCTCCATTTCCCGGTTACCATCTTGACCTCTGATCTCCCCTGCCCTCCGATTGCCTCTCCACTTCCCGGTCGCCCATCTCGACCTCCGAGCTCCCTCGCCCTCCGATCACCTATCCACTTCCCGAATGCCCGTCTCAACCTCTGATCGCATCTCCACTTCCTGGTTGTCTATCTTGACCTCCGATCTCCCCTGCCCTCCGATCGTCTCTCCACTTCTCGGTTGTCCATCTCAACCTCTGATCGCCTCTCCACTTCCTGGTTGCCCGTCTCGACCTCCGATCTCCCCTGCCCTCCGATTCCCCCTTCTCTCTGCTCACCTCCCTCTAATTCCTCTTGGTCACTTGCTCACCTCCCTCCAGTTCCTTTGCCTCCAATTCCCCTGCTCCCTGCTCGCCTCGACCACCCTTCACCCAAATCAATCTTTCTCCTTGCTCGCCTCGACCTCCTTGGACAAGGCCATTGACCTTGATTTCCTACTCGCTTTCCTACTTGACCTCCCTCTGTCCAGTGACCCACGGCCCGAAATCATCATCATCGGAGCAAATTGTCGGAGCTGAGCTTTATTTTTGCTACAGATGTAGAGAAAGAGAAAAGACACAAGAAAGAGAAACTTGACTTTTGGGAGAGTTAAATAAAGGTATTATTGTATTCCAAATGTAAAAAACTTACTAAATAAAGAAATGATGAAGAGAACTTAAGACGTCCCAAAATAAAAAATAATATAGAGAACCTGGAACGGAGGGAGTATTATATATGAAAGCCGGTAACCTAACAAAAATGTCATTTTATAATGTTTAAAAATTCAAAAAAAATTCACAAGATGCCACGTGTATCTTGAAATGAAGTAGAAAAACGTCATGTGATGATTAAAAAATCGGACGTGGTACAGCCATATTGGCTAGCTGTTTGACTTTAAGAAATTTGATATATTATTACAACTACACACCCTTAGGAATATGGCATGTGGCTTCTTTAATTTATTTTTAACATACACGGCCAAGAGTTGCAAAAAAATGTTTTTAAAACCCTTTCACCCACTTTAAAAAAAAAATAACCATTTAACATTTTCTTAAATATAACCGTTTGAAAAATTATCACAAAATCTCCCAATTTTTTTAAAACTATGCATTTTTTCTTGATCGCTTAATTCTACCTCCACCTGTTTAACCCATGCAGTGCAATTACATATTCTCTCCCTACCTCTACTACCGTCTTTGTAGCCCCCACTATCGTCCAATGTTATTTGGTTATAGTTACAATGATTTAGTATAAAAGGCCACCTAAATACATGTTCCACTTTACATTTTCTGCAGAAGCTCATTTTATCCTCTTCAAATTCTATTTGAAGCAATTGCACTTGCTGGCCTTTATCTCTAGCAAAAACAAGGTCCTTCACAATAGCAGTTGTTTTTTCCACCTTCCTCCATTCAACCTCTGTAGAACATTAGAAGTCAACACTATTTGATTCAGTAATAAATAAACAATTTTTGTGAAAATTACTATTCTACTTTCATTTCCATACTTCTATTTAAACTGATTTCATTGACAACAATTATTCTCTGTAGACTGATTATCACCATCAGGACACTAACCATCAATTTCTCAAAAGATAAGAAAGTAATGCTATGCAGTTCTATAATTCAAAATTTTATTCATGTTAAATCATAACATTCAACTTATCATATTTCATGTTACTTAACACCCAGGATCGAAGTAGTCTCAAGAAGCAATAATAGAAGCAATAGTTCAATCTATTTGTCATATGGAAGAAGGTTAATTCCAGAAATTTTTTTCTTATTATTTGTTTTACTATCAATTTAGAAAACACACTCACTAAATTATTCTTCATTATGAATCAGCAGTCATCATCAACAGGAACAGCCACCAAAAATAGACATAGACTACAACAAAGAAACATGTTCACATATTACTTATATTCATGGCATGCACAATGTTTGTGTTATATGTTGATATTTGTTTCTTGCTATTTGTGTTATGATATTTAGAATCCTAAGAGTTGCTTAAAGTATAGTATTTAGTTTAAAATCCTAACAGTTTAAAATCATAACAATTCTTTTTGGGAAAGTGCAATATAGTCATATACTCCTTCAAAATTTTATTCCAAAATAAGTAATATGTTTTCCATTTTAAAATGATGCAATCAGTTAAATATGTTTTAAAATTTTCATTCTTAATAAAATTTTTTTGACATTCCTACTTTATTTTTCAATTTAATATAGGTCATATAGGTTGTATCCATCCCCTTTGTTGAAAGCCTTGACCATAAGTATGACAAGCTAAAAAAAACCAAGCCTGCTTATTCAAATGGTTTTGAAGGTGGCAAGTTTAGGGTACCTGTGGAAATTAAGCTTGGGTCAACTGAAGGGCTAGAAATTTTGTGAAGGTCCAAGACCTTTGTAGGACACTGGCATATGCTAAAGTGACAACAGCAAAGGCCGCTATCCATAGAATTAGATTTTACCATTGGTTTTTCATATATGATATAAATTTTGATGTGAATGTCAAAATGAGAGAGTTGTTGACAGAGAAAGAGTAGGAGAACAACGTCTTGAAATATTAAATGGAGTTAGTTCAAACTAACTGTGCTACCTTAAACAATGTATACCTGGAGCAATTTATTCAGTTGTAGGCCTAGATTGCAGACCTTAAGGCATAGCTGGTTACACTTCAGCCGAGAAATGTAGAGAATGTGGAAAGTGACCCTTCGGAGGCTAGCTCCTCAAATAACAGCCTTTATGAGTAAAGGTCTTCAAACATTTCTATTATATATTCTGAACAACTACTTTAAATTCTATTTGTTAGGCTTTTTAATTGAGTAAAATTCATTTGCGATCCATTAGCTTTCATGTTTGTCCTAGAGTGGTTCTTCATCACAAAAACTATCTCTTAAAGTCCCTTGTCTCGTAACACACGTCCTACCCGAGTGGCCAAGCCCCTTCTGTCAATTTCTCTATTATATTAGATGGAACTTGATGATGTGGCGCTTCCTAGGTGGATGTGGCATTCCATGGTGTTACATGGCATCCTATAAATGACTATACTGAATGAACAAGAAACTTTAGCCTAAAACTGACACAAACACATAATCTTATGGGCTTAAAATGTAGATTAACACACTCCCCAAAGTCACATTGACAAAAATGCAACAAGGTCACCCTCACGACCCGCCAATGAATCCAACCCTAATTTCACCACTTCTACCTCCTTTTTCATTCTTGTTCGCCTTATGCTAGTCAATGCCTCATGGCTCTGCCTCTGTCCTAGCTATAGGGAGGTACCTCATTAGGAAAAAAAGGGGTCGAATTTTGGTTTGCCTTCAAAAATCAACATTGGAAATTGATTGTCCTATTTTGTTTAAAAAGGTTTCAATTCCTTAGAGAAATCTCCTCAACTCATCAATTTTCACTGACAGGTTGGAGGTGGCGTCAGAGAGGCAAGGCTAGGTATCAAAAGGTAGAGAAGGAGCAATGGGTTGGAGGGAATGAGGGGCGAGGAAAGGAAGGAGAGGTGGCATGGTTATTGGAAAGTGAAGGATGAGCAACGGGCTGGAGGGAAGGTTGGTGGGAAAGTTGGCGATAGAAATGGGGAGGTGTCTAACAGCATGGATAGTGGAAGTAGTCGAGGATTTGGGGATAAAGAATATTATGGGTTAATTAACATCTTAATTTCTTCAGGTTGTGTGTTTTTATCAATTTTAACCTCATATTTATTGTTCTTTCGTGCTAGTTGCTTATTGTTATGGCATAGGATGCCATGTGGCAGAGTTAATGCCACATAGGCATTTTCCATCTAAGAGAACGACTCCACTGATAGAACGGATCAAAATAAGACATATTAAGGGAAGTAGAGGACTTTAAGCCTTAAGGGACACTTTTGAAGGTAAGAGACCACTTTAGAATGACTCTTAAAGTAAGGGAACAATATTTGAATTTTACTCTTTTTTAATTGTATTAGGACATGATTATGTTAGTCACTATGTTTCTTTTAATCTATCAATATTATTTTCCTTCATATCTTTTATACTTAGGACCAATTTGTTTTAACTTAAGTCAATTAGCTTATTTTTACTTTTACATCTTTTTTGCCTGAAACCAAATTTATTTCAAAGCCAATATTATATAAATGCAATAATCTATTTGAAGATTATTTGAAAGTAGATTTTCATAATGTTGTTAAATTTTTATGAATTTTTCTTTTTTAATGCCTAAAACTAGAAAAATTCATAAAAATTTAGTAAGATTACAAAAATTATATTTTCAATATATTATTACATCTATATAATGTTGGTTTTAATTAAAATTAGTTTCGAGTAAAAAATTATATAAAAATAAAAAAAAGCCATTTAAAATTCAATTGACTTAAGTTAAAATGAACCGGGTGTTAGCCTTTCTCTTCATATGTTCTATGAACCTATGAATATTTTTTTATCATATGTTCTATACTTAGGCTTTTTAAAAAACTTTTGAAACCCACATTGTCTTTCCCTAAGGTTGGTAGAGTTTTTTACCTAATTAGTTGACTAAGTAAATGGGGGCAAATATGTTCAGCACAGTAAAATAAAGTTCATGAAAATCATGTAATTAGTGTTATTTCTTTATGATTGAATGCATCAAGTATCCAAACTGCTTAATTTAAGGGAAAAAATATAAGATTGGTTACTTTCCAATTTTGAGTATCGAGCAGAGTGACCTTTTCTTTTTCTTGGCTCCTATTCCATCTAACCTGTGTGTATGCCTTATTGTACATATGCAATGCATAGAAAAATGGTTATCGATCAGAATGACATGTTCTAGAACATGAGAATCTATGAAAAAAAAGGAAAAAAGTTAGTGAAAATACCTTTTTCAAACAAGCCCCACCATATAAGGTGGCACATGTAGCTCAAGTGCCCTTTTACCAACAGGGCAACAGGCCTAAGTGCATCATCTCTCCCCACACCAATTTCATCTTCCTTGGCTCACCTAATATTACAATCCAGAACCATGTACCCATTAGGAAAATAGAAATTAGATCTACTGTGCCACTATCATGGTTTCTAAAACCTGAACCAATGCACTAAAAGTTAAGTTTAACATTAGACTGATGACTGTCTGGTTTTTAAAATGTTTAACAGAAAATCAAAATGATGTCACTATCTTTATGAACAATTGGCGAATGATCCAAAGTCCCTTAAATCCCCCAAGGAAAGAACAGTTATCACCCTTCCACCGTACCCACTAAAACAACTAGGAACTATTCCTTTTGTTAAGAAAAAAAATTCTGCTAAGTTTTATGACGGATCTACAAAAACCTGCTTCGAACTTGACCTATGTGCTTTGAAAAAAAACATAGATGATGCAAAGATGAAGAAGAAAAGGTTGGTTCTTAAAAAATCTGGAAAAAAATTTAACCCTACAATGATGCCATTCCTCGAAACTTCATAGTTACAGTAATGATTGGCCAGAAAATTCATAGCTCTGGTGGAGATGTCATTAGAAAATTCATCTGGAATCCAACGCTGCCACCAAAACCCTAAAACCATTTAAGCTTTACTAGAAAGAAATGAGAATATCTAAGAAGGTAAAGAGATATGGTAGTAAAATGAAGATTTTCCAAAAAAAGAAAAACACATTTTTTATTTCTTTTTTGAGAATGAAATTACAAACATTTGTCCCTGATTTATCACCCACATTTCAGTTAACACCCTGAACTCTAAATTGCCTCTCATTCTCACCCCAAGCATTTAAACAATACAGTTTAATCATTCCAAACCTATTTACTATTATTTAAGGCTTCTATTGTGGATTGGGTTTCACTACACTTGGTGTTAATTTATCTGGGTCAAAAGTATATTCTAAGCCTAACTTCAATACATAGCCCAATTTCTTTACTGGCCTAATGCTATTCTTTTGGTCCATTTTCTTTTTATTTATAAATTTTACTGGGTTGTTATCATAGCCCATACATTTTACCACTCACCACTTTTATTATTATTATTTTTTTTTGTAAATTAAGGTCTATGATTGATCACCCACTTTTATTTTTTTTTTTACCTTCCAAGAATCTTGTTTGCATTCCATTTATTTTTAAATATGTTAATTCGTATTAATTACCACATTTGATAATTAATAATTCTCCCGCGTTTGTTTAATGAAATTTAAAATTAATAAGAAAAGGTTTTCATATTAAAGTATACATGTTGTAAACAAACTTTATAAGTAGGAAAACAGGAAAATAGAACATAAGGAAATGATCTTTTATTTAATTTTAAAATTTCTATACATTTCATATGAATTGGATTTTCTTGACAAATATTATATTCTTATATTTAATAATTAATTCAATACACTACCTGCAGCCATATTATTCACTCTTTAAAAAATTACCTTCAAAATTTTTTATTATGTCAACTGACCATGTAGTCTATTTCTCATTTTGAAGATTTAATTGTTTATCATGTTATGACTACCTATTAAGGTTATTGCTCTCATTCTATCTAAAGTCATTCTCGACTGCCCGAAAGTATTCAACAATCTTACATTTATCAATACCACTTTTGCATTGGCTTTCACTGTTTCATCTGTTTTCACTTCTTTCGACGTTTCATCTATCTTGTAGCATTGGTATCCTAAACGAGCCACCCATATGTTCAAAGAGTTGAAGGATTCTGGCCATCCTATTGTCATGTTCGTGCATGGCCTTCTTTATTATTTTAAGTATGAAGCATTTGACGAGGGTCTATCATTAATATATACAGCTTCTATCCATGAGATCCCATTATAAAGTACATCTCTGTTATTCTTGGAAGTGTTCGTCACCCATTCTATATGAATCAAAACATTGAGTACATCAATAAAGTTAAAGAATAAGAAGGCACAAGTTGGGGCAAGCGTATTCTTGATCTTCAACATGAAGCTAATTTTGTGATTATGACTGTTGTTGAGAGATTGCCTACTCAAACGTGTAATATCTTCATCAAACCTGTTCATCCACACTTTGGTCACGGTCATTATGGAGTATGCCTACATTACATCGTTCTTGCTCCTCATGTAAATAAATGGATCAAGGCTTGCTATGGATTGATGATCCAAGGTTGTGTGAAGAATGCATTGTTGCTGATGAGTATAGGTCTCTACTTATAATGTTTCGTAGGTATGACTAGACTTTCACATATAGTTTATAGGATTTTGGGTTTAGGGTTTAGGTCATTAGGGTTTTCTATTTTGTGATCTCATGTGAATATTTTCCTATTTAGTGAATTTTGTTGATCAAGACTTTGGTTGAATTTTAAGCATAGTTAGATATCATTTATATTAAATGTTGCTTCCAAAAGTTATGATATTATTAAAATGGATGGATAAAACATAGTCAAAGGCATAATGAAATAAATTAACTCATGCTATTTTGTGCTACATAAGCTGCTGCAAAATAATGAAGTACCAAAACCTATGAACTTATTTAATTAAGTTATTTTGTACTTTTATTAACTTAATATATTATTTTGCTTCCTTTCTTAATGTTATGAGTATCCATTGTTATTTGCCTTTTGAATTGTTTTTATTATATTTATCTTTCTTGATATTTAGTTCATTTAATGCGTTTGGTTTGAGTTTGTTACTACTATCTCTGTAGTTTCTAAAATCACAATGAGATAGAATTATGTTTGACATTTATACTGATATTATTTTATAAATGTATGTAAGGAAATGGATTTTTGAACTCGAAAAGTGCACCGTATTGAGTTGTGATATGTTCATTGATAAGCTCGCCATTGTCTTCCAATTACACAATTGTAATTCTAACTCATTGGCTACTAAAGAACACTATTGTACTTTTTGGTTAGGTACTATCAAAGTTGATTTGTTATCTTGAACTTGACTTTGTTTTGCTATTTCATCTTACTTAGAGTTTAATATTTCATCATCTTGTCCTCTTCTTACTAATATATCAAACCGACTCTCATCTACTGACGAGTTTATGAATTGTTGCTCACCTACTAACCAAGATGTTAGTCATACCCCTTTTTTAATATCCAATTCCTCACCATCAGTGCCTATTCCAAGAACTTTTGAAGTAGTTAAGAATTCATCTATTGCTACTAGATGTTCAAAGAGTCAAAGAAGATTACCTACCCGCTTTGAACCTATACCTACTACAACATTCACTGATTTCCCAACCGATTTCAAGGTATAAATATACGCTATATCAAATATTTCCATTATACTTCATTCATTTTCTTTCTATATAAATACGTATTTTCTCTTCTAAACATTTCTCTAATTTCAATTCCCCAGCTGTTAAAGAAGTGAAGGAACCTTTTATTGATGCCTGACGAATACAGTCAAGTGATCATCAACATATGCCCACTTCTCTCATCACCTTACTATGTTTCTATATATCATCTTATACTCATGCTAATGTTATTATATGACCTAAGGAAATGTTCACATTATAAAGATCCTGGTCCTTTAAACTGTATTTGTTCCCATTGTGGGGCGATTATGTAGTATGATGAAAGAGGCAATAAGTCCTACCACAGTAGTAACCCTAAATTTTCTCTATGCTGTCGAAAAGGTATGGTGTTCATTCCTCATTTTCCACCACCACCTAAATTCATTTGACATTTATTTGACTATACCTGACATGGCCCTTCATGGGCCTGCCCAAAAATCCTATAAGGATATGTCCTGCACTAGTCACAATTGGTTAATTGATTAAATATATACTGGTTAAAACCTTCATGCTTCTAGTTAACTAATCTACTATGCAATCATGCATGAATAAATACTTTGGATTGAATGATTAAACAAGTAATAAAACATTAAACATTGCCATGGCATTTCATTATAAACTAAGCATCAAAATTGTCAAAGCATATAAAATAGATGTGAATTTAACTATACATAATCAAATGCATATGAACATCCAAGGATAAGAAGACTATGCTCACACCCAATAGCGATTTTAGAGTTACACTAAATCAACCATGTTCATCAAAGGTAAACTAATGTACAAAACTATACACTGAAGTGAAACTACTAAGATCCATAACTAAGTTCCCACATTAGAAATAAACTCCTAGTGGTAAGCTCTAAAAGCCTTCCATTGCGCTTTACTAGCCTCTGTTGGTCAAATGAATAACTATAGTTAACACCATAACATAACCAATAAGTAAACCACAAACTAGAATCATATATACCTACTCATGAGCCTAGCTTAGCAACCCTTAATGGTTGCCAACTTTGCAAACTCAAATTTGCACAACAAATACCAAAGAAATGATAATCAACAATTCTAAATAAGGGATCTTTCAACTTGTAAGAAAAAACCCTGAGGATGCGCTTATACATACGATATGCAATTTACTGCAAGCTCAAAACAGTGCAAGGCTAAACCTATGCGCGTAGCATTTCAATTCTTTGGGACTTGTCCTCTACCTAGTCCTCACATAGGCAATTACCCTATGCTTAATGAGTTTTGGCCACTAACTCACTCCTGGCAAATCTCAGCTTACTGACGTAGTGAGCTTATCTCACCATTTATCATTCCCTTGATTGTTGAACAGGTAACATGGTGGATGTTCTTTACTTGTGTTCCAAGGAACTCACTAGGTGTACTAAGCTTCTCACATAGTGCCTCAAGCCATTTGCTTGCCTAAGCCACTATGGTATGAAGCCTCCACCTATATTAAGGGTACTAGGCTCCCATTTAGTGCCTTGAGGTATCAAGCTCACCTAGGTGACTAAGGCACCAAGCCTCACTTAATTTCCTGCCAAGGATGCTCTAGGCCTTCATTTATACCTCGAATTATAACTTTCCTAGGCCATAATGCACTAAACCTTTATCCAAGGTACCTAGGGTGCACTAGGTCTTTTCTTATGACTCATATTACGCATGCTTAAGTCATAAACACACTAGACCTCACCAGAGGTGCTATTTATCCACCATTACTTGGTTGCCCTACTAAACTGATGTTTAACTAGTCATAGAGGCATTTAGTGAGCTTAACTAGGGTTGAGGTACCCCAAGTCCTCAAGGACTCCCCTGTGCATGAACTAGGCTCCTAAGCTCAATGCAAACACACCACCTCTTTGGTGTATATGCACTTTGGTAGCCCACCCTTTTTGGAATTGGTGTGTATGCACCATGCACACTATGTGTACGCACTACAGGTGCTAGTTTGTGATGTGAATGCACAGCCCTCATGGTGTGTTTGCATCTTCTGTTAAGCAAGAGATACATTGTTCCTTGTGTTGCCTATGCATAATGGGTGCCTTTCTTAAGCTATTTTAAGCACTAACTCACCAAAATTGAGCTCCATAACCAACATACAAATATCATACATCAATTTAGCAAAAATTATACACTATATAAGATTGAAAAAATGATTAATAGTGTGGGAAAAAGTTTTTGAGAATTTCTTACAATCTTATTCCCATAACTTGATGGCAGGATGTTGTTGCAAAACTCACTACTTATAGAGGAATTAAACTACAATAGGCCTACTTTAGCTATAGAGCATGCTAAATTGGTTCACCATCTAAATGATGGCCAGCTTCATGTCTACTCACCACTGGTTGGTGTTGAACAATCTCATAAAGGTGATTTTTTCTCCATGAACGGTAGTGGAGGCACTGGTAAAACTTTTCCATGGTGCACTATCATTTTTAGACTATGATCCTCTAGTCAAATTGTCCTTGATACCTAGAGGAATAACTACTCATTCTTGGTTTAAGATCTCTATTCCTATAAATAATACTTTTGTGTGAAATATTAAGAGGTCAACCCCAATAGCTAAGCTTTTTTGCAACACCAGTTTTGTTATATAGGATGAAGTTTTTATGACACATTGATATACTTTAGAGGTTGTTGATTGCATCTTCCTTGATTTTCTTTTTGTGGTTAACCCTAGTGTTATGATGAAAATATTTGGTGGTATACCTGTTGTCATTGGCGGTGATTTCAGACAGATATTTCTGGTTATTCGACATGGTAGCTGAGCCTATATGGTTGAAGCATCAGTATTGTTATCTCCGCTTTGGCCCTAATGTTTAGTGTGCTACCTGATGCGAAACATACGGCTACATAACTCAACATCACCTGATGTAGCTGCATTTAATCAATAGATTATGCAAGTTAGAATTGGTTTTGTACCATCACAAATAGTATCTGATGATGAAGTGAAACCTACATGGATTGAGATTCTGAATCAGTACTTAGTCCCACATTCAATAGATCTCATTGCTGATGTCATCACCACAAGTTAACCAGATTTGGTTTTAAGGTACGAAGATTCCAACTACTTGAAGGAACAAGCTATTTTTCATGCATTAATGAGATTGTCAACAAGGTCAATGATACTATCATTGGTATGCTTCCTAGCAATGTGGGAACATTTCTTAGTGCCAATAAAGTTTTACTTGTCTTAGATAACTTTGATGCACATACATCGTTGTATCCAATGAAGTATCTTAATACCTTCAAGTTCTCTAGTTTTCCTAACCATAAATATCAATTGAAGGTTGCCGTTCCTATTATGTTGATGAGGAATTTGAACCAATCTCTAAGTCTATGCAATGGCACACGCATGGTTATAATGAGGTTGGCGTCTAGGGTCATTAGGGTAGAAATTATCACAAGTTTGAACTATGAATGTCGTTGTTTTATTCTATCGTATTCTATTAAAGGCAATTCTCTTTTAATAGTGACTTGTCCTTCGTATTGTATTAAAGGCAATTCCCGTTAGAGATCTATTTTACCATGACTATAAGCAAAAATTATGGACATTTTTAACCATGTCAGATTATGTATATCATAACCTGTTTTTAGCCATAGCCAACTATTTTTAGCTATCTTTCGGGTCACCAATCCTACCAATTTCTGTGTCCTTATTAATATAGATGAGCTTAATAAGACATTAACAAGGAAGATAGTGTATCACAAAGTATTTTAGTGACTTTACTGATCTTAATCATTTGCTCAACCGTTATTATTTGCATAATGTTATTACTATTAAAGGAGAAAAAAACCAAAATACTAAGAACATTTACCTGGTGAAAAAGATTTTTTTGGTATGTGCCAACTTTTTTTAACATAGGCTGGCTTACTTTCTTCTAAAGAGTATTAATATACAAATATTTTTCTAATATTTATTTGAACAATTTTTTATCCAGAATCAAAGCAAAAAATACAAGGAATTGTAAAGTTTTTTAGTGGAAAAAGGTGTTAGAATTTGAATAGAGGTTAGTAACTTGGTTTTGCTATTTCATGCTAGTTATTTTCAATTGAAGCATTAGCTGTCTTTTATGACACATCGTTCATATTTATGTATTCAATCTGAGGAAAACAATGAAACATGAGCTTCTAAATATGATTGGGATTGAGGTTTCTTGTAATAGAATGTTAGTAGTGATCTCTTATCTTGATATTGTAATATCTTATTTGTGGATGGTGATTTCATGTCAAGGAATAGCATTTTTTTTCATAACATTTTCTTAGTTTGGAATAATAATCTCTAGATATGATTTAATTTTTTATATGTATATGTATTATTTCTGTTTCAATGACTGGTTGTGTTTTCTAGAAATGGAAGACAATAATAATGTGGGAGTGGCACATAAGGAAATCATATTGCTTGAGCAAATTTTTGAATTTGTTGACCACATAGAGATGAAGGGTGAAAATGAAACGATTGATGTGAATATGAGATGATGTTGAATTGGATTTTATGAGCATATATATCTAATATTTTCTTTTATTTTCCCTTTTACTTTACCATAATATGCATAAACTGAGTAGGAAAAAATTATGATAAAGTCCAATAGAGGAACATAAAAAAATAAAGTTGAGGTTAAAAAATGAAGTGTTTTATATGAAAATGGTAATTTGGATGTTTATTGTAACTTCTTTTATGTTTTTTTATGGTATAGTTGATAATATTTATTGTGTAGTTGAATTTATGTAGGCCAAACGAGATATTGAGTAGCAGTGGAAAAATATGTTGAAAGAAGAACAGATGAAGTATTTAGATGAAAGTAGTAGTCTAAAAAAAAGCTGAAAGTCAGGGTGGATGAGTATAAAGTGTAAGCCATGAATATTTTTTATGATAGTTAAGGGTTTTGGGAAAGAAAAGATTGATGTTGCCAAAGAAACAAGATTTAGAAGTTTGCTTGATATGAATGTAGAAAATGTAAGGGCTAATCTAGTATTTTGATAATGGATTAGTTCGACATAAGTAGGTGCTATATGGAAATCAATGGTAATTTTTACTAGATTTTGTCTATTGATTTTAAGAAGTTGATGGGGATACATGATGGAAAGGGCAATATTAATATCAAGAGTTTGATGGACTTACTTGAAGAATTAGTTAGTTAAAGATAGTGGGGTCAAGTTTGTGATTAATCATCAAATTGTTGAGATGAATATTAAAGAGGGTACACCATGTGACAATCTTAAGAGGTCATTTGTGTTGTTTGCTTTGATGAATATGATTTGTTATCCTAGTCCCCAATATTTAAGAAAGACTTTAGAGGTTGTTATTAGTTTACAAAATTTTGCTAAAAAGAAGTGGGCCACATTTTGCTTTATCTATGTTCGTTGATACAATAAAGAAGTATAAAGATGTGCTAAAACAAGTAGGAGAATGTTTGTTGTTTTTGTAGGTAATTGAGTAAGTAATGTCACATTTTATTGGAAGTGTTCTTTTATAGGTTATATTTCTTTAGACAATTTTTGGTTTATTTGTGTAGTTGTTTTTACCTAATTAAAAGTGGATGCAGACCAATCTACAAGTTAGCTATTCAACCTTTGGCGTGCTTCATAGAGAAAAAAATAGATGGATGTTGGAAAGGAATGACATTAAAAAAATGGGAAGGTGAGTGATTTGTAATGTTTGTGGATAACTAGTAGTATTACATGGTAATGTGAAGTTATATTAGACTAATGTTTGAGTAATTGGTAGATGTAATAGGATATTGGTGAAGATAATGTTGATGGCAAGGAGGGTGATGAAAATGCAGTATGAAAACAGAGTGAAACAGCAGATGTGCATGGCAAAAAAGATAACAGAGATGAGCCGCATGTAGCACTAATATCCATTAAGCAATAAGAGAAGCTCATACAAGAGATAAGTGAACAAAATGTTGATGTCAGAGTAATAATAAAGAATGTGGTGGCATCAAATAACATACAAAATGAGATGTGGAACAATATCACTCAATTATTCACAGAGGTGCTTTCAAAAATTGACTTGTTAATGGATGAAGCTTAAGATCAAAATATGTGGCCATATTAAGAGCCATCAAGTGCTAATGTTTAAAAGATGGGTCAACATTGTGTTGAAAGAGCGCATAAATTTGAAGAAAGTGTGGACTTGGAATTAACGAAAGTTCAAAATTAAAAAGTCTTAGTGAAAGAGAATATGGAGATTGCCACAATTGATAATGTTGCAATGAGTAAGTAAGGCAAAAATCCCATCGAACACATCTCTCTCCATTCTTTTTCAAGTAATGTTGGTATCCAAACTCTTTCACCAAATACAGAGGCCCAAGTTGGTGCATCAACCCCGATGCATATGTATGTGGATGTGGATGTAACATGGGTAGAAGATACAAAGGTTTCATCGTAAACAGGAAAAGTAAAGAACTCTAATAATACATATAATACATCAAACGAAGTGCGAGATAATGGTTTCATAAGGTGAGTTAAGATAATGAAAGCAATATTTTTGCAATTTTTAACATTTGAGTATAATGATGTTATACAAGGGAGGAAGAGGAAGTTAGATAATGTTTCTTGTATTCTTAGGCAAGCATGGGAATGAAAGCCTAGCAACTCTTCATTTTGTGATAAGGAGAAAGAGGAAACATTATTTAAAGCTTCCCATTCACTTAGAGCAATCTGTGAGCATGCGAGAATTAAAGTTGATATAGTACATTATGGACAAGTTGTTGCCTGCTAAGTTTGCTTTTTTAATTTTTTTTGTTTGATTTAGAATGGAAATATGTTAAGAATTTTCTTTGTGGCATATGTTCAAATACTAAATAATATGACTATATATTTTGTAGTGAGCTGATTGCGAATTTGGAATTTGGAAGCCAACGTGATGTAGCCTTTAGAATTTGCTTTCAAACAAAAAGTTTCTTAATTTAGTGATAGATTTTTTTGCTAAGATGTTGGCTGATATGGACCAAAAAAGTTCATCCAAATTCATTTTTAGTTGGTTTTTTGCATGTTCTTTTCTAGTATGTTTTGAAATGTTTGATGAAGTTACCATGTCTTGTTTTATTGTTTGAGGTGTCTGATGTGCCTTTTATGAATGTTATTAAATTAAAAAATGACATTTTCCAAAAAGTGGGATTACAATGACTATTCAATGATGCATTTCCATGATCGCTTTACTATGAGTTCATTTGAGAATTGCATGAAGATATGACATGAACTTAAGACATCACATCTTCTTAGTGTAGAACAACGATCTATTTGTTTGATATGGCTTTTTTTTTCATATGCACTTTTTTTTGTTGGTTTTAGTGACAATATATATCTTTGTCTTCTCAGTTTATTACCCTTATATAGATTTATCTCTTCGTGTTAGATCATAATTTAGAACACTTCTATCTTATGATTGCAAATGTGTTATTACATCAATGGGAGGTGTGTGATTCGCTTGATCCAAATGGACCAATGGATAAGCACAAGAAAGATGCACAATATCAATGTTTAATGTATAATAATCTCACGCAGGAAAGCATGTTGGAAAAAAGCTTAAACTTCAAGGATATGGCTTTTAGTAGGTAAACTGTGCTTTAAACAATTATGTCGATGCAACTAAATAAGGATTATTGTGGTATATTTGTATGCAAGTTCATAGAAAAGCTTTTCAAAGTGACATTGTATGGTAAAGGTAGATCAAAGGACATTGGAGTCCAATGAGATGAGGGTAAAGTTGCTATTTCAGATAATGAATTATAAAGGCAATTTGAATCAGGAAGGCGTACATAAAAGAGCAAATGAAGTGTTTGAGTCTCTAAAGAAAAATGTGATACTGACATTATTGGGTGTTAGTTCAGCAGATGGTTGAGTTCAAAAGAAAAGAGGTCAACATAAAGGAAGGGAACGAAATAAAGGGAGGAGATATGTCGTGAAAAGAAAATAGTGGAAAAATTAAGAGGCCAAGTGAAGAGTGAGGCAAAAAAGTGAATTGATATAGAATAAATGACTTGTTTGATGTACCTGTTGGTTAGATTTGATATTCATAGTTTTCATTCGATATGTAATTGAAGTTAATTAAAGTGTGACTTTAGCATAGAATTGAATGGAAATGTGATGATCTATTGAAGGGATACTTGTGATTTAGAGCCAAAGAACACATTTCGTTTATGTTATATAACATTTTCCATATAAGTTATAGCAATGTAATGTTGTATAAATAATCAGATACAAAAATATTTTATATTAATTCAGAGGAGGCCAATTTCCTTTACTGTCAATAGCAGTTTTGATAAAAATAAAAGTGATGCCAAAACAAGGAATTTTTTTTTTTGTGTTAGATAAAAAGCAATCTCTCAAGACACAAGAACAATATATTAAGAAAAGAAAGCAATCTCTAAAAAAGTAATTTTTTCATATGACATACCAACTAACCGTATGTACATTTTGAGTTGGATAATTTCACATATTGAGAACATAAAGAAATAACTGGTGTGCAAGTTAAGGCTCCCGGTATATAAAACAAGGTTATTTGAATGAAAATAACCGGCCTGTAAAGAAATAGCAAATATGTAAGTTGAGGTATTTGGTATATAAAATAAGTTGTCTTTAAAGTTGCGGTTCTTTAAGAAGGGGAGTTCGTTGATTTTAGGTAAGTTGGTCAAGGTTTAAGAGTTAACCTGAACCTTAAAGACCAAAAGGGTAACATTCGTATCCCTAGGGATTTACAACCTAACATGAGAGTCAAGGAATGTAGGGAGGAACCATGGGATCACTAGTAGCCATGAGGCTTTGAGGACAACCCCAATGAGTTAAAAAGGGTACTAGAATGAAAATAACTGACATTTAAGGAAATAGCTGGAATATAATTTTTGGATGCCAGTATGTGAAAAATGGGATGTTGGGGTTTAAATTTTTTATATGTAGAGAAATAGCCAGTATTTAATTTCATTGGTAATATGTAGAGAAATAGCCAGTATTTAATTTCATTGGTACATGATTTTTAAAATGGGGACAATGGAATGGAAACATGCACATACTAAGAGACCATATTTACATTTCAATAAGGGTACTTTTACATATTATTGTACAATTTAAAATAACCGGCATGTAAAAAAATAATGGGTATGTAACATAAGGCACCCGGTATATAAAATGAGGGTATTGAATTGAAAATAACTAACATGTGAGAAAGTAGCTAGTATGTAATTTAAGGTTGTCAGTATGTAAAAATGAGAATACTGAGATGTAAATTTTGGTATGTAAAAAAATAGTTGTTATGTAATTTCATAGGTACTTGGTATGTAAAATGATGGTAATGGAATGAAAACAGATACATACCAAGAGACCTTATTTACGTTTCGAGTGAGTTAATTTAACATACCATAGTAGAAATAAAAATAACCGGTATATAAAGAAATAACTAGTGTGTAACATGAGGCCCCCAATATATAAAATGAGGGGTACCGGAATAAAAATATCTAATATGTGAAAAAATTGTTTATTTAAATTTAAGGTCGCCGACATGTAAAAATAAGGATATTGGGATATAAATTTTCTGTATGTAGAGAAATAGCTAAGATGTGTTTCATAGGTACTTGGTATGTAAAATAAGTGACAAAATTAGAATGAACAAATACCAGGTGACTTTATTTACATTTTGAGTAATGTATTTTTGCATACTGTATTATAGTTCATAATAACTTGTATGTAAAAAATTAACTGGTATGTAACATGAGGCTCACAGCATATAAAATGAGGGTATTGGAATAAAAATAACTAGCATAGAAGGAAATAGCTGGTATGTAATGTAAGACTGTTGATATGTAAAAAATGAGGTTATTGGGATGTAAATTTTTGGTATATGGAGAAATAACTAATATGTAAAATAAAGATAATGGAATGAAAATATACACATATTAAGGAACAACCGAAAGAGGTAGTTTTACATACCTAATTATTGGTATGTAAAGAAATTGCTGGTATGTAATCTAAAGCCCTCGGTATATAATCTGATGCTCCCATATTGTTAAAATTGCACAATTATTCCTTAAAAGTTTGTAAGAGGTATTTTGTAAGAAGTATTAAAATTGAGTAATTGGTATGTAAATGTTAAATAGTGGTATATGAATTTTAAATATTCTTATAATTATCCCAATTGTCCCACTAACACGTCTATCTTAAAAGCTTTACTCCACTGTATGTCTTCTTTAATTAGTAGCTAGGGTTCATCGTATCATTTTCTTAAATGCATCAGGTCTTGCATTGATCAATTGGTTTCATTGTATTATTAAGAGCACTTACTATGAAAATAAAGGTAATTTTTTTACTCTTCTTTTGACCATTAGGGTTGGTTTTTCAGATTTTTTTTGCTTCTTCTAGCCCATGGTGCTAACAATAGTTTGTGTGAGATATCTTTGGCTTTCTCTATCCTCTGGTACTAACAATAGTTTATATGTTAATTTCAAGTGGGTCCAACAAAAAGATATGAAAAAGGGATGCCATTTAGTCATGCCCTTCGAGGCATCTCCTTCTACAAGGTATCTTAAGAAATACAAGCCTTCAAAGCCATTTAATCAGTTTGACAAAGTACATGTTGGCTAAACTAATCACATATATCATTTGAAATGCAAGGTAACTTGTAATTTTTATACACACAGTTATGGGTGATGGTTTGTAGCTTAGGTGATTGATAGAATGTAGTGAACCGAACTTTTTGTCTTAATTGTAAATACAAATGAGATGTCAAAATCAATTATAAGGAAAAAGCTGCAAAAAATGAGCCAACATTATCTCACACACGAATATGTTAATTAATTCTCATATTCTTCCATGAAATTTTTTGATAAAAATAAGACAAAGTAATATGGGGACCCACAGGCTTAAAGTAATGAGTCAAATACATGGTAGTACAAAACAATGAAAAGGGTATAGTTTATTTATGAATTTCTAGTAAATTTTTCCATATTAATATCCAAAAAAATATTTTCTTATTTTATAGTACTATTGAAATAAAATTTCGAATTACTAAGCAACAAAAGCATATTGTTTTGGTTTTATTTTTTTCCCCTTGTCTTAATTATGTTTTTTTTCCTTGTCATAGCTATGTCTGCTAGTTGTATGAGTTATACTTTGTTTGTTTAAATAGGGCATACCTAAAGCTAGCTCTTTAATAATCATGCTCTAGAGAATATATTCTATATTACTCTTTAAAAGCCAATTATTAGAAAAATTTTGTATGCAAATTATCTTTAAGAACCTGCTTTAAAGAAGTTATTCTATCCTATATAATGGCATACTAACTTATATAGTGCCTAAAAAAGTTAGATATATAGAAGTATTAGGTGTAGACATTGCTTTAGCTTTGCCTTTTTATTCTACTTTGGTAAATAGAAAATTTCTAGCATCTCATCAATAACATTTACTACAATGGCAATGTATGAAAATGTCTGCTCATATAAATGTAACTTGTCAATCACAATATCAACTAATTATAGAAACTCATATAAATGTAACTTATGCCCAAGAAAATGCTTCTGCATACCATACATCCCCTCCGACCATTGAGAACTAGTTATACCAGTAAAAATATGTCGTTGCCCACATATGCCTCTTCCTATATGTTAAAGAATAATAGGAGGAGAAACTGAGGGCTTAATAATACAAGACCCTCATAAGACTTTTATTTATTAGATGAGAGAGGAATACAAGGAAAGAAATCTCTAGGAGTACAAGGAAAGAAATCCCTAGGAATAAAGAGAGAAATATTATCCTTCCTATAATATAACATTCCATAACACTCCCCCTCAAGCTAGAGCATGTTGGGTTTCGGGAGCCAAACAGCGCAGCGGAATTTAACCGAAACCCTCCAGGATCCAAGTGAAACGGGGTAAACCGGGTGTTTGAAAATTTCATACCTAATTTTCGGTTGAGATCTCTACTCAATTGTAGAGTCGAATCACAAAACCTGAACAGTTGACGTGTTCAGACTCTCTATGGTATCCACACGAGCCTTTCGGGATCACCACGCTTCCACCGCGTCCCGGCAGATGCGTTTCTCTTGCGCTCGCAGTGCTAGCTTGCTCCTCCAAGGAATTGCAAGAGAAGAGTGCGGCTGTCCTTTTGGGAGGCTGAGGCAAGGAGACCTGCGAATTTCTCACTTAAAAGTTGTATTTATAGTGAGACTCAACTTCCAGGCCTAATGGGTTTCAAAGCCCTAATCCAATTAGGATTTAATTTCGGGCTTAATAATGGCTCAACTCCTTGGCCCATTATTAATACGAAATTAAAGTGAAACCATAACCCAAATAATTAGCCCATGCACTCTAATGATCCAAATAGCTCTATGTGTGCGACCCAATAGGCTCTTGCCATGTTGGCAGTGATCATAAATCACATTTATGATCATAAGCAATGAGCGGTGTCTAGCAACACATCATTGCTACCCAAGTGACAAGATTGTCGGTGAATCGACTAAACCTTTATGATCATCACCGATATATGCCATTGTCCCTTTGTCCAAGATATCAAGACTAAGCACGAGACATGGAATGTGTCACTCTCGTATAGCCCAATCTTTGGTTTCTTGATTACCGAGTAGACCAACTTAAACTGACGACATTGATATCATATATCAACTCATCGAAGCATGGCCATGCATTTTCTAAGTCTCACTCTATCAAGGGGCCCAAATATATCACTCCCGTTACATAGGAGGGACAAATCCCATCTTGATCATACAAATCCCTCCGCATGATATGTGACATACCCAATGACCTCCTTTAAGTTCACTCAGTTACGAGCAACAAAGGAAAGTATCAAAGTATGTGACTCACATGTGGGGAACCTTGATGATCTTAGGTCGAAGGACTACATATACCATGATCACTATGAGAATCACTTATGACACTCATATAACGATCCATGAAGTGTTCTCATGGTGGGTCGGTCCAGTACACAAGTTCTCCAACTTGTACCCATATGTAGACTACATATCTCATATTAGTCTCCACATATGCTAGTCATTATGTATTATTGCAACCCGCTCCACAATAATACTAGACTAGGGACGTTTAAGAATATCATTATTCTAGGGTTACAATTATGTTTATTACGCTACGCAGAAACAAAACAACAAACAAAATTGCTGGATTAATGCCTCAATAAAATATCATGACTCAATGTGCAAAAATACAATCATCTCATGATTGGCTTTTTTGGGCACAACACTAACAGAGCATACATATCATAAACGCCAAGCTTGTCACATATAGACTTTACTTTAGATCCTCCTAAAGCTTTGGTGAATAGGTCAGCAAATTGATCCTCTGATTGGACATATGGGGTCTTGATTAAACCTCCTTGAAGCTTCTCACGAACAAAGTGGCAGTCAATTTCGATATGTTTGGTTCTCTCATGAAAAACAGGATTAGAAGCAATATGAATGGCTGCTTAATTATCGCATATTAATTCCATAGGAGTTGAGTGTCCGAAACCAAGTTCCATGAGAAGATGTCTTAACCAAACTAGTTCACATGTAGTATACGCCAATGCCATATACTCAAATTCAGCACTTGACCTTGCAACAATACTCTGTTTTTTGCTTTTTCTAGGACACCAAGTTTCCTCCCATGAATACATAATAGCCTGAAGTAGACCATCGATCGTAAGAGCTTGCCCAATCAGTATTTGTGTATCCTCGAATCTGAGCATGACCATGATTTTGGTACAGGAACCCTTTACCTGGTGCACCTTTGAGATATCTCAAGATTTTAATGACTGCATCCCAATGGCTAGTACGAGGAAAGTCCATGAACTGACTTACTGCACTTACAGCAAATGAAATATCTGGACGAGTAACAGTCATATAATTTAATTTGCAAACAAATCTTCGATACCTGGTAGGGTCTTCCAACAATTCCCCTTTATCTACATCAAGCTTGACATTTGGCTCTATGGGACTGTTAATTGATTTGGTTCCCAACAAACCAGTTTCTTCCAGAAGGTCTAGAACATACTTTCTTTGCGAAAGACATATTCCCATCTTAGACCGTGCTACCTTAATTCCCAAGAAATATTTCAATGGACCAAGGTCTTTTGTCTGAAACTTGGTTTACAGAAAAACCTTCAACGATTGAATACCAGATGCATCATCACCAGTAATAACAATATCATCAACATAAACAATCAAGAGGATTTTACCAACGTCAGAGTGGTGATAAAAGACAGAATGATCCACACCCCATTGCTGCAAACCAAATTCCATAACAACTGAACTGAAGCAACCAAACCATGCCTGTGGAGATTGTTTCAAACCATACAATAAGTTATTTAGGCGACATACTTGATCAGCCTCCCCCTGAGCAACAAACCCTGGTGGTTGCTCCATGTAGATAGTTTCCTTAAGATCTCCATGAAGAAAAGCGTTTTTCACATCTAACTGATGTAAAGGCCATGCATATGTAGCAGCCAATGCAATGATGATATGAACAGATTTCAATTTGGCTACTGGAGAAAAGGTTTCCGAATAGTCCATGCCATATACTTGGGAATATCCCTTTGCAACCAGACAGGCTTTTAATCAATCAACTGTCCCATTGGGATGAACCTTTACAGTGAACACCAAGCGACAACCCACGACAGTCTGACCATGCAGAAGAGAAACCAAGTCCCACGTGTTATTAGCCCACAAAGCTGACATCTCTTCTTCCATAGCTTGTTTGCATCTAGGATGAGAAATGGCTTCTGAAATAGACTTAGGCAATGGTATAGAGGACAAGGTGGATACAAAAGTAGAGTATGACGGTGATAGAGAATCATAAGAAACAAAGTTGGAGATTGGGTGAAAAGTACAAGACCTTTTCCCTTTTTGGAGAGCAATTGAAAGATCCAAATCATCACCTTTCAGTCTTGAAGATGAAGAAGACGGTTGTGATGAGCATGAATCTCCTGGTGGTACTTCAACTCGAGGACGTTAAGTATAAACCTGTAGGTCAGGACAAGACAGACGCTCTAAAGGTAGGGGATCAATATTAGGAATATGCTCTAAAGGTGTAAGACTAGTGTTTGATGCATCGTTCTCAAGAGCTATTGGAGTTGGCATAAAATGTAAAGGCAGACAATCATTGGCATCGGTAGACATAGATCGAGTCTTAGAAAAATAAATGGTGTTTTCAAAGAACGTAACATCAGCAGAAACAAAAAATCAATTTTATAAAGGACATAAACTTTTTTACCCTTTCTGAAGATGAGAGTATCCTAGAAAAACACATTTTAAGGCTCTAGGATCTAACTTGTTAGTGCCAGGTTGGTGCTGATGAACAAAGCAAACACACCCAAATATTTAAGGTGGTATAGAAAATGGGGTTTGAGAAGGAAAGAGAACAGAGAATGGGACTTTACCCGAAAAAATAGAGGAAGACATCCGATTTATGAGGAAGCATGTAGTAAGGATAGCATCGCCCCAAAAACTTTTGGAAACATTCATGTGAATTAAAAGGGTACGAGTTGTTTTAACAATGTGTTGGATTTTCCTCTTAGCCACTCCATTTTGTTGAGATGTCTTTGGACAGGAGGATTGATGTATAATCCCCTGTTGCTACATGTAACTAGACATTGAGTGAGAAAAATACTCTTTAGCATTGTCATTGTGAAAATTTTAATTCGACAATTAAATCGATTTTGAATTTCAGCACAAAAGGTACAAAAAATAGAGAATAACTCAGAACGATCCTTCATTAAAAACAACCAAGTCATTCGAGAAGAATCATCAACAAAAATTATGAAATATTGAAAATCTAATTTAGACTTGACACGACTTGAACCCCAAATATCTGTATGAACTAGCATAAAAGGTTTTTCAACTCTTTTATTGACTCGAGGAAAGTAGGGAACACGATGATGTTTCCTTAGTTAACATGACTCACAATCTAAATTATAGGCATAAACTAAATCTGGAACAAGCTTCTTGAGATTTGCTAAAGATGGATGACCCAAACGACTATGAACTAATTGAGGTGAGACCAATGTATGACAAGCAACTGATGACTGTAGTCTATCGAAGTAGTACATTTCATTCGATTCTTGCCCTTCTCCAATCGTCTTCTTGCTCCTTAAATTCTGGATAATGACATGATCAGAAAAGAAACAAACCGAGCAATTTAGTTGTTTGGTTAGCTTACTAATAGATATAAGGTTGAAAGGAAAATTTGGAACGAATAAAGTAGATGGTAAAGTGAGAGAGTGATAAGGATGGGTGGGTCCAACGCCTTTAATGATGGTGGTGGATCCATCCACAATGGTGAGTTTATTATGAGATATTGGCAAAGAAGAAATATGGTCAAAATTGGTTATTTTACCTGAAATATGGTTAGTGGTACCAGAATCCAGTATTTAGAGTTGATTTCTAGGAAGGTTAGAGAAATAACAGGCTGTTGGGTTACCTCGATGAACAAAAGAAGCCATAGAAGAAGTGGAAGCCTGCTGTGCGGACTGATACTGCAGGTACCTAGTATACTTTTCTTGAGATATCGTGACAGATTGCTGTGGGGTTGTAACTGAAGATGACTCCTCATGTGATGCAAAATGTGCTGTTCACAGAGCTAGGTACTTATCCTAACAAATATCCTCCTCATGCCCATCTCTATCACAATATGTGCAGTGTAACCGTGAACCTCTACCACATCCACCTCTGCTGCCACAACCACCACGACTACTGCGTCCTCCACGACCACCCTTTGCTTGTGGGCTGGGCTGTATTGCAAGGGTAGACCAGTCAGAATTATTGATTGCTGAACTTTCCTTTATCATAGTGCGAGAAAGTCTCGCGAAAACTTCAGGTAATGAAGGAAGTTCTATCCCACCAAGAATGTAGGACTGAATTGGTTCAATTTCAGGTTTTAACCCTGCCAAAAATGTCATAAGCACCAACTGCTCTCTCTGATGTTGCATCTCCTTGACATCAGGGGTAATAGGAAGCAAAGAATTCATTTTTTCCAATGCATGTTTAACCTTTGCAAAATATTCAAGAAGACTACCTTCTTGTTTGGACTAAAACACTTTAACAGAAACCTTATATATATGAAGGATATTACTGGAATATACAAGCTTAGCATATTCCCAAGCTTGCTTACAGGTTCGAACATGAGAAAATATAGCTGAAATTTCAGGTTCCATTGAATCAAAAAGTATATGGAGCAATTGTGCATCATCAGCTTTCAAACTCTCGGATGCTTGAGAATCGTCAGTAAGATGAGACATCTTTCTTTGACCTGTAAAATACAACTCCACATTCCTAGCCTAGAATAAGTAATTATTACCGTTCAAACACTGTTTGGCAATCCGCAAATTGCTGAACTGCGTGGAGGTGCCTGCTGGTGGGACAATGACTGGCAGAAAACTCCCTTGAGGACTTTTGTTATCAGCTCCTGACATGTTTCTGATTACTGATGACTAACAGTATCAGAAACTAACAGAAAACTGAGCTGATGATGTACCGACTGACTGAAAACGACTAAAGAATGAAGAAACTCAACTTATGGTTATAATCAATGTAAACGAAGACCAGAAACTTGTTTAGGATAGAAAACCGATCAGATCCATTGAACCGCCGTCACCGGAGGTTGTCGGACGGTGGTGCGTGACTTCCACGTGCCGGCGCGTGGGTGATTTTCCGACAACGTGCCGGTGTTGTTCTGGTCGTCGACGCCTCCTGAGTGTCTCTGTGTTGTTGGTTTTTGATTTGGCTGGGTGGTTGCTGGTTTTCTGAAAAGGGAAAAAGCTAACGGAAAGTTGTGGAAGGTGGTTTGGGTAAAGGAGTGGCTGCGGAAGATGCTGAGATTAGGTTATGGCTCTGATACCATGTTAAAGAATAATATGAGGAGAAACTGTGGGCTTAATAACACAAGACCCTCATATGACCTTTATATATTAGATGGGAGAGGAATACAAGGAAAGAAATCCCTAGGAGTACAAGGAAAGAAATCCCTAAGAATAAAGAGAGAAATATTATCCTTCCTATAATATAACATTCCATAACACTATACATTTCCTGACACTACTTATTCCCCCACAATTCAAATCTGTCATTGCTCTCTCCTACTCAGCCTCAAACTCCTTAGGGTCTTCAATATCATTCATAAACGGAGCAAATCTCCCAACAAATCTATTGTCACCAACATCTAATCTAATTGTACACATATATATAAAGCTGGACAATTTCTAGGAAGCTTTTGGTTTTTTCCTTAATTGCACACCTTCATCAATTGGCATATGTCTAGTTTTCCTTTTTTTTTATTCAACTGTATTTTCTGGCAAAAAAACTAGATTTCCAAAATCATCATTCATTAAAAATAAGGAAAGAATTAATGTCGTTCAATTTTCATACATATAATGGTAACTGCCGAACTCTCCATTTACAAAGCTGCGAGTAGATCTCCCATCTTCCATATCGAAAAATATTGTATTAACCTATGTTAAGTTTATTTAAATTGGATTAGGCAAGTTGCCAATTGGTATAATAATAATAAAAAATAGGATGCATAAACTGATATAACCAGGATATTGATTCAATTCTTGCAAAGGAAAAAAAGGAATTTTAATATAACTTTCCAAGTCAAATGAAAGAGATGCTATGAAATTGTCAACTTAATTATGTAGTGCCCATTTACTCAAACATGATTTAAGAAATCAATTACATAAAATTTCACGAAAATATCAATACAATTGCTGTAAATCTAAGGTGTTTGAGGGTTCTATTCATCCATAATCACATCCAATGCTTACTTTATGTTTTCTTCCATCTACATATTGGATTTGATTACTTCTTGCTATGTTTGTCTACTGAAAAGAATTCTCAATTTTTATACCCTGCCACCACTGATTTTCAACACAGATGAAATTACAATTTCTACATTCATAACATTTGTATAAATTGAGGCAGAAAATCAGATGAATAAGCGGACAAAGTATCACTACCACTGTGAACCATCTACATGTAAGATAGGGAGTAAACAAAATGCTGCTATTGAGACAATCAAAGGTTTGCAAGTGATGCTTAATTGTGAAAATAATCATACGATATTTCAATCTTTTACAATATTCTCTACCTACCCAATATGCTTGGTATTTGATCTATAGGTATAAAGTTAACTTAAAGGTCAGATATCGTTACAATGAGAGACACCTTATTTTGTTCGATTTTGTTGCGTGACAATTGCTGCATTGCGCAGCTTCAAAATTGCTAGCAATATATCGATCAATATGTTCATCAAATTCTTAACTTATGTTTTATTATATCTCGTACGAAGCAAATTATTAATTTTCCAGCACTCTTTTCACATGAAAATGGTGAAAAAAAAGTTTCAAGGATATTTAGATGTCTCTAGGGTATAAAGTTACTTTGACAAATTGAAAGCACAAAATATAATAGCGGGAATGTTTACTCTAGATCTATAGTGAAAAAATTCTAGCCCATTGATTATGTTGATGAATCTCGATGACTACATCATTCCATTTCCCTGGCATTAAATCATTATGCATTATGTATATACCAACTTTGTTACATTTTTTATCAAATCATAATTACTAATTTATATTCTTTCTCCACTTTTCCAACATGTTTGTAATGGAAGACATCTTGTTGGGTTTAAAATAAAATGTAATTCAGATCAAATTGATGATTATGATGTAATAAATCGAGATCACTCTATTTGGTATGATCTCTACTATCTCGAAAAAGGCATTCAATTTTTTTTACAGACTTTTCATTATGGGGAATAAAATTGTTAAACCTTTTGCATAGTGAAACAATTACACATTCAAATAAATTAAAATGTCATAGTGAAGTATCTCTTAATACCAATGAATTCTATTGTTTAATGGTCAATTCATCATCATGCTCTACTTCTGCCATCGCATTTTCAAATAAATAAATGAAAGCTGCTGAAATACTATATTTAATAATTCCATGTGTACTAATAAATTTTGATTCCTTTTTTCTTCCAGTTAGTACAATTTGTATATTATTTTACAGGTCACAAATCCATCATCACCTTACATATCAGTTGGCAAAACCTTCTAAACTGAGCACATATGATTCTTATTGCTCAAATAGATATAAATTATTTTATTTTTTCTTACTTTCTTGGTGAATGAAACAAATATGATATTCTCTATCATATATCTTCTTTTGCAATGATACAAATTTCTTGATTGATATATCAACAGAGAACAAGCAGAAAGATGTTTCAAAAACTATTATGTTATTTATAGGTTCAATGTAAGATTCTCAGTTTTGTTGGATTTATAATCACTTTACACAACCTGTTTTCAAGTATTTTTTCTAAAATTTTTTAATTACCATGTCTTATATGTAAATTATATGTAAAACATTCAACTATATATACATATATAGTTTATTACCCGACGTTGCCACAGGGATGAGAAAAAAAAGAGAAAGCGCAACCTAAATGAATAGCTGAATGTTTTACATAGAAGACATGGTAATTAAAAATTTTTTAAAAAAATACTGGAAAACACATTTTTTGTCTTTTCTTTTAGAAAGGCCATGAGAAATTGCCATATGGTAGATTTTTTTAACCACATAGTTATGAAAAAAATGTGATTTCATGGAAACTCATATATGCCCCTCACAATGTTAATGAAAATTACTCACAACTTGTTTAGAATGAAATGAAAATATTCACAACTTGTTTGAAATGGAAAAATTCATGGCTTATTTACAATAGAAATTTTCACAACTTGTTTAGAGAGAAATGGAAACAATCTTAACTTGTTTGAAATAAAGTGGAAATATTCACAACTTGTTTAAAATAAAATGAAAACATTCACATCTTGTTTAGAAAGGAAACATTTATAACTTGTTTAGAATGAAATGGAAACATTCACAACAAGGTTAGAATTAAATGGAAACATTCATAACTTGTTTGGGATAAAATGGAAAGAATCATAACTTGTTTATGATGAAATGGAAACATTCATAACTTGTTTAGAATGAAATGGAAACAATCACAACATGTTTAGAATGGAAACATTCATAACTTGTTTGGAATGAATGGAAATATTCACAACTTGTTTTGAATGGAAATATTCACAACTTGTTTTGAATGAAATGGAAACATTTACAACTTGTATAGAATGAAATGAAAATGTTCACAATTTACTTATAATAGAAATATTTACAGCCAGACAAAGGTATTTTTCCAATTTACAGTTTTCATGCTATTCGAAAAAGGAAAGTAGTCTTTATATAAGACATTACAAATTACATACTACAAATAAGGAAACTATCCTTAAATTACATGCACGATTTAATGTGAACATCTATTGAAACCATGTCAAGAGTATTAAAGCCTACCATGGAAAACTAAAACAGTGATGATAAAATCAAGGAATAATCAAACAATATTTAATGCCCAAAGTTCAAGAAAGAAATTGTAAAATAAATTGAAGACTTACAAAACATATACAATTTTTTACCTAAACCATCTATGAATCCAGTTTTGTCATTTTTTGAATTTCATTCTTCTCCCCTTTCAATTTCATTGCATAAAAAAAGTAGATGTTATTTCAACTTGCTATGTTTGCCTCCTCAAGAGAATTTTCAACCATTTCAACTTGCCCCAAGAAAATTTGCATGTTAATAATGTTGGATTATCCATATTCATAATATTTTTTGAAATTGAGGCTTGGTGATAGGAAGAAACAGGAAAAGCATAGTTTCCACAATGAACCCTCTACATGCGAGTTGAAGAATTGATGTGCTGTTGCAGTAGAAGCTATTAAAGGTTTGCAATGTGCTTATTAGATTTTAATTTTAGTTTTGGTGTCCATGTAGAATGGGAGTTGGCGATAAAAAGAAAGGATGGACATTGCTTTGTGTGAGCAATTGAAGCTACTGGAGACAGAAAGTTTGATTTTCAAGGAGAAAAATTTCCAATTAATAACCTAAGTATTGGAATAAGAATTTATTCACACTACATTTCTAAATTCAGTTTTTGGATATATAGTAATTGGAAAACTAAATATATGCATTTCAATTATAGGTTGTAGAGGCTAAGAGGAAGCTGAAAAAGTGGGAAGCATAAACGGATTAAAAAAGGTTCAATGGTGTGTCAATTGATTTTAATATGTTCAAATGGTTATATATTGCGACACCCCAAAACCGACTACAGGAACAACTTTTTTGTTGCAGGTAAAAAAGCATGCACTACTAAAAAAAGCTTAATTACCAACTGCCAGCCGTTGGAAATATTACGTTTCCAACGGCTGGTAGTTGGAAATGGGGCAGTTGGAAATCAATTCATTGGAAGTTTTCCTTCCAACTGCCCAGGTTTTAGCAGTTGGAAAATAAGCAGTTGGAGAATTTCCAACGGCTGAAGGTTTTTTTTTAAATTTCTTTTGTTCCAACTGCTGAGGCAGTTGGAAATATTCCATATTTTCCAACTGTTCAGGCAGTTGGAAAGTTTTAATATTTTCCAACTGCTCAGGCAGTTGGAAAATTTGCTGGGCAGTCGGAAAAAGCAGTTGAAAATGTGGGCATATTTACTTTCCGTTTTGAAATATTTTGTCATTGATTGAACAGTGCATTCGCATTGATTATTTGCTTTAAACTTCAACCTATTATATTCTAGATAATTATATCGATTGTAGTCAAATTTTTTACTACAATTACATAACAATAAATTTTAAACGACCTAAATACATACACAATTCAAATTACTACGTCATTATATAAATGTACTTATAAATCCACACATAAGCTTTTATAGTAGAAATTACATTGTTCCATTATCCAACTAAATGTTTGTTTGTTAATAAACACACATAGTAGCATGATATACCTGATATATTCTTAATCCGATTCAGAGTCATCATCATCATCATCATGAGGCGCGGGCGGTGGAATGCCAATTGACTTACATATGTACTCGAGCTCAATCCGTTGTCTCCTCTTCAGATGCTCTAGCTTCCGCTCATAATGTGATGCTTGTTGTGCAGTTTGCTCCGCTACGACTCGCTGTACTTGTTGCGTGAACTCCGGAGTCTGTGTGACATCAATATGTGCTGCATGCGTAAGCGCTGGTTGTCGTCGTCCAGGCACAACATATTGTTCTGATCCAAGTCCAAATACATGGCATTTTTTCCTACCCCCGGCAGCTACACTCAGAATCGTAACCTCATCTATGTCAGGTGCGCCAGCATCGTCATCCGCTTGCTGCGTTGCTTCCTCAATCTCAGCAGTTATTATTGCCTACATAAAGAGTAACGCTAAGTTATTACTTTACTAGTAATCGTCGAATAACATTTATTCTTGAAATTATTAAATATTAGTACTATGGATATTATAATTATTATTACTCTGAATGGATTGCTTATTACTATAATAATAATAATACATATATTACTAAATATATTACTATTGCTTGTACTTCAATATGCAATTAGTATTATTATTATTATTATTATTACGCACATTATTATTATACTTATCATTATTCGTTGTCTGATTGGATTTATTATTGAGTATTCTAATAATAATAATTAATAGTATAACTACTTTTACTTTTCTACTAATCTTATCCAAAAATTTATTGTTTAAATGATTTAATATTATTACTAATAATAATATATTACTAAAATTATAATTAATATTACTCTTATTATTTTTCTTACTATGACTTTGCTACTACTTTTACAATAATATTTATTCTTACAACTAATATATGTTATTAGTATTATTATTAATATTGACATATATTATTATTCAAGCTACGCCAAACTTAATCAAATAAACTTATTTAAGTACAAATATTTTGTACGTTTATATTAATGCCAATTCTAAAAACATCGTAAGAATAAATGCAATTACACATTGTACGTACTAAGAAAATAAATAACCCAAACAATTGAGTTTAAACTACTAAAGATTTAGTATTTTTGACATATACAAACTAATTTCACACACAAATATACTATGTAAACAATACACTTAAAAGAACATATTTTAAATATACAAACTAATTTTACACAACAATTAAATATAAAACCTAATCAATTTACTGACAACTTATTATTAACTATTTGAAATTAAACTAAATAATTTCACAGATAAATATACAACCTAAATAATTTACTTCCAACCAAATTATTTATTATCCACAAAGTATACAAACTAATTTTACAGAAATATTAAATATACTACCTAATCAATTAACTTACAACTAGTTTTTCACAATTTTTAATTAAACTCAATATTTTGACATATACATATATTACCCACACATTTTACTTAAAAGTAATTATTTTCTATTTTTAATTTAATCCCAAAATTCAGAAAAAACTAAGAAAATGTACATAAATGTTAAATTATAATGGGTCACCCAAATAGTTCAAATCCAACCATCATCAACAATACATCACCAATATTTCACAAATTTTACTACAAAATACCATGAAATAATCGGAATATTACCTATTTTTTGGAAAATAAAAAAATTAAAAATACGTTCTAAACAAATAAAAATTTAAGTGAGAGTAAATTTAAGTGTAGATTACTTACATAGTAATTTTACACAACAATTAAATATACTACCTAATCAATTTACTTACAACTTATTATTAACTATTTTAAATTAAACTAAATAATTTCACACATAAATATACAACCTAAATAATTTACTTCCAAAGTACTTATTTATTATATCTAAATATAGAAACTAATTTTACACAAATATTAAATATACCACCTAATCAATTAACTGACAATAAATTTTTCACTATTTTTAATTAAACTCAATATTTTGACATATACATATATTACCCACACATTTTACTTAAAAGTAATTATTTTCTATTTTTTATTTAATCCAAAAATTCAGAAAAAACTAAGAAAATGCACATAAATGTTAAATTATAATGGGTCACCGAAATAGTTCAAATCCAACCATCAACAAGAATAAATCACAAATATTTCACAAATTTTACTCCAAAATACAATGAAATAATCGAAATATTAACTAATTTTCAGAAAATAAAAAAATTAAAAATACGTTCTAAACAAACATACCTTAAATCCAACTTCAGTTGCTTCAAATACCTCCAAATAGCTTTAAATCAGCTACAACAACGAAAATCAAAACCCATTATCAACAAACAACCGATCCAAATTTGATAAAAAAAATTAAAAAAATATTCACATTAACCTACAGATCAACGAAATGAAGACCAGATCCACGTTTTACTAAGCTCAACGAAGCAATTTCATCCCTTAGTTTGTCAAACGAACGTGCTGTGTGTGCGTGTGGGAGGAAGGAAACGCAGAGGGAGAGAGAGGCGAAGAAGAAGAACAGAAGAAGAAGAAGATGATGGCTGCGTTTTGGGGGGGGGGGGAGGGGAATTTAAAACAGAAAAATCAAAACGCACCGTGTGCAATTAATGATTTTCCAACGGCTAAAGCCGTTGGAAAAAGTAAATGGGAAAACAAATATTTTTTCGTCTCAACTGCAATAATTGCACCTTTCAAAAACCAATTATTTCACCATTTTCCAACGGCTTTAGCCGTTGGAAATATTAAATATTAACAAATAATTTTTTTTGTTCAAAAAGCAATTATTTCAGCATTTTCCAACGGCTTAGCCATTGGAAATATTAAAAATTAAACAATAATAATTTTTTCACTTCAAAAACCAATTATTTCACCATTTTCCAACGACTGAAGTTGTTGGAAATATTAAAAATTAAGCAATAATATTTTTTTCGCTTCAAAACCCAATTATTTAACCATTTTCCATCAGCGTTAGCCGTTGGACATATTAAATATTAAACAATAATATTTTTTGTTCAAAAATTAATTATTTAACCATTTTCCAACAGCTTTAGCCGTTGGAAATATTAAAAATTAAACAATAATATTTTTTTCCCTTCAAAAAGCAATTATTTAACCATTTTCCAACGGTTTTAGCCGTTGGAAATATTAAATATTAAACAATATATTTTTTTTTTGCTTTAAAAATGCAATAATTTCACATATTAAACACTAATATTTTTTTCCGTTCCGAATGCAATAATTTCAACATTTTCCAACGGCTCAAGCCGTTGGAAATACTAAATGTTAAACCTGAATATTTTTTTTCGTTTCAAATGCAATAATTTCACCATTTTCCAACGGCTAAAGCCGTTGGAAATATTTTTCAAATTTAGTTTCTTAAATTTCCAACTGCTAGGCCGTTGGAAATTAATTTATGTTCCTTCCAACGGCTCGAGCAGTTGGAAATTTCCAACGACTTTACCATTGAAAATAATGGCAGTTGGAAATTCATGGTTTTTTAGTAGTGATGGAAGGAACTCAAATAAGTGTAAGAAAAATGGAGGATACTCAAATAAGTGTAAGAAAAATGGAGGATATCAATAAAGCTGAGCACCGCGACACTGATAATTTATGGAACATTGAAGGCCTGTTATTAAAAAAGAGACCAGTTTTTTGAAAACCCTTTTGGTTTAGTCATTCCAATACACTCAAGTACATTAAAATTAGGATTTTCAATTATAAGAGTAAAGGTTGCAGATGAGTGAAGAGCTTTGATAATGATGAGGATGCTGAGGGTGAATTGGATAACCACGAAGAACATAAGGAGAAAACTCTAATTATTGATCTTGATTCAAAGTGATGTACTAGGAATGAGGCCTTCTACATACTATTAGAATTATCTAAATAAATGTGATGTAGCAATCATCACAATAAAGTTGTTTTCCAAGTCATTTTGTTAATTTTATTACTTGCAATTGATAATTTATGACATTGACTCGAATTCACTATTGAGCTCTCTTTTTTTATTTGACCCCGTAAAAATTATTGTAAGTAAAAATGTGTCATTCCACCAAAAAAAAAAAGAACCTAGTATTTTAGAGAAAGAAAATATTGTTTGGGCTTTTGCACCACACTGACCAGTGTTTTTAGGGAACAAAAATTGTACAAGTACTAGAATTATAGTTGGGGCTAAATATTAGGGTTGAAGATAAGATTGGGTAGAAAACAAATTTGATTACCCAAAGCAAGATTGTTGAAAATGATATAATTATATTCAATTAATGGATGCAGAGATTGAAAATATAGTCAGTTTTGTATTTTAATAGTTATCGTAAAATCATAATTACAATAAATTTAATATAGAATTTGGAATCAAGTTGGTAAAATATATAACTGTGGCATGAATGTAGTATCATGATTACATTGTTGAATATCAAAGAAATGAATAGTAAAATAATTATAGTAAAATCTCTACGTATGGAGTGAATAATTTAATTATGGTAAATATATCAAAGAATGAAATCATACTTTTTTTACCCTTACATACTATAATGTCGAAAGTGCCAATTAGTAAATTGGAGAAAAGTTTGTCTATATATAAAAGGAGGAATAAAATTATGGATATAAAATTACATTATAGAAATATCAAATTATGGTACATATAGGTAAAGTTATGATTATTGAGATGTTTATGGTTAAGATTTAGGGATTACTGTGTGAAATTTTATTTCTACCATTGACGTTTGTACAAAGCTTACATCTACAAATACATTTAGAAAAACACTTTATAACGTGCAAAAAAAAAAAAAAAAATCAAGAATTTTGGCTAAGAACAGACATAGCAAGGCAAAGGAGGTTACAAAAGAACAATATTTCCATCCATAAGATGAAGAACAATATTTCCATCGTAAGTTTTTAATCTACAGTACTATCCAAGTTCATATGTTCGTAGTGATGGTAGCCTTCCACTTGAATCTCTAAACTCGAAATGGAGATATTGGCACCATCAACATAAACATCCTTGGAAGTATTGGAGGACATTTAAACTGTTGGTCATAGATACTTATGCTATGTTAATACAGCTCAATCCTTATGACCTGTTATATATACCTACTTGGAATCAGTTGGATAAATTAGCAGCTAATGCACGGATCTTGGCTACTGAGGTGGGTGAGGAATTCCTAAAAGAGGATGAATTTAAAACAGAAGATCCGATGAGATGAATAAAGAAAGTTCAGATGATGAAGTTAAAGATGATAATATGGTTGAAGATTAAAGGATAGCTTCCTACATAATTTAGTTTTATATGTTTTAATTATATTAAGATGGTTATATGCCTTAGGTTATCAATAAGGTTGTATAACTCGTGCTTCTTGATAGCATGTTATTACTTATTTCATTATAAAGTTGATAGTTTTTAATATTGCTCAACAAATATGAGGTTGGCATAACGTGTCAAATTTAGACTAAAACTTACATTGCACAACCAAAAGATAAAAGATATTAAATTACTTAGATTGGTTAATCAATGTGGTAAATGGTTCACCAATAGAAATTTTTAGTAAATAACTACCAATGACTTTTATCTCCACTATTCATTATCTAAAAACTTGTGCAAAATTCCTATAATTAAATTTATGACATTTCTGATCAGGTCTAAAATCCTGATTATTTTATTTGACTGAAATTAATAGTGATTTTTATCTCAACTCATCATTATCTACTGAAATTAATAGTGATTTTTATCTCAACTCATCATTATCTACTATCTTAATGAAACATATAATTATATTGGCCTAAGTTGAATTACTTAGTATCTAAGAACAAAATTATATTAAAATTTATGAGAAAAACTTTTACAGGTTCATAGAACCAAAATTATTATTTCATCAGAAATGGGTTAGTCCCCATTTCAAATGTAATTACGAACAGTAGGTTTGAAATCAAATAAAGTGAATTGATTTTTTTACCATATATGAAAACTATAGATGAAAATCTAGATTAATTGCGGAAATTGTATATATGTTAATATATATAAAAAATCTTTTTTGGTATCAAATATGTAATTGTAGATTAGAAAGTCAATTATAGAATGATATGCATTAATTAAGGATTTGTTCTTATCTTTTTCAACCTTGATTATATTATTTACATATAGAAATAAATCTTAGAAGGCCTCTATAAGCATACATTTGCACTTTTCTGCTGGTGTTCAACTGAAAGAAAAAAGTTGATCATTAAAAGGAAGAATAAATTTCGTAAGCACAGAAAAGAAGTGGGCAAGTGAGATTGTTAACCCAATGAGTTTGGTACAATGTCACATGCTGGTCATAGATCAACAAAAGAGGAGATGTTTGACAACAAATGCCAACATGAGAATAATAGCATGGAAATCGTGTACATTTCTTCGTATGAAAGCTTTCTCCGTTTATTTATCATTGAAAATGTACCTATTCTCTAGTTGTTATTTATAATTTTATACATTTTTATTTTTTAGAGGGGAATCAAATAGCGATTATCATGAAGATGCAAAGGCAAGTTTGAGGATTTGGAGACGTGCAACTATGCCTCCAAGCAAACGTTGGCTTACTTCCAGAGATAAAGTAACAGAGATTTTTAGGAAATTAAATGAACATGATTCATGTCACCCAAGTTATGACATCTTATGGGAACAACTTTACTTGCACGACACGAAAGTGAGAAAATTATCAATTCAGGCCAGAGAACTTTATGCATTATAAGTAAATTGTTACTTGTGTTTTGGCAGGCATCTACTTGCATTATCTACTTATCGCTACATTAGAATAATCGCTCTTATTATGAGTGTTACTAGGATAAAGTAATTTTTCTTTCATTCCTATGATGCATTTTTGTGTCTGCCCCGTTATGTTTCTTTACTTTTCAAGTTTTAATTGTATATTGAATATTACGTACCCTATCTTATACATATTTCAATTGTCTTTTCATTCGCAATACAATGCATTTAACCGAAGTAAAATCGCTAAAAATTAAAAATAGGAAGGGGTCATGCAAATTCATCGGATCATATATCAACATTTGAATAATTATTATACATTTTTTATGACATCATAAACTAAAATATTGCCAATATATTTTTTCCAAAGAAATTTCCATATTTTAAGGAATCATTTTTTAACCAACAAACAATTACTCCTAAGGCTTTTTCAAAACCAGTCAAGTATATAGTGTGAAAGATTTAATTCTTTAGTTATGCCATTTTATACATCACGGTAAATACTTAGGCTTTATGTATCAATTAATAAAATCTATATAAAATTAAATAGACTTACGTACCAATTAACGAATTCTATGTAGAATTCGTTATATTTACATATCAATTAACAAATTCTATATATAAAATTCATAAATTACTTTTTTATAACTGTAATATAGCATAAGGAGTTAAAGAATGGCTATTGTTAAGAAATCGTTGATTAGGTATGTTTCATGATACAATTAAATGTAACTTTTCACTTACCATATAAATAATTAAGTTTTCCATGAATTCTAAACCATCGAATGAGTCTTTTTAAGGTAATAAGAGATTTACGTTTACACATAATTGACAAATTTATTACCAAAACAATTTAGCCTATTGTTAATAACCGATTTAGTTTTGATTACTGAATTTACAAGAGTTTTGGGTTTTAAATATGATATTTAATTAGAAAGGAAGATAATAGTAAGTGCTAAGTACCTTTCAAAAGAATGGCACCAATTAAAATCCATGTGAAATCAGAATGGAATAGGAAAGCTTACTATACAAATTAAGTGTCATTATTGTGTTTAACTCATAACAACATCCTATAAAAGTGAATTCAATTTCATGGACGTAACTAAAAGCTTCCCATCATTCACCAGTAAGTTCTTTAACAGTATCACTTAGCATATTATCTTTATACTCTCTTTTAATTATTTAGCCCCTCTAACTGGAACGCTCTTCACTTTTTTTTTTTTTTTTTTTTGCATAGAAGCATTCATTGACAGAGGAAAAGCTGGAAAATTTTTCAATTCATTTTATTTGCAGCTCATATAATTCACGTTAATGCAGATTTGGTAAGTTAATTCACGTCGTTGTAGATAATTCGAAAAAGGTCAGATTATTTATTCATTTTTGTTTTCATTACTGGCTATGGCATGCATTACTATATACCTTGCAGTATATAGATGGAGTAATCACCATACATATTTACAATATATTATCCACAGAACAATACAATATACTACTACAATGTAATAGTGTAGGGATAGAGTATTGCCTTAACAGATTTGTGAGGTTGCAAACCATGATTTTATAGTGCCACCAAATCTCTGATATGAAACCTGATAACATTAGAAATATATTTAGAATCATTTAAAAGAAACTATAGTCTAACTAACTTATCTAATAATCCTGGTTATAACAGTTAAGCTAAATTACTCCTCACATGCTGCCTTGTAGGTTTTGATGTCATCCATGCACTCATCTACAATATCAACATTATACACTACATGTGAACAAAAAATTTTAATAAGTTTATAATTTAAAAACATTTAATAATACACTAAATGTGAACATAAAGTTTTGAAACGAAAAGCCAAAAAGCCTTTTGGTTTAAAATCCAAAAAGCCATAAATACCTAGACCTATAAGCCTTGAACAGGTGTTCAGTTTCCCATGAATTACTTGTTCAAGTACCTCAAAATTTAATTATTATGCTCAGTCAATTTATCAAGGTTTAAATATGTGAATTTAAAAACAATAGAGGAAAGCAAATAGCTTAGAAATGACTAAGTCAAAGTGGAGTTAAATGAGCGCTTTTGTTAAGATTAGGATAGATGAATTTATTGATATGTGTTAATGAAAATGGATATTTAGATTAAATACCAGAAACAAAAAATCCTTTTGGTGTAAAATATAAAAAGCAAAAAAAATTCATTTAGGTACGTTAAAACTTAATTAGTCATCTGAATGAAAAGATCAAGCCTTAAACTTGCAAATTTCAAAACAACACATGGGAGCAAACACATTAAGGCTCAGATTTGGGTTAAACTGGCCACTTTGTTATTCTTTGGAAAGATCACGAAACAAAACCCAAGAAAGATACCAAAATTATAAAATGAATAAAAAACAGATCTGACCATATTTATCAAAAGAGAATATCATGATGAATGACAGACTGACTGTGAAGCACAATATATTGAATGAATACACACATTAATTTAGCAAATCACGTATAGAAAAAAATATGAAATTAAAATGTAGCCTCAATAATTTTTCTTTAAATAATTTTTACTACCTTATTATTTAAATTAAACTATAAATGGGTATATATTGATTCAAGAAATTGTTTCTATGTATAATTGCCCGTACATCGGGCCAATCCTTAATTTAAGAATTTTTGTACATAAAGTAAATGAATTATTTTGTTCAACAAATGCCCAAGTCCATTACTCATTCCCATATGACTTCATCAATTATTTTAATATAATTTATATATTTCATGAATTACTTTATGTTTCCTATGAACTTGTTACCTATGACAGAATATATATTACTGTTTTTAGCCTAACTAGACAAAAAAAAAAAAAAAATGGTTCAGAATGGATGCTAAAGAAAGAATAGCTCAACGTATAAATGTTTTGAGATCTCATGGAGCATTGCATCCATGGCCACCTGTTAGGAACTCCATCACTCCCAACAAATATATACCAAGAGTTAATTCCTTCCGGTTTGGTGTAGTTGCGAGTGGGTCTCATGAAGATCAATTAGTGCACTGTTTGAGCAACACCAAAATTCTACATATCAAATAGAAACTAATATAGTTGACCAATCAATCCCACATACCCCTTTGAGAGATATTACTAACAATTTTTGAGATAATGTTCCTTCAATGTGTTCTGCATGTGACTTGACAACCTGTGGCCAAATGTCCTGCATCACAAATCAAAGTGCTGCTATACCATTAATAAGCAGTATTTTTGAAACTAGTGAATGCTTAAATGCGTGCCTTTCCGAGCATAAGAGAGTAAGAGCAACCGTGGTAGAAAACAATATGCATGTGGCCTACAAGATGCAGTCAGTAATGGAGATACAATTGGCTATCACACAGGCAAACCTAGCATTCCGCCATCGTTTTTTACTTGTGACCCACCATACATGATGCAAAATTATCAAGATGCTATGATTATTTTTCAGTTGATTGGGCATCCAGATTTGTTCATAATAATGACTTGCAACCTGAAGTAGTATGAAATAATTAAGTGTTTGGAATTTATACTAGGGCAAACAATTGATGACAGACTTGATATTGTTGATCAAGTTTTTGAAATGAAGCTTTACTCATTGCTCCAAGCTATAGTAAAAAGGAATCATTTTTGGAGAGTTATTGGAGGTAATGTACCTTCCTTTCCTACAAGTTTAAAACATGCATACTTATCACTAGATTTAATTAGTGATTTTATCCTCTTGTGCAATAAATGCAGTTATTGTGACAATAAAGCACAAAAATGTGGCCTTCCACATGCATATATTGCTCTTTTCTTACTGTTGACACCCAATTTCGTCCGACCCTTAAAATAAATAAATAAATAAATAAAATTATTAATTTAAAAAAAAAAGATTAATTAATTAAAATAAAAAAAATATTTAAATTAATTATTATTGTTAGTTAATTAAATTATTTAAATATCTATATGTATGGAATTAAAAAAAAAAAAAATCTTCTTTCTCTCTTACACGGCTCTCTCTTCTCGCCCTCTCCAGAATCTTCTCTCCCCCTTTTTTATCTGCTCTCCTCTCTCTCTCAAGCTCAGACAAGCAATCAGCTAGCCTTCCATCTCTCTTCTCCCTCCACTAAGTTCTTCTTCTTCATCTTCTCCTTCATGCTCTAACATCTCCCACTAATCTCTGGCTCTCCTTCAATTAACTCACTCCCTTTCTCCCCAGACAGAAGCCTTCTCTCTCTTTCTCTCTGTCCGGTCCCTCTCTCGTCTCCCTCCACCAGCCTCTTCTCTCTGATCTCTCTCTCGCCTAGACCTCTTTCTCTCTTGCACCTCTGCCGCCGCCAGCCTCCGTCACACACCCTCTCCCGTGTCGGCCTCCCTCTCTCTCCTCCTCTCCCGCGTCGGCCTTCTTCTCACACCCTCTCCCATGTCGGCCTCCCTCTCTCTCCTCCTCTCCCGCGTCGGTCTCCTTCTCTCCCCTCCTCTCTCGGGTCGGCTTCCTTCTTTCTCTTCCCCTCCTCCTAACTCGGTCTCCTCCCCGTCTAGCTTCCCGTGGTTCGCTCCCGCCGCTCGCACCCCCTGTCGCGCCCTCAGCTTTTCCCTTTCCTCCGCCCCACCTGCTCCCAGTCGCCCTCCGTGCTCGCGCCACCCAGCTCGCTTCCTGTTGCTGTCGCTCAGCTCTCCACCAGTCTCGTCGCTCTCCCGCGTCGCACCAGACCCACGCCTTTCCTCACCCTGCTCTCAGTCGCCCGCCGCTGCCGTGCTCGCGCCATCCCACCTGGCACCTGCGACGTATCGTCACCAAGAAAGAAGAAGAAAGAAAAGCAAAAACGCGTCTGGCGTTTTAATTTTGACGGAGTCAAAGATTTAAATTTTTTTTGGTAAAATCCTTGTTTAGTCCTTAGCTTTCTTTGTTTTAGTTATTTGAGTCACTAACATATTTTATGTTGCAGATTAACCCCCGACAGTAAGATTTTCATTATTCATACTTTTCTTTGTTTTCTTTATTAATATTGGTTTGACCTTACATGAAATTTGATCATTGAATCGACATAGGAAAATAATATAGGATTTTGATTTCATATGTATATTCATGTATATTTATTGGATTTTAGAATAGTTTAATTTTTATTTTTGTAATATATTAATCTGTATCAAATTATTGGTTAATTAATATTTAAATTTATTAGAAATCCGTCCTAAGATGGATCATCTATCCATGTCCAGATGATTCGGTTAGAATTCGGTTAGAATCCATGGCTTGGATATTAATTGAAATCATTTAAAATAAAAAAAAATAAAATTAAATAACAAAAATCTAATCGTGCACCGCCAACTACCTCAAAATCAAGGACCTTCTCGAGCTGCTAAACCAAACGATCGCCAAGAGAATCGAGAACAAGAGCGTCGAGTACGTCAGGAAATTCTTCACTGTCGAGAACGATTATACGCCGGAGGAGAAGGCCCGCCAGTCACGACCCGCGTTTGTTTCTTGACTCAATCAAATTTTTTTGGGTAAAATTCTCATTTAGCCCTTGATTCTCTTTGTTTTTATTCATTTAAGTCATTAATGTTCTCCTGTTTTGCATATTCATCACTGACAGAATTGTTTTATGTTTTTATTTCTTTTTTTGGTTGTTGGTTTATTATTTCGAGAATCATGAATTAGTCTGTGATCAATATTACATAAAATTGCAATTTTAAGTTAGGTCAGATTTTTATCTATTTATTTGATTTTAATTTTAATAGTTAGCATAAATTTAAAACTCATGTTTACATAACGTATAAAAAAAAAAAGGGGTCATATTTACGAGATTTAATTCTGAGCAGATTTTAATGAAAATTCAAGAATGAATTTAGAACTAGTAAATCAAAAATCCATATCCAGATGATTCGGTTAGAATCCATGGTTTGGATATTAATTGATATTATTTAAAGCAAACAAAAAGCAAAAATTAAAAATCAAATAACGAAACCCGGATCGCAAATCGGCTCATTATTGACCCAGTTATGAAAGTCCATAATTTCAGCATAATTTTAATTTTTACCCCTGCATTTATTTGATTTGTCTAATTGAGATCCTATGTTGTTCTAATTTGTAATATGGCCATTGGTTTATTGGCATTTATTTCCTTTTATGGATTTGTTTTGTTCAGCAAATTAAAGGCATAAATTCGTTTAGAAATTAACATTAAGCTTAGGCATAATTAAACATAATTATTATTATTATTATTATTATTATTATAATGGAAGGTTATCCCTCCTATTCATTTCTTTAAAAAAGTGGATGGCCAAAAAAGCCCAACTTTATCTATTTATATATCATCTTTTGATATTCTTTTGTTTACTTTATGTGTTTTCCCATTATCTATTTGCATGTGTTATTTAATTTATGCACCTTTTATTTTCTTAAATGAATGTTCAAAACAAACAAAAAAAAAAAAAAGAAAACCTCCACTTTATTTATTGTTATTTAATTTTTCTTTATTTTATGGTTAAACTCATTTCATTTAAAGAAATTAGCCATAAAAAAATATATATATAAAATAAATCTGAGACATGTTGTTAAGTAAAAAAAAAAAAATTTTTTAGTTTATGGTATATTGGCTGGAAACTGTCTCGTGCCCGCTTTTGAGCTGCTTCACCTGGTGAAGAGGGTCTGGCTGAGTAACAACGCCCCGTACCATGATCAAAGTTTTTTTTAATTTTAAACTCTTTGATTCCTTTAAATTAACTTCTTATTAAATAAAAAAATTAATTTTTTTTAATTCTTTTATAAATTGAGTAATTCTTTAAATAATAAATATCCTTCATTAAACAAGAAAAATTAAAAAAAAAGAAAAGAAAGATAAGAAAAAGAAAGGAAAGATAAGAAAAAGAAAAGAAAGGAAAGAAAAAAAAAAAAGAAAATAAATAAAATTTTTAGATTATTAATAAATCTAAAAATTTCATAAACAAAAAGAATTACGAATTAGCAATTAAACTAATAATTAATAAAAATAAGAATTAAATAATTAACTATAAATTAACTTCCATATCCAGATGATCCGGCAGGATCTACGGTTTAGAAAACTTTTTTTTTACTAAATAAATTAATTAAATAAAAAGATAAAAATCCATATTTACGATATGGATTAATTGATTAAAATTTCATCAAATTCCGTGTCCAAATGACTCGGCAGAGTCCATGGTTCGGAAGTATAAAATTCTATACAAATTAACTTAAAAATCCACATTTCGACTAATTCAGTTAAAATTTCTAAATTAACTGAAAATTATTTAAAAGCAAAGTAAAACAAAATTAAAATCAACTAAGGTGCCAATTTTGGGCGCTATAACAATATTGTTTTAGCGTAACCGTACTCCCGATCCCCGAACTCTCGCAGACCAATTTTAAGGTGACCAATCGACCTAAGAAAACTGATTGGTGGCGACTCCCGAAAACGACCCGCACGTTGCCACAGCTTGGCGACTCCACTGGGGACCCTGGTTAGTGAGTCAAGCCTAAAAGTTGATTTATTTTGTTCTGTTTTGTTTATTTTTATGTGGATTTATATGTTATATTTACTTATTCTAAACATTCATAATGCATTCACAATATGAAGCTCTATACCCGAGCTTCCTCAAATCGAACACAATTCTTTCTAAGCGGAATTGGTGTTGTTGTCCTTGTGAGGCCATGGTCTCCAAGCCTTCACCGGTTTCAAAGTAGCAAAGTAGTGCATTGTCTCCTGAGACGGTTAGTCTCTGCATGGGCCCACGAAAAACCACGACTTGAATTAATCCATTCCTTACATTAACCCTAGAGGGTAAGGAATCGGGCCGTCACTATGATTTAGTGACGGGATTCGGGAACTATCCCTTGCCTTTTTGATAAGCCACCTTATGCATATAGAACTCCCCACTTAACCATAGAACTGACCATAGAATTTCTACCATTTTTACCAACGCCATAAGCATATCCTTGTTATGCTGTGTTGTTACTCTACACTTTTCTTCGTATGGTTTTAACTTGTTTATCCATAATACTTCATGAGTTGTTAATTGCTATTTAACTTATTAATAATCTTATCTTTCTTGTGCAATTATTCTTCATGCATCAAAACCACGCATCAAATTATGCTAACTTTTTGGTCTTTATAATGACAACTAAAAGTTTTGAAGTTCCACGATGATGGATAAGCAAACTCACTCATCGCATGCATGCATTACATTAATCACGTGCATATAAAGTCTGATAAAAACATAATCTCACTTTATATTGCATGCATCCATTACATTAATCACGTGCATATAAAGTCTGATAAAAACATAATCTCACTTTATATTGCATGCATCCATTACATCAATCACGTGCATACAAAGTCTGATAAAAACATAATCTCACATTGCATGCATGCATTCATTGCATCAATCACATACATGTAGAGTTTAATAAAATAAATATTCCTTTAAAAAGGTAAAATTGGACCTTAACACCGATATCCAACTCGGCTCCAAACAAGACTAATGGCAGAACAAACCGAAGGACGTCTCATAGATATAGAGTCCAAGATAGAAAATATGGCCAGAGCAATTCCCTCCTCATTACACCAAAAAAATGAAATTCATTTTTGAAGGAAAGTTAATCACAGTCTTTGCTGAAGAAGGCATTCTGCTATCATCTATATCAATAGTAGCAAAGACCAAGTGACCTTCTCTTCCAAGTTTGTGTGACCCAAATCCCAAATGTAACTGAAAAGTCTGTGGTGCTGAAACTCAAGGTCCAACAGTTGGTTGAGTCTAAGTTGCTAGGCCATGATGTGATTGATAATTGAAAGTGAAGATTTTGAGCTGGAATTACATTAATTTTGGAAGGGCTCCAAGTCAAATCTGACCTAACAGTCCGCACACACTTTTGAATGACAGGGAATCCTTTGAATAAACTTGTATCTTTGAAAGCTTGCAAAAGTAATTTAATAGTATAAATCTCCTAGATTTAGTCCAGAATCTAGGGTGTAGTCTTTGTTAAATGGACACCTGCTATTCTTTTTCTGGTACAACAAAAAGATGTAATGTGTGCATTTTACTACTTTCCATTTTTACACTCTTTGCCATTATACTATCCATTATTGCCATCACACTTTACTTTTCGACAACCGGTAATTCTTTTTGTTCTCTAACAAAAAGATGTTGCGTGTGCATTCTACCACTTTTTAATCCCATTATTACTTTTACACATTCTACCAATTTTTACCAAAAATTCAATTATTACACCTACACATTCCACCACTTCTTACCAAAAACTCCGTTTTTACATCCATCTCTCACTCCTTTCCATTATACTATCCATTATTGCTATCATACTTTGCTTTCTAAATGATATTACTCGTGGGTGAAAATAAAAAGTTAAGGGAGATTTAATAGTGGTGATCTTGAAAGTGCTGTCAAATCTAGTAAGAATGATTTCATATGTTGCACCCCAACTCTCAAAAAAAAAAAAAAAAAAAAAAAAAAAAAAGAATTCATAGTGGTTATCAACATCCTTGCAAGAAGTCTGGGGTTAGCTTCCAAACAATGTAGCTCTCATATTAAATGACTTCAGTGGCCTCCCAATTCTCACAAATGCTCAATACAAAAAAAAAAAAAGATTCTCAGTTTTCCGCAACACAAATTCCAACAAAGGAAAGAAGTACATCCCTTCCATCAAAAGCCATTAAAGGGAAAATTCAAAAAAAAAAAAAAAAAGAGACTGAGAACAAACACAAGCAACTAAGGCCACTTTAATCATTTCACTTCAAGAGGGCTATAATCTCAGTTCTTTGCAACATAAACTCCGAAAAGAGAAATTCATCCCTTCCATCAAAAGACAACAAGGGAAAATTCAAAACCAAAAAGGACTGAGAACAAGCACGAGCAAGCAAGGCCACTTGAGTCATCTCACTTCAAGAGAGTTATCAAGTATGTTATCACCATAGCTCAGAAAAAAAAAAAAAGAAACAAAAAAAAACAAAAACAAAAAAAAAAGAAAAGAAAAGAGGCTCAAGTTAGAGCAAAAGAAAGAAAACAAAAAAAAGTGAGCTATGGATTCTAGACTGAAAACCTGCAAAGGTGGTTTAGAACACAAAAGCAACCCTCAAACCAAGCATGCATAAAGATCACAATAGTTGGGGGGCAACAGATGAGGTCTAACTTTCTGGAAAGAGTGGCAAGTTGAGGTCATCACTATTGAGTTTTTCACCACAATCAAATTTGCTCACGAGTAGTATTAAAAGACCCTTTTTCCACACCGCTTAAATTTAACTTTCCTCAGACCTAACATCCTCATTCAGTTAAAAGACTATCATTGTGAATCATGTTTCTACCTTATTTAATACTGCTCACGAGTAGTATTAAAATACCCTTTTTTCACACCACTCAAACTTAACTTTACTCAGACCTAATATTTACCTCTTAATATTATTCTCATTCAGCTAAAAGACTGCTACAAAAAAAAAAAAACATTCAAACTTAACTTTCCTCACACCTAACATTTACCTCTCGATATCATCCTCAGTCAGTTAAAAGGCTATTATTGTGAATCATGTTTCTACCTTATTGCCTTGCACAGTTTATGTCTTCGAGTTGGAAAGGGAAGAATGGCAGGATATTTTAATTGAAAACAAAGACCGTAAATTACTTTGTCAAGCTTTGCAAATTGATGAAAGTTTTTCTTTAAGGCCAAACCATTATTCATTAATGTGTGTAGACTTAAAAGTGAGGAGATAGCTTGAGACTTTCTTTAAGAAGATGTGGTTCTTGTAAGAGAGATTTACGATCAAGTGCCATCACAAAGGTCTAGAAATGCTCGACTTTCTATTAAAGGCGAGGCGATACCTTTTATCCACATAAATACCATATTCAGGGGGGCAAAGTAGTCTCTACGAAGCGTAAGAGGAGTACTGCCAACAAAGAAGTTCAATAGACAAGGGGGCAAGTCTTATGGATCAAAACATGAGTTCAAGGAAGAGCAATCATTCAGATTATAATATGGGAATAAGTAAGTGTCAGCACGGTCACAAGAAAAGGGGCAAAACAGGCATTGAAAGTAAAGCCTTTGATGGTATCAAATCCATGACAATGGATGAGTACCCGAAAGAGATATAAAGTATGAGGCAAGCGAACTTTAAAGAAATTGAGGCCAAAATTCAAAGAACAAGTCAAAAAAAGAGGATTTTGAAAAGAGTTGGGCTTTTGAGGCAGTGAACAAAAGATGGAAAGCATAAAGAGATTCAATGATAGTCCAAGAAGGCAATCACAAAGAAGATCCAGTAAAGCAAAGACATCAAGAACTAGATCTATAAAAAAAAAAAAAAACATCAATTCCACATGCTCTGCATTCATGTATTTCACATCATGCATGCATGGCTTTTGCATAATAGGAACCAAATGGGAAGCACATCCACGGCACAGTTTCAGCAGTATAAGCTGAGATCTCAATGTCATCAGCTCTTACCAATCTATCACTGGATACACAGCTAATATGCGGGACCAACCCGCATCAGGAATTCAAGGATAAGGTAGACAATATGTCAAAAGCCTGGCAATCGATTCAATAATCGATGCTACACCTGGATGGACAGAATTGACGCCAGCTTAGCGGTATCCAAGATAAGAAATAGCTATGGTCAAAGATAAGCGCGGATATCGAGAAATATTGTCGTCGAAAGCAGATAATGGATTCAATAATCAAGGACTGGATCAATGTCATGCCTGACGAGATATCAAAGATAAGAAATATCTATGATACCAAAATAAAGTAGGATCCACTTTTCCGGTTAAACGGTGGATACGGTACTCCGTGACTCTCAAGTCGGTTCTCTCAATTGCCCATAATAACTGATTCTTTCCTCTCTTCTGTCTTTTACTTCCCTCTAGAAAATGGATTCTACTCTTTCTGTCTTACGAAAATATTTTCCTTCTCTCCCAATGAACATTCTCAAAAAGATCTACCAAGTTCGCTGTGAACGATTAAGAGTTCTGATGCATAAAGGAATCCCTGAAGATGTGCGGTGGTTAATTGAAGCTAAGGTTCGTCTGGCAGGTGAAATCCCAGAGGCATTTGTGTCTCACATGCCTGGTGTAGGCAAAAGCTCTTATGCCAAAAAGCGAAGAGCGAGGAGACTAGGCGTCTGTCATAAATGCGGACGCTGGACCTGTAATACTAAATATCGTTCTTTAGGGATGATCTCCGATAATCGAGAAGATAAAATACGATTCATTAAGAATGGCCTGAGTAAGGACTCATTGGATGATATCCAATTGACTCTTGAGACGCATTCTTGTGGATCCGTGCAACGTGAACTTCTCGATTTATGGAGCATTTTTCATGAAGAACGAGAACGATACAGTCCCGGGAATCTGACGTTAAACGACCCTATTTGCCAGCTTGTAAGAAAACTGGATGGGAAGCAAATCCTCGACTCATAGAAGCCGTTAATCCCGTTACTGGACGTAAAACCAGTGGAAGATGTGAGCCACAGTTACAATCACTGTACATACAATTTATCATATTTAAAATTTTCCATTTTTCTTTTAATAATGTATTTGCTCCCGTAAGTGTAATCGACACGTTATCCATTTCATCGCTATAAATGCATGTTCTTCCAGTCGGTTATCTAAGTTTCCTTCAATAACTAATTCCTTTCCATCATCTCTCAAATTCTTCTCTCATCAATGGATTCTACTCTTTCTACCCTGCGAAAATACTTTCCTTCTCTTCCAATAAAAGTCCTTAAAAAGATCTACCTTGCTAGATGTGAAAGAATCAGAGTTTTTACACGCAAAGGCATTCCCGATAATGTGCAGTGGATAATTGAAGCTAAGGTCCGTTTGGCGGGTGAAGTTCCAGATGCATTTATGCCCCGCATGCCCGGTTTAGGTAAAAGCCGTTATGCCAAAAGGTGAAGAGCAAAGAGACTAGGCGTGTGTTATAAATGTGGGCGATGGAATTGTAATACTAAATGTCGCTCTTTAGGATACATCTCCATAAATCGTGAAGATAAAAGAAAATTCATTAAGAATGGCCTGCGTAAGGAATCTCTGGAAGATATCCTATTAACTTTTGAAACACATTCTTGTGAAATAGTGCAATGGGAAATTATGGATTTATGGTGGACTTTCCGTAAAGAACAGGATCATTACAGTCTTGGAAATCTGACTTTTAATGACCCTGTTTGCCAGTTTGTGAGAAAACTAGATGAGATGCAAATCACCGATTCATAGAAAGCATTGAAGCCATTACTGGACATAAATCAGTGGAAGATGAGAGCCACGGTCATGATTCCTGTACATATAAGCTGTCATTTGTCTTTTCTTTTGACAATAATGAACTTGCTTCTGCAAGTGTAATTAACACATTATCCCTTTCATCACTATAAATATGTGTTAGTTATTTCCATTTCCTACAATCACTAATTTCTTTCTTCTCTTAAATACCTCCTTCATCAATGGAGTCTTCTCTTTCCGCCCTACGAAAGTATTTTCCTTCCTTCCCAATAAATGTTCTTAAAAAGATTTATCAAGCTAGATGTGAACGATTCAGAGTATTTATGGACAAAGGCATTCCTGATAATGTGCGGTGGCTAATCGAAGCTAAGGTTCGTTCAGCTGGTGAAGTTCCAGAAGCCTTCTTTCCCCGTATGCCTGGCTTTGGTAAAAGCGCTTATGCCAAAAAAAGAAGAGCAAAGCGGCTAGGCGTTTGTCATAATTGTGGATGGTGGATTTGCGGCAATAAATGTCGTTCTCCAGGAGTGATCACCAGAAATCGTAATGATAGAATAAGATTCATCAAGAATGGCCTGCGTAAGGAATCTTTGGATGATATCCTATTAACTTTTGAAACACATTCTTGTGAAATAGTGCAATGGGAAATTATGGCTTTATGGTGGACTTTCCGTAAAGAACAGGATCGTTACAGTCTTGGAAATCTGACTTTTAATGACCCTGTTTGCCAGTTTGTGAGAAAACTGGATGGGAAGCAAATCCGCGATTCGTAAAAGGCATTGAAGCCGTCCCTGGACGTAAAACCAGTAGAAAACGTGAACTACGGTCATGACTACTGTACAGGCTAGTTGTCACTTTTCAAAATTTTTCTTTCTCTTCTGACAAATGATGTACCTGCTCCTGACGTGATCCACAGTCACGACTACTGTACAGGCTAGTTGTCGTTTTTGAAAATTTTCCTTCTATTCCAAGAATAATGTACCTATTCCTGACGTGAGCAACAGTCACGATTACTGTACATGCTAACTGTCGCTTTTGAAATTTTCCTCCCCTTTTGGTAATAATGTATCCACTCCTGACGTGAACCAAAGTCATGATTACTGTACATGCTAGCTGTCGCTTTCGAAATTTTCCTTCTCCTTTGGCAATAATATACCCACTCCTGACACGGACTACTGTATATAGCTGCCACTTTTGAAATTTTCCTTCTCTTCCAACAATCACGTACCTACTCCTGACGTAAGCTACAGTAGTGACTACTGTACATGCTAGCAGCTATTTTGAAAAATTTTCCTCCTCTTTTAACGATAGTGTACCCATACCTGACCAGAGTCGTACTCGTGACTACTGTGAATAGCTGGCAATAATGTATCCATTCTTGAAAATAAAATTATTGCCTTATCTCTTCATCTCTATAAATATATCCTCTTTTCTCACAAGGGTAAGAATAGGAATGGAGAAAACCCCAACTCGTAAATCCCGAAGTATTTGTGTATTTTCTGGGGCTTTTCCTGGAAAAGATGAAGAGTATTTAAACGCAGCCAACCATTTGGGTAGAGTATTAGCTGAGCGAAAAATACATTTAGTTTATGGAGGAGGTAGTGTCGGATTAATGGGAGGTGTAGCATCAGCAGCATCTTTAGGAGGAAGTCAAGTTTTGGGCATCATCCCTGGACCTTTGAAATTTGTTTCTGGGGGCACGATTGGAGAAGAATTAGTGGTTAAAAATTTGCAAGAGCGTGTGTTACAAATGCTTTTAAATGCTGATGCTTTTATCACTCTACCAGGTGGTTTTGGCACATTAGGAGAAGTCTTTCAAATTGCTTCCATGGCCCAACTTAATTTGCATAAGAAACCCATTGGGCTTTTAAATGTTAACAATTTCTTTACAGGTTTGATAGCTTTTATGGATTATGCTATGCAGAAGAATTTCATATCAAGAGTGGCACGGCGAATCATAATATCCGCAACAACTGCTGAAGAATTGCTAGATAAAATACAAGCTTTTGTTCCTGAACCAGATCCAGCAATGATTCAGATAGACTGGACACGACAGTCTTTCCCGACCAGTTCACTCCCATAATGGTCCTCTACTCACCCTGTTGAAGTATTGTGGAAGAAAGAAGCGATCTGATCCGTTTTTCTTGTCCTTTAGTTTTATTATCAGCATTTTCTTTCGCGTTTCAGTTTTTCTTTTCAGGGAATTTCTTTTTTATAAGATAGTTTCGTCCATGCTGATATTAAAACCATAGGACAATGCCTTTAGATTGGAATGGCTGAGTAAAGAGTAATTTTTATTACTCTTGAGACGCATCCTATTAGGTTTACTAGGCATAACATTTTGGGGTAGTTAAGCTTTAACCTTATTCGGATGACATATCTCACAAGGGAATCTATATTTACTGAAGAAAATATTAGATGAACCTTGAATATTGATTCCAAACATCCATTCCCTTTACATAATTTGTCAGTGTTATTGTCATCATCAAGATTCACTCGTTTTATCGAAGCCTAATTCTTTGCGCTCGCCTATTATGAAAATTCACACTTTCGAAGAAAATTATTCCAATTTCAATTGCTTTCATATAAATTTCGCTCGAGGTCCTAAGGAAAGCTCCTTAGCCTCAAAATCAATTTTCATCATCAGGGTTTTAAGGATGGAACCTTTGCCTCGAAAAGAATCAATTTTCATCATCGGGGTTTTAAGGATGGAACCTTTGCCTCGAAAACAATCAATTTTCATCATCGGGGTTTTAAGGATGGAACATTTGCCTCGAAAACAACCAATTTTCATCATCGGGATTTTAAGGATGGAACCTTTCCCTCGAGATCAATCAATCAATCCGGGGTTTTAAGGATGGAACCTTTGCCTCGAGATTAATTATCAATCTGAGGTTTTAAGGATGGAACCTTTGCCTCGAAAACAATCAATTATCAATCCGAGGTTTTAAGGATGGAACCTTTGCCTCGAACTCAATCAATCGTCGAGGTTTTAAGGCTGGAACCTTTGCCTCGACATCAATCAATCAATCCGGGGTTTTAAGGATAGAACCTTTGCCTCGAGATCAATCAATCAATCCGGGGTTTTAAGGATGGAACCTTTGCCTCGAGATCAATTATCAATCCGAGGTTTTAAGGATGGAACCTTTGCCTCGACATCAATCAATCAATTCGAGGTTTTAAGGATGGAACCTTTGCCTCGACATCAATCAATCAATCCGAGGTTTTAAGGATGGAACCTTTGCCTCGAACTCAATCAATCGTCGAGGTTTTAAGGATGGAACCTTTGCCTCGACATCAATCAATCAATCCGGGGTTTTAAGGATAGAACCTTTGCCTCGAGATCAATCAATCAATCCGGGGTTTTAAGGATGGAACCTTTGCCTCGAGATCAATTATCAATCCGAGGTTTTAAGGATGGAGCCTTTGCCTCGACATCAATCAATCAATTCGAGGTTTTAAGGATGGAACCTTTGCCTCGACATCAAACAATCAATCATTCAGTCCATCTTACAACGATAGAACCTTTCCTATCATTAGAGGTTCTAAGGACCTTTCCTTAACCTCAAACAAACAATCAATCATTCAGTCCATCTTACAACGATAGAACCTTTCCTATCGTTAGAGGTTCTAAGGACCTTTCCTTAAACCTCAAACAAACAATCAATCATTCAGTCCATCTTACAACGATAGAACTTTTCCTATCGTTAGAGGTTCTAAGGACCTTTCCTTAAACCTCAAACAAACAATCAATCATTCAGTCCATCTTACAACGATAGAACCTTTCCTATCGTTAGAGGTTTTAAGGACCTTTCCTTAAACCTCAAACAAACAATCAATCATTCAGTCCATCTTACAACGATAGAACCTTTCCTATCGTTAGAGGTTCTAAGGACCTTTCCTTAAACCTCAAACAAACAATCAATCATTTAGTCCATCTTACAACGATAGAACCTTTCCTATCGTTAGAGGTTCTAAGGACCTTTCCTTAAACCTCAAACAAACAATCAATCATTCAGTCCATCTTACAACGATAGAACCTTTCCTATCGTTAGAGGTTCTAAGGACCTTTCCTTAACCTCAAACAAACAATCAATCATTCAGTCCATCTTACAACGATAGAACCTTTCCTATCGTTAGAGGTTCTAAGGACCTTTCCTTAACCTCAAACAAACAATCAATCATTCAGTCCATCTTACAACGATAGAACCTTTCCTATCGTTAGAGGTTCTAAGGACCTTTCCTTAAACCTCAAACAAACAATCAATCATTCAGTCCATCTTACAACGATAGAACCTTTCCTATCGTTAGAGGTTCTAAGGACCTTTCCTTAACCTCAAACAAACAATCAATCATTCAGTCCATCTTACAACGATAGAACCTTTCCTATCGTTAGAGGTTCTAAGGACCTTTCCTTAACCTCAAACAAACAATCAATCATTCAGTCCATCTTACAACGATAGAACCTTTCCTATCGTTAGAGGTTCTAAGGAGCTTTCCTTAAACCTCAAACAAACAATCAATCATTCAGTCCATCTTACAACGATAGAACCTTTCCTATCGTTAGAGGTTCTAAGGACCTTTCCTTAAACCTCAAACAAACAATCAATAATTCAGTCCATCTTACAACGATAGAACCTTTCCTATCGTTAGAGGTTCTAAGGACCTTTCCCTAAACCTCAAGCAATCAATCAATCAGTCCATCTTACAACGATAGAAGCTTTCCTATCGTAGAGGTTCTAAGGTAGGGCCCTCAACCTCAAACTTTCAACGATAGGAGAGTTCCTATCGTCAAGATTCTAAAGAGGATTCCTTAACCTTATAATTTAGGTGGCGAGAAGGTTCTCAATGCCTAGCTAAGCCGGACGAAATTTGGTAACGACTTTTGCATACATCATGTCCCATGAAGCATGCAAAGGGGGGCAGCTGTTGACACCCAATTTCGTCCGACCCTTAAAATAAATAAATAAATAAATAAAATTATTAATTAAAAAAAAAAGAGATTAATTAGTTAAAATAAAAAAAAATATTTAAATTAATTATTATTGTTAGTTAATTAAATTATTTAAATATCTATATGTATGGAATTAAAAAAAAAAAAAAAAATCTTCTTTCTCTCTTACACGGCTCTCTCTTCTCGCCCTCTCCAGAATCTTCTCTCCCCCCTTTTTATCTGCTCTCCTCTCTCTCTCAAGCTCAGACACGCAATCAGCTAGCCTTCCATCTCTCTTCTCCCTCCACTAAGTTCTTCTTCTTCATCTTCTCCTTCACGCTCTAACATCTCCCACTAATCTCTGGCTCTCCTTCAATTAACTCACTCCCTCTCTCCCCAGACAGAAGCCTTCTCTCTCTTTCTCTCTGTCCGGTCCCTCTCTCGTCTCCCTCCACCAGCCTCTTCTCTCTGATCTCTCTCTCGCCTAGACCTCTTTCTCTCTTGCACCTCTGCCGCCGCCAGCCTCCGTCACACACCCTCTCCCGTGTCGGCCTCCCTCTCTCTCCTCCTCTCCCGCGTCGGCCTTCTTCTCACACCCTCTCCCATGTCGGCCTCCCTCTCTCTCCTCCTCTCCCGCGTCGGTCTCCTTCTCTCCCCTCCTCTCTCGGGTCGGCTTCCTTCTTTCTCTTCCCCTCCTCCTAACTCGGTCTCCTCCCCGTCTAGCTTCCCGTGGTTCGCTCCCGCCGCTCGCACCCCCTGTCGCGCCCTCAGCTTTTCCCTTTCCTCCGCCCCACCTGCTCCCAGTCGCCCTCCGTGCTCGCGCCACCCAGCTCGCTTCCTGTTGCTGTCGCTCAGCTCTCCACCAGCCTCGTCGCTCTCCCGCGTCGCACCAGACCCACGCCTTTCCTCACCCTGCTCTCAGTCGCCCGCCGCTGCCGTGCTCGCGCCATCCCACCTGGCACCTGCGACGTATCGTCACCAAGAAAGAAGAAGAAAGAAAAGCAAAAACGTGTCTGGCGTTTTAATTTTGACGGAGTCAAAGATTTAAATTTTTTTTGGTAAAATCCTTGTTTAGTCCTTAGCTTTCTTTGTTTTAGTTATTTGAGTCACTAACATATTTTATGTTGCAGATTAACCCCCGACAGTAAGATTTTCATTATTCATACTTTTCTTTGTTTTCTTTATTAATATTGGTTTGACCTTACATGAAATTTGATCATTGAATCGACATAGGAAAATAATATAGGATTTTGATTTCATATGTATATTCATGTATATTTATTGGATTTTAGAATAGTTTAATTTTTATTTTTGTAATATATTAATCTGTATCAAATTATTGGTTAATTAATATTTAAATTTATTAGAAATCCGTCCTAAGATGGATCATCTATCCATGTCCAGATGATTCGGTTAGAATTCGGTTAGAATCCATGGCTTGGATATTAATTGAAATCATTTAAAATAAAAAAAAAAAAAATTAAATAACAAAAATCCAATCGTGCACCGCCAACTACCTCAAAATCAAGGACCTTCTCGAGCTGCTAAACCAAACGATCGCCAAGAGAATCGAGAACAAGAGCGTCGAGTACGTCAGGAAATTCTTCACTGTCGAGAACGATTATACGCCGGAGGAGAAGGCCCGCCAGTCACGACCCGCGTTTGTTTCTTGACTCAATCAAATTTTTTTGGGTAAAATTCTCATTTAGCCCTTGATTCTCTTTGTTTTTATTCATTTAAGTCATTAATGTTCTCCTGTTTTGCATATTCATCACTGACAGAATTGTTTTATGTTTTTATTTCTTTTTTTGGTTGTTGGTTTATTATTTCGAGAATCATGAATTAGTCTGTGATCAATATTACATAAAATTGCAATTTTAAGTTAGGTCAGATTTTTATCTATTTATTTGATTTTAATTTTAATAGTTAGCATAAATTTAAAACTCATGTTTACATAATGTATAAAAAAAAAAAGGGGTCATATTTACGAGATTTAATTCTGAGCAGATTTTAATGAAAATTCAAGAATGAATTTAGAACTAGTAAATCAAAAATCCATATCCAGATGATTCGGTTAGAATCCATGGTTTGGATATTAATTGATATTATTTAAAGCAAACAAAAAGCAAAAATTAAAAATCAAATAACGAAACCCGGATCGCAAATCGGCTCATTATTGACCCAGTTATGAAAGTCCATAATTTCAGCATAATTTTAATTTTTACCCCTGCATTTATTTGATTTGTCTAATTGAGATCCTATGTTGTTCTAATTTGTAATATGGCCATTGGTTTATTGGCATTTATTTCCTTTTATGGATTTGTTTTGTTCAGCAAATTAAAGGCATAAATTCGTTTAGAAATTAACATTAAGCTTAGGCATAATTAAACATAATTATTATTATTATTATTATTATTATTATAATGGAAGGTTATCCCTCCTATTCATTTCTTTAAAAAAGTGGATGGCCAAAAAAGCCCAACTTTATTTATTTATATATCATCTTTTGATATTCTTTTGTTTACTTTATGTGTTTTCCCATTATCTATTTGCATGTGTTATTTAATTTATGCACCTTTTATTTTCTTAAATGAATGTTCAAAACAAACAAAAAAAAAAAAAAAGAAAACCTCCACTTTATTTATTGTTATTTAATTTTTCTTTATTTTATGGTTAAACTCATTTCATTTAAAGAAATTAGCCATAAAAAAATATATATATAAAATAAATCTGAGACATGTTGTTAAGTCAAAAAAAAAAAATTTTTTAGTTTATGGTATATTGGCTGGAAACTGTCTCGTGCCCGCTTTTGAGCTGCTTCACCTGGTGGAGAGGGTCTGGCTGAGTAACAACGCCCCGTACCATGATCAAAGTTTTTTTTTATTTTTAAACTCTTTGATTCCTTTAAATTAACTTCTTATTAAATAAAAAAATTAATTTTTTTTAATTCTTTTATAAATTGAGTAATTCTTTAAATAATAATTATCCTTCATTAAACAAGAAAAATTAAAAAAAAAGAAAAGAAAGATAAGAAAAAGAAAGGAAAGATAAGAAAAAGAAAAGAAAGGAAAGAAAAAAAAAAAGAAAATAAATAAAATTTTTAGATTATTAATAAATCTAAAAATTTCATAAACAAAAAGAATTACGAATTAGCAATTAAACTAATAATTAATAAAAATAAGAATTAAATAATTAACTATAAATTAACTTCCATATCCAGATGATCCGGCAGGATCTACGGTTTAGAAAACTTTTTTTTTACTAAATAAATTAATTAAATAAAAAGATAAAAATCCATATTTACGATATGGATTAATTGATTAAAATTTCGTCAAATTCCGTGTCCAAATGACTCGGCAGAGTCCATGGTTCGGAATCCAAATCTTCCGTGTCCAAATGACTCGGCAGAGTCCATGGTTCGGAAGTATAAAATTCTATACAAATTAACTTAAAAATCCACATTTCGACTAATTCAGTTAAAATTTCTAAATTAACTGAAAATTATTTAAAAGCAAAGTAAAACAAAATTAAAATCAACTAAGGTGCCAATTTTGGGCGCTATAACAATATTGTTTTAGCGTAACCGTACTCCCGATCCCCGAACTCTCGCAGACCAATTTTAAGGTGACCAATCGACCTAAGAAAACTGATTGGTGGCGACTCCCGAAAACGACCCGCACGTTGCCACACTTACATTTCGAGGATAAGATAAATGACATAGCTTTGTTAGATAGATGCATATTTACTGAGTTGCTTGATAAAGATACAGACCATGTTGGATATGTAGCTGTGGCTTGACATATGATGCACGGTCTATATGGATTGGCCAATTATAGGTCTCTATATATCATAAATAGCCGATGTAAGAAATGATATCCCTGACAATATGTATCTGAAACATTTATTTCTGAAGATGGATTTCTAATTTATAGGAGAAGGTATTTAACACCTACTGTCATAAAGAATGGAAAACAGCTTGATAATCGATCAGTTGTTCCGCATATATTGACTTGGTCGTTAAACATGATTGCTATGTTAATATAGAGAAGACAAATAGAGATAAGTACATCAAATAGTTTTGTAAATACATGCACAAAGGGATTGATAGATTGACTATTGTTATTGAAGGATCAGGTGGTAAGGTTCATAAAATCAAGTAATATTTAGATTGTGGATATTTCATCTTTTGAAGCATGTTGGAGAATATTTGACTTTGATATCCATAAACATGAACCACTAGTATAACGACTGTCATTTCACATACCAAATGAGCAAAATATAGTATTCCTTAAGAATGTGGACATCCGTGAAGTGATACGGATACAACAGAATGTGTTACTAAATTTCAAGGATGGATGTGGCATAATTTAATTGACCCAGATGCTCAATGGCTTACATATGTTGAGTTCCCAATGTCATATGTTTGGAATCGATAGTTGAAATAGTGGACTAGGCATGTTAGAGGAAGGAGTGTTAGAAGACTATATTATGTACACCTTATTGCTGGTGAGAGATACTACCTCCGCATGTTGTTGAATGTACAATGAGATCTGACAACATATGAGAATTTGTGCATTATTCGGGCTGTTTTACATCCCACATTCAAGAAAACATGTCTTGCTTTAAGGTTGCTTGATGGAGTTGGTGAATGGAATGAGGCATTATGCGAAGCCTCAGAGTGGCAATGGGTAGCCAGTTACATAATCTTTTTGTCGCCTTACTCCTATTTTGTCATGTAGTAGACCACCTTGATCTTTGGAATCATCATTGTGAAGCATTGTCTGAAGATATTATATTGATACAACGTAGGATAAGGAATAATCTTGATTTGGTTTTGTCAGATGCAAACAAATATAATTATGCACTATATAAAATAGAAAAGATCATGAATTGACTTGGGAGATCTTTTAAGGAATTTTTAGGTATGCCTTACCCCGACCTTAGTATGTTAATACTTAAGGATAATTCTTTGATTATATAAGAGCTTAATTATGATCATGTTGTGTTGACAAGTAAATATGCATCATTGTTCTATGGCCTTAATGAAGGACAAAAGATTGCATACCATTCAATTGTCCAATCAATCAAAAGAGACCGAGGTGGATTTTTCTTTGTTTATGATAGCGAACGAATTGAAAAAATGTATCCATGGCACACTATTCTTGCTCGTATTCATTTTGAAGAGAAGATAGTGTTGGTAATAGCATCATTTGGTATTGCTTCACTTTTGTTGCTTGGTGGTCATACCGCATATTCACAATTAAAATTTCTATAAAGTTAGATCAGGATTCAGTACGCAATGTTAAGTAGTCTATTCCACTTGTAGAACTTTTGTGTATAGCAAGTTTGATAATATAGGATGAAGCACTGATGATACAATAATATGCATTTGAGGATTTGGGTAGAACATTATGAGATCTTTTGCATGCACATAATCATAATGCTGTAAACAAAAAATTTAGTAGAAAAACAGTTGTTCTTAGTGGTGATTTAGACAAAATTTTCCCATTATTAGTCATAGAAGTAAAGGTGATATTGTTGCAGCTGCTACATGTTCATCTATGTTATGGTCACATTGTTGAGTTTGCACATTAGAACAAAATATTAGAGTACAAAACTTAACATCTGTTGGTGGTGCATTATTTTGTGATTGAATATTATAGTTTGGGGAGGGTAGTTTACCCTTATAGAAGCTTCATGAAGATGAAAAAGAACCAACATGTACAAATATACCTTCTATGTTTCTAATTGAATGCACCATTGGTGAGCCAATAGCTGATATTATAGCATCAACATAACTAGATTTAGACTTGAACATATTTGATAGGCAGTGCTTGAAAAGGCAATACTATCACCAAAGAATGAGACTGTTGATGTTGTCAACAATAATATAATGGGCAAATTGCTAGTGGGAATGACCACATACATGAGTGCTAACCGTTATCTCTTACTTCTGATAATGCTGATGTGCACTCTTTGTTATACCTGGTGGAGTATTTGAACACTTTGAAATTTTTTGGTCTTCCAAATCATATCTTAGATCTAAAGGTCGGTGTGCCTATTATTTTATTGAGAAACAGTGACCAAGCAAGTGGACTTCTTGGCATTACTTATAACTCCAACAACGAGGCTTGGGCGGTTAATGACCTTATTACCAAGTACGTTGCTGAAGAGAAGAAGCTTAAGAGTGATGAGTCTAAAATTGCCTCGTTTGTATCAGATAAGTGCAACAAGAAGAAGGGTAAGAAGCTTAATTCCAATGCTCCTAAAAATGTTTAGAATCAGGCAAATGGTCAGGTTGGAGGAGTGAGTGGTCCAAATGTAGTGATTGAGAAGAAACAAAAGAAATGTTTATTCTACAGGAAATGAGGTCACTTTAAAAATTGTTGTCTTAAATTTAAAACTTGGTCATCTAAGAATGGGCATAAAGGTAATGACTCTTTGGCTCTTGTTTTACATGAATCCAATTTAGCTATGGCCCCATCCAGTTCCTGATGGCTAGATAACAGAGCACCTACTTATGTTACTTTTATTTTACATGGGTTTATAAGCAAGAGGGAACTAAATAAAGAGGAGTCAAGGCTTATTATCAGCAATAACAAAGAGGTGAATGTGGAGTTCATGGGAGTTGTTTGTCTAAATTTAGATTTTGGATTTAGACTTATTTTGAATAGAACATTCTATGGATATTCTTTTAGATGAAATTTGGTCTCAATTTCCATATTGGACAAGGATGAGTATGCTTTAGAGATTAATGATGGTTTTACTAAACTACACATTGACTCAAAGTATGTTGGTGGTTATTCTTTGTACTTTGGCCTATCTAGATTGTGTTTAACTCCAAATGATATTTGTGTCACCTCATATAATGTTGAGAAAATTGTTGCTAAAAGGCCTCTTATAAAAGAAAAATCTTTCATGTTATGGCATAAAAGACTTGGCCACATCTTTAGGAAAAGAGTAGAAAGGCTGATAAAGGAAAATATCCTACCTACTCTTGACTTCAGTGACCTAAAAACATATGTTGATTGTTGTAGAGGCAAGTGGGCCAACATTAAGAAAAAAGGACCTACATGTAGCTAGCACCTCTTGGAAGTGATTCACATTGACATAAGTGGGCATACTCATATACAGTTTGTAACTATAAATTTTCATCACTTTTATTGATGATTATTACCTATTACGGTTACTTGTACTTAATTAAGGAAAAGTCTAAAGCTCTTGACAAGTTCAAGATCTTTAAGACTGAAGTTGAAAAATAATTGGGAAAAGTTTTCAAGATTGTGATATTCGACCGAGGAGGTGAGTATTATGGCAAACATGGGGACAATGAAAAAAATTAAAGGCCCATTTGGTAGATACTTAGAAAGTTGTGGAATAGTGGCTCATTTCACCATGCCAGGAAGTCTTGAACAAAATGGTGTGGCTGAAAGGCGGAATCACACCTTAAATAACATGATGAGGAGCATGAAAAGTATGACAAGTTTGCCAGTTTTCTCTAGGGTGAGGCTATCAAGATGACCTTGTATATTCTCAATCGAGTACCTCGTAAATTAGTGCAAAAGATGCCATTTAAGTTGTGGTTTGGTATGAAACCCAGCTTGAATCACTTTCGAGTTTAGGTTTGTGCTACTAAAGTGAGATTGTACGATCTCATGGAAAATAAATTACAACATCATTCTCCTCGTTGCTATTTTGTTGGTTACTCTGAACATTCTAAAGGGTATAAATCCTATCATAGAGATGAAGATTCTAGAATTATGGAATCACAAATAGCTAAGTTTCAGGAACACAATGTGGCCTGTGAAAGTGATCACTCTAAGACTATAGAGAACAATGTACAAGCTAGTACAATTCATATTCCTCTACCTATATAGTAAGAGACTGTGGATCCTTTACCTATGTTTGCTCCAATGGAGTAAGAACCTCTGAAACCACCAGTTGAAGAGTTTCCTCCGACACCGGATGCGGTAGCATAGGTTCCACTTAGACAGTCTACTAAGGAGAGGAGGTTTTCCATATCTTATGATTATGTGGTCTATCTTGGTAACAATGATTATAATATTGGTCATGTAATCAGTCCAATGACTTTTTTGGAGGCTGTATCTAGTCCTTAAAAAGTTCTATGGTGGGATGTAAAGAGGGATGATATACAATCTATGCAACACAATCAAGTGTGGAAGCTTGTTGAGCTACTTGAGGGCCATAAACCCATTGATAACAAATGGGTATTTAAAACTAAAAGGGATCACGATGGAAAGATTGAGAGGTATAAAACCACACTGGTTTCCAAAGGGTACAATCAGAGAGAAAGAATTGACTATGTTGATTTGCTTTCTCCTGTATGATCTAAAGACTTATTTTGAGTCGTTATGACACTTGTAGCTCATCATGATTTGAAGTTACACCATATGGACATTAAAACCACTTTTGTAAATGGAAACCTGAAAAAAAAAATCTATATGGAATAGCAATAAGGTTTTAAGGTAGCTAGTAAATATCATATGGTATGTAGACTGTTAAAGTCTACTTATGATTTAAAGCAAGCTTTCCGCCAGTGGTACCTAAAATTTAATGAGGTAATCTGTTACCCACTCCGGGGTAATCCAATTATGGTGCCAAAACTATGCATTTAAACTCCCAGGATTGGTGTGTCCTATAGGTCATCAGAACAACACCCCTAGTGTGCATACTCAAGTGACCCTTTTGAGCACTATGTAAATACATGCATATTGGTCTAACCGTAACACACATATTCACATTTATGCACACCATGGCAGCTAAGAAGAAAAACACTAGCACAAGTCTTAGTTTTGGATTCCACATATTAAGCATTCTTACTAGGTTCAAAAATTCCAGCCACTGCACCCAAACTTCCTCTAATAAATTGTATCATTCTAGCCATGTACCCCCTATTTTATTTGCTCCATTATCAAGTAGAGACTTATAGAAAATCAAGAAATTTTGTTTTACATCAATAGCCCACCTATGGACCAAGTTATAGATTTTTGAAGTTGGTTACAAAATTCTGACCAAATGAACAGTAACTTAGCCAACTTTGCAACACCATATCTTTGGATACAGGGCTCTAAATCCATAAATTCCAAATCCCAGTTAAACCTCTAGATGTCCTCTAGGCTTAGTCAAAATTTCATACCAAGATTCGTTCTACATAGGGAGATATTCAACTTTAGGTATAGGGTCAAAATTCTGGCAACTTTTGGACCATTTTGCCCATACAATTTTTCCAAACCATTCAAACACTTCATTCACAAAGTTAAAGCCCTCCAAAGCTATCCCATACATGTCCAATACACATATTAATTACATTCTCTTGCATCTAGCAATTTTATATGGCCAAAACAGAATTTACAAATAAGCAGCCTATCATTCACACTTAGGCAGCTTTGCACCACATCACATACATAGCCACAACATAACTCAAATGTTCACATACTTGTCTCATTTTACATACACTACATGTACATGCATACATGCACTACAAAATGGTCTTAACTCAGCTAGATACGCACCCTAAGTTATAGGAGTGCCTGAAATGCAATGGACCCCAGAAAAAGGATGCTGGACAGATGCTGCACAACACAATAAGTACCATCACTAAAAATACCAAATGTGCTCCTAAAATCACCAAAATTTTCAGATCATAACTAGACACATGGAAGTTCATGAACCTGAAATTTCAGATCGAAAAGCAAACGATAAAGGTCAGTTTGAATGTGATCTTTCTGCTGGACCTGAAATGGACAGAAAAGGGGTAAGTTTCTTGAATGAAACTTAGTAAGGGCTTATCATTAGAAACTTGAATTCCCAGAAACATACCTGAAATCCAAAGACATAAAAACACAAAAACAAAGCACATATACAAAAATATAGCCATCCAAATGCACAAACAAACAGAACACAATCAAATGCAATGCTAGCAGCAATACATCATTAGGGTTAGTCTATAAACAATCAAATAAACAAATATGTAATCACTTCAGTAGCCCTCCTCAAGCTAATGCTTGGTCTTAGAAGGTTAATTGGTCTTAGTTAGTACTAACTTGGGCTCTAGAAACCCCTGTAAACACTGCCATCTTAGTGCATGAAAAATAGTAAGGCTAGAACCTTGTTCATGCACTCCCCCTTAACCCATACTTGGTTCCTTGAGCTTTTTGTTCTTTTTCAAGCATGGTCATAGCTTCATGGATGCTTAATCATCATCTTAAGACAGTAAAAAACCATGAAACATGAAGATAAAACCCTTACCTAAGCTGTGAAAGCTGAAATCTTCAAGAGATACACAACAAACTCAAAAATTAGGGTTTTTCTTGTTCCTGGTGCATTCGATTGCCCTCCTTTTTGATTTCTTGAGAGCTTGAGCTGTGGTGTCAATGGAAGCCTATGGAGGAGCTAAGGAAGAAGGCTGTGGCTGGTTATGGCCGAAATGGCCAAGGAAAGGCAAGAAATCAAGATATTTTACTTGATTTAATTAGTTTAACCTTAACCTTCACTTAGGTCACTATAAGTATGCCTTAAGCAAGGAATTTTTGGCTAATCTTTAGCCCACATTTTTGACATTAGAACCTGGAAATAAAAGGCTGGGATAATCCTAGAAATGACCATCTTTGACTCTTGTCAAAAGTTATCCCATCCTTAAGTTATTTTTGGGAACAATTGTACACCTAGTTGTCCTAAGTTCTTGAATCATAGCTTTTGTTTCCTTTATGTAATTGAGCCTCCAAAAATTGCTTCCATAGCATTCAAATCCTTCCAAAATATCTCTTTTAGAGTTTTACAATTGAGTACCCAAGTCTTGAAATCTTGCAATAAGACCCATAGATTACTTGTAAAACAAGCAATCTTCTAGGGTTTCCTTTAGCACCAAGTAACCATTGTAATCTTTTAAGGAGGTGTAGATTATTCAGTTTACCCCTCACATTTCATTCACTATGGTGAAAATTATACTATATAACGGTTTATAACCATTATACCTTTATACTGTAATTTTCCCATTTGTTGAGGTGGTAACATAATCACCTCATTTAGTTTTGTGGAAAACCTAGTCAATAGATGCAAATATCACAAAGTCAGTGGGAGCAAAATTATCTTTCAGGTTCTTTATGTGGATGATATTTTGCTAGCAACAAATGACCTAGGCATGCCACATAAGGTTAAGTAGTTTTTCTTTAGGCGATTTGATATAAAGGATATTGGTGAAATATCTTTTGTTTTTAGAATTGAAATCCACAAGGACAAATCTCAGAACTTGTTAGGTCTCTCTCAAAAAGCAAACATTGAGTACATATTGAAGCGATTCAATATGCAAGACTGTAAACCTTGTAATGTGCCAATTGTTAAAGGTGAAAACTTGAGCTTTGCACAATGTACTAAGAATGATTCTAAGAGAGAATCCATGAGGGAAGTGCCATATGCTAGTGTTGCTGGGAGCCTGATGTATGCTCAAGTTTGCACTAGATAGGACATCGCATTTGCAATAGGTCTCCTAGGAAGGTACTAGTCAAATCCTAGGCATTACCATTGGGTTGCTACAAAGAAAGTTCTTAGATACTTAAAAGGAATCGAAGACTACATGTTCACCTATAAAAAGGTTGAGAATCTTAAGCTGGTTGGTTATACGGATTTTGACTGTGCTGCCTATAAAGATAATAGAAAGTCCACATTATGGTACATTTTCATATTGGTAGGTGGTACAGTTTCATATAAAAATGTCAAATAGACACTTGTGACTTCTTCTACCATGTATGGTGAGTACATAGCATGTTTTGGAGCTTCCACACAAGCTTTATAGTTGTAGAATCACATCATTGAGATATCTATTATGGATTCCATTGCTAAGCCCATTTAACTATACTATGATAATCTTGCCGAGATGTTGTTTTGCAAAAATAATAGAAGTATTTATGGGGCTAAGAGTAAGAAAAGATGGAATTGTGATAGAGCACATTGGGACTGAGTATATGATTCTTGATCCTCCGGCCAAGGGACTTCGCCCTGAAAGTTTTAGGGGCCATTTACTAACATGGGATTAGTAGAGTTCTTTGCTGTACTTGGTTAGTTAGAGTTATTTGTAGTTGCTCCATTACTTTGTTTTGGGTACACATTTGACTTGTGTAATTTTTGATACATTTTATAATGAACGATGTTTTCAATCATAAATTTTCTTCATTATAAAATGCTATAAAGTCTTAAAATTAGTGTCAATCTTAAGTAAAGGCTTGAGACATTACTAGTTGTGGCCTTGTGGTTGTATGTCTTTTGTGACATATAAAGGTCATTTCAAGATGCATAAAGTTATAAAGAGATACAAGCTTAATAAAGAGCGATAAAGGATCTCTCAAGTGTGCTTGTACTGCTTAATGGGAGAAACTAGTGAGACCGACAAGTGGACAACAATGCAATTTGATGCCACACTTCCACATCATGTTCATGTTGATGAGGTATATTAATGTGTATGACCGTGGAAAGTCCTATATTGTTGAGTAATTTAGTTGCTGCCACGATTTGCCATTGAGAGCTTTATTAGACGAGATGGTATCTGGAGTTATTTTATGACTAATTGCTTTTAAGTAACGTCCACATAAAGTTTTTCAATTGTCTTAATCTGATAAAATGATTTTGTTTTCAAAATAATTGACAATAAATATGCCCAAGTGGGAGAATATTGGAATTTTTTTATATGTGGGCTATATTAATTGTATGTGTTTTTTATTTAATCGAATTAAGAACTAAAATTGGTCAAATAAAAACATATAGAGCCCATATGAAAGTTGATCTAAAGATGAGTTGGTGACTACAATTACGATAAAAAATGTGAGTTTATTTATGTGTATACCAATATAGTCCATGTGGCTAATAATGGGTAGGCCCATGAACTTTTATATAAATAGAGTGCTAGATCCCTCCTTTAGGCAAGTCATTAGGGCAAAAGATTTTCCACCTATTGGAAGAGCCGCAGACTAAAATAAGGAAAAGACTTGTGCATTCATCGATTTTGTTTTTCCGCTGCACTTATCGATGGAGCCTAAATTAGGTTAGATGTTTTGTTTATTCCAATTTAATTTGTGTGTTCTTACTCTCATGTATGGTTTTGATAGGCTATAATAATTAACATGTAGATATTCCATGTTTGTTTTAGAAACTGGTTTGATGGATTTTATGTTCATCTCAGGCACATTCAACCAAGTTGAAACAGTGGCTTAGTTTGGTGTGATCTTTCTTCTTCTTTCTCTAGGCTTGGGGTTTTCTGCAAGTTTGCAACAAAGGTTTGCCTGCAATTTTCTTCCTGCAGTATTCATTTTGGGAAGGTAAGAGCTTTGCTTCATCACATGGTAATGCTATTTCTTTCAGTGTTGGATGTGAATATGAAGTGCATCTATAACAAGGCTTGCTCCTCTTCTTTCCTGTTCGTGAATTAGATGCCTACATTGTCTCTAGGTCTATGGTGGGAAGATGCTTCATAACTCTAGTAATTTGGTTTACTATAGTTCCTCTATGATAAGAAAATTCCTGACTTTTGTTCCAAGTATTGTTTTTGGAGACATTTGGAATTATGTTGATTCTGTTAAATCGTCTTCTAGCTTTTCTCAGTATATTTGTTTGCCTTTGTGTGATTAGCTGGCTATATTACTTTATGAAACAGTAAGCATACATTTTTCTAGTTGATTTATGATGGGGTCTTTCTTTAAATAGGTTTTGCATGTTGATCTCTTTTCATTTCTCTAAATTCAGTTTTTGAACAACAACAATAATGATGGTACTCGTCAACTAAAAGGTAACTCAGTTTTACAGGGGACGTGCAGTTTTTATTTGATTTCTCTCAATTGCTAGGAGGTAACTATTCTTTTATTAATCATGTCTCAAGTATGATAGTTGTTGCATTGCAGGACACCTGAACTTTTACTTGGAGCCAAGAAGTATTCAACAACTATTGGTATATGGTCTATTGGTTGTATATATATTTTTTTTTTTTGCTGTTGCTACTGAGAATTTTCTATTCTACAAGGTTTTAAGGGTTGAGGATTTAGGGAAGGGGGCAACATATCTCTAACTGGGATTGCGGACCAGGTAGGGTGCAACCAATGTCATCCCACTGGCGTTCTAAGATCTATTGGTTGTATTATGGCTGAACTATTACTCATCAAGAGTTAGATACTTCAAGCAGATGTACCCTTTGAGTTAGAAGCCTATTTATTAAGTCTAATCCTAAATCAAAAAGCACTAATGCTCCAGTGAAGGCAATTCCCGGGAACTTCTTCCGTCAGATATCGCACCTGCTTCAATTAAAAAGAATGAAATACATGAACTTGTACGTTCTTTTGGCTCGTTATTTTAAAGATATGATATGTTTCTTTATTGCAGTTCTAATGCAAAGCTTTCAAGATTTGGAATCAATAAAGAGCTAGAAATAGAATAAAATAAGCATCTGGAAGAGCTAATGGTGCCCAGTTTTGTAGAATCTGAAGGCCTCGGTCTTTATTTAATCAAAATTCATTGATTTTTTTAGAATTATTTATTGAGTTATGTATTCCAACATGAGTAATTAGAACATTTTTTTTTTATAATTTAGATTTTTTTTTAATTTTGAAACTGTTTATTATGTTAGTATTTCTAACATGTAGGTAACTGTGGTGTGGCCATGTATTTAAAAAAATTGATATACTGATTCAAACTTGTAAAGTCTAATAAGACTCTTATTGATTATTTTTAAATCAATTATCACATTTTTCTTTGTTTTGAACTTCCTGGTCCTATGGCTATGTGGGGTATTTTCTAGTTTAAACTTTTAATGAGTAACATGTTATGATAATTAATTGGTACTCTCTAATTTTTTTTTTATGATTATAATCTTCTTAATAGCATTTGTATAACATTTAAATATATATTATCGTTTGATAATTAAATAAGTAGTACGACCTTTCTCATATCTTTGCTCCTGTAATAATTTTGAATATAAAAAAAATATGTATCTTAAAAAGATAATCAATATTTATGGATTTTCTCTTTTTTTAATTAAAAATATAAAGAATGTATAATTTTTAAGAAAAGGCGCTCCGAAAGTTTTCTTTAATGTTTTTTTCTATAAAAGACGTTTCAAAAAATATTTATCTAAGAAAAGATCCATGAGGAATACCATAGAGATAAAAAAAGCACCATTGTTTGTGATGGAATGCATATTGCATATTCCTGTTTTTGCTTCAGCCTTCAGCTCTTGAGGCGAAATTAAGAGCCATTCAGGCCAGATTTGGGCTTGTGACTAACCATCCTCACGTACTATTGCTAAGCAATAGAAGTCCTCCGAGATGTATAGTCGTATGGAGATTTTGGATCGCTGTGTCTTGGTGGTGTTTCCTCAACAGTGTATTGCTCCAGCATTTTCTCATGTTGCTTCTTTCCTTCCTTAGTTTGTCTCTCTTTATGATTCTATGTACCAAAAAAAGAAACACCATTGGTCCAAACTTTTAATTCATTTTGAAAATCGGTCCTTAACCTTCATTTCGGTACAAATTGGTCCTAAATATTTATAATTCAATAATTTTTTTTTCCTAAGTTAAAATGAAGTGGCCAAAAGTTGGCAGTCTAAATATTCATTTTTTATTCATATTTTTCATTTAATTGTTTTATATTGCAAAACATGTATATTTAAAAGGTTTAGAAAGTTCAGCAACAAATATTCAATTTTCCCTTGATATATTGGGTGCAATATAATGTTTCGCTGCAACAAGTGAATGTATTATCCTCTTTTCATAAAATGTATATAATATTATTTTCTTACTACGAGTAAATTATATAATTATAACAATAAAAAGTTCTCATCTTTAATTATCTTGACAGAGCATTCATCCATTTACAAAAATATTTAGAAGCTAGTTACAACGTAATACAATAATCTTTAACTGTCCCAAATCATTCTTTTTTATAGAATCATTACAAGGGTTAGAACGAACCATAGACAAATTAATGGGTGAAGTGTGTGCTATATGAAACTTTTGAGGATACCTACTTCAAAGTGAACTGCAGCTTCGACCAGAATTTTAAGCGGAGATATGTCATACTGCTGAGGGAAGAGGCCAAAAATAAAGCATACAAAAAGCTTTCTTCAACCAGAAACTTCCAAACATGACTCTGAAGTTTCATCTTGATGCTTTTTTCTCTTCTGGGCATCCATTTTAGTCTGGAGACCTATGGCATCAGATATTGCTTTGGGCAGCCAAAATCCAGGTCTCTCAAGGAACCGAGCCCTGTCCAGAACTAACGGCTCTCTCAAGGTCATCTCAATGCCCTCATATGTCCGTAACGTAAGCGTTGCTTCCCCCTTGAGACCCAGCGAAAACCAGCCCAGACCGGCTACTGCAATGTCGATGCTGTTCACATCCCAACTGGTTCCAGAGACTTTTATTTCCGTTGCCTCACATTTACCTATTTCAAAAGCACGCTCCCCTCCAATCGGTGGCTGAAAAAAATAAGATGAGACATATATTCAGTACTTCAAATTCAGAATCCATGGAATAAGCCTTGGAAACGTAATGTTTGAAGAATCATTTGTAAGTCATACTAGTATAGTCACAAGACAGCCAAACCTTTTCACAAAATAAGTAATAGAAAGATAAGCAAACTTCAATTAACCAAAGTTGGAAACATGAACACCCAATTATCGAATACTGGATTTCCTATTTATAGTGTTCCTTTGGGCAATGAATATATTGCCCAAGTATTAAAAAGGTGAAAAGTTCCTTTGGGCATACCGAGGAAACACCACACTAAACAATCCAAGCAATAGCATATCAGTCAGTTGAAATACAGGTGAACTGATGCCAGGACAAAATAGAGCGTTAGTACTGCAAGAGGACACTGAATTGCATAATGGAAAGCCGAAATAAATGGGGAAGAATAGCTGAGAGGAGTAGTGAAAACAACCAAAGACTGAGTCATCTGGGCATTTAATATGAAACGTGGAGGATAAATGAACAGAAAACTGCATTCAGGAAACTTAGAGGGCATCATCAACAAGTCCGGAAAAGGTTCACCTGCAACCTAAAACCAATGTGATTTTTCCATATATCATCAGCATTTTCTATCTTCCCCATGTAAAGTGAAACATTTGGTGATGCCCAAACAGTGATATATATTGTTTCCACTGAAGCTTGATTGAGTTCAAGCCTCATCAATCCACCAACATGGACAGCCTGCCCCACCTGCATATATCCAAGTGTCAGCATAGATCAGAGAAACACATGATCCTGGGGCATTAATCCAATGAAAAGGACATACACTAACAGAAAGCAATCTCTTAGGATTGGATTTATAGTCCATGGTAAAGAAGAACAAAAACAACCCCAGACCCCTTACCTAAATAACAGCATAAGAAGAGAAGCAACTTTATTTCCCAAAATTTTATGATCTTTGAACCTTTGGAGTGAGTCTATAGTAGATGAAGGAAGCTAGATAATAATACCTACAAATGATAACCAAATAATCAGAAAACATCAGCATTGAAGTGTAAATTACATAAAAAGCAACAATTAGCATACCTTCACCCTGTAAGTCCGAGGTTTAAGCTCCTTCCGTATTTCCACCATCTTCTGCTCATCCCGGTTTAATCTCAGGGACATAAGATAAGGATGCAGGAGCCCAGGAGTGTCATACATCTTTGCTTTGGCTGGTAAAACTCCTCTAATTCTCAAAATGCCAAGAGTAGTCCCAGGAACAGGAGCTTCAGTCAGCCTTGTAACTTTGGCACCTTGTTTCTTTGCGAATGCATTGATAAGAGTAGACTTGCCAGCATTTTGAGCCCCAATAATCCACACATTACCTCGTGGACCTGCAAAATCTTTTATACATGCTAATAAATTCCTCACACCCAAGTCCTTATGGGCACTGACTAAATACACCCCGTTCAACTTAGGTGCTCCTCCAGCCTTAGCACGGTGGCGGACCCACCTATCCAACCTAGTTGGTGAGACTTGTGAGGGTAGGAGATCAACCTTTGTAGCCACAAGAACAAGCTTTGGACATTTTTTCACAAGCTTGGGGTCATTTGCAGCTCCTTCCAGCATCTTGAACAATGACTTTGCAGCCCGCTTAGGAAACGAACCATCAAAATCAACACAATCAACAACCAAGACAACAACAGTAGCATCAGCATTCCCCGACTTTACAAACCTAGTTGCAATTAACTTATCGAAATCAAAATCAGGTATCAGGTTTTCAGCAGATTGGTTTTTTACTTGACCATAGTTTCTCAATGAATGGCACCGTGCACATACAGTAACTTCCTCTAGACCCTTCTTTGCTTCCCTAGACATTTGCTTCTTCTCAGCTTTTGATAACCTCTTCTTTTTCCTCTTCTCTATGGTCTCTTCTGTAATGTTACCATACCCAACACCTGCTGGAGCAAAACCTTCCAGCTCCATCTCATCTTCTCTCTTAATAAACTTAGCTTCCCATTCATCAAAATCCCAATCAAACTCATCTAGTTCTCCCACATCACGTCCCTCTGAGTCACTCCCTTCAAAATCATCCTCTTCTTCCACGTCAAAACCTTCAGTTTCATTCCCTAGGTACTCCATCATAGACGCATCCTCGACCACCTTCTCTCCATTGTCTGTTCTTTCCTTAAAATAACCAGGAAGATTTGGATCCTTGTCTTGCATAAAGACACCGCAACCAGGACATATAGGCCCATAGTTCTCATCATCATCTCTTCCCTCGCTTAAAACTGGATTTGCCCCTTTCCTAGGAGGTCTCTTCCCATCACATTTCTCTGCTGTCAAACTGCAAGACTGGCCCTTGGCAGCTAAGCGAACGATAGAGTTTCTGTTCCCGTGGTTCTTCTTCCTCCTCTCACTAAAACCTACGCTATCCAAGACAGGGTTTAGGTTCTCAACGGAGTAAACAGTAACAAAAATTGCAATAAAATCAGTGAAATTGTACCTGTGAGAACACAGATTCTTGTTTCTTGGCCCAATTCGATGCTTTGGCTGCCATTGCAAGACAACTTGGGGCTGAACTTGGCCACCGACGCGGACACCAAAAGCGCCATTTTTTCAAGATGCTAGCAAGTAACTACACCGGCTCTAGCAATTCCTCAGAGTCCAAGAACAGAAGGCATCGAAGTGGTTAAAGAGGGGTAGAATCTAGTTTGGTGCAGAGAGGAGCAATAGAAAATTGGAAGCGGGAACGCTTATTCTTCGACTTGTGCCCAGGCCAGTCCCTTCGAGATAGGCGGTAGCTAATCTTAAGAATAAGTACGAAATTTATTACTCAAGAGTGTTGAAAAGACCAAATTCACCATCAAATTTTTAACTTTTAAAAATATCAAATTTAATAGTAAATTTTGTTTGGAGATCAAATTCACCGTTGATGTTAGTTGACTCTTAATTGACTGTCAAATGATGAGGACAAATAACAGTTTTAATCCTTTATTTTTCACATTTGTTTTACTATTGCCCTAACTTTACCTGTTTGATGATCATATTATTCTCTTCAACAAATTATTTAATGTTCTAAGAATGCAAAACCCCTAATGAAACAAATTGGTGTCATTTGATAAACAAATCTGATCAACCAAATCTCTCGAGGGTTTGCAAAGGAGGTCATATTCACGTACTTGCAAGTTTATCAAAGTGGGCATAGTTCCTTTGATTTTCAAGGTGTGTGCTTCCCATTTGTGCCTATATTATGGGAAAACGTTACAATCTGAGTCGATCAAATATGGCATGGAGTTTGATGCGATGATTGGGACACAATTGCTTGATATGTATGCTAAATGCAGTGTTCTAAGAAATGCTCGCATAATGTTTGATGAAATATCTGAAAGAAATGTGGTGATATGGAATGCGATGATTGGTGGCTACTTGCAAAACTAGAATGACCGGTTTGCATTTGATTTGTTTGAGAGGATGCCTGAGAGAACTGCAGTTACTTGGATTTAGATGATTGATGGTCTAATGAGGCAGAGGAGTGGAGATATTATTAAAGCGAGAGACTTTTTCAACAGGATTCCAAGCTTAATATTTTAGTTTTAAATTCATTGCTAGACATTTAATCCAAGTGCAGAATGCAATACATGAGTTTAGGAGTGTACAGTGACAAAGCGGTGGCTAGATAACATTGCCAAGGGGAGTTGGTCTTTTTTCTCTTGAATAAGATGGTATGATCATTAGATGAGCAAAGTTAAGGTATCAGTAAAAGAAATGTCAAAAACTAAGGAAGAAAGAGCTATTATTTTCTCATTCAATTTAATGATCACTTAGTAGAAGAGTGAAAAATATGCTACTTTTTGTAACATCGATGGTAAACTCGATCTTGAAAGTAAAATTCAGTATGAGATTTGGTACTTTTAAAAGTTTAATGGGATATTTGATCCTTTTGATAATTTTGAGTGGTAAATTTGGTACTTAATCCAAAATAGGGCAAAACAATTCCATTTTTGTGTATTGCTACTATATTGCTTTCAAAAGACATATAAGATACTTCTTCACTTTAGCTGGTAAAAAATTTCCACTAATTCATAAAATGACATGAGCATTTTCCTCAGATTTTATAATCTTAGATAATTTGATCCACACATTACATGTGAAGTTATTAGTTACTACATATTTACATTAAGTTGCTAGGCATTGTAACATAACTTATTGTTTATTGAAAAATGTGTGATGTACTTTTAAATTTGTTAAATAAAATCATTAAAATTTGATCATATAATATATAGTTTACTGAAAAGAGTTTGTTTTATATATCTCTTTTTTAAATAGAAAATACGGGATACATGTAACTTGCATGTTTTTACGGGTTCAGTTTGTGGTCGTATTAGCAAAGCATATAGTCAATATAAGTCCTTGAATAAAATTATTTCAAAAAAATATAAAGTTCTAAACAATGGTGGAATAGGAAAATTAGCACAAAATTCACTTGAATCTAAACTAGTAACCAACATGCATGGAAAAATCTAATTTCCCTGGGCATTTTTTTTTTGTCTCCTAAGTTGGTGAATCAATGTTTTTTTGTTTGTATGTTGTTGTTTTCGTGGTAGCTAGGTGCATTTGCTAGGACTAGTAAATATTTAAGTTCGGGGGTGAGTTGAGAGATGTATGTTGTTATATATTTAGCTCTCAATTTGTGCTTATTATGCATATAGTTGCTAGTTCTCAGCCTTGTCTGAGGTGTTTTTTCCTATGTGATGCAGGTCGGATCTAACGTAGGTCAAAGGAGCTAACCTATGGTTGTTGAAGTGTAAGGATGCAATTGCCTTGGAGATGGAGCGCAACAAGCAAGGTTGTGAAGATCAAAAGACTGGAAATGGCTGTAGTGTACACCTAAATCTGGAAGGGCAAGAGAAGTGGAGAAGATGGTTTCAGTAGCCCACCACACAGGCACCGTACACGCAGTGCCTGGTGTAGCAGCACAAGGAATGCACCAGAGGGCTATAGTAGGCATTGTCTTGGCACAGTCCACCTCTACCTTTTACCTAACTCACAGCACCATCACTAGGTCATAACAGCGTGCACGGTGAGGGTGTTGACCAACTTTTTCCTGCAGAACTCGAGCAGTTGCATGTTATTTTCAAGAGCTTGTGATCCAAAATAACTCACTAACCACTCTTGTAATTAGTCCGACATGGCCCCATGATATTTGGAAGAATTGTGATGTATAAAACTTGAATTGCTAGCTAGGAAAGACATCTTTCATCTTTTGACATCTATGTTTTAGAACTCTAAAGAATCTTATTAGTTTTAGGAGCTTAGAGCATGGGAGCTAAAAGGCATAAATGTCTGACCTTTAAGCTTGTAGTGGATGATTTATCTATGTTTATGGTGATTTTTATTCTTCAGATTATTTTTCCTTGCAAATCTTCTTCTGTTATGTCTAACTTTTCCTCTTTCTTTGTTTATATGTTTGTGTTCATAAGTGAGTACTCACCTAAACCTTAGAGGTTTGGGTGTGGATTGAATCATTGAAACTTGTATTTAAGTATATCCTTTGCATGTTTAATATTAATTCTTAACCATAATTCTTTTGTTGTTCTTGCTTTAATCACATAAACACATACTTCACGAGGTCTTTGTGGAAATGCTTGAGAGAGACTTCCATAAGCTAAGACCTTTGGAATGGACATTGGTGGTATGCTAGAGGCATGAAAATGTCCTAAGAACCATAAGAGTTTGGAGCATAATGCACTATTATTTGATGCAAGACATAAGGATGATCTTGGTCACTTGCTAGGAGTATCTCCTAGACTAGAGATAGCTAGGGGAGTATCCTTAGGAACCATCACCTTAGGAAGCTTAGAACATGTGGCAAGTGAACCTATTCTTAAAACATTTGCTCATTTTATTGGAAGGTTATTTCTTTCTTTGTATTTGTTTGAGTTATTCTAGATACCTTAGTCTTGACTCAGTACTTGGGTTAGTCTTTACACCTTATTGTTTAATTGCTACATTCTCCAATCTGTTACTTGCCTTGGTCTTCTTTCATTTTACCATCTTGAGCATACTTGCATCTTGTCATTTAGGAACTAACGTTAGCCTAAGTTGAACACTAAAGTCCTTGTGGATTTAACTCTTGCTCACCACTTACATGTGAAAACCATGCATTTATAGATTAGATTTGGAGGGTTTAAAACTTGAGATAGTTGCATTATACACATATACTCCAAATATCACTGCATCATTTTGAAAAATCAATGATTAACTATAGTTTTTAAAACTTTAGTATAGGTTGTTTGTCATTATCACAAAACATTAGGGGTAAATGTAATTAACTCTATATAACTGGCATTCCTGCAATCCAAGACAGTTGTTAATTTTGAAAAGGCTAGTAAGTATGTTGTAAAAAGTCTAGAAGGTGTATATGTAGTTAACCCTTTAATATGAGATTAATAAAACTTAAAAGTTCAATCATTTTGATAAGTTTGAGCTCAAATACATGAGGCATGCTTGAAAAAATTTTGTTTCCATATCTCGAGCTCGAGCTCACTAAAATTGGATTAAACAAGGCTAAAACAAAGCTCAAGCTTAGTAGCCTCCAAATATTCTCTTCTAGTCTCGACCTTAATATAATGGAGTAAGTCCTCCATCGGTATTAGTAGGATAGAGATTGAGAATTTAGAAGATTAAATGGCTTGTGCATAATTGCCACAGGATGTTCTAGCAAATAATTCCCAGATTTTAGGACTTCAGAAGAGATATTAATCTTTATTAGTTGATGAAGAATACTTGCAGGCTCAAAAATCGAAGGTACAATGGTTGGCCTTGGGAAATTATAATACTATATTTTTCTATTTTACCACAAAGTAGAGCTGGGGGCCGAGTCGACCTGACCCAGGATCGGCCGGGCTTAGGCCTGGGTCGTGGAAGATCGAGCATGGACCGAATGTAGGTGAGGCAGTCCTAGGTCAGGTTTGCAGGTTTACGGTTTAAAAAAATAATAAAAAAATGATTAATTATATATGTAATAAATAATTTTAAGGAAAAATACCACATTCGGTGTAAATTTTATTAAGTAAAAAAACCAAATGACACTTACAAATAATCGAAACAGGCCTTACATTTTCAAATGGCAAAAATGTTCCAAAAATGATGAAAAATAAAAAATTATGATCTGTGCTTAACAGCATAGTTAGATCAAATACAATCTATATGTAGGAAGTAAAAAAAATTCAAGTCTCTTCATCAAATATTAGCTCGTCATTCAAACTCTTTTGGTCTTACTTCCGGAGTGCTGCGAGGCCTCAATCTTGGTTACACGTGCATACTTGCACCGCCTCGAGCATCTTGATCGTTTCCCCGATATCACGCATTTTTCTACACTAAAAAGTGCCTCGGATGCTACGATAAAGACTGGAACGGCAAGAATCTCCTGTGCAATTATTGACAAGATTGGAAACCTTAGCCTCTTTTGTTTCCACCACTCCAATATGTCGACGTCACTTGGCTCAAATGATGTGTTGAGATAGTCATCAACCTCAACTAAACCCGATGTCATCGGTCAGGGACGTTTCAGCATTTGGAGGGCTGGGTTGAATCTTGATGAGATTGATCTCCTTGGAGCTCATTTTGCGGAAATTCAGATCTTACCTTATCCGAATGCCGCTCATAATATAACTTGTACAAAGAATGTGAGTACTCGAAAGTAGTAGCAGACATAGCCAAAACATTTATATGAGACATTTCTAAATAAGTATGATAAATGCCTTCAAGCAATGTGGTCGTGCCCATTAATTTGACATATGGGTCAAGCAAAGAAGCAACTAAAAAGATAGGTGGAATGTTTTCAAAATACTAAAGCCACTTAGCCCACATGGCTTCGACAAAATCGGTTTCAACAACTCATTATCTTTAAACTAATGTAAAGCATATGTAATGTTCACTAAATGAAACAAAACTTGATGAATGGATGGGCAGTAAACACCAAAGAAAAATTCAGTAACCTCGTAAGCAATTCACCGGTTTTAGAACATTTTCCCATACTTCAGTTGTAAGGAATTCACAACCTATCTTTAAGTTCATGAAATGTGTCAACAAATTTGTATACTAATATGCATCTTGCAACATCAAATATGTGGAGTTCCAAAGGGTTGGACAATCCAATTTAAACCGTTTTCAAGAAAATGGTTTTTGATTTTCAAAACAAAACCTTTTCAATTCACAAAACACAACGGGTCTTGATTTCAAAAACATCAATGAGTTCTGAATATGCATAATTTCATTTTAAAAAACTTCTAAACCCTTTTGCATACAAAGGTTCACAATATGGCACATGCATCTAACGTAAAAAAATGCACCGTTGAGAGGTGATTTCAATGCTTGGCTCAAAAGGTGAGCGGCAACATCATTGTTTGAAGTATTATCAAATGAAATGCACAGGACTTTGTCAGTACAAAAATAATCACATAAAGTTTCTAAGATGCCATTGTATATGTGATAACCAGTATGATCAGTTTCAATTACTCTAAATGACAAAATTCTTTTTTGCATGACCTACTCAGAATTAATCCAATGAGAAGTAACACAATAATATGATTGATCTACAGGTGATGTCCTTATGTCAGAAGTAAATGCCACACAATGATCAAGAATAGAAAAATAAGCTTGCAAATTTGATTTTTCGACTTCAAATATTTTAAAGCTTTCTTTCCTACCTGTTTTCCTAGACACTTTTTTAAATGTAGAATTTAATTGTGATTTAATCCAAGATTCTAGGTGCATATCTTTAGCTTGTGAAAAAGGTTTTTCAGTAAGCATCATCCAATTTTTCATGTCTTCTTTACAAAATTGTTGGTTAAAATGAAATATACTTGACCCACCGACGTCGGTTGTACTCCTAAGTTGTGGTTGTCCTCCAGAACTAGTTGTGCCACTGGGGTAGACATTAGAATGTTAATTTTTAATGTGGTGCTTTAACATTCCAGTGCCAAAATTCTTTTTATGCACCAACTTTTTCCCGCAATATTTGCATTTCCCGTACCTTGACTCCCCTTCATGTATGAGCTCATAATGCTCCCAAACCCAAACCATTAGTCTCGATAATTTACCTTGTCCTTGGGTTTTCTCTATAGTGGGTCCACGACTTGTCGGCGTTGGTTGTGTTGATGGTTCCTTGGCCACCGTAGCATCCGCCTCTTCAACATCATCATTGGATAATTGATCGTCGAGACCCAAATCATAATTCATCATATCAATTCCGACATCATCATCGTGCAACTCCTTGATTAAGATGTCTTTTTTGATTGGCCAAGAACAGCGATGGAAGAAGCCTCAGAAGCTGGTGATGCGGGAAGATAAAGTCTCCATTGACTTGCCCTTTCCTCTTAAAGCCATGACTCATGAAGTAATAGTAGTGATTAATGCAAAATTAGGAGGAAGTTATGAAGATTTTGGAAGGAGATTAGTAAGAAATTTGGAAGAGATTAGCAAAAAAGCTAGTATGCTTAAGAGAATATAATAGATGAGAAAGAGAGATTGAATTTTGGTGTGAAGGTAGAGTAAAAATGACATTGCTACTTATAGGAGAAGGGCAAAAATTGTTTGGACAAAAAAATCCTTCAATTTTAGTTGTTAGGGGGGGGGGGGTGAAAGTGGAATTTTGGAGTCAAATTGTAGTAGAAAACTGTTGGGGGAATGACTGTGTAATTAATCTTTTTTTAAAAAAAAAGTTTTTGGAGCAAGAGCCATTGGAGAGTCGCTGCCTAACGGCAGGCTCGGACCGGATCGAACAAGCCAGTCCTGGGTCTTGTGCGGGGTTGTTCCTTTTTGCAACCTCATCTCCCTTCAGGCCCATATTCGGCCCACTTATTTGCGAGCTTTGTACGGTCTGTGTCAGGATAGGTTTTGACCGGGTTTGGGCGGGTTTGGACCAGGTTGGACCAGCCCATGTCTTATCTCTACCACTAAGTCCAAAAGACTTCATTTGAGAATCTCTACACTCTAATTATAGGATGATTATTGGACTTATGATGAGGACTCTACAAGGGAAACAATTCATACATATTACTATATACTATTTAATGTCTTTACTCTCCCTTTTGAAGAAACTCAGACAACTCTTTGCTCTCTAATTTCAATGACTTTTTCTAATTAGAAAATAACATCTCTTCTAAATCCATTCTTTATGAAAAAATTCAAGAGTGCAATATTTGAACTAGGTAGGTTGAAAGCCCCAGGCCTAGATGGACTTCCTCCATTGGTTTTTGAGAAATATTGGCATATAGTGGGTAATTTATCATAAAAGCAGCTATTTCTTTTTTAAGTTTAAATGTGCTCATCGTACTAAAGAGTTTCGACCCATAATCCTGACCAACACTTTATACAAAGTGATTGCCAAAGTCCTGGCCAACAGATTAAAGCCTATTCTATCATTATTGGTTTCTAAATTCCAAAATGTTTCATTTCGGGCCGTCACATACAAGACAACATAATTATTGCCCATAAAATTCTTCAAGCAGTAAAAAATACCAACTGTTTTAGTGGCCTTAGGGGTTGTAAGGTAGTTCTAAAACTCAACATATGTAAGGCTTATGACAGAATTCATAATATTTTTGTAAAGAAGGTATTAAAGAAGATGCATATTCTTCATAGCTGGGTTAGTCTCATTCTTCAATGCATCACTATAGTTCCATACTTTGTGTTGGTAAATAAAAATACCATAGAATGGCTCATGCCTTAGGTAGGGCTAAGATAGAGAGACCCCTTATCTCCATACCTTATCATTATGTGCGTTGAAACTTCTCTAGTCATCTATCACATCTCCAATCTTCAGGTGTCCTTTTTGTAATGGCTCTCCTAGACCTAGATCAAGATTACTAAGGTAAATATGATTTTCCATACTTAAATACTTAATTAGCATGCCAAGTTATGATCCAATTAAGTTAATTTGGGTTATTTGAGGAAAATAGAGCCACAAAGGGTAAAATGGTCATTTTACCCTAAGACCCTAATTTTTGTACCATAAGTGAGATTAGATAGTGGAATTAAGAAATATTTAAGTATTGAAGTGATTTCTATTATAATTTCATTTATGGGGGGGGGGAATAAAAGTTGAGACCATATTTACCAAATTTGCTAGCCCTCATTGCGTACCACGAATCAATTCATGCATATCAAAATACAATACATTAGCCTACTAATTTGTAAAAGGACATGAATATTTTTTTTGTTCACCTTGAATTGATCGAAGAAGAAGAAGAGAAGGTGGAAAAAGAGGAAGTGGAAAAATACGAGAAATCTGGCTTGGTGAATGATAGCAAAAGACAGTGGTGCAGGGCTAACGTTTCTTTGTTTTCCTCCAATTTTTGCTTGTCAGATACTTTATTATTTTAAATGGGGCTTTAAGATGCTAAAGGGGTTTTAAGGCATTCGAAATTCTCTCATCAGGAAATAGAAAAATGGCATTGATTTAATGTTTCAAATGGAATTATGAAAAAAAGTCTTAGAAAGTCATCAACATCAATACACTTAAAAACAATTATTTTGTAATTTAGATTCAAGACACCTTTTAAACAACCAAAAGGCAGAGCCCAAGCTAGGGGAAAAAAAGATGAATCAGAATTAACGTATCGGATGCTCGAACGTACCAACTGGCACTACCCCTACAAATCTAATTCTTCTCCAATTGGCGAGTCATATACCTATATGCATACCATGTACCGATGGGCATCACAAATTTAGTAACTATGGTTGAGACAAAGAGGCTAAATTGAAATTAGCTCAATAATTTAGGGACCAAGGGGGTAATTTTGAAAAAAAATTAAAGAAATATTGGAAGACTTTCTATCTCATTCTTCCATCTCTATCTTCATGACATTCCTAGCCTAAAGGAGACCAAGCCCTAACTTTAACCTCATGCCATATTTTTTAGCTCAATCTTGAGGAAAAAGGGACCATCATAAGGAATTTAAGCTCAAATGAGCTAAGAAAAATGGTTCCACCCATGGTAAGCTTCCATTTATGATTATGGGTTGAGCTAGGTAACTTAGTTGATCAAATAAGCTATGGGTATGTGGGGAAACTCATTGCTATGGGTATGTGGGGAAACTCATTCTTTATCTTGAATTGTAGCTATGGAGCTTGAATTCCAAGCTAAGGAGCCTAGAGGCTTAAAAGGTCCTAAGAAATTGTTTGCATCTCAAGAAAGGGTAAGTGTGGCTAAATGTGTTCTAGCTATATTTTGCTCAAATAGATGTCAATTAAGTCTTATTTATGCTTTAGTGATTAATCCACTAGGCTAAGAACAATATTTACTACAAGAAATCAAGTGGAACTTAGATATGTAGCATTGTGTGCTTTGAAGTTCAAAGGATGCAATCTTGAGCTGGTTAAGGGATTTCTTTGCTTATTTAAGTTGATGGATGCATGCCAATGGTGGGAGTAAAATTGAAATAAGTTTGAAAGAGATTGGTTAAGAATTGGTCAAGTTTGGGCAAGTTGAGCAAAGAAAGGAGAAAGGTCCCAAAAGCAGGAGATGTCTTAGCACCGTGGCACTAGGCCTAGTATTGTAGCACCGAGCACCACCTTGCTAGGCCAAGCTTGCATCTAAGGGGACCTTAATGCTACAGGATTGTTCCTGGAGTCAATCAAATACATTTAAGACCTTTACATCGGTCTTAAAGCAACTCCTAAATTGTTTAAATTGCATCTTTTAAGAAAGTTGAAGATGGACAAGAAAAGGCTTAAAATTCAAGCAAGCTTGAAAAGTCCTTATGCAAGTGAATGGGTACTAAGTGTAAGAAAGAGTCATGAGGCAAAAGGTACCGTAGCCAAAACACCAAAATTGGCAAAAAGAGCCACCAAGTTTAAGAGCAACTCCTATATAATATGAAAAGGGTAAGAAAAGTTGCAAGCCACTATGCTTGCTTAGGTAAGAATGAAGTTCTTGTAAAGTAGGACTAGGTAAAGGGTAGGTTCCTAACATAGAACCTAACTAGTAGCCATTAGTTAAGACCTTAAGGCATAAAATTTTTATGAGCTCATGCTAAGAATGCATATATATAATTGATATACATTGTTTTGTACTAAAGATTTTCTTTGCAGGTTTATAAATCCTTACTAAGAAATCAAATTCTCATTCCTTTAAGTTTACATATTATGTAGATATTAACACGACCTCTCATAGCCCTGCACAGGAAGCCTATGAGAACAAGTCTCATGCTAGTTGCAATTAGCTAATTAATTATGTGCACCCTGGTTAAAACTTCATGCTACTAGTTGTTTAACCTAAGAATACAATTATGCATGCAAGAGTTGCTTTGACTTGAGTAAGTAGAAATCATAAAACATTTATATAGCTTAGGCATTTCCATAAAAATCAATGTTCAAATAGTCAAAGCATGCAAAACCTTTTTAGTGCCAACATTAATCCTACCCATAATTAACTACATGTAGGCATTTAAACAATGGCAAACTATGGCCTACACCCAAAGGCAACCCTAGAGTCCATAACCCTATTCATACACATTGGACAACACCAACATACAATATACATATACAAGACAAGTATTACTGATATCCAATCAACTAGCTTCCACCTTAGATGGGAGATCCCGATGGCATGCCTTAATGATCCTCCACGTGCTCACTAGCCTTTATGGCCAAGAAAACTATAGTTAATACAACAACAACTTAACTTTCAAGTAGCCAAATAAATCTAGAGTCTCAAGGATTTTCATAGTAATATACCTGTAATGGAAACTACAACGACAATCCCTAATGATTGTTGGGTCCATCACCCTTAGTATCTACACAATATGAAACTAAGGGAGTGAGAATCTTCTGATTCTCAGTAAGAGATCTTCAACCTGCAAGTAAAACACTAAGGACAACACATATATATGTATATGTAATCTACTGTGAGATCATACAGTGTGAGGCTAAACCTATGCGCATACATTTCAGTCCCTTGGGACTTGTCCTCTGCCTAGTCTTTCAAAGGGTGTCAATTTATACCCAGCGAGTTCTGGCCCCTAACTCACTATTGGTAAGCCTTAGCTTACTGATGCAATAAGTTTAACCTTCCCTCAATTGTTGTATAGGTGAATATGGTATATTCACCTTGCTTGAGTTCTAAGGAACCCACTAGGTGTACTAAGCCTCCACATAGTGCCTCAAGCCCTTAGACTTGTCTTGGCCACTTGTGTACTAAGCCTCCACCTAAAACCGTTACCAACAATGCACTAGGTTCTCACTTGCACCCTAAGTAATCTTGGCTAGGCAACAAGTGCACTAAACATTCGCTCAAGGCACATACCTATCTACCATTACTTGGTTCACACTAGTGGAGTAGCAATGACTGTGGTTGGACTCATTTACTAGGTTCTTTGGAACCCATCTAGGTGCACCAAGATTCCCACATTAGAGCCTCAAATCCAATGGCCCAACTAGTCTTCCGAGGTACTAAACCTTGCACTCGACTAATGGTGCTATATTGTGGCCAAACATGCCTTCACTTTCAACTAAAATACAACTAAACCTAGGCAAATCTAGGCTTGGAGAAGGCATGAAAATGATATTTCTCCCTCTTAGCTTCACGTGGAATCTTGAATCGCCTTAATCTAACACCCGAGCAAAAAGTTATGGCGAAAATCTTGTAGCATGTCAATGGCAGGCACCAGAACTAGCGCTATAGTGCGAGAGGCCATTTTTCTTTGCGTTTGAAATGGGGTTCTGGGCACGGCAGTGCCACCTAGAGCCTAGGCGCCAAGCCCCCAAGGCATGAACCTTTTCCTATGTGCCTAAGGCTTTTTGGGGGCTTCCAATGCCTCCTAATGGCCATAGGAATGCCTCCACTTACCTTAAACCTGCATGTACACATGCACTAGGCCACAATACACCATTTAAACCAATCCTATGGTGTCCATAAACACCATACAAACTACCAAAAAGTCACTAGTCCAACATGATCAACATAACCCACCAACTAATTGTTAGTGTTGTGCCCAAAAGCCAATCATGAGATGATTGTATTTTTGCACATTGAGTCATGATATTTTATTAAGGCATTAATCCAGCAATTATGTTTGTTGTTTTGTTTCTGCGTAACGTAATAAACATAATTGTAACCCTAGAATAATGATATTCTTAAACGTCCCTGGTCTAGTATTATTGTGGAGCGGGTTACAATAATACATAATGACTAGCATATGTGGAGACTAATATGAGATATGTAGTCTACATATGGGTACAAGTTGGAGAACTTGTGTACTGGACCGACCCACCATGAGAACAGTACATGGATCGTTATATGAGTGTCATAAGTGATTCTCATAGTAATCATGGTATATGTAGTCCTTCGACCTAAGATCATCAAGGTTCCCTACATGTGAGTCACATACTTTGATACTTTCCTTTGTTGCTCGTAACTGAGTGGAATTGAAGGAGGTTATTGGGTATGTCACATATCATGCGGAGGGATTTGTATGATCAAGATGGGATTTGTCCCTCCTATGTAACTGGAGTGATATCTTCGGGCCCCTTGATAGAGTGAGACTTAGAAAATGCATGGCCATGCTCGGATGAGTTGATATACGATATCAATGTCATCAGTTTAAGTTAGTCTACTCGGTAATCAAGAAACCAAAGATTGGGCTATACGAGAGTGACATATTCCATGTCTCGTGCTTAGTCTTGATATCTTGGACAAAGGGACAATGACATATATCGGTGATGATCATAAAGGTTTAGTCGAATCATCGACAATCTTGTCACTTGGGTAGCAATGATGTGTTGCTAGACACCGCTCATTGCTTATGATCATAAATGTGATTTATGATCATTGCCAACGTGATAAGAGCCTATTGGGTCGCACACATAGAGCTATTTGGATCATTATAGTGCATGGACTAATTATTTGGGTTATGGTTTCACTTTAATTTCGTATTAATAATGGGCCCAAGAGTTGAGCCATTATTAAGCACGAAATTAAATCCTAATTGGATTAGGGCTTTGAAACCCATTAGGCCTGGAAGTTGAGTCTCACTATAAATACAACTTCTAGTGAGAAATTCGCAGCTCTCCTTGCCCTAGCCTCCCAAAAGGACAGCCGCACTCTTCTCTTGCAATTTCCTTGGAGGATGCAAGCTAGCACTGCGAGCGCAAGAGAAACGCATCTACCGGGACGTGGTAGAAGCGTGGTGATCCCGAGAGGCTCGTGTGGATACCATAGAGAGCTTGAACACGTTAATTGTTCAGGTTTTGTGATTCGACTCTACAGTTGAGTGAGAGATCTCAACCGAAAATTAGGTATGAAAATTTTCGAACACCCGGTTTACCCCGTTTCACTTGGATCCTGGAGGGTTTCGGTTAAATTCCGCTGCGCTGTTTGGCTCCCGAAACCCAACAGTGGTATCAGAGCTACTGGTGAAACCCTAAATCGGGATTGAGTGTTGAATCGCATGATGCTATGTGTTCGGTTGCTTTTCAGCCATGATATTAGATTGATTCATGATGCATGAAACTGGAATTCGTAATGAACATATGAGATATATAAAGAAACGACACAAATTGGTTAATAAGATTAACCCAAAATTGATAGGTATGAGATACCTATATGGATTAGGATTCTTGCAATAGTTGCAAAAACCCTAGCTTTGTTCGGATTCGGCCAGTTCGGGCACCGAAGGTAAGGTATTTTTGGGAGCTCGAATGGAGGAGTCTTGGGTGCCTACTTGCTTGAAATAGAAGATTTCGGGCTAAGTAATTGTAAGACAATTTTTTGCGCCGGGGGGTGCTGCCCCTCACACCCCTCGCAAGGGCGGCTCCCCTTGACCCTGTCCGCTGACCGGTCAGTGGAACCACCGCCCGCTGACCAGCCAGCGGGACCGTCGTATGCGAAGCGCCACATAAATAAAACTAGTTAATCAACACGTGAAAATTGGCATGCATATTTGTTGAATGAGATTTGACGTGATATGTTGATTGGTGTTTGAAGCATGGTGCATGGTTATAGCCCCTGATTGGTTGTACTTGTAAATACGGCCTGCGAGTCGTGCCTTTTCTTATCACTCTCATTGTACATTCTCTTCTCACCTTACTCCCCTCGAATGTAACTCGAGGTTTCTATTGTTGATGTAATGGTGCATTATGGGCTCATCCAAGGTGTTATGTCCAAGGATCATCCAAGGTTGTATGTCCAAGGGGGTGACAACAAAAGGGCAGCCAAGAATGGAAGAGAAGGAGCTTGTGAAGACTATTTTCTTTACTTAGGCTTTTATGATATTCTCATTTGCTTAAGAATATCGCATAGTTTGGGCTATAACCATGTCACGTTTACTTTCTTGAACGCATGAGATGCAAGTTTTATATTTGTATGTGATGCATGTTTAAAACAACCGGAGATAACAAATTGGTGAGATGAAAAGAAAAAAATCCCTCAAACAAATATTAAGTCATTAAATGTGATGCCTTCCAAATGTTGGCACTCGTCAAGACTTTGATCAACATTAGGTGGGTTTGCCAAAGCAAAGCACCTATGTTCATCTTGGTAAGGCGCGATGGGATAATAGTGATATCCAAACTGCTAACTTTGGGTTCGACATAACTAAGTCATTCTAATAGGATTAGGGACTTAGAGGCATAGAGTTGGGCTTAAGTTCATGAGATGAGCTTGGACAAGTGTTGTTCACCCAGCTATCCAAGAGTTGCATAAGATGCAATTGGCAAGGAGTTGCCTACCTAAATAGCTGTAACTTGAGAGAAAAGCCAAAGCTGACTCAGGTTGTGGTCAAATATGGATCTTGGCCCACTAGAATACCTTATCGCCGAGGTGTTCCGAAATAATATCGAGGGTTATTATTTTGAGGAAAATAGTGGGAGTATCGTTTAATAAAAGTCCTTATTAAATGAATTAAAATACATGACTCTTACACTACATATTTACTATTGTAGATAACCATGGCACAAAACACATCGACACTTTCGTTGCGATCGATCCTTGAGAAGGAAAAACTGAATGGGACCAACTTTCTCAAATGGTACCAACTTTCTCAAATGGTACCAAAACTTGAGGATAGTCCTCAAACAAGAGAGAAAGGCTTATGTCCTAGAGCAGCCCATTCCGAATGAGCCTGCTGCCACTGCTCCAAGAGCTGAAAGGGATGCTCACAAGAAGCATTCTGATGATGCTTTGGATGTTGCATGCCTCATGCTTATTACCATGGAATTTGAGCGTCAGAAGCAACATGAGAACATGGGGGCATTCGATATGATCGAACATCTCAAAATGCTTTTCCAAGAGCAAGCTAGGCATGAGAGGTTTGAGACCTCTAAGGCATTGTTTCAGTGTAAGATGTCTGAGGGAAGTCCCATGAGTCCTCATGTGCTCAAGATGATTGGGTACATTGAGAATCTTGAGAATTTGGGATTTGCTTTTCAGAAAGAGTTGGCTATCAATGTAGTCTTGCAATCGTTGCCTGAAAGCTACAGTCAGTTCGTCATGAACTATAACATGAACGACCTTGACAAGTCCCTTCCTGAATTGCTCAACATGTTGAGAACTGCTGAGGAAAACCTTAAGAAGGCTAAGCCCATTTTGATGATTCAAAAGGGCAAGGGAAAGAGAAAAGCCAACAAGAAGAAGGATAAAGCTAATGGAATGTCCAATGCTAGTTCTTCTTCAGCTGCACTGAAACCAAAGGGTGGTGTGGCAAAGGAAGGGGAGTGCTTCCATTGTAAGCAACCTGGACACTGGAAGCGCAACTGCAAGCTCTATCTTGAAGAACTTGCTAAGGAAAAGGGAAGTAAGACTTCCACTTCAGGTATTCTTGTTATAGAGGCTAACTTTTCTACTTCATCATCTTGGGTATTGGATCCTGGATGTGGATCTCACATTTGTGCAAATGTGCAGGATCTAAGTAGAAGTAGAAGATTGGCCGGAGGTGAAGTGGACCTACGTGTTGGAAATGGAGCAAGGGTTGCTGCCTTAGCCGTAGAGACTTATGTTCTCACTTTACCTAGTGGATTAGTTTTAGAATTAGACAACTGCTACTTTGTGCCTACTATTAGTAGAAATTTGATTTCTGTTTCTTGTTTGGACAAGAAAGGTTTTTCATTTATAATAAAGGACAAATGTTTTTGAATGAAATCTTTTATGGTAGTGCTCAACTTAGCAATGGGTTGTATGTTCTAGACCTCGAAGATCCAATCTATAATGTGAATACCAAGAAGGTCAGATTAAATGATTCAAACCCGACCTATCTCTGGCACTGTCGCTTGGGCCATATAAAAGAGACCAGCATATCCAAGCTCCATAAGGATGGACTCTTAGACTCATTTGATTTTGAATCATATGAGATATGTGAGTCATGTTTGTTAGGCAAGATGACCAAAGCCCCATTCACAAGGCAAAGTGAAAGGGCTAATGACTTACTAGCACTCATAGTCTACACAAGCTAGAGGAGGTTTCCAATACTTCATTACTTTCACTCATGACTTCAGCAGATATGGCTATGTGTATCTTATGAGACACAAGTCAGAATCCTTTGAAAAGTTCAAAGAATTCAAGAATGAAGTAGAGAATCAACTCGGGAAGAGTATTAAAGTGCTTTGATTAGATCGAGGTGAAGAGTACTTGGATCGAGAATTCCTTGACTATCTGAAGGAGTGTGGTATAGTATCACAACTCACTCCACCAGGTACACCTCAATGGAATGGTGTATCTGAAAGGAGAAATTGAACTCTGTTAGACATGGTTCGCTCTATGATGAGTCAAGCTGACCTTCCAAACTCCTTTTGGGGACATGCTCTAGAGACAGCTGCTTTTACACTAAACCGAGTTCCATCTAAATCGGTTCAAAAGACACCATATGAGATATGGAGTGGGAGGCGTCCCAATTTGTCTTTTATGAAGATTTGGGGCTGTGACGATTATGTGAAACGTCAATCCTCTGACAAACTAGGGCCCAAATCTCAAAAATTCCTTTTTGTTGGGTATCCCAAAGAAACAAAGGGTTACTATTTCTACAATCCTTCTGAGCAAAAAGTGTTTGTTGCTCGAATTGGTGTCTTTTTGGAGAAAGAGTTTATCTCTAAAGGAACTAGTGGGAGGAAAGTAGAACTTGAAGAAATTCAAGAACAACAAGGAAACATCGAACCTGAAATGGAACCTGAACAGACACCGCAAGATGTTGTTCAAGAGTCTGTTCCGGTAGCACAGAGCCCACGTAGGACTGGTAGGATTCAGCGTGAGCCCGAGAGATATGGATTTCTCATGACTCATACCGGTGATGTGATGCTCATCCTACCAGCAAGCTATGTCGGGGCCTGACTCTGAGAAGTGGCTAGTGGCCATGAAATCCAAGATGGAATCCATGTATGAAAACCAAGTATGGACTTTGGTTGACCCACCTGAAGGGGTAAAACCCATAGGGTGCAAATGGGTTTTCAAGAAGAAAACTGACATGGATGGTAATGTGATTACCTTTAAGGGACGATTGGTTGCAAAAGGTTTCAAGCAAATTCATAGTATTGACTATGATGAAACTTTTTCACCAGTTGTTATGCTTAAATCCATCCGAATTTTGTTTGCTATTGCTGCACACTATGATTATGAGATATGGCAAATAGATGTCAAAACTGCATTCCTAAATGGAAAGCTACTTGAGGATGTGTACATGACACAACCTAAGGGTTTTGTCACTCCTGAGAATGCCAATAAAGTGTGCAAGTTGCAAAGGTTCATTTATGGACTGAAGCAAGCTTCTCGAAGTTGGAATCTTCGTTTTGATAATGTAATCAAAGAGTTTGGTTTTATCAAAAATGAAGATGAACCTTGTGTCTACAAGAAGGTTAGTGGGAGCGCTATTGTTTTCTTGGTGTTGTATGTAGATGACATACCACTCATCGGAAATGACATTCCTAAGCTACAGTCTTTGAAGACTTGGCTTGGGAAATGTTTTTCTATGAAGGACTTGGGTGAAGCAGCCTATGTGTTATGACAAGGTGCTAAAGAGGTTTAGCATGCAAGATTCCAAGAAAGGATTCTTGCCTATGTCACATGGTATCACTGTTTCTAGATCTCAGTGTCCGAGTACAACCGAGGAGAGAGAGCGCATGAGTAAGATTCCATATGCCTCAGCAATTGGATCTATCATGTATGCCATGATATGTACTCGTCCCGATGTCTCATATGCTTTGAGCATGACGAGTAGGTACCAATCGAACCCCGGTGAGAGTCACTGGACAGCTGTTAAGAACATCCTTAAGTACTTACGAAGGACTAAGGATGCATTCTTGGTCTTTGGAGGTGAAGATGAGCTTGTTGTAAGGGATTACACCGATTCAAGCTTCCAATCCGATAAGGATGATTTTATATCGCAATCTGGTTATGTGTTTTGTATTGGTGGTGGTGCTGCTAGCTGGAAGAGTTCAAAGCAAGAGACAGTAGCTGACTCTACAACAGAATCTGAGTACATTGCCGCCTTTGATGCTGCGAAGGAGGCAGAAGTTCATCACTGAACTTGGAGTAGTTCCAAGCACTAACGACCCGATAGAGCTCTATTGTGACAACAATGGAGCAATCGCACAGGCTAAGGAACCTCGATCTCACCAGCGATCCAAACACATACTCCGACGCTATCATCTCATCAGGGAGATCATCGAGAGGGTGATGTAAGGATATGCAGGACTTCGATAGACAGCAACATTGCTGATCCACTGACAAAGCCCCTTACGCAGCAGAAGCATGATAGCCATTCTAGGTCCATCGGTATTAGATACATGGATGATTGGCTTTTAGTGCAAATGGGAGATTGTTAGTGTTGTGCCCAAAAGCCAATCATGAGATGATTGTATTTTTGCACATTGAGTCATGATATTTTATTAAGGCATTAATCCAGCAATTATGTTTGTTGTTTTGTTTCTGTGTAACGTAATAAACATAATTGTAACCCTAGAATAATGATATTCTTAAACGTCCCTGATCTAGTATTATTGTGGAGCGGGTTGCAATAATACATAACGACTAGCATATGTGGAGACTAATATGAGATATGTAGTCTACATATGGGTACAAGTTGGAGAACTTGTGTACTGGACCGACCCACCATGAGAACACTACATGGATCCTTATATGAGTGTGATAAGTGATTCTCATAGTGATCATGGTATATGTAGTCCTTCGACCTAAGATCATCAAGGTTCCCTACATGTGAGTCACATACTTTGATACTTTCCTTTGTTGCTCGTAACTGAGTGGACTTGAAGGAGGTTATTGAGTATGTCACATATCATGCGGAGGGATTTGTATGATCAAAATGGGATTTGTCCCTCCTATGTAACGGGAGTGATATCTTCGGGCCCCTTGATAGAGTGAGACTTAGAAAATGCATGGCCATGCTCGGATGAGTTGATATACGATATCAATGTCATCAGTTTAAGTTAGTCTACTCGGTAATCAAGAAACCAAAGATTGGGCTATACGAGAGTGACATATTCCATGTCTCGTGCTTAGTCTTGATATGTTGGACAAAGGGACAATGGCATATATCGGTGATGATCATAAAGGTTTAGTCAAATCATCGACAATCTTGTCACTTGGGTAGCAATGATGTGTTGCTAGACACCGCTCATTGCTTATGATCATAAATGTGATTTATGATCATTGCCAACGTGATAAGAGCCTATTGGGTCGCACACATAGAGCTATTTGGATCATTAGAGTGCATGGGCTAATTATTTGGGTTATGGTTTCACTTTAATTTCGTATTAATAATGGGCCCAAGAGTTGAGCCATTATTAAGCCCGAAATTAAATCCTAATTGGATTAGGGCTTTGAAACCCATTAGGCCTAGAAGTTGAGTCTCACTATAAATACAACTTCTAGTGAGAAATTCGCAGCTCTCCTTGCCCTAGCCTCCCAAAAGGATAGCCGCACTCTTCTCTTGCAATTTCCTTGGAGGACGCAAGCTAGCACTGCGAGCCCAAGAAAAATGCATCTACCGGGACGTGGTGGAAGCGTGGTAATCCCGAGAGGCTTGTGTGGATACCATAGAGAGCTTGAACACATCAACTGTTCAGGTTTTGTGATTCGACTCTATAGTTGAGTGAGAGAACTCAACCGAAAATTAGGTATGAAAATTTTCGAACACCCGGTTTACACCATTTCACTTGGATCCTGGATGGTTTCGGTTAAATTCCGTTGCGCTGTTTGGCTCCCGAAACCCAACACTAATACCATTCATCAAACTACTTGAAATTAACAAGAAAACAAGCTATGAATGGCATCAATTTTGCATGAGTGATAAATCGCTTACCTCAATTCCAAGTAGAAGCAAAGATAAAGCAATCCATTACCAAGTAAATGGCCCCACTAACTTTTCTCCTAGATTTAAAGCAATCAAAGGTTCATGGCACCAAAACAACAACAAATAAGCAAAACCCATGCATCAAAAGGCGAAAGAAGCAAGAAATCATCAAGGAAGTCATGTTACCTCACGCACATACCAAGCACCAAGCAAGAAAACGTGAAAATGGCCTTCAAATGCACAAATTCCACTTGAAACAAGCTACCCAATGCTTAAGCACCCTTGGAGCTTTCAAAATCCACCAAGAACTCTTGAATTTAAGAAGGAATTGAAGGAGAAATGAAGGTAGAAGGATGGAGCTCAGGTTTAAAGAGGAAGCAAGTAAATAGTGGAAGCCAAAATCACCTTTACGAAGTTTATAAAGCCTTTAACCCATTAAGCTCTCAAACTATTGTTAAGTTGTCAAAAAGAACCTCTTCCTTGAATCATAACTCTTGGTCAGATCTTGGTCAAATCTTTCAACACTTAGTGAAATTTTGGTTGCTAAAAAATGTTTTTTGACTCCCAAGAATGACTCGGCACCTTGGGATGTAAAATTACCATTTTACCCCTAGATTTCTTTTGATGCCATAATATCTTTGGAACCAAGTAAACCATAACTAAATTGCTTGAGCTTGCCAAATAAACTTAAAATGAGAAATTAAACTAGAAATTTATTAATTTATAAACCTTAATTGGGCTTTCCTCTAGGATGGCTGTAACAGATATAGTTTAATGGGCTTAACACCAAGTATGGATTTTATGTCAAGATTTCTAATATGGGCATATATATTTATATGTGGAATCTTGATTGATTTTAAGTTAGTAGTTAGTATTTATTTTAAACTAACTACAAGTATCTTCATGGCCTTGATGTTAGGCTATGGAAAGTTATGCACATGGAAGGTAAAAAGCTCTCCTATTTTACAGGGCAAGTAAGCTTGAGTTGGAGCTTAGTCATAATCTTAGATAGCTCGAATAGACCTAACCATACTAAGTTAAAGCTCTGGTAAGGAAAGTGTACAAAAACTATAAGATGTATTTTTATACATTGGTTGCTTTAGAGGTCCATTAAGAGCTATTGACATACATTCAGTTGATACATGAAGACATATACTTGATTGTTTGGCTTTGGTATGGTTTGCATAAAATGTTTATTAAATTGTTAGCAAGATTTTTAAAAGTTTATTTGTTTAGCTTCTTACTTAACCTCGAAGCTATGCATGCACGCATTCATGTTCCAAGTTAATACACTAGATTCCATGGAAGTTTTAAAGAATTTACAAGCAATGATCAGCCAATTGTGACTAAGCGTGGGATCATAATATCCCAATTATAAAAGATCTTGGGCAGCAGCTCTTACACTTTTAGGCCTCAAGATCAGTCATAATAGCCAAACTATTAATCATCTGTTCTTTGCATATGACTGTTTGTTATTTTTTCACCCTTAAAAAGAGGCAGTGTTGGCCATTAGAAATGCTCTCGGTCTATATGCCTTGGTTGTCAGTAAAGAAGTCTGATAGAAACCTTGTTGGTATAAAGACCGAAAAACTCCCCAAGATACTAAGAAGCTCCATAAACAATGACCAAGTGCTGGAAGAACCCCTACACCTACTCAACCTGTGAATAGAAATGATAAGTATAGCAAAACACATAAAGAACTTGTAAATCATTTGTGCCAAAAATAAATTCAATAAAAATAATAGAAAGAAAATTTCAAGCAATAAAATCATTAATCATTACTTATAAAGAAAACATACATAGATTCGGCCTTATATAGTGTTCTTAGGCCTTATACTTGTGATTCTTCTCAACCAAAATGAAATAGAAGTAGCTTGTAGCTAGAACTCCTAAATTAACACAAACACCCCTTATACATACTTTACATACACTTTCCACACAAAATATGACTAGGTTTAGCTAAATTAGCCTAAACACATTTGAAAATAAGTTACAAGACTAAAATACGAATGGATAAGGTGCAAAACTCAGGTCCTTCATAGTTGAGCCCATTTAGGGTCTCTCAGGTGTGCTCCTTGACACGATAAGGCTCTACTTAGGGCTCCTTTGAGGTTTCACATTCTAACTCCTTCAACCAGTTGTATAGGACCACATGGTTGCTTCCTTAGGTATATAAGACACTAAAGAAGGCATTCTTGAAGTGTTGGACATCCATGTACCCAAATTGTTTAAGATAGTCATATGGGGTTTGGTGATGCTTTCCATAATGCACCAGGGTGACTCTCAAGTATGCCCTTGTACATGGTCATCTTGTACAACCACCAAGTGTCCAAAATGCTCATGAACCAAACCTTGTGATTCTACTTGAACTTCTTTAGCACGCTTCCTTATCATAGGACATAAGTTAATCACCAAGGGGTCTTTAGGTGTCATAGGTGCTTAAAGTATGTCTTGAGTCCCAGGTGCATTCTCATCATCTCCCTTTTCTTAAAAAAAATTCACCCTCAAATCTACAATCTCGAATAAATAGATATCAAAAACATTAAAAGTAGCACTAACATTATATTCACCTAGTAAATCAAGTTGATAAGCATTGTCATTGATTTTCTTGACAACTTAAAAAGGTCCATCTCCTTTTAGATGCAATTTTGTTCTCCTTTGAGATGGGAACCTTTATTTTTCTTATATGCATCCAAAACCAATTACTAGGCTCCAAAGACACTCTCATATGCCCTTTATTGAATGAATGGTGCAATTTGTTGATTCTTCCTCTCAATTTGTGACTTAACCTTCTCATGCATAGTACCCACCAAATATGCCTTCTTAGTATAATCTAAGCGAGTAAATGTTGTGTGTGTGTAATTTGCTTTGAAACCACACTCCCCCACAAGTGCATGGGTCATATTGGAATACAATTGAGTGGGTATTGGTATCGATCCCACAAGGGTTACAATTGACTTGAACAAAAACCAAAGTTTTTCACAACTAATCTTAGTTAAACCAAACAACAAATGATAGAATGAACACTAAAAATAGCATGCAAACCTAGGTTACTAAAAATTATACTTGAATCTAACACTATTCTACTTCACTAACTCACGCTTTTTAAGGGGTTTTCTTAATTTTACCTAACACACTTCTTATGGTTTTATTATTTGAATTGGTTTGAAGATGAAATAATCTAAGGTTTCTAGCTTCTTCTACTTGTTGGTGTTGTATGCTAATTGTCTCTTTGCTTTTCCAAGCAAAAGAGCTCTCACTCTAGTCCTAAGATAGTAAGGACTTTCATCTCTAGTACTACCTTAGAAAGAGGCTTTAGAAACTATTTTTACCAACACCCTAGCAAATGAGCCAAGTCTCCCAACTATGTCCCTAGTCACTATCTCTTTTGCTTAGTTCTAACTTCTCTTTCACTTTCCTATACGTAAAGAGAAATATAAAGCATCAATCTATTTTGGCCATCAACCAATCTAACATCATTTGAGAGCAAAGCAAGGGAAGAACAAGTATTGAGGAAAAAGAATAGAGACCCAATCATGTATTTAACCAACAAAAATAATGTTAAGTAACTACAATCATAGAAAGTGTAAAAAGAGCTATTCCATAACTAGAGGAAGAAAGAACAACATTCTTGGATTCAACAACTTAAACACGAAATAAAAGAAATAAGACAAGGAAAGAAGAAACCAAGAATCCTTTGTAACCAATGACTTGATCTTTAAGACACTCTGAGCTCGTTTTCCAAGCAAGCAAGAATTCCAAGATGAACACAAGAGAAATATCAAAGAACCCTAACTCTCCTCTAGAATGGAGGTTACCAAAATGAAAAGTTCAATGTTTCAATCTCTAAAACCCTAGATAAAAATCATCCAAATGTGTCCAACATTCTTATCCTCTTCCATCTTCTTCTAAATCTCTAATAGAAATGTTGGTAGGTGAAGGAAGTGCACCCTCAAGCTTCAAGAAGTATGCTTTGAAAAATGCGGTCCCCTTTTTGTACGCCAGAAAATACGATTTGGCTTTAGCATAAGTGCAATTGCACTTTTAGTCTCTTTAGCTCCTTTTTGCTCCTTACTCGTCCATATTTGCTTATTCATCTAATTTAGGGCCTCAAAGTCATCTTCTTGCTCTTTTTTGCTTTCCAAAGATGCAATATGACCTACAAAGCTAAGATGGTACTAAGTACTAACAAAATGAAGTGAAATAAGCACAACTATGAAAAAAAAAACATCTAGTAACTCATGTTACAATCACACCCCCCCACTTAAATATTTGCTAGTCCATAGCAAGTGCAACCTAATCTAAAAAGAAAAACAATCAAAACATTCAAGCTCACAACCCATGTCATACCAAACTATGAAAGCATAACCTTGGCAAACTTGACTTAGAAGAAATTAATGAAAGAAGGAAACGTGAAGTCCTTGTTAAGAAAGGTAAAGAGTACACCCTAAGTCTTTGCACTGTCTTTTAATGGTAGGGTTATCAAAATGGCTTGATTCGTGCTCTTTCCTTATGACTTTGGTAGGGGATCCATCTTTCCTTGCTAAGTTTCCCTAAGGAATTTATGTGCAATCATAAGTTGGATGGTTTTTCCTCATGGTTGTAATAAGACCGAGTTAGGTTCATGTGAGATTCGAATGAATGCTTTTTAAAGGTGGAGCTAAGTAAACTAGGAATCCTTATGCACAACAATTAGGATTAGAAGCAAATGCAAACACCTAAATGTTTCTAATCCATACTAATCTCCAAAACCACCACCACCACCACCAACACACTCAACTCCCAAGCAATATAATGAGCACAAATTAGAATAGAAAAATTAGTCTTAAACTTTATTTGCAAATGATTTTTTCTAGAAAGAGCTTTTTCACTTTAAGCTCGCTTTTGCCTTTTCTCACAATGAATTATCCATAAACAAGTTTCAAGACCAACCTAAAGTTAACATCAAGCTCATTCAAAAATTACAATTCACATATCACCAAAACCATTCATTTAACATTTAAGCATATGTTAACCCAAAACACACATGAAAATACCCCAACACTTATTCTTTGTTCCTCCCAATACACACACACACACACACGCTCTAGCCTTCCAATACCCCAAAATAAAATAAGCATTGCTAATTTCAAGGACAATGAAGGATCAAAGTAAAGTGAGAAAAGGTTAAATTCATGGGTCCAAACAAAGAAATTAGGCTTACCGAGCTTAATGGGCTCACTAAAGGATAATTCATAGGGTTGCCCATTTGGTTAGTGGACTTAGCCCCTAAATTGCCACTATCTTCCCTATGCTTTCACACCAAGAGCAAGGTTATATGGGTCCTTAAGGCCCCCACATCCTAACAAAGCCTAGGTCCAAGCACAAAAGCAAGCAATCTCAAGAGAGAAATTTCCACAACCTATAATCATTAAGGGCTCAAAGTACTCACAGAGTAAAAAAAAGTATCTCTACCTTAAATAACAAGAAACATACTTTAACTTCTTTAAAAAAAAATTAACAACCAACTCAAGTTACAAGGCATACAATCAGTGGTGGCATTTTATGAGTTAGTTCCCTAATGTGCAAGCAAACGATTTATATGTAAACTATATGCACCTATATACATTCTACTAATGGCATACAATCATAGTAAAATCAACTAACATAAACATGAATGTGAAAAAGCACACACATAAAAAAAAACAAGAAAACTACACAAAACAACAAAGCAATGCATGAAAACAAGATAAATGAATATGAACTAAACTAAATGCAAAAAACATATTAAAACATGAAACTCTACCATTTCCCCCTACACTTAAAAATCAACATTGTCCTCAATGTATAAAAGAGAGAAAGAATGAGAATCATACTTGGGGAGGTAAGTGAGTCTCCTCCCTAATCATCTATATACAATGGTGAGCGACTGAACATGCAACTAGTGAAAAGGATCAAAGTCAGAGCTTGAGGGGAATTGACCTAGAGGTATGAAAAGGATGGAGAAACAAAAGACTCCAACCTTACAGAGCATCAGGTAAGAGGGAGGGACATATGTAGGAAGCCACCAAGTGAAAGTGTGAGGGCTAAAATGTGAGGGAGGGTGTGTGAAGGCTGGGTACTCTAGTGGAAGGTTCGGGTAGGCTTGCTCGGCCGCCCATCTTATGGCTTTATATTGCGATCTTCCACTCAATGCCGAATATACGAAGCCCTCACCCACTCACAGAGACAAGCTTCACATGTGAGCATCTAGGTTTATGCAGTGCTCCTCTTCAACTTATTGGTCAAACTCCTGGTGTTCTTCAATCGTGACCAATCATTTGTCATGTTACTTTTGTATTTCCTTGATCCCTCTTATATCATCCCAAATGTCCTTTATGCTTCCATATATGGAGTTTAGAGCTACTCAAATCAAACTCATATTCATGGCATCTGGGTTGCAAAGTTGTTCCTCATCTTGTTCCTCTTGATGTGTTTCTTATTGCCCCTCCTCTTGCATTTCATCCATCTTCTTCTTTCATTTTTCTAAGCTTGAAATTGAAATTTTTAGTACCAGGTTGTGCATCTTATGGGGGCCATCATTGTAGAACACCCTATTGTCACCCATCAACTCTATAAGCAACTCTGGAAACACCAAGTTAACACTTGTGCTCTTTCCCACCTTAGCGATGCTTGAAAAGATGATTCCACCAACGTTGAACTCCATGTTATTGAGAATCTTGCACAAGTATTGTACCCTTTCAAAATTAATGTTGGTCATGTGATTGGATGGGCAAAAACTCATACTCACAAATTGGCTTCATTGGTAAACTCACCATATGGTAGAGAAATATACTTTCCATTTACCATCTTCCATGGAATTGGTCTTCTACACAAAGAGATAACCATTTTCTCCAGAGTTACATCCAAAGGCACATCTAACTCTAGTTGGTACTCTAAGAGAAACAATTTGTTATGAATTGTTTCACCATTGAACCGAATAAGCTTCCCTTGAACCCTTGTTCTTGTGGCATCCTTGCTCTCTTCCAATGTGTAAAAAAGATTGGCATAAAACTCATAAAAAAGAGTCATACATGACACATGTTGTCTATGCACCAATTGCTTTACTTCCTTTTCTGCCACCAGTCATTCGCAATGTTATTCCTCTTGTCCACAGTCAAAGGATCATTGGTGGTTCACCATCCTATTCTTGATCTCCTTGAAGTAAGCTTTTGCTTCGGGAAAAATAAAACGAACTTCATTTGTTATCGCCTTAGTAGCACCATTCTTTCTTTTTTTACCCTTCAAACTACCTTCAACGATGTTCTTTTTTCTCATCATTGTTCTTACCAAAAGAGGAACTGTGGAATTTAATACCTCAAACAAATAATGCTACTTCCAACATATGGAAGTAATTTCAAGGGTGCAACAACTTAAATGCAAGTTTGTGAAGGTAAGGCAAACATTATGTGTAAGGTAAAGTTCCATGCTTTTTGTACAAGAAAATCAAGCATTCAAGAACAAGTATTTGCATGGACTTGAAATATGTATTTCCTAGAAATTGCTTAAGCAAAGAGTCATTCAATTAATCCAACACACAAAGCAACATCGTAGTTCAAAACCCCTTGCATAAAACATGTGAACATTCTTGTTCTTAGAAAGTTCATAAGCAAAATTGAGCCAGTGCATGTGAATTTTCTCCAAATTAAAACTTGACCCATTCAATTAGAGGAATATAGAAGAGATTTCATGCTACGAACAAGAATGAACACAACATATATGGAATTCACCATGAAACTTTCGGCCCCCTCCATGGGTGGTTTCGTAACTTTAACAAACAATTAATTCTAAGCAACAAGCATGTAAAAATTTGGTCACCCATCGTATAATTCACCAAGAATCATCATTTCAAGAATTAAAAATGCAAGAGTCAAGCATGAGCATCCAACTTTTTCTCCACTTGTGTTGTTGCTAAAAAAACCATGAAAACAAGAGATAAGGGCATCCAAATGAAGACAAAAGAGTGTACAATCACTTACTTGGTGAAGATTGATGCAAGAAACTTGAAAGAAATGGAACCGTGTGCCACACGGGAGGTGTGGTTATGGTTTTTAGAGAGAAAAGTGAGAAAGTTTGAAGAAAAGTGCAGAATGAAGTTGCTGTCATGATTTTATCAGGCTAAAGTGTGATCACACAATAAAAGTACGATCATACTTTTGGCCAAATTTTTTTCTGGTTTTAGCAAAGTGTGATCGTACTTTGAAAGTACGGTAGCACTTTAACCATTTGGGAAAAATATGCCAGCTGAAAGTATAATCACACTTTCTTAAATGCATTTGTACATTTTGCACTTCATGTGAAAAAGAGATCACACATTTTGAAGTGACAACACATATTTCTGGGGTTTTCCAGGTGCAATCATGCTTTTGATGTGCAATTTCACTTTTTCAATTCCTCACTTTTTGACATTTTATTTCACTTTCCTTACATATTTTCACTTTTCCTTACCTTCTACGACTATTTGTAATGCCTTACCAACATGCAATTGATAAAATTCAACCTCCTTAACCTTAAAAACATTTTGATACTCAAGAAATCCACAAAACAGGCCTTTCATTCAAAAGCCTTACTTTTCACATACACACAAAATTTGCAAACTATAAATCAATACTTCTAAAAAAGGTAAATACTAACTTAAACTAACTAATCAAAATTGTTGGGGTGCTTCCTAACGAGCACTTTGTTTAACATCTTAAGCTAGATGAATTCCCTTTTCTTTTCAAGATGAAGGGTCTCACAAGGTGATCTTGCCTACTTTTCAAAGTTCATCTCCATAGTATAGCTTCAACCTTTAACTGTTGGCTTAAAACTTCCTTCCATCATGTGTTGTGAGCTCCACCACACTATATGGATGGACCTTCTCCATGATGAAAGGGCCGAACCACCTTATCTTGAGCTTTCTGGGAAAAATCTTGAGTCTTGAGTTGTAGAGCAACATCTTTTGTCCCGAGAAGAAATTATTTCTCAAGATAATGCCATCATGCCACTTCTTAGCCCTTTCCTTATAGAGCTTGGCACTTTTACATGTGTTAAGGCATAACTCATCAAGCTCATTAAGTTGAAGAAATCTTCTCTCACTGGTCTTTTTGAGATCAAAGCTGAGATTCTTGAGAGCCCAATATGCATTGTGCTCCAACTCAACCAGTAAGTGGCATGTCTTTCTAACAACAAGGTAGTATGGTGACATTCCAATAGGTGTTTTGTAGGTAGTTCTATAAGCCCACAAAGCATCATCAAGCTTCTTTTCCCAATCCTTCTGGTTAAAGTTCACCACTTTCTCTAAATTTTGCTTGGCCTCTCGGTTTGATATTTTGGCTTGCCCATCAGTTTAAGGATAATATAAGAGTGCCACCTTATACCAAACACCATACTCTTGAAGAACTCGTGAGAAAACCTTGTTGCAAAAATGGGAGCCTTCATAATTCATAATTGCTCTTGGTGTGCAGAACCTTAAGAATATGTTATTTTGAATGAACTTGACTACCACTAAAACATCATTTGTTGATGTTGTTATGGCCTCCACCCACTTCGATACATAGTCCACTGCTACGAAATTGTAAGAATGGTCAAATGAGTTCGAGAACGGCCCTCATGAAATCTATTTCCCACACATCAAACAACTCAACCTAAAAAATGTTAGTAAGGGGTAACTCATGCCTCTTAGAGATATTCCCAACCCTTTGACATCTATCACATAGGTGTAACAATCCTTCAAAATGGAATGCCAATAAAAACCAGATTGTAATACCTTAGTGGCTGTTCTATAAGGTCCAAAGTGACCTCCACAAGGTGATGAGTGACAATGATCAAGGATGTCTGAAACTCATTCACCCGGCACACATCTTTTTATGACTTGATTGGCACATATTCAAAAGAAGGTTCATTTCAAAGATAGTACTTGACCTCTGCCATAAACTTCTTATTCTGTTGTTTGTTGAAATCTATGGGCATTGTTCCACCGACCAAATAGTTAACAATATCAACATACTAAGGCACACTAGACTTAGCACTCCATAGTTGCTCATCCAAGAAGGCTTCCTTGATAGGCAAAGGCTTAGCTTCATCTTCCAACTCCAATCTAGAAAAGTGGTCGGCAATCATATTTGCGCTCCCCTTTTTGTTTTTGATGTCTAAATCAAACTCTTATAGGAGGAGAATCCACCTTATCAACCATGGCTTGGCATCTCTTTTGTTGAATAAACATCAGATAGTTGTGTGATCAGTAAAAACCGTCACGTTATAATCAAGAATATTGATAGCCAAAGGGCTATCGCCTCTCTCACTACATATTTCCTGCCAGTAGCGTGGTCGGGAAACCTGGCGTCACCTGAAGGAGGCACTAACACTGACCTCGGAAGAAGTGAAGTCAAACGCCTCGAACTCAGGACTTCGGCTAGTACGTCAGGAATTTCAAAGATGTTGCCGGCTCCCTCAGGGGACCAAACGGATCGCCTTCGGGAATAAAGAATAAGCTATTGCAAGCAGGAGAGATTCTCCCCGAAGGCGGAACCCCCAAGCCAGAGAACTCCCTGAACTACGGGCATGATTCCCAAAGAAGGGTACTCGTACCAAAGGACGACCTCGCCCAAAGGACCTCGGGAGTACGGCATGAGCATTTAAGGAGCCTCTGACATGTCACCCCCAGGCGCTACACGCTGCCTCAAATAGCAGTCTGACATGCCAACGCCATCCAAGTCTTGTCACAACCTATCTCGAACCAAGATTCAAGGAGCCTACAAACGGTTACTTGTCTCCTACGCCCGAAAGTACAGAGAGCATCCGACCGAACACGTGTCGTGATCTGAACGGGCTAGGCACTCCTATAAATACCAGGAAACAAGCCCTGGCAAAGGATCAGACCCTCTCTCCCTGAGGAAAATAAAAACAGGCTAGCCCACTTAACCCCTTAGTGCTCCTCCTCTATCTTCCTTCAGGACACTAACTTGGGCGTCGGAGGCTCCTCCCCGGAAAAACATCCCAGGGATCTCCTAACCCTCTTCTCTTCAGCATTTCAGGTACACTCCCCTGGGAAATCTGTGCTCTAGGCGTTCTCCCTCTCAGGAAGTCCCTCTCGAAGTCATAATGTCACCCGACGAAGATGCTGCTGGGCATCAAATATATTGTTAGAATTTATCCAAAGCAAAGACCACCGTTAACAACTCATTTTCCATTGTTTTGTAATTATGTTGTGCATCATCTAGAATGTGACTTCCGCAATAGATTGGCCAGAATAGCTTGTCTTTCCTTTGTCCCAACACCGCCCTAATGGCATAGTCACTTCCATTGTACATCAAATCAAACGATTGAATCCAATCCATAGCTACCATGATAAGAGCATTTACCAACTTTTTCTTAATTATCTCAAAGGCCTTCAAGCAATCCTCATTGAACTCAAAAATGGCATCCTTCTTAAGAAGAAAGCAAAGGGGTTTTATCACCTTAGAGAAATCCTTGATAAACTGATAGTAGAATCTGGCATGACCAAGAAAGCTTTAAATGTCTTTCATATCTTTAAGTGAGGGAAGCTTCTCAATAGCAAGCATATTCGTCCGATCAACTTTAACACGCCTACAAGACACTTTGTGGCCTAATACAATCCCCGATTTGACCATGAAATGGAATTTTCCCAATTTAGTTCCAAATTTGTCTTTTTAAACCTTTTCAACACTTGCGACAAATTGTGGAAGCAAGTATCAAATGAAGACCCAAAGACTGAGAAATTGTCTATAAACACTGATGCCCAGCGGCATCTTCATTGGAAGACATCGTGACTTCGGGAGGGACTTCCTGAGAGGGAGAACGTCTGGAGCCTAGATTTCCCAGGGGAGTGTGCCTGTAAAACTCGTAAAAAAGGGTTAGGAGGCCCCCGGGGGTCTTTTTCCGGGGAGAAGCATCCGACGCCCAAGTCAGTGTCCTGAGAGGTGAAAGAAGGGGAGCGCTAAAAGGTTTATTGGCCTTGCCTGTTTGTATTTTCTCAGGGGGAGAGGGGCAGATTGGGGGATCCTTTTGCCAGGGCCTGTTCCCTAGTATTTATAGGAGTTCCCGGCCCGTTCAGATCATGACATGTGTTCGGTCGGATGTTCTCTGTGTTTCCGGGTGTAGGGGACAAGTAGCCATTTGCAGGCTCCTTGAGCCTTGAGCCGAGACAGGTCGTGACAAGACCTGGACGGCATCGGTGTGTCAGACCGCCGTTTGGGGCGGCGTGTAACGCCTGTGGGCGACATGTCAGAGGCTCCTTAAATGCTCATGCCGTACTCCCGAGGTCCTCTGGGCGAGGTCGTTCTTTGGTACGGATGACCTTCTTCGGTAGTTATGCTTGTAGTTCGGAAAGTCCCCTGGTTCGAGGGTTCCGCCTTCGGGGAAGTTCTCTCCTGCTTGCAATAGATGGTTCTTTATCCCCGAAGGTGATTCGCTTGGTCCCCCGAGGGAGCCGGCGATACCTTTGGAACACCTAGCGTATTAGCCGAAGTCCTGACTTCGTGGTACCTGACTTCGCTTCTTCCGAGGTCAGTGATAGGGCCTCTTTCCGATGTCGCCAGGCTTCCCGACCATGTTCTCATCAGGAAGTATGTACTGAGAAAGGCGATAGCCCTTCGGCTATCACAGGCCCCCCTCCGAAAAGCCGAAGTGGGAACTTCGGTTTGTCGGCTTTTGGAGGGCGTCCTTCGGGACCTCGGGTGTAATCCCTGTGCCGAAGATGTACCTTTTGTCCGAAGACATGGGCTGTTCGGTTATAGCCCGTCCTTTGGTGTCTTCGAGGTCACCCACTTCTCTCCTTTTGCAGGGCTGCGTAACGTCACGTCTTGTAACCAGGCGTGTTAGTCTGGAGCGGCGCGCCCAGGGTCTAGGGGTTTCAGAAAGCGTATTCCTCTTTTGGCGCGATGGCTGACACATGGCAGCTTGTTACTGGCGGGGACTGCGCCGGATACAGCAGGCGCGCCTTTTCACGCGCAATGAGCAGTTATGGCGACTGTTCGCCTTTGTGGAGTACTTTATGACGCCGATTTGCCTACCCTCCTCGGCCTATATATACCTCTGTTCCGTCATAACCTCCTTTTGCTTCTGCTTTTGATTTCAACTGCTTTCGCGTTTTCTCCTGCTTTTTGCGGCGATCCTCTTTGGCAGAGTGTTTTCCGGCAACCTTTCGCGATGGCGTCTTCAAATCCATATTTTGGCAAAACATTTGGTGGGTTTTAACTTCCAGAGTCTTTTTCTTTTTAAGCTTTCCCGAAGTCATTTTTGGCCTTTTTCTGAAATCGCTTTTCAGCCGACCATGCCTATTCCCGAGAGCTGGCAACCTCTTTTGTCTCACCCTTGCTGCACTACTTCTAAAAAATTAAAAAGATGGAAGACCAAATTCTTTCTTCCCTCGTATGCCATTACAAGGTTGCCACACTCTGACCATTTTAGCTTTTTGAACCGTGGCGACGAGGTTATCATTTTTCGAGCCCAACTAAAGGCTGAAGTTCGGTACCCTCCTCCGAAGATGATTTGTGACTTTTTCCAATTCCATGGCATTGCCGTAAATTAGCTTCCGCCAAACTCGTACTGCTACTTCAACGCCTTCCTCTGTATATGTGGCGTTTTCAAAATAAAGCCCCACTTTATTCTTTTCATGCAGTACTATAAGCTCTTTGTGGTCCCGAAGGTCATGCTACCTCGGGGATCAGGGAGCAAAAAGTATATGTTCACCTTTGCCACCAAGGACAGCTGGCGAGGGTGGCAACAAAGTTTTTCTTTCTGAAGATGGAGGAGGGCTGGTCGCACATGCCGACCAAGTGGGCTCGGGGAAGGCTGGAGATGGATGTTGTTGATCCGAGGATAATGCTGACTCCTGAGTTGGCACCTATATTCACGGACTTCGACAAACGGATCCGAGCAGTCTCCGACTGGGATTTCGAGGTCCCTTCGTGCCCCCTTTACCCCTTCCCCATCAATTGGAAACTGATGACTGAGGAGGTTCTTAGGGAACTAGGGGTGGTGAAGGAGCACAAGACGGACCTCGGCATGCCGGCTCCTGCTATCGCTGGGAAAGACTCTTGGTTGGTGCAACTCCTTAGGGAGGAAGTCACTTATGAATCCTTTTTTGAGAGTAAGTTATCCCAGGATTCTTTTGTTATAGTTTTACCTTGGACTCACACTGATGTTTTCTTTCTTTTTCAGAGATGGGCGACGACTCCGCTGCCTACTACAAGTCCCTTTTCCTCGGTCAAGCCGAGAAGGGCGAGCAAACGAAGAAGGCCGTCTCCCGAAGGCGGAAATCATCTAGGGCTGGCCTGTCGGTGGCCAAACGAGCAAAGAAAGACGTGCCTCCTCCTCAGGCCGAAATTCCCGAGGAGGCGCGCGAAGAGTCGGATGCTGCTGCTGCTGCTGCTGTTCCGCCGGCCGAGGTTGCCGCTGCCGCCCCTTCCCGGAGTCCCTCTTCCTCGGCGGCTCTTCTAGACGCCTTGGTGGAAGTCCCTTCTGCCGAGGAGCGTCATAAGAGTAAAGGTAAGGAGATTCCTGCCGAGGTGGTCCGGGACTCCGATGATGACGTCGTAGAGGTGTCGCCAGGTTCATTTTCTTAGACAAGTTGTGGTACCTTTATTTCTTTAAGGGTTCCTTGTCTTGATAAATTTCTTGCTTTGCCGTGTAGGGGAGCTGCTACTCCCGAATTGGGCAACCGAGCACGCCCGGAAACGGGCTCTTCGGGATGCCTATGTCCCGAAGGGGAAAATCCCGAGGGAGCCCTTTTGGTCATTTACGAAAGACATGAACTTGTACTCCGGCGACTACCCGTACATGGCCAACCAAATCTCGAGGGGGACCCTCACCGAGGCCTCCTTCAGGGCCGTTTCCGAAGCGTGCCCGAGCGATGAGTCCCTCGCTTCCAAGGTTTCCGAGCACGCTGCCCAGGTATACTTCAGGCCTTTGTTTTGTTTCCCTTTGATTTCTTCTAAGTGTTTGGCCCACTTTTTGCCTTACTAACTTTTGCTCTTACTTCTTTGCAGCTGCTGGGGTACACCGGCCTCCTCAGGGTCCGGGTGGCGAAGGAAGCGGCATTCCGAGTCTCGGCCTTAGATCTCATAGAAAAATCTAAGGCCAAGTGCTCTGAATTGGCTGCCAAAAACGCGGAGATGGCTCAAGCTGCGAAGATGGAGGTCGCTGCCATTCGGGAGGAGTTCGCGAAGGAGAAGGAGGAACTTTTGATGGACTCATCCCAGAAGATTTCTGACCTCGGTGCCAAGGTGGTGAAGCTGACCTCAGCGAACGAATCATATCAAAAGGAGAAGTCAGATTCTGAGGCTCTCCTGGCAAAGGTGCTTGCCGAGAAGGCCGAGCTCCAGGCCGAGGTCGAGTCTTTGAAGAAGGAGCCAAAGAAGAAGAAGATGAAGGCATTGAGGAAGGAGATTACCGATCTGAAAAGGGAACGTGATGAGCTCGCGGTCGAGAAGAAGAAAGCCGACGAAATGACCAAGGTCGGTTTTCAGGACGGCTTCTGCCTCGCTCGTCACCAAGTGCTTCAGAGGTTCCCAAATCTGGACCTCTCTTTCTTGGAGGCCCTAAACATTCCCGAGGGGCCTCGGTGGTCTTGGTCAAAAATCGAACACCTGAACTTGCCCCTTTCTTTCATGGCGCCGAAGGTGGTGGAAGAGGACGCAGGAGCTGGTGGTTCCCGAGACGCCGAGATTCCTTAGTTTGTTTTAGGGTCCTTTGCCTTCTTTTTCTTCTTTTTTGTTTTTCTTCTTTTGGCGAGCTTTCTTCTTTGTAAGCAGATCCATCTCAATAAAGACTCTTTCTTAAAAATTTTTGGCTAAGTCTTTTTGTAAGATTTTTCATTTTCCATTGTCCCGAACATGTACGCTCAAGAGACTTCGGAAAATACGGCGATCTTCTTTGCGAGATTTTTTCTTGTACAACTCATGCTCAAGAATTTTGGCCAAGCCTTTTGCGAGATTTTTCATTTTCCATTGTCCCGAACATGTTCGCTCAAGAGACTTCAGAAAATACGGCGATCTTCTTCGCGAAATTCAGACTTGTATAACTCATGCTCAAGATTTTTGGCTAAGGAACTTTTGTACTTAGAAATTTTTCTGTGCAATACAATCTTCTCACCGAAATCTTAAGCATAGAATTTTCTCAAGGCGTCCGAATGCCATGTATTTTTTAACTCTATGCCTCCGGCATCGCCAAGCTTGTAAACCCCTTTTCGCACTTCGGCAAGTACCAGATAAGGTCCTTCCCAATTTGGGCGAAGTACTCCGTGGGATGGCCTTCGGGGTCCAAATTCAGCCTTTTGGAGAACGACGCCTCCCTTCTTTATTCCTTTTGGCCTGGCGCGCAAGTTTACAGCAGCGGCCACTCTTTGCTAAAAAGCTTTTCTCCTCAGCTCGACTATTTCTCTGTGTTCGCCGACGAGGTCAAGCTTAGTTCTCAGGCTGAGGTCATTTCCCCTTTTATCGAACACTTGCACTCGCACCGATGGCTGCACTACCTCGACTGGGATGATAGCCTCTGTACCGAAAACAAGTGAAAAAGGTGTTTCCCCTGTGGCTCTTCGGGGTGTTGTTCGGTAGCTCCATAACACACTTGGGAGCTCTCCCGGCCATTTCCCTTTTGCTTCCGCCAGTCTCTTTTTCAGACCATCTTTGATAGTCCTGTTGGATACTTCTACTTGCCCATTGCTTTGGGGGTGAGCTACTGGGGCGAAGTGCATCTTTATTCCGAGGTTGTTGATAAATTCTTGGAACCCTTTGTCTGTAAACTGGGACCCATTGTCGGCTACTAGTACCCTCGGTATGCCAAATCTGCATACAATGTTCTTCCATACGAACTTTTGCATATCTTTTGCCGAGATAGTCGCCAAGGGTTCCGCCTCGACCCATTTAGAGAAATAGTCTACTGCAACTACGCAGAACTTCACGCCTCCAGGCGCAGTTGGGAGTGGCCCAATGAGGTCTATGCCCCAAACTGCGAAAGGCCAGGGATAGTCAGCCGAAGTTACCATTTCTGAGGGTGTCCTCTGGATACTCGCGTGTCTTTGGCAATTTCCACATTTCCGGACGAACTGCCTAGCGTCCTTTCTTAGAGTAGGCCAAAAGTATCCTTGCCGAAGTATTACTGCTGCGAGGGCGTCAGTTCCAATGTGCGAACCACAAGCACCTTCGTGAACTTCTTTGAGGATCATTTCAGTATCCTCTTCACCAACACACCTCTGTAATGGATTTGCATATCCCTGCCGATATAATTCTTCGCCAATCAGGAAAAATCGACCAGAGCGTCTTCGAACTTTTGCAGCTTCGTGGGGTTCTTCGGGGAGCACATTGGTTGCAAGATATCTTTTTATTGGGTCTTTCCAGCCTCTTCCTGAAGTTATTATGCTCAGCACTGCGATGCTCGGTTAATTTAGCACCTCGGTGCATGTTTTTTATTTCGCCAAGCAGTCTGCTTCGGCGTTATCTCGTCGAGGTACATTTTTTATTCGCACGGTGTCGAACTCTCGAATGAGCTCTGCTACCAGTTCATGGTATTTTGCCAAGGTCGGGTCCTTCGCCCCATAATCCCCTGCTGTTGGCCGAACTACCAGCTGGGAATCGCTGTGGGCTTTTAAGTTTCTTACACCAATTTTTCTGGCTAGGCGCAATCCTGCTATGAGAGCTTCATAGTCGGCCACATTATTGGTGACGTTAAAGCTGAACTTGATGGCCTTCATTACTTCTAGACCTTCGGGACCTCTGATAATTACCCCAGCGCCCCTGGTGTTCGGACCCCGAGGCTCCGTCAACATACAAAGTCCATTATGGCTCACCTTCACTGGGATCCGGATGGCTGTCCTCGGCGATGGGCACTTCGGCAATGAAGTCTGCCAGGGCCTGAGCTTTTATGGCTTTCCGAGGTTCATAAGTAATGTCGTGTTCGCCAAGCTCTATACACCATTTGGAGAGCCTTCCTGAATGATCAACTTTTCTCATGACATCCCGCAGAGGGAGACTGCTTCGGACGATGATAGGGTGGGCCTGAAAATATGGTCGCAGCCTCCTTCCTGCTAGCACCAAGGCATATATAGCTTTTTGCAGCAAAAGATACCTGACTTCGGCGCCGTGCAGGGACTTGCTTACATAATAGACCGGCCATTGCTTCGGCCCTTCCTCTTCACGAGGGCCGAGCTTACTGCTTTTTCTGTGACGACGAGGTATAATACAAGGGGCTCTCCCTTGCGAGGTTGTCGCAAAGTGGGCAGACGTGCTAAGTAGATTTTGAGTTCTTCCCAGGCCTTTTGGCAGTCTTCGTTCCAAGGATGATCGTCACTTCCGAGGTTGCCCTCATTTTTTGCTACCTTAGTGAGGACTTTGAAGAATGCTCGGCACCGATCTCCATATCTGGAAATAAACCTACTAAGAGAGGTTATCCTTCCAGTGAGTCTCTGCACATCTTTTATTGTGACGGGAGTTCGGAATTCAAGCAGAGCCCTGATTTTTTCCGGGTTAGCATCAATGCCTCTTTTTGATACCATGTACCCAAGAAACTTTCCCGAGGTCACTCTGAAGATGCACTTTTCGGGATTAAGGCGGATCCCGAAGGTTCTGAGCTGGTGGAAAGTTTCCTTTAGATCTGCAACATGGTCGTTAGACAGCTTGCTCTTGACTATCATGTCGTCGATGTAGACTTCCATGTTTCTCCCTATTTGGTCGCTGAAGACCTTACTCATTAACCTCTGGTAAGTGGCTCCTGCATTTTTGAGCCCGAAAGGCATCCTGATGTAACAATATGTTCCACCCTCGGTGATGAAGGCGGTTTTTTCCTCGTCTTCGGGGTCCATCCTTACTTGATGATATCCACTGAAAGTGTCGAGGAAAGTTAGGAGCCTGTATTCGGCAGTTGAGTCTACCAATCGGTCTATTGGGGGGAGAGGGTATGAATCCTTTGGGCAAGCATCGTTCAAGTTTCTGAAGTCGATGCACATTCGGAGCTTACTGGTCCCTTCTTTTGTGGCAATAACCACATTGCTCAACCATTCGGGGTACTTGACCTCCCTGATTACATCAGCGTCCAATAAGCGCTGGACTTCGGTTTTGATGAAGTCATTTTTGTGGGCCGAGATGCCCCATTTCTTTTGCCGGTTTGCTTCTGGACTTACTTTAAGGCTGTGCTGTACTACGCAAGGACTTACCCCCGGCATATCTTTCGGCGAGTAGGCAAATCCACTATGTCAGCAAGTCCCTGCATGGCGCCGAAGTCAGGTACCCTTTGCTTCAAAAAGCTATATATGCCTTAGTGCTTGCAGGGAGAAGGCTGCGGCCATACTTTCAGGCTCACCCCATTATCGTCCGAAGTACCCTGCCTCTACGGGATGTTATGAGGAAAGTTGATCACTCGGGAAGGCTTTCCAAGTGGTGTATAAAGCTTGGCGAACACGACATCACGTATGAACCCCGGAAAGCTATAAAAGCTCAAGCTTTGGCAGACTTCATCGCCGAAGTACCAAACACCGAGGAGGGACATTCATTTTCGGGCGAAGACGAGCCAGAATGGACGTTATATGTTGACGGGGCCTCAGGATCCGAACACCAGGGAGCTGGAGTGATTATTAGAGGCCCCGAAGGCCTAGAAGTAATGAAGGCCATCAAGTTCAGTTTCAACGCCACCAACAATATGGCCGAGTATGAGGCCCTCATAGCAGGATTACGCCTGGCCAGAAAAATTGGCGTGAGAAACTTGAAAGCCCATAGTGATTCCCAGCTGGTGGTCCGGCAAATGGCAGGGGACTATGGCGCGAAAGACCCGACCTTGGCGAAATACCATGAGTAGGTAACAAAGCTTATTCGGGAGTTCGACGTCGTGAAAATCGAGAACGTACCCCGACGAGAAAATGCTGAGGCAGACTGTTTGGCGAAGTCCAAAACTTGCACCGAAGTGCTAAGCCACCCCAGCATCGCAGTGTTAAGCATAGAGACCTCGGGGAAAGGATGGAAAGAACCAATCAAAACGTATCTCGCAACCAACACACTCCCCGAAGACCCCAGCGAAGCCGCAAAAGTGCGAAGGCGCTCCGGACGTTTCTTCTTAATTGGAGAAGAACTATATCGGCAAGGATATGCAAATCCACTACAGAGGTGTGTTGGTGAAGAGGATACTGAAATGGTCCTCGAAGAAGTTCACGAAGGCGCCTGTGGTTCGCACATCGGAACCGACGCCCTGGCAGCAGTGATACTTCGCCAAGGATACTTCTGGCCTACCCTGAGAAAGGACGCCAAGCAGTTCGTCCGGAAATGTGGTAGTTGCCAGAGACATGCGAACATCCAAAGAACACCCTCGGAGTTCGTGACTTCGGCAGACTATCCTTGGCCCTTCGCAGTTTGGGGCATAGATCTCATTGGGCCACTCCCAACGGCGCCTGGAGGCGTAAAGTTCTGCGTAGTAGCAGTAGACTATTTCTCTAAGTGGGTCGAGGCAGAACCTCTGACAACTATCTCGGCAAAAGAAGTGCAGAAGTTCGTATGGAAAAACATCGTATGCAGATCTGGCATACCGAGGGTACTCGTAGCGGACAATGGGTCCCAGTTCATAGACAAAGGATTCCAAGAGTTCATTAGAGACCTCGGGACAAAAATGCACTTCGCCCCAGTAGCTCACCCCCAAAGTAATGGGCAGGTGGAAGTATCTAACAGGACCATAAAAGATGGTCTGAAAAAGAGATTGGGAGAAGCAAAAGGGAAATGGCCAGGAGAACTCCAAAGCGTGTTATGGAGCTACCGAACAACACCCCGAAGAGCCACAGGGGAAACGCCTTTTTCACTCGTCTTCGGTACAGAGGCCATCATCCCTGTCGAAGTAGTACAACCGTCAATACGGGTCCAAGTGTTCGATGAAAAAGGAAATGACCTCGGCCTGAGAACCAAGCTCGACCTCGTCAGCGAACACAGAGAAGTAGTCGAGCTGAGAAGAAAAGCTTTCCAGCAAAGAGTGGCAGTAGCCATAAACCTACGCGCCAAGCCAAAAGGAATAAAGAAGGGAGATCTCGTTCTCCGAAAGGCTGAATTTGCACCCCGAAAGCCGTACCCCACCCACGGGGTACTTCGCGTAAATTGGGAAGGACCCTACCTGGTACTTGCCGAAGTACGAAAAGGAGTTTATAAGCTCGGCGATGCCGAAGGCATAGAATTAAAAAACACTTGGCACTCAGAGGCCTTGAAAAAATTCTATGCCTAAAAATTTTGGTGGGAACGTTGTATTGCACAAGTTGGACAAATTTGTCTAAGTAAAAAGTTCTGAAGAAGTACAAAACAAGAGTCTCACGAAAGCAATCGCCGAGGAAAGCAAAAGTAAGTTTTTCCAAAGTCTCTTGAGCGAATATGTTCGGGACAAAGGAAAGCAAAAGTAAGGTTTTCCGAAGTCTCTTGAGCGAATATGTTCGGGACAAAGAAAAGCAAGAGTATGGTTTTCCGAAGTCTCTTGAGCGAATATGTTCGGGACAAAAGAAAGCAAAAGTATGGTTTTCCGAAGTCTCTCGAGTGAAGTATGTTCGGGACAGTGGGAAACAAAGGAATCTGGCAAAAATACTTAGCCAAATTTTTATCTATTGAGCCAAAGAGTGCTTACAGAGAAGAAAGTTGCTGAAAGACTATAAAAAAGAAGAAGAAAATGAAGACAAAAGGCCCTAGTACTAAGGAACCTCGGCGTCTTGAGAACTGCCAGCCTCTGTGCTTTTGTCAGCAGCCTTCGGCGCCGAGAGAGAAGGAGGCAGTTTCAAGTGCTCGATCTTGGACCAAGTCCACCAAGGCTCCATGGGGATGTTCATGCCTTCCAGGAAGGAGAGGTCAAAATCTGGGAACTTCTGCAGAATTTGGTGCCGAACAAGACAGAAGCCGTCTTGAAAGGCCAACTTCGTCATATCATCGGACTCCCGCTTCTTGACCGCCAAATCTGCATAGTCCTTCTCCAGATCCGTGTAATCCTTCTCCAGATCCTTGAGCTTTCTCTTCAATGCCTTCGTTTTCTTCTTCTCTTCTGAAGGATTCTTCAGAGATGCGACCTCGGCTTCGAGCTGGGCCTTTTCCTCGAGCGTCTTCGCAAGGATTGCGTCACTTTCTGACTTATCCTTTTGAATCGTTTCTACGATCGAAGTCAGCTCCGCCATCCGAGAGCCGATGTCGGAAAGTTTCTGGGAGGTGCCTTTCTCAAGTTCCTCTTTCTCTTTTATGAACCCCTCCCGAAGTTCAGCAATTTCCTTCTCTGAAGACTGCTTCAGCTGAGCATTATCGGCAGCCAACGCCGAACACTGGGCCTTCGTCTTGGTGTAAAGGTCCCAGAGTGACGCCCTCCTTTCTGACTCTCGCGCCACCCGAACACGGAGCAACCCGGCATACCCCATCAGCTGCAAAAAAAAGCAAACAAAGGGAAAATGATGCTAAGTAAAAAGCAAAGGCGAAATTGGCGCTAAGGAAACAGTGAAGCGTACCTGGGCGGCATGTTCAGTGAGTTTGGCGGCCAAAGAGATGTCGCCTGGGTAAGCCTCCGTAAGGGCCTTGTAAGAGGCCTCAGTAAACACCCCTTTGCACATCTGCCTGGCCATCTCGGGACAGTCCTCGGAGTACATATTCATGTCCTCCGTGAACGTCTAGAAGGGCTCCTTCGGAACTTTCCCTGCTGGGACTTTGGCATCCCGAAGGGCCCTCTTGCGGGCGTGTTCGGCAACCCAGTCAAGAGCGGCCACCTCCGCTGCACAACAAGGCAGAAAAATTGGTTAAGGCCAGAAAACCCTTAAGGATTTACAAGAGAAAAAAAAAGGGGTTCTTCGACAAAATACAAACCTGCTGGCACTTCGGTAACGTCGTCGTCAAGAATCGACGTCGCCTCAGTAGAGATCCCCTTGCCTTTTATTTGGCGCCGTCCTTCGGCAGAAGGGGTCTCCTCCCCATCGCCCTCCAGAAGAGCATGCGAAGGCGTGGGGCTTTGAGGAAGGACGTCGGAAGAAGGGACGTCGACAGAAGGAACCTCGGGCAAAGGGGCAGCAGGGTCTTCGGGCTCCTCGCCTACCTCCTCCGGAATTTGCGGAAGAGAGGAAGGAGCAGCTTTCTTTGCCCGTTTGGAAGGAGGGCCGGCCAAAGTCTGCTTCCGCCTCCGAGAGGCGGCCTTCTTTGTCTGTTCGCCCCTCTCGGCCTGCCCGGTAAAAAGAGCCTTGTAGAAGGCAGCCGCGTCGTCGCCCATCTCTGAAAAAAGAAAAAGAAGATCAGTGTAAGTCCAAGATGAAGTTATGAAGGAAAAAATGAGAAAGTAACTTACTCTCGTAAAAAGACTCATAAGTCTCTTTCCCCCGAAGGAGTTTCACGAGCCAGGAGTCCTTCCCCGAAGAAGCCGGTTTCGGCATGTTGAGGTCTGTCACATGCTCCTTTACCACCTTGAGTTCCCGAAGGACCTCTTCGGTCATGAGCCTCCAGTTGATCGGAAAGGGGTAAAGGGCACGAGGAGAGACCTCGGCAGCCCAGTTAGAGACGGCCCGGATGCGCCTATCGAAGTCCTCAAAGATAGGTGCTACGTCAGCGTCTAGCAGTATCTTCGGGTCAACAACATCCATCTTGAGCCTCCCCTGAGCCCACTTGGTCGGGACGTGCGACCAAGCCTCCGACTTCTTCAGGAAAAAGAATTTTTGTTGCCACCCTCGCCAGCTGTCTTTGGTGGCGAAGGTGAACGTATACTTTTTGCTCCCGGATCCCCGAGGTAGCATAAAGTAGAAGCCACCCTTCGGGACCACGAAGAGCTTGTAGTACTGAAGAAAAACTACAAAGTGAGGTTTTATTTTGAAAACGCCGCACATACAGAGGAAGGCGTTGAAATAGCAGTACGAGCTCGGTGGGAGTTGGTTAACGGCAATGCCATGGAAGTTGCAGAACGCGCTAACCATCTCCGGGGGGGATACCGAAGTCCGGCCTTCAGTTGGGCTCGGAAAACGGTGATTTCATCACTTCGGTTGGAGAAAGGAAATTGGTCAGGACGGGGCAACCTCGTCACAGAGTAAGAGGGTAAGAAAAACTTTTTCTTCCACTTCGCTAGTTTTGCCGGAGTAGTGCAGCAAGGGTGAGAAAGAAGAGGTTGCCAACTCTCGGGAACAGGCATGATGAAAACGAGTTCGGGAAAAAACAAGGAAAACGAGTTCGGGAAAAACAAAGAAGAATCTTTGAAAAAAGCAGAAGGACTAAAACCCACCAAAGGTCTTACCGGAATCTGGATTTCTGGAAGCCGTCGTGAAAAGTGGTCGGAAAAACGCCTGAAAAAGGAGAACCGCCGCGGAAAATCGGGAGAGAATTAGAAGGCAGAAGAAAGCAAAAGCAAAAGCAAAAAGAGGGTTATGACAGGGCCGGTGTATATATAGGCCGAGAAGGCCAGGTGAACCGTCGTCATTAGTACCCCTCGAAAGGCGAAACGGCGCCATAACTGCTAAATGCGCCTGAAAAGTCGCGCCTGCCGTACTCAGTGCATTCCCACCCAATAATAGTGTGCCATGTGTCGGTCATCGTGCAACAAATGTGCCACGTGTCATCCATCACGTCGAGCACGCCCTCTGACACAATTTGGTCTAGAGGCGCCGCCCTAGACTGACTCTGCTGGACACAGGACGCGACGAATAAGCAGGCCTATAAAGGCAAAAAAGTAGGTTACCTCGAAGACACCAAAAGACAGCCTGTGACTTCGGGCAAAAGGTCTATCTTCGGTACAAGGTTATCCTATCTTCCCTCGCCACGAGGACACCAAGAGGCAGCCTGTGACTTCGGGCAGAGGGTGTATCTTCGGCACAAGGACAGCCTATCTTCTCGCGCCTCGAGGACGCAAAAAGGGCTGCCCATCGCTTCAGGCAGAAGAAGGCGTCTTCGGCGCAGATATCACAACCACAGGACCCGAAAACCGATGAACCGAAGTTTCTCACTTCGGCTTTTCGGAGGGGGGCCTGTGATAGCCAAAGGCTATTGCCTCATCGGTAGTAACTCCCTACCAGAATATTGGCTGAGGAGTCTGACGTCACGCAAGAAAGGATCTTTTTACTGACCTCGGAAGGTGCGAAGTCAAACACTATGAGCTCGAGACTTCGGTTAGCTCGTCAGGAATTCCGAGGACAACACCGTCTCCATCGAGGGGCCAAACTGACCGTCTTCGGGTAAGAGAGCCATCTCTCTGAAGCAAGGAAGAATCTCCCCGAAGGCAGAGGCCCCGAAGAGGATCTTCCCCGAACAAGAAACACCTGAACAAGGGAATCCCCTAACTATGGGTGTGAGTCCCGAAGAAGGTATTCATCAAGGGAGCTCCCAGAACTATGGGATAGATCCCGAACGGGGTGCTCGCACCGAAGGACGGATAGAATCCAAAGAGGGTGCACGCACCGAAGGGCGACCTCGCCCAGGGGACATCGGGAGTACGGTATGAGCATTTAAGGAGCCTCTGACATGTCGCCCACAAGCCCTACACGTCACATCTGAACGGCGAACTGACACGCCGCAGCCCCCCCAGTCCTGACACAACCTGTCCGGGTCCAGGGCTAAAGGAGGCTGCAAACGGCTGCCTGTCCCCTAAGTCCAAAAGTACAGGTCAAATCCGACCGAACACGTGTCATGATCTGAACGGACCAGCTACTCCTATAAATACTAGGAAATAGGACTGAGCAAAGGATGGGCATTTTTCCTCCCTCTGAGAAAACACAAAACAGGCAAGACACTTGATCCCTTAGTGTTCTTCCTCCACTTTCACTCAGAAAACTGACTTGGGCGTCGGAGGGTCCTCCCCGGAAAAGCAAACCGGGGACCTCCTAACCTCTTCTTTGAGCTTTTCAGGCACACTCAGCTGGGAAACCAGAGCTCCAGGCGCTCGCCTCCTCAGGAAGTCTCTCCACCTGTCAACATGACAGCAAACGAAGATGCTTTGGGGCATCAAATAGTATTTATGCTTGGCTAATTGATCAAACATTTGATCAATGAATGATAGTGGGAAGTGATCTTTCCAGGTAGCCTTGTTCAACTTCCTATAATCCATGCATACTCTCCACCTGGTGACTATCCTTGTGGCTACCAACTCATCATGTTTATCTTCCACCACTATGGGTCTTTTTTTTTTTCAAGAATACTTAGACTGAACTCATCTAAGAGCTATCCGAGATGGCATAGGTAATCGCCACGTTGAGTAGCTTAAGGATCTCATTTCTCACCACTTCTTTCATAACCAGATTTAACCTTTTTTATAATCAATGGTGGGGGTGTAAGAATCTTCCAATTGGATCTTATGCACACATAAAGATGGGGTTATACCCTTGATATCAGAGATTGACCAAGCAATTGCCTTTTTGTGCTCCTTTAGCACCTTCATTAACCTTTCTTATTCAAAAGGTGACAATGTTGATGAAATGATTACCGGGTAACTATCCCCATCTCCAAGATACACATACTTCAAGTCCTCTAGAATTGGCTTCAATTCCAGTTCATGCTTTGCTACCTCTTCCATTTCCAACAACTCCTCTAAAGTCTTCCTATTCTCCCAATCCTCTTTCAAAGCTTCCATAGCAAGAGTAGAGAAGGATGATTCACAATCAATATCTACAACTTTATCAACACATTCTTCAACACTCTCAAAGAGTGGCTCCTTACTAATAGTTAACTCTTGTATTTCCTTTACACATTTATCTACTACATCCAATCATAGAAAAAGATATATCTCATTTGGTGTCTTCATGACTTGAAAAAGATTAAAGTCTACTTGGTCATCATTTACCCTTAAAGTAAGTTTTTCTTGTTCTACATCCACCAATGCTTTCCCGGTAGCCAAGAATGATCGACCAAGTATCAATGGGATACTTTGTCTCTCGTTCTGTCTAATATCACAAAATCCACTAGGAACACTTATATGTCAACCTTCACAAGGACATCTTCTATAACTCCTTGAGGGCATGGCAAAGATCTATCTGCCAATTACAAGGTGATAGTGGATGGTTTGAGCTCCTTTAAGCCAAGTTTCCTAAAATGAGAAAAAGGCATCAAGTTTGTACTTACACCAAGATCACAAAGAGCTTTATAAGAAAAACATTCACCAATTGAACAACAGATAACGAAACTCCTTAGATCCTTTAGTTTTTTAGGCAACTTTCATTGGAGCACGCACTACAATTCTCTGTAACTTTGATTGTATCAAAGTCTTTAAACTTCATCTTCTTTAAGATCACATATTTTAAGAACTTTGCATAGTTAGGCATTTGTGTGATAGCCTCCAAAATCAAAATGTTGACTTCAATCTTCTTGAAGATTTATAAAAACTTCCTATAACTTTCATCATTCTTTTTCTTGAGGAACCTTTAAGGATATGGTAACTCCATTGAAACTTGTTGATCTTTAAGAGGAGTTGATGCTTTCACACCCTTGGTAAGAATATGCTCTTACTTTTCATTTTCCTTCTCCACTTCAACTTCTAGAAAACTTGGATCTTTTGGCACCTCCCTTGGTTAGGTAACCACATTTCTTCCACTTCTCAATGTAATGGCCATGCATTGTTGTCTTGGATTTATCTCTGTGTTTCCTGAAAATTTACCCTTCTCCAAGACTTTCAATGAGCTTGCCAATTGCCTCATTTGATGTTCATGGTTCTTTATTGAGGCTCCCATGCTTTGCATGTGGGTTTTGATAGTCTCAAATCTAGCCTTATTCCTGTTGAACTTCTTACTTGTTTTTAGAATAAAATATGCTAAAATATCTTCAAGTGGAGCATTCTTTTCTTGAAAAGGTGGTGACATGGAATGACCTCCAAATCCAAGTGGGTTTTGAATATTCCTTGAGTTGGAATATGAGAAATTCTCATGGTTGTGCAATCTCGGATAGACTTGGCTTAAAATGTTGGCCTTGTACCCAAAATTATTTTTCTGATAATTCACATTTTGTGCACTTTCCAACTATAGTTCACCAATGTCAGAAGGTGTGGATGAAGAAGCCGCCAATTGCTCGATTAACTTTTCATTGTGTGTGGTAAGCTTGGCTACTTAGTTAGTCAAATAGGCAATTTGTGCTGACAAAGGGGCAAAAGCATCCACTTCCAACACTTCTCCTTTTTTTGGGTATGCTTTCTCATTGTTCTATTGATAATTGTTAACTGACATATCATCTAGCAAGTTGAAGGCTTTGGTGGTGGTCTTTGACATATGTGTTCCTTCAGCCACTGCATCAACAATGGTCCTTCTTTATGGAGAAAGCCCCCTCATAAAACTATTGAATTTGATGCCATTATTGATAACCATGTTGTGGGCACTTCCTTAACAATTCTTTGAACCTCTCCCAAACTTATGAAAATGACTCTCCATTATGTTGCCTAAAAGTAGCAACCTCAATCCTTAAATGCAAAACCTTAGATGGAGGGAAATACTTAGTTAGGAATTTTTATGCCATCTCATTCCAAGTTGCGATGCTTCCCTGATTGCAAAGAATGGAACCAACTCTTGGCCTTGTCCCTCAATGAAATGGAAATAAATAGAGTTGAAATGCATCCTTAGTAACACCATTTAGCTTAATGGTGTCATGCTTCATAAAATGTAGCTACATGAATGTTCGGATCCTCCATGGAAAGGCCTCCAAATTGACTTTGTTGGATCAATGTGATGATGACCAATTTAAGCTCAAATTTATCTGCATTCATAGCCGACCTTACAATTCTTGAGTAGTTTTCGGTCATCATTTGTCAGAAATGCTCTCTTATATGTCTCTTACAATTTACTCCATTTCCATTTCTATGTGGCCCATAAACTTCTTCCAAATCTTATTGTTTTGGCCACCATTTTTATTCATTCCATTATTGCCATCATTGTGTTACCCATTCCTTCTTAGATTATCTTCAACTTCTTCCATGTTGAGTAAAGTAGAACCAATAACTTATGAAGTTGCCTTAAGCTTCCTCAAGTGCCTTATAATTTTCGGAACAATAGGTAGTAGATTGGCTCCTTAAGAATGGATCATGCACCAAAGTACTTACAAGAAAAGTAGACATAAGGCATAATCTCACAAATAAGTGCAAAGAATACAAGTCAAGTCTAAAACCAATTGGTTAACAGTTATATTCTTCAACTCAATCAATTAATCATCGGCAATGGCACCAAAAATATGTTGTGTGTGTTCAATATGCTTAATGTGCTTTAAAACTACACTCTCTCACAAGCGCATGGTCGTATTGTAATACAGTTGAGAAGGAATTGATCCCAAGAGGAGTGAAATTGACTTGAACAACTACCAAAGTATTTCACAACTAATCTTAGCTAAGCCAAACAAAAAATGATGGAATGCACACTAGAAATGGCAAGCAAACCTAGGTTACTAAAAATTGTACTTGAATCTAACACTACTCTATTTCACTAACTCATGCTTTTTAAGGGGTTTTCTTAGTTTTACCTAACATACTTCCTATGGTTTCGTTGCTTGCATTAGTTTAAACATGAAACAATCCTAAGTTTCTAAATTTTCTACTTGTGGGTGTTGTATGCTACTTGTCTCTTTGCTTTCCCAAGCTAACAAGCTCCACCTCTAATCCTAAGATAGCAAGGACTCTCATCTCTAATACTACCTTAGGCAGAGGCTTTACAAACTCTTTCTACCAACTCCTTAGCAAATAAGCCAAGTCTCCTAACTATGTCCCTAGTCAATATCTCTCTTGCCTAGTTCCAACTTCTCTCTTACTTTCCTAAGCGTAAAGAGAAATCTAGAGCATCAATCAATTGTGGCCATCAACAAATCAAGCATCATTTGAAAGCAAAGCAAGGGAAGAACAAGTATTGAGGAAGAAAAAATAGAAACCCAATCATGTATTCAACCAACAAAACCAATGTCAAGCAACTACAGCCATAGAAAGTATAGAAAGAACTACTCATAACTAGAAGAAGAAATAACAACATTTTTGGATTCAACAACTCAAACAACAAATCAAAGAAATAAGAAAAGGAAGAACTCCTTATAACGAATGACTTAATCTTTAAAGCAATCCTAGCTCATCTTCCAAGTAAGCAAGAATTTCAAGATGAACACAAGAGAAAAACTCAAAGAACCCTAATTCTCCTGTAGAATGGTGGCGACCAAAATGAAAAGTTTCATGTTTCAAACTCTAAAACCCTAGATAAAAATTATCCAAATGTGTCCAATATCCTTATCCCCTTTCATTTTCTTCTAAATCACTAATAGAAATGTTGGTATGTGAAGGAAGATGGCCCTCAAGCTCCAAGAAGTCTGCTTTAAAAAAATATGGTCCCCTTTTTGTCCGCCACAAAATGCGATTGCACATTAAAAGTGTGGTCACACTCTTGTCTTCTTAAGAAATTGTGTGATTGCACTTATAAAGTGTGGTCGCACTTGGGCTTCTCAGGTGATTTGGCTCCAGCAGAAGTGCAATTGCACATTTCGAAGTGCAATTGCACTTGGGCTTTTCAACTCTTTTTTGCTCCTTACTCCTCTATCTTTGATAATTCATCCAATTTAGACCTAAAGTCAACTCCTTGGTCCTTTATGCTCTCCAAAGATGCAATATGACCTACAAAGCTAAGAATGGTACTAAGTACTAGCAAAATGAAGTTTTCTTTCTCCATACATACATGTGGTTGATTTGTATGAGTAGGATAGGAAAAGTCCAATATTAAAGAATTGAGTTTTCTTTCTCAGCAAAAAAATCAATCAATTATATTTTAAGAGCTTGGAAAGGTAAAAGTATAACTTTTCCACTTTTTTTGCAAATTAGTGCATAGGCAAAAGCATAAGGAAGGGCTCGTGTATTATAAAGGAAGACTAAAAGCTCAAAGGCTAAAATCAATTTTTAAAACCATACAAAACCTTAAAAGGTGAAAATCCAGTAGTAGAATGTATAGATCTATTGTAAGCAAATAGTATCTGAGGTAAACAATCTTCCCAAGATTTTAAGTTCCTACCAATGATAGCTTTAAGCATAAAGTCTACAGTCCTATTTGTTACCACAGTTTACCCATTTGTTTGTGGATGGAAGAAGTAGAAAACAAAAGCTTAGTGCCAAGCTTTTCCCACAAAGTTCTCCAAAAGTGGCGTAGGAACGTAGAGTCCCTATCAGAAACTATGGTCCTTGGAACTCCATGGAGTCTAACAACTTCCCTGAAAAATAACTCAGCCACATGTATAGCATCATCGGTCTTGTTACATGGAATAAAGTGAGCCATTTTAGAAAACCTATCAACTACAACAACTATAGCATCTCAGTTTCCTTTAGTTCTAGGCAATCTAACAATGAAATCCATTGAAATGTCAACCTAAGGATGAGTAGGTGTAGGAAGTGGCATGTATAAACCTTGTAAAGTGTGAGTAAACTTAGCCTTCCTACATGCTAAGCATTGATCACAAACCTTCCTAACATCCTTTACCATATTCGGCCAATGATAGTGCTCCTTCAAGATATGCAAGGTTTTGGCTTGTCCAAAGTGTCCCATAAGTCCTCCACAATGAGCTTCTTTTGTGAGTAGTTCCCTCGAAGATGTCTTAGGAATACACAACCTGTTTTATTTAAAAAGAAACCCATTAAATTTATAGAAAATCTCAAAAGCAAACTTGGAACACTTAGCATAAATTTCACCAAAGTCATGATCAGAAGCATAGAATTCCTTCAAGTACTCAAAACCCAACACTTTAGCATCTAAATCAAAAAGTAGAGCATACCTTGACATGGCCGTCCTTGGCCCCTGCCCAGGAAGCCCTGTGAGAGTGGGTCTCACGGTGGTTGCAATTGGCTAGTTGTATATGTGTGCAGATTAAATCCCATGATACTAGTTGATTATCCTAGAATATGCAATATGCATGCTCTTCATGCTTTGACTTAGATTAATAAAAACACAAACGTTAACTTGGCCAAGTAATTTCGACAGAAAATAAGTACAAATAGCCAAAGCATACAAAATCAATATTTATGTGAGTTTACTACACATAACAACTTGTGAGAACATTTATACATAAAGTAGACTAATGCCCTCACCCAAAAGCAACCCTAGAGTCTAGGACTCTTCATAATATAGACTATGGAGGCAACTAAAAGTACTGTATATATATACAAGCCTCTACTAAGATCTTATTAAACTAACTCCCACCTTGGATGGAAATCCCAGTGGCGAGTCTCAAAAGCCCTTGCCGAAGTGCTACTAGGCTCTGCAGCCAAAGGAAGACACTAGTTAGTACTGTTACTTGACCAACAAACCAACTAAGTATACTCATGTATACTAGAATCACAAGGATTCTCAAACGTCGTACCTGTACACAAAAAAGAACACTGCCGCAATAATCCTTAATGATTACCCGGTCCAACAACTTCAGTCTTTCCATAACATAACTAGGGAGTGAGAATTCAACATTCTCAGTAAGGGGTCTTCTATGTACCTGCAAGAAAATTACCAGGACTCTACATATGATAACATATGTAACTTACTTTGAGCTCACACAGCATGAGGGTCTGATATATGCACCTATAACTAGGCCTTTAAGACCTCTCCTCAAACTAGTCCTCCTCACGGGGCATCACTCCGTGCCTAGCGAGTTCTGATCACTAACTTGCTCCTAGTAAGCCGTAGCTTACTGATGCAATCATGTAGCCTTCCCTTAGTCGTTATGTAGGGGAATTATGGTAGAACTTTGTAGACTAGGCCATAAGACCTCCTTGTAGACTAGATGAACAAGGTTTCACCTTGCAACCCGTGGCTAACGGCACGGCTAGGTCGCCAAAGGTTCTAAACCTTTCACCTGAGCTAGTGGTATTTAGTTATGTTCATTTGCAACCTAGTTTCCTTGCTTGTTGCACAAGCAACCTTGAAACCTTACAAAACTCAAAGAAACTCTTATATCTTGTGGGACTTTTGGAAGTCTTGGAGTGCCCCCAGAATCCTTGGACCCCAAGGTACACTAAGAACCCCCTTAGGTCTCACTTGGATCATCATAGCAAAATGTGGAATTTCTGCCATTTTTTTCTGTGGCGACGCGTCACCACAGTTGGTAACGTTTTGTGACACTTTGCTGGATTGGCGACACGTCGTGGGCCTCGACCTGTAATTGGCGACGTGTCACCAATCTACATTTCTGTAGAATTTGGCGCATTTTGCTGCTGTGAACTTTGGACACTTCTTACACATATCAAACATGCTTGGAAAGCCTCCAAATTTCATACACTCATAGACCATGTTGCATAGAACATAACCAACTATCACAAGCCAATCTATGATGCTCTATAACATCAACCAAATCCTCTCAAATTTTGTAGTCCACCACAATTCAACCAAAACCTTTAACTAATGCTATTGCTAAAACCACTCGAATTCTTCAAGCAAACTAAAGCAATTAGCATTAATTGAACTTGAAAACATAACTCCCTTACTTCAACTCCAAGTAACAAGAAAGAATTAGTCTCCTTTTTAATCAACCAAGCTCACCAAAGTTCTACACAAGTTCCAATAAAAAACAATGCACCAATCACCAAAACTCCACTCTCTAACCAAAACCCAAGCTCCAAACCAAGCAAATAACATGAATTCAATCAAGATCACATTGATTACCTCGCTCAAAAATAGGGGATATGGAAAAACACCCTTCCAAGCTTCAAAATCATGGTTTAAAGCTTGAAATTAGCTTCTCCTAACTTGTACACCTTGGATTGCACCTCTTGACACCAACAACACTTGATTCCAAGGTTAATTTGAGAGAGAAATGAGTGAGGGAAGGATAAAAATGTGGTTATGGCAGCTTCCCCCTTCTCTTTCCCTTCTTAAACCCTTACTTAGCATCAAAGTCACCAAGGTACCAAGTTTAATATAATTAAGTCCCCTATCTTTGTAACTTAGTCATTCTTGATTAAATTCTTGTTTATTCTTCAAGTTTGAGTTAAGGTTGAAAGTTAAGTTATAAAAACTCATTTTAAAACACTCGAGACTCGTCCTGACTATTCAGGATGTAAAATTACCATTTTACCCCTGAACTTCGTTTAGTGCCTTATTTTTCTCGAAACATAGTAAATTTTGTTAAACTTCTCTATTCTTGCTATGTAAACTTAAAATTAAGGTTCTAAACTTAAATTAGAAAACTTTACCTTCCTCAGGAGTGCCTGCTACTAGGAGGTCCATAACATTCTCCCCTCCTTCCAGAATTTGGTCCCCCAAATTCTGCTGCAACTCCGGAAAAATACTATGATATCTTTTTACCATATCCTGCTCCATCTCCCATGTAGCTTCCTCTTCACTATAGTTAAACCAAAAGATCTTAACCATCGGAATCCACTTAGTTCACAATTTTTTGACTTGCCTATCAAGTATTTGAACAGGTTTCTCCTCGTAGGTCAAGTCTTCCTGAATGGGTATCACTGAAGGATTAACTACCTGTCCCGGATCCACTGTAAATTTTTGGAGTAGACTAACGTGAAACACGTTATGCACTTGGGATAGGTTAGGTGGTAATGCTAACCGATAAGCAACTTTCCCTACCTTCTCCAACACTTCATAAGGTCCAATATACCTAGGAGCTAACTTGCCCCTTTGCCAAAAACAGCTAACTCCTTTCATGGGCGACACTTTCAGAAGTACTTTGTCCCCAACTTCAAAACTCAAGTCTCTTCTTCTCAAATTAGCATACTTGGTCTGTCGGTCATTGGCTGTCTTAATCCGCTGTTGGATTAACTTAATCTTAGTTGTAGTATCAACTATAATTTCAAGACCGATAACTACCTTGTCTGCAGGGTCTACCCAACAATAAGGTGTCATACATTGCTTCCCATACAAAGCCTCATATGGTGCCATACCAATAATAGTTTGATGATTGTTATTATAAGCAAACTCGTTCAGTGGTAAATGCTGATCCCAATCACCTTTGAAATCAATAACACACATCCGTAACATATCCCCCAAAGTCTGAATCACTCTCTCAGATTGCCCATCAGTCTGAGGATGAAAAGCAGTGCTAAGACTAACTTTGCTTCCCAATGCTTCCTGTGAAGCATTCCAAACTTGTAATGTGAATCGAGGATCTCTATCAGATATAATCTGATCCAGTATCCCATGAAGTCTTATAATCTCCTTGAGATACAACTGAGCCAACTTCTCCAATGTATAAGAAATCTTGATATGTATGAAATGTGCCGACTTCGTCAGTCTATCAACCACTACCCATATAGCATTATGCTAACTCCGGGTATTCGGTAACCCCACTAGGAAATCCATAGTAACGGATCCCCATTTCCTCACTGGCAGAGGTAAACTCTGAAGTGTGCCTGCCGATTTCTGATGTTCAGCTTTAACCATTTGGCATGTTAGACACTTTCCCACATGTCCTCCTACATCCCTTTTCAATCCTGGCCACCAGAAATGTGTCTTCAGATCTTGATACATCTTACTAACACCAGGATGAATATTCAAAGTACTACTATGTGCCTCCTGTAGGACTTACTACCTAAGTTCATCCACATTCGGTACATAGAGACGATCTCCATAATGTAGTATTTCATCCTTGTATCTAAATTCCTTTCTCATAGTGCCAAGCTTCGCTTCTCCTGAAATTTTCTTCAACAATGGGTCTTTCATCTGAGCTTCTTTAACTCTGACTAACCAAGCTGATTGCACTTCCAGAACGTAGACTAGGGATTTTTCTCGGCTTTGCCATAATTCATGCAAAGCTAAGAAACAGTCCCTCAATACTCCTACAGAGGAGTTTGTAGCCTGATCCTTAGATAGGATCACTCCCGTGTATTTCCGGCTCAACGCATCTGCTAACACATTTCCCTTACCAGCACAGTACTCAATCGAACAGTCTTAATCTTTTATGTATTCAATCCATCATCGCTGTCTCATGTTCAGATCCTTCTGGGTAAACAAATATTTTAACCTTTTGTGATCGGTGAAGATTCTGAACTACCTCCCCATCAAATAATGCCTCCACAACTTCAGTGCAAAAATTATTTCTACTAGCTTAAGATCATGAACAGGATAGTTTAACTCATTGGGCCTCAACTGACTTGAATTATAAGCAATCACTTGACTGTTTTGCATCAATACACATCCCAAACCAGAACCTGATGCATCAGTATACACTGTAAAAGCTCTGTTCGGATCTGGCAAAACAAGTATAGGTGCACTGGTCAATCTTTCCTTCAATTCCATATAAGCTTCTTCACACTTTGGTGTCCACTCGAACTTCTAAGTCTTCTTGGTCAAGGTCGTCAATGGTGTAGCTATCACAGAGAATTTCTCTATGAAGCGCCTATAGTAGCCTGCCAAGCCCAAGAAACTCCTAACCTCTGTAACTGTAGTTGGTCTCTTCCACTCAACTACCGCCTGAACCTTTTCAGGATCAACTGACAAACCCTGAGCACTAATGATGTGCCCCAAAAACTGAATCCTCTCAGACCAAAACTCACACTTAGACAACTTTGCATAGTACTGATTATCCTTCAGCACTTGCAAAACTGTTCTAAGGTGCTTTTCATGCTCTGATGTAGATTGTGAATATACCAAAATGTCATCAATGAAAACTTCAACAAACTGATCCAGAAATGGTTTAAAGATCCGATTCATGGCTTCCATAAATACCGCTGGAGTATTCGTCACACCAAAAGGCATAACTGTATATTCATAATGTCCACACCTCGTCCTGAAAGCAGTTTTCGGGATATCTTCCTCCTTAACTCTGATCTGAAAATACCCAGATCGAAGGTCAATCCTAGAAAACACCTTCGCTCCCCTGAGCCTATCAAACAAATCATCAATTCTAGGAAGTGGATATTTATTCTTGGTTGTCACTGTATTCAACTTTCTATAGTCGATGCACAACTTGAAAGTTCCATCCTTCTTCTTCACAAATAACACCGGAGCTCCTCATGGTGATACACTAGGCCTTATAAAGCCTTTCTCTTGTAGTTCCTCTAACTGCTTCTTTAACTCATCCATCTCAGGAGCTGACATCCTATAAGGTGGTACTGAAATAGGTTCAACTCCAGGCTGCAGATGGATGGCAAACTCAGTATCCCTCTTAGGTAGTAACCCAGGTAACTCTACTGGAAACACTTCAGGAAACTGATTCGCTATAGGAATTTTCTCAAGTTCCTCCTCTACGGCCAACCCATTCAATGAATAAAACTCTTCTTCACCAACTATGGGGATGGTATCCATAAGTCTAAGGTGTAAACTCTTAGCACTAGATGCCAATCCTCTTGTGCAAGTCACTCTAGCTCCCTGAGCATCAGTAATGTCGACTGAGTGATTCGCACAGTCAATTCATGTCTTATGTTTGCTTAACCAATCCATTCCCAACACTAGGTCATAAGACCTCAATTCTATCACCCATAACTCACAACAGAAACCATGGTCGCCTAACTGCAAAGGATACCTAGTAACCACTTCATTGGTCACAATAAAACCCCTCCCCGCAGTTCTGATGAGTCTAAACTCACCCGAGATTTCTCACTACAATTTAAACTTATCTACCAAGGCAGAAGATATCACTGAAAGAGTAGGTCTTGTATCAAAAAGCACTATAACACTACCGTTCTAAAAAGTAAAATTACCTCGAACGGCGGCTGGTTCTCTGGTCACCTGACTCGCCAGGGCGAAAACCCTCGGCTCAACTGCTGCTGCGGCTACACCAGGCCGATTCACTATGGCAAGGGGTACAGGGGGTAAATTTCTGGGCAGACCTGACAACGATCGAGCCCTTGGGCATTCCCTTACCCAATGTCCTCTCTGACCACAGATGTTGCAAATATCTGTCCCCAAAGTACATGGTTTTCCACCACGAAACCGTCTATACCTAGGACATAAGCCCGTCTTCCTTCTCTTGGATGGACCTTGGTTTTCCACCATTGGTCGCTTCCTAGCACTCTTTCCTAGGTTGGCTGACCCAACCTCCACCTTTTTGCTAGGTGTCCTCGAATCCTTAAATTCTCTTTCTAAGGCCAACGCCTTTTGAACCACTTGGCGATAGCTCCTGATATCCATTGTCGCCATATACCTCCTGAGTACGGGTTTCAAACCTTGGAAAAACTTCTTAGCTTTCAACTCATCATTGCCAATCATGTATGGAGCATACCGAATAAGAGAATTGTAACGCTGCTCATATTCCCGCACAAACATTTCTCTTTGTATCAGATTCTCAAACTGAATCCTCCTTTGATCCTGTGCAGCTTCACTGATATACTCCTGTCTGAACTTCTTCTTAAAGTCTGACCACTTAAGCACCTTTTTCTTGTGCTCTGGGCAGGTACCATTACTTTCCCTCAGCATTTCCATCACATCATCCCACCATAAACTAGCCCTTCCCCTCAGGAAGAAAGGTACTAGTGTCATCTTCTGCTCTGACTCATAACCACCACAAGTGAAAAGTCTATTCATTCTGGATAGCCAATCCTCTGCTCTGTCGGGATCACCTGTCCCATCAAAGCTCTCGGTGGATCAACAGTCTTAAATTTCTCCAACAATCTCATCTGATGTGAAGTGTCTCCCCTCCTTGGAGCCTCCATCACCTCTGGCTCCTCTTCCTCCTCATGAACATGATTTCTATGCTCATGAGCCTTAGGCACTTGCTGCTGCCCAGCCTGCCTTTCTTGATCCTAACGTGGGTCATTCTCCTCCTGGACAACATCTCTGTCCTCATAATCTCTAAACATCTCAGTCACGATGGTGTTCATACCCTGTGTCACTTGGGCCATAGTCTGTGTCAACCCCTGTAGTACCCTGGATATCTCATCCAGCCTTGCCACAACTAGGTCACTAGAACCCTCACCAGGTTCCCTAGTTCCCCTTGAAGCTCCTGACCTAGTGTCAACCATAGCAACCTGTAACCAAAACCAGACAACATTCCCCAGATGTTGGTCAGTACTAACTTCCTAGCACTTGGACATTCCAATCTAGATCTCAGTCTTAGCCTCCAATATTTATGAAACGAGTTCTAAGCTCTGATACCAAAAACTTAACACGGCCGTCCTTGGCCCCTGCCCAGGAAGCCTTGTGAGAGCGGGTCTCACGGTGGTTGCAATTGGCTAGTTGTACATGTGTGCGGATTAAATCCCATGATACTAGTTGATTATCCTAGAATATGCAATATGCAATATGCATGCTCTTCATGCTTTGACTTGGATTAATAAAAACACAAACATTAACTTGGCCAAGTAATTTCGACAGAAAATAAGTACAAACAGCCAAAGCATACAAAATCAACATTTATGTGAGTTTCCTACACATAACAACTCGTGAGAACATTCATACATAAAGTAGACTAATGCCCTCACCCAAAAGCAACCCTAGAGTCTAGGACTCTTCATAATATAGACTATGGAGGCAACTAAAAGTACTGTATATATATACAAGCCTCTACTAAGATCTTATTAAACTAACTCCCACCTTGGATGGAAATCCCAGTGGCGAGTCTCAAAAGCCCTTGCCGAAGTGCTACTAGGCTCTGCAGCCAAAGGAAGACACTAGTTAGTACTGTTACTTGACCAACAAACCAACTAAGTATACTCATGTAGACTAGAATCACAAGGATTCTCAAATGTCATACCTGTACACACAAAAGAGCACTACCGCGATAATCTTCAATGATTACCCGGTCCAACAACTTCAGTCTTTGCATAACATAACTAGGGAGTGAGAATTCAACATTCTCAGTAAGGGGTCTTCTGCGTACCTGCAAGAAAATTACTAGGACTCTACATATGATAACATATGTAACTTACTGCGAGCTCACACAGCGTGAGGGTCTGATATATGCACATATAACTAGGCCTTTAAGACCTTTCCTCAAACTAGTCCTCCTCACGGGGCATCACTCCGTGCCTAGCGAGTTCTGCTCACTAACTTGCTCCTAGTAAGCCGTAGCTTACTGATGCAATCATGTAGCCTTCCCTTAGTTGTTATGCAGGGGAATTATGGTGGAACTTTGTAAATTACGCCATAAGACCTCCTTGTAGACTAGATGAACAAGGTTACATCTTGCAACCTCGTGGCTAACAGCACGGCTAGGTCACCAAGGGTTCTAAACCTTTCACCTGAGCTAGTAGTATTTAGTTATGTTCATTTGCAACCTAGTTTCCTTGCTTGTTGCACAAGCAACCTTGAAACCTTATAAAACTCAATGAAAATCTTATATCTTGTGGGACTTTTGGAGGTCTCGGAGTGCCCCTAGAATCCTTGGACCCCAAGGTACTCTAAAAACCCCCTTAGGTCTCACTTGGATCATCCTAGCAAAATGTGGAATTTCTGCCATTTTTGTCTGTAGCAATGCATCGCCATAATTGGTAACGTTATGTGACACTTTACTGGATTGGCGACGCTTCGCGGGCATCGACCTATAATTGGTGACATGTCGCCAATCTGCATTTCTATAGAATTTGGTGCATTTTGCTGCTATGAATTTTGGACACTTCTTACACAAATCAAACATGCTTAGAAAGCCTCCAAATTTCATACACTCATAGACCATGTTGCATAGAACATAACCAACTATCACAAGCCAATCTATGATGCTCTATAACATCATCCAAATCCTCTCAAATTTCATAGTCCACCACAATGCAACCAAAACCTTTAACTAATGCTATTGCTAAAACCACTCGAATTCTTCAAGCAAACTCAAGCAATTAGCATTAATTGAACTTGAAAACATAACTCCCTTACTTCAACTCCAAGTAACAAGCAAGAATCAATCTCCTTTTCAATCAACCAAACTCACCAAAGTTCTACACAAGTTCCAATAAAAAACAATGCACCAATCACCAATACTTCACTCTTTAACCAAAACCCAAGCTCCAAACCAAGCAAATAACATGAATTCAATCAAGAACACATTGATTACCTCGCTCAAAAATAGGGGATATGGAAAAACGCCCTTCCAAGCTTCAAATCATGGTTTAAAGCTTGAAATTAGCTTCTCCTAGCTTGTACACCTTGGATTGCACCTCTTGACACCAAGAACACTTGACTCCAAGCTTAATTTGAGAGAGAAATGAGTGAAGGAAGGATAAAAACGTGGTTATGGCAGCTTCCCCCTTCTCTTTCCCTTCTTAAACCCTTACTTAGCTTCAAAGTCACCAAGGTACCAAGTTTAATACAATTAAGTCCCCCATCTTTGTAACTTAGTCATTCTTGATTAAATTCTTGTTTATTCTTCAAGTTTGAGTTAAGGTTGAAAGTTAAGTTATAAAAACTCATTTTAAAATACTCGGGACTCGTCCCGACTATTCAGGATTCAAAATTATCATTTTGCCCCTGAACTTCGTTTAGTGCCTTATTTTTTTTCAAAACTTAGTGAACTTTGCTAAACTTCTCTATTCTTGCTATGTAAACTTGAAATTAAGGTTCTAAACTTAAATTAGAACACTTTACCTTCCTCGGGAGTGCCTACTACTAGAAGGTCCATAACATACCTCCTAGAAAGTGCATCTGCCACTATGTTATCCTTACCTTGCTTGTATTTGATAATATAAGGGAATGACTTAATGAATTCTACCCACTTAGCATGCCTCCTATTCAATTACCTTGGCCATTAAGAAACTTAAGGGCTTAGCAATCAGTGTGAATGACAAACTCTCTTGGCCATAGGTAGTGTTGCCAAGTCTCTAAAGCTTTTACCAAAGCATAAAGCTCCTTGTCATAAGTGGGATAGTTCAAGGCAGCACCATTTAGCTTCTCACTAAAGTATGCAATGGGGAGACCTCCTTACATCAACACAACTCCAATGTCTATACCTAAAGCATCACATTCAACCTCAAAAGTATTAACAAAGTTAGGCAAAACTAGAAATGGTACATTACATCACTTTTTCTTTAATAACTTGAAAGCCTCCTCTTGAGCCTTCTGCCACTTAAATCTCACGTTCTTCTTGATGACTTCAGTTAGAGGTGCAACAATGGAAGAAAAGTTTCTTACAAACCTCCTATAGAAGCTAGCTAACCCATGGAATGATCTTACCTCAGTGATGGAAGTTGGGGTTGGCCATTTTTGTATAGCCCTTACCTTCTCTTGGTCTACCTCAATTCCTCGTGAACTCATAACAAAACCAAGGAAAAAAAAATTTCAACACAAAAAGAGCACTTCTTCAAGTTAGCATACAACTTTTGCTCTCTTAAAGTACTTAGCACTTGTGTGAGGTGCCCAACATGCTCTTCTAGGTTCTTGCTATATACTAAGATATCATCAAAGTAAACAACAACAAACCTACCAATGAAGTCACGTAAGACATGATTCATAAGTCTCATAAAAGTACTAGGAGCATTAGTTAACCTAAAAGACATGACTAACTAGTTTTAAAAGTGGTTTTCCATTCATCCCTTTTCCTCATCCTAATTTGATGGTACATACTTTTCAAATTCATTTTTAAAAACAAAATAGAACCATACAACTCATCAAGCTTGTCATCAAATTTAGGGATAAGATGTCTATACTTTACAGTGATTTTGTTGACTGACCTGCAATCCATGCACATGCGTTATGAACCATCCTTCTTTGGCACCAAAAGGGCAGGCGCAATGTAAAGGCTCATGCTCTCCCTCACATAGCCTTTAGCCAACAATTCCTCCACTTGCCTTTGAATCTCCTTGGTCTCCTCAAGATTAGTCCTATAAGTTGGCCTATTTGGAATAGGTGCTTTAAGGACTAAGTCAATTTTATGCTTAATGCCCTCATGGGTGGCAAACCTCTTGGATCCTCAGGGAAAACATCTTCAAAGTCCTTCAACAAAGACAAAACAACACTAGGAAGATGTGTTAGATCATTGATAGCAAGCAAAGATTCTTTGTAAAGTAAAATAAGCACTGGTCTTTGTGCTTGGATGGCTTTCCTCACATCACTCATTTTTGCAATATAAAACTCTTTCTTTCCACTCAACTTCCCTCCATTCTTTACTCTCGGGAACTCTCCACTCTTTTGCCCCACAAGTTCACTATTCTCACATGATTTCTTGGTTGTTCCCTTAACTTTCCCCTCATCATTCTTGCCCTCAACTTTCCCTTCTTTTTCTTTTCTCTCAACCTTACTTTGAAGTTTCTTTGATCCTCTAAGACTTATTGTAGTGAAAGTGGAACAAGCATGATTGACTTTCCTTGGTGGAAAAAAAAGTACATGTTTTCTCACCATCATGTGTGACCTTCCTATCAAATTGCCATGGCCTCTCAAGCGAAATGTGACAAGCTTGCATAGGTAAAACATCACAAAGAACTTGATCATAGTAAGTACCAATCTTAAAATGGACCAAAACTTGCTTTACCACCTTTACCTCTCCTACATCATTCAACCATTGAAGTCTATATGGTTAAGGGTGTTTTTGTGTTTGAAGCTTTAACTTTTCCACCATGGTTGAACTTGCTACATTGGTGCAACTTCCTCCATCAATGATGAGGCTACAAACTTGGCCTTTGATTCGGTACCTTGTGCGGAATATGTACTCCCTTTAATTGGTCTCCTCATTGACTTGTACACTTAGAGTTCTCCTTGCTACAAATGCAAAGTCTCCCTCCTCGGGCTCAAGTGTGTTTGGCTCTTCACTTTCAAAAGGTGGTATATCCACAATGAAAACTTCATCCTCAGAAGTAATCTCTCCATCTTCTCTAAAAATCATCACTTTCTTTTTTGGGAAACCCTTCATTTAGTGCTCTTTTCCTATACACTTGAAGCATACCATCTCCCTTGCCTTAGGTGCATCTTTAGGTGAAGGTAGGGACTTGTCTTGTTGAGGCAGAGACAAGCCTTCTTTGGTGGTCTCCACTCTTGGCTTTGGTGCTTCTTTGCTCCATGCTCCCCTTCATGTGGAGCTTCCTCCTTAAGACAACTTGGATGCCTTGGACCTTTTGATGATCTTCTCAGCGTTAGTGGCATGGTGAAGTAAATCCTCTATGTTGACATAAGGCATCATCTCCAGTTTGTTGGCTCTCTCAGGATTGAGACCATTGATGAATCTAGCAATAGTGGCCTCCTCATCCTCAATGATGTTGGCTCAGGTCAAGGTCATCTCCAAGTCTTTGTGGTAGTCTTCCACACTCCTTTGGCCTTGCACTAGCCTTTGAAGTTTGACATGTTGATCTTTATAGTAGTAGCTAGGCACAAATCTCCTCCTCATCAATGCTTTAAAGGCTCTCCATGTGTGCATGGGCTCCTCCTCATTCCTTCTCCTAGAAGTAACAACTTGATTCTACCATACAAGAGCATAGTCAATGAACTTAATGGTAGCCAATTTAACCTTCTTTTCCTCAAAATAATGATGGCAATCAAACACCATCTCAATCTTTTGCTTTCACTCCCAATATGCATCAAGATCACTCCTGCCTTGGAAGGATGGAATGGTAAGCTTGATGGAGTTGAGATTGTTGTCTTCCCTTTGCTCCTTCCTCCTTGGAAGCCCTTGATCATGCCAATCACCTTCTTCCCCCTCATGCTCATCTTTCCTTGCACCTCTCCTTAGTTGCAAGATGGGATTAGGTCTCTTTGGTAGCCTCAAATCCATGTCCTCAATCCTCCCCATGAGTCTATTGAGGTTTTCTTGAAGTTCCTTCATGGTAGGCTCTTCATTATGCCTCACTTCAATCTTCCTATCCTCTGTCCCTCCATACTCCTGAAATCAAAGATCCTCACACACTCACCTCATATGTTTCTGTCAAAGATGAATACTCAAAACACTCAATTTGTTAGTGAGAATATTGCTATTAAAAGAGTCCCTAAAAGTTCTAAGAAAACTTTGCTCAAGGCACACAAGAAAACTTGAATTCTTTGAAAACAAATTTTGACTCCAAAATAGAAGTGGGCTAAACAAGTTTTAAAAGACTCTGGAAAGCTCTTGCAATTGACAATCACAAGAACCACAAAGAAAAGCTTTTGGCTCAAAATAATGGGTTAGGGTTTGTGGGCACAAAAACCAATCACTTTGTGCAAGCTTCTTTTGCAAATTCTTTTTCTTTTCTTTTTTTTCCTCTTTCCTTTTTTGTTTTTTTGAAACCTCTTTTTCCCTTGCTGTTTTGTTGCTAGAACACTTTTTTTCTTGAAGTTCCTTGCTACCAAAGACAAAAATTTAGTTTTCTTTTCAGCCAAAACAAGAAACTAGTGAAAACTTACACAATTTGAAACAACCTTTTGGTACCGAAACTTCTTGAACTTGGATCCTTCTTTTTTTGGTGTTTTCTTAACTCTAGGATGCTAGAAACAATGAAAACAATAAAGATTAATAAGGCTGGACATGAAATGAAAGGATAAGAAAAACAAAACAAAACAATTGAACGAAAACCGAAAACACAAGGTAACATAGTTGACTTTTTTTTTTATTTTTGTTGTTTTAATTTGAAATAAGGCTGGAAACAAAGAGGACAAACCTAGAATAAGAAGAAAAAATGATTAAAACAGAGAATTAAATCACAAAAAAAAAATAGAAAAAATTGAAAGAGAAATGAAGAGAAATAAGAACACAAAGATATGTCCTATAGATAGAACTTGTGACTCTGATATCAATTAATGCAAACCCCAATGGTATAAAGACCGTGAAACACGCCTAAGATGCTAGAAAGCTCTACAAATACACAAAAGAGACTAGATTTTGAACCCCCACCCCTAATCAACTCATGATTAGAAACAAGAAGTATAAGAAAACCAAAGAACACAAGTAACTTATGCACCAAGGTAGTCTTCAAAGAACCAAAGAAAATTTCCTCTCAAAATAGCAATATTCTTTTGGTAAAAAGATGTATTTTACAACCAGAATATTTGCCTATTTATAGGCTAAAACTAGGGCAAAAAGCAAGCCAAAATTCTACTGGAAACCCTAATTCAAAAGAACTTAAGAAAACCTAGTCAAACACATGTTTTGCACATGTTTGATGTATGCAGCGTATGCCACTTGTCCTATGCGACTTGAATCAATTCCTTAGCCTAAATAACATCCTAGATAATGTAAATAAATAGGAAATTAAAGAAAATAAATTGAAAATACAAGTTTGGCTCTAAAACCCCAAAATAGTCGTCTCGGGTGCACTTAAGGGCTCTTTAGGGTTTTTGCTTGTGTCTTCAACTTCCAGCTTGAATATTTGAGTTCCATTAGCTTGAAACCTTCACTCAAGTGTTAAAAAGAGGCCTTGAAACTTTAGAGCTCAAAGATTCAGCTTGTGGAAGAAAATGGCCCTTGAAGTGCCTTGTCTTGTGGCTTGTCTAGGCATTCTAGAATTGAGCACCAAGCGTGTCCATCATCTCCAAATGATGTCTTGAATTTTTCAGTAGCTCCTTGTGAAAATCCAAGTCCATTCTCCATGAAGAAGCTTGAGACAAAAGCTTGAAGTGCACTAGTGAGCACTTTAGCCTTCTTTCTCGTCATAGGTCCACTAGTTATCTTCAATGGGTCCTTGCCATCCTTGGTTGTGTCTTCCATGCTCATATCAGAAGTTAAAGAGTTTAGATTGAATTTAAGCTAAGTCGGGCTGATGTGGTTTTTACTAGTTATGACCTTCAAAAGCTATAACCACACTATATAGTATTCAGTTTAAGATTTATAAACCCGGACTGCAACCAAAGTCACATTATAAAACTGTATACCGTTTGATTAGTGCAAATCAATTTATTCGGTTTTACAGGTTGACCGGTTTTAGTGAACACCTCTATAAATAAGTAGAGGTGCTCATATGGCACGTTTCACCGAGTTTCATTATAACCCAACCCGACCTACAATAAGTTTCCTAATCTAAAATCTGAACCGACCTACATATGGCAAAACCTGAATAAACCCAAACCGTAAGTAAAGCTGTTCAGTTCTGTTCAATTCGCCCAAGTTTTTTATATTCATATATGGCTGAAGATAGCTTAGCCTTGCACTTAGTGTAGGCTCTACACACACTGTTTCTCATTATTCACAGGTTTTCCATTCAAGTCTTTGGTCAACCGAAACTTTGGCAACTCCCTTTGTTTTCTTTCGCGTCTTTAGTGACAACGAAATTTCGTCTGCAACCAAGGATTTGGAGGCTCCGGTCGCCCAATGGCTTCGGCTTTGATCTGGTCGGCTCACTTCGACGCCTTCCCTGTGATTTCTTTTGAAGGGAAACCATCAGAAAGCAACCAGACAATTCGCGAGACATTTGTGTATTCAAAATCAAATGAAAATCTTAGACCCATGTGAGATTTGGATGATAAATGGATGAACAACGAGAAATGCACTGAACTGAGTTGCCGCCGATGTTGGAAGTTCGGATCTCATTTTCCTGCCCTACTCGACTTCCTTTTTTCTTTTCAGAATTCGGGCCCTCTTGGTCAAATGTACCAAGCACCCAACATTAATTGAGAATGTGAAATTCACACAAGATCAAAATAGAAAGAAAAGTAGTTTTCTTTTTCAATTAGTATAATAATAATACCTCTGGTATCTGTAGTTGTATTGGACCTAGGAGGAAGCTGCCTTAAAACCTGTTTTTTGTTCCCTTTAACTTCTGAAACAACCTTAACACAAGAAGCTAGTAGAGTGACCAACATAACCAAAATGCTTTCTCCGATAAAAACTCTCCATAGATGCTGCCTGGTACACTACAGATCATAAATATTTTTGGCAAATAAAAAACAAATCATAGTTACAGAAGAAAATATATTTTATGAAAGTCTTCGTTTGATATCAAACGAACTTCTAAAAGGGACTAAAATCACAGAATCATAATCAAATTTTCACAAATATGACCAAACAAACTTGTCGACTACTAAAAAAATCCTTGTGAGTTTTCAGATCTGGAAAAACTATAATTTTAACCCAAAATTTCTGGAATTTCTCAGTTATGGAATTCAATGGCCTAAATAATTTTGAAAGTTTGATGAGCAAATAGGAACAAAAAAAAAAAAAGGTTTAATGGGCTCATGACATTTTCATTTTAACCCTTGGAATTCCAAAGCTACTGAATTATCAGTTGGCTGACATGAACTTTGACATGAACTTGATAAACGCAGTTCCAGCTAATCAATGTCATATATTCATTAGACAGGCGCAAAATAAGCATGAATCTGTTATAGCTAGCACATAAAGTGAAATGGATGTTTGGGGGAACAAACGGACAGCTAGAGGCTATTTATGCAAAACCAGAAGCAGATTAAGAAGGTTCTGTCAATATCAAGCTCGAATATATGTTAATCATCATCCTTGTATGGGTACTCTTCTGGAACCTGCTTCAGAAGTCTCACCTGCAACTCATATGCATCGTCACCCCGGAGCATGTCACGGACCCAGGTAACTTCGGTCTTCATTGAAACCTGATGCGTAAGCACATAAGAATTAAGAACAAAGAAACGATGCACATACAATAGAAACATTTGTAAAGTGAAGACTTCCAAGGGTATGTAAATGAACTGACAGGACAGGTCATGACTTTTATTCAGACAGATGGAGTAAAATGTGGAGGCAGCAGCATGTAGCAGGACAAAAAATGTCACTGCAATCTTCTAAAACTCCTAAGCTTAACTATGGTACTCCTAGTATAACAGAAGCAAAATCGACTACTAGTGGAAAACAGAAGTCAACTATAGAATTAATGAAGTGTAAATTTTAGCCTCTGGCATATAACTATAGAGTGACGTACTGCATCAAAGAGCATGTGGACAGAAAAATTGCATCATTAACTGATGAGCACTAATCACAGAGACAAGAGTATGACAGTACTTCCGTAGCCTGATCATCCATAAGCATAATTAAGAATATGCTTGCTAATCAATTTGGTTCTTATTTACCTTATATGACAAACCACAAACAACCATGTATGAATTATAAGGGGAAAAAACCAATGGTGTCTCACATTGGGCACAAAACTTACCATCTCAAGTGCTCCTCTAATGACTCCACTTAAAATGTTGCAATAGTAGAGACCTTGACATGGATCGGGAAGCTCAACGAAATCTACCAGGGGATTATCCTCCAAAACAATGCTGCAACATGTCCCGTCAGCATCCCAGTTTGTCACTGATGCGGTGACCCCTAAGAACATTTTGAAACCCACCTGTGCAGATCACAGAATCTCCATCATCAACTGTAATATATCTGCTAGTTAAACGGGAAAATAGAAAGATACACAAAATGGTCATAATACATACATGACCAGCAAAAAAGCATTCAATTACTAGGCTGTGTACATCAAACCATGCTCCAAGGAAGTGTTGGTAAATGGGAACAGAGAGAGAGGAGAAAAACAGAAATACAAAAGAAAGAAAGAGGAAAAAGAAAAGAAGATAAGACTAAGAATATAGATATGAAGTTTAAACCAAAGGGAAAGCTATTAACAATGAGCCGAAGAGATTAAAGAGCAGTGTTGACAATGACTAAGGAGCAGAGGAAGGACGGTAAGAAGCGCCTGATGCACAAAGCATGGAGATATGGGACTATTGAGCTATGCAGTGTACTTGCACATCACAAAGTTGGGTAGCTCTCCGAACCATGGACTTAAGGAAGGAGGAGCAGGCATTCATTGGATACCAACGAAGGTTCACATGAATCCAGGAAAGTCCAAGTTGCATCATTTACAATAGGAACCATAACAGAGGCCAGGTCACCAAAGGCAGAAGATATGGGAAAGGAGGAGACAGAAGCAGAGGACCAACAATCCAACCAAAATGAACTTGAGATGAACCTTCTATATACTTTTGATATTGATGAGGATATTCTTCTTCACAAATGATAGTTTGATGTTGCTGTACCAAGGACAAGAAGCAGACTCTCGAAAGAAAATTTCTGCACAGAGACTGGATAAAATGCCCCCAAGCTGAAAGCTGTGGGTGTGACCTTGACCTGTCAGAAGGTGAAGACTTGGTTTGAAAGGCTGGGAAGGATAGACTAGCAGAAATGAGGGTCTAAATCATGGCTGTGGAAAAGATTTGGCTAATATAAGCATAAAAAACAAATTTTATGGGTCAAAGGTTGGAGAAGATGGATAACAAAGCTTAACCTAAAATATTAATAATCCCCATTTAAAGGGGTTACCTCCCCACTCAGCCAGCATATCCTTTTCATAAGAAAAAAAAAATTGAAAATGATCCTATCCTCATTACCCAGGTTTTCTTTCAATGTACAAGCCATCTACCTCATAACCTTAATGGCACAGTTACCAGAGTTTGAATGTAAATAGGATAAATGGCGTTTCAAATGTTTGATGCAGCAGACTGATGCAATCAGCTACATGCTTGAAAGCAAATTCACTTTGACTGCCTATCGTTATTATACCAAAAACAAAAATTTGGGTTTAGGGAACATCATTCAACCAAATGACAACTCTCTTCTATACTTGTTCTATATGGAAGAGAATTGAGTTCTAATTTAGTATATATGAGAACAAAATCATCAAAAGTCAACCACAGACCAGGCAAAAAAACAAGGTATTCAGTATAACTACTAGAAATGGTGCATGGAGAAACAACTAGGAAACCATCAACTATTTAAATTTAAGTATTTGTGGGAATATAGTTGAAAATGTGAACTGATTCAAGTATACCTTTGCAATCACGTCAGCTGTCTCCTTGAAGTCGACACATCTGGTAACATTTGACTTTGCTAAAAACTCATCAACCAGTCGAATCCCAATATTATATCCCCTGAAAATATCAAGCAATCAAAAAGTTAATCTCCACACAACAATTTATTGGCTATTTCTTCACACATATTTTCATGCTTATCCTGTGAAAATGATGGAGATACCAAAATACTGGCTCAAACTTCATCGATAAAGAAATGAAATAGGTACTGGATATTAATGTACTACAATGGAAACAAGAACCATTTCAACAAACTCTTGAGAAATGGAGGAAAAGAAAACCTATTAATGATTTTCCAGCTACACCTGAAGAAAACACAGACAAGAAAGAAAAATGGGACAAGATTAAATCAGTTGAAAAATCATAATAACCAAGCACATATATTTTTGAGACCCATGTTAGAGCCATCAGCAGCAACAAGTGCAATTGACAACAATGCTTCTATTTTTACATGTTAATCAGAGAAAACTGAAAACAGAAGTAGAAACCTTACAGCATTCATCCTCATATTTCTTTCAACACATATAACTACAGCATAGTATGCAAAGCAGAACAGCTAGAAAAACAGAATTTGCTACAATTTCCAATTTCAGTTACCAAAAAGAGGCCAGAAGTTTCACATCAGCTTGAGTTACTGAAAAGAAGCCAGAAGTTTTGCATCAGCTTGAGTTACCAAAAAGAGGCCAAAAAGTTGCTAGAATTTTCAGCTAGAGATACTAAAACCATGCCAGAAGTTTTACATTAAAGAAAGCAAGACTGTGGCAGCAATATCAAAATATCCACAGAACAGATAATCCATAGTTTGAAAGTGACAAAACATTACCATATACTCTGCTAACTTGTCCAGGCTACCTACACTTAATTGCTTCCTTCATGTATAGTACATTTATCTTACCAACAAAGCATCTTACAGCCAAGACAGCACTGAGCTGATAATTATTGTCTTGAACCCTTTACATTTTTGTGTCTCAGCCTCTACCAAAGAACACCTAGAACACCTAGATCAAACACTTCATATAATCTGTGCAGCAAAAGGTAAATATTTGCGATTTCAAAAACATGGTCTAAGCAGGAACAGTGTGTCTTTCTTTTTTCTTTTTTGTTCTTTCATAATACAGGTAGTAGGAAAGGTCTTCTAGCAAGGAACACTTTACACCCAGTTCGTTTTAACTTAAGTCAATTGACTACAAAATGGCTTATTTTTAGTCTTACGTCTTTTTTACCCAAAACTAATTTCAATTAAAAACCAATATTATATAGCTGCAATAATCTATTAAAAATACAATTTTTGTAATCTTACTAAATTTTTTATGAATTTTTCTAGTTTAAATCCTTAAAAAAGAAAAATTCATAAAAATTTAACAACATCATGAAAATTTTTCATTTAATTTCAAATGGATTATTGCATTTACATAATACCGGCTTTCAAATAAAATTGGTTTCAGGCAAAAAAAGATATAAAAGTAAAAATAAGTCTGTTGACTTAAGTAAAAACGAATTAGCTTTTTTAGTTTACAGAAAAGAAATTATTAATTGTGGCATAACTTTCAATCAGAATAAAATGATAATGGCTGGAGTTCCTCTTTCCGTAAACATATGACCATAGTACTAAGGGGTGGGCAACACTAGAGGAGCGATGTTACAGTGTGAGAGGATTATTTGGTCAGGTCACTTTTTCCAAGTTATCCAAAATGGGCACTCCAAGTCCTTTCATCCTCTTTTTTTACACATTACATGGGCTCGAGAAGTCTGAAATGCAGCTTTAGCAGAGATAGGTTGTTAGGGTGGTTGTGTGCAAATTGGAAGATGAGTCCTGTACCTGGTCCTCAAATAGGAGTAAGCAGAGAACTTTGTTCAGTTTCTTTTTCTATTTCTAGGTATTTTAGAAAAACAAAAACAAGAAGATTCCCATGGGAAGGTCCAACTTTTCACTTTTAAAACTATTTACTAAAAATCCCATTCTCTGTAGGATTTAGATTTGATTGAGAATAATGCTTTCAGGCCACAAAGTTTCATTCATCCTGTGTACCAAACTCCTAACAGAAGATAAAACGATGTCCGCATAAAACAGAAATCCTAATAGCACAGGTAATGACCGACCTAAAAGATGGCTACACTACAAAATATCTTCATACATTCTTTGTTCTTTCATTTAGGTGCAAGATGGATATATCCAGTATCTTTGCAAGCATTTAGCGGGCACATCATATATTAAGAAGCTAACATTAAAAAACCTAAGACAACAACAAGCATCCAATAAAACATTTTCATCATATCATCCACCTATAAGTCACATTTACCAACAATAACAAACAAATGAAACTCAATGGACGAGTAGAGAGCGAAGGAAATACATTTGATCAAGTTGCTTATTGACTTCCTCAACTTCCTCGAGGTCTGTAAGCAGCTGACGCACAGTAGCTCCATATGTCAATGTAAATAGCTCAGCGTTCTGCAAAAAATTGACTGCAAGCATCAGCCACTCTGAACCATAACGGCATCATCTAGCTATTAGGATTCCCTTTAGAAGCAGAGGCATGGAAAATCAAACTTATAGCTGTCCCAAAGTATTATGACATATGAGAGACAAAGAGATGGAGGATGGATCAAATACACAGTAAATTTTTTGTTATAACAAAGGAATACTTATGAAACAAAATCATCAAAATGTTTCCCTAATTTCTTATATGATTTCATGGCACTCAAACAGAGAACAGATTTTACTTACCATTTCCTTTTTCCCTTATTTTACAAGGTGTTGGGTGAGAACTAGAAGAAAAGGAGATAGTTACCACACGTTCGACACTAGCAAAGATCGCATCACCAGATCGAGGGCCAACCATGGTTATCAGATTCGGAAGCGGTGACTCCGTACTCCTTTTCAGGCGCGTCGTACCCAATCGCGGTACGTTTCGGTACCAATTCGCATAAATCAGCGAATCCGGCCGGTCGCCTGCCGTTGAGGTTGAAGACAAAGGAGAGCGACGCCGTCGGAAGTCGATGGGCTGTGGGTTTGGAGAGGCGAGGAAGACAATAAATTGGGGCCTGTGAAGCGAGATCCAAGGAGCTACTGTGTACCTGACAACGTGTAAAGCAAAACAGCAAAAGGAAAGAAGATTAAAATATTAAAAATATGACAGAAATATTAAATTTGTCATAAATATTTTGGGTGGGGAGTGGTATGTCACTATAATATATTTTTTACCCAATCTTCTATAAATATTTTAAAATGGGCTAAATATGCTACTCCTAGTTAGAAAATTATGGAAAATGGTAAAATTATAAGTTTTAAAATCTTGGAGCCATTATGCATTTTTCAAAAAATATTTAGACCTTTGAGATTTTTGTTAAAAGAGAGTCTAATCTCTGCCATCAGTACTTTAGTTGTGTCGCTATCTCTATCACCAATACCCCAGTTTCGTCGTTGTCCTCCTTCTGTCCCTGCTGTCTAATCTCCTCGTCGGCATTTGAGAGAGAAAAAAAGAATCTAATTACAAAAAGTCTTTGATATTTGTTAAAATTTACATTATTACCCTAAAATTTTAAAACTTGTTATTTTTAGCATTTTTCATTAGTTTTTTAACGTTTTCCATTAATTTTTTAACGGCCAATAGCATATCCACTTTTAACTTGAAACTTTAGTGTCATATCCAGCCAACTTTAAAACATTAGTGGGAGATTAGGTAAAAAAATATTATATGACATATCCGCTCCCAACACAAGAGATTAGTGGCAAATTTGATATTTTCACCTAAACTTATTTATTACTATTATTTAATAAACAATTCGTTTTGCATTCAAGCGGTCCAATTAACGCATTTTTGCATTTTGGGTCGATCATGCCCATGACCTGGTTTGGAAAAGACAAAGCAACCCCTGTCCTCAACTTCTTCTAGATGCTATCCGACGAGATTCAACCATGGCCTTCTGTGATCATGACATTGACTTCGCCATGGTTTTGGTTGTTTCATTTAGGTTTGGCGATTATGGAAAATACCTAAATTGTTGGCCTACACTTTCTCAGCAGTGCCGCTCATGGCTATGACATCGTTCCCCAATTCCATCACTTGGTCTAAGGAAAACCTCATCGTCATTGCTTCTAGCCACCTCGTCACCATTCTAATTAGTACTTTCCCCCACTTTCTTTGCATTTATGTACTGATTCGCTTACTATTGTCAGTTTCGTGATTTTGCATGTCAAGCTGAGCATTTTAAGCTTGTAGTTTGCATTGAAATCAAGAAGAAACAAAATGCAGATACCGTGGAAAGCTACATTCCTTTTCAAATCTAGTAATTGGCAAAGTCCAATTACAATGATTTGCTCATCGAGGTTAATCTCACAAGCTCCATCCCTTCTCAAATCCAGTTGTGGAAGGCCGCTGATTAAATCTTGGAAACGTATGAAAATTTGGGGGAAAATTGGCCATGTAATTGTGCTTTACTTTAGGGGCAAATAAGAGATAAAAATGGTCCCCATAGCGAGTCCTTCTGCCAGCATGTCAAAAATACATTAAATAAGTAGAGTTAAATTTAACCGAACAGGCAGTAATTTTTTGTTTTAGGTTTATAAAAGCTAAAGCCTACAGCCATAAAGAACGCCAGCTGCCTGTTGCTACTTGCTTTTATAGTTAAAGGCTTAAAGGTCATTGTTTTTCGTTATAGCAAACAAGTATTTCTCATTTTACTATTAGCAAGATATCCCAGAGAAGTGAGAAGGATTAAGACATAGGGATATATATGTTTTTTGGATTTCAAGGTTATTAATACACTTTTTTTTAAGTTTGATGTTTTTGTTTGAATATTCAAATACTTTTATTTTGCTAATAATACAACTTTTATATATTCTATAAACTACGTAATATACTCCCTCTGTCTCATATCTTTTGCACTATTTTCCTTTTTGGATAGTCCCAAATCTCTTGCACCATTTCTTTTTTAAGTAATTTTTTTACACTCCATTTACCATTATACCCCTAACTTAACCCATCCCTCACACCTGACAACAATTCCACTCTTTTTCTCTCTCTCGCTTTCCCCCATCTTAGCTCTCTCTCTCTCTCCCCCACTCTAGCAAGGTTGCATAACAAATCTGACAAAGGCCAATCAATAATAAAGGCCAAGTGATCGATGATGAAGGCCTAGCGAGGACAAAGGTTGAGTGATTGATGATAGAGACCGAGCAAATCAAACGTTCGATCGATGACGGAGGCCAAGCGAGAGTGACAACAGTCGAGCGATCAACGACGGAGGCCAAGTGAGGACAGTCGCGCGATCAATAATAAAGGCCAAGCGAGGCTGAATTTGCAACCAAGATTAACGAAAGCTTTTATTGGTTTTTAAGATTATGATGAAAATCATCTACATGGGCTTAAATATTAGCAAGCAGAGATAGTGAGGAAGAAGGAAAAAAAAAATCAGAGCTTTAGGTTAGTTGGGAAGCTTGAAAATGGTAGATTTGAGCTTTGTCCTCGTCATCTTCATCCTAATTCCATTAGTCCTTATGAGCATCAGATCTGAAGGGAAGGGGATGATGGTGGAGGTGGGGTGGAAGCGTAGGGTAGAAAGTGTAGACAAAGGCTGGGAGACTGAAATAGAAGGCCGGTGATGTTGCCAGAGATGTGATGCCAACAGCAAGTGAAATTTTGGGGAGATTAACGAGGGGAACAGGAATGATGAAGGGAAAATCCAAAAAACATGTGAAAATAGTAAAGATGCCTAAAACTATGTACAAAACCAAATGTTCCCAAATAAGCGAGACAAAGTATATAGATATATATACATACACACATGAATTTTATATATCTTTTTAGCGAATTACATACCCAAATATCGTACTGAAACACACTACCGTCATACTACGTACCATAGAAGTTAATGTATTGCATACCTGTAACTGTACCGCAAATTCTCCCATACCGCGTATCAAGTAACTATGGGGCCAACTCGAGCTATTTTGCTAAATCTGATAGAATTCCACTTAATTCACTATTTCTTCCAGCTGGTAATTTTCTCTTTTTCACCACCTGCACAAAGTTGATGGTTTTTAAGATTAGTAAACAACTCAAGCAATAAGTTTTCAGATTAAACTTAACTTAATTCAAATATAATGCTTGATTAAAAGAGTTATGCAAATGCCTATTAAGATTTTTACTATAGTTTTTTTGCACCAAGATGTAGTTTTCAGATTTTTACTATAGTTTTCAGATTAACCAAGATTTTTACATTCTTGTGGACAATGCATGTAGTTTAGATTTTATGTTAAAATGATCAACCCTAACGTATTTACTTTTGTGAGGTGTTGGAAGATCTAGCACAATTCTTGATAAGACTTGCTAAAGAGAAAGAAGAGAGAAAGGTAGGTCTCTTCCAATTCAATTTGGTAAAATCTAAATTGTCAAAGCCATAGCTAAGCAAGGTCGTATTTGGCCCCTACATAGCCCTTCAAATTGGGGGTAACAAACAAATCGAGCATTATTGAATAGTTTGAGCTCGAGCTTGATTTTTTTGTTATCGAATTAAGCCTAACAAGTTTTGACTCCAAACTCGAGCCACATTTAAAGTTCAAATCCTTAACAAATTGAGTTCGAACCTAATACTGTTCAGCTCGAACTCTTATCGAGCACAATGAGCCTAATATAATATGAATATAATATAAATTAGTTTAATAGAATAATTCTTACCCTAAAATCCTAATTCCCAATTCTATTCTATTTTTTGTTCTCTCAGACCCCTGTAGTCTCGCATCTCACTCTCAACCCTCGTAGATTCCTATCATCTCACCGTCTCACAAAATTCATAAAAAAGATTAGCAAAAGCAGAATAGATCATTGCTTTGCCGTCTTGTTTCTCCCTCTCAACTCTCACCGCCTTGTTATCACATAGACAATAGTCTCACAAAGAAGATTTGCAGAAGCAGACCAGATCGTAGCTTAGTTTTTGCATCGAACCCAACTGTCGGCCATAGTAACATCCATTTTCACCACCACTGCAAGTCATCATCAGTTATCTTGTTCAATCACAGGCTTAAGGGTGACCTTCACCTATCCAATCACCACCAGAGCTCAAGCTTGTCATAGACCTAGTGACCTTTACATATCCATGTTGGTCAATCACAGCTCACCGAAATTGGCCAAGTAAAACCTTGCTTCTTACTTATGCTAGAGTCAAATACTGCTATCAAGAATGATTTTAGAAGCCTTGTATGTTAGACTTTGTTTAAATTTGATACTTGTTCTGTTAAATTCATGTTGGACCTTTTTGCTCGATTCATAACCTGGTTTTGTTAGTTAGCCAAGTTGTGTTCTTTGTTTTTTTTTCCTTTCTCTGGTACCTATGGACTATGATCATGATTTAAGGATGGAATATGCACTAAGAATTTAGTTACCAAATGGAAAATAGGAAATTGGTTCAATAGTAAAACCTATAGGATATTAGATAAAGCAATTGAAGAACACTGCCCAATTGTTGTCTTAACTAAACCAAACACTAATTTTAAATCTTAAAAACAATCACATGGTTAATTTGAAATATGTGTTTTTTGTAATTTTGGGTATTTCAACAATGGAACATGATGATCTTATCGATTCAATAATTGCCAATAAGTAGCACGTTGAGCAACACCTTGCTCAAGTTAATTGGTTACATGGACCCGAGCTTTTATATTTCATTTCCAAATTCATTGTACATATGATGTAAATACTAATAGCTTTTTTTTCCTCCTATCATTGTCTACAATTCTAATTTTCTATACTCTTTTTTCTATGCTTGTTTTTCCTTGCTTTTATTGCAATTGTTTTTTATTAGGATTGCTGGGCTGTTGAATTGATAGTGAAACAAATGGATTTGTTGGATGTCTGAAAGTGATACTTCTCTTATTGGTTTATTTACATATGTTGTATAGCATGTAAAATAGAAGGTTGATGTAGGTTAATAGGTGGAATGATATTAATTATGAACATGGTTCCTAGTTATGGTATAATAAGGGAATTCTTTATAGGAAGGAGGCACAAAATGAAATGATATTTGTACCAAGGCATAAAGAATGGTTAAATGCACTGACTCACTTGTTATTTGATTTGAAGCAATGCAATGAACCATTGAAATTATGAATTTTTATGGTTTATTGATGTTGAATAATTTATGAACTTTGTTGTTTGTGACTTTGTATTATTTGTGTTGAACTTGGATGAACTTCCTTGATTATGTGTTTGGTCAGATATGCCTTGATCATGTGAGTTTTATGCTATTTTTTTCATTGTGAATTTAACAGATTATTTGAGTCGAGCTTGTTATTAAGCTTGAACATGCGTATTAAGCTCAAACCGAGCTTCATCGTCTGCGCTAATCACCTGGTGGTTTGAGCCTTTTGAACTAATAAGCCAAGCCCAAGCCTATTATCAGCTAAGCTCGAGCCTCATTTATAAAGCTTGTTGTGCTCAAGCTCGAGCTCATCCTAAAATGAAATGAATCAAACTCGAGCTTGGTCAATTTAAGCTCATTTCGACTAATCTCCACCTCTACTTCAAATTAGTATTCTTAAAAATGTTCTACTTTTCTACCCCAATTTAGTCATTACCAAGAAGCAAATTACTTAACGTTTAATTTTAACCATCAAAACGTAGCATTTAGCTATTTCTAGTTCTAATCCTTAAACACTACTCAAGTGAATCAAATCCTTAATTACCTAAACTCATTTAAGAAGAAATGTAAGATCAAAATCTAGAAATTTCTTCCTTTATAGGAAACCACAAAACAAGTTTTGAACGAGCAAGAAGGAGAATGAATTATAATGGATTAGGCTAGTGGCAAAAAGAGTAAAGTGAGTAGGGGGACTAGGGGTGCTCAGCCCTACCAATAGTCTTGCAAATTATGCATATTACAATATAAAAATAAAGGTAAAAAAACTTCATTATCTCTCATGTGGACCCGTTATTCTTTTAAACATCAACATAACAATAATTCTAAGAATTCAAAAGGTAAACTAGTGAATAATTTTCTACTCTTTCAAATTCTCCATAAATGCATATGGTTGATTTGTGTAAGAGGATAGGAAAAGTCCAATATCAAACAATTAAGTTTACTTTTTTAATAAAAAAATTAATTAATCATATTTTAAAGGCTTAAAAAAATAAAAGTACAACTTTTCCACTTTTTTGTAAATTACTGTGTTGGCAAATGGAGGAAGATCAAAAGCTCAAAGCCTATGTTCAAACTCACGATGAAGGGACCTAACATGTAGGGACCTCAGTTAAAATCCTGGCTCCACCCTTGGATTAAGCCTTTCCTTTTGGGAATGATTAAGAACCAGAGGCTCCTTGATTTGGTGTAGCTAAGGCAATAAGCCCAGCGAGAAGTAGGAAATGCTTTAAGGGTAAATATTTTTTATTTTTTTTTAAAAAAATAAAAATATGGAAACTAAAGAAAATTAGAGGTTAACCTATGCGCTTCATACACAGTTCCAACCTACCACAATCATTTCTTTCTCCTATGAATTTTCAAGCCTTTTGACCACTCAAAATAATAAGTTCAGTAGCAGACAAATGAAAAATCGACACCTTTTTATTAACATATTGTTATATCAACCAAAAACAGAAAGATACAACCCAACATAGACAAAATCACCTGATGATCAGAAGGAAACTCACTTGGTTTCACCATGTACTTACAAAATCTGGCTGTCAGTCAATCAACTTAAGCCTTGTGAGTAACTAGTTAGGGTTTGGTATATAAATCCTATGTCTACAATTCACTTAAATGAAAGCAAACCTTGTATAGCAACAAGTTTATTTGCACTATTTTCATCCAAGTGAATTAAGATACATAATTGGATATTCCTCGCCCCATATCCAGAATACCATTCTTATACATCTTTATAAAATGATCGACAATCGAGCTATAACTTAAAAATGAACCAATTTAGTCAATTTGGTTTTTAGGTAATTGAATTTAGATATCAGTTTTTGGTCTTACTTAGGGGTGTAAACCCTAAACCCGAACCTGACCCTAATTATAGGGTTCAGGTCAGGTTAGAGGAATGAAAAACATGAATTCGGGTTTACCCCGATCTGATTCATGTTCAGAACTAAAGAAATTGGTTTGGGTCGGGTTGATCTATAAAAATCCAAACTGACCGTATTTTTCTACTTAAGTTAGGCTTATTAGGCCATTAGGCCCATTACTCATTTAAGATTTAAGTTTAACCCACCAAGCCACCACTGGAAAATAGGCTAAAATTAAAACCCAACCTGCTGCCTTAATTCTATTTTTGAAGCCCAAAATGCCAGCCCAAGCCCAAAGACTCCCAACAAGTCAACAACAACCCAATCCAATCCGGTAATCCCTAATCCTATTCAATTCGATAGACGGCAGCTGAGTAAACCCTCGACCCTCCCTCATCCCTCCCTCAGTCACTCTCTACTCCATTTCGAGTTGAATCAATTAGTCGACACCTTTGTCGCTGCAGCAAATGCTAGCCTGACTTTGAGCTCCTGATCTTGTCCTGAACGACGAATGGGAATGGCAACGGCACGCCGACAGGACTATCTTCCTCCTCCGTCCTTTTCTTAAGTCTCCTCATTGTCCGTCCCTCTCCTCGACCCTCGCTGTGAGTATGTGACGATTGACCAAAATGAACGTCTAAACTTCTGCTATCCTATGATGCCATGTACGGCCTCCATCTCGCTGACCAATCGACCACCACCGACGGAGTCATTGACCTTGAACATCTGAACGTTTTGGCAAATGTAGAAAAGACGGACTCATCTTCAGGGGTAGGTTTTTTTTTTCAAGTTTCAGTATGAATTTTATTATTGAATTTGAAAGTTTATCTACTTTTTAGTAATATGCAATTTATTTTTTCATTTTGTGACAGCCTTCAGTTTTAATTAGGTTTTAATTAATTGAAATTGAGCAATTGTAATACTGATTGAAACGCAATGGAAATTATGGATATATTTGAATGTGTAATGGAAATTATGGAATTATGGAAATAACAATCAGAATTTTGGGTCAACCCGATCCTAACCCGACCCTAATCGGGTTAGGGTCAGTTCGGGTTATCAAGGAAATAGGGTCGGGTTAGGGTTAGGGTTAATCAGGTTGGTGATAGTTTAAAAAAGTTGGGTTTCAACCCGAACCCAACCCTATAACCCAAACTTTCACCCCTAGTCTTACTAACACTCAAGAGTATAGACATGGCACATCAAAAAGCTATTATATAATAGCCTAAGCTTAACTTATTAGCTGAGTTTTATCTAATAAATACAATATTTTTTTCACTTCTCCATTTCCTCCGTCAAGTAGCAAGAAATTCAGCAAGGCATTACCTTTAGAGCCAAAGCCATCCACAAAGGATCCGAAGCAGTAATGGCTTTTTTCAACACAAAATTTAGTAATTAAGTGTTGGGAGGTTTTAAAATCCTAACTTGCAAGCTCACAGGACGTGTATAAATAAGGTGAGTAAGATATCGTTCCCACAATGATTGATTTGTATTGTTTCACAATTACCACCAACTTGAGACTCACTTTAGCTAAATAAACAAAAATTGATGATTTACTCACTATGAAATTAACTAAGTTTGTAACTCTACTTAAATTACTAGTAAACAAGAACAACAAATACAATGCAAATTAGGGATTTTTTAGTGAATTAACGAAACAAACTTCCTATGGTCTTCACTATTTGACTTAGTTAGCTAGTGAATTAAAGCTAATGGTTTAGTTTTCCTACTTGTTAGTTAAGTTAACTAATTGAACCCTTACTCTCCCACGTGAAAGGGCCTAACCTCAACAAATGGGAAAATTACTGTATAAAGGCATAATGGTTATAAACCATTATATAGCATAATTTTCACTATAGTGAATGAAATGTGAGGGGTAAAGTGAATAATCTACAGCTCCTTAAACGATTACAATGGTTACTTGGTACTAAGGGAAGCCCTAGAGGAGTGCTTGTTTTAAAAGTAATCTATGGGTCTTATTGCAATATTTTAAGACTTGGATACTTAATTGTACAACTCTAAAGAAGAGATTTTGGAAGGATTTGAATGGTATGAAAGAAATTTTTGGATGTTAAATTGCATAAAGGAAACAAAGGCTATTATTCAAGAACCTAGGATAACTAGGTTTATAATTGTTCACAAAAATAACTTAAGGATGGGATGATTTTTTATAAAAGTCAGAGATGTCCATTTCTAGCATTATCCCAACCTTTTATTTCCAGGTTCTAAGGTAAAAAAGATTGGCTAAAGATTAGCCAAAAAGTCTTTGCTTAAGACATACTTATAGTGACCTAAGTGAAGGTTAAAGTTAAACTAATCAAGTCAAGTAAATATCTTGATTTCTTTACGTTTCCTTGGTCATTTTCAACCCTCAACAACCAGAGTTCCTCCCTTAGCTCCTCCATAACCTTCCATAGCCATCATAGCTCAATCTCTCAAAAAATCACAAAAGAAAGCAATCGAATTCAAGAGGAGAGAGAAAAACCCTAGTTTTCGGGTTTATTGAGCTTTATTTTCTATTTTCAGCTTTCATAGCTTAGGTAAGGGTTACATCTTTGTGTTTCATGGTTGTTTATTGTTCTAAGACAATGAGCAAGCATCCATAAAGCTAAGACTATGCTTGGAAGAGAGTAAAAAGTTCAAAGAACCAAGTATGGGTTAAGGGGGAGTGCATGAACAAGGTTCCAGCTTTACTGTTTTTCATGCACTAAGATGGCAGTATTTACAAGAGTTTCTAGAGCCCAAGTTAGTATTAACTAAGACCAATTAACCTCCTAAGGCCAAACATTAGTTTGAAGAGGGCTGCCATAGTGATTACATAATGTTTAGTTAATTGTTTATGAGCTAACCCTAATGTGTTTATTACTACCAGCATTGCATTTGTTTGTTGTGTTGTTTGTGCATTTAGATGGCTGTGTTTGTGTATTTGTACTGTACTTTTGTGTTTTAGTGTCTTTGGATTTCAGGAATATGACTGGAGTTTGAAGATTTTATTGAATAAGCCCTTACTAAGTTTCATTCAAGAAACTTACCCTCTTTCTATCCATTTCAGGTATCTAGTTGTAATATAGAGTTTTTTGTGATTTTAGGAGCACATTTGGTATTTTAAGTGATGGTGGTTATTGTACTATGCAACAGTTGTCCAGCATTCTGTTTCTGGAGTGCATTGTGTCTAAAGCTCTCTTGTAACTAGGGTGTGTGTTTTAGCTGAGTAAAGAATATTATGTAGTGTATAGATGCATGTACATATAATGCACGTAAAGTTTGGACAATGTATGTGAAAATTTGTAGGTTGTTTTGCTATGTATAAGGATGCTATGCACAAGCTGCCTAAGTGTGCAATATAGGTTGCTTGGTTGTAAATTTTGGTATTAGCTATGTAAAGATGCTAGCTGCAAGGGACTGTAATTCCTAGGTGTCTTGGACATGTATGGAATAGCTTTGAGGGGCTTACCCCTTGTGAATGAAGTGTTTGCATGCTTATAAAATTTCATATTGGCAAAATGGTCATAAAGTGATCAAAATTTTGACCCTGCACTCTAAGCCCCATAACTCCCTGTGTAGAATGAATATTGGTATGAAATTTTGACCACTCCTAGAGCACATCTAGGGGTTTGAATGGATTTGGAATTTCTGAATTTGGAACCCTGTAGCCAAAGATATGATGTTGCAAAATTGGCTAAGTTACTATTCATTTGGTCAGAATTTTATAACCAACTTAAAAAATCCATAACTTGGTCCATAGGTGGGCTATTGATGTAAAACCACAGTCCACGATTTGTTTAAAGACTCTACTTGATAATGGGATATAGAAAACATAGGGGTAAATGGCTAGATTAATACAATTTTTATAGGAAGTTTTGAGTGTAGTGGTTGGAAACCTGAACCTAGTAAGAATGCCTAATGTGTGGTAGCCAAGATTAAGACTTATGCTAGTGTTTTCCTTCCTTGCTACCATGGTGTACATAAAATGTGAATATGTGTGTAATGGTTTGACCAATATGCATGTAATTACATAGTGCTCAAGAGGGCTACTTGAGTATGCACACTACGGGTATTGTTCTAAAGGCCTCAAGAACATACCAAATCTAAGGGTTTAAATGCACAATTTTGGCACCATAACTAGACTATCCTGGAGTGGGTAATAGGGCCACTCTTCCAAACTTAAACTATAATGATTCTCATCCGAATTGCTAGTTCAAGAGAGGCTTACAAGTTCAATTTACCTTCACCTAATATCTTAGGCTAGTCTCCCAACAAGCCCATGGCCATTACACTTTTCTCCTAATTCCATTTCCTTTTAATCTTTTTCAAGAGTTTAAAAAAAATCTAAGGTGCAATTGACTAGGGCTTTTAATCAATTAACACAATAATGAGCTCAAGGAGAAGAGTAAACAAGCAAAGGAGAAAAATTAAATACAAATAGCCATTAATCCAAGTAACATAACCAATTCAAGTAGTTACAACCATAGAAAGTGTAGAGAAAACTATTCCATGATCAAACTAAACATAAACATGAAAATACACAAAACAACATCCATGTCTAGCTATAAGGAAAAGGAAAAAAGGAACCAAAGTGGACTAAATGAGCTTGACTTCAAGGAATCTTCAAGAGCTCCAAGCCTTTTCCGAGCAACTCTCCACAAATGCCTCCAGAAGATGATGAAAATTAAAAGAAGATGAAGAAGAAACCTAGCTCGAACTTGAGAAGATGAAGAATAATGAATGTCTCTAAGTTTGATTCTAGATTTTTCCTAAGTCTTGGAGGTGTCTCTTTCATTCGTTTACCCATTTGGATCAAATCCCCTAACCAATATCTTGCTTAGATTCAAATTGAATTTAGAGGACCATTTTTCTCCAGGTGTAGGGGTGCCTAAGTGCCAGAAAAGCACAAGTTCAAGCAGCAGATTTTTGTACTATGGTGCCTAAGTGCTACTCCTAAGGCCTAGGCCTCACAGTTATAATCCAGCTTTGACTTTCGTACACCCGTTTTCCATTCTGCTCATCCCGATGCCATTCTGATGCTTTGGTCCGTTCTTCAACCTATAAAATGAAATAACAATGCAAGAATTGAAAGAAAATGTTGGGTGATATGGTTAAAACATGGTGGTCAAGGTTGACAAAAAGAACACTAAAAGTCTAGGATAAACTTCCAACCCACTTAAGGCTTGTATAGATATTGGGTCTGATTGAAACTTGGTCTAGTAAAACATTAATTTTAGGCCAAAGTACACTAGAAGCCCTTGAACTTTTCCAACTCATACAAGTTGGTTCTTGAACTTTAACTCGGTCTCCTGAAGCCCTTCAACGTTACAACTTGGCATTTTTTAGTTTAACTCATTGATTTGACTTTTTTTTAATGGCTTAAATGCATCAAGAGTCACCAAACTTTACAACTCATTTAAGTTGGTCATCAAACTAGAACTTGGATTGCATTAGGCCCTAAATTTTACAATAATTAATAAGCATAATTAAAATTAACAAAAGTTAAATAAAATTCATTATAAATTAAAATAAAATTGATTTTTTAGTTTGAGTAAAGAAAATTTATTAAAATTAATTAATTCATAAAAAATATTTTTCAATTACTTATAAGGTAAATATAAAATTAGCTATAAAATGATATTGGTCCCAAATAAAAAAATAAAAATAAAAATAGTGTATTATATATAATAAGAAAGTAACATAATACAAAAAAAAAATTTGATAAAAAATAATGGAACAAAAAATTTGCAACAAAGTTTCACCAATAACCACCTTTTATTCCATCCATCATAATGGTATACCTAGAAAAATGCAAATGACCATCCATAGTATAAGATGTACTTTTTATTTGCACTACTATTTAATTTTACTTTACTTTTATTTTTCCTCTATCTTTCTGGTGCTTAGCACAAAATATAATATTATTTTACACCCTATGAATAAATACAGAATAAAATATTATTGCCCATGAACAAGTTTCTATTCACATGTCTATTAATAACTAGTAATTATTACAAGTCATGCGAATTATGTAAGTATTCTTTTCTTTTTATTTTTCTTTATTGCTCTAATATTAGGTCAGTTCATCCACAAACTTTATTTGCAACAAGGAATAAACCAAAGGGACTTTAATGAATTTTTATGGAATTAACTAATTTTTATGCATTTCCTTCTATACAATGCTTCATACGGTGCCATTTTTATGATTGTGATAGCTATTATTATAGGATAATTCTACCAAGGGTAGGAGTTGATCCTATGCTCCTTTGAAATCTAAGGCACAACATCTTAGCATATCTTCAAGGATTTGTATTGTCCTTTCTTTTTTACCATCAGTTTGAGGATGGCCAGCTAAACTTAATTTCAGCTAAGTGCATAATGCTTTGTGCACTGCTTTCCAAAATTTAGAGACAAACCTTAGGTATCTATCTAACACTATATCATCCAAAATACCATGTAACCTCACTATTTCTTTTATATATAGCTGTGCTAGCCTATACAATTGATTTGTGAGGTTAATGGGCAAAAAGTGACTAGACTTGATAAGTGTATCCACAATTACCCAGATAATGTCATCCTTTCTTCTAGTCATTGGCATTCTTTCCAGGAGGTCCATTGATATGGATCCCCTTTTTCTTTTAGGTATAGGTAACCTTTGTAGTTTACCTCCTCTTTTTTTATATTCCACTTTCACTTATTTGCACACAGTACATTTGGACATGAACACCCCAATCTCTTGCTTCATATTTGCCCACCAGAAATGTTCTTTCAAATTCTTACACATTTTCTATATTCCAGGATGTATGCTCATTTTGCTACAATGAGCCTTGACCATAATTTGTTCTCTTAATCCATGCCTTTGGGGCACGTAAATCCTGTTTTGGAAATACAACAATTCTTGCCTATAAGAAAAACCCTGGGATAACTTTCCATGTCTCTGGCTAGATATTCTTGAAAGTTCCTCATCTTGTTGTTGTGCCTTGAATATTTCTTCTTTCCAAGTAGGTTGAATGGTCACCACAGCTACTTGAGCTTTCTCCCACTCTAACCACTTATTTGCCAACCAAGTTAAGCTATTCAGTTCATTCTTGTCTTCCTCTCGTTTAGCTCTTAGTATGCCAATATATTTTCTACTTAGAGCATCAGCCACAACATTGGTTTACCTTCTGTGTACTCAATAGTACAATCAAAATCTTTGAGATATTCCAGCCACCTTCTTTGTCTCATATTCAAGTCTTTTTTAGTAAACAGATATTTCAAACTCTTATGATTAGTAAATAATGCCTCCATTGCTTTAAGGCAAAGACCACAATGGCAAACGCCAGATCATGAGCAGGATAGTTCTTTTGATGTGGTCTTAGATGCCTAAAACCATAAGCAATGGCCTGCCTTCCCTGCATTAGCACACATTCTAATCCGACTATGGATGTGTCCGTGTAAATCTCAAAAGATTTGGCAGGGTTAGATAGTATCAAAATAGTGCCTAAAGTGAGCTTATTTTTAAGTTCCTGAAAACTTTGCTCACATTCCTTTGACCATTCAAATTTTTGTTCTTTTTTGGTTAATTGTGTCAAATGGGCTGCTATTACGGAAAATTCTGGTACACTTCTTCTATAATAGATTGTCAATCCTAAGAAGCTTTTTATTTCTTTCACATTTTGAAGTTGCTTCCATTTCAAGATTAAATCAATCTTGGATGGATTTACAACCAATCTTGTCCATTTATGACATGGCCTAGAAATTCAATTTGTTGAGCCCAAAAATGACACTTAGATTTCCATATAATTGATGCTTTTTTAGCAAGTCAAGTGTCATTCTTAAGTGCTTCTCATGTGCCTTTTCATCCTTTGAGTATATCAGAATGTCTAGAAAGATTACCACAAAGTTTTCTAGATATGGCTTGCATATTCTTTGCATCAAGTTCATAAAAAATGCTGGTGCATTAGTGGGTCCGAATGAGATCTTTGTATACTCAAAGTGTTCATATCTAGTTCTGAGTGTTGTTTTAGGTATGTCTTCTTCTTTGATTCTTAGTTGGAGATATCCAGATCTGAGATCAACTTTAGAAAAGATTTTAGAACCCTTCAATTGATCAAACAAGTCCTCAATTCTGGGCAGAGGGTACATGTTCTTTATAGTTTTAGCATTCAGCTTTCTGCAATCTATACAGAGCCTTAGAGTCCCATCTTTTCACAAACAACACTAGTGCTTCCCAGGGAGACACTTTGTCAATGAATCCTTTTTCAAGGAGTTCATCCAATTGCTTATTTAGTTCCTTGATCTCTGGTGTTGCCATTTTATATGGGGCAATAAAGACAGGTGTAGCTCTTGGAACCAATTTTATTTCAAACTCCACCTCCCTCATAGGTGGTATCCTAGGCAATTCTATCGGGAATACTTTCAGAAATTCTCTCACAATAGGGATTTTATTGAGTACGTCTTTATCTATCTCTTCATTTATTCCCATGTATTATTTCTTAAAAGTTATGGGTATGCAATGTACTAGTTGCACTTGTCCATTTTCATCATTACTTAATGATTCTTTTAAGCAATACTCTTTAGGCCCAGGAAAAATTAATTTCCTAGCTTGGCAATCTATCATCAAATTATTTTCAGATAGCCAGTTCATGCCTAGGATAATATCATATCCAGTTGTTTCTAATATGATCAAATTAGCCTTTAATTCTAGCTTTCCCAGCCTAGTTACAACGTCTTTAACCATGTGATATGTAAACATTATTTCATTTTCAACTGTTTTAATCATATACATTTCAAACAAGGTGGTTGCTTCCATATTTAATTCTCTAAACAACCTAGCTGAAATAATGGATATGGAGGCTCTAGTATCATAAAGCACAGAAATAAACTTATCATAAAGATAAAGTTTACCTTTAAGTGCTTCATTTTTCAGCTTGTCTTGGCCTATGGCCTCCTCCCTACTTGTTACACCCGGAAAGTGATGAATGATTAATTACCGGGTTAAGTGGATTAGTGACATAAATAGTTTCCTAATTTGGAAACTTAGCGAAATTATTTGTAGAGACTTTGAATTATTTATGGAATGGGCATTAATGAGTGTTGGACACTCTGAGAATTATGCTTGGCTAAGGCCAAGAGTTTGGGTGATAAAAAAATGGCAAGTTTGGAAGTTGAGGGACTCAATTGCACAAAGAAAAGTTGGGTGGGAGGACTCAATTGCAAAGTTGGAGAAAGATGGAGGACCAAGTGAGTAATTTGGCCATTTTTCATGAAAAATATGTGCATGGCCGGCCACCCTATGTTACCAATTTAAAATTGGCCTACTACACATTCCACTCATAATTATTTAATCCCTCCACTACATCCTCCACTCACCAATTAAATATTACCCCACTTACTTTTGTCCCCCACTTTCCCAATTTGACTATTCTATTACCCATGCCTTGTCTCCCACTACAAATCCCACTTACCATATTTTAATCACCCACTTACATTGTCTCCCACTTACATTAAACAATAATATATTGGCCCATCATTTTTTTTTACTATTCTTTGTCTCCCACTTTACATTATTTAATTCTCCCCACCATCACTTGTCCAAGCAATGCTTTAATGAGCATTTGACTTATTCTCCCACCTTTTTCATTCAAAATTCGGCCATACCTCCAAATTATGCATTTGATATGCATTTTGGGTGCATTTCACTTCATTTAGCACCATGACCACCCACATTCTTTGAATATACATTTAATGCACATTTAGAATGCATTTGAGTTTCATTTCTCTTTCATTTGCAAGTGCATAACCGGCCATCACTCACACTTTCATTTCATTTTCATTTCCACTCTCTCTCTAGCACCAAAAGCTCTCCCTTCTCTCTAAGTTCCAGCCATGGTGTTCTTCAAACTCCATCTCCTTCTTTCTTCATCTAAGATTCGGCCATAGCTAGAAATGCATGTTCTTGCACATGCAAACACATTTTCTTGAAGCTTTCAAGCTTCTAAACCCATCTAGACCAAGAACAAAGTGAGAAATCAAAGAAAACCCATGAAGAAATGCTTGTAAAGTTTCGGCCATATGGATAAAATGGTGTTCTTGAGCTCACCTCAAGAGCTCCTTACATGCATGGCATTTCTAAGCCATGAAGAGCAAGAAGATGAAGACGAACTCCAAGAAAGTAAAGCTCAAGTTTCGGCCATTTAAAGGTTGTAAGTGAACCAAGTTTTTCTTGGTAGTTTCATGTATTTTGAGCTAGATGCTACTCTCTAATGACTTGGCCATGTTGGATTTTTCCAAGGAAATCAAGTGGATATTTCGGCCATGGAAGGATATTGTTGTTCTTGAGCTCAGCTCAAGAGCTCTTTACATGCATGGCACTTTTAAGCCATGGAAAGCAAGGATGGAGGTTTCGGCCATGAGTATACATGGCATTTGGAGGCATGAAACCAAGTGTTCTTGGTGCCTCGAGGCTTGTATGGCCATTCCAAGGAAGGAAACAAGCAAAAGATGAAAGAAAAGCAAGAGGAAAGTTTCGGTCAAGTGTGAATCTTGGCATGCATGGATATTTTTCCAAGTGTTCTTGGTATCATTAAAGTCCTTGTGAATATACAAGACAATGGCAAAAAGTTGGATGCAAAAAGGAGAATTTTGTAAGCTATGGAAGTACTAGAAGATTCAGCCAAGTAGTAATCTTGGCATACATAAGTTTAAACCATGTGTTCATGGTAGTACAAGTGTTCTTATGAACATGCAAAGTGTTAGCCAAGTGTTCTTGGCATAAATGGTCCTTAGAAAACTTGTGGGACTAATTTGAGCAAGAAAAAGAAATGATGGGGCTATTTGGGCCAAAAGTTAAATTTGAAGACCCAAATTGAAAACCAAGTGTTCTTGGTCCATAAATTATGAAATGGGCTATTTTGGGCCATAATGACATTATTGGCAAATGGGCTAAATCCTGAAAAGGTTAACATAGGCCCAAGTCCTGAAAAGGTTAATATGGGCCTAAAGGTTAAATTGGGCTAAAAATCCTGAAAAGGTAAAATTGGGCCTAAATGATAAGTTGGGCCAGAATTCCAGAAAAGGCCAATGTAGGCCTGAGTTCACAGAAAATTGGGCCTCAGTTCACAGAAAGGCTAAGTGGGCCTTTACCTCCTTAAGTGAGGTTGAGTAAGTTAAACCAAGTATGCTTGGTAAATTATGGTTCTCTTGTTTAATAGAAAGCAATTAAGTAACTTGTTAGTATTTTGGGCTTTATAGGTCCATTAAGGAAATGGAAAAGTTCCAACAACAAACAAAGCAAAGCAAAGGCAATGAGCAAAAGGTTACACCAATGGTGGTAAGGATCCTTTACTCACTTATTGCATGGTGCACTTCCATGATATTGTTTGTGAGTATAAATGCCCCTATGTGATGGTCATAGAACCAAGTGACCATAGGTGTGCAGCGGGTTAGTTGTTCTTTGTGTGAGGGCTCATGTTACTTTCTTAGTTTAATAATTGGGCACGTAAGTGCATAATTGATGAGGTATCATTGCTTCGGCAACTTTGGGCACGTAAGTGCATATTGGATGAGGATTGTTGCTTCGGCAACTATGGATATGAATAATGGGCATTTGTGGATATATATATGGTTTGATTAGCTAATCAATATAAAGGCAAGTGTTAGAGTTTATAGTAAGAATGGCCAACTTACTATGTAACTCGGAGCTCTAGGGGAATGGGTGGTATGATTAAGAAGGAGAATTGAGGTTTAAAGCCTTGGACACTTGCCAGGGGTGCCAGGGGTGCCATTGGTGCCAGTACTGCCAGTCTGGCCAGGGGTGCCAGTAGTGGGTGGCAGTAGTGATTGTCCAGGAAAACTTGTGGTTGAGTGCGTGTGTTGTGTGCTTCTCTGAACCATTGTTGTTTGTGCATGCTGACCCAAATTATTATTATTGTTGTTATTGCTGCTATTGTGCTGTATCTTGTGTTTTCTTTGTTTTAGTATTTTCCTTTGCAGGAACAGGATTATTTGCTATGATATTCTTAGCTTGGATTTATTTGCCATGCTATTCTTGGCATGGGATTTAATTGCCATGACATTCTTGGCTTAAGAATAGGCTTTGGAAGCCATATGTGACTACGAAAGTCACGAGAGATTACCTCATTCTGATTTGGCATTGCCATTACGTTCTTGGCACAATTTTGGCTTTTTAAGCCGAATATGATTACGAAAGTCATGAGTTACTTACCTCACACCTGGATCCTTACTGAGTTTTATAACTCACCCGCCCTTCTTTACTTTTTTTTCAGGAAGTGGATTGGATGGCTTGATAGATCAAGTAGGGAGTACTAGAGTACTCGTTATGTTTTGCTAAAGGGTTGGGTATGAGTTTAGTGTTGCTTAATATATTCATTTGACTCTAAGTGACTTATGTGGTATATTTTACTTGCGGAACAAGCTAATGGTTTGGACTTCCTTGTGCAGGCTTGTGGAGTCTAGAAGTTGTGGGAACAAGGTCTATTAAGCTGGAATGAGTTCCAGGTTATGAGTTAAAGTTTGGGTAGACATAAGAACTTGGTCTGTAAAACCTAAACTTAACTAGTTATGGACATATAGCATCCTTGGTATGTTTTCCAAGTAGGAGATGCTTGTTAGATGCACTTTGTGATCATGATTATCTTAGGACGAATTTTGATGAAATGCCATGATGGATATTCATGTTATGTGTACTATACTTGGCTGATGCTCATGGATATATAAATGTGGTTTTCAAAGTTGAAAATGAGATGGGCTTCTTTGTTGCCATGCATTGGATTAGTACACTTGATGGACACACATCCTATGCACTTAATGGATTAAGTGTATGCTTTGCTTGAATTGCAAGTATGATTTGCTGATTATGTGTGTAACTAAGGGAAGACTTCCAGTGAATCTGGATTTATTGGATTTTGTTGAAATGGCATCTAAAGACTTGTGTGTGTAACCGACTAAGTGGTAAAGTCCATAAATGGAACACTAGAATTCCACATAGGTATTAGCTCGTTCCTGGAGAGCACCCTGACAACACATTGAAAGTATTTAAGTAACAAGCTAGTACCAGAATAGATCCTGGAGTCACGCCGTAGGTGCTCATAACTAGCTAATAAAGCCCCTTCAGTATGAATAACTTCCGCTGCATTAATCTGATAATCGGGCCCAGATGGGCCAGGGGCAGTTTGGGGCGTGACACTACTACTTGGTTCCTGAGGTCTCCTTGTTGTCTAAATTTGATACACCCGGCCTTGAGCTTCTTGCCCCTTGGCCTGCCTCAATTGACTAGGCCCTCTTTGTCCTTGCTTAACTAAGGGAGTTGGTGTTCTCACTTGCTGTGCCCTTGGCCATGCAGCTCCAAATTTGCCCAGAAATCTCCTTTTCACTCTTAATTGGGCAATCTCTACCCTAGTGGTCCTTAGAACCACACCGTAAGCACTCATCCATTACTTTATAACATGGTTTAAAACCATGATACTTTCCACATATTTGGCATTGTGAACCAAACTTTTGTGGTTGTTTTGCCCACTTTGGCTCCTTTCTTGGTTCATTCATGGCCAAGCTCTTTCTTCCTCTTTTCTTTCAACTCTTTTGCTCATTTGGAGCAATTTTGAGACTTTTTCCTTCTTGTTGCTGGAATTCTTGTTCCAATGTCCAGGCTTGTTGGACTGCTTCATAATATTTCTTAATTCCAATGGATTTGAGGATCCGCCTTAATTCTGGCCTCAATCCTCTTATGAACTGTTTGGTACTCAATTCCTCTTGCCTATCGTACTGTGGAGCATATCTGATCAGACTGGAAAATTTGTGTTCATACTTCATAATAAACATTTCTCCTTGCTGCAACAGATCAAATTCCATCTATTTCTGGTCTCTTAGGGCTTCACTCACATATTGTTGCTGGAACATTTGCAGAAAATTTGCCCACCTCATGGTCTTTCTCTTGTTAACTGGCTTTCTTTCATTTCGGCTCATATAAGTCCTCTGCACAGTCCTCCACTTGAGCTCAACACTACCTTTTAGCTTAAAGGTAGCTAAGAGCACCTTTTGTGTAGATGTGACCTCTATTCTCTCAAACACGTTTTCTATTTGGTAGAGCTAAAACTCTGCCTCTTCTGGATTATTACTACCCCTAAATACTGGGGGCTTTAGTGCCAAAAAACCTTCAAGTTGGCCTTTTCTCAGGCCAGAACCCTTCGGTTTCTTCTCTTCTTTTCCATGACTTATGTTTTCTTCTTCAGTTTAATTGGCCTCCTAGTGTTTCTTGAGGCCATTTTCTCTTTATCAACCTTATGGCCTAATTCTTGCCTCCCTTTAGTTTCATCACCGCCTTCTTCCTTAGTTCTTACTTCTTTCCTTACTTTTGACCTTAGCCTACTGCTCCTTGGATTCCTCCGTTCATTATCTGTTTCATTCTTACTACTTTGTTCTTCAGTCATAGGATTCTTGCTTGGCCTTCTCCTTCTTCTTTCATCTTTTGGTGCTCTCTCAACCATAGCACCTACGCGCGCTGGGGCCTGACCCTTAATAAGGGCCTACATGCCTACGACAAGTTAAGCTATAGTGGCTTGCGTTGTTTCCATCATCTGCTCCATTCTTTGTTGTCCATATCTACTAGGTCCAGGCTCTTTGGCCCTATTTTTTGTTCACGTCCTACTTTCCACCACTTGCTCCATTTCAGGCTGTTGGTCATTAAACTGACCAGCCCTAATATCTTGCTGCTCCTTCTTTTGCCTTTTTCTGCCTCAAGTCATCGTTGTTTCTGAAATCACACAAATGCAACAATTGCTTAAATACTCAAATCCATAGGACTTTCTTATTGAATTTGACCAAATAAGCCTTTTGTGTCAATTTGACACCATCTTTAACAAGAACTTTGGTTCCAACCAGAACCTGATGCTTTGATACCAAAAACTGCAAAAATCACACTATAAGTTAGTGTGTATATGTGTATATTGTGTCACAAGCATGTAATGTGAAAAAAAATTCATGCAAATGTCTGTGACATTAAGACCTAAGTTAAATGGAGGCCAAATGGGCTGGAAAATATGGAGAAATTAAATAAGAAAAACAATGAGATTAAGAGTACACAACCAGATGCATTATAGTACTAAATGGCCTAATTGTGTGACTTGTGGTGCAAGTAATTAAAAGAATTATTTTGGGAGCTTAAGGGCTGAATATTTAGCCAAAGTTGGGGCTGTAATTTCATTAAGAAAGTGCATGGAAGTTGCATGGAAAGTGTGTGGAAATTAAGAAGAAATGGAAGTGTAATTAGTTGACTTAAGTCAACTAAAAGTCAACAAAGGCAAGCAAAGATTTGTAGCCGGCTGTACAAGCTCAAAATGAGGCAATTTCCTAGCATTTACTAAGCCATTATGTGAGTTTTAGGACCTGGAAAAACAGCCTAAACGGTCTACAAAGGAGGTGTACAAATGGGATGAAAGACAAGGAAACACACCAAGGTGGAAGCCGAATTTGCCACTTCATTGTTGACCAAATTATTACACATTTTCTTGGATGATATTTGAGCAGTTTTTTAGCCATTTCCTGGCACTAAATGAGAGCACAAGTTCTGGAAACTTTGAGTCAAAAAGCAGCCAACAAAGGAGGGCAAAGAGCTAAGCCAAAACCGAAGCAAAACAAGGTTAAAGTGTAAGACATAACATCTTACATTGACCAAAATCCAAGGTAATTTCCTGGACGTTTTATGGCTATTTCTTGGAGCTAAGAACCATGGAAAATCAAGGCTAAAACTGCTGGAAAGTGACCGAAAATTTCCGAGGAAATTAATGAGGAAAAGTTAAACAAAACTCAAGAAAAAGCCATGGTCTTGGCCGGTTATGTACTGCAAGCTTTGACTAAGTTTATGGAGAGTTCTTGACAGTTTCTTAGATGTTTATTGGGGATTTTAAACCGTAGAAATTCATGGCAAATGACTGCTAAGGGCTGTGGAAACTTCTAGAGAAATTAAGAAATAAAAGTCGAGTAAACAAGTCTTGTAAGGCAATCGGACGTAGACTTGGTTTATCTCTTGACCAAGTAACACTTTTTAGCTCTATAAATAGCATGTTAATGAGCTAAAAATCTGGGTAAGGAGGCAAGACAAAGCCGTCACATACACATGAAGAAAAAGTAAGAAAATAGATAAGTAAAAGTCGAACAACAGACAAAGGAGTTAAGTTTGGTTTTCAAAGAAGTTGGTTTAGTCAAATTTGTGAGAAGTGGCCATTATTTTGGTAAGGATCAACTCTATTCCTTCTCCTAAAATACTAATTTTTTTGAGAGGGAAATGGTCCTAGATGATGGCTTAGAGCCGAATGACCCTAGGTGCTTTGTGTGCTTTACGCACTTGTAAGTTGTATGGTTTATGGTATCTGGTTAGAACTATAAATATGGGCAAGCATTAGGATCTTTTTCAAGTCGTTGCAAGACTTAAGAATTGGTCTAGAGCTTTTTGTTTTAAAACTCAAATTTTGCCGGATTAAACAAATGCTTGCTATGGTTAAGCTATTTAAAGCTAGAGTTGTGGTGTGTGTGTCCTGCGTGCTTTCTTAAATGGATGCGTGTGCTAACCTTATATTTAATATTTATATATGCTTTGTATTTGCATTGTTTTTTCTTGTTTTCATGTCTTTGGATGCAGGTTATTTTACAGGCGCTTTATTATGAAAATACTATTTTTATAGTATTTGTAGGTACTAGGTGTTGTGTTGGCTCTTACTGAGTATTCGTACTCATACCCCATTTCTTTCTATTTTTCAGGAAAGGGCTCTGAAGTTTCCCGCCATCATCTTGACTAAGTTCACTAATTAACTTCGTGTTATGACCTAGTTGATAACATAAACTTTGGTCATCTACTATGATATGTGTGTAACCATCCATGTATGTTTTAGGCTATCATAGCTATAGTGGGCCTTTCTGCCTATGGCACGATGGTGTTATATAGGAAGGCCCTAAGGTTTATTTTCCGATGGATGCTTGCCTGCCAGGTCAAAATTGAAATCACATTAGGAACACTATTGGGAAGTTCCTAGACCGTTTGTATGGAATGTTGTAAAAATGTAAAATACTGACCTAGCGGATAGTATGTTTTTGGGCTTTACCCCGAAAGTAACTGTTGTAACATAATTTTGATGTGACATATATAATGGCCAAAATCATATTTTGATGTGAAATCTATGATGGCTGAATATGTATTGAATCAAGTTCAAATGCGTGGTGGGAAGTTTGACCGAATATTATGAATTTCGTTTAGTATCCAAACAATCTTTATACTTATTACCTGAAAATTGATATCCTTTCTATTAGTAAGTTATGGCTAGAATATATAGTTGGTGAAGTTTTAAAAGCTATTCAAATATCCTGGGTGTTATGACCTAGAGTACCCGAGAATTGGTCCTCCGGGTTGCTAAACCCTCTGATGGCACAGGTGTGCATAGGGTATGTGTGGGTTGGGTCATGAACATACGTGACCTTGCTTAGCTATGGCTCTGATAATTTAGATTCTACCAAACTGAGTAGGAAGAGACCTACAATCTCTATCTTCCTTCTCTTTAGTAAGTCTCATCAGGAATTGTGCTACTTCTTCCATCACCTCACGGAAGCAAATTCGTTAGGGTTGGTCGTTTTAACATAAAATCTGAACTACATGCATTGTCCGCAAGAATGTAATTATATGAATTGAATGGTGTACTGCCTCATCTTTGTGGAAAATACTGTAGTAAAAATCTTAAGAGGCATTCACACTACTCTTTTAATCAGGCATTATATTTGAATTATGTTAAGGTTAATCCGAAAACTTGTTGCTTGAGTTGTTTACTTATCTTAAATACCATCAACTCTGTACAGTTGGAGAAAGAGAGAAAATTACCTGCTGGAAGAGATAGTGAATTAAGTGGAATTCTATCAGATTTAGCAAAATGGCTTGAGTTGGCCCTCGATCTGGTGATGCGATCTTTGCTGGTGTCGAACGTGTGGTAACTATCTCCTTTTCTTCTAGTTCTTACCCAACACCTTTTAAAATTAGGGAAAAGGGAAATGGTAAGTAAAATCTGTTCTCTGTTTGAGTGCCATGAAATCATATAAGAAATTAGGGAAACATTTTTTATGATTTTGTTTCATAAGTATTCCTTTTTTTCTCATGTACTGTGTATTTGATCCTTCCTACATCTCTTTTTTTCTCATGTATCCTAGTACTTTAGGATAGCTATAGGATGATGCTGTTATGGTTCAGAGTAGCTGATGCTTGCAATCAATTTTTTTGCAGAACTCTGAGCTATTTACATTGACATATGGAGCTACTGTGCGTCAGCTGCTTACAGACCTCGAGGAAGTTGAGGAAGTCAATAAGCAACTTGATCAAATGTATTTCCTTCGCTCTCTACTCGTCGATTGAGTTTCATTTGTTTGTTATTGTTGGTAAACGTGACTTATAAGTGGATGATATGATGAAAATGTTTTATTGGATGCTTGTTATTGTCTTAGGTTTTTTAAGGTTAGCTTCTTAATATATGATGTGCCCGCTAAATGCTTGCAAAGATACTGGATATATCCATCTTGCACCTAAATGAAAGAACAAAGAATGTATGAAGTATTTTGTAGTGTAGCCATCTTTTAGGTCGGTCATTACCTGTGCTATTAGGATTTCTGTTTTATGCGGACATCGTTTTATCTTCTGTTAGGAGTTTGATACACAGGATGAATGAAACTTTGTGGCCCGAAAGCATTATTCTCAATCAAATCTACATCCTACAGAGAATGGGGTTTTTAATAAATGGTTTTAAAAGTGAAAAATTGGACCCTTCCCATGGGAATCTTCTTGTTTTTGTTCTTCCAAAATACCGAGAAATAGACAAAGGAAGCGAACAAAGTTCTCTGCTTACTCCTATTTGAGGACCAGGTATAGGACTCATCTTCCAATTTGTACACAACCACCCTGAACAACATATCTCTGGTAAAGCCGCATTTCGGACTTCTCGAGCCCATGTACTGTGCAAAAGAAGAGGATGAAAGGATTCAGAGTGCCCATTTTGGATAACTTGGAAAACGTGCCCTGATTAAATAATCCTCTCACACTGTAACATCGCTCCTCTAGCATTGCCCACCCCTTAATACTATGGCCATATGTTTATGGAAAGAGCAACTCCGGCCATTATCATTTTATTCTGATTTAAAGTTATGCCACAATTAAGAATTTCTTTTCTGCAAAGTAAAGTGTTCCCTGCTAGAACACCTTTCCTACTACCTGTATTTAAAAAAAAAAAAAAGACACACCGTCACTGCATAGACCATCTTTTTGAAATCCCAAACATTTACCTTTTGCTGCACAGATTATATGAAGTGTTTGATCTGGATGTTCCTTAGTAGAGGCTGAGACAAAAAGTTCTGTGGGTAATCTAAAGGCTTCAAATCAAAACAGTAATTATCAGCTCAGTGCTGTCTTGGCTGTAAGATGCTTGTTGGTAAGATAAATGTACTATACATGAAGGAAGCAATTAAGCATAGGTAGCCTGGACGAGTTAGCATAGTATATGGTAATGTTTCGTCACTTTCAAACCATGGATTATCTGTTCTGTGGATATCTTGATATTGCTAGCACGGTCTTGCTTTCTTTAATGTAAAACTTCTGGCATGGTTTTAGTACCTCTAGCATAAAATTCTAGCAACTTCTTGGCCTCTTTTTGGTAACTCAAGCTGATGCAAAGGCTTCTTTTCAGTAACTCAAACTGGTGTGAAACTTCTGGCCTCTTTTTGGTAACTCAAATTGGAAATTTTAGTAACTTCTCTGTTTTTCAAGCTGTTCTACTTTACATACTATGCTGTAGTTATATGTGTTGAAAGAAATATGAAGGATGATGCTGTAAGGTTTCTCTTCTGTTTTCAGTTTTCTCTGATTAACATGTAAAAATAGAGGCATTGTTGTCAATTGCACTTGTTGCCGATGATGGCTTTAACATGGGTCTCACAAATATATGTGCCTGGTTATTATGATTTTTCAACTGATTTAATCTCGTCCCATTTTTCTTTCTTGTCTGTTTCTTCTTCTGGTGTAGTTGGAAAATCATTAATAGGTTTTCTTTCCCTACATTTCTCGAGAGTTTGTTGAAATAGTTCTTGTTTCCATTGTAGTACATTAATATCCAGTACCTATTTCATTTCTTTATCGGTGAAGTTTGAGCCAGTATTTTGGTATCTCCTTCGTGTTCACAGGGTAAGCATGAGAAATATGTGAAGAAATAACCAATATATTTTTGTCTGGAGACTAACTTTTTGACTACTTGAATATTTTCAGGGGATATAATATTGAGATTCGACTGGTTGATGAGTTTTTAGCAAAATCAAATGTTACCAGATGTGTCGACTTCAAGGGGACAGCTGAAGTGATTGCAAAGGTATACTTGAAATATGGATCAGTTCACATTTTCAACTATATTCTCACAGCTACTTCAATTTAAATAGCTGATGGTTTGGTTTCCTAGTTGTTTCTTCTTGCACCATTTCTAGTAGTTATACCGAATACCTTGTTTTTTAGCCTGGTCTGTGGTTGATTTTTGATGATTTTGTTCTTGTATAAGCTAAATTAGAACTCAATTCTCTTCCATATAGAACAAAGTGTACAGGAGAGTTGCACTTGGTTGAATTATGTTCCCTAAACCCAAATTTTTGTTCTTGGTATAATAAACGATTGGCAGCCAAAGTGAATTTTCTCTTCAAGCTAGTAGCTGATTGCATCAATCTGCTACGTCAAACATTTGAAAACTCATATATACTGTTTAGATTCAAATTCTGGTAACTGTGCCATTAAGGTTATGATGTAGATGGCTTGTACATTGAAAGAAAACCTGGATAATGAGGATAGGAAACTTAGATAATGAGGATAGGATCATTTTCATTTTTTTTTTCTTATGAGTAGGATATGCTGGTTGAGTGGGGAGGCAACCCCCTTAAATGGGGGTTCATTGATATTTTAGGTTAAGCTTTATTATCCATCTTCTCCAATCTTTGACCCATAAAATTGTTTTTTATACTTATATTAGCTAAATGTTTTCCATAGCCATGATTTATACCCTCATTTCTGCAAGTCTATCGTTCCCAGCCTTTCAAACCAAGTTTTTTACCTTCTGACTCCCACAGCTTTTGGCCTGGGGGCATTTTATCCAGTCTGTGCATAAATTTTCTTTCAAGAGTCTGCTTCTACTCCTTGGTACATCAAACTATCATTTGTGAAGAAGAACATCCTCATCAATATCAAAAGTATATAGAAGGTTCATCTCAAGTTCATTTGGGTTGGATTGTTGGTCCTCTGCTTGAGTCTCCTTCTTTCCCATATCTTCTGCTTTTGGTGACCTGGCCCGCTCTCTTATCCTTCCTATTATAAATTATGCAACTTTTACTTTCCTGAATTCGTGTGAACCTTTGTTGGTGTCCAGTGAATGCCTGTTCCTCCTTCCTTAAGTCCATGGTTCGGAGAACCACATTAGGCCAATTCATTTTAAGTGGTAGATTTTGTTGAGCTTCCCGATACATGTCAAGGTCTCTACTATTGCAACATTTTAAGTGGAGTCATTAGAGGAGCACTTGAGATGGTAAGTATTGTGCCCAATGTGAGACACCATTGTTTTTACCCCTTATAATTCATACCTGGTTGTTTGTGTTTTGTCATATAACGTGAATAAGAATGAAATTGATTAACAAGCATATTCTTGGTCATTGTTTATGGATCATGAGGCAAAGGACATATTGTCATACCATTGTCTATGTGATTAGTGCTCGTCAGTTAATGATGCAATTTTGCTGTCCACAAGCTCTTTGACGCAGTACATCACCATTCTTATGGAAGGTTGGGACAAACGACCAGTCATCTCTATTCAGAGGCCTTCATTATCAACATTAATTCTTACAACGAGTTATAGACCTCGTATATTGAGATGATGATCATAAATGGACAGATTTTTTATGGTTATATGCCAGAGGCTAAAATTTACACTTCATTAATCCTATAGTTGACTTCTGTTTTCCACTAGTTGTCGATTTTGCTACTGTTGTACTAGGTGTACTATAGTTAAGCTTAGGAGTTTTAGAAGATTGCAGTGGCATTTTTTGTCCTGCTACATGCTGCTGCGTCCACATTTACCCCATCTGTCTGAATAATCAAGTCATGACCTTTCCTGTCAGTTCATTTACATACCCCAAGAAGCCTTGCCTGTTCAAATGTTTGTCTGCTCTATGTGCATTCTTTCTTTGTTCTTAATTCTTATGTGCTTACGCATCAGGTTTCAATGAAGACCCAAGTTACCGAGGTACATGACATGCTCCGGGGTGACGATGCATACGAGTTGCAGGTGAGACTTCTGAAGCAGGTTCCAAAAGAGTACCCATACAAGGATGATGAGTAACATATATTCGAGCTTGATATTGACTGAACCTTCTTAATCTGCTTCTGGTTTGCATAAATAGCCTTTAGCTGTACCGTTTGTTCTTCCAGAACATCCATTTCACCTTATGTGCTAGCACCTGTCTTATGAATATATGACATTGATGAGCCAGAACTGCGTTTTTCAGGTTCATGTCAGCAAGTTCCGCTGCCAACTGATAACTCAGCAGCTTTAGAATTCAAACGGTTAACCTTTTTATTGTGCCTATTAGCTCATCAAACTCTCAAAACTATTTTAGGCCATTGAATTCCATAGCTGAGAAATTCCAGAAATTGTGGACTAAAATTTTAGGTGGTGCTTGGATGTGAAAATTTTTCTTATTTTTCTTTTCTAAATTTTCTTTGGTAAAAGTTTGAGTGCATAGCTAGATTTTTTGAAAAACTCATGTTATAAAGTAGAAAACATTGTTTTAGATGTTTTCCATTTTAACACATGAGTTTTTTAAAGTTTAGAAAACAAAGTTTTCCACATCCTTGAAACATGCCATACACTCAAACTTTCATCAAAGAAAATTTGAAAAAGAGAAGTGGAAAAATTTTCTACAACTAAACGCCACCTTAGTTTCTCCAGATCTGAAAACTGAAAACTCACACGAGAAGCATTAACAATTAAGAAAAATTTTTTTTCAGTAGTCGAGAAGTTTGTTTGATCATATTTGTGAAAGTTTGATTATGATTCTGGGATTTTAGTCCCTTTCTTTTAGGGGTTCGTTTGATAATTGATCCAACGAACACTTTCATAAAATATATTTTCTTATATAACTCTGAATTTATTTTTTGGCTGAAATCTCTAGTCTTTAATATGCTATACGGAGCATCTATGTGGAGTTTTTATATGAGAAAGCACTTTGGTTATGTTGGTCATTCGACTAGCTTTTTCTGTTAAGGTTGTTTCAAAAGTTAAAAGTGAATGGAAAAACAAGTTTTAAGGTATTATACTAATAGAAAAAGAAAAACTACTTTTCTTTCTTATTTTTATCTTGTATGAATTTCACATTCTCAATTAATGTTTGGTACTAAGTACATTCGACCAGGAGGGCCCGAATTCCGGTGAAAAAAAAAAACGAAAGGAAAAATGAAGTCGAGTAAGGAAGGAAACTGAGATTCAAATTCCGATATTGTACTGCAATTAACAAATGAAATTTCGTTGCCACCGAAGACGCGTACGAAAACAGAAGATCTGAGTTGCAGAAGTTTTGGATCACCAAAGATTTGAATGAGAAAAATGTGAATAATGAGAAACTGTGTGTGTAGAGTCTACGCTAAGTGTAAGGCTAAACTATCCTTAATCGTATATGAATATAAAAAACTTGGTCAAATTGAACCGAACTGAATTGCTTTATTTACTATTTGAGTTTATTCAGGTTTTACTGTATGCAGGTTGGTTTGGATTTTAGATTGGGAAACTTACTGCAGGTCGGGCTAGGTTATGATGAAACATGGTGAAACCTTCCCATTACTTATTTGCAAGGTTCACTAAAAAACTGGTCAACATGCAAAATTGAATAAATTGATCCACAACAAATCAAGCGGTATACAGTTTTATGCGATTCTAGTTATGGTTTGGGTTTAAAAATCTTAAGACCGAATATTATATGGTGCTTTTATAACTTTTGAAGGTCATAACCGGTAAAAACTACATTGGCTAGACTAAACCCAAATACACTCTACACTCATAAGTCCCCACATAACCTAATCCTATTTTAGACCCATAAATACAACCCACATAATTTCTATTTGTTTTTAATTCTAACTCATCCCAATAGGAGATGTCTAATTTAGTGGCAGAGCCAGGATTTTAAATTAGTGGGCGTCACCTTTGTTGTAAGTTTGAACATAGGCTTTGAGCTTTTGGCTTTCCTTAGTCATCTACGAGTCCTTTCTCAAGCTTTCACCGATGCACCAATTTGAAAAAAAAAAAAAGCAGAAAAGTCATATTTATTAGATAAGACTCAGCTGCTTAAGTTGAGCTTGGACAATTATATAACAGCTATTTGATGTGCCATGTCTATAGTCCTGCATGTTGGGAAGGCAAAAAATCAATGTATAGATTCAGTTACTAAAAACCAAATTATTAAAACCAAATTGACTGAAATTCGGTTTTTCAGTTATAGTTGATAGTTGATCACCCATAGGGATGTGTAAGAGCTGTAGATACGGGGTGGGGAATAACCAATTATGGATCTTTATTCACCTGGGTGAAAAATAGTGCAAACATATTTGCTCTTTTAGAGGTTGTGCAAAGTTTGCTTTCAATGGAGTGGAATGTAGACATAGGATTCATATACCAAACCCTAAATAGCTTCTCTTAAGATTAAGTTGATTGATTGATTGATTTTGTAAGTAGGCAAAGAAACCAAGTAAATTTTAGGTAAACAGCACTAATGGCCCCAAACCTTTAATTTTTATTGCAATCAGCCTCTATCCTTTATTTTATTGTAAATTGCTCCTAAACTTTTATAATTCATTACATATTGGTTACAAAAACTTGACTTATAGAGAAGAAAAATTGATAATTTAAATTATCTGTTAACTGTAAAAAAAAATATATCACAACTTAAATTTATTGGAAGACAACTATCGAATAGTTTAAATTAGTTAATTATCACGAATTATCTGACATTAATTTTTTAAATTCTAATTTAAATTCTTTGGTAACTATTTTTCTATAAATTCAAATTGTTCCATAATTTTTAACAGTTAATGGATAATTTAAATTACAAATTTTTTAATCTATAAATTGAGTTTCTGTGCTTTCGTAGGGATCGAGACCAATATACAATGAATTATAAATGTTTAGGACCAATTTGTACTGAAATGAAGGTTAGGGATCAAATTTGCAACGAAAATGAAATGTTGGGGACTAATAATGTTTTTTACCCAGTAAATTTCCTTCTGATCATCAAGTGATTTTGTCTATGTTGGGTTATCCTGTAGTTTTTGGCTGATATAACAATGGACTCCTGTAGCATGACGGACGTGTCCACGCCGTCCGATACTGTGGGTCTCATATGGAGCCCACTCATTGAACAGCATGGATGCGTCTATTGCATTTATCGTCCGTCATGATCGGATTTTCATATAATAATATATTATCAAAAGGGTGTCAATTTTTCATTTATCTACTACTGAACTTATTATTTTGAGTAGTCAAAAGGCTCAAAGATTGTCTCCACAGCTTTGCCATAATGATTAAAGTATTTGGGACATTATGAGAATGTACAAGGTTTCAATCTGGCCTCCTCATCTCCTTCCTTAAAATGTCATATAAAGTTAATTAGGTTGCTTTCCAAGTTCTGAATTAGAGTACTAATATCTATTCTCTTATACACTCTTGAGTATGATTTTGAATATATAAAAGAAAGAGCCTAAAAGAATCATGGGAGAAACTGTATGCTTTTGAATAAAAAAAAATCTAAAAAATTCATGGGAGAAAGTGATGAGTTTGGTAGGTTGAACTTGAACTATGTATGAACTGCATGGCTGCTCTAATTTTCTCTTTAATTCCACTTTGTTATTAGAAAAAAACAGATATACTCTTAGGCTTGAAGTCATTTTTGCCCCCTAAACTTGAATGACCTGGACATTTAGCCCCCTAAGCTTGGAATCAGCCTAGCTCACCCCCTAAACTTGGAAAGTTGGGACACTTTAGCCTTTTTCCCTCACATGATCATCATGTGATTTCTCCTTAGCACTGCTTGCATTCCGTTTGCTTATTGTTAACAGCTATTCATTTAACATAGCAGAAAGAAGAAGCAAAGCAAAACATAGAGAAACAGAGGCCTATGGTGAATATTATAGCTGCTATTTGCCCTTTTTGCCAAAATTAAACTAGTGTACCAGATAATACCAAAATCAACACAATAAATCAAAGTAAAGGATGATAAAACCCAATCACCATTGTGGCTATGAGAAGAAAAAAATACAATGAATGAAACAAAAAAAAAATCCTCAAAACTCAAAATAGTAGGGAATAACCAGGATCTGGGAAAAGAAAAAAAGTCTTATTTTCATTAAAAGTCTTTTGAGGTATTAACTAAAATATTGTTTTTAAAATTTATAGTCACATTACATTATAAAAGCGTTCAAAAACTATATTCTCCCAAAAAATAGTATGGAGCACATATACTTACTGAGTTTTTTCTTTTTTTCTATAGTTACTCTTTGTGTCAAGCAAGAAAGTTAATAATTTTAAAACCATTAATGGATAGATTTGGTATTGCTCTTAAAAAACCATTTATGGATTTAGCATTCTACTCCTACTCAAAATTGATTTTTCTATGAAAAATACCCCTTTCATGTACTATATACTACTTCTCTTATTGTCTCATTCACATGTGACCTGCAAAAAAAGAAGTAGAAGGAAAATACGGTATTAGAATCCAAGCCGAAGTCCGAAATGATAGTAGAAGAAACCCAAATCCTAATAGAAATTGTTATGTATCTGCCAGACCCATAAATTAGATGAAGAGCTCCTAATGGAAGATAGATATCGGAATTATGGCTGATGATGATCAAGATTAGAACTTGCCCAAGAGAAAAGATGGAGAGACTTCTCTTGTTCTGCTCTGCTTCTTTGTGTTCTGCTTTGCTTCTTCGTTAAGCTATGTTAAGCGAACAACTGTATTTAATAACATCAAACAAACAGAATGCAAGTGGTGCTGGGTTAAGAGAAATCACGTGATGATCACATGAGGGAGAAAGGGCTAAAGTGTCCCAACATTCCAAGTACAGGGGGCGAGTTAGACCGATTCCAAGTTCAAGGGGCTAAGTGTCCGATTTATTCAAATTTAGGGGCCAAAAATGGCTTTAGGCCTATAACCTTAAGGCCTCGCCTGATTCTTGCAGAGTTTCTAGCCTAAGAGTCGAGGAGCCTCTGCGTTTGCCTCTCCCTTCCTTCTTTCAACTTAACAATATTGGAATCATTTGAATTCCTTCCAGTTCTTGGCTGAAATTAATATGTCCCATTTCCTGAGAATTATTTGACGGAGGAATCAGTGAGCAGGACGGCTTCGATTCTGCTGCTTGCGAATTGTGGATTTGGGGATTTGGAACTTCTGTTTGCTCGTGGCCAGGTCTGCTTGGCTGTCACGATTCAAGGGAGGTGTTCAATTGTTGGCTGGGTTCTTCTGGAGAAAGATTATGTGCACCCATGTGAAATTTTATTGTAAGTTTGTGCCCAAAAACTCATTATTTCTGCTGCTAGCTAGAGTCTGCTGGTAGTCTTTTGTTTCTGGAGTGTGCCTTGTATTGAAATTGATTGATCCAGTGAGCGTACACATGAACTTTCATTTTTTGCTTTTTTTTTTCTTTTGTTTTCCGATTTATTTTCTTTATTTTGTGTTCTCATCTCATTTTTGAATTTTGTATTCAATTTTATATCTTTTTTTTTTGGTTTTCTGTTTTTTTTGGAAAAAAAAAAAGATTTCAAATACTGGGCAGGGTGGACTCTGCCATTTTGATTTTGGTTCAGGGAGATCCTTGTTGGCTAAATTTGAGACTGTAAACAACTGGGTGATTTTCTTTTAATTGTCTTTTTGAAGACTTTTTTTCTTTGTGGTTTCCAATTGTTCCAAGAACTGGTTTTTGTTGGAAGTTCTTTTGGAGGGAGAAAATCAGAATTCAGTTGAAGGGGCTTCGATCGATGATATTGTGCTTAGCAGTTGTCATGTTCTAGATGTCTGTTGGCTGTTCATGTGACTTTTCTGTCTACCATTTTGAACAGAAAACTTTGGTTTCAAGAGACAGCAAGTGCTATGCTTTTCAAGACCAGGAAGTTTGTCCTTGCTGGCAGGAACTCCCTTTTCACCCTTTCGAATAAACTCATTCAACTACCTTATTGGTACATTCAGAAACACAGCTATGTGAATGTATACATGAAATGGAAAAAGGACCCATACTATGACTCAATTGAGCACATCCGTAGGTCCATTGAGCTCAAGCCAATTGTCTCAATCAAGAACCTTATTTGCCAGCAACCAGATGGTTGTATACCAATCTCTGCTGTGTCAAAAATAGGATTGAAATTTAATATTCCAATCAAGGTAGCAAGATTTTTGAGGCAGTATCCTGCAATATTTGAGGAGTTCATTGGTCCTGATTACAATCTCCCTTGGTTCAGGTTGACCTTTCAAGCTGCGAGCATTCATAAAGAAGAGGAGAAGGTATATGAAGAGTGTAGGGAAGATTTGAGGGATAGACTGAAGAGGTTTATTCTGATGAGTAAAGGAAAGGTTTTGCCTGTGAGAATTATTCGAGGATTGCTGTGGAACTTGGGTTTGCCGGAGTGCTTTTTGCAAAGTCCTGAAGTAAATCTTGGCAGGTCCTTTAGGTTTGTGGAGATGGAAGATGGGTTGCCAGGACTAGCTGCTGAGTGTGAGGGAAAACTGTTCTCAGTGATGCAAAAGTCTGCTATGAAGGGAGGTCTATATGCTGGGGGGGCCATGGAAGCAATTGAGTTTCCCCTTTTTCCATCAAAAGGCTTAAGGTTGAGGACAAAGATCAAGAACTGGCTGTCTGATTTCCAAAAGCTCCCATATATTTCTCCTTTTGAGGACGACTCACATTTAGATTCTGATAGTGATCTGGCTGAGAAGCGAGTTATTGGGGTTCTTCATGAGTTGCTTTGCTTGTTTGTTGAGCACTCAGCAGAAAGGAAAACGTTTTTGTGCCTAAAGAAGCATTTTGGGTTGCCACAGAAAGTCCACAAGGCGTTTGAGCGCCATCCTCATATGTTTTATTTGTCTTTTAGGAATAAGACATGTACAGTGATTCTTAAGGAGGCTTACCAAGATGAATCAAGCATTGAAGGGCATCCTCTGTTGGAGGTAAGGAAGAAATACATTAGCTTGATAAAGGAATCAGAGGTAATGCTGAGGAATAGAAGGCATAACAAACCAGTCAGTCGGGCAAATTTGGAGATAGATTTGGACTTGAGTTCAGAATCTGCTTCTATAGAAGAGGAAAGAAGGATGGTTGCTGAGTATCCTTTATAAATCGTTTTCCTGTTTTTTCGCACATTCATTGTCCTCTTAAATCAGTTATATGGTCAGTCTTCATCAGGTAATTTTATTCTGTTAAGAGTTTTTGTATTGTTAACATTCTTTTTGAAGATTGAATACCTGCATTATTTATTGAAGACATAAATTTACTTTACTGGATCAATTTGGTTAAAAAAATGTTTCGAGGATGCCATTTATTGAAAACACTATTTGTAATGATTTCATGTAGGCTGCTCATCATAACGGAAGTTCTGCAACCACAATACTAGAGAGTTTGCGAACCTCAGCATTGCTTATAGGGAAACTAGCCCTGCAAAGAAGGAAAACATTGAAGTGGTGCATACACTAAATTTCAGACCAAGTAGTTATAATGCAGGATGTAGGCTTTCAGTAGTTTACTGGAATATGTGTTAACATACACATTGAGGCCGCTCACAGTGATACAACAGGGACAAAACATGTGCTTTCAGCTCGGGAGACCTGGCAGTTTCTCTTGATCATGGTATGAAAAGGCCTGGTGCAGGTAATGCAATCAGTTTTGAGAAGACGGCTCAAGTTATGGAAATTCGAATAGTTGCAGATCCTGTAACAGATGCAGCTTGAGTGCTCCGTGACAGTCATGGCCAGGCAAGCTCATATATTCCCTGTGCAAAGTCAACAGGTTTGCAGGAAAATACTGGAAGTCAGTTGTGTTCATGGATCAATATTGCAACTCATTCAGGTTCATGTGATTACTTGTTTCAGGTGGAATTGTTGGCTATAAATTTGAGTGTTACTGTTTTATATCAACTCAGATTGGTCTTTATGCTGGGAGTAATGTAATTGGTGCTAATACGAGTCATACTTGGTATATGGGGGGCTCAATATGGCTCACTGAAGGTCTGCAGTTAAGCAGACATCATCAAAGCACCAGCCGGACAAAATGTTCCATAGACATACCCGAGCCGACTTCACAACTTGCAGGTTAGCTCATACTAAGGGCAATTATTTTATCTCTGGTTGTCAGGTTTGTGTCATGAAAACCAGAAGGTGAACTTGTATATTATCTTGCTAATGTTTATGAGACTGATGTTCTGTGAGTTATGTGATAGGAAAAAATGCATCTTCTTGGATTTTTCTACTATGGATCTGTCGTGCTTTGGACCTATGGTTGATTCAAGTGCACTTTGAGGTCGAATTCTGGTGTTATTTCTGTAACAAATAGTACTATTTTATCTAGAGTTGGTAATAATGGAAGAAGATTCCAACAAATATGTTGGAGACCAACATAATGAAGGGCCAATTATTTGCAAATCTCTCACTTAACGTGTACGAAGCAAAATAACAGAAATGTACAAATTAATCATCGAACACTTCTAACACAATTACTTGATAGTTACTAACAAGCTGTTGTTAAGAAATTTAAAGTAAGAGTTATAATTATTGATTTTTCTTTACATATTGATTTTTCTTTACACTAAAGCAAAATTTGAGGTTTAATGTAAAACTTTTGAGATGGCATTTAGTTATACAATTATTTAGCTTTAATTGGCTCCAGAATTTTTTATTCCCTTCTGTTATATACATAATATTCAGTTTTTTTTTTAATAGGAAAAATAAGTTAATGATAAACTTATTGAATTTTGGGCAGCGATAACGTTTTCAGGTTGCGGTAAAGTGGATTATTGATTACGAAAAGTAAATTATGAGACTCTATGGATTTTACTTTTTAGAATTAAGCCCCAAAGTTTATGGCGGAACCGATTTGCATTTCACGGCCCAGAATAAAGGGTTGGGACAAGGGATGGGCATAGAGCCCCAATTACTCGAGCAGGTTTTTTTCATGATTCATTATTTTTGGAGCGGAGTGGATCAAGACCCACCTATGATATTTTGAAAAGTGGGGTGTATTTAGAGCTTTTGTGGAGCTCTATGGAGCAACGGTTTATGAAATCACTTGTGTTTGAGTGAAATCATTTCTTACTTTTGTTTGTGTTTGCCTATTTCTTTGGTTGTTTATGGATTTCGCAGCCAATCAACTGTCAATTTACTGATACGTTGTCTTTGTTGACTTGATCTCGAGTCTTTACTATTATTGGTTACAATGAAGGTCAATTGCTTATGACAAGCCTTTGTTCATGTATGTGTTGGCCGGATTTTTGGAATACTAATATTCTTATTCTATTTAACAATTTGATCATAGCAGTAATTAACAACTTCATAAACCATCTCATGCTCGATCATTGCATAAGGAAAGCAAAAATCATTCATAAAACATGAAATTAAGAAGAAATCATTGCGTTATAGCAATCATCTTATGAAATTTCAATAATCAAAATTATATTTAACTCAAGTAAAGTGTGAGTAGAAAACAGGCAAGGTGTATATGATGTCGCTTACATTGTTCCGATCTTAGAATCAATTTAATGATCAGTCAGGTTTAAGACTTAATTAAAAGAGTATGAACTATTATCAAAGTCTAATTTTATCTCCAAATGCTTTGATTCAACTTGAATACCATAACATCCATCTTAAACCCGCCACTAATAAAACTAACAGCATTGCGCACTCTCACGAGAATGACCATAACTCTTTGTAGAAAACTTCAAATCATAATCCGTAAAATTCCTGTGAAGGCCACCATTTCGACGTTGTCTCACTAGACTTCTCAATATATAATAAATATTTTATTCACAATTTTTTGTTTAGCCAATCAACACAGTTTATTCTCCAACTTTCAGACTCATTTAAAGGCTGCCATTTCAACATTGTCTAGCAAGAATCAACATAACTCTTTACTCAGGTCTCCAAATTGAATTTCGTTTCTTCTACGTTAAAGTAGACTTTAAGACCTTTCCAATGATATATTATAAGCTTAGGTTTCAGTCACATTTTGAGCATATAACTAACCTAAATATCTTGATCTATTGCTGGAATTCCTCAAACCACTTTGGTGCATGAAAATTTTCAATTTTTTTTATTAATTCCCTCTCAATATCTACCTTTTCTTTGATATTTTTGCTTCCATTTTAAGAAGGCTAGTGGTCACAGAACATTGTGATTTCTAGTAGTAATGCCACTTTTGATAAAAGGGCTTGCCAGTTATGGCGCATGAACATGTACTTCGGCTATTTTTGTTTTTATGCATCCGCTTAAGAGAGCTTTTGGTCATACTGAAGTGATTTCTAGTAGCAATGGTAGTAGAATATGAAAGAGTTTGTTGGTCTTTGGCCATTTCGCTTCATTTTCAAGAAGGCTTACCTACCAGTTGATAACGTGATTCCTAGAGCGTTGCTCTTGCAAATGTGATTGTAGTACTTTTTTACTAAATGAGACTGTTATAGACATGATTCTCATTATTAATACATACATTGGTTAAAGGTACTTTTTCATATTTCCTACTCTTTAAACATAAAATAGAGAGCATACTTATGTGATTCACATAAGTTTAGTGATTGTTTGTCCCTACAAGCCCTAGTAATACCATAAAGAGATAAGGATTGTATTCTAACCATATAAAGTTAGTATGCTTCCTCATTATTTAGCAACACCATTGCCAACAATCACTACAAGGGTAGGGGTATTTCCTACAACTGTTTCCTACGCTAAAAATCATAGGACAAACAAATTGAAGGAAAATTGTCGGACGTAGAAGTAGGGCCAATCTGTCCGATGGTTTTAAGGCAGATGCTTTCCTACACTTTTCTTGCAATGAACTTTCCTATGTTTTTCATTTTAAAAAAAAGGTGAGGCCAATTTGTCCAATGGTTTTAAGGCAACTTGTTTTTCTATGCTTTTCCTGCAATAACTTTTCCTACAATTTTCATTATAAAAGAAAGTCCTATAGTTTTCATGGACAATTATTTCCTGTGATTGTTTGACAAAAATAATAGTAGCAAATTTAATGTCTGAAAAGTGTAGGAAACAAGTACCTTCCTACAAATTTTTGACAATAAAATTTATGTCTTAAAATTGTAGGAATGTAAGTTGTGACCATGTTCATCCAATTAGTAACCCTAAACCTTAACCACAAACCCTAACCTTAAATCCCTATAAATACAAACCCTAACCCTAAACCATGCCCCAAATCCTAACCATAAATCCTTAAATACAAACCTTAACCCTAAATCTCTATAAACACAAGTCCTTAAACCTTAACCCTAAATCCCTAAATACAAACCCTAACCCCTAAATCTCTAAACACAAGTCCTCAAACCCTAACCCTAAATCCCTAAATAAAAACCCTAACCCTAAACCCCACCCTAAACCCTAAACCCTAAATCGCTAAACAAAATTCCTCACACCCTAACCCTAAATCACTAAATACAAACCCTAACCTTAAACCTCACCCTAAACCTTAAACCCTAAATCTCTAAACACAAGTCCTTACACCCTAACCCTAAATCCCTAAATACAAACCTTAACCCTAACCCTAACCCTAACCCCCACCCCAAACCCTAAACCTTAAATCTCTAAGCACAAGTCTTCACACCTTAAGCATAAATCTCTACATACAAACCTTAACCCTAAACCCCACCCCAAACCCTAAACCCTAAACTAGCCTAAACCCTAAATCTCCAAACACAAGTCTTCAAACTTTAACCCTAAATCCCTAAACACTAAACCCCAACAGTAAACACAAATCTTATTTATCCTAAATCCTAAAACTTAAAACCCTATCCCTAAACCCCTTAAACTACATAGAATCCCTTACCCTTAAGTACTCTAAACGGCTAAACCAGCTAAAATCCTATAACTCCAAACTTTGAATCCTAATTGAAGATCTAGTTCCTAACACACCATCCTTAACCTTAACTTTAACCTTGTTAACCCTACCCTTAATTTATGTATATAACACATTTGGTAGTGATTGAACATGAAGATGTAGTTTTATTTAAAAAGTTACTTAGTAACAATTTCAAAGATAATTTTAAGGATGAAAGTTCATAATTACTTAGTGATGCTTTTTGTAGATGATGAAGTGATTATTCATCAAATTATATGGTTCAATTACTCTAATTAGCAATTAAACTTCCTCATCATCTAGGGGCTTGCACATATATGTAATTAGTAACTTATTTCATATTGAGCAATTTTTATATTTAGTAAGTTTAATGATTTTGTTAGGGTATATATTATATATCAATTTCCAGATTTTGTTAGTTTCCATATATGCACTAATATATTTAAACATATTATATATATATATATATCCACTATATAATAAAATATGAACATTGATGTACCTTGATAAAAAAATCATTAAACTTACCTAATGTGTTTAAGTGAGTTTATATGTGTGTGTGTGTGTATGTGTGCACGTGCGCCCACACACACACACACACACATACACACACACACACACATATTAGGTTTAAAGAAGCAGGAAACGCAAAAAATTTGTAGATTCGGGTGGGTGGGAATCAAAACTTTTATGATGAAGTTTCCTATGCTTTTTTTGTGCCTAGATTTTTAAATGAAAAATGTCAGAAAACCATAGGAACTTTTCCTACACTTTTTCTATGCCTAGATTTTTAAATGGAAAATGTTAGAAAATCGTAGGAACTTTTCCTACACTTTTGCTTCATAAATTATATTTATGTTAGAAAATCGTCAGACGGTGAAGAAAAAAATTTATTTCAGCCTCTCCCCCCGACTCCATCATGATCTCTATTATCTCCTCGTCCCGACACCAGCTCGCCACTCTTCCACCACCAAGTCCATGCCACTATCATCCAACTCGCCGCACCACTCGTGATTTGCAGCCAGCAGTAGCTCGTCAATGACCAGCTCTCTCACCACCAAGTAAGTCGACGATGGTTTCTCGCTTTTATTTCTTTGTTTGCTCAATTTTTGCTACTTTTGCATTGTTTGGTTTCATTTTAAAAATTTAATTTTTTTTATATGTATATGAATATTAGTCGAAATTAGTGTTATTATTTAAAATTAGAAAAGTAGTTAAATTAGGTCACTTGTGAAAATTTGCTAAAGCATGCAATTAGCAAAAAAAATTAGCTAAACTATGAAGTGTAGGTAAAATATAAAAAATAGTTAGAATATATGAAAATCAGCTACATTAGGTAATTTAGGTTAACTGTGAAAATTCATGTTGAAATATAAAATTAGATAAAGTATGACAATTAGTTAAATTAGTGGAAATATAAAAAATAGGTAAGATGTGAAAATTAGGTAACTTAGTGGAACCTATTACAAAATATGAAAATTAGCTAAATTAGCTACGATATGAAAATTAGTTAAATTAGTGGAAATATAAAAATTAGGTAAGATGTGAAAATTAGGTAACTTAGTGTAACCTATTACAAAATATGAAAATTAGCCAAATTAGCTAATTTAGTTACATCAATGCTACAGTGAACGCCGTGATGAATAGATTGATCCAACAAGGTATCATACCTGCATCAGTTATCCCAACTGAGTTCTGGACCGGATTCTCAACTCTGCGTGATGATGATGGCAGTACCTGGCGAGATGGCGATGATTAGCCCGACTTTCCATTTGGTTGACTATTATTAGTTGATCTTATTAGAATGTAACTGTTTAGCTTATCTATTAATTGTAATCAACTTTTTTTAATAGTATTTTCTTAGTTTAATATATATTCACTGCATTTATCTATATATTTATATATAATATTAATATATAATATACTATATCTAGATATATTTATGTGTATCATTTAAAAAAATAATAATAATTGAGATGTTACAAAATCATAGGAATTTATTGTTAGAAAAGCATAGGAAAGTTATGTCACAAAACCGTAGGACGATTACTGTCAAAACCTAGGACATTTATTGTTAGAAAAGCCAAGTTATGTCACAAAACCGTAAGATATTATTGTCAGAAAACTATCAGACAAAAATTGCCAAAAAAGCGTAAGTATTAAATATCTCAAAACCTTCGGACTATTGGTATCAAAAATCCGTTGGACTGTCCTACACTTGTCCTACGCTTTGTATTTCCAACATAGGTATTTCCTACAGTTTTTATTGTAGCAAATAATTGTTCCCTACACTCTTCATACGGTTTTTCCTATCTCAAAAACTCTGTTCTCTTGTAGTTATATACAAAAATCAGTAATCTTTCCTTTTTGGGCTCACTACTAAAAAGAGCAAGATTTCCAACTGCTGGCCGTTGGAAATGTTATGTTTCCAACAACTGGCAGTTGGAAATGGCACAGTTGGAAATCCGTTCGTTGGAAGTTTTGCTTCCAACGGCCCAGGTTTTAGCAGTTGGAACTTCCAACTGCTAGCCGTTGGAAAATAAGTAGTTGGAGAATTTCCAACGGCTGTAGTATTTTTATTTTTATTTTTTGTGTTCCAACTGCTGAGGAAGTTGGAAAATTTCCAACTGCTCAATGAGCCTGGGCAGTTGGAAATTTTCCAACTGCTGAGGCCATTGGAAATAAGTCTGGGCAGTTGGAAACCAATTGGATATTTACTTTCCGTTTGAAATTATTTATTCATTGATTGCGCTGTGCATTCAAATTGAATGTTTGCTTTAAACTTTAAGATGTTACACTCTAGCTAATTATATCGTTTGTAGTCAAATTTTGTAGTACAATTACATAACAATATATATAAAACGACATAAAAACTATCACAATTTAAATGAATACATCATGATATAAATGTACTTATAAATCCACATAAAAGCATATATAGTATAAATGATATGGTTCATTGTCCAACTAACTATTTGTTTGTTAAGAAACACACATACTAGCATGATATACCTAATATATTCTTAATCCGATCCCGAGTCATCATCATCATCTGCAGGAGGCGTGGGCGGGGGAATGCCAATTGACTTACATATGTACTCAAGCTCAGCTCGTTGTCTCCTCTTCAGACGCTCTAGCTTCCGCTCATACTGTGATGCTTGTTGTGCAGTTTGCTCCGCTACGACTCGCTGTACTTGTTCAGTGAACTCCGGAGTCTGTGTGATATCAACATGGGCTGCATGAGTAAGGGGTGGTCGTCGTCGTCCAGGCACAACATGTTGTTCTGATCCAAGACCAAATACACGGCCTTTCTTCCTGCCCCTCGCAGCTACACTCATAATCGCGACCTCATCTATGTCAGGTGCGCCACCTTCGTCATCCGCCTGCTGCGTTGCATCCTCAATCTCAGCAGTTATTATTGCCTTCATAAAGAGTAACGATAAGTGTTTAGTATGAAGATCAGAAATTTAGGCTGTAATTCTATAGCATGATAATTACCGCAACTTCTTCAGTCCGCCTATTAACGTAGTCCCCGCTCTTTTTCTTATGAGTTTGCTGCATCACCTTGAACAAGCCAGGGTCCCTTTTCTCCGGATCTTTTTCACGCTACATTATTAAATACGTAGTAACATTAATATTTTGACATAGTAAATAAGTTGAATTTTAATTAAAAGATTATGATAATTTTACCATTCGTTCTCGGTGTTCAGTAATTGAAACTGAACCTCCTGCATAAGTTGCACTGCATCCACCTGTTGAGTTAGATGACTGCGATGATGAAGCTCGCATTGTCTTCCCCCTTGCCGATCGCTTGTTAAACTCCGTTGAAGCCCACCATTCCTCCATTTCTACATACTGTGCGTCGGTCATAAAAGATGCCCTTGCTCGACGTTTTTCCAAATTTTTCTCCCGACAGATGTCACCAAGTGTGGATCGGTAATGACTCGCGGCCATCATATGCCAAACGCGATACACCTCATTATGGTCAGCTGGATCCCACTCACATAATCCCTACACGTTATTATAAAAAAATATATATTGCATCACATAGTTGGCAACATGGTTGATAAAGTTAAAATAGTGTTAAGAAATTTCAAACCTCAAATACGCTCCACCACCCTTGAATATCTGACATGCTTGCGCTCGTCCAGTCATGATGTCCCTTGAAGTGAGTGGTGAAGCATCTAGTCACCAACCGTGTTGCTCTTGATGGAAGGAAGCTATATGAAGGGCATGTTTTGACACAATACATATTATTATTTTACTGCGACTTCACATACTCGATGTTAATTAAACTATGATGGTCCAAATGGGTGCAATACTTACGTGTTTCCGTGAGGTTTTATCCGTAAACGCCCCTGAATCGGGCCTTGCGATACTTCTGACTGACCAATGAAATTCCTACCATCTGGTGAAACTCCATGGGCTGGAGTATATCGACTAGAACTACGGCCGACTGGAGCACCGCGAATATCACTTGGGCCAGGGTGAGTACCTGGAACATGGGATGGTTCTGCTGAGGGCTGTGCATCTGAATGATGAGAATGCGACTGGCCTGCCCTTTTATGTCGAGCAATTGGTGATGCTAATACTTCTTTCATTTGCTGAAACAGGCCTTTCCCTGGCAGACGTGTATACGTGGCATCTTCTTTAGGTGGCATCTGCATTATTTTGAAAACCCATACAGCAATTTACTAAACTAACATACACAATTGAAATAAAGCTTGCTAATTAATATAGTCCCCATCACTTTGAAGTTCGACTTAGTATTTGCATATATATTGAAAGTTATTCCACATTCACACTACATGTAATAAGTTAAAACGTGTACATTCTTGTCAATGGAATACATCATCATCCGTTTGTGCCTCTGATTCAAATTCATCGTCACTATCAGTTTCACCAAATTCAAATTCATTTTCTTCGTCACTTCCTTCAAGGGACTCCTCATTGTTAGATTCATCTTCATGTTGCAACGTGTCTTCCCTGATTGGCATGTCTTCCTCTACATCTTCCCATACTCTTGTTTCAGCTAAATTGTCGATTGGGTCATCCATAATAATGGGAGACGTGTTCACACCGGGCAATAATTCTTCCTGAAATGCATCTTCAACATCATTATCATTAGTATGAACGATGCGTTTAGGTTTTATTTTCAAAACCGCTAACCAACCCATTTTGTCACGTGACTTTGTTGGGTACGGTGTGTAGTACACTTGGTCTGCTTGGGATGCAAGAATGAAGGGGTCAAATTTCCCATATCGGCACCCATCACGAACCTCAACTATACCATATTGTTGATGCACCCGAGTGCCACGCTCTGGAGTTGGGTCAAACCAATCACACCGAAATAATACAACCTTTTTGTGTGGCCAACCAGGATATTCAAGTTGAATGATCTCTTCTAACACCCCATAAAAATCACATTCAACCTGACTTGCTCTTGAAGTCCTGATACATACTCCACTGTTAAATGTTGCTTTGTCACGACCCCATTCGCTAATGTGGAACTTGTACCCATTTATGAAGTAAACAGGCCAACTCTCAACACGACGTGATGGCCCGCATGCAACATCCCACAGGTAGCGATCGCTGATAGTGTTACGCACATCATTCACCTACTTCCACAAAGTGATACTATGAATATATGTTACCCTTCAAATGCAAAATATTATTTATTGATTGTAGGGAACTTACATAGTTTCTAAGCCATGTCTCAAAGTTATTCTCAATGTAGACATCCAGGTTTGACATCTGTATATTGGGTGCATGCGTACGGACTTCAGCAACAAACATACTACAGTATATAAAAAAGGTCGATGGAGCATAACCTTGATGAGTTTATTATAAAAGAATAAAAGTATTATTAGTTAATAGAGTTCATAATGATAATAGGTGTTTAGGGTACTTACTCGAGGTATGGCTTCACCTCCGTACAATTTAGTAACACATATGCAGTCGATACCCTCAATTCATTGTCATCCAGATATCGATATTTTGATACACCATATGAATGACCCGGGTATCTAAAGGTAGACCACAGTGATTCATCATATGGTCCTTGTCCGCCATCATCATTACGAGGAACTCTAGCTGCCATATGTGGAATATGGGATTCAAAGTAATGAGAGCAAAATGTAGAGGTCTCCTCAATTAGATATGCTTCACAAATTGAACCCTCAACATGAGCTTTATTTGATACTTTCATTTTGAGGTCATGCATACAACGCTCAAATTTGTACATCCACCTATATTGAACGGGCCCTCCAACCCTTGCTTCGTAAGGTAGGTGGACCAGCAAATGTTCCATCGAATAAAAAAAACCCGGTGGAAAAATTCTTTCCAACTTACAAAGTATGACAGCAATATTGGCTTCCAAATTGACCATATGATTCACATCTAACTCTGGAGAGCATAAATCTCGGAAGAATTGGCTTAACTCAGTCAACGATTTCCAAATATTTTCAGGAATTGCTTGAAGTGCAATTGGGAGGAGCCTCTGCATCATTACATGACAATCATGGCTTTTCATACCAGACATCTGACTTACATTACTGTCAACACACCTCCCAAGATTCGATGCATAGCCGTCTGGGAGTCTAAGTGTTTTAACCTAATTCAGCACATCACTTCTCTGATGACTGTTTAGTGCAAAAGTGGCTTTGGGTTTATATGCTCGGCCGTCGCCTTGAGGAATTAAATTTAGCTCTGAGCGACTGCACAGAATCTCAAGGTCCTTACGAGCCTTGACATTGTCCTTAGTTTTATTAGACACATCCATCACTGTATTCCATATATTGTCAAAAACATTCTTCTCTATATGCATAACATCCAAATTATGGCGAATTAAGTTACTCTTCCAATATGGCAACTCCCAGAAAATACTTCGTTTCGTCCAATTATGAGTTCTGCCATAGCCTGGTATGGTCACAACCTGTCCGTTGGCAACTACAGATGGCAACTGTGAAATACGTTCAAATATTTGTTCAGGCGGTACACACTCAGGAGGCAACGATTTCTCAACTTTTCCTTTTTTAAAGCCGACTCTGTTTCTTCTATATGGGTGATCCAACTCGAGAAATTGCCGATGACAATCAAAGAACGAAGTTTTCCTATCATGCTAAAGTTGGAAGGCTTTACTACCATCCATGCAAATAGGGCAAGATAACCTCCCATGAGTCATCCATCCAGACAACATCCCATAAGCCGGGAAGTCATTTATGGTCCACAAAACCGTAGCTCGGAGCTGAAAATTTTGTTTCAGTGAAACATCCCATGTTTCTACCCCATCCTCCCATAGCTGTTTCAATTCACGAATAAGAGGTTGTAAATACACATTAATATTCTGACGTGGAGATCGAGGGCCAGGTATCAATGCAGTCAAAAACATATATGGTTTCTTCATACACATCCAAGGAGGCAAATTATACGGAGTAACAATGACAGGCCAACATGAGTACTGTTTACCAGAGTTCCCAAACGGCACAAAGCCATCAGAACAAACTCCAAGGCGAACATTACGGGCATCCGCCGCAAAGAACGGGTACGTGGAATCAAAATGTTTCCATGCTTCCCCATCTGAAGGATGTTTTAAAACATTTGGGTCAGAACGATGCTCACTGTGCCACCTCATGTGCTCCGCAGTTGAAAGTGAAGCATATAGTCGCTGAAGGCGAGGAGTTAGTGGTAAATAGTGCATAGTCTTTCTCGCTCTATCCTTACCCCGCCCAGCTTTTCTCGGCTTAAACCGAGATTCACCACAAAACTTGCATAGTGAACCATCTTCATCATTATTCCAAAACAACATGCAGTCGTTAACACAAGCATCAATTTTCAGATGGGCAAGACTAAGTTGTGAAACTAATTTCTTTGTCTCATACCAATTGGATGGCATCTTGCTGTCACTTGGCTGTGTCTCTTTCATCAAGGCCACGATTCCATCATAACACCCTCTTGGTATGTGATATTCGGCTTTAAGGTTTAACAATCGAACTGCAGCAGACAGCTTAGAATGCTTTTCACATCCATCCCAAAGAGGTGTACTAGCAGAGTACAGTAAATCAAAAAACCGTCTAAAACCTTCATTAGGTTCTTGATTCACTTCAGTGAAATTCTGATGGGTACTTGGTCCCGCTGCGTCAAATATCATTCGCGCATATGGGTTTACATTTGAACTGAACTCAGCATGCTCATACCAATCAGACTCATTAAACGGTTGATGGGGAGACTCATTAAATGGCTTTCCATGAGCTGTCCAGTTGGTGTAATAAGGCAGGAAACCCCATTTATATAGATGAACTCTAACGTCATCACAATCCTTAAACCTCAAATTTTTACATCTCCTACGCAGGCAACGTATTTTGTTTCCATCCATATGACCTGGGTTACTACAGGCAAATGTTATAAACTGCTGAACCCCTGCCTCCCACTCCTCCTTGTACCCAACTCGCCCAGGTAAGTAACGACTACCATACATCCAACTACGTTCTTGTTTCATGGAGTCCTACCAATGGAAATTATATATTAATAGCAAACATATTATTATTAATGCCATGCATTAATATTTCACTCAATTATACTTAATATTTTTACTACTACTCATCTATACTTCTAAGAACTATCATCTAGGAACCTCTAACACAGCTATACTGGTTTACGTTTTAATGGCTCGGCCATACTTCGTTTACTTGATTTAATCCATTATTCATAAGGGTAAGGCTTGGGAGGGCAAGACCAGTTGTTAGAGTCAAATACTTGCATTTAAAGGACATGCTTATGAGGTTACATGCAACAACGGCAACACAACGACACTTTTATACTTAAGTGTTAATGGTGTGTGAGTTCAACAACAGTGGCATTCTAATGCATGTCAACCAAGAAGCCCACATCTTTCATATTTTAAAAAACATAGTTTTCCATGTCTCATGCTCATTATGCACATCAAATCCGATAGCAAATTCAACAGCAAATATTAATAACTCCAAAATATACATAGCATAAGAAGACATTCCATCCATAGTATAGAAAATTATTATTAGTAATTATTGCTACTCTTGTTGGGTTTAGTATTATTAATATTGTGATTATTATGATAATTATTATTAGTAATTATTACTACACTTGTTGGGTTTATTATTATTATTATTGTGATAATTATTATAATTATTATTAGTAATTAATACTACTATTGTTGGGTTTATTATTAGTATTATTATTATAATTATTATTACTATTATTATTATTATTATTATACTTATTACTACTCTTGTTGGGTTTATTATTATTATTATTATTATTACTACTCTTGTTGGGTTTATTATCCATATTATGATTAATATTATTAATATTATTGTTATTATTATTATTATTATTATTATTAGTAATTATTACTACTCTTGTTGGGACCATTATTATTATTATGATTATTGTTATTATTATTATTATTAGTATTATTGGGTTTATTATTATTATTATTATTATTACTACTCTTGTTGGGTTTATTATTAATATTATGATTAATATTATTAATATTATTGTTATTATTATTATTATTATTATTATTATTATTAGTAATTATTACTACTCTTGTTGGGACCATTATTATTATTATGATTATTGTTATTATTATTATTATTATTAATTCCAACTTTGAAAACATTGTAAGAATAAATACAATTTAACATTATACATACTAACAATATATATTACCTAAACAATTGACTTCAAACTAAAGATTTGGTATACAACTATACTAACTACATTCATACATAAATATACAACCTAAACTATGTACTTAAAATAGTAAGTATTTTCTATTTATAAATATACTAACTAATTTCACAGACAAATATACTACGTAAACAATTAACTTAAAACTAATTATTTTCTATTCTTAAATATACTAACTAATTTCACTCCAAAATATACTACCTAACTAATTTACATAAAACTAATTAATTATTATTTTTAAATATACGAACTAATATGACACATAAATATTTTACCTCAGCAATTTACTTAAAACTAATTATTTCCTATGTAAAAATATACTAACTAATTTTACACATCAAAATACTAACTAAACAATTTAGTTACAACTAATTAGTAACTATTTTTTATTATACTAACTAATTTCACACATAAATATACAACCTAAACAATTTAAGCCCAACTAATTATTTATTATTTTTAAATGTACTAACTAATTTTACACATAAATATACTACGTATAAGCAATTTACTTAAAAGTAATTATTAAATATTTTTAATTATACTAACTAATTTCACACATAAATATACAACCTAAACAATTTACTTAAAACTAATTATTTTCTAATTGTAACTTAATCCCGAAATTAAGAAAAACAGTGAGAAAATTCACATAAATGTTAAATTATAATGGGTAACCCAAATACTTCACATCCAACAATCAACAACTACAAATCACTAATATTTCACTATTTCAAACAAAAATACCATGAAATTAATCCAAATTTTAACTATTATTTGCAAAAAAAATTTAAAAATACGGATGGTAACGAACTAACCTCAAATCCCATAGTTTGATTCCTTCAAATCCCTCCAAATAGCTTCCAATCAGCTAAAACAAACAAAACATCAACACATTATCAACAAAAAATCCAGTACGCAAATCCGGCGAAAATATTGAAAAAAATTCAAAATAAATCCAAAGTACGTACAGATCAAGCAAAATCCTACCAGATCCACGTTAAACTAACCTTGACGCACTTGATTAACCCATTAATCGAAGAAACCAACGTGCTGTGTGTGCGTGTGATTTCCGGAAACGCAGGAGGAGAGAGACGAGCTGGGTTCCCAAAGGAAGACGACCGCGCTGGGGGGGGTTTAATTTAAAAAATTTCAAACCGGTGCGTTTTGTTTAATGAATTTCCAACGGCTTTAGCCGTTGGAAGAGTGGTGAAAATAAATAAAACTTTATATTTATTTCCAACGGCTTTACTAAAAAACAAAAAATTCATCATTTCTTCCAACGGTTTTAGCCGTTGGAAAAGTGTAAAACCCAAGTGTAAAATGTACCATAACACAAAAAAACAAATTAATTATAATTATATATTTTCCAACGGCTAAAGCCATTGGAAATATTATATATATCTAAATTTATATAATTTATGCAAAAGATCCATATTTTGTCCATTTTCCAACGGCTTAAGCCGTTGGAAATATGATATATTATGTAAATTTATATAATTTACAAGAAAAATCTTTTTATTTCCTTTTCCATCGGTTGAAGCCGTTGGAAATATTATATATATCTACATTTATATAATTTAACCAAAAAATCCATATTCCCCATGTTCCAACGGCTGGAGACGTTGGAAATATTTTATTTTATCTAAATTTATATAATTCACCAAAAAAAAAATCCATATTTATCCCATTTTCCAACGGTTTTAGCCGTTGGAAATATGATATTATCTAAGTTTATGTAATTTACCAGAAAAATCCTTTTTCCCCTCTTTCCAACGGCTTTAGCCGTTGGGAATATTATATATGTCTACATTTATGTAATTTACCAAAAAAATCCATAAATCCCACATTTTCCAACGGCTTAGGCCGTTGGAGATATTAAATATTATGTAAATTTATATAATTTATGCAAAAAATCTATATTTTTCCCTTTATCCAACGGTTTTAGCCATTAGAAATATTATATATTATCTAAATTTATATAATTTACCAAAAAAATCCCTATTTCCCCCATTTTCCAACGGCTTCAACCGTTGGAAATATTGTATATATTATGTAAATTTAATACTCTAAAACTTCCAACTGCTAGGCAGTTGGAAAAACTTTTCTCCTCATTCCAACGGTTTTGGCAGTTGGAAATTTCCAACTGCCAAAACCGTTGGAAATAAGGGCAGTTGGAAATCAAGGGATTTTTAGTAGTGGCTGATCTAGCTAAAAGATCTGCTACATGAGATTTTGGAATATTTGTTGCATATGATTACTAGCAGTCATATTCACATGCTTGAAACAAGGAGGAAAAGGTGCCTAGTGTGATGATTTTGATATGTACCAAGTATGAGAGCAATTACCTTTAAAGAAGGATAATGGCTGTATTATAAGGTGATTTTAGCAAATGGAAGGGCTTGCTTGCCCATTTTATAACAATTACTTTTCAAGGAGGCTTATTTGTCTCATAAAATGTAAGAATCCTTATAGCACTACTACTTGTCAATAGAAGAGCTTATATGCTACTCTAACTTCCACATGGAAAATTTTTATTCTTTTCATCATTTGTCAGCTTCAAGAAAAACACCAGTAAGAAAAGAATATCTTCTACCCTAGTTGGTTTATGAACACAGTTTAGCTGCTGAGTTTTTGTGGGCTTTGAAATCTAGAAAAATATAGTAAGTATGAAACAGAGAATTGCCTAGTTCATTTTATGCTGCTTTTGAGGGACTTTCAGTATGTTGCGGTTAATTATGTAGTTGCTTGGTGGCTTATTTGATTGTGTGGTGTTCATTTAATCTCTAGAGACGAAACCTAAAATACAAGGGCAAAAGAGGAGAGACTAAATTTTTTATAAGTTCTCGAAGTTGTTCTGTTAATGACGCAAAATATTAGTATGGAATTTGTAGTGACAACATTTGAAAGGATAAAGTACTTGATATAAACCTATGATCTGGTGATTTTTGTAGTCCTAGTTTAGGCAATATAGTGGGTTATTGGCTGCCAATCTTAAGTAACCAATGTTGTTTCTTGTATTCCTGATGTGATTCCTGGTGTGGTCTAGTATTCTTGATAAAGAGATGAGGTTACTGTCTCTTAATTAGTGTTTGGTTCTAAGAATAAGTATTTGTTACTGTTAGCATGCTGTGATGTTTTCAAATGCAAACAGAGGCACTAAAGTAACTTGTGTTTTTCTACTTATGAATTGTTTATATAGCTTTTCTTCCCATTATTGTTTGTGACCAATCTATGGCATGCCATGGCCCAGACTCCAATGGCATCTACTGGGTGAAAAAGGATGGAATAATCTAATGACCTTTATTAAAGGTTTGATCCTTAACACCACCATGATTGTTCATAAATTTTGGCTAATATGCCTATCTTATGAAGGTTTTTGGTCACATGTGGAAGATTTCATAGTCCTATTTTTTATGCTGAAAGTGATTGTCATATTTCAATCACGTTCTGAGGCCCATGGATATATATCTAATCTACTTTTCCCTCTTTTCTAACATCAGCTATCAACTGTGTTCCTGATTTTTATTCAGCATCAACAACAAAGTGTTTAGTGGCAACAACTGTGATATTATGAAGGGTTTGACATGAGTGGTAGCATTTTGGGGATGGTTCTTTATTGCCTTTAGTGCACTTTCATTACCGGCATTCCTTTTTAACACCAGTTATCACCTTTGAAGGCGTGTTCCTGATCTCCATTCAACATCAAGAAAGAAGTTTGGTGGCAACTAGAATATCATGAAGGTTTCATCCCAATCAACCACGTTTTGGGGGGGGTGGATTTTTATTGGCGTTGGTGCACTTTCATTGCCAGCATTCTTTTTTCTTTTTTTTTTTCTTTTTTTTTTTTTTTTTTGCGTTGTTATAAGCAAGTCTATTCCAGCTTCTGATAACCTTGTTCTTGCAGCAATAAAAAATGATAGGTATTTGAATTTCAATCACCATTTTCTCTCATTTCAGCTTAGTTCCTTTTTCTAGAGCAATCTGAAAGCAATTGTGATCTGTCTATTCCAATTATAGCTTTATTTTCAGTTACTTTATGGTTTCTAAAATTGAATTGTTAACAGGTATTATTGCTTCTTGGTGCCTTTGACTTTTCCCGTTATTGTGGTTGCTATATATAATTTCCATTGGGTTAGCATGAAATTGTTTAAGCATGATTGAGTTGAGTCCATCAGCTGTGAAGACAATGAATTTTGCATTGGAGAAATTTCTCTCTTCTTTTTGTTCACCTCAAATAGTTTATTCTCCTAGGTTGGAATATGACGTTATGGAGGATGTAATTCGTCAGAAATATGTGAATGTGGATTGAGATTAAAGAGAAGAGACAACCGAGCTTGCCATACTAATTATAAATGGCTATGTGGATGTCCTAGTTGGAGAAGGGGTCTTAACTCGAAAATGCTTTGGACATTGAGTAGAACATTTTTTGGTCAAGGATGTATCCTGGACAAAACCAAGTCACTCAATTTTGAAGGTTCGCACAAATTATTACTTACTTATAAAAGGTGTTACCTTTTTTACTATTCATCTATAATGCTTATTACTATAGATAAATTGTATTTTTTTTAACTTTTTTTTTCTAGATAATTGACTCTTTTTAAAGTTTCATTTGCTTTCAGCAAGGTGGTTGTCTTTGGGCCTATGTTTTTATTTACTAGTTTTAGCATGTTTCACATATCTTTTGCTTCCAATATATTTTTAGCTTTGAATGTCTATTTTTTCTTATTTTGGTCCTCGGTTCGATCTGTGGTCCATTTTGGTCTCAAAACTTAATGACTATTGAACTAGATTTTTTTATTTGCTCTCTTAGTTCCCAAATTTATTTCATTGTATTTTTATGTATAATCTTTTAAAGTAAAACTTCGATCACGATAATTTGTTTATTTTTTAATCAAACTATTTCTCTATTTTTTTTTACCTTTCTCAAGTCAATCGTAAAAACCCATAATTTATAAAAAATTTTCATTCTTTTTTGTCTTGGTCCCCAAAATTTTTTGTTGATGTTCTTTATTATTGTTTTCTAAAATAAAACTTTGGTCATTATGATTTACATATGTTCGGCTAGGTTCGGTTTGATTTAGCCTTAGCCAATGTTTTACTTTTATTTATTTTTCTTTTATTAAGTTAATGGTTAGACTATTAATTGATTAATATAAACTAAACCCAATTTTGTATTTCAATCATATTTTTTATTTTTGATAATTGAGTTTTATAGCATGATTATTTACTTTTGGAAGCTTTATGGTTTCATAAACAATTTGGTCCATAACTACTAAAATTGAAAGTGATTTTTTATAAACAAATTACTCATCGATATTAAAAATTACAATTTGAGTTGGTAAGAGATGAAAATTTTTAGTGAATTATTTTTAAATAACAAAAAAAAGCATCATTTTAGAGCACATACAATGTTATATTTCAATCATAACTAAACATTTTAATATTAAGAAAATAATATAAAGAGAGCCCCACTCAAAATAAAATGAAATTTTTATTGATTAATATAACTTTATGTGTGAGAATTTTTTAATGGTTTTCTACTGAAAATTATTTTAATGCTAAATTTATCAGAGAAATATCTTATAGAAGGTGCTTGTCAAAATAACCTCTTTAATGACTAAACCAGAACTTTGAATCCAAACAAAGCATCTGCCGAACAACGGGAAAAGAAAGATACACAAACCCCAAAAGATAGGGGGAAAAAAAAAGAAAGGCTAAAACAGAGCTAGGAAAGAGGGAAATTAAATAGATATGAGGATAGAGTAAACTAAGGAAAATCAACAAATTTCAGTGATGAGAAGAAAGGAAATGGGAAAAAACTTGCGTCTCATTAATTCTAATTTTACTAAGACTTATGTACTCTTAGTTGCATATTCTTTTTTTTTATCAATCATTTCCATTAGCAAGAAGCCGAATCATCCAAGATATTTGTTAATAAAGCAACATAAACGAGCAGCGGCAACAAAAAGAAAAACAATAAACGAGCAAACAAGTGTAAGAGGATGATATTCCAACGTGCATTAATTTTTCTTGATTGGCAGCCAGCAAATAATTAATTCAGCATAACGATATGCATCTTTGGTTATTTGGGAAGTCCTTAAACGATAAGAAATTGAGATTTGGGGTAATTCGATCGTAAAAAGGACCCTTATTAATTCAGGTTACGTGATCTTCAAGTCATGGGTTGCCTAATTAAGTAGTATCTATAAATTCGAATGACCATAATTCGTAAACAGACAAGCAAGCAAGCGAACCATAAGCAAAAAAAATGGCCATCCCTAACTCTCTCAAACCTACTCCAATCCCTGCGCTTCCCGATGGATTCAAGTTTCGACCAAGCGACCAGCAACTCTTGGCCCACTACCTGTACAAGAAGGTGGTCGGACCGGCGTATTCCGACGCCTTTGTGAGGGAATGCGACATCTACGGGCAGCGGGAGCCATGGGAGATATGGAGAGATTTCGGTGGGGAGACCAAGGCGGACTCCGAGGATCTCCACTTCTTCACCAAGTTTAAGTCCAAGACCACAAAAGGCACGAGGAAAGATCGAACCATCGGCCGCGGTACGTGGAAAGGAGAGGACGGGGGTAGAAAAGTATTGGGCGATCGCGATCAAACGACGAAAAAGAGGAGGTTGCTGGGCCTCAAGAAGCGGTTTCGGTACGAAGCCGGGAAGTGTGGAGCGCAGCGGCCAATGCTGGATGCACGGTGGATCATGTTCGAGTACGCACTCGATGACTCCATGTTGCCTCCCTCGCATGCGCACTTGGCCAAGAATTACGTTCTTTGTGTGCTCCGGAGGTTGAAGAACAATAAGAGGAAGGCCGATGAAAGATACGACGATGATGAGCCGACGGTGAATATTGCTAATAAGCGCTTGGAGACCGAGGCGGTTGCACCAGTCTACAACTACTGTATTGGGTACGGTGGCGCTTCAACCTTCACTAATCCATCTGCAGAGCCGTGTTCCGGGGCTGATGGGTCTCAGCAGTATAAAGATACTGTTCCTGCACCTACCTCCTATTACTTGGAACAGGATCAGATGGCTCCGGAACGAGCAGTCTGGGATAATGAATATACCTACGCGGAAGATGCGGAAGTGTATGACATGGTGATGAAGGAACTTGATGAGGAAGGGCAGCCATCTGTAGATCATCATCCTGAACCGACTGATCATTCCTGTGATATTCTTCAGGGGCACCAACGTGGAGAATGGTTTGATATGCTGATGAAGGAACCTGTCCAGCTCCAGCCATCATCATCACATGTGGGCGATGAAGGCCAGAAGGGTAAGCCGTTGATCATCGAGATTGAGGATTCTGATGAGGATGCGGAAGGTGATGAGCCGAGGATAATAGATACTGTGAAGAGCGGAGCGAATGTTGTTGAACCTGAACAAGAGGCAGGTGGTGGTGACAATCTACGGCAGGAAGATGACTTGAGCTGGTTGGAGGCGATCGACTTCAGTGCATTTGAGGGTGGCTTTCAAGATGTGTGCTTGGATTCTTTCTTCGCCGACGTGCCAGAGAGTTCGTTCGACATTAGTGCTTGTGGATTCACGGCTGCTGCTGCCTCCGCTTCGCCAAGTCTTGGCATCGCTGCTAGTTAAATAGTAATTAATCATTAGTTAATTTGCGTAATTGAATTAAGTACCTGACCGAATTAGAAGCTAGCTTTTTTAATTTGTAAGTATTTGTGTGTTTCAGAACTGATCTGATGTAGATGCCGTGAAGGCTTTTAATTGTGGTAATAAAATCATGTTTTCTTTTTCTAAATCTGCAGCAAGCACAGGAATGAGTTCTTTAATTAGCTGCAGATTCGATCATTCTGATCTTGTGTACGGGTGTACGTTGTGGGTGGGATCCTGCAGCAAGCAAAATAATGAATTGTTTTACTATGCTAAACTGATGTGGTTCTGTGTTCCTTCATCTGATGATGTTCCTAAAATGCTAATGACTGTGCTGAAGAAGGAGTCCCAGGAGACTTAGCACTTAGTAGTTTTGAAGCCTTAAATCTGGCATAGGAGATGTTCTGGCATGCACATGTTCCTGTAAAACCAAGAACTTGAACTTTTGACTTACCCTTGTGTGGGTTAAGGTTGTAATCGTTTATAGTTCTGATAATTAGAGAAGTCCTTCTTGTATGTTTGAACCTTTGCATCAATATTTGGATTTTCTGTATCATTTTTCAATCAAAGGACTTGTTCAGAACTAAACTTCTTATTATTTTAACGCACCTGATTATATTAAGGTTTGAGTAAAAGTTGACTTTCCACCAAATCCATTAATTTGAGCTAGATAAGTTTTAATCATGCACCCTGTATGGTTCCAATGTGTTGGTGCTTTAAAAACAGGCATTGGTATCTGTTTCCCCTAAACTCAAGTTCCTTTTTTTGAAGTTTCCTACTCAAGCATCTGTATTGACTTGGGAGTTGACTTTCTCTTTTAATCAAATATTCTTGACGAAATCCATCTTAGAAGGCGTTTCTAGGTAAACTAAACTTGTTTAGACCAACTCCGCAGGGTCATAGTACATTCTGGCCTGGAAATCCCACGTGGAGCCTGAACAGTGAATCCTGTTGGCTTAGTCTGCACCACTAGGTCCTGTTTGACTATTACTTGTGCAGGAAGACAGAATGTTTTGTTGACTAGGGTGGTGATAGAAAATGGTGTCAGAGCAGGTTTTGCCAGAACATAGGGCTTAGATGGAGTGAAGCTACAGTTACAGTAGAAAGAACAGAACCAATAATAGAACATCAGAATAGTTAACATAGTAGAATTAGCTTTATATATATATATATGTATATATGTCCTAATATTTTTGTGTGCAGGCAAACTATGGTTAGACCAGGGAGAAGGCGGCAAAATGAAAGAGGGTCAAATGACTCCTTGGGTTTAGCACCTGTTAATTAGGCACAAGGTGTGGAAGAACAACGGCAACAGAATGAGCCCCAGAATCAACGACCTCAGAATGTGCGAGCACCTGTTGCCCACAATGCAGAAGCTCAAGGAGCAGAACAGAACTAGAATATGAATTTGGCTGCCATACTACAAGGCTTAGTTACAGTAATTGCCCAAACGAATGTGGGAATAGCTAGGTTGATACAAGCACAACAACAAACCCCTGAAGGACACCAAGGGCAAGTTCAGGTGGGAAATGGACAGCAACTTGAGGAATAGGCTTCTAGGTCTAGTTCAGGAGAATGAAAATGAACAATCTCAAGGGGAGGAAGACATAGATATAGAAGAAGATGAGGAAGAGGTTGAGAGGGGACCTAGACATAGAAGGGAAGTAAGGTCTGAAGTTTATCCGAACCCACAGATAGATGTAGAAGTCCATAATAAGCCAAAGGTCAGGGAAGACCACAAGGCCGAAGTTGAGCAAAGCGTAGAAAGGCATAGAGACAGACCAATGGATAGAAGGGGAAACAGAAGGGAAAGGTAAGAGGCTGAAATAGCGGTGAGACTTTTGGAAAGGTTCAGGGGTTTGGGACCCCAGTATATGATGGATGTGGGGAACCAGAGATAGCAGAATACTGGTTGAACCAAATAGAAAAGATATTTGAAAGGATGACATGCACCACCACACAGCAAGTGTCTTTCGCAGCGTATAATCTGACTAATAAAGCAGAAATTTAGTGGAGAGCAACAAAGAGGGGGTTTGAAGACCAACAACTTAGAAAGGTGGGTCAAATAAGGGAAATGAGATGAGTAGAATTTGTAGTGCAGTTCCAGAATCAGTATATCAGTAAAGCCATCAGGGGCAGAGAACAATTAGAGTTTGACCAGTTGACTCAAAGGAGCATGTCAATCTTAGAATATGAGCATAAATTTAATTTTTTGCTAACATATGCCGCATAGATTCACAGAGATGAAATCCTGAACGCAAAGAGGATTATGAGGGGCTGAAACTAGAAATTAGATAATTCATGAGACCATTTGTTATCAAGAGCTATTATAGAGCGGTCCAGAGGGCCTTAGTTGTTGAAAAGATCAAGCTGGAGAGAAACTTAGATATGAAGGCCCTGGTGAACCCAGACCTGGAAAAATGTTTAAAGGCAAAGGTAAACCTGTAGAACCAGCAAGGTCACATAAACAAAAGGGAAGGGAGAAGAGGCTCGGGGGGTCTGGGGCCATCAATGCCCAAAATGCCCGAGACACCATGGGTTTAAGGCCTGTTATGGGAACACAGATGCTTGCCACAAGTGTGGAATGCTAGGACACCGGTCAACAGCCTGTCCTAAGAGGAACCAGGACCAGGAAAAAGGAATTCCCAAACAAGCACAAGCTCTGAGAAGACCAATTCCACCTCCACAAGACCCACATGTTGGAATACCATTGTCTGGCAGAGTCTTTCAAGTAGGGCCATCAGACAAAGGACCTCAGGGAGCAATAAAAGGTACCATAGTGCTTGATAATAAAGTAGTTTCAGTTCTCTTTGACACTGGTGCATCCATTTCTTTGACACTGGTACTAATCAATTCCCCAATAGATGAACTCTTATGGATCTTAATTACAGCAAGCAAGCAAAGACAAGAAGCTGCCCATTTTGCCGAGGATTGTGAAAAATGCACAGTGACCTCCTGCACAAGAAAGTTATGCTTATGTTATGTCATGTTCTGATTTAAGCCAACGTATTAATTAAATGTACACTTTTTATTTGGTTTATCTGAAATGGGAAAATCATTAAGGTTAATATCTTATGCACCGCCGGTGCAATTCTTTTTCACCACCAGCAGTTAATTTTGCTAATTTTTTATTAATTTTAGTATTTGTTTCTAACTGAAATGTTATCTTCCCGTCGTCATTAACTTAAACGTTGGCTGACGGCCCCTTCTTTGTCCTCAATGGACCAATTTCTTCATCAACGCAGCCCCAAACTGGCTCTTCTATGTTGATTGTGATCAGAGGCGACAATTGGCATCCCTTGCTTCCTTGATCAACAACAAAAGCTTTGCGGAGTGGGTGTTTGTTTTAATTGAGAAAGGTATCTTTCTTCTAGATTCTATCTAGAGGTTCTATTTAGGGCTAGAAGCGTGTAGAATAAGAAATCACTAATAAGAAGAATGTGCAATTCGAAATCAAACTTTTCAAGTTTTTACTTGATTATCAACCTATACGTACTGCTTGTTCTTATTATTGCTTTTTCTCAAACAACTTACTGTGTAAGGCACTTCAATTGTTTGTTGGAACCATGCATAAATTGATAAATTTGTTGTTTTGTTACCGTTCTGCATATCCAGTTCTGTTCGGCTGTGAATGTTTTGCTTGGTTTTCTGAAAAGTGGTCAGTTGGGCATCTTGAGAAGCTCTCTAATTTGGCCAGTTTTGTTGCTGTTATGCTGTGTGAATTGTTGGTTCAGTTATGGCTATTTCTCTAGAGGATTCTCCTTTAGTTTAATTTCTCTTTAATGGGACTTGCTGTTTATTCTACTAAATCCAATTCAGTGGCTATTAGAGTTTTTTGTTTTGCTTGTATGCTTAGTCTGGTTTTCTTGGTCTATGCATCGTGGTTCACCAGCTTCATGTTGAGACTTTTATTTGTTGTTTCTCAGTATCATATGGGGTGTTTAACATCGTTGTATCATGTTGGTTTAGATCAATAATATCTCTATTTTGAGAAAAAAAAAAACAATTCTATTCGGTTGTCCTGTTGTCCTTTTCAGCTTATCTGCTATGTTTGTCCCGTTTGGTGCTGTTTTTTTTTTTTGGTTTGCGAGCTGCATTTCCAGCATCTATTTATAGTTTGTAGTCTTCTTCATTTTTTTTTTATGTTTCAAGCGTAACTTTTGAATTCTAATTAATAATATATTATTGTCTCTTATTTCAAAAAAAATTAATAATTTGATTGATGACATATGCATTATGGACTTCTTAGAAATGACACTTGAAGATGAGTTCCAAGTAGAAGATTGTATGATTGAACAAAATGACAATATACATGAAGAATTGATTGAGAAAAAGACGGCAGTAATGGAGATATTAGAGCCTTTTATTGGTATGGAATTTGAATCAGCAGATGATGCCGGAAATTACTAAAATAAATATGCTAGATGGGTTGGTTTTAATATAAAAAAATTTAAGGTCATGAGATTTAGGTCCAACAAAGAGATTATTGGTCGAGAATTTGTTTGTTTAAAAGAGGACAGTCGTGCAAAAAAGTATCGTAAGAAAGACCATGTTCATGGAGCACTAGATCAAACTAGAGAAGGTTGTAAAGTAATGATTAAGGTAGCAAAGAGACAAGATCGATCGCTTGTTACATGATTCATTACAGAGCACAATCATGAGCTAGCTACTCCAAAGAGCACACAGTTTCTTCGATCACATAAGCAGTCAACAAAAGCTCAAGGAATTTGACGGATGTTCTAGATGACTCAGGTGTTTGTCCAAGTAAGATAGTTTCTGTTTTATCTCATAAATTTGGTGGAGTTGACAATCTTAATATAACTGAGTGTGATATATATAATTATTTGCAAAGAAAAAAGGAAAAACATATTGACAGGAGGGATGCTCAAACGATGTTAGATTATCTGAGAAATTGTTAGACAAAGGATCTAGGATTTTTTTATGCAATTCAATCAAATATTGATGGATGTCTTGCAAATTGCTTTTCGGTTGATTCACGTTCAGTCTTGCAAATTGCTTTTGGGTTAATTCACGTTCAAGGATGGCATATAAATATTTTGGTGATGTTGTGACATTTGATCCTACTTATTTGACAAATAAATATAAAATACCGTTTGTACCAATTGCTAGAGTGAACGACCATTTTTAGTCTATTTTGTTTGGTTGTGCTCTTTTATGGGATGAGACAGAAGAGACTTTCATTTGGTTGCTCAAGACTTGGCTTGAAGCTATGTTTGGAAAGGCACTGTCAATGATCATCACTAATCAAGATTCAGTCCTTGATAATGTAATTGCCAAAATTCTTCCAAATACTAATTATCATTATTGTATGTGGCACATAGAGAAAAAATTTCTAGAAAATTTAAGCCATGTCTATCATCAAAATAAAGATTTCAAGAAAGACTTCAACAATTGTATTCATGGGTCAATTTCACCTGAAGAGTTTGAAGATGCATGGATGGATGTCACGTCATGTTAAAATATAGCTTACAAGGTAATTCTTGGCTTGACAAGATATACTCTATTTGTGAAAAATGGATTCCTACATTTTTTCATAGAATGTTTTATGCTGGTATGTCAACAACCCAAAGAAGTGAAAGTTTGAATGAGTTCTTTAAAGATTATGTCAATGTTAGCACTCCTGTGAGTAAGTTTGTGAAGCAATTTGAAGAAGTGTTAGATGCTGGATACCATAAAAAGCAACAATATAAAGAAGTTCATTCATTGCCTCAAAGATATATATTGAGGAGATGGACAAAAGATGCTAAAAAGTATGTTTCTTCAGAGATTGTTCAAAATCCATTACTAAACAATTCTTTTGATTCTCCTATTCTATGGTATAATAGTACAATGCTGCATTCTCTTAAGCTCTGTGAATTAGCCTCAAGATCTAAGAAGCATTATGATCATGCTCTCCATAGTATTAGCAAATTGGTTGATGAACTTTGTAACTTGAGCTGTGAAGTTATTGAAGTTGAGAAAGAAAATCATGATGATAACTTGATTTCTCATCAAAAGAGTTTGTGAGATCCTATACAGTGGTTAATAAATGATGTCCTTGATCAGTGAGAATAAAAAGCAGTGAGAAAAAAAGTTGCAAAAAGAGCACAAGTGCTTTAGTTAGGAAGAGAAATAATGACACTAAAGGGACTTTTGCAAAGCACCAAAAAAAGAAGTAAGTAAATGTTTTGATATTATTTTATGAGCCATAAAAATAAATTTTATTTTATTAATAGGTTTCCTTAATATTATCCAAGTTATATTTAATGTTATGATAGAGCAATACTTAACTTTTCTCAAGATTGTTAGTGACATGCAAACAACAAATTCACATGTTGTTGAAATGAACTCTAAGGTGTTAATAAATAGTTTGGTATGTTCATATGTTTTTCTACGTTTCTATTGTTACATTTTAACCTAATCTTTATAAACTAAATATAGGAACCATGTGTAAATAATTTATGGCATCATCAGGAAAACATTTAGCTCATTCCATTTATCAGGCATACTCCTTCAGGATTTATGGTACATCAATAAGTTATTTCTTCAATGACATAATTTGAATATAATCTTGTTAATTTTATTGTTTGTTTTGCATATAGTTCAATAAATAATTTGTGTGGTTTAACTCTTGTAGGAGATGTTAATGAATGCTTTTAACTAGGCAGGAGCACAGTTGTTACATATTGACCTTTAGTTGAATGCAAATGAGAAGTGAATATGCATAGTGCATTGTAAAATTTTTAGAATTATACTCTTGATTTTTCCAATAAACAACTGAATTTTGGAATTATTAAGTGTTTTTTGGTGTAGCTAACATGTATTTCTTTAAAGGTTACAACTCGTTTATTTGAAGATATTGATGCTAAGTTGTTTTGTGCCGATTTGATGGAAATAGAAGCTTAACAATGTTAAAAAACTTGAAACTAAGGCCTATAAACACCTTCTAATCCAAATTCTGCAGAAACATCATTTTGGTACTTGTTTGACTAAAAAGTTGACTTTTAGTGAAAGAGGGCATATTGGTCTGAAACTTTAAGCACACATCTTAATACATAAAAGAAACATGTTAGAAGCTTCAAAATAAAGTTCCTTGTAAGAACCAGAAACTTTGCTTTCTGAACTAGATTATACAAAAAAACAGAAATTACAGTAGAATTTACAATATAAACTGTAAAACTAGTATTATTTGCAAACTGAGAGTTAATCCAAGTTCAAAAACATAAATGGAACATATGTGAGCTATCTAAATTAAGTTTCATGTAAAAACAGAAGTTGCTGCTATTCAAATCAAACTATGTAGAAAACGGGAAAACAACAGTAAACTCAACACAAGTTTTAATCTAGGAACATTTACTTTTATTATTGAAACCAATGTTTACAAACATACTCGAGGGAACTTAAGACCTATGTTGTAATTATCACTTCAGTTCAGTACATAATTACACACCACTGTAGCAGATTGAACATTACAAAATAAAGCTCTTCGAAAAAGCTGGATTAGGAACAGTCAATTAGACAATTTCTGCTAGCTCTTAATTGCCATTACCATAATGAGTTTGATCCTCCCTGTCACACTGGCCAAGTGTTACTCGTACAAGAATGTGCGGAGGTCCAAAGGAAGTACACCAAACTTAGGAATAAGCATCCTTCAATATCGGTGATCTTTAAATCTTTACCATCAATCAATATCTGAGAAAAAAGAAACACATTTCCCATCTTATTAGGACCAGGTGACTCAAAACAAGTTTCTTGAAACATGGCAATGAGTCCACACTTGAAGGATAGTGTCATGATCGCATTTTGATGAATATGGTCCTCATAGAGAAAATCCCTTATGTTTTAATTGCACTTATTCAGGAATATGCAATAATTTAACAGTTGTTTGTATTATACTCTTCATATCTTCATAGAATTTTTACAAAAACACCAAAATAAAGGGATTCAATACATAGAACTGGACATTGGCCAAATAATTCATTGCAATAGTAAAATAATAACTTTCCAACAAGTGGCATCTTTAAGGGATAAGGCTCCAATGGAGCATTCATCCAAGGAAGAAGAACAAAAATGGAGTTAAGAAATGTTATTATCATATTTATGTAGAAAAAAATTTACCTTCACACATGCTAATTGATCAGGCTCCTTGGCATTATGCAAGTTAGACACTGAGGCAAAATAAGTTGTTGGGGCTCTTAGTTCTACACCAAGCTTTTTGCAAAATGGTATCCAATGTTTAGCAAAGTGAGAGGCCTCAAAGAATGCATAGAAGATAAGATTAGACCCTACATCATCTGATAGATAAACACTAAGTTTCTCTAGTTCCATGGAATGATTAAGATAAGGCACCTATAAACTAGTAGCACACTTCCATGCTCTGTAACACATTTAATATTCAATAACTAGCTTAATCAATACATACTAACAAAAAGTGCTCTCCATCCACTGCCAGTCATGGACATGAGACATTCTTGCATTGCTTGACAACATTTTAGTACCAAATCACAAATTTGGTTTAGTAGTTGACATGCAACTAAGTTTAGAAAGCAAAGCAACACGGAAACTTTACCGTACTAACTTATTTGTGAAATAATCTACTTAACTGTTTTGCAACCCAAGCCTCCCCTAAACCATATTAGAATCTCTGTATTTTGCTCTTCCATGATTGCTCGCATATCACCAAGACTTTCTAAAATCCCCTAAAACCAGAAGTTACTAATTTAAGCTCACATTGGCTTACATTGACAAGTAAGAAATATCTTACCTATTCAATTCAAACTCATGACCACTTGTAGTCTAGTTAGTACTTTCCTTGAGTTTACTGTGATTCCTAGAACATGCAATTGCTCTCTTTAAAATTAAAAACGCAATAACCGAACTAGCATTTGCTATACAATTGAAAAGCACAACTTCTTACCAAGTACAACAAAACAGTTATTTGTTGGAAACCAAACCACGCTTCTACTGCTCTTTAATTCCATCATCGCTTTATTTTTTTTTCTTCCACAAGATTTGTTTCTTTGCACATTATTAGTTCAGGACTTTTGTCAAACACTTGGCATGCGCTAAAACTCGACTCTAGAATCCACCTTGATTATTGTACTTGCTTGCATTTTACTCAAATAACTATAATTCTAATTATCTTTTTTAAAATAAATAGTAGCAATAATGATTGTACTTTTTTTAGTTTAGATAATATATTTCTTAGTAGTTTCATTTTTATATTTTTACATAATTTTATAGTTACATTATTGAAGTTTGAAAACTTAGTCTTACAATTGTTCTTATAATAGGGAAAATATGCAAATTTACCATTGAACTATTGGCCATAGAGTGAATTTGCCATCAAACTTTTGTTTTTTGTCTCAAATTTATCATCCATCTTTTCTATCAGAGCAAATTTACCATTGTCCATCGAAAAAAGCCACAGTGGCTAATGGAAAGTGCAATGTGGCAAAGACAATGCTAAGTTAGCGAAGTGACATGGCAAAAAAACCATTTTTTCTCCTTAAATATATCATCCATGTTTTCCATTGAAATAATTTTACCACTGAAGTATAACTTTGGTGCAAGTTTACCATTAAAGTATTACTTTGGAGCAATTTTACGCACCGAACTTCCTTATTGGCATCGCTTCCTTTTGAGCATTTTTTGATGAAGGTGGTTTCAAGTTTCTTTTGCTCAAATTAGTCATAACCGACATGAGCACGGAGACATAAATAATGATATGTATGAACTACTAACCCTCAAGCTAGACAAAGTTTATACTTCCAACATTTCATAAAAAAAACAAGGTTTCCAAATCGGATGATTGAATTGAAGCCGACGGGTGTTGCTTTCTTTCTTGTATGAATTTATGAAAATTTCCTGTGAACTCAACTCTAGTCACGAATTTTCTCTCAATTTACCGAAACATAGTGCCAACTTGGACTTCATAGGATACTTAAATCCCTAATCCCCAACTCATTCTTCCTAAACCCTTGATTTATAAATTTACTCCCAACATAAAATGCGAATGACAAATTTGCAACAAAAAAAAAAAAAGATCAATGGTAGAATTGCTCTATGGCAAAAATGATAGTTGTAAATTTGCACTTTCTCCAATCTCTTTGCCATGTCACTCCTCCAAATTCAGTGTTGTCTTTGCCACATCACATGTTCCGTTAACTACAATGGCATTTTTGGATGGACAATGATAAATTTACTCCAATAAAAAAGATGGATGGTAAATTTGAGACAAAAAAAAGTTTGATGGCAAAATCGCTCTATGACCAATAGTTCAATGGTAAATTTGCACCTTTTCCCCTTATAATATAATTAGTCAACCATGAGAAAATAGACTCCTTCAAATGGAATAAATTCCATGTATATAAAAGGAAAACTAATACATTATAATTTAAGTTTTAGTCACTTTATATCTTTGCATTTGTTTATATATAAATAAAAATATAATATATATAGATTTTAATTTGCACTTTTTGGTCTTGATAAAAATATTTAAAGTTTTCAAAGTAAATAAATTGATAAACATCATTTTTTAGGCTTGTTTAATAGTCATAAATCAAAGACATATCTGTTATAACATTTTAAATTTAGTGGCATTTTTTCCAGCTTTTTGCATAAAAAAGACTTATAGAAATCATAGAAAATAATCACCATTTTTTTCCATTTTTCATTTTTTTAATTACTAAACTTATTTTCATAATATAAATAATTTTTAAATGGTAAAAATGTGTTTAAATTTTACATATTATAGGTACATTAAAATTTTGATTAATCAAATAAAAAGAAAATATTAACTTAGCAAACGCAATAAAACATTACTACTTTTCAAAAATAAGATATTTTTAAAAATATGTTTCATATTTGAATTTTTTTTGCATCAATGTCAAATATGAAAGTATAGAAATTCAAAATTATGACAATGAAAAAAATGACAAAGTTGCAAAAAAATTATATTTTGGATAAAAATAAATAATATTTTGATCAAATACATAGAGTAACTGTTAGGAACTTTTTTTGTTATACTAAAACTTATTATATGTCTTCCTAACAATTCTTCAGTTTATTTCTTTGTCATATAAGCAAGAACATGTAGTCATGACCTAAAATATGTAGTGTAACACCCCCATATCCCACATGGGTGAATTGTGGGAAGCCTTATGTGGACATATAGGCTTTAGCTCCGAAACATAAGCACCTAGCACTTATCATTTTTCAAAGGATAGTCCATGTAGTGTGTGTTAGTGTTCTATTGACCGGTTCTAGACTTGAGTCATTACAAATGGTATCAGAGTTGATCCAGGACAATGATGGTATGGCATAGTGAGTGTGCACGTGCATTGTCTACCGGGACTGATCCTGGATTTAAGAGGCTACTTGGCCACGGGCTAAGTAGTCCAATTAGAAAGGTTACTTGGTCCGGGGAACCAAGTAACCCGATTAACCCCAATGAGGACATTGGTTACATAGGGGGGAGTTTGTAATAGCCCCATATCCCACATGGGTGAATTGTGGGAAGCCTTATGTGGATATATAGGTTCTAGCTCCAGAACATAAGCACTTAGTGCTTATCTTTTTCCAAAAGATAGCCCATGTGGTGTGGGCAGGTTTTCTATTAACCGGTTTTGGACTTGAGTCATTACAGAACTTATAATTTGAGGTTTAGTCATTTTATATATCTTACTATTTGTAATGAATCATCTATAACGACACAAGGCTAGAACCAGTGAATGGAACACCTTCCCACACTACTTGAGCTATCCTTTGGAAAAGGATAAGCGCTAAATACTTAGAAATGGACTCTCGGTATAAGGAAGTTCCTTTTTCCTATACCGGCGGACTCAACCCCATACTTTGAACCAAAACCTGGCTTTTATACCATCTGTAATGTCCTAAGTCTAAAATCGGTCAATGGAACATCTGCCCACACCACATGAGCCATTCTTTGGAAAAGAATAAGTGCTAGGTACTTAGGAATGAACTCTCAGTATAAGGAAGTTCCCTCGTCTCATACCAACAGACTCAACCCCATACTTTGAACCAAACTTGACTCTAATACCATCTGCAACGACCCAAGTCCAGAACCGATTAACGGAACACCTGCCCACACCACATGAGCTATTCTGTGGAAAAGCATAAGCGCTAGGTACTTAGGAATGGACTTTCAGTATAAGGAAGTTCCCCCATCCCATACTGGCGGACTCAATCCCATACTTTGAACCAAAACCTAGCTCTGATACCATCTATAATGACTTAAGTCTAAAACCGATCAATGAAACATATGCCCACACCACATGGGCTATCCTTTAGAAAATGATAAACATTGGGTGCTTATGGTCTAGAGCTAAAGCCTATATATCCATATAAAACTTTCCATAACTTACCCATGTGGGATATGGGGGTGTTACATATAACTTAATTTTAACTTTTGAACATATAAACCTCCATATTCTTTCCTTACTATACTTAATCTCAGATAAAGTAAAAATTTGTAATCACAGCATAAAATTATTAACTTCATCTTTTAATAACTCTAAAACTACTTCTAGGCTATGAGCCTCAACCATGAAATATAATATTCAAATAAAAATTATTTTTAATTTAATATAACTTGTAAGATTTAATTGGTTATAAAAAAAATAAAAATTGAAAAAATTATTTTAATATTATTTAGTATATAAAAAGACTTAGTTGCTAAGAATAAAAATTTATTTTACAATATTAACAGAGATGACCATGCGAAAAAATAATCCTTCTAATTTTCCAATATTTTAAAACATTGAAAATTTTAAAAACATTTGTTGCTAAAATTCCCCTTATTATAATATAAGTAAGTAATTCTAATAGCAAAGAATTTTTTTCACTAAAATTTTTCCCAATGACCTTTGCAACAATGATAATTTATTTTAGTTTTTTCATAATAGGTGTTTTATTCATACTTGAATTATATTATTTCCCTAAGATGGACCAAATATGTATACTTTCATATAGCAAACATTCATCAAAGTTTTAGAAAAAATTAATTGACAAAAATTTTATATTCAAAGACATTTATGTAGTGGAAATTTTAAGTTTTGTAAGATATTTATTGTACCCAAAATACTATTTGATAGTAATATGGAACCACAGGACCATGCTTGATGCAGAAAGAAAAAAGAACAAAAGAACTTTAGTGGCAATCTAGGAGTTTTAGCCATGAAAGATAGGATTAACTAAAAGAAAATTTATATATAATCCTTGATTCTGTAATTTGGAATCAATTGTGGGCAATTTTGTAGCAGAAAAAGTAAAATTTAGTGGCAACTTAAGGGTCCTTTTAATGTTCTAGTGTTAATATAACTTCAATTAAATAGATAATGAAAAAATTGGGTTTTATTAAAAGAACAAAATAACTTGTAATGTAAGGGATGACCATATGGCAAAATAATTCTTCTAATTTTTTGATATTTAAAACATAAAAAAATATAAAAAACAATTTCTACAAAATGTCTCCTTATTATAATATAACCAACTAATTATAATGGTGAAGAAATTTTTTTCCTAAAATTTTTCCTAATGACCTTTGCTAATATAATAATTTTTTTATTAATTTCAAAGTAGTTGCTTGAGTCAAACTTGAGTTATATTATTATTGCCCTAAGATAGACCAAATATGTAAGGTTTCATATAGTATAAATTCACCCAAGTTAAAAAAGAAATTAATTGGAAAATTTTATATTTAAAGACATATTTTATAGTATAACAAACTTAGGACATACTTATTAAGTTGAAATTTTAAGTTTTATAAAATATTTATTGTACTTGAGATATTATTTGATAGTTATATGGAAACAAGGACAAAATGTTTAAGGAAAAAAACAAAAAGAAAACTTTAGTGGCAATCTAGGTGTTTTAGCCATGAATGGTAAGATTAACGTAACAAAAAATTATATACAATACTTGACTCTATAACTTAGAATTAAGCACGGGTGACTTTGTAGTAAAAAATAAAATTTAATGGCAACTTAAGAATTCCTTTTAGTTTTCTAGTGCTAATATAATTTCAAATAAATAGAAAATGATAAAATTGGGTTTCATTAAAAGAATAAAATAACTTATAATATAAAGGTTAAAAAGGTCATTCAACATTTGTTTGGTTCCAGGTAAAAAGGTTGTAAAAAATAAAAATAAGCCATTTTAAATTAAGTTGACTTAAGTTAAAATAAATTTAGCATAAGTTTTAAATAAATTTTTTGAGGTTTTATTCAAAATATAAGAAAAAAAAGACACAAGCTAAGTTCACAAGTGGAACATTCAATAAGAAAATCAAGAAAAAAATAAATTTCTTTAAATAGGTATGACACAAATATGGGCCATGATATTAAAGCATTGACTTAGTAAGTAAACATTAAGTTTTTTCAAAGACATGCAACCATAAGTAACTAGACATTCCTAAAAAAACTTAATTACCTTGCTCTTGACTTTTAGTAAAAAAATGTACTAATCCCCATGGTTGCAAAATATACACACCTACTCTTTATTTTATTGTTCAGTCAATGTGATTGTTCCAAAGATAGTGGTCAAGTCCTGTACAGCTTTTTATCTTTTTGAACAATTAATGTCAACTTATTGATTTAGAATTTACACTCACATCACTGAAATTTAAAAATCTAGTTTTACCCATTATTCTTATAATATAATAATTAACCATAAGGAAAATACTTATAGAAGATATAGAAAATAATCACAGATTTTTTTCTTTTCATAATTTTAGTGATAGAGAATGACAAATTTCATTCTCATTGAAAGAGGGAAATAAAATAGAACTTAAAGATAAAAAGGCCGGCTAACAATTTTATGTATTTGTATTTTTTATGAGTTTTATTAGATTTAAATTTTTTATTTCTAATAGACATAATTATAAAGTTTTTGAAATTTTTAAGTTCCAATTAGAGTACTTTATTCCAGTTTAAAAATATAAAAAATTGACAATTTGTGTTTTAGGACATTTGAAAAACTCTATGCAAATTACTTAAGGGCATATTTGTTACAAAAGTATAACTTAATATGGAAATTTAAGCTTTTTTCACCATTAAAATTTATGCTTAATATATAACTTTAAGCAAATATTGTACTTAAGCTAAAAAATAGAATCACATGTAGATTCCTTTTCTTTTGTTTTTTTTATAAAGTACACATGGGACTTCCATTTTTTTTCACTTCCCTTTTAGAGTCATAATGCTAATTATACCTCTAATAGATATACAATACCAAATTTGGGTCTTATTAAAAATAAAAAAACACTTAAAACTCGCAATCACAATATAAAATTATTAACTTCATCTCTTAACAACTCGAAAACTACTTTCAGACTATGAGCCTCTAACATAAAATATAATATTCAACAAAAAAAATTACTCCAAATATTTATATTATTTAGCATATAAATGAGTTAGTTACTAAGAATAAAAATTTATTAGCTAAATTATATGATATCCCTTTAAAGTATCCCTATTTTGCATATTTACTCCAAATATTTATATTATTTAGCATATAAATGAGTTAGTTACTAAGAATAAAAATTTATCGGCTAAATTATACAATATCCCTTTAAAGTATCCCTATTTTGCATATTTACCATTAAAGTATTGATCATTGCAAAAGTTAGTGTAAAGTAATGTTTTGTAGCAAAACTACTACTTTGTCCATTAGTGTTGACATTTTAAAGGTTGGTGCCCAAAATAAAACATCATCAAAGATAATTATAAGTAAATTATGATGATCTTTATTGTGTTGGATGTTTTAACTTGGAATGGGCATGTAAAATTTGTGGTATTTTTTAGTTTTTATTCAATTTTTTTAGTAGTTTTTTGCTTTTTAAGGGGTTATTTGTCACGAGTTTATATTCAATGGGTCTTGTGGCCATGTTACTAGTGTTCATAGGCTCACTTTAAATTTGTTGTTGAATTTTTATCAACACTAACAAATGGAGAGGTAATTTTGCTACAAAATATTACTCTAATCTTTCGTTTGCAATGTTCAATAGCTCATGTGTAGATATGTGAAATTGAGTATAGTTTCATGGCATATCATGTATTTTAACCAAATTTGTCCTACAATACTAAAGGGGATGACCATACAGGAAAAGTAATTCTTATAATATTTCTAATATTTTAAAACATTACAAAACATAAAAAAAAAAGTTGCTAAAAGTCCCCTTCTTATAATATAAGCAACTAATTCTAAAAGCCAAGAAAATTTTTTACCTTTTCTGTAGTGATAATTTTTTTTTTCATAATAGGTGCTTGAGTCATACTTGAATTAGATGACTGTTCTAAGATGGATCAGATATGTAAGCTTTTGTAGTGTATATTCATCCAAGTTGCAACAAAAAACTTAATTGACAAACTTTATATAATAAAGATGTTTTTTTTTATAATAGAACAAATTTAAGTCATACTTGTTAAAATTAACTAAGTTTAGTGGTTAAAGTAAGGTTAGTAGCCAAAATAGTAAATTTTCAAAAACCAAAGACTAAAGACATCCCACTCTTCATTTTTCTGTATCTTATTATATTTCTAATATTTTAGTACTACTGAATACCTAATTAAATAGGTAACCATATATTTAGATTTTTTTTAGTGGATTCCTTTCTTTCCCTTTTTTTAGGGTCCCCATACTAACTTAACTTCAATTAATCAAATAGTATAAAATTTGTATATCATTAAAAGATTAAAATAATTTATAATTTCAGGGTAAAGGAAAAACTTTAGGTGAACTATTGTAAAGTGTTCACTTACATAAATTTGTAATACATAGATTTTACACCTAACATTATCTTTTAATACACAATACTTATAGATTTTCATGCTAAATTTTAGCATGAGCTTTCTCAATACTAGATAATAAGCTTCATATTATATACTCATCTAAATTGCAGAAAAAAATTAATTGCCAAAAAATTAATGTTAAGGCAATTTTTATAGTAGTACAAACTTTAGTATGATTTTTTCCATATATTTAAATCTTGCATTCAAAAAAAATATTTAGCCTTACCTACTTTCCAGTTATCAAATAGCACTCTTGCAATATCCTAGACCCAAGAGCTATTGTTGCAAAGAAGATTTTTTACAGTAATATAAATTCTTTTAGAAATGGATGTCTCTATGACTATATGCAATTTTTCTAGTGCCCACAACATTGCATTAATCGATTTATATATAATATTTAATTCTATAATATAGAATAAAGACCAAGCAAATTTGTAATAGAAAATAAAATTTGGTGGCAATGTAAGGTGTTCCTTTTAGTGTTCTTGTGCTAGAATAACTTCAATTAAATAAACAATGACAAAACTGGGTTTCATTAAAAGGACATAATAACTTATAATATAATGGTAAAAAAATCGTTCAACATTTGTAAACCTTTATACTTTTGTATTGTGTCGAATGCTTTAATTTAGAATGTGCATGTAACATTTGTGGTGTTTTTATTTTTATTCTATATTTCATTTGTTTTTTTTGCCATTTGATGGGTTATCATTCATGAGTTGATATTCAAGGGGTCTTGTGTCCATATTGCTATAGTTTAGAGGCTCATTTTAAATTTGTTATTGAATTTCTGTCAGCACTAACAGACAAAGGGGTAGTTTTGCTACAAAACATTACTTTAATCCTACATTTGTAACATTCAATAGTTCATATGTAAATATGCAAAATTGAGTATAGTTCAACAGCATATCATGTAATTTAGCCAAATTTGTCTTACAATACTAAAGGAGATGACCATACAGGAAAAGTAATTCTTATAATATTTCTAATATTTTAAAACATTGCAAAATGTTTATAAAAAAAAAAAGTTGCCATGTAATATAAGTAACTAATTCTAGGAGCCAAGGGATTTTTTTACCTTTGCTACAATGATAATATATATTTTTTATTATAAGTACTTGAGTCATACTTGAATTATATGATTACTCTAAAATGGACAAAATATGTAAGTTTTTTCAGTATATATTCATCCAAGTTGGAAAAAAAACTTCATTGACAAACATTATATAATAAAGACATTTTTTATAATAGAACAAACTTAAGTCATACTTGTTAAAATCAACTAAGTTTAGTGGTTAAAGTAATTTTGGTAGTCAAAATAGTAAATTTTCTAAAGACTAAAGACTAAACACATCCCCACTCTACACTTTTCTCTATCTTATTATATTTCTAGGATTTTAGTACTATTAAATATCTAATTAAATAGGCAACTATATGTTTAGATATCTGTCAGTGGATTTCTTTCTTTTTTTCTTTTTAGGATCCTCATACTAAGATAACTTTAATTAATCAAATAATATAAAATTTGTATATCATTAAAAGAGTAAATTAACTTATAAATTCAGGGTAAAGGAAAAAATTTAGGTGAACTATTGTAAAATGTTCACTTACATAAATTTGTACTACATAGTTTTTGTGCCTAACGTTATTTTTTAATATACAATACTTATATATTCTTATGTAAAACTTTAGCATAAGTTTTATCAGTACCAAAAAATAAACTTTCATATTATATACTCATCCAAATTGTGGAAAAAATTAATTGACAAAAATTTAATGTTAAGGTAATTTTTATAGTAGTACAAACTTTAGCATGAGTTTTACCTTATATTTAAATCTTGTATTCAAATAAAAGATTTAGCCTTACCTCATTTCTAACTATCAAACAACCCTCTTACAAATATCCTAGATTCTAGAGCTATTGTGATGAAGAAGATTTTTTACAGTAATGCAAATTCTTTTAGAAATAGATGCCTCTGTGCCTATATGCAACTTTTCTAGTGCTCACACCTTTGCATTTGTTGTTTTATATATAATGTTTGATTATGTAATATAGAATAAAGCGCAGGCAAATTTATAGCAAAAAATAAAATTTAATGGTAATTTAATGGTCCTTTTTAGTGTTATAGTGCTAGGATAGCTCCAAGTAAATAGATAATGACAAAATTGAGTTTCGTTAGAAGAACATAATAACTTATAATGTAAGGTAAAAAAGTTATTCAATATTTATGCACTTTCATACTTTTTAAAATTTAGGATATACTCCCTCCGTCCCATTTTAGTTGAAACATTTGTCTGGGCACGGAGATTAAGATGTATGTAATTTGTGTTATTTTTTTATGTAGTAAAAGTTTAAATAATGATTAAAAAAGAAAAGATTCTTTTTTGGGTTTTGTACAGCGAGAGATTGAGTGGAGATTAAAAAAAGAGTCTTTATTGGGTTTTGTGTAAAATGATAATTTAATTGTTTAAACTTTTCTAAAAGAGGAAATGTTTCAACCTTTTTTGGACTTCCAAAAAAGGAATACGTTTCAAGTAAATTGGGACAGAGGGAGTATATATCAGTAATTAGCTCGATTTATCAAGGCATGGATTGCCAATTAGGAATCAACCTGCTTATCGCTCTCGCCAAATGAGCCTACGCTGCGTTCCTCTCGATAGGCACCTCCGCCCGCCAGCCGTGTGAAAACTAATGTGGATGGTTCAACTCCCTCCTCTTTCCAAGAGAGCTCAAACGGTGTAGAGTTTTAGTGATCCCTTTGGTTTGCCAATGCATATTTTCTTGATTTCTTTTACCATGTGGTGTGACCAACCAACTTTAGTGGAGGCTATATATGGCCATTGGACAAGTTGTGCTTGAGGCCTGATTATGGGGATTTCAAGACATTATTATTGAGATGGATGTTGCTGTTCTGGTGAATGAGCTTCACTTGTTTGTTAGACCCTCTCTTTGCTCCTTAGGTGTCCTGATTGAAGAGATTTGAGTTCTAGTTCCATTTTTTCATTCTTGCTCTTTTGTTTATATTATGTGCACTTTGAACAATTACTGCTTGGCATATTCTGTTGCCTGCATTGAACTAGTTGTTGTTGTCCGCCTTTGTTGGCCCCCTTTACACCCCCATGTGGTTGGATTCCTCTCTTAATGGCTAATCAATGATAGCTCATTTCTTTAAAAAAAATGTTAAAAAAACTTCTTTAGTTAATTTTTCCACTCATTATTTCTGCTAATAATTTTTTGCCCTTATTGATATGATACTCATTATAGTTCAAATTTTGACTTGTGAAAAGAGATTTCTTGCTTTTAAGTAACCAAGTAGCACATAAATTAGGAATATTTTGGTTAGCTAATAAATTATATATATCCTTTGTACCATTAACTTTGTACAATTTTGAATACACACATGATCCAAATACATGCATATAAAATTTTATTTTTTCCCCTTTTCCTTAATTTCCATTTGTTTACTCTTTACATCTTAACCAAGTTTTAAATTCCATCATATGGTATTTCATTTTGTCACTCCATTTCTCTTCAATATCTATCGATTTCAGGAAAAGAAAACCTTAAAAGTTCTAAAGGTGATCTCTCTCTCTCTCTCTCTCTCTCTCCTCTCCCTCTATGTTTTTTTAGAGAAAAGTATAAAAAAGAACCATAGTTGTGGGTGCAAACCGATTTGATCACTATAGTTTTGAGTGATTCTAATTACATCATTAAAATCATAGTTAAGACCAAAATTGACTACTAATGTTACAGTTTGGTATCGAATATACCACCGTTTGTGATCAACATGAAAAATTGTTGGTTTTAAAATCTTGGGGTACATATGTAACTTTTAATAAAGTTCAAGAATTATGCATAATTTATCATTTTCATTTTTTATGTCATGACCACCTTTATCCTTCACCAGATCCGCTACTAGTCCCTCCAGAAATGATATTTAAATTAGTTACCGCATTCCTATGTTACAAATAACTCGAATTGATCAAATGAAACTCATTCATCAAATATCGATGCATTTCTAATCATTTGCTTCCTAATATGACAGCTTGTTTGTTAACAAATAGGGATGTCCAAGCTACCTCTTCCAACATCACCTCTATCACTAGTGGCAGATCCGGCGGTGACCGATGTAGTGGGTGGCACACAAAAAAATGAAAATGATAAACTATACAAAATTCCTAAAGTATGTTACAAGTTACATCAGTACCCAAGATTTCAAACCAACAACTTCCCACATTTACTGTTAGGTTTTTAATAGTTGGTAGTATATTTGATACTATACTGTAACATTAGTGGTCAATTTGGGCCCAAACTATGACTTTAGTAATGCAAATATGCAATTAAAACCACTCAAAACTATAAGAACCAAATCGGTCCATTCTCATAAATATGCTGGTTTTTTTGGTATTTTTCCCTTCTTTAAAGTTAAGGTTTGAATACCACTTCAACTCGTACGACTAGGATGTTGTGCCCCCTCAACTTCAAATCAGCACATATTGCCCCTCCAGCTGAGTAACCAATGCTACTCCTCTTTGCTTGTGGGAACTCCGCAACTAGGAATACTTCAGTTCATTCCTTATATGTGATCACGTGATATTGAGAAACATGTGAGTGATGTTAAGTCTCCGTCAACGTTAAAACACACAACTTATTGAAGCACTGCTGCTCCTCTTTGCTTGTGGGAACTCCACCGTTGCACCTAGTAATTACAAAGACATACTCCAAAGACACTTTAAGAATTCGTCGTCGCCAACCGCCGCTAGCCGTCAAGCCCAATGCCTATCCCAACGTAACAACCTCTCGGCAGATTGATGCCTGCCAAATTATTCTCTTGCAAGTGAATCTCCTCACCAGCCAATCAAATTCTAGCAGTTCAACCCTCCGGATCCCTAGTTTTTCTGGAGAAACAAATTTGAGGCTATAGTCTTACGTTTGATGTTTCTGTTTGCCATAGCTGAGTTGAGAAGCAAAATAGTACTGCTTTAAGTTTCAATTCTCCTTGTTATAGAAGGGGCCTTAACTTGAAAATGCTTTGGACATTTAGTAGAACATTTTTTTGTGAAGGTTGTGCCCTGAACAAACCAAGTCACTCGATTTTTGAATAGTAGCACATGAAGAGGGTTTCGACAAGGAGCTCCTCAGTGAGTGTTTGTGCCACACTCTAAGCAAATGCATCTTTTCCTTTCTTTCCGAAAGAATAGTCCTTGTCGAGAAGTAGGATTATAACACCTAACTTAGCTAAAAAGGATTGAAAGAGGCCAAGGGATCTACAGTTGTGTGGGCACCAAACAAAGGAGCCATGTATTTTTAACCTGATGCTTTGATGAATTCAATTTTGGGAGAATTTCAAAAAAACCCCCTGAAGTTTAGTGAATACTTCACTTGCCCCTCTTCTGTTTGGAAATCCTCCACTTTACCCCCTAATGTTTAATAAACCTTCACTTACCCCCCTTTCATAATATTGAGGACTAAAATGCCCCTTTCCCAATTTTGTCAATGTTTATCTTTGGACAAATAATGTAGAAAATTTTTATTTTGGTAATTAAAACTTGAGAAAAATTTTGACAACACTTTTAACCATTTCATATCAATTTAAATATGTACTATCTAGTCAATTAATTAATATTAATAAATTAAAATTATAGTCTTTACAGAATTGTAGATTTTTATAGTAATAAATCATGTAAATATTAAAATGAATACTTAAAAAAATAAAATCTATTTATATGAACTTTTAAATACTGGTATATGAACAATAATACCCTTGTCAAATGTGGATACTGCATTTACTTAATCTAATTGCCCAATAATTATTGTATAATTACTAGAAAATTTAAATTTTCTATTATTAATGAACATTTCACCTAGGTGAAATTTCAAAAAGGTGACAATTGTAATAAAAAGAGGGTGTAGAAACCTTATTAAGCATCTAAGGGCGAGATTATTTTGCATTAGTTTTAATGTATTGTTGTACGTTATTCTTATATAAAATTATTATTTACTATATTTCAAAAAAATTATTATTTAATGAAAATTTTAATTTACTGAGCTTTACATTTTAAAAAGTCTAAAACTACCTGGAAAGTCATAAAAATATTCTAAAATTATTTTTTAAACATATTAAAGTGTCAAATTTTAATAGATTAATAATTTTGGACAAATAATCACTCTATATAAGAATGATACAAAAATGATCTAATTATAAGATTTACTTTAATTAACTTACATATTGTCCATTTTATAAACATATAATTGATAGTTTCATATTAATTTAGATATTTTTACTTATTACTTCATACACTTTTATTTTTGAAGGAAGTTTTACATGTCTATAATATAATAATTATTTCAATTTGTAAAAGAAAGACAAATGTTAGCAAATATTTATATCATGTTATTTGAATGACAGACTCAGACTACGCCCAAAATTTTCCTTTCTTTGTATTCCATTTTGTCATTTCAAAGCATGAACATATGTTAATTTTATAAAGCACATTCTAAAACTCAATTTAAGTATCAATGTATAACTGGATATAAAAAAACTAAGTTGAATATTATGTCAAAGTCAATATGACGATTTGTGAAAAATGGTTAGTTGCAACTTCACAGGTTAGGTTAAAAAGGTACTCATAATTGTGCCCCTTAGTTTCATCACCGACTATTACCCCCTTACTTGATGGATATAATGAGTGTCATCTATTATTCAATAAATGCAAATATTTGTCAAGAGTATTATGTTAGATAATATCAAAGGTGAAACTATATTATTTCAACAGAAACATATAATTGATAGTTTTATATATTAATTTAGATACTTTTACTTATTACATCATACACTTTTATTTTTTAAGGAAGTTTTACATGTCTATAATATAATAATTATTTCGATTATATGTATATAAAATGAACAATACGTAAGTTAATTAAAGGAAATCTTAGAATTAGATCATTTTTTCATCATTCTTATATAAAGTGATTATTTTGCTAAAAATATTAATTTATTAAAACCCTACACTTTAATACATTTAAAAAATAATTTTAAAATATTTATGTGACTTTCCAGGTAGTTTTGGACTTCTTAAAATGTAAATCTCGGTAAATAGGTAATTTGAGTAAATAATAATTTTTTTGAAATAAAGTAAATAATAATTTTATATAAGAATAATGTACAACAATACATTAAAACTAATGCAAAATAATCTTGCCCTTAAATACTTAGTAAAGTTTGTACACCTTCTTTCCATCATAATTGTCAACTTTTTGAAATTTCACCTATGTGAAATGTTCATCAATAATAGAAAAAAAGAACTTCTTTCTTTAAGTAAAGAAAAATTAATAATTTAAATTTTATAGTAATTATACAATAATTATTGGGCAATTAGACTAAGTAAATGCAGCGTCCATACTTGACAAGAGCATTAATGTTCATATACCAGTATATAAATGTTCATATAAATAGATTTTATTTTTATTTTAAGTATTCATTTTAGTATTTATGTGATTTATTACTATAAAAATCTACAATTCTAGAAAGACTATAATTTTAATTTATTAATATTAATTAACTGACTATATAGTACATATTTAAATTAACATGAGATGGTAAAAAGTGTTGTCAACATTTTCTAAATTTCTGATTACCAAAACAAAAATTTTCTAAATTATTTGTTCAAAGATAAACATTGACAAAATTGAAAAAAGGGCATTTTGGTCCTCAATATTACGGAAGGGGGTAAGTGAAGGATCCATTAAACTTAAGGGGGTAAAGTGGAGAATTTCCAAACAAGAGGGGGGTAAGTGAAGTATTCACTAAACCTCAGGGGATTTTTTGAAATTCTCCCTTCAATTTTTGTAGGATAGTCTTATCATGACTTTCCAAATAAAACGCAGACTAATACAACAAAATCGATAAGAGAGGACCGGACAACAAATAGAATAAATAATTCCTAAAGAAACCCAACATGATAACTTAGCACAAATTCTTACTTACTTCTAATTAAAAGGTGTGACTCTTTTCACTATTCATCTATAGTGCTTCACGTTGTAGATGAACAATAATTTTTTTTTTGGCTTTTTTTTTTTTTTTGGATAATCAACTATTTTTAAAGTTTGGTCCCCTTTTGGCAAGGTGATTGTCTTTGGGCCTTTGTTTATTTGTGAAGATATTCATGGCTGCTAAACTTGACATAATTTCAATTGATATCTTTGCGAGACTAGTCTTAACATTACTTGTCCGCATTTAAATCATTGAGGTGTTGTATTATTTGTTATTTTGTATAATGCTTTTATTGTTATTTTAGTTCCTGGCATTGTGCCTTTGTGTTGTATTATGTATATATATGTTTGTTGTTCTTGGTATCCCATATGTAAGCCTGGGCTACTAACTATGCTGAAGTAGTTCCTCTGGGTATGAGCTGCTAGTGACATACTTTTTAGCTACCAGAAGCCCTAAAAAGTTTAGTGTTCAAAGCTAATGTAGTTCCCTGTAAAAAAGAATTTATTATAAGGATGTCCTTTGTTATTTTCTTGTTGGAGCCAACCATTGTTGTTGTTTCATGATGTGCCAATAGTACCTATGTTGAAGTGTGTGGTAGCCTTAATTGTTTGAGTATCCTTTCTGTTTAGGGGAGAAAACCCCTTTATTCGTGTCTGCTGTGAGCTTGCAACGTCGTTAGGACAAGAAACCACAAGTTTCTATATTAGCTTTTTAGGCTGAAAGAAACATGAGGTTTGCAAATGTTTTCTTCGGTGCGAGGGTACTGTACGGGACCTTATTGGGTCTTACAAATAAGTTTGGAACTACTTTACAGAAAACTGGAGATGTGCATTTGTCTCTAGCTTTGTTAACACGTTTTCTTGTCTGTTTGACAGTGGGTTCTTTAACAGGATTATATGTTCTTAGGATTCATATTTGTAGAGCCTACTTGAATGATCTCATGTATGAAAAGTTGCAGATTCTGAAAGGAATCAACCCTCCTCTGATCTTTTTAATACTTTTGTTTGGTTAAAACTACTGAATCAGGAGTTCTCAATTAGCTATTCTTATTAAGGGGTAAGCCTTAATATATTCTACTTCAAAATAGCATTCTTTGTTAATCAAAACACATAGTCACCGCGCGCCAATGGTAACCATGTTTAAACACACTTCAATAGTACTTCATACGAATGTAGAAAATTTTCTTTCTGGGTCCCTATAAAATTGGCTGCTATATATAACAAAATTATAAAAGGAAAGATGAACTAAAAAAGGTTTGATTGAGTATTAATGTGTGCATGGAAATAATATTTTTAATTATTCAATATTCTAATTTCATTTTGTTTGTTTTCTTAAGTTAGTGTGGTCGTTTGATAAATTTATTAAGAACAAAATCAGACGTACCTTTTACCAACCTTTTAAAACACAAGTTAAACTACTTAGATCACTAATTGCCACTCAAATTTGCTCTGAATCTTAACAAGAAGGGTTAAGTTTATTATTTAGCTTGGTGAAAGATAATGCTCCACCAGCAAGTGGATACTGCACACAATGCACCTACGATCACCTTTTCCTATCTTTTAACTTAAGAATCCACAAAGCTTCCAATCATGTCAACCCTTACAAGGCAAATAATAATAATAATAACAAAAATAATAACGATTTAAGTAGTAAGGTAACCTTTCTTGACTCGCAATTTAAGTAGGAAACTGAAGATTTATCCGCTAGCTGTCTAGACTCTAGTGTTGACGTGCATTTCTCTGCAGCTTTTCATGTCTGTTTGACAGAAGCTTCTTTAACAGGATTTTATGTGCTTAGGATTCATGTTTGTAGAGCCACAGCATTGAGGCATCTGTTAATGCTATATTATATTCCACCGTAAACTAAAAGTCTCTTACTTGAATTAGGATTGTCAAGATCGAGACTCTACTCATGATCGTTTTTTTTCATGTAAAATCAGGATCATAAAATCAAATCGTAGATTGTAAGATCCTATTAAAAATTTAAAATTCTTTTATCTAAATAATATAATTTATATAAAAGACTAATTATATTTGAAACTCAAGTAAAGTTTAAGTGTCATAGCAATGGTATAACATAATTATTGATAAATACAAATACAGTTTAAGCTTTAATAGAGTATAAATCAACATAACCAATAAAATAATCAATACAAGTCTGAAAAAAATTCATAAACAAGCACGTCATTGACTAATAAAAAAGAGTATAATGTCCATAACTTTTTCTTAACCTATTAAATGTTCTATTTTTGTCCTACACCTATTAAAATTGTTTTGCTTTGGTCCTCAAAAGATAAAATCCACTATCTCAAAATAACTGGCTAATATAAGGTTTAGAAATTCTAATTTAAATACTTAGTAATTGTCTTCTAGTAAATTTCAAATGTATAATAATTTTTTACAGTGAATAGATAATTTAAATTTATTAGTTTCTTCATTCTGAACGAAATAAGTTCAACTTATAGAGAGAAAAAATTAGTAATTTGAACGTCCATTAACTGTAAAAAAAAATTATTATATATATTAAATTTACAGTAAGACAGTTATAAAATAATTTAAATTATGCTCTAAAAAATTGTTAGAAGACAGTTACCTTGAATGAAGAAATTTTGTCCAATTAGGGACCATAATTAAATGTTTTATATGGATTTAGAACCAAATTATGATGTTTTTAATAAGTTTAGAATCAAAACAAATGCCATTGTTAGAAGCTACCTAGTTGAATGATCTTATGGTTAAATGCATCCTTGGTCCCCAACCTTTAAATGTTGTTCCAATTTTATCCATAACGTTCACTTTATTCCACTCTTGTCCCCGACTTGATCAAAATGTTTGATTTTTGCCCCTTTTGGATGGAAAACGTTATGGTCAAAGGAAATTGTAGGAAAAATTCTAATTTTGACAAATGAAAACTTATTCTCTTCCCCTAGGAAACTTAAAACTTCTCATTTGTTAATTTCAATATTCTTTCTCCCTAAACTCGTCGAGCTCTACACATTTTTCTCCTTCTCTGGTGCTCCCTTTTCAGTCGAGTTTGATTTAATGCTAGATTGGGTATCTTTGTTCAAGAGCTCTATCGTCTTGACCTCATATTTGGATTAAATCCCTGTACTAATAGGGTTATTTCATGATTCAAATTTTATTTTCCTCCTTCCATTCAAGTGATTGTATGGTGAAATAGGGAACTGTGGTGGTTAGGACTCTTAAGAAGAAGGGTGACTAGACTTGGGCTAGTTGAATTGGTGCTGAGATTTATGGCAATAGCAGATTCAATCCTTCTTTCCACAATGGTTACCAATGATGACAAACGAAGGCTATAAATGGTAGAGAGGCAACATTAGAGGAAGAGGTAGGATTTTAGGGACAGCCATTGGTAACTAGGGAAGGAAGGCACAACTTAATGATGGCAAAAGGAGGTTGGGCAGTGGAGGGTGGCAGAAAAGCAAAGTCAGGTGTTAGGAAAGTGAAAGAGAGGTAAGAGAAGACAATGAGGGTGAGAAAGCAGGGTAGAGGAGGCTAGAGTATGGATGGTGGGATACCGAACAAGCCTGGGGGGAAGGGTAGGCTAGGTCGATAGTCATGGCTATGGTAGAAGCAAGCGGTAACGTGGGATAAGGTTTTGTTGAAAATAAGATAGATGAATTAGAATCAACATCACGAGTTCTAATCTACCATTAATATCAGCTCGCTGCCCACAAACAATTCTAGGGTTTCTGTCTGAGCTTAGAGCAAAATCTCTATACAGCTCGTACTTAAAACCAACCCTTGATGTGTTTAGCTCCTTGAGAAAGTTTATTACCTATGGAAAATACAATTGGTCTGTAAGTTGGTGTTCTTAATCCCATGTTTCATGATTTTGTCAAATTTGCATTTATGAGGCAATTTGTTTGAGTGCTTCAATCTGATTTCTTCTTCACTTAATTGTACCAATTTACAATTAATGTGTAGCTATGTTTATGCTTGATTTGTGCCTATGTTGAGTTTCAATGCCTCTTTTTTTACTATTTGACATTCATTTTTACGCATTCCTTCTTCTTTCCCAGTTGTTGCCTTTTGCTGCTAGGCTTTTGTTGATTTCCTTTAGGCTTGTTGACTGGGTGTTTGTTCATGTTGTTTTGTGCTTCTTAGTATTTATTGTGCTATTGTATGGTGTTTTGTTTTTTGTTAACCTTCATAAACTCTCAGCTTACCTCTACTGAGTTTGTTGCTGATTGGTGTGTTTTTTAATTCACACAAACTTTTCCTACTATGTTAATAAAATAATGTGAATATGTCAAATCTCTCTATACTCATAAATATGTGAACTCACAGGTAAGTAAATTTATTATCAAAGTATAGCAATGGCAAGTACCAAGATTATTTTTCCCAAGAAATAGAGCTTGTCAACCATACTCAACCTTCCTCTATTATCGAACCTACAATTAAGGAGTTTGTTTAACTAACTAACTAAGAATTAACTAAATTAAACTAATACAGTAAAATAACTAACAACTAACTACTGGTAGCAAAGAACAATTTAGATAACCAACAATAAAAAATCTCATACTCAAATATGAATCCCCCAAGAAATTCTTTTTATTGCTTTTACTTCAGTTTAACAGAATTTTAATTAACTTGGAATGTGGAGTACTACCTAACTAAGATTAGCTCCCTATTATTCCCGTTACATTAATCTCTATTCTTAAGTCACTGATAAGGTGTCTAGGCCTACCGCACTCTCTAAGAATTTGTTACTAGTCTTATGACCCTTCATTAGGTTTCACCCTAGTCCAGAGGTATTATATTGCATCTATTACTCTCGGTTATGATAATATCTCTTTTATCCAATGGTGATCCATAACAAATACACCGGATACTACATGTCATATGTTTATCATCCCACATTGCATTAACAGGCTAGCTACTAATAATCAACACATCAAAGAATATTAGATAGATTGCAAGTATAATATACTTATATTAAACCAAAAAGTAATCACAATCACAAAATCATTCTATGGTTCATCCACTCTATGTATGAGTAGGAAAATTTAGCTCATAGTGCCATAAAATAAACACAGCATAATCAAAGAAAAACTAGGAAAGAAAGTCTCCATCTCTGAATTGGTTCTGCTCCAAGGAATCTTTGATCTGGAATGCATTAAACAATGTTGACCATCAAAACTGCCTTCGACTGCCTTCCTCCATGAAAACTCTCTTATTTTTATTTGTTTCTCACCTCCCCCCATCCTTTCTTTTATGTTCTCACAAAATAACCCAAAAAAACCCTTACAACGGTCAAACACTATTTAGAACACATCCATGCTCAAGGCCATGTAACACCTTTAGAACTTAGAATTTCATAAATTAATGACACGGCTTGGATAATGGGTGTGACACTCAAACACATGCATGTAGGAATGATAAAAGGGCCTGTACCAAGGTGTGTATACTCCAAATTTTTCCAAAAACTTACAATTCATCTCCAAAACTTTGTGGAAATGCTTCCTAACCCAAATGAAGCTGAAATATGACCTGAAAATAAAATATAAAGAAATTAAGCACCAAATCCTAACATAAATACATCTAAAGACAAAAAATATAATGGGAAAATGCCTAGAAAACATAATTAAATATGAGCATACCATAACTTGAACTTTTGTTTGCCCTTGAAACGAGAATTAAGGGAGAAAATATTCTCACTATTTTATTATTCATCATTCTAGGCTATATTTATATACAAAAGTATCAGTCCTATATTAGGAAAGAATTATATGGTAGGAAAGAAAATAAATTAGGATCCTAATCAATTCCTATAATCAAGCTATACAACTATACACACGCTGTAACACTCCCCCTCAAGGTGGAGCATAGATGTTAATCATGCCCAACTTGTTACAAAGATAATCAACCCAAGGCTCGTTTTGGTGAAAATATCTCCTAGTTATCCTTGTTGTCCTTGTGTTCTTACATATCCGATGGAAATCAAACCTTGCTGTATTTTCTCACGAACAAAATGGCAGTCAATTTCTATGTGCTTGGTTCGTTCATGAAATACAGCATTGGAAGCTATATGAAGAGTAGCTTGGTTATCACACCATAATTTGGCTAGTATTGAGGCCTTAAGGCCTACTTCACTCAATAGCTGATATATTCACATCACTTTACACATAGACCGCGCTAAAGCTCTGTATTCTGGCTCAGTACTTGATCAAGACCTCTTTTATGAGACCAGATTTCCTCCAACAAAGACACAATAACCAAAAGTAAATCTTCTATCTTCCTTACTTCCTGCCCAATCAGCATCTGAAAAACACTCAATTTTAGTGTTACCATGATTTTCATACAAAATGCTACGTCTATGAGCACTTTTCAAATAACACAAAATATGTTCTACGGCTGCCCAGTGATCAACTGCTGGAGAATACATGTATTGGCTCACAACACTAACCGAATATGCAATATCATGATGAGTCACACACAGATAATTCAACTTCCCAACCAATCTTCTATATCTCTCAGGATCTTTAAACAATTCACCCTCTTTCATAAGCTGCAAATTAGGGACCATTGGAGTATTACATGGTTTTGCCCCTAATTTCCCTATCTCAGATAATAAGTCAAGCACATATTTCCTTTGAGACGAGAAGATTCCTTTCTTACTCCTTATTACCTCAACTCCCAAGAAGTACTTTAGCATCCATAAATCTTTAGTGTAAAACTGAACATGAATAAAGGATTTAAGAAATGAAATACCTGCAACATCGCTCCCAGTAATGACAATATCATCCACATACACAACTAACAAAATGATGCCAGCTTCATACTATTTGTAGAAGATAGAATTATCAGATTTTCTTTTCTTCATCCCAAACTTCTCAATGACTTGACTAAATTTTCCAAACCAAGCATAAGAACTTTGTTTCAAACCATACAAAGACTTATGAGGATGACAAACTTTCCCGTACTCCCCCTAAGCAACAAAACCAGGAGGTTGCTCCATATACACCTTTTCCTGAAGATCTCCATGAAGGAAGACATTTTTTATATCTAGCTAATGCAGAGGCCAATTATGGGTGGCTACCATAGAGATTAGTAATCTGACTGATGTTAACTTAGCAACAAGGAAAAAAGGTGTCAAAATAATCCACACCATAGACTTGAGCATAGCCCTTAACAAAAAGATGGGCTTTCAATCAAGCCACTGACCCATCAAGATTTACTTTAACAGGAAACACCCATTTACACCCAATAGCCTTCTTTCCTGCAGGTAAGTTTACCAAGTTCCAAGTACCATTGTCCTCTAAAGCATTCATCTCCTCTATCATTACACTATGCCATCTAGGATAAGATAAGGCTTCATGAACACTTTTAGGAATAGAAATAGAATCGAGGGATGTAATAAAGGAATAACAAGATGATGACAAGTGATTATAAGACACAAAAGATGAAATAGGGTGAATGCATTAATGTTTACCTTTCAAAAAGCAATAAGAAGATCATCACTTGGAACTGGATCTGATGATGAAGGAGTTGGCACAGGACATGTATTAGGAGGGTTTAGTCGTTGAGAGTAAACATGATGTATGAGAGGCTTAACAAGAGCTGGTTCAAACATGGGCTTAGAGGATATGATGGTATAGACTAACAGATCATCATCCTCCCTTTGAGATGCAGACATAGATGCTGGAAAATACGGAGTGTTTTCTAGAAAAGTAACATTAGCAGAGACCAAATATCGATTCAAACTAGGACGATAGCATCGATATCCTTTTTGAAGATGAAAATAACCAAGGAAGATACACTTCAAAGATTTTGGGTCTAATTTAGTGACATGTGGACAAACATCCCAAATAAAACAAGTACTTCCAAATAATTTAAGTTCAATAGGAAATAATGACTTATTGGGAAAAAGTATTTTGTATGGGGACTCACCTTGAAGAACAAACGAAGGTATATGATTAATTAGGAAATATGCTGTTGAAACTGCATCAGCCCAAAATATTTGAGGAACATTCATTTGGAATAAAAGAGCTCTTACAGTTTCAAGAAGGTGTCTGTTCTTTCATTCTATGACTCTATTTTAAGATGATTTGTTGACACAGGAAGTTTGATGAAGGATGCCATGTTGAATCATGTAAGTTTGAAAATATGCTGACAAATATTCTTTAGCATTATCACTTCGCAGTGTATGAACAGACACATCAAATTGATTTTTTAATCCCAGCACAAAAGGCACAAAAATGAGAAAACAAACTTAGAATGATTTTTCATTAAATATAACCAAGTCACATGAGAGAAATCATTAACAAAAGTAACAAAATATTTTAATCCAGATTTAGATAGAACTGGAAAAAAATCACAAACATCAAAATGAACTAATTCAAAAGGAAAACTAGCTCTTTTATTGACTTTTGGATTAGAACTAAGACGATGGTGTTTAGCAAATTGACATGACTCACAATCTAACGAAGACACCTTACTAAATTATGGGCAAATCTTTTTAAGCAAAGAAAGGGAGAGATGACCCAACCAACAATGTGCTTCAAATAGAGAAGTGCCACTAGAACAAGCAATGGACTTTGGTATCTAAGGGTCAATAATGTAGAGTCCTCCAAATTCATGTCCTCTACCAATAATCTTCTTCATCAAAAGATCCTAAAATAAGTAATAATCAGGAAAATAGGAGTATTGTAGTTGAGATTACGAGTAAGTTGGCTAATATAAATCAAATTAAAGGATAATTGAGGTAAATGTAACACATGTGACAAAGGAAGAGAAGGGGTTGGGCTGATTATGCTAGACCCAAGAACATGGGATGATGATCCATCAGCCAAGGTAACATTAGAGGTTGATGTATGTGATTGAAATGTAGAAAATAGGCTAGAATTACCTGTCTTATGATCTGTGGCACCAGAATCAATGACCCACTTGGATGATGAGGAAATAAGACATGCATTTGGTTTACTTGAATTAGCAATAGCAGTGATTTGAGTAAATGAGGCTTTTAATGACTCTTGGTACTAAGAGAACTTGGCAAATTCATCTGCAGAAATGAGAAGTAATTTCTCAGGTGTGTCATTTGTGGACGCAATATAGGCTGACTGAGTTCGTTGAGTTTTGTACTTAAGCTTTCTATAATCACGCTTAAGATGTCCTGGCTTATGGCAATAATGACACATAATTATGTTTAGATCCTTAGTCTCAAAGCTATTTGGCTCCTTTCCTTTGTTATCACTTTTGAATTGTGATCGCCCATAGTTATTATTGTTACGGCCCTTCTAGAGGGAGGTAAGGACTTTAGAATTTAGTTTAGAAGTTTAATTTAAGTTTGCCTAGCAAGAATTAAGAAGTTTGCCAAAGTTCACTAAGTTCCGACAAGAATAAAGCTCTGAACTAAGTTCAGGGGCAAAATGGTAATTTTGCACCCTGAATGGCCGGGACGAGTCCCGAGTGTTTTAAAATGAATTTTTAGAACTTAACTTTTAACCTTAACTCAAACTCAACAAATAGACAAGAATTTAATCAAGAACTGTTAAGTTACAAAGATGGGGGACCTAATTGCACTTAACTTGAAACCTTGGTGATCTTGGTTGCTAAGTGAGGGTTTAAGAAGGGAAAGAGGGGGAGAAGCTGCCATTAACACGTTCTTAAGCTTCCCTCACTCATTTCTCTCTCAAATTGAACTTGGAATCAAGTGATCTTGGTGTCAAGAGGCGCAATTAAGGGTGTATAAGCTTGGAGAAGTGATTTTCAAGCTTAAATCCATGTTTTTGAAGCTTGAAAGGGCGTTTTTCTCCATCCCCTGTTTTTGAACGAGGTATGAGTTATGTTCTTGATTGAATTCGTGTTATTTGATTGATTGGAAGCTTGGGTTTTGGTTGGAAGATGTGTTTTTGATGTTTAGGAGCTTTGTTTTGGTTTGAATTTGTGTAGAACTTTGGAAGCTTGTTTGGAAGAGGAAGGGTTCGAATTCTTGCTTGTTCTTGGTGTTAAGGTAAGGGAGAAAGTGTTTTTAAGTTGTTGGATTGCTTTTGGATTGAAATGGATTGAGAAAGTTGAGTAATTTTTGGGTATGGTATGAAGAAACGTTTTGGGAATTATGATGGACTAGCTAAATTCGAAGGGTTGGTTTGATGCTTCTAATGCATCATAGTTTGGCTTTGATAGTTGGTTTTGTTCCTTGCAACATGTACTTCATGTGTATGAAATTTGGTAACTTTTGATGCATGTTTGCTATATGTATTTGGTTGCCAAAGTTCGTAGCAGCAAACGGCAGAATTCTGCATTTCTGCAGAATTGGCGACGCGGCGCCAATTGGCCCGAAAATTGGCGACGCGTCGCCAATTCATTTTTCAGTCACAGAACGTTTGTTCGCTGGCGACGCGTCGCCAATTCCTTTTTGCCTTTGGCGACGCGGCGCCAACACAAGAAAATGGGGGGTTTGACTTTTTGCTGCGTTGACCCGACCGAGACTACGGAAGGCTCGGAACGTGCCTAAGGGTCCGAGGATCCCGATGGTACTCCGAAACTTCCGAAAGTCCCACCGGAAGTATGAGTTTTCTTGAACTGTTTGAGGTAAGTAAGTTGCTTAGGCAACAAGTAAGGAAACGAATGTTGCAATTGAACTTAATTAGCCATCAATAGCTCAGGTGAGAGGTTTAGAACCCTCGTCGGCCTAGCCGTGCGGTAGCCACGAGGCCCCGAGGCGAAACCTTGTTCATCTAGTTTACATCAAAGAGGCCCTGCGGCCTAGTCTACAAGTCCCATCATGAATTCCCCTGCATAACAACTAGGTGAGAGGTTCTATGTTTGAATGAGGCTTGCTAAGGTTCGCCCTTGAGCCATATGATAGGTTGCTAAGTGATAGCGCTTGGCCTATATGTCAGGTTGCTAAGTGATTACGCTTGGCCTGATACAGAGGACTACTTGAGGAGAGGTCTACCGGCCTAGTTTATATATATATGACTAGTACCCTCATGCTGTGTGAGCTCGCAGCCAGAGTCCTAGCTTTTTCTTGCAGGTACATCGAAGACCCTTACTGAGAATGTTGAATTCTCACTCCCTGTTTGTTATGCAGAGTCTGGAGTAGCAGGACCGGATAATCGCTGAGGATTATCACGGTAGTACCTTTTTGTGTGTAAAGGTACGGTAGTTGAGAAACTTTAAGTTTCTAGCTTGCTTAAGTGTTTAATTGGTCTGTTGGTCAGGCTGTGGTACTAACTTGCTTCTTCCTTTGGCTGCAGAGCCTAGTAGCACTTGGCAAAGGACTTGTGAGACTCGCCACTGGGACAGGAGTCCAAAGTGGGAGCTAGGGTAAAAGATCTCAGCAAAGTCTTGTATTTTGATACAGTACTTTATTTTGCCTCCAGTATTTATGTTATAAAGAGTCCTTGACTCAGGGGATTGTTCTCTGGGTGAGAGCATTAGTTACTTATGTATAAATGCTTTCACGAGCGGTGTATGTGTAGTTAATCACTCAAAGGTTGATTTTGCTATGCTTTGACATTTTGTATTTATTTATATAGAATTTTACTTAGCCGGCTAAATGTCTAAATGATTAAATGTTTTATGGTTTTAATAAACCAAGTCAAAGCATAAGTGCATACATATTGCATTTCTAGGTTAATCAACTAGTAGCATTGGATTTAATCCACACACATAACCAGCTAGCCAATTACAATCCACCGTGAGACAAACGCTCACAGGGTATCCCGGGCAGGGGCACGGGGATCGTGTCAGTGTTTTTGGTATCAGAGCTAAGGGTTTTATTTCATAGATATTGGAGGCTTAGACTGAGATCTAGTAGTAAAGTCCAAGTGCTAGGAAGTTAGTACTGACCAACATCTGGGGAAATGTTGTCTGGCTGTGGTTGCAGGTTATTATGGTTGATACGAGGTCTGGAACTTCGAGGGGGACTAGGGAACCTGGTGAAGGTTCTAGTGACCCAGTTGTGGCGAGGTTGGATGAGATATCCAGAGTGCTACAGGGTTTGACTGAGACTATGGCTCAGGTGGCACAGGGTATGAACACTCTTGTAACAGAGATGTTCAGAGATTATGGGGACAGAGGTGTTGTCCAGGAGGAAGTTGAGCCACAACAAGAACAGGAAAGGCATGCTGAGCAACAGCAAGTGCCTAGAGCTCAGGAACCCAGAAATCAAGTTCTTGAGGAGGTTGAGGAACCAGAGATGATGGAGGCTCCACGGAGGGGAGACACTCCACATCAGATGAGACTGTTAGAGAAGTTTAAGACAGTTGATCCACCTAGCTTTGACGGGACAGGAGATCCTGATAGAGCAGAGGATTGGTTGTCTGTTATGAACAGACTCTTTACTTGTGGTGGTTATGAGACAGAGCAGAGGATGGTTCTAGTACCTTTCTTTTTGAGAGGGAGAGCCAGTCTTTGGTGGGATGATGTGATGGAGTTATTGAGGGAGAGTAACGGCACTCGTCCAGAGCACAAGAAAAAGGTGCTCAAGTGGTCAGACTTCGAAAAGAAGTTTAGACAGGAGTATATTAGTGAAGCTGCACAGGATCAGAGGAGGATCCAGTTTGAGAATCTGACACAGGGGGAGATGTCAGTACGAGAGTATGAGCAGCGATACAACTCACTTATCCGGTATGCTCCATATATGTTGGGTAATGAGGAGCTGAAAGCCAAGAAGTTTTCCCAGGGCCTGAAACCTATTTTCAGGAGGTATATGGCGACAGTTGACATCAGGAGTTATCGCCAGATGGTTCAGAAGGCATTGGCATTAGAAAGGGAATTCGAGGATTCCAGGGCACCTATGAAAAAGGTGGAAGCTGGGCCATCTAACTTGGGGAAAAGTGCTGGAAAGCGACCAATGGTAGGGAACCAGGATCCATCTAAGAGGAGGAGGACAGGTGTGTGTCCTAGGTGCAGACGGTTCCATGGTGGAAGACCATGTACACTGGGCACAGATATTTGCAATGTCTGTGGTCAGAGAGGGCATTGGGCCAGGGACTGCCCAAGAGTTCGATCAGTTACAGGTCCATCTCGGGCTTTACCTCCAGTCCCGCTTGCTATTGGGAACCGGCCTGGAGTAGTTGCTGCAGCAGTGAACCCGAGAGTCTTCGCTTTGACGAACCAGGCGGCTAGAGAACCGCCAGCTGTACGAGGTAATTTTACTTTTCTGAGCAGTAGTGTTAGAGTGCTTTTCGATACGGGAGCTACTCTTTCAGTGATATCTTCTGCCTTGGTAGATAAGCATAGTTTACAGCGCGAAATTGCGGGTGAGTTGAGACTCATCAGGACTGCAGGGAGAGGTTTTATTGTGACCAATGAAGTGGTTACTAGGTATCCTTTGCAGTTAGGTGATCATGACTTTTGTTGTGAGTTGTGGGTGATTGAGTTGAAATCATATGACCTGGTGCTGGGAATGGATTGGTTGAGTAAGCACAAGGCACAAATTAACTGTGCGAATCACTCAGTTGACATCATTGATGCTCAGGGAGCTAGAGTGACTTGCACAGGAGGGTTGGCATCTAGTGCTAAGAGTTTACACCTTAGACTTGTAGATACCATCCCTGTAGTGGGTGAAGAGGAGTATTATTCGTTGAATGGAGTAGCTATAGAGGAGGAGTTGGGAAGCATTCCTGTAGCTAATCAATTTCCTGAGGTGTTTCCAGTGGAGTTACCTGGGTTACCACCTAGGAGGGATACTGAGTTTGCTATCCATCTGCAACCAGGGGTTGAGCCTATTTCAGTACCACCTTATAGGATGTCGGCTCCTGAGATGGATGAGTTGAAGAAGCAGTTGGAGGAACTGCTAGGGAAAGGTTTCATAAGACCGAGTGTATCACCGTGGGGAGCTCCAGTATTATTTGTGAAGAAGAAAGATGGGACTTTCAGGTTGTGCATCGATTACAGGAAGTTGAATGCAGTGACAGTTAAGAATAAGTATCCACTTCCTAGAATTGATGATTTGTTTGACAGACTCAGAGGAGCGAGAGTGTTTTCCAGGATTGATCTTCGATCTGGGTATTTTCAGATCAGAGTTAAGGAGGAAGACATTCCGAAGACTGCCTTCAGGACAAGGTACGGGCATTATGAGTATACGGTTATGCCTTTTGGTGTGACTAATGCTCCAGCAGTGTTTATGGAAGCTATGAATCGGATCTTTAAGCCATTTCTGGATCAGTTTGTTGAGGTCTTCATCGATGATATTCTGATCTATTCACAGTCTACAGCGGAGCATGAGGAGCACCTTAGAATGGTTTTGCAAGTGCTGAAGGATAATCAGTACTATGCAAAATTTTCTAAGTGTGAGTTTTGGTCCGAGAGGATTCAGTTTTTGGGGCATATTATCAGTGCTCAAGGTTTGTCAGTTGATCCTGAAAAGGTTCAAGCAGTGGTTGATTGGAAGAGACCGACTACAGTTACAGAGGTCAGGAGTTTCTTGGGTCTAGCAGGTTACTATAGACGCTTCATAGAGAAATTCTCTGTGATAGCTACGCCGTTGACAGCATTGACCAGGAAAGCTCAGAAATTTGAGTGGACACCGAAGTGTGAAGAAGCCTACATGAAGCTGAAGGAAAAGTTGACCAGTGCACCCATACTTGTGTTACCAGACCCGGACAGAGCCTTTACAGTTTATACTGATGCGTCAGGTTCAGGTTTGGGTTGTGTTCTACATCAGGACAGTCAGGTGATTGCTTATGGTTCGAGACAGCTGAGGCCTAATGAGTTGAACTACCCTGTTCATGATCTTGAGCTTGCAGCAGTGATCTTTGCACTGAAATTATGGAGACATTATCTGATGGGAAGATCGTTCAGAATCTTCACTGATCACAAGAGTTTGAAGTATTTGTTTACTCAGAAGGATCTGAACATGAGACAGCGGCGATGGATTGAGTACATTAAAGACTATGATTGTTCGATCGAGTATTGTGCTGGTAAAGGGAACATGGTAGCAGATGCTTTGAGCCGGAAGTACACAGGAGTAATCTTGTCCAAGGATCAGGCTACAGATTCTTCAGAAGGAACGTTGAAGGACTGTTTCTTAGCTTTGCATGAATTATGGCAAAGTCGAGAAAAATCCTTAGTCTACGTTTTGGAGATTCAGACGGCTTGGTTAGCCAGAGTCAGAGAAGCTCAGTTGAAAGATCCATTGTTGAAGAAGATTTCAGGTGAAGCTAAGACTGGTGCTTTGAAGAAAGAGTTCAAGTACAAAGATGGAATACTGCATTATGGTGATCGACTCTATGTGTCGAATGTTGAGGGACTTAGGCAGCAAGTCCTACAGGAGGCACATAGCAGCACATTGAGTATTCACCCTGGTGTTAGTAAGATGTATCAAGATCTGAAGACACATTTTTGGTGGCCAGGATTGAAGAGAGATATACGAGGACATGTGGCAAAGTGTTTGACATGTCAAGTGGTGAAAGCTGAACACCAGAAACCAGCAGGCACACTTCAGAGTTTATCTCTATCAGTGAGGAAGTGGGGATCCGTTACTATGGATTTCCTAGTGGGGTTACCGACCACTCGGAGTCAGCATGATGCTATTTGGGTAGTGGTTGACAGGTTGACGAAGTCGGCACACTTTATACCGATCAGAGTCACCTATACATTGGAGAGGTTGGCTCAGTTATATCTCAGGGAGATTGTGAGACTCCATGGGATACCGGATCAGATCATATCAGACAGAGATCCACGATTTACATCACGGTTTTGGAATGCTTTTCAGGAAGCATTGGGCAGTAAAGTTAGCCTCAGTACTGCTTTTCATCCACAGACTGACGGACAGTCAGAGAGGGTGATTCAGACTTTGGAGGACATGCTACGCATGTGTGTCATTGATTTCAGAGGTGATTGGGATCAGCACTTACCACTGATCGAGTTTGCCTATAATAATAGTCATCAATCTGTTATTGGAATGGCGCCCTATGAAGCTTTGTATGGGAGACGGTGTATGACACCTCATTGTTGGGCAGATCCAACAGATAGAGTGGTTATTGGACCTGAGATCATAGCTGACACTACAGCTAAGATTAAGTTGATTCAGCAGAGAATCAAAACAGCTAATGACAGACAGACTAAGTATGCAAACAGAAGAAGAAGAGAATTGAGTTTTGAGGTTGGTGACAAAGTACTTCTGAAGGTGTCGCCCATGAGAGGAGTTAGTCGTTTTGGACAGAGGGGCAAGTTAGCTCCAAGGTTCATTGGACCGTATGAAGTGTTAGAGAAAGTTGGGAAAGTTGCTTATCGGTTGGCTTTACCGCCTAACCTTTCTCAAGTGCATAATGTGTTTCACGTTAGTTTACTCAGGAAGTGCACAGTTAAGCCCGGACAGGTAGTAAATCCTTCAGTCATACCCATTCAGGAGGACTTGACTTATGAAGAGAAACCAGTTCAGATTTTGGATAGGCAAGTCAAGAAACTACGGACTAAGTGGATTCCGATGGTTAAGATCCTTTGGTCTAACCATAGTGAGGAGGAAGCTACCTGGGAGACAGAGCAGGATATGCTGAAAAGATATCCTGGTGTTTTTCCAGAGTTGCAGCGGAATTTGGGGGACCAAATTCCAGAAGGAGGGGAGAATGTTACGGCCCTTCTAGAGGGAGGTAAGGACTTTAGAATTTAGTTTAGAAGTTTAATTTAAGTTTGCCTAGCAAGAATTAAGAAGTTTGCCAAAGTTCACTAAGTTCCGACAAGAATAAAGCTCTGAACTAAGTTCAGGGGCAAAATGGTAATTTTGCACCCTGAATGGCCGGGACGAGTCCCGAGTGTTTTAAAATGAATTTTTAGAACTTAACTTTTAACCTTAACTCAAACTCAACAAATAGACAAGAATTTAATCAAGAACTGTTAAGTTACAAAGATGGGGGACCTAATTGCACTTAACTTGAAACCTTGGTGATCTTGGTTGCTAAGTGAGGGTTTAAGAAGGGAAAGAGGGGGAGAAGCTGCCATTAACACGTTCTTAAGCTTCCCTCACTCATTTCTCTCTCAAATTGAACTTGGAATCAAGTGATCTTGGTGTCAAGAGGCGCAATTAAGGGTGTATAAGCTTGGAGAAGTGATTTTCAAGCTTAAATCCATGTTTTTGAAGCTTGAAAGGGCGTTTTTCTCCATCCCCTGTTTTTGAACGAGGTATGAGTTATGTTCTTGATTGAATTCGTGTTATTTGATTGATTGGAAGCTTGGGTTTTGGTTGGAAGATGTGTTTTTGATGTTTAGGAGTTTTGTTTTGGTTTGAATTTGTGTAGAACTTTGGAAGCTTGTTTGGAAGAGGAAGGGTTCGAATTCTTGCTTGTTCTTGGTGTTAAGGTAAGGGAGAAAGTGTTTTTAAGTTGTTGGATTGCTTTTGGATTGAAATGGATTGAGAAAGTTGAGTAATTTTTGGGTATGGTATGAAGAAACGTTTTGGGAATTATGATGGACTAGCTAAATTCGAAGGGTTGGTTTGATGCTTCTAATGCATCATAGTTTGGCTTTGATAGTTGGTTTTGTTCCTTGCAACATGTACTTCATGTGTATGAAATTTGGTAACTTTTGATGCATGTTTGCTATATGTATTTGGTTGCCAAAGTTCGTAGCAGCAAACGGCAGAATTCTGCATTTCTGCAGAATTGGCGACGCGGCGCCAATTGGCCCGAAAATTGGCGACGCGTCGCCAATTCATTTTTCAGTCACAGAACGTTTGTTCGCTGGCGACGTGTCGCCAATTCCTTTTTGCCTTTGGCGACGCGGCGCCAACACAAGAAAATGGGGGGTTTGACTTTTTGCTGCGTTGACCCGACCGAGACTACGGAAGGCTCGGAACGTGCCTAAGGGTCCGAGGATCCCGATGGTACTCCGAAACTTCCGAAAGTCCCACCGGAAGTATGAGTTTTCTTGAACTGTTTGAGGTAAGTAAGTTGCTTAGGCAACAAGTAAGGAAACGAATGTTGCAATTGAACTTAATTAGCCATCAATAGCTCAGGTGAGAGGTTTAGAACCCTCGTCGGCCTAGCCGTGCGGTAGCCACGAGGCCCCGAGGCGAAACCTTGTTCATCTAGTTTACATCAAAGAGGCCCTGCGGCCTAGTCTACAAGTCCCATCATGAATTCCCCTGCATAACAACTAGGTGAGAGGTTCTATGTTTGAATGAGGCTTGCTAAGGTTCGCCCTTGAGCCATATGATAGGTTGCTAAGTGATAGCGCTTGGCCTATATGTCAGGTTGCTAAGTGATTACGCTTGGCCTGATACAGAGGACTACTTGAGGAGAGGTCTACCGGCCTAGTTTATATATATATGACTAGTACCCTCATGCTGTGTGAGCTCGCAGCCAGAGTCCTAGCTTTTTCTTGCAGGTACATCGAAGACCCTTACTGAGAATGTTGAATTCTCACTCCCTGTTTGTTATGCAGAGTCTGGAGTAGCAGGACCGGATAATCGCTGAGGATTATCACGGTAGTACCTTTTTGTGTGTAAAGGTACGGTAGTTGAGAAACTTTAAGTTTCTAGCTTGCTTAAGTGTTTAATTGGTCTGTTGGTCAGGCTGTGGTACTAACTTGCTTCTTCCTTTGGCTGCAGAGCCTAGTAGCACTTGGCAAAGGACTTGTGAGACTCGCCACTGGGACAGGAGTCCAAAGTGGGAGCTAGGGTAAAAGATCTCAGCAAAGTCTTGTATTTTGATACAGTACTTTATTTTGCCTCCAGTATTTATGTTATAAAGAGTCCTTGACTCAGGGGATTGTTCTCTGGGTGAGAGCATTAGTTACTTATGTATAAATGCTTTCACGAGCGGTGTATGTGTAGTTAATCACTCAAAGGTTGATTTTGCTATGCTTTGACATTTTGTATTTATTTATATAGAATTTTACTTAGCCGGCTAAATGTCTAAATGATTAAATGTTTTATGGTTTTAATAAACCAAGTCAAAGCATAAGTGCATACATATTGCATTTCTAGGTTAATCAACTAGTAGCATTGGATTTAATCCACACACATAACCAGCTAGCCAATTACAATCCACCGTGAGACAAACGCTCACAGGGTATCCCGGGCAGGGGCACGGGGATCGTGTCAATTATTTTGGCTAACAAGTGCCCCACTGAACTAAACAGGTGGAGTACTCCCTGTGTGAAATATTCTACTGAATAAATCTTGTAAAAATGAGATCTCAGGACTAGAAAGAATCTGGGATTTTGCAGTCTCAAATTCAAAAGGTAGACCAGTTAAAAAGCTCATAACAACCATTTACTCCCTTTGACTTTGTTGAACTTTCACTTCCGCACTAAATGGCAGCAACATATTGAGCTCCCCATATGTCTTTTTGAAATCCATTAAGTACTCCATGAAAGACTTGTCTCATTTTTCTGCACAGTAGAAAGCTTTACAAACCTCATAGATGCGGGAAATATTTCCTTTCCAAAAATACAAGAATTCCAGATAATCAATCAATTCTTTAACAAATTCACAATGATTGATCAACCCAATTTCCTCACTGTCAATGGAATTTCGTATCTGCAAGAATACTCGAGCATCTTCTTTCAGCCATACCTGTCTAGAATCATTTTTAGGTGGATCCTCGATCATATGATCATCCTTGTCGATACTCCATAGATAAAGGCAAATGGTCTTACTCCAATCTAAATAATTGGACCCATTGAGTTTATGTTCGGTGATTCTTGACATCACTGAAATTACGTCTAAAGTAACCACTTTTTTTTTGTCACTCATATCACCAGATACAAAATAACTCAAGGAACAAGAGTTGAAGAAATCAGAAAATGTGAACCTGTGTCAAAGAAGATCACACACTGATGCTGACCCAACTAGGTACACCCAGAGGACATACAGACTCAAATGAACCCAAAAATAAAGACCAAAGGATTTTCCGGCAAGCCACACGGCAGCGCGTGGATGAAAGGCAAGAGTTTCTTCTGGTGCGTGTCACTCACATGCTACGATTCTAGCGGCCAGACTTCGATGGCAGGTTGATTGGCGGCTGGCAACCCTTTCTAGGTCGAAGGTGAGAACAGGATGTCACCCTATATGGGTGAGCCAAACTGTGAGCCTAATCTGCTACTTCCAGTAGATGAAAAACTCCTCAATTTCTTAGCTCTGATACCATGAAACAAGAATTGAGGGAGAAAATATTCTCTCTATTTTATTATTCATCATTCTAGGCTATATTTTTATACAAAAGTATCAGTCCTATATTAGGAAGGAATTCTGTACTAGGAAAGAAAATAAAATAGGATCCTAATCAATTCCTATAATCAAGCTATATAGTTATACACACGTTGTAACAGCCCTCAAGCAAAAACTCAAGAGAAGAATCTAAAAAAGAAAATTAGAAACGTAGAACCATACTATTGAGCAAACGGTATTGAAAGAGAAGGGATTGAAATTTAAGGGTCTTGAGAAATTAACAAGACTACTAAGCTTGCAACACTTTCACTCTAACACTTCTCAAAATAAAATAATTTAATGGAAATAATTCATTCTTAAGCTAGCAACCCATATCTTTAGAAACTAAAAGGAAACATTAAATTTTCATACATAGCAAAAAACAAAAACCACACCAAGTCCAAGCTCGCTATGTAACAACCATTCAAACCACAAAACCATGGATTTAGGCAAATAGTTGAACTTTTCTTTTCTTTCTCATTTTTCATTTTAAATAGTTATCTTCATGTGCTGACAACTTTTGCAGTAAGTGTACACTACAGGAGCTTTGTCTATATCCAAGCTAATTCTCAACACAATCCAAGATAATCTTTGATCATACTCATGCTCTTAGCATATTTTCAAGTTATGATTAACTCTTACCTTAGGAGAAGACCCCAACCTATTTTAATACTAAAAACAACGGAGTAGCATAGCTTTATAACATACTTTATTATTCATTATTCAATGATCAACCACAAATCTATCAACCAAACTTTCCACTAACTAACATAGAAACTCAACACTTAGCATGTTTTGAAAGTGTACCAAATACAAAAACTTGATGCAAAAAATAGCCATTAGAGATCATATTCCATTAGCTTGCTAATGAATCACAAAAACATTTCAAAAATAGATTAAGCACAGAAGTGAAAGATTTCAAGAATCAATTATTTTGTCTTCAAGTTAAGAACTCAAGACATTAAATTAACAATCACTCTCTAATAATAAGAATATGCTCAATAGAATGACCAAAATAATTATGCTAAAAAAATTTAAAAATTTTTAGAAAAATTAATAAAAAATATATTACAAAATAAAAAATAAATAAGGGCTAAAATATAATACCTACTCACCCACACTTAAATTGTGCATTGCCCTCAATGTACCAACATAGAAAACAAAGCAAAAAATAAGGGGTAATAGAACTGATAACACCTTTGAAAAGAAAAATTAGCTGCTTGTTGTACAAGTCGGTATTTCAAAAGTTCTAAAAAAAGAGTTGATCAAGCTCCAAATTGAAATTTGCAAGCTGCCAAGAAAATAGAAAAGATGGTCAATCACAAAATATAACAAAAGAACTAGGAAATATATGAACTAGTATGAGATATAACGAAATATAAATAAGAGCAACCAACGCTCCAATAATAAAGTCAAACATAACTAACAAAAATGAAATGAAACTAATTGATAATAGTATCATGAATTGATAATGTCATGATGAAAGTAGTGGCCCTAGATAAAAGCAAGGTCGCTTGTGGCGGTGACCAGGACATCCTCCCTTACATGACTTTCAGCATCACTGTCCTCATCTCCATCCTCTCATGGCCACAGTGGAATGACCAATTGGAATGCGCCATGGGGACAAGTGATGTGTTGTACCATCAAGAACTCTATAATCAACTGAGGGAAAACCATAGGCAAGATCGGGTCGTGGATAGCCCTTAGGATCATCCGTAAGCTCACTCAACCAATGCTGACCGGCTTGTTTGTGAAAATGGCACGCAACAGAAGTGCCTATTCCACAGTAACGGAATCGGCAAATGGCTGGCAGTAAAGACACTTAACATTAAGCGGCCTGCATGATTCAATAATTTCCTCCACCAAGTAGCTAGCTTATATTTCACCCTATCACTCAAGAACTTAAAAAAGGTCATGTTTGAAAAGTCACAATCAAAGGGGATACCAAGATACTTTGATACTAAGACACTGATTATGAACGAGAGAATATTCCAAAAAAGGTGAATAAATATCATAAGAATATTCTTACTAAACCGTCATTCTTATTTTTGAAAGTTGATTTCTTGGCTAACTACTTCCTAGCATTGTTCTAAGGTGCATTTTAAAGCATGTGCTAATTGCAAGTCTGGACAGTAAAAAATAAAGCAATCATCAACAAATAGCAAATGTCAAATGAAAAATGGTGTGACCTTTTAAGCTCTGTTTAAAGCCTGAGATAAGACCACTAGTCTGTTGATGTGACAAAAAGGCAAAATAATATCTCACTACAAAGAATGAACAGGTATGAAGATAAAAGATCACCCTGTCTAATACCTCAATTTGGCTTGAACTAGTTTGTGGGACAACTGTTGGTCAAGATCAGGTAAGAGATTGTAGTAATGCACTATATGATGAGGTTGACCCAATGTTTAAGAAAATTCATTTCTTGAAAGACTTTTAATAAAACTCTAGTGTAGCTTATCATAAAGCTTTCTCATATCCAATTTCAACACCGATTTATAACCCTTGGGCCCGTTCGACCTACTTGTGGACTTAATGACTTGAAACATCTACTTAGCAATAATGATATTGTCCTATATAGACCTACCTAGAATAAAAGCATTCTAAAAATCCGAAACCAAATCATTCATAAAAGGCTTTAGATGATTAACTAGTAGCTTGGACACCACTTTTATAGATCGTATTGCATAGAATAATTGGACGGAAATCATGGATTGTTTTCAAGATGTTGTATTTTAGGGATAAGAGTGATGCAGGTTCTATTCATGTCCTTAAGAAGGAAATGCCCTTAAACGCATGATTTAACTGCATTGATGATGGACTGCCCCATGTAGGACCAATACTTTTTAAAAACAATAAGCTGAATCTCATCTGGTTCAGGGGCCTTAAAACTTCCAAGCTGAAATAAGGCTTGCCTTTTTTTTGCATTAAAAAAAGGTCTTACAGAAAAACTGCTGCTAACCAGAAGTCAACTAATTCATAATATGGCCACAGAACTACAACTACAAATTTTGGTCCGGTTTAGCTTGGTTGGTAAAGTTGGATGAAAAATGAATAAAAATATGCTCCCCTATGTTGATCTTGATCAGTAATCCAAACACCTTGAAAAGTATCCTTAAGAGCACACACTTTATTGCCACATCTCCTTTTGTTTGGTGATTGTATGGAAAAAACTAGCATTAGAGCCCCTAACGGCCAACTAATTAATCCAAGATTTTTAGGCCCACATCTTCTCTCGATTTGCAAAAAGGTCCTTCAACTTCGATCCCTTTTGATCAATGCTATTTGCTACCGTAGCAAGATCAAGGGTAGATTGAAAAATCTCCAAGTCATGTTGAAGACTAGCAATCTGAATAGGAATTCTTCCAATGTCTAATCTATTCAAACTACGTAGTGAAGTAATAGCTAATTTACACTTAGACAAGAGTTGATACATGAAGGAACTCGTGATAACTTGATTCCATGAATCACAAAGAATCTGCTCACAATGAGGATACTAAAGCCAGAAAGACTCAAATCTACGGAGACGGTGAAAAAACTTTTTACCAAGATTAGTAATAGGAAGGATGAGAGCATGATCTACTACCTGGATATTCACATTATACAATCTAGATATAGCTGTAACTACTTAGAATAAGAAACACTCTTATCTAAGATTTCAAATACTGCTTTATCACCTTGACGAGTATTGGTCCATGTGAATTTTGGGCCATGACAATGGATGGAGATAAGAGCAAAATATGAGATGAACGAGTTCAAAGATTTAGCACATAGAAAAGTATGTGTGCTTTTTCATGTCTTTCCATTTATAGCTAGTTCATTTTAACTTAAATCAATTGACTTCAAAATGATTTATTTTTATTTTTACATCTTTTTTATCCGGAATTAAATTTAATTAAAAGCCAATGTTATGTAGATGTAATAATCCATTAAAAATACAATTTTTGTAATTTTACTAAATTTTTAAAAAAATTTCTAGTTTAAGGAATTAATAAAAAAAAATTCATAAAAATTTGAAAATATCATGAAAATTTACTTTGACATTGATTGTTGCATCTATATAATACTAGCTTTCAAATGAAATTAATTTCAGGCAAAAAAATATATATACAAGTAAAAATAAGTCAATTGACTTAAATTAAAATAAATTGACCCTTATATTATTAAAATCTTATATTATTAAAATCACCAATTAGAAAAAGTTGAAGTAAATAGCGCAAAAACAACTATTTCATTTCTAGCCAAGTGGTTCTTCTAAGATGTACTATTGGACTGCCATATCCAGGATTAAGGGCCCAAGACTTCCATACCTATCGTTAATCCATATGAAACGGCAACATAAACATTTCAAGATGTGGCCCATTCTTTATTCTTTGCGTATCCAAACGCCGAAGTGTACTGAGGAATCCGTGGCACTGCTCCCATGTATGTGGTGTCCCCCTCGACCAACTGCCCCTCCATCGTCGCCTCCTCACTACGCACCAGGACCAAGCTCCTAACTCCCAGCAAAAGCCAGCAGATTAAAGCCATGAGAGCCGTCGTCCAGAGGGTCACCTCGGCGAGCGTCGAGGTCGCTCTTCTCACTTCTCTTCTCCAAACTCTCTCTCTTTTTCCATTTTCTCTTAAATGAAGTTCTATCTGAAGCACGGATCAGATGGTAATTGTTCTGATAGGTGGAGGGCCGGGTTGTGTCGGAGATTGGACCGGGTCTCCTCGTATTAATTGGACTCCACGAATCGGATGCCCAGTCCGACTCCGATTATATGTAAGGCGCCATTTCTACTCCTTTCTGTTACCTTTGCTTTGCTGGAACCGCAGTTGGTTGATTTTTAGTAGCTTCTTTTTTTGGTTGATTATTGTTGAATTTTCTGCAGTTGTCGCAAGGTCTTGAACATGAGGCTGTTCCCTAATCCGACTACTGGCAGAGGATGGGACCAGAGTGTGCGAATTTTTTTTTTTTTAATTTTAATTTTAATTTTTAAAAATAAGGGGAATGGTGGTACTAAGCATCCATAGCCATTGTGTTTATCAGGTTATGCAACGTGACTATGGAGTTCTGCTTGGTAAGACCTCTATTAGGACGTTACTACTTTATCATATAGGTGTGTGTTTGTTACTATAAAGAAATCCTAAGGTGTGTTGGATTTACAATAAGAAATCTTCCATTCATCTAAGCTAATTGAACTATTAACACAATTTGATTGTGACCGCAAATCATGAAAATAAGATAGTAATGGCTAGGAGTTCCTTAGTTTGATTCTCGGAGGCGAGACTCAGATTTCTATTGCAGAAGTCATTAAGATTATTTTTAATGACAAGAGAGAGGAAAGGGATTGTATGTGTGAGAATTGTTCTTCTAGGTTCTTACTTACCTACTTTATGGGCTGTTGACAATGCCGTTTCCTTTTTTCAAGAATTAGATCCGCCTTTCTTTGGCTGTTACTTTCATGGGTCTTAAGGTATTGGGCATTTTGAACTTCCCCTTGTTTCCAGAAGTTTCTATGCTTGCTGCGCAAGTTAGAGTGAGACAACCTTGGCAAACATTGGGATTTGATGCTGGACAACATCAAGGTCGTCCAAGTCAAACTTTTGAACAGCTTAACTTGTTTCTTGGCAGGCCGTAGCTTCTACAGCTGTTTGTTAGGCTGTGAAGGTTGTTCAGGTCCAACCTTTTAGGCTTGCCTTTCTCGCAGTTGAGTGATTGAGCACTTCGAGTGAGGGTCTTCAAACCAAAGATGACCTGACGATAATAGATGAATTAGGTCTTCAATGCATAGAAGCATTTGTCCCCCTTTTTTAATAAAATTTGAAGATGCTTGTCATCATCATTTAGTGGTCAATTTCAGTCCACTTTATTACTCATTGCATCATTATCACCAAATAGTTAATTACATCATAAGGGTAAACATCAAAATGAAAAATGTGGTCTATGTTTTAGCCCATGTCATTAATTTGTGGACAACTCACCCTTTTTGGATTGGAAGGAGAGTTTTGGTATACCTCTAACTCAATGGTATGCTACAACATACGTGAAATGGAGATGCCCGGAGAACTTGTTCCTCGTTGAAGCTTAGTTGTAGCCTTACTTCACATGGAAGAGGTATTAGTCATCATTATACTGGATTTTAATCCTGAGAAAGTTGAGGTTGGGGGCGTTAAGTCTGTGATGTTGATGTTAAAGGTCATATTGATATTATAAATCCATGAAAGAAAACAAAGTGGCAATATCTCAGACCAGGTATTGTTCCTTTTGCAACTTTCTTGTCATGAAATAATAAGATAAATTCCAAAATAGTCATTATACCAGAAGAGGTAATAGTCCAAAATGGAGAACAGTTTAGGATTTTGGTTATAGTTTAAGTTGATGCTTATTGCCTAAATAATTTCATATCTTAAAACATATAAGTCTTCATTTCTGTTTCTTAATGTTGATTGGGATTACAGTGAGTCAATTTACATTGTACGGTATCTTGAAGGGGAACAAGCCAGACTTCCATGTTGCAATGCCACCTCAGAAAGCTAAGCCCTTCTACGAATCTTTGGTGGAGAAGTTCAAAAGTTCGTACAAGCCAGAGGCAGTCAAAGGTTTTGCCTTTCACTTGATTGATCAATTCCTTTTGTTTTTATGTTTATGAATCTCTTGCTTTACCTTAGTGAGCTGAAAAGGTCCATTTCTACAATTATTTTCTTATGCTTTGTTGGCTTGTAAGATATCCTTTTGGTCAGGAACCAGTGCAAGAAAAATAGTTTTGATGTTTAAGATAGGTAGATTTTTGTGATGCAGTAACTGTCTAGCATACCGTGATGTTGCTCCACATATTGGTTAACATATCAGCCAACTTTTCAATCTTCAAAGACAATAGAACCTGTCTGGATTTTCATCTAAATGTAGCTTCTTCCAAGCTATGAAGGTGAAAGTATTAACTTACTGATAGCAATTCTATTCCATATATTTAAGTTTAGCAATCCTAGACCTCAATATTGTTTAGGTTAAAAAACACATCCCATGCAACTAAGTTTTTCTCTTATTGAGTTCTGAAGCAGACCAAATATATCTTCTGCAAATAGTCTATTTCAATTACAACTGCATTCGGGGATGGGTGTATTTGAGCCCAATAAGCCTGAATTCCAAATAAAACTGATTGAATCAACTGGCATCTGCCTGCATAACTCAGGAAACTAGAAGACCAGAATTTGACTCTTGAAAGCACTTCATCAAGTAAGAGCTGCTACTTTTTAATGGTTAATCTTTTAGAGGCCAAAGGAACCTCTAGATATTTGGTGAGTAAACTACCAAGCTGAAACTGGAATGAATCTGCCAAAGTGATACAATCTTGCTTAGACAAACCAGCTGTAATTATTTGGCTTTTCTCTCTGTTTATCTCCAAGCTGCTGCAGTCTGAGAAACTCTGCACTAGCTGAACAAAATTATGGTTTGCCTTGCTGAACAATATCAGTTAATCAGCAAAAGCGAAATTTGATTTATGCAAGCCAGCACATTTTGGATAGAATTGATGTTATGTCTTTTTCAGATTCAAGGACAAGTATCTAGACATAACTTCCATTTGCAAGAAAAAGATATTAGGTGAAGTGGGTCCCCTTGCCTAACTCTTTCCCTCCATTAAAGAAGCCTAGCTGACCACCAGTTAATCAAATAGAAAACCTAACAGATCTGATACTAGCCAGGGCTCAATTCATGAATTTCAGGTGGAAGTTAAAACTGTGTAGCATCTACTGAATAAAGCTCCAGTCTAATGAGTCATAAGCTTTCCTTAAGTCAACTTTCAAACATCTAAGAGAAGCAATTTTTCTTCCATAATCTTTCATCAGTTCTTGACAAAGAAGAATATTATCAATGATGGATTTATTTTTTATGAATGCACCTTGGGCATGACTGGTCAACTTATGTAGAACTGAGCTTACTCTGTTAGTCATTAACTTTGAGCAAGTAATCGGATGAAAAACAATGAGTTTGGAGCATTCAAATCCTTTGGAATTAAACGAGTCAAGGTGTTGTTTTAGACTAGGCATTAGATGATCCACTCATCAAAAACCTCCCTCAAAGTAGCTACTAAATCAGATCTGATAATATCTCATGTAGATTTAGTGAAAAGGGCAGACATACCATCTGGACCAGGAGCTTTCACATCTGGAATTTCAACAGAGTTGCTGTGGTTTCCTCCATTTTAATTTCTTTCACTAATGTGTGATGATTAGCATACTGAACATTCTGTCCTTCCTAGATAATATCATAGTATTGGCTTGTTAGACTTGGTTTGGCCGATACAAGAAGATTTTTTCATAGAACTGCGGCATATATAATCCACAAGTTTCCCCCTTTTGTGGTAACAGTACCGTTTCCATCAATCAATCTCTGAGAATGATATTCTGATTTTGTTTAGCTTTTAAAACTAAGAATTATTTAGAACTAGTCACCTGGTCTGATCCATTCTGCTCCAGCCTTTTGCTTAAAAGATTTTCTTCTTCCTCCAGAGAAACCATCAGGTCTTTCTTCCTCATTTGCTAAATTGCTATTAGTTCTGCATCTGTAGGCTTCAGTGCCAAGTCTTTTTGAATTTGTTCCAGCTCTAATCTTCTTTTGTGATGCACATTGCCAGAAACTTCTCTGTTAAAATTTTTCAAGGCTTCCTTCACACTTCCCATTTTAGAGACAAGAATAAATGGCTTCCCAAATATGAGTTGCAAAGGCCTATTCAGGATTCCCATCAGATCTGTCTCATTGCTAAGCAGTCATTCTCATGGACATGATTTCTGCAGAGATAACTCCTTTATATTTAGCCAGGATATGTTTGCACATACTGGCAAATGAAATTTTCTCCCCTGCAGCATGACCAACCACAGCAAAGCGCCAATTTCAGATTCCTGCATCAAGCTTTGCTGCGAGCTTGATACTCCCTTCTCCATCAGTTGCCATATTTATCATATCCAGAGAGAAGTCCAAGTTTTGTGTCCGGATTCTTCAAAAGACTTAATTGGTCCTTACATTTCAACGTACAACCATCATTAGGAACAGAAACTGCTGATTGAACCAGTGAATCTGTTGCTGTTGCCCCTGTATCACCCCCATTTATTCTTCTCTGGAGGCACAGGCTCAGGTGCTGCTGCTGCAACCCCAGAATAGAATTCCTCCCTAAGCTCAAAGCACCAGTAGGAGCTGCCACTATCGGAACTGATTCTACAGGCTTCAAGTCATCCTTTTTCACTGGAGACTTCTTTGTCACCATCAGATCTTAAGGGATCATGAACCCTCGCAGAGGTCACAGAGAGAATCATCCCTCATACCCTTTTGATCCTTCCTAGCCTTGCGTGTTCACTTTATCTTTTTGTCTTTTCTTGATCTTTAATGTAACTTTTTTGAGAAGCAACCTTTTGAGTATGGATAGTCTATTAAAAGGATGTTATGCTTATTCAGATACAGCTGCACTGCACTCTTGCATGAGTAGTACTGCTTTAGATCTTTAGCTGAAACAGATAATTTCTAGATTTGCTTAGAAGAAAACAAGTACTCTTCCTTTCTGTAGCTTCATAACATGAGTTGGTTTTGTTTCTCATGCAGATGGAGTGTTCGGAGCAATGATGAAGGTGAGGAGTTAGAACTTATATTTCTTTCTTCTCCAACTCTTTCAACCGTACATTGTTCGGTATAAACTCTTCATGTATTTTTCATGTGAAGATCAGTCTGGTGAATGACGGACCAGTTACAATGCAGCTTGATTCACCACAACCAGAAAAGTGAGTATCATCACTGTTTTTGCAATCAATAAGTGGTTAGTTTATCCTATATATCAATTCCAGTGCTTCATAACTGAGATAACCAGGGAATTAATATCGGTTGGAGTTGGTGCAATGCTTTGACGTTTCCTGAAATTCATACTCTCCCGCATTTGAGGTAGAAAATATTACTAATGCAAATGTGACGACTTTTTCAGGAATGCCGGTCAGTCCACTGGAGAAGAAACAGCAGCTGATTGACTTGTATCAACCTCAAGCAGACGTTAGTAGAGAGAGCAAGAGCTAGCCCTCTGGGTTGTTATGTTCTTTGGGGATATGTGAGATGATCAGCATCATTCAGTGATGAATTAATTTGTAGAAATTTCCTTCCTTGTTGCTAAGAATCATAAATTGTTGGGCACGTTATGATCGTAGTTGTACGATTTTCTCCTAATGTCCCCAGATGAGATGGGTGTTCTGCCTGAGTTCGATACAGATGCATGTTTTGCCTTTACCAGGGAAGAAACGGTGAAAAAAAAAAACCATAAATTTTCCGTTGCCGGGACTTGAACCCAGGTTTCTCGGGTGAGAGCCGAGTATCCTAACCAACTAGACAACAACGGATCATTGCCAGACGCTTCCCCCTTCAAATAAAGTATAATTTACCCTAGGTGGCTGCCAATTCATCTTTTTTCCTTACTTAATATTCAGAAATCTTATAACATTGAATAACAATTTTTAACATTTTCCCATCCAATCCTGCCCACCGCCGGCTAAAATGATCGTTTTCCATCCACTTAAAATATTTGTCAAAAACCTAAAATTTTTCAAAATATTTTAATACATCGATGAGATACAAATAAGAAACAATAGATGACCGAACGAAAAGACTTGAATATGTTATAATATGACATTAATTAATCATCCAACTTGAATAATTGGTAGAAATTAATTAAGGGAATAAATAATTGGAAGTCATTGATGAGATGGAAGAATTAATCATCCGGCTTGAACAAAAAAAATCTACAATAGGCAGTCGATGACTGGGTGACAAGACTTAAATAGATTGTAATATGATTTTTCCGTTGGATGAATTGCATCAAAAAAGACATATTTTGATGCATTTGAGCACACCAATGACCCAGGGTTGCACAAGAATCCAGCTTCTATAATTCCACTTCCACAGCATCCACAACTCACCTCATCAAAATCTAAGATAAAAAAAGAAAAAAAATCAAAATCCATATGGTAAATAAGGTGATGTGGCATAAAATCCTTTTCTTAGATTTGTAAAAATTATGAAAGATAAACTATACTATTCTTTTTTAAGACAAGTAGAGCACGATAATTTCTTACCTGATCGTCTGCGTCCTTGAATCATGTCCAGCAATGGCGAATAGATGTCGATGACATATATTCTTCCACCACGGCCGGCGAATTGAAGGTTCATCAAATCGACTTCGTTCTGGAGAATTAAGTTGTACCCCCTTGCTACGGCATTATAGCGTTCTAGGCAACCACGCTGCGAAACAATGTTATTTGAGTTCATGGTGATCACAGCTGGTAGGCAGCCCATTGGAGGTAGTCCTGCTACAGCGAGTCTTCTAGCTCCTTCATCCCATAAACCCTGGTATGGTATGTACCATCATCATCATCATTATTCCGCCAATGATCAAGTTCAAGCAAAGGATGTATGTTTATTGACTTTAAAGGGAAGAAATGGGTAAATGCAAATATTATCTTGGCTCATACTTATGATAATCTAAATGAATAGTATTAATTTTTGCAAGCATAAAGAAATAGGGAGTGTTCATCAAAAAATAATTAAGAGTGCTCCGTGTTCTAGAATAAGAGTTATCTATTTATCTCTCTAAGAAACTTTTGGGCTCCATGAGATTTAATACTTGAATTTTTATACCGATTGGGCAAAAATATTATTTTTTTACAAGTTGAATTGGGGAAATTTGAAGATGTCATTCATATTATTAAATCGGTTCATTAAGTCGTATCAATTAATCTAAGAGGATATGAAATTAAATGGTTCCTTTCAAATTGGAGAAAATTTAGCAAAAATGCAATGGAGGGGATGAAACAGCAATATTTTAGTTCTGATGGTAAGGTGCTATTTTCCTAAATGAAAGGGATAACCATGGAAGATATTTTAAACTGGTAGAGGAATGAAAATCCAATCTATTATGCGTCATTTTTCTAGAGGGAAAAAATTCACAAAGGCGAAGCGATTTTTTCAAATAGTGTGTGCTCCCTCAAATGTTGGTCTGGTAGCATAGAGGGTAGCATAGAGGACAGAGGAATTGGTGTGGAGGAGAATAAAAGTCAAAATGGCGTGGAGGAGGCAGGGCTTGAGGGTGGTCCGACGCTTGGTGATGAAGAAGACGAAGTGTCGATAGGCAAGAGGAGCATAGGCTGCAGTTGCCTTATTAAAAATCAAGTTATTTCTTCCCATAATACTTTGTTGGGCCGGTTAAACTCGTGTGGTGGATTAGAAAATGGGATGATTCTTATGGGCCTGAGTATAAGTTTGATGGGTTGGGAGGCTTCTCAATTGGGTGCCAGTGGGTCAAAATCCTTATCAATCCTTGGGTCTTCATTTGCAAGTATTGGTCATATAGTTGCTAAGGAGATTAATGTTCATGGTGCGAAGAAAATTAATCATTCTTCAGATTCATCTTGTTTAATTTTTCTAGGTCCCACCAAATTTGAAATCAGTGGATAAACTTTGGGGCAAGGGGCTGGGAGTTTTGATTTGCCCACTCAAAAGGATAAGTAGTGTGAACAAGGTTGTGTGAGTTTAGGGTTGTTTTAAAAAATTTTGGCATTGGAAAGTGGTGGATCTTCAAATTGAGACAAGGGAAGTATCAAGAGTTTGGATTTGTGTGTTATTCTTTTAGGGGTGTCCTTAGATTGATGTAGTAAACTTGCTTTTGGGTATTTTAGATAATCTTGACTTGGCTAAGAATCAGAGGAATGAGCTAAAAAGTATTGAGTCTTGGTCCCACCAAATTTGAAATCGGTGGATCAACCTAGGGGCAAGGTGCTGTTATATATTATTCAGAAGATGTATATATATGCTGAAATAGTAGCTTGGTTTGCAACTAGCATTTTCAGTCATTGGTTTTGCTCTGTTATTTTGTCATTATAATGACCATTTTTTTCATTGTGGTGATCCTTTTATCTAGAACCAATAATATTTATTTAATTAATAATCACATGAATGAATTATTTTAGAAAGTAATTAATCTTTTATGGATTTTCTTCTGCACCTAGCTAAGAAAAGGAAAAATAAAAAAGAGATACCAATTTTTTTTAAACAAAAAATTTTTAAAAGATACTTTGTCGGCTTCTTAACTATAAAATTTAGTTGGCATATGAGTTGATAAATAATTATTATTTATCAAATAATTACTAAGAATTTATTTTAACAATCACTGGCTCCTACAGCGTCAATTACCAAATTTAGAAACAGTAAATTTCATAAATGGTTCATAACCTTTAGTTATTGTTTTCTTTTGGTCCATAACCTATTGAATGTTCTGTTTTATTCCTAAACCTGTGAAAAATGTTTCACTTTAGTCCTAAATCTATTGAAAATATTTCATTTTGATTCCAATTAGATGAAATTTGTTAACTTAAAGTATTTGTCTGGTAAAAAATTTTTAGATCATAATTTAAATTATCTGGTAACTGTCTTATAATAAATTTAATCTATATAATAATTTTTTAAAAATTAATGAAAAATTCAAATCACCATTTTTTCTCTCTGTAAGTTAAACTTATTTCATTCAGAAAGAAACAACTATTAATTTAAATTTCTTATTTACTGTAAAAAAATATCAAACTATTTAAATTTACCGAAATATAGTTACCAAATATTTAAATTAGAATTTTAAATTTTTTTTCAGACAATTATTATGAGTTAATAAATTTCATCTAGTGAGGGACCAAAATGAAATAATTTTAATAGATTTAGGACCAAAACAGAACATTCAATAGATTAGGGACTAAAAGGAAACAATGACTAAATATTAGGGACCATATATGTAATTTACTCAATTTAGAAATCTTGAAGGAAGGCTTACCTAATGCGGCATGTCTCCTTTCTAGGTATGCGGGAAAGGTTACTTAATGCATACCAGGGAAGGGGTTGCGTTTGATAATCCATTTTAAGGGCGCAACTGAAAGTTTTGAAAAATCTAAAGGGGAAGCATACGTTTGCTTAAACCTCAAGGGTTAAGTATGATTTTAAAATAACATTTAACAATTTTTTATTTAATGGAAAAATTAAATTTTATCCTGTTTAGATGTTAATTGGAATAATTTTAAATTAAAATTATTATAATTTTATTTCTAGAGTAGTAAAATCCAAAGTAGGTAATAGACATTGCCAATATGAATATGATTTCATTCGACTCCACTAGAGCCAAAGGTTTGATAGTGATATCTCACGTGTTGTTTGTTTATATATATAATAAAATAAAAAAACATTGATTGTAATTTTCTAGTACATTTTTATCTGTTGTGTAATAATTATCATCATAATTTTTCTAATATAAATAAAATATATACAATTTACATTGATATATTGTATAAAAACAAGAAAAATGGAATACATAAGTAATTCAAACTTTATTCAACATAAAACTACTTTATTGATGCATGAGAAAAAAATGAATGCTCGAATAACATATGCATTTTTTTTTTTCATTGTAATTGTATACATGTATATATATCGTAAATTGATGAACATGATCTAAAATGAAATAAGAAAAATCATTTTTTTTCGTTTAAACCCATGTACAATATACTGCAGTAAACCACTACATTGAAAAAAAGTACAAAAGTTGTAGGCATGTGAAATTGCTCAAAATTCTGCATTTAACTATTGTATGGTAAATTTATAAAATATACTAACATGTGAACCGTATTCCATTTATCTACCGTAGGCAGTTACAGCACAATAAACTACAGTAAATTGCTTAATATTTGATAAGGTAAATATCGACAGTTATCCCCAAACTTTGTTTATGTTGCTTAATCATTTTGAAACTATCAAGTGTTAAACTAATTATCCTCAAACTAATTAATTGTTATACTTTCATCTTGCCGTCAACAAAACCGTTAAATATGGATAAAAAAAATGATATGGCTATTGATGTAACATCAAAAAATGGCATGGCTATGATGTGACATCACTTTTCCGTCAATCTTTAACGGTTTAATGAATGATAGGATGAAAGTGCAACAATTAAATAGTTTGAGGATGATTATAACAACACCTGATAGTTTCAGGATGATTGAGCAACACGGGCATACTTTAGGGACAATTAGTAATATTTACCCTGTTCAACTAGCAATGACTTTTATCTAAAGATGTAAAAAAAAGTTTATTAGGGAAGGAAGATTATTACCCCATTATAATTCATTCCACTTAAGGGAAGGTATATTATTGGCTCAATTGAAGTTTATAGTAGTCCTTGGAAATCATAAGAGACTGAATGAAGAAATTGAACTTAAATATTTTGAAGTGAAATGTCGGATTTTGAATCTAACTTAAATTGATCTTTATTCTTGTTATGTAAGGTAAGCATACCTAGAAGAGGAATGACGATCTGGAATGATTGGTTTTGCAAATTAATGAAGAACTTATATAAACATTAGCTTAATTAGCATGTTTTTCAACCGCTATTAGGCAACAACTTACATGAATAACATAAATATTTATCTTCAGCTCCTGTTGTGTGGCTTTGTTTCTCACATTTCTACATAGGGATGTTAATTGGAATTCAGCCCAATGAGATCCAGTTACATCCTATCCCATGGGGCAAGCCTTTTTTTGCAATTTAATGAGTCTAGGGTAGGTATGGTTTTTTTTTTTATTTTTACACATTGAAGCACTTTTGATAATTAGTTGTCAAATTTATGTATTAAACCTAGATATATGTGTCATATATTAATATTATGGATCGTCTACCTTAAATATTTGTTTTTTGTTGAACTTATGTTGACTATTAAGCCTTGCCTTCTAGTATTGCTAGTATAAGTATATTATTGATAGTATTACTTTCATGATTTGGTTATTGTGTGTTATTAGACTACTTGTAATTATTCATGATATGGTATTTTTCTTTGCAATTTTTTCAAATGCTTGTGGTTGCATAAGTGCTTTAGGTGAATAGATTTTATCTTACCAATTTTACTAAAAAATTATAAGTATGATATAAATGTAAAAATTATTTACTCAACAAGTTATGAGTAAGATACAAATAGGGCATCCAACATAACGGATTGAAGATGAAAATACCATTATTTGGCCCAAATCTAATCTCACAACAACCGTCACAACCCTATTTTTACAATCAAACATCCTTTTTTTTTTCTTCCTGTATTCTTTAAATATTTTAATACATCAAATCTCACATCATTTGACAATCGTAATTATTTCCACTGGATCCATCCTTATTCTAGATCTAGACTCAGGAGGACAAGACCTTGCGTGAAGTATATAATGTCTTGGGCCCTATAGTGAGGCTCCAACCTACCATATTTAAACTTTTTCGGTTTTTTTCCATACCACGTCAAAAACTACTGCTACTTCCGTCTTGTAAAATTTATCTCATTTACTATTTAGATTTATAATTTTTATTTTTTATATAAAAACAGTACTTTAAAAATTTTAGTTTATAAATATAATTTTTAAATTTTTTTTATAATACAAACTAATATGAATATATTTAAGTCATAAAAATGTAAAATGACCAATCTTTACAAAATGGAGAGAATACTATATAGAAGACAATTTTAAATTCCTCCATGACCTTTGAAGTCTCAATAATGTACACATTAGGCCACTGATTTTGAAATTATGCATACTACTATATCGGTAAAAGTACCTAAACTGAAATATCTTTGAAAATTTGGACCACAAGGGTATATTTAAAAAAAATTGAAAATCCATTGCAAAGTTTGTCTCATTTACTATTAAAGTAATTAATTCATGAGTCTTTTTATTTTAAAATTTTTTATATCAAAATAGTACTTTAAAAACTTTAGTTTATAAATACAATTTTTTTAAGAACTTTTTGTAATATAAATTAATATGAATATATTTAAGTTAAACTTTAATTATAAAAAATAAAAAGAACAACCATTATGAAGTGGGGGAATACTTTATAGGTGTCAATTTCAAATTTCTCCATGACCTTTGAAGTTTCAATAATGTACATATTAGGACACTAATTTTGAAATTATGCACACTGCTAGGTGACTAAAAGTACATGAACTGAAATATCTCTGAAAGTTTAGACACAAGGGTATATTTAAAAAATTTGAAAATCTACCGGAGTAGTAAAGAATTTTAAAGTTCGATACTACTAACTTTTAAGTAGTATAGCAGCTTATCAATTGTTCTAGATACAAATTCTAACCGAAATCAAGATAATCAAAGCTAGTAATTTTTTTTTTTGTACACAGAAACATCTTTACAAATATTAAAGTAAAGGATATCTGTAGTATAGATAAAGAGGAAAATATTTGCTTTTTTGAGACTTAAAAGACACTTAAGCTAACTTTAAATGACATTATATGTAAAAGTGATGGAAATAAGAGTCAAACTCCTAACCTCTTACTTTTTATTGTGTCCTTTAACCACCTTATCAAAGTGGTTGGGACCAAAGATAGTAATTACATTGCAAGAAAATGTCTAGTGGACTATTATAATTATACAATATTGGTGTCAGATAGAATAACTGAGAATAAAACAAGAACTATTTTGAATTAACCTGATTCAATATTTAAAAAGGAAAAAGGTCTTACATATTTATGGTGACAATGAGAGGCATTAATTCCCTTGGTACCTTCCATTCTTTTGGTTGGATTTTCAATTCTACTTTTTTTTTTCTTTTTCTTTCGTCCCTTTAGTAAGAGTACTAAAAAGATCATTAATCAAAATCATGACAAAAACTGTCAAGGAAAGAATCTGCTTTGGACCATCTGAGACCTACTTTTGTGGGTACTTCTAAATCAACTGCCACGTCAACTAATTAAATAATGGAGTACTAAATCAACCCTAACCCTCTCCCTCTCCTCAACGGCTCAGCCACGCGCCACTTTTTCAGTTTTCTCATCTCCTGTCCTAATACTCCTTTATTTGGTACATCCCACTAAAATACTCTTAACTTACGTTGCAAGCCAAGAAAATGTAGTGGATTTATGCATAAAATTTCCCTATTTGCAAATGAAAAATATATACATATTTTTTTTAAAAAATGATACAGTTGAGAAATTCTATAATTTGTCAAACTAGCTAGACAGGCTCAGCTAAAGAAAAATTTCAGATGTATTTATGAACGTGCATGCACATTTGCTCAAAAACACACATACACACACTTCACACACACATATATATATATGTATGTGCATGCACACGCATGTGCACATATCTAAATAAAATGTATACTATTTTTTATACCATTTTTTTTTTAAAAAGGAAATTGTTGCTGGAAAAGGGGAGATGGATCTAACCTGGATAAATTGCTTGACATGTTGGATGATAAATTGCTGGTAACTTGAGACAGAGTAGGTCTGGCGTCGGACAGGTAGAGTAAAGTAATTAATTACAAAGTCATTTGTCCCCGCACTAATCAAGAACATAGATTTCTTGATATGCTCTTCCATTCCCTTCCTCCCAATCCTTGCCTCCAACTTTTTCTTGTACTCTTTGAAGTACTCCAACTGCTGTGGTATGGGAACCACACTCTGATAACCAGAACAGTTTAAACTTAAACTTTTAATAAATTCTCTTTAAATTTCGGAACTAAACCCATAAATTAAGAAGGAAAAAAAATAAAAGGGAAATCTAACTTCAAGAATTATACATTTTTGCAAGATTAATTAAGTAAACGTACAGTAATTGTCGGTGTCAGCGTGTCATATCCAGTACCAGCAGAAGCGAAGCTGACTCCGGTCATTAATTCACTGAAGCTAAGCGTCGGATCCAAGTATGGCGGCACATTTTCCTTCACTCCCACATATGATGCTATAAAGGATTTTTTTTTTTTTATAACAAGAAAAGGACATTTCTCAATTTAATTAGAAAAATCCATGCAAGCATGGAAAGAATAAATAAGACAAATAAATGTTAGCGTCCCACTTTTTTGGTTGAAAGTTCAACAACAACAACAACAAGAGACTTGAATTTATGTTGATATTACAAATTAATGCACAAGTGAAAATCTATATTTGCCCATATTTTTTTGGAGTTTCTAATAGCAACTACTAAAATCCTAATTTAAATTATTATAATAGTAGTAGTAATAATAATAATAATAATAATTAATTCCCAGCAAGCTTTCTTAAAGGCTAATTATGCAGTGCTGTATTTCTTTCGGAAAGTACGACCAATTATTGAAACTGAAATCAATAAATAACTGCAAAAATTATGAGCTTATTTATATATATCTTTAATAGTTATGAGATGCTAGTGGTCTTTTTCAACCATATTGTTGGTAGACGTACGTCGAACAAATTTAAATCATTTCATTAAATTCAACGACAAAAGAAATGGCAAAAAGAAAAAAGGAAGTTACCAATGAAGTCGGTGGTGAGGCGGCCATTAGAGAACCGTCCGGTGGGAGTTTGGCCTGGAAAGTCCTCCCCATAGGGCAAAAAATTAGCTCTGAAGATTGTCCCGATGTAGTTATTGTTCCCGGGATCCACGGTGGAGTCTCCGAACACCAAGAGCGCTGTGACGGAGTTGTTGAACGGCCGTTGCTTCGTGTTCATCGTAGCTACACCATCGGTGACGAAAATGAAGAAATGTAGACAGAAAAAGAGGCCGACGACGGCGTGACGGCCATGAGAAGATCCCATGTGAAGCAGTAGTCTTTACCCAAGTACAGAACAGAACAGAACAAAACTGATCAGCAACTGAGGAAGATGATCATGGGTTTATGTTTGAATCTGAGGACAAGAGTGATCAGACACAGACTTCTTTTTTTTTTTGTTAAGTACCAATGGTTTTGGCTTTAGAGTATATATAAACCAGTCTCTTCCTTCCCATGTTGCCATATTGTGCTCAGTTCATGTTTCTGTTCAAACACGAAAATACCCCCTCGTGATTCTTACAAGTTGTTAGAACATGAGGGGACAAAATGGTAAATTCGTCTCTAGATTATTTAAAGAAATTATGGAGATGATTAGAAGGAAGAAGGAATGGCAGAAGGAAAATTACTTAATGTCACTAAACTTGGTAAATCAAAATTTCAAGGGATTAAGCATTACATTGCAGACCTCTAGTGTTTAAATTGAAAACGAACAAAAAAACTGAATACACACTGAAACTAAATATCAAATTAATTCACTTTTTCAATCATTTCTGTTTAAACCGAATAGTGATCGTCCCATGTGTAATTCCTACATTTAACTGTTTAATTAAGAAATGAGATATCATTAAATATACTTGATTATCTTGTATAATTTGTTAAATTTTCAATGTATTTCATACAGTGTCTAAACTCTAAGTGTCATTTCGTATGGTGTCCTATATTATTTCATGAATATCTAATTATTTAAAATATGGAAGTATATAGTTCTCCAAAATATGGGAGTACAGGATCCTCTTAGAAAGGTGGAATATATACTCAAGAGTATATAAGAACTGTCGAAATCAATTTATGGGAGTCTACCATATACAGTTCAAAAGAATAAATTCAATAAATTCAGTTACTTGGGTACGTACGATTTAAAATTATGAGGATGTTATCTACGTTTTTTAAAAAAAATAAATAAATGTCTATACCATAACTTCTCTAGAGTTACTTTTGTGATTTTCTTCGCAGGTTTAATATTAACTTCATATCCAAATTCGGAGGCCCCAGACCCTAGACCCCGTCTTCACAGGCCAGGCCCCCGGTGCTACTATGATAGGATTACCCCTATTAATTGTAAGCTGTAGTAAATAAGAAAATGAAATGAGTTGGATGGAATTTTATTGTGCACAAATTACGTGGATTTGAAAAAATAATTAAAAAGCCAAATGTTATTAATTATTTTGCCACATAAATGGTTGAGTTTGAGATTCCAGGAATTGGAATTAGAAAGTGGAAATTCAATCATCGCAAGAGTTTAGGAATTAAACTTGTGATCTTTTAAAATTAGGAAAGCGATTTAAAATGATTTGCTTTTATTTTTGGTTTTATGCGAGTTTTTTTTTTTCAATATTGTCTTTTATGATCCTTGTTTTTGTTTATTGATGAATATAGTTCTTTGTTAAGGCCAAAAAGCATATATTTCTTTGTATATAATTGTACGTTAACGATTATAAGACACTAAAGCTCTAAATCACTATAATCATGTATGTATTTGTGATATACAATCTTGTACATGTAAAAACTGAATTGTATAGTCTTGCACTCAAGAAAACCAAGTGTACAAGTTTATATATATTTGTACACATAAAAACACAAGTGTAAGATTTTGTATGACAGAATTTATACACTTAATGAGAATTACAATATATGCGTGTACAAGAACTTTCGCACAACCAAAATACATATTTACTATTACGTATAAAAAATACCAAAAAAATTCTCTTAAGAACTCTTTTTAGAGTAAAAGTAACTATAAAAATGCTAATTCATGCCTCCAAATTGTTAGAGCTCAAAGAAGTAAAATCCAAAAATGCCACACCATTATCCTTTATTATTTTTCTACAACAGATGAATTTCAAAGAGAATTAGAAACCTATGAGAATGGTACGTTTGTGTATTCAATTTAAATGCATTAAATATCCTGAAAACTAATAATTGGTTATTAAACTTTTTATTTATTATAAATTTTAATAATTATTATATCTTCCATATTTAAGTCATTTATTACATGAATCTTTAATTGATTGGGGATAATTTGGCCATAAATAATGGGGTCTTTGTAAACCCCGGCTTACCTAAGAATACGGCCCAAATTCACATTTGGAGGCGAAATTGTTCCTAGAGTAATTAACTCTTACCTGCCTCAGCTTTGGTGGACCGTGGACGGTACGCGAGTGTATTAAAATCTAGGGACCAAATCAACTGTTTCATCAAGAGATGGGGTATTAATTTTAACAGATCATTCTCTTAAATTAAAGGGTTTTAGATTTAGAAGGGCCGTGAAAAATCCTGGGTGTTTTATTGATTATCGAACAATTAATCATAGTAGAATTAGAAGTTACACCAATTAGGCATGTTGGCTTTGAACATTTTACTGGGCTATTTTCGATAATATTGAAACTATGATGGTTTTTGTCTAGTTTTTCTACCCTCACAATCTACAGTAAACAAAGTCCTCTGTTAGCCCCCATACTTTCATGTTTATGCCGACTTAGCTTCTTAATTTCAGTGCAAGCTCAACTAGCACCTGAACTTTTCTAGATGTACCCAACAACTAAATCAATCGGCCAGGTTTGGATTAGTACTTAAAGCCAGTCGAAGCTACAAATAAGAGATGAGGAATGCGATATCTTGGAGAAGAGTGGCGGCTTCAACAATACATAATTAATATTGATGTTGAGATTTTTTTTATCCACGAGAAACTTATTTCATTCAATATCAAAATCTCAATTACGAATGCAATAAAGCATACCCGAGGCTAATACAGCAATTTAAATCACTCTATTTTTCTATACTTCTTTTTGGCATTTTTTATATCCTAACTCAAACATCAATTTGTATAATCTTCTATCGTTTTTTCTCAACCTTCTTCTACACTGCCAATACTGCTGCTTTTACCCTACATGTAACTTCCTTGCTTCTACGCTTTTGTTCAGACCATTCTAGAGAGCAAGGATAAGAAATCCTAAAACTGATATTTACGGATAGAGTGTGAGGTTTCATTAGCTTTAATTTTATCAAAAAAGTTACCAGGCTTATGGATATAGCCGAATTAAGAATTTTTTACACGACGAGGAAAATTGAGTTTTCTGACGGCAGAATTGGTACAGCGGTCCAATGGAAAGCTCCACCCGATTTTGGAAAAGGCAGGTCATGGGAATTCTGCTGGCCAACCAATTCTGATGGTTTAACGTCGTAAGATGTTCACTTGCCGCATTCTAATGGTTTCTAACTTTCTATGACTCTATTTGGATTGAGAGAAGGAGAGGAGAGGGGAAGAAAAATTAGTATATGACTCCTTTGTTTGGATATAATGAAATAGAGGGGAAGAGAGAATTATTATCATCAACTTCCCTCCCTTATACTTTTTTTTTTCACCCTTTCAAATCGGAGAAAATGACCCATCCATCAAAATCATCATTAAACTCTTTGAAACTCTTCTAATAGTAAGCCAAACCTCTCTTTCGTATTTACTGCTCTTTTTCACCACTTGGAACCTTCATTGCCGTTTCCTTCATTCAAATTTCAGACTTGGAACACAAAAAAGAAGTTGATCTACCTTCCCTAAGGTACTCTCGAGCATCTTTAAGGGTCTTCTTTTTTGATTTTTTAGGGTTTATGAAAGTTTTTTCTTCTTTATATTTTCCATGGTATTGAACTTAGAACCACGTTCTTTTTGTGTTGTTATGAAGCTTTGGTTTGCGTTCTAGTTGATTGGTAAGCTTATTGTGCATATTAGAGGCACATTTATTTTTTTGCATCATTTTCAATTTTGGAAAAAGTAATGAATATACCACTAATGTTTTGGGTTTGATCTAATTCAGCCACTTATGTTTTTCTTTAGCCAAATAAACCACTAATGATTTGTCCTCAGCCACTGCCATTATCCACAATAGCAACTTTTACTTCAAGTTCACCTTCTCTTTCCTTTAGACTAAGAACCTTAGTACATTAGTGCCGTGAACATCATCATTGTCTCAAACGAGTACAAATAGCCTAAAACATCCTTTCTCCATTGGGTATGAAGACTATCGGGCAGGTCTCCAATGGGTGACATTTCACTTTGAACTGGTGCCCAACAAAGACCCGTGGATATCAAAACACGCAAATTTAATTAGGTCTTTGTCAGATGAGCAACATGGGCAAGAATATTATCCATAACATAGTCATGCGAGTGGGAGAGAAGGTCTATTAGTGGAATCAAGATCTTAGGTTCTTCATGGCACAATCATTTTTCTTGAGCTCCAAACCACCTGGGTCATTAGAATTAGAGGAAGATGCCATTGTTGATAACGAATCCTGGGGGGGAGTCAAGATCTTGGGTGCTTCATGGTACTTTCATTTTTTTGGAGCTCCTAATTGCTTGGGTTATTGAAATCAAAGGAATATATCATCGTTGATGTAGGAAGTGGTGAATACAGGGATAGAAGGAAGGCTGGATAATGAGGCTAGCAACTAATGATGCTAGTGACAAGGAAGGATGAGTTTAATTTAAGATAGGGGATTTTGGTATGCAGAAAATAAGGGAAAGTGGGTGGGAATGAGAGGCTGAGTTAGTAGAGTTCAAATGAGAAAAGCATAGATTTTGACAAATAAGTTTTTTACAATAAGTAACTAGTTTCATTCAATAGAATATTGATTTCATACACAATATATCAATTTTCATACATTATGAACTCAGTTGCATTTGTCTTCCTACCAACTAAAGTGCTAGGTGTATCATCATGTTACATTGTTTTATTTGCAAACTATGTTCAAAAAAATTTACTTAGTTCCACACAAATAATTTTTAACTTTGTACAAATAATTTCTAGTTTTACAATTCATTTTTAGTTTCATACGCTATCAAAACTCATATAGTAGAAACATAGTTTTATACATATATAAACCAAGTTTCATACAATAGCACCACGGTTTTAGATGATAGCAACCTAGTTTCCTACATTGGACTTTACACTTTCAAAACTTCACAACTATACACTACCACCTTAGTTTCATAAAATATATATGTATATATATGAAATTCATACAATAACAACTAAATTTTATACAATAAAACTCAGTTTTGTACATCAATATCACAAATTCGTACAGTAGGAATTGAGTTTCCTACTTCATATTTCAATTTCATGAAAGAAGAACAGAATTTCATACAATAGCAACTCAATTGCATACAAATTTCATATAATAAGAGCATATGTTAGTAACCCAATTTCATACAATAACAACAAAGTTTCATACAATATGAACACAGCTCCGTGCAGTAGGAACCCAATTTCATACTATATATAATCATGCGTGCGCGCACACATATACATATATGCATGTGTGTGTGTGTGTGTGTGTGTAAAACAATCCAGTTTCAAATAATAGGAACTAGTTTTGCACAATATTAACCCACTTAATTCGTTTTAACTTAAGTCAACTTAATCTAAAATGGTTTTAAATCTTTTTCACTTAGAACCAATTTCATTTGAAAGCCAATATTATATAGGTGTTGTTGACACCCAATTTCGTCCGGCCATTAAAATAATTTTAAAAAAAAATTAAATAAAAAAATTAAATAAAAAAAAATGTATTATTATTATTATTGTTATTATTATTACTAAATTTTTTTTTAATTAGTTTAAAATATATATATATATTTTTTGTTTTGTTTTGTGAAGATTTGATATATGTGTGTATATGTGTATATTTGAAAGAAAAAAAAGAAAACTCCATAAAAATGACAAAATTTAAAAGTCTGAGGTAAAAATGACAAAATTAAGAAGTTTCAGGCAAAATTGACAAATTCTGAAAGTTCCAGGAGCATTTGGCAGTTTGTCACATAAAATTTTGAGCCTGCCGACGTTTTTGGCTCAAATTGACAGAAAACGACAAAATTGTCAAAATCAGAAGCTTCAGGAACTTATCCAGAGGCTGAGAGACGTAAAGGACTAAAACTGTCATTTTACCAATTTAAGAGATAAGTTTGAAATTTTTTATTAATTTATCCATCAACAGTTCAGCTAAACTTCCTCTATAAATAGCCCCCCAAATTTTGTGCTGAACACAGAAAAAAATAGCAAAAAAACTTAGAGCTCCGTTTTAAAAAAAGATAAAATTACATCCCTTAGACCCAGCCCTCTTCCCTTCTTCCCCAGAAAGCCAAAACTTTTTTTCTCTGTTCCGTCTCTCTTTCTCTCTCTCTCTCTGTCTCTCTCTCTCGCCGTGCCCACCACCGCCGTCCGCCGGCCACCACGCCTCCGCCCAACCGTCCTGCCGCCGTCGTCCGGCCGTCCCAACGCCGTCGCCGTCGTGCCTAACTCCCGCCGCCGCGCCGCCCGCGTTCTTCTTTCTCTCCTTTTTCCTCCGCCGGACACCTCCGCCGCGCCGCCTTGCCCGTCGCCGTCGCCCTGCCCCCGCCGCCGTCACCGTGCCGTCCGCCCTCGCCGACGGTCGACCGTCGCCCCCTGCCCTTCCCCTCGCCGCCAGCGCCACCCCCCTGCCTCACGCCGTCATCGTTTCCTGGGATTCAAAATTCAAAACTAAAAGGGTAAACCCTTGTTTCACCCATCATCTTTTCAATTTCTTTCTATTAGGTCACTAACCTTTTTATTTTGTCTTTGCAGAAAATTAATTAACTAACTCATTTATTTTTTTTACTTGTTTATTTGTTTATTATTGTTATTATTACTAACCCTTTTTTTTTTTTTGTTATTAGCAACTAACAACTAACTTGCTAATTTTTACTAACCTTTATTATTATTGTTGTTAATAATTAATTAAATTGTCTAACTTTTATTTTTGTTGTAATTAATTAACTTAATTAAACTTGGCTAACTTTTATTTATTGTTGTTAATTAATTAACTTAATTAAACTTGGCTAATTTTTATTTATTGTTGTTAATTAATTAACTTAATTAAACTTGGCTAATTTTTATTTATTGTTGTTAATTAATTAACTTAATTAAACTTGGCTAACTTTTATTATTGTTGTTAATTAATTAAATTAATTAAATTGTCTAACTTTTATTTTTGTTGTAATTAATGAATTTAATTAACTTGACTAACTTTTTATTATTGTTGTTAACAATTAATTTAATTAAACTTGGCTAATTTTTATTATTGTTGTTAATTAATTTAATCTAACTTTTACTAACCTTTTTATTGTTATTAACTAACTAATCCAACTAATCTAACTATATTAATTGTGCTAACTTTTATTATTATTGTGTTATTAAAGTGGATGGCCAAAAAACCCCACTTTATTAATTGAATTTTTTTATGATTAAAAGATAAAAAAAGGAATTTTACGTGAATAATTTTCTAAAGGCTAATAAAAATTACTTTTTTTTATTTTGAAACAAAGTTTTTTATTCCTTTTAATAAACAAACATAATGAAATAATTCAAAAATAAAATAAATAAATAAATAAACATAAAATCATTCTTTTAATACATCTTTAAAATTAATAATTAATGAAATAAAAAAAATTAAAACTCCATGACCAAATGATCCGCCAGGATCCATGGCTCGGAAATATTTTTAAATAAAATATATAAATAAATTTTTTCTTTATAAAAAATAAAAAAAAACTTTAGACTAATATATTAATTATCTATTAATATATAATTTTTTTTAGTTTTCTTTATTAATAAAAAGAATAAAAAGCGTAAAAATTTTGGGTTAATATTTTATTCAGTAATATTTTACTTATTAAATTATATAACTTTTTGTTTCTTTTATAAAAATCTTAATCAAATAATTTCAAAATAATACAAAATAAAACAAAAATAATTGAATTTTCTCTTAAATATTTTTGACTTATTGATTAGATATATTTTCAGAAATATAAATTTAAATTAAAAAAAAAATCTTTCATCAAACAAAGAAGAATATAAAAATAAAAATATCAAGACTTTTGTTTTAAAATACATATAAGTTTTCGGTTAAATAATCTTTTATTCCAAAATAAATTAAATAAATATCAAAACTTTTCTTCTTTTGTTTAAAATTTTTGATTCTCTTAATAAAAAAAATAATAAAAAATAAAAAAAAAAAAATAAAAAATTTTTAGTTCATGGTATATTGGCTGGAAACTATCTCGTGCCCGCTTTTGAGCTGCTTCACCTGGTGAAGAGGGTCTGGCTGAGTAACAACGCCCCGTACCATGATCAAAATTTTTATTTTTAAACTCTTTAATTCTTTTAAATTAACTTCTTATTAAATAAAAATTAATTATTATTTTTTTTAATTCTTTTATAAATTGAGTAATCCTTTAAAATAATAAATATCTTTCATTAAATAAGAAAACAAAAAAAGTAAACAAGAAAAAAAAGAAAGATAAGAAAAATAAAAGAAAGATAAGAAAGAAAAATAAAAGAAAGATAAGAAAGAAAAGAAAGATAAAAAAAATAAAAGAAAAGATAAGAAAAAGAAAAGAAAGAAAGAAAAGACAAGAAAAATAAAAGAAAGATAAGAAAGAAAAATAAAAGAAAGATAAGATAAAGAAAAGAAAGGAAAGATAAGAAAAAGAAAAGAAAGATAAAAGAAAGAAAAAGAAAAAGAAAAGAAAGAAAGAAAAGAATAAAAAAAGAAAGAAAAGAAAAGAAATTAAAAGAAATTTAAAAAAAGAAGTAAAAATAAGTAAAAAAGAAGAAAAAGAAAGAAAGTAAAAAAAGAAGTAAAAATATAAAGATAAATTTTTTTAGTTAGTATTAAAAATCATTCATAAACAAAAAGAATTACCATTTAAAAATTAATTTCATAATAATAAGAATTAAATAATTACGATAAATCAATTTCCATATCCGGATGATCCGGCAGGATCTACGGTTTGGAAAATATCAAACTTTTTAAAATAAATAAATTAAATAAATACAAAGATAAAAATCCATGTTTACAATATGGATTAAATTATTTAAAATTTCACCAAATTCCGTGTCCAAATGACTCGGCAGAGTCCATGGTTCGGAATCAAAAATCTTCCGTGTCCAAATGACTCGGCAGAGTCCATGGTTCGGAAGTATAAAATTTCATACAAATTAATTAATTTAAAAATCCACATTTCGACTAATCCAGTTAAAATTTCTAATTTTGAAAATTAACTGAGAATTATTTAAAAGCAAAGCAAAACAAAATTAAAATCAACTAAGGTGCCAATTTTTGGGCGTTTTAACAAAGTTGTTTTAACGTAACCGTACTCCCGATCCCCGAACTCTCGCAGACCAATTTTAAGGTGACCAATCGACCTAAGAAAACTGATTGGTGGCGACTCCCGAAAACCCGACGTTGCCACAGCTTGGCGACTCCACTGGGGACTCGACGTTAGTGAGTCGAGCCTAAAGTTGATTTGTTTTAATTTACTTTGCTTATTATGTGGATTTTTATATGCTATATTTACTTAGCGAAAACATGCATTATGGATTCACAATATGAAGCTCTATACCCGAGCTTACTTAAATCGAACACGATTCTTTCTAAGCGGAATTGGTGTTGTTGTCCTTGTGAGGCCATGGTCTCCAAGCCTTCACCGGTTTCAAAGTAGCAAAGTAGTGTATTGCCTTCTGAGACGGTTAGTCTCTGCATGGGCCCACGAAAAGCTACGACTCGAATTAATCCATTCCTTACATTAACCCTAGAGGGTAAGGAGTCGGGCCGTCACTATAATTTAGTGACGGGATTCGGGAACTATCCCTTGCCTTTTTGATAAGCCACCTTATGCATATAGAACTCCCCACTTAACCATAGAACTAACCATAGTATTCCTCCCATTTACCAACGCCATAAGCATATCCTTGTTATGCTGTGTTGTTGCTCTACACTTTTATTTTCGTATTTATGGTTTTAACTCATTTTTCCATAATAGTTCATGAGTTGTTAATTGCTATTTAAGTTATTAATAAACTTATCTTTCTTTTGTTATACTTCTGTTTTGTGCAAATATTCTTCATGCATCAAAACCACGCATCAAACTATGCTAACTTTTTGGTCTTTTTAATAACAACTAAAAGTCTTGAAGTTCCATGATATTGGATAAGCAAACTCACTCATTGCATGCATTCCATTACATTAATCACGTGCATATAAAGTCTGATAAAAATAATCTCATTGCATGCATTTCATTACATCAATCACACGCATATAAAATCTGATAAAAACATAATCTCATTGCATACATCCATTACATTAATCACGTGCATATAAAGTCTGATAAAAACATAATCTCATTTTTCCTACATGCATCCATTGCATCAATCATATACACATAGGATCTAATAAAATATACCTTACTTTTAAAAGGATAAAATTGGACCTCGACACCGATATTCAATTCGGCTCCAAATAAGATTAATGGCAGAACAAATCGAAGGACGTCTCATAAAGATAGAGTCCAAGATAGAAAGTATGGCCGAACAAATGAGAAAATTGATCGAGCTAATCAAGGCGAAAGCAATTCAAGAAGCACAAGTTCAGCCACCCATGACAGAAAGAGAAATGGTCACTTTGTTTGTCCAGACATTGAAGTACCTATATTATGACGAACTCATTGGCAATTCGGCAACTAATTTTTCTAACATTGTCATGTCTGGAGAAAGAATCGAGCATGAGATTAGGACTGGGAATATTGCTGAATCCTTTAATAATCCTATAAAAAGAGGAGGACCATCCAGAAGAAAAGATGACGAAGTACAACAAATAGGACGCGGAAGAAGGATTCCCCTCGTGGATACGGTGGCTATCGGGCCTCGCCTATCCTATTTTGCCAATGGGCCCGATAATTACCTTCCAAATAGGCCCAATGATTATCCTCTAAATAGGCCCAATGATTATCCTCTGAATAGGCCCAATAATTATCCTCCAAATAGGCCCAATGATTATCCTTCCAATAGGCCCAACAATTATCCTTTTAACAGACCTAATCAGTCATGGCCACCTGCTCCTACTCCTCCAGTACCTGCACCAAGACCAAGAGAAGTTTTCACACCAATTTCCATGACTTATACTGAGTTATACCCAAAACTCATCGAAAGACAATTTATCCGTCCAATTCCTACAAAGCCATTCAAACCCCCATATCCAAGGTGGTATGACCCTAACATTACCTGCCCATATCATGATGGCGTTCCAGGCCATGGCTTGGAAAACTGCATGGCATTGAAGCGTATAGTTCAACAATTAATCGAGTCAAAGTGGTTGGACTTTTCCGATGAACCAAACGTCACTCACAATCCATTGCCGCCTCATCAAGCAAAACCAGTCAATATGATAGAAGAACACCAGCCGATAAAGAAGTCAGTCAACGATATCATAACCCCTCTTAAGCATGTATATTCATGCCTTCTAAAAGAAGGGGTTATCATCCGGAAGTCTTCTTTTAAACATGAAGAAGTCAAAGATGAGGACTGGTGTGACTTTCATGACAGTAAAAGTCATTCTATCCAAGAATGCTCAGAATTCCGTGAAAGTCTACAAAGGCTCATGGACTCATCCCAACTCATCATTTCTACGTCGGATAAAGATGATGATGTAAATGTGATCACTAAAAAGCGGGAAGTCAATGCTACGCCAAAACCACTAGTTATACCAATTTCAAAATCTATTGTCAAGCCTTTAAGAACTCGAGTCCCGAGGTCATTCCTCTACAAATCAGACAAGGCTGTTCCATGGAGCCATGATTACACTTCCAACATCACATCAACTCCGTTAGAAGTTAGGAGTATGACTAGAAGTGGTCCATGTTACTCTCCAGAACAAATGTACAAGCTTCGACAAGATAAGAACGTCACAGACCCAACAAGTGAGCCTCTAGATACAGATACATCTAAAGAGCAAAAGATGTCTCAAGAGGTGACAGATGAACAAACTACTGAGTTCCTCAAACTCATGAAGCAAAGTGAGTACAGTGCCGTGGAGCAGTTAAACCACCTGCCAATAAAGATCTCCATACTTTCACTACTCATAAGCTCTGATGCTCATCGAGAAACCCTCCTCAAAGTCTTGAATAAGGCCTATGTTGAGCCAGATATTTCAGTGAATAATTTTGACCACCTCGTCAACAACATCACCGCACAGAATCTCATCACATTCACTGACGATGAGATACCAGCAGAAGGAAGGGGTCACTCTAAGGCTCTATATATTTCGGTTAAATACAAAGATCGAACTATGACTAGAGTTATTGTTGATAATGGGTCAGCTCTAAACATAATGCCAATTGAGACCTTACACAAGTTTGGTATAGACTCATCATACCTCAACTACAGTCATATCACTATTCAAGCATTTGACGGGACGAATAGAAATGTCGTCGGAAAAATAGAGCTGCCAATAGAGATCGGCCCTTGTGTCTTTCATATCACATTCCAAGTTATGGACATTAATCCTTCTTATACTTGTCTGTTGGGAAGACCATGGATTCATATGGCCGGAGCAATTCCCTCTTCATTACACCAAAAAATGAAATTCATTTTTGAAGGAAAGTTAATCACAGTCTTTGCTGAAGAAGGCATTCTGCTATCATCTATATCAATAGTAGCAAAGGCCAAGTGACCTTCTCTTCCAAGTTGGTGTGACCCAAATCCCAAATGTAACTGAAAAGTCTGTGGTGCTGAAACTCAAGGTCCAACAGTTGGTCGAGTCTAAGTTGCTAGGCCATGATGTGATTGATAATTGAAAGTGAAGATTTTGAGCTGGAATTACATTGATTTTGGAAGGGCTCCAAGTCAGATCTGACCTAACAGTCCGCATACATTTTCGAATGACAGGGAATCCTTTGAATAAACTTGTATCTTTGAAAGCTTGCAAAAGTAATCTAATAGTAAAAATCTCCTAGATTTAGTCCAGAATCTAGGGTGTAGTCTTTGTTAGATGGACACCTGGTATTCTTTCTGGTACAACAAAAAGATGTAATGCGTGCATTCTACTACTTTCCATTTTTACACTCTTTGCCATTATACTATCTATTATTGCCATCACACTTTACTTTTTGACAACTGGTAATTCTTTTTGTTCTCTAACAAAAAGATGTTACGTGTACATTATACCACTTTTTAATTCCATTATTACATCTACATATTGTACCAATTTTTACCAAAAATTCAATTATTACACCTACACATTCTATCACTTCTTACCAAAAATTCTGTTTTTACATCCATCTCTCACTCCTTTCCATTATACTATCCATTATTGCTATCATACTTTGCTTTCTAAATGATACTACTCGTGGGTGAAAATAAAAAGTTAAGGAAAATTTGATAGTAATGATCTTGAAAGTGCTGCCAAATCTAGTAAGAAGGATTTCATATGTTGCACCTCAACCCTCAAAAAGAATTCACAGTGGTTATCAACATCCTTGCAAGGAATCCGGGATTAACTTCCAAAGAAGTTAGCTCTCATATTAAATGACTTCAGTGGCCTCCCAATTCTCACAAATGCTCAATACAAAAAAAAATTCTCAGTTTTCCACAACACAAATTCCAACAAAGGAAAGAAGTTCCTCCCTTCCATCAAAAGCCATTAAAGAGAAAATCCAAACAAGAAAAAAAAATCCAAAAAAAAAAAAGAGAGACTGAGAAGCAAATAAAGCCACTTGAGTCATCTTACTTCAAGAAGGCTATGATCTCGGTTCTCCATAACACAAACTCCAAAAAAAAAAAGGAAAAACTTCATCCTTTCCATCAAAAAGCCAACAAGGGAAAATTCAAAACCAAAAAAAGCGAGACTGAGAGCAAACACAAGCAAGTAAGGCCACTTGAATCATCTCATTTCAAGAAGGCTATGATCTCGGTTCTCTGTAACAAAAACTCCGAAAAGGAAAAAGTTCATCCCTTCCACCAAAAAGCCAACAAGGGAAAATTCAAAACCAAAAAGAACTGAGAACAAGCACGAGCAAGCAAGGCCACTTGAGTCATCTCACTTCAAGAGAGTCATCAAGTATGTTATCACCATAGCTCACACAAAAAAACAAAAAAAAAAAAAAAAGAGGAAAAAAGGCTCAAACTAAAAAAAAAAAAAAAGAAAAAAAGTGAGCTATGGATTCTAGACTGAAAACCTGCAAAGGCGGTTTAGAACACAAAAGCAACCCTCAAACCAAGCATGCATAAAGATCACAATAGTTGGGGGGCAACAGATGAGGTCTAACTTTCTGGAAAGAGTGGCAAGTTTGAGGTCATCACTATTGAGTTTTTCACCATAATCAAATTTGCTCACGAGTAGTATTAAAAGACCCTTCTTTCACACCACTCAAACTTAACTTTATTCAGACCTAATATTTACCTCTTAATATCATTCTCATTCAGCTAAAAGACTGCCACAAAAAAAAAAAAACATTCAAACTTAACTTTCCTCACACCTAACATTTACCTCTCGATATCATCCTCATTCAGTTAAAAGGCTATTATTGTGAATCATGTTTCTACCTTATTGCCTTGCACAGTTTATGTCTTCGAGTTGGAAAGGGAAGAATGGCAGGACATTTTAATTGAAAACAAAGACCGTAAATTACTTTGTCAAGCTTTGAAAATTGATGAAAGTTTTTCTTTAAGGCCAAACCATTATTCATTAATGTTGACACCCAATTTCGTCCGGCCATTAAAATAATTTTAAAAAAAATTAAATAAAAAAAATTAAATAAAAAAATGTATTATTATTATTATTGTTATTATTATTACTAAATTTTTTTTTAATTAGTTTAAAATATATATATTTTTTTAAGATTTGATATATGTGTGTATATGTGTATGTTTGAAAGAAAAAAAGAAAACTCCATAAAAATGACAAAATTTAAAAGTTTGAGGTAAAAATGACAAAATTAAGAAGTTTCAGGCAAAATTGACAAATTCTGAAAGTTCCAGGAGCATTTGGCAGTTTGTCACATAAAATTTTGAGCCTGCCGACGTTTTTGGCTCAAATTGACAGAAAACGACAAAATTGTCAAAATCAGAAGCTTCAGGAACTTATCCAGAGGCTGAGAGACGTAAAGGACTAAAATTGTCATTTTACCAATTTAAGAGATAAGTTTGAAATTTTTTATTAATTTATCCATCGACAGTTCAGCTAAACTTCCTCTATAAATAGCCCCCCAAATTTTGTGCTGAACACAGAAAAAAATAGCAAAAAAACTTAGAGCTCCGTTTTAAAAAAAGAGAAAATTACAGCCCTTAGCCCCAGCCCTCTTCCCTTCTTCCCCAGAAAGCCAAATTTTTTTTTTTTTTTACTGCTGTTCCCTCTCTCTCTCTCTCTCTCTCTCTCTCCGCCGTGCCCCTCGCCGTCCGCCGCCGCCGTGCCTTCCTCCTCGCCGTGACGCCGTCTTCCTCCTTCGCCCCTGGCCGCCGTCCACTTCTCCCCTGCCGTGCACCGTCTTGGCCGCCAAAACCACTCCCTGCCCCTGCTCCCGCGTTGTTGCTCTGTTCTTCTTCATTCTTCAGATTCAAAATTAAACTGCTAGGGTAAAACCCCTACTTAATCTTCTATCTTTTCATTCTTTTTCACTTTGGTTACTAACTTTTTCTTTTGTTCTTGCAGAATTAATTATTAACCTTTTTTAATTTTTACTTATTTGTTTATTATTTGTTTATTACTAACCCTTTCTTTATTGTTGTTATTAACAACTAACAACTAACAACTAACTTACTAACTTTTATTATTGTTAATTAATTAATTTAATTAACTTTGTTAATTAATTTAATTAAACTTGGGTAACTTTTTATTATTGTTGTTAATTAATTAATTTAATTAACTTTGTTAATCAATTAATTAATTTGGCTAACTTTTATTATTATTGTTAATTAATTTAATTAACTTGACTAACTTTTTATTATTGTTGTTAATCAATTAATTAACTTGGCTAACTTTTATTTATTGTTGTTAATTAATTAACTTAATTAAACTTGGCTAACTTTTTATTATTGTTGTTAATTAATTAACTTAATTAAACTTGGCTAACTTTTATTTATTGTTGTTAATTAATCAACTTAATTAAACTTGGCTAACTTTTATTATTGTTGTTAATTAATTGACTTAATTAAACTTGGCTAATTTTTATTATTGTTGTTAATTGTTAATCTAACTTTACTAACTTTTTTATTGTTATTAACAACTAACTATATTAATTGTGCTAACTTTTATTATTGTGTTATTAAAGTGGATGGCCAAAAAGCCCCACTTTATTAATTTTTTTTTTAACTAAAAGATTAAAAAAAGGAATTTTATGTGAATAATTTCCTAAAGGCTAATAAAATTTTTTTTTTATTTTGAAACAAAGTTTTTATTCCTTTTAATAAACAAACATAATGAAATAAATAAATAAATAAATACAAATTATTTTTTTAAATACATCTTTAAAAGTGATGTTTTTTTTTTCTAATTAATAATTGATAATGAAATATAAAAAAGAAATTAAATTCCATGTCCAAATGATCCGCCAGGATCCATGGCTTGGAAAATATTTTTTAAATAAAGTATATAAATAAATTTTCCTTTATTATTAAAAAAAATAAAAAAAAACTTTGGACTAATATTTTTTATTTATCTCTTTATCCAGCAAAATAATAAAATATAATTTTTTTGGTTTCTTTATTAATAAAAAGAATAAAGGAGTAAAAATTTTCTTGGGCTAATATTTTACTTATTTCTTTCAAAATAATAAAAAAAAAGATATAATATTTTTTTTTGTTTTTGTTTCCTTTATTAAATAAAATTTTATTCAAATGATTTCAAATAAAGGTAATAATAAAAATCTTTTAGCAAACAAAAAGAACATAAAAAAAATCATATAAATATCAAAAACTTTTTATACATATAAATCTTTGATCTCTTTAATCTTTTTTCAAAATAAATTATATAAATATCAAAACTTTACCTTTATTTTCCTTATTAAATAATCATTTTTGCTTAATTTTTTTATCAAAAATAAAACAAACAAATATTAAGATTTTTATTTTATTTTTGAAATATATATATAAATTTCTGGTTTCATCATTAAATAAATAAAGTTTTGTTTACTTTTTGATTTACCTTTTATTAAATAAAATATTAAGGCTTCACTTTTATTTTTAAAATATACATATAAATCTTTAGTTTTCTTCATTAAATAAACAAAACCTTGATTAAATAATTACTTTCTTGGTTCATCTTTTATCAAATAAAAAAAATAAGCTTAAAAAAATAAATATGTATAAATATCACGACTTTCTTTATATAAATCTTTTCTTTATTATTTTATTGAATAATTAATTTTGGTTAATCTTTTAAATAAAAAATCAAATACATGAGAATTAAGATTTTATTTTCAACTCTTTTGTTTTCTTTGGTAAATAAATAAAATCCTGGTATTAAATAATTATTTTAATAAAAAATTAGTTCATGGTATATTGGCTGGAAACTGTCTCGTGCCCGCTTTTGAGCTGCTTCACCTGGTGAAGAGGGTCTGGCTGAGTAACAACGCCCCGTACCATGATCAAAGATTTTTATTTTATTTTATTTTTTTTTTAAACTCTTTGATTCCTTTAAATTAACTTCTTATTAAATAAAAAAATTAATTGCTTTTGAATTCTTTTATAAATTAAGAAAAAAATCAGATAAAAATAAAAGAAAGATAAAAAAAGAAATAAAAAAAAAAGAAGATAAGAAAAATAAGATAAAAGATAAAAAAAAAAAAAAAAGAAAAGAAAAGAAAGAAAAAAAAAAGAAGTAAAAATATAAAGACAAATTTTTAGTTAGTATTAAAAATCATTACCTTTTAAAAAATTAATTTCAGGAATTAAATAATTACGATTAAGTAAATCAATTTCCATATCCGGATGATCCGGCAGGATCTACGGTTTGGAAAATATCAATTTTTTTAAAATAAATAAATTAAATACAAAGATAAAAATCCATATTTTTACAATATGGATAAAATTGTTTAAAATTTCACCAAATTCCGTGTCCAAATGACTCGGCAGAGTCCATGGTTCGGAATCAAAAATCTTCCGTGTCCAAATGACTCGGCAGAGTCCATGGTTCGGAAGTATCAAATTTTATCCAACTTAATTACCAAAAATCCACATTTTCGACTAATTCAGTTAAAATATCTAAATTAACTGAAATTTTTTTAAAAGCAAAGTAAAACAAAATTAAAATCAACTAAGGTGCCAATTTTTGGGCGTTTTAACAAAGTTGTTTCAACGTAACCGTACTCCCGAACCCCCGAACTCTCGCAGACCATATTTTAGGTGACCAATCGACCTAAGTAAACTGATTGGTGGCGACTCCAGAAAACCCGACGTTGCCACAGCCTGGCGACTCCACTGGGGAGTCGACGTTAGTGAGTCGAGCCTAAAGTTGATTTGTTTTTATTTACTTTGCTTTACTATTATGTGGATTTATATATTATATTTATTTAAGTAAACATGCATAATGCATTCACAAAATGAAGCTCTATACCCGAGCTTCCTTAAATCAAACACGATTCTTTCTAAGCGGAATTGGTGTTGCTGTCCTTGTGAGGCCACGGTCTCCAAGCCTTCACCGGTTTCAAAGTAGCGAAGTAGTGTATTGCCTTCTGAGACGGTTAGTCTCTGCATGGGCCCACGAAAAGCTACGACTCGAATTAATCCATTCCTTACATAAACCCTAGAGGGTAAGGAATCGGGCCGTCACTATGATTCAGTGACGGGATTCGGGAACTATCCCTTGCCTTTTTGATAAACCACCTTCTGCATGTAGAATTCCTTACTCCACCTTAGAACCAGCCATTAAGAATTTCCCATGCCTCGGTTCCCATTTCCATAGGTTTTGTTTTATCTATATGTTTGTATGATCCTATGTGTTATTTTTTTTACTAACTCTATTTTTCCTTATTTTTCCGGCATATACATTTCATCATTAAAGATAAGTATTTGGTGAAAGAACTATTATCATGGATATTCTCGATTATCTTCCCACGGCTGTTACTGGATCATGGAATGACACGGTAATCGAAACTCAGCCTGAAGCTATGGAATATTCCGAAACGGCTCAAAAGCTTCACGGAGATGCTCTGACATCCCATTCTCACGTACAGCTTAAGGACCAGGTATCGGTCCGGATAAATCAGAACGACACCACGGAATTGTTGCAGGTCTGGAATAGTTGGAATTCTACTGATCGGGAAGCTTTTACGGCAAAATATGGTCACATCACTTGCCTACTAAAGGTTACCGTTGATGCATCACTTGTCCGGGCTCTAATACAATTTTGGGATCCATTTTATCGATGCTTTTCTTTCGATAAGATGGATCTGGTTCCAACCATTGAAGAATACAACAGCCTCTTGGGTTGGTCCTCCGACTATCCAATCGAGACTTATCAACATGATAGAAGAACGGAGCCTCATCGAGCCCTAGCAAAATTATTGGATATGCCAGCTTCCAGTCTTCAAACCAAGTTTGCAACAAAAGGATCTCGAAAATTTATCAGTTGGATCGACTTAAAACAATTAAGTCACGTTCTCCCTCAGAAAAATCAACGACGCAAGCTTTTCGCCTTGGCGATATATGGCCTGGTAGTCTTCCCAAGAATCGTCGGATTCATTGAAGGAGACATCATTACACTATTTGAGCAAATCTGCAATGCTCAAATAAATCCGACCTCAGTAATATTATGTGAAACTATCAGGGCATTAAACTTTTGTCGCCAAAGAGGGGGCAAATTCATAGGATGTTCACATCTCCTCAACATTTGGATCAAAAGCCACCTTCCTTGTGAGAAGCAACATTTTGGAAATCGCTTTTCAAAGGACTTCATCCCAATCGAAGCCTTTTTGAAAAGTGAAACCATTCATCACGACAGCAAGGAAGCATGGGTTGATTATTTCAAGAACATCACCGAATTCCAAATTGAATGGAGAGCCCCCTGGTCTACCTCCACCCGCGTTGTCTACCGTTGCGGCAATTGCCCGTGGGTTCCTCTCTTAGGTATATGGGGAGGAACAAGTTATGCCCCAGCTCAAGTACGAAAACAATTTGGGTCTATGCAATTTATACCCATGACGCATAATCTAAGTAAGTTGGAATTTTCACACGAAGATCCAAATTCAAATAAGCTCGCAATGGGTATTTCAGTTGCGTGGAAAAGAATTTTCATATTGAAGTCGGGGCCTATTATTTCTCCCACTGCTTATTATGAATGGAGAAATAACCGGAAGGAAGGAATAGTTCTATCTGAAGAGGTCATCAGAAAATTGGCGAAAAGAGAGTTGGAGAAAGAACTATAGGAAGAAAAGGAGAAGAACAAGAGGATGCTCCTTGACATGCAACAGCTCGGTCACAAAACACAACTCCTCGAAGAGAAAGTTGAATACCAAAAACAAGTCATCTCCCAATTGGTTGATGAAACCGATCAAAAAGAGATGAGAGTCAGATACTGGGAAGATCAATACAGATTTTCTCAAGATCAATTGCAAACATTTTTGGTAGAAGTCAGAAAAGTTACAGAACAAGCCCAACTAATGGGCGAAGAAGCCAAGGAGTTAGAAGAACTGAGCTGTCCTACTCCATCAGTAAATGTTCAAAGAATGATGGAGTTCATATCTAAGGCCAGAAAGCAGTATTGTACTTTGGGTCGTTTCTTTTAAACAAACCTTTTGCTGAATGTAATTGAGAAATTCCATTATAGTTTTTCTTTCACCAAGTATTTACAATATTCATGCATGCATCCATCACATCAATCATACACACATAGAATCTAATAAAATAAATATTCCTTTAAAAGGGTAAAATTGGACCTCAACACCGATATTCAACTCGACTCTAAACAAGATTAATGGCAGAACAAGCCGAAGGACGTCTCATGGAGATGGAGTCCAAGATTGAAAGTATGTCAGAACAGATGAGACAATTGATGGAATTAATCAAAGGGAAAGCAACTCAAGTCCCCATCAAAGAAGTACAAGATCCCACTTATCCCCCGGGATTCACCCCGCAACGAGTCTCAGTCCAAGAAAACCTGTTTCAAGAATCAGGACCGTCTGCTAGTGTTCACCTGAAACAAGACACTGTACAGGAAGAGAAGAAGACATTACCAAAAGAAGAAGCAGAATCTCAAAAACTCGAAACAATAGAAAAGCGACTGCGAGCCATTGAAGGAGGCACTATATTCGGATCTCTCTCGGTGGATGACCTCTGCTTAGTGCCAGACGTCGTAATCCCTTCAGATTTTAAGGTGCCAGATTTCGTGAAATACGATGGAACGAATGATCCCATCACTCACATCACATTGTTCCTAAGGAGACTACAACCACTCACAAAAGATGAAAAGGTGTGGATCGCACTTTTTCAGGAAAGTCTCACAAAATCAGCATTACAGTGGTATCTAAGCCAAGGTCCAAGGAACATAAAAACTTGGAATGACCTTGCTCAGGCCTTCATCGGCAACTATAAACACGTTATGGACTTGGCTCCGGATCGCCAAACTCTCCAAAACATGGAGAAGAAAAAGCCAGAAACTTTCAAGGAATATGCGCAGCGGTGGAGGGACTTAGCTGCACAGGTTCAGCCACCCATGACAGAAAGAGAAATGGTCACTTTGTTTGTCCAGACACTGAAATACCCATATTATGACAAACTTATTGGCAATGCGGCAACTAACTTCTCCGACGTAGTAATGTCTGGAGAAAGGATCGAGCATGGTATCAGGACTGGGAAGATTACTGAATCCTTTAGCGATCCTATGAAAAGAGGAGGACCTTCCAGAAGAAAAGATGAAGAAATACAACAAATAGGAAGAGGAAGAGGGATTCCCTTCGTGGGCACTGTGGCCACCGGACCTCGCCTATCCTATTCTGCCAATAAGCCCAATTATTATCCTACCAATAGGCCCAATGATTATCCTCCCAATAGGCCCAATGATTATCTTCCCAATAGACCCAACAATTATCCTCCCAACAGACCTAATCAGTTACGGCCACCTGTTCCAACTCCTCCAGTACCTGCACCAAGACCAAGAGAAATCTTCGCACCAATTCCCATGACTTACACTGAGCTGTATCCAAAACTCATCGAAAGTCAACTTATTCGCCCAATCCCTACAAGGCCATTGGAACCCCCGTATCCAAGGTGGTATGACCCTAACATAAATTGCCCATATCATGATGGTACCGTGGGCCACGGACTGGAAAATTGCATAGCATTGAAGCGTATAGTCCAACAATTAATTGAGTCAAAGTGGTTGGACTTTTCCGATGAACCAAACGTCACTCATAATCCATTGCCTCCTCATCAAGCCAAACCAGTCAATATGATGGAAGAATACTGGCCGATGAAGAAAACAGTCAATGATATCATAACCCCTCTTAAGCATGTATATTCATGCCTTGTGAAAGAAGGGATTATCATAGGAAAGTCTTCTGGAAATAAAGAAGTCGAGGATGAGGAGTGGTGCAACTTTCATAACAGTAAAAGTCATTCTATCCAAGAATGCCCAGAATTCCGTAAAAGTCTACAAAGTCTTATGGACTCCTCCCAAATCATCGTTTTTATGTCAGATAAAGAGGATGACGTGAATGTGATAATTAAAGAACAAGAAGTCAATATCATGCCAAGACCACTAGTCATTCCAATATCAAAATCTGCTCTCAAGCCTTTAAGAATTCAAGTTCCAAAGCCATTCCCGTACAAATCAGACAAAACTGTTCCATGGAACTATGGCTATACTTCTAACATCACATCAACTCCGTTAGAAGTTGGGGGCATGACTAGAAGCGGTCGGTGTTATTCTCCCGAGCAAATGAACAAGCTCCAACAAGAGAAGAATGTTACGGATCCAGCAAATGGACCTATTAACACATCTAAAGAGCAAGAGATGCCTCGAGCAGTAACAGATGAACAAGCTACTGAGTTTCTCAAACTCATAAAGCAAAGTGAATACAGTATCGTGGAGCAGTTGAACCGTCTGCCAGCAAAGATCTCCATACTTTCATTACTCTTAAGTTCTGATGCCCATCGAGAAGCTCTTCTCAAAGTCCTGAATAAGGCTTATGTTGAACAAGATATCTCCGTGAACAACTTTGACCACCTTGTCAACAACATCACGGCACAAAATCTCATCACATTCACTGACGATGAGATACCAGCAGAAGGAAGGGGTCACTCTAAGGCTCTGCATATTTCGATTAAATACAAAGATCGGATTATGGCCAGAGTTCTTATCGACAATGGGTCAGCTCTAAATGTAATGCCACTCGAAACCTTACATAAGATTGGTTTAGACCCATCATACCTCAACAACAGTCATATTGTTGTTCGAGCATTTGACGGAACGAAGAGAGATGTTGTTGGAGAAATAGAGCTACCAATAGGGATTGGTCCCTGTCTTTTCCACATCACATTCCAAGTCATGGATATTTGTCCATCTTATACCTGCCTGCTGGGAAGACCATGGATCCATATGGCCGGAGCAATTCCTTCTTCATTACACCAGAAAATGAAATTCATTATTGAAGGAAAGATAATCACGGTCTTCGCTGAAGAAGACATCCTGCTATCAAGACCTGCGGATGCTCAATATGTCGAAGTCAATGAAAATATACCTGATTGCTCCTTCAGGTCTTTTGAGATTGTCAATGCTGCTTATGTCAGCGAATATGGAGAAGAACCCATTCCTAGCATCTCTAAAACAAGTCGCATGGTTGCCAAACTCATGATAAAAGGAGGATACTCACCGGGGTTAGGACTGGGACAAGATTTACAAGGAATCACAGAACCATTGAAAATCACCACAAATGAAGGGAAATACGGCCTAGGCTTCACACCGACAAGACATGATAAAATGAAGGCAATAGCTGAAAAGAGAGAAAAGAGGATTGCACGATTAACAGGGCATCCTCTCCAGGAAAGAAATCTGGATATCCCTGAAATCACCGAAACGTTCGTGAGTGGTGGTCTCATTCCAAAAAATGACAATGAAGGCAAGCTGACTATCAACATCAACAAGTCTTTTGAAAGTCTTTCTATTCAGGCAATCATCAGCGATTCACCTGAAGAGGAGGAGCTTGTTCAACCTTGTGGCCCACGGGATGTGCTGAACAATTGGGAGGCGATAGAACTGCCTGTTATAATCGAAAGCTCTCCAAAGTAATCTAATAGTAAAAACCTCCTAAAGAAAGGTTCAATCAATAGGGTGTAGTCTTTGTTTAAGTGAACCTTTTAGTTATTGCTTTTTATTCCAATAAAGTTGTGATTTATGCACATTGTAAATAAAGTACCAGTTTGCATCCATCTCATTCGTGCCATTTTTTTTTCTTCTCTTTCTTTTCTCTCTGGATAATGCAGACCCAAAACTCTCTTTGATGACAATGAAAGAATGAACTTTGATAATCCTGTAAACACTACCGACTCGGATGACGAAGATCTTCAAGTATCTCCTGAGCTATTAAAAATGATTGAGCGAGATGAAAAAGAAAGAGCAACAAGTCAAGAACCAACTGAGGCATTTAACTTGGGAGACAGTCAGAATGTAAAAGAAGTCAAGATTGGCACTTTATTCCCTCCTGAAGAAAAAGAAGAATTAGTCCATTTATTGAAAGAATATGTGGATGTGTTTGCTTGGTCATACCAAGATATGCCTGGCTTAAGCTCAGACATAGTACTACACAAAATACCCTTGAAACCTGGAGCGAAGCCTGTCAGACAAAAGTTACGAAGATTAAAGCCGGATCTAATCTTAAGAGTGAAAGATGAGATTCGAAAGCTGTGGGATGCAGGATTCCTTGGGGTCGCTGAATATACAGAATGGGTGGTTAACATTGTTCCAGTCGAAAAGAAAGAAAGCGGGAAACTAAGAGTTTGTCAGGACTACCGGCCATTGAACGAAGCCAGTCCTAAAGATAACTTCCCACTTCCTCACATTGATACGCTGGTGGATAATACCGCAGGAAACTCCTATTTTTCCTTCATGGATGGCTTCTCTGGATACAATCAAATCAAACTTGATCCAGATGATATGATAAAAACTGCCTTTATAACCCTTTGGGGTACCTTCTACTACAAGGTGATGCCTTTTGGGTTAAAGAATGCTGGTGCTACATATCAAAGAGCCATGGTTGCATTATTCCATGACATGATGCATAAAGAAATTGAAGTATATGTAGACGACATGATCGCCAAAACTTTCACTGCTAAGGAGCATCTAAAAGTGCTAAGAAAACTATTCGATAGACTTCGCAAATATCAACTGAAGTTGAATCCTGCCAAATGTATTTTTGGAGCCTCTTCAGGAAAGTTATTGGGTTTCATGGTCAGCAAGGATGGGATTCGAGTTGACCCGAGTAAAGTCAAAGCAATACAAGAAATGCAACCCCCGAAGACTCCAAAACAAGTAAGAAGTTTTCTGGGCAGAATCAACTTCATAGCAAGGTTCATTTCACAATTGACATCCAAGTGTGAACCTCTTTTCAAATCACTGAAGAAGAACAATCCGATCGAGTGGAATAACGAATGCCAAGAAGCATTCGAGAAAATCAAGCAATATCTATCAAATCCACCAGTCTTGGTACCACCCCGATCTGGAGAATCGTTGATTCTATATTTATCCATACAGGATTCTTCATTAGGATCCGTATTGGGTCAACGTGATGAGACAGGCAAGAAAGAGCATGCAATTTACTATTTGAGCAAGAAGCTTACCACATATGAAGCGAAATACTCAATAGTAGAAAAGTCCTGTTGTGCCCTTGCATGGGTAGCACACCGACTACGACACTACATGCTCAACAACACCACATTGCTAATCTCCAAGACTGATCCCATTAAGTACATTTTTGAGAAACCAGCTTTATCAGGCAGGATCGCAAAATGGCAAATGCTGTTGTCTGAATACGACATACAGTATGTCACCCAAAAGGCTGTAAAAGGGAGTGTGATTGCTGAATATCTGGCTGATAGAGCATTGGATGATTATGAGCCAATGAAAATGGAGTTTCCTGATGGAGATATAATGACGATAGAACAGGAAGTCTCTAAAGATGATGAAACATGGAAAATGGCATTCGATGGAGCATCTAATGCTTTGGGACAAGGGATTGGAGCCATACTCATCTCTCCAAGTGGAGAGCAATTCCCTCTTACAGCAAAAATTACATTTCCTTGTACCAACAATATAGTAGAGTATGAGGCATGTGCTATGGGACTCCAAATGGCACTGGAATTGAAAGTGCGAGATCTCCGAGTTTATGGGGATTCCGCATTAGTCATATATCAAATCAACGGAGAATGGGAGACAAGGGATTCAAAATTGATCCCTTACCAAAAGCTCATACTAGACTTGGCTCGAAAATTCAACAGTATAAGCTTCCATCATCTTCCAAGGGAAGATAATCAAATACCGGATGCTTTAGCTACTTTGGCTGCTATGTACAAGATCAGTGACCCCGAGCATACTCCTGTGTTCGAGATGAGAATAATAGATTCTCCAGCTTATTGCATGAGCATCGAAGAAGAATTGGATGGAAAGCCTTGGTATCACGATATCAAGAAATACCTCCAAGAAAGAGTATATCCACCAGAAGTATCAGAAAATGACAAGAAATTTCTACGAAGATTGTCAATGGGTTTTCTTTTAAACCTAGACATACTTTACAAGAAAACCCCAGACTCGATGCTACTTCGCTGTGTAGATACTCATGAAGCACGAAAAATCATGGAAGAAGTTCATTCTGGAATATGTGGAGCACACACTAGTGGTCATACTATGGCAAGACAAATAATGAGGGCTGGTTACTATTGGCTCACATTGGAAAGTGATTGCGTCAATCACGTAAGAAAATGTCACAAATGCCAAATATATGCCAACAAGATCCAAGCTCCACCTGTTCCTCTTAATGTAACAGCAATACCTTGGCCTTTTGCCATGTGGGGAATCGATGTTATTGGAGCGATTACCCCTAAAGCTTCCAATGGTCACAAATTCATCCTAGTTGCAATTGACTACTTTACTAAATGGGTAGAAGCTGTGTCTTATGCAAGCGTAACTCAAAAGGTGGTATGCCGGTTCATTAAGAAAGAAATCATTTGTCGCTATGGACCGCCAGAGTGTATCATCTCAGACAATGCCACGAACCTGAATAATGCAATGATGCAGACTTTGTGCCGGCAATTCAAAATCAAGCATCTCAATTCAGCACCTTATCGACCGATGATGAATGGTGCAGTAGAAGCGGCCAATAAAAATATCAAGAGAATTGTTGAAAAGATGATCGTCACTTACAAGGACTGGCATGAGATGTTACCTTTTGCACTGCATGCTTATGGAACTTCTACCCGTACTTCTACTGGAGCAACACCTTTTTCTCTGGTATACGGTATGGAGGCTGTATTGCCTATCGAAGTTGAAATTCCTTCATTAAGGGTACTAATGGATACTCAATTAGGAGAAGCAAAATGGGTCAAAGCTAGATACGAGCAATTAAATCTAATTGATGAAAGAAGAATGATAGCCCTCTGCCATGGGCAACTTTATCAAAGAAGGATGATTCGTGCTTACAATAAAAAGGTTCGCCCACGACAATTTCACGAAGGTGACATAGTGCTCAAGAAAATTTTACCCATGCAACATGATTCAAGAGGAAAATGGACACCAAATTATGACGGGCCATATGTCGTGAAGAAAGCATTTTCAGGAGGGGCACTAATTCTGACAGAAATGGATGGACGAGAATTACCGAAGCCAGTAAATTCGGATGCAGTAAAGAAATACTTTGCATAATGAAGAAATTTTCGAACAGAAGGGGAGAAGTGGATACAGGGTTACCAAAGTTTATTTGATCAAAGTTGTCAAAGAGAGCTTTCTTCCCTTACACTTTCATTATCTATCTGTACCTAAGATTTTCATATTCTTTTACCCATAAATAAAAGCCAATTCTCTTTAACTTACCTTAGATTCTCACGTTCAAAATGCTAAAGTCGCTTCTATCCAGTTCTTTTCCTTCAAATCTCACATTCCTACTAGCCTTAAGTGTGCAATAAATTGTGACTTTTGAAGGAAGAATAGTAATAATTAAAACTTAGAAAAAAAAACAAAGACCGTAGATTACTTTGATAAGCTTTGTGAATTAAAACAGGTAAGATTGAGGTCCTGCTTTGCGAGCAGCACAGAACATAGGCTAACAAAGAAGAAGGAGTAACAAATCTTTGGGAGATAGCCTTGGTGGTAGCCTGAATGATCATTTCAGAAGTCTTAACATGTCTATGTCAGCAGGAAAGAATCATGCTCACGAATATTTCAACAGGGACAATTATCCAGAGAAGCATAAAATATGAGGCGGGCATTAAAGAAAATTGAGGTCAAAATTCAAAAATAAGGCAAGGAAAGAGGATTTTTGAACAGAGTTGGGAATTTGAGACAATGGACAACAGCTGGAAAGCATAAAGAGATTCAATAATAGTCCGAGAAGGAAATCACAAAGAAGATCCAGTAAAGTAAAGCAAAGACATGAAGAGCTAGATTCAAAAAAAAAAAAAACATCAATTACACATGCCTTGCATTCATGCATTTCACATCATGCATGCATGGCTTTTACATAACAGGGATCAAATGAAAAGCATGTCCGCAGCATGATTGCAGCAGTATAAGCTGAGATCTTAATGACATCAGCTCTTACTAATTGGACGCATAGCTAATACGCTGGACCCAGCCCCATCAGGAATCCAAGGATAAAGCATACAATATCGTCAAAAGCCTGGCAATTGAGGCTACACCTAAAAGAACAGAATTGATGCCAGCTTAGCAGCATCCAAGATGAGTGATAGCTATCGTCAAAGATAAGGCAGACATCAAGAAATATTGTCGTTGAAAATTCGTCAAAAGCGGACAATGGATTCAATAATCAAGGACTGAATCGACGTCAGCTGGATGGAATATCTATCACATCAAAATAAAGTAGGATTCACTTTTCCGGTTAAGCGGCGGATACGGTACTCCGTGACTCTCAAGTCGGTTCTCTCAGTTGCCCATAAGAACTGATCATTTCCTCCCTCCTTTCTTTTACTTTCTCCTAGAAAATGGATCCTACTTTTTCTGCCTTGCGAAAATATTTTCCTTCTCTCCCAATGAACATCCTCAAAAAGATCTACCAAGTTCGCTGTGAACGATTAAGAGCTCTGATGCATAAAGGAATCCCTGAAGATGTGCGGTGGTTAATTGAAGCTAAGGTTCGTCTGGCAGGTGAAATCCCAGAGGCATTTGTGTCTCACATGCCTGGTGTAGGCAAAAGCTCTTATGCCAAAAAACGAAGAGCGAGGAGACTAGGCGTCTGTCATAAATGCGGACGCTGGACCTGTAATACTAAATGTCGTTCTTTAGGGATGATCTCTGATAATCGAGAAGATAAAATACGATTCATTAAGAATGGCCTGAGTAAGGACTCATTGGATGATCTCCAATTGACTCTTGAGACGCATTCTTGTGGATCCGTGCAACGTGAACTTCTCGATTTATGGAGCATTTTTCATGAAGAACGAGAACGATACAGTCCCGGGAATCTGACATTAAACGACCCTATTTGTCAGCTTGTAAGAAAACTGGATGGGAAGCAAATCCTCGACTCATAGAAGCCATTAATCCCGTTACTGGACGTAAAACCAGTGGAAGATGTGAGCCACAGTCACAATCACCGTACATACAATTTATCATATTTAAAATTTTCCATTTTTCTTTTAATAATGTATTTGCTCCCGTAAGTGTAATCGACACGTTATCCATTTCATCACTATAAATGCATGTTCTTCCAGTCGGTTATCTAAGTTTCCTTCAATAACTGATTCATTTCCCTCTTCTCTCAAATTCTTCTCTCATCAATGGATTCTACTCTTTCTGCACTGCGAAAATACTTTCCTTCCTTTCCAATAAAAGTCCTTAAAAAGATCTACCTTGCTAGATGTGAAAGAATCAGAGTTTTTACACGCAAAGGCATTCCCGATAATGTGCAGTGGATAATTGAAGCTAAGGTCCGTCTGGCGGGTGAAGTTCCAGATGCATTTATGCCCCGCATGCCCGGTTTAGGTAAAAGCCGTTATGCCAAAAGGCGAAGAGCAAAGAGACTAGGCGTGTGTTATAAATGTGGGCGATGGAATTGTATTACTAAATGTCGCTCTTTAGGATACATCTCCATAAATCGTGAAGATAAAAGAAAATTCATTAAGAATGGCCTGCGTAAGGAATCTCTGGAAGATATCCGAGAGACTCTTGAAACGCATTCTTGTGGAAAAGTGCAAGGTGAAATTATCAGTTTATGGAGGACTTACCATAAAGAACGAAACCGTTACAGTCTTGGGAATGTGACTTTAAACGATCCTGTTTGTCAGTTTGTAAGAAAACTGGATGGGAAGCAAATCCCCGACTTATAGATGGCATTGAAGCCATTACTGGACATAAATCAGGGGAAGATGAGAGCCACGGTCATGATTCCTGTACATATAAGCTGTCATTTGTCTTTTCTTTTAATATACTTGTTCCTGTAAGCGTAATTAACACGTTATCCTTTCATCGCTATAAATGCGTGTTCTTCTTTCCGGTTAAGTAGCGGATGCAATACTCTCTGACTCTCAGTTTCCTACAATAACTGATTTCTTCATCTCTTCTCTCAAATTCTTCTTTTATCAATGGATTCTACTCTTTCCGCCATGCGAAAATACTTTCCTTCCATCCCAATAAATGTTCTTAAAATGATTTACCAAGCTAGATGTGAAAGGATTAGAGTCTTTATGCACAAAGGCATTCCTGACAATGTGCGGTGGCTAATTGAAGCTAAGGTTCGTTCAGCTGGTGAAGTTCCAGAAGCGTTCTTTCCCCGTATGCCCGGCTTTGGTAAAAGCGCTTATGCCAAAAAGCGAAGAGCAAAGAGGCTTGGTGTCTGTCATAAATGTGGACGATGGAATTGTAATACTAAATGTCGCTTTTTAGGATACATCTCCAGAAATCATGAAGATAAAAGAAAATTCATCAAGAATGGCCTGCGTAAGGAATCTTTGGATGATATCCTATTAACTTTTGAAACACATTCTTGTGAAATAGTGCAATGGGAAATTATGGATTTATGGTGGACTTTCCGTAAAGAACAGGATCGTTACAGTCTTGGAAATCTAACTTTTAATGACCCTGTTTGCCAGTTTGTGAGAAAACTGGATGGGAAGCAAATCCCCGACTTATAGAAGGCATTGAAGCCGTTACTAGACATAAATCAGTGGAAGATGAGAGCCACAGTCATGATTGCTGTACATATAAGCTGTCATTTGTCTTTTCTTTTGACAATAATGTACTTGCTTCTGTAAGTGTAATAAACGCATTATCCCTTTCGTCACTATAAATATGTGTTAGTTATGTTCGTTTCCTACAATCACTAATTTCTTTCTTTGCCTCCTTCATCAATGGAGTCTTCTCTTTCCGCCCTACGAAAGTATTTTCCTTCCTTCCCAATAAATGTTCTTAAAAAGATTTATCAAGCTAGATGTGAACGATTCAGAGTATTTATGCACAAAGGCATTCCTGATAATGTGCGGTGGCTAATTGAAGCTAAGGTTCATTCAGCTGGTGAAGTTCCCGAAGCGTTCTTTCCCCGTATGCCCGGCTTTGGTAAAAGCGCTTATGCCAAAAAAAGAAGAGCAAAGAGGCTAGGCGTTTGTCATAATTGTGGATGGTGGATTTGCGGCAATAAATGTCGTGCTCCAGGAGTGATCACCAGAAATCGTAATGATAGAATAAGATTCATTAAGAATGGCTTGCGTAAGGAATCTCTAGAAGATATTCGAGAGGTTCTTGAAGCGCATTCTTGTGGAATAGTGCAATTTGAGGTTGTTGGATTATGGATAATTTTCCAAAAAGAACGAGATCGTTACAGTCTTGGGAATCTGACCCTAAACGACCCTGTTTGCCAGTTTGTGAGAAAGCTAGATGAGATGCAAATCACCGATTCATAGAAAGCATTGAAGCCATTACTGGACGCAAAGCCAGTGGAAGACGAGGATCAAAGTCACGATTACTGTACGTGCTAGCTGTCGCTTTTGAAATTTTCCTCCCCTTTTGGTAATAATGTATCCACTCCTGACGTGAACCAAAGTCACGATTACTGTACGTACTAGCTGTCGCTTTTGAAATTTTCCTCCCCTTTTGGTAATAATGTATCCACTCCTGACGTGAACCAAAGTCACGATTACTGTACGTACTAGCTGTCGCTTTTGAAATTTTCCTCCCCTTTCAGCGATAATGTATCCACTCCTGACATGAGCCATAGTGACGATTACTGTACGTGCTAGCTGTCGCTTTTGAAATTTTCCTCCCCTTTGGCAATAATGTACCCACTCCTGACACGGACTACTGTATATAGCTGCCACTTTTGAAATTTTCCTTCCCTTCCAACAATCACATACCTACTCCTGACGTAAGCTACAGTAGTGACTACTGTACATGCTAGCAGCTATTTTGAAAATTTTCCTCCTCTTTTAACGATAGTGTACCCATACCTGACCAGAGTCATACTCGTGACTACTGTGTATAGCTGGCAATAATGTATCCACTCTTGAAAATAAAATTATTGCCTTATCTCTTCATCTCTATAAATATATCCTCTTTTCTCACAAGGATAAGGATAGGAATGGAGAAAACCCCAACTCGTAAATCCCGAAGTATTTGTGTATTTTCTGGGGCTTTTCCTGGAAAAGATGAAGAGTATTTAAAGGCAGCCAACCATTTGGGTAGAGTATTAGCTGAGCGAAAAATACATTTAGTTTATGGAGGAGGTAGTGTCGGATTAATGGGAGGTGTAGCATCAGCAGCATCTTTAGGAGGAAGTCAAGTTTTGGGCATCATCCCTGGACCTTTGAAATTTGTTTCTGGGGGTACGATTGGAGAAGAATTAGTGGTTAAAAATTTGCAAGAGCGTGTGTTACAAATGCTTTTAAATGCTGATACTTTTATCGCTCTACCAGGTGGTTTTGGCACGTTGGGAGAAGTCTTTCAAATTGCTTCCATGGCCCAACTTAATTTGCATAAGAAACCCATTGGGCTTTTAAATGTTAACAATTTCTTTACAGGTCTGATAGCTTTTATGGATTATGCTATGCAGAAGAATTTCATATCAAGAGTGGCACGGCGAATCATAATATCCGCAACAACTGCTGAAGAATTGCTAGATAAAATACAAGCTTTTGTTCCTGAACCAGATCCAGCAATGATTCAGATAGACTGGACACGACAGTCTTTCCCGACCAGTTCACTCCCATAATGGTCCTCTACTCACCCTGTTGAAGTATTGTGGAAGAAAGAAGCGATCTGATCCGTTTTTCTTGTCCTTTAGTTTTATTATCAGCATTTTCTTTCGCGTTTCAGTTTTTCTTTTCAAGGAATTTCTTTTCTTATAAGATAGTTTCATCCATGCTGATATTAAAACCATGGGACAATGCCTTTAGGTTGGAATGGCTGAGTAAAGAGTAATTTTTATTACTCTTGAGACGCATCCTATTAGGTCTACTAGGCATAACATTTTGGGGTAGTTAAGCTTTAACCTTATTTGGATGACATATCTCACAAGGGAATCTATATTTACTGAAGAAAATATTAGATGAACCTTGGATATTGATTCCAAACATCCGTTCCCTTTACATAATTTGTCAGTGTTATTGTCATCATCAAGATTCACTCATCTTATCGAAGTTTAAATTTTTGCACTCACCTATTATGAAAATTCACACTTTCGAAGAAAATTATTCCAATTTCAATTGCTTTCATATAAATTTCGCTCGAGGTCCTAAGGAAAGCTCTTTAGCCTCAAAATCAATCAATTTGAGGTTTTAAGGATGGAACCTTTGCCTCGACATCAATCAATCAATCCGAGGTTTTAAGGATGGAACCTTTGCCTCGACATCAATCATTCAGTCCATCTTACAACGATAGAACCTTTCCTATCGTTAGAGGTTCTAAGGACCTTTCCTTAAACCTCAAACAAACAATCAATCATTCAGTCCATCTTACAACGATAGAACCTTTCCTATCGTTAGAGGTTCTAAGGACCTTTCCTTAAACCTCAAACAAACAATTAATCATTCAGTCCATCTTACAACGATAGAACCTTTCCTATCGTTAGAGGTTCTAAGGACCTTTCCTTAAACCTCAAACAAACAATCAATCATTCAGTCCATCTTACAACGATAGAACCTTTCCTATCGTTAGAGGTTCCAAGGACCTTTCCTTAAACCTCAAACAAACAATCAATCATTCAGTCCATCTTACAACGATAGAACCTTTCCTATCGTTAGAGGTTCTAAGGACCTTTCCTTAACCTCAAACAAACAATCAATCATTCAGTCCATCTTACAACGATAGAACCTTTCCTATCGTTAGAGGTTCCAAGGACCTTTCCTTAAACCTCAAACAAACAATCAATCATTCAGTCCATCTTACAACGATAGAACCTTTCCTATCGTTAGAGGTTCTAAGGACCTTTCCTTAAACCTCAAACAAACAATCAATCATTCAGTCCATCTTACAACGATAGAACCTTTCCTATCGTTAGAGGTTCTAAGGACCTTTCCTTAAACCTCAAACAAACAATCAATCATTCAGTCCATCTTACAACGATAGAACCTTTCCTATCGTTAGAGGTTCCAAGGACCTTTCCTTAAACCTCAAACAAACAATCAATCATTCAGTCCATCTTACAACGATAGAACCTTTCCTATCGTTAGAGGTTCTAAGGATCTTTCCTTAAACCTCAAACAAACAATCAATCATTCAGTCCATCTTACAACGATAGAACCTTTCCTATCGTTAGAGGTTCCAAGGACCTTTCCTTAAACCTCAAACAAACAATCAATCATTCAGTCCATCTTACAACGATAGAACCTTTTCTATCGTTAAAGGTTCCAAGGACCTTTCCTTAAACCTCAAACAAACAATCAATCATTCAGTCCATCTTACAACGATAGAACCTTTCCTATCGTTAGAGGTTCTAAGGACCTTTCCTTAAACCTCAAACAAACAATCAATCATTCAGTCCATCTTACAACGATAGAACCTTTCCTATCGTTAGAGGTTCCAAGGACCTTTCCTTAAACCTCAAACAAACAATCAATCATTCAGTCCATCTTACAACGATAGAACCTTTCCTATCGTTAGAGGTTCTAAGGACCTTTCCTTAAACCTCAAACAAACAATCAATCATTCAGTCCATCTTACAACGATAGAACCTTTCCTATCGCTAGAGGTTCTAAGGACCTTTCCTTAACCTCAAACAAACAATCAATCATTCAGTCCATCTTACAACGATAGAACCTTTCCTATCGTTAGAGGTTCTAAGGACCTTTCCTTAAACCTCAAACAAACAATCAATCATTCAGTCCATCTTACAACGATAGAACCTTTCCTATCGTTAGAGGTTCTAAGGACCTTTCCTTAAACCTCAAACAAACAATCAATCATTCAGTCCATCTTACAACGATAGAACCTTTCCTATCGTTAGAGGTTCCAAGGACCTTTCCTTAAACCTCAAACAAACAATCAATCATTCAGTCCATCTTACAACGATAGAACCTTTCCTATCGTTAGAGGTTCTAAGGACCTTTCCTTAAACCTCAAACAAACAATCAATCATTCAGTCCATCTTACAACGATAGAACCTTTCCTATCGTTAGAGGTTCTAAGGACCTTTCCTTAAACCTCAAACAAACAATCAATCATTCAGTCCATCTTACAAAGATAGAACCTTTCCTATCGTTAGAGGTTCTAAGGACCTTTCCTTAAACCTCAAACAAACAATCAATCATTCAGTCCATCTTACAACGATAGAACCTTTCCTATCGTTAGAGGTTCTAAGGATCTTTCCTTAACCTCAAACAAACAATCAATCATTCAGTCCATCTTACAACGATAGAACCTTTCCTATCGTTAGGGGTTCTAAGGACCTTTCCTTAAACCTCAAACAAACAATCAATCATTCAGTCCATCTTACAACGATAGAACCTTTCCTATCGTTAGGGGTTCTAAGGACCTTTCCTTAAACCTCAAACAAACAATCAATCATTCAGTCCATCTTACAACGATAGAACCTTTCCTATCGTTAGAGGTTCTAAGGACCTTTCCTTAAACCTCAAACAAACAATCAATCATTCAGTCCATCTTACAACGATAGAACCTTTCCTTAAACCTCAAACAAACAATCAATCATTCAGTCCATCTTACAACGATAGAACCTTTCCTATCGTTAGAGGTTCTAAGGACCTTTCCTTAAACCTCAGAGTTTAGGCGGCGAGAAGGTTTTCAATGCCTAGCTAAGCTGGACGAAATTTGGTAACTAACTTTGCATACATCATGTCCCATGAAGCATGCAAAGGGGGGCAGCTGTTGACACCCAATTTCGTCCGGCCATTAAAATAATTTTAAAAAAAATTAAATAAAAAAAATTAAATAAAAAAATGTATTATTATTATTATTGTTATTATTATTACTAAATTTTTTTTTAATTAGTTTAAAATATATATATTTTTTTAAGATTTGATATATGTGTGTATATGTGTATGTTTGAAAGAAAAAAAGAAAACTCCATAAAAATGACAAAATTTAAAAGTTTGAGGTAAAAATGACAAAATTAAGAAGTTTCAGGCAAAATTGACAAATTCTGAAAGTTCCAGGAGCATTTGGCAGTTTGTCACATGAAATTTTGAGCCTGCCGACGTTTTTGGCTCAAATTGACAGAAAACGACAAAATTGTCAAAATCAGAAGCTTCAGGAACTTATCCAGAGGCTGAGAGACGTAAAGGACTAAAATTGTCATTTTACCAATTTAAGAGATAAGTTTGAAATTTTTTATTAATTTATCCATCGACAGTTCAGCTAAACTTCCTCTATAAATAGCCCCCCAAATTTTGTGCTGAACACAGAAAAAAATAGCAAAAAAACTTAGAGCTCCGTTTTAAAAAAAGAGAAAATTACAGCCCTTAGCCCCAGCCCTCTTCCCTTCTTCCCCAGAAAGCCAAATTTTTTTTTTTTTTTACTGCTGTTCCCTCTCTCTCTCTCTCTCTCTCTCTCTCCGCCGTGTCCCTCGCCGTCCGCCGCCGCCGTGCCTTCCTCCTCGCCGTGACGCCGTCTTCCTCCTTCGCCCCTGGCCGCCGTCCACTTCTCCCCTGCCGTGCACCGTCTTGGCCGCCAAAACCACTCCCTGCCCCTGCTCCCGCGTTGTTGCTCTGTTCTTCTTCATTCTTCAGATTCAAAATTAAACTGCTAGGGTAAAACCCCTACTTAATCTTCTATCTTTTCATTCTTTTTCACTTTGGTTACTAACTTTTTCTTTTGTTCTTGCAGAATTAATTATTAACCTTTTTTAATTTTTACTTATTTGTTTATTACTAACCCTTTCTTTATTGTTGTTATTAACAACTAACAACTAACAACTAACTTACTAACTTTTATTATTGTTAATTAATTAATTTAATTAACTTTGTTAATTAATTTAATTAAACTTGGGTAACTTTTTATTATTGTTGTTAATTAATTAATTTAATTAACTTTGTTAATCAATTAATTAATTTGGCTAACTTTTATTATTATTGTTAATTAATTTAATTAACTTGACTAACTTTTTATTATTGTTGTTAATCAATTAATTAACTTGGCTAACTTTTATTTATTGTTGTTAATTAATTAACTTAATTAAACTTGGCTAACTTTTTATTATTGTTGTTAATTAATTAACTTAATTAAACTTGGCTAACTTTTATTTATTGTTGTTAATTAATCAACTTAATTAAACTTGGCTAACTTTTATTATTGTTGTTAATTAATTGACTTAATTAAACTTGGCTAATTTTTATTATTGTTGTTAATTGTTAATCTAACTTTACTAACTTTTTTATTGTTATTAACAACTAACTATATTAATTGTGCTAACTTTTATTATTGTGTTATTAAAGTGGATGGCCAAAAAGCCCCACTTTATTAATTTTTTTTTTAACTAAAAGATTAAAAAAAGGAATTTTATGTGAATAATTTCCTAAAGGCTAATAAAATTTTTTTTTTATTTTGAAACAAAGTTTTTATTCCTTTTAATAAACAAACATAATGAAATAAATAAATAAATAAATACAAATTATTTTTTTAAATACATCTTTAAAAGTGATGTTTTTTTTTTCTAATTAATAATTGATAATGAAATATAAAAAAGAAATTAAATTCCATGTCCAAATGATCCGCCAGGATCCATGGCTTGGAAAATATTTTTTAAATAAAGTATATAAATAAATTTTCCTTTATTATTAAAAAAAATAAAAAAAAACTTTGGACTAATATTTTTTATTTATCTCTTTATCCAGCAAAATAATAAAATATAATTTTTTTGGTTTCTTTATTAATAAAAAGAATAAAGGAGTAAAAATTTTCTTGGGCTAATATTTTACTTATTTCTTTCAAAATAATAAAAAAAAAGATATAATATTTTTTTTTGTTTTTGTTTCCTTTATTAAATAAAATTTTATTCAAATGATTTCAAATAAAGGTAATAATAAAAATCTTTTAGCAAACAAAAAGAACATAAAAAAAATCATATAAATATCAAAAACTTTTTATACATATAAATCTTTGATCTCTTTAATCTTTTTTCAAAATAAATTATATAAATATCAAAACTTTACCTTTATTTTCCTTATTAAATAATCATTTTTGCTTAATTTTTTTATCAAAAATAAAACAAACAAATATTAAGATTTTTATTTTATTTTTGAAATATATATATAAATTTCTGGTTTCATCATTAAATAAATAAAGTTTTGTTTACTTTTTGATTTACCTTTTATTAAATAAAATATTAAGGCTTCACTTTTATTTTTAAAATATACATATAAATCTTTAGTTTTCTTCATTAAATAAACAAAACCTTGATTAAATAATTACTTTCTTGGTTCATCTTTTATCAAATAAAAAAAATAAGCTTAAAAAAATAAATATGTATAAATATCAAGACTTTCTTTATATAAATCTTTTCTTTATTATTTTATTGAATAATTAATTTTGGTTAATCTTTTAAATAAAAAATCAAATACATGAGAATTAAGATTTTATTTTCAACTCTTTTGTTTTCTTTGGTAAATAAATAAAATCCTGGTATTAAATAATTATTTTAATAAAAAATTAGTTCATGGTATATTGGCTGGAAACTGTCTCGTGCCCGCTTTTGAGCTGCTTCACCTGGTGAAGAGGGTCTGGCTGAGTAACAACGCCCCGTACCATGATCAAAGATTTTTATTTTATTTTATTTTTTTTTTAAACTCTTTGATTCCTTTAAATTAACTTCTTATTAAATAAAAAAATTAATTGCTTTTGAATTCTTTTATAAATTAAGAAAAAAATCAGATAAAAATAAAAGAAAGATAAAAAAAAAGAAATAAAAGAAAGATAAAAAAAGAAATAAAAAAAAAAAGAAGATAAGAAAAATAAGATAAAAGATAAAAAAAAAAAAAAAGAAAAGAAAAGAAAGAAAAAAAAAAAGAAGTAAAAATATAAAGACAAATTTTTAGTTAGTATTAAAAATCATTACCTTTTAAAAAATTAATTTCAGGAATTAAATAATTACGATTAAGTAAATCAATTTCCATATCCGGATGATCCGGCAGGATCTACGGTTTGGAAAATATCAATTTTTTTAAAATAAATAAATTAAATACAAAGATAAAAATCCATATTTTTACAATATGGATAAAATTGTTTAAAATTTCACCAAATTCCGTGTCCAAATGACTCGGCAGAGTCCATGGTTCGGAATCAAAAATCTTCCGTGTCCAAATGACTCGGCAGAGTCCATGGTTCGGAAGTATCAAATTTTATCCAACTTAATTACCAAAAATCCACATTTTCGACTAATTCAGTTAAAATATCTAAATTAACTGAAATTTTTTTAAAAGCAAAGTAAAACAAAATTAAAATCAACTAAGGTGCCAATTTTTGGGCGTTTTAACAAAGTTGTTTCAACGTAACCGTACTCCCGAACCCCCGAACTCTCGCAGACCATATTTTAGGTGACCAATCGACCTAAGTAAACTGATTGGTGGCGACTCCAGAAAACCCGACGTTGCCACAATTAATGTATGTAGACTTAAAAGTAAGGAGATAGCTTGAGTCTTTCTTTAATAAGATGTGGTTCTTGTAAGAGAAATTTACGATCAAGTGCCATCACAAAGGTCTAAAAATCCTCAACCTTCTATTAAATCAAAGGCGAGATGATATCTCTTTCCACATAAACACCATAATCAAGGGGGCAAAGTAGTCTCTACTAAGCGCAAGAAAAGTACTGCCAAGAGAGAAGCTCAATAGACAAGAGGGCAAGTCTTATGGATCAGAACCTGAGTCTAAGGAAGAGCAATCATTCGGACTGTAACATGGGGGTAAACAAGTGTCGGCACGGCCAGAAGAAAATGGACAAAGCAGACATTGAAAGTAAAGCCTTTGATGGTATCAAATCCATGACAATGGATGAGTACCCGAAAGAGATATAAATTATGAGGCGGGCCAACTTTAAAGAAATTGAGGCCAAAATTCAAGAACAAGTCAAAGAAAGGGGATTTTGAAAAGAGTTGGGCTTTTGAGGCAGTGAACAAAAGCTGGAAAGCATAAAGAGATTCAATGATAGTCCAAGAAGGCAATTATAAAGAGGATCCAGTAAAGCAAAGATATGAAGAACTAGATCAATCCAAAAAAAATAAAAAATAAAAAAATAAATATAAATAAAAATAAAAATAAAAAAAAAAAAGAACCATCAATTACACATGCTTTGCATTCATGCATTTCACATCATGCATGCATGATTTTTACACGATAGGAATCAAATGGGAAACACATCCACCGCACCGTTACAGCAGTATAAGCTGAGATCTCAATAATATCAGCTCTTACCAATCTATCACTGGATACACAGCTAATATGCGGGACCAACCCGCATCAGGAATTCAAGGATAAGGTAGACAATATGTCAAAAGCCTGGCAATTGATTCAATAATCGAGACTACACCTGGAAGGACAGGATTGACATCAACTAGTAGTATCCAAAATAAGAGATAGCTATAGCCAAGGATAAGGCAGATATCAAAAAGGATAAAGTAGACAATATTGTCAAAAGCTTGGCAATTGATTCAATAATCGAGGCTACACCTGGAAGGACAGGATTGATGCCAGCTTAGCAGCATCCAAGATAAGAGATAGCTATCGTCAAAGATAAGGCAGACATCAAGAAATATTGTCGTTGAAAATTCGTCAAAAGCGGACAATGGATTCAATAATCAAGGACTGAATCGACGTCAGCTGGATGGAATATCTATCACATCAAAATAAAGTAGGATTCACTTTTTCGGTTAAGCGGCGGATACGGTACTCCGTGACTCTCAAGTCGGTTCTCTCAGTTGCCCATAATAACTGATCATTTCCTCCCTCCTTTCTTTTACTTTCTCCTAGAAAATGGATCCTACTTTTTCTGCCTTGCGAAAATATTTTCCTTCTTTCCCAATGAACATCCTCAAAAAGATCTACCAAGTTCGCTGTGAACGATTAAGAGCTCTGATGCATAAAGGAATCCCTGAAGATGTGCGGTGGTTAATTGAAGCTAAGGTTCGTCTGGCAGGTGAAATCCCAGAGGCATTTGTGTCTCACATGCCTGGTGTAGGCAAAAGCTCTTATGCTAAAAAGCGAAGAGCGAGGAGACTAGGCGTCTGTCATAAATGCGGACGCTGGACCTGTAATACTAAATGTCGTTCTTTAGGGATGATCTCTGATAATCGAGAAGATAAAATACGATTCATTAAGAATGGCCTGAGTAAGGACTCATTGGATGATATCCAATTGACTCTTGAGACGCATTCTTGTGGATCCGTGCAACGTGAACTTCTCGATTTATGGAGCATTTTTCATGAAGAATGAGAACGATACAGTCCTGGGAATCTGACGTTAAACGACCCTATTTGTCAGCTTGTAAGAAAACTGGATGGGAAGCAAATCCTCGACTCATAGAAGCCATTAATCCCGTTACTGGACGTAAAACCAGTGGAAGATGTGAGCCACAGTCACAATCACTGTACATACAATTTATCATATTTAAAATTTTCCATTTTTCTTTTAATAATGTATTTGCTCCCGTAAGTGTAATCGACACGTTATCCATTTCATCGCTATAAATGCATGTTCTTCCAGTCGGTTATCTAAGTTTCCTTCAATAACTGATTCATTTCCCTCTTCTCTCAAATTCTTCTCTCATCAATGGATTCTACTCTTTCTGCACTGCGAAAATACTTTCCTTCCTTTCCAATAAAAGTCCTTAAAAAGATCTACCTTGCTAGATGTGAAAGAATCAGAGTTTTTACACGTAAAGGCATTCCTGATAATTTGCAGTGGATAATTGAAGCTAAGGTCCGTCTGGCGGGTGAAGTTCCAGATGCATTTATGCCCCGCATGCCCGGTTTAGGTAAAAGCCGTTATGCCAAAAGGCGAAGAGCAAAGAGACTAGGCGTGTGTTATAAATGTGGGCGATGGAATTGTATTACTAAATGTCGCTCTTTAGGATACATCTCCATAAATCGTGAAGATAAAAGAAAATTCATTAAGAATGGCCTGCGTAAGGAATCTCTGGAAGATATCCGAGAGACTCTTGAAACGCATTCTTGTGGAAAAGTGCAAGGTGAAATTATCAGTTTATGGAGGACTTACCATAAAGAACGAAACCGTTACAGTCTTGGGAATGTGACTTTAAACGATCCTGTTTGTCAGTTTGTAAGAAAACTGGATGGGAAGCAAATCCCCGACTTATAGATGGCATTGAAGCCATTACTGGACATAAATCAGGGGAAGATGAGAGCCACGGTCATGATTCCTGTACATATAAGCTGTCATTTGTCTTTTCTTTTGACAATAATATACTTGTTCCTGTAAGCGTAATTAACACGTTATCCTTTCATCGCTATAAATGCGTGTTCTTCTTTCCGGTTAAGTAGCGGATGCAATACTCTCTGACTCTCATAATCGGTTATTTCAGTTTCCTACAATAACTGATTTCTTCATCTCTTCTCTCAAATTCTTCTTTTATCAATGGATTCTACTCTTTCCGCCATGCGAAAATATTTTCCTTCCATCCCAATAAATGTTCTTAAAATGATTTACCAAGCTAGATGTGAAAGGATTAGAGTCTTTATGCACAAAGGCATTCCTGACAATATGCGGTGGCTAATTGAAGCTAAGGTTCGTTCAGCTGGTGAAGTTCCAGAAGCGTTCTTTCCCCGTATGCCCGGCTTTGGTAAAAGCGCTTATGCCAAAAAGCGAAGAGCAAAGAGGCTAGGTGTCTGTCATAAATGTGGACGATGGAATTGTAATACTAAATGTCGCTTTTTAGGATACATCTCCAGAAATCATGAAGATAAAAGAAAATTCATCAAGAATGGCCTGCGTAAGGAATCTTTGGATGATATCCTATTAACTTTTGAAACACATTCTTGTGAAATAGTGCAATGGGAAATTATGGATTTATGGTGGACTTTCCGTAAAGAACAGGATTGTTACAGTCTTGGAAATCTAACTTTTAATGACCCTGTTTGCCAGTTTGTGAGAAAACTGGATGGGAAGCAAATCCCCGACTTATAGAAGGCATTGAAGCCGTTACTAGACATAAATCAGTGGAAGATGAGAGCCACAGTCATGATTGCTGTACATATAAGCTGTCATTTGTCTTTTCTTTTGACAATAATGTACTTGCTTCTGTAAGTGTAATAAACGCATTATCCCTTTCATCACTATAAATATGTGTTAGTTATGTTCGTTTCCTACAATCACTAATTTCTTTCTTTGCCTCCTTCATCAATGGAGTCTTTTCTTTCCGCCCTACGAAAGTATTTTCCTTCCTTCCCAATAAATGTTCTTAAAAAGATTTATCAAGCTAGATGTGAACGATTCAGAGTATTTATGCACAAAGGCATTCCTGATAATGTGCGGTGGCTAATTGAAGCTAAGGTTCGTTCAGCTGGTGAAGTTCCCGAAGCGTTCTTTCCCCGTATGCCCGGCTTTGGTAAAAGCGCTTATGCCAAAAAAAGAAGAGCAAAGAGGCTAGGCGTTTGTCATAATTGTGGATGGTGGATTTGCGGCAATAAATGTCGTGCTCCAGGAGTGATCACCAGAAATCGTAATGATAGAATAAGATTCATTAAGAATGGCTTGCGTAAGGAATCTCTAGAAGATATTCGAGAGGTTCTTGAAGCGCATTCTTGCGGAATAGTGCAATTTGAGGTTGTTGGATTATGGATAATTTTCCAAAAAGAACGAGATCGTTACAGTCTTGGGAATCTGACCCTAAACGACCCTGTTTGCCAGTTTGTGAGAAAGCTAGATGAGATGCAAATCACCGATTCATAGAAAGCATTGAAGCCATTACTGGACGCAAAGCCAGTGGAAGACGAGGATCAAAGTCATGATTACTGTACGTGCTAGCTGTCGCTTTTGAAATTTTCCTCCCCTTTTGGTAATAATGTATCCAATCCTGACGTGAACCAAAGTCACGATTACTGTACGTACTAGCTGTCGCTTTTGAAATTTTCCTCCCCTTTCAGCGATAATGTATCCACTCCTGACATGAGCCATAGTTACGATTACTGTACGTGCTAGCTGTCGCTTTTGAAATTTTCCTCCCCTTTGGCAATAATGTACCCACTCCTGACACGGACTACTGTATATAGCTGCCACTTTTGAAATTTTCCTTCCCTTCCAACAATCACATACCTACTCCTGACGTAAGCTACAGTAGTGACTACTGTACATGCTAGCAGCTATTTTGAAAATTTTCCTCCTCTTTTAACGATAGTGTACCCATACCTGACCAGAGTCATACTCGTGACTACTGTGTATAGCTGGCAATAATGTATCCACTCTTGAAAATAAAATTATTGCCTTATCTCTTCATCTCTATAAATATATCCTCTTTTCTCACAAGGATAAGGATAGGAATGGAGAAAACCCCAACTCGTAAATCCCGAAGTATTTGTGTATTTTCTGGGGCTTTTCCTGGAAAAGATGAAGAGTATTTAAAGGCAGCCAACCATTTGGGTAGAGTATTAGCTGAGCGAAAAATACATTTAGTTTATGGAGGAGGTAGTGTCGGATTAATGGGAGGTGTAGCATCAGCAGCATCTTTAGGAGGAAGTCAAGTTTTGGGCATCATCCCTGGACCTTTGAAATTTGTTTCTGGGGGCACGATTGGAGAAGAATTAGTGGTTAAAAATTTGCAAGAGCGTGTGTTACAAATGCTTTTAAATGCTGATGCTTTTATCGCTCTACCAGGTGGTTTTGGCACGTTGGGAGAAGTCTTTCAAATTGCTTCCATGGCCCAACTTAATTTGCATAAGAAACCCATTGGGCTTTTAAATGTTAACAATTTCTTTACAGGTCTGATAGCTTTTATGGATTATGCTATGCAGAAGAATTTCATATCAAGAGTGGCACGGCGAATCATAATATCCGCAACAACTGCTGAAGAATTGCTAGATAAAATACAAGCTTTTGTTCCTGAACCAGATCCAGCAATGATTCAGATAGACTGGACACGACAGTCTTTCCCGACCAGTTCACTCCCATAATGGTCCTCTACTCACCCTGTTGAAGTATTGTGGAAGAAAGAAGCGATCTGATCCATTTTTTCTTGTCCTTTAGTTTTATTATCAGCATTTTCTTTCGCGTTTCAGTTTTTCTTTTCAAGGAATTTCTTTTCTTATAAGATAGTTTCGTCCATGCTGATATTAAAACCATGGGATAATGCCTTTAGGTTGGAATGGCTGAGTAAAGAGTAATTTTTATTACTCTTGAGACGCATCCTATTAGGTCTACTAGGCATAACATTTTGGGGTAGTTAAGCTTTAACCTTATTTGGATGACATATCTCACAAGGGAATCTATATTTACTGAAGAAAATATTAGATGAACCTTGGATATTGATTCCAAACATCCGTTCCCTTTACATAATTTGTCAGTGTTATTGTCATCATCAAGATTCACTCATCTTATCGAAGTTTAAATTTTTGCACTCACCTATTATGAAAATTCACACTTTCGAAGAAAATTATTCCAATTTCAATTGCTTTCATATAAATTTCGCTCGAGGTCCTAAGGAAAGTTCTTTAGCCTCAAAATCAATCAATCCGGGGTTTTAAGGATGGAACCTTTGCCTCGAGATCAATCAATCAATTCGAGGTTTTAAGGATGGAACCTTTGCCTCGACATCAATCAATCAATCCGAGGTTTTAAGGATGGAACCTTTCCCTCGACATCAATCATTCAGTCCATCTTACAACGATAGAACCTTTCCTATTGTTAGAGGTTCTAAGGACCATTTCTTAACCTCAAACAAACAATCAATCATTCAGTCCATCTTACAACGATAGAACCTTTCCTATCGTTAGAGGTTCTAAGGACCTTTCCTTAAACCTCAAACAAACAATCAATCATTCAGTCCATCTTACAACGATAGAACTTTTCCTATCGTTAGAGGTTCTAAGGACCTTTCCTTAAACCTCAAACAAACAATCAATCATTCAGTCCATCTTACAACGATAGAACCTTTCCTATCGTTAGAGGTTCTAAGGATCTTTCCTTAAACCTCAAACAAACAATCAATCATTCAGTCCATTTTACAACGATAGAACCTTTCCTATCGTTAGAGGTTCTAAGGACCTTTCCTTAACCTCAAACAAACAATCAATCATTCAGTCCATCTTACAACGATAGAACCTTTCCTATCGTTAGAGGTTCGAAGGACCTTTCCTTAAACCTCAAACAAACAATCAATCATTCAGTCTATCTTACAACGATAGAACCTTTCCTATCGTTAGAGGTTCTAAGGACCTTTCCTTAACCTCAAACAAACAATCAATCATTCAGTCCATCTTACAACGATAGAACCTTTTCTATCGTTAGAGGTTCTAAGGACCTTTCCTTAAACCTCAAACAAACAATCAATCATTCAGTCCATCTTACAACGATAGAACCTTTCCTATCATTAGAGGTTCTAAGGACCTTTCCTTAACCTCAAACAAACAATCAATCATTCAGTCCATCTTACAACGATAGAACATTTCCTATCGTTAGAGGTTCTAAGGATCTTTCCTTAAACCTCAAACAAACAATCAATCATTCAGTCCATCTTACAACGATAGAACCTTTCCTATCGTTAGAGGTTCTAAGGACCTTTCCTTAACCTCAAACAAACAATCAATCATTCAGTCCATCTTACAACGATAGAACCTTTCCTATCGTTAGAGGTTCTAAGGACCTTTCCTTAAACCTCAAACAAACAATCAATCATTCAGTCCATCTTACAACGATAGAACCTTTCCTATCGTTAGAGGTTCTAAGGACCTTTCCTTAACCTCAAACAAACAATCAATCATTCAGTCCATCTTACAACGATAGAACCTTTCCTATCGTTAGAGGTTCTAAGGACCTTTCCTTAAACCTCAAACAAACAATCAATCATTCAGTCCATCTTACAACGATAGAACCTTTCCTATCGTTAGAGGTTCTAAGGACCTTTCCTTAAACCTCAAACAAACAATCAATCATTCAGTCCATCTTACAACGATAGAACCTTTCCTATCGTTAGAGGTTCTAAGGACCTTTCCTTAAACCTCAAATAAACAATCAATCATTCAGTCCATCTTACAACGATAGAACCTTTCCTATCGTTAGAGGTTCTAAGGACCTTTCCTTAAACCTCAAACAAACAATCAATCATTCAGTCCATCTTACAACGATAGAACCTTTCCTATCGTTAGAGGTTCTAAGGACCTTTCCTTAAACCTCAAAAAAAAAAAAACAATCAATCATTCAGTCCATCTTACAACGATAGAACCTTTCCTATCGTTAGAGGTTCTAAGGACCTTTCCTTAACCTCAAACAAACAATCAATCATTCAGTCCATCTTACAACGATAGAACCTTTCCTATCGTTAGAGGTTCTAAGGACCTTTCCTTAAACCTCAAACAAACAATCAATCATTCAGTCCATCTTACAACGATAGAACCTTTCCTATCGTTAGAGGTTCTAAGGACCTTTCCTTAACCTCAAACAAACAATCAATCATTCAGTCCATCTTACAACGATAGAACCTTTCCTATCGTTAGAGGTTCTAAGGACCTTTCCTTAAACCTCAAACAAACAATCAATCATTCAGTCCATCTTACAACGATAGAACCTTTCCTATCGTTAGAGGTTCTAAGGACCTTTCCTTAAACCTCAAACAAACAATCAATCATTCAGTCCATCTTACAACGATAGAACCTTTCCTATCGTTAGAGGTTCTAAGGACCTTTCCTTAAACCTCAAACAAACAATCAATCATTCAGTCCATCTTACAACGATAGAACCTTTCCTATCGTTAGAGGTTCTAAGGACCTTTCCTTAAACCTCAAAGAAACAATCAATCATTCAGTCCATCTTACAACGATAGAACCTTTCCTATCGTTAGAGGTTCTAAGGACCTTTCCTTAAACCTCAAACAAACAATCAATCATTCAGTCCATCTTACAACGATAGAACCTTTCCTATCGTTAGAGGTTCTAAGGACCTTTCCTTAAACCTCAAACAAACAATCAATCATTCAGTCCATCTTACAACGATAGAACATTTCCTATCGTTAGAGGTTCTAAGGACCTTTCCTTAAACCTCAAACAAACAATCATTCAGTTCATCTTACAACGATAGAACCTTTCCTATCGTTAGAGGTTCTAAGGACCTTTCCTTAAACCTCAAACAAACAATCAATCATTCAGTCCATCTTACAATGATAGAACCTTTCCTATCGTTAGAGGTTCTAAGGACCTTTCCTTAACCTCAAACAAACAATCAATCATTCAGTCCATCTTACAACGATAGAACATTTCCTATCGTTAGAGGTTCTAAGGACCTTTCCTTAAACCTCAAACAAACAATCAATCATTCAGTCCATCAAACAAACAATCAATCATTCAGTCCATCTTACAACGATAGAACCTTTCCTATCGTTAGAGGTTCTAAGGACCTTTCCTTAACCTCAAACAAACAATCAATCATTCAGTCCATCTTACAACGATAGAACCTTTCCTATCGTTAGAGGTTCTAAGGACCTTTCCTTAACCTCAAACAAACAATCAATCATTCAGTCCATCTTACAACGATAGAACCTTTCCTATCGTTAGAGGTTCTAAGGACCTTTCCTTAAACCTCAAACAAACAATCAATCATTCAGTCCATCTTACAACGATAGAACCTTTCCTATCGTTAGAGGTTCTAAGGACCTTTCCTTAAACCTCAGAGTTTAGGCGGCGAGAAGGTTTTCAATGCCTAGCTAAGCTGGACGAAATTTGGTAACTAACTTTGCATACATCATGTCCCATGAAGCATGCAAAGGGGGGCAGCTGTTGACACCCAATTTCGTCCGGCCATTAAAATAATTTTAAAAAAAAATTAAATAAAAAAATGAAATAAAAAAAATGTATTATTATTATTATTGTTATTATTATTACTAATTTTTTTTTTTAATTAGTTTAAAATATATATATATATTTTTTGTTTTGTTTTGTGAAGATTTGATATATGTGTGTATATGTGTATGTTTGAAAGAAAAAAAAGAAAACTCCATAAAAATGACAAAATTTAAAAGTCTGAGGTAAAAATGACAAAATTAAGAAGTTTCAGGCAAAATTGACAAATTCTGAAAGTTCCAGGAGCATTTGGCAGTTTGTCACATAAAATTTTGAGCCTGCCGACGTTTTTGGCTCAAATTGACAGAAAACGACAAAATTGTCAAAATCAGAAGCTTCAGGAACTTATCCAGAGGCTGAGAGACGTAAAGGACTAAAACTGTCATTTTACCAATTTAAGAGATAAGTTTGAAATTTTTTATTAATTTATCCATCGACAGTTCAGCTAAACTTCCTCTATAAATAGCCCCCCAAATTTTGTGCTGAACACAGAAAAAAATAGCAAAAAAACTTAGAGCTCCGTTTTAAAAAAAGAGAAAATTACAGCCCTTAGCCCCAGCCCTCTTCCCTTCTTCCCCAGAAAGCCAAAACTTTTTTTCTCTGTTCCGTCTCTCTTTCTCTCTCTCTCTCTGTCTCTCTCTCTCGCCGTGCCCACCACCGCCGTCCGCCGGCCACCACGCCTCCGCCCAACCGTCCTGCCGCCGTCGTCCGGCCGTCCCGACGCCGTCGCCGTCGTGCCTAACTCCCGCCGCCGCGCCGCCCGCGTTCTTCTTTCTCTCCTTTTTCCTCCGCCGGACACCTCCGCCGCGCCGCCTTGCCTGTCGCCGTCGCCCTGCCCCCGCCGCCGTCACCGTGCCGTCCGCCCTCGCCGACGGTCGACCGTCGCCCCCTGCCCTTCCCCTCGCCGCCAGCGCCACCCCCCTGCCTCACGCCGTCATCGTTTCCTGGGATTCAAAATTCAAAACTAAAAGGGTAAACCCTTGTTTCACCCATCATCTTTTCAATTTCTTTCTATTAGGTCACTAACCTTTTTATTTTGTCTTTGCAGAAAATTAATTAACTAACTCATTTATTTTTTTTACTTGTTTATTTGTTTATTATTGTTATTATTACTAACCCTTTTTTTTTTTTTTTATTAGCAACTAACAACTAACTTGCTAATTTTTACTAACCTTTATTATTATTGTTGTTAATAATTAATTAAATTGTCTAACTTTTATTTTTGTTGTAATTAATTAACTTAATTAAACTTGGCTAACTTTTATTTATTGTTGTTAATTAATTAACTTAATTAAACTTGGCTAATTTTTATTTATTGTTGTTAATTAATTAACTTAATTAAACTTGGCTAATTTTTATTTATTGTTGTTAATTAATTAACTTAATTAAACTTGGCTAACTTTTATTATTGTTGTTAATTAATTAAATTAATTAAATTGTCTAACTTTTATTTTTGTTGTAATTAATGAATTTAATTAACTTGACTAACTTTTTATTATTGTTGTTAACAATTAATTTAATTAAACTTGGCTAATTTTTATTATTGTTGTTAATTAATTTAATCTAACTTTTACTAACCTTTTTATTCTTATTAACTAACTAATCCAACTAATCTAACTATATTAATTGTGCTAACTTTTATTATTATTGTGTTATTAAAGTGGATGGCCAAAAAACCCCACTTTATTAATTGAATTTTTTTATGATTAAAAGATAAAAAAAGGAATTTTACGTGAATAATTTTCTAAAGGCTAATAAAAATTACTTTTTTTTATTTTGAAACAAAGTTTTTTATTCCTTTTAATAAACAAACATAATGAAATAATTCAAAAATAAAATAAATAAATAAATAAACATAAAATCATTCTTTTAATACATCTTTAAAATTAATAATTAATGAAATAAAAAAAATTAAAACTCCATGACCAAATGATCCGCCAGGATCCATGGCTCGGAAATATTTTTAAATAAAATATATAAATAAATTTTTTCTTTATAAAAAATAAAAAAAAACTTTAGACTAATATATTAATTATCTATTAATATATAATTTTTTTTAGTTTTCTTTATTAATAAAAAGAATAAAAAGCGTAAAAATTTTGGGTTAATATTTTATTCAGTAATATTTTACTTATTAAATTATATAACTTTTTGTTTCTTTTATAAAAATCTTAATCAAATAATTTCAAAATAATACAAAATAAAACAAAAATAATTGAATTTTCTCTTAAATATTTTTGACTTATTGATTAGATATATTTTCAGAAATATAAATTTAAATTAAAAAAAAAATCTTTCATCAAACAAAGAAGAATATAAAAATAAAAATATCAAGACTTTTGTTTTAAAATACATATAAGTTTTCGGTTAAATAATCTTTTATTCCAAAATAAATTAAATAAATATCAAAACTTTTCTTCTTTTGTTTAAAATTTTTGATTCTCTTAATAAAAAAAATAATAAAAAATAATAAAAAAAAAATAAAAAATTTTTAGTTCATGGTATATTGGCTGGAAACTATCTCGTGCCCGCTTTTGAGCTGCTTCACCTGGTGAAGAGGGTCTGGCTGAGTAACAACGCCCCGTACCATGATCAAAATTTTTATTTTTAAACTCTTTAATTCTTTTAAATTAACTTCTTATTAAATAAAAATTAATTATTATTTTTTTAATTCTTTTATAAATTGAGTAATCCTTTAAAATAATAAATATCTTTCATTAAACAAGAAAACAAAAAAAGTAAACAAGAAAAAAAAGAAAGATAAGAAAAATAAAAGAAAGATAAGAAAGAAAAATAAAAGAAAGATAAGAAAGAAAAGAAAGATAAAAAAAATAAAAGAAAAGATAAGAAAAAGAAAAGAAAGAAAGAAAAGACAAGAAAAATAAAAGAAAGATAAGAAAGAAAAATAAAAGAAAGATAAGATAAAGAAAAGAAAGGAAAGATAAGAAAAAGAAAAGAAAGATAAAAGAAAGAAAAAGAAAAAGAAAAGAAAGAAAGAAAAGAATAAAAAAAGAAAGAAAAGAAAAGAAATTAAAAGAAATTTAAAAAAAGAAGTAAAAATAAGTAAAAAAGAAGAAAAAGAAAGAAAGTAAAAAAAGAAGTAAAAATATAAAGATAAATTTTTTTAGTTAGTATTAAAAATCATTCATAAACAAAAAGAATTACCATTTAAAAATTAATTTCATAATAATAAGAATTAAATAATTACGATAAATCAATTTCCATATCCGGATGATCCGGCAGGATCTACGGTTTGGAAAATATCAAACTTTTTAAAATAAATAAATTAAATAAATACAAAGATAAAAATCCATGTTTACAATATGGATTAAATTATTTAAAATTTCACCAAATTCCGTGTCCAAATGACTCGGCAGAGTCCATGGTTCGGAATCAAAAATCTTCCGTGTCCAAATGACTCGGCAGAGTCCATGGTTCGGAAGTATAAAATTTCATACAAATTAATTAATTTAAAAATCCACATTTCGACTAATCCAGTTAAAATTTCTAATTTTGAAAATTAACTGAGAATTATTTAAAAGCAAAGCAAAACAAAATTAAAATCAACTAAGGTGCCAATTTTTGGGCGTTTTAACAAAGTTGTTTTAACGTAACCGTACTCCCGATCCCCGAACTCTCGCAGACCAATTTTAAGGTGACCAATCGACCTAAGAAAACTGATTGGTGGCGACTCCCGAAAACCCGACGTTGCCACAGGTGTAATAATCCATTTGAAATAAAATTTTTATCATGTTATTAAATTTCATAAAAAATTAATAGTATTATAAAAATTTTACAATCAATGGATTATTTCACCTAAATAATATTGACTTTCAAATAAAATTGGTTTCAAGTAAAAAAAATGTAAATATAAAAATAAGTTGTTTTGAATTAAGTTGACTTAAGTTAAAACGAACTGGCCTATAGTTTCCTACATTAAACTTTCATACTTTCAAACACACAGTTTGATACATATGCAAACAATATTCATAAAAACAAACATCATTCTTTAAAAAAACCACATTAATACAATTTGAACTCAATGTGATATATATTCAAAACTAAATTCTCACAAACATATTTTACACTTTTAACAATGAGATCTTACAATAGCGATATTTGGGAGCCATGCTTTATGAATGCAACTCTTATGAAAAATGGCTTGATAAAGTTAATGCCTTCAAACTAAATCAAGAACCAAAGGAAATTGAATCAAGTTCCAAGAAAGCGGAAGCTCCAATAGAAGATAAAGTAGAAGAGTTCTTTCAACCCAAGGACATTGATGTAGCTTCAACCATAGAATTATACAAGGAGAGTATATCTGAGCCTAAGATTAATGACCTGACTTCAATTAGACCTAAGAGTATTCTGCCAATACAATAGGTTGAGCTCCAAAATGTAGCAACAAATATTGAAGAAATGAAGGAGAGTGTGTCTAATCATTGTGCAAGTGAGACAATGAGCATTATTATGCCCATTCTTCAAAAGAAGGGTACATTTGAAGCCGCCCATTCTTAAAAAAAAGGATACATATGAAATCAAACCTACCACTACTTAGATTTGAGGACAAATCCTCTCGAAGAGGAAGGAATGATGGAATCCTGCTTTTAGAGCACCACCCGAGAGCCCATGGCACATACCTAAGAGCACCCAATAGAGCCTTTATGCTTCGATCAAGTTTTAAGCAGTCTAAATTGGTTCTTGCATGTATTTTATGAATATTATATGATTTTAAAGCTAAGGGAGTATCTACAAGCTAATGGAAGTTGCATGTTCAAGAATTTGTTCTACAATGCTCAAATGAAGCCCAAAAGAAAGATAGTTAAGGGATAAATGTTTGTGATGCATCCAAAGGTTGCAAGGACAAAGTTTCTAGTATTTTTCAAGATGGAATAAGTCACTAATATGGCCAAGAGCAGCTGGGTTATGCATGGAAGCAAGCTACCATGTGGGGCATACATAAAGCACATTATATGTGCTTAAGTGTGTGTTTTGGCACCTTTCTCAATTACCAATAGCAAAAATTCATATTCTCTTTATTTTAATTAAGAATTATAGTATTATTATTATTCTTAAGTGTTTAGTATTAATATGACTAGTTATTCTAAGTATTTTCTAACTAGGACTTCTAGTACAACTAGAAGTATGTCTTTTTATGTGTGTTTGTGCATACCCTGCATTAGTCTTCATAAAGGGGTTCTTTTTTGCTTGTAAAAATATAATTTTCAAGAATAATTTAGTGTGAATTAATGAGACAATTTGTTCACATATCCTCTATCTTTTTCTAAATAAAACTAAGAAGGATTTCTTAGTGTAGTTCTCAAATTTCATCCAACTTCACTTCAATTATTTTCCTCCTAAAATTCTGATTCTAACTTCTTTTCTTTCCTTCTTTATCAATTTCTTAGTTCAATTTAGGGAGTTGGCATCATCCATTAAAGCTTGCAAAACATCTTAGAGTCGCGTGTCTATCAGCCACCCATCCACTCATAACTAATTTTTATTTTTCAAAATCTCATTACTTTTCAACCATTTTTTAGGGAATCAATTGTAAATAATTAAATTTTATTTTTCACAGATATTTAAATATTTCATTCTTTTTTTTCTATATTTGTTTTTAATTCACCTTTATACCTTTTTTCTGGAGGGATTCGACTATGTTTTTTTTTATTTGTTGAACTAATGAATAGAAATGTTAAAATGAATAGTTGCTTGATTATGTTTTTTAATTCCATTTTTATATATTGATAATTTTTTATATCTTATGTGTGACTTGGACCAAAAAGTTGAATATTGAAATTTACTATATTTTGATATGTTCTGTGTATGTGTGCGTGTGTGAAAGTAGGTATGTATGTATGTATGTTTGTATGCATTTACTATACATTAATGTATGTATGTATGTTTGTATGTATTTACTATACATTAATGTATGTATGTATGTATGTATATATGTTTGTATAGTGTTGGGAAAATAATTTATCAATGTCTGGTCTTCTGGAGATAGAGGAAAGTAATTGCAATAATGGACACAAGGTAAGATGACATTATTAGTTAAGTTAATGGTTAGGCATTTGGTGGTCCCGCTAGGTGATCCCAGTTTGATTCAGGACCACCAAACGCCTAACCATGGCTTAACAATGGTTAATCAATGCTAGTACACAGGTTGACCAATACTGGCATCTATTTTTGAACAAGTAGATGGATTTATTAGTATATATTTTTCAAATTATTTTCCTCAAACTAAATTAAGTCAATATGAAAATTCTAGACCTTCATCAAGTGGATCCAGAAGAAGTATATAAATAGAAAGGCCTAGGCCTATATTACCAAGATCTTCAAGCCTACCCAAAAATCATGTAAACTATCTAGACCTGATAATTCCTACTTTAAATACTCCAATAGTAATTCCCAGCCAAAATCTTCATCCTTAAGAATTGTCCATTTCTCAAAATAGGCATGTCCCCATTATGGGTGTTCGTGGGTCGTGGGTATAACTGGGTTTCTGCTTAAACCAACCTTACTTGCATCAATGACCGGGTTCCCCAATTAACTACCTAACCCTACCCACACATCCTTAAACTCAGTGACAAAATAAACATAATAAAAATTGTTTTGGGTCGTTCCGGTATGACCAGTTTTTTATATATTCATATAAGGCAACAATTTTTATCCAAAATAATTATAAATAAATAAAAAACATACAATTATACTTCAAGTTTTAATTTATATAAAAAATTTCTTAATGAAAATAAAATTTCATGTGTCTAAAACTTTCAGAAAAAGACAAAAAATTGTATAACAATAATATAAAATAAAAAACCTAACAAAAACAAAAAGTATGTTTTAAACTTACTTTGGTTTCAAATAATAGTCTCAAAACTCAAATAATCTTGATATCAATAACTGAACAAGAAAAGTCAACTGTAAAAGCTCACACTTATCGACATAAATCTATATATTATAAACAAAAATCAACTTGTAGTAACATACATAAGTAACTGAATAATTTAGTTTTTCCTTTTCATTTTCTATCTCTTTGCACCATAACCTCTTTGTATGTCATATTGGCCAATTTTAACACTCAACAATGAAAACTAGATATATACAAAATAGACAAAGTCTCATATGAATTTCTATAAAAAAAAATGTCTCAATGTAAAACAGCTATAAATTAATCTAAAAAGAATACAAAGTCAGCCCCTAAGGACATAGAACCCAAAAATAAAGATATAGTAATTCAAGAACCAAAAAATGATGAATTTATAAATATAATTTCAAAAATTCATTACCACAATTTGTATGTTTCAATTGATTTAGTTGTTAATAATGCATATTATATTAAGACTATAGCTCTAGTTGATACTGGGACAAATCAAAATTGTATTTAAGAATGAATAATTCCTAAAAAATTCTATGAAAAGGCTATTGAAGAACTTCATTTTGCTAATAGTTCTAAACTTAACATTAAATATATATTAAGTAACGTAAAAGGTCTGTAATTTTGATATTTGTGTTAAAATACCTTTTATTTTGATTAAAAATTTAAATACCAATATTATTTTAGGAATTCCTTTTATAACTACTTTATATCCTAGTAACAAAAGAAACGGTAGCAAGGCCTGGGCCAATTGCTTAGAACTTGGAGAATGGAAATTCTACATACAAAGACAACGTCAGAGTCCCGGGATGTGTCCCCAAAGAAAACCCTCCAACTATCAAGTTAGTTTCCGGCAGGTGATGAAGAGTAGCAGAGAGCTGTTATTAAGAAGTAATCTCATACCTTGAGATTAATGAATGGTCTGGCTTATATAGTTAAGGCGATATATGTGATAATCGCTTCGGGATAGGAATCCTTAGATCAATCCTGTAATTGTGGGATCTTTTTTCTATTTTGGATGAGTTTCCTCTTTTGGCTTGCTGGACCTTTTATTTTGGGCTTGTCTTGCAAGGATATGGGCTTTTAGGTTAGGCCTACGTCCTATCATATCCCTTTCAAGTGACTCCATTTGATGCATTAGGAAGAGAATTGTCTTTTCCTTTTACATTTCCTGTCCAAGAAAGAAGTGTTAGACTTCTACAAGATTCATTCATACAATCAATTAATATGATTCAAAATAAAGAAAGACATTATAAATATTTAATTCAAGAAATAAATTTTCTCCATATTGAATTTCAATTACAAAATCCTTCGATTCAAGAAAAGATAAAGTAAATTGAAAGTAAGTTTTCCAAAGATATTTGAGTTTCAATCTCGAATCCATTCTAAAATAGGAAAAAAAACATATAGTTAGTCTCCCATATGTTAAAGGATTCGATGAAAAATTTATTCCCACTAGGTCAAGAGTGATTCATATGAATAAAGAATTAGAAAAATTATGTATTAAAGAAATTTTAGATTTATAAGCAAAAGGATTAATTAAAAATCTAAATCTCCATAGGCTTGTTTAGCATTCTACGTAATGAATGCAACAGAAATTGAAATAGGTGCTCCAAGATTAGTTATTAATTATAAACCTTTAAATAAAATTTTAGAATAGATAAGATATCCCAATTCCAAATAAAAGAGATCTTCTAAAAAAATTTCATAGTGCAAAAATATTTTCAAAATTTGATATGAAATCTTATTTCTAGCAAGTTCAGATTAATGAAAAGGATTGATATAAAACTGGTTTCACTGTTCCCTTCGGTCATTACGAATGGAAAATAATGTCCTTTGGATTAAAAAATGCTCTCTTAGAATTTCAAATTATAATGAATAATATTTTAGCTCTTATTCAAAATTTTGCAATATTATACATCAATGACGTTTTAATTTATTCAAATTCATTAAATTGACACTTTTCTCAGTTAGAAAAATTTTAGTGTCCTTACCCAAGATGAAATTATTCCAAACCCATATAAGATTTTTAGCCTTTTAGGTCATACAATACATCAAGGAAAAATTTCTCCAATTGCAAGAACGTTAGAATTTACCTCAAAATTTCCATATGAAATTAGGGATAAAACTCAAATATAAAGATTCCTAGGATGTTTGAATTATGTGTCAAATTTATTTAAAAATGTTAAAATAATATGTAAACCTTTATATCAGTGATTAAAGAAAAATCCATTAGCATGGATTAATCAACATAATGAAATTGTTAAAGTTATTAAAGAGAAAATTAAGTTTTTTTAGTGCCTAAGTCTTCCACATCCCAAAGCCTTTCTCATAGTTGAAATAGACACATAAGACATAGGTTATGGTGGAATCCTAAAATACCATCTTTTCCTAACTAGTCTAGAGAAAGTTTAGTTAGATTTCATTCTGAATTTTGGAATGATGCTTAGAGTAATTATTCTACTGTTAAAAAAAGAAATACTTTCAATTGCTTTGTGTATTACTAAGTTTGAAAATGATTTATATATGAAAAGATTTTTATTACAAATGGATTGCAAATCTGCTAAAGAAATTTTGGAAAAGGATGTTAAAAATTTGATTTTAAAACAAATTTTTGCCAAATGACAAGTATTATTAAGCAATTTTGATTTTGAGATTGAATATATAAAAGACATTTCAAATAATCTTTCTAATTTCCTTTTCCGTGAGTTGTTGCAAGGCAAGACGAAGAAAAATTTGCCCCATTCATCATGACTTCAAAACCCTTAAACTCATTGACTCAAAAGAAAGTCACAAAAAATTTATTTTCTATTCTTGCTCCAGAAACTCCATAATCCAAACCCACACCTTCAAACTTTGTAGTTGTTTTTAAAGGTGAATCAAAAGAAACACACTCTTTTAAAGAGAGAGCTTCCACTTCTCAAACTCAAAATCAAAGAAATAATAATTCAAATTACTCTACTAAGACTTATAATCTTCCAGTTATTTTATTAGAATAAATGCCAAATTAATAAAATTTTTAAGTCTTTTATATTGGGATCAACACATTTGCAATTTCAAAAAATTTTATGTTCAGTCGAGACCACCCTATTTTCAATTATAGTGATTATACTCAAGCATGGTATAATGCTCTTTACATTCCAAATTATACCCATTCATGGGTTTTCTTTTTTCACAAAAATTTGAATTACAAATTTCTTAATTGGGTTTAGACTAGGTGGGATTACTTTGGTTTGATCAGAAATGCTTTGCCTAAACCAATTAAACAAGGTTTTGCTTAATACTTAAAGAAGTATCTTGATTCAATCTAATGTTACGATAAACCCCTAAATTTTTTTCATAACCTTTAGCATATGATGGATTACATCTTAGACCTTCGTCATTGAAAAGGATAAAGAAGGGTTTTCTCAATTATTCCAAGAATTCAAAATAAAATGGTGGGATATATGGATTTTAAATTCCTCAAGCAAACAAAGATACTATCATTCAATGGTTAAATAACAGACCAATGGCAGTAGTAATACAAAAGATTCTTCCAAGCTCAGACCATTTAACCTTCTTGACTAAGAAATCACATATTCAAGCTTAATTGGCCACAACCACCTCCAAAGAAGACTACAGAGGGATGATCGAAGGCTTGGCATCATAGTTGAAGGCCATTATTGAAGAAACAATATATATATATTATTGATATACCCAAAACGACACAATACAGTACCGATACTATACCATACAGGTACATTGTCCAAGACGAGATTTAAAACCTCAGGAACCACCACAAGGTCCACAACTGCTTATGGCCATGAACTTAAACCATTTAGGTTAAGCATAGTTTTCAACCAGCAAGCACATTTTTTAAGAATAACGATAATTATATTGGAGATATTTGATGAACACTTCAATTGAATAGTAAAGAAAGTAAAAAGTACTACCAAATTATTACTAGATATTCAGGCTTCAGTTTTTTTTTTTTTTTGTATTCAAAAGCATTCTTACAAGTATAGAAGAGAAGATGTATTAGTATTCTAAGTACGAGAAGGGGGGAATGCCTGCTTTTTTGGGACTTGGAGAGCAATTGAACCAGTTTTGTATTACATTTTTGAGAAATAGGATAAGGAGGTCAAGTTTAAACCCTAGATTTCCTCATGATGTCCCAAATACTTCACCTGTTGTATTATCTTTAATTCATTGTTTCAAAAATATCTGATTTGTTAATTCAAAATTAATTTGTTATCATTTTTAGTTTTGAAAAATATAAAATGATATTTTGTGATATAAATAGTTTGACATTTGCGCTTCATTCCCACAGTATGGATGTACCAGTAGGGGTGAGCATGGTTCGAGTTTGTTCAATTTTATGGTCGAACCGAACCAATCTAAAATAGTCTCGGTTCCAAAATTTTTCTACCAAATCTGAGAATTGAGAACCGAACAGAACTAGAACTATGGTTCTAGGTTTTTCGGTTCTAATTATTGGCTTTTTCAGTTTATACCATATACTTATATTAACACATAAATTCAATAAAATTACATCTATAACCTGTTTATGAAATATTCAATATAATATACAATTAAATCAGTATTTAAATACATGTACTTAGACACATTTAAAAGAGTTTGACATGGTGTTACTAAAATAGTTCAAAAGAGTTGTTTGTGGAGTATTTTCCATCTCAACCAGTTTATATCCATCTAGTAATTCCAACATTAGCACGACGTTCAACATAGAAAACTAAGCCTTTAAGACCATTTTTTTAATATAAAAACCTGAAATATGTTAATGTCATAAATTTCCAGTTTCATATGGCTTATAAATGAAAAAACATGAGGATTGTGTCTTAGAGAGTGGTTTAGAGTTGAGAGATAGAAAACAAAATAACCTACGAGTAGTCGGTTTAGGAAGCAAAGTAATTCAAGTGAATATGAAGAAATTTCATAAATAATCCCACAACTTTTATGTTGTTTCAATTTGGGATATCAATTTAAAGGTTTAATGTAAAATATAAGATGATCATCATAATTCTTTAAAGAAATACATGTATGTATATTGATATATTAGTAATACTATAATTTTTATTATATAATTAAATATATGCCTCAGTTTCAGTTCTACCTTGAATTGGTTATATATGTGGTTCTATATGCAATTATAATCAATGAAAAAATCATCTGTTCTTCTATATGTAAAATCAACCTATAAACCATGGTTCATTTTTACTTAACCCAAGCCAATCCAATATAGGTATTTCTGATTGAGTTGCAGGTTATCCCAACTTATGCTCACATGGTTGATTGAGAAAGCAAAGTGTTAGTTTACGACACAAAAGGTGGCGAAGGCATGCAGATCTTCTCTCGCTCTCGCCTCTCGGATCGCCCCTTCGTTCAAACTTCAAACTGCAAACACGGCGTGCCGGTTTTGAATCTCACAGAGCGACGCCAGACCTGAGCTCGAAATGGCTGTGGAGTCGACCCATTTTCCAGAACTTTGCACGATCCGTGCTTCAATCTGAGATTCAATTGGAATCCAAAGTTTGACCTTGGCAGGTTATTTTTTTCCCTCTTTCAATGGTTGGTCAAAATTACTTGCAGTGTTAACTTCTTTTTCCTAGTAATAATGCTTTTGACCAGTTGATAATGGTAATGAGTCTATAAATGAAATGCCGTTCTCTGTCTCTTGTTATTGGAAGTTGTAGATTTATTGGGCACTTTTCTTTTTGGCTTATTTTTGGAATGGTTTTCTTGATGAAATAAATCATGTTCCCTGACCCAAGAAACAAAAGGAAAATTCCAAAATGCAAAGAATTACAAGAGGACGGAAATCAGTAGGTGAAGTGTCAATGAAAGAATAACTGCTAGGAGCAGAGAAGGAAAAGTTCTACCATTGAACTTCATTTCTGAACTAGTTTCCTGTCCTGAAATAGCTTTTGATTTATTTCTTTTCCATTCACCTCATATTTCCTGCGCCACCATGTTAGGCCATCTTGTTTCTCCCAAAACTTGCACTAGTCAAATTAAACATAATGTTTTCTCATTATCGGAGACTAATTTGTTTGAACGACTTATAGGATTTCTACTCGATATCACATAAGCAACAAGTTATTTCATGATAGAAGTTATCGAGCAAAATTTTTCACAAACTATATTGGATAGCATGAATGAGATTGGCTCCTGAAATTATGGAATGGCAAAAGAAGAAGATAAAGATGTTGACTTTGAAGTGCTGATAATACTGATACTGCTATTCATCATGTTGTTCCATATGGTATATTATAACGTGCACCCCACTATGGGCTATGGAGTGTAGAAGTTGCTTCGTTTTTTTTCCCTTTTGTGTTTTATGTCTGTGGCATGACACTTTGACTGTTAGTGTGTGAAAATGTTCTAAAACTGAACTTCTAAAGATAATTTGGATGGTTATAACCTTTTCATGTTTTTTTCTGGTAGAATCTTAAAAGTTCTGCAAAATTTTTTGATTCTACGATTATACAAAAAGCAAAAAGATCTTGGGTTTATTTCCAACTTTGATAACCTTTGTTTAATTAAGCTGGTTTGCTTAAGTTTGTTTATGTCCTTATAACCCTTGACTATATCTATGTGTAATGAGAAGAAATTAGTATTCTGAATTTACATCACTTGGAGTGAAGCTTGAGATTTTGAAGTAGAGGTGAGTGACTTTTCGGATTGATCATGCATTTAATCTGAACCTAAGGATTTGACTCAGTTGAAATTTTGGGCTTGTTCCACTTGTCGTTGATGTGAGTTTTCTGAGTTGAGTGTTAGCCAGCATAGTTTGCATCTTTTAACTTGAAATGGTCCTTATCTTTGATCCTGCCTAATCATTTTATCCTAAAAGATCACATCTTTTATACCTAATGAAGTTTAAAGATTGGTTGTCTCTCTATCTACTACCCTCATGATTATTCAAGTTGGTTGAAAAGTAAAAAGCTTTTTTATCTATCCTTTTGGTAACCAATGATCTCTGCTCTTATCTTATACTGCAGTGTGTGTGAGTGTGGTCTTTTGATTCTTCACCTGTGTCAGATAGTGTTTCTAGTTCTTAAAGCCATCTAACAGGGATGAGGAGGACTAAGGCATGATGTTTGATGAATGGTAAAATCCATTAATCATCCCTCTCTGCAATGCACAAATGAGGAACAAGAAACGTGTTAAGAAATATCTACTTTATTTATTTATTTTTTTAAAAAAGGAACTTTCAGGGAGATATCAATGACCTCTAGGCGTTCTTATGGTGCAGTTTTAGATGTGTACCATCTCTGGAAACTTTGTCTTTGTTATACTGTTCATAGTTTGAATGCAATAAAGAACAAGTACTAGAGGGTTTAAAGGTATACGAGATGGCACTAATTATACACACACACATGCACACGTGTGTCTGTGTGTGAATTTTTAGAGAAAAAGAATAATAAAAAAGGTAAGAGCATAATGCAAAGTAATTGTATTAAACACTTAATAGGATTTGTTAAGCTTTCTCCTTTTGATTCTGTCATGTTTGTGTTATGATTATTTTTGCAAATCAAACCAAAGTTGTATATTCTTTTATTCAGAAATTCGAAATCTTTGTCTCAGTTCTCAGGTCTGCTTGGCTTTAGCAAGTGTTTTGAGATACTAGAACATTGCAGAGGCTGGTGAAAGTTTTACACTTATATCCTGCTTCTGCAGTTACCCCTCTAAAGAGCTTTGTTTCTGGCTTGGTAATCTCACCTTTTAATTTTATTCAACTCCACTTGCATCAATCTCCTTCTCTGGGCTCCATAGTACCTTTTCTTTTTTAACTAACTTCATCCATAGAATTTCTTTTGTTGAATCAGCTTGAGATAAAGATGAACTTCTGTACTACAAGAATTTCAACCTAACTTAAACTGATTGCCTATGAGGGGGAAGGTTCATTGATTGAATGACTGGAAAAGAAATACTGATTCAGATCATCCAAAATAGCTGCTTAGTATTAATATACTCCCTATTCCCTTCAAAAGGAAACCTATACCATCAGGCCTACAGATCATGCAAACAGGACCAGCAACTAACAAATGTGGCCACAATAAATGTGAGCTTAAAAAACCTATAATTTAATGCAAGGTACTATATATTACTTTATTTTGTGACATAATTATTTATTTGTACATATTTTTTTGGGAAGTGTGTGTCTGTATCATAAAATAAAATTAAATAACAGTACTTAGGTTTCAAATGCGTTGGCACATTACGAATAGTATTTGAATCCTCACTCATGGATAAGGTATGAAGTTAGCTAAACTCGCTCCTGGCTCTCACTGTTGGCATCCCTAAGTTGCATGATTTTCTGATTGAAAGCAAGTGGTTGCTTGCCTGTTTGGCTATTCTGGTATTTGTTCTTTCTTCATATTTTGGTTTGAAATTGAATGCTGAGTTTGAGAATTTTTCTTTTTCTTTTTTTTTCCTGTTTTCTATAATGTGATTTTTAGATGTCAATACGCAAGCCCCCACTCCCCAAAATCCTTCTCAACAATGTCTCTTGCATGAGAAATGCCCAACAAATACTACGGCATGTTAATGTTTCAATTCATGATGGAGGAGCCCTTGTTCTTACTGGCAGCAATGGCTCTGGCAAGACTACCTTCCTGCGAATGTTAGCAGGATTCTCTCGTCCCTCAGCTGGTGAGATCCTTTGGAATGGCCATGACATCATGCAATCAGGGGTGTTCCACCAGTACAAGCTCCAGTTGAACTGGCTCTCTCTCAAGGATGCCATCAAAGAGAAGTTCACCGTGCTGGATAATGTCCAGTGGTTTGAGGTTCTAGAGGGTAAGGAAGGCAGGTCCATGCCTGCTCTGGTGCTCATGGGGCTTGGCCGGTTGGCTAAGGAGAAGGCAAGGATGCTGTCCATGGGGCAGCGCAAGAGGCTGCAGCTGGCGCGGCTGCTGGCAATAGACAGGCCAATCTGGTTGCTTGATGAACCTTCTGTTGCATTAGATGATGAAGGTGTTAGGTTGCTAGAGTATATCATAGCCGAGCATAGGAAGAAGGGTCGCATAGTTATTGTTGCTACTCACCTGCCTATTCAGATTGATGATGCCATGAATTTGAGGTTGCCACCAAGGTTCCCCAGAAGGATGACTCTGGTAAATATGCTAGATCGCCCTGATATAACATGAATGATGTCAAGCAGCATTGTGCTTTATGGCACCTGCCGAGTGTTGCATTTCACCAAATAGCATTCGGATCTCGGGTTTGGCTCGATGGACTCCCCACCAATATGTTCTTGCTGTGTTTAGGTTTGTGTGCTAGTGGGAGGCTTCATGGACGCAGAAACGAGAGTGAGAACACTGCACATATCCTCACCAAGTTTTGTTCTGCTTCTCTTTTGTTTTTCTAAATCATGTCTTGCCTGTTTCTTCCTCTTGTAATTTTTTGGGGGTACCCCATTTTTTCGCCTGGCACTCTTGCAACTTTTTATTATCATCTTAATTAAATATATCAATGTCTTAAAAAAAGAAATAAGAACGGAATCAAAATAAACAGGAAACAAAATTAAAAAAAAAAAAAAAAAGAACATTGTCCTGTTCATTTGTTCATTTATTGATTATTTATTTACATGTATTTGTTTTAATTTTTTCATTTAACCTGGTTCACCGAATAAGTCAAATAACCTAATAACTCAAATAAGGAAAATGTGAATTTGGAATTGAAACTGACAATAATCCTGTTTAGTCCTGTGAAGAAAGGAATGTACGAAAAGGGTGCAGGTGGTTTATATCTTTAATTTCTTGTCAAACAGAGAAATTGATTTCAAATTTAAGTTGAACTCTTAGAGACTTATCTCCCAAGTGACACAAGATATGCCCTTCACACTCATCTCCTTGGGCTTGTTTTACCTAATATGGAAGGCATTTATTGGTTTACGGGATAAGTTTATTGTTTTCCAAGAAACTTTATTGTTTTGTCAATAATTATAAAACTTGTGGTGGGAGAAATTTTTTGCTCATTGCACGTGTGTCTTCTGCTTTTAGGGGGGATAAGTTGCAACTCTAATTAATTAATTTTGGGACATACATTCCCACACAGAAAAATTCAAAATGAAGTAATTGCATGTGTGCTCTAATGGATGATGCAACACATGTAGTGAGAGTTTGATTTGGCCAATATAAACAGTCATTTTTTTTTGTACACAGAATCATTATTAAACTTATCAAGTTGAAGTACATTATGGCAGCGCTAAAAGGAGAAACAAACGATCCAAATGAATAAGAGACAAATAACTTCTTTCAATGTTTAATATTTCTTTATAAGTGTAAATATTATCTAAAGTATGTTTAATTTCACAAAATGTGAGTCTTGCTAGATGAGGCTAAAGCTTTAGGTAGTGTTTTTAATTATTATACGTTTTCTTTAGTTAGAAGGCGTGGGTAAAAGCACCATTGATCCCAAACCTTTAATTTCTGTTGCAAATTAGTCTACAACCTTCATTTTGATGTAAATTGGTCACAAACCTTTATAATTCATTCCATATTTGTCCCTAGTCCTGGGCAAGCTCAAAAACTCAATTTAAAAAGAAAAAAAATTGATAGTTTAATTTTTTTATTAACTATTAAAAAATTATGACACAATATGAATTTATGAAAAAGCAAATACTAAATAGTTTGGACTACAATTTAAAAAGTTAATGTCAAATAATTCATGAGAGTTAATGAATTCAAATTGTCTAGTAGCTGTCTTCCAATAAACTTAAACTGTGTCATAATTTTCTCATAATTAATAGAAAACTTAAACTATCAATTTTTTTCTTTGTAAATCAAGTCAATGTGTTTGTCTTGTGTAGCAAGGTATTTTTGGAAGTTGCCACCAATCTGTTTCACTTAGGTCGATTGGACACCTTAAAATAGTCTACGAGAGTTCGAGGGGCTTGGGAGTACGGTTATGCTATAACAACTTTGTTATAGCGCCAAAAAATTGACACCTTAGTTTGATTTAAGTTTTATTTACTTTAAATAATTTCAGTTAATATCCAAACCATGGATTCTAATCGAACCACCCGGATATGGACTTCTAAACCTTCATACTTGATTTTATTTACTTGATTTTATTTATTTTATGAAATTTTGATATTTTCAAACCATAGATTCTATTGGATCACCCGGATGTGGAACCTAAAAACTTAACCTATTCTTATTTATCTTTATTTATCTTTTAAATATTTTAGTTGATCATCAATCCAAACCATGGATCCTATCGAATCAGCCGGATATGGATCTTGAAATTTACTATCATCATAAATTCATCCTAGGGTTTTATCGAACTCATGCAGTATAAAATTTCCTAAGTGTGATTTGTTTAGATGCATTATATAAATCAAAATAAAAATAAGATGAAGCTATTCTAAGAAAACTTGAAAGGAAATAAAAGAGAAACAAAGAGATAAATAAATAAAAATAAATATCCTAAGTTACATCCTTATGTGAATTTAATGGTTAAATCTAATGCAGGGCTAAACAAATAAAGAGAAAGAAACAAAGGAAAACAAAGAAATAAACTTGCTGTCAGTGACTAATCTGCAACAAGAAAAAAAGTTAGTGACTTATATGAACGAAATAGAAAGTCAGAGGGCTAAGTTAAGGTTGTATTCAAAAGGAGTTGACTGGGTCAGATCTAGGTGGAATTGGGTCGGGTGCGCGGATCGCGATCCGGGTCTTGCCTTAATTCCACCGACGGCAGCGTCTCCGGAGTGATCGGAAGACTAGGCTTTAGTGTCACCGAGGCGGTGACTTCAAGGGTGCGGGAGGAAGACGACTAAAGGCAGCGAATCGGGAGCGACGATGGGATTTGGCGTGGCGGCGGTGGAGCTGGAGCGGCGGACAGAGGGCGACGGCAGGGGCAGGTTGGAGCAGCGGATAGAGGGCAACGGTGGAGGCCTTTTGGCGACGGTGGAGGACGAACGGAAGTGGGAAGACGAAACGTCGGAGGAGGAAGTCGAAGCGTCGGGCAGTAGAGGGGGACAGGAGTGGCTGCTGGTCTTGAGGAAAGGTTAGGGTTTCTGGGGATGAGGGAGAAGAGACAGGGGTTGAAGGCTGCAGTTTTCTCTTTTTCGAGACTAGAGCTTAGGGTTTCGAATTTCTCTCCCTGTCAATAGTGGCTCATATTTATACTAGGGAGTCTTAGGCAAGATTAGCTAGGTTTTATAGCGTTTAAACTTAATCCAAATTTCATGTCAATAGTGACCCATATTTATACTAGGGAGTCTTAGACGAGATTAGCTAGGTTTTATAGCGTTTAAACTTAATCCAAATTCAATTTAAGGAGATTAGGATATAATATGGTAAAATGTCAGTTTAAGTCTAATAAAACTCTCAAGCTGCTGATCTTGCCCCAAATTCTGTGCGAATTTCAATTTAACCCAAAACTTTAAGGATTTGTCAATTGAGCCTAAAACTTCCTAAAATTTTCCATATTTCCTTAAAACTTCAGGATCTCAACAGATTTGCCCCCCAAACTCCCTCTTTCTGACAAATTTACCTTAAATTTTTCAATTTTTTTCTAAAATCCTTTAAAAATTCCTAGTTTTTCCCCAAACTTTCTCATTTTTCCTAAATTGACCTATAAAACCTTTAGGATTCTAAATTAGTGTTTAAACTAAATTAACTCATATTTTTTACCCTAGATGACCACTTAGACCCAAATAACAATGTAGCCTAAATGTTATTAGACCGACTAACTATGCAAAACCCTAAAATGACAAAAATGACCCAAACTCCTAACAAATGACCAAATAGTCCCTAAAAATGAAAATGCCCCCCCAAACTAATTTTCTTAACCTAAAACTTAAGCAAAAGTCAGTGCCCGGACAAAATTGGGTGTCAACAGCTGTCTCCCTTTGCATGTCTCATGGGACATGACGCATGCAAAGCCATTACCAATTTTTGTCCGACCTTAGCTAGACGTTGAGAGCCTTCTCACCGCTGAAAACCTTGAGGAGAAAAATCTTCTTCTCCTCCCCTTTGAGGTTAAGGAACCTTCCTCATTACCTATATGATAGAAACCCTCCTACCATTTAGCAATCTAAGGAGAACAACTCTTTCCTCCTTGATTACTAGGCCTAGGAACTTTCCTAGCCTTTTGCAATAAGAGGCTTCCTATTGCTTCCAACCTAAGAGGAAAACTTTTTCCTTTTTTCTTGAGGGATTAAGGAACCTTCCTCACCCTTGTCTCTATAAAAACCTTTCTATAGAAGAGAGAAACTTTTCTCTCATTTTTAACTTTGGTAGAGAACTCTCTCTTACCATGGTCTAAAAGGTAGAGAACCATCTCTTTACCACTTTTTGTCGCCTTAGAGGTAGAGAACACTGTCTCTTTACAACTTTTAAATTTCTTTGAGGTAGAGCATCCTGACTCTTCACCACCTCCAAATTTCTTTGAGGTAGAGTACCCTAACTCTTCACCACCTCCAAATTCCTTTGAGGTAGAGCACCCTGACTTTTTACCACCTCTAAATTCTTTTGAGGTAGAGAACTCTGTCTCTTTACAACCTCTAAAAACCCTTGAGGTAGAGAACCTATCTCTTTACCACCTTGATATTTATTTGAGATAGACCACCCTGACTCTTTATCACCTTTGATAACCCTTTGAGGTAGAGCACCCTAACTCTTTACCACATTTAAATTTCTTTGAAGCCTTAGTTTTGCCTTGTAGTGAGATTAATGAACTCTCCTTGTTCTCTCGAACCATAGGCGCACAGTGGCCAAAAGCTGTGACGACCAAAAGAATGGACTATGCCCTAAGATGGTGGTCCATGCAACAAGTCTACCGTAAAGGGTAGGAGTAAGCTCATCCTGCTTTGGTTGAGGAAAACTGCTTCTGGTAGGAATGATGCCAAGGTGGCGATGAATGTTATCCTCATAAAGAAGGACCTCGACATTCCTCACAAACATCCACAATGAGATCTCAGAACAAAAACCTCTAAATGCTCTATTAGCGTAAAACTCGTGGACTAACGTCAATGAGGCGAACGTGGGAGGCTCACACAAGCATGTCTACCCTCAATGGACCACAGTATCATTAATCTCTAGTGGACCAGCAATGAAATAGTCAAAGTGAAGCTGAAAGATAATTGCCTGATCCATGGAAGCCTCGTGTAAAAATTATGCCTCAAGGGACACAAATCATCAGAAAAGCTCTCTAAAACCATTGAAAAAACATATCAAACACCTTGTGAACTAAATTACTTGAGATGCGAAAAAAAAATTAATGCTAACAAAGCAATTCTATATTGATACCTTAAGAACAACAACTACTAGCAACAATTGCTGGCCATAATACATGCACAACCACAGCTTGGTTTCATCCAATTAATACAAGTCATAGCTATGGAAAAACAAAGAAGGATCCTACTAAATTACTCTTGATCCAAAGTCAACTTTCATCAATGTCATGCATAAAGAAGTAAACAAATGAAGAAAATAATATATATGAATTGAAAGCAAAATAAAAGTAAATCTACCGACAGCTTGGTGTTAGTGTTGTGCCCAAAAGCCAATCATGAGATGATTGTATTTTTGTACATTGAGTCATGATATTTTATTAAGGCATTAATCCAACAATTATGTTTGTTGTTTTGTTTCTGTGTAACGTAATAAACATAATTGTGACCCTAGAATAATGATATTCTTAAACGTCCCTAGTCTAGTATTATTGTGGAGCGGGTTACAATAATACATAACGACTAGCATATGTGGAGACTAATATAAGATATGTAGTCTACATATGGGTACAAGTTGGAAAACTTTTGTACTGGACCGACCCACCATGAGAACACTACATGGATCGTTATATGAGTATCATAAGTGATTCTCATAGTGACCATGGTATATGTAGTCCTTCGACCTAAGATTATCAAGGTTCCCTACATGTGAGTCACATACTTTGATACTTTCCTTTGTTGCTCGTAACTGAGTGAACTTGAAGCAGGTTATTGGGTATGCCACATATCATGCAGAGGGATTTGTATGATTAAGATGAGATTTGTCCCTTCTATGTAACGGGAGTGATATCTTCGGGCCCCTTGATAGAGTGAGACTTAGAAAATGCATGGCCATGCTCGGATGAGTTGATATATGATATTAATGTCATCGGTTTAAGTTGGTCTACTCGGTAATCAAGAAACCAAAAATTGGGCTATACGAGAATGACACATTCCATATCTCGTGCTTAGTCTTGATATCTTGGACAAAGAGACAATAGCATATATCGGTGATGATCATAAAGGTTTAGCCGAATCATCGACAATCTTGTCACTTGGGTAGTAATGATGTGTTGCTAGACACCGCTCATTGCTTATGATCATAAATGTGATTTATGATCATTGCCAACGTGGTAAGAGCCTATTGGGTCACACACATAGAGCTATTTGGATCATTAGAGTGCATGGGCTAATAATTTAGGTTTTGGTTTCACAATAATTTCGTATTAATAATGGGCCCAATTGTTGAGCCATTACTAAGCCCGAAATTAAAGCCTAATTGGATTAGGACTTTGAAACCTATTAGGCTTGGAAGTTGAGTCTCCCTATAAATACAACTTTTAGTGAGAAATTCGTAGGTCTCCTTGCCCTAGCCTTCCAAAAGGATAGCCGCACTCTTCTCTTGCAATTCTTTGGAGGACACAAGCTAGCACTGCGAGCACAAGAGAAATGCATCTGCTGGGACGCGGTGGAAGCGTGGTGATCCCGAGAGGCTCGTGTGAATACTATAGAGAGCTTGAACACGTCAACTATTTAGGTTTTTTTATTCGACTCTACAGTTGAGTGAGAGATCTCAACCGAATTGAAAATTTTCGAACACCTGGTTTACCCCGTTTCACTTAGATCCTAAAGGGTTTCGGTTAAATTCCGCTGCGCTGTTTAGCTCCTGAAACCCAACACTTGGGAAGATCAAATTCAGAGGAAACCGTTGCTTTCAAGCATCTTGGGGCTCAAGAAACTAAAAAGTATGCTTATGATCTCAAAATAGAATTGAAATTTTGTTTTAAACAGGTTTGTTTAAACACGGTCAATGTCACGGGTGTTTAGGTGACCTTGCACTTAAAATTTTAAATGAACACGATTGTAAACATGGGGCATGTTAGAAACTGTGTTGTTATTCTGAAACTAAGTAATTGTGATCTAAATACAAAACGCAAGTACCTTTCATGGCCATGTTACAAACTGTGTATACTTGTCACAATTTTATTCACAATTGTGCCTCCACCTATGTTAAGCTACTGGAAGATGAAATATTTTTCCACAAGGGATAAACATGGACTCAAACATAGGTGTGTGCATGACCATGTTGTGTAACACACCTTCAAACACGAGTGCACATCTCACTGTGTTTGATGACTAGAGCTCAAAAATTTTGAAATCAAAAGAATAACACGGGTCTTAACATAGGCATTGCCAACACCATGTTAGTCAAATATGCTGTTTTCCACTGTCATGAAGGAGACAATGTTCATTCTCTGGAACTTTAACTTTTTAAACATAGAAATGAAACACATTTTCTGTCAAACAAGTAACTCAAATTGTCTTTTGTGAACATATTTTAAAACATGGCCGTGTTTGTGTGCGTGTTTAAGTTCTGGAATTTTAGGCTTTTAAAACACATGGGCAAGAACATGGGTATGACAGAAACCATGTATTGCAAACACATTTCATTACATGGTCTTGACACAAATCGTGTTTGGCTATTATAGCTCGAATGAAAATTCTGCGTGAAAAATCAATTTATTAAATTAAACATGGCTGTGTTTGAAACCTAGTTGGCTGACATAGCCCTAAACATAGGCGTGTTTAAGAACATGTTTAGTCCCTGAAACTTATAAAAATTTGTAAACTTAACCGAAATTGAACTTAATATTTTTTACTCATTCTGAATACAAAATTCTTCCCAAAATGCTCTAGATTCCTGTATCAAGAATTACAGATTATAAGATCATAGGACAATAAAAAAAATTAACTAACCTACTATTAACAAAACAAACTAAATGAAAACAAAGCTAAAGGAAAAAATTAATGCTTGAGCTACCACCCAATAAGTGCTTGGTTTATCGTCATCGTCTCGACATAATGGATAATTTATTCTATGCCGATCTTAGGGCGGCTGAGCATGATGTCTTCTTGATGTATGTGATAGCCGAAGTGCTATCGCCCCAGCCACCTGGGAACCTCGGAAAAGAGGGAGTCGGATACCTGAGGTGCATGACCTCGGTAACCCGCCAATACCGACCTCGGGAGACTGGCGGATCGCCCCCCTCCTGAAGGCGACCGAACCAAGCTTCAGGGGAGAAGAACCAGCTATCCTCTGTGGGAAAAAGCCCCCCGAATGACCAGCTTCGGAGCCAGGGAACATCCCGAAGTAACGGTATGACTCCGGGAAAAGCCCCTCATCACGAAGGGAAACATCCATCAAAGGGACTTCGGAGGCACAGTAGTCACCATCAAGGAGTCTCTGACATCAGGCCAGTACACCCTACACGCCGCCCTCATATGCACTCTGGCGCGCCGCCCCTACCTACGTTCTGTCACGTAGGGCTGCGCCTGACGTAGATTGTGGCCCAAGGAGCCTGCAGGTGGCTAGGGGACCCCACGCCCAGAGATACGGATGGCATCCGTCCATACACATGTCGCCATCCGAAGGCCTCACCCTCTCTTATACATACAGGGAAAATGGTCACGAAAAAGGGGGGGCTCTCTTCTCTCGCTCCTCCTCCCCTAAAGCCCAAAAAAAAAGAATACAGCAGGCAAGAGTCTCTTGTGCTTACTGCTCTCTTTCTCTCTTCACCTCTCCGGAGTACTGACTTGGGCGTCGGAGGCTCCTCCCCGGAAAAAGACTCTGGGGACCTCCTAACCCCTGTTTTCTGAGTATTTCAGGCAGGCCCTCTTGAGGAGTCTCTGTTTTAGGCGCTCCTCCACACTGGAAGCACTCTCCGACTTCACCCCTTCACGGGAACTAACTGCCACCGGCCATGGTACGCGGTCCACGCAAAGCACCTCCTCTCTGGACTCGCCTACCTCCCCGGAAACCCTCTGCTGCACTTATCATGACACACAGTGGATTTACTATTGATGATGGCCCCCGCCGCCATCAATATGTTAGGAATCTCACCTTAAAAATAATGCTTGAGTTGGTGGCCATTCACCTTGAATGTCCCTTTCTAGCAATACTTGATCTATATAACACCAAAAGGGAAAACTTTCATTACTACAAACAGCCCAAGCTAACGGGATTTAAGCTTACCTAGAAAAATTAGGAGCTAAGCATTTTTTATCAACACCCAATCCTTAGCTTGAAATTCTTTCTCTTGCTTTATCCTTGCATCATGCCATTTCTTCACTTTTTCTTTATAAATTTTGGAGTTTCCTTATGCTACATTTCGCTATTCATCAAGCTTATTAAGCTGCAACAAACATTTTTGCTTGCATGCTCAAAATCTAAGTTAATATTCTTTATAGCCTAATACGCATAATGTACTAACTCAATCAAAAGGTGACACATTTTCCCATAAACGAGAAGATATAGGGTGATTTTGATAGGTGTCTTATATACTATTTGGTATGCCCATAGTACGGCATTTAACTTAAGAGACCATTCCTTCCTAGACATAGATATCACTTTTTCTAGCATACGCTTAATCTCTCTATTAGATGATTAGGCTTGACCACTAGCTTGTGGGTGGTAGGCCGTAGTCATTCTATGGGTAATCCTAAATCTACTTAACACTTTTCAAATTCAGAATTACAAAAGTGTGTTCTCTATCACTAATAGTGGTTCTTGGGATCCCAAATCAGGTGAACAACCTCTTTTAAAATTTAACCACAACCTTCGCATCATTTGTAGGTAAGGCTTGTGCTTCTACCCACTTAGAAATATAGTCTACCACTACTAAAATATACTTATTCCCAAAGGATGATGGGAAAGGACCTATGAAATCAATTCCCCAAATATCAAATACTTCAGCATCATTGAATAGGGAAGGCCAATAAAAACCTAACTCCAACACCTTTCATGCCATAGTGTTTATTCAGAAATGAGCTCTAGTTGGTCTCTTATGATAGTGCTCAAGTATCCTTTTTGTATGGGGTAGGCTACACATCATCGAATGATTTCATCTACACAAATTCTAAACAAACATAGTTCATCCCAAAAGTAATATTTTAGCACGAAAAAGAATTTTTTTTCTTTTGTTGGTATGTCATGTCCCTGGGTAACTTCTTGCATATGGGGTAATAAAGTTAATGAACCAAGGCTCATATGCGTAATTAGAATTAAGCATATAAAGATGTTCATCCAAAAATGAATCATTAATGTCCACATCCTTTACTGTTTCTCCTTCGGGATTCTCCATCTGGGAAAGATGATCTGCAGCTAGATTTTTTGCGCCTTTTTTGTCTAAGATTTCTTAGTCAAACTCTTGGAGTAGAAGAACCCACCTGATCAATCTTAGCTTCACATCATTCTCATTCAATAAGTACTTTGAAGCAGAGTGGTCAATATACGTTATTTTGTAGATAAGAGCAAGTAAGAATTAAAGTTATCGATAGCAAAAACAACAGCCAATAATACTTTCTCAGTAGTGATGTGATTTTCCTGTGCACTAGTTAGTGTCTTACTGGTGTAGTTTATAGGTTGAAAGTGTTTATCTCTATGTTGACCCAAAAATGCACCTACTGCCCAGTCACTAGCATCGTACATTAATTCAAATGGAAAATACTATTACTGGCGCGTTGGTTAAAAAATCCTTAAGCTTATTAAAGGCTAACAAGAACTTATCATTAAAGTCAAAAATTGCATCCTTTTCCAACAACTTGGTGAATGGTTTTCCTATATTAGAAAAGTCTTCAATAAACTATTTATAAAAACTTGCATGACCTTGAAAGCTTCTAATTGCCTTAACTGAAGACGATAAATGTAATTTTGAGATAGTTTCAATCTTTGCCTTATCTACTTCTATACCCTTACTAGATATCTTATGATTGAAAACTATACTTTCCTTTACCATAAAATAACATTTTTCCTAGTTAAACACTAGATTGGTTTTTTTGCATCTTTCTAACACCCTATAGAGATTATGGAGACATTTATCAAACAAATCCACAAGAACAGAAAAATCATCCATAAATACTTTCGTGATGTCTTCCACTAAGCCATAAAAAATCACTAACGTACATATCTGAAAAGTAGCTAGGGCATTGCCCAAACTGAAAGGCATTCTACGGTAGGCAAATGCACCATAAGGGCAATGAATGTAGTTTTTTCTTGATCTTTGGGAGTGATCGGGATTTAGAAATAACCTGACATGCCATCCAAAATACAGTAGTAAGTGTGACTGGCTAAATGTTCTAACATTAAATTAATGAAAGGGAGTAGAAAATGGTCATTTGTGATGGCATCATTGAGCTTTTGGTAATCAATACACTCTTCATCCAATGATTGTTCATGTAGGAATTAGCTCATTATTTTTGTTTTGGACAATGGTCATACCTTCTTTCTTGCCCACAACTTGAACTAGACTCATCAACACGCTGTCAGAAATTGGGTAAATTACTCTAGCATCTAACAATTTTATCACTTCAGCCTTCACAACCTACTTGACATTTGGATTCAACCTTCACAATGGTTGCACGACTGGCTTATGGTGCTCCTCCATCAAACTTTTATGTGTCCAACATGATGGGTTTATCCTTTTTATTTCAGTGATAGACCAAGCTATTGCTCTCTTTTACTTCTGTAGCACGTCCAACAACTTTCCCTTTCTTTTGCACTCAGTAGAGTGAAGATAAGCACTGGCAGTTTAGATTTCAGTGCCAAGAAAGCATACTCTAGATGATTAGGTAACTTTTCTAGTTCCAAATCTGGCGGCTTCTCAATTGAGGTTTTCCTCCATTTTGTATTCGAGTTGATTTGTTCATCATTTTCTTTATCTTCAGCAATCCCTTCAGTTTCCAATTGAACTACTAGCTCTTCCTTTTTTGGGTATAGATTTTGAACTCATTTCCTGGGGCTATGCATACTTCCAGTTGATCCTCCAAAATACAATCCTAAAAACAACAGGCAACTTTAGTGTCAACTGAATCCAAAGAATAACAAGCATCATCTTTATGAAGAGTATTTTTCATAGTATCAGAAATATAAAAGATGGATTTTTCCGTTATTATCTTTAAAACTTGTTTGCCATTTTGAACACCAATTAATGCACCAGCAGTCCCTAGAAAAGGTCATCCTAAAATCATAGGTACATGCCCATCCATATCCATATCCAGCATAACAAAGTCAGCGAGAATAATAAACTTGCCAACTTTTACCAGAACATCCTCAATTATTTCCTTAGGATACTTAGCTAACCTATCAACTAACTGAATGCGCATTCTAGTGGGTTTAGGTTCTCCTAATTTTGGTTTCTTAAACAAAGTATAAAGCATTAAATTTATACTAGCACCTAAATCCACTAAAGCTCTATCAATTGTGACATGACCAATAGTGCAAGGAATAGTAAAACTCCCTGCATCACCAATCTTCCTTAGAAGGTCATTCTGAATTATGGTTGAGCATTCTCCATTCAAGATTACTGAAGATAACTCTTCCAATATCTTTTTCTTAGCTAAGATGTCCTTCAAAAATTAGTGTAGCGCAGCATCTATTCTAGAGCTTCTGTAAAAGGAATATTCATATAAAGTTGTTTAAACATAGCAAAAAATTTAGAAAATTGTTCCTCATCTTTATCTTTTGATAATCAAGAAGGATACGGTAAAGGTGGACGATACTCCTTGACTCCCCCATTCTTTTCCAGTGGTTCCGACTGTAGTTATTCTTTGTGTGGCATAATGACTTCTTGCTGAAATTCTTGATGATGTTTTTGAGCTTCTACCAACTTCTTTATTTCATCAATTTTTCTAACAGTCAACTTCTTACCATTTTGAAGAGTAATAACTTTGAATTGTTCACTCGCCAGTTTCATAATTGCTTTGTTGATTTCCATCACAGTTTGTGACATCTGATCCATCTGCTTCGAAAACATTTGCTGCTGCCTCTCCATGGTGTCTCTTAGACTCTAGCACTGAGCTTGAATATTTCCTATGAATCCAATTACCACCTCTACAAAATTTGTAGAGGGGGGCAAATGCTAGAAAGTTGTGTTCCTTCCTTGGTCTATCTAACTACCAGTTAAATAACTCCCCCATCTCGGCATAGAATAACCATTTCCTTGTGATCCTGAAAAACTTCCAATAAAATCCTCCTATTCATTTCTGCTCCTCCATTTTTTCATGTGATCCCAAGTTGGGTGTTCTCCCCACAATTGTAACAATGCACCACAGCTTGCTCCTGGATAGTAGAGAAATTTTTGAACTCCCTCATTAAGGCTTTAACTTGATTCACTAGAACTAAATAACCATCAAAATTCTAAATTGTAAATACTCTACTTGGCTTAATTCTAGATGATGATTCCTATTGGTAGTTGTTCATAGTCATCTCCTCAACCAATTCTTGTGCCGCTTCAGGTATCATGTTATTAAGAGTACCACCAGCTGCTACATCAATCATATGCTCGGAAGCATAACTCAAACCATTGTAGAACATTTGTACTTGCATCCACACAGGTAGTCCATGATGTGGACACCTTCTCAACAGGTCCTTGAATCTTTTCGAACGTTCACATAATGTTTTTGAATCCATCTAACTGAAAGCAGAAATTTCATTATGGAACTTCACAATCTTTGCTAGAGGAAAATATTTTGAGCAAACTTTTCTTGGAAAGAGCATTCTAGGTGGTAATAAAACCTCTTGGAATTGGAGTCAACCATTACTTTGCTCTTCCTCTCAACGAAAATGAGAATAACCTTAACTGAATGCTACTACACTAGCTCCACTAATTCTAAAAGCTTCATAGATCTCTAAGAAACTAGCAATGTGAGCATTAGGATCCTTGTCTTCCAAACCATCGAGTTGAACACAATTCTACAACATCTGGTTAATATTCAGCTTGATATCAAAATTGTTGGCGTTTACAAAATGTCTAATGATACCTGACTCCATCCTTTTAAGAAAAGGCTTAGAATATTTTGATATAGTTTTTGCTTGATTACGGTCTTTCATGATTAGATGCTCTCAATTTTATCCTTGCTTCCCTACTTGAGGATGCAATGACAGTGACTCAGTACCCCTTGTAGACAAAAGTTTCCTCAAGGCCCTTTCAATTTTTGGATTCATTTTAACAACTTCACCAGGATAGCTAAGAGTCATCCAACAGAATTCCTGCAGGAAACGAAGAACAAATCAATAAACTAAAAATGACTAGAAATTCAAATAAAAATAATGCAATAAAAAATTGACTAGATTAATAAAGTTTAATCTTAGAGGTAGCAATCTCAACAAATGTCCCCTGCAACAGTATAAAAACTTAGTGTGTTCTTCAATACACATAAACTTTTCCCACTACACTAATAAAATAATGTGGATGTGTCAAATCTCTCTATACTCATAAATATGTGAACTCATAGGCAAGTACACCTATCATCCAAGTGTAGTAGTGGCAAGTACCAAGATTATTTTTCCCATGCAACAGAGCTTGTCTACCATACTAAACCTTTCTCTATTATCTAACTGACAATTAAGGAGTTTGTTTAACTAACTAACTAAGAATTAATTAAATTAAAATAATGCAGTAAAATAACTAACAACTAACTATTGGTAACAAAGAACAATTAGATAACCAACAATAAGATTAACAAGATTATGATTAACTTGTACCATGGAGTACTACCTAACTTAGATTAACTCCCTATTATTCTTGTTACACTAATCCATATTCTTAAGTCACTGATGGGGTGTCTAGGCCTACCGTGCTCCCTAAGAATAGAGTACTAGTCCTATGACCCACTACTAGGTTTCACTCTAGTCCGGAGATATTATATCACACCTATTACTCTTGGTTGTAATAATATCCCTTCTATCCAATGGTAATCCACAAAAAACACACTAGATACTGCCTGTCATATGTTTATCATCCCACATTGAATTAATTGGCTAGCTACTTTTAATCAATGCATCGAAGAACATTTGATAGATCACAAGAAACGCATAATCATATTAAACTAGAAAGTAATCACAATCGTAAGATCATCCTAGGGTTCATCTACTCCAAGCATAAGTAGAAAAATTTAGCTTGTAGTGCCGTAAAATAAGCATAAAAAAATCAAAGAAAGACTAGGAAAAAGAAGTCTCCATCGCTGAATTGCTTCTCCTCAAGAAATCCTTGATCTGTCACTCAGTAAATGGTGTTGACCATCAAAACTGCCTCTAGCAACCTTCCTTCATGAAAACTCTATTATTTTTCTCTATTTCTCGCCTCTTCCTTACCTCTCTTTTCTGTTCTCACAAAAAAACCCAAAAATAAATGACACAGCTTGGATCATGGGCGTGACACTTAAACACGGGCATGTAGGAGTGAGGCATAAGTGTGCAAGGTACTAACATGGGTGTGTAAGAAGGCATGTCTGCTCCAAAATTTTCCAAAACTTGCAATTTAGCTCCAAAACTTTGCAAAAATTCTTCCAAACCCAAATGAAGCTGAAATATAATTTGAAAATAAAATAAGAAGCAATTAAGCGTCAAATCCTAACATAAATACATCAAAAGACAAACAAACATAAGAGAGAAAGGCCTAAAAAACATAACTAAATATGGGCATATAATTGATCCCCTTTCTTTACTAGCCTTTATGACAACCAACTACACTTGTTTAGCTTATCTTGTCATCCTAGTGTCCAGCATCTAGGATTTTTCCTTGTCCATTCCCAGCTAATTGCCTTTATAAACCAATGACATCTCCATAATATGTCATCCTTCATCGTCAACCTCTAATTCTTCTCAACTTAATCTCTAACAACCCCTAGGTATACTTTTAAGCCTAGCTTTATGACCACCTCCAATATGTGTTCTTTACAACCAAACCACCTACCTTTTAAGGGTCTTTCACTATCCCTAGACAGTGACCTCCTGACCACTACTAGTTATTACCTCTATCATTCCTTGATTGTAAAAATTGTTGATTGTCATCAGTTTACACCCCAATTATTCCAATCCTGTATTAACTATGCTTGGCAACTTGAGGCCCCTGCTAAAATCATTAATTCGGTCAGCCCCAATAAGTTTATTATTCATTTCTAGCTCCCTATGACATGCAAAGCATGGAAGTGCTTGCTCTATGGAAAATGGATGGAGCTATAATAGTTGCTCAACTTGTCCAACCCCAGTTGTAAAGGGCCATGCGTGTTAAGTGGGAAAATCCTACATGGCAATGAAAGAGGGTTAAGTCAATGCTTTATATAGTGATGAAGCCTCTTTACTTATTACCAACTCGATTTAGGTTGGATGCTTTAACATGGTATTAGAGCAACTTTGAAACTGCCCCAACCATTGCAAAAAATAACCTATGTGATAGAGCCGAAGCGGTTTAGATGTTACGAAATGTGTTAAGTGGGGAAATCCTACATGGCTAGGAAAAGGGGCTTTATATAATGATAAGGTCTCTCAACCTATTATCAACTAGTTTTAGGTTGGATGCTTTAACAATGTGTTTTACTTTGTTTTAGTTTGGCTGCTAGTAAACCATCTCCCGCTCATGTACATCAACAAATTAAAAGAAAAAGACATTGCTGAAAGGGTCAACCTAGTAATCGACATTGACATTATGGAACATTGTCCTTACCAATAGCATTATATCTAGTTTTGAACCATTTTGCACCCTTCCAACCAACTGATTTCTGGCTTTGATCTCCTCACCAATAATAGGGAAGAACTCTGGACTCAATTCTAGTATGAAAAAATATTCAAACGTGCAAAAAATGTAGGTGTATTGGCCATTCTCGGGCTCACTCCCCTACTCCACTCCTCGAAGCTTTCTGCATTTACCAAAATCACATATAGTGGATGTAATTATCTAATTTGGAGAACATATATTAAGACTATGCCTAGGCATTGTTCATTTATGAGCTGCAAGCATTTTGACTTATTGATAAAAGTACAATTTATTATAATGCTCAACATGTAGGTGCCTACTACTGGTGACTTGAATAGTTGGAAAAGGTAGTACTGCACTATCAATCTTTATTAGATGAAGAGTTTAACCAAAAAATGCTTGAATTGGTCATGGTACTACTAACCCTAACCCATGTTGATCACTTTAAAGATGACCACAACAAGGTCAATGAAGCTCAAGTAGGGGAACTTAGTCTGGTCAGTCAGGATAACCCACTTCACCCACTAAGTGAAATGGATGACAATATGATCATGGAAGAAGTAGCCTCGAAATAAGCAGACTCTATTGAATCCGACCCTCAAGAATTCTTGGAGGAGGATGAAATTAGCCTCGGCCTTGGCTTTGAGATTCTTGAAATACCACCAAATTACAACCTATCAATGGACACGGAAGCTATGGAAATACCTTTTGAAGCACTTTAATCTAATCCAAACTCCTCCAAAAAAACTTCCCATAAAGCTCTTCAAGGCATAACAAAACCTAGGTCAAGACAGACTTCAACAAGGTTTTCTAAACTTTCTTCTGGACACATCGACATTGATCATAGGGGAAAAGAATCCTTAGCTCATCATCCTCATAATCATCCAATCAATATTCTTGGAGCCAACGTCAGAACCTCAAACAAAGGAAGTGACCCCAAAGAACTGGGAATAACAAATCCATACCACTAGCAGCTTTTATTTGACAGTTTGAGCTGGATGCATTGCCCTCACAGGACAACATTTTGCCAACCCTTGATGTGATGCCCCTTAATCTAGTAAACCAATAGAGGTTCTTGATAAATTTTCAGGCGAATAGACCTTCACGACCAAAAGTCTTATGTCAAGTCACGACTTAGATAGGCAGTGTTCAAATCTGATAAGGACTAGAAATGCCACTGCATAAGCCTGATATCCATAAAAAAAAAATTCCATGGTCGTGGTTTGAAACAAGCTATTGAAGAGGATTCGACAAGTAGAATGGCAAAATCCTTGCCATATAATTTCTCTCCTATTATGTTAAATGAAATGGGCTTATCTTTTTACTTGTAGATTATAAAATAGAAGAAACATCCTTCAATAGAGCTGGCTTTCTCATCCAACTTGCATTTTCCTAATGCTCAGAATGAGATTATCTTAAAAAAGGTTCCAAGGTTTAACCTACATCAAACCCCAAGGTCACAAAGAAACTATTAAGCTTCAAGTACTACAGTTTGGAGCGAACCATGATAACACCATCTAAAATCCTTGAATGATCACAACCAGCCCCAACACTTGTTTTTTACTGAAACTAAACTACAAGCCATTACTCTAAATACCTCTCTCTAATGCTTAGGTTATGTGAACCACTTTTGTATTGAAGCAATAGTTAGAAGTAGAAGACTATGGATTTGATGGCTTCCTTCATTTTTTTGCCATATTTTGTTTACTAGCCCTTACCTTATTCTCCTTTAGATAAAAACCCGCTCGGTATATGACCAAGAAACTCCTTCCCAAGATGCTAACAAGCTCCAACACTTCTTCTTGAATCAAATTTAAACCCCCACCCCTAACCAACCTTAGGCTAAAAACAAGAATTATCAATGGGTGCCTTACACAAGAGCAGTACTATCATCAGTCGTGTTGCATGGTATAAAATAGGCCATCTTGGAGAATCTATCCACCAAAATAAACATTGAGTCTTTGCCTTTCCTTGTCCTTGGTAAACTTATGACAAAATCCATAGACAGGACAGTACAAAGGTGAAAAGGAGTAGGAAATGGTCAATACAACCCTTGAGATATTTGCTTTGATTTGGCCTTCTTTCACTCCAAGCATCAATCATAAGCCTTCTCCACATCTCTTTTCATCTTCAGCCAATAAAGTGGTCCTTGAGTACTTCTAATGTCTTGTGGACACCAGCCTTCTTCATAAGCCTCATTTGTAAGTAGCTCTCAAAGTGATATTTGTGGGATGCACAATTTGTTTTCTCTAAACAAGTAGCCATCTTGCCTATACAACTTGCCAAGGCTGTTTCTTTTTCACAATTTGCAAAGGTTTCTACAAAGTCAAGATCATTAGCATACAATTCTTTAACAAGCTCAAAACCAAGTAATCTACCATTTAGGGTGGTTAGCAAGGCCTACCTCATTGACAAAGAATCAGTTACAACATTTTCTTTACCTTTCCTGTACTTGATCACATAGGGGAATGCCTCTATGAACTTTACCTACTTAGCATGCCTCTGGTTGAGCTTGCCTTGCCCCTTCAAGTGGTTGAGTAAGTGATGGGCCATGTGTATGACAAACTCCCTGGGCCATAAGTAGTGTTGCCAAGTCTCTAAGGTTATCACCAAGGCATAGATCACTTTGCCCCATATAGACAGTTCAAGGCAGCTTCACTTAGCTTCCCACTAAAGTAAGTTATAGGGTAGCCCTTTTGCATCAGCATGGCTCCAATGTGAATACGTGAGGCATCATATTCAATTTTGAAGGCTTTAATGAAGTACGGTGAAGACAATAAGGGGGCCATTATTTAATCTCTCCTTAAGCAACAAGAATGCTCACTTTGGAGCTTTCCTACTTAAATCCTACATTATTCTTAACAATCTTGGTAAAGGGTACTATAATGGTTAAAAAATCCACTATAAATATTCTAGAAAATCTTACCAATAAATGGAAGGATTTTTCTTCACTCACAGACCTAGGTGTGAGCCACTCTTGTATGGCTCTCACCTTTTTTGTGTCCACTTCTACTCCTTAGGAACTTATCACATAACCAACAAAGACAACTTGGTTAGTACACAAAGTAGACTTTTTAAGGTTACCATTCCACTTTTATTCTTTCAAGGTTTGCAACAGTTGTCTAAAATGCTCGATTTGCTCCTCTAAACCCTTACTATGTAGAAGAATGCCATCAAAGTATACTACCATAAATTACCTAGAAACTTTCTCAAAATCTGATTCATTAATCTTTTAAAGGCGCTAAGTGGACTGGTTAGCCCAAAAGACATGACTAACCACTTATATAAGCCAAATTTTATTTTGAAAGTAGTCTTCCACTCCCCCTCCTTCATTTCGATTTGATGGTACCCACTGTTGAGATCAATTTTTTAAAAGATGGTGGAACTATGAAACTCATCTAACCAAGGGATAGGGTGATGATACTTTACTGTGATCTTATTAACGGGCTTACCATCCATGTATATTTTTATGTACTATCTTTCTTAGGCACCAAAAGGACAAACACTATGCATGGGCTCATTCTCTCTCTCACATATCCATTTGCTAACAATTCCTCAAAGTACTTTTGAGTCTTTTTTTTTTCTTCTGGGTTCCCCCGGCATGCTGGCTTGTTTAATATTGGGCCTTGGGTACAGAGTCTATTTGATGCCCAATGCCTTAGATAGGTGACAACCCACTTCACTTCTCAGGGAATACATCCTCATAGTCCGGCAATAAGGACAACACAACACTAAGAAAAAAACTAAGGAATTCCTTAATAACTAAGAAAAGGTCATTGTGAACTAAGAGTGGTACTGGCCTTTGTGCCTGGAGGGCTTTCCTCACATCACTCATTTTGCACAAGTAGCTTTTTTTCTTTACTCACTTAGCCTTATTTTGTTCTTCTTTTTAGGCATGTTATTCTCTCGGCTTCTTTTGCAAAGCCACTCTTCTTTCTTTTCTCTATTTTTCTTTCAATTTGCCTCTCTTTTTGTTCTCTCATCCTTCGCTCAACTTTCCTCTTTTTTGCTTTTCTCTAATCCTCAATTTGAAGTTTTTATTGATCTTTCTTTGCTTGTTGAGGTGCAAGGGGTATAAGAGTGGTAGGTCTCTCATTGTGCATAAAATAATTCCTATTCCTATACACATCATGTGTGACTTTATTATCAAATTGCCACATCTTCCCAACAACACATGGTTGGCTTACATGGGCACTATATCACACATCACCTAATCATTATACTTGCCAATGAAAAAGGCTATCAACACTTGCTTAGCCACCCCAATCTCTCCTACATTGCTTCGCCTTTACAACCTATAGGGGCTTGGGTGCTTAGCATGGGTAACTTTAAATTCTCAACCAATATGGTGCTAACATGTTAGTACAACTACCTTCATTGATAATCAAACTACACACCTTACCTCTTATGGAACATCTTATATGGAAAATGTTCTCTCTTTGGTTTGCCTCTTCTTGGACTTGCAAGTTGAGGGCTTTCCTAGCCACCAAAAGTTCTCCTCCCACGAGGTGCTCCTTATCACTACAATATTCCAAATAGGGCATGCCTTCATAGTCAAATTCACTCTTTGACACTATCTCCCCTTCATCATTAAGTATCATGGTTCTCTTTTTGGGACACTCAGCAACTACCTGCCCATTGCCTTTGCACTTGAAGCATTCGATGTCTTGACTCCTCACTATGGGGGCTAACTTTGAGGGGCCTTGCTTAAGGTGCACTATGCCTCTCTTCGAGAGCTCTATCTTGGCCTCAGGGGGCTCTCACTAAGCTTCCTTACTCTATGTAGGCTTCTAGGTAGTGTTAGGCCAAGCTGCATTCCTCATTTTGAGCTACTTCTCAACCTTGATTGCAGTGTGCACCATGTTCTCCAACTCTACATATGACTGTAACTTCACAACATTGGCTATCTTGGGTTGAGGCTATGTAGGAACCTTACCATAGTAGCCTCTCACTCTTTCTTTATGTTGTCTTTCATAAACATTTTCTCTATGTCTTTGAAATAGTCTTCAGCAGACCTCACTCTCTGAGTCATCATTTGCAACTTTAGGTGTAGCTCTCTATAGTATATACTTGGCACAAACCTCTTCTTCGAGGTAGCCTTGAGCTCTACCTATGTATTAATAGGGCTTAGGGCGTTCTCCACTCCTTTGTCTAATGACCACCATTTGATCCCACTATACAAAAACATAGTCAGTAAACTCAACAATAACAAGCTTTACCTTCTTTTCCTCGAACTAGTTGTAGCAATAAAAAATCCTTTCCATTTTTTCCTCCCACACTAGGTAGGCCTCGACATCACTCTTGCCTTGGAAGCTTAAGATTTGAAGTTTAATGGTGTTAAAGTTTTGGTCCACCCTAGTGGCTCTCAAGCTACTCTTCTAAAAAGGTCCTAGATGGAACTCTAATGCTCCTCCTCAAAGTTAGACTCATAGGGATCAAAGGCACAAATGGGCTTTCTTCTCAAGCCTACCTAGGGGCCTCCCTATTGAATGTCTCATTCAGGGTTTGCTGGGCACTAAACTCCTGCCATAATTTTCTTTGATCCAATTTCTTAGTCTCCATTTAGGCCATCATACATCCAAAGTCAACTTGTAGAGCTTTGATCATCAGTTTCATGTCCATGGAAAGCTCTTTCTAGCTTGATATCCAAAAACCAAAGATCCCCATACACTCTATCACGTGTTTTACTCAAAGATGGCACTTCATTCTTTATTAGTGGTGCGATTGTTATGTGAGACCTATGCCAAAAGTCCTTATTGAACTCAAACTCTAAACAACTCATCCCACTTTACTTTAAAATACAAACTAAAAAAATAGCTTTTGAAATTCAAAGGTCTCTTGGTGTAAAACCTCAAGCTATGTTTTTTATTATTTGGAAAAAGTTGGTACATTTGCAAACCCTACTTGAAAACCTTCTTTTTCTCTAGAATACTTTTTTTTAACATAGGCAATAAACAATCAACGCTTAAAACACTTGATGTTTTGAGCTTGAAACACTTTGATGCAAACAAATATAAAGAAATAAGAATAAAATTTTAAATGGGGTTTAATTAAAAAAGAATAAAGGGAAATCAAAAAACACAATGTAGGAATTGAAGCAAAATGAAAACAACACAATGATAAGGATAAACATGTTCTAGACGGAGCTTATAGGCTCTAATACCACCTGATAGGAACCCGGTTAGTATAAAACCAATGAACTCCATCCCAAGATGCTAACAAGCTCCAATAATCCTTCCTACACCAAATTCGGACCCCATCCCTAACCAACCCATGGCTAAAAACAAGAGGCATCAACAGGTGTCTCACATAATAGTAGTACTCTAGATGCTAAGCTAAGTTCGCAAAGAGCTCAAGGATAAAAGCTCAATCAATAAAAATTGCATATTCAAAACTTGTGTGAATTGTACAATAAACATTAGTTTAAATATAGCCAATGTAGGGTTGAAGAAACCCAAAAAGTCTTAATCCTAGTTAGACTAGGTTCCCAAGCATATTACCAGTGTGCCTCAAGTCCACATTTAGGAATTTCCACACAAAGGACTCAAACCATGGGTAAGGCATGTATAAACACATAACATAGCAAAATAAGATGGTTTGAATGTAAATGTTCTAAAGAACAAGCCTAAGGCATTAAGCTGCATGGTGGTGTACTTCCTAGGTGCATTAAGGTGCATGCTCCGTTGTACACCTCGGGAATATGTCCCAGGCATGTCTCGAGCATATATCTAGGACAACTAGTGCAAGTGTCTTGGGGATACATAGGAAGTTTCCACCAAGGTGCATACTGTAAGGTTTTAGGAACCAAACAAACATAGCGAAAACTAACCAAAACCCTTAAGGACCCAAGTAAAATGACGTAAATCGGGTGTTCAAAATTTTTATACCTAGTCTGCTAGGATCTTTCACCCAACTATTGAGTCAAATCACAAACTTAAACAGTTGACATGTTCAAGCTCTCTACGGTATCCACACAAACCACTAGGATCACCACGCCTCCACCACATTTCGACAGTTGCGTTCCTCTTATGCCAATAATGCTAGCTTGTATCCTCCAAGGAAAGACAATAGAAGAATGCGGCTGGAACTTTTTAGAACCCTTCTGATTTCACCCTTTGGGTGGCTAGGGCTAGGGCAATAAAAATTCTCACTATATGATGTATATATATATAATGAGGCTTAACTCCCAAGCCTAATAGGTTTCATAACCCTAATCGAATTAGGCTTAATTTCAGGCTTCATAATGGCTCAACTTTTAGGCCAATTATTAATCCAAAATTATCATGAAACCAAAACCCAAACAATTTGACCCATGCATTCAAATAATTCAATTGGCTCTATGTGTGCACCTAATAGGCTTCTATCACATTGGCAATGATCATAAATCACATTTATGATCATAAACAATGAGCAATGTCTAGCAAAACATCATTATTACCCAAGTGGCAAGATAGCCGGTGATTCGACTAAACCTCTATGATCATTATTTGTATAAGTCATTGTCCCTTTGTCCAAGATATCAAGACTAAGCACGAGACATGGAATGTGTCACTCTCGTACAGTTCAATCTAAGGTTTCTTGATTGCCAAGTAAATTGACTAAAACTAATGACATTGATATCATATATCAACTCATCTGAGCATGACCATGTATTTCCTCAGTCTTACTCAATCAAGGGGCCCGAAGATATCACTTCCATTACATAAAAGAGACAAAACCCATTTTATCATACAAAACCCTTAGCATGATATATGACATACATAATTACCACCTTCATGTTCACTCAGTTACGAGCAACAAAGGAAATTATCAAAATATGTGGCTTACATATAAAGAACCTTAATGACCTTAGGTCAAAGGACTACATATACCATGATCACTATGAGAATCACTTATGACACTTATATAGCAATTCATGTAGTGTTCTCATGGTGAGTCGGTCCAGTACACAAGTTCTCCAACTTATACCCATATGTAGACTACATATATTATATTAGTCTCCATACATGCTAGTTTTTATGCATTATTGCAACCACTCCACAATAATACTAGACCAGAGATGTTTAAGAATACTATTATTCTAGGGTTATAATTATGTTTGATTATGTCACGCAGAAATAAAACAACAAACACAATTACTGGATTAATGCCTCAATAAAAATATCATGAATCAATATGCAAAATACAATCATCTCATAATTGGAGCTTGGGCACAACACTAACACATACAAGGCTCAATACATAACAAGTTCATAAATTTTGTTGGCTTTTCTTTGCTTAACCTTTCCTTATTCAGATGTCTTTCTATAAGTACCTGCAAAGCCTCTTTTAACTCCTTAGCTCACCTTCTCTAGATAAGCCCTAGGGTGATCTTCAAAGGGTCTCATATAGTGCTCTATAGGCTTTCATCACTTTTCCATTAAGGATGATGTAGGACATTAATGGTTTCTAGGTTGTATCTATGGCCACCCAAGTGTTCAACATCAATAGGCCATGTGAATGAATACAATGAAAGTTATTATTATTCAATATGAAGGCTCTTCATTTCTCATTGGTGATTCCAACCTAGTTCTCTTTGAATAGGGAAAAAGAAGTCCAAAGTCCACTTATTTTCTAAAGGCTAAACACATTTAATCCTACATTGATAACCAAACACTTATACACTTACTTTATTGGGGTCCTAAATTCACTTAGTAAAACCTACAAAAGCATGAGAACGCAACATTTAAAGTATTGGATATCAACTATCGTTAGACTAACATGGCCCATAATATGCAACTTCTTAATTTAAGGATTCAGAGATCAGACCATGCTCCTCTTTTCCTAGTCACTTTGCAATCCATCCTTTCTTCCATCGACCAAGGTGTTTTTGAACCTTCTGGCTCTATTTCTCCAAATGTGAAGAAATTCTCAAATCTATAAGGGATGCTAGAATTCATGGCTTGGCAAGGTTCTAGGTTACCACGAAATGCAACCAAATGGTTCCTTCTTTTTTTAGTGTAAAGTGGACACTCCTTAAGATATCTCCCTAAAAGAATTGTAAAAGTGGATCCAAACCCGTACCAGCTCTAGTTAAGGCCAGATTATCACAACTTTTAATAGAAACTTCAAACTCTAAGGAAGGAGCATATAAATCTTCTGGTAGCTGAAGAACAACTTTGGGCCTAGAAATTGCTCATTAAATGACTATTCTTTAAGGAATCTAGCACTAAAATTTTCCATTGTGTCACAAAAAATAAAAGAGCTTATGCTCGTATCTCAATGCTCCAAAACCTACAAAGTCAATGGATCTACTTTATAACAAATGCTCCCACACCCATTCTTTCTTCGTAAACCAGTTCAACCTAACACCAATTAGTTGAATTCAAGTACAAGACTGTTTATGTGCTTCTATTTCCAAGACCCTCTCCATCCACTAAAAAAACCATCTTCTAAGTCCTTTCACCAAAGACCATATTCTAAGTCCTTTCACCAAAAAGGTTAAAAGGTGTCTTTTAGCTAGGCAATTTTAAAGTTTTTCGTTTGGATGTCTTCAACCTATTTTGTTCAAGAAATTCTAGGGTATCCTAGGACAATCAGTAAGAGAAACAGCCCTTAATTTAATTAATGACATTTACATGATGAGTGAAACAAACTGCACCTTCATCACCCTCATCCCAAAAAAAAAATAAATAAAAGTTAGCACCATAGGTGACCTGAGACCAATCAGCCTCTACAGTACCTTATACAAAATCATCCTAACAACTATGGTTAATTATCTCAAACTAATCCTTAACTCTATGGTTTCTCCCATGTAAAGTGCAGTTATTCCCAATGGATTATACAAGGCAATGCTATTATCGCTCATGAGATTATGCATGCTTTTTGAAAAAATAAGCCAGAACTATGGTCCTAGAGCTTATAAAACAGTGCTAAAGCTTGACATTTGTAAGGCCTATGATAGGCTTCAATGCTCCTTCATTAAAAAGGTACTCTACTTTATGGCCTTCCCAAGTCAATGAATACATCTAATAATGCAATGCATCACATCCATGTCCTATTCAATGTTAGTTAATGGAACACCACAGATTTGTTTAATCCATCAGTTGGTATTTAGCAAGGGGATCCACTATCACCATATATTTTTATTCTTTGTATTAAAGCCTTATTTAGTCACCTTCACAATCTCCAATAGGCATGGCATATAATTGGTCTAAAAGCTTACAAGGATGGACCTACAAGAATGGGCCAAGAAAGCTCTTGAGTAGTAAAATAGCTAAGGAAGGACTTGAAATCCTAAGAAACAAAGTTTGGTGGACCATGATGGTTAGAACTATCTAGTGAGTCCTAGAAGTCGAGTTAGGGCATGATGAATTTGAAAGGCCTCAATATCCATGAAATGGAGCATTAGTAAGAGCTCCATAAGTTAAGGTAGCTTAACAAGTTTCAATGCCTAAGTGTAAATTATGGTTGTACCATGCACTAAGTAAGCCATTTTGGGGGATAAGGAAGTCGTGGTCATGGTTGGGCTATGGATGCATATTGTTGGCTATAAGTGTGTGGATCACACTTAGTAGTCATTCTAATGCAGAAGTATGGGCTAGATTAGGCTACAATTTAAAGGTATGCCTATGTGTCTAGGAAGCAAAGTATTAGTACCAAGGTGGACTACAAGAGGGCATAAGAGCCACAAGCTTTGAATGGGTATGAAAGATGCAAGTTGTGCACGTTAATGTGTAGCACCTAAGGGGGACCCAAGCAATGAGTTTTGGTTCGTTGGGTCCGAAGTGTTAGGGGCAATCCTTAAGGACATAGGAGATGTAAGGAAGGTCCTAAGTACTTAGTGCTACAAGAGGAATGAATCTACTTAAGGTTTCTTAACCTAGGCTTAGAAGGGTGTAGCATAAGTTTTAGAAGAACACTAAGTATACTTGAGTGGCTAAGTTAAGGGACTGAAAGTAGTTGGGAATTAAAAGTTCTAAAAGCATCATAAGAAAGCTAAAATAGGTTGTAGAGCATAAGAAAGCACATTTCCAAATGCAAGCCCAAAAGGGTCAAGTAACTCGAGTAAAGCCTAACAAGACATGGTTGTGTCATGCTGAGCACTAAGGGGTATTCATGCTTCTAAGTAAAGTTGCCCTTTGGTGCCAAAGATAGGTCTTAAGTGATTAAAAGAACCTAAGGAAGGGACTGTAATGGCCAAAAGCACCCTATTGGCAAAGGAGGCCTAATTGTATAAAGAAAGACCTCTAAGTAATAAAAAATTAAATACCACACTAAGGGTACCTTAAGAGTTAAGAACAAAAAATTTTGGTTAACTGGCTAGCATATAGCCAAGGGCCCAATTGTGTTAAGAGATTACCCAGAGAATGAGTCAAGGGTTGAAGGCATAGGTTGTGTATAGCACACCCAAGAACACTTGAGAGTCGAAGAGTGCATACGGATTAAGGTGCCTATGTCAAAGTTACAGGTGTTAAGTTTGTGGACCATTAGGAGTTAATGGTTCCTCAATAATAAGTGTTAAGAAACTGCCTAAGAATGCTAAAGGTAAGTTACCGCAAAAAGTTATGTGCCTAAGGCACTAAGGGCGTAATAAGGCTAAAATGTACTTTAAATGGCTTAAGTGCCTAATTTGGGTGTAAAAGTTGCCAAGTAAGGTGTGCCATGAGCACTAATAGGTGGTGACTTAAGAAATAACTACATGGGGCTTGAAAGCCTAAGCGTGGTATGAGGTTATGCTAGGTCTCACCAATAGTTAAGTTCCTAAGTGTAAGGGCACTCGTAGTGACTGAAGGGGTTGAAGACCAAGAAGTGAATTATTTATCAGCCAAGCATTCATCTTACGGCTAGATCCAATCCCTTGGTCCTTGCGGAAAGGAAAAAGAATTTCACGCTCTTCCTTTCGGGAAGGGAGGATTAGGAAAATCCTATTGATTGCAGCTTTCTCCAGACCTCCGGGAAAAGCATGAAAAAAAAGGCTCGAATGGTACGATCCCTCCGTCACTATGATCACTATGAGAATCACTTATGACACGCATATAACGATTCATGTAGCGTTCTCATGGTGGGTCGGTCTAGTACACAAGTTCTCCAACTTGTACCCATATGTAGACTACATATCTCATATTAGTCTCCACATATGATAGTCGTTATGTATTATTGTAACCCGCTCCACAATAATACTAGACTAGAGACATTTGAGAATAGCATTATTCTAAGGTTATAATTATGTTTATTACATTACGCAGAAACAAAACAACAAACATAATTGCTGGATTAATGCTTTAATAAAATATCATGACTCAATATGAAAAAATAAAATCATCTCATGATTGGCTTTTGGGCACAACACTAACACATTGAGCCCTACTTCAGTCGAGCTCCGATCTGACCCGCTCTGATGGAGCAGGTTTTTTTTTTATGATCCACCATTTTTGGAGCGGAGCAATTCAAGATCCACCTATGATATTTTGGAAAGTGAGGCAGGTTTAGAGCTCTTGTGGAGCTGCATGGAAAACCAGTTTATGAAGTCACTTGTGTTTGAATTGAATCACTCCTTACTTTTGTTTGTGTTTTCCTATTCCTTTGCTTGTTTGTTGATTTCGCAGCCGATCTACTGTCAATATACTAATACGTTGTCTTTGTTGACTTGATCTTGAGTCTTTGATATTATTGGTTATAGAAAAGGTCAATTGCTTACGACAAGCCTTTGTTCATGTATGTATTGGCCGGATTTTGGGAATAATAATATTCTTATTCTATTTAACAATTCAATCATAACAGTAATTAACAACTTCGTAAACTACCTTATGCTCGATCATTGCATAAGGAAAACATAAATTATTCATAAAACATGAAATTAAGAATAAATCATTGCACTATAGAAATCATCTTATGAAATTTCAATAACCAAAATTATATTTAACTCATGTAAAGTGTGAGTAGAAAACAAGCAAGGGATATAGCATGTTGCTTACATTGTTTCGATCCTAGAATCAGTTTAATAACCAGTCAAGATTAAGAACTTAATCAAACAAGTATGAACTATTATTAGAGCCTAATTTAATCTCCAAAGGCCTTGATTGAACTTAAATACCATAACATCCATCTTAAACCCGCCACTAATAAAACTAACAGCATTGAGCACTCCCACAAGAATGACCATGACTCTTTTTAGAAAACTTCAATTCACAATCCGTAAAATTTCTATAGAACTAGACTTCTCAATCTATAATATATATTTTATTCACAATTTTTTGTTTAGCCAATTGACATAGTTTATTCTTCAACTTTCAGACTCGTTTAAGGGCTGCCATTTCAACGATGTCTAGCAATAATCAACATAACTCTTTACTCAGGCCTCCAAATTGAATATTGTTTCTTTTATGTTAAATTAGACTCATAGACCTTTCCAATGATATATTATAAGCCTATGTTTCAATCACATTTTTATCATATAACTAAACAAAATATCTTGATCTATTGCTGGAATTCCTCAAACCACATTGGTGCATGAAAGTTTTCAATTTTTTTTTTAATTTCCTCCCAATCTAATCCTTTTTTATTATCAAGATGCGCCCTTACCCTAGTGTTTCACCTCTATGAGCATTACCCAATCATCAATTATCAAGAATGTTACAAAAGATATTTTTATTTGTTTAGTTCTCTCCACTCAATTTGATCTGTTTTTACTTGTAGCTTTGTATTACTTGAATTAAGCCAAGAAAATGAGCTTTTATTTTACATTTCTAATGGATCATTTGCATACGTAAGTGCCTTAGAAATTGTGAATTATTGCTGATTTTGATTTTGGTATTTGTATTTGTTAGTCTAGATAGGTGTGTTGCATTGAATTCTTTGTTATTGTTTTTACACGAGAATTTTTTATAAATTGATAAAAGTAAACATTTTTATAAGGGAATAAAAAATAAAAATTGAAAAAAAAATTATATATTGGAAAATACATTTTGTGCATCCATTTCTCACTGAACAAATATTTAAAATAGCTACAAAAAAAATAAATTCTTCTTGAAATGTCTATCAAAATGTTATAGGTTGGATATCCATGAATATCCACAAGTTAGGTGGGATGGGTCATGAATTGATCCATAAAAAAATGGAGCAATGGTGGATCGCTCCATGAAGCGGATCGACCCCCCTCCATGCCCATCCCTATTTGGGACCAGTATTCTTTGTTCATTCATCTTCTCATTGCAGATTCAATATATATATATATATATATATAGGGTTTTTCTTAGGACTAGAAATACGTAATGTATGAAATAATTTTTAGGACTAGAATAAAGAAAAAGGGACATAAAACCAAAGAGACAAGAACCAAAATATATACCGATATGCGTAGAATTATTCTATTGTCAAACTCAAATTCATTTGAACTTAAGTTAACTTAATTTAAAATAATTTATTTTTATCTTGATATCTTTTTGCTCCAAGCACATTTTTTGTTCTAATTGTGCTCCCATGTGCCCAACAAAACTCGATCAATCATCTAACTCCCATCTTAAGTTATTAGAGGCTTTTTTTTCTTAGTTTGAAAAGTAAATCGTCTGTCTCACAAACTTTGAAGAGCTTGTAGCTGCATTTAGATAACTTGTTGATGGATTTATGCATGAGAGTGCGCCTCAAACCCGGCCTTAGCTGACGCGGTGTCTTGCCTTTTTCACCTAAGCTTAGGTAGGTGAGGACTTAGTTTCATATATTTTAACAATGCAAGGTTCACACTCACAATAAGGTCGATGTTTGTTATCTCATAAACAAAACAAAGAAATACTACCAATACCATGAAAATAGACTCATCCAATCGTTCCAGGCTGGTACAAAGTTGAGCGGAGTTAGAAAATTGGGATTATTAACTGACAGCCACTAATCACTAATCAGAAGCACCAAATCAAATGATTAGATTGTGATAAACCAACTTGGAATAGTTGGCACTGCCAGGTAACACTTAATCACTGCAAATCACCCTCTATAAGTGCCACTCAGAGGCTCTAAATTTTTCATTCAAATTCAAGCCTTTCCTTCTTCAAGTTTTATCAGCTCTCAAGAAGCTAAGCAATGGAGGGCTCCAAAATGGTCACCATTTTCACCACCTGCATCATGTTCCTGATGGCATTTGCCGCTGCTGAGCTCGAGGATTTGGAGGCAATCGCCCCATCACCGATGCAAAGCAGTGGAACCACGCTGGAAATTCCCACTGCACTTGCTGCTCTGCCATGTGCCATTGCTTGGTTCTTTTAAGTTTGATTGGACTCCATTGTTGTTCCTTGATTGGGAAATGCTAAAGGAGTGCTCAGGTCATCTAGCTTATATATTCTCTGCTAGTTGCACTTCTAGTATGTGACCTGGGGAGATTGTAAAATTTCATTGTTCGTTAAAAACTTTCAAGGTATCTATTTTTCTAGAATGGTGTAGCGAATATGTTTTATTTATCATCCATCATATCAAGCAAGAAATTACCATGAACATCGGAATAGCTGCAGGTGAAAAACCAGTTCAGTTTCACTATTTGTACAAGTCCATAGTAGCTATTTGAACGTGAACTCATTTCTGCTTTATGGAAGAAAAAAGACCCTTGTATGATTTCTTAGGAGCATCAGCACGAGCCACGATCTCCATGACTTTGAAATGTGATTCAGGGAGGAGTAGTGCCTCCACAGCAACTTCGGCGACTTGATCCCTGGATATCGTTCCTTCATATAGGGTATCCTATGAGCAAACGAGAACGAAAGAATGGATGAGCTTCTGAATATGTAGAAGATAGACAGTAACAATACACATGTTACCACCTCTGGCTCCATCACAACATTCCCGGTTGGTGGCTCATTTCTCAATCCTCCAGGCCTGATAATTGTGTAGTTAATTCCTGATCTCCTAATATATTGCTCAGCTTGAAGCTTCGCTATCAAGGTTAATCCGAAAATGTTGAGAAAGATATAAGCAGGATTGAAAATTTGCCCCATCGCGGCACCATTGACTAGAATTGAGCTGACAAGAACGAATCTGCCTACACTTTGTCTACGGCATGCGTCAACTAGGTTCACTGTCCCAAAGTTATCAACCTGCCATAACAAAAGCCTTAACCAGAGAGAGGCTACATGAAGATTTTTACACATTAGATAAAGCATTACATTGAAAAGCAATGCTGAGCAGAAAGTAAGCGACAATTTTTACAGATACAACTACTGAGGGATACATTGGCTAGGTGATGCTTTAGCTAGAAGCTGACTGAACTTTGCAAGCGAACCAAGTAGCTGAGCATTTTCAAGTTTTAAGTGAAACAAGAACAGAGTTATCAAAAATATATGCAACAACCACGCGAAAATGAGAAGTGAGATGAGCAGCGTCAGACAGCAAGCAGCCTTCTTCACTTAGATTTATGCATTTCTACCAACAACAGTCGTAATGCTTGTAAAAAAACAGTCAGTTAGCTTGTTCTAGAGCAATTTCTAAAACTTTCGGTTTCTTATTTTGACTTCCGACCTCGCATTTTTTCTCTATCCACCAACATATACTCATTTCAGCCAGGCCAATAGAGATCCAAGTTATTAAGCATCTCTTGGACATCAACCTTAAAGAGCCACAACCTCAACGTAATACAACAGTTGAGAAGAGAAGTCTACTCTTACGTACTAGCGCTTCTACACATTTTGAAGACTTGGACATCTTGAACTGAGACCAGAAATCGAGATGTCCTGCCCGAAAAATGAGTTAATGATGCAATGCTTAGCCAAAAGGTTAGCAACAAGAACTAACTGGAGATCATATGTATACTCTAATTAGGCATTGGAAAGTTCTAACCTTCCATGGAGCAAACAAATCCCAGCCTGGCCGAAAACCTGTAGCGCATACCACAGCTTCAGAATCACTGCCAATTGCTTCTGCAAGCCTTTCAGAACCCACAGTGACATCTGCTTTCACCTGCAAAAATCGCTACATATATCAGGCATCTAAACCTAAACAAATTACAAATATGCTTCCAGCCAACAAAAACCCTACTATGTAAGGAGGGTCTGGTTCCTCTCTAGCCACCATATGCTACACAAAACAATCAAACTCCAAGTTGAATTGATACTAGAAGATCCACTTTTGCAATATCCACAACATGAAAAGATTGTTGGTCTTTAATAACCGAAACTCCATGGCAGCCAAAAGCTAAATCTATTTAAATATAGGTTGACAAAAAGCAAGTATTCTGAAATATGGCATACGAAGAAATTGTCAGCTAATCGAGCTGGTAAAGTCCTTTTGTGCTGAAACCAAAGTCCTGAGATCAATTCTCGAGTTTATCATAGAGTACTAAGAGAAATAAAAAGCTACTTTCAATTAAGAGAAATATAATGAACCACGAGAAAAACTTAAACTTGAGAATGTTGAGAAGAACTGACAATTTGAAGAGATGGGTTATCCACAGAAAAGGCAGATTTGGCCTTCTCCAAATCACGAACACCGGCTTTGACAGAAAACCCTTTAGCAAGCAGCTGATCAACAATCCTCTTTCCTGTGCTTCCTGTTGCCCCAGCAACAAATATTTTCTTCTTCCCACCCACATTTTGTTCTTCTGCGCTCCCATTAACTTCCTCACTTATCTCACTTCCCCCCATCTAAAAAGACAAAAACTTTACCAACAAAAAACATGAAAAGTTCGCAAAAAAAATTAAGAAAAAGAAAAAGAAAATCAGTTGCAGTGAGTGGATTACCTTGGTAGGCGTGGACCGGGTTTTAGTGGTGGACAAGGAAATTGGGGAGAAGGATTTTTTGGGAAAGGAGAGAGGGAAATAGAAATGAGAGGACTTCAGACTGAGAGGATTGGCCATACAAAAACATTGAATTGCTCTATCGAGCTGACAAATTGTGGAAGAAAACATCTCTGCCACTCTTTCCTTTTTCCCACCATTAAAAAATATTATGATTAGGCGGCGTTACTTGTGACAGTGATTCTTATTTATTTATTTATTTATTAAATTCTTGTTATTTTATTAGAAAGATTTAGTTGATTAATCTAAAATTATTTATTTTCATTTTTATTTGTCGAATCAATAAGATTTGAATTCTTATATTATAGAAATCAATAATCATTGAATAACATTTTTAATAGTTTAATTAACTTTTATATCTCTATTTAGTTGACCCAAAAAGTAAAATTAATAAAAAAATTGATTATATTATATAAATATTAAATTATAGTATCTATATAACATCCCCTTCATTCCGTAAAGGACATACGTTTCTCTAGCATGGAAAATTAGGTGTCTGTAGTTTATGATTTTTTTTAAATTTATTCTTGAAACTAAAATTAATTTTTTTTTTTAGTTTTGTGCGTTCAAAGTTTAAATGGTGATTGAAAAAAGAAAATATTCATTTTTAAGTTTTCAGTAATGACAGTTTAAATGAAGATTAAAAAAAATTATTTTTATGTTTTATATAATGGGAGTTTAAGTGAGAGTGATAAGGCAACTTAAACGTTAAAAATTTTTTAGAAAAAAAAATGATTCAACCTTTTTTAGATAGTACAAAAAGTAATATCCTTTAGCCTTGTTAGTACGGATAAACTAGGATTAGTTTTCAAATAGTATTGGTTTCGGATAAAAAATTTCTAAAAATGAAGATAACTTATTTTTTTATTAATTTGAGTTAATGCAAAATGAATTCGGTGAAATGTGACATCTTATTTATTCAGAAAAGTACTTGCAATTTTTTCACCTGGTGTGACATCGTTGTGGTGTAACCTTTTTTTTTTATAGCAAAACTAAACATTTTCTAATAAGATAGTATTTTTTTTTTTCAGAAATTCAGAGTAAAAAGTACACAACTAAGTGATAATAACATCCGGTAATGTAAAATTAAACACTACCCAATACATAATCGGAACTGCCAAATTTTCCATCATCACAAATCAGTCACTTGGATGGATCTTGGTGAAGGACTACTGGAATCTCTAGTATTGCCTTATTCCACAAAGTTATATACAGTGTTATGCTGAGTATCATGAATAAGTGGTACACAATATGAATATTTTTAGATTTTATTATTTTACCGCATGGTATACCGTGGTCATAATATTTTACATATCACTCACTTTTTATATATATTTTATTTGAAAATTATAGTATACCGCAAATACCGCAAAAAGGTATGTACTGCAATATTTTATTTTTTGTGGATGCATGTGAGATTTTTTTTTGTCATTTTTCATCAAAATATCATAAATATATAAAATATTAAAATATAATTAATACACATATCAGAAAATAAATATTTAATTTTATTCTTTTGGTTATTTTACCTAGTTAATACAAAAATTTAATGGTTACTTTGAGCTACCTAGGAACTCAATGTGATATTAGAAAATGTATTGTTATTATTAGAGTATTATTTTTTCTCTTATATCAATAAATTAGTTTCTCTCTTATATCAATAAATTAGTTTCTTTCTTAGTATTATTTATTTTTCTCTATATATATAACATTTTTATCTATATTTTATCTTCTATCATGTATATTTTATCTATATTTGACAAATTATGATAAGAAAATAAAATACATATAAAATGTGCAAAAAAATTATTGAATTTATGTCATCTTAAAATAATATTCTAACATTTATTTTTTTGTAAAAAAAATAACGATATGCGACGTGGTATATCATACAGTATACCTTAAAAATTTAGGGTATAGTATACCTAGCACTAACAGTATTTAACACCTTGGACTTTCACACTTATGCAAGCCATTAACGCCATGTTCTTGGTATTAGTGGAGCTGAGGATCAACCCCAGGAGATATATAGAACTGCAAGTGCCTTCCTTAATGGTATATTTGTAGAAATAGAACTTATAAGGAGCTACAAATGCTAGCTGGAAAATTTCTGAATCATGTTCATATATAGGAGTCTGGCGGGCAAGGAATTCTTGGGCCAATATCTTCTCTAAGGCTGGGTATACATGGCAAGTTGAGATATGAAGTAGCCTTGAAGTGTGATAGGATGGCCCTAATCCTAATCGATCTTTAATTTGTTTGTATTACATATGTTTTTCCTAACCCAAGTTAAACTGCATAAGAAGCTCACTTGTTTGAGTGGTTTAGCTAGTGGCATGCACCGGTAAAGGTTCAGAGTTTGACTTTGGCTTCCACAATTTTCCCACATAAATATCACAAATGTTGGTGCATTCCCATTTTCTTTAGGTATAAAGTACCTCTTGACATTGTACATCATGTGTGTGTGTGCACGCGCGCACTTTTGATAACCAAAAAGCAAGAATATTGTTTTTCTTCTTTTTCCTGGAAACATAATATGGCCTAATCAATGTTACTAGTGCGAAAAGGTTGAGAAGGATTGATAAACCATTTGTGCTTTGAGAGTAATTTTGTTGTTCATTATGTAAAAAGTTCTAGTTGGATCATTATCAAGAGGAGGCCGATGAAGTCATGGAAGGATATGAGATTCGGCAACTCAACTGAAAAATAAAAGACAAACTAGGCAAATGCCTGTGGTTTGCTATGGGTGTTCTTGAAATATGATTTGGCAATATATGTGTATGTATAAAGGTAGTTGATATATGACATACATCAGAAGTGTTTGACGTATAGATAGGTAGGGTAGGTTGAATGAACATAATTTTGGTAGCAGTTTCATTGGGCACTTGGTGGATCATCGAAGTTCTAGTTGATTAAGAAATAGTAAGAAGAAATAATTGTAAAGGTATAGTGGAGTATAAAATATTTTTAAGTTGTAGGGGATATTGAATTTTTTTGAAGTGAAGAATATCTTACAACAAATGCGTCGGAGTTTCGGAGGTTTGGCTTTTCGATTGGTCATCTGTGGATGAATTGCCTAATATGTCAAGTGTTGTTCATTATATAGCATAGGAGAGTGGTCAGTTTCTTTACTCTTTTGTCTTTGAGAGGCAGAAGTTTCTCTTATGAATGGAAATTTGTGGGGTGGTAGGGGTTGAAATGATGAGTTCTAATGAGCTGCTTGTGAGAGTATTTTAAGGGCATTAATGTTTCTATGGAAAACATTAAGAGTGAATGGTTGAAAATTTTGAAGACTTCGAAGTTTATGGCATATCCCTGAAAAAATTGGGCGGTTATAGATATTTGAATGATATGTTATTAACCAATCTTGGCTTTGATGTGAGGTGGCAAAGTTTTGGCTATGTATAGCTATTTGCTAATTAGATGGCAGGGACACTTGTTTTTGCTTCATCTTAATGCAAAACTCCACATTTCTTCATTACGATTTTCAATCACTTTCATAGACATCCTACACATACCATTTCTAAGAAAATCATCTACATGTAAAGGCCATGAATTCATCATGTAAGACCTCTTTCTCTAATGATCTGACACAACTGCTCATCAGCCCTTGTGTCCATCACCGCACTATGAGCAAGATGACATGATTACTTTCCCATTATCACTCCAAAAGTCATGATGAGGTGCTTTGTAATCATGGCTTTTACCATAAAGGTCATTCATCACATACCATGAATCGACCTTGTAGCACCTACATCTCCACCATTGTCCAAGAGCAACTCCCTAGCCACTATTTTCCATTGGCCATTCATCGAGATCATGATTACTTTACAATCATAACTCTAGGAGCTTATGATGATTACTTTCTAATCATCACTTTTACCATAATACTATTCATCCATCCAATCCCTAGGTTGGCTACATTATCGTATATTTTCCTCCAGTGCACCCACCCTCACCATGTTATCACTACACCTAGCAGCTTAACACAATGGCAACATTCTCTCCAACAACAAATACTGCAACATTGTTTTAGAATGAAAAATGGCACCAAATGGGCTTTTCACTCATTTAGAGTATTCTATAGATATGTGATCTGCGAGTATGTTTCTATATATATATATAGTAATAACAATTGCTTTGGAGGGAATAAAAATCTACATTTTAAATATCTTCATTTTAATGTTTCCTTTTGGAGAAAACGGATATGGGTATAAAATGTCTCATTGGTGGAAGTTCATAATATTGTAATAGTTTCTTTAATTTTCGCACCTTTACATATTTCAATTTGAATGAAATTTGTTATTGTTACAAAATAACAGCAACAACAATAATAACAACAACAACAACAATAATAAACTTATGCTTATTTCAATCCTTCATCTTGAAAATAAATATTACTCCTCCATCCCAGACATAATGATGCATTTCTCTAGGCACGAAGGTTAAAGTATATGTAGTAATTGGTTTTTTTTTCCAGTTTTACCTCTAAAAATGAAAAAAAAAATTAAAATGAATATTTACTATCAATTCCCAAAGTCAAAGGCTGAGAAAAACACAGCAAGCATTTTCACTCGATCTTTCACCGAATCCAGAACTTGGTTACCAGCAAACTCGCATCATTCATTGAATAGGTCAATTGCGATGAGGGCTCTATTCTGGTGGCAAGGTCAATTGCGAGATCGTGGCTCAGCAAGGACATCAAGCGATGCTTCATAATCGGCAAGGACAATGTTGAAGAACAATGCATCTGCTCTGCCTTGCGGCTGCCTTTTTCGACCTCATCTCACGGCCACCAATGAGCTCGAGTTCCTTTGTCTACTCTTTCACCGTTTTCAACTCCCTCTCACAGCCGCTGCTACCGTCGACTCCAAAATCGTTGAAAGATAATGCATCTCCGCCTTTTGCTTCGCCCTAGCCAATCGACACATTCCCTTGTCTTTACCGCCCAATCAACCTTGATCTTCACTGAGGTTGCCAAACACTACAGAGATGGGTATGAGAGAGACAAGAGATGCAAGGTCTGAAGCTTCCAGATAAATGAGGATCACTACAAAAAAAAATCGAATTTAGCGATGGTTTAATTAGCGACTGCAAAAAACCTTTGCTAATAGTCGGTAATATTCCGGTGAGAATTTAGCGACGGCTGTTAGTCGCTAAATTTTAGTGACAGTTATGCATCGCTAACTTAGTGACGGTTGACCGTCGCTAAAATTAGCGACAGCGTACCGTCGCTAACTTAGTGACGGTTGGCCGTCACTAAACTTAAAAAAAAAAAAAAAAGTTTGGGTTCTCATGTGACTGTCATTTTTTTATGATAAATTGTTATCTCATTAAACATAAATAATTGCTTTTGAATATACTACCAGAAAAATGTAAATATTATAGCTCAAAATTGTGTGACGTCTCAAATTCTCACACAACATAAATTATTTCAGTTGATATAATACAAATGTATTTAGATTATAGATATTTTTTTCCTTACGAAACAATTTTAAGATTATACGAATTTTATTTACGTTATTCAGATCCTTCTATCCAACAAGTTGCTGTATCTTTACCATTACAACAAACAATTTTGTTTAAAGAAACATAATTATAAAACAAAAATATTAATACACAACGAATGCATGCGCATGCGCTAAATATCATGACACGTAGTTTAACTTCTGCAGACTTTTCAACCCAATTAGTTTGTTGCTGCTATGTAGGGACTGATATCCGTCGCTAAAGTTTCACTGGACTTTATGTGACAATTTACCGTTTCAAATTTAATGAATGTTAAATGTCGCTAAAGTTCGTGGTTGGTTATCTTCGCTAAATAAGTGACGGTTATGCGTCACTAAAGTTATTGACGGCTTAAAGTCCCTAATTTAGTGACGGTTATGCGTCACTAACGTTAGTTACGGCTTACCGTTATTAATTTAGTGACGATTATGCGTCACTAAATTTTACTGACGGCTCAAAGTCACTAATTTAGTGACGGTTATTCGTCGCTAACATTAGTGACGGCTTACCGTCGCTAATTTAGCGACGGTTATTCGTTGCTAACATTAGTAACGGCTTACCGTCGCTAATTTAGCGACGGTTATTCGTCGCTAACATTAGTGACGGTTATGCATCACTAAATTTTAGCGACGGCTTAGAGTCGCTAATTTAATGACGGTTATGCGTCGCTAACATTAGTGACTATTATGCGTCACTAAATTTAGTAACGGCTTACCATCGCTAATTTAGTGACGTTTATGCGTCACTAAATTTTATTGACGGCTTAAAGTCGCTAATTTAGTGACGGTTATGCGTCACTAACATTATAATTATATAATTATAATTTTTAATTTGATTAATTAAGCATACAAATCTCTAAATATTTTTTGAGTAATTAACAAATAATCTATTTAATGAAAATTATTTAATTGTATACTTATAATTAAATTTTAATGTGATTAATTCAGCATACAAATGTCTTAATAAAATTTGTAGTAAAAAATAAAAGTATTTTTAATGAAAATTAAATTTATGGACCAATGGTTTATTGTGACATTATGCTTAACAATTTAGTTATATTTTATCATTTAATTATGAATTAAGATTAAGAAGTAGCGACGGGTGTTAGTCGCTATGTCTTATGCGACAGTTTACCGTTGCTATGCTTATATGTTTTTTAACAATACTATCTCTCTCCCCGTGTTATCTGTCTGTAAAATCCCTAACTCTTCACTCGCTAAGTCGCCTTCTGTTTCCTCTCGATTTTGCACCTACCTCTGCTCCTCTACATCGAATCAGCTAGTCTTCATCCCCTTCATCAGCGACGGGTCGAGACCCCTACTTCTTCGCACCTCGTGTTCTCTTCCTCCCCTTCCCCAGCCGTTAATGAAACCCCTACTCATTCAGTCGCCGTCTTCTCTTCCTCCGGGTGAAATCACCGTCAGACCTCGCAACGGTAATGCGTGCGGTTCAATTTTGTGCTTACCTGTTTTGTTTTGTCGATTCTCTTGTTCGATCTGATCGCTGCGTGTTGGCGTTTTGCTGATTTACTGATCGATCTGTGTCAATTTCGTGAGTTCGGTTTGTTGAGTAAGTGGGTGTTTGTTACGTTTGCCCAGGGAGATGAGTTTAAGGTGAAGGTCAACAAGTTAACTTCGATTAAGACGCAGCTGCCTTACTCGTATTACTCCTTGCCATTTTGCCGCCCTCCAAAGATTGTGGACAGCACTGAGAATCTGGGAGAAGTGCTCCGGGGAGACCGAATCGAAAACTCCCCCTTTGTGGTTTGTTATCTTTTCTTTGCTCGGCTTAGACTTGCTTACTGAAAATCTGCTTGGTTTTTTTGTTTATGCGCTTCTCCCTTATGCCATAATTGCTGCAGTTTAAAATGCGGGAACACCAAATGTGCAATGTTTTTTGCCACCTCATTATGGATGCCAAAACGGCCAAGGACTTCAAAGAAAAGATCAATGATGAATATCACGTGAACATGTAAGGAACAGCCCACATCTATCTGATATTTGTTTTTAGGTTTTTTTTTCGTGTTTTAGTATCTTGACTTATTCCTATCATGGAGCAGGATCCTTGACAACCTTCCGCTAGTTGTTCCATTACAACGGTTGGATCAAGAATCTCGTACTATCTACCAGCTTGGCTATCACATCGGGATAAGAGGCCAGTACAGTGAGGTAATATACCTTTGGTGATACCAAAAGATTTGATATGGGTCATCCCTTGTTTTCTATGAAGTATAAGGATTCTGTTTAAGGATTCTGTGCCAGCATCATTTTCAATATGAAACTTTCCACTCCTATTATTCGTGCATACATGCTATATGAGTTGTGCCTTGATAATTCCCAGTTTGATATGTGATATATAAGTTGCTGCTTTTTGTAATCTCTCTAACTCTTTCTTTTGGTTAGTGTAATAGCTAGTTTTTATTTGACATTATTTGCGGATTCATTTGCAAGATATTCGTGGGAATGATGTGAGTCTGAATGAGTACAAGGGGAAGGTTCTCCTGATTGTAAATGTTGCTTCAAAATGGTACCCTTGCCTGTGTCCAGTCTCATTGTTTTTGCATGTTCATCATCACAGCATTGCTTCTTTCCTCTTGTTTTCAGTTTGATGCCGGACTTGTTCATGTAATCATGCTTGATCCCTAGGTAGATGCTTCAAAGTAGGCTCTGGGAGTTTATGATACTTGAATTACACAATCCTTATGGATCTCTGTTTCATATTATACCGTCGTTGTTCTTCTCTGTGCTGACTTTTATCTGTCAAGATCCCCAGCTGCTACATTAATCAAAATTCTTGACCTCTATCCACTGATTTCTGCTGTGGCATTTCATTCATGTTCTGATTTCTCCTTCAGAATTGGACCTCGATTTGCTTATAACAGTTAACATTTTTTCAACAACTTTACGATGTTGAACATTGCATCACATCCTAGGCTTCTGTCCTTGTGAAGTTCATAAGGCTTCATTTTATCTTTGTAGTATCATGTGATAAGCATCAAATCTGTTTTTGGTGAAGTTTGAAAATAGCAGTATAAACTTACTGGTCATAACGCTTGCTTTCTCATAGGAAGTTCTTGTTTTCTTCTGTTTTTTCACCAACGGGTTAACAAACTCAAACTACAAGGAGTTGAACATCTTGTATAAGAAGTACAAAAATAAGGGTATGGTGGTCTTGAATAGGTGGCATTGTTAATGTGAACTTGCTTCCATGAAGCTATCTAGTCTTTGATCTTGGGATGGCACCCTTGCAGGTTTTGAGATCTTGGCATTTCCATGCAATCAGTTTGGTGGACAAGAGCCTGGAACCAATGAGGAGATTCAGGAAACTGCCGACACGTTGTTCAAAGACGAATTTCCCATTTTTGATAAGGTGGTAATTGAATTGTGAATAGGAAGATAATTAATTGGAGAATATAGATGTGCTTCATATATGAATATATCTTTATGGTTACATTTGAATTGAAGGTGGACGTGAACGGGAAGAACTCAGCCCCTCTTTACAAGTTCCTAAAAACTCAGAAATGAGGGTTCTTGGGAGATGCTATCAAATGGAATTTCACAAAGTTCTTGGTTGATAAGGAAGGAAAGGTTGTGGAAAGATATGCACCCACCACATCCCCGCTCAAAATCGAGGTTGGCTGGATCCATTTCCATATCAATTCATTTTCTTTTTGCTCTTCATCTGTAACTGATTGTACCGTTTTGATTTTTCTCTTGCAGAAAGACATACAGAATCTGCTCTAATCTTCTTAGGAACAGCCTGAGGCTTGGATTGACTTTGCTTTGTGATGTACTAGGAATATTGGAAAATGTAGCATAGTGTAGGTCATAGACTTGGAGCGTTCTGTGTGATTATGAACTTGTCTTTTAAATTTCCTGCTTGATAAGTAAAAGCTATGTCTTAAATGTACAATGAATTGGATTATTGGGTAGGAACCATATAACTTATTATATTGCCTGTCCCTCTTTCTGTCTACCATCTTGTGGAATGAAATGCATTGTATGTCTTCTATGGATGATGCAACCAAAGCGCAGGTTTGCCCTGCAAATATCCACAAATGAATGATGGTTCAGTAAACTCAGATGGATTGCCAGCTTTGTTAGCCATGCCTCTGTAGTTGAGCTCTACTATATGCTTGAAGATCAATGTATTGCTATGTGCCATCTTGTTGTATAGAATGAACAAAAACTAACTAGTGACAGGTGATGCCCGGTAGCATCTTCGTCGGGTGACATTATGACTTCGGAAGGGACTTCCTGTGAGGGAGGACGTCTGGAGCAAAGGTTCCCCAGAGGGATGTGCCTGAAATGCTCAGAAGAAAAGAGGTCAGGAGGTCCCCGGAGTGTTTTTTCGGGGAGGAGCCTCCGACGCCCAAGTCAGTGTTCTGAGAGGAGATAAAGGAAGAGCACTAAGAGGCTAGGTGGTCTTGCCTGTTCGTGTTTTCTCAGGGAGAGGGGTCGGATCCCTTGCCAGGGCTTGTTTTCCTAGTATTTATAATGGTGCCTAGCCCGTTCAGATCATGACACGTGTTCGGTCAGATGTGATTTGTACTTCCGGGCGTAGGGGACAAGTAGCCGTTTGTAGGCTCATCGGGCCTGGGACCGAGACAGGTCGTGACAAGACCTGGACGGCGTCGACGCGTCAGACCTCTCTTCAAGGCGGCGTGTAACGCATGTGGGCGACATGTCAGAGGCTCCTTAAATACCCATGCCGTACTCCCGAGGTTCTCCGGTGAGGTCGTCTTTCGGAACAGGCGCCCTTCTTCGGGAATTATGCCTATAGTTCGGGGAGTTCCCTAGTTCGGAGGTTCGGCCTTTGAGGAGATTCTCTCCAACTTGAAATAGCTGGTTCTCCATCTCCGAAGGCAATCCGTTTGGTCTCCCGATGAGGCCGGTGGCATCTTTGGAATTCCTGACGTTCTAGCCGAAGTCTATAGTTCAGGGTATTTTGACTTCGCTCCTTCTGAGGTCCGTGATATCCCCTCTTTTGGGTAACGCTAGTTTTCCTGACCATACTATTGGCAGGATGTATGTACTGAGAGAGGCGATAGCCCTTCGGCTATCACATGCCCCCCTCCAGGAGGCCGAAGTGAAAACTTCGGTTTGTAGGCTTTCTGAGGGCGCCCTTCGGGGGTCTTGGGTGTAATACCTGTGCCGAAGATGCACTCTTTTTTCCGAAGACATAGTCTGTTCGACCATAGCCTGTCTTTTGGTGCCTTCGAGGTAATCCACTTCTTTCCTGCGCAACGTCGCGTCCCATAACCAAGCGTGTCCGTCTGGAGCGGCGTGCCCAGGGTTTAGGGTGTCAGAAGGCGTGTCCCTTGTTTGGCGCGACGGCTGACACGTGGCACGCTATCATTGGAGGGGACTTCATCGGTTACAGCAGGCGCGCCTTTTTAGACGCAGGGAGCAGTTATGGCGACTGTTCGCCTTCGTGGAGTACTTATGACGCCGGTTCGCCTATCCGCCTTCGGCCTATATATAGCCTGTTTCATCATAAGTTCCTTTTTTTCTGCTTTTGCTCTTCCCCCGCTCTCAACTGTTTTTGCATTTTTTCGCTGCAGTGCTTTTTCTCAGGTGTTTTCCGGCAACCTTTTATGACGGCGACTCCAAACCCAGATTTTGGTAAAGCGTTTGGTGGGTTTTGACTCTCAAAATCCTTTGATTTTCTGTGCTCTTTTTCTTTTCTGAAAGCTTTCCCGAAGTCAGTTTTTTGTCCCCCGAAGTCCTTTTTTCCTTGAAAATGTCTTCGCCAACTCCTCTTATGTCTATTTCCCCCATCCCAGAGAGCTGGCTTCCTCTTCTCAATCATACTTGCTGTACGTCTGCAAAAAAACTAGAAAGATGGACAAAAAAGTTTTTTCTTCCTTCTTACGCCATCACCAGACTTCCTGGCCCTCATGTGGTCAGTTTTATGAACCGCCGAAATGAGGTTACCGTTTTTCGCGCCCAACTGAAGGCCGGACTTCGGTTTCCTCCCTCGAGGGTGATTTGCGACTTTTGTCAATTTCATGGCATTGCCGTAAATCAACTTCCCCCGAACTCGTACTGCTATTTTAACGTCTTTCTTTGCATGTGCAGCGTTTTCAAAATAAAACCCCATTTCATTCTTTTTATGCAGTACTATAAGCTCTATGCGGTCCCGAATGGTGGCTTTTACTTCATGCTGCCTCGGGGATCAGGGAGCAAAAAGTATATGTTCACCTTCACCACTAAGGACAGTTGGCGAGGGTGGCAAGAAAAATTCTTTTTTCTGAAGATGGAGGAGGCCTGGTCGTACGTTCCGACCGTGTGGGCTTCGGGAAGGCTGGAGATGGATGTTGTAGACCCGAAGAGGCTGCTGACTCCTGAGTTGGCAGCCAGGTCCACGGACTTCGACAGACGAATCCGGACAGTCTCTGACTGGGACCCCGAGGTCCCTTCACGCTCCTTCTACCCCTTCCCCATCATGTGGAAACTGATGACCAAGGAGGTCCTTCGGGAGCTAGGGGTAGTGAAGGAGCACGAAACGGACCTCGAGATGCCGGCTCCTGCCATCGCAGGGAAAGACTCCTGGCTGGTAAAACTCCTTCGGAAGGAGGTTACTTACGAGACCTTTTGTGAGCGTAAGTTATCTCAAATTTTTTTTGTTATAGACACATCTTAGACTCACACTGATGTTTTCCTTCTGTTTCAAAGATGGGCGACGACTCCGCTGCTTACTACAATGCGCTCTTCCTCGGTCAAGCCGAAAAGGGGGAGCAAACAAAGAAGGCCGTCTCCCGAAGGCGGAAATCATCTGGGGCCGAGCTATCATCGGCAAAACGGGCGAAGAAAGATGCGCCTCTTCCTCACCCGGAAATTCCTGAGGAGGCCCGTGAAGAGCCTGACGCTGCTGCTGCCCCACCGACTGAGGTCACTGCTAACGCCCTTTCTCGGAGTCCCACTTCCTCGACGGCTCTTCTGGATGCCTTGGTGGAACTCCCTTCTGCCGAGGAGCGCCGGAAGGAAAAAGGCAAGGAAATTTCTGCCGAGGGGGTCTAGGACGCTGATGATGATGCCACCGAGGTGCCGCCAGGTTCGTTCTTTAGACAAGCTGCAGTATTTTTATTTTTTGAACTTTGAGAATTGCTTGCCTTAACAAGTTTCTTGTCTTGCCGGGCAGAGGAGGTACCATCTTCGGGGTGGGTGGCCGAGCACGCCCGGAAACGGGCCCTTCGGGATGCCCATATCCCCAAAGGGAAGATCCCGAGGGAGCCTTTCTGGTCATTTACGGAGGACATGAACTTGTACTCCAGCGACTGCCAGCAAATGGCCAACCAAATTTCAAAGGGGATCCTCCCTGATGCCTCTTTCAAGGCTATTTCCAAGGCTTGTCCGGACGAAGAGTCCCTTGCTGCAAAAGTTTCCGAGCATGCTGCCCAGGTATACTTCGCGCCTTGTTTTCCTTTTGATTTCTTCTAAGTGTTTGATTCATTTTTTACCTTACTAACTTTGTTCTTACTTTGCAGCTGTTGGGGTACACCGGCCTCCTTAGGGTTCAGGCAGCGAAGCAAGCGGCGTTCTGAGCCTGGGCCTTAGACTGTATGGAGAAATCCAAGGTCATGTGCTCCGACTTGGTCACAAAGAATTTGGAGATGGCTCAAGCTGCAAAGAAGGAGGTTGCTGCCGTTCGGGAGGAGTTGTTGAAGGAAAAAGAGGAACTTCTGAAGGACTCCTCCCAAAAAATATCTGACCTTGGTTCCAAGGTGGCGGAGCTGACTTCGGCAAACGAGGCATACCAGAAGGAGAAGTCAGAGTCTGAGGCTCTCCTGGCGAAGGTGCTTGCTGAGAAGGCTGCGCTCCAGGCCGAGGTCGAGTCTTTGAAGAAAGAGCCAAAGAAGAAGAAGACGAAGGAACTAAAAAAGGAGATCGCTGACCTAGAGAAAGAGCTTGATGACTTAGCTGTTGCGAAGGAAAAGGCCGACCAAGGTCGGTTTTCAGGACTGCTTTTGCCTCGCTCGTCATCAAGTTCTGCAGAGGTTTATGGGTCTGGACCTCTCCTTTTTGGCGGCCCTGAACATCCCCGAGGGGCCTCGGTGGTCTTGGTAAAAAATTGAGCACCTCAACTTGCCCTTTCCTCTTCCGGCGCCGAAGGCGGTGGACAAGGACGCAGGAGCTGGTGGCTCCCGAGACACCGAGGTCCCTTAGTCTCTTTTAAGGCCCTTTGCCTTCTTTTTCTCCTTTTTTGTACTTCTTCTTTTGGCGAGCTTCCTTCTTTGTAGTCAGATCCATCTTTGTTAATAAAGACTCCTTTTTGCATGAATTTTTGGTTAAGTCTGTTGCACAAAATCTTTTATTTCTCACTGTCCCGAACACGTTCGCTCAAGAGACTCCGGAAGATCATAGCTAGATTTATCACGCCAATTTAGCCTTGGAATCACCCTCGGGAAATTCTCTTAAGTGAATCTCCATTCTTCAGAGAAGGTTGATAACCTTTGTAAATAAGCTTTCTTTCGGCGATGACTGTTCTTGGTGAAAAGAAGCTTCTGTACTTAGAAAAAATTTTCTAAGAAACTTTTGTACTTAGAAATTTTTCTAACTTGTACAATTTTCCCACCAAAATCCTAAGCATAGAATTTTTTCAAGGCATCCGAATGCCATGTATTTTTTAATTCTATGCCTTCGACATCACCGAGCTTGTAAACTCCTTTTCGTACTTCGGCAAGTACCAGATAAGGGCCTTCCCAATTTGCGCGAAGTACTTCGTGGGATGGCCTTTGGGGTCCAAATTCAGCCTTTCGGAGAACGAGGTCTCCTTTCTTTATTCCTTTCGGCCTGGCGCGCAAGTTTATAGCCGCGGCCATTCTTTGCTGAAAAGCTTTTCTTCTCAGCTCGGCTATTTCTCTGTGCTCGCCGACGAGGTCCAGCTTGGCTCTCAAGCCGAGGTCATTTCCCCTTTCATCAAACACTTGTACTCGCACCGATGGTTGTACTACCTCAATTGGGATGATGGCCTCTGTACCGAAAACAAGTGAAAAAGGTGTTTCCCCTGTGGCTCTTCAGGGTGTTGTTCGGTAGCTCCATAACACGCTTGGGAGCTCTCCTGGCCATTTCCCTTTCGCTTCCCCCAACCTCTTTTTTAGACCATCTTTTATGATCCTATTAGATACTTCTACTTGCCCATTGCTTTGGGGGTGAGCTACTGGGGCGAAGTGTATTTTTACTCCGAGGTTGTTGATAAATTCTTGGAAGCTTTTGTCCGTAAATTGGGATCCATTATCGGCTACTAACACCCTCGGTATGCCGAATCTGCACACAATGTTCTTCCATACGAACTTTTGCACATCTTTTGCCGAGATAGTCGCCAAGGGTTCTGCCTCAACCCATTTGGAGAAATAATATACTGCGACCATGCAGAACTTCACGCCTCCAGGCGCTGTCGGGAGTGGCCCAATAAGGTCTATGCCCAAAACTGCGAAGGGCCAGGGATAATCAGCCGAAGTTACCAATTCCAAGGGTGCCCTTTGGATACTCGTGTGTCTTTGGCAATTCCCACATTTCTGGACGAACTGCCTAGCGTCTTTTCTTAGGGTAGGCCAAAAGTATCCTTGGCGAAGTATCACTGCTGCGAGGGCGTCGGTTCCAATGTGCGAACCACAAGCGCCTTCATGAACTTCTTCGAGGATCATTTCAGTATCTTCTTCGCCTACACACATCTGTAGTGGATTTGCATACCCCTGCCGATATAATTCTTCTCTGATTAGGAAAAAATGACCGGAACGTCTTCGCACTTTTGTCACTTCACTGGGGTCTTTGGGGAGCTCACTGGTTGCAAGATACCTTTTTATCGGATCTTTCCAGCCTTTTCCCGAGGTTAATATGCTCAGCACTGTGATGCTCAGGTGGTTTAGCACCCCGGATAAGCTTTGCTACCAGTTCATGGTATTTTGCCAAGGTCGGGTCCTTCGCCCCATAGTCCCCTGCTATTTGTCGAACTACCAGCTGGGAATCACTATGGGCTTTCAAGTTTCTTACACCAATTTTTCTGGCCAAGCGTAACCTTGCTATGAGGGTTTCATATTCAGCCATATTGTTGGTGACGTTAAAGCCGAACTTGATGGCCTTCATTACTTCTAGACCTTCAGGGCCTCTAATAATTACTCCAGCTCCTGGGTGTTCAGACCCTGAGGCTCCGTCTACGTACAGAGTCCATTCTGGCTCACCTTCGCCAAGATCCGAATGGCTATCCTTGGTGATGGGTAATTCAGCAATGAAGTCTGCCAGAGCTTGCGCTTTTATGGCTTTCCGAGGTTCATAAGTAATGTCGTACTCACCCAGCTCTATACATCATTTGGAAAGCCTTCTCGAATGATCAACTTTCCTCATGACGTCCCATAGAGGTAGACTACATCGGACGATGATTGGGTGAGCCTGAAAATATGGCCGTAGTCTTCTTCCCACCAGTACCAGGGCATATATAGCTTTTTGTAGCAAGGGATACCTGACTTCGGCGCCGTGCAGGGACTTGCTTACATAATAAACCGGCCATTGCTTCAGCCCCTCCTCTTTCACAAGGACCGAGCTTACTGCTTTTTCTGTGACTGCGAGGTACAACACGAGGGACTCTCCCTCGCGAGGTTGCCGAAGAGTAGGCAGACGGGCCACATAGGCTTTGAGTTCTTCCCAAGCCTTTTGGCAGTCCTTATTCCAAGGATGATCATCACATCCGAGGTCGCCCTCCTTTTTTGCTGCCTTAGTGAGGACTTTGAAGAATGCTCGACACCGGTCTCCATACCTGGAAATGAACCTGCTAAGAGAGGTTATCTTTCCGGTGAGTCTCTTCACGTCTTTCATTGTGACGGGAGTTTGGAATTCAAGCAGAGCCTTAACTTTCTCTGGGTTAGCATCAATGCCTCTTTCTGATACCATGTACCCAAGAAACTTTCCCGAGGTTACGCCGAAGATGCAGTTTTCGGGATTGAGGCGAATTCCGAAGGTTCTGAGCTGGTGGAAAGTCTCCTTCAGATCTGCAACGTGGTCACAAGGCAGCTTGCTCTTGACTATCATGTCGTCAACGTAAACTTCCATGTTCGTCCCTATTTGGTCCCTAAAGACCTTGCTCATCAACCTCTGGTAGGTAGCTCCCGCATTTTTTAGCCCGAAGGGCATCCTGATGTAACAATACGCTCCACCCTCGGTGATGAAGGCATTTTTCTCCTCATCTTCGGGGTCCATCCTAATTTGATGGTACCCACTGAAGGCGTCCAGGAAACTCATGAGCCCATATTTGGCAGTTGAGTCTACCAACTGGTCTATTGGTGGGAGAGGATATGAATCTTTTGGGCAAACATCATTCAAGTTTCTGAAGTCGATGCACATTCGTAGCTTACTGCTCCCTTCTTTTGTGGCGATAACCACATTGCTCAACCATTCGGGGTACTTGACTTCCCTGATTACATCTGCGTCTAATAAGCGCTGGACTTCGGTTTTGACGAAGTTATTTTTATGGACTGAGATGCCCCGCTTCTTTTGCCGGATAGGTTTTGCTTCCGGACTTACTTTAAGGCTATGATGTATTATACGAGGGTCTACCCCAGGCATATCTTTCGGCGAGTAGGCAAACAGTTTTACTTCTTCTATTTCTACCTTCGCGGGATCTTCTGCCTCTCCTTCTTTTAGCCTTCCATCTGACAAAACCTCTGCATCCACAGTTTGTGCGAGGTTGGTTACTGGGACCTTTCGCGCTTTGACGAACACTTTCCTTACTTCGCCTTGATCGATAAAGATTTCCGCGTCTCCATCCTTGGTGGCGAAAGTGACGGTTAAGTACTTTACATCCGAGCGGATGTAAAGATTTCCTTGTGTTTGCCTTCCAAGGATGGCGTTATATGACGAAAGGACATCCATGACAATGAACCTTGTCATTGTGGAGGCAAATAATTCGTCTGTCCCGTTTACTGAACCTCCTCTCATCATCAGGGGGAGGCCGATCCATCCGAGGACAGGCAATTCGGACGGCCCTACCCCGAAAGTCGATGAAGCGACAGGCTTGAGGTCGGTGTTAGATATTTCCAAGTTCGGCAGCAGATGCGAGAACAGGACGTTGGCGTTTGATCCATCATCAAGTAATACCCTTTTGACGTCCCAATTTCCTATTCTTGCCATGACCAATAGTGGATCGTCATGGGGAAAGATGACGGTGGAACCATCCTTTCGGGTCAGTTTCTTTGACGGATTTTGGTATTCCATCATTGATATTTCTCTGCCTTTCCTCTTTCTTTCCGAAGATGGCAGTCCCGTCGTGATTGTTTGTATCACTCCCGCCGGGGGCGGGAGACGCATCTTTGGACTTCGGTTCCTCCGTCTGTCGGAGTCGTACTCCTCGTCATCAGCCTTTCCTTCCTCCTCCTTTCTTCCCTTCAGGGAAGGCATTCGTAGATAACGCCGGAGTTGGCCTTGTTTTATCAGTGACTCAATATACTTTTTCAGTTGGAAGCAATCTTCAGTGTCGTGCCCGTGGTCGCGATGAAACTGGCAGAACTTTTTCATATTCTTCTTGTTGTCAGCGGTCATAGCCCTTGGCCGCTGAATCTGGGTCCCCTGCCTCTCCATTGTCATGAGGATATTGGTTTTTGTAGTGTTCAGGGGTGTGAAGTTCGGAGGAGGTTTCCTTCCCCTAAACCTCCGAGGTCGCCCTGCCTGTTCAGCCAGGTACTTTGTTTGCTGGCCGGACCCTTCGGGACGGGTGTGATCATTCTTTGGTCCACCCATTCTCAGCTCTTCGGCTGTCATGTGCTACTCGGCCCTTCGGTAGAATTCGCCAAGCGTGTCCGAGAGGTCCTTGGAAAACTCATAGAACAGCTGTGAGTCCCTCCAAAGGCCCCGTGTCATGGCGAGGATGCATATTTCGGGCCGAAAGTCTGGAACACTTGGGGCCTCTCCATTAAACCTTTCGACATAGTCGCGGATGGTTTCTCCGTTCTTCTGCGCTATGTCGAACATCTAGACCAGCATCTTCGCCATCGGACAGCTTCCAATGAACTGCTACGTAAAGGCCGTGGACAGCTCCTGAAACTCCCTGATGGTTCCAGGGGTCAATGAGTTGTACCACGCCATTGCGGGCCCTGCGAGGGTGACCTTAAAGCATTTGCACAGAGTAGCATCATCAGCGCCGTGTAACACCATGCTACGTTTGTATTTAGTTAGATGAGCCTGGGGGTCAGTTCGGCCATTATAGGTTTCTAGCCGAGGCACCCGAAAGTCACTTAGCATGGCTGCCTCGACTACTGTTCGGGTGAACGGCGATTCATCCCCACAGAAAGTTTCAGACAACCTGGCCCAAACTGGTTTGCGAGCTACCTGTTTTTCCACTTTCTCCAACCTCGCTAACATTTTCTGCACAAGGATCGTAGCACTAGGCTCTTCTTCCTGGTGCTTGTAGGCTTCTGGGAAGGGAGATTACCGGCGCCTTTTTGGAGACGGACTTCGCTGCCCAGGGGATGGCGACTTTGCCTCAGGCGATGAACTCTTTTCGCTTGGAGTTTTAGGCCGTTTAGGCCCTACTAGCCCCTTGGGTCGTCCCCCGAGGGGTATGTTTTCCGTTGAGGACTCATCACGCGGATCCCCACTTCCCGAACTCTGGTAAGGTGATCTCGGGCTTTTCTCCTGAGGGAGTGCTGGCGAGGAAGGCCTTTGGGCCTGCGTTGGTTGCGGCCATCTTCGGTCTATTTGCTGCGTCATTTCGGCCACAATGGAGCGTTGGAAGTTGCGCAAAAAACTCATAGTTATGACTAGAGGACGTTCTTCCTTAGGCGAGGAAGTCCCTGGAAGGGTTTGCTCAGTAGCCGGTTGAGCTTCAGGTGCGAACGTGGACTTCAGAAGTCCCTTGTCCTTTGAACGCTGAGTTTTAACAATGGCGACCTGAGGGTGAGTTCCCACAGACGGCGCCAAATGATGCCCGGTAGCATCTTCGTCGGGTGACATTATGACGTCGAGAGGGACTTCCTGCGAGGGAGGACATCTAGAGCAAAGGTTCCCCAGAGGAATGTGCCTAAAATGCTCAGAACAAAAGAGGTCAGGAGGTCCCCGGAGTGTTTTTCCGGGGAGGAGCCTCCGACGCCCAAGTGTTACTAACTAGTGACGGTTACACATAACTAACTACCAACGGATAAGCGTCACTAACTAGAAACAAGTTTTGTCCTCGGGTTGTATAGAATGGACACGTATTGCATAGGTTTAGTTTGAAAATTATACGCAATAAGTAGGGACAGTCAAGTGTCACAAACTAGCGACGGTTATGCGTCACTAACTTCGCCAACTAACGACGGTGACACGTCACTAACTAGCGACGGTCACAAGTCACTAACTAGCTACGGCTACGCGTCACTAACTAGCGACGACTATGCGTCACTAACTTCAATAACTGGCGACGGATAGGCGTCACTAATTAGCAAAGGTCACAAGTCACTAATTAGCGACGGCTAATCATCACTAACTAGCGATGACTATGCGTCACTAACTTCACTAACTAGTGACGGCTACGCGTCACTAACTAGCAACGGCAAAAGGTCGCTAATTAGCCGGCCGACTGACCACCGGAAAATTAGTGACGGTCTCGGTAGCGACCTTTGGCTGTCGCTAATTAGCAATGGTAGCCGTCACTAATAAATTAGCGGCGAGTAGATTAGCAACGGACCATTTAGCGACGGTGTGCCATCGCTATGTCTTATGTAGCGACGGTAATGGCCATCACTAAATCGACTTTTTCTAGTAGTGGATGTTGCCCAATCAACCTCAATTGGTGGGCCACCATTGGTCGAATGGCTGCCCAAACGATTAAATTTCCACCGGTGTTGCCCAACTTGTCTTCACCACCGAATCAATTGATGCATAATCCAACAGGTAGTTGATGAGATGAGGGAGACGAGAGATTTGTACGTGAGAGAGTAGAGGTAAAATAGGAAATTTAGCATAAAATGGTTATTTAAAAAGGAAATGCATCATTCTTTTTTAGATAGCCTAAAAAGGAACATGTATCATCCTTCTTAAGATGAAATGAGTATATATTAAAAAATTGATTGCAAACCCATGTCAATAAAAAGCTATACATATTTTTTATATAAAGTAATAGATGTACATGATTCATTAATCTAGGCTGTATTTACTCTCATAGATAGGGAAGGAGATCTAGCTTTCCATGTATAGCTTCCCAGGATCACTCCATGTAATTAATAAGAATAGCTTCAGTTTTCTTGTATAGTTGGCACTCTTGTCTATATAATAAAAGATCCTTTCAGAAGAGAGAAACAATTTAAACCATTCTGTTATGGTATCAGAGCCATCGCCTAAAAAAATTTCTTAGCTTTCTCAATCATAGCCATAATGATTATGGAAAAAACTGATCATGTACATGTCAAATTCACTAACAAGAATTATGCTGCCTGGGAGTTTTAGTTGGAGACTTTTCTTAAGGGTGAAAAGCTGTGGGGCCATATAGATGGTAGCACCAAAGAATGATGCACTACAGTAGAGAAGGCAACTTGGGCTGCCAAAGATAATCAAATCATAACCTGGATCCTTGTTTCTATGGAGCCACATCTGATTCTTTCTCTATGCCCTCTTAGGTCTGCAAAAGCCATGTTGGATTATCTTAAGCAAGTCTACAATTAAGATAACATTGCTAGGCTTTTTTAGCTTGAGTTAGCCATTGCTAACTATACTCAAAGGGATCTATCAATTCAAGAATACTACTTTTGATTTCTGACTTGGTGGAATGATTACTCAAATTTTGTTACAGCCAAGGTCTCTGTAAAAGGATTGGCTGCAGTCCAGGAAGTACACAGAACCAACCAGAGAAACCAATTTCTAATGAAATTATTGCCTGATTTTGAATATATTCATGCTTCTCTAGTAAATAGAGATCCTGTTTTGACTTTGGAAGTCCGTTTTGGAGAACTTTTGTAAGAGGAACAACGTATGAATACTCAGAATATTATAAGGTAGGCTTGTGTTGCCTCTAATGCTGTCTCGATTGCCTATGTTGCCTATGGCAAGGGAAAGAGAATGGTTGGGACATAAGCACCACACAGTGCTATAGTTGTAAGAAATATGGGTATATTGCCCCTCACTGCCCTAAGAAATTTTGTAACTATTGTAAGTAGTCAGGGCACATTATTAAGAAGTGTCCTACCTGTCCCCTACATTCTTATCATGCCATTGTTACTTCTAGTGGCCTACAGCCTGCTACCTCTACTACTACTACACCTCCTGTTGTTGTTTTACAACCTCTAGCACCTTTAACTCGAGAGATAATGCAGGAAATGATTGTGAGTGCATTTTCAACACTTGGACTTTAAGGTACTATTTCTTTATCTACTTTTTGGATTGTAAACTCAAGTGCCTCAAATTATATGACTAATTCTTCTTAAGGGTTAAGTAATATCAAAAAATATTATGGCTCTTCATATATTCAGACAGCTAATGGTAATGACCTACCCATTGTAACAATTGGTGATGTACCTTCTTGATTTAAGGATGTTTACATATAACCTAATCTCTCTATAAATTTAGTATCTATTGGTCAGCTAGTGGATCAAAATTATGATGTCCATTTTACTCATGATGGTTGTGTCGCGTAGGATCAAATGTTAGGACAGTTGATAGCAAAAGGGCCTAAGAATGGATGTCTATTTTTTCTGCAACTACCTATTCCTTGCAGCCTATCTTCTTCTTCTATACTAGATTTACTTTTTCATGAGTCTAAAGTTTCAAATGAAGTCTGGCATAGGTGCCGTGGTCATCCCAACTCTGGGATCCTATCTTATATGTTGAAATCTGGTCTATTCAATAATAAAGTGCATTCTACTTCCACTGTGCTTCCTAATTGTGCAAGTTGTAAACTTGGAAAACGCAAGGTTTTACCCTTTCCATCTAAAGGTAGTAGAGCAACACACAGCTTTGAGATAATTCATAGTAATGTATGGGGTATTGGTCCTATCATTTCTCATGCCCAATGCAAATATTTGTGACCTTTATTGATGACTACAGCAGATATACATGGGTTTATTTCATGCTGCACAAATCAAAAAAAATTTCTATATTTAAAATTTTCTTAGCTCTGGTTCAAACTCAATTTTCAGTTGCTATAAAAATTCTTCAGTTTGACTCGGGTGGGGAATACATGTCTCATGAGTTCCAATTTTTTCTGCAATCTAAAGTGATTATCTTTCAATGTTCTTGTCCTTATACTCCACAACAAAATGGAGTAGCTAAACAAAAGAATTGTCATCTTTTAGATGGTCTCAGAACTCTTTTAGTTGAGTCATTAATTCCTTTTACGTTTTGGGTGGAAGCACTCACTAGAACAACCTTTTTTATCAATAAACTTCCTTCCCAGATTTTGAATTTTGTGTCCCCATATTTCAAGCTTTATCATCGTAAACCTACTTATACAAACCTTCACACCTTTGGATGTGTTTATTTTATGCATCTTCTTCTTATAGACAGAAATAAGCTTTCTACCCAGTCGATTTGTTGTGCCTTCTTAGGTTATAGTACCTGATGAATACTTATAATTGTATTGTTATTAAGGGTTTAAATCATCATTATACACTTTGAGTATAATTAATTTCTAAATTCTGAGCATTTTTCCACCAGGTTACTATTCATGTATTTTTACTATTCACCAATTTACTGTTCATACACGTATTTCACTGTTCATACGCATATTCACTGTACATACGCGGTTTACAGTTCATTAATATTAATATATATATATATATATATTAAATAATTATTTTTTATGTAGGTAAAAATCATCACTTGGCGGCTCTTCACGAGAAAAAAATCATATCTGGAGCTGTAGGCATCGGAACTGAGTGATTCCAAATTCATCAGAAAGCCAACATATAGATCTTCAATTCTACTTCATTTGGAAAGCTAGTTTGATCATTTTTATTGCCGAAATCTGATTATAGATGAGAGACCCTTCATTATTTCATGTGCTGAAAAGCAGTTTCGGTAGAAAAATCATAACTTGAGCTACAGATGTCCAATTTGAATGAGCAAGCTATCGATTTGAAGCTAAAGAGAAGATCTACAACTTCTGTGCTTTGAGGAAGAACTGATCTGATGTCTACAATAGCTGAAAAATTAAAAGAAGTTACGGCCTACCATTGTTGATTTGTATTTACCTACATTTTACCATTTTATTTTTACCATTTCACCCACCCAAAAACTCTATAAATAGGCACCTTGGGGGGAGGGTGAAGGATGCCATTTTCTTAGGCCTCCTTTATGTTTTTGTATTGTCTTTAGCTTTTCTTCTTTGTTCTTGTTCTTGTTTTCAATACCGAAGCTCTGTCTAAGTGTTTTCTCGTTCTTGTTCTTGTTCTTTCATTTGATCTTTCAATCCATGTTTATTTCATCTTTCTACATGTTGCTTACTTTTATTATGGCTAACTAATCTTCTTTTTTTCTAAGGTGAAAGGGTGAAGCTTTTGGTATAGAGGTTATGATTGATTTGAATGGATCACAACGTTAACGGTATTTTCTTCCTTAATCTATTTAACTTCCCCCCTTGTTAAGTGGGAGTCTTAATTCATCATAGTCAATCATTGGCACAAAAGCTGTTTGATTCCCTTTGTAGAACATGGCTCTGTCGGCTATATTGGAATCTTGAGTTATTGTAGACAAAGGTTGACATGATGAATACTTGAACCCATTAGCAAGCGTTGGCGTTTTAAGATCAATGAAAGTTAATACTAACTAAATTCCCCGATTAGGACCTTCTTTATGTGTGGATCCTAATTGAGTGGTAAGATAGGCTAAAATTAATCATAACCGATATACTAAAAGTGGATCCCCAAACCTTAGCTATTTTAATTGAATTTTAATTTTAATTTACACCTGTTCACACTTTGCACCAAATACTTTCTCTCTTAAAATCCTGTAATTTATATTTTTAATTCACTTCCCTGTGGTTCAACACTTGGACTCCCGAGATTTTATTACTTGCGCCAACCTACACTTGGGTTACAACTGTTAGAGTGCAGTAAGTTTTTGGCGCCGTTTTCGGGGAAGTAAAATTAGAGTACAAGTTTATTTTTTTTTCTTTTTGTTCTTTTTATTTTGTTTTATTTTTTGTTCATCATATGGAAGGCTGAGCCTCCTACCTTTTATTTTCTATTTATTTTTTGTTTTTTTTATTATTGTTGAATGGCAGGCTGAGCCTCCTATCTTTTATTTTTGTTCATATTGTTTCTTTTTTATTTATTTTTTTTATTATTATTGTATGGAAGGCTGAGCCTCCTACCTAACTTGTTATTAATATTTATTTTTCTTGCTGTTATTTTGTTATTGTATGAAAGTTTGGTCACGTACATCAAGTGATAGAATGGTAAGAGAATCTTTATCTTCTTCAAACATGGCTGAACACATTAATGAACAAGAAGATAACCATTCTCTACATAATGACCAATATCGGCCTAGGACACTTAGAGAATACATGAACCCCATAAGGAATAGCACTCAATCATGTCTAATATTTCCTGCTGATGCATGTCACTTCAATTTCAAGCCAGATATTATTAAACTTTTACCAACTTTTCATGGTTTTGATTCTGAAAATCTATACTTGCATTTGAGAGAATTTGAAAAAGTTTGTCACACATATAACAACCTAAACTGTAGCATGAACACCATCAGGCTTAAATTTTTTCCTTTTTCTTTAAAAGATAAAGCTAAAACTTGGTTACAGGATCAGGCTCTGTCAATTCATGGGATGAACTGCAACAACAATTTTTGAAAAAAAAAATTCCTGCCCATAGAACAAATTCTTTCAAAAGGCAAATTACCATTTTCATGCAAAAATTAAGAGAAACTTTTTACCAGTGTTGGGATAGATACAAAGATTTACTTAACACATGCCCACACCATGGTTTTGAAACTTGGAAATTAGTCTCACATTTTTACGAAGGTTTGACACCTAAGGAAAGACAAATTGTAGAAATGATGTGCAATGGAACATTTGAGGATAAAGATCCTGAAGAGGCAATGAATTACCTAGACATGCTAGCAGAAAATGCACAGAATTGGGACATCACTGGTACATATGAGGCCCCAGGTAAAACTCAAACCCTTGCATCTAATGGAGGCATTTATCATCTTAAGGAAGATAATGACCTTCAAACAAAATTTGCATCTCTAGCTAGAAAAGTTGAAGCTTTAGAAATGAAGAAAATTGATTAATTAAAATCCATTGAAGAAATTGTTTGTCATATTTGTGAGACCAACAGTACCACACAAAAAGGTTATTTATGCTATGATTCAATCTCCAATTGGGTTTGTGTTTCGAGGAATGTGTTGTTTTTTTAAAATCAATGGTTCTTTCCTATGTCTCCATCACCAAAGTCTTCCTTTACATTCTTGCCTTCTTTTCATTACATTTCTAATACTCCTAGCACTCAGATTGCAAGGTTCAAGATAGGAATGGTCTACTAGTAGAGACCTTCAGTGTAGACACTTTCTACTTCTATCGTGCCATCTGCTCCCTTATGCCATTCTACTAAAGTCACTAGCTCTCCTGACCGTTATGGATTTCCATCACTATAGACAGGTACCTTTACTTTAGCCCTCTCTACCACTATATCTTCCATTTCTATTCCTACTAGTTATTTACAGGTAGTCAACGAGAAATGATGGCGGCAAGCCATATAGGAAGAACTAGGTTCTCTTGAAGCTAATAATACTTGGGAAGTGGTTGATAATCCTACTGGTGTGACTCCATTTAGATGTAAATGGGTTTTATTCAATTAAGATGAAGTATGATGGGAGTTTGGATAGGTACAAGTCTCGCTTAGTAGTTCTTAGAAATAATCAAGAATATAGAGTTAATTACAATGAGACATTTACTCTAGTAGCCAAGTCCACCAAGTTTATTTTCAAAGCCTACTACTAAAGTGTGCAAATTGCGTCACTCCTTGTATGGTCTTAAGCAGGCCCTTCATGCATGGTATGAGAAATTTACCTCTACCTTACGTAAGTTCGCTTTTCTCAAAAGCAAGTATGATGCATCTTTGTTTCTTTACAAAACTAAGATTGGTATTGTTGTTCTCTTGGTGTATGTTGATGATATCATCATCACGGGTACTGATTCAATCCTAATCTTTCAACTAATGCAGAATTTATATGACTCATTTCACATAAAAGATTTGGGGTCTCTCACATATTTTCTTGGTTTAGGAATTACAGCTGTTTCACATGGTTTTTTTTTTGTCCCAACATAAGTATGCTTAGGACTTGGTAGCTGCTACTAGTCTCCAAGACTCTGCCCCTCTTGATACTCTTATGGAACTTAATCTCAAACTACACAAAGAAGAAGATGACTTGTTAGCAGACCTTGCAGCCTATCATATGCTTGTTGGCAACTTGATCTATCTTACAATCATTAGACCTGGTATCTCCTATGTTGTCCAGCAGGTTAGTCAGTTCAAGGCTTCTCCTAGGCACATACATATGGCTACAGTACAAAGAATAATCAGCTATGTCCATGGCACAACTTCATGAGTCTTTTCTATCTTGCTTCTACCTTACCTAATCTTGTAGCTTATAGTGATGTTGATTATGCCAGGTGTAGTGACACCGAGCGCTTTACTACGGGAAAATGTATGTTTCTTGGACCAGCCCTTATTTCCTGGAAAAGCAAGAAACAAGACCATGTTTTTAGGTCTTCAGCTAAATTTAAATATACAGTTATGTCTCAAGCTTGTGATGAGATACATTGGATCTGTGGGCTATTGGCTGAGCTTGGTTTTCCTTAATGTTGTCCTACTCCTCTTCATGCGAATAATACTAGTGCAATTCACATTTCTGCCAATCCAATCTTTCATGAACGCACTAAGCATATTGAGGTTGATTGCCACTTAATCTATGAGGCTTTTGAAGCTCAAACTATTTCCCTTCCCTATTTACCTAGTAATCTTCAAGTGGCAGATATTTTCACTAGGGCTCTCACACGACATTGACATAATTTTATTACCAACAAATTGATGTTTATAGATACCCTGTATCAATTTGAGGGGGGACGTCAATAGAAAGCCATATATATATATATTTTTATATAAAGTAATAGCTATAAATGATTCATTAATCTAGGCTGTATTTACTCTCAAAGATAGTGAAGGAGATTTAAATTTCCATGTATAACTTCCCAAAATCACTCCATGTAATTAATATGGATAGGTTCAACTTCCTTGAATAGTTCGCACTCTTGCCTATATAATAAAATATCCTCTCAAAAGAGATAAACAATTCGAACCATTCTGTTAACCCATGGCTCCACTTTGGATGGTGACGCACTGGATCTCTATGTTGACTCTGATAATCTACATACAAAAACAAGGATAATAGCATTAGAATGACCCCCTAAAGTTCCTCCACACTCAATTATATAGTGTAATAATAGTCTACTTCCTGAACAAAAAAAAAAAGGTAAAAGATACACCCTATATGTATAGTGAATGAATGAGCTTCATGAACCGTGCTATAGCTTACAAGCCTACTTGGTTTGTTGCGCCTTATATTGTTAATCTAGTTTTTGGCCTGTTAACCAGTTGATTGTTCTATTTATTTCATGTTATCGGTATCAAAAGCCCTTTTCTATAATGAATGTAGGGATATCATGGGTCTCTACATTAAAAAAAGAACATGTGTGAGATGTAATGCCTCAAAAAGTAGGCAAGTATTGGAAGTCAAGTTTACTCCCATATAGCTAAGCCTCTAAACAATTAGGCATCTTACGATGAGTCATCCGGTCAGATGTTTCTTTGGTATTAAGAGAGTTATTTCTAGTAAGGTTTGAGGATTCTTGGTCCCTAATTACATGTGACGGATCACAATGGACTCTAACTCATTTACTTGGTCAATAGGGCATTTATTAAGGCTAACTTGCCTTTAACCTCCAACATAAGAAACTTATGAGTGATCTGGCCTTATATAATCATTTTAATAATAGACTTCCTTGGACCTGTTGATACTTTCCCCAAATAATGAAATGTCTTGTTCATTTAATTAACAAAATTATTCATGCTAGACAAGGTTGTAGAGCTTTGACATAACGATCCATTTTTAATATGATACCTACTGTTAACATTTCCTTGAATTTATGAAGTTCACAATTACAACCTCGTGAGTGAAAGAGGCTCTCTGTAGTAGACCTATGTCCACATTAATATATGTACACGATCTTTATATTACCAACAATATCCCCCTGCTGTAGTACTCATCTAGAGGCAAAAGAACATAAACAGATGACAATTTTCACATGCAAGGGCAATTTAGAAAGAAATAAATCAAGTCCACATTGAACATAGGTCTATAGTAGAATTAGTATGAGTGAAAGGCTTGCCATCTTTTACAATACCTTCTTGTATAAATTGCCGCTATTGTAAGGGGTGAGATTTGTAGTCGCACGTATATATTGTCAATAAGATTGAAGATGTGAATTGATGAAAAGTTTTTAATTTTTTTTTTTTTTACCACATAACTATTACTTGAATCATTTAGAATGATTTTCTGTTGGAAAATTAGTAATGATTAGTGTTAAAGTTAAAAAAAAAAACTACTAGCTTTAGAGATTTATAATGCTAGTAAGAGGTTGTCTAAGGAGGATGGATTTAGAAAAATTGGTCAATGGGGGCAACAGTTAATCCTTACATAACATATGCCTACAAAATTTAAAATTTATGGGTCAAATTGCATATTCTAGAAAAAATGCTATATGAAAACCAAGGTTTTACTAAAATTTAGTGAGGGCAATAGATTAATTTTTGGCCCTACCCTATTATTCATTTGCTCTAACACAGTTAATATGATATTCATTCATAATTATTTGTCTAGTTCTAAAATGTATTTGTCTACTCCTGAGATACGGTTTTTCTAGTTGTGAACTGTACTTATTAGCATTTAGTTCTAAGAACAATAACTTGGCATTTATTTATAATAAGTTGTCCAATTCTAAAATGTACTCATTAGGTTCTAAAATACATTTGTCTATTTCTAGCATATACTTGTTATCTATTAGAACTCTATAAATGAAAAGTATTAGCTATAAAGACTAGACAAATGCATCTTAGAACAAGACTAATCAACATGAAACACATTTAAGAACTAGATGGGCATACGTCAAATTTAGACAAATATATATCAGAATCAGACAAGGTATTACAAAAGAATGTCAAGTTAATGGTTTCAGAATTTGATGAATAGTGAATACATTTTTTTATACTCAAAATCCAACACAATATATAGAGTAAAAGGTGAAAAAGATAAATATAGTATGAGCTAAAAAGACACATTTCTCAAAGAACAATGACCATAGAGCAACGAGTTATGGACTCCATCTAAATAAGAGCTTGTCAAAACATATGTGCATTTTCAACTAAACAAATGCATCTCAAAATCAGATAAATACATTTTAGAATTAGATAGATTGTTATAAATAGATATTATATCAATAGTGTTATAGTGGGTGTATGATATACAATGGATGAATATAAGATAAGGCCATTAAAAGATAGTAATGTATACTATTAATAAATTATTCAAAATTATAACACTAATTATAAATATTTTTCTTAAACGGGCATTATATTCATTTATCATTAAACCACCAAACCAATATCTTTCGAATGAGAGAACAAAATGAGGAACTTCTTGTTTCCTTCAATTTATAACTATTTGGCTAAAACATGAAACTGTGTTATGGTTATCCCTCTCCTTGTGTCACATAATGTTTTTACTGTGCACCTATGCATAATTAGGCATAGGAGCTCAACAATGAACTACAAAATCCATTTGACACTGAGAATACATTCCTTGGATTTTTTTACCCCCAGATAGCAACTTATGCACCCCAATATAATCCAGCACTTCACGAACACCTAGACACCAATTCCACACCATTCCTACCTCGTAATCATCACTACAACCAGACCTTTTTCACATGGCTTTGTTCTCTTTCCGTATTTCTTTCTTTATATTTTTATTTATTAGTACACCTTTTATAATCACTTTAATATTTATTAAAGTATCAGTATTTACTAGTATAAAACAAAAAAAATTTATTTATTCTTATAAATTAACAAAAAAAAAATAACTAAAATACATCTTAGATCTGCCTAACTAATCAATTTTTTCTTATATATTAATTATAATATTTGGAAGAATAAAACATCAATTGCTAACATGTATTAAAGCCAAATAAATAAATATTTATCATAAAACTATATAAGTGTCTACTATAAAATAATAAATGTGTCTGCCAGTTTAATGATAAACATAAAAACATAAGTAAACAAATTCTAAAGCTACTTGCTCGAATTGATTCTTGCACATACTTAGAAGATCAAAAAGATCAACTACTAAAAATACAGAAAAGTAAAATTTAAAGTGTCTACTATGGCTTATACAAGTGTCTAATATAATATAGAGATGTGTCTGCTATAACACAGATATGTGTCTATTATTTTAAGGATGGACATAAAAACACAACTAAGCAAATTCTGGAGTTACTTCCCTAATCATTGATTATTGTTCATACTTGGAAGATAAGAAACACCAACTACCAATATATAGGAAAGCAAAATCTCAAGTATTTGCTATAATACGTACAAGTGTCTATTATAAAATAGAGATGTGTTTATAACACATACATCTATCTACTATATTAAAGAAAGACATAAAAACCAAGCTAAACAAATTATAGAGGTACTTGATTGAGCATTGATTCTTGTTCATAATTGGAATATTAAAACACCAATTACTAGCATATATGAAAGCAAAATCTAAAGTGTCTACTATAACACATGCAAGTCTCCACTGTAAAACATAAATGTGTCTACTATTTTAAAATAAAAAAATAGTTAAAAAGTACCTTGCACCTCTTTCATGTTTTTCCTTCAATCCTTAGATCTTAAATTTTCATTTTCTATAGTAGTGTTTTTTTTTTTACATTGCTTCCAAATCATAGCTACTTCCACGCCTTCCACATTGCTTGCTTCCAATAGTATCAAACTTGTGACTGGTACAAGTATTCAAGAAAACTAGATGATCCTACACATTTTGCTTCTCAGCTCTTTCCTGATCATCATGTCGTATAGTATCCCAAACTCAATGTCCTATTCTCGCCTCAAGATTTTGTGTTTTCCTATTTCTCATATCGAATTGGCTTCGCTAATGGCCATATCTGTTTATTCCAAAATTTAGTTGGTTTGAGCTCTTTGGTCGTTCACCCCACTTTAGCTCATGCTAGTTGTCACCTCCTAACTCTGCCTCTACTGCATCTGCTTCCTTTTTCTCCTTCTCAAGTTACCTCTCCTCCTTCCCTTACTCTCTATCACCTTCCCTATCCTCTGCACTGTAGAGCTCTATTCTCGGATTTGCCGTAAAAGAAGGCAAAGGCCAATGAAGGCATTGAATACTGTTTTTTTTTTCATATTTGCCTATTAAATCTATAGATCATGTTCCCAATTGTGTTTGGGGATAGGAGAGAGAGTGTGTGTGTGTGTGTGTGTGTGCGCGCGCGCGCACATTTAATCTATAAGTGAGAGAGAGTGTATGAAATAAGAATGAGTGTAATCCCACCTAAAAGGTTATTTTGGTAAATAAAATTGATGGACTGCTTGTTGCCCAAGATACTTAAGCTCCTTAGTAGAACCCGTATACATACTTTCCACACTTGGTCCAAGAATTAAAAACTTTATTAAGGAGGAAAGAAAGGAAGTTAGAAATAGAATCAAGGATGAGAAAAAGAATTGTAGTAAAGAGGATATAAGAAATTTGATTGGAAAAGAAGGAGAAAAAGCACCAATGTGCCAAGGAGTTGAGATTGAACAAGAAATAGAAGAATTGCACAAAGCAACTTAAAATCTTATTAACCTATGTATAACCTGTGAATTACATGCCTTATTTAAAGTAAATGCAGCTAGGCTAGTTGACCAAACAAAGTTAAAATGGACTAGAAGTCCCAAACCACACAAAAGACTAGTTCTAGTATACTTGGACTCCTAAACACACTATAACTCCAAAATAAGTGTACAAACCGTGTGGCCTTTATCCCATGTGCCATAAACTTGTGCCTTAGTCTAAAAATAAGCTAAACACACCAAATAAATGAGAAAATCTAAAACTAAAGTGATGAAACACAAAAATGTGTGGATAAGGCTTCAAAAGGGCTCCCAGGTGCACCCTTAGGTGCCCTTGGGGCTTCCACTTGGGCCTCCTATGTCCTGTCATGGTTTCTTGTCTTCTCCAGCTTAGATCTTTATTAAATTGATAGAAATGAATGAATTTAGGCCCTGGACACTTTTTGGCATGCTGAAAGCTTGTATGGCAAAGTAGGGCCCCAAATGCTCAAAGATTAGGGTTTTTAGTGCTCTTTGCATGTCTTTGAGTCTTTTCCTTGTTATAAATCCAATACTGATCACCAATGGATCCTTGCATGTCCTTGAATCTCCTGACCTTTCTGGTCTTCCACAAAAAATGCTATGTCTATTTGCACATATGTGCATTTTAGAATTTGTATGTGTCACAGTGAGGCTTTTTCTTGATCGATTCGAGTTAATTACAAAGGATAACCACGGGATAATCCTTAACATTACGAGGCAAGGTGCTAGTTGTAAATAACCCAAAGAACTATGGAATAAAGGATTATCCCTATTCTTATTTCTAACCGAAATGTTCAAAAATGAGTTTTCCTATTATAATAGGCCCAAGTTTAGTTCAGTTTCAAAATTAAAAACTGAAAACAACCGGACTCCTTAATATTACTACAAAATCTAATGATTTTTGTTATTCCTTTACATCCAACGGCTAAAGAGTAGGAATGAAGAAAACGTCCGTAATAACTACAGTTGTTCCATCCTCCTATTTCCTGAAGCATTGATCTCTTTATCTCAATCAATTAATTGAGTCTTAATAATAACTAAGACATCATTTAGCTCAATCAACCAAGTGAATCTTAATCCCTACTAATCGATTCATTGCAGGCTTCTCCAAATATGCTCCAAATCCCATACTCAGATGTAACATGTTCGCAACAAGTTCTAATCAACCTACTGGCACCCATTAGCTGCTCGAGAAAGATGGTTCACATATTGCACCAGAATTATCAAGGCAAAATCGCCACAACTACATTAACTCGAAGCTCAACAAAATCTCATGGCCCGATCTGTGGGGTCTTGCGAGTTCAAGCAGTTGAACGATGGAAATGTTCCGTTTCTAATAATGTAACTCACAGGTAGAATACTATCAGTTTGTAGATTACAAGTAGAAAGCTACAGAAGACTTAAAAGCATGTGCACCAGCAGCAAGGTGAAGTTGCATGCGTACCGATTGATGAAGCAGCCTCGTATCAGTAACTCACTAATTCTCAGGTTAACTCTCTTGCATGCGAAAATTCATATGCACTATGAATTATCAAAGAATCATCAGGGTCTGAAGGCTGAAAATGTCACCACAGAGTTATGTCCACCGAAACCGAATGAGTTTGAAATAGCTGAAACAATATGGCACCCAGGTCACCACTTTGGGATTAGAACTAAATGCAATCAACACTGAAGATGCTCACAACATGTAGGCTAAGAAAGAACAGGATTGATGAGATTGGAAACAGTAAGCAAGATACACACCATGGGGCTTAAGGGATCTGAAATCTTACCAACATTCACCTCATGCTGTTGTTTCTTGTTTGGAACAGTGTCAAATTCAACAGAAGGCTCTGGAGTCTGCAACGTAGGAACATTATAAAACTTGTAGTGTCAAATAGATAACTGGGTGCTAGGGAGTGTATTAGTTGGCTAAGGCTTCATTTAGGAACAGCAACAGCGTTAGCGTTAAAGGTTTGGAAAAGCTATCATAGCTGCTGATAATTTATTCCACTCTCTAACGCTAATTTTAGACACTACTCCCAAATGAAGCCTAAGTCTATGTGTAACACAGTAGTAATATAAATTGAATTCAGGCAGCCGAAATCTCCATTTCGGGCCAGCCTGGCAGACTGGTGGCAAATGATAGCGAGGGAAGATGAAAACAAATCTCAAATGGCTACACAGTTAACAATAGACTTTGAAATTTACTATTTTTTTCTGGAGAGAGAAAAAACACATGCTGTTAAAAATTAATGGAAGACAAATATATATATTATAAGAATAAGCATCAGTTTATGATGAGAGCCTGCCTTGCAATTCTGGGACGAAGGATACACACATACTAACAAGCAAATAATGAAGAAACAGGGATCACACCCAAATTTAAAGCAAGTTATCAATTCAATACCAAAAAATAATTTCAAAGCATGCAATGGAACAAACAACAGCTGACATCCAGTAAGAGTGTAAATAAATATATGGAAAACTACATACAAATTGATTAATAGATGGATGCAACCATCCTGTGGTGATGGCTTTGACCGTAGCAATCGCTTCCAAACCACCAGCAGCTCCAAGGCAGTGCCCAATCATAGACTGAAATATAAATGAGACAAGCAGTCAGAAAATGCAGGCAGAAAGAACACATGGAAAATTAATACCCCTAAATACAACGTGAAAAAACTTGAAAGAATGAAAGAGAGAGTGGTACCTTGGTTGCATTGATTTTGATTTCTGATGTATTCTTGAATACCTTTTTAATGGCATTGATCTCAGCTAGGTCACCAGCTATGGTAGATGTAGCATGTGCATTTATGTAGTTAACCTAAAAAAGAAGCATTCACTTTTCAACCAACTCTTAAAGTCAAATTGATTGATACTCCCTCCATTTCGCACAGGTTGGCCCTTTTACCTTTTTTGACTAAAGTTTGAGTTAAATATATTCATATTAATTTGTATTGTAAAAAAATTTTATAAACTAGAGTCTTTAAGGTACTATTTTCATATAAAAAGTTTATATTTCTACAAGAAATTTATAAAAAAAGAAAATCATGAATTAATTACAGTGAATAGTAAAAAGGACAAGCTTTGTGAGACAGAGGTAATATGAGTTTAGGCTTTAGATGGCCAGAGATAGAACCAACTATGTCACCAAGTTGAATGGCAAAAAGAAAACTTTTCTATGACCAGACATGTTTGTAGCATTGATTTTCCAGATGAAGATGCTCAGTGAGAAACATATAACAACCTTGTTTTTGAGTAGTGGCAGAGGAGAGAATTATTACCTCCTCAGGAGATACACCAGCATCTTCAAGGCTGCTTACGATGCAAGAGGAGACCCCAAGTCCATCAGCTCGTGGATCAGTCATATGATAGGCATCACAATTAACAGCTCCACCTAGGTACTCGGCAATGATTGGGGCACCCCTTTTCATTGCATGTTCTAGGCTCTCCATTATCTGACAATAGAAAGTGAATACATAAGCTGTCTCGAATTACATAAATCTTCAAGGAAATTCAGCTCCGCATTATTCTTAGTGCTTAACAAATTTGGGAGTGCGGTGCCAGTTCCAGTGTGACAACAGGCCCCCAGTTCATAATTAAAAGGTAAAGAATAACCAACAAGAAGAAAGTAAAATCAGAATAGTCAAATAGCGTGTATTGTTTAATGGAAGATGTTTTCTTCAGAGAAATGAAGACTAACCTGAACCAGTGAGTTAAACTGAAAAGCATTCATATCTAGTCACTAGAAACTAACACCCAGTTCGTTTTAACTTAAGTCAATTGACTTATTTTTATTCTTACCTCTTTTTTATTTGGAACTAATTTTAATTAAAATTTAATATTATATAGGTGCAATAATACATCGAAAAGACAATTTTTGTAATCTTAGTAAATTTTTATGAAATTTTCTAGTTTAAGGCATTAAAAAATAAAAATTCATAAAAAATTAACAACAACATGAAAATTTACTTTCAAATGGATTGTTGTATATACATAATATTAGCTTTCAAATGAAATCGGTTTTAGGCAAAAAAGATGCAAAAGTAAAAATAAGTCACCTGACTTAAGTTAAAACAAATTGGCTCTAACATATCGAAGGGTTTTAGGCATGCAGCAATCAAAGGTGGGACTTTCTAGTCAAAATTGATGATGGTCATTTGACTCTGACAAACCCAGACAACAATGTTCTAAATCAAACAAAAAAATGAAAACTCCACTTTTCAGGCCGTCTAAACAAACAACCTATATCTTAAATGTTCACTTGGTACTTGTTACATCCACGACCATCATCATCATAAAGAAATTATTGCACTTTAGTTCTCAGTATGTTAGGGTCCACAACACAATTGCCAGCTTTCCCAAAACTTAGGTCTGCAAGCTACACAGGAAGCATTCCTAAAAACCTTCGGAACACATCACAATTTTCAGTTTTCCTCTAATTGTGTCAAAAAGCTTCATAACACTGATGTAAGATCTTTGATCAAATTAGGGACATGTTCCATCACAATAATGATTGACAAAAGTCCAATTCACAACCATTAAAAGAAAAATAAGATGCTTACAAGAATATGAAAACAATTGAAATGGCAGAATTAACTACCAGAACACAAGCAGGTGACTAAGCTTACCAAGACACCGGCACCTTCACCCATAACAAAGCCATCCCTGTCCTTGTCCCATGGCCTTGAAGCGGTTTGTGGATCATCGTTTCTTTGGGACAAGGCCCTGCATGCAACAAACCCTCCCAATCCAATTGGAATAATTGCAGCTTCAGTTCCACCAGCTACCATCAAATCAGCCTCACCTCTACGTATGTGATTAGCAGCAGCATAGAAGCAATAATTCGAGGTAGCACAAGCAGTTGATATAGAATAATTGGGACCCATGAAACCAAGATCAATTGCGAGCAGAGCAGATCCCATGTTTGTTATAGCATATGGAATGAAGAAAGGCGTTATTTTCCTATAACCTTTCTCTATAAGGGACTGAACACCATCAGAGAACACAGTTAGACCACCCATCCCTGTTCCAACTAGCACTCCAGCTCGCTCCTTGTCGATCTGCAATCAACAAAAAGAACAACCTTCGTTCAGTAACAAATGTAACACATTACTAAAGAACATAACTCATCACCAATAGGAACCAAAGCATAAAACATCCAACAATAATGCAGATGTCAACTAATTTAGCTGGTGAACAGGAAACTGAGGTCCTGAAAGTGAATCCGGCTTCACCAACAAAGAAGAGAGTTGAGTAGGGGCTACACTAAGAGAGCTCAGTAGGGGGTAAACTATCTCCTTCCCCCACAAGGCAGCTGACAGAGCAGCATGTTTTAGATCCATACTTTTGATACCACTCTGCTCTCTGATCAGCAAAATCAACTATAGAGCAAAACACAAACAGCGTCTTTCCTCATGAATGTCTACAGTAACAAGGCAAGCTAGTTTTTCAGAAAGAAACATTAAACTTCTATCAAACAGCTAAGGATGCTGTGTGGTTCTGTTTCGCATCTTCTGATTTCTTAGTATCTGAAACTAACAGGAAATTTTTTGGGGGGACTTTTCAAATATGAATTTAAATTCTGAAACAAAGAAAAATTGAGAAATAATATTCCCAATGTTCTTGAAAATAATTTTCAGAATTTGAAAACATATTACTTTTAATGGGATATCCTTTCAACTTTGACTGAAAAAAATGTGCTTCAAAAAATTGTAGACATGAAAATATAATAAAAACATTTCTTTCAAGAATGCAGAACATAAAGACAAGTACACCTTAGCAACCAAACCAACAGAACTGTACATGCAGAGATATAATTGCATTTATTAAAGAACTCCCACATCAGAAACCAGATTAAGAAGTACAGTTGAGCAGCAAATCAACCTTTGATAGCTTATCGCCCCCAAGATCAGCATCCGCCAGAGCCTTCTTCCCAGCAACAATGCAGTACCTCAAGCAATCGTCCAGCCGCCTATCATTCTTCCCATCAATCAGCCCCTCCGAGCTGAACCCTCGGATCTGACCCCCGAAACGAGTCGGGAACTTGGAGGCATCGAACCGGTCGATTGGCCCGATCCCGCTCTCTCCAGCCAACAGCTTATCGTAGTACGTATCAACATCGTTCCCGAAGACGGAGACCAGACCCATGCCCGTAATGACGACCCGCTTCTTAGGGTCCTTCTCGCGCTTCGGGGCTGCGCCGCCGGCGGCGGCGGTGATGGTGGAGAATTTCTTGGTGGGTCTAGAAGCATTGGCGAAACGAGGACTTTGGTTTTGTTTTTGGGTGGGTTTCCGAAGTGGGTTGGGAGGGGAAGCTTGGAAAGATGGGGAGGAATGGAGAGCTTGCATGGTGGTGAGACGAAGGCGACGATAACGAAGTAGGGAGAGATTTGGCAGCTACAACAAGAACAAAGTAAAACCAACAAGAAAGAAAGAAGCGCGTTTACTTCAGCTACTAAGAAAAATGTGTTTTAAGGGGTCAAGTGAAGTTAGATTTCGGTTGCCATTTGTTTCCGTAAAACTCTAATTTTGGTCCCTAAATTTTCATATTTTTTTGGCCTAACTACTGAACTAGTCCCCAAACTTTTTCAACTCGAGCTCGTTGGTCCAAAACTCAAAAATCACTAAAACTTGGCCCCTAAACTTTGAAAAAGTATGCACTTCAGTCTAATTTCTACAGTACTAATAGACGGCGTTCAGTGGGTGGCTGAGGTGGAGTTGACTATTGCAAACTAATAAACGCCTTAAAAAAACTACACCGAGTTGCCGAAAAATTTACATCCTCGTGCAGCTATAACTTGGCCAAATTTAAAAAACAAAACAAAATCTTTCAACCATGGAAAGCAATTTCAAAAGGCAATCGAGGATATACATACACTTTGTGATAGAAATTCAAGAGACCCATTTTTTGAAAAATTCACTTTTTTGGCAGCATCGAACTGAAGAACCGAAGTAGCAGACAGTGATGGTGAGTGGAATTGAAATGGATGGTTGGTGCAGAATGGAATCAAAATGGAACCGAAGCGGCGGAGGGTGGTTGAATGGAATCATGAGCAACGGAGGAAGATGAACCCATAGGAAGATGAAGATCATGAGAATAGCGGCGAAAACCTGTCAGATTTTGCCTCCAATTTTGCCTCGGATTTCTCCTCCGATTGCCCATCAACTGCCCCTTCTCCCATCAACTGCCCTTCGCCCATCGATTGCTCCTTCAAATTTTTCTTGTCGATTGCCCCTTTAAGTGTCACCTATTGATTGCTCATCCAAGTTTAGCCTCCAATTTCCCCATCGGAGTTCTTGATGGCTTCAGGCTTTGACCTGCCACGTCCACATCAGCCATCTATGGCAACATTAGCATTAATATCAACATCTTCTATTGTCTACAATATAAATTGGACTAACTTGCATAGCTTTTCAAAGTTCAGGGGCCAAGTTTAAGTAAGTGCTGAGTTTTGGACCAAGTCACTCAAGTTGGCCAAGTTCGGGGGCTATCATGTAGTTAGGCCTATTTTTTTATCGGAACTAAATCCTAAACTAATTTTTGTTTGTGATTGCTATCTTTAAAGTTTAAATTAGAGATGGTAATAAGCCAAATTGAGCTAGAACATCCTTAGATTGAGCTTGGCTCACTTATTTTTGAAGAGGGTTGAAGCTTGAGCTCAAATTTGGTGAGCCTAAGCTCAAAGAGCTTGATATAATGAGGCTTGAGTTGGGCTTGAAGGAAGCTCAAATTCAGGTTAGTAGTTTGATAAGTATGATACATTCCTAAAAGGTTTGAGTTCGATTAAACATGCTCCATATCAAGCTCAATTAAAAAAACCTATTAAACATCCATAAACAAAAACCTGTTAAATGCTCAAAAGGGAAAGAAAATAGTAGCAGGTCATCCAATTAAGTACGAAAATAATATATTTGGTTCTTACTAATTATACTTAGAGTCTTTAATCAACAATTAAGTATAGGTATATTAATTTTATATAAGTCTCAATAGGCTCAACAAGATATCAATTTGGGTAGTGGGATTCGAATATGAACTTTAGCCCAAGCTCATACTCAAAGTTTAATAGGTTTGATTTGATAACGATAAAACGGAGCACAAGCTCAAACAACTCAATATGAGCTCTGTTTGTTACCACCTCCACTTTAAACTTTTTACTACAAACACAACTAGCTCTAAACCTAAGTGACATAAGCATTTGTTGGTAGAAACACGAGAAGGAAAATATTACATTTTAAAACTAAAGTAAGTAAAAGCGTTATAAAATTGAGAGTATGAACATTACTTGAGAGTAAAAATAGGAGGCGGTAACTCCGAAGTAAAAGAATTATGTTACCAAACTTTTAAATGACATAATCAAATATCAAAAGGAACTTTTCCAAAAGCTTTTGGAATTGTAGCTTGTATAGGATTTATTTCAAGGTGTTCTCATCTCAAAGCCCTTCATTTCCCAAAGCCTCATCATATGAGGTCCCAATTTGTGTTAGATGACTTTGGTTTAGGTTGATTTAACGTTAGGGCTTCAAAAACGAATTTAATCTTATATAGTAGTAGTAGTAGTAACAATTAGATTCTCAAATAATGCTAGACTTACTCATAACTAAGGGTGATTGTTCAAGTAGCAAGAAGATGTACTAGAGTGCGATGGTAAATTCGGGCTCGTGATAAATTTTCTAGTGGGATTGGACTTTGTTAGGGACTAATTTGCATATTCGTGAATGTTTAAGGAAAAATTAAGTAATTTTGTTTGATAAATTGGTATTGTTCTTGCTTTACAAATTACGGCGTGAAGTAAGATTACAAACAAAATGTGACAAGCATGGAATTCATGTTTCCAACGTTTTTAAATATAAAACTCAAAAGCCTCATAAAGAAATGGTTTTTAGAATGTGAAAACATGCTGCTTTGCCTAAATTATGAAATGTCACTCCAAATGCTACCGAATGTACTTTTTGTGTTTGAATTTTTTTTAAAAAAATAAAATTTTAGAATTTGAAAAATAATGGGGAAAAAAAAAAAAACTGACCCCAAAATATAAGGGAAATTATCCTCACCTCACCAATGTTTGACTGAACTTATGGTTACTCCCTCCACTTTTAGGAAACATATTATATGCTCCCTCAGATTTTCTAAAACCTACAGTTACATCCCATTTAGTATTTATTTTGGTTAAATTGCAACATTTGCTTCTGAACTATACCAGTTATTGCAAATATACACATGAAATAACGAACGTAGCAAATATACACATGAACATTGGGACACTTGTTCGGTTATTCTTTTAACTCAAGTAACTTGTTTTCAAAATTCTAAAGCTTTACTGACCTGATTACACTTAAAAGTCTTAATCACTAAATCACAAAAATACATAACATAAAGCACTTGATGAGAATTAAATGCAGAAAATAAAAATTAAATAATGATACATTCTCGTCAAGTAATACAATAAATTACAACATCAATTTTTATTTTTTAGAATAAATATTTTTTGAAAATTAATATTCCATTTAACTAATAATCACTTCAATTATTATTATTATTATTATTTTGTAAATTAACTAATAGTTTTTATGAAATTTTTAAACTAAAAAAATACTTTATTTTTGAAAAATTTTAAATAGATTTTCAAAGAATATTTTCTATTTTCTTAAAAATATAGTAATTTAAAATCAAATTTAATAAATAACTAAAAATAGAGTGTTTTTCTATTTTCTTCTCATTTCCATTTCTTTCTTAAATGTTTAAAAAAAAAAGCCAATCAATGAAAAAACAACCTATTTTGGGAAGAAGTTTCTAGGCACCATTGCAGCCTTGAAGCTCTTAGGCCACTATCATCGCCAACAGAGAGAAAAAGAAGGCCCAAATTTGAATACCACAAATTCCTACATTTTCATCAATGGTTCTAAACACTTTTGAATCTTAGACACTACTATTCATGTTGCTTAAGGGGCAGTTCATTTCACATTAATGCAATTAAAGAGATCCTATTAATAGTGGGTTGGGTCGGGTCGAGACTCGGGTCTAGGTGATTATTTGAAGTTAGCCACAGTTTTTGGAGTATTTTTTAAGTTTGCCATCCTGCTCTTTGGAGGTTTCTTCCCCCCACCGCCTAGACGACAACCATTACCGCGGATGCGAAGATGGTAGCGAAGATCCACTGGTCGAAGAACGCCGTCTATGGCTAGGACCCGACTTAGACCCGCAAATAAATTATCCAACCCTATTAATTAGATTAATTCAAGCTAAACTGCCCCTAAAGGTTAGCCACCCACATTATAGCTGGCCTACATCTTCAATTGTTTCAATTCCCTCTTAACAAAGTCAATCGAATAGGAAAAGAAGGAGATGAACGAAAAGAGACAAGTAGAGAATGACACTAGGGACATTGTTGTGGGTGCTACTAATGATGTTGTTGGAAGAAGTTGGCAAGGGGCATGAGGCAAAAAAGAGATAGGCGACATACAAATAGAAAAGAGCAAGGTGAGTTGAGGACGAGGCATGGTAGTAGAGGGTAATGTATAAATTACAAAAAGGAAAAAATAAGAAGTTAGGTGGTTGGGTTAGCCGATTGATGGAGTTAAGATCAAAGAGGTTAAGTGCTCATTGTTTTACAATTGGGGGATTACATTGTACCGCATGAAAGTTCAGGTACTCTTTTGAGTGAATTGATAAAACTTGAATACCATGTTGACATCTCTAAAATTTTATATACACTTTTAAAAATCTTAGTAGCCTCCTCAAATGAGCCGAAGTAACTGCTAGGAATTGCATGCTTATTGCAATTTGCAACCAGCAGCCTACTACTATGAATCAACGCTGACCACTAGCCTTTTACAAAGGGTCGGATAGAAAATAAGCCAAGCTAGGCATTTACTCAATTATTTACTATTGGAATTCTTTCCCACCAAAAAATAATGAGCATTAGCCTTCTTTAAAGGGTTGAGTAGAAAATAAGCAGAAGTATTTAAGCAAGTATTTACTGTTATTATTTCCCATCAATTCACTAGTAAAGAAAATCCAGAATTTTCCAACATCCTAGCAGAGATGTAAATCCTAGAATTGTCAAAATGAATCCATCTAGCAAACAAATTGTCTCCAAACACAAATAAAAAAAAATGAAAGCAAGTATTTGCCGACAAGGAAACGAATAACTGTGTCTTTCTTGTTTAACCACCCATCAATCAAACAAACAGTACATAAAATCATAAAAAAAGTTCAAGAGACATGCATATGACCCACGAATCTAAATGAACTGATTCAGGAAAATCTCAAGGATATGAGATAGATTGACATCGTGTTGAGAAAGAAAACTCTCATCGAATTTCCAAAAACACGTAGTGCCCACTACTTATTTCTCTTTTGGAGAAACATTGCCTCTCCGCTTACGAGGAAAGAAACATGTCAAGAAACTGTATCTTAAAAGAATCTTGTAGTTGAAGTAAATTCATGAAATAAAACCCGAACAAAGAGAGAATTTCAAGAATAACTCTCACCGAATCTGTGAAACCAAGTAAAGACAAACCACTAAAAATTTCTTAAGCACCATTTAAAAGCCCTAACAAAGAAATATATCTTATGCTGGGAAGATGAAGCCATCCTGAACACCGATATTTATGAATAAAGATGTAATGCAACAGTTTGAATATTTTAGATCGGTGTCTAGATCACGCCAGACAAGTGTTTGGGCTATGAATCTTTGGGCTTAAATAAAATTAACTAGTAAGATTGTTTGGTAATGGCATGGGAGGACCTAGGTTACACAATCTTTCTACTTTGAGTCGCTACTCCCACTCGCATTCCTGTTTTCGATCTCAACTACAACTCCTGCTTTCATTTTTACAATATTTTTATTTATTTAAATTTTTAAAAATGATGCTTTCCCACTCTCATTCTCACTCCATGCTCCTGTTTTTCGGGCACTTTATGTAACTTAGGGGATGACTTAGCAAAATATTTTATTATATCTCTATATTCAAACTTCTTGCTTTATAATTTATTTAAGATAAGTTCTTTGGCTCTATAAAAAATATGGTTTACTCATTTGACATGATCATTAACATAAACAAGATAAAAACTAAGTAATAAATTAATTAATTATAATAAAAATAACCTAAAGTCTATGTAAAATTTGACATACAAATTAAGCTAATCAATCAATTAGAATCCTTGATTTCTTTTTTCCTGATGAATAATTCTAAGAAAATTACTTGAAATTGCTTGAAATTACTAGATATTGCTTCTTCACTAGGTGTTACCCCAACATTGTACTCAATCATTGCTATGTGCATCATTAGAAAAAGGGAGTAGTCTTTTAGTGATGGGGGCCGAGTCAATGCAAGAGATCACTCTTGCTTGTATGGGTTCTTTTATTATCATTTTTTTATCACTCAAAATTTACTATCCAAAATAGGGTGGGTAGATCCCTATAAAGTTTCAATTTTTCAACATATTTCTACATATTGGAAGAAAATGTTGTCAAAACCCATATCTATACCTATTTCAAACATGTGTTTTCAGGATTAGAAGACATCAATGGTAATGCCAAGACTTCATGTGTTCTTTTATTAGTTAGAAACTTTCTTCTGATTAACAGGTTTTATTAGTACTTTTGTTCTTAATAGATGAAATTAAAAGAGTAGTTTTCCAACTTGGTAATTATAAAGCCTAATCTCTATATGGGTTTCTTCCAGTGTTGTATAAGAAAAATTAAGATTCCTTGGGCAGTTTTGTCACTAAAACAACTTTTTATTTCTTGAATGGAGAATGGCTTCTAAAGCAACTAAATTGTATATGGCTTCTAAAGCAACTAAATCATATGTTTTTTTTTACTTTGATTTGAAAGATTCAACAACTTGAATAGATATGGGATTATTGATTTATCAGTCTTTGCAATACCATTTATAAGGTCTTTTCAAAAGTCCTACTGAATCGAATAAAACCATTAATTGGCTTATTGGTCTCAAACTATTAGAATGCATTTGTGCCTAGGCATGCTATCCATGATAATGTTATTGTGGCTCATTGAATGTTCCGTATTATACATATGACTTCCAAGACTAGTGGGGCTCTAACATACAAAGTAGCTTGTGTCACCTTTTTCCTATTAGATCAGGTAATTAACAAGTAAATGAGTTACTTGTAGTTGAATTAATGTGTAAAATTAAAGTTTAGTAATGTTAATATTGTCCTTATTGTAGATTTATTTGTACTTTTTAATGCTTACAAGTAAGGGCTTAAGTTGGAAATTATACAGTTAGGAAGGTGGAATGGTTAAATTGAGAAGTTTATGACTCAGTTGTACTCTTGTAAAGATTTTAGGGTTGGTGCCAAGAAGGGGATAGTTGATTTGCAAAAGTCTTGAACTCAATTACAAATTATTAAAAAATTCTGTCATTAGTCATAAGTGGGACTTAAATGTTACACAAACAAAGCCTATTGGGTCAAGTGGCAGAATTTAAATAATTGGAGAACAAAAGGTCAGTTTAGACCCCATTATCATCCCTGACCTCCATCTCACTATCCGTATCCATTTGAGCTCTACAGTTAGTCCTAGAGCTTTGCTTTCGAATTAGAGGCAATAGAAAGAGATTTCAAAGAGAGAAACACTTAGAAATTCTATCCAAAGCTCAAATTGCTGTATGCATTGTGGTTTTCTTCTCAACCAAGCAAAGTGTGAGCTTCCCAAGCCGTGAACCCGCAATTCCAGAAGATAGAGGTAAAGACACATGGATTTCTTGGTTAATTTTGATAACCTTAGTGCAATTGATGAGAAATCATCAAATGCATGGATAAGAAATCATTGAGGCCAAAGGATTCAAGTGTAAAGATGGGTTTGGCTCTCAGGCGTGGTTTGTTTGATCATTGCATGATTCATTGGTTATCTAGGAAGGTTAAGTCCTTGTAGCAAACCTTTGGATAGGAAGGTTAGGTACTTTTAGACTTTGTAGAATGGCCATTTTACCTAGAACCTTTTGCTTTACTCTGTGTTTAATTACAAGTCCAATGGTTGTATAATATAATGTGGTTAGTTATGCTAATATGTTTCTTGACTTCATTAGCATTATGTATGCCTTACAGGGTCCTACCTAAAGAACTCACTTCTTACTTGTCAACTATCATAGGTCCTGAGTAATGAGAATCAAGGTAGGTGATAGAAGTTATATTTTGATTGTACAAGTACCATTAGCTAGCTTGAACTATGCTTATGGATGTTAGTTTCTATGGATTTATTATGCATCCGGGCTATACTTTCTATGTTTATATGGCCTTGAGTGTGCAGTTACTGTGGTGGATAGTGCTCTGTGTGAATCAAGTGAAGATTGAGTACTTAGGTTAGTAGGATAAGTTTTGGCTCCTGTATATGTCTAAAGGAGCAGTTCGGGCAACGTGGTCTTTTAGTGTTCTTACCTTTTGTGAGGTTTAGAATGTGGCAAGATCAGTGCACCTACTGTGTTTTTGTAAACTTGTATAGTGGTCTCGTATTTGACTAAAGTATATTTGTATTTTCTGCATCAATTGCCAAAATATCTATTTTGCTTTATAAAGTAAGCTTTTGTCCTAAGTGTTTTTGTTTCCTAGAATTTCTAAACCTTGACTTTAAGTTGACTTTTAGGGCTAAGCATGATTTCAGGTTAAGTCTTGTTTTAATACTTGTTTTTTAGTATTTAAAACTTGTTGGAACCTTTTACCTAGGTTTAGTATAGAAAAGCCTTCTGAAATGCTAGCTTGCATAAAACTGACTTCTAATGCTTCCGGCAAAAGCAATAACTTTAACTAACCTTTGACTTTGCATGATTTTTACTAGACTTTACCAGATCTATCTTAGAAGGTGTTCAAGGGGAATTCCTAGTGTATTTAAATCTCTTTCAATGCATTGGACCTTGCCATTATATTGGAATCACCAAGTAGGTATAGATGTTTTTTAGTACTACTTATATAGTTTGTCCCCTAGGGATTTCTAGAGCCTAACTTATGCAGGAAATTAATGCATAAGAAATGGCTAGTGGTGTGGCTGCTTTGAAATTAGATATGAGCAAAACATATGAGCATTTGGATCGAGCTAATTATGTAATGTGTCACCATATTTTCCTTTTCTGTTTTGTTTAATGGTTGCACAATTCAATGGTTCACTCCATAAATAGACCTCTGACAACGATATCCATTGTTTCTTTACTCATTTTGTGCACCAAAGTCTTCTCTAGTTACTTGACTCATCTTTATAAAACAAAGTAATTACTTTGGTTTAGCCCAAACATCTATTTTCTTAAAGTTAATCATCTATTCTTTGCTTATATTGTTTCTTCTTATTTCACCTTCATATAAGTCAGTTGGAGCCCTCTAGAATGCTCTAAAGCTATATACCTATGCTACAAGTAAATAAGTGAATATACAAAAATCTGAGTGGTCTTCTAGTAAGAACATTCATGTGAATTAGATTGAGAATTTCAAGCAAATTCTTCCATTTCAACAAAATTCAGCCATTGCTAAGTGCCTTGGAGATATACTGTATCAAAACCTATTAGAGATGACAATTGAATGGGTGAAATCTATGATCCATAGATATCCACCAAGGACGGGCTGGTAAAGAGGTAAAAATACCCATGATTGGGCGAACATGAGTAGCAAATCACACCCATCTTGCAGGTGCAGGTGGGTGGTGAGTATGAGGTATCCATCAAGGGTAAATCCGCCCCACCTACCCAAAAAACCCTGTGAGTGTAAATTTCCTATTTATTAATTATAATGGGATGTAATCTAAGTTACATAAAGTGAGAACGGAGCTCTAATTCACTAAGTCCATAAAATAGTTAAGAGCGGAAACAACTTGAGAGCGTGATATATATATATATATTAGTATGTGTAAGCCTTGAAACATATAAGAAGGACTATAAAACCAAGTGTCTTCCAATTGAAATTGAAAAAGAGGTTAAACCAAAATAGAAGCAAAAGTTGCAGCAAACCCACAAATTATGCTGGAAAGCATAATAAAATAAGCCAATTAAGCTTTTATTCAATACTAATTCTCTTTGCCAGTTGTACCTTTTCTTTTTTCAGTAAAGACCCACTTCAATCGCAGCAAGGTTTTCTCGCCTTCTCAGTTCAATCCTGAGTCGAATTTTGCCAATTTCTTGCATTAAGTATTGATTTTTTTGTGAAATTATAAGAATTTACGCACTAGAAAACTCAAAAGTGCACTTTTGATTATGTCAAATCAAGAATTTTATGCATTCCAGCACTGAAAGCACGAATTGGTGCTCCAAATGCGAAAGCGTCAACTGTTTTGCCGCATGTAACCAAGGATGCAATACCTACACTTAACTAATATTTTATACGAATTCTCATCGAATATTTTCTCGCATGTATGTTATGATTTTGTTGTATTATATGCAAACAATGACTTTGTATATATGTTTCATATTTTATTTGTTATGAAATTAGAAAAAAAAAACATAGTTTCAACCATGGGTAAAAATTACCCACAGGTCGTAGGCATGAATGAGATTTTTCACCTGTTTGCAAATATATGCGAAGTCACACGTACAAAAAAAAGCTCAAGCACGGATGACAGGTAGGGCGTATTGACGCTCGATTTGCCCCATGGCTGTCCCTAAACTTATGGAGAGTGCGTATAATTGATTTCTTGGTCAGTCGTACTCATCATCAATTGGAGTCATGGAAATGGAAGTTGTTAAATCTTGCAAGCCAATTAACTCTGGTTCACTATTCTCTTACTTTTCTTCCTATATATATTATGTCAATGTTCAAGATTCCAAATAGTTTCAAATAGGTTAACAAATGCATGTGTTTAATTTTGTTAGAATGGATTTAATGACAAGAAGGACTTCCATTTTAGAATCAGATTTTTTGTTACCTTTACTCATGGAATGAGGGGTATCGATACTCAAGATTTGTATATTTTTCAATCAAGCACTACTTCCTAGAACATTTTGACATGTCTTCAAAAATGATTGTTCTCTTGCCAAAGGGGTGTTAATGGCCAAATATATCTCAAAGGCTCGTTTTAGAATAGGAAAAACACATCTTTTGATTCCCTAGTATTGAAAAAGGCTTATCTATAGTGGGGATTTACTAAACCTTAATATCAGATGGATTGTTAGAAGTAAAGCTAAAATAAGTACTTGGGAGGATTATTACTTACCAGGTTATCCTCCACCTATACTAGAAGTTCTTAAACTATAACAACATGGAGTCCTTCGAATAGTAAAGGAGAGTAGACTAAATGATGGTAGATGTTAGGATAAAGCCATGTTGCAAAAATTGTTTCCACATTCTCTCATTGCTCATATTTTAGCTTTAGATGATCAAGAGGACCTACTGCCCAAAGATGATTTTTTTTTTCTGGTGTAAGAGCCAAAATAAGGATACTCAACCAAGCGAGGATATGAGGAAGGTAAAAGAAAAGATGCTACGACTAATAGCTTGAGTCACTCCAAGTACATGAAAGTCATACAAGATTTGAACCTACCTCCAAAATTTGAGGTGTATTTAAGGAAAGTGGCTAATAATGCTCTACCTTCATTTGTTAATTTAATGAAATGAGGTTGCAATAAGGACCTTATTTTTTTTTCTTGTTATAAGCTGGAGAAAGGGTCTTTAATAGATCATCTTTATTTAAATGCCAAAGGTTACTTTTAATTTGGAAGCGTTCTCCCTCCAAGCTATTTTATCACTCTATGCATGAATTAAAGTACTTTTTGGCTAGCTAATCCTTGCAAAAAGCTCAAAAGCATAGCCATGACTTGTTCCTCATGACAACAGGGGATCTTTTATGACTCTAACTCTTCTCTTTAATCCCTTACACCTATTTCCTGTAAGTGGGGATCATCTTCTAACTATGCTTGTCCATTAATTTATTCGGTGAATAAGACAAGGTGACCTACGCATGCATTTAGTGTTGTTGTTTGGCACATCATTTTTCCTATTGTCGAAGCGGTTAAAAGTGCATTGACTAGTATAAATTTCACTCTATCGTTGGTTGTAGTAGAGATGATGATAATCTTTCATGCTATGTCTTGGATTATTGATATGGGGTTTAATGTTGTTTCCATTCTTATAGATTGCTTCAATACTTTTCTTAATATTATTTTCCCTTTCTTTCTCTCTTTAGCGTGTTCTTTCTCTCTCTCTTTTTCTTTAATAGTGGTCCTAAGAATACAATCAATGAGGTTTATAATCTTACCTCTTTTCTCCTCGCTTAATCTCTGTCTCCCTTTTTCCTTCTATGTATAAAAAAAATTTATTTGACTACTTAATCTTTGGCCGTAAGAAAATTAACCTTCAATACACCTTGGTGGATATTGTGATACCAAATTGATCAATTGAATTGGATGGCACATATTATTATACATTTAGCCTAACATGAAGAACAATCATACAACGTTACCTCAACTTTTTCTACAATCCACCACAAAAGTTTCACTGATTAGGCATAGAAAAGTATTAATCAAGCATGTAAAATAATCACAATTATTTATTTATTTATTATTTTGCAAGAAGCGTATTAGACCAAACTATTAGCTACTTTATGGGTTTCCACCTATCGGCTATTTCTAGCAAGCAGGGATTCTTAAGTTAGGATGCCATAGAAAATTTTGAATTATCAACCTTGCAAGTTGACTTGAATCTAAATCATAAACCATGAATTTTTTGAGTAATTAGAATTATTTACAAGTATATATTTAAGGTAGAAGTTACGAGAAAAGTTTGGGAGTAAGTTGTCTACTTCACAAAATTGGAGGGCATTGAGATGTATCTGGACAACTTGTTAGCGAGTTTATGCGTGCAAGTGTGGTACCTTCGCCATACCTCGAACCCAGCCTCAACTGCAGTGCTATCTTACCTTTAACAGCTTAGTTGGATAAGGAAACACATAAATCATGAATTAGAATAAGCTTTTGTGAGAAAAAGTAGGAAGTCTTACCCGGATGTGTTTAGTAAGAATAAGAGCAAAAATTTGACACATGAAATGCTTGAATTTTTTTTTTTTAAATTTGGGCTTGGTAGCCCAAGTTAGAAGCTCCAAGCCCACTTATCAACTGAATAAAGAGCCCACTTTGAAGCCCAAATTTACCCTAAGTGAGTAAGTAAATAACTAAAAGTTTGTTGCTCTCTGAACCTCGCGCTCTTGGAGGTCGCTCACTCGGACGCACAAGCACGACGTCCAGCAGCCGTAGCCACCTCGCTCGCAGGCGCAGGAACCTCTGGTAACCCCACACTCACGTGGCCGGCGCCTCGCCGCTGTTGCTTCCCCCTGGACGACGGTCACGGCCGGTGGTCATCTCTCTCGCCGACATTCTTCGTCTTTTTCTTCTTCAGTCGCAGTCCATCGGCCACCAGTTGTTCACCGAGCCGGTACTCTCCACCGCTGTTTCACTCAAAGCTCGCATTCCTCCTTGTGACGGTGCCTATCATCCTAACTTTTTGAATTGGTTGATTTCTCTGTCAAAATGGATTGTCGTTCCTGCTTTTGTTTCAAATCTGCGGCTTATAATCAACTTATAATTCTTCTAATTCTTGTTCTATACCAGCACCATGACTAAAATATCCTTTTCCCCTTTCTTTCAAGTAATCAGCTTATCGTATCAAAGAAATTATGAAGTTTTGGAATTCAGAAGGCGTAACCATCGCTTGTTTGCATCTATGTTCAGTTTTGTTTGCTTTGAACGCGTAGCTGTTATTCTGGAGTTTGCTCGTTCTTCAGTTATTTTGTTCTTATACCGAATTTTACTTCAGCTTCACTCATTTCGGTTATTTCAGTTTCTCATCATTGAGAATTGAGAACTGACTAAACTGACTTATTCAGTTTCGTTAAAGTATGGAATTAAACCGAATGATCATCCCTATGCCTTGCCCTTTTCGAGTAATGCTGCATCTGGCTCTTAAGAGCTATATTTGTGTATGGCTCTTTTGAGCAAATGGAAGCCCAGCTCTTTATGAGCAAGCAAAGAAGTACATTATGCTTGGATTCCTTTATGCTTAAAGAGAACATGTAGGCAACCATAGATTTGAGTGCAAATTAAACAGAAGGCCTAAAACTGTCTTTACTGTCTTATGTCTTAACTGTTTTGTTACTGAGCAGGAAAATTTTTTAAATGCCCATCAAGTATTGCATGGTCTCTATGGAGCTTGAAGCTGGCTGTTATCTTGGCTAGGCGACTTCTAAGTGACTAAGGTATTATATATGTTTCTGTGGCTCGTAGCTGTAATTTGCCTTCGAGAATTGATATGTTCACGATCCTTCATTTGTCAGTTGTGATTTATTGATAAGACTGTGCCCAGGCTCATGTTAATGGTGATCCTGCACAATTTTAGTAGATTATTTCCGATGGACCCAAAAGCTTTGCTGATTGTTTATGTTTGTTGTGCAACTTATTTTTGCAAGGACAAGCATTATATACGTAGGGTCTCTATTTTCAAAATATGAATTGCTGCACGCAATTAAATCCATGAAGTTTTTATTTTTTTAAGTAGTAGTACAAATGAAAATTTTCAGGAGTGCAGTTTTGTTTTTTGAGCAACTTTTTTGAACTATCATTAAACCTTGCATGGCCAGTTATTTCTTTTAACGAAAGTTTACAACAGTTTTCTTAACCGGGTATGTTACACATTGCATTGTTCTTTTTCAGAGAATCTGAAAGCAAGTCAAAGTAGTAATATGGTGTTCTATTAGAAAAGCTTCTTCAAATATCTAGAGAACATGTGTGTTTTATTTATCTTATCTTATTTTATTTTTTAAAGAACATTGGGTTGCCATTTTTTGTAATAAAAAATTGGTTACTATATAGATGGTTGTGGTAGCTAATATTTATATATGGCTCTAGGAGAGCTTCAGATGCAGGTTTCATGTTTTCTTTTTTTGAGGAAACACTGGTTAAATTTGTCTTTGATTTTAGTTCTAATTAATTTGTGGTGGTGAAATATTTAAGTTTTCTTCTATCCTTTGTTGGATGAGTCACTAGTGGAAAAACTTTAGTTTTGTTAATTGTCGATTGAGAGGCTCTTCCGGCTCACAAATTTTGCATCTTGCTTTTTCAGAGCATTGACCTTCTGTGCCTTTTTCTTTTCTTCCTCTTCCAGTTCTCCGGATGGTAGGGTTTATATCTCAACTCCCCATTGAAGAAGACAGTGACAACGTGTCAAACATCAAAACCTTCAAGGACCCCCTGGACTCTCTTGACCTCAAAATCAACGACTTATCATTTGCTGATTCCTTTCTTGATTTTGACTCTATAAAGGAGTGGTTTGAGGATAAATCAATCGTGGAGAGTGAACCCAGAGTTCTTGACAGGAGCATGGAATTAGTTAAAGAACAGTGTTTTGAGGGTATGCCTACAGGAAACCAGATTAGACCTGGATTGGAGCCGAATGTTAATGAGTCAAGGCCTACTATGAGTGAGTCTGACCAAAATGTTGGCGGCTCTGAGTCAACTGGTATTTTGTGTGCGCCAATTGTAGATGTACTCAAAGTGAAGGTCGAAAAAGAGGTGCTTAATTCAGATACTGACATTAGAGTCTGTGTTGAGAATGAGATGAGAAAAGTAAGATTGGTAGATGGTCAAGATATTTCAACTCTTGATCAGAGTTATGGTGACAGCGTGAACTGCTCTGGTGATGGTGACAATAGAAGTAGTTGTTTGGAGGAGTCTGAGAGTGAAGGCTCATTGTCATCATCATCCTCTAGTAGCAGTAGTGATGACGATGAGGAGGATGACAGTAGCGACAACAAAGAGGAAGGTAATGACAACAGAAAGAAAGTACAACTGAAGATGGTGGGAAAAAGAGAAATAGATGAGATGGACAATCTTGAGGAAGGTGAAATTCGAGATGGCTATGACACTGAGATTGCTTGTGCAAATGATCATGGTGATTCTGATGATGAAGATGAGGAGGATCGAGAGGATAAGGATTTTGGTCACTATATTGAACTTGATGATGCAGATGATGAGGAGGCTGTTGGTGTTCCTAAAGGACCTATTAGGTCAAAGAATGAGCTTGAGGTAATTCTTTTTAAAATGAATTTCATATTACTGCTTGCACTTTGATCATTGGTATGTTGCTAATGATACTTTATTTTGTGCTACATTTGCGGGTTATCATTTAGGACTAGGAGCACATGCTGTTGTAAATAGCAACTTTATCTATAGTCAACCGGTTAAGAATGATTACAACAGTCTTTTTCTATCACTTAGTTGGTCTGTACTGCTGTGATTTGAATCAAGCACCCTCTGAATAACTACCTGGCTATTGTAAACCCCATGAATTCTATGAGCTGCAAACATTTAGACCAGGTAAGGAAAGGGGTCTAAGGTGGTCATCTTTTGTCAGTATTAGTGCAGAAATATCTGTAGTTTGAAGGGAAGCCAACTAGGCTGAAACTCAATTAGGTGCTCGAGTATTTGACTTTTTTAAGATGATTTGGTGCAAAGGAGTACAAGAGGGGGACGAAATCTCCTTTGGAGACCATGTCTTTTGCCTAGTTTCAGTTTCTATGATTGTTTCCTCCTGAATATCTATTTAAATTCTTGTACAAGATCTGATCTTTATGTACTTATGCTTGTTTAATGAAGAAAATGACATTTGTTCAATCAGCCAAGAACATGACATTCTGTGACAGATCATATGTGTATTCTTTTCATTTAGCCACAGTTATCATATGTTGTGCTCTAGATACTGCGTTTTCAGTTTTCTGAGGCATTTTTCTGTTTTGAACTCTGTTGCTTGTTGATTGACATTCTGTATCACCCTTGTGGGATGTTGTCTCAAAATTGATGCACCTTCTGAATTTGCAGCAATTGCCTCCAGTCCCTTCAGTTGGTGTTGTACTCCAGCGACATCATCAGATGCAGCCTGTTGGAGTTATTTTGTCGGTGAGCTCATACATCACTTGCTGGGAAGCTTTAATTTGATTGCAAATTCATTATTTTTGTAAGTTTACACCAACTGTTCCATCATGTGAAAAAAAAAATTAATTTCATCTGCTCAATGTACATATACCAAAGTTTAGGACTTGTGATTTCTGATAAACTGTCGAGTTCAATATTCACGTTTCCTTATAGTTATGTTTTTTAACATAGTCATAATGTTATTGCAGGTGATGGGGGCCAAAGTTATTGTTGAAGGGAGCGAAAAGCACAACCCACTAAATGAGGGTTCTATCCTATGGATAACGGAGAATAGGCAGCCACTAGGATTGGTGGATGAAATCTTTGGACCTGTTAAAAACCCCTATTATGTGGTACGCTACAATTCAGAAGCTGAAATTCCTCTTGGAATTCATGAAGGATCCCTGGTATCTTTTGTTCCAGAATTCGCTGATCATGTTCTTAATGACAAAAGTCTTTACAAAAAAGGTTATGATGCATCTGGTGAAAATGATGAAGAGGTGTCATATGATGAGGAGTTTTCAGATGACGAGAAAGAGGCTGAGTACAAGAAAATGCAGAAACTAGCGAAAAGGGGCATGAATGACCAGGGGCCTGGAAACAGGAAGAACAATAAGAAGTTTCAACATAAGGGTGGCTCATGGAAAAACAATAGGAATCCTGCAGAAATGAAACAAACTGCTGTGGGTGAGCTGCCAGCCAATGCCAATAGATATAGTGATGCAATGGAGTCTGGAAATAGTCATCAAAATAGTCAATCAGCCATGCGACAGAGTTTTGTTGGTGGAGCAGTACTTGTTCCACCGTTGCCAGTGATGCAGCAGTCCACTGGTTTTGCTGCAGCTCCAACTGGAGCTGAAATGTGGATAAACCAGATACCAGGTCAAGAGCTACAGACTCCCATCTATCAAAGTGGATTTCCAAATGGGGCTATGCCACTGCCGAATAATCAGCAGCATTCTTACACATTTCCAATGCCAATTCCAAATGCCATGTTCATGTCATTTCAACAGCAGATGTTTGGTCCCAACCAGTATTCACTTCCCAATGTGGCCTTACCGGGTGGGCAGCCAAATTTCAGCCCATCTTCAACTTGGATGGGTAATGCTGGGCAAGTTGGATTTAACCAAAGCATGTCTGCGGTGAGCTTGCAGGGCCAACAGCCTACAGTTAATGTAGTAGAAGGTACTTTGCCTAACTTACAACAGCCTAGTGTTCTTCCTAGCAACTTTGGAGCTTCCCAACAGTTTAACATGGACACCCCTTCTGGTCGTGGAAGGAAAAGTTTTCGAGGCAGCCATTTCAATGGAGGAAGAGGTTTGCGGTCGTTTAAGTGAGATATTTCCATAGGCCATTGGTTTTGTTTTCTTCTTAGATTTGTCCTGCCTGTTCTGGTTTGTCACCTTTGTTATGTACTAAGCACATCACTGTTTCTGCTGTCATTGGTATTCTGGGATAGAAAGTAAATTGAATTCGTGTATGACCAAGTTATGCATCATGTGCTCTGCTTCTGTGTGTGTGAATTTCTGGTTTGGTAACAAAGTTGAAGAGCAATAGAGTCGATATAAATTTTAGCGTACTATAGATCACGGGCACAGGTGCCCCTGAAATAGACTCGGTGCATTTTAGGGCCAGATCAGTACAGCTGATGTACCCTTCATAGATGCTGCAAATAGGTTAGCCAACGACGGTGCAAAGTCTTGATGAGGTGTTTGTGAATTGTAATCTCATAAGGATCGCCAATTCTCATGAAGCAATAGCTGCCAATAGCACAGCTGCCGGCTATTCGATCCTGTGGATAACTGATAATAGGTGCGAAAGTTGTTGTTGAACATTAAATGAGTGTTCTATCCTCTGGATAACCGAGAGTAGGTGCCCATTGGGATTTGGTGGATGAGATCTTTGGACCTGTTGAAAGCCCCTGGTACGTGGTACACTACAATTCAGAAGCTAAAGTTCCTATTGGAATTTGTGAAGGAGCCTTGGTATCTCTCGTTCCAAAGTATGCTGATCATGTTCCTGATGACAAAAACCTTCATAAGAAAGGTTAAGATGCTTCTGGTGAAAACGACAAAGAGGTGTCAAATGTCGAGGAGTTTTCAGATGACCGGAAAGAGACCGAGTACAGGAAAATGGAGTGTGGAAAAATGTGGCTTGAGTGAACAGAGACCTGAAAACAGGAAGAACAATGGGAGGTTCAACATAAGGGTGCCTCATGGAGAATTGATAGACATCTTGCAGAGATGAAAGAAAACTATGATAGACATCCTGACATCTTAGTAAAGCATAGAGCAGAGCAAGTTCAGGAAGGAACGGTGGTTTTTTTGGCAATGCCCTGCCTTTTATTCTACTGCTGTTCTAGCAGATGTGATGGAAACAACGCTTCCCATCTTGTAATTCTAATCGTGCTCTCATCCTTCCTGATAGGGACTCTCTGTAATTTCTTTCCTTTAATGCAATCATCTACTTAACCAAACAACAAAATTGGTAGTTTTAAAGGCAAAAAGGGACAAAATCACCACTAATGTTTGTCCCTTGTGACAAATCACTCATTATTGTTTTTTCTTCTTTATATACAGGCGAATAACTCATCAATTTTTTAAAACAAGCAAATATATCATTCATCTATAAATAGATATGAAAGTAGGATAACTAGCTAAATTATCTTTACACATTTTCTCCTAGTGACACATGTTATTTTGAAACTATTATAGGGTGACATGTGGTGATTTCCACTATTACCCCTGACAGAATACACATATATGCGACCAATTGGTTGGCTCTTTGACTTTGCCCGAAATAACATATTTACAACGGTGCCAGAAGCATTATAAAATCAACACGTGTACATAACTTCACTTATTTTTTTTCTTTGTTTTAAATCAGTGATAATTATTTACAAACACCCTTTTGTCCTCCCACTTCCTCCTTGACAGTTTTTTCGACACACCCATTAACTCTATCGGCAATGCAAATATAAGGTCGTGGGATAGGAACAGTCAATAGTTATCTGCAGTTACAAAGCCCATATTGAACCTACGACCTACCCCAATAAGCTAACGTCCCCCCAATCAAGTAACACACTGAGCAGATTATAACCGTATGATACGGAGACCAAGTATAAAATACAGAGGTTTTACGGTTACTGCTTTTCACATATTTCATTTCCATTCGATTTACCTACATCCGACGTCCTGAAGCACCTCACTTTTGTTTTCTACAACGCTATGAAGCACTTGAGTTTTGCCTTAACAGCATTCGATCAACCAACTTTGGGGAGCATCTGAGTTTTGAGTTCTGAAGGATTCACCTATAGGAGTTGTTGGTTCTACAATCAGTTATTTCTCATATCTCCTACCATCAACAAAATATTAAATTACCACCATCAACTCACACATTATTCCTTCTTCAAATAACAGGGACAACCCAGAGAGGCTACTGTTGCACTAAGGAAAGCAGGAACCATAGACTAAGGTAGTCATTTTTTTTTTCCACAAGCAATGGATTTTGTGGGTTTATTGACAGTGTGTTATTCTGTATTTTGCAGTAGATCAGTTTAGGCATTTGGGTGAGGAATTTCAGCTAAAGCAGCAAGAGGTATATATGACAAATCAGGTTCCAAGCTAAACTTAATTCACTTTGATGCATGTTTTGTTGTTTGTTCTTGTGTTCTAGTTGATATATGCAATGGATATTTAGAATGGTAGCAGTCATTATTGGGTAGTTTTGGGTAATGACATGCCCTAAAGGGTTCATGTGGAAAGGTGTAATGTGGTTTCCTAAAGCTGCATGTTGACTTGGTATAAGAGAGGGTAGATTAAGGAGAGTTTAATTTATATAAATGAATGAATGGATAAAAACGGAGGATTTGCCATTGTGGGGGATGGTAACTTGGCCTAGGATTCTTTCAGGGAAGGTTTTTTGCGAGGATCTTAAATTGAAGTGGAGAAAAGATGGTGAGCTTTCTCTGATTTTTATAAGTTGGAGCAACCAAAACACTATGTTAAAATAGTACTATATATATCAACACAATTTACATGTCAATTCACTACTAAGTGGCAACATGTTCGGTGGTTGAATCATTGCTATACATCATATGAATGGAAATCATATGAAATTTAAAAGACTTAGTAAATTTGATAAGACATGCTAATGTATATTAGTTGAGGCTTGAACGGGAAAAAATTCAAAACACTAAGGGCCAATTCGTTTTAACTTAAGCCAACTTAATTCAAAATAACTTATTTTTATGTTTACATTGTTTTTACTTGAAATCAATTTTATTTGAAAGTTAATATTATTTAGGTGAAATAATTCATTGATTGATAATACTATTAATTTTTTATGAATTTTTCTTTTTTAAACATTAAAAAAGAAAATTTCATAGAAATTTAATAACATGATAAAAAAAAAATTTCAAATGGATTATTACACCTATATAATATTGGTTTTCAAATGAAATTGGTTCTAGGTGAAAAATATTTAAAACCATTTTAAATTAAATTGACTTAAGTTAAAACGAATTGGATGTAAATCTTATACGGTTAAGAGGGTGAAAATAATAGATGTTCTGGAATTTTTATAAAAATATATTTTATAAATTAATGCATCAAATATGAAACTCGAAGGAATACTAAACTATTTTCTTTTTGAAAAAAGTACTACGCCTAATTCTGTCACAAATTAAATAATAAAATCAGTAAGACTAATAGATTTGGTGTGCGTCTGCGTGTATGTATGGACCTGGTTTAATTTGCTGTGGACGAGTGAAAGAAGGATGTGACAGACATTTCCACACAAACCTCCCTGGACGATTACCGATTTAACTAAGGGCGAATTTCAAAAGATCCCCTGAGGTTTAGTGAATACTTCACTTACTCCCCTCCTGTTTGAAAATTCTCCCCTTTACCCCCTTAGGTTTAGGGCGAATTTCAAAAAACCCCCTGAGGTTTAGTGAATACTTCACTTACCCCCTCCTATTTGGAAATTCTCCACTTTACCCCCTTAAGTTTAATAGATCCTTCACTTACCCCCTTCCATAATATTGTAAATAATTTTAATTTACTTACAATGCTCAATTATTATTTAATTAAAATTATAATCTTTACAGAATTGTAGATTTTTATAGTAATAAAACATGTAAATATTAAAATGAATACTTAAAAAAATAAAATCTATTTATATGAACTTTTACATACTGGTATATGAACAATAATGCCATTGTCAAATGTGGATACTGTATTTACTTAATATAATTTCGCAATAATTATTGTATAATTACTAGAAAATTTAAATTTTCTATTATTGATGAACATTTCACCTAGGTGAAATTTCAAAAAGGTGACAATTGTGATAAAAAGAGGGTGTAGAAACCTTACTAAGCATTTAAAGGCGAGATTATTTTGCATTAGTTTTAATGTATTGTTGTACATTATTCTTATATAAAATTATTATTTACTTTATTTCAAAAAAATTATTATTTAATGAAAATTTTAATTTATTGAGCTTTACATTTTAAAAAGTCTAAAACTACCTGGAGAGTCATAAAAATATTCTAAAATTATTTTTTAAACATATTAAAGTGTAAAATTTTAATAGATTAATAATTTTAGACAAATAATCACTCTATATAATATGATGCAAAAATGATACTTTTACTTATTGCAATATATAATTGATAGTTTTATATATTAATTTAGATACTTTTTTCTTATTACATCATACACTTTTATTTTTTAAGGAAGTTTTACATGTCTATAATATAATAATTATTTCGATTATATGTATATAAAATGAACAATACGTAAGTTAATTAAAGTAAATCTTAGAATTAGATCATTTTTTCATCATTCTTATATAAAGTGATTATTTTGCTAAAAAATATTAATTTATTAAAACCCTACACTTTAATACGTTTAAAAAATAATTTTAAAATATTTATGTGACTTTCGAGGCAATTTTGGACTTTTTAAAATGTAAATCACGGTAAATAGGTAATTTGAGTAAATAATAATTTTTTTAAATAAAGTAAATAATAATTTTATATAAGAATAATGTACAACAATACATTAAAACTACTGCAAAATAATCTTGCCCTTAAATACTTAGTAGGGTTTCTACACCTTCTTTCTATCATAATTATCAACTTTTTAAAATTTCACCTAAGTGAAATGTTCATCAATAATAGAAAAAAGAATTTCTTTCTTTAAGTAAAGAAAAATTAATAATTTAAATTTTAGACTAATTATACAATAATTATTGGGCAATTAGACTAAGTAAATGCAGTATCCATACTTGACAAGAGCATTAATGTTCATATACCATTATATAAATGTTCATATAAATAGATTTTATTTTTATTTTAAGTATTCATTTTAGTATTTATGTGATTTATTACTATAAAAATTTACAATTCTAGAAAGACTATAATTTTAATTAAATAATAATTGAGCATTGTAAGTAAATTAAAATTATTTACAATATTATGGAAGGGGGTAAGTGAAGGATCTATTAAACTTAAGGGGGTAAAGTGGAGAATTTCCAAACAGGAGGGGGGTAAGTGAAGTATTCACTAAACCTCAGGGGTTTTTTTGAAATTTGCCCTAAACCTAAGGGGGTAAAGGGGAGAATTTCCAAACAGGAGGGGGGTAAGTGAAGTATTCACTAAACCTCAGGGGTTTTTTTGAAATTCGCCGTAAACCTAAGGGGGTAAATGGGAGAATTTCCAAACAGGAGGGGGGTAAGTGAAGTATTCACTAAACCTCAGGGGTTTTTTTGAAATTCGCCCTAGTGGTTAAAAGTAGTTATTACGACATGACGTACTACAATGGTTAAATGTAGCCACAGCGCCCCACTTACTATGTTAAGAAATACTATATTTTATTATCTGTTTTAAACTACTAAGTTTTGACTAATGATTTCATGTATGAATTTCACATTTGTTTTGTCATGCTTTATGATAAAGTTAATTGTATTTGTTTCTAACACTTAAATGACTTTTTGATTTTTATGAGTATGAATTTTCTACAAAAATGAATATTTTAACTTATTTATATTTTTATTATATTTTCTTATTTATATTGAATCTATAATCTTTCCAAAAAAATTATTTTCTACTCGATCCCTATGTTATATATATTTTATAAATTATTTTTATGTTTTATGAAATTGTAGACATCCCGCCGCTTACTAGGCATTCATACTTACTGGCTTTTTCCCACTTACGCAGATAGCAAGTAACACAAGGTTGGATAGTTGGGAAGTGGCTATAAGAGCTCAAGGTTTGAAATAGCATTAAAGTGAAACATAATGAACACTTTTAAGTTAGAGATATTTTGTATGAGATTTTAAGTTGTAGTTGCTCTACCACTTGATTCCAAATGACAAGTAATAAGTTTGGATTATAAGTTATGGTCATTTGGATTTATTTAGGATATTTGTAGCCTTGCATGTTTGAGGAAATATTATTTTCTCAAGTGTGTGGTGTGTCATCTTCCTAAAACTTTTGGAGTGAGTTTTGGGGCATGACAATGTTCTTGTGACAAAAACCTTTATAAGAAAGGTTATGATACTTTTGATGAAAACGACAATGAAGAGGTGTCAAATGTTGAGGAGTTTTCAGATGACAAGAAAGAGACTGAGTGCAGGAAATGGAAACTAGAAAAATGGGGCTTGAGTGAACAGAGACCTGAAAATAGGAAGAGCAATAAGAAGGTTCAACATAGGGGTGCTTCATGGAGAAATGATAAACATTCGCATAGATGAAATAAACTATGATAGGTGAGCCGCTAGCCAATTCCAATGGCTCATTACCCTAATGATCCAATGGAGTCTGGAAATAGTCTAAGTAGCAAATCTCTAACTGTGGATGAGATGTGGATTAATCAGATGCCAGGTCAAGTGTTACAAACTTTTGTCTTTCAGCATTTTCCTTATCCAATTCCAATGCCAAATCCAATGTTCGTCGTTCAACAATAAATGTTTTATCTCATCCATTGTTCACTTCCATTTCCCAAAATGGCCTTACCAGGTGGGTAGCCAAATTTTGGGTCATTTGCACCTTGGATTGGTAATGCTGGCCATGTTGGATTTAACCAAAAGATATCTAAGATGTGCTTTTAGGGCCAACACTAGCCTGTTGTCAATGTAAGCCAAGGTATGTTGCATAACTTGCAACAACCTCATGTTGTTCCTAGCAATGTTGGAGGTTTCCAACAATTTAAGATGTGATTGTTTTCTAGTTGAGGAAGGGGGCACTTTGAAGGTGGTCATGTTAATGGTGGAAGAGGTATGCGGCCATTTAAGTGAAATCCCATTATAGGCAATGGATAGATTTTTTCTTACATATATTCTTTTTTTTTTTTAATATTCTAAATTATTATACTTCTATATAAAAGTAAAGAGATTATGTGCTGTGGTTATTTTAAAGAAAGCAAATTCTTGGATCTCTCTCTCTCCAAAATTCTCTTTGCATTCTCTCTAACTCTTGCTCTTTTTTAATGATGGCATCTACCCCTTCACCAATGGCGGGGAGGTCGAAGGAAGAATTGAACCTTCACTTTTGTAGTACCAAAAAGAATAGATGTTTCTATAAGGAATATTCTGTTCATTTTTCAAGCGAAAATTAGAAAATAAGTCACTAAAAGTTTTTGCACAAAACAATTATACCTTTCTTCCTAGATCAATCATGAACTATTGAATTATTTTGCTTTCTATCTATGTCAATGTGGAAGCAAGGTCACCATCACCTTCCCTTTCAACTACATCAATGGTGAGCTCTATCACCATGGTCGTTATGTTGTCCAATCCATAGACACATAAGTAGACCTTAAATTCAATCACCATGAAATGGCTACATCACTCTAACTCTTGTGCCCCAACCCAAATACCAAACTCTGTCACACTCAACATTAGTGGTGGAGCCCCAACCCCCCTAACTATGCCATATTTCATACATTAATAGTGACGCAAAAAATTATTTAAGATAAATTTCACCTGTCATCCTTAAACTATATCTCATGTTATTTAATTGTCCTAAAACTATTAAGTGTTGTATCAATCATTCTCAAACTATTTAGTTATTGGTGTCTCGTCCTACTATCCATCATACCGTTAAGGATGGATTGAAAAGTTGCACCACATCAGCAACCATACAAGCTTCCAAAGCCACATTAATAGCCACGTCAGTTTTTTATCCATACTTAACAGCTATAACAGACAATAGGACAAGATAACAACAATTAAATAGTTCAAGGATGATTGGTGCAACGCTTAATAGGTTTGAGGCAATTAAGTAACATGGGATATAGTTTTGGCACGACATACAAAGTTTACCATTTTATGTATATTTACTAAAACAAAGTAGTTAAATAGGTTAACTCCACCTACCGTCTTTAAACTAAGTCCAATGTTGATTAATCATCCTAGAACTATCATCTATTGCACAAATCGTCCTTAAGCTTAGGGATGATCAGTATTCAGTTTAAACCAAAAAAATTGAAAAACCGAAATAATATTGAAATTCAGTTTGGTTAATTCGGTAATTCGGTTCGGTTTTGGTTGAAATCGAATAACAAAAATTTCGGTTTCGGTTTAGTTTTGGTTTTAGAATTCGGTTAATTTGGTAACTGAAATAACCGAAATTTTTTATACCAAATTTTTTTTATTTGTTTCATGAACAATAATGCTACAAAATAACCCAAATTAGCTTGGATTCTTTTTTCTTTCTTTCCATGGATAATGAATCTTCTATATTGAATGGAATTTGAAAAGAAAAACAATACCTATATCTCATTTCATCACTTATAGAATTTAACTACCCTTTTTCAATTAATTCGATTTGAACTGAACCGAACCAAAATATTCTGTACGGTTTGAATTTAGTTTTATAGACTAATTCGGTTAATTCGGTCTCTTAGCATCCAAAACCGAAAACCAAATAAATCAACTAATTCGGTTCGGTTTAAACCAAACAAACCGAATAATCACCTCTACTTAAGCTATCTAATTGCTGCACCCATCATCTTGTCATTATTCCAGGTGTTAAAAAATGAGGAAAGTGGGGGAAAATGCTCAGTTAGCCATAAAACTTAGAAAAATTTTCTATATAAGTTCTAAAATTTTATGATTTTCTAATTCAATTCTTAAACTATGAAAATGTATATATTGTTGGTTCTTTTTTTTTCTATTTTAAATTACAGTTCTTTTCATTTTTTTTCTTTTTTCCGTCGCTTCGGTTTTTTTTTCTTTCTTGCTTATTTTTTCATTGTTGTCTCATCCTTCCGAATTTTTTTGCTTTATTTTTTTTTCCTTTGGTGCTCCTTTATTTCCTTTGACTTTCTTATTATTTTTATACATTTCTTTTACAAATTTTTTCATTTATTTTATCTATTCCTTTTCATTTTATGAATGTTATTATCTCTTTTGCATACTTTTTTCTGCTACAAATAATCTTTCACAATAGAACATTTGATTTACAATAAAAACATAAAATATTTATTTAAATAAAAAAAAATAAAAATATTTTTAATACTTAATATGAAAAAATGACATGAAATAATAAAAGTAATCATATACATTTATTTGGGGGCTTAGATTCCAAGTCACATAAGCTGTTCATATATTATATTTTCGACTTAGTGATTATCAAAACTGATATTTCATTCTAATCATAAACATAGATATACAAACATTAGTATTAGTGAGCTAAATCCCCTTTAGGTAACAAGAAGTACTGAAAGTAAAAGTTATATTGACTAATTAATCAACTGCATAATAAATCAATTAGAAAGTAAAAGAAAATGTTGGACTTTAAATAGATCTCGTTAACAAGAGCTAGGAATGCTCCAACAATACCAATATGGATTAAACTAAATAGTCTATAGCTAATTCATTAGTTCATGAGCTAATATATTCATTCATCATAATGAAATAGTATTAGAGAAGCTAATTATCCAGTGAACTTGAACTCCATATATCTTCTTCTCTTGCTATTGACAACAACTCTGTCTATAACATTTTTTCTAGACTTTTGTTTTTGTTTTACTTTTCCTAAAAGACTGGCATGATCAGTAGATAAAATGTTCAAATGAATAGGTGGCATGTGGCCTTTACCTCACACTTACTATTTTTTTCCCTTTTTCATAGTTTTAGGACTAAAGTAGAAAATCATAAAGTTTTAAGACTCAAATAGAAATTTTTTTTAAGTTTTAGGGCTGCCTACACATCCCTCTCATTTTTGTCACTTTTAAATGCTTGGTATAACAATAAAACAATATGTGCAACAATTGGGTAGTTTCAGGATAATTAGTGCAACATTTGATAGTTTCGGTATAATTAAGCAACATCAGACATAGTTTAGGGACAACAAGTGAAGTTTACCTATATTTAAATATATGCAAATTAGTTTAGAACATCACAATTTGTAGACTTTAGTACAAAATGAATGTTGTTATTATCACAATATAACTATGTTATTTAATTATGGCTATTATAATAAAAGCAATAAAATTATACATATACATATATATATAATTACATTTGTACTTACAAAATTTCTCATTTATTTTTGACTCAGCTTTACCTAAAAAGAATTTCTAAGTTGGCCCCATTAAGAAGAAATCCTAACTCCGCCATGCTTAACATCATCGACAAGAGCCCCTCTCGTATGACAACAACTATATGCACAAGACAACAATTATATATACAAGGACTATTGTCGGTTGTTTGTATACACACATCATCTCGTAAAGAACTTGAATTTGGTGCTAACATTGACGAATCTCTCAGCAGATTCCACCGACTTGGTGCAAAACTACAATAAAGGGATCAGTTTAATGAAGGACCGGACATGATTTGGAAGTAGGGAGTGGTCAATTTGGTCTAAAATATTACCTAATGTTTCAATTAGGTCAAAACCAAAACTTTAATGATCTCTTTGTTATTGTTGGATGGGTCTGTCCAAATTTCCCCCCATTTGAAAACTTTAGTGGCATAAATACTTGTAAAAAGATATGGCCGGCGATTTTTCTCGATGGACAAACATTAGGTGGTAGTTTTGCCCTTTTCCTTGATTTTTTTTGTAGCCTCAAATCTCTAATTGCCCTATAGACTATTACAAATCTAACTATTTAGCCCTTATACTAAAGCCTGTTCTTAAATAGACCCTAAACGTTTGCAATTGTATTCAATTGGCCCTTAGGTAGGTACCCACCAACGACAACACCTTGAATGGGTTTTTATCAATCCAAAATTGTATCATTTTTTGCCTTGACAAATGGAGCCCCAATTTCTGTTCAGTAACTTCACTTACATCCATTTGATCAATCTACTTATAGAAATTCAACAAAGGAGTGCGAGGGCAATTTGATTAGAAAGTAACAATTAGACTATGAAAGATTAGAGCTTTTACATCCTATCCACAACTGCACAAGTCCCACTCATCAACATCAACATTAGCTGAAATGTATGGCCACTTAGGAGCTAGCTGGACATGAAAGTAACAGTTTCAAGGCTATTTCATAACCAGCTTTAGTTAAGGGCCAATCGATTAATTTTTAATATCATAGGGGCTAATCTTTCACAAAACATCAAAAACAAATGCTAATCATTGAAGAAAACAAAAAGCATTCCTAAGGGAAGAGAACTTCAAGTCTCAGTTCCTTTAGCTGGTATATGCAAAGGAATCCATGCTTCCTTTTCAAATTCAAATAAGAGCCCATAATTAAATAATGTTGCAATTCTGCCACTTATGAAGTCACACTCCATTTAGCTCAATTCAGGACCCAATCTAAGATTGGTGATAAAACCAAGTCACAGTTATCATTTGGTAAACTCCCAAAATTTGAGTTAGAAATGTCACTCACCTTGATCAGATGGATGGTGATGCATTCTTCGTTGTAATGAATGGTCAATGTTGAATTTTCCATAAGAAAACATATTTAGGTCGGCTAAATAAGTGAGTCACTGGAAACATAACTTTGTGTCCAGGGTACTTCAATTTTTTCATGTCCAACCACATGGAAAAGGAAAAGAGAAAAGAAACAAAACTAACCTGCATTGTTACAATTTTCTTGGTTTTCCTATAGATTAAAGGTACTGTTGGTTTTGTTGGCTCAAATTCAAGAAGATTAAGAATTTTGATGGTTTTAGTTTTCTTATTTTGTTTAGGATTTGATTTTCCTATTTTGTTATGGTTTGTGTGTGATCTATAAAATGACTTGTTGTGTTAGGGTTTTGAGTATGAGAGGAAAGCTAATGTGGTAAAGAAACAAGATGTGATGGTTTTAGGAGGGGGGAGAGGTTTAGAGGCTAAAAATGGCTAGGACGAGAAGCCTTTTGCAATTATTATATTTTGTAATTGTGTAAGGGCAAGATATTGGGGCTATAGGTAGTGTGTAAGAGATCTATAGGCCAGTGTGAGTACTAAAGACATACATTTACTGTAATCTATATATTTTTATTTAAGTGAATTTCTCTCATCCATGAATATAGGTTAGTTAATAGTCAAACCACGTTAAATTTGTGTGTGTTTATCTGATCATGTTTGTTATTCCACTGCGCATGATGGGTTATTGGGGAATTTTTTCCCAACAAGTGGTATCAAAGCTTATGTTTTGGTCCTAATATGGGGGAGCTAATGGTTTGGTCTTGGTATGGTGGACCGTGTGTCGTATTCTGGCATGCTGTAGCATATAGTTAAATGCTTGGCACGGTGGAGCATTTGGATTATTTGGTGAAGCCCTTTGGAATCATTCTAGGAATATTTGACAGTGATTGTGTTTGTGTGCATTGATGCTCGTGATGTTTGATTTATGGTCATTTTCGTTCATTCGTTCTTGTTCATGTCTTGGTGGTGTTTGTCGTTCGTAATCATGTCTATGTTGTTTGTAGTAGTTTGCATTCGTTGCTGTGTTTGTGTTTTGGTGATGTTTGTGGTGTTCATGTTTGTGATTATGTGTTTGTGATGTTTATGTTCACAGTGAAGAATTTGAGCCAAGGTGGAGATTGTTGGGTTTGTTGGCTCAAATTCAAAAAGGTTAAAGATTTTTATTTTGTTTATGATTTGGTTTTAGTTTTCCTATTTGTTTAGGATTTGGTTTTCATATTTTGTTGTGATTTGGGTTTGTGTGTGGCCTATAAAAGGTTTATTGTGTTAAGGTTTTGAGCATGGGAGAAAAGCAAAGGTGGTAAAGAAGCAAAATGTGAGGGTTTCAGAAGGGATGAGAGGTCTAAATGCCGAAGAGGATTAGAACAAGAAGCCTTTTGCAATTATCATATTTTGTAATTGTGTGAGGGTAAGATATTAGGGTTATAAACGGTGTGTAGGGATCCATAGGCCAACGTAAGCACTAAATGCATACCTCTACCGTAATTTGTATATTTTTTTATAGTGAATTTCTCTTATCTATGGATATAGTCTAGTTAAGAGTTGAACCACATTAAATTTGTATGTGCTTATCTGATAGTATTTGTTATTCTACTGCACATGATGGGTTATTGGGAATTTTTTTCTTAATAAATACACAAATACATGAAAAGAAATACTAATAAAAGATTTTTAAAAAAACCATCCTTTGCACAATTATGAGGATAGAGACTAAACGTATAATCATTGACATCATAGATAAGCTATATGTTTTGTTGTTGCCATGCCCCTAAAATGTTGTACCAACTTGTCAAAAGGAGAGCTAGACAAAAAAAGGTCTAATATAGTGTGTGAATTTGTCGAACACGGCGCAATCACCTCCACTGAAATGGTAGTTCATGTTTAGGAGGCCCCAAAATTTCCTCTTGGGTTCTTGTAGCAAAACTCTATCCTAAGAATAGGGGCATCCATAATCTCAAGCCTCATCAATACATAATAAAAATGAAATGCATTTGTTGTCCCTTCATAATGAGGATCCCTAACTAAGAGGATACTTGGAAAAATTATCAAAAGATGAGAACAAAAAACCAAACTCGAGCAAAAACCCTCATCTCATGTCCTACCAGATGACAAATATGACTTCAGCGAAATTAAGAGGAACAATTCCAACATTGACTTCTAATGACTGAATATAGAAGTGAATAGAAGGCTTTTTATGAATAATATTTGTGGCTTTGATAGGTGGAGCAAGGATATCATCTCGGCTAAATTAAAGAAAATAATATTATAAGTGACTCATTGATCAAATTTGTATAAGTTTATTTGGAGGATTGGTAATTTTAAAATTTTCAAAAGTGACACACCTTGCCACTTTCATGGTAACTCTATCAACGTTGAAATCAATATCGCAGCAACCCCGGCCCTCCACACAACGGAATAGGTTCCCTAGAGAAAGATGGTTGTTTTAATCAAGTTGTGGACTCTGTAGTATCATACATTGAAGGCTTTTGGGTGAAGCATCTCTTGCATGGTTAAAAATTGAAGAAAAAGAGTTCACCATCACCATTTATACCAATGTCCGATTCCCAATGCTCATCCATATAGTATACCAAAAATTAATCCAGTTTGCAAGAATGAGGAGCTTTTTGGAGAAATATATGGTGGCATTTGTGTCTTGAGACATATTCATTTGCATTGGTTTCAACTTGCGTGTAATAACCCAAAATCTTTCTCTTGATAGCTTTGATCAAGGTAATATTTCCATCATAAATAGGGGACTTCGGCAAGTCATTTAGTGCTAACTTCAAGCTAAAGCTGCAAATTGATTTGGTATAAGATAGACATGAGTGGAAATTAAAATTATGGAGAGTTAATTTACATAAATGGATGAATGGATAAAACAAAATGAAACTTTAACATTGTGAGGGATGGTAACTTGACAAGATAAAATTAAAATGGTAATATATAGGTTGACATGCGTTGTATTTGCTACCTACCACAAACCCATTCACTGCTAGGGAAATTGGGTGGAGCATAAGTTTTGGTAAAACTAAAAATCAACACGAACCACACTTACTACGTTAAGTTAGTTAGGATAAAAATTAAGGGAAAATTACAAAAATCTTCTTGCGGTTTGGTCTAACCTACACTTTGTCCCTTTATTTTTAAAAACCTACACTTTACCACATGTTTCCTTTACAGTGTCTGAAAACAACTTATGAAACCCTAATTTAAACTATTTGATAACTGGGGTCTAGTAATTTAAGATTTTTGATATTTTTGCCATAGCCAATCGACCATTAAAAAATACCGACATGTATTTATAGGGAGAAAAATATATTTACAGAAAGAAAAAATTGATAATTTAAAATATCTACTGGCTATAAAAAAAATATTGGAGAGATTGAAATTATTGGAAGATGACTATCATATAGTTTGAATACAATTTCAGAAGTTATTATCAAACAATGTAAAAACACAATGAGCAAATTGTAGGTTTCTGAAAATAGAGAAGGCAAACTATAGGTAATGGCATGCCTCAGAAGGGTTATTCTAAGTTTCCCTAAAAATTAATAATGATTTATGGATTAATTCCACTATTAAAAAACCTAACAATTTTTTGAACTGGTTCTAGTTTCATATAGAAGCAGCCCAAAATAGAACCAAGCTAAAAATAGACTTAGATATATGGCTAAATATGCATGTAGCCATCGAACTCAGCTAACCAAGACACTTACCCTCTTGAACTTTAACTCAAGCAACTCATCCCTTAAGCTTGGTTAAGTGGGCCTTGACTTACACATGCCATAACGTTATCACAATTTAGCTAATTTGCCCTTTGTTTGCGCATCCATATGAAATGCCAAAAGTAGCATGAACCATAGCAATCGATTTCCTAAACCATTTTCCAATTTGAATTTCTCCTACCAGATTGTAAGCTTGTGAACATGAACTCAATCGATGACCCATTACCCTAAGGCTTTAAGTGTTTGAATGGTCCTCCAATTTTATAGAATCAGGTGAATTAATCCTCCATCTATGGCTCTGTATGATTTGGTCCTTCAACTACATAAGTTGGTCAATTGAGTCCTACAACTTTCATGAATTAGGACAATTAGGTCCAACCAAAGAATAAAGTAACATTTTTTTGTTAAAAAGGTTAACATGGGGCTGACGTGGTGTTTTTTTACTCTTATGTTCAATCACCATCCATTTTATCACTTCTAAGCTCTAATCCATCACTGTTGAATTCCTTTGCTCCCTGTTCCTCTTGGACGATTCAGACAAAAATCAACAATGAACTATTGCTTGCTTGATGGGCTCAGAGCCGATGTTTCAAGGTGTGTGTTAGGATTGCATGAAAAAACCTTCGTTATTTTGATTTTTTACTATCCTGATGGCATTTGATGCCTTTTTAACATTGAAGTTATTCTAAGATCGTGAATCCTGATCTAAGCGAACCTTTCTTGGTTTCAGCAATACCATTATCAGTGGCTTTGTAGAGGAAAAAAGTTGATTGGAAAGAAGCTTTAGAAATTTGTTAAGACCCATGTCTTAAGAGTGCTAAAGATGGACATAGTTGCTATTCTCTGTAACCTTGAGCGACAAGAGGAGACATCTTTAGCTGTTAGGGTAACACTACTTGATTTTATTCTAATTCATCTATTCTCCAATGTTTTGGTGTGAAATTGTGAACTGAATTGGTAGGTGGTAGTCCTTGGTGTTATGCTATTACTACCCATCAGAGGAGTCTTCTGTGTGTTTGACAAAAAACTTGAGAGACTATTCTTTGTATGCCTGAGAATCTCAGAGTCTGTGGTAAGGTGTTGGATTAACTTGATTTCAGGTGTTTGAGGTGATTTAAAAGTAGGATTTGTATAAGCTAAATGTCTACTTGTACAAGGATTTATAACCTATTAATGGATTTTGGAGAGGTCTTTGATGCAAGAATGATAACATTTTTTAGGCTAGAGAATTAGGATTCGATGGGAGGGGAGATTGAAGAAGAAATATGAATTCTTTTTTCCCTTATTTGGGATTAAATTCAAATGTCAAGGTGAGTTTCCTACGTTTGATTTCTGATATCATATTTGTCATGCTTCAATGCATTCGAGTTGGCAGCCTTGGCTCAGAAACGGATGAAGGAAAACTTGGTCGGGCTTGTTGGTGCCATTGTGCCAGGTCTAATTCTTTGTTTTCATCCATTTCAAATGTTCTTTGTTTGTAACCAATCCACATCAGCTCGTCATTGGCCTTTTTTTTACAGAGATATTACCTTTTTTTATGGTTTGACCTAATTGTCCAAATTCATGAAAGTTGCAGGACTCAAGTGACCAACTCATATAGTTAAAGGATTAAATCATATTGAGTCATAGATGAAGAATTAACTTGTTTGATTTTTCAAAGTTGGAGGACTATTCAAACACTTAAGCCTTACCCTAAACCATGGAGCTTGATTTCATTGAATTCTAACGATGAAGAACCTTTATCGAATCCCCATGGTCGAGATCGATGATCTAAAGCCTGAAAGAATTCATGTGCTTACTTCTCAGTAATGTTGGATCCAGCTTCTTGATGTGGTTGGTCATAGACATGGAAATTCGCTCGTTCTTGTTGCACAATCTGCTAGACCACATTAGGTGATAACTTCAAGCGTAAGATGATTAGTAAAAATGATACCATAAATTTATGTGGTTCGCCCTTAATTTTGGGCTATGTCTACAGGACAAACTCCAAGATTTTTTTTCCATTAATAATATAGGTTTACAAAGAAAGAAACTTCTCAAGATAAAAAATTCTAGAGGTATGAGATAAACTCAAAATAGTGGTACTTAAATGTTTCCAAACACCCCAAATAAATATCTCACTATTTTGTCATTCCCCAAAAAATTCTCTCTCACAAATTTCTTTTGCTTTTTACAAATGAGTAAGTAAAAACACACATAAATGAAAGACTATGTTGGCTTTGATAGCCAACACAAACCGCCTAGACAAGCTATTTGCAAAGGCCGCCAGCTATCTTTACTTGTTTATGTTATCCTTTGCCTACAAATGCCAGCTATGGTCAACAAGTCCAACTTGCCACCTTTGTTTATCTTGCCAGCTTTTTGTTTTATTTATGCATCATTTTCCAATAATTGTCAATTGTAAGTTTGACTTGCCTTCACCTTTTTATCTTTGCTTTGTTTGGAAAATTGGTTAAGTAACCAATTTTGCTTTTTCTTCGAGCCAACTTGAAATCTCATCCTTTTTTTTTAACACTATAAATAAAATAAAAATTCTAGATAATGGATCCATATGTGGTAGGATCCAATATCCAACAATCTCCCCCTCTTGCCTCATGTGGAATATTCTACCATTCCTATAGTTAATCGACAATATTCAAACTTTTCTCTTAGTAGAATTTTGGTCAGCATAACTAATCCATTTTCATCAGGATGAATCTTCTCAAGCTGTAATAGCTTCATCTTTAATACATTCATAATCTAGTGATATCTTATGTTAATGTGTTTGGATCTGTAATGAAATGAGAAATTCTACTACCAAGGTGAATTGCGCTCTCATTGTGACATAACAACCGATATTTTTCTTGGTGGAAACTAAGTTCTTTTAAGAGCTTTTTCATCCATAGGAACTTCTTTCATACTTTTGTTGCTACAATAAACTTTACATCAATTGTTGGAAGAACAATAAACTTTGTAGCCTTGACTGCCATAACATAACTCCCCCTGAAAAAATAATCAAGTATCCTGATGTAGATTTTTTTGAATCAACATAGCCAACCATATATATATCTATGTAGCCAACTAACATTGACTTTGTATCTCCAAACCTAAACACATTTTAGAAGTACCACGAAGATATCTGAAAATCTATTTTACTGTAACTTAATGTTCCTTACTAAGATTTGAAAGGAATCTAGTTACTACACCAACTGAATAAGCAATATCTGGCCATGTACATACCATGGCATACATTAAACTTTCAACTACTGAAGTATATGGAACTCTTTCCAATTCTTCCTTCTTTTTATCGGTAGAAGGGCATTGTTTAGAATTCAATATAAAGTGACTAGCTAAAGGACAACTAACTTCATTGGTCATGTCCATGTTGAACTTTTGAAGCACTTTCTCAATGTACTTTTCTTATGATAACCACAATTTCTTGGCACCTCTATATGTTGTTATCTTCATGCCAAGAATTTGTTTTGTTGGCCCCAAGTTTTTCATGGTGAAAGACTTACTTAGTTGCTTTTTCAAATTGTTGATTCTGGAAATATTTTGGCCAACAATCAACATATCATCCACATAAAGCAATAGGATAATGAAATCATCATCAAAGAATTTATGCACAAACACACAGTGATCTGAAGTAGTCTTTTCAAATTATGGTTCCCCTATAACCGACTCAAAATTTTTGTACCATTGCCTGGGTGCTTGCTTTAAGCCATACAAACTTTGCTTTAACTTGCAGACGTAGTCCTCATTTCTTTTTACTTCGAAACCTTTTGGCTACTCCATGTATATCTCTTCTTCCAAGTCACTATGTTAGGTAGTTTTCACATCCATCTGCTCAATCTCTAAGTCGAGACTTGCTGTTAGTCCTAAAACTGTAATGATGGATGTTATTTTCACAACCAATGAAAATTTTTCGTCAAAGTCAATACATTTTCTTTGGCTGAAACCCATGACAACTAATCTGGCTTTGAATTGTGGCTATGAATTGGGTTCTTTGGACTTGATTTTGAATACCCATTTATTTTTTAAAGCCTTTTTGCCTCTTGGCAACTTCACCAACTCAAAATTTTTATTCTTATGCAAGGATCTCATTTCTTTTTGCATAACATTAATCTACTATTTCTTGTGTTCATCATTCATCACTCCATCAAAGCTTTTTTGTTCCCCCCCATCAGTCAATAATGTATATTCATTTTCAGGATATCTAGTATTGCGTTGTCTGACTCTATTAGATCTCCTCAAAACTGGAGAACCCATTAGTGTTAATGGTTGATAATGAACACCACCATCATCAGCATTACCCGATTCATTATCAATGGGAGCATCATAATTACCTTCCTCTAGTTAATCATCTTGTACATCATCTCCAACCTGTCTTTGTATTACCATTGGAGGAATCAACAGTAGGTCTGTTGAACTACCATCAAATCCTGAAGGATCCTTCTCAACTTTTTTTATATCCTTAATGGTTTTATCTTCAACAAATACAGCAACACGGCTTCTGACAAGCCTCTTCATCACTGGATTATAAAATCTATAACTAAGCTGATATTGACCAAAGCCTATAAACATGCACTGTCGTGTTTTGACATCAAGTTTAAACCTTTCATCCTTTTAGATATGAACATAAGATTCATAGCCAAATACCCACAGATGATTATAAGAGACATTTTTTGTAACCATACTTTTTCTGGAACATTATACTATAGAGGAACACAAGGTGAAAGATTCATCATGTAAGCAGTTACTAATAATGCTTCATCCCAAAAAATCTGAGGTAACTTTACATGTGAAAGTAAACATCTCACTCTTTCCATCAAAATCCTGTTTATTCTCTCTACTAAGCCATTTAACTACGGTGTCTTAGGAAGTGTTATTTGATGTCAAATACCATGCTCTTTCCAATAAGCATCAAATGATCTAATATACTCTTCACCATTATCTGTTCGAATGTACTTCAGCTTCTTGCCAATTTCTCTCTCGACCTGGGTTAGAAATTGTTTAAAAGCTTCAAATGTCTGATCTTTTGACTTTAGAATGTATACCTATGTCTTTCGAGAATGATCATCAATAAAATTCATAAAGTATCGAGTACCACCAAGTGACTCCGGCATTGACCTACACAGATTTAAATGCACCAGATCCAAAACATTCTTTATTATTGAAGGAGGGAAACTTTTGAAAGACGCTCTGCTTTGCTATCTTACTAGTCAATTAGCACATTTCTTCAAATGGACCTGATCTAGTCTAGGTAATGTCTTCATTTTGGCAAGACTGGTCATACTTTGCTCACTTATATGACCCAGTCATTTATGCCATAACTCTACTGTACTATCATTCTTCATTGTATTCACAACACCTTATGAGAGCTTTGCCTGCATCATGTACAATTTTGAGTTCTTTGTTCCTCTAGCCACCATTAGGGCTCCTTTAGTTAGTTTCCATAAACCATTAAAGAAAGTGTTGCGGTAACCTTCATCATCTAGTCTACCTATAGAAATCAAATTAAGGCGCAGATTTGAAACATGCTTGACATCCTTCAAGACTAACTGTGTACCATTCTAAGTCCAGAGAACATCTCATTTTCCTGCAACTTGTGAAAAATCTTCATTTTCTATTCTCACAACATCAAAATTGCCTAGTGTGTAGGAAAAAAGAACTTTTTTCGAGATGTGACATGAATGATAACACCACTATCAATCATTCAACTAGTTTCATGGGTTGTAAGATTGACAATATCATCATCATCATGAACAATGTTGAACTCATCGAAAACATTTGCTTGTTCATCATCATTGTTATAATCTTTTTCTAGTCCTTTGCCATTCTTTTGATCTTGTTTGAATTTTTTGCAAAACCTCTTGATATGCCCTTTTTTCTTACAGTAGTGACATTCAATATTTGCATTCTTCTTTGACCTTCCTCTGCTCTTATCTCTTGGCTTCAGTCCCCTGGTCTCTCTTTTCCTTCTAGAATTTGCTACAAGGAAGTCTAATTATGATGAAGAAGATCTTTGTGATATTCATCTAATCTCTTCATTCAAGATTCCACTTTTAATGAATTCTACATTTACTACACTATTCGGTGCAAAATTTGTAATTGAAATTCCCAGTCTCCTAAGACTCTGGTAATGAGGCCAATATTATGAGAGCAAGAACTTCATTGTCAAACTTTATGCCCATTGTTGATTCCATGATTCCTTGCAAATCGTTCAGATGATTTGCCATAGATGATCCTTCTTGGTATTTTACTTGGAACAATTTTATCAAATAAAATAATTTGTTGTTATTGGTTTTCGAAGTGTATAACTCTTCTAGCTTGTTCCATAATGTCCAAGCATGAGTCTTCATAGCTATATGGTTGTAAACATTATCTTCAACAAAATTGTCGGATGAAACCACATACTTGCTCATGCTCAAATGTCCAATCCTGTTCTGATCTGTCCTCCAACTTGGTTGTACCAAACATGGGCAAGTGCATCTTTGTCATATATAGGAGATTCTTCATCTTACTTATCCATATATGGTAATTTGAGTCATTTAAACTAATCATCTTGTTGGCCTTGGCCTCCATGATTTTGACCAATTCCTAGTATCAAGTGAAGAATGGTGAACAATAATCTAACTTATTTTTTTATGAGGAGGATCCACATTTTAGTGGCAACCATAGAGCATACAATAATTAGATATAAACACTGGACCTTGCTCCAATACCAGTTGTTGATACCGCAATGGGTGATAACTTTGAGTGCAAAAATGACCCCAGAAATTTATGTGGTTCACTCTTAATTTTGGGCTATATCGACATGATAAACATCAAAATAGTGGCACTTAAGTGTTTCCCAAATACCCTAAATAAATATCTCACTATTTTGTCACTAAAAAAAAAATTCTCTCACAAATTTTTTTTGCTCTTTATAAATGAGAAAGCAAAAACACACACATAAATGAAAAACTCTGTTAGCTTTTATAGGCAACACAAACCACCTAGACAAGCTATTTTGTAAAGGCTGCTAGCTACCTTTATTGTTTATGCTATCCTTTGCCTACAATTGCTAGCTATGATCAACAAGTCCAACTTGTCACATTTATTTATCTTGCCATCTTTTTAATTTTGTTTATGTATCCTTTGCCAACAATTGTCAATTGTAAATTTGACTTGCCTTCACCTTTTTATCTTTGCTAGCTTTGCCTTCACGCAATTTGTTTGAAAAGATTGGTTAAGTAACCAATTTTACTTCTCCTTCAAGAAAAATTGAAATCTCATCCTTTTTTTAACACAATAAATAAAATAAAACTTCTAGATAATGGATTTACATGTGGCAGGATCTAATATCCAACATGATCATAGTCCATCAGTGAAATTTAGCAAACCCTTGAGTGTAATCGAGCTGTTGTTGGCCTTTTCTTCACCGGAAGTGAACCACATTTTAGGATTATAATGGGTTTTAGCTTAGGATTGTTCTTCTTCTGGCTACCCAAATCGATGGAGCACTTGATGTTCTTGATGATGATTATGGACATGGAAATGTTATTCATGATCAACTTTTTGAGCTCAGAGTTATTGTGCACCTATGCCAATTCTAGATTATAAATACCATAGCCTAGCAAAATTGGGCATGGTAGTGATCATGCTAAATTTTTTGCTGTTGGGTGGGCTGTGAAGATACCTTTGCTTCCAAACATGACCAGTGTTGTGATAAATGGAAATTTCACTAGAAAAATCAATGAGATCATCTATGATATGTTGGTTCTTCAGGGGGACTATAGTCGGGCATCAAAGGTGATGGGACTAACTCTTATATATGGCTATGGGTGTTGAGGGAGCCGCCGTGGGCATTGGTGTAGATGAGACACTCTTGGTTGGTGCACCAGATTTTGTTCACCATGTCAAAGATATAGTTGAGATATAAGTTTAATAAGGCACTTGTCCTGCTTCCTGATGCGAAGAGTGAACCTATGCTCCTCATTAAGGAATGGCCATCAGGAAGACAATGACTGGGATTTAAGGGGTAGGAAAGCGAATCATGAAAAAGCTATTCGAGGTCAAAGAACTAAGATTCGAGGAAAAGGTCAAAGAGGCAGAGGTTAGAAAGAGGAAAAACGGTGTAGAGAACAAGATGAAGGAGAGACAAGAGGTCGGGATGGTGGTCAATGAACTATGAAGGGCAGAGAACGATGACATCATTGAAATGGATGTAGGAGAGAGAGATGTGGGAAGATAGAAATGGTGAGAGCAGATGGTCACCGTTTGTATTTTAGAAGTCATGTGATGGCACATGCTAGTAAAAAAGACTTAACTGACTTATTTTACTAAAGTTAGGGGCTAAGTTGTCTTGACTTGAAGTTGAAGAAGGTAAGTGTCATAGGATCAGTAGAGTTCATGGGCTATAAGTGTATTTTTGCTTAAGTATATTATGAGAGTTACACTTTTAAACTTTTACATATACATGAGAAGACTTTAGCTTTTAAAAAAAAGACCTAATGCCTAACTTTCTCTTTGTAGAATTTAATGTGTTGTTATTCCAAATTGTATTAATTATTTATGTCTAAATTTTGATGTAGTTATGGATTGTGTTAAATATCTTCTTATGTGGTGAACTATGATTATTGTGTGCCATACAATTATTATTTTAAATGATATTTTGTTGAATTTTGTAGTTATTATAGGCATGTATTCAAAATAAAAAAGAACTAAGAATCTTAATAAAAAAACAAACCATGGGTCTAATTATTTTTGGTTCTCGGTTCAGATTGGGTAAAATTTTTATGGAATCATGAGTTAGGGGTATTCATGGTGTAGGCATTATTATAACATGACTTGACCGAAAACAAGTTCAAGTTTTATAATTTAAACAACTTAATCGATAAAACACAAAACTTGATTAAGCTCGAATAGCAAAAAATGCATTTTGTCTTGGTTTGGTTACAGGTGAATGGCAACTGATGACTTCTAAGTTGTGACAGTGGATGACATTGGCAAGGATTGAATGCAACAAATAGAGTCAATGAATGACGGACAGTAGAGGATGGTGCACCACTGGCTGGCTTTGATTGCTAGATCAGTGTTATCACTTGCCTAATGTGGCCATGACTATCCCTTCATCTCTCGATTGAATTTCAAATGCCTCATATATTTTGTCTCTATGTCTATAGGTCATGTTTGTGTGGTCAGGGATTAGGAATGAGAAAAAGTGCGAAGTGTGCTGAGATATTAGGCTAGCTAATAGTTAGTTATTTTGGGCTAGCTAAGCTAACTAAAAGTGAATTAGGAATTTGGTGGTTTAACTAATTAGTTAAGTGGGCTTAAAGCCATAAAATGAAGGATATATGGTTGATTCGAATTTTGACAGAGTTTTTCAATCCTAAACCTAAATCGATCCATACACTCATCAATTTTTTATTTTTTTAAACCCAAACCGAGCCAAACTAAAAGCCACATACACATTGAATCTGATCAGTTCAGATCAATTAGTTAGGATCCGTTCAAATTAATCACTTTCATTGATTTTTTTGGGTTAGATAACCACCCCTTTCACAAGTGTTTTGATTTAAATTAATTCTGCTAAAAAAACTAACCCAAAACCCAAACTATGTTCACCCATACTTCTACAACTTTACTATTTAACTAGAAAGTAGCCTCGGCCCCATGCACCAAAAAAATAAAGAAAAATGAAAATAAAAACCAAGCCATTTCCTTCAATTTCAGCTTCGACTCTTCTGCCTTTGCCTCTGATCACCCACTGCCATTCTCCGTAACATCTACCATTCTACATCTCAGCCCCAATACAGGACCTAGGCATCGCCCTACCACTAGTGACACCATATAAATAAGCTTTGTGTTAAGCGATAAAATTAGCCCCTTCCCCATGATATGACTTTGTGTTAGCTTTGGATTAGCCCTAGGTGAAAGCTGTAGTTCTAATGTCACTATATATGCTTGAACATTTGTAATAGAGAGGTTGATGTCATTATGATGTGTATGATGGTACCATACCCATTGCACTCACGTAGTTTGGTCATGAAATAATAGCCTCATGGCCATTGCAACACTTGTGTGTGATTCGGCCCATTTGCCTAGCTTACAATGGTCCAATACTCGTTATGAATAGAGGTTTGGATTGAACCGCTCTGATACAATTTATTACATAATAAATCCAAAATTGAGAGTTTTCTGGCTAAAGGTTGAGATGAACAAATTTGTGGATGATTGGGACATGCTAAGATGAATGATGTTGATATGGGACAAACATGAACACAATGGTGAAACCAAGTTTTTTTTTTTTTTTTGAGAGGAGGAGGAGGGGTGAGGTCAGGAAAAATTTATAATTTCGTACAATCTCATACAAACCAGATAATATAATTCATATAAGTCATGAAATTTAAAGAGTACATAAACTGATTAAGTCTAATTAAAATTCAAATCTATAACGTAACACGAAGCTCCTTCATGTCTCTGGATCATCAAGCATTAAGTATAAACTAAAAGTCTCTACAAGGTCTTTATCAATGTACAAAATCAAAGTATCAGCAATAAAATCATTATTCATCTTATTTTGCAATCTGGTTTTGACAATTTTCATCACTGAAAAAGTACGTTTGTAGTAGCAATAAACATAGGAAGAGCCAATATCAAACGAATCAATTAATCAACAGGAAAAAAATAACTTGACCTCCCACTAGATGCCAACACTTGACACAATTCAACAATTGATGATAACTACACAAACTCTAGCAGATTCCTAACATTAACATAAAAATGTCGCAACTAAAATGGCAATAACTCAAGTTCATTTCTTGAGAAATTTTCCAAATAATATTTCTTTGCAAGATTATAAATGGATTCAATGTCAAAATATTCAAACCAGCCTTTTAAGTTCATGCTGCACTTTAGCAGTTGTAACCCAAGTGTAGGTTGTCGCAGATAATAAAATCTCGGGAGTCCGAGTATTGAACCACAAGGAAGGGAATTACGAAATACAAATTATAGATTTTTAATAAAGGAGGGTTTCGTGAAAAGTGTGAACAAGTGTTGATTAAAAATTCAAATTCAAATAAAATAGCTAAGCTTAGGGGATCCACTTTTAGTATATTGATTATGATTAATTTTAGCCCATCTTACCACTCAATTGAGATCCACACATAAAGGAGGTCCCAATCGGGAAATTTAGTTAGTATTAACTTTCATTAATCTTAAAACGCCAACACTTGCTAATGGATTCAAATATCCATCATGCCAACCTTTGTCTACAATAACTCAAGATTCCAATATAGCCGGCAGAGCCATATTCTACAGAGGGAATCAAGTAGCTTTTATGCCAATGATTAACTATGATGAATTAAGACTCTCACTTAACAAGGAAGAAGTTAAATAGATTAAGGAAGAAAATACCGTTAACGTTGTGATTCATTCAAATCAATCATAACCTTTATACCAAAAGCTTCACCCTTTCACATTAGCAAAAGAAAGATTAGTTAGCCATGATAAAAGTAAACATATAAAAAAAGGAAATGAATATGAATTGAAAGATCAAAGGTAGAACAAGAAGAAAAACAAGAAGAAAACACTTGGACAGAGCTTCGGTATTGAAAACAAGAACAAGAACAAAGGAGAAAAGCTAACTTTGATACAAAAGTGTAAATAAGGCATAAGAAATGGCATCCTCCTTCACCCTCCCCCAAAGGTGCCTATTTATAGAGTTTTTTGGGGTGGGTGAAATGGTAAAATGAAATAGTGAAATATAGGTAAATACAAATCAACAATGGAGGGCTGCAACTTATTTTTATTTTTTGACGACTGTACACATTGAATCAGCTCTTCCTCAAAGCACAATACTTGTAGATCTCTTCTTTATCTTTGAATCAATAGCTTTCTCATTCAAATTGGACATCCGTAGCTCAAGTTATGATTTTTCTTTTGAAACTGCTCTTTAGCACACAAAAGAACAAATGGTCTCAACTATAATCAGATTTCAACAATGAAAATGAAGTAGAGTTAAAGATTTATGTATTGGCTTTCAGATGAATTTAAAATCACTCAGTTTCGACAACTACAGCTCTAGATATGATTTTTCTTGTAAAAGGTCACAAAGTAATGATGTTACCTACATAAAAATAATTATTTAATATTAATAAATAGTGAAAATGTGTATGAACAGTAAAACACACATATGAACAGCGAAATACATGTATGAATAGTAAGTTTGGTGAATAGTAACTTAATGAATAGTGGTACGATGAATAGTAACTCAGTGAATAGTAAAAAACATGAATAGTAACTTGATGGAAAAAAGCTCAGAATAGAGAAATTAATTATACTCAAAGTGTATAATGATGATTTAAACTCTTAATAGCAATATACTTATGAGTATTCATCACACCCCCCAACCAGGTTCTTACTAGTCGCTAGCAAGTGTAACCTTAGAAAATAAACAAAGTACATAATTTAACAACTCACGACAGATCATGCTATGAATATATGATACTTGTTATACAAGGTTGTAATGAGGCTGGGTTTGGTGAAAGCGGGAATCGGATGGAGGTTTTTTATTGGTGGAGTGGTGGAGTTTAAGAGATCTAGTAATATAATGAACAATAAATATGGGTACCTAAAACACTAAATACCCACTTCAACCCTAGTCTCCAAGTCCTCTGCAAAACACAATTCCTTATCAACACATGAATTTAGAAAATATATATGGTTGAGTTTTAAACTTATTAAATTTAACATTTTTTCTCTCTCTTTTCTTTTTTTTTTTTCAAAATTGTCCCCTATGATTATGTATTTATCTATCAGAAAAAGATAAAAGAATATGTCTTTCATTTTTACTTTAGTATTGATTCACATAGGCATGAGCATATATAATTTTATTGGAAATGGAAAAATAACAATTTTTTCTTAGACTACCATAAAAGAAAAATAGGCCAAGTATTATGAAATGAAGGAGTTTTTAAATATTTTTTTAACGTTATTTTGTGAGGGCTTTTTCTTATGATTTCACTTTTGCCTTTTTCTACCATAAATAACAAATCAACATTTGTTTAAAACTCAACCATCTAATGATACACACTCAATTTTTATTATTCAAGCTCAACTCACCCCAAATTTTTTTACTATAATAATTTAAGCACAAGGTAACTCAACATATTCTGAAGAATGCCTCACAGTTTTTCTTTATTTTACCAAAAACAACACATTCATTTTAATTCTTTAAGCCCATAATCACATAAGCATCACTAGTTCCAAAGACAATAAAACATTAAAATGAAGTTGAAGTGATTAAACATATAGGGTTCAAACAAAGAATATAGCTATAAGGCTCAAAGGGGCTAACTAAGGGATAATATACAATGTTAGCTTTTTGGTAGGTGGTTAACCCTAAAATGCCATATTCTTCCTTAAATTTACATGCAATAAGTGAAGTTGCATGGGTCTTTAAGGCCACTCATCCAAGCAAGGTCTAGCTCAAAACACAAAGCAAACACTCTCAACAAAGAAATTCACATATCCTAATAAACACTAAGGGCTCAAAAGTGCTCACCGGTTATTTATTTTCCTTAGGTAACAAGCAACATACTTTAACTGCTTTAAAAAATTAACAACCATTTCGAATTTATAAGGTATACATCCAATGATGATATTTCCATGAGTTGGGTTCCTAAATGCAACCAAACAACCTAAATTCATGCTAAATGTTCAGACATGCAACTATCATGCAAATATGTACTTGAATATGGAAAATAAAATAAAATTAAAAATAATAATCAATAATCAACACTACCATAAAAACAAAAAAAAAATGGCAATAAAACTAGTAAAATATGTAAGGGAATGAATGTTTGGAATTAATATTGAGGTTTCATCTAATATTTTCTTTAAAAAATATAGATTACTTGTGAGATATGTCATCCAAATATGGTTGAAACCAAACTAACCAAAAATGTTATAACTAGTATGCCTAGTAAGATGCGTCTCAAGAGTAAAATTACTCCTTACTCAGTCATTCTAAATTAAGGGTTTTGCCCAAAGGTTTTAATATCAACATAAGAAAAACTACCCTAAAAGAAGAAAAGAGGAAAAAAATGTGTCAACTATCCCTTCCCCCAACCAGATTAAGACATTTTCCCTAATGTCAAAATATAGATAAGAATAGTGAAGAAGAAATTACCTGAATGGTAGTTATTGAAAATGAAAAACCTGAAATAACTTAAACCAAAATAAAGAAAATACTAATAGTAAAACTAAAAGACAAGATAAACAGATCCACAAGTTTGATTGCTTTTTTCCACAATGCTTCATCACAAAAATAAAACAACAAGCAAGGTAAAAGATACTTATGGGATGGAACTGATTGCAAAAAATTGTCATGTCCAATCTATCTGAATCACTGGTGGATTTGGTTTAGAAACGAAAGCTTGCATTTTGTCTAGCAATTCTTTAGCAGTTGATGTAGATATTAAGATCCGTCGTCTCGTCTCTGAGATAAACTTGTCCTGCATAACTTGATCTATAAAAGATAATAGACCTACAAAAAAATTATTAACATTCAATAGCTCAATAGGTTTCTAGTGTAGATTAAGTTGGGCCATGGAAGCAATTTAGAAGCAATTTAGAAAATTTCTCCCAATGTGCCAAATCCTCTTGGTAGAGTAATAAAGACATCAGAATTACAAAGCATTTGCAACAAATGCACTTGCAAGTTTTTAACCACGAATTCTTCCTCAATCGTACCCCCAGAAATCCATTTCAAAGGTGTAGGGATGATACCCACAACTTGGCTACCCTCTACAGATGCTGCTGTTGCTACACCACCCATTAATCCGACATTGCCTCCCCTATAAACCAAATGTATTTTTTGCTCAGCTAGGACTCTACCCAAATGGTTGGTTGCCCTCAAGAACTCTTCATCCTTTCCAAGAAAAGCTCCGCAAAATACATAAATATTTCAGAATCTGCGAGTTGAGGCTCCCTCCATTTTTATCCTTAATCCTGTGAAAAATGAAAAGAAGAACATACATTTATAGAGATGAAAGGATAATGCAATAATTACACCTACAGGAGTAGGTAGATTATTGTCAGAAGAAAATGAACATTTTCAAAAATGACAGCTTGTATGTACAGTAGTTGTGACTATGGCTCACATCTTCCACTGGTTTTACGTCCAGTAACGACTTCAACGCCTTCTATGAGTCGAGGATTTGCTTCCCATCCAGTTTTCTTACAAATTGAAAAACATGGTCTTTTAAAGTTAGATTCCCAAGACTATAACGCTCCCGTTCTTTATGAAAAATACTCCATAAACCAAGAAGTTCATGTTACACTAATCCACAAGAATGCTTCTCAAGAGTCAATCGAATATTATCCAAAGAATCCTTATGCAGGTCATTCTTGATGAATTGTATTTTATCTTCTTAATTATCAGACACCATTCCTAAAGAACGACATCTAGTATCACAAGTCCATCGACTACATTTGTGACAGACTCGTAACCTTTTTGCTCTTTCGCTTTTTGGCATAAGAACTTTTGCCTAAACCAGGCATGTGAAACACAAATGCATCTGGGATTTCACTATCCAAATGAACCTTAGCTTCAATTAACCAACGCACATCTTCAGGGATGCCCTTATGCATCAAAACTTTTAATCGTTCACATCTAACTTGGTAAATCCTTTTAAAAACATTCATTGGGAAAGAAGGAAAGTATTTTCATAAAGTAGAAAAAGTAGAATCCATTTTTTCTTTTTAGAAGAAATTGAAAGAAGGGAGAGAAAAAGAAATCAGTTATTATGAGAAACTTAAACAACCGACTTGAGAGCCACGGAGTGCCGTATCCGCCACTTAACCGGGAAAAGACAAAAAGCAAAAAAGGAAAAAATGAAACTTAAAAGAAATCTATCTAAGAAAAGAAAAATTATTTGTATTTACTTATAATGATCATTGTGAGGGTCACTGAGATAAACAACTTCTTTCTACAAATCATGGTTCTCCAAAAATGATTTAAGTCTTTGTCCATTTACTTTAAACACATTACCATTTTTAGGATTTTCAATGTTAATAGCCCCATAAGGATAAACATGTTTCACAACAAAAGGTCCACTTCATCTAGATCTCAGTTTTCCAGGAAATATGTGAAGTTGAGAATTATAAAGCATAACCTTTTAACCAACCTCAAATGTTTTTCTTAAGATTGTTTTGTCATGAAAAGCTTTGGTTCTAATTTTATAAATTTTTGAATTCTCATATGCATCATTTCTCAACTCTTCAAGCTCATTTAGTTGCAACCTGCGTAAAACACCAGCATCATTAAGATTTGAATTGAAAGCTTTAATAACCCAATAAGCTTTATGTTCAAGTTCCACAGGCAAATGACAAGGTTTTCCATAAACTAACCTATAGGGAGACATGCCAAGTGATGTTTTAAAAGCAGTGCGATAAGCCCAAAGTACATCGGTTAGTTTCAAATACCAATCCTTTTGATTTGGGTTGACTATTTTTTCAAAGATTTGTTTTATCTCCCTATTTGTTAATTCTACTTGTCCACTTGTTTGTGGGTGGTAAGGGGTGGTAACCTTATGTGTGATACCATATTTCTTCAACAAGGATTCAAATGATCTGTTACAAAAATGTGTTCCTCCATCACTTATTATGACCTGAGGAATCCTAAATTGACTCAAAATATTTTCCTTCAAAAATTTAATTACAGTTTTATGATTATTATTTTGACACAGAATTGCCTTTACCCATTTTGAAACATAATCTACTGCAACTAAAATGTACAAAACGCTAAATGATGGTGGAAATGGTCCCATGAAATCTATTCCCTAACAATCAAAAATTTCAATCACAAGAATAGGAGTCAAAGGCATCATGTTTCTTTTTTAAATTGATCCTAATTTTTGATAATTTTTATAGACTTTGTAGAATGCATGTGCGTTTTTGAACAAAAAATGTCAGTGAAATTCAGATTGCAAAATCTTTACAGCTATTTTCTTTGACAAAAAAAGCCCCCCGCATGCTTCTGAATGACAAAATTTAATGACACTTTTTACCTTCATTTTGGATATGCATCTTTGGAATATCTGATCAGAATAATATTTGAAAAGACAAGGATTATCCCAATAAAAGTTTTTCACCTCATGCAAAAATTTCTTCTTATCTTGAGCACTCCATTGAGCTGGCATCTGTCCTGTCATTAAAAAATTGACAATATTAGCAAACCAATGTACTATAGTGACAGAGAATAAAAATTCATCGGGAAAACAATCATTTTTTGGTACAATCTCAATTGTTGAATCTGTTGTCATCTTTGATAAATGGTTAGCAACAACATTTTCGGTGCCCTTCTTATCTTTGATCATAATATTGAATTCTTGAAATAATAAGATTCACTGTATCAGCCTTGGTTTAGCATCTTGCTTTGACATTAGGTACCTGACAGTAGAATGGTCGGTGTAAACAATGGTTTTTGAACTAATTAGATAAGAATGAAATTTATTCAATACAAATATTACTGCAAGTAGTTCTTTCTCAGTTGCAATGTAGTTCATTTTTGCACTCTTCAAAATTCTACTTGCATAATAAATTACATATGGCTTACATTTTTTTTTTGTCCTAAAACAGGACCAACGACATAATCACTAGCATCACATATTACCTCAAAAGGTAAGGACCAGTTCAGGGGTTGCATGATTGGAGAGGATGTTAGAAGGCCAATTAACTTATCAAAAGAATTTTGGTATTCTTGAGTCAATTCAAATAAAACATCTTTCACAATGAGTTGGCAAAGAGGTCTAGATACTTCACTAAACCCTTTAATGAACCTTCAATAAAAGCCTGCATGTCCCAAAAATGAGCGAATTTCTCTAACAATTTTGGGTAAAGGAAATTAGGCAATAAGTTCCACATTTGCTTTATCAACTTCGATTCCTTTGGAAGATATAACATGACCCAAAACAATTCTAGAGGTGACCATATAATGACATTTTTCCCAATTTAGTACCAAACCTTTTTCTTCACGTCTTTTTAAAACCCTTTCCAAGTTTTCATGACAATTATCAAATGAATTTCCATAAATGGTTAAGTCATCCATGAAAACTTCAAGATATTTTTCAATCATGTTACTAAATATACTCAACATATATCTTTGAAATGTTGCTGGGGCATTGCAAAGTCCAAAAGGCATGCGTCTAAATGCAAAGGTTCCAAAAGAACATGTGAATGTGGTATTTTCTTGGTCCTCAAGAGCTATTGGAATTTAATAATAACCTGAGTAGCCATCAAGAAAGCAATAAAAAAGATGTCCTGCTACTCTTTCTAAAATTTGGTCAAAGAAAGGTAATGGAAAATGATCTTTGCTGGTGGCAAGATTTAATTTTCTATAATCAATGCACATTCTCCAACTAGATGGTATTTGCGTCGTTAAATACTTAAATTTTTCATTTATCACCACTGTGATGCCAGACTTCTTTGAAACAACTTAGGTTGGACTAACCCATTTGCTGTCAGAGATAGGGTAAATAATTCCCACATCAAGTAATTTGAGAACTTCAGATTTTACTACCTTTTTCATGTGTTGATTGAGTCTTCTCTGAGGTTGTTGACAAGATTTAGCATTACCCTATAAATTTATTCTATGTGAACAAATTAAAGGATTAATGCCCTTTATGTCATTTAATATCCATCCAATTATACTTTTATGCCTCTTCGGTAACTCAATTAACTTACCTTCTTGCTCGAATGTAAGAGTAGATGAAACTACCATCGGATAAGAAGAATTTTCCCTAAGAAATGCATACTTCAGTTCTTTGGGCAATAGTTTCAACTCTGGTGTGGGTATTTCGTCTTGCTCTTCAACTTCAGGTTTTTCCAACTCCTCAATTTTTGGTTTTCAATGTGTGTTTCCTTCTACCTGTGAAGAATCAAGTAATGCACATATGTTAGAAGTATCCTGATCCATTTGCCTACTTGATTCAAATGACTTAACTAAACACTTTTCAAGAGGATCAGAAATACTCCCTTCTTGGATATAGTTTTCTATAATTGCACCAATGATGTAGACATCTTTACTTTCATCTTCTTTTTTAGGAGGTTGCTTAAGCAAATTGGAAACATTTAGCTCCAATGTCATATTTCCAAATGACAACTTCATCAGTCCATTCCTGTAATTAATCAAAGCATTAAATGTTGCTAAAAATGGACGTTCCAAAATAACAGGTATTGAATTTTTAATTTACACTGGTGGTGTGTCCAAAACAATAAAATCCACAGGATATATGAATTTATTGAATTAGACTAACACATCTTCAATTACTCCTCTAGACACTTTCACTGATCTGTCAGCAAGCAAAAGAGTTACTTTAGTTGGTTTTAACTCACCCAAATTTAGTTTTTGGTAAACTGAATATAGAAGTAAGCTTACGCTAATCCCAAGATCAAGTAATGTTTACTTAATTTTATGTTCTCCGATGAAACATGAAATTATTGGACCACCAGGATCATTGTATTTCAAAGTAGTGTTATTTTGAATGATAGAACTTACCTGTTCGGCCAAGAAAGCTTTCTTTTTCATATTCAGTTTTCTTTTAACGGTGCACAAATCTTTTAAGAATTTGGTATAAGAAGGTACCTATTTGATAGCATCCAATAAAGGGATATTGATCTTTACCTACTTGAAAATATCCAAAATTTTTGGATTTTGATTCACCTTATTAGGAATAGTTAATGCCTGAGGAAATGGAGGTGCTAGTGGAGATTCAATTTGTTCTTCGCTTGGCATAGGTTCAACCCCTTCTTTATTCTTAGAAGTTGACTCATTGTCTCCTTCACAAGGATTATGAATGGATTTTTCAACAACCTTACCGCTACGGAGTGTAATGATTGACTTCACTTGATCCATTCTTGAATGTTGAGTGTAGATGAAAATTTTGTAAGAGTATCTTTCAAATCAATCATGGTTTGACTTATATGAGCATTGATGGACTCTTGCTTCTCAATGAATGAATGCAATGTATCTTCAAGATTTTTCCTAAAATGAGGAACATATGGTGCATACCTTTGAGATTGTTGAAAATTTTGCTGGGTGTACAAAGGTGGTTGTGATGGTTGAGCATGATTATTATTTCTTCAACTGAAGTTTGGATGATTCCTCCAACCAGGATTGTAAGTTTGCGAGTATGGATTTTGGGTTGCCTTCTTGAAGTTGTTCAATGCATTGACTTGTTCATGGAGACATTCTTTAAAAGAGGGCAAGGTTGGGCAATTGCTAGTGGGATGGTCATTGGTCTCACAAATGTGATAAACAATTTCTTCAACAAATTTTAAATGACCAGTTTTCTTCATTTCTAATGCCTCAATCTTTCTAGCTAGAGATGCAAATTTTACTTGAAGGTCATTATCTTCCTTAAAATGATATATGCCTCCACTAGATGCAAGGGTTTGAGTCTTACTTGGGGCCTTATATGTACCAACAGTATCCCAATTCTGTGCACCCTCAACTAGTAAATTGAGGTAATTTAGTGCCTCGCCAGGATCTTTATCCTCAAATGTTCTATTACACATCATTTCCAAAATTTGTCTTTCCCTAGGTGTCAAACCTTCGTAAAAATGTGAGACTAATCTCCAAGTTTCAAAACCATGGTGTGGGCATGTGTTAAGTAAATCTTTGTATCTATCCCAACACTGGTAAAAAGTTTCTCTTGGTCTTTGCGTGAAAGTGATGATTTGCCTTTTGAAAGAATTTGTTCTGTGGGCAAGAAAATTTTTTTTCAAAAATTATTGTTGCAATTCATCCCATGAATTAATGGAGCCAAACCTAAGATATTGTAGCCAAGTTTTAGCTTTATCTTTTAAAGAAAAAGGAAAAAGCTTAAGTCTGATGGTGTTCATGTTACAGTTTAAGTTGTTATATGTGCAACATATTTCCTCAAATTCTCTCAGATGCAAGTAAGAATTTTCGGAATCAAAACCATGAAAAGTTAGTAAAAGTTGAATAATACCTGGCTTGAAATTAAAGTTACATGCATCAGCAGGAAAAATTAGTCATGATGATGTGCTATTTCTTATGGGGTTCATGTGTTCTCTAAGTGTCCTAGGCTGATCTTGGTCATTATGTAAAGAATGATTATCTTCTTGTTTATTAATGTGTTCAGTCATATTTGAAGAAGATGAAGATTCTCTTACCAGTCTACCACTTGATGTACGTGACCAAGATTTCATGCATTAACAAAATAATAACAAGAAAAACAAATGTCAATAACAACTTAGATAGGAGGCTCAACCTTTCATTTAATAATAATAAGAAGAAAAATAAATAAAAAGAAAGCAATATAAACAGAAAATAAGAGGTGGGAGACTCAGTCTTCCATATGATGAACAAAAAAAAATGAAACAAAATAAAAAAAGGAACAAAAAGAAAACAAAAAATGAACTTGTACTCTAATTTTACTTCCCCGGCAACGATGCCAAAAACTTGCTACACTCTAGCAATTGTAACCAAAGTGTAGGTTGTCGCAAGTAATAAAATCTCAGGAGTTTGAGTGTCGAACCACAGGGAAGTAAATTAAAAAAATACAAATTACAGATTTTTAATAAAGAAGATTTTCGTGAAAGGTGTAAACAAGTGTTGATTAAAAATTCAGATTCAAATAAAATAGCTAAGGTTAGGGGATCCACTTTTAGTATATCAGTTATGATTAAGTTTAGCCCATCTTACCACTCAATTGAGATCCATACATAAAGGAGGTCCCAATCAGGGAATTTAGTTAGTATTAACTATTATTGATCTTAAAACGCCAATGCTTGCTAATGAGTTCAAGTATCTATCATGTCAACATTTGTCTACAATAACTCAAGATTCCAATATAGACGGTAGAGCCATGTTCTACAAAGGGAATCAAGTATCTTTTATGCCAATGATTTACTATGATGAATCAAGACTCCCACTTAACAAGGAGGGAAGTTAAATAGATTAAGGAATAAAATACCGTTAACATTATGATTCATTCAAATCAATCATAATCTTTATACCAAAAGCTTCACCCTTTCACATTAGTAAAAGAAAGATTAGTTAGCCATGATAAAAGTAAATAACATATAAAAAGAGGAAATGGAACATGAATTGAAAGATCAAAGGTAGAACAATAAGAAGAACAAAAAGAAAATACTTGGACAGAGCTTCAGTATTGAAAACAAGAACAAGAACAAAAAAGAAAAGCTAACTTTGATACAAAAACAGAAATAAGGCATAAGAAATGGCATCCTCCTTCACCCTCCCCCCAAGGTGCCTATTTATAGAGTTTTTGGGGTGGGTGAAATGGTAAAATGAAATAAAGAAATATAGGTAAATACAAAACAACAATGGCGGGCTGTAACTTCTTTTAATTTTTTGACTACCGTATACATTGAATCTGTAACACCCCCATATCCCACATGGGTTAATTGTGGGAAGCCTTATGTGGATATATAGGCTCCAATTCCAGAACATAGGCACCTAGCGCTTATCCTTTTCATAAAGGATAGCCCATGTGGTGTGGGCAGGTGTTTCGTTGACCGGTTCTGAACTTGAGTCGTTACAGTTTGGTATCAGAGCCAGATTCGAGGAAGGCAGCGACCTCACTCAGTAAGTATGCTTTTTGTTTGTTTGCTAAGTTAGAGACCTTGGATAGGTTTCAAAAAGTTTCCATAATTGAGCATAATATATTAGCAAGTTTATAAACAAAAGTTAATAACTTGGCCTTCAATAAGGGGACTCATAAAATAATATACCAATTAATTTAATGTATAAAAAGATATAGGAGTTAACTAGAGCCTCACCTAGTGTTATAAGTTAAAAGTTACTTCCGAAGTTGTTTAACTACGTTGGACTAAACCTTTTCCTTTTTAGGTCATGGACCCACATGAGTACCCTGCCTTGGGTCTTAGGCGAGGCGCACAGGATGAGCCACCAGCTCGTGGTCAAGGACGACCCCCACAAGGTCGAGGCCAGAATGCTCAAGTGCCTGGACAGGACATGCTGAATCATGGGCAACAAGCCCAGAATCTTGGTCAGCAGGCCAATGATGATCCATTGCGTCAGACAGTCATTGCCTTAGGCTAGTACTTTCAGAATTGGAATGAGCGGGAGCAGCAGCCTCATGCCCCGGCCAGATGTCAGCATAGGGCCGACCTACTTGAGCGGTTCAAGAGGCTAACTGGTGAGTATACTGGTGGGGTTAACCCTACCAAAGCTGAGGAGTGGATCAGGGCTTCGGAGATGACACTTACAGCTTTGAGAATTCCAGAAGAGGACAAGGTGGACTTAGCTACCTTTAGCTTGGTTGAGGAGGCCCAGACATGGTGGGAGGCCACTCGACCAGGGGTTCCGAGAACTGAGGGTGGATATATCACTTGGGAGACATTCGTGCATACTTTCTATGGTTGATACTTCTCTGAGGCCATGAGGGACAGAAAAGAGCAGGATTTTCTTGCACTGGTACAGGGGAGCATGACAATAGATCAGTACACAGCTAGATTTAATGCTTTGGCCCGCTATGCTGAGCACATTGTGGCACATGAACCAAGGAAAATCAAGAGGTATGTTAATGGTTTGCGTGACGAGCTGGCAGATAGGCTGATTATGCAAGAAATTGATACCTTTGAGAAGGCAGTATCCTTAGCTCAACGGGGTGAGGCAAGGATGCGAGATAAGCAACTATCTAGACCACTTGACACGAGTCGGAGTCGTATGCCATCATGACCTACACATGCAGGCAGTTTCCGTCCTATACCACGACCGATGCCTGCCCAGGGGCGAGGACATTTTGGCAGAGGTCAGCCAATCGATAGTAGAGCTTCCCAACTACAGCCTAATGGGACAGGAGGGTCTATAGTGCGACCGGTTTTTCAGGGCTAGGGAGGGCCTAGATGTCAGACTTGTCATTTCTTTCACCCAATTGGAGGGCGGTGTGTGACCTGTTTCTACTGCCAGGAGATAGGGCATCTATCCAGGCAATGTCCTAAGAGGGATGCTCCACTAGCAGCACACGTTCCACCAGCAGCACCGATAGGACCACCAACAAAGAAACCTCGTGTGGCAGGACGTGTTTACGCAGTGACAGCCGATGAGGCAGAGGATGCTCCAGGTATGGTGCAAGGTACGCTGTTAGTTATAGCTTTTAATTATAGCCTTTAATTTCAAGTTCATGGTAGTGGCATGCTTAGGTTAGTGACTGTTTGAATTGATCGTAGGTACTCTTTCTATTTCTGGGTTTCCTGCTAGAGTTCTTGTAGACTCGGGGTCCACACATTCTTTCATATCTCCTAGACTAGCAAATCAGTTAGGCATGCCTGTTAAAGAGCTTCCTTTCATACTAGTGGTTTCTACACCATCAAACACTAGTATGAGTTCTACTCGTGTACTTCAATCTTGCTCGATTTCTGTCGAAGGACGCGATTTAGACTCTGACCTCTTTGTGCTTGGGATATCTGAATTTGATTGTATTTTGGGCATGGATTGGCTACATTGCCACCATGCTAAGGTGGATTGCTATCAGAAGCTAGTTACCTTCTCCTTGCCTGATGGGTCAGAAGTGCAATTTGTTGGGGATAAAAAGAGCTTCACTTCAATCTTAATTTCTAGCTTGCAAGCTAATAGATATCTCCATCAAGGTGGTATTGGCTATTTGGCTTATGTGCAGACAGATTCAGAGAAGCATGAATCAGTAGCTGGTATTCCCATTGTGGAAGAATTTCCATAAGTGTTTCCAGAGGAGTTACCTGGAATGCCACCTAGCCGGGATGTTGACTTCACCATTGATTTATTGCCAGGCATAGCTCATTTCTCTCAAGCACCTTATCGAATGGCTCCCTCAGAAATGGCGGAACTAAAAAGTCAATTACAGGAGCTTCTCGAAAAGGGGTTCATACATCCAAGTACCTCACCTTGGGGTGCTCCTGTTTTATTCGTGAAGAAGAAGGATGGCAGCTTGAGGATGTGCATCGATTATCGACAGCTGAATTTGGTGACGATAAAGAATAGGTACCCTTTACCTCGGATTGATGACCTGTTTGATCAACTGAGGGGATCATCAGTGTTCTCCAAGATCGATTTGAGGTCTGGGTACTATCAACTGAAAATCAAAGAGGGAGATGTGTCAAAGATAGCATTCAGGACTCGTTATGGGCATTATGAGTTTTTAGTGATGCCCTTCGGGTTAACAAATGCACCCGCAACTTTCATGGGCCTAATGAATAGGGTGTTCCAACCATACCTAGATCAGTTTGTCATCGTTTTCATAGATGATATTTTGATTTACTCACCAGATGCTGAAAGCCATAGAGAACATTTGAGGATTGCACTTCAGACGTTGAAGGAGCATAAGCTGTATGCAAAGCTGAGCAAGTGCGAGTTTTGGTTGGACAGTGTCACCTTTTTAGGCCATGTGGTAACTAAGGAAGGAATTTCAATGGATCCTAGTAAGGTTGAAGCTGTGGTGAACTGGCAACAACAGAAGATCGTGTCTGAGATTCGGAGTTTCTTGGGCTTGGCTGGGTATTATAGACGTTTTGTAGAAGGTTATTCAAAGCTGGCACGCCCTTTGACCCAACTGACTAAGAAGGATCAGCCATTCCAGTGGACCGAGCAGTGCGAGAATAATTTTCAGGAGTTGAAGAAGCGGTTAGTCTCTGCACCTGTTCTTACTCTTCCTGATGGGCGAAGTCATTTTGCAGTTTATATAGATGCATCACATCAGAGGCTTGGCTGTGTGTTGATGCAGGCGGGAAAGGTGATCGCTTATGGGTCTTGGCAATTGAAGCCTCATGAGCTTAATTACCCAACTCATGATCTAGAGTTGGCAGCTGTCATACATGCATTAAAGCTTTGGCGACATTATTTGTATGGAGAAGAGTTTGAGGTCTTCACTGATCACAAAAGCCTACAGTATCTATTGTCACAGAGGGAACTCAATAATCGACAGCGTCGTTGGGTTGAATATCTCTCCGATTATAATTGTATTATTCAATATCACCCAGGTAAAGCTAACCTAGTGGCTGATGCTTTGAGTAGAAAAATGGGTGCTAAACTGAATGCTATGGTGGTTTCTGAGTGGAAACTACTGGAGGAGTTTAGTTATATGAGCTTAGGTGTTCAAGTGAAGGGACCCCAGGTTCTCATGGCCAGTTTGCATATGGAGCCTACACTTGTGGCAAGGGTCAAGGAGGCGCAAAAGGAGGATCCACAATGCCGAGAATGGTCAGTTCTAGGGCAAAAAGAATTCAGTGTGGATGTGGATGGTACCCTAAAATTTCAAAATAGAATTGTTGTTCCCCAAGGTAGTGAGGTAAAGTATGATGTTTTATCGGCGGCACATGCATCTCAGTTGACCATCCACCCGGGGGGCACCAAATTGTACCACGATTTGAAGAAAAGTTTTTGGTGGAGTGGCATGAAGAAGGATATTGCAGAGTTTGTATCTAGATGTCTAACTTGTCAGAAGGTCAAAGTAGAACACCAAAGACCTGGAGGACTGTTACAGCCATTAGAGATTCCTCAATGGAAGTGGGATGACATTGCAATGGATTTCATAGTCGGGCTACCTGCCACTCATCGTCGACATGATGCAATATGGGTTATAGTTGATCGGTTAACCAAGTCAGCCCACTTTTTGGCAATCCAAAAGACTTGGCCTGTAGCTAGATTAGCTGAATTATACATATCTGAGATAGTTCGTCTTCATGGAGTATCGAGGAGCATTGTTTCTGATAGGGATCCACGATTCACATCACAGTTTTGGCAGGCTTTACAAGAACAGTTGGGCACTGTGACATTAATGAGCACCGCTTATCATCCACAGACAGATGGGCAGTCGGAGAGGACTATACAAACTATTGAGGATATGCTTAGAGCTTGTGCATTGGATTACAAGAACTCCTGGGATAAGGACCTGCCACTAGTGGAGTTTGCTTATAATAATAGCTATCACTTCAGCATTCAGATGGCCCCATATGAGGCTTTGTATGAACGTAGTTGTCGTACTCCGATGTGTTGGGAAGAAGTAGGCGACATGCCTTTATTAGGACCAGATTTGGTACAACAAACTTCAGATAAGGTCAAAATAATCAAACAACGATTGGTAGCGGCTCAAGATAGGCAGCGGAGCTATGCAAACTAGAGGCGTCGTCCCTTGGAGTTTTCTGTTGGTGATCATGTGTTCCTAAAGGTGTCACCGACCAAGGGAGTTCAACATTTTGGAGTGAGAGGAAAGTTAGCCCCGCGCTTTGTTGGACCTTTTGAAATTTTAGAACGGGTTGAAGAAGTGGCTTATAGAGTGGCTTTACCACTGAACTTGGATAGAATTCATAATGTGTTCCACGTGAGTAATATTTGAAAGCATCAACCAGATCCAGCACATGTTATTCCGTGGGAGCCCTTGCAATTACGCGAGGATTTGACTTACGTCGAGGAGCCTTTGGCCATTATGGATCGTAGAGAAAAGGTTCTGCGCAACAAAGTCATTCAACTGGTAAAGGTCATTTGGAATAATCATGGAGAGCAAGAAGCAACCTGGGAAGTTGAGGATGAGCTTCGAAAGAAGTATCCACAGCTTTAAGGTACTTCTCAACATCCTCTTTCAAATTTGGGGACAAATTTCTTTTAAGGGGAGGATGCTGTAATAACCCTAGAAATTAAGTAAAATAAAATCACCAAATTATCCTAATTAATTAAATAAATAAAATAATAATAATAATAATAATAAAATATAAAATTAAGAATCTTAAGTCTTAGATGATTCCTTTAATGGTTATTAAGTCAAATTCCAAACCGGAAGCTCAAAGTCATTTTATTTAGGCTAGGGGCATTTTTGTCATTTACAACCAAGCATCGGATGAAAAATCTGGGAGCACCATTGGATTCTTCTCGAAAAAATAAGTCAAGAGAAATTTACCTCACTCAATTCTGAATTCGTTTGCTTAGGTTTCTCAAAATTTAGCCAACGCGCGTGTGAGGTTTAAATTGGGTTCGTGCTACTGCTACATAGGATTATTTTTCTTTTCTCCCTAACCCTAATTTCATTCTTATAAAATGTTCCAACCGCCACGCACCTACAGGATTTTTTTTCTTTTTTTAAAAAAAAAAAAAAGCAAAGCGCTATTGCGCCTCCAGCAATTAAAACCTAGGCATATGCGTTGCCTTCAACTTTTCTTTTTCCTCTCCAGGCCACCAAGCCGCACCACCTGCCGCTTCTTATTCTCTCCTCCTTCAATAGCTCACCACCATAAGAAAGAAAAAAAATCAGATTTTGGGAAAAAGGCAGCCCGCCGTCCTTTGGTCCTCTTCATGCCGGTTATTGTCTCGCTTATTCCTCCATCAAAACGGTGTAAGTACAGCCCTTTATGCTACGATTAAATTTTATTTTGGATTATTAGAACAATAATTTTGCCTAATCTTACCTAGGTTTACTAGGTTGAAGAGAAATCTCATCCGGACAGAAAAATCGACCAACGCGTACCGACGATCCCAGATTCATTTGTATGAGCCCAAATCCTTCTATATCACTCTTTTAATTTTTTTTTTCCAGCACCTAAAGGCCTTATATCTTTGTTGTAATTTTTTTTTGGTAGATTATCGTTGATCCAACTTTTAGGTTTTTGTACTCGTTTCCAGTGCAATCGGGTCCATACTTGCTCCTAAACCCCGGTAAGCCACCATAGTCTTTTTAAAATTCTTTCGGCTGTCAATTTCAAATCTTACAGCCCTAGCAATTATCTTATCATTGCTGTCCATGTCGTTATAAAGGGTTAGAAAATCCTTACTTGAAGGTTTGGCGCTTCGTTGGACTCCCGGAGCGTCAGGGATCCCAAAAACACATCGGTAACCGAAATAAAATTTTTTTCCTTCCAAGATCAATTTTTACAGCCCTTAAATGAGCTTATAAGTTAGTGTATGGCTGCTGTAATTTTTAGGATCAATATCAAGAAGGCTCTCGGCAAGATCCCGAATAGGCACGAGGCCACCGAAGACACCCCGAGACCCTTTTTGCCCACTAGGTAAAATTTCAGCATAGATGCCAAAAACATGAACCTTCCAAGTACCATTTAGGAAATTTTCAATTGTTAGTATATTTTTCTAATTTTTCTACCTTACTAACTTTTTGTAGGACCGTCCTAGGAAATTCGCCCCTTTCGCCGTATTATTCCAAACTAGGTAAGGGGGAAGAGTGGGTTAATTCTCGTGGGCCCTCTTAGGCCCAAAATAAGCTTCAACCCGAATAATAAATTCTAAATAAACAATTGGGCTAAACAAAATCTTTAAATGCGTGGGCAACATGGGTTAGGTAATTAATTTATTTGTCTAGAATTTTATTTTATTTTATTATATTTTATTTTAGTTCGCTTCCTTTGAGATGTAATTTTGGTTGGTTGGTTGTATGGTTATAATGATGTATGTTTGGCGCTAGTATCCTACTAGGACCGCTTATAACAAGAATTAAATTAGAAATATGTTAGGACCGCCTAAATAAACATCGCTAGTAGCATGTTTAGGGCCGGCGAGATAAACACCGCTGGTACCATGTTTAGGGCCAACAAGCTCATTAGCAACATGATGAGATTGGAAGAAACCGTTAGTGGCATGTTAGGTCCGTAATAAATTATTATAAGCCGATAGATAAAGGATTAGGAGCGTAAATACTAAATGACCAATTTAGAAAGAATTCACGAGAAATGAGATGAACATTTATCACAAATACACTTAAAAGATATCATTGATTGTCATGACATCATGCAACACTAAACTAAGATAACATGATAAAAGAAATAGGATGCACTAGAATCATGGCATTCTACTAAAAAGAGCTAAAATAAAATGAGCTACGGTCATGCATCAATTGGTTGTTGCATATGATTGATGTTTGTCATACACAAGAGTGCATTAAGTAAAAGATTTGAAGAGTAAGATAAAATACGAGGCATGCAAGGTTAGTGATGAACCATATCTACATGACCTAACAAGCCGTAAATTTAGACGAGAGGTTCGGAACGGACGATTCGAACCCGAGAGGCATATTAGGGTGGTGGCGGACCGTCCCTAGTCATGACCCGATATTGACACGGAGTATGGAGATATGATTTGTGCTCTGTCAGACCATAGCTGGCGAGGGACCATGCTTATGGCTGTTATCACGAGAGGCTTTACCTCGACGTAGGTATCCCAAGAGGCTCTGGCTTGGTGGCATCCCTAGTGGCACTGCCTAAGAGCTATCCCGAGAGTGGGTGATGTACACACTCACCACCCTAGGTTCGTCTGACGGCAATTAAGTATTGGATTAAGTGATCGATCAAGAAGATATTATTTAATCGGTAAAAAGAATTATGCATATGCATGGTAGTTCAAGCATGCTAGTAGGATTTGAATTTTGTTGTTATGATGTTGTATGGAATTGTTCTTTAATTAAATTGCTACAGCTTAAAGTTTATTATTCGTTGTTGTTTGTTACGAGAATATTAGGACCCACGTGATGGGCCTGATACTTCCCCCTTACTGAGCAAGTTGTGCTCACCCCTCCTCTTAACATGTTTTTCTAGGTGAGTACGACGAGGAGACAGAGTACACTGAACCATATAACGAGGTTCAAGATGTGGAGCAGACTGAGTGAGGGTATGCTGTAGCCCCTCGAAAGTAGAACTGGCTGGGACTGGGTTTTAACTTTGTGTTATTTGATTTCTAAAAAAACATATGGTTTGTTTAAATTGACACATTATGCGCATATTAGTTTTCCTAGGATTGTCACTTAACTACTTTGATTTCATTTAATACTGTCATTGTTTGGAAAATGATTTAAATAAAATGTTTTACCTCATATTTCTTAAATTATTTGTAATTAAATGCTTTATAATTCTGAGAATTTAAGATATCTTTTAAAATTAAGGTTTATAAAATTGGGGGCGTTATAGTTTGGTATTAGAGCCGACTCGGGACCACGATGGTGTGGCATAGTGGGTATACACATGCATCGTCTACTGGGACTGATCCTGGATTCGAGAGGCTATTTAGCCAAGGGCTAAGTAGTCCGATTAGAGAGGTTACTTGGTCCAGGGAACCAAGTAATCCGATTGACCCCAACGGGGACGTTGGGTACATAAGGGGGGGAGTTTGTAACACCCCCATATCCCACATGGGTTAATTGTGGGAAGCCTTATGTGGATATATAGGCTCCAATTCCAGAACATAGGCACCTAGCGCTTATCCTTTTCATAAAGGATAGCCCATGTGGTGTGGGCAGGTGTTTCGTTGACCGGTTCTGGACTTGAGTCGTTACAGAATCACCTCTTCCTCAAAGCACAAGACTTGTAGATCTCTTCTTTAGTTTCGAATCAATAGCTTACTCATTCAAATTGGACATTGGTAGCTCAAGTTATGATTTTTCTACTGAAACTGATCTTTAGTACACAAAAGAACGAATAGTCTCATTTATAATCAGATTTCAACAATGAAAATGATCAAACTAGCTTGCGGAATGAAGCAAAGTTAAAGATCTATGTGTTGGCTTTCAAATGAATTTGGAATCACTCAATTTCAACATCTACAGCTCTATATATGATTTTTCTCGTAAAGGGTCGCCAAGTGATTATGTTACCTACATAAAAATAATTATTTAATATAAATGAATAGTGAAAATGAGTACAAACAGTAAAACATGCGTATGAACATTAAGTCGGTGAATAGTGATTGGTGAATAGTAACTCAGTGAATAGTAAAAAAATATGAAAAGTAACCTGATGGAAAATGATCAGAATAGAGAAATTAATCATACTCAAAGTGTATAATGATGATTTAAACACTTAATAGCAATACACTATCCTATCAGCAACCATTATACCCAAGAAAATGTGGGGCATTAAAATCGTGAATAACAATACCATGTTTTGAATAGAATAAGGTGACCTTGCCAATGAAAGGAATCCAACCATCTCTCTTTGAATCTTGAAGCAATAGTGAAATAGTTTTCAGTAAACTCATTGTCTTGGCAATATCTTAACCCTTTTTGTTGTAGTACTTGGCATATAACTTCAGTAATACTAAATATATCATACAGTAAGTGAGCAATAAAGATAAACTCAAATGACAATACCCTTTTCAAAGCTATTGCAGCATCTCCCTTTGATTTATAATTAGCACCATCTTCTTTAACACTTTCCAGAACTTTGCATATTGCATCAAGCATATCAAGAACTAATTGACTTAAAGTGAGAACTCCAACGGGTATCACATGGTCCCTTTAATGTATCAATTTAGTTAGCATTGGTTCCAGTATCATTCTCATCAATGACAATCAAGTGTGCAATATTCATAGCATAAGCCACTTGCAACTCATCATGCATTTTGTAAGAGGCAGTAACAGCATTGATAATTAAAGACAAATTGAAAAAAAAACTCATTTATAATATTTAGCTCTTTTGCAGCTGTAACCAATGCTAATTGCAATTAATGTGCTAAGCAATGAACATAATATGCTTGTGGATATTCATTGAGAAACAAAGCTTGCAATCACTTCCATTCACCATGCATATTGTTAGCACCATCATACCCTTAACCTTGAATATTTTCATCATTTAGTCCAAAATGAGAAAGAACATAACATATCTCCAGATATAAAGTGGCTGATGAAATGTCTTTGACATGAAAAATATGAAAAAATTGCTCTTGTATTAAGCTTTTATTGTCAACAAATCGAAGAAGAAGAACCATTAGCTCCTTTTTACTTTCATCACTTACTTCATTAACTATTATATAAAATTTTGAATCACCAATATCCTCACAAATCTTCTTTCTAACCTTGTTTGCAATTATAAAAAAGATTTTTTTTTAATCTTAGGTTATGTATATTTTGCATTTTGGGGAGCATTTTCTAGGACAACACTTGCCATTTCATTATTGTAAGATACTACTAAATTGAGCAACTCTAGAAAGTTCCCCCAGTTTCTTGAATCAATAAACTCATCATGGCATCTAAATTCAACTCCTTGAAAAGATAATCATCGAACAACATCAATGGATATTTTATTTTGAAGTCTATTCCTTTCAACCTCTTCTTTCGATTGTTTCTTATTACCTTATCAATATGACTAGACTAACTTAACAATACAGCACAATTACACACAACATTAATGAGGGTAGCAAGGGTTTGAACCCATATGCTTGAGAAAAACACAATATTTGTCATTTTTAACCTTTTTCTAGTTTTGGAAACCCTTCACAGTAAAAGCATCCCACCCATTTTGAACTTTTGATTTTTCAGTAAATAGATAACATGAAATGCAGCATCTTTTGTTGGGCAATACTCAAGCCAAGGAAATTCAAAAAACCATAAATATTGAAACCAACGTTTCTTTTGCTCTAGATAATCAAACTTAATTTGATAAGGCCCAACATTCAAACAAGCTCTTCTTACCTCATCACATTCATCGATGAGATATGTTCATATAGGTTGTTGTAACCCTGGATCACATACTATGGAAAAGCTTGTAGAAATAGAAGCTATATGTGCTGAGTTTGTTGTCTACTTTCAGCATTTAAAGATTAAGAAGAATCTCCGAATCCTACAGATTCTGAAACTTCTTTAGTCATTCTTGAATCTTGACCACTTTTGCAATTTTCATCAATTTCCGGTAGTGGAGCCTTTTTCTGAAAAAAAAAAAATGAGATATTATCTTTTGTTTGCTAGCTATAGCTAAAAAAAGAAAATAAAATAGATCATGTATGTGCATAAACCAAATACTAAACTCATAATTAGATCATGTATGTGCATATGGATGGCCAACAAAGCAACCATTCACTATCCAATTAAAATTCATTTTATCACAATTATTCATTATCCATAAGCATGTCAAGACCTGAAAAAAATCCTAGCAATTTTTTACAGATTTTTGTCTTACAAAGCAACCTTATTCAACTGTTCCTCTTCCATCAATTAACTAATATTTAGATTTTAGAGCCAATACAATATCAATATCACTTAAACAATTACACAATCACTTAATCAGACAATGGTAAGATAAAAATCAAAGAAAATTCAACAAACAAAACAAAATCACTTAAACTGTAAATGACTAAATGCTGACTTACCAAGACAAATTGTGGCCTCATCGGATGAATCACGGATTCACAGGTCGGGGCAAGTCGAACAAAGGATGGATGGAGCTGGCAGACTCCTGGTGGGCGATACCAGTGAAAGGAAAACGCCGAACGGTGAACCCTAGGCTAGTTAACGTGTCAGACGAGAATGAAGGCTAGAGTAGGAGCCGGAAAGGATGGGCCTAACTAGAAGAAGAGTCGACGGAGAATAGGGATGGCGAGGTGGTAGCCAGTAGGGAGGCGAAGGTCGTCGTCGAGTTGCTCGAGCACTAGCAGCAGCAGTAGTGTCAGCGATTTTGTAATTGGAATGATCAAGAGAGGGATTGGGATTTTGGAAGGTATAAATAAAAAAAGGCGCCATTTCTTACACGTTAGAATGGCTGCTTAAATCTAAAGGGGAGAATCACTCCTTTGGTCCCTATTTTATTTAGTGCCTACTGCATTGCCCTCTATTGACACCCAATTTCGTTCGATTCCTTTTAAAAAATTAATTAATTATTATTATTATTAAGAAAAAAGAAGATAAAAATTAATTAATTAGTTCATGGCGGCATTTTATATCTGTATGTGTGTATTAAAAAAATTAAAAAAAATTAAATTAAAATTAAATTAATTATTATTAATTTTTTTAATTAAGAAAATTAAAATCACTCCCCCAGCTAAGCCTTCCCGGCTAGCATTTCAATTTGGAAGGCTCTGGACTTCTCTCTTCCTTATCCCGGCCGACGGACGCATCTCTCTTCTACTCTCTCATTGGCACTCCCTTATCTCATCTTTATCTGGCTCGAGACTTTTCTCCCTCAATAATACAATTTGGCTCACTTGCTACGTGGAGCGGCCTTCATAATCCCAATCTCACATCTCTCCCAGGGGAGGATGATAAAAAAAAAAAAACATAGACTCTGGAACTCCCCTCTCTCTCTAAAAAATCTCCTCTCTCTCCTCTCCCTCTCGCAGAGCACGCTTCGCTCTTCTTCTTCTTCTTCTTCATCTCCCTCTGACGGAATCTCTAGCTCTCCCTCAATTAACTCTCTCCCTCTCTCAGCTCTTGATTTCTCTCCCACTCTCGCCCAGACCTCTTTCTCTCTTCCTTTCTTTCTCTCTTGCACCTCTGCCGCCGCCAGCCTCCGTCACAAACCCTCTCCCGCGTCGGCCTCCCTCTCTCTCCTCCTCTCCCGCGTTGGCCTCCTTCTCTCCCCTCCTCTCTCGGGTCGGCCTCCTTCTCTCTCTTCCCCTCCTCCTTCCTCGGTCTCATCCCCGTCTGCCTCCCGTTTCGCCAGCCGCTGACGCCCAATCTCGCCGCCCCACGCCACCGTCACCGCCGACGACCAGCTCGCCGCCCCACGCTACCATCGCCACCTCTCCTGCGCCACCGTCGCCGTTGGCCAAGTCCATCTCCCTCCCCTCCGAAATTTCGCGAAACAGAGAAGAAAAAAGACAAACTCTGTTTCACGAAATTAAAATTTTATTTTTATTGGTAAAACCCTCGTTTAATCGTCCATCTTCTTATTTTCTTTCATTCAGTCACTAACTTTCTTTTATTTTGCAGATTAGTTACTGACAGCAAGCTTTCTATTGTTTGTATTTTTCTTTGTTTTCTTTGTTATTATTGGCTTGCCCTTACATTAAATTTTGTCATTAAATTGTCATAGGAAAACAACATAGAATTTTGATTGGATATGTATATTTACGCATACTTATTTATCTTTATTTTTAATAGCTCAATTTTAACTCTTGTAATGCATTTAATATGTACCAAATTATCGGTTAAGTAACATTTAAATTTTTGGGAATCCATTCTTGGTAATTGAATAAAATCTCAAATCGATTATATATCCATGTCCGGGTGGTCTGGCAAGATCCATGGTTTGGATATTTATTTAAAAACCTTATAAAAAAATAGAAAAAAAGAATTATGAAATTCCTAAAATTCTAGTAAAAAAAAAGAAGAACAAGAGCTAATTGCCACGCCATTTGACAAGCCTAATACTGGTCGCCAACTAGTCATTCGCCGCTGAGTGATATCAAAACAGGGCAAAATCCATTCGTGAATCCTCAGCTCGATTAAAAGTCGATTAAAAAATCTCGGTACAATTTCTCTCTAATCCTCCAACTTTTCTATTTCATTTATAAGTTACTAACCTTTTAATTTTTGCAGAACTAATTACTAACAACTAACTTTTATTATTATTATTATTATTATTATTATTTTTCATGGAAGGTTATACCTCCTATTTTTTTAAGTGGATGGCCAAAAAGCCCCACTTTTTCTTTATTTATTTAATTTCCTATAATTATTTACTTTATTGCACTTTTATTTTTTTTAAATGGACTGCAAAACGCCCCACTTTTCTCTATTTATTTATTTTTCTGCACTTTATATTTCGGCACTTTATTCATTTCTTTATTTATTTACTTTTTCTGCGTTTTATTTTTACGTAAATGGTTAAATGTCCCCACTTTATTTATTAAAAATTAAATGAATAAATTTAAGTATCAAGATAAAAAATCCATATTATGATAATTCGGCAGAATTTATGATATGGATTTATTAATTAATTAAAATATTTAATAATTAACTAAAATTTTGTCAAATTCCGTGTCCAGGTGATTCGGCAGAATCCATGGTTCGGAAATATCGAATTTATTACAAAATTACGCAAAACTAATTATCAAGATTTTTTTTTAAATCCACATTAATTCATTAATCCACATCTGGACGATTTCAGTAAAAATTTATGATTTGAAAATTAACTGAAATCATTTAAAAGCAAAGCATAACAAAAATTGAAATCAACTAAGGTACCAATTTTTGGGCGCTATAACAAAGTTGTTTTAGCGTAACCGTACTCCCGAGCCTTTGAACTCTCGCAGACTATTTTTAAGGTATCAAATCGACCTGAGCGAAAACCGATTGGTGGGGACTCCAGAAAACCCCGCACGTTGCCACACCCTCATCTTTATATTTTTCCATAATATTTAGGGAGGCAAAACTACATATCTAGTTCTCAATCTCAAATTAACTAATTTAGTACCCCATATCTAAAGATTTTCAAAAATTTCAAAGGGCAGCAGTGCCCCTACCTCTTCTTTGGTCTACCATTGCATGAACAAAGGGGCAACATGCGAGAAATGACAACCCTTGGGTAGAGGATCATGGAAAAAAATGGATCCTACGGTGACAACAGACTTACTACTAGAGAATAAATAGAGAGAGAAAAAAGGAGGAGGAGCAATAGAGGAGAGAGATGAGAGCAATATCATTCATTTTGTAATTCCCGGCAACAACAATTACAGGGTATATAAGAGAGCCCAAAGCACCAAAAAAACAAAAGAAACAGAATTCCATCGGATAAGACAGGGCATACGGATGAGATTTCCTATTTTTGACAAGGGCATTTTTTAAGCTAAGCCTGTAAGGAGTTGTAGGGTAGATTGTAGAGAGCACGTCGGGAATTTTCAACGAACGTCGTCGTTTCGGAGGGTTTAGCGTCAAGACAAGCCAATCGCTATTCTATTGCAGAGGTGAGGCCAGGAAGCGGCCACAAAATAGAGTCAAGACAAGCCAGTAGGAACGGCGAAAATGGCGAAAGAAGCTGCCGACTCCCTGGACTCCCTTTCCGCTGCACGAGCTTCCAACCAGTAATTTCTCTCTTCCTCTCTCCTTCCCTGGCTCTATTTTGTGGTTTGCTTGCTCGAGGTCGCTGTTTGAGGAACGTGAATCGAACTTTTAAAGTATGAAAACGGGTTTAAGATTCCAAGCTTTCAATGCAACTTTCGTTGCATTTAGCTGCTAATCTTTTTCATGTAGCTGATGGCAAGTTGAATTTTCGCTGCTTCTCGTGTTCTGGATATCGTATTGACGAAAAACCCAGCTCGAAAGTGTGTGATTTTGTGAATGGCGCTGTTGGGGGCTTAGTTTTGTGATCTCTACTTGTTAGACTCTATTGCTAGTGTTTAGCTTCTTTATGGTTGCTTTATGAGGACCAGGAATCGAATTTTCTAGAGCATGAAAATGGTGAAATCTTTCAGTGTCATTTTCGTCTGCAGTTGCCTTTAGCTGTTAATCTTCTTCATGTAGAGGATGATAGGCTGACTTTTGCTTCTTTTCCTGTTCTGAATTTCGTATTGATGAAGAACCCAGCCCAAATATGTGTATGATTTTGTGACTGACACTGTAGAATTGGGCGAGTGTGACTTATATTTGGGGCCTAGTTGTAAGCTTGGGTGGGTGTTCACGGTAATATTAGCTTCCAATCGATAATCTCTCTCTCCCCCTCACCCTTCCTTTCTCGTGTTTAGCATTCTCGTGATATTGCTTTCTGAGGTACAGGAATTGAACTTTTCGGAAATGGGCTTAACATTCCAAGCTATCAATGTCACTTTTGTTTTCATTTTCTGTCAGCTGTTATTCTTCTTCATGTAGAGGAAGACGACCTGAATTTCTTTTCTGCTTTTTGTGTTCTGAATTTCATATTTATGAAAAGCGCAGCTCAAATATGTGTGTGATTTTGCGATTGACACTGAAGAATTGAGTGAGTGTACCTTATGTTTTTTTTCCTGGTCTCCAGTTTCTGTTTCTTTAGAGGCTGACTGTAGTTTGGGGTCGGTCTTCCCAGAAATAGAATTTTAAGTTTCTTATGGAGATTTTGGTGTTCGCTTCATAGGTGTCTTCTCTGAATAATGGAAAATGGAATTTTTCTTGGTTGATGATTGATGGTTGGTTTTCCTTACCAACCCTGGGCTAGACATTTTATGAAATGGGAGATAAAAGATTTGGAAATTTAAAACTTTATATTGATCTTGTAAAAAATACCAAAACATGCTGATTGCTTGAAAATTCAGGGAAACAGTGTTAAGGAGGTCTACAAGACAGACTGTTCTCTACAGGGAAAAGGAGAACAGGAATGATACTGCATTGAAGCCCAAAGCAAAGAAGAAAAAGAGGAAAAGTACAAAGGTCAATGCTAAAATGCCCAAGAAACCGCCAACCGCATTTTTCTACTTCTTGTGAGTAACCTAAGTTTGTGTATCTGATCCTGACGTTTTTGTCCTCAACTTAGTTCCATGGTAGGTTGCTCAGTTGTAAGTGCTAAATAATAGTAGAGCTTAGACTTTGAAATGGCTATGAATATGTGTTGTTTCATTTCACTGCTTGTTTGACTTGGAATTTGACTTCCAAGTGTTTTATGGCCATTACACAAACCTAAGTTTAGTATGCCTGCCCTGCTGGTGCTAAAGAATGTGCTTTTCATTGTATTGTTCTACGGAGATTCTTATTAACGGTTTCATACATATGAAAGTTTTATAGAATTCTGATACCCCCATTGATTCTATGTAAATTCTATCCTGTCATTTTTTTCTCAGACAATTATTAGCTAAGCATGCTAAACTCTTCTGAGCGATTTCTTGGTGGTTGTTCCCTAGCTGGATAAAGAGATAGTGCATAGTTTCATCTGCGTTCCTTCTCATTGTAGGCAAGTATCTTTTGTTGGCCTGAATCTATTGGTTGTCTGGATGTTGTTTGATGAAGTCTTGTTGATCGTTTAGTTGTATTTGTTTTTATATTAGGCCACCTGACTTTCTGTTTTGGTGGTGATTTTTCTTCCTTGATGATCCAAACACTTCCTTGTATTATTTGGATACACTTAGTGGTGCTCCATTTGTGGCCTTCATTGCCCCCTTTTTTGGTCATTCGCAAAAAGGCATCTTGCACGGATACATAATTTTAGTATGTTATTTGTCTTCTTATCGGTATTTTGGTGTGTGTTTAACTCTTAATTTTTTTGTTGATTGGACAAATTCCAGATTCCATTGTCGTAAAGAAATAACACATTTTTATTCTGAAGAATTTGGAGTCCCTCCACATACTCATTATTTATTTCTTTAGCCATAGCAGTTTAGAGACCAATAAGGAGTTGTCAACAGTCGAACTGAACTTTGTGAGGTTGCTATGAAGTTGGTTGTGTTAATGATCAAATATCAAAATTTATGAGTATATCCTGTGAGGAATACTTAATAAAACAACTGTTTGTGATAACTAAATAATCAAACCGATTTCTTTAGATGCTGATTGTCTTTGTTTATATTGCATGATCTTTATTTTGAGCTAATAATGCATGGGCCTTGGTTTTTGAAGGATCACATATTTGATTGTAAGTTTGATACGAGAGTGGATATTCATATGTTATTTTTAGTGTAATCCCTATTGTAGATTGATATATGTATCTAACAATGTAATATCATGATTTATAGTTGAATCTTCTTTCTTTTATTTTGAAGGGTGGATTTCCGCAAAGAATTTCAGCAGCAAAATCCTGATGTCAAGTCAATGCGTGATGTATGTTATAGCAGTAAAATCGGCTATTTTTTTACCTTTTAACTGTTTTCTTATCTCCTATCATTTATAGCATGAGTAAGAATTCTTGAATATTTTATTTTTGTCAGGTTGGCAAGGCATGTGGAGAGAAATGGAAGCAAATGACATATGAGGTTTCTTGTTTTCAAAATTTACAGCTTTTGTGTTTCTCTTTTTCATGGTTTTATGTTTCATATTCCAAGCTAAAAATTGCCACTTATCGTTGCTAATTTGGTAATATGTAGCACCTTCATAAATCTCTAATATGTTTAGCTTGTGCTTTGGTAGGAAAAGGTCAAGTATTATGATATAGCAACTGCGAAACGAGCAGAGTTTGATAAGGCCATTGCAGAGTACATAAGGAGAAAGGTTATATGCTTAGTTTCTAACGCTTTTGCTAAGAAAGAAAGCATGAAACAAAAGTTGCATTACTGTGGATTTGCCTCATGACACGACACTCATACTTTGTCATTTATAAACGTTTTACTATAGGAAAGTGCTGAAGATCAGGAAACAGAAGATGATGACTCAGAATTTGATGGTTAGGGCCTAGGTCAGGAAAATCATTGTTTTGAAAGTAGGAGGTACAACCACCAAGTAGGTTGCACATCATTTTGTGGACTGGAGGTTACTTTTTGTTTCAAAGTGTTAATTCCTATGTCCGTTTTGTGTAAATCAATGCTTGCAAGATTCAGTTAGGTGAAGTACTGCAAAATTTGAATCTAATGAATTGTGATCACTGAAAGTAAATATGCATGGGAATCATGTTAACCGGCCTTCCCTGTTTTAGGAGACCCGGTGTGGTTTATTGTTGTAGGACTCATTGATGACTGCTGGAACTTGACGAGCTTTCCCTCAAAAGCTATATAATAGAAGAAGAGAATGTCTCATTTTCCTACTTTGAAATTACAGTGGGATGGATTGCAATGAAGCTCTATTTTGTACAAATGGCAATTTTGTGTTGTTATATTCATATGAGGATTGCAGTGAACAGGTTGTCAAAACTTTTCTTGTAGGATTGCAATGAACAGGCTGTCAAATTACTAAAAAGACATCTCAAAATAAATATTCCAAGCTACAAAGTCATTTGTGTTGTTATATTCATATGAGGATTGCAATGAACAGGTTGGTTTTGACTGTTGTCGTTAAGTAGAAGTGAACAGTTTAACCATAGGGTAAAATGCATTCTTCAAAGATTTAAAAAGAGGTTGTACCCGCACGCAAGTTTGGATGGCAAGAGGGACACTCAGCCTCGGTGAATGCCTAGGTTTAGAAAAAGCAGTATTAGCCTTGTACCATTTACTATAAAAATAGGGTGTTTTTCTTTGTTTCTAGTTGGCAAGAATTCTCAATATACACAAGGACCTTCCCCCCTCACGGATGGTGGGGTCAGAATTTGGTCTTGGGGCATGCTCGTAGCTGGATGTTCAATTGCTATTATACCTAAGAACTACTCAACAACCATTTAGAAGCATAAAGAAGCAACACACTAGGCTTCTCCAACTGCTTATTTGTCTGTCTTCTTTACATGCACCAGCGATCCCAATTCTCTATTTATACATCCAGCATGAACGTGAATTACTTGTTCAAACTCATCTCTTCAGCCATGACATTTCTATCAGATGCCAAGCCTAAGGATTCAGCTATGCTTCTAACCTCTGCAACCATTGCAACTACATCATTCAGCTTGTTGACAGCTGAACCGACACCCTGCAACGGGCAACAAACAATGCAATGTTGTTCATGTTAGTATTCAGATGCCCCAACTTTGATTCAGTTTGTTTGCTTACGCACCACACCAGCAGCCCCTGCAGCAATGGCCATTGGGGCAGTCACTGCACTGAGTCCAGAAGAGCACATGACTGGAATCTTGACAGCCCTAGATATGGAATGTGCTGCTGCTAACGTTGGAGTTGCCTGTAGATGTTAATACCAACAGAATCGAGGAATACAATAAGTCGGAATCTATAAATTTCATGAGTTCATCAAACTTGGATCTGACTGCTAGATCACATGTAGTGCTCAGACGCACTCATGACTCAATTTTGCAGGTGATGAGACCGACTTGAAGCAGTAGTATTTGCATTACCTTCTCAATCAAGCCTAGGATGCCGGGCTTTGAAGGAGAGGAGCATTTACCTCCTTCAGTTTGGATAATGTCAACACCTTCCTCTTCCAGCATCTCTGCAAGCCTGACCTGTTGCAGAACCGAAACATCTAACTCAAAGATCACAAGTAACTTAGACGACCATGCACTAAGTTTTTTGATGAAAAGAAGCCTCTAAATAACCTGATCGGGGAGGCTGAGCGTATGTGGCACAGTAACTGATAGGGTCACTGATGGATGAAGACTCCTGGCTTTCTTTGTCAGATTTAGTATCTGCAGATAACATCAACAAAATCACAAGGTAGCACGTTAACGTCAGATGATTGAACCAGTTCATCAATCATTTTTCACCAAACTCAGGGTAAATTTCTATTTCATGGTTGCACTTTTTGTTACCTGTTCTGGAAAGAACATGATTCCGGACTCATAAAAGGAATCATAGTTTCCAATTTCCACCTGCAAGAAACAAACAATCATTAGGGCTGATACAACTACCCAAACTTTAAGTCCTGAGGGACATGAACTTCAAATGATTTCCAGCGAGGCCACGTTCAAACCATTTGTGCACCGGCTTCAATAGCAGCAGAAAATTCATCTGGGTCTACGGATGACACACAAACCTGTGAAACAAGGTGATCAGAGTTCATCCATTACCATATTGTTCCCCTCTATGGTAAAGGCCAAGAACCAAGGAAGTTGGAAAAAAGCATGAGAAATTACCGGAAGAGAAGTTAGGCTAATGGCAAGCTTTACTAGCTCCGGATCACAGGCTATATCCACATGAGTAGCTCCTCCCTGCAAAAGACAATAATGTCATGTAAACGAGCATATATTGGGATGACTTCCATAAAAGATAGATTAAGATTACTACTCAACTTTATTGCATGTTTTTTTTGGTAATCAACTTTATTGCATTTGATTAACGATCAAAAAATTGCAATATAATGTAGTCAGGTAAATATTAGTGTAGTCTCGCTTTCAACCAAACTCCAACACAAGATTCACAGGGCCAGGGCCCCTTTTGGAAGAACTTCTTAGGATTAGTGTTAGAGTTTTTAATTATTAATTAACAGTAGAGATTAAACTGCTAAAAAACTACACTGAAATAGTTTTTGTCCAAACTCTGACCCTAATGAAGCTTACATGTATGCTCTGAAACATGTATTAGTTGTGGTGGAGTGGGATCATCCGATATATATATTTGCATCTAATCAAATTATGAGGAATAAGATTTTCTTGTATCATCTACTAAAATTACATTAATCCCTTCATCAGCAAATGGAATATAATCAAGAGAAGCACAAACCTTGTCTGCTGCTGCGACAACTGAAGCAACTTTTTCCCCATCAAAATTTTGCAGTCCAGAGATAACCTGTACAAGGAAAAGAAAATAATTATTAATAATAATTCAGCTCATTTCATCAATTTTTATTATTATTATTTTTTTTGGGGTTACCTTGAGGGCTTTTCCTTCGTGGAATTTTTCTAGGACTTGGTGTTTGGTGCAAGAGAGAATTGCCCTGGCAGCAGTAAAAGTTGAGCTTCTTGTGAGAGTGAGAGGAGCATATGGTTTTAAAGAGAGAGAGTGAAAAGGATTCAGGTTTGGTTTCAAGATACTGGAAGAAGAAGAAACTGAAGTGCAGATAGATGAATGCATCTCCCCGGCTTCTCACCCTCTATCAAAGCTTGTAACTTTTGGGTTTGGATGTTGGACAGGGAGGGAGGGAAGAGATAAGATATTTCAGGCGGTTTTGAACTTTTGGGAGAAGATAATTTCAAGCTCGAATTAGGATGGGCTTTAAGATTACTATAATCATGGACAATTTTTATTATTCGGCCCAAAAGGTACCAACAGAATGAAGCCCAACATGGATGACGGTATTATATTTTGATTGGAAAGTGTTTTTTTTTTTTTTTTGAATAATTTCTCTGCTACCATTGAACGTTGTGAAATTATGGACACTTTAACCTAGACTTTGAGTTTTTACTTTTTATCAAGATACTTTTTTTTTCTTTAATATAAGAATATTGTATCATATAATCACATTTTGCATGTTTTATTTTGATTTCTCATAACCAAATCGCATAATTATAACAGAAAATTATTCGAAATTGAAAAGATGACTTAGTGGCATGGTTGAATTGGGAAAGAAAACTATATGAATATAAAAATGTCTTATTCATTTTAGGACACAAACTTTAAAAAGTGACATGGAAGAAGTAAACCATAATACTTTTATTAGTTCTCTATTTTGTTCTCTATTTTTTAACTTTTTTCTTGGGTTCATATGTATTGCTAAATGGGCCTGTTAGTTGCTTTTACGAGCTCACGTCAATCTTTTCACAATCCACGTAGCTGAATAGCACAAGAGTTTACTCGATTATAAACAGTGTTTTTTGTTTTATCGATTATAGACATTGTTTATTTGCAGAGAAATGAATTTGATTTTTGGACAGTAAATTAATGAACCCATGTACAAAATTACTCAGCATTTTTTTTTTTCTGCATACTACACGCCGTCAAGCACCGTAGCGGAAACCTCTCTTAAAACAAATTTCTTTATTTACAAAACTCAAAATTATATCTAGAATCTCTTATTTAGGTACCTCTTCTCCTTAAAACAAGTTACTTGAGTCAACTTGTTTTGGTATAATTCTCAGGTACTTTGTATACACTTATTTAGTGTTTACTTATTAAAACTAATTGTGCTATCCTAACATTTTGGCCCAGTCACTAAGGATCTACAAAGGATAAGGTAAACATATGTTTAATTAGACATAGGAAATGATTTTACAAATTTACCCTTACAATAAATTATGTCTCCTCTCCAACTACCTCTTGTGTGTGTGTCTCTCTCTTTCTCTCTCCAAGCCTCTTTCATAAATCCTCCTCAACCGGCCAAAACCTGCTTATCCGTTCTTGATTCTTTTGCCAATCACCATTGGCAAGACAAACAGTGAGGCGAGGGGAACGAATGACGAGGCCTCTCCAGTCTCGAATAGCGACTCTTTGATCTGATTGACTTTTAATCTGATCGACTATCGAAGGTAGTTCTCCTTCAAGGCATCTGTGTGGAGATTGGTGAGTAAATGAGATTGACAGAGATCAAAGGAGATCAACAAGTGAAGTAGATTGACAGGATCAGCAAGTGAAAAGAGAGATCGGTGCGGCAAAGGTGAGACCGGCAAGTGAATGAGAGATCGGCAAGTAAAGACAGCGGAGGTAAGACCAGTGAGCCGAGGTGAAATCGGCGAGCAAAGATGTAGGTAGTGGGATCGGCGAGCAAAGATGGAGGCGGTGAGATCGATGAGATCAGCAGATCGGTAGCTGAAAGAAAAGATTGGTGCAGCAGACGTAAGACTAGCAAGTGAAGGAAAGATCAGCGAGCAGAGGTGAGATCAGCGAGCAAAGATGGAGGCAATGAGATTGGTGAGCGAAGATGGTAGTGGTGACATCGATGAACGAAGAAGAGATCTGCAAGCGAAGATGGCGGCAATGAGATCGGCGAACGAAGAAGGAGATCGGCATTTGAAGGAGATAGGCACGCAAAGATTGCAATTTGTTTTCCAAACAAATAAGGTTTTTTATTAGTTATTTTTAAGACACTTTTGTATTTTTTCTCTAGACATTTTTACACTTTTAAATATTGACTTAAACGCTTTTAATTTTCTATTTAGACATTTTTTTATTATTTTGTATACATTTTTTTTTATCATGAAAATAAAATGTTTGCATATTGTTTTAGATATCTTGTAACTTTTCTTTAGACATTTTTACACATTCATTCAGACACTTTTTTTATTGTTTCAAATAGTTATTTTTTAAGAGAGTAGATTGTTTACGTATTGGTGTAGACACTTCTAAATATTTCTTTAGACATTTTTCGGTATCCATTCAGACACTTTTCATTGTTTTGAACATTTTTCTTATTTTTCTGATAGTAATAAATTATTTAAAAATTACTTCAAACATTTGAATAAATTATTTGCAAATTACTTCAAACACTTTCAAATATTGTATTAGACATTTTTTACATATTTTTTAGACACATTTGCTCATTACTTTAGACACTTTTACAACAATACATATTTTCACAATAGCGATGCAATTCGAAGGAAGTACGATGAAGGTGAAATCCTGATGTATGACAGTCACTAGCATTGACACCGATACTGGAGAAGCCAACAGTAGCAAGCTAAGGTTTTTGTAAAGAAGATTATTTTAATTAAGGGTATTTTTTTTCAATTTTTCTGATATTTTATGTCTTATATATAGAATATTAAGAGTTGGGTTAGTATGTTTAATTAAACATAGATGCATAATAAAATAACTACTAAGGATCTTAAGGGAAAGTTAGAAGTTCCCTCATTCACCTATATAGGGTCATATTAATGCTAGTTCAGTGCCTTCTCTGTCCTGAGAAAGCGAGCATATATATTTTTTTCTTTCCTTATATATGAGTCCCTCCTAATTCAATGATTCTCATTACCAAACAAGAAAAGAAAAATAAACTAATTGAGCTACACCATAAGCTTTAACTCTTTTTCAATAATTGGAACAATACTATAAACATGAATTTGAAGAACCAATCAGATCTGATCACCTAATTACTTGAGAGAAAAAACTTTCATCAACATGGGAAACACTCAAAGCATACATATGAACAAGGCGAGAGCCCTCCCGTGCCTCCGTCGTCAGTTCCTTGTGCAGCAAGCAACCCGACGCAGCATCCGTCACGGCAAGTGGCATCGTGTACAGCTTTTTGACGATCCAAGCCCTTCGTTGCTCGAAGTCTTGGGGCCACTTTGATGCAGCCATGGCGAAAGTCGTGTCCATAAACCTGAACACTTCATCTCTCTCGCTTTCGGGGGAACACTTATGCGGGTTGGAATCTATGTGAGAAGCCATGGAAGAAAATCCTGGAGCTTTGAAAGTTGTTGAGACGTAGAAGATGGCATCTGAGAGAGGTTTAATGGTTATACATACTTTCTGTTTTTTTTTTCTTCTTTTTCTCTCTTTTCCTTTTTTCATTAGGATTGTTCTATTAATATGTTTCCTAAAAGTATTCGGCTTTCTAACCCGACTGGGCGGACTTTTCAGTACATTAATTAAAGAATCCAATTTGGTAGATTTTACGGGGGAGAGGAGATTTTGGTTTTTAAATTAGATAGAAATATCAAATTTGTCACTAATGTTTTAAATAGAGAGTGAAAATGTTACTATAGTTTTTTTTTTACTCAATCTTCTACTAATGTTTTAAAATGGGCCAAATATGTTATTACTGGTTAGAAAAATAATAAAAAATGATAAAACTAGCATGTTTTGAAATTTTGGGACTACTATGTATCTTACAAAAAACATCAGGACATTTGATATTTTTGCCAAAAGAGAGTCTGATCTCTACCACTATTGTTTCAACCTTGTTACTATCTCCGTCACCAGCTCCCCAACCCCATTGCCGCCCTCCCTCTGTCTCTACTATCTAATTTCCTCGCTGGCATTCTTGAGAATGGGAGAATTTAATTGTAAAAAGTCTTTGAAATTTGTTAAAACTTATATTATCACCCTAAAATTTTAAAACTTGTTATTTTTAATATTTTTCGTTGGCCTTTTAATTTTTTTTGTTAGATTTTTATCATTCAGTAGCATATTCATTTTTAATTTGAAACTTCAGCGGTGTATCCGGCCTATTTTAAAACATTAGTGAGAGATTGGGAAAAAAAAACTATAATGACATATCCACACTCAACAAAAAACTTTAGTGGCAAATTTGATATTTTTGTCTTTAAATTATAAAGGCAAGCTAGAATGGGCTAATAGGAAGAAAAAAAAAACTACTACCTCAATACTCATAACTATTGTATAGAAAAGATGAGTTATTTTTATCTTTACATTTTTTTTTTAAACTAATTTTATTTGAAAGTCAATGTTATGTAAGTGTAATCATAAATTGAAAATAAATTTTATTTATGAATTTTTTTTAGTGCCTGAAAAAATAAAAATTAATAAAAATATTAATAACATGATAAAAATTTTAGTTTTAACAGATTATTGCACCTAAATAGTATTTGCTTTTAAATAAAATTAGTTCTAAAACAAAAAAAAAATGTAAAGATCAAAATAAGTCATTTTAAATTAAGTTGACTTGTAGTTCATTTAGCATATTCATTTAGTATTAAGTCGGATTAATTCAAAATGACATATTTTCCTTTTTATAAATTTTTTGTTAAGAACAAATGTCATTTGAATGCAAATACTGAATAACTATAGTAATTCACTGAATAATAATTTTCATATTGCAATTAAATTCTTATGAATTTTTTACGCACTCAACCTAAAAAAGAAATAAAACTAATACAAATTTATTTTATTGATTGTTATACCTATATAGTCTTACCTTTCAAATGACATTAATTTGGCACAAAAAAATCATAAGGAACAAATGCCATTTGAATGCAAATACTGTAAAACTATAGTAATTCACTGAATAATAATTTTCATAATGCAATTAAATTTTTATGAACTTTTTACGCACTCAACCTAAAATAAAAATAAAACTAATAAAAATTTATCTTATTGATTATTATACCTATACAGTCTTACCTTTCAAATGACATTGGTTCCGTACAAAAAAATCATAAAAGTGTCTTGAATTAATCATAAGTGTGCTTTGCTTAGCAAAAAGAATGTTTTTGAGGAACCTAGTTCTTGTTTCCTATGTGTCCTACAACCATTTTTAGCCCCTCAACTTGAACAACCCAGACACTTAGGCCCCTCAACTTGAAATCGGCCAAACTCGCCCCTAAACTTGCAAGCACTGAACATTTTAGCCCTTTTGGGCCTATGTGGGCATCACTTGATGCATTTTACCCTAACACGGCTAGTGTGCTCTGTTTGTTTCTTCTTGTTCGTGATTTAGAGCCGAACGGCGAATTAGAGCAAAACCTCTTCAAAGATTTGGGTGAACTTCGGAATAGATAAAGCTCTGATAAAATTTTTGCACTATTACCAACCAATTAATCGATCAATTTCTCAACCCACGCTCTAATCCAAGAATCATTCAACGGTGAAGGAAAGGTTCAAACACGAGAAGTGGAGAAAAGTAAACCAGAAGGGAAGAATCACTGCAATGCTGACACAGGTTAAGGGCTGGAACCGGTTGAAGGAACGAACATGGAGACAAACGGTGGCTCAGAGCCGCTCTTCGACCATCATTTCTTCGATGACAAGAGAAGCCTTTTCGATGGAAAATGATTGCTCCTGATCCGTAGTGCACACTTGAAGGGCGGCTAGTGGCCGATACTTAGCGGCGGCAGGCCCAATTAAAGCAATTCATCGAACAGTTTACGGGCAAAGGATTTCTGAGGTTGTAGGCATCTGAATGGAGCAATTCCTCTACCCAAAAGGCATCTGATTGCTCGAGCTGACGATTGATCGAACAGACTGAGCATCGTCAACGAAATCAAATAAACAAACATAGCAACAAGAAAACTGACCTAATCCAAGTCCTTAACGACCTTAATCCCCATGGAATTAGCAGTCCCGATAATGGATTTGCAGATGCTCCCCAATGGCATAAACAGCGTCAACGCCACCACGTGCCCGGGACAGCTGCTGCCAGACTCGACCCCCGCCGCTTTCTTCAAAATCTAAGTCATTGATGGCTATAGTTGTTGTAGTAGCAGAATCTGAGTTTTGATTTTCTTGTACTAGTGTTGTTGGAATTTGAATTTGGTTCTTCCTTTAAGGAGCAAGAAGCTAGAGCTTGGAGGGTCGGTATGGAGTTGATCAAAATGGAGAAAAGTTGAAATTAGCGGTCTTGCAAGCGGCATTTGCTTAATCTAGGTAACGTGATGATCACGTGGAACAAAAGGGATAAAGTGTACCATTTTTTCAACGTGAGGGGGCGAGTTGGACCCAATCAAATTGAAATCCAGGGGGTTAAGTGTCTAAGTCTACCAAGTTTGGGGGTCAAAGATGGCTTTAGGCCTTCCTATTTCGATTACTTATGAGGATGTAATATGACTTGACCATCTGCATAATCTCATTTGCATAAAGAGTAATATGAAGGGTAAACTGTATTGCAGCTTCTGTCCTTTCTTAGTTTTTCAGTCCTGATTAAAAAAGAAAAAGAGCAATATGAGTGACCCTAATTCAAGTATTTTACTTACTAACTATATTTTGGTTTTAAGCGTTTTCAAAACATTTACATATAAGTCACTCAGATCATTGAATCCAATCAATTCAAAGCAAGAATTTGATATTAATTTTGAAATCCTACTTTACATTATCATCTAACTGGTTAATAAATTTAAATTAGAAAATAAATTTTTGATAGTTTAAATTACTAATTTTTTTCCTCGCCACAAATCAGATCTCGTGTACCTATTTGAACTCAAGTGAAAACTTTGTTTTAGGTTAACGGTTTTCCGTTCAGTCTATAAAACACTTTGAAAAGATTTAGAACTAAACATGGAATGTTTTTTTTTTCTTAAAAACAGGAAATGTATAGGACCAAAAGATAACAGTTAATAGGTTGATGACTAAAATCAAACAAGAATTAAATGTTAGTGATCCAACAAATTTTACCCAGAAAAGGGCACATGCTTGATGCTTGGTCCATTTGGAAACTTTACAAAAAGATAAAGGAGTAAGACACATGATATTAATAATGCATTATTTTTCCAAATGAGAGAAGAACAGAGGTCGAAAACCATAACATTACTAGGCTAGGAAAGATTAAAGAAGTGAGATTAGATTGTGATCCACATTTGTTGCGAGACAACTGATGAAAATATAATTTTTTTTCGATGTTGATTAAATTTATAGAGGAAAAAGTACTAGAAAATATGAGTTCAAAGATTTAAATGATTCAATGTTGTTGGTAAAAATTTTGGTAAATTGAAAATATACAGCATAAAACTCATGTTGTCAATTTGGTATTTTAGTAGAAATTGGGGCTTTAAGTGTCACTCATGAAAGTTGGGATCTAAAACACAAAGACCAAAAAAATTTAAGATAGAGTGGCAAAAAAGCATACTTTCAAAGCTTGAGGATCAGAACACATCACAGTACATAAATAGAGGACCAATTATACATTTTACCCTTTGGCCAGAAAAATTAGCAAAAAAACAATTTTGGGTAAAAAAAAACAGCCCAGACAAAAGAAAATACTGCAGAGGGGCGGCACTATTAATAAAAATAGTGTCACTCTTAGGGAATAAATAGGAATAGCAAAATTTGACTCGACCCACTCGAACCTAAACTCGATCTAACTCGATTTGACAAAAAAAAAATTCAATAACCCAAATCTGATTGTACCTAAATTGACCTAAATCTGAACTTAATTAAAGTGAAACCCAATAAAAGCCAAACTCAAATGGCTCAAATCTGAAATATCTGAACCCGAAATGACCCGAGCTTGAGTTGACCCGAACCTGAAATGACCAAAATCCAAGATGACCCAATGACTAGACCTTAACAAGACCTGATTTTAATTATCACTATAAACCTTAACTTTTATCTTTTATTGCCTTCTATATTTAGTAAGTCTCATATATAGGAGCTTCCATATTTAATAACTTCCATTTTTTTAGACCCATATTTGATTAGGGTGACTTCCATAATTAGTAACTTCTATTTTTTTAAAATTTCTATATTTAGTAAGTCTTATATTTGTGGAAGAAACTATCATGTTTTCATTTTTTTCTTTCATGTTTAGTAATTGTCATATTTTGGGACGAAATTTCTATATATAGTAACTTCCATCTTTTGAGGACTTCTATACTTAATAAATTTCATATTTGGGAAAAGGACTTTTATATTTAGTAAGCCTCATATTTGGGTTCTTCCAAAATAAGTTACATTTATATTTAGTAAATTTAATGATCTTGGTTGCCAATTGTCAAAAATACAAAATTCATCCCTAAACTTTTAAGTATAGTGCAATAAGGTACCTAAGTTTTGAAAATTTTAATTTCAGTCACATATAATAATTACAATATGGATCCTTGGACCTTAAAAATCTTTACATTTTCACCTAAAATTTTTTAAATTTTACAGTCTAGTAACTAATGGTGAGTAGTTGCACATTATAATAATTTCATAGAAATTTCATTGGAACAGGAACATAGAAAAATTGTCGTAGTATGTATTTAGGTGATAGCTGGGTAAGTGTCTAGATCGCATGTACAGTGATAGTTAAATGATATGGGTCTAGAAAAGCAATCAAGTATTATAAAGTATTACCAATAATATTAAATAACCTAAATATGTAATAAACTATATTGAAGAACACTTGTATAAATTTTTTAATTGAACATACTAAGAAAAAAATTAACTTAAATTAAATTGCACTAAAAAAATCAAATTCTTTAATTAAATTTTAACAAAAATTGAATAAAAATTAAATCGATTTAAGTCATTTTAGCTTATGCACCAGCAACCCAAGCAAACCCAAAGGTCAATCTGAATTTGGCTTGAAACCTGACTTGAAATTACCGGAGACTGAAAATTGACCTAACCTGCTTTGAACCCAAACCAAATAAACCCGACCCAACCCAACATGAACCCAAAATTAACTCAACTGAAATCATCCCTAACCCAAATTGATAGCCAAAAAGCTATCGCCTCTCTCAGTACATACATCCTGCCAGTAGTATGGTCAGGAAAACTGGCGATACCCGAAAGAGGCGATATCACGGACCTCGGAAAGAGCGAAGTCAAAATACCCCAAACTCGAGACTTCGGCTAGAACGTCAGGAATTCTAAGGATGCCACCGGCTCCTTCGGGAGTCCAAACGGATTGCCTTCGGAGATAAAGAACCAGCTATTTCAAGCAGGAGAGAATCTCCCCGAAGGCGAAACCCCCGAGCCAAGGAACTCCCCGAACTACAGGCATAAGTCCCGAAGAAGGGCGTCCGTACCGAAAGACGACCTCACTGGAGAACCGCGGGAGTACGGCATGGGCATTTAAGGAGCCTCTGACATGTCGCCCACATGCGCTACACGCCGCCTCGAAAAGCCGTCTGACGCACCGACGCCGTCCAAGTCTTGTCACAACCTGTCTCGGTCCCAAACCCGAGAAGCCTACAAACGGCTACCTGTCTCCTACGCCCAGAGGTACAGATCGCATCTGACCGAACACGTGTCGTGATCTAAGCGGGCTAGGCACCACTATAAATACCAGGAAACAAGCCCTGGCAAAGGATCCGACCCCTCTCCCTGAGAAAACACGAACAGGCAAGACCACATAGCCTCTTAGTGCTCTTCTTTTATCTCCTCTCAGAACACTGACTTGGGCGTCGGAGGCTCCTCCCCGGAAAAATACTCCAAGGACCTCCTGACCTCTTTTCTTTTGAGCATTTCAGGCATATTCCTCTGGGGAACCTTTGCTCCAAACGTTCTCCCTCACAGGAAGTCCCTCCCGAAGTCATAATGTCACCCGACGAAGATGCTACCAGGCGCCATTTGGCGCCGTCTGTGGGAACTCACCCTCAGGTTGCCGTTGTTGAAACTCGGCGTTCAAAGGAAAAGGGACTTCCGAGGTCCTCGTCCGCGCCTGAAGCTCAACCGGCTACTGAGCAAACCCTTCCAGGGACTTCCTCGCCTAAGGAAGAACGTCCTCTAGTCATAACTATGAGTTTTCTGCGCGACTTCCAGCGCTCTATTGTGGCCGAAATGACACATCAAATAGACCGAAGATGGCCGCAACCAACGCAGGCCCAAAGGCCTACCTCGCCAGCACTCCCTCGGGAGAAAAGCCCGAAATCACCTTACCGGAGTTCGGGAAGTGGGGATCCGCGTGATGAGTCCTCAACGAAAAACATACCCCTCGGGGGACAACCTAAGGGGCCAGTAGGGCCTAAACGGCCTAAAACCCCACGCCAAAAGAGTTCATCGCCTGAGGCAAAGTCGCCATCCCCTCGGGGGCGAAGTCCGTCCCCGAAAAGGCACCGGCAATCTCCCTTCCCAGAACCCTACAAGCACCAGGAAGAAGAGCCTAGTGCTACGATCCTTGTGGAGAAAATGTTAGTGAGGTTGGAGAAAGTGGAAAAACAGGTAGCTCGCAAACCAGTCTGGGCCAGGTTGTCTGAAACTTTCTATGGGGATGAATTGCCGTTCACCCGAACAGTAGTCGAGGCAGCCATGCCAAGTGACTTTCGGGTGCCTCGGCTAGAAACCTATGATGGCCGAACTGACCCCCAGGCTCATCTAACTAAATACAAACGTAGCATGGTGTTACACGGCGCTGATGATGCTACTCTGTGCAAATGTTTTGAGGTCACCCTCGCAGGGCCCGCAATGGCGTGGTATAACTCATTGGCCACTGGAACCATTAGGGAGTTTCAGGAGCTGTCCACGGCCTTTACGCAGCAGTTCATTGGAAGCTGTCCGACGGCGAAGATGCCGGTCCAGATGTTCGACATAGTGTAGAAGAACAGAGAAACCATCCGCGACTATGTCGAAAGGTTTAATGGAGAGGCCCTAAGTGTTCCAGACTTTCGGCCCGAAATACACATCCTCGCCATGACACGGGGCCTTCGGAGAGACTCATAGCTGTTCTACGAATTTTCTAAGGACCCCCCGGACACGCTTGGCGAATTCTACCGAAGCGTCGAGCAGCACATGACAGCCGAAGAGCTGAGAATGGGTGGACCAAAAAATGATCACACCCGTCCCAAAGGGCCCGGCCAGCAAACAAAGTACCCGGCCAAACAGGCAGGGCGACCTCGGAGGTTTAGGGGAAGGAAACCTCCTCCGAACTTCACACCCCTGAACACTACAAGAACCAATATCCTCATGACAATGGAGAGGCAGGGAACCCAGATTCAGCGGCCAAGGGCTATGGCCGCTGACAACAAGAAGAATATGAAAAAATTCTGCCAGTTTCATCGCGACCACGGGCACGACATTGAAGATTGCTTCCAACTGAAAAAGTATATTGAGTCGCTAATAAAACAAGGCCAACTCCGGCGTTATCTGCGAATGCCTTCCCCGAAGGGAAGAAAGGAGGAGGAAGGAAAGGCTGATGACGAGGAGTACGACTCCGACAGACGAAGGAATCGAAGTCCAAAGAGGCGTCTCCTGCCCCCTGCAGGAGTGATACAAACAATCACGATGGGACTGCCATCCTCGGAAAGAAAGAGGAAAGCCAGAGAAATATCAATGATGGAATATCAAAATCTGTCGAAGAAACTGACCCGAAAGGATGGTTCCACCGTCATCTTTCCCCATGACGATCCACTGTTGGTCATGGCAAGAATAGGAAATTGGGACGTCAAAAGGGTGTTACTTGACGATGGCTCAAACGCCGACATCCTGTTCTCGCATTTGCTGCCGAGCTTGGGAATATCCAACACCAACCTCAAGCCCGTCGCTTCACCAACTTTCGGGGTAGGCCCGTCCGAACTGCCTGTCCTCGGTTGGATCGACCTCCCCCTGATGATGAAAGGAGGTTTGGTAAATGGGACAGATGAGTTATTTGCCTCCACAATGACAAGGTTCATTGTCATGGATGTTCCTTCGTCATATAACGCCATCCTTGGAAGGCAAACACAAGGAAATCTGCACATTCGCTCGGATGTAAAGTACTTAACCGTCACATTCGCCACCAAGGATGGAGACGCAGAAATCTTTATCGATCAAGGCGAAGTAAGGAAAGTGTTCGTCAAAGCGCGAAAGGCCCAAGTAACTAACCTCGCACAAACTGTGGACGCAGAAGCTTTGTTAGATGGAATGACAAAATAAGGAGAGGCAGAAGATCCCGCGAAGGTAGAAATAGAAGAAGTAGAACTTGTCCCGGGCCGAAATACCCGAATAGGGAAAAACTTGGACGAATGTGACAAGAAAAGACTTGTATCCTTTCTACTGATGAATAAAGACCTGTTTGCCTACTCGCCGAAAGATATGCCGGGGGTAGACCCTCGCATAATACAGCATGACCTTAAAGTAAGCCCGGAAGCAAAACCTGTCCGGCAAAAGAAGCGGGGCATCTCAGTCCATAAAAATAACTTCATCAAAACCGAAGTCCAGCGCTTATTAGACGCAGATGTAATCAGGGAAGTCAAGTACCCCGAATGGTTGAGCAACGTGGTTATCGCCACAAAAGAAGGGAGCAGTAAGCTCCAAATGTGCATCAACTTCAGAAACTTGAATGATGCTTGCCCAAAAGATTCATATCCTCTCCCACCAATAGACCAGTTGGTAGACTCAACTACCGAATACGGGCTCCTGAGTTTCCTGGATGCCTTCAGTGGGTACCATCAAATAAGGATGGACCCCGAAGATGAGGAGAAAACCGCCTTCATCACCGAGGGTGGAACGTATTGTTACATCAGGATGCCCTTCGGGCTCAAAAATGCGGGAGCTACCTACCAGAGGTTGATGAGCAAGGTCTTTAGGGACCAAATAGGGAGGAACATGGAAGTTTACGTTGACGACATGATATTCAAAAGCAAGCTGCCTTGCGACCACGTTGCAGATCTGAAGGAGACTTTCCACCAGCTCAGGACCTTCAGAATTCGCCTCAATCCCGAAAAATGCATCTTCGGCATAACCTCGGGAAAGTTTCTTGCGTACATGGTATCAGAAAGAGGCATTGATGCTAACCCAGAGAAAGTTAAGACTCTACTTGAATTCCGAACTCCCGTCACAGTGAAAGACGTGCAGAGACTCACCGGAAGGATAACCTCTCTTAGCAGGTTCATTTCCAGGTATGGAGACCGGTGTCGAGCATTCTTCAAAGTCCTCACTAAGGTAGTAAAAAAGGAGGGCGACCTCGGATGTGATGATCATCCTTGGAATAAGGACTGCCAAAAGGCTTGGGAAGAACTCAAAGCCTATGTGGCCCGTCTGCCTACTCTTCGGCAACCTCGCGAGGGAGAGTCCCTCGTGTTGTACCTCGCAGTCACAGAAAAAGCAGTAAGCTCGGTCCTTGTGAAAGAGGAGGGGCTGAAGCAATTGCCAGTTTATTATGTAAGCAAGTCCCTGCACTGCACCGAAGTCAGATATCCCTTACTACAAAAAGCTATATATGCCCTGGTACTGGCGGGAAGAAGATTACAGCCATATTTTCAGGCTTACCCAATCATCGTCCGAAGTAGTCTACCTCTATGGGACGTCATGAGGAAAGTTGATCATTCGGAAAGGCTTTCCAAATGGTGTATAGAGCTAGGCGAGTACGACATTAATTACGAACCTCGGAAAGCCATAAAAGCGCAAGCTCTGGCAGACTTCATTGACGAAATACCCATCACCGAGGACAGCCATTCGAATCCTGGCGAAGGTGAGCCAGAATGGACTTTGTACGTAGACGGAGCCTCAGGGTCTGAACACCAGGGAGCTGGGGTAATTATCAGAGGCCTCGAAGGTCTAGAAGTAATGAAGGCCATCAAGTTCAGCTTTAACGTCACCAACAATATGGCTAAATACGAAGCCCTCATAGCAGGGTTACGCTTGGCTAGAAAAATTGGTGTAAGAAACTTGAAAGCCCACAGCGATTCCCAGCTGGTAGTTCGACAAATAGCAGGGGACTATGGGGCGAAGGACCCAACCTTGACAAAATACCATGAACTGGTAGCAAAGCTTATCCGGGAGTTCGACACCGTACGAATCGAAAATGTGCCTCATTGAGATAATGCCGAGGCAGATTGCTTGGCGAAGTCGAAAACATGCACCGAGGTGCTAAACCAGCCGAGCATCACAGTGTTGAGCATAGTAACCTCAGGAAAAGGCTGGAAAGATCCGATAAAAAGGTATCTCGCAACCAATGAGCTGCCCGAAGACCTCAGCGAAGCGACAAAAGTGCGAAGGCGTTCCGGTCATTTTTTCCTAATCGGAGAAGAATTATATCGGCAGGGGTATGCAAATCCACTACAGAGGTGTGTTGGCGAAGAAGATGCTGAAATGATCCTTGAAGAAGTTCACGAAGGTACTTGTGGTTCGCACATTGGAACCGACGCCCTGGCAGCAGTTATACTTCGCCAAGGATACTTTTGGCCTACCCTAAGAAAAGATGCTAGGCAGTTCGTCCAGAAATGTGGGAATTGCCAAAGACACACGAGTATCCAAAGGGCACCCTTGGAATTGGTAACTTCGGCTGACTATCCCTGGCCCTTCGTAGTTTGGGGAATATACCTCATTGGGCCACTCCCGACAGCGCCTAAAGGCGTGAAGTTCTGCGTGGTCGCAGTAGATTATTTCTCCAAATGGGTTGAGGCACAACCCTTGGCGACTATCTCGGCAAAAGATGTGCAGAAGTTCGTATGAAAGAACATTGTGTGCAGATTCGGCATACCGAGGGTGTTAGTAGCCGATAATGGATCCCAGTTTACGGACAAAAGGTTCCAAGAATTTATCAACAACCTCGGAATAAAAATGCACTTCGCCTCAGTAGCTCACCCCTAAAGCAATGGGCAAGTAGAAGTATCTAATAGGACCATAAAAGATGGTCTGAAAAAGAGGTTGGGGGAAGCAAAAGGGAAATGGCCAGGAGAGCTCCCAAGTGTGTTATGGAGCTACCGAACAACACCCCGAAGAGCCACAAAGGAAACACCTTTTTCACTTGTTTTCGGTACAGAGGCCATCATGCTAATTGAGGTAGTACAACCATCGGTGCGAGTACAAGTGTTTGATGAAAGGGGAAATGACCTCGGCCTGAGAGCCAAGCTGGACCTCGTCGACGAACATAGAGAAAGAGCCGAGCTGAGAAGAAAAGCCTTTCAGCAAAGAGTGGCCACGGCTATAAACTTGCGCGCCAGGCCAAAGGGAATAAAGAAAGGAGACCTCGTTCTCCGAAAGGCTGAATTTGGGCCATGAAGGCCATCCCACGGAGTACTTCGCGCAAAGTGGAAAGGTCCTTATCTGGTACTTGCCGAAGTGCGAAAAGGAGTTTACAAGCTCGGCGATACCGGAGGCGTAGAATTAAAAAATACATGGCATTCGAATGCCTTGAAAAAATTCTATGCTTAGGATTTTGGTGGGAAAATTGTACAAGTTAGAAAAATTTCTAAGTACAAAAGTTTCTTAGGAAAATTTTTCTAAGTACAGAAGCTTCTTTTCACCAAGAACAGTCGCCGCTGAAAGAAAGCTTATTTACAAAGGTTATCAACCTTCTCTGAAGATTGGAGATTCACTTAAGAGAATTTCCCAAGGGTGATTCCAAGGCTAATTGGCATGATAAGTCTAGCTATGATCTTCCAGAGTCTCTTGAGCGAACGTGTTCGGGACAGTGAAAAATAAAAGATTTTGTGCAACAGACTTAGCCAAAAATTCATGAAAAAAGGAGTCTTTATTAACAAAGATGGATCTGACTACAAAGAAGGAAACTCGCCAAAAGAAGAAGTACGAAAAAGGAGAAAAAGAAGGCAAAGGGCCCTAAAAGAGACTAAGGGACCTCGGTGTCTCGGGAGCCACCAGCTCCTGCGTCCTTGTCCATCGCCTTCGGCGCCAGAAAAGGAAAGGGCAAGTTGAGGTGCTCAATTTTTGACCAAGACCACCGAGGCCCCTTAGGGATGTTCAGGGCCGCCAAAAAGGAGAGGTCCAGACCCGGAAACCTCTGCAGAACTTGATGACAAACGAGGCAAAAGCCATCCTGAAAACCGACCTTGGTTGCTTGGTCGGCCTTCTCCTTCGCAACAGCTAAGTCATCAAGCTCTTTCTCTAGGTCAGCAATCTGCTTTTTTAGTGCCTTCGTCTTCTTCTTATTTGGCTCCTTCTTCAAAGACTCGACCTCGGCCTGGAGCACAGCCTTCTCAGCAAGCACCTTCGCCAGGAGAGCCTCAGACTCTGACTTCTCCTTCTGGTATGCCTCATTTGCCGAAGTCAGCTCCGCCACCTTGGAACCAAGGTCAGATATTTTTTGGGATAAGTCCTTCAGAAGTTCCTCTTTTTCCTTCAACAACTACTCCCGAACGGCAGCAACCTCCTTCTTTGCAGCTTGAGCCGTCTCCAAATTCTTTGCGACCAAGTCGGAGCACATGACCTTGGATTTCTCCATACAGTTTAAGGACCAGGCTCAGAACGCCACTTGCTTCACTGCCTGAACCCTAAGGAGGCCGGTGTACCCCAACAGCTGCAAAGTAAGAACAAAGTTAGTAAGGCAAAAAATGAGTCAAACACTTAGAAGAAATCAAAAGGAAAACAAGGCGCGAAGTATACCTGGGCAGCATGCTCGGAAACTTTTGCAGCAAGGGACTCTTCGTCCGGACAAGCCTCGGAAATAGCCTTGAAAGAGGCCTCGGTGAGGATCCCCTTTGAAATTTGGTTGGCCATTTGCTTGTAGTCGCCGGAGTACAAGTTCATGTCCTCCGTAAACGACCAGAAAGGCTCCCTCGGGATCTTTCCCTTGGGGATATGGGAATCCCGAAGGGCCCGCTTCCGGGCGTTCTCGGCCACCTACCCCGAAGATGGTACCTCCTCTGCATGGCAAGACAAGAAACTTGTTAAGGCAAACAATTCTCAAAGTTCAAAAAATAAAAATACTGCAGCTTGTCCAAAGAACGAACCTGGCGGCACCTTGGTGACATCATCGTCAACGTCTCGGACCCCCTCGGCAGAAATTTCCTTGCCTTTCTCCTTCCGGCGCTCCTCGGCAGAAAAGACTTCCACCAAGGCGTCCAGAAGAGCCGCCGAGGAAGTGGGACTCCAAGAAAGGGCGTTAGCAGCGACCTCGGTCGGTGGGGCAACAGTAGCGTCAGGCTCTTCACGCGCCTCCTCGGGAATTTTCGGGTGAGGAAGAGGCCCGTCTTTCTTCGCCCGTTTTGCCGATGATAGCCCGGCCCCAGACAATTTCTGCCTTCGGGAGATGGCCTTCTTTGTTTGCTCCCCCTTCTCGGCTTGACCGAGGAAGAGCACCTTGTAGTAAGCAGAGGAGTCGTCGCCCATCTCTGAAACAGAAGGAAAACATCAGTGTGAGTCTAAGATGTGTCTATAACAAAAAAATTTTGAGATAACTTACGCTCACAAAAGGTCTCGTAAGTAACCTCCTCCTGAAGGAATTTTACCAGCCAGGAATCTTTCCTTGCGATGGAAGGAGCCGGCATCTCGAGGTCCGTCTCGTGCTCCTTCACTACCCCTAGCTCCCGAAAGACCTCATCGGTCATCAGTTTTCACATAATGGGGAAGGGGTAGAGGGAGAATGAAGGGACCTCGGGGTCCCATTCGGAGACTGCCCGGATCCGTCTGTCGAAGTCCGCGAACTTGGCCGCCAACTCAGGAGTCGGTAGCCTCTTCGGGTCTACAACATCTGTCTCCAGCCTTCCCGAAGCCCACACGGTCGGAACGTACGACTAGGCCTCCTCCATCTTCAGAAAAAAGAATTTTTCTTGCCACCCTCGCCAGCTGTCCTTAGTGGCAAAGGTGAACATATACTTTTTGCTCCCTGATCCCCAAGGCAGCATGAAGTAAAAGCCACCTTTCGGGACCGCATAGAGCTTATAGTACTGCATAAAAAAAATGAAATGGGGTTCTATTTTGAAAACGCCGCACATGCAAAGGATGACGTTAAAATAACAGTACGAGTTCGGGAGAAGTTGATTTACGGCAATGCCATGAAATTGGCAAAAGTCACAAATCACCCTTGAGGGAGGAAACCGAAGTCCGGCCTTCAGTTGGGCTCGAAAAATGGTAACCTCATTTCGGCGGTTCATAAAACTGACCACCTGAGGGCCAGGAAGTCTGGTGATGGCGTAAGAAGGAAGAAAAAACTTTTTTGTCCATCTTTCTAGTATTTCTGAAAACGTACAGCAAGTATGATTGAGAAGAGGAAGCTAGCTCTTTGGGATGGGGGAAACAGACATAAGAGGAATTAGCGAAGACATTTTCAAGGAAAAAAAAACTTCGGGGGACGAAAAACCGACTTCGGGAAAACTTTCAGAAAAGCAAAATAGCACAGAAAATCAAAGGATTTTGAGAGTCAAAACCCACCAAACGCTTTGCCAAAATTTGGGTTCGGGGTCGTCGTCATAAAAGGTTGCCGGAAAACACCTGAGAAAAAGCACCGCCGCGAAAAAACGCAAAAACAGTTGAGAGCGGGGGAAGAGCAAAAGCAGAACAAAAGGAACTTATGACGGAACAGGTTATATATAGGCCGAAGGCGGATAGGCGAACCGGTGTCATAAGTACTCCACGAAGGCGAACAGTCGCCATAACTGCTCCCTGCGTCTAAAAAGGCACGCCTGCCGTAACCGATGAAGTCCCCTCCAATGATAGCGTGCCACATGTCAGCCATCGCACCAAACAAGGGACACGCCTTCTGACACCCCTAAACCCTGGGCGCGCCGCTCTAGACTAACACGCTTGGTTATGAGACGCGATGTTGCGCAGACCTGCAAAAGGAAAGAAATGGGTTACCTCGAAGGCACCAAAAGACAGGCTATGGTCGAACAGCCTATGTCTTCGGACAAAAGGGTGCATCTTCGGCACAGGTATTACACCCAAGACCCCCGAAGGGCGCCCTCAGAAAGCCTACAAACCGAAGTTTTCACTTCGGCCTTCCGAAGGGGGGCATGTGATAGCCGAAGGGCTATCGCCTCTTTCAGTACATACATCCTGCCATTAGTATGGTCAGGAAAACTGGCGTTACCCGAAAGAGGCGATATCACGGACCTCAGAAAGAGCGAAGTCAAAATACCCCAAACTCGAGACTTCGGCTAGAACGTCAGGAATTCCAAGGATGCCACCGGCTCCCTAGGGAGACCAAACGGATTGCCTTCGGAGATAAAGAACCAGCTATTTCAAGTAGGAGAAAATCTCCCTGAAGGCGAAACCCCCAAACCAGGGAACTCCCCGAACTACAGGCATAAGTCCCGAAGAAGAGCGTCCGTACCGAAAGACGACCTCGCCGGAGAACCGCGGGAGTACGGCATGGGCATTTAAGGAGCCTTTGACAAGTCGCCCACATGCGTTACACACCGCCTCGAAAAGCCGTCTGACGCGCCGACGCCGTCCAAGTCTTGTCACAACCTGTCTCGGTCCAAGAACCAAGGAGTCTACAAACGGCTACCTGTCTCCTACGCCCGGAGGTATAGATCGCATCTGACCGAACACGTGTCATGATCTAAGCGGGCTAGGCACCACTATAAATACCAGAAAAACAAGCCCTGGCAAAGGATCCGACCCCTCTCCCTGAGAAAACACGAACAGGCAAGACCACATAGCCTCTTAGTGCTCTTCCTTTATCTTCTCTTAGAACACTGACTTGGGCGTCGGAGGCTCCTCCCCGGAAAAACACTCCGAGGACCTCCTGACCTCTTTTCTTCTGAGCATTTTAGGCATATTCCTCTGGGGAACCTTTGCTCCAGACGTCCTCCCTCACAGGAAGTCCCTCCCGAAGTCATAATGTCAGCCGACGAAGATGCTACCGGGCATCACAAATAACCCAACCTAAATCGACCTAGACCCGAATTCATGCTAACTCGATTAGACCCAAACCTGAATGGTCTGCCCCAAACTTTGACCCGACCCACCTAATTGTCATCCATAGGAATAAGTATATGTAACGTGTGTTTATTTATGGATACTTTTATCCAAGTTCTATTTTCCACTCCAAACAATTCAAGAAACATTTCTGTATGCCAAAAAAAAAAAAAAGAAACCAAATGTACTCCTCCCTATCTGGCTTGCCAAAACTGCGCAAAATTACCTACGCCAATTGTAAGCCTAGTAAAAGAACACCAATCAAGGAAGGAATAGAAAAACATTGCATTTTAACAGTCAACACACGCAAGCTTAAGATTTTAATTTTTAAGGAGCCCATCAAATGACTCATATATGTCCTCTATTCTGTAAAAGTGTCATAGGACATTAGCTTTAGATTATTTTTTATGCCTAGAAGTATGTAGTGTATTAAGTATATGGTTGGGGCCATTGATAAAGGAATTGAAGAAGAGGGAAGGGAAGAGAATGAGAGAGATGAGTTATTTCTCCATAATTTAGAGTGACGAAAAAAAATGCATATAGAAGCGATGTGAGGTGATAATAACTCTCACTCTCCCTCTTTTTCCTTCTATCCAAACAATGAAATCATAGTAATTTTTCCAATTAGCAATAGGCAAAAAGGCCTCATAATTATATAAAGTCTTCATTAATCCCACTTAATATACTCTCTCACATTTAGGCCAATTGGTAATGAATGGAGAGACTTTATCACTATTTAAAACCTTTACTAACCTCTTTTCTTGGCTATATAGGATTTTTCAACCTAACAATAGGCAATATCGTCAGACTTGGCCTGGAAAGCAACCCAGAAAGGTACATGGGTGGTGAGTCAAGCAGTTCAATCAGTTTAACTAGCCGAACCAATTACAATGCACAACAACCTTTGCACATAAACAACTTCACACGCTGTCAAGCAAGTCCTCCTACTAGTGTCCAAAATACAACATACTTCCTTTTTTTATACATAGATCATATAGTAACATTATTATATTTTATATTTCATAACAAAATAACACATAATTTTAATGTCCAATAAGTTAAGTGCATAATCTATCATTCAAATTTTAAAATTAAATTCCTAAATATTCCAAAAACATGCACAAATAACTAACAATTTTATCTTGAAGATAAATCCTATAAAGTACTAATAATATAACAAAAACATAACAGCCTATCATGAAACTTATAGCCATGTCGTTTTAACTTAAGTCAATTAACTTTAAAATAACTTATTTTTATTCTTACATTTTTTTTGCCTGAAAATAATTGTAATTAAAAATCAATATTATGTGGTTACAATAATCCATTGAAAATACAAGTTTTGTAATCTTACTAAATTTTTATGAATTTTTCTAGTTTAAGGCATTAAAAAATAAAAATTCATAAAAATTTAATAACAATATAAAAATTTACTTTCAAATGGATTATTGCATCTACATAATATTGAATTTCAAATGAAATTAGTTTCAATAAAAAGATGTATAAGTAAAAATAAGTCAATTGACTTAAGTTAAAATGAATTGGCTCTTAAATTGCTCAGTTTTCCTTCATCTCTATCTGCTTCTTCTATGTGACTTTGTTCACACTTTGCCTTTCCTTATTGTTGTTTGCATTCCTTCTAAGTTTTTCACTTCTGAGCCTTTTTCTTCTTTTGTTTGTTTTTTTTTTTTTTTGTCTTAATTTTGTTTTAACTTTGGGCCACTTAAACATTACTCTAACATAATTAAGTGATCTAAGTTACAATGTGCACATTATCAAAAAAAAAAAAAAAAAGAACTGCAAAGCCTAAAACCCACATAAATCGGTCTAACCCGAGGTTAACCTAGATGACTGGGTCACCTGGTATTTTGGGTCTTCCAGGTTAAGCGGGTTGAAGGGTGCTAAATCTAGCCCGTGTACCCTTCGGGTTGCAATTGAATTGGTCCGATTGGCCATGTTTGGCTGGGTTTGATAACACTAACAATAGGTGAAAAGATCTCATCGTTATATAAAGGATTCTCAAACCCTATTTTGAGAAATAGTTCCAATACAACCAGTAAGCTAATAGACCCAAGTTGAGTTTAAGAGTTTAAAATGCTTAAGATAATAGAGTTTTGAGATAAATAAAGTACTTAATCCAAGTTAATACAAGTACAATCTTGAGGGATATTTATTGAAGAAAAAAGTCGTTATAACTGTGTGTGACTCCCAGTCTAGATCATATAATCCTTCTATTATGGGTGGCGTTTTCGCTTTCATGCCCCTACTCTCAACTGCCGGTTTTGATTTCATTTTCCTAACACTTTTACTTATTTAAATTTTAAAAAAAGGGTAAATTACGTTAATGGTCCATAAACTTTAATTGTCATTTTTTTCCATAACTTATTTAATGTTCTATTTTAGTCCTAAGCTTATTAAAATAATTTCATTTTGGTCCCTTATCAGATGAAATTCATTAACTAAAAAAAACTGTCTAACGCAAACATTTGAAATTTTAATTTAAATATTCGACAACTATATTTCAGTAAATATAAACAGTTAAATATTTTTTTATAATTAATACACAACTTGAATTAGTAGTTTTTTTTAATTAAATAAGTTCAATTTATAGAAATAAGAAAATAGGTTATTTGAATTTTTCATTAACTATAAAAAAATATTATACAAATTAAATTTATTGTAGGATAGTTATCAGATAATTTAAATTATGATCTATAAAGTTGTTATTAGACGAATATTTTAAGTTAACATATTTCATCCAATAGGGATCAAAATGAAATTTTTTTAATAAATTTTGGACTAAAATGGAATGTTTTTAATAAGTTCAGAACCAAAACAAATATTCAATAGGTTAAGGACTAAAACAAAACAATAGTTAAAGGTTAGGTATTATTCATGCAATTTACTTTTTAAAAAATGACACATTCTCAACTCTTTCTCCTGTTCATGTTAAGGAAGTCAATCACTACCCAGACGGTGGGTTAGTTACCATACCCTACACGATCGGTAGGGGCTTTTTTTTTTTTTTTGCAAGTTTGTGAGTTTGGGAAAGGTGCGAGTAATTTTAGTAGATGTACTCACAAGGTACAAGGGGGATTTGGGATTAGGGCTCTAACCTCTCTAAACTCGTCTCTAAAAGTCACAAATTCATCCTTGTTCCTACCATATTTCTTTGTTTCCTATCCTGTTCTCCACGAACTCTATTCTGTTCTTTATTATGAGCAATTTTTATGCTTTGTTTACTTTCAAAGGCCTAAACTCTTTGGGAAAATGAATAAAATAGTATTTTTAATGTTTTTAAATGATTTTTAACTATGTAAATCCTTTATAAGGGTATTACGGATAAAATACCCAACTCTATCTATTTCAATATAAGAAGAATTTAGGCATAAAAATCCTAACTACTTCAAGTTACGGGGAGAATTGAGGTAGAGTTTATATATTGTAAAGAGAGTTTACGAATAACTTTAACCGCCCATACTGGACCGTGGAAATCCCTGCTTTCTGTTCCCTTCCTTTCGAGAGGGCACTTAGCTCCCAATCTTAGAAGCTAAACCCAACTGGAAGAATCAGATTTTTCAGAAAGGTAAGAATCATATAGTTAGGACACTTGTTTTGAGAGCCCTTTCCTGCTCAGTCTGGCCTATCCAAGATAGAGCCCACCTGATCCATATACTGACTCAAGCTGGGTGCATGAGTGGCTACAGAAAATTTCTGTCTATTCAGCATGTCGTTTCCTCATATGACACGTGGTTGGACATTTGGAATGGGAGACTGGAGAAAAGATTACGCTCTGATAGAATTTTTTCGCCTTTTTTTTCCACTTAGAAGCATCTTATAAGATTTAGAGAAGGGCATCGATAATAATTTATAAAGGAGTTAAGGGTCATTTTAATGTTTTTCAAAACTTAAGGTTTTGATGGATATTGAAAAAAAATGAGGTTTTGTTAGCAATGTCTTCTGTCTTTTTTTAAAATAAAATTATATATTCTCAAAATAAGAAACAGAATTGAAAAGTAAATTTGGCAATTATGAAAACCATATAACAATACTACTAGTTATTTTCTCTCCATCGGCGCTGGTTTGGGCCTTGAAAACAAACCAAACCGTAAGAGGCCCAATGGTTGACTAGGCTTTGATCTGAAATTTTGCAACTCAAGAAAAGCCCAATGACTCTGTGTAAAATCATAAAAGGTGAAAACAAATTAAGGCAAATATGAGTGATCACTATTCAGGTTAAATTGAAAAACTGAAAAATCAAAAAAATTTGGAAATTCAGTTTGGTTTATTTGATACTTCAGTTCAGTTTCAATCAAAACAGAATAGAGTTAATTTCAGTTTCGGCTCGGTTTTGGCTGTGTGAGTTACCAAAATAACCGAATTAGTGTTTTGGGCTTTAGCTGACCTAAATCCTAATTGTTTATTGTTGGGCTTTAAAGTTTATCACTAACCAGCTAACCTAAACCCAGGCCCAACAACCCTTACCCGGTTACCCCCTACCCCCTTTTCATTTCACTCATGTGCGATTCTACGATACGACCTCCGTCTCCCTACTGACCCTACCCTCAATTTGAGATCAAATTCACCCCAACCCCCACTTGCCATCGTTCGGCCCTGCCCCCAAGCACACTCTCATCATCGTCATCCAGTGGCAATGGTTCATCTATGCCGCAACTAAGCCCTACATTCTCCCTCTATTGGTCTTGAGGTCCGGCAGTTAAACCTTCTCGCGGCGATGCCCTTACCTGCCTTGATTCTGCTAGTCACTTCTCTTTCTCAACGTTCTCGCGACGACCTTCTCCTTGTCACAGCCTTTTCACCCACCTACCACCAGCAGGTAAAACTTTGCCTTTTGTTTTGCATTATTATTTTTTTTATATTTGTGAGTTCGGTCTATTGGTTCACGACTTCATTTTTATTATTTTTTGTCTAAAGGTCAGCAAGTATATTTTAATTAGTATACCTCCAATGGCCAGCTATGTAGATTAAAGTGAAGGTTTTTGTTGTTGTAAACTTGTATAGCTTAAAATGAACCAAAAAATTGCTAGCTTAAATGTACTAGCAGTAGGTTAATTGGATTCCTAGTAGCTTGCATTTTATTGGTTTGTAGTTTTTTTTATTAGAGTCTAAAGTGTTATATAAATGAAAGGTTTTATTTTGGTTGGTGATTTATAGTTTGGTTTGTATATAAACAGAATTCTTTTAATCTAGAAGCTCTTCAAAGTATTTGAAGTATAGAACCTGACACTCAAAATGGCTTCAACAAAAGGATCAACCGTAGCCAATGTAAGATTAACAGGTTTATTGTTTTTTCATTGATTTTAATGTTTGTATTTAATCATTCACTTCACTCATTCACTTGTTTTGTAAATGATTATTAAATATTTCTAATGTAAATGACGGATCCAAATGTTAATATTAGTACCACAAAAGATAATTTGGTTGAAGAGAATGGTCTTCCAAATCCCCTTTCATCATCCACAGTAGGAGATAAAAAAGGATCGAAGAGAGCAACAAAACAAAAAAGGCCAACTGCAAAATGGAAATCAATTAAGCTAAGATCAAATGTTTGGAAGCATTTCATAAAATTTGGGGATAGAGAAGGTAACAAGAAAGCTAAGTGCAAGTACTGTGGAAAAAAATATACAGCGGATCCAAATAACAATGAGATAAGTTCGGCTTTTGCTCATAATCGAACATGCTCTCTGAATCCTGAGGTACAGTCAAAATCACAACAATCTCTTTTGCATGTTGGGAATAATGAAGGGGGAAAGGGTGCATGGTTGTTGGAAATTTGATGAATATGCTATTAAAAAAGTTGTTTACTTTATGATTGTTGTCGATGTGCTTCCGTTCAAGTTTATGGAAAATGAAGGTTTTAGGCATATGATGCCTGTTGCATGTCCTAGGTTTCACATTCCATCTTATCATACCATTGCTAGAGATTGTTTTGATCTTTACTCTGATGAAAGAAACAAATTGAAGGCATATTTCCAATCTAGTTATCAAAGGGTTTCTCTTACTACTAATAGTTGGACTTCTATACATAGAGTTAATTACATGTGTCTTACTGCTCATTACATTGATGACAATTGGAAGCTACAAAAAAAATCTTAAATTTCTGTCCAATTACTAGTCATAAAGGTAAAGCAATTAGTATAACTGTTGAAAATTGTTTGCATGAGTGGGAAATTGATAGAGTGTCCAATTATATTTGAAAAAAGTGATTGTTGGTTGGGGAACTGGAATAGCCAAATGCAAATACATTCATATGAGATGCATTACACATATTGTGAATTTGGTTGTTCATGATGGGTTGAAGGAATTTTATATATCTGTTGCTCGTGTGAAAGATTTCGTAAGATATATTAGGCAATCACCTGCTAGGTTGGCCAATTTCAGAAATTGTGCTCAATTTGAAAGAATTGAAAGTAAAGACTTATTATGTCTTGATGTGAGCACAAGATGGAACTCAACTTTTCTGATATTAGATGCGGCACAAAAGTTTGAGGGAACCTTTATCTAGATATCATCTTTATGATCCAAATTACATTATTGAACTTGTTAAGAATAATGAGGTTCCTACAGAAGAGAATTGGAAGAATGTTAGGTCTTTAGTAAGTTTTCTTGAAAACTTTTATGAACTCACATATAGGATATCAGGTTCTTTATATGTCACTGCCAATAAATTTGCTTCAATGGCAAAGAGAATAAGGGAGAAGTGTTAAAAATATTGATGGAATGTTGAGAAGATGAACATGTTGATTTATGTTGCTATAGTTCTTGATCTTCAATATAAGTTGGTTTTTCTTGAATTTGCATTGGAAGACATGTATGCTAAAAAAATGAGTATGGGGGCTGATATGAAAAAATTGTGTCATTTTCTGAGTTATTTGAAGAGTATAAAAAAAATTGTCTAACCTCAATCTACTGAATCAAATTTAAGAACTCAAATGCCGTAGCAAGTTGATCTAGGAAGTCAAAAGAAAAGGAAGTACTTGGTGACAGAGGAAAGAATAAAGAAATTTGAAAATGTTTCTAGAAGTGTTAGGAATAAAACAGAGTCAAACAAGTATCTAGAGGAACCAAGAGAACCAGTTTCCTCAAAATTTAGTGTGTTAGAGTGATGGAAGTTCACACTGCTTCCCTATACTTGAAGTTATGGCTCGTCATATACTAGCTCCACCTGTCTCTACTGTTGCCTCAGAGCCTATATTTAGTATAGGAGGATGAGTTCTTGATCTATTTAGAAGTTCTCTAACTCCTAAAATGGTACAAGTTCTTATTTGCACACAGGCTTGGCTTAGAAGGAGACAATGAGTTAGTGTGGAGGAAAACTTGGAGGAACTTGAAAAAATTGAAGAGGGTAATATTTATTGTATTTTTACTTGTATTAATCTTGAATTTATAGTTATGTGTAAACATTCTTATTATCTCTTTAATATTAACTTTTATGTGTCTTATTTTTTTAGAGCTATCCAAGGAGACTGGAAGAGATATAACTAGAGTAAATATAATGATTAATATCTAGGAGTTGATTGGAACTTTTAAAGAAGGTATCAACATTATTACTAAACTTGTATTTTTTTTAATTCATAACTCTAAATAATTGATAATTGATTGGTTTTCCAACAAAATTTTATAGGTATGATGAGACTTGAGTTATGATCAATCAATTATGTACCTATGAGTAAAATGGAATTGCCCATAAAAATGATGGACCATTGCATGTTTGTTACTTGAGAGATTATTTATTTAGAACTTGTGAAGTCTTAGCTCAAATGTTTGGATTGTCTATGAACTAGTTTAGTCTAAACTCTATTGTTTGGATTGTCTATGAACTATTTTCGGATATGTTTATGTGCTATGTACTTGTATGTTTTAGTGTTTCATGTTTGATTTTTATGGTTTGTTTGGCTATGAACTTATAAGTGTTCATAACTTTATATATGGATTTTTAAGTGTTTATGTTTAGAATTTGGATATTTTGGTGTGTTGGCAGCAGGACCTTGTTTGGCTTATTTGCCCAAAGTGTAGGATAATTCAATTTTAAGCATGCCCACATGGATTGGAGCTTTCTTTCTTATTTAAAGGTTTTGGTTAATTTAGTTGTGACTTGAATCGAACTGAACCGAAAGATTTCAGTTCAGTTTTAATTCGGTGGTTTTCACCCTCATTTTGGTTAATTTGGTTTGTTATCATCCAAAACTAAAAAACTAAAAAAACTGACTTATTCAGTTCAGTTTAAATCAAAATAACCAAATAATCACCCCTAGAGCCAAGTTCAAACACCAAATGCTATAAACTTGGCTCATTAAGGATTGACTTAGCTCAAACTCGAGTTTGAGCTCGAGCTTAGGAAATGAAACTTAATGCTTAACTAGAAAAGGTTCAAGCTCAGTTCAATGGCTCAATAAACTTGGAGCTTGGTTCAAACTCAATTTGATGTTCAAGCTCGATTTGATGACTATAAATTAGAACTTTAGGGTTTATGTATATTAAAAATAAAAATTAATATTATTTTTTATATTAAAAAATATTAGACTGGTTATGGTCGATAAGAGTTCAAGCCAAACAACACTAGCCTTGAAGCTTAGCTCATTAAGAGTTCAAACTTAAATGCAACTTGAAGCTCAGCTCAAGACTCATTAGGATTGGGATAATAACAAAAACATTGAGCTCGAACTTGAGTTGTTCATAAGAAGCTCAGCCCGTTTCCACCCCTACTATAGAACATTTGTAAATTGTAAAGTAGCACTCTATTATAAACATATTTTCAGTTCCAACAGTTCTTTGGAAAAAAATCATGCCACCGAAAAGCCTATACAAAAAGTTTTTACCCTTCTAGGGAACAAATGAATAGATTATATAGTTAACTTGGAGTTGTTCTATCAATTGAAGCACAAAAGGGTGGGGATATAATGTGTCCAACGTACTGTATGCACTTGAATAGTTCTATTTTGGTAGAAAATTTTTCTAAAGTTTCAACAGAAGTGGTCACTTATTAGAGTGGTTATAAAGCCTTGGATAGAAGGCAAAAACTTCCATATCTTCTTCTCTTTATTCTACTTTTTTATATCAATTGGAACAAGAAGATAAATACTTCCTCCGTCCCAGATTTCTGCTCTATTTGTCATTTTGAATCGTCCTAAATTCTCTGCACCATTTTCTTTTTGGATAAGTTTTATCATACATAATGACCATTATGCCCTCTTATACTTTTACTTTAAAACAACTAAAGTAGACCAATTTGGAGCAATCAAGCCCGATGCCACCATGAGTGATCTATCTACTATTGTCAATGGTAAGTTGGCCTTTTCCCTTTCTCGACTGGCGGCGATGGTTTTCTAGCGAGATTCGAAGGGCTCTGATTTGGAGAGATAAGGAGATCAGAGGAGGCCAAATCGATTTAAGACTAGGTAAGTAGGCAAGAGGTGGCACTGATTCGGAAGGAGTAAGTGAGTGAGAAGATCGGAGGAAGATGAATATATTTGAGACAAGGCGAGCAAGTGGGAGGCGGTGGCGATTCAGAAGTAGTAGGAGAAGCGATGAGATTAAAGGAGGCCGAATCGATTTAAAACTGGGCAAGCAACAGAGAGATCGGAGAAAGGATTGTCGAGAGATTTAAGGTCGAGGGACGCGAAGGCAGGTGGCAAAATCGGATAAAGAAGTGATGACGAAATCAAAGAAGAGAGCAAATGGCGAAATCAAAGAAAAGTAGATAACGACGGAATAGCTACTGGAGAAACAGTAGTAGACGGAAATGGACAGGTTGTCAGAGAAGAAATAGTAGCAGTTCAGCAAATGACGGTTGGCGGTAGCAGATGGAGGCAAAAGATATGTGGGATCAAGGGTAAAATTAGAAAAGAATACATAATTTTATTATTTTTTAATCTCCATGTCAAACACAAATGGAGCAGAGAACTCAGAATGGAAGGAGTATTTAAAAAGGAATAACAAGCTAAGACAAAAAAATAGCTAAATTTAGTTAAAGAACACAAATAATTTGTCAAAAAACAACTACTACAAGTATAACAGCCATATATTAAATATCAAGAAAAACTTGTTGATTTAACATGGAAGAACAAGATGATACAAAGAAACAATAATATTCATCAAGAGAATATGAAGCAACTAACAAAGAACAAATACTACACACATAGCAAACAATTATTAAATATCAAAAGAATCATGTAGATTTAATATGGACTAGAAAATGAGACAAAAAATAACTATATTCAGCGAGAGAGTGGGAAGCATCTAACAAGGAATGACTACTACAAGCATAGCATGTAACTACTAAATTGGTAAATTACATCGATGGTTCCTAAACTTTAGTCATTATTCTACTTTAAGTCTTTAACTTCTTGATTGTTCTTTTTTTTTTTTCCTAAACCTATTAAATTGGTCCCAAATTTATTTTAAAAGTTTCATTCTGGTATATATTCTATTGAATGAAATTTGTTAACTCAAAGAAATAAATAAACTCATTTTGTTTAAAAAAAAAAGAAAAATACTAATTTAAATTATATTATTGACTCTCAAGAAATTTACTAAAAGACTATTATAAAATATTTAAATTAAAATTTCAAAATTTGGTGCTAAAGAGTTACTCTAAGTTAATTGATTTCATCTGGTGAAAGACTAAAATAGAATGATAACTAAACCTTATCAACAATTTATGAAATTACCCGTTATTAAATATCAAAAGATAAAGATAGATTTATCAAGGAACTTCAAGATAAGATAAAAGAACAACTATATTCAGCAAGAAAACATGCATGAGGCATCTGATAGAAAACAACTACTAGAAGAATAGCAAACAATTATTAAATATCAAAAGGGCCATATAAATTTAATAAGGAACAACAATATGAGGCAAAACAATAATTATATTTAGCAAGAGAACATGAAATATCTCATAAAGAACAATTACTCCAAGCACAACAAGTTGTTATTAAATGTCAAAACGAAAGGGGAAAAGGCATTAGTCTTAAATTTTTTTTTGTTTTACCAAATTAGTCCTATGACTCCTTGATTTTCCATAGAAGTCCTAAAGGTTTAATTCATCAACACCATTAGTCCTAAAACTCTCAATTTTTCCATCTAGCAGACGGAATGCTCATGTGGCTGCAAATGGTGTTTTCTCTCTTAACATGTCAACCAAAAAAAAAAAAAGGACTAACAGGGTTAGCAGTTCAAAGGTTTTAGGATTGCTTTGGCAAATTGAGTAATTTTAGGACTTATTTGGTAAATCGAGTAATTTTAGGACTAACTTAGTAAAACTTGAAAACTTTGAATCTAATCAATTACAATGAAAAATAATCTTGGGTGATTTTTTTGTGAATAAAGGGAATAGGAATTAGGAATTCAGTCATATAGGATGATGAGAACAATTTAAAGAAGAAAGAACCATTGAAGGTTGTTCAGACATTGATGTAATTAAATTACATAATTTACCATCATATTTTGCCAATTATGTGTAAATTAAATTTCCCAAGAGTTGTAAATCAAGATACATTTTCTGCATTTCTTCCTAAGAATTGAATCATTATGAGAAAATTAAAATGATTATGTTTTAGGTTAATGACTGTATTTAGAAAAAAGATAATTTAATATGAAATTATACCCAAGTTTTGTGATACTTCCCTCTAGACAACATTCCAACACTTGGATTACGTGTGGCACATAATTTCCAAAATATGATTATAAATTATGCAATTTAAATAAACTCATATTAGAACAATTTTCGAAGTTTCTTTCTTCTTCATATAACTTTGATTGTTTTATATTGATTGGATCCCAATCCTTATTCCTTCTCCTAAAAACACAATCATAAATGATAGTTTTTTCTTATTATTTATGAAACCCAAACTTTTTGAGTTTTATAAATTTAGTTCTAAAATTACTCAATTTACCAAAGAAGTCATAAAACCTTTAGGGCACCAACTCTGTTAGTCCTCTTTTTTGCTAACATGTTTATAGAGAAAATGTTGTTTACAGCCATGTAAGCATTCTATCTGCTAGATGGAAAAATCAAGAGTTTTAGGATTAATAAGGTTGACAGTTTAAACATTTTAGGACTTTTTTTGGCAAATCAAGGAGTCTTATACTAACTTGGTAAAACATGAAAAATTCTAGAACTGCAAATGTCATTTCCTTAAATGAAAAAATAGATTTGTCAAAGAACAGCAAGATGAGACCAATGGATAAATATATTTAGCAAGAGAATAAAAATCATCTAACAAGGAACAATTGTTATAAGCATAACAAGCTGACATTAAATAGTAGAAGAAATAGGTAAATCGTTAGAGCAAAATAGGCAAAATGGGCAAATAAATCACTGATCTTTTCATCTCAGCGTATATCATTCATTGTTCTTTTTTTACAATTAAATTACCCATTATTGGGTGAAATCTAACAACTATTGGGTGACATCTAACAACTATTGTTTTAAAATTAGGCAAATTAGCTACTTACACACCTTACGGAGAGAATATTCCATTTTGTTAATGCCACATAATTACTATCCTTCTGGGTAAGTTACAGCATCTATTCCAGAACTATTTAATTCATGCACATAGGCTTCTAAACTAGAAATTATGCCTGAAAAATCATCTTCTCCTAAACAGTTACTTTGACCGCATCTCTTCCTTCAGGCTAGCCTGGAGCCCCAATTTGTTGCTGGCGACTATATTGATCAGTGTCGGAGGAAGATGGAGAAGTCGTGCAGCGCCGTAGAACTCCATCTTCTATGAGCCCGAATTCTTCAATGCTGTGTCAAGAAACTTCGTCGCTGGAAAGGGTCATCATTAGAATCAGCATTCTTGGGATTAGTGGCAGCAGGGTCATCACTGGAGAAGAACGGATGAGGACATTGAAAATGTAGTGCTAGAGAAGGAAAATTTTGAAATTGGGAAAGTTTGGGCGGTATTTGTATTGTTAAACAAAAGTTTGGGAATAAATTTATGAGTTTTCCTTTTTTTTTTTTTACACAAACTTGCCACGTATATGGCCACGTATGTCGCCACATCATTAAAATTTATCACATCATCATACAATTGGACAAATGTTACTACAGTAGCTAATATCAGCTCGATCGGGAATGCTAGTGGATTATTTAACTGTAAAAAAAGAACGGTGGGTGATATACGCTGAGGTAAAAAGATCAGCGGTTTATTTGCTCATTTTACAAAGAAAATTAATATGTGTCAAAAGAACAATGATTTAGCTAGATAATAAGAGCAATTTGGCAAGGAACAACTAAAAATTGGAATGTGCTATATAATAGGGAGCCATGGCACAAAGACATCGTGGCATGATGACATTATTGTATTCAATATGAACTTGAGATGTGATGGTGATGATTCTTAAAGCCAACTTTTTTAATTTAAGTTAATTTAATTTAAAATAATTTATTTTTATTTTACTAGATGCATATATGTTACTTAATCCAAAATATGAATGATTATTAGAGCAAATTGATTTTAACATAAAATATATATGTTCTCATACTTTAAGGCATATCATTTCTATTTTCTTTCTTACCAGATGCATACATGTTATTGTAATTTTTTTAAACAAAAGCAGAATAGTAAAAAAATTATAATGTACAAAATACATGTGTAAAAAAAATACAGTTGTAAAAGAAAATATTAAAGCGATGTAACATTTTTTTAACATAAAAAAATCAACAGATGTTCCACTTGACTTGAGCTGATACAAGTCAGTTTGAGAAATGACACAAGTTGGTCTACGCCAACTCATATGTTACGGGAAAAATTCAAAACTGATCTTTAATGTCTCTTTTGTTCATGTTTATGTAATTGTAGTTCATTTTAGATTGATCTAGTCCATGAATAGGTAAAATTATTTTAGTGCATGTTATTTCTATTAATATTAAATAATCCTTTTGTAAAAAATTAATTAAAACTAGCTTACAGTATGCTTCATAAAGATTTTTAAGGCATAATTAAAAGTTCTTATTTTTTATTTATATTGATTTTTTAAAATTTTCTCGAAATCAAAATTTGATAAATCAAATAACCTTAAAAGAATTTTTAGAATGTTATTTAACAAGTTCTTCATTTTTTTATAGTTTGTCTGTGAGCAAGTGTATGTATAATGTGTAGAAGTACTTTTTATCTATTTTTAATAATTTTTTGTGAATAAGCAAATTAATCATACCAATTTAGGGTGGAAGGGATTGCCAAACTCGGTGGAGTATGATGGGAGTAAGTGAGGTGGAGAGATGAGTACCTTGAACGAGGAGGAAGGTAAAAGACGATGGAGTGTTGGTCCTATTCTCATAACAGTGGAGCCTAGGTGCCAAGCCCGCCAAACGCTGTGAATATCACATTTGTGAACAGCTGAGGATTGGGAGACCCTTGATCAGTTCAACAACTGACAAAAACTCCTACAGAGAGACCGGGTAAAGGTGGCCTTTCTGTGTAAAACTTGGTTGGCAAAGGAATGGATAGTATCTATTCTATTAGAATGTGGCTTCGTGCATTTGTTCGCTGTTAGCAACGAGGGGAGGTCAAAGGGGACTATCCTTTTTGTGGAAATCAGATGCTTAGGTGAGGCGGTTATCTTATTTGAAACATCATATTGACATGGAGGTCCAATTGACGGGCATAACTACTAAATCCTTCTATTGACGCATAATTGTCCGTCCCAGCTAGTTGAACTTGTCTTTGTTGACTTGGGTTCATTTTCGTAATGAAATCCTTTTGAAAAAAGAAAAATCATACTCATGTTAAGTGTCTTTATCTTAATATTTGTTTATATTATCAAGAGGTGTTCCAATATAATAGACCAAGTTATATTTGCTTTACATTGTATTATCATATGCGATTCATATAAAAAAAATTTTCAATTTCTTTTCTCTTATGAAAAAGATAGTTTTATCGCTTATGCTATGAAAATGACTCATCTAATAATAAACGTCTCTCAAATGGCTCATCTAATAAGAAATGTCTCTTAAACTAAGTGACTATGTTGGGAAATCATTTTCTATTTTTTGTCTCAATTTGTAATAATTTCTTTTAAAATTTATAACTCTTCACCATACTATTAGTCATTAAAATTTTGTATAATATTATCAATAATATAATAATTACTCAAACAATAAAATTTAAATAATATTTATTATAATAGCAACATAATCAATATCAAATTGATTAATTAACTAATTATGTTTGAAAATGAATTGGTTTACATTTTTAATTGATCAATTCATGATAATAATTTCTTTGTTTATAACTCTTTTGTTGTAATACGTCTTTAAGTGTTTCTATAAAAAATTATCAGTTATATGATACTTCACAAATAACAAAAACACATATGAAAATAAATAAATTTAAACTAGACATAGACTAAAACAATAAAAAATGAACTACAATTACCTATTTTTGGAAAAAAAGATAGTTTAAGGATTATGTATGTGAATTTTGCCCTCAACACTATGAGGTGCGCTTGACTAACTTATACCATTTCTCAAAGCTTAAAGACTTAAATATACTGAGTTGGAGTTGAGGGACTAACTTGTGCGAGTTAGCCAAGTTGGAGGGCTGCTGGTATACTTTAGCCTTAATAGTTTATGTATAGTAAACAAATAATATTCTCTCCGCCAAATATCTATTAAACTATTTGGTTTGATACAGAAATTAATAATATAAAAAAAATGTTATTTTTATTTTTATTCTTATACTTTTATACATAAATAAAAAATTAAAAAAATTAAAATGGGGTGATAATTTAAAGGCGTAAACCCACATTTGGCCCCCGAACTTTGTTCACCAGGACACTTAACCCCTTCAACTATAACTCGGGATAACTCAGCCCCCAAACTTTACTGACTGGCACACTTAACCCCCTCAGATCGCCACGTGCTGTCACGTGCATTGACGTTCTGATGAAAATGTGAGTTATCATTTTAGAGGGACTTAAATGACAAAAATGTTGAAGCTTGCTGCTGAATGTGGCATTTTCCACATAAGTCTTTGTTCACTGGTGTTAGATGCGTCCAAGTTGGCGGGGATTTTCCGTTTCAGTCGCGCCAAAACAAATTGGCTTTATGAAAAGAAGACGTCGGCAGGGACTAGTTAGAGAGAGGGCTTGCGAGTGGGACAAACACATCGAGATTCCATGCAAAAGTGAAGATTCAAAGCTTTTTTATTTGGTCGACTTCAACCTGCAGACAAGAAAAAAAGTGAAGTACGTTATTTAATCTTCTTCTTTGGTCAACAAGGGCATAGTAAAGTCGAATCATTGTGAATTGGTATTTGGGAGAAAATGTGAATGATTTTTCAAAATAGAATAATAAATTATGGCCTTTAGTTATAAAAATAGAATAATAAACTATAGTCATAAAAAATTCAATTAGGGTACCAGTAGGTTTCAGTTGAATGTTAGCAATTAGTTGTATAATGGTGGATTAGTAATGAACGATCCTAATGTAAGGAATAATTAATGGGTATAATTTTGTTCTAAATTGATAATTTGTTATTGCAGATGGTGAAATTCAACATATATTTTGTACTATGGTGGATTACTAGTGAAAGATCCTAATGTGCGGTATATAGATTATCTGGTTTGTGAGAAGTTATTTGATGATGATTTCACAAGTTACTGGTGCATATTGGATATCCTGATAAATGAGATCGGTTATGAAGCTAAAGATATTAAGACAATTTATTATCGGGTACCAGATTGTTCACTAAGTGAGGGTCTTAGGGTGTTACATGATGATGGTACCACATTTGATATGATAGCATGTGCTATTAAAAAAGGTGGGGTAGAACTGTATGTTGAACACACAGAGGAAGGCCTACAAAAGGGCAAGTGGTCCATTAAAATACCGAGGGATGGTGGTGTATTTGTGAAAGAGGCTGAAAGGTGCAATTTAGGTGGAGCAGTATGTGGGAACTTTAATGAAGGTTTGACTAGTGAAGTGGAGAATGAGCACTTGCACGCTGGAGATTGGCAAAAAGAAGAAAATAGAGATTACAGTGACAATGAAACAAAAGATACTGATTCAAATGAAGATGACAGTGAAGATGAATGCGAGGATTTGCAAGTCAAGTTAGAGAGTGAACTAAACCAAATTTGAGAAAGTATTTTTCCATGTGTTGATGAGGAGGTTACAGAAGGCATTTCAAGAGTTACTCAATTTTACAGCCATGTAAGTGATGCTGAAGAAGTTCATGTTAATTTAGAGCAAGTTGAAGCAAGGGCAGCAGCTGTAGCTTCTGTTGATGATAGCGAAACAGATGATGCAGCTGAAGCTGGAGAAGACTTGGACAATTCTGATTTAGGGAGCCTTTACTCAACAAGTGATGAGGAAGGAGAAAGGGCTGTTGTGAAAAGAAAAAGTTCCTACCCCAGGTTTGACGAAAACTGTGACAAAGTTCATTTTGGTATTGGAATGTCATTCAATGATCAAAAACAGTTCAAGAGGGCATTAATAAAATATGCCGTGACTGAGAAGAGGGACTTTGATTATGTGAAAAATGAGCCTACTCGAGTGAGGGTTAAATGTAAGTCAGTTGGCTGCCCTTGGCTATTATTTGCATCAAGAGAGATTTCGAAGGGCAGGATACGTTTCATGGTGAAGAAATACATAAATAAACATCGGTGTGACAAGGTATTCAAGCTATCAAGAACTACTGCACCATGGATAGCTGAAAATTTTGAAGAGTTGATTGCCAAGCATCCAGCCATGAAAAGAAGTTTCCTGAAATATGCTGTAAGAAAAATTCATGGGGTTGAAGTTTCAAGTAATCAATGCAAGAGAGTGAAGGCAATGGTTAGGAAGAAGTTGGAGAGGGATATTCGACATGAATATGCAAGATTATTTGATTATGCCAAGGCAATATTGGCTTCAAACCCAGAAAATTCAGTTGACATTCAAGCTACATATTCTGGTCCTGGCTGCCCACCAATTTTCAAGAGATTTTATGTTTGCTTTGCAGCCTTAAAAAAAGGTTTTGTTGAAGGATGTAGGCATTTTATAGGGCTAGATGGATGTTTTCTAAAAGGAGTTGTCAAGGGCCAACGATTAACTGCGGTAGGGAAAGACGGTAGCAATCAAATGTACCCGTTGGCATGGGCAGTTGTTGAAGTAGAAAGCACTGATTCTTGGTGTTGGTTCTTGAAACATTTGAAGTCAGATATTCGTAGAATAGATGGAGATGGTCTGACTTTTATGTCTGACCAACAGAAGGTATTTCTCTATTTTTGTTTGAGTTGATTTGGCATAACTGTATTTTTAAAGCATGGTTTTATTTGAGAGCATAACTAAAGTTTGTTGATTTTGTTCTGATTCCTACGCATTTTATGTTTCTGTAATGCTAGTTAAAACTAGTTGACTTTATATTTGTTGTAGGGATTACTTAATGCTGTTTCAGAAATTTTTCCTAGAGCTAAGCATAGGTTATGTGCAAGACATATTTATAGTAATTGGTACCCAAAGTTTAGAGGTGATGATCTGAAATTGGCATTCTATGCTATTGCTAAGGCTCCAAATGAGGTTATGATGAAGAAACGATTAGATGATATTGAATGTTTGAAAGCTGGCGCCAAAGAGGCACTAATGCGTGTGGATCCAAGGTTGTGGTGCAAAGCCTACTTTTCTTATGAAGCTCAATGTGACACAGTTGACAACAATACTTGTGAGACTTTTAATTTTGTGCTTATTAGTGCAAGGAGCAAACCTATTATTTCAATATTAGAGGAAATAAGAGAATTTGTGTTTGAAAGGAGCATGAAACGGAGAATCCTTGCAAGTAAATGGAGAGGGGAGTATGGTCACTTGATAATGGCTGAGTTAAATCAGAATATTCAAGATAGTTACAAGTGGAATGTTAAGTGTAATGGTGATGATGGGTATGAAGTTAAACTGGGTAGATGTAAGTATGCAGTAGAGTTACGATCAAAGGTTTGTACTTGCCGAGGTTGGCAAATAAATGGAATTCCTTGTTCACATGCAATTAGTGCGATTTGTTATAAGAAAGATGATCCTTTAAAGTACTTGGTTCACTGGTATACGAAGGAAAAATTCCTAACAGCTTATAAGTACTCAATTGAACCAATGCCGGGAGAAGATTTTTATCCAGATAGTGGACAGGGTATTCTGTTGCCTTCACTTCCAAGGCCATTGCCTGGTAGGCCTCGAATAAAGAGAAGAAGGTCTAAATTAGAACCCATGAAAGGGAAGAACAAGTTGTCAAGACATGGGAGGACAATGCACTGCAGTACTTGTGGAGATGAAGGGCATAACAAGAGAACCTGTACAAGGCCTGCAGGCACCACTCAAAGAAACAAGAATTATTCTCAACAGGTATTGCTATTATTTTCAAAGTCTTCTCTTTCTTAATAAGGTCAGTTTGAACAACTTTTACTATTTCCTGTGTTTCATATGTCATTATAGGCAGAGAGTTTAGCCCCAGGAAGTGGATTGAATATTGCTGTTAGTCTGGAAGCCATTTCGTCATGCACACCTGCAGATAACTTAACTGATGTGGAGATATCTGTTACTGCCCCTCCCACTGTACGAAATACGCAAAACAGTACACAAGAGAGAATGAGAAGAGCTGTACAGAGAGGAATTGGAGTCTATGTTGATCCTAATTCAGGCATAACATATATAAATGCAAGTACTTTTCTCACTATCTGTGTTTTACATGTTTGCCTTACATAACGATCAAGTAAAATATGGATATATTTTGTTTTGAACAGCCTGGGAGGCCTGGTACCATGATCTTTGATAACTTAACATAGAAGAACTTGATCAAGATTTGGAGGCCATATATTTTGTCTTCTGCGCAATTGCCTAGCTTGTTTCATTGTAGGCCTTTAATTTTTTTTGTCTTTTGAGCAATTGCTATGTGCCTTTTAATTTTTTGATGTTGGGAATGTTTTCCTAACAGGTGAAGTTAGATGTATTTTTAATGCACAGTAGTCATTATGTTCTAGTTATTGTGTCGCTGCATTATAATTCATTGTGCGCTAATTGACAGCTACAGGTTGAACTTACTATTGATCTGAGCATCTAAATTGGAGTTTCTGGTCTAGTGTAAGTGTCTTTCTGATTAAGAAACATGACTGAAAACTTTGGTTTGAAATGGTGCACCAGAACTTAAAGTGACCCCTCCAGTTCAAGCCTTTTTGCTCTTGTGATATGCACTTTTTTGGACTAAAAATCTTTGGCTTATGTACTAGTTTTCTGTTTTGAGGTTGAAATTACTAGTTTATAAAGTTGATTGGTAGCGAATAGAATCAGTGTTTGGTTATATGAATTTCACAGCAAGGAGAAGGAAGTGCTAAAGTCAGGGCCACAGCTAAAACTTGACAGCGAGTGAAGCTTGAAACTAAAAATTGTGCTTGTTAATGAAGGTTTGACCTCAATGTTGACTTTGTGTTGTAAAAGGAATTGGGAGCTTAAACCTTATAGACGTATGTGTTTCTGTGTTTTTGGACATGTTCAAGCCATAACAATAAGCATTGGACCTGCATAATTGGTTCTGAACCTACTGATAGTAAAAAAGAGAGTTTTGCTTTGAAAAGGTTCAGTAATTGTGTTGTTGGATTGTCAGAATTTGAGTGAATGTTGTTAAAATGGAGGTTCTTGGAAATTTAATCATTGGTGTATGGGAGTGTTTAAAGTGGCTAGTCCAGAAAAAATTCTACATGAAGTAAGTAGATTGGTTAAGAAGAAAAATATGAACATAGGCCTAAAATGGCTGGGTTTGACTTTTTGGTTGACTTTGAGTTGCAAGAAGGTTTTAAAGCTGTAACTTTGCAGATATAATTGCTCCTGTAATTTAGACTTGTTCAGGCTTTGAAAGCAGATTATGGCCTTGTACATTTTGGATTTTCACTTACTGGTCTAAAAGGGCAGCAGAAGAGCATCTTGGGAGAACTGAGATGCTATTTCAAGATTGTAATGTGGTGCTCTCTGCTGCTACAAGCAGTTGAATTACTTATCTGTGTTGGTATAACCATGACTGGAAGTTAGGCATCCTGGAATAGTATAAGTGTTGGTGCTGTGTAGTGGCTACAGAATAACAGCGGCACAAACTAATTGTACTGGGTAACTAAGTTTCAGGTAGGGTATACTGCAGCAGATCTGATCAAAACATTTTGAAGACTAAAAGGTTAGTTGAATGAGACAGCACAACTGATTGATATAAGAAAATGGCAGTGGCTGTGAACTGCAAAACCTGAACTCGTATTACTGAAATTAACTGCTAAAGGTTGTAAAGTAAATAAGGTATCCTTGCTTATTGATACTCAAAATAAACCTTTCATTCCATTGAAAACAGTGGGCAAAATTACATCCATGACTGCCTCCAAGTCCTACAATCAACTGTACTACAACTAAACCAACTTGCACTGCAACTAAACCATCTTGCACACTGTACTTGTCTAACCTCTAAATACATAACATAGAACTAACACAAACAAAATCAACCACACAATTCTACAAGTCGACATCACATATCCCTTAATTTCATTCATGCTCCTTTGAAGTGCAGCAACATCATCAACAATACAAGGCAATGGTGATTCTGCATTCTTTCTTGTTGTCGCTAATGCTTCTGCCAATTGCATCTTTATGACATTTAGTTTCTGTTCGAGTTCTTTTGCCCTAAAGAGTTGTTCCAGAATTGTCACCCTTGCTTGTTCTGGAAATGGCTCATCAATCCAATCAAAATATCCACAACTCTTTTCCTGCACACAGAGAAATAAAGAACCACTCTCAAACCAACTTCCACATTACACTTAGTTGTATACAATGACTGGAGCATTTCAACAGAGACTAACATAGATTTATAGGACAAAAATATCAGTTCATGAAAAGAAACACTTTTCAGCAACAGTCTGGTGCATACTGCAGTCAACATTAACACTAAAATCAGAACAATCAATTTCTTTCAACTTATTAAAACAAAGTGCACAACCAAGTTCTGTTTTTTTTCCACATGCTTAACGATAAACTAATCAGTTCAACTCTTGTTCTTTCTGGATATTCAATTTATCAAATTCTTGAGACAGAAACTGTTACCAACCTGAAATTCTAATACGTTTATTTGCAACTTAAAAGGTTTTATACTGAAACATGATAGAAAGTAATCAAGGCAACGCACTTTTGGAATCCAAGATTGAATAATGACGATAAACACATGCGATTTGAACATACCAACAAATCAAATAAAAATTAAAACTTTAACAGATCACAACTGCTATAGGCAAAACCAAGTATTAACAGAAACCATTCCCAGCCAGAGATGCACAAAAAAAACAAAGAGGATTGATACAAACCAATTTAACAGACGACAATGGCTCAATAGGTGGAAGAGCAAACAGAGCCGCCAATCTTTCCCAAAACCTAAATCACACCAATTTCCAATTACACTTACCTTATCTGCATAATTTCGACAGTGGTAAAATCTTCTCCCTATGTTAAATCCATTCTTCGTTGTCCATATTTCTGCTCGCAGCATACATCGGCACGTTGGCGTCTCTCCACCGTACTGACAAGCACTTGAAACAGATTTGCAAGAAGATGAACAGTTGCTCATTGATCGATCGAAAACAGAAATTGGGATGGAAGTTTTAAACGAGATTTGGGGGTTTTGGAAACGAAATGGGGAAGGAAGGAAGTGGGAATGAGATATGGAAGCTTCTGACACGCCTGCCGGCCAATTTGGGATGAAAATTTCAAATGAGATTTTGGGGATTTTGGGAACGAGATGGGGAATGAAGCTTGTGCGGAAACAAATTTTGGGAACGATTTGGGGATTTCGCAGCTGCCTTCCCCTCAGTCTCCTCTTACGTCTTTAATTAAGACTTATATGGAAAATGCCACATTCAGCAGCAAGCTTCAACATTTTTGTCATTTAAGTCCCTCTAAAATGATAACTCATATTTTCGTCAGAACATCAACGCACGTGACAGCACGTGGCGATCTGAGGGGGTTAAGTGTGCCAGTCAATAAGTTTGGGAGCTGAGTTATCCCGAGTTATAGTTGAAGGGGTTAAGTGTCCTGGTGAACAAAGTTCGGGGGCCAAATGTTGGTTTACGCCTAATTTGAAGGATGGTATTGTAAACTAATTTACTAAATACAAAAATATTACAAATACTTAAAATTACTAAAAATAAAATATATTACAATAATTTTGAGACGAATAAAGTGGATTTCAAAATTTTTTCATTTATGGTGCATATTGACTCTGGGTGTGTTACACCAGGAGGATATTTAAATTTGAGTTTGACAAGCCATTGCTGACGAACAAAATCTGAGGATACTTTACAACCAAGTCCAAAACTTTCGTTGTGTCCGCAGCAGCGTGAGGCCACATCAAAGGCCCCATTAGGCTTAGAAGCAGGAGATGTGTCAGGTAAAGCCTAGGCCATTCTCCAATATCTCTGCTTTTTAGTCTTTTGTGTTGTTTAATATTTGGTCGGTCTCCTACCTAAACTACCTTTTAAAAATCAAATTTTTTCTTCCATCAAAAATCAAATCTTTTTCCTCGTTATGTTGAGAAACACAAGAAAACTTGCATTAGGAAGAATGACAACAAATTCCAGAATCGATCATGAAAAAAAAGCGAGGAAAAACAGAACAATTCTGCAACAAAAATTAAACTTAATCATTACGCAACTTAATTTACAGATGAACAAAACAAACTAGTGAAATGACAGGAAGTTAGCTTCAGCTCAGTTTCTGAAATCCGCCATCTTTTTTTTTCTTTTTCCTTTCCTCCACAAAACTACAACGTCCATTGACACCCAGATTCAGAAAGCATGAGAAGGTACAGAAACAAAAATTACAGAGGAAAGATTCTAAAAGTGGCATCCACAGAAGAGATAGAAGAAACAGAGGGTTACGATCAAGACCAGGGCCTCGACCACGGAGACGAGCCTGAAGAGAATATCGTCGACGAAGGAGATCTGGAGATTGAGCCGCTTCCATTTGAAGGCAGAGCCCAAGAACTTGAGCCTCCAAGTCTCTCGCTTTACCAGTCTCTTGAACAATACCCACCTCCTCCGTCCCCTCGCCGGCGTCCCCGCTGTTGGGTTTTCTGCCATGGATTTGGGACACAACAAAACGCTAGTTTCTCTCTCTCTAGAAGTTGGGTTTTCTGCCCTGACCTCTCTTGAGAGGGGGAAGTGGGTCGGCTTTATGGGGCAGGGAAAAGTGGAAGTTGAAATTCTTAAAACGCACGGCGCTCATGTGCGTGGTGGCCCATTTGGGAGGAATCTACGGAATTTGAGGCCCTATTGTGTAATTTTACCTAACTCATACGAGGCCCTAACTCTAATCTCGACTTTTGCATACAAAAGCTCTAACATTGTTTAAATATTCAGTTTTGGACATTTTTTTCAAGGTAATAGAAGGTTTGAAATGAAACATTTAAACAAAATTAAAAATTTTTTATACAAGAAATTAAAATTAGGATCCAAAATAATATAATAATAATAAAATATTAGAAGTGATGTATGCAATTAACTCTGTTAATGTTACTAGTTTACTTTTGTGAACAAGCTAATTAAACTGATGTTCTTATTTCATAGCTAATTTAGTTAGTAAAGGTTTTTAATATAAAAACAAAAGCTTAGCAATAGATCTTGCCTCACCAAAGGTTTGGTTCAAGTGAGACTAATACCTAGTTATTTTATTTATTATTTTCTTTTTGCGGAGAGACCTACTAACATGATTGAATTTTTTTAAAGTGAAACAAAGAGAGTTTCAGTGACTAAAATGTTTGGCTAAAAATCTTCAATATTAAAACCAAACATGGTTAAATCTATAAAACTGATGAAGCTCCTTGGATTTTTTTTTAAATTGCTTTAACATTTTCAAGTCAGTCATTCTTAATTTAAAGACTTTGAAACAAAAGGGAATAAAAATTATGGTTATTTATTAAGAAAATAAGATTTTGTTAAAAATAAGAGAATCTCAAAATAAGAAAATTATAGATTATAAATTAGCAATCAACCTTTATCTAGGACTTTTTAGATAACTTTATGAAGTTAACAGATCAAGCCGTAAGTGTAATTTTCCAAACTATTAGGAGTCAAGTGTAATTTTAAATATAGATAAGGGGGTTAATTGATTTTAACAATCGCGAGCTGCCAAATGCAAATGCTCCGCGTGAGACAGGTCAAATGTGTCGAGAAGAATAAAGAAAAAGGAACAGCTCTGATTGGCGTCTTCGTGTTCGCATCGGCTTCGTGAAGGACTGAATATATGTTGGTTGAAAAAAAAAAAAAATTGAGTTAGGTGGGTCCCATCGTCGCTCAAAGCTTATTTTCTTAAAGTAATTAATTTATAATTTATTTTTTTAAATTTTTTTTATCGAAATATAAAATTATTTATGTTAGTAGGACCTTAATTAATCCCTCTAAGCCAACAAACCTTTGTTTTTTTTAATATTTAGAAGCATGCTTACAAGTATATAAAAGGAGAAGTATTAGTAATCAAAGTAAGAGAATGAGAATGTGAGCATTTTTTGGACTTGTAAAACAATCGAATTAGCTTTTTATAACATTTTTTGAAAAAGCAATGGGGAGGTTAAGTTTGAATCCTAGACCTCCTCATAATATCCCATAATACGTTAACCATTGAGCAAAAACCATGGGTACAAAAATTCTTAAGTCATAACCTACTGGCAACCTTCTTTTTCCTCTCCATCATTTTTTTTCTTTCTTCTTTTTATATTTGACTAAACTTGAATACCAATTTAGGCTTTGCATGTTGATTTTTTGCTGTTACTTTATCAAATTATTCTCAATCGTTTTTTTTTCTCTACAAAATTTCTTCACGGCCATGGATAGGAGTAGTGTTTGGTTCATCTGATGTTTTTTGCAAACAAATTAGATGACCCATTTTTTAAATTGGTGGCAATAACAATTTTGATCAAGCGTGATGCGAAAAGTGGATAAGACTTAGATAATGAGGGATTTACGAATAATTGATCAGGATAATTGTATGTTGTTTCTTTTATTTATCTTATCTTTTATTTGGTCCTTTTTTTCAGTTACTTATAAGTTATTTTTCCAAATTTATCCTATATTATCTGAAAGATTTTAGCTCGATTGATTATCTTCCCTCCATTTAGTGTCATATAAGTACATAGTCTTTTATTGGTCTCATATGCCCTGTTGTTTTTTAGTGTCTTATACTATTTGTTTGTAATATACTATTTGACTTAGTAATAATTGGAATGAAGTATTCTTTATAAAAAAAGTTAATCCCCCTTCCCTATTTTGGATGAAATATTTGAGTTTAGCTTACCGATAACAGTAATAAAGTACTCTTTTTTTTCATAAATGATGAATTTACTAGTTCGTATGTAGATAACTTATATTCAAAACAATATAGCACGTACAGATTGTATATGCAAATCACTGTTGGTCACACAATTTGGTTAAAAAACAATATACAATAAAACTTAGTGGCGGTCGTTTGACCTTAAAAACATTAATGAGACTGCATTATTACTGGGTAGAGGCTGACTCATTCACGGGTTGTAAAACCTACCAAACAAGAAAATGAAAACGCCCCTAATATTAGTGTTATTTAGGTTTTCTACCAGCCTTCTCTACCATACTCTCCAATCTTGGTCGAACTATTTCTTTCTTTCTTTCTTTTTTGTTTATGTTTTTATTTTCGAAGCCGTCCCAATTTTTTTTACATTAGTTAAGAGATCTTTCATTGTACCTCACACATGTTTCCCTGATAACAAGTCCCCAAGTTCGATAAAAACAAATAATCAAGTTTGGCCAACAATTAATTTATAATTTTTTATTTTCACTCATATTAAATGCGAAATTTTGCATAAAATTGATAAATGAAAGTTTGTAATTTTCACACACAATTTTCTTAAAAAAATTCTAGCAAATAAAAACATAAAACTTTAAGTTTAGAAAAGTAATTTGCTGCATGCAAACTGGGACAGGGGAAGTTTACAGAGAGTCGGATCACACTGTGGAGAGGTAGAGTAATTGCCTGCCCCACAGAATTTTGGAAAACCAAAGTACATAATTCATAACTTTGAGCAAATAATCATTTTGATGACATTGAATTTAAAACACATTAATTATGCCTGCCAAAAAAAGTATGAAGCTAAATGGTAGATCATACATACTTTTTAATTCACAAAAGCTAAAACCGTAAAAAATCATAACTTTCTACAAGATATTAATGAGGAAAAAAGATAATTAAACTCGATACCATTTGTTATTTTCCTCGAACTGACATAATTTTTTTGTCGAGCCTTGAGTCTACATAAACGTATGAGCCATATGTCGTATTATTGTACCTCGGATGTACCTAAGGGCAAAGGGAATGGGTAGGGATGTAAACAAACAGAATGTTTGGTGAACCGTTCGATAAAAGTTTGTTTATATTCGTTTATTTAGTGAAACGAATGAATATGAGAATATTTTTATGTTCAATTAATTAAACGAACAAACACGAACAAGGTCTCATTCGTTCATTTACGTTTATGATCCGTTCGATTATTGTTCGTTTATGTTCATTTATTTATTTGTTCATTTTTATTGATTTATTTGTTTATTTATATATTAGCTATACATTTATTATTATATATGTTTTATAGATCATGCATTTTTATTAGTGTCTACCTACTCTCCTCATGTGATTATGCTCCAATCTTTCACAAATTAATATATTGTTTTTATTTCCTCAAACATAATCAGTCATTTTTCTCATAGCGTGAACCTGCTACAATACTAAGCTGAGCCCCATTGTCATAACTCATAATCTCTCTCACCATCGCCTATTGCCCTGTTGGTCATTGATAGACTCGCTCTAATTTAGATTGATAGTAGTCATTAGATTTAATTGTTCATGTTCGTTTATTAATAAATGAATGAACACGAACAAAGAAGTTGCGTTCGTTTATTATTCGTGTTTGTGTTTATGTTCATTTATTAATAAATGAATGAACACGAACAGATTGCGTTCGTTTATTGTTCATGTTTGTGTTCATGTTCGTTTAAAGTTAAACGAACGAACATTAACATGGCTTATTCGTGTTCATTTAGTTCGTTTTCAACCCTAGGAATGGGGACTAAAATATACCTGACCCCCCAAAACTCTTGCAAAGTATGTATATTATTTATGTGTATCTGTAAAGATTAAAAAAAAACTTAATAAATCTCATTATCTTTACTGCAACCCATTTAATCTTTGAATATTTTCAAAATGAAGTTTACCCTAAACTCAAAATTCTGGCTTTGCCTCCACATGTACGAAGTATTTAACACTACAACACAGATTCTAAATCACGACTGAAAGTTTAGTCGCAATTCAGTTGTAATATTGAATATAGGCGCTTCACGACTGATAATCGCAGTCGCATTTTTTCAAGTTGCAATTAGTTTATGACTAAATCTCAACTGCAAGAAGCAACTGAACATTTCAGTCAAGAATCAGTCGCAAATTTTACGGGCGGTCATAAACCTTACGACTGACTAATTTACTCGCTAATATAGTGGCTGCCATGTTCAGTCGCTTTATTAATAGTTTTTTTTGTTAGTGTTGTGCCCAAAAGTCAATCATGAGATAATTGTATTTTGCACTTTGAGTCATGATATTTTATTAAAGTATTAATCCAGCAATTATGTTTGTTGTTTTGTTTTCGCATAATGTAATAAACATAATTATAACTCTAGAATAATGATATTCTCAAATATCTCTGGTCTAATATTATTGTGGAGTGGGTTACAATAATACATAACGACTAACATACATTGAGACTAATATGAGATATGTAGTCTACATATGGGTATAAGTTGGAGAACTTGTTACTAGACCGACCCACCATGAGAACGTTACATGGATCGTTATATAAGTGTCATAAGTGATTCTCATAATGATCATGGTATATGCAGTCCTTTGACCTAAGGTCATCAAGGTTTTCTACATGTGATTCACATACTTGAAGGAGGTCATTGGGTATGTCACATATCATGCAGAGGGATTTGTATGATCAAGATGAGATTTGTCTCTCATATGTAATAGGAATGATATCTTCATACCCTTTGATAGAGTGAGACTTAGAAAATGCATGGCCATGTTTGGATGAGTTGATATATGATATCCATGTCATCAATTTAAGTTAGTCTACTCAATAATCAAGAAACCAAAGATTGGGCTGTACGAGAGTGACATATTCCATGTCTCGTGCCTAGTCTTGATATCTTGGACAAAGGGACAATGACATATATAGGTAATGATCATAAAAATTTAGTCGAATCGTTGACAATCTTGTCACTTGGGCAGCAATGATGTGTTGCTAGATACCGCTCATTGCTTATGATCATAAATATGATTTATGATCATTGCCAATGTGGTAAGAGCTTATTGGGTCGCACACATAGAGCTATTTGGATTATTAAAGTGCATAGGTTAATTATTTGGGTTATGGTTTCATGATAATTTCGTGTTAATAATTGGCCCAAAAATTGAGCCATTATTAAGGCCGAAATTAAAGTCTAATTGGATTAGGGCTTTTGAAACCTATTAGCCATAGAAGTTGAGTCTCACTATAAATACAACTTTTAGTGAGAAATTCGCAGTCTTGCCCTAGCTTCCCAAAAGAGACAACTGCACTTTTCTCTTGCTATTTTTTGGAGGACGCAAGCTAGCACTGCGAGCGCAAAAGAAACACATTTGCCAAGACGTGGTGGAAGTGTGGTGATTCTGAGAGGCTTATGTGGATACCATAGAGAGCTTGAACACGTCAACTATTCAGGTTTTTTTATTCGACTCTATAGTTTGGTGAGAGATCTTAACCGAAGTTAGGTATGAAAATTTTTGAACACCCGGTTTACCTCGTGTCACTTGGATCCTGGAGGGTTTTGGTTAAATTCCGCTGCGCTTGTTTGGCTCCCGAAACCCTACATTTTTTAAACAAAATATATTTTAATTTAATATAATGGTTATTTAATTAACATTATATAATCTAATTGGTTATTTATTTCATTTTTTATTTAATTAATAGTTACATTAAATGTGTTTGAATATTAACTTATTTAAATTATTATTAATAACAAAATATTCAAATAATGAAATTAAAATTTAAATAAAATACATTTAGATTAATATAAAAAGTCAACATACATACCCAAATATAAAATTCAAAAATTCATAATTCACAATTCAAAAAAACTTAGATCTAAAGGCGAATAAGGCAGAGGAGGCTAAGGGCGAGGCAAAAAAGGCTAAGGGCGAGGTGGAGGAGACCAAGGCGACAATGGCATGGCTGAAGCAGAGGTGGCAGAGACTAGGCGATGGTGATGAGGCTAAGGCAAAGGCAAAAGAGACAAAGGCAATAGTGGCAAGGTTGAGGAGGTGATTGAGTCAGACGACGACGAGTCCGAGGTGTTGACAACAAGGAAGACGTGGAGGCTAGGTGGACGAGTGAGAAGAGAAACGGCAACATGAATGGCTTGGTGAAGTGAAAATGACCTACGCGGACAGCAACGTGGATAGAGATGACAGACAGCGGATTGGCAAGATGAACAGACGATGACATGGACGGGCATGGTGGACTAGTGGACAGAGATAAGAGATGAGAGAGAGAGATGAGAGTGAGATAAGAATGAAAAGGTTGAAATGAGAGACAACCGAGTACAGAAAATGGAAGTAGAGAGGATGTATCTATAGCGATTGACAAATGTTAGTCGAGATTTAGTCGGGTTACAGTCGGAGTTCAGTCGCAAAAGCCATGAATGTAGTCGGAGTTTAGTCAAAATTCAGTTGCTCTATTAATCTTTTTTCTAGTTTTTTTACTTTATATTTTCATATATACAAATACACACACACACACACACACACACACATGCATATATATGTATGTGTGTGTGTGTTCGATGAGAAATGCGAGACAAAAAAGGAAGTCATCTTTTCGACTGAGAAATGTGAGTATGTTATGTCCACTTTCTTCATCCCCTTCTATAAATAAAAAGAATAAAAAAGGAAGGCAAGCTTGCTTCTTATTTTTGTATTCAATCTCTTCCATCTCTGCTTTGCTCATTGTCACCTAGGTTGAAGAAAGGTTTTGAACCCTATAAAGAATGAAGAGGGGCCAAGGATCTTTCTCTCAACAGTGCTTCTTGAGGCTCCACGCTCCCCCCTGAATAAGTAAGGCCCTGTTAGCTCTACCAGGCATTGGACAGGGGTTAGCTCGGTAAATGTGTAAAGCCAAGTGTAGTATGGTGTAGTAGTAGGCACTTTTAGGCCCTTCTTAGCTACTGGATCACTCCAACACTTTTGGTACTACGGACCCCCTACCATCCATTGCAGCAGAGTCGTTTCATGAGTGGAGGGGACTAAGCGCAGTTTTTTGAATTAAACGTTGAATGAAATTGATTCTTTTTTATATGTAAAAATGGAAATTGGATAGGATAGATGGATGGATCTATCTTTCTATTTATATAGATTATAAAAAAAATGGATTTTTATAGTTAAGTAGCATAGCAAGAAGCCCCAAATCCTTGATTTTGAAAAGAAAGAATGCATTGCTTTTGGCCTAGGAAGCGAAAAGAATGAGCTCGGCTGCTTCTCCTCCACACTTATTTTTCTCCGTGTCTGCTCCACATGCGTTTTGCATGCCATTGGCACTTTGCTCTCCTCTTATTCTTCATTGGGCGGGTCGAATGGACATTGTCGTTCTTTCCCAACAAAAATAGAAAAGACTGTATCACATCAAGATGTTGATTTGTTTTTTGCCCCCAACGAGATAGGGAATTTGTAACCCCCCTTACTTTTTGACTTTTTTTGCACCCTTCATCTTTTTAAATCGAGGCCTAGCTCGGCTCACATTGTTCCAACAACAGGCGGGGAGCACCTCAGTATACAATCGCGTGTAGTAACTGGGAATCTTGTTACACCTAAGGCCAACTTCCATTCACCAAACCAAGGTTCATCTTGTGTAGTGATTGTGGACTCATACAAGGATATTGAGTATACAGTTGATGTATCAAACTCAACCCTATTTTTTGTAGCATGCATTCCCATTCGTGCTACAACTAATTCGGTAAGCTACATGTCCAATGCATAGGGAACTCCCTTTGGCCCATTAAACTTACTTACTTATGGCAACCTTCCGACCACCCAACAACCTATAATGCTAGTCACTATTCCCACTAGGGCTAGGAAGTAAGCCTCATAACCCAAAACAGTATAGAACAAATAGAATTTGCTACAAAGGCCAGCCAATAGGGGTATTCTTATGTATGAGAACTTAGTAATGGAGAAGGTAATAGCCGAAATAGGATTCGTTTTGGCTAGAGTGCCCAAATTCACTATATATTTGACATAGATTTGCCATAATGCTGAAACTATAGTGAATGCATCTATCATCATTAATGCATAAATAAATATACCAATTAGTAGTGATTGTATTCTTTTTATGGTTCCATGTGAGAAACCAGTATGAATATAACCTACATGTCCAATTGAACTATGAGCTAGAGGTCTTTTTACTTTCATTTGGGCTATGGCGGCCAGTGCTCCTAAAATCATAGAAGCAATGCTACAGAAAAAAAAAGATTTTTTGCAATGTAACTCCATAGGAACCATAAATAGAAAAATGTGAAATATTAGCAAAAATAGAAATTTTAGATGCAATAGAAAGAATTGTTGTAACCGGGGTGGGTGAACCCTCATAGATATTAGGTACCCACATATATAGAGTAAAAAGAGAGATGGAGTCCGGGGGGAGGGGGTTTCTTCAGGGCTCGAGAAATGGAATAGATAGGGCCACACAAGTTTAGAATTTGCCGTTGGGGAATTCACACAAAAGGGAATGAGGAATTCTCAACGGAAAATGTGCTCTCTGAACCAAACGTGAAAGCAGTTTTCCATCAGATGGCTGTTCCCATAACTCCATTGTCAACTTGGATTATATATTAAAAAAGGTCCGCTTTTGGCCATTCCACATGCTATCCTTAGGCTTCTTCATTTTTTATGAAAAACAAAAAAAATATCTAAATCTTCAAAAGCATTTTCCTTCCCTCGCCACTTAGCCCACTTTAGAGGGGAAAATATTCAAAGCGGGAAAAGATAGAGGAAAGGAGAACAGCATTTTCTTTTATTCTCTATGCAAGCCCCAGATCAGAGAAGCAGTCAAAAAAGGCTCCGCATTCATTTCATTAGTAGAAAGGATCCAATCCATAACTCTGGAAATGAAACAAAGTTCATTCCCTTTCGTCAAGTAGGCATACAAACCACTGACTTTTGCTTTGCCTTAGACTTTATTATAATAAAGCAAAAGAAAAATGCGGAATGGAGAAAGGAAAAGGACAAGGGCGGTCTTGCTTGGTGTGAAGGCTACTAGTTGGAGGGTAAGGTACTCAAGGTCCTCAGATTTCTAAGCGGTTTTCTTTTAGACAAATTTTCACCATTAGATCTCACGAATACAGCCCTCTACAGTTTTTGTTATTAAGATATCTTTTTTTTCATTGTTATAAGGGATTTTTTGGGGAATTTGCTTCCATGCTGTACACAATCAAATCTAAACTAAACCTTGTCACTCTTCTTTCTTTCCTTGTAGGCAGGAAACACACTAACAGTGTGTGTTGCGTGATTCTACTGTGTTTTTTGCACTTGACTGGGTGAACAATTGACCGGAATAGAACTTACATTTGCCCGGGTATGTTTATCTTGTGTGATAACACTATTGAGCGGGTGGCTCTACTAGGCAGGCAATTGTGTGACAACATTATAGAGAAAATGACGCTTCCATTTAACATGCTATGGTCTCAATGCCCTTACAAGGTAATGATGAGTTTCACGCGCTCTAAGCCCGGCCCGTGAGAGGTTAGGAAGATTGGCCACAATCTGAGCAGTACCACCCACCCTACCCTACCACCAATGGGCGGCAGTATATCCTACAACCCCTCAAAAAGGAACTGTGCTGATCTTGATTAGGAATCCTATAGCGATAGAAAGAATCCCCATAAAAATACCATTAGAACGAGCACCAGTGATTTCGTATCCGGTCAAAATCTTGGCTAATTGATCGAAGTAGGTAGCTCCAGTAGACCCATAGATCATGGAACAAATAAGGTGGGTAGGCCCAACTATCACACTACACGTATAGATGCGAACAACCTCGTTACCATATGTGCGACTCTCACTGCATACGACTCGCACAAAGACTCTTAAATCTATTTCGAGCCTTTTCTTCCACCTCTTCTCATCTTTCCCTTATCATGGAAGCAAGCCAAACCAAAGCAAACTCACCATGAAAAAGGCCTTCCTTTCAATGTGTGAAAGAAGTCCTACTCTTTTCATTGCCTGACTTTGGACCCTTTCTAGCCAAAATTATAACTTCGAGACACCGAACAAGTGCCATCCCCGAGGACTATTGTATCAACCCATTACTTACCACAAACTTACTTGTATTGTTTATACAAGTTCGCCAACAATTTTGGATCAGTTCGTACTCTATTAATCCATTCTTGAATCTCATTTGTGCTATTATCATCAATAGAAAGATCATAGTCTAAAATATGATATGCTGCTTCATCATATAAATTCGTGGAGTTTGAAAAAAAGCACCTTGGGTGGTTCCTTTCTACATGTTATCTTAAAGCTCACCAAAAGGAGCCTATATTCATATAGCTATTAAGGTTCTTTTGCACAAACAATCTTGCAGAATATTTTTTGCGTGTATTACAGGTGCTTCAAAGAAGTGCCCTCGACTTAAGAATTAAGGGGATTTTTGTATATAGAGATTCGTCACTTATCATATTTTAGAGAACTGGTGATTGGAAAACCAAATATCAGAAGCTTATTGGCAACCATCAATATCTGGAAAATATCCACCTAAAGTTCAGACGGATTACCTTCAATTATCTATCGAGTATGAAAAAGAAGTTTGCTGACACATTGGCCACACTAGCTTCCATGATTAGTATAAGGTATTGATATCTGAGTTGACGAATAGGATTGAAATCAATATGAAGAAGAGTCATGCGAGGACTAATCAACCACAGCTAAATAGTAGTCATGTCCACAAGGTGCGAAGCGATCGTCAACGCTTCCAATGCCCGTAGGAACTTAGTAAGAAGTTGGGCCAGAACTAGAGGATTCTGTGAGAAGTTCGTTTAGGAGCCACCGCATATGTTTACTCTTGAGTTGATTCGTGAGATTTGCGATCGCTCTTTTCTCTCGCCTCGCCGGTCCTCCCAATCCCTTTGAGTATGTTCAATAAGAACACCATTTCATACCATTTTTAGCTGGTATAACCATTACAAAATGATACCAATAAGTAGAGTATATCTTTGTTATCCAAAACCAATTTTTTTTAAAATTTAATATTGTTTATATAAAATAATTAATTTAAAATTAAATTTTTATAAAATTTTCTAATTTTAGGCATTAAAAAGAAAAAATTTATAAAAATTTAATAAGATTATAAAAATTATATCTTCAATTGATTTTTTTAATTATATAATATTGACTTTCAAATAAAATTAACATCGAGTAAAAAAATATAAATAAATAAAAATAAATTATTTTAAATTAAATTTATATGACTACGACACGAAGAAGTAAAGCAGACTAGAGTAGTACTTGATTGGCGGCCAACAAAGGAAAAGAGGAAGCGATCAAATTCAACGGCTTGTGTGGACTTCGATTTTCAACACGGACCGAGCTGTGTTGCCACGTTGGTTGGACTATGAGGTCAAACAAAAGGGACCGCACTGGCCTTGCCAATTGCATTTTGCCCTGGATTCTAATCACATATTTTATTGTTATTTTTATTATTGTTTTATATTTGTAGTTTAAAATACTTATTACTTGGTGGTCAAGCAAAAAAAAAAAAAATTTGTTACTAATCTGTCACCTGTTGCAGTTATCTTTCGAGGTACGAAACAGGTAGTTTATGGCACTAAAGGGACGACGCCGTTAACGTCAGTTTTATATTATATAACATAATTTAATTTTCTGAATTCTTAGGGTATTTTTTTTAATGTTTTTGGATAACTTGGTGTGTGGAATTTCTTGTTAGATTAGATAACACTTTTATATGTGTCAGCCTTGCTCAGGGGCCATGCACTGTATATGACTGCATACTCCAGTTATTACTATTTTATCAGATTGTTTTGTGGGACAACCTAATCGTGTGCCTTAACCACATTTCTTCTTATATTTACTTGCTTTTGATAATTAAAATAAAAAGCTAACACTTTCTTTCGTGTCATGTATTCCATTTTCCAAATTAATTTATAAAATTTAAATTATTTTAATTTAAGTCAACTTAGTCTAAAGTGGATTATTTTTATTTTTACATTTTTTACCTCAAACTAATTTTTCTTAAAAATCTAATATCATGCAGGTATAATAATGTATTGAAAATATAATTTTGTAATCTTATTGAAATTTTATGAATTTTCATTTTGAATGTCTAAAAATAGAAAAATTCATAAAAATTTAATTACATTATAAAATTTACTTTTAAATAGATTGTTTCATCTGCATAATATTGGTTTTCAAATAAAATTAATTTTATGTAAAAAAATATATAAAAATAAAAATAAGCTAATTTAAATTAAGTTCACTTAAGTTAAAATAAATTTATTCCAAATCTAATTATCATATTGACTGATCTCCACTAAATATGTGTGTGGTGAAACAGTAATAAGCTTCTCCTCCCTCAATAACATCTTGAGTTTGAGTATTGTAAATAAAAAAATATAAAATTTTTTTTTACAGTGACCCATAAATTTTATGTGATATTACACTTATCTCTAAAATTTGAAAATCTAGATTTACCCTCGCCCGTACACACACTTTTTTGTTGACTTGGATTATATATATATCCTCCATCTACTCGGAATTTAGGAGATATGAATAAGCCTCTGGATCAAATTTAAAATTTCTTACTTGCGTACGGTTTGTTTTCCTAATGACCTTATACTCAGGAAGATGGAGAATTGTAATTTGCCCCCTATTGTTTACCCTAAATTATAATTTACTTCTCCTATTTAAGAAAACTCTTAAAAGTCTTCTGATTTTTTAAGAAACCTATACTTATCCTTCTGTGATATCTTTTTGAATGTTAAAACCAATAGATTAATTGCACTTATCCTTCAGCTCTAGTTCTTGTTTAAATTTTCTCCTCAACATATAAATCATTTCATAACTTGTCTTTTTCAAATAATATAATATAATATAATACATTTATACATACATACATACATACATACATACATATATATATATATATATATATATATATATATATATATATACATATATATATTGTTTCTTTCAACTTACCATCTCCAATTATTTTTTTCTTATTTTATGTTTTTATTCACTAATCATTTTTTGCACATATTTTTTATCTTTATATTTTCAATTTTTAAACATCTCCAATTAAGAGTACAACTAAGAGATCTCTCTAATTTTGAGTGACAATTCATAAATCCTTCACATTTATATCCCTTTAGAAAGTCTTATTTATCATTATTTTCATTCAAGAGGTGATGCTATTCAATCAACGACACTACTCTTTGTTTTATTCCCTCTTTTAGCCGTCATCATTGCTCCAACGGCTAGTACTTTTTTAATTAAGGAAATCAAAAAATATTTTTCTAAATGAGAATTTCTTTAAAAAATTAATCAATTAATAAATTATAAAAGAGACAATAGGGGAATAAGTGTATATTTATTAAAACCTTAAGGGCTTTTAAGAGGTTTCTAAAATAGAAGGATATAAAGTGTAATATAGGGTAAATGCAATTAATTAACGGGTACATATATAACAAAAAAGGGTTTAAGATTACCTTTTGAAGGCTAATGCCATGTTAAGGAGCCCCGTAAGACTGTGCTATTAACAGTGAAAAAAAAATGATAATCCTGAGTTCCCTACTTTTTGTAGAGAATTTTTGGAGGTTTTTTGTTTGTAGTTACATTTTTGCTACACTAAAAAATCTTATGTGGAACATAATGAGCCTCTGTCAATAAATTAGAAAACATCATCGAAGTGTGAACTTTGGCTCTGGTTAGTAATATAATTTATCAACTTGTCATAAAAGGGTTGACAAACTAGGGGTGGGAATAAGTTAGGGTTGGTGAAGTTTTCTGTGAAACTAAATGGAAATGGAATAACTACGACTTCAGAAAATCCAGCCTCTGATCACTGAGAATTGAAAGAAACTTGAGCAGAGGGATTGTAATTCTCGATTCTTTTTTGTTAACATCATATACTTGTAATAACTGTAAAATCCAATAAATAAAATTTTACCTATATAACACAATAGTTGAAGAGCAAAAACAACTAAGATCTATCAACATTCATTGTATTAGAAACTATTTAGCGCAATTCACCACTATGTTGAACTTTATATATACATTTAATTAGTACAGTAGCAAATTAAGTTACAAAATTCAGCAAGGGGACAACCATATATGTATTAAGTTAAATTTTAAAAAAATACCACAAAATACACTTTTAAGTCTATAATATATTTAAGCCAATATTTTTTTATTCAATTTCACTTTCGGTTTAGTTCTATCTAGAATAAAGATTAACGTGAAACCAATAAACTTTTTGACATTAAAACCAACCCACAACTTATTATCATTTTGCACCTTCTCCAAACCCACTTAATAATAAAAATGCTTTGGATTGAGTTTCAGTTACATCCAGCCCATGCTCAGCGCTAGGGGTGAAAGTTCGGGTTGTAGGGTCGGGTTCAGGTTGAAACCCGACTTTTTTAGGCTATCACTAACCCGATTAACCCTAACCCTAACCCGACCCTATTTCGTTGATGACCCGAACCGACCCTAACCCGATTAGGGTCGGGTTAGGGTCGGGTTGACCCGAAATTCTGACTACATAGTTCAATAATTCCATAATTTCCATTCCACATTCAAATATATCCAACCTGCAGGTCCTAAAAATATCCACTTAAAAGAACTAGTAACAAACATAAAAATGGCCACAACATGAACAAACTTAACATGATGATAAACACGTCCCAATGGCCATAACGTTTTAACATGTATTAGTTACAAGAAATAGGCCTCGTACAGGTGAATATATTATAGAAAAAAGAAAACAAAAGAAAACCATTGCAACATGTATTCTATCTTCTTTTCATTCTTTACGTTTAGAATGTTCTATAGCTAGGAATTTAGTGGCGTGAGCAAATACGAAATAAAAGTACTAACTCAAAACAACTTTGCAGCCGAGGAGTAGGTGTTAGAACCAAAAGGCGGTGGCGGTTCAAAACCAGAGCCAGATAAAGCAGCAAAAAATCAGTCCTACAAGTTAACATATAAAAGTTCCCTCAAGTTTGTGAAAGAGATAAGAAAATAGGATATCATGCCAAAGGAAGCAAAAGATAGAACAATCCAAAGCAAAAACAAAAAAGAACAATGTATCACCTGTAAAAAGACAAAAACAAAATCATTGTAAACCACAAACAACAACTAAACCATGCCAAAAAGACAGCAGCTGAGGAGTAACTAAACCATGTAACTAATATATCAAGGAAAACATAAATCATATTCACTTGACAAATCCATAACATATCACATTGACTAAATAAAGCAAAAAACAAACGCAATAGAGGAATGACAAAAGCCAATTTGGAGATAACCAGACGAAAACAAACCAATCTCACTGTAACATAAAAAACTGAAAGCAAAAGGCACAAAAGAAAATACACTTTAAGCCAGCATAGGTATAATCAGCTCCTGGTATCCTTAAGTTGTGCAAGAATTTTCAGAAAATAAATACAGTTCAAAAAGGGAGAGAGGGTGGACTGAGAGAGGGCAAGCACATCAGAAGTCTATCCAAATATTGTAGCAATCCAACAAAAACCCTTTCTATTGGAGATTTTGTTTGCAACAAAAATTAGTATTGCATGAAATACAAGCTCCAGTTCAGGATCTGAACTTTCACAGACATTTCCGATCGCAAGAGCAGACCCCAACAGGCAACAGACGATTTAGACTTTGACAAATGCATGCACTGACATAAAAAGCAAGACTGCATCAGGAAAATGAGCAATTTGTGTTCCGAAATGGTGAACCAAACACACCCTAACCCAGCTAAGAAACAGAGTTCGATAACCACAGCCCACAGGTTATGCACATACTGCACAAATGTTGACAGTCTAAAAAGAATTTGCAGTCAGTCGCAGAGGTTATGCACATACTGCACAAATGTTGACATACCTTCACGTCGCGCCGTCGCACAGCAGCCAGCAGAAGACCAGCAGTCAGTCGCAGAGAACGCCGAGAAGAGGGACAGTCCGGACGGAGGAGGATGACAGTCGTGAGTCTCGTGACTCGTTCACATTCGTCGGGAAGAGGGGAAAGTCGGGAAGAAGAGGCGAAGAGCTTAACTGAAGAGAGGATTAGAGGAATCAGATTCGGATTCAGATCTGAAGAGTGGAGCGAAGAGCCTGATGTCTGAAGAGTGAAGACGGCTGGTGACCGTGTGCCTGCAGCGTGCCGCAGCGTGCGTGAGTTGGGCTGGGCTGGTGTGCGTGCGTGAGTTCACTGAGTTGGGCTGAAAATCAGAAATAGGGTCGGGTCGGATTTTTTCGGGTTCACCCGACCCAAACCGATTATTTAAATTCTGAACACGGATCGGGTCGGGTCAACCCAAATTTACGTTTTCTTTTCACCCAACCCGACCCGAACCCTAAAATTAGGATCGGGTTCGGGTTCGGATTCGGGTTTAGGGTCAACACTTACACCCCTACTCAGCGTCAGCGCTGCTACAAACTTACAAGAGACGTGGAATCTTTTAAAGTTCAATACGAAACTGGTCACCAGTTGAGTCCGGAAGATGAAATTTCGCAGATGTAACGTAACTAACGTACAACAGCTGTCTGAATCTTAGCATATACACGTTAGCATGAAAAGAAATCTCACCTGATCTTTCCGGCCCGGTAGTGTAGTGTCTAAGTTACACTTTTGCTAATTTCAAACCCAACAATAATTTGTTAATTTCAAATCTAACGGTTGCTAAATAGTAGAATATTATAATTATTTTAAAATTCCATATTCCTGAAAATATTTTGGTTAAAGTTTCAACCAAATGTAGGAATTTATGTTTCCTATTCATTTATTTCCCCAAGTATATATGTGAATTGCTTAAAAAAAAAACTATGTTTCACATGCTAGCGGTCTGCCTAATCACAAAACAAACAATTAATAATAGGAAACAAAGAATAATTAAGGGAAAATTATAATTTGCCCCTGAGATTTAGGTGAAATTACACTTTGCCTCCTCATGTTTGAGAAATATACACTTTGCCTCTTGTCTGTTTAATATAGTCCGAAAGCAACTTCTAAAATTTTAATTTAGTCATTACGATAGTCATCTTTCAGTAATTTCAATCTGTATGATATTTTCTTTTACAATAAATGGATGTTTTAAACTATCAATTTTTTTTTTTGTATTTCTTTCAGTTTTTAAAACAATATTTTTTAAATATTAATTAATTATAAAAAAAATACCATACAGATTGAAATTATTTAAAGATAACCACTGTATAGTTTAAATGAAGATTTCAGAAGTCATTGTTGGCCTGTATTAAAAAGGTAGAGATAAAGTATATATTTTTGAAACAAAAAAGGCAAAGTGTAATTTCACCTAAACCTCAAGAGACAAATTGTAATTTACCCTATTGTGGCAACGTGTGGTTCGTTTTCGGGAGTCGCCACCAATCGGTTTTTCTTAGGTCGATTGGATACCTAAAATATGGTCTGCGAGAATTCGGGGATCGGGAGTATGGTTACGTTAAAACAACTTTGTTAAAACGCCCAAAAATTGGCACCTTAGTCGATTTTAATTTTGTTTTGCTTTGCTTTTAAATAATTTTCAGTTAATTTTCAAAATTAGAAATTTTAACTGGATTAGTCGAAATGTGGATTTTTTTAATTAATTAATTTGTATGAAATTTTATAATCCCAAACCATGGACTCTGCCGAGTCATTTCGACACAGAAGATTTTGATTCCGAACCATGGACTCTGCCGAGTCATTTGGACACGGAATTTGGTGAACTTTTAAATAATTTAATCCATATTGTAAATATGGATTTTTATCTTTGTATTTATTTAATTTATTTAGTAAAAAAAGTTTTCCAAACTATAGATCCTGCTGGATCATCCGGATATGGAAATTAATTTTTTTATAATTAATTATTACATTCTTACTTATTATAGAATTAATTGTTAGTTTAATTACTAATTCGTAATTCTTTTTGTTTATAAAATTTTTAGATTTATTAATAATCTAAAAATTTTATTTATTTATTTATTTTTCTTTCTTTTCTTATCTTTCCTTTCTTTTTTTTTTCTTGATTTTATCTTTCCTTTCTTTTCTTTTCTTTTCTTTGTCTTTTTGATTTTTATCTTTCTCTTATCTTTCTTTTTTTTTTCTTATCTGATTTTTCTTGTTTAATGAAGGATATTTATTATTTAAAGAATTACTCAATTTATAAAAGAAAAAATTAATTTTTTTTATTTAATAAGAAGTTAATTTAAAGGAATCAAAGAGTTTAAAAATAAAAATCTTTGATCATGGTACGAGGCGTTGTTACTTAGCCAGACCCTCTTCACCAGGTGAAGCAGCTCAAAAGCGGGCACGAGACAGTTTCCAGCCAGTATACCATGAACTAAAAATTTTTTTTTTTTTTGACTTAACAACATGGTTCAGATTTATTTTACATATATATTTTTTATGGCTAATTTCTTTAAATGAAATGAGTTTAACCATAAAATAAAGAAAAATTAAATAACAATAAATAAAGTGGAGGTTTTCTTCTTCTTTTTTTTTTATTTCTTTTTATTTAATACCAGGATTTTATTTACCAAAGAAAACAAAAGAGTTAAAAATAAAATCTTGATATTCATGTATTTGATTGATTTTTGTTGTTTGATAAAAGATAAACCAAAATTAATTATTCAAGAAAAGATTTATATAAAAAGTCGTGATATTTATACATATTTATTTTTAAGCTTATTTTTTTAATTTGATAAAAGATGAACCAAGAAAGTAATTATTTAATCAAGGTTTTATTTATTTAATGAAGAAAACTAAAGATTTATATGTATATTTTTTTTAAAATAAAAGTAAAGTCTTAATATTTTATTTGATAAAAAGGTGAATCAAAAAGTAAACAAAACTTTATTCATTTAATGATGAAACCAAAAATTTATATGTATATTTCAAAAAGAAAAGTCTTAATATTTATTTGTTTTATTTTTTATAAATAAAAAAAATTAAGCAAAAATGATTATTTAATAAGGAAACTAAAAATTTATATGTATATTTTAAAAAAATAAAGGTAAAGTTTTGATATTTATATAATTTATTTTAAAAAAAATATTAAAGAAATCAAAGATTTATATGTATATAAAGAAAAGTTTTTGATATTTATATGATTTTTTTATGTTCTTTTTGTTTGTTAAAAGATTTTTTTTTTCAATTTTCTAATTTATAAATACGTCTAATTAATAAGTAAAGAGATTTAATTTTTTATTATTACCTTTATTTGAAATCATTTGGATAAAATTTTATTTAATAAAGAAAACAAAAAGTTATATATTTTTATTATTTTGAAAGAAATAAGTAAAAAAATAAGTAAAATATTAGCCCAAAAATTTTTTTTTACTCTTTTATTCTTTTTATTAATAAAGAAACTAAAAAGTTATATTTTATTATTTTGCTGGATAAAGAGATAAGTAAAAATATTAGTTCAAAGTTTTTATTTTTTATAATAAAGGAAAATTTATTTATATACTTTATTTAAAAAAATATTTTATATATTCTATTTAAAATATTTTCCAAGCCATGGATCCTGGCGGATCATTTGGATATGGAATTTAATTTTTATTAAATTGTATTAATTATTTAATTAATTATTAATTAAAAATCATTACTTTTAAAGATATATTTGAAAAAAATGATTTATACTCATTTATTTATTTATTTATTTTTCATTATTTCATTATGTTTGTTTATTAAAAGGAATAAAAGTTATGTCTCAAAATAATAAAAGATAGTTGTTTTTTTTTTATTTATTAGTGATTTTTATTAGCCTTTAAAAATTATTCACATAAAATTCCCTTTTTATTTTTTTTAATCATAAAAAAAAATTAATAATAATAAAGTGGGGCTTTTTGGCCATCCACTTTAATAACACAATAATAATAAAAGTTAGCACAGTTAATATGGTTAGTTGTTAATAACAATAAAAAGAAAAGTTAGTAAAGTTAGATTAGTTGTTAATAACAATAAAAAAAAAAGTTAGTAAAGTTAGATTAGTTGTTAATAACAATAAAAAAAAGTTAGTAAAGTTAGATTAATTAGTTTTTAATAACAATAATAAAAGAAAAGGGGTTAGTAATAATAACAATAATAAACAAATAAATAAACAAAAAGTTAGTACAGTTTTCTGCAAAAACAAAATAAAAAGGTTAGTGACCAAAGTGAAAGAAATTAAAAAGATGAAGGATTAAACGAGAGTTGTACCTTTTTTATTTTAAATTTGAATTTCCTGTTAACAGGAAACGTGAAATTGCGACGGCAGGGGGGGGGACTGCTGGGGGCGACGGCGGGCCAGGGGCCGGGGCGACGGCGGCGGGGAACAGGGCGGCAGGGCGACGGCGGCAAGGGCAACGGCTGTCGGGATGACGGCGGCGAGGGCGCGGGGTGACGGCGGTAGGACGGCTGGGCGCGGCGGCGGAACGGCTGGACGCGGCGGCGCGAGACGGCAGGACGACGGCGGCAGGACGGTGGAATGGCAACGGCGACGGCGTAGGAGCGACGGCGATGGGGAGACGGCGGCGGCAGGGCGACGGCAGCGGGATAGGACGGCGACAGCAAATGAAAGAAAGAGAAAACGGAGGAAGAAGGTAGTCGAAACGTAAGAAAAATTAATTTTGGGACTGTTTTGGCAGAGGGAGGAGAGGCTAGGACTAAGGCTTCTATTTTTTCGTTTTTAAAATGGAGCTCTGAACTTTTTTCTCTGATTTTCTATGTGTTCAGCACCGAATTTGGGGGGGTATTTATAGAAGGAGCTTAGCTGAACTGTGGACGGATAAATTAATAAAAAATCTCAAACTTATCTTTTAAATTGGTAAAATAACAGTTTCAGTCCTTTACGTTACTCCAGCTCTGGATAAGCTCAGAAGCTTCTGATTTTGACAATTTTAACGTTTTCTGTCAATTTGGGCCAGAAACGTCCGTTTAGGCCCAAAATTGACGCGAAAAATTACCCAAAGCTCCTGAAACTTTCAGAATTTGTCAATTTTGATCGAAACTTCTCAATTTTGTCATTTTTACCTCAAACTTTTAATTTTTTTGTCATTTTTTTCTGAAATTTTATTTTTATTTCAAACACATAAATATTCACACATATATTATTTTAAATCAAATCTTCTCAAAATAAAAATATATTTTAAACTAATTAACATAATTAAAATTTTTTAGCAATAATAATAATAATAATAATAATTTTTTAATTAGTTTTTTTTTTAAAATTTTTTTAAAAAAAGGCCGGACGAAATTGGGTGTCAACACCTATAATTAACAAAAAAAATATAATAAGTTCTACAACCCGGTATACATGTTGATTAATCTATAGTTGAAGAACAATAAAAAGCTATTAACTCTACTCCTTAAGACTTTAATTATTGTACCGTGCATCCAACTCGACTGGTGAGCATAAGGTACAACCATAGGGCTAGCCCAAGTTCGAGCTATAGGAAAAAGACTCTCTTCAGCAAAATCACAGTCGGAGTCCTGCAAGTGTTATGCAGCAGTCAATTTCCCTCTAGGTTTTCTATAATACCTCTTAACTCCCTATATTTGTAATACTTATGAATAAAGAAAAACTTTAATTGATCAGATATTCCAACTTCATTACTTTTGATTCTTCTCTGGCTTTTGTTCGGCCGAAAGATGAGTCTTTATGCAGTGTTTTTCTAGCTGTGGATTTCTTTGGTTTTGTAGGGGAAGAATATCGTTCACAAACATCAAAAGATTTAGCTGTGCGAATCTTTTTTTTTTTTTCACTTGTTCTGGCATATGCTTCCGCCCAATCTCGCCAAATAAAGAAGATAAAAAGGGAGAAGAAGACGGTTCAAAAGTTTTTAAGGCAATATTCGTTTTTTGCTAGACAGTACTATATATTATTTATTTCTGAAAATAAAAAAAATAAAATTGAAGAAAATAAATTTGCAAAAAAATTATGTAATTAAAAGAATTAAGTGAGTATTTACATATTCCTGTCTGCAATTGAAAAATCCTTTGATAATTTAACCAGTTTCACATTTGATTTATGAATTTAATGACTCGAATATTTGAGAGTCCAAAAATAGATCTTAAAGACAAATCGTTTAAGTTTACTGTCTTTCTCTTTTATACAAGTGTATGTAACCGAACGCGATGTTTTACAGCCGCCAATCAAATATACAGGTTGCTAAGACGTTTAATCTTTTCAATATAAAGTATAGAACTCCTAAAGGTTGCCATGGCATATAATCACTAATTTAGTTCCTAAGTTTCTACAAACCATGGTTTTTATTTTCATTTAAGGTCAACAAAAGGATCCAACTAAAGATAGGCGACCGGCGCCTTCCTTTGTTGGAGCAATGTAAAGAGGTGAGCACAATATTTAATATTATTACTGTTAGATATATCATACTTTATAAATTATAAAAATGTTGTATAATATATCACATCATATATATGTCATTACTATCTTAAAAAAAAAATAAAATAGTTTAAGACGGAAAAACATTAAATATAATTTTTGTACATATTTTTATATAAATACTAATTATTTTTAACATAATTTTTTTTAGACAAAGGCAAAATTTCATTAACATAATACCTCATTACAAATACACCCAGGCATACCTGGGGCAACATATATTTTAAACATAATTGTTATGACATAAATAAAATATATATAAAATATGATTTTTAATACAAAAGCACAAAAAAATGGAATATATAAAATAAAATAAATATTATACAAGAAAAAACTAATTTACTAATACATGAGGAAAAATAAATAATACTCTAGCAATAATAGTACTTTTTTTAATACTGCATTGAGTTTCTAAGTGGCTCAAAGTATGATTTTTCTATCTTAGCTTGTTCTACAAAGCAACATACTCATCCCATACTATGAACTGTGGTTTTGATTTAAGAAATTATATATATATGTGTGTCTTTGTCTGTGTGTGTGGAAGATTAATATAAAATATAAAAATGATTTCAACTCAGAGCATGCAGTATACCTACGATAAGCTCAATATAGAAAAGGACGCTTAAAAGGAGTTGGCCAGCTTAAGATGGATGGTTTGGTAAGAGATTTTAAAAGTTGAAAGGAAGCTTAGGGAAGTTGGGATTAGTGTGGATAGATGCACGAGAAGGGATTTAGGAAGATAGGCTATAATTAATTCTGCGAGAATACTTGGGTAGGAGAATAGTAGCTAAAGGAGAAGTTTCCAAGACTTTTGAGGCTGGCCATAAACAAAACTTGTAGTGTAGGTGAGATGGGTGCATGGAAAATGAGAGGTGGTCTTAGGGAAGGTATCTAATGTTAAAATGTAAACTCAACTCTCCTTTTCATCGTCATCTAGAAGGATTGCTGATAGAAAGTCAAAAGTCGATGTAGCAAAGTTTGAAACAGATGACGACTTTAGTGAAAATGCATTAGAATGCCATTTTAAAAAATTAAAAATTTTCTTTACTTATCCCTATAAATAGATGTATTTACTTGTTGTTTGTAAGTTAAGAAGTTAAGGAAGTTCAGAAAGGAGAGAAACAGAGAGTCTATGGGTTTATTTTGGGAATTGAAAATTTCCTTTGATTTGTTGTAATCTCAACTAAAGTGCAATAAATTTGTTCTTTCTCTCCAACAGTGGTATTAGAGCCTCAAAAGGTTACCGTAGAAGTTTTCTAGCGAAAAAATAGCTAACAAAATCCACAGGCCGCGTTGCCAAAAAATTCCCCTGTTTTTTCGTTCTTGCCTAGTCTTTCACTCATTAGCCACATCATCGTTTAGTCACCCGCCATACTAATTAAAATTGCCACATCATCTAGACACATTAGCAGAATGCAAAGTTTGACTGCCATATCATCAGAACACGCATCATCCGTGTCATCATCCACATAGGTGACACATTGGCACGACATCAGATGGAGAACCCTATCATCTGCCACGTAAGTTGAAATTTTTGAAATTACTGGTTAGTTCCCATAGTGTTCCAAAGTTGCAATTTTTTCCCTTTGAGTTTAATAATTTTCAATTTAGTGCACAAGAAATTTTTGAAAATTATTTTGTCCTTAGGAGTATCAATAAAATTCAAAGGATGCTTTTCCCAAGGTTTTTGATTGTTTCGGACTCAATGGTAGTGTCTGTTTTTTAAAATTCTAACTCCAGAAGATTGATTTGAGGCTTTTAAGCTCAAATGGTGAATGAATCTACACAGAGATTGATTCCAAAGTTGTCAAAAGATAACTATGACAATTGGTGCATCCAACTAAAAGTTGTCCTTGGTGCTCAAGATGTCATGGACATCATTGAAGATGGATATATTGAGCTAGAATCTAAAGATGCGGAGAATAATTTGATAGAAGTTCAAAAGGCTATCCTCTAAGCAGATCAAAAGAAAGATTGCGAGGCAAAATTCATCATCTATCAAGGGCTTGATGAAGCGACATTTGGAATTATAACATCAGCTCTCACATCAAAAGCAATATGGGAAACGCTTCAAAAAACATACAAAGAAGTATAAAAAGTGAGGAGGATTTATCTTCTAACACTTTGAAGTGAGTTTGAATCTTTGAAAATGAAATTTATTGAATCCATTGTCGAGTATTATACTCGTGTAATGGTCATTACAAACCAGCTTCAAAGAAATGGAGAAAAACTTAAAGATGAACAATTTAGATCCAAAATTTGATCATATAGCTATGACTGTTGAAAAAACTAAAAATCTGGAGGCGCTTTCTGTAAAAGAGCTTGTGGGATCTCTACAAGCCTATGAGTAGAATGTGAACAGATGAAATGATGGGACACTTGAGCATTCCCTCTAGAAAAAGCTACATCTTGCTATTGAGAGGCAAGAACAAGGGGGATGTCATACCGAAAACAAAGACGGGGTCGAGGATTTCATGGAAGAGGTGGCCAAAGATCCATGAGAGGACGTGGACAACAGAACAATGTCCCATGAGGATGAAATGATGGGACACTTGAGCATTCCCTCTAGGCAAAGCTACATCTTGCTATTGAGAGGCAAGAGCAAGGGGGATGTCATACCGAAAACAAAGACGGGGTCGAGGATTTCATGGAAGAGGTGGCCAAAGATCCATGAGAGGACGTGGACAACAGAACAATGTCCCATGAGGAAGAGGATGAAGAAAAAGAGGCAGTTACAACAACCGCCAGAATTATGACAAGAGATATGTTGAGTGCTTCAACTGCCATAAATCTGGCCACTACAGCAATGAATGTTGGTCTAAACAGCTAACAAAAAAGGTTAGTGAAGGGGCTAATCTTACAAAAGTTGAACAGGTGATTGGAGAATCTTTGATGCTGATAGCATAAAAGTTTACCCAAGAGGGTCACAATATTTGGTATTTAAACTCTAGAGCTAGTAATCATATGATTAGTGAAAAGAGTTTATTTACTAGATTTGAAAAAATCCAAGGGGAGATATCATTTGATAATCTTTCTAAAGTGTCAATACAAGGAAGAAGAGATGTGATGATCAACCAAAATGATGGAGGTCAAGCATTCATCTTTGGTATCTATTATGTGCCAGACATAAAGACCAATGTTTTAAATCTTGGTTAACTTGTGGAGAGAGGCTACCAGACAAGTATTAAGGACAAATAAATGATCATTACGGATGTTAGAGGAAAGTTGATTATTAAAGTTATGATGGCAAAGAATCGAATGTTCCTTCTGTCCATTAAATATAACACACCAATATGTCTAAGTGTAATGATCAACAATAAAGACTGGTTATGGCATATAAGGTACAGTTATCTAAATTTTGAAAGTTTGAAGATGTGAGAAAGAAAAAAAGGATAGTGAAAGGTTTTCTAAAAATTCAGCATCAGAATCAAATCTGTGAAAGTTGTGTTGTAAGAAAACAACACAGGAATAGTTTCAGAAAACAAGTTGATTATAGCATAAAAACGTGAGTGTATTTTTTGAAAAGCAAGTTTGAAGTATTTGACAAATTCAAAGAGTTTAAAATTATTGTGGAGAAGCAAAGTGGCTATCACATTCAGTTATTGTGATCAAGTGAAGGAGGCGAGCATACATTATAAGTCTGCAAAGAATTCCTTAGACAACATGGAATTTAACATCAATTTACGCCAGCATACACTCCCCAGTTGAACGGCTGCTAGCATAGCTGAAAGAAACATGTTAAAGGATAAGAATATGCCTAAACATTTCTGGGCAGAAGTAGTGTTGTGTGTAGTATATTTGCTTAACAGGTGTCTTACAAAAGCCTAACTTTAAAAACACCATATGAAGCTAGGAGTACTCATAAGCCTAGTGTGAGCCATCTAAGAGTATTTGGATCTATTGTTTATACCAAAATACTAGAAGTAAGAAGAACATAACTGGAAGGCAAAGGTGAAAAGTATATCTTTGTTGGATATGGTGCCAGCATTATGGGTTATAGATTATATAATCCAATTACGAAGAAAATCATTTTTAGTTGAGATGTCATATTTGAAGAAAATGAATACTGGAATTGGCATAAACTTGAAGCCTATAAAGATGCAGAGTTGATCATTGAAGGAGAAGAACTGGTAGAGATAAGAAAAGCAACAATTGAGCCACAAATGTCCAGAAATGAGCAAGCATCTTCACATAATCATCCAGGTATTCTTACTATAATGAAGCATTATTGTTAGTTATGCATGATGATTTAGACGTAGGTCCCAGTGGAACATGTGCTTTAAATAATCTGCATGAAAATATAGAGCCGATAGATGAACATGTAAATTTGTATTGCCTGATGATGACCAGTGATCCAATTAGCTTCAAGGAAGCTAATGAGGAAGAAAAATGGAGAAAAGCAATGGATGAAGAGATTCAGTCCATTGAGAAAAACAAGACTTGAGAGCTGACTACCCTACAAAAAGATTGTAGAGCCATTGGTGTAAAATGGGTTTACAAGACAAAGAAAAATGCTAAAGGAGAAGTCCTGAGGTATAAAGCCAAGCTCGTTGCTAAAGGGTACAAACAGAAAACATGAACTGATTACGGAGAAGTTTTTGCTCAAGTAGCAAGACTTGAAACCGTCATGTTATTTATTTCACTTTCTGCACAGAATAAATGGAAAATTTATCAAATGGATGTGAAATTAGCATTTCTAAACTGTTATCTTGAAGAAGAGATCTATATCAATCAACCACCTGGATATGTGAAGCAAAGAAAAGAAGATAAAATGTATAAGCTGAACAAGGCACTCTATGGATTAAAGCAAGCTCCACGTGCATGGAACATGAGGATTGATAATTACTTCCAGGTAAATGGTTTTGAAAAGTGTCCTTATGAACATGCACTATATGTGAAGAAAGAAACAAATGGAAGCATCCTATATGTCTGTTTATATGTTGATGATCTTATCTTCATTGGCAACAATCTTGGTATGTTTAATTCATTCAAAAAAAGCATGGTAAAAGAATTTGAGATGACTAACATTAGTGAAATAGCTCATTTTCTTGGCATCGAAGTTATACAAGGAAGTGAAAGAATCTTCATATCTTAGACCAATTATGCAAATGAAATCTTAAAAAGATTTTTCATGAAAAACTGTAACCCTATATCAACTCCTATTGAAACAGGATTGGAGTTACGGAAAAATGATTAAGGAGATGTGAACAACACATATTTCAAGAGTTTGGTTGGAAGTTTGAGATATTTGACTTGTACCAGGCCAGATATACTTTATGGAGTTATACTAGTCAACAGGTATATGGAGACTCCTGATTAGTTTCATCTAAATGCAGCCAAAATAATACTCCAGTATATCAAAGGAACTATCAATGATGGTCTGTTGTACACATCCAATAATGAGCATAAACTCATTGGGTATTCTGATAGTGATTGGGGAAGAGATCTAGATGAAAGAAAGAGCACAATTGGATTTACTTTCTTTTTGGGAGAAACAATGTTTACATGGTTATTAAAGAAACAAACCATTGTAACGCTATCATCATGTGAAGTTGAGTATGTTGCCACCACCTTAGTTATCTGTCATGTAATATGGGTGAGAAATGTCTTAAAATACTTGGGATTCTCACAAGACTTTCCTAGTGAAATCTACATCAACAATCAATCAACGATTGCATTAGCAAAAAACCTAGTGTTTCATGAGAAAGTAAGCATATTGATACAGGGTATCATTTCATCAGGGAACATGTGAAGAACAAAGAAGTAGAATTGGTTCCTTGCTGGACATATGATTTGATTGTTGACACTTTTACAAAACCAATCAAACATGATGTGTTTTCAAGATTGAAGACAATGCTTGGAGAGTTAAGTTTGAGAGGGGATGTTGAAATGTAAACTTAATTCTTCTTTTCACCGTCATCTAGAAAGCTTGTTGATGGAAAGTTAAAAGCCGATGCAACAAAGTTTGAAACGGATGCCGACTTCGGTAAAAACTCATCGGAATGCCATTTTAAAAAAGTTAAAAGTTTTCTTTACTTATCCCTGTAAATAGATGTATTTGCTTGTTGTTTGTAAGTTAAGAAGTTAAGGAAGTTCAGAAAGAACTTCAAAAAGGAGAGAAACAGAGAGTCTGTGGGTTTATTTTGGGAATTGAAAATTTCCTCTAATTTGTTGTAATTTCAACTAGAGTGCAATAAATCTGTTATTTCTCTCCAACATCTAATTCACAGCAAGACAAGCTGAGATAGGAACTGAATACAAATGGACATTTTTTTATCAAATCTATTATACAACAGGTGGATTTTCAATAACTTGGAAGAAAATAGAAGGTGCCAAAGCATCTATTGGAATAGTTGGGTTCCAAAAAAAGTGAGCGTTTTTGTTTGGAAAGCCGTTCAAGACAAGTTACCATTGAGGGCAATTCTACAAAGGCAAGGCAGTCATCTACAAGAATGAGATGAACACTTTGCAACGAGGAGGAGGAAACAGCAGATCACCTTTTGGATAACTATGTAGAGGCAAATAAAGTTTGGAATGAGGTCTTCATGTGGTGGAGGTGCATTTTAGTCAGGGGATCAGACGGGGTGAAGCAAGTAATTCAACAATGTCCGTTTATCTTGACAAATAATTCGATAAGGAGAGTTTGGCATGTAGTGGTATGCACTACGTTATGGCATTTGTGACTAGGAAAAAACAATAAGATTTCAATGACCATTAGTTTAAAGACAATGGGGTGCTTTTTTAAATTTAATCAATCTCTTACTTTTTGTTATCTAATAAAGCAAAAGGAGTTAATATTTTTTTACATCAGTGGGTTCTATATTTAGCACTGTGTTTGCAGGGATAGGTTTGCTGGTGTAATAAGGCTAGTATACAGTATGGGTTGGTTAAGTGTTTTGTGTTTGTTTTAGTCTTAAATACTACTGTCTGCAGCATCTAATATATTGTACTCCAATAACTTGCTGGTTGTTTATTTAATGAAACATTTCTCTTTCTGATAAAAAAGGGTGGTATAGAACGATATACTATGTGGTATACTGACATACCACGCATTACTATAAAAAGGTATTTTTCCAACGGCCAAATTTAGCCGTTGAAAAATTCCAACTTAATGAACCATTGGAAAAAGGAGAGATGAATTCCTAATCGCTTGGCCGTTGGAAATTCTCACGTTGGAAATATTACATTGATATTTATATTTATTTACATTCATATTGATATATTTATATATGTTTATATAATGTATATATATTTGTATGTATGTGTGTGTATGTGTGTATCATTTTTATTATACAATTTTAGAAACTAAATTAGTATTTTGAAAATATTTTGTTAAAAATATAATAATAATAATAATAATAATAATAATAATAATAATAAAATTTTATATATCTTCTTATTGATATAATTATAATATTACTATATAGTGTTTATATATCACACACACAAACACATACACACATATCATATATAAAATTTATATATCAAATACATCATATTTATATAATGTATATATAGTTATATTTTTGTAACATGTATGTATGTATGTATATCACATTTACCATATTTATTATACTATTTTAGAAAGTAAAGTAGTATTTTGAAAATATTTTGTTAACAAAAATTGGATTAATAATATTATAATACTAATATATATATATATATATATATATATATATCATTTGGTGTTTTATTGTAGATCCGGTTGGGTAATGGTGCAATTTATACATATTTTTGTAATATATCATATAGGTCATATGTATCATATTCGTATACTTATATATCACACATATATATGATCTATATATCATATATATGTATTTATATATCATATACATATATATGAACATGTTATTATTATTATTATTATTATTATTATTATTATTGTTATTATTATATAAATATTTATATATCTGATACAACATATAAAAGCCCAAAATATAAAAACCCCAACCTATAAAATCCTAACTCTTGACCCTCGCCACTCTCTGCCCTAACCTATAATAATAATAATAATAATAATAATAATAATAATAATAATATAATATTTATATAAAATATTTATCATATTTATTTTAAAATTTTAGAAAGTTAAGAAATATTTTGAAAATATTTTATTATAAACAACAACAATAATAATAGTAATACATTTATATATATAGTTTATTAGAAATAAAAATAAAAATATGTATATTTATGTTATATTGATATTGATATTTATATATATATATGTTTATATCATGCACATATATATCATATAAAAGCCCACTAAAACCCAAAACCCTAACCTATGCCATATATATACCATTATCTTTTAACCCTACCTCTTCATTGCCTAATCTTGCCATCTTCTCACCTCTCTCTCTCGTATGTCTGCTCTCACTCTCGGCAAAGTTGTTTACTCTCCCTCCATTGCCTCACCCCAACCCTCGCCTCCACTGGACTCGCCTCACCCTAACGGTCTAGCCACAACGCTTCTTCCTCACTGTTCCGCTGTCCTTCCTCCTCTCCTCGCGATTCCTTGCCTTCATCCACTGTCATCGGTCGTCCGATCACCCCTTTGACCATTTGCCATTCGTCCGTTCATCCTCACCTGAATGTCCGTTGTAGATGTTCATCCGTTCCACCATTCTCCCTCCTCTCCTCGCCTCACAATTCATTGCCCTCATTCGCCGTTGCTGTTTGTCTGTTTGTACTCACTTGAATGTCCGCCACCTTGGCTGATTGTCCGCCTTTTCACCCGATCATCCACCGTGCTTGATTGTTTGCCTTGCCTGATCATTCACCTCGCTCGATCTTGTAGATCTGATGATTGTTTGTGTAGATCCGACGATTATTTGTCAATTTCTAATGAATATTTGTGAATCTAGTGAATATGTGAATATTTCGGATTTTTTTGAATATTCTGAATTTAAGTTTGTCAGAATATTTTTGTGATTTTCGGTTTCTGATTATATATTTTTTATTTTTTTTTTGAATTTAGGTTTTTTATTATGTATTTTTTTTATGTCCTGTTTTCTTTATTTAAGTTTCTGATTATGTATTTTTTGCGAATTTAAGTTTGTGAATATATATTTTTCTGAATTTGTGCATATTTTTTAATTTTCGTAAGTACAAAATATGAAATATATTTTTTAGTAAACATAAATATAATTTTAATAATATATAATATAGTAATTTATTATTATTATTTTAAAAAAGTGTTTCCAACGTTCTAGTTGTTGGAAATTCCATTGGCTTGAGCCATTGATATTTTTCCAATGGCTTGAATTTTCCAACAGCTTGGCCGTTAGCAACTGTTGAACCGTCGGAAATTATTCAAGGACGTTAGGCCGTTGGAAATTTTAATGGCTCATTTTCCAATGGCTTGATCGTTGGAAATACTAATGGCTAAATTATTGGGCTGTTGGAATTTGTTTTCCAATGCATCATTTATCAATGGGCCAGTTTTTAACGGCTTTGCGTTAGAAAACCCAGTTGTCCAACATGAAGCCGTTAGAAAAGGCCATTGAAAATTAGCTATTTTTATTAGTGACGATAACTTGTGTACCACATATCGGATACCTGCAAAGCCAGTAAGCAGGTATACCATGATATTTGATTATATCGTTGAGCATGGGTGGAGTTGTTCAAAGTGAAACAGAACCAACCTGAAAATAGTGATGTTTAAAAAAAAAATCTGATCAACTTGAAAACAAAGAATCAAATAGAACCAAAACTATGGGTATGGTTTCGCTACTAGAAAAAACCGATTTAGCGACGGCCATTAGCGACGGTTTGCAGTCGCTAAACAACACATAGCGACGGCACACCATCGCTAAATGGTCCGTTGCTAATTTACTCGCTGCTAATTTATTAGCAACAGCTACCATCGCTAATTAGCGACAGCCAAAGGTTGCTACCAAGACCGTCACAAAATTTTTCGGTAGTTCATCGGCCGGTACATTAGCGACTTATTACCATCGCTAGTTAGTGACGCGTAGGCGTCGCTAGTTAGTGACTTATTACCGTCGCTAGTTAGTGACGCGTAGCTGTCGTTAGTTAGTGACTTATTACCGTCGCTAGTTAGTAACGTGTACCCGTCGCTAGTTAGTGAAGTTAGTGACTTGTAACCGTCGCTAGTTAGTGACAGGCTGCTATTGCTAGTTAGTGACCTGTACCCCTCACTACGTAGTGACGCATAACCGTCGCTAGTTATTGTGGTTAGTGACTAATGTTAGTCGCTAGTTAGTGACGTGTGTACGTCGCTACTAAGTGTAGTTACTGACACATAACCGTCGCTAGTTTGTGACACTTGTCCATCCCTAATTATTGCATACAATTTTATTCCCTGAACCTGTACCATACGTGTCCATTCTATACAACCCAAACACAAAACTTGTTCCTAGTTAGTGACTCTTATCCGTTGCTAATTAGTGACTTGTAACCGTCGCTAGTTAGTGACGTATAAACGTTGCTAGTGACTGACGTATAAATGTCGGTTGTTATAATTAGTGACACATAACCGTCACTAGTTACTGGTTAGTGACGCTTAACCGTCACTAGTTAGTGACGCATACCCGTTGCTAATTAGTGACGCGTAACCGTCGTTACTTAGTAACGCATACCCGTCACTAATTAGTGATGGGTATGACGCATACCCATCGCTAATTAGTGACGCGTAACCGTCGCTAGTTAGTGACGTATACCCGTCGCTACTTGTGACGCGTAGCCGTTACTACTTAGTGACGCTTTGTTGTCGCTAATGTCTGCTAAAATATTTTTTCACCAATCATCGTCTATATGTGTCCTTTCCATACAACCAAAACACAAAACTTGTTCCTAGTAATCCAATGTTATGTGAAACACGTCCATAAGTCATAAACATAACAATTGATATTTAGAATCCATATAGTGTCACAATGTATTTTGGCATCTCAACAATGTTAATAATTCTAGTCAAACAAGTTAATGGGATATAATTGTACCGTAATGACAACCAGTTTTATGACTTACAGTACCTAACCATCAAACTTTGGTGTAGCTAGTGGAGTCTTCCCAATTGCTTGCCATATGGATGCCATCTGATCTTGGTGTCTACGTTCCATCTGTGCTAACTAATTTTGATACTGACTCTCCATCTGTGCAGTACGCCTATCCATGTCTTCTTGTACTTGTGACTGCAAAGGGCTCATTCTTTGGGAGACTCTCTCCTCCACTCGACGGTCAACCTCATTTTGGAATTGGGATGTCTGAGTGAATGAGATTGATGCAGTAGACCCATCACCGTAGTTTGAACGACGACGACGACCAGGCACCAAATGACTCTCAGAACCTATTCCTGTGATGCGGCCCTTATTTTTCCCCTCAGCAATATCTGCAAACAGCAATGCCTCTTCAAACTCAGCCTCACCGTCTGAACGCTGTGTTATTTCCTCTACCTCGGCAAGATATTGAGCCTGTATAATGCCCCATGTTAATCAAGTAAGCAACGATAGTATATGGTTAATTTCTTTTTAAGCACTATCTAATAGGTCGTTTATACTGACCTCAAAATTTTCCATCTTCTTATTCACCTTCTTTCTATCTTTCTTTGTGTAGCACTTGTTCCATGGTTTGAAGAAGCCTGGATCATGTTTCTCCGGATCTGCCTCCTTCTGCATGGTTATAAGCAGACATAATTTGTTAGTTAATTTCTTATTCTGACAAATTTGAAATAAGTGAATTTTTTTTTCTTACCATCTTCAGCCTATGTCCTGAAACTAAGACTCTACCTCCAGCATAATTTGCCATCTTTTCACTAGATGCACATCTAACATGGCTCATCCTAGATGACATCTCCTTGAATTCAGGTGAAGTCCACCAAGCTTCAAGTGCCTCTAATGTCTCTGTCGTCATCCAATTCGCTTTTTCTTTTCACTTCGTCGGATCTTTCTCTCGTCTTATTTTTTCATATGACTGCATCAATTGCCTCTTTCCCAATTTGCAGAAAATGGCAAATATCCGATTATGATCAGAATGGTCCCACGAACATTTAGTCTGAAAATTGGAGACCAAAGTCAATTATAGTTTGCTACGCTATATAAAACTTGTAATATCTTTTAATGAATTTATGAACCTGGAATACGCTAAACCATTGGTCAACAGCACTGGCCATGGCAGCCTCCTCCCATGACCTATATGGTCCATGAAAATGACCCTTGATGCAATGAGCTATCTGGTCCTGTGCAGCGTATAGAATGAAGCTAGCCAATGAAAACATATATCAATAGTGTCAATAACTAGTGCATAAAGAAAAAAATAAGTTAACACAAGGAGGTTTACTAATTACCATACCATGTATTAGCATAAGGTGATATGTGAATACGTCGGGATACCCCACCACCAGATCGGTCGGGGCTCAAAGAATCCATGCCACCATCCGAGGAGTTTGGCTGATCAGAGGACTCGTGGGAGTGACCTCTAGGCAATCTACTGTTAGTTGGCGTACCACCACGCCGACTTGACTGCGATGATCTTGAGCCTCCACGCTCCATTGAAACACCCGTGTCCGGTACAATCGTATCGACTGAAGGTGATGGTCCATGTATAGCCCGAGTAATATCAACAACCGTATGCCTCGACGTCTGCTTCCCTCCACTACTTCTCATTGCTCTAAGGCCAATAGCATTTGCAAAGTCTTTCACCAGACTCTTCTTTGGCAGTCCCCGCCTTCTATACTGGTTTGGTGGGGTACCGCCACCGTCTTGAGCCTCAGCCATTTGCACAATACTGAAACAGTCATTATAAGCATAACAAAATGTACTTTATAATTCAAAATTGTTCTTCTACTTACTGGTTGTTCACATGGTGTCTATTATAACAAAGTTATTTAGAAAACATAAATTAAAAATTTTACAACAGAAATTCTAGTTTGGACTACAATGTTAAACATCATCAGTATCATCTTCTTCATCTTCGGTTTCTAACTCATCGAGTTCAACTTCACTCTCCTCATCATCCTCCGTGCTTCTTGTGTCTTCATCCTCTATCTCATCTTCTTCCATCACATCATTAGTTTCTAAGATCTCGTCATCAATAGTTTCACCCACATTTATATCACCTAGATTGTAAATTATGTCATCATGAATCACTTGTGGAAGCCACTCCCCGACTGGTTCTTGAAAAGCCTCAGTATCTTCAGTTATTTCATAATTGACAATACGTCTTGGCTTTATCTTAAGAATTGCCCACCAACCAACCTTCTCTTTTGACTTACTTAGGTAAGGGGTGTAATACACTTGATCCGCTTGCGATTCAAGAATAAATGGATCATACTTAGGGTACCTCCGGTTGTAAAGTACTTCAACAATTCTATATTGTTTATGAATGCGGGTCCCACGTTCCAGTGTCGTGTCAAACCAGTCACACCTAAATAACACAATGTTCTTATGAGGCATTCCAGGGTACTCTAGCTGAATGATTTCTTGAAGTACTCCATAGAACTTAGTCTCAACATTATTGGTTGATCCAGTGCATTTTATGCACACCCCACTGTTATACGTTGATCTTCCCTCCCTTATGCAACAGTCCAGAACTTGTATCCATTTACGAAAAATATGGGCCAGCACTCAACGGGACGTGAAGGCCCACATGCTACATCCCATAGCATTTGACTTACTTCGCCATTACCACTGTCACTCACCTACAGGAAGTATAACAATTTTGTTAGAGTGATTGGTGTACTTTATAGTGATATCTGAGTAACACGACTTACATAATGTTGTAGCCATGTTGGGAAATCCTTCTCAATTCTCTCATCAACTTCTAAGTTAGATATGTTTGGTGTCATGAGATACAGGAATTCAACAAATTTTCTGTTCTTAAATCACAAAATAACGTGGTAATAAGTTAGTAATTTGGTAAACCTATGAACATAACTGATCAAATTATATGCATTTAGTACGTACGTGATATATGGTTTTATCTCATCACAGTTGAGAAGGATATACAATGTTGCAGCTTGTAGCTCCATATCATTCAAGAACCGATACTTTGACTGCCCATATAGACGTCCAGGATATGTGAATATTTTCCACACTGTTCCATCTTGTGGAACTTGCCCGCCATCATCATTCCTTGGGACCTTATTACCCATTCGGGGAATATGGGACTCAAAATAGTAAGAGCAAAAAGTTGATGTCTCTTCAATCAAGTAGGCATTGCATATTGACCCTTCAACATGGGCCTTATTCAAGACTCTATGCTTAAGATTCCCTAAACACTTGCTTATTACAGAGCGTGTTAGGAAGTACATAAACTGAACCAATTTGGATTTTATTAAATTAAAGCTTACCGCTCAAACTTGAACATCCAATGATACTGAACAGGTCCACCAATTAATGCTTCATATGCCAAGTGGATAGGTAAATGTTCCATAGAGTCGAAGAAGACTGGTGGGAAAATCCTCTTCAACTTGCATAGTATAATTGGGATGCTACTTCGTAGTGCCTGGACATCATCAACATGTAATTCAAGCAAGCAAAGATCCCGGAATAATTGGCTCAATTCAGTTAATGGTTTCCATATGTTCTCCGGGAGTGCCTGAAACACTATGGGAAGTAAGTACATGACAATCATGACTTTTTATTCCAAACATTCTTGTCGAGCTATTGTCAATACACCTGCTGAAGTTTGATGCATACCCATCTGGAAGTTTGAGGGACTTTACCCACATTAACACATCAGACCTTTGCGATGCCGTCAGTGTGAATGCAGCCTTAGGTTTGAATACACCCCCACATTCTAAGTCAATGACATTCAACTCTGGCCGTTTACACAGTAGCTCCATATTTTTACGTGCCTTGACGTTGTATTTCATTTTATTCTTCATATCCATGATAGTGTTGAATATATTGTCAAAGACATTCTTTTCAATATGCATGATATCAAGGTTATGTCGTAGGAGGTTGTTTCTCCAATAAGGTAATCTCCAAAAGATGCTACGTTTTGTCCAATTGTGTGTTTCCCCATAACCTTGCATCTTGCATATGTTACCAGTTTCAATGACTAATGGCAACTGAGACACACGATCCCAAATTTCTTCCCCTGTTAGGCGCTCAGGAGGGGCAGACTTCTCCAGTTTCCCCTTTCTAAAAGAAACTTTATTTCTTTTATAAGGGTGTTCAATATCCAAGAGCTGATGATGGCAGTCAAAAAATGATGTTTTTGTTGGGTTTCGGGAGCCAAACAGCGCAGCGGAATTTAACTGAAACCCTCCAGGATCCAAGTGAAACGGAGTAAACCGGGTGTTCGAAAATTTCATACCTAATTTTCGGTTGAGATCTCTCACTCAACTGTAGAGTTGAATCACAAAACTTGAACAGTTGACGTGTTCAGGCTCTCTATGGTATCCACACGAGCCTCTCGGGATCACCACGCTTCCACCACGTCCCGGCAAATGCGTTTCTCTTGCGCTCGCAGTGCTAGCTTGCGTCCTACAAGGAATTGCAAGAGAAGAGTGCGGCTGTCCTTTTGGGAGGTTAGGGCAAGGAGACCTGTGAATTTCTCACTTAAAAGTTGTATTTATAGTGAGACTCAACTTCCAGGCCTAATGGGTTTCAAAGCCCTAATCCAATTAGGATTTAATTTCGGGCTTAATAATGGCTCAACTCCTTGGCCCATTATTAATACGAAATTAAAGTGAAACCATAACCCAAATAATTAGCCCATGCACTCTAATGATCCAAATAGCTCTATGTGTGCGACCCAATAGGCTCTTTCCATGTTGGCAATGATCATAAATCACATTTATGATCATAAGCAATAAGCGGTGTCTAGCAACACATCATTGCTACCCAAGTGACAAGATTGTCGGTGAATCGACTAAACCTTTATGATCATCACCGATATATGCCATTGTCCCTTTGTCCAAGATATCAAGACTAAGCACGAGACATGGAATGTGTCACTCTCGTATAGCCCAATTTTTGGTTTCTTGATTACCGAGTAGACCAACTTAAACTGACGACATTGATATCATATATCAACTCATCGGAGCATGGCCATGCATTTTCTAAGTCTTACTCTATCAATGGGCCCAAAGATATCACTCCCGTTACATAGGAGGGACAAATCCCATCTTGATCATACAAATCCCTCCGCATGATATGTGACATACCCAATGACCTCCTTCAAGTTCACTCAGTTATGAGCAACAAAGGAAGGTATCAAAGTATGTGACTCACATGTAGGGAACCTTGATGATCTTAGGTCGAAGGACTACATATACTATGATCACTATGAGAATCACTTATGGCACTCATATAACGATCCATGAAGTGTTCTCATGGTGGGTCGGTCCAGTACACAAGTTCTCTAACTTGTACCCATATGTAGACTACATATCTCATATTAGTCTCCACATATGCTAGTCATTATGTATTATTGCAACCCGCTCCACAATAATACTAGACTAAGGACGTTTAAGAATATCATTATTCTAGGGTTACAATTATGTTTATTACGTTACGCAAAAACAAAACGACAAACAAAATTGCTGGATTAATGCCTCAATAAAATATCATGACTCAATGTGCAAAAATACAATCATCTCATGATTGGCTTTTTGGGCACAACACTAACAGTTTTACGGTCGTGTTGCAGTGTAAATGCCTTCGACTTTTCCATGCATATGGGACAAGAAAGTTTACCATGAGTCATCCATCCGGATAATTTGCCATAGGCTGGGAAGTCACTTACGATCCACATGAGTGCTGCTCGAAGGCAAAAGTTTTGCTTAACTGAGACGTCCCATGTTTCAACTCTGTCATCTCATAAAAGATTCAACTCTTCTATTAACGGCTGTAGGTAAACATCAATCTTCTGCCTTGGACTATGTGGTCCTGGTATCATAGAGGTTAGAAACATATATGGACGCTTCATGCACATCCATGGTGGAAGGTTATATGGAGTGACTACCACAGGCCAGCAAGAGTACTACTTACTAGAGGATCCAAAAGGATTGAACCCATCAGAACACAGTCCAAGTCGAACATTTCGAGGTTCTGCTGCAAACCGAGGGTATGTCCTATGAAAATGCCTCAATGCTTCAGCATCAGAAGGATGTTTGAGTACATTTGCGGAAGGGGCATGTACCTTATGCCATCGCATGTGCTTTGCTGTAGTAGGCGAGGCATATAGTCGTTGAAGTCTAGGTATTAGTGGGAGGTGATGCATGGTCTTCAATGCTCGATCTTTCCCCGTGTTTCCATTTCTTGGCTTATAACGTGGAGCATGAAAGAATTCGCAACTACTGGCATCTTGGTCACCTTTCCAATACAGCATGCAATCATTCACACAAACATCAATTTTTGTATGTGAAAAACCCAAACGGGAAACTAACTTCTTCGTCTCGTACCATGTACTCAGCATATTGCTGTCTCTTGGCTGCGTTTCCCGCATCAACTTCGCAATGCCATCATAACATCCTTTGGACATATTGTTTTTTGATTTCAGATTTAGCAAACGAACTATAGCTGAGAGTTCGGAATGTTTTTCACAACCATCACACAATGGTCTTGATGCTGAAGCGAGGACGTCATATAAACGTCGGGCATCAGCATTCGGCTCTTCCTCCACCTCAACATCGATGAAAGGGTGATTAGGACCTATAGCATCAAAGACCATTCTTTCGAACTGGTTAAACAAAGAATAATTATCTTCGTAATGCTCATGAAACCGGTATGGCTGAGGCAGACCCACTAAATTCACGGGTTCACCGTGAGATGTCCAATTCCAGTACATCGGCATGAATCCCCACTTATACAGATGAACCCTTACTTCGTCACAAGATTTAAATTGAAGGTTCTTACATTTCCGGCATGGGCACCTAATTTGGTCCCCATTCATGAATTGGACATGAGAACATGCGAAACTTATAAACTGTTCCACTCCCCTACTCCATTCCTCCGAAAAACCCCATTTCTCTCGGTTGTAACGTTTATTGTACATCCAATTACGCTCATTTTCCATTCTCTTGCAATCCAAGTAGAATGCCTTAATTTTATTGCGGCGATCCCTTATTATTTCTGATCATGTGAAACTATATGGATAAGAACATAACAGGAAATATAAAATAACTGTCTAAATATAGAAAACTAATAATTAGCAGTCAACAAATAACAACACATACATGGAGCTAACAACTATGTAGATAACATTAACGTTGTATGTGAGGAACTATAATCATCAATTACTATTCTCATGTGAATAAGGCAAAAGTGAAATACCATCAATGCAGTACATGAACTTAAGTTCCTTTTAACAACATATTGCAGTACATTAACGCTCCATTATAAAAATTGACTTTTGTTAATGGGAATAACTATCCTTCATGTTTTTAGTTGCTTCCCCTAAACCCTAAAACAAGAAAAATCAACTAAAGTTCCTTACCTAGTATAGCAAATTTATACGTAAATTTAGGTGATTTTGTGGTGACTGATTGTTTTTCTAACAATCCGGTACTACAATTCATAACAAGGGGATAGGTGCAGTCATCTATTTCTGTATCCCATAAAATTGCATTCCATCTACTCCGTTGTACATAAATATAAGTATATATTAATGTCTGTTTTTATGACCAAACCTCTGCCTTATGTTCGTAAGTCGTCTTTCTGTCTTTGTGTCATTTATTTTTTTTACAACATGAAACTTGACCTTTTCCTTAAACCCTAAACCAATTAGTGTATCTCTTTATTATTAAAATTAAATTTCATCAAACCAGATTATAGGGTTTGCCTTTTTTGTAAAATATCCAATGAGAATACTTTAATTTAGTTTTTTACACTGTAACGTAGCTGGGGACTTTTTTAGGTATTCAATACCAACACACAATACTTGAACTAATTTTCTTTCACACTTAAGTCATGCCTTATAACGTTGCAGTAGCGGATCAGTTAACCATGTGTGCAACAGATACTATAATAACTATATGTCAACATGTGGTATAGCTTGTACTGGATCTTACCTCACCAAATTTAACACAGTAAACGTTACCATGCATTTAATAGTGTTTTAACACAAACATTCAACAATATTTGTTAACTCTGAGGCACCAACAAGAGTGGTACTGCTACATCTTCTGGTAGATATACATGTGATTGAAGCTAGCTAACTATACGGTTGCTCACTAGAACAAAAAAATAAAGACACTTACAGTTGTTATTAGATATAGAAGCACACCCAAGTCTCTGTCTATCCCACTCCAAACCAGCTTCTACCATAGGTAAAGTAATTCGCTTTAAGTCACTGCAACCATGAGTCATCCAATTCGCACAATCTCATAAAAAATGTCTCCAAATAACAGAATAAGGGATCAAACGCATGGAAGGCACATTACCTAACTTCTAGCAGTGCTCTTAATAGTAGTATCTTCAATTTAGTTTTTGGTCTTGCCCCTCAAGTTGCTATATATACACAGGAAAACATTCATTATCATGCTTCATTCCATCAACCTATAAGCCGTAAAACAGAACTTCCTAAGTGTATCCGACTTCTACTATACGTACTAAAAACAATGTTGGGAATTGAAGGACAAATGTTGGGAGGAAGAAGGATATTTCTAAAGCTTCATTTTGAAGGGAAGATGTTAGAAGCACATAGTCAAATTTTTCTGGTTTTTTTTAACGTGTAACAGAATATGTTGCACTGTCATTGCGCTGTTATGCCTTTTCATTTTATGCGGAAAAAAGAATCATACACCATTTCATTAGGGGAATAATATGCTATATATGTCCTATAGTGTAGCAAATGATGACTTAGTCTCTAGTATTTGTGAACAGATATGTGGAGCATTCTTCGGGAAATGTTGTAAGTTGCACAGGAAAGATCTAGAAAATAAATCAAATCCATAATTTTAGTGCCACAACCTGAGGAGTATAAAAATGGAAGAATCTAAGAATTCTAACCCTTGGGCATAGCTCACCTATTTTCCCACAGTAAATAGGTATGGTACTGGGTCAGTGTCACGATGGTGAGTAGTATAGAAATGAGAGAATATAAGATTCTTAAGCCCTGCCCCAATTCACCCATCTTCTTACATTAAATATGTGTTTTACTAGGTTAATTAAGAACTTTTTTTTAAGTTAGAGGAAATATTTAGCACTGGGAAAGAAAACCAAGAGAACCTGAAGGATCTTTTGCCTAAGCCTTCAAAAGAGCAAGAAATTTAATCCTCGACCAATAAAGAATCACAATTTTCTGGAGGCATTTATGTCCTTTCCAGCTAAGTGGTTGAGGTTCATTTAGTTCCGTTCTAAGGTTTATTAAGAGAAAAATTTGGTCCCCAAAATTAAAAATTACTATGGAACTAACATATATGTATTTATATTTTCCATATATTAATATTACATAAAAGTCATATGATAGCCAAAATTAAGGACTATTAAAAATCAAGTTTCCATACAAAAGGACATAGCAACAGTATACAAACTCATACTTTTTTACAATCATGATAAGGACAGACAAGAAAGTTTATAAATTATAAAAATCAAACAAATACTAACACTTGCTTCAGAGTTTATAAATTACAAAAATCAAACAAATACTAACACTTAATTCAGTTTAAAACTCATGAATTCTTATAACCAGATCCTAGTTTCAGACTTTGAATACACACTCGTGAATCAATATTCTGAAAAAGAGAAGAAACCAAAAACAAAACACCTTTTAGATTTATTAATGATTAGTTTTTTACTTGAGAAGAGTTCCCTCTTCAAAACGTCATTCATTGGAGTCTACCAGTAACAAAAACTCAATGCAGATTTCGCTAAGCTTATTTTGAATCAGCATTCGGCACAAGATACGTGGCAGTTGCAAATCAGTAGTGAGCAGAAGGATGATTACTGGAATAAGCCAGCTCATGGAATTGTAATATTTATACAGATGAAGCATGAGAGACAAAGCAATTCAACATTGTGCCAGAGAAAACAAAAGAAAAATTAGCTAATCCTGGAGGGCTTCCAATCTGCAAAGGAGGAAAGCTCACTACGCTGGTAGTTTCGTATCTAAAATTACCTAATCCCAGCGCAACCCCCCCAAACAAAAATACTTGTAGTTCCCAAAAGTATCGATTTTACCGAGGTCAACGTGAGTATATAAGTCTTAGAAACAGTAATTCTTTCAAAGTAGCTAATCCAAGAGCAAACCTCCTTTTCCCCCATACATGTTTTGATAATGGTTTCTGTTAAACAACTGGTCACAATAATTATTCCATCTCTCCAGATATATGTAGTCTTCTATAAATAATATGAGCCATAATTTTGGATTTTTGTCATTTAGGGTTTAGTTTTTTCCATTGTCATTTCCATGTGAATAAAACTTGAAGTGCATGTTATAACCAGAAGACTTTGTTTAATACATTGCAAATAAATTTCATAACATACTTAAATTTCCAAACTGCAATTGAGTCCAGAGCATAAGATAGAACTAACCTCCCTTGATTTCAACGTTGAGCAACTTCTTGCACCACAACAGTCCTGACCTTAGTATCAATAGAGGATTACACTTCCTGCAGTGTTAACAGATTTGTTAACGTTGCTTAACATTCCTAATCAGATTCTATATGCTACCAATGGTGCTGCCCCCATGAATAACTAATGAGCATGTAATAGGTTCCCTTCAAAAATTCTAAAAATGGTCTAAATGATACAAGGAAAAAACTTAGGTTTCAAAAACCGATAATAAGAAACTACCAAAAATTTTATAACTAGAGTACTTTCTAATCCATACACAACACAAACAAGTTAAGGGAGGAGAAAACACAGCAAAAAATAGGGACTTGGAGGCACTATACATATAGCACTACCACAAATTTCAGACCCCAAAATAGGAAATGAAAACACCAGAAAAGAAGTTGTAGGCATGTTTCCGTTGCTAGATAATAAACAACAAGAGGATGTATCCCATTCTTCACACAGTTAAAATCAGGCAGCTGCTGGACTTTGCAAAGGCAGCTATACACGGAGCTAAAAGAAAAAAAGAGAATGAACTTTGGATTTTGAAAGTAGAACAAACCAAAAACACAAAACAAAACAAAACCAGCAAATTCTCTGCATGCTGAACGAGGCACGATGCTATTAGAAGTACCGATACACAAAAAAAAAATAAAAGCCTGCCTCTCGCAGAGCCTGGTCCATTAGGTTGTAACTGGTCTTGATACAAAAGACCATTGTTGGTGCCTAGAAGAGACTACTATTTCAGCTGAAAAAGGAAAAACATAAAAGATTTTTGCAAAAATAGTTACATTATGCATGTAGCAGTTTATTGAATGATTTGTTGGAACTTAACCTCTCTTTTATTTTGTTAAAAAAACTCCAAGTTAACCTTGTATTTAACATCAGTGCTAACAGTAAACTAAAAGAGCCATACAAAGAGATTGCCTTGATTCTTAAAATTATTTTCATGATAAAATTTAATATTGGAACTAAACAGGGCGCTGGAAATTATTTTATTATGTTGAAGATGATATAAACAAAAAGTAGTTGACACAAGTAGTACCAATTTGGTAACATGGAAAAAATAGTGGCATGTATTTTTGGAAGATGACATTTTGAAGATCTCTAGGATAGTTTGTGTTTGATGTTTTCTATTGATATTCTTACAAAAAGATGATATCAGATCATTTGAGATTGACTGTTCTTAAATGCATTACTTTCTTCCAACTTTTATGGAATGAATATTTAGAGACAGGTCTTAGTAAAGCCAAAAAATGCGATTGGGAGACAGTACAGGAAGATGTTCAGCATGAATAATATAAGTATATGCTACCAATGATGCTGCCTCTGGCAGATCGTATTATATTTTCATCTCAAGAACCCAATTCCCTATATGCTCCATATACATGTTAATCTAGGAAAGTTTCCTTGAAGCCCGTATTCAACTAACAAGCAATATAATGACCAAATTTTTATCTACCAAACACATATCAAATCCAAAAACTTCCGCCAAACAGAGAAATTAAGCATAAACACTTCCCACATCGTCATTTACAGCAACATAACAAGATCAAGTATCTATAACGAAAGATAAAATATAAACCAAGTCCAGCACAGAGACTACTTAATAAGCCCTTAAAGAAAGGAAATTTACACCCTTTGTTGTACCAGCTCAGTCACCTCAGCAATAAGGAAATTTCCACCATTTGTCGTACCAGCTCAATCACCTTAGCAACAGCTTTCTAGATGAGTTAATCCTGCTAATTCATGAAGCAGCTGTTATAGTGCAATTTGACAAGAGACTGGTACATGCAGAAAACATATCAGCGCACTTACTTGTCAGATTGCTCTAGTGTCAGTAATAGACTAAAAGTAACCTCAAAATGCTATCATACAAGTTCAGGTGAAATCAAAGATGAGTAGCCTCAGGATTTGAAACGAACAATGGTCGCAACAACACGTACAAAAAATAAACCAATTGACAACAACAGAGAAATGTCCGAAACTGGCAACTCACAAACAGTCCAAATCAAAATGCAAGTCAACTGAAACCCTATTTGGAACAAACGATTTGAGTCCTAAATCGATGTGCACTGAAAGTTAGAGGGATTAACCTGAGTCAGGAGATAATCGTCTTGAAGTTGATCAATGGGTGGGGAGGACCGATTAACTTCGATTCGGGCCGACCCAGTAGAGCAACAGACGAGCAACTATGATTCGCAAGGTAGGCGAGGCTTGAATGACTGGGGCATGACTCTCAAAGCTGGCAATTTAGGCTGGGGAAGGGAAGGCAAAGAAAATTGGAGCAGGCGAGTAGGGGTTTGAAGTGAAGAGGAAATAGAAGAAGTCAGTGCGAAGAGTGGAGGCGTCGCGCAGAGACTGAAAAGAGAAGAGAACACGGTGCGTTGGAGGTGAAAGAAATATAATGCATAGCGACGGCTTACTGTCGCTTAGAACTAGTGACTACTCACCGTCGCTACTTTTCTTAATATTAACCTTACCCCAAAGTGAGATTATAAAATAGTAATAAATGGTTAAACCTCATGTGACAATAAACCAATGGTCAATTAATATAATTTTCATTAAATAGATTTTTTGTTAATTACTCAAAAAAATATTTAGAGATTTGTATGATTAAGTAATCAAATTAAAAATTATAATTATACAATTAAACAAGTTACATAAAAAATGATAACTGGTTTTATTCAACTACATTTAACATAAACAATAAGTAAAATAAAAAGTGAAAAATTGAAGGTTACATTATAAAGATTAAATAATCGACAAGTACTGAAGGCTATTAAGATTAAATTTTATGAAACCACTATTTCAAATGCATTTCGGTCTTTATCGTGATCAGGAAACTGTACACAAATGAACAAAAATATTTTTTTCAACTTGGCTAACTCATCGATTCCTCTAACCAAACCAACATAATGAACATGTGGTAAACCACAATTTTTTTAAACTTGATTATATAAAGTAGTGAAAAAATTTACACGTACTGAAAAACATTTACATGAAAAAATATGCATTAAATAATTTTAATAAATAATGAAATGCGTTATTATTTATAATAAAAAAGCAATATGTAATTAGATATCAATAAAATAATAGCTTACCCACCACTCATTTGCCAAAATATTTTTTCTGAGTAATATCATAAAGTAGTTTATTTGCTTTCATCTTGAATACGTCAGGTAGTGGCCCATAACCATCTACTAAACTTTTATCCGAGTTTAAGGTCCACAAATCAACAACAGTACATATATTTAAAAAAAATCTATTTATGTTAAGGGAGATGACAATTGAGCATAAGAAATGACTAATACATGAGAACTATTACTATTTGTTTGAATTTTGTTAAATTTAGCGACGGCTAAAAGTCACTAAATTAACGAGGGTAAGATGTTACTAAATTTAGTGACGCATAACAGTCACTAAATTAGTGACGGTAAGCCGTCACTAAATTTAGTGACGCATAACCGTCACTAAATTAGTGACATTAATCCGTCACTAATGTTAGCGACGCATAACCATCACTAAATTAGCGACTTTAAACCATCACTAAAATTTAGTGACGCATAACCGTCACTAAATTAGGGACGGTAAGCCGTAACTAACGTTAGTGACGCATAAATTATGAATTTTAAGCCGTCACTAACTTTAGTGACGCATAACCGTCACTTATTTAGCGAAGGTAACCCGTCACAAACTTTAGCGACGTTTAACAGTCACTAAATTTGCAACGGTAAATTGTCACGTAAAGCCTAGTGAAACTTTAGCGACGGATATCAGTCCCTGCATAGTAGTAACAAACTAATTGGGTTGAAAAGTATGCAGCAGTTAAACTACGTGTCATGATATTTAGCGAATGCGCATGCATTCATTGTGTATAAATATTTTTGTTTTTTTATTCTGTTTCTTTAAACAAAATTGTTTGTTGTAATGGTAAAGATACAACAACTTGTTGGATAGAACGATCTCTATAACGTAAATAAAATTCGTATAATCTTAAAATTGTTTCGTGAGGAACAAAATATCTACAATCTAAATACATTTGTATTATATCAACTTAAATAATTTATGTTGTGTGAGAATTTGATCAGTCCACATTTACATTTTTAGCTATATTAACTCTTACTATATTCGGTCTTTGTATTGTTGTACTTAAAAAGATATTTTAACATTTGTGACCTGTTACACCATTCCACATTAATATGTGTTTCATACCTAGTTAACAATTGAATATTATACGGAACAACAAAATGATTATCTACTTTCACTCTATTTTTATAGCTTCTTCTCCATTTAAACGTCTTCTATATATTACAAATACATCTTCATTAATTAAAGCTCCTTTTGCATTTTTTTGGGAAATGTTTACTATATTGATCATTTTTCTTACATAGAGATGAAGATTTTTCTATTCCACATTAACCATGACTCATAAATTTTACCACTATTTCAGAAGCATTTGGGTCTTTATCCTAATCAGGAAACTTTACACAAATGAACAAATCTATTTTTTGGAACTTGGGTTCCTCATCGATTCCTCTAACAAAACCAACATATGAACATGTGTTAAACCACAATTTTTTAAACTTGATTATATAAAGTACTGAAAAAATTTACATGAACAAATATGCACTAAATTAGGTTAATAAATAATGAAATTCCTGATTATTTATAATAAAAATATAATATTTAATTAGATATCAATAAAATAATAACTTACCCACCACTCATTTGCCAAAATATATTTTCTAAGTAATATCATTAAGTAGTTTATTTGCTTTCATCTTCAATACGCCAGGTAGCGGCCCATAACCCTCTACTAAACTTTTATCCGAGTTTAAGGTCCACATATCAACAACAGTACATATATTTAAAAAAAAAAATATTTATGTTAAAGAAGATGAAAATTTAGCATAAAAAATGACGCACACATGAGAAATATTACTATTTCTTTAGATTTTGTTAAATTTAGTGACGTCTAACTGTCATTAAATTAGCGACGGTAAGACGTCACTACTTTAGTGACGTATAACCGTCACTAAATTACCGACGGTGAGACGTTACTACTTTAGTGACGTATAACCGTCACTAAATTACCGACGGTAAGCCGTCACTACTTTAGTGACGTATAACCGTCACTATATTAGCGATGGTAATCCGTCACTAATTTTAGTGACGTATAACCGTCACTAATTTAGCGAAGGTAGCACGTCGCTGACTTTAACGACGATTTACCGTCACTAATTTAGCGACGGTAATCCGTCACTAATATGTAGCGACTTACAGCCGTCACTAAAGCTTCATTGGACTCTTTGCGACTATTTACCGTCGCTAATTAGCGACGGTTTTTAGCCGTCGCTAATTTACATTTTTCTAGTAGTGTTTTTTCCGTGCTATAGTTCTCGGGTTTTTCTAGTTCATATCATATAGATATAACAATTAACAACTTCGTAATTAAATAAAGTCCACAACCAGTTTAAGAAACATTCGACATAAAATGCAGCTTAATCCACGTTTAAATGTACATGTTGATACATAAATATGGGCAATTTAGTAATATACATTTAAATGTACATGTTCATAAATCAACATATGACAATTTAGTAATACTGTAATTTTTATTATATATTTATACAGTTTTATTATATATTTGTAGATATACATTGGGTTTAGTTCCATGGTTCTATATGAAATTGAAACTAACAAAAAAGTTGATGGTTTTTCCAAACATGGAACTAACCTACAAACTATGATTCATTTTTACCGAACCTAACCCAACTCAATATGAGTAGTCTGGCTTGGATTTTGGGTTTATCAACTTATGCTCATCGTTAGCCATATATGTGTAATAGACCTCATGGTGTATTTTTCTCACCATCTTCCGTCTCGCATCCATACATTTTGAAAGTTGTTTTTAAATGCCTAAAATAAGAAAAATTTATAAACATTTAATAACATAATAAAAATTTTACTTTTGATGGATTATTATACCTAGACAATATTGAATTTCAAATAAAATTTTGTTCTGGGGAAAACAGATGTAAAAATAAGCCATTTTAGATTAAATTGACTTATATTAAAATGAGTTAGGTGTAATTTTTATGTTTGTTTTTATTTTTTTGGAAACTTAAAAATAGAAATTCATCATGATATCATAAAAATTTTAGTTTTAATGAATTATTATCTTTATATCTATATAATGTTGGCTTTTTAAAAAAATTAACTCCATAAAAATAGTTAATGGACCATTAAATCCAAGCTTCCAAGTAGAGAGCTTTTTAGGTTGGACAAAAGATCAATGATCTCCACTTTTCTGGTCCAAAATTCTCTACTTAACTCTCTTGTTGTTGGCTCAATTTTACAAGTGTATTTCTTTTTCGGTAAATTTAATTTCACGCATGATTCATCAACTATTTGTGTGACTTGAATGCATACTCAAATTTAAAATGTTCTGTTGGAGTCACTTATCTCATATTGTGCGTATGAAAATCTATCTCCTCATATTACATATCCCAATTGGATCACTTTCATCAGTTTTATCATTAAATTAGAAAGAAACCGTTGATATGACATTAATTAACACTAAAATAACAATTTTATTTCTTAAACTTTTCTAATTAATAATTCTAAAATTAAACTTCTAAATTACTGCTTACACCTCAATTATCATCCTCCTCTTTATCTTGATCACCACCTCCAACACCCTGTTTGATGTCTATAGCTCCTCCTCATCTTCTACTCCTCTTTTCTCCCCTTTTCTCCTTGCTGCATCCTCAACAATGATATCACATGCCAACCATGGTGGATACGAGATTGAAATTTCCCACGGAGACCAATTTGCTCCCATAGCTCTCTGACCACCATCACTCATAAAAGTCAGCAGTAGAGGGCTCGCATATGTAGAGTATAGACCAGAGATAAATAACCTTACAGTTTGAGGTCTCAATTTCATATGGTTTGGTTTAATTTGAGAGCCACTACAAGTCCCTCCAGTTTGTTGCTCATGACGACCATCTTAATATTCTCAATTTGATCCCAACAATTTGTTAATGAAAATTTAGTTCTAAAAGAAGTGAATTGTACAATTTATGAGGAAAAAAAATACAGCATTAATCTATATTAACGACTCTTCTTGGAAGCAGCTTCAAGACATGTGTTACGAAATTAGTAACCATATCATGATTAAAACCCAGAAAGCTCTATACATGTGTTGAAGGAACAAACAAGAGAGAAGAAATTAGACAAGTTGACAAGTTGGAGAAGCATTAACTTAGTGAACCCAGAAATGCTAGTGCCAAAAAAGATCCTAGTTTCTTCACTCAGTAACTTAGTAAAAACCAGCAAAGAAGACAGCTTCGCAGCCATGAATCTTGTGCTCCACCATTAAATTCCCTCCCCATAAATACCTCCCATCCAAACATGGAAAAAATTCATCTCCAAAGCTCAGACCTTTGTTCCCAGAAACTCAAAAAGTTCCCAACTTTTGGCTCTAAAATGGCCGGCGGTGGAAAGAAGAAGACCAAGGGGCGACAGAAGATCGAGATGAGGCGGATTGAGAACGAGGACGACCGCCTGATCACGTTCTCGAAACGCCGGTCTGGGATCTACAAGAAGGCCAGCGAGCTCGTCACGCTCTGTGGCGCTGAGGTGGGCTTCCTGGTGTTCTCACCTGCGGGGAAGCCGTTCTCATTCGGCCACCCCTCGTTGGAGGCAGTCATTAACCGGTTCCTAAACGGGAACCAGCCACCGGTTCAGGACATCACCCACCCGATCGTGGAGGCTCACCGGAAACTGCGGATCCACGACCTGAACCAGCAGTACAGCGAGGTGATGAAGCAGGTGGAGGCCGAGAAGGAGAGATACAAGGAGCTGCTGCAGCTCCGTGAGAGCTGCGAGGGCCCGCCTGGGTGGTGGGAGGAGCCAGTGGATCTGTTCGATGAGGAGAAACTGCAGGAGCTAGCTGGCACTACAATGGAGATGAGGAACAGTTTCTGCAAAACGCTGAATGAGAGAGCTAATGTTGGACCATCGTCTTCGGTGGCTTATGGAGGATTCATAGACGCGATTGGTCAGGGCCAGATGATGGTGGGTGATGGTCTTGTGGCTGGCAATGTGAACGAGTTAGCTGGCCCTTCTGGGTTTGGTCCACCTGGTTTCTCCAATGGCGGGCAGGCCCCGTTCTGAAGCTCCAAATAAGTGGCACAACAATGAAAGGATATGAATTATAGCTTTCATGCAATGGTTGAGTTGTTTGTATTTGTGTTCCATTTGACTTACACAGTGTTTTGATTTCTTATTTCTGTTGCTATTGGGAAGATAGATTTCTAGACATGGCAGATTCGATGTGCTGCTAGTATTGTGTTACACCGTCAAAGTAGACTAATTCAGCCATTTTTGGGAAAATTATATAAATGGTATACAATCATTTGAAAAGTTTTCGTTATGACTCCATAAAATTTTAGATGACGACCTCACTTGTTATAAAATGCAAAGAACTAGTTTTAATTGTATCCATTAAGATAATTTTTTTTGTCTCTGTCTCTGTGTCAATGCAAAGATTAGTTTTCAAGACACCCAGTATTATGAAGACTCTATTGTGGGTAGATTGGTTGCTCAATCCTTTCTGAGCAATTCAAAATGGTAAGTGGTTTAGCTGTGCATGTGGTGTGGTGTTCAAGTGACTTTCAAGGGTTTGGAGATCCTTGTTTGGGTGAAAAAGGAGAAAGGGGGGGGGGGGGGGGGGGGGGGGGTGGTTGTTATTTGTTTCCGACTCTGCTTACGATTAATATATTATCTTGTTGTTGTTCAAGAAAAGTATTATGAAGACTCTATGCCAGAAAGACCAATATGACCCAATTTCTATCACCTATTTATAACAATGACACCTTGTTAACTAGAAAAAAAATAAAAAGAAGGTCCACACTTATAGAGCAAATCTAGCCGTTAAAATGGAAGAAATCATTATGATATCAACGGTTAAAGTGAGATCGTGTGTTCATTCAAGCAAGTGACTAAAGTCTAAAAAGTATCAGTTGTAGTCATTGGAGATGATGACATTAAGTGTTACGTCACCAATTTTTTTTTTAGAAACATAAGTTTTAGAACTTACTTGATAAAATCTGAAATGTTAAAGACTAATGAAGTTAACGATTCTAAGTTTTGCGGCTTATTTGACGAGTCAAATAATTTTAAGACTCATTTTCCAGAATATAAAGAACTTTTTGACTTAAATTGCAGTTGCCCCTAAAACAACATAACTGACAAGTAAATTGTGTAAATGGTCCCTAATCCTTAGTCATTATTTTTTTTTAGTCCCTAACTTATTTAATATTTTATTTTGGTCCTAAACCTATTAAAATTATTTCATTTTGGTCTTTTACTTGGTGAAATTCATTAACTCAGAATAATTGTCTGACAAAAACTCTTGAAATTTTAATTTAAATATTCAGTAATTGTCTTCCAATAAATTTAAGTGTTTAATATTTTTTTACAATAAATAGACAATTTTAATTAATAGTTTTCTTTTTGAATGAAATATGTTCAATTTACAGAAAGAAAAAAAAAGTGATTTGAACTTTTCAGTAACTATAAAAAAATTATTATACAGATTAAATTTATTGTAAGGTAGTTACCAGATAGTTTAAATTATGATATAAAAAGTTGGTATCAGACAAATACTTTGAGTTAACAAATTTCATTAAATTGAGACCAAAATGAAACATTTTCAATATATTTAGGACTAAAACATTTTAATAGGTTTAGAACTAAAATAGAACATTCAATAGCTTATAGACTAAAGGAAAACAATGACTAAATGTTAGGACCATTCACGAAATTTATCTTACACCGACAAACAACAGAGAGAGTCTCTGCTTTCTCTCTAGAATTTCATCTCCTTCTTGACCTTCTTCTTCTTCATTTCCCACTTGCAAGAACGTAAACTTTAGAGACCATCATGAACCTTTCGATTGAGGAATAAACAATTCTTTTACCAAGAAAAGGTATTTTTGTAAGCAAACTAAATAAGGCTAAGGACAAAAGGTATCATTTTTCGTATAATTCTGTGTTAATGTGACATTTTTTTTGTCACATTTAAGGTTTTCTGTCAAGAAAATGACAAAAATGGAACTTTTTTACAAGTTAGGGACCTAATTGTGCAATTTGAAGGTTAGAGACACAAATGAAACATAATAAAATGTTAGAGACCACAAATGCAGTTTATCCACATGAGTTTTGTAAGTACTCCTTAATATGATCGATCACTTATTAATCCTAATAGTTAGATAACCTACTTTTAGAAGATCGATAAACTTAAATGTATAATCTAGAAGTAAATCTTACAATTGTTTGCGCCATCTTTGTTGGCACTTTTGTCTAGGTTTAAATATACTTAGACATTTGCCCGCGCTACGCAGCGGGAGCAAGAGGGTAGGCTCAAGTGTCAGTTTTTTTTTTTTTTTGAGATTTTGTTTTGGCAGGTGGTGGTGTGATATGTTGTTTCTTTAAAATAGTTTCTATCGTGAAAAAGCATATGTTGCTTCATTGTTGTACAAAATGATTCATTGGTTTGTTCTATATTACACTATACATGTGACAAAAGTACAATGAACAGGTTCCATATATGTGGTAGCTATGCGTTACATAATAAATTTCACATGTAAAGGGTTGAGTGTGATTTGCTTTTCTGCATCTTGTGTCTTGAGGTAATGCTTCCTTATCTTGTTCACTTTCTTATTCAACCATTGTCCCTACAGAACTTGTTGTAAAGAAATATAGTGTTGAATTAGTATAATAATAGGAAACTCTGAATTTTGAAGAAGTGTAAAGGGTATTTGATATGCAAGCGTTATATTTTATGTCTTTTGTATTATGACGCAGGAGCTGTATCTTCCTCATTTGTTGAGGAAGGCACAGATGTTTTTATCATTTTATTGGTGCACAAAAATAACTATCGGCAAAAACTGCATGTCCATATAGCGGCTTAGCTAAAGAAAATCTAGAATATAATCCATAAAGAACTATTTTTGGCCACAAAAAATTTAGCTCCATACCTTGATATGAACTAATTACTGCAATAAAAATAGTGTAGCGTAATATCTACACTATTATATTTATATAGGTAAAGAACAACATGTAAAATCTGTAAACTAACGTAAGCATTGGAAAATAATTAAAAAAAAAAGAAAGGAAAAAAAAAAAAGCTAACCTTCCCAGCACCGGAAAAATCAAACAATTTATAACTTTATAAATCGAGTAGCATTGCATAAAATGAAACAAAGTATCAAGAGGAAGAAGTAGAGGACAATACAGCGGTATGATGGACTAAAATGTACCAGTAACTCACAGGAGACAGAGGGAATAAGATGGATGGTTCTCATTTTGCATGGGATTAGCTATTCATATAGGGGAATAAGGAAGAACAATGAGGATGGGAGAAGAAAAGGTTGAAGCAGAAGAAGCGAGATATCCACGTGCCTCTAGCTCACTTGACTGCCAATTATACCAAAGCGAAATCATGACACGTCTACTGAAAATCTTGACACATGGACAACAAAGAAGATAAGAATGGAGGAGAACTCTACACCTATTAAAATGATGCTATTAATTAACAACATAATGATTAAAGCCATCGCTCCATACAGGGGCACCTGAGTGTCGAGGCAAGGCGAGAATCCCACTATTACATAAAAAGGACTTTTGTGAACAATTCCAACTCTTGGGGGAAACAATGAACAACAAACTATGTTATAACTACTTAGGCCTGAATTCGGCCACAAAACATGTGCTTTAAACCTGAACACCCCCGAAGATTTTTTTGTTGCTGATAACTTTCAATGTAAAGCACTGATGGGTGAGAGAAACATGACAAAAAAAGCATTAAGCATATTCCACGATGAACCACATGGAAGAAAAAGGCTAATGAAAACAGGTGGGAGGAGTTGCAAGTTAGGGAAGGGCTCTTATGGCAACTTGCAGCAGACTGTGACGAAAAAAGAAAGAAAGTAAGACCTCAGGACGCATTCACGGATTCAAACTTACTCTGGCTCACACGTGGCCTTTTCCCATTCAAAATTGTGGAGAAACATAATAGGGCAAAGGGATGAACTCATACCAAAAGGGAAAGCAGGGGGACAAACACCATCATTAAGCGGTCACGAAAAATACAGCTGGCAACACCTGACAGACGATAAAACTAGATAATAGGGGCCACTGGTCACACAATGCATGCTCTTAAGCCATGCTATGAATCTTGCTCTAGCAACGTGACCAGCAACACACCCTGTAACTGCCATGTTAAAAACATGCTTAAAACAAATGGACACATATATATGATGACCACCGCTAATAATATCCACCTATTTTATATATCGTGTATCCATCTTATTATACACTAATAATTAATTAATTATATTTATCTTACTTATCTTAAACATTATATAAGATATATATTCATTTACTTTCCAGGGAATGAGAAAGGCCACAATCTCTTGATTACTAATCATTATTACTTCTCATGAAATAAGGAAATCAACAATGTCAGACGAACATGCATGACCATAGAAACTACCAATTAGACAAAGGACTCAATTGGAATAACATCGAAACAACCCACTCAGACCGTTTAAAACAAAAGAACAAAATGACCAAACCCATCATTATCCCACTACATACATGACACGTGTCACCACCAAATCCACCTCTTCCACTTTAATGTATAAGATAGATTATGAGCTGAAAAATATCATATAAAAGTAGGGCAAATTACAATGTAGGTCTTCTAGCTTATTTTTTTTATCCTAATCAGGTTCCTTTCCTTTAATTTATCTTTATAAAGTCCCTTAACTTATATGACATATTTTGATTGAGTCATTTTTATCACTTATGCCGTTAACTTTGACAAAATCTCAGTAGAAAGTGCTCACTTTACTCACTAGATTTTCTTCATCCAACTCCTAGCACCTTAAAAATTATATATATAATGCTTTGGCTACCTTCTTCACATCACTTAGGCACAATTTTCTCCCTTTTCCCCTACATACCTGAAACTTTCTCATTTCTGCTTTTGCTCAACTTCTGCCACCCATGACAACGCCATCATTGCTCTTCTTGCTTTGTGAATCTAAATTGAGAGCGATGCCAGCAATCTCTCCTTCACCAGCAATACCTTTCACCTCATTGTTTGTGCCATTTCTAACGCAGACCGGATTAATAGTTGGCTTTTCAAGTGGAGGAAGCAATCAGGGTCCAATAGGAGGTGGAGATCCTCAATCTTTGCTAGAAGCTTCCAAATCTTCTCAATTGTGCATCATTCAATTGACTCCTTCTCAAAGCTTTTGACATTGATCCTCCTGTTTATCAATGCGATCGAATGTCGTCTTCTTCAGTGCGTGGAGCTCTGTCGGCTTGCAAACGACATCGTAGTCCAAGTTTGGTTTTCCAGAGAGATTCGGCTCGTCGATACTGATGGTATACGGACACAGCTGGAACTTGTGCTATAGAATCATATGAGAATAAAGATACGGCTCGGCCCTCTTTTGATCAGTGGCAGATGGCTACAATTGAGGGCTATAGATGGTATTGGTATATGAGAGACGAAGAGTCGGCTTTGGAGGAGAGAACAATGATGGCGGGGTCATTGTATGTGGTTGGTGCGTGTGGGAGAGGGAAGTGATTAATGTGTTATTTCTATAACTTTTGGGCTGTCAGATGCAGAATGGAGAAAGTCCAGCGATTAGATTTGACATTTTCTACTAAAATTCCATTAAAAGTGACAGTGAAAGTGATGGAACGATCCAATTAGAATGGCTTTAAGAGCTTAGGGACTTTATTAGGGAAAATTGAAGGTAAGAGATTACGTTAGGATAAAAAAATAAGTTAAGAGTACACATGATATAATTTACTATATAAAAGTACTACTTTGGTTTTATTAGTATTGCTTAATGCAATGATCACTTCACTTATTAATCCTAACCGTTAAATAGCCTACCTCTAGGAGACCAATAAACTCAATAGTATAATCTAGAAGTGCGTTTTATGATTACTTGCGATTGATCACTTATTAATCCTAACGGTTAAAGGCCAGTTTGGGGGGAGCTAATAGCCCCACATTAATGTGTTTTTCAAGTTTCCTATTTTGTAGATGCAGGGACCATGTTTAAGCTGACATATTTGCCCTTCAAGCTTCTCCCACCTTATCATGTGTTAATTGGTTACAACCACCTCGACCAACACAGAGAAGTTTGCCAAATCATACTATTGTCTGTGGCGGCGGCGATAAAGGCTGATAAGGACACTAGCAATTAAGGCCGGCAGAGATTTCAACAATTAAGGTCAAGAAAAATGCTGGTGATTAAGGTAGAGAGAGACGTCAGTGACTAAAATCGAGAGAGAAATTGATGATTAAGGTCGAGAGAGACGTTAGTGACTAAAACCAAGAGAGACATCAGTGAGTAAGGCTGAGATGGACGTTGGTGATTAAGGCCGTGAGAGACATCAATGATTAAGGTTCTTGAGAGATCGGCAAAAGCAAAAACTGAGGCAAGGAAATTGTCGACGATAGATCGAGGTTTTCCAATCTGGTTTCAGTCGGCTCCTGTGAAGACGGTCATCATCCAACTTGGTTGTACTAACGGCCGATCCAGGTGGAGAAAAAAATGACTATGTCAACAGACCCCAAACCAGGCAACGCGAGACCATTGCTAAGCCTGCTGGACAGGATCAGCTTGGATGGGCATACATGACTGGAAATAGAAGATATGAGGAGAGATTCAGGTTATCATGCCAAGGGTAAATAGGTTCAATTGTAGGGGCCATTATGGAAGCAAACTGGGGGCCCTACTGAAACTTTCATGCCTGGTTAGCAAAAACAAGTTAGTAGGGATCTATTAATCCCATCCGAACAGGCAGTAAATAACCTACTTTCAGAAACCGAAAAAAGTAAGAGTGTAATCTAAAAGTGATTTTTACAATTGCTTGCTTCATCTTAATTAATACTTTTTAAAAATATTACTTCTTCTCTCCCATATTTTTTGCACCATATTTCTTTTTGGGCTGTCCTAAATTCTTTGTACCATTTTCTTATTTTGGTAAATTTTTCTCAACTAATTTACTATATTACCCTCATTGCTACTTTCACTTAAAAACTTAAATATACATTGACCTCATTCCTAGGTAGGCAAAGTATAATCAAAATCCCTAAATTCTTTTTCCTCTATTTACGACCCAAGTGCACCATCACCATCGACGGCGAGCAAATTTCTTCAACGACGTAGCTGGAAAGCAGGCCAATTTTGTGATCGCAAGTCCCGACAACAACCATTCTTGACAAAATATAGCATTGTTACAAACCATGTTCCAGCCACTCCTCGCCCTACTTTACCTCCGGTAACCTGCCCATCTTTTCTCCGGCCTCTCCTCGCCCTGCTCCACCTCTGGTAATGCTTCCCATGTTTTCTTTGGTGTTATACTAGTTATTTTGGTCTTATGTGTGAGACTGCGCTTGATTGTGTGGGTTAGTCTTTGTGGCTGAAAATTTTCCACTGCTTGTTTTCTAAGTTGGTTCATTGGCTGAATATGGGTTTAATTTTCTTCTCTAGTGAAACCTGAACATTTAACAGCACAGGGATTTGGAATTTATGCTAAACTTTCCTCTTAGCCTCATTTCTGCATTTTCACTTCTTATTATGAACTTAGAGATGGAAGATGTTTCTGCCATTTCATTCCCCATGTCCTGAAGTTTCAAATACATGGATTTGTCATTCGTATTTTTCTTTAACAGAAGCAAGCTTAGCCTGCTAATGCATTAACAAAGAGACTGAGCACATTAATATAAACACATGAACTATAAAAAAGTCATACACGAATTGCACACATATTTAATTTTTTTGCACTTGTACTTGTTTTGGATACAATTGGTAAATTTTGTTGCTTTAGTTACTGTGGGTAGACAAGCTCAACCATTATGAATACGCAAAACAACTCGCATAGTGCACATACAGTGACAAAGGTGCTTAAGATTTCTTCAAGCAACTGAGAGAAAAATTCACCACAAAGGGATTGTTGGCCACCTTCCTCATATGATTCTTCGAGTACCCTACTAGTTAAGCAATCTGCACCAGCAACTTTGAAACCTAGCAACATGGGCAATGTTATGGCCATACTTTCTAGCCTCTCGGGTGTGGTGTTGGAAGATGAGTTTTGGATGGAGGCTGCTACATATTTAGAGTCATCAAAGCCAGAGAATTCATAGCTTGTGATGCCATATGCCCAAAGCTAAGGATAAAGTGGTTGCGTCGTCAAGTGTGAAATCTCAAGAAATAGTGTACATCAATGTTGGTTTGTTCTTGGTAAATGCTAAGTATTATTGTGCTCAAAAGGGTAAATAGTGCTACTGGTTCATCTTGAGTAGCTATTTATTAGCATGTAATTAGGCTTTATTTTTGTAAGAACTAGCGCACTACAACTGAATGTAGTGTTGTGACTCTTTTTTTGATTAGTTAAGGAGCTAATGAAATGAAGTTTAGTTTGTGAATAATTTGTTGTATTTGTTCCCTCCTATTGTTACAACTTGTAGTTTGGCTTTCAAACATGTTTTGATGAGGTGATTGTTCTGCAGGTTGCAAGAAAATAGTGTTGACAAGATTTAGTTAAAAACTAGTCCAAGTAATTTAGATAATACTATCTAGTAGCTGCATATTGAGACCTTTATTGACTTACTACCCATGACCTTTATTGACTTCAGCAGCTCCTTATTACAGTAGTGCAATAAACTATTCAACAGTTTAATCATTTTGAGACCTTTATTGACTTACTAACCAAGACAAATGGAATTTCTTGTTTTCCACAAGTTTTTTTTCATTTAAGAAAGCTATTCAGCTTGTACTTCTCGCAGACAAGCTTCTTATTCAAAAAGTCGACCATTCATGAAACTATATGGGGTAAAACTGCCTTTATCAACACCAATGAGCACAATCAAATTTGCTAAAGCCGAAATTTTGCTTATAAGACATGAATATGTTGATTTTAAAAGTACAAATTGATCTGTAAAAAATTAATTCAAGATCTTTTTTCTTCCTTAAAGTCAAACCAAAGTCAAGATAGCTCCAATAGACAATCCCAATTTTTCTTCTTAACAGTAGTATATCAGTTGGTTTTTAGTTTTATTGGTGGAAGTTTAATCCAAAATGGCTCCAACGTGAGTGGTGCATGCTAAGTGGTCATTATGCAAAGAAAATTTGAGGCATTTCCATCAAAATGCAGCATGCAGCTTGCTAACTAGGTTGAGACATAAACCAAATGCAAAACCACACATGATCATTTTGAGTTTTAGACCAAAGATAACTACCAAAGTTTGCAAACTGGTTTGTTTATGAAAAGAAAGTTGCTAAAGGAGTGAAATATGAAATTTGGCCTTAAAATAACATTTTGACGTCCCAACTCAAGAAATATGAACTAAATTTGCAATAAATTAAGATTCAATGCTCATTTCTTCCATTTTGAAGATTTATGATGTGAAGTTTAAGTAAACACCTTTCAAATACCACATGTGACACTAAGGCCTATAAACATCTATGCAATCAGCTAAGTTAGGCGATTTGGTCTGTCAAACTAGAATATTTAGGTAAACCTGCATCAAGTTCAAATTTGAAACTTTTGGTTCTAATAGTCAAGATGAATTCTGGTTTTCTATTTAAGTCCAAATGTTGTATACACATTTCTTTTATGAAAAGAAACTTTTGAGAAACAATGAATATAGAGAATTACTTCAATATAAAGAATCACAAAGCTACTTCCTAGGTTCTATAGCAGCACCAATTAATGGATTTAAAAAAGTAACTGATTAGATTAGTGCCTCATAGAGCCTAGATACATTTTTCTGCCAAAGCACCATTTTTGCAGCTCTGAAACCTATTTGTGAATTACTTACACGTGTATCAAAAACAAAGTTCAAAAACTAGCAATAAAACCCTTAGGCTGGAGTGTAGGCATGATGTATCATTAGTTGGCCACAATTATTCCTACAAATGTGCTTGTACAGCCTTGATAATTTCAAAAGCTATAGGAACTTGAGTTGGGATATTTCCTTTTTGCTCCAACCAACTCTTATTCACATGTGGTATCTTGTAGCCATTGTAGCCAATTGACTTCATAACCTCTACCATATATAGCTGCAAAGTGGCAAACACATTTATTCAAACTTGTAGATGAAAATTCTTCAAATGCTTTCTTAACAACAGCTATTAATTCATCAATATTTTTCAGACATTATTGGTGTTGGAGAGATTGTATGGCATGGAAAAAATTTAAATCTAGCACATTCATGCCCAGAGAGTTGGGAGGCTAACACATCAATTGAACATTAGGTCATGTTCTTCTTGTAGCTTCCTGGAAATCAAAGTCACTAGCCTTAATATGTGGCTTTGTATTGTTTTGTTGAATATATATTATCTTCCCAGGACTTGTGTGAGGCCATTTTTGCTGAATTGTAGGTAGAACTTTCTCAATCAAGTAAGCCTTAACAACTTCTTTTATGATAGAAATAATGGCCTTTGTCTTCATTGTTCTAGTAGCTCTGTTTTTGCTTTTCCTCGTTGCTGGCTTTTAATACACAAATGGAAAATTTTTGATTTTTCCTGAAAATTTTATCCCACTTGTTGGACCATATCTAGGTCTAGCAATAGCAGCCAAAATAATGACTTTTATAATAAAATGCTTGCATTTACAACTGCGTATTAACTCTGCTTCATCAGGTAAGAGGTAATACTTCTCTAATCATTTGGTTAAGTAGAGCCATTTCTTATCTATATGCACATAATCAAACATATCAACAAAATTAGGATTATGCATAAAAAAGTTCTCTTCAATCATGCATAAGTAGAACCTTAATCGATATTTCTTATTTTCGTTTGTCAAGTAAGGTTTGATGGAATTCATATGATGCTTAAGAACCTCTTCTTTAACTCATTAGTGAAGAGTGGATTTCGACATGTTCATCTTTGTTGCCATGGTTTTGATGGTGGTTCACCAACGTAAAAGAAGTGCTGTAACAAGGTTTACATCAACATGAACTCATTTAGGACTTGTAACACCAGAAAGCCTAGTACTGAGCTCAATGGGTCTATGGTTGTTGATTTGTTCCCTTGCTTCATTCCAAATTCACTAGACAGTGTAGCGACCAACAGAGAATTGATTAGAAACATTCAAAATTGATTGTTTTTTCAATTTCTCTTTGCTGTTGCACTCTTTCATTAATGCCACACATATTGCTTGTCGTTCATCCTCGTTCAAGACTCTGTGCTACTTATTCTGCACTTCCAAATTCGAAGAAGAACTCATTGATTTTGGTGGGGGAGACAAAGAACAACCATGTCATAATTAATAGGGGAGCTGAAAGAAATCCAACTTCTATTACTCGTTAAACATTGAGAGAAGTTGGACATTTAATTGGCATGAGCGAAAAAGTAAAGTTTAGAATCAAGGATGGATTTTGGTGAGGAGACGGAGAGACAAATTAACGCTTCCTGCTACTGCCAAAATTAGATTAAAACAAGTATTACCGCCACATAACACGCATTTTTTATTTTTAACTGCAGGGGCATTTTTGTCAAAAAATTCATCATTTTATTATTTCTTAATCTCCGTGCAAAATACAAATGGTGCAAAGAATTTGTGACAGAGGGAGTATAAAAACGTATTACATGAGTTTTATCGATACTACTTTAATTTCAATCGATCACTTATCAATTTTAACAATTAAATAACTTACATTCAGAAGACAGTTTAACTTAAAAATATAATCTAGAATTGAGTTTTATGATTACTTGCTTCATCTTACTTTACACTTTTGTTTACTACCCTATGAACTACTTTGAAGGGTGCATATACCCCCAAAAAAACCCTATGCATGAATAGGGTTTGAACAAGTTTTATGTTTCTACTAACCCTGTATCTGGTCTGTGACTAGTTTAGAAGATTGAGATAAATAAATTAGATATCATAGAAATGATTCCAACAAAAGAGTAAAAATTAGACAAGTTGCAGAAGCATTAACTTAGTAAACCCAAACGTGTCAGTGCTAGAGAAGATGTTAGTTTCTTCACACATGAGGAATTAAAAACACTAGCAAAGAAGACAACTTCAGAACCTTGAATCTTGTGCTCCACCATTAATTTCCCTCCCTATAAATATCTTTAACAAAACATGGAAAAATCCATCTCCCAACCTTTACTTACTTCAGAAAACGTACAAGTTCCCAACCTTCTTGCTCTAAAATGGCTAACGGTGGCAAGAAGACCAAGGGGCGACAAAAGACCTAGATGAATGTGATTGAGAATGAGAACGACCGTCTGATCATATTCTCAAAACGCCAGTCTGGGATCTCCAAGAAGGCTAGCGAGCTCATCACGCTCTGTGGCGCTGAGGTGGGGTTCTTGGTGTTCTCACCTACGGGGAGAACTTTCTCATTCGGCCACCCTTTGATGGAGGTTGTTATTAGCCGGTTCCTGAACCAGAACCAACCACCGGCTCAAGACATCACCCACCCAATCGTGGAGGCTCACCGGAAGTTGTGCATCCACAAACAGAAGCAGTAGTACAACAAGGTGATGTCCCAGGTGGAGGCCACGCGAAGTAGCAACACAAGGAGCTTATGTGGCTCCGTGAGAGCTGTGAGGGCCTACCTGGGTGGTGGGAGCTCTGTTAAAATGTGATGCAAATTAGGAGATTATTCTGGAATCTAGAGACATCTTAGAAAAATTTAGAAAGGGCATGACAATAAGATTAAGGCATAAATCATTTTTAACCCTCAAACTCATCAGACTCAGACACTTAGCCCCCTTAACTTGGACTCGGTTGAGCTCACCCCCTAAACTTACAAGCAAAGGACACTTTAACTGTTTTAACCCATGTGCACATCACATGACATATTTGCTCTTAACATCGCTTGTTCTTAACGACTTCATCAATGCCAGTGTTGATCAAATGCATAACCCAGTGATCCTAGTGGCTATCCTAGGCCTAGCTCACCATCATCGACCCGAACAATTCCCATGCTCACCTTAATTTCTCCCTTCTTTACATCCTCCTTTTCACTCTTTATATAGAAACTAAGATCTAAAACTGAGCTCTTCATCTTATCCCAACCTCTTATTTATCCCCTAAAAAAAAGAAAAAAATTACAGAATAACACAAGATCATTCAAGTCCAATAAAATAAACTGTAATTTCAATAAATTCCTTATTTTGAGCAAAATCAGATTGAACTGGGACATACCTTGATGCTAAAAGTACAGAAAAAACAAATGAGAAAGAAAAATTCAACATATTGTACAAAATTGGTACAATTTCATGCAGAAATTTGATATCCATATAAAAGAAGCTCTATCACAAATTCTTGAATGCAAACATTGAAATTGAACAATTGAACAATTAGAGGAATAGAAAAGGGCAGACTTTATAAGAGGAAAAACCTAGAATTTTGCAATTTCTTTCTACTAATTGAATTCTCTTGTCGATGGAATTGCAACATATTTGCTTATTTGTATCATTTTAGAAATCTAAACAAAACCCAACTAGAACCCAAAATCCAAATTCACCTAACGATAGTAACAAGAACAACATCTTCAATGCAATGAAAAATGGAGTTAGAAAGTTCATTTTCCCCAAAATTCAAAGAGACAGGAAAGAGAAATGAACCTGTAATTAACTGATGCAAAAATCAGATTACTTGGCCTGAATGTGACGGCGGGATTGACTTGGCCACCAGAGATGTTGGGAGTGATGGAAACAGCAATAAAGAGAACCAAGGGGTTAGCTAGAGAGGCTGTGACGAGGCCTACGGGAGTGGTGGTGCTATCGCTAGAGAACTTGGTGAAAGCCACACTAGAGCCTTATCCAATGAAGACGAAGAGTAGAGTCGAAATGAACTCAGCCAGGGTAGTGTTCAAGGCATTAAGGTAAGTAGCCTGCTGCCTGTCATGTTTTTGATTGGGGGATAAATGTTGTTCGTTTCAAGCTATAACGTGATGTGGTCATGGCGTAAAAAGGGCTAAAGTGTCCCATGCCCGTAAGTTCAAGAGGCGAGTTCAACCGAGTCTAAGTTAAAGGGGTTAAATGTCTAGGTTTAATGAGTGTAGAGGTTAAAAATAGTTTAGGCATAAATTTAAGCAATATTTTGTAGGGAGATCTAAAAAAAAAAGTAAGAAAGTCAAAGATAGAGACTAAAGTGCAGAAGGTTCTAAAAGGTAGTGGTGAGGAAAGAGTTAGTCATATAAATAGATTTAAGGGCCAAATGCCCAATGTAAACCACAAGATTAAGCTTGTACTCCTTTGCACCTTCAATAAACAAAAGCATTCAACTAAATCCCATCCATACTTGAAATTATAAATCAGTTCTTCTACTATTTCTAACTTATTTCCAAATTATCCCAACTATCCTAAATACTGACTAAACCATTCCCAAAAAATCAACAATGGTATCAGAGCCTTGTCCGGTCATTTATTTTGGCGTAGGTCAACCAAAGCTTCCTAAATAAGCTCCACAAACCATAAAAACATCACTGATGGCTACCTTAAAAAATAACCAAGTAGTCATTTCTCTAGTTTTTTCTGGTGAATACTATGATTATTAGAGTGTTAAAATGAAGACATATTTTGTGTCTAAAAAATTGTAGAATATTGTAAAAAGAAAGAACTAATATTACTGAGGACACTTTTACATTAGAAGAGACCCAACTTTTAAGTTTGGAGGATGACGAGGCAAAGGATGCATGAGCACTTTTCATTATGCAGTAGGCAGTGGCAAACACTATTTTTCCTAGAATTATAAAGGCAACTAGTACAAATCAAGCATGGGACATCTTCCAAGAAGAGTTTTAGGGATCTGCAGAGCTATGAGCTGTACGACTACAAATTTTAAGACGAGAATTTGGAAATGAGAAAATGAGGGATTCTGAGATAATAAATGAATATTATTCTAGACTAACTGAAATAGTTAATCAAATGAAAACCTATGAAGAAAAAATCCCAAATCAGAAAATTGTTGAGAAAACATTAAATTCTATCTCAAAGAAATTTGAATAAATAATCTCTATGATAAAAAAACAAAAGATCTATCAACATTATCTATGTTCCAACTCAAAGGCTCACTTAAAGCATGATAAATGATGCTAAATAGGCATTATGAGGATACATCTGAGAGTGTCTTTTAGTTTAAAAATCAGTCTCAAAATCCCAAAATGACAAGAAAATATCAAGTAGAAATTCCCATCAATGAGAAAATATAAGGAAATCAACATATCCCCATGTGGAATTTGCAAAAATGCAAACCACTTAGAGAAAGATTGTTGGTTTCAAGTACAATCGAGATGCCACAACTGCCAAAGGTTTAGCTATTTGCAAAAAGACTATTGCTCCAAGGTAAGTAAAAATCATCAAGTAAGTTACTTCGATGAGCATAAAGATGAAGAAAATATCTTCTATGCCTGCCAAGTCGTAGCTGACATGGCCGTTCCTTGGCCCTGCCTAGGAAGCCTATAAGAGCTAGTCTCACATTGGTTACAATTGGTTAGTTGTATATGTGTGCGAATTAAAACTTTGTGATACTAATTAATTAACCTAGAATATGCAAGATACATGCTCTTTATGCTTTGACTAGGGCAAATGGAAAACATAAAAATGTTCACTTGGCCAAGGTACTTTTATAGACAAAAAATTTAAATAGCCAAACCATACAAAATCAACATTTGTATAATTAATACTACACGTAACAACTGTGTGAAGGCATTTAGCATGAAGTAGACTAATGCCCTCACTTAAGAGTAACCCTAGAGTAAAAGACTAAAAAGTATAGACAAAGGAGGAGACTAGGTGTACAACACATTTACAAGCCTTAACTGAGATCTTCTTTATTAACTCCTAGCTTAAAAAATAATCGTGATGGTGAGTCACAAAAGCCTGTCCACGTGTTGCTAAGCTTTGCGACTGAGAAAAACACTATAGTTAGCACTGTTACTTAACCAAAACGTAACCCAAGTAGACTAGAATCATTAAGATTCTTAAACGGAGTATCTGCAACAACAAGCTACCGCGGCAACCCTCAACGGCAATCCGACCCAACAACGTCAGGATCTGCACAACATAACTTGGGAGTGAGAATTCTGAAATTCTCAGTAAGGGTCTTCATTTCACCTATAAGAAAAGTTACTAAGGACAACATATATGTGAGCATATGTAATCTACTGCGAGCTCACACAACATGAGGCTAGACTTATGCGCATATGTCTCAGTCCCTTGGGGTTTCTCCTCAATATAGTCCTTGAACTACAAGGCAGAGCCTTGCCTATTAGCAAGTTAAGTTTACTAGCCTAACCAGTGATGATTCACTAGTTAAAACTCCCTTATGTTGTACAGGGGCTCTATGGTGAGACTACTATCGACTAGGCCATAAAGACCCACTATGTGCACTATGGTTTTACATCGCAACTTCATGCTTAACGGCATGGCCAGGTCACTGATGGTACTAAACCCTTCACCCAAGCTAGTGATACTTAGTTGTGGCCCTTTGTTATGTAGTTTTCTTGCATATGGTAAAAGTAACCATAAAACTCAAGAAAACTCCTAGGTCTTGGAGGAGTTTTGGAAGCCTCGGAGTACCCTTGGAATACTTAGACCCCTAGGTACCCTAAACACCCCCTTAGTCCTCCTCTTAAACCACCTAGCAAAATTGGGAAATTTTAGTCATCACAACTGTGGTGACGCATTGCCACAGTTATCAACCCACTGTGAACTTTTTGTGGCATTGGTGGCGTGTCGCCGGCATTAGCAACATGCTGCCAATACCTACGACGCCTAGAATTTTCCAATTTTGTTGCTACAAAGACTTACCAAATATGTTACATACTTGGATGGCCTTCAAACTTCATATATTTGTAAAACATGTTGCAAAGACCACAACCAACTATCACAAGCATTCCTATGATGCATTGTAACATCATTCCAAGCTCTACAAAACTAGTAGTCCACCTTGATCAAACTAGCCCACTAACTAATGTTATTGCCAAAACCACTTGAGTTCATCAAGGAATCACACTCCAATAGCATTAATAAAGCTTGAAAACATAATTCCCTTAGCTTAACTTCAACTCACAAGCAACAATCAATCCACCCTTCACCAAGAACCAAAGTTTGACAAAGTTCTTCCTAGTTCCAAGCAACTAAAGGCACAAAACACAAAATTACTAACTTCTAACTAAAACATAAGCTTCCAATCATCTAATAAACAAGAATTCACCATTGAATCACAAGCTACCATGCATAAAAAATAGGGGATGATTGGAAACATGGTTCTAAGCTCCAAAAACTAGAAATTCCATTTGGAACAAGCTTCCTAATGCATATACACCCTTGGTAGCTTCAAATTTCCTAAAAAACTCTCGGTTTTGAGCTATAATTCTTGAAGAAATGGTAGGGTGGAGGATGAAATCGTGTTTGAGGCAAAAATGGCAGCCTTCTCCACTTTACCAAGCTATTATAAGCTTTAAAATCAACAAGCCACCAAAGTTTATGCATAGTTACAAACAAGTTTTTTTTTTCTTTAGTAACTAGTCAATCTTGGTCAAACCTTGTTTATTTAAGTTAAACTTGTATTAAAAGTAAAATTTAGGTTTTTAAACACTCGAGGTCCGGCCTGACTCTTTGGGACCCGAAATTATCAGTTTGACCCCAAAGCTAATTTAGTGCCTTAACCTTCTCGGAACTTAGTGAATTTTACTAAACTTACCTATTCTTGTTATGTGTACTTGAAATAAGGTTACAAACTAAGTTTCAAATACTTTACCTTCCTTAAATGAGCTTCCGCTAGGATAGCCATAACATTCTCCTCTCTTTCTAGAATTTGGTCCTCCAAATTTCACTGTAACTGAGGAAAAACACTATGATATCTTTTCAGCATATCCTGCTCCGTCTCGCAAGTAACTTCGTCCTCACTATAGTTTGAGCAAAGGATTTTAACCTTTGGTATCCACTGATTCTGGAGTTTCTTGCCTATCAAGAATTTGAACTGGTTTCTCTTCATAAGTCAAACCTTTTTGGATGGGAATCACTAGAGAGTTGACTACTTATCCCGGATCCACTGTGCATTTCCTTAGAAGACTAACGTAAAACATGTTATGCACGTGGGAGAAGTTGGGCAGTAATGCCAATCGATAAAGCTTCCCTATTTTCTCTAAAACTTCATAGGGTCCGATGTACCTAAGAGCTAACTTACCCCTTTGCCTAAACCAGGTAACTCTTTTCATGGGAGATACTTTGAGAAGTACCATGTCCCTAACTTCAAAACTCATTTCCCATCTCTTTAGATTTGGATGCGTAGTCTGTTGGTCGTTGGCTGCTTTAATCCATTTATGGATCAACTTGATCTTAGCTGTGGTGTCTATTATGCTGTCAGAACCGAGAACTACCATATTTGAAGGGTTTACCCAACAATGGGGCGTTATGAATCGCCTACCATACCCTCGTATGGTGCCATACCTATAATAGTTTGATGATTGTTATTATATGCAAACTCGATGAGTGGCAAATGTTGATCCCAATCACCTCTGAAGTTAATAGCACACATGCGCAACATATCCTCCAAAGTCTAAATCACTCTTTCAGACTGTCCATTAGTCTAAGGATGAAAGGCAGTAGTGAGGGAACCTCTTACTTACCCTAATATAGGGTGTTTCGAGAGAAAAAGAGGTCTCAGGTGGTTTGGAGATGAAGAAAGAAGATAATCGACTTAAATAATGCACTAAGTCAACTTATGTAGGCTTAAGGTGCACATGCCATGCACCTGGTCCTTTATTTGTATTCATTAGTACGTTGGGGACTTATCCATAAGCGAATAGAAAGCTTAGGACCAAAAACAGCATTAAGTCGCGCCTGAATCCTTCTACACCTTAATTGCATGCCTAGTCCTCAACTTTGACAGATGTGCAATTTAGGTCCGATACTTTTGAGGGTTATATATACACCATTCATGGACAATTCTAGTCAATTCACAATTTCATAAGGGTAGAGCAGGAATTACAAAAAACTTTGATACCTTAAATTCAATATTTTTCCATATTCTACCAAACCGTGAAATAAAAATGAGTCATTATATGAAATGACTAAAACGCCCTTCTTGGTCCGATTTTCTTAAATGACCAATTTTGTCCTCTTTAAGCTACCATACTTTATTAAATCGAGAATTTGCTTGCATTAAATATTCTAAGTATATTAAATTACTAAAATAACTAATGTTACCTCGCTAATTATGATCCAAATTTTTGGAGAGCCGTTACATTCTCCCCACCTTGTGAAATTTGGTCCTCCAAATTCCGCTGTAATTGAACAAATTCTCTTGGATACTAAACTTGCATATCCTGCCCAGTTTCCTAAGTGGCTTCCTCTTCTATATGATTTGACCACAAGATCTTAACCCTAGGTATCCACTTGGTCCTTAACTTCATTACTTGCCTATCTAGAATTTTAATCAGGAATTCTTCGTAGGTCAAGTCTTCCTTTATTGGGATTAAGGATGAAGTTATCACTTGTCTCGGGTTAGTCAAACATTTCCTTAATAAACTTACATGAAACACATTATGCACGTGTGATAAGTGAGGTGGCAAAGCCAACTTATAGGCCACTTTTCCTATTTTTTTCAAGTATTTCATAAGGGCCTATATACCTTGAGGCAAGTCTACTCCTTTGACCAAATCCGGTCCCTCTTTCATAGGAGAAACTTTCAACAACACTTTATCTCCTATGTAAAAACTTAGTTCTCACTTCTTTTTGTTTGCATATATTTCTTGCCGATCATTGGCGGCTTTGATCTGTTTTTGGATCAACTTAATCTTTGTTGTTGTCTCAGCAATGATTTGAGGTCCGACTTGAATTTGGTCTGTCGAGTCTACTCAACAATGGGAATTCATGCACCTTTGCCCATATAGAGCTTCATATGGTGCCATACCTATAACTGCTTGGTAGCTATTGTTATAGGCAAATTCCACAAGTGGTAAATGACGATCCCAATTGCCCTTAAAGTCCATCGCACACATTCTCAGCATATCTTCCAGGGTTTGTATTACTTTTTTAGACTAGTCATCAGTCTGAGGATGGTATGCGGTACTTAGGCTCACATTGGTGCTTAATGACTTTTGAAAGGACATCCAAAATTTAGATACAAACCTTGGATCTCGGTTTGATACTATTTGATCATTGATGCCATGTAACTTCACCACTTCCTTTATATACAATAGTGTTAACTTCTCCAATATGTAGGTAACCTTGATCGGTATAAAATGAGTTGACTTAGTCAGCCCATCGACTGTTACCCACATAGAGTCATGTTGGTCTCTAGTTCTTGGTAACCCTACTAGGAAATCCATCGTTATGGACCCCACTTCCTTTCTGGTAATGGAAGGCTTTCTAGTATTCTTGCAGGCTTTTGGCGCTCAGCCTCCATCATTTAGCAAACAAGATACCTGCTTACATGTTCAGGGATGTCTTTCTTAAGCCCTGGCCACCAAAAGTGTGTCCTTAAGTCATGGTACATCTTGTTAACACATGGGTGAATACTTCACTTGCTATTATGTGTCTCTTGGAGAACTTGTTTCCTTAGTTCATCTACATTAGGCACATATAGTCTTTCCCCATAGTGTAACATCCCTTCCTTGTATCGAAATCCCTTTGATACTGCACCATGCTTCTCTTTCCCTAAGATCTTCTTTAGATCGAGGTCATTACTCTAGGCATTTTTAACCTTACCCAACCATGCTGATTGGATCTCAAGAGCACACACCTATGCTTTTTCCCAGGTTTGCCAAAACTCATGCAAAATTGAGAATTACTCTCTTGAAAAACCTTCCGAGGTACTAGACACTTGATCCTTTGAAAGGATCACTCCTGTATATTTCCTACTTAGTGCATCAGCTACCACATTGCCCTTTCCTGCATAATATTCAATCATGCGATCATAGTCCTTGATGTACCCAATCCATCGTCTTTGTCTCATGTTGAGTTCCTTTTGAGTAAAGGCTTTTGTGGTTTGTAAAGATCTTAAAAGATCTTCCCATGAGATAATGTCTCCAGAGCTTCAATGCAAAGACCACTACAACCAACTCCAGGTCATGTACTACGTAGTTTAGCTTATTAGGTCGGAGTTGTCTTGACCCATGAGGAATCACTTACTTTTCTTGCATAAGCACACATCCGAATCCCAATCTAGACACATCTGTATAAATTTCAAATGTCTTGTGTGATTTAGGGAGAATTAAGATAGGCGCAGAAGTAAGCCTTTTCTTAAGCTCTTGGAAACTAGTCTCACACTTGTTCGACCAATCAAACCTTTGAGACTTCTTGGTCAAGGCTGTTAGTGGGGAAAATATTACAGAAAACCTTTTTATGAATCTTCAATAGTACCCCGCTAAACCTGTTACCCACTCTGGGGTAGTCCAATTATGGTGCCAAAATTGTGCATTTAGATTCCCAGGATTGGTAATATTTTGTAGGCCATCAGAACACTACTTTTTGTGGCCATACCCAAGTGGCCCTCTTGGGCACTATGTAAACACATGCATATTGGTCCAACCATCACACACATATTCACATTTCATGCACACCATGGCAACAGAGAAGGAAAATACTAGCACAAGCTTTAATCTTAGCTACCACACATTAGGCAATCTTGTTAAGTTCTAGTGACCAGCCACTGCACCTGTAACTTCCATGAATAAACTGTATCATTATAGCCATGTACCCCCTATTTTCTTGATCTATTATTAAGTAGAGACTTAGAGCAAATGAAGGAATTTTGTTTTATATGAATAGCCCACCTATGGACCAAGTTATGAATTTTTAAAGTTGGTTACAAAATTCTGACCAAATAAACAATAACTTAGCCAACTTTGCAATGTCATATCTTTGGCTGCAGGGCTCCAAATTTAGAAATTTCAAATCCTAGTTCAACCTCTAGATGTTATATAAGTGCGATCAAAATTTCATACAAAGATTCGTTCTACACAGGGAGATATAGAATGTTAAGGGCAGAGTCAATTCTGATCACTTTATGACCATTTTGCCCACACAAAATTTCATAAGTGTGCAAACACTTCATTCATAAGGGGAGAGCCTCCAGGGCTACCCCATATATGTCCATTACACATAGGAAATACATCCCATTGAATTTAACAATCATATGTGGCTAAAATAGGAATTTACAAGTAAGCAGCCCATCATTCACAATTAAGCAGCTTTACACCACATCACTTATATAGCCAAAACATTACTCAAATATTCACATATTTGTCTCATTTTACATACACTACATGTACATGCATACATGTACTACAAAATGGTCTTCACTCAGCTAAATACGCACCCTAGGTTATAGGAGTGCCTGAGACACAATGGACTCCATAACAGGATGCTGGACAGCTGCTGCACAACATAATATGTACCATCACTAAAAATACCAAATGTGCTCCTAAAATCAGAAAAATTTCCAGATCACAACTAGACATATGGAAGTTTAAGTAAATGAAATTTTAGATGAAAAATCAAATCATAAAGGTCATTTTGAATGTGATCTTTCTGCTGGACCTGAAATGGCAGAATTGAAGGGAGTAAGTTTCATTGTGAAACTTGGTAAGGGTAGCACTTGGATTCAATAGGCAATGTAACCATCATTAAAACCTACATCCAAATACACAAAAACACAAAAACCACAATGCATATATACAAGATATAGCAACCAAATGCAACAACCATTCACAACCAACAAACATATGAAATGTGGTAGCAACATATACCATAGGTTAGTCCATAAAACATATAATAAACATAACCAAATAACTATGGAAGCCCTCCTCAAGCTAATGCTTGGTCTTAGGAGGATTTTAACACAAGATAGTACTAACTTTGGACTCTAACAACCCTCATTTCACTACCACCTTTGTGCACTTCACACTAGGTCACAAAACCTTCAATAAGTGCACTCCCCTCATTAGGCTTGGTTCATCAAGCTCATTGCTCTCTTCCAAATAGAGCCCTAGCTCCATGGTTACTTGAAAATATAGAAAACAACCCATGAGAGCAAGAGAACCCTTACATTGATGGGTATGCTAAAATTGGAGCTTGATCCTAGGTGCACTCAAGCAATAGCACCAAATAGCTTCTAATTGTGCTTCCTTGACTTTAATTGCAAGTAGTTTTGAGTTTGAAGGTATGGTGGCTATAGAGGAAGTGTGGAGGAGAGGGCTGGCTTCCTTTTTTGCTAGTGGAGGCCGAAATTTGGGAGATAAGGGCAAGAATGCGCACTTATATAGTCTTAAGTGCACTAAACACACTTAACAAGCTTAACCAAGCTTTATTTCATTTTCTTTACTACAAGACCATGGTTTCTTTACCTTAATCTCTTGGCCAACATTTGACTTCCTTATCCCATGCCATAGCAGCCCCTCCTTATGTGGGATAACCCACAAAACTTCCACTTGACTTAAGTCATAAACATGGACAACCAAAGGCACATAATAAGACACTTAAGTCCTTAACACCTTTTTGTGTTTTCCTTTGTCCATACTTATCTTCTATAAGCAATTTGGTTCTCCAATAGCACTTTTATACCATTCATATCCTTCCCATAGCTCTCCAAATCTTTTTTGTGAAAATTTTACAATTGAGTACCCGAATTTCCAAAATCTTACAAAAAAGTCCATAGGTTGCTTGACAAACAAGAAATCCATACTTCAGGTGTTGATCATGCCTTTTACCCTCTAAACTTCAATTAGTTTGGTGAGAATTACACAATATAATGGTTTTTAGCCATTATGACACACTTGCAATTCTCCCATTTTTGTGAGGTGCTAACAAAACCGAGAAAACTCCTAACTTCTCTTACCGTGGTTAGTCTTTTGCAGTCAACCACAGCCTTAATTTTCTCAGGATCGACTAACAATCTTTGATCATTTATAATATGCCTAAGAAAAGGAATTTTTCCAACCCAAAATTGGCACTTAGATAATTTTGCATAATACTGGTTCTCTTTCAGCACTTGCAAAACAATCTTAAGGTGTTCCTCATGTTCTTGTGGGGACTTTGAATACACCAAAATATCATCAATGAACACTTCAACAAACTTGTCCAAATATGGACTGAATACACTGTTCATGGCAACCATGAACACTATAGGAGCGTTTGTAACTCCCAATGACATTACTGCGTACTCGTAATGTCCATATTGAGTTCTGAACGCAATCTTAGGGATATCTTCCTCCTTAACCCTTATCCAGAAATATCCAGACCTTAGATCAATTTTTGAAAAATCTTTGTCCCTTTTAATCTATTAAATAGATCATAGATTCTGGGTAGTGGATACTTGTTTTTCACTGCCACAACATTTAACTTGCTGTAGTCGACACATAGTCTCAACGTGCCATTTTTCTTTTTCACAAACAACACTGGTGCTCCCCAAGGTGAAATACTAGATAGTATAAACCCTTTTTCTAGTAGTTCTTCCAACTGCTTCTTCAGCTTATTCATTTCAAAAGCTGACATTCGATATAAAGGTATCGTGATATGTTCTGCACCAGGCTGTAAGTGAATAGAGAATTCAATATCTCTCTTAGGTGGTAAACCCAGCAAATCCACAGGAAACACTTTAAGGAATTGATTGGTAATGGGTATATCTTTGAGTTGCTCCTCAATAATCATTCCATTTAGTGCATAGTAATTCTCTTCTTACACTATAGGAATGAAATCCAAAATCTTAAGGTGCAAAGTCTTAGCAGCACTTGCCAGACCTCCTATACAAATCACCCTTACCCCAGTTCTATCATCAAGGGTTACTTGGTGGTTTGCACAGTTGATTCGGGCCTTATGCTCTCTTAGCCAATCCATACCTAGCACCATATCATAAGATTTTAAATCCATGACCCATAAATCACAAGAGAATTTGTGATCCTCTAATTCCATAGGATACTTTCTAACTAATTCATTAGTTAGAATTATATTCTTCCCTTCAGTCTTAATGAGTTTCATCTCTTTCATATATTCTCTTTGCAAATTTCACTTATCTACTAAGGATAAACCAATAACAAAAATAGTAGCACTAGTGTAAAAAAGAACTCTAACACTACTATTCTGAAATATAAAGTTACCTTGCACCGTAGATGGCTCCCTAGTCACCTAGCTTGCTAAAGTGTAGTCGGGGTAGAATCACACTGTTTGCCAGTGCATTCGTAGTAATCGGAGCTGAACTCACCATTTTGCTTTGATTAGGCCTGTTCCTTGGGCACTCTCTTGCCTAGTGTCCACTTTAATGGAAAATATTACAAAGGTTCATCCTATAAGTACACGGCTTAGGGCCATGGAACTTATTGCACCTAGGACACATTCCTTTGTTGTTCTATTTGCCCTTCTTGGTTCAATACCTTTACCTTTGGACCTAGGTTCACCTAGCTCCCTTTCTACGGCCAAGGCCTTTTTCATAACTTGGTGGTAGCTCTTGATTCTTACCGCCACTATGAACTTTCTTAGGACTGGCTTAAGTCCATGTACAAACTTCTTAGCCCTTAGTTCCCCCTCATCTGAGATGTACGAAACATACCTTATAAGTGAACTGAACCGATGCTCATACTCAGTTACAGTCATCTCTCCTTGGACCAGTTCTTCAAACTTGATCATTTTCTGATCTTGAGCATCTTCACTTATATATTGCTTCCTGAACTTCATCTCAAAATCTTCCCAATCTAGGACTTTCCTGTGTTGTTCAGCATTCTGGAGTTTTGCCTTCCACCATAAGGAAGCCTTACCCTTCAAATAAAAGGCACTAACTCCATTCTTCAACGAGAGTCTAGATGGGCATGTCCAAAAAGATCATTTATGGTAGTAATCCATTCATCAGCAACATTAGGATCTCCACTACCATTAAAGTCTAGTGCTCTATAGCTTTGGAACTTTGTAAACAGTTCCATCTATCTGGGAATAACACGCCTCTTTCTTCATCGAGGGTGTACATCCTCCTTAGAGTCTTCATCTTCTTCATCATAATCCTCTTCTATTTCAGGTTCTTGGGGTAAGTTTTTTCTCCATTGACTTTGGTGTTCAGACTCACCCTAAAACACTTCAGTCCTTACCCCAGTGCTGTTGTTCCTTTCAAGAGCATTTCCTGCATCCTGAGCTTGCTGATGGTCACGTAAGAGAACCAACATTCCTTAAGTTAACTGCACAAGGTTCTTGTTCATACCTTGCAGTAACCCTATTATATCTTTAAGCATACCCAGTATAACCTTCACTAGGTTCCTATGTATTAGAAACTGCACCCCTTGTTTCCTCCATTTTACCTGAAATACAAAGCTGGAAAACATCCCCAGAATAGTTCATATATATATATATATATATCATAATATTACTATACTTTCACAAGGACCTTTACTTGATCTCAGACACTTGCCTCTAGTAAGACACTTACAAGACATATAAGCCTTACTCTGATACCACTGTGAGGGAACCTCTTACTTAACCTAATATAGGGTGTTTCGAGAGAAAGAGAGGTTTCAGGTGGTTTAGAGACGAAGAAAGAAGATGGCCGACTCAAATAATGCACCAAGTCAACTTATGTAGGCTTAAAGTGCATATGCCAAACACCTGGTCCCTTATTTGTACTCATTAGTACGTTGGTGACTTATCCATAACCGAACAGAAATCTTAGGACTAAAACCAGCATTAAGTTACACCTGAATCCTTCTTTACCTTAATTACATGCCCAATCCTCAGCTTTGACAGACGTGTAATTTAGGTCTGATACTTTTGAGTGTTATATATAAACCATTCATGGACAATTCTAGTCAATTCACAATTTCACATGGGTAGAGTGGAAATTACGAAAAACCGTGATACCTTAAATTCAATATTTTTCCATTTTCTACCCAACTATGAAATAAAAATGGGTTACTATATAAAGTGACTAAAATGCCCTTTTTGGTCCGATTTTCTTAAATAACTAATTTTGTCCTCTTTAAGCTACAATACTTTATTAAACTGAGATTTTGCTTGCATTAAATATTCTAAGTATATTAAATGACTAAAATAACTAATGTTACCTCAATAATTATGATCCGAATTTTTTGAGAGCCATTACAGTAGTACTGAGACTAACTTTACTTCCCAATGCCTCTTGGAAAGAATTCTAAAACCAGATACAAATCGAGGATCTCTAGTAGATATGATCTGATCTGGTATACCATGCGACCGTCTACCATGCAACCTCACAATATCCTTAACATATAATTGAGCTAACCTTTGCAATGTATAAGTCATCTTTATGGGTGTAAAGTGCGCTGATTTAGTTAGGCTGTCAACCGTTACCCATATAGCATCATGTTGACTCTAGGTTCTAAGTAACCCTACTAGGAAATCCATGGTAATGGACCCCTGCATCCTTTTTAGAAGAGGTAAACTCTAAAGTGTATCTGCCAGTTTCTAATATTTAGCTTTAACCATTTGGCATGTCAAACTCTTAGTCACATGTCCTTCTACATTCATCTTAAATCCTGGCCACTAGAAATGTGTCTTCACATCATGGTGCTTCTTACTAACACCAGGGTGAACACTTAACTTACTACTATGTGCTTCTTATAGAACTTGTTGCCTGAGTCCTTCCACGTTTGGTACATAGAGTCGATCTTCGTGGTTTAGTATTTCATCCTTATACCGGAATTCCATCTTTATAGTACCAAGCTTCTCTTCTCAAGAGATTTTGTTCAACAACGAATATTTACTTTGAGCATCCCTGACCTCAAACAATCAAGCTGACTGTATCTTCAAGGCATAGACTAGGTACATTTCTTGGTTTTGCCAAAACTAATGTAAAGCCGAGAAACAATCTCCCAGCTCTCTTCGTGAAGAATTTGTAGCATGATCTTTACATAGGATCACTCTCATGTACTTTTGGCTCAATGCATCTGCTACTACATTTCCTTTGCCTGCCCAATACTCAATTGAGCAATCATATTTTTTATGTATTTGATCCACCTTCATTGCCTTATATTCAGATCCTTTTGTGTGAATAGATATTTCAAACTCTTATGGTCCTTGAAAATCCTAAACAACCTACCCATCAAACAGTGTCTCCAAAGCTTAAGAGTGAAGACTACTGCCGCTAGCTCAAGGTCATGAACTGGATAGTTTAACTCATTAGGTCTCAACTCCCATAAGCCATAGGCGATCACCTGACTTTCCTGCATCAACACACACCCTAGACCAAAACCTGATGCATCCATGTACACCGTGAAAGCTTTGCTCGGATCCGGTAAAAGAAGTATTGGTGTACTTGTCAACCTTTTCTTTAACTCCAAGTAAGCTTCTTCACACTTCGGCGTCCAATCAAACTTCTGAGTTTTCTTGCCCAAGGCTATCAACAGTGTAGCTATCATAGAAAATCTCTCCATGAACCTCCTATAGTAACCTGCCAAGCCCAAGAAACTCCTAACTTCTGTAACTGTAGTTGGTGCCTTCCACTTAACCATTGCTTGAACCTTTTAGGATCCACAGACAAACCCTGAGCACTGATAATATACCCCAAAAACTGTATCTTTTTGGACCAAAACTCACACTTAGAGAACTTTGCATAATACTGATTATCCCTTAGTACTTACAAAACCTATCTAAGGTGCTCCTAGTGCTCATGCATAAACTGTGAATATACCAAAATGTCATTGATGAAGGCTTCAACAAATAGATCCAAGAATGGTCTGAAGATCCTAGTCATGGCTTCCATGAACACTGCCGAGGTGTTAGTCATACCAATTGACATAACTGTATACTTGTAGTGTCCATACCTCATCCTGAAGGCAATTTTTTGGGATATTTTCCTCTTTAACTCTGATATGGAAAAATCCAGACTGAAGGTTAATCCTAGAAAACACCTCTGCTCCCTTGAGCCTAGGATGCTAGGATGCAAATACTTATTCTTGGCTATTACTGCATTCAACTTTTTGTAGTCAATGCACAGTCTCAAAGTACCATCCTTCCTCACAAACAACACCGGGGCTCCCCATGGTCATACACTAGGCCTTATGAAGCCCTTCTCCAGTAGTTATTCTAACTGCTTCTTTAACTCATCCACCTTAGGAGCTTACATTCGGTAAGGTGGTATTGAAATATGTACTCCTCTAGGTTGAAGATGGATAGAGAACCCTGTTTCCTTTTTGGGTGGTAACCTAGGTAACTCCACTGGAAACACTTCAAGAAACTGATTGCTTATAGGAATTTTCTTAAGTTCTTCATCTATGGCCACCTTATTCAAAGAGCAATATTTCTCCTCGTTAACTATGGGGATGGTATCTATAAGTCTAAGGAGCAAACTCTTAGCACTGGATGCTAACCCTCATGTATATGTCACTCTAGCTCCCTGAGCATCAATAATGTTGATTGAATGACTAGCGTAGTCAATTTGCACCTTGTGCTTGCTTAGCCAATCCATTCCTAACACTAGGTCATAAGACCTCAATTCTATCACCCACAGCTCACAAGAGAAATCATGGTCACCTAACTGCAAGGGATTCCTAGTAACCAACTTATTGGTCACAATAAAACTCCTCCCTATAGTGTTGATGAGTCTCAACTCACTTGAGATTTCTCGCTGCAACTTAAGCTTATCTACCAAGGAAGATGATATCACAGAAATAGTAACTTCAGTATAAAAAAGTACTATAACACTACCATTCTGAAAAGTAAAGTTACCTCAAACGGTGACTGGTTCTTTCGTCACTTGACTAGCCAAGGTGAAGACTCTTGGCTCAACTGCTGTTGTGGCCACACTAGGTCGATTTCCTATGGCAATGGGTGCAGATGGTGGATTCTTAGGCAGACCCGACAAGGGTTGAGCTTGTGGGCATTCTTTTTCCCATTGAGCTTTTTGACCATAGATGTTATGGACATCTGTTCCCAACGTGCATGGCTTCATGCCTTGGAACCTTCTATACTTAGGGTGTAAATCCATTTTCCTTCTTTTGAAGGGACTTTGATTCTCATTCATCCTTCCTACCATTGGTCACTTCCCAGCACTTTTACCTTCGTTGGCTGGTCCAACCTCCACATTTTTGCTTGGAGCCTTCAAGTCTTCGATCTTTCTCTCTAAGGCCAACTCATTTTGAACTACTTGGCGATAGCCCCGGATGTCCACCATCGCCATATACCTCTAAAGTACAAGCTTAAGGCCTTGGAAGAACTTATTGGTCTTCAACTCATTATTACTGGCCATATAATGAGCATACCAAATGAGCAAATTGTAACGCTGCTCATACTTCTTCACTGACATTTCTTCCTAAACTAGATTCTCAAACTGGATCCTCCTTAATCCTATACAACTTCATTGATATATTCCTGTCAGACTTCCTTTCAAAGTTCGACCACTTGACTACCCTTTTCTTGTGCTCCGATCGAGTGCCATTACTCTCCCTTAACATCTCCATCACATTATTCCACCAAAGACTAGCCCTCCATTTAAAAAAAAAAGGTACTAAGGCCATCCTTTGCTTTGGCTCGTAGCCTCCATATGTAAACAACTGATTCATCTTGGATAGCCAATCCTCTGCTTGATCGGGGTCAACTATCCCATCAAAACTGGGCGGGTCAACAGTCTTGAACTTTTCAAGCAATCTAATCTGATGTGGTGTGTCTCTCCTCTTTGGAGCCTCTATCACCTCTGGCTTTTTCTCAGGCTCATAAACATCATCTCTTTTCTCATGGGCCTAGGCACTTGCCGATGCTTAGCATGCCTCTTCTGACCTTGGGATGGTTTATTCCGTTGGTCATTTTCTTCTTGGACAATTTCTTTGTCCTTTTGATCTTGAAACAACTCTTTCATAAAAGTAGTCATGCCTTATGCTACTTGTGCCATGGTTTAAGTCAACCCTTGAAGCACCCTGGATATCTCATCTAGCCTTGCCACAACTGGGTCACTAGAACCTTCACCAAGTTCCCTAGCTCCTCTCGAACCTCTTGACCTAGTGTCAACTATAGCAACCTGCAACAAAAGCCAGACAACATTCCCTAAATGTTGACCAGTACTAACTATCCTAGCACATGGACTTCCAAAACTAGATCCCAGCCTTAGCCTCCAATATCTATAAATTGAACTCTTAGCCTTGATACCAAAAACTGACTTGGCCACTCCTTGAGCCTGCCTAGGAAGCCTGTGAGAGCTAGTCTTACGTTAGTTGCAATTGGCTAGCTGTATATGTGCACAAATTAAAGCTTTATGATGCTAGTTGATTAACCTAGAATATGCAAGATGCATGCTCTTTATGCTTTAACTAGGGCAACATAAAACTGTTCACTTAGCCAAGGTACTTTCATAGAAAACAAGTTCAAGAAGCGAAAGCATACAAAATCAACATTTATATGATTAATACTACACATAACAATCATGTGAAGGCATTCAACATGAAGTAGACTAATGCCCTCACCTAAAAGCAACCATAGTGCCTAAGAATAAAAAATATATACAAAGAAGGAGACTAGGTGTACAACACATATACAAGCCTTGATTGAGATCTTTTTCACTAACTCTTAGCTTAGAAAATAATCTCAGTGGCGAGTCACAAAAGCCTGTTCACACGCTACTAGGCTCTGTTGCCAAGAAAAACATTATAGTTAGCACTGTTACTTAACTAACAAGTAGCCCAAGTAAACTAGAATCATAAAGATTCTAAAACGAAGTACCTGCAATAACAAGCTACCACAACAACCCTCAAGGTTATTTGGCCTAACAACATCAGGATCTGGACAACATGACTAAGGAGTGAGAATTCAAAAATTTTCAGTAAGGGTCTTCACCTCGCCTGCAAGAAAAGTTACCAAGGACAACACATATAGGAACACATGTAATCTGTTGCAAGCTCACACAGCCTGAGGCTAGACTTATGTGCATATATCTTAGTCCCTTAAGACTTCTCCTCAACCTAGCCCTTGAACTACAAGGTAGAGCCTTGCCTACTAGCAAGCACAGCTTACTAGCTTAACTAGTGATGATTCACTCGTTGACACTCCCTTATGTTGTACAGGGGCTCTATGGTGGGGCTACTGTCGACTAGGCTATAAAGGCCTACTAGGCCATAATGACCTCGTAGGCTCATTAAGGTTTTACATCGCAACCTTATACTCGATGGCACAGCTAGGTCACCGATGGTACTAAACCTTTCACCTAAGCTATTGATACTAAGTTGTGGCCCTTTGTTATCTAGTTTTCTTACATATGGTGAAAGTAACCCTAAAACTCAAGAAAACTCCTAGGTCTTAGGGGAGTTTTGGAAGCCTCAAAATACCCTCGAAATACTTAGACCCCTAGGTACCCTAAGCACCCCTTTAGGCCTCCTCTTAAACCACCTAGCAAAATTAGAAAATTTTAGCCATCATAACTGTGGTGATGCGTCACCACAGTTATCAATCGGTTGTGAACTTTTCATGGTGTTGGCGACGCATCACTGGTGTTGGCAACGCATCGCCGGTATTGGTGACCCTATGATGCCTAGAATTTTATAGTTTTGTTGCTACAACCTTTAAAGATTTACAAAACATGTTAAACATGTTTGGATGGCTTTCAAACTTCACATACTTGTAAAACATGTTCTAAAGACCACAATCAACTATCACAAGCATTCCTATGATGCATTGTATCTTCATTCCAAGCTCCACAAAACTAGTAGTCCATCATGATGAAACTAGTCCACTAACTAATGCTATTGCCAAAACTACTTGAGTTCATCAAGCAGTCATACTCCAATAGCATAATAAAGCTTGAAAACATAACTCCCTTACCTTAACTTTAACTAACAAGCAACAATCAATCCACCATTCACCAAGAACCAAAGTTCCACAAAGTTTTTCATAGTTCCAAGGAACGAAAGCCACAAAACACAAGTTTACTAACTTCTAACGAAAACCCAAGCATAAAATCATCTAATAAATAAGAAATCACCATTAAATCACAAGTTACCTTGCATAAAAAATAGGGGATTGCTAGAAACATGGTTCCAAGCTCCAAAAACTAGAAATTCCATTTGGAACAAGCTTCTTAATGTATATATACCATGGTAGCTTCAAATTTCACCAAAAACTCTTGGTTTTGAGCTAAAATTCTTGAAGAAATGGTAGGGTGGAGGATGAGCTCGGATTTGAGGCAAAAATGACAGCTTCCTCCACTATACCAAGCTTTTATAAACTTTAAAACCAACAGGCCACTAAAGTTTATGCATAGTTACAAACAAGTCCCTTTCTTTCCTTAGTAACTAGTCAATCTTGGTAAAACCTTATTTATTTAAGTTAAACTTGGGTTAAAAGTAAAAGTTAGGTTTTTAAAACTCATTTTTAACACTTGGGATCCCGTATGACTCTTCAAGACATGAAATTACCATTTTGCCCCTGAACCTCATTTAGTGCCTTTACCTTCTCAGAACTTTCGGGATCCTGCTTGGCTCTTTGATACATGAAATTACCATTTTACCACCGAACCTCATTTAGTGCCTTAACCTTCTTGGAACTTAGTGAACTTTGCTAAAATTACCTATTCTTGCTAAGTGAACTTGAAATAAGGTTCCAAACTAAGTTTCAAATACTTTACCTTGCTCGAATGAGCTTCTAACTAGGAGAGCCATAAGAGGAGCAAAAATAAAGCAAGAATGTGTGGCTAATCAATAGTTCCTGTAGCAATCACATGATACCAAATAAAGAGGTATTCTCCAAACTAGACACCACCTATTGTTCAAGGGTGCAACTAGCAGACAATCAATTTGTCAACATTTTGGGTAATAGCACTATAATAGTCAAAATTAAGAAAGTATGTTGTACATACATAAGATCCTATGGATTCTAGATTTGGTAGAAAATCTACTAAGTGTTGGCTAGATGATGAAGAATGGATATACATTCCACTTTGAAGGGAATTGCTGAGTTATCTATGATAAGGAGGACAAAAATATAGTCATCACCATGATCAAGATAAAGAGAAGAGACTTTCCTATTCAATGGAGATACTTAACTCAAATAGACATGAAACCACAAGAGAACAATTATTGGCTACGGCATAAAAGGTTTGGTCATTTTAACCTTTAAGGGCTAAAGGCTCTTCAAGAATAAAACATGATCAAGGACTTACCGAAGATAGAAGTTACAAAAGATACATATGAAGGATAGAAGTTACAAAAGATACATATGAAGGCTATTTACCAAGGAAACAATATTGACAACCATTTCCATCTAATGCTTCTTAGAGAGCCAAGGTGCCATTGAAGCTAATTCATATAGATGTATGTGGGTTGATAAGGACAATCACTATAAGCAAAAATAGGTATTTCATCCTCTTCGTTGATGAATTCATTAGAATTAATTGGGTTTATTTTATGTTTGAAAGGTCAAAAGTATTCAAAATATTCAAGAAATTCAAGAATCTAGTGGAGAAACAATGTAGTCATTACATCAAGACCCTAGGAAGTAATAGAGGAAAGGAGTGCACATCAGGTAGTTTTAACAAGTTCTGTGAGAAAGAAAGAGCTAATCAAAATTTCACCATTGGCTACTTGGCTAGGAGAAAATGGCATATCTGAAAAAAAAAAAAAGAGAACGTGATAGAGATGGTAAGATCAATGCTAGTAAAAAAAGGCTTACTAAAAACATTTTGGGTAGAAGCTGTCCACATTGCCGTTTATATATTCAATAGCTGTCCAACTAGCACTGTAGATGGCAGAAGACCAATTAAGGCATGGAGTAGATGAAAACCTTTGACCAAACATCTTAGAGTTTTCAACAGCATTTGTTACATCTATGTTCCACAACAAAAAAAGGTAAGTTCGATAATAAAAGTGAAAGAGGAATCTTTATGGGCTGTAACACACAATCAAAAGGATACAAAATTTATAATCTAGAGACTGAAAGGCTGACAATTAGTCATGATGTGGAGTTCGATGAAGAAGCATCTTGGAATTAGGATGAAGAAAAGATTGAGAAGAAGGCAAAAACAATATACATGCCACCACTATCAAGTCCAAGTAAAAAACCAAAATACAAGCAAATTGGAGATTGCAAATGAACTTCATCCTCGCCAATAGCTCCAGAGTCTTCATCACTAGCACATTCTGATGATTCAGAATCAAGGCCAAGAAAGATATAGTCATTTATAAAACCATATGAAACCTGCAGCTTGACATTGTAGGATTTGAAAGTTATGAATCTACTACAAAACAGGAAGTATGGGTAAAAGTGATGAAAGAGGAGATGTAAATGATCAAGAAAAACCAAAAATGGAAGTTAGTGGATCGGACACAGGTCAAAGAAATTTTTAGAGTTAGGTGGGTATATAAAACAAAACTTAACCCTAATGGAACACTACAAAAGCACAAAGCAAAGTTAGTTACCAAGGGCTTCTAACAACAACCAAGTATTGACTATATTGAAACCTTTGCTTTGGTCTCTAGGTTTTACTCACCATCAAAATTCGTGGCCAAAGGGCATGAAGATTGATGGGTTTCGGGAGCCAAACAGCGCAGCGAAATTTAACCGAAACCCTCCAGGATCCAAGTAAAACGGGGTAAACCGGGTGTTCGAAAAATTTCATACCTAATTTTTAGTTGAGATCTCTCACTCAACTGTAGAGTCGAATCACAAAACCTGAACATTTGACGTGTTTAGGCTCTCTATGGTATCCACACAAGCCTCTCGGGATCACCACGTCCTGGCAGATGCGTTTCTCTTGCACTCGCAGTGCTAGCTTACGTCCTCCAAGGAATTGCAAGAGAAGAGTGCGGTTGTCCTTTTGGGAGGCTAGGGCAAGGAGACCTACGAATTTCTCACTAGAAGTTGTATTTATAGTGAGACTCAACTTCCAGGCCTAATAGGTTTCAAAGCCCTAATCCAATTAGGCTTTAATTTCGGGCTTAATAATGGCTCAACTATTGGGCCCATTATTAATACGAAATTATTGTGAAACCAAAAACCAAATTATTAGCCTATGCACTCTAATGATCCAAATAGCTCTATGTGTGCGACCCAATAGGCTCTTACCACGTTGGCAATGATCATAAATCACATTTATGATCGTAAGCAATGAGCGGTGTCTAGCAACACATCATCGCTACCCAAGTGACAAGATTGTCGATGATTTGACTAAACCTTTATGATCATCACCGATATATGCCATTTTCCCTTTGTCCAAGATATCAAGACTAAGCACGAGACATGGAATGTGTCACTCTCGTATAGCCCAATCTTTGGTTTCTTGATTAACGATTAGACCAACTTAAACTGATGACATTGATATCGTATATCAACTCATCCGAGCATGGCCATTCATTTTTCTAAGTCTTACTCCATCAAGGGGCCCGAAGATATCACTCCCGTTACATAGGAGGGACAAATCTCATCTTGATCATACAAATCCCTCCGCATGATATGTGACATACCCAATGACCTCCTTCAAGTTCACTCAATTACGAGCAACAAAGGAAAGTATCAAAGTATGTGACTCACATATAGGGAACCTTGATGATCTTAGGTCGAAAGACTACATATACCATGATCACTATGAGAATCACTTATGACACTCATATAACGATCCATGTAGTGTTCTCATGGTGGGTCAGTCTAGTACACAAGTTCTCCAACTTGTACCCATATGTAGACTACATATCTCATATTAGTCTCCACATATGCTAGTCGTTATGTATTATTGCAACCTGCTCCACAATAATACTAGACCAGGGACGTTTAAGAATATCATTATTCTAGGGTTACAATTATGTTTGTTAAGTTACGCAGAAACAAAACAACAAACATAATTGCTAGATTAATGCCTTAATAAAATATCATGACTCAATGTGCAAAAATATAATCATCTCATGATTAGCTTTTGGGCACAACACTAACAAAGATAAAGTCCTTAAACTAAATAAGGCCTTATATGGGTTAAACCAAGAGCCACAAACTTGCTACAACCACATTGATGGATAATTCACTAATCAAATATTCAAGAGGAATGTGAGTGAGCCAACGTTCCATATCAAGACCCAAGGTAAAAACACTTTCATAATTTCTCTCTATGTAGCGGATTTAATCTACATGGGGAACAATGAGAGTATGATTTAAGACTTCAAAGATAACATGATGAAGTTTTTTAAAATGAGTGACATTGGGTTTGATGCACTACTTCCTCGGCATCGAGGTAAGCCAAAAAGAAGGGATATTCATATCACAGAAGAAATACACAAAAAACCTCCTGAAGAAGTTCAAGATGGACAATTGCAAGCTCATCATTGCTTCTTTCGCCACAAACCAAAAACTAGGGAAAGAAGACAACTCAAGAAAAGTATATGTCTCTCATTACATAAGTCTTATTGGAAACCTACTATTTCTAATGACTATAAGACCCGACAAAATGTACACTGCAAACCTATTATCAGGGTTTATGCAAAAGCCAAGCGAGATGCACTATGGAGCTGCCAAGAGAATACTCAAGCTCTATAAGGAACCAAGGATTTTGGAATCTGGTTCAGATACACTAACGACTCAAGATTATTTGGATACACAAATAGTAATTGAGGAAGATCAATGGATAATCTAAAAAGTACATCTAGCTATGGATTCACACTTGGATCAAGATTTTCTGATGGTCATCAAAGAAGCAAGATTCTATGGCACAATCATCTGTAGAAGTGAAATATGTAACAACTGTGAGAACCACAAATCAAGCTATATGGTTGTGATGGATTCTAGTAAACATAGTTGAGCTGCCAAAATAGCCAACTGAGATTTTATGTGAGAACAAGTCAACCATACACATGATGAAGAATCCAGTCTAACACAGCCGTACTAAACACATAGCGATCAAATATCACTCAATTAGGGAGGCATCAACAAACAACAAAATCAAGCTAGAATACTGCATGATGGAGAAGCAAGTTGCCAACATCTTCACAAAGTCATTGCCAAGAAAAAAGTTTGAGTACCTATGGACCAAGCTCAGAGTTCAAAAAATTTGCATCAAGAAGGAGTGTTTAAATGTGATGCAAATTAGAAGATTATTTTTGAATTCTTAATGGCTAAGAAAGTCTAGAGATATCCTAGAAATATCTAGGGAGGAGATGATGATAAAATAAAAATATATTTTGTAGTGAAATCTAGAAAAGTGAGAAAGTCTAATGTAGGGACTAAAGTGTATAAGGTTCTAAAAGGTAGCGGTGAGGAAAGAGTAAGTAAAAAAAAATCTAGTTGAAAAATTAGTATAAACAGGCTTGAGGGCCAAATGCCTAATGTAAGCCATAAGACCAACCGTGTACTCCTTTCCACCTTCAATAAACAAAAGTTTTAATTAAGTCCAGTCCACACTTTAAATTAAAAATCAGCGCTTCAACTATTTCTAACCCATTTCTAAACTATACCAACTATCCTAAAGACAAACTAAACCATTCTAAAAAATTCAATAATTTCCTGTTGTTGAGTTGGGCAAAGGGAAGTTGGAGTAACTAAATGGCATTACAGAGTAGATGAAGAATAGTTTCTGCAGAAAGCTAAATGAGAGGGCTAAGGTTAGAGCCCCATCTTCCACCACTCGTGGAGAATTGATGGACGTGGGTGGTCAGGCCCAAATGGTGGTGGGTAAAGGTTTTGTGGCTGGCAATGTGAACGATCTCGCTGGCTCTTCTGGGTTTGGTCCTTCAAGTTACTCCCATGGTAGGCAGGCCCCGTTCTAATCAAGCGGGTTGAAGAAAGGATAAATATCTTTGTATTTGCAGTGTAATTTTTTTCTTTGAGGAATTTTATTACTAAAACAATCCTATAATTAAGGTTCATTTAAGATTGTTTTCCTAATAATGCTCTAATGGAGAAAATAAATCACATTTAAATAATTAGATATTAGATCTTTCATGAAATGATTTAGTTGTTTTAATAATAATGCTCCAATAGTTTTTGGACATTGCCTATCGATTTGCTGCTTGTGTTTTGCCCACATATGGTGTTTGATTTTTTTTTTGTTTTGGGTATGTTTTAATTAGTTCACTCTTTATCTTAGTTTTGAATTGAATTAGTGAAAATTGTTTGCTGGTAAAAGTTTGAGTTGAATGGAGCTTCTTGTCTTACATATCTTACATTTGCTTGTAGCGGTATGATATTTTGAGGAAAGGCAATCACTTTTTAGCAAAATCATCAAATTCCTAAAAATGACAAAGCTACAAAGTTTGCATCATACCTGTATAAAAAGTATCGTATTTTTTTGGATTAAATAATGCATCCATGGTCCCATCCTTTAAAAAATAATTTAAAAGACACACAGTATAATTTACCCTATAAAAGTACTGCATGGGTTTTATAGGTACTACTTTGATGTGATCAATTACTAAACTTATTAATCCTAACGGTTAAATAACCTACTTTTAGAAGACCAGTAAACTTAATAGTATAATCTAGTAGTGAGTTTTATGATTACTTGCAATTGATCACTTATTAATCCAAACAATTAAACAACTTACTTTTAGAAACTAACAAAATTAAAAGTAAAATCTAAAAGTGAGTTTTACAATTGCTTGCTTCATTTTAGTTAATTCTTTTTTAAAAATATAATAAAAAGTACAGTGAGTTTTATTGGTACTACTTTAATGCGATCGGTCATTTGTCAATCTTAATACAGTTAAATAGCCTACTTTCAGATGACCATTAAATTAACTTAAAAACGTAATCTAGAATTAAGTTTTATGATTGCTTGCTTACTCTTAGTTAACACGTTTGTTTACTGCCCTATGAACTACTCCGAAGGGTGTATATAAAAAAACAAAACCCTATACATGAAAAGGGTTTGGACAAGTTTTCTGGTTTCCACTAACACCTCCATTTGGTGTTGGAGCATCATCTTTGGCTACTCATGGAGGATTGTTGGACGCGAAGGGTTAGGACTAGATTATGGTGGGTGAAGGTTTTGTGTCTGGCAATGTGAACGAACTAGCTGTCCTTTTTGGGTTTGGTCCTCCTGGTTTCTCCCATGGCAAGCAGGCCCCGTTCTGAAGCTCCAAAAAAGTGGCAAAACAAATGAAAGTAAAAATTATAGCTTTCATACAATGGTTGAGTTGTTTGTGTTTGTGTTCTATTTGATTTACATAGTGTTTCAATTTCTTGTTTCTGTTGCTATTGAGAAGATAAATTTCTAGACATGGTAGATTTGATGTGTTTCTAGTCTTGTGTTATGCCCCTCAAAGTGGATTAATTCAGCCAATTTTGGAAAAAAAAATATGTAAATGCTATACAATCATTTGAAAAGTATTCATTGTGACCCTATACAATTTCAGATGATGACCTCACTCATTATAAAGTGCAAGAAATTAGTTTTAATTGGCCTCATTAAGATAATTTTCTAGCTCCATCTCTCAATCAAGAATGGTTCTTAAGACACCCAGCCTTATGAAGGCTCTATATTACGAGAATAGCATAACCCCAATTATATCACCTATTTATAACAACGTTGCCTTGTTAATTGGGAAAAAAAGAAAAAAGAAAGCCCAGACATAGAGAAATCTAGCATGAAAAATGGAGAAATCATTAAGGGTGAGCATTATTCGAATAAAACCGAAAAATGTGAAAAAACCGAAAGAATTTGGACAAAATGGATCGGTTATTTAGTTCCGTTCGGTTTAAAACAAAATTTGACATTTTGTTTTTGGTTCAGTTATCAGACACAAATGTGTTCACTGAACAACCCAAAATAACCAATGAGTGTTATATACTATTTTTATCCCTTCCTAACCCTAGGTATATGAGCCACTTGTTCTCCAATCTCCACTATTTTCCGCTTTGGCTCTCTTAGCCATCCAACTTAACAAGACCAAAACTTCTATCTCCTCATGTCTTCAGTGAACAATACTTTCAAACCTTCAGCCTTATCCATCTATCCTCTTCAATCTCTTCTCTACGTACTTGTGAAATGCCAAAAACTGCCATATGTTTTTCCACCGAGCCTTGGTTTCATTGATGCGGCTCCACAAATCATGGCCATTGGGGAACTAGATCTTTTTTTCTTTGCTGGAAAAACACTATAGGATGAGGATTGGTCAACGTTTGAAGAGGAACGACCTTCATTGTTGAAAATAAAGTATGGTCCACCAAGAATCTTTTGATTCCTCTACGAGTTTTCATGCTATAGCTTCCTGCCCCTCTAGCCTTCATTTAAGTTCTTTAGCCATCAGTGAGAAAGCCAACCTCTTTGTTGATCTTGTGTCTTCAATAGTTTAGATTCATTTTAGATCTATTCATGATTGTTCTATTTTCTTTTTCTTTTACAAACTTATATGCGAATTAGTTGCAATTTTTTAAGCATATCTAGCTTAGTGTTCTTGACTTTATTATGATTTCTGGAAAAGGAAACATTTCTTTTTCCATTGTAGTCATTGATGATTTTAGAAGTGGAATAAATCTACTTTGTTTCATATGCAATTTTGATTCTTTTGGTTTTGTTTTGTTTTTAATTTTTTGAAACCCAATAAGAGAAATTGAACCAACCAAACTCTATTTTGGTTGGTTTAGCTTCGGTTTGCATGGGTAGTTCGGTTAATTTGGTTTTACGAATTAAGAACTGAAAACTGATCAATTTTACCTTATTCGGTCGGTTTGTAACCAAACCAGCAAAATACTCACCCCTAGAAATCATTACGATATCAATAGTTAAAGTGAGATTATGTTGATTTAAGCAAGTTATAAAAGTTTAAGGCTGTGTTTTTTACGCAAATATGGGTTGGAAAAAAAGGTGTTAATTCAAAAAATGCGGCCGAATGTGTTGACCAACCGGGTAAGGGTAGCCGAGTCGGGTGAAAAGTGTCGGTGATTAGCATAACACGGTAACTTAATCTTCAGAATAATGGCTTCATCTCAACTGAACGATTAAATTTCGACAAAGAAAAAAAAAGGTGAACCCAATTTGAACAAATAGCGGATAGAGAAAGGAAAAACCTGGAGGCGCGGCGGCGGGGACGCCGTGGCAGCTACGCGAAGCTGGAGAAAGAAGCGGAGCAAAGCTGAAGGCGCAAGGGAGATTGGCAGTAGAGCTGGGACAGGGAGACGTCGTACAGTACAATGGAAGACAGACTGACCAACACCAAGTACACAACAGTAGCTCGCCTTTGTGTTTTGCCCTTTTGTAATAGTGCAAGGAAGCTCGACAGAGGATGGAACCGGCGAAGATACCACTGATGGCGACGCAGTGGGAACGGAATGGCAGTACGCAATGGATCGATTGCCTGCAGGTTAAGTTGATATCAGAAACGGAGAGGAGAAGAAATCACAGGCTAATTATGAGGGGGATTTCTGACCTTACGTGACGAGATTAGCAATCGGACCCGATGCGAGAGCTCCACGAATGGTCACCCACACTGGGAAGAGGGAAGCGACGTAGCGGAGACGGAAGAGCAGGGTTTGCCAGGACAAATGGCGGCCGAGAGGGACGAAACTTTGGAACCAAAGGGAAGAAGACGAGTTTCGATCAGACTGAGTGGCAGAGTTGTAAATAATACACAAGTAATAACCTTTGTTAATCACCAACACTTTTCACCCGACCTGGCTACCCTTACCCGGTTGGTCAACACATTCCGCCGCCTTTTTTGAATTAACACCTTTTTTTCCAACCCATATTTGCGTAAAAAACACAGCCTAAATTGTATTAGTCATTGGGGATAATGATGTTAAGTGTTATATCAACAATTTTTTTGTCAGAAGCATAAGTTTTAGGACTTGACAAAATTTGAAACAACGAAGATTAATAAAGTTAACGATTTAAAATTTTGTGAGTGATTTGACGGGTCAAAGTATTTTCAAACTCAATTTTTAAAATGTAAAGAACTTTATGAATTAAATTGCAGCTGCCCTAAATCTATATATTGAATTGACAAACAATTTGAGAGTCTATGCCTTTTTCCTAGAATTTCATCTCATTTCTCAGCCTTCTTCTTCTTCTTCATTTCCCACTTGCACGAACGGAAACTTCAGAGACCATGAACCGTTCGTTTGAGGAATCAAAATTGTTTACCGCAAAAAAGTATTTCTGTATGCAAACTAAAATTAGAGGCTCATTTAAGATAAAAGAATAAGGTCAAGGACAAAAGGTGTCATTTTTTCTAAAATTCTATATTGATATAGCATTTTTTTTTGTCACATTTAACGTTTTCTGTTGAGAAAATGGAATGTTTTTTGCAAACTAGGGACCTAGTACGTGCAATTTAAATATTAGAGGTAAGAATGAAATATAATTAAAAGGTTAGAGACTATGAATTCAATTTATCCACATGAGTTTTATAAGTACTCTTTAATGCGACCGATCACTTATTAATCATAACGATTAAATAACATACTTTTAGAAGACCGAAAAACTTTTAGTAGAAAGTGCCCATTCTAATTCATAGGTTTTCTTTATCCTACTCGTAACATCTTAAAAAGTGAAAGTTACAATTACTTCATGAAGTTTACCCTAAATTATTCCTTGAGGTTTATTTTAACCTACAGTTTGCACTCTTTTATTTTTTAGAACCTACACTTTGCCTCCGGTACTTTTATATTGTTTAATAACAACTTCTGAAACTATAATTTAAATTGTACGATTGTCATTTTCCAGTAATGTTTGTCGGTTCAATATTTTTTTTATAGTTAAAAGATATTTTAAATTATCAATTTTTCCTTTTTGTATATGCATTTTTTCTTTATGTAAATACATATTAGTATTTTTTAAAGGTCGGTTAGCTTTGAAAAAAATATCAAAAATCTTAAAATTACTAGAATATAGTTATCAGACAGTTTAATTTGGGGTTTCAAAAGTTATTATTGGATACTATAAATGAGACAATCGGTAAAATGTATATTTTTTAAAATAGAGAGGATAAAGTGTCAATTAGATCAAATTACGGGAGGACTAATGTAATTTACTCCTTAAAAATTATAGATATAACACTTCAGTTTCCTTCTTCATATCATTAAGCACAATTTTCTCTCTCTCTCTCTCTCTCTCTCCCCCCCTACCCATATGAGACTCTCATAAACTCTCTTCTTTCTGCTTTTGCTCAACTTTCGCCACCCATGGCAGTGCCATCATTGCTCCTTATTAGCGTGTGCGTATGTTTCGGCTAGAGTTTCCTAGCTAAACACAATCTTATCCTGTAAATTGGCTATTTCCGTGTACAGCAAGTAGGACTCTTAGGCTATAAGAAAGACTTGCCCGTATGTATCAAGTACTAAAAATATAATCGAAAAGCTTCAGCCAATTTGGCTTCAATCACTTTCTTACATGGTATCAGAGCAGGAATTCTAATCCATGTCGAACGATCCACCAAAAGGCGATCTCTCGAAAAGGATCGAAGGATCTTTGTCCACTGCTTCAGGTCCTTTGGCTGGAAGTGATCCTTCATCCCCTTATTACCTCAATGCTTCGGATAACCTAGGGGCTGTCACACATCACTCAGGCCCTGGCCTATCACCTTCTAATTTAACTCCCAAACCCAATATTTAACCTCAAGGTGTCTGGTTCGGCCAAGCAAGTAATGGCAACTTTTAAGTCTTATCTTCTTAAGTTATGAGGCCTGGGAGGTGGCCCAGGTGGCTTTAACAAGATCCATTATCAACTTGCAGCAAAGGCAAGGCCCAAAACACTAACTTGCACAACAAGCAAGATTTTAACTGAAAACTTGCATTCCAAGCAAGGCAACACTTAATGAAGTTTAAGTGCATACATGGTGTGCAATCAAGTGTACTATCTATATGGCAACCAAGAAGCCCACAATGTTGGTTTAGGTTTTGAAAACAACAAATAAAGATGCATGGTGCTCTCGGCCTACTAAAGTACATACCATTATGCACAACAGTTCCACATAACTAGGTCCATAACCATTCACATAAAAGTGGCAACTTTGGCCCATAATATCCAGCATACATAGGCAAGCATAATGCCATCCATAAGTCCATACATAACTTGGCATCCAAGATCCACAAAACATCCACAAACTAGGTATCCAAGACTACACATATATACAAATCAAAATGGTAGTCTACCTAGTATCTAACATGGCTATATATGCCAAGCATCCATAAGTTATTCATGCCAAGTTACATACAACCCGAGACCATACTCCTAATGGTCAAATAAAACCTTGAGAATCCCATACAGAAGTACACACTGCAACACCAAACCTATGGCCATATTCATGGTCATAAAGGTGAATACCACAATCAGAGCTATAGTCCAAGTATCCATGCTCTCCTAGACAGTTCCCACTCTACAGCCTGCAAACTTAAAACATAAGTCTCGGCCAACCATAGGTAAATAAGACTTGTAATGAAACCAAAATGCTACGCCAAGCACACATTGGCACATACCTTGGTAACTAAGCAAATAAACACTAAGCACACACACAAGGCAGCTTAGCACCACTCAGGCCGAATATCCTTGCCTGAAAAATAAAGGATGGGCAGTGAGTATAACTCTGTAGGATTCACTTATATGTAACCAACTCTAAAAAGAGTCTATTTAGTTAAGCTGAGTGTTCACTCAAAGTTTAACCTCCAATTGGTTAGCTCAACCTGCAAAACAGACACAAAGACAAGAAAACCAAGCATATCCATATACAAAATATATTATGATAACAATTAATCCTCAAATGGGGTTAGCATGCACAAGAAATCACCAAAGCACACAAGTGTACACACACACTCCACATTGTTGCTCTCAGCCATATAAGCCATACATGTACCCATGTGCATTTCTTGCACACAAATCTTACCAATATATCATTTCCATTTGGAGCTCCCAAAATGCCAAGCAAATAGGCCACATTTACTTGCATTTCTAGTACATGTACCATAGTTAATTAGCTAATCAACAAAACAACCAAGTATAAGCATTAAGCCCATCAAGCAACTAAGATCACATGGCAGATTTTAACCATCACTTAGCCACTCTAAACACTTGAACCATGGCACAATTCCAAGCAACATCAAGTGTTAGTGAACCCTACCACAATAGCTCTCGGTCTTAAGCCAACTTCAAATGTCCAAGTGCCCTTCAACCACAATGCCTACCATAACAATACATAGGCATTAACAACACAAACCCATGGATTAACTACCATGATTTCTATGAAGGACACTACAATACACACATTTAAGCTCTCGACCAAAAGGCCCAATATATTCATACATGTGCTGCCCATCATTCTAACATACCACATGATATTCTAATCATCAATGAACATCATCCATGGCATTATTGCCAAGTAACCAAGTGAAATGCACCATTTCACTCTAAATCAAGCTTTCGGCCAAAGTGCCCAATTCCACATAGTTGCACTACTCAACATTCCATTTCACAACATGAGCAACTAAACATCCAGTAAGCTTACTCATGGCACAAATACCATGTAACCAAGCAAAACACATATAAATACCTTACTCCACCCTTTCGGCCATGATGCCCACTTCACATATTAATGTCCTTTTTCAACTAACTCAATCCCACAGTTAGTCAATCACCAATGTACATCACTCATAACATCAATACCATGTAACTAAGTGAAATATACCATTTCTCATCAAGTCTAGGTCTCGGCCTTAATGTCCAACTTCACATACATTTGTTCTTCATCATTCCAACCCAACACAAATTCACCAATTCATCAATAAACATAGCTCATGGCATCATTGCCATGTAAACAAGAGTTGAGCATGAATTACCTCTAAGCGTAACTCTCGGCCAAACTTCCTTTTGTTCAACTTGATGTTCCTTGCTCAAATTTGCCTAGCACAAGTATAAATAGGCAACAACACACTTTGTCATGGATTAATTTTCCATGGAAATGGGAAGGAACATCAAGCTCAAACATCCAACACATTCGGCCAACAATAACTTCTTAAACCGAAACAATCCTTGCTCATTTAGCTCACCATAACTTCAATTAAGTACTTAGGTTCCTTGTACATGGAAGAACTACCATGAATTCAAGGAGATATTGAAGTTACCTCAAGAACCCTAGCTTGGTTGGCTCGGTTCTTCTTCAAGCTTCAAGTTCCAACTTTGATTCCAAGCAAACAAGAGCCGAAACACTCCTTCCCAAGCTTGAATCCCCTAAAGCCTTCAAGTTTCCTTGGAATTCAAGATCAATTTGTGAAGGAACTCTCAAGAACACTCGGCCAAAGAAGAACAAAGGAAGCCCGAAACTAACAAATGGCTTTGGACTTGGTTTCGGCCGAATTAACCATTGTTTTTGTTAGCTAAAATGCTAACTTTGCCTTCCATAATTTTGCATGGTGTAATGTAGCCCTTAACTCCACAAATACTCAAAGCCGCCACTTAAACTTGTGTTAAAATGGACACTCAAGTCATATCTTGGCTCATAATGCCAAGCACAAAGCAACACAAGTACCAAGGTCACATAAACTCCATTGAAAACCGGCCATAACTAGACCACAAACTAGTTACTTTGTTTAATTAACTAGTGAATAGTACACTTAGTGGAAGACAAGATTTTGACTAGTAATCATTGTTGTCTCCCACAAATGGTCTAGTCTTGCACTAGCCATCATAGAATTTTGCATGGCCAACAATGCCATCCTTAAGTTTGTAGTTTCAATTGTACCACTTAACTTAGTGCACAATTTAGTCCCCTTTCTCTGTTTTCTATCAGCTTTCCCATAGTACATTTTCTATGTACAATTAAGTCCTGAAAGTCTCCAGTTTTGCACATAAGTCACTGTACCAATCTCCATGGCTCCTCTTACTTCCCCTTTTTGTTTTCTCTCACTTTCTTTGGTTTTTCTTGGCCTATGCCAAGCACTTAGGAGGTGCCTAACAGGGGTTGTCCTTGTTAGCAGCACACTCCGAGGAGAAAACTACAACACTTGGCGTCGGGCAATGCAGAATGCATTGCGAGCCAAGAACAAGCTAGGGTTCATTGATGGAACCTTACCCATGCCAGATGAAAACTCTGATCACTTCCAAGTATGGAACAAATGCAATTCAATGGTTATCTCTTGGCTATTTAACGGCTTGGCTCCTGAGCTTCATGATAGTGTAGCTTACGTTGATCTAGCGAGAGACTTATGGGTAGATCTTCAAGAAAGGTTTTCGCAAGGAAACGCACCAAGAGTCCATGAACTCAGAAGGGAAATAGCTTTAATGCAGCAACAGGATCAATCTATGGCTGCATATTTCACGAAACTGAAAGGCCTATGGGACGAATTGACAGCCTATAGTGAGATTGCTGTTTGCACATGTGGTGCAGCCAAATCATTAATGGCTGCGAGAGAAAAGGAGAAGCTGCACAACTTTCTTATGGGACTCAATGATTGTTTCGGAGTAATACGATCTCAAATTCTCAACATGGAGCCTTTGCCATCTCTCAACAAAGCATATGCTTACGTGGTGAAGGAAGAAAGACAACTGAGTGTTGCGCTCAGTCGACAACCATCAACCGATGCAGCTGCCTTTGTAGCCAAACGAAATGATGGTGCTGTCCAGTCTTCCAAGAAAGGCCAAGCCAGTTGGAACAACAAAAACAATATGCATTGTGATCATTGTGGTAAGACTGGCCATCTAACGACCATGTGTTTTGAGATTATAGGATACCCGGATTGGTGGGAGAAGAAGGAGAAACCACCAAAGAATCAAACAAAACCGAGACAAGGGAAGATAGCTGCAAACAAGGCCACAACAAGCAAAGAATCACAAGACCCAAACTATGTACCCTCCTTTACACATGCTCAATACGAACAACTCATATCTCTGTTGAATAATCAGAGTCAGAATAATGTAGCAGCGTTTGCCGGTAAGACATCTACTTGCTCCACTGATTGGATAATCGATAGCGGGGCTTCTGAGCGTATGACACCATTACAACTGACTGATTCTTGTGAATCCACGAATTCACCACCTGTTTGCTTACCAAATGGAACAAGTATTCGTACTCAGTCATGTGGGCAGTATCAACTCTCACCGTATATTCAACTCAAGGATGTGTTGCATGTGCCCGATTTCAACTGCAATCTATTATCTGTTAGCAGCATTACGAGAGATATAAACTGCTCAATAACTTTCTTCCCAAACTCTTGTGTGATGCAGGACCTGGACTCGAGGAAACAGATTGGCAAGGGTGAGATGCGAGATGGCCTGTACTACTTCCGGAAGTTCACACCATCCACAGCTACAGTCACCAAGGCTGAAACTTCACCTCTTGTTTGGCATAGACGGCTTGGTCATATGTCCTTTGATAAACTTTCTCTACTTTTCCAAGTAAACAAATTGTCACTTAGAAATATGAACAAGAATTGTGATTCTTGTCATCGTGCTAAACAGACAAGAAATTCGTTTCCTTTGAGCAATAGTAGAGCAGAAAATGCATTTGATCTTGTTCATATGGATATATGGGGGCCATACAAAAGATCTTCTTTATCTGGTGCTCATTTTTTTCTCACCATTGTTGATGACTTTAGCAGATGTACATGGGTGTTTCTTCTAAAACAAAAATCTGAAGCCTTCAGTTCTTTCACCATATTTCATGCAATGGTGAAAAATCAATTCAACAAAACCATCCACCAAGTACATTATGACAATGCTCCAGAACTTATTGCCGGCCCTATGAAAGAATTTTATCTTCAGAATGGGATACTCCTACAAACTTCTTGTGTGGATACCCCTCAACAAAATGGCATAGCCGAAAGAAAACATCGACATCTGTTAGAGGTAGCTCGAGCCCTTCGCTTTCAAGCTAATTTACCTATTAAATTTTGGGGTGAATGTGTCTTGACAGCTACCTATTTAATAAACCATATGCTCTCTACAAAATTGTCAAATAGAAGCCCCTATGAAGTTTTATTCTCCAAACCATCCTCTTTGGAACACCTCAAGACATTCGGCTGCCTGTGTTATGTTCACAATAAAGATAGGCCAAGGGACAAATTTGAAACTCGGTCTAGGGCTTGCATCTTTATAGGATACCCTAATGGCCAGAAGGGATATAAAGTTTATGATTTAGAGTCTCACAAAATTTCGGTATCCAGGGATGTTCGGTTCTATAGGCTCCATTACAAGATAGCCATCACAAGAAAGCTATAGGCTCCAAGTGGGTATACAAAATCAAATACAAAGTAGATGGGAGCATTGAAAGACACAAAGCCAGATTGGTTGCAAAGGGATTTAATCAGGTTGAAGGTATAGATTTCTCTGAAACCTTCGCACCAGTTGTTAAACTCACCATCGTGAGACGCTTATTGGCAGTTGCAGCCATCAAAAACTGGGAACTCCATCAACTCGATGTACAGAATGCATTTCTTCAGGGAGATTTGAATGAGGATATTTACATGTTGCCACTTCCTGGCTTCCTTTCAACTGGTGATACGCGAGTATGCAGGCTAGGAAAGTCCTTGTACGGACTGAAACAAGCTCCCCGACAATGGTTTGAGAAATTTTCTACATCCTTGAAGAGCTATGGATTCTCTCAATCAAAGGTCGACTACTCACTATTTACCCTCACTTGCGGGCAAAGTTTCATTGCAGTGCTTGTGTATGTTGATGACATAATCATTGCAGGTAACGATGGTAAACAAATTCAGTCATTCAAACGGTTCCTACACGACACTTTCTATATTAAGGATCTTGGCAAGCTTCGGTATTTTCTCGGGTTAGAAGCTGCTCGCTCAACCAATGGAATCTTTCTATACAACAGCCCCGCTTCCTATACAACATTGGACTTGCTCAAAGAAACAGGGATGCTAGGCTACAAACCAGCCCCGCTTCCTATACAACAGCAACATCGCTTAGCTTCCAATGATGCTCCTCTACTTACAGATACTACACATTACCGCAGGCTTGTAGGGAAGTTGATTTATCTCACCATTACAAGGCCTGATATTACCTACACAGTTAATCTTCTGAGTCAGTTTATGCAGGCACCAACTCAGGCTCATCTTGATGTCGTGATGCATCTACTCCGATACATTAAAGGAACGCCTGGTCAAGGGCTCTTATTCCCTTCACATGGTGATCTTGTTCTTCGTGCTTTTTGTGACTCTGATTGGGCTAGTTGCCCCAACACTCGTCGCTCCACCATTGGATTTGTAACTCAACTTGGGAATGCTCTTCTCTCTTGGAAATCAAAAAAACAACCCACTGTTTCTCGCTCCTCAGCCGAAGCTGAATATAGAGCAATGGCAACTGCGACTAGTGAGTTAGTTTGGCTTCGAATGCTTTCGTCGGATCTGACTGTGACTTCTGCTGGAGCTATGATACTTTATTGTGACAACAAAGCAGCATATCATATTGCCTAAAATCCGGTCTTCCATGAAAGAACTAAGCATATTGAAATAGACTGTCACTTTGTGCGAGACAAAGTCCAATCCAAGGAGCTCACTTTGCAACATGTTACCAGTCATCTCCAACCAGCTGATGTATTCACTAAAGGACTTGGAAAAAATCAGTTTCGGTCACTTCTTGCCAAGTTGAGCATTTGGAATCCTCATGCTCCAACTTGAGGGGGAGTATTAGCGTGTGCGTATGTTTCGGCTAGAGTTTCCTAGCTAAACACAATCTTATCCTGTAAATTGGCTATTTCCTTGTACAGCAAGTAGGACTCTTAGGCTATAAGAAAGACTTGCCCGTATGTATCAAGTACTAAAAATATAATCGAAAAGCTTCAGCCAATTTGGCTTCAATCACTTTCTTACACTCCTTTTGCTTTGTGAAATTAAACTGAGAGCGATGCCAGCAACCTTTCCTTCACCAGTAATGCGTTCACCTTCTTGTTTGTGCTGTTTCTGATGCAGACCAGATTAACAGCTGGCTTTTCAGGTGGACGAAGTCATCGGGGTCTATCAGGAGGTGGAGACCCTCGATCTCTGCCAGAAGCTTCCAGATCTTCTCAATTGTGCATCATTCAATTAACGCCTTCTCAAAGCTTCCGGCATTGATCCTCCTGGTTCTCGATGTGATCGAACAACGTCTTCTTCAGTGCGCGGAGCTCCGCTGGCTTGCAGACGGCATCATTGTCCAAGTTTTGGTTTTCCGGAGTGATTCGGCTCGTCAATGTTGATGGTATACGAACATAGCTGGAACTCGCACTCTGGAATTGAGGGTCGGCCCTCTTTTTGATTAGCGGCATATGGCTGCAATTGAGGGCTGTAGATGGCATTGGGATATGAGAGACTAACAGCCGGCCCTGGTGCACAGTGATGGTGGGGTCACAGAAAGTAGTTAGTGTGTGTGGGAAACGGAAGTAGTTGATGTGTTACTTCTATAACTTTTGTTGTATCAGAAGCAGGATGGAGAAATTCTAGTGACTAGATTTGATATTTTCTACTGAAATTCTATCAAAAGTGACACTGAAAGTGATGGAAGTACCCAATTAGAATAACTTTAAGAGCTTAGGGACTTTATGAGGGTAAATTAAAAGTAAGGGATCATGTTAAGATAAAAAAATAAGTTAGAGGACCCATAATATAATTTACCATATAAAAGTACTGCTTTGATTTTATCAGTACTGCTTAATGCGATTGATCACTTCACTTATTAATCCTAATGGTTAAATACCCTACTTTTAAAACATCAATAAGCTTAACAGTATAACTTAGAAGTGCGTTTTATGATATCTTGCGATTGATCACTTATTAATCCTAACGGTTAAATAACTTACTTTCAGAAACCGATAAAATTAAGAGTATAATCTAAAAGTGAGTTTTACAATAGCTTGCTTCATCTTGGTTAATACTTTTAAAAATATTATAAAAAAGAACTACATGAGTTTTATCAGTACTACTTTAATTTCAATTGATCACTTATCAATCTTAACAATTAAATAACTTACTTTTAGAAAACCTTTTAACTTAAAAATATAATCTAGACATGAGTTTCATGATTGCTTGCTTCATTCATCTTAGTTAACACTTTTGTTCACTGCCCTATGAACTACTCTTGATGGGTGCATATACCCCCAAAAAAACCCTATGCATGAACAGGGTTTTCTGTTTCTACTGACCCTGCATTTGGTCTGTGATTGATTCAGAAGATTGAGATAAATAACGTAGAAACGATTCCAATAAACAAAAGACAAGAAATTAGACAAGTTGGTGAAGCATTAACTTAGTAAACCCAAAATGTCAGTGCCAAAGAAGATCTTAGTTTCTTCACTCATGAGGAATTAAAAACACCAGCAAAGAAAACAGCTTCACAACCATGAATCTTGTGCCCCACCATTAATTTCCCTCGCTATAAATATGTCTAACAGAAAACGGAAGAATCCATCTCAAAAGTCCCAACCTTTATTTACTTCAGAAATCCCAGAAGTTCCCAACCTTCTTGCTCTAAAATGGCCGGCGGTGGCAAGAAGACCAGGGGACGACAAAAGATCCAGATGAAGGCGATTGAGAACGGGGACGACCGTCTGATCACTTTCTCGAAACGCCGGTCTGGGATCTACAAGAAGGCAAGCGAGCTCGTCACGCTCTGTGGCGCTGAGGTGGGCTTCCTGGTGTTCTCACCTGCGGGGAAACCGTTCTCATTCGGCCACCCCTCGGTGGAGGCCGTCATTAGCCGGTTCCTGAACCAGAACCAGCCACCGGCTCAAGATATCACCCACCCAATCGTGGAGGCTCACCGGAAGCTGCGGATCCACGACCTGAACCAGCAGTATAACGAGGTGATGTCCCAGGTGGAGGCCACGAAGGAGCGACACAAGGAGCTCGTGCGGCTTCGTGAGAGCTGCGAGGGGCCGCCTGGGTGGTGGGAGTGTCCCGCGGATGAGTTGGACGACGCGAAGTTGGAAGAGCTAAATGGCACTGCGGAGCAGATGAGGAACAGTTTCTGCAAGACTCTGAGTGAGAGGGCAAACGTTGGAGCCTCGTCTTCCGCCACTCATGGGGGATTAATGGACGTGGGTGGTCAGTCCCAGATGGTGGCCGGTGAAGGTTTTGTGGCTGGCAATGTGACCGAGCTCGCTGGCCCTTCTGGGTTTGGTCCTCCTCCTGGTTTCTCCCATGGCGGGCATGCCCCGTTCTGATCAAGCAGGTTCAAGAAAGAATAAATATCAAGCAGGTAATTTTTTTTCTTTTAGGAACATTATTACGAAAAAAATCTTATAATTAAGGTTAAACACCATTAACGGCGTTTCCATTAGTTAATTTAAGACTGTTTTCCCAATAATGCTCTACTGGAGAAAATAAATCACATCTAAATAATTAGACATTATATCCTTCATGAAGTGATTCAGTTGTTTTCGCAATAATGCTCCAATAGTTTTTGGACATGGCAGGTTGGTTTGCTGCTTGTGTTTTGCCTACAGATGGTGTTTGATTTTTTTTTGTTTATTTTTTTTTACTTTTTCTTTTGGGTATGTTATAAGTTGAGTATTTTTGTATTTTCGAATTGAATTAGTGAAAATGTTCGACGGTAAAAGTTGGAGTTGAATGGAACTTCCTGTCTTACTCCTAAAAAAAATTCATCATACATGTTTTAAGAGTATCACATTTTTCATACGAAAAAGCGATTGCTCCAATATTGCACGACTACAAATATAAATAAACTAAAAGTTAACTTAAGTTAATATAGGAGTTTATGATTAAGTACTCTTACACATTTCAATGACTTTGCCTTGAGTCAATAATATATTAAAGGCAAATTATAGTAACTTGACCTACCGTACACTTTATTTATTTTACTTTCAAAAACCTAAATTTTCCCTACTTTTACATTGTATGACAACTATTAAAATCCTAGCTTAAATTGTCTCATAACTACATTCTTGTAATTTCATTTTTTTTTTATATTTTTCATAGTTAGCTGATATTTAAAAATATACTAATTTAAAATATATTTACAGAGAAAAAAAATTATAATTTGAAATCTCTATTAATTATGAAAAATATTAGAGAGATTGGAATTACTAGAAGATACTATTATATAATTTAAAATTTGATTTCAAAAGTTGTTGTCAACTAATAGTGTAAAAGAAGCAATTGGAAAATATTATGCAGAATTGAGTTTTCCGACTAGGTGCTTCATTTTTATTAACACTTGTTTACTGCCCATGAAAGATATGAGAATGCTTGGTTATGTAAAACCCATTGACATGCTATACAATAATTGGGTTAGGACTAGGGGTGGTAAAATCTGACCTGACTTGAAAATTTGGACAGATCAACTCGAATCTAAACCTAATATGACCCAATTTAACAAAAAAAGTCAACGATCCAAACCTGATTGTACCTAACCTGACCTGAACCCGAACTCAATTAAAATGAAACCCGAATGACCCAAACCTGAGACTGACTTGACTTAAACCTGAAAAGACCCGATTCTAAACTCAACAAGACCCAAATTTAACCCAAATTAACATAAAATATATGGTCGACAAACATTTAAAAATTCATGATTTTTTTATATATTGATTATTTATCTAAATTGTACATTAATTATGACTATGTAAATTAAGAAATTCAAAAAATACTTCAAATATCTTTTTTGTTTAGGTATCTTATGGAATTTAAATAACAAATTAATAAAATAATTTATGTTGGTTTGTTTAGAGCTCTTCTAGGATTTATTGGTTGAGAGGGCTTAATAATTTTCAATATTATCAAATTTTAGTATAATTCTATAAAGTTACTAAATCAAACTTTGATTCTTTATAATATGAAGGGCTTATTTCAGCATTTATTGTCATTAGTTGCCTTCTACATTTGATAGCAAGACTAAACTATATAAAATTATAATTCAAAGTACTAGTAAAGCATGCATTGGTTCAAGATGATTTGATTTCATATCGTTCGCATAGGCTTGAGCTCAAATTACTTAAAGCATTCTTTCCCATTCAAAACCACAAAAGCCTAAAATCACGAATCATAATCTAAATCCTGAAGCAACATAACAAATGATTCCAATATCAAGTTTTGTAACTAAATAAAAACATCAAAATGAAAAAGAGAATGACGACAATATTCCATATCAAAAGTCTCAAGCAACAAAGTTAATGAAAAAGTCTGAACTGCCTACTTTCAAATATTTGCATTTACCAAACTTATGAATTACCAAAATAATGGTAGTTAGTGAAACACCAAACAAAAAATATAGAGTTGTTTATGCTAGTTATAAAATGAGTCATTACTTAAAAAGCACTAAAAAAACCCAACTGCCATAAAGTGACTAGTAGTAACCTTACCTCTACATAAAAACCAAATTAGAAGATGCTTCACAACTGGTCGACTGCTCTAATTCCACTTTTATGCCATTCAAATGCCTTAAATCATACTCCTTAGCTTCATTAATTGAAAAAAAAAATTATTACTAGCTATAATGTATTGAAATAAAAAAAAATGATAAAAAAAGAAATCATACTTTCATAACCATACACCCAATTATGAGATGTTAGTAAAACTTGTACATTGTTAGGGACAAGATGATTCCTATATTTGTTAAGAATCTTACTACATATATTAATAGTTGATTCTGAAGCAACAATCGTGATAGGAATACTCAATATGTCCCTCGCTATTTCTCTTATTTGGAAGTCTAGGTTATCCATTGCCCTTCGTATAAACCTTTGCATTCTCTATACATTCTCAAAGTACAAATTGGTAACAGGATACTCATAACCAGATAAGAGAGTGGCCATTTCATAAAAAAGTTTCAAAATTGCTGTGATTTTTGTGATTTTGTCCCATTCGTTATCACTAGGGCGGCATTGTTCATAATATATGTCAATAATCTGCATCTGAGAAAATACTTGATGATAAAGAAGTGCCCTTTCAAACATCAAATAAGTGGAATTCCACTGTGTAGGCACATCTAGCCATAATGATTTTGAAATGTTTACCTCAACTACTATGGCACACTAAAAAAAACCTAATCCTTCTTGCTTCTGATCTACGAACGTATAAAACACTTTCTCTGCTTTTTTCTAGATACCTAGAAACTACCTTCAACTTATCTTGAACAATAAGACCTAAAATATATGCACTACAATGAACATGAAAATATTTCCCTCCATAAATCAAAGCATTCCGATGGTTGAGTTGGGTACACAACAAAGTCTGCATACTAGTCATATTGCTAGCATTGTCTAAAGTGATGGAAAAAATTTTTCTCTCAATCCCCAATTCTTTCAATAGATCAAATATTTTTTCATATAATATGTTAGAATTATAAGGTGGTTCAAGATTCTGAAAAGACAAGACTTTACTCTTTAACTTCCAACAAATGTCCACAGAATGTGCAGTGACACAAAGATAACCTTCATTAGTCATTGAAGTCCATATATCACTAGTTAAGCAAATCCTTCCAGAAAGGTTCCTCAAAGAACATTTAAGTTGTTCCCCTAATTTCTTATGGAACTTAACAATGTCATTCTTATGGGTGTTTTGACACACATGTTTAACATTTGAGTTCAGATATGAATTGTAACCACGCACCTTTTCAACATAAGAATACGGTAAACCATGCTTGATTGTGATCATACACAGCCACTCTCGATAGGTAGCTTCATCTAACTTTCCATGGAATGATCATTCATTTCTACCACTGTCATTTAAAGAACTCTGATGTCATTTAAAGAACTCTAATACTTGGAACACTTCTTTAAATGGCGCAAAAGGTTTTTGTTCCTACTGTAGAATCAGCCTGATATGCCTTAACTTTGTAATGCTTGCATTTGGCCCTTTTCACTTTATCTTCATATAGCTTTCCATCAATACACTCAAACTCATTCCAAGTCTTAGACCAAGACCTGCTTTTCCCTTTTTTAGCGCCACTTGCATTAACAGTCTCTTGATTATTGGAGTCATTCGCATTTATGCCAGACATGTCCACTGTTGGATCCATTGTTGTAAAACAAATAAGAACAATTAATAATAATAATAATAATAATAATAATAATAATAATAATAACCCTAACATATGGTTCTATGTGATGTAAGAAATTTAATTGACACATGCTCAAACAAATAATTAAACAAAGAAAACAAGGAAAGAAAATAAACATCAAAAGCTTTGCTGTCGATGGCCCATCTGCAAAATAAAACAAAGTCAGTGACTAGTATGAACAAAGTAAAAGAACAAGGGGCTAAACAATAGTTTTAACACAAGAGTTTTAAAAAACACTTGGCTAGGGTAATGGGTTGGGTCGCGGTTTCGATCAAGATCTCTCTTTAATTCTCCATTCAACGGCGATGAGAGACGGGGGACTGCTTGGGGTTTGGCCAACAAGGGGCAATGACTCAGGAAGGAGGAGGAGATGGTTGCCAAAGACTGCCAGGCGGCGGCAGACTGGCTTGAAGCAGATGCGATTCTCGTTCCCTTTTTCAATCGATGCCAACAGCTGTGGGGGTCTTCGGAGATGGCGGCGTGGGGTCGGATGGAACTATGGAGGTGACCTAGGTTCGATTGCGGTGGCCAGAACGGCAGGTAGGCGAGGGAAGGACCAGGGGTGGCGGCGGCGTTAGCTAGGAAAAAGGTTAGGCTTTCTAAGGAAGTGAGCTGTGAAAAAGTAGGGGCTTAGGCTGCAGTTTTTCCTTTTTTTTAGCTAGGAGCTTAAGGTTTCAAATGTCTCGTCCTTTTCCTTGAAATGGTGACTTATATTTATGCTAGAGAGAGCCTAGGCAAGATTAACTAGGTTTGTTCAAGTTTAAACTCATCCAATTTGAATTTTAAGGGTTTGGACATAATTTGGTCAAAATACCAGTTTTAGTCCAACAGTTCTCTTAGGCTACTAATCAGGTCCCCATTATTATGCCAAATTTAAATTTCGCCAAACTTTTTCCTAATTTGTCAAATTAGACTCAAGCTTTGTAAAAATAACCAGATCTTTCCAGAATGTAGTGATTTTGCCCTAATTTTTCTATTTTGATAAATTTGCCTCAAACTCTCAAGAGTTGACAGATTTACCTCCAAATTTTCAATTTTGTCTAGAACTTTCTAAAAGTCTCTAATTCACACCTAAATACTTCAATTTCACCTACACTGGCCGAAAACAACCTCTAGGGCTAAAAATTAGTACCTAAACAAAATTAATTTATTTTTTGACCCTAAATAATAACTCTAAATTCCTAAAAAATTATAACTTGAATTGGCATCATAATTTAAATGCATCTGATCCTACCAACTGCTTAAGTTCCAAAATAACCGAGTTTACAGTTTTATGAATCGAATTTGCAAAGTTCAAAATTAGGTATTTTTATTAAAATAATTGAATATTAGATTATTTTTTATGTCTAGTAATTTTTTAGTTATGAGGTACTTAAATTTTGAAAATTTTCATTTTAGTCATCCATTGAAATTGCAACATGGGTCTCCAAACTTTTCAAACATTTGTATAAAAAATCAAATTGTTTAATTTAATTTTTAGCAGAACCTAAAAAAAACTTAAATTAAATTAATTATTTTAGCATATGCACCAATAACCCAAATAACCAGACCAGAAGATATCCGAGACTGAAATTGACCTGACTCAAGTTAAGCTCGAACCTAAATTAACCCGACCCAAACCCGAAATTAGCTCAACCTGAAGTTGACCCGAACCTAAATAACCTGACCTGAATCCGAAATTGATGCTAACCCAACTTAACCCGAACCTGAATTACCCGACCCAAACCCAACCCGACTCACCCAATTGTCATATCTAGTTAGGATTAGTTTTTTAGTATCCATTGCCACCTCCATTTTGGTTTGTGACTAGTTTCCCATATTGAGATAAATTAATTTATAAAGTACAAATTATAGAAATTGTACCAAGATTAGACATTGAACAAATAAATAACCATAGGAAATTAAAGAAGTTGGAGAAGCATTTAACTTAGCAAACCCAAAATTGGCAGTGCCAAAGAAGATCCGAATTTGTTCACACATTAATTAAAATACCAGGAAAGAAGACAGCTCTCGCAGTTTCACAACCATGAACTTTGTCATCCACCAGTTAATTTTCGGCCTAACTGCCCATTATCCCCATAAAATCGTAGTAACTCGGGCACTTGGCCCCTCAGTCACAAAGTGATTAAGTCAATCACTCCATTATATCAAGAATTAGACACTTTGATCCACCCAATATTGACTCAATTGTGTTCATGTTAGATTACACGGCATAAAAGTTTAGACCCAAATTGCACAAAGTCTTAACATTAGAACTTAACTTGTAATGAAGCCTAGCTAGAAGCCATAAGTTTCTTTATTTCTCTGGTTTTTTCTCTTTGTTTTTTTTTTTTTTTGCTCCCTACACTTTGGCTATACAACCATCTAAGCTCTAACCCCTCCATGATCACCTGCCATGATCACCGCCATGAACTTGCTTCAATTGCTTCCACCTCCAACATCATCACGCCCACTTAGCCTCGTGTGTTTGATGGCAAATTTTTATGGGTGGGCTTCACTGCAATGATTGGTGGATCCAGTGGCATTTGTTTGGTTGGTCAATGGTCAAGATTAATAATCCCAAGTTTTCAAACTTCAATTTTTTCTAATTTGGAATTGAATTAATTCCAAATTAGGTTAAGGTTTATTGAGGTTAAGCTATGAACCCTAATAAAATTCCTTGAATCCATAATAGTTTCAATGAAATTATTGCCTAATTCACAATGTGAGTTGAATGGCATCTAGGATTTGAACCCCCTTGATTTTTCTGTAATTCAATGTTGTGTTGTGGTTAAGAAGGTTAAGGAGTGATTAGGAGATTGAATGGCTCCGTTGTTGTTGCCGAAGGAGGAGAGGTTGGGCAATTGTAGAAGTTGACAAGTGGAAGAAGTAGAGCTCCAGAAGGTAGAGGATGTTTAGGTAGGATTGGGTTAAGGAAGATGAGTTAGAGTTGGAAAAGTTGGCATGGTTGTTGGAGAAGAAAGCTTAGGTTGCAAAAGAAAGCGATCAACAACTTGAATGGTTTTCTTGTGGTTTTCACTAAAACACAGTTAGGTCGCACCCAATCATGTGATGGAGTTAGTTGGTTAAGGGGTCAAAATGTGCAATTCTTAGTAGTTTGAGAGGTGAGTGATGTATATAGTTCAATGGGCAAAGTGACAGAATCACCTCAGTTTATGGGAGCAATAAGTATTTAGGCCTTAAATTCTCTCATTTTAACCTCTCATTTAAATAAGGAAGTTCCTCTCCAAAATCTGAAGTTTACTTCAAGAAAGCCCAAAAAAGTTCTTTTTTTTTTTCATTATATAGAAGCATTTACTAGTATAGGGAGCTAAAAGGTATTATAGTAAAGTTAAGGAAAAAGTTAGGGGAAAGTGGTTGCTTCACATAAAACCTAGAGAACTTTCACTTGCATTTTGCCATTATTAGGTAACCTTGGCTTGGAGGAGAATGCTTGGCACTAGTCAAACCTTGGTCGGTCTTGTGGTGCCCCTAATGTTTTACCAAGTAAGCTTGAAGCATTGGACACCCAAAAATTTCATAACTTTTGCATTCTGAGTAATGGAGGATCCATTGGTTCCATATGAGATAGTATAATGCTCGTTAGAGTGTTTGTTTCTAGTATTTGAGTGTCTACTTATAGTATTTAAATGTCTGTATATCATTTCCATGTGGTGCAGATAAGCTAGTTTTTTTATTCAAATTTCACATTTAATGGGAAGATAATTATACATTTTTAAGAATATTTATATGGAAAAATTGTGTAATATTTGTTTGGTTTTCCATTTTTGTAATCCAAATCATCTAATGTTTCTTGGACCGTATTTAACATGAAAATATTTCTAGTTTAACAAGACACCATTTGGATATAATCTCACATCTTATACATGGGGACTACATCTCATATATGGAAATGCACATTAGTTGCATAAACTTGTACACTGCATATAAAGAGCTAAGCATCTCCTACATATAACTAAACACCACAAACTCAAAACTAGACATTATGAACTTAAATGGACACCTTTGAATAATGTTACTTGCAATTCTCCCTTGTTGATTGTATTATGTAAAAGAAACTAAAAAAATTCTAATTATTCAAATATCTATTTTTCTATTTTTGATATGTCGTAATTGATAACTAATAGATTTTGTATCCAATGTCTACTTTGATGTATGTATGCGTTTGCTTCTAATTGATAGCTGCCCACTTCTAATCTATATATGTCTATTAGACAAATGTAAGAATCTACTTCTAGTCTTTAGATGTCTACTTCTGGTATATAGGTGTACAATTCTGGTCTATATGTGTCTAAGAGTCTTCTTAGGGCGGCTTCTTCTAGGTTTCACCAAAATCTAATCCTGTTCAGTTCAACTATGGGTTTCACACTTTGAGACCCAACCCTAGATGTTGGCTTCGAGATCTAATCAAACTCAACCTGCATATGAAGTGGTTCAGTTTGGTTCAATTTGATTAGGTTTTAACTTCCTCGATAAACAAAACATTTCATCTGCAAAACATGTAAACAACACACAATCACATTGAAATGTAAATCTGCCAAACAAGATAAAATGAAAATCCATAAAAAACTTCTTTACCTGTCTAACTCATCCACCAAAAAAACCAAAATCAAGATCTAAAAAGATTAAAATTAAGGAACCAACAACAAACTTATGGTTAGTTGGTAATACAACATAAAGAAAAGAACGATCTAAATCATGGTTATTGGCAATGCTAGAATCCCTAAAGCTAGCTGAAGACAGAGTTTTTGGCTTGTGTGCATAAATTTCATGTTGTATTTGTGCTTTGTTCTAGGTTTAATTTTGCTGAGAGTGAATCTAGCAAAAGGAAAACAAGAAACATTTGGTGAGAGAAGTGTCAAAGTAGAGATAAATGTAGCATTTAGGCTTTGGGATTAACAATTGGCAGGTCTTTTATGGGCAGGGATATGATGGTCTAAGCTAACTTAAAGGTAAATAAATAAGGTTGGTTTAGGTTTACAAGATATTTATTTTTACAACCCAAATTGATGTGCATGTATATTGAGTTTCTACTTTTACTACTTGATTCAACCCTAATTTCTAAAAAACCCACATGACCATCAGATCAGTTCAATTTAGTAAGCATCATCAAGTATCATAAGCCAAAAACCTCACAATGCAGGGCTCCACTAAGGTTTCTTAGGTTCTAAGGCACAAACAAGGCATATTTCACTAAATTAGCACAAATCCAACAAAACCTAAGCTCTATTAAACTTAAGAAACATGGTAAAAGGCTTACCACATGCACAAACCAAGCCCAATCCAAGAAAACACCACCAAGAACTCCGAAACCATGAAACTAGTGCAAAACAAGCTTTCCCTCACTTGGCACCATGACAGTTTTCCAATTCCACCAAGAAATCAATATTTGGAAGAGATTTGAGCATGGAATGGTAAGGGGGAGAGAAACTACGAAAATGGTAGAGGAAAAGAACGTGAATGGTGGCAAAACCCCCTTCCCAACAAGTTTGAACATCAAAACTTCTCCCCCTCAAACTTTCTTAATTTTTGCAAAAGTAAGCCACCTCCAAATAGTAATATAGACTTTAAACAATTAGTTAAAAGATGCTTATCTTGGGTCTTGGTTTTAAAAATATGATTTTCACTCATGGGGCTCATCCTGATCCTTTGAGGTACAAAATTACCATTTTGGCCATTGGTAAACCTAGTGCCATAAACTATTCAGAACCAACTAATCCTTGAATAACTCACTTGATATTGTTAATTTTTTTAATTAAGGTATTTAAGCTAGGGATTTATGGACTTACCTCACCCATCGAGCATTGTGCTAGAAGGGCTATAATAGAGACTATCTTTACACATCTCGAGGTACGAAGTAATATTGGCATTCTCTTTATTGTTACTCTGCACTTTTGAGAACCGACTTGACCATTGAAAGGTTTCCTTTGGATAAACATCCTGTGGCCCTGATGTAATCTTTGAGTGCAGGATCTCTGGTTCGCCACCTTCAAGCTTCAGGTCAAGCCTTCCCTGTTGGACCGGCACCATTTCGACTATCATTTTGGTGCCATTTGTGGGAACGCAATGGTGAACACTAGGAAATCCTGTATGGACAAAGACCACCCTAAACATGAGCACAAAAACTATAAAAGAGATCCGCCAAAAGGCTCCACTGGCCCCATTAGCACTGCATGATCCTAGGAAGGGAGAGAGGCATGTCATCTTAAATAAGAATTAGTTTTAAACCCTTCAACATGCGTTCTTTAAGTAGCTGAATATGACTATGTAGCATGAAATATGGAAAGCCCTGCCTAAAACACCTAAGAAAGTTGCTAAAAGCCACTAAGCACTTAATGAAGTGTAACTAGCCCTACCACACAACCCCTTAGTCCAAGCCCCCATTAGGGAGCCACCTCAAATATCTGAAATGCGTCCCAATGGCCCCTTTAGCAGTGACATCAGTGCTATAGTATAGAGGTTAGATAACATAGAGCAGTATGTAAAGATACCAGAGCCTCCTGTCGGAAACCTTTGCTCCAATATAAATATAGGGTACATGTGGCTTTAGTTATTAACAGAAGAGATCTGGTCAACCAAACAAAATTAAAATGCCAAAAATCAACCCTTTAATGGCGTTATTGATCTAGTCAACCATCTATGATGCTATATTACATCTATAAGACTTGAGAGGGCATCTAACACAATTAAGTGTCATGCATTTAGTTCCACCTTGATAGGTGCTGCTGCTTGATGGTTTGGAACCAACATGGGGTGTTACTTTTAGTGTTTTAGAGAACTCTCTCAAGTTTTCATTTTATATTTACTATAGAATAGGCCAACTCCTAATATGGTTACCTACTTAATGAAGATAAGGTAGGGAAAATATGAGTCCTTAAGGGATTTCGTGTAAAGATTCAATGTTAAGGCCATTCAGGTGCAAGATTTATCCCCCGAATTGCATTTAGTTGCCATAACTCAAGATTTAATCAACCGATGCCACAAAAGGAACAGTCAAAGAAAAAAGAAAAAGGATCCATAACAAAAAAGAGAAGCAAGGGCACGAAACCTCTATGACCTGAGCCTATGTTACTTCCACTAAAAGAAATGCAGGCAAACACACCATATGCATTCCAAGGAAGAATATGATGCCAGGAAAATACTGCCACTACCATAAGGACAAAGGGCACGATATAGAGGATAGTTTATAGTTGAAATGGGTTTTTGAAAAAATGATACAAGCAGGGAAATTATATGAGTATTTGGTTAGGATAGGGATTTCTCAATGAAGGTAAGAAAAGAGGCACTGTAGAAGAGATTATGACTACAGTGATCTGGATAGGGGCCGTTGGTAGGAAAAAGCCCGTTCTCCACCTAAAGATCCAAGACCACCTGTATAGGTCATCTATATGATCACGAAGGAAGAGTCATCTTTAGCTTAGAAGCATCAAGAACATGGGATAGCCCAGCTGGAAGTGATAGAGGCTAGTAATATTTTGACAAGGACTGAAGAGTTTTATATCTTGGTCCCTCATATAGACCCAATTTTCAACACTACAAGAATTAAAAATTTTGATTTTGAAAGAGTTTATTTAGATACGGGGGCTAACTCTAATGTCCTCGCTGACACCAATCTTGGGGCTTACAAACGGAGTCTGACGGGATGAGGTACCAACACTGGGGATGGTTAGGGTACCCCTCATGTTGATGGACATCGAAAAGGATGGAAAAGTCGTATATGGGAAGCCGCTGCATCTGCAATTTTGACATTCGACCTGATATTATGTGGGTAACAATGGTCTTTGCAGTCCCTATAGGGGATGCCACTATATATTTACACTAGGCTTCAGCATGATGAAGCTATGTATCAAGTCTACAAAGTCTCCAAGATACTTGACAACTGTTGCCAAGGCCAAAGAAGAAAAAGGCAGAATCCAAAGACAATGAGCCGAAAGCATCCTAACCAAAAGGCTTGTAGTAAAAACATGAAGATTAGGAAAAATCTCATTCATGAGGTAAAGAGTTCGTTTGTTGAATTGTTATCCAATAATGTGAATATATTTGCATGGTCTCCTAGTGACATGTCATGCATAAACCCTTAAGTTATCACACATAGATTGCAAGTTGACCCCTCTACTCAACCAGGTTAGTAAACTAAAGTGAAACATGGCATTGAATAAATAGACTTCATTCAAAAAAAAAGTTGAAAGATAGTAAAAAAGTTGGGATTATAAAAAAGGTATGATACCCTGAATGGTTAGCCAATGTGGTCCTAATCAAGAAAGAGAATAAAGAGTGTCACATGTGCGTTGATTACACAAACTTAAGTGATGCCTGCCTAAAGTATCCTTGTCCATTACCCTTCATCGATCAACTAGTCAATGCCACTGTCGATTTCAAGATCTTGTTTTTATAGATGCTTTTAGTGATTATCACTAGATTTGGATGGATCCTGAAGGTGAGGAGAACACAACTTTCACCACTGGAGAGGCAGCCTATTGCTACTAAAGGATACCTTACAGGTTGAAAATGTAGGTCCAACTTATCAACGACTGATGAATAAAGACTTTACAAATACATAGGGCAAAACATGAAGGTATACATAGATGGTATGATCATCAAAAGTAGAGTAATAGACTCTAACTTTGATGACCTTTAAGAAACTTTTCAAAGAATGAGGTAGTTCAATATAAGGCAAAACCCTAAAAAATGCACATTTGGCATTAAAGTAGGAAATTCTTAGGAAATATGGTCTTGTAAATAGGGATTTATGCAAATCCCAACAATATTAAGGTAGTACTATTGATGCCTGACCCCACAAACTGAGAAGAAAATAAAAAAATTAGCTGGAAGACTAACCATTTTTGGACAATTTGGTTCTAGATTTGGGGATTGATGTCGCCCATTTTTTTTTTTAATACTCAAGAAGGAAGCAGAGTTTCAATGAACATAAAAGTGCAATGAGGCTTTTAAGTAGATCAAAGAATATTTACAACAACTTTCAATGCTTGAGTAGTTGCAACTCGATGAACCCCTAGACTTGTACTTGGTGGTCACTGAAGTCTTAATTAGCATGGTTGTTGTCAGAGAACAAAGGGCAGAATAATGGCCCGTGTATTATATCAGCTAAACCTTTCAAGAGGTGGAATCGTGATACTCGATTCTACAAAAGGCTGTGTTTTCCCTCGTTACGACATCCAAAAAGTTAAGACCGTACTTCTAGATGCAAAAAATCAAAATATAAATTGAGCTGCCTCTGGTGGACATCTTAAAAAAACTAAACTATTCAGGGAGATTGACAAAATGGTGCATTGAATTGGGAGAATTTAACATCCACTATAAGCCTAGAAAGGCCATAAAAGATTGGGCATTGGCCAACTTTGTCACACAGATGATGCTAACAAAGAATATAGAAAAAAAAAAACTAAATTCGACATCCTATCTTAGGACATGCACATCAATGGCGCATCAAGGTGCAATCACCAGGGCACTGGGTCATATTGCAAGGCAAACTTGATATTGGGGTCATGCTAAGGATAAAATTTAGATTCCTTGTGACCAACAATGAAGCTGAGTACTAAACCTCTTCTAGCTGGACTAAGAATGGCTAGTCAAGTGAGGGTACAAATACTATAGATTTATAGTGATTCCCAGTTGATTGTTAACCAAACTAACAGAATTGTAGGAATCGAGGATCCCACTTTCTATATGTATTTAACCTTGGTTGGCTAAGAATTTGAACAAGACATTTGATCAAATAAAGGTCCAGAAGATTTGGGGGGCCAACAATGCTAGGACAAATGTCCTATTAAAAAGTCAATAAGTGGCCATGACAAAAAGGCTAACTGAGCCATTTATTGATTTCTTAGAATACTAGGCATTCTAGGATGACTGAAGAAAGTTGATACGATTTTGCCTTAAAACTAAAACCCTAAACTAGAAAAATAAGGAATAGAGGAAGGTCAGGATTCACTCAGGAAGATTCACCATCATTGGAAATAAACTTTATAGGGGAGCATTCGATTCACCCTTAAAAAGATGCTTAACCCCACAAGAAGGTTACAAAGCTCTTAAAAATGTTCAGCAAGGAGATTTTGAGGCACACATTGAGGTAGATTCCCTGGCCCATAAAACACTGAGGGGTTGATATTTTTGGTCGACAATTTGAAAGGATGCCTGTAGCTTCATTTAGCGATGCCATACTTGCCAAATTAACTATTGGATCTAGAGGTTGCAGTCCTTAGAGGCTCTATTAATTGTTGATCCTTAGCACTTTACCATGTAGGGCCTTGACTTGATTGGAGCGTTCCCCACCGCCCCTGCATAAGTGAAGTACTACATAGTCGCCGTCAATTACTTCTCCAAGTTGGCAAAGGTATAACTACCGGTAACCATAATAGCTCTTTAGATCATAAATTTTTTATGGAAGAATTTAGTTTGTTAGTTTGGGTCCTCCTAAACAGCAAAAAATTTGATAATGAACAAGTACATAGATTTGTAAAGGAAAAATGCATCTACCTCTATTTCACGCCGGTGGCCCACCTATAGTCGCATGTACAAGTCAAGGTCACTAACAGGGCCAAAAAAGAGTGCCTAAAGAAGAAATTGGAGGAGGCCAAGGGAAGATGGCCAAGAAAAATACTTTGTTCAGGAATGTCATGCTTGCAAACTTAACTCTCTGATCCAAAGATTACCATCCTTAAAGGCTCTATTGACTACTGATTCTTGTCCCTTTGCCATGTGGGGCCTCAACTTGATTAGAGCGCTCCCCATAGCCCCTAGACAGGGGAAGTACTACATCATTGTTGTTGATTACTTCTCCAAGTGGCTCTTTAGATTATAAAATTTTTATGGAAGAATTTAGTTTGTCGATTTGGGTGCCCTCGAGTCATTGGTACAAAAAATGGAAAATAATTTGACAACTAATCCACCTTTATTTCACATTGGTAGTGTAGCCACATTCAAATGGACAAGTCGAGCTCACTAACAAGACTAAAAAAATAAAGGCTAAAGACGAGATTGAATGAGGCTAAGGAAGATGAGTGGGAGAAAAGATTTTGTTTAGTGATGCCATGCTTGGCAACTCAGATCGAGAGGTTGTTGTCCTTAGAGGCTTTATTAACTGCTAATAATTGGCCCTTCACCATGTAGAACCTTAAGTTTATTGGAGCAATCCCCAATACCCACGAATAGGTGAAGTACTTCATCATTGCTGTCGATTACTTCATTAAGTATATGGAGCTAAAATTACTTGCAAAAGAGTTCCTCAAATCAAAAATTTTTTATGGAAGAATTTAGTTTGTTAATTTAGGATCCCTCGAGCTATCGTCATTAACAATGACAAACAATTTGACAAACCAATAAATGCAAAGATTCATAAAGGAAAAAGGAATTCATTTTAACTTTACACTAGTAGCCCACCTAGAGTTAAATGGACAAGTCGAGGTCATTAACAGGACCATAAAAGATGGGCTAAAGCAGAGATTCAATATGGCTAAAGGAAGATGGGTAGAGGAAAAGACTTCGCTCATCAATGCCACCCTTGCCAACTTAAGTTTTTAATTTAGAGGTTGCTGTCCTCAAAGTCTTTATTAAGTGCTGAACCTTGGTCCTTCACCAGGCAAGGCGTCAACTTGATTAGAGCACTCCCCACCACCCTCAAACAGGGGAAGTAATGTTGTTGATTACCTTAACAAGTGAATGGAGGCAGAACCACTGGCAACCATAACAGTTCTTCTGATCATAAAATTTTCATTGAAGTATTTAGTTTATCAATTTGGATGCCCTCGAGTCATCGTACAAAATAACGACAAACAATTTGACCAGCAACATGTCCACATATTGATAAAGGAAAAAACCATCCATCTCTACTTCACACCAGTAGCACACCCACAGTCAAATGGACAAGTCAAGATTGCTAACATGGCTATAAAAAAATGCTAAAAAAGATATTAAACATGGCCAAAGGAAGATGTACGAAGGAAGAGACATTGTTTGGTGATGCCTTACTTTCGAGTTTCACTCTTGGGTCAAGAGGTTGCTATCCTCCGAGCCTTCGTTAATTGCTAATACTTGACCTTCACCATCTGGGACTTAACTTGATTGGAGTGCCCCCTACTGACCTTGGATAAGTGAAGTATTACATTATTGCAGTGGATTACCTCACCAAGTGCATGGAGGTAGAAATACTGGCAACCAAAACAGCTTTTTAGATCAAAAAGTTTATATGGAAGAATTTAGTTTGTTGATTTGGGTGCCCTGAGTCATCATCACAGACAATGGCAAACAGTTTAGCAGCCAACATATGCACAAATTTGTAGAGGAAAAAGTCATTTGCCTTAACTTCACATCGATAGTGCACCCACAGTCAAATGGACAAGTTGAGAAGAGATTGAATGAGGCCAAGGGAAGATGGGCGGAGGAAGAGGCTTCATTTAGTGATGCCATGCTTGCCACCTTAACTCTAGGATCTAAATGTTGCCGTCTTTAGAGTCTCCATTAACTGTTGATCCTTGCCCTTTCACCATGTGGAGCCTCAACTTGATTAGAGCACTCTCCACTGCCCCCAGACAAGTGAAGTACTACATCATTGTTGTCAATTACTTTACCATATTGGTGGAGGCAAAACTACTAGCAACAATAATGGCTGCGTAGTTCATGAAATTTTTATGGAAGAATTTTTTTTTGTTGATTTGGGTTTCCTCAAGTCATCGTCACAAACATGGCAAATAATTTGACAACCAACAACTGCAACTATAGCCCACCCATAGTCAAATGGACAAGTCAGTGTTATTAACAAAACCATAAAGAGGGTTTAAAGAATAGATTAAATGACTCCATTAAAAGATGGGCAGATGAAGAGACTTCGTTCAGCAATGCCATGCTTGCCTACATAACTCCCGAATCTAGAGGTTGCCATCCTCAAAGGCTCCATTAACTGGTGATCTTTGGCTCTTTACGATATGGGGCCTCAACTTGATTGGAGTGTTTCCCAGTGCACCCAGACAGGTGAAGTATTGCATTGTTGCCCTAAATTACTTCACTAAATGAGTGGAGGCTGAACTACTAGCAACCATAACAGCTCCTCAGATCATAAAATTTTTATGGAACAATTTAGTTTATCGATTTAGGTGCCCTTGATTCATTGTCACAAACAATGGAAAACAATTTAACATCCAATAAGCTTGTAGATAAAGTCATCCAGCTCTACTTTACGCTAGTAGCCTACCCACAGTTAAATAGGCATGCCATGGTCACTAACAGGACTATAAAAAGAGGTGCTAAAGAAAAGATTGAATGAGGCCAAAGGAAGATGGATAAACGAGCTACCTAGCATCTTTTAAGACTAATGAATGACCTCTTAGAGATCGGCAAGAGAGCATACTTTTGCCATGGTTTACGTGACAGAAGCACTTATAGAAGTTAAGATTACACACCCTTCCTTGCGAGTGAAGGTTGACTGTGAAGTAAACAATTGAGGCCTATAAACCAAATTAGATCTCCTGGAAAAAATTAAAGAAAATGCTCATATTTGCATGAAGGCCTTTAAACAACAAATGGCTTTGACCCACAACGAAAGCATAAAAAAGAAGCACTCCAAGAAGGAAGAATGGTGCTCATCCAGGAAGAGTTAACAAGAAGGAATCTAGGACATGGGACATTAAGAACGAATTAGGATGGACCTTTTCAATGAAGAATAAGGTTAGAGAAAGAGTTTACAAGTTGATGGATGCCAATGGTTGGATGATAATAGGACCTACCACTATAATGATTTACGCCTCTTTTATGTTTAGGCAATATCAATGAATGTGTCAATTAGTTTCTTTGTGATTCAAAATTACGAGTTATACTTTGAACCTTAATAATGACATTTGTCAAATATAAGGAAATAAGGTCCTAAATAGGACCAAGAAAGCTTGAAAGAGCAATGAACGAAATGAATAAAGGCTCAAAAGATCCTTAGATGAAATGAAGGCTTAAAAAGAGCCTAAGACAAAAAAAAACAAACAAAAACAAAAGCCAATAAAGGCCATCTGGGCAATGGTCCCAAGAAATGTTCATGAAGCTGGTCAAAATAGAGGCCAACAAAGTTCATTAAGGAAGTGCCTACGAGGCTAGCCAAAATGAAGGGTGAAAAAGGACTAATAAGGCAATGACCCAAGAAATGTTTGACCTAATAAAGGCTCCCAAGAAACCTATACAAAGCCTAATAGAAAAGAGCCCTAAGCCTAATAACAAACTTAGAAAGTAAAAGGCACTGAGAATGAAAAAAAATAATTTCCATTAAACATTTTTTGAATTTAGAAGTGAACTTAATCATTACAAGTTTGTACAGAAATATCCTAAATTAAACACTAACTGTCCAATGCTGAAGGAAAGAAAGTCGAGCTTTAAACAAAGGCGCTGACTTGATACTACAGGGGAAGCATAAACTTGGTACTGGTAGGAAAGTGTAAAATAGGTGTTAACAAATAACCGGAACCAAAGAGCGATGAGGGTAAAAGGTTATCGCTTTCGAGTTTCTAGAAGTAGCACATACCAACCCTAGTCAACATGGTACTTGTATAGAAGTATCTATTATGAACACAAGTTTACAATTCCTAATTAACCTGGAAATGCATAGTGTGTTATGAACTAGTGGTGAATTTAAGTGTCATCCTAAGACATAGATTGATTCCAACTTAGACAACAAGTCTCAATTACTCAATTAACTAAATAAAAACAATAGCAAGTGTTCTATGTTGTTGGTTGATATCTGAACAACGTAAAGAGTGAATATGCTTTTTACACTAACTTGAACTAACTTAGATTAGACTAGCTTATAAACCAAGGAATCCCCTCTAGGATGGCATAACTTAACCTTGCTAACTAAGTTAGATTAAAGAACTATGGTTTTTACTACTTAGTGTGGTGTAAGAATTTTAAAATCAACACCTTTCTTTCTCAAGATAAAGGTTTGCTCACCTATAATCTAATTGTGTGTCTTCCTCAAGCTCATAAGTTAAACTAAAGTAGATTAAGGCCTAACCCTTAAACAACACCTAATGGGTAGCTTGATTGTCTCTGATCCAACCAAACCCCTATGTTCCTTTTTAGTTCTACCACATTCTTCTCTTTCTCAATACAAAGAAGTGATTTTGATATATGTATAAGATGATCAATCACATACATGAATAATCTCAAGAGAAGAACAACACAAAAGCAATTTCCATGAATTTCCACAAAATAACATTAAGAAGCAAATGTTAATTATATATCCTAAAGGGAATGAGAGTACTACTCCATAAATATACTCAAAAAATGCATGAAACTAAAGTGAATAACATCCATGAATTACAAATGAAAGATATAGGAAGAACCAAATAAACCTCTTTTGAAGACTAGTCTCCTAGCTCCTCTAAATGGTGCTTCAAAAGCTCCTCCAGTTAGCTTTAATTGTGGCTCGAAGAAAGGATAAAGATGATGATAACCTAGCTTTAAGTGTGTGTATACAATAATGTCTAAAGGGATCTAGATATTTCTAAAGGATGAGGGCTTTGTCACCAACTACAACTTTAGGATAGAATCCCTCATCCAATATAAAGTAAGAACTTAAAAATGGCTATCCTAGCCAATGTGGCGGCACATCGCCAGAACAGGAGAATTCCTGATGCCATTTCGCTCCCTTAGTTTTTGTGCTCAAATTTAAGGTAGAGGTGTGCTATGTGTTGAATGGCCTATATCAAGCTTCTCAACCATAAGCTTGCAAAGGGATCCAACCTCCCCTACAAATAATTCCCCAATTGAGTTGTGTGGAAATCAAGACACAAATGGTTTTGTCCAAGGTTGTAATGAAGCCAAGATAAGTGTGAAAGTGGTGCCAGATGAAGGCCTTCTATAAATGGAGTTAGGAAGGCAAGCTAACCAACAACCATGGGCACCGAAGACGCATTAACGCATCACCCACGTCCAATGATTGAAAGTACAATGGCTTCTTAAACTCCTAGAAATCCTACATCAAATATGATATGAGCATAATTAGTTGTTAATTCTTGAACCTTTTATTTAAACACACATTTATTTATATATATTTTTATTTTTTCTTTTTTTTTCTTTTTTTTAATGGGTTAAGGCTTTTACTTGATGAAATCACCCCGAGCCTTTAACTTGCAAACCAACAAACAACATATAGTTCAAGAACTAGCTTTCACTTCAAATAAACTTAACCATGCATACTTAACTCACTAACCACACAAGAACCAAATATGTCATTTAGGTGCAAAGCAACCCAGTTTGCCTAAGTTCCCCCCAAACTTAATTTTTTTTTACAATCCATACATCCCAACAAAACACTCTCTAAATGGCATAGTTAATGCTCAACTAACCATAGGGATAGAGAGAGGATAAAAGCAAGGGTAAGGCTTATAGCATGGTTTTTGACAAAGAACAAGACCAATAAGCTCAAAGGGGTTCGCTAAGGATCACATAAATAAGGGTTAACTATTTGGATAAGTGGTCAACCCTAATTAACCAATTGAACCTTAAATTTTCACACAAACATGTAGGTTTACATAGGTCCCCAAGCAAGTTCTAGATCATAGCATAATATAAGCATCTCAAGAAAGAAAAACCCAAAGTGTCCATACGTCCATGCATTACACACAAGGTTAAAAACCTCAACTAGTAAAGTTTCCACGAAAAGTCTGAAAAAGAACTTTCCTTAATCAAGAAAACTTTCCAGAGAGTTGAACAAGCAACTAAATCCATCCAAGTGCAAAAATGGTTTCCATTTAGTTCCAAAAAGAAAAAAAATCAACCTATATGCAACTACTTGTAACCTACCATGTAACCAGAACTAGATGACATGCAAAAAGCCACCAAAGTAAAACATAAAAAGGAAATCCTAAACTAGTGACAAGTAAACCACACCACAAAAAAGGAATTTCGAGTGGAAAAAATCAAGCAAAACCCCATAAACTTAAATGGTACATTGTCCCCAATGTAAGTAAAGAGAAGAAGGAGAGCTACCTGATAAGTGGATGTTGTGACAGCTCTCCTAGTCAACTAATCAAGTAAGTGTTTATTTACTTTGATTAAGTGTTTATTAAATTAAGTACCTCAAATTAGCGCCTTGTTAAGCAAGTAACATAAGCTTAATTAAGTTAAGTGAGTTCCTAAGTGTGATTTGGCATAGTTAAGTCCAGACCATTAGTTGTTCTAGCTTTTAGAATCATCCTAGTAAGTTTTAACAACTTGTGGCACTAAGTGTTCTTTTGAGCCATTTAGAACTTAAGTGGCTAAAGTGTTCAAGAAAATTAAGTTTGGGAAGCTTTTTAGTACCCTTTAGAACAAAGAAAGGTGGTTTTGGGTGAGAGTTTGGTGAGCTATTTGAAGCTTTTGAAAGTTTGAGGACTAAAGTGCAAGGGAGGGAAAAGTTGTTTTGAATGCTTATAAGCTAAGTTCCTTCATCCTTAGCCATTAGTTCTAAGCTCCAAATTTTCGTAGCTCCCTCTCCTCTCCCAAATTCACAGCCCCAAACTTTCTTTTCCTTGATAGATTTCATGAATTAAGGGTGCCCAAGGTGTTAGAAATGATCACCAACTTTGGTTGAGGTGTTCTTGCTTCATTTGATCTTGGGAGCTTGTTTTGGAATCCAATTTTCGTAGGTAAGCTTCTTGAGATCATTTGGTGTGATTATAGGTTGTTTCTAGAGCTAGAAATGGTCTTGGTTTGATTGGTTTGGGTGCCAAATTGCTTTGGTTTTAGGCTTGGAACTCAAGGAAGCTCAATTGAGCTTAGGAGGCTTTGTTGCATTGCTTGCTTTGTGGCTAAAATTGAGGTAAGGGTTCAAGTAATTAAGCTCAAATAATGCATGGTTTCGTAGTTTTGTGTGTTGGGATGAATTAGGAACAAGACCCATTAAGTTTGGATTAGAAATGAGAGAGTTTAAGTAGCTTGTGTACAAGAACGACGCTGTCGCATAAACCCAGAAAACAGAGTTGGCGACGCGTCGCCAATTTGGTCGCGAATTGGCGCCGCGGCGCCAGCGTGCGAAAATGTACACAGAGCGTTTGTTCGGCGGCGCCGTGTCGCCAAAAGCATTTGCTCTTTGGCGCCGCGTCGCCAAATGCAAAATTGGCCTCGATTTCCGGCCATCCTAAGATTAACTTAGACTCTCGGTTTCTATCCCTAGGCTATTCTAAGACGTTCCATAGCCTCGGTTGGGTCTAGAATTCGTTCCTAAGGCGGGAATTGTGCATTATTTGGAAGGTAGTCAAGTTGTGTGGTTAAGTGTAAAAGATTGTGACTTGGTGGCTAAGTAACTCACAGTATTTAAGCTTTTAAATGGATATTAAGGGGATTAAGTGGGTTTTTAGACTCTTTATTGGCCATATAGAGTATCAATTACATATGGTTAATAGAGAGAAAAACCTAAGTCGATCCCAACCAAGCCATTTGGTTTGGTAAGTGAGCCACTAGTAGTATTTTGAGTTAAACCTTGAGGGTTTGACTAGTTAAACCACATAGGAAGACTACCCTGTACAATAAATCAAGGGTAAAGGCGGGTAAGTTTGGGATAGGTGACGACCTACTCTAGAACCCGTAGATGGGACTTAATTGAGGTAAAGTGTCCGGGATACGAGGGCCAGTATCTCAAGTACCTCAGCCGTTTGAGCTCACGGCAAGAATTAAGGCACTTAAATGCAGAAAGTCCCAAGTGCATGTGTTGTGTGCATTCCATACCATACATCCATACATTGCATTTTTGGCATTTTATTGATTGTTGGTTGATTGAATTGCTTGGTTGCCATATTGCATATTTGTTGCATATTTCTTTGCAGGTATTTAAGAAGGGAATCCTTACTGAGTACTTTTAAGTACTCATTCCCTTAGTTTTATTGTGCAGGATCTAATCCCGGGCCTAATCACTGAAGTGATAGCTGAGGCCTAAGCTTTCTGTTTTGCAGGTATTTTATTGAGAATCCTAGTGATTCTAGTTTCTTGCAGTATAAGTTATGTGCTAACCAAGTTGTGCCTTTACAGTATAGAGGCTAAGAGTACACAAGAACAAGGTCTAGTGAAGGGCTACACTTGGAGCTTGGCTTAGCTCAAGGTGGGCTCAAGTAAATGATCTTAGTTAGTAGTAATTTTGTCTCTTGTACATAGTACTTGGTGTACTAAGTAAGTTGCCTCTATTGGGATACATTAGGATGTAAATCCATCTTGTTACTTTTGGGTGCATGCTAGAGTTGTAATGTATGCACAAAACTGTTACTTGTAGTTAAAGCAACTAGTATTTCAATGACTTGGTACGTTTTCAGTATGTTTTAATGAAATGCTCGAGCAATGTTTTAATTCAAGACTTTTAAATTTCGGTTGCATTGCCAAGTCAGAAGCATGCATAACTTAATCTGAGTAGGCTAAGTAACTAGTTGCATATAAATTGTTTTAATTTATATTGACGAGTAATAGTTAGCCAATTGTAACTAGTGGGATTCATTATCCCTAAGAGCCTACAAGATTAGGGGCACTGGGACCCCGTTCCGTCACAGATGTTACCACCCCCAATGTAAGTAAAGAGAAGAAGGAGAGCTACCTAATAGGTGGATGTCATCTGTAAAGTCGTTAATAGATGGAAAAAAAAGATATGCCTGTGAAAAGATCATGTAGGGCTTGCAAATGGAGGTAGAAGGGTGGTGGGTATGCCAAGGGTAAGCCAATGGATCAAAGTGTGGAGTATGGGGCCAAGCGAGGTATAACCGGAAGGCAAGTTGGACTTTGCTACATGTCCCCCCACTGGATTTGGGTTGAAAGCTTTTTAGTGTTCCCAGCAATGAGTGAAATGGCCTTCCACATTTCCATGGAAAATGACCCCAAGCTCGACTAAGCAATGCAAACATAGCATCATGAGCGCTCACTCTCTCCTCCATTGTGTTTATCCAAAAAATCACCTCATTGTGGTCAAGGTTCCTATAAATATGTTTCCCCACTTCCATTTGGAAGTTCGATGCAATGTATTACAAAACCTCTAAACAATTCAGTGTGCTTTTTCGGCAATGGAGGGTCGGGATGAGGTGGGAGGATATGAAGTAGTTCCAAGCTCTCGTCTTCGGTGAGAGTTCCGAAGAACTAAAGTGAATCTTCCTTGAAGGATCCTCACAGCTTTGTGCCCATTCCACCTTTCTTCCAGAAACTTCCAGCGTCATGTCATTCAGGGAGGTATCATATTGAGGAGGGGTGCCAATAAAAGGATTAACTTGAAGGTTTTTATTTATTAACTCTGGATTGATCCTAATGATTTTTCCCCACACGACCACTGAATTGTTCTCATGAGTGTGCTGGCTCGAACTGATAAGATTTGCATAAAACTCCATGATCAAGGTCTTGGGGATCTTGATAATAGGTGAGGCACACCACTTGTGCTAACCTCGACACTCCATTACCTATAAGATCAGCTCATTTTATCTTTTGGCAATATCAAACCTTTACTTCAAAGTTGACTTCCTCTTCATACAATCGGCAAAATAATCCGTTGCCCTAGCCGATGCAAATTGGTCACGATAAAAAAGTAGCTCATTTGGCCACTCATCTCGCTTTCCCTTTCCTTTGCTCTTTCTCTTGTCCACCGAAATCGTCTACCTAGGTGATGCGGTCCGATGACGCGGGACAGGCATCTCCGCTGTGTGCGGTGGTGAAGGCAGCAGGGGGTCTTGGAGGAAAATTGGCGCCCTGGGTGGATCGCCTCAAGTGATGGCCGGTAGCTCCTTGGTCCCGTAGCGGGGAGGTGACGTGAAGCTCCTACGGCGTGGTAAAGGGCCTGGGGTGAAGATCCTCCAGGGATGCCTAGCTGGAACACTCAGAAAACAGCGGTTATGAGGTCCCCGGAATCTTTTTCCGGGGAGGAGCCTCCGACGCCTTAGTCAATGCCTTTTTTCGGAAGGGAAACACCCTAATAAGTACAAGAGGTGTTTACCTAGCGTGTCTTTCTGTGGGCCGGAGGGAGAGTATTCAGGCGGAGAGGAGAGAGTGTCCTCTGTTTTCCCGCCTCTCTCTGTCCCTGTTTTTTCCAACCGAAGCCCCCCTTATGGCCATGCGCCTGGCGTATTTAAAGGAGGAAACCAGCCTTTAAGATTGTGGCATGTGTACGGTTGGATGATGCCTGTACTGCTGGGCGTGGGATTCCTTGGCCGCCTGCAGGCTCCTCGAGCCATGAGCTGCAACAATCATGTCCTGATATGACAAGACGGGGGGTGTGTCACTTTGTCAGAGTACACATGAGGGTGCCGTGCAGGGCGTACGGGCGAAGTGTCAGAGATTCCTGGACAACTTCTGCCGCGCCTCTGAGGTCCCCTAGGTCGGAGTCCGTCTTCGTAGTGGAGGCCTTTCCCGGAGTCAGGCTAGTACCTCAGGGCATCAGCTGCTTCCGAGGTTAGTTCGGTCGCCCTCCCGAAGGAGATGGTCCGTTGACTTCCCGAGGTAGGTACCGGCGTTCTGCCGAGGTGGTATTTCTCAGCTGTCTGGCTCCTTTCTTTCCCGAAGTCCTTAGGTAACTAGTATGGCCACACTTCGGTCATCACATGCCCCCCTTCGGAAAGCCGAAGAGGATACTTCGGCTGATGCTTTCATTTGTGGGCTATTTTCAGGACTTCGGAGTATGCCATTCGCCACCCAAGGGATGTGCCTTGTTCGGGCAAATGCCACCTGTCTGTCTTTTGGTGTTCTTTTGGCGCTCTCGAGGTGCCCAACTTCTCCCAACCTTTTCATTTTTCCTGCCATTGGCCATAGAACCGTCGCGTCTTGAAACTAGGTGTGTCAGTTCTGGGTGATGCGCCCGGGTTTTCAGAATATTAGAAAGCGTGCCCAGGTTTCTCGTGATGGGTGGCACGTGGCAAGAGCTGGTTGGGAAAGGCGCGTCTTTTCGCGTGCAAAGGGCAGTTATGGCGTCGTTTCGCCTTCGCGCGACAGTTGTGCCCCCTTCTTGCTCTATGTAAACACTTTTCGCTTCATTTCCGCCTCACTTTTCATTTTTAGCTCTCATTTTCTCTAGAGCCTTTTCTCTGTCTTTTCTCCATTTTCCGGCGCATTTCTTACGGCGGAGCGATTTTCGGCTATTTTTTCACGACGGCGTCCAGAAATCCAGATTTTGGCAAGGTTTTTGGTGAGTTCTGTTTTCAAAGTTCCTTCAGTTTTTTGGTCTTCGGCTCCCCGAAGTCATTTTCCTCTGTCCCGAGGTTTCTCTTCCTTTTTTCCTACCACATCTTCGTTTATTCCCGAGATGGGGCATCCTTTTATGTCTCCCTCTGGCCAGTTTTTTGAAAGTGAACTTCCTTTCAAAATTTTAAGCATGCTTTGTCTTTGTAGGCTCACACTGATGTTCTTTTCCATAAATGAGCGACGAATCAGCTGCCTACTACAAGTCCCTTTTTCTTGGTCAAACCGAGAAGGGAGAACAAGCAACGAAAGGTGTTACCAAGAGGCGTAAGACTTCTGGGAGCGGGCTGTCTTCGGCGACGAAGAGGACGAAGAAGGACACCCTTCTTCCGCCCCCAGAGGATGCGGCGAAGACTGAACATGTCACTGCAACTTCCATCCCACCTGAGACTCCCTGTGGGGCTGAAATTTCTGCCGAGGTTCCTGCGGGGGCGCTTACTGTTGCCACTGTTCCAAGTCCTACCGCATCGTTGATCCCTTTAGGTACCTTAGCAGGTGATTCTACTGCTGAGGAATTGGAGAAACGCAGAAGGGATAAAGGGAAACAGGTTCCTGCCGTCGTGGAAGAGATCCCAGATTCTGACGAGGACACTGCCAGGGTTCCGACCGGTTTGCCTTTTGCTCCCTTTTTTCGATTTGTATGACTAAGGAGTTTTATTAAACTTACGTCTTCGTTTTTTCAGAGGATTTGGCGCCCCCAGTTTGGGTAACTGATCACGCCCGAAGACGGGCTCTTCGGGACTCTCTCATCCCGAGGGACAAAATTCCAAGGGAGCCATTCTGGTCTTTCACGGAGGACATGAATCTGTTCTCCGGAGATTGTCCAGAAATGGCCCCCCAGATGGCAAGGGGCATGCTCACCAAAGCTTCCTCCAAGGCGGTTGCCGAGGAGTGTGCCTCCGAGGGCACCCTTGTTGCTAAGATTTCTAAGCACGCTGCCCGTGTAACTCTCCTGGTCCCTTTACTTTTCTTCCCATTTCCTTATTTCCATTTTTTGGCTTTCCTTGTAAATTTTGCTCAGTGTCCCTTCTCTTGCAGCTCTTGGGGTACAGTGAGTACCTCCAAGTGTGGACGGCAGAGCAGTCTTTGGCTCGAGTTCAGGCCGAGAATGAACTGGCGATGGCCAAGCGCTTCTGTACTGATTCGGCGTTGGCCACTATGGAATTAAGTCGGATAACCAAGGAGAAGGTAGCTGCTGTTCCTGAGGAGTTTTTGAGGGGCCAGGAGGACCTCGTAAAAGACTTCTCACAGAAGATGGCCGTCCTTGGCACGGAGGTTGTGGGCTTAACCTCAGCTAATGAAGCCATTCAAAAGGAGAAGGAGGAAGAGACCGCATTCTTGGCGATGGCTCTTGCTAACAATGCCAGCCTTCGAGCCGAGGTCGACACGCTGAAGAAGGATTCAAAGAACAAGAAGAAGGTGGAAGACCTGAAGGAGGAGGTTGCAACCCTTCAAGAGGAGGTCTCAGATCTTCAGAACGAGGCGGATGACTTAGACGTGGCTAGGAAAAAGGCTGACCAGGCATCGAAGGTTGCTTTTCAAGATGGTTTCTGCCTAGCCCGTCATCAGTTTCTCAAGAAGCATCCGGACCTTGACCTCTTCTTTTTAGCAGCCATGGACATTCCCGAGGGTCCTCGGTGGTCTTAGTCAAAGATAGAGTTCCTCAACCTGCCACCTTCCTTACTTCCCAAGACGTCGGCCAAAGTTAGCGAAGCTGGAGCTTCCCATGACGCCAGGGCCTTCTAGATATCCTAGGGCTTTTCTCCTTCTTCTTTTTCTTCGTGTTTTTCTTTGTAACCTTCTTCCTGTATCAGAATTTCGATTAATGATTTCTCATAATTTTGGCAAAGTGTTTTGAGTAATCTTTTTCAATATTTCGGGCGATCTTTTCCCGACCACATTCGGCCAAGGGATCTTTAGGAAAACCTTAGTGGTTTTCCATCTTTTCCCGACCACATTCGGTCAAGGGGTCTTTAGGAAAACCTTTGTGGTTTTCCATCTTTTCCTGACCATATTCGGCCAAGGGATCTTTGGGAAAACCTTAATGGTTTTCCATCTTTTCCCGACCAAATTCGGTCAAGGGATCTTGGGAAAACCTTCGTGGTTTTCCATTTTTTCCTGACCACATTTGGTCAAGGGATCTTTGGGAAAACCTTAGTCGTTTTCCATCTTTTCCCGACCACATTCGGTCAAGGGGTCTTTGGGAAAACCTTCGTGGTTTTCCATCTTTTCCCGACCATATTCAGCCAAGGGATCTTTGGGAAAACCTTAGTGGTTTTCCATCTTTTCCCGACCACATTCGGTCAAGGGATCTTGGGAAAACCTTAGTGGTTTTCCATCTTTTCCCGACCATATTCGGTCAAGGGATCTTTGGGAAAACCTTCGTGGTTTTCCATCTTTTCCCGACCACATTCGATCAAGGGATCTTTGGGAAAACCTTCGTAGTTTTCCATCTTTTCCCGACCATATTCGGTCAAGGGATCTTTGGGAAAACCTTCGTGGTTTTCCATCTTTTCCCGACCACATTCGATCAAGGGATCTTGGGAAAACCTTAGTGGTTTTCCATCTTTTCCCGACCATATTCGGCCAAGGGATATTTGGGAAAACCTTAGTGGTTTTCCATCTTTTCCCGACCACATTCGGTCAAGGGGTCTTTGGGAAAACCTTCATGGTTTTCCATCTTTTCCCGACCATATTCGGCCAAGGGATCTTTGGGAAAACCTTAGTGGTTTTCCATCTTTTCCCGACCACATTCGGTCAAGGGGTCTTTGGGAAAACGTTCGTGGTTTCCCATCTTTTCCCGACCATATTCGGCCAAGGGATCTTTGGGAAAACCTTAGTGGTTTTCCATATTTTCCCGACCAAATTCGGTCAAGGGATCTTGGGAAAACCTTCGTGGTTTTCCATCTTTTCCCGACCACATTTGATCAAGGGATCTTTGGGAAAACCTTAGTGGTTTTCCATCTTTTCCCGACCACATTCGGTCAAGGGGTCTTTGGGAAAACCTTCGTGGTTTTCCATCTTTTCCCGACCATATTCGGCCAAAGGATTTTTGGAAAACTTTAGTGGTTTTCCATCTTTTCCCGACCACATTCGGTCAAGGGGTCTTTGGGAAAACCTTCGTGGTTTTCCATCTTTTCCCGACCATATTCGGCCAAGGGATCTTTGGGAAAACCTTAGTGGCTTTCCATCTTTTCCCGACCAAATTCGGTCAAGGGATCTTGGGAAAACCTTCGTGGTTTTCCATCTTTTCCCGACCACATTTGGTCAAGGGATCTTTGGGAAAACCTTAGTGGTTTTCCATCTTTTCCCGACCACATTCGATCAAGGGGTCTTTGGGAAAACCTTCGTGGTTTTCCATCTTTTCCCGACCATATTCGGCCAAGGGATCTTTGGAAAACCTTAGTGGTTTTCCATCTTTTCCCGACCACATTCGGTCAAGGGGTCTTTGGGAAAACCTTCGTGGTTTTCCATCTTTTCCCGATCATATTCGGCCAAGGGATCTTTGGGAAAACCTTAGTGGTTTTCCATCTTTTCCCGACCAAATTCGGTCAAGGGATCTTGGGAAAACCTTCGTGGTTTTCCATCTTTTCCCGACCACATTTGGCCAAGCGATCTTTGGGAAAACCTTAGTGGTTTTCCATCTTTTCCCGACCAAATTCGGTCAAGGGATCTTGGGAAAACCTTCGTGGTTTTCCATCTTTTCCCGACCACATTTGGTCAAGGGATCTTTGGGAAAACCTTCATCATTTTCCATCTTTTCCCGACCACATTCGGTCAAGGGGTCTTTGGGAAAACGTTCGTGGTTTTCCATCTTTTCCCGACCATATTCGGCCAAGGGATCTTTGGGAAAACCTTAGTGGTTTTCCATCTTTTCCCGACCACATTCGGTCAAGGGATCTTGGGAAAACCTTCGTGGTTTTCCATCTTTTCCTGACCACATTTGGTCAAGGGATCTTTGGGAAAACCTTAGTGGTTTTCCATCTTTTCCCGACCACATTCGGTCAAGGGGTCTTTGGGAAAACCTTCATGGTTTTCCATCTTTTCCCGACCATATTTGGCCAAGAGATCTTTGGGAAAACCTTAGTGGTTTTCCATCTTTTCCCGACCACATTCAATCAAGGGATCTTTGGGAAAACCTTTGTGTCCGATGGGAAATTTTCCTAGCCATCTTCCGCTTGGTTTCTCCAACTTCTCTTGTAGTCCTTTTTTATATCTCTTTTGGCGACCTTGCCTGTCTGTTGCTTGACAGTTGAGCTAGTAGGTCGAAGTGTTTTCTCATACTGATGATGGATTCTTGAAATCTTTTGCCTATAGGCTTTGCCTGCATGGTTTTCCCTTAATCAAGAAAATATGGTTCGGGACGCCTTTGCACTTTCTGAAGCTTTAGGCGGATTTTTGGGACCTTTTGGTTCCAGGGTTCCTGCTAGGATTTTTCAGCCTTTCGGGCGAGGTCGTTGCACCTAGCTTTGCCATACTCGGATGGCCCAATACTCCTGATAATCAAAATTAGATCGCTTCTATGGCTTCTCTGCCTTTGGGCCCCTGAGGGGGTATCCCAGCGTTCTGACGTTCTGCGCTTTTGGCAGGGAGTTTCCATTCAGGATCTACCTTCGCTTTGTCTCCCTTATTGGTTCGAACCTTCCCTCCTTTTGGAATTTCGGCGGTATAGTCTGCCAATACCTGGTCGTTCACTGTCTTTCTATGCTCATACGTGACGTAGTACTTTCCGAATTCGATGCATCATTTTCATAGTTTCTTCCGAATGCTTCTACCCTTTTTTGTGACGCCGCGCAGGGGCAGGTCGCTTCAGACAGCGATAGCGTGTTTCAGGGAAGAACAAGGGTGAGTGTCCTTCTGCTCGTTAGTCGAGTCATAGACGATTTTTCGGGGCGATGGGTCTCGACTTTGTTGCCGAGGAGATGGCAACTTTTGCTCAAGTGCCGAACTCGGGGAGGTCCGAGCCATCCTGAACCTGCTTTTCATGCAGTCCATATCCCGAAGGGGTTTACTTCTCGAAAGGGACTCATCTCGTTGACCTTTACTTCCCACACCTTTGTTACGGGACTTTTCCCCTCAATGAGGTAGCACTGCAGAGGTGCTTTGGTTTGAACTTAGCTGTGGCCTTTTTCGGCCTAACTACTGCATCATTTCGACCACGACAAGGCGTGGGTATTCGCGCAAGAAGCCTATGATAGTAGCCGAATGGCACTTACCCTCGGGTGGAGGCACCCCTGCTGCCATCATTCGGTTGCCCGCTGAATTTTTGGCACGTATGAGGACCTCGGAAGTCCCTTCTTCTTAGAATGCCGGGCTTCAACTTCGGCAACCGGGGAGCTGGTTCCCACATATGGCGCCAAATGATGCAGTCCGGTGACGCGGGACAGGCATCTCCGCTGTGTGCGGTGGTGAAGGCAGCAGGGGGTCCTGGAGGAAAATTGGCGCCCTGGGTGGATTGCCTCAAGTGATGGCCGGCAGCTCCTTGGTCCCGTAGCGGGGAGGTGACGTGAAGCTCCTACGGTGTGGTAAAGGGCCTAGGGCGAAGATCCTCCAGGGATGCCTAGCTGGAACACTCAGAAAACAGCGGTTAGGAGGTCCCCGGAATCTTTTTCAGGGGAGGAGCCTCCGACGCCATAGTCAGTGCCTTTTTTCAGAAGGTAAACACCCTAATAAGTACAAGAGGTGTTTACCTGGCGTGTCTTTCTGTGGGCTGGAGGGAGAGTATTCAGACGGAGAGGAGAGAGTGTCCTCTGTTTTCCCGCCTCTCTCGGTCCCTGTTTTTTCCAACCGAAGCCCCCCTTATGGCCATGCGCCTGGCGTATTTAAAGGAGGAAACGAGCCTTTAAGATTGTGGCACGTGTATGGTTGGATGATGCCTGTACTGCTGGGCGTGGGATTCCTTGGCCGCCTGCAGGCTCCTCGAGCCATGAGCTGCAACAATCATGTCCTGATATGACAAGACGGGGGGTGTGTCACTTTGTCAGAGTACACATGAGGGTGCCGTGCAGGGCGTACGGGCGAAGTGTCAGAGATTCCTGGACAACTTCTGCGACGCCTCTGAGGTCCCCTAGGTCGGAGTCCGTCTTCGTAGTGGAGGCCTTTCCCGGAGTCAGGCTAGTACCTTGGGGCATCACCTACTTCTGAGGTTAGTTCGGTCGCCCTCCCGAGGGAGACGGTCCGTTGACTTCCCGAGGTAGGTACCGACGTTCTGCCGAAGTGGTGTTTCTCAGGTGTCTGGCTCCCTTCTTTCCCGAAGTCCTTAGGTAACTAGTGTGGCCACACTTCGGTCATCACTAGGCATTGTTCCTACAAAGAAGGAAAATTGAGAAAAAGGACAATTTTAAGTGCAACCCTCATTAAAACATTCAAAGTACAACAACCACCAACCAAATTGTATCCAAACCAATATCAAGCAGAACCCCCACAACCAGCATGGTCACAAGATTATTATATGCCCATGGTCACCAAGAAACAACATAGGGGGCATTAAAGTTAAAAACCAGCAAGATTCAATTAAACCACATGATGCTCAAATGGACATGTTCATGAGATGGCGTACCACTATGATGAAGCAATTGGCATAAAAAAAATGGCCATGTACGTGCAAGAGTAGGCTTAACACATGCTATATGCAATGTGTAATTTCTATTCAATCCATCAGAACAAGCCAACAACACTCACACAAAGAATGGCAAATCCATGAGCATGCTATCAACACAAATCGAGCATACTGGCATAGGATTACTTGAATGATAATCCATATAGAAAACATGCATTCGAAAGGAAACTAAGGATTGAAACATGTAGTACACAACAACAAGATGTAGTAGAAGTGAAGAACTTGAGCATACAACTTTTCCATAAATCTTCGTTGTGCTCCAAAACCCCCTATGTCATCTTGGTGTTCATATAACTTTTCGGACACTTGTAATGGTCAATTTACTAAATATAGCTCAAATTAATGTTGAAACTAGTTAGACTTATTCTAGCTATGAATAAATCCAACTACTATAACCATCAAACAAGAATGAACACACTACAACCATGATTTTCCATGAAAATTTATGGTTCACCTATGGAAGCATCCTTGGAGCATGATTTTCAAGAAAACTTCAACACCCAAGTTAAGAAATATCTTTTTATTCAACAATCAACTCAAGAACAAAAAAGAAACACATCAAATCCTCAAGAATCCAACCAATCATAATCAATCCACTCTATCTTGAACTTAACAAAAAACAGTCACTTACTTTGCTGATATTGAAGGAAAAATCAACGAAACATTGAATCTAGGTCACAAATAGAAGACTGGGGTTCAAAAGTTGAGAAGTTTAGGATGGGGATGAAGTTTGAGAAGAAAAAAATGTGTTTGAATGAGAAAAAGAATAGAAATTTTTAAGCCAGATTTTAACATCTGGCGATGTAGCACCACTCCTTGATGATGTATCACCAACATGAAAACTCTCTGGTGTCGCGTTGCCACCCGTTGGCATCACATCACCAAATTTCATGCAAAGCCTTCAAATTTTCACCTTTGTGTAAACTTACCCCTAAACTTTATTTCTTGTCTAAATTTTGCATAAATTGTTATTGCACTTGTTGTTTCATGCATCAAATTTTGCATCATTCCTTTGAGGTTTCCAAGATACAAAACTTTACACAATCATGAAAAGGAAAATTCACATAAACTAAGAATAAGAATAACTAAAACACATAACTAAAAATCTAGATAATGAAAAGACTAGGAAGAAAGTCAATTTTCCTTCTAACAAGTGCTAAAGTTAACGCCCTAGCTAGGTGCCTTTGACCATATTTCACAAAAAGTTTTCAAACAAGATAACTTGTTCATTTGGCAGAGCTCATCACCATAATATGCCTTCTCTCTTTGTCCATTAACTTGGAAAGTATAACCATCTTTTTCTTTCAACTCAATTGCTTCATATGGGAAAGCCTTCATAACTTCAAATGAACTTGACCACTTATATCTCAATTTTCAGGGAAAGAGCTTTAACCCTAAGTTGATAGGAGAACAAGTTGCCTGGGCTTGAGATTCTTTCTCATAAGTTGCTTATCATGTCAAAGCTTGGTTTTCTTCTTGTAGATTCTAGCATTTTCATAAGCTTCCAATCGTCCAACTCCAACAACCTCATTTATTGAGCATCTTTCAAGTCATAGTTGAACTTCTGGATAACCCAAAATGATTGGTGTTCAAGTTCAAATGGAAAATGGCAAGCCTTTCCAAACAAGAGTCAGAATAAAGGAATACCAATACGGGTGTTGTATGCCATCTAGTATGCCTATAAAGCGTCATCTAACTTTGAAGCCCAATCCTTCCGATTAATGCTGACCATTTTCTCTAAGATCTTATTTACTTCCTGATTTGAAATCTTTGCTTTCCCATTTGTTTGAAAATGGTATGAAAGAGCAACATTGTCCCTAACACCATATTTTACAAGTGTTTGAGCCACCACCTTATTGGTAAAGTAACTTTCTTCATAACTAATGATTGCCCTTGGCACACCAAACCTTGAGAAGATGTTTTTTTGTAAGAACTTCACCATAATCGAGGAATCACAATAAGAAGTAGGAATTGTCTTAACTCACTTAGACATATGATAAAGCATCCACTACCCTACCCGGGTACTATAGGACCTACCTTACTTACATTTGGAGTAAGGTCTGCCAAGATCTTATGGCTGCTTATTAAGCCATTATAATGTGAAAGCTCATTTTATGTAATTGCATTAGCATTTTTGTTGCTTAATGGTTCAATAAGACATGCACATGTTCTTAAGCTTTATAACTTAGTTATAACAATAATCATGCATGAGTAGCTTCGGTATTCATTTTAAACATAAATCATACAATAGAAAACTCGACTAGCCAGCACTTAAAAACAATATTGAATTAATACCAAAGCATAAAGCATATATTTCCTTTAACCATATTTGAGCAACTATCCCTCACACATGTCCCATACCAAGTGGACTAGTACATACAAGTTTCTTCATCCAACTAGATATAATGTTACTAGAGATATCCATCTTTCAAGGCATACAAGACCTTATACGGCATAAGAATCCTAGTAGAAGATCCATATTGTAGGCCTAGACTGTGTACCTTTTTGTACCACAGTGCCCATGGTGTTGGACTCCTTTTAGTGCCTTCATGTCCATTATCTGCTTCCTTAACCCTTCTGAGCAAGCAACATTATGGTTACTAGACTCCATATCAATATTACCCACACATAACTATAAAGGGTGAGTATTCCATGAATACTCAGTAAGGTCTTACATACCTACAGCAACTACAAAGGCCTCTATGTATAAAGTATATGCATAGTCGTGACACTGGATCCATTCACTTTTTAGACCATGCCGGCAGTAATCATCCCATGCTAGAGGTCTCCGCAGGCTATTCCCTCCTAGATGGTGAGTTCACAACCACTATGCCTCAAATGTATGATTACCATGTTCAAGAGTTCTATTGGAACACCTTGCTTCTAATTTCCTTATTAGTCCTATTTATAAAAGAATTATAGGTCTTTATCCTCATCAAGAGGACTTACCTTGTTCCTATTTTCTTTATAATTACTAGCTCATTGCCAATATACTATTGGACTTGCTAGTATTCCACTAGCATCAAATTTACTTTTCCCTTTTATGTGTAGGAGTAAGTATGTTGGCAAGCCAATTTGTGTTAGATATGATGTAGTGCCCCATTGAGACTCCCTAACCCAGTTAACGCACCCTTTACTCCATGAGCTCTCCTAAGGATCCCTTAGGTCTCCCAAGGTCTTTAGGCCATTCAATACCTTTTATCTACAAAATTCCTCCACGATCAAGGTTTATTCCACACCAATTCCAACCATGAGCTACCTTTCCCTTATTTACTCTTCCCATGCTTATTTCCTAAGCAATGTAGCCATTTGTACCCATATACAAATTTCCTAGCTATAATTAAAATAAATAAGAAAGAGATAACTAAATTTAACCCTTACCTTAGTAATATTAAATGTAAGCATCCATGTCCTAGGCAATGCCTTAGCCTTGTTTCGATTCTAGTCTCTTATAAGGTCTTCCTATAGTAGCTTGAGTAATTACCTATAATTGATCATTTAACAATCAAAAAAATCATTCCAAGGCTAAGATTAATAATTTCCAATGTGGTTTAAATGATTAATTGAACCCTTATCATGAACTTAGTCAACTTGCCCTCAATACATTCCTTCCCAATGAAATCCCATGTTCTTCCTTGCTTCTTGCACCTAATTAGATAAGAAGCAACTTCTTATTCATTTCCCATTATTTTTGAAGTAGGCTTAGCCATATTATAGACCAATAATGACCTAGAAAAATCTGGAACTTAAATTTGGAACCAAGCCATCACAATGTTCACACAGCAATGTGCTCCACTTTCGCTTTATTCTTACTTCTAGTTAACAATTTCACTTAGCAATAACAAAACAATAGTTATTCCAGCCCCTTTATCCAGCTGAATCATAATAGATAACAAAACAAAGAAGCAAAAAGGGAACAACATTGTTTCTTACCTCTCCCACAAAACCGAAGCACACCCTTTGCTTTCTTGCATGTTGCACCTTTGTTTTCTTCAACAAATAACAAGGGCGAAGGGCTAATAATAATTCAGTCCCTGTCAACAGGAATGAAACTAGAATTTAAGGGATAATCCAATTAAAATACTTACCAACTTAGAAACCCCAAATTCTAGCTTCTTCCCAAAGCACCATGTTACTTCTTCTTTTATTCTTCCTTAGGATTGTCGCTTAATTAGCTAGGATTTGCTTGGGAGTTTCTGTCATGGTAATTTTGGCAAAGAGAGAAAAGAGTTTCTGGTTAAGAATGAAGAATCAGGCTGGAGTTAGAAGAAGAAATGGTGGTCTGTCAACACCACCGCTTTACCCACAGTTGACACACACCTACTTATTCATTTCCCATTATTTTTGTAGTAGTCTTAGCCATATTATAGACCAATAAGGAGCTAAAAAAATATGGAACTTAAATTTGGAACCAAGCCACCACAATGTTCACACAGCAATGTGCTCCACTTTCGCTTTATTCTTACTTCTAGTTAACAATTTCACTTAGCAATAACAAAACAATAGTTATTCCAGCCCTTTTATCCAGCTGAATCATAATAGATAACAAAACAAAGAAGCAAAAAGATAACAACATTGTTTCTTACCTCTCCCACAAAACCGAAGCACACCATTTGCTTTCTTGCATGTTGCACCATTGTTTTCTTCAACAAATAACAAGGGCGAAGGGCTAATAATAGTTCAGTCCCTGTCAACAGGAATGAAACCAGAATTCAAGGGATAATCCAATTAAAATACTTACCAACTTAGAAACCCCAAATTCTAGCTTCTTCCCCAAGCACCATGTTACTTCTTCTTTTATTCTTCCTTAGGATTGTCGCTTAATTAGCTAGGATTTGCTTGGGAGTTTCTGTCATGGTAATTTTGGCAAAGAGAGAAAAGAGTTTCTGGTTAGGAATAAAGAATCAGGCTGGAGTTAGAAGAAGAAATGGTGGTCTGTCAACACCGCCGCTTTACCCACACTTGACAGACACCTACTTATTCATTTCCCATTATTTTTGTAGTAGTCTTAGCCATATTATAGACCAATAACGACCTAAAAAAATCTGGAACTTAAATTTGGAACCAAGCCAACACAATGTTCACACAGCAACGTTTTATTCTTGCTTCTAGTTAATAATTTCACTTAGCAATAACAAAACAATAGTTATTCCAGCCCCTTTATCCAGCTGAATCATAATAGATAACAAAACAAAGAAGCAAAAAGATAACAACATTGTTTCTTACCTCTCCCACAAAACCGAAGCACACCCTTTGCTTTCTTGCATGTTGCACCTTTGTTTTCTTCAACAAATAACAAGGGCGAAGGGCTAATAATAATTCAGTCCCTGTCAACAGGAATAAAACTAGAATTCACGGGATAATCCAATTAAAATACTTACCAACTTAGAAACCCCAAATTCTAGCTTCTTCCCCAAGCACCATGTTACTTCTTCTTTTATTCTTCCTTAGGATTGTCGCTTAATTAGCTAGGATTTGCTTGGGAGTTTCTGTCATGGTAATTTTGGCAAAGAGAGAAAAGAGTTTCTGGTTAGGAATGAAGAATCAGGCTGGAGCTAGAAGAAGAAATGGTGGTCTGTCAACACCACCGCTTTACCCACACTTGACACACACCTACTTATTCATTTCCCATTATTTTTGTAGTAGTCTTAGCCATATTATAGACCAATAACGACCTAAAAAAATCTGGAACTTAAATTTGGAACCAAGCCAACACAATGTTCACACAGCAATGTGCTCCACTTTCACTTTATTCTTGCTTCTAGTTAATAATTTCACTTAGCAATAACAAAACAATAGTTATTCCAGCCCCTTTATCCAGCTGAATCATAATAGATAACAAAACAAAGAAGCAAAAAGATAACAACATTGTTTCTTACCTCTCCCACAAAACCGAAGCACACCATTTACTTTCTTGCATGTTGCACCTTTGTTTTCTTCAACAAATAACAAGGGCGAAGGGCTAATAATAATTCAGTCCCTGTCAACAGGAATGAAACTAGAATTCAAGGGATAATCCAATTAAAATACTTACCAACTTAGAAACCCCAAATTCTAGCTTCTTCCCCAAGCACCATGTTACTTCTTCTTTTATTCTTCCTTAGGATTGTCGCTTAATTAGCTAGGATTTGCTTGGGAGTTTCTGTCATGGTAATTTTGGCAAAGAGAGAAAAGAGTTTCAGGTTAGGAATGAAGAATCAGGTTGTAGTTAGAAGAAGAAATGGTGGTCTGTCAACACCACCGCTTTACCCACACTTGACACACACCTACTTATTCATTTCCCATTATTTTTGTAGTAGTCTTAGCCATATTATAGACCAATAAGGACCTAAAAAAATCTAGAACTTAAATTTGGAACCAAGCCGTCACAATGTTCACACAGCAATGTGCTCCACTTTCGCTTTATTCTTAGTTCTAGTTAACAATTTCACTTAGCAATAACAAAACAATAGTTATTCCAGCCCCTTTATCCAGCTGAATCATAATAGATAACAAAACAAAGAAGCAAAAAGGGAACAACATTGTTTCTTACCTCTCCCACAAAACCGAAGCACACCTTTTGCTTTCTTGCATGTTGCACCTTTGTTTTCTTCAACAAATAACAAGGGCGAACGGCTGATAATAGTTCAGTCCCTGTCAACAGGAATGAAACCAGAATTCAAGGGATAATCCAATTAAAATACTTACCAACTTAGAAACCCCAAATTCTAGCTTCTTCCCCAAGCACCATGTTACTTCTTCTTTTATTCTTCCTTAGGATTGTCGCTTAATTAGCTAGGATCTGCTTGGGAGTTTCTGTCATGGTAATTTTGGCAAAGAGAGAAAAGAGTTTCTGGTTAGGAATAAAGAATCAGGCTGGAGTTAGAATAAGAAATGGTGGTCTGTCAACACCACCGTTTTACCCACACTTGACACACACCTACTTATTCATTTCCCATTATTTTTGTAGTAGTCTTAGCCATATTATAGACCAATAAGGACCTAAAAAAATCTGGAACTTAAATTTGGAACCAAGCCATCACAATGTTCACACAGCAATGTGCTCGACTTTCACTTTATTCTTGCTTCTAGTTAATAATTTCACTTAGCAATAACAAAACAATAGTTATTCCAGCCCCTTTATCCAACTGAATCATAATAGATAACAAAACAAGGAAGCAAAAAGGGAACAACATTGTTTCTTACCTCTCCCATAAAACCGAAGCACACCCTTTGCTTTCTTGCATGTTGCACCTTTGTTTTCTTCAACAAATAACAAGGGCGAAGGGCTAATAATAATTCAGTCCCTGTCAACAGGAATTAAACTAGAATTCAAGGGATAATCCAATTAAAATACTTACCAACTTAGAAACCCCAAATTCTAGCTTCTTCCCCAAGCACCATGTTACTTCTTCTTTTATTCTTCCTTAGGATTGTCGCTTAATTAGCTAGGATTTGCTTGGGATTTTCTGTCATGGTAATTTTGGCAAAGAGAGAAAAGAGTTTCTGGTTAGGAATAAAGAATCAGGCTGGAGTTAGAAGAAGAAATGGTGGTCTGTCAACACCACCGCTTTACCCACAGTTGACACACACCTACTTATTCATTTCCATTATTTTTGTAGTAGTCTTTGCCATATTGTAGACCAATAAGGACCTAAAAAAATCTGGAACTTAAATTTAGAACCAAGCCATCACAATGTTCACACAGCAATGTGCTCCACTTTCGCTTTATTCTTAGTTCTAGTTAACAATTTCCCTTAGCAGTAACAAAACAATTGTTATTCCAGCCCCTTTATCCAGCTGAATCATAATAGATAACAAAACAAAGAAGCAAAAAGTGAACAACATTGTTTCTTACCTCTCCCACAAAACCGAAGCACACCCTTTGCTTTCTTACATGTTGCACCTTTGTTTTCTTCAACAAATAACAAGGGCGAAGGGCTAATAATAGTTCAGTCCCTGTCAACAGGAATGAAACCAGAATTCAAGGGATAGTCCAATTAAAATACTTACCAACTTAGAAACCCCAAATTCTAGCTTCTTCCCCAAGCACCATGTTACTTCTTCTTTTATTCTTCCTTAGGATTGTCGCTTAATTAGCTAGGATTTGCTTGGGAGTTTCTGTCATGGTAATTTTGGCAAAGAGAGAAAAGAGTTTCTGGTTAGGAATGAAGAATCGGGCTGGAGTTAGAAGAAGAAATGGTGGTCTGTCAACACCACCGCTTTACCCACACTTAACACGCACCTAGTGCCCCATTTGCAGAATAGCCATTCGTTTACTCCTTCTTTGTAACACAAAAAAAAAAAGGACCAAAATCATCATTAATCTGTGCCTGATTCCTTCACAACTTTAATTACATGTCAGTCCCTAGCTTTCACGAATGTATAATTTAGTCCTTTGATCTTTAAGGGTTAGATTTAAACCACTTATTGACAATCTAATTAATCCAAAATTTCACAATGATAAAGCAAGAATCACGAAAAATCATGATATCTTAAATTCAATATTTTCTCATGCTTTATCCAACCGTGAAATAAAAATAGGTCACTATGTGAAATGATCAAAATGCCCCTATTAGCCCGGCTTACTTAAATGATCAATTTTATTTATTTTTAGCTAATATACCTTACTAAACTGAGACTCTAGCTTACAAATAATATTCTAAGTATTATAATTACCAAAATAACCTTATTACCCTAGTAATCTGGGTTTATCGTAAGATGAGTCATCATATTCTCCCCACATTCAAGAATTTGGCCCTCCAAATTCAAGTTTAATTAAACATCCGTAGGATATCGTGCCACATATCTTGCTTAATTTCTACCAAGTGATGTTTTTCCTCTATATGGTTCGATCATGAAATTACAACCATAGGTATTTCCTTGGTTTTCAATCATCTCACTTGCTTGTCTAGTGTCAAGATAGCCTTTAAGTTAGATTTATATAGGTTCTTTAGTTGGTGTTGGACCATTTTCCTAACATTTTGATCTATGTGCTTTTCCTTAAGAGCAAGAACACTGTTAGTTGACCCTACGGTTCTAATGCACCTCAGTGCTAATTAAATCCTTAACTCTCAGTAATGACATCCCCTTTGTAATGCCCAAACAATCCAAAGTGATTAGGTCCCGGGTTAAATGAATTTGGAGCATAAGAATTTTTCCTTAATCGGGAATTTAGCTCAGTTAAATTGAGACAATATGGCATGTGCATAATTGAGTGTTGAACATCTTAAAAATAAGCTTGGCTTAGGCCAAGAGAAATAGTAATGAAAATGGTGGTTTTTTAAAGATGAGGGACTCAATTGAACAAAGGGATTTCTAGTGGTTCGGCTCAATTGCCCAAAATTTGAAAGTTGGAGGACTAAAGGGGGAATTAGGCCATTTTAATGGCCTAGGATGCCTTGGCCAGCCATGCCCCTCCAAGTCCCAATATTTTATGTCACCTTCCTCCAAATCCTATTATTTTAATCCACCTCCCACCCTTAGTCATCACCTTGGATTCTTTCTTCACCTACTTTTGACTTTTTCTACCAACTTACACAAAAGTCTTCCAATTAGTCTTCCTTCCATTAAACCTTATCTCCTACTCTTCCAAGCACATCATACACTCATTTTCCTTCCCATATGGCTGGCCATCACCTTCCCACACATTAAAACATAATCAATCCACTCATTCAAAGCCATTTGCTCTCAAACTCTCTCCTTCTCTCTCTATTTTCTTCCATACCAAGTCTCACCATTCCAAACACATTTCCAACTCTTTTCCTCATCTAAATGTTCGGCCATAGCTAGAAATAATCCTTCCTCAAATTAAAACCAAGTATTCTTGGTTGAAATCAAGCTCTAAGACCATAAAGACCAAGAATCAGGTGAAGAATTCAAAGAAAACCAAGGAGGAAAATTCGGCCATTTCCATTTCTTGGAGGTTTTAAACTCTACTCAAGGAGCTCTTTGTGTGATTGAGTTCCTAAGTTCATTAGAAGCAAGAAATCAAGAAGAAGGTTGAAGAACATCAAGCACAAGAAATTGGCCTTACCTCTTCTGTGAGGTTCTGTAAGTGTACACCAAGTGTTCTTGGTATTTTGTGGTATTTGAGTTAATCACCAAGTGTTCTTGGTACCTTATGGTTACTAATAAAATTTGGCCCATCTTGGTTCTTATGCTAGAAAACAAATTTCTAGAGTCAACAAGCAAGGAAAACGAAGGAAAATAAGCTTCTAAAGCTTTCGGTGTTGTGGGTAAGGATTCCTATACTCACTTTATTGCATGGCCTAGTTCCATGGATTTTTTTGTGTGAGTATTCGGGCCCCTAGGTGATGGTCAAAGAACCATGTGATCCTAGGAGTGCTAAGAGGGCTTAAGTTATGTTATTGCTTTGGCAATTCTATTTTGCTCATGAGCTAAGTTAAGTAAGCAAGCATTATGGGCTAGGAGTTAAGGCGGCCACCGTAATTCCTATGCTAAGTGAGCTCTCCGAAAACATCAAGTATTTGAAATTAATGAATTAAAACTTGAGGGATGCTTGCTGCCCTTTTGTGAACAAAGTGTTAAGTGGTGTGTGTTTGTGTGCTTCTTTGATTTGTTGTGCATGCTAACCCCCGATTATGATATTATTGTTATATGCATGTATCTTTGTGTTTTCTTTGTCTTTATGTTTTCTTTGCAGGAGTAAGGATTATTTTGCCATTACATTCTTGGCATATGTTAGGCCTTGGAGGCCATAAGTTAGGCATTGGATGCCACGGAATCCTTATTGAGTTTTATAACTCACCCGCCCTACTCTACTTTTGTAGGTAAAGGTTTGCTTGAAAGATCAAGCTAAGAGTCTTGAGTACTCTTTCTGTATGCTAAGGTTGGATTTGTGTATGGTATTGCTCAAAATATTCTAAGTATTCTAAGTATATAAGTTGCTTATAAACAAGCTAAAAAAAAATGTGGACTTTCTGTGCAGGACTTGAAGTCTTAGAATTGTGGGAACAAAGTCTATTAAGGTGGAAATTTGTGTTCCATGGCTTTGTGGATTTATGGCTTGCTTTTAAGCATGTTTTTGTTGGTCTAACTTTAGTGACCAAATTATGGACTTAGCTAAAATTTGGCCAAACTTGGCTTTGGGCTTGTATTATGGACTTGGACATTTTTGGGTATTTTTATTGCTTGGTGGACTTACCAAGGCCTATGCATGAATTTATGGGTTATGTTTTCATGAAACTTGAAGCATGTTGAAATTGGGCTTAAATGTACGTTTTGGGCTTAAATAAGAACTCGGAAAATTTGATTTTATTCTTGGTTAATTTTGGGCCATATGCATGTTAAGTACTAAAAGGCCCATAAGCCCATGTCTATGTTGAAAGCATGCAATGTTTGGCTATGTATGCTCACTTAGTAAAGAACATGCAAGTAAACTTAGAAAAAGCATGAAATTGGATGCTTGTGTAAAGTTTGGCTAATAAGAAATTTAAGTGCACGTATGTGAATTAATACATGCCTAAGCATTAGTTGCATCTAAAGGCATTAAGTGATTATGTGCACTAGTAAACACCAAAACACATAAGCATGCAAAGCATATGCAGGAAAATAAGTTTTTAAACTTAAGTTGGTGTTTTGGTTGCCATGCATATTCTTGGCTAAGCTTGGTAAAGACCATGAAAATGAACACGTGAAATCCACATAGGTGCTAGCTTGTTTCTGAGAGCACTTCAACTTAACCTTAATTAAAGAACTTAACGAGCTAGTACCGATAAGTATCCTGGGGTTCGTGCCCATAAGTCTTAGTGAGTTTTAAAAGCCCCTTCTGGGCTGCCCATCTTTCCTCTATGGCATAGGTAACGGTGGCCTCCTATAAAAGAAAAACCCATTAAGAATGACCAAATAAGATAATCTAAACACAGGAAGTTCAATGATGAACGCACCTGGAGAAGACTACAGCCCATGCTTAATGAATAGGCACTCTCTGACTAGGGAGGGTGAGCAAGAAATTGCTAACCCCTGAGAGTTTTTAGCCCCTCAAGGATATGGTGAGTAACATCAATTCGATCCTAGCCCATTTGGGCCTGATTACTTAAAACATGCAGCGGAAGTTTTCATTACATAAAGCTGTGCAAGCCTAACTTGAGGTTTTGTGTAGGGACATGAGCTCCTTGTAGAAGGATGTGTCCAGCGAGTGGAGTGCTAAGGGCACCCTTTCCAGTGATCTTAACTTGTAGAAAAAGGCCAGGGAAGCAAATGAGGGCCTCATTAATGAGCTTGAAGGGACAGTCAAGGAATTAAAGAAGGCTCTCCGGCCATCGCAGAAGAAGGAGGCTGAGGCCAGTCAGGAGGTCGATCACCTAATAGCTTTGTTGAGGGTGACAAAGTCAAAGATTTACATTGTCAAGCATTCTCTATCGACAGATCAATATGCTTTTTAAGGCCCTAGGACCGTTCTGGGTGAAGCTAGCTCCAGCTCGATCACTGCTACAATTCCCTCCACAGAGTAAATCGAGCAGGTTGGCTTTATCAGGCGTAAAGGCCATCTAGAGCATCAGCACCTTCGAGCCAAAGTTAACGCTTGAATTAAAGAGCTATGCCTACTCCTTCAAATGGAAAAAATGAGGTTTGGAAGGTCTGCCTTCCGAAAGTATGAGGATGGCTTTCTTTCCTACCACTTTCAAGTAGAGCGGGCTCTTCCAAACATGGATCTTTTATTCCTCTTAGCTTATGAGGATCTTGGTTCGAATTATAAGCCTTGGCCGAATGTTGAGAAAGCTGGGATTCCTACCTTCAATGAAGATGCATCGGCAACGGAACTTGATGAGGGCCCTTTTCCTAATGAATTTTAAGGGGTCCAGTGTGGCAACGTCGGGTTTTCTGGAGTCGCCACCAATCGGTTTTACCTAGGTCGATTGGACACCTTAAAATTGGTCTGCGAGAGTTCGGGGATCGGGAGTACGGTTACGCTAAAACAACTTTGTTATAGCGCCCAAAATTGGCACCTTAGTTGATTTTAATTTTGTTTTGCTTTGCTTTTAGAAAATATTCAGTTAATTTTCAAACTAGAAATTTTAACTGAATTAATCGGATGCGGATTTTTAAATTAATTTATATAAAATTTAATACTTCCGAACCATGGACTCTGCCGAGTCATTTGGACACGGAAGATTTTGATTCCGAACCATGGACTCTGCCGAGTCATTTGGACACGGAATTTGGTGAAATTTTAAACAATTTTATCCATATTGTAAAAAAATATGGATTTTTATCTTTTTATTTAATTTATTTATTTTAAAAAGTTTGATATTTTCCAAACCGTAGATCCTGCCGGATCATCCGGATATGGAAATTGATTTACCGTAATTATTTAATTCTTATTATTATGAAATTAATTTTTAAATGGTAATTCTTTTTGTTTATGAATGATTTTTAATACTAACTAAAAAATTTATCTTTATATTTTTACTTCTTTTTTTTTACTTTCTTTCTTTTTCTTCTTTTTTACTTATTTTTACTTTTTTTTTTTTAATTTTCTTTTAATTTCTTTTCTTTTCTTTCTTTTTTATTCTTTTCTTTCTTTCTTTTCTTTTTCTTTTTCTTTCTTTTATCTTTCTTTTCTTTTTCTTATCTTTCCTTTCTTTTCTTTATCTTATCTTTCTTTTATTTTTCTTTCTTATCTTTCTTTTATTTTTCTTGTCTTTTCTTTCTTTCTTTTCTTTTTCTTATCTTTTCTTTTATTTTTATTTTATTTTTCTTTTCTTTCTTATCTTTCTTTTATTTTTCTTATCTTTCTTTTTTTTTTTCTTCTTTGCTTTTTTTTTGTTTTCTTGTTTAATGAAAGATATTTATTATTTTAAAGGATTACTTAATTTATAAAAGAATTAAAAAAAAATAATAATTAATTTTTATTTAATAAGAAGTTAATTTAAAAGAATTAAAGAGTTTAAAAATAAAAATTTTGATCATGGTACGGGGCGTTGTTACTCAGCCAGACCCTCTTCACCAGGTGAAGCAGCTCAAAAGCGGGCACGAGACAGTTTCCAGCCAATATACCATGAACTAAAAATTTTTTATTTTTTTTATTATTTTTTATTATTTTTTTATTATTATTATTTTTTTTTTATAAAAGATTAACCAAAAGTAATTGTTTTATTAAGAGAATCAAAAATTTATATGTATATTTTAAACAAAAGAAGAAAATTTTTGATATTTATTTAATTTATTTTGGAATAAAAGATTATTTAACCAAAAACTTATATGTATTTTAAAAAAAAAGTCTTGATATTTTTATTTTTATATTCTTCTTTGTTTGATGAAAGATTTTTTTTTTTTAATTTTAATTTATATTTCTGAAAATATATCTAATCAATAAGTCAAAAATATTTAAGAGAAAATTCAATTATTGTTGTTTTATTTTGTATTATTTTGAAATTATTTGATTAAGATTTTTATAAAGGAAACAAAAAGTTATATCTTTTAATAAGTAAAATATTACTGAATAAAATATTAACCCAAAAATTTTACTCTTTTTATTCTTTTTTATTAATAAAGAAAACTAAAAAGTTATATTTTATTATTTTAATAAATAATTAATATATTAGTCCCAAAATTTTATTTTTAATAAAGAAAAGTTTATTTATATACTTTATTTAAAAATATTTCCAAGCGATGGATCCTGGCGGATCATTTGGTCATGGATTTTTAATTTTTGTTAAATTTTAACTATTTAATTAGTTATTAATTTTATTTATAATTTTATTGGATTTTTCTTGAATTTTTAAAAAAATATTTAAAAAGAATTGATTTAATCATGTTTATTTATTAATTTTAACAAAAAGTTAACTTTGTTATAATAAAACATGTATTCCAAAATAAAAATAAAATAATTGGCTTTTAAATTTTTATTAGCCTTAATAATTAATTACAAAATAATCTTCTTTTAGTTTTTTTTATTTATGGGTAAAAGGTGAATTAAATAAATTAAATCATATAAAGAAAAATTAATAAAGTGGGGCTTTTTGGCCATCCACTTAAAAAAAATAATAAATGTTAGCAACAATTATAAAAGTTAATTAATTAACAACAATAATAAAAGTTAGCCAAGTTTAATTAAGTTAATTAATTATCAACAATAATAAAATTTAGCCAAGTTTAATTAAGTTAATTAATTAACAACAATAATAAAATTTAGCCAAGTTTAATTAAGTTAATTAATTAACAACAATAATAAAAATTAGCCAAGTTTAATTAAGTTAATTAATTAACAACAATAATAAAAGTTAGCCAAGTTTAATTAAGTTAATTAATTAACAACAATAATAAAATTTAGCCAAGTTTAATTAAGTTAATTAATTAACAACAATAATAAAAGTTAGCCAGTTAGTTGTTAGTTGTTAGTTGTTAATAACAACAATAAAAAGGGGTTAGTAATAATAACAATAATAAACAAATAAATACACAAGCAAAAAAATAAAAAAAAGTTAGTAATTAATTCTGCAAGAACAAAAGAAAAAGGTTAGTGACCAAAGTGAAAGAAATTGAAAAGATGAAGGACTGAAAGGAGGTTTTACCCTTGAGAATTAAAATTGAATACTGAGAAAACGAAAACGCAGGCGACGCGAGGGAGGGCAGGGGAGCGACGGCGGGCCAGGCGACGGGGGCGCTGGAGCACGGCGGCGGGGCAGGGTGACGGCGGCGGGGCAGGGTAGCGGCGGCGCGGGAGCCCGGCGGCGGTATCCGGCGGACTGGAGCGGAAGGAGGAGGGAAAACGCCGGGGAAAAGGGAGTCGGCTACGGCAGGACGGCGGCGGCGGAACGGCAGGACGGCGGCGGCGTAACGGCGGGACGGCGGCGGCGGGACGGCAGGACAGCGGCGGCAGGACGGCGGGACGACGGTGGCGACGGCGGGAGAAGCGGTGGAGATGGCGTGACGGGAGGAAAAAGGGGAAAACGGCAAGGAGGAAGACGGGGACCAAAGCTTTACTAAAAAAAACTTTTGAGATTTTCTGGAGAAAGGGAGGAGAGCCAGGGACAAGGGCTGTGGTTTTCTCTTTTTCTAAAACGGAGCTCTAAGCTTTTCCTCTATTTTTTTCTGTGTTCAGAACTGAATTTGGGGGGGTATTTATAGAAGGAGCTTAGCTGAACTGTGGACGGATAAATTAATAAAAAATATCAAACTTATCTTTTAAATTGGTAACATGACAGTTTCAGTCCTTTACGTTACTCCAGCTCTGGATAAGCTCAGAAGCTTCTGATTTTGACAATTTTAACGTTTTCTGTCAATTTGGGCCAGAAACGTCCGTTTAGGCCCAAAATTGACGCGAAAAATTACCCAAAGCTCCTGAAACTTTCAGAATTTGTCAATTTTGTCCGAAACTTCTCAATTTTGTCATTTTTACCTCAAACTTTTAATTTTTTTGTCATTTTTTCCTGAAATTTTATTTTTATTTCAAACACATACATATTCACACATATATTATTTTAAATCAAATCTTCTCAAAATAAAAATATATTTTAAACTAATTAACATAATTAAAATTTTTTAGCAATAATAATAATAATAATGATAATTTTTTTAATTAGTTTTTTTTTTTAAAAAAATTTTTTAAAAAAAAACCCGGACGAAATTGGGTGTCAACAGCTGCCCCCCTTTGCATGCTTCATGGGACATGATGTATGCAAAGTAGTTACCAAATTTCGTCCGTCTTAGCTAGCCATTGAGAACCTTCTCGCCGCCTAAACTATGTGGTTAAGGAAAATTTTTTTAGAGCCTCTGCGATAAGAACTCTCCTATCGTTGAAGGGAAAATTTGATAATTTTGAGGTTAAGGGTCCTACCTTAGAACCTCGACAATAGGAACTCTCCTATCGTTTGAAGTAAAATTGATGATTTTGAGGTTAAGGGTCCTACCTTAGAACCTCGACGATAGGAACTCTCCTATCGTTTGAAGGAAAATTGTTTGAATGAGGTTAAGGGTCCTACCTTAGAACCTCGACGATAGGAACTCTCCTATCGTTTGAAGGAAAATTGTTTGAATGAGGTTAAGGGTCCTACCTTAGAACCTCGAAGATAGGAACTCTCCTATCGTTTGAAGTAAAATTGATTGTTTTGAGGTTAAGGGTCCTACCTTAGAACCTCGACGATAGGAACTCTCCTATCGTTTGAAGGAAAATTGATGATTTTGAGGTTAAGGGTCCTACCTTAGAACCTCGACAATAGGAACTCTCCTATCGTTTGAAGGAAAATTGATGATTTTGAGGTTAAGGGCCCTACCTTAGAACCTCGACGATAGGAACTCTCCTATCGTTTGAAGGAAAATTGTTTGAATGAGGTTAAGGGTCCTACCTTAGAACCTCGACGATAGGAACTTTCCTATCGTTTGAAGGAAAATTGATGATTTTGAGGTTAAGGGTCCTACCTTAGAACCTCGACGATAGGAACTCTCCTATCGTTTGAAGTAAAATTGATTGAATGAGGTTAAGGGTCCTACCTTAGAACCTCGACGATAGGAACTCTCCTATCGTTTGAAGGAAAATTGATGATTTTGAGGTTAAGGGCCCTACCTTAGAACCTCGACGATAGGAACTCTCCTATCGTTTGAAGGAAAATTGATGATTTTGAGGTTAAGGGTCCTACCTTAGAACCTCGACAATAGGAACTCTCCTATCGTTTGAAGGAAAATTGATTGTTTTGAGGTTAAGGGTCCTACCTTAGAACCTCGACGATAGGAACTCTCCTATCGTTTGAAGGAAAATTGATTGTTTTGAGGTTAAGGGTCCGACCTTAGAACCTCGACGATAGGAACTCTCCTATCGTTTGAAGGAAAATTGATGATTGAGGTTAAGGGTCCCACCTTAGAACCTCGACGATAGGAACTCTCCTATCGTTTGAAGGAAAATTGATGATTTTGAGGTTAAGGGTCCTACCTTAGAACCTCGACGACAGGAACTCTCTTATCGTTTGAAGGAAAATTGATGATTTTGAGGTTAAGGGTCCTACCTTAGAACCTCGACGATAGGAACTCTCCTATCGTTTGAAGGAAAATTGATGATTTTGAGGTTAAGGGTCCTACCTTAGAACCTCGACAATAGGAACTCTCCTATCGTTTGAAGGAAAATTGATGATTTTGAGGTTAAGGGCCCTACCTTAGAACCTCGACGATAGGAACTCTCCTATCGTTTGAAGGAAAATTGATGATTTTGAGGTTAAGGGTCCTACCTTAGAACCTCGACGATAGGAACTCTCCTATCGTTTGAAGGAAAATTGATGATTTTGAGGTTATGGGCCCTACCTTAGAACCTCGACGATAGGAACTCTCCTATCGTTTGAAGGAAAATTGATTGTTTTGAGGTTAAGGGTCCTACCTTAGAACCTCGACGATAGGAACTCTCCTATCGTTTGAAGGAAAATTGATTGTTTTGAGGTTAAGGGTCCTACCTTAGAACCTCGACGATAGGAACTCTCCTATCGTTTGAAGGAAAATTGATGATTGAGGTTAAGGGTCCCACCTTAGAACCTCGACGATAGGAACTCTCCTATCGTTTGAAGGAAAATTGATGATTTTGAGGTTAAGGGTCCTACCTTAGAACCTCGACGACAGGAACTCTCCTATCGTTTGAAGGAAAATTGATGATTTTGAGGTTAAGGGTCCTACCTTAGAACCTCGACGATAGGAACTCTCCTATCGTTTGAAGGAAAATTGATGATTTTGAGGTTAAGGGTCCTACCTTAGAACCTCGACAATAGGAACTCTCCTATCGTTTGAAGGAAAATTGATGATTTTGAGGTTAAGGGCCCTACCTTAGAACCTCGACGATAGGAACTCTCCTATCGTTTGAAGGAAAATTGATTGTTTTGAGGTTAAGGGTCCTACCTTAGAACCTCGACGATAGGAACTCTCCTATCGTTTGAAGGAAAATTGATGATTTTGAGGTTAAGGGTCCTACCTTAGAACCTCGACGATAGGAACTCTCCTATCGTTTGAAGGAAAATTGATGATTTTGAGGTTAAGGGTCCTACCTTAGAACCTCGACGACAGGAACTCTCCTATCGTTTGAAGGAAAATTGTTTGAATGAGGTTAAGGGTCCCACCTTAGAACCTCGACGATAGGAACTCTCCTATCGTTTGAAGGAAAATTGATGATTTTGAGGTTAAGGGCCCTACCTTAGAACCTCGACGATAGGAACTCTCCTATCGTTTGAAGAAAAATTGATGATTTGAGGTTAAGGGCCCTTCCTTAGAACCTCGACGATAGGAATTCTCCTATCGTTTGAAGGAAAATTGATGGAATGAGGTTAAGGAAATCTCCTTGAACCTCGAGCGAAATTTATATGAAAGCAATTAGAATTGGAATAATTTTCTTCGAAAGTGTGAATTTGCATAATAGGCGAGTGCGAAATTTTAGACTTCGATAAAATGAGTGAATCTTGATGATGACAATATCGCTAACAAATTATGTAAAGGGAACGGATGTTTGGAATCAATATCCAAGGTTCATCTAATATTTTCTTTAGTAAATATAGATTCGCTTGAGAGATATGTCATCCAAATAAGGTTGAAGCTTAACTATCCTAAAATGTTATGCCTAATAGACCTAATAGGATGCGTCTCAAGAGCAATAAAAATTACTCTTTACTCAGCCATTCCAACCTAAAGGCATTGTCCTATGGTTTTAATATCAGCATGGACGAGACTATCTTATAAGATAAAAAAGAAATTCCCTGAAAGAAAAACTAAAACAGGAAAGAAAATGCTGATAATAAAACTAAAGGACAAGCAAAACGGATCGGATCACTTCTTCTTCCACAATATTTCAACAGGGTTAGTAGAGGACTATTATGGGATCGAACTGTTCGGGAAAGACTGTCGCGTCCAGTCTATCTGAATCATTGCTGGATCTGGTTCAGGAACAAAAGCTTGTATTTTATCTAGCAATTCTTCAGCAGTTGTTGCGGATATTATGATTCGCCGTGCCACTCTTGATATAAAATTCTTCTGCATAGCATAATCCATAAAAGCTATCAGACCTGTAAAGAAATTGTTAACATTTAAAAGCCCAATGGGTTTCTTATGCAAATTAAGTTGGGCCATGGAAGCAATTTGAAAGACTTCTCCCAATGTGCCAAAACCACCTGGTAGAGCGATAAAAGCATCAGCATTTAAAAGCATTTGTAACACACGCTCTTGTAAATTTTTAACCACTAATTCTTCTCCAATCGTGCCCCCAGAAATAAATTTCAGAGGTCCAGGGATAATGCCCAGAACTTGACTTCCTCCTAGAGATGCTGCTGATGCTACACCTCCCATTAATCCGACACTACCTCCTCCATAAACTAAATGTATTTTTCGCTCAGCTAATACTCTACCCAAATGGTTGGCTGCTTTTAAATACTCTTCATCTTTTCCAGGAAAAGCCCCAGAAAATACACAAATACTTCGGGATTTACGAGTTGGGGTTTTCTCCATTCCTATCCTTACCCTTGTGAGAAAAGAGGATATATTTATAGAGATGAAGAGATAAGGCAATAATTTTATTTTTCAAGAATGGATACATTATTGCCAGCTATTCATAGTAGTCACGGGTATGACTCTGGTCAGGTATGGGTACACTATCGTTAAAAGAGGAGGAAAATTTTCAAAATAGCTGCTAGCATGTATAGTAGTCGCGACTGTAGCTTATGTCAGGAGTAGGTACATGATTGTCGGATGAGAAGGAAAATTTCAAAAGTGGCAGGTATATACAGTAGTCATAATTATAGCTCATGTCAGGAGTGGGTACATTATGGGAGGAAAATTTCAAAAGCGTCAGCTAGCATGTACAGTATCGTGACTATGGCTTATGTCAAGAGTGGATAAATTATTGCTGAAAGAGGAGGAAAATTTCAAAAGCGACAGCTAGCACGTACAGTAATCGTGACTTTGGTTCATGTCAGGAGTGGATACATTATTACCAAAAGGGGAGGAAAATTTCAAAAGCGACAGCTAGCACGTACAGTAATCGTGACCTTGTTCCGTCTTCTACTGGCTTTGCGTCCAGTAACGGCTTCAATGCTTTCTATGAATCAGTGATTTGCATCTCATCTAGCTTTTTCACAAACTGGCAAACAGGGTCGTTTAGGGTCAGATTCCCAAGACTGTAACGTTCTCGTTCTTTTTGGAGAATTATCCATAATCCAACAACCTCAAATTGCACTATTCCGCAAGAATGCGCTTCAAGAACCTCTCGGATATCTTCCAGAGATTCCTTACGCAAGCCATTCTTGATGAATTTTATTCTATCATTACGATTTCTGGTGATCACTCCTGGAGAACGACATTTATTGCCGCAAATCCACCATCCACAATTGTGACAGACGCCTAGCCTCTTTGCTCTTCTCTTTTTGGCATAAACGCTTTTACCAAAGCCGGGCATACGGGGAAAGAACGCATCTGGAACTTCACCAGCCGAACGAACTTTAGCTTCGATTAGCCACCGCACATTATCAGGAATGCCTTTGTGCATAAATAGTCGGAATCGTTCACATCTAGCTTGATAAACCTTTTTAAGAACATTTATTGGGAAAGAAGGGAAATATTTTCGTAGAGCGGAAAGAGAAGGCTCCATTGATGAATGAGGCATTTAAGAGAAAAAGAAAGAAATTAGTGATTGTAGGAAATGGAAATAACTGAATTTGGGAGTTATGGAGTACCGTATCCAGAAGGAAGAACACGCATTTATAGTGATGAAAGGATAATGCGTTTATTACACTTACGGAAGTAAGTACATTATTGCCAAAAGAAAAGACAAATGACAGCTTATATGTACAGCAATCATGACTGTGGCTCTCATCTTCCACTAATTCATGTCCAGTAATGGCTTCAATGCCTTCTATAAGTCGGGGATTTGCTTCCCATCTAGTTTTCTTACAAACTGACAAACGGGGTCATTTAAAATCACATTCCCAAGACTGTAACGGTTTCGTTCTTTATGGTAAGTCCTCCATAAACCGATAATTTCACCTTGCACTTTTCCACAAGAATGCGTTTCAAGAGTCTCTCGGATATCTTTCAGAGACTCCTTACGCAGGCCATTCTTAATGAATTTTCTTTTATCTTCACGATTTATGGAGATGTATCCTAAAGAGCGACATTTAGTATTACAATTCCATCGCCCACATTTATAACACACGCCTAGTCTCTTTGCTCTTCGCCTTTTGGCATAACGGCTTTTACCTAAACCGGGCATGCGGGGCATAAATGCATCTGGAACTTCACCCGCCAAACGGACCTTAGCTTCAATTATCCACTGCACATTATCGGGAATGCCTTTGCGTGTAAAAACTCTGATTCTTTCACATCTAGCAAGGTAGATCTTTTTAAGGACTTTTAGTGGGAGGGAAGGAAAGTATTTTCGCAGTACAGAAAGAGTAGAATCCATTGATGAGAGAAGAATTTGAGAGAAGAGGGAAATGAATCAGTTATTGCAGGAAACTGGAATAATCGACTTTAGAAGTCACGGGGTATCTTATCTGTTGTTTAATCAGAAGGAAGAACACGCATTTATAGTGATGAAAAGGGATAACGTGTCGATTACACTTAGGGGAGCATGTACATCTGTCAAAAGAAAATGTAAATTTTTCCAAATATAACAAACTGTATGTACAGTAATTGTGACTGTGGCTTACATCTTCCACTGGTTTTACGTCCAGTAACGGCATTAACGGCTTCTATGAGTCGAGGATCTGCTTCCCATCTAGCTTTCTTACAAGCCGGCAAACAGGGTCGTTTAAAGTCAGATTCCCGGGACTGTAACGGTCTCGTTCTTCATGAAAAATACTCCATAAATCAAGAATTTCACGTTGCACAGATCCACAAGAATGCGTCTCAAGAGTCAATTGGATATCATCCAATGAGTCCTTACTCAAGCCATTCTTGATGAACCGTATTTTATCTTCTCGATTATTGGAGATCATTCCTAAAGAACGACACCTAGTCTTACAAGTCCACCTACCACATTTATGGCAGACTTGTAATCTTTTCGCTCTTCTTTTTCTGGCATAAGAACTTTTGCCAACACCAGGCATGTAAGACACAAATGCCTCTGGGATTTCACCTGCCAGACGAACCTTAGCTTCAATTAACCACCGCACATCTTCAGGGATTCCTTTATGCATCAGAGCTCTTAATCGTTCACAGCGAACTTGGTAGATCTTTTTTAGGATGTTCATTGGGAGAGAAGGGAAATACTTTCGCAAGGCGGAAAAAGTAGGATCCATTTTCTAGGAGGAAGTAAAAGAAAGAAGGGGTGAAGGAATCAGTTATTATGGGCAACTGAGAGAACCGACTTGAGAGTCACGGAGTACCGTATCCGCCGTTTAACCGGAAAAGTGGATCCTACTTTATTTTAGTATCATAGATATTTCTTATCTTTGATATCTCATCAGGCATGACATTGATCCAGTCCTTGATTATTGAATCCATTGTCTGCTTTCGACGACAATATTTCTCGATATCCACGCTTATCTTTGACCATAGCTATTTCTTATCTTGGATACTGCTAAGCTGGCGTCAATTCTGTCCATCCCGGTGTAGCCTCGATTATTGAATTGATTACCAGGATTTTGACAATATTGTCTACTTTATCCTTGAATTGCTGATGGGGCTGGGTCCACTATATCAGCTGTGCATCCAGCGGTAGATTGGTAAAAACGGATGTCACTGAGACGTCAGCTTATACTGCTGTGACTGTGCGGTGGATACGCTTCCCATTTGATCCTTGTTCTGTATGCCATGCATGCATGATGTGAAATGCATGAATGCAGAGCATGTGTAACTGATGGATTTATTTTTTATATCTTTGCTTTACTGGATCTTCTTTGTAATTGCCTTCTATCGTTGAATCTCTTTATGCTTTCCAACTGTTGTCCATTGTTTCACTTTCCAGCTGTTGTTCATTGTCTTGCTTTCCAGCTGTTGTTCATTGTCTCGCTTTCCAGCTATTGTCCATTGTCTCAAAAGCCTAACTCTTTTCAAAAATCTTCTTTCCTTGATTTGTTCTTAAATTTTGGCTTCAATTTCCTTAATGTCCGCCTCGTACTTTATGCCTCTCTGGATAATTGTCCCTGTTGAGATATTCGTGAGTATGATTCTTTCTTGCTGACATGGACGTGTTAAGACTTCTGAAGCGATCATTCAGGCTACCACCAAGGCTATCTCCCGAAGATTTGTTACTCCTTCTTCTTTGTTAGCCTATGTTCTGTGCCGCTCGCAAAGCAGGACCTCAATCTTACCTGTTTTAATTCATAAAGCTTATCAAAGTAATCTACGGTCTTTGTTTTTTCTAAGTTTTAATTATTACTATTCTTCCTTCAAAAGTCATAATTTATTGCACACTTAAGGCTAGTAAGAATGTGAGATTTGAAGGAAAAGAACTGGATAGAAGCGACTTTAGCATTTTGAACGTGAGAATCTAAGGTAAGTTAAAGAAAATTGGCTTTTTATTTATGAGTAATATGAAAATCTTGGGTACAGATAGATAATGAAAGTGTAAGAGAAGAAAGCTCTCTTTGACAACTTTGATCAAATAAACTTTGGTAACCCTGTATCCACTTCTCCCCTTCTGTTTGAAAATTTCTTCATTATGCAAAGTATTTCTTTACTGCATCCGAATTTACTGGCTTCGGTAATTCTCGTCCATCCATTTCTGTCAGAATTAGTGCCCCTCCTGAAAATGCTTTCTTCACAACATATGGCCCGTCATAATTTGGTGTCCATTTTCCTCTTGAATCATGTTGCATGGGTAAAATTTTCTTGAGCACTATGTCACCCTCGTGAAATTGTCGTGGGCGAACCTTTTTGTTGTAAGAACGAATCATCCTTCTTTGATAAAGTTGCCCATGGCAGAGGGCTATCATTCTTCTTTCATCAATTAGATTTAATTGCTCGTATCTAGCTTTGACCCATTCTGCTTCTCTTAATTGAGTATCCATTAGTACCCTTAATGAAGGTATTTCAACTTCGATGGGCAATACAGCCTCCATACCGTATACCAGAGAAAAAGGTGTTGCTCCAGTAGAAGTACGGGTAGAAGTTCTATAAGCATGTAGTGCAAAAGGTAACATCTCATGCCAGTCCTTGTAAGTGACGATCATCTTTTCAACAATTCTCTTGATATTTTTATTGGCCGCTTCTACTGCACCATTCATCATTGGTCGATAAGGTGCCGAATTGAGATGTTTGATTTTGAACTGCCGGCACAAAGTCTGCATCATTGCATTGTTCAGGTTCGTGGCATTGTCTGAGATGATACATTCCGGCGGCCCATAGCGACAAATGATTTCTTTCTTAATGAACCGGCATACCACCTTTTGAGTCACACTTGCATATGACATAGCTTCTACCCATTTAGTGAAGTAGTCAATTGCCACTAGGATGAATTTGTGACCATTGGAAGCTTTAGGGGTAATGGCTCCAATGACGTCAATTCCCCACATGGCAAAAGGCCAAGGTATTGCTGTTACATTAAGAGGGGTGGGTGGAGCTTGGATCTTGTCGGCATATATTTGACATTTGTGACATTTTCTCACGTGATTAATACAATCATTTTCCAATGTGAGCCAATAGTAGCCAGCCCTCATTATTTGTCTTGCCATGGTATGACCACTAGTGTGTGCTCCACATATTCCAGAATGAACTTCTTCCATGATCTTTCGTGCTTCATGAGTATCTACACAGCGAAGTAGCATCGAGTCTAGGGTTTTCTTGTAGAGTATGTCTAGGTTTAAAAGAAAACCCATTGACAATCTTCGTAGAAATTTCTTGTCATTTTCTGATGCTTCTAGTGGATATGTTCGTTCTTGGAGGTATTTCTTGATATCATGATACCAAGGCTTTCCATCCAATTCTTCTTCGATGCTCATGCAATAAGCTGGAGAATCTATTATTTTCATCTCGAACACAGGAGTATGCTCAGGGTCGCTTATCTTGTACATAGCAGCCAAAGTAGCTAAAGCGTCTGGGATTTGATTATCTTCCCTTGGAAGATGATGGAAACTTATACTGTTAAATCTTCGAGTCATGTCTAGTATAAGCTTTTGGTAAGGGATTAATTTTGAATCTCTTGTCTCCCATTCTCCATTGATTTGATATATGACTAATGCGGAATCCCCATAGACTCGGAGATCTCGCACTTTCAAATCCAATGCCATTTGGAGTCCCATAGCACATGCTTCATACTCTACTATATTGTTGGTACAAGGAAATGTAATTTTTGCTGTGAGGGGAAACTGCTCTCCGCTTGGAGAGATGAGTATAGCTCCGATCCCTTGTCCCAAAGCATTAGATGCTCCATCGAATGCCATTTTCCATGTTTCATTTTCTTCATCGACTTCCTGTTCTATCGTCATTATATCTCCATCAGGAAAGTCCATTCTCATGGGCTCATAATCCTCCAATGCTCTATCAGCCAGATATTCAGCGATCACACTTCCTTTTACGGCCTTTTGGGTGACATACTGTATGTCGTATTCAGATAACAGCATTTGCCATTTTGCAATCCTGCCTGATAAAGCGGGTTTCTCGAAAATGTACTTAATGGGGTCAGTCTTGGAGATCAGTAATGTTGTGTTGTTGAGCATGTAGTGTCGTAGTCGATGTGCTACCCATGCAAGGGCACAACAGGACTTTTCTACTATTGAGTATTTAGCTTCATATGTGGTAAGCTTTTTGCTCAAATAGTAAATTGCATGCTCCTTCTTGCTTGTCTCATCACGTTGACCCAATACGGATCCTAATGAAGAATCCTGTATGGATAAATATAGAATCAACGGTTCTCCGGATCGAGGTGGTATCAAGACTGGTGGATTTGATAGATATCGTTTGATTTTCTCGAACGCTTCTTGGCATTCGTTAGTCCACTCAATCGGATTGTTCTTCTTTAGTGATTTGAAAAGCGGTTCACACTTGGACGTCAATTGTGATATGAACCTTGCTATGAAGTTGATTCTACCCAGAAAACTTCTTACTTGTTTTGGAGTCTTCGGGGGTTGCATTTCTTGTATCGCTTTGACTTTACTCGGGTCAACTCGAATCCCGTCCTTGCTGACTATGAAACCCAATAACTTTCCTGAAGAGGCTCCAAAAGTACATTTGGCAGGATTCAACTTCAATTGATATTTGCGAAGTCTATCGAATAGTTTTCTTAGCACTTTTAGATGCCCCCCAGCAGTGAAAGTTTTGGCGATCATGTCGTCCACATATACTTCAATTTCTTTATGAATCATGTCATGGAACAACGTGACCATGGCTCTTTGATATGTAGCACCAGCATTCTTTAACCCGAAAGGCATCACCTTATAGTAGAAGGTACCCCAAAGGGTAATAAAAGCAGTTTTTATCATGTCATCTGGATCAAGTTTGATTTGATTGTATCCAGAAAAATCATCCATGAAGGAAAAGTAGGAGTTTCCTGCGGTATTATCCACCAGTGTATCAATATGAGGAAGTGGGAAGTTATCTTTAGGACTGGCTTCGTTCAAAGGCCGGTAGTCCTGACAAACTCTTAGTTTCCCACTTTCTTTCTTTTCGACTGGGACAATGTTAACCACCCATTCTGTATATTCAGCGACCCCAAGAAATCCTGCATCCCACAGCTTTCGAATCTCGTCTTTTACTCTTAAGATTAACTCCGGCTTTAATCTTCGTAACTTCTGTCTGACAGGCTTCGCCCCAGGCTTCAAAGGTATTTTGTGTAGTACTATGTCTGAGCTTAAGCCAGGCATATCTTGGTATGACCAAGCGAATACATCCACATATTCTTTCAATAAATGGACTAATTCTTCTTTTTCTTCAGGAGGGAATAAAGTGCCAATCTTGACTTCTTTTACATCCTGACTGTCTCCCAGGTTGAATACCTCAGTTGGTTCTTGACTTGTTGCTCTTTCTTTTTCATCTCGCTCAATCATTTTTAATAGCTCAGGAGATACTTGAAGATCTTCGTCATCCGAGTCGGTAGTGTTTACAGGATTATCAAAGTTCATTCTTTCATTGTCATCAAAGAGAGTTTTGGGTCTGCATTATCCAGAGAGAAAAGAAAGAGAAGAGAGAAAAAAAAAAATGGCACGAATGAGATGGATGCAAACTGGTACTTTATTTACAATGTGCATAAATCACAACTTTATTGGAATAAAAAGCAATAACTAAAAGGTTCACTTAAACAAAGACTACACCCTATTGATTGAACCTTTCTTTAGGAGGTTTTTACTATTAGATTACTTTGGAAAGCTTTCAATTATAACAGGCAGTTCTATCGCCTCCCAATTGTTCAGCACATCCCGTGGGCCACAAGGTTGAATGAGCTCCTCCTCTTCAGGTGAATCGCTGATGATTGCCTGAATAGAAAGACTTTCAAAAGACTTGTTGATGTTGATAGTCAGCTTGCCTTCATTGTCATTTTTCGGAATGAGACCACCACTCACGAACGTTTCGGTGATTTCAGGGATATCCAGATTTCTTTCCTGGAGAGGATGCCCTGTTAATCGTGCAATCCTCTTTTCTCTTTTTTCAGCTATTGCCTTCATTTTATCATGTCTTGTCGGTGTGAAGCCTAGGCCGTATTTCCCTTCATTTGCGGATATTTTCAATGGCTCTGGGATTCCTTGTAAATCTTGTCCCAAACCTAACCCCGGTGAGTATCCTCCTTTTATCATGAGTTTGGCGACCATGCGACTTGTTTTAGAGATGTTAGGAATGGGTTCTTCTCCATATTCACTGACATAAGCAGCATTGACAATCTCAAAAGACCTGAAGCAGCAATCAGGTATATTTTCATTGACCTCAACATATTGAGCATCCGCAGGTCTAGATAGCAGAATGTCTTCTTCAGCAAAGACTGTGATTATCTTTCCTTCAATGATGAATTTCATTTTTTGATGTAATGAGGAAGGAATTGCTCCAGCCATATGGATCCATGGTCTTCCCAGTAGACAAGTATAAGATGGAGAAATGTCCATGACTTGGAATGTGATATGGAAAAGACAGGGACCAATCCCAATTGGTAGCTCTATTTCTCCAACCACATCTCTCTTTGTTCCGTCAAATGCTCGAACAACAATATGACTGTTGTTGAGGTGTGATGGGTCTAAACCGATCTTATGTAAAGTTTCTAATGGCATTACATTTAGAGCTGATCCATTGTCGATCAGAACTCTAGCCATAATCCGATCTTTGTATTTAATCGAAATATGTAGAGCCTTAGAGTGACCCCTTCCTTCTGCTGGTATCTCATCGTCAGTGAATGTGATGAGATTTTGTGCCGTGATGTTGTTGACAAGGTGGTCAAAGTTGTTCACGGAGATATCTTGTTCAACATAAGCCTTATTCAGGACTTTGAGAAGAGCTTCTCGATGGGCATCAGAACTTAAGAGCAATGAAAGTATGGAGATCTTTGCTGGCAGACGGTTCAACTGCTCCACGATGCTGTATTCACTTTGCTTTATGAGTTTGAGAAACTCAGTAGCTTGTTCATCTGTTACTGCTCGAGGCATCTCTTGCTCTTTAGATGTGTTAATAGGTCCATTTGCTGGATCCGTAACATTCTTCTCTTGTTGGAGCTTGTTCATTTGCTCGGGAGAATAACACCGACCACTTCTAGTCATGCCCCCAACTTCTAACGGAGTTGATGTGATGTTAGAAGTATAGCCATAGTTCCATGGAACAGTTTTGTCTGATTTGTACGGGAATGGCTTTGGAACTTGAATTCTTAAAGGCTTGAGAGCAGATTTTGAGATTGGAATGACTAGTGGCCTTGGCATGATATTGACTTCTTGTTCTTTAATTATCACATTCACGTCATCCTCTTTATCTGACATAAAAACGATGATTTGGGAGGAGTCCATGAGACTTTGTAGACTTTTACGGAATTCTGGGCATTCTTGGATAGAATGACTCTTACTGTTATGAAAGTTGCACCATTCCTCATGCTCGACTTCTTTATTTCCAGAAGACTTTCCTATGATAATCCCTTCTTTCACAAGGCATGAATATACATGCTTAAGAGGGGTTATGATATCATTGACTGTTTTCTTCATCGGCCAGTATTCTTCCATCATATTGACTGGTTTGGCTTGATGAGGAGGCAATGGATTATGAGTGACGTTTGGTTCATCGGAAAAGTCCAACCACTTTGACTCAATTAATTGTTGGACTATACGCTTCAATGCTATGCAATTTTCGAGTCCGTGGCCCACGGCACCATCATGATATGGGCAATTTAGTTTAGGGTCATACCATGTTGGATATGGGGGTTCGAATGGCCTTGTGGGAATTGGGTGAATGAGTTGGCTCTGGATGAGTTTTGGATATAACTCAGTATAAGTCATGGGAATCGGTGCGAAAATTTCTCTTGGTCTTGGTGCAGGCATTGGAGGAGTCGGAACAGGTGGCCGTAACTGATTAGGCCTGTTGAGAGGATAATTGTTGGGTCTATTGGGAAGATAATCACTGGGCCTATTTGGAGGATAATCATTGGGCCTATTGGTAGGATAATAATTGGGCCTGTTGGCAGAATAGGATAGGCGAGGTCCGGTAGCCACGGTACCCACGAGGGGAATCCCTCTTCCTCGTCCGATTTGTTGTATTTCTTCATCTTTTCTTCTGGATGGTCCTCCTCTTTTCATAGGATCACTAAAGGACTCAGTAATCTTCCCGGTCCTGATACCATGCTCGATCCTTTCTCCAGACATGACTACGTCGGAGAAGTTAGTTGCCGCATTGCCAATAAGTTTGTCATAATATGGGTATTTCAGTGTCTGGACAAACAAAGTGACCATTTCTCTTTCTGTCATGGGTGGCTGTACTTGTGCAGCTAAGTCCCTCCATCGTTGGGCGTATTCCTTAAAAGTTTCTGTTTTTTTCTTCTCCATGTTTTGGAGAGTTTGGCGATCCGGAGCTAAGTCCATAACATGTTTATAGTTGCCGATGAAGGCCTGAGCAAGGTCATTCCAAGTTTTTATGTTTCTTGGACCTTGGCTTAGATACCACTGTAATGCTGATTTTGTGAGACTTTCCTGAAAAAGTGCGATCCACACCTTCTCATCTTTGGTAAGTGGTTGTAGTCTTCTGAGAAACAAAGTGATGTGAGTGATGGGATCACTCGTTCCATCGTATTTTACGAAATCTGGCACCTTAAAATCTGAAGGGATTACGACGTCTGGCACTAAGCAGAGGTCATCCACTGAAAGGGATCCGAATATAGTGCCTCCTTCAATGGCTTTCAGTCTTTTCTCTATTGTCTCGATTTTTTGAGATTCTGCTTCATCTTTTGGTAATGTCTTCTTCTCTTCCTGTACAGTGTCTTGTTTCAGGTGAACACTAGCAGAGGGTCCTGATTCTTGAAACAGGTTTTCTTGGACTGAGACTCGTTGCGGGGTGAATCCCGGGGGATAAGTGGGATCTTGTACTTCTTTGATGGGGACTTGAGTTGCTTTCCCTTTGATTAATTCCATCAATTGTTTCATCTGTTCTGACATACTTTCAATCTTGGACTCCATCTCCATGAGACGTCCTTCGGCTTGTTCTGCCATTAATCTTGTTTGGAGTCGAGTTGAATATCGGTGTTGAGGTCCAATTTTACCCTTTTAAAGGAAATATTTATTTTATTAGATTCTATGTGTGTATGATTGATGTGATGGATGCATGCATGAATATTGTAAATACTTGGTGAAAGAAGAATTATAGTGGAATTTCTCAATTACATTCACCAAAAGCTTATTATTTTCAAAAGAAACGGCCCAAAGTACAGTATTGCTTTCTGGCCTTTGAAATAAACTCCATCATTTTTTGAATATTCACTGATGGAGTAGGGCAGCTCAATTCTTCTAACTCCTTGGCTTCTTCGCCCATTAGTTGGGCTTGCTCAGTCACTTTTCTGACTTCTGCCAAAAATATTTGAAGCTGTTCTTGAGAAAATCTGTATTGATCTTCCCAATATCTTGCTCTCATCTCTGTTTGATCAGTTTCATCAACTAATTCGGTGATGACTTGTTTTTGGCTTTCGATCTTTTCTTCGAGGAGTTGTGTTTTGTGACTGAGCTGTTGTATGTCGAAGAGCATCTTCTTGTTCTTCTCCTTTTCTTCCTCTAGCTCTTTCTCCAACTCTCTTTTTGCCAATTTTCTGATGACCTCTTCGGGAAGAACTATTCCTTCTTTCCGATTATTTCTCCATTCATAATACGCAGTAGGAGAAATAATAGGGCCTGACTTTAATATGAAAAGTCTTTTCCATGCAACTGAAATACCCATTGCAAGCTTATTTGAATTTGGATCTTCATGTGAAAACTCCAACTTGCTCAGGTTATGTGTCATGGGTATAAATTGCATGGACCCAAATTGTTTACGTACTTGGGCTGGAGCATAGCTTGTTCCTCCCCATATGCCTAAGAGAGGAACCCACAGGCAATTGCCGCAACGGTAAACTATGCGGGTGGTGGTGGACCAGGGTGCTCTCCATTCAATTTGGAATTCGCTGATGTTCTTGAAGTAGTCAACCCATGCTTCCTTGCTATCATGATTAGTGGTTTCACTTTTCAAAAAGGCTTCAATTGGGATGAAGTCCTTTGAAAAGCGATTTCCAAAATGTTGCTTTTCACAAGGAAGGTGGCTTTTGATCCAAACGTTGAGGAGATGTGAACATCCTATGAATTTGCCTCCTCTTTGGCGACAAAAGTTTAATGCCCTGATAGTTTCACATAATATCACTGAGGTCGGATTTACTTGGGCATTGCAGACTTGCTCAAATAATGTGATGACGTCTCCTTCAATAAATCCGACAATTCTTGGGAAGACTACCAGGCCATATATTGCCAAGGCGAACAACTTGCGTCGTTGATTCTTCTGAGGGAGGGTGTGACTTAGTTGTTTTAGATCGGTCCAGCTGATAAATTTCCGACACCCTTTTGTTGCAAATTTGGGTTGAAGACTGGAAGCTGGCATGTCCAATAATTTTGCTAGGGCTCGATGAGGCTCCGTTCTTCTATCATATTGATACGTCTCAATTGGATAGTTGGAGGACCAACCCAAGAGGTTATTGTATTCTTCAATGGTTGGAACCAGATCCATCTTATCGAAAGAAAAGCATCGATAAAATGGATCCCAAAATTGTGTTAGAGCCCGGACAAGTGATGCATCAACGGTAACCTTTAGTAGGCAAGCGATGTGACCATATTTTGCCGTAAAAGCTTCCCGATCAGCAGAGTTCCAACTATTCCAGACTTGTAATAATTCCATGGTGTCATTATGGTTTATCCGAACCGATACCTGGTCCTTAAGCTGTATGTGAGAGTGGGATGTCAGAGCATCTCTGTGAAGCTTTTGAGCTGTTTCGGAATATTCCATAGCTTCAGGCTGAGTTTCGATTACAGTGTCATTCCATGATGCAGTAACAGCCGTGGGAAGATAATCGAGAATATCCATGATAATGGTTCTTTCACCAAATATTTATCTTTAATGATGAAATGTGTATGCCGGAAAAATAAGGAAAAACAGAGTTAGTAAAAAGGTAACACATAAGATCATACAAACATATAGATAAAACAAAACCTATGGAAATGGGAACCGAGGTATAGAAAATTCTTAATGGCTGGTTCTAAGGTAGAGTAAGGAATTCTATATGCAGAAGGTGGTTTATCAAAAAGGCAAGGGATAGTTCCCGAATCCCGTCACTAAATCATAGTGACGGCCCGATTCCTTACCCTCTAGGGTTTATGTAAGGAATGGATTAATTCGAGTCGTAGCTTTTCGTGGGCCCATGCAGAGACTAACCGTCTCAGAAGGCAATACACTACTTTGCTACTTTGAAACCGGTGAAGGCTTGGAGACCGTGGCCTTACAAGGACAGCAACACCAATTCCGCTTAGAAAGAATCGTGTTTGATTTAAAGAAGCTCGGGTATAGAGCTTCATTTTGTGAATGCATTATGCATGTTTACTTAAGTAAATATAATATATAAATCCACATAATAGTAAAGCAAAGTAAATCAAAACAAATCAACTTTAAGCTCGACTCACTAATATTGACTCCCCAGTGGAGTCGCCAAGCTGTGGCAACGTCGGGTTTTCTGGAGTCGCCACCAATCGGTTTTACCTAGGTCGATTGGACACCTTAAAATTGGTCTGCGAGAGTTCGAGGATCGGGAGTACGGTTACGCTAAAACAACCTTGTTATAGCGCCCAAAATTGGCACCTTAGTTGATTTTAATTTTGTTTTGCTTTGCTTTTAGAAAATATTCAGTTAATTTTCAAACTAGAAATTTTAACTGAATTAATCGGATGCGGATTTTTAAATTAATTTATATAAAATTTAATACTTCCGAACCATGGACTCTGCCGAGTCATTTGGACACGGAAGATTTTGATTCCGAACCATGGACTCTGCCGAGTCATTTGGACACGGAATTTGGTGAAATTTTAAACAATTTTATCCATATTGTAAAAAAATATGGATTTTTATCTTTTTATTTAATTTATTTATTTTAAAAAGTTTGATATTTTCCAAACCGTAGATCCTGCCGGATCATCCGGATATGGAAATTGATTTACCGTAATTATTTAATTCTTATTATTATGAAATTAATTTTTAAATGGTAATTCTTTTTGTTTATGAATGATTTTTAATACTAACTAAAAAATTTATCTTTATATTTTTACTTCTTTTTTTTTACTTTCTTTCTTTTTCTTCTTTTTTACTTATTTTTACTTTTTTTTTTTAATTTTCTTTTAATTTCTTTTCTTTTCTTTCTTTTTTATTCTTTTCTTTCTTTCTTTTCTTTTTCTTTTTCTTTCTTTTATCTTTCTTTTCTTTTTCTTATCTTTCCTTTCTTTTCTTTATCTTATCTTTCTTTTATTTTTCTTTCTTATCTTTCTTTTATTTTTCTTGTCTTTTCTTTCTTTCTTTTCTTTTTCTTATCTTTTCTTTTATTTTTATTTTATTTTTCTTTTCTTTCTTATCTTTCTTTTATTTTTCTTTCTTATCTTTCTTTTATTTTTCTTATCTTTCTTTTTTTTTTTCTTCTTTGCTTTTTTTTTGTTTTCTTGTTTAATGAAAGATATTTATTATTTTAAAGGATTACTTAATTTATAAAAGAATTAAAAAAAAATAATAATTAATTTTTATTTAATAAGAAGTTAATTTAAAAGAATTAAAGAGTTTAAAAATAAAAATTTTGATCATGGTACGGGGCGTTGTTACTCAGCCAGACCCTCTTCACCAGGTGAAGCAGCTCAAAAGCGGGCACGAGACAGTTTCCAGCCAATATACCATGAACTAAAAATTTTTTATTTTTTTTATTATTTTTTATTATTTTTTTATTATTATTTTTTTTTTTTTATAAAAGATTAACCAAAAGTAATTGTTTTATTAAGAGAATCAAAAATTTATATGTATATTTTAAACAAAAGAAGAAAATTTTTGATATTTATTTAATTTATTTTGGAATAAAAGATTATTTAACCAAAAACTTATATGTATTTTAAAAAAAAAGTCTTGATATTTTTATTTTTATATTCTTCTTTGTTTGATGAAAGATTTTTTTTTTTTAATTTTAATTTATATTTCTGAAAATATATCTAATCAATAAGTCAAAAATATTTAAGAGAAAATTCAATTATTGTTGTTTTATTTTGTATTATTTTGAAATTATTTGATTAAGATTTTTATAAAGGAAACAAAAAGTTATATCTTTTAATAAGTAAAATATTACTGAATAAAATATTAACCCAAAAATTTTACTCTTTTTATTCTTTTTTATTAATAAAGAAAACTAAAAAGTTATATTTTATTATTTTAATAAATAATTAATATATTAGTCCCAAAATTTTATTTTTAATAAAGAAAAGTTTATTTATATACTTTATTTAAAAATATTTCCAAGCGATGGATCCTGGCGGATCATTTGGTCATGGATTTTTAATTTTTGTTAAATTTTAACTATTTAATTAGTTATTAATTTTATTTATAATTTTATTGGATTTTTCTTGAATTTTTAAAAAAATATTTAAAAAGAATTGATTTAATCATGTTTATTTATTAATTTTAACAAAAAGTTAACTTTGTTATAATAAAACATGTATTCCAAAATAAAAATAAAATAATTGGCTTTTAAATTTTTATTAGCCTTAATAATTAATTACAAAATAATCTTCTTTTAGTTTTTTTTATTTATGGGTAAAAGGTGAATTAAATAAATTAAATCATATAAAGAAAAATTAATAAAGTGGGGCTTTTTGGCCATCCACTTAAAAAAAATAATAAATGTTAGCAACAATTATAAAAGTTAATTAATTAACAACAATAATAAAAGTTAGCCAAGTTTAATTAAGTTAATTAATTATCAACAATAATAAAATTTAGCCAAGTTTAATTAAGTTAATTAATTAACAACAATAATAAAATTTAGCCAAGTTTAATTAAGTTAATTAATTAACAACAATAATAAAAATTAGCCAAGTTTAATTAAGTTAATTAATTAACAACAATAATAAAAGTTAGCCAAGTTTAATTAAGTTAATTAATTAACAACAATAATAAAATTTAGCCAAGTTTAATTAAGTTAATTAATTAACAACAATAATAAAAGTTAGCCAGTTAGTTGTTAGTTGTTAGTTGTTAATAACAACAATAAAAAGGGGTTAGTAATAATAACAATAATAAACAAATAAATACACAAGCAAAAAAATAAAAAAAAGTTAGTAATTAATTCTGCAAGAACAAAAGAAAAAGGTTAGTGACCAAAGTGAAAGAAATTGAAAAGATGAAGGACTGAAAGGAGGTTTTACCCTTGAGAATTAAAATTGAATACTGAGAAAACGAAAACGCAGGCGACGCGAGGGAGGGCAGGGGAGCGACGGCGGGCCAGGCGACGGGGGCGCTGGAGCACGGCGGCGGGGCAGGGTGACGGCGGCGGGGCAGGGTAGCGGCGGCGCGGGAGCCCGGCGGCGGTATCCGGCGGACTGGAGCGGAAGGAGGAGGGAAAACGCCGGGGAAAAGGGAGTCGGCTACGGCAGGACGGCGGCGGCGGAACGGCAGGACGGCGGCGGCGTAACGGCGGGACGGCGGCGGCGGGACGGCAGGACAGCGGCGGCAGGACGGCGGGACGACGGTGGCGACGGCGGGAGAAGCGGTGGAGATGGCGTGACGGGAGGAAAAAGGGGAAAACGGCAAGGAGGAAGACGGGGACCAAAGCTTTACTAAAAAAAACTTTTGAGATTTTCTGGAGAAAGGGAGGAGAGCCAGGGACAAGGGCTGTGGTTTTCTCTTTTTCTAAAACGGAGCTCTAAGCTTTTCCTCTATTTTTTTCTGTGTTCAGAACTGAATTTGGGGGGGTATTTATAGAAGGAGCTTAGCTGAACTGTGGACGGATAAATTAATAAAAAATATCAAACTTATCTTTTAAATTGGTAAAATGACAGTTTCAGTCCTTTACGTTACTCCAGCTCTGGATAAGCTCAGAAGCTTCTGATTTTGACAATTTTAACGTTTTCTGTCAATTTGGGCCAGAAACGTCCGTTTAGGCCCAAAATTGACGCGAAAAATTACCCAAAGCTCCTGAAACTTTCAGAATTTGTCAATTTTGTCCGAAACTTCTCAATTTTGTCATTTTTACCTCAAACTTTTAATTTTTTTGTCATTTTTTCCTGAAATTTTATTTTTATTTCAAACACATACATATTCACACATATATTATTTTAAATCAAATCTTCTCAAAATAAAAATATATTTTAAACTAATTAACATAATTAAAATTTTTTAGCAATAATAATAATAATAATGATAATTTTTTTAATTAGTTTTTTTTTTTAAAAAAATTTTTTAAAAAAAAACCCGGACGAAATTGGGTGTCAACAGCTGCCCCCCTTTGCATGCTTCATGGGACATGATGTATGCAAAGTAGTTACCAAATTTCGTCCGTCTTAGCTAGCCATTGAGAACCTTCTCGCCGCCTAAACTATGTGGTTAAGGAAAATTTTTTTAGAGCCTCTGCGATAAGAACTCTCCTATCGTTGAAGGGAAAATTTGATAATTTTGAGGTTAAGGGTCCTACCTTAGAACCTCGACAATAGGAACTCTCCTATCGTTTGAAGTAAAATTGATGATTTTGAGGTTAAGGGTCCTACCTTAGAACCTCGACGATAGGAACTCTCCTATCGTTTGAAGGAAAATTGTTTGAATGAGGTTAAGGGTCCTACCTTAGAACCTCGACGATAGGAACTCTCCTATCGTTTGAAGGAAAATTGTTTGAATGAGGTTAAGGGTCCTACCTTAGAACCTCGAAGATAGGAACTCTCCTATCGTTTGAAGTAAAATTGATTGTTTTGAGGTTAAGGGTCCTACCTTAGAACCTCGACGATAGGAACTCTCCTATCGTTTGAAGGAAAATTGATGATTTTGAGGTTAAGGGTCCTACCTTAGAACCTCGACAATAGGAACTCTCCTATCGTTTGAAGGAAAATTGATGATTTTGAGGTTAAGGGCCCTACCTTAGAACCTCGACGATAGGAACTCTCCTATCGTTTGAAGGAAAATTGTTTGAATGAGGTTAAGGGTCCTACCTTAGAACCTCGACGATAGGAACTTTCCTATCGTTTGAAGGAAAATTGATGATTTTGAGGTTAAGGGTCCTACCTTAGAACCTCGACGATAGGAACTCTCCTATCGTTTGAAGTAAAATTGATTGAATGAGGTTAAGGGTCCTACCTTAGAACCTCGACGATAGGAACTCTCCTATCGTTTGAAGGAAAATTGATGATTTTGAGGTTAAGGGCCCTACCTTAGAACCTCGACGATAGGAACTCTCCTATCGTTTGAAGGAAAATTGATGATTTTGAGGTTAAGGGTCCTACCTTAGAACCTCGACAATAGGAACTCTCCTATCGTTTGAAGGAAAATTGATTGTTTTGAGGTTAAGGGTCCTACCTTAGAACCTCGACGATAGGAACTCTCCTATCGTTTGAAGGAAAATTGATTGTTTTGAGGTTAAGGGTCCGACCTTAGAACCTCGACGATAGGAACTCTCCTATCGTTTGAAGGAAAATTGATGATTGAGGTTAAGGGTCCCACCTTAGAACCTCGACGATAGGAACTCTCCTATCGTTTGAAGGAAAATTGATGATTTTGAGGTTAAGGGTCCTACCTTAGAACCTCGACGACAGGAACTCTCTTATCGTTTGAAGGAAAATTGATGATTTTGAGGTTAAGGGTCCTACCTTAGAACCTCGACGATAGGAACTCTCCTATCGTTTGAAGGAAAATTGATGATTTTGAGGTTAAGGGTCCTACCTTAGAACCTCGACAATAGGAACTCTCCTATCGTTTGAAGGAAAATTGATGATTTTGAGGTTAAGGGCCCTACCTTAGAACCTCGACGATAGGAACTCTCCTATCGTTTGAAGGAAAATTGATGATTTTGAGGTTAAGGGTCCTACCTTAGAACCTCGACGATAGGAACTCTCCTATCGTTTGAAGGAAAATTGATGATTTTGAGGTTATGGGCCCTACCTTAGAACCTCGACGATAGGAACTCTCCTATCGTTTGAAGGAAAATTGATTGTTTTGAGGTTAAGGGTCCTACCTTAGAACCTCGACGATAGGAACTCTCCTATCGTTTGAAGGAAAATTGATTGTTTTGAGGTTAAGGGTCCTACCTTAGAACCTCGACGATAGGAACTCTCCTATCGTTTGAAGGAAAATTGATGATTGAGGTTAGGGGTCCCACCTTAGAACCTCGACGATAGGAACTCTCCTATCGTTTGAAGGAAAATTGATGATTTTGAGGTTAAGGGTCCTACCTTAGAACCTCGACGACAGGAACTCTCCTATCGTTTGAAGGAAAATTGATGATTTTGAGGTTAAGGGTCCTACCTTAGAACCTCGACGATAGGAACTCTCCTATCGTTTGAAGGAAAATTGATGATTTTGAGGTTAAGGGTCCTACCTTAGAACCTCGACAATAGGAACTCTCCTATCGTTTGAAGGAAAATTGATGATTTTGAGGTTAAGGGCCCTACCTTAGAACCTCGACGATAGGAACTCTCCTATCGTTTGAAGGAAAATTGATTGTTTTGAGGTTAAGGGTCCTACCTTAGAACCTCGACGATAGGAACTCTCCTATCGTTTGAAGGAAAATTGATGATTTTGAGGTTAAGGGTCCTACCTTAGAACCTCGACGATAGGAACTCTCCTATCGTTTGAAGGAAAATTGATGATTTTGAGGTTAAGGGTCCTACCTTAGAACCTCGACGACAGGAACTCTCCTATCGTTTGAAGGAAAATTGTTTGAATGAGGTTAAGGGTCCCACCTTAGAACCTCGACGATAGGAACTCTCCTATCGTTTGAAGGAAAATTGATGATTTTGAGGTTAAGGGCCCTACCTTAGAACCTCGACGATAGGAACTCTCCTATCGTTTGAAGAAAAATTGATGATTTGAGGTTAAGGGCCCTTCCTTAGAACCTCGACGATAGGAATTCTCCTATCGTTTGAAGGAAAATTGATGGAATGAGGTTAAGGAAATCTCCTTGAACCTCGAGCGAAATTTATATGAAAGCAATTAGAATTGGAATAATTTTCTTCGAAAGTGTGAATTTGCATAATAGGCGAGTGCGAAATTTTAGACTTCGATAAAATGAGTGAATCTTGATGATGACAATATCGCTAACAAATTATGTAAAGGGAACGGATGTTTGGAATCAATATCCAAGGTTCATCTAATATTTTCTTTAGTAAATATAGATTCGCTTGAGAGATATGTCATCCAAATAAGGTTGAAGCTTAACTATCCTAAAATGTTATGCCTAATAGACCTAATAGGATGCGTCTCAAGAGCAATAAAAATTACTCTTTACTCAGCCATTCCAACCTAAAGGCATTGTCCTATGGTTTTAATATCAGCATGGACGAGACTATCTTATAAGATAAAAAAGAAATTCCCTGAAAGAAAAACTAAAACAGGAAAGAAAATGCTGATAATAAAACTAAAGGACAAGCAAAACGGATCGGATCACTTCTTCTTCCACAATATTTCAACAGGGTTAGTAGAGGACTATTATGGGATCGAACTGTTCGGGAAAGACTGTCGCGTCCAGTCTATCTGAATCATTGCTGGATCTGGTTCAGGAACAAAAGCTTGTATTTTATCTAGCAATTCTTCAGCAGTTGTTGCGGATATTATGATTCGCCGTGCCACTCTTGATATAAAATTCTTCTGCATAGCATAATCCATAAAAGCTATCAGACCTGTAAAGAAATTGTTAACATTTAAAAGCCCAATGGGTTTCTTATGCAAATTAAGTTGGGCCATGGAAGCAATTTGAAAGACTTCTCCCAATGTGCCAAAACCACCTGGTAGAGCGATAAAAGCATCAGCATTTAAAAGCATTTGTAACACACGCTCTTGTAAATTTTTAACCACTAATTCTTCTCCAATCGTGCCCCCAGAAATAAATTTCAGAGGTCCAGGGATAATGCCCAGAACTTGACTTCCTCCTAGAGATGCTGCTGATGCTACACCTCCCATTAATCCGACACTACCTCCTCCATAAACTAAATGTATTTTTCGCTCAGCTAATACTCTACCCAAATGGTTGGCTGCTTTTAAATACTCTTCATCTTTTCCAGGAAAAGCCCCAGAAAATACACAAATACTTCGGGATTTACGAGTTGGGGTTTTCTCCATTCCTATCCTTACCCTTGTGAGAAAAGAGGATATATTTATAGAGATGAAGAGATAAGGCAATAATTTTATTTTTCAAGAATGGATACATTATTGCCAGCTATTCATAGTAGTCACGGGTATGACTCTGGTCAGGTATGGGTACACTATCGTTAAAAGAGGAGGAAAATTTTCAAAATAGCTGCTAGCATGTATAGTAGTCGCGACTGTAGCTTATGTCAGGAGTAGGTACATGATTGTCGGATGAGAAGGAAAATTTCAAAAGTGGCAGGTATATACAGTAGTCATAATTATAGCTCATGTCAGGAGTGGGTACATTATGGGAGGAAAATTTCAAAAGCGTCAGCTAGCATGTACAGTATCGTGACTATGGCTTATGTCAAGAGTGGATAAATTATTGCTGAAAGAGGAGGAAAATTTCAAAAGCGACAGCTAGCACGTACAGTAATCGTGACTTTGGTTCATGTCAGGAGTGGATACATTATTACCAAAAGGGGAGGAAAATTTCAAAAGCGACAGCTAGCACGTACAGTAATCGTGACCTTGTTCCGTCTTCTACTGGCTTTGCGTCCAGTAACGGCTTCAATGCTTTCTATGAATCAGTGATTTGCATCTCATCTAGCTTTTTCACAAACTGGCAAACAGGGTCGTTTAGGGTCAGATTCCCAAGACTGTAACGTTCTCGTTCTTTTTGGAGAATTATCCATAATCCAACAACCTCAAATTGCACTATTCCGCAAGAATGCGCTTCAAGAACCTCTCGGATATCTTCCAGAGATTCCTTACGCAAGCCATTCTTGATGAATTTTATTCTATCATTACGATTTCTGGTGATCACTCCTGGAGAACGACATTTATTGCCGCAAATCCACCATCCACAATTGTGACAGACGCCTAGCCTCTTTGCTCTTCTCTTTTTGGCATAAACGCTTTTACCAAAGCCGGGCATACGGGGAAAGAACGCATCTGGAACTTCACCAGCCGAACGAACTTTAGCTTCGATTAGCCACCGCACATTATCAGGAATGCCTTTGTGCATAAATAGTCGGAATCGTTCACATCTAGCTTGATAAACCTTTTTAAGAACATTTATTGGGAAAGAAGGGAAATATTTTCGTAGAGCGGAAAGAGAAGGCTCCATTGATGAATGAGGCATTTAAGAGAAAAAGAAAGAAATTAGTGATTGTAGGAAATGGAAATAACTGAATTTGGGAGTTATGGAGTACCGTATCCAGAAGGAAGAACACGCATTTATAGTGATGAAAGGATAATGCGTTTATTACACTTACGGAAGTAAGTACATTATTGCCAAAAGAAAAGACAAATGACAGCTTATATGTACAGCAATCATGACTGTGGCTCTCATCTTCCACTAATTCATGTCCAGTAATGGCTTCAATGCCTTCTATAAGTCGGGGATTTGCTTCCCATCTAGTTTTCTTACAAACTGACAAACGGGGTCATTTAAAATCACATTCCCAAGACTGTAACGGTTTCGTTCTTTATGGTAAGTCCTCCATAAACCGATAATTTCACCTTGCACTTTTCCACAAGAATGCGTTTCAAGAGTCTCTCGGATATCTTTCAGAGACTCCTTACGCAGGCCATTCTTAATGAATTTTCTTTTATCTTCACGATTTATGGAGATGTATCCTAAAGAGCGACATTTAGTATTACAATTCCATCGCCCACATTTATAACACACGCCTAGTCTCTTTGCTCTTCGCCTTTTGGCATAACGGCTTTTACCTAAACCGGGCATGCGGGGCATAAATGCATCTGGAACTTCACCCGCCAAACGGACCTTAGCTTCAATTATCCACTGCACATTATCGGGAATGCCTTTGCGTGTAAAAACTCTGATTCTTTCACATCTAGCAAGGTAGATCTTTTTAAGGACTTTTAGTGGGAGGGAAGGAAAGTATTTTCGCAGTACAGAAAGAGTAGAATCCATTGATGAGAGAAGAATTTGAGAGAAGAGGGAAATGAATCAGTTATTGCAGGAAACTGGAATAATCGACTTTAGAAGTCACGGGGTATCTTATCTGTTGTTTAATCAGAAGGAAGAACACGCATTTATAGTGATGAAAAGGGATAACGTGTCGATTACACTTAGGGGAGCATGTACATCTGTCAAAAGAAAATGTAAATTTTTCCAAATATAACAAACTGTATGTACAGTAATTGTGACTGTGGCTTACATCTTCCACTGGTTTTACGTCCAGTAACGGCATTAACGGCTTCTATGAGTCGAGGATCTGCTTCCCATCTAGCTTTCTTACAAGCCGGCAAACAGGGTCGTTTAAAGTCAGATTCCCGGGACTGTAACGGTCTCGTTCTTCATGAAAAATACTCCATAAATCAAGAATTTCACGTTGCACAGATCCACAAGAATGCGTCTCAAGAGTCAATTGGATATCATCCAATGAGTCCTTACTCAAGCCATTCTTGATGAACCGTATTTTATCTTCTCGATTATTGGAGATCATTCCTAAAGAACGACACCTAGTCTTACAAGTCCACCTACCACATTTATGGCAGACTTGTAATCTTTTCGCTCTTCTTTTTCTGGCATAAGAACTTTTGCCAACACCAGGCATGTAAGACACAAATGCCTCTGGGATTTCACCTGCCAGACGAACCTTAGCTTCAATTAACCACCGCACATCTTCAGGGATTCCTTTATGCATCAGAGCTCTTAATCGTTCACAGCGAACTTGGTAGATCTTTTTTAGGATGTTCATTGGGAGAGAAGGGAAATACTTTCGCAAGGCGGAAAAAGTAGGATCCATTTTCTAGGAGGAAGTAAAAGAAAGAAGGGGTGAAGGAATCAGTTATTATGGGCAACTGAGAGAACCGACTTGAGAGTCACGGAGTACCGTATCCGCCGTTTAACCGGAAAAGTGGATCCTACTTTATTTTAGTATCATAGATATTTCTTATCTTTGATATCTCATCAGGCATGACATTGATCCAGTCCTTGATTATTGAATCCATTGTCTGCTTTCGACGACAATATTTCTCGATATCCACGCTTATCTTTGACCATAGCTATTTCTTATCTTGGATACTGCTAAGCTGGCGTCAATTCTGTCCATCCCGGTGTAGCCTCGATTATTGAATTGATTACCAGGATTTTGACAATATTGTCTACTTTATCCTTGAATTGCTGATGGGGCTGGGTCCACTATATCAGCTGTGCATCCAGCGGTAGATTGGTAAAAACGGATGTCACTGAGACGTCAGCTTATACTGCTGTGACTGTGCGGTGGATACGCTTCCCATTTGATCCTTGTTCTGTATGCCATGCATGCATGATGTGAAATGCATGAATGCAGAGCATGTGTAACTGATGGATTTATTTTTTATATCTTTGCTTTACTGGATCTTCTTTGTAATTGCCTTCTATCGTTGAATCTCTTTATGCTTTCCAACTGTTGTCCATTGTTTCACTTTCCAGCTGTTGTTCATTGTCTTGCTTTCCAGCTGTTGTTCATTGTCTCGCTTTCCAGCTATTGTCCATTGTCTCAAAAGCCTAACTCTTTTCAAAAATCTTCTTTCCTTGATTTGTTCTTAAATTTTGGCTTCAATTTCCTTAATGTCCGCCTCGTACTTTATGCCTCTCTGGATAATTGTCCCTGTTGAGATATTCGTGAGTATGATTCTTTCTTGCTGACATGGACGTGTTAAGACTTCTGAAGCGATCATTCAGGCTACCACCAAGGCTATCTCCCGAAGATTTGTTACTCCTTCTTCTTTGTTAGCCTATGTTCTGTGCCGCTCGCAAAGCAGGACCTCAATCTTACCTGTTTTAATTCATAAAGCTTATCAAAGTAATCTACGGTCTTTGTTTTTTCTAAGTTTTAATTATTACTATTCTTCCTTCAAAAGTCATAATTTATTGCACACTTAAGGCTAGTAAGAATGTGAGATTTGAAGGAAAAGAACTGGATAGAAGCGACTTTAGCATTTTGAACGTGAGAATCTAAGGTAAGTTAAAGAAAATTGGCTTTTTATTTATGAGTAATATGAAAATCTTGGGTACAGATAGATAATGAAAGTGTAAGAGAAGAAAGCTCTCTTTGACAACTTTGATCAAATAAACTTTGGTAACCCTGTATCCACTTCTCCCCTTCTGTTTGAAAATTTCTTCATTATGCAAAGTATTTCTTTACTGCATCCGAATTTACTGGCTTCGGTAATTCTCGTCCATCCATTTCTGTCAGAATTAGTGCCCCTCCTGAAAATGCTTTCTTCACAACATATGGCCCGTCATAATTTGGTGTCCATTTTCCTCTTGAATCATGTTGCATGGGTAAAATTTTCTTGAGCACTATGTCACCCTCGTGAAATTGTCGTGGGCGAACCTTTTTGTTGTAAGAACGAATCATCCTTCTTTGATAAAGTTGCCCATGGCAGAGGGCTATCATTCTTCTTTCATCAATTAGATTTAATTGCTCGTATCTAGCTTTGACCCATTCTGCTTCTCTTAATTGAGTATCCATTAGTACCCTTAATGAAGGTATTTCAACTTCGATGGGCAATACAGCCTCCATACCGTATACCAGAGAAAAAGGTGTTGCTCCAGTAGAAGTACGGGTAGAAGTTCTATAAGCATGTAGTGCAAAAGGTAACATCTCATGCCAGTCCTTGTAAGTGACGATCATCTTTTCAACAATTCTCTTGATATTTTTATTGGCCGCTTCTACTGCACCATTCATCATTGGTCGATAAGGTGCCGAATTGAGATGTTTGATTTTGAACTGCCGGCACAAAGTCTGCATCATTGCATTGTTCAGGTTCGTGGCATTGTCTGAGATGATACATTCCGGCGGCCCATAGCGACAAATGATTTCTTTCTTAATGAACCGGCATACCACCTTTTGAGTCACACTTGCATATGACATAGCTTCTACCCATTTAGTGAAGTAGTCAATTGCCACTAGGATGAATTTGTGACCATTGGAAGCTTTAGGGGTAATGGCTCCAATGACGTCAATTCCCCACATGGCAAAAGGCCAAGGTATTGCTGTTACATTAAGAGGGGTGGGTGGAGCTTGGATCTTGTCGGCATATATTTGACATTTGTGACATTTTCTCACGTGATTAATACAATCATTTTCCAATGTGAGCCAATAGTAGCCAGCCCTCATTATTTGTCTTGCCATGGTATGACCACTAGTGTGTGCTCCACATATTCCAGAATGAACTTCTTCCATGATCTTTCGTGCTTCATGAGTATCTACACAGCGAAGTAGCATCGAGTCTAGGGTTTTCTTGTAGAGTATGTCTAGGTTTAAAAGAAAACCCATTGACAATCTTCGTAGAAATTTCTTGTCATTTTCTGATGCTTCTAGTGGATATGTTCGTTCTTGGAGGTATTTCTTGATATCATGATACCAAGGCTTTCCATCCAATTCTTCTTCGATGCTCATGCAATAAGCTGGAGAATCTATTATTTTCATCTCGAACACAGGAGTATGCTCAGGGTCGCTTATCTTGTACATAGCAGCCAAAGTAGCTAAAGCGTCTGGGATTTGATTATCTTCCCTTGGAAGATGATGGAAACTTATACTGTTAAATCTTCGAGTCATGTCTAGTATAAGCTTTTGGTAAGGGATTAATTTTGAATCTCTTGTCTCCCATTCTCCATTGATTTGATATATGACTAATGCGGAATCCCCATAGACTCGGAGATCTCGCACTTTCAAATCCAATGCCATTTGGAGTCCCATAGCACATGCTTCATACTCTACTATATTGTTGGTACAAGGAAATGTAATTTTTGCTGTGAGGGGAAACTGCTCTCCGCTTGGAGAGATGAGTATAGCTCCGATCCCTTGTCCCAAAGCATTAGATGCTCCATCGAATGCCATTTTCCATGTTTCATTTTCTTCATCGACTTCCTGTTCTATCGTCATTATATCTCCATCAGGAAAGTCCATTCTCATGGGCTCATAATCCTCCAATGCTCTATCAGCCAGATATTCAGCGATCACACTTCCTTTTACGGCCTTTTGGGTGACATACTGTATGTCGTATTCAGATAACAGCATTTGCCATTTTGCAATCCTGCCTGATAAAGCGGGTTTCTCGAAAATGTACTTAATGGGGTCAGTCTTGGAGATCAGTAATGTTGTGTTGTTGAGCATGTAGTGTCGTAGTCGATGTGCTACCCATGCAAGGGCACAACAGGACTTTTCTACTATTGAGTATTTAGCTTCATATGTGGTAAGCTTTTTGCTCAAATAGTAAATTGCATGCTCCTTCTTGCTTGTCTCATCACGTTGACCCAATACGGATCCTAATGAAGAATCCTGTATGGATAAATATAGAATCAACGGTTCTCCGGATCGAGGTGGTATCAAGACTGGTGGATTTGATAGATATCGTTTGATTTTCTCGAACGCTTCTTGGCATTCGTTAGTCCACTCAATCGGATTGTTCTTCTTTAGTGATTTGAAAAGCGGTTCACACTTGGACGTCAATTGTGATATGAACCTTGCTATGAAGTTGATTCTACCCAGAAAACTTCTTACTTGTTTTGGAGTCTTCGGGGGTTGCATTTCTTGTATCGCTTTGACTTTACTCGGGTCAACTCGAATCCCGTCCTTGCTGACTATGAAACCCAATAACTTTCCTGAAGAGGCTCCAAAAGTACATTTGGCAGGATTCAACTTCAATTGATATTTGCGAAGTCTATCGAATAGTTTTCTTAGCACTTTTAGATGCCCCCCAGCAGTGAAAGTTTTGGCGATCATGTCGTCCACATATACTTCAATTTCTTTATGAATCATGTCATGGAACAACGTGACCATGGCTCTTTGATATGTAGCACCAGCATTCTTTAACCCGAAAGGCATCACCTTATAGTAGAAGGTACCCCAAAGGGTAATAAAAGCAGTTTTTATCATGTCATCTGGATCAAGTTTGATTTGATTGTATCCAGAAAAATCATCCATGAAGGAAAAGTAGGAGTTTCCTGCGGTATTATCCACCAGTGTATCAATATGAGGAAGTGGGAAGTTATCTTTAGGACTGGCTTCGTTCAAAGGCCGGTAGTCCTGACAAACTCTTAGTTTCCCACTTTCTTTCTTTTCGACTGGGACAATGTTAACCACCCATTCTGTATATTCAGCGACCCCAAGAAATCCTGCATCCCACAGCTTTCGAATCTCGTCTTTTACTCTTAAGATTAACTCCGGCTTTAATCTTCGTAACTTCTGTCTGACAGGCTTCGCCCCAGGCTTCAAAGGTATTTTGTGTAGTACTATGTCTGAGCTTAAGCCAGGCATATCTTGGTATGACCAAGCGAATACATCCACATATTCTTTCAATAAATGGACTAATTCTTCTTTTTCTTCAGGAGGGAATAAAGTGCCAATCTTGACTTCTTTTACATCCTGACTGTCTCCCAGGTTGAATACCTCAGTTGGTTCTTGACTTGTTGCTCTTTCTTTTTCATCTCGCTCAATCATTTTTAATAGCTCAGGAGATACTTGAAGATCTTCGTCATCCGAGTCGGTAGTGTTTACAGGATTATCAAAGTTCATTCTTTCATTGTCATCAAAGAGAGTTTTGGGTCTGCATTATCCAGAGAGAAAAGAAAGAGAAGAGAGAAAAAAAAAAATGGCACGAATGAGATGGATGCAAACTGGTACTTTATTTACAATGTGCATAAATCACAACTTTATTGGAATAAAAAGCAATAACTAAAAGGTTCACTTAAACAAAGACTACACCCTATTGATTGAACCTTTCTTTAGGAGGTTTTTACTATTAGATTACTTTGGAAAGCTTTCAATTATAACAGGCAGTTCTATCGCCTCCCAATTGTTCAGCACATCCCGTGGGCCACAAGGTTGAATGAGCTCCTCCTCTTCAGGTGAATCGCTGATGATTGCCTGAATAGAAAGACTTTCAAAAGACTTGTTGATGTTGATAGTCAGCTTGCCTTCATTGTCATTTTTCGGAATGAGACCACCACTCACGAACGTTTCGGTGATTTCAGGGATATCCAGATTTCTTTCCTGGAGAGGATGCCCTGTTAATCGTGCAATCCTCTTTTCTCTTTTTTCAGCTATTGCCTTCATTTTATCATGTCTTGTCGGTGTGAAGCCTAGGCCGTATTTCCCTTCATTTGCGGATATTTTCAATGGCTCTGGGATTCCTTGTAAATCTTGTCCCAAACCTAACCCCGGTGAGTATCCTCCTTTTATCATGAGTTTGGCGACCATGCGACTTGTTTTAGAGATGTTAGGAATGGGTTCTTCTCCATATTCACTGACATAAGCAGCATTGACAATCTCAAAAGACCTGAAGCAGCAATCAGGTATATTTTCATTGACCTCAACATATTGAGCATCCGCAGGTCTAGATAGCAGAATGTCTTCTTCAGCAAAGACTGTGATTATCTTTCCTTCAATGATGAATTTCATTTTTTGATGTAATGAGGAAGGAATTGCTCCAGCCATATGGATCCATGGTCTTCCCAGTAGACAAGTATAAGATGGAGAAATGTCCATGACTTGGAATGTGATATGGAAAAGACAGGGACCAATCCCAATTGGTAGCTCTATTTCTCCAACCACATCTCTCTTTGTTCCGTCAAATGCTCGAACAACAATATGACTGTTGTTGAGGTGTGATGGGTCTAAACCGATCTTATGTAAAGTTTCTAATGGCATTACATTTAGAGCTGATCCATTGTCGATCAGAACTCTAGCCATAATCCGATCTTTGTATTTAATCGAAATATGTAGAGCCTTAGAGTGACCCCTTCCTTCTGCTGGTATCTCATCGTCAGTGAATGTGATGAGATTTTGTGCCGTGATGTTGTTGACAAGGTGGTCAAAGTTGTTCACGGAGATATCTTGTTCAACATAAGCCTTATTCAGGACTTTGAGAAGAGCTTCTCGATGGGCATCAGAACTTAAGAGCAATGAAAGTATGGAGATCTTTGCTGGCAGACGGTTCAACTGCTCCACGATGCTGTATTCACTTTGCTTTATGAGTTTGAGAAACTCAGTAGCTTGTTCATCTGTTACTGCTCGAGGCATCTCTTGCTCTTTAGATGTGTTAATAGGTCCATTTGCTGGATCCGTAACATTCTTCTCTTGTTGGAGCTTGTTCATTTGCTCGGGAGAATAACACCGACCACTTCTAGTCATGCCCCCAACTTCTAACGGAGTTGATGTGATGTTAGAAGTATAGCCATAGTTCCATGGAACAGTTTTGTCTGATTTGTACGGGAATGGCTTTGGAACTTGAATTCTTAAAGGCTTGAGAGCAGATTTTGAGATTGGAATGACTAGTGGCCTTGGCATGATATTGACTTCTTGTTCTTTAATTATCACATTCACGTCATCCTCTTTATCTGACATAAAAACGATGATTTGGGAGGAGTCCATGAGACTTTGTAGACTTTTACGGAATTCTGGGCATTCTTGGATAGAATGACTCTTACTGTTATGAAAGTTGCACCATTCCTCATGCTCGACTTCTTTATTTCCAGAAGACTTTCCTATGATAATCCCTTCTTTCACAAGGCATGAATATACATGCTTAAGAGGGGTTATGATATCATTGACTGTTTTCTTCATCGGCCAGTATTCTTCCATCATATTGACTGGTTTGGCTTGATGAGGAGGCAATGGATTATGAGTGACGTTTGGTTCATCGGAAAAGTCCAACCACTTTGACTCAATTAATTGTTGGACTATACGCTTCAATGCTATGCAATTTTCGAGTCCGTGGCCCACGGCACCATCATGATATGGGCAATTTAGTTTAGGGTCATACCATGTTGGATATGGGGGTTCGAATGGCCTTGTGGGAATTGGGTGAATGAGTTGGCTCTGGATGAGTTTTGGATATAACTCAGTATAAGTCATGGGAATCGGTGCGAAAATTTCTCTTGGTCTTGGTGCAGGCATTGGAGGAGTCGGAACAGGTGGCCGTAACTGATTAGGCCTGTTGAGAGGATAATTGTTGGGTCTATTGGGAAGATAATCACTGGGCCTATTTGGAGGATAATCATTGGGCCTATTGGTAGGATAATAATTGGGCCTGTTGGCAGAATAGGATAGGCGAGGTCCGGTAGCCACGGTACCCACGAGGGGAATCCCTCTTCCTCGTCCGATTTGTTGTATTTCTTCATCTTTTCTTCTGGATGGTCCTCCTCTTTTCATAGGATCACTAAAGGACTCAGTAATCTTCCCGGTCCTGATACCATGCTCGATCCTTTCTCCAGACATGACTACGTCGGAGAAGTTAGTTGCCGCATTGCCAATAAGTTTGTCATAATATGGGTATTTCAGTGTCTGGACAAACAAAGTGACCATTTCTCTTTCTGTCATGGGTGGCTGTACTTGTGCAGCTAAGTCCCTCCATCGTTGGGCGTATTCCTTAAAAGTTTCTGTTTTTTTCTTCTCCATGTTTTGGAGAGTTTGGCGATCCGGAGCTAAGTCCATAACATGTTTATAGTTGCCGATGAAGGCCTGAGCAAGGTCATTCCAAGTTTTTATGTTTCTTGGACCTTGGCTTAGATACCACTGTAATGCTGATTTTGTGAGACTTTCCTGAAAAAGTGCGATCCACACCTTCTCATCTTTGGTAAGTGGTTGTAGTCTTCTGAGAAACAAAGTGATGTGAGTGATGGGATCACTCGTTCCATCGTATTTTACGAAATCTGGCACCTTAAAATCTGAAGGGATTACGACGTCTGGCACTAAGCAGAGGTCATCCACTGAAAGGGATCCGAATATAGTGCCTCCTTCAATGGCTTTCAGTCTTTTCTCTATTGTCTCGATTTTTTGAGATTCTGCTTCATCTTTTGGTAATGTCTTCTTCTCTTCCTGTACAGTGTCTTGTTTCAGGTGAACACTAGCAGAGGGTCCTGATTCTTGAAACAGGTTTTCTTGGACTGAGACTCGTTGCGGGGTGAATCCCGGGGGATAAGTGGGATCTTGTACTTCTTTGATGGGGACTTGAGTTGCTTTCCCTTTGATTAATTCCATCAATTGTTTCATCTGTTCTGACATACTTTCAATCTTGGACTCCATCTCCATGAGACGTCCTTCGGCTTGTTCTGCCATTAATCTTGTTTGGAGTCGAGTTGAATATCGGTGTTGAGGTCCAATTTTACCCTTTTAAAGGAAATATTTATTTTATTAGATTCTATGTGTGTATGATTGATGTGATGGATGCATGCATGAATATTGTAAATACTTGGTGAAAGAAGAATTATAGTGGAATTTCTCAATTACATTCACCAAAAGCTTATTATTTTCAAAAGAAACGGCCCAAAGTACAGTATTGCTTTCTGGCCTTTGAAATAAACTCCATCATTTTTTGAATATTCACTGATGGAGTAGGGCAGCTCAATTCTTCTAACTCCTTGGCTTCTTCGCCCATTAGTTGGGCTTGCTCAGTCACTTTTCTGACTTCTGCCAAAAATATTTGAAGCTGTTCTTGAGAAAATCTGTATTGATCTTCCCAATATCTTGCTCTCATCTCTGTTTGATCAGTTTCATCAACTAATTCGGTGATGACTTGTTTTTGGCTTTCGATCTTTTCTTCGAGGAGTTGTGTTTTGTGACTGAGCTGTTGTATGTCGAAGAGCATCTTCTTGTTCTTCTCCTTTTCTTCCTCTAGCTCTTTCTCCAACTCTCTTTTTGCCAATTTTCTGATGACCTCTTCGGGAAGAACTATTCCTTCTTTCCGATTATTTCTCCATTCATAATACGCAGTAGGAGAAATAATAGGGCCTGACTTTAATATGAAAAGTCTTTTCCATGCAACTGAAATACCCATTGCAAGCTTATTTGAATTTGGATCTTCATGTGAAAACTCCAACTTGCTCAGGTTATGTGTCATGGGTATAAATTGCATGGACCCAAATTGTTTACGTACTTGGGCTGGAGCATAGCTTGTTCCTCCCCATATGCCTAAGAGAGGAACCCACAGGCAATTGCCGCAACGGTAAACTATGCGGGTGGTGGTGGACCAGGGTGCTCTCCATTCAATTTGGAATTCGCTGATGTTCTTGAAGTAGTCAACCCATGCTTCCTTGCTATCATGATTAGTGGTTTCACTTTTCAAAAAGGCTTCAATTGGGATGAAGTCCTTTGAAAAGCGATTTCCAAAATGTTGCTTTTCACAAGGAAGGTGGCTTTTGATCCAAACGTTGAGGAGATGTGAACATCCTATGAATTTGCCTCCTCTTTGGCGACAAAAGTTTAATGCCCTGATAGTTTCACATAATATCACTGAGGTCGGATTTACTTGGGCATTGCAGACTTGCTCAAATAATGTGATGACGTCTCCTTCAATAAATCCGACAATTCTTGGGAAGACTACCAGGCCATATATTGCCAAGGCGAACAACTTGCGTCGTTGATTCTTCTGAGGGAGGGTGTGACTTAGTTGTTTTAGATCGGTCCAGCTGATAAATTTCCGACACCCTTTTGTTGCAAATTTGGGTTGAAGACTGGAAGCTGGCATGTCCAATAATTTTGCTAGGGCTCGATGAGGCTCCGTTCTTCTATCATATTGATACGTCTCAATTGGATAGTTGGAGGACCAACCCAAGAGGTTATTGTATTCTTCAATGGTTGGAACCAGATCCATCTTATCGAAAGAAAAGCATCGATAAAATGGATCCCAAAATTGTGTTAGAGCCCGGACAAGTGATGCATCAACGGTAACCTTTAGTAGGCAAGCGATGTGACCATATTTTGCCGTAAAAGCTTCCCGATCAGCAGAGTTCCAACTATTCCAGACTTGTAATAATTCCATGGTGTCATTATGGTTTATCCGAACCGATACCTGGTCCTTAAGCTGTATGTGAGAGTGGGATGTCAGAGCATCTCTGTGAAGCTTTTGAGCTGTTTCGGAATATTCCATAGCTTCAGGCTGAGTTTCGATTACAGTGTCATTCCATGATGCAGTAACAGCCGTGGGAAGATAATCGAGAATATCCATGATAATGGTTCTTTCACCAAATATTTATCTTTAATGATGAAATGTGTATGCCGGAAAAATAAGGAAAAACAGAGTTAGTAAAAAGGTAACACATAAGATCATACAAACATATAGATAAAACAAAACCTATGGAAATGGGAACCGAGGTATAGAAAATTCTTAATGGCTGGTTCTAAGGTAGAGTAAGGAATTCTATATGCAGAAGGTGGTTTATCAAAAAGGCAAGGGATAGTTCCCGAATCCCGTCACTAAATCATAGTGACGGCCCGATTCCTTACCCTCTAGGGTTTATGTAAGGAATGGATTAATTCGAGTCGTAGCTTTTCGTGGGCCCATGCAGAGACTAACCGTCTCAGAAGGCAATACACTACTTTGCTACTTTGAAACCGGTGAAGGCTTGGAGACCGTGGCCTCACAAGGACAGCAACACCAATTCCGCTTAGAAAGAATCGTGTTTGATTTAAAGAAGCTCGGGTATAGAGCTTCATTTTGTGAATGCATTATGCATGTTTACTTAAGTAAATATAATATATAAATCCACATAATAGTAAAGCAAAGTAAATCAAAACAAATCAACTTTAAGCTCGACTCACTAATATTGACTCCCCAGTGGAGTCGCCAAGCTGTGGCAACGTCGGGTTTTCTGGAGTCGCCACCAATCGGTTTTACCTAGGTCGATTGGACACCTTAAAATTGGTCTGCGAGAGTTCGAGGATCGGGAGTACGGTTACGCTAAAACAACCTTGTTATAGCGCCCAAAATTGGCACCTTAGTTGATTTTAATTTTGTTTTGCTTTGCTTTTAGAAAATATTCAGTTAATTTTCAAACTAGAAATTTTAACTGAATTAATCGGATGCGGATTTTTAAATTAATTTATATAAAATTTAATACTTCCGAACCATGGACTCTGCCGAGTCATTTGGACACGGAAGATTTTGATTCCGAACCATGGACTCTGCCGAGTCATTTGGACACGGAATTTGGTGAAATTTTAAACAATTTTATCCATATTGTAAAAAAATATGGATTTTTATCTTTTTATTTAATTTATTTATTTTAAAAAGTTTGATATTTTCCAAACCGTAGATCCTGCCGGATCATCCGGATATGGAAATTGATTTACCGTAATTATTTAATTCTTATTATTATGAAATTAATTTTTAAATGGTAATTCTTTTTGTTTATGAATGATTTTTAATACTAACTAAAAAATTTATCTTTATATTTTTACTTCTTTTTTTTTACTTTCTTTCTTTTTCTTCTTTTTTACTTATTTTTACTTTTTTTTTTTAATTTTCTTTTAATTTCTTTTCTTTTCTTTCTTTTTTATTCTTTTCTTTCTTTCTTTTCTTTTTCTTTTTCTTTCTTTTATCTTTCTTTTCTTTTTCTTATCTTTCCTTTCTTTTCTTTATCTTATCTTTCTTTTATTTTTCTTTCTTATCTTTCTTTTATTTTTCTTGTCTTTTCTTTCTTTCTTTTCTTTTTCTTATCTTTTCTTTTATTTTTATTTTATTTTTCTTTTCTTTCTTATCTTTCTTTTATTTTTCTTTCTTATCTTTCTTTTATTTTTCTTATCTTTCTTTTTTTTTTTCTTCTTTGCTTTTTTTTTGTTTTCTTGTTTAATGAAAGATATTTATTATTTTAAAGGATTACTTAATTTATAAAAGAATTAAAAAAAAATAATAATTAATTTTTATTTAATAAGAAGTTAATTTAAAAGAATTAAAGAGTTTAAAAATAAAAATTTTGATCATGGTACGGGGCGTTGTTACTCAGCCAGACCCTCTTCACCAGGTGAAGCAGCTCAAAAGCGGGCACGAGACAGTTTCCAGCCAATATACCATGAACTAAAAATTTTTTATTTTTTTTATTATTTTTTATTATTTTTTTATTATTATTTTTTTTTTTTTATAAAAGATTAACCAAAAGTAATTGTTTTATTAAGAGAATCAAAAATTTATATGTATATTTTAAACAAAAGAAGAAAATTTTTGATATTTATTTAATTTATTTTGGAATAAAAGATTATTTAACCAAAAACTTATATGTATTTTAAAAAAAAAGTCTTGATATTTTTATTTTTATATTCTTCTTTGTTTGATGAAAGATTTTTTTTTTTAATTTTAATTTATATTTCTGAAAATATATCTAATCAATAAGTCAAAAATATTTAAGAGAAAATTCAATTATTGTTGTTTTATTTTGTATTATTTTGAAATTATTTGATTAAGATTTTTATAAAGGAAACAAAAAGTTATATCTTTTAATAAGTAAAATATTACTGAATAAAATATTAACCCAAAAATTTTACTCTTTTTATTCTTTTTTATTAATAAAGAAAACTAAAAAGTTATATTTTATTATTTTAATAAATAATTAATATATTAGTCCCAAAATTTTATTTTTAATAAAGAAAAGTTTATTTATATACTTTATTTAAAAATATTTCCAAGCGATGGATCCTGGCGGATCATTTGGTCATGGATTTTTAATTTTTGTTAAATTTTAACTATTTAATTAGTTATTAATTTTATTTATAATTTTATTGGATTTTTCTTGAATTTTTAAAAAAATATTTAAAAAGAATTGATTTAATCATGTTTATTTATTAATTTTAACAAAAAGTTAACTTTGTTATAATAAAACATGTATTCCAAAATAAAAATAAAATAATTGGCTTTTAAATTTTTATTAGCCTTAATAATTAATTACAAAATAATCTTCTTTTAGTTTTTTTTATTTATGGGTAAAAGGTGAATTAAATAAATTAAATCATATAAAGAAAAATTAATAAAGTGGGGCTTTTTGGCCATCCACTTAAAAAAAATAATAAATGTTAGCAACAATTATAAAAGTTAATTAATTAACAACAATAATAAAAGTTAGCCAAGTTTAATTAAGTTAATTAATTATCAACAATAATAAAATTTAGCCAAGTTTAATTAAGTTAATTAATTAACAACAATAATAAAATTTAGCCAAGTTTAATTAAGTTAATTAATTAACAACAATAATAAAAATTAGCCAAGTTTAATTAAGTTAATTAATTAACAACAATAATAAAAGTTAGCCAAGTTTAATTAAGTTAATTAATTAACAACAATAATAAAATTTAGCCAAGTTTAATTAAGTTAATTAATTAACAACAATAATAAAAGTTAGCCAGTTAGTTGTTAGTTGTTAGTTGTTAATAACAACAATAAAAAGGGGTTAGTAATAATAACAATAATAAACAAATAAATACACAAGCAAAAAAATAAAAAAAAGTTAGTAATTAATTCTGCAAGAACAAAAGAAAAAGGTTAGTGACCAAAGTGAAAGAAATTGAAAAGATGAAGGACTGAAAGGAGGTTTTACCCTTGAGAATTAAAATTGAATACTGAGAAAACGAAAACGCAGGCGACGCGAGGGAGGGCAGGGGAGCGACGGCGGGCCAGGCGACGGGGGCGCTGGAGCACGGCGGCGGGGCAGGGTGACGGCGGCGGGGCAGGGTAGCGGCGGCGCGGGAGCCCGGCGGCGGTATCCGGCGGACTGGAGCGGAAGGAGGAGGGAAAACGCCGGGGAAAAGGGAGTCGGCTACGGCAGGACGGCGGCGGCGGAACGGCAGGACGGCGGCGGCGTAACGGCGGGACGGCGGCGGCGGGACGGCAGGACAGCGGCGGCAGGACGGCGGGACGACGGTGGCGACGGCGGGAGAAGCGGTGGAGATGGCGTGACGGGAGGAAAAAGGGGAAAACGGCAAGGAGGAAGACGGGGACCAAAGCTTTACTAAAAAAAACTTTTGAGATTTTCTGGAGAAAGGGAGGAGAGCCAGGGACAAGGGCTGTGGTTTTCTCTTTTTCTAAAACGGAGCTCTAAGCTTTTCCTCTATTTTTTTCTGTGTTCAGAACTGAATTTGGGGGGGTATTTATAGAAGGAGCTTAGCTGAACTGTGGACGGATAAATTAATAAAAAATATCAAACTTATCTTTTAAATTGGTAAAATGACAGTTTCAGTCCTTTACGTTACTCCAGCTCTGGATAAGCTCAGAAGCTTCTGATTTTGACAATTTTAACGTTTTCTGTCAATTTGGGCCAGAAACGTCCGTTTAGGCCCAAAATTGACGCGAAAAATTACCCAAAGCTCCTGAAACTTTCAGAATTTGTCAATTTTGTCCGAAACTTCTCAATTTTGTCATTTTTACCTCAAACTTTTAATTTTTTTGTCATTTTTTCCTGAAATTTTATTTTTATTTCAAACACATACATATTCACACATATATTATTTTAAATCAAATCTTCTCAAAATAAAAATATATTTTAAACTAATTAACATAATTAAAATTTTTTAGCAATAATAATAATAATAATGATAATTTTTTTAATTAGTTTTTTTTTTTAAAAAAATTTTTTAAAAAAAAACCCGGACGAAATTGGGTGTCAACAGCTGCCCCCCTTTGCATGCTTCATGGGACATGATGTATGCAAAGTAGTTACCAAATTTCGTCCGTCTTAGCTAGCCATTGAGAACCTTCTCGCCGCCTAAACTATGTGGTTAAGGAAAATTTTTTTAGAGCCTCTGCGATAAGAACTCTCCTATCGTTGAAGGGAAAATTTGATAATTTTGAGGTTAAGGGTCCTACCTTAGAACCTCGACAATAGGAACTCTCCTATCGTTTGAAGTAAAATTGATGATTTTGAGGTTAAGGGTCCTACCTTAGAACCTCGACGATAGGAACTCTCCTATCGTTTGAAGGAAAATTGTTTGAATGAGGTTAAGGGTCCTACCTTAGAACCTCGACGATAGGAACTCTCCTATCGTTTGAAGGAAAATTGTTTGAATGAGGTTAAGGGTCCTACCTTAGAACCTCGAAGATAGGAACTCTCCTATCGTTTGAAGTAAAATTGATTGTTTTGAGGTTAAGGGTCCTACCTTAGAACCTCGACGATAGGAACTCTCCTATCGTTTGAAGGAAAATTGATGATTTTGAGGTTAAGGGTCCTACCTTAGAACCTCGACAATAGGAACTCTCCTATCGTTTGAAGGAAAATTGATGATTTTGAGGTTAAGGGCCCTACCTTAGAACCTCGACGATAGGAACTCTCCTATCGTTTGAAGGAAAATTGTTTGAATGAGGTTAAGGGTCCTACCTTAGAACCTCGACGATAGGAACTTTCCTATCGTTTGAAGGAAAATTGATGATTTTGAGGTTAAGGGTCCTACCTTAGAACCTCGACGATAGGAACTCTCCTATCGTTTGAAGTAAAATTGATTGAATGAGGTTAAGGGTCCTACCTTAGAACCTCGACGATAGGAACTCTCCTATCGTTTGAAGGAAAATTGATGATTTTGAGGTTAAGGGCCCTACCTTAGAACCTCGACGATAGGAACTCTCCTATCGTTTGAAGGAAAATTGATGATTTTGAGGTTAAGGGTCCTACCTTAGAACCTCGACAATAGGAACTCTCCTATCGTTTGAAGGAAAATTGATTGTTTTGAGGTTAAGGGTCCTACCTTAGAACCTCGACGATAGGAACTCTCCTATCGTTTGAAGGAAAATTGATTGTTTTGAGGTTAAGGGTCCGACCTTAGAACCTCGACGATAGGAACTCTCCTATCGTTTGAAGGAAAATTGATGATTGAGGTTAAGGGTCCCACCTTAGAACCTCGACGATAGGAACTCTCCTATCGTTTGAAGGAAAATTGATGATTTTGAGGTTAAGGGTCCTACCTTAGAACCTCGACGACAGGAACTCTCTTATCGTTTGAAGGAAAATTGATGATTTTGAGGTTAAGGGTCCTACCTTAGAACCTCGACGATAGGAACTCTCCTATCGTTTGAAGGAAAATTGATGATTTTGAGGTTAAGGGTCCTACCTTAGAACCTCGACAATAGGAACTCTCCTATCGTTTGAAGGAAAATTGATGATTTTGAGGTTAAGGGCCCTACCTTAGAACCTCGACGATAGGAACTCTCCTATCGTTTGAAGGAAAATTGATGATTTTGAGGTTAAGGGTCCTACCTTAGAACCTCGACGATAGGAACTCTCCTATCGTTTGAAGGAAAATTGATGATTTTGAGGTTATGGGCCCTACCTTAGAACCTCGACGATAGGAACTCTCCTATCGTTTGAAGGAAAATTGATTGTTTTGAGGTTAAGGGTCCTACCTTAGAACCTCGACGATAGGAACTCTCCTATCGTTTGAAGGAAAATTGATTGTTTTGAGGTTAAGGGTCCTACCTTAGAACCTCGACGATAGGAACTCTCCTATCGTTTGAAGGAAAATTGATGATTGAGGTTAAGGGTCCCACCTTAGAACCTCGACGATAGGAACTCTCCTATCGTTTGAAGGAAAATTGATGATTTTGAGGTTAAGGGTCCCACCTTAGAACCTCGACGACAGGAACTCTCCTATCGTTTGAAGGAAAATTGATGATTTTGAGGTTAAGGGTCCTACCTTAGAACCTCGACGATAGGAACTCTCCTATCGTTTGAAGGAAAATTGATGATTTTGAGGTTAAGGGTCCTACCTTAGAACCTCGATGATAGGAACTCTCCTATCGTTTGAAGGAAAATTGATGATTTTGAGGTTAAGGGTCCTACCTTAGAACCTCGACAATAGGAACTCTCCTATCGTTTGAAGGAAAATTGATGATTTTGAGGTTAAGGGCCCTACCTTAGAACCTCGACGATAGGAACTCTCCTATCGTTTGAAGGAAAATTGATTGTTTTGAGGTTAAGGGTCCTACCTTAGAACCTCGACGATAGGAACTCTCCTATCGTTTGAAGGAAAATTGATGATTTTGAGGTTAAGGGTCCTACCTTAGAACCTCGACGATAGGAACTCTCCTATCGTTTGAAGGAAAATTGATGATTTTGAGGTTAAGGGTCCTACCTTAGAACCTCGACGACAGGAACTCTCCTATCGTTTGAAGGAAAATTGTTTGAATGAGGTTAAGGGTCCCACCTTAGAACCTCGACGATAGGAACTCTCCTATCGTTTGAAGGAAAATTGATGATTTTGAGGTTAAGGGCCCTACCTTAGAACCTCGACGATAGGAACTCTCCTATCGTTTGAAGAAAAATTGATGATTTGAGGTTAAGGGCCCTTCCTTAGAACCTCGACGATAGGAATTCTCCTATCGTTTGAAGGAAAATTGATGGAATGAGGTTAAGGAAATCTCCTTGAACCTCGAGCGAAATTTATATGAAAGCAATTAGAATTGGAATAATTTTCTTCGAAAGTGTGAATTTGCATAATAGGCGAGTGCGAAATTTTAGACTTCGATAAAATGAGTGAATCTTGATGATGACAATATCGCTAACAAATTATGTAAAGGGAACGGATGTTTGGAATCAATATCCAAGGTTCATCTAATATTTTCTTTAGTAAATATAGATTCGCTTGAGAGATATGTCATCCAAATAAGGTTGAAGCTTAACTATCCTAAAATGTTATGCCTAATAGACCTAATAGGATGCGTCTCAAGAGCAATAAAAATTACTCTTTACTCAGCCATTCCAACCTAAAGGCATTGTCCTATGGTTTTAATATCAGCATGGACGAGACTATCTTATAAGATAAAAAAGAAATTCCCTGAAAGAAAAACTAAAACAGGAAAGAAAATGCTGATAATAAAACTAAAGGACAAGCAAAACGGATCGGATCACTTCTTCTTCCACAATATTTCAACAGGGTTAGTAGAGGACTATTATGGGATCGAACTGTTCGGGAAAGACTGTCGCGTCCAGTCTATCTGAATCATTGCTGGATCTGGTTCAGGAACAAAAGCTTGTATTTTATCTAGCAATTCTTCAGCAGTTGTTGCGGATATTATGATTCGCCGTGCCACTCTTGATATAAAATTCTTCTGCATAGCATAATCCATAAAAGCTATCAGACCTGTAAAGAAATTGTTAACATTTAAAAGCCCAATGGGTTTCTTATGCAAATTAAGTTGGGCCATGGAAGCAATTTGAAAGACTTCTCCCAATGTGCCAAAACCACCTGGTAGAGCGATAAAAGCATCAGCATTTAAAAGCATTTGTAACACACGCTCTTGTAAATTTTTAACCACTAATTCTTCTCCAATCGTGCCCCCAGAAATAAATTTCAGAGGTCCAGGGATAATGCCCAGAACTTGACTTCCTCCTAGAGATGCTGCTGATGCTACACCTCCCATTAATCCGACACTACCTCCTCCATAAACTAAATGTATTTTTCGCTCAGCTAATACTCTACCCAAATGGTTGGCTGCTTTTAAATACTCTTCATCTTTTCCAGGAAAAGCCCCAGAAAATACACAAATACTTCGGGATTTACGAGTTGGGGTTTTCTCCATTCCTATCCTTACCCTTGTGAGAAAAGAGGATATATTTATAGAGATGAAGAGATAAGGCAATAATTTTATTTTTCAAGAATGGATACATTATTGCCAGCTATTCATAGTAGTCACGGGTATGACTCTGGTCAGGTATGGGTACACTATCGTTAAAAGAGGAGGAAAATTTTCAAAATAGCTGCTAGCATGTATAGTAGTCGCGACTGTAGCTTATGTCAGGAGTAGGTACATGATTGTCGGATGAGAAGGAAAATTTCAAAAGTGGCAGGTATATACAGTAGTCATAATTATAGCTCATGTCAGGAGTGGGTACATTATGGGAGGAAAATTTCAAAAGCGTCAGCTAGCATGTACAGTATCGTGACTATGGCTTATGTCAAGAGTGGATAAATTATTGCTGAAAGAGGAGGAAAATTTCAAAAGCGACAGCTAGCACGTACAGTAATCGTGACTTTGGTTCATGTCAGGAGTGGATACATTATTACCAAAAGGGGAGGAAAATTTCAAAAGCGACAGCTAGCACGTACAGTAATCGTGACCTTGTTCCGTCTTCTACTGGCTTTGCGTCCAGTAACGGCTTCAATGCTTTCTATGAATCAGTGATTTGCATCTCATCTAGCTTTTTCACAAACTGGCAAACAGGGTCGTTTAGGGTCAGATTCCCAAGACTGTAACGTTCTCGTTCTTTTTGGAGAATTATCCATAATCCAACAACCTCAAATTGCACTATTCCGCAAGAATGCGCTTCAAGAACCTCTCGGATATCTTCCAGAGATTCCTTACGCAAGCCATTCTTGATGAATTTTATTCTATCATTACGATTTCTGGTGATCACTCCTGGAGAACGACATTTATTGCCGCAAATCCACCATCCACAATTGTGACAGACGCCTAGCCTCTTTGCTCTTCTCTTTTTGGCATAAACGCTTTTACCAAAGCCGGGCATACGGGGAAAGAACGCATCTGGAACTTCACCAGCCGAACGAACTTTAGCTTCGATTAGCCACCGCACATTATCAGGAATGCCTTTGTGCATAAATAGTCGGAATCGTTCACATCTAGCTTGATAAACCTTTTTAAGAACATTTATTGGGAAAGAAGGGAAATATTTTCGTAGAGCGGAAAGAGAAGGCTCCATTGATGAATGAGGCATTTAAGAGAAAAAGAAAGAAATTAGTGATTGTAGGAAATGGAAATAACTGAATTTGGGAGTTATGGAGTACCGTATCCAGAAGGAAGAACACGCATTTATAGTGATGAAAGGATAATGCGTTTATTACACTTACGGAAGTAAGTACATTATTGCCAAAAGAAAAGACAAATGACAGCTTATATGTACAGCAATCATGACTGTGGCTCTCATCTTCCACTAATTCATGTCCAGTAATGGCTTCAATGCCTTCTATAAGTCGGGGATTTGCTTCCCATCTAGTTTTCTTACAAACTGACAAACGGGGTCATTTAAAATCACATTCCCAAGACTGTAACGGTTTCGTTCTTTATGGTAAGTCCTCCATAAACCGATAATTTCACCTTGCACTTTTCCACAAGAATGCGTTTCAAGAGTCTCTCGGATATCTTTCAGAGACTCCTTACGCAGGCCATTCTTAATGAATTTTCTTTTATCTTCACGATTTATGGAGATGTATCCTAAAGAGCGACATTTAGTATTACAATTCCATCGCCCACATTTATAACACACGCCTAGTCTCTTTGCTCTTCGCCTTTTGGCATAACGGCTTTTACCTAAACCGGGCATGCGGGGCATAAATGCATCTGGAACTTCACCCGCCAAACGGACCTTAGCTTCAATTATCCACTGCACATTATCGGGAATGCCTTTGCGTGTAAAAACTCTGATTCTTTCACATCTAGCAAGGTAGATCTTTTTAAGGACTTTTAGTGGGAGGGAAGGAAAGTATTTTCGCAGTACAGAAAGAGTAGAATCCATTGATGAGAGAAGAATTTGAGAGAAGAGGGAAATGAATCAGTTATTGCAGGAAACTGGAATAATCGACTTTAGAAGTCACGGGGTATCTTATCTGTTGTTTAATCAGAAGGAAGAACACGCATTTATAGTGATGAAAAGGGATAACGTGTCGATTACACTTAGGGGAGCATGTACATCTGTCAAAAGAAAATGTAAATTTTTCCAAATATAACAAACTGTATGTACAGTAATTGTGACTGTGGCTTACATCTTCCACTGGTTTTACGTCCAGTAACGGCATTAACGGCTTCTATGAGTCGAGGATCTGCTTCCCATCTAGCTTTCTTACAAGCCGGCAAACAGGGTCGTTTAAAGTCAGATTCCCGGGACTGTAACGGTCTCGTTCTTCATGAAAAATACTCCATAAATCAAGAATTTCACGTTGCACAGATCCACAAGAATGCGTCTCAAGAGTCAATTGGATATCATCCAATGAGTCCTTACTCAAGCCATTCTTGATGAACCGTATTTTATCTTCTCGATTATTGGAGATCATTCCTAAAGAACGACACCTAGTCTTACAAGTCCACCTACCACATTTATGGCAGACTTGTAATCTTTTCGCTCTTCTTTTTCTGGCATAAGAACTTTTGCCAACACCAGGCATGTAAGACACAAATGCCTCTGGGATTTCACCTGCCAGACGAACCTTAGCTTCAATTAACCACCGCACATCTTCAGGGATTCCTTTATGCATCAGAGCTCTTAATCGTTCACAGCGAACTTGGTAGATCTTTTTTAGGATGTTCATTGGGAGAGAAGGGAAATACTTTCGCAAGGCGGAAAAAGTAGGATCCATTTTCTAGGAGGAAGTAAAAGAAAGAAGGGGTGAAGGAATCAGTTATTATGGGCAACTGAGAGAACCGACTTGAGAGTCACGGAGTACCGTATCCGCCGTTTAACCGGAAAAGTGGATCCTACTTTATTTTAGTATCATAGATATTTCTTATCTTTGATATCTCATCAGGCATGACATTGATCCAGTCCTTGATTATTGAATCCATTGTCTGCTTTCGACGACAATATTTCTCGATATCCACGCTTATCTTTGACCATAGCTATTTCTTATCTTGGATACTGCTAAGCTGGCGTCAATTCTGTCCATCCCGGTGTAGCCTCGATTATTGAATTGATTACCAGGATTTTGACAATATTGTCTACTTTATCCTTGAATTGCTGGTGGGGCTGGGTCCACTATATCAGCTGTGCATCCAGCGGTAGATTGGTAAAAACGGATGTCACTGAGACGTCAGCTTATACTGCTGTGACTGTGCGGTGGATACGCTTCCCATTTGATCCTTGTTCTGTATGCCATGCATGCATGATGTGAAATGCATGAATGCAGAGCATGTGTAACTGATGGATTTATTTTTTATATCTTTGCTTTACTGGATCTTCTTTGTAATTGCCTTCTATCGTTGAATCTCTTTATGCTTTCCAACTGTTGTCCATTGTTTCACTTTCCAGCTGTTGTTCATTGTCTTGCTTTCCAGCTGTTGTTCATTGTCTCGCTTTCCAGCTATTGTCCATTGTCTCAAAAGCCTAACTCTTTTCAAAAATCTTCTTTCCTTGATTTGTTCTTAAATTTTGGCTTCAATTTCCTTAATGTCCGCCTCGTACTTTATGCCTCTCTGGATAATTGTCCCTGTTGAGATATTCGTGAGTATGATTCTTTCTTGCTGACATGGACGTGTTAAGACTTCTGAAGCGATCATTCAGGCTACCACCAAGGCTATCTCCCGAAGATTTGTTACTCCTTCTTCTTTGTTAGCCTATGTTCTGTGCCGCTCGCAAAGCAGGACCTCAATCTTACCTGTTTTAATTCATAAAGCTTATCAAAGTAATCTACGGTCTTTGTTTTTTCTAAGTTTTAATTATTACTATTATTCCTTCAAAAGTCATAATTTATTGCACACTTAAGGCTAGTAAGAATGTGAGATTTGAAGGAAAAGAACTGGATAGAAGCGACTTTAGCATTTTGAACGTGAGAATCTAAGGTAAGTTAAAGAAAATTGGCTTTTTATTTATGAGTAATATGAAAATCTTGGGTACAGATAGATAATGAAAGTGTAAGAGAAGAAAGCTCTCTTTGACAACTTTGATCAAATAAACTTTGGTAACCCTGTATCCACTTCTCCCCTTCTGTTTGAAAATTTCTTCATTATGCAAAGTATTTCTTTACTGCATCCGAATTTACTGGCTTCGGTAATTCTCGTCCATCCATTTCTGTCAGAATTAGTGCCCCTCCTGAAAATGCTTTCTTCACAACATATGGCCCGTCATAATTTGGTGTCCATTTTCCTCTTGAATCATGTTGCATGGGTAAAATTTTCTTGAGCACTATGTCACCCTCGTGAAATTGTCGTGGGCGAACCTTTTTGTTGTAAGAACGAATCATCCTTCTTTGATAAAGTTGCCCATGGCAGAGGGCTATCATTCTTCTTTCATCAATTAGATTTAATTGCTCGTATCTAGCTTTGACCCATTCTGCTTCTCTTAATTGAGTATCCATTAGTACCCTTAATGAAGGTATTTCAACTTCGATGGGCAATACAGCCTCCATACCGTATACCAGAGAAAAAGGTGTTGCTCCAGTAGAAGTACGGGTAGAAGTTCTATAAGCATGTAGTGCAAAAGGTAACATCTCATGCCAGTCCTTGTAAGTGACGATCATCTTTTCAACAATTCTCTTGATATTTTTATTGGCCGCTTCTACTGCACCATTCATCATTGGTCGATAAGGTGCCGAATTGAGATGTTTGATTTTGAACTGCCGGCACAAAGTCTGCATCATTGCATTGTTCAGGTTCGTGGCATTGTCTGAGATGATACATTCCGGCGGCCCATAGCGACAAATGATTTCTTTCTTAATGAACCGGCATACCACCTTTTGAGTCACACTTGCATATGACATAGCTTCTACCCATTTAGTGAAGTAGTCAATTGCCACTAGGATGAATTTGTGACCATTGGAAGTGTTACCACCTCATAAAATGGGAGAATTACAAGTGTGTCATAATGGCTAAAAAAAACCATTATATTGTGTAATTCTCACCATAGTGTTTGAAGTATGGGGGGTAAAAGGCATGATCAACACCTCCTTAAAAGTGTTCCAATTTGGTAACTTGATCCCCAAGAAAAGTCTTAAGGATTGCTTGTTTGTCAAGCAACCTATGGACTTTTTTGTAAGATTTTGGAAACTCGGGTACTCAATTGTAAAACTCTTAAGAAAAAGATTTGGAGAGTTATGAGAGGAATATGAATGGTATGAAAGTGCTATTGGAGGACCAAATTGCTCATGGAAGACAACTAAAGACAAAGAAAACACAAAAAGGCATAAAGGACCTAAGTGTCCTAGTGTAAGCCTTATGATGTGTACGTTTTTGACTTAAGTCAAATGGAGCAATTTGGAGTTTTCCCACTATGGGGGAAGCAGCCAAGGCTTGATAATTAGTCAACATTGGTGGGCACATGTGTACCAATGAGTTTAAGACAAAGAGACCATAATTAATGGGAAGGAAAATGACATAAAGCAAGGTTAAGCTTTTTAAGTGTCTTTTGTGCCCTTAAGCTCATTTAAGGCCATTCAAGTGGCCAAATCACTTATCCCACTCAAGGGATGGCTGGCCAAAGCATGGCAAGAAAGTCAAATGTGGGCCAAGAAATGAAGACTAAGAAACCATGGTCTTGTAGCAAGGAAAATGACATAAAGCTTAACTAAGGCTATTAAGTGTGTTTTGTGCACTAAAGTCTTTGTAAGTGGTTATCTTTGTATCTATCTCCCACATTTGGTTTCTTCCAGCAGAAAAAACGTAGCTTCTCCACCCCCACACTTCTTCCATAGCCACCATACCTCCAAGATTAAAATTGAAGGCAAAAGAAAGCAAGAAAGGGCAATTGGAAGCTATGTGGTGCTAAAACTTGGGTGCACCTAGGATCAAGCTCCAATTTCAGCATACACTCAAGGTAAGGGTTCTCTTGCTCTCATGGACTGTTTTCTGTAATTTTCAAGCAACCATGGAGCAAGGGCTAAGCTTGGAAGAGAGCCATGAGCTTGATGAACCAAGCTTAGTGAGGGGAGTGCACTTATTGAAGGTTTTGTGACCTAGTGGGAAGTGCACGAAGATGACAGTGAAACAAGTGTTTTCTAAAGTTTCTTGGATTGTTTACTGTATTTCCAAACATCCATGAAGCTAAGACCATGCTTGGAAGAGAGCAAAAAGCTCTAGGAACCAAGTATGGGTTAAGAGGAAAGAAGCATGGCAAGGTTTCGGCCTTAGTGTTACCATGCTAAAGATGGCAGTAAAGTGAGGGTTTCTAGAGCCCAAAGTTAGTACTAACTACTGTTAAAATTCTCCTAAGGCCAAGCATTAGCTTGAGGAGGGCTGCCATAGTGATTTATTTAAGTTTATTGCATGTTTTACGGACTAACCTATGGTTATTGTTGTTGCTGCATTTCATGTGTTTGTTTGTTGTGAATGGCTGCTGCATTTGGTTGCTATATCTTGTATATATGCATTGTGGTTTTTGTGTTTTAGTGTCTTTGGATGCAGGTTTTAATGAGGATCACATTACCTTAAGAAACCAAGTGCTACCCTTACTAAGTTTCTCAATGAAACTTACTCCCCTCAATTCTGTCATTTCAGGTCCAGCAGAATGATCACCTTCAAACTAACCTTTGTGGTTTGAGTTTTGATCTGAAATTTCAGGTACATGAACTTCCATGTGTCTAGTTATGATCTGGAAATTTTGGTGATTTTAGGAGCACATTTGGTAATTTTAATGGTGGTACTTACTGTGTTGTGCAGCAGCTGTCCAGCATCCTATTTATGGAGTCCATTGCATTTCAGGCACTCCTGTAACTTAGGGTGCGTATTTAGCTGAGTTAAGAACATATTGTAGTGCATGTATGCATGTACATGTAGTGTATGAAAAATGAGACAAGTATGTGAACATTTGAGTAATGTTTTGGCTATGTAAGTGATGTGGCGCAAAGCTGCCTAAGTGTGAATAATGGGCTGCTTACTTGTAAATTCTGTTTTGGCCACATAAAGTTGTTAAATGCAAGGGAATTTATTTCCTATGTGTAATGGAAATATATGGGATAGCCTTGGAGGGATTTCCCCTTGTCAATGAAGTGTTTACATACCTATGAAATTTTGTATGGGCAAAATGGTCCAAAAGTTGCCAGAATTTCGACTCTGGACATAAAGTTTAATATCTCCCTGTGTAGAATGAACCTTGGTATGAAATTTTGACCACACCTAGAGGACATCTAAAGGGTTAACTGGGCTTTGGAATTTCTGGATTCAGAGCCCTGTATCCAAAGATATGATGTTGCAAAGTTGGCTGAGTTACTGTTCATTTGGTCAGAATTTCGTAACCAACTTCAAAAATCCATAACTTGGTCCATAGGTGGGCTATTGATGTAAAACAAAATTCCTTGGTTTGCTCTAAGTCTCTACTTGATAATGGAGCAAAGAGAACATGGGGCTATGTGGCTAGAATGATACAGTTTATTAGTGGAAGTTACAGGTGCAGTTGCTGGCCACTAGAACTTAACAAGATTGCCTAATGTGTGGTAGCCAGGATTAAGACTTGTGCTAGTGTTTTCCTTCTTTGCAGCCATGGTGTGCATGAAATGTGAATATGTGTGTGATGGTTGGACCAATATGCATGTATTTACATAGTGCCCAAGAGGGCCACTTGGGTATGTACACTAAGGGTAGTGTTCTGATGGCCTACAGAACATTACCAATCCTGGGAATCTAAATGCACAATTTTGGCACCATAACTGTACTACCCCGGAGTGGGTAACAGAAGTTGGTATCAGAGCATGGTTTACACATGTACATAGCATATAGTTGCATTGCATGCATCTACATACATGAACTCAGTTTGGTCAGCTGCTAGTGTCAAGTACCATTAAAATACCTATGATCTTTATATGTGCTCTATGGTGAATCATCAATGCAAGAAGTAAACATGGTTGCCACAAGGAGAGGGGAACCACCCCGAAGGCCTCCTACTGATTCTGGGCAAAAAAAAAAAAAATGGACAGAATAGAGGGAATCAAGGGCAACAGAGGGTACCAAACCCTGAAGTGCCTCAGGTTTGGTTAGAGCTTCAGAGAAAGTTAGCTCTAATCAATGAGAACTTAGTAAGGCTTATTCAAGCACAACAGGAAGGAGTTTAAGTAGCTCTAGCAGAACCAGTTCGGGATGCACAACAACAACCAGAAAAGGATACTAGGAACACATTTGAATATGTTCCTTCTGGAAGCTTAAAAGACACAAATGATGAAACTGTTGAAGAGGAAGAAGACTAAGGTCTGAGATTGGTCAGGTATCCAGGACCAATCCCTCTGTCTATGATCATTCCTCCACTAGGAATGAGATTGAGGAAGGCCATGAGAGAAGATCCAGGAGAAGGCAGAGAGATCATGGTGAGCATCACCATAAAGAGGACTCTCAAATATCCAGGAGACATAGATAAGAGGATCTATAAGGCCTAGATGAGGTCAGATTGTTGGAGTGGTTAATCTTCATTGAAAAAATGTTTGAGAGGATGCCACTCAGCTCCACCAAGAGAGTGTCACTAGCTACCTACAATCTAGTAGGCAGTGCAGAGATGTGGTGGAGAAATACCAGAGATAGGTATGCTTTCTAGAATGGCAGAAGGCCAGGAAGAGATATTGAGATGAGATGGCCAGAGTTCACATAGCTGTTCCAGGAACAGTACATCAGTGATGCCATCAAGGATATGAAGCAAGCTGAATTTGATGCTCTAAGGCAGGACGACCTTAGTGTCCTAGAGTATGAGCACAAATTCAATCAGTTGGTGAGGTATGCTCCTCAGTATCATGGATTGAAGGAGTTGAAGGCCAAAAGATTTGTCAGAGGCCTAAAGTCAAACATTAGAAGGGTTGTTAGACCTTTTGGAGCAGTTCCATATTATGAAGCAGTGCAGCAAGCTCTATTAGTAAAGCAAGAAGAGTATGAGACTAAGTACTTTCCCAGTCAACCAAGGGAAAGTAGTCAAGCAGGAGGCAATCAAAAGGAGCCACCACATGACAAGGGAATTGCCAAGAGTTCCCATCTTGGTGGTAAGGGCAAGGTTAAGGGGAAGTTCCTTGGCCTAAGGTGCCCTAAATGCAAGAAGTTTCATGGAAAGAAACCTTGCTATTTTGACACCCAAGCGTGTCTAAGATGTGGATCCATGGATCATTGGATCAAAGACTGCCCACAGGCTCAAAGGAGGCCAGAAGACCAAGGTCCAGTCAGGCCTATTGGGGCAGGGCCTAGAGGGGGAGCACCTAGGGAGGGACAGCAGAGGCCGGTTCCTCCAGTGCCTCAGCCTCCAGTGCAAAGAGCTGGCAGAGTCTTCCAAGTGCAGAGGCCAGAGACATCAAAGCAAGGAGGAGCACTAAGAGGTTACATCTACCTTAATGGTATGTCTATTAGTGTTCCGTTTGATACTAGTGCATCTGTGTCTATAGTGGCTAGGAAATTTATTGAAGCCATGAAATTGCCTATGAAAATCATGACTAGGATATCCTTAGTGAAAACAGCAGGTAGTCAATGTCTTTCACTAATGACCTAGCTAAGGATTATGAGCTGGTAGTATGAAAGACTAAGGATATGACTAATCTGCTAGTGTTGGATATTCCTAAATATGATTTAGTGCTAGGTATGAATTGGCTTGCTATGCATAGTATAAGAATTGATTGTGCTAAGATGGAAATCACATTGCCTGATGGTGAAGTGCATGCATTAGTGAATTCTAAGGAATTAGTGTATGAAATGCATGGCATGGACCTAGAGGTATTAGATGAGATACCTGTGATTTCTGAGCATGATTACTGTTATGCATTGAGTCAATTGCACTATGAAGAAGAAGTGGATAGAATACCTATAGTGAGAGACTTTCCACAAGTCTTTCCTAAAGACTTGCCAGGTATTCCTCCACAAAGGGAGATTGAATTTGAAATCAAGCTACAACCAGAAGTTAGTCCAATATCCATACCTCCTTATGGAATGCCAATCACAGAGATGAATGAGCTCAAGAAACAACTTGATGAACTTCTTGGAAAAGGGTTCATAAGGCCAAGTGTTTCACCATGGGAAGCTCCTGTTCTCTTTGTGAAAAAGAAAGATGGATCTTTGAGACTATGCATTGACTACAGGAAGCTTAATGCAGTGACTATCAAGAACAAGTATCCACTCCCTAAGATTGAGGATCTATTTGATCAACTCAAAGGAGCTAAAATCTTCTCCAATATGGATTTGAGTTCTGGATACTTCCAGTTAAGAGTAAAAGAAGAGGACATTCCTAAGACTGCATTCAGGACCAAATATGGGCATTATGAGTACGTAGTCATGCCATTTGGTTTGACTAATGCCCCAGCTGCTTTCATGGACTTGATGAACAGGGTGTTCAGACCACATCTGGACAAATTTGTGGTTGTGTTCATTGATGACATCCTAGTGTATTCCAAGGATGAAAATGAAGATGAACATCATCTGAAGATTGTCTTAAAGACTCTGTTGCAGCATCAGCTTTATGCCAAGTGATCCAAGTGTGAATTCTGGATAAGGGAAGTGTCTTTCCTAGGACACATCATAAATGCACAAGGCCTTAAGGCAGACCCTGAAAAGGTCAAGGCAGTGCAAGAGTGGGAAAGACCAGGGACTCTGAAGAAAATCAGAAGTTTCCTAGGATTAGCTGGATACTACAGGAGATGTATATCAGGCTTTTCCATGATTGCCTCAGTTCTTACTCATCTGACCAAGAAGGGTCAAAGATTTGAGTGGACTGAGAAGTGTGAAAAGGATTTCTGGAGAGGAAAAAGGTTCCTTGTATTAATCCTATGCCTAAAGCAAGGATTACTGTACCTCAAGGACCGAATCTATGTGCCTAAAAGACCAAGTTAGCTGCAAGATACATAGGTCCTTATGAGATCTTGGACAGAGTTGGCAAGGTAGCATACAGGTTAGCTCTACCGCCAAGCATGTCAAGTGTTCATAATGTTTTTCACATCAGTATGCTTAAGAAGTGTCTATTGGACACAAAGCATGCTATTGTAGTGGAAGACATACAGTTGGAATCCAACTTGACATATGAAGAGAAACTTATAGCTATCTTAGCCAAGGATACCAAAAGGTTAAGAAACAAACATATTCCCATGGTTAAAGTTCAGTGGTCACACCACTCTGAAAGATAAGCAACCTGGGAAACTGAAAAAGACCTTATGGAAAGGTATCCTGAAGAATACCCAAAGCTAAGGGCTATTTTGGAGGACCAAAATTTTTAAGGGGGGGAGGATTGTTACCACCTCATAAAATGGGAGAATTACAAGTGTGTCATAATGGCTAAAAAAAACCATTATATTGTGTAATTCTCACCATAGTGTTTGAAGTATGGGGGGTAAAAGGCATGATCAACACCTCCTTAAAAGTGTTCCAATTTGGTAACTTGATCCCCAAGAAAAGTCTTAAGGATTGCTTGTTTGTCAAGCAACCTATGGACTTTTTTGTAAGATTTTGGAAACTCGGGTACTCAATTGTAAAACTCTTAAGAAAAAGATTTGGAGAGTTATGAGAGGAATATGAATGGTATGAAAGTGCTATTGGAGGACCAAATTGCTCATGGAAGACAACTAAAGACAAAGAAAACACAAAAAGGCATAAAGGACCTAAGTGTCCTAGTGTAAGCCTTATGATGTGTACGTTTTTGACTTAAGTCAAATGGAGCAATTTGGAGTTTTCCCACTATGGGGGAAGCAGCCAAGGCTTGATAATTAGTCAACATTGGTGGGCACATGTGTACCAATGAGTTTAAGACAAAGAGACCATAATTAATGGGAAGGAAAATGACATAAAGCAAGGTTAAGCTTTTTAAGTGTCTTTTGTGCCCTTAAGCTCATTTAAGGCCATTCAAGTGGCCAAATCACTTATCCCACTCAAGGGATGGCTGGCCAAAGCATGGCAAGAAAGTCAAATGTGGGCCAAGAAATGAAGACTAAGAAACCATGGTCTTGTAGCAAGGAAAATGACATAAAGCTTAACTAAGGCTATTAAGTGTGTTTTGTGCACTAAAGTCTTTGTAAGTGGTTATCTTTGTATCTATCTCCCACATTTGGTTTCTTCCAGCAGAAAAAACGTAGCTTCTCCACCCCCACACTTCTTCCATAGCCACCATACCTCCAAGATTAAAATTGAAGGCAAAAGAAAGCAAGAAAGGGCAATTGGAAGCTATGTGGTGCTAAAACTTGGGTGCACCTAGGATCAAGCTCCAATTTCAGCATACACTCAAGGTAAGGGTTCTCTTGCTCTCATGGACTGTTTTCTGTAATTTTCAAGCAACCATGGAGCAAGGGCTAAGCTTGGAAGAGAGCCATGAGCTTGATGAACCAAGCTTAGTGAGGGGAGTGCACTTATTGAAGGTTTTGTGACCTAGTGGGAAGTGCACGAAGATGACAGTGAAACAAGTGTTTTCTAAAGTTTCTTGGATTGTTTACTGTATTTCCAAACATCCATGAAGCTAAGACCATGCTTGGAAGAGAGCAAAAAGCTCTAGGAACCAAGTATGGGTTAAGAGGAAAGAAGCATGGCAAGGTTTCGGCCTTAGTGTTACCATGCTAAAGATGGCAGTAAAGTGAGGGTTTCTAGAGCCCAAAGTTAGTACTAACTACTGTTAAAATTCTCCTAAGGCCAAGCATTAGCTTGAGGAGGGCTGCCATAGTGATTTATTTAAGTTTATTGCATGTTTTACGGACTAACCTATGGTTATTGTTGTTGCTGCATTTCATGTGTTTGTTTGTTGTGAATGGCTGCTGCATTTGGTTGCTATATCTTGTATATATGCATTGTGGTTTTTGTGTTTTAGTGTCTTTGGATGCAGGTTTTAATGAGGATCACATTACCTTAAGAAACCAAGTGCTACCCTTACTAAGTTTCTCAATGAAACTTACTCCCCTCAATTCTGTCATTTCAGGTCCAGCAGAATGATCACCTTCAAACTAACCTTTGTGGTTTGAGTTTTGATCTGAAATTTCAGGTACATGAACTTCCATGTGTCTAGTTATGATCTGGAAATTTTGGTGATTTTAGGAGCACATTTGGTAATTTTAATGGTGGTACTTACTGTGTTGTGCAGCAGCTGTCCAGCATCCTATTTATGGAGTCCATTGCATTTCAGGCACTCCTGTAACTTAGGGTGCGTATTTAGCTGAGTTAAGAACATATTGTAGTGCATGTATGCATGTACATGTAGTGTATGAAAAATGAGACAAGTATGTGAACATTTGAGTAATGTTTTGGCTATGTAAGTGATGTGGCGCAAAGCTGCCTAAGTGTGAATAATGGGCTGCTTACTTGTAAATTCTGTTTTGGCCACATAAAGTTGTTAAATGCAAGGGAATTTATTTCCTATGTGTAATGGAAATATATGGGATAGCCTTGGAGGGATTTCCCCTTGTCAATGAAGTGTTTACATACCTATGAAATTTTGTATGGGCAAAATGGTCCAAAAGTTGCCAGAATTTCGACTCTGGACATAAAGTTTAATATCTCCCTGTGTAGAATGAACCTTGGTATGAAATTTTGACCACACCTAGAGGACATCTAAAGGGTTAACTGGGCTTTGGAATTTCTGGATTCAGAGCCCTGTATCCAAAGATATGATGTTGCAAAGTTGGCTGAGTTACTGTTCATTTGGTCAGAATTTCGTAACCAACTTCAAAAATCCATAACTTGGTCCATAGGTGGGCTATTGATGTAAAACAAAATTCCTTGGTTTGCTCTAAGTCTCTACTTGATAATGGAGCAAAGAGAACATGGGGCTATGTGGCTAGAATGATACAGTTTATTAGTGGAAGTTACAGGTGCAGTTGCTGGCCACTAGAACTTAACAAGATTGCCTAATGTGTGGTAGCCAGGATTAAGACTTGTGCTAGTGTTTTCCTTCTTTGCAGCCATGGTGTGCATGAAATGTGAATATGTGTGTGATGGTTGGACCAATATGCATGTATTTACATAGTGCCCAAGAGGGCCACTTGGGTATGTACACTAAGGGTAGTGTTCTGATGGCCTACAGAACATTACCAATCCTGGGAATCTAAATGCACAATTTTGGCACCATAACTGTACTACCCCGGAGTGGGTAACAGGAAGCTTTAGGGGTAATGGCTCCAATGACGTCAATTCCCCACATGGCAAAAGGCCAAGGTATTGCTGTTACATTAAGAGGGGTGGGTGGAGCTTGGATCTTGTCGGCATATATTTGACATTTGTGACATTTTCTCACGTGATTAATACAATCATTTTCCAATGTGAGCCAATAGTAGCCAGCCCTCATTATTTGTCTTGCCATGGTATGACCACTAGTGTGTGCTCCACATATTCCAGAATGAACTTCTTCCATGATCTTTCGTGCTTCATGAGTATCTACACAGCGAAGTAGCATCGAGTCTAGGGTTTTCTTGTAGAGTATGTCTAGGTTTAAAAGAAAACCCATTGACAATCTTCGTAGAAATTTCTTGTCATTTTCTGATGCTTCTAGTGGATATGTTCGTTCTTGGAGGTATTTCTTGATATCATGATACCAAGGCTTTCCATCCAATTCTTCTTCGATGCTCATGCAATAAGCTGGAGAATCTATTATTTTCATCTCGAACACAGGAGTATGCTCAGGGTCGCTTATCTTGTACATAGCAGCCAAAGTAGCTAAAGCGTCTGGGATTTGATTATCTTCCCTTGGAAGATGATGGAAACTTATACTGTTAAATCTTCGAGTCATGTCTAGTATAAGCTTTTGGTAAGGGATTAATTTTGAATCTCTTGTCTCCCATTCTCCATTGATTTGATATATGACTAATGCGGAATCCCCATAGACTCGGAGATCTCGCACTTTCAAATCCAATGCCATTTGGAGTCCCATAGCACATGCTTCATACTCTACTATATTGTTGGTACAAGGAAATGTAATTTTTGCTGTGAGGGGAAACTGCTCTCCGCTTGGAGAGATGAGTATAGCTCCGATCCCTTGTCCCAAAGCATTAGATGCTCCATCGAATGCCATTTTCCATGTTTCATTTTCTTCATCGACTTCCTGTTCTATCGTCATTATATCTCCATCAGGAAAGTCCATTCTCATGGGCTCATAATCCTCCAATGCTCTATCAGCCAGATATTCAGCGATCACACTTCCTTTTACGGCCTTTTGGGTGACATACTGTATGTCGTATTCAGATAACAGCATTTGCCATTTTGCAATCCTGCCTGATAAAGCGGGTTTCTCGAAAATGTACTTAATGGGGTCAGTCTTGGAGATCAGTAATGTTGTGTTGTTGAGCATGTAGTGTCGTAGTCGATGTGCTACCCATGCAAGGGCACAACAGGACTTTTCTACTATTGAGTATTTAGCTTCATATGTGGTAAGCTTTTTGCTCAAATAGTAAATTGCATGCTCCTTCTTGCTTGTCTCATCACGTTGACCCAATACGGATCCTAATGAAGAATCCTGTATGGATAAATATAGAATCAACGGTTCTCCGGATCGAGGTGGTATCAAGACTGGTGGATTTGATAGATATCGTTTGATTTTCTCGAACGCTTCTTGGCATTCGTTAGTCCACTCAATCGGATTGTTCTTCTTTAGTGATTTGAAAAGCGGTTCACACTTGGACGTCAATTGTGATATGAACCTTGCTATGAAGTTGATTCTACCCAGAAAACTTCTTACTTGTTTTGGAGTCTTCGGGGGTTGCATTTCTTGTATCGCTTTGACTTTACTCGGGTCAACTCGAATCCCGTCCTTGCTGACTATGAAACCCAATAACTTTCCTGAAGAGGCTCCAAAAGTACATTTGGCAGGATTCAACTTCAATTGATATTTGCGAAGTCTATCGAATAGTTTTCTTAGCACTTTTAGATGCCCCCCAGCAGTGAAAGTTTTGGCGATCATGTCGTCCACATATACTTCAATTTCTTTATGAATCATGTCATGGAACAACGTGACCATGGCTCTTTGATATGTAGCACCAGCATTCTTTAACCCGAAAGGCATCACCTTATAGTAGAAGGTACCCCAAAGGGTAATAAAAGCAGTTTTTATCATGTCATCTGGATCAAGTTTGATTTGATTGTATCCAGAAAAATCATCCATGAAGGAAAAGTAGGAGTTTCCTGCGGTATTATCCACCAGTGTATCAATATGAGGAAGTGGGAAGTTATCTTTAGGACTGGCTTCGTTCAAAGGCCGGTAGTCCTGACAAACTCTTAGTTTCCCACTTTCTTTCTTTTCGACTGGGACAATGTTAACCACCCATTCTGTATATTCAGCGACCCCAAGAAATCCTGCATCCCACAGCTTTCGAATCTCGTCTTTTACTCTTAAGATTAACTCCGGCTTTAATCTTCGTAACTTCTGTCTGACAGGCTTCGCCCCAGGCTTCAAAGGTATTTTGTGTAGTACTATGTCTGAGCTTAAGCCAGGCATATCTTGGTATGACCAAGCGAATACATCCACATATTCTTTCAATAAATGGACTAATTCTTCTTTTTCTTCAGGAGGGAATAAAGTGCCAATCTTGACTTCTTTTACATCCTGACTGTCTCCCAGGTTGAATACCTCAGTTGGTTCTTGACTTGTTGCTCTTTCTTTTTCATCTCGCTCAATCATTTTTAATAGCTCAGGAGATACTTGAAGATCTTCGTCATCCGAGTCGGTAGTGTTTACAGGATTATCAAAGTTCATTCTTTCATTGTCATCAAAGAGAGTTTTGGGTCTGCATTATCCAGAGAGAAAAGAAAGAGAAGAGAGAAAAAAAAAATGGCACGAATGAGATGGATGCAAACTGGTACTTTATTTACAATGTGCATAAATCACAACTTTATTGGAATAAAAAGCAATAACTAAAAGGTTCACTTAAACAAAGACTACACCCTATTGATTGAACCTTTCTTTAGGAGGTTTTTACTATTAGATTACTTTGGAAAGCTTTCAATTATAACAGGCAGTTCTATCGCCTCCCAATTGTTCAGCACATCCCGTGGGCCACAAGGTTGAATGAGCTCCTCCTCTTCAGGTGAATCGCTGATGATTGCCTGAATAGAAAGACTTTCAAAAGACTTGTTGATGTTGATAGTCAGCTTGCCTTCATTGTCATTTTTCGGAATGAGACCACCACTCACGAACGTTTCGGTGATTTCAGGGATATCCAGATTTCTTTCCTGGAGAGGATGCCCTGTTAATCGTGCAATCCTCTTTTCTCTTTTTTCAGCTATTGCCTTCATTTTATCATGTCTTGTCGGTGTGAAGCCTAGGCCGTATTTCCCTTCATTTGCGGATATTTTCAATGGCTCTGGGATTCCTTGTAAATCTTGTCCCAAACCTAACCCCGGTGAGTATCCTCCTTTTATCATGAGTTTGGCGACCATGCGACTTGTTTTAGAGATGTTAGGAATGGGTTCTTCTCCATATTCACTGACATAAGCAGCATTGACAATCTCAAAAGACCTGAAGCAGCAATCAGGTATATTTTCATTGACCTCAACATATTGAGCATCCGCAGGTCTAGATAGCAGAATGTCTTCTTCAGCAAAGACTGTGATTATCTTTCCTTCAATGATGAATTTCATTTTTTGATGTAATGAGGAAGGAATTGCTCCAGCCATATGGATCCATGGTCTTCCCAGTAGACAAGTATAAGATGGAGAAATGTCCATGACTTGGAATGTGATATGGAAAAGACAGGGACCAATCCCAATTGGTAGCTCTATTTCTCCAACCACATCTCTCTTTGTTCCGTCAAATGCTCGAACAACAATATGACTGTTGTTGAGGTGTGATGGGTCTAAACCGATCTTATGTAAAGTTTCTAATGGCATTACATTTAGAGCTGATCCATTGTCGATCAGAACTCTAGCCATAATCCGATCTTTGTATTTAATCGAAATATGTAGAGCCTTAGAGTGACCCCTTCCTTCTGCTGGTATCTCATCGTCAGTGAATGTGATGAGATTTTGTGCCGTGATGTTGTTGACAAGGTGGTCAAAGTTGTTCACGGAGATATCTTGTTCAACATAAGCCTTATTCAGGACTTTGAGAAGAGCTTCTCGATGGGCATCAGAACTTAAGAGCAATGAAAGTATGGAGATCTTTGCTGGCAGACGGTTCAACTGCTCCACGATGCTGTATTCACTTTGCTTTATGAGTTTGAGAAACTCAGTAGCTTGTTCATCTGTTACTGCTCGAGGCATCTCTTGCTCTTTAGATGTGTTAATAGGTCCATTTGCTGGATCCGTAACATTCTTCTCTTGTTGGAGCTTGTTCATTTGCTCGGGAGAATAACACCGACCACTTCTAGTCATGCCCCCAACTTCTAACGGAGTTGATGTGATGTTAGAAGTATAGCCATAGTTCCATGGAACAGTTTTGTCTGATTTGTACGGGAATGGCTTTGGAACTTGAATTCTTAAAGGCTTGAGAGCAGATTTTGAGATTGGAATGACTAGTGGCCTTGGCATGATATTGACTTCTTGTTCTTTAATTATCACATTCACGTCATCCTCTTTATCTGACATAAAAACGATGATTTGGGAGGAGTCCATGAGACTTTGTAGACTTTTACGGAATTCTGGGCATTCTTGGATAGAATGACTCTTACTGTTATGAAAGTTGCACCATTCCTCATGCTCGACTTCTTTATTTCCAGAAGACTTTCCTATGATAATCCCTTCTTTCACAAGGCATGAATATACATGCTTAAGAGGGGTTATGATATCATTGACTGTTTTCTTCATCGGCCAGTATTCTTCCATCATATTGACTGGTTTGGCTTGATGAGGAGGCAATGGATTATGAGTGACGTTTGGTTCATCGGAAAAGTCCAACCACTTTGACTCAATTAATTGTTGGACTATACGCTTCAATGCTATGCAATTTTCGAGTCCGTGGCCCACGGCACCATCATGATATGGGCAATTTAGTTTAGGGTCATACCATGTTGGATATGGGGGTTCGAATGGCCTTGTGGGAATTGGGTGAATGAGTTGGCTCTGGATGAGTTTTGGATATAACTCAGTATAAGTCATGGGAATCGGTGCGAAAATTTCTCTTGGTCTTGGTGCAGGCATTGGAGGAGTCGGAACAGGTGGCCGTAACTGATTAGGCCTGTTGAGAGGATAATTGTTGGGTCTATTGGGAAGATAATCACTGGGCCTATTTGGAGGATAATCATTGGGCCTATTGGTAGGATAATAATTGGGCCTGTTGGCAGAATAGGATAGGCGAGGTCCGGTAGCCACGGTACCCACGAGGGGAATCCCTCTTCCTCGTCCGATTTGTTGTATTTCTTCATCTTTTCTTCTGGATGGTCCTCCTCTTTTCATAGGATCACTAAAGGACTCAGTAATCTTCCCGGTCCTGATACCATGCTCGATCCTTTCTCCAGACATGACTACGTCGGAGAAGTTAGTTGCCGCATTGCCAATAAGTTTGTCATAATATGGGTATTTCAGTGTCTGGACAAACAAAGTGACCATTTCTCTTTCTGTCATGGGTGGCTGTACTTGTGCAGCTAAGTCCCTCCATCGTTGGGCGTATTCCTTAAAAGTTTCTGTTTTTTTCTTCTCCATGTTTTGGAGAGTTTGGCGATCCGGAGCTAAGTCCATAACATGTTTATAGTTGCCGATGAAGGCCTGAGCAAGGTCATTCCAAGTTTTTATGTTTCTTGGACCTTGGCTTAGATACCACTGTAATGCTGATTTTGTGAGACTTTCCTGAAAAAGTGCGATCCACACCTTCTCATCTTTGGTAAGTGGTTGTAGTCTTCTGAGAAACAAAGTGATGTGAGTGATGGGATCACTCGTTCCATCGTATTTTACGAAATCTGGCACCTTAAAATCTGAAGGGATTACGACGTCTGGCACTAAGCAGAGGTCATCCACTGAAAGGGATCCGAATATAGTGCCTCCTTCAATGGCTCTCAGTCTTTTCTCTATTGTCTCGATTTTTTGAGATTCTGCTTCATCTTTTGGTAATGTCTTCTTCTCTTCCTGTACAGTGTCTTGTTTCAGGTGAACACTAGCAGAGGGTCCTGATTCTTGAAACAGGTTTTCTTGGACTGAGACTCGTTGCGGGGTGAATCCCGGGGGATAAGTGGGATCTTGTACTTCTTTGATGGGGACTTGAGTTGCTTTCCCTTTGATTAATTCCATCAATTGTTTCATCTGTTCTGACATACTTTCAATCTTGGACTCCATCTCCATGAGACGTCCTTCGGCTTGTTCTGCCATTAATCTTGTTTGGAGTCGAGTTGAATATCGGTGTTGAGGTCCAATTTTACCCTTTTAAAGGAAATATTTATTTTATTAGATTCTATGTGTGTATGATTGATGTGATGGATGCATGCATGAATATTGTAAATACTTGGTGAAAGAAGAATTATAGTGGAATTTCTCAATTACATTCACCAAAAGCTTATTATTTTCAAAAGAAACGGCCCAAAGTACAGTATTGCTTTCTGGCCTTTGAAATAAACTCCATCATTTTTTGAATATTCACTGATGGAGTAGGGCAGCTCAATTCTTCTAACTCCTTGGCTTCTTCGCCCATTAGTTGGGCTTGCTCAGTCACTTTTCTGACTTCTGCCAAAAATATTTGAAGCTGTTCTTGAGAAAATCTGTATTGATCTTCCCAATATCTTGCTCTCATCTCTGTTTGATCAGTTTCATCAACTAATTCGGTGATGACTTGTTTTTGGCTTTCGATCTTTTCTTCGAGGAGTTGTGTTTTGTGACTGAGCTGTTGTATGTCGAAGAGCATCTTCTTGTTCTTCTCCTTTTCTTCCTCTAGCTCTTTCTCCAACTCTCTTTTTGCCAATTTTCTGATGACCTCTTCGGGAAGAACTATTCCTTCTTTCCGATTATTTCTCCATTCATAATACGCAGTAAGAGAAATAATAGGGCCTGACTTTAATATGAAAAGTCTTTTCCATGCAACTGAAATACCCATTGCAAGCTTATTTGAATTTGGATCTTCATGTGAAAACTCCAACTTGCTCAGGTTATGTGTCATGGGTATAAATTGCATGGACCCAAATTGTTTACGTACTTGGGCTGGAGCATAGCTTGTTCCTCCCCATATGCCTAAGAGAGGAACCCACAGGCAATTGCCGCAACGGTAAACTATGCGGGTGGTGGTGGACCAGGGTGCTCTCCATTCAATTTGGAATTCGCTGATGTTCTTGAAGTAGTCAACCCATGCTTCCTTGCTATCATGATTAGTGGTTTCACTTTTCAAAAAGGCTTCAATTGGGATGAAGTCCTTTGAAAAGCGATTTCCAAAATGTTGCTTTTCACAAGGAAGGTGGCTTTTGATCCAAACGTTGAGGAGATGTGAACATCCTATGAATTTGCCTCCTCTTTGGCGACAAAAGTTTAATGCCCTGATAGTTTCACATAATATCACTGAGGTCGGATTTACTTGGGCATTGCAGACTTGCTCAAATAATGTGATGACGTCTCCTTCAATAAATCCGACAATTCTTGGGAAGACTACCAGGCCATATATTGCCAAGGCGAACAACTTGCGTCGTTGATTCTTCTGAGGGAGGGTGTGACTTAGTTGTTTTAGATCGGTCCAGCTGATAAATTTCCGACACCCTTTTGTTGCAAATTTGGGTTGAAGACTGGAAGCTGGCATGTCCAATAATTTTGCTAGGGCTCGATGAGGCTCCGTTCTTCTATCATATTGATACGTCTCAATTGGATAGTTGGAGGACCAACCCAAGAGGTTATTGTATTCTTCAATGGTTGGAACCAGATCCATCTTATCGAAAGAAAAGCATCGATAAAATGGATCCCAAAATTGTGTTAGAGCCCGGACAAGTGATGCATCAACGGTAACCTTTAGTAGGCAAGCGATGTGACCATATTTTGCCGTAAAAGCTTCCCGATCAGCAGAGTTCCAACTATTCCAGACTTGTAATAATTCCATGGTGTCATTATGGTTTATCCGAACCGATACCTGGTCCTTAAGCTGTATGTGAGAGTGGGATGTCAGAGCATCTCTGTGAAGCTTTTGAGCTGTTTCGGAATATTCCATAGCTTCAGGCTGAGTTTCGATTACAGTGTCATTCCATGATGCAGTAACAGCCGTGGGAAGATAATCGAGAATATCCATGATAATGGTTCTTTCACCAAATATTTATCTTTAATGATGAAATGTGTATGCCGGAAAAATAAGGAAAAACAGAGTTAGTAAAAAGGTAACACATAAGATCATACAAACATATAGATAAAACAAAACCTATGGAAATGGGAACCGAGGTATAGAAAATTCTTAATGGCTGGTTCTAAGGTAGAGTAAGGAATTCTATATGCAGAAGGTGGTTTATCAAAAAGGCAAGGGATAGTTCCCGAATCCCGTCACTAAATCATAGTGACGGCCCGATTCCTTACCCTCTAGGGTTTATGTAAGGAATGGATTAATTCGAGTCGTAGCTTTTCGTGGGCCCATGCAGAGACTAACCGTCTCAGAAGGCAATACACTACTTTGCTACTTTGAAACCGGTGAAGGCTTGGAGACCGTGGCCTCACAAGGACAGCAACACCAATTCCGCTTAGAAAGAATCGTGTTTGATTTAAAGAAGCTCGGGTATAGAGCTTCATTTTGTGAATGCATTATGCATGTTTACTTAAGTAAATATAATATATAAATCCACATAATAGTAAAGCAAAGTAAATCAAAACAAATCAACTTTAAGCTCGACTCACTAATATTGACTCCCCAGTGGAGTCGCCAAGCTGTGGCAACGTCGGGTTTTCTGGAGTCGCCACCAATCGGTTTTACCTAGGTCGATTGGACACCTTAAAATTGGTCTGCGAGAGTTCGAGGATCGGGAGTACGGTTACGCTAAAACAACCTTGTTATAGCGCCCAAAATTGGCACCTTAGTTGATTTTAATTTTGTTTTGCTTTGCTTTTAGAAAATATTCAGTTAATTTTCAAACTAGAAATTTTAACTGAATTAATCGGATGCGGATTTTTAAATTAATTTATATAAAATTTAATACTTCCGAACCATGGACTCTGCCGAGTCATTTGGACACGGAAGATTTTGATTCCGAACCATGGACTCTGCCGAGTCATTTGGACACGGAATTTGGTGAAATTTTAAACAATTTTATCCATATTGTAAAAAAATATGGATTTTTATCTTTTTATTTAATTTATTTATTTTAAAAAGTTTGATATTTTCCAAACCGTAGATCCTGCCGAATCATCCGGATATGGAAATTGATTTACCGTAATTATTTAATTCTTATTATTATGAAATTAATTTTTAAATGGTAATTCTTTTTGTTTATGAATGATTTTTAATACTAACTAAAAAATTTATCTTTATATTTTTACTTCTTTTTTTTTACTTTCTTTCTTTTTCTTCTTTTTTACTTATTTTTACTTTTTTTTTTTAATTTTCTTTTAATTTCTTTTCTTTTCTTTCTTTTTTATTCTTTTCTTTCTTTCTTTTCTTTTTCTTTTTCTTTCTTTTATCTTTCTTTTCTTTTTCTTATCTTTCCTTTCTTTTCTTTATCTTATCTTTCTTTTATTTTTCTTTCTTATCTTTCTTTTATTTTTCTTGTCTTTTCTTTCTTTCTTTTCTTTTTCTTATCTTTTCTTTTATTTTTATTTTATTTTTCTTTTCTTTCTTATCTTTCTTTTATTTTTCTTTCTTATATTTCTTTTATTTTTCTTATCTTTCTTTTTTTTTTTCTTCTTTGCTTTTTTTTTGTTTTCTTGTTTAATGAAAGATATTTATTATTTTAAAGGATTACTTAATTTATAAAAGAATTAAAAAAAAATAATAATTAATTTTTATTTAATAAGAAGTTAATTTAAAAGAATTAAAGAGTTTAAAAATAAAAATTTTGATCATGGTACGGGGCGTTGTTACTCAGCCAGACCCTCTTCACCAGGTGAAGCAGCTCAAAAGCGGGCACGAGACAGTTTCCAGCCAATATACCATGAACTAAAAATTTTTTATTTTTTTTATTATTTTTTATTATTTTTTTATTATTATTTTTTTTTTTTTATAAAAGATTAACCAAAAGTAATTATTTTATTAAGAGAATCAAAAATTTATATGTATATTTTAAACAAAAGAAGAAAATTTTTGATATTTATTTAATTTATTTTGGAATAAAAGATTATTTAACCAAAAACTTATATGTATTTTAAAAAAAAAGTCTTGATATTTTTATTTTTATATTCTTCTTTGTTTGATGAAAGATTTTTTTTTTTTAATTTTAATTTATATTTCTGAAAATATATCTAATCAATAAGTCAAAAATATTTAAGAGAAAATTCAATTATTGTTGTTTTATTTTGTATTATTTTGAAATTATTTGATTAAGATTTTTATAAAGGAAACAAAAAGTTATATCTTTTAATAAGTAAAATATTACTGAATAAAATATTAACCCAAAAATTTTACTCTTTTTATTCTTTTTTATTAATAAAGAAAACTAAAAAGTTATATTTTATTATTTTAATAAATAATTAATATATTAGTCCCAAAATTTTATTTTTAATAAAGAAAAGTTTATTTATATACTTTATTTAAAAATATTTCCAAGCGATGGATCCTGGCGGATCATTTGGTCATGGATTTTTAATTTTTGTTAAATTTTAACTATTTAATTAGTTATTAATTTTATTTATAATTTTATTGGATTTTTCTTGAATTTTTAAAAAAATATTTAAAAAGAATTGATTTAATCATGTTTATTTATTAATTTTAACAAAAAGTTAACTTTGTTATAATAAAACATGTATTCCAAAATAAAAATAAAATAATTGGCTTTTAAATTTTTATTAGCCTTAATAATTAATTACAAAATAATCTTCTTTTAGTTTTTTTTATTTATGGGTAAAAGGTGAATTAAATAAATTAAATCATATAAAGAAAAATTAATAAAGTGGGGCTTTTTGGCCATCCACTTAAAAAAAATAATAAATGTTAGCAACAATTATAAAAGTTAATTAATTAACAACAATAATAAAAGTTAGCCAAGTTTAATTAAGTTAATTAATTATCAACAATAATAAAATTTAGCCAAGTTTAATTAAGTTAATTAATTAACAACAATAATAAAATTTAGCCAAGTTTAATTAAGTTAATTAATTAACAACAATAATAAAAATTAGCCAAGTTTAATTAAGTTAATTAATTAACAACAATAATAAAAGTTAGCCAAGTTTAATTAAGTTAATTAATTAACAACAATAATAAAATTTAGCCAAGTTTAATTAAGTTAATTAATTAACAACAATAATAAAAGTTAGCCAGTTAGTTGTTAGTTGTTAGTTGTTAATAACAACAATAAAAAGGGGTTAGTAATAATAACAATAATAAACAAATAAATACACAAGCAAAAAAATAAAAAAAAGTTAGTAATTAATTCTGCAAGAACAAAAGAAAAAGGTTAGTGACCAAAGTGAAAGAAATTGAAAAGATGAAGGACTGAAAGGAGGTTTTACCCTTGAGAATTAAAATTGAATACTGAGAAAACGAAAACGCAGGCGACGCGAGGGAGGGCAGGGGAGCGACGGCGGGCCAGGCGACGGGGGCGCTGGAGCACGGCGGCGGGGCAGGGTGACGGCGGCGGGGCAGGGTAGCGGCGGCGCGGGAGCCCGGCGGCGGTATCCGGCGGACTGGAGCGGAAGGAGGAGGGAAAACGCCGGGGAAAAGGGAGTCGGCTACGGCAGGACGGCGGCGGCGGAACGGCAGGACGGCGGCGGCGTAACGGCGGGACGGCGGCGGCGGGACGGCAGGACAGCGGCGGCAGGACGGCGGGACGACGGTGGCGACGGCGGGAGAAGCGGTGGAGATGGCGTGACGGGAGGAAAAAGGGGAAAACGGCAAGGAGGAAGACGGGGACCAAAGCTTTACTAAAAAAAACTTTTGAGATTTTCTGGAGAAAGGGAGGAGAGCCAGGGACAAGGGCTGTGGTTTTCTCTTTTTCTAAAACGGAGCTCTAAGCTTTTCCTCTATTTTTTTCTGTGTTCAGAACTGAATTTGGGGGGGTATTTATAGAAGGAGCTTAGCTGAACTGTGGACGGATAAATTAATAAAAAATATCAAACTTATCTTTTAAATTGGTAAAATGACAGTTTCAGTCCTTTACGTTACTCCAGCTCTGGATAAGCTCAGAAGCTTCTGATTTTGACAATTTTAACGTTTTCTGTCAATTTGGGCCAGAAACGTCCGTTTAGGCCCAAAATTGACGCGAAAAATTACCCAAAGCTCCTGAAACTTTCAGAATTTGTCAATTTTGTCCGAAACTTCTCAATTTTGTCATTTTTACCTCAAACTTTTAATTTTTTTGTCATTTTTTCCTGAAATTTTATTTTTATTTCAAACACATACATATTCACACATATATTATTTTAAATCAAATCTTCTCAAAATAAAAATATATTTTAAACTAATTAACATAATTAAAATTTTTTAGCAATAGTAATAATAATAATGATAATTTTTTTAATTAGTTTTTTTTTTTTAAAAAATTTTTTAAAAAAAAACCCGGACGAAATTGGGTGTCAACATCCAGCAGCTAGCCATCTTTTTATTTTTCCTCGGGGCACTCACATCTTTCTGTAACTTTGTTCTTTTTGTTTTAGAAGTGAATGGAAAGTTTATTCCATTCAATTGTATCATTTTGTTCATTCATGGATTGTTTACGCAATGATCGAATAGTTTGGCCCTCGTAGAGGTCATGCAATTAGGACTGGGGGGCCTATGTAGGTCCCATAAGAGAAGTCCAGGTTCTCAGGAAGCTTTTTTCATTTTCGCCAAAAAACATGATTTGTTCAATATGAGTGCCTTAATTTTATTCAAGGTATAGCAAAAGCACACCATGCGATAATGAAATTTACAAAATGTGATAGTTTAGTAATTAAGCGAAGTAAAATAATGAGTCATCCAAGTAATAGTTTGCTAGCAACTTATTTCCCTCTGAGGTGGCCAGCTTATAGACTTTTTCCCTGAGTTTCTTTGTGACCTGGTAGGGCCCATCCTAATTAGGTCTGAGTGTCCCATATCCCAGGTTTCTTCTGGCCAATTCTATTTTAACAAGGGCTAACCCTTCTATTCCTATATCTTTCGACTTCATCCTTCGATCATGGGTGAAGGTAACTCTCTGTCTTAGAGCTCGTGTATGGATCCTGGCATTTTCCCTACATTCCTTCAGTAGGTCAAGGTTTCCCTAAAAGGGCTTTGACCTTCCCACTAAGATCGTAAGCTGTAGTTCACAAATTGGGGCAAAAGATTTCCATAAGGATAAGGGCATTGGTTTCATAGGCCATTATGAAATATGCCTATCTTGTGGGCCTACGGGGGATTGTTCTATAGTCCCATAGGATGCTTGGTAATTATTCTACCCATCAGCCCTTTGCCTTACTTAGTCTTTTTTTTTCTGGCCCTTCTTAATGGTTCTATTTGTCACCTCTACCTGCCCACTAGATTAGGGATGAAAAGAGAGGCAAAGTAAAGGCAGATGCCTTTTTCCTCTACAAACTGTCAGACCTGCTGGTTGTCAAACAGTTTGCTGTTGTCGGTGACTATGGCCCTTAGGCATCCAAATCTAAAGATAATGTTCTTCCACACAGATTTGATGATTTGATGAGTTGTTACAGAGGCCAGATGTTCTACTCTTCCTACTTTGTGAAGTAACCTACTGCCATGATGCAGTACTTGACCTGTCTCGGCGCCAAAGGAAACCCCCCAGCCAAGTCTAGCCCCCATATAGCACAAGGCCATGGAGCTACGGCTAAAGAAGTACTGGAGGAGGGCAACCTCTGTATTCTTGAGTTGATCTGACTCTTGTGCTATTGTCAGGTGAACTTCTAGGCATCCCTTTTGATTGTGGGCCAGAAGTAGCCTTGGTGCAGGGTTTTGTGAGCCAATGAATTGGCGCCAATGTGGGCCCTGTAGTCTTCTTGGTAGATTTCTTGGGGGATGCATTGTCCTCCCTGTATAGGTAGGCATCCTTATAAGGGGGATGCAAACGTATGCCTATATAATTAATCTCCATTGATGAGGAATCACCCTACTCAGATTTGAGTCTTCTTTCTTTCTTTAGGGGTTCCGCCTAATGCTCTTTCCTCTAGGTAAAGTATGACTGACCTCTTTTAATCATCCTCAGGGGGGTGTGAAGTGTATCAAGTGGATTGAAGGTTCTTTTAGCTTCTCCATTATAGCATCTTCTTGTACTTTGAAAAGGGTGTCTGCCTTCATATTTTGGATCCTCGAGATCTTCTGAACCTATACAAAGTCAAACATCCTTATCAGATCTTTTACTATGTTTAGGTATTTGCAAAGAGTAAGCTCTCTTACTCATGATGTCCTTACAATGTGGCCAACTACTAGCTAGGATTCACTATATATCTGTATGCATTGTACCCTCATCCAACCAGCCATCCAAAGCCCTATGAGGAGGGCTTCATACTCAACGATGTTGTTTGCGATGGGAAAGTGGAGCTGAATTCTGAGCATTGCCTTAATGTTATGCTGACCTTTAAGTATGATGCCTACAGTTTAGTGTTCGGGCCTTAAGTCCCCTTAACGTACATCTCTTAGAGAGGCTTTTTTTTCGACTGTTCTTCAGAAGTACTTTCCACATGTGTCATTTCAGCTACAAAGTCTGCGAGTGCTTGTGCCTTTACTGCTTTTTGGGGCTTGTTGTAGATGTCATACTCCCCTAGCTTAATGCACCACTTAATAACTTTACCAAAATTTTTTGGAATTTGCAGAATGTCACATAGTGGCAACTGCTTTTTTACAGTTATGCGATGTGTCTGGAAATAGGGTTGTAATTTCCGAAAGGCCATAATGAAGGCTGATATCACTTTATGATGCACTAGGTTTTTTTTGTTTAGCTCCCTAGAAGGTTCGATTAGTAAACAAGTCATTACTCCAGTCACTGTTCTCTGATGTGTGCGGTGCTGACCGATCCCTTAGTTATAACCAAGTAAAGTACGAAGGCCTCGCTAGGCTTGGGTTGATTCAGTGTAGGGAGGTGTTGCAAGTAATCTTTTATCTGCTGGAACACTTCATGGCATTCGTTTGTCCATTTGATAATTGCCTTTTTCTTTAATATTTGAAAGAATACTTTGCATTATTCACCGAAACATGAAACTAATCACCTGAGTACAATTAGCCTTCTAGCTAGTTTTTGAAGGTCCCTTTTATTTTGAGGGTCAGGCATCTTGAGGATAGCCTTGATATTATCTATGTTCACATCAATCCTACCTTCAGATACCATGTTTCTGAGGAATTTGCCTGCTCCTACACTGAAGGTACACTTGTTAGGGTTTAGCTTTATGTTACATTGTCGCATTCACTAAAATGTCTCCTGTTGATTGTTAAAATGTTGTTCGATGGCTTTGCTCTTAACAATCATGTTGTCTACATAAAATTTTGTGTTCCTTCCCATTTGATATACAAAGATCTTATTCATCAACCTTTGATAAGTGTCGCCAGCATTTTTCAGGCCAAATGGCTTTCGCTGGTACCAATAAATTGTTTCTCTCATTATGAAGGCTGTTTTCTCGTCGTCTTCCCAGTGTATTTGAATTTGGTTATAACCATTGGAAGCGTCCTTGAAGAACAGTATTTTAAATTCTAACATGGCGTTGACCAATTTGTATATAGATGGAAAAGGATACGGATTGTTCGAGCAGACATCAATAAGATTTGTATAGTTAACACATATGCGCCAGTCCCCACTCTCCTTCTTCTCCAACATTATGTTAGCGAGCCACTCAAGGTACTTTATTTACTTAATGATTCCAGCCTTCAGCAATCTTTTTACTTTTTTGCTAACAAAGTCTTGCCTTTTGGGTGCTATGGTACGCTTTTTCTACTGTACTAGTCAAGTAGAAAAGTCTATTTATGGTCTGTGCGTAATTATTTTCGGATCTATTCCGGGCATTTCAATGGTGGCCCATGTAAAGACATCTAGATTCATTCTTAGGAATTGAATAAGTGATTATTTTACCTTGGGAGGGAGGTCGTTGCTGATCTTTATCATCTTTCCAAGGGCAATCTCCATGGCCTTGGTATCTTTGGGGAAGAATGTGCCAGGGTAACTTTTTTAGGTCACATCTTTTCTTTTTTTGGCCTTTTTTGGCTCTATCGTACCCTTACTACACCTTCCATGTAGCCCTTTCGTGTTGATGCTTGGTTAACAAAGATGGTAGCGTCCTCAATGGGGGTTGCAAAAAGCATCGTGAGCCATTTGATGTCAGTTCAGATGTGGAATTGTACCTGGGTTAGTCTCTTAAGTATGGCATTATATGGTGATGGAACGTCTAGGATAAGGAATTCAACGCTGTGGGAGTCGTAGGTGAGCTTTCCCCTATGGTGTTTTCCTACCAACATGAGGGGTACTTTAACAGTCCCTAATATAGGAACCTTCTTTTTCCCTATCTCAAAGGTAGGTTCGGTTACAAGGGATAGAAAGGACCTCTTAATCCTTATTTTTTCCAGTAGGCCAGCGAAGATGACGTTGACATTTTCCTTGGTATCTAGGTAGAATCTTTTCACATCGAAATTGTTAATGTGGGCCTTGAACACAAGGCGATCCTGATGCGGGATGAGTATCTGGTATCTGTTGGTCCTAACGAAGATGTTGCCAGGGTCCGTCATCTCCAACTATGCGATCTGCCACTCCTGTCTTTTCCGAGCTGTTGAGGGCTCCCATTTGATGATTACATGAACTATTCCAGCCAAAAGGCCAGGGTTCCTGTGGTCCCTTGGGGATTGGGGCCTCTCGATTCTTCATCCTCGTTCACGGTCCTCTTTATCATCTTTTCTCCAAGGCCTTTTTTCTGGCTTTTGACAAGGGGATGACTGCCTAAACAAGTGCTCCATTAGTTTTCTTGCATGGATCAATTCCTTCAACAACTTCTTCAACTGCCAACATTCTTCAGTGTCATGGCCTTTATCATTATGGTACCGGCAGTATTTCTTGAGGCCCTTTTTCCCCCATAGAGGCATTATGGAGGGCCATCAGGGAACCATATTCCTTTTTTCTAGCACATATAGTATATTTGATATGGTTTTCCATAGGGATGGGGGGACGGGGTTTTGGGAGCAAGTCCCCCCATTCCTCTGATTTTGTCCTTAGGAAGGCTAGAGCTGGAAAATTCTTACTATATGATGTATATATGGTGAAGCTTAACCACCAAGACAAATAGGTTTTAAAACCCTAATCCAATTAGGTTTAATTTCGGGCTTCATAATGGCTTAATCTTTGAGCCAATTATTAATCTAAAATTATCATGAAACCAAAACCAAACAATATGGCCCATGCACTTAGATAATCCAGTTAGCTCTAAGTGTGTGACCCAATAAGCTCCTATCACATTGGCAATGATCATAAATCAAATTTATGATCATAAACAATAAGTGATGACTAGCAACACATCATTACTACCTAAGTGACAAGATAGTTGATGAGTCGACTAAACCTCTATGATCATTATTTGCATATGTCATTGTCCCTTTATCCAAGATTTCAAAACCAAGCACGATACATGGAATGTGTCGCTTTCATACAGCCTAACTTAAGGTTTTTTAATTACCGAGTAAACTAACTAAAATTAATGACATTGATATCCCATATCAACTCATCCGAGCATGGCCATGCATTTTCTCAGTCTTACTCAATCAAGGGGCCTGAAAATATCACTCTTGTTACATAAAAGGGACAAATCCCATCACGATCATACAATACCCTTCGCATGATATGTGACATATCCAATGACCACCTTTAATCAATACTCATAAGTGTATAGCTATTAAGGATTTAAATCATCATTATACACTTTGAGGATGATTAATTTCTCTAAGTTGAGTAATCATTCAACTGGGTTACGATTCATGTGTATTCATTGTCCATATATGTATTTACTGTTCATATGCGGAGTTATTGTTCAATGTGTTTAACTGTTCATGCGGTAACTGCTGTTTATACACCTATTTACTGTTCATATGTGGGTTATTATTCATCCATATTTATAAAATATGTTAAATAATTTTTTTTTTATGTCGGTCGATAAAATCATGACATCTCACAATTCTTGGACCAATGATCGGGGTCTCAAACATCTACAATTTTCAGTTCATGGTATAGCCTAATGAGAGATAGAAGAGGCCAAATTTAGATCACAAATAGAATTAGTTCCACTATTCAAACACTTGGCGACCATTAACAAGAAAATCATATCTGGAGTTGTAGAAGTTGGAATTGATTGATTTTTAATTCATCCAAAAGCCAACACATAGCTATTCAACTCTACTTCACATACCGAGAACCAATTTGATCATTTTCACTGACAAAATCTGGTTATAAATGAGACCATCTGTTCTACTGCACTCTAAACAGCAACTTTGGTAGAAAAATCATAACTTGGGCTATAGACGTCAGTTTTCAATGACCAAGCTATTATTTCGAAGTTAAAGAAGAGATCTACAAATCTCGTACTTTACAGAAGAGCTAAATCGATGTGTATGGTGGCCAAAAAAATTAAAAGAGGTTTTTGCCGTCATTGTTGATTTGTATTCCCATACCTTTACTATTATAACTACCATTTACTATTTTACCTACCCCAAGGCTTTATAAATAGGTAGCTTAGGGGGAGGATGAAATGAAGCTTGTTCTTTGGCCATTTTAAAGTTCTTGTATCAAAGTTAGCTTTTCTTCTTTGGTTTTGTTCTTGTTTTCAATCCCGAAACTTTGTTCGAGGTGTTTTCTTATTATTCTTACTTCGATCTTTTAATCTATGTTTGTTCCATTTTTAAATATGTTGTTTACTCTTATCATGGCTAACTAATTTTTCTTTTGCTAAGGTAAAAGGGTGAAGCTTTTGGTGCCAAGGTTATGGCTAATTTAATTAAATCGCAACATTAATAGTATTTACTTTTTTAATCTATTTAACTGCCCTCCTTGTTAAGTACGAGTCTTGATTCATCATAGTTGATAATTGGTGCAAAAGCTACTTGATTCTCTCTGTAGAACATGGTTATGCCATCTATATTGGAATCTTGAGTTAATGTGGCCAAAGATTGGCATGATGGATACTTAAACCCATTAGCAAGTATTGGCATTATAAGATCAATGAAAGTTAATACTAACTCATGTCTAACATTTTTTGAATTTGATTATTAAATTCCCTGATTGGGACCTCCTCTATGTATGAATCCCAATTGAGTGGCAAGCCGGGCTAAAATTAACCATAACTGATATACTAAAAGTGGATTACCTAACCTTAGCTATTTTATTTGAATTTGAGTTTTAATCAACACTTGTTCATACCTTGCACAAATACTTTCCTTGTTGCAAATATTTAATTTGTATTTCTGAATTCACTTCCTTGTGGTTTGACACTCGGATTTTTGAGATTTTACTACTTGCAACAACCTACACTTGGGTTACAATTGCTAAAGTGCAGCAAGTTTTTGGTGCCATTACCAGGGAAGTAAAATTAAAGTAGAAGTTCATTTACTTTTCATTTTGTTCCTTTTTTTTGTTTGTTTTATTTTTATTATTAATCATATAGAAGGTTAAACCTTCTACCTGTTATTTTCTGTTAATCTTGTTTTTTTTTTTTTGTTGAATGGAAGGCTAAGCCTCCTACATCTTTTGTTCATAAAATGGAAGACTGAGCCTCCTATCTCCTTTTGTTATTCATATTGGTTTTTCTTATTGTTATTTTGTATATACATGAAAGCTTGGTCACGTACATCAAGTAGTAGATTGGTAAGAGAATCTTCATTTTCTTAAAATATGGCTGAACACATTAATGACCAAGAAAATTACCACTCTCTACATAATGACTAAGATCGGCCTAGGACTCTTAGAGAACACATAAACCCAATAATAAAAAGTGCACCATTATGTTTAATTTTTTTGTCCTGATTCATCTCACTTTAACTTCAAGCCAAGTATTATTCAATTTTTACCAACTTTTCATGGCTTTGATTCTGAAAATCCATACTTACATTTGAGAGAATTTAAGGAAGTTTGTCACATATATAATAACATAAACTATAGCATGAACACCACTAGGGTTAAGCTTTTTTCTTTTTCCTTAAAAGATAAAGTTAAAACATGGCAACAGAATCTTAAGTAAGGCTCCATTAATTCATGGGATGAATTGCAACAATAATTTTTTAAAAAAATGTCTCCTGGCCACAGAACAAATTCTTTTAAAAGATAAATCACCATTTTCACACAAAAACCAGGAAAAACTTTTTATCGATGTTGGGATACATATAAAGATTTACTTAATATTTGCTCACACCATGGTTTTGAGAGATGGAGAATAGTGTCACATTTTTGTGAAGGCCTAACACCTAGGGAACAGCAAATGGTGGAATTAATGTGCGATGGAACATTTGAGGATAAGGTTCCTAACGAGACTATGAATTACCTAGACCTACTAGCTAAGAATGCATAGAATTTGGGCATCACTAGTACCTATAAGGTCTCAGGTAAGACTCAATCTCCTGCATCTAGTGAAGGCATATAACATCTTAAGGAAGATAATGACCTTAAAGCAAAATTTATATCTTTAACTAGAAAGGTTAAGGCATTAGAAATGAAGAAAATTGATCAATTGAAATCTGTTGAATAAGCTATTTGTCACATCTATGAGACCAATGACCATTCCACTAGCAATTGCCAACCTTGCCTTTTTTCAAAGAATGCTGTCATAGAGGTAAGTATCTGTGTAGATGGTTAACTGGATTAGTTAGGTCTTCATACAGGTTAATCTTGGGCATGCGGAACCCCTTAGGGGTAGGGGCATTGATAATTTCCTTCATGAAAGATTAGAGCCACAAGTACTCCACATCAATACCAAGGTCGAGCCTTCCTTTAAGACTTCAAGGGCCTGCATGTGTTGCTCCATTTGGTTAAGTCTTTGCAGGATTGCACTAATGTCACTAAGGCCATCTAAATGGTCAGGGAATGATTGTCTCTCATGGGTTTGTATCCTCAAGGGTTGGGCCCTAGGCCCCTCTACCACCAGGTGACTCTTCACGATTTCCTTTGGAGCCTTAGGTAAGGTTCTCCAGATTTCTTGTTGAACCATCACCCTTAACTGTTTGAACAAGGCATGATGTAAAGCTGGGAACTAGTCGTTGTTCAGGGCGTGGGACCCTTACTTTTACGGGGGTCCCTCTAAAGCCCCACGGGATTCTCTAGGTCATCATTTTGGTGCATTTCTTTGCCTGCAGGCCCTACAGACCTCTCAAGGTGGTAGCTTTCCTACTTAGTCTCCTGCAGGCCTTGGTTCTCCAATCGTGATCTTCAAATGTTCACCATATTGGGTTTCTATAGATGGCTTCAAATTAATGGGTAAAGGTGATCAGGTAAGCTTGGCTCAAAAGCTTGGTGGACTGCAAATTAGAGTCTTGCGCACAAAAGATAACGTTAGAGCCTTTGGATGTGCAGTTAGGGGAAAACCTTTAACACTCAGGTTAGTTTTCTGGTAAGGAGTAGTAGAGAAAGAAATAGGAGAGTCAGAACCTTGTGCCCAGGATTATGGATTTGGGGGGCTTTACATAGCTAAAAAAGCTCCGAGGAATTCTTTGCTAGATAAAAATCCCACAACTTACTCTATAATTATGGGATTCTATTTCCATCTACAGTGGAGCTGCCTTATGGATCTTGCTTGGGTCCCCAACAGGGGTTTTACTGATTTTGGGCCTTGTAATTGGGCCTGTTTCCTATCACTTGGTATGATAAGTTTAGAGGTAGAACTTTACAAGCAAGATAATTGACGTAGTCTGCATACCAAGGCAATTTTTCCTTTACTCTAAAAAGCTTTTCATTCAGGAAGTGCTCTTGGATAGGACTCTCCAAAGCTTACTCTTGGCTTTCAAGTCTAGACAAATGATTAGCCATAAGGTTTTCACAACCCTTATTATCCCTTACTTCTAAATGAAACTCTTGAAGTAAAAGAATCTACCAGATAAGTCTTGGTTTGGCATCATTTTTGGTAAACAAGTATCTAATGGCTATATGGTTGAAGTGAACCACCACTTTGGAACCCACAAATTAAAACCAAAACTTGTCAACCATAAAGACCACTGCCAAGAATTCTTCTTCGTGGTGATATATGTTAAGCTCCAACCAAGGTCTTGCTAGCATAATAAATAACCCAAAAAATGTTGTCATTCCTTTAACCAAGCACTACTCTCATAGCACATTCTATAGCATCGCAAATAATCTTAAATGGCTTATCCCAATTTTGTGCTACTACCATCGGTGGCCTTCACCAACTTTTCCTTCAAGATATTGAATGCTCATAAGCTATATTCATTAAAATAAAACGACATATCCCTTTCAAGCAAGTTGCACAGAGGCTTGACAATCTTGCAAAAATCTTTAATGAATCTCCTATAAAACCTTGCATGCCCCAAAAACCTTCCTACTCCCTTAAGATTTGATAGGGATGATATGGCTCAGTCCACCTCCAACTTATCTCTAGAAATTCAATGACCAAGCACAATACCAGAACGCACCATAAGATGGCACATTTGCTAATTCAAAGCAAGGATGGTTTATTGGCATATCTTCAATACATAAGCTAAATTCTCTGTATAATCATCAAATGAGCTCATAAACACTGAAGAGTCATCCATCAATACCTTAATTGTCTTTTCAACCATATCAGAGAAATCAACATCATATACTATTAGAAGGCTGTGGGAGCGTTGCAAAGACCAAATAGCCTATGGCGAAAGGCATCAATACCCGAAGGACTAGTGAATGTTGTATGCTCTTGGTCTTCTGGTGCAATAGCAATTTGGTTGTACCCTGAATAACCACCCAAGAAACAACAAAACTCATGCCCCACCAATCCATCCAAGATTTGATCAATAAATAGGAAATGAAAGCGATCTCCCCGAGTGGCCTTGTTAAGCTTGCTATAGTCAAAACATACCCTCCATGTTATGGCTAACCATATAAAGATCCATTCACTGTTGTCCTTGCCTACCATAGTTGTTCCTCCATTTTTAGGCGTCACTTGCACCGAGCTCACCCATTGAGAATCTGAGATTGGATAAATAATCTTGGCATTAAGCAACTTCACAGTCTCACCTTTTACAACCTCCTTCATCTTGTGATTTAACCTTTGTTTGAGCTTCAATGAATGGCTTGTAATCATCTTCTATGAGGATTTTATGCATGCAAATTCCTAGGCTAATTCCTTTGATGTTGAAGAGTGACCAAGCAATTATTGCCTCTCTATGCTCCCTGAACACTCTAATCAATTTTTCCTTCCTCCAAGGTAGTCAATGTAGATAAGATAATTACCAGAAGGGCTTCACCAAGACCAAGGTAGACATACTTGAGATCATTGGGCAATGGCTTTAACTCCAAATTAGGTTCTTCCTTGGTTTCAGAAGACAAAAGTTCCTTTAAACCCCTTCTTTGAACTTTCAATTTCCCACAAGAGTTAAGAGTCTCTAAGGCACTCATCACCTCATAGTCTTCTTTACCACATAGGATCCAAAAAATAAGTGCCCTTCCAAATGAATACTTCATGAGCAATAAATCCCTTATTTCCTCAATAAAAGAATCAAACACATCCACCATAAAATGTTTTGGCTCCTCTTCATCAATAAATTTCATAGCTTGAGCACGATTAAAAGTAATCTCTTCATCATTAGCTCTCAAAGTGACCTTCCCCTTCTCCACTTCAATGAGAGCCTTATCGGTAGGAAAGACTGGTTTTTCAAGAATCATAGGCATATTCCGATCTTCCTTTATATCCAAAACAATGAAATCAAATAAAAAGATGAAATTTTCAACTTTGACCAAAACATGTTCAAGAATACCTCTTAGAAATGAGAGTGATTGATCCACCATTTGAAGACAAATTGATAAAGGCTTGACATCTCCAAGAGTAAACTTCCTACAAAAAGACAAAGACATCAAGTTAATGCTAGCTCCCAAATCACATAAAGCTCTATCATAATGAAATGAACCAATATATAAAAGAATAGTAAAACTCCTCGGATCTTTTAACTTTTAGGGAATCATCTTTGGACAATGGCACTAGCTTCCTCCTTGATCATGATAAGCTCATTGTCAAGAAATCTCCTCTTCTTGGTGATCAACTCTTTAAGAAATTTGGCATAGGATGGATTTTGGTTGATTGCCTCCATGAATTGAATATTAATCTCAAGCTTTTTGAACACTTTAAGAAATTTTATAAATTGGGAATCCTTCTTCTTTGCCTTGAATCTTTGTAGATAAGGAAGTTTAACTTGAATGGGAGGTGGTGCCTCCTCCTCCTTTTTAGGAGTGTTCTCACTTTTTGATGTCTTGGCTTAAGCTTCATCCTTGCTTTGTAGTGGTGCTTCCTCCTTATGGTTTTGAGAGATACACTCTTCTTGAGTTGGAGGTTCTTTAGGTTGAGTCACAACATTATTCTTGCTTCTCAATGTGATTGTTTGGCATGACTCCCATGGATTAACATCGATGTCACTTGGAATGTATTTGCCCTTTTGAAGTTGCCCAATGGAAATGGCAAGTTGTCCTATTTGAGTTCCCAAGTTCTTGATAGATGCTTAAGTGTTGTCTTGCATGGTCTTCATTTTCCTCTCCAAAACACTAATTTTTTTTTTTGGACACTTGTTGTCGTGCCCTAAACTGCCCCTGGCCCATTTGGGCCTGATTTTTTTTTTTTTAAACATGCAGCGGAAGTTTTCATTACACAGAAGGGGCTTTTAAAACTCACTAAGACTTATGGGCACGAACCCCAGGATACTTATCGGTACTAGCTCGTTAAGTTCTTTAATTAAGGTTAAGTTGATGTGCTCTCAGAAACAAGCTAGTGCCTATGTGGATTTCATGTGTTCATTTTCATGGTCTTTACCGAGCTTAGCCAAGAATATGCATGGCAACTAAAACACCAACTTAAGTTTAAAAACTTATTTTCATGCATATGCTTTGCATGCTTATGCGTTTTGGAGTTCACTAGTGCACATAATCACTTAATGCCTTTAAATGCAACTAATGCTTAGGCATGTATTAATTCACATACGTGCATTTAAATTTCTTATTAGCCAAACTTTACACAAGCATCCAATTTCATGCTTTTTCTAAGTTTACTTGCATGTTCTTTACTAAATGAGCATACATAGCCAAACATTGCATGCTTTTAACATAGACATGGGCTTATGGGCCTTTTAGTACTTAACATGCATATGGCCCAAAATTAACCAAGAATAAAATCAAAATTTTTAAGTTCTTATTTAAGCCCAATTTCAACATGCTTCAAATTTCATGAAAACATAACCCATAAATTCATGCATGGGCCTTGGTAAGTCCACCAAGCAATAAAAATACCCGAAAATGTCCAAGTCCATAATACAAGCCCAAAGCCAAGTTTTGGCCAAATTTTAGCTAAGTCCATAATTTGGTCACTAAAGTTAGACCAACAAAAACATGCTTAAAAGCAACCCATAAATTCACAAAGCCATGGAACACAAATTTCCACCTTAATAGACCTTGTTCCCACAATTCTAAGACTTCAAGTCCTGCACAGAAAGTCCACATTTTTTTAGCTTGTTTACAAGCAGCTTATATACTTAGAATACTTAGAATATTTTGAGCAATACCATACACAAATCCAACCTTAGAATACAGAAAGAGTACTCAAGACTCTTAGCTTGATCTTTCAAGCAAACCTTTACCTACAAAAGTAGAGTAGGGCGGGTGAGTTATAAAACTCAATAAGGATTCCGTGGCATCCAATGCCTAACTTATGGCCTCCAAGGCCTAACATATGCCAAGAATGTAATGGCAAAATAATCCTTATTCCTGCAAAGGAAACATAAAGACAAAGAAAACAAAAAGATACATGCATATAGCAATAATATCATAATCGGGGGTTAGCATGCACAACAAATCAAAGAAGCACACAAACACACGCCACTTAACACTTTGTTCACAGAAGGGCAGCAAGCATCCCTCAAGTTTTAGTTCATTAATTTCATATACTTAATGTTTTCGGAGAGCTCACTTAGCATAGGAATTAAGGTGGCCGCCTTAACTCCTAGCCCATAATGCTTGCTTACTTAACTTAGCTCATGAGCAAAACAGAATTGCCGAAGCAATAACATAACTTAAGCCCTCTTAGCACTCCCAGGATCACATGGTTCTTTGACCATCACCTAGGGGCCCGAATACTCACACAAAAAAAATCCATGGAACTAGGCCATGCAATAAAGTGAGTATAGGAATCCTTACCCACAACACCGAAAGCTTTATAAGCTTATTTTCCTTCGTTTTCCTTGCTTGTTGACTCTAGAAATTGTTTTCTAGCATAAGAACCAAGATGGGCCGAATTTTATTAGTAACCATAAGATACCAAGAAATCTTGGTGATTAACCCAAATAACACAAAATACCAAGAACACTTGGTGTACACTTACAGAACCTCACAGAAGAGGTAACGCCAATTTATTGTGCTTGATGTTCTTCAAGCTTCTTCTTGATTTCTTGCTTCTAATGAACTTAGAAACTCAATCACACAAAGAGTTCCTTGAGTAGAGCTTAAAACCTCCAAGAAATGGAAATGGCCAAATTTTCCTCCTTGGTTTTCTTTGAATTCTTCATCTGATTCTTGCTCTTTATGGTCTTAGAGCTTGAATTCAACCAAGAATACTTGGTTTTAATTTGAGGAATGATTATTTCTAGCTATGGACAAATATTTGGATGAGAAAAGAGTTGGAAATGTGTTTGGAATGATGAGACTTGGTATGGAAGAAAATGGAGAGAGAATGAGAGAGTTTGAGAGCAAATGGCTTTGAATGAGTGGAGTGATTATGTTTTAATGTGTGGGAAGGTAATGGCCAGCCATATGGGAAGGAAAATGAGTGTATAATGTGCTTGGAAGGTGGGAGACAAGATTAAAAGAGATGAAGACTAATTGGAAGACTTTTGGGTAAGTTTGGTAGAAAAAGTCAAAAGTAGGTGAAGAAAGAATCCAAGGTAATGATTAAGGGTGGGAGGTGGATTAAAATAATAGGAAATTAATAATGTGTTTGAAATGAGTGGGAGACAAGATTTAATGGATGGAAGACTAATTGGAAGACTTTTGTGTAAGTTTGGTAGAAAAAGTCAAAAGTAGGTGAAGAAAGAATCCAAGGTAATGATTAAGGGTGTGAGGTGGATTAAAATAATAGGATTTGGAGGAAGGTGACATAAAATATTGGGAATTGGAGGGGCATGGCTGGCTAAGGCATCCAAAGCCATTAAAATGGCATAATTCCCCCTTTAGTCCTCCAACTTTCTAAATTTGGGCAATTGAGCCCAACCACTAAAAATCCCTTTGTTCAATTTAGTCCCTCATCTTTAAAAACCACCATTTTCATTACTATTTCTCTTGGCCTAAGCCAAGCTTATTTTTAAGATGTTCAACACTCAATTATGCACATGCCATATTTTCTTCTCAATTTAATTGAGCTAAATTCCTAATTAAGGAAAAATTCTTATGCTCCAAATCCATTTAACCCGGGACCTAATCACTTTGGATTGTCCGGGCATTACAACACTCCCCTCCTTAAGAAATTTGGTCCTCCAAATTTCCTAGAAGTTTAGGGAAGATATCAGGATAATTCTTAAGCATTTCAGCTTCAACCTCCCATGTGGCCTCCTCCTCAGAATGGTTAGTCCATTGGACTTTTACCATCGATATCCACTTACTTCTGAGCTTCCTAGTGTCCTTTGCCAATACCCGAATTGGTTCTTCTTCATAGGTGAGATCTTGGGTGATGGGAACACTAGTGACATGTACCACTTGTTTAGGATCAAATACACACTTCTTCGATAGGCTTACATGGAATGTGTCATGTACATGTCCCAGCTCAGGCGGTAGCTCTAACTTGTAGGCTACATTTCCTACTCTTGCGAGTATTAGGTATGGTCCTACATACCTCGGGGCTAATTTTCCCCGTTTTCCAAACCTCATTACTCCTTTCATAGGAGATACTTTTAACCATACTTGGTCTCCTACCTGGAACTCCAGGTCTCTTCTTTTCTTGAGGTTGGCATATGATTCTTGCCTATTGTTGGCAGTCTTAATCCTTTCCTGGATTTGCTTAATCTTCCCAGTAGTTTCTCTTATGAGTTCTGAGCCAATTTCCAACTTATCACCTGGCTCATGCCAGCAGTGTGGAGTTATGCATCTTCTTCCATAGAGTGCTTCATAAGGTGCCATGCCAATCACTGAGTGATGGCTATTGTTGTATGAAAACTCCACTAAAGGCAAGTGTTTATCCCATTCTCCTTGGAAGTCAATAACACAACACCTTAACTGATACGATCAAAGAAGGCACAACTAAGGATGGGAGCTGCTAGAACATGGAAGGAATCATATGGAGATGATGGCCAAGCTTGGATGTTGACAGACTGGCGATATTCTGGTAGAAAAATCATATCTTGAGCTAAACGGATCAGAATTGCATAATTCTTGATTCATTGGAAAGCTAACATCTGGAGCTACAAATCATATGAAGACCGTGAAACCCAGTTTTCACGTTAAGGAGGTCTAATTTAGCTTCAAAGTCGCGATTTACGAGTTATCGCTGGTTCAGAAGCAGTTGTAGTATTCTGGGAATATCTTTCGATTTAGAAGTCCATTTTGTGTGATTCAAGTGTGGTTTCGAAGCTAAGAAAGAGATCTACAACTTTCATGCTTTGAATTTTGAGAAATCATTGCTGCATCAAGTTCGAATTTCAGCTTGAAGTTGAAGACACAAGCAGGAACCACCCGAGAAGACTATTTTGGGGTTTTCATGGCCAATCTTGTATTTATATTTTATTTTCGTTCAAATCCTATTTAAATATATTATTTAGGAAGTTATTTAGGCTATGGAATAGTTTTAAATCGTTTTGGGCAAGTGGAATACGCTGCATTTATTAAACCTGTTCAAACTAGGAATTAGAGTCCTAATTTGACTAGGATTTCCTATGTCTTTGTATCTAGGATTCCTAAGGGATTTAGGCTGCGAATTTTGCCCAGCTTTTAACCCTAGTTTAGGCCTATATAAAGGCACATATTCTGGATGTAAACATACAGATTATTGCCGAAATAATATTGCTCTTTGGAGAGGTTTTCTCTTTGGTTCTTGGCGGACTGCCTTGGTGCACAAGTATGCTTGTGTTCTTGGAGTTCTATACTTCTCGTTTCTAGTCACAGGTTGATTAGGGGTGGGGGTCTTCAAACCCAGTCTCTTTGATGTCTTGTGGAGCTTGAAAAACATCTTGGGCGAGTTTCATGGTCTTTATACCATCGGGGTTCGCATCAGTTGGTATCAGAGCCACAAGTTCCATTGAAGGACATATCTTGTGTTCTTGTCTCCCTTCGTTTTTCTTTCAATTCTGTCCAGTAATTTTCGTGTTTTAATTCTCTGTTTTAATCTGTTTTCTTCTTGTTTCAGGTCTGTTCTTTTTATTCCATCCTTGTTCAAGTCTGAAAATCACAAAAACAACAAAAAGAAGTCAATCCATGTCACCTTGTGTTCTCGGTTTCTACTTGTTTGTTCTTGTTTAATTCTCGTCTTTCTGTTTTGTTTCCAGCCCTATTAATCTCTTCTGTTTTCATTGTTTCCAGCATCTTAGAGTCCAGCAAACACCAAAAAAAAGAGAAGGATCCAAATTGAGGAAGTTACGGTACAACCAACGTTGATTTCAAATTGGTTTTACGCAACCAACGTTGATTTCAAATTGGTTTCGTATAACCAACGTTGATTTCCAGTTGTGCAAATTTCAATACTTTCTTGTCTTGGCCGAAAAGAATTCTAACTTTTTGTCTTTGGCAGCAAGGAACTTGAAGGAGAAAGTTGTTTTAGTATCAAACAGCAAGCAAAAAAAAAAAAAAAAAGGAGAAAAGAGAAAAGAACAAAGAAAGAAAAAGAAAAGAACAAAAGAAAGAGCTTGCAAAGGAAAAGGAGTTTTCTCAAAATTGTTGGAAGTTTTTGCGCCCGAAAACCTATCCCATTGTTTTAAGCCAAAAAGCTTTCTTTGTGGTTCTTGTGATCATCAATTGCAAGGGCTTCCTAGAGTCTTTTAAAACTTGTTTAGCCCACCTCTTCTGGAGTCAAAATAGTTCTTCGAAAATTCAGGTTTTCTTGTGTGCTTTGAGGATAGTCTTCTTAGAACTTTGAGAACTCTTTGTATAGCAATATCTCACTAACAAATTGAGTGTTTGAGTGTTCATCTTTGAGTGAAACACGTGAGGTGAGTGTTTGTGAGGATCTTTGTTATTTTCAGGAGTATGGAGGGCCAAGAGGATAGGAGGATGGAGGTGAGGAACAATGATGAGCCAACCATGAGAGAGCTTCAAGAAACTCTCAATAGACTTGTTGGGAGGATTGAGGACATTGACTTGAGGTTGCCAAGGAGACCAAATCCCATCTTGCAACCAAGGAGAGGTCCAAGGAGAGAAGAGCCCGAGGAGGAAGAAGGGCATTGGCATGACCATGGGCTTCCAAGGAGGGGGGAGCCAAGGGAGGACAACAATCTAAGCTCCATCAAGCTTACCATTCCACCTTTCCAAGGGAGGAGTGATCCAGATGCATATTGGGAGTGGGAGCAAAAGATTGAGATGGTGTTTGATTGCCATCGTTACTCCGAGAAAGAGAAGGTTAAATTGGCTACCATAAAGTTCACTAATTATGCTCTTGTATGGTGGAATCAGGATGTTACTTCTAGGAGAAGGAATGAGGAGGAGCCCATACATACATGGAGAGCCCTTAAAGCCTTAATGAGAAGGAGATTTGTGCCTAGCTCCTACTATAGAGATCAACGCTTAAAGCTTCAAAAGCTAGTGCAAGGCCAAAAAAGTGTGGAGGACTACCATAAAGACTTGGAGAGGACCTTGACCCGAGCCAACATCATGGAGGATGAGGAGACCACCATTGCTAGATTCATTAATGGTCTCAATCTTGAGATTGCCAACGAAGTGGAGATGGTGCCATATGTCAACATGGAGGATTTGCTTCATCATGCCATTAAGGCCGAGAGGAGCATCAAGAGAGCAAAGGCACCCAAGATGTGTCAAGGAGGAATTTCCACATGGAGAGGAGCATGGACGAAGGATGTGAGAGAAGTGCCCAAGCTAAACATGGAGGCCACAAAAGGAGACTTGTCTCGGCTGCAACAAGAAAAGTCCATCATACTTGTACCACTTTCACCACAACAAGTTTTGGAGGATCAAAGAAAACTTCAAAGTGAGGTTGAGAGAAAAGTAAAAGAGGGGAAAGTTGAGGGCAAGAGTGATGAGGGGAAAGTTGAGAGAACAACCGAGAGATTAAGTGAGAAGAGTGAACATGAGGGGAAGAAGAGTGGAGAGTTCCCGAGAGAAGAAATTGAGTGCGAAGTTGAGAGAAGACAAGAGTGTAATGAACCCAAGCCGAGTGAAGAGAGAAAGACCAACAGAGAAGCCATACTTTCATCTAACATAATGGAGTCTTCTTCTAGTGTTGTGTTGTCTTTTTTTCAGGACTTAAGTGGATATGAACTTCAAGAATCAAGTGAGTTGCTGCCCATCCAAGAAGTTGGTGTTCCTAATATTCTAAGCCATGTCCCATGCATCAAACCAATGAAGGAGGTTGAAAAGGAACAATTTGAGGTGAGTCCAAGTGATTTCATATGCAAAAGTTTGCCTAACATTGTTTCTTTTCCTATGTTTCAAGGGGATGAAATTAATGCAACTCCAACCAAAGCCATTGAGTGCAAAGGTGAAAATTTTGTGGTTTCTACACCGAAGGAAGATACTTGGAGACTAAGTCCAACCACTGTAATGTATTTCTTCCTAACACCTAGATTTGATGTAGTTTTGCATGAAAATCTCAAACAATGTGTGTTTGCTTGCAATGTTATTTTGACAAATGGTTTTCATGAAACTAGATTAAGAGAAGGAAGTAAACATGGAAATTTGACAAAATATGGCTTTAAAGCTTCTAATTCTTTGGTTTTGTCTAATCCTCTTTGGAATTGCTTGAGTTTCTCTAGAGGAAAATCTGTTTTGTTGTCTTTTGTTTCTGAATTTGTTAGTTTTGCATCCATGTCACATTATTTTATTTTGTCTCAAGTTAAATCTACTTCTTTGGAATTTTTCATGCATAAATTGGTTGTTACACATGCATTACAAACTTCTTTGATTTTCATTCATGTTCAGCCCATTTTTGGTGAGTCAATCTTTAATTTCCAGCAAGCATTTATTTAGCTTGACACATGCATTACACATACTTTTGAACATTAATCTTTTTGCTTTATGTCTGAACTTGAAAGTCTTTATTTTGAGTGAAAATTCTGGATTTAAATTCAGCCTTTTGAGGAGATATGTTGAGTCCTTTGTTTTGTGTCACATTCCATGCAAATTCACAAATTTCATGCATTGTGGTGCATATACATGTAAAAATAAGTTTTTTCTTGTTTCATTTAAAATGCTTAGGATTTTTGTGAAATTCGTGCATCCTAGTTTCGTTATTAGTTTAGGCCGCATTGTGTTCAATTCTTGTTTATTTGAATGGCCTATGCAAACTATTGTCTTGACATGCATAACTTGTGTGTTTCATAACTATAACACTTGTGTTAGTTTAGGTCCATTTGTTTTGAGTGCATACAGCATCCTTAAGGTAAATTATTCCTACACTTTTACTTGTTGTGAGAGTAATGTTTTTGAGATCGCAAAGGCAATGAAAGTGATGCCTAGAGTTAAGATGAAAATTGTGCAAACATTCAGATTTTTTATGCTAATTGTTTCAAGCTTTGTCTTTGATCCAGGAGGTATCATTGCATTTGGATATTGGTTCAGGTTTTGCTCAAGATTAAAGCTCCATACACAAGCATTCCATGTTATTGGTGCTTATGTGAAAGGTAAGTGCTTATGTGCTGATCATTTCATTGTTACTGATTCAATTCCCTTTTCTAATGTAGGTTTTGATTCGAGGACGAATCCTTCTAAGGAGGGGGGAGCTGATACGATCAAAGAAGGCACAACTAAGGATGGGAGCTGCTAGAACATGGAAGGAATCATATGGAGATGATGGCCAAGCTTGGATGTTGACAGACTGGCGATATTCTGGTAGAAAAATCATATCTTGAGCTAAACGGATCAGAATTCCATAATTCTTGATTCATTGGAAAGCTAACATCTGGAGCTATAAATCATATGAAGACCGTGAAACCCAGTTTTCACGTTAAGGAGGTCCAATTTAGCTTCAAAGTCGCGATTTACGAGTTATCGCTGGTTCAGAAGCAGTTGCAGTATTCTGGGAATATCTTTCGATTTAGAAGTCCATTTTGTGTGATTCAAGTGTGGTTTCGAAGCTAAGAAAGAGATCTACAACTTTCATGCTTTGCATTTTGAGAAATCATTGCTGCATCAAGTTCGAATTTCAGCTTGAAGTTGAAGACACAAGCAGGAACCACCCGAGAAGACTATTTTGGGGTTTTCATGGCCAATCTTGTATTTATATTTTATTTTCGTTCAAATCCTATTTAAATACATTATTTAGGAAGTTATTTAGGCTATGGAATAGTTTTAAATCGTTTTGGGCAAGTGGAATACGCTGCATTTATTAAACCTGTTCAAACTAGGAATTAGAGTCCTAATTTGACTAGGATTTCCTATGTCTTTGTATCTAGGATTCCTAAGGGATTTAGGCTGCAAATTTTGCCCAGCTTTTAACCCTAGTTTAGGCCTATATAAAGGCACATATTCTGGATGTAAACATACAGATTATTGCCGAAATAATATTGCTCTTTGGAGAGGTTTTCTCTTTGGTTCTTGGCGGACTGCCTTGGTGCACAAGTATGCTTGTGTTCTTGGAGTTCTATACTTCTCGTTTCTAGTCACAGGTTGATTAGGGGTGGGGGTCTTCAAACCCAGTCTCTTTGATGCCTTGTGGAGCTTGAAAAACATCTTGAGCGAGTTTCATGGTCTTTATACCATCGGGGTTCGCATCATTAACATATCTTCCAATGTCTGAATGGTTCTTTCAGTCTGTCCATCCGTTTGAGGATGGTATGCAGAACTAAACTTTAACTTAGTGCCCAAGGCATGGTGTAAGGACTTCCAGAATCTGGAAACAAATCTTGGGTCTCGATCCGAGACAATATCGTCCGGTACACCATGTAGCCTTACTATCTCCTTAACGTATAGTTGGGCTAATTTCTCCAGGGAGTCTGTAAGGTTTATAGGCAAGAAGTGGGCTGCCTTAGTCAATCTATCCACTATGACCCAGATTGTATTACGCTTTCTTCGGGTCAGTGGCAAACCCACTACAAAGTCCATGGATATGGATCCCCATTTTCTTTCTGGTATAGGTAAGCTCTGTAATTTTCCACCAGGTCTCTGGTGCTCCACTTTGACTTGTTGACAAGTCATACACTTAGCCACAGAAGCACCAATCTCTTGCTTCATATATGGCCACCAGAAATGGGATTTCAAATCCTTATACATTTTCTGAGCTCCAGGATGCATACTCATCAAACTGGAGTGGGCTTCTTCTAGGATTTGTTGCCTGATTCCATCCTTATTTGGCACATAAATCCTATCCCGGAAATATAATATTCCAGCCTTAAAGGAAAATCCTTGATACAATTTTCCTTGTTTCTGCCCAGAGATCCTGGGAATCTCCTCATCTTGAAGCTGAGCTTCCTGAATTAGGTCTTTCCACTCAGTCCTAATAGTTAAGACCTTTACTTGGTCCATTTCCCACTTATCCCAATCTTGGGCCAACCCAGATAAACTGAGTACCTCTGCCTCGGTAGGCTCTCCAGTGTCTTTGAGTATTCCTGTGTACTTCCTACTGAGAGCATCAGCTACCACATTGGCTTTTCCGGCCGTATACTCGATGACGCACTCAAAATCTTTCAGGTACTCAAGCCATCTTCTTTGCCTCATGTTCAGGTCCTTTTGTGTAAACAGGTACCTTAGACTCTTGTGGTCTGTGAAGACTTGGAATCTGCCTCCAAGTAGGTAGTGCCTCCATTGCTTCAGAGCAAAGATCACTGCCGCTAATTCCAGATCATGAACTGGATAATTCTTCTCATGAGGCCTTAATTGTCTTGATCCATAGGCTATTGCTTGCTTCCCTTGCATTAAGACACAGCCCAGCCCAACTCGAGAAGCATCCGTGTAAACTATATACTCCTTAGTAGGGTCTGGTAGAAGCAGTATTGGGGCTGTAGTCAATCTTTCCTTAAGTTCTCGGAAGCTAGCCTCGCATTGCTCACTCCACTCAAACTTTTGGTCCTTTCTTGTCAATTGAGTAAGCGGAGCTGCTAGTACAGAAAATTTAGGCACAAATCTCCTGTAATAGCCAGCAAGTCCCAAGAAGCTTCTTATGTCCCTCACAGTCTGAGGTTGCTTCCATTCCAAGACAGCTTTAATTTTCTCGGGATCAACAGCTAAACCATGCTCATTGATTACATGTCCGAGAAATCCAATTTCTTTAGCCCAGAATTGGCACTTACTTAATTTGCCATATAATTCATGTTCCTTTAACAGGCTTAGCACCACTCTTAGGTGCTCCTTATGGGCTTCTTCATCCTTTGAGTACACCAATATGTCATCAATAAATACCACAACAAAGTGGTCTAAATGAGCTTTAAACACTCTTTGCATGAGGTCCATAAAAAAGGCTGGTGCATTTGTGAGCCCAAATGGCATCACTGTGTACTCAAAGTGACCATATCTGGTCCTGAAAGCTGTCTTTGGGACATCTTCTTCCCTGACTTTCAGCTGGAAGTATCCAGATCTGAGGTCTATTTTGGAAAAGACCTTAGCTCCCTTTAACTGATCAAATAGATCCTCGATCCTTGGGAGGGGGTACTTATTCTTAATGGTCAGTGCATTGAGCTTCCTGTAATCAATGCACAACCTAAGGGTTCCATCTTTCTTCTTCACAAAAAGTACAGGTGCTCCCCAAGGAGATGTACTTGGCCTTATGAAACCTTTCTCAAGCAACTCATCCAGTTGCTTCTTTAGTTCCATCATTTCAGGAATAGCCATCCTGTATGGAGCAATAGATGCTGGTGCAGCTCCTGGCACTAATTTGATCTCAAACTCAACCTCTCTTGCAGGAGGGAGTCCTGGGAGATCAGTGGGGAACACTTCAGGGAATTCTCTTACTATGGGTATTTTACCCAGCTCTATTTCTACTTCTGTTCCATTTAACCCTAGGTATTCACCTTTTAGTAATAAGGGTTTGTGTTCCACCACCTTTAAATGAAAATCTGGGACTAACCCAGGAGATTTTTCCAAAGATTGAGGTTTGTGCCCAGGCAGATAAAGTTGCCTGGCATGGCAGTCTATAACCACCCGATTGGCACTAAGCCAGTTCATTCCTAGGATGATGTCATATCCATTAGTATCCAAGACCATCAGGTCGGCTCTAAGCTCTAGTTCACCTAGCTTAAGCATGCAATCTTTTACAATATGGTATGTTATCATAACCTCATTCCCGGCAGTTTTAACCAGGTACATTTTATCTGTATTGCATACTTCGAGGTTTATATCTTTGACTAACTTAAAGGATACTATAGATAAAGATGCTCCAGTATCGAACAAAACTGATACTTCATAACCATTTATGGAAATGGTACCTTTTAGAGTCTTCCTGACCAGCTTAGCCTGGTCTATTTCTTCCTCATCCTCCCCAGCTTTGTTGACCTCTGGGTCCTCTCGTGCTTTCATCGATGTCTCAATCTGGAATATTCTTCCAGTAGCCTGAGGTTGTCCCCTCCTGGCCTTATCTTGGTCCCTTCTTTGTGGGGGTGGAGGCATATTGGGCCTCCTTATGGGCAATTGCCTCTGTGCCCATCTGTTATTAAACCCTCCTGGGGTCCTCTGATCTTCTCCCCTGACAGGACAGTCTTTTACCCAGTGATCCTGGGCACCACATTTAAGGCATCCGGAAGTGAGCCTATAACATGGCTTCTGGCCATGGAATTTTCCACATGTCTCACATTGTGGCCCATAGGGGGATGCGGTCTTCTCTCTTTTGTTACCCTTTCTTGGCTCATATGCCAAGCTTTCTCTACCTCTCTTCTTAGAGAATTTTTGCATCCCACTAGTACTTCCAGGGCCATTCATGGCTTGCTCCCTGAATTCTTGCTCTAGGGCCATAGCCCTCTGTACAATGTCGTAGTATTTATGGGCTCCTACTGCTCTGAGTATTTGCCTCAGCTCTGGCCTAAGTCCCCGAAGGAACCTCTTGGCCTTAAGGTCCTCTCGATCATCGTACTGTGGTGCGTACCGTATGAGGTTACTGAATCTCTGTTCGTATTCCAGTACGGAGAACTCTTTCTGCTCAAGCAGGTCAAACTCAACCTGCTTTTGGTCTTTCTGTGCTTCACCGATGTATTGTTGATGAAACACTTGTTCGAATTCGGGCCATCTCATTGCTCTTCTACTTTGAGCAGGCCGCCTAGCATTTTTGCTAGCATATGTCCTATGGACTGCTCTCCACCATAACTCAGCATTTCCTTCTAGTTTGAAGGTTGCCAGTAAGACCTTCTGAGAAGCGGAAACCTCCATTCTCTCAAAGATCTTTTCGATCTGGTTTTTCCAGAATTCTGCTTCATCTGGATTACAGCTTCCTTTAAATGTTGGTGGTCTTAGGGCAAGGAACCCCTCTAGTTGGCCTTCTCTTAGGCCTCCACTATTATCCATATTGGGCCTCCCTCTTTGGGCCCTCACTGTTCCAGTGGTGACAGTGAGTTGGGCAGGCCCATCAATATCTTCTATGTCCAGCTCTTCTACATCTGGACTTTCTTCTTCTTCTTCCCTCAGTTCTTGTCTAATCTCAGATCTTATCCTTCTAGCTCTTGGGTTTCTCCTTTCTTCATCCTCATCATCACCATTTTCACTGGCTTGATCATCGAGTATAGGTTCTTTTCCTAGCCTCCTTCTTATTGGTGGCTCTCTTTGTTGCCCAGTAGGCTCTGGGACTTGGGCTTGACCCCTTGCCAGAATCTGCATGCTAGCTGCTAATTGGGCCATATTGGCCTGCATAGCTTCCATCATTGCTTCCATTCTTGCCTCCCTTCTTTCTTGGGCATCAATGCTAGGCCCAGTAACATTAGCCCTTATGAGCTCAGAAGGCCTAACTTGGGCCTCTGGCACAAAGCCAGCATTTTCATTCCCCTGATGGGAAGTTTCACTTTCATTTCGGCCTCGGTTCGTATTTCTGGTTCTCATCCTGGAATTAACAACAAGCAAGGCACACAATTGCTCAATATTCATAAATATTCATTAGTGGACTTAACCTATGTGGGAACAAGTCTATACTAAGAATCATAGACCAAAACTTTGGTCCTTAAGAGCAACTGTGCTCTGATACCAAGCTGTCGTGCCCTAAACTGCCCCTGGCCCATTTGGGCCTGATTTTTTTTTTTTTAAACATGCAGCGGAAGTTTTCATTACACAGAAGGGGCTTTTAAAACTCACTAAGACTTATGGGCACGAACCCCAGGATACTTATCGGTACTAGCTCGTTAAGTTCTTTAATTAAGGTTAAGTTGATGTGCTCTCAGAAACAAGCTAGTGCCTATGTGGATTTCATGTGTTCATTTTCATGGTCTTTACCGAGCTTAGCCAAGAATATGCATGGCAACTAAAACACCAACTTAAGTTTAAAAACTTATTTTCATGCATATGCTTTGCATGCTTATGCGTTTTGGAGTTCACTAGTGCACATAATCACTTAATGCCTTTAAATGCAACTAATGCTTAGGCATGTATTAATTCACATACGTGCATTTAAATTTCTTATTAGCCAAACTTTACACAAGCATCCAATTTCATGCTTTTTCTAAGTTTACTTGCATGTTCTTTACTAAATGAGCATACATAGCCAAACATTGCATGCTTTTAACATAGACATGGGCTTATGGGCCTTTTAGTACTTAACATGCATATGACCCAAAATTAACCAAGAATAAAATCAAAATTTTTAAGTTCTTATTTAAGCCCAATTTCAACATGCTTCAAATTTCATGAAAACATAACCCATAAATTCATGCATGGGCCTTGGTAAGTCCACCAAGCAATAAAAATACCCGAAAATGTCCAAGTCCATAATACAAGCCCAAAGCCAAGTTTTGGCCAAATTTTAGCTAAGTCCATAATTTGGTCACTTAAGTTAGACCAACAAAAACATGCTTAAAAGCAACCCATAAATTCACAAAGCCATGGAACACAAATTTCCACCTTAATAGACCTTGTTCCCACAATTCTAAGACTTCAAGTCCTGCACAGAAAGTCCACATTTTTTTAGCTTGTTTACAAGCAGCTTATATACTTAGAATACTTAGAATATTTTGAGCAATACCATACACAAATCCAACCTTAGAATACAGAAAGAGTACTCAAGACTCTTAGCTTGATCTTTCAAGCAAACCTTTACCTACAAAAGTAGAGTAGGGCGGGTGAGTTATAAAACTCAATAAGGATTCCGTGGCATCCAATGCCTAACTTATGGCCTCCAAGGCCTAACATATGCCAAGAATGTAATGGCAAAATAATCCTTATTCCTGCAAAGGAAACATAAAGACAAAGAAAACAAAAAGATACATGCATATAGCAATAATATCATAATCGGGGGTTAGCATGCACAACAAATCAAAGAAGCACACAAACACACGCCACTTAACACTTTGTTCACAGAAGGGCAGCAAGCATCCCTCAAGTTTTAGTTCATTAATTTCATATACTTAATGTTTTCGGAGAGCTCACTTAGCATAGGAATTAAGGTGGCCGCCTTAACTCCTAGCCCATAATGCTTGCTTACTTAACTTAGCTCATGAGCAAAACAGAATTGCCGAAGCAATAACATAACTTAAGCCCTCTTAGCACTCCCAGGATCACATGGTTCTTTGACCATCACCTAGGGGCCCGAATACTCACACAAAAAAAATCCATGGAACTAGGCCATGCAATAAAGTGAGTATAGGAATCCTTACCCACAACACCGAAAGCTTTATAAGCTTATTTTCCTTCGTTTTCCTTGCTTGTTGACTCTAGAAATTGTTTTCTAGCATAAGAACCAAGATGGGCCGAATTTTATTAGTAACCATAAGATACCAAGAAATCTTGGTGATTAACCCAAATAACACAAAATACCAAGAACACTTGGTGTACACTTACAGAACCTCACAGAAGAGGTAACGCCAATTTATTGTGCTTGATGTTCTTCAAGCTTCTTCTTGATTTCTTGCTTCTAATGAACTTAGAAACTCAATCACACAAAGAGTTCCTTGAGTAGAGCTTAAAACCTCCAAGAAATGGAAATGGCCAAATTTTTCTCCTTGGTTTTCTTTGAATTCTTCATCTGATTCTTGCTCTTTATGGTCTTAGAGCTTGAATTCAACCAAGAATACTTGGTTTTAATTTGAGGAATGATTATTTCTAGCTATGGACGAATATTTGGATGAGAAAAGAGTTGGAAATGTGTTTGGAATGATGAGACTTGGTATGGAAGAAAATGGAGAGAGAATGAGAGAGTTTGAGAGCAAATGGCTTTGAATGAGTGGAGTGATTATGTTTTAATGTGTGGGAAGGTAATGGCCAGCCATATGGGAAGGAAAATGAGTGTATAATGTGCTTGGAAGGTGGGAGACAAGATTAAAAGAGATGAAGACTAATTGGAAGACTTTTGGGTAAGTTTGGTAGAAAAAGTCAAAAGTAGGTGAAGAAAGAATCCAAGGTAATGATTAAGGGTGGGAGGTGGATTAAAATAATAGGAAATTAATAATGTGTTTGAAATGAGTGGGAGACAAGATTTAATGGATGGAAGACTAATTGGAAGACTTTTGTGTAAGTTTGGTAGAAAAAGTCAAAAGTAGGTGAAGAAAGAATCCAAGGTAATGATTAAGGGTGGGAGGTGGATTAAAATAATAGGATTTGGAGGAAGGTGACATAAAATATTGGGAATTGGAGGGGCATGGCTGGCTAAGGCATCCAAAGCCATTAAAATGGCATAATTCCCCATTTAGTCCTCCAACTTTCTAAATTTGGGCAATTGAGCCCAACCACTAAAAATCCCTTTGTTCAATTTAGTCCCTCATCTTTAAAAACCACCATTTTCATTACTATTTCTCTTGGCCTAAGCCAAGCTTATTTTTAAGATGTTCAACACTCAATTATGCACATGCCATATTGTCTTCTCAATTTAATTGAGCTAAATTCCTAATTAAGGAAAAATTCTTATGCTCCAAATCCATTTAACCCGGGACCTAATCAATTTGGATTGTCCGGGCATTACACTTGTCATACCTCTCACTTCTTACATAAATTCATCCATCATGCCTTTCATGAAATCTTTCAAAGATACCTCTAATTGATAAGAAGATTCACCTTAAGGTTGCATGGTTCCTTTTGGATTAAAATAATTAAAGCCCTCATGTTGCCTGTTCCTTGGATAAAAATTGGCTCCTCCCTGTCTTGGTGGATAAGCATTTTTATAACTCATAAAGTTCACATCTTCCACCTCATTTAAGTCCTCACTAAACATAACTTGTTGTACCTTCATTCTTTATTGGTTCTTAGCTAACTTTGACACCATACTAATGAAAGTGGATGATTATGCTTTAAGAGATGTATTCTTGTCCACTTCATAGACTCCAGTTCCCTTCCTTAGAGCTCTCATACCACTTAACTCCAAACTCTTCACCATATTGTTCAACAACTTAAAGCACTTCTCAATATCATTTAAGAAAAGAAAGGCATCAGTAGTGGCATCCACTTGTAATATAATGTTCAAACTTAGAACATTGTAGAATAGATGCAATTGATGTGCTTGGTCGATGTCTTAAGTGGGCACTCTAATCACCATCCTCTTGAACTAGACCCAAACTTTTGCCAAAGATTCCCATTCATTTTTCCAGAATGCCAACAATTCATTCTTAAACGCCTTTTGTGATTGGAAGAAAAGTTGGATTAAATCATATAAAAATCTAAACATATGTGGATGAAAGTTGGCTCCAAGTTTTTAACCTACTGCAAAGCTTCATCCACAAGTGAGAAGGGAAATAGCCTCATTTTCTTTGCATCCTCACTTATTCCTTCCAAGTCAAAAGTTTCACAAGCTGAACAAACCTCTTGATGTGGTTGTTCAGGTCCTCATCAATGGTACCATTAAAGAGATGAGCCTCTACTAGTTGTAGGACATGGCTTAGAATCATGAACGGCTAGTTTTAAAGTAGAACTGGTCTTATCATGTTGTCATGGTTTTCCACCACTTGAGGGCGGAAGTAATCTAGCACCGGTCTACCTTTGTACCTTGCTTCATGTCTATTCACCTCACTATGGCCATTTTTCATCACCTCATCATCACGATACCAGTGGTTGGTATTACTTATTTGAGGTTAGAAATGTACCTCTTTAGCATACTTACATGAAAGGTATCATGTATATGCCCCAACTCAAGGGTTAGGTTTAACTTGTAGACCACATTGCCCACTCTTGCAAGGATTTGATATGGTCCAACATATCTTGGGCTAACTTGCCTTTCTTTCCAAATTTGACCACTCCTCTCATTAGCGACACTTTCATCCAAATAAAATCCCCAGCTTGAAACTCCAAATCCCTTCTTCTTTTTAGTTTAGCATATGGTTCTTCTCTATTTTTGGTTGCCTTGATTCTTTTTTGAATCATCTTGATTTTCTATGGTTTCATACACAAGATCTAGTCCAATCTTTAGCTTATCATTAGGCTTATGCCAGCAATAGGGAGTGATACACTTTCTACCATATAATGCCTGATAAGAGGGCATCTTAATCATTGAACGATAACTATTGTTATAAGCGAACTCTACTAGAGGCAAGTGTTGGTCTCAATCTCCTTGGAAGTCTATGGCACAACATCTTAACATGTCTTCCAACACTTGAAATTTTTTTTCCATTTATCCATTAGTTTAGGGGTGGTAGGTTGAACTAAGCTTTAGTTGGGTGCCTAAAGCATGGTGCACTTTTAAAACTTAAAGACAAACCTTGGGTCTCTATCTGAAACTATATCATCAAGGACACCATGCAACCTCAAAATTTCTGTTATATATAGCTTTGCAACCCTATGTAGAGGATTAAGAGTTTAATAGGCAGAAAATGAGCTTACTTAGTAAGCATATCCACAGTGACCCATATAGCATCATGCTTCATTCTGGTCATTGGCATCCAACTATGAAGTCTAGGGTAGTTGAGCCCTATTTCCTTTCTACTATAGGTAAACATTTAGTTTACCCCCATGTTTCTAGTGTTCTACCTTAACTTGTAGACAAGTTAGCCATTTTGATACAATGACACCAATGTCTTGTTTCTTGTAAGGTCATCAGAAATGTTCTTTCAAGTTTTTGTACATCTTTAAGGTTCTTGGGTGTACACTTATCTTGCTATTATGGCCTTCCCTTAAGATCTAATTCATAAGTTCACCTTCACTGGGCATATAAATTTTATCTTGAAATTACAACAATCTTTGCTTATAGGAAAACCTTTGGAATAATTTCTCATGCACTTGCTCATAGATCTTGGCAAGATATTTATCTTGGTGTTGAGCCCTCTTTACTCATTCTTTCCATTTTGATCTAATGGTGACAACATTCACTTGGTCTAGCTCCCATGGCTTCCATTTATTTTCTAGCCAAGTCAAGTTATTGAGCTCAACTCTTTTTTCTTCATTTTCAGCCTTTAGCACCCCAGTATCCTTCCTACACAAGGCATCAACTTTAACATTGGCTTTGCCTAAGTTATACTCAATGGTACATTCAAAATCTTTGATGTATTCTAGCCACATCCATTGCTCTATATTTAAGTCTTTTTTGTGTGAAAGGGTACTTCCAACTCTTGTGATTTGTAAAGGCTTAAAATTTGTTCCCCAATAAATAATGCCCTTGTTGCTTAAGGACAAAGACCACATCTACCAATTTGAAGTCATGGACTAGATAATTTTATTCATGTGGTCTTAATTGCCTTGACCCATAAGTAATGACTTGTTTTTCTTGCATTAAAACATAGCATAACCCTATCATTGATGCATTTATGTACACCTCAAAAAGGTTTGTAAGGTCAGGCACAATTAAGATAGGAGTTATACTTAACTTCTCCTTTAATTCCTAGAAGCTTTGCTCACATTTCTTTCCCCATTCACACTTTTGGTCTTTCCTTGTCAATTACCACAAAGGTAGTCTAATAAGTAGGGTTTAAACACTTTCTGCATAAGGTCTATGAAAGAAATAGGAGCACTTATGCCCAAATGAGATCACTGTGTACGCAAAATGACTATACCTTGTTTTAAAGGCAGTCTTTGGAATATCCTCTTCCTTAATCTTAGCTAAAAGTACCCAGACTTGAGACCAATCTTTGAAAATGCTCTTACTTCCATCAATTGATTATACAAATCTTTTATTCTACGAAGAGGATACTTATTTTTTATAATCATTGCACTGAGATTCCTATAGTCAATATATAACCTAAGGGTTCCATCTTTTTTCATCACAAACAACACTGGTGCTTCCCAATGAGACACACTTGGCCTAATGAAACCCTTTTCAAAAAGTTTATCAAATTGTTTTTTAAGTTCATTCATTTCTTTTATGGCCATTCTATATAGGGCTATTGACACAGGAGTAGCTTATAACACTAACTTAATCTCAAACTCAACTTCTTTCAATGAAGTCTAAGTAAATTAGAGGGAAAAAATTTTGGATATTCCTTAACTATGGGGGTTTTGTTCAACTCATCAACCACTTTATCCTTATTCAGCTCCATATACTTATCTTCAAAAACTTTAACAATTTGTTCCACAACTTTTAATTGCCAAACCTTATCTAACTCAGGTGAGTTATTCAAGACATAAGGTTCTGAGCTTGGTAAGATTAGCTTTCTATCTTGGCAATCTATCACTACATTGCTTTCAACAAGCTAATTGATGCCTAAAACTATACCATATACACTAGTTTCAAGTATTATCAAATTTGCCTTTAGTTCCAGCTTTCCTAGTCTAATCACACAATTTTTCACTATGTGCTGTGTGAACATTATTTCCTGACCAGTAGTTTTGACTAAATATATTTCTAACAAAGTACTTATTTCTAAGTTCATATCCTTTACAAGTCTAACAGGTATAATGAAAATTGAAGCATAAGTATCATACAACACAAAAAGAAGCTTATTATTAAGGTAAAGTTTAACTTTGAGTGCATTGCCATTCAGCCTTCCATGGCCTTGCTCCCTTTCTTCTGGTTTTGCTTTTCGTGGTTTCCTAGGTGCTTCAATGTGAAAGATCCTCCCTTGTTGTTGGTTCTGTCCCTTAGGCAATGATTGCTGAATTAGCCCTCCTAATGCTCCTTTTAGTGATGGTAGAGGTACTTTCCTTTTAGGTGGATGCACTCTAGGCCATAAAGACCCAAACCTCACTAAAAACCTTATTTCCTGTTTCTTTGTAGGGAAATCTTTGGCCTAATGGTCCTATGAGCCACATTTTAACCAACCATTAGTCAGCTTGTAACACAGTTTGTAACCATGATGCTTGCTGCAAGTTTGACATTTTGGTCCAAATTGTTAAGACCTTTTTTCCTTCTTTATTTCTTTTCCTAGGCTCCTGAACAACTATTTCTTCTTTGGCTCTCTTTCTAAGCCCTTTTTGTGCACCACTGGCACCTCTCTAAACCTCGTTCTCTTGATCCTTGAACTCTTGTTCTAAGGCCAAAGCCTTTTGAATAACTTTATAGTAGTCTTTAATACCTGTAACCTTGAGGATTTACTTCAACTAATGCCTCAATCCTCTCATAAACCCCTTGGATTTCAACTCATCATGACCATCATATTAAGGCACATATCTTATTAGACTACTAAACTCCTATTCATAGTCCACCACATAAAACTTTCTTTGCTCATGTTGATCAAACCTAACTTGCTTCTGTTCCTTAAGGGCTTTACACACATACTGTTGCTAAAAGACTTGAAGGAACTCAGCCCATCTCATAGCCCTTCTTCTCTCAACTGGTCCCCTCCCACTCTTACATTGATATGTCCTTTGAACAGCCCTTTACCATAACTCAACACTTCTTTCAAGTCTAAAGGTGGGCAACAACATTTTTTACGATGATGTGACTTCTAGTTTTTCAAAGATTTTCTTAATCTGGTAAATCCAAAATTTAGCCTTTTTTAGATCACCACTTCTTCTAAAAATTAGGGTTTAAGAGCTTAAAACCCCTCCAACTTACCTTCCTTTAATCCTTCTCCTTTTTGCCTTCTTTCTCTTTCCAGGTTATTTCTGGCCCTAACCCTCATAAGCTCTTTTCTTCTGGTGACCTCTGTAGCTTGTTCTTGTTTTCCAGCATTCCTTCATATTTTATCATCCTTCATGCCACGAATTATTTCCATTTCACATCTAATCTCTTGTCTCACTTTTGACCCTATTCTTCTAGCCCTAGGGTGCCTCATCTTCTCATCTTGTTCTTTCTTGTGATCCTTACAATTTTCGCTTGCTTGATCATCCTTTATATGTTCCTTTCTTGGCCTTATTCCTATTCTTTGTTCTTTAGTTCCTTTAACAGCCTTTGCACCCCCTAGTGCTTAAGCCTGACCTCTTGTCAAAGTCTATGTGCCAACCACCAACTGGGCAAGTGCTGCCTACATCAACTCCAACATTTCTTCAATTCTTTATTGCCCATCTCTACTAGGTCCAGACACATTGGCCTTAACTACAGGCTCTTGAGCCCTATTCTCTCATTTTCCTCACTTACAGGCTATTTATTCCTTAGGGAATATTTAGCCTTAGTCCTTTCTTGCTCAGCTGCCTCTTTTTTTTTTTAAACCTATTGTCTTAATCCTGAAATACAAATTAAGTAACCAAATGCTCAATATGTATATCTAGCCTTTACTGACCCTAAGTGGGAACTACCTAACTAGACTTATAAGTCATATAAACCATGCTCTGATAACAACTTTGTGATGCCCTGAACCACCCCTAGCCTATTCCTTTCCACACATTACAAGCATTTTGTATCAAAACTCAAACAAACAACATTATCAGGTGGCTTAAGTCATGAGTTCCAAGACATTTAGTTAAACTAGCACTTAATGTCTTGATTTTAACCAAAATAGCAAAAATTATTTACACTAGTTATGAAAGTCTATTTTATGCCACCTTTAAAAAATAAGCTAGTTTTATGTGCTATTTTGAAGCAAAAATGGCCTAGGCAACAAACACAACACATACATTAAGAACCAAGATTATCTGAGCCAACAATATACTAGGAGGTTCAACATCAAACTTCCACAACACTCATATACAACCCTGAGACCAACAACAAGAAATACTAACCACTAAACACATACTCATATCTCCAGCTAGCTCCTACTGATTCAGCAATTGAATGCCTGCAAGCAAAGTACCATTAAGCTTAACTACTAACATATATTAAGCATTAGCTTGGTCAACTAAACATTAAGCTCCAGAATGTACCTAAAAGCTCAAAACACACACACACACACACACACATACACACACACACACACATGTCTTCAAGGTTAATCTACCAAACCCTTCCCTAAAAAGAAGACGATCAAGACTTGAGTTTTCCAATTCAGTAAAGATCAACACAGTATATATATGTATGCCTACTTAATTCATAGTTTCATATCATAAGAACTTTTTCAAGAACCCTGCACAAAAGACATGAAAACACAGAAAATAGAGCAATATATATATAACATTATAAGGTCAGGATACACAACCAAGGCAACAAAGCACACAAACACACACACCATAACACCAACTATACTTTACAGACTCTGAGGCCTAGCAAGCATTCCTTAGGGCCTACATTCAATTTTAGTTACCAAAATTAATGAAATCTAGCCTAAACATAGAGTTCCAGATTTTTGAATGGGTTGGCCTAACCCATAACAGAATCCTAATGCTTGCCCTAATGTAACTAGAAAAAATTCCTTTGACACCAGAAGGTATCCCTAGCCCCTAAATAGCTCTTAGGCTCACTTGGCCTAAAACCATCACCTAAGGCCTACAATTCCACTTGAACCATAAGTCAAGCTTCTGATTCTAAGTGAAACCATACTTAGTTAATCCTTACCATAATCAAACTCTAATAGAAGCCTCCCAAAGCTCATTTGACCTTGATTCTTAGTTCCTTGGAGTCAAAGCAATCTCCCTCTATTAGTGCTAGCCTTGAATCTCCATTCTTCTTCTTCCTCCACTTGAATTTTGCCAGAAATTTATTAAAGTCTACTGGAAACATCCTTCCATAACTTAAATGTCTACCAAAAACCTAATTAAACCTAGATTTTGGTTAATGAAGGCATGCACATCCCGACCAAAGACATGTGGCAATAAAATGGGTCAAACCTCTACCATGGTAAGCCTACCTTCTTGTATGATACAAAGTGGTCATTGCCTTCTTTAATTGCTCAATTTTCTCACTCGATAAAAATTTTCAATTGAGTCTATTGAGTCCCTAAATAGAAATCAATTTCAACCCTAGGAAATAACCTTAACACCCATAGTTTTCTTAAACTTGATTAGGAAAAAACTTCATTATCTCTCCTCTAAACCTTCAGGTTCCCCTTATAGGGTCATAATCTCCCAAATTCATGTTTCCTAAGTCATTTCCTCTTTTTTCCTCCCAGCCAGAGGTTTATGCAAGTTAGGGGCATGATAGCCACGTTACCAAAGGATTGAACGGCCATGCTGCATCACCAAATTGTAGTTATGGCTTTATAGACTTCATGCCGTTGGTGTCACATCAGCAACAACAATTTTGTTAAGTTGACTTTTTGCACACAAATTTTGATTCACTTGCCCTTGCTTTGTTCTAACACTTCCACTATATTCTCTGACCTATATAAAGAAGGACTAAGGTGAAAAACAACAAAAAAAATGTGTCCTAAGTTGTTAGAAATAAAAGTTCAAAGTAGACAAAAAGTTAACTTGTTTGGCCATTAATTTATGCACCAAACAGTATAACATGCTGACTTAGCCAAGATGGTATTTGTCAAAGAGGATCTAGTGGTGCCAATACCTAAAATTCATCATGGAGCGGTACTTTTTCAGTATCTGTGGCAACCGTGGCCTCATCAAATGGTGCTACTCCTACTTTGCCTTTCTTGGATGATGCATCAAAGGCTGCACCTAGATCTACATAAGTAGTTAGAAATGAAAAATCAAGGTTCACGTACTTCTATTCAACTTGGAAGCGACAAGAAAAAAATTCATCACAAAATTTCTCGAAGGCCTCTTTGCCAAGGCTTCTCTCCATCACTCTATTGGCCGATAGAAGCTTATTTAGTTGTGCATTCGCCTTCTCGTAGAGCTCCACAAGCATCTCCTGTAGGGCTTAAATGGCATTGTCCATACGTTCAACTTGCTCGAAAAATGATGGAGGCATTATCTCACTCGAACTGGCCCTAGCCTATGGACCCAGCTGGAAGCCTACTTCAAGTTTAGCCAGCATTTTATTGAGAGCCCACAAATAGGCCCTGAGTTGTTGAATCTCCTAATGAGCTAGCTTCTCCTTTTCCCTTGCCTTTTGGATGGTTTCAGGAATGTAATAAAGACTTTGGCCTTACCTATTGATAATGTTCTGCTGCTCTTGCACCTTGGTCTCTAACTCATTCACCTTATTTGATGGCACTTTGCCTTTCAACCACTCTTCATTTAGCTCCCTATTTAAGGTGTGTTGTAAGTCTCAGCTTCTTAACCTAAATGACCGAACCCCTCATCTTTTCCTCTTGAGTGGTGAACCTTTTGCCACTGGCATAGGTAACAATGACCACAAACAAAAAATGTCAAAAAGAAGAATGTGGAAGTAAAAATGCAAATGGTAATTAGGTATTGTACTTGGACAAGGCATACCACAACATTCATCAACTGCACTCCATCCTTCCTCAAATGGTGATCCAGACGATGATGATCCCTAGGGGCCCTCAAGGCTTCTAAAACCCTAGGGCAATGTCAGTCCTGTCCCCCAGGATTGACTCGTTGATACCCATTCCTTACTTTCCAGAACGTGTGTATGAGCTTATCCTTATTCTAGAATTAAGTTCTTAGGAAAGAAGCATAGATCCCTCCTTGTTTAGCATAGTTAACCCCATTCAGGAGGACCTTTGGGTTTACCCACCCTAGCATTCGCCAACTGGAGCCTTCTATATAACGACACCCACAAGAACATTAACAGGGAGAGGAGGCAAAATAGTAGCCACCTATGATGACGCCGTTATGGTGGGAGCAAAAGGGGGGCCTATTCCCCTTTGACCTCTTTGTGGGAGAAGTTGGATGGAATGATCTACAATAATCACAAAATGATGTCAAAACAATGCCATCAAAAAATTGGAAATTGCCGAGATAGAAGGGCCTACCATCATTCCTATATTTATTAGACTCAGCCTCCTTGGAGGGGCTAAAGCATGGGCCATTTTCCTAGCCAGTTAAGGACCTTCTTCTAGCGACTCCTTTAGATAAACCACTAAGGGGATGACTGCCCTAGGGGTGTAGAAAACTGCCATCAATTGCCTTTAAGACATGGGCAGCATTCACCAGTAGAAGTTAAAATTTTTGAGCATTTCCCAGCCTATCAGCTATGGTCTTTTGCATTCTTCATATGCTCTCAAGCATCACCACACCTATTGGCCCTTAAGGAAAAAACATAGGCACAAACCTAAGGCAAAGATGAGTATGGTTGCTAAAATCCTCAAGACCTTATTGGGCCTTCAAAGCCAACTCGTATGCCTCTATTAGTAACCCTTTCTTATCAGGAAACTAGTCAATGGGGTTTTGTACACCTGGATAAGTCAAGTGCACCCTGGTGATCCCTACCTACTTGAAGGTGGCCTTTGAGATATCCATGTAAGGAATGAGGAACAGGCCCATATAATTTTTATTTTGGACCATAGTTTTTAACCACGTAAAGAAGTCATGGTATGACTGATGCCCTTCGAAGCCCAAGAATAGAAAAGGCTACTTGATGATAGCCTACTAAGGGGCTTCGGTGAAAGAATATGGGAAGCTGCACTCTGGCCCCTTAAGGTTAAGAAAACTGATTCTTCCAATTGGTCAACAATTCATTGCATATAAAAAAGAGAAAATTTATTGCCCCTACGGCAAATAGGGGTAATATGGAAGAATCCGGCGTCCTTCTTCAGGTTCATGATATAAAATTAGAGAAAGATCTCTAGGAGAGGAGTCACCATTGTTAGTGTTGTGCCCAAAAGCTAACCATAAGATGATTATATTTTGCACATTGAGTCATGATATTTTTTTGAGGTATTATGCTAATAATTGTGTTTGTTGTTTATTTCTGTGTTACATAATTAAACATAATTATAACCCTAAAATATTAGTATTCTTAAACATCCCTAATCTAGTATTATTGTGGAAGTAAGTTATAATAATACATTAAGACTAGCATATGTGGTAACTAATATGATATACGTATTCTATATATGGGTAAAAGTTAAAGAACTTGTGCACTGGACCGACCCGCCATGAGAATGCTATATGGATCATTATATGAGTGTCATAAGTGATTCTCATAGTGATCATGGTATATGTAGTCCTTTGACCTAAGGTCATCAAGATTTTCTACACGTGAGTCACATACTTTGATACTTCCTTTTGTTGCTTGTAACTGAGTAAACATGAAAGTGGTCAATAGATATGTCACATAGCATGAAGAGGGTTTGTATGATCAAGATGGATTTATCCCTCCTATGTAATGGGAGTAATATCTTTTGGCCCATTGATTGAGTGAGATTGAGAAAATGGATGGTCACTCTCGGATGAATTGATATGAGATATCAATGTCATTAGTTTTAGTTAGTTTACTCGAGGATCAAGAAATCAAAGATTGGGCTATACAAGAGTGACACATTTGTTGTCTCACGCTCGATCTTGAGATGTTGGACAAAGGGACAATGACATATATGAATAATGATCATAAAGGTTTAGTCGAATCACCGACTATCTTGTCACATGGGTAGCAAAGATGTGTTGCTAGATACCACTCATTGTTTATGATCATAAATGTGATTTATGATCAGTGATAGAAGCCTATTGGGTCACACACTTAAAACCGATTAGATCATTTGAGTGCATAGGCCAAATTGTTTGATTTTGGATTCATGATAGTTTCAAATTAATTATTGGCCCAATATTTGAGATATTATTAAGCCTAAAATTAGACATAATAAAGTTAGGGTTTTAAAACCTATTAGGCTTAGGAGTTAACCTTCACTATATATACATTATATAGTGAAGATTTTCACAGCTGCTACCTCTTAAGAATGAAATCAGAAATGTTCTAAAATGTTCCAGCCTCGCTCTTTTTTTTCCTTTCCTTGGTGGAAGTAAGCTAGCACTGTGGGTATAAGAGGAACGCACTTGCTGGAACGTGATCGAGGCGTCGTGATTTGAGTGGTTCATTTGGATACCATAGAGAGCTTGAACAGGTCAACTGTTCAAGTTTTAGTGATTTGGCTCAACAGTTGTGTGAAAGATCTCAACTGAATAGGTATAAAATTTTTGAACACCCACTTTAATCTATTTCACTTGGATCTTGGAAGGTTTTGGTTAATTTCTACTATGCGTGTTTGGCTCTTAAAACCCTACAACCATCACTATCTTATAAGCAATGATGAAGACATTTATGTGGGTAAAGGAATTGGGGGCAACTAAAAAGGTGATATTTTGTAGAATTGGTAGGATTGCTCCACCAAAGGATGCAAGGGAAAACAAAGCCCCACTTATAGTTGAGCCATGAAGATGGTGAGAACATTAGTTTTAACATTCGTATCTGGGGTGCCCACCATATTTTATCAAATGAGATTTTTTCAAAGCTGTTGCCATTCCTTTGTGTTAGTAGAATCGTTTCAAATTCGTTGCCAGTGTCTCAGGAGTCAAGATGTCTTCAAAGTCTTCATCTCCTCTAAGTTGGTGAAGAAAGGCTCTTCCAAAGAGCCTACATTGGTGGCAGGGGAAGAAGGAATGCTAATGGCATCCCTTCCTAAAATGACTTATGTGAATCCATCTGGAAAACTAAAGGGTAGGAGGTAGGGGCCACCACCAGGCCAAGTGGAAAAATACCATGGGATGCAAAGGGCACAAAGAACCAAAATCAAATCAAGAATTGAAAATATAGTTGAACAAAAAAAATGAAAGAAATAAAAGTACTAGAAAAGGAGAATTGATTACCTGACTAAAAGTTGTTCAACTAAGAAACAAAGGGATTGGAAATTGGAGAACTTTGCAAATGCCTTGAATGGCCAAGGGAAAGAAATACTTAGAACTTGACTAAAACTTCGAGCAGAAGTGCTAATAACTTGAATTGAGTGAAAAAGGATGGCAATTGAAGGCAAACACTCAAAGAAAGAAGATGAAAACCCTAACCTTTTTATAAAATAAATAGGGGCCCTTAAATTACTTCTTCAAAAACCACTATAATTATGATGGAATATTTGAGCGGATAGATGTAAGACATGCGGTGTTGAGAAGCCGTCAAAAGAGTCACGCTCTGTCATTTCTCTAATGAAGCATTAAATAAGCATCGTTTCGATTCCTAGACAACCATTAATATGTGCCCATTTTTCTTCATTGAAGTGTTAATTTTTATCAACTTTCACCTCTTAATTCTTAGTTAAGCCTTTGTAAAAGTGCTTGCTCTTGCATTATTTTGCTATTTTGTAGTTGGAAATGAAGTGTGGAATAGTTGAACCAAATTCAAGGAAAATGAAACAAAAATAGAGTTTCTTAAAGCAAAAGAGTCACCAAAGGCCACAACTCAAAATTTCAGGGCTATAGCCCAAATGTCCAAGCACCTCTAAATGCTAAAGCCATGACTTAAAAAAAAACAAGCTGCAGCCCCAACACCTCCATAAAGCAAAGAGGACTTGGTGGTGGAGCCCTAAAGATTAGGTTTGGGAAATGAAAAAGTTGACAATAACGGTGACCATGGCTAAATCTTAGGCTTTTTCTCTGCTTGATCCCAGTAGCCTTATTACAAACACCACCAGATCGTATTCTCTTTATTTGATTTTCTTTGGATTCAAAAATGGAGGTTGTGATCAAGCTATTGAATCATTATAAGTGTTTGGATTGGCGATGGATGCAAGTCGACTTTGAATTGCCCACTCCTCCTTTGATGAATTCCTCAGCATTGGTGATGGTGACACATTGTAGAATAGATCTTCACTCAGCGACATCATAGGGCTCAGCATTATATTTGGGAAGTTGAGCATGCTCGGTGATAGGACCTCTACGTTACTTTATGAGATTCCAAGGGTTTCGATAAGGTTTTTTTTTCTTTTCATTTTTTTTCTGTAAATCATGATGATGGGTGTCTTGAGCGTACATTGAAGATTCCACCCCCATGAAGTCATGAAGATAAGAATGACTTGCCCGCCGAAGCCTAAGAGTCCATCGCTCAATTCTTTTAAGAACAACGAGATGAATTCAAATGTTTCTGCATTTAGGTTTATGTTTGGATATAATGTTTGATGGTTGTTTCTGGGGTTGATTAGGGCTTTTGATATTTTGTTTTCCAAACTTGGGTTTGAGTTCTAGTATTTTTTTTCTCTTAGATTTCATTTTTTGTTTAGGGTTTTGTTTTTTTTTTTTAAATTGGAGGGTAAAGTTCCTGTGAATGGAGGTTATGAGGGCAAAGTATTTGAAACATGAAGAACATAAGTGTAGGTTTGCCTATACCCAAGGGGTTTGGGTAATTTTCCCAAAATAAAACTATTAAAGTTTTTATTATTGTTCTATTTTGGACCCTAACATCAAAATCTTACATGCTAAGTCCTCAACCTCAATTTATTGTTCCATTTTAGACTTGTGGAGGATAGAAAATGTTACAATTGATAGAATTGTCCATATGACACGGCAGCATGCGGTGATTTTCCATAGTGGCATAATAATCAACTAATGGCAATGATGTGGAAAGGAAGAAAACTAATAAAAAATGAAAAATAATAAAAAAAGCCATAAGAAAAAAAAAAGAAAAACCCATTACCTGTGAATTCTTCACTGACAACCTTCCACCTTTTCTCCGGCTCCTCTACCCATCGTCACATCGTTGCCCTCCGCCAAGTCATTGCCCCCACCTTCATTCCCAGCCCATCCCCAAGCCTTCACACCACTTCTCCCAAGGATGGCGTTTATTGTCCCTTTTCTTGTCGCTGTTAGAACCGAGCAAGGGAGATTGGGGCGAAAGAAGAAGAATCGAGTAGCGAAAAAGAAGACCAATTGAGATGAATCGTTCGTGAAAGAGGAAGATTGGGACAAATCATTGGTGAATTGAGCAGCGTAAAGGGAAGAGCAGGATGAGTTGAGCAGTGAAAGAGGAAGAGTAGGAAAAATTGTGCCGGCCATGGAGACAAAGGGAAGACAAAAAATTATGTCGGCTGTGGAGACGAAAGGGAGGCAAAGAATTGTGGCCTCCATGGAGACAAAGGGGAGACAATGATCCAAGGCCACCGACAATGAAGGGTGTCTAATGTTTTTATTAATTTCCTTTTTTTATTAGTTTTCTTCTTTTTCACATCATTGCCGGCAGTTGATTATTATGCCATTGTAGTAAATTATCCCATGCTGACATGCCACATGACCAATTCTATCAATTTTAACATTTTCTATCCTATAAAAATTTAAAATGGAACAATAAATTAATGTTGAGGACTTTTTATACAAAATTTTGAGATTGTAGTCTGAAAAAGAACAATAATAAAAGATTAGGGGCACAGACACAATTAACCCTTGAAAAATGATAGTTAATTATTGACAGTTTCGGGGGTAAAAATATAGAAAAGGTAAAAAAATTACACATTCATGAATGAAAAAAAGGAGTAGGAAACTGGGGAAAGCATTTCATTTTACCTACCGGCTAAAAAAAATTCAGCAAATTATATTGAACAGTTGGTTGTTGGGTAATAATCAATTACAAATAAACATGTCAGGCCTTGTAAAGGTCAAAGCAAAGGCAGGTCAAAAAAGCGTTCATCCATGAAGCCTTTAGGTCTTGTTTTTTATATGAAAACCAAACCACGAAAGGCCAACCGCGTGTTTGGTTTGGTATCGGGGGAAATACGGAATCTTTTCAATTTTTTACACAACCATGTAATTCAATTCCCTAATTCGCCCTCCAATATTCAATGTTATTCCTCCAATCTTTCGTCTTTGGACTCTGGATTGCTCTTTCCCATATAAAGCCCCCTCCTTTTATTTTTCGCTCCCTTCAGAATCCCATTGACAGCAACAAAATCACCCGACAGATCTTCCATGAAAGATACCTTGATAAGATTGCGTTTTTGGGGTTTCAAGTTTGGAGCTTTGTGCACCTTGCGGGGGTGACGCTCTCGCTTTCTCGCTTCTCGGGGGAGAACGTAGAAGGTTGGCTGGCGAAATGCTTCAACTCATAGAAAAATCTTGTTATTTCACACCAGAGCTTGTTGGGGTCAATGTTGGTCTTGCTTGTGTCGATGCCGCAATCGCTGTGTTTGCCTTCGCACAGGTTCTTACCTCGTTTCTAGGGGTTTCATTTGAATTCGATTTCTTTGTTGAAATTGCGTTTCTTCTCTCTCTTGGTCAGTTCATTAGTTTTGATTTTGTGGGGGTACATACGTTCTGGAGCTTTTTGTTGATAATGTCGCGCTAAGGTGAAACTTGAAAACTGGATTGGAATTTGATCTCTATATATGTTTAAAATTGCTGTTGTCGTTAAGTGCTTTTCTTTTTGCCCGATGACTGGGGGAATAGTGAAATTTGAGCAGGCCTTGTTTAATGTTTAGTTGTTAAGTTGGTCGTGTTTGGTGCTAAAGTTGTAATGGCCTGTAAGGGAAGTCACTTATTTTAAGAGGTTATGTTTTACCATGTTTGGATTCATGTTGAACGCAATGTATAGAACCAATTACGCAGTTGTACTCAAATTTGGCAATGATATTAAAGTACTTACCAGTGCTTAGGATTCATTTGTTTTATTTTGATATGTACAGTTTTTTGTTAACGCATCAATGTACTTTATGTTATAGCAATAATGAGGATATTTTGTTATTACGTTTTGCATGCTGTCTTTTTCCTATCCTTTTGAATAGCACCAGTGATTGGAGGGATTGTTCTAGCTCCACTATCGGATAACAATTCTATTCTTTAACTGGAATCCTTTTAAGTTTACATTCTTTTTATAATTCTACCAGTCTGTGAGAAAATCATTATTGGTAAAGGATATTGCATCCTTTGTATGGTGATCATGCTTAAAGTAAAAGTATCATGGATTTTGAATCATGCATAAGCTAAGCATTATTCAACTGACAGACTTCTGCATGTTGATGTCTAGCTCATGAAAGGCTGCAACCTGTATAATTTTATATCTTTGGAGTAATACCATTCGATGTGCAGAAAAGTTTACATTGCTCCCAATGACTTATTTAGCTTCAGTTGAATTGTGATAAAATTTATCCAGGATGTACTATCAGGTTTGAGCTAAGCCTTGTGCATTTGATCCCCGTGTGTGTTGATGTCTAGCTTAGCAGGCCATGACTTCAGTAATTTAATTGCTTAAGTGCAATAGCATTGGATGTATCACAATGTTCTCATAGCTCCCAGCAACCTATTAGCTTTCATATGAAAATTTGTTGGGAAAAGTTTGAAGGATTTTGAATGGGACTTAAAGCAGAATTGTTCTTTTATAGGAGTAGAGAAAATAGAATTGCAGGCTTATTTCTTTTGCTTTCAAGAGCTTCTGTACTAAGAAACCTTGAGCTGGGCAGATAGGGTTAGGGTTTTGTAGAAGCTGATGCTTTAGAAGCAGTTGCCGAGTTTGAACTCTTTTTGAGAAGTTTCTGCTGGTCAAAATAAGCTCCTAGAATTACCCATTCATTAGGGGAGGTTGAGAAGTTAGATGCACAATACATATATGACAAACGTAGATTGCGGGTGGTGAGATGGACTACAATTCTTGTGAATTTGAAATAAAAAAATGAGCTGGACTATATTTCTGATTTTAAAGTCAAAGAAGTTGCTATCATTGGCTTTCTGGGAAAAGGTCTGGTGATGAGAACATGATTTGGTTTCAAAACGGGGGCGAAGAAGACCTCCAAGAGGATGTTTCCCTTCAATTTGTTGGACAACATGCTATGGTTGGGTAGTTGCTTGAGGATTTCCTTTCAGGGAGGATCTGGAATGTAAATTGTTTTCAGGAATTTACAAAATATTGATGGGGGAAAGCAATGGATGCTGATGAAAGGATGATGCATTTTGAAATTTTAATCATATTGGTATACTCTTTAGGGCTTGGGCCAGTGTTTTTGGTTTTTTACTTACTAGTGCAATTTTTGGGATATAATTTAAGTATTTTATGCTTTGGCAGGACAGAGTTCTTTGATGTCCACTTGATAGATTGGATAAGGACAAATAAATAACAAAGAAATAGTACTTTTGCTCTTGAAAGTGCAAATATATATTACTATGTCACATACTATATTTTTGCCATGTTTGTTCTTTTGACAAGCCTTAAGAAACTGCTGTCAGCTATGTTCCTTCTTCTCTTTTATTTTGTTATTTTCTTTTTCAAATTATGTAGAATGCTGGAGACTCCTTATGCACAAGTAAGCATTTTGTAGTAATTTGGTCTAGAATCTGCACTGTTGCAACTTGTTTTATCTGATGTCTTTATTGGACGAGATTTATAAAGTTTGTCTTTCTCCCACTTTTTACAGCTAATTCGAATTCGCAAAAGGAACTATCATCTGAGATGGACTCGTCAAAAAGTAAGTCCAATGTCTCCCCCAACCACTGCTCTATTGAGTTACTGATTTTTTTATTTAAAAAAAACAATTGATAGGGTAGCTAGATTTACCCAACATTATCAGACCAGCTGGATGAGTTGGGGATTGCACCTTAATCCAGCCTGGAAGGAACTTTGGTGATTCCTACTGACTTTGCTGAAATTTGGAGAAATTGGTGGGTTTGGAATTAGTTGCAACCGCTTGATGCATCAGTGTTGGAAAGATGTGGGTTGCAGGATAATTGGTGACATCACTGTGCGTGATCAGGTCTTCAGGCATTTGTTTGCTTACACTTGTGTCTGCTTGATTTTGTGTTTTGTTTGGCTAGTGGAAAAATTTTCTATGTAAGGGTAAATCAATTGTGTAAATGCTGGCCTTTTAGATTTTCAGTGCTTCCGCTGTTTTCTTGGTCAATTGAATCATTTATTATTTCTCTAATTTTTGGATGTTGGTTCTTTATATTACAGGTTTTTCATCTACTTATTGGCTCTGCTAATCTTGGTAAGAGTTTGTGTCTTATGTTGTTCTGCACTAATTAATCTTCTTCAGTAATCTCCTTTAGTTTTCCAAATTCTTGCCTTTTTCATCTAATGTTGTAAAGGGGACTCCTCTTTCATAAGTGCTTGAAACATAGACCTTTGTCTGGCTTGTAATTAGCCTTTGGCTTTGTAATACTCAATGATGTATCAATGATGAAAGGGGATATCTAGTATGCCCATCATGGTATTCTTATTCAGTCTTTCTTGCACACCACTGTACATGATTTGATGAGTCAGAGAGCTGCCAATGTGAAAGATCATCATGGAATTAATCAAATTATGTTTGTCTGCTTGTGTTTTTGTCTGTGTGCAAGGGAGGGTGGGTGGAAGAGAGGGCAGGAGGTGGTGTATGAAGCAAGGGGAAAAAAAAGATTAAGGGTCCAGAATGATTTTGCTAGTATTGGGGTAGTTTTGTAAGTGTCATAATAACTTCTTTAAATTCAATAATCATAATCTTTGATTTTATCCGAGCCTGAGAAATGCAATAAAAGGAAACAGTTTTTTTAATGTGGTCGGAGTTGTTCTTTTGTGGCAAAGAAATCAGGGATTGAGTTGTGGAGGAAGCCTTCTATGAAAAATGGGGAATGGATATATGGGCAAAGAAATCCTGTGCTCTAGATGGTTGCATGGGAGGTATAGTCAACAGTTGTAAGATATAACATCAAAATGATCAGTGAATAGCTTCTCTTCTAGTCCTGAATCAATGCCTCATGTTTTATGTTTATGGGTCCCATCATGAAAATGTTTTGGTTCATTTTAACTGATTATGATTATGCCTATGGATCTTTACTTGCTTTTTGACTTGTGAATACCTTGTACTGTAATTTCCTCCTCTCCCATTTTCCCTTTCCCATATGAGTTTTTGGATATTATTTCTCTGAATCAGATTATGTTTGACAGGTTATTTCGTATACTTTGTGCTGACTCTTTTTGCTGCCTGCAAAGGGTGGCTTTGCTGGTCCTACTCTTGTGGTTTTATAGCTATGGGTATGTTAAATTGTTCAAGTAATGCATCACTCAATGTATGAACTTTCTATGCTTTCAATTTTTTGCGGTTCTTGTCATTTTCTTTTACCAGAGCAAATTTTGGGTATACTGATTTTTTGTTTTTTTGTTACGTGCAGCTCTTCCCCAGATTCTTGTATTTACGACTTTTCTTCTGCTTTTATCCTTCTGGTAAGTTCATGAAGGGATATTTCTGTTTCCTTCATATTTCATCTTGCTTTTTCTGTCCTAGAGTTTTCAAAAGCAGTCCAAGTTTTGTTTTTTTCTCTTTTTTTCAACTTGGATAAAGATACAATGAATATTTTTAAGTTCTTTGCATATGAGAGTAAGTTGTCAAAGGCAAAACATGCACCTTAGGCATGTTGGCCCTTTTATCACCTAGGTGCGTGCTGCATCACCTAAGCAAGTCACACAAGATGAAAGTGACGTGTTATAATCTCTGAAAAGAATAGAGTATTGAAGGTCATATGAGCAAATAACTTTACACCAAAATCCTAGTAGTTTATAGCTGATAGCATGACATAAAATTTTGTACAGGTATGCGATGATCTTGATCTGATTCATGGTTCAACTAAAACTTTAAAATAATCATTCTTGCAACATAATGACGAGATGTAATCATGTGAAGAAAGAGAAGGCGAAACTAACTAATGAGATTGTAGATGAATCTAAAATGTTAGATCAACTATTTCAACTAAAAAACCAGTAATCCACCTTAAGAAAGGAAAAAAAAAAAAGAGTTCTCACTGAAACACATGCTTGTCTATGTGACATGTAATTGTGCCATGGTGCAGGATGCGTGCTCCTCACTGAAGTGGCTGCACCTTGAAATAGGTGAAGCACTTAGGCACTGCTTAGGTGTGTTTGAGGACCTAGGCGTTCAGGCAGGCGCTTCACATCTAATTAACGTGTTCATAATCATTGTCTTTCTCCTTTGCATTATCCTTACACCACCCTTGGCAAGAATTTTGCTGAGTTGGGTGGCTTTAAGTTCATAATATTGAAAAATTTGTAAGAATCACTCTAATAGTGGAATTGAAAAGAGAATGGACGAGTAGATGCTTCTAAGTTTTTAAAACAAATGACTTGTTAAAGTGATGCCTCACTAACAGTTGAAGTTCATGAAAAGGAGATGGAGGAACAGAAATGCCCGCATTGTTTGAGCAAATGACACATAAAAGTAACAGCTGATAAATGAACATAATATCTAAGAATAAAATGATGATGATGCTGAGCTTAGTGGTGCCAGCTTGTAACTAAACAGAGCATGAAAAATAATGATGATGATGATGACATGGTGATCATGGACAAGTTAAGCTGCGAAGTGTTGTCTTTAGGCAAATGGCTCTTCAACACTTGGCACATGTTCTTCTTATTTTTTTTGAGCTATTCAAAAGTAAAGAACATAATGAATGAAATTGTGGGTTTATGGTGTTGAAAATGGTTCTAAATCTGTATTCCAAATATTCAGTGCATTTTTCCATGAATTAAGTTAGGTACAATCTGCTGCCTCTCCTCAGTTCTAAAATTTGAACAAAACTAAAAAAGGACTTGGTATTTAAGAAGAAATGACTGTAAAGGAAACCTGGATGGCTGTGTTATTTAATGGAGAGCGACCTTCTTTTCTTAAACTATGAGGTTCTAATGGTGATCCAGTAGTTAGTGGTTTCCTTTGATATTTAAACTATGAGGTTGTAATGGTGATCCAGTAGCTAGTGGTTTCCTTTGAGATGCCTATGTAGTTACTTTTCTGTTTCATCCTCTATATCCTATATTTGCCTGGTTGAATTCTTCACAGGGTTGACCTTTGCCACCAGACAGATGATGAAGATGAAGAGGATGATGAGCAAGGCTTTCTAGAAGCATTACTAAAGAGGTCAGGAAACAGACCGAGTTCATCAAGTGCTGACCGGCGTAGAACATGCTTTCCTTTACGTATATTACATGTCGGAAGTCATCAAAAGATAGTGATACTGGTATGGGAATGAGCTGTGCTTCTTGTCTTTCTCCTGAAGGATTTATCGCTTGCTTATTTCTGCATGTCTGCTTAATTATGCTTTCACCTTTATTCTTATATATATTTTTTGTTTTCACTCGAACTTTTCAAGGACTGGTTCTAAAACATTTTTGGATTCTGTACTTGATCACCAGGTTACGTCTGTGACATTTGTTTTAATGATGACATTTGCCGTGCTAATCGGGATAGGGATTGGGGACAATCCTATTAATTCATCAAATGTGGCTTTGGTATGAAGATTGTCTTATCTTTACTTTCTATTATTCATGTTTGAACAGTCTCCATCTGTTCTCCTATTTTAATAGTATTATTTATTCAGCAATTTACCTCATAATGTTCTGATCTAGTGAATCAAATGAGAGCAATTTTCAATGAGGTATGTAGTGATGATCATCAGATTTCATTAAAGTCTATAGATAGGCACTTATAACATATTAGTTTGATTAATCCACATGGCCTAAAGTATGCTATTTTGGTATCAACAATAATTGCATAAAAATGAAGCACAGTTTCTTAAAATACAGAGCTTTTACTTTTCCAAGTCGTGATTATCTTTTTTAAGGAAAGTGCAGATAAATTATGCAAATTTCATCATGGTGTTTAGATACTATCTGAGTGCTCTTATCATACAGGATCACCTTTTCAACTTGACCCCTGATTTTGATTTGAGTTCTTTGTCAATGCTATAAATTTTTTCTGAATGTGAGGATTATTTTTGTGAATGAAACAAAATGGAGAGCTTTTCTTGTTCCTAGTAAGTTCGACATTGCTAATTTAGAATTTTTTAAAACATATGAATTTCTATTGATGCAGGTTTATGTGAAAATTATTTCAGTGGCAATATTGTTATCTGGCATCGCATTGGCATGCTACGGTAAAGCACATATCATTTCATCAATTTCTTTCTCTTGACATGCATATAATCAAGTGTTTCTTCTTTTCTTCTGGACAATTGGCCTGGTTATGTATGATCCATGCCCAGTTGAGGTGACATGTTGATGTCAATGTTGCAATAACCTGTCCAAAGCTTGGACAATCTGAAAAGCTTGATATGGTGTCTTGGTTGGTTCAGATTGCTTTACAATCATTCTCAGCTTTGTTTATGTAGTTCTATAAAACTGAAATGTGGTATGCTGGAAGGGAAAGAGTAAAACTAGCCTACCAAATGGGAAAGGGGAGACCATTGTTTGGAGGAATTTCAAGCATTGGCATCTGTGGAATGATGGTTGCGTGGTCTAATACATAACGTACTACGAATATAGAATGTAAGATGAATAATAATTTTATTACTTGTAGCTTTGTATGAGGTATATTATGATGAACACTTGCCTTGGAGGAAAAAAGGAAGATCTTTTGGTGTCAGAGAAAGAAATTTTTTGGTGTCAGAGAAAGAAATTTTTAAGTATGGGCATAAATTTGAGCAATAGCCGCAGATGCTAGTACATTGTGCATGTACATCAGCTACCTGTATTAGCTGACCTGCAAACATTCCTAACCAGGGTTTTTCTTTTTCTTTTTCTTTCTGTCAAATTCTTCAGTTAATATATGACTCTATGACTAAAACTCGCTGGGACATGTACTTTAGTACTAGATTTTAATTGATTGTGCTTGCAGTTGTATCATGACTAGGAAATCTTTCATCTGTAATTTTCGTCCTGATTTGTTTTTCCTGATTGCTTTTTTTTTTCCTCGTATGTTCATACTCTATATTATTTGCTTTGTGTTCATCTACAGGACTGCTTTTATGCATGAAAATGAGGAAAGTTAAATCTGAAAGAGCTTCATCTGAAATTCGGAAGGTAATTTTTTTTTCAGCAATAAAACAACATGCATTAAATACATCCTAATGGCAAAGGTATCTCCAAGGGAGAATTGCAAACCAAAGCTGTGAGTATGCCCATAAAGACAATGACAACGTTCTAAATGAACATATCATAGATGGTGAATTTAATATCAAGATGCTAAGAAAGCTGTTCTTTGTCAGCCCTCTATGTCCCAAAGCATCTGCCTCTTTTATGTCATAGGATTCATTGATCACATAAATATATTTCTTGTTTACTTTTTCTCCTATATTTTCTTCAAGATATGTTGGATTTTGCAGGTTGCAGGGCTGGCTATTGTTTCAGTTTTATGCTTCACTGCAAGTGCTCTTGTGGCTCTCTTGACTGATACACCAGTAAGTAAATTCCTAAAAGGGAAATGCTCCATAGTGATCAGCTATTTAGCGCATTTAAGATTTTTTGAACCTAATCATATCATGATTGCAGGTACTTTATCACAGTCATCCTCTGCACATAGACGGTGTTTATATCTCACTCTTGCTGATTTTGTATTACTTCATAGGTAGGTGCACCTTTGCTTAACAAGCTTAAAAAGAAATGGCCGACATGAAATAATGCTTCCAGTAACTGAGTTATTCTCTTGATAAATAACTTTGTTCACATTTTCAGTTAGATATGTAAGGGATCTATGGTTAAAATTTGTTTTATAATGGGAAATGTGTAAAAAGTGCAGTCTTACAATTAGGCAGTTATGAAACATGCACATGAGTGATGTATGTTCTTCTGCAGGATTTGCAGGAAGGAATACAGTTAGGATTGAGGTATATAAGAGATAAAGTATGATTAAGAATAAAGAATACAGTTAGGATTGAGGTATGTAAGAGATAAATTATGATTAAGAATAAAGTTTGCTGACGTCATCTTAGATGGTGTGGGAAATGGAGTTTAACAGAGATGAGAATATTGTTGATCAGTTAACATGCAGTTCGTGATGGATTTAGAAATGAGAATAATATAAAGATTAAGAATAAAGTCATGTAACGTAGTTTAAGCATTGTTAAGTAGTGATATCCCCAATTAAATTGTTAGATATTTATACTCCTGAATCATTCATTTTCTTCACCACTTTATTATATTATATCTGGAAATGTATACAAGGCATCTTCTAGTGTGCTTTATATTGTGGTGAGATTTCTTGACCCTTTGCCGAGGGTCTTGGGTTTGATGCTTTGACATGGCATCGGAGCATAAGGTTTGTAATTGCCTTACTTGTTAGTGATGATAGAGACGAGGGATAAATTAATAGTTTAGCTTTTATATTTCCTAATTATGCACAGCACATGGGTATAATCTACATGTTATTCATTTTTAGTTTTGCTGTTTAAAGTGTTTGACCCTAGTATAGCTTCAGGCTAGGTTACTTGTTAATTGTTCAATTGAACCATGTTGTACCTGTGCCTGTATGAAGGCAGTTGCTTTCTTGAATTGGAACACATTCTCAATTCGCACTGGTCATATGCCACATTGTTGTTGTTATGGTCCTCCCAATATCCCTATTTTCAGCTTTCATTCATCTTCCTACCTTGCACTTGACGGGCTGTCTTAAGTAGTCTTACCCATATTGTTAAGTCAAGCAGTATGTTAGTACTTCATCTTGTGGTGTGGCCTCTCCACCCCTTGCCATTTGGTTTTGTCTTGGATGCTTTACAGGCATATCCAATGTAGACCAAGAGATATCAGCACGGCATAAGAGTGACGGGCTATATATAGTAGGGGAAGAGAGGTACATGCAGACCTAAAGTTATACGAGTGGAAATAGTAAAAGGGGATCTTGCTTTTTTAAAGCTCAAAGAGGAACTTTTCTCTAATTAAGGGGAATGGAGGCACAAATCACGTAATAGACCTCAACTAATTGGGAGTAATTCTTATTTGAGAGATCAATTGTCAATCTTTGATTCTAGGGGTTATTTGATGTAGACTTATAGCATGGCAGTCAATAGGAGTTATTAGCTATTTATAAGAGCCAAAAAAAGAGACAAATATATGGCCAAACTTTGGCAAAAGGAGCTGTGGAGGAACTTACATCCAAGCAAGCAAGATTGAGGTACATAGTGCTAAAGCATCTGACCTAAAAACCAATTGGTAATAATGGTTGGGTGGCCTCACAACAACACAAAGCATCAGAATCTTATTTTCTTAGCCATGTCAGGTTACATCACTAATTACACCCCACCGGGTTTAGGCTGGTGAAACAACTAAGAACAGGCTTGTCACTTGAAAGTAGGCAAAATGGAGCAACTCTAGCATAGACTAGGTTGGCATTTTAAAGCATCCAACTGAAAACCATTTGGCAATTGGTTGATAGAACTGACAGAGATGTAACATGATTACACTGTAAACACATGGTTTATGTAGTTGACACCAACTTTAAGCTCATTCTCTGACAAATAAGAACCTTCAATGTCTAGTTGATCAATTTGTCAGTCTGAAAGTCTGCATATTTTTTATGTTATATATTTAGACTGATTGCAGCTTTTCTTTGAAAGAATCTTGATTCACCTGATATTCCGAGTAATCACTGGGAAAAGAGGCCGAAAAACTGTCTGTAGTTGCTTGCATCTTGTGAGCAAAGCTTAGTGCCTAGAATTTTCATGCTTTGTATACCGCAATTAACTTTAATGGATCAAAAAATTCCTGATCCTGGATTATTTTGAAAAGAATTTGCTTGCACTCTGACATTAGTGTGATAAATCAGTTTCCTAATAAGTACATCAGTGATTTTGGCTCTCTTCTTTTATCCTTTTTCATAGGTGATGGTTTGCTTTGGAGTCTGTTATCATTTTCCCCGCTTACATGAAATGGAAATTGTGGATAATCGGGTTACCCAATTCATCAATGAAAACTCAGGCTCAAGATTTACTGCATTTCTTTGAAGCCATAGTTGCTTGTACAATTCAGGGGTTCACACACACACAGACACACACAGAAGTTAGTGAAGGTGGAAAAGAAACCTGTTCTGCATGGTAACTTGTTCTAAGAAATCTATCCATTCCCTAGCTCCTATTAAAAATCAGTGTCAAATCTTATATATTTTCACATTGCATATATGCAGTACACCTCCTTTTACAGTAAGTTAACTGGATTTCCAGAGGGAATGATTACTCATATTATGGGGTTTATGGAACATAATGTTCATGAGTTGGAAAATTGCTCCCTTTGTGGGTTGCAGTCTCAGCACATTTTGATCTTAACAGGAATGACTTTCCATTGGCTCTTTTTGTCTCTGGACTTCAATTTGAATTTGGTCACCTTGTTTTGCTTGTTATATTTCAGGTTCTTCAATACCCTCTGCTTTTTTGTTATGGGTTATAAGAGAATTGCCACCAGTGTCAACTGCTAACCTACAAGAAGACTCGACAACATTAACTTTCACAACCGATCGTGCTGCAGTCATTCACCATCCACAACGTTGGACAGTTGCTACGACTTTACAGAATCAGGTCAGTTTCCCCTCACTATTTACGACCTGACTCTACATTGCAGCTTTGCACACTGTTATTGGGATGATCATGGCTTATAATTATCTGCACCAGTGAGGAAAAAATTGAAGGATAACATACCTGTTGTTTTCTCTGTTGTCTGAGGAAAGGAAGCGAAAAAACTGGTCATGTAAACAATAGTGCAGCAGTTGTGGTTGTTGTCATGGTTGGTTAGATCATAGATGGTCCTTCGTGATATGTGGATTGAAATACGACTTAGACGCCATTATTGCAGGTATCCCGAGGTAGCCCTATATAGATTGGTTCATGCAAATGTATTCTGCACTTATGGTCTCGGTTGTACAAGCTGTTCTGGTACATCGAACAACCATTTCGCCGGTGGCCTTCTGATCAGATGATGGGAAAAGGCTTTGGAGATCAGGCAAGGCGAATCTGATGGCGTTAGCAGAGTGCAAAATAATATCAGCCTGCCTTCATTTCAGCATTCCACTGTGTATATATTGCTACGACTTTGATCAAATCCATTTTGTTTTTAACCCTAATTCTTCTCTCTTTAACGGCTTACCTCAAAGGGCTGTAAGAATATGTTATTGATCGAAGTTGAAGCCGAGTTCGAATTTAGTGTTGCAATTGTTAAGAGTGCTTTATCACATAACGGGCAGACACAGTGGATAACTAAGGGGAGCTGGTGGTCGTATACACCAAGCAAGGACTTAGCTGCTAAGTACATGTAAACATAAGAACAGTACTGAGCATTAGAGAGGAAATGGAGTTTATGGGTCCAGGTGATGCCTCCGGCCTCCTGACATCCTCTGAACCCTTCAAGTCTGTTGCTCCCAGTTTCTGAATGAAAGTTTTAGGTTTGGTATGAAGATTTAAATAGAGGGAAAAGTTTGTATGTTGTTTTTATTTTTACTCTCTACACGTAAATCAAGAAAGATTGAAAAAGTGGTAGTGAAATGATAATTTGAAATGTAATATGGTAAGATAATTAATGAATTATAGAAACTTTGCAGAGTTTTGGGAAGGTTCAAAGTAGAATATGTTGTACTCTTGTTTTGGAGGGAGTTTTTGTCTAGTGTTTCCTAAAAATTGTTTGCCCCTGTTTAGAAACTTACATTTTTCCTCTTAATGTGAGTGCTCTTTTGCTATATCAATTAGTTTCAGACATAACTTTCGGAACTCCTAACTTGAATCGGCAAGTAACTACAAGTTGTGAAACCAGATGCCAAGTAGTGAAATTTATAACATGTCGCATACAGAATCTCTACATGATGTGAAGATTAAGGTTTATTAGAGGCTCGGAGTCTGAATATACGTTACACCAAAAATAAATTATCCAAAAAAGTACCAATTTCATTCGAGCATCATATTTTTGGTCAAAAACCCTTAGGTATCCGTTAGCTACCTTGGGTCCCAACAACTCCATAGTTAAGCAGGGCGGACCCCATTTAGAGGATAAACTCTTCTAAAGCCTACTTTTTTACAACACTCGAACTTGATACCTTAGTTAAAGGAGAAGAATCTCCATATTACTCCACCTCACAAGTGTTTGCGACTTTCATTGGAACAATATTTCGGTTAAAGAATTTGGGTGCTCTAATGTAAATCCCATAATCTCTATTCAAATCGCCTTCTTGAAAAATTGAAACGCAATAAGGAAAAAAACCCACAAAAATTAGGGTGATTGAATATTCAAATTTTGGTATTTGTGTGATTTTCCAGAGAGCTGTATATCCATTTAATTTGTGCTAATTTACATGTTTATTCAAGATGGAATGAGTTTAAAATTGAGAGAGTAATCACATATTCCATTGAGAAATCACTTGGAAAGCACATACCTAATGCATCATATATCAATCCAAACATCTATGGAAAGAAATTAAAATTACTAAAAGTCTTGTAATTGAACAGAATAAAAGAAAAGTCCACACTTAGTCTTCATCTCAGTCATCTTATTATGCATATTTGCAATCTCCATAGCCTGCAAATCAACACACAAAACAACAAACTTCAGTCACGTAAATAAATACGAGTCTCTCACCTCCTGGATCATGAAAATCAGATGGCAAAAACATTACTAGCTTAAACCACAAAAACAAAAAGTAGGAAAAAAAAAAATACTTGGATCATTGATAGTGATGAGAGCAGATCCAGCGAAGTTGCAGTTCCAAGTATTGTTTTTCATGAGTTTGTAGTAGTAATTCATGACGGCCGAAGCGTGGTTGATGAGAGTGTTGGGGAAGAAGCAGGCCCCTCCTTGCTCTATTAGGTTGCAGCTGTAGCGCATGGCCCCAATGTTTGAACAGGCAAAGTTTATGTTGGCCACAAGCTCTGCATCAGTTGCTGAAGGTTTTGCAACACACCAAGTTCCCTCCTTTATACATAAACACACATGACCACCAAAAAAGAAACGATTTTTCATCATTTTAAGGCACAAATTTCAAATGGGTTTACGCTAAAAACATGGAAAAAGAATTATGTGCAAGGTTGTGGTCAGGTTTATTACCTCTGCGTTGGCCAGCTTCAGAACCCAACCTGCACAAACATGTCAAACAAGAATTTCACCAAACAGCTGGAGATCAAGGTAATGAATTGAAGAAAATTGTAGAAAGATCAGAAATTGGAACCTGCATTGAACAACAGAATGAGCAGAATGCTGAGAACTGGAAGAGAATGAGCTGATTTCGCCATTGGTTTCTTTTTCTGCAAGTAAAGAGAGAAACACAAGCCTTTCTTGCAAGGATGAGAGGAAGGGTCAGGTGTATATATAGGCTTGGTGGCTTCTCACTATTGATTTGTTTCATTGCCATTTTATGAGCAATTATTGCTTATAAATTGGGAGTTACTTGATACTTGTGATCTGTAAAGCCGAAAATGTCTTGTTGTTCAATTTGTTTTGCAATTCCTGGAAAATTTTGTCTCCAGATGATTTGTTTTAAATAGCGGTAAAAATTGATATTCTTGTGAACTGAAAAAAAAAAAAAAAAAAAAAGAAAAAAACTGGGGAAGTTGAAGAGTTTGATGAGCTATGTGGGGAAGAAATGCAAATTGAATCTCCATATTTGTATACCTGCACATGTAAAGGAACCAGTTTCAACTCCAACCTAATTAAGACATCATAAAAGGATTTCTCAATTTATTTCTTTTTTCCTATTTATAAATAACATAATTTGAGAAAAGAAAACAATGGGAATCCTACTTTTGGGTATAAGAAGATAAAAAAAATAAAAGTAAATTTGTCTTGAAAAATGTTATTTTTAGTCCAAAACTAAAAGAGCAAGATACTTGAAGTTGCTTTTGTGGTTTTGTTAATGGACTTGTTTTTTTCTTTTTCTTTTTTCTTTCTTTTTGCCAAATTTAATAAACTTGTTGGTACTTGTAAATAGTTTATTTTTAATTCAATTATTGGTTCTGAAATGAAGGAAAATAAACCATTTCATAATTATCATTAAAGACACAAAAATGACTTTAAATGGTTTTGTTTCTGCTGAGGTGAAGTTGAATTGGCAGGTTGCTGCAAAGGCATAGAACTGGTCAGCCAATCTAAAACCAGAAACACGATTTTGACATTTTGTCTTTCTAACATGCTATCATTTTTAACATATCCTTTTCCTCAAGCAATCAAATTTAAAGGAAGACAACCAGAAAGAAAAAAAAATTATTATAATGAGATTTTTTTAATCTGCAAACTATATATTTTGGAAAAAGGAAAAAGAAACCGGCAATAAGTTAACACCATGTCATGTGACTTATAATTTAAAATGATTTGCTTGGGAGAAATTAGCAACTCTAAGCTTAGAATTCTCTCTCTCGATGATTATTTATTATTGATTGGTTTTACATAATTATTTTCCCTACAATACCATTTGGAAGTTGACTTTTCAAAAGTTTAAAAAGGAAAAAACCTTTTAGAACATTTGGTTCCTAATTAATGAGAAAATTTCACATGGTCTAAGTAAATAATTCAGTAAATTTTTATATTGTGAATGAGGTCTCTTTATTTATTACCAATTCGTTTTGAGTTTAATTCACTTAACATATTATATATACTGTGATCGAATGGATATATATAATTGTAGTTTTGCTCTTCCTCATTAGAGAATCTGATCCCTTCTTCCTGTCCATCTTAGCGTTGTAAAATATTAGAATTTAGATGTTAATTATAGCAATGTTTTCATTGATTCATAAACTTTCTTAAATTATCCGGAATCACGACAATTGAAATAAAAACCAATTATCCAATGAGTTCTCATTTTTAAAACTGCGTTATATTTTATTGTCTAAAAAAATGTAGAATATTTAATTGTATTTCTTTTTTCTTTTTTTCTAGAACTGACAATATTTGAAAATTAAAATCTATTATTTAATAGTCGATCACTTGAATCATATAATTTTTTTTTTTTACAAAGTAATTGATTTTATGAATCTCTGTACCTAGTCTAGAAGAACAAAAATTAATAGAAAATACTTTCTTTTTAGAATAAAAAAAATTTGTTTTCCGGATTTTTAAAAGTGTATTGTTATATAATTTGAGTAAATAATCGTAATATATAAAAATAATAAAGTTAATAACTTTTTAAAACATCTCATACACCCTAAAAATTCAGGGAAATAGAATAATGGACTCTAACCAAAACCTAAAAGTGTCTTTATTGACAAAAATAAAAAAAAAATACAAAATCATCAATACTATACATAAGACAATTTAGTTACAAGAGATTAATCGAATAAAAGTATAGATTATATGAAACATCATAGTTTTAAAAACAATGATGACTCTGCTTGAGAATAGTTTTTGTGTTTATTCTTAGAATTTTGGGTAATTTTTTGACGGCAAAAATGAAATTGATGAAGTTATTTTAAAACTAAAAACTACAATTATATAATTTTTTTAAAATTCTGACACTGGCCGCTGATGATAATGACAAATGGGTTGCACCAATATAGCCATTATATGTCTTCTCTTACTTACTATATAATTGATTTTGAGTATAAAAAATCACTAATTATCATTAATACTTCAAACATTCCTCAAATCTATTTAGTTAATTTAAAAATATTAAATCATACTAATATATACATATCTTTTTGCATAACAGATTTCATGTTAATTAAAATTCGTAGTTGATATGAATCAAGTTGAAAGCTCAACTTAATTTTGACTATCATCCTTATTAATATCTCACAGCAACCACAAAAAAGAATTTGAATTCCTTAGAAACTGCAATTATATTCACACACAATTATGTAGAATTAATTGAAATACATGGATATTCTCACCAGGCTCAAGCTTAGTCCCTTAATTAGATTGTATTACCTTGGCTCAAGTTTGAATTGCTTGAGTTTGAATTTTAAAGCTCGAATTTGGCCGTAAGTCCGCTACAACTTTACAATCATGATTTGGATATATGGAGTTAACACTTGAGGCATAATATGACAAAAAACCAAACTTGTAATTACATCTAGAGCTCTGTCAGAGGGAAAAAAAAAGGGCAAACCTTTAAGGCAGCCCCTTAGAATTTGATCACTGCCACTGGTAGTCACTGAATGTTCTTGTCGCTCAATTAGAGCATCGTCTCCAAAGTATACAATCCTAGACCCACATCACTGGATGCTTGATGGCCACCCCTACCACCCCAACCTCCACCCACCCCATCTTCATCCATACCCACCTTCACCTTCATCACTGCCAGCTATCCACCCACAGCACTACCTCATTTCTCTCCTGATGCACACAATCACCTACAGTACTGGCCACACAACTGCCATCAATTCATGCTCAGTAGAAACTAGGTCTAGATGAGGAACTAAGGTGTGACAAGGGCTGACAATCTCCATCTTTTCGTGGTGGACGACGTCGATGAGGGAACAACGACAATCAAGCAACATGCTTGGACTTGATCATGAGACGGAACAGGGAAGAGACCAAGAGAGGACCATGGGTTTTTTTTTTGGATGAGCTCACTCTAGGGCTCATGGACTCATGGGAATTAGGCCTGATTGGGCTCGATAAAAATTACACTCGAGCCTCACAAGCCTGGGCTTGACTTGTTTAAGTACCGAGCCTAAAAAATAGGCTGGAGCTCAAGTTAGATAAGGCTTAACTTGATAAGACTCGAGTCAAACTCGATCTCAAGCTACCCGATATAAACCCTACCCATTTACACCCCTACTTTCACCAATTGAGCATTTGTAAGATAGTCACTCTTCCCCCAACACATGCTTTAAGAATTTCACACATCCATCTGTAGGTATTTCTTGTAAGAACACATAACAATGAACAAAAAAACATAAAAAAACTTAAAAAAGAACAAAAACAAAACGCAGATACTATTTGATGGCAGAGTAATAGAAATACATGAACGGATAAGCCATATGTAAAAAAAACATATAGAAACTGAAAAAGAATAAAAAAAATAATATGATCTTTTAATGTTACCAATATGTCATTTTAATGATATCAATCTGCTGTTAAGCGATGGTGCCATAAGAAGATTAATTTCTTTGCATGGAAGGCTATCTATAGGGACGCATTCCAAAGATTAATTTCTTTGCATTCCATTTCTTTGTAATGGACTGCATGAGACAGTAGAACACTGCCACCCTTCTGATCTGCTGGAAACATGTTGACACGCAAGGCTTTGGATGCAGTGGTGAAATCAACAATATGGATGGTATCACTACTAAAAATAGTTTAGCGACGTTATATCGTTGCTAAATTGAGGTTAGCAATGGCTAACCGTCACTAAACTTGTTGTGGCTCATTGATTTGCTACTAATTTATTAGCGATGGCTAGCTTTCGTAAAGACAACGGTCACTAAATACCTGGTACTGGCTTATTGCTGGTAAGTTAGCGATAGTTAGTCATCACTAATAAGTTAGCGAAGGCAAGCTGTCACTAAATTTAACAAAGACTGGCTGTTGTTAAGTTTGTGAAATTAGTGACAAACAGCCGTCACTAATTTAGCGATGACTTGTCTTCGCTAAATTTAGCAATGGGTAGCCATTACTAGTTTAGTGAGTGCTAACTGTCTCTAATTTAGTAAGAGCAGGTCGTTACTAATTTAACCGTCACTAGTTTGTGACAGTTGGTCTTCACTAGTTTATGCAAACAATTCCCAATAACTCGCCCTATCCATTTCTTAATCCTCCTACATATATTCCAATATTGTCATCGATTCCACACAAGTGCAATAATTAGGTGCTGAAGTAGTTTTCATTAATCCAAAATATGATTTACACAATGACATGTCATTCGACAATTAAAACACATAAGGTTACAATTTCCTCTGCAAGAAAAAAATTGAGCTTAAATTCCTCATGCCGCAGGATCAAGCAAAAGATTCTTCAAGCAAGATCATGAAAACAACAATGAGCCTCCCCTTTACCTCAATCTATAAGAAGAGGACATATAGACCATTATTCACGGGAGAGTTAATAAATTCAAGTGCATGTGTAAATATCAAACATACAACAAATAACAAAAATGAATTGATTGCAAATGTTTCGGCATATAACAAACTACTGCACACCTTGCAAGTTATGAAGGAGTTTTGTTCAAACTAACAGTGTTCTACTAAGCAAACTAAACGGGCATAAGTTGCTTTATCAAACAAGTTGCTTATAGAAAAATACGATGCTTTGTTGCTTGCAAACAATAGATCCCATCTTTCCTATAATGTTCTTATGGTTTCCACAAATAAAACATTTTCAAATCTCCTTACTTGTACCCAAATCATATTTAATTCTTACACAAGCCCTGCTCATAGTTCTACATAATGTCTACACCAAATCCAGGTTCAAATTTCCCATAGTACCTGATTTGCAAAATTATTTAAAGCAAGGGCTAGAAGGTGTGAGGTGAAGAGCATAACCTTAATACACATCAACCTTATAGAAAACCTTTCTATGTCATGACTATACAACCACATGAACAAGCATTTGGTTCTTGAAGCATTTAGTTGGTAGTGTGGCAACGTCGGGTTTTCTGGAGTCGCCACCAATCTGTTTCACCTAGGTCGATTGGTTACCTTAAAATTGGTCTGCGAGAGTTCAGGGATCGGGAGTACAGTTACGCTAAAACAACTTTGTTATAGCGCCCAAAATTGGCACCTTAGTTGATTTTAATTTTATTTTGCTTTGCATTTAAATAATTTTCAGTTAATTTTCAAAAATAGAAAATTTAACTGAATTATGTCGAAATGTGAATTTTTAAGTTAATTTGGATAAAATTTGATATTTCCGAAACATGGACTCTACCGAGTCACCCGGACACGGAAGTTTTAATTCCGAACCATGGACTCTGCCGAGTCACCCGGACACGGAATTTGACAAAATTTTAAATAATTTAATCCATATCGTAAATATGGATTTTTATCTTTGTATTTATTTATTTAATTAAAAAGATTGATATTTTTCAAACCGTAGATCCTGCCGAATCATTCGGATATAGAAATTAATTTTTTTATTAATTGTTTATTTAACGAATTTTAGTCATAATTTTTATTTTATTATTTTATTATTTTTCTTGAATTTTTAATTATTATTACTTTAAAAAATATATTTAAAAAAATAGAATTGATTTTTTGTTGTATTTTTAGAATTATTCAATTATAATTTTTTTAATAATTTTAATAAAAGGTTAATTTTTTTAAAAAAATGAAAAAAAATAAAAATTGATGTTTCAAAATAATGAAGATTTGAAATAATGACGGATGGGGATTTTTTTTTGAAAAAGATTTTTTTTGATAGCCTTAAAAATGAAGAAAGTTAATTATTCACATAAAAACTTTTTTTTTTAATTAATTATTATTTACTTATTTATTTTATTTATTATTAAATAAGTGAAATAAATTTTATCATAAAGTAAAATTTTGGCATAAAGGAGAATTAAATAAAGTAAAGTAAAAGGGGATTTTTTTTTTAGTTTAGACATCCATAAAAAAATGCATAAAATAACACATGTAAATAAATAAAGGGAAAACATATAAAGTAAATAAAGGAATATTAAAGAATAAATAAATAAAGTGGGGCTTTTTGACCTTCCACTTTAATTATAATAATAATAACAAATTTAGTTGTTAATAAAAATAATAAAAGTTAGAAAAGTTATTAAAGTTAGTTGTCAATAACAATAAAAATAAAAGTTAGTAATGTTAGTTGAGTTAATTATTAACAATAATAACAACAATAATAATAAAAGTTAGTAAAGTTAGTAAGTTAGTAAGTTAGTAACAATAAAAATAAAAGTTAGATGAATTAGTTGTTAGTAACAATAAATATAAAAGTTAGTAAGGTTAGATGAATTAGTTGTTAATAACAACAATAAAAAAGGGGTTAGTAATAATAACAATAACATATAAATAAGTAAAGATAAAAGAGTTAGTAATTATTTTTTCTTTCTGCAAGAACAAAAGAAAAGGTTAGTGACCAAATTGAAATAAATTAAAAAGATGAAGGATGAAGACAGAGTTTTACCCTTAGAAATCAAAATTTGAATTTTGCGAAACAGAATAACGCGTCGGGCGGGCGTTCCAGGGGCGGCGGCGGCAAGCAGGGCGGTACGCGGCAGGGGAGGAAGGCGCGGCAGCGGGGAACGGGCACGGCGGCCTGCCGGACGGTGCACAGCGAGCCGGCCGGTGGGGAGCTTGGCCGGAAAGGGGGAGAGGTGACGGTGCTGCTCGACGGAGCGGGGCCGAGAGAACGGCAGCAGAGGAGCATAGAGGGGAGGAGCGCGCGTCGGCGTGCTCGGACACGCCATGGTGAGCTCGGAGTCCGCTCCACGGGCTGAGATGCTCTCAAGGTCGTCGTTGGAGATCAAGGCACCATCGCAAGTTTCAGCAGAGAAGGACATGGGAGGGAATGCGTGGCCGTCGGTTATGACCGCTGCGAGTTTTTGTTTGTGAAGAGACGAGGTTGAGAGATTTTGAGAGCTGAGAGCGGATTGAGAGAATGATTAGAGCAGAGAGGAGTAAGTGAGAAGGAGAGGAAGATGAGAAGGAGCTCTGTTGTGAGCTCTCCCCCTCAGAGAGTGGGATCGAGAGCAAGCAAATAAGAAGGAGGGAGAGAAGCTTCTGGAGAGGGCCAGGAAAGAGAGCCGTGTGGGAGTGAGATATGTAATTAATTAATTAATTAATTTTTTTTAATAATGGGAGAAGAAGATACTAGAACTCCGTTTTTTTTATTATTTTATTTTTATTATTTATTATTTATCTATCTATTATTATTATGATTATTTTATTTTATTTTATTTTATTTTTTTTTAACTTATAAAACAAAAATGCCACCCTCCTAAGCTAATTGTTATCAATACATATATAATATATTTTTTTAATTTTTAATTTAATTAATTTTTAATTAATTATTATTATTATTATTATTAATGAAAGTTGGATGAAATTGGGTGTCAACAGGTAGGATCATAAAAATACATTCACATAATGCAAACTGACAGCTCTCTTCATTTAACACAAATAACAACTGCTTGCTCATATAGATATTAACCAAAACAAGAATCGCTTGGAAATCTGCACCATTTTAAGCTACTATAGTTGTCCTTAAGAGCGGGAGTATGTTTAATCAATCATATTTCTAGCCCTGCTACCCTGCTACCTGAAAAATTGCTCTGCTTCAATCCTTTTTTAGCTATCTTGGACAACACCATGCTACAATTTTTTTTTATTTTCATTTTCTAGTTTTATTTTTCCCTCTCTTTCTTTCAATTTATATTTCTTTCTTATTTTTATTTGGTATTATTTGATCTGTTTTTGGTTTTTATTTTTAATTTTTCTACCTTTTCTTTTTAGTTATATTTTAAGTATTTATTTTTTATATTATTTTTTAAACAATTTTTTTATTTCATATTTTTTAAGTAATAAAAAAAGATAAAATTGATAAAAAAACAAACAAGAACTAGTTATTAAATAAAATAATAGTGGAGCATTATTATTTTATCAATTATTATTTTTTATTTTATTATTAGTTGTTCGCTATTTTATTAATCGTTATTTGTTCTTTTTTTTGCTAGTAGTTATTTGTTTCTTTATTGATTCCTACTTGTTTTTTAGATAAATAGTTGTATGTTCTTTTATTAATAATTATTTATTTTTTTATCAACAGTTGTTTGTTCTTTTATCAATAGTTATTTTTTCTTTTACTGGTAGTTGTTTATTTTTTTATCTGTTCCTTCTTGTTCTTTAGATAAACTAGTTATATGTTCTTTTATTAGTAGTTATTTATTTTTTTATCAATAGTTGTTTGCTATTTTATCAATATCTGCTTGTTTTTTAGAAAAATTAGCCGTCTACTCTTTTATTACTTGTTATTTGTTCTTTTTATCAATTCCTACTTATTCTTTAAATACTGTTTTTTCTTTTATTAGTAGTTATTTGTTCTTTTATCAGTAGTTATTTTTTATTTTATCAATTTATACTTATTCTTTAGATAAATTAGTTCTTTGTTTTTTTGTTAGCAGTTATTTGTTCGTTTATTTATAGTTCTTTATTCTTTTATCAATTCTTACTTATTCTTTATTCAAATTAGTTGTTAGTTCTTTTATTATTAGCTATTTTTTGTTTTATTAGTAATTGTTTGTTCTTTTATCAATTTATACTTATTTTTTAGATAAATTTGCTATCAGTTCTTTTATTAGTTGTTATTTGTTCTTTTGGCTCAACAACATGTTTGTTCGTTTATTAGTTGACATTTAAAAGAAAAAAAAATAGTAGACAACTTTTAGAAAGAATAATAATATTAAAAAATTAAAAATGAAATAAAACTAATAAAAAATGTAGACAAATTAAAAACTAAAAAAAAAAAGAAAGAAACTTGAAAAAAAACAACAAACAAAGTTATGTACAGAAAATAAGATGAAAAAATGGAAAATATTGTAAATAGGAAAAATGCAAAAGCGAAAAGTGAATAAAAATTGGAAAATAAAATGAAAAATGAAATGAAAAACACTAAGTGAGGGATAAAAAAAAAAATGTAAATCTTGTGTAAGCCGGGCCTATCTGTGTGCGCCCAATACAAAGATGACATATAACTAACGGTCGAAGTTCAAACTAAGTTCTGGGTTTAGCGGAACGGATAAGAAGCTGGCTCATGAAGAGGGTGGTGCGGGTTTGATTCTCATCCCCATAAATGTGTTCCGTTTTGTTTCTCATCGATAAATCTCTTTTTCACTCTTTTTTTTTGGTTTCTCCTTTACTTCCGTTTTATTTCTTGTTTCCCAAGTCTGACGCATTTTTTTTTTGACAATTCTTGCGTGCGCCCGGCGCACGTGTAAGCCATGCACCTAAAGTAATTTATTTTGTACAATATAATTCATAAGATTTAATTTTTGTTTTATTTCCTTGAACCACCACGTCCCGCGTCCGGAGCCTCAGATCGGACCTCTTGCACGCCGACGTAGAAACGCCCGGCGTCTGCACCAGCTGGCCCTTCATCCGTGCCTACCGACCCTTCATCCGAGAGTCGTCGGCGTCCGTACCTTCCGGATCGGGGCCTTCCTTCAACGGCGAGAGCTCCGCCGGCCGCAGGATCTCCAATCGAAACATGAACGGCTCCGGACGCGGGGCATGGTCGTTCCTCTACTGTCGATTTCCATAGGGCTGCTGGGAGAGATGAAGTGGAAGCAGGGAGAGAGTGGAGCGAGTTAGGGAGGAGGGAGAAGGGAGAGCGAGGCGACGAAGGGAGAAGGGAAGGCGTCGGCAGTCGTTGCTGAGAGCGAGAGGAGAGAGAGAGGAAAAAAAAAAATTTTCTTTTTCTGGTTCCAGGCCCCCCCCTTTCACAATGGTTCTCGCGTTTTCTTTTTTAATCTTTTTTTTTTTTACATCCCCCCACACACACACACGCATATATATATATATATATATATATATATATATATATATATATATATATATATATTATTTTCAACTAACCTTACAAAATAAAAATGCCCCTAAACTAATTAATTTAATTTAATTAATTAATTTTTTTTAAAAAAATTTCTTTTTAATGATAATAATAATTAATTAATTTTTTTGATTTCTTTAATTATTTTTTTTAAATTTTTTTAAGGGTCGGATGAAATTGGGTGTCAACACATATAAAAGAAAGAAAAACAAACATTGTCTTCTAAAAGAACAAAGATGACTTCTGAAAGAACAAACACTAGAAGATAAAAGAACAAGAAGTTTACAAAAACAAAGTCATGTATAAGAACAAACAGTGCATTCTATAAGAACAAACACTTAAGTAACAAAAAATAAACATGTAAAAGAAAGAACAAACATTTCCTTCTAAAAGAACAAAGATGCCCTTCTAAAAGAACAAACGTATCCTTCTGAAAGAACAAACATCAGAAGATAAAAACCAAGAAGTTTACAGAAATAGGGTCATGTATAAGAACAAACAGTGTCTTCTATAAGAACAACCACTTAAATGACAAAAAATAAACATGTAAAAGAAAGAAAAACAAACATTTTTTTCTAAAAGAACAAGGATGCCCTTATAAAAGAACAAACATATCCTTCTGAAAGAACAAACACTAAAAGGTAAAAGAACAATAATTTACAAAAACAAGGTCATGTATAAGAACAAATAATGCATTCTATAAGAACAAACACTTAAGTAACAAAAAATAAATATGTAAAAGAAAGAACAAACATTTTCTTCTAAAAGAACAAGGATGTCATTCTAAAAGAACAAACATATCCTTACGAAAGAACAAACACCAGAAGACAAAAACCAAGAAGTTTATAGAAATAAGGTCATATATAAGAACAAACAGTGCATTCTATAAGAACAAATACTTAAGTAACAAAAAATAAACATGTAAAAGAAAGAACAAATATCGCCTTATAAAACAACAAAGATGCCCTTCAAAAAGAACGAACATATCATTTTAGAAAGCATATAAAAGAAAGAACAAACAATGTATTCTAACAGAACAAACATGCTCTTCTAAAAGAACAAACATACTCTTCTGAAAGAACAAATACCAGAAGATAAAAGAACAAAAAGCTTATAGAAATAGGGTCATATATAAGAACAAACACTTAAGTAACAAAAAATAAACATGTAAAAGAAAGAACAAATAATGCATTCTAAAAGAACAAACATACCATTCTAAAAAAATAAATACCAGAAGATAAAAGAACAAGAAATTTATAGAAACATGGTCATGTATAAGAATAAATAGTGCCTTCTATAAGAACAAACACTTAAATAACAAAAAATAAACATGTAGAAGAAAAAACAAATAATGTATTCTAAAATAACAAATATGTCCTTGTAAAAGAATAAACATACAATTTTGAAAGAACAAACATGCCCTTCTAAAAGAACAAACATACCCTTCTGAAAAAACAAACATTAGAAGACAAAAAAACAAGAAATTTACAGAAACAGAATCATGTATAAGAACAAACAGTACTTTCTATAAGAACAAACAGTGCCTTCTATAAGAACAAACAGTGCCTTCTATAAGAACAAACACTTAAGTAACAAAAAATAAACATGTAAAAGAAAGAACAAACAATGAATTGTAAAAGAACAAACATGTCCTTCTAAAAGAACAAACATACCCTCATTAAAGAACAAACACCAGAATATAAAAAAACAAGAAGTTTATAGAAACAGGGTCATGTATAAGAACAAATAGTGCATTTTATAAAAACAAAAACTTAAGTAACAAAAAATAAACACAAAAAATAAAGAACAAACAATGCCATGGTGTTATATATACATATATACAGAAGCAAAGTAGCAGTAGCGTATAGTAGTCTAATGCCATGGCGATTTCCAGCAGTCGTAGATAATCTTCATCATTGATTTGGTACTTATGCATCGTGTTTTTGGGCTTGGTCAAAGGATCTTTTTCTAAAGAGATTTATCTTGATTGGAATACTATGATAGACAACAATGCCAATCCGTTTCACTCCGGCCAACCGGTAAGCTAGTTGGCTCCATTTTCTTCCTTCTCATGTTAATTTTATCCCAACAAGCCAGCTCCTTGTTTTAGTTGGGGTTTCTCGATATTGCTCTAACCAATATTTTTTAACAATTCTAGGATCCAACAAATTAATTAATTCCCCTAGTTTGACCAAATTGAAAACCTAGATTAGTTTCGTCGATCAGGTGTGTGTGTGTGTGTGTAGGGATTTCGGTAATCGATATTGATGACTGAGGTAGTAATGAGGAAACAATTTCATAAAAATCATAGTGCGTCCGTCAAATGATAATTTTTAATAAGTAGGGGTTAAAGTGACAGTAATTATATAATAGAAGGAAGACTTATGGCATAAGTCAGGTTTACGCAATCAGTACGCTAATCATTTAAAGTGAATATTTAGTACTCATGATGAGATGAAATTAAACATTTACAAAAACATATTTTCTTGCCTTTAGGTTGATAATAGAAAAAGATTATATGTTTTAATTGTTGGCAGCAAACAACACAATTTACATTGAATGTAAAAAAAAATCAGTCATGAATCTGGGAAGCAAACTCAACTAATACCACGTGGCCAATATGGAAAGGAAGAAACGGCCAAATCTTTAATGCTAAGTCATTCTAGGGAAGGGATATATTATAAACTGTTATTGGTTCGAGTGGTGCCATGATCCAATATTATCAGTTTTGATGTTCTTTGTTCCAGGATCATACTACGTTGTATTTTTGTCTTCGTAAGTAATAAAATATTTTGTTATTCACAAAAAAACAATCTAAATAAATAATCCAAAAGCGTAAAAAATGCACACGTAACTATTTTATATCATCATTTTGAGGTTGAGATGAGACCATCGTGTCAATCCAAAGTCAGTTGACAATACAAGTTCATGCACAAGTAAAGTGGCAAATTGTCGAATGCCCTTATTGTTACAATTAAGAGAGAACAATATGTAACTACTTTAAAATTTCATCAAATCCTTATTCTGGAGACGATTGTATTTTTTTTCTTGAATGAGAACGAAATTTATTAAATAAAAAGAGGACAAATAAGATCCAGTAAAAAGCTACATCAACATGAACCCAAATTTTTTAAAAAGAAACAAATAAAAAACCCTAATCTCCCAACACAAAAACCACATGCCCCTACCTCAAACAATTGTTACCATACAATTTTATTCAAATTGAAATAACAGGTGATTGGTAATTGTACTAATGAACTGGTGGACTACAAGAGAACACACAGTTGCAATCACTCTCAACACAAGTGAAGAATTTGCATTTGCTGGGGCATACATTAAGACAGATGGTGCCTCTGAAGGAAATTTAGTGCACAACTAATGAGCACTTTAATTTCCATGATATAAAATTAATGTGAAAATTAAAGCGTACTTGATTATTACTGAAGAACCGAGTGATAACCTCCTTGATGAAAATTAAGATGTGACTGTTGTGAACACCCAAAATCAGATATTTAATTAACTTAAAAATATAAGTAATTAAATATGTTGGTTCACACCTAATACTCGACAATGATTCTCTTTGTTGTGATAGAGAAGTGTGTATGGCGAAATGGAATAAGTAAAGCCTCTAAAATTGTGTTCACAATTTCACTTTGCACAATTCTATTGCCCTCTATTTATAGAGGATTAATTGACACTTATGAAAAGTCACAACTCTTCATAAAAGAGTCACAACTCTTCATAAAAGGTTGTACTACTTCACCAAGAGGTACTTTTATCTACCCATAACTTATTCTCTTAAAATAAGGCAATAACTCCCCTTAGAAGGGATGTGTTGGTTCAGTCATAAAGTCACAACTCTTCTAAGAGTTGTGTCTCTTTAAATGGTCATATATGTTAGGATAAACATATCCTTTCATTTAAAGGTCATATCCCTTTATAATATGAGTAGTTATGGTGTAGTTATTAAATAATTATTCCATGTGTTAAGGTGTACATGTACACCAACATATGACGTAACTACACAAAGCAGTAGTAAAACAAGTATATCTTAGTGTGTCTATAGAATTTAGTAATCATTCTTGATATCTAAATTCCAATAGCTCACACTCGTACTAAATATACTTGATGAAACTCATGAATAATGATTAAGGAACACCTGAAACACATTATGATAAAAGAGAAAATGACATATGCAAGTTTGGGCATGTGACCTTATGCATAACAACAAATCTCATTACTATGTAGTAGTTAAACATACATAGGAGAATTGTCTTCATCGCAAATTTTTGAACTAATCAAAGATCCTTGAATGAATCAAGGTTTATTAATGATACATATATCATTAATCATGTCTATATGCCTTAAGACTTTATTGATACATAGTTTGGCTATAACATATCTTTTTTATGAGTTTACTAATAAACTCATTGTCTTGTACCAAACTCGGGATGCATTCATTTTTAAAGCCATTTATACTTGAATCATGTAGTACAAATTAAGTACTACTTATGAGTGCTCGTATTCAAGTATAGATGATATTGTATCAACTACTTGATTTGCAACACATGCAATCAAATTGTAATTTATCATAATTTACAAACACATTATAAAGTCTTTTACATCGGACTTATTATATAGTAAGTTAAAACCTAGTGATTACCAAGTGAGAAACATAACTGGCCACATTATCATAGCCATAAGAAGCTCACCAAAGTAATACTATAATTTTAAATCACTAAATAGTAGTCAATAGTGAGTAGGGGCATAACAAAAGAAACTCACATATAAGTAAGATAAGAGAAACTTACTTATTTTCTTTTTATGGTCAACAAGTCAAAAGACACACTAGATATGTACAAGTGTCATGGTATGTTAATGTACAAAATCATAGTGTTTGACAACCACTATTTAGGAGGTGTCTATCCCCCTCTCAAACATTGTTTGTATGACTCAATGTGAACTCTCACTAAGAGCACATGTCATGAATAAACCATGCAAGTGCCAAACTTCTCATATATGATAAATTCACTTGGTCACATAGGTTAGGATGTATGTGTGGGTATACAAACGAGGTGTGACTAACACCTTCCCTTGATCTTAAACAAATAATTTAGATCAAGATGACCTTTATGCTAAAGTTGTCACAAGTTGGTTTATGTGACTCCCACGTGGATGTAAGTTTTAATTAAGTCACATATGACTAATTTAAATAACGACTTACATTCAAGACTTTAGCGGTCTCATCTTTGTTCAAATTCCAAGAACAAAGGCAGGTTATTTGTGTGAGAAAACCAACCTTCAACCTATGCCTAGACATATATTTGATTCTTTTTTTGTTGTGATATAAGCTACATATATGATGATATGTATGACACACATGTAATACAAATATCTCATATAAGTATATGTGCATATATGACGAACATGCACTACACATATATAGTGCAACTTATCATATCTTCGTACTAATAAGGAAACAAAAAATGAAGTTAATCTAACTAGTTAGTTAAGATAACTTTAACTTCATTTCCATATATTACATTTCAATAGTCATATCATTGGCTTTACATTTTCATGAAATATGAACACCAAGGATGCATAAACTATCGTTAAGATAGATCAATGCCAAAACCACTACTAAGATAGTACTTAGCTACATGAGTCACGAATGACTTTTATATTTCATGAAAAATAAGTTTCTTTGTATATAAACAAATACCACATAAATAGATTGCTTACATAAAGCAATTTCTTTTGCACAAAGCAAAATGATATAACCAAAAGTAGATGCATATTCATCTCTAAACTTAACCATATTTTAATGTAGTAAGGTTACCTTGATAACATTCATTGTCATTGTCTCATTACATCCAAATGATGTAATAAGACATATACTATATACTACTATGATTCTTAAGATAGATTCAAAATGAATACTTGAACTAATTATCCTGATCAACTTGGCTAACATGTGATTATGTACACCACTTGATACATATTAGACTTAAATAAGGAACTAATCCAAACTCTTCTATTCCAAAAAAAGTGCTCAAGGGATTATGAGTAACGGCACAAGTTAGACTTGAAGTATGACCCAATAACAAAATAGCCATTTTTTTTTTGCATTATCTCAAACCAAGTTTAAGATTGCATATACAGTACTTTGAGACCTTAGTCTCGAAGCTTATTATATTATATAGTCCTTAGACTATTTTATGAGTTCAAGGCCAAAAGCCATGAAAAACGTAATTTCATGAAAGCTTCCTCACCATTTAAGAAAGTTTGAGCTTGTCATATACTAGATGTAAGCTCATATCCAAATCTAACTTTTGTTACTATAATTAACCTTATGGATACAAATTACATTCAAGGTGTGAAGTTATCCATTTATGGATCTTCAACTTTTAAATACAACCTTATTAAGTCTCTATTGAGTTTAAGATCAACTAATGATACTTAGAACCTAATAGTTCTCATATAGCTTCTTTGGCCAAATGGAAGATCATTGATGTCCAGATTATCTTTTTATGGCAATTTTGTATTTCTAATTTGGACAACTAAAAAGCCATTTTCACTTATGAAAATTCAATTGATTTAGCACTTATGTCAAATTAATGGATTTAATATGAGTTGCATAACCTTATGCCTTAAACTCATTTCTTGATCACCTTAATCTTGCACTTATGCTAGATACAAAATCTATTAATTTGACCAACGTATGATTTTGAAAAGATACTGAATGATCAAGAACATAAAAGAATCAAATATCTTAGTGAGCCTTAGACCATTTCTTGTCAAAATTTTTTTTTCATAAGCTCTACGTATTATTGCTTTCAAACTAAGTTGAAATGTGTGCATGCATTGACTACCTTTATAATCATATACACATTACTTGAATCTTGTTGATAATTATTTCATACTTATGATCAAATCATGAATACATGATCAATCAAGTTCATATTCACATTTTGCCAAAATGTTGAGAATCAAGCACAAAAAATTACATCAAAATGCATAATGTCAATTTTAGACATTATTTGGTTCATCTATATCAAGACAATACCAAGTGTGCCTCCCTCTCAACTAAAATCAACCATTTTTCTTTGTGGTATAGTTATCTACTTGAACATCTAAAGATAAACTAACAAGGAAAAAACATCTTGATCTTACACATTTGCATGATCATTTTGGCATTTAAAGGGTATTAAGTCCTCGGGTTCTAGGCCCATTTCCTGATGGAGATCATCAATCTAACCATCATAATCATAATCACGATGATTTTGATGACAAACATTTTTATGTTCTAGAAATGGTAGTAGCAACATATTTACCATCGGCCTTAACTATTCCCATACAAAATAGGTTGTATCCAATGCTTCTTAAGCATTAGATCGTATAAACTCAAAACATCTTCAAAGAAATATTTTTATGATTCATAGTATGAAGTAAAATTTAAATGATTATATCTAGAGCATAATCTAGACTTGATGTTCATTGAACCTCAAAAGATTCTAAGTAAATTGCCTAAGAGATATGCTAATTGAAACATTCTCAAAATATGGTCAATCCTAATTATTTTACACATATGCAAAATAAATACATTTGTAAGACCACCTCATAAAAAGAACCAAATGAATCACTTATGACATATTAGTACTTTTTCTTAGCCTAAATGTGCATTATCAGAATATCACTTTTGATATTCAAGTAAAAAACTTACTAGAATTTATGGACAAATTAGTCATTAAGACTATATAGCCATAATTCAAGAAACAATGAATTATTATCATTATCACTAAGATAAATCATTATGTATAGGGGAATTTACATGGCAAGCAAGATCAATACAAAGAATTTAAGAGAAACACATTATCTTAAACTAAATATATATTATACAACAAATGTGTATTTTTTCACTAAAGAGTCTCGCATGACCAACTCTTCATCTTCAAACTTGAAGTTTGTTCACTAGAGACATATATGTCCTTTTGAACAATCATTCTCATGATAAATGTGAGTTTTAACTCATGAATCATCAATTCACAAAGAATTTTGATTCGGCCAAAATGTATATATTACATATAATATAAAGTTTGAAGAGAATGAGAAACTTTGTACAGTAGTCACTACGCAACCCTTTGCTTAGATTTCTTTGCAGTTATAAACCAAACACTTAGTTTTTTTTTTCATTTGCCTTTTTCTAAAAAATTTAAATATGATGAATAATAACTTCATTTCGCATAGCACTTCCTGAAACATCTTTGTACATGATGACTTATCTGTCATCGTCCAGTTTCAGATCAAATTAGTTTATTGATAATTCTACTTATAAAATTAGTAATCTATAATATGTAATACGTAGTACATTAAATAAATGCATATATTATCACAACAAGACAATTTCAAGCGCAAGTAAAATAAAATAACTTATTTATGACAAAACAAACCAAAAATATGCCCATGCACATGTAATCAAATCTGTTTTGACAAGTTTTCATTATTTTAGTTTTACTTGTCTTAAATTGCCTTATAACATTTAAATAGTCATTATTGACACAAAGCCAATAATATAATTGAACAAAACCATATATGCAATCTGACTTACCAGTATGCCAAATTTTCTTTTTAAGAACACAAAGTTCAAAAATACAAAAAATGCACAAATTGCATATACACAAGGCCGAATACACTAAAATAATATATACGCTTATCAACATAAGTTTTCAAACAACTTAGGCTGTCTAAGGGAGCATGCATATTGAACCTAAGGGCTTTGATACCAATGAAGGAAATTTAGTGCACAATTAATGAGCACTTTAATTTTCATGATATAAAATTAATGCAAAAATTAAGGCATACTTATTTATCACTGAATAACCGAGTGATAGTCTCTTTGATGAAAAACACATCTTTTAATGCATTTACAAAATACGTGACTTGTTGTGAACACCCAAGATCAAATATTTAATTAACTTGAAAATACAAGTAGTTAAATATGTTGGTTCACACCCAATAGTCGACCATAATTCTCTTTGTTATGATATAGAAGTGTGTATGGCGAAATAGAATAAGTAGAGCTTTCAGAAATTGTGTTCACAACTTCACTTTGCACAATTCTATTGTTCTCTATTTATAGAGAATGAATTGGCACTTATGAAGGGTTATAACTCTTCATAAAAGAGTCACAACTCTTCATAAAAGGTTGTACTACTTCACCAAAAGGTGCTTTTATCCACCCATAACTTCTTCCCTTAAAATAAGGCAATAACTACCCTTAGAAGGGATGTGCTGGTTCGGCCATAAAGTCACAACTCTTTTAAGAGTTGTGTCTCCTGAAATCAAGGTCATAACCACCTTCTAAAGGTTGTTAAATTCGCCTAAAATATGACCCTTCACTAAAAGTCATGTTATTTCACTAACCAGGGTAGTTATGGTGTATAACTACCTCTCCAAGGGTCATATATGTTGGAATAGACATATCCTTTCATTTAAAGGTCATATCACTTTATAATATAAGTAGTTATGGGATAATTATTAAATAATATCCCATGTGTCAAGGTGTACATATACACCAACATATGATATAACTACACCAAACAGTAGTAAAATAAATATATCTTAATGCGTCTATAGAATTTAGTAATCATTTTTTATAACTAAATTCCAACAGCCTCTACAAACTGACTCATGCAGGAGATCCTTCTTTTCAATCTCCTTTGACTCTATTCCACGCAGAAAATTATCTGCTACACAATTGATGAGTTAAAAATAGTGAAGTGCATATTTGTGTACACCAAAGAAATCGGAAAAAAAAAATAATAGAAACTACACAAAAGAAAGCAAATACCTTGCACTGTTGTCAGTAGGGTTAACAGTAGAAAAGCCACAGCGAAGAATTTTTCCGGTTCTTCACTTGAGGATGGTGATGTTTTGTGTTGCCTAGGTTTTTATAGATGAATTCAGGTGCAGTATATGGTGTGTGATATTAATGTGGCCTGTTGCAAAATTGGAGAAAATCTCCTTTCAACACTCTTGTTGGCATAGCTTGTAAAGTAGTTGTTATAAATCGTATTTTTTTTGGGTCCCAATTATATGACGGATTAAGATGTGGCTATGCAATTTGCGCTGCTGAGTTTGAACATCAATGTTGATGTTATTACTTTTAATGGTCCAAATCACATTGTCATGTCCATTATCGCTTATTTTACAATTTTCATATTAGTTTTTATGTACTTTTTGACATATTTTTATATTTGGCTAAGTAGCAAAGGAGAAACATGAAAAATTCAATGCAAGAAAGCTCAGTTCTCTTCGCTCCTCATTTTGCTTTCAATGGCTAGGAATGATCATTCGGTTATTTTAGTTTTGATTGAAATTGGTAATATAATATATTTTTTAAAGGGTTTTTCTCACTCAATGAGCACATTTTTTTGTGTACCTAAAATTCATATTTGGTGGCTGCACGATAGTTTTGAAAATTCTTGCATGTGAGGAATTCTTATTATTTTTAGGTTTCTATTGTTTTTAAGTTTAGAGTTTACATATTAGCCTATAAGTATGTTATTTGACACATTTTCATCTATAGTTCATCAATAATATTCACGGAAAAGCCTAAGGGAGAATTTTGACACTAATTATGATAGCCGAAGAACCATCACCCTTTAAGCCGATGAGCTTCGGCTATACACAGACCTTGGGAAAGCCACTAAACCAGCTTCGGGGGAGAAGGGCTAGCCGTCTTGGGCAGGAGAAAGTCCCCCCGAAGGAAGAACTCTGGCGCCAAGGGAGCTCCCGAACTACCGAGATGACTTCGAAGAAGGGTTCTTATTTCGAAAGGTGACTTCGGCCTCAAAGACCTCGGGAGTACGACAGAAGAAATTAATGAGCCACTGACATGTCGCCCTCATATGCGCTCTGACGCGCCAACACCGTGCAAGTCTTGTCATGTAGGGCTATTCCGGCCCTAGCCCCTGGCCCGAGGAGCCTATTGACGGCTAGAGGTCCCCACACCTAAAAAGTGTAGATTACATCTAGCCGAACACGTGTCACAATCTGAATGAATCACATCCTTCTTTATATACTAAGGAAATGGCCTCAAAGCGGGATCTTCTTCTCCTCCCAAAAAAGAGAATACAAAACAGGCAAGAATCCGTTAGTTCCCTGCTTTCTTTCTACCTCTCAAACACTGACTTGGGTGTCGGAGGCTCCTCCTAAAAAAAACACTCCGGGGACCTCATAACCCCATTCTTCTGAGTATTTTAGGCGATTCCTTCCTGGGAAACCTTCATTTTGGACGTTCTCCCTCAATAGAAGTCCCTCTCATTTCTACTATGTCACGCAACGAAGATGCTGAGGGGCATCATTTGGCGCCGTCTGTGGGAAACCATTCTTAGGTCGCCGTTGTTGAAACTCGATGTTCTAAGGACAAGGGACTTCTTAAGTCCCTATCTGTGCCAGAAGTTCAGCTGGCAACCGAGCAGCACGCAGCAGGGACTTCCTCACTTAAGGATGAACGTCCTTTGACTATTACCGTGGGTTTCCTGTGTGAGTTTCAACGCTCCGTTGTAGCTGAAATAACGCAGCAGCTGGACCGAAGATGGCCCCAACCGCGTCCGGGCTGGAGACCCTCTTCACCGGTACCTCGCAGGGAAAGGAGCCCGAAGTCAACCCACTGGAGTTCGGGAAATGGAGGCCAACGAGATGAGTCCTCAACTAAGAACGTACCCCTCAGGGTTCTACCTACGGAAGAAGAAGGACTCAAAAGGCCCAAGGCGCCCCACCAAAGGAGTTCTTCACACGAGGAGAAGTCGCAATCCCCTCGGCGCTGAAGTTATTCCCCAAAGAGGAGACATCGCTCCCCACTGCCGGAAGCCTCCAGACAGCAAGAAGAAGAGCCTAGTACCGCCCTCCTCATGGAGAAAATGCTAAAGAGGCTAGAAAGGATGGAAAGACAGGTAGCTCGGAAGCCCGTCTGGTCCAGGTTATCAGAAACTTTCAATGGGGACAAATCACCGTTTACTCGAGCAGTAGTCGAAGCACCTATGCCAAGTGACTTTCGGGTACCTCGACTGGAGACCTATGATGGCAGGAGTGACCCCCAGGCCCATCTGACCAAATACAGGCGTAGCATAGTGTTGCACAGTGTTGATGATGCCACCTTGTGCAAATGTTTTGAGGTCACCTTTGCTGGACCAGCTACAGCATGGTACAACTCATTGGCCCCAGGAACCATCATGGAATTCCAAGAGCTGTCTACTGCATTCATACAGCAATTCATTAAAAGCAGACCAACGGCAAAGTTGCCAGTCTAAATGTTCGACATAGAACAGAAAAATGGAGAAACCATTCGCGACTATGTCGGAAGGTTCAACCGGGAAGCCTTGAGTGTGCCAGATTTCAGGCCAGAAATACGTATCCTGGCCATGACGCGGGGACTTCGGAGAGACTCCTAGTTGTTCTACGAATTCTCCAAGGATCCCCCCGACACCCTCGGTGAATTTTATCGAAGGGCTGAACAGCACATGACCGCCGAGGAGTTGAGGATGGGAGGCCCAAAGCCCAATCATGTTTGCAACGAGGGGCCGAGCCAGCCAACCCGCTACCCAACCAAGTTAGGGAGACGACCTTGGAAACTTAGGGGAAAGAAGTCGATGGTTTTCACTCCCCTAAACACCATAAGAACGAACATCCTCATGGCCATGGAGAGGCAAGGCAGTCAAATTCAAAGATCGAAGGCCATGACCTCGGATAATAAGAAGAACATGAAAAAATTCTGTCAGTTCCATTGAGATCATGGGCATGATACCGAGGACTGCTTCCAATTAAAGAAGTACATAGAATCCTTAATAAAGCAGGGTCAACTTCGGCGTTACCTACGAATTCCCTCTCCGAAGGGAAGGAGGGAAGAGGACGGAAAAGGGGATGACGAGGAGTATGACTTTGACAGACGTCGGAACCGAAGTCCCAAGAGACGTCCGCCACCTTCGGCGGGAATAATTCAAATGATCACCATGGGACTGCCATTGGCGGAAAGGAAAAGAAAAGCCAGGGAGATATCGGTGATGGAGCATGGGAATCCATCGAAAAAGCTTGTTCGGAAGGATGGGTCTACCAAAGTCTTCCCTCACGATGATCCACTACTGGTCATGGCAAGAATAGGAAGCTGGGACGTCAAAAGGTTGTTACTTGATGACGGTTCTAATGCTGACGTATTGTTCTCCCATTTGCTGCTAGGTCTCGGCATCCCAGTTGGCGACAGCTCGAATACATTTGTCGAAGTCCGTAAACCTCGCTGCCAACTCGGGAGTTAGTAGCTTTTTTAGGTCCACGACATCCGTCTCCAGCTTTCCCCGAGCCCACTTAGTCGGAACATGCGACCAAGCCTTCGCCACTTTCAGGAAAAAGAACTTCCTTTGCCACCCTCGCCAGCTATCTTTGGTAACGAAAGTGAACATGTATGTTTTGCTCCCAGATCCCCGGGGTAGCATAAAATAGAAGCCACCCTTCGGGACCGGATAGAGCTTGTAATACTGCATGAACAGGATGAAGTGGGGTTCTATTCCAAAGACCCCACACATGCACAAGAAGGTGTTAAAATAGCAGTACGAGTTCGGAGGAAGCTGATTCACGGCTATGCCATGAAATTGGCAAAATTCGCAAATCATCTTCGGAGGAGGGAACCGAAGTCTGGCCTTCAGTTGGGCACGGAGGACGGTAACCTCGTCCTTGTTGCTCATAAAACTAAAATGACCAAGGTGAGGAAGTCCGGTGGTGGCATAGGAGGGAAGGAAAAATTTGGTTGTGCACTTCTCTAATTTCTCTAAAGTGGAGCAACATGGGTGAGACATGAGAGGTTGCCAGCTCTCGGGGATGGCTGCGACAGACAGAAGGGAAACAGGCGAAGACATGATTGAAAAAAAAGTGACTTCGGGAAGAAGAAAAACGACTTCGGAGAGCCTGAAAAAGAAAAAAATGAAAAATCCGAAGGACCTCTAGAATTAAAACCCACCAAAAGTTTTGCCGAAATCAGGGTTTGAAGACGCTGTCGTGAAGGTGACCGGAAATCGCTCTGCCGATAGTATCGCCACGAAAAAAGAGGGGAAAGCACGAAAACAGACGGGAGCAAAGCAAAGACAAAAGGAGAGCAAATGAGGAATATGACCGGAGGAAGATTTATATAAACCAAGGAAGGGTAACCGAATCGGCACCATAACTGCTGCGCGAAGGCGAATCGTCACCATAATTGCTTTTCAAAGGTGAAAAGACGTGGCTGGTGTGACCGATGTAGCCACCCCCAACCGCTGCACGCCACACATCAGCCAATGCGCGAAACGAGGGACACGCTTTCTGACACCTCAAAAAACCCGGGCATGGCGTTCCAGACTGACATGCCTGGTTACGAGATGCGACGGTCCACTGACTTGCAGCAGAAAAAGAGAAAAATAAAAGAGGTTGGGTACCTCGGGGACACCAAAAGAGAAACAGTAACTCTTGACCGGATAGAGCATGCCTCCGGGCAGTGTAGCATCTCTCTCTTCACAAACTTCACACTCCGAGCCCCGAAAGAGTGCCCCTAGAAGGTCTATGAGCCGAAGTCTCCACTTCGACTTTCCGAGGGGGGGGCAAGTGATAGCTGAAGAACGATCACCCTTTAAGCCGATGAGCTTCAGCTATACGCAGACCTCGGGAAAGCCACTGAACCAGCTTCGGGGGAGAAGGGCTAGCCATCTTGGGCAGGTGAAAGTCCCCCCGAAGGAAGAACTCTAGCGCTAGGGGAGCTCCCGAACTACCGAGACAACTTCGAAGAAGGGTTCTTATTCCGAAAGGTGACCTCGGCCTCAAAGACCTCGGGAGTGCGGCAGAAGCAATTAATGTGCCACTGACATGTCGCCCTCATATGCGCTCTGATGCGCCGACGCCGCGCAAGTCTTGTCATGTAGGGCTATTCCGGCCCTAGCCCCTGGCCCGATGAGCCTGCAAACGGCTAAACGGCTAGAGGTCCCCACACCTAAAAAGTGTAGATTACATCCGGCCTAACACATGTCACAATCTGAACGGATCACATCCTCCTTTATATACTAAGGAAATGGCCTCAAAGCGGGATCTTCTTCTCCTCCCAAAAAAGAGAATACAAAACAAGCAAGAATCCGTTAGTTCCCTGCTTTCTTTCTACCTCTCAAACGCTGACTTGGGCGTCGGAGGCTCCTCCCCGGAAAAATACTCTGGGGACCTCCTAACCCATTTCTTCTGAGTATTTCAGGCAATTCCCTCCTGGGAAACCTTCATTTTGGATGTTCTCCCTCAATAGAAGTCCCTCTCATTTCTACCATGTCACGCAACGAAGATGCTGAGGGGCATCAAATTACTTCACTTAAATGGTGGTGACGTTTTGTGTTGCCTAGATTTTTATACATGGCATGTGAAAATTAATGTGTCGTATTTTAAAAATGAACAAAATCTCCTCTTCACACTCTTCGGATAGCTTGTAAAATAATTGTTATAACTTATAAATTGCAATTAAGTGCCATTATTAGGACAAGGAAAGAGTTGGACCAAAAGGTAATAAGTTGGAGAACTTATGTTGATCAAGTTGTAGTTTGAGGACTAATTCATGTTTGTTAGCAAAGTTTAGGGGTCTCTAGTGTTTTCGCTTAAAGGTCATTAGCTAAGTACCCAAAGAAAAAAAAAAGCCATGATCATTATTATATATATGAAATGAGAGAGATATTATGAGATGGTATATTTTATGATTAAATGGACAGAGAAATTTGGTTTAGAAGATGACATGACAAGTAAAATCTAAATTACATACTTGTGAAATTGTATGTTTCTACTTTTCAGACTGCTTGCAGTTTAAACTTTAAAAGCTACATGACAAATAATCTTTATCTAAATCAAATTGTTCATTTATCTTGAATTATCCTTTCATCAAAATATTAAAACTAATTAAGCCTATGAAAAAGAAAAAGGAAAGAATATAATACCAAAAACCATATTTTATTTAATTTAGATAAAATAATCTTGGAACTTAATGAAACCCAGATTATGCTTCAACTGATGTGCTCCAACAATTTAATTTGTGTAGTTGATGATAGAGCCAACATATGATATACTTGTCATAAAAAACATTGGTCTTCATTTATTCTAAAATCCTTTGAAGCTACATATCTTCACATATTATCATTAATTTTTCTCCTAAATATTTAACAGCAAAACATCTATGAAAACCACGAACATTCATCGCATGACTTTGGCTTCTTATCAGTCATCTTATTAGTCATAACGGCAACTTCCATGGCCTGCAAATCAACAACAAAACAACAAACATCAATCACACAACTTTGATCTCTGGCAATAGTTGAGAAATGGAGAAAAGGAAGAAGAAAAAGAAAAAAAGATACTTGGATCAGTGATGGTGATGAGAGCAGATCCATTGAAGTCGCAGTTAAAAGGCTTTGTTCCCAGGAGTTTGTAGTATTTATTCATGGCGGCCGAAGTGTGGCTGATGCCTGTGTTGGGGGAGAAGCAAGCCCCCTCCTTCGTTTATCATGGAGCAGTTCTGGCTCTTGTCCCCAATCTTTGCACAGGCAAACATTATGTTGGCTGCAAGCTCCGCATCAGTTGCTGAAGGTTTTGCAACACACCAAGTTTGCTCCTTTATGTATATATACATCCACACCCACCAAAAAAGAAAAATATTTTCATACTTTTTGAACACAAAATTCAAATGGGTTTGGCTAAAACATGGGAAAAAAAAAATTTGTATTGGTTATGGTCAAGTTGAAAGTTGATTACCTGTGCATTGGCCAGCTTCAGAACCCCACCTGCACAAACATGTCAAACAAGAATTTCATCAAACAGCTGGAGATCAAGGTGATGAATTGAAGAAAATTGGAGAGAGATCAAAGATTAAAACCTGAATTAAGGAATAGTATGAGCAAAATGCTGAGAACTGGAAGAGACAAAGCTGATTTCGCCATTGATTTCTTTTTCTGCACGCAAAGAGAGAAACAGTAGCCTTGTTTTGCAAGGAAGAATAGAGGAAGGGTCAGGTGTACATATAGGCTTGACAGGTTCTCAATGGCAGGTTCCTGGGAAATTTTTTCTCCAATTGTTTTGTTTTAAATAGGAAAGCTGAAGAGTAGAAGAATGCCCATGTACCTACATATTTGCACACCCGCACATGAAAAGGTACCAGCTCCATCTAAACCTAATTAACACATCACAAAAAGATTTCTCACTTTAATTTTTTCCTTACCTATAAATAGCATAGAATGAGACAAGAAAACACCTGGAATCCTTCAATTAAAGTACATTTATCTGCAAAAAGATTATTTTTCGCCAAAGAATAAAAAGAAATGCTGAAATTGGAGAGCAAGGTATACCTGAAAGTTGCTTTTGTAGTTTGGTTAATTGACGTGTTGTTCTTATTCTTTTCCTTTTTTTTATGAGTCCGAAGTTAATAAACGTGTTGGTATTGATTTTGAAATCAAGGAAAATAAACCATTCCATAATTCTCATAAAAGCAACACAATATGGCTTTAATATGGTTTTGTTTCTACGACGGTTAAGAGAAATTAAAGTGAATTAATACACTAGCTGCCACCTCCTCTCTTCTACATGTCTCTGCATCATCTTACTTCTTTCTTCTATATACCTCCGATCGGGTTTGGATTCCAATCCAATCCAATCATAGCCAGTTGATTTATTGTCTTTTTTTTACCCAATCAACTTATCTCTTTCTTCAATGTTTCTTCTTCCCCCTTCTCATTCATAAAACTTGTTTATTACCATCAATAAAAGTATCATTTGGTCCTTCTGATGCTCTAGAACAGATAGATCTTGGTGATTACTTTTCAGTCTTTGGGGGTCAGGTAGAGGCTGGAGGGTAAAAAGTAGCAAACATTGATATTGAAGCATTCTCGAATAATAGATCAGATGATAGTATCAGAATTTTTTATCTAGTCATTATATTAGGCTCTATGTTAGTCGATTCACTTTTAGATGTTGATTTGCCTTTTATTTGGTCATATACTGTTTGTTTTAACAATTTGGTCATGCTCTATCTGGATATTGTTCCAGTTATTTATGAGTTATTTGTTGCAGATTTATCTGGTTTAAATGAAAGTTTTGGCTCAATCCAATTCTCTCTCTTTTTTTTTTTTTTTCCATTTGATGTCACAGGAAAGTGGTTTTTTCAATGGTCAGTTTTGGATTCATGTTGTTCCTTAGAGTCTAATCTCATTATTGGTGTGTAAAATGTCATTTGACTAATTTTTTATTAGAATAAAACATCTTTGTCAAAAAAAAGGCTAAGTGGAAGTTACACGCTTCTATTTTTCATTTTTTACTACCCTTGCTTGTTTACTCTCCCTTTTATTAACTTTGAAAATGCTAATTCAAATCATCTATAATTATATATTAATAAATTTTGGCTATATGATAATTAACAAAATTTATATTATCTTTTTTTATAGATGCATGACAATCATTTTCTCGACTACATCTAAAAAAATAGTGTAAGTTTCTAAGCCTTAAGACTAAAAATGTAATTAGCACTAAACAATTAAGTTACCAAGCTTGAAGATTGAAAATGTCATTAGCATTAAACTTAAGGGGTGAAAGTATGACTAATCACTTACTACAATAAGAATATACACACACATGATTTTGAAATTTTTTTTGTTTCTAGTTGGCTCCTACCCTCATTCTACAACTTATCCTTTAGCGAATGAAATCAAATTTAAAATAGGAAAACAATTTAGGGAAGGGCAAAATACATGGCTAGTCTTTAACCTTTGATTACTGTTCTCTTTTAGTTCAGAGCATATTAGTTACTCTAGTTTAGTCTCAGATGTATTAAAAATATTTCATCTTGGTCTAAACCTATTAAGAAGATTTCGTTTTGATCCTAGCATATTCTAAGCTTTAACTGCCTTCCTTTTTTATAAGAATCGTATTGACTAACCATAATGGATATTGTACTTCTCAAATTACCTTTAGTTCAAGTACATTGCATATTTCTTCTTTTAGAAATGATCTTTTCTAGGAGGGCAACCATTTGCTGCCTGACTGGGATCACCCGAAGTCTATATTGTCTATATTGTACAACATTAGGACAAAACTTTGGCATATCTTTGGGAGAGAAAACAAGGGTATCTACATTGGAAAGTAAAAGACCGATAAGTATGGGCTTTACCTTTGTTGGGAGCATGGCGTCAACCTTTGTGGTTTGCCCATCCCTGAGCTCCACCATCCTGGTTTCCTCAGTTTGCCCTTGATTGTTTGCCTTCATTTCATTACATTTTGGCGAACATGAAATGATTTGCCTTGTCTCATTCTGGTCGATGTATGTACATGCATCTTTTTCTTCCATATCCAACATTACCATCAAGTTCTTCAAATTGGGCGCATGTGCATCAAGCCTTGCATCCCTTTTGCTGATGAGGACATTTTAGGAGGAAGGGCATCAATGATGAAGAATTTTACCAGGGTGGATGTGCACGTCTCCTACCTATCCTTCAACTCCTTTCTGATTAGTGTAAGTAATTCAAGCCATCCTAATACTAGCAACTCTTTGGGTTGTCTCCTGAAGGATATACCAGTCATAGGCCGTAGCTGGCTCATCGGTATGTCAACCTTTAACAATGCTTTGGTGAACAATACATCACCATTTGATCCGTTGTCACAAAACACCTTTTTACCTCCTATCTAGCTATCCTTGTTGTGACAACTAGCAGATCGTCATGGGGGAAGTTTAGAATGGTTACACTGGCCTCAGTCAACTTTGCTTAACGGCCACCATAACAATGTTAGTATAGCTTTAGGGCTTGTTTCTTTTTTTTTTTTTTCACTAAAGAGATCCTAACTGTGAGTACATATATTAACCTTGCCAGTGAAGCTACTTGGATTGGTTAAAGGGATTCTCAGCATATGTCATTTCCTCAATCAGAGCCATTTTCATCTTCCACCTAATGGCGTGTTTGCCTCCCTTAGGTGGTAGGAGGTGTTTTGCCATTGCCATCAATATATTTGTCGAGAAGTGGTGACTTCTATGTTGCCCAAGTTACCTCTTTCTCAGTTCTTTCCCCTCTGCTCAGTAGGATGGTAGCTCAAGGAGGATGATTGGATGCTTGATGATTACTAATTAGTGACTCTCATCATTCTTGTCAACTCCTCAGCATTTGTGTATAGAATGGCTCTATTGTAGAACTATTCCACAGTGAGTGGGTTTTGTCTGAAGAACTCAAAGGCAAAAGGAAAATCCTTCTTCAACCCCTGGTACATGGCGATGATTCGGACCTCAAGTCAGAGGTCATTTATATGGAGAGCTTCCTAATTGAACCTTTAAATGTACTCACCTATAGCCTCATTCTCTCCCTATTGCACAGAGTTGTTTTAACCACAGGTTAGCCCCCACGAAGTACTAGATGGAGGCCTGTTTGAGCTCTTTAAAGCAAGAAAACTCACGTGCAAAAAGGCTCTTTTTAAGCCAACAAAGGCAAGTCCAGATAGGGTTAGATTTAAAATTTTACACAAAGTTGGGTCATTTGTACCTAATATCTCCATGAGTTTGCCATATTTATAAGAATAAGTATTTGGATCTCCATGCCTGCCATACATGTTTAGGGACGAAAGTTTGAAGCTTGAAGCATTAAGAGTGTCTAGGATGGCCTGAGCAAATGGCTACTACTCACTACATAGCCAGTTGGTCAAATGGGACCATACCATTTCCCAGAAATCTAGGACTAGATTCTGCCCAATTTCCCCCAAGTCCACTCCATGTTAGACCTTTGCTGGGGCTCTTCAGGTTTGGGGCTGGAGGTTTCTTCTAAGCGCAAGGGGTTTGGCGGGCATCTACCATAAGGAGAGTCTAACCCTTGGGCCCTTTGAAGACTGCTAATGATGTCAGTGCCCCTTAGCCTAACTTCCAATAATTAATCAATTCCATCCATGGTAGTCTATTGTAAATCTCTTAGTCCAGCTTTCATGAGGAAAATGGGTTTATCCTCTAAGGCATCTCTGAAAAATTTTTTCCGGTGCATTGGTGATAGGTGTTCACCATAGCTATTCACACCATCACTATAAACAAGGTCATTTTGGTGGTGGTCCAACTTGGGCTGCTCAAAATGAGACATCTACTACAGTGAACTTGTAAATCACATAGAAGGACAAAACGGAGGAGGGAGGGCCATAGTGTTTCTTGAGGGAGAAGTTTTCAATGTTTAAGTCAATTTTTCATGAAGGTGTATAAGATCTTTATAAGAATTGAAGTAAACGTACATTTAGGGATTTGAGGACCCCTATTATATGGTGGCCTTTAGGGAGATAATGAAGGTCAATTAAGTTGGCCATGTGCACCCTATCATGGTATGCATACTAACCAGTGGCGAGGTGAAGGAAGTTGGGTGAAGTTGACAATCATTTCCTTTACTACTTAGGTAGAAGATTGATTTGGTTATAGCACTCCTTAAGAGGCTCCCAAGCAGAAGAGTTCCAAAAAGTAGTAGTGTGGTAAAACAGAGTCCTAGGGCCCTAAATTTACTACACTAGTAGGCTTTTTAGAAACAATGACCCCACTTAGATTACAATTTGCTAACATGCAACTAGTTACCTAGGCTACCATGTGCCAGAAATATGCATGCATCATCTTCGCTATGTAATAACAATAAAAAGTGAATAAAACAATAAAGAAAACCATGGCACAAAAACTGATAAAACATAAGTTAAACCAAGTCAAGATGTAAAAATTCGTAGTTGCTTTAACTTTAAATAATAACTATGTGCATACATCTTAACTTATATGCACTCAAATATGTAACCCTAGTGTTATACACACCAATAGACACTAGTAAATGTAAAATTAGTGCACACGGTATTGAACACACATTACAAATAAATTCTAAGGCCCCTCGTTAGCCTCCCACTCAAGCATGTTACCTTCAATTGGCATGCCTCACTTTCCTTATGCATACTTAGCCTTGTAAAGTGAAAAGACAGTGCTTTAGTTAGTATTAATGTACCTTGTAAGCTTTCAATATGAAAAAAAATTCATGCTTAGACAGTACCTTATAAACAAATAAAACATAGCTCTAATAGTTGCCCCTCTCCCATTGTTAGGCCCAACTAACCTTTTAAGTACATGCATAATACTTACGGAGTAAGTACTCGAAAGTACTCAATACTTACCAAATCCCGTATTGAGTGCATAAGGTAGCAATATGTTTACAAAAAAATGGACAGGATCCAACATAACATACAACAAGCACAACAATTAACAAACAACAATAACGCAATTTGATGCATGAATTAATGACTGAATGCACATATTTATGCACTTAGGACTTCCTTATACTTGAAACTGTTCTTAACTGTCGTGAGCTTATATGGCTGGGATATTTGGATACTGGCCCCTGTATATGATACTTGCACTTAGCTAAACCCTATGAAGTTTTCTTTACAGGCACCTTACGTAAGACATTGCTTACTTGATCTTGCCTGCCTTTACAGGCTACTTCAAGCAATTCCTCACTTACTCATCTTTTACCCAAATCTTTTCCTTTCTTGTTGTGCTGGGTAACTAACTTAGTAGCCATATTTCACTAAGTTCCCTTTGACTCAAGCACCTCAGTGGATCACTTACCAAACCCATTGCATGGTTGAGACCTCTTGGGTACCGCATTAATGCCCAAAGGTTCATGAACTCGATCCTTGGGCCATTAGGAGTCTTGAACCCATTAAGTTCAACTCAAATTCTAGAGGTACGTGACATCTATCCTTGTCCATTTGAGCACTTAAACAATCCTTAGTCCTGTTGTAGCACCTTTTTGCATTATAAGGCATCAAAACTTATCCACTTACTTTACCCACTTACCACCAACTTGTTACCCTCTTAATGATGCATCATTTACCATCTTAGCAATGGGTTTAAGGCCCAATTTAACTCTTAAAGATCTTAGAATAGGCCTAAGGCCAGTTTCAATTAAATCACAAAAACTTTTAGGTTGGAAAAATGCCTTAGGGTTGTAGCCACCAAAACCCGGGGCTGCTGTTCCCAAGCATTCTATATGTCTTAGAGGACCCAAGGATGCAGCCCAAAAGCCTAAGGCTGCAGCTCCCAATGTTCATCTTGCACTCCTTTCAAGAAAGCAATGCATTTTTTTCCCATTTTGCTTACCATGGCCAATATTTCCTAGGCCTCAAACCATACTCACTCCAAGCATTTAGAAACTACTTATGCACCATTTTATCATAAAACTTAAATCCCTTACCTTGAATCCAAGTTAAGAAAGATCCAAGCAAACTACACACATAAAGCACCGTGTTACACAATGGAGCTTCTTTAAGTTCCTTGCCTAAATCTAATTAATTTGGACACTAAGAGAATGAATTCAAGTCTTTTTTTAACCATTTATTAAGCTTAGATCCAGACCATGAGAACAAAAAAAGCTTACCTTAGGGTTTAATGCAAAATCTTGTGAAACACAACTTAAATGCACCAATAACACCAAAAGCTTGCTAGGGGTTTGTTGGGATGGCTTTAGGGCCTTCAAATTTTATAAAATTTTTGCCAATTTTGGAGGAATGGAGGTGGAAGGCTATGGAGATGGGAGAGATATGAAAATGGAATGAGAGAAGGTGATGAATAATGGTACCAAACCTTCTCAAAATAGCTACAACTACTCCCATTAACCAAACTTAGCCTTCATACCACTTTGGCCCTAGAACTATATTTTGCTCACTTAGTCCATGCTTTTCCTTATTTACAATATCCCCATTGGTCTATAAGAAAGGTTTTTTTTGCCCTTAAGCTTAGCTCTTAAGTCACTTAAGACACAAATGATTCAATTTTACACTTAGTACATTTTTACCCTTTTAATTTCCATTTTTGGTTCAAATGGAAAGAATAACTTATGGTCTTAACTTATTTAGTTAAAAGCATTTCATGACCCTAATTTCATTAAAATCATGGCATGACACTGAATCTAGCTAAAATTACTAGTTTGCCCTTTTTGCCCTTAGGTATCATTTCACACTTAGGAACTCAACCTTACTTTGCTTTCTTTTTCTTGCTTAATAAAGTTTATTTGAGGAAAATAACTTAGGATTTACATATCTTAGCATTCAAGCTTAGGGAGCTACTTGGATGGCCTTTACAAGTGGAGGTGTTTACAATAAGCCGAGGTCAGTTGTTGGAGTAAAGTGGAAAAATATATTTGGAACCAAAGGTTACAAGGTGCTAGAAGAAAGCTTTAATCGGACATGCCCAAGAAGGTCTCCCAACCTCCCTCTTATCTTGTCCTAGGTGTACCATCATCGAACATCCAATGCTCACTATGCAATAATAGAATTAAGGATACTACTTATATTTCAGTTCAATGTAAAGTGTCTGGTCAAATATGAAGGATGGTATTCACATGGTAGAATATGATATGGCCATCAGAGGACGAGTTAGACCTTGATACAATTCTCAAAGTTAGATTACCTAATAGAATGAAGTAAAATAGAAAGCTGCTTGGAATGCTACTTTGCTTGTTCTGACATGAACTATATGGAAAAAAAACAAATGAACTAATATTCGATGCTAAGGACTTTCATTTGGTAAACCTTTTTTTTTTCATAAATTCAATTTCTCTATTTTAATTGTATTTTGAATAGATCTAGGAGCTTTCATTGTTCATGGTTTTTATGGTGTCATAATCCATTTTTAGCAATTAGCAAGTGGGTTACCTAGGTTGATTGCATAGTAATTACTCTGTTGGTACTTAATTGTTAAACATCAAATTCATGTTGATGTCTTTGCTTGTACATGTTTTCTTCTTTATTACAATTATTATTTTAGCTATTTAAGAATATAATAAATACATGTTTCTCAAAACCTGTAGATCATCTAGTCATATATTGCCAGGGAAAGGGGAAGGTTACTGTAAGATAACGATATTGATATGGCTTCCAATTACAAACTAAAGAGTGAAATAATAACATTGGACATCGATGGGATCAGTATATATTCGATGAATGTATCTAATAAATTATATGAAAGGGTAACTATAAGGACCCTTTAAGTATTTACCTTAGCTTGGATCCCAAAGTAAGTAAATCCAAAATTAATTTCATCAAATAAACCTATATTAAGCAAGAAAAAGCAAGCTAAATAAGTTTAGGTTGAGTTCCTAAGTATGAAATCGTACACAAAGGAAAGAAGGGTAAAATGGTAATTTTAGCCTAAGTTAGTCTCATGGCTATAATTTTGGTAAAATTAGGATCATGTAAGTGTTTTTGACTAAATAAGCTAAGACTATAAGTTATTCTAACGACTTGAACAAAAAGTAAAAGTGAAGGGGCTAAAAATGCACCAAGTGTAAAAATTTAGTCAATTGTGTCTTAAGTGACTTAAGTGAGTAAGGACTAAGCTTGGATTCAAGAAAAATTTTCATAGGGATTAAGATGGGCAGGTTAAAAAATTCAAGGAGGGGAAAGAGTGGCCTAAGTGAGCAAAATAAAGTTTTAGGGGCAAAGTGACAACAAGAGCTAAGTTGTTTGAAGATATTTTTAGGAGGTTTTTCACCATTTCACCATCTTCTCTCATTCCAATTTCGTAGCTTTCTCTTCTCCATTACTCTCCACTTATTCCTCCCAAATTGACCGAGATTTCATGGAATTTGGAGGTCCCAAAGCCATCCTAACAAGCCCTAACTTAATTTTGGTGTTATTGGTGCATTTGGGTTATTTCTTGTAACTTTTTGCTTCAAGAACTAAGGTATGAGGCCTTCAATCTTATGGCTTGGTTTAAATCCTAATTAACATTTAAAAATAGTCTTGAATTCATACCATTGATGTCCAAATTGATTGGAATTAGGCTTGGAACTAAAAGGAAGCTCCATTATAAATCATGGTGCTTTATATGTGTGGTTTTCTTGGATCTTTCTTAGCATGGATTTGAGGTGATGAATTTAAGTTTTGGTGTGACTAATTGATTCATTTTTTGTGATATAATACCTAGGAGTTAGATAGAATGAGCAAATAATTGACTAGAGTTAGTATGGAAGCAAAGTTTGCTATAAAACGAATGAAGAAGGGCAGCCGCAGGGTTGGTGCAATCACACCAAAAATTTGATGCAATCACATCATGCTGAATTAGGTAGCTTTGTAGGGGCAATGCAGGTAACACTTGTTTTCCTTGTGCCCTCACACTTTTTCCAGCCAAGCTTTCAATTGCATGATGCGATCACACCAAAGATGTTGCGTGATTGCATCATAGCCCCAATGCCACCAAAATCAATTCCCAAGTGTTTTAAACTTATTTTAACAGTTATAAAGTGTTCTAAAATTTATCATAATTATTTTTAAGATTAAATTATGTATCAATAAGTGGGTAATAAGTGAGTTGTTAGGTACCTTAAGTTGTAAGTCAAGTACTAAGGAGAGATCAAGTAAAATATAAGTCTTGCAATGGCCAAGAAATGAGATCATGAACCTCCGAAATTGGAAAGGAACCCAAGAAGGCTTTGGGACCTCTAATGGCCCAAGGGTAGTGGTCAAGTACCTCCAGGAATTAAAGCTGCACCTAAGTGGTCCTGATCGAGTCAACGAGCTCATTTAGTGAATGCACTAAATTGCCCAAGTCAAGTTCAAATGAACTTGGTAAAGTTTGGCCACTAAGCTAATTACTTGGCACGATAAGAATGGGAAAGATACAGGTAAGAAGTGAGTAACTGACAATTAAGTAGCCTGTAAAAGATGGGTAACGTCAAGAAAGCGACAACTTACTTAAGGTACCCCTAAGTTAGATTTCATGGGATTTAATTAAGTGCTAGCATTGGAGACAAGGGCTAGTATCTAAGAGCCCAAGCTGTATGATTTCACAAAGGTTAAGAACACCTTCGGAGGTAAAGAATTCCTAATTGCATAAGCAAGTACATTCACTAATCCATGTATACATCGCATTGCATAGTCATTGTTTGTTAATTATTGTGCTTATTGTATGCTATGCTAGATGTTTTGTCTATTTGTTTGCATATATATGTATATATTGCTTTATGTGTTGCATATTGTTTCTTTGCAGGTACCAAATCCCTCACTGTGTACTTTTAAATACTCACCCATTAAGTGTTGTGCAGTTACTTGGAAGGCTAGGTGTTCATGCTAAGTTTTATTTATTTAAAGGTATCTTCTAAGTATAAATTTTTTGATTAATGATTTCTTTTGATATATGTTAGTACTAACCAAAGCATTGTCTTTTAGATTTTAAGGCTAACTATGCATAAGGAAGGTGACGCTTGTTGCTTGAAGCTACCTTGCTTAAGTGGAAAACTAACGATGGATCTTAGTAGATATTGTTGTCTTAATTACATCTATGGTATTTTTTCCATACTAAGTATTACTTCTACTAGTGTCCATGGGTGCGTACGACACTAGGACTATATTAGATACATATAAGGTTAAGATGTATGCACATAGTTATTACTTAAAGTTAAAACAACTACGGTTCTTACATTTTGGATTGTTTTAACTTTTTTTTTATTAATTGGTGTGTCACAACTTTCTTTATTGTTTTATTTGCTTTTATTTGCATAACTACGATGACACATTTATAGTTTCTGTATAAGGTAGGCTAAGCAACTAGTTGAAGTAATTATTTAATACATTCTACGAGTAATAACTAGACAATTGTAACCTAAATGGTATCATAATTCTCTAGGAGTCTACCAATAATAGTAAATTCAGGGCCATGGGACCCTGCTTCATGAAAATAAAGATACAATGATAAAGAGATTTAAAATCCTAGTGATTTTTCTTTGACTAGAAGTCAATTCTTCAAAGCAAAATATTTGCACTATTGTTGTATGAAAAATTATTAGGCATAACATCATCTCTATTTTTACATCTTCCAAAAAGCTCTTAACTTTTCGAACTAAAACAATCTCATCCTCCAACTTTTGAATCATTGTGTTAGTTTTTAAACTGTTATTGTGACACTTATGGCATTGACATGTATTACTATTGCAAACTTTATAGTGGAGTGATAACCCTAAGCATAAGTGGGGACTATTACATGTTAAGTAAATGTGTAAAATGAGAAAGTGATTTGAACTCCTAGTGTTGATTTGTGACCAGAAGTTAGTGTCATGGTAGAATATTAGTGTTATTATTACACCAGAAGTATGTTCAACATAACATCATCACAATATTTAGATCTTCGTAAAATGCTTAAATTTCTCAACTTAAACAATCTCATCTCCAAATTTTTTGAACCATTTCATTTTCGTCTAAATTGCTATTATGAGCCTATGGCACTAATGACATTTACTTGGATTCCTGTTGCAAACCTTAGAATGGAGTAATGATCGTAAATAGGGGTGGGAGAAATATACGTTAACTAAATGTGTCTGATAAATTTTCTAAAAGGGTAAAGCTGCAAAAAGCAAGAGGTTTGAATCCTAGTGCTTGTTTGCGTTTGGAAGTCAGTTTTCAAGGCAATGTATTAGCATTGTTGTTATGTTAAAAAGCTCTTAAATTTTTCAACTTAGACAATCTCATCCCTAACTTTTTGACTCAATACATTTTTTTGGGTCAAAATCATTACTATGGAGATAGTGGTGTTGACATGGCTTCTCTCTTGCAAATCAAAGAGTGGTGTAATGACTCTAAGCATAGGTAGGATCAAGATATTTTAGGTAAATGTGTCCAATAAAATTTTTGAACGAACAAATGCACAATGAGAAAAATTTTTTAAAACCAGTACTTGTTTGAATGGGAGTCAATGTTTTTAAAGCAGAATATAAGAACTGTTGTTGTATAAATATTTTTTATGCATGTGCAATTTTTTATGTGTATTAAAAATTATTTATCATTTCTAGCTCAAATAGTTTCATCCTATAACTTTTTAAATCATTACATTTTTTTGTAGAAAGCATTATTATGACGTTAACGGCATTACCCATGGCTTTTTGTTGTGAACTGGGGTACTGAGTAATAACTCTAAACATGGTTGGGATTAGTATATGTTAAGTAAGTGTGCTTGATAAACTTTCAAAAGGCTAAAGGTACAACTAAAATGAGGTTTGAAAACCTAATGCTTATTTCAAGCAAAAGTCAATTTTTTGAGCCAAAATTGTTTGGCTTAACATCAACATTTTCCACTATTTTGATGCACTCTAAAAGCCCTTAACTTGTTCAACTCACACATTCTCATTCTCTAGTTTTTTGTCATTATGTTTTTGGTCCAAATCATTTCTTTTATAATGACAGTATTAACCTCGCTTCCTCTTGCAAACTAGAGAGTAGAGCAATGACTTTGAACAACTGAGGGGATCAATATGTGTTTGTCAATATTTCTAATAAATTTTCTTGAAATGTAAAGAAAAAAAAAAGAAAGATATTTGAAAATCTAGTGTTTGTTTGCAACTGGAAATTAGTGTTTTAACGTAGAATATGAACGATGTTGGTATGTTAAAAATTTGTAGGCATAACATCAATGCTAGTTTTACATCGTCTGAAAACCATTAACTTTTCTCGCTCAAACAATATCATCCTTCAACTTTTAGGCAGTATGATCACCCTTCGAGCTTGCTACTTTCAGATGACAAATAATTGCAGCAAAGTTGTAGTAAGGTATCAACTAAAGCAGTAGCATCTTCTACTAGTTTGTTGTTTAAGCTTTTTTAAATCAGTTAAGGGAAAAAGAATAAAGCTTATTTACTTTGTTAAAAAAATTATGGTTCAATTGATTATTCGCTTTCAAATGATAAAAAAAAGTAGAATAAAAAATAATCAATAATAACTGCCTTTTTTTTTTAGTTCCAATGAAGGAATCCTATAGTGCAATTTCTTTTTTCTCCATAAATTCAACTAGGAATTACCAGTATTAGTGTCATAGATGTAATTATTAACTAAAACATATCTAAATCAAATTTTTAGTGGTCCAATTTTGATGAATATCCATGAAAATGTAGATAAGCACTTAAGGAAACAACTATGGTCAATATATAGCAATGTTTTCACATACCATATATGTGTTTTCACATACCTTATATTGCACCTAAATTCATCTATAAAAACCTGAGTAGCATAAAGCATTATTATCATTGATTGAAGAAATGGGGAAATTTTTTCTTATGGCTTTTCTACTTTTGACTCTAATAGTTATTGCACAAGGTATTTCTTTTTCTTTTCCCATTTCTTATTTTTGCAATTTATTTGGCATATACAAGTATCTACTTCACTTTTCTTAACTGGTTAATTGTGTAGGTAATAATCTTTTGAGTGGAAGAAAGTCAAAGGAGATTAAAATGGTGGAAATCAAGGATCTCCCGCATACGCAACTTTGTAGAGGCATCGAATGTTGGCGTATATGCCCCAACAACTGCAAATATTTCACTTGTATTAAGGACAACTGCAATTGTGTGTTATTACAATCCATTTACCAATCAAAGCTGGTGATCCCTTGTAACATACTTTAGTACAATTACCATTCATCCCTTGTTTTAACTTGAATAAAGTCTTATGCTGAGACTGATTATATAAATTGCCTTTAGAGGATTTCAATAAAATTTTGACATAGTCACAAACTATTCTTTCAAAAGAAGTTTGTGTTCATAAGGGCATCCATCTTAAACTTTGTCATTTTGCTTTTTTGAATGAACTTGTAAGGTTGACTAACTTTCATTATTTTAAAGTGGAATAAATCGTCTATCAGTAATTTGAAGCATAATGTCTTATCAGAGGAAAGCAAACCTATTTAAGCTTAGTGCTCTCAAACTGTGGTACCAATATGCTTTTACAAGATTTTCAGAAACTGTATATTTTATTGCTGGTAGATGAATAATAGCTAAGTGCCAAAAGAATCAAGAAATAAATGGTTAGCTCTAGGTGATAAAAACACATGTTTCTTCCATTCTTCTACTAAGACCAGGAGACTTTTCTTTGAAATTAAAACATTGGAAACTCAATCTGAGGAATGGATTTATTCTGAGGATGATATCTGATCTCATGTCCACTCATACTTTCTAGATTTGTATAAGGCATGATTCATAAGCATCATTAACCTTGTTTTAAGGCATTAGGAACATTGCACCTAAATATCCATTCCAAGTTGAAGAAATTGACTTACTAACCTAATCCATTGTCAGTAATTACTTTCCCCTTACACTCAACGGCAGGTTGGCTCGACCAATCTATTAGAGTTTGGGAACGTCAATGGATTCCAAGCATTGCCCTAGAGACGTTTCAATCTTTGATATCACAAGTGCCTCATGACCTCAGCCTTAAGATGTCTTAATTGGCTAATGTACTAACTAATGAATGGAACATTCCCTTTCTGGAAGAGATTTCCAAAAGCAATTACTAATAAGATCTAAGCCTAACTCCTCCCGGCAGGAACAGAAGGATAAACATTGTTAGATGGACAGGTAATGTTTCTAGCACCTATGTTACAAAGAAATAGTAAAGATTTATTAATTAAGATTTTAATTCATTTTCAAAAGTGTGAAATGTAAGATAACATAACTGGAAATGTAAGAAATGAAATAAATGTAGCTCTCCTTTATTTATAATGTGAAATCACTAAATTAACTTGTGGAAAAGTCAATACCAAAAACAATTGTGAAAGAGATATGTAGTAAGATGATTTATCAAATTTTACTGCATTATTTAGTATGAAATTTTTTATTCTATTTATTAAATATATCATTTCTTATGGGCCAATTTGTCTTAAACTAAATATTTGTTTTATTTTTTGAAAAATATTTTGAATTAATCTTAATTTATTATTTTGCATTATTCTTATAAATATATAGTGATACACAAATTATAAATCTACTTTAAATTTCTAATTTAAAATCTAATAATTAATTTAAAATATTTTTTAAAAAATAATTACTTTTTATTAATTTTTATTATTTGAGATTGGATTAGTTAAAAAATAAATAAAAAAAAAGTAAAACATTTGAGAGCGAGCAACTATCAAAAGACCTCTAAATTTAGTGTTACAATTATATAGTTCCTAAAATTTTTTAAAAAAGAACTAGTCCGCTGCAAAATAAAAATTTGAAAATACTATTCATTTATTATTATTTATGGTTACTATTCTCTTTTGAGCATTTTTTACTTTAATATTCTATTAGCATATTCTCTTCTTATCTGTTCATGCCTAATCTGAATTGTCTATATTTTTAAAATCTGGACCATTATTCTTCTTTAATTTTTACAGGCTAGATTATTTTCTTCTTCTTCTATTTTCTGCTGGCGGACTGTTTTCTTATTTTAAACACTACAATTGGATCTATTTAACACTTTTTATCACTAAAATTTTTCAATTCTTTCAATTTTACCCAAACTCTCTTAAAAGTAATTTTTCCATTATCCTACCAACTAAAAAATCACAGCAACCAAAAAAATGCAACATAAAAATATGCTCAACCATAATCCGTCACAAAGAACTTAAAGGAAATAAAAATATACTTGGAATGAAATGTGGATGAAACACCAACTTAATTGATAATTAATTCTATTTCCCCAATATTTTATTTTCTAGGTTCTTACATAGTCATATCTACATTTGGAAGGTTACTGGTGTTATTGTAAGGAATTCTAGCCAATGGCATCGAAATAAACGATATATCATAAAATAACGATATCATAAATCCATGCGAAAATTGAAACAGGGAAAATAGATATATGAAATTATGTAATGGGAAAACATTAGTAGAGATAAAATTACTGAATACCTACAGAATTAAACCTTTGTAATATGAAAATTGGTCAACTTATTTATTTGAAAAAAAAATTCAATTATGAGAAAATTGTAAGGAAAGGTTATGTAGATGAAATACTATGACAGTTACATATATAGGAAAAACTAAACTGGAAGATATGAAGTATAATAGGAATAATAAAATAAATAAATTTTTTATAAATAAAAATTAGTTTAATTTTTTACTTATATTTATGCACAAATATAAATTTGAGTTTTGATATGTATTTGGATTCTTAATTTTAGTTGAACAAGTGAATTATTTTAAACCACCATGTTCTTGTATTAGTTAAACACAAAAATCGTTACGTTAAATATCATATTTTAGATTGAAGGTTAAGTCAAAATTGAAAAAGAACATTTAATGAATGTATATAAAATTATAATTTTGATGTGAGATTTTTTTTTTTTCCATTTATAAAGCCAGATACATTGTCACTGAATTTCATTTTAATAATTTGAGCAATCCTATATCTCTTTCATAATAACATAATAGATATAATAGACATGTCAAAGAAGGAGATAGAAAAATTGCCCAACAAAAGAGAGAATAAATTTTGACATGAAACTGCTAAGAGAAAAATATAAAATAACAGTCTAAGGTCAAACTTCCAAATTTTTTATAAAAAGCCCTTACTGTTCAAAACTGATAGACCCACCTCCATCTTCCTTCGTGTGGTCTAACATTCTCCAGCCACTCACTGTAAACTGATTTACTTGATATCATGGACTATGAATATACTCGTAGCTGATGGAGAATGATCTTCTTAATTAGTTAAAAAAATCTTCTAGGAAAAAGGTGCTGAAGCGTAGGTAGTGATGACATTGTTTCGCGCATAATATAATTAGTTGCCAAAAATCACCATTTCCTACAAATGAAGAAAAGGTTAATATGGGTTAGGGACATATAAAGATCATGTTTTATATATAGAGAGAGTTTATTCAAGTAAAATCAATTCATATAAGCTCAAACATGAAGATCATCCTATAAAAAAAATAAAAATAACCATATTTAGAATACAATTGGAAGACAAAAATCATAAACAATAGAATTGTAATAATAAACATAAAAAGTATACAAATATATATTATGGCCAAACGTACCCAAATAAGGATGAAAAATTTCCCAAAGTGCATAACGACAAACACAAACAATGAAATATATTATTCCTGAGGAGTTAAATTATACTTATATTGTACTTATCCCGAAAATCTTGAACTCGAAGATTGTGGCTGATTTTAGGCCAATAAGTTTATGTATTTTATACAAGCTGGTCTCAAAGGTCTTAGTAAATCGATTGAAGCCCTTCCTCCCTATGCTTATTTCGAATAATCAGAGTGCTTTCATTCTAGGCAGGTTTCTCATTGTCAATGCGCTAGTGGTGCTGGAACCTGCCACTATATTAATGGGTTTCATAGTAAAGGGAAAGGAATGATGGTGGTGAAACTCAACATGACAAAAGGATATGATAGAGTTGAGTGGCGATTCCTTAGGGCAGTGATGCAACAAATGTGCTTCCATGGTTTCTGGATTAATTTTGGTTATGAATTGTGTTGAGACATCATCTTTTCCAATGTTGGTGAATGGGTAGCCATCAAATCGTTTTAAACTATCGAGAGATTTGAGGTAGGGGGACCCATTATCTCCCTTCCTATTTATATTCTAAGCTAAAGGGTTGTCATTGTTGCTTCAACATGCGGCGATGTAAGGATGGATTAAAGCGGTGGCAATTTGCAGGTACAATTCTTCATTTTCACATTTACTCCCTGTTGATGACTTTATTCTTTTTCTAAGGGCCAAAGAGGGGGACGTAAGGCATATGTTGGTTATTTTAAAGCTCTATGAAAATGTCTCAGGTTAGATGGTGAACATATGGAAATCATTTGTTTTTTTTAGCCCTAATTGTTGTCTGCATATTCGGCATGTCCTTTCATGATTACCTAGCATGCAAAAATGTTTTAAGGCTAACAAATACTTGGCCTTTCCTTGGTTATTGAGAAAGAAGAAATCAACCCAATTCAATTTTTTAATCAAGCGTGTGAAGTAAAAATTGGCGAGATGGAAAGGGTCTCTTTTATCTCAGGCGGGTTAAAATATTATTATTTAAGTCGGTGGTGCTGGCAATGCCAACTCACCCTGTGAGCTGTGTTGTTATCTTAATGGATGTGTGTGATAAACTTAAATATCTTGCCATTCAATTTTTTTGGTCATTTGATATTGATCACAGGAAGATGGCATGGATGAGTTGGGACATGCTTTACACTTCAACGTAGGTGAGCAGATTAGTGTTTAGGGACGTTAAAGCTTTTAACAACACTATGCTTGCTAAGCAAGCATGGAGGTTTATGAAGAACACTGATGGCTTTGTAGGAAAGGTTTTCGGAGGGTTATATTTTCCTTTTGTATCCTTTCTTGGGCCCCTACACCTAACCATTTTTCACCTATCTACAAGGGCATTCTAGCTGGTCGAGAAATTCTTCACCAAGGCATCTTCTGGAGGGTCATTAATGAAGCCAATATTTCCATTTGGTTGGATAATTGGCTTCCTAGGCCAAGTCCAAGATCAATTACTCGCCAAATTGCAGGGACTGAGTCATGACAGGTGGCGAGTTTGATCGATCATGATGTCTTCCAGTGGAACTATACAATGATTAAAGCATTGTTTTATCCAAGGTAGCTGACATTACGATACAAATACCCCTGGTAAATCGGTTTAGGGAGGACATGAGCACTTGGGGCACGTGTGATAATGTTCAAATTACTTTTCGACCAGTTTATCCTCTTGCTTATGTCCTATTTTATGGTAGAGACCCCCCGATAAAATTGAAGTTCTAAGTATGGCTCGAGAGCCTTTTATTGCCACCTCGTGCCTTTCTTTTACTATGGAGATTATGCACAGAGGCATTACTGACTTGGGACAATTTAGCTCTTTGAGCTATGGAGGTTCGTCATGTGTGTTCAGTTTGTGCACAGGGTAAGGAGTCGGTAGCTCGTATCTTACTGGAATGTCCGTTCTCGACGGAGGTGTAGGAAGGGTTATCTTTGATACTTCTATACGTCCCCAACAAATGGCAAGAAGGTCTCAAGTCATTTCTAGAAGGGGATGACCAGTGTTTTTTGGTTTTGGCGCTTTTTGCTTGGTTTATATGGTATAATCATAATATGGTTGTTCATAAGAATGTTTGCCAAAGTCAAGGAAGGTGGTTGTTGCGATAAAGTGTTGGACAGAGTCATGGGAACTCCAGGTTGCATGGGGGAGAATAAATTGAAGGATAATGTGATAACCACAGGACAATGTGTAGCTCATTCAGAGGTGGTCTTAATTAAGGATAAATGTAGATGCTGCGCTAGAAGGCTTGCCCAGGAAGGGGAGCATTGGAGTCATTTGTTGAAGTGCACAAGGCGAGGTATGTTTCGTTGTTGCATACTTGCTACCACATGCAGTTGGAGATGCTTTGTTTGTGAAAGCTCTCGCAATACTATGGGGCTTGAAGGAAGCTCATTGGCTTGGTTTATCATTAATTATTATTGAGTCACATTTGTCCATTTTGATTTTGAAATTGAATAAAAGGACCTCCTCCTCACTTTCTTCTTTTAATTTTGGAGCTCTGTTAGATGAAGCCCATATTGGAGTCATTTGTTGAAGTGCACAAGGCGAGGTATGTTTCGTTGTTGCATACTTGCTACCACATGCAGTTGGAGATGCTTTGTTTGTGAAAGCTCTCGCAATACTATGGGGCTTGAAGGAAGCTCATTGGCTTGGTTTATCATTAATTATTATTGAGTCACATTTGTCCATTTTGATTTTGAAATTGAATAAAAGGACCTCCTCCTCACTTTCTTCTTTTAATTTTGGAGCTCTGTTAGATGAAGCCCATATTTTACAGGTTTTTTCAGTCATGTTCCTTTTCTTTTGTTAGGCATATCGATAATATTGTGGCGCACACCATAGCTAGGAGAGGCCTTAGATTGTTAGGCCAAATATCGTGGGGAGCTCCTTTTCTAGATCGGTTGTTGGATGTTTTAAAGTCTGATTAATTGATATGCATTTCATTTCCTTTGTCAAAAAGAAATATATATTACAGCCACACAAAATTTTGGAGAATATGAAAGATTGTAAATATGAAAAAAAAAAAAAGATAAGATAACTTGTTATGGTATAGGTTGTTGTGAAACCAAGATGTGTCAATATATAGAGAGCTAAACATAAAATAAAACACATTCTGTATGAGTTCTTAGGTTAGGAAGAACTTCCAAGTCTTACCTCATTCCATACGGGGTTCTTAGGTTAAGAAAAAAACATAAAATGTTATGTTGAACTTCAAAATTTTATATTAGAAGTCAAATATAGTCAAAATTGGGAAGAATATTTAGTGGATAGTTATGTGATTATATTATAAATCTAGGGGTAACTTTATCATTTATAAAAATAAATATAAGGTTTCACTCAATTATACTCAAATAAATAGTACAATTACTAAAGTTTCCTTTGCTTCCTTTTTATAATAATATCTAGTAATATGATAGATATGAAAAGTGTAGAGAACATATATAATTAGTATAAAAATAGGAAATTCCAATAAATTCAACTAAGAAATTGTAAAGAACGATCCCAAAAGAGTTAGTTGTAATATGGATATTGTGCACATATGTCTAATTAGACATAATAATGATTTTCCAATGTTACCCCTCATTATCCTAAAAAATGTTTATCATGTTCTTAACCATAATTCCCTTTTTCTTCGTTAGCAGCATCGTTGATGGTGTTCTAGGCATTAGAGAAGACAAGATGGGTGGCAATGATCACTACAAGATGAATGCAAAATAGTGCCTGACATTTCAATCAAATTTCAGTCGCTATATAGTCCAAAACCAACTACCCTGCAACTGCAAAAAAATAGTTGGATTTTTTTCAAGTCACAAATGGTTTCCAACTGAAAATCAACTGAAAAAAATGACTAATAGTATCATTCAAAATTCAATCACAAAATTGCAACTGACTCTTTCAGTCGCTATAATAGTAACTGCCTTTCAGTCACAATTCAGTTAATATATTGGGAGATTTTCCTTCAAAAAAATTACATTATTATTTAATTAATATTATTCAATTTAATTATTTAATTATTTGTTATTTAATTGATAATTCCTTGTATGAATATTAACTTACTTTGATTATTAACAATAAAATAATCAATAATGAAATTTAAATTTAAATAAAATATGTTTATATTAATGTAAAAATCAATATACATACAAAAATATAAAATTCAAAAATTACAAAATTCAAAATCATATTTGGAGAATATTCAAAAATTTTAAAACTCAGATCTGGAGGAGGCAGAGGTAAATGAGCGGGGTGGAGGAGACAGAAGAGGACGACGATGAGGCTATGGAGAAGACAATGGGCCGAGAAGATTGAGGCGGATCACGAGGTTGATGGGCCGCTGAGAAGACCGTGGCGGACAATGAGCAGGCCAAGTAAGCAACGATGCAGAGGATGATAGGCAGGCAGAGGAGGTGACCACGAGAAGGACGACGAGCAGGCCAAGGAGCCAACAGCGGCGAGGCTAAGGAAACGTATTCTATCAGCTGCAAGACTAAGAAGGAGATCAAGGAGGCAATGGCGAGGCGAGGTAGGCAACGAGGAGATCGACCAATCAGAGGAGATAGCGGCGAGGAGGACGACAAGTGAGGTGTAGCACGGCTAGGTGAGGCAAAAATCCGGCGCCATTGGCAACACAGAGATGATGGATGAGAGTGAGATGAGAGTGAGATGGTTGATAGAGGTGAGAGTGAGAAGAGGGTACATGGGGGTATATGTGGTTAGGGTTAGGTTGGGTTTGGATTTGAGTGGGGTTGTATCATATATGGGCTTTTATGTAAAATAGATGAACTTTTAATATAAGATAAGTAAATAATAATAATAATAACAATAATAATAATAATATATTTTATATATTAAAACCATATTTTTTAATGTATTTGGGATATATAAAATATTTATATAATAAGAATAATAATAATAATCATCATCATCATCGTCATCATCATATATTCTTACTATTATTCTTACTATCATATATATATATGATACATTATAATATAAATGATACATACATTATAATATATGACATATTATATCTATAAACCCTAAACCCTTATTAATTAACAGTAAACCTTAAAGCCCTGAATTAAACCCTAAATATATGATATATTTAGTAAATACATATGTATGTATGTATCTATGTATGTATGTAAGTGATACATTATGATACATATGATACATTATATCCCTAAACCTTATACCTTAAACACAAACCCTAAACTCATCATATCCCTAAACCCTAATTAAACCCTAAATCATAACCTTAACTACCATTAATCCTAAACTCTAAACCTTAAATACAAACCTTAATTAAACCCTAACCACTAATTATACCCTAAACCCTAAATACATGCCCTAATTAAAACCTAAACCCTAAACCTAACTACCATTAACCCTAAAACCTAAACCCTAAATATAAAACCTAATTAAACCCTAAACTTAAAGCAAACCCTAAACCCTAAATACAAATCTTAATTAAACACTAAACCCTAATTAAACCCAAAACCCAAAATAAAAACCCTAATTAAACCCTAAAGGCTAAACCTTATCTATACCCTAAATATATAACCCTAAATCTTAAACCCTAAATGCAAATATATAACCTTAAACTCTAAGCTTAATCTATACCATTAACCCTAAATCCTAAACTTAATCTATACCATTAACCATAAATCCTAAACACTAAATGCAAATCCCAGACTCTAAATTTCAATACCCTAATACTTAATTAAGTACACTTAAACCATCCTAATTATATATATATATATATATATATATATATATATATATATATATCCCTAAGGCCTAAAATAATTCTCAAACCCTAAATCATGAAAAAGCTCTAAATTAATCCTAAAATAAATCTCAAAACCCTATACTAATTTCAAACCCTAAACCTTAAATAAAAATTCCAAATCCTAAATCTATGTCCAATACCCTTAATCCCTTAAAAACTATAAATCCTAATTTTATATCCTTAAACCTGAAAAATATTTCAAACCCTAAAACAAAAAAAAAAACCTAATCATATATCCTAAACTCTTAAAAAACCTAAACCCTAAAAACCCAAAAGTTCTAAATAAAAAAGCAACTGCAGTTAAATCTATAAAAATTTTTCGATTGAAAGGCGATTAATAGTCAAATCTATAAAAAGTTTTTGACTGAAAAGCGATTGATATGTGGGCAATTGAGACTTTTAGTTACCTATCAGTCGTAATAAAAAGTGCTTACTTCCGGCTGATTAGCGACTGAAACACTTAGTGACCAACTTTCAGTCACAATTTTCAATCGGGGATTTGGAATCTGTGTTGTAGTGGATGATGTTGAGATGAAATGGAGGCGGCAATGTCAATGAGATGAGACAAAGGCTGCGATGATTATGAGATGAGATGACAATAGCGGTGATGATAAGATGAGATGCCGACAACACCAAGGACAAGATGAAATAACTTCAATGATGACAAACAAGAAGAGATGACAATAATGATGTTATTGAGATGATATGATGACAATGATGATGACAAGATAAGAAAGACAATGCCAACGATAGATCAAAATCAGAGAAGAATGTAAGCGATTGGCAATTACGAGATCTCGAAAATGAAAGACAATCAACACAATCTAAAGGTGAGTAATGTGATGTGAAGGTGAGTAGTAGTGACAATGAGATTTGGAGTCTAGCAGCAACAACATAGTCTAGATATGAGCGGGTGGCGATGATATTTGGAGACAGTGATCAGTGAGATGTAGATAGTGGAAAAGCCAATGCAAGACCAGATTTTGAAAAGTAATAAGGAGATTGCTTGGTTGCATTCTATTGTCCCTAAAAAAAAAATTATATCTATTTTTTGGACACTTTTATATGTTACATTAAACACTTTTGGATACATATTTAGACACCTCTTATTTATTATTATACGCCTTTATTTCTGAGGAAAACAGATTATCTGCATATTGCTTCAAACTCTTTTACATTTTTGTTTAGACATTCTTGCATATTTCTATAGACACTTTTATATTTTCATTCAGACACTATTTATATTGTTTCAGACACTTATTTTGCGAAGAATACAAACTGTTTATATGTTTGTTTAGGCATTTTCACATACTTTTTAGATGTTTTTCGATATTCATTCAGGCTCTTTACTTATTACTTCAGACACTTTTATTTTCTTGTGATAATAAATTGTCTATACATTACTCCAGACAATTTTCACATACTTTATTAGGCAGTTTTACATATTATTTCAGACACTTTTACATATTAACTTGGACAATTTTTCTTATTACATTAGACACTTTTATTTCTGAATGAAGTAAATTATGTGTATATTGCTTCAAACACTTTTATATATTGTTTTAGATACTTTTACAAAGTAGCAATTGGCTTACACTTCTTTATTTTGAATTTTTTAAGAATCTTCTGGGCATACTTTTGCTTGTGTACAAAAATTTCATCCTATTTTTTCTATATCTACATACCGAGGAAGAATGATATTTTCCCAATGTCTATTATCTTGAACAAGTCTTTCATAGTTTCTTTAAACTAGTTAATAAATTCCTTGTTGCTTTTTGTAACAAGCATATCATCATGCAAGGATACTATATGTATTTCATTAGCTTTGCTTATACATAAAGTTAATTCACTTAGACTTTTTCCGAAGCCTAAGTTCACCAAGTATGTATATTTTATTGTACTAGACCTTCAGATCTTGTTTTAAACCATAAAGAGCATTTTTCAAAAAATAAACCTTTTCCTTTTATCCTCGAACAAAAAATCCTTCAAGTTGTTTAACAAAATACTCTTGTTTTAAGTATCCATTCAGAAAAGTTAACTTGACTTCCATTTGGTGTATGACCTAGCCTTTTTGAGTAGCAAAAGCCCGTAGCATTCTTATTGCATTGAGTTGAGCAATAGGGACAAATGTATATGACTGATCTACTCCAAACATCTGTGCACATCCTTTAGTGACACATTTGGCCTTATTGTTACTTATCGAGCCTTTCAAATTGAGCTTGGTTCTATAAACTAACTTTACTCCAATGGTTTTTTTGTGTTCAGGTCTCTCCACTAAATGGCATATCTTATTCTATTCAATCATCTTAAGCTCTTCTATTGCAACCACCCATTATTGATTTGCAATAGCTTCTTTATATCCAGCAAGTTACACAATTTTTTTAGCAAGAGTCATGAAAGATTACTAAGAATATAATTAGTTGGATTATATTGTAGTTAATACTCACCTATTCTATTTATGGTAGTATCACAGTTGTACATTGTAACTCTTTTATATATACCTCCACTATGAGATGAATAACATATCATAAATTCATATTAACCTTGTCATATTGGACTTGGCATCAAAGACAAGATCCAAAGGGACTTTCTTTTAGTTTCATTTTCCCTCAACTTTTAAATTCTTTTCAGTTTGAGGAATTTCATAAACCCATGGTTATTCTAGTCAAGGTTGTTCCAATCGGTCTTAGAGCTACTCTAGTCGATGGATCCATCCCATCTTAAACTGACCTCATCGCATCAATGCCACCCTCATGCACAAGTATCCTCATTTCATTCCAGATCATTCTACTGCTTTTATGTCATTTTGACCTCTCTAACATTTTTTTTAATAAAAGTAGCATCCACTGGCCGCCATCTACATTAATTTTTGGCTATGCCTAGACATAACCTAATCACTCTAAGCCTACACTACATTAGTTTATGGCATTGCTCTTCTCGTTGTTGTTTTTCATCTTTGTTCACTTGATTTTGTTACTATTTACTTTTTCATCTCTATGTTGTTGCAATGGGTAAGACTCATAGGAATAATAATTTGATATCTTTGTCAAAGAGGATGGTGCTTTTAAAGGTACCAAACTTAATTGTGATAATTTTAGAATATGGAAGGTTGTTATGTTTGTTAATCTTTGTGGGATATATAGGATGGGGCATATGACTAGAGCAATCAAGGTCCCTAGTAAAGAGGATGTAGACACTTATGCCAAGTGGGAAGATGATGGCAAACTTATTATTTCAATTTTGTTTTGAGCAATTATTGATGAGTTGTTATAGATGGTGAAGCAATGTGAAACAGCTAAGGCAATGTAGAAGACCTTGGAAGATCTTTATGTGAATAAGTCTGATTTATACAGGTTCTAAGTTGATGTGCAAAGCTACAGAAATCAAACAAAATGGGCAACCAGTGTTGGTATTTTTTTACCAAACTAAAGAATGTATGGGTTGAAATTGATCAGAAACATCCTTGCAAAATCAAGGATCATGAAGCCTTTGTGGTACTAGAAAGAGAAGAAGCTTGAGCGAGTTCATGCATTCTTGAGGAGAATTGAAGCTAAACATAATAGTGCTAAAGATGAGTCACTTAGAATGCCAGATCCTTTTAGCTTAACCATAGCTTTCACATACATTCGTAAGGATGAATCTCAACAAGAAAGTCTTAATATAGCAATACTAGAATTATCAAGCCTAGTTGTTCAAGCAAAGAGCTAACACATTCCTCCGATACGAGAGTTCACCTAATCATTAGTAGCAAGGACCTTCACCAGGCTTCTTGAGTCACCATCATCCTGAGTGTTCTTACTGTCATGATGTTAGGCATCTTAAAAACACTTGTAAGAAGTTGAACCCATACCTAAGCCTGTACCTAAGACCTAAAAAGCAAGGCTACCATCTTAGGGCAAAAAAAAAAAAAGTTGTTCAATTGGTCCAAGAACCAAATGTTAATGGAATTACTGGCTCAAATCACTCTATAGTAGGAGGGACTACTCCTACAACTTCTATTGCTAGTTATGGTAAAATTGGTATAACTTTAAAGGTTTCTAACTTTCTTGGTTCTGATATTGGATTATTCATTCTAGTGCATCAAATCATATGACTTATGATGAGTCCTATTTTACGAAGTTATCTTTTCCACAAGTTTCATATGTTACAAATGCTAATGGTGAGGCTTTTCTTGTGTTAAAGATGGGGCCAATATACATTACCCCATCTTTAGAGCTTTGTAATGTGTTACATGTGCCTGACTTATCTGACCACTTGACCTCTATTCCATGGTTGAACACTGAGTCTAAGTATTTTGTAAAATTTTATCCAATGTATGTGATCTTTCAGGATCTTCTCACCAAGGAGATAATTAGTCAGGGGTATTTGATGGGGCAGACTATTTCATCTTATTAGACATATGCAAAGGAGAAACCAGGAGCATAGTCCCACACCATTTTGGCCTCGAGTTTTGACTAGCTAAGTCAAATTTGGTTGTGGCAACACCAGTTGTGTCATCCATTTTCCGGTCTTATGAAAAAATCCATGCGCACCTTGTATATTGGTGTGGATAAGTCTATTTTTCATTGTGAAACACGTGCCTTAGCCAAGAGTCATCCTACTACTTATTGTCTTAATGTTTCAAATAAAGTTGTATTCCTTTTGAGTTAATACATTCATATGTTTAGTGTCTTTCTAAAGAGCCTACTATATTGGGTAAGTGGTATTTTGTGTTGTTCATTGATGATTGTATGAAGTTATCATAGGTAGCCATTCTCAAAAGTAAAGATAAAGTCTTTCATGCTTTTCAAGCTTGTCATACACTTGTTCAAAAATAATACAATAGCACCATTAGAGTCATACGTTCTGACAATGGGGGAGAATTTGTTAACCATGTTTTTCAAGAATTTCTCTAAACAAATGAGATTGTTCACCAAACTACATGCCCATAAGCACCAAAACAAAATACAGTATTCAAAAGAAAAAAAGTGTCATTTACTCAATATGGCTTGTGTTTTTCTCTTTAGTGCTCATATGCTCAAGTATCTTTAAGGTGATGTTGTACAAGTTTCATCTTATCTCATCAATCATCTCCCATCTAGTGTTCTTCAAGGATGAATTACATTTGATATTCTAGAATTTTATGTTTTTTTGCTTTCATTTCATAACCTTTCTACCCGTGTTTTTGGTTGTGTTGTTTTTGTCCATGTTCTTAAAAAGCAAAAGTCTAAGTTGGATGCTCGAGCAATTAAGTGTGTGTTGATTGGCCATAGAGGACATCAAAAAATAAATAAATACTAACATCCACCTACCTAGAAATACCAGGTCATTATGGATGCTACCTTTTTTTTAGCTACTTTTCCTCATCTAATACTGCACTTTAGTGGGGAATTCATGTTTTTAAGAGCTATATCTTAATAAAATAAGGGGAAAATATGGAGAAATAACACAGGCAGATTCAGTTGAGATTCTTATTCCTCCTCTTTTTGAAAATCCAAGCATGCAGGCATCTTTAGTTTCAATTACAAAAAATGAAGATGAAGACACAATTGTTCCCTTAGCCATCACTCTTACCCCTAACTCACAACTTCTTGGTACCAAAGATCACCAATCTAAGGTATGCCCACGCATTGGTACTAATAGTAGTGAGCCTAATATTAAAAAATATGTGTTACCAAGTAGGTCTAGTCGAGGTCAACCAGCTAAATGATATGAACCCATTGTTCATGCAAAATCAAAGTACCTAGTAGCTAATTACATGTCCACTAAGAAACTGTGTAAGCCATATAAATCTTTTGTGATTCAAATATCTACTGTATCAGTTCCTAACAAAGTGCAAAATGCATTCAGGGATCCAAAAGAAAGGAAAGCAATGGTGGAAGAGATGAAGGCCTTTTAAAAGAATAATACTTGGCAACTTGTACCTCCACCATAAGGTAAGAAAGTTGTTGGTTGTTGTTGGGTGTTTAATATAAAACATAATGCAGAAGGGTCAATGAATCAGTATAAAGCACGCCTAGTGGCAAAGGGGTTCATTCAAACCTATGGCATAGATTATGATGAGATGTTTGCACTTGTGGCCAATATGAACACTATTTAGGTTTTACTTTCATTAACTGCTAGTTTGGATTGGGCAATTCGACAATTTGATGTCAAGAATGCATTTATTCATGGGGAAGTAACTGAGGAAGTTTATATGGATCCCTTGCCCGGGTATGTAGTAGTTCTTCCTAGTGATTTTATGTGCAAATTTAGAAAATCCTTGTATGGCCTCAAACAATCACCTCGACCTTGGTTTAGGGGCTTTTCATAGTTCATGTGGAAGAAAGGTTATAGAAAGAATAACTAAGATCATACCTTGTTTCTCAAGTATCAATTGGGGAATATAATAGCTCTGATTTTTTATGTTGATGATATGATAATTATTGGCATTAATATTGTTAAGATGGATAGACTGCATAGACAATTAACCTTTGAGTTTGAGATAAAGGGCTTGGGTGAACTTAAGTATTTATTAGGGGTTGAAGTAGCTAGAGGAAGAAAAAGGATCCACTTATACTAGAGAAAGTGCAGCCTTGATTTGCTAACATAGACTAGTATGTTGGATTGCAAACCTATTGGGACTCCTATTGAATAGAACCATTGCTTAGCAAAGTATGCAAGTCCAATATTGACACTCATTGATTTGCGGCAAACATTACATATAGGAGGTCAACATCAAGTTATTTAACCTTTGTGGAAGGTAACTTAGTTATGAGGTCGAGCAAAAATCAAAAAGTTGTAGCATAATCTAGTGTTGAGGCTAAGTATAGAGGTATGGCTCATGGAGTATGTGAATTATTGTGGCTAAGAAATCTGTTACATGATTTGGGTTTCAAACTAAAAAATACTATGATGTTGTATTGTGACAAGAAGGCAGCCATTGATATATCACAGAATCCAGTACAAGATGACCGTACTAAGCATGTGAAGGTTGATCGTCATTTTATAAAAGAAAACCTGGATGCCAAAATTATTAACTTTCCTTTTGTTTCTACTAAAAAGCAGCTTATAGATATACTTACAAAGGGAGTTTTCAAGAAGGCATTTTGTGACTCACTGAGCAAGCTGGGCCTAGTTGATGTGCATGCACCAACTTGAGAGGAAGTGTTAGAATGAGTCATGAGAGATTATTAGGAATGTAATTAGTAGGATTATATTGTAGTTAATACTTACCTATTTTATTTATGGTAGCATCAAAGGTGTACACTAGTGATTCTTTTATATATACATCCACTGTAAGATGAATAATATATCATAAATTCATTTTCAACCTTGTCATATTTGATGTATTAGTCCATTGCAATCAGTTTACGTGCATTTTCTCACACAAACATCATATATAATATTTGGCAATTCAGAATGAAAAAATGAAAGCGGAAACTTAGATTGCTACTTGCTTTTGTAGGTTGGTGATGATGGGGGTTTGTTGTGTGATACAAAAGAAAGATACTGTAACTAAAAAAAAATATGACAATGCAAGAATTTTGCTTCTTGCGCTAATGTTTTCTTGCTTATTCAATTATGGGCAGGATTTAATAGAATAGGTTAGTTTAATGTTCCTTCAGTTAATTTAAAAGTTATTTGAAAAAGAAAAAACAACTGTTAGTCTCAGCAATGACTAGTAAAGAAGTAATAACCGCAAGTTGCGGGAACTTTTTGTTGTTTATCTATTAATTTTAATAAAAAAAAAACTGTAACAGATAAACAATTTTATAGTTCAATCTTAACTGTGTTCATAATAAGCTGCAAAATAGTATATTTGTCGCATCACTGATGTTGGCTATGGCACCGTTGGACATTAACATCAGTGATTAACATTAGAGTTTTAAAAAAGCTATTCAATAGTAGCTTTTAGCTTTTACTTTCAACATTTTCATCTTAACCATTAAATAAATTATTCAAAACTTTAACACTAATAATAAAAGTTGTTCCCAAACAAGTCCTAACTTAACTGCAAAAAGAATTAGGGTAATTGTTAAAGTATCTTTAAATTATTGATGTGGAAATAAAAATAAAAAAGCAAAACAGAGTTAATAAATTGACAGTTTTAAGAAAAAAGGGACAGGATAGTTGTACTTTCGGAGTGAAATTGGTAAATACAATTATTTATAGGAAAATTCAAAATGATATAGAATCGCACTGTAACGTGTGTCCAAAATCATGGGCAGAATGGGAAGTTGTTACTGTGGTTAAATTGATTTTATACATGTCATCACCAGAAAAAGAGTTTGAATTTTTTAAACATGTGAAAAATACTATATTCCTTGATATCCTACTTTCATATCTATTATATCCTACTTCCATATCTATCGCTAGATTTTATGATATGTGAAATATTGTTTATTTCATAAAAAAAAAATCCTAATCACGATGACAATCTTGAAATTTGTGGATTAGAATGGGTTGATATACGTCCTATGGATACTCGTGTCCAAAAGCATGTAAAATAAATGAGATGATTTTTTTTTTATACTCAGAATTAAAATGTAAAAAAATGTTATAAAAGATATTCTTTTAATAAGTCTATCCTAAACTTCACCCTACCCCGTCTAAACCAACACTTTGGTTATAAAGAGGAGAAACTTGGTGCACAACCCAAAATTTGAATCTTAACCGGCCACAAAAAATAAAATAAGGTGACTTACTTTAGAGGAACACAGTATTATATTGTACTAGCCTAAAAGGGTAAGTGTTGTTGACAATTAATGGCACAACTTGATATTTGCGGTTACTACTTTAAAACGCAATCCAAGAATCTGAGAAGGAAGATTTATCCCTTTTTTCGGAAAGTGCACTTTTAGTCCTACATCTTATTCTACTTTTTTATTTGAGTTTTAGAACCTTTAAATATTCTATTAAGTCAATTTTAAAACTTTGTTAAAATCTTAGCAATTAGTCCTACACTTACTAAGAAACAATTACTGAACAGGAATATGACTTACAGAGATGGAAAACTAATAATTTATATGGTTCTTTAACTGTTAAAAATTTATTTCATGGTTTGAAATTGGTACATAATTAACTAACAGTTTAAATTGTAATTTTTTTAAAAAAAATGGTTGGTTTTAGAAAATTGATAAATTCTAGGACTAACAATTTATATAGTTGCAAATTTTTAGGACACGTGTAGAAGAATAGAAAGTTCTAGGACTAACTATATACATAATTTCAAAATTTTAGAACTGAAATAAAAAAAATGTAAAATTTTAGGACTAAAAATATACCTTATTTTCATTGGCCACAATAAATTCCATATACCATATATTGCACTGAATACATCTATAAAAGCCCAGGCAGCACAAACATTTTCATCATCAAGTGAAGAAATGGGGAAGTTCTATGTTATGGCTTTTCTGCTTGTGGCTCTAATAGCTACTATTACACACGGTATTTGTATTTTTCTTTTCTGCTTCTTATATCTTCAATTTATTTGGTGTATACAAGTACGTACTTCACTTTTTTCTAACTGGTTAATTGTGCACTAGATAATGTTTTGAGAGGAACAGAGTCGAGAAAAATTGAAAAGCTGGAAATCAAGGATCTCCCTCATGAGTCAGTTTGTGGAAAATACAGCTGTTATCTTTTATGCCCCAAGAAGTGCAAATACACCACTTGTGTTAACGGCGATTGCCACTGTGTGTTATCAGAGCCTGCTTACCAGTCAAAGTTGGTGATCCCTTGCGATCCACCCATATTTTAATGCAATTACCATTCACCATTGTTTAATTTGAATAAAGGTATATGGTTAGATTGGTTGTAGAAATAATCTCCAAATCAAAGATTTGAATAAAATTTTGAAATAGTTACAAACTATTATCTCTTAATTGTGCTAATAAGTACACCCAACGTAACCTCTTTATTTTACTTCTGAATGAACTGGTATTGTAACTAACTTCACATTGTTGTTTGGCACCATAAACTTTATGTAAGTTATCGAATTTAACGATTTGCAATAATGGCACATGTGTTGCTGTTTTTAAGTAGATCGAATGCTCCAAAATACGCGACTTATCTTAAAATTAAAATCTAATTTTGCAACAAATTTCTTTTGTCTTTTCACTCCAAAATTGTCTTGGCAATTCCTCCTTACTAGTCTCTACGTCAAACCTAATTCTCCACCGGGCATGCAAAAACAAATTACGTCACTTAAAACAAATTACTTGGTATTTGTTGCCTGTTAAACGTCTAACCTAAAATTAATTGGCGATAGGTGGAGAGGTCTCATTACTATATAAAGTATTGACTTAACCACTTTTCTCGGCTATATCATGTGGTTTATTTTTTGTAATGACTGGGGCAATTTTGAACTTGCTCTAATACTATGTTAAAGCGTTCAATCTAAAACCAATTGACGATAGGTGGAGAGGTCTCATCACTATATAAAGCATTGATTTAACCCATTTTCTTGACCATGTGGGATTTTCCCACTTAACATTGCCAATTCAAATCTTACCTTAACAAAAAGTTACAGAGTTTGGCGTAAAAAATTACTCTTACAATCTTACTTAGTAAAAAAAAATCTAACTATGATGGTTAGTGCCTTCTATCAATTTCAATTGATTGATTTATTATACCCCAAACTGCATAACTATAACCTGGAAGAGGCAATCACATAAAGATGGGGAAATGGTAAATTTTCTCCTAATGTTTGCTTGATATCACACTTCTACCACCCAAGTTTGTTTTTGTGCAAATTTGCCCATTGATATTAAGGTATGAAAGCAAATTTGCTACTGAAGTTACAAAATAAGAATGGATAGAGTCCACCAGGGGTATGGGTAATCAATCGGTCAGTTCGGTTAACAACCGACTGAAGTGGCTGAAACTGATCGGTTTTCAATTATAAAATATATTAACCGAACCAACTGAACAATTCTTTGAAACCAAAACCGAACCAACCAAATTATTCGGTTGGTTCATTCATTTTCCTTTTTTCCTCAGCCGAATGCCTTATAACTAATTAAATAAATTTAAAAATGATTGAAATAATGCATCTCAAACCATCAAAGTTGACAATTTTCATATCAAACCATTAAAGCTTCTTGTTTATCATAATATTACATATCATTAACAGGAAAAAAGTTTTTAGTTGGCAAAGATTAACTAGCAATCCACAATAGCAAGTAAATCAATGCCAACAACAATCCTTCTTGCACTTCAAAAACCAGAATCCCAAAATAGTGGTCTATGGGCCTATGACAAATCCTAGGTACATCCAAAAAACAACTTCCAGTCAACAGCAGTACTAGATTCCACAATTATGTACAAAAAAAGCAGCTACCAGCAAAATTCTTCCCATAACCAACTTTAGCAATATAATCAGCAATCAACTACCACAGCAAAGTTAGGAATGCGACTACAACAGCAACATCAACAGCAAAATTCTTCACATAAGTAATTCCAACAGCAAAATTAGCAATAAACTGTAGCACCAAAATCAGGAAATGTAATCATACAACATAACACCAATCCATAATTTTCAACATCCTCCCCCACCTCATTTGAAATTTATAAAACATATTAGTTACCTCATATGCAAAACAGGAGCAAAAGTCTTGACATAAACTCTAGCAACAAAATTAGCAACAATCCATAATGTTTAGCATTTTCAGCATTTTTTGCTATCTTATTTCAAATTTATAAAACATAATTACAATACTTACCAATCAACAAAAGTAGGTATCTCATTTCATACACAAGACATTAAATGGAATTGGCTACCTCATATATTAAGAATGGTTTGATTCGATCCCAATTGTGATAGCTCTAAAAAAATAGAAATCAATAAAAAAAATTTAGTTCAATAAAAAATAAAAAAAAATTTAAGAAAGAAGCTTGAAACATAAAAGGATTACCTTCATCAAGTTTTTCAATCTCTTCCAAGTCTTCTTCAATTTTAAGAATGTTAGGAGATCTCCTAATCCAGTCTTGAGCACATAAAAGTGCTTGGAGCATTTTAGGATTCAAAGAGCTCCTAAATACATCAAGAACTCTCCCTCTAGTGTTAAAAGCTGATTCTGAGGCAACAGTTGATATTGGGACAGCCAACACTTCTCGTGCCATTTGAGAAAGAATAGGAAAACGACTGCTATTAAACTTCCACCAAGTCAAAATATCAAAAGAAGCTTTATCATCCTCACAATCTTCACCAAGGTACTTCTCTAACTTTGATTTTCCTTCTCCACTTCCACTCAAACTTTTAAATTTCTTATATCTTTCTTTCAAGTGCTTTGGAAGAATTTCTTGTGCACCCTAACTCATTCCTTGAACTAACCACTAAACTCACCATTTTGAGATTGGTTCATTTTTCGATACTCAGAAAACAACTCAAAAGTGGCATCTCTTACATTCTTTGCCATCATTTTCTCAATTTCACTATCTTTGCCGTGCAATTCAAAGAAAACAAACTGCACATACTCTAGCTTATGATGAGGATCAAGAACAACAGCCTCATAAATTAGCATATTCATTTTCTTAATATTAGCCAAATACTTGTCATATTTTTTTCATCTGTTTTGCCATTAAAGAAAAACTAACATTAGAATCTTTCTCTCACTCCTTCAAAAGGCAATCAACTTCACTAATCTCATGGAAGAAAGTGTTTGATGTTACATAAAGTGAACCAGAAATTCTTAATGTCATCTCATAAAAACTCTTAAGAAAAGTCACAAATCTCTTTACAATTTCCCAATCTATGTCAGTTGGAACTCCCGGATTAGGTTTTAAGTCACTAAAAAATTTGGATTATTGAGTTCATATCTAGCAAATGGTCTCACAAAAATTAAAGTAGTGCTTAACATCAAGTATGTAGAGTTCCATCTAGTACAAACATCCAAACATAGTAAGCTTTTGCACTCAATTTTTTCAAATTCCACACATGATTTGAACTTTGTTAATTGAGATGGAGAATTTTTCACATATTTCACAGGTGCTTAAACTTTAGAAATTGAATCACTTTTTTTTTTAAACCATCAGTTACAACTAAATTAATTACATGAGCAATGCACTTCATGCGAAGATACTTGCCTCCTAGGAAATCAGTTTTCCAGTTCACCAAAATTTTCTTCACATAAGTAATTGTAGTATCATTTGAACTTACATTGTCAATAGTAATTGTTAAAACTTTGTCTATCTTCCAATCAAGCAAGCAATTTTCAATCATTTCACCAATTTTAGACCCTTTATGACTGAAAATTGGACAAAAATTAAGGATTTTATTTTGCAAGTTCTAGTCATTATCAACAAAATGGCCTGTGACACACATATAATTAACCCTCTGTAATGAAGTCCATGTGTCAGTAGTAAGGAAAACACAACTTCCACTAGTTCTTAGCCACTATTGAAGCTTTTTTCTCTCATCTAAATAGAGTTGGAAACAATCCCTAGCAATAGTGAATCGAGAGGGAATCTTAAACTTTGGACATGCAAGTGACAAAAAACACTTTAAACCCCCCTTTCTAAACAAATTTAAAAGGGAACTCATCAATAATAACCATCTGTGCCAACCTATTCCTAATGACATTTTGGTCAAATTTCTAAACAACAAGTGTTCCTTCCCCTTCCCCATTTCCACCAGTTGCCTTAGATTGAGAAACTAACAAAGCATGTTTTGTAGTAACATAGGCAGGCAGGATGATTTGGACATCTTTCCACATGTCTATTCAAATTAGTTGTGCCATTATCCTTATTATCACAATAGTATTCAACAGGGTAGTAATTACATTAGGCTTTATTGTGATCATCTTTGTCAAAATACCTTGTAAAATGATCCCAAGCACTGCTCGTTATTTTCATTTGTTTCCTTTTTCATTTAGGTGGAGATTTTGTTGCTGTGTCTGCATCTTCAGTTGCTGCTGCCACATTGTTTGCTTCAATTGAAGACATCTAAGAATCAAACAAACAAAAAAAATATATAGTACAAGAAATCCCAATTTTATAGAAAAAAGAATCAAATTAGAGGTGTAATTTTATTTGAAAATCCCAAGTCTAAAATTAAACCAAGTTTTTATAACAGTTTTTCTTTAAAAATTGAATCAAGGAAAAAAAAAACTGGTAGATCATCTTCCTTAAAGTGTAACATGTAGCATTATATCACTATAAAAATAGTATAATTATACAATGTACACACATCTATGTATTTTTTCTTTAAAAAACTACTCCTATTTAAACAATAAACTAAACTAAAAAAAAGAGAAAAAAAATAAAAAAGGGGAAAAAGAAAAGCAAATTGAAAAGCAACTTTGAAGTACCCAGAGGATAAACATTATGATCATAGTATATGTCTATTCCTTCAATTATTTACTCTACCCCACAATAATATTATTTTTTGTAAAGTTAACATACATAAATGCATAACATCTTCTTAAATTAACTTGGTGGTTCATGACCACTAAATTTAAAAGAAGCACCATGTGGTGGACCACCACCCAAACTCTTCCAATTTTTTTTTTTAATTCATTCACCATGAAGTGGCGAACTCCAAGGATGGGAAACATGCATGACAACATACAAAAGTACTAAAAAGATGTTCTCAATAATTAAAGTGACATTTTGTTTGTTATTCATTATTAAATACCTTTTTGTCTTTATTTCAAAACAATATGATGTCCACCATTTTCAAACTACCATGTCCATAAATCCCAACCCTGCAAAGTAGCAATATATGTAAAAAAAAAGATCTAGATCCATCAGTATGGTTCAAGTCTAGTTATTCTAGATAGATACTTCAGAAAATATAAACAAGTCATACAGTAGATTGAAAAGCAAAAACCTTAGTAGTTCAACGCCTACTGCTAATCAAAGTGAAGCAAAATAGTATCAGTTTTCCTTAAATTTACAATTACTTTTGAATTTTCAAAGGACATTTTGGTTACAAAATTAGAAACTAACAGTCATTCACACATTTTCACAAACACTTCCATCACACTTTCGTCACCCTTCTCCATTAATAGTTATTCAGTGTCATTGACTAGCCAAAATGCATCAAACAAGAAAATCTCACTCACCTGAAGTAGATGGGAGCCGATTAGCCTCAGATTGGAAGAGTTATATGCCTACCCAGTTAGGGTTTCTCACTAAACAATGATGGAAACCTTTGAGAACAAATGAAGAGTCGATCTTGGTGGTCTTCGTCCACGATGAACGCTAAGTCAGATAGATGGCATGATCAGATGAAAAAAAACATTAGGAGATCAATGGAGTCAAGCATGGTCAGGAGGCTCTAGCTCTGGTCATAGACTCACAGTAGGAAAGAGAAAAAGACTTGTCTACGCCAAGAGTCTGGACATAAGAAAATTTGATTTATATACTTTGGGTAAATCCTTAATCAACACTCATAAAACATTAGAATTTACAATTAGGTCACGTTAGTTTTTTCAATTTCAATAATAGCACCCGAGACCGAACTATAGAACCGATTATATAATTCAGTTTCTGACCGAACCAACTTGACAAACCGAAAACCCAAACCAAATTGTTCGAAATCAATTAGATTATTTTGTTTTTTTTGGTTTTATCCGAATAGTGTTTACCCCTAACCAGGGGTACCTTAGCTTTTATTTTTGTCCCAAATGGGTACCCTACCTTAACATTTGTTCTAGGGAGATATCTAATCTTTTGATGCGCGTTCCATCTAGATACTTTCCATTGATTCAGTCGTTAAATCAGACAAAATAAGCTAACATGGCAGTAAATAACACTAAAATAAATTTAAAATAACAACTTTAGTCCTCAAAGTTTTCCAATCACTAATTCTAACCCTTAAGCTTTAACTAAAACTAATTCTACTCTCCCTCACCTAATCAACCCCCCAAAACCGTAACCTCTCTCCTACCGCAACGCCAAAAGCTATTGACTGCCCCTAAAGCCACCCCATGGGTGCCGATTCTCTACTAGAGTTGCCTACCTTTTCTCCAATGACCACCATCAATGATTCAGGTGATATGATCGGAAGACGCCTACCCACCACCTCCTCCAGCTATCACCATTTCTCACTAACGCTTGCCCTCTTTTCTGCAGCTGAGACCATGATTTACAACGCTCCATAGAAGCCTTTATTTGCAATGCTCTACAGCAATCCACAATCGCAACACTCCTCAACAGTTGAGAACGCCGACATCGAGCTTCTCTAGCATCGGGTTTTACCTAGAATTGAGTCTAGCTAGGCTGGCAATTGGACTGTAATTGCGAGATCGGATGGTAATTGCACCACTCCGATTATGCCTATTGATTTTCCTCATTCAATTGCGACAAAACACAAGTTTCTTCCCCAATTCTCAGCCCAATCGTATCGTATAATAGCAGCAAAGGTAGGATGACGGTTGGGTGGTTGGCCGGTGGTGGAAGTGGAAGAGAAAGCTAAGAGAATTAGGTGAACAAGGGAAACGAAAACTGACATTGGGATAGCATAATTGAGTTTAGTTGAGGTTTTAGGGTTTAGAATTAGTAATTGTAAAAATTTAGGGTTTAAATTTGTTATTTTGAATTTATTTTAATATTATTTAATGTGATATCATCAATTTTAATCGAATTTAACGGTAAAATTGATGAAAAGTATCCAATTAGGATGCGCTATATGAGTTTAGATAGTTCAATGAGACAAATGTTAAAGTAAGGTATCCATTTGGGACAAGAATAAAAGCTAAGGTACACCTATTGGACTTTACCCAAATAAGAATAAAATAACCATTGAGTGCCTAATAATAGGAATTTCATTCTAAATGAGAATGAGTAAATTTCATGAATGGTCCTTAACCTTTACTCATTGTTTCCCTTTAGTCCTTAACCTATTTAATGTTTTTTTTAGTCCTAAACCTATGAAAATGTTTCATTTTAGTCCTAAATCTCGCAAAAGTTTTTATTTTGATCCAATTTCATGAAATTTGTTAACTCAAAATATTTGTCTGATAACAACTTTTTAGATCATAATTTAAACTATTTGGTAATTTTCTTGCAATAAATTTAATTTGTATAATAATGTTTTTACAATTAATGAAAAATTCAAATCATTTTTTTTCTCTCTATAAATTGAACTTATTTCATTTAGGAAGAAAAAAATATTAATATAAACTGTCTATTTGCAGTAACAAAATATTAAATTGTTTAAATTTACTGGAAGATAATTACTGAATATTTAAATTAAAATTTTTAAATTTTCTGTCAAACAATTATTTTGAGTTAATAAATTTCATCTGGGGAAGGACTAAAATGAAACAATTTTAATATGTTTAAGACAAAAATAGAACATTCAACAGGTTAAGGACTAAAAGGAAACAATAACTAAAGGTTCGGGATCATTTATGCAATTTACTCAAAAGAGAATACTTTGTCATACAAACAACTAGGCGGCCAAGATACTCCTATTGTCTTACTAGCAATTCAAGATTTGAGTTTGGAATTTGGCAAAGCTCTTAAACTAGCATTTAAAAAATTTCTCCTTAACCTTTAGCCGCCTAACCTTGCATACATGCTATTTTTCCTATTACCCTTAACAAGTTCCAATGGGTCTCTTTTGGTGACATGTCATTCTTCATAATCTCTACAATTAGTAGGTTGGGCCTTCATTAATGGTGACCAACAACCTTTAAGCAACAAGTTATAGTGTGTTTGAATACTAAAGTGGTAAGATTGTTAACGGAATCAAATAGGGAGTGGACCTACTATTAAATATTTTTCCTTTTGCGATTGACATCATTGGTCGATGCGCATCTCATATTCATGACATGGATCATGGGAGAAAAATAACGATAATTAACAATTAGAAGTTACAGAATATGGTGCTTACATGTTTAGCATGTTAAAGATTATGGTGAAAATAGTAGATTAAAAAACTTAGGGTGCTAGGATTTAGGCAAAGAAGGTTTGGAATCAAAACTTAAATTTTTCCTATCTTTCCACCTTTCTCACATAGACAATTTTAAGGGAAGATGGTGAATTTTCTTTGAAAATATAGCATTAGTAGCAAATTTACATAAAAAAAAAAAGGGTGAAAAAATTATGACACTGAGTAGCCAAATTTTTTGCCACAACTTTTTTCTGGTATACAAAATTTAATACAATATATTAAAAGAGCAGGAAAGAGAAGGAACAATCTAAAACTTAGGGGTGGAGGGGTTTGTTACACGAACCCTAGAGAATCTCGGCTACAATTAGCCTACTTTTGAATTCCTGTTTTGTGTAGAGTGCGGCACCACTCCTCAAATCTTAGCCTTATCTATGAATGGCCCTCTGTGTTACCATTTTGCCGATGAATGCAGAACCTGCTACAACTTTTGAAATCACCAATTTTACTCGTAGGTTACATAGTATGCTTGGTTGTTTAGCTTGTTAAAACAATCTACAAGTCCACCATTCAACTATTACTAGAAAAAATATTATTTCTAAATTATTTTTTTCTAACTGATAGTTATCATAAATTACACTTTCTAATAGAAACCAATAAAAAAAAATAGGTACATCAGGTTAATTATTGTCAAAAAACAATTTCCAACAACTGAGCCCATTAACTATTGCACAAGAAGGTGGTTCCTGGCGTTTGTGCCATTCGAATTCCAGATGGATAGCGGTATTATTATTTCTTATGGATAATCATACAAAATTCAAGAAAACAAAAAAAAATAATAAAAATAACCTAAACACCACTAGTATTTACAACCACACCAACTTCTAATTCTCTTAATTTATTAAAGGGAAAATTACCAAAACCCCCCTGAGATATAGGCAAACCTATACCCGTGTTCCTTCTGTTTCAAATACCTTCACTTATTCTCCTAAAAAAATTAACTCCGTCATCAACCGTTAGGATGGAAAAGATAAAATACTTATTTTCCCCTAAATATTTCACCTCGTAAACTTCTATATCTAACAAGCCACACCTCATCTCCCTCCATCACTCCACATTAACCTCCTCCTCCGCTTCCACCTCCATCAAGATCTCACCTCCGCCGCCCACAAACCATGACAACCTCATCAACACCAGCGATCACCTCATTTACAACCCAAATCCCAAAAAACAAAATCGAAATAAACAACTTTGAATACCAATAAGAATGTAAATTTTCAACAACGAGAAGTTCAACTTCAATCAAAGTTTTGCTTCTAGTTTTCTAGAAATTACTATTTCTTGATTAGACCAAAGAAAAAAAATGAAAACTCAAACAGAGAAAATCCTAATTCTTCAACAAAAATCATAATTTGTCAAAATGATCGATTGCAAAAATCAAATGAATTCAAATAGTAAAAATCTAAAGACATGGACCTTAAATCCCAAACCCTAACACCCTTGATTATGAAGGCAAAAACCCAAATCCACCAACAACTTGCCCTTCAATCTGAAGCCATGATTGATAAGCATGGTGGAAAAAGTGAGGCTGTATCTTTGATTGTTCTCCACCACTACCACTCCACCCTCTACCTCCCCCGTCGTTTTCCCTTCTAGCTTCACTTCTGCCATTAGTGGCATCATCACAGTTCTCATTTGGCCACAACACTAGATCTCCTCTTTTCTTCCCTCACAGAGCACCATTGCCTAGTGGCTGAGGTGATAAAAGTGGTATATGCGGTGGCTAGTGTTGAAGGACCAAGATGTGATTCAACTTTGTCAAGCCATGATCCATAAGCACAATGAAGAAAAAGGAGAGGCCATGATCGATGAGCACCACGAAGAAAGAGTAGAGGCTACGATGGACGAGCATGGCAGAGAAAGAGGGGAGGCTATAATTGACATGCACGATGGAGAAAGAGGAGAGGCGGTGCTCCTTAGTGAGATTCCTAAGGTGTCGATGAGATTGTACAATTGACGTGCATGGAAATGAGTCACTTGGGCTAGTTAGGCTTGATGAAAAGGATGGTGAAGGACTTGGAGGAGAGGGGAGGTTGATCGGGTTTGGGGTTTGGAATTTTTACTGAGAAGGTACAAGTAAACAAATGAGGAGGGGTGGAGGCAAACAAGGTGCAAAGTCTGGGGACTAAAGTTATTAAGCAAACAAGGATAGGAGTTTAAAAACAATTTTTTTCCTTTTTTTCTCTCAGCGTTCATTAACGAAGCTAGCTTTGGAGGGAGATTAATGTAGGTATTTGAAATAAGGAGGACACAAGTGTAGGTTTCATTAAACCTCAAGTGAGTCTAGGTAGTTTTCCCTTTATTAAAAGCAATATTTCCTTCAACAAATAGGCAAACGCTACACAAAAAACTTGGAAGTTACTTTTAGCAACTAATAGCCACAGGGATTTCTTGGGTCCACCAATTCTGCTAACACATGTCCCAATGGTGACTATGTTTGATCGATGAAAATTGGCTGGCCAGAAAAAGAAACAAAAAAAGAAAAAGCAAGGATAACATCCAGCTCCATAAAAAGGAATCTTTATGGCACTTCCAAGGTTGCTTGTCTACATCGCTTAATCAGCAAAAAGTTAATCCATCCAATTTGGTTGGTAGCTCTCTTATTTTTCTATTAATTTGGTGTCATATATAGGAAGGATGTGGTGAATACTAAGAGACATGATGTACCTGGGATTTGTCCCATGATAAGAATGTCGTCAATGCATGGCAGAATCCACAAGAGCAGGTTGTGGTTCTTTTCAAATAAGAGTCTGAATGAAGGAACTGAGGCAATAAGACCCATTGCTTCCTTGTGACTCAAAAAAAATTTAAGGCCCGCCTAAGTTGGATGGCAACCAATTCTAGGCCTTTTAGCATGCTCTATCAAGCAACTAAAGGCTTTTGTTTAACAGGTGATCATGAAAGTCCTACCTATTGCTTAAGAGGCAGGATCCAAGAATCACTTGACCCCTAGGGTTGTGTCTAACCTTCTACCTAGGGATCTTCCACAAGTATTCTGAGTATGATCAAATGGCCTAGACTTAAAGCGACATTAGCACGGTTTTTAGGACGCTAGACTAAATGGACGAATGATTGAGAGTGGCAAATCTCCTCATTCTAAAAGTCAGATGCCTATGCTACACATCAGCTATATGTGGATCTAGCCTTTTACCAATAACATCAACAATGCACCAAGTACCAAGGACTTTAGGATGCCTAATATCTGCATGAAGGATTGACAAAACACATCAACCACCTATAACAATATATTACATCAATAAGTCTGGAGTAGGCCATGAATGCAGTTATGTACAAAGTGTTCAACTCCACTCTAACGGGGGTAGAAAGATCATCCTTTAGGGCAAGCAGTGGTCGACATTTCCATTCCTTTTAGGGCCACTTGAACACTTTTCTATGTCACTTCTTATGAAGCTAATTGATGCCTAAAATGGTGGCTCACCTCTATCTGGTAGGGAAACGATGAGTCTATAAGTGACTACATGAGGCATTTTAACACTAAAGCCAGTAAAAGATCTTCCTATTGAAAACACCTTGTTGGTATAATGTAGGGCTTGTTGAGAGATTCTAGGATGGCATGGAATCCAAATGAGAACTTTATGAAACATGTAAAAATTCTTGAACTGAGCCATCAATTATATCCATGCTAATGAGCTCAACAAGTCGGCACCATACAAGGATAACGACCCTTGTCTAAGAAGAGGGTTCAAGCCCAAAACACTTTATGCATGCCACTCTGAGGCATAAGGTCAATTATTTTGTACAACTCAGAGAGGCATAACATGGTAACTAAGTGACCCAACCCTTATAGTCAAAGGCCAACAAGGACCCCAAGAATTGCTACTATTATCACAAAAATAAAGGCCATGAAACTAAAGAATATTGGTAGCTAAGAGACCTTATTGAAGAACTAATCAAGGCAAGGTAGCTAAGAGAATACATTTTTGTCAAGATTCACCATGCAAGAGCCATAAAAAGAGGCCCTATAGAAGGAATAAAGATGATTGGAACCTTGACCTGGGTCGACATCAAGAAAGGGCTCATTCCCCTAGGAGAAACAATCATCGTAACCCTGTGCCTACCACCAGGCTCATCCAAATGATTATAAAGAGGGAATCATAATCATCTTGAAAAAGTAAGGCTCATGAGTCACACTTCATGGTCCCGTATGTAAACCCTATAGTCATAACAGACCGCTTCAACAACTTTGATGCGGAGCAAGTATACTTGGACATGAGGAAAATTTTGAATGTGTTGTTTGCGTTGCTCCTTGACAAGATCTAGGTTCGAATGCCCTCATTGAGCCTGATATCTAGACCCACCTATAAAGTCAAAAAATACAATGACCCTACTTTTAGGGTTGGTGATCTTAATGACTCGAGTGTGGACCTTCTTTAGTTCAATTTGGAAACTAGAGTCCACTTTAGAGATTGTCTTGTTGAGGGCTCCTAGCAAGTCATGGAAGGACTTTAGCTTTCTTCTGATGGCAGCTTCTTTCTATTACTACTATTGAATAGAGGTAGCCAACTCCTTAAGCTTCTCATCTTGTTCCTTAAAGAGCTTGTTTGTAGCTGCCAACTGCTGCTAAAGCTGGTCGTTCTCATCTGTCAACTAAGATCGAGCCGCTTCCTCCCCCTAGATCCCTTGAAACTTAGTAACTGCTTACTAAAGCTGGCTCCCTTGAAGGGCACACCTCTCTTGATGGTAAAAGTCACAAGGGCCTTTTACAAATGTAAAAAATAAACGCCTCCAACATACGGTGTTGAAGATCCCTCTTGTCCTCTAAAATGAACTCCTTTTATAAATAGCCCATTAGAGGGTTAGATAAGGAGTCACGGGGATCCTTCTCTCTTTCATCATCTCATATTACTACTCTGCTCTCGCAAGCAACAGTAATTATTGCAAGAATTAGGGTTGCTCTTATCCTAAAAGAAACAAGGGCATAGAGAGGACTTTTTGGCCTTACTTGACATTCCACCCTAGCCTACAATGATTATCCTAACCATATATGGAGCTCTCGTGGAGATGCCAACCATGGATTAACAAAGCGGGCAAAAAGGCCCCATGACGACGACCCTCATGAATGAAAAGGGCAGGGGAGGTGAAGGAATTGTTTGGATGGGGATAAGGGAAATGAGGTCCTTCCCATTGAACTTATTATGGGCAGTAGATGAAAAAGGTGAGACAAACTTAAACCTTTGTCAATAAAAATATCAAAAAAATTTACAAAGGATTGAGACTTACCATCACTCCTCAGTAATGTTGTCTCAACTTCACAGGATTCAAAGGTAGGTCCTAAGCCTCTTTTGGCTGCCCAAAGTCTTTGACTTGGGTAACATGTCGATGGCCCCCCTAGGTGAAGCCATCAGAATAGAGACCGAGGTTAGCACTAGGGGTGGAGGAGTTAAAGACAGAGGCAGTGGAAGCACTGGTAAAGCCTCTGTTAAAGGAGGAGGGATATGTGCCACCTCCAAAAGGCGTAGAAACTCAACTTCCTGGCCTCTACTATGCCCTTCACTAGGGTTTTCTTCTTTTTGACACAACTAAAGGCACAACCCATAACAAAAAGGACAAAAAAAATCAAGGCTAATACACTTTAGTAAGGAATAAAAACAGGCATATTAAAGAATTATCAACCTTTTTGCACCATGAATGACAAAGGCCTTGATTAGTTGGCCATCTTTCATAGGTTCTTAGCAGGAGGGACTCAGCACCACCTTATAGTTTAAGAGGGCCTTGCTTATACCTACATACCAAAGGGTCATCTTTTCAATCCTCTAATAAGGGAAAGGAAATAAACCCCTGTAGTTCTCATTCTAAGCTATAGCCTACAGCCATGTTAGTAGCCCTTTGTACATATTTTCTCACTTTAAGCCCTCAAATAATTGGGGGTCATTTGTTGATGTTATTTTGAGGAAGCTCTGTCCATGGCAAGGGAATTACTAGGTGGGTCACTAAGGAAAAAAGAAAAACTAGTCTTTCCATGAACCCCACGAATCCTTGCAAATCAGGAAGGCAAAAGATTTGTTCCCTTACAAGACAATGGAGCTATATAAAAAGGGCTAAGCCCTTGGATAGGGTAAAGGTGTATTATGTTGAGTATAGATATGACCTAGGCCAGACTATAAATGATTATAAAGGTGTCAAGCTATGTGAAGGAGTTGAGGGCTTGCTGGGTAGTGCGGATGTGGTAGAATTCACAAAATTAATTAATGATGGTGTGAAGGTGATGCCTAGAGGCATCTTCGTTGGAAGACATCGTGACTTCGGGAGGGACTTCCTGAGAGGGAGAACGCCTGGAGCCTAGATTTCCTAGGGGAGTGTGCCTGAAAAACTCGTAAAAAAGGGTTAGGAGGTCCCCGGGATCTTTTTCCGAGGAGGAGCCTCCGACACCCAAGTCAGTGTCCTGAGAGGTGAAAGAAGAGGAGCACTAAAAGGTTTAGTGGCCTTGCCTGTTTGTATTTTCTCAGGGGGAGAGGGTTGGATTGAAATCCCTTTGCCGGGGCCTATTCTCTGGTATTTATAGGAGTCCCAACCTGTTCAGATCATGACACGTGTTCGATCGGATGTTCTCTGTGTTTCCGGGCGTAGGGGACAAGCAGCCATTTGCAGGCTCCTTGAGCCTTGGGCCGAGACAGGTCATGACAAGACCTGGACGGCATCGGCGCGTCAGACCGCCATTTGGGGCGGCGTGTAGCGCCTGTGGGCGACATGTCAGAGGCTCCTTAAATGCTCATGTTGTACTCCCGAGGTCCTCTGGGCGAGGTCGTTCTCTGGTACGGATGACCTTCTTCGGTAGTTATGCTTTGTAGTTCGGTAAGTCCCCTGGTTCGAGGGTTTCGCCTTCAGGGAAGTTCCCTCCTGCTTACAATCGCTGGTTCTTTATCCCTGAAGACGATCCGCTTGGTCCCCCGAGGGAGCTGGTGATACCTTTGAAACACCTAGCGTATTCAGCCGAAGTCCTGACTTCGTGGTATCTGACTTCGCTCCTTCCGAGGTCAGTGATAGTGCCTCTTTCGGGTGACGCCAGGCTTCCCGACTATGTTTTCGTCAGGAAGTATATACTGAGAAAGGCGATAGCCCTTCGGCTATCACAGGCCCCCCTCTGAAAAGCCGAAGGGGGAACTTTGGTTTGTCTGCTTTCGGAGGGCGTCCTTCGGGACCTCGGGTGTAATACCTGTGCCGAAGATGGACCTTTTGTCCAAAGACATGGGCTGTTCGGTTATAGCCCGTCCTTTGGCGTCTTCGAGGTCACCCACTTTTCTCCTTCTGCAGGGCTGCGTAACGTCACGTCGCGTCTTGTAACCAAGCGTGTCAGTCTGGAGGGGCGCGCCCAGGGTCTAGGGGTGTCAGAAAATGTATCCCTCTTTTGGCGTGATGGCTGACACGTGGCAGTTTGTTACTGGCGGGGACTGCGCCGTATATAGCAGGCGCGCCTTTTCACACGCGATGAGCAGTTATGGCGACTGTTCGCCGTTGTGGAGTACTTTATGACGCCGGTTCGCCTACCCTCCTCGGCCTATATATACCTCTGTTCCGTCATAACCTCCTTTTGCTTCTGCTTTTGCTTTCAACTGCTTTCACATTTTCTCTTCTTTTTGCGGCGATCCTGTTTGACAGAGTGTTTTCCGACAACCTTTCTCGACGGCGTCTTCAAATCCAGATTTTGGCAAAACATTTGGTGGGTTTTAACTTCCAGAGTCTTTTTCTTTTTAAGCTTTCCCGAAGTCATTTTTGGCCTTTTCCCGAAATCGCTTTTCAGCCGACCATGCCTATTCCCGAGAGCTGGCAACCTCTTTTGTCTCACCCTTGCTGCACCACTTCTAAAAAATTAAAAAGATGGAAGACCAAATTCTTTTTTCCCTCGTATGCCATTACAAGGTTGCCACGCTCTGACCAGTTTAGCTTTTCGAATCGTGGCGACGAGGTTACCATTTTTCGAGCCCAACTGAAGGCCGGACTTCGGTACCCTCCTCCGAAGATGATTAGCGACTTTTGCCAATTCCATGGCATTGCCGTAAATCAGCTTCCGCCGAACTCGTACTACTACTTCAACGCCTTCCTCTGTATATGCGGCGTTTTCAAAATAGAGCCCCACTTTATTCTTTTCATGTAGTACTATAAGCTTTTTGTGGTCCCGAATGGAGGCTTTTACTTCATGCTACCTCGGGGATCAGGGAGCAAAAAGTATATGTTCACCTTTGCCACCAAGGACAGCTGGCGAGGGTGGCAACAAAAGGTTTTCTTTCTGAAGATGGAGGAGACCTGCTCGCACGTCCCGACCAAATGGGCTCGGGGAAGGCTGGAGATGGACGTTGTTGATCCGAGGATAATGCTGACTCCTGAGTTGGCACCTATATTCGCGGACTTCGACAAACGGATCCAAGCAGTCTCCGACTGGGATGTCAAGGTCCCTTCGCGCTCCCTTTACCCCTTCCCCATCAATTGGAAACTGATGACCGAGGAGGTTCTTCGGGAACTAGAGGTGGTGAAGGAGCACAAGACGGACCTCGGGATGCCGGCTCCTGCTATCGCTGGGAAAGACTCTTGGTTGGTGTAACTCCTTAGGGAGGAAATCACTTATGAGTCCTTTTTTGAGAGTAAGTTATCCTAGGATTCTTTTGTTATAGTTTTACCTTGGACTCACACTGATGTTTTCTTTTCTTTTTCAGAGATGGGCGACGACTCCGCTGCCTACTACAAGTCCCTTTTCCTCGGTCAAGCCGAGAAGCGCGAGCAGACGAAGAAGGCCGTCTCCCGAAGGCGGAAATCATCTGGGGCTGGCCATCAGTGGCCAAACGGGCAAAGAAAGACGTGCCTCCTCCTCAGGCGGAAGTTCCTGAGGAGGCGTGCGAAGAGTCGGATGTTGCTGCTGCTGTTCCGCCGGCCAAGGTTACCGCTGCCGCCCCTTCCCGGAGTCCCTCTTCCTCGGTGGCTCTTTTGGACGCCTTGGTGGAAGTCCCTTCTGCCGAGGAGCGTCGTAAGAGTAAAGGTAAGGAGATTCCTGCCGAGGAGGTCCGGGACTCCAATGATGACGTCGCGGAGGTGCCGCCAGGTTCGTTTTCTTAGACAAGTTGTGGTACCTTTATTTCTTTAAGGGTTCCTTGTCTTGATAAATTTCTTGCTTTGCCGTGCAGGGGAGCTGCTATACCCGAATTGAGCAGCCGAGCACACCCAGAAACGGGCTCTTCGGGATGCCCATGTCCCAAAGGGGAAGATCCCGAGGGAGCCCTTTTGGTCGTTTACGGAAGACATGAACTTGTACTCCGGCGACGGCCCGTACATGGCCAACCAAATCTCGAGGGGGATCCTCACCAAGGCCTCCTTCAGGGCCGTTTCCGAAGCGTGCCCAAGCGATGAGTCCCTCGCTGCCAAGGTTTCCGAGCACGCTGCCCAAGTATACTTCAGACCTTTGTTTTGTTTCCCTTTGATTTCTTCTAAGTGTTTGGCCCACTTTTTGCCTTACTAACTTTTGCTCTTACTTCTTTGTAGCTGCTGGGGTACACCGGCCTCCTCAGGGTCCAGGTGGCGAAGGAAGCGGCGTTCCAAGTCTCGGCCTTAGATCTCATAGAAAAATCTAAGGCTAAGTGCTCTGAATTGGCCGCCAAGAACACGGAGATGGCTGAAGCTGCGAAGATGGAGGTCGCTGCCATTCGGGAGGAGTTCGCGAAGGAGAATGAGGAACTTTTGAAGGACTCATCCCAGAAGGTTTCTGACCTCGGTGCTAAGGTGGCGGAGCAGAACTCGGCGAACGAATCATATCAAAAGGAGAAGTCAGATTCTGAGGCTCTCCTGGCGAAGGTGCTTGCCGAGAAGGCCGAGCTCCGGGCCGAGGTCGACTCCTTGAAGAAGGAGCCAAATAAGAAGAAGATGAAGGCAATGAGGAAGGAGATTGCCGATCTGGGGAGGGAACGTGATGAGCTAGCGGTCGAGAAGAAGAAAGCCGACGAAATGACCAAGGTCGGTTTTCAAGACAGCTTCTGCCTCGCTCGTCACCAAGTGCTTCAGAGGTTCCCAGATCTGGACCTCTCTTTCTTGGAGGCCCTAAACATTCCTGAGGGGCCTCAGTGGTCTTGGTCGAAAATCGAACACCTGAACTTGCCCCTTTCTTTTCCGGCGCCGAAGGTGGTGGAAAAGGACGCAGGAGCTGGTGGCTCCCGAGACGCCGAGATTCCTTAGTTTGTTTTAGGGTCCTTTGCTTTCTTTTTCTTCTTTTTTTTGTATTTCTTTTTTTGGCGAGCTTTCTTCTTTGTAAGCAGATCCATCTCAATAAACACTCTTCCTTAAAAATTTTGGCTAAGTCTTTTTCTAAGATTTTTCATTTTCCATTGTCCCGAACATGTTCGCTCAAGAGACTTCAGAAAATACAGCGATCTTCTTCGTGAAATTCCGACTTGTATAACTCATGCTTAAGATTTTTGGCTAAGGAACTTTTGTACTCAGAAATTTTTCTGTACAATACAATCTTTTCACCGAAATCTTAAGCATAGAATTTTCTCAAGGCGTCCGAATGCCATGTATTTTTTAACTCTATGCCTCTGGCGTCACCGAGCTTGTAAACCCCTTTTCGCACTTCGGCAAGTACCAGATAAGGTCCTTCCCAATTTGCCCGAAGTACCTCGTGGGATGGCCTTCGGGGTCCAAATTCAGCCTTTCGGAGAATGAGGTCTCCTTTCTTTATTCCTTTTGGCCTGGCGCGCAAGTTTATAGCCGTGGCCACTCTTTGCTGAAAAGCTTTTCTCCTCAGCTCGGCTATTTCTCTGTGTTCGCCGACGAGGTCAAGCTTGGTTCTCAGGCCGAGGTCATTTCCCCTTTCATCGAACACTTGCACTCGCACTGATGGCTGCACTACCTCGACTGGTATGATAGCCTCTGTACCGAAAACAAGTGAAAAAGGTGTTTCCCCTGTGGCTCTTCAGGGTGTTGTTCGGTAGCTCCATAACACACTTGGGAGCTCTCTCGGCCATTTCCCTTTTGCTTCCCCCAGTCTCTTTTTCAGACCATCTTTGATAGTTGTCATGCCCACTACTGCCCCTGGCCCATCTGGGCCCAAATATCAAAGCTTGCAGCGGAAGTTATTCATTCAGAAGGGGCTTTATTATTCAATACGAGCACCTACGGCGTGAGTCCAGGATCTATTCTGGTTCTAGCTTGATTGATTATTTACCTTCAATATGTTATCAGGGTGCTCTTTAGAGTCAAGCTAGTACCTAAGTGGGATTTCAAGTGTTCCATTCATGATTTTATCCTGCTTACATGCATTCTTCATCACAAAGCATACTTTATTCCAATTCAACATAAGCTTCTCCTGTAATATTTTCACATGCTCATTTCATCCAAGCTACATATAGCCATACACTTATTCCACTAAGTGCATAGAATGTGTGTCCATCAAGTGTACTAATCCAATGCATGGCAACCAAGAAGCCCATCTCATTTCCAATTTTGAAAACCACATTTATATGTCCATGAGCATTCTACCAATCTAGTACACATAACACAATCACCCATCAAGAATTCCACCTGTATGAATTCAAGCATACTTCTCATATAATCATCCTTCAAAGTCATCACCATCATAAATCATCATAATCATCTATCCAAGGCAAAATTCATCATCATAAGTCATCCAGAACTATGCCTATCCATAGAACAGCAAACAAGCATCACTTACTTGGAAAACATACCAAGGAATGCTTCATGTCTAAGTTTATCCAATGTTCATGTTTTACAGATCAAGTTTTCATAACTACTTAATCTGCAAACTAATATCACACGGAACACAATCCACCTATAGACCTTGTTCCCACAACTTCTAGACTCCATATCCTGCACAGGTAAGTCCACAACATTAGCTTGATCCACAAGCAATCTATACCACATAAGTCACTTAGAACCAATGAATATATTGAGCAACACTATACATATACCCAACCCTTTAGCACATTGTAACGAGTACTCTGGTACTCTACGCTTGATCTATCAAGCCATCCATTTCTTGAAAAAGGTATAACAGGGCGGGTGAGTTATAAAACTCAGTAAGAATCCTGACGGCATCCAATGCCTAGTGAGGTAAATACTCATGACTTTCTTAGTCATTATATGGCTTCCAAAGCCTAAACTTGTGCCAAGAATGTAATGGCAATTAATCCATGTTCCTGCAAAGGAAAACACTAAAACAAAGAAAACACAAGATATAGCACAATAACAATAACAATAACAATAATAATATGGGTCAGCATGCACAAACAACAACGGTTCAGAGAAGCACGCAACTCAACACACACAACACTGTCCTCGTACATCATGTTCCAAGTTATCGTGGGTATTGCAAGCATTAGCATAATCCATGCCACTAATCCCGGCATGCCATTTATTTTTTTATAACCTACTGAGCGCTCCTTAGCTTGAGAATTGAGTTGGCCAAACTCAATTCCTAGCCCTAAATGCTTGCTAATTACTCATGAGTAAACCATAATTGCCAAAGCGACAATACCTTGCCCATTATGCACTTATATGCCCAAATATCCAACTAAGAAAGTATCATGAGTCCTCACAAAAAGTAACAACCACATAGCCCTGACATGCACACCTATGGTCACTTGGTTCTTTGACCATCACATAGGGGCACTAATACTCACAATGAAAGGTCATGGAAAATATACCATGCAGAGAGTGAGTATAGGGATTTTTACCACCATTTGTGTAACCTTTTGCTCATTGTCTTTGCCTTGCTTTGCTTTGTTTGTTGTTGGAACTTTGCCATTTCCTTAGTGGACCTATAAAGCCTAAACTACTAACAAGTTATTTAATTGCTTTCTATTAAACAAGAGAACCATAATTTACCAAGCATACTTGGTTTAGCTTACTCAACCTCACTTAAGGAGGTAAAGGCCCACTTAGCCTTTCTATGAACTGAGGCCCTCCTTGGCCTTTTTCTGGAAGTTCAGGCCCAATTGTTCTTTTTCTAGAAGTTCAGGCCCAATTGGCCTTTTCTGAAATTTTGGCCCAACTTGGGCTTTCCAGGAACTCAGGCCCACTTGGCCTTTTTAACTTCTCAGGCCCACTTGGCCTTTTAATTCTCTTTTGGACTTGGCCCAACTTATCACTTAGGCCCAATTTTACCTTTTCATAATTTTAGGCCCAGCTTACATTTCCAGGACTTGAACCTATATTAACCTTTTCAGGATTTAGCCCAATTCAACCTTTAGGCCCAATATTACATTTCCAGGACTTGGGCCTATATTAACTTTTTCACTTAAGTACCTGAAGAACAATTGTTGACAGAATTGTTCTTGAATTCTTCTTTGCCACTTTAGTCCCAAATTTCTATTGTGAACACTTTTGCCACCAAAATACTTGGTTAACACACATCCACCAAAAATTGGCACCATGGCCGAATGCATGCTTCATTTCTTCTTTGTGATTTTTGCTTGTACAAGTCATCTAGGACTCAAAAACATGCCAAGAACACTTGGCTCCACATGGCTAACATGCCAAGACATTAAAAACCACATATGGCCGAATCCTCCATGGCTTGATTTTGCTTGCAAAACTCCTCTTTTTACATTCAAATTTTGACCATTATCATGCACACTCACAAGAACATCTTCACTACCAAGAACACTTGGAAAAGTGCACATGCAAGCCAAAATACCCATTTGGCCGAATTTGTTCCTTGCTTTTCTTTGCATCCTTTGCTTGATTCCTTGCTTGGAAAGGCTATACAAGCCTCGAGGCACCAAGAACACTTGGTTCCAAGCCTCAAAATACCATGGACATTCATGGCCGAAAGTTGCTCCTTGCTTTTCTTGGAGTTCTCCTCCATTTCCTTGCTTTTCATGGCTTAAAAGTGCCATGCATGCCTTGAACTCTCAAGTTGAGTCCAAGAGCACTATAAATCTTCCATGGGCAAATCTTCAAGAGCTTGTCCTTGCAAAAATCCAGCATATACAAAGCATTAAAAAGTAATATCTATCTCAAAACACAAGAAATCAACAATGAAAAACATGATTCACTTACAACCTTGTTTTGGCCGAATCTTCACTTGTTCTTTCTTGATGTTTTCCTTGTTTCTCTTGCTCCTCATGGCTTAGAAATGCCATGCATGTAAGGAGCTCTTGAGGTGAGCTCAAGAACACCAATTTCTCACTAATGCCGAAACTTCACGAGCATTTCTTCATGGGTTTTCTTTGATTTCTCACTTGGTTCTTGGTTTAGATGTGTTTAGGAGTACGAAATCACTACGAAATTGTGTTTGCATGTGGAAAAGGAGTTGGTTTGCTCATGGCCGAATCTTAGAAGCAAGGAAGAAGATGATGAACTTGGAAGAACGCCATGGCTGGTTTTTAGAGAGAAGGGAGAGCAAAGTGAGTTAGAGAGAGAGTGAGAGATGTGAAATGGGATTGAAAATGATGGGCATGGCCGGTCACATGAGTGTTTAGAGAGATGTGATTGAAATGCACCCCAAATGCATATTAAATGGCAATTTCATGAGGTGGCCGGTTATGTCATGCTAAATGGAGAGAGATGTAACCCAAATGCCATCCAAATGCACATTTCATGTGTGATGGCAGGTCATTTGATTTCAAATGGGTGGGAAAATAAGTCAAAGGCAATAATCCTTGGACAAAACAAAGTGATGTCCCATCAAAACAACCCATTTGTTTAATTTATATGGCATGGCCAAATTTTTTATTCAAATGGATGGGAGAATAGTCAAATGTTCATTAAAGAATTGATTTGACAAGTGATGGTGAGGAGAAATAAAATAATGTAAAGTATGAGACAAAGACTAGTCAAAAATGATGGGCAAAATATTATATTATATGGCAAGTGGGGGACAAGACTTAAGAGATGATTATTTTAATCAAAGTGGAGGCAAATTTTTATTCATTTAATGGGGATGGCCGGCCATGGCTTAAAATGCCATGCAAAATGGTCTAATCCCTCCTTTGGCCCTCCACCTTTCTTCAATTGTTCAATTGAGTCCTCCCACAAACTTTACCTTTGAACAATTGAGTCCCTCAACTTTAATTTCCACCATTTTCATCACCAATACTCTTGGCCTTAGCCAAGTTTATTCCAAGAGTGTCCAATACTCATTATGCCCATTTCATAATTAATTTAAGATCTCCCGAGCTTACCAAGCTCAATTCCCAATTAGGGAAAAATTTCCATGTCTCCTCAATTTAATTGCTAAGTTTCCAAATTAGGAAACTTTTTATTTCCACTAATCCTCTTAACCCGGGACTTAGTCATTTAGCCCTTTCCGGGTGTAACAATAGTCATGTTGGATACTTCTACTTGCCCATTGCTTTGGGGGTGAGCTACTGGGGCGAAGTGTATTTTTATTCCAAGGTTGTTGATAAATTCTTGGAACCCTTTATCTGTAAATTGGGACCCATTGTCGGCTACTAGTACCCTCGGTATGCCAAATCTGCATACAATGTTCTTCCATACGAACTTTTGCATATATTATGGCGAGATAGTTGCCAAGGGTTCCGCCTCGACCCATTTAGAGAAATAGTCTACTGCAACTACGCAAAACTTCATGCCTCCAGGCGCTGTTGGGAGTGGCCCAATGAGGTCTATGCCCCAAACTGCGAAGGGCCAGGGATAGTCAGCCGAAGTTACCATTTCCGAGGGTGTCCTCTGGATACTCACGTGTCTTTGGCATTTCCACATTTCCGGACGAACTGCCTAGCGTCATTTCTTAGAGTAGGCCAAAAGTATCCTTGCCAAAGTATTACTGCTGCGAGGGCATCAGTTCCAACATACGAACCACAGGCGCCTTCGTGAACTTCTTCGAGGATTATTTCAGTATCCTTTTCCCTAACACACCTCTGCAATGGATTTGCATATCCCTGCCGATATAATTATTCACCAATGAGGAAAAATCGACCGGCGCGTCTTCAAACTTTTGCAGCTTTGTGGGGTTCTTCAGGGAGCGCATTGGTTGCGAGATATCTTTTTATTGGGTCTTTCCAGCCTCTTACCGAAGTTACTATGCTCAGCACTGTGATGTTCGGTTGATTTAGCACCTCGGTGAATGTTTTTGATTTCGCCAAGCAGTCTGCTTCGGCATTATCTCGTCAAGGTACGTTTTCAATACGTACGGTGTCGAACTCTCAAATGAGCTTTGCTACCAGTTCATGGTATTTTGCCAAGGTCGGGTCCTTCGCCCCATAATCCCCTGCTGTTTGCCGAACTACCAGCTGGGAATTGCTGTGGGCTTTTAAGTTTCTTACACCAATTTTTCTGGCTAGGCACAATCCTGCTATGAGAGCTTCATACTCGGCGACATTATTGGTGACGCTGAAGCTGAGCTTGATGGCCTTCATTACTTCTAGACCTTCGGGGCCTCTGATAATTACCCCAGCGCCCTGGTGTTCGGACCCCGAGGCTCCGTCAACATACAAAGTCCATTCTGGCTCACCTTCGCTAAGCACGGGATGGCTGTCCTCGGCGACGGGCACTTCGGCAATGAAGTCTGCCAGGGCCTAAGCTTTTATGGCTTTCCGAGGTTCATAAGTAATGTCATGTTTGCCAAGCTCTATGCGCCATTTGGAGAGCCTTCCTGAATGATCAACTTTTCTCATGACATCCCGCAGGGGTAGACTGCTTCGGACGATGATAGGGTGAGCCTGAAAATACGGTCGCAGCCTCCTTCCTGCTAGCACCAAGGCATATATAGCTTTTTGCATCAAAGGATACCTGACTTCGGCTCCGTGTAGTGACTTGCTTACATAATAGACCAGCCATTGCTTCGGCCCTTCCTCTTTTACGAGGACCAAGCTTACTGCTTTTTCTGTGACGGCGAGGTATAATACGAGGCGTTCTCCATCGCGAGGCTGTCGCAAAGTGGGCAGACGTGCTAAGTAGATTTTAAGTTCTTCCCAGGCCTTTTGGCAGTCTTCGTTCCAAGGATGATCGTCACTTCCGAGGTTGCCCTCCTTTTTTGCTGCCTTAGTGAGGACTTTGAAGAATGCTCGGCACCGATCTCCATATCTGGAAATAGACCTACTAAGAGAGGTTATCCTTCCAGTGAGTCTCTGCATATCTTTTATTGTGACGGGAGTTCGGAATTCAAGCAGAGCCCTGATTTTTTTCGGGTTAGCATCAATGCCTCTTTCTGATACCATGTACCCAAGAAACTTTCCCGAGGTCACTCCGAAGATGCATTTTTCGGGATTAAGGCGGATCCCGAAGGTTCTGAGCTGGTGGAAAGTTTCCTTTAGATCTGCGAAATGGTCGTTAGACAGCTTGCTTTTGACTATCATGTCGTCGACGTAGACTTCCATGTTTCTCCCTATTTGGTCACTGAAGACCTTACTCATCAACCTCTGGTAAGTGGCTCCTGCATTTTTGAGCCCGAAGGGCATCCTGATGTAACAATATGTTCCACCTTCGGTGATGAAGGCAGTTTTTTCCTCGTCTTCGGGGTCCATCCTTATTTGATGATACCCACTGAAAGCGTCGAGCAAAGTTAGGAGTCTGTATTCGGCAGTTGAGTCTACCAATCGGTCTATTAGGAGAAGAGGGTATGAATCCTTTGGGCAAGCATCGTTCAAGTTTCTGAAGTCGATGCACATTCGGAGCTTACTGGTCCCTTCTTTTGTGGCAATGACCACATTGCTCAACCATTCGGGGTACTTGACCTCCCTGATTACATCAGCGTCCAATAAGCGCTGGACTTCGGTTTTGACGAAGTCATTTTTATGGGCTGAGATGCCCCGTTTCTTTTGCCGGATAGGTTTTGCTTCCGGACTTACTTTAAGGCTGTGCTGTACTACACGAGGACTTACCCCCGGCATATCTTTCGGTGAGTAGGCAAACAAGTCTTTATTTATCAGTAGAAAGGATACAAGTTTTTTCTTGTCTCATTCGGCCAAATTTTTCCCTATTCGAGTACTTCAGCCTGGGACAAGTTCTATTTCTTCCATCTCTACCTTCGCGGAATCTTCTGCCTCGTCCTTTTTTGGCTTTAAAGCCTCTGCCTCTACAGCTTGTGCGAAATTGTTTGCTGGAGCTTTTCGCGCCTTGACGAACACCTTCCTTACTTCGCCCTGATCTATGAAGATTTCCGCGTCTCCATCCTTGGTGGCAAAAGATACAGTCAAGTATCTTACGTCAGGGTGAATGTGCAGATTTCCCTGTGTTTGTCTCCTAAGGATGGCGTTGTATGATGAAGGAACATCCATAACGATGAACCTTGTCATTGTGGAGGCGAATAACTCGGTTGTCCCATCAACCGAAGTCCCTTTCATCATTAGGGGAAGATCGATCCACCCGAGGACTGGCAGTTCGGATGGTCCTACCCCGAAGGTGGGTGAAGTGACGGGCTTGAGGTCGCTATTGGATATGCCCAAGTTCGGCAGCAAATGTGAAAACAGGACATCTGCGTTTGATCCATCGTCAAGCAAGACTCTCTTGACATCCCAGTTTCCTATCCTCACCATGACCAACAGCGGGTTGTCATGGGGAAAAATGACGGTGAAACCATCCTTGCGGGCCAGCTTCTTCGTCGAGCTCTGATATTCCATGACTGATATTTCTCTGGCCTTCCTCTTCCTTTCCGAGGATGGGAGTCCTGTTGTGATTGTTTGTATTATCCCAGCCGGAGGTGGAGGGCGCCTCTTCGAACTTCGGTTCCTCCGTCTATCGGAGTCATAATCTTCGTCATCTGCCTTTCCTTCCTCCTCTTTCCTCCCCTTCGGGGAAGGCATTCGCAGATAACGTCGAAGTTGGCCTAGTTTTATTAGCGACTCTATGTACTTCTTCAATTGGAAGCAGTCTTCGGTGTCGTGGCCATGGTCGCGGTGAAACTGGAAGAACTTATTCATATTTTTCTTATTATCAGCGGTCATGGCCCTTGGCCGCTGGATCTGGGTTCCCTACCTTTCCATTGTCATGAGGATGTTGGTCCTCGTGTTCAGGGGCGTAAAGTTTGGGAGTTTCCTTCCCCACACTCTCCGAGGTCGGCCTGCTTGGTTGGCCGAACATCGTATTTGGTGGCTGGACCCTTCGGCATGGGTGTGCTCGGACTTCGGTCCAGCCATCCTTAGCTCTTCGGTTGTCATGTGCTGCTCAGCCCTTCGGTAAAACTCGCCAAGCATGTCCAGAGGGTCTTTGGAAAATTCGTAAAAGAGCTGTGAGTCTCTCTGAAGGCCCCGTGTCATGGCGAGGATGCGTATTTCGGGCCGAAAGTCTAGGACACTCAGGGCTTCTCTGTTAAACCTTTCGACATAGTCACGGATGGTTTCTCCGTTTCTCTGCGCTATGTCAAACATCTGGACAGGCATCTTCGCCGTCTGCCGACTTCCAATGAATTGCTGCGTGAAGGCTGTAGATAACTCCTGGAACTCCCTGATGGTTCCTGGAGCCAATGAATTGTACCACACAGTTGCTGGTTCTGTGAGGGTGACCTCAAAACATTTACACAAGGTAGCATCGTCTGCACCGTGCATCATCATGTTGTGTCTGTACTTGGTCAGATGAGCCTGTGGATTAGTCCGACCATCATAAGTTTCCAGCCGAGGTACTCGGAAGTCACCTGGCATGGCTGCCTCTATTATAGTTTGGGTGAACGGGGACTCATCCCCACAGAAGGTTTCAGACAGCCTAGCCCAGACCGGCTTTCGAGCTACTTGTCTTTCCACTCTGTCCAACCTCGCTAATATTTTCTCCATAAGGATCGTGGCACTAGGTTCTTCTTCTAGGAAGGGAGATTGCCGGCGCCCCTTCGGGGAGTGACTTCGACGCTGAATGGATGGGGACTTCGCCTCAGGTGACGAGCTCCTTCGGTGTGGGATCCTGGGTCGCTTGGACCTAGCTCGTCCTGTAAGCCGTGCCCCGAGGGGCATATTTTCTGTTGAAGACTCCTCACGTGGGTCTCCGTATCCCGAACTACGATGGACTGGTTTGGGGCTTCCTTCCCGAGGGTGTGCAGGCGAGGGAGGCCTTTGGGCCTGAGTTTGTTGTGGCCACCTTCGGTCTATCTGTTGCGTCATTTCAGCCACAACAGAACGTTGAAAGTCACGTAGAAAGCTCATGGTTATGACCAGAGGACACTCTTCCTCAGGCGTGGAAGTCCCTGGAAGGGTTTGCTCAGTAGCCGGTTGAGCTTCTGGCGCGGACGGGGACCTCGGTAGTCCCTTGTCCTTCAAACGCCGAGTTTCAACAACAGCGACCTGAGGGTAGTTTCCCACAGACGGTGCCAAATGATGCCCAGATGCATCTTCGTTAGAAGACATCATGACTTCGGGAGGGACTTCCTGAGAGGGAGAACGCCTGGAGCCTAGATTTCCTAGGGGAGTGTGCCTAAAAAACTTGTAAAAAAGGGTTAAGAGGTCCCCGGGATCTTTTTCCGGGGAGGAGCCTCCGACGCCCAAGTCAATGTCCTGATAGGTGAAAGAAGGGGAGCACTAAGAAGTTGAATGGCCTTGCCTGTTTGTATTTTCTCAGGGGGAGAGGGTCAAATTGAGATCCCTTTGCCGGGGCCTGTTCCCTGGTATTTATAGGAGTTCCCAGCCCATTCAGATCATGACACGTGTTCGGTCGGATGTTCTCTGTGTTTCTGGGCGTAGGGGACAAGCAGCCATTTGCAAGCTCCTTGAGCCTTGGGCCGAGACAGGTCGTGACAAGACCTGGACGGCGTTGGCGTGTCAGACCGCCATTTGGGGCGGCGTGTAGCGCCTGTTGGCGACATGTCAGAGGCTCCTTAAATGCTCATGCCGTACTCCCGAGGTCCTCTGGGTGAGGTCGTTCTCTGGTACGGATGACCTTCTTCGGTACTTATGCTTTGTAGTTCGGGAAGTCCCCTGGTTCGAGGGTTCCGCCTTCGGGGAAGTTCCCTCCTGCTTACAATAGCTGGTTCTTTATCCCCGAAGACGATCCGCTTAGTCCGCCGAGGGAGCCGGTGATACCTTTGAAACACCTAGCGTATTCAGCCGAAGTCCTTACTTCATGGTATCTGACTTCGCTCCTTCCGAGGTCAGTGATAGTGCCTCTTTCGGGTGACGCCAGGCTTCCCGACCATGTTTTCGTCAGGAAGTATATACTAAGAAAGGCGATAGCCCTTCGGTTATCAGAAGGGGAAAACAAAACCCAGCTTGAAACTGGGCAACAAGGATTGTAAAGACATCATTGTCAAATTTAGAGGCTTTGGTATTCTTTTCCTAAAGGCAATCCTGGCATATGTTAGCCATAACCACCTTTAGCAAGCAACCTTCATCACCTCTTAGATTAGGTTGCTCTCAAAATAGCTATATATAATGAGTACAAGATAAAAGATGAAAGGTGAAATGCAAGATTTAACATACAAATTTCAAACCTATAGCTAAGAATGGTTAAGAGAATATAAGAGGACTTGTCCAATTTAGTACAAATGGATCCTTAGTATGTCAAATAGGCACATCTTCCTAAAATCATATGGTTACTGGTAAAGAAAAACATCTCCAAGCATAGCTTATTTCCATAGATGAAAATACAATGCCAATAAAAAAAATGGATTAGAAAAAAATGATCTAAAGGAACTTAAATTTGATAATCAAGTCAAATAGCTGAAATTATATTTTTTCTAAGGAAGAACACAGAAAAAATTTTATGTTCATAGGTACAAAATTAAATATAAGAAATGTAGAAGGTTCAAATTTCTTATTTTATATTATCAACAACTAATCTAACATATGATTCAACATAAACAACATTGTAAAACAAGACTATTCATCCAACAAAAAAAATATGTCCAAAGTATGAAATAGGAGCATTCCTTAGGCTTTAACAATTCTTTCTTGCTTTGATTTTAAAGAAAACTTGCCAAAAAGTATAAATGATTTCAAACTAATTTCCCCGATTTATAGTAGGGAGACTAAGGTTAGTTATGCAGTCAGTTATAGGAGGGTCTCAGTTTATTTTTTTGAAATAAAGGTAAACATTGGACCATACATTGACTTGCTAATAAAGGTATAAACAACCTTTCTAAATTTTCATCTGATGGTATAATTTTGAAAAAAAAAGCATATATGATTTCATTGAATAATAATTTTTTGATAAGGTAATAGAGGAGATGTGTTTTGGTACCAGATGCGGATGGAAAGGCTAGATATTATAGTCTTTGAGTAAGACGAATGTCTTAATGCTGGTTAACTTTTCATGAATTAGTTGGTTTCTGATGTAAAGATGTCTTCAGTAGGACAATCCATTATCACGCATTTCCTATTTAATTTGGTATGTGAGGGCACTAATGTGCTATTTTCTTAAGCCTTACTAATGGGTGGTGTTCACATTAGAAGAGAGTACTCGTTTATGTTTCTGGTCTTTATTTTGTATATGAAACTTCACTTTTTTATTTCATTCACTTAGAGGAGTTAAGGAGATAAAGCAAGTGTTAAGATATTTTCAACTTGTAGTAGGATAAAAGATTAATTTTTCTGAAAGGCAATTAATTGGTATAGGGGTATGTAATGATGTTGTAAGTCTTAGGGGAATTAGATTGGATGTCCATTAGGAGATCTTCTTTTTTAATATCTGAGCTTACCTATTGGAGCCAATTCTTTATCTAAATTAATTTAGGGGAATTATTAATAAAAGGGTGAGGGAGTGTCATGAAAAATGGACAACCCCATTCCTAGAGTGAGAAATATAATTATGATAAAATCTATCATTTATAGTGTACTTTTATATTTTATGTTTATTTTAAATACTAGTGCATGTTGTCAATGAACTTGAGAAGATCCAAATAATCTTCTTTGGGGTTATGATCTTGAGGAAAAGACATTGATGTGCTTTGATTGGAAATAAATTGTTAGGAGCAACATAATGAAGTTCTTAGGATTGGCAGGTTAAGACTGAAGAACACAACTTGCTTTTCAAGTATACCTAGTTCTGTAGAAATAGCATAACGTTGTAAGGGGGAAAATGAATAATGGGGAATATGAGAGTGCTTAGAATAGATTGTGTCCTCATCATCATGAGAGCATGTTCATTTCACCCCTGTAGAAAAGGATCATTAATGCTCATTTTACTTAAAGTTGCACTGTGACATTGCAAGGATCATTTGCTTTATTTGGTGGGGAAAGATAACCACACAAGATTTTTGGAAGATCATTAGGTAGAAGAACTTTTGCTTAAAGAAAGATTACCTAGAATTCTTGTGTTAGAAATTAGGAAGAGTGGTATTGTCCATGATTTTGGGTGTTGGGAAGATGGTGTTTGAAGATGGAATGTTTTAATGAGAAGGCACATGTTTGACTAGAAATTATTGCCTATGACCAATACATAGTAGTATTGAATGTGAAGGTATTGCTTACACATGTAAAAGATAGATTACTTTAGACCTTATACTTAAGGAAGTTCTCTTCAAGTCCTTTTTGTAGAAGGTCAAGAATTATTCTACACAATTAAAATCACTTTTATCATTTTTATGGCACCAAGAACTTCAGCCTCAGTAACAGCTCTTGACTAAGTTTTCACCATGATAACTATAGCCAAAGCTAGAAGACCACAAACCAACTTACAAGTAGTACTAACTACATTAAGCACAAGGAACACTAGATCTTAGTTCACTTATTGCCTCTACTAGGACCATTGACCTACTCTAATACCAAACTATCATGGAGCGGGGCCCCAATACCCTGAATTAAGTAGCTTTTAGGCTCTTAGGGACTGTGATCCCATTTAGTTATTATTGACAAACTATTACTTGTCAGTAAATTAAAACAATTTATGTGCAACTAGTTACTTAGCTTATCCTGCAAGAAGATATGCATGTGTTTATCCTGCAAATGCAACTCAAATAAATAAAATAAGTAAAGAAAACATCACTTGAGAATTTCATTTAAAACATATTTAAAACATGCAAAGACAACAAAACACTAGTTACTTAAACTTCGAGTAATAGTTTATACACACTCTTTAACTCTAACATGCACCCAAAAATAACTCAAGTGTCGTACACCACAATGCATCTTAATAGAGGCAATGTGTTAGTACACAAGGTACCATTTATATAAGGAAAAATACTACTAAGATCATATACTTGAGCTCACACCTTTGAGCTATCAAGCTCCAACTGCTAAGTCTCCACTTGTCATTGTGCAACAGTTAGGTTCTAAACTGTAAAGGCATAAACATTTACTTAGTAAAAAACTTAGCTTATGAGTAACTTAGAAACACAAGGTTCCAAGTAAATAAGCACCTGTAAAAGAGAGAAACTTAGCCCATAACTACCCACTTAATTGTTGGGCCCGGTGCTAGTACCTGCACAAATAAGCTTAAGGGAGTAAGTATGTTATTGTACTGAGCAAGGGGTGCTTTGCTACTTGCAAGAAAATTCAAGCAAACATGTTTATATGGAAAATAAACATCGAAGCATCCAAGAATTAACCACAAATAAGAAAATAATAACAAATGCAATGCATGAGTGAATGATATGCAACATACAATACTTGGGACTTCTTATACCCTAAGGTGTCTTAGACTTACCATGAGCTTAAACGGCAAAGGCACTTGAGATACTAGCCCATGTATCCTGAATACTTTACCTCCTTTAAATTCCACTTACGAGTCCTAAGGTATATAATCACCCACTCCCGTCACTTACCTATCTTTCCCTTGCTTATTGTGTTGGGTAATCTACTTAGTGGCTTTACATTGCTAAGATTCTTCGAACTTGACTCAGGTTCCCTTAGTGGACATACTTACCAAGCTTTATAGCTTGGCTAGGACTCCCTTTGGTTTTGCTCCAATGCCTTGGGGCCCATAACCTAAAACTTAGGTCATTAGAGAAACTAAACCCTACTTAGCCCCCATTTGGCACCTTATTTCTTCCTTAAAGTGCCCTCACTTATCCACCAAACTGCTTAATTACCCTACTTAATTGATTCTTAACAATATTTTAGAAGTTAATTAGGAACTTAATTTGAGCATGATAAGGCCTTGGGATTACATAGGAAACATTTAAACTTAATTTAGAAAGCGCATAAACCAATTTAGGGGCAATTTTGGGTCGATGATGTTGCACCCATTATGATGGTTTGAATGCACCTCTAATTAGCCCCTTGAAATGGTACAGGTGCACCAACAACTAAGGTGTGATCGCACCATGCTTTGTGATTCATCAACCAAATACTTTTTATGACCCATTTTGCCTTCCAATCTCATTTTCTTGCAATCCCTCTACAATCAAGCTCAAATCTCACTTCCAATTCTTAAATTATGTAAGAAATACATCAATTTAGTTTAATTTAACTTAACCTCTTACCTCAAATTCAAACCAAAGCAAGATTAAAGCAAACAAGCCACATAAAACTCACTTAAGTACAATTTGTTTTCCTTGAGTTCCAAGCCTAAATCCAAGCAAAATGGTCACAAGCACTAAATTAAGATCATTCCTAACCATATTTCAAGCTTAGAACCAAGTTAAACCCATGGAAAAACTCACCTTAGTGTTTGAGGTTAAAACTTGCAAGAGATAAGGCAAATGCACCCAAACCACAAAAAATAAGCTAGAGTCTTGATATATCTGCTTTGGGACCTTCAATTTTGCATGAATTTTGTGGGATTTTGAAGAAATGTTGAATGTGAGATTTGGAAGAAAGGGAGATGCACAAATGGCTTGGGAAATAGATGATGAATAGTTGGTTTTCTTTTTTTTTTTTTTCTAAAAAATCCTCAGCTACTCCCACTATATCATTAGCCTTACTTCCTTAACTCACTAAAATAGGTTTTAGTTAAATTTTTTTTTCTTCACCTCAGCCTTAATTGTCCTACTTGTCTCACGAAGAATCATTTCCTTGCCCTTTGCCTTTTTATCTCTTTATCGTAAGAGGCGCAATATCCTTACTTCTTAGTTAATGCAATTTAGTCCTCTACCTTTCATTCTTAGTTCCAATGAAATTACAGCCATGTCACTCATTGGGTTAAAATTACCATTTTGCCCTTCTTACCCTTTGGTGCCATTTTACAGTTAGGAACTCAACACAACCTTACTTAGTGATAGCCGAAGGGCTATCGCCTCTCTCAGTACATACTTCCTGCCAATAGTGTGGTTGGGAAGCCTGACGTCATCCGAAAGAGGCGCTATCACTAACCTCGGAAGGAGCGAAGTCAAACACCTCGAACTTGGGACTTCGGCTAGTACGTCAGGAATTTCAAGGATGTTACCGGCTCCCTCGAGGGACCAAACGGATCGCCTTTGGGCATGAAGAAGCAGCTATTTCAAGCAGGAGAAAATCTCCCGAAGGCGGAACCCCCGAACCAGGGAACTCCTCAAACTACGGGCATAATTCCCAAAGAGGGGCATCTGTACCAAAAGACGGCCTCGCCCAGAGGACCTCAGGGGTACGGCATGAGCATTTAAGGAGTCTCTGACATGTCGCCCACATGCGCTACACGCCGCCTCGAAGAGCGGACTGACGCGCCGATGCCGTCCAAGTCTTGTCACGACCTTTCTCGGTCCTAGACTCGAGGAGCCTACAAATGGCTACCTGTCCCCTACGCCCAGAAGTACATATCGCATCCGACCGAACACGTGTCGCGATCTGAACGGGCTGGGCACCCCTATAAATACCAGGAAACAGGCCCTGGAAAATGATCAGGCCCCCTCTCCCTGAGAAAACACGAACAGGCAAGACCACCCAGCCTCTTAGTGCTCTTCCTCTATCTCCCCTCAGAACACTGACTTGGGCATCGGAGGTTCCTCCCCGGAAAAATACTCCGGGGACCTCCTAACCTTTTTCTTTCTGAGCATTTCAGGCACACTCCTCTGGGAAATCTTTGCTCCAGACGTCTTCCCTCTCAGGAAGTCCCTCCTGAAGTCATAATGTCACCCGACGAAGATGCTGCTGGGCATCACTTAGCTTGCTTTTCCTACTTAGTAAGAAACTAATTTGAGACATTTAAATAAAATCACTTTAATTAAACATACTTACCTAGCCAAAACAATTCATGGACTATGAGAGTTATCACATCCTCCCATTCTTTAGAAATTTGGTCCCCAAATTCTAACTTAACCGAGCAAATTCATTTCAATATTGCTTTTGCATCTCTTGCTCAGTCTCCCAAGTGGCGTCCTTTTCACCATGGTCAGACTATAGTACCATGACCATTGGGATCCACTTTATTCTTAGTTTCCTGACTTGGCAATCAAGAAACTTAACGGGGCACTTTTATAACTTAGGTCCTCCCCTATTGGCATAACTAATGGGGTTAACTCTTGCCCAATGTTCACAAAACACTTCCTCAAGGAACTTTGTGAATATAGGCTAAACTTGGTGGCAAAGCCAACTAGTAAGCTATTTTCCCCACCCTTTCAAGGATTTCAAAAGGACGAATGTATCTTAGAAGTAACTTACGCCTTTGGCTAAACCTAGCCACTTCTTTCATTGGAGAAACCTTAATGAGTACTTTGTCTCCTACATCAAATTCCAAGTCATTCCTTCGCATACCGGTATGCTTGGCTTGCTAATTCGAGGTAGCTTTATCCTTGCTTGGATCAAGTTAATCTTTATCGTGTTCTCGACAATGATTTCTAGGCCAACAACTTTATCTACCTTTTCTACCCAACAATGAGGCATCACACATTTACGCCCATAAAATGCTTCATAGGGCACCTTTTTAATAGCTTCTTGATAGCTATTATTATAAGTAAACTTAATCATAGGTAGGTGTTGGTCCTAATCCCTTCTACAATCCATCACACAACTTCTCAACATATCTTCTAAGGTTTGGATCACCCATTTAATTTGCCCATCGATCTGAGGGTGATTAGTACTTAGGTTCATAGTGGAACCCATAGCCTTTTTAAAGGCATTCTAGAATCTTGAGACAAAACAAAGGTCTCTATTAGATATAATCTAATTGGGTATTCCATGGAGCCTTTCTACTTCCTAAAAACACAATTGAGCTAACTTCTCCATGGTATATGTAATCTTAATGGGGATAAAGTGTGCCAACTTTATCAATCTACCCACTACCACCAAAATTACCTCATGCTGACTTTTTGTGTTAGGTAACCCTATAAAAAAGTCAATGGTGATGGATCTCCACTTTCTTTCTAGGAGGGGTAAACATTCCAACTGTTGACACCCAATTTCGTCCGACCATAAAAAAATTTTTAAAAGAAATTAAATAAAAGAAATTAAATAAAAAAATTATTATTTTTATTATTATTATTATTACTAAAAATTTTAATTAGTTTAAAATACATTTTTGTTTTGTGAAGATTTGATTTAAAATGATATATGTGTGTATTTGAAAGAAAAAAACGAAAACTCCAAAAAAATGGCAAAATTTAAAAGTTTGAGGTAAAAATGACAAAATTAAGAAGTTTCAGGGCAAAATTGACAAATTCTGAAAGTTCCAGGAGCATTTAGTAGTTTGTCACATAAAATTTTGAGCCTGCCGACGTTTCTGGCCCAAATTGACAGAAAACGACAAAATTGTCAAAATCAGAAGCTTCAGGAACTTATCTAGAGGCTGAGAGACGTAAAGGACTAAAATTGTCATTTTACCAATTTAAGAGATAAGTTTGAAATTTTTTATTAATTTATCCATCAACAGTTCAGCTAAACTTCCTCTATAAATAGCCCCCCAAATTTTGTGATGAACACAGAAAAAAATAGAGGAAAAGCTTAGAGCTCCGGTTTAGGAAAAGAAAAAATTACAGCTAAAAGTCCCTGGCTTTCCTCCCTTTTCCCAGAAAAGCCTAAAACTTCCATCTGTTTACATAAACACCATCTTCTTCCTCTTGCCACCAATTTTTTTTCCCATACCCCGTCGCCGTTTCCAGTTTTTTTTTTTTTTTTCACGTTTTTCGTCCCAGGAAATTCAAAAATTTTAACTTTCAGGTAAAACTCATCTTTAGTCCTTTATCTTTTCAATTTCTTTCTCTTTGGTTACTAACCTTTTATTTTGTTCTTGCAGAAAGAAAAAAACTAATTACTAACTCTTTTAATCTTTATTTGTTTATTTATTATTTATTGTTGTTATTATTGCTAACTTTTTATTCTTGTTATTATTGTTACTAACTTACTAACCTTACTAACCTTTTATTATTGTTATAATTGTTACTAACTTACTAACTTACTAACCTTTTATTTTTATTATTGTTATTAACAACTAACTTTACTAACTTTGCTAATTTTTATTATTGTTGCTATTATTATTGTGTTATTAAAGTGGATGGCCAAAAAACCCCACTTTATTATTATTAATTGTCTATTTTTTTTTGTGATTAAATTTATTTCACTTTTAATTTTTTATAAAAATAATAATAATAATAAAAAGAAAGAATAATTTTATGTATAATTATTAAGGCTAATAAAAATCATTTTTAGAAAAAGCTAATTATCTTTTATTATTTTGGAATACATGTTTTTTATTATTTAACTTTTTATTCCTTTTATTAAAATTAAATAAACATAGGTAAATAATCACAAAACAAAATAAAAAAATACAAATCATTTCTTTTTAAATATATCTTTACAAGTAGCAATAATTGAAATTTAATAAAAACAATAATAAAAATCCAATAAAATTATGATTAAGTTTAATAATCAATTAAATAATTAAAAATTAAAATTTAATAAAAATTAAACTCCATGTCCAAATGATCCGCCAGGATCTAATGGTTTGGAGAATAAAATTTTTTAAAAAAAATATAAAATATAAAATTAATTTTAATAGTTATTTTTTTATTCAGTAAAAATAATAAAAATTAAAACAAAATCTTTCTTTAATAAAAGAAGCATATGAAAAATCAAAACTTTTCTTTTATGTTTAAAATATACATATAAATTTTTGGTTTTCTTTATTAAATAAATAAAATCTTAATTAAATAATTACTTTTGGTTAATCTTTTATTCAAAATAAATTATATAAATATCAAGACTTTTTCTTTTATTTTTAATATACATATAAATCGTTAGTTTTTTTTAATAAAATCTTGATTAAATAATTACTTTTTGATTATTCTTTTATCAAATAAATAGAATAAACATAAAATAAATGTCAACTCTTTAATTTCTTTAAAGATTTTTTATATTAAATATTTAAAAATTACTTTTTGATTCTTTTATAAATTGAGTATTTATTTAAATAATAAATATCTTTCATTAAACAAATAATCTTTCAAAACAAAACTAAAAGAAAAAAAGTAAAATAAAAGAAAAGAAAAGAAAGAAAAGAAAAGAAAGAAAAGAAAGAAAAGTAAAAGAAAGAAAAGAAGAACAAGCAAAAGAATAAACAAAAATTGAAAAATAAGAAAAACAAAAGAAAAATATAAAATATAAAAAAAAAGGGAAATGAATAAATTTTTTTTAGTTAACATTAAAAGATCCTTAACAATTAATTTCATAATTAAATAATTAACAAATAAATTAAATTAATTTCCATATCCGGATGATCCGGCAGGATCTACGGTTTGGAAAATATCAAACTTTCAAAATAAATAAATTAAATAAAAAGATAAAAATCCATATTTTTACGATATGGATTAAAATTTTGTCAAATTCCGTGTCCGGGTGACTCGGCAGAGTCCATGGTTCGGAGTTAAATCTTCCGTGTCCGGGTGACTCGGCAGAGTCCATGGTTCGGAAGTATCAAATTTTATCCGAACTAATTACCAAAAATCCACATCCAATTAAATAATTTCAGTTGAAATTTATGTGTTGAAAATTAACTGAATTTTTTTTAAAAGCAAAGCAAAAACAAAAATTAAAATCAACTAAGGTGCCAATTTTGGGCGCTATAACAAAGTTGTTTTAGCGTAACCGTACTCCCGATCCCCGAACTCTCACAGACCAATTTTAAGGTGACCAATCGACCTAAGAAAACTGATTGGTGGCGACTCCAAAAACCCGCACGTTGCCACAGCTTGGCGACTCCACTAGGGACTCGACGTTAGTGAGTCGAGCCTAAAGTTGATTTGTTTTAATTTACTTTGCTTATTATGTGGATTTTTATATGCTATATTTACTTAGCGAAAACATGCATTATGCATTCACAATATGAAGCTCTATACCCGAGCTTACTTAAATCGAACACGATTCTTTCTAAGCGGAATTGGTGTTGTTGTCCTTGTGAGGCCATGGTCTCCAAGCCTTCACCGGTTTCAAAGTAGCAAAGTAGTGTATTGCCTTCTGAGACGGTTAGTCTCTGCATGGGCCCACGAAAAGCTACGACTCGAATTAATCCATTCCTTACATAAACCCTAGAGGGTAAGGAATCGGGCCGTCACTATAATTTAGTGACGGGATTCGGGAACTATCCCTTGCCTTTTTGATAAGCCACCTTATGCATATAGAACTCCCCACTTAACCATAGAACTGACCATAGTATTCCTCCCATTTACCAACGCCATAAGCATATCCTTGTTATGCTGTGTTGTTGCTCTACACTTTTATTTTCGTATTTATGGTTTTAACTCATTTTTCCATAATAGTTCATGAGTTGTTAATTGCTATTTAAGTTATTAATAAGCTTATCTTTCTTTTGTTATACTTCTGTTTTGTGCAAATATTCTTCATGCATCAAAACCATGCATCAAACTATGCTAACTTTTTGGTCTTTTTAATAACAACTAAAAGTCTTGAAGTTCCACGATAGTGGATAATCAAATTCACTCATCGCATACATCTATTACATTAATCACGTGCATATAAAGTCTGATAAAAACATAATCTCATTGCATACATCCATTACATTAATCACGTGCATATAAAGTCTGATAAAAACATAATCTCATTGCATACATCCATTACATTAATCACGTGTATACAAAGTCTGATAAAAACATAATCTCATTTTTCCTACATGCATCCATTGCATCAATCACATACACATAGGATCTAATAAAATATACCTTACTTTTAAAAGGATAAAATTGGACCTCGACACCGATATTCAACTCGGCTCCAAATAAGATTAATGGCAGAACAAATCGAAGGACGTCTCATAAAGATAGAGTCCAAGATAGAAAGTATGGCCGAACAAATGAGACAATTGATCGAGCTAATCAAGGCGAAAGCAATTCAAGAAGCACAAGTTCAGCCACCCATGACAGAAAGAGAAATGGTCACTTTGTTTGTCCAGACACTGAAGTACCTATATTATGACGAACTCATTGGCAATTCGGCAACTAATTTTTCTAACATTGTCATGTCTGGAGAAAGAATCGAGCATGAGATTAGGACTGGGAATATTGCTAAATCCTTTAATAATCCTATGAAAAGAGGAGGACCATCCAGAAGAAAAGATGACGAAGTACAACAAATAGGACGCGGAAGAAGGATTCCTCTCGTGGATACTGTGGCTATCGGACCTCGCCTATCCTATTTTGCCAATGGGCCCGATAATTACCTTCCAAATAGGCCCAATGATTATCCTCTGAATAGGCCCAATAATTATCCTCCAAATAGGCCCAATGATTATCCTTCCAATAGGCCCAACAATTATCCTTTTAACAGACCTAATCAGTCATGGCCACCTGCTCCTACTCCTCCAGTACCTGCACCAAGACCAATAGAAGTTTTCACACCAATTTCCATGACTTATACTGAGTTATACCCAAAACTCATCGAAAGACAATTTATCCGTCCAATTCCTACAAAGCCATTCAAACCCCCATATCCAAGGTGGTATGACCCTAACATTACCTGCCCATATCATGATGGCATTCCAGGCCATGGCTTGGAAAACTGCATGGCATTGAAGCGTATAGTTCAACAATTAATCGAGTCAAAGTGGTTGGACTTTTCCGATGAGCCAAATGTCACCCACAATCCATTGCCGCCTCATCAAGCAAAACCAAGTCCAAGTTGCTAGGCCCGATGTGATTGATAATTGAAAAGTGAAGATTTCGAGCTAGAATTACATTGACTTTGGAAGGCCTCCAAGTCAGATCTGACCTAACAGTCCGCATACATTTTCGAATGACAGGGAATCCTTTGAATAAACTTGTATCTTTGAAAGCTTGCAAAAGTAATCTAATAGTAAAAATCTCCTAGATTTAGTCCAGAATCTAGGGTGTAGTCTTTGTTAAATGGACACCTGCTATTCTTTTTCTGGTACAACAAAAAGATGTGATGCGTGCATTCTACTACTTTCCATTTTTACACTCTTTCCATTATACTATCCATTATTGCTATCATACTTTGCTTTCTAAATGATACTACTCGTGGGTGAAAAAAAAAAGTTAAGGGAAATTTGATAGTAATGATCTTGAAAGTGCTGCCAAATCTAGTAAGAAGGATTTCATATGTTGCACCTCAACCCTCAAAAAGAATTCACAGTGGTTATCAACATCCTTGCAAGAAGTTTGGGGTTAGTTTCCAAACAAGGTAGCTCTCATATTAAATGACTTCAGTGGCTTCCCAATTCTCATAAATGCTCAAAAAAAAAAAAAGGTTCTCAGTTTTCCACAACACAAATTCCAACAAAGGAAAGAAGTTCCTCCCTTCCATCAAAAGCCATTAAAGGGAAAATCCAAAACCAAAAAAAGAGACTGAGAGCAAACACAAGTAACTAAGGCCACTTGAATCATTTCACTTCAAGAGGGCTATGACCTCAGTTCTTTGCAACACAAACTCCGAAAAGAGAAATTCATCCCTTCCATCAAAAGACAACAAGGGAAAATTCAAAACCAAAAAGGACTAAGAATAAGCACGAGCAAGCAAGGCCACTTGAGTCATCTCACTTCAAGAGAGTTATCAAGTATGTCATCACCATAGCTCACAAAAAAAAAAAAGGAAAGGGAAACAAAGAAAAAAAAACAAAAAAAAAACAAAAAAAAAGAAAAGAAAAAAGGGCTCAAGTTAGAGCAAAAGAAAGAAAACAAAAAAAGTGAGCTATGGATTCTAGACTGAAAACCTGCAAAGACGGTTTAGAAGACAAAAGCAACCCTCAACCCAAGTGTACATAAAGATTACGATAGTTGGGGGGCAACAGATGAGATCAAACTTTCTGGAAAAGGTGGCAAGTTTGAAGTCATCACTATTGAGTTTTTCACCATAATCAAATCTGCTCACGAGTAGTATTAAAAGACCCTTCTTTCACACCATTAAAACTTAACTTCCTTCAGACTTAATATCCTCATTCAGCTAAAAGACTATCATTGTGAATTATGTCTCTACCTTATTTAATACTGCTCACGAGTAGTATTAAAAGACCCTTCTTTCACACCACTCAAACTTAACTTTACTCAGACCTAATATTTACCTCTTAATATTATTCTCATTCAGCTAAAAGACTGCCACAAAAACAAAAAAAAAACATTCAAACTTAATTTTCCTCACGCCTAACAGTTACCTCTCGATATCGTCCTCATTCAGCTAAAAGGCTATTATTGTGAATCATGTTTCTACCTTATTGCCTTGCACAGTTTATGTCTTCGAGTTGGAAAGGGAAGAATGGCAGGATATTTTAATTGAAAACAAAGACCGTAAATTACTTTGTCAAGCTTTGCAAATTGATGAAAGTTTTTCTTTAAGGCCAAACCATTATTCATTAATGTATGTAGACTTAAAAGTGAGGAGATAGCTTGAGTCTTTCTTTAATAAGATGTGGTTCTTGTAAGAGAAATTTACGATCAAGTGCCATCACAAAGGTCTAGAAATGCTCGACCTTCTATTAAAGGCGAGGTGATACCTTTTATCCACATAAATACCATATTCAGGGGGGCAAAGTAGTCTCTACGAAGCGTAAGAGGAGTACTGCCAACAAAGAAACTCAACAGACAAGGGGGCAAGTCTTATGGATCAAAACATGAGTTCAAGGAAGAGCAATCATTCAGATTATAACATGGTAATAAGTAAGTGTCGGCACGGTCACAAGAAAAAGGGCAAAGCAGACATTGAAAGTTAAGCCTTTGATGGTATCAAATCCATGACAAAGGATGAGTATTCAAAAGAGATATAAATTATGAGGCGGGCCAACTTTAAAGAAATTGAGGCCAAAATTCAAAGAACAAGTCAAAGAAAGAGGATTTTGAAAAGAGTTGGGCTTTTGAGGCAGTGAACAAAAGCTGGAAAGCATAAAGAGATTCAATGATAGTCCAAGAAGGCAATCACAAAGAAGATCCAGTAAAGCAAAGACATAAAGGACTAGATCCATAAAAAAAAAAAAAAAAAAAAAGCCATTAGTTACACATGCTCTGCATTCATGCATTTCATATCATGCATACATAGCCTTTACATAACAAGGACCAAACGGGAAGCACATCTACGGCACAGCTACAGCAATATAAGCTGAGATCTCAATGTCATCAGCTCTTACCAATCTATCACTGGATACACAGCTAATATGCGGGACCAACCCGCATCAGGAATTCAAGAATAAAGTAGACAATATTGTCAAAAGCTTGGCTACCGATTCAATAATCGAGGCTACACCTGGAAGGATCGGATTGACGCCAGCTAGTAGTATCCAAGATAAGAGATAGCTATAGCCAAGGATAAGGCAGATATCAAAAAAAAATATAAAATAGACAATATTGTCAAAAGCCTGGCAATTGATTCAATAATCAAGGCTACACCTGGAAGGACAGGATTGATGGCAGCTTAGCAGCATCCAAGATAAGAGATAGTCAAAGATAAGGCAGACATCAAGAAATATTGTCGTTGAAAATTTGTCAAAAGTGGACAATGGATTCAATAATCGAGGACTGGATCGACGTCAGCTCGATGGAATATAAAAAATATCTATCACATCAAAATGAAGTAGGATCCACTTTTCCGGTTAAACGGCAGATACGGTACTCCGTGACTTTCAAGTCGGTTCTCTCAGTTGCCCATAATAACTGATTTTTTCACCCCTTCTTTCTTTTACTTCCTCCTAGAAAATGGATCCTACTTTTTCCGCTTTGCGAAAGTATTTCCCTTCTCTCCCAATGAACATTCTCAAAAAGATCTACCAAGTTCGCTGTGAACGATTAAGAGTTCTGATGCACAAAGGAATCCCTGAAGATGTGCGGTGGTTAATCGAAGCCAAGGTTCGTCTGGCAGGTGAAATCCCAGAGGCATTTGTGTCTCACATGCCTGGTATAGGCAAAAGCTCTTATGCCAAAAAGCGAAGAGCGAAAAGGTTACAAGTCTGCCATAAATGTGGACGGTGGACTTGTAATACTAAATGTCGTTCTTTAGGGATGATCTCTGATAATCGAGAAGATAAAATACGATTCATTAAGAATGGCCTGAGTAAGGACTCGTTGGATGATATCCAATTGACTCTTGAGACGCATTCTTGTGGATCCGTGCAACGTGAACTTCTTGGTTTATGGAGCATTTTTCATGAAGAACGAAACCGTTACAGTCTCGGGAATCTGACTGTAAATGACCCTGTTTGCCAGCTTGTAAGAAAACTGGATGGGAAGCAAATCCTCGACTCATAGAAGCCGTTAATGCCGTTACTAGATGCAAAGCCAGTGGAAGATGTGAGTCACAGTCACAATTACTGTACATACAGTTTGTTATATTTGGAAAAGTTTGCATTTTCTTTTGACAGATGTACATGCTCCCCTAAGTGTAATCGACACGTTATCCCTTTTCATCACTATAAATGCGTGTTCTTCCTTCTGATTAAGCAGCGGATAAGATACCTCGTGACTTCTAAAGTCGGTTATTCCAGTCTCCTACAATAACTGATTCATTTCCCTCTTCTCTCAAATTCTTCTCTCATCAATGGATTCTACTCTTTCTGCACTGCGAAAATACTTTCCTTCCCTTCCAATAAAAGTCCTTAAAAAGATCTACCTTGCTAGATGTGAAAGAATCAGAGTTTTTACACGCAAAGGCATTCCCAATAATGTGCAGTGGATAATTGAAGCTAAGGTCCGTTTGGCAGGTGAAGTTCCAGATGCATTTATGCCCCGCATGCCCGGTTTAGGTAAAAGCCGTTATGCCAAAAGGCGAAGAGCAAAGAGACTAGGCGTGTGTTATAAATGTGGGCGATGGAATTGTATTACTAAATGTCGCTCTTTAGGATACATCTCCATAAATCGTGAAGATAAAAGAAAATTCATTAAGAATGGCCTGCGTAAGGAATCTCTGGAAGATATCCGAGAGACTCTTGAAACGCATTCTTGTGGAAAAGTGCAAGGTGAAATTATCAGTTTATGGAGGACTTACCATAAAGAACGAAACCGTTACAGTCTTGGGAATGTGACTTTAAACGATCCTGTTTGTCAGTTTGTAAGAAAACTGGATGGGAAGCAAATCCCCGACTTATAGAAGGCATTGAAGCCATTACTGGACATAAATCAGGGGAAGATGAGAGCCACAGTCATGATTGCTGTACATATAAGCTGTCATTTGTCTTTTCTTTTGACAATAATGTACTTGCTTCTGCAAGTGTAATTAACGCATTATCCCTTTCATCACTATAAATATATGTTAGTTATTTCCGTTTCCTACAATCACTAATTTCTTTCTTCTCTTAAATACCTCCTTCATCAATGGAGTCTTCTCTTTCCGCCCTACGAAAGTATTTTCCTTCCTTCCCAATAAATGTTCTTAAAGATTTATCAAGCTAGATGTGAACGATTCAGAGTATTTATGCACAAAGGCATTCCTGATAATGTGCGGTGGCTAATCGAAGCTAAGGTTCGTTCAGCTGGTGAAGTTCCAGAAGCGTTCTTTCCCCGTATGCCCGGCTTTGGTAAAAGCGCTTATGCCAAAAAAAGAAGAGCAAAGAGGCTAGGCGTTTGTCATAATTGTGGATGGTGGATTTGCGGCAATAAATGTCGTTCTCCAGGAGTGATCACCAGAAATCGTAATGATAGAATAAGATTCATTAAGAATGGCTTGCGTAAGGAATCTCTAGAAGATATTCGAGAGGTTCTTGAAGTGCATTCTTGCGGAATAGTGCAATTTGAGGTTGTTGGATTATGGATAATTTTCCAAAAAGAACGAGATCGTTACAGTCTTGGGAATCTGACCCTAAACGACCCTGTTTGCCAGTTTGTGAGAAAGCTAGATGAGATGCAAATCACCGATTCATAGAAAGCATTGAAGCCATTACTGGACGCAAAGCCAGTGGAAGACGAGGATCAAAGTCACGATTACTGTACGTGCTAGCTGTCGCTTTTGAAATTTTCCTCCCCTTTTGGTAATAATGTATCCACTCCTGACGTGAACCAAAGTCACGATTACTGTACGTGCCAGCTGTCGCTTTTGAAATTTTCCTCCCCTTTTGGTAATAATGTATCCACTCCTGACGTGAACCAAAGTTACGATTACTGTACGTGCTAGCTGTCGCTTTTGAAATTTTCCTCCCCTTTCGGCGATAATGTATCCACTCCTGACATGAGCCATAGTCACGATACTGTACATGCTAGCTGTCGCTTTTGAAATTTTCCTTCTCCTTTGGCGATAATGTATCCACTCCTGACATGAGATACAGTTATGATTACTGTATATAGCTGCCACTTTTTAAAATTTCCCTTCTCTTCCAACAATCACGTACCTACTCCTGACGTAAGCTACAGTAGTGACTACTGTACATGCTAGCAGCTATTTTGAAAATTTTCCTCCTCTTTTAACGATAGTGTACCCATACCTGACCAGAGTCATACTCGTGACTACTGTGAATAGCTGGCAATAATGTATCCATTCTTGAAAATAAAATTATTGCCTTATTTCTTCATCTCTATAAATATATCCTCTTTTCTCACAAGGGTAAGGATAGGAATGGAGAAAACCCCAACTCGTAAATCCTGAAGTATTTGTGTATTTTCTGGGGCTTTTCCTAGAAAAGATGAAGAGTATTTAAAGGCAGCCAACCATTTGGGTAGAGTATTAGCTGAGCGAAAAATATATTTAGTTTATGGAGGAGGTAGTGTCGGATTAATGGGAGGTGTAGCATCAGCAGCATCTTTAGGAGGAAGTCAAGTTTTGGGCATCATCCCTGGACCTTTGAAATTTGTTTCTGGGGGCACGATTGGAGAAGAATTAGTGGTTAAAAATTTGCAAGAGCGTGTGTTACAAATGCTTTTAAATGCTGATGCTTTTATTGCTCTACCAGGTGGTTTTGGCACATTGGGAGAAGTCTTTCAAATTGCTTCCATGGCCCAACTTAATTTGCATAAAAAACCCATTGGGCTTTTAAATGTTAACAATTTCTTTACAGGTCTGATAGCTTTTATGGATTATGCTATGCAGAAGAATTTCATATCAAGAGTGGCACGGCGAATCATAATATCCGCAACAACTGCTGAAGAATTGCTAGATAAAATACAAGCTTTTGTTCCTGAACCAGATCCAGCAATGATTCAGATAGACTGGACACGACAGTCTTTCCCGACCAGTTCACTCCCATAATGGTCCTCTACTCACCCTGTTGAAGTATTGTGGAAGAAAGAAGCGATCTGATCCGTTTTTCTTGTCCTTTAGTTTTATTATCAGCATTTTCTTTCGCGTTTCAGTTTTTCTTTTCAGGGAATTTCTTTTTTCCATGCTGATATTAAAACCATAGGACAATGCCTTTAGGTTGGAATGGCTGAGTAAAGAGTAATTTTTGTTACTCTTGAGACGCATCTTATTAGGTCTACTAGGCATAACATTTTGGGGTAGTTAAGCTTTAACCTTATTCGGATGACATATCTCACAAGGGAATCTATATTTACTGAAGAAAATATTAGATGAACCTTGAATATTGATTCCAAACATCCGTTCCCTTTACATAATTTTTCAGTGTTATTGTCATCATCAAGATTCACTCGTTTTATCGAAGCCTAATTCTTTGCGCTCGCCTATTATGAAAATTCACACTTTCGAAGAAAATTATTCCAATTTCAATTGCTTTCATATAAATTTCGCTCGAGGTCCTAAGGAAAGCTCCTTAGTCTCAAAATCAATTTTCATCATCGGGGTTTTAAGGATGGAACCTTTGCCTCGAAAATAATCAATTTTCATCATCCGGGTTTTAAGGATGGAACCTTTGCCTCGAAAACAATTAATTTTCATCATCGGGGTTTTTAGGATGGAACCTTTGGCTCGAAAATAATCAATTTTTATCATCGGGGTTTTAAGGAAGGAACCTTTGCCTCGAAAACAATCAATTTTCATCATCGGGGTTTTAAGGATGGAACCTTTGCCTCGAAAACAATTAATTTTCATCATCGGGGTTTTTAAGGATGGAACCTTTGCCTCGAAAATAATCAATTTTCATCATCGGGGTTTTAAGGATGGAACCTTTGCCTCGAAAACAATTAATTTTCATCATCGGGGTTTTTAGGATGGAACCTTTGCCTCGAAAATAATCAATTTTTATCATCGGGGTTTTAAGGAAGGAACCTTTGCCTCGAAAACAATCAATTTTCATCATCGGGGTTTTAAGGATGAAACCTTTGCCTCGAAAACAATTAATTTTCATCATCGGGATTTTTAGGATGGAACCTTTGCCTCGAAAATAATCAATTTTTATCATCGGGGTTTTAAGGAAGGAACCTTTGCCTCGAAAACAATCAATTTTCATCATCAGGGTTTTAAGGATGGAACCTTTGCCTCGAAAATAATTAATTTTCATCATCGGGGTTTTAAGGATGGAACCTTTGCCTCGAAAATAATCAATTTTCATCATCGGGGTTTTAAGGATGGAACCTTTGCCTCGAAAATAATCAATTTTCATCATCGGGGTTTTAAGGATGGAACCTTTGCCTCGAAAACAATTAATTTTCATCATCGGGGTTTTAAGGATGGAACCTTTGCCTCGAAAATAATCAATTTTCATCGTCGGGATTTTAAGGATGGAACCTTTGTCTCGAAAACAATCAACGGTAGGACTGCTCCTATCGTCGGGATTTTAAGGATGGAACCTTTGTCTCGAAAACAATCAACAGTAGGACTGCTTCTATCGTCAGGGTTTTAAGGATGGAACCTTTGCCTCGAAAACAATCAATTTTCATCATCGGGGTTTTAAGGATGGAACTTTTGCCTCGAAATCAATCAATCAATCCGAGGTTTTAAGGATGGAACCTTTGCCTCGAGATCAATCAATCAATTCGAGGTTTTAAGGATGGAACCTTTACCTCGACATCAATCAATTTTCATCATCGGGGTTTTAAGGATGGAACCTTTGCCTCGAAATCAATCAATCAATCCGAGGTTTTAAGGATGGAACCTTTGCCTCGAGATCAATCAATCAATTCGAGGTTTTAAGGATGGAACCTTTACCTCGACATAAATCAATCAATCCGAGGTTTTAAGGATAGAACCTTTGCCTCGAAATCAATCAATCAATCTGAGGTTTTAAGGATGAAACCTTTGCCTCGAAATCAATCAATCAATCTGAGGTTTTAAGGATGGAACCTTTGCTTCGAAATCAATCAATCAATCCGAGGTTTTAAGGATGGAACCTTTGCCTCAGAAACAAACAATTTTCCTTCAACGATAGGAGAGTTCCTATCGCCGGGGTTCTAAGGAGAGTTCCTTAACCTCAGGATTTATGCGCGCGAGAAGGTTTTCAATGCCTATCTAAGCCGGACGAAATTTGGTAACTAACTTTGCATACATCATGTCCCATGAAGCATGCAAAGGGGGGCAGCTGTTGACACCCAATTTCGTCCGACCATAAAAATTTTTTTAAAAGAAATTAAATAAAAGAAATTAAATAAAAAAATTATTATTTTTATTATTATTATTATTACTAAAAATTTTAATTAGTTTAAAATACATTTTTGTTTTGTGAAGATTTGATTTAAAATGATATATGTGTGTATTTGAAAGAAAAAAAAGAAAACTCCAAAAAAATGGCAAAATTTAAAAGTTTGAAGTAAAAATGACAAAATTAAGAAGTTTCAGGCAAAATTGACAAATTCTGAAAGTTCCAGGAGCATTTAGTAGTTTGTCACATAAAATTTTGAGCCTGCCGACGTTTCTGGCCCAAATTGACAGAAAACGACAAAATTGTCAAAATCAGAAGCTTCAGGAACTTATCCAGAGGCTGAGAGACGTAAAGGACTAAAATTGTCATTTTACCAATTTAAGAGATAAGTTTGAAATTTTTTATTAATTTATCCATCAATAGTTCAGCTAAACTTCCTCTATAAATAGCCCCCCAAATTTTGTGCTGAACACAGAAAAAAAATAGAGGAAAAGCTTAGAGCTCCGGTTTAGGAAAAGAAAAAATTACAGCTAAAAGTCCCTGGCTCTCCTCCCTTTTCCCAGAAAAGCCTAAAAATTTCATCTGTTTACATAAACACCATCTTCTTCCTCTTGCCGCCAATTTTTTTTCCCATACCCCGTCGCCGTTTCCAGTTTTTTTTTTTTCCGCGTTTTTCGTCCCAGGAAATTCAAAAATTTTAACTTTCAGGTAAAACTCATCTTTAGTCCTTTATCTTTTCAATTTCTTTCTCTTTGGTTACTAACCTTTTATTTTGTTCTTGCAGAAAGAAAAAAACTAATTACTAACTCTTTTAATCTTTATTTGTTTATTTATTATTTATTGTTGTTATTATTGCTAACTTTTTATTCTTGTTATTATTGTTACTAACTTACTAACCTTACTAACCTTTTATTATTGTTATAATTGTTACTAACTTACTAACTTACTAACCTTTTATTTTTATTATTGTTATTAACAACTAACTTTACTAACTTTGCTAATTTTTATTATTGTTGCTATTATTATTGTGTTATTAAAGTGGATGGCCAAAAAACCCCACTTTATTATTATTAATTGTCTATTTTTTTTTGTGATTAAATTTATTTCACTTTTAATTTTTTATAAAAATAATAATAATAATAAAAAGAAAGAATAATTTTATGTATAATTATTAAGGCTAATAAAAATCATTTTTAGAAAAAGCTAATTATCTTTTATTATTTTGGAATACATGTTTTTTATTATTTAACTTTTTATTCCTTTTATTAAAATTAAATAAACATAGGTAAATAATCACAAAACAAAATAAAAAAATACAAATCATTTCTTTTTAAATATATCTTTACAAGTAGCAATAATTGAAATTTAATAAAAACAATAATAAAAATCCAATAAAATTATGATTAAGTTTAATAATCAATTAAATAATTAAAAATTAAAATTTAATAAAAATTAAACTCCATGTCCAAATGATCCGCCAGGATCTAATGGTTTGGAGAATAAAATTTTTTTAAAAAAATATAAAATATAAAATTAATTTTAATAGTTATTTTTTTATTCAGTAAAAATAATAAAAATTAAAACAAAATCTTTCTTTAATAAAAGAAGCATATGAAAAATCAAAACTTTTCTTTTATGTTTAAAATATACATATAAATTTTTGGTTTTCTTTATTAAATAAATAAAATCTTAATTAAATAATTACTTTTGGTTAATCTTTTATTCAAAATAAATTATATAAATATCAAGACTTTTTCTTTTATTTTTAATATACATATAAATCGTTAGTTTTTTTTAATAAAATCTTGATTAAATAATTACTTTTTGATTATTCTTTTATCAAATAAATAGAATAAACATAAAATAAATGTCAACTCTTTAATTTCTTTAAAGATTTTTTATATTAAATATTTAAAAATTACTTTTTGATTCTTTTATAAATTGAGTATTTATTTAAATAATAAATATCTTTCATTAAACAAATAATCTTTCAAAACAAAACTAAAAGAAAAAAAGTAAAATAAAAGAAAAGAAAAGAAAGAAAAGAAAAGAAAGAAAAGAAAGAAAAGTAAAAGAAAGAAAAGAAGAACAAGCAAAAGAATAAACAAAAATTGAAAAATAAGAAAAACAAAAGAAAAATATAAAATATAAAAAAAAAGGGAAATGAATAAATTTTTTTTAGTTAACATTAAAAGATCCTTAACAATTAATTTCATAATTAAATAATTAACAAATAAATTAAATTAATTTCCATATCCGGATGATCCGGCAGGATCTACGGTTTGGAAAATATCAAACTTTCAAAATAAATAAATTAAATAAAAAGATAAAAATCCATATTTTTACGATATGGATTAAAATTTTGTCAAATTCCGTGTCCGGGTGACTCGGCAGAGTCCATGGTTCGGAGTTAAATCTTCCGTGTCCGGGTGACTCGGCAGAGTCCATGGTTCGGAAGTATCAAATTTTATCCGAACTAATTACCAAAAATCCACATCCAATTTAATAATTTCAGTTGAAATTTATGTGTTGAAAATTAACTGAATTTTTTTTAAAAGCAAAGCAAAAACAAAAATTAAAATCAACTAAGGTGCCAATTTTGGGCGTTATAACAAAGTTGTTTTAGCGTAACCGTACTCCCGATCCCCGAACTCTCACAGACCAATTTTAAGGTGACCAATCGACCTAAGAAAATTGATTGGTGGCGACTCCAAAAACCCGCACGTTGCCACACCAACATTCTTGATGGCTTTTGGTGCTCTACTTTCACCATTTAACAAGTGGGGCACTTAGACACATACTCATGTATGTCACTCTTAAACTCTGGCCACCAAAAATGAGTCTACCTTGGAACATACTAAGGTATCAACACTTGATCCTTACAAAGAATCGCTCCAGAATACTTATGGCTTAAGGCATTGGCAACTGCTTTACCCTTTCCCGAACAGTAATCTATCAAGCAAACATAGTAATTGACATACTTAATCCATCTCCTCTGCCTCATGTTTAGATCCTTTTGGGTAAATAAATACTTCAGACTTTTATGGTCCACAAATATTTTAGACTCATATAAGGTAGTCTTTAGAGCTTTAAAGTAGATACAACAACTACCAACTTAAGATCATGCACTGGGTAGTTCAATTCATTAGGCCGTAACTACCTAGACCTGTATGCAATGACCTATTTATCCTGCATCAACACACATCCTAATCCTAACCCAGATGCATCGGTATACACCACAAATGTCTTATGCGGATCCAATAAGATTAAGATGGGAGCAAAAGTTAACCTTTTCTTAAGCTCTTGGAAGTTTTCCTCACACTTAGAAGTCTAGATGAACTTTTGTGCCTTCTTTTTCAAGGCAGTTAATGGTGCAGCTATCATAGAGAATTTTTCAATGAACCTTCTATAATAACCTGCCAACCCCAAGAAACTTTGAATTTCACTTATAGTGGTTGGTCATTTCCACTCCACCATTTTCTTTACCTTTTTTGGGTCGACACTTAATCCTTGAGCATTTATAATGTGCCTGAAGAATGGAATTTCACTTACCCAGAATTGGCACTTAGATAGTTTTGCATAATATTTATTGTCTTTAAGTACTTGCAACATTACCTTTAAATGTTCCTCACATTCTTGGGGAGTCTTAGAGTACACTAAAATATCATTAGTGAACACCTCAACAAATTGATCAAGGTAAGGCCTAAAAATTCAAGTCATGGCATCCATGAAAACTGTTGAAGCATTAGTCACTCCAAAAGGCATAACCATGTGCTCATAATACCTATATCTAATCCTGAATGCAGTTTTTGGAATATTTTCCTCCTTTACCTTTATCTAGAAGTATCCAGACCTTAGGTCTATTTTGGAAAAGACCTTTGCCCTTCTTAACCTATTACATAAATCATCAATCTTGGGTAATGGATATTTCTTCTTTATAGTTATTGTATTCAGTTTTCTATAGTCTATAAATAGATGTAGGGTATCATCCTTCTTTTTCATAAACAACACCAGGGCACCCCATGTAGAAACACTCGGCCTTATAAAGCCCTTTTCAAGCAGCTCTTCCAACTATTTTTTTTTAGCTCATCCATTTTAGGTATTGAAATCCGATATGGGGCTATGGAAATTGGCTCTACCCCATGCTGTAAGTGTATGGAGAACTCAATTTCTCTTTATGGAAGTAACCTCGGAAGATTTACTAAAAATATTTTTGAGAACAGATTGGCTATTGGGATTTCCTTAAGCTGCTCCTCTATTGCTGATGCCCTGCGGCATCCTTATTGTATGAAATGTTGGCCTGAAGGGAGGACTTCCGATGAGAAGATATCTGCAAGACTTTGAAGAATGTGGGTTACGGGCTCCCTGAGGTGTGTTTCTAGGGGAGGAGCCTCCAACACCCAAGTCAGTACATGGGAAAACAATAGTCAAGAGTATTGATAGCCGAAGGGCTATCGCCTCTATCTAACCCGAAATCGGAGCGTCAGGAAACGCGAGGAAGCTATTAGCCCCCCGGAGGTACTAAATAGACCGCCTTCGAAAACGGAGAATCAGCTATTGCAAGCCGAAGAGGATCTCCCCGAAGGCGGAACCCTGAATCAGGGAACTCCCCGAACCGCGGGCATATTTCCCGAAGGGGCATCGTCCGTACCAGAGGACGACCTCGGCCAGGGACCTCGGGAGTACGGTATGAGCATTTAAGGAGCCTCTGACATGCCGCCCACAGACGTTACATGTCACCTCAAATGGCGATTTGACACGCCGACGCCGTCCAGGTCTTGTCACGACCTGTCTCGGTTCGAGACTCAAGGAGCCTGCCACCGGCTACTTGTCCCCTACACCCGGAAATTCAGAGAACATCAGACCGAACACGTGTCACGATCTGAACGGGCTGGACATTCCTATAAATACCAAGAAACAAACCCTGGCAAAATGTTGGACTCCTCCCCCTTGAGAAAACACAGGCAAGCCCACTAAAAAACTCTAGTGCTTCCCTCTTACCTTCTCAGGAAACTAACTTGGGCGTCGGAGGCTCCTCCCCGGAAAAGAACCCCGGGGACCTTCTAACCCTTTTCTCTGAGTTTTGCAGGCACGTTCCCCTGGGAAACTCCAGCACCAGACGCTCTCCCTCACAGGAAATCCCCCCGGAAGTCACCATGCCTTCCAGCGACCCAAAATCACACACAGGAGGAGCTAGTCGCCTGAGGCGAGGTCCCCATCCCCTCAGCACCGAACTCGCTCCCCGAAGAGGCACCGATAATCCCCCCTGCCAGAAGAAAAACCTAGCGCCACGGCCCTATGGAGAAAATATTGGCAAGGTTGGACAGAGTGGAAAAATAGGTGGCCCGTAAACCCATCTGGGCTAGGCTGTCTGGGACCTTTTGTGGGGACGAGTCCCTATTCACCCAAGATGTAGTTGAGGTAGCCATGCCAGGTGATTTCAGAGTGCCTCGGCTGGAAACTTATGATGGCCGTACTGATCCACAGGCCCATCTGACCAAGTACAGACGCAGCATGATGATGCACGGTGCCGATGATGCTACCTTGTGCAAATGCTTCGAGGTCACTCTCAGTGGGCCAGCAACAGCCTGGTATAATTCATTGGCCCCAGGAACCATCACGGAGTTCCAGGAGTTGTCCACAGCCTTCACGCAGCAGTTTATTGGGAGTCGGCCAATGGCGAAGATGCCGGTTCAGATGTTCGACATAGCGCAAAGAATTGGAGAGACCATACACGACTATGTCGAAAGGTTTAATAGGGAAGCTCTCAGTGTCCCGGACTTCCGGCCCGAAATACGCATCCTCGCCATGACACGGGGCCTTCGGAGGGACTCACAGCTGTTTTACGAGTTCTTTAAGGACCCCCCAGACACCCTCGACGAATTTTACCGAAGGGCCGAACAGCACATGACAGCCGAAGAACTGAGAATGGGCGGACCGAAGTCCGATCACGCCCGGGCCGAAGGGTCCAGCCAGCAAAGTCGGTATCCCAACGAACAGGCAGGCTGACCTCGGAGGACGCGAGGAAGGAAACTCCCAATTTTCACACCCCTGAACACCACACGGACAAACATCCTCATGACGATGGAAAGGCAGGGGACGCAAGTTCAGGGGCCACGGGCCATGACCGCTGACAACAGAAAGAATATGAAGAAGTTCTGCCAGTTTCATCGCGACCACGGTCACAACACCGAAGACTGCTTCCAATTGAAGAAGTATATAGAGTCGCTGATAAAACAGGGCCAACTTCGGCGTTATTTGCGCATGCCTTCCCCGGAAGGGAGAAAAGAGGAGGAAGGAAAGGCAGAAGACGAGGACTACGACTCCGACAGGCGGAGAAACCGAAGTCCGAAAAGGCGCCCCCCACCTCCAGTAGGAATCATACAGACAATAACGACGGGGCTCCCATCCTCGGAAAGAAAGAGGAAGGCCAGAGAAATAGCAGTCATGGAGTATCAAAATCCAACAAAAAAGCTGGCCCGAAAGGATGGTTCCGCCGTCATTTTTCCCCATGACGACCCATTGTTGATCATGGGGAGAATAGGAAACTGGGACGTCAAAAGAGTGCTGCTCGATGACGGATCAAATGCCGACGTCCTGTTTTCACACTTACTGCCGAGGTTGGGTGTATTTAGTAGCGACCTCAAGCCCGTCACCTCGCCTACCTTCGGGGTAGGTCCGGCCGAGCTGCCCGTCCTCGGTTGGATCGATATCCCGTTGATGCTGAAAGGGACTTCGGTGATGGGGACAGAAGAGTTGTACGCCTCTACAATGGCAAGGTTCATCGTTATGGATGTCCCTTCATCGTAAAATGCCATCTTTGGAAGACAGACACAGGGAAACCTGCACATTCGCCCTGATGTCAAGTACTTAACTGTCACTTTCGCCGCCAAGGATGAAGATGCGGAAATCTTCATAGATCAAGGCGAAGTAAGGAAGGTGTTTGTCAAAACGCGAAAGGCTCCAGCAAACAACTCCGCACAAGCTGTGGAAGCAAAAGCACCCAAAAAGGGCGAGGCAGAAAGTCTCGCGAAGGCGGAAACGGAAACAGTAGAACTTGTCCCAGGTCAATCTACCCGAATGGGGAAGAGCTTGGCCGAAGGTGACAAGAAAAAAATTGTATGCTTTCTACTGGAAAATAAAGATCTCTTTGCCTACTCGCCGAAAGATATGCCAGGGGTGAATCCTGGCGTAATACAGCATAGCCTCAAAGTAAGTCCGGAAGCAAAGCCTGTCCGGAAAAAGAAACGAGGCTTCTCAGCCCATAAAAATAACTTCATCAAAACTGAAGTCCAGTGCCTGTTAGACGCTGGTGTCATCAGGGAGGTCAGATACCTTGAATGGTTGAGCAACGTGGTTATCGCCACTAAAGAAGGAAGCAGCAAACTCCGGATATGCATCGACTTCAGAAACTTGAACGATGCTTGCCCAAAAGACTCATACCCTCTCCCACCGATAGACCAATTGGTAGACTCAACTGCCGAATACGGGCTCCTAAGTTTCTTAGACGCCTTCAGTGGCTATCATAAAATAAGGATGAACCCCAAAGATGAAGAAAAAACCGCCTTCATCACCGAGAGGGGAACATACTGTTACGTCAGGATGCCCTTCGGACTAAAAAACGCAGGAGCCACCTACCAAAGGTTGATGAACAAGGTCTTTAAAGACCAAATAGGGAGAAACATGGAAGTGTATGTTGACGATATGATAGTCAAAAGCAAGCTGCCTGACGACCACATCGCAGATCTAAAGGAAACCTTCCACAAGCTCAAAACCTTCGGGATCCGTCTCAGCCTCGAAAAGTGCATCTTCGGAGTGACCTCGGGAAAATTCCTTGGGTACATGGTATCAGAAAGAGGCATTGATGCTAACCCAGAAAAAATCAAGGCCCTACTCGAGTTCCGAACTCCTGCCACGATAAAAGATGTACAGAGACTCACTGGAAGAATAACCTCCCTCAGCAGGTTTATTTCCAGATACGGAGATCGGTGTCGGCCATTCTTCAAAGTCCTCACAAAGGCAGCAAAAAAGGAGGACAACCTCGGAGGTGATGACCATCCCTGGGCTAAAGATTTCCAAAAGGCCTGGGAAGAATTGAAAATCTACTTGGCCAGCCTGCTTACTCTGTGACAACCTCGCGAAAGCGAGCCGCTCGTACTATACCTTGCCGTCACAGAAAAAGCTGTGAGTTCGGTCCTTGTAAAAGAAGAGGGGCCAAAGCAATGGCTGGTCTATTATGTCAGCAAATCCCTGCATGGCGCCGAAATTAGGTATCCTTTGTTGCAAAAAGCTATATATGCCTTGGTGCTGGCAGGAAGAAGACTACGACCATACTTTCAAGCTCACCCTATCATCGTCCGAAGTAGTTTACCACTTCGGGATGTCATGAGAAAGGTGGATCATTCCGGAAGTCTCTCCAAGTGGTGTATAGAGCTTGGCGAACACGACATCGCATATGAACCTCGGAAAGCCATAAAAGCTCAAGCACTGGCAGACTTTATCGCCGAAGTACCCACCACCGAGGACAGCCATCCGGATCCTGGCGAAGGTGATCCCGAATGGACTTTGCATGTTGACGGAGCCTCGGGGTCCGAACACCAGGGAGCTGGCGTGATTATCAGAGGTCCCAAAGGCCTTGAAGTAACGAAGGCTATCAAATTTAGCTTTAACATCACCAACAATGTGGCTGAGTATGAAGCCCTCATAGCAGGATTACGCCTAGCCAGGAGAATTGGCGTGCGAAATCTAAAAGCCCACAGCGATTCCTAGCTAGTAGTTCGGCAAACGGCAGGAGACTATGGGGCAAAGGACCCGACCTTGGCAAAATACCATGAACTGGTGGCAAAACTCATTCGGGAGTTCGATACCGTGCGAATAAAAAATGTGCCTTAGCGTGATATTGCCGAGGCAGACTGCTTGGCAAAATAAAAAATATACACCGAGGTGTTGGGTCACCCGAGCATCACAGTGCTGAGCATATCAACTTCGGGAAAAGGCTGGAAAGACCCGATAAAGAGATACCTCGAGGACAATACACTCCCCGAAGACCCCAGTGAAGCTGCCAAAATCCGAAGACGCTCCGGCCGATTCTTCCTAATTAGTGAAGAATTGTATCGGCAGGGATATTCAAACCCACTACAGAGGTGTGTCGGCGAAGAGGATACTGAAATAATCCTCGAAGAAGTACACGAAGGCGCTTGTGGTTTGCACATCGGAACCGACGCCCTTGCAGCAGTAATACTTCGCCAAGGATACTTCTGGCCTACCCTGAGAAAGGACGCAAGGCAGTTCGTCCAGAAATGTGGTAGTTGCCAGAGACATGCAAATATCCAGAGGACACCCTCAGAAATGGTGACTTCAGCTGATTATCCCTGGCCCTTCGCAGTCTGGGGCATTGATCTCATTGGGCCGCTCCCAACAGCCCCTGGAGGCGTAAAATTCTGCGTTGTAGCAGTAGACTATTTCTCCAAATGGGTTGAGGCAGAACCACTAGCGACTATCCCGGCAAAAGAAGTGTAGAAGTTCGTGTAGAAGAACATCGTATGCAGATTTGGCATACCAAGGGTGCTAGTAGCTGACAATGGATCCCAGTTCATAGACAAAGGATTCTAGGAATTTATCAGCAACCTCGGAATAAAGATGCACTTCGCCCCAATAGCTCACCCCCAAAGCAATGGGCAAGTAGAAGTATCTAATAGGACCATGAAAGATGGTCTGAAAAAGAGACTGGGGGAAGCAAAAGGGAAATGGCCAGGAGAACTCCAAAGCGTATTATGGAGCTACCGAACAACACCCCGAAGAGCCACAGGGGAAACGCCTTTTTCGCTAGTCTTCGGTACATAGGCTATCATCCCAATCGAGGTAGTACGACCATCAGTACGGGTGCAAGTGTTCGATGAAAGTGGAAACAACCTCGGCCTAAGAACAAAGCTTGACCTCGTCAGTGAACACAGAGAAATAGCCAAGCTGAGAAGAAAAGCTTTTCAGCAAAGAGTGGCTGCGGCCATAAATTTATGAGCCAAACCAAAAAGGATCAAGAAGGGAGACCTCGTTCTTCGAAAGGCTGACTTCGCACCCCGAAGGCCATCCCACGGAGTACTTTGCGCAAATTGGGAAGGACCTTATCTGGTTCTCGCCGAAGTACGAAAAGGCGTGTACAGACTCGGCGACACCGATGGCATAGAATTAAAAAATACTTGGCATTCAGATGCCTTGAAAAAATTCTATGCTTAAGGTTTCGTGGAAGAATTGTGTTGTACAAATCAGAGAAATATTCAAAGTACAAAAGTTTCTTAGAGAAATTTTTGAAGTACAAAACCAGAATTTCACGAAGGTGCTCACCGAAAAAAGCGCAGACGATTTCCCGAAGTCCCTTGAGCAATCATGTTCGGGAAAAATGGGAAATAACGAGCCGCACAAAGATACTCGCCATGACAAATGCAGGTGCCGTTTCCCGAAGTCTTTTGAGTGAATGTGTTCGGGACAAAGGGAAATGAAAAAACTTGCAAAAAGACTTAGCCAAAAAAATCTTCATTAAAGATAAACTGGCTTACAAAGGTGAAGTGCCCGAAGAAGAAGTACAAAAAATGAAGAAGAAAAAAGGAAAAGGCCCCTAAAACAGCCTAAGAGTTCTCGGCGTCCCGGGAGCCACCAGCTTCTGCGCCCTTTTCCAACACTTTTGGCGCCGGAATTAAGGAAGGCAGGTTCAGGTGCTCGATCTTCGACCAGGACCACCGAGGCCCCTCGGGAATGTTCAAAGCTTCCAAAAAATAGAGGTCCAGATCTGGGAACCTCTGAAGGACTTGGTGCCGAGCAAGGCAAAAGCAGTCCTGGAAGGCGACCTTGGTCATTTGGTCGGATTTGTCCTTCTCGACCTCAAGGTCCTCAAGCTCGTCCTTCAGATCCACAACCTCCTTCTTCAGTGCCTTTATCCTCTTCTTCTTCTCAGGCTCCTTCTTCAAGGAATCGACCTCGGCGTGAAGCGCATTCTTCTCAATCAGCAACGTCGCCAGGAGTTCTTCAGACTCCGTTTTTGACTTTAGAAGCGCTTTGTTGGCCGAAAGCAGTCCCGCCACCTCGAAGCCGAGGTCAGAAATCTTCTTGGAGGATTCCCTCAAAATCTCCTCTTTTTCCGCCCGTAGGGCGGCAACCTCCTTCTCCGCAGCATCAGCCAGCTGCAGGTTCTTAACGGCCAGTTCCGAACACATGGCCTTCGATTTCTCTAAAGTCTCTAAGGCCGAGTTTCGGAACTGCGTCTGCCTGGCCACCCGAACTCTGAGGTAGCCAGCGTATGCCATCAGCTGCAAAAAGATGAAGGCAAGGTTAGTAAAAGCCAAACACTTAGAAAAAATTCTTCAAGGGCAAACCAGCATACCTGAGCAGCGTGCTCGGTAACCTTCGCTGCAAGGGTGTCATCGCCCGGATGAGCCACCACAATAGCCCTGAAGGAGGCCTCAGTAAGCACCCCCTTCGCGATCTCCTTAGCCATTTTGTGACAGTCTCCGGAGAACAAATTCATGTCCTCCGTGAACGTCCAAAAAGGCTCATTCGGAATCTTCCCTTTCGGGACTTTGGCATCACGGAGAGCTCGCTTCTGGGTGTGTTCGGCCGCCCAACTTGGAGTAAGTGACTCCTCTGCATGGCAAAACGAGCAGCTGGTGAGAACAAAAAGAACTTTGGAAAATAAAAGCATTACACTTTGGCGGAAAAAGTAAACCTAGCGGCACCTCGACGATGTCATCGTCAGAAGCCGGGGCCTCCTCGGTAGAGATATCCTTACCCTTGCGTTTACGCCGCTCCTCGGCAGAAGGAGCCTCCACCACGGCATCCAAAAGAACCTGTGACGGAGTGGGGCTATGAGGAGGGACGTCGGTCGAAGAGACGTCGGCAGCAACCTCGGAAGGCGGAATGGCAGCGACCTCGGCCTCCCCACTTTCCTCCTCAATACTTTCCAAAGGGGGAGGAAGAATAGTCTTCTTCGCCCGTTTGGCCGAAGGTCCAGCACCAGTGGTTTTACGCCTTTGGGAAGCCGCCTTCTTCGTCTGCTCGCCTTTCTCTACTTGGCCGGTGAAGAGGAACTTGTAGAAGGCAGCAGTGCCATCGCCCATCTCTGAGAAGGAAAGAAAGTATCAGCGTAAGTCCGAGACGAAAACTATAACAACGGGTGTCAGAGATAACTTACTCTTATAAAAAGTTTCATAAGAAACTTCCTCCCGAAGGAGCTGCACCAACTAGGAATCCTTCCCGGCGATAGAAGGAGCTGGCATCTTGAGGTCCGTCTTGTGCTCCTTTACTACCCCTAACTCCCGAAGAACCTCTTCGGTCATCAACCTCCAATTGATTGGGAAGGGGTAGAGAGAGCGCGAAGGGACCTCGGGACCCCAGTCCGAGACAGCACGGATACGGCCGTCGAAGTCCTTAAAGATAGGAGCCAACTCCGGAGTTAGCAGTATCCTCGGATCCACGATGTCCATTTCCAGCTTTCCCTGAGCCCATTTGGCCGAAACATGCGACCAGGCCTCCTCCATCTTCAGAAAGAAAATTTTTTGTTGCCACCCTCGCCAGCTGTCCTTGGTGGTGAAGGTGAACGTATATTTCTTGCTCCTAGATCCCCGAGGTAGCATGAAGTAAAAGCCACCCTTCGGGACCACAAAGAGCTTGTAGTACTGCATAAAAATAATAATGTGGGGTTCTATCCCGAAGACGCCACACATGCAGATAAAGGCGTTAAAATAGCAGTACGAGTTCGGGGGAAGTTGATTTACGACAATGCCATGAAATTGGCAGAACTCGCAAATCATCTTCGGAGGAGGGTACCGAAGTCCGGCCTTTAGTTGGGCTCGGAAAACGGTAACCTCATTACTACGGTTTGAAAAACAAAACTGGTCAGAACGAGGCAACCTCGTAATGGCATACGAAGGAAAAAAGAACTTTTTCTTCCATCTTGCCAGTGTTTTGGGGGTGGTGCAGCAAGGATGAGATAAAAGAGGCTGCCAGCTCTCGGGAATAGGCATATTTGTAGAAAAATGGGTTCCGAAAAAGGCAAGAAAACAAGTTCCGGAAAAAACTCTGAAAATCAGAAGAGTCTGGAAAACAAAAACCCACCAAAAGACTTGCCAAAATCTGGGTTTGAAGTCGCCGTCATGAAAGGTTGCCGGAAAAACTCTGTTAAAACAGCTCTGCCGGAAAAAGCAAGAGAAAGCGCAAAAGCAGTGGCAAGCAGGGAAAAGAGCAGAAGCAAAAGCAAAAAGGGAACTTATGATGGAATGGGCTATATATAGGTTGAAAGTAGCTAGTCGAATCGGCATCATAAGTACCCTTTGAAGGCAAACCGTCGCCATAACTGCTCTCTGCGCCCAAAAAGACGCGCTCTCTGTGACCGACACGACTCCCCTCAAATAACAGTGTCCCACGTGTCAGCCGCCGCGCCAAAATAGGGGACGCGCCTTCTGACACCGCTAAAAAACTGGGACGCGCCGCTCCAGACTGACATGCCTGGTCATGAGACGCGACGCTGCACAGACCTGCAAAAGGAAAAAGGAAAGAAGTAAGTAGCCTCGAAGACACCAAAAGAGAGGCTATTGTCGAGCAGCCCATATCTTCGAGCAAAAGGTGTACCTTCGGCACAGGTTTTACTCCCTAAAAACTCCCAAAGAGCATCCTCAGAAAGACTACAAACCAAAGTCTCTACTTCGGCTTTCCAAAGGGGGGCATGTGATAGCCGAAGGGCTATCGCCTCTATCTGACCCGAACTCGGAGCGTCAGCAAACGCGAGGAAGCTATTAGCCCCCCCGAGGTACTAAACAGACCGCCTTCGGAAACGGAGAATCAGCTATTGCAAGCCGAAAAGGATCTCCCCGAAGGCGGAACCCTGAATCAGGGAACTCCCCGAACTGCGGGCATATTTCCCGAAGGGGCATCGTCTGTACGAGAGGACGACCTTGGGAGTACAGTATGAGCATTTAAGGAGCCTCTGACATGCCGCCCACAGACGCTACATGTCACCTCAAACGGCGATTTGACACACCGACGCCGTCCAGGTCTTGTCACGACCTGTCTCGGTTCGAGACTCAAGGAGCCTGCCACCGGCTACTTGTCCCCTACGCCCGGAAATTCAGAGAACATCCGACCGAACACATCTCACGATCTAAATGGGCTGGACATTCCTATAAATACCAGGAAACAAACCCTGGCAAAAGGTTGGACTCCTCCCCCTTGAGAAAACACATGCAAGCCCACTAAAAAACTCTAGTGCTTCCTTCTTACCTTCTCAGGAAACTGACTTGGGCGTCGGAGGCTCCTCCCCGGAAAAGAACCCCGGGGACCTCCTAACCATTTTCTCTGAGCTTTGCAGGCACGTTCCCCTGGGAAACTCCAGCACCAGATGCTCTCCCTCACAGGAAATCCCCCCGGAAGTCACCATGCCTTCCAGCGACGATGTCCCCGGACATCAAGTATAGACTAGAAAAGAAGGAGTCTCGCTGTTCTTACCAAGGACCCTCCTAAGTATTTATAGGAGGATGGAGGGAGGAGGCCATTTTACACAGCCTATCCAAATCATGACACGTGTTCGGTTAAATCTGGTATGTACCTTCGGAGGCAGGTATCTTTAGCTAGCCGTAGGCCATTATGGCCAGAAGGTAGAGGCATGTGTGATGTATCTTTGTCAAAGTCTCCTTAACCATTTTTTTTGTTTCTCCGTGAGACCCCTTCGGGGATGTAAAACTCATTCGAGCAGAGATTTATCCTTGAGGGCAACTGGGGAAGACCCTTCGGGAGAGCGGACCATCTTCGGGAGACTATGTCCTCTATCGAGGATGGTGGATCTACTTTTCCAAGGTTGGTAGTTTCCCAATTCGAGGGTTGTGTGGAAGCCTTTTTCTCGAAGTTGGTCATGTTGCCTTGCCGGGGTGGTACAGAGAATCCCCCGAGGTTGGGGGCGAAGACCTTTCCGCGGGTAGTGCCAAGATAGCAGATTAAGGGGTCTTGAGGGCGACCCCTCCGGCGCCTCGGAGAAGCCGAAGTTGTGTCTTCGGCGTTAGTCATTTGGGAGTACGTAATAAGAAGCTGAAGCTAACCTTTGGCCTAGAGACCTTACTCTTGCTAGCTCTTCGGGTAGAGACCCCACTTTTTGCCGAAGTTGCATTCTGGGCATTTTTGGTGGCTACTTATTTGCCTTCTATTTTGAGCTCTTGATGAGGATGTTGCTTCGAACCAACTTCTTCTTTTTCGGCGAGGTCACACCTTTGGAATCAAAGAAGCTATTTCACGTATTTAGTCAAAATTCTCCATCTACCTGAAGTTGCATCTTCGGATATGAGGAGCTATAACCTCTTTAATGTTGTTTTTCCATTTTTTCTTTCTTGTTAATGAGTCGTCCTGTCTTCTAACAGGGCAATTGCATCACTTTAGATTAGGCGGGTATAGGCCTGCATGTGTTAGGAGGCGTGCCCTTGGTTTTCGCATCGTTCGACACGTGTCTTCAGCTGATTGGCGATCCATCGTGTCCGTTACGTTGGTTGCGTCCCTTCGCCTGTGAAGGGTCATTATGGCAATGCTTTGCCTGCCTCCTTCGGTCTATATAAAGCCTTTTTCCTTCAGAATTTCCACACTTCTTCAACTTTCATTTCATTTGCTCTTGAATTTCCTCTCACCTTCCATCTTTGTTTCACGGTGGTGCGAGCAGCGGAGCGATTTCCGGCGAGGTTTGCAGCGTTCTCCAAAGTTCCCGTTTTCTTTCCGAATTAGGTGGGTTTATTTCCGAAGCGGTTGTTCTTCTTCTTCCCATTTCTTTTCTTACTACCAAGGTTAGGGTTCTTCTTTTCTGAACATGTCTTCTTCCCAAGCCAAAGTTCAATCAGTTCCCGATAGTTGGCTTCTTCTAAATTCTCATATAAGCTGTGCTACTTCAGAGAAAGTGAAAAAGTGGTCAGCCAAATTTTTTCTTCCTTCCTATGCCATCATTAGGCTCCCTGGTCCCGGTATCCCTAGCTATGCTCCTCAGAAAAATGAGATCACTGTCTTCAGAGCACAGTTGAAGGCGGGACTTTGGTATCCCCCTCCAAGGATGGTTAGGACTTTTGCCAATTTCATGGCATAGTCGTTAACCAACTGCCACCAAACTCTTATTCCTACTTCAACGCCTTTCTCTACATGTATGGGGTCTTTAAAATAGAACCCCACTTCATCTTTTTCATGCAGTACTACAAACTTCACCCTGTTCTAAAAGGAGGGTTCTACTTTCTGCTTCCTTGGGGATCAGGGAGCAAAAAATTCACCATCACCTTTAGAACAAAGGATAGTTGGCAAGGGTGGTAGAAGAAGTACTTTTTTCTAAAGGTGGACGAGCAAATGGGCTTCGGGGACCCTTGATATCAATGTGATGAATCTATCGAAGCTATTTACCCTTGAACTTGAATATCAGTTCGAGGAATTCAATACCCGTATTCGGGCGTTAGTTAACTGGTCTGAAAAGGCTTCTTTGCCTTCACTATACCCCTTCCCTATCAGATGGAATTTTATGACCAAAGAGGTACTTCGGGAACTCAGTTTCATCAAAGAACATTTTACTCACTTAGACATGCCAAAACCAGCAGTAAATGGGAACAAGTCCTAGCTTGTCAAGCTTCTTCGAAATGAACTCTCCTATTTGGAATTTGTAGAGAGTAAGCTCCTTTCCAATTTTTTTTTTTGGATTTTTTCATACTTACACTAATGTTTTTCTCCTTGTAGAGATAGGGGACAAGTCAGTAGCTTTTTATAAGAGTCTCTTCCTCTGTCAACCCAAGAAAGGAGAATAGTAGATGAAAAAAGCATCGAAGAGGAAGAAGGTGCCCGGTGGATCATCCTCGGTGCCGAGGTCGAAGAAAAATAAGGAGGACTCCCTTCCCCCTCCCCCAGAAGACCAAGCAGAGGTGGTTGATCGAATGCCTGTGCGTGTCGCCTGCCTTCAGAGCTAGCTATCCACTCAACCCCTCTAAGTCTCGATGCTGCTGTCGAGACACTAAGGACTTCAGTAGGGGAGATCTCAGCCAAATAGATGCTAGAGAGACGAAGAAGGAAGGGCAAGGACATTCCCCTCAAAGTGCTGGATGTTAGCGAATCTAATGGAGAGGGCGCCAAACTTCTACCAAGTTTGTATCTTACCCATTCATTTATGAGTTGGGTATTTTTCAGTATTCTAGACCATGTAGATGAATGGCTAAGAGATAATGTTATAACGGAACTTCGGCGTGACTTTCCAGATGAGTGAGCCCAAACTCAGTGGATGAAAGAGCATGTTTGGAAAAGGGCCCTTCAGGACTCAAAAATCCTGAAGGACAAGGTCTCGAGGTAGCCCTTCTGGACCTTCATGGAAGACATGGATCTATTCTCCGAAGATAGCTAGAAGATGACCCCTCAAATGGTGAAGGGCATTATGACCAATGCCACCTTCCAAACTCTGACGGAGGAGTGCCCAAATGAGGAGGTCCTCGCCGCTCGGATGATCGGGCACACTGTCTAGGTAAACCTTACCCTTTAGGACTTAGAAAAATTTTAAGTCTCCACTGCTAGTGACCCACATTTTGACTCCTTCTCCTCATCTTTTTTTTTTTGTAGCTATTGGCGTACGGAGGGTATTTCCGGGCCTAGGCAGCCAAACAGTCCTTCGTCCAAAGTCAATCGGAGGAGAACTTGGCCAAGGCCAATGAACTATTTACGAGCTCAGTTGTCAAGTATGGTGAGCTTAACAAAATCGCCAAGGAGGACTTGGCCAACCTTCGGCAGGAAATGTTGAGCAGCCAAAAGAGGCTCGTATAAGAGTTTACCTCCAAGATTTTTGACCTTGGCACAAAGGTCATGGAGTTGTCTTCGGAGGGCGAGGTCCTTTGGATGGAGAGGTAAGATGTAATTGCTGACCTCAAGAAGTTGCTAGAGACGAATGCCGTCATACTCACCGAGAATGAGCGACTAAAGAAGGAGAGGAAGAAGAAGAAGAAGAAGCTGGAGAAGGAAGTTGAGGTGCTAAAGAAGGAACTGGAGGATCTGAAGGCTGAAAAGGCCAAGTCAGATGACACAACTAAGTCCTCATTTCAAGATGGGTTTTGCCTTGCTCGCCATCAGGTCCTTTCCCAGTATCTTGATTTAGACCTCTCCTTTCTACGGGCGCTTGATATTCCCGAAGGACAATCTTCGGCGTGGTCGAGGATTGAGTTTCTCAACCTCCCCATTCCTCCCCCTTCGGCTGACAATGTTGGCGAAGATGAAGATGATGACATCGAGGGTGATGACGCTGAGGATGCTGAAGAGCCCAAAGATGGACAAAATGAACAATAGGCTTCTTCTTTTCTTTCTTTTTTTTTTTTTTTATATTCTACACCTTGTACTTCATCATTTGAACTTAATGGAACTTTCCCATTTTTTGTTCAAAAGTTTGGCTAAATCCACAATTGGTACGACTTCGGTCATTGTTTCAACCTTCGGCTTTTACCCATCTTCGGTAGCATATTATCTTTAAAAGATATTATCAAGGATTCATAACCTTAGTCTCTCCAAGGGACGTCATTCTAAGTGTTTTGTAATCAACCATATTTGGTTAGCCATACATAAGATCAACCATCTTCGGTCAACCTTCCTTGGAAGATTTGCTTTGTACAAAAATAGTTAAGTACCTTTGGGATCAACTATGTTTGGTTGACCACCTTCGGTAAAACTTGTACAATACTATTAATGTATTTATGGAAGCAACCACATTCGGTTCGCCTCATTCGACATATTCTGCACAATTTTTCCTTTGAAAATTTTTCTAGGTGTAGAATTTTTTCAAAGAGTCTAAATGCCATGTGTTTTTCAACTTTTCTCCTTCGGTATTCCTGAGCTTGTAGACTCCTAGCCGAACTTATTCAAGGACCAAATAAGGTTCTTCCCAATTTTCCCGAAGTACTCCATGATAAGGTCTTCGGGGTTCTAATTTAGCCATTCGGAGAACAAGGTCTCATTTTTTTATCCCTTTGGGCTTGACATGCAAGTTCATAGTAATGGCTACTCTCTGCTGAAAAGCTTTTCTTCTGAGTTCGGCCATCTCTCTATGTTCATCAATCATATCCAACTTGGTTCTTAAACCGAGGTTGTTGCCTTTTTCGCTGAACACCTATACTCTGACAGATGGCTGCACAACTTCAACGGGGATGATTGCCTTTGTGCCAAAGACGAGTGAAAAGGGTGTTTCTCCAGTGGCTCTTCTAGGGGTTGTTCGGTAACTCCAGAGCACGCTCGAAAGCTTTCCTGGCCACTTTCCCTTTGCCTCTTTCAACCTATTTTTCAGACCATCTTTTATCATTCTATTGGACACTTCAACTTATTTATTACTCTAAGGATGGGTAATTAGGGTAAAATGTAGCTTTATCCCGAGGTTGGTTGTGAATTCCTGAAATCTTTTGTCGGTGAATTGGGAACCATTATCCACTACTATCACCCTTAGCACGCTGAATCTGCATATGATGTTCTTTTAGACAAATTTCTATATGTCCTTTGCCAAAATTACCACCACAGGCTCTGCCTTGATCCACATAATAAAATAATCTACTACGACTATGCAGAACTTCACTCCTCCTGGAGCCGTTGGGAGAGGCCCGATGACATCAATGCCCTAAACAGTGAAGGGGCAAGGATAGCTTACCGAAGTTATCACTTTCAAGGGTATTCTCTGGATTAGTGTATGTCTTTGGCAACTGTCACATTTCATGAGGAACTGCCTTGCATCTTTCCTTAAAGTAGGCTAGAAATATCATTGCCGAAGTAGTACCCTAGCAAAGCCGTCTGTCCTAATGTGAGAGTCACATGCCCCATCGTGGACTTCTTTGAGGACTATTCCATTGTCCTCTTCGCTGATATACCTTTGCAACGGATTTGCGTATCCTTGTTGGTATAATTCTTCCCCGATCAGGAAGTATCTACCTGAGTGCTTTCGCACCTTCGCGGCTTCAAGAGGGTCTTCGGGAAGTTTTAAAGGTGCAAGATATTTCTTGATAGGATCCTTCCATCCTCTACCCAAGGTTCCTATGGATATTATTGCTATGCTCGATTGATCCAGTACTTCGGTGGACTCCCTTGATTTGGCCAAAGTATCTACTTCCATATTATCTTATCGGGGTATGTTTTCTATCTGCACTCTGTCGAATTCTTGGATAAGCCTTTTTACAAGATCATGGTACTTTGCCAAGTTCGGGTCTTTTGCCCTGTAGTCCCCCGCCATCTGTCAGACCACTAGCTGAGAATCATTGTTGGCCTTAAGATTTCTCACACCAACATTTTTTGCCAATCGCGAGCTTGCTATGAGGGCTTCATATTCAGCAACATTATTGGTGACACTGAAACCGAACTTGATGGACTTTGAAGCTTCTATACCTTCGGGTCCCCGCAAAACTACTCCGGGTCCTTGATGTTCAGAACCGGAGGCGCCATCTATGAAGAGTGTCCACTCAAGTTCGTCACTTCTGTGGTCCTCTGGTGATAGCCGAAGGGCTATCGCCTCTCTCACTACATACTTCCTACCAGTAGCATGGTCGGGAAACCTGGCGTCACGCAAAGGAGGTGCTAACACTGACCTCGGAAGGAGCGAAGTCAAACGCCTCAAACTCAAGACTTCGGCTAGTACGTCAGGAATTCCAAAGATGTTGCTGGCTCCTTCAGGGGACCGAACGGATCACCTTTGGGAATAAATAACCAGCTATTGCAAGCAGGAGAGACTCTCCCAGAAGGTGGAACCCCCGAGCCAGAGAACTCCTCGAACTATGGGCATGATTCTCGAAGAAGGGCACCCGTACCAAAGGACGACCTCGCCCAAAGGACCTCGAGAGTACGGCATAAGCATTTAAGGAGCCTCTGACATGTCGCCCCCAGGCGTTACACGCCGCCTCAAATGGTGGTCTGACACGCCAATGTCATCCGAGTCTTGTCACAACCTATCTCGGACCAAGATTCAAGGAGCCTACAAACGGCTACTCGTCTCCTACGCCCGAAAGTACAGAGAGCATCCGACCGAACACGTGTCGTGATCTGAACGGGCTAGGCACTCCTATAAATACCAAGAAACAAGCCTTGGCAAAGGATCCGACCCTTTCTCCCTGAGGAAAATAAAAACAGGCAAGGCCACTTAACCCCTTAGTACTCCTCCTCTATCTTCCTTCAGGACACTAACTTGGGCGTCGGAGGCTCTGCCTCGGAAAAACTCTTCGGGGACCTCCTGACCTCTTTTCTTCTGAGCATTTCAGGCACATTCCTCTGGGGAACCTTTGCTCCAGACGTCCTCCCTCACAGGAAGTCCCTCCTGAAGTCATAATGTCACCCGACGAAGATGCTGCTGGGCATCATATGGAGTCGTCTGTGGGAAACCACCCTCAGGTCGCTGTTGTTGAAACTCGGCGTTCAAAGGAAAAAGGACTCCCGAAGTCCCCGTTCGCGCCTGAAACTCAACCGGCTACTGAGCAAACCCTTCCAGGGACTTCTTCGCCCGAGGAAGAGCGTCCTCTAGTCATAACTATGAGTTTTCTGCGTGACTTTCAGTGCTCTGTTGTGGCTGAAATAACACAGCAGATAGATCGAAGGTGGCCACAACCAACTCAGGCCCCAAGGCCTCCCTCGCCAGCATGCCCTCGGGAGAAAAGCCCTAAACCAACCTATCGCAGTTCGGGAAGCGGGGATCCACGTGAGGAGTCTTCGACGGAAAACATGCCCCTCGGGATGCGGTTTACCGGACAAGCGGGATTCAAGCGACCTAAAATCCCACGCCAAAGGAGCTCATCACCCGAGGTGAAGTCCCCATCTCCTCAGCGCCGGAGTCACTCCCCGAAGAGGCGCCGACAATCTCGTTTCTCGGAAACCTACAAGCACCAGGAGGAAGAGCCTAGTGCCACGCTCCTTATGGAGAAGATATTGGCGAGGTTGGAGAGAGTGGAAAAACAGGTAGCTCGCAAACCGGTCTGGGCCAGGCTGTCTGAAGCCTTCTGTGGGGATGAGTCACCGTTCACCCGAGTAGTAGTTGAGGCAGCCATGCCAGGTGATTTCCGGGTGCCTCCGCTGGAGACTTATGATGGCCGAACTGATCCACAGACTCATCTAACCAAATACAAACGCAGCATGGTGATGCACGGTGCTGACGACGCTACCCTATGCAAATGCTTTGAGGTCACCCTCACAGGACCAGTGATAGCCAAAGGCTATTGCCTCCTCGGTAGTAACTCCCTGCCAGAATATTGGCCGAGGAGTCTGACGTCACCCAAGAGAGGATCTTTTCATTGACCTCGGAAGGTGCGAAGTCAAACACTATGAGCTCAAGACTTTGGTTAGCTCGTCAGGAATTCCGAGGACAACACCGTCTCCATCGAGGGGCCAAACTGACCGTCTTCGGGTAAGAGAGCCATCCCTCTGAAGCAAGGGAGAATCTCCCCAAAGGCAGAGGCCCCGAAGAGGATATTCCCCGAACAAGAAACACCTGAACAAGGGAATCCCCGAACTATGGGTATGAGTCCCGAAGAAGGTGTTCATCAAGGGAACTCCCAGAACTATGGGATAGATCCCGAATGAGGTGCTCGCACCGAAGGACGGATAGAATCCGAAGAGGGTGCACGCACCGAAGGGCGACCTCGCCCAGGGGACCTCGGGAGTACGGTATGAGCATTTAAGGAGCCTCTGACATGTCGCTCACAAGCCCTACACGTCACATCTGAACGGCGAACTGACACGCCATAGCCGCCCCAGTCCTGACACAACCTGTCCGGGTCCAGGGCTAAAGGAGGCTGCAAACGGCCGCTTGTCCCCTAGGTCCAAAACTACAGATCAAATCTGACCGAACACGTGTCATGATCTAAAAGGACCAGCTAGTCCTATAAATACTAGGAAACGGGACTGGGCAAAGGATGGGCATTTTCCTCCCTCTGAGAAAACACAAAACAGGCAAGACACTTGATCCCTTAGTGTTCTTCCTCCACTTTCACTCAGAAAACTGACTTGGGCGTCGGAGGGTCCTCCCCGGAAAAGCAAACCGGGGACCTCCTAACCTCTTCTTTGAGCTTTTCAGGCACATTCAGCTGGGAAACCAGAGCTCCAGGCGCCCGCCTCCTCAGGAAGTCTCTCCGCCTGTCAACATGACAGCAAACGAAGATGCTTTGGGGCATCATTTGGCGCCGTCTGTGGGAACCCACTCCCAGGTAGCTGTTGTCGGAACTCGGCGTTCGAAGGACAAAGGACTCCCGAAGTCCCCGTCCGCGCCTGAGACCCAGCCAACTACCGAACAAAGTCCCCCAGATACTTCCTTGCCTGAAGAGGAACGCCCTCTTGTCATCACCATGGGTTTTTTACAAGACTTTCAGAGGTCTGTTGTGGCTGAAATGACACAACAGATAGACCAAAGGTGGCCGCAACCAGCCCAGGCGCAAAAACCCACTTCGCCGGCACGACCTCGGGAAAAAAGCCCAAGGGCAACCCATCATAGCTCGGGAAGTGGGGAGCCACGGGAAGAGTCCTCGACATATAACTTGCCCCTCGGAGCACGGCTGGCGGAAAAAGCGAGGGCTGAGCGACCCGAAGTCCCGTCCAGAAGAAGTTTGTCGCCAGAGGCAAGGTCCCCCTCAACTCGGTACCGAAGCCGCTCCCCGAAGAGACGGCAACAGTCCTTTTACCAAAGAACCTCCAAGCACCAGGAAGAGGAGCCCAGTGCTACGCTCCTGCTGGAGAAAGTGTTGGCAAGACTGGAGATAGTGGAACAGCAGGTGGCACGAAAGTCTGTTTGGGCCAGGCTAACTGAAACCGTCTCTGGAGATGAAACACCTTTCGCCCGAACAGTGGTCGAGGCGGCCATGCCAAGTGACTTCAGGCTACCTTGGCTAGAGACCTATGAGGGTCGGACTGATCCCCAGGCCCACCTAACAAAGTACAAACGCAGCATGGTGCTACACGGGGCTGATGATGCTACACTCTGCAAGTGCTTCGAAGTCACCCTCGCAGGACCAGTAACTGCCTGGTACAATTCCCTGCCTCCCGAAAACATCAGGGGGTTCCAGGAGCTGTCCACAGCGTTCACCCAACAGTTCATTGGGAGCAAGCCGACGGCGAAGATGCCCGTCCAGATGTTTGACATAGCACAAAGAAACGGGGAGACCATCCGTGACTATGTCGAGAGGTTCAATAGATAGGCCCTCAGTGTTCCGGACTTTCGCCCCGAAATCCGCATCCTCGCCATGACGAGGGGCCTCCGAAGGGATTCGCACTTGTTTTATGAATTCTCCAAAGATCCCCCGGACACGCTGGGAGAATTCTACTGAAGGGCTGAACAACATATGACAGCCGAAGAGCTGAGAATGACGGGACCAAAGGCTGACCATATTCACGCTCGTGGCGAAGGGTCCAGCCAGCAAGCCCGGTGTCCAACGGAACAGTTAGGCCGACCTCGGAGAGTGCGAGTAGGAGGGAGGAAGCCCCAAAAGTTTACACCTCTGAGCACCACGAGGGCTAACGTCCTCATGGCGTTGGAAAAACAGGGGGCTCAAATCCAACGACCGAGGGGCATGACTGCTAACAACAGAAGGAACATGAAGAAGTTCTGTCAGTTCCACCGTGATCACGGTCATGACACCGAAGACTGCTTTCAGCTGAAAAAGTACATCGAATCACTGATAAAGCAGGGCCAGCTTCGGCGTTATTTGAGAATTCCTTCCCCGAAGGGGAAAAAAGAGGAAGAAGGAAAGCCCGATGACAAGGATTACGATTCAGACAAGCGAAGGAACCGAAGTCCGAGAAGGCGTCCTCCACCTTCGGCAGGAGTAATACAGACGATCACAACCGGACTTCCATCCTCGGAAAGAAAAAGAAGGGCCAGAGAGATAGCGGTGATGGAATATCAGAGCCCAACGAAAAAATTGGCCCGCGAGGATGGCTCCACCATCGTATTTCCCCATGACGATCCATTGCTGATAATGGCGAGGATAGGAAACTGGGACGTCAAGAGGGTACTGCTGGAAGATGGGTCAAACACAGACGTCTTGTTCTCACATTTGCTGCCAAGCTTGGGCGTATCCAGGAGTGACCTCAAGGCTGTTACTTCACCCACGTTCGGCGTAGGACCATCTGAGCTACCTGTCCTCGGGTGGATCGACCTCCCCTTGATGATGAAAGGAACTTCGGAGAAAGGAACTGCTGAGTTGTTCGCCTCTACCATGGCAAGATTCATAGTCATGGACGTTCCTTCGTCATACAACGCCATCCTCGGCAGACAGACACAGGGAAATTTACACATTCGCCCTGATGTAAAGTACTTGACCGTCACCTTCGCCACCAAAGGAGGAGACGCAAAGATCTTCATTGATCAAGGCGAGGTGAGAAAGGTGTTCGTCAGAGCACGAAAGGCTCCAGCAAGCAACTTAGCACTTGCTGTAGAAGCAAAAGAGCTGGAAAGGGGCGAGGCAGAAGAACCCACAAAAGCGGAAACAGAAGAAGTAGAGCTTGTCCCAGGCCATAATACCCGAATAGGGAAAAGCATGGCCGAAGGAGACAAGGAAAAACTTGTATCTTTTCTGCTTGCAAATAAAGATCTGTTCGCCTACTCACCGAAGGACATGCCTGGGGTAAACCCTTGCGTAATCCAGCATAGCCTCAAAGCGAGTCCGGAAGTAAAACCTGTCCGGCAAAAGAAACGGAGCATCTCGGCTCACAAAAGTGACTTCGTCAAGACTGAAGTCTGATAGACGCTAGCGTTATCCGGGAAGTAAACTACCCCGAATGGCTAAGCAACGTGGTAATTGCCACAAAAGAAGGAAGTAGCAAGCTCCGGATGTGCATCGACTTCAAAAATTTGAACGATGCTTGCCCGAAAGATTCATATCCTCTTCCGCCAATAGAACAACTGGTAGACTCAACTGCCGAGTACGGGCTCCTAAGTTTCCTGGACGCTTTCAGTGGGTATCATCAGATAAGGATGAACCCCGAAGATGAAGAGAAGATTGCCTTCATCACTGAGGGAGGAACATATTGCTATATCAGGATGCCCTTCGGACTCAAAAATGCAGGAGCCACCTACCAGAGGCTGATGAACAAAGTCTTCAAAGACCAAATGGGGAGGAACATGGAGGTGTATGTTGATGATATGATAGTCAAAAGCAAACTGCCTGGCTACCACATTGAAGATTTAGAGGAAACCTTCCAAAAACTCAGAACCTTCGGGATCCGCCTTAATCCTGAGAAATGCATCTTCGGGGTGACCTCGGGAAAGTTCCTTGGGTACATGGTATCCGAAAGAGGCATCGATGCTAACCCCGAGAAGATTAAGGCTCTGCTCGAATTCCGAACTCCTGCCACAGTCAAAGACGTGCAAAGACTCACCGGAAGAATAACCTCTCTGAGCAGGTTTATTTCCAGGTACGGAGATAGGTGTCGACCCTTTTTCAAAGTCCTCACAAAGGCAGCAAATATGGAAGGCGACCTCGGAAGGAATGATCATCCTTGGGATGAAGATTGCCAAAAAGCCTGGGAAGAACTCAAAGTCTACTTGGCCAGCCTGCCGACCCTGCGGCAACCTCGGGAGGGAGAGCCCCTCGTATTATACCTCGCCGTCACAGAAAAAGCTGTGAGCTCGGTCCTCGTGAAAGAAGAAGGGCCAAAGCAATGGCCGGTCTACTATGTCAGCAAGTCCCTGCATGGCGCCGAAGTCAGGTACCCTCTGCTTCAAAAAGCTATATATGTCTTAGTGCTTGCAGGGAGAAGGCTGCGGCCATACTTTCAGGCTTCCATTATCGTCCGAAGTACCCTGCCTCTACGGGATGTTATGAGGAAAGTTGATCACTCGGGAAGGCTTTCCAAGTGGTGTATAGAGCTTGGCGAACACGACATCACGTATGAACCCCGGAAAGCTATAAAAGCTCAAGCTTTGGCAGACTTCATCGCCGAAGTACCAAACACCGAGGAGGGACATTCGTTTTCGGGCGAAGACGAGCCAGAATGGACGTTATATGTTGACGGGGCCTGAGGATCCGAACACCAGGGAGCTGGAGTGATTATTAGAGGCCCTGAAGGCCTAGAAGTAATGAAGGCCATCAAGTTCAGTTTCAACGCCACCAACAATATGGCCGAGTATGAGGCCCTCATAGCAGGATTACACCTGGCCAGAAAAATTGGCGTGAGAAACTTGAAAGCCCATAGTGATTCCCAGCTGGTGGTCCGGCAAATGGCAGGGGACTATGGCGCGAAAGACCCAACCTTGGCAAAATACCATGAGTTGGTAATAAAGCCTATTCGGGAGTTCGACGTCGTGAAAATCGAGAACGTACCCCGACGAGAAAATGCTGAGGCAGACTGTTTGGCGAAGTCCAAAACTTGCACTGAAGTGCTAAGCCACCCCAGCATCGCGGTGTTCAGCATAGAGACCTCGGGGAAAGGATGGAAGGAACCAATCAAAACGTATCTCGCAACCAACACACTCCCCGAAGACCCCAGCGAAGCCGCAAAAGTGCGAAGGCGCTCCGGACGTTTCTTCTTAATTGGAGAAGAACTATATCGGCAAGGATATGCAAATCCACTACAGAGGTGTGTTAGTGAAGACGATACTGAAATAATCCTCAAAGAAGTTCACGAAGGTGCCTGTGGTTCGCACATCGGAACCGACGCCCTAGCAGCAGTGATACTTCGCCAAGGATACTTCTGGCCTACCCTGAGAAAGGACGCCAAGCAGTTCGTCCAGAAATGTGGTAGTTGCCAGAGACATGCGAACATCCAAAGAACACCCTCAGAGTTCGTGACTTCGGCAGACTATCCTTGGCCCTTCGCAATTTGGGGCATAGATCTCATTGGGCCACTCCCAACGGCGCCTGGAGGCGTAAAGTTCTGCGTAGTAGCAGTAGACTATTTCTCTAAGTGGGTTGAGGCAGAACCTCTGACAACTATCTCGGCAAAAGAAGTGCAGAAGTTCGTATGGAAAAACATCGTATGCAGATTTGGCATACCGAGGGTACTCGTAGCGGACAATGGATCCCAGTTCATAGACAAAGGATTCCAAGAGTTCATTAGCGACCTCGGGACAAAAATGCACTTCGCCCCAGTAGCTCACCCCCAAAGTAATGGGCAGGTGGAAGTATCTAACAAGACCATAAAAGATGGTCTGAAAAAGAGATTGGGAGAAGCAAAAGGGAAATGGCCAGGAGAACTCCAAAGCGTGTTATGGAGTTACCGAACAACACCCCGAAGAGCCACAGGGGAAACGCCCTTTTCACTCGTCTTCGGTACAGAGGCCATCATCCCTGTCGAGGTAGTACAACCGTCAATACGAGTCCAAGTGTTCGATGAAAAAGGAAATGACCTCGGCCTGAGAACCAAGCTCGACCTCGTCAGCGAACACAGAGAAGTAGCTGAGCTGAGAAGGAAAGCCTTCCAGCAAAGAGTGGCAGCAGCCATAAACCTACGCGCCAGGCCAAAAGGAATAAAGAAGGGAGATCTCGTTCTCCGAAAGGCTGAATTTGCACCCCGAAAGCCGTCCTACGGGGTACTTTGCGCAAATTGGGAAGGACCCTACCTGGTACTTGCCGAAGTACGAAAAGGAGTTTATAAGCTCGGCGATGCCGAAGGCATAGAATTAAAAAACACTTGGCACTCAGAGGCCTTGAAAAAATTCTATGCCTAAAAAGTTTGGTGGGAAAGTTGTATTGCACAAGTTGGACAAATTTGTCTAAGTAAAAAGTTCTGAAGAAGTACAAAACAAGAGTCTCACGAAAGCAATCGCCGAGGAAAGCAAGAGTATGGTTTTCCGAAGTCCCTTGAGCGAATATGTTCGGGACAAAGGAAAGCAAGAGTATGGTTTTCCGAAGTCCCTTGAGCGAATATGTTTGGGACAAAGGAAAGCAAGAGTATGGTTTTCCGAAGTCCCTTGAGCGAATATGTTTGGGACAAAGGAAAGCAAGAGTATGGTTTTCCGAAGTCCCTTGAGCGAATATGTTTGGGACAAAGGAAAGCAAGAGTATGGTTTTCCGAAGTCCCTTGAGCGAATATGTTCGGGACAAAGGAAAGCAAAAGTATGGTTTTCCGAAGTCCCTTGAGCGAATATGTTCGGGACAAAGGAAAGCAAGAGTATGGTTTTCCGAAGTCTCTCGAGCGAATTATGTTCGGGACAGAGGGAAACAAAGGGATCTGGCAAAAAATACTTAGCCAAATTTTTATCTATTGAGCCAAAGAGTGCTTACAGAGAAGAAAGTTGCTGAAAGACTACAAAAAAGAAGAAGAAAATGAAGACAAAAGGCCCTAGTACAAACTAAGGAACCTCGGCGTCTTGAGAACTGCCAGCCTCTGTGCTTTTGTCAGCAGCCTTCGGCGCCGAGAAAAAAGGAGGCAGTTTCAAGTGCTCGATCTTGGACCAAGTCCACCGAGGCTCCTTCGGGATGTTCATGCCTTCCAGGAAGGAGAGGTCAAAATCTGGGAACTTCTGCAGAATTTGGTGCCGAGCAAGACAGAAGCCGTCTTGAAAGCCCAACTTCGTCATATCATCGGACTCCCGCTTCTTGACCACCAAATCTGCATAGTCCTTCTCCAGATCCGCATAATCCTTCTCCAGATCCTTAAGCTCTCTCTTCAATGCCTTCATCTTCTTCTTCTCTTCTGAAGGCTTCTTCAGAGATGCGACCTCGGCTTCGAGCTGGGCCTTTTCCTCGAGCGTCTTCGCAAGGATTGCGTCACTTTCTGACTTATCCTTTTGAAAAGCTTCTACGGTCGAAGTCAGCTCCGCCACCCGAGAGCCGATGTCGGAAAGTTTCTGGGAGGTGCCTTTCTCAAGTTCCTCTTTCTCTTTTATGAACCCCTCCCGAAGTTCAGCAATTTCCTTCTCTAAAGACTGCTTCAGCTGAGCATTGTCGGCAGCCAACGCCGAACACTGGGCCTTCGTCTTGGTATAAAGGTCCCAGAGTGACGCCCTCCGTTTTGTCTCTCACGCCACCCGAACACCGAGCAACCCGGCATGCCCCATCAGCTGCAAAAAAAGCAAACAAAGGGAAAATGATGCTAAGTAAAAAGCAAAGGAAAAATTGGCACTAAGGAAACAGTGAAGCATACCTGGGCGGCATGTTCAGTGAGTTTGGCGGCCAAAGAGATGTCGCCAGGGTAAGCCTCCATAAGGGCCTTGTGAGAGGCCTCAGTAAAAACCCCTTTGCACATCTGCCTGGCCATCTCGGGACAGTCCTGGGAGTACATATTCATGTCCTCCGTGAACGTCCAGAAGGGCTCCTTCGGAACTTTCCCTGCCGGGACTTGGGCATCCCGAAGGGCCCTCTTGCAGGCGTGTTCGGCAACCCAGTCAGGAGCGGCCACCTCCGCTGCGCAACAAGGCAGGAAAATTGGTTAAGGCCAGAAAACCCTTAAGGATTTACAAGAGAAGAAAAGGGTTCTTCGGCAAAGTACAAACCTGCTGGCACCTCGGTAACGTCGTCGTCAAGAATTGACGTCGCCTCAGTAGAGATCCCCTTGCCTTTTATTTAGCGCCGTTCCTCGGCAGAAGGGGTCTCCTCCCCATCGCCCTCCAGAAGAGCATGCGAAGGCGTGGGGCTTTGAGGAAGGACGTCGGAAGAAGGGACGTCGACAGAAGGAACCTCGGGCAAAGGGGCAACAAGGTCTCCGGGCTCCTCGCCTACCTCATCCGGAAGTTGCGGAAGAGAGGAAGGAGCAGCTTTCTTTGCCCGTTTGGGGGGAGGGCCGCCCGAAGTCTACTTTCGCCTCCGAGAGGCGGCCTTCTTTGTCTGTTCGCCCCTCTGGGCCTGCCCAGTAAAAAGAGCCTTGTAGAAGGCAGCCGCGTCATCGCCCATCTCTGAAAAAAGGAAGAGAAGATCAGTGTAAGTCCAAGATGAAGTTATGAAGGAAAAGATGAGAAAGTAACTTACTCTCGTAAAAAGACTCATAAGTCTTTTTCCCCCGAAGGAGTTTCACGAGCCAGGAGTCCTTCCCCGAAGAAGCCGGTTTCGGCATATTGAGGTCTGTCACATGCTCCTTTACCACCTTGAGTTCCCGAAGGACCTCTTCAGTCATAAGCCTCCAATTGATCGGAAAGGGGTAAAGGGCACGAGGAGAGACCTCGGCAGCCCAGTCAGAGACGGCCCGGATGCGCCTGTCGAAGTCCTCAAAGATAGGTGCTACGTCCGCGTCTAGCAGTATCTTCGGGTCAACAACATCCATCTTGAGCCTCCCCTGAGCCCACTTGGTCGGGACGTGTGACCAAGCCTCCGACTTCTTCAGGAAAAAGAATTTTTGTTGCCACCCTCGCCAGCTGTCTTTGGTGGCGAAGGTGAACGTATACTTTTTGCTCCCGGATCCCCGAGGTAGCATAAAGTAGAAGCCACCCTTCGGGACCACGAAGAGCTTGTAGTACTGAAGAAAAACTACAAAATGAGGTTTTATTTTGAAAACGCCGCACATACAGAGGAAGGCGTTGAAATAGCAGTACGAGTTCGGTGGGAGTTGGTTAACGGCAATGCCATGGAAGTTGCAGAACGCGCTAACCATCTCCGGGGGGGATACCGAAGTCCAGCCTTCAGTTGGGCTCGGAAAACGGTGATTTCATCACTTCGGTTGGAGAAAGGAAATTGGTCAGGACAGGGCAACCTCGTCACAGAGTAAGAGGGTAAGAAAAACTTTTTCTTCCACTTCGCTAGTTTTGCCGGAGTAGTGCAGCAGGGGTGAGAAAGAAGAGGTTGCCAACTCTCGGGAACAGGCATGATGAAAACAAGTTCGGGAAAAACAAGGAAAACGAGTTCGGGAAAAACAAAGAAGAATCTTTGAAAAAAGCAGAAGGACTAAAACCCACCAAAGGTATTGCCGGAATCTGGATTTCTGGAAGCCGTTGTGAAAAGTGGTCGGAAAAATGCCTGAAAAAGGAGAACCGCCGCGGAAAATCGGGAGAGAATTAGAACGCAAAAGAAAGCAAAAGCAGAAGAAGAAATAGGGTTATGACAGGACTGATATATATAGGCCGAGAAGGCCAGGAGAACCGTCGTCATTAGTACCTCTCAGAAGGCGAAGCGTCGCCATAACTGCTAAGAGCGCCTGAAAAGTCGTGCCAGTCGTACTCAGTACATTCTTACCCAATAAAAGTGTGCCATGTGTCGGTCATCGCGCAGCAAACGTGCCACATGTCGTCCATCACGTCGAGCACACCCTCTGACACCGTTTGGTCTAGAGGCGCCGCCCTAGACTGACTCTGCTGGATACAGGACGCGACGCATGAGCAGACCTATAAAGGCAAAAAAGTAGGTTACCTCGAAGACACCAAAAGACAGCCTGTGACTTCGGGCAAAACGTCTATCTTCGGTACAAGGTTATCCTATTTCCCCTCGCCACAAGGACACCAAAAGACAGCCTGTGACTTCGGGCAGAAGGTGTATCTTCGGCACAGGGACAGCCTATCTTCTCGCTCCTCGAGGACGCAAAAAAGGCTGCCCATCGCTCCAGGCAGAAGAAGGCGTCTTCGGCCCAGATATCACAACCACAGGACCCGAAAACCGATGAACCGAAGTTTCTCACTTCGGCTTTTCGGAGGAGGGCCTGTGATAGCCCAAGGCTATTGCCTCCTCGGTAGTAACTCCCTGCCAGAATATTGGCCGAGGAGTCTGACGTCACCCAAGAGAGGATCTTTTCATTGACCTCGGAACGTGCGAAGTCAAACACTATGAGCTCGAGACTTTGGTTAGCTCGTTAGGAATTTCGAGGACAACACCGTCTCCATCGAGGGGCCAAACTGGCCATCTTCGGGTAAGAGAGCCATCTCTCTGAAGCAAGGGAGAATCTCCCCAAAGGCAGAGGCCCCGAAGAGGATATTCCCCGAACAAGAAACACCTGAACAAGGGAATCCCCGAACTATGGGTATGAGTCCCGAAGAAGGTGTTCATCAAGGGAACTCCTAGAACTATGGGATAGATCCCGAAGGAGGTGCTCGCACCGAAGGACGGATAGAATCCGAAGAGGGTGCATGCACCGAAGGGCGACCTCGCCCAGGGGACCTCGGGAGTACGGTATGAGCATTTAAGGAGCCTCTGACATGTCGCCCACAAGCCCTACACGTCACATCTTAACGGCGAACTGACACGCCATAGCCACCCCAGTCCTGACACAACCTGTCCGGGTCCAGGGCTAAAGGAGGCTGCAAACGGCCGCCTGTCCCCTAGGTCCAAAACTACAGATCAAATCCGACCGAACACGTGTCATGATCTAAACGGACCAGCTACTCCTATAAATACTAGGAAACGGGACTGGGCAAAGGATGGGCATTTTCCTCCCTCTGAGAAAACACAAAACAGGCAAGACACTTGATCCCTTAGTGTTCTTCCTCCACTTTCACTCAGAAAACTGACTTGGGCGTCGGAGGGTCCTCCCCGGAAAAGCAAACCGGGGACCTCCTAACCTCTTCTTTGAGCTTTTCAGGCACATTCAGCTGGGAAACCAGAGCTCCAGGCGCCCGCCTCCTCAGGAAGTCTCTCCGCCTGTCAACATGACAGCAAACGAAGATGCTTTGGGGCATCAACCAGCGACAACGTGGTATAATTCGTTGGCTCCAGGGACCATCAGGGAGTTCCATGAGTTATCTACGGCCTTTACGCAGCAATTCATTGGAAGTCGGCCAACGGCGAAGATGCCTATCCAGATGTTCGACATAGCGCAGAAAAATGGAGAAACCATCTGCGACTATGTCGAAAGGTTTAACAGGGAAGTCTTAAGTGTCCCAGACTTTCGCCCCGAAATACGCATTCTCGCCATGATACGGGGCCTTCGGAGGGACTCACCGCTGTTCTATGAATTTTCCAAGGACCCTCTGGACACGTTTGGCTAATTTTACCGAAGGGCCGAGCAACATATGACAGGCGAAGAGCTGAGAATGGGCGGACCGAAGTCTGATCACACTCGCGCCGAAGGGTCCAGCCAGCTAACGCGATATCCAGCTGACCAGGCAGGACGACCTCGGAGGTTTAATGGAAGGAAATCCCTGACCTTCACACCCTTGAACACCACGAAGACCAACATCCTCATGACGATGGAAAGACAGGGGAACCAGATTCAGCGGCCAAGGGCCATGACCGCTGATAACAAAAAGAACATGAAGAAGTTCTGCCAGTTTCACCACGACCACGGCCATGACACCGAAGACTGCTTCCAATTAAAAAAGTACATAGAATCGCTAATAAAACAAGGCCAACTTCGGCGATATCTGCGAATGCCTTCCCCGAAAGGGAGAAAAGAGGAAGAAGGAAAGGCAGATGACGAGGACTACGACTCCGACAGACGGAGGAACCAAAGTCCAAGGAGGCGTCCTCCACCTCCGGCGGGAGTAATACAAACAATCACGATAGGACTTCCATCCTCGGAAAGAAAGAGGAAGGCCAGAGAAATATCAGTAATGGAATATCAAAGTCCGACGAAGAAATTGGCCCGCAAGGATGGTTCCACCGTCATCTTCCCCCATGACGATCCGCTGCTGGTCATGGTGAGGATAGGAAACTGGGACATCAAGAGAGTGTTGCTTGACGATGGATCAAACGCCGACGTCCTGTTTTCACATTTGCTGCCGAACTTGGGCATATCCAACAGTGATCTCAAACCCGTCACTTCGCCTACTTTCGAAGTAGGGCCATCCGAACTGCCCGTCCTCGGATGGATTGATCTTCCCCTAATGATGAAAGGAACTTCGGTAGACGGGACAGCTGAATTATTCGCCTCCACAATGACAAGGTTTATTGTCATGGATGTTCCTTCATCATACATGGAAGACAAACACAGGGAAATCTGCACATTCGCTCGGATGTAAAGTACTTAACTGTCACTTTCGCCACCAAGGATGGAGACGCGGAAATTTTTATCGATGAAGGCGAAGTAAGGAAAGTGTTCGTCAAAGCGCGAAAGGCCCCAGTAACCAACTTTGCACAAACTGTAGAGGCAGAGGCTTTGCCAGGTGGAAAACCAAAAAAGGGCGAGGCAGAAGAGACCGCTAAGGCAGAAATGGAAGAAGTAGAACTTGTCCCAGGCTGAAGTACCCGAATAGGGAAAAACTTGGCCGAAGGTGACAAGAAAAAACTTGTATCCTTTCTATTGATGAATAAAGACCTGTTTGCCTACTCACCGAAAGATATGCCAGGGGTAAACCCTCGCATAATACAGCATAGCCTTAAAGTAAGTCCGGAAGCAAAACCTGTCCGAAAAAAGAAACGGGGCATCTCAGTCCATAAAAATAACTTCGTCAAAGCCGAAGTCCAGCGCTTATTGGACGCAGATGTAATCAGGGAGGTCAAGTACCCCGAATGGTTAAGCAATGTGGTTATTGCCACAAAAGAAGGGAGCAGTAAGCTCCGAATGTGCATCGACTTCAGAAACTTGAACGATGCTTGCCCAAAAGATTCATACCCTCTCCCACCTATAGACCAGTTGGTAGACTCAACTGCTGAATATGGGCTCCTAAGTTTCCTAGACGCCTTCAGTGGGTATCATCAAATAAGGATGGACCCCGAAGATGAGGAGAAGACCGCCTTCATCACCGAGGGCGGAACGTATTGTTACACTAGGATGCCCTTCGGGCTCAAAAATGCAGGAGCTACCTACCAAAGGTTGATGAGCAAGGTCTTCTATGACCAAATAGGGAGGAACATGGAAGTGTATGTCGATGACATGATAGTCAAGAGCAAGCTACCTAACGACCACGTCGCAGATCTAAAGGAAACTTTCCACCAGCTCAGAACCTTCGGGATCCGCCTTAATCCCGAAAAGTACATCTTCGACGTAACCTCAGGAAAGTTTCTTGGGTACATGGTATCAAAAAGAGGCATTGATGCTAACCCAGAAAAAATTAAGGCTCTGCTCGAATTCTGAACTCCCATCACAATAAAAGATGTGCAAAGACTCACCGGAAGGATAACCTCTCTTAAGCAGGTTCATCTCCAGATATGGAGACCGGTGTCGAGCATTCTTCAAAGTCCTCACTAAAGCAGCAAAAAAGGAGGGCAACCTCGGAAGTGATGATCATCCTTGGAATGAGGACTGCCAAAAGGCCTGGGAAGAACTCAAAATCTTCTTAGCCCGTCTACCCACTCTGCGACAACCTCGCGAGGGAGAGCCCCTCGTGTTATACCTCGCCGTCACAAAAAAAACAGTAAGCTCGGTCCTTGTGAAAGAGGAAGGGACGAAGCAATGGCCGGTTTATTATGTAAGCAAGTCCCTGCACGGCGCCAAAGTCAGGTATCCATTGCTACAAAAAGCTATATATGCCCTGGTACTGGTAGGAAGAAGGCTATGGCCATATTTTCAGGCTCACCCTATCATCGTCCGAAGTAATCTACCTCTACGGGACGTCATGAGGAAAGTTGATCATTCAGGAAGGCTTTCCAAACGGTGCATAGAGCTTGGCGAACATGACATTACTTATGAACCTAGGAAAGCCATAAAAGCTCAAGCCCTGGCAGACTTCATTGCCGAAGTACCCATCACCGAGGACAGCCATCCGGATCCTGGCGAAGGTGAGCCGGAATGGACTTTGTATGTTGATGGAGCCTCAGGGTCCGAACACTAAGGAGCTAGGGTAATTATTAGAGGTCTGAAAGGTCTAGAAGTAATGAAGGCCATCAAGTTAAGCTTTAACGTCACCAACAATGTGGCTGAGTACGAAGCTCTCATAGCAGGGTTGCGCCTAGCCAGAAAAATTGGTGTAAGAAACTTGAAAGCCCACAGCGACTCCCAGCTGGTAGTTCGACAAACAGCAGGGGATTACGGGGCGAAGGACCTGACCTTGGCAAAATACCATGAACTCATAGCAAAGCTCATTCGAGAGTTCGACACCGTATGAATCAAAAATGTGCCCCGGCAAGATAATGCTGAGGCAGATTGCTTGGCAAAGTTGAAAACATGCACCGAGGTACTAAACCACCCGAGCATCGCAGTGCTGAGCATAGTAACTTCGGGAAAAGGCTGGAAAGACCCGATAAAAAGATATCTCGCAACCAATGTGCTCCCCGAAGACCCCAACGAATCTGCAAAAGTGTGAAGACGCTCTGGTCGTTTATTCTTGATTGGAGAAGAGTTATATCGGCAGGGATATGCAAATCCACTGCAGAGGTGTGTTGGTGAAAAGGATACTGAAATGATCCTCGAAGAAGTTCACGAAGGCGCTTGTGGTTTGCACATAGGAACCGACGCCCTGGCAGCAGTGATACTTTGCCAAGGATACTTTTGGCCTACCTTAAGAAAGGATGCTAGGCAGTTCATCCAGAAATGTGGTAACTGCCAAAGACACGCAAGTATCCAAAGGACACCCTCGGAATTGGTAACTTCGGCTGACTATCCCTGGCCCTTCGCAGTTTGGGGCATAGACCTCATTGGGCCACTCCTGACAGCGCCTGGAGGCGTGAAGTTCTGCGTGGTCGCAGTAGATTATTTCTCCAAATGGGTTGAGGCAGAACCCTTGGCGACTATCTCGGCAAAAGATGTGCAGAAGTTCGTATGGAAGAACATTGTGTGCAGATTCGGCATACCGAAGGTGTTAGTAGCAGATAATGGATCCCAGTTTACGGACAAAAGGTTCCAAGAATTTATCAACAACCTCAGAATAAAAATGCACTTCGCCCTAGTAGCTCACCCCCAAAGCAATGGGCAAGTAGAAGTATCTAATAGGACCATAAAAGATGGTCTGAAAAAGAGGTTGGGGGAAGCAAAAGAAAAATGGCCAGGAGAGCTCCCAAGTGTGTTATGGAGCTACCAAACAATACCCCGGAGAGCCACAGGGGAAACACCTTTTCCACTTGTTTTCGGTACAAAGGCCATCATCCCAATTGAGGTAGTACAACCATCGGTGCGAGTACAAGTGTTTGATGAAAGGGGAAATGACCTCGGCCTGAGAGCCAAGCTGGACCTCGTCAGCGAACACAGAGAAACAGCCGAGCTGAGAAGAAAAGCCTTTCAGCAAAGAGTGGCCGCGACTATGAACTTGCGCGCTAGGCCGAAGGGAATAAAGAAAGGAGACCTCGTTCTCCGAAAGGCTGAATTTGGGCCCCGAAGGCCATCCTACGAAGTACTTCACGCAAAGTGGGAAGGTCCTTATCTGGTACTTGCCGAAGTGCGAAAAGGAGTTTACAAACTCGGCGATACCGAAGGCGTAGAATTAAAGAATACATGGCATTCGGATGCCTTCAAAAAATTCTATGCTTAGGATTTTGGTGGGAAAATGGTACAAGTTAGAAAAATTTCTAAGTACAAAAGTTCCTTAGGAAAATTTTTCTAAGTACAGAAACATTTTTTCACCAGACCAGTCGTCTCCGAAAGAAAGCTTATTTACAAAGGTTATCAACCTTCTCTGAAGATTGGAGATTCACTTAAGAGAATTTCCCGAGGGTGATTCCAAGGCTAAATAAGTCTAGCTATGATCTTCCGAAGTCTTTTGAGCGAACGTGTTCGGGACAGTGAGAGATAAAAGATTTTGCGCAACAGACTTAGCAAAAAATTCATGAAAGAAAGGATCTTTATTAAGATAGATCTGCTTACAAAGAAGGAAGGTCGCCAAAACAAGAAGTACAAAACAGAAGAAAAAGAAGGCAAAGGACCCTAATACAAACTAAGGAATCTCGGCATCTCGGGAGCCACCAGCTTCTGCGTCCTTATCCACCGCCTTCGGCGCAGGAAGAGGCAAGGGCAGTTTAAGGTGCTCGATTTTGGACCAAGACCACCGAGGCCCCTCGGGGATGTTTAGGGCCTCCAAAAAGGAGAGGTCCAGATCTGGGAACCTCTGCAGAACTTGATGCCGAGCAAGGCAGAAGCCGTCTTGGAAACTGACCTTTGTCATTTCGTCGGCCTTCTCCTTCTCGACTGCTAGCTCATCACGTTCCCTCTCCAGATTAGCAACCTCATTCTTCAGTGCCTTCATCTTCTTCTTCTTCGGCTCCTTCTTCAAAGACTCGACCTTGGCCTGGAGCTCGGCCTTCTCAGCAAGCACCATCGCCAGTAGAGCCTCAGACTCTGACTTCTCCTTTTGAAAAGCTTCGTTTGCCGAAGTCAGCTCCGCCACCTTGGAGCCAAGGTCAGAAATCTTTTGGGAGGAGTCCTTCAAAAGTTCCTCTTTTTCCTTCAAGAACTCCTCCCGAACGGCAGCAACCTCCTTCTTCGCAGCTTGAGCCATCTCCGTGTTCTTGGCAACCAAGTCGGAACACATGGCCTTAGACTTTTCTATGCAGTCTAAGGCCGAGACTCGGAATGCCGCTTGCCTCGCTGCCCGAACCCTAAGGAAGCCAGTGAACCCCAGCAGTTGCAAAGAAGTAAGAGCAAAGTTAGTAAGGCAAAAAATAATAAGCCAAGTACTTAGAAGAAATGAAAAAGGAGAAAACAAAGGCGAGAAGTATACCTGGGCAGTGTGCTCGAAAACTTTTGCAGCAAGGGACTCATCGTCCGGGCATGCCTCGGAAATAGCCTTGAAGGAGGCCTCGGTGAGGATCCCCTTTGAAATTTGGTTGGCCATTTGCTGGCCATCGCCGGAGTACAAGTTCATGCCCTCCGTAAACGACCAGAAAGGCTCCCTCGGGATCTTCCCCTTCGGGATATGGGAATCCCGAAGGGCCTGTTTCCGGGCGTGCTCAACCATCCAGCCTGAAGATGGTACCTCATCTGCACAGCAAAACAAGAAGCTTGTCAAGACAAATAAATCCTCAAAGTTCAAAAGATAAAGGCACCACAGCTCGTCTAAAAAATGAACCTGGCGGCACCTTGGTAACATCATCGTTAGCGTCCCGGACCCCCTCGGCAGAAATTTCCTTGCCTTTTTCCTTCCGGCGCTTCTCGGCAGAAGGGACTTCCAGCAAAGCGTCCAGAAGAGTTGCCGAGGAAGTGGGACTCTGAGAAAGGGCGTTAGCAGCGACCTTGGGCGGCTGGGCAACACCGGCTTCAGGCTCTTCGCGCACCTCATCGGGAATTTCCAGCTGAGGAGGAGGCGCGTCTTTCTTCGCCCGTTTGGCCAAAGATGGCCCGGCCCCAGACACTTTCCGCCTTCGGGAGACGGCCTTCTTTGTTTTCTCCCCCTTCTCAGCTTGACCGAGGAAGAGCACCTTGTAGTAAGCAGCGGAGTCGTCGCCTATCTCTGAAACAGAAGGAAAACATCAGTGTGAGTCTAAGATGTGTCTCTAACAAAAAAAATTTTGAGATAACTTACGCTCACAAAAGGTCTCATAAGTAACCTCCTCCCGAAGGAGTTTTACCAACCAGGATTCTTTCCCTGTGATAGCAGGAGCCGGCATCTCGAGGTCCGTCTCATGCTCCTTCACTACCCCTAGCTCCCGAAGGACCTATTCGGTCATCAGCTTCCACATGATGGGGAAGGGGTAGAGGGAGCGTGAAGGGACCTCGGAATCCCAGTCGGAGACTGCTCGGATCCGTCTGTCGAAGTCCGTGGATCTAGGTGCCAACTCAGGAGTCAGCAGCATCCTCGGATCTACGACATCCATTTCCAATTTTCCCCGAGCCCACTTGGTCGGAACGTACGACCAGGTCTCCTCCATCTTCAGAAAGAAAAATTTTTCTTGCCACCCTCGCCAACTGTCCTCAGTGGTGAAGGTGAACATATACTTTTTGCTCCCTGATCCTCGAGGTAGCATAAAGTAAAAGCCACCCTTCGGGACCGTGTAGAGCTTATAGTACTGCATAAAAAGAATAAAATGGGGTTCTATTTTGAAGATGCCGCACATGCAAAGGAAGGCGTTAAAGTAGCAGTACGAGTTCGGAGGAAGTTGATTTACGGCAATGCCATGAAATTGGCAAAAGTCGCAAATCACCGTCGAAAGAGGATACCGAAGTCCGGCCTTCAGTTGGGCGCTAAAAATGGTAACCTCATTGTCGTGGTTCATAAAACTGACCTCCTGAGGGCCAAGAAGTTTGGTGATGGCATAAAAAGGAAGAAAGAACTTTTTGGTCCATTTTTCCAATTTTTCTGAAGTCGTACAGCAAGTATGACTGAGAAGAGGTTGCCAGCTTTCTGGAATGGGGGAAATAGTCATAAGAGGAGTTGGCGAAGACATTTTTGGAGAAAAAATGACTTCAGGGAATAAAAAACCGACTTCGGGAAAGCTTTAAAATCAAAGGACTCTGGAAATCAAAACCCACCAAATGTTTTGCCGAAATCTGGGTTTGAAGTCGCCGTCGCGAAAGGTGGTCGGAAAAAACTCCGTTAACAGCACCGCCGCAAAAATCAGAAGAGAATGCAAAAACAGTTAAAAGGCAGGAGGGAAGCAAAAGCAGAAGCAAAAGGAAATTATGACGGAATGGCATATATATAGGCCGAGGGGGGGTAGGCAAACCGGCGTCATAAGTACTCTGCGGAGGCGAAAAGTTGCCATAACTGCTCTTTGCGCATAAAAAGGCACGCTTGCTGTATCCGATGTAGTCCCCGCCAATAACAAGCTGCCATGTGTCAGCCATCACGCCAAAAAAGGGACACGACTTCTGACACCCCTAAACCTTGGGCGCGCCGCTCCAGACTGACACGCCTATTTACAAGACGTGACGTTGCGTTGACCTACAAAAGGAGAGAAGTAGGTTACCTCGAAGACACCAAAAGACAGGCTATGGGCGAACAGCCTACGTCTTCGGACAAAAGCTCCATCTTCGGCACAGGTATTACACCCAAGGCCCTGAAGGACACTCTCCGAAAGTGGAAACTTCAGCTTTCTAAAGGGGGGGCCTGTGATAGCCGAAGGGTTATCGCCTCTCTCACTACATACTTCCTGCCAGTAGCATGGTCGGGAAATCTGGCGTCACCCCAAGGATGCGCTAACACTGACCTCGGAAGGAGCGAAGTCAAACGCCTCGAACTCAGGACTTCGCCTAGTACGTCAGGAATTTCAAAGATGTTGCCGGCTCCCTCAGGGGACCGAACGGATCGCCTTCGGGAATAAAGAACCAGCTATTGCAAGTAGGAGAGACTCTCCCAGAAGGGGGAACCCCCGAGCCAGAGAACTCCCCGAACTATGGGCATGATTCCCGAAGAAGGGCACCCGTCCCAAAGGACGACCTCGCCCAAAGGACCTCGGGAGTACGGCATGAGCATTTAATGAGCCTCTAACATGTCACCCACATGCGCTACACACAGCCTCAAATGGCGGTCTGAAAAGCCGACACCGTCCGAGTCTTGTCACAACCTATCTCGGACCAAGATTCAAGGAGCCTACAAACGGTTACTTGTCCCCTACGCCCGAAAGTACAGAGAGCATCCGACCGAACACGTGTCGTGATCTGAACGGGCTAGGCACTCCTATAAATACCAGGAAACAAGCCCTGGCAAAGGATCCGACCCTTTTTCCCTGAGGAAAATAAAAATAGGCAAGGCCACTTAACCCCTTAGTGCTCCTCCTCTATCTTCCTTCAGGACACTAACTTGGGCGTCGGAGGCTCCTCCCCGGAAAAACACTCCGGGGACCTCCTGACCTCTTTTCTTCTGAGCATTTCAGGTACATTCCTCTGGGGAACCTTTGCTCCAGACGTCCTCCCTCACAGGAAGTCCCTCCCGAAGTCATAATGTCACCCGACAAAGATGCTGCTGGGCATCATCTGGAGTATCTTCGGTTCTTGGTACTTCGACGATGGAAATCTACCAATGCTTGGGCCTTTATTGCCTTTTTTGGCTCATAGATGATATCGTATTCACTGAGCTTGATGCACTACTTTGATAATCTTCCAGAGTGGTCTACCTTCCTCATGTCATCCCTAAAACGTAAGTTGCTTCGAACAGTAATGGGATGTCTTTGGAAATAAGGCCACAGCCTCCTGCTCACCAATACTAGTGCATAAATGGCCTTTTGCAGAAGAGGGTACCTAACTTCGGCACCGTGTAGTGACTTGCTCACACAGTATACAGGCCACTGCTTTCTTCCTTCTCCCCTTACAAGCACCAAACTTACTACCTTTTCGGTGACAACGAGGTAAATGATGAAACATTCTCCTTTTTGCGGCTACCGAAGTGTCGACAGACAGGTTAGGTAGCTCTTGAGTTCATCCCAAGCTTTTTGGCAATCTTCATTCTAAGGGTGTTCCTCGGGACCGAAGTTACCTTCATTTTTTGCTGCTTTGGTGAGCACTTTAAAGAATGGCTGGCACCAGTCCCTATATTTGGAGATGAATCTGTTAAGGGCCACAATCCTTCTCGTAAGCCTTTGCACATCCTTGGTCGTTGTGGGAGTTCAAAATCCTATCAGGGCTTTAACCTTTTCTGGGTTGGCATCAATACCTCTTTTGAATACCATGAACCTGAGGAATTTGCCAGCACTTACCACGAACACACACTTCTCAGGATTAAGACGGATTCTGAATTCCTGAAGTTGGTGGAATGTTTCCCTCAAGTCCACAATATGACTACTAGGTTACTTGCTCTTAACTATTATATTGTCGATGTAGACTTCCATATTTGTCCCAATTTGGGAGTCGAACACCCTATTCATTAGCCTTTGGTATGTTGCTCCTGCGTTTTTAAGGCCGAAGGGCATTCTGACGTAACAGTAAGTCCCAACTTTGATAATGAACGTGGTTTTTTCCTCATCTTTGGGATTCATTCGAATTTGGTGATATCCTCTAAAAGTGTCAAGGAAGCTAAGTAGACCGTATTTGGCAGTAGAATCTACCAATTGGTCTATTGGTGGGAAAGGATACAAGTCCTTTGGACAGGCATCGTTTATGTTTCGAAAGTCGATGCAAATTCGGAGTTTATCACTCCCTTAAACAGGGTACTTGACCTCCCTTATTATGCCTGCCTCCATTAACTGTTGGACTTCAGTTTTAATGAAATTGTTTTTATGTGCCGAGAGGCTATGCTTTTTCTATCGAACAGGCTTCACCTCCGAGCATACTTTAAGACAATGCTGAATTATACTAGGGTCTACCCCGGGCATATCCTTCAGAGAGTAAGCAAACAGATCTTTGTTCATTAATAGAAGGGATACAAGCTTTTCCTTATCTCCCTTTGCCAGTTTTTTCCCACTCGGGTACTTCGGCCCGGGACAAGTTCTACATCCATTGTTTCTATTTTTTCAAGATCACTTGTCTCTCCTTCTATCGCCTCTTCGTTAACCATGCTCTTCTCTCCAGAAGTTTGTGTGTGAACTTTCATTGGGCTCTATCTTGCTCTCATGAAAACTCTTCCTTAGTTTGAACCGAGGTTCCCCTTATCATCAAGCATAAATCGATCCACTCGAGCACAAAGAGCTCTGAAGGACCTACACTGAATGTAGGAGAGGTGACAGGTTTAAGGTCACCCTTGGAGATGCCCCAAGTTCGGCAATAGATGAGGGAACAAAATGTCGGCGTTCAACCCATCATCAATAAGCACCCTCTTGACGTCCCAGCTCCCTATCCTTGCCATGATTAAGAGAGGGTCGTCATGTGGAAACTTCACGGTATGCCTATTTTTCCGAACCAACTTGTTCACTTGGTTGTCGAATTCCATCATTGAGATTTCCCGGACTTTCCTTGTCCTCTCAGCCTAAGGTATTCCAATGGTGATTGTTTGGATTACTCCTGCGTGAGGTGGTAGGTGTTTTCTGGGACTTTAGTTTCGACGTCGGTCGGAATCATAGTCCTCATCCTCCCTTTTTATCTCATTTTCCTTCCTTTCTCGGGCTTTGGGCGACAGCATCCATAGGTAGCATCGGAGTTGCCCCTGCTTGATTAAACATTCAATGTACTTTCTCAGCTGGAAGCAATCCCGATATCGTGCCCGTGGTCCCGGTGAAATTGACAGAACTTCTTCATGTTCTTTTTGTTGTCCAAGGTCATGGCCTTTGGACATCGGATCAAGGTTCCTTGCCTTTGTACGGCCATTAGTATGTTCGTTCTTGTAGTGTTCAACGGAGTGAATGACATCGGCCTCTTCCTCATATGTTTCTAAGGTGTGCCCCCACCCTTGGTGGGGTACTGAGGTTGGTGACTTTGACCTTCAGCGTGATTATGGTTAGACTTCAGCCCTCCTATCCTCAGTTCTTCAGCGGTCATGTGTTGCTCTGCCCTTCGGTAGAATTCTACGAGGGTGTTAGAGGGTTTTTGGAGAACTCATAGAATGGCTGTGAGTCCCTCCTAGGTCTCCTGATCATGGCGAGGATGCGAATTTCAGGGCAAAAGTGGGGCACACTGAGGGCTTCTCGGTTGAACCTCTTGACATAGTCCTGAACAGTCTCCCCATTCCTTTGGGCTTTGTCAAACATTTGGATGGGCATATTCACCATTGGTCTGGTGAATGTGGTGGATAACTCCTGGAAACGCATTATGGTTCCGGGAGCCAGGGAGTTATACCACACAGTTGTCGGCCCTAACAAGGTGACTTCGAAACACTTGCAAATGGTGGTGTCATCAACACCATGCAACACCATGCTGCGCCTATATTTCGTCAGGTGAGCTTGGGGGTCGCTGTGTCAATCATACGTTTCCAAGCATGGTACTAGGAAATCACTTGGCATTGGTGCCTCTACTACCGGATGGATGAAGGGCGACTCTTCTCCTGTGAAGGTCTCCGACAGTCTTAACCAGAAAGGCTTTTGAGAAACCTGCCTTTCTACCTTTTCAAACCTATCGAGGATCTTCTCCATGAAGATGGTACTATTGTCCTCTCCTTGATGAATACACATAAGTGTATTGTTATTAAGGATTTAAATCATCATTATACACTTTGAGTATGATTAATTTCTATATTCTGAGCATTTTTTCCATCGGGTTACTATTCATGCATTTTTACTATTCATACACATTTTTACTATTCACCTGTCACTATTTTACCGACTTACTGTTCGTACGCGTATTTACTGTATATATGCGGTTTACTGTTCATTAATATTAAAAAATATATATATATTAAATAATTATTTTTTATGTAGGTAAAAATCATCACTTGGTGGCCCTTCACGAGAAAAAATCATAACTAGAGCTGTAGGCATCGGAATTGAGTGATTCTAAATTCATCTGAAATTCAACACATAGATCTTCAACTATGCTTTATTCCGCAAGCTAGTTTAATCGTTTTCATTGCCGAAATCTGATTATAGATAAGACCATTCGTTATTTCATGTGCTGAATAGTAGTTTCGGTAGAAAAATCATAACGTGAGCTACGGATGTCCGATTTGAATGAGCAAGCTATCAATTCGAACCTAAAGAGGAGATCTACAATTTCCATGCTTTGAGGAAGAGCTGATCTAATGTCTACAATGGCCAAAAAATTAAAAGAAGTTGTGGCCTGCATTGTTGATTTGTAGTTACCTACATTTTACCATTTTTTTTTTACCATTTCACCCACCCAAAAACTCTATAAATAGGCACCTTGGGGAAAGCGTGAAGGATGCCATTTTTCTTCGGCCATTTCCATGTTCTTGTATCTCTTTAGATTTTTTCCTTTGTTCTTGTTCTAGTTTTTAATACCGAAGCTCTGTCCAAGTGTTTTCTCATTCTTGTTCTTCTTCTTCTTCCTTTGATCTCTCAATCTATGTTCATTTCATCTTTCTACATGTTGTCTACTTTTATTATGGCTAACTAATCTTATTTTTGCTAAGGTGAAAGGGTGAAGCTTTTGGTACAGAGGTTATGATTGATTTGAATGGATCACAACGTTAACGATATTTTCTTCTTTAATCTATTTAACTTCCTTCCTTGTTAATAAGGAGTCTTGATTCATCATAGTGAAATCATTGGCACAAAAGCTGCTTGATTCCTGATGCCCAACAGCATCTTCGTCGTGTGATATGGTGTGACTGAGAGGGACTTCTGGTGTGAGGGAACGCCTGAAGTGTAGATTTCCCAAGAGAGCCTACTTGAAACGCTCAGAAAATAGGGGTTATGAGGTCCCCAGTGTCTTTTTCCGGGGAGGAGCCTTCGACGCCCAAGTCAATGTTTTGGAGGATGAGAGGGGGTACTAAAGGCCAAAGATTCTTGCATGTTACCTTTTCTCTAGAGGGAGGAGGAGAGGATCCTGCTGAGACCATTTCCTTGATATTTATAGGAGGGGGTGACCCATTCAGATTGTGGCACATGTTTGGTCGGATGTAATATGTACTTTTCTGGGCGTGGGGGCCTTTGGCCGCTTAGAGGCTCCTCGGGCCATGGGCTAGGGCTGGAGTGGCCCTACATGACAAGACGTAGGCGGCGTCGGTGTGTCAGAGAGCATATGAGGGCGGCGTGTAGTGTGTGCGGACGACATGTCAGAGGCTCCTTAATTGCTTCTGCCGTACCCCCGAGGTCCCCTTTCCTGAGGTCGCCTTTCAGACTAAGGACCCTCCCTCAGGAGTCATACCGATAGTTCGGGGGATTCCCTAGCTCTGAAGTTTCTCCTTCAAGGGGATTATCTCTTGCCGAAGGTGGCTGGTCCTCCTCCCCCAAAGCCGGTTCGGTCGCCTTTCCGAGGAGGGCAACACGCTAGCCACCCGAGATCGGTGTTGGCATTCCTTGTGGGTGAAACCGGATTTACCGAGCGTGATACCTAGCCGAATTTCTCAGGTTAATGGAGCGATAACACTTCGACTATCATATGCCCTCCCTCATAAAGCCGGAGTGGAGACTCGGCTAGTGGTCCTTCTGGGGGCACTTTTCAGGACTCGGAGTGTGATGTTCCCGGAGAAAGCACTTCGCCACCAGGAACCAAGCCTTGTCCGGATAGGTGTCACCGTCTGGCCCTTGGTGTCCTCGAGATACTTAATTTTTTACTTTTGTTGCCGTTGGTCAATGGGCCATCGCGTCTCAAAACTAGGCGTGTCAGTTTGGAGTGGTGTGCCTGGGTTTTCGGGATGTTAGAGAGCACGTCCTAGTTTCTTGCGTCTGGCGACACGTGGCAGGCGTTGGTTGGGGATGGTCACGTCGGTTACAGCAGGCGCGTCTTTTCATGCGTGAGGGCCAATTGTGGTGACGTTTCGCCTTTACGGAGCAATTATGACGTCAATTCGGCTACCCTTCCTCGGTCTATATAAACCTTCCTTCCGTCATAATCCTCATTTGCACTCTTTTTGTCTTTGCTTTGCTCTCGTCTGTTTTCGTGCTTTCCCCGTTTTTTTGCGGTGGTGCTATCGGCAGAGCGATTTCCGGCCACCTTTCACGACGACGTCTTCAAACCCTAATTTTGGCAAAACTTTTGGTGGGTTTTGATTCTAGAGGCTCTTCGGTTTCTTCATTTTTTGCTTTTTCTAGCTTCCCGGTTTTCTTCTTCCCGAAGTCCCTTTCAATTCTTTTCTTTCGAAGTCACTTTTTTGTCGATCATGTCTTCGCCTGTTACCCTTATGTCTGTCGCATCCATCCCCGAGAGCTGGCAACCTCTCATGTCTCACCCTTGTTGCTCCACTTCGGAGAAATTAGAGAAGTAGACAACCAAATTTTTTCTTCCCTCCTATCCCACCACCAGACTTCCTTACCTTGGTCATTTTAGTTTCATGAACAATAAGGACGAGGTTAGCATCTTCCGTGCCCAACTGAAGGCCGGACTTCTGTTCCCTCCTCCGAAGATGATTTGTGACTTTTGCCAATTTCATGGCATAGCCTTGAGTCAGCTTCCTCTGAACTCATACTACTATTTTAACGCCTTCCTGTGCATGTGTGGGGTTTTTGGAATATAACCCCACTTCATTCTGTTCATGCAATATTACAAGCTCTTTTTGGTCCCGAAAGGTGGTTTCTATTTTATGCTACCCCGGGGATCTGGGAGTAAAAAATACATGTTCACTTTCGCTACCAAAGATAGCTGGTGAGGGTGGCAAAGGAAGTTCTTCTCCCTGAAAATGGCGAAGGCTTGGTTGCACGTTCCGACTAAGTGGGCTCGGGGCTGGAAACAGATGTCGTGGACCCCAAAAAGTTGCTAACTCCTGAGTTGGCGGCAAGGTTTGCGGACTTCGACAAACGTATCCATGCTGTCGCCGACTGGGATGTCGAGGTCCCTCCCCGCTCCCTCTACCCCTTCCTTATCATGTGGAGACTTATGACTGAGGAGGTCCTTCGGGAGTTGGGGCTAGTTAAGGAGCACAAAATGGACCTCGACATGCCAGCTCCTGCCATTGACGGGACGGAGTCCTAGCTGGTGAAGCTCCTTCGGGGGGAGCTCACCTATTGATGTCCAGGGACATCTTCACTGGAGGCATGGTGACTTCCGGGGGGACTTCCTGTGAAGGAGAGCATCTGGTGCTGGAGTGTCCCAGGGGAACGTGCCTGCAAAGCTCAGAGAAGGGGGTTAGGAGGTCCCCGGGGTGCTTTTCTGAGGAGGAGCCTCCGACGCCCAAGTCAGTTTCCTGAGAAGGTGAGGGGGAAGCACTAAAGTTTTTAGTGGGCTTGCCTGTGTTTTCTCAAGGGGGAGGAGTCCAACCGTTTGCCAGGGTCTGTTCCCTGGTATTTATAGAGAAGCCCAGCCCGTTCAGATAACGACACGTGTTCGGTCGGATGTTCTCTGAGTTTCTGGGCGTAGGGGTCGAGTAGCCGGTGGCAGGCTTCTTGAGTCTTGGACCGAGACAGGTCGTGACAAGACCTGGACGGCGTCGGCGTGTCAAATCACCATTTGAGGTGACATGTAGCGTCTGTGGGCGGCATGTCAGAGGCTTCTTAAATGCTCATACCGTACTCCCGAGGTCCCTGGACGAGGTCATCCTCTGACGCGGACAGTGCCTCTTCGGGAAATGTACCCGTAGTTCGGGAAGTTCCCTGATTCAGGGTTCCGCCTTCGGGGAAATCCTCTTCGGCTTGCAATAGCTGATTCTCCGTTTCCAAAGGCGATCTGTTTAGTACCTCGGGGGGGCTAATAGCTTCCTCGCATTTCCTGACGCTCCGAGTTCGGGTCAGATAGAGGCGATAGCTCTTCGGCTATCACCTATGAAGCCTTCTTCGAAAGTGAGTTTTCCTTCCAAAGATTTTTAGCATAAGTACATGTTTGGACTTACATTAATCTTTTTTCTATTTTTTCAGAGATGGGCGACGAGTCAGCCGCTTACTACAAGTCCCTCTTCCTCGGCCAAGCCGAGAAGGGGGAACAAACGAAGAAGGGCGTCTCCAAGAGGCGTAAAACCACCAGGAGTGGGCCATCTTTGGCTAAGAAGACGAAGAAGGACATCCGTTTTCCACCCTCGGGACATGCGGCACAGGTTGTCAATGAGCCTGAAACTTCCGCCAAGCCTGAAACTCCCGCCGAGCTTCCTGCCAGGGTGGTCACCAGCACTGCTTCTCGTAGTCCCACCACGTCGGCGGATCTTTTGCGCTTTTTGGCAGAGGGTCCTTCTACTAAGGAGTTGGAAAAATGATGAAAGGACAAGGGCAAACATATCCCTACCAACGTGCAGGAGGTTCGGGACTCTGATGACGACATTGCCAAGGTTGTGCCAGGTTTGTCTTTTATCCCCATTTTAGTACTCGCCACCTTATAGCTTTCATAGCCAAGGAGTTTTGTCTGACGAGACTTATGCTTTTAATTTTGTAGAGGAGCTGGCGCCCTTGGCTTGGATGGTCGAGCATGCTCGGAGGCGGGCTCTTTGGGATTCCCACATCCCAAAGGACAAAGTTCCCAGGGAGCCGTTCTGGTCTTTCACGGAGGACATGAATTTGTTCTCCGAGGACTGCCGAGAAATGGCTCCCCAGATGGCGAGGGGCGTGCTCACCCAGGCTTCCTTCAAGGTGGTTGCCGAGGAGTGCGCCAACGAGGATACCCTTGCCGCTAAGGTTTCCGAGCACACTGCCCAGGTAGTTCTTCAGGCCTCTTCATATTTTCTCCCCTTTTTTTTCTAAATGTTTGGGTTTCCTTGCGCAAATTTGACTAAGTACCCTCTTCTTTCTTGTAGCTTCTAAGGTATAGTGGATACCTTCAAGCTTGGGCAGCAAAACAATCTTCGGTCCGAGCTTGGGCCGAAGATAAATTGGAAAAGGCCAAGGTGTAATGCCCGGAAAATCCAAACTGATTAGGTCCCGGGGTAAGTGGATTGGGAGCCAAAGAATTTTCCTAATTTGGGAATTTAGTTGAATTAATGTGAGGGGACATTAAATAAAGTGTTAAGGATTCATGAAATTAAGCTTGGCTTAGGCCAAGAAAAATAATGGTGAAAATGGTGGATTTCAAAGATGAAGGACTCAATTGAACAAAGGAATTGTTGTAAGTTGGGCTCAATTGCCCAAATTCAAAAGATTGGAGGACTAAGTGGGGAATTGACCCATTTTCATGGCCTTGGATGCCATGGCTAGCCATGTCCATTCAAAATAATATATTTTATGCCACCTCCACCTCCACCCACACCTCCACTCACCTTTGTCCCCCACCTTCACCACTTCATCATTTAACTTCACCAACTCTTCCAATTTGTCCCCCCACTTTGTCTCCCACTTCCCATTTGAATTATTACTCCACTAAGGCATTATTCCCACCCATTTTGGACACCCATAACCGTACATACACTCCCCCATTCAACAAAATACATTTCTTCACTCATCTCACCTCATTCAAGCCATTTCACTTTCTTTCTTCAATCTCTCTCTACAAACTCTCTCTCCCTTCTCTCTAGTTTTGGCCAACACTTGTTCTTCTCTCCAAGAACATTTTAAGTCTTCTCCTTCCTCCAAAAATTCTGCCATCACTAGAAATCACCCTTCCATAAATTAAAACCAAGTGTTCTTGGTGGAATTCATGCTCTAAACACCCAAAGAGCAAGAATCAAGTAAAAGATTCAAAGAAAACCAAGGAGAGAAATTCGGCCATCTTCATTTCTTAGAGGTTTTGAACTCTTCTCAAGGAGTTCTTTATGTATATGAGCTTCTAAGCTCATTGGGAGGAAGAATCAAGAAGAAAATTTGAAGAACATCAAGCACACAAAATTCGGTCTCACCTCCTAGTCGAGGTTTCGTAAGTGTGAACCAAGTATTCTTGGTATTTTGATTTCTTTAAGATAATTACCAAGTGTTCTTGGTATTTTATGGATTACTAATTTATTTGGCCATTTTGGTTCTTGTGCTAGAAAATCATTTCTAGAAACCAACAAGCGAGGAAATCGAAGGAAAACAAGCTTCTAAGAAGCTTTCGGTATTGGTAAGGATTCCTATACTCTTTGAGTATTCAGGCCCCTAGGTGATGGTCAAAGAACCATATGATCCTAGGTGTGCTAAGAGGGCATAAGTTAAATTATTGCTTCGGCAATTCTGTATCGCTCATGAGCTAAGTTAAGTAAGCAAGCATTATGGGCTAGGATTTAAGTAGGCCACCTTAAATTCCTATGCTAAGTGAGATCTCTGAAAATGAAAAGTATGTGAAATTAATGAAATAAAACTTGAGGGATGCTTGCTGCCCTTCTGTAAATCAAGGTGTTAAGTGGCGTGTGTTTGTGTGCTTCTATGAATTTGTTGTGCATGCTAACCCCCGATTTCGATTATTATTGTATATACATGTATCTTTGTGTTTTCTTTGTCTTTATGTTTTCTTTGCAGGATTTTTGGAATATTTATTGCCATTACATTCTTGGCATATGTTAGGCCATAAAGGCCATATGTTAGGCTTTGGAAGCCATACGGAATCCTTATTGAGATTTAAATCTCACCCGCCCTACTCTACCTTTGTAGGAAAAAGTGTGCTCGAAAGATTGAGCTAAGAGTCCTAAGTACTCTTTCTATGGTGTTGAGGTTGAGTATGTAAATACTATTTGCTCAATTTATTCTAAGTATTTACCTTTAGTTGCTTGAAAATCAAGTTAATAAAATGTGGACTTTGTGTGCAGGACTACGTGTCTAGAAACTGTGGGAACAACGTCTTAAGGTGGATTTGTGTTCTTTGGATTATGGCTTGCTTTTAAGCATGTAATAGTTGGTCTTAGTTAAATGACCAAATTTATGGACTTAGCTAAAATTTGGCCAAACTTAGTATTTTGGGCTTGTAATATGGACTATGGACACTTTGGGTGTTTTTATTGCTTGGTGGACTTACCAAGGCCCATGCATGTTTTATGGAAGTATGATTTTCATGAAAATCGGAAGCATGTATAAATTGGGCTTAAATGCATGTTTTGGGCTTAAATAAGAAATTAGAAAATTTGAATATATTCTTGGTTAATTTTGGGCCATATGCATGTTAAGTATGGAAAAGGCCCATAAGCCCATGTTTATGTTGAAAGCATGCTATGTTTGGTTTTGTATGCGCACTCAAAGAAAAACATGCAAATAAACTTCGAGAAGCATGAAATTGGATGCATGTGTAAAGATTGGCTAATAAGGAATTCAAGTGCACGTACGTGAATTAATATATGCCTAAGCATTAGTTGCATCTAAAGGCATTAAGTGATTATGTGCACTAGTAAACACCAAAACACATAAGCATGCAGAGCATATGCATGAAAATAAGTTTTCAAACTTAAGTTGGTGTTTTGGATGCCATGCATACTCTTGGCTAAAGCTTGGTAAATACCATGAAAATGAACACATGAAATCCACATAGGTGCTAGTTTGTTTCCAAGAGCACTTAAACTTAAACCTTTAATAAGAACATAACAAGCTAGTACTAGTAAGTATCCTGGGGTTCGTGCCCATAAGTCTTAGTGAGTAATAAAAGTCCCTTCGGTTTAATTAAACTTCCGCTGCATGTTTTAGATAATTGGGCCCGGATGGGCCAGGGGCAGTTTAGGGCACGACACAAGGTCTTCTGCTCCAACTCGGTTGTGACGAACACCGAGTTGAGCTGAATAGCCAAGGAGACGGTTGCCAATCTTCGGGAGGAGTTCTTGAAGGGCCAGGAGGAGCTCTTGAAGGATTTCTCCAAGAAGATGTCTGAGCTTGGTGAAAAGGTCGTGAGCTTGACCTCGGCTAATGAGGCCCTTCAAAAGGAGAAAGAAGAAGACTCTGCTCTCCTGGCGAAGGCGCTTGTTGATAATGCAGAGCTTCAGGCCAAGGTCGAAACCCTGAAGAAGGATACATCGAAGAAGAAGAAGGTGAAGGCGCTGGAGAAGGAGGTTGTAGATCTTCAGAACGAGGTAGAAGACTTGGGCATCGAGAAAGACAAGGCCGTCCAAGCAACCAAGGTTGCCTTCCAGGACGGCTTCTGCCTAGCTCGCCATCAAGTCCTGAAGAAATATCCAGATCTCGACCTTTCCTTCCTGGCTGCCCTAGATATTCCCGAGGGGCGTCGGTGGACCTGGTCTAAAATTGAGCTCCTAAACTTGTCGTTTGTCCCTCCTCCGGCACCGAAGGCGGCAGCTAAAGACACAGGAGCCGGAGCTTCTCATGATGCCAGGATCCCTTAGATATTCTAGGGCCTTTGCCTTCTTCTTTTTCCTTGTAATTTTTCTTCCTGTAACCTTCTCCTTGTACCAAGGCTTTCTTCAATAAATTTTTCCTTCCTTCATAACTTGGTTAAGTCTTTGAGCAATAGTTTTTGTTTCCCAGTTGTCCCGACCATTTTTTATCAGGAGATTTCAGGAACGTATGCTTTGCTCGTTTTGTCGGCCAACCTACGGGTAAATGTTTGTCTTTGACGAATTTCCTTAGGAAAATTTTAGTCTGCCTTCATCAGCCGTACTTGATGGACTTCACTTTTTTGGGCATATAACCCAATCAACTTCGGAAGGAAGATGTGACTTTCGTGAGCGAATGCTTAAGCTTTGTTCGGCGAATACTCTCAGTTGGGAGAAAACTTCTGCATTTCAGAAAAAGTTTCTAACTTGTACAATCTCTCATCAAAATTCTAAGTATAGAATTTCCTCAAGGCATCTGAGTGCCACGTATTTTTTAGTTCTCCCCCTTCGGTGTCGCCAAGCTTGTATACTCCCTTTCGGACCTCGTCAAGGACCAAGTAAGGCCCTTCCCAGTTCGACCGAAGTACCCCATGGGAGGGTCTTCGGGGTTCAAACTCGGCCTTTCGGAGGACGAGATCTCCTTTCCTTATTCCTTTTGGTCTAACGTGCAAATTTGCGGCTATGGCCACTCTTTGCTGAAAGGCCTTCCTTCTGAGCTTAGCCACCTCTTTATGTTCGTCAATTAGGTCGAGCTTAGTTCTCAATCCGAGGTCATTCCCTTTTTCGTCGAACACTTGTACTCTGACTGATGGCCGCACTACCTCGATAGGGATAATGGCCTCTGTGCCGAAGACGAGTGAAAAAGGTGTCTCACCCGTGGCCCTTCGGGGTGTTGTCCGATAGCTCCATAATACACTAGGAAGTTCTCCTGGCCATTTTCCCTTTACTTCCCCCATTCTTTTTTTCAGACCATCTTTTATGGTTTTGTTGGATACCTCTACTTGTCCGTTGCTTTGAGGATGAGCTACCGGGGCGAAGTGCATCTTTATTCCGAAGTCGGTGATGAATTCTTGGAATCCTTTGTCAATAAATTGGGAACCTGATAGCCGAAGGACTATCTCCTCTCCCAGTGCGTACTTCCTGCCGAAAGTATGATCAGGAAGCCTGGCGTCACCCGAAAGAGACACCATCACTGACCTCGGAAGGAACGAAGCCAAGCACCCCGAACTTGGAACTTCGGCAAGAACGCCAGGGATCGCAAAGATGGTGCCGGCTCCCTCGGGGGACCGAACGGATCACCTTTGAATGCAGAGAATTAGCTATCACAAACAGAAGGGAATCTCCCCGAAGGTGGAACCTCCGAACAAGGGAACCCCCCAAAAGCACGAGCATAACTCTCGAAGAAGGGCGACAGTGTCAAAGAACGACCTCGCCCAGAGGACCTCGGGAGTACGGCATGAGCATTTAAGGAGCCTCTGACATGCCGCCCACAGACGCTACATGTCACCTCAAACGGTGATTTGACACGCCAACGCCGTCCAGGTCTTGTCACGACCTGTCTCAGTTTAAGACTCAAGAAGCCTGTCACCGGCTACTCGCCCCCTACGCCCAGAAACTCAGAGAACATCCGACCGAACACGTGTCATCATCTGAACGGGCTGGGCTTCTCTATAAATACCAGGGAACAGACCTTGGCAAACGGTTCGACTCCTCCTCCTTGAGAAAATACAGGCAAGCCCACTAAAAACTCTAGTGCTTCCCCCTTACCTCCTCAGGAAACTGACTTGGGCGTCGGAGGCTCCTCCCTGGAAAAGCACCCCGGGGACCTCCTAACCCTCTTCTCTGAGCTTTTCAGGCACATTCCCCTAGGAAACCTCAACTCCAGACGCTTTCCCTCACAGGAAGTCCTCCCGGAAGTCACCATGCCTTCCAGTGAAAATGTCTCAGGGCATCAGAACTATTGTCAGCTACTATCACCCTCGGTATGCCGAATCTGCATATAATGCTTTTCCAGATGAATTTTTGTATATCCTTTGCCGAAATGGTTGCCAGGGGCTCTGTCTCAACCCATTTGGTAAAGTAATCTACTGCAACCACGTAGAATTTCACTCCTCCAGGTGCTGTCGGGAATGGCCCAACGAGATCTATGCCCCAAACTGCAAAGGGACAAGGGTAGTCTGCCGAGGTTATTAATTCTGAGGGTAGTCTTTGGATGCAGGTGTGTCTTTGCCAATTGTCACACTTCTGGATGAACTGCCTTGCGTCCTTTCTTAAGGCGGGCCAGAAGTACGCTTGGCGGAGTATCACTCCCGCCAAGGCGTCAGTTCAGATATAGGAACTACAAGCACCCTTGTGGACTTCTTCGAGGACCATCTTAGCATCCTCTTCGCTGACACACCTTTGTAGCGGACTTGCGTACCCTTGCCGGTATAATTCTTCCCCAATCAAGAAATATCGTCCGAAACGTGTTCGCACTTTTGCCGCTTCGTGAGGATCCTTGGGAAGCACTTCGGTGAACCTTTTTGATTTGGCCAAGCTGTCCGCTTCAGTATTGTCTCGGCAAGGTACATGTTCAATATGTACGGCGTCGAACTCCTGGATGAGCTTTGATACACATTCATGATATTTTGCCAAAGTTGGGTCTTTTGCGCTATAGTCCCCTACCATCTACCGCACCACTAGCTGGGAGTTGCTGTGGGCTTTTAGGTTTCTCACACCAATCTTTCTGGCCAGGCGTAACCCTGCTATGAGAGCTTCATATTCTGCCATGTTGTTGGTGACGTTAAACCCAAATTTGATGGATTTCATAACTTTCGGGCCTTCGGGGCCATGAATGATTACCCCAGCTCCCTGGTGTTCGGAGCCGAAGGCCCCATCTACAAATAGAGTCCATTCTGGCTCACTTTTGCTGAGGTCTGATTGTTCTCCTTCGGCAATAGGCACTTCAGCAATGAAGTCTACTAGAGCTTGGGCTTTTATTGCTTTCCTTGCCTCATAAGTAATATCATACTCACCTAGCTCTATGCACCGCTTGGAAAGTCTTCCCGAATGATCTACTCTTCTCATGACGTCCCGAAGAGGTAGGTTACTTCGGATAAAAATGGGGTGAGCTTGAAAGTACGGATGTAGTCTCCTGCTTGCTAGCACCAAGGCATAGATAGCTTTTTGTAGCAGGGGATACCTGACCTCGGCCCCATGTAGGGACTTGCTCACATAGTACACTGGTCATTGCTCCGCCCTTTCTTCCTTCACGAGAACCGAACTCAGTGCTTTTTCGGCAACGGTGAGGTATAATACAAAAGGTTCTCCCCCTCGTGGCTACCGAAAGGTGGGTAGGCGAGCTAGATAGACTTTGAGCTCTTCCCAGGCCTTTTGGCAATCCTTGTTCCAAGGATGGTCATCGTCTTTGAGGTTGCCACCATTTTTTGCTGCCTTGGTAAGGACCTTAAAGAATGCTCGACAGCGATCCCCATACCTGGAAATGAATCTGCTAAGGGAGGTTATTCTCCCTGTGAGCCTCTGCACATCCTTTGTTGTGACAGGAATTCAAAATCTTAGCAACGCCTTGACCTTTTTTGGATTAGCATCGATACCTCTTTCCGACACCATAAATCCGAGGAACTTACCTGCGCTTACGCCGAAGATGCATTTTTCAGGGTTAAGGCGAATTTCGAATGCTCTAAGTTGGTGGAAGGTTTCCTCCAAATCTGTGATATGACTGCCAGGCAACTTGCTTTTGACTATCATGTCATCGACATAGACTTCCATGTTTCTCCCTATTTGGTCTTTGAAGACCTTGTTCATTAGCCTCTGGTAGGTGGCTCCGGCATTTTTAAGCCCGAAGGGCATTCTGACATAGCAATATGTACCGAATTCGGTGATGAAGGTGGTTTTTTCCTCATCTTCGGGGTCCATTCTAATTTGATGATACTTACTGAAGGCGTCGAGGAAGCTCAGGAGTCCATACTCAGCAGTCGAGTCTACCAACTGATCTATTGGCGGGAGAGGATATAAATCTTTAAGGCAAGCATCATTTAAGTTCCGGAAGTCGATGCACATTCGGAGCTTGTCGTTTCCTTCTTTTGTGGCGATAACCACATTACTTAGCCATTCGGGGTACTTGACTTCCCTGATTACACCCGCCTCTATCAAATGTTGGACTTCGGCTTTGACGAAGTTATTTTTGTGTACCGAGAGGCTTCACTTTTTCTGGCGAACAGGCCTTGCCTCTGGGCTCACTTTAAGGCCATGTTGTATTATGCAGGGGTCTACCCCAGGCATGTCTCTTGGCGAGTAGGCAAACAGATCTTTATTCATCAGTAGGAAAGATACAAGTTTTCCTTGTCACATTTGGCCAATTTTTTCCCTATTCGGGTATTTCGGCTTGGGACAAACTCTATTTCTTCTGTTTCTATTTTCTCAGGATCTTCTGTTCCTTTCAACTCTTCTGCGGGCGAGTCTTTCATTTCTGTAGTCTGTGCGCAGTTCGTTACTGGGGCTTTCCTCGCCTTAACGAATACTTTCCTCACCTCCACCTGGTCGATGAAGATCTCGGCATCCCCATCCTTGGTGGCGAAGGTGACAGTCAGGTACTTCACATCCGGGCGGATGTGGAGGTTCCCTTGCGTTTGGTTTCCAAGAATGGCGTTGTATAAGGAAGGGACATCTATGATGATGAACCTTGTTGTTATGGAGGCAAACAGCTCATCCTTGTTGTTCACCGAAGTTCCCCTTAGCATCAGAGGGAGATCAATCCAGCCGAGAACAGGGAGTTCGGATGCTCATACTCCAAAGGTAGGAGAAGTGACAGTCTTAAGGTCGTTCCTCGAGATACCCAGACTCGGTAGCAGGTGTGAGAATAGGACGTCCGTGTTTGAACCATCATCAAGCAATACTCTCTTGACGTCCCAGCTGCCTATCCTTGCCATGACTAGTAGCGGATCATCGTGAGGGAAGACTGTGGTAGACCCATCCTTCCGAACAAGCTTTTTTAATGGGTTGCCGTTCTCCATCACTGATATCTCCCTGGCTTTTCTTTTCCTTTCCGCCGATGGCAGTCCCGTGGTAATCATTTGAATTACTCCCGCCGAAGGTGGCGAACGCCTCTTGGGACTTTGATTCCGGCGTCTATCACAGTCATACTCCTCGTCATCCCCTTTTCCTTCTTCTTCCCTCCTTCCCTTCGAAGAGGGAATTCACAGGTAACGCCGAAGTTGACCCTGCTTTATTAAGGACTCTATGTATTTCTTCAGTTGGAAGCAGTCCTCGGTATCATGTCCATGGTCCCGATGGAATTGGCAGAACTTTTTCATGTTCTTCTTATTGTCCGAGGTCATGGCCTTCGGTCGTTGAATTTGATTACCTTGCCTCTCCATGGCCATGAGGATGTTCGTTCTTGTGGTGTTTAGGGGAGTGAAAACCATCGACTTCTTTCCCATAAGTTTCCGAGGTCGTCCCCATGACTCGGTTGGGTAGTGGGTTGGCTGGCTCGTCCCCTCGTTGTGAACATGGTCGGGCTTTGGGCCTCCCATCCTTAACTCTTCGGCGGTCATGTGTTGTTTAGCCCTTCGGTAAAATTCACCGAGGGTGTTAGGGGGATCCTTGGAGAATTCGTAGAACAACTGGGAGTCTCTCCAAATTCCCCTCATCATGGCCAGGATACGTATTTCTAGCCTGAAATCTGGAACACTCAAGGCTTCCCGGTTGAACCTTTCAACATAGTCGCGAATGGTTTCTCCATTTATCTGCGCTATGTCGAACATTTGGACTGGCATATTTGCCGTTGGTCTGCTTCTAATGAATTGCTGTGTGAAGGCAATAGACAGCTCTTGCAATTCAATGATGGTTCCTGGAGCCAATGAGTTGTACTATGCTGTAACTGGTCCAGCAAGGGTGACCTCAAAGCATTTGCACAGAGTGGCATCATTAGCACCGTGCAACACCATCCTGCGCCTGTGTTTGGTCAGATGGGCCTGGGGGTCACTCCTGCCATCGTAGGTCTCTAGATGAGGTACCCGAAAGTCACTTGGCATAGGTGCTTCGACTACTGCTCGAGTAAATGATGATTTGTCTCTGTTGTAAGTTTCTGATAACCTAGACCAGACGGGCATCCGAGCCACCTATCTTTCCACCCTTTCTAGCCTCTTTAGCATTTTCTCCATGAGGAGTGTGGCACTGGGCTTTTCTTCCTACTGTTTAAAGGCTTCCGGCAGTGGGGAGCGGTGTCTCCTCTTTGGGGAGTAACTTCGGTGCCGAGGGGACTGTGACTTCTCCTCAGGTAAAGAACTCCTTTGATTTGGTGCCCTGGGCCTTTTGGGCCCTTCTTCTTTCATAGGCAGAACCCTGGGGGGTATGTTCTCCGTTCAGGACTCATCTCGCTGATCCCCACTTCCCGAACTCCGGTGAGTTGATTTCGGCCTCCTTTCCCTGCGAGGTACCAGTGAAGAGGGCCTCCGGCCCGGAGGCATTTGGGGCCATCTTCAGTCCAGCTGCTGCATTATTTCAGCTATAACGGAGCACTGAAATTCACGCAGGAAGCCCACGATAATAGTCAGAGGACGTTCATCCTCAAGTGAGAGAGTCCCTACTGCGGGCTGGTCGGTTGTTGGTTGAACCTCTAGCGTGGATGGGGACTTAGGTAGTCCCTTGTCCTTAGAACGCCGAGTTTCCACAATGGCGAACTGGGAATGGTTTCCCATAAATGGCGCCAAATGATGCCCAACAGCATCTTCGTCGTGTGACATGGTATGACCGAGAGGGACTTCTGGTGTGAGGGAACGCCTGAATTGTAGATTTCCCAGGAGAGCCTACCTGAAATGCTCAGAAAACAGGGGTTAGGAGGTCCCCGGTGTCTTTTTCCGGGGAGAAGCCTCCGACGCCCAAGTCAGTGTTTTGGTGGAGGAGAGGGGGTACTAAAGGCCAAAGATTCTTGCCTGTTACCTTTTCTCTAGAGGGAGGAGGAGAGGATCCTGCTGAGACCATTTCCCTGATATTTATAGGAGGAGGTGACCCGTTCAGATTATGACACGTGTTCGGTCGGATGTAATCTGTACTTTTTTGGGTGTAGGGGCCTCCAGCCGCTTAGAGGCTCCTCAGGCCATGGGCTAGGGCTGGAGTGGCCCTACATGACAAGACGTAGGTGGCGTCGGCATGTTAGAGCGCATATGAGGGCGGCATGTAATGTGTGCGGACGACATGTCAGAGGCTCCTTAATTGCTTCTGCCGTACCCCCGAGGTCCCCTTTGCTGAGGTCGCCCTTCAGAGTGAAGACCCTTTCCCATGAGTCATACCGGTAGTTCGGGGGATTCCCTAGCTCTGAAGTTTCTCCTTAGAGGGGATTATCTCCTGCCGAAAGTGGCTGGTCCTCCTCCCCCGAAGCTGGTTCGGTCGCCTTTCCAAGGGGGGCAACATGCTAGCCACCCGAGATCGGTATTGGCATTCCTTGTGGGTGAAACTGAATTTACCGAGCGTGATACCTAGCCGAAGTTCTCGGGTTAATGGGGTGATAACACTTCGGCTATCAATTCCCTCTGTAGAACATGACTCTGCCGGCTATATTGGAATCTTGAGTTATTGTCGACAAAGATTGGCATGATGAATACTTGAACCCATTAGCAAGTGTTGGTGTTTTAAGATCAATGAACGTTAATAATAATTAAATTCCCTGATTGGGACCTCCTTTTATGTTTGGATACCAATTGAGTGGTAAGATGGGGCTAAAATTAATCATAACCGATATACTAAAAGTGGATCCCCAACCCTTAGCTATTTTATTTGAATTTCAATTTTAATTCACACTTGTTCACACATTCCACCAAAACTTTCTTATTTAAAAATTCAACTTGTATTTCTTAATTCACTTTTCTGTGATTTGAAACTCGGACTCCTGAGATTTTATTACTTGTGACAACCTACACTTGGGTTACAACTGCTAGAGTGTAGCACTCTTTGTGGCCTGGTAGTCACCGGCAACAGAGAGTGATGTCTTCTTTTTGGCAAGTAACTTCGTCGAAGTGGGCACTGGGACTTCCCATCAGGGGATGGATTTCACCGCCGGGAGGTTCTAGATTTCACTAATGCAGTGTCCTTTGGACGGTATGTTCTCCGTTGAGGACTCATTGTGAGAACCCCCACTTCTAGAGCTTCGGCGAGGTGACCTAGGGCTCTTCTCCTGACGAGTATTAGGAGAAGGTGCCCTTCCCTTTGGAGGTGGTTGTGACCACCTTTGGTCGAGCTGTTGGGTCATTTTAGCTATGATAGAGTGTTGAAAGTCATGTAGAAAACCCATCGTGACCGTCAAAGTACGTTCATCCTCAAGCAGGGAAATTTCCGCTGCAGGTTGTTTAGTTGCCGCTTGAGCTTCCAGCATGGACTGGAACCTCAAGAGTCCCTTATCCTTTGAACACCGGGTCTCAACAACAGCAACCTGGGAATGGGTTCCCACAGATGGCACCAAATGATGCCCTACGGCATCCTCATTGTATGACATGTTGGCCTGAAGGGAGGACTTTTGATGAGAAGATATCTGCAAGACTTTGAAGAATGTAGGTTAGGGGCTCTCGAGGTGTGTTTCTGGGGGAGGAGCATCCAACGCCCAAGTCAGTACACGAGAAAGTAGTAGTTAAGAGTAGGTAGTAGAAAAGAGGGAGTCTCGTTGTTCTTACCAATGACCCTCCTAAGTATTCATAGGACGGTGGAGGGAGGAGGCCGTTTTACACAGCCTATCCAAATCATGACACGTGTTCGGTTAGATCTAGTCGGTACCTTCGGCGGCAAGTATCTCCAGTTGGCCGTAGCCCGTTCTGGCTAGAGGGTAGGGGCGTGTGCGAGGTATCTTTCTCAGAGACTCCTTAACCATTTTTGTTGTTTCTCCGTGAGACCCTTTCGGGGATGTAAGACTCCTTCGGGCAGAGATTTATTCTCAAAGGCTACTGAGGAAGACCCTTCAGGAGAGTGGACCATCTTCGGGAGACTATGTCCTCTGTTGAGGACAATGGATCTACTTTTCCAAGGTTTGTAATTTCCCAATCTGAGGGTGGTGTGGACACCTTTTTCCCAAATTTGGTCATGTTACTTTCCCGGGGTGGTAAGGAGAATCCCCCGAGGTTGGGGGCTAAGACTCTTCCGAGGGTAGTGCCAAAATAGTAGATTAGGAGGTCTTGAGGGCGATAGCCCTTCGGTTATCAATTGTGATAGCCAAAGGCTATCGCCTCCTCGGTAGTAACTCCGCGCCAGAATATTGGCCGAGGAGTCTGACGTCACCCAAGAGAGGATCTTTTTACTGACCTCGGAAGGTGCGAAGTCAAACACTATGAGCTCGAGACTTCGGTAGCTCGTCAGGAATTCCGAGGACAACACCGTCTCCATCGAGGGGCTAAACTGACCGTCTTCGGGTAAGAGAGCCATCTCCCTGAAGCAAGGGAGAATCTCCCCGAAGGAAGAGGCCCCAAAGAGGTCTTCCCCGAACAAGAAACACCTGAACGAGGGAATCCCCGAACTATGGGTGTGAGTCCCGAAGAAGGTGTTCATCAAGGGCGCTCCCAGAATTATGGGATAGATCCCGAAGGAGGTGCTCGCACCGAAGGACGGATAGAATCCGAAGAGGGTGCCCGCACCGAAGGGCGACCTCGCCCAGGGGACCTCGGGAGTACGGTATGAGCATTTAAGGAGCCTCTGACATGTCGCCCACAAGCCCTACACGTCACATCTGAACGGCGAAATGACACGCCGCAGCCGCCCCAGTCCTGACACAACCCGTCCGGGTCCAGGGCTAAAAGAGGCTGCAAACGGCTGCCTGTCCCCTAGGTCCAAAGAGACAGATCAAATCCGACCGAACATGTGTCATGATCTGAACGGACCAGCTACTCCTATAAATACTAGGAAATGGGACTGGGCAAAGGACGGGCATTTTCCTCTCTCTGAGAAAACACAGAACAGGCAAGACACTTGATCCCTTAGTGTTCTTCCTCCACTCTCACTCAGAAAACTGACTTGGGCGTTGGAGGGTCCTCCCCGGAAAAGCAAACCGGAGACCTCCTAACCTCTTCTTTGAGCTTTTCAGGCGCACTCAGCTGGGAAACCTGAGCTCCAGGCGCTCGCCTCCACAGGAAGTCTCTCCACCTGTCAACATGACAGCAAACGAAGATGCCTTGGGGCATCATTTGGCGCCATCTGTGGGAAACTACTCCCAGGTAGCTGTTGTCGAAACTCGGCGTTCGAAGGACAAAGGACTTCCAAAGTCCCCGTCCGCGCCTGAGACCCAACCAGCTACCGAACAAAGTCCCCCAGAGACTTCCTTGCCTGAAGAGGAACGCCCTCTTGTCATCACCATGGATTTTTTAAGAGACTTTCAGAGGTCTGTTGTGGCTGAAATGACACAACAAATAGACCGAAGATGGCCGCAACCAGCCCAGGCGCAAAAACCCACTTCGTCAGCACGACCTCGGGAGAAAAGCCCGAGGGCAACCCATTATAGCTCGGGAAGTGGGGAGCCACGAGAAGAGTCCTCAACAAATAACTTGCCCCTCGGGGCACGGCTGGCGGAAAGAGCAAGGTCTAAACGACCTGAAATCCCGTCCAGAAGAAGTTTATCAACAGAGGCAGGGTCCCCCTCACCTCGGTTCCGAAGTCGCTCCCCGAAGGGACGGCACCAGGAAAAGGAGCCCAGTGCTACGCTCCTCCTGGAGAAAGTCTTGGCAACACTGGAGAGAGTGGAACAGCAGGTGGCACGCAAGCCTGTTTGGGCTAGGCTAACTGAAACGGTCTCTGGAGATGAAAGTCCTTTCGCCCGAACAGTGGTCGAGGCGGCCATGCCAAGTGACTTCAGGCTACCTCGGCTGGAGACCTATGAGGGTCGGACTGATCCCCAGGCCCACCTAACAAAGTACAAATGCAGCATGGTGTTACATGGGGCTGACGATGCTACGCTCTGCAAGTGCTTCGAAGTCACCCTCGCAGGACCAGCAACTGCCTGGTACAATTCCCTGCCTCCAGGAAACATCAAGGGGTTCCAGGAGCTGTCCACGGCGTTCAACCAACAGTTCATTGGGAGCAAGCCGACGGCGAAGATGCCCGTCCAGATGTTTGACATAGCGCAGAGAAACGGGGAGACCATCCGTGACTATGTCGAGAGGTTCAACAGGGAGGCCCTCAGTGTTCCGGACTTTCGTCCCGAAATTCGCATCCTCCCCATGACGAGGGGCCTCCGGAGGGATTCGCACTTGTTTTACGAATTCTCCAAAGATCCCCCGGACACGCTGGGAGAATTCTACCGAAGGGCTGAACAACACATGACAGCCGAAGAACTGAGAATGACTGGACCATAACACGACCAAATTCAAGCTCGTGGCGAAGGGTCCAGCCAGCAAGCCCGGTGTCCAACGGAACAGTCAGGCCGACCTCGGAGAATGCGAGTAGGAGGAAGGAAGCCCCAAAACTTTACACCTCTGAGCACCACGAGGGCTAACGTCCTTATGGCGTTGGAAAAACAGGGGGCTCAAATCCAACGGCCAAGGGGCATGACTGCTGACAACAGAAGGAACATGAAGAAGTTCTGTCAGTTCCACCGTGATCACGGTCATGACACCGAAGACTGCTTTCAGTTGAAAAAGTACATTGAATCACTGATAAAGCAGGGCCAGCTTCGGCGTTATTTGAGAATGCCTTCCCCGAAAGGGAAAAAAGAGGAGGAAGGAAAGCCTGATGACGAGGATTACGATTCGGACAGGCGAAGGAACCGAAGTCCAAGAAGGCGTCCTCCACCTTCGGCAGGAGTAATACAGACGATCACAACCGGACTTCCATCCTCGGAAAGAAAAAGAAGGGCCAGAGAGATAGCGGTGATGGAATATCAGAGCCCAACGAAAAAATTGGCCCGCGAGGATGGCTCCACCATCGTATTTCCCCATGACGATCCATTGCTGATAATGGCGAGGATAGGAAACTGGGACGTCAAGAGGGTACTGCTGGATGATGGGTCAAACGCAGACGTCTTGTTCTCACACTTGCTACCAAGCTTGGGCGTATCCAGGAGTGACCTCAAGGCTGTTACTTCACCCACGTTCGGCGTAGGACCATCTGAGCTACCTGTCCTCGGGTGGATCGACCTCCCCTTGATGATGAAAGGAACTTCGGAGAAAGGAACTACTGAGTTGTTCGCCTCTACCATGGCAAGGTTCATAGTCATGGACGTTCCTTCGTCATACAACGCCATTCTCGGCAGACAGACACAGGGAAATTTGCACATTCGCCCTGATGTAAAGTACTTGACCGTCTCCTTCGCCACCAAAAAAGGAGACGCAAAGATCTTCATTGATCAAGGTGAGGTGAGAAAGGTGTTCGTCAGAGCACGAAAGGCTCCAGCAAGCAACTTAGCACATGCTGTAGAAGCAAAAGAGCTGGAAAGGGGCGAGGCAGAAGATTCCACAAAGGCGGAAACAGAAGAAGTAGAGCTTGTCCCAGGCCATAGTACCCGAATAGGGAAAAATATGGCCGACGGAGACAAGGAAAAACTTGTATCTTTTCTGCTTGCAAATAAAGATCTGTTCACCTACTCGCCGAAGGACATGCCAGGGGTAAACCCTCGCGTAATCCAGCATAGCGTTAAAGTGAGTCCGGAAGTAAAACCTGTCCGGCAAAAGAAACGGAGCATCTCAGCTCACAAAAGTGAATTCGTCAAAACCGAAGTCCAGCGTCTGATAGACGCTAGCGTTATCCGGGAGGTAAACTACCCCGAATGGCTAAGTAACGTGGTAATTGCCACAAAAGAAGGAAGTAGCAAGGTTCGGATGTGCATCGACTTCAGAAATTTGAACGATGCCTGCCCAAAAGATTCATATCCTCTTCCACCAATAGACCAACTGGTAGACTCAACTGCCGAGTACGGGCTCTTAAGTTTCCTAGACGCCTTCAGTGGCTACCATCAGATAAGGATGGACCCCGGAGACGAAGAGAAGACTGCCTTCATCACCGAGGGAGGAACATATTGCTATATCAGAATGCCCTTCGGGCTAAAAAATGCAGGAGCCACCTACCAAAGGCTGATGAACAAGGTCTTCAAAGACCAAATGGGGAGGAACATGGAGGTATATGTTGATGATATGATAGTCAAGAGCAAACTGCCTGGCTACCACGTCGCAGATTTAGGGGAAACCTTCCAAAAGCTCAGAACCTTCGGGATCCGCCTTAATCCAGAGAAGTGCATCTTCGGGGTGACCTCGGGAAAATTCCTCGGGTACATGGTATCCGAAAGAGGCATCGACGCTAACCCTGAGAAGATTAAGGCTCTGCTTGAATTCCGAACACCTACCACAGTCAAAGACGTGCAGAGACTCACCGGAAGAATAACCTCTCTGAGCAGGTTTATTTCCAGGTACGGAGATAGGTGTCGACCCTTCTTCAAAGTCCTCACAAAAGCGGCAAAAATGGAAGGTGACCTCGGAAGGGATGGCCATCCTTGGGCTAAAGATTGCCAAAAAGCCTGGGAAGAACTCAAAGTCTACTTGGCCAGACTGCCGACTCTGCGGCAACCTCGGGAGGGAGAGCCCCTGGCACTATACCTCGCCGTCACGGAAAAAGCTGTGAGTTCGGTTCTCGTGAAAGAAGAAGGACCGAAACAGTGGCCGGTTTACTATGTCAGCAAGTCCTTGCATGGCGCCGAAGTCAGGTACCCTTTGCTTCAAAAAGCTATATATGCCTTAGTGCTTGCAGGTAGAAGGCTGCGGCCATACTTTCAGGCTCACCCCATCATTGTCCGAAGTAGTCTGCCACTACGGGATGTCATGAAGAGAGTTGATTTTTCGGGAAGGCTCTCCAAGTGGTGCATAGAGCTGGGCGAACACGAGATCACATATGAGCCTCGGAAAGCCATAAAAGCTCAAGCACTGGCAGATTTTATCGCCGAAATACCCACCACTGAGGAGAGCCATTCAGATCCAAAAGAGGGTGAGCCAGAATGGACCTTGCACGTTGACGGGGCCTCAGGATCCGAACACCAGGGAGCTGGAGTGATTATCAGAGGCCCCGAAGGCCTAGAAGTAATGAAGGCCATCAAGTTCAGTTTCAATGCCACCAACAATATGGCCGAGTATGAGGCCCTCATAGCAGGATTACGCCTGGCCAGAAAAATTGGCGTGAGAAACTTGAAAGCACATAGTGATTCCCAGCTGGTGGTCCGACAAATGGCAGGGGACTATGGCGCGAAAGACCCGACCCTGGCAAAATACCATGAGTTGGTAACAAAGCTTATTCGGGAGTTCGACGTCGTGAAAATCGAGAACGTACCCCGACGGGAAAATGCTGAGGCAGACTGTCTGGCGAAGTCCAAAACATGCACCGAAGTGCTAAGCCACCCCAGCATCGCGGTGCTAAGCATAGAGACCTCGGGGAAAGGATGGAGAGAACCAATCAAAACGTATCTCGCAACCAACACACTCCCCGAAGACCCCAGCGAAGCCGTAAAAGTGCGAAGGCGCTCCGGCCGTTTCTTCTTAATTGGAGAAGAACTATATCGGCAAGGATATGCAAATCCACTACAGAGGTGTGTTAGTGAAGAGGATACCGAAATGATCCTCGAAGAAGTTCACGAAGATGCCTGTGGTTCGCACATCGGAACCGACGCCCTAGCAGCAGTGATACTCCGCCAAGGATACTTCTGGCCTACCCTGAGAAAGGACGCCAAGCAGTTCGTCCAGAAATGTGGTAGTTGCCAGAGACATGCCAACATCCAAAGAGCACCCTCAGAGTTCGTGACTTCGGCAGACTATCCTTGGCCCTTCGCAGTTTGGGGCATAGATCTAATTGGGCCACTCCCAACGGCGCCTGGAGGCGTAAAGTTCTGCGTGGTAGCAGTAGACTATTTCTCTAAATGGGTCGAGGCAGAACCCCTGACAACTATCTCGGCAAAAGAAGTGCAGAAGTTCGTATGGAAAAACATCGTATGCAGATTTGGCATACCGAGGGTACTCGTAGCGGACAATGGATCCCAGTTTGTAGACAAAGGATTCCGAGAATTCATTAGCGACCTCGGGACAAAAATGCACTTCGCCCCAGTAGCTCACCCCCAGAGTAATGGGCAGGTGGAAGTATCTAACAGGACCATAAAAGATGGTCTGAAAAAGAGATTGGGAGAAGCAAAAGGGAAATGGCCAGGAGAACTCCAAAGCGTGTTATGGTGTTACGGCCCTTCTAGAGGGAGGTAAGGACTTTAGAATTTAGTGTAGAAGTTTAATTTAAGTTTGCCTAGCAAGAATTAAGAAGTTTGCCAAAGTTCACTAAGTTCCGACAAGAATAAAGCTCTGAACTAAGTTCAGGGGCAAAATGGTAATTTTGCACCCTGAATGGCCGGGACGAGTCCCGAGTGTTTTAAAATGAATTTTTAGAACTTAACTTTTAACCTTAACTCAAACTCAACAAATAGACAAGAATTTAATCAAGAACTGTTAAGTTACAAAGATGGGGGACCTAATTGCACTTAACTTGACACCTTGGTGATCTTGGTTGCTAAGTGAGGGTTTAAGAAGGGAAAGAGGGGGAGAAGCTACCATTAACACGTTCTTAAGCTTCCCTCACTCATTTCTCTCTCAAATTGAACTTGGAATCAAGTGATCTTGGTGTCAAGAGGCGCAATTAAGGATGTTCAAGCTTGGAGAAGTGATTTTCAAGCTTGAATCCTTGTTTTTGAAGCTTGGAGAGGCGTTTTTCTCCATCCCCTGTTTTTGAACGAGGTATGATTCATGTTCTTGATTGAATTCGTGTTATTCGATTGATTGGAAGCTTGGGTTTTGGTTGGAAGAGGTGTTTTTGATGTTTAGGAGCTTTGTTTTGGTTTGAATTTGTGTAGAACTTTGGAAGCTTGTTTGGAAGAGGAAGGGTTCGAATTCTTGCTTGTTCTTGGTGTTAAGGTAAGGGAGAAAGTGTTTTTAAGTTGTTGGATTGCTTTTGGATTGAAATGGATTGAGAAAGTTGAGTAATTTTTGGGTATGGTGTGAAGAAACGTTTTGGGAATTATGATGGACTAGCTATGTTCGAAGGATTGGTTTGATGTTTCTAATGCATCATAGTTTGGCTTTGATAGTTGGTTTTGTTCCTTGCAACACGTACTTCATGTGTATGAAATTTGGTAACTTTTGATGCATGTTTGCTATATGTATTTGGTTGCCAAAGTTCGTAGCAGCAAACGGCCGAATTCTGCATTTCTGCAGAATTGGCGACGCGGCGCCAATTGGCCCGAAAATTGGCGACGCGTCGCCAATTCAATTTTTCTTCACAGAGCGTTTGCTCGTTGGCGACGCGTCGCCAATTCCTTTTTGCCTTTGGCGACGCGGCGCCAACACAAGAAAATGGGGGGTTTGACTTTTTGCTGCGTTGACCCGACCGAGACTACGGAAGGCTCGGAACGTGCCTAAGGGTCCGAGGATCCCGATGGTACTCCGAAACTTCCGAAAGTCCCACCGGAAGTATGAGTTTTCTTGAACTGTTTGAGGTAAGTAAGTTGCTTAGGCAACAAGTAAGGAAACAAATGTTGCAATTGAACTTAATTAGCTATCAATAGCTCAGGTGAGAGGTTTAGAACCCTCGTCGGCCTAGCCGTGCCGGAGCCACGCGGCCACGAGGCGAAACCTTGTTCATCTAGTTTACATCAAAGAGGCCCTGCGGCCTAGTCTACAAGTCCCATCATAAATTCCCCTGCATAACAATTAGGTGAGAGGTTCTATGTTTGAATGAGGCTTGCTAAGGTTCGCCCTTGAGCCATATGATAGGTTGCTAAGTGATAGCGCTTGGCCTATATTTCAGGTTGCTAAGTGATTGGGCTTGGCCTGTATATGTGTCAGGTTGCTAAGTGATTACGCTTGGCCTGATACAGAGGACTACTTGAGGAGAGGTCTACCGGCCTAGTATATATATATATGACTAGTACCCTCATGCTGTGTGAGCTCGCAGCCAGAGTCCTAGCTTTTTCTTGCAGGTACATCGAAGACCCTTACTGAGAATGTTGAATTCTCACTCCCTGTTTGTTATGCAGAGTCTGGAGTAGCAGGACCGGATAATCACTGAGGATTATCACGGTAGTACCTTTTTGTCTGTAAAGGTACGGTAGTTGAGAAACTTTAAGTTTCTAGCTTGCTTAAGTGTTTAATTGGTCTGTTGGTCAGGCTGTGGTACTAACTTGCTTCTTCCTTTGGCTGCAGAGCCTAGTAGCACTTGGCAAAGGACTTGTGAGACTCGCCACTGGGACAGGAGTCCAAAGTGGGAGCTAGGGTAAAAGATCTCAGCAAAGTCTTGTATTTTGATACAGTACTTTATTTTGCCTCCAGTATTTATGTTATAAAGAGTCCTTGACTCAGGGGATTGTTCTCTGGGTGAGAGCATTAGTTACTTATGTATAAATGCTTTCACGAGCGGTGTATGTGTAGTTAATCACTCAATGGTTGATTTTGCTATGCTTTGACATTTTGTATTTATTTATATAGAATTTTACTTAGCCGGCTAAATGTCTAAATGATTAAATGTTTTATGGTTTTAATAAACCAAGTCAAAGCATAAGTGCATACATATTGCATTTCTAGGTTAATCAACTAGTAGCATTGGATTTAATCCACACACATAACCAGCTAGCCAATTACAATCCACCGTGAGACAAACGCTCACAGGGTATCCCGGGCAGGGGCACGGGGATCGTGTCAGTGTTTTTGGTATCAGAGCTAAGGGTTTATTTCATAGATATTGGAGGCTTAGACTGAGATCTAGTAGTAAAGTCCAAGTGCTAGGAAGTTAGTACTGACCAACATCTGGGGAAATGTTGTCTGGCTGTGGTTGCAGGTTATTATGGTTGATACGAGGTCTGGAACTTCGAGGGGGACTAGGGAACCTGGTGAAGGTTCTAGTGACCCAGTTGTGGCGAGGTTGGATGAGATATCCAGAGTGCTACAGAGTTTGACTGAGACTATGTCTCAGGTGGCACAGGGTATGAACACTCTTGTAACAGAGATGTTCAGAGATTATGGGGACAGAGGTGTTGTCCAGGAGGAAGTTGAGCCACAACAGGAACAGGAGAGGCATGCTGAGCAACAGCAAGTGCCTAGAGCTCAGGAACCCAGAAATCAAGTTCTTGAGGAGGTTGAGGAACCAGAGATGATGGAGGCTCCAAGGAGGGGAGACACTCCACATCAGATGAGATTGTTAGAAAAGTTCAAGACAGTTGATCCACCTAGCTTCGACGGGACAGGAGATCCTGATAGAGCAGAGGATTGGTTGTCTGTTATGAACAGACTCTTTACTTGTGGTGGCTATGAGACAGAGCAGAGGATGGTTCTAGTACCTTTCTTTCTGAGAGGGAGAGCCAGTCTTTGGTGGGATGATGTGATGGAGTTATTGAGGGAGAGTAATGGCACTCACCCAGAGCACAAGAAAAAGGTGCTCAAGTGGTCAGACTTCGAGAAGAAGTTTAGACAGGAGTATATTAGTGAAGCTGCACAGGATCAGAGGAGGATCCAGTTTGAGAATCTGACACAGGGAGAGATGTCAGTACGAGAGTATGAGCAGCGATACAATTCACTTATCCGGTATGCTCCATATATGTTGGGTAATGATGAGCTGAAAGCCAAGAAGTTTTCCCAGGGCCTGAAGCCTATTTTCAGGAGGTATATGGCGACAGTTGACATCAGGAGTTATCGCCAGATGGTTCAGAAGGCATTGGCATTGGAAAGGGAATTCGAGGATTCCAGAGCACCTGTGAAAAAGGTGGAAGCTGGGCCATCTAACTTGGGGAAAAGTGCTGGAAAGCGACCAATGGTAGGGAACCAGGATCCATCTAAGAGGAGGAGGACAGGTGTGTGTCCTAGGTGCAGACGGTTCCATGGTGGAAGACCATGTACACTGGGCACAGATATTTGTAATGTCTGTGGTCAGAGAGGGCATTGGGCCAGGGACTGCCCAAGAGTTCGATCAGTTACAGGTCCATCTCGGGTTTTACCTCCAGTACCACTTGCTATTGGGAACCGGCCTGGAGTAGTTGCTGCAGCAGTGAACCCAAGAGTCTTCGCTTTGACGAACCAGGCGGCCAGAGAACCGCCAGCTGTACGAGGTAATTTTACTTTTCTGAGCAGTAGTGTTAGAGTGCTTTTCGATACGGGAGCTACTCTTTCAGTGATATCTTCTGCCTTGGTAGATAAGCATAGTTTACAGCGTGAAATTGCGGGTGAGTTGAGACTCATCAGGACTGCAGGGAGAGGTTTTATTGTGACCAATGAAGTGGTTACTAGGTATCCTTTGCAGTTAGGTGATCATGACTTTTGTTGTGAGTTGTGGGTGATTGAGTTGAAATCATATGACCTGGTGCTAGGAATGGATTGGTTGAGTAAGCACAAGGCACAAATTAACTGTGCGAATCACTCAATTGACATCATTGATGCTCAGGGAGCTAGAGTGACTTGCACAGGAGGGTTGGCATCTAGTGCTAAGAGTTTACACCTTAGACTTGTAGATACCATCCCTGTAGTTGGTGAAGAGGAGTATTACTCGTTGAATGGAGTAGCTATAGAGGATGAGTTGGGGAGTATTCCTGTAGCTAATCAGTTTCCTGAGGTGTTTCCAGTGGAGTTACCTGGGTTACCACCTAGGAGGGATACTGAGTTTGCTATCCATCTGCAACCAGGGGTTGAGCCTATTTCAGTACCACCTTATAGGATGTCGGCTCCTGAGATGGATGAGTTGAAGAAGCAGTTGGAGGAACTGCTAGGGAAAGGTTTCATAAGACCGAGTGTATCACCGTGGGGAGCTCCAGTATTATTTGTGAAGAAGAAAGATGGGACTTTCAGGTTGTGCATCGATTACAGGAAGTTGAATGCAGTGACAGTTAAGAATAAGTATCCACTTCCTAAAATTGATGATTTGTTTGACAGACTCAGAGGAGCGAGAGTGTTTTCCAGGATTGATCTTCGGTCTGGGTATTTTCAGATCAGAGTTAAGGAGGAAGACATTCCGAAGACTGCCTTCAGGACAAGGTACGGGCATTATGAGTATACGGTTATGCCTTTTGGTGTGACTAATGCTCCAGCAGTGTTTATGGAAGCTATGAATCGGATCTTGAAGCCATTTCTGGATCAGTTTGTTGAGGTCTTCATCGATGATATTCTGATCTATTCACAGTCTATAGCAGAGCATGAGGAGCACCTTAGAACGGTTTTGCAAGTGCTGAAGGATAATCAGTACTATGCAAAATTTTCTAAGTGTGAGTTTTGGTCCGAGAGGATTCAGTTTTTGGGGCATATTATCAGTGCTCAAGGTTTGTCAGTTGATCCTGAAAAGGTTCAAGCAGTGGTTGATTGGAAGAGACCGACTACAGTTACAGAGGTCAGGAGTTTCTTGGGTCTAGCAGGTTACTATAGACGCTTCATAGAGAAATTCTCTGTGATAGCTACGCCGTTGACAGCATTGACCAGGAAAGCTCAGGAATTTGAGTGGACCCCGAAGTGTGAAGAAGCCTACATGAAGCTGAAGGAAAAGTTGACCAGTGCACCCATACTTGTGTTACCAGACCCGGACAGAGCCTTTACAGTTTATACTGATGCGTCAGGTTCAGGTTTAGGTTGTGTTCTACATCAGGACAGTCAGGTGATTGCTTATGGTTCAAGACAGCTGAGGCCTAATGAGTTGAACTACCCTGTTCATGATCTTGAACTTGCAGCAGTGATCTTTGCACTGAAATTATGGAGACATTATTTGATGGGAAGATCGTTCAGAATCTTCACTGATCACAAGAGTTTGAAGTATTTGTTTACTCAGAAGGATCTGAACATGAGACAGCGGCGATGGATTGAGTACATTAAAGACTATGATTGTTCGATCGAGTATTGTGCTGGTAAAGGGAACGTGGTAGCAGATGCTTTGAGCCGGAAGTACACAGGAGTGATCTTGTCCAAGGATCAGGCTACAGATTCTTCAGAAGGAGCATTGAAGGATTGTTTCTTAGCTTTGCATGAATTATGGCAAAGTCGAGAAAAATCCTTAGTCTACGTTTTGGAGATTCAGACGGCTTGGTTAGCCAGAGTCAGAGAAGCTCAGTTGAAAGATCCATTGTTGAAGAAGATTTCAGGTGAAGCTAAGACTGGTGCTTTGAAGAAAGAGTTCAAGTACAAAGATGGAATACTGCATTATGGTGATCGACTCTATGTGTCGAATGTTGAGGGACTTAGGCAGCAAGTCCTACAGGAGGCACATAGTAGTACATTGAGTATTCACCCTGGTGTTAGTAAGATGTATCAAGATCTGAAGACACATTTTTGGTGGCCAGGACTGAAGAGAGATGTACGAGGACATGTGGCAAAGTGTTTGACATGTCAAGTGGTGAAAGCTGAACACCAGAAACCAGCAGGCACACTTCAGAGTTTATCTCTACCAGTGAGGAAGTGGGGATCCGTTACTATGGATTTCCTAGTGGGGTTACCGACCACCCGGAGTCAGCATGATGCTATTTGGGTAGTGGTTGACAGATTGACGAAGTCGGCACACTTTATACCGATCAGAGTCACCTACACATTAGAGAGGTTGGCTCAGTTATATCTCAGGGAGATTGTGAGACTCCATGGGATACCAGATCAGATCATATCAGACAGAGATCCACGATTTACATCACGGTTTTGGAATGCTTTTCAGGAAGCATTGGGCAGCAAAGTTAGCCTCAGTACCGCTTTTCATCCACAGACTGACGGACAGTCAGAGAGGGTGATTCATACTTTGGAGGACATGCTACGCATGTGTGTCATTGATTTCAGAGGTGATTGGGATCAGCACTTACCACTGATCGAGTTTGCCTATAATAACAGTCATCAATCTGTTATTGGAATGGCGCCCTATGAAGCTTTGTATGGGAGACGGTGTATGACACCTCATTGTTGGGCAGATCCAACAGACAGAGTGGTTATTGGACCTGAGATCTTAGCTGACACTACAGCTAAGATTAAGTTGATTCAGCAGATAATCAAGACAGCTAATGACAAACAGACTAAGTATGCAAACAGAAGGAGAAGAGAATTGAGTTTTGAGGTTGGTGACAAAGTACTTCTGAAGGTGTCGCCCATGAGAGGAGTTAGTCGTTTTGGACAGAGGGGCAAGTTAGCTCCAAGGTTCATTGGACCTTATGAAGTGTTAGAGAAAGTTGGGAAAGTTGCTTATCGGTTGGCTTTACCGCCTAACCTTTCTCAAGTGCATAATGTGTTTCATGTCAGTTTACTCAGGAAGTGCACAGTTGAGCCCGGACAGGTAGTAAATCCTTCAGTCATACCCATTCAGGAGGACTTGACTTATGAAGAGAAACCAGTCCAGATTTTGGATAGGCAAGTCAAGAAACTGCGGACTAAGTGGATTCCGATGGTTAAGATCCTTTGGTCTAACCATAGTGAGGAGGAAGCTACCTGGGAGACAGAGCAGGATATGCTGAAAAGATATCCTGGTGTTTTTCCAGAGTTGCAACGGAATTTGGGGGACCAAATTCCAGAAGGAGGGGAGAATGTTACGGCCCTTCTAGAGGGAGGTAAGGACTTTAGAATTTAGTGTAGAAGTTTAATTTAAGTTTGCCTAGCAAGAATTAAGAAGTTTGCCAAAGTTCACTAAGTTCCGACAAGAATAAAGCTCTGAACTAAGTTCAGGGGCAAAATGGTAATTTTGCACCCTGAATGGCCGGGACGAGTCCCGAGTGTTTTAAAATGAATTTTTAGAACTTAACTTTTAACCTTAACTCAAACTCAACAAATAGACAAGAATTTAATCAAGAACTGTTAAGTTACAAAGATGGGGGACCTAATTGCACTTAACTTGAAACCTTGGTGATCTTGGTTGCTAAGTGAGGGTTTAAGAAGGGAAAGAGGGGGAGAAGCTACCATTAACACGTTCTTAAGCTTCCCTCACTCATTTCTCTCTCAAATTGAACTTGGAATCAAGTGATCTTGGTGTCAAGAGGCGCAATTAAGGATGTTCAAGCTTGGAGAAGTGATTTTCAAGCTTGAATCCTTGTTTTTGAAGCTTGGAGAGGCGTTTTTATCCATCCCCTGTTTTTGAACGAGGTATGATTCATGTTCTTGATTGAATTCGTGTTATTCGATTGATTGGAAGCTTGGGTTTTGGTTGGAAGAGGTGTTTTTGATGTTTAGGAGCTTTGTTTTGGTTTGAATTTGTGTAGAACTTTGGAAGCTTGTTTGGAAGAGGAAGGGTTCGAATTCTTGCTTGTTCTTGGTGTTAAGGTAAGGGAGAAAGTGTTTTTAAGTTGTTGGATTGCTTTTGGATTGAAATGGATTGAGAAAGTTGAGTAATTTTTGGGTATGGTGTGAAGAAACGTTTTGGGAATTATGATGGACTAGCTATGTTCGAAGGATTGGTTTGATGTTTCTAATGCATCATAGTTTGGCTTTGATAGTTGGTTTTGTTCCTTGCAACACGTACTTCATGTGTATGAAATTTGGTAACTTTTGATGCATGTTTGCTATATGTATTTGGTTGCCAAAGTTCGTAGCAGCAAACGGCCGAATTCTGCATTTCTGCAGAATTGGCGACGCGGCGCCAATTGGCCCGAAAATTGGCGACGCGTCGCCAATTCAATTTTTCTTCACAGAGCGTTTGCTCGTCGGCGACGCGTCGCCAATTCCTTTTTGCCTTTGGCGACGAGGCGCCAACACAAGAAAATGGGGGGTTTGACTTTTTGCTGCGTTGACCCGACCGAGACTACGGAAGGCTCGGAACGTGCCTAAGGGTCCGAGGATCCCGATGGTACTCCGAAACTTCCGAAAGTCCCACCGGAAGTATGACTTTTCTTGAACTGTTTGAGGTAAGTAAGTTGCTTAGGCAACAAGTAAGGAAACAAATGTTGCAATTGAACTTAATTAGCTATCAATAGCTCAGGTGAGAGGTTTAGAACCCTCGTCGGCCTAGCCGTGCCGGAGCCACGAGGCCACGAGGCGAAACCTTGTTCATCTAGTTTACATCAAAGAGGCCCTGCGGCCTAGTCTACAAGTCCCATCATAAATTCCCCTGCATAACAATTAGGTAAGAGGTTCTATGTTTGAATGAGGCTTGCTAAGGTTCGCCCTTGAGCCATATGATAGGTTGCTAAGTGATAGCGCTTGGCCTATATTTCAGGTTGCTAAGTGATTGGGCTTGGCCTGTATATGTGTCAGGTTGCTAAGTGATTACGCTTGGCCTGATACAGAGGACTACTTGAGGAGAGGTCTACCGGCCTAGTATATATATATATGACTAGTACCCTCATGCTGTGTGAGCTCGCAGCCAGAGTCCTAGCTTTTTCTTGCAGGTACATCGAAGACCCTTACTGAGAATGTTGAATTCTCACTCCCTGTTTGTTATGCAGAGTCTGGAGTAGCAGGACCGGATAATCACTGAGGATTATCACGGTAGTACCTTTTTGTCTGTAAAGGTACGGTAGTTGAGAAACTTTAAGTTTCTAGCTTGCTTAAGTGTTTAATTGGTCTGTTGGTCAGGCTGTGGTACTAACTTGCTTCTTCCTTTGGCTGCAGAGCCTAGTAGCACTTGGCAAAGGACTTGTGAGACTCGCCACTGGGACAGGAGTCCAAAGTGGGAGCTAGGGTAAAAGATCTCAGCAAAGTCTTGTATTTTGATACAGTACTTTATTTTGCCTCCAGTATTTATGTTATAAAGAGTCCTTGACTCAGGGGATTGTTCTCTGGGTGAGAGCATTAGTTACTTATGTATAAATGCTTTCACGAGCGGTGTATGTGTAGTTAATCACTCAATGGTTGATTTTGCTATGCTTTGACATTTTGTATTTATTTATATAGAATTTTACTTAGCCGGCTAAATGTCTAAATGATTAAATGTTTTATGGTTTTAATAAACCAAGTCAAAGCATAAGTGCATACATATTGCATTTCTAGGTTAATCAACTAGTAGCATTGGATTTAATCCACACACATAACCAGCTAGCCAATTACAATCCACCGTGAGACAAACGCTCACAGGGTATCCCGGGCAGGGGCACGGGGATCGTGTCATATGGAGCTACCGAACGACACCCCGAAGAGCCACAGGGGAAACACCCTTTTCACTTGTCTTCGGCACAGAGGCCATCATCCCCGTCGAGATAGTACAACCGTCAATACGAGTCCAAGTGTTCGATGAAAAAGGAAATGACCTCGGTCTGAGAACCAAGCTCGACCTCGTCAGCGAACACAGAGAAATAGCCGAGCTGAGAAGAAAAGCTTTCCAGCAAAGAGTGGCAGCAGCCATAAACCTACGCGCCAGGCCAAAGGGAATAAAACAGGGAGACCTCGTTCTCCGAAAGGCTGAATTTGCACCCCGAAAGCCGTCCCATGGGGTACTTCGCGCAAATTGGGAAGGACCCTACCTGGTACTTGCCGAAGTACGAAAAGGAGTTTATAAGCTCGGTGATGCCGAAGGCATAGAATTAAAAAATACTTGGCACTCAGAGGCCTTAAAAAAATTCTATGCCTAGAAAGTTCGGTGGGAAAGTTGTATTCCACAAGTTGGAAAAATTTGTCTAAGTAAAAAATTCTGAAGAAGCACAAAGCAAGAGTCTCACGAAAGCAATCGCCGAGGAAAGTAAAAATAAGTCTTTCCAAAGTCTCTCGAGCGAATATGTTCGGGACAAAGGAAAGCAAGAGTAAGGTTTTCCGAAGTCTCTCGAGCGAATTATGTTCGGACAAAGGAAAGCAAGAGTAAGGTTTTCCGAAGTCTCTCGAGCGAATTATGTTCGGGACAGGGAGAAACAAAAGAATCTGGCAAAAAATACTTAGCCGAAGTTGTATCTATTAAGCCAAAGAGCGCTTACAGAGAAGAAAGTTGCTGAAAGACTACAAAAGAGAAGAAGAAAATGAAGACAAAGGGCCCTAGTACAAGCTAAGGAACCTCGGTGTCCTGCGAACCGCCAGCCCCCGTGCTTTTGTCAGTAGCCTTCGGCGCCGGGAGAGAAGGAGGCAGTCTCAAATGCTCGATCTGGGACCAAGTCCACCGAGGCTCCTTGGGGATGTTCATTGCTTCCAGGAAGGAGAGGTCGAAGTCTGGGAACTTCTGCAGAATTTGGTGCCGAGCGAGACAGAAGCCGTCTTGAAAGCCCAACTTCGTCATATTATCGGACTCCCGCTTCTTGACCTCCAAATCCTCATAGTCCTTCTCCAGATCAGCGTAATCCTTCTCCAAATCCTTGACCTTTTTCTTCAGTGACTTCACCTTCTTCTTCTCTTCTGAAGGCTCCTTCAGAGATGCGACCTCGGCTTCGAGTTGAGCCTTCTCCTCTAGCGTCTTCGCAAGGATGGCGTCACTTTCTGACTTACCCTTTTGAATCGCCTCGACGGTCGAAGTCAGCTCCGCCATTCGAGAGCCGAGGTCGGAAAGCTTCTGGGAGGTGTCTCTCTGAAGTTCCTCTTTCTCTTTTTTGAACCCCTCCCGAAGTTCAGCAACCTCCTTCTCCGCGGACTGCTTGAGATGAGCATTTTCGGCTACCAGGGCCGAACACTTGTCCTTCGCCTTGGTATAATGATCCCAAAGTGCCGCCTTCTTCTCTGCCTCTCGTGCCACCCGAACACGGAGACACCCGGCATACCCCATCAGCTGCAAAAAAGAGAGAGAAAAGCAAACAGAGGGAAAATAATGCTAAGTACTTGGACAAAAAGCCAAAGACAAATTTGCCACTGAGGAGATAGTGGTGCGTACCTGGGCAGCATGTTCAGTGATTTTGGCGGCCAAGGAGTTATCGCCTGGGTAAGCCGCCGTAATGGCCTTGTAAGATGCCTCAGTAAGCACCCCTTTGCACATTTGCCTGGCCATCTCGGGACAGTCCTCGGAGTACATATTCATGTCCTCCGTGAACGTCCAAAAGGGCTCTTTCGGCACTTTCCCTTCAGGAATTTTGGCATCCCGAAGGGCCCTCTTACGGGCATGTTCGGTAACCCAGCCAGGAGAGGCCACCTCCGCTGCACAACAACGCACAAAATTGGTTAAGACCAGAAAAGTCTTAATGGTTTGCAAGACACAAAAGGATGTTTGACAAAGTGCAAACCTGCTGGCACCTCGGTAACGTCGTCGTCAGGAACCGTCGTCGCCTCAGTAGAGATCCCCTTGCCTTTTATTTGGCGCCGCTCCTCGGCAGAAGGGGTCTCCTCCCCATCGCCCTCCAGAAGAGCATGCGAAGGCGTGGGGCTTTGAGGTGGGACGTCGGAAGAAGGGACATCGGCAAAAGGTACCTCGGGCAAAGGGGCAGGGTGGTCTTCGGCTTCCTCGCCTGCCTCCTCCGGAATTCGTGGAAGAGAGGAAGGACCAGCTTTCCTGGCCCGTTTGGAAGGAGGGCCCGCCGAAGTGTGCTTCCACCTCCGAGAGGCGGCCTTCTTTGTCTGCTCTCCCCTCTCGGCCTGGCCCGTAAAAAGAGCCTTGTAGAAGGCAGCCGCGTCGTTGGCCATCTCTGGAGAAAGAAAAAGAAGATCAGTGTAAGCCCAAGATGAAGTTATGAAAGAAAAAATGAGAAAGTAACTTACTCTCGTAAAAAGACTCAAAAGTCTCTTTCCCCCGAAGGAGTTTCACGAGCCAGGAGTCTTTCCCCGAAGAAGCCGGTTTCGGCATATTGAGGTCTGTCACATGCTCCTTTACCACCTTGAGTTCCCGAAGGACCTCTTCGGTCATGAGCCTCCAGTTGATCGGAAAGGGGTAAAGGGCACGAGGAGGGACCTCGGCAGCCCAGTCAGAGACGGCCCGGATGCGCCTGTCGAAGTCCTCAAAGATAGGTGCTACATCGGCGTCTAGCAGTATCTTCGGGTCAACAACATCCATCTTGAGCCTCCCCTGAGCCCACTTGGTCGGGACGTGCGACCAAGCCTCCGACTTCTTCAGGAAAAAGAATTTTTGTTGCCACCCTCGCCAGCTGTCTTTGGTGGCGAAGGTGAACGTATACTTTTTGCTCCCGGATCCCCGAGGCAGCATAAAGTAGAAGCCGCCCTTTGGGACCACGAAGAGCTTGTAGTACTGAAGAAAAACTACAAAGTGAGGTTTTATTTTGAAAACGCCGCACATACAGAGGAAGGCGTTGAAATAACAGTACGAGTTCGGTGGGAGTTGGTTAACGGCAATGCCATGAAAGTTGTAGAACGCGCTAACCATCTCCGGGGGGGGATACCGAAGTCCGGCCTTCAGTTGGGCTCGGAAAACGATGATTTCATCACTACGGTTGGAGAAAGCAAATTGGTCAGGATGGGGCAACCTCGTCACAGAGTAAGACGGTAAGAAAAACTTTTTCTTCCACTTCGCTAGCTTCGCCGCAGTAGTGCAGCAGGGGTGAGAAAGAAGAGGTTGCCAACTCTCGGGAACAGGCATGATGAAAACAAGTTCGGGAAAAATAAAGAAGAAGCTTTGAAAAAAAGCAAAAAGGGACTAAAACCCACCAAAGGTCTTGCCGGAATCTGGATTCCTAGAAGCCGTCGTGAAAAGTGGTCGGAAAAACGCCTGAAAAAGGAGAACCGCCGCGGAAAATCGGGAGAGAATTAGAAGGCAAAAGAAAGCAAAAGCAGAAGAAGAAAGAGGGTTATGACAGGACTGGTATATATAGGCCGAGAAGGCCAGAACAACCGTCGTCATTAGTACCCCTCGGAAGGCGAAGCGTCGTCATAACTGCTATGAGCGCCTGAAAAGTCGCGCCTGCTGTACTCAGTGCATTCTTACCCAATAAAAGACTGCCATGTGTCGGTCATCGCGCAGCAAACGTGCCACGTGTCATCCATCACGTCGAGCACGCCCTCTGACACCATTTGGTCTAGAGGCGCCGCCCTAGACTGACTCTGCTCGATACAGGACGCGACGCATGAGCAGACCTAGAAAGGCAAAAAAGTAGGTTACCTCGAAGACACCAAAAGACAGCCTGTGACTTCGGGCAAAAGGTCTATCTTCAGTACTAGGTTATCCTATTTCCCCTCGCCACGAAGACACCAAGAGATAGCCCGTGACTTCGGGCAGAAGGTGTATCTTCGGCGCAGATACCACAACCACAGGACCCGAAAACCGATGAACCGAAGTTTCTCACTTCGGCTTTTCGGAGGGGGGCCTGTGATAGCCAAAGGCTATCGCCTCCTCGGTAGTAACTCCGCGCCAGAATATTGGCCGAGGAGTCTGACGTCACCCAAGAGAGGATCTTTTTACTGACCTCGGAAGGTGCGAAGTCAAACACTATGAGCTCGAGACTTCGGTAGCTCGTCAGGAATTCCGAGGACAACACCGTCTCCATCGAGGGGCTAAACTGACCGTCTTCGGGTAAGAGAGCCATCTCCCTGAAGCAAGGGAGAATCTCCCCGAAGGAAGAGGCCCCAAAGAGGCCTTCCCCGAACAAGAAACACCTGAACGAGGGAATCCCCGAACTATGGGTGTGAGTCCCGAAGAAGGTGTTCATCAAGGGCGCTCCCAGAATTATGGGATAGATCCCGAAGGAGGTGCTCGCACCGAAGGACGGATAGAATCCGAAGAGGGTGCCCGCACCGAAGGGCGACCTCGCCCAGGGGACCTCGGGAGTACGGTATGAGCATTTAAGGAGCCTCTGACATGTCGCCCACAAGCCCTACACGTCACATCTGAACGGCGAAATGACACGCCGCAGCCGCCCCAGTCCTGACACAACCCGTCCGGGTCCAGGGCTAAAAGAGGCTGCAAACGGCTGCCTGTCCCCTAGGTCCAAAGAGACAGATCAAATCCGACCGAACACGTGTCATGATCTGAACGGACCAGCTACTCCTATAAATACTAGGAAATGGGACTGGGCAAAGGACGGGCATTTTCCTCTCTCTGAGAAAACACAGAACAGGCAAGACACTTGATCCCTTAGTGTTCTTCCTCCACTCTCACTCAGAAAACTGACTTGGGCGTCGGAGGGTCCTCCCCGGAAAAGCAAACCGGGGACCTCCTAACCTCTTCTTTGAGCTTTTTAGGCGCACTCAGCTGGGAAACTTGAGCTCCAGGCGCTCGCCTCCACAGGAAGTCTCTCCACCTGTCAACATGACAGCAAACGAAGATGCCTTGGGGCATCAAATTGCAACCCCATTCAGTGAGTAATATTCTTCCTCACTCACAATGGGAATGAATTCCATCAACTTGAGGTGTTAGCTATTGGCATTACTTGCCAAACCACCTGTGCAAGTGACACTTACCCCTGAGGCATCCCCAAAGGAAAACTCAAATTCTTTAAACCAACTCGTCAAATTCTATACTCTTTTTATCTTAGGCTGCCTCACTATTGAATTTATTCCAAAATTCTTTCTCAAATTCAGCCCAATCAAGCTCCTTAGGCCATTGCCTGGGTCTACCCTCATTATAGGACTTGAGCCTCACTATGACATCCTTCTACCATAAGGATGTCTTGTCTTTCAAGAAGAAATGTAGTAAATCCATCTTAGTCTTATCATCCAACATCATGTTCTAAAAAATTCATTAATTCAGTATAACCAACCTTCGGCCACATTAGGATCACCCATGCCATTTAACTTTGGCATCTTAAGGTCTTGGAAAATCAAGAAAAGCCCTATATGGTCCGAAATAACGGGTCTCCTCCTTCTCCTACAAGGGTGAATATCTTCTTCACCTTCCTCTTCGTTGTCCTCCTCATTGTCCACTTATACACACTCATGCACTTGTTCTTGACCTTACACTTGCCCTTGAGGTGGGGGATTTCTTAACTGACCTTGGTGCACCAGTGGGCCTTAGTGTATCTCGACCCATACTTCGTTAGGGTCCTCCAAGGTCTCCCATCAATTTGGAGGTTAAGCATGCTCCTCATGCAAGATAGCCATGCCATGTAGCATTTGGCCCATGGAGTCATTGAGCCTATGCAACAAAGTCACCACTTCTCTCACATCCACCTTATTGGGGTAACTATTTCCCTCACCAAGATCTTGAGTCTAAGTAACACCACTTGACCGAGTGTTCCCCATGATACCTACAACCAAAGCCAGAAAACCACACCAAGAGCAACTTATAAGCAGTACTAACTACATTAAACACAAGGAACACTTAGATATTAGTTCACTTATTGCCTCTATTAGGATCATTGACCTGCTCTGATACAAAACTATTATGGAACGGGGTCCCAGTACCCTAAATTAATTAGCATGTAGGCTTTTAGGAACTATGATCCAACTAAGTTACTATTAGCTAACTATTACTTATTTGTAAATTAAAATAATTTATGTGCAACTAGTTACTTAGTCAACCCTACAAGAAGATATGCATGCATTTGTCCTAGAAATACAACTAAAATAAATATAATAGGTAAAGAAAACACCTTTCGAGCATTGTATTTAAAACATATTTAAAATGTGCCAAGACAACAAAACACTAGCTACTTAAACTTCAAGTTTGTTTGTCCAAACTATTTAACCCTGGCATGCACCCAAAAATAACTTATACAAAACAATGCATCATAATAGAGGCAATATATTAGTACACAAGGTGCCATATATAAAAGGAAAAATATTACTAAGATCATCTACTTAAGCTCCCACCATTGAGCTATCAAGCTCCAAGTGTAAAGCCCTCACTCGTCTTTGTGCAACACTTAGCCTCTAAACTGTAAAGGCACAAACACTTAGCCTCTAAACTGTAAAGGCACAAACACTTAGTTTGTACAAAACTTAGCTTATGAGGAACTTAGAAACACAAGGTTCCAAGTAAAATAAGTACCTGAAAAAAAAAAAGAGAAACTTAGCCTACAACTATCCACTTAGTTGTTGGGGCTAGAGTTAGTACCTGCACAAATAAGTTTAAGAGAGTGAGTACGTTACCATACTCAGTAAGGGGTCCCTAGGTACTTGTAAGAAAACTCAAGCAAACATGTACATATGGAAAAAAAACAAATCCAAGCATCCAACAATGAATCACAAATAAGAAAACAATAACAAATGCAATGCAAGAGTGAATGATATGCAACATACTACACTTGGGACTTCTTACACCATAAGGTGTCTTAGATTTTTCATGAGCTTAAACCGTAGAGGTACTTGAGATACTAGCCCATGTATCATAAATATTTTATCTCCTTTAAATCCTACTTATGGGTCCTAGAGCACCCAATTCGTTTTAACTTAAGTCAATTAACTACAAAATGGCTTATTTTTATTCTTATGTTTTTTTTACTTGGAACCAATTTTAATTAAAAGCCAATTTTATGTAGTTGTAATAATCCATTAAAAATACAATTTTTATAATCTTACTAAATTTTTATGAATTTTTCTAGTGTGAAGCCTTAAAAAATAAAAATTCATAAAAATTTAATAACATCACAAAAATTTACTTTCAAATAGATTATTGCATCTACATAACATTGACTTTTTAATGAAGTTGGTTTCCGGCAAAAAAGATGTAAAAGTAAGAATAAGTCAGTCGACTTAAGTTAAAATGAATTGGCTGTCGTCACCCACTCCCATCACTTACCCGTCTTTCTCGTGCTTATTGTGCATAATCGACTTAGTGGCTTTACTTCACCAAGATTGTTTGAACATAATTGGGGCTCCCTTAGTAGACCTAATTACCAAGTTTTGAGCTTGTTTGGGAGTCCCTTAGATTCTACTCAAATGCCTTAGGGTCCACAACCCAACACTTGGTCATTAAAGAAACTAAACCCTACTGAGCCCTCATTTGGCACCTTAATTCTTCCCTAAGATACTTGACTTATCCACCAAACCTAGACCTCCTAAACCACCCACTTAATTACCATACTTAATTGATACTTAAAAAAATTTAGAAGTGAATTAGGAACTTAATTTAAGCATGATAATGCCTTGGGATTACATAGGAAACTTTTAAACTTAGTTTAGGAAGAACAAAAACCAATTTAGGGGCAATTTTGGGTGGATGCTCTCACACCCCTTAGGATGGGGTGAATGCAACTCCAATTTACCCCGACCACTGGAAATGGTGTAGGTGCACTAACAACTGAAGTATGATTAGACCATGCTTTGGTGATTCATTTGCCAAATACTTTTTATGCCCCATTTTGCCTTCCAATCTTATTTTCTTACAATCCTTTTACAATCTAGCTTAAATCTCACTTCCAATACTTAAATTATGTAGGAAATGCATCAACTTAATTTAACTTAACCCCTTACCTTAAATTCAAACCAAAGCAAGATTAAACCAAACAAGCCACATAAAGCTCACTTGAGCATAATTTGTTTCCCTTGAGTTCCAAGGCTAAATCCAAGAAAAATGGGCACCATAAGCACTAAATTAAGGCCATCCCTAACCCTATTTCAAGCTTAGAACCAAGTTAAACCCATGGACAAACTCACCTTAGTGTTTAAAGTGAGCACTTGCAAGAGACAAGGCATATGCACCCAAACTGCAAAAAGTAAGCTAGAGCCTTGATGTATATGCTTTGGGACCTTCAATTTTACATGAATTTTGTGGGATTTTGATGAAATGATGAAGATGAGCTATGAGGGAAAGGGAGATATGAAAATTGCTTGGGAAAAAGATGATGAATAATTGGTTTTCTTTTGTCTAAAAGATCTCCACCTACTCCCACTATAACTTTTGTCTTACTTCCTCCACTCACTAAAATAGGTTTTCATTATTTTTTTTTCTTCACCAACTTTGTGCCTCAACCGTCCCACTTGCCGCTGAAAAAACTCAACACAAGCTTACTTAGATTGCTTTTCTTGCTTAATAAGAAACTAATTTGTGGCATTTAAATAAAAAATTTAATTAAACATACTTAATTGGTCTAAACAAGTCATTGACCAGGATTATTTCCACACTAATGTTGTTGGTATGGTGTTCTATAAGGGGGCCTGGTTGCTAGGTTTTTTTAAACTATTTAGTCTTTGTGCAAAGTCACAACAAGGCTGCATTAAAGTTAGAGTTCTTAATTTCTCACTGTTTTTTACTTTAGTTAAGCTCTAGGTGGGTTCCTGGACAAAGGTTGGGCATATTGTTTATATTTTGTTGTGAATTTTTATACTTAATATGGATTTGATTGGTGTTGGAAATTTTAATAGGTGATGTCAAGTTGTCAATGGTTAGCTTTCTTTACCTCTAGGAGTTTAAAAGTTCATGTGGATGGGTCTATGTTAAAAATGTGACTTAAGAGCTACTAATGTGGCTTGAAAAAGTTAAAATAGTTAAAGTTAGTTTTATCCATAACCAAAAAGTTAAAATCAAACGAGTTTAGTTGATATTTTCTTGCAATTTGTTAGCAAGTTTTTATCAAGCTATTTTGTAGGATTTTAACTACTCTTTTGACTATATAAATTGATGTATTGCTACATATCAAAATATAGTCTTTTCAGCCATTCTTGTGTCTACATTCTTTTCATACATGCTTTGAACAAAACCAAACATAGTGGTATTTTAAAGCATTCTTCTTGAGTGGCTTATGAGATTGAGTGAGCCCAAACACAATTCTAATTGGCTTTCACATAAGGTGCACAACACAAAAACCCCATACAAACCATTTGAAATGGATTCATAATATTCATTCATTGTTTTTGCACCACCAATGTTTGATGGAACAAATAATCATATTTAGGTTGTTTGAAAGAAGCTGATGGCCTGGGGCCTCATCGTTTTGAGTCATGATGACTGTCGAGGAGACTTCTAGGAGGAAGAACGCCTGGAAGGTGGGTCGCCCCAAGGAGAGTACCTGAAAAGCTGGTAAACAGGGTTAGGAGGCCCCCGGAGTGTCTTTCCGGGGGGGGAGCCTCCGACGCCCAAGTCAGTGGTGGCTGAGAGAAAGGCAGAGAAGATAGCACAAAGGGCTGGGGAGTTTTGCCTGGTAATGGAAGCCGTATTTTGCCAGCCAACCGTCCTCCTGTCTAGTGTTAACTCCTAGTTTTTATAGGAGAGCCTAGCCCGTTCAGATCACGACACGTGTTCGGTCGGATGTTCCTGACTTTCTGGGCATAGGAGACAGATAGTAGGTTACCTTGAGCCATGTGCTGAGGCGGGCCATGATGTGATTTCGATGGCGTCAGCATGGCAGAGCGCCTTTTGAGGCGGATAGTGGCGTCTGTGATTGGATGTGTCAGAGGCTTCCTTAAATGCTTCCGTAAATCTCCTGCCGTACTCCCGAGGTCCCTGGGTGAGGTCGTCCTTTGGTTCGGACAGAGCCTCTTCGGGAAACAAGCCCCGAGTTCGGGGGTTCCCAGCTTCAGGGAGTTCCGCCTTCGGGGATATCATGTTCGGCTCGCTATGTCTGCTACCCCTTTTCCGAAGGCGATTTGCTCACGACCCTGGGGGGGCGAGTAGTGTCCTGGCGTGCCGGGCTCGGAGCTCTTCGGCTATCTCTCGAGGTGCTTGATCACACCTTTTCCCGGGTAGCGCCAGCTTCTTCTGGCCATTCTTGTGGCAGGGAGTTCGGCCAGATAGAGGCGATAGCGTTTGGCTATCACATGCCCCCCTTTGGAAAGCCGAAGGAAGACTTCGGTTTTGCATCTCTTTCCTAGGTCGTCTATGGGAGTCTCTTTTGGAAGCATAACCTGTTCCGAGGATGTGCCTTTTGCCCGAAAATCACGGGCTCTTCGGCCTTGGCCCATTCTTTGGTGCCTTCGAGGCGGAGCCTGTGCCGAAGATACACCTCTTGCCCGAAGGTCATGGGCAGTTTGGCCATAGCCTGTCTCTTGGCGTCCTCAAGGTGGCCTGCTCTTTGTTTCTGCAGGTCTGTTTGGCCAAGCGTCTCAGTCTGAGTGGTGCGCCCCAGTTTTCTAGGGATATCAGAAGACGTGTCCCAATCAGGGGACATGTCCCGGATTTCAAGGGACGCTTGGAGGACGTGTGCCCCATTTTTACGTAGCGGTTGACACGTGGCGCTTTGCCATTGGAGGAGAGTCGCGTCTGATACAGAGGGCGCGCCTTTTCAGGTGCAGAGAGCAGTTGCGGCAACGGTTCACCTCCAAAGGGCACTTATGATGATGTTTCGGTTACCCATTTCTGACATATAAATATCCCGTTCCATCATAAGTTCCTTTTGCTCTCTGCTTTGCCTCTGTTCTTGCATTTTTTCTTGCTTTCTGTGGTGGGGCTTCCGTAATCAGAGCCTTTTTCCAGCCAACTTTCACGATGGCATCCTCAGATTTTGGCAAATCTTTCGGTGGGTTTTTGTTTGCCAGTGCGTTTTGATCCTTGTGTTCTTCTGAGTTTTTCTCTGGAAACTGTTTTCTTCCGTTTTTCAAACTCATTTTTATGTCGAAAATGCCCATTCCTGAGAGCTGGCAGCCTCTTTTAGCCCATCCTTGTTGCACCACCCCTGAGAAGTTAGAGAGGTGGAAGAAAAAATTCTTTCTTCCCTCTTACGCCATTACTAGGCTGCCTCGTTCTAGCCATTATGCTTTTTCAAACCATAGAAAGGAGGTTACCGTTTTTCGAGCCCAACTGAAGGCCGGTCTTCGGTATCCCCCCCCGAAGATGGTGTGCGAGTTCTGCCAATTTCATGGCATTGCGGTGAACCAGCTTCCCCCGAACTCGTACTGCTATTTCAACGCCTTCCTCTGCATGTGTGGCGTCTTTGGGATAGAACCCCATTTCAGGATTTTTATGCAGTACTACAAGCTCTCTGTGGTCCCGAAGGGTGGCTTCTATTTCATGCTACCTCGGGGATTCGGGAGCAAGAAATTCATGTTCACCTTCGCCACTAAGGATAGCTGGCGGGGGTGGCAACAGAAGTTCTTCTTCATGAAGAAGGCTAAGGCCTGGTCGTACGTTCCGACCGAATGGGCTCAGGGCACACTGGATGCGGACGTTGCTGATCCGAGGATGCTGCTGACCCCAGAGTTGGCTCCCGTGTTCGCGGATTTCAACGCCCGCATTCGGGCTGTTTCTGACTGGGATCCCGAGGTCTCTCCGCGCGCCCTTTACCCTTTTCCAATCAACTGGAAGTTGATGACCGAAGAGGTCCTTCGGGAACTAAAGGTGGTAAAGGAGCACGAGACTGACCTCGGGATGCCAGCTCCTGCCATCGCCGGGAAAGATTCCTGGTTGGTCAAGCTTCTTAAGGAGGAGATTTCTTTCGAAACGCTTGCCGAAAGTGAGTTATCTTCTACTCCTTTGCTGCTTTTTCCTCGGACTTACGCTGATGTTTCTCTCCTGTTTTAGAGATGGGCGACGACACTGCCGCCTATTACAAGTCCCTCTTCTCCGGCCAAGGGGAGGACGATCAGACGAAAAAGGCGGCTTCCCAGAGGCGGAAGTCTACTGGCGCGGGTCCTTCGGGGAAACGGGCAAAGAGAGCTGCTCAGGTTCCTCTAGAAGAAATTTCCGAGGAGACTGCCGAGGAGGCTGGGACGGCCGAAATTCCGGCGCCTGGGGCTGCTGCATCCGAGGTCCCTCAACCCGACGTCCTTCCTCAAGGTCCTACTGCGTCGCCGGCCCTCCTTGATGTAGTGGTAGAAGTACCTTTTGCCGAGGAGCGGCGCAATCAGAAGGGCAAGGGCATTTTGGCCGAGGAGGCCGAGGATGTTGTTGTCGAGGTCCCGCCAGGTTTGTTTCCAGGCAAAGTGTTTTTCCTTTGTTTTTTCTGGAATGGCCTTCGTTTCTGACCTGCTTCTCTTTTTCGCCCTGCAGGGGAGCTACTTACCCCGAACTGGGCTTCCGAACACGCGGAGGCGAGGGCCCGCCGTGATGCCAAAGTCCTGCAAGGGAAGATACCGAAGGAGCCTTTCTGGACATTTACGGAGGACATGAACTTGTACTCCGGGGACTGTCCTGAAATGGCCAAGCAGATTGCGAAGGGGGTGCTCACCGAGGCCTCCTTCAAGGCTATAGCGGCGGCGCATCCGGAGGATAACACCCTTGCTGCGAAGATCACTGAGCACGCTGCTCAGGTATATCCTTCACAGCTCTTCCCCTTCAATTTTATCCTAAGTGTTTGGCTCTTACTGACCTTGCGTTTGATCTTCTTTGCAGCTGCTGGGGTATGCCGGCTTTCTCCGAGTTCGGGTAGCCAAGCAGACGGCATTCCGAGCTTCGGCCTTAGAAGCCCTAGAAAAGGCGAAAGCGACGTGCTCGGAATTGACCGCCAAGAACCAGCAGCTGGCAAATGCTGCGAAGGAGGAAGCTGCCACCATTCGGGAGGGGTTCCGAAATGAGAAGGAATTGTTGATGGCGGATTCTTCCCGGAAGATTGCCGACCTCCGTAATGACGTGGCGGGGCTGCGTGCTGCAAACCAAGACCTTCTTCAAGACAAGGCAAGAAAAGAGAATACCATAGTCACGCTCTTGTCTGAGAAGAAAGCCCTTCAAGCCGAGGTCCAGTCTTTAAAGGAGGTGCCGAAGGGGGAGGAGCGGATAAAGGTGCTGGAAGAGGAGGTCGAGGATTTGAAGGACGAGTTCGACGACCTTGAGCTTAAGAAGAACAAATCTGATCAAATGAACAAGGTCGCGTTTCAGGACGGCTTCTGTCTCGCTCGGCACCAAGTTCTCCAGAGGTTCCCAGGTCTGGACCTCTCTTTTCTAGAGGGTCTAAATATTCCCGGGGGACCTCGGTGGAAATGGTCCAAGATCGAACATCTGAAGCTTCCTCCTTCAATTCCAGCGCGGACGGTGGCGGAAAAGGGTGGACAGACGAGCGGCTCTCAGGACGCCGGGAAGCCTTAGGCTTTTTCAGGGCCCCCTTTTCCTTCCCTTCCCTTCTATTCTGTACTCCTTCTTTGGGCACTTTCTTTATTGTAAGGCAGCTTTGCTCTTAATGAAGATCTTTCTGGCTAAGTGTTTCTTCAAGTTTCTCTATTTCCATTTCCCCGAACACGTTCGCTCAAGAGACTTCGGAAAACCTGCAATCAAAGAAACTTTTTTACCTTCCTTTGTCCCGAGTGCGTTTACTCAAGAGACATTTGGGAGAGTCTGAAAAAACTTGACTAAGTCTTTTTGCAGGCTTCTGTATTTCCAATTTGTCCCGAACATGATCGCTCAAGGGACTCCGGAAAACCTTCAGTCAAATTTTTGTTTTTCGGGGTGTCCCGAGCATATTTGCTCAAGGGACTTCGGAAAACCTTTCGCGAGATTTTCTACTTCCATTTTCCCGAGCATGTTCGCTCAAGGGAGTTCGGAGAATTATCTCTGCGTTGGGTATGGCGAGTACTTCTGCGAGATTTTTGTTTTCCATCTTTCCCGAGTGTGATGGCTTAAGGGACTTCGGAAAGTCATATCTACGCTTTATCATGGCGAGCTTCTCTGCGGAACTCTTTCTTGCACAATTTCTGTACACTTAAGTACTTTTCTCGAGGCCATTCTGTGCAATCATAACTCCTCCGCTTAACCTTAAGCGTAGAATTTTTTCAAGGCGTCTGAATGCCGAGTGTTCTTCAATTCTACGCCTTTGGCGTCGCCAAGCTTGTACACACCTTCTCGTACTTCGGCGAGAACCGGATAGGGTCCTTCCCAGTTTGGGTGAAATACGCCATGAGGTGGCCTGCGGGGTACGAAGTCAGCCTTTCGGAGAACGAGGTCTCCCTTCTTGACTTCCTTTGGCCTGGCTCGTAAGTTTATAGCCACGGCCACTCCTTGCTGGGAGGCTTTTCTTCTTAGTTCGGCATGATGGCCATTTTTCTGTGTTGGGCCACAAGATCGAGATTGGTTCTTAGACCGAGGTCGCTACCACCCCCATCAGTTCACCAGTACTGAAGGTTGAACTATCTCTACTGGGATAATGGCCTCTGTTCCGAAGTCGAGTGAGAAAAGAGTCTCTCCTGCGACTTTTCGGGGGGTCGTTTGGTAACTCTATAATACGCTTTGGAGTTCTGCCGGCCATTTCCCCTTGGCCTCCCCTAGTTCTCTTTTATGGTGCTGCTCGATACTTCCACCTGCCCGTTGTTTTTGGGGGTAAGCTGCTGGGGCGAATTGCATTTTTACTCCGAGGTCGGCGACGAATTCTTGGAATCCTTTGCCTATGAACTGGGATCCGTAATCCGTTACCAGCTACTGGCACCTTCGGTATGCTGAATCTGCATACGATGTTCTTCCATACGAACTTCTGCACTTCTTTCGCCGAGATAGTTGCCAGTGGTTCTGCCTCCACCTATTTTGAGAAATAGTCCATTGCTACCGCACAGGGTTTCACGCCTCCGAGGTCTATGCCCCAGACCGCGGAGGACCAAGGATAGCTCTACCGAAGTTACCGTTTCCGAGGATGTCCTCTGGATTTTTGCATGTCTCTGGCGGCAACTGCTTTTCCGGACAAATTGTCTTGCGTCCCATCTCAGGGTAGGCCAGAAGTATCCCTGGCGAAGTAACACTGTTGCGAGGGCATCAGTTCCAGTGTGTGAACCACACGTGCCTTTGTGGGCCTTTTCAAGGATCGTTTCAGTATCCTTTTCAGCCACGCATCTCTCCAGCGGATTCGCCAAGCAATCCGCCTTACTGTCATTTCGCCGTGGTACATTTTGATCCGTACGGCGTCAGACTCTTGAGTGGGCTTTGCTACTAGCTCATGATATTTTGCCAGGATTGGGTCCTTCGACCCATACTCTCCTGCTGTCTGCCGAACTACCAGCTGGAGATCGCTGTGAGCCTTTAGGTTTCTCACGCCAATCTTTCTCCAGGCCTTCGGGGCCCCTGATAACTACTCCAGCTCCCTGGTGTTCGGACCCCGAGGTTCAGTCTACGTGCAAGGTCCATTCTGGCTCACCCTCTTTTGGATCGGAATAGCTCTCCTCAGTGGTGGGTATTTCGGCGATAAAATATGCTTTTATGGCCTTCCGAGGCTCACACGTGATTTCGTGCTTGCCCAGCTCTATGCACCACTTGGAGAGCCTTCCCGAATGATCAACTCTCTTCATAACATCCCGTAGTGGTAGACTACTCCGGACGATGATGGGGTGAGCCTGGAAATATGGTCGCAGTCTTCTTCCTGCAAGCACCAAGGCGTATATAGCTTTTTGAAGCAAAGGGTACCTGACTTCGGCGCCATGCAGGGACTTGCTGACGTAGTAGACCGGCCATTGTTTCGGCCCTTTTTCTTTTACGAGGACCGAGCTCACGGCCTTTTCTGTGACGGCGAGGTAGAGTACGAGGGGTTCTCCCTCTCGAGTTTCTCCCGAGGTCGCCTTCCATCTTTGCTGCCTTTGTGAGGACTTTTGAAGAAAGGTCTACACCAATCTCGGTACCTGGAAATAAACCTGCTCAGAGAGGTTATTCTTCCGGTTAGTCTCTACACGTCTTTGACTGTGGCAGGAGTTCGGAACTCAAGCAGAGCCTTAATCTTCTCAGGATTGGTGTTGGTGCCTCTTTCGGATACCATGTACCCAAGGAATTTTCCCGAGGTTACACCGAAGATGCTCTTCTCGGGATTAAGGCAAATCCCGAAGGCTCTGAGCTTTTGGAAGGTTTCCTTCAAATCTGCAACGTGGTAGCCGGGCGGCTTGCTTTTGACTATCATATCATATACATATACCTCCATGTTTCTCCCCATTTGGTCCTTGAAGACCTTGTTCATCAGTCTCTGGTAGGTGGCTCCTGCGTTCTTGAGCTCGAAGGGCATTCTGACATAGCAGCACGTTCCTCCCTCGGTGATGAAGGCAGTTTTCTCTTCATCTTCGGGGTCCATCCTTATCTGATGGTAGCCGTTGAAGGCATCTAGGAAGCTCAGGAGTCCGTATTCGGCCGTTGAATCTACCAGTTGATCTATTGGCGGGAGGGGAAATGAGTCTTTTGGGCAAGCATCGTTCAAGTTTCTGAAGTCGATGCACATCCGGAGTTTACTGCTACCTTCTTTTGTGGCAATGACCACGTTGTTCAACCATTCGGGGTACTCGACCTCCCTGACCACTTCAGCATCTAGGAGACGCCGGACTTCGGTTTCGACAAGGTTGCTTTCATGGGATGAGATGCTTCGCTTCTTTTGCCGGGCAAACCTTGCTTCCGAACTTACTTTGAGGCTGTGATGTACTATGCCAGGGTTCACCCTTGGCATATCTTTCGACGAGTGGGCAAACAGATCTTTATTTTCCAGCAGAAAGGATACAAGTTTTTTCTTTGTCACCTTCGGCCAAGCTCTCCCCTATTCGGGCAGATTGTCCTGGGACGAGAACTACTGCTTCCGTTTTTGCTTTGGCGAGATTTTCTTCTTTGCCTTTTTCTGTCGCCTTTGCCTCCATTGTTTGCGCCAGATCGCTTGCCGGAGCTCTTCGTGCTTTCACAAACACCTTTCTTACCTCTGCCTGGTCTATGAAGACCTCTGCATCTCCATCCTTGGTGGCGAATGCGACAGTCAAGTACTTCACATCCGGGCGAATGTGTAGGTTCCCCATTGTCTGTCTTCCAAGGATGACATTGTACGAGGATGGGACATTTACGCCGATGAATCTCGCCCTTGTGGATGTGTACAATTCATCTGCTCCGCTTACCGAAGTCCCTTTCATTGTCAACGGGAGATCGATCTATCCGAGAGAAGGGGAGTTCGGATGGTCCAACCCCAAAAGTGGGCGGGGTGACAGGCTTTAGTTCGCTGCTGGAGATGCCCAAGCTCGGCAGCAGCTGCGAGAATAAGACGTCAGCTTTTAAGCCATCAAGCAACACTCTTTTGTCGCCTCAGTTCCCTGTCCTTGCCGTGATCAGCAGTGGATCGTCGTGGGGGAAGACGTCGGTGGAGCTATCTTTGCGAGCCAGTTTCTTTGATGGATTTTGATACTCCATGACTGTAACTTCTCTGGCTTTCCACTTTCTTTCCGAGGATGGTAGCCCCGTGGTAATGGTTTGGATAACCCCTGCTGGAGCTGGAGGGCGACTTTTTTGGACTTCGGTTTCTCACTTGTCGGAGTCATAGTCCTCATCTTCGGCCCTATCTTCCTCCATTTCTCTGTCTTACGGGGGTGGCACCCTCAGATATTTTCGAACTTGGCCCTGTTTGATCAGAGACTCTATGTACTTCTTCAGCCGGAAGCAATCTTCGGTGTCATGGCCGTGGTCGCGATGAAACTGGCCAAACTTCTTGTCATTCTTTCTGTTATCGGCGGCCATGGCCCTTGGTCGCTGAATCTGCGTCCTTTTTCTTTCCAGCGCCATGAGAATGTTGGTCCGTGAAGTGCCCAATGGTGTGAAACTTTGAGGTTTCCTTCCTCGCATATTCCGAAGTCATCCTGCGTGATCGGTTAGATGACGAGCTTGTTGACTGGACTCTTCGGCGCGGGGGTGATCAGGCTTCGGCCCAGCCATTCTTAGTTCTTCGGCGGTCATGTGCTGTTCTGTTCTTCGGTAAAATTCTCCAAGGGTCTCCGGGGGGTGCTTTGAGAACTCGTAGAACAGCTGTGAGTCTTGTTGGATGCCTCGCGTCATGGCAAGCATGCGGATTTCGGGTCTAAAGTCTGGGACGCTCAGAGCTTCCCTGTTGGATCTTTCGACATAGTCTCGGATGGTTTCTCCGTTCCTCTGCTCTATGTCGAACATCTGCACGGGCATCTTCGCCGTAGGTCGGCTCCCGATGAACCGCTGGGTGAAGGCTGTGGACAACTCCTGGAACTTAGTGATGGTTCCGGAAGGCAAAGAATTGTACCATGCCGTGGCTGGCCCTGTGAGGGTGACTTCGAAGCACTCGCACATGGTAGCGTCGTCAGCACCGTGCATTATCATGCTGGCATGGCTGCCTCAACGACGGCAAATGATGGCCAAATGATGGCCTGAGTGAAAAGGGGAGTCATTTTCGCAGGATGTTGCCGAGGGTCTGGCCCAGACAGATCTTCTGGCCACTTGTTTCTCCACTTTGTCCAGCCGTGCTAGTATCCTCTTCATCAGCTCTGTGGCGCTAGGGCCTTCTTCAGGGAATGGAGATCGCCGGCGCCTCTTTGGGGTGTGAGTTCGGCGCGGAGGGGGCAAGGGCCTCGCCTCAGGCGACGAACTGCTTCGCTGCGAGACTCTCGGTCGCTTCAACCCGGTTTGTCCCACAGGCCGTTTCCCGAGGGCTATATTTTCTGTGGATGATTCTTCGCGAGGGTCTACATTCCCCGAACCACGATGTCTGGACTTGGGGCTTTTCTCCCGAAGGCGTGCCGATGAGGGGGGTTTCTGGGCCTGTGCTTGCTGTGGCCACCTTCGGTCGATCCGTTGGGTCATTTCAGACACGACCGAACGCTGAAGGTCTCTCAAGAAGCTCATGGTGATTACCAGAGGGCGGTCTTCCTCAGGCGCAGAAGTCCCTGGGAGTGTTTGCTCAGCAGCCGGTTGTATCTCAGGCGCGGACGGGGACTTCTGGAGTCCCTTGTCCTTAGAACGCCGAGTCTCAACGACAGCGATCTTAGAGTGGTTTCCCACAGACGGCGCCAAATGATGGCCTGGGGCCTCATCGTTTTGAGTCATGATGACTGTCGAGGAGACTTCTAGGAGGAAGAACGCCTGGAAGGTGGGTCGCCCCAAGGAGAGTACCTGAAAAGCTGGTAAACAGGGTTAGGAGGTCCCCGGAGTGTCTTTCCGAGGGGGGAGCCTCCGACGCCCAAGTCAGTGGTGGCTGAGAGAAAGGCAGAGAAGATAGCACAAAGGGCTGGGGAGTTTTGCCTGGTAATGGGAGCCGTATTTTGCCAGCCAACCGTCCTCCTGTCTAGTGTTAACTCCTAGTTTTTATAGGAGAGCCTAGCCCGTTCAGATCACGACACGTGTTCGGTCGGATGTTCCTGACTTTCTGGGCATAGGAGACAGATATTAGGTTACCTTGAGCCATGTGCTGAGGCGGGCCATGATGTGATTTCGATGGCGTCAGCATGGCAGAGCGCCTTTTGAGGCGGATAGTGGCGTCTGTGATTGGATGTGTCAGAGGCTTCCTTAAATGCTTCCGTAAATCTCCTGCCGTACTCCCGAGGTCCCTGGGTGAGGTCGTCCTTTGGTTCGGACAGAGCCTCTTCGGGAAACAAGCCCCGAGTTCGGGGGTTCCCAGCTTCAGGGAGTTCCGCCTTCGGGGATATCATGTTCGGCTCGCTATGTCTGCTGCCCCTTTTCCGAAGGCGATTTGCTCACGACCCTGGGGGGGCGAGTAGTGTCCTAGCGTGCCGGGCTCGGAGCTCTTCGGCTATCTCCCGAGGTGCTTGATCACACCTTTTCCCGGGTAGCGCCAGCTTCTTCAGGCCATTCTTGTGGCAGGGAGTTCGGCCAGATAGAGGCGATAGCGTTTGGCTATCAGAAGCCTATCTTGAAGCCAGTGACCTAAAAGAAGATCTTGAAGATGATGACATAGTTCCACCACCACCAATCATTCTAATTCTTTCATAAATCAAGATTCACAAAGAGAATAACCAAAGAAAATCATAAGCAAAAACAATTCAATTTGCAGTTGTCTCTTCCACAATTTTCACCAGGATAATGACATTGAAAGCAAAGCAAGGAAATCCATGATTTTGTCAAACCAAGAATAGGAAGGAAAAGAAAGGTCAAATGGATGCAAGTTCTCAATTTAATCAAGAAATTCAAGACGAAGAATGAAAGTGCTAATAAAAAAATCATGGAATACTTTGATGCTTGGTATTGCAAATGATGAAAGCTTTCTTAGTGTGGTGTCCTTTGGGAATTCGGTCATCTAAGCTCTGCATCTACGGCTGGATGTACTTTCTCTGGTTAGCAACAGTTCCTGAAAGACACTAAAAATGGGTGAGGGGAGTCCCCGGAATGTTTTCCATTGAGGGACTCTTCGATGCCCAAGTAAGTAGGCAATATAGCTATGAGTATATGACTAGCTTAACAGAATAGTCTCCTGTCTGTATGTATCTAGGGCTGGCTCCTTTTATACCTATTTTCAGAGGTTGAGCCCTTCAAATCTGCATCCACGTGTTTGGCTAGATCGGGGGACCAGGGTCTATGTCATCCCAACTATCTCTGCAGCCAGTTGTTTTGACACAGGCCTGAGTAAGCATTTTACAAGCACCTAGACATACTTTCCTAATAGTATTTGTTGGCATCAGGGTTCATCAATGCCGAGGTAGGTAGATTGTCCTTCATTCAAATAGCTTCAGGCTAAACTATGGGTGATCTGAGGTTGAGGCATGTTGTTAAACTACTCATGCCTTAAATGGACATTGGACAAGCCTCAAGCCCTATGGCCTTTTGCCATCACATGCCCTCCCTCAAATAGACGATGGATGTTTTGTTCCATCAACAATGCGTTGGCTCGGTGTCATTTGCTTTGTTATTTCCCCCTTCTTACTAATGCGTCATTTGAGCTAATGTAAAGCAACAATTATTTCTTGCAGAAGTACATTATGTCATTTTCTCTCAAGGGCGCTAGTTATGTCTTTTCAATTTGAGTGCATGACATCGGTTCACAATCGAGCAGCTTTCGATCCCTTCACAAATCATTGCCTCGATTTTAGGTTCCTAGGCACATGTGTTATTTAGCAATTGGTGTAGCCAATAGCACGTGCCTGCAGTGAACAGAAGGGCATTTTTATTTTTTCACATTTTCACTCAATATGATGCTTGATCGTACTTTTTCAGAGGCTATACTCTTCTTTCCAGCTAGAAACTTATCCTTTGCTCTCTACTTACACTTGCTCTTGCTCTCTACTCATACTTGTTTTTTTTTATCTTAAGTGCTCCTAATTTTCCGGTGAACTTCCACTGAAGTTTTTCCATGCTTAAGTGGGCCTTAGTTCTAATCCCCTTGTTTTTCCTTTAACTGAAATAGACCAATGGTTTCAGGCCCTAATTCACCCCCAACCTATTACACTTAGGAGATTAATCAATTTTAAGTTCATATGATGACTTAGAGCATGACAACCAAGATACTTAACCCCCATTTTCTGTTATTAACTAAGTAAGACTTTGATGAAAAATAACAATTAAGTTGTTACTTGGAATTCTAGCTTAAGAGGTGAACTTGCAAGTTTAACATGTTAAGTTTGTGATGCTGCCCAAGTGGGCTTACCAGGTGCAGAAAAGGCGTGCATGAGTGCATGTGGGTGCTAGTGCCTAGTAGGCCTACCTGGTGTATTGGGGGTGTAGGTGAGGCAGGGTGCGCTACTAGGCTTACCAAAGGCGTGCTAGTTACCTGTGAATGCTAGTGCAAGTGTGTGCCCTAGTGTGCCTAGAAAGCTTACCTCAAGCCCTCCTGGGGTGCTTGCCAGATTTTGTCACACACTCACACAAACATGCATACATACTCCATAGGCTTTACTAGTACAAACCATGCATGCATTTTCTAGGTCATCAGACTTAATGCCTTAGAAGGCTTACCTAGGCCTATTATACATTACTAAGGCACATGCCATGTACTACTCTAAGTTCCTATGCCATTAACTATGTACATGCATTTACAGTTCAAAATTTGGCATCCTAGAACTACATGGCCAAAATTACATATGTCAAAAGTTAATCCATTACAAAAGCATGCATGTTAGATCTTTATGGCTTAAACAATTTCAATGCCCACAGTTACTTTAACTTCCACTTTCACTTGGCACTTAGGCCAAAGTTGTCTTATTATTCTTCTAGCCTTTACCCATACTAGAATGAACTCAAAAGCAACCAAACCCATTACAGCCCTCAAAGCCTACAATTCAGTATACAACCATTAGTCCAAATCATGAACTTTTTCAATCTTTCATTCGTAAGCCAACAAACCTGAGCCATACCTCCTTACACATATACCTCTTAAAAAAGTTCCTTAACCTTTAATCTTCCACTTCTTTATCTGAAATGGGTAGAAAAGGGCATGAGTACACAGGTACTTAGTAAGATTTCAATACGAAACCTAATGCCTACACAATGTTCAAAACATTGTCTTATACATAAACCTTTAATTCCTCCTTTTAACTTGCAACCAAAGACAAAAAAACACAAAAGAGACAAGGCATAACATAATATAAGATACATACATACACAATTTAAAGGTTAGCACATGCATACAATCAAAGAAGCATGCAAACACACATACCACATACATGGTTTCACTTAAACTTAGCAAGCATTTTTTTCATTCCATTAAGCATATGATTGCTTTGAATTAGGTCAAATTAACATAGAGCTCTAGGTAGATGAACAAGCTCTACCATACTTGATCAAAACCCTAATGCTTGCCACATGTAAACTAGCCAGCTCACCATAGTGCCTTAGCACACATAGCCCATTAGCATAGCTCCTAGGTTCATTCGGCTATGGCCATCACCTAAGGCAGCATTCTTCCTTTCAAAATTTAGGAGAATAAGCTTTATATGAACCCTTACCTAGCTCATCATTCATAGCAAGAATGCAGGAATACTTCAATGCCGCACATGTGCCACCATAGGCCTACCTGTAAGCCATCATGTTCGGTTTTCCTCTTCTTTGGCTCAAGTTTTGCTCTCATTTACTTGCAAGAGTTTTAGCCCAAAATTTTAGTGAATAAAAGCTATATTCAATGTTTAGGAATCTGCCTTTGAAGAAAATTAAGTCCAATAGGTGGAGTTTCGGCCGAAATGTCCTTGGCAACCAAGTTAATTTGACCATTCTTTGGTCCAACTCTTCATAAGCCACTTAAATCAATTTGATTATTTCATTGACCTATTTAACTCTCTTGGTGGGGTGTTATGAGTACCCACTTTGCCTTTTAATTCAGCCATTTAAGTCCTAAAAATCTCATGTGAACATAGGAACACTACAGGTGCACTTAAGAGCCTCTTAGTGCACCCTAGAGTGCTCCTCCTTTTTCTTGTGTGTTCTTCACTTTTCCTTGGCCTTCTTGTAACCCTCATCTTCATTGTTATCTTAAGCATCAATTTCCCATAATTCCTCCCAAGGAATTTGGCTTTAAAGCCTCCATAATCATATGAGTGCACACAGGGGTGTACTCAAGAGCCACCCTGTGCCCTTCCTTGGTGCCCCCTTAGCATCCTTAGGCTTTTATACACTTTTCTTAAAGTTTTGCATTCTTATATCAAGATTAACCATGGTACTTAGTTTGAGCCATTTTTGGATCATAAAATGAAATTTTCCTTCATGTTCCATCTATGTGCACCTAGGGCACCCTAGTGGGCACATGACTTGATATGGTACTTACCCTCACATTCATGACTTGCATCACTTATCCATACATATAATGTACATTTTATGTACAGTTTTTTCACAGCCCATGGCCTATACAAGTCACAAGCATGACAAATGGCTGAGGTGACCATTATTTTTAGGGGCAATTGGGAATCTTTGGATGCTTATCCTAGTTGTGCAATGCCGCAGAAGGTTGTGAAATGGAAGATGAAGTACTCTCTTCCTACCGAGGTTGTTGTTCAAGTGCCAAATGAAAAGGAAATGAGCTATCAGCCCAATGAGGATGAGATCACTGTCTTCAAGACCCAGTTGAAGGTAGGGCTCCAATATCCCCCCCTCATCTTATGGTGAAAGACTTTTGTGAATTCCAAAGGATCGTAGTCAACTAGCTTCCTCTAAACCTTTATGCTCACTTTAACGCATATCTATGCATGAGCAGCGTGTTTGGGCTAGAGCCACATTTTTTAATCTTTTTGCAGTTATACAAGCTGCTCATTGCACAGAAGAGGTCCTTTTATTTTATGCTCCCATAGTGTTCTGGGAACAAGATGTACTTTTTTGTGTTTGGCACCCTGGATGCCCGGTGCAACTAGCAAATAAAGTACTTGTTTAAGTCTGTGTCAAAGTCTTATGGGATATCGGGTGAATGGGCTTCTAGGGAGTGGACGTGGACAACCCCTCCACACTTTTGGAAAAAAAGTTGAAAAGCATTTTCATGATTTCGACACTTGAATTCGGGCGGTGGTAGATTGGGGAGACTCAGGCAAAGGAGCTTATCCCTTCCCATTTCCCATCAAGTAGGATTTGATGTCAATGGATGTTCTACATGCCTTTCACGTCTATTCCCCTCCCTCGGTCAAATCAAAGCATACTAATCCTTCTTCACCCCCTACTTTGATTGATCCCCCTAAGGCCAATGATCCCCTCAAGGCCCTAGTCTTAGTTCAACTACTTCAGGGGGATTTTTCTTATTCTGCCTTCATTTCCTGTAAGTGTTATTCTTATTGTGACTTTTTTTCTATAGTGACTCACACTAATGCCTTCTTTTTTATAGGGATGGGGGAAGATTTTAGTGCCCAATTTTACTGGCAGGCTTTTGTTTCCAAGGCACAAAAGGAAGATGGCAAAAAGGTGACTAAGATGAAGCCTAGAAAGAAGGCCTCCAGTTACCCTCCACCAAATAAGGCCCATTTAGTATCTTTGTCCACTAACATTCCTGCCACGGAGGTGGCCCCCGAGCGAAGTGCTCCCTTAGACACTGGGATCCCTCTTCTGGAAAACTTTGAGGTTGCCGAACTAGATGAACTCAAAAAGAAGATCTCCACTCTTCCGCCAAGTCCACGCACTACCATAGCTCTGCTAGGAACTGTGACTAAAGAAGCCTTGGCTGCCCAAAAGGCTGAGAAAGAGATAGAGAAAAAGAAAGCCAAGGGGCTTACAATGGTGGTTGAATAGACTGTTGAGATTTGATTCAAGATTGGTTGGGTATTGACATAATAAATGAACTTCAGTGTGACTGTCTAGAGGGGACATCGAGTCCAGGGTGGATGGCATAACATGAGGCCTGCCGTGTAGCAAAAAATGACTATTTACCAAAAAAGGCTGTTCTAAGGTCACTTGTTTTAGACGTCACGAGGATATGTCCTTGTTCGATCATAACGTATTTGGGAGAATGATCTAGTAGCTTTACCGAGATGTGACCACTAACGCCACCTTCTAGGAACTTATGGAAGAACTCTTGAATGAGGAGTGCATTGCTACAACATTGACTGACTACTCTATGAAGGTTAATCTTTTTGGCCTTCATTTCTCCTTACTGGAAGTTTATTTCACCTTCTACTATTGATAAATTGTTTCATTTTTTTTTTGGCAGTTCTTCGTCATCTTTGTGTACTTTACGCACTTTATCATAAAGCAAATAGAGATCTAGAACAAGGCTGAGGAAAGTTTGGCAAAAGTAAAAGGGGCCCTCGCCAATGTGGTCTTCAAGTTCAATGAGCTAAAGTATAAGGCTACCATTGAGCTTGCAGAACTTAAGAAGCAAGTTGGCAAAAAGGTGAAGGCCATCACCCAGGAAACCAACTCTCATGTCAAAGACCTTGGCCACCAACTTTCCCTAGTGTCCATCAATTGTGACATCATCAAGGTTAATCATGATGACTTTGATCGAAAGGTAAAGCGATACTCGAAGGACAGGAAGGACCTTTGGAAGGAGCTCCATGAAACCAAGCCGAGGATCAATGAGCTAAAGCAAGAAAAGAAAGGGATGGGGGAGGAGCAGCAAAAGATCACCAATATCACCATTTCAGGACTTCGGGATGGCTTTTGCCTTGTCCGTTACCAAGTTCTGGAAAGGCCCCCCATCTTGACCTTTTCTTTTCTGAATGCCTTCTGAAGGCCCAAGGGAAAAGCATTAGCGTAGTCCAAAAATGAGTGCTTTGGCGAGCCCAAAGAACTTCCTAATGATGAAGGAAACAAAAAGGAAGAGGAAAATGAGGAACAACAAACAGGAGACAATGGGTGTCCACCCTTGAATTCATTGCTCTTTTATATTACTGTCTTCATATTCCCTTATTTCTTGCATGCTACTATTATATGCACCTGCTTGTACTTTGGTCGTAGATTGGTCTTTTCAATGTAAATGGATCCTTATTCGATTATTTTTCCTCCTCTCTCTTCCTTTAAACAGCATTCTTCGCCTATTTTGCATTTATTGCCTTTGTACTTTTGCCCATTGTGCGCTCGTACTTTGAAGGTTTTATTGGTACATTCACCCACATTTGTGATGCATCGTTATTCCTTCAACTATTCCATGTGCCTTCTGGACTTCAAAAATTTTCTAAGCCCTATAATTTCATCATTTGGCTTAGGGTCAAGGGTATATTGGTTCAATTCTACCTATTTTGGCAATGGCAAAGGCTTTCATTATCCTCATGATTTTTCTAAATATAAGAACTTGATTCATAAGTTTGGGCACGCTTTTCCTTCAAAGGTTTTTTTTTTCCATACACTTTTTGCACTCAGTATTTGTCTTTATTGGGATTGTACTTCAACTAAATTAAGCGAAGTACCTTTTAAGACAGTCTGTGTGCCACGTGTTTTTTAGTTCATCCTCGAAGGAGTCCACCAATTTGAAGACCCCTAGCCTGATTTTGGTGGTAACTAGGTATAGTCCTTCCCAGTTCGCCCTCAGCACTCCTTGCACTGGTGTTTGGGGCTCGACCTCGATAGTATGGATCACCAAGTCCCTAGTTTTGATTCCCTTCTACTTAACCTTCTGATTTGCGGAAGTAGCCACTCTTTACTGAAAATGCCCTTCTTCAAAGTTTGGCCAACTCTCTATGCTCTTCCGATAAGGTCAATCTGGCCCTTAGGCCTACATCATTGGATTCCTTATCGAAGATTTGCACTCTTAAGGATGAGTGTGCTATCTCGATGGGAATTAGTGTTTCGGTACCATAGGCAAAGGAGAACGAAGTTACCTGAGTTGTCTTTCTTGGAGTCATCCGATAACTCCATAAAACACTAGGCAGCTCCCCTGGCCATTTTCCTTTGGCTTCTCCTAGACATTTTTTCAAGCCATCCTTGATGGTTTGGTTAGAGACTTCAACTTGGCCATTGTTCTGGGTATTTGATACTGGGGAGAAATGTATCATGATGTCGAAGTCGAAGGTGGACTTATAGAAACTTCTGTCAGCGAACTGAGTTCCGTTGTCGACCACCAAAATCCTCAAACAGCTAAACCTACATATAATGTTTTTCCATACAAACTTTTGGACTTCCTTAGCTGATATAGACACCAACGGATCCACTTCTATCCATTTTATAAAATAATCTACTGCCCCTACACAGTACTTCACCCTTTCCAAAGCAGTGGGAAATGGGCCTATGAGGTCTATGCCCCAAATGGTAAAAGGAGAAGGATAATTCACTGATGTCACAACTTTGGATGGCATCATTTGCTTAGGAGCATGGCGTTGGCATTTCTCATAGCTTCTTATCAGTCTGCGCGTGTCTTACCTCAGGGACGGCTAGAAATATCCCTGCCGAAGTATGACACCAGCCAAGGGATCTGTATCGATGTAAGAACCACACTTCCCTTCATGTATTTCATTTAGTACAAACTCTACTTCTGCCTCTCTAATGCATTTCTATAGAAGAGTGGAGTAGCCTTGCCGATAAAGCTCTTCGCCAATAAGGAAATACCTTTCAACCCTTCTCTTGACTTTTGAGAAGGTCATTAGCCATCTTTCCATTGGTGAGGTATTTCCAGAGTGGTGCCCTCCACCCTTTTTGAATGTTCATTATGTAGTTTACATCTATACTTGGCACTTTTTGCTCTTCGGTGCACCTGTCTGTTTTAGCTAGAGCATCTACTTGTGCATTTTCTCGTCAGGGAACTTTCTCTATGAGCACTTTGCAAGGTTAAAATACTTCTTAAGTCTTGGCTCCCTGACTCATACTCCCCTCTTAATTGCCAAACTAACAGTAGCGAGTTACTGCAAGCTCAAAGAGACTTAATGCCTACAATCCTAGCAAGGTGTAGCTTGATAATAACGGCTTCGTATTTGGCCACATTGTTTGTCAGTGGAAAACCAAATTTGATGGCCTTGGATGTTTTCATTCTTTCTGGCCCCCTCAAGATTATACTTGCACCTTGGTGTGCCATTCCTGAGGCTCCATCGATAAACAAGTCCCACTTCGACTCACAATCTTCTTTGACCGAAGCTTGCTCTACAAGATTTTGAGGCAATTCAGCAATAAAATCTGCAAGTGCTTGTGCCTTGATCGCTTTCCTTGGTTCGTAACTTATTTCATACTCACTAAACTCTATGCACCATTTTGAAAGTCTTCCTGAATGATCTACTTTTTTCATCACATCCGAGAGAGGGAGGTTGCTTTGGACAATGATTGAATGGCCTTAAAAATAAGGCCGAAGGCATCACCCTACTAAAACCAAAGCATATATAGCCTTCTATAACATCAGGTAGTTTACCTCAGCCCTATGCAGTGATTTACTCATGTAGTATATAGGCCATTATTTTCCAACTTCATCTTTGTAGACCAAGACGAAGCTTACTTCCATTTTGCTAACGGCCAAGTATAAGACAAGAGGCTCAGCTTCTTTCGGCTGTCTAAGAATAGGTAGCTCAGTTATGCATACTTTAATTCCTTTTCATGCTATCTGGAATTCTTTGTCACAAGCATTTAAAGGGCTTTTAGTTCCGATGTCATTTCCCGCCTCTTTTGTAAGAGTCTTAAAGAATGGCTTGCATATGTCGCCATAACATGAGATAAAATGACTCAAGACTGTTATTTTTCTTGTAAGCCTCTATATGTCCTTGACCAAGCTTGAAGTTCAAAATTCAAAGAGAGCCTTCACATTATTTAGATTTGCCTATATGCCATGCTTCGAGACCATGAAACCCAGGAATTTACTTGCCCTCATGCCAAAGGTGCATTTTTTTATATTCAAATGTATGCCAAATTTTTGAAGCCATTGGAATGCCTCTTGTAGATCATCAATGCGATCGATGAAAACCTCACTGATTTGCTTTGTGAACAATTTATTCATTAGCCATTGGTATGTGGCCCCTGTATTTTTCAGTCTGAAAGGCATTCGCACATAGCAAAATGTGCCATCATTGGTGACGTTATGGACCTCCTAGTAGTCAGCACTCCCGAGAGAGGTAAAATGTTCTAAATTAAGTTTAGAACTTTAATTTCAAGTTTACAAATCTAGAATAAAAGAGTTGCAAAAATTCACTAAGTTCCAAGGAGGTTTAAGCACTAGATGAGGAGTAGGGGCAAAATGGTAATTTTGCATCCTGAGTAACCGGGCGGGGTCCCGAGTGTTTTAAGTTAAGTTTTGTAACTTAACCTTTAACCTTAACTCAAACTTGAAACAATAACAAGAATTAATCAAAAAATGAGCATGTGTTAAAAAATGGAGGTTTATGTGTTTAAGGGTCGTAACTTGGATGGCTTAAGGGGTTGAGTGAGGGTTTAAGAAGGGAAAGGTGGCTAATGGCTGCCATAACCACGTTTTCCCCTCTCAAGCACTCATTTATCTTTCAATTCAAGCTAGAAATCAAGTGATCTTGATACCTAGAGTTGCCATCCAAGGATACCAACCAAGAAGAACATGTTTCAAGCTAGAAAACAAGGTTTGGAAGCTTGGAAGCATGATTTCTCTACTCCCCTATTTTTGATACGGGGTAAGCATGGTGTTCTTGGTTAATTCTATGTTATTTGAGTGATTTGAGGCTTGGGTTTTGGTTAGAGAGGAAGATTGTGATGTTTGGTGCTTTGGTTTTGATTGGAACTTAGGTGAGGATTTCTTGCACTTGGTTGCTTGAAAAGATGAGTGATTCTAGCTTGTATCTTGGAGTTGAGGTAAGGGAGTAGTGTTTTTAAGCTTGAACAATGCTTGTGGCTTGAGTTTGTTGTGAGAAATTGATTGAAATTAGCCATAGCATTGAGTATGAGTTTTGGTTGAATTGTGGTGAACTATGAGGTTTGAGGAAGATTTGATGATGTTATAGAGCATCATTAATGGCATTGTGATAGTTGGTTATGTTCCTTGCAACATGAACTATGTGTGTGTGAAGTTTGGTGGCTTTTTATGCATGTTTGATATGTGTACTAAGTAGCCAAAGGTCATAGCAGCAAAATGCGTGCCAATTTTGCAGTTTTGCAGATTGGCGACGCGTCGCCAAGAGGTACCCATAATTGGCGATGCGTCACCAATTGGAAAAAGGTTCACAGAACGTCAACAACTATGGCGACGCGTCGCCAAGACAGCATTGGAGACCCGATTTTGTTTTTAGCATAACTTTTCGCTCGGGTGTCCGATTGAGGTGATTCAATGTTCCACACGAAGCTAAGAGGGAGTAATATTACTTCCAAGTTTTAAAAACATCTAAAATGCCCCAGATTTAAAGTTGTTTTGAATCAAAGTGAGGATAATTTTTAAAGGCAGAATTTTGCACATTTTGCTATGATGATTGAGGTGAGTCCCAAGGAGGTCCTTTGGGTACCTTGGCCCTCAAGAATGCCAGGGGTACTTTGAGACTTCCTGAAGTCCCTCGAGAAGTGGGAGTTTCCTTGAGTTTTGAAAAGTTGTGAGGTTACTTGTTGAGTAAGCAAGGAAACTAAGTTGCAAGCGAATATAACCAAGTGTCATGAGCTTGAGGTGTAAGTTTTAGAACCCTTGGCAACCTGGCAGTGTTGGAAATCATGGGGTTGTAAGGAGAGGCTTCAAATCCACCAAGGTTATGAGGTTTAATAACCTAGTTACATAGTTCTTACCACAATTCCCCTGCACAACAAAGTTAAGGAGAGGTTATATAATAAGTCAGGTGTAAGCTAAGGCTTACGAGGCACAAGTCAAGAGCTAGACTTGTGAGCCACGGAGTGACGCCCGTCAGAAAGTAAGAAAATTATGTGAGGAGTGGTCCTTCGGGATCCGAGCTTGCATATCCATATATTTACGTATATGAGAGGTCCCTCACACTGCGAGAGCTAGCAGAAAGTATGCATGAGTTATTTCATATCTGTCCACAGTTTTACTGTTCGTACATGAGGTTACCCCTTATTGAGAATCTTGGATTCTCACCCTTACTGTTTTGTTGTGCAGATACAGAAGGAGTTGGGCTGAGTGACCGTTGAGGGTTACTCTGGTAGTAGTTTTTGGTGCGCAGGTAGAATACCTGAGCTTTGATGATTATAGTACTTTTTGTTTGGATGCTTGTTGGTCTTGCATAGTACTAACTAAATTGCTCATTGGTTACAGAGCCTAGTGCACATTGGACATAGTCAGGCATAGCTAGACCTCGTTGGATCCAGAGGAGTCTCTAAAGCTCACCACTGGGATTCACATCCAAGGTGGGAGTTAGTATGAGAAGATCTCAGTAGAGGATTTTGTATGTGTACATAGTACTCTAGTTGCCTCCTTAGTTATGAAATGAAGAGTCATGGACTCGAGGATTGCTTTCTGGGCGGGGGCATTAGCTACTATATGTATGAATGCTCACGCATGTTGCTATGTGTAGTTAACTCATATAAAGGTTGATTTGTATGCTTTGACTGCTCTACTTGTTTTATATGAAAAATTGTGGCCACATTAACATTTTATGGTTTAAAATAACCCGTCAAAGCATAAAAGCATGCATATTGCATATTCTAGGATAATCAACTAGTGACATGGATTTAATCCGCGCACATATCAATGAGTACCAACTGCAATTCGCCATGAGACCAAGTTCTCACAGGTGTCCTAAGCAAGCGCCAGGGACGGCCATGTCAGGTGATGAATAAAGTTTTCTCTTCATTGGCTAGATTCATTTAGACCTAATGATATCCATTGAAAGCATCCAAAAAACTCAATATCCTATACCTAAAAGTAGAATCTACCGATTGATCTATCAAAGGTAGTGGGTATGAGTCTTTCAAGCATGCATCATTTAGTCTAGTGAAGTCAATGCACATTTGGAGTTTATCACTTCCTTTTTTTGTAACAATTACCATGTTACTCAACCAATCGGGTTGCTCGACCACCCTTATCACCCCAACTTTAGGGAGCCATTGCGTCTCTTGTTTGATGAAGGCCCTCTTATTTTGGGCTATGGTTCGTTTCTTTTGAATTACTGGCTTTGTGAGAGGATCGATGTTCAAACTATGTTGGATTGTTCTTGGATTTATTTTGAGCATATTCTTTGGTGAGTAAGCAAATAGGTCTTTATTTAATTCTAAGAAATCTACAAGCTCGGCTTTTTCCCCAACGAGCAATTTTTCCTAATTTTGGCACTTCATCCTTTAATGAACTCTAAGCTCTCTATTTTGACATCTACTCCTTTGCCCTATCCTCTCTGTATACCTGTGGCCCTTCTGACGTCATTGCTGCTAAAGTATGAACCCTTTTTTTCACGAAAGGTTGACGTGCCTTCATAAAGACCTTTCAAACTTTGCCTTGGCCAATGAAGATAACTTCATCACCTTTATCAAATTTTGAAGGTCACAATCAGGTATTTGACATCTAACCCTTGAGTTTGCCTCCCGATTATGGCATTGTATGGCGAAAGAACATTGATGATGATGAACTTTGTCATTACCAAAGCATACAACTCCTCACTGCTCTAAATGGCTCTTCCCTTAACCATGAGTGGCAAATCGATGATGCCTAGGATCAAAAGTACATCAAGGCCCACCCTATATGTCAATGGCACTATTAGTTTAAGGACTTCTACCGATATCCCCAGCTTTGGTAGTATGTAAGTGAACAACATGTCAGTATTGGACCCATCATTATAGAGGTTTTACATCCCAATTTTTCTATTCGAGCAGCGATTAGAAGAAGGTCATCGTGAGGAAAGTTGACGATGGTTCAATCAGATCTTATCAATAGATTTTGTGTCTTTCCAAAGCTGAAGGTAGCTATTTCCTTTGCCTTCCTTTTTCTTTTCGATAAAGGAAGTCCTGTATTGATGGTTTAAATCATCTCTGCAGGAGAAGGTAGCTACCTTTAGGGAATTCTATGAATTCCTTTGTCAGTCAAAACCATACTCATCCTCATCGTACTTTGTCTCTTCATCATTGCCTCTCACATTTGGTGACTGAAAATGAAGGTATTTTCTTAGTTGACCTTGCTTGATGAGAGTTTCAATATACTTCTTCAGCTGGTGGAAGTCTTTGGTGTCATGGCCATGGTCCTGATGATACTAGTAATACTTCTTCATGTTCTTTTTGTTGCTGGGGGCCATCAGCTTTGGCCACTGGACTTCTCCCTACTTCTCTAAAGCTGTCATTCCTGTGACTTGTATAAGCCATGGGCTATGATTAAAATGTACATAAAATATGCATAAGTTGTGTAAATAATTAATACAACTCGTAGATGTGAAGGAGGGGGCATATAAGTTCAAGTACCCTATAGGGTGCCCTAAGTGCACATAAGTAGAATATAAAGGAAAGTGTTATACTTGTGAGCCAAAAAAGGCTAAAACTAAGTGCCATGGTGGATTTTGAAATGAAGACTCAACATTTGAAGAAAAATGGGCCATGAGCCCAAGGGCACTAAGTGCACCAAGGAGGGGCTCAGGGTGGCTATCGGGCACACCCTTGTGTGCATACATGTGAATGTAAAGGCTTTAAAGCCAATTTCTTTAAGAGGAATTGTATAGGGTGGAAGCTTAGCATTGAAATGAAGATGAGGATTACATTGTAGGCCAAGGAAAGATGAAGAACACATAAGAAAAGTGAGGGACACCCTAGGGTGCACTAGGGAGCTCTTGAGCACTTAAAGTGTCTCTAAGTTCACATGAAATTTGTGGGCCTAAATGAACAATTTTAAGGGCAAAGTAGGTGCTTAATTTTCCCCACTACGAGATTTGAATAGGTTAATGAAATAACTTAAACTACATACATGGTTTGTAGGAAGTTAAGGCCAAGACTTAGTCAAAAGTCTTAGCCACCAAGCCAACCGGCCTCCCCTAAACCTCTTGGACATTAATTCCATCCTAAAGGCAGCTTCCTAGGCATTTATAACAGCTTCCAACCATACAAAATCTAGCTAAGAGGTTCTTGCAAAATGAAGAAACAAGTTTGAGAAGCCAATAAGCAAAACTGAGCATAGTGGCTCACAGGTAAGCCAATGGTGGCACATTTGGAGCATTGAAGTATTCCTGCCTCTTTGCTGCCAATTTTGAGCTAGGTAAGGGTTCAATTTAAGCTCTTTCACTTGGATTTTAATGGGAAGGATGTTTCCCTAGGTGATGGCCATGGCCAAATGATCCTAGGAGCTATGAAAATGGGCTATGTGTGCTAAGGCACTATGGTGAGCTATCTAGTTTACTTGTGGCAAACATTAGCATTCTTGATCAAGTGTAGCTAAACTTATTCATTTACCTAGAGCTCTATGTTAATTTGACTATAATTCAAAGTGATCACATGCTAAATGAAGTGAAAAATGCTTGCTAAGTCTAAGTGAAACTGTGTATGTGGTGTGTGTGTTTTGCATGCTTCTTTGATTGGTTGTGTGTGCTAAACTTTAAATTTTGTATATAAGTATCTTGTATTATGTTATTCTTTGTCTCTTTTTTTTCTTCTTTGTCTTTGGTTGTATGCTCTTGAAGGAGAAATTAGAGGTTTATGTATATGACAATGTTTTAAACGTTGTAAGCACGAGGTACCGTATTGAACTCTTACCGAATACTTCTGTACTCATGCCTTGTTTATACCCATTTTAGGTAAAGAAGTGGAGGAATAAAGTCTAGGGAACCTCCTTAAAGGTTCATGTATAAAGAGGTATGGCTCAAGTATAATGGTTTATGAAAAAGAGGTTAAAGAGTTCATGTTATGAACTAATGATTGTAACTTGAACTATAGGCTCTAATGGCTGTTGTGGGATTGATTGCATTTGACACTATATTAGTTTTGGTAAAGACTGGAAGGCTCATAAGGGATATGCTTCCTAGATATCAAATAAAAGTGGAGGTTTTAGTGTCTATGGGCATTGAGATAGTGTAGCTCATGTTGTGTAACATGCATGCTACTTAAATAGCCAAACTTTTGGTGTATGTAATTTTGGGCCGTGCAGTCCCTAGGATGCCAAATATTGAACTTATAAATGCATGCATATATGTTTGGCATAAGGACTTAGAGTAGTACATGGCATGTGCCTTAGTAGTACATAGTGGGCTTAAGTAAGCCTTTTAAGGCACTAAGTGTAATGGGCTAGGAATTGCATGCATGGTTTGTACGAATGAAGCCTAGAATGTATGTATGTATGCGTGTATGTATGTATGGTCAAGTTGGTAAGCGCATTAGGATGGTTTAAAGTAAGCCTACTAAGTACACCAGTACACACACATGCAGACACACAAACATGCCCGCTAGTGCACACCTAGTAGGCCTCTAGGGTGCCCAGTGCCTAAAGCACCCATGAATATCCTGCCTACACTCCTAGCATGCCTATGTAAGCCTACTATGCATGAACCCACACACCATCTGCCTACACTCTTAGCATGCCTAGGTAAGCCTACTATGCATGAACCCACACACCATCTGCCTACTCATATGAACCCTATATGCATCCAATAGGCACCAAGGTAAGTCTACTTAGGTGCACTCACTAAATTAACTTATTAAACTTGTAACTTAACCTATTAATTGAAAATCTAAAACAGCTCCATATAATGGCTTAATTAGTATCTTTTGACTAAGTCTTAGCAAAAATTGGGGTTAAGTATCCTGGTTGTCATGCCTTAATTCACCCAATGGAACTAAAATTGAAATTTACGTCCTAGGGGCAATAGGGTAGGGGTGAATTGGGGGTTTGACAAAAGCCGCCAAGATGTTGGCTTGAGAAGTGTTAAGGAGGGAGTAGGTCAGCGCCTCCCTTTTACTTTTTTTCTTCTTAGACTGCTTGTTGCTTCCGCCCTCCCTGTAGGGTTGGCTCTAGAAGTTGTGTTCTGCTCAATGAGTATCCTTCCTCTTTTCATCAGTGATCATCTCCTCGATGATCATGTACTGTTATACAAGCTGGTCCGACTGTGGTTGGCATCTGCTTTGAAAGCTCAAAGGCCAAGTTAGAGCCTTTTTTGAGGCCTCTTGTTATCGCGAGGATATGGACCTCGAGAGACAAGTCAATGACTTTAAAGGCCTCCTGGTCAAACTTATTAATGTAATCTCATAAAGACTCACTCTCCTTTTGAACTACGTTAAACAGTTAGGCTGCTTTTTTCGCCAAAAGACGGCTTCCAATGACTTGATAAGTAAAATCCATAGATAACTCATGAAAAGATGTAATAGAAAGGGAGATAGGGTGTTTTACCGAGCAATGGTTGGGCCCGAAAGTGTTACCTCAAACAATTTGCATAGGGTTGCTTCATTAGTTCCACTCAAAACCATGTTTTTTTTATATTTGGTTAGATGTGCCTAAGGGTCGCCTCTCCCATCTACAAGTTGAGCTAAGGTACCTTGAAGTCTTATGGGATTGGAGCATTTTTTATTACTGGGACAAAAGAAGGCTCATCACTGATAAGAGTTCTGGAAAAATGAGTCCACACTGGCTTTCTTGCGATCTGCTCCTCCATTCTGTCCATCCTTTCCAATAGCTTTTTAGAAAAAGGACTAATCGATCGCCGCCACACCATCTGTGAAAGAGAGAAGTTCGGCGAGTAGATTTTTGTTCTGAAATGGCTAGACCATTCTCCTTGCCATTGCATTTTAGGCTACAAGGTAGTAGGATTTTAGTGCCAGATTCACTTCATGTGCTACCTTCTAATGCAGGAGGAGAATTTTTTATTGGAGTCAAAGATTTTTTTGGTGAGGGTTCTTTCCTGGATGGCCTCCTGGGATTATTTTGGCCAAAATGCTGAGCTATTTCAATGACTATATTGCACTAGAATTCATGCAAGAACCCCATCATCAGCATCACCAGGTGATCATCCTTGGGCAAGATCAGTAGGTCACTTATTGGTTCTTCCAGCAGGGATGGAGTCTTTTCCAGCGGCGAATTTTGGCAAAGCTTGTTCTCCGATGCCCTAGTGGTCACCACGATAATGTGCACTTGGGTTCCCACAAACAGTGCCATTTGGTGTCCTTAGGGATTTTGGTCGTCTGAGCTCTACATCCACAACTAGATGTACTCTCTCTAGTCAGCTACAGTTCCTGAAAAACACCAGAAATGGGTGAAAGGACTCCTCGGGATGTTTTCTACGGGGGACTATCGGACGCCCAAGTAAGTAGGTAATATAGCTGGGAGTATGGGAATAACTTAACAACATAGTCTTTTCTGTGTGTGTACCTGGGGATGGCTCCTTTTATACCTGTTTTGAGAGGTTAAGCCCCCCAAATCTGCCATCCACATTCGGACAGATCGGGGAACAGGGGTTTATGTCATCCCAATTGTATCTGCAGCTAGCTGTTCTGACACAAGCCTGAGTGAGCATATTGCATGCACCTAGGAGTACTTTTCTAATAGTATTTGTCGGCATTAAGGCTCATTGGTGTCGAGGTAGGTGGCTGTCCTTTAGTCAAATAACTTCAGGCCGAACTATGGGCAATCTGAGGTTGAGGCGTGTGGCCAAACTACTCATGCCTTGAACATACCTCAAGCAAGCCTTAAGGCCTATAGCCTTTGGCCATCACAGTGCCAACTTTGATGAATCCAAAATAGTGCAAAAAAATCACATTACAATCCATAAATGGTTTGAAGTTGCAATTTTATCTTTGGAAAACTTAAAGGATTTTCCACAAATCACTTTGGCAGAATATTTGAATGTAATACAGGTACAGGAAAAATGAGGCCAATGTGGTAAGAATGACATGTAGAAGGCACTTGTCTAGAGAAATCATAAAATGGTGAACAAAAAAAAATAAAAAAAGCAAAACAACAACCAAAATCCTTAAACTTTTTCACCATTTCCCTACTATAAGAAAACCTATAATTCACAAAACAAAAAAATTTTGGTGGAAGCCAGGCACAAGATGCCACAAGTGTGGTCAATCAAGGCATCTATGGAAAGGATACATAAGTCTCAACAACTTGTAAGAGAAGTTGAGCAAACTAATAATCAACTTTAGCATGAGAGAAAAAGTTATTCATAGCATCATGCCTAGCCATATATGGCTTAACTTAAAGATGTTTTATTGACAGTAGTTGCACAAATCACATGAGCTTTGATCAAGAACTTTTCAGAGAAATTGAAAAGAGTTTTGTCTCCAAATTAAGAATTTGGAATGAATAGAATATTAAAGTAAAAAAAAAAGTATAAGTGATAGCCAAACGCTATCGCCTCTATCTGGCCGAACTCCCTGCCACAATGATGGCCAGAAGAAGCTGGCGCTACCCGAGAAAAGGTGCGATCAGGCACCTCGGGAGATAGTGGAAGAGCTCCGAGCCCGGCACGCCAGGAAACCCCGAGGACACTACTCGCCCCCCAAGGTTGTGAACATATCGCCTTCGGAAAAGCGGCACCAGACATAGCGAGCCGAACATGATATCCCCGAAGGCGGAACTCCCTGAAACTGGGAACCCCCGAACTGAGGGTTGTTTCCCGAAGAGGCTCTGTCCGAACTAGAGGACGACCTCACCCAGGGACCTCAGGAGTACGGCAGGAGCATTTATGGAAGCATTTAAGGAAGCCTCTGACACGTCCTTTCACAGACGTCATAAAGTCGCCTGAATAGGCGCTCTGCATACGGACGCCATCAGAATCACATCATGGCCCATCTCAGCACGTGGCTCAGGACAACCTGCTACCAGTTATCTGTCTCCTATGCCCAGAAACTCAGGGAACATCCGACCGAACACGTGTCGTGATCTGAACGGGCTAGGCGCTCCTATAAATACCAGGAATTAATACTGGGCAGGAGGCTGGTTGGTTGGCCGAACACTGCTCCCACACTCTGAGAAAACTACCAGGCGAGACTCTTCAGCCCTTTGTGCTATTTCCTCTGCCTTTTCTCAGCCACCACTGACTTGGGCGTCGGAGGCTCCCGCCCCGGAAAAACACTCCGGGGGCCTCCTAACCCTTTGTTTCTGAGCTTTCAGGCACTCTCCTTCGGGCTATCCATTCCACCAGGCGTTCTTCCTCCCAGAAGTCTCTCCACCAGTCACCATGACTATAAACGATGAGGCCCCTGGCCATCATTTGGCGCCGTCTGTGGGAACCCGCTCTGAGATCGCCGTCGTTGAGACTCGGCGTTCTAAGGACAAGAGGTTCCCGAAGAACCCGTCCGCGCCTGAGATACAACCGGCTGCTGAGCAAACACTCCCAGGGACCTCTGCGCCTGAGGAAGACCGCCCTCTGGTAATCACCATGAGCTTCTTGAGGGACTTTCAGCGTTCGGTCGTGTCGAAAATGACCCAGCAGATCGACCGAAGGTGGCCACAGCAAGCACAGGCCCCGAGACCCCCTTCACCGACACGCCCTCGGGAGGAAAGCCCTAAGTCTACACATCACAGTTCGGGGAGTGGAGACCCTCGCGAAGAATCATCCACAGAAAATATAGCCCTCGGGAAACGGCCTGTGGGACAAACCGGGTCCAAGCGACCGAGAGTCTCACAGCGAAGCAGTTCGTCGCCTGAGCCGAGGTCCTTGTCCCCTCAGCGCCAAATTCGCCCCCCGAAGAGGCGCCGGCGATCTCCATTCCCTGAAGAAGGCCCTAGCGCCACAATGCTGATGGAGAGGATACTAGCACGGCTGGACAGAGTGGAGAAACAAGTGGCCAGAAAACCCGTTTGGGCCAGACTCTCGGGAACATGCTGTGAAGATGACTCGCCATTTATTCAGGCCGTTGTTGAGGCAGCCATGCCAGGTGACTTCAGAGTACCTCGGTTGGAGATTTATGATGGCCGTACTGATCCACAAGCCCATTTGACGAAGTACAGACGCAGCATGATAATACACGGTGCTGACGACGCTACCATGTGCAAGTGCTTCGAAGTCACCCTCACAGGGCCAGCAACTGCGTGGTACAATTCATTGCCTTTAGGGACCATCACTGAGTTCCAGGAGTTGTCCACGGCCTTCACACAGCAATTCATTGGGAGCAGACCTACGGCAAAGATGCCTGTGCAGATGTTCGACATAGAGCAGAGGAATGGAGAAACCATCCGAGACTATGTCGAAAGATTCAACAGGGAAACTCTGAGCGTCCCAGACTTCAGGCCCGAAATCCGCATTCTTGCCATGACACGAGGCCTTCGGCGAGACTCACAGCTGTTCTACGAGTTCTCAAAAGACCCCCTGGAGACCCTCGGAGAATTTTACCGAAGAGCAGAACAGCACATGACCGCCGAAGAACTAAGAATGGCTGGGCCGAAGTCTGATCACCACCGCCCCGAAGAGTCCAGTCAACAAGCTCGGCATCCTACCGAATACGCAGGACGACCTCGGAGGATGCGAGGAAGGAAACCTCAAAGTTTCACACTATTGAGCACTTCACGGACCAACATTCTGATGGCGCTGGAAAGGCAAGGGACGCGGATTCGGCGACCAAGGGCCATGACCGCCGATAATAAGAAGAATGCAAAGAAGTTCTGCCAGTTTCATCGTGACCCCGGTCATGACACCGAAGACTGTTTCCAGCTGAAGAAGTACATAGAGTTGCTGATAAAACTGGGCCAACTTCGGAAATACCTGAGGATGCCATCCCCGAAAGACAGAAAAATGGAGGAAGAAAGGGCCGAAGATGAGGACTATGACTCTGACAGGCGGAGAAATAGAAGTCCAAAAAAGCGCCCTCCGCCTCCAGCAGGGGTTATCTAAACTATCACCACGGGGCTCCCATCCTCGGAAAGAAAGCGGAAAGCCAGAGAAATTGCAGTCATGGAGTTTCAAAGTCCATCAAAGAAGCTGGCTCGCAAAGATGGCTCCACCGTCGCCTTCCCCCACGACGATCCGCTACTGATTATGGCGAGAGTAGGGAACTGGGACGTCAAAAGAGTATTGCTTGATGATGGCTCAAATGCTGACGTCCTATTCTCGCACATACTGCCGAGCTTGGGCATCTCCGGCAGCGAACTGAAGCCTGTCACCTCGCCCACTTTTGGCTTGGACCACCCGAACTCCCCGTCCTCGGATGTATCGACCTCCCGCTGATGATGAAAGGGACTTCGGTGAACGGAGCAGCTGAGTTGAACCCCTCCACAATGGCGAGATTCATCGTCATGAACGTCCCGTCCTCGTACAACGCCATCCTTGGAAGGCAGACAATGGGGAATCTGCATATTCGCCCTGATGTGAAGTACTTGACTGTCACATTCGCCACCAAGGATGGAGATGCAGAGGTATTCATAGACCAAGCCGAGGTAAGAAAGGTATTTGTACAAGCGCGAAAAGCTACGGCAAGCAACTTCGCGCAGACGATGGGGGCAAGGGCACCAGAAAAAGGCGAAGAAGAAGATCTCGCCAAAACAGAAACGGAAACAATAGAGCTTGTCCCAGGTCAATCTACCCGAATAGGGAAGAGCTTGGCCGAAGGTGACAAAGAAAATCTTGTATCCTTTCTGCTGGAAAATAAAGATCTGTTTGCCTACTCGCCAAAAGATATGCCGGGGGTGAACCCTGGCATAATACAGCATAGCCTCAAAGTAAGTCCGGAAGCAACGTGGTTAAGCAAACGTGGTTAAGCATGCCTACTCTCCTAGATGCTGAAGTTATCAGGGAGGTCAAGTACCCCGAGTGGCTAAGCAACGTGGTCATCGCCACAAAAGAAGGTAGCAGCAAACTCCGGATGTGCATCGACTTCAGAAACTTGAACGATGCTTGCCCGAAAGACTCATACCCTCTGCCGCCAATAGATCAACTGGTAGATTCAACTGCTGAATATGGGCTCCTAAGTTTCCTAGACGCCTTCAGTGGCTACCATCAGATAAGGATGGACCCCGAAGATGAAGAGAAGACTGCCTTCATCACCGAGGGAGGAACATACTGCTATATCAGGATGCCATTCGGGCCCAAAAATGCAAGAGCCACCTACCAGAGGCTGATGAACAAGGTCTTCAAAGACCAAATGAGGAGAAACATGGAGGTGTATGTTGATGATATGATAGTCAAGAGCAAGTTGCCTGGCTACCACGTTGCAGATTTAGAGGAAACCTTCCAAAAGCTCAGAGCCTTCGGGATCCGCCGTAAATCTAAAAAATGCATCTTCGGGGCGACTTCAGGAAAATTCCTTGGGTACATGGTATCCGAAAGAGGCATCGACGCTAACCCCGAGAAGATTAAGGCCCTGCTTGAGTTCCGAACTCCTGGCACTGTCAAAGATGCGCAGAGACTCACCGGAAGAATAACCTCTCTGAGCAGGTTTATTTCCAGGTACGGAGATAGGTGTAGACCTTTCTCCAAAGTCCTCACAAAGGAAACAAAAATGGAAGGTGACCTCGGAAGAAATGATCATCCTTGGGATGAAGATTGCCAAAAGGCCTGGGAAGAACTCAAAGTCTACCTGGCCACCCGGCCAACTCTGCGACAACCTCGGAAGGGAGAGCCCCTCGTACTGTACCTCACCGTCACAGAAAAAGCTGTGAGCTCGGTCCTCGTGAAGGAAGAAGGGTCAAAGCAATAGTCGGTCTACTATGTCAGCAAGTCCCTGCATGGCGCCGAAGTCAGGTACCCTTTGCTTCAAAAAGCTATATACACCTTGGTGCTTGCAGGGAGAAGGCTGCGATCATTCGGGAAGGCTCTCCAAGTGGTGCATAGAGCTGGGCGAACACGAAATCACGTATGAGCCTCGGAAGGCCATAAAAACTCAAGCCCTGGAAGATTTTATCGCCGAAATACCCACCACTGAGGAGAGCCAGAATGGACCTTGCATGGAGACGGAGCCTCGGGGTCCGAACAGCAGGGAGCTGGAGTAATTATCAGGAGCCCCGAAGGCCTGGAGGTAATGAAGGCTATCAAGTTCAGCTTCAACGTCACCAACAATGTAACTGAGTATGAAGCCCTTATAGCGGGATTGCGCTTGGCCAGAAAGATTGGCGTGATAAAGGCTCACAGCGATTCCCAGCTGGTAGTTCGGCAGACGGCAGGAGATTATGGGGCGAAGGACCCAATCTTGGCAAAATATCATGAGCTAGTAGCAAAGCTCATCCAAGAGTTTGACGCCGTTCGGATCGAAAATATACCTCGGCGGAATAACACTGAGGCAGATTGCTTGGCGAAGTCGAAAACATATACCGAGGTGCTAGACCATCCGAGCATCTCAGTGCTGAGCATGACGACCTTGGGAACAGGATGGAAAGACCCAATAAAAAGATACCTCGCAGAGAATTTGCTCCCCGAAGACCCCGGCGATGCTGCAAGACTGCGAAGACGCTCCGGAAGATTCTTCTTGATTGGTGAAGAGTTATATCGGCAGGGATATGCGAATCCGCTGCAAAGATGTGTGGATGAAAAGGATACTGAAATGGTCCTTGAAGAAGTTCACGAAGGCATGTGTGGTTCACACTGATAGCCAAACGCTATCGCCTCTATCTGGCCGAACTCCTTGCCACAATGATGGCCAGAATAAGCTGGCGCTACCCGAGAAAAGGTGCGATCAGGCACCTCGGGAGATAGCCGAAGAGCTCCGAGCCCGGCACGCCAGGAAGCCCCGAGGACACTATTCGCCCCCCAAGGTTGTGAACATATCGCCTTCGGAAAAGTGGCACCAGACATAGCGAGCCGAACATGATATCCCCGAAGGCGGAACTCCCTGAAACTGGGAACCCCCGAACTAAGGGCTTGTTTCCCGAAGAGGCCCTGTCCGAACTAGAGGACGACCTCACCCAGGGACCTCGGGAGTACGGCAGGAGCATTTATGGAAGCATTTAAGGAAGCCTCTGACACGTCCTTTCGCAGACGTCATAAAGTCGCCTGAATAGGCGCTCTGACATACGGACGCCGTCAGAATCACATCATGGCCCATCTCATCATGTGGCTCAGGACAACTTGCTACCAGTTATCTGTCTCCTACGCCCAGAAACTCAGGGAACATCCGACCGAACACGTGTCGTGATCTAAACGGGCTAGGCACTCCTTTAAATACCAGGAATTAATACTGGGCAAGAGGCTGGTTGGTTGGCCAAACACGGCTCCCACACTCTGAGAAAGCTATCAGGCGAGACCCTTCAGCCCTTTGTGCTATTTTCCTCTGCCTTTTCTCAGCCACCACTGACTTGGGCGTCGGAGGCTCCCCCCCCGGAAAAACACTCAGGGGGCCTCCTAACCCTTTGTTTCTGAGCTTTCAGGCACTCCCCTTCGGGCTGTCCATTCCACCAGACGTTCTTCCTCCCATAAGTCTCTCCACCAGTCACCATGACTATAAACGATGAGGCCCCTGGCCATCATTTGGCGCCGTCTGTGGGAACCCGCTCTGAGATCGCCGTCGTTGAGACTCGGCGTTCTAAGGACAAGAGGCTCCCGAAGTCTCCGTCCGCGCCTGAGATACAACCGGCTGCTGAGCAAACACTCCCAGGGACTTCTGCGCCTAAGGAAAACCGCCCTCTGGTAATCACCATGAGCTTCTTGAGGGACTTTCAGCGTTCGGTCGTGTCTGAAATGACCCGGCGAATCGACCGAAGGTGGCCACAGCAAGCACAGGCCCAGAGACCCCCCCACCGATGCGCCCTCGGGAGAAAAGCCCCAAGTCTACACATCGCAGTTCGGGGAGATGAGACCCTCGCGAAGAATCATCTACAGAAAATATAGCCCTCGGGAAACGGCCTGTGGGACTAACCGGGTCCAAGCGACCGAGAGTCTCACAGCGAAGCAGTTCGGCGCCTGAGGCGAGGTCCTTGTCCCCTCAGCGCCGAACTCGCCCCCCAAAGAGGCGCCGGCGATCTCCATTCCCTGAAGAAGGCCCTAGCGCCACAGTGCTAATGGAGAGGATACTAGCACGGCTGGACAGAGTGGAGAAACAAGTGACCAGAAAACCCGTTTGGGCCAGACTCTCGGGAACAGGCTGCGAAGATGACTCGCCATTTATTCAGGCCATTGTCGAGGCAGCCATGCCAGTTGACTTCAGAGTACCTCGGTTGGAGATTTATGATGGCGGTACTGATCCGCAGGCCCATTTGACTAAGTACAGACGCAGCATGGTAATACACGGTGCTGACGACGCTACCATGTGCAAGTGCTTCGAAGTCACCCTCACAGGACCAGCCACGGCGTGGTACAATTCCTTGCCTTCAGGAACCATCACTGAGTTCCAGGAGTTGTCCGCAGCCTTCGCCCAGCAGTTCATCGGGAGCCGACCTACAGCGAAGATGCCTGTTCAGATGTTCGACATAGAGCAGAGGAATGGAGAAACCATCCGAGACTATGTCGAAAGATTCAACAGGGAAGCTCTGAGCGTCCCAGACTTCAGGCCCGAAATCCGCATTCTTGCCATGACACGAGGCCTTCGGCAAGACTCGTAGCTGTTCTACGAGTTCTCAAAAGACCCCCTACAGACCCTCGGAGAATTTTACCGAAGATCATAACAGCACATGACCGCCGAAGAACTAAGAATGGCTGGGCCGAAGTCTGATCACCACCGCCCCGAAGAGTCCAGTCAACAAGCTCGGCATCCTACCGAATATGCAGGACGACCTCGGAGGATGCGAGGAAAGAAACCTCAAAGTTTCACACCATTGAGCACTTTACGGACCAACATTCTCATGGCGCTGGAAAGGCAAGGGACGCAGATTAGGCGACCAAGGGCCATGACCGCCGATAATAAGAAGAATGCAAAGGAGTTCCGCCAGTTTCATCGCGACCACGGTCATGACACCGAAAACTGCTTCCAGCTGAAGAAGTACATAGAGTCGCTGATAAAAAACGGCCAACTTCGGAAATACCTGAGGATGCCATCCCCGAAAGACAGAAAAATGGAGGAAGAAGGGGCCGAAGATGAGGACTACGACTCCGACAGGCGGAGAAATAGAAGTCCAAAAAAGCGCCCTCCACCTCCAGCAGGGGTTATCTAAACCATCACCACGGGGCTCCCATCCTCGGAAAGAAAGCGGAAAGCCAGAGAAATTGCAGTCATGGAGTATCAAAATCCATCAAAAAAGCTGGCTCGCAAAGGTGGCTCCACCATCGTCTTCCCCCACAACGATCCGCTACTGATTATGGCGAGAGTAGGGAACCGGGACATCAAAAGAGTATTGCTTGATGATGGCTCAAATGCTGATGTCCTATTCTCGCACCTGCTGCCGAGCTTGGGCATCTCCGGCAGCGAACTGAAGCCTGTCGCCTCGCCCACTTTTGGGGTTGGACCATCCGAACTCCCCGTCCTCGGATGGATTGACCTCCCGCTGATGATAAAAGGGACTTCGCTGAACAGAGCAGCTGAGTTGCACGCCTCCACAATGGCGAGATTCATCGTCATGAACGCCCCGTCCTCATACAACGCCATCCTTGGAAGGCAGGCAATGGGGAACCCGCATATTCGCCCTGATGTGAAATACTTCACTATCACATTCGCCACCAAGGATGGAGATGCAGAGGTGTTCATAGACCAACCCGAGGTAAGAAAGGTGTTCATGAAAGCGCGAAAAGCTCCGGCAACAACCTCGCGCAAACAATGGAGGCAAGGGCACCAGAAAAAGGCAAAGAAGAAGATCTCGCCAAGACAGAAATGGAAGCAATAGAGCTTGTTCCAGGTCAATCTACCCGAATAGGGAAGAGCTTGGCCGAAGGTGACAAGGAAAATCTTGTATCCTTTCTGCTGGAAAATAAAGATCTGTTTGCCTACTCGCCAAAAAATATGCCGGGGGTGAACCCTGGCATAATACAGCATAGCCTCAAAGAAAGTCCGGAAGCAAGGCCTGTCCGGCAAAAGAAACGAAGCATCTCAGCCCACAAAAGCAACTTTGCCAAAACCGAAGTCCAACGTCTCCTAGATGCTGAGGCTATCAGGAAGGTCAAGTACCCCGAATGGTTAAGCAACGTGTTCATCGCCACAAAAGAAGGTAGCAGCAAACTCCGGATGTGCATCGACCTCAGAAACTTGAATGATGCTTACCCGAAAGACTCATACCCTCTGCCACCAATAGATTCAACAGCTGAACATGGGCTCCTAAGTTTCCTAAACGCCTTAAGTGGCTACCATCAAATAAGGATGGACCCCAAAGATGAAGAGAAGATTGCCTTCATCACCGAGGGAGGAACGTACTGCTATATCAGGATGCCATCCGGGCTCAAAAATGCAGGAGCCACCTACCAGAGGCTGATGAACAAGGTCTTCAAAAGACCAAATAAGGAGAAACATGGAGGTGTATGTTGATGATATGCTAGTCAAGACCAAGCTGCCTGGCTACCGCGTTGCAGATTTTAGAGGAAACCTTCCAAAAGCTCAGAGCCTCTGGGAACCGCCTCAATCCTGAGAAGTGCATCTTCGGGGAGACTTCGGGAAAATTCCTTGGGTACATGGTATCCGAAAGAGGCATCGACGATAACCCCGAGAAGATTAAGGCCCTGCTTCAATTCCGAACTCCTGGCACTGTCAAAGATGCGCAGAGATTCACCGGAAGAATAACCTCTCTGAGCAGGTTTATTGCCAGGTACGGAGATAGGTGTAGACCTTTCTCCAAAGTCCTCACAAAGGCAACAAAAATGGAAGGCGACCTCGGAAGAAATGATCATCCTTGGGATGAAGATTGCCAAAAGGCCTGGGAAGAACTCAAAGTCTACCTGGCCAGCCTGCCGGCTCTGCGATAACCTCGGGAGGGAGAGCCCCTCGTACTATACCTCGCCGTCACAGAAAAAGCTGTGAGCTCGGTCCTCGTGAAGGAAGAAGGGCCAAAGCAATGACCGGTCTACTATGTCAGCAAGTCCCTGCATGGCGCCGAAGTCGTGTATCCTTTGCTTCAAAAAGCTATATACGCCTTGGTGCTTGCAGGGAGAAGGCTGCGATCATTCGGGAAAGGCTCTCCAAGTGGTGCATAGAGCATGGCGAACACGAAATTACGTATGAGCCTCGGAAGGCCATAAAAGCTCAAGGCGTATTATCAGGGGCCCCGAAGGCCTAGAGGTAATAAAGGCTACCAAGTTCGGCAGACGGCAGGAGGTTATGGGGCGAAGGACCCAATTTTGGGAAAATATCATGAGCTAGTAGCAAGGCTCATCCAAGATTGACGCCGTACGGATTGAAAATGTACCTCGGCGGAATAACACTGAGGTAGATTACTTGGCGAAGTTGAAAACATATACCGAGGTGCCAGACCATCCGAGCATCTCAGTGCTGAGCATGACAACCTCGGGAATAGGATGGAAAGACCCAATAAAAAGATACCTCGCAGAGAATTTGCTCCCCGAAGACCCCGGCGATGCTGCAAGACTGCGAAGACGCTCCGAAAAGTTCTTCCTGATTGGTGAAAAGTTATATCGGCAGGGATATGGGAATCCGCTGCAAAGATGTGTGGATGAAAAGGATACTGAAATGGTCCTTGAAGAAGTTCACGAAGGCATGTGTGGTTGACACATTGGAACTAATGCCCTCGCAGCAGTGATACTCCCCCAAGGATACTTCTGGCCTACCCTGAGAAAGGACGCAAGACAGTTCGCCCGGAAATGTGGTAGCTGCCAGAGACACGCGAAAAACCAGAGGACACCCTCGGAAATGGTGACTTCGGCAGACTATCCTTGGCCCTTCGCAGTCTGGGGTATAGACCTTATTGGGCCACTCCCCACAGCACCCGGAGGCATGAAATTCTGCGTTGTAGCAGTGGACTATTTCTCAAAGTTGGAGGAGGCAGAACCACTAACAACTATCTCGGCAAAAGAAGTGCAGAAGTTCCTATGGAAGAACATCGTATGCAGATTTGGCATACCAAGGGTACTAGTAGCTGATAATGGATCCCAGTTCACAGACAAAGGATTCCAAAAATTCATCACCGACCTTGGAATAAAGATGCACTTCGACCCAGTAGCTCACCCCCAAAGCAACGGGCAGGTAGAAGTATCGAACAGGACCACAAAAGATGGCCTGAAAAAGAGACTAGGGGAAGCCAAAGGGAAATGGCTAGGAGAACTCCAAAGTATATTATGGAGCTATCGAACGACGCCCCGAAGAGCCACAGGGGAGACCCCTTTTTTCACTCGTCTTCGGAACAGAGGCCATTATCCCACTAGAGGTGGTAAGGACCTCGGCCTCAGAACCAATCTCGATCTTATGGCCGAACACAGAGAAATAGCCAAGCTGAGAAGAAAAACTGTTCAGCGAAGAGTGGCCACGGCTGTAAAACTTACGGGCCAGGCCAAAAGAAATCAAGAAGGGAGACCTTTGTTCTCCGAAAGACTGACTTCGCACCCCGAGGGCCATCCCATGGCGTACTTCGCGCAAACTGGGAAGAACCCTATTTGGTTCGCTACGAAGTACGAAAAGGCGTGTACAAGCTTGGCGACACCGAAGGCGTAGAATTGAAGAACACTTGGCACTCAAACGCCTTGAAAAAATTCTACGCTTAAGGTTGGGCGGAGGAATTATGTTGTACAGAATGGCCTTGAGAAAAATTCTTAAGTGTAAAGAAATTATGCAAAACTCCGCAGAGGTGCTCGCCATGATAAAGCGTAGATATGACTTTCCGAAAGTCCCTTGAGCCATCATGCTCGGGAAAGATGGAAAACAAAAATCTCGCAGAAGTACTCGCCATAGCCAGCGCAGAGATAATTTCCCGAACTCCCTTGAGCGAACATGCTCGGGAAAATGGGAAGTGAAAAATCTCGCGAAAGGTTTTCCGAAGTCCCTTGAGCAAACATGCTCGGGACAACTAGAAAAAGAAAAAATTTGACTGAAGGTTTCCGAAGTCCCTTGAGCAATCATGTTCGAATCAGAGATGCAAAAGCCTGCAAAAAGACTTAGTCAAATTTTTTCAGGCCTTCCAGAAAGTCTTACGAGCAAGCGCACTCGGAACAAAGGAAGGTAAAAAAGTTTCTTTAATCGCAGGTTTTCCGAAGTCTCTTGAGCGAACGTGTTCGGGACAATGGAAATGAAGAAACTCGCAAGAAAAGACTTAGCCAAAAAAATCCTCATTAAGAGCAAAGCTGCTTTAAAATAAAGAACTACCCGAAGAAGGATTACAAAATAGAAGGAAAGGAAAAAGGGCCCTAAAAATTGGCTAAAGGTTCGCGGCGTCCCGAGAGCCACTCGTCTGCCCGCCCTTTTCCATCACCTTCGGCGCTGGAATCGAAGGAGGAAGTTTCAGATGTTCGACCTTGGACCATTTCCACCGAGGTCCCCCAGGAATGTTTAGACCCTCTAGAAAAGAGAGGTCCAGATCTGGGAACCTCTGGAGAACCTGGTGCCGAGAAAGGCAGAAGCCGTCCTGGAACGCGACCTTGCTCATCTGATCAGACTTGTTCTTCTCAAGCTCGAGGTCGTCAAGCTCGTCCTTCAGATCCTCGACCTCCTCCTCCAGTGCCTTTATCTGCTCCTCCCCCTTCGGCTCGTTCTTCAACGATTCGACCTCGGCTCGGAGAGCGTTATTCTCACACGTCAATGACACTATACGGCCGTCAGAACCAGCCTTGTGCTGAAGAAGATCCTCGTTGGCGGCGAGCATCCCCTTTATTTGGTCACCGAGGTCAGCGATCTTCCTGGAGGAGTCCTTTTGAAGTTCTTCTTTTTCCTTCCGGAACTCCTCCCGAAGGGCAGCTATTTCTTTCTCAGCAGCCTCTTTCAGCTGATGGTTCTTGGCAACCGACTCTGCCAGTGCGGTCCTTGTCTCATTCATTGTTCGAGTGGCCGAAGTTCGAAAAACAGCCTCCCTGGCCACCCGAACTCGGAGAAAGGCGGTGTACCCCATCAGCTGCAAAAAATAAACGCAAGGTCAGTAAGAACCAGAAACTTAGGAAAGAATTGAAGGGAACGAGCTGTGAAGGATATACCTGAGCAGCATGCTCGGTAATCTTTGCGGCGAGGGTATTATCCCCTGGGTGCTATAGCCCTGAAGGAGGCCTCGGTGAGCACCCCCTTCGAAATTTCCTTGGCCATTTGAGGAACGTCCTCGGAGTACATATTTGTTGACACCCAATTTCGTCCGGCCTTTTTTTAAAAAAAAAATTTTAAAAAAAACTAATTAAAAAAATTATTATTATTATTATTATTGCTAAAAAATTTTTATTTTAAGAAGATTTGATTCAAAATAATATATGTGCGAATATGTATGTGTTTGGAATAAAAATAAAATTTCAGAAAAAAATGACAAAAAAATTAAAAGTTTGAGGTAAAAATGACAAAATTGAGAAGTTTCGGACAAAATTGACAAATTCTGAAAGTTTCAGGAGCTTTGGGTAATTTTTCGCGTCAATTTTGGGCCTAAACGGACGTTTCTAGCCCAAATTGACAGAAAACGTTAAAATTGTCAAAATCAGAAGCTTCTGAGCTTATCCAGAGCTGGAGTAACGTAAAGGACTGAAACTGTCATTTTACCAATTTAAAAGATAAGTTTGATATTTTTTATTAATTTATCCGTCCACAGTTCAGCTAAGCTCCTTCTATAAATACCCCCCAAATTCAGTGCTAAACATATAGAAAATCAGAGAAAAAAGTTCCGAGCTCCGTTTTAGAAAAAGAGAAAATAGAAGCCTTAGTCCTAGCCTCTCCTCTCTCTGCCAAAACAGTCCCAAAATTATTTTTTCTTACGTTTCGACTACCTTCTTCCTCCGTTTTCTCTTTCTTTCTTTTTCTGTCGCCGTCCTATCCCGCTGCCGTCGCCCTGCCGCCGCCGTCTCACCGTCGCCGTCGCTCCTACGCCGTCGCCGTCGCCATCGCCGCCGTCGTTGCCGTTCCGCCGCCGCGCCCAGCAGTCCTGCCGTCTCGCGCCGCCGCACCCAGCCGTCCTGCCACCGTCGTCCCGGCCGCCGTTACCCTAGCCGCCGTCGCCCCGCGCCCTCGTCGCCGTCGCCCGGCCGCCCTACGCCCTCGCCGCCTCCGCCTGCCCAGCCCCGTCACCCCCCCCTCCTCCCTCGCGTCGCCTCTGATTCTTTCTCCAGATTCAATTTTAATTTTTAAGGGTAAAACCTCCTTTCAGTCCTTCATCTTTTCAATTTCTTTCTATTAGGTCACTAACCTTTTTATTTTGTCTTTGCAGAAAATTAATTAACTAACTCATTTATTTTTTTACTTGTTTATTTATTTGTTTATTATTGTTATTATTACTAACCTTTTTTTTTTTTTTGTTATTAGCAACTAACAACTAACTTGCTAATTTTTACTAACCTTTATTATTATTGTTGTTAATAATTAATTAAATTGTCTAACTTTTATTTTTGTTGTAATTAATTAACTTAATTAAACTTGGCTAACTTTTATTTATTGTTGTTAATTAATTAACTTAATTAAACTTGGCTAACTTTTATTATTGTTGTTAATTAATTAACTTAATTAAACTTGGCTAACTTTTATTATTGTTGTTAATTAATTAACTTAATTAAACTTGGCTAACTTTTATTTATTGTTGTTAATTAATTAACTTAATTAAACTTGACTAACTTTTATTATTGTTGTTAATTAATTAACTTAATTAAACTTGGCTAACTTTTATTATTGTTGTTAATTAATTAACTTAATTAAACTTGGCTAACTTTTATTATTGTTGTTAATTAATTAACTTAATTAAACTTGGCTAACTTTTATTTATTGTTGTTAATTAATTAACTTAATTAAACTTGGCTAACTTTTATTATTGTTGTTAATTAATTAACTTAATTAAACTTGGCTAACTTTTATTTATTGTTGTTAATTAATTAACTTAATTAATTTGGCTAACTTTTATTATTTTTGACTTAATTAACTTTCATTATTATTGTTAATAATTAATTTAATTAAATTTTGATAACATTTATTATTTTTTTTTTCAAGTGGATGGCCAAAAAGCCCCACTTTATTAATTTTTCTTTATATAATTTAATTTATTTAATTCACCTTTTACCCATAAATAAAAAAACTAAAAGAAGATTCTTTTGTAATTAATTATTAAGGCTAATAAAAATTTAAAAGCCAATTATTTTTATTTTGGAATACATTTTTTATTATTTCTTTAAAGATAACAAAGTGAACTTTTTGTTAAAATTAATAAACAAACATGATTAAATCAATTCTTTTTAAATATTTTTTTAATAATGATACTTAAAATAAAAATTCAAGAAAAATCCAATTAAAATTAATAATTAATAAATAATTAAAATTTAACAAAAATTAAAAAATCCATGACCAAATGATCCGCCAGGATCCATGGCTTGGAAATATTTTTAAATAAAGTATATAAATAAACTTTTCTTTATTAAAAATAAAATTTTGGGACTAATATATTAATTATTTATTAAAATAATAAAATAATTTTATTTTAGTTTTATTTATTAATAAAAAGAATAAAAAGAATAAAAATTTTGGGTTAATATTTTATTCAGTAATATTTTATTCCTTTTAAAAAATATAACTTTTTGTTTCCTTTATAAAAATTTTAGTCAAATAATTTCAAAAAAAATAAAAAAATAAATAACAAAAAAAAAATTGAATTTTCTCTTAAATATTTTAGACTTATTAATTAGATATTTTCAGAGATATAAATTAAAAAAAAAAAATCTTTCATTAAACAAAAAGAAAACAAAAAAAATATAAATATCAAAACTTTTGTTTTAAAATACATATAAATTTTTGGTTAAATAATCTTTTATTCCAAAACAAATTAAATAAATATCAAAACTTTTCTTCTTTTGTTTAAAATATACATATAAATTTTTAATTTTTTTTAATTAAACAATTACTTTTGGTTAATCTTTTATAAAAAAAAAATTTAGTTCATGGTATATTGGCTGGAAACTGTCTCGTGCCCGCTTTTGAGCTGCTTCACCTGGTGAAGAGGGTCTGGCTGAGTAACAACGCCCCGTACCATGATCAAAGTTTTTTTTTATTTTTAAACTCTTTAATTCCTTTAAATTAACTTCTTATTAAATAAAAATTAATAATTTTTTCAATTCTTTTATAAATTGAGTAATTCTTTAAATAATAAATATCCTTCATTAAACAAGAAAAATCAGATAAAAATAAAAGAAAGAAATAAAAGATAATAAAAGAAAGAAATAAAAGATAAAAAAAGAAAGAAATAAAAGAAAAGATAAGAAAAATAAAAGAAAAGATAAAGAAAGATAAAAGAAAAAAAAAAGAAAAAAAAAAAAAAGAAAGATAAGATAAAGATAAAGATAAAGAAAGATAAAAGAAAGAAAATTAAAAAAAAAGAAAGTAAAAATAAATTAAAAAAAAGAAAAAGAAAGAAAGTTAAAAAAAAAAGATAAATTTTTAATTTGTATTAAAAATCATTCATGAACAAAATTATCATTTAAAAATTAATTTCATGATAATAAGAATTAAATAATTACGATAAATTAAATCAATTTCCATATCCGGATGATCCGGCAGGATCTACGGTTTGGAAAATATTAAACTTTTTTAAAAAAAAATAAATTAATTAAATAAAAAGATAAAAATCCATATTTTTACAATATGGATAAAATTGTTTAAAATTTCACCAAAATTCCGTGTCCAAATGACTCGGCAGAGTCCATGGTTCGGAATCAAAATCTTCCGTGTCCAAATGACTCGGCAGAGTCCATGGTTCGGAAGTATAAAATTTTACCCGAATTAATTACCAAAATCCACATTTTTGACTAATTCAGTTAAAATATCTAAATTAACTGAAAATTTTTAAAAGCAAAGTAAAACAAAATTAAAATCAACTAAGGTGCCAATTTTGGGCGCTATAACAATATTGTTTTAGCGTAACCGTACTCCCGATTCCCGAACTCTCGCAGACCAATTTTAAGGTAACCAATCGACCTAAGTAAACCGATTGGTGGCGACTCCAGAAAACCCGACGTTGCCACAGCTTGGCGACTCCGCTGGGGAGTCGACGTTAGTGAGTCGAGCCTAAAGTTGATTTGTTTTTATTTACTTTGCTTTACTATTATGTGGATTTATATATTATATTTACTTAAGTAAACATGCATAATGCATTCACAAAATGAAGCTCTATACCCGAGCTTCCTTAAATCAAACACGATTCTTTCTAAGCGGAATTGGTGTTGCTGTCCTTGTGAGGCCACGGTCTCCAAGCCTTCACCGGTTTCAAAGTAGCAAAGTAGTGTATTGCCTTCTGAGACGGTTAGTCTCTGCATGGGCCCACGAAAAGCTACGACTCGAATTAATCCATTCCTTACATAAACCCTAGAGGGTAAGGAATCGGGCCGTCACTATGATTCAGTGACGGGATTCGGGAACTATCCCTTGCCTTTTTGATAAACCACCTTCTACATCTAGAATTCCTTACTCTACCTTAGAACCAGCCATTAAGAATTTCCCATACTTCGGTTCCAATTACCATAGGCCTTGTTTTGTCTATATGTTTGTACGAATCTATGTGTTACCTTTTTACTAACTCTGTTTTTTTTTTTCCTTATTTTTCCGGCATATACATTTCATCATTAAAGAAAAATATTTGGTGAAAGAAATTACTATCATGGATATTCTCGATTACCTTCCCACGGCTGTCAGTGGATCGTGGAATAAAACAGTAATAGAAACTCAGCCCGAAGCTATGGAATACTCCGAGATGGCCCAAAAACTTCACGGAGATTCTCTGATGTCCCACTCTCACGTACAGCTCAAGGACCAGGTATCGGTCCGGATAAATCAGAATGACACCACTGAATTGTTACAAGTGTGGAATAGTTGGAGCCCTACGGATCACGAAGCATTCACAGCAACGTACGGTCATATTGCTCGCCTACTAAAAGTCACCGTTGACGCACCACTTGTCCGGGCTCTAATCCAGTTCTGGGATCCATTTTATCGGTGCTTTTCGTTCGACAAGATAGATCTGGTTCCAACCTTAGAAGAATACAGTAACCTCTTGGGTTGGTCCTCCGACTATCCAATTGAGACGTATCAACATGACAGAAGAACGGAACCTCATTGAGCCCTGGCAAAATTATTGGATGTGCCAGCTTCCAGTCTTCAAGCCAAGTTTGCAACAAAAGGATGTCGGAAATTTATCAGTTGGACCGACTTGAAGCAATTGAGCCATTCTCTTCCTCAGAAGAATCAACGACGCAAGCTTTTCGCATTGGCAATATATGGCCTGGTAGTCTTCCCAAGAATTGTTGGATTCATCGAAGGAGACGTTATCACGCTATTTGAGCAAGTCTGCTACACTCAAGTGAATCCGACCTCAGTAATCTTATGCGAAACTATCAGGGCATTAAACTTCTGTCGCCAAAGAGGGGGCAAATTCATGGGATGTTCGCACCTTCTCAACATTTGGATTAAAAGCCACCTTCCTTGTGATAAGCAACACTTCGGAAATCACTTTTCAAAGGACTTCATACCAATCGAAGCTTTTTTGAAAAGTGAAACCATTCACCATGATAGCAAGGAAGCATGGGTTGACTACTTCAGAAACATCACTGAATTCCAAATTGAATGGATAGCCCCCTGGTCCACCTCCACCCGAGTAGTCTACCGTTGCGGCAATTGCCCATGGGTTCCTCTCCTAGGTATATGGGGAGGAACAAGTTATGCCCCAGCTCAAGTGCGAAAACAATTTGGGTCCATGCAATTTATACCCATGACACATAACCTGAGTAAGTTGGAATTCTCACATGAAGATCCAGATTCAAATAAGCTTGCAATGGGTATTTCAGTTGCGTGGAAAAGAATTTTCATATTGAAGTCGGGGCCTATTATTTCTCCCATTGCTTATTATGAATGGAGAAATAACCGGAAGGAAGGAATAGTTCTACCTGAAGAGGTCATCAGAAAATTGGCGAAAAGAGAGTTGGAGAAAGAACTAGAGGAAGAAAAGGAGAAGAACAAGAGGATGCTCCTTGACATGCAACAGCTCGGTCACAAAACACAACTCCTCGAAGAGAAAGTTGAATACCAAAAACAAGTCATCTCCCAATTGGTTGATGAAACCGATCAAAAAGAGATGAGAGTCAGATACTGGGAAGATCAATACAGATTTTCTCAAGATCAATTGCAAACATTTTTGGTAGAAGTCAGAAAAGTTACAGAACAAGCCCAACTAATGGGCGAAGAAGCCAAGGAGTTAGAAGAACTGAGCTGTCCTACTCCATCAGTAAATGTTCAAAGAATGATGGAGTTCATATCTAAAGCCAGAAATCAGTATTGTACTTTGGGTCGTTTCTTTTAAACAAACCTTTGCTGAATGTAATTGAGAAATTCCATTATAGTTCTTCTTTCACCAAGTATTTACAATATTCATGCATGCATCCATCACATCAATCATACACACATAGAATCTAATAAAATAAATATTCCTTTAAAGGGGTAAAATTGGACCTCAACACCGATATTCAACTCGACTCCAAACAAGATTAATGGCAGAACAAGCCGAAGGACGTCTCATGGAGATGGAGTCCAAGATTGAAAGTATGTCAGAACAGATGAAACAATTGATGGAATTAATCAAAGGGAAAGCAACTCAAGTCCCCATCAAAGAAGTACAAGATCCCACTTATCCCCCGGGATTCACCCCGCAACGAGTCTCAGTCCAAGAAAACCTGTTTCAAGAATCAGGACCCTCTGCTAGTGTTCACCTGAAACAAGACACCGTACATGAAGAGAAGAAGATGTTACCAAAAGAAGAAGCAGAATCTCAAAAACTCGAAACGATAGAAAAGAGACTGCGAGCCATTGAAGGAGGTACTATGTTCGGATCTCTCTCAGTGGATGATCTCTGCTTAGTGCCAGACGTCGAAATCCCTTCGGACTTTAAGGTGCCAGATTTCGTAAAATACGATGGAACGAGTGATCCCATCACTCACATCACTTTGTTTCTCAGAAGACTACAACCACTTACCAAAGATGAGAAGGTGTGGATCGCACTTTTTCAGGAAAGTCTCACAAAATCAGCATTACAGTGGTATCTAAGCCAAGGTCCAAGAAACATAAAAACTTGGAATGACCTTGCTGAGGCCTTCATCGGCAACTATAAACATGTTATGGACTTAGCTCCGGATCGCCAAACTCTCCAAAACATGGAGAAGAAAAAAACAGAAACTTTTAAGGAATACGCCCAACGATGGAGGGACTTAGCTGCACAAGTACAGCCACCCATGACAGAAAGAGAAATGGTCACTTTGTTTGTCCAGACACTGAAATACCCATATTATGACAAACTTATTGGCAATGCGGCAACTAACTTCTCCGACGTAGTCATGTCTGGAGAAAGGATCGAGCATGGTATCAGGACCGGGAAGATTACTGAGTCCTTTAGTGATCCTATGAAAAGAGGAGGACCATCCAGAAGAAAAGATGAAGAAATACAACAAATCGGACGAGGAAGAGGGATTCCCCTCGTGGGTACCGTGGCTACCGGACCTCGCCTATCCTATTCTGCCAACAGGCCCAATTATTATCCTACCAATAGGCCCAATGATTATCCTCCAAATAGGCCCAGTGATTATCTTCCCAATAGACCCAACAATTATCCTCTCAATAGGCCTAATCAGTTACGGCCACCTGTTCCGACTCCTCCAATGCCTGCACCAAGACCAAGAGAAATTTTCGCACCGATTCCCATGACTTATACTGAGTTATATCCAAAACTCATCCAGAGCCAACTCATTCACCCAATTCCCACAAGACCATTCGAACCCCCATATCCAACATGGTATGACCCTAAACTAAATTGCCCATATCATGATGGTGCCGTGGGCCACGGACTCGAAAATTGCATAGCATTGAAGCGTATAGTCCAACAATTAATTGAGTCAAAGTGGTTGGACTTTTCCGATGAACCAAACATCACTCATAATCCATTGCCTCCTCATCAAGCCAAACCAGTCAATATGATGGAAGAATACTGGCCGATGAAGAAAACAGTCAATGATATCATAACCCCTCTTAAGCATGTATATTCATGCCTTGTGAAAGAAGGGATTATCATAGGAAAGTCTTCTGGAAATAAAGAAGTCGAGCATGAGGAATGGTGCAACTTTCATAACAGTAAGAGTCATTCTATCCAAGAATGCCCAGAATTCCGTAAAAGTCTACAAAGTCTCATGGACTCCTCCCAAATCATCGTTTTTATGTCAGATAAAGAGGATGACGTGAATGTGATAATTAAAGAACAAGAAGTCAATATCATGCCAAGGCCACTAGTCATTCCAATCTCAAAATCTGCTCTCAAGCCTTTAAGAATTCAAGTTCCAAAGCCATTCCCGTACAAATCAGACAAAACTGTTCCATGGAACTATGGCTATACTTCTAACATCACATCAACTCTGTTAGAAGTTGGGGGCATGACTAGAAGTGGTCGGTGTTATTCTCCCGAGCAAATGAACAAGCTCCAACAAGAGAAGAATGTTACGGATCCAGCAAATGGACCTATTAACACATCTAAAGAGCAAGAGATGCCTCGAGCAGTAACAGATGAACAAGCTACTGAGTTTCTCAAACTCATAAAGCAAAGTGAATACAGCATCGTGGAGCAGTTGAATCATCTGCCAGCAAAGATCTCCATACTTTCATTGCTCTTAAGTTCTGATGCCCATCGAGAAGCTGTTCTCAAAGTCCTGAATAAGGCTTATGTTGAACAAGATATCTCCGTGAACAACTTTGACCACCTTGTCAACAACATTACGGCACAAAATCTCATCACATTCACTGACGATGAGATACCAGCAGAAGGAAGGGGTCACTCTAAGGCTCTACATATTTCGATTAAATACAAAGATCGGATTATGGCTAGAGTTCTGATCGACAATGGATCAGCTCTAAATGTAATGCCATTAGAAACTTTACATAAGATCGGTTTAGACCCATCACACCTCAACAACAGTCATATTGTTGTTCGAGCATTTGACGGAACAAAGAGAGACGTGGTTGGAGAAATAGAGCTACCAATTGGGATTGGTCCCTGTCTTTTCCATATCACATTCCAAGTCATGGACATTTCTCCATCTTATACTTGTCTACTGGGAAGACCATGGATCCATATGGCTAGAGCAATTCCTTCCTCATTACATCAAAAAATGAAATTCATCATTGAAGGAAAGATAATCACAGTCTTTGCTGAAGAAGACATTCTGCTATCTAGACCTGCGGATGCTCAATATGTTGAGGTCAATGAAAATATACCTGATTGCTCCTTCAGGTCTTTTGAGATTGTCAATGCTGCTTATGTCAGTGAATATGAAGAAGAACCCGTTCCTAACATCTCTAAAACAAGTCGCATGGTCGCCAAACTCATGATAAAAGGAGGATACTCACCGGGGTTAGGTTTGGGACAAGATTTACAAGGAATCCCAGAGCCATTGAAAATATCCGCAAATGAAGGGTAATACGGCCTAGGCTTCACACCGACAAGACATGATAAAATGAAGGCAATAGCTGAAAAAAGAGAAAAGAGGATTGCACGATTAACAGGGCATCCTCTCCAGGAAAGAAATCTGGATATCCCTGAAATCACCGAAACGTTCGTGAGTGGTGGTCTCATTCCGAAAAATGACAATGAAGGCAAGCTGACTATCAACATCAACAAGTCTTTTGAAAGTCTTTCTATTCAGGCAATCATCAGCGATTCACCTGAAGAGGAGGAGCTCATTCAACCTTGTGGCCCACGGGATGTGCTGAACAATTGGGAGGCGATAGAACTGCCTGTTATAATTGAAAGCTTTCCAAAGTAATCTAATAGTAAAAACCTCCTAAAGAAAGGTTCAATCAATAGGGTGTAGTCTTTGTTTAAGTGAACCTTTTAGTTATTGCTTTTTATTCCAATAAAGTTGTGATTTATGCACATTGTAAATAAAGTACCAGTTTGCATCCATCTCATTCGTGCCATTTTTTTTTTTCCTCTTCTCTTTCTTTTCTCTCTGGATAATGCAGACCCAAAACTCTCTTTGATGACAATGAAAGAATGAACTTTGATAATCCTGTAAACACTACCGACTCGGATGACGAAGATCTTCAAGTATCTCCTGAGCTATTAAAAATGATTGAGCGAGATGAAAAAGAAAGAGCAACAAGTCAAGAACCAACTGAGGTATTCAACCTGGGAGACAGTCAGGATGTAAAAGAAGTCAAGATTGGCACTTTATTCCCTCCTGAAAAAAAAGAATAATTAGTCCATTTATTGAAAGAATATGTGGATGTATTCGCTTGGTCATACCAAGATATGCCTGGCTTAAGCTCAGACATAGTACTACACAAAATACCTTTGAAGCCTGGGGCGAAGCCTGTCAGACAGAAGTTACGAAGATTAAAGCCGGAGTTAATCTTAAGAGTAAAAGACGAGATTCGAAAGCTGTGGGATGCAGGATTTCTTGGGGTCGCTGAATATACAGAATGGGTGGTTAACATTGTCCCAGTCGAAAAGAAAGAAAGTGGGAAACTAAGAGTTTGTCAGGACTACCGGCCTTTGAACGAAGCCAGTCCTAAAGATAACTTCCCACTTCCTCATATTGATACACTGGTGGATAATACCGCAGGAAACTCCTACTTTTCCTTCATGGATGGTTTTTCTGGATACAATCAAATCAAACTTGATCCAGATGACATGATAAAAACTGCTTTTATTACCCTTTGGGGTACCTTCTACTATAAGGTGATGCCTTTCGGGTTAAAGAATGCTGGTGCTACATATCAAAGAGCCATGGTCACGTTGTTCCATGACATGATGCATAAAGAAATTGAAGTATATGTGGACGACATGATCGCCAAAACTTTCACTGCTGGGGGGCATCTAAAAGTGCTAAGAAAACTATTCGATAGACTTCGCAAATATCAATTGAAGTTGAATCCTGCCAAATGTACTTTTGGAGCCTCTTCAGGAAAGTTATTGGGTTTCATGGTCAGCAAGGACGGGATTCGAGTTGACCCGAGTAAAGTCAAAGCGATACAAGAAATGCAACCCCCGAAGACTCCAAAACAAGTAAGAAGTTTTCTGGGTAGAATCAACTTCATAGCAAGGTTCATATCACAATTGACGTCCAAGTGTGAACCGCTTTTCAAATCACTAAAGAAGAACAATCCGATTGAGTGGAATAACGAATGCCAAGAAGCGTTCGAGAAAATCAAACGATATCTATCAAATCCACCAGTCTTGATACCACCTCGATCCGGAGAACCGTTGATTCTATATTTATCCATATAGGATTCTTCATTAGGATCCGTATTGGGTCAACGTGATGAGACAAGCAAGAAGGAGCATGCAATTTACTATTTGAGCAAAAAGCTTACCACATATGAAGCTAAATACTCAATAGTAGAAAAGTCCTGTTGTGCCCTTGCATGGGTAGCACATCGACTACGACACTACATGCTCAACAACACAACATTGCTGATCTCCAAGACTGATCCCATTAAGTACATTTTCGAGAAACCCGCTTTATCAGGCAGGATTGCAAAATGGCAAATGCTGTTATCTGAATACGACATACAGTATGTCACCCAAAAGGCCGTAAAAGGAAGTGTGATCGCTGAATATCTGGCTGATAGAGCATTGGAGGATTATGAGCCCATGAGAATGGATTTTCCTGATGGAGATATAATGACAATAAAACAGGAAGTCGATGAAGAAAATGAAACATGGAAAATGGCATTCGATGGAGCATCTAATGCTTTGGGACAAGGGATCGGAGCTATACTCATCTCTCCAAGCGGAGAGCAGTTTCCCCTCACAGCAAAAATTACATTTCCTTGTACCAACAATATAGTAGAGTATGAAGCATGTGCTATGGGACTCCAAATGGCATTGGATTTGAAAGTGCGAGATCTCCGAGTCTATGGGGATTTCGCATTAGTCATATATCAAATCAATGGAGAATGGGAGACAAGAGATTCAAAATTAATCCCTTACCAAAAGCTTATACTAGACATGACTCGAAGATTTAACAGTATAAGTTTCCATCATCTTCCAAGGGAAGATAATCAAATCCCAGACGCTTTAGCTACTTTGGCTGCTATGTACAAGATAAGCGACCCTGAGCATACTCCTGTGTTCGAGATGAAAATAATAGATTCTCCAGCTTATTGCATGAGCATCGAAGAAGAATTGGATGGAAAGCCTTGGTATCATGATATCAAGAAATACCTCCAAGAACGAACATATCCACTAGAAGCATCAGAAAATGACAAGAAATTTCTACGAAGATTGTCAATAGGTTTTCTTTTAAACCTAGACATACTCTACAAGAAAACCCCAGACTCGATGCTACTTCGCTGTGTAGATACTCATGAAGCACGAAAGATCATGGAAGAAGTTCATTCTGGAATATGTGGAGCACACACTAGTGGTCATACCATGGCAAGACAAATAATGAGGGCTGGCTACTATTGGCTCACATTGGAAAGTGATTGTATTAATCACGTGAGAAAATGTCACAAATGTCAAATATATGCCAACAAGATCCAAGCTCCACCCACCCCTCTTAATGTAACAGCAATACCTTGGCCTTTTGCCATGTGGGGAATTGACGTCATTGGAGCCATTACCCCTAAAGCTTCCAATGGTCACAAATTCATCCTAGTGGCAATTGACTACTTCACTAAATGGGTAGAAGCTATGTCATATGCAAGTGTGACTCAAAAGGTGGTATGCCGGTTCATTAAGAAAGAAATCATTTGTCGTTATGGGCCGCCGGAATGTATCATCTCAGACAATGCCACGAACCTGAACAATGCAATGATGCAGACTTTGTGCCGGCAGTTCAAAATCAAACATCTCAATTCGGCACCTTATCGACCAATGATGAATGGTGCAGTAGAAGCGGCCAATAAAAATATCAAGAGAATTGTTGAAAAGATGATCGTCACTTACAAGGACTGGCATGAGATGTTACCTTTTGCACTACATGCTTATAGAACTTCTACCCGTACTTCTACTGGAGCAACACCTTTTTCTCTGGTATACGGTATGGAGGCTGTATTGCCCATCGAAGTTGAAATTCCTTCATTAAGGGTACTAATGGATACTCAATTAAGAGAAGCAGAATGGGTCAAAGCTAGATACGAGCAATTAAATCTAATTGATGAAAGAAGAATGATAGCCCTCTGCCATGGGCAACTTTATCAAAGAAGGATGATTCGTTCTTACAACAAAAAGGTTCGCCCACGACAATTTCACGAGGGTGACATAGTGCTCAAGAAAATTTTACCCATGCAACATGATTCAAGAGGAAAATGGACACCAAATTATGACGGGCCATATGTCGTGAAGAAAGCATTTTCAAGAGGGGCACTAATTCTGACAGAAATGGATGGACGAGAATTACCGAAGCCAGTAAATTCGGATGCAGTAAAGAAATACTTTGCATAATGAAGAAATTTTCAAACAGAAGGGGAGAAGTGGATACAGGGTTACCAAAGTTTATTTGATCAAAGTTGTCAAAGAGAGCTTTCTTCTCTTACACTTTCATTATCTATCTGTACCCAAGATTTTCATATTACCCATAAATAAAAAGCCAATTTTCTTTAACTTACCTTAGATTCTCACGTTCAAAATGCTAAAGTCGCTTCTATCCAGTTCTTTTCCTTCAAATCTCACATTCTTACTAGCCTTAAGTGTGCAATAAATTATGACTTTTGAAGGAAGAATAGTAATAATTAAAACTTAGAAAAAACAAAGACCGTAGATTACTTTGATAAGCTTTATGAATTAAAACAGGTAAGATTGAGGTCCTGCTTTGCGAGCGGCACAGAACATAGGCTAACAAAGAAGAAGGAGTAACAAATCTTTGGGAGATAGCCTTGGTGGTAGCCTGAATGATCGCTTCAGAAGTCTTAACACGTCCATGTCAGCAAGAAAGAATCATACTCACGAATATCTCAACAGGGACAATTATCCAGAGAGGCATAAAGTACGAGGCGGACATTAAGGAAATTGAAGCCAAAATTTAAGAACAAATCAAGGAAAGAAGATTTTTGAAAAGAGTTAGGCTTTTGAGACAATGGACAATAGCTGGAAAGCGAGACAATGAACAACAGCTGGAAAGCAAGACAATGAACAACAGCTGGAAAGTGAAACAATGGACAACAGTTGGAAAGCATAAAGAGATTCAACGATAGAAGGCAATTACAAAGAGGATCCAGTAAAGCAAAGATATAAAAAAATAAATCCATCAGTTACACATGCTCTGCATTCATGCATTTCACATCATGCATGCATGGCATACAGAACAAGGATCAAATGGGAAGCGTATCCACCGCACAGTCACAGCAGTATAAGCTGACGTCTCAGTGACATCCGTTTTTACCAATCTACCGCTGGATGCACAGCTGATATAGTGGACCCAGCCCCATCAGCAATTCAAGGATAAAGTAGACAATATTGTCAAAATCCTGGTAATCAATTCAATAATCGAGGCTACACCGGGATGGACAGAATTGACGCCAGCTTAGCGGTATCCAAGATAAGAAATAGCTATGGTCAAAGATAAGTGCGGATATCGAGAAATATTGTCGTCGAAAGCAGACAATGGATTCAATAATCAAGGACTGGATCAATGTCATGCCTGATGAGATATCAAAGATAAGAAATATCTATGATACTAAAATAAAGCAGGATCCACTTTTCCGGTTAAACGGCGGATACGGTACTCCGTGACTCTCAAGTCGGTTCTCTCAGTTGCCCATAATAACTGATACCTTCACCCCTTCTTTCTTTTACTTCCTCCTAGAAAATGGATCCTACTTTTTCTGCCTTGCGAAAGTATTTCCCTTCTCTCCCAATGAACATCCTAAAAAAGATCTACCGAGTTCGCTGTGAACGATTAAGAGCTCTGATGCACAAAGGAATACCTGAAGATGTACGGTGGTTAATCGAAGCCAAGGTTCGTCTGGCAGGTGAAATCCCAGAGACATTTGCATCTTACATGCCTGGTGTTGGCAAAAGTTCTTATGCCAGAAAAAGAAGAGCGAAAAGATTACAAGTCTGCCATAAATGTGGTAGGTGGACTTGTAAAACTAGGTGTCGTTCTTTAGGAATGATCTCCAATAATCGAGAAGATAAAATACGGTTCATCAAGAATGGCTTGAGTAAGGACTCATTGGATGATATCCAATTGACTCTTGAGACGCATTCTTGTGGATCTGTGCAACGTGAAATTCTTGATTTATGGAGTATTTTTCATGAAGAACGAGACCGTTACAGTCCCGGGTATCTGACTTTAAACGACCCTGTTTGCCGGTTTGTAAGAAAGCTGGATGGGAAGCAGATCCTCGACTCATAGAAGCCGTTAATGCCGTTACTGGACGTAAAACCAGTGGAAGATGTGAGCCACAGTCACAATTACTGTACATACAGTTTGTTATATTTGGAAAAATTTGCATTTTCTTTTGACAGATGAACATGCTCCCCTAAGTGTAATCGACACGTTATCCCTTTTCATCACTATAAATGCGTGTTCTTCCTTCTAATTAAACAACAGATAAGATACCCCGTGACTTCTAAAGTCGGTTATTCCAGTTTCCTGCAATAACTGATTCATTTCCCTATTCTCTCAAATTCTTCTCTCATCAATGGATTCTACTCTTTCTGTACTGCGAAAATACTTTCCTTCCCTCCCACTAAAAGTCCTTAAAAAGATCTACCTTGCTAGATGTGAAAGAATCAGAGTTTTTACACGCAAAGGCATTCCCGATAATGTGCAGTGGATAATTGAAGCTAAGGTCCGTTTGGCGGGTGAAGTTCCAGATGCATTTATGCCCCGCATGCCCAGTTTAGGTAAAAGCCGTTATGCCAAAAGGCGAAGAGCAAAGAGACTAGGCGTGTGTTATAAATGTGGGCGATGGAATTGTAATACTAAATGTCGCTCTTTAGGATACATCTCCATAAATCGTGAAGATAAAAGAAAATTCATTAAGAATGGCCTGCGTAAGGAGTCTCTGGAAGATATCCGAGAGACTCTTGAAACGCATTCTTGTGGAAAAGTGCAAGGTGAAATTATCGGTTTATGGAGGACTTACCATAAAGAACGAAACCGTTACAGTCTTGGGAATGTGATTTTAAACGACCCTGCTTGTCAGTTTGTAAGAAAACTAGATGGGAAGCAAATCCCCGACTTATAGAAGGCATTGAAGCCATTACTGGACATGAATCAGTAGAAGATGAGAGTCACGGTCATGATTCTTGTACATATAAGCTGTCATTTGTCTTTTCTTTTGACAATAATGTACTTGCTTCTGTAAGTGTAATTAACGCATTATCCCTTTCATCACTATAAATATGTGTTAGTTATTTCCGTTTCCTACAATCACTAATTTCTTTCTTTTTCTCTTAAATGCCTCATTCATCAATGGAGCCTTCTCTTTCCGCTCTACGAAAATATTTCCCTTCTTTCCCAATAAATGTTCTTAAAAAGATTTATCAAGCCAGATGTGAACGATTCAGAGTATTTATGCACAAAGGCATTCCTGATAATGTGCGGTGGCTAATTGAAGCTAAGGTTCGTTCAGCTGGTGAAGTTCCAGAAGCGTTCTTTCCCCGTATGCCCGGCTTTGGTAAAAGCGCTTATGCCAAAAAGCGAAGAGCAAAGAGGCTAGGTGTCTGTCATAAATGTGGACGATGGAATTGTAATACTAAATGTCGCTTTTTAGGATACATCTCCAGAAATCATGAAGATAAAAGAAAATTCATCAAGAACGGCCTGCGTAAGGAATCTTTGGATGATATCCTATTAACTTTTGAAACACATTCTTCTGAAATAGTGCAATGGGAAATTATGGATTTATGGTGGACTTTCCGTAAAGAGCAGGATCGTTACAGTCTTGGAAATCTAACTTTTAATGACCCTGTTTGCCAGTTTGTGAGAAAACTGGATGGGAAGCAAATCCCCGACTTATGAAGGCATTAAAGCCATTACTAGACATAAACTAGTGGAAGATGAGAGCCACAGTCATGATTGCTGTACATATAAGCTGTCATTTGTCTTTTCTTTTGGCAATAATGTACTTACTTCCGTAAGTGTAATAAACGCATTATCCTTTCATCACTATAAATGCGTGTTCTTCCTTCTGGATACGGTACTCCATAACTCCCAAAGTCAATTATTTCCATTTCCTACAATCACTAATTTCTTTCTTTTTCTCTTAAATGCCTCCTTCATCAATGGAGCCTTCTCTTTCTGCTCTACGAAAATATTTCCCTTCTTTCCCAATAAATGTTCTTAAAAAGGTTTATCAAGCTAGATGTGAACGATTCCGACTATTTATGCACAAAGGCATTCCTGATAATGTGCGGTGGCTAATTGAAGCTAAGGTTCGTTCAGCTGGTGAAGTTCCAGAAGCGTTCTTTCCCCGTATGCCTGGCTTTGGTAAAAGCGCTTATGCCAAAAAAAGAAGAGCAAAGAGGCTAGGCGTTTGTCATAATTGTGGATGGTGGATTTGCGGCAATAAATGTCGTTCTCCAGGAGTGATCACCAGAAATCGTAATGATAGAATAAAATTCATCAAGAATGGCTTGCGTAAGGAATCTCTGGAAGATATCCGAGAGGTTCTTGAAGCGCATTCTTGCGGAATAGTGCAATTTGAGGTTGTTGGATTATGGATAATTCTCCAAAAAGAACGAGAACGTTACAGTCTTGGGAATCTGACCCTAAACGACCCTGTTTGCCAGTTTGTGAAAAAGCTAGATGAGATGCAAATCACTGATTCATAGAAAGCATTGAAGCCGTTACTGGAAGCAAAGCCAGTAGAAGACGGAACAAGGTCACGATTACTGTACGTGCTAGCTGTCGCTTTTGAAATTTTCCTCCCCTTTTGGTAATAATGTATCCACTCCTGACATGAACCAAAGTCACGATTACTGTACGTGCTAGCTGTCGCTTTTGAAATTTTCCTCCTCTTTCAGCAATAATGTATCCACTCTTGACATAAGCCATAGTCACGATACTGTACATGCTAGCTGACGCTTTTGAAATTTTCCTCCCATAATGTACCCACTCCTGACATGAGCTATAATTATGACTACTGTATATACCTGCCACTTTTGAAATTTTCCTTCTCATCCGACAATCATGTACCTACTCCTGACATAAGCTACAGTCGCGACTACTGTACATGCTAGCAGCTATTTTGAAAATTTTCCTCCTCTTTTAACGATAGTGTACCCATACCTGACCAGAGTCATACCCGTGACTACTATGAATAGCTGGCAATAATGTATCCATTCTTGAAAAATAAAATTATTGCCTTATCTCTTCATCTCTATAAATATATCCTCTTTTCTCACAAGGGTAAGGATAGGAATGGAGAAAACCCCAACTCGTAAATCCCGAAGTATTTGTGTATTTTCTGGGGCTTTTCCTGGAAAAGATGAAGAGTATTTAAAAGCAGCCAACCATTTGGGTAGAGTATTAGCTGAGCGAAAAATACATTTAGTTTATGGAGGAGGTAGTGTCGGATTAATGGGAGGTGTAGCATCAGCAGCATCTCTAGGAGGAAGTCAAGTTCTGGGCATTATCCCTGGACCTCTGAAATTTATTTCTGGGGGCACGATTGGAGAAGAATTAGTGGTTAAAAATTTACAAGAGCGTGTGTTACAAATGCTTTTAAATGCTGATGCTTTTATCGCTCTACCAGGTGGTTTTGGCACATTGGGAAAAGTCTTTCAAATTGCTTCCATGGCCCAACTTAATTTGCATAAGAAACCCATTGGGCTTTTAAATGTTAACAATTTCTTTACAGGTCTGATAGCTTTTATGGATTATGCTATGCAGAAGAATTTCATATCAAGAGTAGCACGGCGAATCATAATATCCGCAACAACTGCTGAAGAATTGCTAGATAAAATACAAGCTTTTGTTCCTGAACCAGATCCAACAATGATTCAGATAGACTGGACACGACAGTCTTTCCCGACCAGTTCACTCCCATAATGGTCCTCTACTCACCCTATTGAAGTATTGTGGAAGAAGAAGTGATCCGATCCGTTTTGCTTGTCCTTTAGTTTTATTATCAGCATTTTCTTTCGTGTTTTAGTTTTTCTTTCAGGGAATTTCCTTTTTTTATCTTATAAGATAGTTTCGTCCATGCTGATATTAAAACCATAGGACAATGCCTTTAGGTTGGAATGGCTGAGTAAAGAGTAATTTTTATTGCTCTTGAGACGCATCCTATTAGGTCTACTAGGCATAACATTTTAGGATAGTTAAGCTTCAACCTTATTTGGATGACATATCTCTCAAGAAAATCTATATTTACTAAAGAAAATATTAGATGAACCTTGGATATTGATTCCAAACATCCGTTCCCTTTACATAATTTGTTAGCGATATTGTCATCATCAAGATTCACTCATTTTATCGAAGTCTAAAATTTCGCACTCACCTATTATGCAAATTCACACTTTCGAAGAAAATTATTCCAATTCTAATTGCTTTCATATAAATTTCGCTCGAGGTTCAAGGAGATTTCCTTAACCTCATTCCATCAATTTTCCTTCAAACGATAGGAGAGTTCCTATCGTCGAGGTTCTAAGGTAGGGCCCTTAATCTCAAAAACAATCAATTTTACTTCAAACGATAGGAGAGTTCCTATCGTCGAGGTTCTAAGGTAGGACCCTTAACCTCATTCAAACAATTTTCCTTCAAACGATAGGAGAGTTCCTATCGTCGAGGTTCTAAGGTAGGACCCTTAACCTCAAAACAATTAATTTTACTTCAAACGATAGGAGAGTTCCTATCGTCGAGGTTCTAAGGTAGGACCCTTAACCTCATTCAAACAATTTTCCTTCAAACGATAGGAGAGTTCCTATCGTCGAGGTTCTAAGGTAGGACCCTTAACCTCAAAACAATCAATTTTCCTTCAAACGATAGGAGAGTTCCTATCGTCGAGGTTCTAAGGTAGGACCCTTAACCTCAAAATCATCAATTTTCCTTCAAACGATAGGAGAGTTTCTATCGTCGAGGTTCTAAGGTAGGACCCTTAACCTCAAAATCATCAATTTTACTTCAAACGATAGGAGAGTTCCTATCGTCGAGGTTCTAAGGTAGGACCCTTAACCTCATTCAAACAATTTTACTTCAAACGATAGGAGAGTTCCTATCGTCGAGGTTCTAAGGTAGGACCCTTAACCTCATTCAAACAATTTTCCTTCAAACGATAGGAGAGTTCCTATCGTCGAGGTTCTAAGGTAGGACCCTTAACCTCAAAATCATCAATTTTCCTTCAAACGATAGGAGAGTTCTTATCGTCGAGGTTCTAAGGTAGGACCCTTAACCTCAAAATCATCAATTTTCCTTCAAACGATAGGAGAGTTCCTATCGTCGAGGTTCTAAGGTAGGACCCTTAACCTCAAAACAATCAATTTTACTTCAAACGATAGGAGAGTTCCTATCGTCGAGGTTCTAAGGTAGGACCCTTAACCTCATTCAAACAATTTTCCTTCAAACGATAGGAGAGTTCCTATCGTCGAGGTTCTAAGGTAGGACCCTTAACCTTAAAATCATCAATTTTCCTTCAAACGATAGGAGAGTTCCTATCGTCGAGGTTCTAAGGTAGGACCCTTAACCTCAAAATCATCAATTTTCCTTCAAACGATAGGAGAGTTCCTATCGTCGAGGTTCTAAGGTAGGACCCTTAACCTCAAAACAATCAATTTTACTTCAAACGATAGGAGAGTTCCTATCGTCGAGGTTCTAAGGTAGGACCCTTAACCTCATTCAAACAATTTTCCTTCAAACGATAGGAGAGTTCCTATCGTCGAGGTTCTAAGGTAGGACCCTTAACCTCAAAACAATCAATTTTACTTCAAACGATAGGAGAGTTCCTATCGTCGAGGTTCTAAGGTAGGACCCTTAACCTCATTCAAACAATTTTCCTTCAAACGATAGGAGAGTTCCTATCGTCGAGGTTCTAAGGTAGGACCCTTAACCTCAAAATCATCAATTTTCCTTCAAACGATAGGAGAGTTCCTATCGTCGAGGTTCTAAGTTAGGACCCTTAACCTCAAAATCATCAATTTTCCTTCAAACGATAGGAGAGTTCCTATCGTCGAGGTTCTAAGGTAGGACCCTTAACCTCAAAACAATCAATTTTACTTCAAACGATAGGAGAGTTCCTATCGTCGAGGTTCTAAGGTAGGACCCTTAACCTCATTCAAACAATTTTCCTTCAAACGATAGGAGAGTTCCTATCGTCGAGGTTCTAAGGTAAGACCCTTAACCTCAAAACAATCAATTTTACTTCAAACGATAGGAGAGTTCCTATCGTCGAGGTTCTAAGGTAGGACCCTTAACCTCATTCAAACAATTTTCCTTCAAACGATAGGAGAGTTCCTATCGTCGAGGTTCTAAGGTAGGACCCTTAACCTCAAAATCATCAATTTTCCTTCAAACGATAGGAGAGTTCCTATCGTCGAGGTTCTAAGGTAGGACCCTTAACCTCAAAATCATCAATTTTCCTTCAAACGATAGGAGAGTTCCTATCTTCGAGGTTCTAAGGTAGGAGCCTTAACCTCAAAACAATCAATTTTACTTCAAATGATAGGAGAGTTCCTATCGTCGAGGTTCTAAGGTAGGACCCTTAACCTCATTCAAACAATTTTCCTTCAAACGATAGAAGAGTTCCTATCGTCGAGGTTCTAAGGTAGGACCCTTAACCTCAAAACAATCAATTTTCCTTCAAACGATAGGAGAGTTCCTATCGTTGAGGTTCTAAGGTGGGACCCTTAACCTCAAAACAACAATTTTCCTTCAAAGGATAGGAGAGTTCCTATCGTCGAGGTTCTAAGGTAGGACCCTTAACCTCAAAATCATCAAATTTTCCCTTCAACGATAGAAGAGTTCTTATCGCAGAGGCTCTAAAAAAATTTTCCTTAACCACATAGTTTAGGCGGCGAGAAGGTTCTCAATGGCTAGCTAAGACGGACGAAATTTGGTAACTACTTTGCATACATCATGTCCCATGAAGCATGCAAAGGGGGGCAGCTGTTGACACCCAATTTCGTCCGGCCTTTTTTTAAAAAAAAAATTTAAAAAAAAACTAATTAAAAATATTATTATTATTATTATTATTGCTAAAAAATTTTTATTTTGAGAAGATTTGATTTAAAATAATATATGTGCGAATATGTATGTGTTTGGAATAAAAATAAAATTTCAGAAAAAAATGACAAAAAAATTAAAAGTTTGAGGTAAAAATGACCAAATTGAGAAGTTTCGGACAAAATTGACAAATTCTGAAAGTTTCAGGAGCTTTGGGTAATTTTTCGCGTCAATTTTGGGCCTAAACGGACGTTTCTAGCCCAAATTGACAGAAAACGTTAAAATTGTCAAAATCAGAAGCTTCTGAGCTTATCTAGAGCTGGAGTAACGTAAAGGACTGAAACTGTCATTTTACCAATTTAAAAGATAAGTTTGATATTTTTTATTAATTTATCCGTCCACAGTTCAGCTAAGCTCCTTCTATAAATACCCCCCCAAATTCAGTGGTAAACATATAGAAAATCAGAGAAAAAAGTTCCGAGCTCCGTTTTAGAAAAAGAGAAAATAGAAGCCTTAGTCCTAGCCTCTCCTCTCTCTGCCAAAACAGTCCCAAAATTATTTTTTCTTACGTTTCGACTACCTTCTTCCTCCGTTTTCTCTTTCTTTCTTTTTCTGTCGCCGTCCTATCCCGCTGCCGTCGCCCTGCCGCCGCCGTCTCACCGTCGCCGTCGCTCCTACGCCGTCGCCGTCGCCATCGCCGCCGTCGTTGCCGTTCCGCCGCCGCGCCCAGCAGTCCTGCCGTCTCGCGCCGCCGCACCCAGCCGTCCTGCCACCGTCGCCCCGCTCCCTCGCCGCCGTCGTCCCGGCCGCCGTTACCCTCGCCGCCGTCGCCCCGCGCCCTCGTCGCCGTCGCCCGGCCGCCCTGCGCCCTCGCCGCCTCCGCCTGCCCAGCCCCGTCACCCCCCTCTCCTCCCTCGCGTCGCCTCTGATTCTTTCTCCAGATTCAATTTTAATTTTTAAGGGTAAAACCTCCTTTCAGTCCTTCATCTTTTCAATTTCTTTCTATTAGGTCACTAACCTTTTTATTTTGTCTTTGCAGAAAATTAATTAACTAACTCATTTATTTTTTTACTTGTTTATTTATTTGTTTATTATTGTTATTATTACTAACCTTTTTTTTTTTTTGTTATTAGCAACTAACAACTAACTTGCTAATTTTTACTAACCTTTATTATTATTGTTGTTAATAATTAATTAAATTGTCTAACTTTTATTTTTGTTGTAATTAATTAACTTAATTAAACTTGGCTAACTTTTATTTATTGTTGTTAATTAATTAACTTAATTAAACTTGGCTAACTTTTATTATTGTTGTTAATTAATTAACTTAATTAAACTTGGCTAACTTTTATTATTGTTGTTAATTAATTAACTTAATTAAACTTGGCTAACTTTTATTTATTGTTGTTAATTAATTAACTTAATTAAACTTGACTAACTTTTATTATTGGTGATAATTAATTAACTTAATTAAACTTGGCTAACTTTTATTATTGTTGTTAATTAATTAACTTAATTAAACTTGGCTAACTTTTATTATTGTTGTTAATTAATTAACTTAATTAAACTTGGCTAACTTTTATTTATTGTTGTTAATTAATTAACTTAATTAAACTTGGCTAACTTTTATTATTGTTGTTAATTAATTAACTTAATTAAACTTGGCTAACTTTTATTTATTGTTGTTAATTAATTAAATTAATTAATTTGGCTAACTTTTATTATTTTTGACTTAATTAACTTTCATTATTATTGTTAATAATTAATTTAATTAAATTTTGATAACATTTATTATTTTTTTTTTCAAGTGGATGGCCAAAAAGCCTCACTTTATTAATTTTTATTTATATAATTTAATTTATTTAATTCACCTTTTACCCATAAATAAAAAAACTAAAAGAAGATTCTTTTGTAATTAATTATTAAGGCTAATAAAAATTTAGAAGCCAATTATTTTTATTTTGGAATACATTTTTTATTATTTCTTTAAAGATAACAAAGTGAACTTTTTGTTAAAATTAATAAACAAACATGATTAAATCAATTCTTTTTAAATATTTTTTTAATAATGATACTTAAAATAAAAATTCAAGAAAAATCCAATTAAAATTAATAATTAATAAATAATTAAAATTTAACAAAAATTAAAAAATCCATGACCAAATAATCCGCCAGGATCCATGGCTTGGAAATATTTTTAAATAAAGTATATAAATAAACTTTTCTTTATTAAAAATAAAATTTTGGGACTAATATATTAATTATTTATTAAAATAATAAAATAATTTTATTTTAGTTTTCTTTATTAATAAAAAGAATAAAAATAATAAAAATTTTGGGTTAATATTTTATTCAGTAATATTTTATTCCTTTTAAAAAATATAACTTTTTGTTTCCTTTATAAAAATTTTAGTCAAATAATTTCAAAAAAAATAAAAAAATAAATAACAAAAAAAAATTGAATTTTCTCTTAAATATTTTAGACTTATTAATTAGATATTTTCAGAGATATAAATTAAAAAAAAAATCTTTCATTAAACAAAAAGAAAACAAAAAAAATATAAATATCAAAACTTTTGTTTTAAAATACATATAAATTTTTGGTTAAATAATCTTTTATTCCAAAACAAATTAAATAAATATCAAAACTTTTCTTCTTTTGTTTAAAATATACATATAAATTTTTAATTTTTTTTAATTAAACAATTACTTTTGGTTAATCTTTTATAAAAAAAAAAATTTAGTTCATGGTATATTGGCTGGAAACTGTCTCGTGCCCGCTTTTGAGCTGCTTCACCTGGTGAAGAGGGTCTGGCTGAGTAACAACGCCCCGTACCATGATCAAAGTTTTTTTTTATTTTTAAACTCTTTAATTCCTTTAAATTAACTTCTTATTAAATAAAAATTAATAATTTTTTCAATTCTTTTATAAATTGAGTAATTCTTTAAATAATAAATATCCTTCATTAAACAAGAAAAATCAGATAAAAATAAAAGAAAGAAATAAAAGATAATAAAAGAAAGAAATAAAAGATAAAAAAAGAAAGAAAAAAAAGAAAAGATAAGAAAAATAAAAGAAAAGATAAAGAAAGATAAAAGAAAAAAAAAAGAAAAAAAAAAAAAAGAAAGATAAGATAAAGATAAAGAAAGATAAAAGAAAGAAAATTAAAAAAAAAGAAAGTAAAAATAAATTAAAAAAAAAGAAAAAGAAAGAAAGTTAAAAAAAAAAGATAAATTTTTAATTTGTATTAAAAATCATTCATGAACAAAATTATCATTTAAAAATTAATTTCATGATAATAAGAATTAAATAATTATGATAAATTAAATCAATTTCCATATCCGGATGATCCGGCAGGATCTACGGTTTGGAAAATATTAAACTTTTTTTAAAAAAATAAATAAATTAAATAAAAAGATAAAAATCCATATTTTTACAATATGGATAAAATTGTTTAAAATTTCACCAAAATTCCGTGTCCAAATGACTCGGCAGAGTCCATGGTTCGGAATCAAAATCTTCCGTGTCCAAATGACTCGGCAGAGTCCATGGTTCGGAAGTATAAAATTTTACCCGAATTAATTACCAAAATCCACATTTTTGACTAATTCAGTTAAAATATCTAAATTAACTGAAAATTTTTAAAAGCAAAGTAAAACAAAATTAAAATCAACTAAGGTGCCAATTTTGGGCGCTATAACAATATTGTTTTAGCGTAACCGTACTCCCGATTCCCGAACTCTCGCAGACCAATTTTAAGGTGACCAATCGACCTAAGTAAACCGATTGGTGGCGACTCCAGAAAACCCGACGTTGCCACAATATTCATGTCCTCCGTGAACGTCCAAAAAGGCTCCTTGGGTATCTTCCCTTGCGGGATTTTGTCATCCCGAAGAGCTCGTTTCCGAGCATGATCGGCCACCCAGCCTGGGGTAGTCAACCCCCCTGCGTGATAAGAATGAGAAGGAGATTAAAGACAAAGAAGCCAATCCATAAAAAACAAAGGAAGTACACTTTGTCTGGAAACAAACCTGGCAGAACCTCGACAACATCGTCCTCGGAGTCCTCAACGGAAATGCCCTTACCCTTCCGCTTGCGCCGCTCCTCGGCAGAAGGTACTTCTACCACTACAGCACGGAGGGCCTGTGACGCGGTAGGACTCTGAGGGGGAACGTCGGTTGAAGGGACCCCGGAAAAAGTAGCCTCAGACGCCGGAACTTCGGCTGTCCCAGGCTCCTCGGCGGTCTCCTCGGGGATTTCTTCTAGAACAGCTCTCCTTGCCCGTTTCCTCGAAGGCCCCGCGCCAGTAGACTTCCGCCTTCGGGAAGACACCTTGTTCGTCTGGTCGCCCTCCTCCACTTGGCCGGTTAAAAGGGACTTGTAATAAGCGGCAGTCGCGTCGCCCATCTCTGAAAAAGGAGAGAAACATCAGCATGAGTCCAAGGAAAGAACAGTAAAGGAGTAGAAGATAACTCACTTTCGGCAAGCGTTTCGAAAGAAATTTCCTCCTTAAGAAGCTTGACCAACCAGGAATCCTTCCCGGCGATGGCAGGAACTGGCATCCCGAGGTCAGTCTCGTGCTCCTTTACCACCTTTAGCTCCCGAAGGACCTCTTCGGTCATCAACCTCCAGTTGATTGGAAAAGGGTAAAGGGCGAGCGGAACGACCTCGGGATCCCAGTCAGAGATAGCCCGAATGCGGCCGTCAAAATCCGCGAACAAGGAAGCTAACTCTGGGGTCAGCAGCATCCTCGGATCAGCAATGTCCACATCCAATGTTCCCTGAGCCCATTTGGTCGGAACGTACGACCAGGCCTCGTCCATCTTCATGAAGAAAAAATTCTGTTGCCACCCCCGCCAGCTATCTTTAGTGGCGAAGGTGAACATGAATTTCTTGCCCCCGGATCCCCGAGGTAGCATGAAATAGAAGCCACCCTTCGGGACCACAGAGAGCTTGTAATACTGCATAAAGATTCTGAAATTGGGTTCTATCCCGAAGACGCCACACATGCAGAGGTAGGCGTTAAAATAGCAGAACGAGTTCGGGGGAAGCTGGTTCACGGCAATGCCATGAAATTTGCAGAACTCGCACACCATCTTCGGGGGAGGATACCGAAGACCGGCCTTCAGCTGAGCTCGGAAAACGGTAACCTCCTTACTGTGGTTTGAAAAAGCATAATGGCTAGAACGAGGCAGCCTAGTAATGGCGTAAGAGGGAAGAAAGAATTTTTTCTTCCATCTCTCTAACTTTTCAGGGGTGGTACAACAAGGATGGGCTAAAAGAGGCTGCCAGCTCTCAGGAAGGGTCATTTTCGACAAAAAACGAGTTTGAAAATGGAAAAAAACAGTTTCCAGAGAAAAACTCAAAAGAACACAGGGATCAAACCGCTCTGAAAAACAAAAACCCACCGAAAGATTTGCCAAAATCAGAGGACGCCGTCGTGAAAGCTGGCTGGAAAAAAGCTCTGATTAAGGTAGCTCCGCCACAGAAAGCAAGAAAGTGCAAGAACAGGGGCACAGCAGAGAGGAGAGCAGAAGAGAGAGCAAAAGGAACTTATGGTAGAGTGGGCTATTTATAAGCCAGAGATGGGTAACCAAAAAATCGTCATAAGTACCCTTTGGAGGCGAACCGTCGCCGTAACTGCTCTCTGCACCTGAAAAGGCACGCCCTCTGTAACCGACGCCACTCTCCTCCAATGGCAAAGCGCCAAGTGTCAACCTCTGCGCGCAAATAGGGGACACGTCCTCCAAACGTCCCTAAAAAGCTGGGACACGTCTTCTGACATCCCTGGAAAACTGGATGAAACTGGGACGCGCCGCTCAGACTGACACACTTGGCCAAACAGACCTGCAGAAACAAAGAGCAGGCCACCTCGAGGACGCCAAGAAACAGGCTATGGCCGAACAGCCCATGACCTTCGGGCAAGAGGTGTATCTTCGGCACAGGCTCCACCTCGAAGACACCAAAGAACAGGCCAAGGCCGAAGAGCCCGTGATCTTCGGGCAAAAGGCGCATCCTCGGAACAGGTTAAGCTTCCAAAGAAACTCCCATACACAAACCTCGGAAAGAGATGCAAAACCGAAGTCTTCACTTCGGCTTTCCAAAGGGGGGCATGTGATAGCCAAACGCTATCGCCTCTATCTGGCCGAACTCCCTGCCACAATGATGGCCAGAAGAAGCTGGCGCTACCCGAGAAAAGGTGCGATCAGGCACCTCGGGAGATAGCCGAAGAGCTCCGAGCCCGGCACGCCAGGAAGCCCCGAGGACACTATTCGCCCCCCAAGGTTGTGAACATATCTCCTTCGGAAAAGCGGCACCAGACATAGCGAGCCGAACATGATATCCCCGAAGGCGGAACTCCCTGAAATTGGGAACCCCCGAACTAAGGGCTTGTTTCCCGAAGAGGCCCTGTCCGAACTAGAGGACGACCTCACCCAGGGACCTCGGGAGTACGGCAGGAGCATTTATGGAAGCATTTAAGGAAGCCTCTGACACGTCCTTTCGCAGACGTCATAAAGTCGCCTGAATAGGCGCTCTGACATACGGATGCCGTCAGAATCACATCATGGCCCATCTCAGCACGTGGCTCAGGACAACTTGCTACCAGTTATCTGTCTCCTACACCCAGAAACTCAGGGAACATCCGACCGAACACGTGTCGTGATCTGAACGGGCTAGGCACTCCTTTAAATACCAGGAATTAATACTGGGCAGAAGGCTGGTTGGTTGGCCAAACACGGCTCCCATACTCTGAGAAAGCTATCAGGCGAGACCCTTCAGCCCTTTGTGCTATTTTCCTCTGCCTTTTCTCAGCCACCACTGACTTGGGCGTCGGAGGCTCCCCCCCCCCGGAAAAACACTCCAGGGGCCTCCTAACCCTTTGTTTCTGAGCTTTCAGGCACTCCCCTTCAGGCTGTCCATTCCACCAGACGTTCTTCCTCCCAGAAGTCTCTCCACCAGTCACCATGACTATAAACGATGAGGCCCCTGGCCATCACACACATTGGAACTAATGCCCTAGCAGCAGTGATACTCCCCCAAGGATACTTCTGGCCTACCCTGAGAAAGGACGCAAGACAGTTCGCCCGGAAATGTGGTAGCTGCCAGAGACACGCGAAAAACCAGAGGACACCCTCGGAAATGGTAACTTCGGCAGACTGTCCTTGGCCCTTCGCAGTCTGGGGTATAGACCTTATTGGGCCACTCCCCACAGCACCCGGAGGCATGAAATTCTGCGTTGTAGCAGTGGACTATTTCTCAAAGTGGGAGGAGGCAGAACCACTAACAACTATCTCGGCAAAAGAAGTGCAAAAGTTCCTATGGAAGAACATCGTATGCAGATTTGGCATACCGAGGGTACTAGTAGTTGATAATGGATCCCAGTTCACAGACAAAGGATTCCAAGAATTCATCAGCGACCTCGGAATAAAGATGCACTTCGACCCAGTAGCTCACCCCCAAAGCAACGGGCAGGTAGAAGTATCGAACAGGACCACAAAAGATGGCCTGAAAAAGAGACTAGAGGAAGCCAAGGGGAAATGGCCAGGAGAACTCCAAAGTGTACTATGGAGCTACCGAACGACGCCCCGAAGAGCCACAGGGGAAACTCCTTTCTCACTCGTCTTCGGAACAGAGGCCATTATCCCATTAGAGGTAGTTCAACCTTCAGTACGGGTGCAAGTATTTGATGAAGGTGGTAAGGACCTCAGCCTGAGAACCAATCTCGATCTTGTGGCCGAACACAGAGAAATAGCCGAGCTGACAAGAAAAGCTTTTCAGCAAAAGAGTGACCGCGGCTGTAAACTTACGGGTCAGGCCAAAAGAAATCAAGAAGGGAGACCTTGTTCTCCGAAAGGCCGACTTCGCACCCCGAAGGCCATCCCATGGCGTACTTCGCGCAAACTGGGAAGGACCCTATCTGGTTCGCCATGAAGTACGAAAAGGTGTGTACAAGCTTGGCGACGCCGAAGGCATAGAATTGAAGAACACTTGGCACTCAAACGCCTTGAAAAAATTCTACGCTTAAGGTTGGGCGGAGGAGTTATGTTGTACAGAATGGCCTTGAGAAAAATTCTTAAGTGTACAGAAATTATGCAAAACAGAATTCCGCAGAGGTGCTCGCCATGATAAAGCATAGATATGACTTTCCGAAGTCCCTTGAGCCATCACGCTCGGGAAAGATGGAAAACAAAAATCTCTCATAAGTACTCGCCATAGCCAGCGCAGAGATAATTTTCCGAACTCCCTTGAGCGAACATGCTCGGGAAAATGGGAAGTGAAAAATCTCGCGAAAGGTTTTCCGAAGTCCCTTGAGCAAACATGCTCGGGACAACTGGAAAAACAAAAAATTTGACTGAAGGTTTCCGAAGTCCCTTGAGCAATCATGTTCGGGGTAAATTGGAAATGCAAAAGCCTGCAAAAAGACTTAGTCAAATTTTTTCAGGCCTTCCAGAAAGTCTTACGAGCAAGCGCACTCGGGACAAAGGAAGGTAAAAAAGTTTCTTTAATCGCAGGTTTTCCGAAGTCTCTTGAGCGAACGTGTTCGGGACAATGGAAATGAAGAAACTCGTAAGAAAAGACTTAGCCAAAAAATCCTCATTAAGAGCAAAGCTGCTTTAAAATAAAGAACTGCCCGAAGAAGGATTACAAAATAGAAGGGAAGGAAAAGGGGCCCTAAAATTGCTAAGGGTTCGCGGCGTCCCGAGAGCCACTCGTCTGCCCGCCCTTTTCCATCACCCTTCGGCGCTGGAATTGAAGGAGGAAGTTTTAGATGTTCGACCTTGGACCATTTCCACCGAGGTCCCCCAGGAATGTTTAGACCCTCTAGAAAATAGAGGTCCAGATCTGGGAACCTCTGGAGAACCTGGTGCCGACCAAGGCAGAAGCCGCCCTGGAACGCGACCTTGCTCATCTGATCAGACTTGTTCTTCTCAAGCTCGAGGTCGTCAAGCTCGTCCTTCAAATCCTCGACCTCCTCCTCCAGCGCCTTTATCTGCTCCTCCCCCTTCGGCTCCTTCTTCAACGACTCGACCTCGGCTCGGAGAGCGTTATTCTCACACGTCAACGACACTATACGGCCGTCAGAACCAGCCTTGTGCTAGAGAAGATCCTCGTTGGCGGCGAGCATCCCCTTTATTTGGTCACCGAGGTCAGCGATCTTCCTGGAGGAGTCCTTTTGAAGTTCTTCTTTTTCCTTCCGGAACTCCTCCCGAAGGGCAGCTACTTCTTTCTCAGCAGCCTCTTTCAGCTGATGGTTTTTGGCGACCGACTCCGTGAGCGCGGTCCTCATCTCATTCATGGTTCGAGTGGCCGAAGTTCAAAAAGCAACCTCCCTGGCCACCCGAACTTGGAGAAAGGCGGTGTACCCCATCAGCTGCAAAAAAATAAACGCAAGGTCAGTAAGAGCCAAAAACCTAGGAAAAAATTGAAGGGAAAGAGCTGTGAAGGATATACCTGAGCAGCATGCTCGGTGATCTTTGCGGCGAGGGTGTTATCCCCCAGGTGGGCCGCCGCTATAGCCTTGAAGGAGGCCTCGGTGAGCACCCCCTTCGAAATTTCCTTAGCCATTTGAGGAACGTCCTCGGAGTACTTATTCATGTCCTGCGTGAACGTCCAAAAAGGCTCCTTGGGTATCTTCCCTTGCGGGATTTTGGCATCCCGAAGAGCTCGTTTCCGAGCATGATCGGCCACCCAGCCTGGGGTAGTCAACTCCCCTGCGTGATAAGAATGAGAAGGAGATTAAAGACAAAGAAGCCAATCCAGAAAAAACAAAGGAAGTACACTTTGTCTGGAAACAAACCTGGCGGAACCTCGACAACATCGTCCTCGGATTCCTCGGCCGAAATGCCCTTGCCCTTCCGCTTGCGCCGCTCCTCGGCAGAAGGTACTTCTACCACTACATCAAGGAGGGCCTGTGACGCGGTAGGACTCTGAGGAGGGACGTCGGTTGAAGGGACCTCGGAAGCAGCAGCCTCAAACTCCGGAATCTCGGCTGCCCCAGGCTCCTCGGCAGTCTCCTCGGGATTTTCCTCTAAAGGAGCCTAGGCAGCTCTCTTTGCCCGTTTCCTCGAAGGTCCCGCGCCAGTAGACTTCCGCCTTCAGGAAGACGCCTTGTTCGTCTGATCGCCCTTCTCCACCTGGCCGGTGAAAAGGGACTTGTAATAGGCGGCAGTCGCGTCGCCCATCTCTGAAAAAGGAGAGAAACATCAGCGTGAGTCCGAGGAAAGAACAGTAAAGGAGTAGAAGATAACTCACTTTCGGCAAGCGTTTCGAAAGAAATTTCCTCCTTAAGAAGCTTGACCAACCAGGAATCCTTCCCGGCGATGGCAGGAGCTGGCATCCCGAGGTCAGTCTCGTGCTCCTTTACCACCTTTAGCTCCCGAAGGACCTCTTCGGTCATCAACCTCCAGTTGATTGGAAAAGGGTAAAGGGCGAGCGGAACGACCTTGGGATCCCAGTCAGAGACAGCCCGAATGCGGGCGTCGAAATCCGTGAACAAGGAAGCTAACTCTGGGGTCAGCAGCATCCTCGGATCAGCAACGTCCACATCCAGTGTTCCCTGAGCCCATTTGGTCGGAACGTACGACCAGGCCTCGTCCATCTTCATGAAGAAAAACTTCTGTTGCCACCCCCGCCAGCTATCTTTAGTGGCGAAGGTGAACATGAATTTCTTGCCTCCGGATCCCCGAGGTAGCATGAAATAGAAGCCACCCTTCGGGACCACAGAGAGCTTGTAATACTGCATAAAGATTCTGAAATTGGGTTCTATCCCGAAGACGCCACACATGCAGAGGTAGGCGTTAAAATAGCAGAACGAGTTCGGGGGAAGCTGGTTCACAGCAATGCCATGAAATTTGCAGAACTCGCACACCATCTTCGGGGGAGGATACCGAAGACCCGCCTTCAGCTGGGCTCGGAAAACGGTAACCTCCTTACTGCGGTTTGAAAAAGCATAATGGCTAGAACGAGGCAGCCTAGTAATGGCGTAAGAGGGAAGAAAGAATTTTTTCTTCCACCTCTCTAACTTTTCAGGGGTGGTACAACAAGGATGGGCTAAAAGAGGCTGCCAGCTCTCAGGAAGGGGCATTTTCGACATAAAATGAGTTTGAAAATGGAAGAAAACAGTTTCTAGAGAAAAACTCAAAAGAACACAGGGATCAAAGCGCTCTGAAAAACAAGATTTGCCAAAATCTGAGGACGCCGTCGTGAAAGCTGGCTGGAAAAAAGCTCTGATTAAGGTAGCTCCGCCACAGAAAGCAAGAAAGTGCAAGAACAGGGGCAAAGTAGAGAGAAGAGCAGAAGAGAAAGCAAAAGAAACTCATGGTGGAGTGGGCTATTTATAAGCCAGAGAGGGGTAACCGAAACATCGTCATAAGTACCCTTTGAAGGCGAACCGTCGCCGTAACTGCTCTCTGCACCTGGAAAGGCACGCCCTCTGTAACCGACGCGACTCTCCTCCAATGGCAAAGCGCCATGTGTCAACCACTGCTCGAAAATGGGGGACACGTCCTCCAAACTTCCCTTGAAAGCTAGGACACGTCTTCTGACATCCCTGGAAAACTGGGATGAAACTGGGACGCGCTGCTCAGACTGACACGCTCGGCCAAACAGACCTACAGAAACAAAGAGCAGGTCACCTCGAGGACGCCAAGAAACAGGCTATGGCCGAATAGCCCATGACCTTCGGGCAAGAGGTGTATCTTCGGCATAGGCTCCACCTCGAAGACACCAAAGAACAGGCCAAGGCCGAAGAGCCCATGATCTTCGGGCAAAAGGCGCATCCTCGGAACAGGTTAAGCTTCCAAAGAAACTCCCATACACAACCTCGGAAAGAGATGCAAAACCGAAGTCTTCACTTCGGCTTTCCAAATGGGGGCATGTGATAGCCAAACGCTATCGCCTCTATCTGGCCGAACTCCCTGCCACAATGATGGCCAGAAGAAGCTGGCGCTACCCGAGAAAAGGTGCGATCAGGCACCTCGGGAGATAGCCGAAGAGCTCCGAGCCCGGCACGCCAGGAAACCCCGAGGACACTACTCGCCCCACAAGGTTGTGAACATATCGCCTTCGAAAAAGCGGCACCAGACATAGCGAGCCGAACATGATATCCCCGAAGGCGGAACTCCCTGAAACTGGGAACCCCCAAACTGAGGGCTTGTTTCCCGAAGAGGCTCTGTCCGAACTAGAGGACGACCTCTCCCAGGGACCTCGGGAGTACGGCAGGAGCATTTATGGAAGCATTTAAGGAAGCCTCTGACACGTCCTTTCACAGACGTCATAAAGTCGCCTGAATAGGCGCTCTGACATACGGACGCCATCAGAATCACATCATGGCCCATCTCAGCACGTGGCTCAGGACAACCTGCTACCAGTTATCTGTCTCTTACGCCCAGAAACTCAGGGAACATCCGACCGAACACGTGTCGTGATCTGAACAGGCTAGGCGCTCCTATAAATACCAGGAATTAATACTGGGCAGGAGGCTGGTTGGTTGGCCGAACACTGCTCCCACACTCTGAGAAAACTACCAGGCGAGACTCTTCAGCCCTTTGTGCTATTTCCTCTGCCTTTTCTCAGCCACCACTGACTTGGGCGTCAGAGGCTCCCCCCCCGGAAAAACACTCCGGGGGCCTCCTAACCCTTTGTTTCTGAGCTTTTAGGCACTCTCCTTCGGGCTATCCATTCCACCAGGCGCTCTTCCTCCCAAAAGTCTCTCCACCAGTCACCATGACTATAAACGATGAGGCCCCTGGCCATCAATAAGTAGTAATGAAAAGGGACTCAAGTTTGAAATTAATTTTTGATATCTTATATATTATTGAAATTAACCAAAATCTATTGACTATTAGCTAGTTACTTGAAAAATTATTTATGGTGTAGTTTGAAACCAAGTGCTGCATAATTAATGATGCAACAATAGACAAATGTCCAGTGTCAAAATAAAAAATAAAACCTTTACTTTAGACTTCATGATAAAGAAGGCTAAAGATTCCTTAAAGCCTAAGTCCATTAAGAAGTGCTTTTCCTAGAATAAAGAGAAGAGCTTTATCTCTAATCTTAAAAACCTTGAGAAGAAGGCTTTGACCTCGTTTTAATCCAAGCTTGAGGATGCCATTTTCCAAGGCCACTTACTCTAGAAAATAGAAGACTAACCAAAACCAAATGTTGAGACAACGATGATGACAACAGGGCAACACTAGAGAAAGAAATCAATAGGTATATCTCCATCTAGGTGTCCTTTTTTTTGCTAGCAAGTGCTCGAAAGGGACTAATGTGATGAACTTCACATTCTTGAGGGCCAGTAAGTTTAAAGCGGGCAACACTATTTATATGGTTAAGAAAACTCCATTTGGAATCCTAGTCATAACTACAGAAAAGTTCCAAGTTGTCGTTCCACAAGAACTACTCCAAAAGGAAACCTTGCAAGCACACGTCAATGGTGAAGACAAGAAATTTTGAGGGTGATGCTTGTGTTATGTAACTCTATAGTCAAGAAGGTGTATTGAACATATGAATTAGAAGATTTTGATGTGGCTTAAGGAGTCAACATAGCTATTAAAGTTAGTTTTATCCAAAACCAATAAGTTAGAAACAACTTATTTAGTTAAAATTTTCTTCCTATATGTTAACAAGTTTTTAGCAAGCTATTAGCTAGTTTTTAGCCTTTTAGTTAGTCTACTTGCTACACAAATTGAAGCTTTAAAACGTAATAAAATATAGCATTTCTAGCCCTTGTTGTGTTCTTATGTTTTTATACATACTTATAAAAAACCAACAACCTTCACAATGGAAGTAGGGGCGAGGTGCAATTGATGGTATCTAAGAGATCACATTGGTTCATCTATTGTAGTTTTTTTCTAAACCTACTAGCCATTAATTCAAATGCGATAGAGGTCCTTGTGATCCAGGTGGCTTTTTGCATGACACATAATTAGAATGCAATGAAAGGTATAAAACTTTTGCTCGAAAATGACTTTCGTAATACGATGTTGAATCCAAATGGAATGTTGTGGATACTACTTCATGTTTTCACTTGGATTGATTCATTAACATGTTTAGGATTAAACCACAGGGTGCTTCACATTTTAAAAGTATGCAATGAAGAAGTAGATAAACTGGCTAAATAAAGGGTGTTTCAAACTGTTCATCTTTGTTTATGGTTTTGATTATTGAAAACCTACCACCATGTGAATAGTTAAATAGTAAATTAGGGATGAAAATTAAAACACTATGAACAATAAAACATGGTGAATAGTAATTTGGTTGAATCCTTATAAATAGCCTTTAATTTTTCAATTCATAGCAGACTAAAAAAAGCCAAAGCAAAACAAACTTACTTTGAAGAAAATATTGTGATTGAAAGGGACTTATTTTAGGCAGTAAAAAATAGTGAGACATTATTTCAGAGTGTTTGGAAAACACTGCACTATTTTAGCTTTATCTCTGTTAGCACTTTACCTCTAGAATTTTTTTTCTAAAGAACTCTCTCTCTCTCTCTCTCTCCCTGTATACTTACTATTTGTTTAATGGAAGAAAATCTTGTAGCTAATTTTGTGGAAATGGCCCAAAATTAAAGGGTGAACCACATTAAATTTTTTGGTGCCATTTTATTGATCATCTTGCACTCAAAGTTCTCATCAATTGTACCTAACAATTGGTGTCAGAGCAAGGTCGAGTATTTACATTTACTTATCGTATGGTCACTACTAAAACATGGATCATCCATGTCATAAAATAAGTTAGATTGTCATTGACCATTTTTCACTTCATATTGGTCATTAATTAGAATCATGAACATCAAAACTAACAATATTATTAGTTTAAATGGCTCAAATACTATATATGTAGAAACAAAAAGAAGGATCTCCTACATGTGATGAAAATGCAATTACCGGTGTTTAGTAAAACCAAGCCCAAGGATGGGATTGATGAGGAATTGGCATTTGAGTGTGAGCAAGTATGTGGTTTCATCTAACAATTTACTAAACATGATGTCTATAACAACCTTTCCACAAAAACTTACGTGTACTCATTGTAGAATGAAGAGTTACACATTTTAAAAACCAACAATAGCAAATTATTTTAGTTGGTAAGGATTCTCTAAATGAAATATGAACAAGAAGAATAAAAGGCAGATCATTTAATGATTTGCAAAGAATCATGGAAGAGTTTTTCATGATGGACATAAAGTTTGACAATGAGGTAACTAATATCATAAGGATAGTCATCCTAGTTACCAATTTGCCCTCACCAAGCAAGTAAGTTAAGTTTAACAGCCAACTCATTTTAACTTAAGTTGACTTAATTCAAAATGACTTATTTTTATTTTTATATTTTTTTTCCTGAAACTAATTTTATTTGAAATCCAATATTATGTAAATGTAATAATCAATTTAAAAGTAAATTTTTATGATATTATAAAATTTTCATGAATTTTTCCTTTTTAATGCCTAAAACTAGAAAATTCATAAAAATATTAATAAGATTATAAAAAATATATTTTCAATGGATGATTATATCTACATAATATTGGCTTTTAAATAAAATTAGTACCAGGTAAAAAAAATGTAAGAATAAAAATAAGTCATTTCAGATTAAGTTGACTTAAGTTAAAATGACTTGGTTGTAAGTGTTTTTGCTTAAATACCTCAAGTAAATTCTTAATAAGCAAGAAAAGTAAGCTAAGTAGGGTAAGGCTGAGTTCCTAAGTATAATATAACACCTAAGGGCAAGAAAGACAAAATGGTAATTTTGGCCCGATTCTATACCATGGCCATAATTTTAGTGAAATTAAGGTCAAGTACGCATTTGTGACTAAATAAGTTAAGACCATAATTATTTTTTCCATTTGAACAAAAAGTGGAAGTTAAGGGCTAAAAATGCATTGAGTGTGAAATTCAATTATTATGTCTTATAATAGCTTAAGTGGCTTAAGGGTAAAGTGTATGGGTAAGAAAAACAATTCTTTAGGACTAAGGAGAGACATTGAACGAAGGGCTAAGAGGCCTAAATGAATCAAAACTAAGTTTGAGGGCCAAAGTAAAAAGTAGGTGAAAAATTAGCCAATAGAAGTAGTTAAGATGCATTTAGATGAGTTTGTCACTATTCATCATCTTCTTTCCAAGACAATTTCATATGCATCTTTTCTCCCTAGCTCATTATCTTTATTTTTCCTAAATTTCTCAAATTTTATAGAAAAACTGAAGGTCCTAAAGGATCCACATCAAGTCTTTAGCTAGCTCATTATGTATTTGGTGCATTTGAATTGTTTCTTGCAACTTTTTTTTTCAAACACTAAGGTATGCATCCTATACTCCTATAGGCAGTTTTTAATCTTATTAAATAGTTAGATGTGGTCTTGAGTGCATGCCTTTGGTGTCCATTTTGGCTGGAATTTGGCTTGGAACTCAAGAAAAGCTAGTTGAGCTTAAATATGGCTTATGGTGCTTACTTGCTTTGGTCTTGTTTTGCTTGAAATATAAGGTAAGGGTATAATTTAATCATGGTCAAATAATGAATATAAATCTTATTTTATGTGTGGTAATAAAATAGAAACAATTCCTAAGTGGATTAGCCATGGGGATAAGGAATTAAGGCAAGTTTGGTGCATGTTTCTACAAGAGATGAGCTCTGACATGTGCAACAGCACATTGATGCCTTGGCTAGAGCTATAGTGCTAGTAGTATGTTCTAGAAGTATAGGGGAATGGCCTTTTGCACACCAAGGCAAAAACCCCTCAAGATGGGGGCATGCTAATGTGTCGTGCCCTAAACTGCCCCTGGCCCATCCGGGCCCAATTATCTAAAACATGCAGCGGAAGTTTAATTAAACCGAAGGGACTTTTATTACTCACTAAGACTTATGGGCACGAACCCCAGGATACTTGCTAGTACTAGCTTGTTATGTTCTTATTAAAGGTTTAAGTTTAAGTGCTATTGGAAACAAACTAGCACCTATGTGGATTTCATGTGTTCATTTTCATGGTATTTACCAAGCTTTAGCCAAGATTATGCATGGCATCCAAAACACCAACTTAAGTTTGAAAACTTATTTTCATGCATATGCTTTGCATGCTTATGTGTTTTGGTGTTCACTAGTGCACATAATCACTTAATGCCTTTAGATGCAACTAATGCTTAGGCATATATTAATTCACATACGTGCACTTGAATTCCTTATTAACCAATCTTTACACATGCATCCAATTTCATGCTTCTCCAAGTTTATTTGCATGTTTTTCTTTGAGTGCGCATACAAAGCCAAACATAGCATGCTTTCAACATAAACATGGGCTTATGGGCCTTTTCCATACTTAACATGCATATGGCCCAAAATTAACCAAGAATATATTCAAATTTTCTAATTTCTTATTTAAGCCCAAAACATGCATTTAAGCCCAATTTATACATGCTTCCGATTTTCATGAAAATCATACTTCCATAAAACATGCATTGGCCTTGGTAAGTCCACCAAGCAATAAAAGCACCCAAAGTGTCCATAGTCCATCTTACAAGCCCAAAATCAAGTTTGGCCGAATTTTAACTAAGTCCATAATTTGGTCACTAAACTTAGACCAACAAATTACATGCTTAAAATCAAGCCATAAATCATAGTGCCAAGGAACACTAATTATCCACCTTAAGACGTTGTTCCCACAAACTCTAGACTCGTAGTCCTGCACACAAAGTCCACGCTTATTAGCTTGATTTTCAAGCAACTTAAAATACTTAGAATACTTAGTATAATTGAGCAATACCATACACATACCCAACCTTTATACCACAAAAAGAGTACTCAAGACTTTTAGCTCAATCTTTCGAGCACACTTTTACCTACAAAAGTAGAGTAGGGCGGGTGAGTTTTAAAACTCAATAAGGATTCCGTATGGCTTCCAAAGCCTAACATATGGCCTTTATGGCCTAACATATGCCAAGAATGTAATGGCAATAAATATTCCAAAAATCCTGCAAAGAAAACATAAAGACAAAGAAAACACAAAGGTACATGTATATACAATAATAATCGAAATCGGGGGTTAGCATGCACAACAAATTCATAGAAGCACACAAACACACGCCACTTAACACCTTGATTTACAGAAGGGCAGCAAGCATCCCTCAAGTTTTATTTCATTAATTTCACATACTTTTCATTTTCGGAGATCTCACTTAGCATAGGAATTTAAGGTGGCCTACCTAAATCCTAGCCCATAATGCTTGCTTACTTCACTTAGCTCATGAGCAAAACGGAATTGCCGAAGCAATAATTTAACTTAAGCCCTCATAGCACACCTAGGATCATATGGTTCTTTGACCATCACCTAGGGGCCCGAATACTCAAAGAGTATAGGAATCCTTACCAATACCGAAAGCTTCTTAGAAGCTTGTTTTCCTTCGATTTCCTCGCTTGTTGGTTTCTAGAAATGATTTTCTAGCACAAGAACCAAAATGGCCAAATAAATTAGTAATCCATAAAATACCAAGAACACTTGGTAATTATCTTAAAGAAATCAAAATACCAAGAATACTTGGTTCACACTTACGAAACCTCGACTAGGAGGTGAGACCGAATTTTGTGTGCTTGATGTTCTTCAAATTTTCTTCTTGATTCTTCCTCCCAATGAGCTTAGAAGCTCATATACACAAAGAACTCCTTGAGAAGAGTTCAAAACCTCTAAGAAATGAAGATGGCCGAATTTCTCTCCTTGGTTTTCTTTGAATCTTTTACTTGATTCTTGCTCTTTGGGTGTTTAGAGCATGAATTCCACCAAGAACACTTGGTTTTAATTTATGGAAGGGTGATTTCTAGTGATGGCAGAATTTTTGGAGGAAGGAGAAGAGTTAGAAATGTTCTTGGAGAGAAGAACACGTGTTGGCCAAAACTAGAGAGAAGGGAGAGAGAGTTTGTAGAGAGAGATTGAAGAAAGAGAGTGAAATGGCTTGAATGAGGTGAGATGAGTGAAGAAATGTATTTTGTTGAATGGGGGAGTGTATGTCCGGTTATGGGTGTCCAAAATGGGTGGGAATAATGCCTTAGTGGAGTAATAATTCAAATGGGAAGTGGGAGACAAAGTGGGGGGACAAATTGGAAGAGTTGGTGAAGTTAAATGATGAAGTGGTGAAGGTGGGGGACAAAGGTGAGTGGAGGTGTGGGTGGAGGTGGAGGTGGCATAAAATATATTATTTTGAATGGACATGGCTAGCCATGGCATCCAAGGCCATGAAAATGGGTCAATTCCCCACTTAGTCCTCCAATCTTTTGAATTTGGGCAATTGAGCCCAACTTACAACAATTCCTTTGTTCAATTGAGTCCTTCATCTTTGAAATCCACCATTTTCACCATTATTTTTCTTGGCCTAAGCCAAGCTTAATTTCATGAATCCTTAACACTTAATTTAATGTCCCCTCACATTAATTCAGCTAAATTCCCAAATTAGGAAAATTCTTTGGCTCCCAATCCACTTACCCCGGGACCTAATCAGTTTGGATTTTCCGGGCATTACAACACTCCCCTCCTTAAGAAATTTGGTCCTCCAAATTTCCTAGGAGCTTAGGAAAGGTATCCGGATAGTTCTTAAGCATTTCAGTTTCAACCTCCCATGTTGCCTCCTCCTCAGAATGGTTAGTCCATTGGACTTTTACCATCGATATCCACTTACTCCTGAGCTTTCTAGTGTCCCTTGCCAATACCCGAATTGGTTCTTCCTCATATGTAAGATCTTGGGTAATGGGCACACTAGTGACATGTACCACTTGTTTAGGGTCGGAGACACACTTCTTCAACAAGCTTACATGAAATGTGTCATGTACATGTCCCAGCTCAGGTGGTAGTTCTAACTTGTAGGCTACATTTCCTACTCTTGCGAGTATTAGGTATGGTCCTACATACCTCGGGGCTAATTTTCCCCGCTTACCAAACCTCATTACTCCCTTCATGGGAGATACTTTCAACCACACTTGGTCTCCTGCCTGGAACTCCAGGTCTCTTCTTTTCTTGAGGTTGGCATATGATTCTTGCCTATTGTTGGCAACCTTAATCCTTTCCTGGATTAGCTTAACTTTCTCAGTAGTCTCTCTTATGAGTTCTGGGCCAATTTCCAACTTATCACCTGGCTCATGCCAGCAGTGTGGAGTTATGCATCTCCTTCCATATAGTGCCTCATAAGGTGCCATGCCAATCACTGAGTGATGACTATTATTGTACGAAAACTCCACTAAAGGCAAGTGTTTATCCCATTCTCCTTGGAAGTCAATAATACAACACCTCAACATATCTTCCAAGGTTTGAATGGTTCTTTCAGTCTGTCCGTCCGTTTGAGGATGGTATGCGGAACTGAATTTTAACTTAGTGCCCATGGCATGGTGCAAGGACTTCCAGAATCTGGAAACAAATCTTGGGTCTCGATCTGAGACAATGTCGTCTGGTACACCATGTAGCCTTACTATCTCCTTAACATATTGTTGGGCTAACTTCTCCAAGGAGTCTGTAAGGTTTATGGGCAAGAAGTGGGCTGCCTTAGTCAATCTGTCCACTATGACCCAGATTGTATTACTCTTTCTTCGGGTCAGTGGCAAACCCACTACAAAGTCCATGGATATGGATCCCCATTTCCTTTCTGGTATAGGTAAGCTCTGTAATTTTCCACCAGGTCTCTGGTGTTCCACTTTGACTTGCTGACAAGTCATACACTTAACCACAGAAGCACCAATCTCCTGCTTCATATATGGCCACCAGAAATGGGATCTCACATTCTTATACATTTTCTGAGCTCCAGGATGCATACTCATCAAGCTGGAGTGGGCTTCTTCTAGGATTTGTTGCCTGATTCCATTCCTATTTGGCACATAAATCCTATTCTGGAAATATAATATTCCAGCCTTAAAGGAAAATCCTTGATACAATTTCCCTCGTTTTTGCCCAGAGATCCTGGGAATCTCCTCATCTTGAAGCTGAGCTTCCTGAATTAGGTCTTTCCATTCAGACCTAATAGTTAGGACCTTTACTTGGTCCATCTCCCAGTGTTTCCATTCCTGGGCCAATTCAGATAAACTGAGTACCTCTGCCTTAGTAGGCTCTCCAGTGGCTTTGAGTATTCCCGTGTACTTCCTACTGAGAGCATCAGCTACCACATTGGCCTTCCCGGCCGTATACTCGATGACGCACTCAAAATCTTTTAGGTACTCAAGCCATCTTCTTTGCCTCATGTTCAGGTCCTTTTGTGTAAACAAGTACCTTAGACTCTTGTGGTCTGTGAAGACTTGGAATCTGCCTCCAAGTAGGTAGTGCCTCCACTGCTTCAGAGCAAAGATCACTGCCGCTAACTCCAGATCATGAACTGGATAATTCTTCTCATGAGGCCTTAATTGTCTTGACCCATAAGCTATTGCTTGCTTCCCTTGCATTAAGACACAGCCCAGCCCAACCCGAGAAGCATCAGTGTAAACTATATACTCCTTAGTAGGGTCTGGTAGAACCAGTATTGGGGCTATAGTCAATCTTTCCTTAAGTTCTTGGAAGCTAGCCTCACATTGCTCACTCCACTCAAACTTTTGGTCCTTTCTTGTCAATTGAGTGAGCGGAGCTGCTAGTACAGAAAACTTGGGCACGAATCTCCTGTAGTAGCCAGCAAGTCCTAGGAAGCTTCTTATGTCCCTCACAGTCTGAGGTTGCTTCCATTCCAAGACAGCTTTGATTTTCTCGGGATCAACAGCTAATCCATGCTCATTGATCACATGTCCGAGAAACCCAATTTCCTTAGCCCAGAATTGGCACTTACTTAGTTTGCCATATAACTCATGTTCCTTTAACAGGCTTAGCACCCTTCTCAGGTGCTCCTTATGGGCTTCTTCATCCTTTGAGTACACTAATATGTCATCGATAAATACCACAACAAAGTGGTCCAAATAAGCCTTGAACACTCTTTGCATGAGGTCCATGAAAAAGGCTGGCGCATTTGTGAGCCCAAATGGCATCACTGTGTACTCAAAGTGACCATATCTGGTTCTGAAAGCTGTCTTTGGGACATCTTCTTCCCTGACTCTCAGCTGGAAGTATCCAGATCTGAGGTCTATTTTGGAAAAGACCTTAGCTCCCTTTAACTGATCAAATAGATCCTCGATCCTTGGGAGGGGGTACTTATTCTTAATGGTTAGTGCATTGAGCTTCCTGTAATCGATGCACAACCTAAGGGTTCCATCTTTCTTCTTCACAAAAAGTACAGGTGCTCCCCAAGGAGATGTACTTGGCCTTATGAAACCCTTCTCAAGCAACTCATCCAGTTGCTTCTTTAGTTCCATCATTTCAGGAATAGCCATCCTGTAAGGAGCAATAGATGCTGGTGCAGCTCCTTGCACCAATTTGATCTCAAACTCAACCTCTCTTGCAGGAGGGAGTCCTAGGAGATCAGTGGGGAACACTTCAGGGAATTCTCTTGCTATGGGTATTTTACCCAGCTCTATTTCAACTTCAGTTCCATTTAACCCTAGGTATTCACCTTTTACTATTAGGGGTTTGTGTTCCACCACTTTCAAAAGATGTTCTAGGACTAACCTAGAAGATTTTTTCAAAGATTGAGGTTTGTGTCCAGGTAGATAAAGTTGCCTGGCATGGCAGTCTATGACTACCCGGTTGGTACTAAGCCAGTTCATACCTAGTATGATATCATATCCATTAGTATCCAAGATTATTAGGTCGGCTCTAAGCTCTAGCTCACCTAGCCTAAGCATGCAATCTTTTACCATATGGTATGTTATCAAGACCTCGTTCCCGGCAGTTTTAACTAGGTACATTTTATCCGTATTGCATACTTCTAGGTTCATATCTTTAACTAGCTTAGAGGATACTATAGATAAAGATGCACCAGTATCAAATAAAACTGATACCTCATAACCATTAATAATAATGGTACCTGCAAGAGTTTGCCTGACCAGCCTGGCCTGGTCCATTTCTTCTTCATCGTCCCCAGCTCTGTTGTCCTCTGGGTCCTCTCGTGCTTTTCTCGAACTCTCAATCTGGAATACTCTTCCAGCAGCTTGAGCTTGTTTATTCCTGCCCTGGGGCATGCTAGGGCCCTGGTCCCTCCTCGGTGGTGGAGGTATATTGGGCCTCTTTATGGGCAATTGTCTATGTGCCCATCTGTTATTGAACCCTCCCCGGGTCCTCTGATCTTCTCCCTTAGCAGGGCAGTCTTTTACCCAGTGATCCTGGGCGCCGCATTTTAGGCATCCGGAAGTGAGCCTGTAGCATGGCTTTTGGCCATGGAACTTACCACACGTTTCACATTGTGGCCCGTAGGGGGCTGTGGCCTTCATTCTCTTATCCATTCTTGGCTCATATGCCAAGCTATCTTTTCCTCTCCTTTTAGAGGGCTTTTGTAGTCTACTGGTACTTCCGGAGCCAATCATGAATTGTCCCCTGAACTCTTGCTCTAGGGCCATAGCCTTCTGTACAATGTCGTGGTATTTGTTGGCTCCTACTGCTCTGAGTATTTGCCTCAGCTCTGGCCTAAGTCCTCGAAGGAACCTCTTGGCCTTTAGATCCTCTCGATCATCGTAATGTGGTGCATATCTTATGAGGTTACTGAACCTCTGTTCATATTCTAGTACGAAGAGCTCTTTCTGCTCAAGCAGGTCAAACTCAACCTGCTTTTGGTCTTTCTGTGCTTCACCGATGTATTGTTGATGAAACACTTGTTCGAATTCGGGCCATCTCATTGCTCTTCTCCTTTGAGCAGGCCGCCTAGCCTTTTTTGCTAGCATATGTCCTATGGACTGCTCTCCACCATAACTCAGCATTTTCTTCTAGTTTGAAGGTTGCCAGTAAGACCTTCTGAGAAGCGGAAACCTCCATTCTCTCAAAGATCTTTTCGATCTGGTTTTTCCAGAATTCTGCTTCATCTGGGTTACAGCTTCCTTTAAATACTGGAGGTTTTAGGGCAAGGAACCCCTCCAATTGGCCTTCTCTTAGGCCCCCAGCATTATCAATATTGGGCCTCCCTCTTTGCGCCCTCACTGCCCTGGTGGTGGCAGTGAGTTGGGTAGGTCCATCAATATCCTCCATGTCCAGCTCTTCTGCATCTGGACTTTCTTCCTCTTCTTCTCTTAATTCTTGTTGGATCTCAGATCTTATTCTTCTTGCTCGTGGGTTTCTTCTTTCTTCATCCTCATCATCGCCATTCTCGCTAGCTTGATCATCGAGTACAGGTTCTTTTCCTGGCCTCCTTCTCATTGGTGGCTCTCTTTGCTGCCCAGCAGGCTTTGGGACTTGGGCTTGACCCCTTGCCAGGATCTGCATGCTAGCTGCTAATTGGGCCATATTGGCCTGCATAGCTTCCATCATTGCTTCCATTCTTGCTTCTCTTCTTTCTTGGGCATTAATGCTAGGCCCAGTAACATTAGCCCTGATGGGCTCATAAGGCCTGACTTGGGCCTCTGGCACAAAGCCAGCATTTTCATTCCCTTGATAGGAATTTTCATTTCCATTTCGGCCTCGGTTTATATTTCTGGTTCTCATCCTACAATTAACAACAAGCAAGGCACACAATTGCTCAATATTCATAAATATTCATTAGTGGACTTAACCTATGTGGGAACAAGTCTATACTAAGAATCATAGACCAAAAATTTGGTCCTTCAGAGCAAACTTGCTCTGATACCAAGCTGTCGTGCCCTAAACTGCCCCTGGCCCATCTGGGCCCAATTATCTAAAACATGCAGCGGAAGTTTAATTAAACCGAAGGGACTTTTATTACTCACTAAGACTTATGGGCACGAACCCCAGGATACTTGCTAGTACTAGCTTGTTATGTTCTTATTAAAGGTTTAAGTTTAAGTGCTATTGGAAACAAACTAGCACCTATGTGGATTTCATGTGTTCATTTTCATGGTATTTACCAAGCTTTAGCCAAGATTATGCATGGCATCCAAAACACCAACTTAAGTTTGAAAACTTATTTTCATGCATATGCTTTGCATGCTTATGTGTTTTGGTGTTCACTAGTGCACATAATCACTTAATGCCTTTAGATGCAACTAATGCTTAGGCATATATTAATTCACATACGTGCACTTGAATTCCTTATTAACCAATCTTTACACATGCATCCAATTTCATGCTTCTCCAAGTTTATTTGCATGTTTTTCTTTGAGTGCGCATACAAAGCCAAACATAGCATGCTTTCAACATAAACATGGGCTTATGGGCCTTTTCCATACTTAACATGCATATGGCCCAAAATTAACCAAGAATATATTCAAATTTTCTAATTTCTTATTTAAGCCCAAAACATGCATTTAAGCCCAATTTATACATGCTTCCGATTTTCATGAAAATCATACTTCCATAAAACATGCATTGGCCTTGGTAAGTCCACCAAGCAATAAAAGCACCCAAAGTGTCCATAGTCCATCTTACAAGCCCAAAATCAAGTTTGGCCGAATTTTAACTAAGTCCATAATTTGGTCACTAAACTTAGACCAACAAATTACATGCTTAAAATCAAGCCATAAATCATAGTGCCAAGGAACACTAATTATCCACCTTAAGACGTTGTTCCCACAAACTCTAGACTCGTAGTCCTGCACACAAAGTCCACGCTTATTAGCTTGATTTTCAAGCAACTTAAAATACTTAGAATACTTAGTATAATTGAGCAATACCATACACATACCCAACCTTTATACCACAAAAAGAGTACTCAAGACTTTTAGCTCAATCTTTCGAGCACACTTTTACCTACAAAAGTAGAGTAGGGCGGGTGAGTTTTAAAACTCAATAAGGATTCCGTATGGCTTCCAAAGCCTAACATATGGCCTTTATGGCCTAACATATGCCAAGAATGTAATGGCAATAAATATTCCAAAAATCCTGCAAAGAAAACATAAAGACAAAGAAAACACAAAGGTACATGTATATACAATAATAATCGAAATCGGGGGTTAGCATGCACAACAAATTCATAGAAGCACACAAACACACGCCACTTAACACCTTGATTTACAGAAGGGCAGCAAGCATCCCTCAAGTTTTATTTCATTAATTTCACATACTTTTCATTTTCGGAGATCTCACTTAGCATAGGAATTTAAGGTGGCCTACCTAAATCCTAGCCCATAATGCTTGCTTACTTAACTTAGCTCATGAGCAAAACGGAATTGCCGAAGCAATAATTTAACTTAAGCCCTCATAGCACACCTAGGATCATATGGTTCTTTGACCATCACCTAGGGGCCCGAATACTCAAAGAGTATAGGAATCCTTACCAATACCGAAAGCTTCTTAGAAGCTTGTTTTCCTTCGATTTCCTCGCTTGTTGGTTTCTAGAAATGATTTTCTAGCACAAGAACCAAAATGGCCAAATAAATTAGTAATCCATAAAATACCAAGAACACTTGGTAATTATCTTAAAGAAATCAAAATACCAAGAATACTTGGTTCACACTTACGAAACCTCGACTAGGAGGTGAGACCGAATTTTGTGTGCTTGATGTTCTTCAAATTTTCTTCTTGATTCTTCCTCCCAATGAGCTTAGAAGCTCATATACACAAAGAACTCCTTGAGAAGAGTTCAAAACCTCTAAGAAATGAAGATGGCCGAATTTCTCTCCTTGGTTTTCTTTGAATCTTTTACTTGATTCTTGCTCTTTGGGTGTTTAGAGCATGAATTCCACCAAGAACACTTGGTTTTAATTCATGGAAGGGTGATTTCTAGTGATGGCAGAATTTTTGGAGGAAGGAGAAGAGTTAGAAATGTTCTTGGAGAGAAGAACACGTGTTGGCCAAAACTAGAGAGAAGGGAGAGAGAGTTTGTAGAGAGAGATTGAAGAAAGAGAGTGAAATGGCTTGAATGAGGTGAGATGAGTGAAGAAATGTATTTTGTTGAATGGGGGAGTGTATGTCCGGTTATGGGTGTCCAAAATGGGTGGGAATAATGCCTTAGTGGAGTAATAATTCAAATGGGAAGTGGGAGACAAAGTGGGGGGACAAATTGGAAGAGTTGGTGAAGTTAAATGATGAAGTGGTGAAGGTGGGGGACAAAGGTGAGTGGAGGTGTGGGTGGAGGTGGAGGTGGCATAAAATATATTATTTTGAATGGACATGGCTAGCCATGTCATCCAAGGCCATGAAAATGGGTCAATTCCCCACTTAGTCCTCCAATCTTTTGAATTTGGGCAATTGAGCCCAACTTACAACAATTCCTTTGTTCAATTGAGTCCTTCATCTTTGAAATCCACCATTTTCACCATTATTTTTCTTGGCCTAAGCCAAGCTTAATTTCATGAATCCTTAACACTTAATTTAATGTCCCCTCACATTAATTCAGCTAAATTCCCAAATTAGGAAAATTCTTTGGCTCCCAATCCACTTACCCCGGGACCTAATCAATTTGGATTTTCCGGGCATTACATAATGGGCCTTCGATCACTTGGTTTTCATCCCTAAGCTATCCTATGACATTTTATACCTTTGGTTGGATCTAAACTCATTCCTAAGTTTGGAATTATGTATTATTTAAGTGATAACTAGGTGATGTGGTAAGGTTGGGGCAAAGAAAAATGGCTAAAGGTGGTTAAGGTGCCTAAGGAGCTAAATAGGCACTAAGGGGACTAAGGATGGGTTTGATACTTCATTGCTTAGTTTCCTAAGTCAAGCTTAAAGAGCTTGGTGAAGTAGACCCACAGAAGGAGCTACCTTGCACAATAAGATAAGGAAAAGGCAGATAAGCGTAGGGTAATAAGTGACAACTTATTCCAAGACTTGTAAGTAGAATTCATAAGGTAAGTAAAAGCTAGAATTAGACACAAATGGCTGGTGTCCAAAGAACCAAAGCTCTTTGAGCTCATGTTGAAATTTAGACACCTATAGGTGTAAGGTAGTCTAAAGTGCATTGTGAGTGTTCATTGATCAATCCATTTTATATGCATTTTCAATTTTTTTTCTTTTTTATTCTTGTTGTTGTTTGTTATTATTTGCTTGTGTTGGATGCTTTGGTTGCCATACTTTCCATATTTATTTACTTGTGAGTTTTCTTTACAGGAACCCCCTAAGGGACCCTTACTGAGTATAACCGTGTACTCATCCCTTAAGTTTCATTGTGCAGGTTCCATTAGTGGCCTAATAACTAAGTTGTAGGCTAATATTTTTTATTTTTAGGTATTTTATTTATTTGAATCCCTAAGTTTCTAAGTTTACTTGTAAGTTAAGTTTGTGCGAACTTAAGTGCCTGGGCCTTTTTAGTTAAAAGGCTAAGATTTGCACAAGGAATGCAAAGGCTTTGCACTTGGAGCTAGCTAGCTCAAATGTGAGAGCCAAGTTTTATGGGTCTTAGTAGTGAGTTTGCCATGTATATAAAGTGCCTTATGCAATAAGTTAGTTGCCTACATTAAGAGTCATTGTCGTGTATAACACTTGAGTTACTTTTGGGTACACGCTAAGGTTCTAAAGTGTGCACAAGTTGTTACTTAAAGTTGAAGTAACTAGAGTTTTATTTTCTTTGCTTGTTTTTTTAAATTTTGGTTTTAAATAATTGGAGCCAATGTTTTCTTATTGTTTTATTTATTTATTATTGCATGCCCGAGATAAACGCATGCATATTTTCTTGCAAGATGGGCTAAGTATCTAGTTGCATGTAATTTTTTTTAATTTACCTACAAGTAATGACTAGCCAACTGTAAGTAAGTGAAATTATAGTCTCTAAAAGCCTACAAGTTTAAGTTAATTTATAGTACTAGGACCTTATTCCACCCCAAGGTTGGTCTCTCTACAAAAGTCTTGGAAGATTTCAAGAATTTTTCTTACAAATTCTACAACAAATTGGTTATTAAATGTCGTGCCCTAAACTGCCCCTGACCCATTTGGGCTTGATTACTTAAAACATGCAGCGGAAGTTTTCATTACATAGAAGGGGCTTTTAAAACTCACTAAGACTTATGGGCACGAACCCCAGGATACTTATCGGTACTAGCTCGTTAAGTTCTTTAATTAAGGTTAAGTTGAAGTGCTCTCAGAAAAAAGCTAGCACCTATGTGGATTTCATGTGTTCATTTTCATGGTCTTTACCAAGCTTAGCCAAGAATATGCATGGCAACCAAAACACCAACTTAAGTTTAAAAACTTATTTTCATGCATATGCTTTGCATGCTTATGTGTTTTGGTGTTCACTAGTGCACATAATCACTTAATGCCTTTAAATGCAACTAATGCTTAGGCATGTATTAATTCACATACGTGCACTTAAATTTCTTATTAGCCAAACTTTACACAAGCATCCAATTTCATGCTTTTCTAAGTTTACTTGCATGTTCTTTACTAAGTGAGCATACATAGCCAAACATTGCATGCTTTTAACAAAGACATGGGCTTATGGGCCTTTTAGTACTTAACATGCATATGGCCCAAAATTAACCAAGAATAAAATCAAAATTTTCAAGTTCTTATTTAAGCCCAAAACGTACATTTAAGCCCAATTTCAACATGCTTCAAGTTTCATGAAAACATAACCCATAAATTCATGCATGGGCCTTGGTAAGTCCACCAAGCAATAAAAATACCAAAAAATGTCCAAGTCCATAATACAAGCCCAAAGCCAAGTTTGGCCAAATTTTAGCTAAGTCCATAATTTGGTCACTAAAGTTAGACCAACAAAAACATGCTTAAAAGCAAGCCATAAATCCACAAAGCCATGGAACACAAATTTCCACCTTAATAGACCTTGTTCCCACAATTCTAAGACTTCAAGTCCTGCACAGAAAGTCCACATTTTTTTTTAGCTTGTTTACAAGCAACATATATACTTAGAATACTTAGAATATTTTGAGCAATACCATACACAAATCCAACCTTAGAATACAGAAAGCGTACTCAAGACTCTTAGCTTGATCTTTCAAGCAAACCTTTACCTACAAAAGTAGAGTAGGGCGGGTGAGTTATAAAACTCAATAAGGATTCCGTGGCATCCAATGCCTAACTTATGCCCTTCAAGGCCTAACATATGCCAAGAATGTAATGGCAAAATAATCCTTATTCCTGCAAAGAAAACATAAAGACAAAGAAAACAAAAAGATACATGCATATAACAATAATATCATAATCAGGGGTTAGCATGCACAACAAATCAAAGAAGCACACAAACACACGCCACTTAACACTTTGTTCACAGAAGGGCAGCAAGCATCCCTCAAGTTTTAATTCATTAATTTCATATACTTAATGTTTTCGGAGAGCTCACTTAGCATAGGAATTAAGGTGGCCGCCTTAACTCCTAGCCCATAATGCTTGCTTACTTAACTTAGCTCATGAGCAAAACAGAATTGCCGAAGCAATAACATAACTTAAGCCCTTTTAGCACTCCTAGGATCACATGGTTCTTTGACCATCACCTAGGGGCCCGAATACTCACACAAAAAATCCATGGAACTAGGCCATGCAATAAAGTGAGTATAGGAATCCTTACCCACAACACCGAAAGCTTTAGAAGCTTATTTTCCTTTGTTTTCCTTGCTTGTTGACTCTAGAAATTGTTTTCTAGCATAAGAACCAAGATGGGCCGAATTTTATTAGTAACCATAAGATACCAAGAACACTTGGTGATTAACTCAAATAACACAAAATACCAAGAACACTTGGTGCACACTTACAGAACCTCACAGAAGAGGTAAGGCCAATTTCTTGTGCTTGATGTTCTTCAAGCTTCTTCTTGATTTCTTGCTTCTAATGAACTTAGGAACTCAATCACACAAAGAGTTCCTTGAGTAGAGTTTAAAACCTCCAAGAAATGGAAATGGCCGAATTTTCCTCCTTGGTTTTCTTTGAATTCTTCACCTGATTCTTGCTCTTTATGGTCTTAGAGCTTGAATTCAACCAAGAATACTTGGTTTTAATTTGAGAAATGATTATTTCTAGCTATGGACGAATATTTAGATGAGGAAAAGAGTTGGAAATGTGTTTGGAATGGTGAGACTTGGTATGGAAGAAAATGGAGAGAGAAGGAGAGAGTTTGAGAGCAAATGACTTTGAATGAATGGGTTGATTATGTTTTAATGTGTGGGAAGGTGATGGCCAGCCATATGGGAAGGAAAATGAGTGTATAATGTGCTTGGAAGAGTGGGAGACAAGATTTAATGGATGGAAGACTAATTGGAAGACTTTTGTGTAAATTGGTAGAAAAAGTCAAAAGTAGGAGACATGTAGGTGAAGAAAGAATCCAAAGTCTTGACTAAGGATGGGAGGTGGATTAAAATAGTAGGAAATTAATAATGTGTTTGAAATGAGTGGGAGACAAGATTAAAAGAAATGAAGACTAATTGGAAGACTTTTGGGTAAGTTTGGTAGAAAAAGTCAAAAGTAGGTGAAGAAAGAATCCAAGGTGATGACTAAGGATGGGAGGTGGATTAAAATAATAGGATTTGGAGGAAGGTGACATAAAATATTGGGAATTGGAGGGGCATGGCTGGCTAAGGCATCCAAGGCCATTAAAATGGCATAATTCCCCCTTTAGTCCTCCAACTTTCTAATTTTGGGCAATTGAGCCCAACCACTAAAAATCCCTTTGTTCAATTTAGTCCCTCATTTTTAAAAATCACCATTTTCATTGCTATTTCTCTTGGCCTAAGCCAAGCTTATTTTTAAGATGTTCAACACTCAATTATGCACATGCCATATTGTCTTCTCAATTTAATTGAGCTAAATTCCCGATTAAGGAAAAATTCTTATGCTCCAAATCCATTTAACCCGGGACCTAATCACTTTGGATTGTCTGGGCATTACATTAAATGTGAAATTGTCAAAAGTGGAATCTTAAATGAAGAGATGGGATGAAGATCACAATGATCTTCTTCATCACAACCAAATGTCCTTGTAGTAGATTTAGAGAGAATAGTGAAATCAAGGGCCAAAGCCAAAGACAAGAGTAGAGAAAGGTTATACAAGCTTGCAAATATTGAATGCCCTTATTCAACAAAAAGGCATAGCTTTCCTAGGTGTTGTCAACACAGTGGAGATAATAGTAAAGGAAAGTTATGGCATAAATGATTGGGTCACAAAAATGAGAAAAGCATGATGGATGTAGCTAAGAAGAACACGTTACGTAGATAACATTAGATTGTATGACAAGAAAGCAAAACAAAGTGGCTTTCAAGAGTTCTTCTCATTCCAGAATGAAGAATATATTAGACTTGGTATAGTCAAATTTATGTGGATGAATGTCAAAGTCACTTGGTGTTGCTTGATACTTTGTAACTTTTATTGATTACTAATTTTAAATGAAATTGGCATTATACTTTGAAATAAAAAAATAAGTGTTAGATGTTTTGAAGTAATGTTTAGCCATTGTTGCGAGGCAAATCGACAAGAGGCTAAAATGCAATCAAATAGACAATATTAAAGATACATTAGACCATTTAATGTTTATTAACAAAGAGTATGGTATTCAACATCAGGCAACATCTCCTAAGACACTGTAATTAAATAGCTTAGCAGAGAGGATGAACAGAACTGTGATGGAGAGAATGAGTTTCTTTACTTATTGACATTCCACAACACAATCATTAAAAGTTTTGCCTTTTAAAAACACCTCACACTACAACAACACCATGATGTTCACCAAATAGGTAAAAAAGAGATGTTCATCTCACCACTTACTATAAAACCAATCGCCTTCTTCATCGTTCCTCTATCTTCATTGCTCAATTATATACTCCTTCCCCCTCACTTTCTCTTTTCCTTTTCCCTTCATCCTCAATTGATTGCTTCACTCCATGCATCTCTTGGCTAAAAAAAAAATTCTACTTGAAGTTTTGCTAAATTTTTTGTTAGGGTTTAAGGTTTGAATCAACTAGAATTGGGAAGTTGTAAAGGCTGAAATGAGGTAGGGTAGTTTGCCTCAAAAAATGCATTGATGTCATCGTTCCCACCATAATGATCCACAGTGGTGTAGTGGGTTCATGGAAGGCATAAATCAATGCCAAATCATTGCTTTGAATGACACATATCATCCATGTTTGCATCATGGGATCACTATGGGGGTAAACTAGGGCATGACAACTATTTCCGTTCGTTTGATGGCAAAATAGACAGAAAGTATCCAAATGAGATGCACATAATGAGGTATAGTACTTTGATAGGATAACATTAAACTATGGTACTGTTTTAGGATACAAAAGTAAGTTAAGAAACCCCATAGAAATTCACTTTACAGATTTAAGATTTTTCACTGACATCTTAGTTTTAATTTCGGCCTAATAAAAACACTAGCTTTGCCTATCTTACGGCACAGCGTTCTCTACTTTGTTATTTTTGTGCACTTCATGATAAATCTCACAAAATAGAGCATAGCTCTCATTAGAATGAATTTCGTAGCCTTTCATGCATATTACTTAGTTTGTTGTACTATTTATTTGATTTAAAGAAGAACATAATAGGACTATATTATTTATTAAACTCGACATTAAATAATAAAACTTAGAAATCTGTATATGCAACACAAGATTTAAACTCATATAATAACATAATGATGAATTTTTTTTATAATAAAATCTAAAAAATGATTGAATCTGTCATATATTTTTTCTGTCATTAGTCGAACAACTAAAACACCAATTATAAAATTACATATGAATTGTGGATAAGATGAACGAGATGTGTATGCTCTATAGAATGTAAAAGAAAAATGTCCCTTTGATAACCCTTAAACTTATACATTTCTTGCCACTTGGCTCTTAGAACTAGCTTACTAATTTTTCCTTATGTTTAAATAGAAAAGAGAGTAAAAAACAATATTCAACGTCTAGGTGAGAAATATATGAAAGTTCAGAAGATAGTATAGAGTTTTTCCATTAGTAAATTGTTAGTGCACAAAAAAACTAACAACTTTTTTGTCTTTCTCAAAGTAAAAATATACATTATTTTATTCAAGTGGATGTTATGAAAATTATAGTGATCCATTGAAAAATTTAAAGAGGATCCAATTGTTAAATTTTGTATCTATTATTATTATTATTTTTTCTAAAAGGGGAGGTCTGCGAACTCCCATATAATTAATGTGTATCCACCTCTAGGGTGAGAGCCAACTGCTAATATTAAAACATTATAAGCAAAATAGGTCCTGGTAACGAAGTAGAAAAAAACAACCTTCTGCCACCAAGTTTTTGCGTTTTCTGTTTGCTACTCAATTTCACTTATGTAGATATTGTCAAGAAACATGTAAAACTAATAATAAGATTGACTTATTTTGGTGGTAGCAGTATTATTATGCTACCTTAAAAGGGTAATTAAAATTTGGTAATAATGGCACGAATTGCAATTTATAGCAAAACACTATATATTCAAAGAATATAAAGTAAAGATTTTCTTTCCCATTTTTTTCATAAGCCACATTAATTTTCACATACCATATTCATCTATAAAAACATAGGCAGCATCAAATATTATCATCATCATCATCATCATCAATGTCAAAAAAATGGCGAAGTTCTCTGCTATGACTATTCTTCTTTTGGTTCTAATAGCTATTACACAAGGCATTTCTTTTTAATTTCTTTTCTGGTTTCTAATTTCTTCAATTCATTTAGTGTATATAAACATGTTCTTACATTTTTTTAACTGGTTAATTATGTAATAGATAAGCTTTTGAGTGGAATAGAGTCAAGGGAGATTGAAAAGGTGGAAATCAAGGATGATCTGGTTCCAGCAACAGCTTGTGGAGTCATCAGTTGTTATGAGACATGCCCCCTCAACTGTGATTTCTTCACCTGTATTGACCGCAAATGCAATTGTGTGCTAACAAAATCCATTTATCAATCAAAGTTGGTGATCCCTTGCAAATTACCAGGGAGTCCGCCCATACTTTAATACTATTACCAAACGCTAATATGTTATCCGGTTCAAGGAGTTCAAATATCGAGTCATTTTAAGTTTGGCTTATTCGAGTTTAGGTCGTTTCACATTTAGGTCACTTCGGGGTGGTCATTCAAGTTCTAATTTGCTTAAGATTTCACTTCAACCAAATTTGAGTTTAAGTTAGGTATGGTTTGTTTCAGGCTATTGATTTTTTAAGTCAATTTGGGTCATGCAGGTTGAGGTCCAAACTAAATTATCAAAGGAAAAAGATTAGAAGTATATCATGAAGTGTTAAATCTACTTAACATCAGGGGACAGAAAATGTGTGATACTTTTACTTTACACAAGTGTAAAAAGAATCTCTCTTAATCTACTATATTATTATAAAGAACAAACAAATGATATTTCAATAATTATACATTTAATTAGAGCCTAATTGAATACTACTATGGCAACCTAAGTCTAGCGCTAATTAATGGAATATCTTCCTACATCATATAGGCTATCTTTTAGAAAAAGATAAGTACTAAATAATCAAGTTCTGAAACTTGAAGTTATATATACACACTAGAAATCACACATATAGAATTAGAAGCACAGTCTACACTATCATGAAACCGGGTTGGCTCTGGTATCATTTGTAACGACCCAAATCCAAAATCAATTCACAAAACACTTGCCTATACCACATAAGCTATTCTTTGTGAAAAGAATAAGAGCTAGGTGTTGAAATGGATTCTGAGTATAAGAAAATTCTCCCGTCCCATACTAGTAGACACAACCACATACTTTGAACCATTCTCATGCTTTGATATTATCTGTGATGACCCAAGTTCAAAACTGATCCACAGAATACCTGCCCAAACCGCATGGGCTATATTTTATGAAAAAGATAAACATAGGTAATCAAGTTATGAAATTTGGAGTCATATATATACATATGAAATAACAAACTTCCAATTAGAAGTTTGTGTGATTTCTGATGTATATATGACTCCAAGTTTCAGAACTTGATAACTTAACGCTTATTTTTTTCTAAAGGATAGCTTATGTATTGTAGATAGGTGTTCTGTTAACCAATTCTAAATTTGGGTCGTCACGAATGGTATCAAAGCCAACTGGGTTTTGTGATGGTGTGGACCATAATTCTTATTTTATTCGGGTCGAGGACAAATTTTATTCTACCTATTCCATGTACAGCTCATATCCATCACTTACTGGGCTCATAATCTTAGATTTATGGCCCAATGAAAACGTTGACCATATAAGTGGGGAAAATTGTGACACCCCACATCCCACATGAAAAGTCTATGTGATTTCTGATATGTATATATGACTCCAAATTTTAAAACTTGATCACCTCATGCTTATTTTTTTCATAAAGAATAGACCATGTAGTGTAAGCAAATGTTTCATTGACTAATTCTGAACTTGAGCCGTGACAACTACCTCATATTTAGTTTATGTAATTGGTAAAGTTATCCTAAGATTTAAAATGTAATTATAAATATTCGTAAAATTATTGATGTATACGGTATGAATTTTTGTTTTCAAATATATTTATGCTTTTTACTAGCAATATTTTAATATTTGCGTATTAGCTTCCATTACGGGGAAAAAGAAAATGTCATATACACCTATAAATGCTCTGCTTTTTCTTTAATTGTTTGATATGATAAATATATGGTACAGGTTCATATTTAAATTTAAAAACCAAAATAAATTGTGGACATTCCTTTTAAAAAAGGAAAGTGTATGTGGTAGGAAATGGGCCCAAAACAATTGAATCCTTATTTGATAGATCTGCAATATAGAGGATCAATAAGCTAACAAGGGAATAAGAGATTGAGATATCAAAATTACAGGATTAGCTAAAGGATTCCTATATGAGTGTTATTCACTCAGACCTCCAATAGCTATATAAAGACGGCTAGTCGCCAATCCCGAGTTATGACATTCTAATTCCCTATCTTTTAGCTCCTTTCTATTTATCGGGAATCTCACTTAATCATTGAAGGGTTTCTCTTGGGAAAATATCTTGAGAATCTGACATTGTCTTTATGCATTTGACCCATTGTAGAGTTCACCATATCATTGGGCCAGGCCCATATGATCACTTCAGCTATAAAATTGGCACCTTCTGTGAGAACCATAGTGCACACCCAGGAGGTTTCGGATGTAGAACAAAGATCAACTAGATAACGAACAGGAGAGCCATCATCCAGCTGGGTTTATAAGGCCCATAAGAGAAGAGACCCGCAAACGAGCTTATTAGGAAGAGCCTATAGCACCTCAAAGGGACCCCTGTAAGAGGAAAGGCCTTGCATAATTAGATGATGCTCAATTTCAAGCCCTAAAACATGCCCTATTCGAGCAACTTAAAACAATAATGTAGCAGAAGATTTGAAGGGCCTTGCTTAGAGCTCTCAAAGAAGCTGTAGAAAGCCATTAGGCGCTTAGGGAGCCTCACCAAGCCCCTCATCAAGATCTGCCCCTAAGGGCGCAGGCACCTGAGCCCTAAATATCCTTGGACCGATTTAACTGTCCTAGAGGTAGCGATATTAGTGCTATTCTACAAAGACTTGATCAGATATAATAGTATATGCAAACCCCCGAACCCCCGAGGGAAGGCCTTGCCCTTAGCATTGATATCAAATACATGTGGCTCCAGCCTTTTATAGATGAGATATTTAATACACCTACTCTTGAGGGGTTCCGCATGCCAAAGATTGACCTGTATGATGCCTTTACCGACCTAGTCAACCACTTGCAAAGATATGTCACCTCTATGAGTTTGGAGCAATCCTCAAATGTGATCATGTGTAGGGCCTTTAGCTTAATGCTAGCAGGTGCCGCCACCTCCTGGTTCAACATTAATCGGAGGCATCACTTCTCATCATTTAGGGACCTCTCCCAAGCATTCTTGCATGACTTCTTAGGGAGCCGGCCATCCCCTAAGACAATGGTCTACCTCTTGAAAATTTGGCAAGGCCATGATGAGGCCCTAAGAGACTTCATTCAATGATTTAATGTGAAGGTTGTGTAGGTACAGGGATTGTCTTCGGAATTGCACTTGGTTGCTATTACTCAAGGACTCACATGAGACTTAAGGCTAGCCTGGGACCTTCCCCATAAGGGACATCAAGGAATTCCTTAATCTAGCTACCCGATACATGCACGCAAAAAAACTTAATCTACCAACGGTATTAAGGGAGCAACCTAGAAGCAAGGATAGTAGCCCAAGAAAAAGAGTAGGAACGATGAAAAATTCCAAATAAAGCCCATTCTCCCACCATTGAAAGAAACTAGGTCGAACATTTTGTATGCCCTGGAAAAGAAAAACCAAGTCCCTATATGGCCCCTGCCAATGTAGCCCTCGAATAAGAGGGTCATGAGGAAATAATGTAAATACCATAAGGACATGGGGCACAGCACTGAAGAATGTTGACAACTAAAAAAACTTTTAGAGGAAATGATACAGGTGGGAAAGTTGAAGGAATATATGTTCAAAAAGTCATCCCCTTGCCGAAAGTAAGAAGAGATGCCCCACAAAAGGAACGATGATGAAGACCATGATAGAGGACAGAGGCCAGAAATATAATGATCCCTTCTGAGGGACTATAAGAACCCAGGACTGCCAGTCAGAGTCATCCATATGATTACTAAAGGGGAGCCCTTTGCAGCAATAAAATGGTAAGAATGAGAGGTTGCTCAATTAGAGGTGATTGATTTAAGCAGAAGTTTGAAAAACTTGATGGTTCCAGGATGTTTGTCCCACATATGGATCCTTTAGTATTCAGGGCTCGGATTAACAATTTTTTCATGGAAATGGTCTATTTAGACACTAAAGCCAATGTGAATGTCATCTTCACTAACTTGCTAGAGAAGATCAAGATCAAGAGGTCATCCTTGTCTTCTACATATGGGCCTACCTTTGGGATAGGAAGAAAGGACGTCCTCACTCTTGGAACCATTAATCTACCCCTCATGCTGGTAGATGCGGTAAAAAAAGGAAAGGTCGCTTATGACTCCCACACTACAGAATTCCTAATCCTGGATGTCCCATCGCCCTACAATGCCATACTTGGCAGACCCGCTCAAGTACAATTTCACATCTAGTTTGATGTTAGATGGCTAGCGATACTTTTTGGGACCTATGTTAGGGATGCCACTATCTTTATTGATCTGGCCTCTATTTGATGAAACTATATGGCCACTTCGGGGAGGCCAAGGGATGACAAACATGTGTTAACGAAGGCAAAAAAGGAAAAAGAGCAAATCCAGGACAATGAAATTCTGCCTAAGGATGTTGAGATGGTAAAAGTAGCTATCGGAAAAATGCTAAAGGTCAACAAAGATTTCCCACCTAAGGTAAGATAGCACTTTATTTAGTTACTCAAAACCAATTTAGATGCCTTTGCATGGTCCTTCAGTGAAATGCCAATAAAAAATTTGAAAATTATCATGCACAAACTACAAGTAAACCCCACCACCCAATGAGTGCAGCAAATGAAGCGCAATATAACATCCGAGAAATAAGGTTTTGTCAAAGAATAAGTTGAAAGGTTACTAAAGGCAGACATCATCCAGGAGGTACGATACCCTATATGGCTCACCAACATTGCCTTGGTGAAAAAATAAAATGGCAAATGACACATGTGCGTCGATTAAACTAATCTTAATGATGCTTACCCAAAGAACCCTGTATCCATTACCTATCATAGACCGGTTGGTTAACGTCACCTTAGAATTAAAAATACTATCTTTTATGGACACCTTCAACAGATATCACCAAATTCATATGCATCCTACAGATAAAGAAAAAATGGCCTTCAACACAAGAGAGGCAGTATACTATTATCAATGAATGCCATTCAGCTTGAAGAACTCCGAAGCAACCTAGTAATGACTAAAGAACAGAGTCTCCACAGAATAGTTGGGGAGGAATATGAAAGTTTACATAGATGACATGATCGCCACGAGCAGAACAATGGAGCACCACTTTGACGCCTTCACGAAATCTTCCAAAGAATGCACCAATTTAACATAAGACTTAACCCCAAAAAGTGTACCTTTGGAGTAAGAACTGGAAAATTCCTTGGTTACATGATTTATGAAAAAGGAATTGATGCAAATCCAGATAAAATTGAGGCTATCCTTATGATGCCTACTCTTCGAAATAAAAAGGATGTCCAAAAATTAGCTAGAAGGTTGCTAGCATTTGGATGGTTCATGTCACATATTAGAGATCATTATAAGCCCTTTTTCATGTACTCAAGAAAAAAGTAATATTCAAATGGACCGATGAATGCCGTGAAGCTTCAAATATATTAAAGATTACCTATGACACCTTCCCACACTAAAGCAGCCAAAGCCTGATGAGTCCCTTGTACTCTGCTCAACTATAATAGAAGGCTTCATCAGTCTTGTACATATACAGGAACATGGGCTAGAGTAATGGCATGTATACTATGTTAGTTGGACACTCCAGGAGCAGAATCCTGATACCCCATACGTCATAAAGTAGTCTTAGCCCTCTCCATGGCCTTTTAAAAACTGTGACTATATTTTCAAACACACCACATTATTGTCCGTACAGACCTACCCCTACAGGACATACTAAAAAAATGATATAAGTCCAACAGGCTTGCTAAGTGGTGCATCAAGTTGGGAAAATATAACATTACTTACGAACCTCAAACGGCCATCAAAGGACAAGCTTTGGCAGATTTTGTTGTCGAAATGGCACCACAAGAAACAAGTGAGGATAAACAATAAGAAGAAGCCCCTACTCTGGGAAATGTATGTTAATGGGCCTTCCGTACATGAAAATTAAGAAGTAGGCATCATCCTAAAAAGACCACTGGGCATGAAAGTAGCTTTTAGAATCAAATTTCAATTTACTGTCATAAATAACATTGCTAAGTACAAAGCTCTCTTAGTGGGGTTATAAATGGTTGGTCGAGTGGGGGTATGATGCCTATAAATATATAACGATTCACAGCTAATAATAATCAAGCCACCAAAATGACAAAGGCAAAAGAACTTACGCTTTGCAAATACTTGAAAATGACAAAGGATCTGATGAAGATGTTTGATTATGTGTAGGTTCAGAAGATCCCACGGGCCCAGCATGCAAGGGGAGACAGCTTTCTTAAAGGCCAAGAAAAGGCCTTGATAGAAGAACTTATAAAACCCACAATCCACCAAATAAGGTACATGGCCTTCGAAAATGGCTAGAAGAAGTAGATCAGACTTTACCTACAAACTAGGACCCTGAACGAAACACCTGAGGAAAAAAGGAGGATCAGGATTTGAACAAGATGGTTTGTTATAATCAGGGATGAGCTATACAAATGAAGGTTTGCTTCACCATTACAACGATTCCTAACGCCTTAGGAAGGACAAAAGGTTCTTTAGGAAATCCACCCGGGAGATTGTGAAGTGCACATTAGTGCTAACTCTCTAGCCCACAAAACCTTGCAACAAGGTTACTTCTAGCCCAAAATTCGAGGAGATGCCAAAAAGTTGGTCTAGCAATCCCACTTCTGTTAGCTCAATTCACTAGTACAAAGGCTACCTTCCTTTGAAGCCTCTTTGGCCACTAATCCTAAGCTTTTTGCCTTGTGGGGACTAGACTTCATTATGGCACTCCCCATAGCTCTAGAAAGATTAAATACTGGATTGTAGCAGTCAATTACCTTGCTAAGTGGGTGGAACCAAAGCCTTTAGACTCTATCATGGCTTCCTATATCATTAAATTCTTATGTAAAAATATCATCTGTCGATTTGAATGACCTCGAGCCATTGTCACTAATAACGGGAAGTAATTTGATAACCAGCAGGTTCGCCAATTCACAAAAGGAAAAAGTATCCACCTTTACTTTGTGCCCATATCCCATCCTTAATCAAATGGCTAGGTAGAAGTAACCAATAGGACTATCAAAAAAGGCCTTGAAAAAAGATTAGGGGAAGCCAAAGGCAAATGGGTAGAGGAGCTCCTAAGCATTCTATGGGACTACAGGACGACGCCTCGAAGGCCCACGAGAGAATCTCTTTTTACGATAGCATATGAGACTAATGCTCTCATACTAGTAAAGATCTCTTACCCGATGCTGTGAACCCAAGTATACCACCTAATTGATAATTATAAAGCCCTCGAAGGGAATCTTGACTTGCTAGAGGAACTACAGGAAGATGCAAGGGTATACATGAAAGCTTTTAAGCAATACTCCACCCCAATTCAAAATGATAAAGTTAGAAGGAAGAACATAAAAGTAAGCATCATGGTCATCGTCAAAATGGAACTAATGGGAAAAAACCCTGGCCACAGACCATTAAGGCCTAATTAGGAAGGGCCCTACCTAGTGGCATAAAAGATTAGATATAGAGTTTGTGAATTATCTAGCCCCAAAGGGAAAAGGTTGCCAAGGACTTATCACTCAAATGATCTATTACCTTACTTTGCATAATAATGTTATTTTACTTTAGCAGATTTCATTTCCACTAAAATCAAAGTTACAAAAGAAAATAGCTAAACTTACAAGTAACTTAGAAGTGGGGCAATGAGTGATGGAACCCCTTAACATTCATCCAAAAAAGGGGTCCTCATCAATGTTTGTCACCGATGCATCCTTATTGAAGGTAGTAATCCCAACTTTCCCATCCTTCAGACATGCTTCGTAACCTAGACCCAGATCTTCATAGGTTGATAAAATAAAGTTATCCATGCCTAAATTGGCTCACTCCACCTAAAAACGGAAGAAAAGAAAGCCTTCCTTGAATTCAAGGAATGTGCTCCTTCTAAGCCCCATTTTCCACCTTTTGGAGGTATGAGCCAAGCTCCCTCACACATGCGTTGGCCTTCATTCAAAGAAGCTAGTATGCTAAATGACCCTTGTGCCCCACGTAGTTAACCTGTTCAATTTGCTCCATGAAAGGCAGGGTAGAAATGACCAAATTAGAGCTGGTTTTGCGTGGGAAGGTCCTTAGGCCCAGTGGCGCATACTTGTCCATCGATAGAGTCTTCTTGACAGTGTCGATCTTGCTCTCTACCAGCTTCAACAAGGATGCCTGTCATGTGGCCTCCTTAGAGGCCTTCTCCTTGGATGACTTAAGGGCCTCTACTAGCCTCTCCACCTCATTCTCAAGCTCTTTAATGTGCCCCTCCCTTTACTTTTTTGCCTCATTCATCATTTGAGGTCCTATGATAGGGTACCCCAAAAGGCACATTCATTCTCTAACTTTTTGCTTAGGGAGTTCCTAACATTTTTCAAGGCCTCAACTTATGAATTGAAGGACTGAACAACCTTCTCACAGGCTGTGAGTCATTCCCCAAGACCGTAGGTCATAATAGCCTCTTGTAAAACCAAATGCATTAGAACTAAGCATACACTAAAACACTGAAGTTACCAAAGAATGTACCTGGAGTAGACTGCAGCCTATGCTCATTAGATGGTGGCTGTCCACCTAAGGAGAGTGGACTAAAAAATGCCGATCCGTAAGGGTCTTCAACCCTTTAAGTATGCTGAGGTAATGTCTATTCAATCCTTAAGGATCAATTCACCAATATCCACCACCATTATAGGGTCGAAGGCCTGGTAAAGCATGATATCTTTCAGCGCCAAGTAATGCCTTTGCATTTGATTATGCCCAGGGATTAGGCTATAAGGCTGAAAGTGCTTGTCGACTAATAACTCAGGTGGACCTCACTGAATAGATGCCACCTTCTAAAAAATGACCCCCAACAAAATCTTGGGGGAAGATGAAAAAGATAAGGTACGATCATATTTTCTTTCTATGGCACTGCCTTGGTCGACTTATAGGGCACCACCAGAGCCTTAGGGTCCACCATAGAGGTAGGACTTAGGGTCTTTGAGTGCTTTTCTAAAAAGGCTGGAAGAAAAGACCCATAATCAGCGTAAAACAACATCAAGTCAATAAAACCGATGTTGCTAAAAGAAAAATTATCTATAGAAATACTACCATTGCCACTGCCTTAAGAGGCATTGTGTCACACCCCACACATGCCCCAGCCCATGCACACTCAGTGCCACTCACCATCCACTACCCAGAAAGTCAAGGACACTTAAGTTTCTAAGTGTTGTTATTAGAGTTTAATTAGCCAACTTTCTTTAGGGAGGGTTTGGGCATTCTTTTTATGGGCCTGGGAGGTGGCCTAGGAGGCTTTGATAAATTTTTATTTATTTACTTGCAGCTTAAGCAAAGCCCAACCCACTAACTTGCAAAACAAGCAATACTTGCACTTTTTCCTTTAAGTGCTTATCTTGTGTGCACATCAAGTGTACTAGTCATATGCATGGCAACAAAGAAGCCTATATCCATTTTCAAGTTTGAAAACACATACATAAATGTTCATGAGCATTCGGCCAAGTATAGTACACAAGGATTTCAATTCCATAACAACATACTCATACCCATAAAAAGCCAAGGAAACTTGGCACACAAGCAACCAACATAAGTTCAACATACCAAAGGCCTTCCAAGACCAAAAGTGCACAAGTCCAACAACCTAGCATCAACTACATGGCAACATGCCAAGGATGCAAAATGGTCCAAAACTTACAAGTCCAAGTCTCACAACCCATAAGTCCACATACTACCCATAATGCCCAAAGGTACTATAAAAGGTGCACTATAGGTACAAGTCCAAATGACCAAACTAATGGTCTCCAAAGTACACACAACCTCAAATGCCATAAGTCCACACAACCATCACCTCTTAGCACAAGTCCCACAGCTAAACTCCTGCAAAACTTAAGCCATTAAATTCGGCCAACATAAGACTTGGATATATATGCACATTTTCAAGCCAAGATTAAGTTGGCACACATACCTTGGACAATAAGCAAACTTGGTACTCAAAACAAAGAAGTCCAAACACAAGCACAACTACTCAAGCTCTTTACCCTTTCCTAAAAATTCAACCGATAAGGGCAGTGAGTTTTACAACTTAGTAAGGATTCACTACAACTCCAAAAGAGTCTATTTAGTTAAGCATAAGCTTAACCTCCATGTTCAAGCATGTACCTACATCCAAAGACACAAAGACATAGAAAATACAATTTGGCCGAAGCTTATGTTCAACATATATCAATAATAAGTTGGTTAGCATGCACAATCAATCAACAAAAGCACACAAACTCACATACACACCACATTCCATTTTCGGCCAAAGTCCACTAGCAAGTGTCCATGTGTATTTGCACACAATTTCTTCTCCAATTCATTCTCTATTCCCCTTGAGCTCCAAGTACATGGTAGATTGGCCAAACCCACCATGGACTCTAACATTTGCCATTATTGATTAGCTAATCAACCATAGAAACATTAGTTCCACCATAGCCCTTCAAGCATACTAAGATCATATAGTATATCTTGACCATCACTTAGTAGCTCTAATTACTTGTTCATGGAAAAAGTACTAAGAAACCAAGTAATACATGAATCCTTACCACACTTTTGAGCTTGAGTCAATTCGGCCTTGCTTGGATTTCTTCAAAACCAAGCTTTAAACTTCAATTTCAATGATGTCTTGGCCAATTTCACCAACATGAGCTTGAATGCTTCATTCCAAGCTTCAATCTCCAAGTCCAAATAACATTTCATTTTCGGCCATGGACACAAACACTATGAGTTACACATAACACTCATTTATTCTCATGAACTCACCAATTTTAGGCCAAGAACACCATGAACTCACCAAGAACACACAAGCACATTCATGAACAACATTCGGCCATGTTGTGTTCCTTGATGGCTAAGCTTCAAACTTTCAATCCAAGGTTGCCTAACACAATGCAACCTTCATTTAATCATCATAAACACTTGTTCATGGAAAATATACCATGGATTCAAGTAACCTTGAGTTATTACCTCAAGAACAAAGCTCCAAAAATTCAGTTTTGCACTTCCACCTTCAAGAACAATATGCAACTTTAAGAACTCCAAGAAAACTTCATGAACATGGCAAGAATACTTTCGGCCTAGCATGGATTCTTCAAGAACAAGCTTCAATCTTCATGAACAACAAGACATCTCTAAGCTTTTGGCCATAAACTCGCATGAACTCTCAAGAACAAGCAACTTTCGGCTAAGAATACTCAAGAACAAGTGAAGAACAATGATGAACAAGGAAGAACAAGGTGTTTCGGCCAAGAATTCTCCAAGACATGCAAGTGTAAAAAATGACAAATCCAAGGAATGTCAAGGTGTTTGATGGCCGGCCAACGTTCCCACATAAACCCATTAAACAATTATTATCTTCCTCCAAGAATCCCATTATAATAATGCCTCCACTAGCCAAAACCCCATTGTTTATTATTTATACATGACTGGCCATGGACCAAAAGTCCATAAAAATGGCCTAACTCCACACTAGCCTTCACACAAAAATGCATAGCTGATTTTGTCCATTCCTTGTTTGTAGCTTCACTTGTACCACTAGTTTAAGTGTGCAATGTAGTCCTCCAACTTTATTTCTTGCCAAACTCAACATAGTCTTCCATTTAAGTGCACTTAAGGCACATAGTTTTGTAGTCTTGCATTCACATCACTATTACAATGTTCAATTAAGTCCTTCTTGTATTTAATTGTATGTTTCTTATTTTTCTTGGCCTTAGCCAAGTACTGAAGGGTGGTCCTGACACATTGACCTCTATTGGGGCCATAAGGTTTGACCTTCTTTGGACTAGCTGAGCCTCTAGGGAAAACTCACACAAATCCAACACTAGAGGAGTCGACCTAGAAAGCAAAGCCCCCGAAGACATCTTTGCCCCCAACTACGTGGCCCACTTTAGGTGGAAGGATGAGAATCTTTAGAGCGTCAGCTAGAGCATCGGCAATGCTCTTGCACCTCTTCATGTACTCCTTGGCGTGGCTGTTTATCCCTATAAGAACCAACAAAATGTTAGGACCGATCAAAGGCACAAAAATGGAAGTAAGTATAAACCCTGTATAGAATACAACTCCTACTATCTAGGAGGCTTCGCTGAGCCCCAAAAATGATCCTAAAAGACTCCACCAGACTCTCATCCTGATCTTCCTCCTAGTTAGAGGGATTCTTCACATTAAGGTAACTCTAATGGGCCCTGCTAATCCCTGCCCATCGGAGAGTTGACTCATCAAGATCCATGTAGTGGATGGGGAACAACTTCAAAAAATTGTTATTTCCTACCACCAACTTTAGCTAGGTGACTAAGCCAACGCAAAAGTGATGAAGCCATCTTATATTGGCAGCTGCTGGACCAAGGCCTACTACGCAGTATTGGCGAACTCACAGGGAAATCCCCACTCTTACTCCCTCAATGTGAAGAAGAAGTGATCCTTCCATCCTACCCATGAGTCTCTACAAGATATGAAGGCAAAAGACTTGTTCCCCTCTCTATTGACGGGGGCAATGTGGAAGAAATTGGAGTTTTTCTTTAAGTCCAGTATGTAGAACTAGAGAAAAACCACCAGTAGTTTCTGGTAATGATCACAAAATTGCTTCACTAGTGGTGGAAAGGAAAGCAGAGCCCTACATGAAACTGGTCCATGTAGACCGTAAGTACATCGGTCCTCTTGTCACCATCTGTGAGACCCTCACCTTTCAGTGCCTAATCACGGAAAAAGGTGGCCACAATGTCGTTAGGCCAATAATACCACTGCAAATTCATCACCAGAGTTCCCTCATTATGCTCCATCACAATGCACCTTAAAACCCTCACATTAGGGGAAAACGATATCCTCAATGAATCAGCCTCACCGGTGGCAGCCCTAGATAATTATCTTGGAGACGTCATCTAGAAAAACCATCATATAATATGTCAAGGCTATCGCCAGCATATAATAAACAATGGAAGGACAGTCAAGAGAGGTCAAAAAATAAAAAAAACACTAAAAATAACAGAAAACCCAAACCAAAAGTATAAAAAAACTATTATTACAGGCTACAAAGAAAATGCTCATTATCGAATGGTAGGAAGCATGATGAAAAGAAACTTTGAAGGTTTGAAAAAAGATCCGATATTTAGCACGAGGAATAACAACAGCAAGAGCAAGAGACGCACTAACAAAGAAAAAGGCACTCAAACGGTAAAAATGACAATTAAAAAACCCTACCGTATATATAAGGAAAACTCACAACCTTTGAGTTACTTCCTGGAAACTTTTGCTATAATCATTGTCGATTTTTCACCCAATAAGAAGAAGCCACCTAACCATGAATAGACGTTAAAAATAGTCATGCCCAGTCACTTACCTCAGGTGCATTAATTATAAGTCACTTCATATCCCTCATCGACCATTAAGCTTGCCACGTGTGACATAGGGTGAAAAGAGCTAGGAATATGAATGATGACATTTTTTCAGTTTCTTCAACAAATAGCCCAGAGGTGCATTGTACCCCTTCTAATGAAATGACAATGGATAAGGCCTAACCTAATGCAAGAACAGAGGGATCATACCCCTCCTGAACAAACACGGACTACTATTTAAAATAATGAAAATGCAGGGCCCTAGCCGACATTTTCTTGTAAGGAAAATGACTTATTGGTAGGAAATGGGCCTGATATAGGGCTCGAAACAACTAAACCCTTATTTGATGGATTCACAATATAGAGGCCCAATAAGCTAACAAGGGAATAAGAGATTAAGATCCTAAAATTATAGGATTGGCTAGAGGATTTTTATCCAAGTACTGTTTATTTGGACCTTCCTTGGCTATATAAAAGTAACCAATCACAAATGCCAAGGTATGACATTCTAACTCCCCACCTTTTAACTCCTCCCTATTTATTGGGAATATGACTTAATCATTGGAGAGTTTTTCCCCGGAAAAAATCCCATGGCCCTGATGTTGTTTTTATGTGCAAAACCTCATTGCAAAGTTCACCATATCTTTAGGTCAGGCCCATACAATCCATTCAACTATCAGTATGCTTATTAACCAAGTTTTTTTTTTGGCCAATCAAACAAGCAAATGACATTGCATGAATCAAGGAAATCTATACAAAGAATTCACAAAAAGATAAGAAAACTAAGAAGGGATGCGGGCTAAAGGCCTGAAGAGAACTAGCCCATGCTAAAGGCCTTATCTCCCTTTTACATGTATTGTCTATGAAGTGAACACAACCATTAGCCTTACGTAAGATACGAGCTACATTGCAGGCCTCGAAACACTATTTTGGCTGGATAATATCCTCCATAATTGTCTAAATCTGCCAGTTATTGGACTGACCTTCAATAATCTACACTAGCACAGTATAATTTGTATCCAAAATTACTGACTCAAACCCTGTAAATGCAATGTGTCTAAGGCCTTCTATTGTAGCACAAGCTTATGCCATAAAAACATTAATGCAGAACAAAAAAGTACCTTACACTGACAAGACTTCCTAAGCAATCTCTGAGAACTATACCTATTCCTACTGCTTTTATGCTATCATCCCATGCTTTTATCAATACTCAGCTCAATAATTCGAGGACTTGGCTTCTCCCATTGGTCCTCTTTCATTTGTTTGATACTATACCCAAAATTATCATCCTGAATGGCCTAAAATTCAAAATTTGTTTGAAAGATCTTGCTTACTACAGCAGGGGACAGATGTTTTTCCATTGAAACACAAATTCATTCTTGGCTAACTAATTAAATAAACCAAAAAATGAACACAATCTTATATAGTGTTTGTTCACTTTCCTTATCCCAAGATACAATTTTCTGACAAAGTTCAAGCCACCAGGCTGAAAAGGTAATAATAGCTGCTCTATTCACATGGTAATCTAGGCAAGCAACCAAACGATCCTTGTCCATTCACGTTGGAAAATAGTATGTTCAAGAGTTTCATGCATATTACAAAACTTATAATATGGCTCTTGTTTCTTTGTTCTTTTGACCAAGCTATAGTTGACAGCAATTGCATTATGATAAAGCCCCCATAACAAATTGTTCATTTTTTTGGGACATTTCATATTTTATAAGTGCTTTCATACTTGAGGGCCAGTGAAATGTGATAAGGAAGAATTAAGACTCGCATGCTGGAGCTGAATCACATAGTAGGTAGGCTTCACTGTTAGCTTACCATCTCCCCTAAAAGGCCAGATAAACCAATCTTCCTATCCAAAGCTACTAATAGACAATTTCATAATGACAAGCCTTCTCTTATTTAGAAAATAAATGTTGAATCAAAGACAGATTCCATCTCAACTCCTTTGGCTTCATAATTTGATGATATAAAAGTTGCTAAAGATTTTCAAGAACAGGCACTATAGCATGAAGCATATGGTTATTCACTTGAGGAACTCAAGAGCTTGTGCAAATCTTAACTTTATCCCTAGATCTAATATGCCAAAGCCCTTTTTCTATGAAACTACCTGTACCATACAAAACACTAGACCACCCCTATGGAGCATTTAGCCTTTTCTTAGCATGCAGAAAATCCTGAAAGGGAAAATATAGGCATTTTAAAACTCTGGCACATAAAGTGTCTGGATTATGCTTATGACAATACCACTAAATTAAGGTTAATACTTTGCAATGAAGTAAACAATTTAAATTTAAATAAAATATTGATTCCACAAACTTTCACAATGTTTATGTAATTTTACTTATTTTGTGCTATTAATTTTTAAAATTGTAAAAACTTTTATTGTAGATTCTGCTATATATTGATAATTAATAAACACAATAAACCTTAGAAAATGTACAAGGTAAAATCTAAATTCACTTTCTTTTTTTGTTATTTGGAGAAATTCTTTCACCCACCTTGGTTAATGTTCATTATCTTGCAAGGGTGGGTCTAAAAGACCTCAAACAAAGCATCATATAGGAGATTTCATATAAGCTGGATGAAGGCTAGCTGGAAGACTCCTAAAAGCTTCTTAAGCTGCTCAGCCCCTACAAGACAATCCCCCCAAAGGACAACCATAAGCTTTTTTACAACAAGAAGGGCCCTTTCACTTGTGCAAAAGTTTAGCCAAACGGTGTTCTTGAAAGACTAACAAGGATGGAATCTCAAATTGCTAGAACGGTGGTATATCCTTGCCTAATAGGCTTGCCAAAAAGTGACTCATAGTTGTTAGCCAACAAATCCTGAATATGCCCCTGCCACCAGGATTCAAGATACCCCGATGGACAAATACAATGAGCATGGTGACCCCAACATACATCAGGAATGCCATCATGTCATGACATGAAGAGGTGTGTATGATGGTACTTTGTGTAAGATTTTTTAGCTAACCTTGATGGGGCCTGCTTCCATCTAGTTCAAAAACCTCCCCGAGGGATGCTTGTCTTGTTTTTTCAATATTAAATAGGCATTCATCCAACATTTTGTGGGGAGCCGGCCTTTATGGGGTACATTTAGTTGTTTGACTTGTACCAAGGCGAGATTGAGGTGATTCGAGAGTACATCTAGAAGTTTAACCAAAGAGCCCTTGACATGCAAGTTCTACACCTTGATCTCAGGATTATGGCCATGACTAAAGGGTTGAACAAAGACTCTCCCCTCACCTTTGAATTCAAAAAGCAGCCGCCCACCTCATTGACCAAATTCTCTAAAAGGGCTATTCAATACATAAATGCCAGGGAGATGACGATCACAAGCAGAGCCATTGAGAGAAAAGAGCTTCACACTGCGTACCAGCTCCTATCCTTGAGCTTTCAACCTCCTTTCTTACGTTATCCATTGAATGGTGAAAAGAGGGGACGAAACAGGAAAAAAAAAAGTATCTTTAGAGGCCCTGATCGTAGCATAACCCAAGTAAATGTACTAGTGGCCCTAGAATATAAAGGAGTCACCCAAAGGCCTTAACCTCTAGGCCCCATGAACAAAAGAGACCTGAAGTACTGTTAATTTCATAATGAACCCAACTATAATACTAAAGATTGTCACCAACTGAGGAAATACCTTGAAAGCCTGATCAAGTAGAGAAAGCTAAAGCAGTTCCTGAAGTAGTAGCCTCCCCCCATGGGCACAGAACCCCAGAGGGACAAACGCAGCTAATTGTTCCCACGGCAGATTCCTCCCTTAACGAGCATAATCCATGTCCTGATGGTTGGAGCCTTCTCAGTGGAGAAAAACAAGAAGATCAAGGAATTGTACCAGCTCTAGTATGACAGCTTAGAAATGAAGTTGCTTAGGGCATATGATAGTTTGGTTAAGTTTCCTCATAAGGACCCATTGGTCATCTCGACAAAAATAGCAAGGATGGAGGTAAAGAGGGTGTTTTGCTATGATGGCTTGAACGTAGGCATCCTTTTCATAAAGGTCCTCCCAAAACTTGGCATCCCAAGAAGCAAGTTAAAGCCGATGACCAACTGGACTTATGAAATTAGACCTAAGGAATTATCAGTCCTAGGGTGATAGAGCTTCTGTGTATGCTTGTTGGCAAGGCTCCCGAGGATAAAGCAGAGCTTTCTGCTTCAACTTTGGTGAAGTTCATTGTCATCAACGTCCCGTCCCCACATAATGCCCTCACTAGTAAAAGGATGTAGGGGCCACTCCATATGTATCTCGACATTTGAAGAAAAAAAATCAAGATTATTTTATTTATTACATTGTAAAAGAGTGTATAAATAAATAATCTTAATGACTATTTGTAGACATTAAAATTTTATTGGATAAAAAATAAATTAAATACAAATAAAAAGTCTAGCCCATTTCAAAATTGATGTCCGAAATTCCAAAGGCCATAGAATTTGGAGACTATAAGTTTAAGAAGTCTAATTTTTAGAAACAAAAAATACACAGCCAAAGGCTTCAAATGAAGACCCATTACGCCACTTGGACCAAAACCCATTTTGGCTAATGGATTTCAAGATTTTCAAAACCTAAGAAGCAAAAGATGCACGGGGTTGGTTGACCTAGTTTCTAGAATATTCTAGAATATCCCATTAGTTATCTTTTTAAATTAAATAATTATGACAATTGATGAAAAATAATTATTATATTAATTTATCTCTTGATATAAATACAAGAGATGACTTAATGATAGTTATCATATGTGTTTATTATACACTAAACAACATTTGCTCTATGCCTATAAATGCCCTATAAGCCAAGGTGCATAAACACATCTATAAAACAGAGAAGAAGCAGAGCAAGGGTGAAATGAAATTTCTCTACAAAAAGATCTCTCCAAATCTTTAAACCGTTCAAGCATAAATGCTTAGTGTGAGAAGAAATTAAATCCAAACAAGATCAAATCTTTATTTCAAGGTCATATTTGGAGAATACAACTAGGAATGCAAAGAACATGAAGAACATACGACGACATTGCATCAAGTTCAAGTTTAGATTTGAGGGAAGTGGCGGAGAATGTGAAGGATGCGTTTCTGTGTTGCATCAAGTCAAGCTCTAAGGAAAGTGATGAGAAAGCAATAGATATTGCCAGAAGCCCCCAAGTCCAAGGAAAAAGGCAGAAAATCCTAGTCCAAAATAAGCAATGAGGAGCATTAGTTTGTGTTTCTATCATACAAAGTCTGGAGTTCATGATCGTGAAGAAGTCGTCTGTGCCTCCACCATAAGTTTGAAGAATTAATTAGGAGATTGTGTATGTGAGAAACATGTTAGAGAGTTAATTACCCAAAATCTCTGTTCTAAATTTTGATTTTGTAATTTGTATTGCAATTAATTTCAATATATAATTTTACACATGAAATTTGTGCATGTAAGAATAAATATAGATAATGGTAAAATATTTATTATCATTTGGCCTATTTGATTGATTCGGTCAAATGTATAATTTAATAACCAATCCGATAATCGAATATAAAATTTAATTTTAGTCTGAATTAATTAAACTAGAAAAATAACAAAATTATTTTATCTAATTCAAGTTTGTCCGAATAATTCTCATCGTTATCTGTTATAGAAGTTGTTCATGCAGTCACTCACTCACTCGTGATTAACAATCGTTGCCGACTGGGCTCATGTGTCTCAGGCTACCGAGCTCAATAAATTACGTGAGCCGAATTGAAGGTTTTGAGGGTTTATGTGTCAGTTTTGCAAGAGCGTAGGGTCTAAGGTCGGCTTTTGGCCATGGTCAAGATTCTGCTTCTTCGACAACAAAGAGGGAAAATCTCGGGCGAAGCTTGGTGGGGAGTACCACCTAGCAGCAGCCATTTCTGCCGAAATTTTCCTCTCATCTTCTTATGTCTGCCGCTCTATCTATCTTCTCTGCACGCAATCTCGAGCCTTAGCCCTCCGCTAGCCCCGTTGTCGAGCAAAGCTTCACAACCGCAGGTTCGGGGTTTCTTCGTTTTTAATACTGGTCAGTTTCTCTGGTTGTTCATTTCTGGGTTTGAAACGTTCGTCAATTCCTAGCAGAAGAAGGGGGACTAAGGACTTCTTTCTCTTCTCCATGACATTTTACAGAGCAGCAGTGTTTCAATGAGGTTAGTTTCCAGCAGCATCTACTTCATTGTTTGTTTGTCTTGTTAATGATGGTTAAACTGAAGGATTTGTGTGTTGCCTTCCTGAGCATTATTTATGGTTTTGACGTTCCAAGGCTATGAGTAATGCTTCTGGTTTAACTGGATATCCATTTGTTCCCTTCTCCATCCCGCAGTGCCTAAACGTTGAAGACATTGATTTTTTCGGAGAACGTTTGATCTGGAAAAATGCCTGGGTGCAATAAGCCAACAAGGAAGAACCAACCCAGGATCAAATACTGTTGGAATGCGGCTGAGAAATGTTCCTTTGAACCTGGAGGGGTGGTTCGGGATGGATATGTTTCCACTTTCTCAAATCATCAGCAAGCCAGTTACACAACATCTGAACCAGAGTCAAGTGGAATAGTAACCACTGCTGACCTCATAGCTTCAGTCAGTCAGATATGGGATTGTGCTACTCAGCTTGCTATTTTCCATCAAAAGACTCATTTGAAGCATAACCATTGTGCATATGATAAAGAGGGTGTCATTGTCAGTCTTGGCAGGGAGGAAACTGGCACTAAAACTCATTCAGCTGGCAGGAAGTGTTTTGCTATCGATTGCAGTGCAACAGGTCAGCTTTCTTCTGTTGTGCGGCCAAACATTGAGTTTGTCAAGGTCACAGAGAAGATGTCTTTGTCTCTATCTGACTGTCAGAATCGGACTCCTTCATTTTTCTCGTGGCTTCTACATGGTGAACCTTGGAAAAGGGAAGGGCTTTCAGCTGTTGGAGTATTATGTAAATTAGGAAGCATGAATGAACGGATGAAAGAGATCTTTCCTACTTCAGTAGGATTCACTGAGATTGAGGGATCTAGTGATTACTGCACTTTGGGTGGCAAAGGCGGTGGTGAACTTGCAGCAGATAGGACTAATCTGGTGAATGATTTGCTTATCAGGGATGATGAAGGTTGCACTGCTTCTGTACAATCTTGTGATTCATCAGCATCCAACTGCACACAAGGGGGAATTAGTACAAGAGCAACCACCTCCCTATCCTCGGAATATTTTCTTGGAGCTATTGCAGATTCTAATGAGGACATTAGTGTTGCAGATTCTAATGAGGATATTAGTGTTCCAAAGGTGTTGGTTTCTAGTCTTTGTGCAGATTACCAAGTCTGCCACTTGAATATTTATGAGAAGACATGTGAAGGGAATCAGTACACAAATGATGGAGATTACCTGTTAGAAAACAAAAAAGGGCATCCTAAATCATTTATTATTGATGGTGAATGTAAAAGAGAGACCCAGGTGGCTTCCTGTGAAAAGCCCTGTAGTCCTCTTGCAAAGCAAGAGCACGCTCTTTCAGGAGCATTGGCTGGAATATCTGTTAGCCTTTGTTTACATCCTGTTGATACAGTTAAGACGACCATTCAAGCTTGCCGTGTGGACCAAAAGTCAGTTTGGGGCATTGGAAAATCAATTGTTTCTGAGAGAGGTATGCAAGTTGCAGGTAGTTAAATGCACATCTAAAATGTTGTCTTTTTTATCTTAATAGAATTCATTGTTCACTTAATGGTTGCAATCTACAGGTTTTACTGGACTCTATCGAGGCATTGCAAGCAATATTTCAACTTCAGCTCCAATATCTGCTCTGTACACTTTCACATATGAATCTGTTAAAGGGTTTCTTCTCCCTCTTTTACCACAGGAATATCAGTCTTTGGTCCATTGTGTGGCAGGTGGTTGTGCTAGTGTTGCTACTTCTTTCATTTTCACTCCTAGTGAGCATATAAAGCAGCAGATGCAAGTTGGTACATCCTACCCTAATTGCTGGTATACCCTTTCCTCCTGTTATTATGATATTCAAGTAAAAATTTTCTCTGCTATTAACCCTTTTTAAGTTTAAATATGTCTGAGCATCTTGTCATCATTACTATATGCCATTCAGGTTATGAAAAAATCTCTTCTATCATATCTGCAGGAATGCTTTGGTAGGAATTATTCAGAAGGGGGGTTTTTCTTCGTTGTATGCTGGGTGGGCTGCTGTACTTTGCAGGAATGTTCCGCACTCAATCATTAAGGTTAGACTCAATGGTTGAGTTTATTTCTTCAGACAGGTGTACTCGATGCATTTGTGTCCTTTTCCTTGTAAGTTATCAGTAATGGTGATGAGGACATCTGTTTCATGCTATGAATAAATAAATATATCAAAGGGCCCTGGAGCTCCGTTAGATTATATGTATGCAATGACAGGCACTAATTTTACAGTTCTATACCCCTTCTGTCTTCAACCCTTTCTCCCATTCTGTTATTTATGTATGCTTGCCATGTTGTAATATATCTTCTCAATTTTGTAGTTCTACATGTACGAAAACTTGAAGAAGAAGATGGCAACAACATCGCAGCCGAACACATTTCAGACAGTATGTCATGTTGATTATTATCTATATCTTGGCTGTTTGACTTTGCATTTTTGCTCTTCTGGGAATTGTACTGGCATTGAATTTGCTAAATGAACTCCCAATTGTGGTCTGCCAGTTACTTTGTGGAGGATTAGCTGGCTGTACAGCTGCATTATTCAGTACTCCCTTTGATGTGGTGAAGACAAGATTGCAGACACAGGTTCATATCCTTGTCAGATAACTTTTCTATATTCCATGCTACTCTTAAATTCACTGATAGTACAAGTGTAAACTTTATAGGAAAGACACAGCTGGTGTTCATAATATGCAGACTTTCTTGCTATGGCTTGATGATAAAGTTGTAACCTGATTCAACAAAAACATTTCTTCTAAATTATTCAAAGATTGTACATGATGCAACTGTAATTTCTTCAGCTTAAACTGCTTTCTGGTGTCTATAGCATGCAGAATTTTAGGCCATGGCTTGATGATAAAGACTTAACTTTATTCAACAAAATTTTTCTTCTAAAAAATAGTGAGTAATGAGCGTGGAATGTATGAGATGGACCTGTACTTTCTTCAGCTAAACTGCCTTCGCTTTGGATCTATCTCCTATGGAAACACTCTGAAGTGTCCTTCAACAAGTGTATGGTGTACCAAAGCATCTTTGCAGTTTGTGGCTAGCCAAATTTACATGGGCCTTATCAAACACTTTGCAGCTGTGACTATCTAGGATTCATGAGCTTTTCATGCATTTCAGTAATATAAGCCTTTACTGTTTCTTACCTAGAACTTTCATGCAGATACCCGGGTCTTGGGGCAGATATAAGAGTGTTTTCCACGCCCTTCAAGATGTAGGGAAGTATGAAGGTCTAAAAGGTCTTTACAGGTGTTATTACTCTGCCCACTTTCTGTTTCTTCTCCATTCAGTCTAATGTTTTTTCTGCATTTATCCTTTCCATGTTTCAATACTTTACTATGAGAGTATGTCCATGGATCCTGCCTGCCTATCAATCTGCAAAAATTTCATGGATTCCGATTAGCTTTTTGACCTTTCAGCTGCAATTTGAAGAAACTCATTTTTCTTTACGCTTGTGTTCTTATGGACTTGCTAAACTTACAGTTGGTTGAGGAATGTGCTTTATCAGGGAGTTTAGCTCGCTTTGATTGTTAGTCAAAGTTAAGCAGATCAAATGGAACTGTTTAAAACATTTAATATCTCAAAAACCGAGTCATGGTTGAACCGAAAGTTGTTTTATTGTCAGCTAAACTGAATTAGTCAAGCGGTTGAATGCTGCAGCACTAATTGATTTGCAATGCCTACAAATTTTGCCAACTATCCCCTTTGTTTCTCGGAAGCTTTTCAAGTTGCTGGTCAATACAGTAATATAGTCGTGCAGCATAAATGGCTGGTAACTAAATCCTTAAATTTGTTTACAGGGGATTGCTTCCAAGGCTGATTATGTACATGACTCAAGGAGGGCTTTTCTTTGCATCATATGAATTTTTCAAGAGATTATTTGCTCTCGAGGCATCACAGTTCCGTTCTGTAAGAGTACGCCAGACGAGCACCGAACGAGATCTATAGTACTCAAGGGTGAGATAATCACCGTTAGTATCCACTATTTTCAAGTTACCCCCTTTGTGGTTTCTGACAATCTTGTTTACCAACAGGACAAACCTGTCTTTCTGGTCCTGGAACTGTTTTTAGTGCCTTAACACTGCTCAGTGATTAAGCTTTTTGAGTTGATAGTTACAATCTTTTGCGGGAAGAGGATGTTTTATGAGTGAATATTTCGAGTGACTGTACTCGTTTGCGCATATATAAACAAAGGTTTAGTTTATTAGAGGGTCAAAATAGTTTTGGATCATTTTTTTGTTTACGTTGATTTTTGTTCGTTTTTCTTGCTTTTGACGATGCCTGTACGGTGACGGAAACGTAATCACGAATCGGTCTCAATCACTTAAAACTGTCATTTCCATCAAGTAAAATTCCATGTCTGGCTTTACCAAAAAACACCACACATGTGGATCCTAGAACTTTCGAATTAGAGATCTATTCAATACATAGATGACTTATGGTGAGCAAACAAACGGTACAGGCACATGGTTCCAAGTGATCCCAAAAGAAACCACTAGACACTGGCTGCTAGGACAGTTGCAGTTTCCTCGACTGTCGTTTAAGACTGGAAGATGCTATGGTCTATTAACTACTACTTCAAGATGCTGTTACTTGTTACTACATTTCTTCATCTTCTTGAGTGTCATCTGCACTTACGAGATGCTTAAGTGCAATTTTCGCTTTCTTCAGTTTCGGTGAGGCTTCTGCCTTGTTATGTTCATCACCCTTCCTTTTCGTGTTCTCGTCGCCTCCTTCATGCCCAACTGGAGCTGGTTCATCACTGTCATCCTTGCTTTCATCTTGTGGCGGTGACCTTGAATCAGATTTGTCATGTTTCCCCTTATCTGCCAAATCTTTTTTCTCAGATGGTAGTCCCCCCTCCTCCAAGAATGAGCGGATCTCCTCAGTTTTAGCAAGATCAAGTGGTGTCTTCCCAGCTTTTGTTTTTGCACTAAGACTTGCACCTTTCTTGAGCAACAACTTTACAAGGTCCAGGTTAGATCCTTGGACTGCATAATGCAGCGGAGTGAGGCCCTTACGTGTGCAAGCTTTTACAGAAACTCCTGACGCAAGCAAAATCCGAACAACCTCCAGATGTCCTTTCTGAGCTGCAAAATGAATAGCACCCATGTCATCAACCGCAGCAGCACCTACATCAGCCTTCTGCTTGCAGAGATAGCTAACTACCTGTCCATGCCCTGCCCATGCTGCTAAATGTAGAGGAGTTCTTGAGTGCTTATCCCTAGAGTTGACAGCCAAAGGGTTCGAAACAAGAATCGTCTGAACCTTAACTAGATCGCCTGATCTTGCTGCTGCATGTATATCTTCTCCGCTGCTCATTATTTCTAATTTTTCTTCCGGTTCCTGAGAAGCACAACATATGAGAGGGAACAAACCATACGCAAGCATGATGAACAAATTATTCAAGGATAAAAGATTGTGCTCAAGTTTCCCCTAAAATCACTGCATAAAAATCAATATGAGAACACAGGGAACAGATTACTCAAGAATCAAAGATTGTGGTCGAGCTCCATTTGGCTTTAGTGCAAAAGGTCAGAAAAAACTATCTAATGGTAGCTTTTAGTATTTGGGTCTGGAAATGTGGAAATTTAATCTCCACTGCTCGTAAGTTGTAATCCTAAACAATGACCCTAATCATGAAACTGTTGCCAAATGGAGCCATTGATAAATGCTGCAAAACCATCATCTAGTCCCAGATAGTCTAGAAACAGCAAACCAAAAAGAAAACAAACAATCTAAAAGCTTCATAATATAATCAATGCAGCTACTGAATGCTCCAAAATCTGCAACTGAAGCGACAATATGCCGGAAAACCATATCAATAGCAAGGATATGACCAGACCCTGAAGCAGAAAACTTGCAACCACCCAGAAAATCTTAGTAGCGAAAAGCAGTTTCTAAGTTGGTCCAGTAAACTGAAATGCGGTGGTTTTTCAAGAAACCAAACACCAAAAGAGACACATGGAAGCAGCGAATCTAGAGTACGTCGCAGGGTAGAAGACAACTTACAGCAGATGAATAAACTGAAAATTAAGTCAGATATCTTCAATCGATCAGGAAAGCAACAATTTTCCCAGCCGTCGCTCTTAAACGGCAAACCGAAATTGGGGTTCGCAATTCATGAAGGTTCTGAAGACGAAAATTGCTTATACAAATTCAGGATAAATTGCACCTATGGCTGCTAACCTTTTATTATTGTCCTATTTTGGACCCTAACATCAAAGCCTTGCATGAAAAATTCTCAACCTAAATTTTTTGTTTCATTTTAAACCATTAGAGAACAAAAACCATTAAAATTGATAGAACTAGCCACATGACATGCCAGTGTGGATGATTTGCCACAGTGGCGTGTGGCAACGTGTGGTTCGTTTTCGGGAGTTGCCACCAATCTGTTTATGTTTAGGTCGATTGGTTACCTAAAATATGGTCTGCGAGAGTTCGGGGGTTCGGGAGTACGGTTACGTTAAAACAACTTTGTTAAAACGCCCAAAAATTGGTACCTTAGTTGATTTTAATTTTGTTTCACTTTGCTTTTAAATAAATTTCAGTTAATTTTCAATCTAGAATTTTTAACTGAATTAATCGGATGTGGATTTTTGTTAATTAATTTGTATAGAATTTTATACTTCCGAACCATGGACTCTGCCGAGTCATTTGGACACGGAAGATTTGATTCCGAACCATAGACTCTGCCGAGTCATTTGGACACAGAATTTGGTGAAATTTTAAACAATTTTATCCATATTGTGAATATGGATTTTTATCTTTATATTTATTTAATTTATTTAGTTAAAAAAAGGTTGATATTTCCAAACCGTAGATTCTGCCGGATCATCCAAATATGGAAATTAATTTAAAGTTAATTATTTAATTATTATTTTATGGAATTAATTATTAGTTTAACTTATAAGTTTTTTTTATTAAATTTATTAATGATTTTAAAAAAAATCTTTCTTTTTTATATCTTATTATTCTTTTCTTTCTTTTCTTTTCTTTTCTTTATCTTTTTGATTTTTATCTTTCTCTTATCTTTCTTTTCTTTTTCTTATCTGATTTTTCTTGTTTAATGAAGGATATTTATTATTTAAAGAATTACTCAATTTATAAAAGAATTAAAAAAAAATAATTAATTTTTTATTTAATAAGAAGTTAATTTAAAGGAATCAAAGAGTTTAAAAATAAAAATCTTTAATCATGGTACGGGGCGTTGTTACTCAGCCAGACCCTCTTCACCAGGTGAAGCAGCTCAAAAGCGGGCACGAGACAGTTTCCAGCCAATATACCATGAACTAAAAATTTTTTGTTTTTTTTTTTTGACTTAACAACATGGTTCAGATTTATTTTACATATATATTTTTTTATGGCTAATTTCTTTAAATGAAATGAGTTTAACCATAAAATAAAGAAAAATTAAATAACAATAAATAAAGTGGAGGTTTTCTTCTTTTTTTTTATTTTTTTTTGTTATTTTTTTGAAATCATTTGACTAAGATTTTTATAAAGGAAACAAAAAGTTATATCTTTTCATTATTTTAAAAGAAATAAGTAAAATATTACTGAATAAAATATTATCCTAAAATTTTTATTCTTTTTATTCTTTTTATTAATAAAGAAAGCTAAAAATTATATTTTATTATTTTAAAAGAAATAAATAAAATATTACTGAAAAATATTAACCCAAAAATTTACTCTTTTTATTAATAAAGAAAACTAAAAAGTTATATTATAAAAATAAGTAAAATATTACTGAAAAATATTAACCCAAAAATTTTACTCTTTTTATTCTTTTTTATTAATAAAGAAAACTAAAAAGTTATATTTTATTATTTTAATAAATAATTAATATATTAGTCCCAAAATTTTATTTTTAATAAAGAAAAGTTTATTTATATACTTTATTTAAAAATATTTCCAAGCCATGGATCCTGGCGGATCATTTGGTCATGGATTTTTAATTTTTGTTAAATTTTAATTATTTAATTAATTACTAATTTTAATTATAATTTTATTGGATTTTTCTTGAATTTTTAATTTTAAAGATATGTTTAAAAAGAATTGATTTGTATATTTTTTTAGAATTATTTAAATATTTCTATTTATTAATTTTAACAAAAAGGAATAAAAAGTCAACTTTGTTATTTTAAAGAAATAATAAAAAATAAAAATAATTGGCTTTTAAAAATGATTTTTTATTAGCCTTAATAATTAATTACAAAATAACCTTCTTTTAATTTTCATTTATTTATTTATTAGTAAAGGGTAAAGGTGAATTAAATAAAATAAAGTGGGGCTTTTTGGCCATCCACTTTAAAAATAAATAATAATAAAGGTTAGCAAAGTTGATTAAATTAATTAACAACAATAATAAAAATTAGCCAAGTTTAATTAATTGTTAACAACAATAATAAAAAGTTAGTCAAGTTAATTAATTAACAACAATAATAAAAAGTTAGCCAAGTTAATTAATTAATAACAATAATAAAAGTTAGCCAAATTAATTAATTGTTAATTAACCAAATTAATTAAATTAATTAATTAACAACAATAATAAAAAGTTAGAAGTTAATTAATTAACAACAATAATAAAAGTTAGCCAAATTAATTAATTGTTAATTAACCATGTTAATTAAATTAATTAATTAATTACAATAATAAAAAGTTAGTCAAGTTAATTAATTAACAACAATAATAAAAGTTAGCCAAATTAATTAATTGTTAATTAACCAAGTTAATTAAATTAATTAATTAACAACAATAATAAAAGTTAGACAATTTAATTAATTATTAACAACAATAATAATAAAGGTTAGTAAAAATTAGCAAGTTAGTTGTTAGTTGTTAATAAGAACAAAAAAAGAAAAAGGTTAGTAATAATAACAATAATAAACAAATAAATAAACAAGTAAAAAAAATAAAAGAGTTAATTAATTAATTTTCTGCAAAGACAAAATAAAAAGGTTAGTGACTTAATAGAAAGAAATTGAAAAGATGATGGGTGAAACAGGGGTTTACCCTTTTGAATTAAAATTTTGAATTCCTGGGAAACGAAAACGACGACGCGGCCCGCGGGGGGAAGGGGAGGGGCAGCTGGCGGCGCGGCCAGGGGCAGGGGGCGACGGCATGGGGCGCGGGCGGCCGGCGGCGAGGGCGGCGCGGCGGCGGGCAGGGGCGGCGCCGGGCAGGGGCGGCGCGAGGGAAAAAGGAAGGCGAGGCGGGGGGAACGGCGCGGGCGGCTGGCGGCGAGGGCGAGCGCGGCGGCGGCAAGAGCGGTGAGGGGAGGGCACGGTGGCGGCGAACGCGGCGAACGGCGTAGGGCGGCGGCGGCGGGCGGCGAGGGGCACGGCCGAGAGAGAGAGAGAGAGAGAGGGAACAGCAGTGAAAAAAAAATTTGGCTTTCTGGGGAAGAAGGGAAGAGGGCTGGGGCTAAGGGCTGTAATTTTCTCTTTTTTTAAAACGGAGCTCTAAGTTTTTTTGGTATTTTTTTCTGTGTTCAGCACAAAATTTGGGGGGCTATTTATAGAGGAAGTTTGGCTGAACTGTTGATGGATAAATTAATAAAAAATTTCACACTTATCTTTTAAATTGATAAAATGACAATTTTAGTCCTTTATGTCTCTCAGCCTCTGGATAAGTTCCTGAAGCTTCTGATTTTGACAATTTTGTCGTTTTCTGTCAATTTGGGCCAGAAACGTCGGCAGGCCCAAAATTTTATGTGACAAACTACCAAATGCTCCTGGAACTTTCAGAATTTGCCAATTTTTCCTGAAACTTCTTAATGTTGTCATTTTTACCTCAAACATTTAAATTTTGACTTTTTTTTTTTTTTTTTTGGAGTTTCCTTTTTTTCTTTCAAATACACACATATATTATTTTAAATCAAATCTTCACAAAACAAAAATGTATTTTAAACTAAAAATTTTTTTAGTAATAATAATTAATTAATTTTTTTAATTACTCTTTTTTTTTATAAATTTTTTTTTTTAAAAAAAATTTTCTTTTTAATGGTCGGACGAAATTGGGTGTCAACAGCTGCCCCCCTTTGCATGCTTCATGGGACATGATGTATGCAAAGTCGTTTACCAAATTTCGTTCGACCTTAGTTAGGCATTGAGAACTTTCTCGCCGCCGAAACTCTGAGGTTTAAGGAAAAGTCCTTAGAACTTCTAACGATAGGAAAGGTTTTATCGTTGTAAGATGGACTGAATGATTGATTGTTTGTTTGAGGTTTAAGGAAAGGTCCTTAGAACCTCTAACGATAGGAAAGGTTCTATCGTTGTAAGATGGACTGAATGATTGATTGTTTGTTTGAGGTTTAAGGAAAGGTCCTTAGAACCTCTAACGATAGGAAAGGTTCTATCGTTGTAAGATGGACTGAATGATTGATTGTTTGTTTGAGGTTTAAGGAAAGGTCCTTATAACCTTTAACGATAGGAAAGGTTCTATCGTTGTAAGATGGACTGAATGATTGATTGTTTGTTTGAGGTTTAAGGAAAGGTCCTTAGAACCTCTAACGATAGGAAATGTTCTATCGTTGTAAGATGGACTGAATGATTGATTGTTTGTTTGAGGTTTAAGGAAAGGTCCTTAGAACCTCTAACGATAGGAAAGGTTCTATCGTTGTAAGATGGACTGAATGATTGATTGTTTGTTTGAGGTTTAAGGAAAGGTCCTTAGAACCTCTAACGATAGGAAAGGTTCTATCGTTGTAAGATGGGCTGAATGATTGATTGTTTGTTTGAGGCTAAGGAAAGGTCCTTAGAACCTCTAACGATAGGAAAGGTTCTATCGTTGTAAGATGGACTGAATGATTGATTGTTTGTTTGAGGTTTAAGGAAAGGTCCTTAGAACCTCTAACGATAGGAAAGGTTCTATCGTTGTAAGATGGACTGAATGATTGATTGTTTGTTTGAGGTTAAGGAAAGGTCCTTAGAACCTCTAACGATAGGAAATGTTCTATCGTTGTAAGATGGACTGAATGATTGATTGTTTGTTTGAGGTTTAAGGAAAGGTCCTTAGAACCTCTAACGATAGGAAAGGTTCTATCGTTGTAAGATGGACTGAATGATTGATTGTTTGTTTGAGGTTTAAGGAAAGGTCCTTAGAACCTCTAACGATAGGAAAGGTTCTATCGTTGTAAGATGGACTGAATGATTGATTGTTTGTTTGAGGTTAAGGAAAGGTCCTTAGAACCTCTAACGATAGGAAAGGTTCTATCGTTGTAAGATGGACTGAATGATTGATTGTTTGTTTGAGGTTTAAGGAAAGGTCCTTAGAACCTCTAACGATAGGAAAGGTTCTATCGTTGTAAGATGGACTGAATGATTGATTGTTTGTTTGAGGTTAAGGAAAGGTCCTTAGAACCTCTAACGATAGGAAAGGTTCTATCGTTGTAAGATGGACTGAATGATTGATTGTTTGTTTGAGGTTTAGGGAAAGGTCCTTAGAACCTCTAACGATAGGAAAGGTTCTATCGTTGTAAGATGGACTGAATGATTGATTGTTTGTTTGAGGCTAAGGAAAGGTCCTTAGAACCTCTAACGATAGGAAAGGTTCTATCGTTGTAAGATGGACTGAATGATTGATTGTTTGTTTGAGGTTTAAGGAAAGGTCCTTAGAACCTCTAACGATAGGAAAGGTTCTATCGTTGTAAGATGGACTGAATGATTGATTGTTTGTTTGAGGTTAAGGAAAGGTCCTTAGAACCTCTAACGATAGGAAAGGTTCTATCGTTGTAAGATGGACTGAATGATTGATTGTTTGTTTGAGGTTTAAGGAAAGGTCCTTAGAACCTCTAACGATAGGAAAGGTTCTATCGTTGTAAGATGGACTGAATGATTGATTGTTTGTTTGAGGTTTAAGGAAAGGTCCTTAGAACCTCTAACGATAGGAAAGGTTCTATCGTTGTAAGATGGACTGAATGATTGATTGTTTGTTTGAGGTTTAAGGAAAGGTCCTTAGAACCTCTAACGATAGGAAAGGTTCTATCGTTGTAAGATGGACTGAATGATTGATTGTTTATTTGAGGTTTAAGGAAAGGTCCTTAGAACCTCTAACGATAGGAAAGGTTCTATCGTTGTAAGATGGACTGAATGATTGATTGTTTGTTTGAGGTTAAGGAAAGGTCCTTAGAACCTCTAACGATAGGAAAGGTTCTATCGTTGTAAGATGGACTGAATGATTGATTTTTTGTTTGAGGTTTAAGGAAAGGTCCTTAGAACCTCTAACGATAGGAAAGGTTCTATCGTTGTAAGATGGACTGAATGATTGATTGTTTGTTTGAGGTTAAGGAAAGGTCTTTAGAACCTCTAACGATAGGAAAGGTTCTATCGTTGTAAGATGGACTGAATGATTGATTGTTTGTTTGAGGTTTAAGGAAAGGTCCTTAGAACCTCTAACGATAGGAAAGGTTCTATCGTTGTAAGATGGACTGAATGATTGATTGTTTGTTTGAGGTTTAAGGAAAGGTCCTTAGAACCTCTAACGATAGGAAAGGTTCTATCGTTGTAAGATGGACTGAATGATTGATTGTTTGTTTGAGGTTTAAGGAAAGGTCCTTAGAACCTCTAACGATAGGAAAGCTTCTATCGTTGTAAGATGGACTGAATGATTGATTGTTTGTTTGAGGTTAAGGAAAGGTCCTTAGAACCTCTAACGATAGGAAAGCTTCTATCGTTGTAAGATGGACTGAATGATTGATTGTTTGTTTGAGGTTTAAGGAAAGGTCCTTAGAACCTCTAACGATAGGAAAGCTTCTATCGTGGTAAGATGGACTGAATGATTGATTGTTTGTTTGAGGTTTAAGGAAAGGTCCTTAGAACCTCTAACAATAGGAAAGGTTCTATCGTTGTAAGATGGACTGAATGATTGATTGTTTGTTTGAGGTTTAAGGAAAGGTCCTTAGAACCTCTAACGATAGGAAAGGTTCTATCGTTGTAAGATGGACTGAATGATTGATTGTTTGTTTGAGGTTAAGGAAAGGTCCTTAGAACCTCTAACGATAGGAAAGCTTCTATCGTTGTAAGATGGACTAATGATTGATTTTGAGGCAAAGGTTCTGTCCTTAAAACCTCGATGATGAAAATTGATTATTTTCGAGGCAAAGGTTTCATCCTTAAAACCCCGATGATGAAAATTGATTATTTTCGAGGCAAAGGTTCTATCCTTAAAACCCCGATGATGAAAATTGATTATTTTCGAGGCAAAGGTTCCATCCTTAAAACCCCGATGATGAAAATTGATTGTTTTCGAGGCAAAGGTTCCGTGCTTAAAACCCCGATGATGAAAATTGATTGTTTTCGAGGCAAAGGTTCCATCCTTAAAACCCCGATGATGAAAATTGATTTTTTTTTAGGCAAAGGTTCCATCCTTAAAACCCCGATGATGAAAATTGATTTTGAGGCTAAGGAGCTTTCCTTAGGACCTCGAGCGAAATTTATATGAAAGCAATTGAAATTGGAATAATTTTCTTCGAAAGTGTGAATTTTCATAATTGGCGAGTGCAAAGAATTAGGCTTCGATAAAACGAGTGAATCTTGATGATGACAATAACACTGACAAATTATGTAAAGGGAACGGATGTTTGGAATCAATATTCAAGGTTCATCTAATATTTTCTTCAGTAAATATAGATTCCCTTATGAGATATGTCATCCGAATAAGGTTAAAGCTTAACTACCCCAAAATGTTATGCCTAGTAGACCTAATAGGATGCGTCTCAAGAGTAACAAAAATTACTCTTTACTCAGCCATTCCAACCTAAAGGCATTGTCCTATGGTTTTAATATCAGCATGGATGACACTATCTTATAAAAAAAAAAAATCCCTGAAAAGAAAAACTGAAACGCGAAAGAAAATGCTGATAATAAAACTAAAGGACAAGAAAAACGGATCAGATCGCTTCTTTCTTCCACAATACTTCAACAGGGTGAGTAGAGGACCATTATGGGAGTGAACTGGTCGGGAAAGACTGTCGTGTCCAGCCTATCTGAATCATTGCTGGATCTGGTTCAGGAACAAAAGCTTGTATTTTATCTAGCAATTCTTCAGCAGTTGTTGCGGATATTATGATTCACCGTGCCACTCTTGATATGAAATTCTTCTGCATAGCATAATCCATAAAAGCTATCAGACCTGTAAAGAAATTGTTAACATTTAAAAGCCCAATGGGTTTCTTATGCAAATTAAGTTGGGCCATGGAAGCAATTTGAAAGACTTCTCCCAATGTGCCAAAACCACCTGGTAGAGCGATAAAAGCATCAGCATTTAAAAGCATTTGTAACACACGCTCTTGCAAATTTTTAACCACTAATTCTTCTCCAATCGTGCCCCCAGAAACAAATTTCAAAGGTCCAGGGATGATGCCCAAAACTTGACTTCCTCCTAAAGATGCTGCTGATGCTACACCTCCCATTAATCTGACACTACCTCCTCCATAAACTAAATGTATTTTTCGCTCAGCTAATACTCTACCCAAATGGTTGGCTGCCTTTAAATACTCTTCATCTTTTCCAGGAAAAGCCCCAGAAAATACACAAATACTTCGGGATTTACGAGTTGGGGTTTTCTCCATTCCTATCCTTACCCTTGTGAGAAAAGAGGATATATTTATAGAGATGAAGAGATAAGGCAATAATTTTATTTTCAAGAATGGATACATTATTGCCAGCTATACACAATAGTCACGAGTACGACTCTGGTCAGGTATGGGTACACTATCGTTAAAAGAGGAGGAAAATTTTCAAAATAGCTGCTAGCATGTACAGTAGTCACTACTGTAACTTACGTCAGGAGTAGGTAATTGATTGTTGAAAGAGAAGGAAAATTTCAAAAGTGGCAGCTATATACAGTAGTCCATGTTAGGAGTGGGTACATTATTGCCAAAGGAGAAGGAAAATTTCAAAAGCGACAGCTAGCATGTACAGTATCGTGACTATGGCTCATGTCAGGAGTGGATACATTATCGCCGAAAGGGGAGGAAAATTTCAAAAACGACAGCTAGCACGTACAGTAATCGTGACTTTGGTTCACGTCAGGAGTGGATACATTATTACCAAAAGGGGAGGAAAATTTCAAAAGCGACAGCTAGCACGTACAGTAATCGTGACTTTGGTTCACGTCAGGAGTGGATACATTATTACCAAAAGGGGAGGAAAATTTCAAAAGCGATAGCTAGCACGTACAGTAATCGTGACTTTGATTCTCGTCTTCCACTGGCTTTGCGTCCAGTAATGGCTTCAATGCTTTCTATGAATCGGTGATTTGCATCTCATCTAGCTTTCTCACAAACTGGCAAACAGGGTCGTTTAGGGTCAGATTCCCAAGACTGTAACGATCTCGTTCTTTTTGGAAAATTATCCATAATCCAACAACCTCAAATTGCACTATTCCGCAAGAATGCGCTTCAAGAACCTCTCGAATATCTTCTAAAGATTCCTTACGCAAGCCATTCTTAATGAATCTTATTCTATCATTACGATTTCTGGTGATCACTCCTGGAGAACGAAATTTATTGCCGCAAATCCACCATCCACAATTATGACAAACGCCTAGCCTCTTTGCTCTTCTTTTTTTGGCATAAGCGCTTTTACCAAAGCCGGGCATACGGGGAAAGAACGCTTCTGGAACTTCACCAGCTGAATGAACCTTAGCTTCAATTAGCCACCGCACATTATCAGGAATGCCTTTGTGCATAAATACTCTGAATCGTTCACATCTAGCTTGATAAATCTTTTTAAGAACATTTATTGGGAAGGAAGGAAAATACTTTCGTAGGGCGGAAAGAGAAGACTCCATTGATGAAGGAGGCAAAGAAAGAAATTAGTGATTGTAGGAAACGAAAATAACTAACACATATTTATAGTGATGAAAGGGATAATGCGTTAATTACACTTACAGAAGCAAGTACATTATTGTCAAAAGAAAAGACAAATGACAGCTTATATGTACAGGAATCATGACCGTGGCTCTCATCTTCCACTGATTTATGTCCAGTAATGGCTTCAATGCTTTCTATAAGTCGGGGATTTGCTTCTCATCCAGTTTTCTTACAAACTGACAAACAGGGTCATTTAAAGTCACATTCCCAAGACTGTAACGATTTCGTTCTTTATGGTAAGTCCTCCATAAACCGATAATTTCACCTTGCACTTTTCCACAAGAATGCGTTTCAAGAGTCTCTCGGATATCTTCTAGAGATTCCTTACGCAGGCCATTCTTAATGAATTTTCTTTTATCTTCACAATTTATGGAGATGTATCCTAAAGAGCGACATTTAGTATTACAATTCTATCGCCCACATTTATAACACACGCCTAGTCTCTTTGCTCTTCGCCTTTTGGCATAACGGCTTTTACCTAAACCGGGCATGCGGGGCATAAATGCATCTGGAACTTCACCCGCCAAACGGACCTTAGCTTCAATTATCCACTGCACATTATCGGGAATGCCTTTGCGTGTAAAAACTCTGATTCTTTCACATCTAGCAAGGTAGATCTTTTTAAGGACTTTTATTGGAAGAGAAGGAAAGTATTTTCGCAGGGTAGAAAGAGTAGAATCCATTGATGAGAGAAGAATTTGAGAGATGATGGAAAGGAATTAGTTATTGAAGGAAACTTAGATAACCGACTGGAAGAACATGCATTTATAGCGATGGAATGGATAACGTGTCGATTACACTTACGGGAGCAAATACATTATTAAAAGAAAAATGGAAAATTTTAAATATGATAAATTGTGTGTACAGTGATTGTGACTGTGGCTCACATCTTCCACTGGTTTTACGTCCAGTAACGGGATTAACGGCTTCTATGAGTCGAGGATTTGCTTCCCATCCAGTTTTCTTACAAGCTGGCAAACAGGGTCGTTTAACGTCAGATTCCCGGGACTGTATCGTTCTCGTGCTTCATGAAAAATGCTCCATAAATTGAGAAGTTCACGTTGCACGGATCCACAAGAATGCGTCTCAAGAGTCAATTGGATATCATCCAATGAGTCCTTACTCAGGCCATTCTTAATGAATCGTATTTTATCTTCTCGATTATCAGAGATCATCCCTAAAGAACGACATTTAGTATTACAGGTCCAGCGTCCGCATTTATGACAGACGCCTAGTCTCCTCGCTCTTCGCTTTTTGGCATAAGAGCTTTTGCCTACACCAGGCATGTGAGACACAAATGCCTCTGGGATTTCACCTGCCAGACGAACCTTAGCTTCAATTAACCACCGCACATCTTCAGGGATTCCTTTATGCATCAGAGCTCTTAATCGTTCACAGCGAACTTGGTAGATCTTTTTGAGGATGTTCATTGGGAGAGAAGGAAAATATTTTCGCAAGGCAGAAAAAGTAGGATCCATTTTCAAGGAGAAAGTAAAAGAAAGGAGGGAGGAAAGGATCAGTTATTATGGGCAACTGAGAGAACCGACTTGAGAGTCATGGAGTACCGTATCCGCCGCTTAACCGGAAAAGTGGATCCTACTTTATTTTGATGTGATAGATATTCCATCCAGCTGACGTCGATTCAGTCCTTGATTATTGAATCCATTGTCCGCTTTTGACGAATTTTCAACGACAATATTTCTTGATGTCTGCCTTATCTTTGACGATAGCTATCACTCATCTTGGATGCTGCTAAGTTGGCATCAATTCTGTTCTTTCAGGTGTAGCCTCAATTGTCAGGCTTTTGACGATATTGTATACTTTATCCTTGGATTCCTGATGGGGCTGGGTCCAGCGTATTAGCTATGTGTCCAATTGGTAAGAGCTGATGTCATTAAGATCTCAGCTTATATTGCTGCAATCATGCTGCGGACATGCTTTCCATTTGATCCCTGTTATGTAAAAGCCATGCATGCATGATGTGAAATGCATAAATGCAAGGCATGTGTAACTGATGGTTTTTTTTTTTTTTTTATGGATCTAGCTCTTCATGTCTTTGCTTTACTTTACTGGATCTTCTTTGTGATTTCCTTCTCGGACTATTATTGAATCTCTTTATGCTTTCCAGCTATTGTCCATTGTCTCAAAAGCCCAACTCTGTTCAAAAATCCCCTTTCCTTGCCTTATTTTTGAATTTTGACCTCAATTTTCTTTAATGCCCGCCTCATATTTTATGCTTCTCTGGATAATTGTCCCTGTTGAGATATTCGTGAGTATGATTCTTTCTTGCTGACATGGACATGTTAAGACTTCTGAAGCGATCATTCAGGCTACCACCAAGGCTATCTCCCAAAGATTTGTTACTCCTTCTTCTTTGTTAGCCTATGTTCTGTGCCGCTCGCAAAGCAGGACCTCAATCTTACCTGTTTTAATTCATAAAGCTTATCAAAGTAATCTACGGTCTTTGTTTTTTTCTAAGTTTTAATTATTACTATTCTTCCTTCAAAAGTTATAATTTATTGCACACTTAAGGCTAGTAGGAATGTGAGATTTGAAGGAAAAGAACTGGATAGAAGCGACTTTAGCATTTTGAACGTGAGAATCTAAGGTAAGTTAAAGAAAATTGGCTTTTTATTTATAGGTAAGAGAATATGAAAATCTTGGGTACAGATAGATAATGAAAGTGTAAGGGAAGAAAGCTCTCTTTGACAACTTTGATCAAATAAACTTTGGTAACCCTGTATCCACTTCTCCCCTTCTGTTTGAAAATTTCTTCATTATGCAAAGTATTTCTTTACTGCATCCGAATTTACTGGCTTCGGTAATTCTCGTCCATCCATTTCTGTCAGAATTAGTGCCCCTCCTGAAAATGCTTTCTTCACGACATATGGCCCGTCATAATTTGGTGTCCATTTTCCTCTTGAATCATGTTGCATGGGTAAAATTTTCTTGAGCACTATGTCACCTTCGTGAAATTGTCGTGGGCGAACCTTTTTGTTGTAAGCACGAATCATCCTTCTTTGATAAAGTTGCCCATGGCAGAGGGCTATCATTCTTCTTTCATCAATTAGATTTAATTGCTCGTATCTAGCTTTGACCCATTCTGCTTCTCTTAATTGAGTACCCATTAGTACCCTTAATGAAGGAATTTCAACTTCAATGGGCAATACAGCCTCCATACCGTATACCAGAGAAAAAGGTGTTGCTCCAGTAGAAGTACGGGTAGAAGTTCTATAAGCATGTAGTGCAAAAGGTAACATCTCATGCCAGTCCTTGTAAGTGACGATCATCTTTTCAATAATTCTCTTGATATTTTTATTGGCCGCTTCTACTGCACCATTCATCATCGGTCGATAAGGTGCTGAATTGAGATGCTTGATTTTGAATTGCCGGCATAAAGTCTGCATCATTGCATTATTCAGGTTCGTGGCATTGTCTGAGATGATACACTCTGGCGGTCCATAGCGACAAATGATTTCTTTCTTAATGAACCGGCATACCACCTTTTGAGTTACGCTTGCATAAGACACAGCTTCTACCCATTTAGTAAAGTAGTCAATTGCAACTAGGATGAATTTGTGACCATTGGAAGCTTTAGGGGTAATCGCTCCAATGACATCGATTCCCCACATGCCAAAAGGCCAAGGTATTGCTGTTACATTAAGAGGAGCAGGTGGAGCTTGGATCTTGTTGGCATATATTTGGCATTTGTGACATTTTCTTACGTGATTGACGCAATCACTTTCCAATGTGAGCCAATAGTAACCAGCCCTCATTATTTGTCTTGCCATGGTATGACCACTAGTGTGTGCTCCACATATTCCAGAATGAACTTCTTCCATGATCTTTCGTGCTTCATGAGTATCTACACAGCGAAGTAGCATCGAGTCTGGGGTTTTCTTGTAAAGTATGTCTAGGTTTAAAAGAAAACCCATTGACAATCTTCGTAGAAATTTCTTGTCATTTTCTGATGCTTCTGGTGGATATACTCTTTCTTGGAGGTATTTCTTGATATCGTGATACCAAGGCTTTCCATCCAATTCTTCTTCGATGCTCATGCAATAAGCTGGAGAATCTATTATTCTCATCTCAAACACAGGAGTATGCTCGGGGTCACTGATCTTGTACATAGCAGCCAAAGTAGCTAAAGCATCCGGTATTTGATTATCTTCCCTTGGAAGATGATGGAAGCTTATACTGTTGAATTTTCGAGCCAAGTCTAGTATGAGCTTTTGGTAAGGGATCAATTTTGAATCCCTTGTCTCCCATTCTCCGTTGATTTGATATATGACTAATGCGGAATCCCCATAAACTCGGAGATCTCGCACTTTCAATTCCAGTGCCATTTGGAGTCCCATAGCACATGCCTCATACTCTACTATATTGTTGGTACAAGGAACTGTAATTTTTGCTGTGAGAGGGAATTGCTCTCCACTTGGAGAGATGAGTATGGCTCCAATCCCTTGTCCCAAAGCATTAGATGCTCCATCGAATGCCATTTTCCATGTTTCATCATCTTTAGAGACTTCCTGTTCTATCGTCATTATATCTCCATCAGGAAACTCCATTTTCATTGGCTCATAATCATCCAATGCTCTATCAGCCAGATATTCAGCAATCACACTCCCTTTTACAGCCTTTTGGGTGACATACTGTATGTCGTATTCAGACAACAGCATTTGCCATTTTGCGATCCTGCCTGATAAAGCTGGTTTCTCAAAAATGTACTTAATGGGATCAGTCTTGGAGATTAGCAATGTGGTGTTGTTGAGCATGTAGTGTCGTAGTCGGTGTGCTACCCATGCAAGGGCACAATAGGACTTTTCTACTATTGAGTATTTCGCTTCATATGTGGTAAGCTTCTTGCTCAAATAGTAAATTGCATGCTCTTTCTTGCCTGTCTCATCACGTTGACCCAATACGGATCCTAATGAAGAATCCTGTATGGATAAATATAGAATCAACGATTCTCCAGATCGGGGTGGTACCAAGACTGGTGGATTTGATAGATATTGCTTGATTTTCTCGAATGCTTCTTGGCATTCGTTATTCCACTCGATCGGATTGTTCTTCTTCAGTGATTTGAAAAGAGGTTCACACTTGGACGTCAATTGTGAAATGAACCTTGCTATGAAGTTGATTCTGCCCAGAAAACTTCTTACTTGTTTTGGAGTCTTCGGGGGTTGCATTTCTTGTATTGCTTTGACTTTACTCGGGTCAACTTGAATCCCATCCTTGCTGACCATGAAACCCAATAACTTTCCTGAAGAGGCTCCAAAAATACATTTGGTAGGATTCAACTTCAGTTGATATTTGCGAAGTCTATCGAATAGTTTTCTTAGCACTTTTAGATGCCCCCTAGCAGTGAAAGTTTTGGCGATCATGTCGTCTACATATACTTCAATTTCTTTATGCATCATGTCATGGAATAACGCAACCATGGCTCTTTGATATGTAGCACCAGCATTCTTTAACCCAAAAGGCATCACCTTGTAGTAGAAGGTACCCCAAAGGGTTATAAAGGCAGTTTTTATCATATCATCTGGATCAAGTTTGATTTGATTGTATCCAGAGAAGCCATCCATGAAGGAAAAATAGGAGTTTCCTGCGGTATTATCCACCAGCATATCAATGTGAGGAAGTGGGAAGTTATCTTTAGGACTGGCTTCGTTCAATGGCCGGTAGTCCTAACAAACTCTTAGTTTCCCGCTTTCTTTCTTTTCGACTGGAACAATGTTAACCACCTATTCTGTATATTCAGCGACCCCAAGGAATCCTGCATCCCACAGCTTTCGAATCTCATCTTTCACTCTTAAGATTAGATCCGGCTTTAATCTTCGTAACTTTTGTTAGACAGGCTTCGCCCCAGGTTTCAAGGGTATTTTGTGTAGTATTATGTCTGAGCTTAAGCCAGGCATATCTTGGTATGACCAAGCAAACACATCCACATATTCTTTCAATAAGTGGACTAATTCTTCTTTTTCTTCATGAGGGAATAGAGTGCCAATCTTAACTTCTTTTACATTCTGACTGTCTCCCAAGTTAAATGCCTCAGTTGGTTCTTGACTTGTTGCTCTTTCTTTTTCATCTCGCTCGATCATTTTTAATAACTCAGGAGATATTTGAAGATCTTCGTCATCCGAGTCGGTAGTGTTTATAGGATTATCAAAGTTCATTCTTTTATTGTCATCAAAGAGAGTTTCAGGTCTGCATTATTTAGAGAAAAAAAAATGGCAAGAATGAGATGGATGCAAACTGGTACTTTATTTATAGTGTGCATAAATCACAACTTTATTGGAATAAAAAGCAATAACTAAAAGGTTCACTTAAACAAAGACTACACCCTATTGATTGAACCTTTCTTTAGGAGGTTTTTACTATTGGATTACTTTGGAAAGCTTTCGATTATAACAGGCAGTTCTATCGCCTCCCAATTGTTCAGCACATCTCGTGGGCCACAAGGTTGAATGAGCTCCTCATCTTCAGGTGAATCGCTGATGATTGCTTGAATAGAAAGACTTTCAAAAGACTTGTTGATGTTGATGGTCAGCGCGCCTTCATTGTTATTTTTCGAAATCAAACCACCACTCACGAACGTTTCGGTGATCTCTGGGACATCCAGATTTCTTTCCTGGAGAGGATGCCCTGTTAATCGTGCAATCCTCTTTTCTCTCTTTTCAGCTATTGCCTTCATTTTGTCATGTCTTGTCGGTGTGAAGCCTAGGCCGTATTTCCCTTCATTTGTGGTGATTTTCAATGGCTCTGTGATTCCTTGTAAATCTTGTCCCAGTCCTAACCCCGGTGAGTATCCTCCTTTTATCATGAGTTTGGCAACCATGCGACTTGTTTTAGAGATGCTAGGAATGGGTTCTTCTCCATATTCGCTGACATAAGCAGCATTGACAATCTCAAAAGACCTGAAGGAGCAATCAGGTATATTTTCATTGACTTCGACATATTGAGCATCCGCAGGTCTTGATAGCAGGATGTCTTCTTCAGCGAAGACCGTGATTATCTTTCCTTCAATAATGAATTTCATTTTCTGGTGTAATGAAGAAGGAATTGCTCCGGCCATATGGATCCATGGTCTTCCCAGCAGGCAGGTATAAGATGGACAAATGTCCATTACTTGGAATGTGATGTGGAAGAGACAGGGACCAATCCCTATTGGTAGCTCTATTTCTCCAACAACATCTCTCTTCGTTCCGTCAAATGCTCGAACAACAATATGACTGTTGTTGAGGTATGATGGGTCTAAACCAATCTTATGTAAGGTTTCAAGTGGCATCACATTTAGAGTTGACCCATTGTCGATAAGGACTCTAGCCATAATTCGATCTTTGTATTTGACCGAAATATGTAAGGCCTTAGAGTGACCCCTTCCTTCTGCTGGTATCTCATCATCCGTGAATGTGATGAGATTCTGTGCCGTGATGTTATTGACGAGATGGTCAAAATTATTCACGGAAATATCTTGCTCAACATAGGCCTTATTCAAGACTTTGAGGAGGGCTTCTCGATAAGCATCAGAGCTTAGGAGTAATGAAAGTATGGAAATTTTTGCTGGCAGGCGGTTTAACTGCTCAACGATGCTGTATTCACTTTGCTTTATGAGTTTGAGAAACTCAGTAGCTTGCTCATCTGTTACTGCTCGAGGCGTCTCTTGCTCTTTAGATGTATTTGTATCAAGAGATCTACTCGTCGTAACATTCTTATCTTGTTGGAGCTTGTCCATTTGCTCCGGAGAATAACACCGACCACTTCTAGTCATGCTCCCACTTCTAACGGGGTTGATGTGATGTTAGAAGTGTAATCATAGCTCCATGGAACAGTTTTGTCTGATTTGTATGGGAATGGTTTTGGGACTTGAATTTTTAAAGGCTTAAGAGCAGGTTTTGAAATTGGTATGACCAGTGGTCTTGGCATAGCATTGAATTCTTGTTCTTTAATGATCACATTCACATCATCTTCTTTATCTGACATAAAAACGATGAGTTGGGAGGAGTCGATGAGACTTTGCAGTCTTTCACGAAATTCTGAGCATTCTTGGATAGAATGACTCTTACTGTCATGGAAGTTGCACCACTCTTCATTCTCGACCTCTCCATTTCCAAAAGAAGGTTTTCCCATAATAATCCCTTCTTTCATAAGGCATGAATATACATGCTTAAGAGGGGTTATGATATCATTGACTGACTTCTTTGTCGGCCAGTGTTCTTCTATCATATTGACTGGTTTTGCTTGATGAGGCGGCAACGGATTGTGAGTGACGTTTGGCTCATCGGAAAAGTCCAACCACTTTGATTCGATTAATTGTTGGATTATACGTTTCAATGCTATGCAATTTTCCAGTCCGTGGCCCACGGTACCATCATGATATGGGCAATTTATGTTAGGGTCATACCACCTTGGATACGGGGGTTCCAATGGCCTTGTAGGAATTGGGCGAATAAGTTGACTTTCGATGAGTTTTGGATACAGCTCAGTATAAGTCATGGGAATTGGTGCGAAGATTTTTCTTGGTCTTGGTGCAGGTACTGGAGGAGTTGGAACAGGTGGCCGTAACTGATTAGGCATGTTGGGAGGATAATTGTTGGGTCTATTGGGAAGATAATCATTGGGCCTATTAGGAGGATAATCATTGGGCCTATTGGTAGGATAATAATTGGGCTTATTGGCAGAATAGGATAGGCGAGGTCCGGTGGCCACAGTGCCCACGAAGGGAATCCCTCTTCCTCTTCCTATTTGTTATATTTCTTTATCTTTTCTTTTGGAAGGTCCTCCTCTTTTCAGAGGATCACTAAAGGATTCAGTAATCTTCCCGGTCCTGATACCATGCTCGATCCTTTCTCCAGACATTACTACGTCGGAGAAATTGGTTGCCGAATTGCCAATGAGTTTGTCATAATATGGGTATTTTAGTGTCTGGACAAACAAAGTGACCATTTCTCTTTCTGTCATGGGTGGCTGAACCTGTGCAGCTAAGTCCCTCCACCGCTGCGCATATTCCTTGAAAGTTTCTGGCTTTTTCTTCTCCATGTTTTGGAGAGTTTGGCGATCCGGAGCCAAGTCCATAACATGTTTAGTTGCCGATGAAGGCCTGAGCAAGGTCATTCCAAGTTTTTATGTTCCTTGGACCTTGGCTTAGATACCACTGTAATGCTGATTTTGTGAGACTTTCCTGAAAAAGTGCGATCCACACCTTTTCATCTTTTGTGAGTGGTTGTAGTCTCCTTAGGAACAATGTGATGTGAGTGATGGGATCACTCGTTCCATCGTATTTCACAAAATCTGGCATCTTAAAATCTGAAGGGATTACGACGTCTGGCACTAAGCAGAGGTCATCCACTGAAAGGGATCCGAATATAGTGCCTCCTTCAATGGCTCTCAGTCTTTTCTCTATTGTCTCGAGTTTTTGAGATTCTGCTTCATCTTTTAGTAATGTCTTCTTCTCTTCCTGTACAGTGTCTTGTTTCAGGTGAACACTAGCAGACGGTCCTGATTCTTGAAACAGGTTTTCTTGGACTGAGACTCGTTGCGGGGTGAATCCCGGGGGATAAGTGGGATCTTGTACTTCTTTGATGGGGACTTGAGTTGCTTTCCCTTTGATTAATTCCATCAATTGTCTCATCTGTTCTGACATACTTTCAATCTTGGACTTCATCTCCATGAGACGTTCTTCGGCTTGTTCTGCCATTAATCTTGTTTGGAGCAGAGTTGAATATCGATGTTGAGGTCCAATTTTACCCTTTTAAAGGAATATTTATTTTATTAGATTCTATGTGTATGTGATGGATGCATGCATGAATATTATAAATATTTGGTGAAAGAAAAACTATAGTGGAAATTCTCAAATTACATTCACCAAAGATCTGTTTAAAAGAAACGACCCAAAGTACAATACTGTTTTCTGGCCTTTGAAATAAACTTCATCATTCTTTGAACATTTACTGATGGAGTAGGACAGCTTAGTTCTTTTAGCTCCTTGGCTTCTTGGCCCATTTGTTGGGCTTGCTCTGTAACTTTTCTGACTTCTGCCAAAAATACTTGAAGTTGATCTTGAGAAAATCTGTATTGATCTTCCCAGTATTTGACTCTCATCTCTTTTTGATCGGTTTCATCAACCAATTGGGAGATGACTTGTTTTTGGTATTCAACTTTCTCTTCGAGGAGTTGTGTTTTGTGACCGAGTTGTTGCATGTCAAGGAGCATCCTCTTATTCTTCTCCTTTTCTTCCTCTAGTTCTTTCTCCAACTCTCTTTTCGCCAATTTTCTGATGACCTCTTCGGGTAGAACTATTCCTTCTTTCCGGTTATTTCTCCATTCATAATAAGCAGTGGGAGAAATAATAGGGCCCGACTTCAATATAAAGAGTCTTTTCCACGCAACTGAAATACCCATTGCGAGCTTATTTGAATTTGGATCTTCATGTGAAAATTCCAACTTACTCAGGTTATGAGTCATGGGTATAAATTGCATGGACCCAAATTGTTTTCGAACTTGAGCTGGGGCATAACTTGTCCCTCCCCATATACCTAGGAGAGGAACCCACGGGCAATTACCGCAACGGTAGACAACGCGAGTGGAGATGGACCAGGGGGCTCTCCATTCAACTTGTAATTCAGTGATGTTCCTGAAGTAGTCAACCCATGCTTCCTTGCTGTCGTGATGAATGGTTTCACTTTTCAAAAAGGCTTCGATTGGGATGAAGTCCTTTGAAAAGAGATTTCCGAAGTGTTGCTTCTCACAAGGAAGGTGGCTTTTGATCCAAATGTAGAGAAGATGCGAACATCCCATGAATTTGCCCCCTCTTTGGCGACAGAAGTTTAATGCCCTGATGGTTTCACATAATATTACTGAGGTTGGATTTATTTGAGCATTGCAGATTTGCTCAAATAGTGTAATGATGTCTCCTTCAATGAATCCGACGATTCTTGGGAAGACTACCAGGCCATATATCGCCAAGGCGAAAAGCTTGCGTCGTTGATTTTTCTGAGGGAGAACGTGACTTAATTGTTTTAAGTCGATCCAACTGATAAATTTTCGAGATCCTTTTGTTGCAAACTTGGTTTGAAGACTGGAAGCTGGCATATCCAGTAATTTTGCCAGGGCTCGATTCCGTTCTTCTGTCGTGTTGATACGTCTCGATTGGATAGTCGGAGGACCAACCCAAGAGGCTGTTGTATTCTTCAATGGTTGGAACCAGATCCATCTTGTCGAAAGAAAAGCATCGATAAAATGGATCCCAAAATTGTATTAGAGCCCGGACAAGTGATGCATCAACGGTAACTTTTAGTAGGCGAGCAATGTGACCATACTTTGCTGTGAAAGCTTCCCGATCTGCAGGGCTCCAACTATTCCAGACTTGTAGTAATTCAGTGATGTCATTCAGATTTACCCGGACCGATACCTGGTCCTTGAGTTGTACGTGAGAGTGGGATGTCAGAGAATCTCCGTGAAGCTTTTGAACCGTTTCAGAATATTCCATAGCTTCAGGCTGAGTTTCGATTACCGTGTCATTCCATGATCCAGTAACAGCCGTGGGAAGATAATCGAGAATATCCATGATAATAGTTCTTTCACCAAATACTTATCTTTAATGATGAAATGTATATGCCGGAAAAATAAGGAAAAATAGAGTTAGTAAAAAAATAACACATAGGATCATACAAACATATAGATAAAACAAAACCTATGGAAATGGGAACCGAGTTATGGGAAATTCTTAATGGCTGGTTCTAAGGTAGAGTAAGGAATTCTACATGCAGAAGGTGGTTTATCAAAAAGGCAAGGGATAGTTCCCGAATCCCGTCACTGAATCATAGTGACGGCCCGATTCCTTACCCTCTAGGGTTTATGTAAGGAATGGATTAATTCGAGTCGTAGCTTTTCGTGGGCCCATGCAGAGACTAACCGTCTCAGAAGGCAATACACTACTTTGCTACTTTGAAACCGGTGAAGGCTTGGAGACCGTGGCCTCACAAGGACAGCAACACCAATTCCGCTTAGAAAGAATCGTGTTTGATTTAAGGAAGCTCGGGTATAGAGCTTCATTTTGTGAATGCATTATGCATGTTTACTTAAGTAAATATAATATATAAATCCACATAATAGTAAAGCAAAGTAAATCAAAACAAATCAACTTTAGGCTCGACTCACTAACGTGGAGTCCCCAGTGGAGTCGCCAAGCTGTGGCAACCTGTGGTTCGTTTTCGGGAGTCGCCACCAATCTGTTTATGTTTAGGTCGATTGGTTACCTAAAATATGGTCTGCGAGAGTTCGGGGGTTCGGGAGTACGGTTACGTTAAAACAACTTTGTTAAAACGCCCAAAAATTGGTACCTTAGTTGATTTTAATTTTGTTTCACTTTGCTTTTAAATAAATTTCAGTTAATTTTCAATTTAGAATTTTTAACTGAATTAATCGGATGTGGATTTTTGGTAATTAATTTGTATAGAATTTTATACTTCCGAACCATGGACTCTGCCGAGTCATTTGGACACGGAAGATTTGATTCCGAACCATGGACTCTGCCGAGTCATTTGGACATGGAATTTGGTGAAATTTTAAACAATTTTATCCATATTGTGAATATGGATTTTTATTTTTATATTTATTTAATTTATTTAGTTAAAAAAAGGTTGATATTTCCAAACCGTAGATCCTGCCGGATCATCCGGATATGGAAATTAATTTAAAGTTAATTATTTAATTATTATTTTATGGAATTAATTATTAGTTTAACTTATAAGTTTTTTTTATTAAATTTATTAATGATTTTAAAAAAAATCTTTCTTTTTTATATCTTATTATTCTTTTCTTTCTTTTCTTTTCTTTTCTTTATCTTTTTGATTTTTATCTTTCTCTTATCTTTCTTTTCTTTTTCTTATCTGATTTTTCTTGTTTAATGAAGGATATTTATTATTTAAAGAATTACTCAATTTATAAAAGAATTAAAAAAAAATAAATAATTTTTTATTTAATAAGAAGTTAATTTAAAGGAATCAAAGAGTTTAAAAATAAAAATCTTTGATTATGGTACGGGGCGTTGTTACTCAGCTAGACCCTCTTCACCAGGTGAAGCAGCTCAAAAGCGGGCACGAGACAGTTTCCAGCCAATATACCATGAACTAAAAAAATTTTTTTTTTTTTTACTTAACAACATGGTTCAGATTTATTTTACATATATATTTTTTTATGGCTAATTTCTTTAAATGAAATGAGTTTAACCATAAAATAAAGAAAAATTAAATAACAATAAATAAAGTGGAGGTTTTCTTTTTATTTTTTTTATTTTTTTTTGTTATTTTTTTGAAATCATTTGACTAAGATTTTTATAAAGGAAACAAAAAGTTATATCTTTTCATTATTTTAAAAGAAATAAGTAAAATATTACTGAATAAAATATTATCCTAAAATTTTTATTCTTTTTATTCTTTTTATTAATAAAGAAAGCTAAAAATTATATTTTATTATTTTAATAGAAATAAATAAAATATTACTGAAAAATATTAACCCAAAAATTTACTCTTTTTATTAATAAAGAAAACTAAAAAGTTATATTATAAATATAAGTAAAATATTACTAAAAAATATTAACCCAAAAATTTTACTCTTTTTATTCTTTTTTATTAATAAAGAAAACTAAAAAGTTATATTTTATTATTTTAATAAATAATTAATATATTAGTCCCAAAATTTTATTTTTAATAAAGAAAAGTTTATTTATATACTTTATTTAAAAATATTTCCAAGCCATGGATCCTGGCGGATCATTTGGTCATGGATTTTTAATTTTGGTTAAATTTTAATTATTTAATTAATTACTAATTTTAATTATAATTTTATTGGATTTTTCTTGAATTTTTAATTTTAAAGATATGTTTAAAAAGAATTGATTTGTATATTTTTTTAGAATTATTTAAATATTTCTATTTATTAATTTTAACAAAAAGGAATAAAAAGTCAACTTTGTTATTTTTAAAGAAATAATAAAAAATAAAAATAATTGGCTTTTAAAAATAATTTTTTATTAGCCTTAATAATTAATTACAAAATAACCTTCTTTTAATTTTCATTTATTTATTTATTAGTAAAGGGTAAAGGTGAATTAAATAAAATAAAGTGGGGCTTTTTGGCCATCCACTTTAAAAATAAATAATAATAAAGGTTAGCAAAGTTGATTAAATTAATTAACAACAATAATAAAAATTAGCCAAGTTTAATTAATTGTTAACAACAATAATAAAAAGTTAGTCAAGTTAATTAATTAACAACAATAATAAAAAGTTAGCCAAGTTAATTAATTAATAACAATAATAAAAGTTAGCCAAATTAATTAATTGTTAATTAACCAAATTAATTAAATTAATTAATTAACAACAATAATAAAAGTTAGCCAAATTAATTAATTGTTAATTAACCAAGTTAATTAAATTAATTAATTAATTACAATAATAAAAAGTTAGTCAAGTTAATTAATTAACAACAATAATAAAAGTTAGCCAAATTAATTAATTGTTAATTAACCAAGTTAATTAAATTAATTAATTAACAACAATAATAAAAGTTAGACAATTTAATTAATTATTAACAACAATAATAATAAAGGTTAGTAAAAATTAGCAAGTTAGTTGTTAGTTGTTAATAACAACAAAAAAAGAAAAAGGTTAGTAATAATAACAATAATAAACAAATAAATAAACAAGTAAAAAAAATAAAAGAGTTAATTAATTAATTTTTTGCAAAGACAAAATAAAAAGGTTAGTGACTTAATAGAAAGAAATTGAAAAGATAATGGGTGAAACAAGGGTTTACCCTTTTGAATTAAAATTTTGAATTCCTGGGAAACGAAAACGATGACGCGGCGCGCGGGGGGAAGGGGAGGGGCAGCTGGCGGCGCGGCCAGGGGCAGGGGGCGACGGCGTGGGGCGCGGGCGGCCGGCGGCGAGGGCGGCGGGCAGGGGCGGCGCCGGGCAAGGGCGGCGCGAGGGACAAAGGAAGGCGAGGCGGGGGGAACGGCGCGGGCGGCTGGCGGCGAGGGCGAGCGCGGCGGCGGCAGGAGCGGCGAGGGGAGTCAACATATATTATTTTAAATCAAATCTTCACAAAACAAAAATGTATTTTAAACTAAAAATTTTTTTAGTAATAATAATAAAAATAATAATTAATTAATTTTTTTAATTACTCTTTTTTTTTATAAAATTTTTTTTTTTTTAAAAAAAAATTTTCTTTTTAATGGTCGGACGAAATTGGGTGTCAACATGGCGCAATGAATTAACTGCTATTGATGATGTTTAAAAAGAAAAAATAATAATAATAAATTAAATCCACCTTTCCACCTTCTCTTCTTCTCCTTTGCCCATCATCGGCAACTTCCACCTCCTCCCCTCTTTGCAAAATCACGTGGCAAATTGCCTCTCTGTGACAAAATGGAAGGTTCTGATGAGGAACGAAGTAGATATTTGGGAAATGAAATCGAAGTTGAGGAAAACAAAATCGGAGTTGGGGAGGGCAAACAAAGGGATGATGGTAGGTGCGCTATGCACTGCTCCTGCTGCAGCTCCACCTCCATCTCAGCCCCAACCCCACCTTGATTTCAGCTTTCTTTACCTTTGATTTCGCCTTCACCCATACCATAACTTGCAAAATCACCAAATCATGAAACCAATGAGAATCGGCAAACCCATGAGAACCATCGGCTGGCAGGGTATGAAAATGTGGTCATTTGGGGCGGTGAACCGTTGGCTAAAACAGGCTATGCGACGAGAGAGCTTTGGGCTGGGCGGCGGGAGGGCAGGAAAGAAAGGGGATTGGCGGATGAGGTGGAGGGCCGTTCGATTTCAGCGTGAACGGACGGGAGAAGAGTCGCACGAAAAAGCTAGAGCGGCAGGGATGGTGAGGCTGACTGTCGGCGATGCTAGGGTTGGTGGCTAGCATCAGGCAGAGGGTGCGGTAGTCCAGGGGTGGCAACAACAGTTAAGGAGAAGTTAAGGTTTTGGGGGAGGGAAGCTAAAAAATCAAGGGCCTAGCTGTTGGTTTTCCTTTTATTTTTTTTCTTCTTTTGCCACATCAGTGCTGATGCCCGGTAGCATCTTCATTGTGTGACATGGTGAGACCGGGAGGGACTTCCAGAGACGGAGATCGTCTAAAGTGGATATTTCCCAAGAGGATCTGTCTGAAACACTCAGAAAATAGGGGTTAGGAGGTCCCCGGAGTCTTTTTCCGGGGAGGAGCCTCCGATGCCCAAGTCAGTACTTTGGAGGTGAAGAAAGAGTATTAAGGGCCAGAAATTCTTGCCTGTTACGTTTTCTTTTTTAGGAAGGATAGATATCCCCTGCTGAGGCCATTTCCCTGATATATATAGGAGAGGATGGCCCGTTCAGATTGTGACACGTGTTCGGTCGGATGTAATCTGTACTTCTGGGCGTGGGAGCCTCTCGCCACCTGCAGGCTCCTCCGGCCACGGGCTAGGGCGAGCATAACCCTACATGACAAGACGTAGGCGACATCGGCGTGTCAGAGCGCATATGAGGGCAGCGTGTAGCATGTGCGGGTGACATGTCAGAGGCTCCTTAATTGCTTCTGTCGTACCCCTGAGGTCCCCTTGGTCGAGGTCGCCCTTCGGAGTGAGGACCCTTCTCCCGGAGTCTTGCCAGTAATTCGGGGGATTCCCCAGCACTGAAGCTCTTCATTCGGGGGATTTTCACCTGCCGAATATGGTTGGTCCTTCTCCCCGAAGGTGGTTTGGCCGCCTTTAAGAGGGATGCGACGCGCTATTTTCCCGAGGTCAGAGCTGTCATCCTCGGGGGTGCTAGTTAGCCACCGAAGTCGTATGCTCGAGGTGTCAGACTTCATCCTTTCCGAGGTCGGTACTGGCGCTCCTTATGGGTGATGCTTGACTTCCCGAAGGCGGTACTTGACCACAGTTCACAGGCTGCAAGGGCGACAGTACTTCGGCTATCACATGCCCCCCCTCGGAAAGCTGAAGTGGAGACTTCGGCTTGCAGACCTCCTAGGGGGCGCTTTTCAGAACTCGGAGTGTGACATTTACGGAAAAGGCACTTCGTTATCCGAAGGCCTGTCCTGTCCTGCTAGGTGTCACTGTCTGCCCTTTGGTGTTCTCGAGGTGCCCAATCTCTTTACTTTTTTTGCTGCAGGTCAGTGGACCGTCGTGCCTCGTAACCAGGCGTGTCAGTCTGGAGTGACGTGCCCGGATTCTCGGGGTGTCAGAAAGCATGTCCTAGTTTCTCGTGCTGGTTGACACATGGCGGGTGCTGGTTGGGGGTTGGTCATGTCGGTTACACCAGCCGCGTCTTTTCGCGTGCGAAGGGCAGTTATTGTGACAGTTCGCCTTCGCGGAGCAATTATGACGTCAATTCGGCTACCCTTCCTCGGTCTATATAAACCTCTTTCCGTCATAATCCTCACTTGCTTTCTTTTTGCTCTCGCTTTGCTCTCGTCTGCTTTCATGCCTTCCCTTCTCTCTTTGCGGCGGTGCGATTTCTGGCCATCATTCACGACGGTGTCTTCAAACCCTGACTTCGGCAAAACTTTTGGTGGGTTTTGATTCTAAGGGTCTTTCGGTTTCTTACTTTTTCTAGCTTCCCAAAGTCATTTTTCTTATTCTTGAAGTCCCTCAGTACTTTTTTCCGAAGTCATTTTTTGGCCAACCATGTCTTCGCCTGTTCCAATTATGTCTGTTGCACCTATCCCCGAGAGCTGGCAGCCTCTCATGTCTCACCCTTGTTGTTCTACTTTGGAAAAACTAGAGAAGTGGACAACCAAATTTTTTCTTCCCTCTTATGCCATCACGAGGTTACCTCGTCTCGGTCACTTTAGTTTTATAAACCGGGACGACGAGGTTACAGTTTTCTGAGCTCAACTGAAGGCCGGACTTCGGTTTTCTCTGCCGAGGATGATTTGCGACTTTTGCCAATTTCATGGCATAGCCGTGAATCAACTTCCTCCCAACTCATACTGCTATTTGAACGCCTTCCTCTGCATGTGCGGGATCTTCGGGGTAGAACCTCATTTTATCTTGTTCATGCAGTACTACAAGCTCTATCCGGTCCCGAAGGGTGGCTTTTATTTCATGCTACCTCGGGGATCTAGGAGCAAAAAATTCATGTTCACCTTCGTTACTAAAGATAGCTGGCGAGAGTGGCAAAGGAAGTTCTTCTTCCTAAAGGTGGCGGAGGCCTGGTCGTACATCCCGACTAAGTGGGCTCGGGGAAAGCTGGAGACGGATGTCATGGACCTCAAGAAGCTGTTAACTCCCGAGTTGGTAGCGAGGTTTGCGGACTTCGATAGACGTATCCGTGTTGTCGCTGACTGGGATGCCGAGGTCCCTCCACGCTCCCTCTACCCCTTCCCCATCATATGGAAGCTCATGACCGAGGAGGTCCTTGTGGAGTTGGGGGTAGTGAAGGAGCACAAGACGGATCTTGGCATGCCAGCTCCTGCCATCGACGGAAAAAAGTCTTGGCTAGTGATGCTCCTTTGAGGGGAGCTCACTTATGAAGCCTTTTTCGAAAGTAAGCTTCCTTGCAAAGTTTTCAGTATAAGTATCCGCCTGGACTTACACTGATGTTTTACTTCTTTTTCAGAGATGGGCGACGAGTCTACTGAATACTACAAGTCCCTCATCCTCAGCCAAGCCGAGAAGGGGGAACAAATGAAGAAAGGTGTCTCCAAAAGGCGCAAGACTATTGGGAGCGGGCCGTCTTCGGCCAAGAAGGCGAAGAAGGACATCCTTCTTCCACCCCCAGGAGACGCGGTGGAGGTCGTCGGTGAGCCTGAAACTCCCGTCGAGCTTCCTGCCGAGGTGGTCACCAGCACTGCTTCTTTGAGTCCTGCCACGTCGGCGGATCTTTTGGGCTCTTTGGCAGGGGTCCCCCCTACTGAGGATTTAGAAAAACACCGAAAGGACAAGGGCAAATATATCCCTACCGACGTGGAGGAGGTACGGAACTCTGATGACGACGTTGTTGAGGTTGCGCTAGGTTTGTATCTTATCCCTTTTTTAGTAGTCGCAACCTTATAGCTTGCATAGCTAAGGAGTTTTGTCTGACGAGATGTATGCTTTTAATTTTGTAGAGGAACTGGCGCCCTCAGCTTGGATGGTCGAGCATGCCCGAAGGCGGGCTCTTTGGGATTCCCACATCCCAAAGGACAAGGTTCCAAGGGAGCCGTTCTGGTCTTTCACGGAGGACATGAATCTGTTCTCCGATGATTGCCAGGAAATGGATCCCCAGATGGCGAGGGGCGTGCTCACCCAGGCTTCCTTTAAGGCAGTTGCCGAGGAGTGTGCCAGCGAGGATACCCTTGCCGCTAAGGTTTCCGAGCACGCTGCCCAAGTAGTTCTTCAGGCCTCTTCATTCATTTTTTTCCCATTTTTTTTAAGTGTTTTGGCTTTCCTTATGCAAATTTGATTAAGTACCTTCTCCTTTTTCGCAGCTTCTGGGGTATAGTGGATACCTCCGAGCTTGGGTAGCAAAGCAATCTTCGGTCCGAGCTTGGGCCGAAGATAAACTGGAGAAGGCCAAGGTCTTCTGCGCCAACTCGGTTATGAAGAACGCCGAGCTGAACCGAATCGCCAAGGAGGAGGTTGCCAAGCTTCGGGAGGAATTCTTGAACGGCCAAGAGGAGCTCTTGAAGGATTTCTCCAAGAAGATGTCCGACCTTGGTGAAAAGGTTGTGAACTTGACCTCGGCCAATGAGGCCATTCAAAAGGAGAAAGAAGAAAATTCTGCCCTCTTGGCGAAGGCGCTTGCTGATAACGCCGAACTTCAAGCCAAGGTCGAGGCGCTGAAGAAAGGTTCAAAGAAGAAGAAGAAGATAAAGGAGCTGGAGAAGGAGGTTGCAGATCTTCAGAATGAGGTAGACAACTTGGGCATCGAGAAAGACAAGGCCGTTCAGGCAACCAAGGTTGCCTTTCAGGACGGCTTCTGCCTAGCTCACCATCAAGTTTTGAAGAAATATCCGGATCTCAACCTTTCCTTCCTGGCTGCCCTGGATATCCCCGAGGGGCCTCGGTGCACCTAGTCGAAAATTGAGCTCCTCAACCTGTCATTTGCCCCTCCTCCGACACCGAAGGCAGTTAAAGACACAGGCGCCGGAGCTTCCCATGACGCCGAGATCCCTTAGATATTCTAGGGTCTTTGCCTTCTTCTTTTTCCTTGCAATTTTTCTTCCTACAACCTTCTCCTTGTACCAAGGCCTTCTTCAATAAATTTTTCCTTCCTTCATAACTTGGTTAAGTCTTTGAGCAATAGTTTTTTGTTTCCACTTGTCTCGACCACTTTTGGTCAAGAGATTTCTAAAAGGTGTGCTTTGCCCGTTTTGTCAGCCAGCCTTCGGGTAAACGTTCGCCTTTGACAAATTTTCTTAGGCAAATTTTAGTCTGCCTTCGTCGGCCGTACTTGATGGACTTCACCCTTTTTTGGGCATATAACACAATCGCCTTCAGAAGGAAAATATGACTTTCGGGAGTGCATGTTTAAGCTTTGTTCAGCGAGTACTCTCAGATGGGAGAAAACTTCTGCACTTAGAAAAAGTTTCTAACTTGTACAATTTCTTATCAAAATTCTAAGTATAGAATTTCTTCAAGGCATCCGAGTGCCACATATTTTTCAGTTCTCCCTCTTCAGTGTCGCCAAGCTTGTATACTCCCTTTCGGACCTCGTCAAGGACCAAGTAAGGCCCTTCCCAGTTCGACCGAAATACCCCATGGGACGGTCTTCGGGGTTCAAATTCGGCCTTTCGGAGGACGAGGTCTCCTTTCTTTATTCCTTTTGGTCTAACGTGCAAAGTTTGTGGCTATGGCCACTCTTTGCTGAAAAGCCTTCCTTCTGAGCTCAGCCATCTCTCTGTGTTCGTCAATTAGGTCGAGCTTAGTTCTCAATCCGAGGTCGTTCCCTCTTTCGTCGAATACTTGTACTCTGACTGATGGCCGTACTACCTCGACGGGGATAATGGCCTCTATGCCGAAGGCGAGCGAGAAAGGTGTCTCACCCGTGGCCCTTCGGGGTGTTGTCCAATAGCTCCATAACACACTAGGGAGTTCTCCTGGCCATTTTCCCTTTGCTTCCCCCAATCTCTTTTTCAGACCATCTTTTATGGTCCTGTTGGATACCTTTACTTGTCCGTTGCTCTGAGGATGAGCTACCGGGGCGAAGTGCATCTTTATTCCGAGGTCGGTGATGAACTCTTGGAATCCTTTGTCAATAAATTGGGAACCATTGTCGGCCATTATCACCCTCGGTATGCCGAATCTGCATATGATGCTTTTCCAGACAAATTTTGTATATCCTTTTGCCGAAATGGTTCCCAGGGGCTCTGCCTCAACCCATTTGGTGAAGTAATCTACTGCAACCACGCATAATTTCACTCCTCCGGGTGCTGTCGGGAGCGGCCCGATGAGGTCAATGTCCCATGCTGCAAAGGGACAGGGGTAGTCAGCCGAGATTATTAATTCCGATGGCAACCTTTGAACGTTGGCGTGTCTTTGGCAACTGTCACATTTTTTGACAAACTGTCTTGCATCCTTTCTTAATGTGGGCCAAAAGTACCCTTGGCGGAGTATCACTCCTGCCAAAGTGTCAGTCCCGATGTGGGAACCACAAATTCCCTCATGGACTTCCTCGAGAATTGTCTGAGTATCCTTTTCACTGACACACCTTTGCAATGGACTTGCGTATCCCTGTCGGTATAGTTCTTCCCCGATTAGGAAATATCGTCCGGCACGTCTTCTCACCTTTGCTGCTTCACGAGGGTCATCAGGAAGCTCCGAGGTTGTAAGGTACTTCTTTATAGGATTTTCCCATCCTTCTTCCGAGGCTGCTATGCTCATTATTGCAATGCTCGGGTGGCTCAGTAATTTGGTGAACCTTTTTGATTTGGCCAGACTATCTGCTTCGACATTGTTTCGTCAAGGCACATTTTCGATATGCATCGTGTCGAACTCCTGGATGAGCTTTGACAAAAGCTCATGGTAATTTGCCAAAGTTGGATATTTTATGCTATAATCCCCCGCCATCTGTCGGACCACCAGCTGAGAATCACTGTGGGCCTTTAGGTTCCTTACTTCAATCTTTCTAGCAAGGTGCAACCCTGTTATGAGAGCCTCGTATTCTGCCACATTGTTAGTGACATTAAACCTGAATTTGATGGCTTTCATTACTTCCATGCCTTTGGGGCTGCGAATAACTACCCCAGCTCCCTGGTGTTCGGAGCCAGAGGCCCCCATCTACAAACAGAGTCCATTCTGGCTCACTTTTTCCAAGGTCCGATTGATCACCTTCAGTAGAAGGTACTTCGGCAATGAAGTCTGCTAGAACTTGGGCTTTTATTGCTTTCCTCGGCTCGTAAGTAATATCATACTCGCCGAGCTCTATGCACCACTTGAAAAACCTTCCCAAATAGTCGACTCTCTTCATGACATCCTGAAGAGGTAGGCTACTTCGGATAATAATAGGGTGAGCTTGAAAATACGGACGCAGTCTTCTGCTTGCTAGCACTAGGGCATAAATAGCTTTTTGTAGTAAGGGATACCTGATTTCGGAGCCATGCAGGGACTTGCTCACGTAGTATACTGGTCATTGCTCCGCCCTCTCTTCCTTCAGAAGAACCGAACTTAGTGTCTTTTCAGTAACAGCGAGGTATAGCACAAGGGGTTCTCCCTCTCGTGGTTGCCGAAGAGTGGGTAGACGAGCCAGATAAATTTTGAGCTCTTCCCAGGCCTTTTGGCAATCCTCATTCTAAGGATGGTCATCGTTTCCGAGGTGGCCACCATTTTTTGCTGCCTTGGTGAGAACCTTAAAGAATGCTCGGCAGTGATCCCCATACCTGGAAATGAATCTGCTAAGGAACGTTATTCTCCTAGTGAGCCTTTGCACATCCTTTGTTGTAACAGGAGTTCCGAATTCAAGTAGTGCTTTGACTTTTTCCGGGTTGGCATTGATACCTCTTTCCGATACCATAAACCCGAGGAACTTGCCTGAGCTTACGCCGAATACACATTTTTCCGGATTAAGGCGAATTCCGAATGCTCTAAGTTGATGGAAAGTTTCCTCCAAATTTGTGATATGGCTGCTAGGCAACTTGCTTTTGACTATCATGTCATCAACATAGACTTCCATGTTTCTCCCTATTTGGTCTTTGACGACCTTGTTCATCAGCCTCTGGTAGGTAACTCCTGCATTCTTGAGCCTGAAGGGCATTCTGGCATAGCAATACGTACCGACTTCGGTGATAAAGGCGGTTTTTTCCTCATCTTCGGGGTTCATGCTGATTTGATGATACCCACTGAAGGCGTCGAAGAAGCTCAGGAGTCCATATTCAGCGGTCGAGTCTACCAACTGATCTATTGGCGGGAGGGGATACGAATCCTTAGGGCAAGCATCATTTACGTTTCGGAAGTTGATGCACATTCAGAGCTTGCTGCTTCCTTCTTTTGTGGCGATGATCACATTACTTAGCCATTCGGGGTATTTGACTTCCCGGATTACACCTGCATCTATCAAGTGCTGGACTTCAGTCTTGACGAAGTTGTTTTTATGTGTCGAGAGGCTTCATTTCTTTTGGCGGACAGGCTTTGCCTCTGGGCTCACTTTAAGGCTATGCTGTATTATGCGGGGGTTTACCCCCAGGCATGTCTTTCGGCAAGTAGGCAAACAGATCTTTATTCATTAGTAGGAAAGATACAAGTTTTTCCTTGTCCCCATCGGCCAATTTTTTCCCTATTTGGGTATTTCGGCCTGGGACAAGCTCTATTTCTTCCGTTTCTACTTTTTCAGGATCTTCTGTTCCTTCCCCTTTTGACTCTTGTGCGGGTAAGACCTTCATTTCCGTAGTCTGCGCGCAGTTCGTCACTGGGGCTTTTCTCGCCTTGACGAACACCTTTCTCACTTCCCCCTGGTCGATGAAGTTCTCAGCATCTCCATCCTTGGTGGCGAAGGTGACAGTTAGGTACTTCACATCCGGGCGAATGTGGAGGTTCCCTTGCGTTTGCCTCCCGAGAATGGCGTTATATGACGAAGGGACATCTATGATGATGAACCTTGTCATTACAGAGGCAAACAGCTCATCTTTGTTATTTACCAAAGTTCCCCTCAACATCAGAGGAAGGTCCATCCAGCCGAGGACGAGTAGTTCGGACGGTCCTACTCCAAAAGTAGGGGAAGTGACGGTCTTAAGGTCGCTCCTTGATATACCCAAACTTAGTAGCAGGTGTGAGAATAGGACATCCGCATTTGAACCATCATCAAGCAGTACTCTCTTGACGTCCCAACTTCCTATCCTCGCCATAATCAGCAATGGATCATCATGAGGAAATATGACAGTGGACCCATCTTTCTGAACAAGCTTTTTTGATGGGTTCCCATACTTCATCACCGAAATCTCTCTGGCTTTTCTTTTCCTTTCTGCCGACGGCAGTCCTATTGTGATCATTTGTATCACTCCAGCCGGAGATGGCGGACGCCTTTTCGGACTTCGGTTCCGACGCCTGTCAGAGTCGTACTCCTCGTCATCTCCTTTTCCCTCTTCTTCTCTCCTTCCCTTTGGGGAGGGAATTCGCAGGTAACGTCGGAGCTAGCCTTGCTTTATTAGCAATTCTATGTATTTTCTCAGTTGGAAGCAGTCCTCAGTATCATGCCCGTGGTCGCGATGGAACTGGCAAAACTTTTTCATGTTCTTTTTGTTGTCCGAGGTCATGGCCTTCGATCGTTGGATCTGAGTCCCTTGCCTTTCCATCGCCATGAGGATGTTCGTTCTTGTGGTGTTCAGGGGAGTGAAGGCTAGTAGCTTCCTTCCCTTAAACTTCCGAGGTCATCCCCCTGGTTCAACTGGGTAGCCAGTTTGCTGGCTCGGTCCCTCGGTGCGAATGTGATCAGGTTTTGGGCCGCCCATTCTCAGCTCTTCGGCAGTCATATGTTGCTCAGCTCTTTGGTAAAATTCACCGAGTGTGTCGGGGGGATCCTTGGAGAACTCATAGAACAGCTGGGAGTCTCTCCGAAGTCCTCGTGTCATGGCCAAGATACGTATTTCTGGCCTGAAGTCTGGAACACTTACCCTGTTGAACCTTTCGACATAGTCGCGAATGGTTTCTCCACTTTTCTACGCTATGTCGAACATTTGGACCGACATCTTTGCCGTTGGCCGACTCCCAATGAACTGCTGCGTGAAGGCGGTAGACAATTCTTGGAACTCCATGATGGTTCCCGGAGCCAATGAGTTATACCATGCCGTTGCTGGCCCCACAAGGGTGACCTCAAAACATTTGCACAGGGTGGCGTCATCAGCACCATGCAGCACCATGCTGCGCTTGTATTTGGTCAGATGGGCCTGGGGATCAGTTCGGCCATCGTAGGTCTCCAACCGAGGTACTCGAAAGTCACTCGGCATAGGTGCCTTGACCACTGCTCGGGTGAATGGTGATTCGTCTCCATTGAAGGTTTCTAACAACCTAGCCTAGACGGGCTTCCGAGCTACCTGCCTCTTCACTCTTTCTAGCCTCTTTAAGATTTTCTCCATGAGGAGTGTGGCACTGGGCTCTTCTTCCTGCGGCTTATAGACCTCTGGGAACGGAGACTGCTGTCTCATTTTTGGGGAGTGACTTTGGCGCCGCGGTGATGGCGACTTTTCTTCAGGTGAAGAACTCCTTCGGCGGGGAGCTCTGGGTTGCTTTGGCCACGATTCTCCCATAGGTCACCCCCTGAGGGGTATATTTTCCATTGAGGACTCATCACGCTGATCCCCATTTCCCGAACTCCGGTGAGTTGATCTGGGACTCTTCTCCCGTCGAGGTGCTGGTGAAGAGGGCCTTCGACCCGGAGTTGACTGTGGCCATCTTTGGTCTAACTGCTGCGTCATTTCGGCCACAACAAAGCGTTGGAACTCGCGCAGGAAGCCCATAGTAATGGTCAGAGGACGTTCATCCTCAAGCAAGAAAGTCCCTGCTGCAGTTTGTTCGATTGCCGGTTGAACTTCTGGCACGGATGGGGACTTCGGAAGTCTCTTGTCCTTAGAACGCCGAGTTTCAACGACGGCGACCTGGGGGTGGTTTCCCACAAACGGTGCCAAATGATACCCGGTAGCATCTTCGTTGTGTGACATGATGAGACCGGGAGGGACTTCCAGTGAGGGAAAGCGTCTAAAGTGGATATTTCCCAGGAGGACCTGTCTAAAACACTCAGAAAACAGGGGTTAGGAAGTCCCCGGAGTCTTTTTCTGGGGAGGAGCCTCCGACGCCCAAGTCAGTACTTTAGAGGTGAAGAAAGAGTATTAAGGGCCAGAAATTCTTGCCTGTTACGTTTTCTTTTTTAGGAAGGAGAGATATCCCCTGCTGAGGCCATTTCCCTGATATATATAGGAGGGGATGGCCCGTTCAGATTGTGACACGTGTTCATTCGGGTGTAATTTGTACTTCCGGGCGTGGGAGCCTCTCGCCACCTGCAGGCTCCTCGGGCCACAGGCTAGGGCGAGCATAGCCCTACATGACAAGACGTCGGCGGCGTCGGCGTGTCAGAGCGCATATGAGGGCAACGTGTAGCGTGTGCGGACGACATGTCAGAGGCTCCTTAATTGCTTCTACCGTACCCCCGAGGTCCTCTTGGTCGAGGTCGCCCTTCGGAGTGAAGACCCTTCTCCCGGAGTCTTGCCAGTAATTTGGGGGATTCCCCAGCACTGAAGCTCCTCGTTCGGGGGATTTTCACCTGCCGAAGGTGGCTGGTCCTTCTCCTCGAAGGTGGTTTGGCCGCCTTTAAGAGGGAGGCGACGCGCTATTTTCCCGAGGTCAAAGCTGTCATCCTCGGGGGTGCTAGTTAACCACCAAAGTCGTATGCTCGAGGCGTCAGACTTCATCCTTTCCGAGGTCGGTACTGGCGCTCCTTGTGGGTGATGCTTGACTTCCCGAAGGCAGTACTTGACCACAGTTTATAGGCCGTAAGGGTGACGGTACTTCGGCTATCAAGTGCCATTATGGCAAATCGCCCTGTGTTGACGTGCCATATGGCCAATTCCATCAATTTTAACGATTTCCGTTTTTCAAATGTCTAAAATGAAACAAAAAATTAGGATTAAAGACTTCTTATGCAAGGTTTTGAGATTAGAGTCTAAAATAGGACAATAATAAAATGTTAGAGGCCACGGATGCAATTTACCCTAGAAATTCTAAATTGAAAACCTAAGAATAGGTTTATATACAGATGCAGCCACCAAACTTTGTCAACTCTATCGAGTTGGTCCTCCAACTAAAACTCGGACACCTTGGACACCAGCAGCCCCCAAACGTTCTATCTTGCATACAAGCCCCTAAATTATAGGCGTACAGTATCCGTATGTTATACAGCGCCCATACACATTACCGATTTCCCAAAAAACATATTAGAGTATTATCCCAAGATGAAATACATTAAATATAATTTTTGTGGTAAGCAATCACATGGTCTTGAGGCTCCAGCTTTATAATTTTGTTCTTGTGCGTACCGTTTGAGACACTTGATGAAAGTTAAAGAAATTATAGTAAAGATGGAAAAAGTATATATTGACATAATAGTTTGAAAGATAATATGATGAAGTAATTTCTAAATATAGAAATGTTGCTAAAATTTGAAATAGTTCAAAATAGAATATATTACAAATAATTTGAATGGATAGGGTATAATATTTTAACAAAACTTGGACATGTTTGATCTTACATCCGATAAATCCCAATTAATCATATAATTCAAGAAACCCAATTTTTATTTTTCTGCAATCCTGTCAGCAATTTTCAAAAGGTGTTTGCTCATATGAGGTCCATGTCCAAGTTCCATCATTATAATTACTTGGACCAGCTTGATCATTCCTAGCATTAAACTCAATGATTTTAGAAAGCAAATCAAAATGCTGATTCAAACACTTGCAACAGAAAACATTCAACTACTGCGCCCTTCATGGGTCTACAAACTCTAAGCTATTGCCCTGTTTGTACTTAAACTGGTACTCTATCATAAACCTTCAATCCTTACAATTTTTCCCTAAACTTCACTAGCACAGACAAGACCTGTTTCATGTCAGGTCTGGTTTCCGGCTCATGGTAGGAGCAAGCCAATGCCAGTTTCAGCAGTTCCTTTAACACATCCACTTCTTCGTTTGAGACACTAAAACGCAGTCCATGATCCAGAACTTTTAGAGCTTCTTTGGCTCCGTCTCTGACGGCCTTCTCAACCAGGTGACGCAAACTTACACGTGTGCCTTGTTCCTGCAGGTCTCCCGTTGGCCTCCTTCTTGTTAGGAACTCCATCATTATTATGCCAAAGCTGAACACATCTACCTTGGTTGTGGCTTTCCTCATATATGCAAGCTCTGGTAACACCAGAAAAAGATGAAGCAACAATAAACAACCAAATGCTTTTTGTCTGATGTTAGACTTGCAAGGAAGTGATGAATGATTACCTGGTGCCAAGTAGCCAATGGTTCCTTCAAAAGCTGAAGAAGTGGAAACGCTGCTTCCTCCTTCAAGATGAACATCCAGCATCCTAGCTGTTCCAAAGTCACCGACATGGGCGATCCAGTCACCATCCAGAAGTATATTTGAAGGCTTCAAATCACAGTGCACAACGGGGAAATCATAACCAGAATGCAGGTAGTCCAGCCCACTAGCAACCGCGATGAAGAGATCGATTCTTGTGGACAATGTCCATCTTGAATCATCCATGTCTTGACTGTGGATGACAGTGTCCAAGTTCCCGTTTACCATGTATTGAAGAATGACAGCTCTTAGTTTCTCACTTTCCCATGCATAACCAAGTACCTTCACCAGATTCTTGTGCCTTAAATGGCTCAAGTTCTTGACCTCTCTGTGGAAGCATTTTTCAGCTTCTTTTGTGAACTTATGCAAATCTAATTTCTTCACAGCTATCAGCTGACCATCTTCCAACCGCCCCTTGTACACTGTGCTTAAACTGCTTGCTCCTATGATGTAGTCTTCACTGAAACAACAGGTTGCAGTTTCTAGTTCCTCTCGTCCAAACCTTTTTAGCATCTTTGGTAGCACGAGTTCTGCTTCTGGGTTTTCAACCTTCACTATTTTCTTCCTTTTGGAATGCCATTTTAGCAGTGAAATGATAAGCAGTAGGAGTAGAAGTACTGAAACAGATCCGAGGACTAGGAGAATTGTTTTCGCCTTCTTACCAAATGTTGTTCTCCTGCTGCATGGCCTGAGATGCTTGGCTCCACAAAGAGCTGGATTTCCAACCAAACTCGACGAGTTCATTTTCTGAAAGATGCCAGCTTGAGGAACTTGGCCTTCTAGTTGGTTGACAGAAAGATTCAAGTGTTTCAAGGTTGATAGTTTGGTAAAACCATCTGGAATTTTGCCCTTCAACATGTTTTGAGAAAGATCTAGGGAGACAAGGTTCTCTAAGTTGGCCAAACTCTCTGGGATTTCACCACTGATTCCATTTCTCGAAAGGTTCAAGCTTGTGAGCCTATCCATTGTGGTAAAAGCTGCAGGCGAAAGTGGGCCAGAGAGTTTGTTACCTGAAAGATCAAGAGAAAGCAAATTTCTGCAGCCCCCAAGTGAATCAGGAAAAACTCCTGAAAGGTTGTTATTTGAAATGTCAATGGCTTGTACCATTTTCAGCATTCCCAGCTCTTTTGGAACACTTCCTTGTAGTAGATTGTGTGACAGATTCAGATACATCTGCAAGCTTTTCATAGATGCAATAACAGATACTGGAATCAATCCAGTGAGATGGTTCTGGGAGAGGTCTACAGACATGAGCCGAGATAGATGTGCCATGCTTTCCGGGATGGAACCATTGAGCTTGTTCATGCTTAGGTCCAAGTTCGAAAGAAACTCGAGCTTTGATAAATCATCTGGAATAGGACCTGTTAACCTATTGCCTTGCAAGTAAAGATTACTTAGCTGCTTCAGTTCAAAGATTTGCACAGGTATCTCACCCTCTAGATCATTTTCATGAAGGAAGAGTCCTTGTAGAAGAGAGAGATGTGATAACTCAGGTGGAATCAGCCCTGTCAAACTGTTTGCTTGGAGGTTTAAGGTTATGAGTTTGCTTAAATTGCCAATCTCTGGTGGGATTGAACCTGTCAAGGAATTGAAGCCAGCCTTAAGGACCCTGAGGTTGTAGGCATTGCCAATTCTAGGACTCAAGGCACCACTGAAGTTGTTTTCAGCCAAACTCAAGGTCTTAAGATTTGAACAATTGAAGAGGTCCTGTGGGATGTTTCCTGAGATCCTATTAGGCCCTAGAGATAGGAATGTTAGATTCTGCAAGTTTCCAAAACCTGAGGGAAGTGCCCCTGATAACCTGTTAAACGACCAGTCCAGGGTTTGAAGTTGAGTACAGTTAATGATACTTGAGGGGATTGATCCCTCCAGATGATTCCCACTAATGACCAAGGTCCTGAGATTGTAAAGTGACCCCAACCCAGATGGGAGCTCCCCTGTGAAGAAGTTGAAGCTCATTGACAAATAGGTCAGATTTGTCAAGTTTGTTATTGATTGAGGGATCTCCCCTCTCAGCTTGTTGGAGTGCAGGGTCAGTACCTGTAATGACCTCAAATATCCGAGCTCATCCGGTATTGTTCCACTAAACTTATTCCCAGAGAGTCCCAAATGAATGAGTGAATTCATTTGCAACAAAAAGGGAGGGATAGTGGAATTAAGCTTATTGTTGTGTAATCTCAGCATTTGCAAACTTGTCAAGTTCCCCAGCTCAGAAGGAATACTTCCTGTTAACTGGTTGCTATAGAGTTCAAGCTGGACAAGCTTTGAACACTGTCCAAGTTCAGGAGGAATTTCACCAGAAATAGCATTTTCAAACAGCAAAAGGTATTCTAAATTAGACAGCTTCCCAATATGTGGTGGTATTGCTCCTGTTAACTGGTTTTGACTCAAGTCCAGAGCTTGCAAAGCTGCTAAACTGCCAATGGAGGAAGGTATGGAGCCTACCAACTTGTTGCCATACATTTGAAGCTGTTGAAGATTAACCAAATCACCTATCCTTTCAGGCATTTCGCTGGTCAGATTGTTGAAGCTGAAAGCAAGGCCTAGCAAGGATGTGCAGTTGCAAACACTCTCAGGTATGCTACCACTAAAAGAATTGTTTCCCAAGTCTAGGAATTTGAGCTGTCTAAGATTCCCGATCTCCGGTGGGATTGGACCAGAAAAAGAGTTCAGGTAAAGAGACAGTTCAGAGAGTTGAGACAACTGACCTATTTGAGGTGGAAGCTGCCCAGAGAATGAATTTGCAGTTAAGTCAAGAACCTGGAGGCGAGAGAGGTTGCCAACAAAAGCAGATACCTGGCCTTGGAGCTGCATTTCACTGAGAGAGATCGAAATGACTAGGCGTGAAGAATCACAAGCAATGCCTGACCAGTTGCAGTGATGCTTTGCACTAGTCCAATCTGCAACTGCTCCTGAAGGGTCATCAGTAATAGAATCCTTGAAGGCCTTCAAGGCTTCCACTTCAACCTCCCATCTGGGTTCTGCAGATTGAACAATGATCTGCACAAAACTAAGCGTGACTAAGAAGAAAGGTAGCCATTTGATAACCATTGCTGGGAGACTGGTTTTAAACCCGATACTGGAAAGGAAAAACAAAATATTGAAAAGAAAAGCTGATGTGTATAGTTTGCTTAAACAAAGCACTTATATTTATATATAGAGGCAAGAGTTCACGACCAAACATTGACGAAAGAGGGCCATTGGTGGTGTGATTCTTTGAACCTTAACAAACAAAACAATCTAATTGCTGACTTTGGAAGTCTATCACAAGTCAGACAAGACAAAATCTCCATTGGCATTTGTGTAGAGGGAAGATATGTACTTCTTGAGAAAATCAGCAAAATTTGTGAGTAAAAATTGAATCTAGAGGCCGTCCAACTTGCAGCCCACCAACCATGAATGGTAGAAATCAATGTGCTAATGTTGCAATTTGTGTTTACCATGAATAAAATAGCTACAGTTAAGAGGAATTACTGGATTGTGTAGAATTTTATGTGCTTATTATGTAAAATAGTCCAATCAAGTGAAGGAGAAATAGACCAGTGGGAGGAATTGCAGGGTGTGAAGGGAAGAGAATTGTGGAATAGTTTATGGGTGGTAAACGCGGGTTTACCATATTCCTCCGGAGCACTGTTTGGGAGGTAGGCTCCTCGGTTAGCAAGTTGCAAAAGACAGCCAAAAAAGGACTGGCTTTGGTTCAAGACTTCGAGTTGAGAAAGAGAGATGGGCAATTTTTGCTTCTTTTCTGAAAAATGTGGGCGCCTTTTTGTGGGACCAATAAAAACAAATTATTGGTTTTGGATAGGGTCATTTTTTTGTTTTTAAATATTTTCAGTTGTTCCTAAACTATGTTTATATTGCTTATTCGTCTCTAAATTACTGTGTGTTACATCATTCATCTTGAAACTATTTAATGTTGCTATTTTGTCATATCATTAACTAAACCGTTAAATATAGATGAAAAAGTGCTGTCACATCAACAGCCATATCATTTTTTCATGTCACGTCGGCGGCCACATCATTTTTCTATCCTTATTTAACGGTTTAATTGACAGCAGGATAAAATAGCAATAATTAAATAGTTTCAGGATGAATAGTATAATACATGACATTTTAGAAATGAATAAGTAATTTGGGTATAGTTTATGGATAACTGAAAATATTTACTTTTTTTTTTTATTCAAAGTATGATACAAGTTATGCAGTAAAGAGGTATTGTTTATAGAGAGGAGAGAATAAAAAAATGCCCCTTTTTTTAAATCTAACAATCTACCAAATCAATATGTAATGAAATTATTGAAAAATTGGTAGAGATCAAATTCAAATTCTGGACCTCCATTTACGTTCATTAACCACTTTGCCAAGTGGTCTGACATCTGCACTAGGCAAGTGCTTGGGACGCAGAAAACGAGCAATAGGCTAATATAATATTTCAAACCAGTTGGCTCAGTTGTGGCATTATGCAACTACAGACTTTAGTCACGCAAAGAGAGAAATGCTCTATCTAGAATGGTCAAAGATACCTCATAAAATAATAATAAGAATAATTAAAAATAATGAATGAAAAAGGATATTTACAATTTGCACATCTACAAATAGCAACAAGCTAATCGGTCATGTTCATTGCAAGATTTTAAATTTTATGTCAAATGCGGTACCATTTTTTTAATAATATGATAAAATACTGGTATCATATCATTATGTCTTAGATGTACCGTTTATATATGTCTATATCTATATATTATAAAAAATTTGAAGGTGCCAAAATTTTGAATTTTTTTTTATCCTTACATAGTTATTTTGTTCTTTTAATGAAGTGTAATTTTATTATTGTCTATTTAATTGGATTTATACTAGCCTGGAACAATAAAGAAGTCCTTAAGTTGTAACTAAATTTTATTTTTTGTTATAAACTTGCCCACCATTGATTCTATATTATAGAATAAAGTATTGTATGCAATTTTTTTATATTAATCTTACCTTTAATGACTAAAACTCCTAAATTGCCACTAAAGTTTTTTCTTTTCTTTTCTTTTCTTTTTTTTTTTTTTGCATCAAACATGTTACCCTTGGTTTTATATTACTATCGAATAATACATCAAATACAATAAATATTTTATAAAATTTAAAATTTCCACTTAACATTTCAAAAACTTTCATAGCTAAATTTCTATTTGAATAAAATACTTAAATATATGGTAAAACTCATGCTAAATTTTGTAATACTAAATATTTTGTATAATTTAAATTTTTAATTCAGCATTTAAAAAATCTTAGTTTTTGTCAACTAATGTTTTTTTTCATAATAAAGTTTGTACTACTATAAATATTTTGTATAATTTAAAATTTTAATTTAGCATTTCAAAAACCTTAATTTTTTCCAAGTAAATTTTTTTGTCAAAATAAAGTTTGCACTACTATAAAAATTCCTTAACAATAAATTTTTGCCAATCAATTTTTTAGGCAACTTGGATGACTCTATACTATGAAAGTTTATTATCTACTAAAACTCATGCTAAAGTTTCACATGAAAATCTATAAATAATGTATATTAAAAAAATTAGGTATAAAAAGTATGTATTAAAAATTATTTAAGTGAACACTTTATAATATTTTACTTAAGTTTTTCCTTTACCCTAAAATTATAAGTTCTTTTACTCTTTTAATGGTATACAAGTTTTATATTGTCTATTTAATTAGAGTAATGTTAGTATGATGACTCTGAAAAAGAAGGAAATAAATGAATCTACTCAAGGGGATCTAAATAAATTGTTGCCTATTTAATTAGATATTTAGTAGTGTTAAAATACTAGAAACATAAAAAGAGGGGGAAAAATGCAAATTGAGATGCATTTAGTCTTTAGCCTTTCAGAAATTTACTATTTTGACTACTAAACTTATTTTTACCACTAAACTTAATTAATTTCAACAAGCATGACTTAAGTTTGTTTTACTATTAAAAATGCCTTTAATATGTAAAGTTTGTCATTTAAATTTTTCCAACTTGGATAAATATATACTATAAAAGCTTTTGTATCTAGTCCATCTCAGAGCAATCATATAGTTCAAGTATAATTCAAGAACCTATTATGAAAAAAATTGGTAGAATTATTATTGTAACAAAGGTAATTATGAAAAAAATTTCAAGAAAACAATTCCTTAGCTCCTAGAATTAGTTGCTTATATTATAATTTTGCAATGTTTTAAAATATTAGAAATATTATAAGAATCATTTTGCATGGTCATTCCTTTTACTATTGTAAGATAAATTTTTACTCGTAGCAATTAACTCTTTTTATATACTAAATAATATTAAAGCATTGTTTTTAGTTTTATTATTTTTTTGAGCCAATCAAATCTTATGAGTTTTATCAAATTAGAAGTAATTTTTAGTTGAATATTATATTTCATTGTAGAGGCTCATAATCTGGAAATAGTTTTGAAGTTATTAAGTAAGGATGGTAAAATCTAACCTAATCTGAGGACTTAGCCCACCTACCGAACCCAAACCTGATCTACCCTAATTTAACCAGAAAATTCAATGACTTGAACCCGACTGTACCCAACCCAACCTGAACATGAACCTAAACATGATTGAAGGAAAACTCGAGAAAACCTGAACCCAAATAACCCAAACTTAAAATGACCCAAACTCAAATTGACCAAAACCTAAATTGACCTAAACCCAAAATGACCCAAACTCGAGACTAACCTTACCTAAAGCTGAAATGACTCAAAGACTAAACCTGATAAAACCTGATTTTAACATCAACCCTATACTTAACCCTAGTTTTTACCATAAATCCTAAACCAAAACTTTAACTATAAACATAAACTCAAAACTCTAAAATCCTAAACCTCTAATCTTAACCATAAACCTTTAATCTTAACCCTAAACCCCTAAGTCATAACCTTAAAACCTTAAACCTTAAACCTTAAACTTTAACATTGTATCCTAGCCCTTACCCTAAACCTTAATTTTCCTCTGCATTACCTTTCATATTTAGTAAATCTTATACTTGAGAGATTTCCGTACTTAGTAACTTTCATTTTTTTTTTTAGAATATTTATATTTAGTAAGTACCATATTTGGAACTTTCATATTTAATAAGTCTCATATTAGGTTCCTCCAAAATAAGTAACTTTCGTATTTAGTAAGTTTAATAATCTTGGTAGGACAAAACTACAACATTGGTCCCTAAACTATTAAGTGCAATTCGATAAAGTAAATAAATTTTGAAAATTTTCATTTATGTCACCTATAATAATTACAAGATAGGTCCTTGAATTTTTCAAAAATTAACATTTTTACCTAAAGTTTAAAAATTTTACGATTTAGTCACTAATAGACAAGAACTAGAGTTACATTTTATAGAAATTTCATAATAAAAGTTAGAAATTGTAGCAACTTCATTGAAACATAATTTAAAAAATTTTATGAATTTTTTAATTAAACACACTAGAAGAAGGAAAATTGACCAAAATTAAATCACAAAAAATTGAATTCTTTAATTTAAATGTTAACAAAAACCATACAAAAAAATTGAATTAATCCAGTTTTTTTGGCCTATGCACTAGTAACCTGAGTAAACTCAACTACCAACCCAAATCTAGCTTGAAACCTGAATAACTCAACTTGAAATTACCTAAGACTAAAATTGACATGTCCTGTTTTGAACCCGAATCCAAATAAGCCCGACCCCCAACCAAACATGAACTCAAAACCAGCTTAACTTGAACCCAAATAACCTAGCTTGGACTCATGCTAAATCAATTGAACCTGAACATAAATGCCCTGACTCAAATCTGACTCGACCTACCTCGTTGTCAGCCTTATTGTTAAAAGATGAGGTTAATAATTTTGTATTGTGATTGCAAGTTTGATGTGGTTTGTTTCTTTAATGAGACTCAAATTTGGTATTGTATATATATTAAAAGTGTAATTAGCACTAGGACTCCAAAAGAGAAAAAGGAGAGGATGGAAGTCCCATGTTTACTTTCTAACAAAACAAAAAAAAAGAATGTACATGGTGATTCTATTGTTTAGTTTTAGTATATTCACTCAAAGTTATGTATTAAGCAAAACTTTTAATGGCAAGAAAATCTTAAATTGCCATAATAAGTTGAACTTTTGTAACAAACATGTCCTTAATTAATTTACAAATATTGTTTGCAACATGTCCTTAAACAAAAGAGTTTGTCAAACTTTTTGTACTTTTAAACTTAAATTAAGTACTTTACTTGAATCAACAATCTAAATCTAATAATACTCATAAAAATTATGAATATGTTAAAGTGTTATATGACCTTTTTATTCTTAAATTATATTTTATTTCCCTCTTTTAATGAGACTTGAATTTTTCATTCCCTATTTATTAGGTTTTAAAACACTAAAATTATGAACAAGAAAAAAAATAGAACAAAAAAAAAGTGATGGCAAGCTCTTAAGCTTTATATTAGAAAATAAGATTAGTATTTAAAAAATAAAAATAGAACAAAAATTGTTGATTGTTTTCTATATTTTCTATAAGTCTTTTTCCTATGGTTGACTAATTATACTATCAGAACAATGGGTAAAAATAGAATTTTCAAACCTCAGTGATGTGAGTATAATTTATAAATCAATGGATAGGCATTAATTGTCCAAAAAGACAAAAAGCTATATACAACTTGACCTCGATATTTAGAGTAATCACATTAACTCAGCCATAAAATAGAAAGTAAGTATAGATTTTGAAACATTAGGGATGAGTGTTTATTTTTTTTTATTAAAAGTCAAGAGTATGGTAATTAAAATTTTTGAGTAGTGTATAGTTACTTATAGTTAATGTCTTTGTATAAAGAGAAAACATGCAAATTTACCATTGACTTATTAGTTATAAAGCAATTTTGCCATCAAACTTTTTTTGGTCTTAAATTTATAATTTATATTTTTTATTGGAGCAATTTTATCACTATCCCTTAAAAATGTCAATGGAAAATTTGTGCAAAGAAACATCAATAGAAAAATCACTCTGTAGCCAAAATGATAGTGGTAAAATTGCTTAAACAGAAAATATTGATGTTAAATTTGAGATGAAAAAAAAAGGTTCAATGGCAAAATTACTCTACGGTCAATACATCAATGGTAAATTTGCATCTTTTCCCTTGTATAAACGCAATGTTTACTTATCAAGTCTATATTTTGACACCATTGATATTTGTGTCATGTTTTAAAAATATATATTTTTCTTTTAGTTTCTTATTGAATGCCCTACTTGTGGGCTTAACTTATTTATTTTCTCTTTTGAATAGAACCTCAAAAAAATTATTAAAAACTTATCACTCTTTAAAATTTAAATTTATGATAATACATTAATGGTAAATTTATAATTGTTGAGCCAACTAATATAAGATCTTCATTTCAATTATTAGCTCTTTAAGGCTAAAGTATAGAAATTAAGATAAAATTTACTAACTTAACTTTTAATAAAATTTCTAAATACATAATATCATTAAGTCCATTAAATTTGGATCACTACTGAAAAACATGCATTCTCCAATGGTCAAGTGTGGGAAATTCCAATGTGAAAAGCCATTGGAAAAAGGGATGACTATTTTCCAACGACCATCGCATCATAAATTTGAACACCATAGTTTCCAACAGCTTTGCTGCTTGGCTGTTGGAAATTTCCACCACGTTGAGCCTTTGGAAGCCGTTAGAAATTTCAAAATTTCAACTGCCAATTGCTAGATTGTTGGAAATTTTCAACCTGAAAAGCTGTTAGAAAAATGGGAGATTCAATCTCACTATATATATTAAAACCATAATTTTTAATGTATTAGGAATATATAAAAACACTTATATATAATAATAATAATAATAATAATAATAATAATAATAATAATAATAATAATTCATATTATTATTATTATATATTTTCATATAGTATTTTTAATTTTGAATTTTACATTGAGAAAAAAATTTATAATACAAGGAAGTAATTTTTATAGTACTCTACCATCAAAAATAAAAAATATTCTATCAGTTTTTCTGTAACTAGTTTTACGTGTAACATATTTTACATTTTATTATTATTTTTATTTATCAATTTTATTGTTGTATAAAATGATATAGTTATGATGAAATATTATAATAAAAAACTATGTATACAATAGACAAATGAAACTAATCAAAAACATATTTAAACTAAAAAGTAAAATTATTATTGCTATTATTATTTTTTAATAAGATAATTACAATTATAATTATTTGAGAAAAAAATACCCTTTCTATCCCACCAATCTTGCTCCATTTTTTTTAAGTCATCTGAAATCTTTGTAATATTTTCATATTTGGTAACTTACTTTACCATACTATCCTTCAAACTAGGCATGACAATTGAGTGGGTTAGGTCGGGTTTGAGTCAAGTTATTAAGGTTCAAGCATAGTCGGATTACCATCAATTCAGGTTTAAGTGTGTGTTTAGGTCTCGTTATTTATGTTTGAGTTGATTTTGGGTTCAGTAGATTTTGAATTTGGGTTGGGTATGGGTCGGGCTTATTCGGGTTCGGGTTTAATTTAGGTTGGATCTATTTCAATCTCAGGTAACTTTAGATCAGGTTATTTGGGTTTTAAGTCAGATTTGGGTTGGTTTTCAGGTCTAATTGGGTTATTAGTGCATAAGTTGGAATAACTGGGTTAATTTAATTTTTTATTTAGATTTTTCTAAAATTAAATTAAAGAGTTTGATTTTTTATGCAAATATTTGAAAATTTTAGAAACCTATGTTGGAATTTTTTTATGTGACTAAAATGAAAATTTCAAAATTTAGATACCTCATAACTAAAAAATTACTAGGAAAAAATAATCTAAAAAATTTAATTTAACTAGATATAAATATATTGATATATAATCATTTTAATAAAAATACATAATTTAAAGTTTTTCAAATTCAATTCACGAAACTATAAACACGGTCATTTTAGAACTTAAGAAATTGGTAGGATTAGATGCAATTAAATTATGTTGTCACTTCGAGTTATAATTTTTTATAAATTTAGAATTATTATTTAGGGTTAAAATAGGAATTAATTTAGTTCAGGTACTAATTTGGAGCCTTAGAGATCATTTGAGGTCAGTGTAAGTGAAATGGAAGGGTTTGGGTGTGAATTGGAGATTTTTAGAAAGTTCTAGGTAAATTTAAAAATTTGGGCAAATCTGTCAACTCTCAAGTGCTTGAGGTAAATTTGGCAATTTTATGAGGTCAAATCTGATGATCTCATAAAGTCATGTTTTAATTCAATAAATCCTAGAAATATTAGGCTAAATTGAAAAATCACATAAAACTAGGGGCCAAAACACCAGGCTAAGAGTTTTGTTGGACTTAAACTGGAATTCTTGCCAAATTATATCCTAGCAGATATAAGCCTCTTCAAATTGGATTTGAATGAGGTTTAATCTCCCAAAATCTTGTTAGTCATGTTTATGTCTCCTTTAGTATAAATATGGGTCACCTTTTGAGAGAAATCACAAGAAAAATGGGAAAAAATTCACAACTATAAACTCCAACCAGAAAAAGGTGAAACTGTAACTTTAAGCCCTTAGCTAGCCATCTTCAACCCTAGAAACCCTAAACTAACTAGCATTATTTTGTCAATTCATAGGTTTTGCAAATGCAAATATTTGAAAGTAGGCACTTCAGACTTTGTCATTAGCTTTGTTGCTTGAGACTTTTGATAAGCATATTGTTGTCATATTCTTTTTCATTTTGTTGTTTTTATTTAGTTGTAAAACTTGATATTGGAATGAGTTGTTATGTTGCTTCAGGATTTAGATTATTGTTCATGATTTTAAACTTTTATGCTTTTGAAGGGGAAAGAATGCTTTAAGTAATTCGAGCTTGAACCTATGTGAACTTTGTAAAATCAAATCATCTCAAACCCATGCGTATTTTACTAGTAATTTGAATTAAAATTTTATATATTTTAGTCTTGCTACCAAATGTTGAAGGCAACTAACGATGATAGATACTGAAATAAGTTCTTTATATTATAAAAAATCGAAGTTTGATTTAGTAGCTTTATAGGATTATGCTGAAATAAGTCCTTTTAAATTAAGATTGTTAATTAAGCTAATCACCATTGGTGAGATTACCGAATTTAAGGATACTGAAAATTATTAAGTCCTCCCAACCAATAAATCCTAAAAGATCCCTAAAGAAGCCAAGATAAATTATTTTATTAATTTACTCTTTAAATTTCACAAGATACCTAAGCAAAAAATATTTTTGAAGTACTTTTTGAATTTCTTAAATTGCATGGTCATAATCAATGTACAATTTAGATAAATAATCAATATATAAAAAATCATGAATTTTTAAATATTTTCCGATCATATATTTTATATTGATTTGGGTTAAAATCGAGTCTTGTCGGGTCTAGACTCAGGTCTTTCAGGTTTGGGTCAGGTTGGTTTTGGATTTAGGTCATTTCGGGGTTCAAGTTATTTTGGGTGCAAGCAAATTCCAGTTCAGTTTAATTTGGGTTCAAGTTATTCTGGGTTCGGTCGGGTTTGGGGTTTTTTCGAGTTTCATTATAATGAGTTCGGGTTCAAGTTGAATTAGGTATAAACGGGTTCGGGTCATTGACTTTTTTAATTAAATCGGATTATGTCAGGTTTGGGTTCAGGTGGGTTGGACTAGGTTTTCGAGTTAGATCAAACTTTATCACCCTTACTTCAAACTATCATTTTAATCTAAATATTGTTTTTTGAATAATATGACCAGCATGAGACAATACCTAGGGATGGCAATTGGGTGGGTCGGGTCAGATTTGGGTCAGGTTATTCAGGTTCAGGTTTAATCAGGTTAGCATGTATTCGGGTCTAGATTGGGTTATTTGGGTTTGGGTTGGGTAGATTTCGGGTTCAGGTTGGGTCAGGTCGGATTTATTTGGGTTCGGATCCAATCAGATTAGGTTATTAAGTTTTAAACCAGATTCAACTTGATTATCAAGTTTACTCGGTTTACTGATGCATAAGTCAAAATAGCTGAATCGATTCAATTTTTTTTGTTTAATTTTGATTAAAATTTCATTTAACAAGATATAAAAAAATAATATAAAATTTATGAATATATATTAATATATAATTTCTTTGATAAAATACTTTCTCTGTGCCACGTTCTTTATAACATTCACTATTAAACAATTAATCTATGATTTTTTATTTTCAACATTTTAGTATATAAATGAAAAATTATTATATTAAATAATAAATAAACACCTATAGTTTCTAAATATACACTTTCTTAATTTTTTTCTAACAAATAATCTCCCTCTGTCCTATTTTCTTTACTCCGTTTAACTTTTCTAACTAATTTTATTTGAATTTATTTATATTATTTTTTATTAAAAATTTAAAAAATATATTTAAAAACTATAAGTCTTGATTTATCATGCATGTATAAAATACTTTTAATTATATATTAAAATGTTGAAAATAAAAAAATATAGATTAATTGTTAAAATATGAATAGTTTAAAGAATTTGGGATAGATGGAGTAATATGAATAAATTCAATTTAAATTATTCAAAAGAGTCAAATATTTTAAAGAATATGGGATGGAAGGAATACTGTAATTTTTAAAATCAAATTATTCTTATCTCTTTATCACCGTATCACTAATCATTTACCATAGTTCTCACTCGTTCGCTTTACAACGCAAAACAGATCAACAGAATAGAAGAAACTCATTGCCATATATTAAACCATAAATTTTCTATAGTCTTTGTCGATCATATATTTTATGTTGATTTAAGTTAAAATCGACTCTTGTCAGGTTTAGTCATCGGGTCATTTCGGGTTCGGGTCAAGTCGGGTTCAGGCTCAGATTTTCTCGGGTTTCACTTCAATCGGATTTGAGTTTAGGTTAGGTTGGGTGCAGTCGGGTTTGCATCATTGACTTTTCTGGTCAAATCAGGTTAAAATCAGGTTAGGTGCAATTAGGTTTGGGTGGGTCAGGTCAGGTCTTCAGGTTAAGTTAAAATTTGCCATCTCTAATAATACCAACTAGTACGGTACGAGATAAAAAGCGATGCGTGATCGTCATTCCTCATTCTGGCTAAAATTGTGAAACAAGGATACTTGTTTTAATAAAAATGTATGCGTCCTACACATTTTCAAAGGAACCAGCTCATGCATAATTTAGACATAGGAATTTAGGAAATTCAATGCTAAAAGAAGTCATGCATTGGTCACCATCACCATCTGCTAGAGGTGGCCAATGGCCTGGGTTGACCCGAGCTTGACCCGGATCCAGCTTGGGTCAAACTCGGCTCGGCACGGTCAAACCTAGGCGTGGCCCAGCACGGAATGGATTCGGAGGGTGGCAGGACGAATTTGGACCTGGGAGAGGAGGGAAGCCCAAATTAGACGAACCGGCCCACTAACCTACTCAACCCAGACCAGATCGGACCAGCCCACTACTTGGCCGAGCTCGGCCGGGTCAAACGTTTCCAGCTTTCAATTGCACAGTTTTCAAATTTTTTTTAAAAATGGTAAAATTACACCCTCCCCCCCCCCCAAACGGCTCCAGATTTTTTTTTTGACCCCCATACTTTTTTACCTTCAGTCAACAAGCACTAACGGCTAGTTTTTTTAGGAATTTTTAGGTAAAACTAATTTTTTCTTCTCCGATAAATAGGCAGCCTCCTTCCCACACTTTCTCACACCATTCTTCTCTTCTCGAATCTTTTACAATATTCTTTCATTCTCTCTACTATCTCTCTCCAAGGTTTTTAATCTTTCACTAATATTTTCTTAATTGCCTCTTAATCATCTCTCCATCTCTTCAATTATTTTCTTCCACTAATGGCTTCACAAGGGAAGAACTCCGACAGAAGCAAGGGTGTTTCATCTTCCTTGTCCGGCACGGAGGTCGGTTCATTTTTACGAGGACATTTGTTCCGCAAAAATTGAGGCTCGCATTCACAAGAAATTGTTGGCAATGATCCAAACATCACCATGGCGGCATACGACCTTGGCCTTGACGAACAAATCTCTAATGATGTTGTTGAGGAAATTCCACATACCCAACTCGGTGCCCGAGGGTCCCAGCCGACGCTACAAAGCGAGCAACCCGAGCGGAGTCAAGTGAAGAGCAGGAATTTGAAGGCTTCCATTTGGGAGCATTTTGATCAAGTTTGGGAAGGTGAAACGAGGTATGCCAAGTGCAAACATTGTGACAACAAATTTGCACACAAATTGAACTCCGGGACGAGCACCCTCATGAAGTACTTGAGCAAAGTCCATGGAGACATCGGCAGCATTTCCGGTGGACAAACACAATTAATGGGCATTGGTAGCTCCAGCGGTCCAGGTATTTTTTTATTTAATCCAAAAACTGCTAAACAATGTTTAATTAATTGGATGATGATTACTGAAAAACCATTTAGACAACCTGAGGATGAACACTTAGAAAGATTCATCTAAGAAAATCTAAATCCTGCTTATAAAAAAACGTCTAGGCAAACAGTAAGAAGAGAAAGCTTTAAACTGTATGAAACTAGGAGAAGTGATTTACAAGCATATTTTTCTACCGTTGATCATTGTCTATCATTTACATCTGATATGTGGACATCTCCAATAGAACAAAATTATTATTGTGTCACTGCTCATTGAATAGATGATGAATGAGTTATTTAAAAACGGATAATTGCTTTCAAATGTATGAAATCTGATCATACGGGTTGGAATATTTTCAACTATATTATTGAAAGTTTACATGAATTTTTTGTTGCCAATAAAGTTTTATCTATTTCTTTTAATAATACTTCAAACAAAGATTCAGCAGTGAGAGAATTGATAAAAGAAATAAAAATATCGCTTGATGAAATTTTTTTTCATGTTCGTTGCTTGTGTCACATTTTGAATTTATGTGTCCAAAATGGTTTACAACAACTGTAAAACCAAATTGAACCAATTCGGAATGCTTTACTTTTTGTTAAAACAATGAACAAATTGGCTCGTGAATTTAAAATGTTTTGTATTGAAAATAGGGTGAATTTTTCTTGGAAAATGTTTAAAATCAATTGCCCTACTCGATGAAACTCAACATTTGAAATGTTAAATGACACTCAACCATGGGGCAAATCTTTTGATTCGCTTTGTGAACTCAAAAGTGTAAGGCAACTTGCTAACAGATGAGGTTTGAGAAAAATGTTTTAATTTTGTTGAGTTGCTTAGATATTTTTATGAGGCAACAAACTTTTTCTTTAGGGTTTTTTACCCAACAGTGCACCAAGCAATGTTACATTTTGTGAACATCGTCTATGTTTTCCACCAATACAAGGACAATGAGTTTTTAAAACCAGCTGTTGAAGCAATACAAAAGAAATGGCTTAATTATTTTCAACAAATCCCATAAATTTATCTTATTGCATGTGCATTAAATCCAAATGTCAAAATCGCGGGTTGTCTGCAATTGTTAGAAGCATACTATCATACATATTTAGGTCAAACACAAGTTTCTACACTTGATATTTCTGCTGAAGCTGACCATAATTTGAGAGAGTTATACAAACTCTACTCCGTTAAGTATTTTGATAAGGTTAGGTCATCTAATTCAACACCCGCCTGACATTTCACCTCCTCATCATCATCAAGGTTCAATCCAGTGACAAATATCCTCAAATGACTAAGACCCACAAACCCGGGATTGGCAGAATGAGATAATTACTATTTCATTTGAAAACAATGAGGAAGACATCCTCGAGTGATGGAAGAACAAAAGAGAAAGATTCTCTATCTTATCCATACTAGTGTAAGAGATTTTGGCAGTTCCGGTCTTAACCGTTGCTTCCGATATCCTCTTTAGTGCAGGGAAACAAGTCATCTCAGAGAAACGAGCAAGGCTCACACCTAAAGCCATTGAGGTTTGTGTCTGTAACCAAGATTGGGTGCTTGCTGCTTTAAGGAAACAAGATATTACAAGCTCCGATGATGAGGTCCCTTTCGATGATGACCAACAAGAGTAGATTATAGGTTTTCATTACAATTTAAAGAATGTAATTGATTTGATTATGCTGCTAAGTACAGATCTTAAGTTTTACCTTTTAATTTTTTTCCATGGAATTTTTTGTCATTTTCAAGTGTAAGGCACGTTCCAAATTATGTAAGTATCGTTTAACTTTTTTATTAATAAAATTTGCACCGGTGGTGGTGTTTTTTTTCTAAAAAAATATATATTTCATAAAATTACTATCAAACAACAATTAAAAACATATTAAAACACATTTTATTAAAATCGGATTAACTTGGCCCAGCCCGGGTTCGGGTTGGACCCGGCCCAATCCCACCCTGTTTTGACAGCCTGGGTCTGGAAACTCCGACCCAGGCCCAGCCGGGCCGGCCAGGTCCGGGTCGGGTCTGCCCACCGGCCACCACTACCGTCTGCTAGCTAATCACAACAATTCATTTACCTCCAAAATGGGCTGCTTGGACCCGCTATGCAATGACAATTAGGTGAGTTGGGTAAGGTTCATATCAAATCATTTAGGTTGGAATTTAATCGGCTTATCATAAATTTATATTCAGGTCAGATTATTTGGGTTTAAATTGATTTTGGGTTGAGTGAATTTCAAGTTCGAGTTTGGTTAAGTTGGGTTTATTTGGCTTCGAGTTTAATACAGGCCAAGTCATTTTCAGACTTGAGTGTTTTTAGATCGGATTATTTGGGTTTTGGGTTATCTTCGGGTTGACCCATTAGATTTACTTGGGGTATTGGTGCATAGGTCAAAATGACTAAATCATTTTCAATTTTTGATTCAGCTTTTGTTAAAACTTAAATTAAAAAAATTCAACTTTTAGTACGGTTTAATTTAGGTTAATTATTTTCTTTGTATGTTCAAGTAAAGAATTCATATAAATCATCATAATTATGTTTTAGTACATATTTAGATTATATAACATTGTTGTTAATACTTTATAATATTGACTTTTTTCTAGAAAAAGCCTTTGATATATAGTAAAAAGCTAAGGCTAAAGTAAAACTGAAACCGATTCATACTTTTATAGTCTTGTTTAAACCTTTTATTCAATTTCATTCATTAATTTTGTCTGATTCAATTTCAATGTGTGAGACTATTTAGTTAAGACATATCAAAATGAACAAAATTGATAAATAAACCGAATGTAAAACCTTAATTGCCTGAGGCCTACTAAATTACAAAAATTATGAATTATAATAGAAGAAGTGATTTCAAATAATGAATTTCATATTTTCTTTTCTTTTTTTTTTTGTAAGCAATTTTTTATTTTCTTATGTTTTAGTTAGTGGGTTTTACTTGTGGTTGACACATTATCAATCATTAATCATCACCCATAAGAATCACAAATCGTTCTAGTAAATAAAATCTTCCATTGCCGATAAAAAAAAATCCATAAGAATCACAAATAACATCTAAAAATCCAGATCTCAACTAAATAACTAAAAATGGAAATGAATGAGACATGCAACTATGTTTTTTTCCTAGTATAATGCATTATAGAATGCATGAATTTAGAAAAATTTAAGTTTGTTTACCATGTATGATACGCATTAAAAGCACAGTTTGGTTGTTAAATTTAAGAATTTGGGCACCAAATTGAAACAATTAAATAGATTAAGGATGAAAAATGATGTTTCCATTTTTTCTTAATAGAGGAAAGTAGACCTAGGTTACATAAATTCAATACCTAGGGTGCTGAACTGTAGGTTACCACACGAATCGGCGCTCTTAATGCAGATTTGTATCTATTTCATGAATTGATTATTGGAGTTTGTGAATGGACTTAAAAATTTCACAAATGAATGAATGCTCTTGCATAAGAGTTGAACAATGAGCACGTAACATTACATATAATTAGTTGAATTGTAAAGTGGTTACTTGAGATAGATCCTTCAAAATAAATAAACAACCCTTACATGTATAGCATTGTTAGTGATAATCATAACCATGGAGCTGCCATCTTAAAACTTCAAGTCACTAACCTGAAGTTGTTCTCAAGAGGCCATTAATAGCAACCTGAGAAACTAACATTGAACACAACTGTCTTGCCCCTTGCCCATAAATCAACTCAAAGACACAAACATCGATCTCCCACCTGCAAATTGTTATCCCTAACAAATGTGTTCCAATTACGACGGAAGCATCTGGCCATCAATGGCCTGTTGGGAAGCTATGACAATAAAAGTGAAACTCGATCGCCAAGTACGTACTTCCATAAAAAACTCTAAGCATGACTAGACAACTTCAACTCAAAGGCTGGTTCGCACACCTTAGAAAAGGGCTCATTAGATTTGAAGGACTTTGCACTTCTACTAGCTCTGGCTTTCTGAACAGAAGTCCTGTAAGGCAAGGGTAGTAGTTTTTTTTACCATCTTTTAGAGCCTTGTCGAGTCCACAAATTAACAGACAGCAGAAATGGACATCAAAAGATGTCAAAAAAACATTACCCTATAACTTTGAGGTACTAATTTGAAGTTTTTGGTTCTGAGCTCTAAATTTAGCTCAGTTCTTGAGTTGAACGACTCTTCTTCTTCTTGCAAGGGCGAGTTTGAGGGAAGATGGTCTTTCCCTCTTTTTACGTACGGCGTGATGGAGGTTCATCAAGTATTTCATATAGACCATTATCTTTGGTGCTTGGTTTTGGATCCTCAATCTCACAACTCTTATCAAATATAAGCACATGAAATTTGGGTGACACACCATTATCTTTGGTGCTTGGTTTGCCATGGTCAGGTTTCAATCTTCTCCGTAAAGTAGAACTCACCATCATTTTTTCCTCTTCATCTCCTCTTTTTTTTTTTTTTTCTTTTAGCATTTGAGGGGAGTGAAATTTTCATTTCTATCTAACAGTAATATTAAGTTTGAGTTAACTGGGACACGTGGTATAAAGATAAGGTGGGGAACAAAAAAATAATAGCAAAAAGCGGGATAGAGGAGTTGTATCCTTTGCTTTGCACATTGAAAGCAATAATTAATTCACAAATGGATACAGATTTGCATTAGAAGCGCCGTTTCGCTTGCTATCCTACAGTTTCTCATCCTTAATTTATTTAATTGTTTCGATTTGGTGCCCAAATTCTTAGCAACGATCGAATAAACATAATTGGAAAATAGTAATTAGTTGAATTATTTAAATTTATTTCACTATTGAGACGGGGATAAAGACACCACGATTCCTTAAAGTTTTAACAATTAAGTATTCTAAGTCTTTTAAAGTTTTGGAAGAAGTCCCAAAACTTTGAACATTACTTTTTACCGGCCAAATGTAAATATAGTTAAAACAAAGTATAACTCCATAAGAAGAAAAACGAAAGAAGTTCCGCACCATAGCCCTCTAGTTGAGAAAATTCTGTACCATACCCATGTAGGGGTGTAAACGGATAAGGCCTTTATCGGGTTACCTGTGTCGTGCCCTAAACTGCCCCTAGCCCATTTGGGCCTGATTACTTAAAACATGCAGCGGAAGTTTTCATTACACAGAAGGGGCTTTTAAAACTCACTAAGACTTATGGGCACGAACCCCAGGATACTTATCGGTACTAGCTCGTTAAGTTCTTTAATTAAGGTTAAGTTGAAGTGCTCTCAGAAACAAGCTAGCACCTATGTGGATTTCAAGTGTTCATTTTCATGGTCTTTACCAAGCTTAGCCAAGAATATGCATGGCAACCAAAACACCAACTTAAGTTTAAAAACTTATTTTCATGCATATGCTTTGCATGCTTATGTGTTTTGGTGTTCACTAGTGCACATAATCACTTAATGCCTTTAGATGCAACTAATGCTTAGGCATGTATTAATTCACATATGTGCACTTAAATTTCTTATTAGCCAAACTTTACACAAGCATCCAATTTCATGCTTTTTCTAAGTTTACTTGCATGTTCTTTACTAAGTGAGCATACATAGCCAAACATTGCATGCTTTTAACATAGACATGGGCTTATGGGCCTTTTAGTACTTAACATGCATATGGCCCAAAATTAACCAAGAATAAAATCAAATTTTTCGAGTTCTTATTTAAGCCCAAAACGTACATTTAAGCCCAATTTCAACATGCTTCAAGTTTCATGAAAACATAACCCATAAATTCATGCATGGGCCTTGGTAAGTCCACCAAGCAATAAAAATACCCAAAAATGTCCAAGTCCATAATACAAGCCCAAAGCCAAGTTTGGCCAAATTTTAGCTAAGTCCATAATTTGGTCACTAAAGTTAGACCAACAAAAACATGCTTAAAAGCAAGCCATAAATCCACAAAGCCATGGAACACAAATTTCCACCTTAATAGACCTTGTTCCCACAATTCTAAAACTTCAAGTCCTGCACAGAAAGTCCACATTTTTTTAGCTTGTTTACAAGCAGCTTATATACTTAGAATACTTAGAATATTTTGAGCAATACCATACACAAATCCAACCTTAGAATACAGAAAGAGTACTCAAGACTCTTAGCTTGATCTTTCAAGCAAACCTTTACCTACAAAAGTAGAGTAGGGCGGGTGAGTTATAAAACTCAATAAGGATTCCGTGGCATCCAATGCCTAACTTATGGCCTCCAAGGCCTAACATATGCCAAGAATGTAATGGCAAAATAATCCTTATTCCTGCAAAGGAAACATAAAGACAAAGAAAACAAAAAGATACATGCATATAGCAATAATATCATAATCGGGGGTTAGCATGCACAACAAATCAAAGAAGCACACAAACACACGCCACTTAACACTTTGTTCACAGAAGGGCAGCAAGCATCCCTCAAGTTTTAGTTCATTAATTTCATATACTTAATGTTTTCGGAGAGCTCACTTAGCATAGGAATTAAGGTGGCCGCCTTAACTCCTAGCCCATAATGCTTGCTTACTTAACTTAGCTCATGAGCAAAACAGAATTGCCGAAGCAATAACATAACTTAAGCCCTCTTAGCACTCCTAGGATCACATGGTTCTTTGACCATCACCTAGGGGCCCGAATACTCACACAAAAAAATCCATGGAACTAGGCCATGCAATAAAGTGAGTATAGGAATCCTTACCCACAACACCGAAAGCTTTATAAGCTTATTTTTTTTCGTTTTCCTTGCTTGTTGACTCTAGAAATTGTTTTCTAGCATAAGAACCAAGATGGGCCGAATTTTATTAGTAACCATAAGATACCAAGAAATCTTGGTGATTAACCCAAATAACACAAAATACCAAGAACACTTGGTGTACACTTACAGAACCTCACAGAAGAGGTAACGCCAATTTATTGTGCTTGATGTTCTTCAAGCTTCTTCTTGATTTCTTGCTTCTAATGAACTTAGAAACTCAATCACACAAAGAGCTCCTTGAGTGGAGTTTAAAACCTCCAAGAAATGGAAATGGCCAAATTTTCCTCCTTGGTTTTCTTTGAATTCTTCATCTGATTCTTGCTCTTTATGGTCTTAGAGCTTGAATTCAACCAAGAATACTTGGTTTTAATTTGAGGAATGATTATTTCTAGCTATGGACGAATATTTGGATGAGAAAAGAGTTGGAAATGTGTTTGGAATGATGAGACTTGGTATGGAAGAAAATGGAGAGAGAATGAGAGAGTTTGAGAGCAAATGGCTTTGAATGAGTGGAGTGATTATGTTTTAATGTGTGGGAAGGTAATGGCCAGCCATATGGGAAGGAAAATGAGTGTATAATGTGCTTGGAAGGTGGGAGACAAGATTAAAAGAGATGAAGACTAATTGGAAGACTTTTGGGTAAGTTTGGTAGAAAAAGTCAAAAGTAGGTGAAGAAAGAATCCAAGGTAATGATTAAGGGTGGGAGGTGGATTAAAATAATAGAAAATTAATAATGTGTTTGAAATGAGTGGGAGACAAGATTTAATGGATGGAAGACTAATTGGAAGACTTTTGTGTAAGTTTGGTAGAAAAAGTCAAAAGTAGGTGAAGAAAGAATCCAAGGTAATGATTAAGGGTGGGAGGTGGATTAAAATAATAGGAAATTAATAATGTGTTTGAAATGAGTGGGAGACAAGATTTAATGGATGGAAGACTAATTGGAAGACTTTTGTGTAAGTTTGGTAGAAAAAGTCAAAAGTAGGTGAAGAAAGAATCCAAGGTGATGACTAAGGATGGGAGGTGGATTAAAATAATAGGATTTGGAGGAAGGTGACATAAAATATTGGGAATTGGAGGGGCATGGCTGGCTAAGGCATCCAAAGCCATTAAAATGGCATAATTCCCCCTTTAGTCCTCCAACTTTCTAAATTTGGGCAATTGAGCCCAACCACTAAAAATCCCTTTGTTCAATTTAGTCCCTCATCTTTAAAAACCACCATTTTCATTACTATTTCTCTTGGCCTAAGCCAAGCTTATTTTTAAGATGTTCAACACTCAATTATGCACATGCCATATTGTCTTCTCAATTTAATTGAGCTAAATTCCTAATTAAGGAAAAATTCTTATGCTCCAAATCCATTTAACCCGGGACCTAATCACTTTGGATTGTCCGGGCATTACAACACTCCCCTCCTTAAGAAATTTGGTCCTCCAAATTTCCTAGAAGTTTAGGGAAGATATCAGGATAATTCTTAAGCATTTCAGCTTCAACCTCCCATGTGGCCTCCTCCTCAGAATGGTTAGTCCATTGGACTTTTACCATCGATATCCACTTACTTCTGAGCTTCCTAGTGTCCTTTGCCAATACCCGAATTGGTTCTTCTTCATAGGTGAGATCTTGGGTGATGGGAACACTAGTGACATGTACCACTTGTTTAGGATCAAATACACACTTCTTCAATAGGCTTACATGGAATGTGTCATGTACATGTCCCAGCTCAGGCGGTAGCTCTAACTTGTAGGCTACATTTCCTACTCTTGCGAGTATTAGGTATGGTCCTACATACCTCGGGGCTAATTTTCCCCGTTTTCCAAACCTCATTACTCCTTTCATAGGAGATACTTTTAACCATACTTGGTCTCCTACCTGGAACTCCAGGTCTCTTCTTTTCTTGAGGTTGGCATATGATTCTTGCCTATTGTTGGCAGTCTTAATCCTTTCCTGGATTTGCTTAATCTTCCCAGTAGTTTCTCTTATGAGTTCTGGGCCAATTTCCAACTTATCACCTGGCTCATGCCAGCAGTGTGGAGTTATGCATCTTCTTCCATAGAGTGCTTCATAAGGTGCCATGCCAATCACTGAGTGATGGCTATTGTTGTATGAAAACTCCACTAAAGGCAAGTGTTTATCCCATTCTCCTTGGAAGTCAATAACACAACACCTTAACATATCTTCCAATGTCTGAATGGTTCTTTCAGTCTGTCCATCCGTTTGAGGATGGTATGCAGAACTAAACTTTAACTTAGTGCCCAAGGCATGGTGTAAGGACTTCCAGAATCTGGAAACAAATCTTGGGTCTCGATCCGAGACAATATCGTCCGGTACACCATGTAGCCTTACTATCTCCTTAACGTATAGTTGGGCTAATTTCTCCAGGGAGTCTGTAAGGTTTATGGGCAAGAAGTGGGCTGCCTTAGTCAATCTATCCACTATGACCCAGATTGTATTACACTTTCTTCGGGTCAGTGGCAAACCCACTACAAAGTCCATGGATATGGATCCCCATTTTCTTTCTGGTATAGGTAAGCTCTGTAATTTTCCACCAGGTCTCTGGTGCTCCACTTTGACTTGTTGACAAGTCATACACTTAGCCACAGAAGCACCAATCTCTTGCTTCATATATGGCCACCAGAAATGGGATTTCAAATCCTTATACATTTTCTGAGCTCCAGGATGCATACTCATCAAACTGGAGTGGGCTTCTTCTAGGATTTGTTGCCTGATTCCATCCTTATTTGGCACATAAATCCTATCCCGGAAATATAATATTCCAGCCTTTAAGGAAAATCCTTGATACAATTTTCCTTGTTTCTGCCCAGAGATCCTGGGAATCTCCTCATCTTGAAGCTGAGCTTCCTGAATTAGGTCTTTCCACTCAGTCCTAATAGTTAAGACCTTTACTTGGTCCATTTCCCACTTATCCCAATCTTGGGCCAACCCAGATAAACTGAGTACCTCTGCCTCGGTAGGCTCTCCAGTGGCTTTGAGTATTCCCGTGTACTTCCTACTGAGAGCATCAGCTACCACATTGGCTTTTCCGGCCGTATACTCGATGACGCACTCAAAATCTTTCAGGTACTCAAGCCATCTTCTTTGCCTCATGTTCAGGTCCTTTTGTGTAAACAGGTACCTTAGACTCTTGTGGTCTGTGAAGACTTGGAATCTGCCTCCAAGTAGGTAGTGCCTCCATTGCTTCAGAGCAAAGATCACTGCCGCTAATTCCAGATCATGAACTGGATAATTCTTCTCATGAGGCCTTAATTGTCTTGATCCATAGGCTATTGCTTGCTTCCCTTGCATTAAGACACAGCCCAGCCCAACTCGAGAAGCATCCGTGTAAACTATATACTCCTTAGTAGGGTCTGGTAGAACCAGTATTGGGGCTGTAGTCAATCTTTCCTTAAGTTCTCGGAAGCTAGCCTCGCATTGCTCACTCCACTCAAACTTTTGGTCCTTTCTTGTCAATTGAGTGAGCGGAGCTGCTAGTACAGAAAATTTAGGCACAAATCTCCTGTAATAGCCAGCAAGTCCCAAGAAGCTTCTTATGTCCCTCACAGTCTGAGGTTGCTTCCATTCCAAGACAGCTTTAATTTTCTCGGGATCAACAGCTAAACCATGCTCATTGATTACATGTCCGAGAAATCCAATTTCTTTAGCCCAGAATTGGCACTTACTTAATTTGCCATATAGTTCATGTTCCTTTAACAGGCTTAGCACCACTCTTAGGTGCTCCTTATGGGCTTCTTCATCCTTTGAGTACACCAATATGTCATCAATAAATACCACAACAAAGTGGTCTAAATGAGCTTTAAACACTCTTTGCATGAGGTCCATAAAAAAGGCTGGTGCATTTGTGAGCCCAAATGGCATCACTGTGTACTCAAAGTGACCATATCTGGTCCTGAAAGCTGTCTTTGGGACATCTTCTTCCCTGACTTTCAGCTGGAAGTATCCAGATCTGAGGTCTATTTTGGAAAAGGCCTTAGCTCCCTTTAACTGATCAAATAGATCCTCGATCCTTGGGAGGGGGTACTTATTCTTAATGGTCAGTGCATTGAGCTTCCTGTAATCAATGCACAACCTAAGGGTTCCATCTTTCTTCTTCACAAAAAGTACAGGTGCTCCCCAAGGAGATGTACTTGGCCTTATGAAACCCTTCTCAAGCAACTCATCCAGTTGCTTCTTTAGTTCCATCATTTCAGGAATAGCCATCCTGTATGGAGCAATAGATGCTGGTGCAGCTCCTGGCACTAATTTGATCTCAAACTCAACCTCTCTTGCAGGAGGGAGTCCTGGGAGATCAGTGGGGAACACTTCAGGGAATTCTCTTACTATGGGTATTTTACCCAGCTCTATTTCTACTTCTGTTCCATTTAACCCTAGGTATTCACCTTTTATTAATAAGGGTTTGTGTTCCACCACCTTTAAATGAAAATCTGGGACTAACCCAGAAGATTTTTCCAAAGATTGAGGTTTGTGCCCAGGCAGATAAAGTTGCCTGGCATGGCAGTCTATAACCACCCGATTGGCACTAAGCCAGTTCATTCCTAGGATGATGTCATATCCATTAGTATCCAAGACCATCAGGTCGGCTCTAAGCTCTAGTTCACCTAGCTTAAGCATGCAATCTTTTACAATATGGTATGTTATCATAACCTCATTCCCGGCAGTTTTAACCAGGTACATTTTATCTGTATTGCATACTTCGAGGTTTATATCTTTGACTAACTTAAAGGATACTATAGATAAAGATGCTCCAGTATCGAACAAAACTGATACTTCATAACCATTTATGGAAATGGTACCTTTTAGAGTCTTCCTGACCAGCTTAGCCTGGTCTATTTCTTCCTCATCCTCCCCAGCTTTGTTGACCTCTGGGTCCTCTCGTGCTTTCATCGACGTCTCAATCTGGAATATTCTTCCAGTAGCCTGAGGTTGTCCCCTCCTGGCCTTATCTTGGTCCCTTCTTTGTGGGGGTGGAGGCATATTGGGCCTCCTTATGGGCAATTGCCTCTATGCCCATCTGTTATTAAACCCTCCTGGGGTCCTCTGATCTTCTCCCCTGACAGGACAGTCTTTTACCCAGTGATCCTGGGCACCACATTTAAGGCATCCGGAAGTGAGCCTATAACATGGCTTCTGGCCATGGAATTTTCCACATGTCTCACATTGTGGCCCATAGGGGGATGCGGTCTTCTCTTTTTTGTTACCCTTTCTTGGCTCATATGCCAAGCTTTCTCTGCCTCTCTTCTTAGAGAATTTTTGCATCCCACTAGTACTTCCAGGGCCATTCATGGCTTGCTCCCTGAATTCTTGCTCTAGGGCCATAGCCCTCTGTACAATGTCGTAGTATTTATGGGCTCCTACTGCTCTGAGTATTTGCCTCAGCTCTGGCCTAAGTCCCCGAAGGAACCTCTTGGCCTTAAGGTCCTCTCGATCATCGTACTGTGGTGCGTACCGTATGAGGTTACTGAATCTCTGTTCGTATTCCAGTACGGAGAGCTCTTTCTGCTCAAGCAGGTCAAACTCAACCTGCTTTTGGTCTTTCTGTGCTTCACCGATGTATTGTTGATGAAACACTTGTTCGAATTCGGGCCATCTCATTGCTCTTCTACTTTGAGCAGGCCGCCTAGCATTTTTGCTAGCATATGTCCTATGGACTGCTCTCTACCATAACTCAGCATTTCCTTCTAGTTTGAAGGTTGCCAGTAAGACCTTCTGAGAAGCGGAAACCTCCATTCTCTCAAAGATCTTTTCGATCTGGTTTTTCCAGAATTCTGCTTCATCTGGATTACAGCTTCCTTTAAATGTTGGTGGTCTTAGGGCAAGGAACCCCTCTAGTTGGCCTTCTCTTAGGCCTCCACTATTATCCATATTGGGCCTCCCTCTTTGGGCCCTCACTGTTCCAGTGGTGACAGTGAGTTGGGCAGGCCCATCAATATCTTCTATGTCCAGCTCTTCTGCATCTGGACTTTCTTCTTCTTCTTCCCTCAGTTCTTGTCTAATCTCAGATCTTATCCTTCTAGCTCTTGGGTTTCTCCTTTCTTCATCCTCATCATCACCATTTTCACTGGCTTGATCATCGAGTATAGGTTCTTTTCCTAGCCTCCTTCTTATTGGTGGCTCTCTTTGTTGCCCAGTAGGCTCTGGGACTTGGGCTTGACCCCTTGCCAGAATCTGCATGCTAGCTGCTAATTGGGCCATATTGGCCTGCATAGCTTCCATCATTGCTTCCATTCTTGCCTCCCTTCTTTCTTGGGCATCAATGCTAGGCCCAGTAACATTAGCCCTTATGAGCTCAGAAGGCCTAACTTGGGCCTCTGGCACAAAGCCAGCATTTTCATTCCCCTGATGGGAAGTTTCACTTTCATTTCGGCCTCGGTTCGTATTTCTGGTTCTCATCCTGGAATTAACAACAAGCAAGGCACACAATTGCTCAATATTCATAAATATTCATTAGTGGACTTAACCTATCTGGGAACAAGTCTATACTAAGAATCATAGACCAAAACTTTGGTCCTTAAGAGCAACTGTGCTCTGATACCAAGCTTGTCGTGCCCTAAACTGCCCCTAGCCCATTTGGGCCTGATTACTTAAAACATGCAGCGGAAGTTTTCATTACACAGAAGGGGCTTTTAAAACTCACTAAGACTTATGGGCACGAACCCCAGGATACTTATCGGTACTAGCTCGTTAAGTTCTTTAATTAAGGTTAAGTTGAAGTGCTCTCAGAAACAAGCTAGCACCTATGTGGATTTCAAGTGTTCATTTTCATGGTCTTTACCAAGCTTAGCCAAGAATATGCATGGCAACCAAAACACCAACTTAAGTTTAAAAACTTATTTTCATGCATATGCTTTGCATGCTTATGTGTTTTGGTGTTCACTAGTGCACATAATCACTTAATGCCTTTAGATGCAACTAATGCTTAGGCATGTATTAATTCACATATGTGCACTTAAATTTCTTATTAGCCAAACTTTACACAAGCATCCAATTTCATGCTTTTTCTAAGTTTACTTGCATGTTCTTTACTAAGTGAGCATACATAGCCAAACATTGCATGCTTTTAACATAGACATGGGCTTATGGGCCTTTTAGTACTTAACATGCATATGGCCCAAAATTAACCAAGAATAAAATCAAATTTTTCGAGTTCTTATTTAAGCCCAAAACGTACATTTAAGCCCAATTTCAACATGCTTCAAGTTTCATGAAAACATAACCCATAAATTCATGCATGGGCCTTGGTAAGTCCACCAAGCAATAAAAATACCCAAAAATGTCCAAGTCCATAATACAAGCCCAAAGCCAAGTTTGGCCAAATTTTAGCTAAGTCCATAATTTGGTCACTAAAGTTAGACCAACAAAAACATGCTTAAAAGCAAGCCATAAATCCACAAAGCCATGGAACACAAATTTCCACCTTAATAGACCTTGTTCCCACAATTCTAAAACTTCAAGTCCTGCACAGAAAGTCCACATTTTTTTAGCTTGTTTACAAGCAGCTTATATACTTAGAATACTTAGAATATTTTGAGCAATACCATACACAAATCCAACCTTAGAATACAGAAAGAGTACTCAAGACTCTTAGCTTGATCTTTCAAGCAAACCTTTACCTACAAAAGTAGAGTAGGGCGGGTGAGTTATAAAACTCAATAAGGATTCCGTGGCATCCAATGCCTAACTTATGGCCTCCAAGGCCTAACATATGCCAAGAATGTAATGGCAAAATAATCCTTATTCCTGCAAAGGAAACATAAAGACAAAGAAAACAAAAAGATACATGCATATAGCAATAATATCATAATCGGGGGTTAGCATGCACAACAAATCAAAGAAGCACACAAACACACGCCACTTAACACTTTGTTCACAGAAGGGCAGCAAGCATCCCTCAAGTTTTAGTTCATTAATTTCATATACTTAATGTTTTCGGAGAGCTCACTTAGCATAGGAATTAAGGTGGCCGCCTTAACTCCTAGCCCATAATGCTTGCTTACTTAACTTAGCTCATGAGCAAAACAGAATTGCCGAAGCAATAACATAACTTAAGCCCTCTTAGCACTCCTAGGATCACATGGTTCTTTGACCATCACCTAGGGGCCCGAATACTCACACAAAAAAAATCCATGGAACTAGGCCATGCAATAAAGTGAGTATAGGAATCCTTACCCACAACACCGAAAGCTTTATAAGCTTATTTTTTTTCGTTTTCCTTGCTTGTTGACTCTAGAAATTGTTTTCTAGCATAAGAACCAAGATGGGCCGAATTTTATTAGTAACCATAAGATACCAAGAAATCTTGGTGATTAACCCAAATAACACAAAATACCAAGAACACTTGGTGTACACTTACAGAACCTCACAGAAGAGGTAACGCCAATTTATTGTGCTTGATGTTCTTCAAGCTTCTTCTTGATTTCTTGCTTCTAATGAACTTAGAAACTCAATCACACAAAGAGCTCCTTGAGTGGAGTTTAAAACCTCCAAGAAATGGAAATGGCCAAATTTTCCTCCTTGGTTTTCTTTGAATTCTTCATCTGATTCTTGCTCTTTATGGTCTTAGAGCTTGAATTCAACCAAGAATACTTGGTTTTAATTTGAGGAATGATTATTTCTAGCTATGGACGAATATTTGGATGAGAAAAGAGTTGGAAATGTGTTTGGAATGATGAGACTTGGTATGGAAGAAAATGGAGAGAGAATGAGAGAGTTTGAGAGCAAATGGCTTTGAATGAGTGGAGTGATTATGTTTTAATGTGTGGGAAGGTAATGGCCAGCCATATGGGAAGGAAAATGAGTGTATAATGTGCTTGGAAGGTGGGAGACAAGATTAAAAGAGATGAAGACTAATTGGAAGACTTTTGGGTAAGTTTGGTAGAAAAAGTCAAAAGTAGGTGAAGAAAGAATCCAAGGTAATGATTAAGGGTGGGAGGTGGATTAAAATAATAGAAAATTAATAATGTGTTTGAAATGAGTAGGAGACAAGATTTAATGGATGGAAGACTAATTGGAAGACTTTTGTGTAAGTTTGGTAGAAAAAGTCAAAAGTAGGTGAAGAAAGAATCCAAGGTAATGATTAAGGGTGGGAGGTGGATTAAAATAATAGGAAATTAATAATGTGTTTGAAATGAGTGGGAGACAAGATTTAATGGATGGAAGACTAATTGGAAGACTTTTGTGTAAGTTTGGTAGAAAAAGTCAAAAGTAGGTGAAGAAAGAATCCAAGGTGATGACTAAGGATGGGAGGTGGATTAAAATAATAGGATTTGGAGGAAGGTGACATAAAATATTGGGAATTGGAGGGGCATGGCTGGCTAAGGCATCCAAAGCCATTAAAATGGCATAATTCCCCCTTTAGTCCTCCAACTTTCTAAATTTGGGCAATTGAGCCCAACCACTAAAAATCCCTTTGTTCAATTTAGTCCCTCATCTTTAAAAACCACCATTTTCATTACTATTTCTCTTGGCCTAAACCAAGCTTATTTTTAAGATGTTCAACACTCAATTATGCACATGCCATATTGTCTTCTCAATTTAATTGAGCTAAATTCCTAATTAAGGAAAAATTCTTATGCTCCAAATCCATTTAACCCGGGACCTAATCACTTTGGATTGTCCGGGCATTACAACCTGAGCTCCTTGTCGTGTTGAGCCTTATCGAGGTCGATGTCGAGGTCGAGATCGAGCCTATTTTCGGGCTTAGTACTTAAACGAGCCGAGCCTATGCATGGTGAGGCTCGGCCCTAATTCTTATCTGGCTCAATAGGGCATTCATATATTATCCCTACTCAAACCCAATTTCCATAAGTCCATAAGCTCTATAGAAGTCCGGCCCAAAAACCACTTCCCTCTCCTCTTCACCACCACTATTCAACCCCAACCCCTGCCTCTGTCGACTTCATTCCTTAGCTGGCGTCTCTCCACACTACTAAAAAACTCGTCTTTTCCAACTGTTTTTTTACCAACGGTTACGACATTGGTAATTACCAACGTGTAGAACCGTTGGTAAAATTTTTCTAACGTGCACGCGTTGGTGGGGTTTTTTTTTCCGTTACCAACGGCTGAGCCGTTGGTATATTCCAACGGTTATGACCGTTGGAATTAGGTTCCAAGTATCACGCGTTGGTAAATATATACAATAATTGGAGCAAAGCATGTGTAATAAGCCGTTGGAAAAAAAAATACCCTGTACATTTAAGCCGTTGGAAACAGAATAAATGATACGGTGTGTTTTATACTTACGTTTCCAACGGCTACGGCCGTTGGAAAATTTGTTTTTAAAATGGCCCCCCCCAACGCAGCTCGTCTTCTTCGTCGCACCTGGTTTGATTCTCTCTCTCCCCTGCGACGCGTATCTCGCACAGCCCACAAATTCACTTGTTTGCGTCGATTGGGACCCGAAACAACTTGTTTGAGGTCCGAAATTCGTGGATCTGCTGTCGTTTGGCACGATCTGAAGGTTAGCTTAATTTTTTCCGGGAATTTTTTGATTTTTTTTTAGGTATTTCTCCCTATTTGAGCTTCTTGGTTGATAATGGGTTGAAGATGTTGGTTTTTATTGCAGGATTGAAGTGATTTGGAGGTGTTTGAAGGAAGTTAACATTTTGATTTGAGGTAACCGCGTTTATTTCGTATTTTTTATTTTTTTCCCCAATAATTACGTATTTTCGGATTATATAGTGTTAATTTGGTTTGAAATATGTGCAATATTTGTTATTTTGTGTTGCATTTGGTTGGAGATTTAGTTTTTAGGTTACCCATTACAATTGTTTTTTTATGTGCATTTTTTTACAATTTTTTTGTCTATTTTCGGGATTTATTAGAAATTATGAAATTATTAGTTTTAAGTGATTTGTTTAGGTAGTATATTTACATTTTTCAATGAAAAAATATTGTAGAATATTTATATTTCTTTCATATGGTGAAAAATAATTTTTAAAATAAAATGAGATTAGCTAAAATATAGTTAAAAAAATTGATACTTCTCTTTTTGAACTAATTGAAAAATGAATAAAATGTTAAACAAGTTAATATTAATATTAATCACAAGCATTAACTATTGGTTTATAAATATTAAAATCCATTATAGATATAGAAATTATTAGTAAATTTACAAACATATAAATTATTTAGAAATATAAAATTTATTAGAAGTAAATGCATTTAATGTATTTAACGTATTATTAATAATCTCACGAACTCACCTATAACTTAAAATTGTAAATATTGCCGTCCAATGTATTTAAATTTGTTTATGTAAATATAATAAGTATTTTTTTGGTACTATGTCTGAGTGCAACTCTTGTGGATGCTACTATATTTCTTCTTTATGTTCCCTTTTTTATGGAAACTCTTTATGATTCATTTTTAAAATAATGAACTAACAAATTAAAATACTTAATAATGAAGAAAAATTAAAATGAAACTTGATCACTTTTTGAAATACCCAAAGGAATATACTCAACTACTTTTAATTAGGGAATGTTCACTTGAACCATATACTATTGCATTAGAACTTTTAATAACTCATTTCTGAAACAAATAAACAAATGAGGATTTATGATTAATGCAACACAATGTGATCAAATAAATGTTCTAGATTAATCTATAATTATATCAAATTTTCAGAATTTAATGTAATAATACTTTCATTGTCCCGAAAAACCCAAATTTAAGTAGTGATCAACTAGTTAGTGAACACTTGCATGCGTCGACCATGATAATACTACTAACATTATTATTATTAGAAGCAAGACTAATGTATGGCCAAGCTAACAATTTTTATTTAACGGCAAGAACAAATTTTATTAAAAATTTACTAGCTCCTTAAGTTTATTAACATAAGTTGTTGAAAGGATCGGAGCTTAATAGAGAAGTAAGCCGTTTAAGTATCAAACTAGAATTATTTTGTTATAAAGTGTTCCTTTTTTGTCAAACTAATCAATAATTCAAAACTGTTTTTGCATAAAAAGTGATTATTTTCAACAATTATAGAATTATTGGAACTTTACACTTTAGAAGTTCAAAAAGTACTTTTAAAATAATTACCTGTGGGGTGATGTGTTTGTGTTATCTGTGAGGCTCATCCATTACCAGAAGAGGAACATCAAATATGTTAAAATTATTGCTATGAAACTCTTATATTTGCAAATGTTGTCTTTGGGTGTAACTCTCATATTTTAGGCAAGGCATTTCAAGTGGACTTTTAACGTGATCTCACAAAAAAAAAAAATGGATGACAAGCCCTTCTTTCACTTAATAGATTTCTATGCCATGTTTACCAATTTCATTTTATTGTTCTAATCATTTTGATGTGTTATAGTTTTGCACTAGCACTTTAAAGACAATAATAGCTTTTGTTGCACCTGTGAGGGGCAGGAATATTCAAAACTAATGCTAGTTTTGAGTGCTTGTTCACACCAGTAATATACATAAACGTTATTTGGAATGAGAAGTGCAGATGTTCAAGGCATAGCCAAGTATAGCTGATTACTTATGTTTTTCATTAAGTGAAAAAATCCAACTCTTCTTGATGCATTCAGAGCAAGTGCACCAAAAACTGCCTAAAAAACTAACAAATAGATTATATGGTAGAATACCTACTTTAGTTTCAAAGAATGATCTCAAAACTTAAACAAAGTTGATATTAATAAGCGATTAAGAAAAGGCAGTTCCAAAAACTCAAACTCATTGCCATATATATATATATATATATATATATATATATATATATATATTGGTCAATTTCTATACTTAACGATGGAAACTAGATATGTACAAAATATGTTTTGGCTTTATCTGAAATTTTAAAAAAAATGTCTCAATTTAAAACAGTTATACATAAGTTAAAATAAATGATGCGTTAAGAGAGAAAAGATTATGACATGACGGTTATACATAACTATAATGAAAAAAATAATAATCTTCGTACCGTATTTTGTTTAAATTGATCATGTACATTAATGATACTTTGTTTCATTTGAAGAAATTTCTTATATTACCAGGATATTAAGTTATTTTTCCCCCTTTTTCAGTTCCTCCCTGCATCTGTCTAGTGTGAAGAAGTACCCATTGTTTCTCCTGTCCGTTTGCAGCCGTTCGAGGTTAGTTTATATTTCTTTTCGTGTATAATTAAGAACGGGATGATTTTAAGGGAAATTGTTTTAATTACTAATATTGGTAATAAAACGCAAATACTTCTCACTATGGTTTGAACACTGTGGCTTTAGATTTGAATATGCAATTTATGTTAATTATTTGTTATCTGTGCATATTTTTTCTTCTGTATTATAGTCAATATGTAATTTCTTTGTGCGTTGTGTATATTATTTTATGGCATGATTATTTGTATAAGTTCATGGTAATAGGTGTAGTTATGGTTTAGTTGGAGTGCTTTAGTGTAAATGGTTATATTATGTCATGGTGTATTGATAATAAAAATTTAATCATTATAATAAAACCATGTTTTAGTAATATGAAAATAATAATGCAGAAAAAATACCTCGTAAAGGAATTTGGAGACCAATAAAGAAAATATTAAAACAAATAAATTAGGACCACTGAAGAGGAGGAGTCACTGTCATTCGAAGAAATCCAGGTAGCCTGATTGTACCAAACATGACTTTAAAGCAAACTTCTTCCTAACCCTAACCTTTACCTTAGACCATACATCTACACTTAAACCCAACACAATATACCTAAACTTGTAAACCCTAAATACGACAAAATCTAACCTAAACTATAAGTCTATAATCGTAACAGTATGAACCCTATACCTAAGTTTAAACTCTAATAGACATAAACTTAGACCCTAATCTTAACACTAATTTGTACTTTACCATAAACGCTATACAATAAATCTGAACCGAAATAATCCCCATCTTGTCAAAACTCTGGACTTAACCTGTACCTTAATTATAAGCTCGTAATTCAAATCATAAACCCTCAAACTCTAACCTTAAAACTCTCAACGAGTAAAGGAATAATCAGGACAGTTACCATCCCTTAAGGTAAACATTAACTTTCTTTATTAATTACCTTTTGTAGTTAGTAAATCCTATATGTAATAAAATATCCTTTAAAAATTATGAATTTAAGTACTAAGAACAATGACAGTAATGACTACAATAAGAACAATAATGATGACTGTAGGTTAATCATAACAACAACTAGATTGAGAATAAATTTTGTCTATCTAAAAATACTGTAAACTTGAGTACGTAAACATTGAAGCATACTTCTGTTATTTTTACTAACTCAACCATAAACTTGAGTACGTATATCATTTAATAGATTGAGGTGTTTATGATTACGAACAGATTCTGTGTGTAATGGAATCCGCCCGTAGTTGGATGTACAGTAACCGTTTCTTGTCTGGCCGAACTGGTTACACACAACAGTGGGAGACTGGGGTGGAAGAATTTATATCATTTGCTGTATCCCACCCTAAAACTATGAGCGGGTCATGCATTCGCTGTCCTTGTCGGAAGTGTAAGAATTTGCTGTTTAATCAGGCTAATGAGGTCAGAGTTCATCTGTATAAATGGGGGTTTAAGCCTTTTTACTTGAATTGGACCGCTCATGGTGAGCCATTTAATGAAGCATCAAATACGGCTCCAGGTGTGGGTGGGTTTAGGGAGTTTGACCCGGGGTGTTCGACGAATCCATATGAAAGGATGGTATTAGATGCCGTTGGTCCTAGTTACAATCAATTTCCGGAAGACAATGTTGTGGAGTCGAATGAAAGTGTTCAAAATTTTTTTAATCTTTTGAATTCAGCATCAACTCCTTTATGGGATGGGTGCGAAAGTCATTCTGAGTTATCGGCTGCTGTCCGCCTTCTCAACCTTAAGTCTGAGTATCACATGTCACGAGGATGCTTTAATGGCATTGCCCAACTAATGAAGGAGACTCAACCAACAGATAGTAAGATGCTATCAAATTGGTATGAAACTAAGAAATTAGTTTCCCAGTTGGGTCTGTCTCACGAGAAGATTGACGTCTGTGTGAATGATTGTATGTTGTTCTAGAAAGATGACAGTACCAATCGTATTTGTAAGTACTATGGGTCTGAGAGATATAAGCCAAAAAAGAGAGGTCGTGGTAAAGATCGACCGAGGAAAACCATGCATTATTTACCACTAAGCCCTCGTCTGCAACGCTTATTTGCGTCATTGGCAACAGCTGAGCAGATGAGGTGGCATAAGGAGCAAACACAGGTCCCAGGTGTGTTCAAACATCCATCAGATGCTGAAGCTTGGAAACATTTTGATCAGACCTACCCATGGTTTGCTTCGGAACCACAAAATGTCAGATTGGGGTTGTGTGCCGATGGATTTACACCTTTTGGACCATCTGGGAAACAATACTTTTGTTGGCCTGTGATCGTTACTCCGTATAATTTGCCCCCTTGGATGTGCATGAAAAAACCCTACATGTTCCTTTCGTTGCTGATTCCAGGTCCACGTAGCCCAAATCATAAGATTGATGTTTATCTACAACCTCTCATAGACGAGCTACGGCATCTGTGGTTTGATGGCGTCGATACATGGGATGTGTCATTGAAACAAAATTTTATTCTGCGAGCAGCATTAATGTGGACCATAAATGACTTTTCGGCTTATGGCATGCTATCAGGGTGGATGACACATGGGCGATTGCCTTGCCCTATTTGTATGGGTAAAAGTAAGGCATTCCAACTTAAGTATGGCGGGAAAATTTCTTTTTTCGACTGTCATCAGCAATTCCTCCCCCGGAACCACCCATATAGAAGGAATTGTACTTGCTTTAAGAAAGGGAAATCAAAAAAGTCATTGCCTCCTCCGCGCTTATCAGGTGAAGATATATTTGAAAGAATCTCATGGATACCATCAGTTGGTAACGATGGTCCACAAAATCGACCGTGTGATTATGGGAAATCATATAATTGGACGAAGCGAAGCATTTTCTGGGAGTTACCATATTGGGCCACGAACTTAATACGACATAATCTTGATATTATGCATATTGAGAAGAACGTGTTTGAGAATATATGGAATACTGTGATGGATGTTAAGAACAAAACGAAAGATAATGTGAAAGCACGGAAGGATCTGGAAATTTATTGTAATCGACAGGAGTTAAACATGGTTCCACTTGATGATGGTCGTTCGTTCAAACCAAAGGCGAGGTTCACATTGGATGTTAACCAAAGGCAAGATGTGATCGCCTGGGTAAAATCATTACGACTCCCTGATGGATATGCCTCGAATCTTGGGAGATGTGTTGATACAGCTGGTTGCAATATGTATGGTATGAAGAGTCATGATTGCCACGTTATGATGCAAAGGCTTCTCCCCATTGCCCTCGATGCGCTACCCGACAATATTTGGAAGCCATTAACGGAGTTAAGCCTATTCTTTAGAGACTTGTGCTCTCCAGAGTTGCATGAAAATCACTTGTTTGCGTTGGAGGAAAATATTCCAATTATAATTTGTAAGCTTGAGAGAATTTTCCCTCCAGGGTTTTTTGATGTCATGGAGCATCTCCCAGTTCACTTGCCCTTTGAAGCAAGGGTTGGAGGACCTGTTCAGTACCGATGGATGTATAAATTTGAGCGGTGCATGCATGACCTAAAAATGAAGGTTTCTAATACTGCTCATGTTGAGGGATCGATATGTGAAGCATACCTTATAGAGGAGACTTCCATCTTTTGTTCTCATTACTTTGAGTCCCATGTTCCCTCAATGATGAACCGCGTACCGAGAAATGACGATGGTGGTCCTGTCCAATGTAATGGTGACTTGTGGTCCACATTCACTTTTCCGGGACGACCATATGGTGCATGCCGATATAGATTCCTCACGGACGATGAACTCAGACTTGCAACCACATACGTTCTTCTAAACTATGCTCAGATCAGGCTATACCTAAAGTAAGTCATCTGTCATGTAAAGGCATTCCAACTGTGACTATGTTCAAATTTAGTACTACTCATCAAACAAAACTAACATATTTTTATTGTTTTTGTTATTGGCCACAGTATGTTTGTGGACATGGTCAAGGAAACTACACCCAAGATAACAATGTCCGAGATGGACATACACATTGAAAACAATTTCTCAGCCTGGCTCCGACAATATGCACGTGTGCTTTTAGGACAGAATGTATTGCAATATGTTAAGTTATAAAAGTCTCCATATATATTGTCCTAAATTGAAATATGTTTTACATAGGTTGATGACCTTCGTAACAATATTGTCGATACCATCTTGTGGGATGTTGCATGTGGGCCCTCACGGTGAGTTCAGACATGGCCGGTGTATTTCACAAATGGGTACAAGTTTCACATAAGTGAATGGGGGAAGGACAAATCAACATTTAATAGTGGAGTCTGCATACGCAGCACGGGTGCAAGTGAAGTTGAATGTGATTTTTATGGTATATTAGAAGAAGTCATTCAACTCGAATATCCCGGCTTTCCGCATAAGAATGTTGTCTTGTTTAGGTGCAACTGGTTTGACCCAACACCTGAACGTGAAACTCGAATGCATAAACAGTTTGGGTTAGTTGAGATCCGGAATAACCGCAGATATCAGAAGTTTGATCATTTCATTCTAGCATCACAGGCTGACCAAGTTTACTACACACGATATCCGAGTAAGTCACGTGAAAGAAATGGGTGGTCAGCTGTTATGAAGATAAAACCTCGATGGATAATACAAGCTGCAGTTCTGGACACGGATGACGTGTATCAAGACAGTGGATCCGTTAATTGTCAAAGAATTGAAGATGACCCAATTGAAGAGTTAGCTGACCCGGGTGTCGATGATGATATTGAAGAATATGTACTTGAGGAGGGGGGATCTAATGGCGAGACAGAGGATGGTGAGGAGTTTATATCCGATGACAGTGACTCTGAAGAGTCCGAGGAGTTTGAGTCGAATGAAAGCAGTGGGTATGAATGAATGATTAGATAACATGTATTAGGAATAATGGTAACCTGTAATTTTTATGTATGTGATGGAAATATTTGAGTATGTTTATGTACCTCTAATACTGCACAATATATGTCAGTAGATATATGTTATGTTTAATTCACCAACTTACCTAAAAATAAATGCAGATGCATCGTAAAGAGGATAACACCTATAAACGCCGACCTGGGAAAGGACCATTTGCGCAGTTTAAGGAGGTAATGGAACCAATACTTAATGAACGACATAGGATGGGTTCTTCATCCCGGGCACAGGAGGATGTCGGTGTGGAGACGCAGGGAACAACAGTGCCACCCACGCAGGTCCCCTCACATGAGCACCGATCTGACAGCGGTGGAGGCACGCCATCTGGACATGGATCTGGTGCGCAGCACATGAGGCACCCTATAGTGACGACCCATCCCTCAGATGATGATATACATGTTGATGACATCCCATCATCGATGTCACAGACAGCAGGTCGACTGCGGATGAGGATATCCCCACATGGTAACACGTAAGTGATAAATACCAGACACACGTATTAATATTAGTGAGAGTGAATACTTTACATGGAATCATTCTCTGAAACTTAAGTCCGATAATTTAAACGTCACAGATTCATTCCAGCTGCGGCGACACAGTTAGTGACACCATGTTTCATCACACATTTCAAGCCATATTCTAATTGGTCATCCGTCTCTCGATCAGACCTGCAGCAATGGTGGCGTGTTTTTGAGGTATGACAATAATATTACTATGATAATGATGTAATAATGTTATAAGATATAGAATTGTATTTTCCCATGCTAATAGTTTAAACATATTAACCTGTACAGAGGAGCTGTGAGTGGGATCTCATACACCATAATGAGGTGTATCGGGTTTGGAATATATTGGGAGCACAGCATTACAGAAGCATGATGTCAGAAATTCGGCGTGTGAAAGATTCGGTTAAACGTCGAGCGAAGGCGAACTTTATGTCAGATGCTGCATATGCGGAGATGGAGGCATATTGGGTGAGTCCTGAGTTCATTCAGAAGTCAGCGAAGTTCAAGGCAATGCGAGCAACAATGACTGACGAGGATTCACAGTCTGGCTCTTGCAGCGCGACATATGCTGGGGGATCTATCTCGATGTCTGCACATCGAGAGCAAATGGTATGTATCTCGCTAATGTTTTTTCAAACAACAGTTCAGATACTAATGAAATTAAATTACATATTAATGTTACGTTTCATTCAATTAGAGAGAGAGAGATCCTGACTTGTTTAAAGTTCTTCAGGCGACACATAAAATGAAGAATGGGAAATATGTTAGTAAGCGCTGTGAAGAAGTTGCTGTAAATAGTACAACAGTTTGGTCGCAGAATATTCTTAACTTAATTACTATGTTTTACAAATTATGACATGACTAAATGTATTTTATGACGTTTCTGTAAACTCGTATTAGTGCAGAGATTGAGGAGCAAACACAGCAAGAGGATGGAATAGAGGCCATTGATGAACTAGCAATCATTAGTACCGCATCTGGCGGTAGAAGAAGAGGCCGTGTATTTGGATTAGGATCTGAGCAATGTGCTATACTGGGACGCCGACAGCCAGGTCCCATCCCGCCTATCGACATCACACAGACACCGCAATTCAACGAGCAAGTACAGAAGATGATGGCGGAGGAGAATGCGCGAAGGGATGCGGAGTACGAGAGGAAGCTTGAGAGGATTAAAAGGAGACAGAGAGCAGAGATGGAGGCTCAGAGAGTTGCATTGGAGGCAAACCGGGCTCAGTTGGAGATTATTTTTCGTTCGCTAAACCTTCCATGTCCGCCGGTATAACCAGTTCCACATTATCCTGATGACTCGGACTTAGAGGATGAGGAGATAGTCGGGACCCCGTGATGGGCGTTATCAACAGGTTAGCGCATTTCCAAAGTTCTTGTGTTAGAGCCCTAGACATAATAATTTTTAGACCTAAATCAGACTGACTTGATATTTATGAAATGTGTAAGCCGTTGAATGTTGAATGCTTTCTTTCAGACATATCTGTTATTGCTTTAATTATGCTGTAGTTGAGAATATTTTATTTCAATTACGTTGGCATAGTTGTGTAATGTTTATTGCTGAGTAAAGTTGGGCGTACTTTTGAATTGGTATTTTACTTTTGAATGTGGATTGAAACGGGGAAAAATACGAAACAACCGAAACCTGGAATGTTTAATATACATAACGAACGCGCAAATGCGAGATTTACCAACTTCCACGAAGGGTCAGTACCAACGGCTTCATAACAACAACCTTACCAACTTCCGGCAGTTGGTAACTTAGTACCCAACTGCCAGCAGATGGTAAGTTACCAACTGCCGGAAGTTGGTAAGTTACCAACTGCTGGCCGTTGGTAAGTTACCAACTGCCGGAAGTTGGTAAGTTACCAACTGCCGGAAGTTGGTAACTACCCAACTGTAAGTTACCAACTGCCGGCCGTTGGTAAGTTACCAACTGCTAGCAGTTGGTAACTACAACTACGCGATGGAAACCGAGTCCTTTACATGACCGTTGGTAATTACCAACGTGTATTTTACCAACGTCTACATGTTGGAATTTACCAACGTGTTATTAGTTGCGCGTTGGTAAAAAATTTTCCAACGTATCGAATACCAACTGCCAGTTACCAACGTGCAGCAGTTGGTAAATTCAATTTACCAACTGCTGCACGTTGGAAAATGGCAGTTGGTAAAGTCGGTTATTTTAGTAGTGCCAGTCATCTCTTCCCCTACCATTACTGGCCCTGCCCCTACCTGGCAATTGTTCCTTTTGCCCACCACCATCACCCGTGTTTCTTCCATCTCTGTTCTTGGCGTTACTCCAAATTTGTCCACCCCCATCGTCCGCGTCTCCTTCATCTCTCCTCCATCTCCGCCCCATCGTCTGACACCAAAGCCACCATAGTTTCATCGGTTGGAATTCATCGGCAACTAGATAATGGATTCGACAGTTGTCGGACAGTAGGATCTCGCTCCCGTTTACGATTTTTTTTTAACTCTGACAAACCTTTAGGAATACATTCAAGTTTAGTCTTTAAGGTTGTGTTTTTATCATATTAGGCCTCAAGTGTTAAATTCTTATGTTTAGGTCATAATTGTAAATTCGAGCCTAGCGGACTCATGGGCCGAGCTCGAGCCTCAAAATTTGGACTCGAGCAATTCAAGCTCAAGCCCGGGTAGTACCGATAAGCTAAGGGGCAAAGCATAAGCCCACACCCCTATACCCAAGTTTGGTATGCAACAAACAGCTATCCTAGTGTAATATTATTCATTCCACTCTCTAAGCTATCCTAGTGTAATAATATGTGGGGTAGTTAAAAGCAAAGAATGTCTCTAGGTTAAGTGGGTGCATACTTATTATATCAAAAGTAATTAAATCTTTATAGGACTTACAAATTATGGATCATGATACATATGTTTTCTGGAAATCTTTGTTGAGATATATACAGGAAACTTTGCTTCTTGTTATGCCTTACAAATTTTAAATTTTTTTTACCAATGGTCTAACGTGTCCGTTGGTAATTTGTCTATTAGAAAAACTAGTTTTTTTTAATAGTGAATGCTCCATATAAACCTCAGTTGGCATATGTTGATTTGGAGTTGAACATTTTGATACTGTGGGTTAGAGAAAAACTTATGAGGACTCGTACTATAGTCAAAAACACTCGTTCATCTACTGGCTGGCTATGCACAACAAATTAGCTACCAAAGACAAGGTTGTAAAGTCTGCCTCTGTAGGACACATAGCGGCAGGACCATGATTTTATGATTGGATGGACCAATACTAAAGTTGTTTCTAAGCTGTTTTCGTATAAGCAAATTTGATCGAACATATTTTTGCTTTTCGGCACTTGCAAATTTCTAAAAAAAGAGGCAACTGGTGTGATTGTGGATTTAGGTCTTTTTCTTTAAAATACAATTATCGAAAACCCTAGCATACTTTAAGAAATATGGAAACAACTCAAAAATATTTTTTTATAAATTATGTTGAATATTTATTAATTTTCTTTTTTTAAGGTTGTGTGACATAAAAAAATTCATAAAATTTTAATAACTTTCTACAAGTATACTGTGCAAATTGATTATTAAACGTACAATATTTTTTAAATGGAATTGACTCCATATAAAAAAATAAAAACAATGCATTTTAAAAGTACAAACCAATTAATTACGTGGTAGTTAGTTCCAAAAACTTATTAGGAATCAATATTTTCTACAAAAAATGGTCTAATGGAATGTCTTATTTACCCAAAATCAAAAGTATATTTCAATACAAATTTCAGAAAGCTATATTGTTCTTTAAAAAAAATTACAAAAAACAGTTTCACATGTTTATTATATAATTAGCAATAGGGATTGTTTGAGTTGAGGAATAGTGTGTGTGTGTGTGTGTGTGTAGGGGGGGGGGGGAGTAATCTGTGGTTAATTAATTAGAAGAAACCGCTAGACTTAACGAAGATGAGAATTAAATGCTTTGGTGTTGTGTAGTAGAGTGGAGCACTAACAACTAAAAATAAATAACATATTAGAACCATATATAAAAATAAGATGGAGCACTCAAAACTTAACAAAAAAAATTTAAAAAAAAAGTCTAATTTTTAACAATATGTGAACCTTACATGCTATATACTAAGTATATATAAATAATGAAATTAAATTTTTAGGATGGGTTATGGCCTAATTGTACTATAGCTCCGCAGTGGTGGGAGATATGTGTTTTTTGAATGAACCATAACGAGACCAGATACAACCTGTTCCTTTCTTGTGAGCTTTCTGTAGTTTAAAGTTGAGTTATGTTCCTTGTGAATGGAGAAGAATTTTAATATGGCTTGGAAAATTGGCGAAAGGTAGAACTGTTAAGGCCAGGTATAGGAGAGATTTTGTTCCCAGCGCTCTTTTACTGTTTGTGGATTGAATGGCACTCAATTCTGGATTACAGACAGAGGCATGAGCATCGATCAAATGCAAGTCTGCAGGTTTAGTTTGCAGTACTGGTGGACTTGAAAAGGGAAAAAAGTTAGAGGAACACAATTTTTTTTATATAAGTTATTTACTTATTAAGTTAATTCCCATAATTTTTGTTGTTGTTGAATAGAACTATCCAGTTTACTAGTATTTGACCTAATGCAAACATATTATGTACTTATTTTTTTGGTTTTCAAACTATCCAGTTTATTTATGAACTCATTTTACTGAGGAAAACGTAAATCAAGCAAGAAACAAGAACAACCGGACTTGAAAGTGAAATTGAAAGTTCGATTCAATTAAAAGGCCAATAATCGATTAACACATTCCACAATAATTCTCTTCACTCATTTCCCAGGAACAAAGTTTGTGGCATATGCCCAGGCGTTGTTGTTGACAGGGTCGGCCAAGTGGTCAGCCAAGTTCTCCAGTGGTCCCTTTCCGGTCACAATGGCCTGAACAAAGAAGCCAAACATAGAGAACATGGCTAGCCTGCCATTCTTGATCTCCTTCACCTTCAGCTCAGCAAATGCTTCTGGGTCATCAGCCAAGCCCAATGGGTCGAAGCTCCCACCGGGGTACAACGGATCAGTTACCTCTCCCAGAGGCCCACCTGCAATGCGGTAGCCCTCAACGGCTCCCATCAAGATCACTTGTGTGGCCCAAATGGCCAAGATGCTTTGGGCATGAATCAAGCTAGGGTTGCCCAAGTAGTCGAGCCCACCCTCGCTAAAGATCTGGGCTCCGGCCTTGAACCACACAGCTTCACCGAATTTGACACCATTGCGGGCCAAGAGCTCTGGGAAGACACACCCGAGAGCACCCAACATGGCCCATCTACAGTGGATCACTTCAAGCTCACGGTTCTTAGCAAAAGTCTCTGGGTCGGCTGAGAGCCCAGCAGTGTCCCAACCATAGTCACCAGGGAACTCACCGGTCAAGTAGGACGGAGGCTCACCGGAGAATGGGCCCAAGTACTTGACTCTGTCTGGGCCGTACCATGGGCTTCCGGATTGCTTGGTGGTGGCTCTGCGCATCACGATGCGTGTGCTAATGCGGCCACCGTTGCCAGGGAGCTCTGACGAGCGCTTCACAGGCTTCCCGAGGAAAGATGGGGAAGAGAGAGCCGTGGTTGAGGCAGCCATTTGAGGTGAATAAAACTGTAGAATGGAATTTGCTGAGGAGAAGAGAGGTTGATGAGTAAGTGGTGAGTAGAGTCCGATGGGCTTGCTTTAAATATGGGCCTGGTGAGGAAGGAAGTCCTTATCTGGGGATATCTTTATCTGAATTCCTACTGGTCGATGACATTTTTTCAGAGCTTCTGTTGTTTGTCCACGTTGTCATCCTCTGAGCCACTGTCCCAGGAATTTCCATCATTTGATTACGTGGCTCTCTGTAGCCAATTAGGATGAGCCGATTAGGCTATGGATAGCTTCATATCTGCTTTTTGGGTCAGAAAACAAATCCACTTAGATGGTGGATTGGATAGCTTCTGGATTGTTGCTGGTCTAGTTAGCATCGACCAACGGTCCTCCTTATTCCCTTTTAGTTATTTTTATTGCATCTATAATTTATTGAAATTTTGTTGAGTGTACTAAAAACTTATATAAAAATTTATATAAAATTATGCATTTAAAAAAAAAAACTATTGTACGTATAAAAGTTACATAATTTTTTCAAAACTTTCCATACAAGTTTTTATTAATACATGTAACATTACTTCTTATGATAGTTTAGCATAGTTTTTTATATTGGAGTAATTATTGAAAGTGAAGTATTTTTGTTTACTCCTACCTAGTTAGGATAGTTTATTATTTCCTTTTGATGCCTAAGTAGAACAAATTCACTTTTATCATTTTATATTATCAAAATACAATATTTTAGTTTTCACCTGTTAGCTCAAGTGGCAAAGGCAAAATATTGCTTGGGCCAAGGCCCGGAGTACGTGGCGGCAATGCTCCCACACAAAAACCAGCCAACGAGTTATCAAATGCAGTTCAATGTCTTTTAGACTTGCCTCTTAACTTTCCTAGAAGCTCCTTATGCCTTAAATATATACTTGTAACAAGCTTATGATTACAAAAGAAAAACATTATTTTAATTAAACATAATTATTCATTTTTCATTCTATGATAAAGAAAATTTCAAATTCTTTGAAATTTGCACCCTCCCTTCCCGGATCAAATACATCTTCGGGTGTATGGGGTTGAACCAATGGTTCTAAGCAATAGGTCTCATGATCAACTTAATTCTATGTGACAATGCTAAACCTACAAAAATTCTATACAAACGAATTTTATAGATTTAGGAGTTATTAAATTCCGCAAGTTAAGTAAGTCTTGCACATAATTTTACGACAATCACTTTATAAGATAAAAAATTACTTTTATATAAATCGTTATAACTCTAGCATTAGTAACATGATTATAATTTTCTTTTTATGTCTAAAAGCAAGAAGGAAAATCCTAACTCCCTTGGAAAAGTTTCTTACTCGAATATGATCCAAAAGAGGATTAATCTATACCTGTGACCTTCATTTAACAATTGAGTTAAATGCATTTGAGACCAAGGTTCTCAGTTCCACTCAATTTTCATAGTATATAATTCTTCAGCAATGTTTTAAATTTCGTAGAGCTAATATTAGCACACTTTTACAAATGAAGCTTATTAGCATGCTCAATATATGGTCTAATGATCACCTAGCTTATCAGAATTTTTAAGTCCTAATATTAATTTAAGAATTTCTTTACAAGCTAGTAGAGGTGACAGTGTTTGTGGGTTAATTTGGTGAACTATTTATTGTCTCATTAACTATTCTACGTGATTCATAATATAAAAAGATACATCTGCTGATCTGCGGTCGGACAATAAAAGAAGCATATTTCCCCACCTTTTAGTAGACAAGTTTTGCTAGAAGTTTTTTTTTTTTTTTTTTTTACGGTTATACGTTTTTTTTTTTTTGTACTGTTTGGCTTAAGTTTGAGTTGCATTAAAGTTTTTTAGTATTATTTTTTTCTGCATATATTTTTTAGGAGATATCGTATGAGCCACTAAAATCTTGCAATTTTACTTCACTATTACCCCAAACACTAAATTATTTGTATATTACTCCAAACATTTTTACATATTCATTCAGACATTTTATTACTGAAAAGAATAAATTACATGCATATTGCTTTAGACACGTTTTACGTTTTATTACAAACATTTTAACTAATTCTTTTAGACAATTTTACACTTTTATATATAATTTCTGAGGAGAACAAATTGTTCGTATATTGTTTGAAGAGAACAAATTTATGCATATAGTTTTATACATTTTTACATACTTTTTCAAATACTTTTATCTATTATTTTTTATATTTCTACATTTTATCTTAGACACTTATACCGATCGTTTTTGCGCACAATTCGTTGGTAGAATAAAGGAGGAGTGGCTTAGCAGCCTGGAGTGGCAGCAACTGAGGCGAATGGAAGGTGAAGAACTGGGACAATCCTGAGGCGCTAACAATCTGGTAATGGTAGCAATGGTGGCAAAAGCAAGGTAAAGTTTTTGGAAGAAGTGGGAGAATTATGGTCTAGAGGCAATTTGATCAAATTTTGGGATAGATGGTGGGTTATATAGGTTATATATGGAGAATTGGAGTTGAAGTAATTTGTTAGACATGTCTATAATATAATAACTACAGCAAAATATCCATCAACGTGTAGTGGTTATTATTCAAATTCATCAACAAAATATCGAACTTTTCCTTAAAGCTTTTAGAACTTCTCTAAACGTATGAAAATTGTGTGTAAAAATCTTATTAAATTCTAACTTTCACTATATGTAAGGATTTTTTTTATACTCTTAATCCTAGGTATACTACACTCTATAAATCATATGTATACCTTGTGGCATATTGTGTCTAGTTTCACACAATAATATATATTAAAATATTATTTTAAGATGAAGCATCAAATATAATTTTTTTTCCACATTTTTTAAGTATCTTTAATTATTTTCATCATAATTTTTCTATCATAAATAAAATATATGTGAAAGATAAAAATTTTTATGAAAAAACACATAAAAATGGAATAAATAATAATTTCCAAATCTTAATCATGTTAACATCATTTATCAATCAAATTTATTTTTTAGATAAAAATGAAATAATAAATCAATATTTATAACAAAATATGTGCATTAGCTATATTTTCCCATCTTATATATGCACTAGATTGTGACTCACACTTCATTGTGGGAATGACAAAAAAAGATACACATTTTTCATATCGATTATATTTATAGAGGAAAAAGTAAACAAAAAAAGTTATAAATTCAAAAGTAAGTTATAATCAATTTAGAAAATCTAAAAAGGTTTAAACGTCTAAAAGGTGTTAAAAGAAAATTTGGTAAATAGAAAATGTATGGCATAGGACCAATATAGTTGATTTTGAATTCCAGGAGAAATTGGGCCCTTAAGTGTTGCTAATGAAAGTTGAGGCCTCAAACACAAAAACCAAAAATTTGAAAAAAAAAAATGGTAGAATACCTACTTTTAAAATTTGAGGACTAGAAGGCACCAATGTAGGCAAACAGAGAACCAATTATGTAATTCACCTTTTTTCCTGCCCAAAAGAATTTAGCCTAAAAAAGCAATTTCAAGAAAAAATAGCAAAAAAAAAGGTAGTACTATAGCATGATGGCACTATTCTTATAGGCAACATTGGCCCTTACACAATTAGTATACATTGATAGTAGTGTATATGATGTTTGTGGTATATTGAAAATGGAAAATAAAAAAGGAAAAAAAGTTCCTAACTTGTAGTACACGGTATATTATGGGCATACCACATGGTATGTCATGATAAACCAAGATTGAAATGTTTGAAAGGTGTTGGAAAAAAATTTTGTGTAAAAAGAAAATGTACGACATAAGACCAATGCAGTGAATGTGGGATTCTAGGAGAAATTGGGGCTTTAAATGTTATGAAAGTTAGGGGCCAATTTGAGTACTAGAAGATATTACAAATTGGGACTTTCAAAAATTGGAGTACTAGAAGATATTACCACAGACAAATAAAGGACCAATTGGGACATTTATGCTTTTTCTGCAAAAAACAAAAGAAAAAAAGAAACTAAGGCAAAAAAATGCAATTTGGGAGCCAAAACCCAAGAAAAGGTGGCATTGTAGCAGAAAAACAGTGTCGCTTCTTGCACAACTAGTATTTATAATGTATGGCATATTGAAAATGAAAAAAATTCCCTAATCTGTGTTATAAAGTGTATTGTGGGTATACCCTAAGTAACTGAAAGTATAAGCATAGAGTTAGAGTAAGAACGGGAAAGCGTCTATTTATAAAATGTATATATATAGTATGGCGAAACAGGCCCCTAGTGCCCTAATTTTACTAACACTGTAGGCTCATAGGGAGCTATGATCCCACTTAGGTTACAATTGACAAGTTATTACTCGTGAAGTATATTAAATTATTACGTGCAACTAATTACTTAGTCTACCCTGCATAAGAAATATGCATGCATTGTTCTGGCGATATGATAAAAATAAATTAAAAATATAAAGAAAACTGTGGTGCCAGTTCATAAAACATAAGTGAAAACAAACCAGTAATATTGATTTAACTACAAGTAACAATTATGTGTATACATCTCAATCTTATATGCACCAAAATGTAACCTTAGTGTTATACACACCAATGGACACTAGTAGAAACAATCTCTTTGTATGAATATACCATACATATAGAAGACACAACAAAATCTACTAAGATCCATCCTTAGCTCTTCACCCAAGCAAGCTAGCTTCAAGTGATGAGCCACATTTTTCTTGTACTCATTTAGCCTCAAATTATAAGGCAAATACTTTGGTCAGTACTAGCTTATATCATAAGTAACTTAGAAATGTAAAGTTTCTTACTTAGAGAATACCTTCAATCCAATAAAACTTAGATTTAACAGCTGCCCCTTACCAATTGTTAAACTCGACTAGCTCGCTTAACTTGCACAACATTTAAAGGGTGAGTACTCAAAAGTATTCAGTAAGGGATTTGGTACCTGCAGGGGGAAAGATATACAAGCATGCAAAGCACAACAAATATATTGTAGCAACGTGATTTTTAGGAGTCGCCACTAATCAGTTTACCTAGGTCGATTGGATACCTGAAAAATGGTCTGCGACAAATTCTAAGATTGTGAGTCGGTTACGCTAAAATAACCTTATTAAAGCGCCCAGGAATTGGTACCATGGGGTTCAGTTTTTATCTTTTCTAACTATTTATTTCTTAACTTAATCTTTGATTGAAAATAATTTTAATAAATTTTATTTAATTTAATTCCAAACCGTGAATCTTATCAGACCAACCGGATATGGATTCCTAGATATCCTAAAAATTTTGAGACTTTTCTAAATCTACAAAAAAAAATTTGAAAGAAACATTTTATTCAAAATCCGTGAATCTTATCAAACCAACCGGATTCGAACGAATAATTCGTCTCGGGATTTTATCAAACCACTAAGAACGGATATTTGAAATTTGTTAGATATCAAAAAAATATCTTCATTCTCTTTCTTTTTAATTTCTAGGGAAAAGATGAGAAAATTTTGAATTACTTAAATAATTAAGTGACTAGGCTAACAAATTATTTTTTTATGTATTGCCAATTTTAGATGCATTATAAGAACTAAATAAAGAAAACAAAAGCAAACTGTCCTAAAAAGAAAATAAAGATAAATAGATTAATAGTCTAAGTTATGTTCCTAGATGAATTTAATGGTTAAATATAATGCATGGCCAAACAAACAAATAAGTGGAGAAAAACAAAGAAAGAAAGAAAATAAACCAAAATAAAACAAAAATAAACGTCCGTTGCTGTTGATGAACCATCAAGACAAATGGTTGACTGGGGTCAACAGGAGGGAAACGGGTCGGGTTTTAGCGGGTCTCGATCGAATCCTCTTCCAATTCTCCACCTCCGGTGTTGCAACGACTGTGGAAGCAAGGTGGCTTCAGCGGCGATGGTAGCGGTGAGTCAAGGGAGGTGCAGCGTCTGGAGGCTGGTGACCGGCGGTGATGGCGATGGAGAGCTACGGTGGGCGGTGCGAAAAAAAAAGGCGAGGCGTCGCGGCGACTCGGGGGCTTGACGGCACGACGGAGAGCGTCTCGACGGGGGGAGGCGAACCCGTGGATGGCGATGGCGGGCTGTGGCTGAAGGTTTGAGGTTGGAGATCACCGTCGACAGCAGAAGGGAAACAATAGAGGTGGCGGCGGCTTGGGAATAAGGTTAGGGTTCGAGAGGAAGAGCAGCGAGAAAATAGGGACTTGGGCTGCTGTTTGCTCTTTTTTTTCGAGACTAGAGCTTAGGGCTTCGTTTTTCTCCCCTTTTTCCTGTCAATAGTGTCCCATATTTATACTAGGAAGTCCTAGACGAGATTAACTAGGTTTTCCAAGTTTAAAACTGGTCCAAATTCAATTTTTAAGGGCCAATTCATTTTAACTTAAGTCAACTTAATTCAAAATAACATATTTTTATATTTACATCTTTTTTACTTAAAATCAATTTTATTTGAAAGTCAATATTATTTAAGTGAAATAATCTATTGATTATAAAATTTTTATAATACTATTAATTTTTTATAAATTTTTCTTTTTTAAACATTAAAAAAGAACGTTTCATAGAAATTTAATAATATGATAAAAATTTTGTTGCAAATGGATTATTACACCTATATAATATTGGCTTGCAAATGAAATTGGTTCTAAGTTAAACAGATTTAAAAATAAAAATAAGCCATTTTAGATTAAGTTGACTTAAGTTAAAATGAATTGAGAGTAAGATTTTTGGTCAAAATACTAATTCAAGTCCAATAAAACTCTCAATCTGCCTATTCTGCCCTAAATTCTGTGCGAATTTCAATTTCACCCAAAACTTTCAGGAATTGTCAGATTAGCCCAAAACTTTGCAAAAATCCCAGATTTTTCCTGAAATACCATAAAATCGCCAGATTTGGCTCAAACTCTCTAAAATTGACAGATTTTCCCCAAACCTTTGAATTTTGCTTAAAACTTTCTAAAAATCCCCCGTTTTCTCCCAAACTTTTTCTTTTTACTCAAATTGACCCTACAAGACTTTTAAGACTCCAAATTAGTACCTAAACTAAATTCACTCCTATTTCTACTCTAGATGAACAATTTAAACTCCAAAAACCAACAATTGCCTAAAAAGACCAAACTGCCCCCTGTAAAAATCAAAATGCTCCTAAACTAATTTTCCTAACCTAAAACTCAGACAAAAAGTTAATGTCCGAACAAAATTGGGTGTCAACAGCTGCCCCCCTTTGTATGTCTCATAGAATATAACGCATGCAAACCCATTACCAAATTTTGTCCGGCCTTCCATTTGGACAATGAGAACCCTCTCACTGCAAAAAAAACCTGAGGAGAAAAACCTTTTTCCCTTTCCATTTGAGGTTAAGGAATCTTCTTTATTATCTCTACGATAGAAATCTTCCTATCATTGAAGAATTTAAGGCAGAAAACTTTTTCCTCATTGTCTATCAAGCTTAGGAACTCTCCTAACCTTTTGTAATAAGAACCTTCTTATTGCTTCCAAACCTAAGAAGAAAAACCTTTTTCTTCTTTGTAAGGTTAAGGAACCTTCCTTAGTACCTCTACGATAAGAACCTTCCTATCGTCTAAAAATTTAAGAAGAAAAACTCTTTCCTCCCCGTTTACCAAGTCTAGGAACTTTCCTAGGCTTTTCGCAATAAGAACCTTCCTATTGCTTCCAAACCTAAGAGGAAAACTCTTTCCTCTTTATGAGGTTAAAGAACCTTCCTTAGTACCTGTTGACACCCAATTTCGTCCGACTATTAAAAAGAATTTTTTTTTTTTAAAAATAATAATAATAATTTTTTTATAAAAAAAAAAGAGTAATTAAAAAAATTAATTAATTATTATTACTAAAAAAATTTTTAGTTTAAAATACATTTTTGTTTTGTGAAGATTTGATTTAAAATAATATATGTGTGTATTTGAAAGAAAAAAAGAAAACTCAAAAAAAAAAAAAAGGCAAAATTTAAAAGTTTGAGGTAAAAATGACAACATTAAGAAGTTTCGGGAAAAATTGACAAATTCTGAAAGTTCCAGGAGCATTTGGTAGTTTGTCACATAAAATTTTGGGCCTGCCGACGTTTCTGGCCCAAATTGACAGAAAACGACAAAATTGTCAAAATCAGAAGCTTCAGGAACTTATCCAGAGGCTGAGAGACGTAAAGGACTAAAATTGTCATTTTACCAATTTAAAAGATAAGTTTGAAATTTTTTATTAATTTATCCATCAACAGTTCAGCCAAACTTCCTCTATAAATAGCCCCCCAAATTTTGTGCTGAACACAAAAAAAAAAATAGAGAAAAAAAAGTTCAGAGCTCCGTTTTAAAAAGAGAAAATAGAAGCCTTAGTCCCTAGCCTCTCCTCCCTCTGCCAAAAAAAGTCCCAAAATTATTTTTTCTTACGTTTCGACTACCTTCTTCCTCCGTTTTCTCTTTCTTTCTTTTGCTGTCGCCGTCCTATCCCGCTGCCGTCGCCCTGCCGCCGCCGTCCAGCCATCGTCCTATCACCGCCGCCCCTCATCTTCGTCGCCGTGCCCCGTCACCCGCCGCCGTCCGAGTTCCTTTTCATCTCCTTATTTTCCTCCGCCTCCGCCGTGCTCGCGCCACCGTCGCCCCGCCGTCGCCCAGCCGTCCCGCCCCACCGACGCCGCCGTCCCCACCCTGCCCCTGGCCGCGCCGCCACCGTGCCCAGCCAGCCAGCCCCCTCCCTCGCCCCCTTCGCGCGCGTCCTTCCTCTGTTCTTCTTCAGATTCAAAATTTAAAATCTAGGGTAAAACGCTCATTTTGTCCTTCAATTTTTCAATATCTTTCACTTGGGTCACTAACCTTTTATTTTGTTCTTGCAGAATTAATTCCTAACTATTTTAATTTTTACTTGTTTATTTATTTGTTATTATTACTAACCCTTTTTTTATTGTTGTTATTAACAACTAACTACTAACGTGGCTAACTTTTATTATTGTTGTTAATTAATTAATTTAATTAAACTTGGCTAACTTTTAATTTAATTAAAATTGACTAACTTTTATTATTGTTGTTAATTAATTAATTTAATTAAACTTGGCTAACTTTTTATTGTTGTTAATTAATTAATTTAATTAAACTTGGCTAACTTTTATTATTGTTGTTAATTAATTAATTTAATTAAACTTGGCTAACTTTTTATTGTTGTTAATTAATTAATTTAATTAAACTTGGCTAACTTTTATTATTGTTGTTAATTAATTTAATTAACTTAACTAACCTTTATTATTGTTGTTAATTAATTAATTAATTAAATTATCTAACTTTTATTATTCTTGTTAATAATTAATTTAATTAACTTTGCTAACCTTTATTATTATTTATTTTTAAAGTGGATGGCCAAAAAAAACCCCACTTTATTATTATTAATTTTTCCTTTATTTGATTTATTTCATTTAATTCACCCTTACCCATAAATAAATAAATAAAACCTAAAAGAAGATTCTTTTATAATTAATTATTAAAGCTAATAAAAATCATTTTAAAAAAAAACTAATTATTTTTATTTTGGAATACATGTTTTTATTAGTTCTTTAAAGATAACAAAGTTAACTTTTTATTCCTTTTTGTTAAAATTAATAAACAAGCATGATTAAATAGTACTAAAAATATACAAATCAACTTCTTTTTTTTTTTTAAACATTTTTTAAAAATAATGATATTTAAAATTTAAAATTCAAGAAAAATCCAATAAAATTATAATTAAAATAATTATAATTAATTAAATAATTAAAATTTAACAAAAAATAAAACTCCATGACCAAATGATCCGCCAGGATCCATGGCTTGGAAATATTTTTTTAATAAAGTATATAAATAAATTTTTCTTTATTAAAAATAAACACTTTGGACTAATATATTAATTATTTAATAAAATATAATTTTTTAGTTTTATTTATTAATAAAAAGAATAAAAAGAGTAAAAATTTTAAGTTAATATTTTATTCAGTAATATTTTTACTTATTTCTTTCAAAATAATGAAAAGATATAACTTTTTGTTTCCTTTATAAAAATCTTAGTCAAAAATAATAAAAAATAAATAAAAAAAAAGTGAATTAAATTTCTCTTAAATATTTTAGACTTATTAATTAGATATATTTTCAGAGACATAAATTAAAATTATTAAAAAAAATCTTTCATAAAAAAAAAACACATAAAAATGAAACATAAATATCAAGACTTTTATATACATAAAAGTTTTTTTTTTTTAGTTTCTTTATTAATCACTTTTGGCTAAATTTTTTTTTTTATCAAAAACAAAACAAATAAATATAAAAAATTTTCCTTTATGTTTAAAATATACATAAAATTTTTTAGTTTCTTTTCTTGAATAATCATTTTTGCTTAATTCATTCAAAACAAAATTAAGACTTTTGTTCTATTTTTGAAAAATACATATGAATTTTGCCTTCATCATTGAATAAATAAAATTTTAATTAAATAATTACTTTTTGATTTGCCTTTTATCAAATAAAAATATTAAGACTTTTCTTGTATTTTTGAAATATACATATAAGTTTTTATTTTCTTTATTAAATAAATAAAATCTTGATTAAATAATTTCTTTTTTTGGTTTATCTCTTATTAAATAAAAAAGAATAAACATAACATATAAATATGAATCTTTCTTTTATTTTTAATAAAACCTTGATAAATTTATTTCTTTTTTTTAAAAAAAAAAACATAAAATAAATCTAAGCCATGTTGTTAAGTCTAAAAAATTTTTTTAGTTCATGGTATATTGGCTGGAAACTGTCTCGTGCCCGCTTTTGAGCTGCTTCACCTGGTGAAGAGGGTCTGGCTGAGTAACAACGCCCCGTACCATGATCAAAATTTTTTTGAATTAACTTCTTATTAAAAAAAATTAATTACTTTTTATATTCTTTTATAAATTAAGTAATTCTTTAAATAATAAATATCCTTCATTAAACAAGAAAAATTAATAAAAAAAAAAGAGAAAAAAAAAAGAAAAGAAAGATAAGAAAAAGAAAAGAAAGAAAAGAAAGGAAAGATAAAATCAAGAAAAAAAAAGAAAGGAAAGATAAGAAAAAAGAAAAGAAAGGAAAGAAAAAAAAAGAAAAAAAATAAAATTTTTAGATTATTAATAAATCTAAAAATTTTATAAACAAAAAGAATTACGAATTAGTAATTAAACTAACAATTAATTCTATAATAAGTAAGAATGTAATAATTAATTATAAAAAAATTAATTTCCATATCCGGATGATCCGGCAGGATCTACGGTTTGGAAAACTTTTTTTACTAAATAAATTAAATAAATACAAAGATAAAAATCGATATTTACAATATGGATTAAATTATTTAAAAGTTCACCAAATTCCGTGTCCAAATGACTCGGCAGAGTCCATGGTTCGGAATCAAAATCTTCCGTGTCCAAATGACTCGGCAGAGTCCATGGTTCGGAAGTATAAAATTTCATACAAATTAATTAATTAAAAAAATCTACATTTCAACTAATCTAGTTAAAATTTCTAATTTTGAAAATTAACTGAAAATTATTTAAAAGCAAAGCAAAACAAAATTAAAATCAACTAAGGTGCCAATTTTTGGGCGTTTTAACAAAGTTGTTTTAACGTAACCGTACTCCCGATCCCCGAACTCTCGCAGACCATATTTTAGGTATCCAATCGACTTAAGAAAAACCGATTGGTGGCGACTCCCGAAAACGGCCCAATCCATTGCCACAGCTTGGCGACTCCGCTGGGGAATCCATATTAGTGAGTCGAGCCTAAAAGTTGATTTGTTTTGGTTTACTTTGCTTTACTATTATGTGGATTTATATATTATATTTACTTAGGAAAACATGCATAATGCATTCGCAATATGAAGCTCTATACCCGAGCTTCCTCAAATCGAACACGATTCTTTCTAAGCGGAATTGGTGTTGCTGTCCTTGTGAGGCCACGGTCTCCAAGCCTTCACCGGTTTCAAAGTAGCAAAGTAGTGTATTGCCTTCTGAGACGGTTAGTCTCTGCATGGGCCCACGAAAAGCTACGACTCGAATTAATCCATTCCTTACATAAACCCTAGAGGGTAAGGAATTGGGCCGTCACCATGATTTAGTGACGGGATTCGGGAACTATCCCTTGCCTTTTTGATAAACCACCTTCTGCATATAGAATTCCTTACTCTACCATAGAACCAGCCATTAAGAATTTCCTATACTTCAGTTCCAATTTCCATAGGTTCTGTTTTACCTATATGTTTCTATGATCCTATGTGTTACCATTTTACTAACTCTGTTTTTTCTTATTTTTCCGGCATATACATTTCATCATTAAAGATAAATATTTGGTGAAAGAATTACTGTCATGGATATTCTCGATTATCTTCCCACGACTGTGAATGGATCATGGAATGACACGGTAATAGAAACTCAGCCCGAAGCTATGGAATACTCCGAAACGGCCCAAAAGCTTCACGGAGATTCTCTGACATCCCACTCTCACGTACAGCTCAAGGACCAGGTATCGGTCCGGGTAAATCTGAATGACATCACTGAATTACTACAAGTCTGGAATAGTTGGAGCCCTGCAGATCGGGAAGCTTTCACAGCAAAGTATGGTCACATTGCTCGCCTACTAAAAGTTACCGTTGATGCATCACTTGTCCGGGCTCTAATACAATTTTGGGATCCATTTTATCGATGCTTTTCTTTCGACAAGATGGATCTGGTTCCAACCATTGAAGAATACAACAGCCTCTTGGGTTGGTCCTCCGACTATCCAATCGAGACGTATCAACACGACAGAAGAACGGAGCCTCATCGAGCCCTGGCAAAATTACTGGATATGCCAGCTTCCAGTCTTCAAACCAAGTTTGCAACAAAAGGATCTCGAAAATTTATCAGTTGGATCGACTTAAAACAATTAAGTCACGTTCTCCCTCAGAAAAATCAACGACGCAAGCTTTTCGCCTTGGCGATATATGGCCTGGTAGTCTTCCCAAGAATCGTCGGATTCATTGAAGGAAACATCATTACACTATTTGAGCAAATCTGCAATGCTCAAATAAATCCGACCTCAGTAATATTATGTGAAACCATCAGGGCATTAAACTTCTGTCGCCAAAGAGGGGGCAAATTCATGGGATGTTCACACCTTCTCAACATTTGGATCAAAAGCCACCTTCCTTGCGATAAGCAACATTTCGGAAATCGCTTTTCAAAGGACTTCATCCCAATCGAAGCCTTTTTGAAAAGTGAAACCATTCATCACGACAGCAAGGAAGCATGGGTTGACTACTTCAGGAACATCACTGAATTACAAGTTGAATGGAGAGCCCCCTGGTCCATCTCCACTCGCGTTGTCTACCGTTGCGGTAATTGCCCGTGGGTTCCTCTCCTAGGTATATGGGGAGGGACAAGTTATGCCCCAGCTCAAGTTCGAAAACAATTTGGGTCCATGCAATTTATACCCATGACTCATAACCTGAGTAAGTTGTAATTTTCACATGAAGAGCCAAATTCAAATAAGCTCACAATGGGTATTTCAGTTGCGTGGAAAAGACTCTTTATATTGAAGTCGGGCCCTATTATTTCTCCCACTGCTTATTATGAATGGAGAAATAACCGGAAAGAAGGAATAGTTCTACCCGAAGAGGTCATCAGAAAATTGGCGAAAAGAGAGTTGGAGAAAGAACTAGAGGAAGAAAAGGAGAAGAACAAGAGGATGCTCCTTGACATGCAACAGCTCGGTCACAAAACACAACTCCTCGAAGAGAAAGTTGAATACCAAAAATAAGTCATCTCCCAATTGGTTGATGAAACCGATCAAAAAGAGATGAGAGCCAGATACTGGGAAGATCAATACAGATTTTCTCAAGATCAACTTCAAGTATTTTTGACAGAAGTCAGAAAAGTTACAGAGCAAGCCCAACAAATGGGCCAAGAAGCCAAGGAGCTAGAAGAACTGAGCTGTCCTACTCCATCAGTAAATGTTCAAAGAATGATGGAGTTTATTTCAAAGGCCAGAAAACAGCATTGTACTTTGGGTCGTTTCTTTTAAACAGATCTTTGGTGAATGTAATTTGAGAATTTCCACTATAGTTCTTCTTTCACCAAATATTTATAATATTCATGCATGCATCCATCACATACACATAGAATCTAATAAAATAAATATTCCTTTAAAAGGGTAAAATTGGACCTCAACATCGATATTCAACTCGGCTCCAAACAAGATTAATGGCAGAACAAGCCGAAGGACGTCTCATGGAGATGGAGTCCAAGATGGAAAGTATGGCAGAACAGATGAGACAATTGATGGAACTAATCAAGGGGAAAGCAACTCAAGTTTCCATCAAAGAAGTACAAGATCCCACTTATCCTCCGGGATTTACCCCGCAACGAGTCTCAGTCCAAGAAAACATGTTTCAAGAATCAGGACCGTCTGCTAGTGTTCACCTGAAACAAGACACTGTACATGAAGAGAAGAAGATATTACCAAAAGAAGAAGCAGAATCTCAAAAACTCGAAACAATAGAAAAGCGACTGCGAGCCATTGAATGAGGCACTATATTCGGATCTCTCTCGGTGGATGACCTCTGCTTAGTGCCAGACGTCGTAATCCCTTCAGATTTTAAGGTGCCAGATTTCGTGAAATACGATGGAACGAGTGATCCCATCACTCACATCACATTGTTCCTAAGGAGACTACAACCACTCACAAAAGATGAAAATGTGTGGATCACACTTTTTCAGGAAAGTCTTACAAAATCAGTATTACAGTGGTATCTAAGCCAAGGTCCAAGGAACATAAAAACTTGGAATGACCTTGCTCAGGCCTTCATCGGCAACTATAAACATGTTATGGACTTGGCTCCGGATCGCCAAACTCTCCAAAACATTGAGAAGAAAAAGCCAGAAACTTTCAAGGAATATGCCCAGCGGTGGAGGGACTTAGCTGCACAGGTTCAGCCACCCATGACAGAAAGAGAAATGGTCACTTTGTTTGTCCAGACACTAAAATACCCATATTATGACAAACTCATTGGCAATTCGGCAACCAATTTCTCCGACGTAGTAATGTCTGGAGAAAGGATCGAGCATGGTATCAGGACCGGGAAGATTACTGAATCCTTTAGCGATCCTATGAAAAAAGGAGGACCTTCCAGAAGAAAAGATGAAGAAATACAACAAATAGGAAGAGGAAGAGGGATTCCCTTCGTGGGCACTGTGGCCACCGGACCTCGCCTATCCTATTCTGCCAATAAGCCCAATTATTATCCTACCAATAGGCCCAATGATTATCTTCCCAATAGACCCAACAATTATCCTCCCAACAGGCCTAATCAGTTACGGTCACCTGTTCCAACTCCTCCAGTACCTGCACTAAGACCAAGAGAAATCTTTGCACCAATTCCCATGACTTATACTGAGCTGTATCCAAAACTCATCGAAAGTCAACTTATTCGCCCAATTCCTACAAGGCCATTGGAACCCCCGTATCCAAGGTGGTATGACCCTAACATAAATTGCCCATATCATGATGGTACCGTGGGCCACGGACTGGAAAATTGCATAGCATTGAAACGTATAATCCAACAATTAATCGAATCAAAGTGGTTGGACTTTTCCGATGAGCCAAACGTCACTCACAATCCGTTGCCGCCTCATCAAGCAAAACCAGTCAATATGATAGAAGAACACTGGCCGACAAAGAAGTCAGTCAACGATATCATAACCCCTCTTAAGCATGTATATTCATGCCTTGTGAAAGAAGGGATTATCATGGGAAAACCTTCTTTTGGAAATGGAGAGGTCGAGAATGAAGAGTGGTGCAACTTCCATGACAGTAAGAGTCATTCTATCCAAGAATGCTCAGAATTTCGTGAAAGACTGCAAAGTCTCATCGACTCCTCCCAATTCATCGTTTTTATGTCAGATAAAGATGATGATGTGAATGTGATCATTAAAGAACAAGAATTCAATGCTATGCCAAGACCACTGGTCATACCAATTTCAAAACCTGCTCTTAAGCCTTTAAAAATTCAAGTCCCAAAACCATTCCCATACAAATCAGACAAAACTGTTCCATGGAGCTATGATTACACTTCTAACATCACATCAACCCCGTTAGAAGTTGGGAGCATGACTAGAAGTGGTCGGTGTTATTCTCTGGAGCAAATGAACAAGCTCCAACAAGATAAGAATGTTACGACGAGTGGATCTCTTGATACAAATACATCTAAAGAGCAAGAGACGCCTCGAGCAGTAACAAATGAGCAAGCTACTGAGTTTCTCAAACTCATAAAGCAAAGTGAATACAGCATCGTTGAGCAGTTAAACCGCCTGCCAGCAAAAATTTCCATACTTTCATTACTCCTAAGCTCTGATGCTCATCGAGAAGCCCTCTTCAAAGTCTTGAGGCCTATGTTGAGCAAGATATTTCCGTGAATAATTTTGACCATCTCGTCAATAACATCACGGCACAGAATCTCATCACATTCACGGATGATGAGATACCAGCAGAAGGAAGGGGTCACTCTAAGGCCTTACATATTTCGGTCAAATACAAAGATCGAATTATGGCTAGAGTCCTTATCGACAATGGGTCAGCTCTAAATGTGATGCCACTTGAAACCTTACATAAGATTGGTTTAGACCCATCATACCTCAACAACAGTCATATTGTTGTTCGAGCATTTGACGGAACGAAGAGAGATGTTGTTGGAGAAATAGAGCTACCAATAGGGATTGGTCCCTGTCTCTTCCACATCACATTCCAAGTAATGGACATTTGTCCATCTTATACCTGCCTGCTGGGAAGACCATGGATCCATATGGCCGGAGCAATTCCTTCTTCATTACACCAGAAAATGAAATTCATTATTGAAGGAAAGATAATCACAGTCTTCGCTGAAGAAGACATCCTGCTATCAAGACCTGCGGATGCTCAATATGTCGAGGTCAATGAAGATATACCTGATTGCTCCTTCAGGTCTTTTGAGATTGTTAATGCTGCTTATGTCGGTGAATATGGAGAAGAACCCATTCCTAGCATCTCTAAAACAAGTCGCATGGTCGCCAAACTTATGATGAAAGGAGGATACTCACCAGGGTTAGGTCTGGGACAAGATTTACAAGGAATCCCAGAGCCATTAAAAATCTCCGCAAATGAAGGAAAATATGGCCTTGGTTTCACACCAACAAGGCAAGACAAAATAAAGGCGATAGCTGAAAAGAAAGAAAAGAGGATTGCACGATTAAAGGGGCATCCTCTGGAAGAAGCAAATCTGGATATCCCCAATATCAATGAAACATTCGTGAGTGGTGGTTTGATTCCAAAAAATGACAACGAGGGCGCGCTGATCATCAACCTCAACAAGTCTTTTGAAAGTCTTTCTATTCAGGCAATAATCAGTGACTCACCCGGAGATGAGGAGCTCGTTCAACCTTGTAGCCCACGGGACGTGCTGAACAATTGGGAGGCAATAGAACTGCCTGTTATAATCGAAAGCTTTTCAAAGTAATATAATAGTAAAAACCTCCTAAAGAAAGGTTCAATCAATAGGGTGTAGTCTTTGTTTAAGTGAACCTTTTAGTTATTGCTTTTCATTCCAATAAAGTTGTGACTTACGCACACTATAAATAAAGTACCAGTTTGCATCCATCTCATTCTTGCCATTTTCTCTTCTTTCTTTTCTCTCTGGTTAATGCAGACCTGAAACTCTTTTTGATGACAATGAAAGAATGAACTTTGATAATCCTGTAAACACTACCGACTCGGACGACGAAGATCTTCAAATATCTCCTGAGCTATTAAAAATGATCGAACGAGATGAAAAACAAAGAACAACAAGTCAGGAACCAACTGAGTCATTCAACTTGGGAGACAGTCAGGATGTAAAAGAAGTCAAGATTGGCATTCTATTTCTTCCTGAAGAAAAAGAAGAATTGGTCTACTTATTGAAGGAATATGTTGATGTATTTGCTTGGTCATACCAAGATATGCCTGGCTTAAGCTCAGACATAGTGCTACACAAAATACCCTTGAAGCCTGGGGCGAAGCCTGTCAGACAGAAGTTACAAAGATTAAAGCCAGATTTAATCTTGAGAGTAAAAGATGAGATTCGAAAGCTATGGGACGCAGGATTCCTTGGGGTCGCTGAATATACAGAATGGGTGGTTAACATTGTTCCAGTCGAAAAGAAAGAAAGTGGGAAACTAAGAGTTTGTCAGGACTACCGACCCTTGAACGAGGCTAGTCCTAAAGATAACTTCCCACTTCCTCACATTGATACGTTGGTGGATAATACCGCAGGAAACTCCTACTTTTCCTTCATGGATGGTTTCTCTGGGTACAATCAAATCAAACTTGATCCAGATGATATGATAAAAACAGCTTTTATTACCCTTTGGGGTACCTTCTACTATAAGGTGATGCCTTTTGGGTTGAAAAACACTGGTGCTACATATCAAAGAGCCATGGTCGCGCTGTTCCATGACATGATGCATAAAGAAATTGAAGTATATGTAGACGACATGATCGCCAAAACTTTCACTGCTAGGGGGCATCTGAAAGTACTAAGAAAACTATTCGAAAGACTTCGCAAATATCAACTGAAGTTGAATCCTGCCAAATGTACTTTCGGAGCCTCTTCAGGAAAGTTATTGGGCTTCATGGTAAGCAAGGATGAGATTCGAGTTGACCCAAGCAAAGTCAAAGCAATACAAGAAATGCAACCCCCGAAGACTCCAAAACAAGTAAGAAGTTTTCTGGGAAGAATCAACTTTATAGCAAGGTTCATATCACAATTGATGTCCAAGTGTGAACCTCTTTTCAAATCACTCAAGAAGAACAATCCGATCGAATGGAATAACGAATGCCAAGAAGCATTCGAGAAAATCAAGCAATATCTATCAAATCCACCAGCCTTGATACCACCTCGATCTGGAGAACCGTTGATTCTATATTTATCCATACAGGATTCTTCATTAGGATCTGTATTGGGTCAACGTGATGAGACAGGCAAGAAAGAACATGCAATCTACTATTTGAGCAAGAAGCTTACTACATATGAAGCAAAATACTCAATAGTGGAAAAGTCCTGTTGTGCCCTTGCATGGGTAACACACCGACTACGACACTACATGCTCAACAGCACCACAATGCTGATCTCCAAGACTGATCCCATTAAATACATTTTCGAGAAACCCGCTTTATCAGGAAGGATCGCAAAATGGAAAATGCTGTTATCTGAATATGACATACAGTATGTCACCCAAAAGGCTGTAAAAGGGAGTGTGATTGCTGAATATCTGGCTGATAAAGCATTGGAGGATTATGAGCCAATGAGAATGGACTTTCCTGATGGAGATATAATTGCGATAGAACAAGAAGTCCCTCAAGATGATGAAACATGGAAAATGGCATTCGATGGAGCGTCTAATGCTTTAGGACAAGGGATTGGAGCTATACTCATCTCGCCAAGCGGAGAGCAGCTTCCCCTCACAGCAAAAATTACATTTCCTTGTACCAACAATATCGTAGAGTATGAGGCATGTGCTATGGGACTCCAAATGGCACTGGAATTGAAAGTGCGAGATCTCCGAGTTTATGGGGATTCCGCATTAGTCATATATCAAATCAATGGAGAATGGGAGACAAGGGATTCAAAATTGATCCCTTACCAAAAACTCATACTAGACTTGGCTCGAAAATTTAACAGTATAAGCTTTCATCATCTCCCAAGGGAAGATAATCAAATTCCGGATGCCTTAGCTACTTTAGCCGCTATGTACAAGATAAGTGACCCTGAGCATACTCCTGTGTTTGAAATGAAAATAATAAATTCTCCAGCCTATTGCATGAGCATCGAAGAAGAATTGGATGGAAAACCTTGGTATCACGATATCAAGAAATACCTCCAAGAACGAGTGTATCCATCAGAAGCATCAGAAAATGACAAGAAATTTCTACGAAGACTGTCAATGGGTTTTCTTTTAAACCTCGATATACTTTATAAGAAAACCCCAGACTCGATGCTACTTCGCTGTGTAGATGCTCATGAAGCACGAAAGATAATGGAAGAAGTTCATTCTGGAATGTGTGGGGCACACACTAATGGTCATACCATGGCAAGACAAATAATGAGGGCTGGATACTATTGGCTCACATTGGAAAGTGATTGCATCAATCACGTAAGAAAATGTCACAAATGCCAAATATACGCCAACAAGATCCAGGTTCCACCTGCTCCTCTTAATGTAACAGCAATACCTTGGCCTTTTGCCATGTGGGGAATCGACGTCATTGGAGCCATTACCCCCAAAGCTTCCAATGGTCACAAATTCATCCTAGTGGCAATAGACTACTTCACTAAATGGGTAGAAGCTGTGTCTTATGCAAGTGTGACTCAGAAGGTGGTGTGTCGATTCATTAAGAAAGAGATCATTTGTCGCTATGGGCTGCTAGAGTGTATAATCTCAGACAATGCCACAAACTTGAACAATGCAATGATGCGGACTCTGTGCCAACAGTTCAAGATCAAGCATCTTAATTCGACACCTTATCGACCGATGATGAATGGTGCAGTAGAAGCAGCCAATAAAAATATCAAAAGAATTATTGAAAAGATGATCGTCACTTACAAAGACTGGCATGAGATGTTACCTTTTGCACTACATGCTTATAGAACTTTTACCCGTACTTCTACTGGAGTAACACCTTTTTCTCTGGTATATGGTATGGAGGCTGTATTGCCCATTGAAGTTGAAATTCCTTCATTAAGGGTACTAATGGATACTCAATTGAGAGAAGCAGAATGGGTCAAAGCTAGATATGAGCAACTAAACCTAATTGATGAAAGAAGAATGACCGCTCTCTGCCATGGGCAACTTTATCAAAGGAGGATGATTCGCGCTTACAATAAAAAAGTTCGTCCACGGCAATTCCACGAGGGTGATATTGTGCTCAAGAAAATTCTACCCATTCAGCATGATTCTAGAGGAAAATGGACACCAAATTATGATGGGCCATATGTCATGAAAAAGGCATTTCCAGGAGGGGCACTAATTCTCACAGAAATGGATGGACGAGAATTACCAAAGCCAGTAAATTCAGATTCAGTCAAGAAATACTTTGCATGAATGAAGAAATTTTCGGACAAAAGGGAAGAAGTGCATACAGGGTTATCAAAGTTTATTTAATCAAAGTTGTCAAAGAAGGAGTTCTTCTTTCATTCTTTCATCTGTACACAAGATTTTTATATTCTCTTACCCATAAATAAAAAGCCAATTCTCTCATATTCAACTTTTATATTCCCTTGATTTCTATCCTGTTCTTTTCCTTCAAATCTCACATTCCTATTAGCCGTAAGTGTGCAATAAATTATGACTTTTGAAGGAAGAATAGTAATAATTAAAACTTAGAAAAAGCAAAGACCATAGATTACTTTGATAAGCTTTGTGAATTAAAACAGATAAGATTGAAGTCCTGCTTTGCGAATGGCACAGAACATAAGCCAACAAAGAAGAAGGAGTAACAAATCTTCGGGAGATAGCCTTGATAGTTGCCTGGATGATCGCTTCAGAAGTCTTAGCATGTCTATGTCAGCAAGAAAGAATCATGCTCACGAATATTTCAACAGGGACAATTATCCAGAGAAGCATAAAATATGAGGCGGGCATTAAAGAAAATTGAGGTCAAAATTCAAAAATAAGGCAAGGAAAGGGGATTTTTGAACAGAGTTGGGCTTTTGAGACAATGGACAACAGCTGGAAAGCATAAAGAGATTCAATAATAGTCCGAGAAGGAAATCACAAAGAAGATCCAGTAAAGTAAAGCAAAGACATGAAGAGCTAGATCCATTAAAAAAAAAAAAAAACCATCAGTTACACATGCCCTGCATTCATGCATTTCACATCATGCATGCATGGCTTTTACATAACAGGGATCAAATGGAAAGCATGTCCGCAGCAGTATAAGCTGAGATCTCAATGACATCAGCTCTTACCAATTGGACGCATAGCTAATACGCTGGACCAAGGATAAAGTATACAATATCGTCAAAAGCCTGGCAATTGAGGCTACACCTGAAAGAACAGAATTGATGCCAGCTTAGCAGCATCCAATATGAGTGATAGCTATCGTCAAAGATAAGGCAGACATCAAGAAATATTGTCGTTGAAAATTCATCAAAAGCGGACAATGGATTCAATAATCAAGGACTGAATCGACGTCAGCTGGATGGAATATCTATCACATCAAAATAAAGTAGGATCCACTTTTCCGGTTAAGCGGCGGATACGGTACTCCGTGACTCTCAAGTCGGTTCTCTCAGTTGCCCATAATAACTGATCCTTTCCTCCCTCCTTTCTTTTACTTTCTCCTTGAAAATGGATCCTACTTTTTCTGCCTTGCGAAAATATTTTCCTTCTCTCCCAATGAACATCCTCAAAAAGATCTACCAAGTTCGCTGTGAACGATTAAGAGCTCTGATGCATAAAGGAATCCCTGAAGATGTACGGTGGTTAATTGAAGCTAAGGTTCGTCTGGCAGGTGAAATCCCAGAGACATTTGTGTCTCACATGCCTGGTGTAGGCAGAAGCTCTTATGCCAAAAAGCGAAGAGCGAGGAGACTAGGCGTCTGTCATAAATACGGACGCTGGACCTGTAATTCTAAATGTCGTTCTTTAGGGATGATCTCTGATAATCGAGAAGATAAAATACGATTCATTAAGAATGGCCTGAGTAAGGACTCATTGGATGATATCCAATTGACTCTTGAGACGCATTCTTGTGGATCCGTGCAACGTGAACTTCTCGATTTATGGAGCATTTTTCATGAAGAACGAGAACGATACAGTCCCGGGAATCTGACGTTAAACGACCCTGTTTGCCAGCTTGTAAGAAAACTGGATGGGAAGCAAATCCTCGACTCATAGAAGCCGTTAATCCCGTTACTGGACGTAAAACCAGTGGAAGATGTGAGCCACAGTCACAATCACTGTACATACAATTTATCATATTTAAAATTTTCCATTTTTCTTTTAATAATGTATTTGCTCCCGTAAGTGTAATCGACACGTTATCCATTTCATCGCTATAAATGCATGTTCTTCCAGTCGGTTATCTAAGTTTCCTTCAATAACTAATTCATTTCCATCATCTCTCAAATTCTTCTCTCATCAATGGATTCTACTCTTTCTACCCTGCGAAAATACTTTCATTCCCTTCCAATAAAAGTTCTTAAAAAGATCTACCATGCTAGATGTGAGAGAATCAGAGTTTTTATGCACAAGGGCATTCTTGACAATGTGCAGTGGATAATCGAGGCTAAGGTTCGTTCAGCTGGTGAAGTTCCAGATGCATTCTTCCCTCGTATGCCCGGCTTAGGTAAAAGTGCTTATGCTAAAAAGTGAAGAGCAAAGAGGCTAGATGTCTGTTATAAATGCGGACGATGGAATTGCAACACTAAATGCCGCTCTTTAGGATACATCTCCAGAAATCGTGAAGATAAAAGAAAATTCATTAAGAATGGCCTGCGTAAGGAATCTCTGGAGGATATCCGAGGGACTCTTGAAACGCATTCTTGTGGAATAGTACAACGCGAAATCGTCGATTTATGGAGAACTTACCATAAAGAACGAGACCGTTACAGTCCCCGAAATCTGATTGTAAACGATCCTGTTTGCCAGCTTGTAAGAAAACTAGATGGGAAGTAAATCCCCGATTCATAGAAGGCATTAAAGCCGTTACTGGACATAAAATAGTGGAAGATGAAAGCCACAGTCATGATTGCTGTACACATAAGCTGTCATTTGTCTTTTCTTTTGGCAATAATGTACTTGCTTCTGTAAGTGTAATTAACGCGTTATCCTTTCATCACTATAAATACGTATAAGTTATTTCCGTTTCCTACAATCACTAATTCCTTTCTTCTTCTCTTAAATGCCTCCTTCATCAATGGAGTCTTCTCTTTCCACACTGTGAAAATATTTTCCTTCCCTTTCAATAAATGTTCTTAAAAAGATTTATCAAGCTAGATGTGAACGATTCAGAGTATTTATGCAAAAAGGCATTCCTGATAATGTGCGATGGCTAATCGAGGCTAAGGTTCGTTCAGCTGGTGAAGTTCCAGAAGCATTCTTTCCCCGTATGCCCGGCTTCGGTAAAAGCGCTTATGCCAAAAAGAGAAGAGCAAAGAGGCTAGGCGTTTGTCATAATTGTGGATGGTGGATTTGTGGCACTAAATGTCGTTCTCCAGGAGTGATCACCAGAAATCGTAATGATAGAATAAGATTCATTAAGAATTGTAATGCCCGGACAATCCAAAGTGATTAGGTCCCGGGTTAAATGGATTTGGAGCATAAGAATTTTTCCTTAATCGGGAATTTAGCTCAATTAAATTGAGAAGACAATATGGCATGTGCATAATTGAGTGTTGAACATCTTAAAAATAAGCTTGGCTTAGGCCAAGAGAAATAGTAATGAAAATGGTGGTTTTTAAAGATGAGGGACTAAATTGAACAAAGGGATTTTTAGTGGTTGGGCTCAATTGCCCAAAATTAGAAAGTTGGAGGACTAAAGGGGGAATTATGCCATTTTAATGGCCTTGGATGCCTTAGCCAGCCATGCCCCTCAAATTCCCAATATTTTATGTCACCTTCCTCCAAATCCTATTATTTTAATCCACCTCCCACCCTTAGTCATCACCTTGGATTCTTTCTTCACCTACTTTTGACTTTTTCTACCAAACTTACCCAAAAGTCTTCCAATTAGTCTTCATTTCTTTTAATCTTGTCTCCCACTCATTTCAAACACATTATTAATTTCCTATTATTTTAATCCACCTCCCACCCTTAGTCATCACCTTGGATTCTTTCTTCACCTACTTTTGACTTTTTCTACCAATTTACACAAAAGTCTTCCAATTAGTCTTCCATCCATTAAATCTTGTCTCCCACTCTTCCAAGCACATTGTACACTCATTTTCCTTCCCATATGGCTGGCCATCACCTTCCCACACATTAAAACATAATCACTCCACTCATTCAAAGCCATTTGCTCTCAAACTCTCTCCTTCTCTCTCCATTTTCTTCCATACCAAGTCTCACCATTCCAAACACATTTCCAACTCTTTTCCTCATCTAAATATTCGTCCATAGCTAGAAATAATCATTTCTCAAATTAAAACCAAGTATTCTTGGTTGAATTCAAGCTCTAAGACCATAAAGAGCAAGAATCAGGTGAAGAATTCAAAGAAAACCAAGGAGGAAAATTTGGCCATTTCCATTTCTTGGAGGTTTTAAAATCCACTCAATGAGCTCTTTGTGTGATTGAGTTCCTAAGTTCATTAGAAGCAAGAAACCAAGAAGAAGCTTGAAGAACATCAAGCACAAGAAATTGGCCTTACCTCTTCTGTGAGGTTCTGTAAGTGTACACCAAGTGTTCTTGGTATTTTGTGTTATTTGAGTTAATCACCAAGTGTTCTTGGTATCTTATGGTTACTAATAAAATTCGGCCCATCTTGGTTCTTATGCTAGAAAACAATTTCTAGAGTCAACAAGCAAGGAAAACGAAGGAAAATAAGCTTCTAAAGCTTTCGGTGTTGTGGGTAAGGATTCCTATACTCACTTTATTGCATGGTATAATTCCATGGCCTTTTTATGTGAGTATTCGGGCCCCTAGGTGATGGTCAAAGAACCATGTGATCCTAGGAGTGCTAAGAGGGCTTAAGTTATGTTATTGCTTCGGCAATTCTGTTTTGCTCATGAGCTAAGTTAAGTAAGCAAGCATTATGGGCTAGGAGTTAAGGCGGTCACCTTAATTCCTATGCTAAGTGAGCTCTCCGAAAACATTAAGTATATGAAATTAATGAATTAAAACTTGAGGGATGCTTGCTGCCCTTCTGTGAACAAAGTGTTAAGTGGCGTGTGTTTGTGTGCTTCTTTGATTTGTTGTGCATGCTAACCCCCGATTATGATATTATTGCTATATGCATGTATCTTTTTGTTTTCTTTGTCTTTATGTTTTCTTTGCAGGAATAAGGATTATTTTGCCATTACATTCTTGGCATATGTTAGGCCTTGGAGGCCATAAGTTAGGCATTGGATGCCACAGAATCCTTATTGAGTTTTATAACTCACCCGCCCTACTCTACTTTTGTAGGTAAAGGTTTGCTTGAAAGATCAAGCTAAGAGTCTTGAGTACTCTTTCTGTATTCTAAGGTTGGATTTGTGTATGGTATTGCTCCAAATATTCTAAGTATTCTAAGTATATAAGTTGCTTGTAAACAAGCTAAAAAAAAATGTGGACTTTCTGTGCAGGACTTGAAGTCTTAGAATTGTGGGAACAAGGTCTATTAAGGTGGAAATTTGTGTTTCATGGCTTTGTGGATTTATGGCTTGCTTTTAAGCATGTTTTTGTTGGTCTAACTTTAGTGACCAAATTATGGACTTAGCTAAAATTTGGCCAAACTTGGCTTTGGGCTTGTATTATGGACTTGGACATTTTTGGGTATTTTTATTGCTTGGTGGACTTACCAAGGCCCATGCATGAATTTATGGGTTATGTTTTCATGAAACTTGAAGCATGTTGAAATTGAGCTTAAATGTACGTTTTGGGCTTAAATAAGAACTTGAAAAATTTGATTTTATTCTTGGTTAATTTTGGGCCATATGCATGTTAAGTAGTAAAAGGCCCATAAGCCCATGTCTATGTTGAAAGCATGCAATGTTTGGCTATGTATGCTCACTTAGTAAAGAACATGCAAGTAAACTTAGAAAAAGCATGAAATTGGATGCTTGTGTAAAGTTTGGCTAATAAGAAATTTAAGTGCACATATGTGAATTAATACATGCATAAGCATTAGTTGCATCTAAAGGCATTAAGTGATTATGTGCACTAGTGAACACCAAAACACATAAGCATGCAAAGCATATGCATGAAAATAAGTTTTTAAACTTAAGTTGGTGTTTTGGTTGCCATGCATATTCTCGGCTAAGCTTGGTAAAAACCATGAAAATGAACACATGAAATCCACATAGGTGCTAGCTTGTTTCTGAGAGCACTTCAACTTAACCTTAATTAAAGAACTTAACGAGCTAGTACCGATAAGTATCCTGGGGTTCGTGCCCATAAGTCTTAGTGAGTTTTAAAAGCCCCTTCTGTGTAATGAAAACTTCCGCTGCATGTTTTAAGTAATCAGGCCCAAATGGGCTAGGGGCAGTTTAGGGCACGACAAGAATGGCTTACGTAAGGAATCTCTGGAGGATATCCGAGAGGTTCTTGAAGCACATTCTTGCGGAATAGTGCAATTTGAGATTGTTGGATTATGGATAATTTTCCAAAAAGAACGAGATCGTTACAGTCTTGGGAATCTAACTTTAAACGACCCAGTTTGCCAGTTTGTGAGAAAACTGAATGGGATGCAAATCGCCGATTCATAGAACGCATTAAAGTCGTTACTGGACATAAACTAGTGGAAGATGAAAGCCACAGACATAATTGCTGTACATATAAGTTGTCATTTGTCTTTTCTATCGACAATAATGTACTTGCTTTTGTAAGCGTAATAAACACGTTATCCTTTCACCGCTATAAATGTGTGTTCTTCTTTCTGGATACGGTACCCCATGACTCTCACAGTCAGTTATTTCCGTAACTAATTCCTTTTTTTTCTCAAATTCCTCTTTCATCAATGGAATCTTCTCTTTCCACCCTGCGAAAGCATTTTCCTTCCCTCCCGAAAAATGTTCTTAAAAGGATTTATCAAGCTAGATGTGAACGATTCAAAGTATTTATGCACAAAGGTATTCCCAATAATGTGCGGTGGTTAATCGAAGCTAAGGTTCGGTCGGCTGGTGAAGTCCCAGATGCATTCTTCCCCCGTATGCACGACTTTGGTAAGAGTGCTTATGCCAAAAAAGAAGAGCAAGGAGGCTAGGCGTCTGTCATAATTGTGGATGTTTGATTTGTAGTACCAAATGTCGTTCTCTAGGGGTGATCACCAGAAATCGTCAAGATAGAAGAAGTTTCATTAAGAATGGCATGCGTAAGGAATCTCTGGAAAATATTTGAGAGACTCTTGAAGCGCACTATTGTGGAATGGTGCAATTTGGGATTGTCGGTTTATGGATGACTTTCCAAAAAGAACGAGATTGCTACAGTATTAAGAATCTGACTTTAAATGACCCCGTTTGCCAGTTTGTAAGAAAACTGGATGGGATGCAAATCGCCGATTCATAGAAGGCATTGAAACCATTACTGGACGCAAAGCTAGCGGAAGATGTAGAGCCAAAGTCACGACTACTGTACATGCTAGCTGTTGCTTTTGAAATTTTCCTCCCCTTTTGGCAATAATGTACCCACTCCTGACATGAGCTATAATTATGACTACTGTATATAATCGCCACTTTTGAAATTTTCCTTCTCTTCCGACAATCACGAACCTACTACTGACGTAAGCTACAATCGCGATTACTGTGTATGCTAGTTGCTTTTGAAATTTTCCTCCTCTTTTTGACAATAATGACCAGAGTCATAATCACGGCTACTGTGTATAGCTGGCAATAATATCTCCCTTCTTAAAAATAAAATTATTGCTTTACCTCTATAAATATATCATCTTTTCTTCTTTTCTCATAAGGGTAAGGATAGGAATGGAGAAAACCTCAACTCGTAAATCCTGAAGTATTTGTGTATTTTCTGGGGCTTTTCCTGGAAAAGACGAAGAGTACTTAAAGGCAGCCAACCATTTGGGTAAGGATAGGAATGGAGAAAACCTCAACTCGTAAATCCCGAAGTATTTGTGTATTTTCTGGGGCTTTTCCTGGAAAAGACGAAGAGTACTTAAAGGCAGCCAACCATTTGGGTAGAGTATTAGCTGAGCGTAAAATACATTTAGTTTATGGAGGAGGTAGTGTCGGATTAATGGGAGGCGTAGCATCAGCAGCATCTTTAGGAGGAAGTCAAGTTCTAGGCATTATCCCAGGACCTTTGAAGTTTATTTCTGGGGGCATGATCGGAGAGGAGCTAGTGGTCAAAAATCTGCAAGAACGTGTGCTACAAATGCTTTTAAATGCTGATGCTTTCATCGCTCTACCCGGCGGTTTTGGTACATTAGGAGAAGTCTTCCAAATCGCTTCCATGGCCCAACTTAATTTGCATAAGAAACCTATTGGGCTATTGAATGTTAACAATTTCTTTACAGGTCTGATAGCTTTTATGGATTATGCTATGCAGAAGGATTTCATATCAAGAGTGGCACGACGAATCATAATATCCGCAACAACTGCTGAAGAATTGCTAGACAAAATGCAAGCTTTTGTTCCTGAACCAGATCCAGCAATGATTCAGATAGACTGGACGCGACAGTCTTTCTCGACCAGTTCGATCCCATAATTGTCCTCTACTCACCCTGTTGAAGTATTGTGGAAGAAGAAGCAATCTGATCCGTTTTTCTTGTCCTTTAGTTTTGTTATCAGCATTTTCTTTCGTGTTTCAGTTTTTCTTTTCAGGGAGTTTCTTTACCTTGTAGGATAGTTTCGTTCATGCTGATATTAAAACCATAGGACAATGCCTTTAGGTTGGAATGGCTGAGTAAAGAGTAATTTTTATTGCTCTTGAGACGCATCCTATTAGGTCTACTAGGCATGACATTTTGTGGTAACTAAGCTTCAACCTTTTGGATGACATATCTCTCAAGCGAATCTATATTAGATGAACCTTGGATATTGATTCCAAACATCCATTCCCTCTACATAATTTGTCAGTGTTATTATCATCACCGAGATTCACTCATTTTATCGAAGTCTAAATTTTTGCACTCACCTATCATGAAGATCCACACTTTCGAATAAAATTATTCCAATTCTAATTGCTTTCATATAAATTTCACCGAGGTCCTAAGGAAAGCTCTTTAGCCTCAAGTTTAATCAATTTTCATTCAACGATAGGACTGCTCCTATCGCTGAGGTTTTAAGGACGGAACTTTTGCCTCAAAATCAATCATTAGTCCATCTTACAACGATAGAACCTTTTCCTATCGTTAGAGGTTCTAAGGACCTTTCCTTAACCTCAAACAAACAATCAATCATTCAGTCCATCTTACAACGATAGAACCTTTCCTATCGTTAGAGGTTCTAAGGACCTTTCCTTAAACCTCAAACAAACAATCAATCATTCAGTCCATCTTACAACGATAGAACCTTTCCTATCGTTAGAGGTTCTAAGGGCCTTTCCTTAAACCTCAAACAAACAATCAATCATTCAGTCCATCTTACAACGATAGATCCTTTCCTATCGTTAAAGGTTCTAAGGACCTTTCCTTAAACCTCAAACAAACAATCAATCATTCAGTCCATCTTACAACGATAGAACCTTTCCTATCGTTAGAGGTTCTAAGGACCTTTCCTTAACCTCAAACAAACAATCAATCATTCAGTCCATCTTACAACGATAGAACCTTTCCTATCGTTAGAGGTTCTAAGGACCTTTCCTTAAACCTCAAACAAACAATCAATCATTCAGTCCATCTTACAACAATAGAACCTTTCCTATCGTTAGAGGTTCTAAGGACCTTTCCTTAAACCTCAAACAAACAATCAATCATTCAGTCCATCTTACAACGATAGAACCTTTCCTATCGTTAGAGGTTCTAAGGACCTTTCCTTAAACCTCAAACAAACAATCAATCATTCAGTCCATCTTACAACGATAGAACTTTTCCTATCGTTAGAGGTTCTAAGGACCTTTCCTTAAACCTCAAACAAACAATCAATCATTCAGTCCATCTTACAACGATAGAACCTTTCCTATCGTTAGAGGTTCTAAGGACCTTTCCTTAAACCTCAAACAAATAATCAATCATTCAGTCCATCTTACAACGATAGAACCTTTCCTATCGTTAGAAGTTCTAAGGACCTTTCCTTAAACCTTAAACAAACAATCAATCAATCAGTCTATCTTACAACGATAGGAGCTTTCCTATCGTTAGAGGTTCTAAGGATCTTTCCTTAAACCTCAGAGTTTCGGCGGCGAGAAAGTTCTCAATGCCTAACTAAGGTCGAACGAAATTTGGTAAACGACTTTGCATATATCATGTCCCATGAAGCATGCAAAGGGGGGCAGCTGTTGACACCCAATTTCGTCCGACCATTAAAAAGAAATTTTTTTTTTAAAAAAAAAAAAAAAAATTTTTATAAAAAAATTAATTAATTATTATTTTTATTATTATTACTAAAAAAATTTTTAGTTTAAAATACATTTTTGTTTTGTGAAGATTTGATTTAAAATAATATATGTGTGTATTTGAAAGAAAAAAAGAAAACTCCAAAAAAAAAAAAAAAAGGCAAAATTTAAAAGTTTGAGGTAAAAATGACAACATTAAGAAGTTTCGGGAAAAATTGACAAATTCTGAAAGTTCCAGGGGCATTTGGTAGTTTGTCACATAAAATTTTGGGCCTGCCGACGTTTCTGGCCCAAATTGACAGAAAACGACAAAATTGTCAAAATCAGAAGCTTCAGGAACTTATCCAGAGGCTGAGAGACGTAAAGGACTAAAATTGTCATTTTACCAATTTAAAAGATAAGTTTGAAATTTTTTATTAATTTATCCATCAACAGTTCAACCAAACTTCCTCTATAAATAGCCCCCCAAATTTTGTGCTGAACACAGAAAAAAAAGTTCAGAGCTCCGTTTTAAAAAGAGAAAATAGAAGCCTTAGTCCCTAGCCTCTCCTCCCTCTGCCAAAAAAAGTCCCAAAATTATTTTTTCTTACATTTCGACTACCTTCTTCCTCCGTTTTCTTTTTCTTTCTTTTGCTGTCGCCGTCCTATCCCGCTGCCGTCGCCCTGCCGCCGCCGTCCCGCTGTCGTCCTGTGACCGCCGCCCCTCATCTTCGTCGCCGTGCCCCGTCACCCGCCGCCGTCCGAGTTCTTTTTCTTCTCCTTATTTTCCTCCGCCTCCGCCGTGCTCGCGCCACCGTCGCCCCGCCGTCGCCCAGCCGTCCCGCCCCACCGACGCCGCCGTCCCCACCCTGCCCCTGGCCGCGCCGCCACCGTGCCCAGCCAGCCAGCCCCCTCCCTCGCCCCCTTCGCGCGCGTCCTTCCTCTGTTCTTCTTCAGATTCAAATTTTAAAATCTAGGGTAAAACGCTCATTTTGTCCTTCAATTTTTCAATATCTTTCACTTGGGTCACTAACCTTTTATTTTGTTCTTGCAGAATTAATTCCTAACTATTTTAATTTTTACTTGTTTATTTATTTGTTATTATTACTAACCCTTTTTTTATTGTTGTTATTAACAACTAACTACTAACATGGCTAACTTTTATTATTGTTGTTAATTAATTAATTTAATTAAACTTGGCTAACTTTTAATTTAATTAAAATTGACTAACTTTTATTATTGTTGTTAATTAATTAATTTAATTAAACTTGGCTAACTTTTTATTGTTGTTAATTAATTAATTTAATTAAACTTGGCTAACTTTTAATTTAATTAAACTTGGCTAACTTTTATTATTGTTGTTAATTAATTAATTTAATTAAACTTGGCTAACTTTTTATTGTTGTTAATTAATTAATTTAATTAAACTTGGCTAACTTTTATTATTGTTGTTAATTAATTTAATTAACTTAACTAAACTTTATTATTGTTGTTAATTAAATAATTAATTAAATTATCTAACTTTTATTATTCTTGTTAATAATTAATTTAATTAACTTTGCTAACCTTTATTATTATTTATTTTTAAAGTGGATGGCCAAAAAAAACCCCACTTTATTATTATTAATTTTTCCTTTATTTGATTTATTTCATTTAATTCACCCTTACCCATAAATAAATAAATAAAACCTAAAAGAAGATTCTTTTATAATTAATTATTAAAGCTAATAAAAATCATTTTTAAAAAAAAAACTAATTATTTTTATTTTGGAATACATGTTTTTATTATTTCTTTAAAGATAACAAAGTTAACTTTTTATTCCTTTTTGTTAAAATTAATAAACAAGCATGATTAAATAGTACTAAAAATATACAAATCAACTTCTTTTTTTTCTAAAAACATTTTTTAAAAATAATGATATTTAAAATTTAAAATTCAAGAAAAATCCAATAAAATTATAATTAAAATAATTATAATTAATTAAATAATTAAAATTTAACAAAAAATAAAACTCCATGACCAAATGATCCGCCAGGATCCATGGCTTGGAAATATTTTTTTAATAAAGTATATAAAGAAATTTTTCTTTATTAAAAATAAACACTTTGGACTAATATATTAATTATTTAATAAAATATAATTTTTTAGTTTTATTTATTAATAAAAAGAATAAAAAGAGTAAAAATTTTGAGTTAATATTTTATTCAGTAATATTTTTACTTATTTCTTTCAAAATAATGAAAAGATATAACTTTTTGTTTCCTTTATAAAAATCTTAGTCAAAAATAATAAAAAATAAATAAAAAAAAAGTGAATTAAATTTCTCTTAAATATTTTAGACTTATTAATTAGATATATTTTCAGAGACATAAATTAAAATTATTAAAAAAAATCTTTCATAAAAAAAAAAGGACATAAAAATGAAACATAAATATCAAGACTTTTATATACATAAAATTTTTTTTTTTAGTTTCTTTATTAATCACTTTTGGCTAAATTTTTTTTTTATCAAAAACAAAACAAATAAATATAAAAAATTTTCCTTTATGTTTAAAATATACATAAAATTTTTTAGTTTCTTTTCTTGAATAATCATTTTTGCTTAATTCATTCAAAACAAAATTAAGACTTTTGTTCTATTTTTGAAAAATACATATGAATTTTGCCTTCATCATTGAATAAATAAAATTTTAATTAAATAATTACTTTTTGATTTGCCTTTTATCAAATAAAAATATTAAGACTTTTCTTGTATTTTTGAAATATACATATAAGTTTTTATTTTCTTTATTAAATAAATAAAATCTTGATTAAATAATTTCTTTTTTTGGTTTATCTCTTATTAAATAAAAAAGAATAAACATAACATATAAATATGAATCTTTCTTCTATTTTTAATAAAACCTTGATAAATTTATTTCTTTTTTTTTTTAAAAAAAAACATAAAATAAATCTAAGCCATGTTGTTAAGTCTAAAAAATTTTTTTAGTTCATGGTATATTGGCTGGAAACTGTCTCGTGCCCGTTTTTGAACTGCTTCACCTGGTGAAGAGGGTCTGGCTGAGTAACAACGCCCCGTACCATGATCAAAATTTTTTTGAATTAACTTCTTATTAAAAAAAAATTAATTACTTTTTATATTCTTTTATAAATTAAGTAATTCTTTAAATAATAAATATCCTTCATTAAACAAGAAAAATTAATAAAAAAAAAAAGAGAAAAAAAAAAAGAAAAGAAAGATAAGAAAAAGAAAAGAAAGAAAAGAAAGGAAAGATAAAATCAAGAAAAAAAAAGAAAGGAAAGATAAGAAAAAAGAAAAGAAAGGAAAGAAAAAAAAAGAAAAAAAATAAAATTTTTAGATTATTAATAAATCTAAAAATTTTATAAACAAAAAGAATTACGAATTAGTAATTAAACTAACAATTAATTCTATAATAAGTAAGAATGTAATAATTAATTATAAAAAAATTAATTTCCATATCCGGATGATTCGGCAGGATCTACGGTTTGGAAAACTTTTTTTACTAAATAAATTAAATAAATACAAAGATAAAAATTCATATTTACAATATGGATTAAATTATTTAAAAGTTCACCAAATTCCGTGTCCAAATGACTCGGCAGAGTCCATGGTTCGGAATCAAAATCTTCCGTGTCCAAATGACTCTGCAGAGTCCATGGTTCGGAAGTATAAAATTTCATACAAATTAATTAATTAAAAAAATCCACATTTCAACTAATCCAGTTAAAATTTCTAATTTTGAAAATTAACTGAAAATTATTTAAAAGCAAAGCAAAACAAAATTAAAATCAACTAAGGTGCCAATTTTTGGGCGTTTTAACAAAGTTGTTTTAACGTAACCGTACTCCCGATCCCCGAACTCTCGCAGACCATATTTTAGGTATCCAATCGACCTAAGAAAAACCGATTGGTGGCGACTCCCGAAAACGGCCCAATTCGTTGCCACAGTACCTCTACGATAAGAACCTTCCTATCATCTAAGAATTTAAGAAGAAAAACTCTTTCCTCCCCATTTACCAAGTCTAGGAACTTTCCTAGGCTTTTCGCAATAAAAACCTTCCTATTGCTTTCAAACCTAAGAGGAAAACTCTTTCCTCTTTTCTTGATGGATTGAGGAACCTTCCCCACCCTTGTCTCTATAGAAACCTTTCTATAGAATAGAGAAACTTTTCTCCCAATTTTAACTTTGGTAGAGAATTCTCTCTCACCATGATCTAAAAGGTAGAGAACCTTCTCTTTACCACCTCTCGTAGCCTTCGAGGTAGAGAACACTATCTCTTTACAACCTTTAAATTTCTTTGAGGTAGAGCACCCTGACTCTTTACCACCTCTAAATTTCTTTGAGGTAGAGCACCCTGACTCTTTACCACCTCTGATGACTTTTGAGGTAAAGAACCCTGTCTCTTTACCACCTCTAAATGCTTGAAGTAGAGCACCCTGACTCTTTACCACCTCTAAAAATGCTTGAGGTAGAGCACCTTGACTATTTACCACCTCTAAATGCTTAAGGTAGAGCACCCTGACTCTTTACCACCTCTAAAAATGCTTGAGGTAGAGCACCCTGACTCTTTACCACATCTAAATGCTTAAGGTAGAGCACTCTGACTCTTTACCACCTCTAAAAATGCTTGAGGTAGAGCATCCTGACTCTTTGCCACCTCTAAATGCTTAAGGTAGAGCACCTTAACTCTTTACTACCTCTGATTTATCCCATACTATGAGAAAAAGAATGACTAATTGATTATCCTAGAATATGCAATATGCATGCTCTTCATTCTTTGACTTGGATTAATAAAAACATAACCGTTAACTTGGCCAAGTAATTTCTACAGAAAATAAATACAAATAGCCAAAGCATACAAAATCAATATTTGTGTGAGTTTACTACACATAACAACTCGTGAGAGCATTCATACATAAAGTAGACTAATGCCCTCACCCAAGAGCAACCCTAGAGTCTAGGACTCTTTATAACATAGACTATGGAGGCAACTAAAAGTACTATATAAATACAAGTCTCTACTGAGATCTTCTTGAACTAGCTCTCACTTTGGATGGAAATCCCAGTGGCGAGTCTCAAAAGCCCTTGCCCAAGTGCTACTAGGCTCTGCAGCTAAAGGAAGGCATTAGTTAGTACTGGTACTTGACCAATAAACCACTCAAGCATATTCATGTAGACTAGAATCACAAGGATTCTCAAGTCCAATACCTATACAAAAGCTACTACCGCGATAACCCTCAACGGTTACCCGGCCCAACAACTTCAGTATCTGCACAACATAACTAGGGAGTGAAAATTCAACATTCTCAGTAAGGGGTCTTCTGTGTACCTGCAAGAAAATTACTAGGACTCTACATATGATGACATATGTAACTTGTTGCGAGCTCACATAACATGAGGGTCTGATATATGTACATATAACTAGGCCTTCAAGACCTCTCCTCAAACTAGTCCTCCTCACGGGGCATCACTCCGTGCTTAACGAGTTCTGGCCACTAACTCGCTTCTAGTAAGCCGTAGCTTACTGATGCAATCGTGTAGCCTTCCCTTAGTCGTTATGCAGGGGAATTATGGTGGAACTTTGTAGACTAGGCCATAAAGACCTCCTTGTAGACTAGATGAACAAGGTTTTATCTTGCAACCTCGTGGCTAATGGCACAGCTAGGCCGCCAAGGGTTCTAAACATTAACCTAAGCTGGTAGTACTTAGTTATGTTCATTTGCAACCTAGTTTCCTTGCTTGTTGCACAAGCAACCATGAAACCTTATAAAACTCAAGGAAACTCTTACCTCTTGTAGGACTTCTGGAAGTCTCAGAGTACCCCCGGAATCCTTGGACCCTAAGGTACTCTAAGAACCCCCTTAGGTCTCACTTGGATCATTCTAGAAAAATGTGAAAAATTCGGCCATTTTGTTTGTGGCGACGCGTCACCACAGTTGGTAACGTTCTGTGAACTTTTTCTGGATTGGCGACGCGTCACCAATTTGCATTTCTACAGAATTTGGTGCATTTTGCTGCTATGAATTTTGGACACTTAGCAAACATAGTAAACATGCTTAGAAAGCCTCCAAATTTCATACACTTATAGACCATATTGCATAGAACATAACCAACTATCACAAGCTAATCTATGATGCTCTATAACATCATCCAAATCCTCTCAAACTTCATAGTCCACCACAATTCACCAAAACCTCTAATAAATGCTATAGCTAGAACCATTCGAATTCTTCAAACAAACTCAAACCAATAGCATTAATTGAACTTCAAAACATAACTCCCTTACCTAAACTCCAAGTAACAAGCAAGAATCAAACTCTTTTTCCAATCCACTAAGCTCAACAAAGTGTTACCTAAGTTCTAAGCAAAAACACAAGCACTAAACATTAAAATCTTACTCTCTAACCAAAACCCAAGCTCCAAACTAACTAATTAACATGAATTCAACCAAGAACACAATGCTTACCACGTACTAAAAATAGGGGATGGGAGAAAACACTTCTCCAAGCTCCAAAATCATGGTTTAATGCTTGAAATGAGCTCCTCCTAGCTTATATACCTTGATAGCTTCTTGTTCCACCAAGAAAACCTTGATTCCAAGGAGAATTTGATAGCAAAATAAGGGTGGGAAAGTTGAAAACGTGGTTATGGCAGCCATCCCTCACTTTCCCCTTCTTAAACCCTTATTTAATCTCAAAGCCATCAAAGTATTAAGCTTAATTCACTTAAGTCCCTCATCTTTGGTAACTTAGTGATTCTTGATTAAATTCTTGTTTATTTTTCAAGTTTGGGTTAAGGTTGAAAGTTAAGTTATAAAAACTCATTTTAACTACTCGGGACTCGTTCATGCTATTTAGGATGCAAAATTACCATTTTACCACTGAACTTCGTTTAGTGCCTTATCTTTCTCGGAACTTAGTAAACTTTACTAAACTTCTCTATTCTTTCTATGTGAACTTGAATTAAGGTTCTAAACTTAATTTAGAATACTTTACCTTCCTTGGGAGTGCCTGCTGCTAGGAGGTCCATAACATAACTAACCCCATAAAGTCCTCTTACGAGCGCCTTAGAGTAAGTCGTAACTTATTCAACCCTTGCCTGCCATTGATGAGTTACTTAAAGTAAGTCACCGCTTACTCCTTTCTTACCCGTCTCTTCCCTTAACTTATTATGCAGGGTAGTTGCATTATGTGGTTCAACTTGCCAAACTCTTCAAGCTTAGCTTAGGGTTTCTTAGTGGGTCGCTTACCAAACCTTAACCACATCACTTAGCTACCACCTAAATAATACATAATTCCTAACTTAGGAATGAGTTCTAGACCCAAACGAGGCTACGGAACATCTTAAATTAGCCTAGGGATGATAACCGAAAGTTTAAGACATTCTTAGGATGCCCCGAGCTTAAGGGACTAATGTTTTGGCAACGCCGTCAGCGACTCATCGCCAAAGGCATCAACGCTCTGAAATCCTAACGTTTAACAGCGATGCGTCTCCATTGGCGACGTGTTGCCAATGCACTACAGCATTGCGCGACAGCATGCAAACTTGCACGAAACTTGCTCAAACTTTCCCATCCCAAGGCCAATTCACATGGGTCTTATTTCTACTTCATTCCTACTCATAACACTACAATTTTTATGTATTATTTGAACTGAATTAACTTAAATCCCTTACCTCAAATCATCCTTAAAGCAAGAAACAAGCAACAAGCACACTTGAGCTCCATAGAGTTCTTTCGAGTTCCAAGCTTGAATTCAAACAAATTGGACACCAAGGGCACGAAATTAAGACCATTTCTAACCATTTAAAAAGATTAGAACTAACCCACAAGGATCAAAGATGTTTACCTTCAGGTTTGAACCAAAAACTTGCAAGAGCAACTCCAATGCACCAATTCCACAAAAAATGAGCTAAGGGCGTGTTGGGATGACTTTGAGACCTTCAAATTTCATGGAATTTTGGCTAAAATGAGAGCTTTGAAGGTGGAGAGCTATGGAGGAGAGAGAGCCACGAAAATGGAAAATGGGGGAGATGATGAATAGTGTCATCTCCTCTACTTAAATAGCCAACCGTTTTTTCATTTGACATTTTTGTCCCCCAAACTTAACTTTAAATCACCTAGGCTACTTAAACTCTTCTTACACCAGCATTCCTTGGTCCCAATGAAAGGTTTTTCTTACCCAAATACTTTGCCCTTAAGTCACTTAAGCCATTATAAAACATAATAGCTTAATTTCTCACTTAGTGCATTTTTCACCATTAACTTTCACTTTTGGTTCAAATGGCTAGAAATACTAAGGGTCTTAACTCACTTAGCTCAAAACACTTGCATGAACCTAATTTCATTGAAATTATGATCATGCCACTGACTTGGGCCACAATTACCATTTTGCTTTTCTTGTTCTTTATGTGCCAATTACACTTTGAAACTCAATTTATCCTTACTTAGCTTGCTTTCCTTGCTTAATAAAACTTATTGAAGGGAAATGACTTAGGATTTACTTACTTCAACATTCAATACAGAGGAAACACTAAGAGAACATTTACATATAGTCATTAAAGCATTTTCATTAAATTTTATTTACATAAAAGTCACTAAATCCTATATTTTATATAATTTAATCAAAATTGTATGTTACTTTGTTTAAAAACTACTGCTTCCCTAAGAAGAATCACTACCACAAATTAATAATTTTTTTTATTTCTCTTTCTTTAGGAATGTTTTTATTTTTATCTAATTGTAATTCTAAAAAAATTATTCCTAATAACTAATTTTTATCTCCTAATTCTCTTAATTTTTTTTCCCTCTCATCTCTGTTCTTCTTTCATCTTATCTTTTATCCTTTGTTCCCTTCTGTCACTTCTCCACACTCTGTCCTTCTCCCTCTTATCTGTCTCATCTTCCTCTTTCAAGTCTCACTGCATTTCTCTTTCTTTCATCTTATCTTTGAGTCTCTCAAGTTTAATCGTGCTCTTCTATTGCTCTCCCTCCCTATTTGTTCTATGTTCTATATGTTATACGACATTTTTGTATAAATTTGGTAGATTCTTTATGATATTCAATTTTTTTATACAAAAAAAGTGTGAACTTGGAAGGATTTCCCTTAAAAAACTAGAAATCATGAATTTCAACAAAAGCAATAATCTTTTTAGGTGGTTTAGGCACTTAGGGCATACTGTGCAGTATACCATGACAAACTATGGTAAATTGAAAAAACATACAAAAAAGCATCAATATGTGACCTATGAAATAATACACGGTATTTCGTGCAATATATCACAATACCACGAGAAATTTCAGACCATGTTTGTATGATTTGATCTAAGAAAAGTTAATTAACTTTACTTGTTTTAGAATTTTTATGCAAAATTTTTAGCATACATAACCACTCTAATAAATGCTAATAAGTTGGAGTTTTGAAATTAACATCAAATTTCTAATTTCTCTTTAATATTGAAAAATACATAAAAAAATCTGCATATAGCTAAATGGGCGAAGGCACAGAAGAGGGAAAATTGGACAACTTGTCCCCCCTCTATGTATGCCTTTCAAAATGTCTTGGATGTAAACTTTGAGCCCCCTTGAGGCATTCTTTGCAATAAAATTTATTGTTTAGTCCAAAAAAAAAAAAAAAGAAATCTCTGAATTCTATCATCTATTTGGTAATTTCTATTATTATATGGTCGCTAAAACTAGGTAGTTAATTGAAGGCCATCACAATTTGATAATCATTTTGAAATAAATAATTCTAATTCAAATATATTAATAACAAAAAAGCAGTCATCTATTGCAATTCAACTTTAAATCTATTACTCCTATCTTACTAATTATTTTTTCTGTCTCCCAAAACTTATCCTATTTACTATTCATAACAATTAATTCATAATTTTTTTTCTTTTAAAATTTCTTATACAAATATAAACTTTTTATATGAAAATCACAAAAAATTTTCTTCTCAGACAAATCTACTAGTAGAAATCCAAACCCGAACCTTCAGTTTAACTCAATTGCAACTGCGAGTACCTTTGCTGGTTGAGCTTGTGAGGCGAAGTGGAGGTGCCGGGGATTTGCTCGGCGTAAAGACAGAAGGGGCAGATGAAATCGGGGTGTGACTTACCCAGAAACTGACTTACCTAGAATCCAATACCTACTGCAGCCTTCCCGACCCGAACCTATGCGGCTTCTCCCTAGGCCGGTGAAAAAGACCAAGTGTTCGCTTTCCCTCCGCCACCTACATCAGAGTCCTTGACGGCCATAGTGGTCCGGAGGCATCCGGATTAATTCGTCCTGCCGCCTCTCTTCTTGACGACATCGAGAGCAACTACAGTTGGTGAGGAATCGAAGCCATCGACCAGATCGCCGACGCGGAACAAGATCTACCACATCATGAGGCAGGGTACCGCCGGCAGAGGGAACGCATGGTGGCTCTGGTGTGGCCGGAGAGGAAGATCCGTAGGGCGTCGCGGAATGGCTTGTTATGAACTTCTCCGCAGTGACACCAGAATGGATCAATGGAATGGAAACAGGCGCTTCTGGGGTGTACAGGCGCAGCTTTGTTTGGTGCAGCCCAGCCCGCTTATTCGTTCGCCATGGGATCGATGATTTCGGTCTATTATCTAACAAATCATGATCAAATTAAAGAGAAAATGGGGATTGACGCTTTAAGCTTGTTTACGTTGTTTGTATTTTTTATACTGCTCAACATCGCCCACAGAACCCACATATCTTCCTCGGTCCACCTGTCGAGTATGTTAGATGGAAGAAGGCTCGGTGACGAGAGAGAGGGGGAAGTAGCTTGTTAGATGCATTAGTTTGGGGACAAAATTTCTGAGGAAGAAGATTAGGATGATAAAGTTAGATATTTTACCTTTTATTTTGTAAAGGTGAATGATGAAGTTAGTTTCGGATGGAGATAAATATAAACATTTGAAATAAAAAGGACATAAGTGTAGTTTTACTTATATCTCGGGTGGTAATTTTCCCTATATATATTAAGCTGGAAATACAGTACAAAGTCTGTGTTTAAAACTATAGTCAGAAAAGTAGAGAGACCAGAAAAGATAGCAGAAGTCTTATTAATTCAATCAATCATATATATAGGACAACTAAAAACTCAAAAGTAGTAATTAAATAAGTTCTTATCAACAAAAGCCATTAAACCATACTCTTGGGATAACGTGCCCCAATGTCTGAGGTAATCAGTGGACACTTGTGAAAACACATCAAACACCGCATGGAAATTCAGCAGACATTTATACATGGAATAACCGAAGACCCTATAAATATTTCATATATAAAGGACAAAATTATTTAACAGCAGCAGGTACTAATAGACTTCATGTTGCATCCAGTACTTTTCCATATATGTGAAGAAAAGCCTGAATTGCTTCTCTATTTTGCTTACTCTTTCATACGTTAACTTGCGTACATATACACAGACTTAAGACCCAAGAAAGGTTACAGGATAATTACAAGTATAATACGTATAATACTTTAAAACACTTATCCTTATCTATATCTATCTTTGAACATATCCTTCACTCCCCCTCAAGTTAGCGCATGTAGGTCAGTAGTGCCCAACTTGTCAAGTAGACTTTTGAAGCTGTCCTTCCCCAATGGTTTGGTGAACAAGTCGGCAAGCTGTGCTCCAGTCCAAACCTTCTTTGGTGATATCTCCCTCGATTGAACTCGTTCCCTGACGAAGTAACAGTCCATTTCAACATGTTTTGTTCGTTCATGGAATACGGGGTTCATTGCTATGTGTAGAGCAGCCTCGTTGTCACAAAATAAAGTGGTTGGCTCTGTTTGTGGTGCTTTCAGTTCTTTCAGCAGCCACCTTAACCACAAAATTTCGCTAACCGTCGTTGCCATTGCCCTATACTCTGCTTCAGCTGAGGATTTAGCTACCACTGTCTGCTTTTTGGTTCTCCAGGAGATTGGCGAACCTCCTACAGTAATGAAGTAGCCAGTACATGAACGCCTTGTCATCTGACATCCTCCCCAATCTGCATCACTGTATGCTTCTAGAGTCAAATCACCATCAGCCTTCAATAAAATTCCTTGTCCCGGTGCTGACTTTAAGTATATTAAAACTCTTTCTGCTGCATCCATATGAGCTCGTCGTGGTGCTGCTACAAACTGACTTAACATGTTCACTGCAAACACAATGTCCGGTCTGGTGACTGTCAAGTAGAGTAAACGTCCAACCAGTCTTCTATACCTTGCCCCATCGACTAACGGTCCGCCACCATCAGCCCTTAGCTTGCATTTTTGTTCCATGGGGAATGCGCTGGGCCGACAGGCCTCCATTCGAGACTCCTTCAAGACATCCAGCGTATACTTACGCTGACTGAGAACAATGCCTTGTTTTGTATGTGCCACTTCAATGCCCAAGAAGTATTTCAGGGGTCCAAGGTCCTTTATGCTGAATTTATCATCCAAGTACCTCTTCACTCTTGTTATCTCCTCACCATTATTGCCTGTGAGTATTACATCATCCACATAGATCAACGCTACTATGAAAATTCCTTCTTTCTTGTATGTGAACATGGAGTGATCAGCTTTGGATTGCTGAAAACCAATCTCAGTTAATGCTTCAGTGAACTTTCGATACCAGTTTCTTGATGCTTGCTTCAGACCATACAATGACCTTTTTAACTTACATACTCTCGTTTCACCCTCTTTTGCAAACCCCTGTGGTATCTTCATGTAGACTTCTTCATCCAAGTCTCCATGAAGAAACGCATTATTGACGTCAAGTTGGTGAGTCTCCCATCTCCTCTTGGCAGCTACTGCTAGTAATGTTCGGACTGTAACAAGCTTTGCAACTGGTGCAAAAGTCTCGTGGAAGTCAATCCCCTCCACTTGTGTGAATCCTCTCGCCACTAACCTTGCTTTGTAGCGTTCCACTTCTCCATTGGGTTTGAATTTGATCTTGTATACCCACTTGGAATCTACTGCATTCTTTCTGACCGGTAACTGCTCTAATGTCCAAGTTTCATTCTTCTCAAGAGCTTCGATCTCCATCTTCATGGCTTCCCTCCAGCGGTCATGTTTTGCTGCTTGAGAGAAAGTCTTTGGCTCATCAAGTGAAGTAATGGCCGACAAAAGAGCTTTATGTGAGTGCGAAAAATTTTTATAAGAGATATATTGTGATAAAGGATATACCACGGAGTTGCCTGCTGGAGGGGTAGGCTGCACTTGTGCGATGGATGGTGGCAGGTTAACCTCAAATCCTTCAAATTGTTTTGGCAGCTGCCTAACTCGTTGAGTACGCCGTGTCTCAATTCTGCTGATTGAACTCTCTTGCTCAGGCACAACAACTGGTTCTTCCATGGCTTCTTCTTCTCCATGTCGCTGCTCGTTGTACATGTCAAAGTGCCGTTCATTGTTTCGTGAAAAAACCACGTGATCTTCATCCCAGTACGGATCGGCTCGCTGGGTTACTGCCCTCTCAGTTGAAGGCTTACACTCCCCCTTTCCATATGGATATTTGTCTTCAAAAAATATTACATCTCTTGAAACGCAAACCTTCCCACTTTCGATGTCATAGAGTCTGTACCCCTTCTGTCCATTGGGATAGCCTATGAAAACGTGAGGTTTCCCTCTTTCACTGAATTTATCTTCTCTTGACTTTTCATGGACATATGCAAGGCATCCAAGAATCTTCAAGTGGCTGTAGCTTGGTCTTCTCTGTAACAGAATTTCATAAGGAGTTTTGTTGCCAATTACCTTTGATGGCAATCTATTTATGATGTAAACAGCCGTAAGCACACATTCCCCCCAAAACTTGATTGGTAGATTAGCATGGAATCTTAATGCTCGTGCTATCTCTAATATGTGTCTGTGCTTACGTTCGACTACACCATTTTGCTGGGGGGTATGAACACATGTCGTCTGTATCACTATGCCATGTTCCTCATAGTAAGCTTGCATGTGGCGTGACTGAAACTCCCCTCCATTGTCCGCCCTTATTTGCTTTACTTTCTTTCCAAACTGCGTTTCAACCATATTTAAGAACATGGGCAAGTAGTGACTCACATCAGATTTATGTTTCATTATGTATACCCAAACTCCCCTACTAAAATCATCCACTATCGTGAGAAGATAATGTCCTCCTGACAAAGATGCTACTCTGTAACCTCCCCATATGTCACAATGTATCAGATCAAAACAAGCTGTACTTTTTATTTCACTTTTAGGAAAAGGAAGTCTAGTCTGTTTTGCCCGAATACAAGAATCACAATGTTCAATCTTACTACTTTCAACCTTACTGGAAAGAAACTGAATTGTTTTGACTTTTGCTTCTGAAGCATGACCCAATCTTTGGTGCCAAATTTCTACTTCTTTGGATCTTGTTGCTGACAATGCTGCTCCTCCATGCATTGGCTCCAACAGGTATAATCCATCGCACTGCCTACCCACTCCAATCAGGTTCCTCGTAGGTAAGTCCTGCATCACACACATATCCGATACAAACGTTAGTGCACAATTAAACTCTTTCGTCAATTTACTGACGGATAGAAGATTGCATTTGAAACTTGGGATATTCAACACATTGTCAACTCTCATCCCATTTGGTAAGCACAACCTCCCCACTCCTTTAACTGTAACACTTTCACCATTTGGTATTTTGACTGGTTGCTGTTCCACTTCTTGTCGTATTTCATCGAGCAACTCACCATTGCATGTTATATGTTCTGTTGCACCCGAATCAATTATCCAAGGTTTTGTAAAGTTGATCTTACCAGCCATGTTAACGGTGGGAGGTGCTTGACCTTCAGGTTTTGGTGCCTCACCGTCACGGCCGAGGAATTGGAGTAGGCGATCATACTGTGCTTGTGTTAAGCCTGAAATGGGGCTGCCATTTGCGCCGACCTGAGCCACCTTCGGACCATCTTTCTTGTTTATCCAAGGTCCTCCTTTCTTTTCGCGTTTTCCTTTGTTCCATCCTGGTGGATAGCCTATTATCTCAAAACACTCTTCTTCTACATGTCCCAACTTGTTACAGTGCTCGCATTTCGGTCTATCTTTCCTCTCACTTCTTTGGCCATCTTTATCTTTGCTGCCTCGGGCTCCCTGTACTTGGAACGCTGCTGCTTCTATCTTTGGGTTGTTCACAGTCGAAATCTGCTTTTGTTGTTCATCTTCCGCAATCAGGTGGTAGACAGTACCAAGGCTCGGAGTCGGCCTCATGCTGAGAACTTGGGTCTTAATTGTCCCAAAAGCCTCGTCCAAACCCATCAGAAAGTCATACATCTGGTCTCTGTCTTTCACCTCCCTTAATTGCTTTTGAATGTCACATGTGCATCCACCACAGGTGCATCTTGGCCAAGGTGAGATTGAATACATCTCATCCCAAAGGCCCTTGAGTTTCGTATAATATGCTGACACGGAAAGCTTCTCCTGTTTCAGGAGAGCTACTGCACGCCTTAGCTCATAGGCTCTTGGCGCAGTCACCTTGCCAAACCTTTCTCCAAGGTCTTCCCAAATTTCTTGAGCACTCTTGGCATATCGCACACTGCTTCGGACCTCCTTATCCATTGAGCTCTTCAGCCATCCTTTGATCATCGCGTCGCAACGCATCCACAATCCCACATCGTGCGAGTCTGCTGGTGGTTTGGGAATTGTTCCATTGACGAACCCGAACTTGTTCTTGGCAAAGAGGACATTGCTCATGTCATTCATCCACTCCCCATAATTTCCATCATTGAGGAGTTCACTGACATAGATCTGTCCTGGATTGTCTGAAGCATGTATGTAATACGGCGACATCACATCCACAGATTTCACTTGGTTGTTGGAATGCATCGCTCCATCAGAACCCTCGTCACTTGATCCTGTCATTCTTGACGAAGCCATGAGTATTCGCCTTTTGTGTTTGTGGGAGTATCAGGTTCGGCTCTGATACCATGAAGAAAAGCCTGAATTGCTTCTCTATTTTGCTTACTCTTTCATACGTTAACTTGCGTACATATACACAGACTTAAGACCCAAGAAAGGTTACAGGATAATTACAAGTATAATACGTATAATACTTTAAAACACTTATCCTTATCTATATCTATCTTTGAACATATCCTTCACTTTGGAGCCGGGGTTATTGTCAAGTACCCCAATTTCGCTCAAATCTAGAGAGCTCTCGACATTATCCAAAAGCAGCAGACATTTCATGTCCTGGAGGAACTCGTTCAGCCTTTCTGCTGGCACTTCAAGTCTTGCAGCAATGTATCTCCGAATGTCGTCCACTGTTGTGGTTATTGTCAAGGTCATGAATATTACCGCGTCAAATATTTCAGGATAATCCAGGTAATGGTTGTTCAAAGTTTTCAGCACGGTTGATTTTCCGACCCCCAACGTACCAAATATTGCGACCTTGTGCACATGACCTTTCTCTACGGAATTCAATGCCTCTTCAAGTGACGCTAGAAGAGTTGGGTATTGCTTGATGTCCGGCACATTCTCCTTTACACCAGGGTCAGCAGTGGTCTTGTCCATCATCAAATCTCCCTTAGTGGGTGCTATGCTGTCAAGATGTTGCAGTACCTCCGCCACCTCGTTTACTTGATTGGCAAAGCGTGGACGTTCCCAAGCAGCAAGACTTTCGTATCGAGCTTCTAACGAACTTGTCGACTTAACCGTTATCTTCACTTCTTTACACCAAGCAGTGGAATGATTTTTAGGCTTTTTATTTTTACGTCTTTCCAGTTCCATTTCCACTTCAAAATCCTGCATCCTAGCTGCAAGTAACTTTGATGCCGCCTGAAGCTTCGGAAAATTGGATTCTATATTCATTATCGCTCCGACACCCATCACAAATCCTTTAAGAGCTTCCATAACGCTTCCTTGTAAAAGTTGCCCATGTGCTAGCCACAATAATCAGACCGGAGCTGCGAATTAAATGAACCAGTCGTTTACAGGAGCTCTCAAATACATTTGCGGGTCGCATAAAAAAAAAAAGATAATAATAAAATTAAAAGATGCGACGGGGAAACGCACACACCACCGGAAAAAAAAAAACAGAGAGAATAAAAAAAAGAAAAGTCGAAACAAAAATGAATACCATATAGAAAAAGAAACTGTAGCGTTACGTATAATAAAACTTTCTTACAAAAATCCTATTAAATCTTTTTTTTTTTTATAATTTTGTTGGTTCTTAACAAAAAAAGTAAACCCAATAATTTCTTTAGTAATAATCCATTCACACCAGTGTAAGCTTATATCGTATGCACTTTTAATAATTTCATGTAGAATCAAAATTATATTAAAAAATTGTTAGACTGAGGACTCATTCACATAGATTATATTTTTCAATTTTTAGATTAATTGAAAATATCTAGTATCTTTATCTGGTGAATGCATTTTTTTTTATTGATAAAATCTATAGTTTAAATTTTACGGGATAAATGATAAAAAACTTACAAATTGAGTCAAGTCAAAAGTAATCACATATATATTCTATGGTTGGAATATTCAATCTAACAGTTAGATTGTTATAATAGATAAAGAATTATTAAATAACAAAATTGGTGTATGGGCTTATACTAATGTAAACAGATCCTTTTTGCACCCTATCTTTACACTTGTTGGATTTGTTCCACTCATGATTTATATTTATTTGATTTTAATGATTACAAAACATAGTTATTTTATGTGTTTCAAGCCCTTATTTAAAGATTTATACATTAGTTTCTTATTGATAAAGTTTTGATTTTTGGAAAGAAAAAATATTTCTTAAGTATATTTTAAGTATTTTTTGTAATTCAAGCACTGCCTATGAAAGAAGATTTTTTTTTTGTGCAAAATTTGTTGAATTTTGAAAATTTGGAAGTGAGAAAAACCTGGAGCTACAATTAAAATAGGGTGAAAGAATTTCAACATGTTGAAATTGGAGTAATTTTTTAAACCCGAGAGTATTTTGGTTCTAAATAAAACAATCACCTGAGTGAAAGTTTTTCAACTAGATGAATTGTTCATTTTAGACCTGCGCACAAATTTTCGGTTTGAAAATTCATTTAAAATTTGTGACACATCAGATTGCCACGTGCATTAGGAGTTGATACCTCATTAATTAGCAATATAGTCTTTAGAGATCAAACATTGAGTGACGATATGAGACTGAGTTTTCAACCAAGTAAAAGTTTTTCATCCGGGTTAAACTAGGTGACAGAGGTGATTTTTTGTCAAATTTTGACAACAATATTCACAAGATTTTTAGGGGACTTTTCAGATTATTCCAATGGTCTTCAACATCTCTTTTGCATCCATTGAAGTATAAAAACATCAAGAATCACCTGAGAAAGAACTTTTGACAACTAGAAAAGAGAATTCATCATCAAGGAGCTAAAACTTAATTGGGAATTGCCTAGAACTTGTGTCTTTACTTGCTTATCTAGGTTTGAGTTCTCATATTGTTCTTTCCACCTAGTTACTTCAAAACTTATGAGTTTCTCTTGAGTGTTTGAGCTATTTCCTTATAAGGGAAAGACAGTTAAGAAGTTTCTAGTTAACCTTTAGCAAAACTAGTGAATGATTGTGGTAGAGAGAGCTACCAAAGGATTGTGTGTTCTTATGTGTTCTTATGATTCATAATGGAGAAGAAAACTCTCAAGTGGTGATCTTGAGGAGAGGAGTAAGTTCTCAAGAAGAGAGACTGAACCTCTATAAAAATTTATATGTACAAGCTTCTTTTCTTCTACGTACTTGATCATTACTTGGTGACTTGAGTTTTTACCTTGTTTAAGCTTGCTTGATTTTAAAAATTCTTCAAAGCTAGCTTTCAAAGAAAAATTTAAGATTATTGTAGTAGTCATTTTTTTTTGTTAGAATAGGTTTATTTATTGCTTTTTGAATTGTATTTTGGCTTAAGGGTTTAGGAACCCATTTTCGGTAATTTTTGGAACTCAATCAATTCACCCCTCTCTTGGTTGCTCTTTGGACAACAATTGGTATTAGAGCCAGTGGCTATGTTTTAACAAAATCTAGCAATTTTTAAACTTAAAGATCCATAACAATCACTAGTATGCATCTTGAGGGAAAAAATCCATCTAGGCCACTTTTGTTTGACTCTAAAAAACTTAATTGATGGAAAACTAGAATGGAGATTTATATCCAAGCATTAATCATGGTATTTGGAAGATCATTAAAAATGGTCATAGGATTTTTACAAAAATGGTTGATGGAAACCAAGTGGCAAAAGATTGAATGGAATTTGAACTAAAAGATGATCTCATGTGTACTTTAAATGAAAGGAGAATGAATATCACATATTGTGCACTAACCCCCATTGTATTCAATTTGGTTTCTTCTTGTAGAAATGCTAGGGATATATGGAACAAGCTATTGGTAATTTATGAAGGAACAACTCAAGTAAAAGACACCAAGATGCATATACTTGTAAGGGCATATGAGTTGTTTACTATGGAGCCAAATGAAAGCATCTAAGAAATGTTTAGAAGGTTCAATGAGATCCTTACACCATTCAAGTTTCTTGGGAAATAATATACAAATGAGTAATTGGTAAACAAAATCTTATAAAAAGTACTGAAAATGTTATGAATTCAAAAATAAGTTATGATCACTTTAAAAGATCTAAAAAGATTGAAATGTTTGAAAGGTGTTGGAAACAAATTTAGTAAATAGAAAGAATATGGCATAAGGCCAATGTAGTCGATTTGGAATTCTAGGAGAAATCGGGGCCGTAAGTGTTACTCATATGAAAGTTGGGGGCCTAAAACACCAAAACAAAAAGTTTGGACAAAGTGGTAAAATTCCTACTTTCAAATTTTGAGGGCCAAAAGCCATCACCTCTGACAAATAAAGGACCAATTGTGTATGTTGACACCCAATTTCTTCCGACCATAAAAAAAATTTTTAAAAGAAATTAAATAAAAAAAATTAAATAAAAAAAATTAATTAAAAAAAATGTATTATTATTATTATTGTTATTATTATTACTAAAATTTTTTAATTAGTTTAAAATACATTTTTTTGTTTTGTTTTGTGAAGATTTGATATATGTGTGTATATGTGTATGTTTGAAAGAAAAAAAGAAAACTCCATAAAAATGACAAAATTAAAAAGTTTGAGATAAAAATGATAAAATTGAGAAGTTTCGGGAAAAATTGACAAATTCTGAAAGTTCCAGGAGCTTTGGGCAATTTTTCGCGTCAATTTTAGGCCTAAACGGACGTTTCTGGCCCAAATTAACAGAAAACGATAAAATTGTCAAAATCAGAAGCTTCTGAAGCTTATAAAGAGCCTGAGAAACGTAAAGGACTGAAATTGTTATTTTACCAATTTAAAAGATAAGTTTGAAATTTTTTATTAATTTATCCATCAACAGTTCAGCCAAACTTCCTCTATAAATATGCCTCCAAATTTAGTGCTGAACACAGAAAAAAAATAGAAAGAAAGCTTAGAGCTCCGTTTCAAAAAAAGAGAAAATTACAGCCTTATTCCCTAGCTTATCCTCCCCCTGCCCAGAAAGTCTCAAAATTTTTATTCTCACGTTTCGGCCATCTTCTTCCTTTTTCCGTTTATTCTACCCGATTTCTCTCTCTCTCCTCTCACTTGTCCGTCGCGTCGTCACGCCGTCCGGCCTACCGCCGTCGCCCACGCCTCCCCTCCGCCGCGTTTTTTTCTTTGTTTTCTCCGGCCACGTCTTCGGCCGCGTCCATCCCGCCGGCTGCCACCCTCACCCTTCGCCGTGCCCCGCACCTCCCGTCGCGCCGTCACCGTCGCCTGCCCTCGGCCGGCCCGCCGTTGCTCCCCTACCCCCTTGCCCGTCGCCCCCCTTTGCGTCGTCCCCTGTTTTCACGTTTCATCAGCTTCAAAATTTAATTTTAAAAGGGTAAACCCTTGTTTCACCCATCATCTTTTCAATTTCTTTCACTTTAGTCACTGACTTTTTATTTTGTTCTTGTAGAATTGATTCCTAACCCTTTTAATTTTTACTTGTTTATTTATTTGTTTATTATTGTTATTATTACTAACCCTTCTTTTTATTGTTATTATTATAACTAACTTACTAACCTTATTATTATTATGACTAACCTTATTATTATTTATTATTATAACTAACTTACTAACCTTATTATTATTATTATTATGACTAACCTACTAACCTTATTATTGTTACCTCAACTAACTTACTAACTTTTATTTTTATTGTTATTAACATCTAACTTTGCTAACTTTTATTATTGTTGTTAATAATTAATTTAATTAACTTGGCTAACTTTTTATTATTGTTGTTAATTAATTAATTTAATTAACTTGGCTAACTTTTTATTATTGTTGTTAATTAATTAATTTAATTAACTTGGCTAACTTTTTATTATTGTTGTTAATTAATTAATTTAATTAACTTGACTAACTTTTTATTATTGTTGTTTAATAATTAATTTAATTAACTTTGCTAACATTTATTATTATTTATTTTTAAAGTGGATGGCCAAAAAGCCCCACTTTATTTTTATTAATTTTCCTTTATATAATTTATTTCATTTAATTCACCTTTACTAATAAATAAATAAGAATTAAAAAAGAAAATTCTTTTGTAATTAATTATTAAGGCTAATAAAAATTTAAAAGCCAATTATTTTTTTATTTTGGAATACATGTTTTTTATTATTTCTTTAAAGATAACAAAGTTAACTTTTTATCCTTTTTGTTAAAATTAATAAACAAACATGATTAAATAATTCTAAAAAATACAAAATCAATTTTTTTTTAAACTTTTCTAAAATAATGATATTTAAAATTTAAAATTCAAGAAAACTCCAATAAAAATTAAAATTAATAATTAATTAAATAATTAAAATTAAATTCCATGACCAAATGATCCGCCAGGATCCATGGCTTGGAAATATTATTTTTAAATAAAGTATATAAATAAATTTTTATTAAAAATAAAAACTTTGGACTAATATATTAATTATTTATTAAAATAATAAAATATAACTTTTTAGTTTTCTTTATTAATAAAAAGAATAAAAAGAGTAAAATTTTTGGGCTAATATTTTATTCAGTAATATTTTACTTATTTCTTTTAAAATAATGGACAGATATAACTTTTTGTTTCCTTTATAAAAAATCTTAGCCAAATGATTTCAAAAATAAATAAAATAAATAAAAAAAAGTAAATAAAAATTAAATTTCTCTTAAATATTTTTGGACTTATTAATTAGATGTATTTTATTTTGGACTTATAAATTAAATAATCACTTTTTGATTAATTTTCAAACAAAAAATAAAATATATAAGCATCAAGACTTTACTTTTATTTTAAAATATTCATATTAATTTTTTGTTTCTTTATTAAATAATCACTTTTATCAAAAATAAATCAAATGAATATCAAAACTCTTCTTTTATGTTTAAAATATACATATAAATTTTTAGTTTCTTTATTAAATAATCACTTTTATAAAAAATAAATCAAATAATTACCAAAACTTTTCTTTTATGTTTAAAATATACATATAAGTTTTTAATTTCTTCATTAAATAAACACTTTTTGGTTAATCCTTTATTAAAATAAATTATATAAATATAAAAAATTTTTCTTTTATGTTCAAAATATATATACAAATCTTTGGTTTTCTTAATTAATTAATCATTTTTTTTTGGATAATCTTTTATCAAAAATAAAACAAATAAATATTAAGACTCTTCTTTTATTTTTGAAATATACATAAAAGTTTTTTTTATTGAATAAATAAGATCTTGATTAAATAATTTCTTTTTTTGGTTTATCTTCTATTAAATAAAAAAAAAAAGAATAAACATAACATAAAAATATAAATCTTTCCGTTATAAAACCTTGATTAATTTATTTTTTTGAATGAACATAAAATAAATATCAGGATTTTTTAACTCTTTAATTTCTTTAAAGTAACTTTTTATTAAATAAAAATAAAAAATTACTTTTTAATTCTTTTATAAATTGAGTAATTATTTAAATAATAAATATCCTTCATTAAACAAGAAAAATAAAAAAAAAAGGAAAGATAAGAAAAAGAAAAGAAAGAAAAGAAGAAAAATATAAGAAAAAAAATAAACAAAATAAATTTTTAGATCATTAACAAAAAACCTAAAATTTCATAAACAAAAGAATTACAAAATAATCATTAAACTAATAATTAATTCTATAATAAATAAGAATTAAATAATTAATTAACATTAAATAATTTCCATATCCGGATGATCCGGCAGGATCTACGGTTTAGAAAATATCAATTTTTTTAATTAAATAAATTAAATAAATATAAAAGATAAAAATCCATATTTTACGATATGGATTAAATTATTTAAAATATCATCAACATTCCGTGTCCGGGTGACTCGGCAGAGTCCATGGTTTGGAATTCAAAACTTCCGTGTCCAAATGACTCGGCAGAGTCCATGGTTCGGAAATATCAAAATATAAATTAACTTAAAAATCCACATTTCTACATAATTCAGTTAAAATTTCTAATTTCGAAATTTAACTGAAAATTATTTAAAAGTAAAGCGAAACAAAATTAAAATCAACTAAGGTGCCAATTTTGGGCGCTATAACAAAGTTGTTTTAGCGTAACCGTACTCCCGATCCCCGAACTCTCGCAGACCAATTTTAAGGTATCCAATCGACCTAAGTAAACTGATTGGTGGCGACTCCCGAAAACCCGACGTTGCCACAGCTTGGCGACTCCACTGGGGACTCGATGTTTGTGAGTCGAGCCTAAAAGTTGATTTGTTTTGATTTGCTTTGCTTATTTTATGTGGATTTATGTGCTATATCTACTTAAGTAAACATGCATAATGCATTCATGACATGAAGCTCTATACCCGAGCTTCCTCAAATCGAACACATTCTTTCTAAGCGGAATTGGTGTTGTTGTCCTTGAGAGGCCATGGTCTCCAAGCCTTCACCGGTTTCAAAGTAGCAAAGTAGTGTATTGCCTTCTGAGACGGTTAGTCTCTGCATGAGCCCACGAAAAGCTACGACTCGAATTAATCCATTCCTTACATAAACCCTAGAGGGTAAGGAATCGGGCTGTCACTATAATTTAGTGACGGGATTCGGGAACTATCCCTTGCCTTTTTGATAAGCCACCTTATGCATATAGAACTCCCCACTTAACCATAGGACTGACCATAGAATTTCTACCATTTTACCAACGCCATAAGCATATTCTTGTTATGCTGTGTTGTTACTCTACACTTTTTCTCGTATGGTTTTAACTTGTTTATCCATAATACTTCATGAGTTGTTAATTGCTATTTAACTTATTAATAACCTTATCTTTCTTGTGCAATTATTCTTCATGCATCAAAACCGCCAATCATATTATGCTAACTTTTTGGTCTTTATAATGACAACTAAAAGTCTTGAAGTTCCATGATATTGGATAATCAAACTCACTTATTGCATGCATGCATCCATTGCATCAATCACATACACATAGAATCTAAAAACATAAATATTACTTTAAAAATGTAAAATTGGACCTCAACACCGATATTCAACTCGGCTCTACACAAGATTAATGGCAGAACAAGCCGAAGGACGTCTCATAGAGATGGAGTCCAAGATTGAAAGTATGGCAGAACAGATGAGACAATTGATGGAACTAATCAAGGGGAAAGCAACTCAAGTTCCCATCAAAGAAGCACAAGATCCCACTTATCCTCCGGGATTCACTCCGCAACGAGTCTCAGTCCAAGAAAACCTGTTTCAGGAACCAGGACAGTCTGCTAGTGTTCACCTGAAACAAGACACTGTGTATGAAGAGAAGAAGACACCACCAAAGGAAGAAGGAGAATCTAAAAAACTAGAAACAATAGAGAAGAGACTGCGAGCCATTGAAGGAGGTAATATATTCGGATCTCTCTCAGTGATGACCTCTGCTTAGTGCCAGACGTCATAATCCCTTCGGACTTTAAAGTACCGGATTTCGTAAAATACGACAGAACGAGTGATCCCATCACTCACATCACACTGTTCCTAAGGAGACTACAACCACTCACAAAAGATGAAAAGGTGTGGATTGCACTTTTTCAGGAAAGTCTCACAAAATCAGCATTGCAGTGGTATCTAAGTCAAGGACCAAGAAACATCAAAACTTGGAATGACCTTGCTCAGGCCTTCATCGTCAATTATAAACACGTTATGGACTTGGCTCCAGATCGCCAAACTCTCCAAAACATGGAGAAGAAAAAGCCAGAAACTTTCAAGGAATATGCCCAACGGTGGAGGGACTTAGCTGCACAAGTTCAGCCACCCATGACAGAAAAAGAAATGGTCACTTTGTTTGTCCAGACAATGAAATACCCATATTATGACAAACTCATTGGCAATTCGGCAACTAATTTCTCCGATGTTGTCATGTCTGGAGAAAGGATCGAGCATGGGATTAGGACTGGGAAGATTGCTGAGTCCTTTAGTGATCCTATGAAAAGAGGAGGACCATCCAGAACAAAAGATGAAGAAGTACAACAAATAGGACGCGAAAGAGGGATTCCCCTCGTAGGTACTGTGGCTACCGGTCCTCGCCTATCCTATTCTGCCAAAAGGCCCAATTATTATCCTACCAATAGGCCCAATGACTATCCTCCCAATATGCCCAATGATTATCCTTCCAATAGGCCTAATGATTATCCTCCCAATAGGCCCAACAATTATCCTCTCAACAGGCCTAATCAGTTACGGCCACCTGTTCCGACTCCTCCAGTACCCACACGAAGACCAAAAGAAGTTTTTGCACCAATTCCCATGACTTACACTGAGTTGTATCCAAAACTCATTGAAAGTCAACTTATCCGTCCAATTCCTACAAATCCATTTGGACCCCCATATCCAACGTGGTATGACCCCAACATAACTTGCCCATATCATGATGGCGTTCCAGGCCATGGCTTGGAAAATTGCACAGCATTGAAACGTATAGTCCAACAATTAATCGAATCAAAGTGGTTGGACTTTTCCGATGAACCGAACGTCACTCACAATCCATTGCCGCCTCATCAAGAAAAACCAGTCAATATGATAGAAGAACACCGGCTGATGAAAAAGTCAGTCAACGATATCATAACCCCTCTTAAGCATGTATATTCATGCCTTGTGAAAGAAGGGATTATCCTGGGAAAATCTTCTTTTGGACATGAAGAAGTCAAGGATGAGAAGTGGTGCAACTTTCATGACAGTAAGAGTCATTTTATCCAGGAATGCTCAGAATTTCGTGAAAGACTACAAAGTCTCATTGATTCCTCTCAACTCATCGTTTTTATGTCAGATAAAGATGATGACGTGAATGTGATCATTAAAGAACAAGATGCTATGCCAAGACCACTAGTCATATCAATCTCAAAACCTACTCTTAAGCCTCTAAAAATTCAAGTCCCGAAGCCATTCCCATACAAATCAGACAAAACTGTTCCATGGGGCTATGATTACACTTCTAACATCACATCAACTCCGTTAGAAGTTGGGATTATGACTAGAAGTGGTCGGTGCTATTCTCCGGAGGAAATGAACAAGCTCCAAAAAGATAAGAACGTCACAGACCCAACAAGTGGACCTCTTGATACAAATACATCCAAAGAGCAAGAGATGCCTCGAGCAGTGACAGACGAACAAGCTAATGAGTTTCTCAAACTCATAAAGCAAAGTGAGTACAGCATCGTTGAGTAATTGAACCGCCTACCAGCAAAAATTTCCATACTTTCATTGCTCTTGAGCTCTGATGCCCATCGAGAAGCTGTTCTCAAAGTCCTGAATAAGGCTTATGTTGAACAAGATATCTCCGTAAACAACTTTGACCACCTCGTCAACAATATCACGGAACAAAATCTCATCACATTCACTGACGATGAGATACCAGCAGAAGGAATGGGTCACTCTAAGGCCCTACATATTTCGGTCAAATACAAAGATCGGATTATGGCTAGAGTTCTTATCGACAATGGGTCAGCTCTAAATGTAATGCCACTCGAAACCTTACATAAGATCGGTTTAGACCCATCATACCTCAACAACAGTCATATTGTTGTTCGAGCGTTTGACGGAACAAAGAAAGATGTTGTTGGAGAAATAGAGCTACCAATAGGGATTGGTCCCTGTCTTTTCCACATCACATTCCAAGTCATGGATATTTGTCCATCATATACCTTTCTGCTGGGAAGACCATGGATCCATATGGCCGGAGCAATTCCTTCTTCATTACATCAAAAAATGAAATTCATCATTGAAGGAAAGATAATCACAGTCTTTGCTGAAGAAGATATTCTGTTGTCAAGACCTGCGGATGCTCAATATGTCGAAGTCAATGAAAATATACCTGATTGCTCCTTCAGGTCTTTTGAGATTGTCAATGCTGCTTATGTCAGCGAATATGGAGAAGAACCCATTCCTAGCATCTCTAAAACAAGTCGTATGGTTGCCAAACTCATAATAAAAGGAGGATACTCACCGGGGTTAGGACTGGGACAAGATTTACAAGGAATCACAGAGCCATTGAAAATCACCACAAATGAAGGGAAATACGGCCTAGGCTTCACACTGACAAGACATGACAAAATGAAGGCAATAGCTGAAAAGAGAGAAAAGAGGATTGCACGATTAACAGGGCATCCTCTCCAGGAAAGAAATCTGGATGTCCCAGAGATCACCGAAACGTTCGTGAGTGGTGGTTTGATTTCAAAAAATAACAATGAAGGCGCGCTGACCATCAACATCAACAAGTCTTTTGAAAGTCTTTCTATTCAAGCAATCATCAGCGATTCACCTGAAGATGAGGAGCTCATTTAACCTTGTGGCCCACGGGATGTGCTGAACAATTGGGAGGCGATAGAACTGCCTGTTATAACCGAAAGCTTTCCAAAGTAATCCAATAGTAAAAACCTCCTAAAGAAAGGTTCAATCAATAAGGTGTAGTCTTTGTTTAAGTGAACCTTTTAGTTATTGCTTTTTATTCCAATAAAGTTGTGATTTATGCACACTATAAATAAAGTACCAGTTTGCATCCATCTCATTCTTGCCATTTTTTTTTCTCTCTGAATAATGCAGACCTGAAACTCTCTTTGATGACAATAAAAGAATGAACTTTGATAATCCTGTAAACACTACCGACTCGGATGACGAAGATCTTCAAATATCTCCTGAGCTATTAAAAATGATCGAGCGAGATGAAAAAGAAAGAGCAACAAGTCAAGAACCAACTGAGGCATTTAACTTGGGAGACAGTCAGAATGTAAAAGAAGTCAAGATTGGCACTCTATTCCCTCCTGAAGAAAAAGAAGAATTAGTCCACTTATTAAAAGAATATATGGATGTGTTTGCTTGGTAATACCAAGATATGCCTGGCTTAAGCTCAGACATAGTACTACACAAAATACCCATGAAACTTGGGGCGAAGCTTGTCAGACAAAAGTTACGAAGATTAAAGCCGGATCTAATCTTAAGAGTGAAAGATGAGATTTGAAAGCTGTGGGATGCAGGATTCCTTGGGGTCGCTGAATATACAGAATGGGTGGTTAACATTGTTCCAGTCGAAAAGAAAGAAAGCGGGAAACTAAGAGTTTGTCAGGATTACCGGCCATTGAACGAAGCCAGTTCTAAAGATAACTTCCCACTTCCTCACATTGATATGCTGGTGGATAATACCGCAGGAAACTCCTATTTTTCCTTCATGGATGGCTTCTCTGGATACAATCAAATCAAACTTGATCCAGATGATATGATAAAAACTGCCTTTATAACCCTTTGGGGTACCTTCTACTACAAGGTGATGCCTTTTGGGTTAAAGAATGCTGGTGCTACATATCAAAGAGCCATGGTTGCGTTATTCCATGACATGATGCATAAAGAAATTGAAGTATATGTAGACGACATGATCGCCAAAACTTTCACTGCTAAGGGGCATCTAAAAGTGCTAAGAAAACTATTCGATAGACTTCGCAAATATCAACTGAAGTTGAATCCTACCAAATGTATTTTTGGAGCCTCTTCAGGAAAGTTATTGGGTTTCATGGTCAGCAAGGATGGGATTCGAGTTGACCCGAGTAAAGTCAAAGCAATACAAGAAATGCAACCCCCGAAGACTCCAAAACAAGTAAGAAGTTTTCTGGGCAGAATCAACTTCATAGCAAGGTTCATTTCACAATTGACGTCCAAGTGTGAACCTCTTTTCAAATCACTAAAGAAGAACAATCCGATCGAGTGGAATAACGAATGCCAAGAAGCATTCGAGAAAATCAAGCAATATCTATCAAATCCACCAGTCTTGGTACCACCCCGATCTGGAGAATCATTGATTCTATATTTATCCATACAGGATTCTTCATTAGGATCCGTATTGGGTCAACGTGATGAGACAGGCAAGAAAGAGCATGCAATTTACTATTTGAGCAAAAAGCTTACTATATATGAAGCGAAATACTCAATAGTAGAAAAGTCCTGTTGTGCCCTTGCATGGGTAGCACACCGACTACGACACTACATGCTCAACAACACCACATTGCTAATCTCCAAGACTGATCCCATTAAGTACATTTTTTAGAAACCAGCTTTATCAGGCAGGATCGCAAAATGGCAAATGCTGTTGTCTGAATACGACATACAGTATGTCACCCAAAAGGCTGTAAAAGGGAGTGTGATTGCTGAATATCTGGCTGATAGAGCATTGGACGATTATGAGCCAATGAAAATGGAGTTTTCTGATGGAGATATAATGACGATAGAACAGGAAGTCTCTAAAGATGATGAAACATGGAAAATGGCATTCGATGGAGCATCTAATGCTTTGGGACAAGGGATTGGAGCCATACTCATCTCTCCAAGTGGAGAGCAATTCCCTCTCACAGGAAAAATTACATTTCCTTGTACCAACAATATAGTAGAGTATGAGGCATGTGCTATGGGACTCCAAATGGCACTGGAATTGAAAGTGCGAGATCTCCGAGTTTATGGGGATTCCGCATTAGTCATATATCAAATCAACGGAGAATGGGAGACAAGGGATTCAAAATTGATCCCTTACCAAAAGCTCATACTAGACTTGGCTCGAAAATTCAACAGTATAAGCTTCCATCATCTTCCAAAGGAAGATAATCAAATACCGGATGCTTTAGCTACTTTGGCTGCTATGTACAAGATCAGTGACCCCGAGCATACTCCTGTGTTCGAGATGAGAATAATAGATTCTCCAGCTTATTGCATGAGCATCGAAGAAGAATTGGATGGAAAGCCTTGGTATCACGATATCAAGAAATACCTCCAAGAAAGAGTATATCCACCAGAAGCATCAGAAAATGACAAGAAATTTCTACGAAGATTGTCAATGGGTTTTCTTTTAAACCTAGACATACTTTACAAGAAAACCCCTGACTCGATGCTACTTCGCTGTGTAGATACTCATGAAGCACGAAAGATCATGGAAGAAGTTCATTCTGGAATATGTGGAGCACACACTAGTGGTCATACCATGGCAAGACAAATAATGAGGGCTGGTTACTATTGGCTCACATTGGAAAGTGATTGCGTCAATCATGTAAGAAAATGTCACAAATGCCAAATATATGCCAACAAGATCCAAGCTCCACCTGCTCCTCTTAATGTAACAGCAATACCTTGGCCTTTTGCCATGTGGGGAATCGATGTCATTGGAGCGATTACCCCTAAAGCTTCCAATGGTCACAAATTCATCCTAGTTGCAATTGACTACTTTACTAAATGGGTAGAAGCTGTGTCTTATGCAAGCGTAACTCAAAAGGTGGTATGCCGGTTCATTAAGAAAGAAATCATTTGTCGCTATGGACCGCCAGAGTGTATCATCTCAGACAATGCCACGAACCTGAATAATGCAATGATGCAGACTTTGTGCCAGCAATTCAAAATCAAGCATCTCAATTCAGCACCTTATCGACCGATGATGAATGGTGCAGTAGAAGCGGCCCATAAAAATATCAAGAGAATTGTTGAAAAGATGATCGTCACTTACAAGGACTGGCATGAGATGTTACCTTTTGCACTACATGCTTATAGAACTTCTACCCGTACTTCTACTGGAGCAACACCTTTTTCTCTGGTATACGGTATGGAGGCTGTATTGCCCATCGAAGTTGAAATTCCTTCATTAAGGGTACTAATGGATACTCAATTAAGAGAAGCAGAATGGGTCAAAGCTAGATACGAGCAATTAAATCTAATTGATGAAAGAAGAATGATAGCCCTCTGCCATGGGCAACTTTATCAAAGAAGGATGATTCGTGCTTACAACAAAAAGGTTAGCCCACGACAATTTCACGAAGGTGACATAGTGCTCAAGAAAATTTTACCCATGCAACATGATTCAAGAGGAAAATGGACACCAAATTATGACGGGCCATATGTCGTGAAGAAAGCATTTTCAGGAGGGGCACTAATTCTGACAGAAATGGATGGACGAGAATTACCAAAGCCAGTAAATTCGGATGCAGTAAAGAAATACTTTGCATAATGAAGAAATTTTCAAACAGAAGGGGAGAAGTGGATACAGGGTTACCAAAGTTTATTTGATCAAAGTTGTCAAAGAGAGCTTTCTTCCCTTACACTTTCATTATCTATCTGTACTCAAGATTATCATATTACCCATAAATAAAAAGCCAATTTTCTTTAACTTACCTTAGATTCTCACGTTCAAAATGCTAAAGTCGTTTCTATCCAGTTCTTTTCCTTCAAATCTCACATTCCTACTAGCCTTAAGTGTGCAATAAATTATGACTTTTGAAGGAAGAATAGTAATAATTAAAACTTAGAAAAAAACAAAGACCGTAGATTACTTTAATAAGCTTTATGAATTAAAATAGGTAAGATTGAGGTCCTGCTTTGCGAGCGGCACAGAACATAGGCTAACAAAGAAGAAGGAGTAACAAATCTTTGGGAGATAGCCTTGGTGGTAGCCTGAATGATCGCTTCAGAAGTCTTAACACGTCCATGTCAGCAAGAAAGAATCATACTCACGAATATCTCAACAGGGACAATTATCCAGAGAGGCATAAAGTACGAGGCGGACATTAAGGAAATTGAAGCCAAAATTCAAGAGCAAATCAAGGAAAGAAGATTTTTGAAAAGAGTTAGGCTTTTGAGACAATGGACAATAGCTGGAAAGCGAGACAATAGACAACAGCTGGAAAGCATAAAGAGATTCAATGATAGAAGACAATTACAAAGAGGATCCAGTAAAGCAAAGACATGAAGAACTTCCAAAATAAAAAAGAACCATTAGTTACACATGCTCTACATTCATGCATTTCACATCATGCATGCATGGCATACTGAACAGGAATCAAATGGGAAGCACATCCACGGCACAGCTACAGCAGTATAAGCTGAGATCACAATGACATCAGCTCTTATCAATCTACCGCCGGATGCACAGCTGATATGTTGGACCCAGCCCTATCAGCAATTCAAGGATAAGGTAGACAATATTGTCAAAAGCCTAGTATTCGATTCAATAGTCGAGGCTACACCTGGATGGACAGAATTGACGTCAGCTTAGCGGTATCCAAGATAAGAAATAGCTATGGTCAAAGATAAGCACGGATATCGAGAAATATTGTCGTCGAAAGCAGACAATGGATTCAATAATCAAGGACTGGATCAATGTCATGCCTGATGAGACATCAAAGATAAGAAATATCTATGATACCAAAATAAAGTAGGATCCACTTTTCCGGTTAAACGGCGGATACGGTACTCCGTGACTCTCAAGTCGGTTCTCTCAGTTGCCCATAATAACTGATTCCTTCACCCCTTCTTTCTTTTACTTCCTCCTAGAAAATGGATCCTACTTTTTCCGCTTTGCGAAAGTATTTCCCTTCTCTCCCAATGAACATCCTCAAAAAGATCTACCAAGTTCGCTGTGAACGATTAAGAGTTCTGATACACAAAGGAATCCCTGAAGATGTGCGGTGGTTAATCGAAGCCAAGGTTCGTTTGGCAGGTGAAATCCTAGAGGCATTTGTGTCTCACATGCCTGGTATAGGCAAAAGCTCTTATGCCAAAAAGCGAAGAGCGAAAAGGTTACAAGTCTGCCATAAATGTGGACGGTGGACTTGTAATACTAAATGTCGTTCTTTAGGGATGATCTCTGATAATCGAGAAGATAAAATACGATTCATTAAGAATGGCCTGAGTAAGGACTCGTTGGATGATATCCAATTGACTCTTGAGACGCATTCTTGTGGATCTGTGCAACGTGAACTTCTTGGTTTATGGAGCATTTTTCAAGAAGAACGAAACCGTTACAGTCCCGGGAATCTGACTGTAAATGACCCTGTTTGCCAGCTTGTAAGAAAACTGGATGGGAAGCAAATCCTCGACTCATAGAAGCCGTTAATGCCGTTACTGGACGTAAAACCAGTGGAAGATGTGAGCCACAGTCACAATTACTGTACATACAGTTTGTTATATTTGGAGAAGTTTGCATTTTCTTTTGACAGATGTACATGCTCCCCTAAGTGTAATCGACACGTTATCCCTTTTATCACTATAAATGCGTGTTCTTCCTTCTGATTAACCAGCGGATAAGATACCCCGTGACTTCTAAAGTCGGTTATTCCAGTCTCCTACAATAACTGATTCATTTCCCTCTTCTCTCAAATTCTTCTCTTATCAATGGATTCTACTCTTTCTGCACTGCAAAAATACTTTCCTTCCCTTCCAATAAAAGTCCTTAAAAAGATCTACCTTGCTAGATGTGAAAGAATCAGAGTTTTTACAAACAAAGGCATTCCCGATAATGTGCAGTGGATAATTGAAGCTAAGGTCCGTTTGGCGGGTGAAGTTCCAGATGCATTTATGCCCCGCATGCCCGGTTTAGGTAAAAGCCGTTATGCCAAAAGGCGAAGAGCAAAGAGACTAGGCGTGTGTTATAAATGTGGGCGATGGAATTGTAATACTAAATGTCGCTCTTTAGGATACATCTCCATAAATCGTGAAGATAAAAGAAAATTCATTAAGAATGGCTTGCGTAAGGAATCTCTGGAAGATATCCGAGAGACTCTTGAAACGCATTCTTGTGGAAAAGTGCAAGGTGAAATTATCGGTTTATGGAGGACTTACCATAAAGAACGAAACCGTTACAGTCTTGGGAATGTGACTTTAAACGACCCTGTTTGTCAGTTTGTAAGAAAACTGGATGGGAAGCAAATCCCCGACTTATAGAAAGCATTGAAGCCATTACTGGACATAAATCAGTGGAAGATGAGAGCCACGGTCATGATTCCTGTACATATAAGCTGTCATTTGTCTTTTCTTTTGACAATAATGTACTTGCTTCTGTAAGTGTAATTAACGCATTATCCCTTTCATCACTATAAATATGTGTTAGTTATTTTCGTTTCCTACAATCACTAATTTCTTTCTTTGCCTCCTTCATCAATGGAGTCTTCTCTTTCCGCCCTATGAAAGTATTTTCCTTCCTTCCCAATAAATGTTCTTAAAAAGATTTATCAAGCTAGATGTGAACGATTCAGAGTATTTATGCACAAAGGCATTCCTGATAATGTGCGGTGGCTAATTGAAGCTAAGGTTCGTTCAGCTGGTGAAGTTCCAGAAGCATTCTTTCCCCGTATGCCCGGCTTTGGTAAAAGCGCTTATGCCAAAAAAAGAAGAGCAAAGAGGCTAGGCGTTTGTCATAATTGTGGATGGTGGATTTGCGGCAATAAATGTCGTTCTCCAGGAGTGATCACCAGAAATCGTAGTGATAGAATAAGATTCATTAAGAATGGCTTGCGTAAGGAATCTCTAGAAGATATTCGAGAGGTTCTTGAAGCGCATTCTTGCGGAATAGTGCAATTTGAGATTGTTGGATTATGGATAATTCTCCAAAAAGAACGAAATCGTTATAGTCTTGGGAATCTGACATTAAACGACCCAGTTTGCCAGTTTGTGAGAAAACTGGATGGGATGCAAATCGCCGATTCATAGAAGGCATTGAAGCCGTTACTGGATGCAAAATCAGTGGAAGACGTGGACCAAAGTCACGATTACTGTACATGCTAGCTGTCGCTTTTGAAATTATCCTCCCAATAATGTACCCACTCTTGACATGAGATACAGTTATGATTACTGTATATAGCTGCCACTTTTTAAAATTTTCCTTCTCTTCCAACAATCACGTACCTACTCTTGACGTAAGCTACAGTAGTGACTACTGTACATGCTAGCAGCTATTTTGAAAATTTTCCTCCTCTTTTAACGATAGTGTACCCATACCTGACCAGAGTCATACTCGTGACTACTGTGAATAGCTGGCAATAATGTATCCATTCTTGAAAATAAAATTATTGCCTTATCTCTTCATCTCTATAAATATATCCTCTTTTCTCACAAGGGTAAGGATAGGAATGGAGAAAACCCCAACTCGTAAATCCCGAAGTATTTGTGTATTTTCTGGGGCTTTTCCTGGAAAAGATGAAGAGTATTTAAAGGCAGCCAACCATTTGGGTAGAGTATTAGCTGAGCGAAAAATACATTTAGTTTATGGAGGAGGTAGTGTCGGATTAATGGGAGGTGTAGCATCAGCAGCATCTTTAGGAGGAAGTCAAGTTTTGGGCATCATTCCTGGACCTTTGAAATTTGTTTCTGGGGGCACGATTGGAGAAGAATTAGTGGTTAAAAATTTGTAAGAGCGTGTGTTACAAATGCTTTTAAATGCTGATGCTTTTATCGCTCTACCAGGTGGTTTTGGCACATTGGGAGAAGTCTTTCAAATTGCTTCCATGGCCCAACTTAATTTGCATAAGAAACCTATTGGGCTTTTAAATGTTAACAATTTCTTTACAGGTCTGATAGCTTTTATGGATTATGCTATGCAGAAGAATTTCATATCAAGAGTGGCACGGCGAATCATAATATCCGCAACAACTGCTGAAGAATTGCTAGATAAAATACAAGCTTTTGTTCCTGAACCAGATCCAGCAATGATTCAGATAGACTGGACACGACAGTCTTTCCCGACCAGTTCACTCCTATAATGGTCCTCTACTCACCCTGTTGAAGTATTGTGGAAGAAAGAAGCGATCTGATCCGTTTTTCTTGTCCTTTAGTTTTATTATCAGCATTTTCTTTCGCGTTTCAGTTTTTCTTTTCAGGGAATTTCTTTTTTATAAGATAGTTTCGTCCATGCTGATATTAAAACCATAGGACAATGCCTTTAGGTTGGAATGGCTGAGTAAAGAGTAATTTTTGTTACTCTTGAGACGCATCCTATTAGGTCTACTAGGCATAACATTTTGGGGTAGTTAAGCTTTAACCTTATTCGGATGACATATCTCATAAGGGAATCTATATTTACTGAAGAAAATATTGGATGAACCTTGAATATTGATTCCAAACATCCGTTCCCTTTACATAATTTGTCAGTGTTATTGTCATCATCAAGATTCACTCGTTTTATCGAAGCCTAATTCTTTGCGCTCGCCTATTATGAAAATTCACACTTTCGAAGAAAATTATTCCAATTTCAATTGCTTTTATATAAATTTCGCTCGAGGTCCTAAGGAAAGCTCCTTAGCCTCAAAATCAATTTTCATCATCGGGGTTTTAAGGATGGAACCTGTGCCTCGAAAAGAATCAATTTTCATCATCGGGGTTTTAAGGATGGAACCTTTGCCTCGAAAATCATCAATTTTCATCATCGGGGTTTTAAGGATGGAACCTTTTCCTCGAAAATAATCAATTTTCATCATCGGGGTTTTAAGGATGGAACCTTTGCCTCGAAAATAATCAATTTTCATCATCAGGGTTTTAAGGATGGAACCTTTGCCTCGAAAACAATCAATTTTCATCATCGGGGTTTTAAGGATGGAACCTTTGCCTCGAAAACAATCAATTTTCATCATCGGGGTTTTAAGGATGGAACCTTTGCCTCGAAACTAATCAATTTTCATCATCGGGGTTTTAAGGATGGAAACCTTTGCCTCGAAAGTAATCAATTTTCATCATCGGGGTTTTAAGGATGGAACCTTTGCCTCGAAAGTAATCAATTTTCATCATCGGGGTTTTAAGGATGGAACCTTTGCCTCGAAAGTAATCAATTTTCATCATCGGGGTTTTAAGGATGGAACCTTTGCCTCGAAAACAATCAATTTTCATCATCGGGGTTTTAAGGATGGAACCTTTGCCTCGAAAATAATCAATTTTCATCATCGGGGTTTTAAGGATGGAACCTTTGCCCGGAACCTTTGCCTCGAAAATAATCAATTTTCATCATCGGGGTTTTAAGGATGGAACCTTTGCCTCGAAAACAATCAATTTTCATCATCGGGGTTTTAAGGATGGAAACTTTGCCTCGAAAACAATCAATTTTCATCATCGGGGTTTTAAGGATGGAACCTTTGCCTCGAAAATAATCAATTTTCATCATCGGGGTTTTAAGGATGGAACCTTTGCCTCGAAAATAATCAATTTTCATCATCGGGATTTTAAGGATGGAACCTTTGTCTCGAAAACAATCAACGGTAGGACTGCTCCTATCGTCGGGATTTTAAGGATGGAACCTTTGTCTCAAAAACAATCAACAGTAGGACTGCTCCTATCGTCGGGGTTTTAAGGATGGAACCTTTGCCTCGAAAACAATCAATTTTCATCATCGGGGTTTTAAGGATGGAACCTTTGCCTCGAAATCAATCAATCAATCCAAGGTTTTAAGGATGGAACCTTTGCCTCGAGATCAATCAATCAATTCGAGGTTTTAAGGATGGAACCTTTACCTCGACATCAATCAATCAATCCGAGGTTTTAAGGATGGAACCTTTGCCTCGAAATCAATCAATCAATCCGAGGTTTTAAGGATGGAACCTTTGCCTCGAGATCAATCAATCAATTCGAGGTTTTAAGGATGGAACCTTTACCTCGACATCAATCAATCAATCCGAGTTTTTAAGGATGGAACCTTTGCCTCGAAATCAATCAATCAATCCGAGGTTTTAAGGATGGAACCTTTGCCTCGACATCAATCAATCAATTCGAGGCTTTAAGGATGGAACCTTTACCTCGACATCAATCAATCAATCCGAGGTTTTAAGGATGGAACCTTTGCCTCGAAATCAACCAATCAATCTGAGGTTTTAAGGATGAAACCTTTGCCTCGAAATCAATCAATCAATCTGAGGTTTTAAGGATGGAACCTTTGCCTCGAAATCAATCAATCAATTCGAGGTTTTAAGGATGGAACCTTTGCTTCGATATCAATCAATCAATCCGAGGTTTTAAGGATGGAACCTTTGCCTCAGAAACAATCAATTTTCCTTCAACGATAGGAGAGCTCCTATCGCCGGGGTTCTAAGGAGAGTTCCTTAACCTCAGGATTTAGGCGGCGAGAAGGTTTTCAATGCCTAGCTAAGCCGGACGAAATTTGGTAACTAACTTTGCATACATCATGTCCCATGAAGCATGCAAAGGGGGGCAGCTGTTGACACCCAATTTCGTCCGACCATAAAAAAAAATTTTAAAAGAAATTAAATAAAAAAAATTAAATAAAAAAAATTAATTAAAAAAAATGTATTATTATTATTATTGTTATTATTATTACTAAAATTTTTTAATTAGTTTAAAATACATTTTTTTGTTTTGTTTTGTGAAGATTTGATATATGTGTGTATATGTGTATGTTTGAAAGAAAAAAAGAAAACTCCATAAAAATGACAAAATTAAAAAGTTTGAGATAAAAATGACAAAATTGAGAAGTTTTGGGCAAAATTGACAAACTTTGAAAGTTCAAGGAGCTTTGGGCAATTTTTCGAGTCAATTTTGGGCCTAAACGGACGTTTCTGGCCCAAATTAACAGAAAACGATAAAATTGTCAAAATCAGAAGCTTCTGAAGCTTATCCAGAGCCTGAGAAACGTAAAGGACTGAAATTGTCATTTTACCAATTTAAAATATAAGTTTGAAATTTTTTATTAATTTATCCATCAACAGTTCAGCCAAACTTCCTCTATAAATAGGCATCCAAATTTAGTGCTGAACACAGAAAAAAAATAGAAAGAAAGCTTAGAGCTTCGTTTCAGAAAAAGAGAAAATTACAGCCTTATTCCCTAGCTTATCCTCCCCCTGCCCAGAAAGTCTCAAAATTTTTATTCTCACGTTTCGGCCATCTTCTTCCTTTTTCCGTTTATTCTACCCGATTTCTCTCTCTCTCCTCTCACTTGTCCGTCGCGTCGTCACGCCGTCCGGCCTACCGCCGCCGCCGCGCCGTCGCCCACGCCTCCCCTCCGCCGCGTTTTTTTCTTTGTTTTCTCCGGCCACGTCTCCGGCCGCGTCCATCCCGCCGGCTGCCACCCTCACCCTTTGCAGTGCCCCGCGCCTCCCGTCGCGCCGTCACCGTCGCCTGCCCTCGGCCGGCCCGCCGTTGCTCCCCTGCCCCCTTGCCCGTCGCCCCCCTTTGCGTCGTCCCCTGTTTTCACATTTCATCAGCTTCAAAATTTAATTTTAAAAGGGTAAACCCTTGTTTCACCCATCATCTTTTCAATTTCTTTCACTTTAGTCACTGACTTTTTATTTTGTTCTTGCAGAATTGATTCCTAACCCTTTTAATTTTTACTTGTTTATTTATTTGTTTATTATTGTTATTATTACTAACCCTTCTTTTTATTGTTATTATTATAACTAACTTACTAACCTTATTATTATTATGACTAACCTTATTATTATTTATTATTATAACTAACTTACTAACCTTATTATTATTATGACTAACCTTATTATTATTATTATTATGACTAACCTACTAACCTTATTATTGTTACCTCAACTAACTTACTAACTTTTATTTTTATTGTTATTAACATCTAACTTTACTAACTTTGCTAACTTTTATTATTGTTGTTAATAATTAATTTAATTAACTTGGCTAACTTTTTATTATTGTTGTTAATTAATTAATTTAATTAACTTGGCTAACTTTTTATTATTGTTGTTAATTAATTAATTTAATTAACTTGACTAAATTTTTATTATTGTTGTTTAATAATTAATTTAATTAACTTTGCTAACATTTATTATTATTTATTTTTAAAGTGGATGGCCAAAAAGCCCCACTTTATTTTTATTAATTTTCCTTTATATAATTTATTTCATTTAATTCACCTTTACTAATAAATAAATAAGAATTAAAAAAGAAAATTCTTTTGTAATTAATTATTAAGGCTAATAAAAATTTAAAAGCCAATTATTTTTTTTATTTTGGAATACATGTTTTTTATTATTTCTTTAAAGATAACAAAGTTAACTTTTTATCCTTTTTGTTAAAATTAATAAACAAACATGATTAAATAATTCTAAAAAATACAAAATCAATTTTTTTTTAAACTTTTCTAAAATAATGATATTTAAAATTTAAAATTCAAGAAAAATCCAATAAAAATTAAAATTAATAATTAATTAAATAATTAAAATTAAATTCCTTGACCAAATGATCCACCAGGATCCATGGCTTGGAAATATTATTTTTAAATAAAGTATATAAATAAATTTTTATTAAAAATAAAAACTTTGGACTAATATATTAATTATTTATTAAAATAATAAAATATAACTTTTTAGTTTTCTTTATTAATAAAAAGAATAAAAAGAGTAAAATTTTTGGGCTAATATTTTATTCAGTAATATTTTACTTATTTCTTTTAAAATAATGGAAAGATATAACTTTTTGTTTCCTTTATAAAAAATCTTAGCCAAATGATTTCAAAAATAAATAAAATAAATAAAAAAAAGTAAATAAAAATTAAATTTCTCTTAAATATTTTTGGACTTATTAATTAGATGTATTTTATTTTAGACTTATAAATTAAATAATCACTTTTTGATTAATTTTAAAACAAAAAATAAAATATATAAGCATCAAGACTTTACTTTTATTTTAAAATATTCATATTAATTTTTTGTTTCTTTATTAAATAATCACTTTTATCAAAAATAAATCAAATGAATATCAAAACTCTTCTTTTATGTTTAAAATATACATATAAATTTTTAGTTTCTTTATTAAATAATCACTTTTATAAAAAATAAATCAAATAATTACCAAAACTTTTCTTTTATGTTTAAAATATACATATAAGTTTTTAATTTCTTCATTAAATAAACACTTTTTGGTTAATCCTTTATTAAAATAAATTATATAAATATAAAAAACTTTTCTTTTATGTTCAAAATATATATACAAATCTTTGGTTTTCTTAATTAATTAATCATTTTTTTTGGATAATCTTTTATCAAAAATAAAACAAATAAATATTAAGACTCTTCTTTTATTTTTGAAATATACATAAAAGTTTTTTTTATTGAATAAATAAGATCTTGATTAAATAATTTCTTTTTTTGGTTTATCTTCTATTAAATAAAAAAAAAAAGAATAAACATAACATAAAAATATAAATCTTTCCGTTATAAAACCTTGATTAATTTATTTTTTTGAATGAACAAAAAATAAATATCAGGATTTTTTAACTCTTCAATTTCTTTAAAGTAACTTTTTATTAAATAAAAATAAAAAATTACTTTTTAATTCTTTTATAAATTGAGTAATTATTTAAATAATAAATATCCTTCATTAAACAAGAAAAATAAAAAAAAAAAAAGGAAAGATTAGAAAAAGAAAAGAAAGAAAAGAAGAAAAATATAAGAAAAAAAATAAACAAAATAAATTTTTAGATCATTAACAAAAAACCTAAAATTTCATAAACAAAAGAATTACAAAATAATCATTAAACTAATAATTAATTCTATAATAAATAAGAATTAAATAATTAATTAACATTAAATAATTTCCATATCCGGATGATCCGGCAGGATCTACAGTTTGGAAAATATCAATTTTTTTTAATTAAATAAATTAAATAAATATAAAAGATAAAAATTCATATTTTACGATATGGATTAAATTATTTAAAATATCATCAGCATTCCGTGTCCGGGTGACTCGGCAGAGTCCATGGTTCGGAATTCAAAACTTCCGTGTCCAAATGACTCGGCAGAGTCCATGGTTCGGAAATATCAAAATATAAATTAACTTAAAAATCCACATTTCTACATAATTCAGTTAAAATTTCTAATTTCGAAATTTAACTGAAAATTATTTAAAAGCAAAGCGAAACAAAATTAAAATCAACTAAGGTGCCAATTTTGGGCGCTATAACAAAGTTGTTTTAGCGTAACCGTACTCCCGATCCCCGAACTCTCGCAGACCAATTTTAAGGTATCCAATCAACCTAGGTAAACTGATTGGTGGCGACTCCCGAAAACCCGACGTTGCCACAGTGTAATTTACCCTTTTTACAAAAAAATGAGACAAGAAAAAATTTATCAAAACAAATGGCCCAGGAAAAAGGGCCTTAGTATAGCACAATTAGTATATGCAAATGTGTGAAATATTGAAAATTCAAAATGAAAAAAAAATTCCCTAATTCGCCATATGCAGTACATTGCCAGTGTAGTATGCAGTATACCATAATAGAGCACATTAAATTGAAAAAATATAAAAAGTATCAGTTTGCGAGATACATGAAATACCATAGTATAAAACAGTTTGTACAGAAACTGACAACATATATCAATAGGCAAAAATTACTTTTATTCCTTCAAACTTTGTCATCTCGCTCAAAAGATCCCTTGAATTTTGACATAGTGCAACTCAGTCCCTTAACTCTAAATCATTGAGCATTTTGCCTCTTTGACTGTCCAATCCATTAATTGACTTACCCATAAAAAAGATAAAACTACGTGTCTAGTCATTCATTTTCTTAGCTTCTCTATTTTATATCCTATACTTTAGCATCTAGCAATCTAAGCTTCATCCCTAATTCATCCACCGCCGTTGCAACCTCACCGCTACCACCGCATATCATAAGGTCCCTAGTCCCCCTCCATGTCGGGCATCGAGGATGAGAAGTGGCTCATTTCATCGCCATCATACATTGTCCTAGATTAGTGACCATAGGATAACTGTGCACTTTGCGCCTCTACCGGAGGTTCTAACTCCACCATAACCAAAGCCCAGTCCCCCTGATAGTCCTGAAACTATCGTCTCTAAGAGAATCAAGAACGAACCCCTTTGGCAACCTATTTGAAACCATTATCTCCAACAGATTTTCTGTGAAGTGCTCCTCAAGCTCAAAGTCAGGTAATCGAATAAATTTGGGCATCCCCACCGCTTCAAAGCCGTTTGAGATAGAACATACTCGACATCTTAACATGGGTGCTTGTAATTTATGCTAAATGTTTGCAATACAATAGAATTCCCTAAGAACTCTAGAACCCCATCGGCAATTAGTCTTTATTCCTTCAAATTTCACAACACAAACGGACAAAACAACATCAAACATAAAGAATACAATGTTACCTAGGAACTAGAATTGAACTGAGATCAAGTTTTGTGTTACCACTCTGAGTATTTAATCACAATGATCAAATTTAGTGAGTTTAAGTCCCAGGCATTGCATGTCTTGTAGGCCAAACTGAACATGCTCATTATACTTATCCAATTGGCCCTCTTGGTCTTTATGCAAAGATGTGTATATTGGTCCACCCATCACACATATATTCACATATAAACTCATTTGGCAGCATAGACAATAATCAATATCTCATTTCATGCCAATATGCCATCCATACAAAATTCCATGCACATGTACCATTACATGCACAGTTGGTGCACTTGGTGCCCATTCATGTGTCCAAACTTTCATGTCGTGTCCAACTTAAATTCTACTCATGTCCTTCTATACGTTAAAGGTTTTAAACCCTTTAATATACTTAAAAATTCATAGGGAAGCAGGTTTAAGACATTAAACCCATCTAAGCTTACAATTATAGACTTTATACTTAACCAGGTACAATTAATCATATGAACAGTACACAGTAAAATCATTCAACTTTGATAGTCCAAAAGTCTAGTTCCAGGGCACCAAATCCAGTTATTCAAAACAAAAATTATTCATCTTGAAGTGTTCTAAGTGTGATCAAAATTTCATAGCCAAAATCATTATATACAGAAAGTTATGGCAGTTGGAGTACAAGGTACTAAATTTCAGCAACTAATAACTAATATGCCAATACAAAATTTCATAAAATTCATACACTTCATTTCCAGGTGCAAAGCCAACATGGGCAGTTCCATACATGTCTTAGACACATGGGGAAACAACTCCCCTGATCTTTAAGTTATTCTACAAGCATCATATGCCATACTCTTCAAAATCACCCATAAGCACCATATGGGCAAAATTTCACAAACATTTCTAGCTACACTTCATTCATCCACACATCATTCATACACTATACAAACCACATACCCAGTTCATTTATATGCCATTATGCACTACATACATTCCATAACCTAGTTGATACATGCACTAAGCCTCTTGGAGGGCTTCAAAAGCACTAAGCACTTCAGAAACTTAAAGGGACTAGTTGTTGTGTAAGGCATAAAGTACCATTACTAAAAATAACTATTATACTCTAAAAATCATAAAAATTTACAGTTCACAATTACACATATTGAAGTTAATGTACTTAAAATTTCATAGAAAAATTCAAACCACAGCTATTAGTTTGATTTCAGGAACTCCTGAAAATGGACAAAAAGTGGGTAAGTTTCTTTAAAGAAACTTAGTAAGGGCTTATCATTAGAAACCTGAATCTCCAACTATAAACCTGAAATCCAAAGACACTAAAATACAAAAACACAACATATATACACAGATATAGTCATCCAAATGCACAAACAAGTACAGCAACAAACAAATATAATGCTAGCTAGAACAACACATTAGAGTTAGTCCAATTCATTCAAATTAACATTAAGAACTCACTATGACAGCCCTCCTCAAGCTATTACTTAGTCTTAAGAGGTCATTAGGTCTTAGTTAGTACTAACTTGGGATCTACAAAACCTTACTTAAACTACCATCAATATGCAAGATAACAATAAGGTTGAAACCTTATCTTGCATTTCCCCCTCAACCTAAACTTGATTCCTAAAGCTTTTTGCTCTCTTCCAAGCTAGTTTTAATTTCATGGATGTTTGAAAATATAGTAAACAAACCAAAAGGCTTAATAAAACCCTTACCTTGACTGTGAGGGCCAAAAACTCTACGTAAAACTCAATAAACTCGAAAACTAGGGTTTTTCTCTCACTTGATGTATCTGGTTGCTTTCTCTTGCTTCCTCTTCAAAGCTTGAGCTATGGTGGCTATGGAGGGCTATGGAAGAGCTCACAGAAGTCTTTAGGGCTACTGGAGGCTGAAAATAAGGAGATAGTAAAAGAAATGAAGTCTTTTTTCCTTTTTATCTTTTTTTTTTACCTAAGCCAAAACTATCTTATGACATACTTGAAATTTTTTCAACTGTAAGTCCACACTTTGACATGTTTTGGCTGGCCATTACAATGGTGGAAATTTTTTTTTTTACCACCTTTAACCTTGTCAAAGGTCATTATAACCTTTAGAAAAACATGGATACTTAGGTTCTTAGTTGGCATTATGCGATGAATGATGAACTTTACCTCCTTGAGCATTTTGGTTCCCAACAATATCTTTAATTCCATCCATGTCCTTTCTTAATAATACCATTCATGTCCCTCCATAAGCAATCTTTAGAAATTTGTACAATTGAGTACCCAACCCTTATAACCTTACAATTTAGTCCATAGGTTACTTGATAGGTTGCTTGAAAAATAAGCTTTACATTAAGGCTTTCTTAAGGACCAAATCCATAGGTTACTTGATAGGTTGCTTGAAAAACAAGCTTTACATTAAGGCTTTCTTAAGGACCAAACTATCACTGTGTGTGCTACTTAAGGGAGTCTATATTAAATACTTTACACTTCACAATTCATACATTATGGTGAAAATTAAAACATATAAGTTTAGGTCATTATGCTGTAATTTTCCCATTTTTGTGAAAAGGTAACATTTTCTCTTTCCATGGTGTCGCTACAAGAAAAAAAGGGCTGATGCAACTGACAAAATAGTGGCATTCAGTCACACGGTGTGACTGAAATGCCACTAGAAAAAGTTGTAGCAAAAGCACTAGTTGCATGAGCTAAGCGACTAAATTGTGTGACTAACTTGCAACTGAACACATCAATTGATTAAAAATGAGCCAGTAAACATTATGCAACTGAAGAAAATAGCCGCATCGTATGACTGAAAGTCAATTGCATCATGCAATTGACATTCAGTCACACAAACATATGCAACTAAAACTTAATCGCACACTTAAGATATTTTTTTTAAATTTAATTTCAAATATGTTTATAATTATCATTTATAAGTAATATAATAATTAAAATATCTAATTGCTATAATTATTTTGATGATTATTGTAGCAACGTGTTCTGTTTGCACCTAGGTCGATTGGTCACCTTAAAATGGTCTATAAGAGTTTGAAGGGTTTGGGAGTACAATTATGCTAAAATAACTTTATTATAGTGCCAAAAATTTGACACATTAGTTTGATTTAAATTTTGTTTTGCTTGATTTTAATTAATTTAATTAATTTTTCAAACTATGAATTCTATCAAACCCCTTAGATATGGACTCTTAAAAATTACTACTTAATTTTTTTTCTTATTTTATGTACATTTTAATGTTTTCAAACCATGGATCTTATCAGACCACCCAGGTAAGGATCTATAATTTCTTCTATTTTTTTATTGAAGATTTTAGATAATTATTAATCAAAATCATAAATTCTATCGGATCATTCGGATATGAATATTTGGTTTAATTATTATTTTTTTCAAGGATTTCAAGTAATTATCCAAACCATGGTTCCTATCGGATCATCCGAATATGAATCTTAAAATTTTGTTTCTAATTATCATCCTAAATTCATTCTAAAATTTTATTAAACCCACGTGAAATAAATTCTCTAAAATTGATCTTTGGATTGTATCATATGGATTAAATTAAAGTTAAAATTATAATAGCTATAAAAATTATCTATTGAACCCAGACTTGTAATCCCACCTAATGTTAAATGCTGGTGGGTGAAAAAACGTACCCACGTTCGTCACCTGCGGGTCATGGGGTGCCTGCAGATTATCCACGAAGACACACATCATTATTCTTCAAACACCAATCGGCTAAGATATCACTAAAAACCAAAAGTATAAAAACCTTGGAAAAGATTTCAGAAGTAAATCTAAAGGTTGAAAAGAAAATTGGCATGAAAAACAACCCCAAGTAGAAATCCAAAAAATCTCAAGCCAATCAAATAATGAAAAGTGAGCAAAAGAAGAAAGAGGATTGACGGTAGTGTGGTAAAAAGTAGGGTTTGAGTTATATTATATAGGGTTTATGTTTATTTTTGTTTGGTAAATTATACTTTGATCACTTGAGTTACTTATTTTTTTTATATTAGTTTATTATTTTGAAAAATTACAATTAAGTCATTGACAGACAAAAGAAACTTGTGGTGGGTTGTGGGCATGGCAAGTTTATACCTACGGGGCAAAATCAAAATCCATGACAAGTAGACAGGTGCAATTTTCACAAAATATACGTAACCCATCGGCCAAGTATCCGCGGGTTGCGGATTTGACCCTACCCACTGCCATCCTTACTTGAGTTTCTGCCATTGTCCCTTTTTTCTTTGTGATTTCTCTGGTGACCCCTATTTATACTAGGGAGTTTTAGGCAAGATTAATCAAGTTTTTAGAGGTTAAACTTTATCTAAATCAAATTTGGTAAAGTCTAAACCTCTTAGGATGTTATCTAGTAAAAATATTAGTCTAAGTCCAGGAAAACTCTCAAGCTGCTGATTTGGCCCCATATTTTATGCAAATTTCCAATTTCACCCAACGCTTCCTTAATTCATCAATTGAGCACAAAACTTTGTAAAACTTTCCAAATTTTCCCAGAATTTCATAAACTTGCTGGGTTTGCTTGAAACTTTGTATAGTTGACAAATTTGACCCAAAATTTACATTTTTACTTAGAACTTTCTGAAAACTCTCAATTCATGCCCAAACTCCCCCTTTTTCCTAAATTAACCCCAAAAACCTCTAGGACCCCTAATTATCACATAAACTAAATTAATTCTTATTTTGACCCTAAATGACCATACTAAATTCCTAAAGATTTATAATACAAACAACAATATAACCTAAATGTGACTAGACCAACTAACCCTAAAATGACAAAAAAGACCCAAATATCCTAACAATTGACCAAATTGCCCCTAAAAATGAAAATGACCCTAAAGTAATTTTCCTAACATAGAACTAAACAAAAAATAGTACCAGGACAAAATTGGGTGTCAGCAATTATTATAATTAACAGTAAAATGTAATCTACACTAAAATTAACATATAATCCACCAAAAGTAATATACAATATACATACAAATTAATAGTATAATTCACCAAAAATTAACAATAACACTAAAATTAACATATAATCCACCAAAATTAACATACAATATACATAAAAATGAACAATATAATTAACCAAAATTTATTGTAACACTAAAATTAACATATAATCAAAGAAATTATAAAATAAAATCCACAAAAAAAAATTCGTATATAATCTACCAAAAATTAACATATAACTAAAAAAAAATAAACACAAAAATTCACCAACACTAAGATTCAACTTAGATAGAGAATTGAAGAAAGAGATGTTGAAATCTTACCACAATGCGTACTTGGCATCGTTGAAAAATGAACTCTTGGAGCAAGACCAACAAAGAAGGAGCAAGAAGGAGGAACAAGGAGGAAGTAGAAGGAGCAAGGAGAAAGGAAGAATGCGTAAAAAACTTGGAGGAGGAATAAGTTGGGAGGAGATTGTGAAAAGACAACAGAGCTTGAGCTAGAGAGAATAACACAGTGAAGAAGTACAAGCAGAGATGGAGAGCAGAGAAGGAGAAACCGGAGAAGGAGAAAAAATGAGGAAGAAAGAATAGGGGGTCGGAGGAAAAGTTTGTTTGTGCGACTGATTTTGCAACTGAATCTTATTTCACTAATGTTTGATTGGAAGAAAAAATATTTAATTTATACAAGTATCATGTAACTGACATGAAATTATATTTTATCTATGCGACTACCATGCAAGTGACAAAAAAAATATCTTTTAAACCGTGTGATTACCATGCAACTGTCAAGAAAATATTTTTTAAGCTATGCCACTGGCGACTAAAACCTGTGCAACTGAATATTTTAGTCGCATAAATTATTGTGGCCTCCACAGTGGTGGATCTAGGAATTGTATAATAGGGGGTTTGTATATATATACAATTATTAGATCCTAACATCAAATAATAAAACTTAAAAATTAGCACATGCTACAATATGCTGATAAAAAATGCTTTTTATGAGAAAATATGGAAAGTGCTTTGATTTAGCATTTTTTATGCCTTTTGTCAAATGACTATAATGAGAGTTAGAAAATTATATGAAATACAAAGAAAATAAGTGAGATGTTCTTGTTGTATGAAATACAAAGAAAATAAGTGAGATGTTCTTGTTGTATGAAACGTAAAAGACAAAAGTCTCTTTTTAGCACTTAACTTATACATTTCTTCCGACTTAGTTTATTTATGTTATCTTATGCCCAACTAACTATATAATTTTTCCATTTGTTTGAAAAAAAAAATTGCAAAAAGAGTTCAATACCTAGATAGAAAAATGTAAGAATGTTCTAATAGACATTATAAAAATTGTCAGTAAAGAGAAGATACTAACCCATTTTTTTTATCCTTATTGATGTAAAAGGGATGTATTCTTTTATTCCAATAGTCATTATAAAAATTATGAGGGTCCATTAAAAAAATTTAAAAAAATCCAATTATCAAATTATATATATTTTATTAATATCTTTTTTAGAAAAAGGGGTCCATGGACCCATAAATTACATTTCCATCTGCCACTGAGCCTCCACTCATGCGACTGATAAGTCTTGCCACCGACTTTCAGTCATATAATTCAGTCACAAATTCCATTTTCTCTTGAAGTGTGTGGAAACAGCTTCCGAAGTCGTGGGAGGCAACTAAGATTTGATCGGTGCAAGAGGAGTGGGTACAAAAGGGGAATTCCGTGGAGATTTATTCAATTGTTGAGGAGATAGGGGATCGGGCATGGCCGATGGTGGCAGGGGCGGACCTACGTAGGAGCGGCCCCCCCCAAAATTTTCAAAAAATTGAAATATAGGTACTTAATTGGTTAATTTCAGAGAAATTAGAGACTAGAAATGTATGTTTGCCCCCTCGAAAATATTGAAATAATATGAAGATGGGGGGCAGTAAAGTAGACGCTAAATAAAACAGTGACCAAATGAGTAATTATTCCCTCTAGTCTTAAACAGATATTCTAACATGGCCCAAATGCACTATTAGTCCTTCAAATTTTTCAACCTGTACGAGTTGCACCCTAATCTTTGAATTAGTACGAATTCCTCCCAATCTCCAGCTTTACCTCGCCACGATGCCGTCCCTCTCCTCCGGGTTTAGTCAACTCTTCTCCGGGCTCGCCCCCTCGAACCGAAAATCCTAGTTCCGCCACTGGATGGTGGGGAAGCCATTGACAATGCTAAAATTGCAAATTGCAGACCTGCTATTGTTTCTAGTTTTTGGCTTCTGGAGCCTGGTGTGTGGTGTGGGGAAGAGAGAATTTTTGTTCACCTATTCGTGATAATTATAAATTTGTGTTTAATTCACATTAAATGCTTCAAATTACATTTTTTGTGATTTAGTAACTAAGGCTTTAAATATTTACAATTAAGTTACTAAACTGTTAATAACCTAACGGAGTTAATAAGTTAATTAATAGACAAAGTGCTTCACATTTTATAATTGAGGGACTGAATTGCACCGTGCCCATATCCAGAGATGAAAAAACCTTGGTTAATATAATTCGGAGGAATAAAAATGATAGAGGCCTGTCATACATGCATGTTAACCAAATGCGGTATTTTGTATGGTATGCCACGGTACTGCATGACAATTTTTATACCAATGTTTTATATAACTACCCTGAAAAGTGCCAATAAGTTGGAGTTCTAAACTTAACGTCAAGTTTCTAATTTCTCTTCAATGTTACAAAAAAATCCACCAACGAAGTTTTTGACCTTTCCCCAGTAAATTGTTCTGAGAAAATTAACTAAAATCACGAAGGGAACATGTGGTCCATAAACATTTGTGGTCAGAAATCAGATCCAGCACAAAATATCGACTTCGAGAGAAATAGAAAGCGGAGTTTTCATGGGTAGAGTAGAAAGACAGGATGAATCCACACAATAATGTCATATATTTTTCTTTGGAAACGTGGACATATATTGGTCCTCAAATCTCCTAAAGCCCCCTAAATTGTAAAGAACCAGTACTTATGGACGATTACACTTCTGACTAATCAACTTCGTTCTCAAATCACCTAAAGCCGCTTAAATTATAGAACTATAAGAATTTTTTTTTTTTTAAATTTAAAGGGATACTAAACCAGTATGTAATAACATTATAGAAAAATTAGTGGAGTCCAGATTCAAACATGTACCTATGTTTCTTAGCTATAATATTCATATGATTTGGGTCTTTAAATTTCACTGGTTAGAAAAAGATATTGTCCTTAAAAATCAATTACAAAAGCCCCAACCCTACTGGTGAGAAATAGAAAAGAGAATATCTAAAATCTGGTGGGCTGCGGGGTGCCAAGTGGATAAAGAAATAAGAGCAGAAAATCTTGGTCATCCAATTAGAAGAGAGATTTGGATATTGCAAAGATAAGGAACCAAACTCACACCTGCCTATATGTATCAAACCCACCAAACCACACACTTGCACCAATCTGCATTCTAAACAACCGCGCTTCATAAACAACACTAGCTGCCTCAACCATGGCTCTCTCTTCCCCATCTTTCCTCGGAAAGCCCCTGAAAGTCTCCAAGGAACCCGTGGAACTCTTTGGAAATGGTGGCCGTGTCAGCACACGCATCACCATGCGCAGGGGCATCCCCAAGCCACCTGCATCCGGGAGCCCGTGGTACGGTCCGGACAGAGTCAAGTACCTGGGTCCATTCTCCGGTGAGCCTCCATCCTACCTAACCGGTGAGTTCCCTGGTGACTATGGTTGGGACACTGCTGGGCTCTCGGCTGACCCGGAGACATTCGCAAAGAACCGTGAGCTTGAAGTGATCCACTGCAGATGGGCAATGTTGGGCGCCCTTGGCTGCGTCTTCCCCGAGCTCTTGGCCCGCAATGGTGTCAAATTCGGTGAGGCTGTGTGGTTCAAGGCTGGAGCGCAGATCTTCAGCGAGGGTGGACTCGACTACTTGGGCAACCCTAGCTTGATCCACGCACAGAGCATCTTGGCCATCTGGGCAACACAAGTCATCTTGATGGGTGCTGTCGAGGGTTACAGGATTGCTGGTGGACCACTCGGGGAGGTGACCGATCCATTGTACCCCGGTGGAAGCTTCGACCCGCTGGGTCTGGCTGATGACCCTGAGGCGTTCGCTGAGCTCAAGGTTAAGGAGATCAAGAACGGTAGGCTAGCCATGTTCTCAATGTTTGGATTCTTTGTTCAGGCCATTGTGACCGGAAAGGGACCTCTGGAGAACTTGGCAGACCACTTGGCTGACCCTGTCAACAACAATGCCTGGGCTTATGCCACAAACTTTGTTCCCGGGAAGTGAGCTTAGAGAGAGGATCAGTTTGTTTGTGTTTGGTTTGATGGCTTTATGTGTAAAGTTGCTGGTCGTTAAAGTGATCTCTTAATGCGAATTCTGCGTGCTAAACCTTTCTGTTCATGGTCAGGCTCATGCCATTTCCACTAATAACTTCCTACCTGGGATATGATATGAGTGAGTAAAACATGTGAAAGGTCTAAACTCCGATACAATTTTCAGTTGTGGACTACTATAATAATTCCAGGAGCATACGGAACGAAAGAGAGTAACCAAGAGCTTCCAGCATTGAACATAGACATGCAATTTTGAGGGGGAAAAGAAAGAAACGAGCAAGTGAGAGAAAGAGACCGAGAGAGAGCGCAACGTATTAATTGCATCCAAGACCCCTAACATTTTATTGTTATACTATTTTGGACCCTAATCTTGATTCCTTGCATAGAAAGTTCTTAACTTTATTTAAGTGTTCCATTTTAGATCATTTTATGGATAAAAATCGTTAGTGTAGATAGAAAATGTCACCATAATAATTTGTTACTCGTAGCACAATGAATTAACTGTAATGAATTAACTGTTATGAATGATATGTAAAAAGAAGAAAACAATAATAAAAAAATAACTTGAAACCCAGACAAACCATCACCGGCTTCCTCTTCCCCCATCGACTTCCTCGCCAGCAGCCTTCCACTTCTACCGCTCCATCAATCCTGAGATGCCAATCCTCATCCTTGCCCTCTTTGGCCATCGTCATTCTCTCTCTGCTCTAATAGGATAGTGGCAGCTCTTAGAATCTCAGCTCTAGTCTGGCTTCTGTTTCCCCTTTGTTTCTCCTCATCTCAGTCAATTCTGATTCACAATCTAGGTCGCTTTCTTGAATTAAATAACTGCTCTTGCTCTCAGACAGTTATTGGAAGCCATAAGGTTTCGATCTTGGAGCTTAAAGAAAGAGTGTTTTTTTGGCAATGGGCTTTCACAGAAGAAGAGCTGGATCGAGTAGAGAAGGTGCCGACAGTTGAGCTTACGATTCAATAGATCGGAGCTTTTTCTAAAGATACTGGAACCCTTCACTAGAAACCACGAGGGTTTGCGAAGACTACGGCAGAGTCTTCAGCTCTGGCAAGGCTTACGACGGTCACAAGCGGATCCATGCCCAACCCACGAAGGAAGCGTCAGCGACTAAACTAGCTCCGATCAAGAAAAAGAATTTAATTCTGAGAATAATGGCAAGGTTAGATTTTCAGATCAAGGTTAATTCTACACTGTTGTCAACCACCTCTCACAGTCCAACAACCACCACTCCTCCATGAACTCTGATCCCTATTTGAAGAACCAATGAATCACTATCAAGGGCTGGGCTTTGTAGAGTTTGACTCAGAATACAAAAGCCCCCTGATTCGTTGACCCAATTTCATATTATACTGATTAATTTGAGATCAGAATCAATTTAGATTTTCTAAAACTACTTTAGAAACCTATATTGGGTTCAGTTTGAATCGAGTGTGTGTGTTTGAAGTTGGACATGGAGAGTTCAGTGTCCAAGGTCGACCAGCCTATGGGCATGGTAACCCCATCATAATAGTGCTGATCGGAACCACTGGCGGCGATAGCGGCCGATAGCCCTGGCGGCTATGGAGGTCGATCAAAATGAGGGAGAGAGAAAGGACACGTTTGTGGAGTGATTTGGGCTAACCTCATATAATAGGCCTAAATTTCTTCACGTTTTGTAATTTCCTTGTCCCACAATGGTCAATTGTAGGTCAATTCTGACAGGCGAAGATGACACCATGGCTAATCACCCATCTTAGCATGCTACGTGGTGTTTTTCATTTAAACTAACGTTTTCTGTTTATAAAAGGTTCTAACACAAAACACTTAAACCCTAAATATGACTTTTCATGTAAGAAATTGAAATTAGGATCTAAAATGGTACAATAATAAAAGGTTAGGGGTCATAAATGTAATTAATCCCTAAAAGTTGACAAAAAAAGTCTAGATACATCATACATAAACTATCACATGCAAAAGTGCAAAAGTTTAAAATTTGTCACTAATATTTTGGGTTGGAACCAAATATGTCACTAAAGTTTTTTTGTCCCAAATTCCCATTAATATTTTAAAATGGTTCAAACTACTTATTGATATTTTAAAATTAGCTCAAGTCAGACCCTGACTATTAAAAGGTTAATGGGAAAGGGGAAAAAGCAACAGATTATGAAATTTTAGGGTAACAATGTAACTCTTAACGGATTTAGAGATTTTTAGGTAATTTGTCTTTTTTTTTTTTTAGTGTAAGAGTTCCAGATTGAATCCGTTTTGTGGTTTGACCCACTTAATTTTCCTGATTAGAGTTCTCTTTTTGCCAACTCTTCTTCATCAACACTTTAGTTCTGAAGTAGTTAAGCTTGGAGGTTTGAGTTTGAGATCTTACTTTTGGGTTGACTTGAGATCTAGGCCTCGTATAGAAAGATTAAATTTGCATATTAGGTTCAGGGCTGTTAGAAGCTGCTATTGGAAAAAAAAAAAAACAATAGCTTTGGCCACAGGGTTACAGCTGTTCTAAGAGATTTCTTACTGTATACATATGGCGAAAGCTATCCTAGTTCATAATGTTGACAAGTTATTTATCAATTCTATAGTTCAAAAACTTGATGGACATGATCACAAAAGATGAACTTGATCCGTAAACCCTTGTTTTTTTTAACTCAACTAACCTATAAGAAAGAATGGATAAATTACCTAAAGTCCTCAAAGTTTGTTGAAAACTACATTATCACCTTAAACTTTCAAAACGTACTACTTTCCCCCTATTTCATCAATTTTTTTAAGGTTAAACTCCATTTATGGTCCCTAACCTTATCGTGTTGTCCTAAACGGGTCCTTAACCTTCATTTTGTCCTCTTAAAGTCCCCAACCTCCCTATTTCTATCTCAATCGTAGTCCTTCCGTTAATTTTATGGTTAACTTTGACAGAATTTTTGTGACAAATGCCAACATTGGTCTTACATTTTTTTATTCCCACTCAAATAACTCTCAAGCTAATAAATTTAACACTATAATCATCATCTCCCCTCTCTTCTTCCCTCACCATCTCCAGCCACCACATCCTCGCACATTTGTAGCAAAAACGACAGCTCAAGGTCCTTAAGGTGGGCTTGCTATAACACCCCTCTATCCCTCTTAACAAATCCAACACCTTCGCCATCCACCTCTGCGAGATCATCCGCTCCGCCAACTCCCGCCCCATCAACATCGGCAAGAACTTCGATACCATGCGCACCCTCTGCAACAGCGTAGTCTCCCTTTCCTGGCACTCCTCCAATGGCTTCGCTACCGATGTCTACCACTGGGCTGATGGCTTCCCCCTCAACATACACCTCTACGTGTCCCTCCTCCACTCCATCTTTGACTTCCACAATGGAACCCTCGTGCTTGACGAGGTTGATGAGCTCATGAAGAAAACCTGGTCTACCTTGGGAATCAATCGGTAGATCCATAATGTTTTGCTTCACCTGGGTGCTCTTCAATCAACATGTCTCGACAGGCCAGGTGGAGCTAGATCTTCCCTGCACCTCCTACCCCATGCTCATCGAGGTCTCAAATGATGCCAAGAAGCCCGACTGCGAGGCAACCTACGTTAAGCTCTTAACAGCGTTGCTGAGCTCGATGCAGAATTGGGCAGAGAAGAGGTTGCTTTATTACCATGATTACTTCCAGAGAGGGTCCATTGCCGAGATCAAGAACCTTCTTCCTTTGGCTCTATCTGTGACCAAGATTCTGGGCAATAATGTGACGATAATCGAAGCAGAAGGGAACGCAAGCAGAGACATGATGGCCATTGATTCAACCAGCGATCGAGTCGATTACTACATCTGATCCTCCGCCAGGAATGCATTCGAAAATGTGAGTTAAAATTATAAATTACAATGTGAGCTACATCCCTATGCTTCCTCCTCTGACTAGATGCAACCGTGATTCCAAGTTTGCAAAGTTATGGAAGAAAGAAGTGGTGGCTGGAGATGGTGAGGGAGGAAGAAAAGGGGAAATGATAATTGTAGTGATAAATTTATTAGCTTGAGGGTTATTTGAGTGGGAATAAAAACATGTAAAACCAATGTTGGCATTTGTCACAAAAATTCTATCAAAATTAATTATGAAAATGGTGGAAGGACTACAATTGATACAGAAATAGGGAGATTGTGGACTTTAAGAAGACAAAATGAAGATTAGAGCCTCATTTAAGACAATGCGATAAAATTAGAAACTATAAATGAAATTTACCCGTTCTTTTAACAATAAATGATCAATTTGATTTAATTTTTAAACCTTAATAGATAATTTGAACCATTTTAAAACATTGGTGAAATTTTGGGACCTAAAAAACCTTTAGTAGTATATTTGGTGTCATGCCAAAATATTAATGATAAATTTGAGACTTTTATTCTATGCAAAATAAAAGGACCAAAGTAATTAAGAAAGAACCAAATTAAACGAATTCTACGAGTACGTACATAGGAAAAGTAAACAAAGAAAATGCAGAAATATGGGCTTCCACATTATTAATGAGCCGAATATTCACATAATGTGCATCAACAATAAAAGTCAATTGTGTTCTACATTGGCGTTGCATATATTCCTCAACTATTTCCCATGAAGCTTTTATAAACAAAGGAAAGGACTAGTGTAACCAAACTAACATTTCGGGAATAAATAAAAAAAATTAACTAATATGAAAAAGAAAAAAAAAAGATTCAAAACAAACAAAAACTGTGTGCATACCCGTCGGAACTGTGGACTTGAATATTTACTGTACACCACTGTGTGCATACCCGTGGGAACTATGGACTTGAATTATTTACTGTACACCGTTAGCTGCTGGCAGCACCAATAGATGGTCTTCTGAATAAAACCAAAGTCCATGGCCATGCCTGTGATAAAAAGTCTGATCTTCTTCACTCAAGCGCGACTGGCAGCTGCCCTTGCTCTGGCCACAGATCTTGCATAAAGTTCCTCGTACTGTGTTGCCGAATAATCCCAGCTGAAGTCTATAGTCATGACCCTCTTAACAAGCTGCTCCCAATTTTGGCCGTTGCTCCGGTAGTGAATGAAGGCCCGTTCCAGAGCACTGTTTAACCCCTGTCAATCACAAGTAACATCCCAAAATGGTTTTGTGATTGATGGTGTGAAGGAAGAAAATAATGCAACATTGCAACTACATATTACATTCAGTCACCTGTTCATCAGGAGTCACAAATGTGAAGCCATTCCGGAACTGCTTAGGTACTGTGTCATCATCAACATCAAACACGCTGTGGTGGGAAGTTTGAAGATTTGGCATGAATGATCAGCATGTGTCCCATACTGATGAATTTTGCAGTGAAACCAAACGTACAAAAGTTGGCTCACCTGTCATTCAGGCCACCAGTTTTTCTTGCAATTGGAATGGAACCATATCTCATAGCTATCATCTGTACAGTTTTATACAAGGTTAGACAGATATCGGGAAAGGGGCTCAAAACTATAATGGGTCAAAAGACAAATGTAAAACATGGCCAGCATCTTAAGCAGAGATTCAGCTCTCCCAAGTCTCACTTCAACCAAAAGATGAAGGCAAGTTGTTGTTTACCATTCAGGATATGACAGTGGACTATACCTGTGTTAGGCCACAGGGCTCAAAAATGGATGGAATGATCAACATGTCAGATGCTGCATAAATCGAATGTGAAAGAGATTCATCATATTTTAGTATCAGCCTGATGTGATCATGATTCTGAAAATGATCTGCAATGCCCTCAAACTCCCTCTGAAAAATAGTAAATACACAAGTGAAAATGTAAGAGCCAGCATATGAATGAAATAAACCAACAGGAGAGGGTTGAACTGGAAGTAGAAACAGCGCATATCCATTGCTGCCCAACATGACAAATGATACCACAGCATGTGGCAAACAGACAAATGTCCGTTTCCAGTCCCACAAGATCAAGAAGAAATCCAGCGCTAAAAGAAAGTATAGAAAAAAAAAAAAGAACCCTTCCAGAAAAGGGATTGGGAATATATCTAATAAAAAACATTAACACAAAAATAAAATGTATTGAAATTTGATATTTTTCCAGGTCTATCTGGCTTTGGGAAATATAATGCAGAACAAAGTTACCTGAATATGTGCAACTGGACTAGAACCAAGAAGCACAAATTGACCACCTAGCTCCAGTGTCCGATAAATCGCATGTCTAATAAGATGCACACCTTTCTGTGGCACCAGTCTTGTTATGCACCCTATCTACACAATTGGGAAATGACAGCTCCAGTAAGATTTTACGCACATAATTTGACAATGTTTGTTACAACAAAAAAGTTTACACAAGTCAATGCTGCAAATTTCTAAAACATTTGTCTTTAGATATAGAATATTTTTTTTATGATGCAGATGTCCGAACCATAAAGCAAGACGGAAGTAGGCAATGGAGAACATAAACAAAAACAAAAGGCAGCTACTCAGACACATACCGTGGTAAAAAAAAAAAAATATCCAAAACATAATATCCTTGGCCCTTTTAACTAATTTTGAAGTTCTTCTCATTATAACCTCAATGTTCACTGTTAAGATGCTCCATAACATATTTTCCATGCAAACAATGAAAATTGTTTCTTTAACTAACTTCACTACTGCTTTTTACTTTTCACCACTTGCCATTTGTTCACAAAAAAAGCAACAGAACCATCAGAGCGGAAGAAAAAAGAATGGGAAAATAACAACAGATAATTAACATCCACATCATAAAATGAAAGCTCAAAATTCATATAAATAAATTTAACAATGGCCATTGCAGCACCAGCAGAGATGAAAAACCTAGAACCCTTCTTATTGCTTGTTGGGAAGTCAACTGAGATAGCTTAGGCACTCACTTAAACACTCAAATCTCTTATTCATTGTGTCTTTATTTTCAGCATTCCCTGGAAAACTATTAGCACTTTATTGTACTTACAGGGAACTATCATTGGCAGGATTTAATGCATCAGTACCAATTCCATTTAGGTTCCCAGTAATTTCTTTTTCAGAAAAAGAAATGGAAGTCAAGTGTTTGTCGCCATTGAGATCCGCCATCAAAATATTTTCATGCAAAAGATAAAATTTTTTTGTCTTACTTTACTATAACCTTTGTTCTCCACCACTTGTTCACATAAAAAGAAACTAAAGTGCCAAAACCAGGGACCAGAAAATGGAAATAAGAACTGATTGTTAACTCTATAATGATGGTCTTTCACCATCCACAGAAGAAATCGCTAGAAGCTTTCTTATTGCTACTTCATTTTCAGCTTTCCCTTGCAAATCATTGAGACCGTATTGTACTTCAAGGGAAGTACTAGTATCGTTCCATTCAAGACCCCAACGAATTTCTTTAAGTCTTCGTCATAATGGAGATGCACCATCAAAATCCTAATATGATGCAAAAGATATGAATGATCTCTCATTGCTACTTCCTTGGTCCCCTAATATTTGTCACCTTTGCCCTTTAGTAAAAAATATGGATGGTCTGCCAATAAGCATATTAGGTATGTTGCTTCAAGGTCACCCTCTGCTTAATATCATAATATTCATGAACTTCACAAGATGGGAAGGGCACATTCGGAAGAAAATGTATAAATATGGAAAAGTGACATATTTTGGGGTACAAAAAATTGGAAAAGTGACACAGTATTGGACAGACTGAGAATTAGTTTTTGTTATCCACCACCTAATTCACATAAAAATATCTAAACCCAGAGCCTCCGAATCAAGAAAACTGAAATAGACAAAAAGAACTGATCATTAACTTTCTGCATCAGAGAGTTAAAGTTCACCACAATGCTGATAAAAAATGAAGTTACCAATGGTCGTTTAGCACCAGCAGAAGAGAGCCCTAGAAGCCTTCTTATTACTGCTTTATTTTCAGTTTTCCCTTGCAAATCATTAGCACTGTATTGTACTTCAAGGCATGTATCAGTGACCGGATTCCATGCATCAGTATCAATTCCATTTAGGATCCCAATAAATTTCTTTGAGTGAAAGTTAAGTGTTGAATGAAGGCCTCTCCCACCCTGTTGAACAGAAATACAAATATTTGTCAATCACAAACTATCAATAGCAGAAACATAGGCAGAAATTATGTGAACATCAGCAAATTAACTGCTACTCCCTCCATCGCAAAAAGAATGCACTTCTCTTATTTTTCATTTTAGTGTGAATTTTCATTACTCTCCTTAGCACATGCACATCCTTATAAATGTATCTTAAGTGTAGGATACAATAATAGTTTTGACCAAGAACTTATATTAATTTCAGACTTTCTGATAGCATTTCTTCCCAGAACTAAATCCAGATGTCAATTGTTAAGTAGTCAGAAAATTACACAATAAATCATTTTGATAAAAATCTAGTCACTAACATTTACATTCGGGGTGCTATAGTTGCAAACTTTAATAGACTTCTCAAACACTCGTTTGGGAAAAAAAAATAGGAAATCTTGTTGTAGGCAGATGATTTATTCTGATTGCATAATTTTTTAAGGCTAGAGTACAGAAAAGGTTCTCATGGTTCAATTATGGTATAAGACACTAACACCAAACAGAGTCTTACAGTCCAATCAATTGCGACAATCAACAGGTTGTTTCTTGGGAGCCATTCATCCTTCTGAATGCAGCAAAAGTTACCGTGCTATTCAAGGGTAGCAGGCACATTCGAGAATTTCTCCTAAGATCCAAACTCATAGCTGATGATAAAACTAGAATAGATACTCTGCCTTGAAGGGACTGAGATTTTCTAACATTTGTAAAATTTGGCCTTCAAATTTGAAGGGATCTAAAACTCATCAGTTGTTCAATATCCTTTAGGTTCAAAAAGAAGACAAGGATTTCCAAACATCATTTGATTAACATTATACTAGTATAACTCAATCATATCACACCAAGCGGTTCAGTGGAAGTAAAGCAAAAACAAACAATTAATCCTACCTCAGTGGTGCGGACCTCTTGGGCATAAGTGGGAGACACTGTTGTGACAATGTTGGAGAACACAATTGCACCCTAAAGAAAGAGCAGTAATTACAAATCTTCAATGCGGGAAAGACAAATCACATCTATCAACAAACAACTCTAGTGAAATACCTTTAAAGGGTTGACCCTATCATGGGCTAAGTTATCCTGCATTCTATCAGGTCTATTCAGTTGCTGGACGTCAAGACCACAGGATACCAACTCAGAAGCAGGCGCTGTCCCTTGGTATTCAAAGTTGTGGCATGTAAAACAAACTCGAGCAGAATTCAAGCCTTTTGGAGCATACAAATCCCAATAAAGTGGTGCCTGGAAAATATTAGAAAACACTCAAGTTTGAAGGAAACTGTCAATCACAAGCCTCAAGAAGGAAAAGGACATATTAATATAGCTATAACATACAACAAAAGCTGTCTGCCAATCATGACAATGTAGTATGTCTGGTTTCTTGCCAGCTTGAAGAAGTAACTCAAGAGCTGCACGGCTGAAAAAAGAAAAGCGCTTAAAATCATCATGTTCCCCATAAACCTGCCCCCTCCAAAAGAATTTGCTGGGATGACGAGGCTCAATAAGATAAACAGGAAGACCTGCAATTCAATACCTTAGTTAAACAACACATCTAATGTTAAAATCCATGTAAGTACAGAAATATAAATAAGAAACCTGACCTTCGACTGTGCCAACCCATACTTTATTTTCAAATAGCTTGCCATCAAAGTATGACTCTAATACCACATCTAGAACCTGCATATCACAGATTTCAAAAACAAAAAAAAAAAAATTAAATACTACTCCTTTATCGTTGAATAGACTACTCCTCCCTTCTCTCTCTCTTTTCTACCAGTAACCATCAAATACTATCACAACACATCATACCCTTAAGTTGTCAATCCGCTCATAGTCCATACAATCATACTTAGGAAGAATGACTTCCACAAGGTGCCCTTTCTTCTGAAGTGCTTTACTGAGACCAGTGACAACATCTCCCAACCCACCAACCTACTTGAAATGCATAGATATCATTAGAAAAGAAAACACAACAATAAGAAAGTGACAACAATTTTTAAAACTCACATTTGATGCAAGTAGAGGTTTCTTGGGGCTTTCATCAAAACAGCTCTTTACGCACATGGAAGCAAAATATACTCTTGCTTTTGTTTTTTGAAACATGAATTAGACCAAGAATGACCAAACCAAAAAAAAAAAAAAAACTGAAGCTCTCAGGACACCTACAATCTTGTGTGATTCTACTTAACTAAAAACCTGTCCTATCACCAGAAAATAGACAGAAAAATGAATAAATAAATGATAAATAAGTAAATAAAATATCATATATTCTCTGAGAAGATAGTTCACAAGAGCATGAGGGTGCACATAAATAAGAGATCGCACATAAACTATTTCAGTACTCTTTTAGTTCAAGGAAACTCTCTTCCACAAAAAGTTACTTAAGGGTGGCTAGTGATGAAAATGGTGGAGAACATTTTAAGTTTCAATTACAGTTACGAAGTGAAAGTAATAGATAGAGGGTATAACTGTCACCTTAGCAACTGGAGCCATCTCCGCTGCAATATGTACAATGTACAATCCTGGACTAAAGATCAAGACAAAAAAGAGTAAGTAGCAAAAAACAAAGAACCAAGCATCACCACACATCTACCATATGACAGGTACCTTTTAGGTGATGATATCAGCTTGAGAAAAGATGATATAGCATCATACTCATTCTTTTCTTTGCATGCCAAGTACACATCACAAACACGATGGTCTCTTTTCCATACCATTTCTCTCAACAAGTTTGCATCATGGCTTGAGATTTTCTTCTCAAGTACCCATCCATCAACAATAATCAACAAACGGCTCCAAAATTCCCAAGGCAGATCATCAACAGGTGCACCCAATGATCTCTTCTTGCTCTCCTCTTTCAAGCTATCAAGTGTTTCCTGAAATTCCTTCACTGCTTCTTGATATAGTTCAACATAAGAGTGTATCTCATCATCAGATTTTTGAAGGTGCTCCTCCAGCAATTTTATCTTCTGCTGCATGAGTTCATTATATTGCTGCAATTTCTCTGATGATAACTTATAAATCCTAGCCTCTTTAAGGGATTCTTCCAATCTATCAACCTTCTTCCGTAATTCCTGGTTTTGTTGTAACTCTAATATGGCATGATCTGCCTGTGTAGTCGCTTTATCCAACAAAAGTTGCAAATTTTCCACCCTTGACCACAAGTCCTTGCATTCAACTTTAAGAGTAGAAAGTTTTGAGACATCTTCTTGAGAAACAAACAGTTTAGATTCCAATTGTTTCAGAGAGGACTCAAGAAAAGAGCGTTCCTTCTCTAGCATAACTACCCGTTCATCAGTGTTCCTGACACTACTGATCATAGACTTAAGGGCTTGTATATCATGCTTGAGGGCCAAATTTTCAGTCCTCAATGATTCAACTTCCTTGCTCAGAGAATGAAAATGACCGTCACGTGCCATCAATGCTTGTTCATTTGGCTGCTCATTTTGATTGCCAGCTGGTTCAAAGTCACTTCTTTCAAAGCCACCCCTGTTAGTAAGTTCATTCCGCAATTTCTCCAACTGATCTTCTAAAATCTCTGCATGTACCTTCTCTTGGGAAGCAACTCTGATCCTGGAGTCAGCCTCCGCCAATCTTATCTCCAGAGAGTTGATTTCCCTTTGTAAAGTTTCTTTCTCATCAACAATCTTGTGAAGATCTTCCAGTGCATGAATCCGAGCTTTGTTGAGAAGGAGGATATCTAATATATTTTAGAGAAAAATTAATATGCATGCGGGATTAACTTTTGAAGGATGAGTGCATAAAATAGCCAGTTAATTGGAAAGTAAAATGTCCTACTTCTCTCTGCATTTCTTATCATGCCAATCAGATCATCAAGTTGAACACCTGAGACATGCTCTTCAATATCTTTACTTATAGCCTGAAATCAGAGAGACCTTAATTAGATTTTAGGAGCAATCCCAATGCCATGGACCAATTACTCGGAGGAAAAAGGCAGTGTAAATATATATAAAAGAATCATGCCAATAAAACTGATACTAAATTGGGCAAACTGAAAAGGTTCAGCAAATTTGAAGAACTAGTTACAGAAGCATTAGCTTGGAGAGAGTGCAATAGGAAAGCCTTAGGAGATAACTTGTATACAGCTCATATGAACACAAGCAACATAATCTATGCTGAAATATTTCTAGACATGTTAGTTAATGAGATTACGAATGATTCCGTAGCCACAGGCGCAGGTAGAACGCCATTCTGTGCAACCGCGTGCTCCAGACCAACACTTGGGAGAACACCATCCCCGGCACCATTCAAGCTGTGTGGAACGGTACCCTCTTCATCTCCAACTGCTTCAACCTCCTCACTGTCACTGGTTACATGAGCCGTGACTTGTATTATTTCTGGAACAGAATTTTCAGGCTCAGAATCCTCATCACTGGCCGGCCGGACATTCGAACTGATCGGAGTCCGCTCTGTCGACGCTTTCTTCACTTGCTGCCTCCTGCGATGGGAACTGCAAAATTTCTCAACCCATGGTTCCGCCGGAATAATCAAATGATCATAAAAAACCAAGCAAAACAAGCTCATCAAACCTGATATTTCGGTGGCTCATTTTGCAAGGAGCTGGAGGCAAGCGGCGAGGAGGCAAGAACAACGAGTTGAGATTCCAATTAGTCGTATTGATCCCGCCGCCGCCAACGACTACGAGTCCGCGGCTGAACAGCAGCTTCGTCGGCGCCATCGGGCGTCTGAGATTGAAAACTGTTCGAGAATCGAGAGATAAACAGATACAGAATCGAAGCTAACGGTTTCTTCAGCTCTACAACCGACCCAGGAGGCTTCACTTCACTTCACTTCGCTTGGAGGAAAATTAAGGAATAAAATAATTTTCTTTTCGTTTCTTTTCTTTTCTTTTCTGCTCTCTTCTTTTTCTTTCTGGTTACATTTTTGCTATTTTCCGTCTCTTTTCAGTCACTTTTTCTTCTGTTGATTAAGGTTAGACCAGGGAGAGCCTGGCCCCAAATGTCGCTGTTTTTTTGTGTGTCAAGAGACCTTATCCAAGGCGAACGGATGGATTTGAATTCTGTGCTCCACCAAATGGGGCTGATGTACAACGGGCCTGCCTGGGCTTAGCTTCATTTTGAACCTAATATAAAAATGAGAGTAAATTGCACGTGCTACCTCAATTTTTAATTATTGTCCCTATTTTAACCCTAACCTTTACTTTGCTCATAGCATGTTTCTAACATCAATAAAACATTTTATTTTTGCTTCTTTTTGAATGGAAAATGTTATGTTAGATGGAAAATGCCACATCAGCATCACATTGTAGGGAAAAATAATTGCTTTAATCCCTGAAATTTTTCCCTTCAACAAATAATCTTCAAAATATTAAAATTTAACAAAAAAACTCTCTTCCCCTCTTTGGTCTCTCCTTTCTTTGTCTTGCAAGTGCCACCAGTAGCGTCTATGGTGGGGATCAACGCATCGTCGAAGTTCATCCATGGCAGCAAGTTCCACGAGATCAACACCTCGTCCATGGCAGTGAGTTCCGCGAGATTAACGCGAATCAAAGCTCCTGGCGAATTGACATCAAAGATGAGAAAGAGGAAGTGAATCGAGTGAATGAATGAAGGAGAGGGTAACAAATCGAGGATGGAGTACAAGGTTGTTGGAGGATAGGGATGCGGATGAAGGCGGATTTTAAAGTCAGGTTTGGGTGTCGTGCCGAATCAGAAAATTGCGATGGCGGGATGCACAAATTGAGAAATTGCGATAGCAGCGAGAACCTTTCTGATGGTTGCTGGCAATAGAGAACTACGGACGATGGCAAATCAAAGTACTAAATAGCAGAGGGCTTCAATCGGCAACAGCGAGTGGCCGGACGGATGGACGTCGTTGATTTCTAGGCTGAGCTTCTTCATCTAGCCCAGCAATGGAAAGATTCGGTTTCTTCTTCAAACCAACAACAAGAGGAAGGCAAGAATGGAGAAGTCTGGGAATGGCGAGTCGGTGGTGGCTGGACAAGGCCAATAGTATGGTGGACGTGAATATGGTGGTTGGATTGCTAAAGGAAACGTTTCAAGGTTTTTTTGGCAAATGAAAATGTTTTTAGGGATTAAAACTAGCATTTATCGTTATAATCCAAAGCTGAAGTGACATTTTCCATCCAATATAATGTTTTTCATTTAAAAATGGGTCAAAATGAAATGTTTTATTAAGGTTAGGGACACACTATGAGCAAAATGAAGGTTAGGGTTAGAGCAGGGACAATAATTAAAGATTAGGACTAGTGCGTGCAATTTACCCATAAAAATGAACTTGGTTAATAGCTTAATCCAATGAATTTATTTGCAGTGCTTTGTCATTAGATTGACTTATTTTAAATAAAGTACAACATATAAATATTATTGTCTCTTTTACCAAACTATTGTAATATGTTTTATTTTGTACAGTCTTAAATCTTTGCAATATTTCTATATTTAATAATTTATTTTACCATATTGCCATTAAACTATTATTGCAATATGCACTTTTGTCAACTTTTTGATTTACGTGAAAATAATTAATTACAAAAGTGAAAACAATATATAATTATTTTCCACTTTTTTAATTTTCACATCAAATCAAATAGAGCAATATTGGTAAGACAAAATGAGTAAATAGATAGTTACATTTTTTTGAAACTAGATGAATTTATTACTAGATGAAGGGTTTGATCCAATGAATTTATTACAATGCGTTTTCTCTCATGACTTCCTTACAGTTTATTGATTCTACTAAGCTTATTTGAGCACACAAAGCTCATTACACGGATCCCTTTTTCTAAAGATGGCGGACATCGGTTTGATTTTCAATAAGAAAGAACAACTGTTTCATCATTTGCTTTAAGTATGACTACTATGGATAATATGGACATATGTCTAATTAGACATAATGACTAATTTTACAATTATACCCCTTAATTTTACCCTTCTCAAACTGACACGGCCGTCCTTGGCCCCTGCCCAAGAGACTTGGGAGAGCTGGTCTCACGATGGATTGCAATTAGCTAGTTGAATATGTGCGCGAATTAAAACTCTGTAATGCTAGTTGATTAACCTAGAATATGCATGATGCATGCTCTTCATGCTTTGACTTGGATTAACAAAAACCATAAAACATTGACTTGGCCAAGAGATTTCCACAGAAAATAAGTTCAAATAGTCAAAGCATACAAAATCAACATTTATATGAGTTTACTACACATAACAACTGTGTGGGAGCATTCATACATAAAGTAGACTAATGCTCTCACCCAAGAGCAATCCTAGAGTCTAGGACTCCTCAAAACATAGACAATGGAGGCAATTAAGAGTACTATATATACAAGCCTCAATTGAGATTTTCTTGAACTAACTCCCACCTTGGATGCAAGTCCCATGCAAATCCCAGTGGTGAGTCACAAAAACTCTTGTCCAAGTGATACTAGGCTCTGCAGCCAAAAGAAGACTCTAGTTAGTATTGTTACTTGACCAACAAGTTACCCAAATAGACTAGAATCATAAAGATTCTTAAGGGAAATACCTGCAACAAAAGCTAATTACCGCAATAACCCTCAACGGTTACCTAGTCCGATAACTTCAGAATCTGCACAACATAATTAAGGAGTGAGAACATAAACATTTTCAGTAAGGGTCTTCGCGATACCTGCAAGAAAATTACTAAGGACTCCACATATGATAACATATGTAATCTACTGTGAGCTCATACAGCCTGAGGGTCTGATATATGCAGATATAACTAGGTCCCTTAAGACCTCTCCTCATCCTAGTCCTTGAACTACAAGGCATAGCATTGTCCTCTAACAAGCTGAGCTTGCCAGCCTAACTAGTGATAAATCATCAGTTGAACCTCTCCCTTTTTATGTTGTATAGGGGAATTATGGTAGGACTATTGTAACTAGGCTATAAAGACCTTGTAAACTAGGTGCACTAAGGTTTCACCTTGCAACCTTGTGGCTAACGACACGGCTAGGTCGCTAAGGGTTCTAAACCTTTCACCTTAGCTAGTGGTACTTAGTTATGATCCTTAGTAAACTAGTTTTCTTGCTTATGGTAGAAGTAACCATAAAACTTTACAAAACTCAATAAAACTCCTAGGTCTTGAAAGACTTTTGAAAGTCTTAAAGTACCCCCAGAACGCTTAGGCCCCAAGGTACCCTAAGAATCCCCTTAGGTCTCCCCTTGACCTTCCTAGCAAAACATGGAAACATACCTGTGGTGACGTGTCGCCACAGTTGGTAACGTTCTTCATACTTTCTAGTATTGGCGACGCATCGTGGACAGTGGTACAAAACTGGCAACGTGTGGCCAATATATGAATCTGTAGAATTTTCACAGATTTTGCTACTATGAACTTTGGACACTTACCAAACATATCAACCATGCTTGGTTAGCCTCCAAACTTCACATACATGTAAAACATGTTGCATAGATCATAAGCAACTATCACAAGCCAATCTATGATGCATTATAACATCATTCCAATTATCACAAACCTCATAGTCCACCATGATTCAACCTTGTCCACTAACTAATGCTATTGCTAGAATTACTCGAATTATTTAAGCAACCTTATTCCAATAGCATTAATAGAACTCGAAAATGCAACCCCCTTACCTCAACTCCAAGTAACAAGAAAGAATCAAGCACTCTTCCAATCCACTAAGCTCACCAAAGCACCATCTAAGTTTCGAGCAAAACATAGGCACCAAACATCAAATTCTTACTTTTTAACCAAAACCCAAGCTCCTAACTAACCAATAAACCTAAAATCAATCAAGAACACATTGGTTACCTCATACCAAAAATAGGGGATGGGAAAAAACATGCTTCCAAGCTCTAAAACCATGGTTTTATGTTTGAAATGAGCTCCCAATGGCTTATATACTTAGGATGGCTTCTCCTTTCACCAAGAAACTTTGATTTCAAGCTTAATTGGATGGAAAAATGAGGGTAGAGAGGATGAACTCAGGTTTATGGCAGCCACCCCTCCACTTTACCCTCTTATAACCATGTTTAACACTTAAGCCACCAAAGTATTAGACATGATACACTTAAGTCCCCATCTTTTGGTAACCTTAGCTATTGTTGATTAATCCTTGTTTATTTCATCAAGTTTGGGTTAAAGTTAAAAGTTAAGTCATAAAACTTCATTTTAACCACTCAGGATCTAGCCTAACTATTCAGGATGCAAAAATTACCATTTTGCTCCTGATCCTCATTTAGCGCCTTAACCTACTTGGAACTTAGTGAACTTTGCTAAACTTTCCTATTCTTGCTATGTAAACTTGAATTAAGGTTTTAAACTTTATTTAGAGCACTTTACCTCCTTCAGGCATGCTTTTCACTAGGAGAGCCATAACACAAACTCTCTCTCTTTCTTTCTCTCGTTCGAATCACCGGCTTCTCACCTGTTCGTTTCGACTTCCAACTGGCCACTTTTGCTTTTTGGTTTCGATGGCCTAATTGCTGCTCCTCTTTGTGCCACTATACAATTGTGGCGGCTATTTATCCGTGTTCATCCTCGATGCCGAGGCAATGGTGGAGGTCGAGATCAATGGTGGCGAAATAAAAAAGAAGCGCGATCGACAAATGTAGCTAGCGGGGTGTGATCGAATGCGACAGAGGTAAACGAGTCCCCAAGATCGTGATTAAAAGTGAGATCTGGGTGCGAGGAGAGGTGAAGGTAGAGGCACGGCGATGCGAGGTGAGGGCCAAGGTGTGGCGGTGCGAGGCGAGGCGAGGCATGAGGCGAGGCATGGTAGCATGAGCGACAAGCTGGAGTTTGAGTGGGAGGGATGGAGGTTTGTGGTGGCTAGGGTTTATGGAACGAGGGTTACGACGTGAAGGGAGGGTTGCTGATGAGAGATGGCGTTTGATTTTCCAAAAAAAAATATATTTTTTTTGTTAGTTATTATTGTTTAGACACTTTTCTATTGTAATTTAGACATTTTTAAATTTTTATTTAAACAGTTTTTTAGACATTGAATAATATACCTTTATTTGAACATTTCTTTAAATATTTAGACACTTTTACATGTTGATTTGAACACTTTTATATATTTAGTCAGACACTTATTTTAATTATTTCAAATATTTATTTTCTAAAGGTAACAAATTTTTTAGAAGTTATTTAGTCAAACACTTCTATATATTTCTTTAGACATTTTTCAATATTCAATTAGATAATTTTACTTATTTATTCAAACACTTTTTTTATTATATTTTAAATATAATAAATTATTCACAAGTTGATTTTCTCATTTTTTGTTCAGCAATTTTGTAATTTTTTGTTTAGACACTTTTACATGTTTATTTAAACATTTTACAATATTTAATCAAACACTTATTTTCATAGCTTTAGACACTTTTAATTTAACCTTATAATAATTTTTTTTATATTACTTTGTAGACACTTCCATATACTATATTAGACACATTTACATTTTGTTGCAGACACTTTTACTGTTTGGAAGCAACAAGGATGCGCTTGGAGGAAATGATCAGAAGCAAAATCCAGCGGGTGATCGATGAGATCTGGCGGGTGACGACAGGATCCGATTGGTGATCGACGAAATCCGGCGGGTGACGACAAGATCCGGTGACTAATCGATGAGATCCAGCGGGTGACGACAAGATCCAACGGGTGAAGGACGAGATCCAGCAGGGGACGACGAGATTTGGTGGGTGTCCGACGAGATCTAGAGCCGAACAGTTGTGCGATCTTGAGGCGGTTGATGACTATAAGATCTGGAGGTGGTGATGATTCATCGGAGGAGGAGACAGCAGTGGCGATGGTGGCGGCAGTAGAAGCGGTGACAGAGGTGAGTTTTCAAGGGTGAGGGTGAGTTTTGGTCTAGGGGCAAATTAGTCAATTTATTATTGAATTGTGGGTTATATATAGGGAATTAGAGCTAGATTAGTATGTCTAACTAAACATAGGTCTATAATATAATAACTAAGTATGACAATAGTTTCCAAAAGGCTTGTAATATGTAACCTAGTAACTTTCTTTCCCTTAAGTTCCTTCACTATAACATTGGTGCACAATAGTGACTGAACATCCAGTCGGTAGCCAGTTGGTATTTGGGCTTCTAAGTGACTAAATGTCCAATCACTAGCTCGATTGTTGGAATCCTAGGGCCCGATTGTCATGCCCCGAACCGCCCTTGGCTCATCTGGGCCCGATTATCAAAGCATGCAGCGAAAGTTCATTCACACCAAAAGGGCTTGATTATCTCTTATTAACACTTATGGGCACGACACCAGGATCATTACCGGTACTAGCTCGTTAATTATTTACTTTCAAGAAGATGTTGGGGTGCTCTAAAAAACAAGCTAGCACCTATGTGGAATTTTAGTGTTCCATTCATGATCTTTATCATACTTAGCCAAGTATATGCATGGCAACCAAAATACCATATCCATATTTTTTAAAACTTGTTTATGGACTCATGTCTCATATACTCTTATGTGTCTTGGAAACATGCATACATAAGCTTCTCCCAATAATTTCGCCACTTGTGCACAGCATGCAACAGGCATTACTTCACATACTCGGTTCATCCAAAAGCACATATAGCCAATTACATGCACTTAATATCCTTAGATGCCATATTAACATATAAGCAACCATTTCCATACAATTCCAGGTTCACTGGCAATTCTTCCTTAGGTGCATATACAAAGCCAAATATAGCATGCTTCATTAGTGAACATAATTTTATGAACATGCAATTAACATGTGAACTAATTCTCCTTTGAACATAAACCTCTTAAATTCCATACTTGCATATCATTCTTGGCACATACCAAGCACATGGTAAAAATCACCAAGCATGCAAAAATATACCATAGTCCGTGAGTCCATATTTACAAGTCATAAAAATGGTGTTATACTAAAAGTAAACATAATTACTGAAAACCTAGCTAGGATATCCAAAAGCATGATACATGGCAATCAACTTATAATATCATGAAACACATTCCACCTTAATAGACCTTGTTCCCACAACTTCTAGACTCCATAAGCCTGCATAAGTAAGTCCACACCATTAGCTTGATTCACAAGCAATCTATACCACATAAGTCACTTAGAATTTATGAATATATTGAGCAATACCATACACATACCCAACCCTTTAATACATCAGAAAGAGTACTCCAATACTCTTAGCTTGATCTTTCAACCAATCTTTTTTCCTACAAAAGTAGAAAAGGGTGGGTGAGTTATAAAACTCAGTAAGGATCCCGGTGGCATCCAATGCCTAACATAGTGAGGTAATTCTCATGACTCTCAAAGTCACATATGGCTTTCAAAGCCTAAATTATGCCAAGAATATAACGGCAATTATTCCGTGTTCCTGCAAAGGAAAACACTAAAACAAAGAAAACACAAGGCATACAATAATAATAATAATAATTAGGGTTAGCATGCACAACCAATTTCACAGAAGCACACAACACAACACACCACATAACACCGTGTCCCATGACACCATGGGCATCGTAAGCATTAGCATATTCCATATCCCAATTCTTGGTCGACCATTTATTTTTTATACCGTACTGAGCTCATTAGCTTGGGAATCGAGTTGGCCAAACTCAATTCCTAGCCTTAAATGCTTGCCTAACTCATGAGTAACCATAGTTGCAGAAGCAATGATACCTAGCCCACTATGCACTATGTGCCCAAATACTCACAAAGTGAGTATGAGAAATCCTCACGCAACGTTGCCGAAGCAACAAAATCAACTTAGGCCTCCATGCACACCTATGATCACTTGGTTCTTTGACCATCACATAAGGGCACTAATACTCACAAACAAGGTCATGGAAACACACCATGCAATAAGTGAGTATAGGAATCCTTACCATAATCTTAGTAACCTTTTGCTCAATGCCTTTGCCTTTTCTCTACTTTGTTGTTGTTAGGACTTGTCTTTTCCTTAATGGACCTATAAAGCCCAAAACACTAACAAGTTATTTACTTGTTTTTCATTAACTCAAAGAACCATAATTTACCAAGAACACTTGGTGTAACTTACTCAACCTTAACTTAAGGAGGTAAGGCCCAAAACTTAACCTTTCTTGGTTATTACTCTTTTTCCAAGTCTCAAGTTAATGTAGGAGTTTAGGAACACCATAAATAAGTGTTTTAGCTCATGAAATCTCTCTTTAATGAACATGGCCAAGTATTAGCCTTAACTTTTCTCTCAAGCTCCACTTGATTTTCAAGGTTACATGTTCTTAGAAGCTCACGTATATCAAGAACACTTGGTTTCCACTTAAGGATTTCAAGAACAACTCTTGGCCAAATTTGTTCTTTATTTCTTCTTCCTCATTTTAGTTCCATATATCACTAGGAACATATAAATACCAAGAACACTTGGTTTGCACACACAATCACAAAAACATCATAATGGCCGAACCTTTATTAGCTTTCTTAGCTTACAAAATCTCTCATTTTTACATCCAACTTTTGGCTATTGCCTTATACATTCATAAGAGCTTCTTTAATACCAAGAACACTTGGTTTAAGCTCATGCATGCCAAGATACATACTTGGCCGAATCTTCATCCTTGTCTTACTTCCATCTTTTGCATGTTTTCTTGCTTATGATGTCCATATGAGCTCCAAAGTACCAAGAACACTTGGAAAAAGAGCTCCACAATGCCATGAACACACATGGCCGAATCCTTCTCCATGCATGGAACCTTTGTTTGGTCTTTGCTTTGCATGGCTTCCAATGCTCCAAAATCACCAAGAACACTTGGTATTCTTCACAAAAAGTCCAAGGATGAAGGTAGAACTTTCCTCACAAAGAGGTAACGCCGAATTTTAAGCTTTTGTTCTTGAAGTTTCTTCTTGGTTTCTTGCTTCCAATAGCTTAGAACTTCATGCATGCAATGAGCTCTTTGAGTATAGCTTAAGAACACCAAAATATAGCAATGGCCGAAAGTTTCCTTATGAGTTTTCTTCAATATCTCACTTGATTCTTGCTTTGGATGTGCTTAGGAGCTTAAGAATACCTAGAAAATTGGGTTGAATGTTCATGGATAATTATTTTCTGTTAAGGTCGAATGTAGGAAGAAGAAGAAGAAGGTGGGAGCTTGAGAAAAGTGCATGGCCGAAATTACAGAGGAGGAGGAGAGAGTTGAGAGCAAATGAGTGTGTTTGAGTGTAAGAAAATAGAATTGAATGGGTGGAGCTTGGATGGCCGGCTATAGACATTCAAATGGGTGGGAAACATGATTGAGTGGAGCCAATAAAGAATAGGATAGTGGGGGAATAAAGAATTCAAAGTGGGAGACATTGGTGAGTAGGAGGTATGGGAAATGAATAAAGAAATGGTGAGTGAGGGACATGGGTGAGTGGGAGGTATGGGTAGATTATTTTAATTGTGAGTGGAGGGTTGAGCGGACAATATTTTAAGGGAAATTGGGGGGGGGGGGGATGGCAGGCCATGGCATATTTTCCATGCAAATTAGGCTAATTCCCCCTTTAGTCCTTCAATCTTCTCAATTTGTGCAATTGAGTCCTCCCACGAAAAATTCCTTTGTGTAATTGAGTCCCACAACTTTAAATTTTACCATTTTCATCACTAATTTTCTTGGCCTAAGCCAAGTTTATTTCCAAGAGTGTCCAACACTCATTTATGCCCATTTCTCACTTAATTCAATGTCTCCCGAGCTCAATGAGCTCAATTCCCATTTTAGAAATTTTTTCGAGCCCTTTTTATCTTCATAATCCGAGACTTAATCACCCAGAATTTTGAGGGCATTACACAAATCGTTTAAATTTAATAGCTGGAAGTTAACATGTTTTAGTAGTTTGGGTCGGGTTGTACTTGCAACCCAAGATGGAAAAAGACAAAGTCACCCCTAACCCATCCCATCAGCCCTTGCAATCATCATCATGGAGGAGAGTTTGGAGACAACTTCAACGTCCCTCCTCTACTTCAATGTACTAGGCTATGATCTTCGCTTGATTTCTCCAGCTGATTCCCTTATTTGGCCATTGATTTCTCCGCCTAATTCTTACTCCAGTCTAATTTCCTTTTCTTGCCACTGATTTCTTCGGTCGAATTGAATCTGTCCATTATAGTTGTATTCCCTTCTCGGGCTTCTAATTTCCTAGTTTGATTGTGTTTAACCAATTGGTTTGATCAATGCTCCTTGGAGGTTGTCGAACATAGATCAAGGTAGGAGGATGCTCATTGGCGAAGCAATAGGGCAGTGATCTGGTGAAGTACACCTTCCCCCCCATCATTCTCCAGATGAGATCCTGGCCTTCAGCTTCCGTGTGATACTTATACAAAAATGCAATCTTTCCAGAAGATCTCCCATATAAGATCTAGTTTTGAAGATCTTGCAGAACCCAAACATCAACTCTATCCCTAGAATGCCTGTATATGATACGATCAAAGAAGGCACAACTAAGGATGACAAGGATCCATTGAAGATAACTAGTGGACCATTGACAAGGAAGAAGGCTAAGGAGTTTACTAGTACACTTCAAGCTTTTGTGTCAAGCTTTTTCATGGAGAATGAGCTTGGAATTTCACAAGGAGTTGCTGGAACATGCAAGGAATCATATGGAGATTATGGCCAAGCTTGGATTTTGACAGATTGGTGATGTTCTGGTAGAAAAATCATATCTTGAGTTAAACAGATCAGAGTTGAGTGATTCTTGATTCATTGGAAAGCTAACATCTGGAGCTACAAATCATATGAAGACCATGAAACCCAGTTTGCACATTAAGGGGGTAATTTAGCTTCAAAGTCGTGATTTGCGAGTCATCACTAGTTCAGAAGCAGTTGCGGTATTTTGGGCATATCTTTGGCTTTAGATGTCTGTTTTATGTGATTCAGGTGTCATTTGAAAGCTAAGAAATAGATCTACAACTTTCACGCTTTCCATTTTGAGAAATCATGGCTACATCAAGTTTGAATTTCAGCTTGAAGTTGAAGATGCAAGCAAGAACCACTCGAAAAGACTATTTTGGGGTTTTTATGGCCAATCTTGTGTTGTAACGTATTTTATTTTATTTTCCTATTTATTTACATTATTTAGGATGTTATTTAGGCCATGGAAGTGATTCAGGTCACTTAGGATAAATGGAATTCGCTGCACACCTTAAACATGTGTTAAAAAGGTGTATGAATCCTAGTTTGACTAGGTTTTCTTGAGTCCTTTGTAACTAGGTTTCCTAGGTGACTTGGGCTGCAAATTTTGCTAAGTCTTTTACCCTAGTTTAGGCCTATAAATAGGCACATATTCTGGTTGTAAAACACATCCTTGACATGAAATAATATTGCTACTTTGGAGAGAATTTCTCTTTGGTTTTTTGTTGACTACCTTGGCGCACAAGTGTGCCTGTGTTCTTGGTGTTCTATACTTCTTGTTTTTAATCACAGGTTGATTAGGGGTGGGGGTTTCAAACCTAGTCTTTTTGATGTCTTATGGAGTTTGAATAACATCTTGGGCGCGTTTCATGGTCTTTATACCATCGGGGTTCGCATCAGTTGGTATCAGAGCCACAAGTTTCATTGAAGGACATATCTTTGTGTTCTTGTTTCTCTTCATTTTTCTTTCAATTTTGTTCAGTAATTTCATGTTTTAATTCTATGTTTTAATTTTTTTCCATCTTGTTTCAGGTCGGTGTCCTTTGTTTCCAGCCTTGTTTTTAATCAATCAACCAAAAACAACAAAAAGAAGTCAACTAGTGTTACCTTGTGTTCTCGGTTTCAATTCGTTTGTTCTTGTTTGTTTCTTATCTTTTTGTTTTGTGTCCAGCCCTATTAATCTCTTTTCTTTTCATTGTTTCCAGTATCCTAGAGTCAAGAAAACTAAAAAAAAAAAAAAAAAAGAAGGATCCAAGTTGAGGAAGTTTGGTATAAAAAAAGTTGTTTCAAATTGTGCATGTTTTCTTAGTTTCTTGTCTTGGCCGAAAAGAAATCTAATTTTTTGTCTTTGGCAGCAAGGAACTTCAAGGAGATAGTTGTTTTAGCATTAAAACAGCAAGCAAAAAAAAAAAGAAGAAAAAAAAAAGAAAGGAAAAAGAAAGGACAAAGAAAAGAAAAAAAAAAGAGTTTGCAAAAGAAGTGTGCACAAAGTGTTAAAATTTTTGTGCCCACAAACCTATCCCATTGATTTGAGCCAAAGAGTTTTCTTTGTGGTTCTTGTGATCATCAATTGTAAGAGCTTCCTAGAGTCTTTCAAAGCTTATTTAACCCACCTCTTTTGGAGTTAAAATTGTTTTCAAGAATTCAAGTTTTCTTGTGTGCTTTGAGGATAGTTTTCTTAGAACTTTTGAGGACTCTTTGAATAGCAATATCTCACTAACAAATTGAGTGTTTGAGTGTTCATCTTTTGAGTGAAACACGTGAGGTGAGTGTTTGTGAGGATCTTTGTTTTTCAGGAGTATGGAGGGCCAGGAGAATAGGAGAATGAAAGTAAGACACAATGAGGAGCCTACCATGAGAGAACTTCAAGAAAATCTCAATATACTTGTGGGGAGGATTAAGGACATAGATTTGAGGTTGCCAAGAAGGCCTAATCCCATCTTGCAACCAAGGAGAGGTCCAAGGAAAGAAGAACTCGAGGAGGAAGAAAGAGTTTGGCATGACTATGGGTTTCCAAGGAGGTGTGAGCCAAGGAAGGACAACAATCTCAACTCCATCAAGCTTACCATTCTATCCTTCTAAGGGAGGAGTGATCTCGATGCATATTGGGAGTGGGAGCAAAAGATTGAGATGGTGTTTGATTGCCATCATTACTCCGAAGAAAAGAAGGTTAAATTGGCTACCATAAAGTTCACTAACTATGCTCTTGTATGGTGGAATCAGGATGTTACTTCTAGGAGAAGGAATGAGGAAGAGCCCATACACACATGGAGAGCCCTTAAAGCATTAATGAGGTTAGGAGATTTGTGCCTAGCTACTATACTAAAGATCAATGCCTCATGCTTCAAAAGCTAGTGCAAGGCCAAAAGAGTGTGGAGGACTACCACAAAGACTTGGAGATAACCTTGACTCGAGCCAACATCAATGAGGATAAGGAGACCACAATTGCTAGATTCATCAATGGTCTCAACCATGAGATAGCAAACATATTGGAAATGGTGCCTTATTTTAATATGGAGGACTTGCTTCACCATGCCATCGAGGTTGAGAGGAGCATCAAGAAAGCAAAAGCATCCAAGATGTCTCAAGGAGGAATTTCCACATGGAGAGGAGCATGGAGCAAGAATGTGAGAGAAGTACCCAAGCCAAAAATGAGGCCACAATATGAGACTTGTCTCGGCTTCAACAAGAAAATTCAATCATGCTTGTACCACTTTCACCACAACAAGTCTTGGAAGATCAACGGAAACTTCAAAGTGAGGTTGAGAGAAAAGAAAAATAGGGGAAAGTTGAGGGCAAGAGTGATGAGGGGAAAGCCGAAAGAACAACTGAGAGATTAAGTAAGAAGAGTGAACATGAGGGGAAGAAGAGTGGAGAGTTCCTAAGAGAAGAAATTTAGTGCGAAGTTGAGAGAAGACAAGAGTACAATGAATCCAAGCCGAGTGAAAAGAGAAAGACCTACAAAGAAGCCATACTTTCATCTAACATAATGGAGTCTTCTTCTAGTGTTGTATTGTGTTCTTTTCAAGAATTGAGTGGAGATGAACTACAAAAATCAAGTGAGTTGCTACCCATCGAAGAAGTTGGTGTTTCCAATATTCCAAGTCATGTCCCATGCATCAAACCAACAAAGGAGGTTGAGAAGGAACAATTTGAGGTAAGGCCTAGTGATTTCATATGCAAAAGCTTGCCTAACATTGTTTCTTATCCTATGATTCAAGGGGATGAAATTGTTGCAACTCTACCCAAAGTGATTAAGTGCAAAGGTGAAAATTTTGTGGTTCTTACACCAAAGGAAGATACTTGGAGACTAAGTCCAACCACTGTAATGTATTTCTTCCTTACACCTAGATATGATGTGGTTTTGCATGAAAATCTCAAATAATGTGTGTTTGCTTGCAATGTTATTTTGAAGAATGGTTTTCATGAAACAAGATTAAGAGAAGGAAGTAAGCATGAAACTTTGACAAAATATGGTTTTAAGCCTTCTAATTCTTTGGTTTTGTTAAATGCTCTTTTGAATTCCATGAGTTTCTCTAGAGAAAAATCTGTTTTGGTATCCTTTGTTTTTTATTTTGTTTGCTTTGCATCCATGTCACATTATTTTGTTTTGCATCAAGTTAAATCTGCTTCTTTGGAATTTTTCATGCATAAATTGGTTGTTACCCATGCATTACATACTTCTTTGATTCCCATTTATATTCAGCCCATTTTTGTGTGTCAATCTTTATTTTCCAGCAAGCATTTTTTTTTTGTCATGACACATGCATTACACAAGCTTTTGAGCCTTGATATTTTTGCTTTATGTCCAAACCTGAAAGTTTTTATTTTGAGTGAAAATTCTGGTTTTAAATTCAGCCTTTTAAAAAGGTATGTTGAGTCCTTTGTTTTGTGTCACATCCCATTCACAAATTTCATGCATTGTTGTGCATATACATGAAAAAATAAGTTTGCTACTGAATTGGTTTCACTTAATCCTATCTACTCCAATCTTGTTTCATTTAAAATTCTTAGGATTTTTGTGAAATTTGTGCATCCTTGTTTTGTTATTAGTTTAGGCCACATTGTGTTCAATTCTTGTTTGTTTGAATGGCCTATGCAAACTATTGTTTTGACATGCATAACTTGTGCTTTTCATGACCTTGACACTTTTGTGAGTTTAGGTCCATTTGTTTTGAGTGTATGCAGCACCCCTAAGGTAAATTATTCCTACAGTTTTACTTGTTGTAAGAGTAACGTTTTTTAGATGACAAAGGCAATGAAAGTGATGCCTAGAGTTAAGATGAAAATTGCGCAAACTTTCAGATTTTTTGTGGTAATTGCTTCTAAATTTGTTTTTGAACCTGGAGGTATCAAAATTATCATTGCATTTGGATATTGGTTTAGCTTTTTCACAAGATTGAAGCTCCATGCACAAGCATTCCATGCTATTAGTGCTTATATGAAAGGTAAGTGCTTATGTGTTGATTATTTCATTGTTATTGATTCAATTCCTTTTTCTAATGCAGGTTTTGATTCGAGGACGAATCCTTCTAAGGAGGGGGGAGCTGATACGATCAAAGAAAGCACAACCAAGGATGGCAAGGATCCATTGAAGATAACTAGTGGACCATTGACAAGGAAGAAGGCTAAGGAGCTTACTAGTGCACTTCAAGCTTTTTCATGGAGAATGGGCTTAGAATTTCGCAGGGAGCTGCTGAAACATGCAAGGAATCATATGGAGATTATGGCCAAGCTTGGATTTTGACAAATTGGCGATGTTCTGGTAGAAAAATCATATCTTGAGTTAAACAGATCAGAATTGAGTGATTCTTGATTCATTGGAAAGATAACATCTGGAGCTACAAATCATATGAAGACCATGAAACCCAGTTTGCACATTAAGGGGGTAATTTAGCTTCAAAGTCACGATTTGTGAGTCATTGCTGGTTCAGAAGCAGTTGCAGTATTTTGGGCATATCTTTGGCTTTAGATGTCTGTTTTGTGTGATTCAGGTGTCATTTGAAATCTAAGAAATAGATCTACAACTTTCATGCTTTTCATTTTGAGAAATCATGGCTACATCAAGTTTGAATTTCAGCTTGAAGTTGAAGATGCAAGCAAGAACCACCCGAGAAGACTATTTTGGGGTTTTTATGGCCAATCTTCTGTTGTAACGTATTTTATTTTATTTTCCTATTTATTTACATTATTTAGGATGTTATTTAGGCCATGGAAGTGATTCAGGTCATTTAGGATAAATGGAATTCGCTGCACACCTTAAACATCCTTAAACATGTGTTAAAAAGGTGTAGGAATCCTAGTTTGGCTAGGTTTTCTAAGTCCTTTGTAACTAGGTTTCCTAGGTGACTTGGGCTGCAAATTTTGCTGAGTCTTTTACCCTAGTTTAGGCCTATAAATAGGCACATATTCCGGTTGTAAAACACAACCTTGACATGAAATAATATTGCTATTTTGAAGAGAATTTCTCTTTGGTTTTTTGTGGACTACCTTGGCGCACAAGTGTGCTTGTGTTCTTGGTGTTCTATACTTCTTGTTTCTAATCACAGGTTTATTAGGGGTGGGGGTTTCAAACCTAGTCTTTTTGATGTCTTATGGAGTTTGAATAACATTTTGGGCGCGTTTCATGGTCTTTATACCATCGAGGTTCGCATCAGTATAGAAAGGCAAGCTTTCCACCAATTCGACGTGTTTGATTTGCTTCCCAAGGAGTTGATTTGTTTCTCGGGGAATTAATTTGTAGCACTTTTGGGGTTTGACTTGTTTTTTCATCGCGATTTGTTTGTAGTTTTGATCCCTTTAAGTAAGGTTTTGGATTTAGTCATCTCACATAAGTATGAAATTGTGAATTAATTCTCTGTGGTTTGGTTTTCGGTCAGGATGAACAACTCATGTTTGTGATCATGGGTGGGTGTTATGAGTGAACCAGGCATGGCGGTGGTTGGTAGGTCGAGAGGAAGGGAGAAATAAGGCAAGAGTGGCATATACTATAATTTTGGACGATTTAAGGTCTAAATTCATTGAGCTCTTCAATACGTCAAATTGGATGATCTTTTAATGCCTAAACACGACATTGTTAAATTAAAATGAACAGGCTTCTAGTTGCTAAGCTAAGCACATTGAATAGCAACTGAGAAGAGTGATGACATCTTAAGTTGCTAAAGATGGTGGACATTACACTTACAAGTGATTGAATGTTCCTCGGAATGCATTGTTTCTTTGAGACACATATCTCAAAATTAGTATTCGAGGAATGAGATTTAATGCAACTGAAATTTATTTACCATTAAATAAATCACAACCAATAAATTATGATCCAACTTGTTTCATTTTTAATAATTTTTTAATGTAGACTTATTCTACACATACAATAACCACATATACTTGCAGGTATCATATATACATAATATTTCTCACTAGATTGGAAATCAGTGACAAGCACTTTACGACTTAACTATATGTATATATACATAAACCTAATTTGTTTTTACAATAACATTATATATGGCATTTACAACAAATTAATGAAGTCAAATAAAATTTACCTCTATATAAAGTCAATCTTATCTTCAGGCACAAGAAAACTGCAGTAAATCAACAAAAACTAATGATTCTAGGGGGTGAAGATGCAATGTGGGGCGAGAGATAAGTTAAGGCTGTAAACGAGGGAATGGGGAAGAAGGAGATGAAACGGTGGGTCTTTTTTGGCAAGGGTGACTGACAAGTGATTTGTTACATTATTACCACTGAAAGTGACAAATGGTGATTGAAAAATGATTGCTTGACCATTGAAACGTGACTAAGATTGAGTAACTGAAACTCTCAGTCGCTAAGTAGTTGCCTTGATAAACGAGGTCCACTGAAGGACAACCGATGATTAGGCATGACAAGCAACTAAGATTTAGTCGCTTATCCCAGTCAGATTTCCACATGTGCCTTTAAACCAACATGTTATGTGAACTAATTGCTCATTTTTCATCGAAGTGATCCTTAAAGGTGATGTAAAATAAGTGTCCAAATCCTTTTCCTCCCAATGAAATAAAAAGGAAAAAAAAGACAAGGAAACACAATTTAGAAGATTTTTGATATAAAAACAAGAAATCTAAATGTTGTTGATTAGCCTTTTCTACTTCAGTTTGAAGGTTTTGTTTGGCAATCGTCATAAGACATTTAAGGAAACAAATTTGATTTTAGAGGAAAAGGTGATTCAGCCTCAAATTTGTGCATCTAGTGTTCATCGTACATCGTAAAATATTAGAAAATTCATGAATATTAAAATATAAAGTTTTGTGTTCACCAAATATAAAAATATAAAATTTAGTTCTCACAAATAGTATGAAAACAGACTATTCTTCAATACAAAATAAGTAAATATAAGAGAGTAAAATAGGTAGAAAATAAAAACAAATCATATATGTATCAAGAGTAAGTTTGGTTGAGTTGTAAGCTTATCTACTATCATTTAGATGTTTATTGTCATATTGGTGTAACAGCCTTAATCACACCTCCCTAAGGCTAAAACAACCTAATTATTTTGTTGTAGCTCTATACACACATGTATCATTGTGGAGCAAAGCCCTACCAACACCTTTATTTACCCAATATTATTTGAAGATGTATAAAGAAATATGTTTTGTGGATGAGCTAAAGTAAAAAAAGAGATGAAAGAATACTTGCCAAAACCAACTGAGCGAACCCATATAAATACATTGCTTAGAAACCATTGCAACCACTAGTAGTTGGGAAAAAAATAAAATTCAAAATTAATTCATTAGCCATTATGTTTGGAATAAATACCTAACGGCTATAAAACAACAAATAAAAGCTAATAAATACTTTGTAGCAAAAGTTGGACAGCTATGGCCAATCACAAGAGCAAAACTTTGTTTAGTGTAAAATTAATTTGTTGTGTTTAACTTTTTCACATTGTCCCAAACGATCCCTAGAATTTATTTTATGTTTTTAAAGTTCCCAGTGTATCAAATCATGTCCTAATCATCATCATTCTATCAATTTCATAGTTAAATTTAATGGAATTTTATGGAAAATGTCAACTTTGATCCTTACATTTTCTTCCTCCCACTAAAAACACGCTTAGCATGTAAATATAACACCTTTTTTTTTTTTCTCTCTCTCTTTCTTCCCCTCCTCTTTCTCATCCATTCTAGCCCAAACTATGGTCAGACAAGAACGAATATGTATTTGTAATGCCCAATCTTCCTCCTTGTGGTTGCCTTTGTCTTTGTGGCCACCGCGGTAGCTGTCTCCATTGAGGCTCTTGCGCCTTCCCCTTCCAAATAAGTCTGGCTTCTCCTTCTCACCCTCCATGAAGTTGTCGTCCTTTCCTGCTGAATCCTGCAAGTCCTCTACATTGCCCTAGCCTCCCCAAAGTCCTCCACCCTTATTGCTGCCTCATTCTAATCCTTTTCCTTTGGTGCTGCTCCTTCTTAAGTGTCTAACTTCCTAATCCGATTCTTTACCGTAAGCTCCCAAGACATTTCCCCCACTTCTTCTGATGGTGCCAATCCCAAAATAGAAGCAATTGAGAACATTGTGCCATACCCACCATAGTCTGCTAATGTCCAGGTTACATTCTCTGGCGTAGTGGCTGTCAGCACAACCACCAATCCATACCTGCATCAACTAGATCCATTGTTGATCTTAAATAATATAAGAAATTCCTTATAATGTAGAAACTAGGAAGATATCATCTGTTTCTCTTTTCTTTTGTCATTAAGACTTTCTGGGTTTTCCTGTTAAGCTCTTGAACAAAGTGATTCAGCATTCTGTTGTCAAAATCTTAATGTCTGATGTCTTAGAATAGGATTCCAGCTACTTGAATTAATTAGCATGTAGGCTTCTAGGCACTATGATCCCACTTAATTAAAATTGGCTAACTATTTCTCATTAAAACAATTTACATGCAACTAGTTACTTAGTGCCTACTCTGCAAGAAGATATGCATGTGTTTGTTCTGGCAGTGCATGCAACTCAAATAAACAAACCAAGTAAAGATAACATCGCTAGAGTATTTAGTTAAAAACATACTTAAAACATGCCAAGATAGTCACTTGAACTTTACTTAATAGTTTGTTCATACTTATAAGCCCTAGCATGCACCCAAAAGTAACAGAACCATTATACACCATAATGTATCCTAATAGAGGTAATATCTTAGTATACAAGATACTCTATATACATAACAAAATACTATTAAGATTATCTACTTGAGCTCCTACCTTTGAACTATTAAACTCCAAGTGCAAATCTTTCACTTATCCTTATGCAACTCTTAGACTCTAATTGACAAGACATAAACATTTAGTACAAACTTAGCTTATAAGTAACTTAGAAACTCATGTTTCATGTACTTAAAAAATGAAGAAACTTAGCTTACAACCATCCACTTAATTGTTAGGCCCAATGTCAGAATTTGCATAAATAAGCTTAAGAGAATGAGTACATTGTCGTACTTAGTAAGGGGTCATTTGGTACCTATAGGAAAACTCAGGCAAGCATGTATATATGGCAACCAAACAACCAAGAATCTAGCAAACAACAAAATAATAATAATAATAATAATAAATACAGTGTATGTATGAGTGATATGCAACATGCGTCACTTGGGATTTATTACACCTTAAGGTGTCTTAAACTTGTCATAATTGTAAAGGGTGGAGGTACTTAAGGCACTGGCCCATGTATCCCAAATTCTTTACCTTTTTTAAGTTCCACTTATAGGTCATATAGTAGGTCATCACTTGCTTCCATCACTTAACCATCTTTCCCTTATTTATTGTATGGGGTAATTGACTTAATGGCTACTTTGCCAAGTTCTTTGAACTTGACTTGGGCCCCCTTAGTGGTCTAACTTACCAAGCTTCCTAGTTTGATTTGGAATCCTTTAAGTTTTACTTAACCCTTTACTTAAGTCATTATAGAAGCTGAACCCCCTACTTAGTACCTTACTTCCTCTTTTAAGTACTTTTTTCTTATTCACCGTTCTTGGCCCCTTAAATGACTTCCTTAATTACCCTACTTAATCAATGCATAATATACCTTAGAAGTAATATAGGAACTCATTTGGAGCATTCCATGGCCTTAGAAGTGCTTGGAAACCTTTAGGAACCCTTAAAAGGCACAAAAGGAACTTTTGTAGGCCTAGAAGGCTCGATGTTGTGGCACCATTTCTTGGTGCGGTCACATTAGCCCTTTCTATGGAATTGGTGCCGTCGCACCATCCAGGTGGCGTAGTTGTGGTAGCACCATGTGGTGGAACACCTAACCAAGTAGCTTGAGTTATATTGACTCAAGCTAAACACTTCCATATGCCACTAGAATTACATTTGGGTGCATAAAAGGTTAAAATGTATGCACACAGCTGTTATTTGAAGTTAAAGTAACAAAATTTTTTACATTTTGGCTTGTTTTAATTATTTTTATTAAATAAAGACCATGACACAATTTTATTATTATTTCTATTTAATAGTTATTGCATGGCTAAGAAAAGAGTTAAGATGCTTCTAAGGTATATTTTTTTTGTGCAAAGTAGGCTAAGAAACTAACTGTACATAAAAGAGTTAAAATACTTCACAAGTAATAATTAGTTAATTGTAACCTAAATGGAATCATAGTTCCCAAATAGCATATCAATGTTAGTAAAATCAAGGCATTGGGATCCTATTTCGCCACACACCAACCATAGAAGTGCATCAGTTTTGTGCTCTCTTGTGCACTCTTGCTTGCTAGCTTGGTCCCCATGGAAAACCCATAACATAGGGACCTCCAAACTCACTTTCAATACTTAAAACAAGCATGAGATGCATCAATCTAACTTGAATTAACTTAACCCATTACCTCAAATCTAAATCAAAGTAAGAATAAAGCAAGCAAGCCACACAAAGCTCACTTAAGCACAATTTGTTTCTCTTGCGTTCTAAGCCCAATTCCAAGCAAAATGGGAACCATAAACACTAAACTAAGATCATCCCTAACCATATTTTAAGCTTGGAACCAACTTAAACCCATAAACAAGACATACCTTAAGGTTTTAACTCAAACTTGAAAAAATGAGCTCAAAAGCATTGAATGCAACATTTTCCAACTAAGAGCTTGATGTATGTGCTTTAGAAACCTTTATTTCCGTGGAAAATGGAGTAGTTTGGGATATTTGAAGATAAATGGCTATAAAGGAAGAGGCTATATGAAATAAGGAAAAAATGATGAATAGTCTCACTTTTAGTCAAATTCCTTACCTACTCCCACTACAACTTTCTTAGCCATGTATTACCTCAATCCCTCAAAACTAAGTTTTAGTTTATTTTTTTCATGTAACTCTCTCCTCCACTTGTCCTTCCAAGTCCCAAATAAAATTTTTCTTGTCTTTAATGTTTGCATGTAAGCCACTTAAACCCTTATATGATATAATAACCCAAATTTTTACTTACGCATTTTAGCCCCTTAACTTTTATTTTGTATTTAAATGGCTAGAATAACTTATGGCATTAACTTGTTTAATAAAAAAAATATTTATATGACCTTAATTTCATCAAAACCATGGCCATACTTTTGCCTTTTGAAGCCATTTCATACTTAGGAACCCAATACAACTTTACTTAGCTTATTTTTCTTACTTAATAAAAGACTAATTTGAGGTATTTACATAAAAACACTTAAATTAAATATACTTACCTGGTCAAAATAAGTCATTGACTTTGAGAGCCATCACATCTGAGATGGGTGTCATTGGCAATTGCCTTGGTCTCTGAATCCGTGTATAACCCATCTCAAGCTTTGAAAGGTGCATACTTCAAGTTGATATTTTTGGGTTGATTTAGCCAATAAAAGTATGGGTAGACATCAAGGAAGAGGAATGGTTTTGTTTACTTTAAGAACTCCAACACAGGCTTCATGACCCGATCCGAGATGTCATGTTTGAATGCACCACTAGATGGGGGGAAGGTTGTTTCCAGAACCTTCATGACCATGTTGATTTTGACCTTAACCTTCTTCATGCCAAAGGTATTAAGGATTCCCTAATTCTCATTATGGCAAGTATGTGGGTGGACTAGGTACCAATATCAGGATTAGTGGGGATCTCATTTCTAATGAGTTGATACCAGATTTTGGTGGCTAGAAATAAGGGGATGACATTGGAACTAACCCAGGCATTAGATGCTTTTTATGCACAAAGATGTTGGAATGAGTGAAAAAATGAAGAGAAAGTGTTACGTTTCCAGGTTTAAGGGTGTTTTGAATGGGATAAAGAAAATGTAAGACTAAAGTCAATAACTTCCCCAATATTCTGTTAAATATGATGGTGAAATTAATGGAAGGATGGCAATTAGGACACAATTTGACACATTGGGGACTTTAGGAGGACAAATGAAGGACAAAAAGGTTAAGGACGACAAATGAATTTTACCCAATAGTTAGGGATGACAAGTGAATTTTTTTTTGAACTATAAATATCCAACAATTACCCATCCATTTTAATAAAAAACCAAGGTAATATATTTTGGATAAAGATAATTTATTATGCATAATTAATATGGTGGGAGTTTGAACCTTTACATAGTGAGTCAGCTCACTTATTCCACAAATAGCACAACTTTGAACTATGGTTGTTTGTGAGTATAAGTTCACCTAGCACATATAATAAATTAGTTGTCTATTGAACTTATAAGCTTGCACTATAAATGATAACGTACATATCCTAAATTTTTACAACTGGTTTTAAGAATAGCCCAAAGAGTGGCCTCATGTCAATGCTTATCTAGGTAAAAATTTGTCAAGAGTGCTCTTGTAACTTTGACATCCCAACTCAATAAAGAGCTACAAATTTTCATTAAGAGCAAATACTTAATTCTCAATCGTTATATGATAGATACATCTATACCATAAGGATGGAGCAAGAAAAGGTCTTTAAAACGAGGCATCTCTCAATGGTTTCTCTATAACTCATTCATTTTATTCAAAACTGAAGCCACATAATCTCTAAGTTTTTGGATTGGGTATTATCATAGGAAGTTCCATTAATTTGGGCTTTATTCATCCCCTCGATGTAATATTTTTAGCCTTTGATTTCGATTGAAGATTTTACAAAACATAAGTGACAAAGGTTAACGTATATTGACCATATGTTACAAGTTGCTAGTGCTCATGTCCATGTTTGTAGGTGTGGTGACAATGAACTCAAAATTGATTTCTAGTAATTTTTATTTTCAACCAACCTATATCATATGGTCAAATAAACTTGGCATATATTCGAACTTGTGATTCCCATCTCTTGGGATTTAAATATGTTTCAATAATAATGTACAAGATTCATAATTTGGTGAGCATTTTGCTCAAATTCATAACTTCCTATTTTATTTTTTCCCATTTGTACGGGGAAAGCTACTTCAAAAGATATGGAGTTCCCTCACATCCTATACTTATCAATCCCATTTTTTTTTTCTCAAATTAAAATTTTACATTTTCTAGCCATAGAATTCATGTACTTTTGAATCAGGCAAATAAAAAAAACTGATTTCACCTTTTTTTTTTCTTTCTCACCAAAACCAGTAAAATACGATTTTATTTTTCTTTTAGAACAAATTTTTGTCTCGGTCAAACAAGTAAGCATGCCATCAAAGGCCATAAAATTTTATTGTTTGCCATGACAATAACACAAAACAATGACAGTTGCTTGCAATTCAAAAACAAAAAGTTTGGTTTTACTACTATAAATCCAAAAGCATCACAACATATTTTGTCAACAATCTCAATATCCACAAAAGCCAAATAATTAATTTTCCAATCATGAACCTTGCCAAGCATCTCAAACCAAACCAAACATGACCGAAGTTGCAATCATATAACTCAAAACATTTTTTGTGTCAAATGCAAAAAAATTGTGGATTTTTTTCCTGACATGCATGGTAGCAAAAAACAATGCCAATATAAGTAAAAGAAAAAAACAAAAATTCTAGAACTAAATATCAAGTTGAAAGATAAAACATACATTTTGGTTTTGAGAATCTAAACATCCAACTAAGATTCAACTGAGCCAAGAATAAAGAGCCAAAGAAATAGTGAAGAAATGGATTTCTCCAAATGTAAATCAATCTCGGCTTCTTTCCGAGCTCTGTGCCCTTTCCTAGCAAGCAAAGATTTTCAATCTATATGGATTGCATTTTTCTTTCTCTAACGCCACCTCTAAATTTCTAATTTATCAAAATGTCATCAAAATATATTTAAAAAGCCAAAAATATCATCAAAACATATTTAACCACTGAACTTGTATACAATATCAGATTGCAAAATAACACTACGCAAAACATAGAAATGGAATCTCCACTTCAAGAAAAAAAATTATTCCTTATTCTCAAATTCGGGCACCGGTTGCTCCATTTTCTGTTGATGAAGATCATGGAGAGGTAGTTGATCTAGCACCGATCTGGTTCGAGGATGAGTTTTAAGCTGCAGTTGATCAGAATGAGCAGAATCCAGAGGAAGAGGATGAAGAGGGTCGATTGGGCCATTCTGTTGAGAAACCTAGTGAAAATGGGTCTAGTGAAAATGAGAATACTGAGTTGGGTCTGGAAGAGAACTTGAAATTGCAGAAGACCAAAACAATGGAGGCTGGATTTCTTGTATGACATCTTCTCTGTATCTGGTCGTCCGTGGAAACTCAAGAAAGGGGAAACAATGAGGAGAGATAAAAAATGAAAGGCAAAGGAAAGTACAAGTGCCTCACTGTTTGGTTTCGGGAGCCAAACAGCGTAGCGGAATTTAACCGAAACCCTCCAGGATCCAAGTGAAACGGGGTAAACTGGGTGTTTGAAAATTTTCATACCTAATTTTCGGTTGAGATCTCTCACTCAACTGTAGAGTCGAATCACAAAACTTGAACAGTTGATGTGTTCAGGCTCTCTATGGTATTCACATGAGCCTCTCGGTATCACCACGCTTCTACCACGTCCCGGCAGATGCGTTTCTCTTGCGCTCGCAGTGCTAGCTTGCGTCCTCCAAGGAATTGCAAGAGAAAAGTGCGGCTGTCTTTTTGGGAGGCTAGGGCAAGGAGACCTACGAATTTCTCACTAAAAGTTGTATTTATAGTGAGACTCAACTTCTAGGCCTAATGGGTTTCAAAGGCCTAATCCAATTAGGATTTAATTTCGGGCTTAATAATGGCTCAACTCTTTGGCCCATTATTAATACGAAATTAAAGTGAAACCATAACCCAAATAATTAGCCCATGCACTCTAATGATCCAAATAGCTCTATGTGTGCGACCCAATAGGCTCTTACCACATTGGCAATGATCATAAATCACATTTATGATTATAAGCAATAAGCGGTGTCTAGTAACACATCATTGCTACCCAAGTGACAAGATTGTCGGTGAATCGACTAAACCTTTATGATCATCACCGATATATGCCATTGTCCCTTTGTCCAAGATATCAAGACTAAGCACGAGACATGGAATGTGTCATTCTCGTATAGCCCAATCTTTGGTTTCTTGATTATTGAGTAGACTAACTTAAGCTGATGACATTGATATCGTATATCAACTCATCCGAGCATGGCCATGCATTTTCTAAGTCTCACTCTATCAAGGGGCCCGAAGATATCACTCCCGTTACATAGAAGGGACAAATACCATCTTGATCATACAAATCCCTCCGCATGATATGTGACATACCCAATGACCTCCTTCAAGTTCACTCAGTTACGAGTAACAAAGGAAAGTATCAAAGTATGTGACTCACATGTAGATAACCTTGATGATCTTAGGTCGAAGGACTACATATACCATGATCACTATGAGAATCACTTATGACACTCATATAATGATCCATGAAGTGTTCTCATGGTGGGTCGGTCCAGTACACAAGTTGTCCAACTTGTACCCATATGTAGACTACATATCTCATATTAGTCTCCAGATATGCTAGTCATTATGTATTATTGCAATCCGTTCCACAATAATACTAGACTAGGGACGTTTAAGAATATCATTATTCTAGGGTTACAATTATGTTTATTACGTTACGCAGAAACAAAACAACAAACATAATTGCTGGATTAATGCCTCAATAAAATATCATGACTCAATGTGCAAAAATACAATCATCTCATGATTGGCTTTTTGGGCACAACACTAACACTCACAGGATTTGGTTAGGGAACTAAAAAGACCTAAATCCGCAGCGACTAGGTGTTTCCTGAACAACATTTATGCTCTCTATCTGTTTTCAGCTGGTTCCACTTCATTAGTTATGGTATCTATATAGGAACTGAGAGATTGTCTCTTTGGCAGCAGTTCTTTGTTTGTTCGAACTACTCCACCTAAGGATGGCTTTTTCGGGTTTGAGCCACACCGAACTCCTGGCGCCAAATGAAAATATTGAGCTTTAACTGTTGCCCTACAATAGTTAACCATGTTAAGTCTTTAGTTAGGAATAAGCGGCCCCATATTTTATATCTTAAGGAAACTAAGTTGGAAGGTAGTGTAGTAGCCATTAAGTTGCTACCATTGGGACTTAGTGATCATACTTTTGTTGATGCAGTTGGCTAGAGTGGAGGCCTTTGGCTTGGGTGGGTAGCAGAGTTTGATGTACTGACCTTTACAGGGACTTGCATCTTCTGCTAGTTCAAGTGATGGAAGCAAATAGTTTAGCTTGGTATCTCAGTGTATTTATGGGCATCAGTCCATTCAATTTCGTCAATCCACTGGGTTCCTTGGTACTAATTGGGGATTTTAATAAAGTTGAGAACTCTTTGGAAAAGACAGGCTGAAATGCCTCTTCGACTCTAAGGGCTGAGTGGTTGCAAGATTTTGTTGGTATTTTACTTCTAATTTGGATATCCACCAGTGGGCTACTTTATACTTGGTCTAATTTTCAAGAAGGAGAAGAGGCGGTTTATGAAGTTCTTGATAAAGTTTATTTTAATGAGGCCAAGCTTTCTCATTTTCAGTCAGTCAAAGTGATTAACCTGGTTATTCAACATTCAAATCATGCCCCTTTCCTAATGGATGCAACTTGGACTCATATGTTTACCATCGCCCAAGACATTTCGAATCCTTTGGCTTCGATATCCAAAGGGTGAAGAAAATGTTGAAGTCTATTTGGTCATCTCTGGTCAAGGGTTCTAAAATGTTTCAGGCCGCATACAAATGCTTGCAAATTGTTCCATTTTTGCGGCAATGGAGTAAATTGTCAGTGGGCAATCTTCGTTCCCGCATTAACACGGTTGAACAGCAACTGTAGAGAAACAAAGGGAACCTAATATTCTGGCCAATCATAACCAAATTTCTACCTTGCGCCGAGAGCATTTTTCTCTCATTGCGATGAGGAGTTCTTGTTTCCCAAAAAATCTCCAATATCTTTGCTTGCTTTAGGTGATAAAAATACTCAGTTTTTCCACATGGCTACTAAAGACAGGCACCTAAGCTTTCGAATTTCGGCTCTTAAATTACAGCAAGATTCGTGGGTTTATACAGATGAGGAAATTCTAGACGACATTAGATTTTCTTATATTGGCTTATTCGGTAATCCCCTGTTTTTAGAGAAGATGTTCAAAATGTCTTCCATGCAGCCATTACAAGAAAACTACCAGAGCATCAATGTGAGGCTATTTCTGCCCCTTCAATGTGAGGCTATTTCTGCCCCTTTCTTTAGAGCAAAAATTAAGTGTGCAATTTTTTTAAAAGGAAATTTAAAGTCCCTTGGGCCAAATGGTATCCCGCTAGTTATGTTCAAGAAATTTTGGCATATACCGGATGACACTATTACTGAGGCGGTAGTAACTTTTCTAAATGGAAGATTCCTCCCTCATCTAATTAAATGCACGTATATCACCTTAATTCCTAAGCTACGAGATACCTAGATCATTGGAGACTACAGGCTGATTAGTTTGTGCAACCCTCTCTACAAGGTAAGAGCTAAGACTTTGGTTAATTGACTCAAGCTAGTATTCTGGATCTAGTCTTAGAGCATGAAAATGCTTTTGTTCGAGGAAGGAGTATCCAAGATAACATCATTATGGTTCATGAGATTTTTCATGCTATAAAGAAGACAGTGCTCAAACTTGATATTCACAAAGCCTATGATACTCTTTAGTTTGTCTTTTATTGATAAGTTCTAGCAATGAATTTCATAGAAAGATGGAGGTTTCTCATCAATCAATGTGTTGTTATAATAGTTTTCTATTCGGTGTTGGTCAATGGATATACAACTGATTGGTTTTCCCTAGAGAAAGGTATCCGTTAGGGTAATCCTTTATTGTTATAGATATTGATCCTTTGTGTAAAGGCTTTTTTGGCCTTACTTACTCTAGCTCTAGAGATTATGGTTGTTTTTAAGTCTCAGAGCCAGCCGAAATGGTCCTACAATCAATCAATTATTTTTTGTAGATAATTACTTTATTTTCTTTCGACCTTCTAGGAGGTTGTCAAGACTCTTCAACATACTTTATCTCTTTATTTGATTGCATTTGGTCAGGAGGTTAATATTAGAAAATCTAATTGATCATTTAGCAAAATCTTCTTCATTTTACAATAACAAGAATATTGTGACATCCTCCCTTTTTTGATCAATTTAGGAATTTTAAATTATCTGGGTGCTCCGCTAGACCATGATCTTTCCAAAAAAACTACTTTTAATTTCCAAACGGATAAAGTGAAGTCTCCCCTAGATAATTGGATGTTGAAAATTCTTAATAACATTGGAAGGTTCAGCTTGATTCAATCTACCCTATCATCAATTCCCGGTTAACTCAATCTCCAAGAACTTTATTTGGTTTTGGTGGTTGGGATCTAGAGACAGGGAGGGTATTCATTTAAAGCAAAAAGCTATTTGACTCTTCTTAAAGGTCTTGGTGAGTTGGGTGTAAAAGATCTCAGATTGTTCGATCAAGATTTGTTGGGCAAAACATTATGGTGGATTTTATAGGGGATCCATCTAGCTTGATTTTCAAAGTCCTATTTGCTAAGTATGGACCATTCCATTCTATATGGTTGGTTGATGCAAATAACTTAGCTTCTTATATCTTGAGAAGTCTAATATATATAAGGGAATTATTCAAAGAATTTCATCAATGGAAGATTAGGAATAGAACCTTGATCTGAGTTTGGGAAGTGCAATGGATCCCAAGTATTAGCCCATCTATGTTATCTTTTACTGTGAATCCTACATATGATCAGAGCAGTAATCTTCAAGTGGCAGATTTGGGTCTCCCAAATGGATAAAGATGGAACCTTTATTTGCTCAGATAAATTTTCCCTAATTTAATAATTAATCATATTATTTTCCTCTACCCCTAGCAACTTTTAGATGGAGAGAAGTAGTCCAATGGTTAGGAACCCTTGGGGGCACGTACACTACAAATGCAGGATATTCAAAACGATGATAGATCATGCTGCCCATTTATTTCACCCTAAAGGGGGCTTAACTAGAGCTCCTCAGCACAAGGATTTTTAACGAGTCTTGAGGAAGGTATGGAGATTACAATTGCTTTAGAAATTTAAAGCCTTTTTATGGAAGCATTTATTAAATGCCCTTCCAACTAGGAGCAACCTCGCAATCCATGGTGGCCTCCACAACTATTTGTGTAGGCAATGAAATTTAGAAGAAAAGATAGCTCTTCACATCTTCTAGGGTTGCACTAGGTCTATGAAAAGTTAGGGTAATATCTGTACGTCACTTCTCTTCAATAACTTAGTTTCATCTAAATCCTGATTGACTTATTTTGTTGCCTCATGTGGTAAATGGTCATTTGATTGGATTACATTTCTAGTCTCTAATTTATGGATTATCTTGTCAGGAACAAATGAATATGTCTTCCATGATAGGCTATTCGACTCCCAGTCTTTGATTTCTAAGAGATAAGTTATCATTTAGCAAATTGCATCTTTTAGAGACTTATTATCTGCTTAGTGGGTTTTTTTTACAAACCCACCTAATAAAGCTTTTCTATACTCAGGGTAAGAAGAAGTGGATTGCTCTAGTTCATAACCTAGTTATTTTTGTGGTGGATGGTACATGGAGAAGATTTTTAGAACTGGGCTCAATGGCCTAGGTTTGTATGTGATCTAATGCCCTTTCAAATTATCAAAATTCAAAAAGTTTGTATCATTAGTCTTCTACATTGGTGGCAGAGTTAGAGGCTATTCCAAGATTATTCAAAACTACTTCAAACATTTCTTTCCAAGATATTACCATTCTTTCAAATTACTCTCAGGCACTGCAGCTTCTTAATGGTCAACACTCAGTGGATTTGGTATTGGTAAGCCTAGCAAGTCTGGTTGTTGTAGAGATGAAGAAGTTTGATCATTGCTCGATGATTATAGTTCCACGATTGCGCACAACCTTGTAGCTGCTCTCTTTCCTTAATCTCTGGTTCTTTTTTATACTTTTGTTTATAAAAAAAACAAGGATTTAGTACAGACTAGTTCTTGCATTTTAAAATATTAAAAAATTCAAAAATATCAAAATATAAATTTTAAATTCATAAATATTAAAATATAGAATTTAGAAAAAAAAATTGATCTCACTTGCAGCATAAAAAGAAATAGTTATTTAATACAAAATTATTAAATATTAGAGAGTAAACTACTTAGAACGTCAAAAAAATGTAACATATTTATCAATAATAAGTTTAGTTAAGTTGTGGGTTGATCCATTCTCTTTTGATGTTTTGTGTCATATCAAGAATTTCCCACTCTGTTTATTTCTTTCTTGATTTCACCAATTTGCTAGAAAAATAAGTGAAATAGAATTTTTTACCTTGGAAAAATTGGATTGTTACTTACCTCCTTTATTGGTGCATTAGGCGTTGCTGCTTTAGATGTTGTTGCATGTTGGCTATTTTTGTTCTTTTTGAGTGTTGCCATTTTAGGTATGGTGCCCTGCATTTCTTTGCTACTTTGAAGGGACACTGCACTAGCACTAGCTTTTGTTTATTGTTAAAACATATGTGTGTTAGTGGTTAAAGCATTCACAATATCCTCTAAAGGCACACCTGAACTTTGTTCTTGATCCGGGAATAGAGGGGCCGGTTTATTGTAACTAACACATGGATACTCAGTTTAGTTATTTAGTTGCCCATATCTCAAATTCTAGTAGTCTTTCTCACCAAGAATATACTGGTTAACATAAGGGTCATACTTTATTGGTTGGTTAACAAACCCACCCACACATTTACTTGAGGTGTTTGTATCCTCCTGAAGTTCTCAGCACAAGTGGATTGGTGTCCTTGAATTGAGAAAATGGTATATATTCTAGGATTTTGACCTTGTCCCAAGGCAACTAGTCTAACAAGAGAAGTTAGTTCAAAAAGCTGAGTTTTAACATTAGAAGTTTTTACCTCGTTTACCTTCTTTGCCATGTGGTCCACCCTTATACCAAACTAGAGTGAGTTCGCTATCATTTTAGAGATCATGTCCTTTGCTTCCTTTGGTGCCTTTTCTTCGAGTACTCCTCTACTTACAGCATCCAACATACTTCGGTCTATGGACAATAGCCCTTCATAGGAATACTTGCTGGAAAAAGGCGCTGAGATGCCTAATAGCCAAAGGCACCAAAACACTTCAGAGAAAACCCCGTCAAAGTTGACCTTAGGGGGACCTCCAAGATTGCAACATTGGGAGACTTAAGGACGAGTTAACCTCTTGTGAATAATGTTGCCCTCTGAGGAACTTCATCCTTTAGAGGCCTTGGGTGGGGAACCTTATGAGCTTATCTTGAGTACTTTTCCAAAAGAACACCCCAGAGGAACTGCTTCCCCTGAAGTACTCATGGCACCCCGGGCAAGGTGGTCCCAATATGGACACCTCGAACATACATCTTTGAAGTCCTTTAAAATATATGACAAATGCCGTTATCTTCATACTTTGAGCAATGTTGCCCTAGCAACAGCTCCAAATGTCAGAATTGCCCCTTGTAGGGGTATTTTCCTAGTATGACGCCCAGGAGTCGTACTCCTATTGGGCATGTGTCCTATCTGGTCCCTAAAATGAACAATGGAGTGAATCACTTTTGAGTTTATAAATAGTGGAAAACCACTCATTTTCCAAGTAATCAACCAATTTTTACTATTTATACTACCATTTTATTCCTTTCCAAAATCCCGCTAACTTGAATGTAGAAGGTTCTTGCCCCTAGAAAGCTTCTGACGACCCCCTTAGCTCTTTCTTTTCATATTTCAGGCCTCTTTCATATGACCACTGTAGCAATGCTGACATGTCAACAATGCAAACTGGAGAGGAAATAGAATATCAAATGGCACTGTCTGTGGGAACCCACCTTCAAATTGTAGTGGTTACAACAAGAAGTTCAAATGATAAAGGTCTCCTAAAGCAATGGGCTGAAACCAATGCAGCCCTCCTATAAGGCACTTTTATCCTTGATGAAGAACATTCGCTCACTATTACCATAAGGGTCTTACATGACTTCCACCACTTTATAGTTGTAAAATTAACCTAATAGCTAAAGGAGCACCTAGGGTAAGCGGAAATGGCCTAAAAGGATCTCCAGTAAGAGAAATCAATTCAGAAGGACCCCCCAGCTAGAGAACTCTTCTAGACCTACTTATCATTCTCTTGGAAAAGGGGATTCAAGTAATGATTCAAGTGATGGTAATTGTTAGAGTTTGTCTTCAGAGGAACCCTTATCACATGCCCGACACAGCAAGTGGAACAATACTTCCTATTTAGAAGAGCTTCCACCCCATAGTAGAAATGAAGGGCAAAATGATTCATGCCTCTCAAGGATCATCAATCACCCTACTCATCTTCTTGCCACAGAAGTATATCTCTTCGTTGAAGAAGTTACTCCTCGAAATGACGCCATTACTTGCTTGAAGAGGAAGGATGCTAATGAGAAAATGAACCATCCTTAAGAGATGCCCTTGTAGAAAATTTCCTTGAGAGGCTGGGTAAGGTAGAGAAATAGGTAACTAGAAAGCCCATATGGTCCAGACTCTTAGAAGTACCCGCTGGTGATAAGACTTTTTTTATACGTGCAATTGCCGAAGCTCACATCCCAAGTGATTTCAAATTCTTGAGATTAGAATGTTACAATGGCAGAGGTGATCCTCAGGCACAACTTGCAAAGTATGAAAAAAGCATGATTCTATACCTTATGGATGAAGTTACTTTATGAAAGTGTTTCAAAGTTACTTTGTTGAGGCTTGTAACAACATGGTACAACTTGCTCCTGCCAGGCTTACTTTTCAATTTCATAGACCTTTTTGTTGCATTTACCTAGCAACTTATAGGTAGCCAACCAATAGCCAAGATGGTTGTGCAGATGTTCGATGTGATTCAATGAAAAAAAATGTTAATCTGAAGTTACATAGAGCACTTGAAGTGCTGAGTGTGCTGGACTTCCACCCTGAAATTCGTAGCTTGGTGATGATAAGGGGGCTTCAATGCGACTCACTATTTTTCTATGAATTTTCAAAAGCCGACTAGATACTTAGGCAAGTTCTATAGCAGGGGTGAGCAACACATGACACCCGAGTAATTGAGAGGCAGCCTCTCAAGGTACAAAGGTCAAAGGTCTATAATGCAATCAAATGAATATTGGAGTGAGGGGGAGGAAAGTGGAAAATGCCTTAAAAAAATTGAGGAAAAAAACCCTTATACATGCTTTTGAACACCTCAAGAACCAATATCCTTATGGCTCTTGAAAGAAAAGGGGGCATCAAGAGCCCAAAGCCAATGTCTTCAGATAAAAAAAAAACCTAAAAAAGTATTTTCAGCACCAACGAGACCATGGCCATGACTCAGAAGACTACCATCAGCTCAGAAAGCACATCAAATCATTGACTAAGCAAGGACAATTGAGGAGGTATTTTTACTTTCAATTGAAAGGACATGAATAGAGAGATGATGGTGATGACTATGATTCAAACCAATGTTGGAAGAATTGAAGCCATAGAAGGTAGCCCCCCCAATCTGTTAGGATGATCTAGTCAATCACAACCAGGATACCTTCAAGAGAAAAAAAAGGAGAAAGATACATAAGATCGTGCTTATGGGGTCAGATAATTTGACTAGTAAACTGACAAGACAAGGTGGATCAGTTGTGAAGTTCTGTCATGATGACCCTCTATTGATCATGGCCTGAATTGGCAACTAGGATAGCAAAAGGGTCCTGTGTGATGACGGCTTGAATGTCGATGTGCTGTGTGCCCATCAACTCCCAAACTTGGGTATTCTTAAGACCAAACTTAAGCCGATGTTATCTCCCACATTCGGAGTCGAACTTGGGGAATTGCTTGTCCTTGCATGGATTAGCCTTTCTTTGAGGCTGAGAGAAAGGTCATTGAAGGACAAAATGCAGCTCTTTGTTTCAGCAATGACAAGATTTATCATTATCGATGTGCCTTCCCCGTATAATGCCAATACTCAAAAGATAAACCCAAGGAAATATGCATATAAGATTGGATGTCAAATATTTGACAGTGACCTTTGAAACTGAACAGGGGGACATGGCTATCTACGTCAATCAAGCTAAAGTAAGGAAGGTATTCATGAAAACTAAACAAACACCCAGCAATATCCACACTAGCACTTTGGAAGAGACCATTGAATCCTCCTATGAAGCAGTCAAGATCAAGGCAGAGAACTAGAAACAGGAAACATATGGCTAGTACTAGTTCTAAGCATTAGCATGAAAAAGTATGTCCCTAAATAGAGGAAGTATCAGAGTTGTACTAATATTTTCTTTTGAATGAAAGTACCATTTGAAGAATCATTTACTTGTTCTCTCAAGGTATCATTCACATGCTTCCCAAACTTCATGTCCTAAATAAGCTAGAACATAGTAAGGCAGTGTACGAACCTTAACCTTTAAAAAAAAAAATGAAAAGGAAGAAAATGTCACGCCCAAAAAGCTAGTGTAACACAGCCATGCTACCTTAGCCTATGCTTGGGTGACACGAAGCCTTCTTTTGCAATATAACCTATCATATAGAATAAAGCATTTCTAAAATATCCCATGTCTCATATTTTTCATTAAAATATCAAACCAATAAGGTCATATAACCAAATCCAATATCTAAGTCTTGATAACATTTCAGGAATACTACAGGCATAATTCTAAATAAAAGGTCTTTGACAAGTCTAACTATAAATAAAAAAGTCTTCAAATCCTCAAACGCTAGCTACGATGAGCCCAACAATCATCCCCTATAATTCGCCTCATGCATCTGGAAAAATATAAAGGGGGCGGGGTGAGCTTTATAGCTCAGTAAGTGGCACTTCACACACCTTACCAGATCAAACATAAGTTTTCCATAGACAAAATATAAATCAGGAAAATCAAACCATTGTGAGAAAACATTCGTGTGATCATAAAAATGCATGTATCATTCATATATGAAAACATGTGTCCTTTATCCATAGCATCATACTTGAAAAGATTCATAGCTCATCGGTTCTTTGAAGGGTCAGTATTATTCTTGTTATAGGGTCGTAGCTATGATCATTATTATTCCAATGACATCGGTCATATCGATGTTTTGTATTTCATTCATTCATTACCAATTATTATTCTCGTTGGTGGGGGTCATAAGACTAGTTTTGGGTGTCGATGTGGCATACCTTTGGCCAATTATGTATCTGGACTATGAGCTCTCTTTATGCAGAAATTATTCATAAGATCTATGATTAAAAGATGTCACAAAAATCATATTTTCATTATCAACTCACAAAAGCATCGATAACCAAATAAAGTTTCACAAATCATCTCATGCTCGATCCTTGGGTAAGACAAACATAAATCATTCATAAAAATCATAAATTAAGAAGATATTGTCATAGAACAGCAATCATCTTATGAAATTTCAACAGTGAAAATCATATTTAACTCAAGTAAAGTGTGAGTAGAAAACAAGCAAGGCATATAGGATGCCACTTACCTTATTTTGATCCTAGAACCAATCCAATGGTCACTTAGGTTCAAGAGCCTAATTAAAACAGTATGAACTATTATTAGAGCCCAATTTAATCTCCAAAGACCTTGGTTCAACTTGAATATCATAAATTCGTCTTAAACCTGACACCAATAAAATTGATAGAATTGCGCACTTCTACGAGAATGACCATAACTCTTTAGAGAAAACTTCAAATCATAATCTATAAAATTCCTGTGAAACTAGACTTCTCGAGCTATAATATATATTTTATTCACAATTTTTGGTTCAACCAATAAATACAATTTTTTGTTCAAGTTTTAGATTCGTTCAGAGCCTACCACTTTAGCGATGTCTTGCGAGAATTAATATAAATTCTTTACTCAGGCCTTCAAATTGAATTTCATTTCTTTTATATTAAAGTAGACTTATAGACCTTTCCAATGATATATTATAAGCCTAGGTTCCAGTCATATTTTAGCATATAACCAACCAAAACATCTTAGTTTATTGCTAAATTTCTCAAACAGCATTGGCTCATGAAAATTTCCATTTCTTCTTAATTTCCCCCCAATCTAATCTATAGGATGATATTTGTTAAATAGACCAAGTGACACTAACTGCGGTAATGAATCATAGTCACCAGGAATAATACCAGAGGTATGTGGGTTGGGGTATCCAAAATTCTCCATACAAGACACTATTTAGATTAGATACGTTGAATACTCTACTGGTCTTTATTTACCTAGATACCCCTGAAGGTACACTTTTGCTGTAACCAAGGTAATGTAGGGAGACAATCTCCCGAAAATCACCTACAGGCTACAGCCCAAGGTGTTATAGAAGCTAAAGAGTTTCGATTAGCAGTGGTACGTTACCTAATTAGGTTGAAATGTTGAATGGTAAAGGATATTGAAGTAGGTCTCGTAGGGAACATTCAGCATTTTGCAGGGACATATTATCCGTATTTATAGATTGCCAAATACCTAAGCTTTTGAAGGTGTGAAGAATCTCCTAGACACATAGGCATCTCTGATTCGAACCTGATGAGGCTAAAGGTGGAAAGAACAACGACTGATCTAGGCCGCTACAATAGAAAGTGCTAAGGTATCCAAGAGAAGAAAGTTGACAGCTGACGTAAAGATAGTCGCCCGAGGTTAACGACGGTGGACTAACCTTTAGCAGGGCCTACAAAGGCCCTCACCTGAGGTATTCGAATTAAGGTTACTCAAACTGGAAAAATAAACAAACTTCGAATGAGGCAACTCTGGAACTTAGCCTCCATACAAAGGCCCTTTTCATCTTATACCTAAAAAAATCTAAAACATTTGGTTATATTCTCCGTGTCAATCATCCCATCGAGACTGACAAGCTCCACCCCAATTGCCTCTGGTGGAAAGATGTCAAGGTACCAAGAGGGATCAGAAAATATTCCTGAGATAAATATGAGAACGCAAAAGCATGTAGCCAAAGTACATCGAAAAGAAGTATTCCTGAAAGGGTTTTCTTTGAGAAATGGAATGCTAGGATGTTGACGGTCTTATCGATTTAACTCTTCTACACTTTCAAAAGCTAGACTTTTGTAGCCAAGCATGGCTCGATGCTATGGGTTGTCCAAATTAACAACCATGAATAAGAGATTCACCATCGACAAAGAAATTCGAGGCGTAGATGCCAAAACACCTGTAGCGAGAATTCACTTATGAACCTCACTAAATCTCGTGAGGTCGTGAGATCCTTCATAACCAGACAATCATGGGATGGAGGGAAGAACACAACATCGGGTAGAGCCCAAGATATAGCCCAGAAACTATTATGGCATCCGAGGTCATCGCATAAAAAAAGAACATCACCCTGCTATGGCAAGACCAAAACTAGAGTTCATCAAGTTAAGCTCCCAAATAATCTCGGAGAATACTGTTTAGGAACAAAATGGGTTAAGGTCGAGAGTAACATAAGACTTGAATAAGGACAACAATTTAGTGACGTAAAACCCGAAGCTTGGCATTATACTCCGAGCGGGTAAACAGGTTGGGAACACAAGCCTGGGACCTAGAATCATCCTAAGTCTTTAAGGCTGAACCACCATGAGCATAGGAACTTCAGATACACTGGGAATGCAAGAAGAGTGCGATATTGCCCTATCTTGCAAAATTTTCTACCTAAAGTCTAATTGAGCATGACTCAAATGATCAGGAAGGGAGGCCACCCCCTCCAAGTGCATTAGGGAGGCTGAAGAAACACTGGCCCCCAAATAAGTCTGACATTGGACTCCAGAAAAATGCTTATTCCAAGCTCAAAGCTAATTCCGAGCTAAAAAATTGATCTTGTAAATTTAACTTAGAAGTTTATAAGTAACCCCACAGGAACCCAAGAGATCTAAAACATCGTGAACGCAAAAATAGACTAGAAAATAGGCCCTAAATCATCGAGACATACATGTTTGGAAGTAAAACCCCAAAAGTAGGGCACCTCACTAAAAAGAAATCCAAGTAATTTGGAGAAAGAAAAGACGCCCTCTTAAAGCAAATCATGATGAAATTAAAAGATAGTGTCTAAGATTACAAAAAGATAACCAGTTGAAAAAAAGGATTCAGAACTAAGCCGAAGACCTCGGATCATCTTCTTTGGATTCATTTTCCTTTTAAGCCTTTGGGAGAAAGATAGATCAAGGAACTTCCTCCTTGACCAAGCAAAAACAGGTCCCTTAGGGCGGTTGAAGGCAACAAGGCCAGATATGTCAAGGTTGGGATACTTTTTCAGGATGTGATGGTGAAAAAGACACAATCCATCCTTGAAGCTCGGTATAAGCATCTTGTTAGAATCCTCTTTCTCCCTAAACAACTTCTGGTAATTTACTTGATGGAAGAAAAATGGCCTTTGATGTTAGAAAGGTCAGAGGTAAAGGTGTTTAGTGAGTCGAGCCGGCCTAGGCCTGGCTTAGGGGCAAACTTGGTTCAGCTCGGTTAAGGCTCGACTCTGCCCAACGTGGGGAGAGGCACAAAAGATGTGGGTGGTTATGTTGCTAGGGGAGGAGGGGGTCTTAAGTGAGCCCGACTCAACCTAGTCTAGCCTACATTGGAGCCCAGGCATGTTGGGCCCTGGCATAGTAGGTTAGCCTGAATTGTAGATTTCAAATTCTACTAAAATGTGGGCACATCACACGCAAAGGCCCTCTAACGGCTCCGACTTACTTTTAGACCTCAAATTACCATTTTACCCTTTCCAACAACTAGTAACAACTATTTTTTTAGGCTTTTTTTTTTTTTTTTTTTAAGAAAATAGCTTTTCCTATAAATAGAGAGACTCATTTCCTACACTTGCTCACATTAATATCTACTATCTTTCTTCCAAATTTCTTCTTTTCTTTACTATTATTCTCTAACTAATGGTATCAAGAGGAAAATAAAAGGGACAAGGGTGTGGTGGGCTCCTCATCCTGCACCCTCGGAATTGAGTCTTTTTTCTATAAGAAAGACCATCTGGTCAACAAAAAACATTTATATCCAAGTTAGAAAATCCGAGGGAAGGCCACCTTATGCATGGCCAAAATTCACATTTTATTTTGAGAATGATGTAAGGTCCAAAATGTGCAAGTTTTGTAAGAAAATGATAGCACCTGTGTGCATATGATCAACTGTTATGACCAAAAGTAAGTTTTAGTTTCAGGAAAATAGAAAAACCGTGACTGGCCTAATGCTGCTTTTAGTTCCGATGATGCAACCTTATCCAATAAGGATTACTAGTATTCTTGTCAGTTAAGTGTAGGAAGTAGGAACATTTCATCATTTCCTTATGCATTACATGTTCCAGTTTTTATAAGTGTCATTTGATTTTTTATTTAATAAAATCTAGTATAGTAATGGTGTTTCTCTCTTTAAAAGAAATAGTAATACAAAACTAATTAAATATATTTTATATTTTCAAAAAAAGCCCAGTGTGGGCCTAGCCTAAGCCTAGGTCAAGCTAGGCCTAGCCCAATTCGCCTTAAGGAAGGCCATGCCCGGGCCTCACTAACCAATGCCTAGGACCTATTGGGCTGGGCCAAGTAGGCCGATTGAACACCTCTAGTCAAAGGTCAGGGCTTCTTTCTCCTTGATCACAGCCTTATTAGCCTCTTGGTCCTCATTGACCTTCCAAATCTGTTCTTTGAACTTTTGGCCGAGGCTTCTTATAAAGGCTGAATAATGGTTTATAAATCCCATCACTTGATCAGTAATCAAGGATCTTAACTGACCAAGTTCGGTCTTGCAAAGGACCTCTATCCTCGCCGTCATTTGGGACATTTTGGCCATAGCCCCCTTCGCATTCTCTATGGTTTCCTAAGACTTCATTTGGACTTCCCTCTGCTTGGCGAGGTAGTCCCGGTATAACCTCGTGGTGGCCAACATTTACACTAGGAAAGACTTATTAAGAGGTAGTAAAAAGAATGGTTGAAGGAAAAGGGTCTGGAGATACATTGGTGGCATATTCGGCCATGAGCCCAACCGCCATATCTTCGTTGTAGGCCACATCAAAAGAGAAAGAACTAAACGGCACCCTGGTTATGATACCTCGGGCAAGCTGGGTGCCCATCTCCTTACAATTGTCCTGATCAGATAAGTCCATATCCTCGGTCATCCTCCAGATGGGTGACCTCAAAATGGCATCGGGAGATAGCTGGGAATTCCTTTCTCACCTTTTGAGCTCATGCTCATCTCTCCAATTTGATGATGGCTTGAATCTTGGATGATCATGGCTAAGGTTGGTAAGTGGGTTAGTTCCCAACCACGCATCAATGATGCTGTATAGAGCAAAAATATTTAAATTGCCCAACGGGAGGTCAGGAATGGAACGTTGTAGCCTGACATCATTGGCCAGGAAAAGGGACGCAATCATAAAAAATCTACACTAGGTTGTCAAGGAACATCTTTTCTTTCCCCTTGGATTTCCCTAGAGTAGCCTCCAGTGGAGCATCATCGGGGATGGTTAGAAGGGCGCCAGAAGGGCGTGTCCTGCCCTTTGGAACAATTGAAGTATAAGTCCCGAGGTCAGTGGTCTCCAAATTGGGGATGTTAGTGTGAGGCACCCTGGTGGCATCCTCGAATTGTATGATTGTTAGAATAACAGCAACCTTTTTTTTAGTCTTCTTTGCTTCGGGGCCCTCTAAAGCTTTCTTGGATTTTGATGGCCATGGGCCTCCTCGTTTAGAGTCATGGTGACTGTTGGAGAGACTTCTAGGAGGAAGAACGCCTGGAGGATGGTGCGCCCAAGGGAGAGTACCTGAGATGCTCAGAAAAAGTGGGTTAGGAGGCCCCCGGATGTGTTTCCGGGGGGGAAGCCTCCGACGCCCAAGTAAGTGGTGGCTGAGAAAGGCAGAGGAAATAGCACAAAGGGCTGAAGAGTCTCGCCTGGTGATTTTCTCAGAGTCTGGGAGTCAGACGTTTTGCCCACCAACCTCCTGCCAAGTATTTATTTCCTGGTATTTATAGGAGTGCCTAGCCCGTTCAGATCGTGACACGTGTTCGGTCGGATGTTTCCTGAATTTCTGGGCGTAGGGGACAGATAGCTGGTAGCAGGTTGCCTTGAGCCTTGTGCTGAGATGGGCCATGATGTGATTCTGATGGCGTCAGCGTGTCAGAGCGCCTTTTGAGGCGGCTTATGACGTCTGTGAAAGGACGTGTCAGAGGCTTCCTTAAATGCTTCCTTAAATGCTCCTACCGTACTCCCGAGGTCCCTGGGTGAGGTCGTCCTTTGGTACGGATGGTGCCTCTTCGGGAAACACGCACCCAGTTCGGGGGTTCCCAGCTTCAGGGAGTTCCGCCTTCGGGGAGATCATGTTCGGCCCGCAGTAGCTGGTGCCTCTTTTCCGAAGGCGATCTGTTTGCAACCTCGGGGGGGCTAGTAGTATCCTCAAGTTTCCTGTCGTGCCGGGCTCGGAGCTCTTCGGTTATCTCCCGAGGTGTATGATCTCACTTCTTCTCGGGTAGCGCCAGTTTCTTCTGGCCATTCTTGTGGCAGGGAGTTCGGCCGGATAAAGGCGATAGTCTTTGGCTATCACATGCCCCCCCTTTGGAAAGCCGAAGTGAAGACTTCGGTTTTGCATCTCTTTCCGAGGTTGCTCTTAGGAGTTTCTTAGGAAGCTTAGCCTGTTCCGAGGATGCACCTCTTGCCCGAAGGTATGGGCTGTTCGGCCTTGGCCTGTTCTTTGGTGTCTTCGAGGCGGAGCCTGTGCCGAAGATACACCTCATGCCCGAAAGTCATGGGCTGTTTGGCGATAGCCTGTCTCTTGGTGTCCTCGAGGTGGCCTGCTCTTTGTTTCTGCAGGTCTGGTGGCCAAGCGTGTCAGTCTGAGCGACGCGTCCCAGCTTTTTAGGGATGTCAGAAGACGTGCTCCCTTTTTCCTAGGGATGTCAGGAGACGTGTCCCCGTTTGGCGCGGCGGCTGACACGTGGCACTTTGCCATTGGAGGAGAGTTGCGTCGGTTACAGAGGGCGCGCCTTTTCAGGTGCAGAGGGCAGTTACGGCGACGGTTCGCCTCCAAAGGGTACTTATGACGACGTTTCGGTTACCCACCCCTGGCCTATAAATGGCTCGTTCCATCATAAGTTCCTTTTGCTTTTTCTTCTGCTCTTCTCTCTGCTTTGCCCCTGTTCTTGCACTTTCTTGCTTTCTGTGGCGGAGCTGCCTTAATCAGAGCTTTTTCCAGCCAACTTTCACGACGGCGTCCTCAGACTTTGGCAAATCTTTTGGTGGGTTTTTGTTTTCCAGAGTGTTTTGATTCCTCTGTTCTTTTGAGTTTTTCCGGAAACTATTTTCTGGCCTTTTCCGAACTCGTTTTCATGTCAAAAATGCCAATCCCTGAGAGCTGGCAGCCTCTTTTAGCCCATCCTTGTTGCACCACCCCTGCAAAACTAGAGAGGTGGAAGAAAAAGTTCTTTCTTCCCTCTTACGCCGTTACTAGGCTGCCTCGTTCTAGCCATTATGCTTTTTCAAACCATAGCAACGAGATTACCGTTTTCCGAGCCTAGCTGAAGGCCGGACTTCGGTATCCTCCCCCGAAGATGGTTTGCGAGTTCTGCCAATTTCATGGCATTGCTGTGAACCAACTTCCCCCGAACTCATTCTGCTATTTTAACGCCTACCTCTGCATGTGTGGCGTGTTCGGGATAGAACCCCATTTTATAATCTTCATGCAGTACTACAAGCTCTCTATGGTCCCGAAGGGTGGCTTCTATTTCATGCTACCTCGGGGATCTGGGAGCAAAAAATTCATGTTCACCTTCGCCACTAAGGACAGCTGGCGGGGGTGGCAACAGAAGTTCTTCTTCCTGAAGATGGATGAGGCCTGGTCGCATGTCCTGACCAAATGGGCTCAGGGAATACTGAATGTGGACGTCGTTGATCCGAGGATGCTGCTGACTCCAGAGTTGGCTTCCGTGTTCGCGGATTTCGACGCCCGCATTCGGGCTGTCTCTGACTAGACTCCCGAGGTCGCTCCGCGTGCCCTTTATCCTTTTCCTATCAACTGGAAGTTGATGACCGAAGAGGTCCTTCGGGAGCTAAAGGTGGTGAAGGAGCACAAGACTGACCTCAAGATGCCAGCTCCTGCCATCGCAGGGAAGGATTCCTGGTTGGTCAAGCTTCTTAAGGAGGAAATTTCTTTCGAAACGCTTGTCGAAAGTGAGTTGTCTTCTACTCCCTTGCTGTTTTTTTTTCTCGGACTTACGCTGATATTTCTCTTCTTTTTCAGAGATGGGCGACGGTACTGCCGCCTATTACAAGTCCCTTTTCTCCGGCCAAGTGGAGAAGGGGGAGCAGACAAAGAAGGCAACTTCCCGAAGGCGGAAGTCTGTCGGTGCTGGTCCTTCGGCTAAACGGGCGAAGAAGACTGTTCTTTCCTCCCCTTTGGAAAGTATTGGGGAGGAAAACGAGGACGCTGAGGCCGCTGTCGCTTCGCTGCCCGATCCTTCGGCAGAGGTTCCTGCCGCCACCGACGTCCCTCCCCAAAGTCCTACCCCGTCGCAAGTCCTTCTGGACGTCGTGGTAGAGGCACCTTCTGCCGAGGAGCGGCGCAGGCAGAAGGGTAAGGGCATTTCGACCGAGGAGGCTGAGGACTCTGAGGACGTCGTTGTCGAGGTCCCTCCAGGTTAGTTGCTTTCAGGACAAGTATGCTTCTTTTTGTTTTTCTAAATTTTCCTTTGTCTCTGACCCACTTCTCGTTTTCGCCGTGCAGGGGAGTTACTTACCCCGAACTGGGCGGCCGAACACGCGAAGGCGCGGGCCCTTCACGACGCTAAAGTCCCGCAAGGGAAGGTTCCCAAAGAGCCTTTTTGGACATTCACGGAGGACATGAACTTGTACTCTGAGGACTGTCCAGAAATGGCAAAGCAAATTTCGAAGGGGGTGCTTACAGAGGCCTCCTTCAAGGCTATTGCGGCGGCCCATCCGGATGATGACACCCTTGCCGCCAAAGTCACCGAGCATGCTGCTCAGGTATGTTCTTCACACCTTTTTCCCTTCAATTTTTCGTAAGTGCCTGGCTCCTACTGACCTTGCGTTCATCTTTTTGCAGCTGCTGGGATACGTCGGCTTTTTCCGAGTTCGGGTGGCCAGGCAAGCGAAGTTCCGAGCTTCGGCCTTAGAGACCTTAGAGAAGGCGAAGGCCACTCGCTTGGCATTGATCACCAAGAACCAGCAGCTATCAGATGCTGCGAAGGAAGAAGTTGCCGCCCTTCGGGAGGAGTTCCGGAAGGAGAAAGAAGAACTTGAGAAGGATTCCTCCCGGAAGATTGCTGACCTCGGCGAGCAGATAAATGGAATGCTGGCCGCCAACGAGGAGCTCCTAAAGGATAAGTCAGATTCTAACAAGCTCATACTGGCGCTGACGGCTGAGAAAAACATCCTTGCAGCCGAGGTCAAGTCCTTGAAGAAGGATCCGAAGGGGAAGGAGCAGATAAAGGCGCTGGAGGAGGAGATCGCGGATCTGAAGGACGAGCTTGACGACCTTGAGCTTGACAAGAGCAAGTCTGATCAAATGGCCAAGGTCGCTTTTCAGGATGGCTTTTGCCTTGCTCGGCACCAAGTCCTCCAGAGGTTCCCAGATCTGGACCTCTCTTTTCTAGAGGCTCTAAACATTCCTGGGGGACCTCGGTGGGAATGGTCCAAGGTCGAACATTTGAACCTTCCTTCTTCAATTCCAGCGCCGAAGGTGGTGGAAAAGGGTGGGCAAGCAAGTGGCTCTCGGGACGCTGCGAACCCTTAGGCTATTTTAGTGCCCCTTTTCCTTCCCTTCAATTTTGTGTTCCTTCTTCGGGTACTTCTTCATTGTAAAGCAGCTTACTTTTTAATGAAGACTTTTTGGCTAAGTCTTTTCGCAAGTTTCTTTATTTCCATTGCCCTGAATGCATTTGCTCAAGAAACTTCGGAAAACCTGCGATCAAAGAAACTTTATTACCTTCTCTTGGCCGAGCCTATTCGCTCTGGAGGCTTTTTTGGAAGGTCTGTAAAATTTGACTAAGTCTTTTTGCAGGTTTTGCATTTTCATTTTGTCCCGAACACGTTTGCTCGAGGGACTTCGGAAAACACTTAGTCAAAATTTTCCTTCTTTTCCTCCTGTCTCGAGCATGTTTGCTCAAGAAACTTAGGAAATCTTTCGAGAGTTTTTTCTGTTTTTCGTTTTTCCCGAGCGTGACGGCTCAAGGGACTTCGGAAAACTGTCTCTGCGCTTATTTCGGTGAGTACTTCTGCGATATTCTTGTTTCCCATCTTTCCCGAGCGTGATGGCTCAAGGGATTTCGGTAAGGCATATCTGTGCTGTATCGTGGCGAGCACCTTCGCGGAATTCTGTCTTGTACAATTTTCTCAAGACTATTCTGTACTTAGAATATTTTTCGTACAACGCGATTCCTCCGCTCAACCTTAGGCGTAGAATTTTTTCAAGGCGTCTGAGTGCCAAGTGTTTTTCAATTCTACGCCTTCGGCGTTGCCAAGCTTGTACACGCCTTTTCGTACTTCGGCAAGAACCACATATGGTCCTTCCCAGTTCGCGCGAAGTGCTCCATGGGACGACCTTCGGGGTGCAAAGTCAGCCTTTCGGAGAACGAGGTCTCCTTTCCTGATTTCCTTTGGCCTTGCTCGCAAATTTATGGCCGCGGCCACCCTTTGCTGGAAAGCTTTTCTTCTTAGCTCAGCTATTTCTCTATGTTCGCCGACGAGGTCAAGCTTCGTTCTTAGGCCGAGGTCGTTTCCACCTTCATCAAATACTTGCACCCGTACTGATGGTCTAACTATCTCGATAGGGATGATGGCCTCTGTTCCGAAGACGAGTGAGAAGGGAGTCTCCCCTGTGGCTCTTCGGGGTGTCGTTCGGTAACTCCATAATACACTTTGGACTTCTCCTGGCCATTTCCCTTTTGCTTCCCCCAGTCTCTTTTTCAGGCCATCTTTTATGGTCCTGTTAGATACTTCCACTTGCCCGTTGCTTTGGGGGTGAGCTACTGGGGCGAAGTGCATCTTTATTCCGAGGTCACTGATAAATTCCTGGAATCCTTTGTCTATGAACTGGGATCCATTATCAGCCACTAGCACCCTCGGTATGCCGAATCTGCATACTATGTTCTTCCATACGAACTTTTGCACTTCTTTTGCCGAGATAGTTGTTAGGGGTTCTGCCTCGACCCATTTGGAGAAATAGTCCACTGCTACTACGCAGAATTTAAGACCTCCAGGCGCTGAGGGGAGTGGCCCGATAAGGTCTATACCCCAGACTGCGAAGGGCCAGGGGTAGTCAGCCGAAGTTACTATTTCCGAGGGTGCCCTCTGGATGTTCCCGTGTTTCTGGCAACTACCGCATTTTCGGACGAACTGCCTTGCATCCTTTCTCAAGGTAGGCCAGAAGTATCCTTGGCGAAGTATTACTGCTGCAAGGGCATCAGTTCCAATATGTGAACCACACATGCCTTCGTGGACTTCTTCAAGGACCATTTCAGTATCCTCTTCATCCACGCATCTTTGCAGCGGGTTTGCATATCCCTGTCGGTACAACTCTTCGCCAATCAGGAAGAATCGGCCGGAGCGTCTTCGCAGTCTTGCAGCATTGCCGGGGTCTTCGGGGAGCACATTTTCTGCGAGGTATCTTTTTATGGGATCTTTCCATCCCTTTCCCGAGGTCGCTATGCTCAGCACTGAGATGCTCGGGTGATCTAGCACCTCGGTGTATGTTTTTGACTTCGCCAAGCAATCTGCCTCTATGTTATTCCGCCGAGGTACATTTTCGATCCGTACGGCGTCAAACTCTTGGATGAGTTTCGCTACCAGCTCGTGGTATTTTGCCAAGATTGGGTCATTCACCCAATAATCTCCTGCCGTCTGCCGAACTACCAGCTGGGAATCGCTGTGGGCTTTTAAGTTTCTTACGCCAATCCTTCTGGCCAAGCGTAATCCCGCTATGAGGGCTTCATACTCTGCCACATTGTTAGTGACGCTGAAGCTGAACTTGATAGCCTTCTTTACCTCTAGGCCTTCGGGTCCTCTGATAATTACTCCAGCTCCCTGGTGTTCGGATCCCGAGGCTCCGTCAACATGCAAGGTCCACTCTGGCTCACCTTTGTTCGGATCCAAATGGCTTTCCTTAGTGGTGGGTATTTCGGCGATAAAATCTGCCAGTGCTTGAGCTTTTATGGCCTTCCGAGGCTCATATATGATTTCGTGTTCGCCAAGCTCTATGCACCACTTGGAGAGCCTTCCCGAATGATCAACTTTCTTCATAACATCCCGTAGTGGTAGACTACTTCGGACGATGATGGGGTGAGCCTGAAAGTATGGTCGCAGCCTTCTCCCTGCAAGCACCAAGGCGTATATAGCTTTTTGAAGCAGAGGGTACCTGATTTTGGCGCCATGCAGGGATTTGCTGATGTAATAGACTGGCCATTGCTTTGGCCCTTCTTCTTTCACGAGGACCGAGCTTACGGCTTTCTCCGTGACGGTGAGGTACAAAACGAGGGCTCTCCCTCCTGAGGTTGTCGCAGAGTCGGCAGGCTAGACAGGTAGACTTTGAGTTCTTCCCAGGCCTTTTGGCAATCTTCACCCCAATGGTGATCATTCCTTCCGAGGTCACCTTCCGTTTTTGCTGCCTTTGTGAGGACTTTGAAGAACGGTCGACACCTATCTCCGTACCTGGAAATAAATCTGCTCAGAGAGGTTATTCTTCCGGTGAGCCTCTGCACGTCTTTGACTATGGCAGGAGTTCGGAACTCAAGCAGCGCCTTAATCTTCTCGGGGTTAGCATCAATGCCTCTTTCGGATACCATGTACCCAAGGAATTTTCCCGAGGTTACCCCGAGGATGCACTTTTCAGGATTGAGCCGAATCCCGAAGGCTCTGAGCTTTTGGAAGGTTTCCTCTAGATCTGCGACGTGATAGCTAGGCAGCTTGCTCTTGACTATCATATCATCAACATACACCTCCATGTTTCTCCCCATTTGGTCTTTAAAGACCTTGTTCATCAACCTTTAGTAGGTGGCTCCTGCACTTTTGAACCCGAAGGGCATCCTGACATAGCAGTATGTTCCTCCCTCGGTGATGAAGGCGGTTTTTTCTTCATCTTCGGGGTCCATCTTTATTTGATGGTAGCCACTGAAGGCGTCTAGGAAACTTAGGCGCCCATATTCGGCAGTTGAATCTACCAGTTGATCTATTGGCGGCAGAGGGTATGAGTCTTTTGGGCAAGGATCGTTCAAGTTTTTGAAGTCGATGCACATCCGGAGTTTGCTGCTACCTTCTTTTGTGGCAATGACCACGTTGCTTAACCATTCGGGGTACTTCACTTCCCTGATGACTTTGGCGTCTAACAGACGCTGGACCTCGGTTTTGACAAAATTGCTCTTGTGGGCTGAGATGCTTCGTTTCTTTTGCCGGACAGGTTTTGCTTTCAGGCTTACTTTGAGGCTATGCTGTATTATGCCCGAGTTTACTCCTGGCATATCTTTCGGCGAGTAGGCAAACAGATCTTTATTTTTCAGCAGAAAAGATACAAGGTTTTCTTTCTCACCTTCGGCCAAGCTCTTCCCTATTCGGGTAGATTGTCCTGGGATAAGTTCTACCGTTTCCATTTCCGCTTTTGCGAGATCTTCTTCTTTGCCTTTTTCTGACGCCTTTGCCTCCATTGTTTGTGCAAAGTTGCTTGCCGGGGCCTTTCGTGCTTTCACAAACACCTTTCTTACCTCGGCCTGATCTATGAAGATCTCTGCATCTCCATCCTTGGTGGCGAATGTGACGGTCAAGTACTTCACATCAGGGTGAATGTGCAGGTTTCCCTGTGTCTGCCTTCCAAGGATGGCGTTGTACGAGGACGGAACGTCCATGACGATGAACCTTGCCATTGTGGAGGCGTATAACTCAGCTGCCCCATCTACCGAAGTCCCTTTCATCATTAGTGGGAGGTCGATCCATCCAAGAACAGGCAGTTTGGATGGTCCGACCCCAAAGGTTGGCGAGGTGACTGGCTTAAGGTCGCTGCTGGAGATGCCCAAGCTTGGCAGTAAGTGCGAGAATAGGACGTCCGCATTTGATCCGTCATCAAGTAGCGCCCTTTTGACGTCCCAGCTCCCTATCCTCGCCATGATCAGCAGTGGATCGTCGTGGGGAAAGACAATAGTGGATCCATCTTTGCGGGCCAGCTTCTTTGCTGGATTTTGATATTCCATGACTGCAATTTCTCTGGCCTTCCGCTTTCTTTCCGAGGATGGGAGCCCTGTGGTGATCGTTTGGATAACCCCTGACGGAGGTGGAGGGCGCCTTTTTGGACTTCGGTTTCTCCGCCTGTCGGAGTCATAGTCCTCATCTTCGGCCCTTTCTTCCTCCACTTTTTTGCCTTTCGGGGATGGCATCCGCAGGTATTTCCGAGCTGGCCCTGCTTTATCAGCGACTCTATGTACTTCTTCAGCTGGAAGCAGCCTTCGATGTCATGACCGTGGTCGCGATGAAACTAGCAGAACTTCTTTGCATTCTTCTTATTGTCGGCGGTCATGGCCCTTGGCCGCCGAATCTGCGTCCCTTGCCTTTCCAGCGCCATGAGGATGTTGGTCCGTGTAGTGCTCAGTGGTGTGAAACTTTGGGGTTTCCTTCCCCGCATCCTCCGAGGTCGTCCTGCCTGTTCGGTCGGATGCCGAGCTTGTTGATTGGACCCTTCGGCGCGGTGGTAATCGAACTTCGGCCCAGCCATTCTTAGCTCCTCGGCGGTCATGTGCTGTTCCGCCCTTCGGTAAAATTCTCCGAGGGTCTCCGGGGGGTCTTTTGAGAACTCGTAGAACAGCTGTGAGTCTCGGCGAAGGCCCCGTATCATGGCAAGAATGCGGATTTTGGGCCGAAAGTCTGGGACGCTTAGAGCCTCCCTATTGAATCTTTCGACATAGTCTCGGATGGTTTCTCCGTTCCTCTGCTCTATGTCGAACATCTGGACAGGCATCTTCGCAGTAGGTCGACTCCCGATGAACTGCTGCGTGAAGGCCGTGGACAACTCCTGGAACTCAGTGATGGTCCCTGAAGGCAATGAATTGTACCATGCAGTTGCTGGCCCTGTGAGGGTGACTTCGAAGCACTTGCACATGGTGGCGTCATCAGCACCGTGCATTATCATGCTGCGTCTGTACTTCGTCAGATGGGCCTGTGGATCGGTACGGCCATCATAAATCTCCAACCGAGGTACTCTGAAGTCACCTGGCATGGCTGCCTCAACAACAGCCTGATTGAATGGGGAGTCATCTTCGCAGAATGTTCCCGAAAGTCTGGCCCAAACGGGTTTTCTGGCCATTTGTTTCTCTACCCTTTCCAGCCGTGCTAATATCCTCTCCATAAGCACTGTGGCACTAGGCCCTTCTTCAGGGAAGGGAGATTGCCGGCGCCTCTTCGGGGAGCGAGTTCGGAGCTGAGGGGACATCGACCTCGCCTCAGGCAGCGAACTTCTTTGCTGCAAGACCCTCGGTCGCTCTGACCTCTTCTGCCCCACAGGCCGTTTCCCGAGAGGGGTATTCTCTGTGGACGATTCTTCGCGCGGTTCTCCGCTTCCCGAACTGCGATGAATGGACCTCTGACTTTTCTCCCGAGGGCGTGCAGGTGAGGGAGGTCTTTGGGCCTGTGTCTGCTGTGACCACCTTTGGTCGATCTGCTGTGTCATTTCAGCCACGACCGAACGCTGAAACTCCCTCATAAAGCTCATAGTGATTACTAGAGGGCGGTCTTCCTCGGACGCAGAAGTCCCTGGGAGTGTTTGCTCAGCAGCCGGTTGTGTCTCAGGCGCGGACGGGGACCTCGGAAGTCCCTTGTCCTTAGAATGCCGAGTTTCAACGACGGCGATCTCAGAGCGGGTTCCCACAGACGGTGCCAAATGATGGCCATGGGCCTCATCGTTTAGAGTCATGGTGACTGTTGGAGAGACTTCTAGGAGGAAGAACGCCTGGAGGATGGTGCGCCCAAGGGAGAGTACCTGAGATGCTCAGAAAAAGTGGGTTAGGAGGCCCCCAGATGTGTTTCCGGGTGGGAAGCCTCCGACGCCCAAGTAAGTGGTGGCTGAGAAAGGCAGAGGAAATAGCACAAAGGGCTGAAGAGTCTCGCCTGGTGATTTTCTCAGAGTCTGGGAGTCAAACGTTTTACCCACCAACCTCCTGCCAAGTATTTATTTCCTGGTATTTATAGGAGTGCCTAGCCCGTTTAGATCGCGACACGTGTTCAGTCAGATGTTTCCTGAATTCCTGGGCGTAGGGGACAGATAGCTGGTAGCAGGTTGCCTTGAGCCTTGTGCTGAGATGGGGCATGATGTGATTCTGATGGCGTCAGCGTGTCAGAGCGCCTTTTGAGGCGGCTTATGACGTCTGTGAAAGGACGTGTCAGAGGCTTCCTTAAATGCTTCCTTAAATGCTCCTGCCGTACTCCCGAGGTCCCTGGGCGAGGTCGTCCTTTGGTACGGATGGTACCTCTTCGGGAAACACGCACCCAGTTCGGGGGTTCCCAGCTTCAGGGAGTTCCGCCTTCGGGGAGATCATGTTCGGCCCGCAGTAGCTGGTGCCTCTTTTCCGAAGGCGATCTGTTTGCAACCTCGGGGGGCCTAGTAGTATCCTCAAGTTTCCTGGCGTGCCGGGCTCGGAGCTCTTCGGCTATCTCCCGAGGTGTATGATCTCACCTCTTCTCGGGTAGCGCCAGTTTCTTCTGGCCATTCTTGTGGCAGGGAGTTCGGCCGGATAGAGGCGATAGTCTTTGGCTATCAGATTTCTTCTTCTTCAAAGGTTTCTTGTTGCCTTATTCTTCTTTCTTCTTTTAATCGTCCAGGAACTTCCTTTTAAAGTAGTCCATAAAATTTAACTCATCTGCAAAAAAGCAACAAATCAGTAAGTACTTCGGTAAAAAGGAAAAAATGGCGAACTATATTTACTGGCAATAACATCAGCAAATTTGTATTCTCCCCAAAGCAACTTCACAAAAAACTGGTGGTTTAGCACTAGCTAATTCTTCCTTGGATGCCTTCACAACTTTTGGATGACAAAAAGCTTCTTGCGACTTCTGATACCACTTGATGGGAAAGAAAAAAGGTCAGGTTCTTCCTGAGCTTCCCCCCACCCAGCCACTTGCCAAAGTTGCAAGTTGAAAGACTTAGCTTTGAGCATCATCCACATTGGCCCCAAATTTCTCAAAGCCCACTTACCCAAAATTTTCCAAGATGAAGGGATCATCATAAAAAAGTACTTCTTTTGCCACCCTCTCCAGTTGTTCTTAGCTCCATAAATGGAAAGATATCTCTTACCATGGATGGCCTGAAGTAGCAAATAATAAAAAGACCCCTTTTGGCTCAAGTTGAAGCTTATAATATTACATGAAAATTGGAAAGTTGCGCTTGATCTTAAAAATCTCATACATGTATAGAAAAACATTAATGTGGGCATAGTTGTTTTGAGGAGCTGGTTCATAGTTGTGCTATGAAAATCATAGATATCTACTAATACAGGGGGAAGGATATCGGAGATCGGCCTTTAACTGTTTGGAAAAAATAGTAACCTCATCGATATAAGGCCTGTAGCTTGGCTCATTCTTATTTGCAAGGTGGATAATAGCATCAAAAGGAAGGAAGAATTGCTTTGCCCGTTTCTCTGTATCTAAAGAAGTAGTGTAGCTAAGGTAAACATCTAACGACCTGCAATGGGTTTTAGATGAAGTAGGATGGACGTTAGAATGTGGGGAGGATGATGCTACTTTGGGATTGCAAACCATTATCAACAAAAGATTACTATGGAGGATTGCCAGTTCGGCTAGAGCAAAGAAAGAAAAAAATTACAAAACAAAAGTTTATAAACTACCTTTAGCCATGTATAAATCGTTTGAATGGTGAAATGTCTGTCTGACTAAAGGACTCAACCATGAAAAATGTGAACAAGGGAACAAGAGCTTGAAGAAAAAGAAAAGTTTGTGAACTGTAAAATAGGAGGAATAAGTCAGTGAGGAACTTCTTTCACGAAAGGGGCGTATATGTAGCTTGAGGAGAGAATCCAATGGGCACAGAATGACTATGTTAGTGTTGGGTTTTGGGAGCCAAACAGCGCAGCGGAATTTAACCGGAACCCTCCAGGATCCAAGTGAAACGGGGTAAACCGGGTGTTTGAAAATTTTATACCTAATTTTCGGTTGAGATCTCTCACTCAACTGTAGAGTCGAATCACAAAACTTGAACAGTTGACGTGTTCAAGCTCTCTATGGTATCCACACGAGCCTCTCGGGATCATCACGCTTCCACCACGTCCCGGCAGATGCGTTTCTCTTGCACTCGCAGTGCTAGCTTGCGTCCTCCAAGGAATTGCATGAGAAGAGTGCGGCTGTCCTTTTGGGAGGCTAGGGCAAGGAGACCTACGAATTTCTCACTTAAAAGTTGTATTTATAGTGAGACGCAACTTCCAGGCCTAATGGGTTTCAAAGCCCTAATCCAATTAGGATTTAATTTCGGGCTTAATAATGGCTCAACTCTTGGGCCCATTATTAATACGAAATTAAATTGAAACCATAACCCAAATAATTAGCCCATGCACTCTAATGATCCAAATAGCTCTATGTGTGCGACCCAATAGGCTCTTGCCATGTTGATATTAGTGTTGTGCCCAAAAAGCCAATCATGAGATGATTGTATTTTTGCACATTGAGTCATGATATTTTATTAAGGCATTAATCCAGCAATTACGTTTGTTGTTTTGTTTCTGCGTAACTTAACAAACATAATTGTAACCCTAGAATAATGATATTCTTAAACGTCCCTGGTCTAGTATTATTGTGGAACGGGTTGCAATAATACATAATGACTAGCATATGTGGAGACTAATATGAGATATGTAGTCTACATATGGGTACAAGTTGGAGAACTTGTGTACTGGACCGACCCACCATGAGAACACTTCATGGATCGTTATATGAGTGTCATAAGTGATTCTCATAGTGATCATGGTATATGTAGTCCTTCGACCTAAGATCATCAAGGTTCCCTACATGTGAGTCACATACTTGGATACTTTTCTTTGTTGCTCGTAACTGAGTGAACTTGAAGGAGGACATTGGGTATGTCACATATCATGCGGAGGGATTTGTATGATCAAGATGGGATTTGTCCCTCCTATGTAATGGGAGTGATATCTTTGGGCCCCTTGATAGAGTGAGACTTAGAAAATGCATGGCCATGCTCGGATGAGTTGATATATGATATCAATGTCATCAGTTTAAGTTGGTCTACTCGGTAATCAAGAAACCAAAGATTGGGCTATACGAGAGTGACACATTCCATGTCTCGTGCTTAGTCTTGATATCTTGGACAAAGAGACAATGGCATATATCGGTGATGATCATAAAGGTTTAGTCAATTCACCGACAATCTTGTCACTTGGGTAGCAATGATGTGTTGCTAGACACCGCTCATTGCTTATGATCATAAATGTGATTTATGGTCATTGCCAACATGGCAAGAGCCTATTGGGTCGCACACATAGAGCTATTTGGATCATTAGAGTGCATGGGCTAATTATTTGGGTTATGGTTTCACTTTAATTTCGTATTAATAATGGGCCAAGGAGTTGAGCCATTATTAAGCCCGAAATTAAATCCTAATTGGATTAGGGCTTTGAAACCCATTAGGCCTGGAAGTTGAGTCTCACTATAAATACAACTTTTAAGTGAGAAATTCGCAGGTCTCCTTGCCCTAGCCTCCCAAAAGGACAGCCGCACTCTTCTCATGCAATTCCTTGGAGGACACAAGCTAGCACTGCGAGCGCAAGAGAAATGCATCTGCTGGGACGTGGTGGAAGCGTGGTGATCCCAAGAGGCTCGTGTGGATACCATAGAGAGTCTGAACACGTCAAGTGTTCAGGTTTTGTGATTCGACTCTACAGTTGAGTGAGAGATCTCAACCGAAAATTAGGTATGAAATTTTTGAACACCCGGTTTACCCCGTTTCACTTGAATCCTGGAGGGTTTCGATTAAATTCCGCTGCGCTGTTTGGCTCCCAAAACCCAACAGTGGTATCAGAGCTACTGGTGAAACCCTAAATCAGGATTGAGTGTTGAATCGCATGATGTTATGTGTTCTATTGGTTTTCGGCTATGGTTAATTAGATTGATTCATGATGCATGAAACCGGAATTCGTAATGAACATATGAGATATATGAAGAAACGACACAAATTGGTTAATGAGATTAACCCGAAATTGATAGGTATGAGATATCTATATGGATTAGGATTCTTGCAATAGTTGCAAAAACCCTAGGTTTGTTCGGATTCGGCCTGTTCGGGCACCGGAAGTAAGGTATTTTTGGTGGCTCGAATGCAGGAGTCTCGGGTGCCTACTTGGTCGAAATACAAGATTTCGGGCTAAGCAATTGTAAGACAATTTTTTGCGTCGGGGGGCGCTGGACCCTACGCCCCCCGCAAGGGCGGCTCCCCTTGACCCCGTTCGCTGACTGGTCAGCGGAACCATCGCCCGCTGACCGGCCAGCGGGACCGCCGTATGCGAAGCACCACATAAATAAAAACTGGTTAATTAACACGTGAAAATTGGCATGCATCTTTGTTGAATGAGATTTGACATGATATGCTGATTGGTGTTTGAAGCATGGTGCATGGTTATAGCCATTGATTGGTTGTACTTGTAAATACGGCCTGCAAGTTGTGTCTTTTCTTATCACTCTCATTGTACATTCTCTTCTCACCTTACTCCCTTCGAATGTAACTCGAGGTTTCTATTATTGATGTAATGGTGCATTATGGGATCGTCCAAGGTGGTATGTCCAAGGAGGTGACAACAAAAGGGCAACCAAGAAAGGAAGAGAAGGAGCTTGTGAAGACTCTTTTCTTTTTTTAGGCTTTTATGATATTCTCATTGGCTTGAGAATATCGCATAGTTTGGGCTATAACCATGTCACGTTTATTTCTTGTAAGCATGAGATGCATGTTTTATATTTGTATGTGATGCATGTATAAAACAACCGGAGATAACAAATTGGTGAGATCAAAAGAAAAAAAAAACCCCTCAAACAAATATTAAGTCATTAAATGTGATGCCTTCCAAATGTTGGCACTCGTCAAGACTTTGATCAACATTAGGTGGGTTTGCCAAAGCAAAGCATCTATGTTCATCTTGGTAAGGCGCGATGGGATAATAGTGATATCCAAACTGCTAACTTTGGGTTCGACTTAACTAAGTCATCCTAATAGGATTAGGGACTTAGAGGCATAGAGTTGGGCTTAAGTTCATGAGATGAGCTTGGACAAGTGTTGTTCACCCAACTATCCAAGAGTTGAATAAGACGCAATTAGCAAGGAGTTGCCTACCTAAATAGCTGTAACTTGAGAGAAAAGCCAAAGCTGACTCAGGTTGTGGTCAAATATGGATCTTGGCCCACTAGAATACCTTAGCGCCGAGGTGTTCCGAAATAATATCAAGGGTTATTATTTTGAGGAAAATAGTGGGAGTATCGTTTAATAAAAGTCCTTATTAAATGAATTAAAATACATGACTTTTACACTGCATATTTACTGTTGTAGATAACCATGGCACAAAACACATCGACACTTTCGTTGCGATCGATCCTTGAGAAGGAAAAACTGAATGAGACCAACTTTCTCAAATGGTACCGAAACTTGAGGATAATCCTCAAATAAGAGAGAAAAGCTTATGTCCTAGAGCAGCCCATTCCGAATGAGCCTGCTGCCACTGCTCCAAGAGTTGAAAGGGATGCTAACAAGAGGCATTCTGATGATGCTTTGGATGTTGCATGCCTCATGCTTATTACCATGGAATCTGAGCTTCAGAAGCAACAAGAGAACATAGGGGCGTTTGATATGATCAAACATCTCAAAATGCTTTTCCAAGAGCAAGCTAGGCATGAGAGGTTTGAGACCTCTAAGGCATGGTTTCAGTGCAAGATGTCCTCATGTGCTCAAGATGATTGAGTACATTGAGAATCTTGAGAATTTGGGATTTGCTCTTCAGAAAGAGTTGGCTATTGATGTAGTCTTGCAATCGTTGCCTGAAAGCTACAGTCAGTTCGTCATGAACTATAACATGAACGACCTTGACAAGTCCCTCCCTGAATTGCTCAACATGTTGAGAACTGCTGAGCAAAACCTTAAGAAGGCTAAGCCCATTTTAATGGTTCAAAAGGGCAAGGGAAAAGGAAAAGCCAACAAGAAGAAGGATAAAGCTAATGGAAAGTCCAATGCTAGTTCTTCTTCAGCTGCACTGAAACCAAAGGGTGGTGTGGCAAAGGAAAGGGAGTGCTTCCATTGTAAGCAACCTGGACACTGGAAGCGTAACTACAAGCTCTATCTTGAAGAGCTTGCTAAGGAAAAGGGAAGTAAGGCTTCCACTTCAGGTATTCTTGTTATAGAGGCTGACTTTTCTACTTCCTCATCTTGGGTATTGGATACTGGATGTGGATCTCACATTTGTGCAAATGTGCAGGATCTAAGTAGAAGTATAAGATTGGCCCGAGGTGAAGTGGACCTACGTGTTGGAAATGGAGCAAGGGTTGCTGCCTTAGCCGTAGGGACTTATGTTCTCACTTTACCTAGTGGATTAGCTTTAGAATTAGACAACTGCTACTTTGTGCCTACTATTAGTAGAAATTTGATTTCTGTTTCTTGTTTGGACAAGAAAGGTTTTTCATTTATAATAAAGGAAAAATGTTGTTCTATTTATTTGAATGAAATCTTTTATGGTAGTGCTCAACTTAGCAATGGGTTGTATGTTCTAGATCTCGAAGATCCAATCTATAATGTGAATACCAAGAATGTCAGATTAAATGATTCAAACTCGACCTATCTCTGGCACTGTCGCTTGGGCCATATAAATGAGACCCGCATATCCAAGCTCCATAAGGATGGACTCTTGGACTCATTTGATTTTGAATCATGTGAGTCATGTTTGTTGGGCAAGATGACCAAAGCCCCATTCACAGGGCAAAGTGAAAGGGCTAATGATTTACTAGGACTCATACATAGTGATGTATGTGGCCCTATGTCTACACAAGCTAGAGGAGGTTTCCAATACTTCATTACTTTCACTGATGACTTCAGCAGATATGGGTATGTGTATCTTATGAGACACAAGTCAGAATCCTTTGAAAAGTTCAAAGAATTCAAGAATGAAGTAGAGAATCAACTCGGGAAGAGTATCAAAATGCTTCGATTAGATCGAGGTGGAGAGTACTTGGATCGAGAATTCCTTGACTATCTGAAGGAGTGTGGTATAGTATCACAACTCACTCCACCAAGTACACCTCAATGGAATGATGTTTCTAAAAGGAGAAATCGAACTCTGTTAAACATGGTTCGCTCCATGATGAGTCAAGCTGACCTTCCAAACTCCTTTTGGGGACATGCTCTAGAGACAGCCGCTTTTACACTAAACCGAGTTCCATCTAAATCGGTTCAAAAGACACCATATGAGATATGGCGTGGGAGACGTCTGAATTTGTCTTTTATGAAGATTTGGGGTGTGACGCTTATGTGAAACGTCAATCCACTGACAAACTAGGGCCAAAATCTCAAAAATGCCTTTTTGTTGGGTATCCCAAAGAAACAAAGGGTTACTATTTCTACAATCCTTCTGAGCAAAAAGTGTTTGTTGCTCGAACTGGTGTCTTTTTGGAGAAAGAGTTTATCTCTAAAGGAACTAGTAGGAGGAAAGTAGAACTTGAAGAAATTCAAGAACAACAAGGAGACATCGAACCTGAAATGGAACCTGAACAGACACCACAAGATGTTGTGGTTCAAGAGTCTGTTCCTGTAGCACAGAGCCCACATAGGACTGGTAGGATTCGGTGTGAGCCCGAGAGATATGGATTTCTCGTGACTTACACCGGTGATGTGATGCTCATGGATCAGGATGAGCCCACAACCTACCAACAAGCTATGTCGGGGCCCGACTTTGAGAAGTGGCTAGTGGCCATGAAATCCGAGATGGAATCCATCTATGAAAACCAAGTATGGACTTTGGTTGACCCACCTGAAGGGGTAAAACCCATAGGGTGCAAATGGGTTTTCAAGAAGAAAACTGACATGGATGGTAATGTGATTACCTTTAAGGGACGATTGGTTGCAAAAGGTTTCAAGCAAATTCATGGTATTGACTATGATGAAACTTTTTCACCAGTTTCTATGCTTAAATCCATCCGAATTTTGTTTGCTATTGCTGCACACTATGATTATGAGATATGGCAAATGGATGTCAAAACTGCATTCCTAAATGGAAAGCTACTTGAGAATGTGTACATGACATAACCTGAGGGTTTTGTCATTCCTGAGAATGCCAATAAAGTGTGCAAATTGCAAAGGTCCATTTATGGACTGAAGCAAGCTTCTTGAAGTTGGAATCTTCATTTTGATGATGCAATCAAAGAGTTTGGTTTTATAAAAAATGAAGATGAACCTTGTGTCTACAAGAAGGTTAGTGGGAGCGCTATTGTCTTCTTGGTGTTGTATGTAGATGACATACTACTCATCAGGAATGACATTCCTGAGCTACAGTCTGTGACGACTTGGCTAGGGAAATGTTTCTCTATGAAGGACTTGGGTGAAGCAGCCTATGTGTTAAGCATCAGGATCTATAGAGATAGATCTAGAAAGCTTCTTGGCCTAAGTCAAAGTACATAGATTGACAAGGTGCTAAAGAGGTTTAGCATGCAAAATTCCAAGAAAGGATTCTTGCCCATGTCACATGGTATCACTCTTTCTAGATCTCAGTGTCCGAGTACAACCGAGGAGAGAGAGCGCATGAGTAAGATTCCACATGCCTCAGCAATTGGATCTATCATATATGCCATGATATGTACTCGTCCCGATGTCTCATATGCTTTGAGTATGACGAGTAGGTACCAATCAAACCTCGGTGAGAGACAGCTGTTAAGAACATCCTTAAGTACTTACGAAGGACTAAGGATGCATTCTTGGTCTTTGGAGGTGAAGATGAGCTCGTTGTAAGGGGTTACATCGATGCAAGCTTCCAATCCGATAAGGATGATTTTAGATCGCAATCTGGTTATGTGTTTTGTATTGGTGGTGGTGCTGTGAGCTGGAAGAGTTCAAAGCAAGAGACAGTAGCTGACTCTACAACAGAATCTGAGTACATTGCCGCCTCTGATTCTACGAAGGAGGCAGTTTGGATCAAGAAGTTCATCACTGAACTTGGAGTGGTTCCAAGCATTGTCGACCCGATAGAGCTCTATTGTGACAACAATGGAGCAATCGCACAGGCTAAGGAACCTCGATCTCACCAGCGATCCAAACACATACTCCGACGCTATCATCTCATCAGGGAGATCATCGAGAGGGGTGATGTAAGGATATGTAAGACTTCGACAGACAGCAACATTGCTGATCCACTGACAAAGCCCCTTACGCAGCACAAGCATGATACCCATTCTAGGTCAATCGGTATTAAATACATGGATGATTGGCTTTTAGTGCAAGTAGGAGATTGTTAGTGTTTTGCCCAAAAAGCCTATCATGAGATGATTGTATTTTTGCACATTGAGTCATGATATTTTATTAAGGCATTAATCCAGCAATTACGTTTGTTGTTTTGTTTCTGTGTAACTTAACAAACATAATTGTAACCCTAGAATAATGATATTCTTAAACGTCCCTGGTCTAGTATTATTGTGGAGCGGGTTGCAATAATACATAATGACTAGCATATGTGGAGACTAATATGAGATATGTAGTCTACATATGGGTACAAGTTGGAGAACTTGTGTACTGACCGACCCACCATGAGAACACTTCATGGATCGTTATATGAGTGTCATAAGTGATTCTCATAGTGACCATGGTATATGTAGTCCTTCGACCTAAGATCATCAAGGTTCCCTACATGTGAGTCACATACTTTGATACTTTCTTTTGTTGCTCGTAATTGAGTGAACTTGAAGGAGGACATTGGGTATGTCACATATCATGCGGAGGGATTTGTATGATCAAGATGGGATTTGTCCTTCCTATGTAACGGGAGTGATATCTTCGGGCCCCTTGATAGAGTGAGACTTAGAAAATGCATGGCCATGCTCGAATGAGTTGATATACGATATCAATGTCATCAATTTAAGTTGGTCTACTCGGTAATCAAGAAACCAAAGATTGGGCTATACGAGAGTGACACATTCCATGTCTCGTGCTTAGTCTTGATATCTTGGACAAAGGGCCAATCGCATATATCGGTGATGATCATAAAGGTTTAGTCGATTCACCGACAATCTTGTCACTTGGGTAGCAATGATGTGTTTCTAGACACCGCTCATTGCTTAGGATCATAAATGTGATTTATGATCATTGCCAACATGGCAAGAGCCTATTGGGTCACACACATAGAGCTATTTGGATCATTATAGTGCATAGGCTAATTATTTGGGTTATGGTTTCACTTTAATTTCGTATTAATAATGGGCCAATGAGTTGAGCCATTATTAAGCCCGAAATTAAATCCTAATTGGATTAGGGCTTTGAAACTCATTAGGCCTGGAAGTTGAGTCTCACTATAAATACAACTTTTAAGTGAGAAATTCGCAGCTCTCCTTGCCCTAGCCTCCCAAAAGGACAGCCGCACTCTTCTCTTGCAATTCCTTGGAGGACGCAAGCTAGCACTGCGAGCGCAAGAGAAATGCATCTGCCGGGACGTGGTGGAAGCGTGGTGATCCCGAGAGGCTCGTGTGGATACCATAGAGAGCCTGAACACGTCAATTGTTCAGGTTTTGTGATTCGACTCTATAGTTGAGTGAGAGATCTCAACCGAAAATTAGGTTTGAAATTTTCGAACACCCGGTTTACCCGGTTTCACTTGGATCCTGGAGGGTTTCGGTTAAATTCCGCTGCGCTGTTTGGCTCCCAAAACCCAACAGTTGGCAATGATCATAAATCACATTTATGATCATAAATAATAAGCGGTGTCTAGCAAGACATCATTGCTACCCAAGTGACAAGATTGTCGGTGAATCGACTAAACCTTTATGATCATCACCAATATATGCCATTGTCCCTTTGTCCAAGATATCAAGACTAAGCATGAGACATAGAATGTGTCACTCTCGTATAGCCCAATCTTTGGTTTCTTGATTACCGAGTAGACCAACTTAAACTGATGACATTGATATCATATATCAACTCATCCGAGCATGGCCATGCATTTTCTAAGTCTCACTCTATCAAGGGGCCCGAAGATATCACTCCCGTTACATAGGAGGGACAAATCCCATCTTGATCATACAAATCCCTCCGCATGATATGTGACATACCCAATGACCTCCTTCAAGTTCACTCAGTTACGAGCAACAAAGGAAAGTATCAAAGTATGTGACTCACATGTAGGGAACCTTGATGATCTTAGGTCGAAGGACTACATATACCATGATCACTATGAGAATCACTTATGACACTCATATAACGATCCATGAAGTGTTCTCATGGTGGGTCGGTCTAGTACACAAGTTCTCTAACTTGTACCCATATGTAGACTACATATCTCATATTAGTCTCCACATATGCTAGTCGTTATGTATTATTGCAACCCGCTCCACAATAATACTAGACTAGGGACGTTGAAGAATATCATTATTCTAGGGTTATAATTATGTTTGTTAAGTTACGCAGAAACAAAACAACAAACATAATTGCTGGATTAATGCCTTAATAAAATATCATGACTCAATGTGCAAAAATACAATCATCTCATGATTGGCTTTTGGGCACAACACTAACAGTTAGTACTTTTGAAACAAAGTGACAATTTGTAAAAAAAAAAAAATGCATGGGAGAAAATAACACGTGGCCTGGAGATACTCACAGGAAGATGAAATGTCATGAATATCCCAAAAGACTTAGCACTAGATCTTGCACACCTTTCTGGGACATCTCCTAAAAAAGGATGGCACCATCACTTTCAATTATTGGGAACGTCAGAAGGAACTTCACCGGTTAAGAAACCGAGGTCACTAAGGAAAAACACTACCTTGGCATCTAAACCTGAAATGGAACCTAGCATGTGAACGACCCCTTCAAAATACCAGGAAAAAGTCAGGCCTATTTCCATCTTTGGAAAGGATGACATCGGGAAAAAGCTGAATGGGAAGAGGCTAAGGGGCATAAAGATCCTTTTCCCTTTAATAGAATTAGACGGTAGAGAACTTGCCTAGCCATTCAAAAATATCTACTACCCATAAGAGTAATCCGGGCATTGTTGGTCATCTTTTCCCTGGAGTCCTTATTTTAGAAAACAAGTAACAAGTCACCTGATAGCATAAAAGAACAGTATGACCCACTTCAGCCATAGTAATTCAGGAAGAATGCTCTAAGGTAACGTTCAAACAGAAGATACCAGAGCATATCATTCTATCTAAAGTGTCAGAAAGAATTTGGACACGAGTGAGAGTGCATGTAATGGAAAAAGGCACCAAGACACCTGATAGTCAAAGGCACTAGCACATTTCAGAGAAAACACCAATGAAGTTGACCTTAGGGGAACCACCAAGATTACAGCATCAAGAGGCTTCAGGATGAGTTAACCTTTTCCAATCTCTGAAGTACTTCATCTTCTAGAGGCCTTAAGTAAGGAACCTAGTGAACTTACTTGGAGTACTTCTCCAAAAGGACATCCCAGATAAAAGAACTGCCTCCCCCAAAGTACTCTTCACACCTCAGGTAAGGTGGACTCGATATAGACACCGCAAACGCACATCTCTAAAGTCCTCCATAATACATGAAAAATGCAATTAGCTCCATACTCTAAATAGTGTCACCTCGGCCATAGCTCCAGATGGCACTTGGGAGTCCTACTCTTATTGGACACATGTCCTATATGGTCCTTAGGACCAGCAATGGAATGATTCACTTCCGAATTTGTAAATAGTGGATGACCCCTCATTTTCCAGGTAATCAACAAAATCCTACTGCTTCTTGTCCCATTCTATTCCTCTTCAAAATCTTGGCTAACTTGAGCATTGAAGGTTCTCCCCTCAAAAAATTTTTGGGGACCCCTATAGCCCTTTCTTTTTTATATTTCAAACTTTCTTAACATGTCCATTGTAGTAACACTAACATGTCAACAACACAAATAGAGAGGAAGACGAACATCAAAACTATACGAACAACTGATCAATAATATGGTGGTCTGGACAACTAGCATAAAGCTTGTTAAATCTCCTATAGTAGTCATAGAGGCTCTATCCATTGCACTGTTGAATCTTGCTAAGTTCCTTCTAGATTGTTCTAGCCCCTGAACCTAGAAAGAGATTTTCCAAGAACTTGCTCTTCAAGTCATTTCCAAGTTTTGATTGAACTGGATTTAAAGTAGCACAGCCAGTCCTTTTCTTTGTTTGTCAATGAGAATAAGAAAAGCCCTTAACTTGATCTGTTCTTCTATAACTCCTTGCGGTTTCATGCTTGAGCAGACTACATGAATAAAACACTAATTCACTTATATGAGAAGATTTTGACATAAGTCAGTTCACTGTAAAAAAAAATATATTATAAAAAATCTTCATAAAAACAATGCCAAATTTTTGGGTGATTGCCAAAACCACAAAAAAAAAATATAATCTCACTGATAATTCAAAATAAATAAATTTTTACAATAGTGGTGAAAAGCAGGTAGAATCCCAAGAGAACTTTAAACTGTAAGCTTCTTGGTAGAAAACTAAAATTTAAGATTTAGGGGGGATTTAAAAAATCAAGATCTAAAGTAAATGCTACTGCAGATTAACATGAAATTAAAAAATATTAAAATTCTCAGTTAAAGTTTGATTATCCATTTCAATAATGCAGTTGATCATCAAAGTAAAAGAATTCATCCTTCAATTCAAGTGAATAAACTCGACTTTCTTTAAAACCAAAATGAGTTCAAGAATTCAACAGTAAAATTAATATGAGAAACCTTTAAATTGATCTCTTAATTTCAAAAAGCTAGATATTGAAAAGTAATTTCTAATCAACTCAACAATAACATAATGAATAATGGGTTCAAATTTTACTCCAAGTCACCATTTAAGAGGTTGAATAACTTAATCTATCTTTCTTATCTCTCTATGAAAGAACAACAAATATAATTTTTTTTTCTCAATTCACTTGCTTCTAAATCAAATTCCTAACACTAAAGCAGTTAAAAAAATAAAAAGCAATGTCTTAGTACTAATTCAACAAGCAGAAATAGGAAAATCAACCACAACAAATCAGAATCAAGAAGAAGTAAAACTTTGATAAGAAGTATTACAAATAAGCAAAGTGATTTCTCACAACTGGTTATAGAGATCGAAATCATTCCCCTTAACTAAACATAGGGAACTACTTAGCCATGTTTGAAATGAAAGCTACAAAAAAAATTGAAAATTCCAAAATTTTCTTTTTTCTTTCAGTCCCAAGAAGTAATCTCTGGGCTATAATTGGGCAGTTACTACCTAAAGTAAAAAAAAACCCTACATGCAACTACTGTCTATCCTTCCTTATTTAGAAAATATGTTTTAGTGGCTTTGGTTATGTGTATAATATTAAAACAATATACTTAAAAACAATGGCAACACTAGACTTATAAAACCAATTAAAACTAGCCAAAGCTGGAAAACAATAGTTACCTAACCATAAGTAATAACTGTGTTGTACATATGTAACTTTCTTTATGCACAACCCAAAAGTAACCCTTTAGTAGTCTAAAACTAGGGACAAAACTTAGCACTTAGAGTACACTAACTGAGGCAACTATACTATACCGTGATCTTGGATTGTAGCTTACACATTTTTGTTTTTACTTCAAGTGTAGCCCTATGGATCCTTCCTTGTGCACTTACTTTCTTAATAGGAGGAAACTATAGAACACTTATAGTTAGTGCTGCACATGATCACAAAAAGTAACTTAGAATCTATAAAGGTTCATAAAGGGTACCTGTAAGAAAACTTGGCTTAGTAGCTCCCTCTAGTTACTAGGCCCTCCTATCCTAACTCTTTTTCCTTATCTGCACAATAAGAAACTTAAGGGGATGAGTTTGTTCTTAGAAAGGGATTTCTTAGAAAAAAGGAAATGTAAGTAGAAGATATACACAAGTATACAAGCATATATACATATAGCATACTTACTACCTACAAGGAAAATACACAACAATACATACATACATACATACATACATACATATATGCAATAAATTTATGCAAATGAATGAAATGCAATTCACATGCAACACATAATACTTCGGACTTCATATACCTGAAGGTCATCGTTACTTGTAAGGAGCTCAGACAGCAGAGGTACTAGAGACATTGGCCCATGTATTATAAAATCTTTACCTCCTTTAAGTCCCACTTGCAGAAGCCTTAATCCTGCATCATAAAGTAAGGTGTCCCCTACTTACTATACTAGATCATCATCTAGGATTCTTACTTGGTGCCTATTATCTTACTTTCCCTTTCCTTATCTTATTATACTTGGTAGCTACCTTAATGGCTTTACTAATTTGGAAACCTTCGTGGCTTTTGCTTACCAAGCCCAAGGCTTGGTGGAGGCCCCTCTAGGATCCTCCTTAGTTCCCAGAGGTTGAAGATCTCAAATCTTGGGTCACTAGGGGTCTAAGATCCATCTTAGGCCTACACCTAATGCTTATTTTACACCTTAAGGCACTTAGCTTCTTAGCCATCATACTTAGGCTGAATTCCTTAACCACCTCTTATTATCCCTTTCCTTAGTGACTTACTTGCCAAGGAACACTCTTGTCAAGCTTAGAAAGCTTGACTTGGGCCACTTAGGGCATTTTTAGCACCCGAGAATTGTAAATCTTCTAACTTCGGTAACTAGGACACTACCTCTTTCCTTAGCCCCTCTTAGCTTCTTTAGTCCATCCTTGAGTGGTCATGGTGGAATTACTTAGGATTTCTTATGATTCTTGAGGTCCAAGACCTCTTTCTTAACCCACTTTGAGGTTCTAACCCACACTTAACCACCATGGATAAATTTGCACTCTAGGTGCTTGGTGACTTAGCCCAGTTTCTTAATTTCCAATGCGTTAACTTACTTATAAGTGGTTTAAATATTTAATTCTCACTTTCTTAGCTTTAGGAATGTTCAACAACACTTATAAATCCTTTATTAAGGTTCAAAAAACTTCCTAGGTCACGCCAAAGTGTGCCCAGGCACCAAGGGCCATTGCTCTTAGCCCTGGGGCATACCCTTTGGCCCTGCAACACCATTATTGGTGCTGTGGCACCAAGGGCAAGATGGTCTAGGCATTGCAATGCGGGAGTGTGGCACTATAGCGCCAAGCCTACACCCTTCGCGTATCTTCTTCCCTTTTTGCTACTTTTTTTGATCCCTCCTAAACAAACCCAATTCTTATCACCAAATTCTTATTTGCAAGTTCAAATGCAACCCAAATTAATTAGGAATGATTAAGAAACACTTAAAATTCATTAACTAAACTCTGTTTATGCAACATCTCAGTCAAATTGAATACTATTCACCATAAGCTCATCTTAAGTGTTCTTGAAGTTCCAAGCAAAATCCTTTACTATAGGCATTTAAATTAGCTAGAGCAAAATCAAATCTACTTAACCAATCATTGAAGAATTGTGTTCTAACAAGTGGATTAGACCATACCTTGATTTCAAGCTTTAAACTCTTAGAACACCCATAAAAATACCACAACACCTTAATCTAGCTTGAGCTTGATAGATATCACTTGGAGGCTTCCATCTTCATTAAGAATTTGTGGAATTGGAAGCTAGAGAACTACAACTATGGGGAGGGAGAAAAACTATGGGTTTTTTTGAGGATATAAGGAAATAGTAACATCCTCCCACTCCAAACCCTCTTCTAGCCTCTTTTATACTTATTCACTCCATCATTTTAGCTCCACTTGCCACTTACACCCCCAATCCTTACTTGGTTTCCTTTTAGCCCTTTTTAGACTTTCCATGCTCCTCATTTAAGTCCCATATAAGTGTTGGGTTTCTGTAGCCAAAATAGTATAGTAAAATTAACCGAAACCACTTTTGGATCCATGTGAAATGGGATAAATAGGTGTTTGAAAATTTCTTTATACCAATCAGGTTGAGATCTTTCACCCAACTGTTGAACCGAATTACAAAACTTGATTAGTTAATTTTTTCAAGCTCTTTAACGTATCTAAACAAACCAGTAGGATTAACACACCTCCTCCCGGTTTCGGCAGGAGCATTGCTTGTGTCCTCCAAGGAAGAACAAGAAGGAATGTAGTTAGAACTCTTTCTAAATTTGTCCAGGGAGACACTGTTTAAAACAATAATTTATATCCTATTGGTGAACCGAATTACAAAACTTGATCAGTTAATTTTTTTCAAGCTCTTTAACGTATCTAAACGAACCAATAGGATTAACACACCTCCTCCCGATTTCGGCAGGAGCGTTGCTTGTGTCCTCCAAGGAAGAACAAGAAGGAATGTAGTTGGAACTCTTTCTAAATTTGTCCAGGCAGACACTGTTTAAAACAATAATTTATATCCTATATATAATGATGTGTAACTTCCAAGCCAAGTAGGTTTTATAACCCTAATCCAATTAGGCCTAATTTTGGGCTTAACAATAAGCTCAACTTTTTGGCCAATAATTCATTCAAAATTATCATGAAACCAAAACCAAACAATTTGGCTCATGCACTCAAATAATCCAATTAGCTCTAAGTGTGTGACCCTATAAGCTCCTATTACATTGAGAATGATCGTAAATCATATTTATGATTATAGACAATAAGTGTGTCTAGCAATACATCATTGCTACCTAAATAACAAGATAGTAGGTGATTTGACTAAACCTTTATGATCATTATTCATATATGTCATCATCCTTTTGTCCAAAATATCCAAACCTAGCAGAAGACATGAAACGTGTCATCCTCATATGGCTCAATCTATGGTTTCTTGATTTCCAAATTTTCAAGGAGACTGATTAAAACTGATGATATTGATATCCCATATCAACTCATCCAAGTATGACCATGCATTTCCTCAGTCTCACTTAATCTAGGGGCCTAGAGATATCACTCTCGTTATATAGAAGGGGTAAATCCCATATTGATCATACAAATTGCTCTACATGATATATGACATACTCAATGACCACCTTTATGTTCACTTAGTTACAAGCAACAAAGAGTAGTATCTCCCCGACAACGGCGCCAAATTTTTGGCCGGTCGTCGAAACCGCAAAAAATAATTCTGGTATCCCTAACAACTCAGAATAAATAAATTTATAGTCTAGCAGTGAAAACCAGGTCGAATCCCAAAGGAAATTTATTTACTGAGAGCTTCCTGTCAGAAAACTGAAATAAAAGATTGGGGGGTTTCTTCAATTAAAAGCTGAAATAAATTAACTGTAGAATCAAAACGAAATTAACCAATACTAAAAACACTCAGTTCAGGGTTGATTATCCATTCCAATCACGCAGTTGATTATCGAAAGAAAATATTTCTTCAATTCAAGCAAATAAACAGGACTCTCTTTAAAGCTAAAAAGAACCCTAAGAATTCAGCGGTAAAATTAACCAGAAAAAGCTTCAGATTAATTTCTTAATTTTGAGTAACCAGATATTGAAAAACAATTGCTAATTATCTCAAAATCAGCATTAAGATCAATGAACCAAGAAGTTTATTCCAGGCAACAATCCAAAAGCTTGAACAATTTAACCTGTCTTACTTCTTCGTATGAACTAACCAGAAATAAAAGTAATCTCTAGTTAATTCACTTGCTTCTAAATTGAATTCTTCACCTAAGCTGTTGAAAGAAAATCAAGCAGATTTACAATTGCAGAACCAATTCAACAAGCGAGAACAGGAAAATTAATTACAATAAATCTGAACAACAAAGAAGTAAATACTTGAAATTAAAGAAAGTTTAAGCAATAAAAATCAATCCTCACAACCGGTGTTGGCGATGGAAATCGTCCCTAGAACTGAACCAGAAAATTACTCAGCCATGATCGAAAAAAAACCAATAACAATAATAACACAAAAGAAACGAAAAAAAAACGAAAAGGATAGATGGAGCTGGGGGGTGAAGCCTGGCGGCGGCAGCAGCGTTTAAAAACCAAAGAAAACTAAAATTAATCGCTAAACTCATAAAAACTCCCTAAAATTTCTATATTGTTACAAAAGTACCCCAAACAAATAAAAAGATTCAAAATAACTATAAGGTTTCAAAGTTGTCAGCCAATCAATGCTCCAAAACAGCAACAGCAACTTTAAGCTGATATTCGACCTTGATGCAACCATTATTCCTCAAAAATTAAAGCATAAAAGTTGTATTTATATTTCTGATCTTCAAAACGACACCTGAATCGCATAAAACGGACATCTACAGCTAAAGATATGCCCAAAATACTGCAACTACTCCTGAACAGGCGGTGACTCGTAAATCGTGACTTTGAATCTGAATTTGACCCTCTTAACATGAAAACTGGGTTTCATAGCCTGAATGTAATTTGTAGCTCCAGATGTTAGCTTTCCAATGACTCAAGAATCACTTCATTCTGATCTCTGTAGCTCAAGATATGATTTTTCTACCGAAACATCACCAATCTGTCAACATCCTGAAAGAGCACAACCAAATTAAAACTTGTAAAATGGAAAATTAAATTCACTTTCAATCAATTAAGTCCAGATATGCTCTAAGCTACAAAACATACTCAAAATATATATTTAAGGTTCAAAACATATTAAAACATACTAAATATGAGAGAAATAAATATAATAAATATAAACTTATTAATCCTCCAAGGAAGAACAAGAAGGAATGTAGTTGGAACTCTTTCTAAATTTGTCCAGGCAAACACTGTTTAAAACAGTAATTTATATCCTATATATAATGATGTGTAACTCCCAAGCCAAGTAGGTTTTATAACCCTATTCCAATTAGGCCTAATTTTGGGCTTAACAATAGGCTCAACGTTTTGGCCAATAATTCATTCAAAATTATCATGAAACCAAAACCAAACAATTTGACCCATGCACTCAAATAATCCAATTAGCTCTAAGTATATGATCCTATAAGCTCCTATCACATTGAGAATGATCGTAAATCATATTTATGATTATAGACAATAAGTGTGTCTAGCAATACATCATTGCTACCCAAGTAACAAGATAGTAGGTGATTTGACTAAACCTTTATGATCATTATTCATATATGTCATCATCCTTTTGTCCAAAATATCCAAACCTAGCAGAAGACATGAAACGTGTCATCCTCATATGGCTCAATCTATGGTTTCTTGATTTCCAAATTTTCAAGGAGACTGATTAAAACTGATGATATTGATATCCCACATCAACTCATCCAAGTATGACCATGCATTTCCTCAGTCTCACTTAATCTAGGGGCCCAGAGATATCACTCTCGTTATATAGAAGGGGTAAATCCCATATTGATCATACAAATTGCTCTACATAATATATGACATACTCAATGACCACATTTATGTTCACTTAGTTACAAGCAACAAAGAGTAGTATCAAAATATATGACTCACATATAGGGAACCTTGATGCTCTTAGGTCAAAGAACTATATATATAATGATTACTATAAGAATCACTTATGACACTCATATAACGATCCATGTAGTGTTCTCTTGGTAGGTCAGTCTAATACACAAGTTCTTCAACTTGTACCAATATGTAGACAACATATCCTATATTAGTCTCTACATATGCTAGTCTTTATCTATTATTGCAACTCACTCCATAATAATACTTGTCCAGAAAAATTTAAGAATACTATTATTCTAGGGTTATAATAATGTTTAATTATGTTATGCAAAAACAAACAATAAACACAATTATTAGAATAATACCTCAATAAAATATTATGACTCAATGTGCAAAATACAATTATCTCATGATTAGCTTTTAGGCACAACACTATTAATAAGTCCATTTAGCCCACCATACTTAGCTTAAGCTAGTCTTTAGGCCTTAGGTGCTTAAATACTTAGCTCAAAATCACTAATTCTGTTACTTATATTATTCTACTAACTTTTACCTCTTAGATGGGCTATACAACTTATTATCTTGCACATTTAGGCCATTTTTACACTCTTGACCCTAATTCCATCGACTTAGGGAAAATTACCAAGTTCCTCTGGTGACCCTTAAGTGCCTTTAGTGGCTTAGGAAGCTTCTAAGACCCTACTCACTTGCTTTGCTTGCATAATTAAACTTAAATTGATGCACTTAATAGGGATTTTACTTAGCTTGGCTCGCTCGTGCTAGTTTTGTACTAGGACAGTTAATTTGTGAATAGTCTTGAATATAGTTAATTTTCTTTTACTGGTTTCATAGATATTTTGTCAAACACCTTTCATGCATCAAATTTTTTTAAAAGTTAATGGTGTTATCACCTCACAAAAATGGGAGAATTACAAGTGTGGCATAATGGCCAAAAAACCATTATATTATGTAATTCTCTTCATAGTGATTGAAGTATGAGGGGTAAAAGGTATAATGAACATCTTCTTAAAAGTGTTCTAAGTTAGTAACTTGGCCCCCAAGAAAAGCCTTAAGGATTGCTTCTTTTTCAAGTAACCTATGGACCTTTTTGTAAGGTTTTGGAAATTCGGGTACTTAATTGAAAAACTCTTAAGAAAGAGCCTTGGAGAGTTATGGGAAGAATATGAATGGTATGAAGGTGCTATTGGAAGACCAAATTGCTCATGAAAAACAAGTTTGGACAAAGGAACCACTAAAGGCATTAAGGACCTAAATGTCTTAGTATAAACCTTAAGGTGTTCAAGCTTTTGACTTAAGTCAAATGGTAGAATTGTGGGGTTATCCCACTATGAGGGAGACAGCTATGGCTTGATAAATAGTAAAAAAGGTGGGCAAAATGTGGACCAATAAGTTTTGGATGAAGAAATCATGCTTATGCGCAAAGAAAATGACATAAAGCATGATTAAGGCTAATAAGGATGTTTAGTGTCCTAAAGCTAATTTAAGAAACCAAACTCAATTTTTCTTCTCTCATATTCAACCCAACCAGCCACCACCCTCCTCCACACTTCTTCCATAGCTCCTCCATACCCACCATACCTCCAAGATTGAAATTGAAGGCAAAAGGAAGCAATTGGAAGCAAACTATTGCTTGAATACTTCAAGGATCAAGCTTCAAATTTGGCCTACTCATCTTGGTAAGGGTTCTCTTGCTCTCATGGATTGTTTACTATATTTTCAAGCATCCATGGAGCTAAGGCTAAGCTTGGAAGAGAGCCATGAGCTTGATGAACCAAGTTTAGTGAGGGGAGTGCAAATATTGAAGGTTTTGTGACCTAGTGTGAAGTGCACAATGATGACAGTGAAATAAGGGTTTCTTGAGCCCAAAGTTAGTACTAACTAGTGTTAAAACTCTCATAATACCAAGCATTAGCTTGATGAGGGCTGCCATAGTGATTTAATTAAGTTTATTGCATGTTTTATGGACTAACCTATGGTTTATGTTGCTACGTATTTCATGTGTTTGTTGGTTGTGAATGGCTGCTGTATTTGGTTGTTATATCTTGTATATATGTATCGTGGTTTTGTATTTTTGTGTTTTTGGATGCAGGTTTTAATAAGGGTCACATTTTCTTAAGAAACCAAGTGTTTCCCTTACTAAGTTTCACAATGAAACTTACTCTCTTCAATTTTGCCATTTCAGGTTCAACAGAAAGATCACATTCAAACTGACCTTTGTCGTTTGAGTTTTAATTTGAAATTTTAGGTATTTTAACTTCCATGTATCTAGTTTTGATCTGGAAAGTTTGGTGATTTTAGGAGCACATTTGATATTTTTAGTAATGGTGCTTATTGTATTATGCAACAACTGTCCAGCTTCCTGTTTCTGGAGTCCATTGTGTCTCAGGGACTTCTTTAACTTAGGGTGCATATTTAGCTGGGTTAATACCATTATGCAGTGCATGTAAGCATTTACATGTAGTGTATGTAAAATGAGAAAAGTATGTGAACATTTGAGTAATGTTTTGGCTATGTATGTGATGTGGTGCAAAGCTGCCTAAGTGTGAATGATAGGCTGCTTACTTGTAAAGTCTGTTTTGGCCACATAAAGTTGCTAGATACAAGATTGTGTAATTCCTATATGTATTGGACATGTATGGGATAGGCTTGGAGGGCTTACCTCTTGTGAATGAAGTGTTCGCACACTTATGAAATGTTGTGTGGGCATAATGGTCATAAAGTGAACAGAATTTTGACTGTGCATGCAAAATTCTATATCACCTTGTGTAGAATTAATCTTGGTGTGAAATTTTGACCACACCTAGAGCATATCTGGGGGTTGAACTGGGATTTGGAACATTTGAATTTGGAGCCCTATAGCCAAAGATATGAGGTTGTAAAATTAGCTAAGTTATTGTTTATTTGGTCAGAATTTTGTAACCGTCTTAAAAAATCTATAACTTGGTCCATAGGTGAGCTATTAATGTAAAACCAAATTCCTTGGTCTGCTTAAAGACTCTACTTGATAATTAAGAAAAGAAAATATGGGGTTACATGGCTAGATTAATACATTTTTTTGGAGAAAATTTCAGGTGCAATGGCTGCTCACTTATACTTAATAAGATTGCCCAATGTGTGGTAGCCAAGATTAAGGCTTATGCTAGTCCTTTCTTTTCTTGTTGCCATGGTGTACATAAAATGTGAATATGTGTATAATGATTAGACCAATATGCATGCATTTACATAGTGCCCGAGAGGGCAACTTGGGTATGCACACTAAGGGTTTTGTTCTGATGGTCTATAGAACATACCAATTCTGAGAGTTTTAAATGCACAATTTTGGCACCATAATTGGACGACCCTAGAATGGGTAACAAATGGCCATCTTTGTGCTTAGCTTCAGCTAATCTAGTAGGCCTAACACTACGACTTAATTCAAAACATCAAAAGTTTAATTGCTACTACTTGTCACGAGCCAACCTAAAAAAGATGAAGAGCTAGCTATATTTGCAAGATTAGCTCCAATCTTAAAAGTGCTCTACACATGAAAAGGATGGCACTAAGTAGAAAATTCAAAATTGTTCCAAAAAGGCACCATTCTCCTAAATTTCTTCAAAACATAAAATAACACTAAGAATAGCTTTATTGAGTTACAAAGCAAAAAAATACTAAAACAATTATGGCATCAATAACTTGAAATGGTTTGATGAAAGAGAGCCCTACTATTGAAATTGTTATGGCTCTCATAGGCCCGAACTGAGATTAGTACGGTAAGTGCGATTTTTGAGCTTGAAAATCTTAATTTTTCATACGAAATCATGATTTTAGTGCAATAGTATAGCATGAGTTAAGTAATATGATTAGTTGAGCAAAGTTGGTCAAAAAGGCACAAATTTGTATTTTTACCCAAAAAAATCCCAATTTTTCCATAAGTGGATTTGGGATAAGGAATTAAAGATTTTAAACTAATTTTATGATTCCTAGTCCAATTTCATGTATAGAAAGAAGAATTAAAATAAGTTTGTGAGACAAGGACCAAATTAGCACAAGTTAAGTTTTTAAGGGGGTTAGTGTGTCATTTTGAAGGCAAGATAGGAGATAAACTTGGAAGAATTGTTTTTCTTCATCATTTTTCCTCTTCCCATGCCATTTTCTAGCCAAGGAAACCTAAATCTCGTCACCCAATGATTTATTATGATTGGAAGTTCAAGCTAGAAGGATTTTGGTGCAAGTAGCTCTTTTGAGCTTGAAGAAGCTAGTAGTCACTTTTTCCCCTTGGTGACCTTTTTTTCTTAGCTTTAGGTTGATGATGTTGGTACTTAAGTTTTGTATAAGTCTTGGATAAGTTGGGTGATCAATCCCTAAGCTAAATTCTTTCCTATGAATGTAAAATTGGAAGCTAATTTGGCTTGTGTGAGAACTTAGTCCAAGGTAATGTTTAGAGTCTCACACAAAGAGGGGTAAGTTGAATGAGCTTATTCTAAGTCTACTTAGCTCAAATTTGGATCGCATTATCTGTTCTTCATGCATTGGTGATGATTTTTATCTAGGCTAGAATAAGTTTGCTACTTTGTGGTGCAAGTTGAACAAAGTTGTGTTTGTGAGTGCTTATTGGATTTCTGGATTTTGATCTTTGTTTAGGTAAGTAATTCTTGTGATTTCAAATGTTTAATGGATGATTTTATATCTCAATTATCAAATAAAGGAGTTTAGAAGTGAATTGGAAGTGGTTTGGGATAAAAGAAAAGGGAGAAGTGCAAGAAGGGGGCAAAGAGAATGAGGTAGGGCACCTGACAAGACTCCCTTGGTAGCCTAGTGATGTGGTGCTGTAAAGGTCAAGTTGGGGCCGAGAATGAAGGTGGTGGCACCGCCCTTGGCGCCACATCGTTAACTCCCTAAGTTTCAACATTTGAGACTTTCTACAGACTTTATGATGTTTCTTTTAGCTTCCCTGAAACTTCCTAAGATGTATAAGACTTTTGAATGGGTCCAAGAACCACTTCTAAAGTGAGAATAAAACATCTGTTAGAAGAGTTACGAGGTGGTGAAATAAGTGACTTAAGGCCTAAGAAAAAAAGGGAACTTTAAGCAAGATTATGGGTGTTAAGTAAGAAAGAACAGTTTTAGACTTCTAAGAACCTTGATTATACTATTTTAGCAAAGAATGGTTTTAAACTTCTAAGAACCTTGATTATGCTATTTTAGCTTAGTAAGGTAGGCAATCGGGTTAACCAAACCCCTGTAAAATGTGATTAAGGGTAAGAAAGAACAAGGTATGCTTAAGGCAAGAAACTATTCTTGTATTTAGGGTTGAGGTAGGGTTCACACAACAAAACCTTTTTTAGTGGCCATTTGATAAAACCACAGGATGTTTTAGCTCACGTTACGATATATATATCCTAAGTTTTATTTGCAGGTATTTAATCCCTTATTGAGAATTTATGAATTCTCACCCCTTAAGTTGTCACATTCGTGCAAACTTGGATATTGGAGAGCCTAACGCCCACTAAGGGATTGTTAGCAAGCTTTTGTGTAGGTTTTAGTCTAATAGAATCTTAATTGGTTCTAAGTATTTGGCTTGAAATTATTAAAGTGCTAACTAAGTCTAACTAAGTTAAATGTTGGCTTTACAGTTTCAGGCTAAAAGGGCACAAGTAAGTGGTCATTTTTCCATCATTGTTGTTGGCTAGCTTAAGGCAAGTGGGAAGTTTTTGTTGATCTCAAACTCATTGTATATACATGGTAATCATGTGTGCCTAAGAATACCTCTAGTATGACAAAGAAATGAAATGTTTGTAAACACTAGGAATACTTAAATGTACAAAGGTTGAATGTTAATGTACATGAAGTTTGATATTTGAAGCCTAAGTTACTTGTCTCCATGACTTCGATATGTGTTTTTAAATGTTTTGTAACTACCATTGTGAACTTAGAATGCTTTATTCTTGGATTACTTTCTTCATTCCAAAGCAAATCATGCATTCTATATTGAACTAGGTTAAACAACTAATGGCCTGAAAGGTTCTAATGTATCACAAGTATCAACTTAGCCAATTGTATTTAAGTGTGGAACCATTAAATCCAAATTAATTAAAGATCTTGGTAATACCCTTAGAGGGTTAAGTAAGGGGTCCCTTACAGAAACTACTATGATTGTTTCATTTCTTGTTGTTTTTAAATTATTTATTACTGTTTGTGCTTTAACTTCATTGCCCTTTTAGAATAACTTTTCTTTTGCCCATAACATAAGTTTCTTTGGAAGAGCCTAATGTTCGAAGCTTTTGTTTAGTTTGCTCAATGTGCTGAGAGTGGCATGAAATGGGTGCATTTTCGTTCATCACAATCAAGTTGACAAGATCAAGATGAAGATGTAACAGATGTAGGTCTGAATTAGGTATTTTAGTTTAAGAATGGTCTAGGGTATCAAAGCTTTAATCACGTAATTAATGAATGTGTTAGGGTGTTGCGTAGTTTGGTGGTGCTACTTTAAAGTTGCTCCTGTAGCTCTGTTTGTAGCTCAATTAGTTGAATATTTCTACAATTGACAATGTAGTCTTAGCTCTATTAGAACTAATTTTCAGTATTTCTATAGTTAGTTGCTATTTCTTGCTTTGTACTGCTTGGTTTTAAACTTATTATGAATAAAATATAAGTTTGTGTGTTTTCTATGAGCAAGTTCCGAAAAAGTAAGTTTGATATATAACCGGTTAACTAGTCCTAGTAAAAAACCCATAACCAGTAAATTTATACTGGTTAACTGATGCCAAAAAAAGCAAATCAAAGTAGTCAATTAGAACCAGTAATAAACTAATTCAAAACTTAAAACGGTGAATACATGCTTCCAACCTGTGAAAACTAGCTCTTCATAGAGCCACCATTTTAAGCAAGTGGTTTGCATTTGAACCGTTTAACAAGTTCCACAGCACTGGTTCTATAAATTTGAACAGGTTATTGTAACTGGTTATAAAATCTTAGAGTACATCAAATCCAACCATTTTATGCACTGATTCGTGACCTATTCTAAAAACTTAGAACTGCCCAAACCCAATTCTAATAGTTACCTAAAACTGGTTCTAATTGGCTTTTTGGGTATAGTGGCAAGAACCAAGAGTGTAGCTATGTTGGTATGGCTACTTCCAACCATATGATGTGCACCTCTAACTGATGGCTGTAAATGTCTGGCTCCAACAATGTTCAAACACGGGATATACCAGAATTCCATCGTGATGCTGGTTGTCTGGCCTGATGGGAAAATAGTATAAATGTTATCGTTTATGTCTCGAGAACCAAAACCAATGTTGGGAAAAGACAACAAAACTAAAGTCTTAACTGATGTCGCAAGTGAACTATTAGCCGTCCTCTGAAACCAGCAATGTGTTCTTTTGTCGTTTTCATTTATTAATTTAGGACATGCTGTCGTTCTTCTACCAAGTGCTACCTAGTGCTATTGATATTTCCTTATCCCAAAATTTAGAAACAGGCATATGCAACAAGTTAAAACCTGGAATTTTAGATTGAATTTTCTTATCACAGTATGTTTGTTTTACCTTGCCCGCATATAGGAATTTAGAATATCCATTTTATTTATGCATTTATGGGAAAAAGTTATTCCTAATTTTTATTCTATACATACATACATACATACATACATATATCTACATCTATATATATATATATATATATACATATATATATATATATATATATGAAGTCTTAATTCATCATGGGTGATCTATTCTGATAAATTTTTGTTCAGTCTCATACATTGATGGAGCATTGATTCATTCTTGAAGGTTTTGCATGTGGCCAAGAAAGGGTCATCGAGATTGATCAGCAAGAGGATGGCTAATTCATTCTTCTCTGTTGCCACCCATGTCAAATTTTTAGGCTTTTTATGTCTTATGCTTACTGCTCCAAAAGGTTAGTTTTCTAATCCCCCACTGAGTGGCGTAGCTATGAAGGGCTGGGAGTGGCTGTTGTCCCCGGAAATTTTGAAAAAAAGTAGTTATAGGGCATTAATTCGATAATTTTGTCAAAAATTAAGGGTTGAGTGTGCATTTTACACCTAAAAAATGTGGAAAAATATAAAGATGGGTGGGACACATCAAAAGGAATGGGAACCAAGTGTATATTTCTCCCTTATTCTCATTCAAAACAAACAAAGTTGTTTCAGTTGTGTTTGTGTAGGCAATTATACATTTGATCCTCAAATTCTCAATTCCCAATTCCCAATTCCCAAATCCCTACTGTACCTCTACTCACTCGACCCAACGACCTCATTGTCCATTTTCTTGTCCTCCTCGCTCAACTCGCCTCATCGTTGCTTCTTCGCATCACCCTCCCGTCCTCAGGCTCGGTGACATCCATTATCGCATCGCATCGGTGCAACGTGACAGCGTGCTTCCACTTTCCACTTGCCCAATCATTTGTCACTGCGTCGCATCACCCCTCCCGTCCTCTGGCATGACGGCGTCGATTATCGCATCGTACCGGTGCGGCACGATAGCGGGCTTCCACTCTTCTCCTACTCTAGTGCTCCGTCCAATCCATCCGTCTGACGGTTTGACCGTCCGAGTCTTTGAAGTAAACACCAGTATTAGGTTGCTAGCACAATGCTTTAGTAGAGCCTTTCAAAGCAAGGTCAAGGAATGGAAGTTTTACACCATTTAATATCTCCTCTCTTAAGCAAGGTTTTAGCTTTAATTCTTGTGAATGAAAAAACAGGCTTGTTCAGAAAAAGCACATGCATGGCATTTATATACCTATATTTTGTTAACGCCAACCTCTTTCTTGTATTGTTTTTATGAATGGCTCCAGAGGCAACATCCAGACTTATTAGGGATGGGTTTTTTGTGAATGGCACAAGTCTATTTTTGTAGTTGGTATAAGTTTGGATCTACAAGAAACGATTCTACTTTTGAGTATTGGTTTTCTGAACCCAGTTCTTCTTTCCCCTTCTGCCTTTCATGTCTCCTTTATCCCCTACAATTGTTTTCTACTGCGAGTCCCACTTCCAGAGCCACTAAAATCAAACCTTATTTGACCTCCACCAGCAACCACCATGTCCATTTGGCCTCTATAAGTATCCCCTACGACACTAACACTGAGACATCTTCTCTTTACCATTGTTACTTCTCTCTTTATTTTCTCCACCACCACCGACACAAACAAACTATGAATAATCAAATGGAAAATGTTGGCTGGTTGTTCGTCATCATTATCTTTTTTCACCTCTGCCTCAAAATCTCTATTTTTAAAACATTTTTGTTGAATTTGTTGGTTTAAATCCGAGAAGTTTAAGGACTTTGTTTTTATTTAGGATTTGGTTTTAATTTTACTTTTTGTTTAAGATTTAGTTTTTCTATTTTAATTTGGTTTGGGTTTGTGTATAGTTTATAAAAGGTTATGTTATAGTTGAGTTTTGAGTATAAGAGAAAAATCAATTATTATGAAGAGGCAAAATGTGAGGGTTCATGAGGGAGGAGAGGGTTGGAGGCTAGTTAGGGATAGGATGAGAAGCCTTTTGTGATTCTCATATCTTGTAATTGTATGAGGGCAAGACTATGGAGTTATCAATAGTGTGTAAGAGATCCATAGGCCAACATGAGCACTAAAGGTATATCTCAACTATAATATCTATACTTTGTTGTAGTGGATTTTTCTCATCTGTGGATATAGATTAGTTAAGAGCTCAATCAGGTTAAAATTGTTGTGTGCTTGTTTGATCATATTTGTTATTTTACTGTGTGTAATGGATGATTGAGATTTTTTTCCTAACAAATGGTATCAGGACTTATTGTTTTCATTCTGACATGGTGGAGGTTGTGATGCATTCTTGGCACGGTAGAGCATGTGTTCGTGTGTATTGATGTGTGTCATGTTGTTCTTTTGAGTCATGTTCATGTTATTTATTCTTGCTTGTTTTTGTCTATGGTGTTCATGTCTGTGATCGTGTGTTCATATTGTTTATGTTCACAGAGAAGATTTGAGCTAAGGTGGAGATTTTTGAGTTTTTTGGCTCAAATTCGAGAAGTTTAAGGATTTGGTTTTAGTTATTCTATTTGTTTATGATTTAGTTTTCCTATTTTGATGTAGTTTAGGTTGATGTGTACTCTGTAAAAAGGCAAGTTATGATAGAGTTTTGAGTATAAGAGAAAAACCAAATTTTGTAAAGAGGCAAGATATGAGGATTTCAAGAGGAAAGGGAGATCTAAAGGCTAGAGAGGGTTAGGACAAGAAGCCTTTTGTGATTCTCATATTTTGTAATTGTGTGAGGGCAAGATTATGGGGTTATCAATGATGTGTAGCTAGAGTAACCACTAACATGATACCTCTACTATAATCTCTATATTTTGCTTGAGTGAATTTCTCTTATCTATGGATATATATTAGTTAACAGCATTACCACGTTAAAATTGTTTTATACTTGTTTGATCATGTTTGTTGTTCCCATGTGTGTTATGGGTAATTAGAAATATTTTTCCAACAGTTTCTTTCCTCCACTAAAACAACCACCTCTAACCTTTTTTGTCATTGTTGAGCTTCACCCTTTCTAGATAAAGATCATAGTTGACATCATCAGACCACCAATAATAGCCTTCCACTTGTTTATCTCTTCCAAGCTTTTTTCTCCATGCGTCTCCTCTAAGGAGAGGGTTAGACTCGGGAGTCATGTCATTTCGTTAACCAAGCTAGAAAGGCGGGATGTATTTTTAAGTCTTTCAATTTTGGCCATCTAATGGCTTAAACCCCTAAAGCTAGTCCAATCATGACAAATAATATTACTCCCTCCGTCCCAAAATAGAAGAAACGTTTCTTTGGGTATGGAGATTAATGTGTATGTAATTTATGTTATTTTTTCCAATTTTACCCATGGAACTAAAATTAATCTTTTTGAATTTTGTGTAGTGAGAGTTTAAATAATGATTAAAAAAGAAAAATTTTTTTTTTTAGATTTTGTGCAGTGAGAGATTGAGTGAAAATTAAAAAAAAAATCGTTGTTGGGTTTTGTGTAGTAAGAGTTTAAATGGGGGTAAAAGAGTAAATTGATTGTTTAAAATTTTCTAAAAGAGGAAATGTTTCAACCTTTTTGGGGTGTTAACCTGTTTTTACTAAAGACCATTGTTCAGAAAAGTATAACCGTTGCAATATGTATAATCTACCAAATGTTTGAGTTAATATAAATCATATTTTGTAGCTGAAGGGTTTAGGATTAACCTTTTTAGGACATCTAAAAAAAAATACGTTTCATCTAAATTGAGACGGAGAGAGTATTAAACATAATTCTTGTTCAAGAGACAACAAAAAAATGAAGATATGTACTTGAGTACATGCATACATATATATGTGTTTATTCATGTACTTGATCTAAATGAAGATACAAGAGAGTATTATCTAGAGAAAGCATACAAGAAACATGATGACCTTCTTTTGGTTCTAAAACTTAATGCATAAATTTGTTTTGCTTAGGGTAAATTTGTTTTGAAATAAATTTAATGCATTATTGTGCAATATTCTTATATAGTGATTATTTATTTAAATTGTCAATTTATTAAAATTTAATATTTAAGAAGTCCAAAGTTTAATCGTAAAAATTTTATAAAAAGTATTTTTTTGCCTTGATTTTTTTTTTTTACTTATATCCAACCTAAAATAAATAAATAAATAATACTCACCTTTTATGAAAAAAATTTAAAATTACCTTTTTGACTTCATAAAGTATGGAGTTTTAATATATTAATAATTTGGAAAAGTAATCGCTATTCCTACGAATAATACACAATAATGCATTAATTTTAATTTAGAACTAATTAGCTCTTAATAGTAAGCACTAAAATTACAACAACTTTATCCATAGTAAACTATTTCATTTTAAGTTTTATCTCGTTGTTGTTTTATTTCTATATTTTATGAGTATATGACAGGGATATAAAAACACCCTTCCTATATGTATGCCCTTATGAATTTATGCCTCATTCTTTATCTATGTTCATTGTCTATAGGAATAATAATGGATGGTGACATGTATGCTTGCTCTTGGTATTATGACCATTATACAAAAGAAAGCCCTTGTATCGATTTAGATTGCTTGAAGGATTGCAGCTCTCTGATGATGTCCACTCGTGCTCGATGTCTTCAAAAAACTATCATAACAAATTATGTTTCTAAACAAAATCCAACGCGTAATGACGAGTCCGGAAATGCAGACGAACCTGTTGCTAGTCCTTATACATCTAAAGAAGGTGATCCTCCTGACGGAAATGCCGATTCCAATGAAAATAATGGCAGTTTTGAGCCTAATGAGATGGGTTGTTGCTGCTATCCTGCCGGTATGTATAATGTTCATTAGTTACAAATATGCCAAAAAAAAAGTGTCTATACATATATACATATGTACATCTATATATGAACCTTATATGTTGAGGAACATGAGAGTAATATCAAGAAGAGCATAAAAGAACATGGTCATTACTCTCTAGATTTGAAAGTAAAACCTATGGCCTATTAGGGGAAGCGAAACCTGAGATGTGACACCATAACTCATTTATTAAGCCATGTGAGATCTGACAATATATAATACAATCCTTATGTTCTTGGTTTTATTTATTTATGCTTTCATTTTTATATACTTATGATGCAAAGTGCTTTTTTTGTATGTGTGCCAATTTTGTGAATTTATAGGTGACTCTTGATTTATTTTCATTACTTACAGAGAAAATACAAGGCACAGGCATGTACAGTTGCTCTGAAGCATTTGACCATTATACCAATGAAAACCCTTGTACTGAAAATAAATGCACTGGAGATTGCATCAATGAGGGGTACACTTGGGGTAAATGTCTACAACACAATCTTATAGCAAATTTTGATCATAATAAAGATGTTATGGTTCAAGCACATGTGGATGGTTTGGATGAAGAAAATGGCAATGGACAAGGTGAAAATTCTGAAGAAGACGATGGCAACCAAAATGGTAATGATTCTAATGAAGAAGATGGGAATGAACCAGATGGTGATTCTGAAGAACCGAGTGGGAGTTTTGAGCTTGATGAGAAGGCTTGTTGTTGTAATCCTGAGAAAGCTACATGATAGGAGCATATAAGTCTACTTTAGTATCTATTCTATAATCATAAAATAGTTTCTAATGCCCAATGTTTAATAAAAATAAAGGCCAAACACCTTTTCTATGTGTGTGCCATTTGTATTTGATTCATTAGACAAACAGAAAGAAAGAAAATAGTATGTACCAAAAAAAAGTTCTATGCATGAATTAAGATGGATAACTTTAAGATTCAGACGTTACAAAATCCTTAGGTTCCTCCTAGGTCCAAAATAACAAAAAGTCTAGTTTATGTCTTCAAATGACATGAAGAAGTTACAGGTCAATGGAATGAGTAGAAGATCATGTTTTAGGTTTCTAGTTATTAGTTTGAATCTTCATGACCAAACATTTTGAAAGTATCACAATTCTTACGAAAAAAATTGTTATATCGGTCCTAAAATGCTTAGCAGATTTCAAGTGTTATGGCTTGTGTTTAGTAAAATAATGGGCCTGTTGTTATTTAAAACGTTTATATGCTTGTGCAAGACATTATACTAGGCCTAACTATTGTTGTAGACTTTCAGGCAGAAGTATAATACGCATATACAAGTGCAGTTGCAATTTGAAACATACTAGAAAACATCATACATTTTATCCCTTTGTCTATACGTGGACCATAATGAGGGTAGGTGTATGTGCCTGTGTGTACACATACATACATACATACATATATTGTACACCCATGGTGATTAAAGCGTATACATATACATAAGTGCTTAGATCTTGTGGGACAATCCCCACTAGTGTGTTGGTACTGCTGAAGCTCTGACTATACAGTACCCGGTGTCCTCCCCTTTTCCGTGGCCCAATCAAATGTATGGACCATTTACAGTAATATAGTTAGTAATTAATTAACCAATGCTATTGGTTCTTAGCCATAACTATGTCTTGATCTACAAGAAGAATAATAAGGGGTAAGAATTCAATGAATTCTTAGTAAAAGCCTTCAACCTACAAGAAAAACCAATGGGGAACTATTTTAATCTCCTCACACACACAAACACATCTATGAATATACATCAATCTATATACTCATGTGCTCAAATAACCAATAGTATCTAGGAGTCATAACATTGGCCAACATTCAATATGGATCTACAGAATCCCATATCATAATCCTAAAGTCCTACATATAGTAGCCATTGGCCTACTCCATAACAAACACTTGGCTTATTCATTACATCCCCTTTTTGTGCAAGAGTAAGCTTGGTTGCTTAGGTTTATTCTTAGTAAATTAACATGAATGATTCTCACAACCTTTATAGGTTTTCTTTTAAGGGTGCTCCATAGTGCTCCATGGGAGCACCCCTGTACCTTATGTGTCGTAGCACTAGTGCATAAAGGCAGTACCCTTGGTTAGCATTTCTAGTGCCTCTAACACATTTTGCATAATTTGGCACCAGCTGTATACTCCCGGTGTTCCCTATGTGCACCCTAGGCATACCCTACATGCTTCTAGTGTACCACTAGTGCACCTTTCATTCTATATGCACACTAGCAATCCCTATGCACGTAGGCCTCTAGTGCATGCCATGTTCACCCTGGACACTACCAATAGTGCCCCACACGCACCTTGTGAATGCGTTGTGCACCTAGTGCACACTAGGTATATCCAACATGTCTTCTAGGCATATTGCCATGCACTTCTAGTTCACTTCATTGGCCATGCCTAGGCCGTTGGCACCTTTGTTCCTTGTTTACTAATTGAGATGTTCCCGCTTCAACAATTCACTATGTTTAGACGACAATTGAGCTTGATTCATTAACAATATTCAAACCACATGAGCATCTTAACCATTTCCTTGCTTACTCATGTCATTTCAATGTAGATTTCTATAATTTTCATAATTCTAGCAACCATACAAGCATCATAACTATAATATGCATCAGAAAACAATAACTATCACCTAAAACTTTAAGAAACAAAGGAAGCACACAAGCCCCCATAGTCTCAGCCTTAATAGGTCTTTAAGGTTTCATAAGTTTTTGGTTTTGTTTCATTTCAAATTGGGCATTAAAATTTCATCATTAACCTTATATAAAATTCATTTTTCAATTAGAACTAGTAACTAAATGCAAGTTATGGGACCTTTACCTATCTTTGAATGACACCAAGAAACTTCACGCATAACCAAACTGAGGCCTTTCCTTGACAATTTGGACATTTTTTGCTGATTTGCCTAGTTTTTCTTGTCCAAAATTCACCAAAACATTAAAAAATGTTCATCACATCTTGACGAACTCATAAAACTCATCATAGTTGTAAATGGTTAAGGATAAGCCCTCAACCAAAGCAAAACCACATTAGTGCACAAACTAAGCTCCCTTTAGTGTGGCTGCAGGACTTTTGCTTGTTTTGCCACTTCATAGGCCAAAGGCTAAAAAAAGATAGGGTGGCTTGGGTCCAAGGGACCAAGAGCTTTGCTAAAGCTGACTCCAAGCATCAAGGGACCCTAAATTGCATAAGAATTACATAGTGAAGTCAAGGGTTAAGTTTTGGATAAATGGTGTTGCTACCCTAAGCATGCTAAAGAGAGACAAGGTCAAGATGCACCTTAGTGGGCTTAATGGCCTAATGCATAGTTTAAGGAATTTGTGAAGCTTAAAAGTAATTTAATAGGATTTGATAAATGATTATTTCAAGCTTATTTATGTACATAGTACTCACTAAGATAAGAAGAGATTCGTATAAGTTAGGACTAAGCATAGAGATCAATGTTCTATACAACCACAAAACTTTGGCCATTATTTAAGCTATATAGATTATTTAAGCTCATAGTAGTTTTACATGTATATGATGATATGTATCCTAATGCTAAAGTTTTTGTTTCCAAGTTTGAATCCGTTAATGAAAAATCAAATATTTCTGACCCCTTAATTGTTGTATGTTTGTATATTAGTGATGAGGAGTCTAACTAAGTGGTAGTTAAGCTAAGTGTTTTGTTTTTGCAAGTATTACAACTTGATATGATTGGTTACTTAAGGTGTTGGCCATTTTTTAATTTCTAACCTAAGAGGTTATTTTGGTTCTTGGCAGCCAAGGACTAACTGAGCATAAAGAGCCCGAGGGCTAGCATAGTTGGAGCAAGTGGTAGCCCAAGTTTATAGATCTTAGTTAATTTTCTTTTGGATAGATGAATTTACTAAGGGTGCTTTTAGTGATACATTTAACTAAGTTTTATGTTAGAGAGATATATTTATATTTGGTTTACCTAAGCTAAGTGCACAAGTGGACCATATGCATAAGTGACTTGAATGTGCATAAGTTGTTGCTTGTAAGTTGAAGTTACTTATAATATTAGGTTTTGAATTTAAAATGCTTTGGTTTATGAGTATTAAAGTGCAACTACCTATTTTGAACCTTTTTTTTTTTTTAAGGTTGAAGCTGTAGGCTATAAGTAAAGCCTAGAGTAGTAACTTAGGTTGTAAGAAAAGGTTTTTTATTAAGCAAAAAACAACTAGTTATCTTAAATAGTAAACCATAAGTGGACTTTACTACATTGTAACCCAGTCTTAAGTAAAGATCTTAGTGGAATAACCTCTTGATGGGCTAAGAGGCATTACACTCATCCTATAATTGATTTTGAAGAGAATGTCCATTATAGGGTGGTTTTCATTTTCATCATGATTTAATGTTTGTGGGACAGATAATTGTACTTGAGTTTTCATAAGGGAGTTCTCTTATTGTGATTGAACATTTATTCTTGCCCTTCCCCTTTCTCTCTTACCAACTTAGATGAAATTAGATGGCGAAAGCCATCTCGAATGACAATTGTACTATGATGGTCGGTCGGGAAACTAACTACATTACAATTCATCAAGGCTGTTAGTAATTGTGGGAACACCATATATACTGATGGGTTTTTTGTGCTTTGGTGATGATCTGTCAAATACCCTTTTTTAACATTGAATGGAAATTCATTGTCAATTAAATAAAGAGTTTCCACCTTCTCCTTAATGACTTTCTTGGATGAGGTGGTTGGTAATAAACTTGAGTTAATGAACTTGTTCTTCATTTTAAGGTTACATGGGAGAAGGTTGGTTGGAAAAATTGCCAATGACCCTCTCTCTATTGCCACACTTATTGGTTCCCATATTGAGCTGTCAAAAAATTTTTGGACACCCATTTGGGTTGCCTTCCCTTATAATGGATTATTCCTAAACAATTATTCACCTCTTTTTCACTCACAACGGCATTATTCTTCTTACCTTCACTTTTTTCAAGGCATCCATAGAATTGGTCTCCACATAAGCATTGGCATAGAATTCCCTTGCAAATGTCAATAATGAAAACTCCAGGATGGAAAACCACTTGTCCAAACCCCTGGATGCAATCATCATGACAAATTTCTTGTTGTTATGGTTTGTAAAATTAAAGCCAATTTGAATGGTTATTTTTCTTCCCATAATGATTTCATGAAATTCTTAAGCTTGTGAAGATGTAAAGCATTGATGAATGGGCCTTGGTTGATAAAAAGACTCCTCACATTTCTGTGCCTTTCCTTTCTTAGAGTATGAAGGTGTTAGTGCCATTGTGCCTACAAAGAAAAATGATTTCAGCATAAAACACAACTCCAAACTATGAACACTCAACAACATGAACCAAGACAATTACTGTTTTCCAAAAAGCCCTAGATTCCAATTGGAATCTCCACCATGACTTAGAAAGCAAGGCAAAGTTTCTTCCTTCTAAACTGCCCACATTCATCCACCAAAATTTTTTGTCAACTAACACCTTACTCCATGATACATAGTGAATTCTTTTGCCCTCCCTTGAACCCTTTGTGAAAAATTATTTTTGAAAGATTCTAGTTTTTTTCAAACATTCGAAGGGCAACAAAATGGTGAAAAGATATATAAAGGTAAGCACAATAAATAGGACTTGAAAACAGTGATCTTGCCCCAGCAAACATACTTTTCTATTTCCATCTAGAAAACTTTGTCTCCATTTTATTAATGACTCCTTCCCAAGCAACTAGCTCTTCCATTCAAGCTTAAACTAGCATTTTGAGGTATCTAAAAGGGATAGATCTTATTTGACAACCAATGGCAACTGCTAATTTTTGAATTTCATAGTGAACAACATTAACGCCTGTAAGGCAACTTTTTGAACGATTAATTTTAAGGCCAAAGAGAAGCTAAAAGCAACTTAGAATTCTCTTGAACTAAAGAATGTTTTACTTACCCCATTTTCCAACAAGCAATGTGTCATCCGCAAATTGTAAGTGTGTGATTTCAACCATTGCCAATAACCAGCCTTTTAATCTTATTCAATGCAAAAGCGTCAAAGATAAGGTAATTGTGAATTTTGACAGCAATTAAAAAAAGGAAAGGCAATAAGGGGTCATCTTTTCTAAGTCTTTTTTCCATGGAAAACTCTGAAGTAGGCTGCCAATTATGGGAACTTCCATAGAAGTTGAAAACAAATAGCTCTTGATCTAGTTTATCCATTTTTTGCCAAAATTCGTCTACAGCATGGTAAAAAATAAAAACTCCTAATTAACATTATCAAAAGCTTTATCGAAATCTACCTTCAAGGAGTCATTTTAAACTTATTCTTCTTTGCAAAGTGAATTAATTCATTTACAACTAGGACATTGTTAAGTATCTACTGGCCCTGAATAGATGCTAATTGAGTCTCACTGATCAGCAAATGGATCTATGTTACAAAACACGTCTCAGTTCCATAGTTTCGACATATCTTTTAACTACTTCAACTTCTCCTTCATGACAAACCCACCAGTACTAGAAAAGTTCATAAGGCTCGACTCCTTCTTAACCATTGGCAGGAAAGCTGGATGATCCAACATGCATTATATTGAAAACTTGGTCGGCCGTCAAAACCGCCAAAAATAATTATGGTATCTTTAACAACTCAAAATAAATAAATTTGTTGTCTAGTAGTGAAAACCAGGTCAAATCCCAAAGAAATTTCTTAACCGAAAGCATCCTGTCAGAAAACTGAAATAAAATGTTTGGGGATTTTTTTGAATTAAAAGCTGAAATAAATTAACTGTAGAATCAAATCGAAATTAACCAATACTAAAAACGCTCAATTCAGGGTTGACTATCCATTCCAATCACGCAGTCGATCATCGAAAGAAAATATTTCTTCAATTCAAACAAATAAACAAGACTCTCTTTAAAGCTAAAAAGAACCCTAAGAATTCAGCAGTAAAATTAACCAGAAAAAGCTTCAAATTAATTTCTTAATTTTGAGTAACTAGATATTGAAAAGCTATTTCTAATTATCTCAAAATCAGCATTAAGATCAATGAACCAAAAAGTTTATTCCAGGTAACAATCCAAAAGCTTGAACAATTTAACCTGTCTTACTTCTTCGTATGAACTAACCAGAAATAAAAGTAATCTCTAGTTAATTCACTTGCTTCTAATTGAATTCTTCACCTAAGCGGTTGAAAGAAAATCAAGCAAATTTGTAATTGCAGAACCAATTCAACAAGCGAGAACAGGAAAATTAATTACAATAAATCTAAACCACAAAGAAGTAAATACTTGAAATTAAAGAAAGTTTAAGCAAGAAAAATCGATCTTCACAACCGGTGTTAGCGATGAAAATCGTCCCTAAAACTGAATCAGAAAATTACTCAGCCATGATCGGAAGAGAAACAAAGAATAATAATAGAAGAAAAACTTTTAAAAAAATAGTGAAAACAAGAGAGCTGGAGATCGGGGGCTTGGCGGCGGCAGCCACGGTTAAAAACCAAAGAAAACTAAAACCTATGGCTAAACTCATAAAAACTCTCTGAAATTTCTATATTGTTACAAAAGTACCCCAAACAAATAAAAAAGATTCAAAATAATTATAAGGTTTCAAAGTTGTCAGCCAAGCAATACTCCAGGACATCAGTAGCAACTTCAAGTTGATATTCGACCTTGATGCAGCTATTATTTCTCAAAAATCAAAGCATAAAAGTTGTATAGCTCTTTCTTATCTTCGAAATGACATCTGAATCACATAAAACGGACATCTACAACCAAAGATATGCCCAAAATACTACAGCTGCTTTTGAACCGGTGGTGACTCGTAAATTGCGACTTTGAAGCCGAATTTGACCCTCTTAACGTGCAAAATGGGTTTCATAGTCTGAATATGATTTGTAGCTCCATATGTTAGCTTTCCAATGAATCAAGAATCACTCCATTCCGATCTCTGTAGCTCAAGATATGATTTTTCTACTGGAACATCACTAATCTGTCAACATCCTGAAAGAGTGCAACCAAATTAAAACTTGTAAAATGGCAAATTAAATTCACTTTCAATCAATTAAGTCCAGATATGCTCTAAGCTATAAAACATACATCAAAACATATTAAAACATAATAAATATGAGAAAAATAAATATAATAAATATAAGCTTATCAAATTCCCCCACACTTAGCTTTTGATCGTCCCAGGCAAAACTCAAAATAGAAACATACTTTTGAGCTAAAATAAGTAAGATAATTTTATATCCAAGGGTCTCGAAAAACTTAACAAGAGAAATTAAGTGCGCAATCTAATCGGCAATAGCAACTCAAAACTAAATAAGTTCTTGAAAACAATTTCTTCTCAAGCTAGCAACAATCACAGTTAAAAATCTGAGAAAAACATCAAACTTTAGCAAGAAGTAAAGAGAACAAACCAGATAGATAAGAACTCAAAAAGCACCACCGGTCTTACCACAAACCCATGAAAAATAAGAGATCAAATGAGAATTTACTTTTTTTTTATTTGACTTGATTTTTTCACTTTTTTTCTTATTTTGTTTTTTTCTTGTGTTCTGCCGTTTAGCGAGTGTATAGTAGGGGCTCTACAATACCCAAGCTACTAACTCGACACAACTCCAAAGTGGTCTTTGACCATACTCATATTCCTAGTACCTTTTCGAGCAGTGATCAACTCTTGCCTTAGGAGAAGACCGCAACCTACTTCAATATCCAGAACAGCGGAGTAGCAATTTTTTTTTTTTTTTGCAGAATGCAACAAGTCAAACAATTTTTTATTTTTATTTATTTTTTTTCTCAAGTAATTCAAATCATCCATCAACCTAACAAACCGCATATTCAACTTAATAAGCTCATATCTCACAAGGTTTAAATCAATATACTAAGTACACAAATTTGATGGAAAAATCAGCTTCTTAAGATAACCATCAACTAGCTTGATAAAAAATTGCAACAACAACAATTTAAAAATAAAATTTGGGAGTTACATAAAGACTAATCAATTACTAACTCAATACTCAAGCTAAGCATTCAAGAACCAAAAAGATGAAATCATCTAACAATTCAGATCGATGCTCAAAAGTATGAATCAAAACATTTTAGTTCAAAATTTTGACAGCAGAAAATTATGGCTCAAGCTACCCACTCCCCCACACTTAAATCAAACATTGTCCTCAATGTTTACAATAAAAGCACAGATGGGGAAAAGAAAAGGTACCGCCCTGAAAGGTGATTTCACAATGATCTGTTGCCTGGAATTTGACTTCAGCTTGCTCCCCATATGGTTCAGTTCACCTCCAGCTTGAAAGAGATATTGCCTAACCAAGAAAATTAGTTGTGAGAATAAAGAAACATAAAAAATAAAAGCTGGAAAATAAAAATAAAAATAAAAGAAAGAAAAAAAATCCTAATTGTTCGTGGCACAAAACCACACTTGGGTTGCCTCCTAAAAGCGCCTTTCTTTATTGTCTTTGGCTAGACAACCTGCTTCTTGCATCAGCCTGACTCGTACGTAGGAGCAACCAAGTGAATTTCCTCCATATAAGAGACAACAATATTTTCAAAAAAATGTTTCAACCTGTGGCCATTCACTTTAAAAACTTTGTTAGTCTCCAAACTTTCAATTTCAACAGCACCATATGGAAAAGTATTCACTACAACAAATGGACCAATCCATCTAGATTTCAACTTATCGGGCATGAGCTTCAACCTTGAATTAAAAAGCAATACCTTTTGACCTTTAAAAAATTGTTTACGATTCAGCCGCTTGTCATGAAGGTACTTTGTGCGCTCCTTATACATGATAGCATTGTCATATGCTTCCAACCTAATTTTTTCCAGCTCCTGAAGTTGCAACTTTCTTTCTTTTCCAGCTTCTTTCAGATCCAAGTTGCACTGCTTAACAGCCCAAAAAGCACGATGTTCAATCTCCACAGGTAAATGACACAACTTACCAAAAACTAACCGATACGGTGACATCCCAATTGGTGTTTTATATGCTGTTCGGTAAGCCCATAGTCCATCCTCTAAGCGCAGGCTCCAGTCTTTCCTGTTATGATTGACTGTTCTCTACAAGATGCTTTTTATCTCCCGATTTGAAACTTCAGCTTGCCCGTTAGTTTGTGGGTGGTAGGCAGTGGCTACTCGATGGTGCACCCCATATTTCTTCATTAATGCTTCAACAGTACGGTTGCAGAAATGTGTACCCTGATCACTAATAATTGCTCTAGGAATCCCAAACCTACTGAAAATGTTAGACTTGAGAAATCCTACAACAACCTTAGAATCATTAGTACGGGTAGCCTTTGCTTCTACCCATTTCGAAACATAATCCACAGCAAGCAATATGTAAACAAATCCAAAAGAGTTAGGAAAGGGTCCCATAAAATCCATTCCCTATACATCAAAAAGCTCACAGTATAACATGGGGGTTTGGGGCATTTCATTTCGGTGGGATAAAGTTCCAACTCTTTGACATTTTTCACAAGTCTTACAAAACTGGTAGGAATCCTTAAACAATGTTTCCCAATAAAACCGACAGTCCAAAATTTTCCTAGCTGTCTTTTTAGGACCATAGTGTCCTCCACAAGCATAACTATGACAATAAGTAAGAATGGAATGAATTTCATAATCAGGCACACACCTACGAATAATTTGATCAGAACCGATTTTCCACAGATATGGTTCATCCCATATATAATACTTGGAGTCATTTTTAATTTTGTTCCTCTTTGCTTTGTTCAAGTCTGTCGGTAAAATTCTAGCAGCTAGAAAATTCACAATATCAGCAAACCAAGGCTCCTTACCTTGCACTTGTAGTAGCTGCTCGTTGGGAAATAATTCTGAAATTGGCAAAGCTTTTTCGTCACGCACCAGTCGGCTTAAGTGGTCAGCCACAAAATTATCAGCTCCTCTCTTGTCCTTGATCTCTAAGTCGAAGTCTTGCAATAACATAACCCAGCGTATAAGTCTTGGCTTAGATTCCTTCTTTGCCAGTAAGTACTTGAGGGCTGCATGATCAGAAAAAACAATTACTTTAGACCCCAGTAAATATGATCGAAATTTATCTAAAGCAAAAACAATAGCTAAAAGTTCATTTTCTGTGGTCGAATAGTTGCATTAGGCAGGATTCAGCGTCCTTGATGCATAGTAAATGACATAGCTGTTCCTCCCAATTCTTTGGCCAAGTACAACTCCTACAGCATATTGACTGGCATTACACATGATCTCAAAAGGAATGTCCCAATTAGGAGGCTGTATAATCAGTGTAGATGTGAGCAACTCCTTCAGCTTGTCATAGGCAACTTTGCAATTCTCTCCAAAGTCGAAAGACAAATCCTTTTGTAACAGCCTGCTTAAAGGTTGTGCAATCTTTGAGAAATCCTTTATGAAATGCCTGTAAAAACCTGCATGGCCAAGAAAACTACGAATCTCTCGCTCATTAGTAGGATAAGGTAAATTGGCAATTAAGTCCACCTTGGCTTTGTCAACTTCAATACCCATGGAGGAAACTACATGACCCAAAACTATTCCCTGCTGAACCATAAAATGACATTTTTCATAATTCAGTACCAAGTTTGTGTCAATGCAGCGTTTCAAAACCATGACCAATTTATCCAAACATTGATCAAAAGAATTGTCATAAACAGTAAAGTCGTCCATGAAGATCTCAATGCAATTTTCCAGCAAATCAGAAAAAATACTCATTATGCATCTTTGAAATGTTCCAGGGGCATTACACAATCCAAAGGGCATTCTACGATAAGCAAAAGTTCCATAGGGACAGGTAAAGGTTGTTTTCTCTTGGTCCTCAGGAGCTACAGCTATTTGGTAGTATCCAGAAAACCATCCAAGAAACAGAAAAATGACTTACCAGCCAACCTCTCAAGCATCTGGTCGATAAACGGAAGTGGGAAGTGATCCTTCCTTGTAGCTAAATTCAGCCTCCTAAAATCAATACACATTCTCCACCCGTTTTGGACTTTCATAGGGATAAGCTCATCCTACACATTAAGAACAAGAGTTAGACCAGTTTTCTTAGGAACAATATGTACTGGACTTACCCACTGACTGTCAGAGATGTGGTATATGATCCCTTGGTCTAAAAGTTTCAGAATCTCCTTTAAAACAACCTCCTTCATTGCTGGGTTTAGTTTCCGTTGTGGCTCTCTTACCAGTTTAGGATCCTTTTCAAGGAGAATACGGTGCATACAAATTGAAGGACTGATTCCCTTGATGTCTGCCAACGTCCAACCAATTGCTGTCTTGTATTCCTTCAGTACTCGTAGCAGCTTCTCTTCCTGATCTCCAGTCAAATTACTTGCAATAATCACCAGTAAAGTTTCAGCCTGCCCCAAGTAGGCATACTTTAGGTTCTCAGGCAAAGACTTTAACTCCAACTTCGGGGCTTGTTCAACAGAGGGCAAAACTCTTCCATAAGTGCTCGATAGTTGCAGAAATGGATCAACTAACCTGTTGGACAACACTGGTAGCGATTGTAATAACATAATGGCCTCCTTCAAGTCTTCACTAATTTCCAGCTGTGCATCCCTATCAGTTTTGCTGTTCGTTAACACAAAATCCAACTCATCTCCTACAAAATCCAGCTCAAAACTATCTTGGGCAATCGAGTCAATAATATCCACAAGACAAACAGATTCAGAATTTTCTGGATATTTCATAGCTTCAAAAATATTGAAGGTTACTATCTCCCCATCAAATTCAAAAGATAAAGTCCCTTCATGCACATCAATTTTAGTTTTGGCTGTTTTCATAAACGGTCTACCTAGCAAAATGTGAGCTGAATTCAAAGCAAACTTATCATCCATATCAATAATATAGAAATCAGCAGGAAAAATTAGCTCATTTACTCGAACCAGAACATCCTCAACTACCCCTTCAGGATATGAATTAGACCTAGCAGCTAGTTGAATGACTACTCTTCTGCTTTTTAAAGGTCCTAAGTTCAAAGCCTTGTAAACTGACAGGGGCATAACATTAATCGACGCTCCTAGATCTAGCATAGCTTTTTCCAACTTGAAATTACCGATTACACATGGTATAGTAAACATACCAGGATCCTTAAACTTCTGGGGCAACTTCCTTTGGATTACTGCTGACACATTCTCCCCAACTTTAATTGTCTCATCAGCCTGCAGCTTCTTTTTGTTGGTGCACAGCTCCTTTAGAAATTTGGCATACCGAGGAACTTGCTTGATTGCATCCAGCAGGGGTATGTTGATTTCGACCTTCCTAAAAGTTTCCAAAATTTCTTGCTCGGTCTCCTCTTTCTTTGATTTTGCCAACCTGCCAGAAAAAGGTGGTGGAATCAGAATTTTTGATTTTGGAAAAATTGGCTTGTTACTTACCTATTCAGTTGGTGCATCAGAAGTTGCTGGTTTCAAGCCATATTTTTCCTTTTCAGGTGCTACCACCTTTGACGTGCTAGTTTGTACTTCCTTGCCACTTCTAAAGGTTATGGCATTAACTTGCTCTCTTGGGTTGATTTCAGCTTGAGATGGCAGCCTCCCTTTTTCAGCTTCAATTTTATTCAATGAGGCTGCCAGTTGTGAAATTTGATTCCCCAAGTCTTTGATGCTAGCCCTTATTTCCTGCTGAAACATTTGAGTGTTAGTGGCTAAAGCTTTTACAATATCTTCTAAAGCCATACCTGAGCTAGGTGCTTGGTTCTGTGGTGGAGGTGCTAGTTTGTTGTAACTGGCATATGGGTACTATTGTTGATTACTTGGCTGCCCATATCTCAAATTCGGGTGGTCTCTCCAACTAGGGTTGTATTGATTGGCATAGGGATCATACCTTCTTGGTTGGTTAACAAACCAACTTACCACATTCACTTGAGGTGTTGTATCCTCTTGCAATTGTGGGCACGAGTTGGTAAGGCGTCCTTGAATAGAGCAAATGCCACAAACTCTAGAATTTTGAACCTGTCCCAAAGCCACTTGTCTAATAAGAGAGGTTAGTTTAGAAAGTTGAGCTTCAAGACTAGATGTTCCTACCTCATTTACCTTCTTTGGCACATGGTCTACCCTTATCCAAAACTGCTGCGAGTTGGCTGCCATTTTAGAAATCAAGTCCTTTGCTTCTTCAGGCGTCTTTTCTACAAGTGCTCCTCCACTTGCAGCATCTAACATGCTCCGATCCATGAACAACAGCCCTTCGTAGAAGTACTGCAGCAACAGCTGGTCGGAAATCTGGTGGTGTGGACAGCTCACACATAACTGGTTGAACCTCTCCCAGTACTCATATAAGCTTTCTCCGCTGTACTGTCGAATCCCATTGATTTCCTTCCGAATTGTTCCGGCTCTTGATGCTGAAAAGAACTTCTGCAGAAATTTTCTTTTCAGGTCATTCCAGGTTCTGATAGAACCGGAGGGAAGGTATTACAGCCAATCCTTCGCCTTGTCCGCCAACGAAAATGGAAAAGCTCTCAGCTTAATCTGTTCTTCTGTAACCCCTTGTGATTTCATGGTTGAGCAGACAACATGAAATTCCTTCAAGTGTTTGTGGGGGTCCTCACCTGCAAGACCACAAAAATAGGTAATAAGTGAATTAATTCATATTTTAATTCAAATGCAACCTCAGTATCAGGAAAATCGATGCACAGGAGTTGCTGGACAACATCAGGAGTTGCCAACTCCCTTAGTGTTCTTTGAGCTGCCATCTTTACGATAACAACTGGTTCTTCTTTACTTTCTGAGTTGCTGTTCGCAGAAGTCGAAGCTGAAAAATTGACTGCTTGTCTTTTCGCTTTTCTGTTTGCCTTTGCTGTCTTCTCAATCTCTGGATCAAACACCAATTCACCTGTACGAGAAGATCTGGGCATAAGTCAGTTAACTGAGAAAGAAAGAAAAGAAAGAAAATAAATAAATAAATGAAAAGAAAACTTTAACAGAAAAAGAAATCTTCCCGGCAACGGCGCCAAATTTTTGGTCGGTCGTCGAAACCGCCAAAAACAATTCTGGTATCTCTAACAACTCAGAATAAATAAATTTATAGTCTAGTAGTGAAAACCAGGTCGAATCCCAAAGAAATTTCTTAACCGAAGGCTTCCTGTCAGAAAACTGAAATAAAATGTTGGAGGATTTTCTTGAATTAAAAGCTGAAATAAATTAACTGTAAAATTAAATCGAAATTAATCAATACTAAAAACGCTCAGTTCAGGGTTGATTATTGATTCCAATCACGCAGTCGATCATAAAAAAACAACATTTCTTCAATTCAAGCAAATAAACAAGACTCTCTTTAAAGCTAAAAGGAACCCTAAGAATTCAACAGTAAAATTAATCAGAAAAAGCTTCAAATTAATTTCTTAATTTTGAGTAACCAGATATTAAAAAGTAATTTCTAATTATCTCAAAATCAGCATTAAGTTCAATGAACCAAAAAGTTTATTCCAGGCAACAATCCAAAAGCTTGAACAATTTAACCTGTCTTACTTCTTCGTATGAACTAACCAGAAATAAAAGTAATCTCTAGTTAATTCACTTACTTCTAATTGAATTCTTTACCTAAGCGGTTGAAAGAAAATCAAGCAGATTTGCAATTGCAGAACCAATTCAACAAGCAAGAATAGGAAAATTAATTGCAATAAATCTAAACCACAAAGAAGTAAATACTTGAAATTAAAGAAAGTTTAAGCAAGAAAAATCAATCCTCACAACCGGTGTTACTGATGAAAATCATCCCTAAAACTGAACCAGAAAATTACTCAACCATGATCGGGAGAGAAACAAAGAATAATAATAGAAGAAAAACTTAAAAAAAAAAAGTTAAAACAAGAGAGCTGGAGATCGGGGGGCCTGGCGGCGGCAACACCAAAGAAACTAAAACCTATGGCTAAACTCATAAAAACTCTCTAAAATTTTTATATTGTTACAAAAGTACCCCAAACAAATAAAAAAGATTCAAAATAATTATATGGTTTCAAAGTTGTCAGCCAAGCAATACTCTAGGACATCAGCAGTAACTTCAAGCTGATATTCGACCTTGATGAAGCCATTATTTCTGAAAACTCAAAGCACAAAAGTTGTATAGCTCTTTCTTATCTTCGAAACGACACCTGAATCACATAAAACGGACATCTACAGCCAAAGATATGCCCAAAATACTACAGCTGCTTTTGAACCGGTGGTGACTCGTAAATCGTGACTTTGAAGCCGAATTTGACCCTCTTAACGTACAAACTGGGTTTCATGGTCTGAATGTGATTTGTAGCTCCAGATGTTATCTTTCCAATGAATTAAGAATCACTCCATTCAGATCTCTCTAGGTCAAGATATGATTTTTCTACCGGAACATCACCAATCTGTCAACATCCTGAAAGAACACAACCAAATTAAAACTTGTAAAATGGAAAATTAAATTCACTTTCAATCAATTAAGTCAAGATATACTCTAAGCTACAAAACATATATCAAAATATATATTTAAGGTTCAAAACATATTAAAACATACTAAATATGAGAGAAATAAATATAATAAATATAAGCTTATCAAAACTTTAAAAGGGACAAGTCGAAAATCCCTCTAAACCTATTTCAACAAGATGAGACAATGGTTAGAAACGTTGTGAAATACCAAGCCATGATTGTAAAAAACTTTCAGATACAATTGTTTTATCGAGCCGCTAATTTGGAGCCCTTTGAATTATAACAAGTAAATTTCCTTACCCCTAGATCAACAACTTGTGATTCAGCAATGAAGCCTTTAAAAGCTTTAATTTTTGATTTTTTAACTTGAACACCTGCTTCTTTCTTGTGAGGAAAGAACCGAGTTGAAATTGATCTCTAACACAACACCAAGGACCTCCAAAATTAGTGGCAAGCAGTAATAAATTCTCCCAAAGATCTTTTTCAAGAGCTGAGCACTATGGATGATAAACGTTAATCAAAAGTATCTTGGAATTTATACTAGCCCATCTGCCAATAACACCAAAAAACCCATCTCCATTAAAAGAATCCAACGAGAAGAAGGTGTTCAGGTTCTAAATACTAAGCAGACTGCTAGACATACTATTTGCATCTGTTTCCACAAATTCACAAATTCCCATGTCATAAACCTCATACTGAAGGAAGAAAAGAGTTGCCAGATTTTGTTTCTTGTAACATAAGAAAGTCCACATTATGCTTCCACACAAAGTCTCTGACTAACAATTTTTTTCCCCTCCTTCCTATGCCAAGAATGTTTAAACTAAGTAGCATCATTGGAATGCAAAAATCCATTCCATTGTTACCTAACTATTTCTAGCCATGCTCCTCTAACTGACTGATTTTTCCAATCATAGCTTCATTAGATCCAGCACTAGTATTACCAAGTGGGAAAAGGTGCAAATTCATCACTAAAGTATCGGTCATAGAGTAATTTTGCCATCAAACTTTTTTCCATGTTAAATTTACCATCAATATTTTTTATTAGAGTAATTTTACTACTATCATTTTGGCCATAGAGCTATTTTGCAATCAATGTTTTTTCCTTATCACAAATTTGCCATCGTTGTTTTTAAGGAATAGTGATAAAATTGCTCTAATAAAAAAAAATGAATGGTAAATTTAAGATAAAGAAAAGTTTGATGGCAAAATTGCTCTATAGCCAATATATCAGTAATAGATTTGCACCTTTTCCCTTACCAAGTCTACGCCCAAGATCACATGTTATCGCTGCTTCTGATTTTCTCCTATCAGCCGCGGCTTCTCTAGAACCATCACCATTTTTTATTACATCGTTTCGGAAGTTTTTATTGCTCTCGGAGAGGTCTTCCAATTGTAGCAACTGCTAGGCCTTTTCTTTACTATTTTCTTCCTAGGTACTTCTGCCAACATGCTAAGAAAGCCCCATTTTAGCCCCCTGGTTCCAGACCTTCTGTATTCCATTGATTTCTTAGGCCTAATTCCCTTTGAAAGAGGTCTGCAAGGGTCCTGCAGCCCCGTAGGCCCATCAACAATGTAATAACCCAAAAATTTTATTAACTATAATTTATTTAGGTTAATTGTATAAGCACCAAGTTAAAAAATAAATAAATAAATAAAGCATTGAAGTTGACCGGTTAGTAAAGGGTGGAAGAAAGAAGAAAAAATAAAAGGAAAAATCTAAAAGAGAAAAGATAATGAAGGGACTTGGGGTGGAAGGATCCAAAAGAAATAAAAAAAAAATTTACGAAAATAGGAAAATATATATATATGGGGAGAACGTTTGTGGAAAAGAAAAAGGAAGAAAAAAAGAGAGAGAGAGAGAGTTCAAAATACAATAGGGTTAACCTATATATACATGCCATTGTGAAAGAAAAAATAAGGTTTAGTTTTGTACTTCTATACCATTGTGATTCTTTTTAAGAAGAAGAAGAATCAAAGATTGAAGATCAAGACTACATTTAATATTTTTTTTTCTTCAAAATAGTAAATTTGGTAATTTCTAATTTAATATTTTCTTATATATCTATATCAAAGATGTTCATGTAATTTAGGAAAAAAATAAAATTATTTAGTTAGGATTTTGATAATTGTAGATATTGAAAGTGATAATTGGTGGTTAAGATTGTTTCAAATGAATGGAGAACAAGGTGGTTGAAGTTTTGTGCTTGGAATTGGGGAGAATCGCATGTTGCAGAGGATTGTGAAGAGGGTCGTTCTAAAATACGGGGGGTTGTACCAATACCCCCCTTTTGAAGGCTCATCCCCAAACTTTTGTTCTTTGATCAGTTAAGGACCCAAGTTTAGAAATATCACAATAGTATACAAAATAAGAAAATCATACTGTAACCTGAACAACAGGTTACAGGCTATGCGATATGTAATTAAGGCTAAACGGTATAATAATTAGGTTAGGTGGTAATGAATTTAGGTTAAATGGTATTAAATTTAGGTTCATGTGATATAAAATTTAGATGGTATAAGAATTAGGTAAATATGGTATGAGATTGAAGTGAAATGGTATGAGATTCAGGTTATGGTATAGGATTGAGGTTAAATAGTATGATATTAAGGTTTAATGGTATGAGATTCAGGTTAAATGGTATGAAATTGAGGTTAAGTGGTATGAGATTCAGGTTCATCTGGTATGAGATTTAGGTTCATATGGTATGAGATTAAGGTTATTATGGTATGATAATAAGGTTGTTGTGGTATAGGATTCAGATGAAGTGGTATGCGATTCAGGTTAACTGGTATGAGATTGAGGTTAAATGATATGAGATTCAGGTTATGGTATAGGATTTAGGTTAAATGGTATGATATTAAGGTTTAATGGTATGAGATTCAGGTTAAATGGTATGAGATTCATGTTAACTGGTATTAGATTCAGGTTGATCTGGTATGAGATTGAGGTTCATATGGTATGAGATTAAAGCTATTGTAGTATGATAATGAGGTTGTTCTGGTATCGAATTCAGGTTAAGTGATATACGATTCAGGTTAACTGGTATGAGATTGAGGTTAAATAGTATGAGATTTAGGTTATGGTATAAGACTGAGGTTAAATGGTATGATATTAAGGTTTAATGGTATGAGATTCAAGTTAACTGGTATGAGATTCAGGTTCATATGGTATCAGACTAAGGTTATTATGGTATGATAATAAGATTGTTATGGTATCGGATTCAGGCTAAATGGTATTCGATTTAGGTTAACTGGTATGAGATTGAGGTTAACTGGTATGAGATTTAGGTTCTGGTATAGGATTGAAGTTCATCTGCTATGAGATTCTGGTTATTGTGGTATGATAATGAGGTTGTTGTGGTATCGGATTCAGGTTAACTGGTATGAGATTGAGGTTAAATGGTATGAGATTCAGGTTAACTGGTATGAGATTCAGGTTCATATGGTATCAGACTAAGGTTACTGTGGTATGATAATCAGGTTGTTGTGGTACCGAATTCAGGTTCATATGGTAGAGGATTGAGGTTAACTGGTATATGATTGGGGTTAACTTAGTATACGATTCAGGTTAACTGGTATATGATTGAGGGTCATATGGTATGAGATTAAGGTTCTTATGGTATGATAATAAGGTTGTCATGGTATCAGATTCAGGTTAAATGGTATTCGATTTAGATTAAATGGTATGAGATTAAGGTTAACTGGTATGAGATTCAGGTTCTGGTATAGGATTGAGGTTCATCTAGTATGAGATTAAGGTTATTGTGGTATGATAATGAGGTTGTTGTGGTATCGGATTCAAGTTAAGTGGTATGCGATTCAGGTTAACTGGTATGAGATTGAGGTTAAATGGTATGAGATTCAGGTTATGGTATAGAATTGAGGTTAAATGGTATGATATTCAGGTTTAATAGTATGAGATTCAGGTTAACTGGTATAAGATGCAGGTTTATATGGTATCAGACTAAGGTTACTGTGGTATGATAATCAGCTTGTTATGGTATCGGATTCAGGTTCATATGGTACAGGATTGAGGTTAACTGGTATATGATTGGGGTTAACTTGGTATACAATTCAGGTTAACTGGTATAGGATTGAGGGTCATATGGTATGAGATTAAGGTTATTGTGGTATGATAATGCGGTTGTTATGGTATCGGATTCAGGTTAAATAGTATTCGATTGCGGTTAACTGGTGTGAGACTGAGGTTAACTGGTATGAGATTCAGGTTATGGTATATAATTGAGGTTCACTGGTATGAGATTTAGGTTGTTGTGGTATCCGATTCAGGTTAAGTGGTATGCGATTCAGGTTAACTGGTATGAGATTGAGGTTGAATGGTATGAGATTCAGGTTAGGGTATATGATTGAGGTTAAATGGTATGATATTTAGGTTTAATTTTATGAGATTCAGGTTCGTGGCATGAGATTCAGGTTCATATGGTATCAGACTCAGGTTATTGTGGTATGATAATAAGGTTGTTATAGTATCGGATTCAGGTTAAATGATATTCGATTTAGGTTAACTGGTCTGAGATTGAGGTTAGCTGGTATGATATTCAGGTTCTAGTATAGGATTGAGGTTCATCTGGTATAAGATTAAAGTTATTGTGGTATGATAATGAGGTTGGTGTGGTATCGTATTCAAGTTTAGTGGTATGCGATTTAGGTTTAGTGGTATGCGATTCAGGTTAACTGGTATAAAATTGAGGTTCACTGGTATGAGATTCAGGTTATGATATAGGATTGAGGTTAAATGGTATGATATTAAGGTTTAATGGTATGAGATTCAGGTTATAACCGGTATGAGATTCAGGTTCGTTTGGTATGTGATTAAGGTTATTGTGGTATGATAATAAGGTTGTTATGGTATAGGATTCAGGTTAAGTGGTATGCAATTAATGTTAACTGGTATGAGATTGAGGTTAAATGGTATGAGATTCAGGTCTTGGTATAGGATTGAGGTTCATATGGTATGATATTAAGGTTATTGTGGTATGATAAATAGGTTATTATGGTATAGGATTGAGGTTAAATGGTATGCGATTGAGGTTAATTGGTATGAGATTGAGGTTAGCTGGTATGAGATTCAGCTTATGGTATAGGATTGAGGTTCACTGGTATAAGATTCAGGTTGTTCTGGTATCGGATTCATGTTAAGTGGTATGCGATTCTGGTTAACTGGTATGAGATTGAGGTTCACTTGTATGAGATTCAGGTTATGGTATAGGATTGAGATTATGGTATGATATTAAGCTTTAATGGTATGAGATTCAGGTTAACTGGTATGAGATTTAGGTTCATATGGTATGAGATTATTGTTATTGTGGTATGATAATAAGGTTGTTAGGGTATAGGATTCAGGTTAAGTGATATGCGATTAATATTAACTGGTATGAGATTGAGGTTAAATGGTATGAGATTCAGGTTAAGTGGTATGTGGTTTAGGTTAAGTGGTATACGATTCTGGTTCATGTGGTATGACATTCAAGGTCATTTGGTATGGGATTAAGGCTATTATGGTATGATAATTAGGTTAGTGTGGTATAGGATTCAGGTTAAGTGGTATGCGATTGAGGATAACTGGTATGAGATTGAGGTCAAATGGTATCAGATTCAGGTTAAATGGCATGAGATTAAGGTTATTGTTGTATGATAATAAGGTTGTTATGATATAAGATTCAGGTTAAGTGGTATGAGATTAAGGTTAACTGGTATGAGATTCAGGTCATGGTATATGATTGAGGTTCATATGGTATGAGATTAAGGTTATTCTGGTATGATAATAAGGTTGTTGTGGTTTCGGATTTAGGTTCAGTGGTATTGGATTGAGGTTAAATGGTATGAGATTGAGGTTATGGTATAGGATTGAGGTTACGGTTAAAGTTTTTTTTAGTATTAAATAAATATATAAAAAGTATATATAATTATATAAAATTAATATTACTCCATATATCTAGATTAGTTGCTTCATTTCTAAATAGTACATAAATTAAGAAAGATGAAAACAATTTATCTTTTTAACATATAAAAAATAAAATTTCATAAGAAAATTAGCAGTAACATAGAAATATTACAATCAATGGATTATTTGAAATAAAATTTTATTCAAATTTATTTCTCAAAAATTTGCAATCAATATCTACACAATTAGGGTTTAATTTTCATTCTATTTGTTGGGTTTTGTTACTATTTTATAGTTTAATTTTAAAAAAAATACATAATTGGAATTAATTATATTTTTTTGGCATACATAAGAGCCTCTATAATTACCCAACCTAAATAACTTGGCCTAAAATTACCTCAGCTCGAAATTGACTTGACTTATATTAAACTCAAACAAAAAAACCCGAATGTAGAATCTGTATTCATAATAATAATATTAATATAATAATAAGTAGAAATATGTATTCAGTAAAAAGTATAGTTAATTAATAGAATTATATTTAATGATATTTAATTTATTAAATGTAATCATCACATATATACTTAAATATATTGAAACCAATAAATCATTTCTTTATAGGCCTAAACAGTATAATTATTAACTAATGAGATGAATAATGTATATAATTATATAAAATAAACATTAAAATAATTTGTATGATGTGATTAAATTTGAATGAATTTATATTTTTTAATGTTTAAAAAAATTCTTAAAAAATTAATAGTATCAGACAAATATTACAATCAATGGATTCAGGTTTAGGTTTATAGATTAAGATAAGGTTTTTAGGGTTAGGGTTAAGTATCGGATCAATGGTTTAGGTGTAGGTTTATAGTTTAGAGTCACACTTTTAAGTTTTAGGATTATGTTAGAGTTATGTTAGGGTTAAATTTTTATTTATTATTTTTTTTACATTACAGTAAGGGCTTAGGGTATGGAGTTATGGGTTATAGTTTGAATTATGTTATCTATTTATTTTAATTTTTTTTAATATAGCCATTACAGTTGAACTGCTGCTGTAATGTCTACACTATGTTAGGAATATCCATATTTAGTAAGTTTATGTTACAAACATCTATATTTGGCAAGTTTACATTATGAACATTTATATTTAGCTAGGAACATCCACATTTGGTAAATCTATATTTTGGTTCTTCCAAATAAGTAACTTCCATTTTTACTAATTAAGTTTAATAATCTAGTCTTTTTGGCTTATGCACTAATAATCCGATTAAACATGAAAGCTAAAAATTTGAAAGTAAAATCTACTTGGATAACTAATATAAAATTCTAATAAGTCATGAATTGCATAAAATTTTATATTAGTTATCCAATTATTTTAAGGTTAGGGTCTAGTGTTAGAGATTAAGGTTAATGTTAAGGTTTGGGTTCTTGAAAGAATTTTAAAGTTGTTTTTAAAACTACATGGAGATAAGTGTAATTTTAAAAAAAAAATTACAAAAGTGAGACATTTGCGTTACTCCCTCCATCCCAAAATCTTTGATTTATTTGACTTTTTTGATCTATTTTGACTTGATTTTTTTCATATCATTTTTTGTTAGAAAAAATTTAGAAAAATATATTTTGAAACTACATGTCTTGATTTATCATTTGTATCCAAAGATTTTTCAGTTATATATTAAAATGTTGAAAATAAATAATCGGAGATTAATTGGTAAAATCAAATGGAGCAAAGATTTTGGGACGGAGGGAGTACTTTTTACGAGTAGCCACTAATCAATGTTTTTTACATCATTTTGAACTGGATATATGGTATAAAAAAAATGGATTTTAATTTCATGTTAAGTGATATCAGATTAAGGTTCATATAATATGGTATTCATGTTAATAGGGTTATGGTGAGGGTTAAGGATTACAGTTTCAGATTAGGGTTTAGGAATAAGGTTTATTTAGAGTTATGGATTAGGAATTAGAGTTAGGGATTAGAGTTTATTTTTCATTCCATTTTTCTGTTGTTTAGGTTAAAAAAATAGTCATTATATTTAATTCTATTTGTTTGACATCCATAATAGTCTCTGTAATTACCTTACCTAAATTCATTAAAAACCATGCAAAGTAAACAAACATCATGAACCGTATAGTAAAATATATGGATCCTTTGAAATAAAATTTATTTAACTCTAATTTATACTCCATCTGTCCCAAAATCTTTGGTCCATTTGTTTTCAGCAATTAATCAATGATTTTTTATTTTCAACATTTTAATATATAAATGACAAATCTTTGCATAAAAATGATAAATCAAGACATGTAGTTTCTGAATATATTTTTTTAGAATTTTTTTGTAACAAACAATATTGTGAATAAAATCAAGTCAAAATACAAAAAAAAAAAATCAAATGAAGCAAAGATTTTGGGACGGAATGAGTAATTAATAGCCAATTCAATATGTACATATTGTAGAGCGAACATTGAAATGTACAAGTTGGAAAAAAAATTTAGAATACAAAACACTCATATAGGTACGTAAATAGAAGTTGGCTTCAATTAAAACACATGGGTTTGGGGTTATGGTTGTTACAGAATAATGTTTGCAAAATTATTGGGGTTACAATAATAACATTATGAAATGTTAAATGAAAATATCATTTACACCTTTGAATTTTCATTATTTATACCAAAATATTTAACAGCATATATTTTAAAGGATGTCCACAAACTTTAGGTTTAAAGAAAAGCATATTACTATTGCCCGGAAATTTACAATTCAATTTATATATATATTTACTTACGACAATTTAAATACAAAGATTTTGTTGAAAACCTTGAGCTGCTACAACATAAGTTAATTATTAGCGGTATTAACGAAAGGAAAGCAACACTCAAATTCCAAGAACCTTCGCATATCTCAGTTCCCCAACGTACTGCGTTCCGGCAGCCACCTTCGCATCTCTGCCTGCTACATTTGAAGTCGCTGCTGTACATTAACTGCTGGCTGCCTTCGCCAGGTACGGTACTTCACTCCTCCTTCATCTACGTGTTACGGCTGTTACTAATGTTCTAGGTTTTCTGCTCCTACATGGTTCCACAGCAACGCCATGGGCGACATATTTTGCAGCAAGGTTAAGCTTTATGGATGTCCACCAAGTGTTCGTCAAAATGTCTACCTTCACAGATAACCACTGTTGTTGACGTTCAGGTTTATTTGTTTACTTGTTTGCACGTTTCTTTTTCCTGACATTGTTCTGCTTCATGTTATCCTAAGATACACTTGATTACCACTTCATTAACATTACATGCTATGACCAGTTTTTATAAGGTTGATGAAGTTGATATAGGATAACAGTTCCATTCGATGTTTTACTACCCTAACCATTTGGGCAAACTTTTCAGACTTGAAGCAAATGGATGTTGATGGACGTGCAGAAGCATTCATTGATGAGTCTTGTGATTATGATTTGGCCATCATTGCTGAGAAGATTAACAAACCAGTTGAGGAGTGGCAGTATCATGATGTCGAAGCCGTTCAGTTTGACACTGTAAATGATGCTGAAAATTTCTACCGTAAATACGCATGTTTGATGGGATTTTTTGTGCGAAAAGATGAGCTGAGGATGAGCTCTAAGTACAAGGTGGCTCAGCGGTGGCGCTGGGTTTGTGCAAGAGAGGGGAAGGCTAGAGTTAGGGAAAATAAAGCTCATCAGCCCGGCAGGGAACCTCGGCCTGTTTCGCGGTGTGGCTGCAAAGCTGCTTTTCGTGTTCATTATTGTTCTGAAAATCAGAAATATCATGTCCATGAGTTTGAGGTTACTCATAACCATGTCATTGCATCAGAGTTTGAGTCACATTTCCTACGGTCGAGGAGACTAGTTACTCATGCTGCTAAACATGTTCAGACGGATATGCGAAGGGTTGGAGTTGGTACAGCACGGGTGATGGACTATATGGTTGTCATGAACGGTGGGTATAAAAATGTTGGTTTCACAAGAAAGGACCTATACAATTGGGTTAACTCGGATGGCAGGGTTGGGGAGCTCGCAACAGATTGTGAGAAATCAATAGCCCATCTTACTTCTAAAGAACAATGCGACCCTAACTTCTACTGTAGGTATGCGGTTGATGGGGAGGATACATTGCGATCTCTGTTTTGGGCAGACGGGGGGATGCGGCGGGATTATGCAGTTTTTGGAGATGTTATTTGTTTTGATGCAACTTACAATAGCAATGGATATAAGCTACCATATGTTGTCATTCTTGGTGTGAACCACCGCTTTATGACAACCATATTCGGTTGTGCTCTTGTGCGTGATGAGTCTGAGGATTGCTTCAAGTGGTTACTCAGTAGATTTGTTCACTGTATGGGAGGCAAGAAGCCAACTACAGTTATAACGGACGGTGCCTCAGGATTCAAGCTGGCGATTCAGTCCGAATTACCTGCAGCTCGCCACCGAACATGTTCTTGGCATCTGATGCGCAATTGCAAGACAAATGTAAAAGAATCACCTTCCTTCGCTGGTTTGTTCTCGCACATGATGCTAAATATTGATGACCCAGATGAACTGGAAGCGAAGTGGCATTCAGCAATCACAGAGCATGGGCTACAACATAATCAGTGGGTTAAGGATATTTGGGATAAGCGGGAATATTGGGTTATTGCTCTTTTGAAGAATACATTCTTCGCTGGGATGACAAGCACGCAGAGGGCCGAGGACATGCACGCTTTCCAGAAGATATTCTTATCTTCACAGTTGAAGTTGTACGACTTTGTTCGATGGCTTGATGTGGCTCTAGAGAGGCTGCGGGAAGCAGAAGTTCAGCAACACTTCTATAGTCAACATACAATTCCTTAGGTGGTTACCAATCTTAAGCATTTGGAAAGACATGCAGCCGAGGTGTACACCCCTCGGATCTTGGTTCGTATCCGCCAGCAAATTCTTGAAGAGCCCTCTTACTTTGTTGTTGTTGGAGAAAATGTCCGTGCCACTACTCGCTTATATCAGGTCCGTAAATATGCAAGCAAAACCGCACCGACACTCATCAAATTTGATGCTGTTACTGGCGTGTATGACTGCAGTTGCAAGCTACTTACTTACACAGGTTTGTACCACGTACATACTAAATCGTTATTTTTATTTGTTACGACTTTGCACAATGGAGATGAAGTTACTTATCTTACCATGTATGTTTCAGGTATTCCTTGTGCTCATATCTTTGCTGTCCTTAAGCTAGAGAATGCAGTAACTATCCCCGACAGCTGTATATTAAGAAGGTGGACAAAGGATGCGAAAAAAATTCCATGTTACATTTCTCGTGTTACTCCGGATGATGTTGAAGCAACAATTTTGGTTAAACGAGCACAGTTGGCTGGCATATGTAACAAACTTGTGTTCTTTGTTTCTCGGGCATCAGAAGATGGATATTTGGAAATCAAGGACCAAATTGGTGGCCTGATTGTCAGAGCAACGGAGTTGTTTGAACAACACCAAAGCACGCTTCATGATGACAAGGTTGGACGAGAGCAGTCCAGTATCATAAGGGATCTTATACGGGTGACGGGGAAGAAGTCGGATGAATCGAAGAAGATGACGGATAAAATAAAGAAGCATTCGAGGAAGAAGAAGTCAAAGCCGGAGAAGCCTTCACTGCCAGCTAAGGCCATTCACAAATCTGAACCACAAACTGCAGAAGAAAGCTTGGTCAATATTATAACATCTTCACCGCCTCAACAAATAGCCTCATATGCACAGCCAGCAGCATCAAGTTCACCTTTTCAGAGTTATAGTGTTTATGTGAACTCTACATTCCATGTCTCCCTGCAGGCACAGCCAGTAAACCCATCAACATGGGCTTCGTATCCGAACCTTGGTTCTTTTCAATACATGTTGCAGTCTCAGATGCTCGGCCGGCCGAGGGATGGGTTAATTTCAAGACACATTGCTGAAAAGTAATTTTTTGCGTGATGCACAGTAAAGTTCACATCGAATGTGGGAACTGACATTATCACTCCATTTTGTTACACCCAGGTTGTTTTGAATTGAATCATATAGGGTGATTTTCAGATTTCAGGAGTCTTTTGTTTTGGGTTCATGTATGGGGACATGCATCAAACGAAGGACAAATGTTTTAGAAGAATTACTGCCCTCATATTAATATGTAACAAAGATGTGTTATTGGGAAATATGGTTATCGAATATTGTAAACTGATGTATTATGAAATTTAGGTTCGGAATTGCCCACTCCTTAGAAGTGCTATGGAGTCCTGAAATCAGATAAGGGATACGATGAACATCCTGTTGGTGTTCGTCTTGTTGTTTCCCATGTTAGTTGTTAGTACCATGTGAAATTAATATTGTCATTGATGAGAACGTATCAATTGCAGCTGCAGCTGTAAAACACATTTAATTGAATGTATGGGAAAACTATGATGGAAATAGCACTTATATAAGCATTCGACTCTGTTAACATAATCAGTGGCTGGAACAAAATGTGGCATTTGTTTCTTTACTATAAATCAGCATTCAACAAACAAACCATTGTCGAACCTATGCAAATTATGTACTTACCATATCTGCAAGGTTTTAGCTTTTACTTCACCTGTCTACTGGAAGTGAGATTGAAGGTAATTTATATTGTAAACAACTGATGTTTCCATCAACCAGTCAAAAACATTTCTATTCTGTATTAAATAGTTGGTTGTAATGTCACTGAATGTACAAAGCCTCAGACGTCCATACACTGAAGCAGACAAAAAATTGGTCTTGACAACAAAAAATTTCCAACCTAATGTAACAACAGCCCCTTTTCAGATGCAGCTGAGTCCTTGAAGATATGTAGCCATCCCTTCTCAAAAATCAACAACTACTCTATAGACAACCCTATATACAAAATAAGTTAGCAAGGGATGCTCGGGCCATCAAAACGACCAGCCAAGCACAGGACTACAACAGACCCGTTCTATGCAAAAAAAACATATAGGACTGCAGAGTAATCAACAAAGCTTCATTTCTGCCCATGCTTCCCTCTGCCCTTTGGTTTACCTGCAACTTCATCAACGGATAGTATTTCCTCCTTCTTAACATCAACACCCCCACAATCTTTGCGTTGCGACTCAAACCAGATGTTGGCCATCGATTGAAGATGGGTCTTCACTATGTTCTCATCGCATAGCAATAGATCTAGTACAAACTGGCATCTGCACTCATGTGTGTCCTACTGGTGAGTAACAGGAAAACTAGGTTAGTATAGCTCAAATTATTGAATAAAACTAATGTACAACTGTAGCTGAAATGGGGACGAACCTCTTTCTTCACACTCATCGTTATCCTTGTTGGATGTTCCATGAAATAGCAAACAAATAGTCCACAGTCACAGGAATTTGGTTGCACAGGGAAGTCTTTTGGCTTCACCTTTTGAAACTCGATAAACTTGAATGATGTTGGAGCAACCACTTCGTCCAAGGTCGCACACTAGTATGACACCAAAGGAAGAGGAAAGATTCTGTTATTTCATGCAATACCATTACGTGGCATATCCGAATTCTCATTTCAAATTTGTGAAGTACATACTTGTAAATCTATCACTTTAGAATAATAATCAATTGTATGCCCTTTTCCTAGCGTGTCCCACACGGAGATTGTCTTTAAATTCACATCAACAACGAGCAGAAAGAAATGGGCAGGTTCATGCATGGGAAGGAAGATCTGAACATAAACCAACATTACATCACACCAGCATCATCTTCATTCCAGACGTTTAATCCAGCAGCATAAAAATAACATATATTTGGTTTAAAATTGCCTTATCATAGTTGTTGATATCATCCATAAGTAGTGTCCTCAACTACTGATTCGTACGCAAGTTTTGCAGATATTGTGCTCGCCTAGATGTCATAAACTGGAAACAAATTGAACATAAAATTCAAATCACAGATCAGACTCAATGAGGCAAGGGCAGCAGTTTTGCATATTAGGTTCTGCATATAACAGCAAATAACCTAACTTTTTGTATATTCACTGACTTTTGTATCTGTAAAGTGTAAACAAACAGTTCGGGGTTCGATTCATCTAGTTACTCTTGTAAAAAAAAGCCCCCAGTATTCATGATTACTGGTATATTTTTGGCATAAAAAATTACAAGTCAAGATTGAAGCATTAAAGGTTTTTTTTATGTTCTTATGGTTTTTTTTAATAAACTCTTTTTTCATTTACTCAATGGCCCAATTACAGATATCAGCATGCATATTTAAGGTAGTTATCCATATTTTAGTAATACTGAATGTCAAACTTCTACCACTACAAACTATGAGATTACATAACATTTTTAGAATTGGTGCACTAATCAATAAAGCTTATATACATGGTTGCTCCAAATTTTAAATAGGATATGGCAAGCACTGGCGTAGTTTCTTTCTTCTACTTCGTAGTTAATTTATTTTTGGTAATGTCATATATTAATTTGCTAAACAAATGACTGTATAATTAGGTTTATAGTTTGAAGATAGTCAACGAACACAAAACATACATTTCATATAATGTAAATAACAAATACAGTGTCAGGGGGAAAAAACCTAAATAATGTAAAAGAACAAAACGATACTAAGAAACTAAGAAGATGGGAAAAAAAGGCTGTTTTAATAAATTATCTTAAAGATTTTTCAATGTTATTTGCACCATTTCTTGAACCAGTTGTTTCAATTTATGTTTTTTAAAATTTGTTTGGTTTTCGTACTTCTGAATAACATGTCTTTCAATGAGACAAAAGAACCCATACACATACTGGTACAAGAGCGGCTACTTGGTATAGAAAACTAAATAGATAGTTATTAGTTATAATTGAAGATATGATTTTGTTTATCCCGTTTGCACAAAAATTAATATGCACTTGTATCAGTTCTTGGTGTTTTTAAAAAGTTTCATATATTATTTGCAAAAATGATAATCAGTTCTGTGATGCCTTCTTAGATTCAGCTTATACAACGTTTATCTATTCTTTTTTCATGTGTTGTTGTTCTTTTATCACTAGACAAAACTAAATATTTAATAATAATGTAAGAGATAACTAGTTAATCAGCGGAATAAGTATGCATTGATAAAGTAACAAGAAAGTGTAGCAACAAAAGAGCAAATAAGTAGTAATTAGTGCTATACAAGAACTTTGCCTACATAACAAAGAAAAATTAAGCAAAACTTGTCAGATAACTGATGATAGAAGAAACAATCAGTAGCATTGGCAAAGCGTAACTAGTAGTATAAGAGCAATAAGGGAATAATAAAAAACGAAGAACAAATGCAAATGTAATATTGATTGCAACATTACGATGAAAATAGCACACAAGTAGTGATACAAAAACCATATGAGAATGAACTAAAATAGCAACAAATTTTTGAGAAAATAACAAATAACAGCGATATAGGGTAGGACTGCGAAATGTTTTCAGAAATCAGGAAAACAAACATGAGGTTGTAAGGGAGTTAAGTGATGCAGGCATGAATAATGTAAGGGAGAACACATACTGTGAAGTCGAGGGTCATGTACCAATTCTGTATAGACGATCCTTTTGCCCGAGCGCGGTTCGTGAGTATGACTGCCCATGTGTTGATGAGGACATTGCTAATCCACTCAGTTGGCAACAACATCTTAATATCACAACGCCGAATATCGTACGGGCCGCCGGGTTTAACTAACAGCTCACTGGGAAAAAATAAAGTTATAACATGCGCACAAGCAATAACATAATATGAAGGAGAAAGCAAATCACTACCAATCAATTTAACTGTTTCGTTTCTAAGAAACAGTAACATGGCTTGGCGGCGCCCGTAGAAGACATACATAAGGACATGGTAATGACAACATAAATTTTAGTAAATTCATAGAACAAACACTAACCTGTCATTGCAAGGGCCGTAAAAGACATACATAAGGACATGGTGCTCTTTTGGTGACACCGGGTGCCGCACACCAAATGGACCCGCACCGAAACGTGGACCTGCCCGACTTTTTTTTATGTCAAGCATAGTGAAGGGTGATGTTTGCGCCCTTGAGAGCTTTGGGATTCGAATCGGCCGCTCTAGAAGGTTCAAGATAGGTTGCCTCTTCTTCTTTCCTTTCACCTGCATACAAAACTAAAATAAATCACCATAATCAATAAAAAAAATGCGGTGGTAAATGGAGTGATGGATTTATAAACCAAGCTGCCAATTTGACATACCTGGCCTCTAACATCACACACGTCCATTGCCTCAGAAAACATATCTACAGATCCTAATTCTGTTTTGTCCAAATTGAAAATAACTACTTCCGTTTTTGGCTTATCGTCCAACTTTGTATCCCTAGAAGGTACCAACACCGGTTCAACGGGTGTTGGGCAGACAAAAGGAGTGGCGGTAATAATAGTGACAGCCTTATCAGGGCTGTCAAATTCATCATCACCTCTAATAACCTTTCCTCCGTCACCATCTTCAAGATTATCATTGCTTGGCCGTCCCAAGCCATCATGCTGTCCTTCACGACATCGCTGGCCGAGTTCTACGTGAGGGAATTGGGGTGGGGCATGGAACAGAGCATTGGAACCGTGTGTCTCCTCAGCTCTAAGCCCTCTTACATTCATTTACCTCCTTCACCCGGGTCGTCTTCAATGCTTGAACAAGCATTGTAACATTAGCATTAACTTCATCAAGCAATGCTCTTTGCCGTTGTTGCTCTTCTTTCAAATATTCCAACAACCGACCTTGACGTTGTTGTTCCTCTTTAATTACCCCAATATCTGACACTAATTTCCAAACTAAAACCCCTAACCAAGTTACACCCCCATTAACCTCCTCAAATTCCTCCTCACTGCCCCCAACCTTGCCCTTACCCTTCCCATCGTCATCCATACAACCACCATGGTCATGATCAGCACCGGTGTCACGATTGCCAAAACCAGGAAGGCCAGATAGTGACTCATACGGGGATTTGGAAGGGGTTTCCGGAAACCTCTTTGCACGTTTTGGGTCATGAGGAAGACAAACCTGCAACCCGTAAGAGATAGGGTTAAGAATTAGTCGGCAAATACAAAATTCAGTACCAACCTAACCATCATACCACTACTTCATATGTTAACAGCAGAACACTAACCTCCTCAGTATCCCGGAATGGATGTTTATTCAACAACTTGGAGGTCACATCTTTACTGAAATATTGAATGGGAAGGGTGAGTTGGCCAGCTGGGTACGCACCCGGAAGAATGTAACGTAAATAGTACACCTAAAATATATCAACGATGATATTATGTCAACAAAATGGAATGAAAAAGTATAGCAACGCAGAAAAAAATTTTGAACTGTGAAGGGAAAATGACTATAAAGTTTTTCTTACTTGCAAAAATAGGGCACACCCCCCAAGTTTCTGGACACGTTCTTCAAACACATTCCTGATTGAGCTAACCAGATGATCAAGTGTGAGAGTCGCCCATTGACAGTCGCTCAACATATCCACATTATCAACAGTGGAAACCCATTGGTGATGAAGGTATTGCCGTGTCGACGGACATATCACTGTTGCAAGAGCGAACAACACATAACACCTCTTAAACTCTTCACCATGACTGTCAGCCAACTTCTCAACTATGCCACTGAGGTCAATAACCAAATGTCCGCTTGCTTGCTTGCAATACAGGCTGACCAAAGGGGACTTCTTCTTCAGATAAAGACAGCTGCTTCCATCCACTAATCCCATAACGGATGTAACATCTGCAGCACCAAGACGGAACCTCCGTCCATAGACAATGAGGCTACGTGTACTCACATCAAAAGACCGGGCAAGCCAGCAAATCAGATCACCTCGCAACTGGGTTACGTTGTTGTCTAACAAACATCCAAGCCCGGTTTCATTGGCCAATTTTCGTTGCTCTGCACTAAACCCTTTCACATGTTTCGCAAAGTATGAAGGTTGACACACAACATCCCACAGATGAACGACAGGATCTCTAGCTTTCACCCGATCGGGAGCCTCATCCGCAAAACATAACTTTTGCTGCATGTCAAACGTCTTCCAGCGCTTGTTCATATTAGCCCACTCCTACAGGATAACAATTTTGATCAATGAAGTACACAAATTAAATATCGCATTCAGATTAAGCCGCATAGAGATGAAGCCGTATAGCACATACCTGTCGAGTCATGGCGCGGTCATTCTCCTTCTAAAATCGTTGTTTCTCACCAGTACTGCATTATGGAAGTTCACATCAGAATTAAACGGTGACAAGGCCAAAGAATAACATAACATAGAGAGCATAAAATTACATGAACTTATTATATGCATTCTTCAGGTTTGCTTTAACATTCTCGACATCATCACCGCAATGTACTTTCCTACTACCCGACCCCCTTCATTTAGCACTGTTCCCTACAAAACCAAATAACATATACGTACGCATATTACTTTGTAATGCATCACTGATTGAGAAGCATTGGAACGAGATTTACCCAAAACACACACCTTAAATCCATTAAATACATTGTACAAAGTCCAAGTTCTAGCTAAATATAAAACCCACAACTTTATTTTCAAATGACAAAGCATATCTTAAGCATTGAACAGACCCACAGAAGAAACAATTATTACCCACCTTTTGAATGCTGTCCTTGGGATTCATGATGGTCAAGGATGTGAACACAGTGACAAACAATCCACGGAAGTACATTCTCTCAGTCCTGATAACCATCAACAGACAAATGAACACCTTCAAAATAATAATCCCACACAAGTATTTTTGAAAACAAAAAGTTATTAGTGCACCAAAAGCATTGCATTAGGATTTTGTAAATTGTAACATAATGGTTACACTTTAATAAAGCAATATGCACAAAGAATCTTTTTTAAACCCGCACTTTGACGCAGGTATTTTAATTTATTTAATTTCTAATTAAAATAAATAACAGCAGGAAATAAATGAATAATTTTTTAGTATCAAAACTATGCTAATAAATTCAACTATTATTTATTTAAAATTGAATTTGGGCAATTTTAATATCAAGTTATTACCATTCAAATGATTAGTTATGATTTAAAGGTTATGATCAAAACATAACGCATGCACATGCTTTCAATTGATTAAAATCAAAACTATGCTACTAAATTCAACTATTATTTAATCAAAACTTAAGTTGGGAAATTTTAATATCATGTTCTGACCATTCAAATGATTGCTTATGATCAAAACATAACACATGCAGATGCTTAGTATTGATGAATAATTTTTTTTTTTCAGTAGACCAAAATTCACTTAAAGAAAGTCACATTCTATCAATTCGAATTTAAACATTTACCATTCAGGGAAATTGTGTTATGATGAATTTTCTTTAAATTGTAACACTTATGTATAAAATTAATTTATTCAACCAGATAGCTTTTGAATTAAATAAATCATTCGACATAAAAAAATTAATCAATATTAAAAAAACAAAAAAAAATATTCGCCAAACGAAATTCAAAGACTAAGAGATGAAATGGAAAATGTTGATATATTACAATTAAGTAATTGTGTGTGACCAGTGTTTCACTTTACAACATAGTACATAAAAAACCAGGACACAAAATACAAGACTGAAGGAATAGAAAGAATATAGTTCATGTAGTTATTATTAATTAAGTTTCACAATCCAACATAACATAGTTCGCGCTTAGTGTCCGAATTGGGAAGCAAAATAAATTATGGGTATTAAATTGCAGTGTAACTATAACCAAAAGTAAAAGAAGAGACACTAAAGAAATTACACTGCAGGCACCCAAGACATAATTTCGTTTAAAGAATTCAACCGAACTTCAAAAACAAAAAATGATCATGACACCACCAAATAAAAAAAAAAGATATGATGGATGTTTTTGTATAGTGAAAGAATAATTAGAAGATAAAAATTTTATATTCAATAAAAAATTTTAATTTTTAGAATTCATGAAAAATTTAGTTACCATAATTCACTTTATAATTTTAACAATTATGAACCAACTCAATTTATTAAACTATAAAGCAGGTTAACTAATTAACTCGGCCTACAATAATCAATTATCAATAATGAAAACAAATGATGGAAATAAAAAAATCATGTTTAATTAATTTTGCACTTGAAAATTGTACATAAAAAAAACAACAAACAAGTTTGGAGAGTAAGCGAGCAAATAGAAAGAATATAAAGTAATAATTAAGTTTCCGGACCAATACGTAATGCTGTCGGCATTACATGCTTAACTGGAAAAGGTTAAAAAATGTAGGACTACAAATGCATCTAACCACAATAAAGTGAAGCAGGCAAAAATCGAGAAAATCCACTAGACATGCGACTGGGATTTTTTCCGATTCGAAAAAATAGGAATGAACTTACAAACAGTCAAATAGTCCAGAAAATAGGGAAAAATATGAAGTGTTACATGAACACTACTTCGAAATTGGGCAATAAAAATATTTTTATAAAATGACAACAAACAACTATTGCAACACATAACCTCCACTATTTACATTAGCCAATTTCAAAGTATTTAACCTTTCTTGTTTAACCACAACTTCCTACCACAAATTCAGACACTGCACAATCTAGTAGAGAAGTACTAAAACCAAATGTATTTCATAACTTATTTTAGCTTCAAAATCTACTTAATTCACCGGTGAAGTCATACCTTCACACAAAACGCAAACAAAGTGGAAGTTAAACTCAAAATGAATGTAATTTAGCATCAACAAGACTATCAAACTGCATACACAATTCCCTTAGCTCGTAAACATTTACTTGGGGTGGACGTATATTTGAACTCTGCATAAACAACAGGTCTGATTTTCAAAATGATTAGAAAAGACAATAAAAAAAACCCAACCACGTAGAAATAGGCCAACCTGCTACAATGATGAATTTGGGGACTGAGTTGCTTGTCGATCTCAAATCTCAAATCGTAAATCAATTCCACACTCTTCACACAACGTACAACAATATGTGACTGCCGACTTCGACTACAGCCTTTGGCGACGGCCGTTGAAAGAAGCCTTAAACTCCAGCCAAATAAGTTCAACCCTGAACCAAACCAAACCCAATCAAACAACAAAAGATGACCCAAATCAAACAATAAAAGCTGGTTCCCACAATCACCCAAAAAATGGTATGACAGTTTTAAACCAATCATTGCACGAAACCAGATCTAGGACTCAAAATCCAACTACTAATAGAACCACTTGTAACTTGTGCGATCAGCTGGGTAAACGGAAAAACCATACATTATATATCCATAGCACTTAGTCGATAGCACATTTAAAATCACACCACCTAGCATGAACAATTTTTTTTCTTTCCCAAATACTAGTTTAAGTCTTTATATCACAGAAACCAACCAAAATCATATATTACTCAAACATGGAAACATATCCGTAATGGATTCAAGTATTTAATTCCTTCATTTCAATCCAATCTCAATGTAACAAACATAAGTTCAACCTGAAAAAAACAATGGCAGTTATTATCATCAAGCCACACATTAACAGGGGATGCCACTTTACATGTTTCCCCAAAAAAGACTGTTTCAAACAGTACGATGAAGTGCTGCTTGAGAAAGGTAAGGAAAACATAGTACTTGCATGAGACCAAGATGTAATACTAGTGCAAAACAAAAATTAATAGTCCAACCCACCACTTCAAACCTTCAAACGGTCTTTCTTCATAGAGACATACCCTTGATTACTTGTGCTCCAAATTCACACCCTTTTCCTATCCAGCAGCTTCGTGGCAGTAGAGAGTTTGCTGCAGAATAATATCTGATAAAACTCATGGATGTCCTATCCATAATATAAAACTATGCACATAAAGTAGACACGTACATTAACTTTCATGAAAAATTTTAGCCCAGAAATTAAAATACATAAATTCCGTAATCAAGCCCTTCAGTTGACAACACATAACCAATTTCCAGATACACTAGTCTCCACTAAAACAATTATATAAAATCACAGAAACATCTAAATTGCATTCTGTGAAATCAGGTTTTTGTAGATGCATAGCCTCTAATTTATCATGGTTTTTGTAACAATCCATAGAGACAGAACTATTGGTCCGAATTCCAACAAAACTACAATTCAGTAAAAAACCTCTATAAAATCAACTAAAAATCCAAATCCAATGCCATAACATAGTGGATACACTAGAGACATAGTCCTACCATCACATAATTTCTCACATCCAAAAATACAACATACAAATTATGCCACATTTTCTAAGTGCACAGATCAACAGCAGAACATATGTTCTTGTTCACGCTGAGAATCTGTAGCAAAAATTGCTCAAAAACCTATTCTCCTAATTTTCAACATCCGGCCAAATTATTACAGACCAAGGCATGGCACTACTTAAAATATTGAATGCTTACTCATGTATATGCTTTCTTGATACCCAACATCTTAAAGCACAAGTTGGAGGAGTTGATTTCTGTCAACAGAGACGTTGAATAAAAAATGAAAAACGAGCTGAATCGCGGGAAAAAGCTCAAGAAACAACTTGAGAATTGGTTTGAGAATGTTGGAATGATCAACCGTGAGGTTGGGAATCTGGAGCAAGAAGTTCGAGCAAGCAACTTCCTGTCGCGTGGATACTTGGCAGCAAAGATCTCACGCGAGGAAGCGGACGTGGAATATTTTATCCAAAAGGGGAGCTTTTTGGACGGTCTGGTGATTGCTGATCCTTCACAAACTGGAATACTATGGGATACAACGGGTTTCATGGGTGAAGGCCTGGAGAAAACTCTGAATGATGTTTGGGAACTTTTGATGGACGACCTTGTTGAAACAATTGGAGTCCATGGAATGGGAGGTGTCGGGAAAACAACCATCGTGAAGCAACTTAACAATCAACTCCAAAAAGAGGTAAGGAGACATGTGATATGGGCCACAGCATCGAAAGATCAGTTTGATATTGTCAGATTGCAAGCTAGGATTGCTGATGGATTCAAAGTTGATCTCAGCGAAGGGGAAGGCAAAGCAATAAGAGCAGGATAGCTATTCAGTGTTTTGTCAAAACAAGAATAATATGTTTTGATATTGGATGATTTGTGGGACAAAATTTCGCTCAACAATGTAGGTATCCCTAGACCCTCAAGCAATAGGAGTAAGATAATAGTTACAAGTCATTCTCGAGATTTACTCCAATACCTGGATTGTGACATAGTTAAGGTTGAACCTCTCAAATAAGAAATGTCATGGAAGTTGTTCGTAGAAAAGGTTGGCAAAAGTATTTTAGAGCATCATGACTTGATCCCTGTACCAGAATCTGTGGTCAAAGAGTGTGGTTGTCTACCGTTGGCAATTGTCACAGTGGCAAGTAGTATGAAGGGTGTATATAAGGTTGGAGAATGGAGGAATGCGCTGAATAAGTTAAGAAAACATTTGAATAGCATTAAGGGTATTGATGGTGATATTATTAAAATGCTTCAATTTAGCTATGATCATTTGAAGGATATGGATATCCAACATTGCTTCCTTTCATGTACTTTTTACCCTGAAGATGAAGAGGTCAATAAGGAGAAGTTGATAAATTATTGGATAAGGGAAGGGATGATAAATGGAGAGAACGAGTGATCAAATTGATCGATGCAGTAGCATAATAAACAAACTCAAAAGTAATTGTTTGTTAGAATCTGGTTTTTACACTTAAAAGTCTGTGAAAATGCATGATTTCGTAAGACATATGGCATTGCACATCACAAGGATGGGACCTAGAAGGTTCTTCATACAATCCGACATGCACATGAACAAAATGCCAACTAAGAAAGAATTTGGAAAAAATGTGGAGAAGGTTTCTTTGATGTGTAATGGAATAGAATTTGGAGATTATTGGACACCATCATCTCCAGGATGCCTAATGCTCACCACCTTATTGTTGCAACGGAATAACATAGATTGGATTCCAGGATGTTTCTTGGAGGGAATGCCCAACCTCATGTTTATCAATCTTTCACATAATCCCTTTAGCAATCTTCCTAAATCCTTACCTGATCTCAAGAACCTCACTTCTTTAATTATTCAGGACTGCGGAAATCTTAAGAGTGTGCCATGTTTATCAAGGCTACAAAGTCTAAAGCAATTGGACCTCTGTGGGACGATTATCACAAGTCTTCCCATGGGAATGGAAGCATTAGTGAATCTCAAGTATCTTGACTTTAGCCGAGAACAAGGTACACTAGTAGAGCGCCATAATTAAGACAAATTCCCCAACCCCAAAAACCCACAAATCAGATTGACTTTCACGTGAACTGAAATGGCCAAACAACAATCCCTAACTAGTTAACAACGACTACAGAATCAAAATGTGGTCCATGGACAGTTTAAAGAGAATTTCAAACATACATAAATTAAATGGTGGAGTTGAAGAGCGATCAACTACCTGAATGAGATCGGTGTAGCAAAGCGAGAAGGTGATATCGGAGCCACCAGGGGAGACGCTTCGGCTGGGTCGATGCGGGAAGCCCTGCACAACTTCCTTCACCACAACACTGGCTCGTCTTGTTTCCGAAACAACCAAAATCATGATATCTTATCTCTTTCAACCGCCGAACAGATGGAAAGATGGAATCGGAGCCACCAGGGGAGACGCTTCGGCTGGGTCGATGCGGGAAGCCCTGCACAACTTACTTCACCACAACACTTGTTCATCTTATTTCCGAAACAACCAAAATCATGATCTCTTATCTCTCTCAACCGCCGAATAGATGGAAAGACAGCTCCACGCTGAACTGAAGATTCGGTGATGGAGAAACACGCAAATAAGTGATGTGAACGAGATTGATTCGAGGAAACGAAGAGAGGATGATATTTGAGGAAGATCAGAAGAAGAGAGACTGATCTGACTAAGAGAATGAGAAGACGATATCTGAAGAATGAGAGCCCACCTGTAACTAGTAGAAATGGGTTGCCACCAAACTCACTCTTATTTCACCACACTCTGATGGCACAATAAGGAGGAAATAAACTGTTAGGACCAGAACGAAATAAGCAGAAAAATGTATTTCTTAGACGTAGTTAGACCAAAACTCCATCTAACATCATGGACGGTGGAGATGCAGCCTGTATGGTACCACCCCCCGTATTTTAGAATCTTCCTTGTGAAGAGGAGATCGAAGATTTTATGTTCTGGGCAAAATTTGCTTTAATGACACAATAGGTTCCTAGTTCTTGGAAACGAGTGTATTGAGGTCCTTAAGTTTAGAATATTACATGTTGGTCACTGTAAGTTGAAGGGTTTAAAAAGAGATCCGGGTTATTGACAACATTGATCCCTGGGGCTTTATACACTGGTTTAGCGATTTCTAAGGCTTCAGAATGTTCATTTAGGCCACAGTCAGATTATTATTTTGGATTATTCCTTAAATTGGTTATACTTTGACATAGACTTTTACATAATTATTTTAGGTGACTAAAACATTATCTTAGGATTTAAAAAGTTTCATTTTGAGGTAAGTGTCCGTTCATCATTCTAAGCTTAAATTATTTTTTTGTCCAATTTATTAATTTTCAAAGTATTGAATTCACATTGAATTCTAGTTCTTTGAAACTTTGGTTTTCAAAGTATGAATAATTTGATATTTGGACTTCTTCTCTTGATTTGACCTTTATTATTTAAAATTTTGTTATGAAGTTTTGTTGTTTAAATATATTAGAAATAATTACATGTGTATTATGTATGTTTCTAAGTATGTAATTTGTGTTTTAATGATTATAAGATCAAGCATGTTTTATTTATATTATTATGGCAATATGATTTTTTGATTTTTTGAGGACATCTGGATTTTGAAAATTCATGAATATATATGTTTTCACATTATTTTAGTGGGTGTTAGTTTTGTGCTCGACTACTGGAAAAGTGTAATTTTGGACTCTCTACATAGAGTATTTTGTTTTGTTATGTTTCGCAATGCACTGTTCAAGACTAATCTTTCTGGGTGCTTCACCTATAGCGATTCTTAGTTGGTCTATGATGTACTACTATGGTTAAGTGTAGTTATGCGGCGGAGTAGGGCCTCAGTGCCCTGATTTGCTAACATTGGTATGCTCCTTGGGAACAATGATCTCACTTAGGTTACAATTGGCTAGTTATTACTTGTGAAGTATCTTAAATCATTACGTGCAACTAGTTACTTAGGTTACCCTGCATACAAAATATGCGTGTATCGTCCTGTCTATGCAATAACAATTAAATAAAAATAACATTTAAAATAATGTCATGGCAATTAACAAAAACACAATTCAAAACGAGCAAAGACATAAAACTTTAGCTGCTTTAACTTCAAGTAACAATTATGTGCATACATCTCAAAACACTTGCATTAATCTAATTTCACTGAAATTACGATCATGCCATTGGTTTGGGCCAAAATTACCATTTTGCCCTTTTCACCCCTTAGGTGTCAATTACACTTTGGAACTCAACTTAACCTTACTTAACTTGCTTTTCTTGCATAATAAAACTTATTTGAGAAAAATAACTTAGGATGTACTTACCTTGGCATCCAAACTATGGGAAGTACTTGGAGAGCCTTTACATTCTCCTCACCTTAAGAAATTTGGTCTTCCAAATTTCAATTCTTAACTGAGCTCATTTCATGTCCTTAGCTTCTTGACTTGTCAGTTAAGAAACTTCTTAAGGTATTCCTTAGGAGACCTTTCCTTGGAGACACTGCTTATGGGGTTGACACCTTGCCTTGATTCACGAAGTACATTTCCATACTCCCAATTTTTACTTAAGTGTTTGTAACTTGGAGCTAATTTGCTCCCTTTCGGCCATTCTCCCCATTGGAGTACTTTTGGGAGTGATTAGTCTTTTACTTTAAGTCTTTACCCTTAGTGGGATGTGTCATAATCTTACACCTCACTTAGGCTTTTAAGCCCTAATTAGGTGTTTCTTAGTTACCACCACCTTAGCATTCTTGGTACAATTCAACTTGGTAACGCTTGCACCCATTTTAGGCATTTAAGCCACCTTTGGTACATCAACCTTTTGTTGCCACTTACTGCCCCTTAGGGCTCAGGATACATTTTTTACTCAACAATTTTTACACCTGACTTAGGTACTCAAGCCAATTTTTAGGTGCATCTTTAATCTTGTTGCCCCTTAATGCCATGGGCATAGACTTCTCATGATAACTTATCCTTTGCATCATTGCCTTTTAGTGCCTTAAGTATGGTATTATTTTTTGTGGCAACTTACCTTTAGCTTCCTTAGGTCGCTATTCACACTTACTACCTTATGGTTTCTTAGTCACTTTAGGATATACTTGGATCTTAGTCACTTATTGCCTCGACTAGGATCATTGACCTGCTATGATACCAACTGTGGCAGAACAAGGCCCTAGTGCCCTAATTTACTAATACCGGTAGGCTCCTTGGGAACTATGATCCCACTTAGGTTACAATTGGCTAGTTATTACTTGTGAAGTATCTTAAATCATTACGTGCAACTAGTTACTTAGCCTACCCTGCATAGAAAATATGCACTCATCGTCCTAGCTATCTAATAACAATAAAATAAAAATAACATTGAAAATAGTATCATGGCAATTAACGAAAACACAATTCAAAATGAGCCAAGACGTAAAACTTTAGTTACTTTAACTTCAAGTAACAAATATTTGCATACATATCAAAACACTTAACTGAATCTAATTTCACTGAAATTATGGTCATGCCATTGACATGGGCCAAAATTATCATTTTATCCTTTCACCATTTAGGAGCCAATTATATTTTGGAACTCAGTTTAACCTTACTTAGCTTGCTTTTTCTTGCATAATAAAACTTATTTGAGAAAAATAACTTGAGATTTACTTACCTTGGCATCCAAACTATGGGAAGTACTTGGAGAGCCTTTACAAGTTATTCTAATATGACATACTACAACGGTTAAGTGTAGTTATTATGGCATGACATACTACAGCGGTTAAGTGCAGTCACAGTGATCGTTTTACTCACTATGTTAAGAAATATTGTATTTTGTTATCTGTTTTAAACTGCTCTATTTTGACCAATGATTTCAGTATGAATTTCACCTTTGTTTTGTCATGTTTTATGATAGAGTTAATTGTATAATGACTTTTGATTTCTATGAGTATAACTTTTCTATAAAATGAATATTTTGACATATTTATAGGTTTATTATATTTTCTGATTAATATTGAATTTATTATATTATTTAAATATTTTTTTTGACACATTTTAATTTATGATATTTATGATAAAATTGTTTTCTGCTAGACCCCATGTTATATAATTTTTATAATTTTTTTTTATGTTTTATGGAATGGTAGACATCCTACTGCTTACTAGGCATTTGTACTTACCCATTCTTTTTTTAGTAACATAGATGGCAAAAGACACAAGGTTAACTAGTTGAGGAGTGACTATAAGAGCTCAATGTTTGAGATAGCATTAGGGTAAAGTTTAATATACACTCTTAAGGTAGAGATATTATATATGAGATTTTCAGTTGCAGTTGCTCTATCATTTGATGCCAAAAACAAGTAATAAGTTTAGATTATAAGTATGATATTTTGGATTTATTTAGAATATTTGCAACCTTGCATGTTTGAGGAAATTTTATTTCTTCGAATGTGCGGCATGTCATCATCCCAAAACTTCTAGGTTGGGTTTTGGGGCGTAATAAACAATTTTGTTATCTGAAGGCTGAAGATGTGAGCTGTTTGATTCCTTGGAAAAATGCTCCTCACAATTGTCTCCAGTAATTACCTAAAACTGGTTCTAGTTGGCTTTCTTGGTGTAGAGGTAAGAAACGCGAGTGTAGTTTGTCTACTACTAACCATATGATGTGCACCTTTAACTTATGGCTGTAAATGCCTGGCTGCCAGAATGTTCAAAATTGGGATACACCAGAATTCATCGTGCTGCTAGTTGGCTGGCCGTCAAGAAAAATAGTAGAAATGTTGTCGTTTATGTCACAAGAACTGCAACCAATGTTGGGAAAAAAAGAACCAAATTGAAGTTTTAATTGAGTTCATGTGTAAATTATTAGTCGTCCTTCGGAACCAACAATTGTTCACTTGTCTTGAAAGGTGGGAATAATTTTTCTAGGTCGGTCTTTTTTGTCTGCTAATTAAGATGTTATTGTTCTTATACCTAGTGCTACCCCCGTCCTTAGAAAACAACAATTTTTTCATTTGTCTTGAAAGGTGGGACTAATTTTTCTAAGTCGGTCTTTTTTGTTTGCTAATTAAGATGCTGCAGTTCTTCTCCCTAGTGCTACCTAGTGCTATTGATATTTTCCTATCCCAAAATTTAAAAATAGGCATATATAACAATATATTTGTTCTACCTTGTCTGCTAATAGGAATTTAGAATATCCATTTTACTATTATATTTCTAAAAAAAATTGATTAGTAGCATATGTGTGTGTGTGTGTGTGATGGCCTAAGATAGAACAAAGGAGGTTGAACAGAAAAGTGAAGAGCAGAACATTCGACCTGAATCTGAGTCTCAATCTGCGGGTGGCGAAGGTTGCAGCTAAAAGCCCGGTTTGAATAAATGATTCAATCTCTTTCCCCAAAACAGCAGTTCTGACCTTTTTATGAAAAAATAAACCGTATGGATCTACTCTACTTGAGGTAGAAGCTGAAGTGAAGTGCTGAGGCTAAGAGAGGAAACCAGGTGAAACCTTTTTTCGCCTTCAAGATGCGGCCGTTCCGCGTTTGCAAGAATACGATTTTAGGAATGGATCTAGTGAATAAGCTAATTACATATTCCTTCTAATCTAAAGGAAAAAATGGTCTTTGACTGGAATAGCCCTTATATTCTCTGCCTTTTCCCGAGTGGAGTTGCAGGATTCATCGATCAGAGGAGAGAGACAGACTACATCAATTCTGAGAAGGCACTCCTAAGTGCACAAGTAGCCGGGGGCTTACCTAGCTAGCCTTGATTCATTTAACTCTTAATTCATCATGAGCGATCTATTCTGATAAATTTCTTTTTAGTCTCATATTTTGTATAGATTGATGAAGCCTTGATTCATCCTTGAAGGTGTTGCAAGTGGACAAGAAAGGGTCACCAAGATTGATCGACAAGAGCATGGCTAAGTCATTCTTCTTTGTTGCCACCCATGTCAAACTTTTGGGCATTTTATGTCTTATGCTTGCTGCTCCAAAAGGTTAGTCTTCTAATCCCCCACTCTATCCAAATGCACACATAAGCACTTGATGTAAGTTGATGGTGAAATAGTAATCATCAGTAGTAGGGTGCTAGCACAATGCTTCCCAAAGCAAGGTCGGGCAATGGAGGTATTACGCCATTAATACCTCTTCCCTAAAGTAAGGTCTCAGCTTCTATTCTTGTGAATGGAGAAACACACTTTGGGAGAGCTTCTCCTAAATTGGAGTAGGCATGGCTCGATCGAAAAAAACACATGCTTTGGTCCTTACCTATATTTTGTTAATAGCAGCCTCTTTCTTGTATTGTTTCCATGAATGGCTCTAGAGGCAACACAGAGTCAGGTAGGCTTAATTTAATAGGCATGGTTTCTTTATGAATGCCAAAAGTCTATTTGTTGGAGTGGGTATAAGTTTGGACCTACAAAAAATGATTATAAATTTGAGTATTGGTTTCATGAACCCAATTCCCCTTTCTTCTTCTGCCTCCTTCTCTATCCCCTACCCTGGTTTTTTTGGCACGAATACCACTTCAAGAGCTACTAAATATCTTAACTTCTTCAACCACCACCGTGCCCATTGGACGTCTATAACTACCCATATGATTGGTCTTTTTTGGTAATAGAGTCAGTAATTAACACTAAGTTTTTTAAAAAACTATTCATGGATAGCTTATAACTTTTAGCTTTATCATTTTCATCTCGACCATTTAATAAATTATCTAAAATATTAATGTTAATTGTAAAAGTTGTTCCCAAATGGGACCGACACTAACACTAAGATACTTTCTCTTTACTATCATTACTACTCTAAGGGGAAGGGAGACACGAATTTGGGTGAGAAATGTGGGAATTATGTTCCTTTTTCTATGAAGCTAAGAAAGTGGGATGTGTTTTAAATTCTTTCAACTTTGACCCTCTAATGGATTAAACCCATAAAGATAATCCAATCATGACAAATAATATTATTTAACATAATTCTTGTTTAGTAGGCAACAAAAAATAAGCCAATCCAATCTGCAGTGATAATCATGATAAGGTTCATATAAACATACCAAAAACTGACGGTATAGGCAATGTCGTGTCCCTCGGCTTGAGGCATGTGTGTTTGTGTCCATATATATACATGTGTTCATGCACCTTATCTAAATGAAGATAATTATCTAAAGAAACTATACAAGAAACATGGTGACCTTCTTTTGGCTTCTAAAACCTACTGCACAAATTTGTTTTGTTTACGGTAAATTTGTTTTGAATTAAATTTAATGCATCATTATACATTATTCTTATATAGTGATTATTTATCTAAATTATCAATTTGTTGAATCTTACACTTTAAGAAGTCCTAAAGGTAGTTTTAAAGTTTTTTATATAAATATTTTTTCCCTTAATTTTTTACTTATATCCAACCCAAAAATAAAAAATAAAAACACACTGACGCTTCACAAAAAAATTTAAAATTACTGTTTTGAATTCATAAATTATGAAATTTTAGTAAATTAATAATTTGAAAATATAATCACTATACCTAAGATCAATAATGTAGAATAATGCATTAATTTTAATTTAAAATGAATTACCTCTTAATAGTAAGCACTAAAATTACAACAGCTTTATCATATGTAAAAAAATTAATTTTAAGTTTTATTTCATTGTGGTTTTTATTTCTATGTATTTAAGAGAATATGAGAGGGGTATAACAACACCCTTCTATATTTGTGCCCTTTTGTATGAATTTATGCCTCATTCATGATCCATTTTCATTGTTTGTAGGAATAATAATGGATGGAGACATGTACACTTGCGATTGGTATTATGACCATTATACGAAAGAAAGCCCTTGTATTGAGTTAGAATGCTTGCAAGATTGCAGCTCTCTGATGATGTCCACTCGCGCCCGATGTCTAGAAAAAACTATCATAGCAAATTATGTTCCTAAAGAAGATCCAACAAGTAATAAGGAATCTGAAGACATCGAAGAACCCTTATTTATCTCAAGAAGGTGGTTCTCCTGATGGAAATGCCGACTCTAATGAAAATAGTGGCAGCTCTAAGCCTAATGAGATGGGTTGTTGCTGCTATCCTGCTGGTATGTGTAATGTTCATTGGTTACAAATACACCAAAAAATATGTCCATACTATATATACACACCCACATACATCTATATATGCACCTTATCTAGGCTACGAAACATGAGGGTCATATCAAGAAGTGCATAAAAGAACATGGTTATTATTGCCTGGAGTTGCAAGTGAAACCTATGGCCAATTGCGGAAGTGAAACTTGAGATGTGACACCATTAGCATCTACCTTAAAACCAATTGTTGATAAGTGGAGGGATTTTATCATAGCATAAGCTATAAGTAATTAACTCATTTATTAAGCCATGTGAGATTTAACAATGTATAATAAAATTGTTGTAGTCTCGGTCCTATTTATTTATAGTTTCATTTCCATATATTTATCATGCAAAGCGCTTTTTTATATGTGTGCCAATTTTATGAATGTATAGGTGACTCTTGGTATATTTTTATTACTTGTAGAGAAAATACAGGGCACAGACATGTACAGTTGCTCTGAAGCATTTGATCAATATACAAATGAAAATCCTTGTACTGCAAATAAATGCACCGGAGATTGCATCAATGAGGGGTACAGTTGGGGCCGATGTCTACAACATAATCTTATAGAAAATTTTTATCGTAATCAAAAATGGTATCATTCAAGCACGTGTGGATGGTTCGGATGAAGAAAATGGCAACAAAGGAGGTGAAAATTCTAACGAAGAAGATCCCAACGAAAATGGTAATGACTCTAATGAAAAAGATGGAAATGAACAGGATGGTGATTCTAAAGAACCGAGTAAGAGTTCAGAGCTTGATGAGAAGGCTTGTTGTTGCAATCCTGAGAAAGCTACATGATTAGAGCATATCTATGCACTTTACTATCTATTCTACAATCGTCAAACATTCTCTAATGCCCAATGTCTCATAAAAATAAAAGCCAAACACATTTTCTATGTGTGTGCCATTTGTATTTGATTCACTAGAAAAAACAAAAAAAAAATAGTATGTACTAGAAAATGTTTTACACATGAATAAAGACCTGTAACTTTAAGATTCTGACATTACGTAATTCTTAGGTTCCTCCTGGGCCCAAAATATCAAAAATTCTAGTTTATATCCTCAAATGACATGAAAAAGTTAAGGGTGAATGGAAGGAGTAGAACGCCATGTTTTCCATTTGAATATTCATGGCCAAACATTTTGAAAGTGTCACAATCCTTACCAACAAATTTTAAGTGTTATGTCTTGCGTTTAGTACGATAATGGGCCTATGGTTATTTAAAACATTTATAGGCTTGTAAATGACATTATGAGGCCCAGCTGTGCTCTGATTTACGTATAGAACAGTAAAGGGTGAGAATTCAATGATTTAAGAAGAGCCATCAACTTACAAGGAAAACCAATATAAGACTCTCTTTATCACACACACACACACAAACACATATCTATCAGTATATGCGCATCTATATACTCATGGCCTAAAACAACCAAAAGTATCTAGGAGTCATAACATTGGCCAACATTCAATATGGACCTATAGAATCCCATATCATAATCTCATAGTTTATTTATAATAGGCATTAGCCTACTCCATAACAAACACTTAGTCTATTCATTACATCCCCTTTATGTATAGGAGTAAGCTTTTCTCAGTAAGTATAAACAATTCTCATAGCCTTTGTAGGTTTTCCTTTAAGTGTGCACCATAGTGCTCCATGGTTACACCATTGTGCCCTATGTGCCCTAGCACTAGCCCATTAAGGCACCCTAGGTATGCCCATCATGCCTTATAGACATATTGCCATACACTTCCAATGCACTTCCTTGCCTATACTGAGGCCCTTGGCACCTCTGTTCCTTGTTCATTAAGCTAGACATCCCCACATCACCAATCCATTATGTTCAGAGCACAATTGAGCTTGCCTTATTAATAATATTTGAACCGCATGGTCATTTTAACCACTTCCATGCATACTCATGTCATTTCAATGCATATTTCTATATTTGTCTTTTTTCCAACAATCATACAAGCATCATAACTATAATATGCATCAAATAAACACTAATAGTTACCTAGACCTTTAAGAAACCAAGGAAGCACACAATCCCCTTTTTTCCTCAGCCTTAATAGGTCTTTTAAGGTTCCATAGGGTTTTACTTTGGTTTCCTGTTAAAATTGGCATTAAAATTTCATTATTAACCTTATATAAGACTCATCTTTCAACTAGAACTAATAACTAAGCATGTAGGACCTTTCTATAAAAAAAAAAAACCAAGAAAAGTCCTACATAAGCAAACCGAGGCCTCCCCTTTATACCTTGGAGATTTCTTGTTGATTTGCCTAGTTTTTCATGTCCAAAATTCACCAAAACATTTAGAAATGTTCTTCATGCCTTAAGGAACTCAAAAAACTCATCCATAGCTATAAATGGTCAAGGATAAGCCCTCAACCAAAGCAAAACCACATCAATGCACAAATCAAGCTCCCTCTGGTGTAGCTACAAGTTCTTTGCTTGTTTTACCACTTCATAGGCCAAAGGCTAAGGCAAGATAGGGTGCCTCTGGTCCAAGGAGCCAAGTGCTTGGCTAAGGGGGACTCCAAGCATCAAGGGACCCTAAATTGCATAAGAATTACCTTTAGAGTCAAGGGATAAATGCTGGATAAATGTGTTGTTACCCCAAAGGTAGCAAAACAAAACAAGGTCAAGATGTAGCTAAGTGGACAACGGCCTAAGGCATGGTGCAAGGACTTTGTCAAGCTTAAAATTAGTTCACTAAGATATGATGAATGGTTATTCTAAGCTTACTCCTATACATAATTCTCACTAAGATAAGAAGAGATTCTTAGAAGTTAGGACTAAATGTACAAAGCAGTGTCCGTATATTGGTGATGAGGAGCGAACAACCTTTGAGGGGTTACTAAGCTAAATGTTTTGTTTTTGTAGGGACTATAACTTGCTACTATTGGTTACTTAAGGTTTTGGTCATGTTTTAATTATTGGGTCCTCAGTAGCTAGGGACTAAGTGAGCATAAAAAGGCTAAGGGCTAGCACATATTGGAGGAAGTGTTGCTTAAGGTGGTAGCTCAAGTTTATGGATCTTAATTAATTTTTTGGATAAATGACTGTACTAAGGGTGCCCCTAGTGACATCTTTAGCTAAGCTTTATGTTGGCTAGATATATTTGGTACACATGGCCCAAAACAAGCCCACTATGAAGCTTTAGAATTTGATAATTGGGCTAACCCCTCATTGGGATTTAAAAGGTCCAAGACAGAATAGATAAAAAGTGAACACAATAAAAAATTAATAAGAACCCCTTATCGGGGATCCTCCCTAATCTCAAACAACCTTGCTAACTCCCTCCACCACTATATAGAGGGACTACCCTCACCACTCCCGAGGTACAAGATATCACTCTGCACTCCATTACTATTATTTCTCATCAGAAACTGATGATCCTATTACTATTATTTACCATCTTTGAAGCTGTAAGGCTAGTCAACCCAATTAGATTGATACCACTTTGGCTATTAATATTTATATTTGGTTTATCTAAGCTAAGTGCACAAGTGGATTGTGTGCATAAGTGACTTACAAGTGCAAAAGCTATTGCTCAAAAGTTGTAATTATAAATATTGTTTTGAATTTAAAATAGTTTGGTGCATTATTATTAAAGTGAAGCTGCCTATTTTCAACCTTTGTTTTCTTTTAAGGCTAAAGCTGTAGGCTTTAAGTAAAAGCTGAGATTGGTCACTTGGGTTGCAAGAAAATGTTTTAGCAAGCAACTAGTTATCTAATATGGTAAACCATAAGTAGAATTTGTTACGTTGTAACCTATTCTTAAGTAAAGATCGTGAGGGAATAACATCTTTATGGTAAGGGACTTCACATTTATCCTATCATTAATTTTGAAGAGAAAATCTACTATGGGGTGGTTATCACTATCATAATGATTCAATAGTGGAAGGACTGATGATTGTCCTTGAACTTGCATATAGGCGGTAATCTCCTTGAGGTTGAACATTTGTTCTTGGCCTTCATCTTCCTTTCTTCCCAACTTGGATGAAATTTAATGCCGAAAAGCAATCTTGAAAAAAAATTATACCATGAGGGTCGTTAGGGAAACTTACGCCATTACAATTTATCAAGTTGATTAATAGTTGTGGGAACACCATATATGCTAAGGGGTTTTTTTATGCTTTGGTGATGATCAGTCAAATACATTTTTTTGAAATTGAGCAAGAATTCATTGTCAATTAAATAGTTTCCACATTAGAATAGGTGGTTGGTAGCAAACTTTAGTTAATGAACTCAGTCTATGCTTGAGAGTTCCACAGGAGATGGTTGGCTAGAAAAATAGCAGATGACCTTCTCTTTATTTGCCACACTGCCGGTTTCCCATGAGGTATTGAAAAGTTTTTGGGGTTGCCTTCCTTAATAATGAATGATTCCTAGATAATTATTCACAGTTTTTTCACCCACAACAATATTTCTTCCTCTCGCCTTCACTTTCATCAAGGCATCGATAGAATCGGCCTCTATATAAGCATTGTCATATAATTTACTTGCCAACATCATTAATGCAAACTCTAGAATGGGAGACCATTTCTCCAAGCCCTTGGATACCATTCTGTTGATGATTCTCTTGTTGTTATGATCAATAAATTAAAACCATTTTGAATTTATTCTTTTCCCATAGTCATTTCTTGAAATTCTTAAGCTTGCAAAGATGTAAAGTGTTGATGGTTGAGCATTGGTTGATAAAAGAACTCCTTACATTTCTTTGACTGCCCTTTGTCAAAGTTCAAAGGTGTTGATACCATTGTGCCTACAAAGTAAAATGATTCCAACATAAAATAAAATTCGAAAGCATTTTTCCCAAACTTAAGCTTTTTAACTTAAACCAACCTTTAAAGATTACATTCCATTTTCAAGAAAAAGATGCATCTCTAATTTTCAATATTTAAGAACATCCCGCAAGAATTGACAAAAAGGAAAATGCAATCGAGTTACATTTGATTTATTATTTAGATGTTACTTGAACAACTTCCTTAAGCAAGACAAGGTATTATTCAAGTTGGTGTAAACATAACAAAGCATGGTGAACTGCCAAAAGTTCATTGAATTTTCAATAATTGAACATACATCTGAGTATGAAAAAGTAATACAACAATGTATTGCACAACTCCGAGATGCCTAAAAAACAAAGAACTTATGCAAACAACAAAATGACTTCACCTCCATTATATTCTCAAATCACTTACACTAAAATGAATAGACTTTTGTTCAACATTTTTCTAGAAAAATGTATGGAACAAATTTGTCGTTTCTAGCTCATAAAAATTTAAGGTAGCTAAATTCATCAAAAACAACTTAGTTCTAACCTTCATCTACTCAAGAACAAGCAAGAAATGCAACATCTCCAACAAAAAACTTCAAACTTGCCACCTAACTTACTAGTGTCCAAAAAACATAAAATCTTATGCTAATCTCATGTTACCATGCATTAAAGGTGCTACCCATCATCTTAAAAACAATGAACAAGCAAGGAATCAAGCAATGAAATACAAATTCCTTCAAGATTTACTTTTTTGCATTTCCTTAACAGATGCAATAAATAAATTCTTAAAAATTGTAAAGAGAGAATGAAGAAAATATTTTCTTAATCCATAAATGCAATTAAATAGTAAAAAAAAATAGGTTGCCTGGGGTGCACAGAATTGAAACTCTTGGTAAGTTTGAAGTAAAAGAAATGTTTGTTATGTAAAAAATGGAAAGTGGAATGAAAAATATCTTTCATTTGCATGTGATCACATTGTAGCGTCAATTCCCCTTTTTTTTTTTTTATGCCATAATAATATGAAAAACAATTCTATAATTGTAAATCGGTGCTACTAGTGGTGCTGGACAACTATACATTCAGAAAATTTTCTTTTGCCTTCCAAACTTTTTTAAATGTACAAACATACCTCATTTATTATTTTGCCTATCAATTATTATATTAACAATACCCAATGCTGATCATTTCAGCAACAAGTTTCACATAATTTATTTTTATTAAAGCACAAAAGTTATCTAATTAAGTTTCACTAAAAGAACTAGACAAACCTAAATTAAAATATTAAGGCTCTTCCTAATGAGTACTATGTGTTATGTCTTTAGCTAGATACCTGTTCAACACCACCACTTGGAGGTTAAGGCTTCACATAGTCTTTAATGGCAAACGGATTTATCTGAAGTCTAGTTTTAAAATCTACCCCACAAGTTTCATCTTCCAAATTTTAATTCTCATTCTTCATGATATATTTTGCCTTCTTGTTAGACAAGTTTTCACTTTCTTGAAAATTGTGCCTGGTTAAAAGGTTGTGAAGTTTTCAAATGAACCTTTTACTCATTGAGTTAACTACTCACACAAGCATCACATAAGAAATACTCATCCACATCATCATGACTTTATTCCCATTCAGATATCTCTTTTTCTTTTGTATCACTTGTGGCAAGATCAGAGATCTCCTCCATAGTCAAACTTTTCTTAGAACATTTTGTCGAAAAGTCCCCTTGTTAAGGATGGATCTAGGTTTAGGGATGGTTCTTCTTTAATGCAAAATGAATACCTCTTGCTCACCTTCCATGGTCATAGTGAGTTTTCCTAATTTCACTTCAATGATAGCTCCTACCATTGTTAAGAAAGTTCTTCCAACAACCAGCGGTATTTGATTCTCCTTTTTCATGTCAAGAATGATAACATTGATAGGCACTAGAAACTTTCCTACTTAAACCAACAAATCATCCACTACTCGCTTTAGATGAACAAACAAACTATCTTCCAATTCCAACAAAATGCCCATCCGCTTTACCTCCAAATTGAGCTCCTTAGCAATTGATTGCACACATCGTTAATACTTGATCCTAAGTCAGAGAAAACTTCCTTGAATTTAGTTACACCTATTGTGGATGGGATGATAAAATATCTAAAATCTCCAAGTTTGCTTGGAATTTTTTAACGCATGATGGCACTACACTTTTTTCTACGAGGTATTGTTTATAGACCTTCTATGTCTCTTCCTTGAACATGTGCTTCCATGTTCATTTTCTTTGGTTGAACTCTTGCTCCTACCTTATTCCTTAATGAGATCATATTGCATTGTTCAATAAGGTTCACTTTCATGTCACGAGGAAGCAACTTGCCTTTTTGGAGTCTCCACATTGACATTTCCAATTGTCCCACTTGATTTTTAGTGGAATTTATAGATGCTTGAATATTTTGCATTTGGTTCTCCAATTAATCAAGACCAAGTTTTGTTTTTTGAATTTAGCTCAAGATTCTTGAATAAAAGCATATAAAAGCACTTCTATTGAGTTTTTTTTTATTATTGTAGAATAAAAGCATAATTAGGAGGTGGTTGAATAACACCTTTTGGGTTGGCATAAAAGAATCCTTCATTGGGCCTTACATTTCCTTGCTATGCACTAGGGCTAATATTCCCACTATTTTGAAATCAACCTCTATAGTTCATTTAATTGGCTTGCTCCACATCTTGGGCTTCATTATTTGCTTCATAGTCTTTTGTTCATTTTAGTTAGCAAGCTTTGCCACTTGATTTGTAAGAGTTGCTAATTGAGCTGCAAAAGTCATCATTTGATCAAATTTTGATACTCCTCTTATGGGATGCTTCCTCTCACTTGAGTTTTCTACACACTTTGACATGTTATTGAGGATTTCCATCACCTCTTCCGCACTCTTCATCAAAATGCCCATCAAGCAGTGGCATCAATATTTTTTTTTGTAGTCAATGTCAATTCAGGTAGAGTAAATAAAGTTAATGGTACACCAAAATTTCATAGTTAGGGCACTTCTTGAGCATCTCCTTAAATCTCACTCAAGACTTTGCTAATAATTCTCATTCATCTTGTCTAAAGCTCAAAATATCGTTCCTCAATTGAAATATTCTTTAAGGGGGAAAGAACTTAGTCACAAACTAGTCCACAAGGTTTGCCTATTTATGAATAATTTGGGTTCTAACAGTTCAAAATAATAGCTAGATTTGCCCCTTAAAAAAAAGCATGACAACCTTATCCTTTTTGCATCATTTGAAACCGCATTATATTTGAAAGTATCACAATGCCTAATAATATCTAGACATGAGGGTTAGGATCTTTAGTGGGAGAGCCCTCAAATTGGATTCCTTGAAGAAGTTGAATTAGTTTGAGCTTGAATTCAAACTTGTTTGCTTGCATGAGAGGAGGTCTCATTATTCCTTCATTTTAATTTTAAGCAATAAGTTTATAAAATTCGAATACGGGTGTCTCCCTCAATTAGCTTCTATTTCACTCCCATAAGCTCCATTCGTTCCATTATTGAGAAGTTCCTCATTTCTTTCATTTTCATTTTCTTTATTCTTTTCCAAATCATCCATATTGATTTAAAGAATATAAAGTTTCTTATTCAACTCTTTTTTTACTTCACAATCTTCCCAAGCTTTTTTTTATTTACGAGCCAAATGGTGTATGGTTAGTGTGTTAAGAATGGGTCATACATCGCCACTACCACATAAAGAAGAAAATAAGAACAAAACTAACAAATTAAACAACACACAAAAATATCCTTACCAACAATCTGAAAAACTTATTCGATGTGAATTGGAGATATCAACGAGGAAAGAGTTTTTCTATTCTTCTAACGTAATCGCAAGTCCAAAGTTGTGACTCGTAGTGTGGCAAGTAGATGTTGATCCACAAAGATAATGTGTTGGCTATTTAAGAAAAAGTTTCATTACCACTTTTGCTAGTTCTTTGTATAGCTAAGCCATTCAAATTTTTGCTTACTTTTTAAGCAAGCAATGAGAATAAGATAAAGACAAGTAGTAACACAAGAGCTTTAAACCAAAAGCTATTGTTAGTGTAAACTATGTGATTTGAGTGTTACTTTTTTAGGTGATTCCTACTTGGCATTATGGATGGGGTGAGTTGGGATTTACTCATGTCCCTTGCTTGTTAATGTACGAATCGGTTATGAGATTACACTCCTTTCAAAGATGAAACATTTTCACCACTTAGCTTAGCAACATTTTTTTCTATCTCATGCTTAAACAATTGATTGTTTATGCTTTAGACCTGGAAATGCATTTAGTGCCCTAGGAATTAATTTTTTTACTCATACAATCCACTATGATTGTTCCCTTTTTCCACCTCAAATAAACTCTCTCAAGCAATACATAAGATTGCAACATAAGCAAAGGTGATCAAGCTTTACACATAGCGATCAAGTATAAGAACAACTAAACAAACATTAAGCATCATGAATAAACATCAATTATTACATTAAACCATAAATATAAGTAGCTCATATCTTACAAATATAACTAAGAAACTACTCCACACTTATAGCATCAACAATATACATGCTTGAAGCCATAAAATACATAATAACAATTATAGAGTAGAAAAGCTAAACAAAGCACTATTTTAGAGGAAACCCACTTGAACCTTGATCTTGAAGTCTTTGAGTAACATCTTTTTAAGTCTCCTTGGCTATCACTTCAAGAACCATGCATGATATGCAAACTATGATGCAAGACAGGATGAAAAAAGTGGAAAGAAAAGAACTTGGATATAGGGTTTTTGCATTCTATGTTGTAAGTTAGACTATTCAGATCTAAGAGAATAAATGGTATTTGTGGAGTAATGGGATGGGATTTAGGTAGTGGATAAGATCAAAATGCTTCACCAATGAAGTTACAAGATTCAAAATAAAAGCAACAAACATGATTGGTTGCCACCTCTAGTAGTGCTGTGGCAATGGGAAATGCTATGTTTTGGTGCCACGAAGGTTCTAAACTCTTGCTTCCAACACCATGGCACCACTCCTTGAATAAGGGGAAAAATCATTATTTCTATGGCATTGCGGCGCCATAATGTAAACCATACTTTGAAATATTTTGACTTCTTTTCTAGTTCAACTGCTCTCAACCTGAGACATTTGTGTCCATTATCTTCTTGAGCCTAAAAAATCAATAAATAAAGTAAGAATGCAGAAAAAAAAAACATGAAAATTTAAGGATGAAAAAGATGGTAAAATTGCCTAAGTTTGATTAAAGATTAAACTCAATAGCCTTATTCTTGATATTGTAGGCCCCTAGGTTAAGGATATTTAGGTAATGTTGCTCTGGATTTTTTAGTGACAGCGGAGCTCATAAGCCTTCATGATAGACTATTGTTGGTCAACCAGATGGGCCTTTAGAAAGCGGACATAGAGATAGACTCCATAATAGTTATCTTGCTAGTCAAATGTGCTTTAGCTTCTCACCATTTGATGGACATAATTTTGGATTGACGTGAGCTCATGAGGTTAGCAATGTGTAGCATTTGCCACACTTTTCTTAAGAGAAATAGCCCTATGGATTTCATGGCATGGTTAGGACACCCACATGAATCTCATGATGTAGTGTTAGATGCTCCTCCCTTTGGCATTACTCATTTTTGTTTAGTGAATCAACAAGGTGTGGTATTTCTTCATCTATAGTTCTCATTTCACTTTTATTTTATACCCTAAAAAATCATTTGGAAATTGCAAACCAACCATGGATAGAAAGTAGCTTTTCCACTATTTTTATAGATGGATCAAACATGGGAAGATTAGGATTCTATTTCTATAAAACCTTACTTTTCATATATCAAAATTTACCACAATCTTTCTTTTCAAAGATTTTGACATTCTACGGCTTGTGCTCATAATGTCAACATGGCTTTTAATAATTACAAATCACTACAATCTATTTACATTTTCTTGTTCCTTTTGTTTTTACTTCTATACTTTTAATGCCAGAATATAATAAAAGCCCCTAACTCGATTGACCAAGACATTTTTTGCTAAAACTTCAACTTGAGACAACTTAACGCCTCAACTTGAATAAATGAATAAGTCAACCCTCTTGACCACATGCGTTGAGATGACTCCCTTTAATCAAACGGCTTCCATCCCTATTTCTTCAACAACCAATGAAAGCAGGAAAATATGTGCTTCATGCCAGAAATAGGAAGACAAATGTAATGAAGGATTTATTTTCAAAGATTCTTTATGCGTAGCTTACTAAAGAAAAAAGTGACTCACTCTCATCAAGCAAAAGTGAGATTCTTAAAGACTGAGTAGAGGAAATTGACATGACAAGGGCTATACCAAGGTGGGCAAAAATTTCGGTTGAAGTGTTTATTCAATTATTCTTTTTTGTGTAAATGCCTGTTGTGAATTTAATATTGCTAGTGGGAAAAATGAATTGCTTGGATAATGTGTTTTATTCTTTTGTTTGTCAAGACATTGATGGTGTAATTGGAACACGGTGGCTTGGGGAAGAAAATAGTTATATTGTTGTTAATGTATGTTGGTTGTTGGCTACATGTGTTCATTGGCTTTACTTGGTATTGAATTAAAATCAATGTTGGTCTTACATTAAAAATTTGGTGTTGGTATGGGAGCACTAATTGTTGGTTGTTGGTTGTTTTAGTGTAGTACAGATGGGAGGATTTAGAGTGGTCATTTACCATGGTGGAAAACTTGTGAGGTGACCAATTGTTATATATATTGGGAATAAGTTGTTTGAGAAAAATTGGTCTCTGACTTAGTCATGTATTGCTGGTTTATGGATTGGTTATAAGGGGTTGGATGTAAGGTTAGTAATGTAAAAAAAATTACTACAAAGTCCTTGATAAATCTCTTGATATGGGACTAAGAGACTTACATAATGATAGAAATACTCAAGATATGGCTGCATATGGTACGTTAGGTGGACAAATGGGGGTTTATGTTGAACATTTTAAGCTTGTTGACCAAAGGGGCATTAAAGATATTTTAGCTAAAACTAGTGCCAATAAAGAGGTGTTGCTAGAAGACAAAAATGAGACACAGACAAATCTAAATAAATTGGTGTGATGGTGATAATGCCAAAAGAGAGAATTGTAGTGAACTTGTTTTAGATGATGAAGGTGAAGAGTTAAATGTAAATCTTGACTAGGAATTGAACAACATTTTTTAAACCCTATTTGCTCGGTGAAGATGATGAAGTTGTCAAGTGATTCAAAAAATAAAGGAATACATCTAGCTAACAAGTTTTGGAAGTGATGTGGTAATACAAAAAGATCAAATTGTTGCTGCTAAAAGGCCTAGAAGAAGAGGACATGAGCTTGATTATGATTTAGATAATGGTGATGAAATTAAAAAAAAAATGAACTCTAACATTGAAAGTGTTTTATCAAAAAGTGGTGATGATGGTGACAGAGTCTCAATTAAAAGGTTAACTAAATATCCTAGGTTTAATGAAAGTGTGAAAGAAATGACGTTTTATATTGTCAGCATTTCATGGATGTTAAATAGTACAGGAAGGCTTTAAAGAAGTATAAAATAATTAAATGATGGGAGTTTGTCTACATCAAGAATGAAAAATGTAGAATTGGGGTGAGATGTAAAGCCAAAGATTGTCCTTGGTTACTTTTTGCTTATGTGGAGAAAGTAAATTTGAAAGTGTACTTCACGGTACAAAATTATGTTGGGAGACATAATTGGTCAAGGTTTTACAAAGTGTCTAGAGCAAATTGTCCATGGATAGCTAGCTCATACAAGTCATTGATATATAGGACCGAAATTTGAAGTGTATTTATATTCAAGACCAAGTTAGGGAATACTTCAACCTAATTGTATTAAAAAATCATTGTACAAAGAGAAAGGTGATGAACAAGTTCAAGAGAGATGTTGGTGATGAGTATGTAAGGTTACATTATTACTTAAAGGTCCTTCTTGTAACAAATCTAGGAAGTTCCATAGACATGGAGGTTGATCATAGGGGTCATGGTTCTACACCATTTTTCAAAAGATTTTATGTCTATTTTGATGCTATAAAAAATGCGTTTTTAGAAGGGTGTAGAAAGTTTTTAGAGATAGATGATTGCTTTTCAAAATGGGAGGTGAAAGGACAATTGTTAACTACTGCAGGAAAAGATGCAAAAAACCATATATTCCTTTAGCATGGGATATAGTTAAGGTAGAGTGTACTATGTCTTAGCAATGGTTCTAGGAGCATTTGAGATATGATATATGGATAGTGGATAAAGCAGGATGGTGTTGCATGTTTGATCCTCTGTTTCATATTAGTTGGTCCTTTTACATTTTTTTACCAAAAGTTTGATTTGAATATATTCACATTAATATGTATTGAAAAAAAAATTAAATGATATTTAGAAACTATAATATTTAAAGTTCCATTTTCATATAAAAATTTATATTTTTAATATACATTTTGAAAGAAATAAAATCATAATTAATTACTATGAATAGTAAAAAGGTTCGTTTTTGTGAAAATAGAGGGAGTATATTCTTTCATTCACTTATAGTATTGGCTTATCATACATTGTTTCATGTAGTAAAAGCTGCTAAATGAAGCTCATAACCAGGTTTAGGGGTACAATCACATTGAAAATCAAGAATGTTTAACTTTTACTCAAAATTTCAAGCCAACATTGTTTTTTGTACCAAAATTTCTGAAATGGAAGTATAAAAGAACCAAAACATGCATTTAACTTCATTTATTCTTTGAAAACTTTTCCTATAAATAGTATGAAAGGATGGCTAAACAAATTGGACGTGCAATTTTTCTAGAGAAAAAAATGCTTTGAAATAAGTAAAACAAGTACATGCACATTTTTTTCATAAGCATGTGATACATTATTTAATAAGCATTACTTCACAATGCTAACAAGTCTATTTTTACATTATTGCCATTAGAGTACATTTTAAGTTTGGATTAGCTTATGTATTGAGTTATTAGCCAACTTATTATCGAATTAGCATTAATATCTCTAGTAAGGATTTGTTATTTTTATTTTCAAAGTCAAAGAAAGTTGGTTTGTAGGTATAGTTTACTTTACTTAGGCTAAAGAAAACTTGCAGTCAACTAAAAGAGGCTCTGATAAAAAAAAATTATGGTGGGAATAAATCAACTAATGAATTACCACTGTAGTAGTGCACAAGTTTAACTCCCTGACTTATACTTCTCAACTCATTTCTCACACTAAGTTCCTGCCAAGCTCAAGTTTTTTCCATGTAGTTGAAGCAGTTTTTCCAAGAGCAGATCATTGATGATATGAGAGACACATCTATACAAATTGGTATTCTTAATTTAGAGGTGATACCCTTAAACTTACATTTTACACTATTTCTAAGGCACTGAATAAGCACACCCTTAAGAAAATGTTCGATGAATTAGATTTGTCAAAACTTGTTCCAAAAAAGGCTGTGATGCTTATGGACCCTAGGAAATGGTGTAGAACTTATTTTTTGATAGTTACCAAGAGTAGGGGTGTAAGTCATGACCCTAAACCTGAACCCGAATTCGAACCCAACCCTAATTCTCGAGTTCGAGTCGAGTTAGACAAAGAAAAAACGTATGTTTGGGTTGATCCGATCCGACCTGTTTCTAAAATTTCAAGAATCAGTTTGAGTAGGGTTGACCCGAAAATATCTAACCTAACTCTATTTTTATGCTTAAGTGTAGGTTAAGCCCATTAGCCATTTCTTATTTAACCTACCACCCAGTCCTATATTTATATTACAAAAATGATATGCCCAACCCAAGTACTACCTAGACTAATTTCCATTTTTTATGCCCAAGAATGCTAGCCCATCATTCCAATTCATATTTTTCTAATCCTAAATTCCCAATTTCTATTTAATCCAATTACCTAAACCCTAGCTAGCGTCTTTTCTTCCTTTCCTTCCTAATTCCTCCACTCCTCAAACCAAACACAACTGCAGCTAGCAAGCCGAACATGAACAAAGCGCCCATTTGTAAGCTGCGACAGCTGTGATGTTGTCTGCTTTGCCATCTGACCACCCTGTCACCAACCACTAAGCCTTTCCTTGCAATCACCACTCTCACCGAACATCATCAAAGATTCAGAGCAATTAAGGTCTGCCTGCAGGTTGAACACGAACGAAGTGCCTATTTATTAGTTGCCATAGTTGTGACACTGTCTGCTCTACCATCTGGCCTCCCTCTCATTGACCACTGACCTTCTCCTTCCATCACGTTTAAATTCTTTAGAATTTAGGGTTAACTCGATCCTAACCCAACCCTAATTGGGTTTGGGTCAGCTCGGGTTATGATTGAAATAGGGTCAGGTTAAGGTTGTTAATAGGGTTAGGGACAATATATATAAATCAGGTTTTAACCCGAACCCAACCCTAAAACCCGAACTTTCACCGCTAACCAAGTGTGATACTAAGGATAATAATAGTTGTGAACCAATTAACTTCATGATGCATGGAGCTAAGCATAAACCAATAATCTCCATGATTGAAGATATAAGAATTTTTTTATTCAAAGAGCAATAGATAGACGAAATTTTGTGGCAAAGTGGCAACATGGGGGAGAATATGGTTAAAAAATTTAGGAACTCTAAATGCCAATATTTTTTAGAGCTATAAATGGAGGATGCAGTGGAATAATCAGGATAGTTATGAGATTAGTTTGGGTAGGAGTAAGTATTAAGTTCATCTGCAAAGCAAATAAAATTCCATACTTGTAAGGGGTAGGAGCTATTTACAATTTCATATGTACATGCCTGTAGAGTGATTCACTTTAAAACAAAAGAGGCCACACCATATGTTGACCTCTTTTACAATGAAATTAAGTTCTTGAAATCATATTCATATGCTATTGGGACTATGTCAAGAGAAAATTAGCTGGATAGTGTAGACTAGGTATAGTTTAACTATCTCTTGAAAGGCTAATAGCAAGTAGAACAAAAATGAAAAGAAAGAAGGGAAGGAATAAACTGAAAAGGGGTAAGATCAAGATGACAGGGCAAGGGAGGAAAATGCATTGGTCCATATGTAAGATTGAATAGCATACTGGGTAAACATGTTTGCTACAAGTAAAATTTTTGCACCTTATTTAGTCTTACATATCAATTAATTAATTAATTACTTTGGTTTGTTGAATTACTGAGTCTATTGGTATGTAGACCCAAGAGAGTAGTACTCAACTAAGGGCCACCAGAATGTTAAAAGGTGCTCCTACATCGACACCATTGAATGCAAAGGATGTTGATATGGAAAGGATGGTTGCAACATTAGGAGGAGAGGCAGCAATATCAATAATAGGGAGGGGTAAGACAACTTCAACAACCTGATCACATTTAATGAGAAATAACAAAAAAAAGCTTTGCCTTGGAGTCTTTCATGATCCAATTAGTAGAGCCCAAGTAATAAACCCAAGCAAAGATTGAATTGTTTGGCCTGTTAATTTTAAATAAGATTTCAAATTACAATGGTCTAGTTCTATGTGTTGATGATGTAGTGTGTCACAATGTTTTTTTTTTCATCTTCATTATATACTGGACTTTGTTGAGAAATGTTCCACTTCAAAAATAATGACTTATTCTCTACTGCTTGACTTGAGTAGAATGAGCATATTGTCTAAGGGTAGTTCAGACTTTTGATATTAGTATTAGCCAATATGCTATTTGAAGAATTGCAGTTAATTATGTTAATTTCAAACTTATATTTTTGTAGTTCAGACTTTTGTTCTAGTTTAGGCTGTTAGTCCAACTAGCCTAAGCATTTTACCAACTTCTATTATTTTAAAATATTTATTGCCTAGTTTCTTTTATAAGTCCCAAGCAGAGAATCACGTGTGATTACATCAACTCTAGCTAACTGATACAATGAGTTAGCTTGCAGAAAGATTAAAATGAAAGATATGAATAATGGAACATGTGCAAATTCACATAAAAAAATAAAATTTTCACTAAGAGTGCTTCATCACAGCCATGATTACATCAAAGGTGGCAACTTTACATTCTTTCCATTCAAAAAAAAAAAAGTACACAATGTAGCACTAGCTTTTAATTCATAAACATTACATGAATGCCGTGGAGAAAAAAGTAACACAACTGCAACATAATGCAATGACATATACTTTCAATTCAACAATTTTTTAATCCATATTACACAAGTGCTTGAATAACAACTTGCTCACTAAACCCTGCTCTTTTGTGTAATAAAGCTGTGTGACCTGAACTTTCAGACCATGTACTTCCTCTTCCAATTCTTTCCCCTTCATATAATATTAAGCAATCACCACTGTAGCCTGTGTTGAGAACTCATCATCAATCTATCTAAAAAATTTACAATCCTTACTTGTCTATAAACATAATTGCAAAACAATTAAAAAAAACAATTATCACATTTTAATCATAGTCTCTCTACTATCCTCAAATAATTAGCAACAATATGTAATAAACAATCAAGTCTCACTCTCTCATCTTAAAATAATAAATAATCAACAGTAGATTGGAACCATTAATCTTATTTCTACTTTGAACTTATTTCTAGTTATACATCAACCATAAAATTTACAAGAAACCATAATGTAGTTTCTTTTATAATTTCCTATGTCTTAGCCAATTCTATAGGTTTGTTAGAAATGATGACCTATTATAATATATCAATATATGTCTGTAACATTTATTATGGCACACACAACTCAAATAACCATAACATTAAGGTTGCTATATTGCAACAAGAGACAATAACTAAAACCTTATTTAAGTTTACCAATTATTTTAGTTATCATAATGCATACGTTCTTTTTTACATATTCAAGAGAAGAGACAAAACTATATGAAATATGACCTCAAACTGGCAACCATATTTTCAGTTTCTATATACCAAACACATAACTTCTGCTGGGCCATTGTATCCAAAATTTTCAAATTGATATTTGTATAAACAAAGACAAAAGACAGCAAACTAAACTAACAAAAGCAAAGAAAATCACCATGACAAAGAAGCCTTGAATTCTAGACTAGTACAAGCAAAACTTATGACATGCATAACAAAAATAGAATAGAAGATGACAAAAAAACAAACATTAAACACATCACTTATGCCATTATTTTGACAATGATAAAATCTTCGACCCAAGTTTGCATTTTATCATCTTGTGGTTCCTTTTAAAGCCCAAAAGTTATTTTTGCAAATTACTGTCTCTTTAGCATACCATGACACCAATGATGATGAAAGTGACTAGTTCAAAAACATTGCAAATAGTTAATCAATTTCACTTTTACAAATCTCTTGGATCATTCTTTTATGATTTAGGGTTTGGGTGTCCCAAAATCCCCAATTTTGTAAGAACATCTATAACATTGGACTCATTTTAATGTTGGTTGCTAAAGAAATGGATAAAGATGCATTCTAATTAAAGGAGGCCACATGAGGTGCGCACGTGGTCAAGGGGGTAAATTAATCCATTTTTTTTAAGTTGAGGGGCAGAGTTGCCTCTAGTTGAAGTTCAAGGGGGAAAATGTCTTGATCAACCGAGTTGAGGAGCTTTTGCTATATTTTGACCTACATTTAATAACTAGAATCTTCTTAGTCTAAAAAGAATCTAGAAATAAGGTATAGCATATAAGAACTTACGAATTAATACATATTTATAAAGATCCTTCTATGACAAAGACATATTTCCTTCTCCATGGGTAGAAAAATAATTGTAACAATCAAATCTTAAGATGTTATTTTTGACTATTGGATTAAAAAAGACATGACTCAGTTAAAAGGTAAAATAAGAAAAAAATAAAATTACTAGTTAAGAGGAAAAATAAAATAACGAAGAAGAAAACATAGGTAAGTTGTCAATCTTTTTTATGAAGATAATATTCAAACACTTGTCTAATATTTATTCAAAAATTTTTTATCCATAATCCATGCAAAAAGATAAGGGATTGTGATGTTTATTTTTTATGAATAGGAGTGTTTAAGATTTGAAAAAAGGTTAGTGATCAGGTTATGCTAATCCGTGTTAGTTATTAAAGTATTAGTTATGCCTTTTACCTTGCGTCATTCTTGTTTATCTATTCAATTTGATTAAAAGAGCAGAAGATAAGCGTTTACTTACAATTTAGACTGATTTATTCATAGTAGGATATCAATAGTAATATCTTATATCGATACTATAATCTATTAGTTATGCATGATGAACTTATGTCTAGGAATAACATTTATTGTCTTTATTCTCTTGGTTTATTAACACCTTGTGTTTTCTAGAAATGGATGACAATGACAACGTGGGATTGACAAACAAGGAAATCTCACACCAACTTTTTTTTATGTTAGTTTAATTGATGGTCATGTACAAAGGAAAAAGAGTCCAAAGAAAGGAGGAAAACAAAATAGAGGGGAGATGGGTGATGAAAAAAAAGAGTGAAACAAACAAGAGGCTAAATGAAAAATGGGGCAAAGAAGTGAATTGACATGACAACTAATAACTTGTTTGATGTACTTTTTGGTTGGATATAATGTGCATAGTTTTCATTCGATATATAATTGAAGTTATTGAAGTATGATTTTAGCATGGTGTTGAATAGAAATTTGATGATCTTTTGAAGGAATACTTGTGATTTAAAACCAAAAAACAACATTTTCTTTATGTTATATAGTAGTTGCATTTGACTTAAAGTGATCTAATGCTATATAAGTATTTACATGCAAAATAATTGATATTAATTGAAAGGGAAATTTTTTCTATACTTAAAATAGTGATTCTAGTATAAATAAAAGCCAAAAATAAAAGGCATGCCAAGTTAAGGAAATTTTTTTTTTTTTTGTGTTAGATAAAAATCATTCTCTTATGACACAATAACAATCTATTAAAAATAGAAAGTGATTCCCAGGTAAAAAATGACATTTTTTCATATGACATACCAGTTAACTACATATTCATTCTGAGATGGATGATTTGACATATAAAAAATGTAAAAAATAACTTGTATGTAAATTAAAGCTCTCTGTATACAAAATAAAGGTATTGAAACGAAAATAATTGATATGTAAAGAAATAACAACTATGTAATCTAAGGTGCTTGGAATGTAAAATGAGGATACTGAAATAAAAATTATTGGTATGTAAGGAAATAGTTAGTATGAAATTTAAGGCTCTTGGTAGGTAAATACAAAGATACTGGGATGTAAATTTTTGTTTTATGGAAAAATAGTTGGTATGTAATTTGATATGTTCCTAATGTGTAAAATGAGGATAATGAATAAAATTAAGTACATACTAAAAGACATTATTTACATTTTGAGTGAGGTACTTTTGCATATCTTAGTACATTTCAAAATAAATAATATGTAACTTGAGAACCTTGGTACGTAAAATGAAGTTATCTGAATGAAAATAACTAATATGTAAGAAAATAGCTAGTATGTAATTTAAGACTTCTGGTATATAAAAAAGAGTGTACTAAAATGTAAATTTTTTGTATGAAGATAAATAGTTGGTATGTAATTGGACAGGTCATAGTATATAGAATGAGGGTAATAGAATAAAAATAGACACATGCCAAAAGATCTTATTTACATTTCAAGTGAAGAACTTTTACATACCGTAATATATTTCAAAATAACCCGTATGTAAGGAAATAACTAATATGTAACTTAAGGCCCCAATACGTAAAATGAAGGTACTATAATTAAAATAATTGGTATGTAAGGAAATATCCTCTATGTAATTTAAGGCTTCTGATAGATAAAAAAGAAGGTGTTGGAATGTAAAATTTTTGCATGTGGGGAAATAGCTTGTACGTAATTTGATAGGTTACTAGTATGCAAAATGAGAGTAATGGAATGAAAATAGACACATATTAAGAAACCTTATTTATATTTTGGATGAGGTACTTATATATATATGAGGTTTTCTTGACATTTCAAAATTACTAGTATCCAAAGAAATAACTGGCACGCAATTTAAGTCTATTGATATGTAAAACAAGACTCTTAGACTCAAAGTTTTTAAAAAATTATATGCTTGGTCCCTAAACTTTTCAAAAGCTTACAAAATTATTTTAAAAGCTACCTGTTTTGTCCCTAAACTTCTATAAGTTGACAAAATTTTCCTTAAAAAATTACATGTTTAGTTCCCAAACTTTTAAAAAATTTACAAAATGTCATTTCCAAAATTGCACAATTAGTCCTTAAGCTTTTGTAAAATGTGTATATATATCAATAATTTCCAAAAATATCATTTTAATCACAATTAAATATAAAGCATTTTCTTAAGATAAAATGACGTTTATGTGCATAATAATGACAATTTTCATTATCAATATGACATTTTTAGATTCAAGAACAACGATATTGTTCATTAAATTTGACCTTTTTTTGCACAATGATTGTGTTATCTACTTTGAATATGACATTTTCATTCAATAATGATGATATCTATTTTTTTTGCATCTCTAAATCCTAAATTAAAAAAATCCCTTACTATTCTACATGCATCATTCCTTCTCTCATTATTACTTTTTTCAAACTTATTATATGTTAATTTTCTTTTTTATTTTACATTTTCATCATTTCCAACTCGAGTTAAATGATGTCATACATGTGTCTATCCTATTTGTTCTAATGATTCTAATTCTTACACCTTGTTCACCTTTGAATTTTCTTTACCTTGGATACATGTGCAATTCAAGATTTAAATGACAATCACATTATGTTCGTATTATGAATCATATGTATTGCCTAATACTCTAACTAAAGTAGTTTTATAGTGGCTTATATATGTTACTAACACATTCTTTCACTAATTTATTGTTCTATTGTTCTCATGTGTTACTCTTTTCATTTATATGTTATTATAAGATAATTTATACTTACACTATACTTTCTTACAAATTAATAAAAGGGAAATTTTGAAAAAAATATTCTTGAGGTTTAATGAAAACTTCACTTACCACCCTTTTGTTTGGAAATCCTTCACTTTATCTCATAAGGTTTAATGAATACTTCCCTTACCCCTCTCCCATAATAGTAAGACCAAAAAATGTCCTTTTCTTTTCTTCTTAGATAGGCTGAATTGACCACACTGTCTATAGGAAGGTAATAATACTTTGTTAAATTAACTAAAAACTTGTATAAAATTATGTGTGACAAAAATCATTTTTTCAATTATCAATAAAACTTTGCTGATCAAACTAGATAGGGCTGAAAACGAGCCGAGCCGAGCCGAGTAGTAAGCTGTTTATGTTCGGCTTGAATTAATTATCGAGCTTGATATTTGTTCGTGTTTGGATTGAAAACAATACGAGCGAGCTTTGAACGAGCTTTTATCTGAACAAGCTCGAGTCAAACTCGAGCTGTTCGCTTAAATTAATGAAAAAATCTAAAATTAATTCGAGTCGAGTCGAGTAGTAAGCAATTCAAGATTTGTTTGAATTGTATATCGAGCTTTAAATTTTGTTCATGCTTGGCTTGATAATTATTCAAACGAGTCACAAATGAGCTTTAAATCGAGCCGAACTCGATCCGAGCTTGAGCTTTTTGTTCATTTTTTCACCCTTAAACTAGTATGCATAACACTAAAAACCTAGTATACATAACACTATTATTTGAGAATTGCATCTCAATTGTAGCTTTTGAAATATGGTAACTAGAGATAGTAAGTAATTGAATGTAAAATATGTCTAATGAATTAGGAATTAAATATATTTTTTAATAAATAAAATTGTTCGGTAAATACTCCTTCCGTCCCAATAAGATTGAAACATTTCTCTGGACATGAAGATTAAAATGTTTGTGTAGTGAAAGTTTAAATAATGATTAAAAAAGAAAAGATTTTTTTTTACGTTTTGTGCAATGAAAGTTTAAATAAAGATTAAAAAAAATTCTTTATTGGGTTTTATGTAGTGAGAGTTAAAAACTTTCTAAAAAGGGAAATGTTTCATTCTTTTTGGGATAGTAAAAAAATAAATACGTTTTATTCTTTTGAGACGAAGGGAGTAATTGTTTCATTAAATGAGAAATAAATTATCCATTATAAGCATAGTAGTGGCAGCAGTAGTATAGTCTAAAATAATTCAATAGAAAATAAGAACAGGGAAAAAAGTTTTAAGATTTCAATACAAAAATAAGTAATGAAATATATAAATGGAAGTTTGTTAATGTTAGGCCTGACATTTTATTATCATGACAAACACATCACATGCATCTGATCACTTCTATCTTTTTATATTCCATAACTCATTTTTCATTGAAATCTTAAAAAAAATTTCTTTATGCTTATTTTTTGTTGAATTTGTTTAGATTATTATTATTATTATTATTATTATTATTATTATTATTATTATTATTATTATTGTGCTCTTAACGGACAATTTATTTCACATTTAATGGAACAAATATTTTTCCAAATTAAACATTTTAGTTATTAAAAAATATATTTAATTGCTGATTTGTCAAATATCTTTCACATTCAATTCCATACTATACTTAGCTACTACATTTCAAATGTTACAATTAAGACACAAATCTCAAATTGTAGTGTTATCTATACTAAATTTGACCAACATAGTTTTATTGATAATTGAAAAAAAATGATTTTTGTCATATATAATTTTATACAAATTTTTAGTTAATTTCGCAATGGGTTATTACCTCATAGGGGCATTATGGTCAATTTATCATATCTAAGGAGACAATGAAAAAGCATTTTTAGTTCTCAGTATTATGGGAAGGGTAAGTAAAATTATAAAATATCAAGTGATAAAGTGAAGGACCATAAACAGGAGAGGGTAAGTGAAGTTTTTATTAAACCTCATGGGGTTTTTTTTGAAAATTTCCCTTATTAATTTTTTTTTATTTTTTAATCTCATTTTTCGATATATGTTTCACTTTACAATGATATTTACCCTTTAAATTATTCATGTATATTCTATTAACTTTCAAAATACTTAGATATGTAATAGCATAACTAAGTAATACACCAGTTTGTTTCCTTATATTTTTTGTGTTTTTTTCAGAAAATGCTTTCATATATATATATCATTACTTTCTTATTTATTAATGTAGCTATTTTTCCTCATTTTATTATATTTTTATACAATTTTTTTAAGTATTTTACATGTGTGTTACCTATTTAACAAGTTAACATGTTACATTGAGTTATGTAACACCATTTTAATGCTAGTCCATGAGTGCATCACTTTTATGCTTCTGCACCATAAAATTTTCCTATTTATAAATTATACTATATTCTAAAGAAGGAATGGATTTGACTGTTCATCTACAGTATATGAACAGTACATCAATTTTCCCCCTAGGCTGTTGTTGTTTTTTTTTTTTTTTGCCTTTTTCGGATGCGATTTGCTCTTTTATTAATTTGATCCTCTTTTAGCAAGGTACTCACCTTTATGAGGCCCAATGTTGTCATTTTCGCGGTATTGTGTCTGTTTCATGTTTATTTCGGTAAAAAGACAGTTTCAATCCCTAATTTTCTAAGTTTTCCATTTTAGGCCCTAAGTTACATCCATGTTATATTTTGGTCCCCGAATTTTATAACTATTTAATTAGATCTTCTATTTGCTCTTTTGATCCCTAATTTTTTTTTTTGTTTTATATACCATTTTCTAAAATAAGACATTGGTGATCATAATTTATTTATTTTTTATTTAAACCATTTTTTATCTTTATTAAGTCAATTATTTCTCTCTTTATATTTATAAAACAAAAAAAAACTAGGGTTGTATTTACAAAAAACAAAAAAACAGAACCAGGCAAAAAATTGGCAAATTATAATGATTAATGTAAACACATCTTCATTTAGTTATTCTGTGTATTTACAATTATCTATACTTGAATTTTTTCTAATGTCAAAGTATGTCTTATCTTTTTATATTGTTCCACATGGGTCTCCACATACCTCGCTTACTTCTAAAAGAGACAGTGTTTGTACTATTAATTTATGATGAATTTCATTGTACATTAATAGTGCCTATTTTTTTCCCCCTTTTTCTTAGATGCTATTAACTCTTTTTTTATTCAATTTGATCCCCTTTTCACGAGACACTCGCCTTTTTGAGTACATGTGTTGCAATTTCCCATTTTTAGTCTATTTTATATTTTATTTTAATTAAAAGACAATTTCAATCCCTGAATTTTCACTCTTTCTGAAGTTAGTCCCCAAATTCTATCTGTGTGCCATTTTGGTCCCCAAATTTAATAAATATTAAACTAGATTTTTTCTATTTGCTCTCTTGGTCACCAAACTATTTTTATTATTTTTTATATACTATCTTTTAAACTAAGATATTAGTCATCATAATTTGTTTATTTTTTCGTTAAATCATTTTTTGAATTTATTAAATCAATTATTAAACCTTTAATACATAAAATTTTTTTAGTTTTTATTTTGGTCCAAACTTTTTTTCTATTATCTTTCTTTATTATTACTTTTTGAAATGAAACTTTAATCATTATAATTTGTCTACTTTTGACTATAGTTCTTGTTGATTTGGCTTAAGTCAATGTTTTTCTTTTATTTTTATTTTTATTAAATTAATAGTTAAACCATCAATTGATTGATATAAGTTAAAATACAGTTTTATATTTTGGTCATGTTTTTCATTATTGATGATTGAATTTTTCTATATCAATTATTTATTTTAAGGTCTATAGTTTACTAAAATAATTTGGTCAATAATTGCTTAAATTTAAAGTAAAATTTTCTAGATAATTTTTTTATTGATATTTAAAATTAGAGTTTGAATTAATAGGAGATGAAAAATTTTAGTAAATTCTTTTCTAATAACAAAGAAAATATGTATAGACTCATAGCACACACATTTTTTTATTTCACGGTATTATGTTTTGATCATAACTAATCATTTTAATGATAAAAATATAATGTAAAGAGAACCCAACTTAAAATTAAAATAAAACAAAATTTTAGTTTATTAATGTGAATTTATGAGTGAAAATTTTTTAATTACTTATATTAAAAATTTATTTTATTACAAAATTTATCGAATTAAGTCCCCACAACAATGTGTGGGTTACCTAAACCTCGTTTTATACTAAAGGAATGGCATCTCCCATTGCTAGAGGAAAGTCTATTAAATGAAGAGAAATAAATTATGGAGTCGATTTGGTGCCAATATAATAATCGCTTTATAGTTTGTGGTTCGGAATGTTGAAGTAAATGGAACAGAGAGCAGGGTTGTTAGAAAGCATCAATTAAGAATGCTGACTGGATCCTAGAACTACAAGCATTGGCTAAGGATAGCCGGATGCACACTGTTGGTCTTCTGCACCCAGTCAGTAGATTGTTGTTTCGGTTCAACACGGGTACCCTTGTGTTCGGTAGCTATATTGGGCTCTAACTATTTCAGAGTCGAGCCAAGTCGGACCACTTTTAGGGGAAGCTCTTCGAAAGCCTACTTCTCCATTCACAAGATCCGAAGACCTTGTTTAAGGGAAGAGAAACTCCTTATCACTTTACCTAACACGTGTTTGGTGTCAGCCAGTGGAAGTTGTGCCGTACCGAAAAAAAAAATCCCGAAATCGAAAGCAAATCAGATCCATTTTCTATTTCCATGGGTTTAGAGGCTGCTGCAACTGGAATCAGATTACAGCACTTGCTTTCTCTTCGAAACTGACAACTAAAACTATAAACTTTCTGAAATTCTATTTACAATTCTACGGCCTCCTCATCAACTTTGGCCTGAGCTCTGGCCTCACGCTCATCAATATGCTGCTGATAGACATAAGAGATGAAACCCCAGATGGCCAAAACCATGGCAATGACCTTAGTGCCATCCATTTTGTCCCCAAAGAAGAAGACAGCTAGAACTGGCACAATAGGCAGCCCAAGCACACTAATTGCATTGGAGAACAAAGAGGAAACCTCAAAGATGAGCCCTACTGCTCCAAGAGCAAACACATCCCAGGACACACATGTCCATGCCAGATTCATAACGTATGAAACCTTCCCTAGTTTGTATCCTCCCATCTCCCCCTTCAAGTCTTTGTACTCTCCACTCGCGAAAAGTCCGATGACTATGACACTTGTAGCTACTGTTGATTGGTAGATTATCAAGTCCAGGATTGCTTTGAAATTCTCCCCCCTCACAACCTTCCTGAAGAAAAGCTGTGTTAGCGAAAGCAAGAGCCCGTACCCGGCTGAGGCACCTACCGTGCACATGAAGCCAACTATGTATTTCACTCTGGAGACTCCTTCTGGGGTTGAAGAGTCACTCTGGGACACCAGAAGAGCAGAGGAGGTGGTGAGGAGGATGAGAGAATTGACGATGAAAGGAGTGAACTTCTGTGAGTTGATGAAGAACGAGAACACGGCGTTGAAAGCCAGTTGGGATGCACAGATTAGGGAGTAGGTAGAGACCGGGAGGTAGAGCAATCCAACAGAGTAGAGAAAGCAGTCAGCAGCACCAATTAGGCCAAAGGCAACATAGATGGAGCCAAGGACAAAGGGTTTTGTTCCTTCTGTTGTGTTGGCGCTGCTGGTGGTTCTTCTGAGTGGTGAGAAGAAATAGAAGGGAATGAAGATCGGGAAGCCTGCAAGTTGTACAAGCGTTGCAAGCCATTTGCTGTTTCCGCCTTTGTCATAGTACTGTCTTCCCAGCAGAGTTGCCACTGCCTGGCCAGAGAGGACTGAAAATGTATAGACAGCTATCCGAAGCCAAAACTTATACCCTTTCAGTGCAGGAGCTCTGCTAGCAGTTGGTCTTCTTTCTCCAGACTCCTGACCTGGAAAGAACATGAAAAGCATGTAAGTTATGTAGATAAAGTAGGGGGGAAAGCATCCCAAGTTTGCAAAACAAGTAAAAGAACAAACTTTTGGGTCTGAAATAAACAAATTCGGTTTCTTTCTCTAAACCTTTCCGGTGGCTCACCTGTGAATTGGAGTTCTGAAGTTGCAGGCTCCCCCATTTCAGAGGGAGAAGAGTTTCAGTTCAGAAGATCAAGGTTGGACTGGTGAAATTATTGAGGATAGGCATGAAGGTTGTTTGCCAATTTATGGTATTGAATACTAAAAATTGGTAGCTTGCATCATTTACTTCCCATCCTTTTCGCATCAGGACCAAAGAAGAAGAAGCCAACACAGCTGATCCAAGCACACATCATGCTGAAGCTACTTGCTTGGTGGACCCTCCAAAAGTTCGATCTTTCTATTTTGAGGTAATAAGAATCAAGTATGTAAGTGCATGGGGTTTGAAGGTAGTAGCTTATAGTATTTAAGGAGGGAAGAGATCTGAAACATAACCGAACCAAACCAAATAACATTTTGTAAAGTTGGGGAAGGTGTCCCCTCTCGCCACTTTGCTGGGCGCTCGAGAAAAAAAGGTTGATTTTCAAGGAGACCTGTAATTGTAAATGGCTCCATAAAATTTTAACTAATTGATCAAAAGCTGTAGATTCACCTCGTTAAGAACGCAAAAATAAAAATTTTAAAAAATGAAACAAACCAGCTTTAAGTTGCTCAAGCATTTGAAGGGCTTCTATGGCTGTCTTTAACATTAAAGAACCACCCGCTGCGTCAATAGTAAACCTAGAAGAGGGAGCTAACCCTTCATAAAAGAGTCGGATTTGTTGCCAACTTGTTCTGAGTTAATAGGTTCTTGCTGCAATGATACTTGGAAAATATCAGAAATGGATGGACATACCTACGACATGAAGCTGTAGGCCTTGAGCGCCATCCATGGCTCTGCTGGAAATAGCTTACAGAAGATGAATATTCATAGAAAATAGATTAAAAAAAAAATAAAAAAGAAAGATAAAAAGTCTATCTTTTCTTCTGTGGATTGGTCAAGAAAGCCGGCACCATTGCACCATTAACAAACACGTTTTCTCAAACTTTAGAATTTGTCACTTCCCAACATATCGCTTTCTGGGGTTGCTCTTTGTTTACTTCTTGTCTCCAAGGCCGGAGGGGTCACCTTCGTACTGGCTTGGATACGAATATTGTGTTCATCTCAATCAAGTAGCTGCTGTTTTTCTATTGAAGGTTTTGCTGAAATTTTTGTTATTCTATTTGTCACAAAAAAAAATAGTAACTATCTATATCTGTAATCCACTAACCATTGCATGTAGGAATGCGACTTTGCATAAATCAGTCCAACAAATAGCAAATATAACATTGTTAGGAATGGACTCAAACATTTTAAGATACTTAGATTTAACAAATCCTCAAGGTTTTATAAGCTTCCGTCACTCCTTAACAAAATTCTAAAATTTTGATTCATTTTCTTGACACACTTTTTTAAATTCCATTAAACAAAGCATTGTTTTCATCTTTCACACGGACTACTTTATTACCCTTCATGTTTAGTTGTGATTTTCATAATTTTTATTTTTTTATTGAAAAAATACAATTTCAGATGCTCACATTTGGTATGGGGTATAGAAATTAGTTCTGCCCTAAACTGTAAGTGCATAAAAAATTCAATCTCCCTTGAGATAACTCAAAAAAATCCACAGGAAAGACTTATGGCAACAGATTGACAATCGAAATTTCCTTAAGCTGCTCCTTGATAACCACTTTATTTAGTGAGTAGTAATCCTCTTCACTTGCTATGGGAATGGATTCCATTAACTTGAGGTGTAAGCTTTTGGCACTACTTGCCAAATCCCCCATAAAAGTCACTCTTACCCCTGAGGATACCTTAAGGGTGACTTTATGACAAGCACAATTGATTTAAGTCTTATGTCTACTTAACCAATTCATTCTAAGAACAACATCATGGGGAATTGAGTTTATAACCCAAAGGTCACATAAAAATGTATGATTCTCTAACTCCAAATGATACCTCTTAACCACTTCATTAGTCAATATAATGCTTTTCCCCGGACTTCTAACGAATTTCATTTCATCCATGAAGTTTCTTTATAAACTTAGCTTATGAACCATGCTTGCAAAATAACAGAAATAGTAGCACCGGTTTTAAACAAAAACTTATTACCACTATTCTGAATATTAAAATTACCTTAGTTGTAGGCTCCTTGGGTGGTTGACCTGCCATAGCAAACACTCATGGCTGCATAAGTGCTCTTGTTGGTACATTACCTGCTTCTAAGCCTTTAGCCCTTCTTTGGCCGTGATCTTGCTTAGCCCTTGGACACTCCCCAGCCTAATGTCCAAGTCGATGACAGTAGTTACACATGTTTGTCCTGATGGTGCGTCACTTGTTCCCATGAAATTTGTGACACCTTAGGCAATAGACTTTTCCATTCTTCTTACCTTTCCTAGACAAACCTTGGTCCCTTCCTGGATTAGGCTTCTTGCCTGACAATTTAGCATGCACCAAGACTTTAAGGTCAGGCCTTCTCTTCGACTTTTGCATCCGCCAATTCCATTTCCAAAACCAAGGCCTTCTACATGGCCTCAAGATAAGTTTGAAAACCAACCACCATTATAAAACTTCTCAACATCACCTTCAGGCCACGAATAAATCTTTTCACTTTAAGTTCATCATTCCTGCCCAAGTGAGGTGTATACTGGAAAACATAACTAAATTTCTTCTCACATTCATGGACCATCGAGCTTCCTTGGACCAATTCATTAAATTCAATTTTTTTTTTATCTTGCATTTCTTCACTTATGAATTCTTCATGGAATTCCTTTCAAGCTCGACCAAGTCAAGCACTTTGGGCCATTCTCTGGGTCAGCCCTTATTAGAGGACTTAAGCCTTTCCCAGACATCCTTCCACCATAAGGAAGCTTTACCTTCTACGAAGAATAGTACTAGGTCCATCCTAGACTTGTGGTCCAACATCTTGTTTTCAAACATCTCCTTTATTTGATAAAACCAAACTTTCACGGCGTCATCACCCATACCATCAAACTTGGAAGCCCACAGATTCTAGAACACCAAGATAAGCTCCATATGATTCAAAATAAAGGGCTTTCTCCTTCTCTTATGGGGATTAATATATTCTTCATCCTCTTCTCCACTGCCCTCTTCACAGTCCACCTGAACTTGTTCTTGTCCTCAACTTGCCCTTGGGGTGGGGGCTTTCTTGCTTGACCTTGGAGCACTATTAAGTCTTAGAAGGGCTCTTCAGCCCTTGCCCCATTAAGGTCATCTAAGGTCTCCCCTCCATTGAAAGGTTGAGCATGCTCTTTGAGCAAGATAGCCATTCTTTGTAGCATTTGGTCCATAAAATCATTAATTCTACGCAACAATCATCTCCCTCATGGCTACCACCATGGGATCACTTGTGCTTGCACCAGGGTCCATTACTTCAGCATTGGTCCTTGACTGTATGCCTACCATGATACCTTCAACCAAAGCCAAAGGGTAGCACTTAAAGACAAAGCAACTTACAAGCAATACTAACTTTTTAGCGCAAGGAATATTTCTTAGTTCACTTATTGCTTTTACTAGGGCCATTGACCTACTCAGATACTAACTATGGTATAATTGGATCTCAATACCTTGAATTAATTAAGTTTAGGCTTTTAGAAACTATAACCCCACTCAGTCATAGGCTAACTATTACTTGTTGGTAAAGTAAAACAATTTACGTACCATTAGTTACTTAGCCTACCCTATAAGAAGATGTGCATGCATTTGCCTTATCTATGCAATAATAAATAATTAAAACTAATTAGGTAACTTCATTGTAGCATTATATTAAAAGAAATACTTAAAATGTGCCAAGACATTCAAACTCTAGTAGCTTAAACTTCAAGTAATAGTTTGCCCATACTTTAGAACCTTTGTATGTACATTAGTGGTTAAGTGCCGTAAACATCATTGGTCCTGACTAGAGGTAATTACTTAGTGCATAGGGTACCCTATTTACAAGAAAACATAGCGCTTAGATCAACCACTTGAGCTCCCACCTTTCAACTAGCTAGGTTCTGTGCAAAGCCTTTAACTTGTCATTGTGCACTCTAGCCTCCATTGCCAAGGCACAACACTTTATTTAGCATATACACTCCCTATAAGTAAACTTAGAAAAATAAGGTTTTAAGTAAAAAAGTACTTATAAAAAAAGTAAACTTAGGTCATAACCACAAGCTTAGTTGTTAGGCCAACTCTACATGTACCTACACAATGTAATTAAGGGATAAGTACATGTTGTACTCAGTAAAGGGTTAAGGAACCTGCAAGGAAAACTCAAGCAAGCATGAACACTTGGCAACCAAACAATCATACAACCAACAATTAACAACAACAAAAAATATAACAACAAATGCAATACATGTATTAATGATATACAACACACATCACTTAGGGACTTGTTACACTTAAGGGTGTTTTGTACTTTGTTGTAAGCTCATACAACAGAGGTAGTTGGACACCAATCCTCATATCTGGACACTTTACAACACTTATGTCCCCTTATGGGTCTTAGATTAAGTCATCACTTACTTACTAACAATTACTCATTTTTCTTACTCATTTTTTTCTTACTTATTGTATGGGGTAATGGTCTTAGCGACTCTACTCTGCCAAATTCTTTAAACTTGACCCAGGTGCCCTTATGGATTAACTTACCAAGCTCTTAGCTTGGTTAGGAATTCTTTGGATTCTAGTCTAATGCCTAGTGGTCCAAAACCTCACACTTAGCTCATTAGAGGACTTAAACCAAGCAGGGTCCCTACACCTTACTTCCTCTTTAAGGCACCTTCTTATCTTGTCCATTTTTCTTAGCCCTCTTTAACCACCATCTTTATTACACTTCTTAATTGATGCATATTCTAACTTACGAGTGATTTAGGAACCTTTTTAGCGCATGTTAAAACCTTAATTGTGCCTAGGAACCCTTAAGTAACCCTATAGGCATGAGGGCATTCAATGTGATCATATAAAAGGGTTAGTGTGATCACATTGGACACCATTTAAATGCACCAGACCCTTATATGGTCACATCATGCCCAAAGCTGCCTCCCTTCCATTTAAGTGACAGCACCACAAGGACATACAATCGTATCTTGCCTCAAAGGTGTTAATCCATGCCCGTTTTGAGCTCTTTCGCCCTCAAACTTTCCTCTATTGCACAATTCCACTTAACCATGTCAAAACTCACTCCATGCATCAATTTAGCATGATTTAAGCTTAGCCGTTTAACTCAAATGGGGTATTAAACAAATCAAGCACCCTATTCACACCTAGCATAAATCTAGCTCCTTAAGTGTTCTTCAGTTGATTCTTTAAAAAATTGGAGCCATAATAACTTATCCATGCCCTTAGAACCAACCATAAGCTAAGAGAGATAACTTACCTTAGGCTCCTCACATAAAACCTCAGGAACCACCAAGAACAACACCAAGTGCTCTAATCATATCCATTGCTTACAATCGGGTTATCTATTCCATCTTTAGGGCTATTGATTTTTCACTAAATAGTGGGAAAAATGAGTTCATTAAGGTGGGAAGCCTTAGGAGGAATGGGGGCTACAAAAATGGCCTATTAAAGAAGAACATGAATTGTGTTCTCTAGGAACCAAAATATCTCAAATTCACCTATTCACTAATCAACCCTTAATCTTAGTTAGCCTATAAATCTAGCTAAATTTCTTTCTTTAGCTCTTAACCATATCCCTTTCACCTCTTAATGAGACGACATTAAGCTTTATCTTATCCCTTAAGCTAATCAAGTCTTTAGAGATAAGAGTCTCATTTAACTCCAAACTTTCATCCTTGGTCAACTATGTGGCGGAACAGGGCCCTAGTGCCCTAAATTGCTAACACTGGTAGGCTCTTTGGGAACTATGATCTCACTTAGGTTGTAGTTGGCTAGTTATTACTCGTGAAGTATCTTAAATTATTACGTGCAACTAGTTACTTAGCCTACCTTGCATAGGAAATATGCATGCATTGTCCTGGCTATACAATAACAATTAAATTAAAACATCATTGAAACAATGCTGCAAAAATTAACAAAAACATAATTCAAAACAAGCCAAGACATAAACCTTTAGTTGTTTTAATTTCAAATAACAACTATGTGCATACATCTCCAACTTATATGTACCCAAATGTAACTCTAGTGTTATACACACCAATGGATACTAGTAGAGGTGATCTATGTATGAAATTACCATACATATAGAAGAAGCAGCTCATATTTACTAAGATCCATCCTTAGCTCTTCACCCAAACAAGCTAGCTTCAAGTGATAAGCCATACTTTCCTTGTACTCACTCAGCCTCAAACTGTAAGGCAAACACTTTGGTCAGTACTAGCTTATGCCATAAGTAACTCAAAAACATGGAGTTTCCTACTTAGAGAATACCTTTAAACCAATAAAACTAAGCTATAACAGCTGCCTCTTACCAACTATTAAGCTCGACTAGCCCGTTTAATACCTGCACAACACTTAAGGGGTGAGTACTCTAAAGTACTCAGTAAGGGATTTAGTACATGCAGGGAAAAACAATGCAAACATACAAATATATGCATATATATATATAATGCAAACAAAACAAGCAAGCAAACGGCATAATCAGAAACAAGAAAAGAACAACAAATAATGCAAATGATGGATGGATGGATTGATGGATGAAATATACGCATGCACATGCACCTTGGACTTCCTTACACTCGTAGATGCTAGACTAGCCGTGAGCCCTTCCGGTTGGGGTACTTGGATACTAGCCTTCGTATCCTTTACTAGCATTTAACTAACCCCATGAAGTCCTCTTACGGTCGCCTTAGAGTAAGTCATCACTTACTCAAACATTGCCTGCCTTAAGGGGCTACTTAGAGTAAGTCACCGCTTACTCCCTCTTTACCCGTCTCTTCCCTTAACTTATTGTGCAGGGTAGCTTCCTTATGTGGTCCAACTTACCAAGCTCTTCGAGCTTAACTCAGGGCTCCTTAGTGGCTTACTTACCAAACCATAAAGTTTGGTAGTAACGGGCTACTTAGAGTAAGTCAGGGCTCCTTAAGGGGCTACTTAGAGTAAGTCACCGCTTACTCAGGGCTCCCTTAACTCAGGGCTCCTTAACGGGCTACTTAGAGTAAGTCACCGCTTACTCCTTCTTTACCCGTCTCTTCCCTTAACTTATTGTGCAGGGTAGCTTCCTTATGTGGTCCAACTTACCAAGCTCTTCGAGCTTAACTCAGGGCTCCTTAGTGGCTTACTTACCAAACCATAAAGTTTGGTTGAGATCCTCTTAGGTTTCCTTTTTATTTCCCAATGGTCTATGACCTTCCATTCACAAAGAATCTGAAACCTGCCTTAATCCCCTTAGTGCTACCTTGGCAACTTAAGCACTTTAACTTCCTTAGAACTTAAGCACTTTAACTTCTTTAGCCACCATTCCTTACCCTACCTTAACCACACTACTTAGGTACCATCTAAATAATGCATAATTCCCAACTTAGGAATGAGTTCTAGACCCAACCGAGGCTATAGAATATCTTAAATTAGCCTAAGGATGATAACCAAGAGTTTAAGACATCTTTAGGATGCCTGGAGCTTAAAGGACTAATGCCTTGGCGACGCCCTTGGTGACACGTCGCCAAAGGCATCAATGCTCTGGAATCCTGGCATCTATCGGTGACGCATCTCTAGTTCGCATCACCGGTCAAAATGGCATCGCCAACGGTGACACGTCACCAATGCATTATAGCATTGCACGACAGCGTGTGAACTTGCACGAAACTTGCTCAAACTTTCCCATCCCATGGCCAATTCACATGGGTCTTGTTTCTACTTCATTCCCACTCATAATAATATATTTTTATGCATTATTTGAGCTTAATTAACTTAAATCCCTTACCTTAAATCATCTTGAAAGCAAGAAACAAACAATGAGCACATTTGAGCTCCAACGAGTTCCTTTGAGTTTCAAGCTTGAAATCAACCAAATTGGACACCAAGAGCATGAAGTTAAGACCATTTCTAACCATTTAACAGGTTTAGTACTAACCCACAAGGATCAAAGTTATTTACCTTTGGGTTTGAACCAAAAACTTGCACGAACAACTCCAAATCCACCAATTCCACAAAAATGAGCTAAGGGCTTGTTGGGATAGCTTCGGGACCTTCGATTTCCATGGAAACTTAAATGATTTAGGAGGTTTAAAGGTAGAGAGCTGTGGAGGAGGGAGAGCTACGAAAATGGTGGATGGGGGAGATGATGAATAGTTCTATCTGCTCCATTTATAACCAACTTAGCCCAACTCTCTTCCACTTGTCTCCATGGCCCTCAAACTTAATTTTTATTCACTTAGGCCACTTTAACCTCCACTAAACCATATTTCTTATTCCCAAAGAAAGGTTTTTCTTGCCCAAACACTTTGCCCTTAAGTCACTTAAGTCATTATAAAACATAATATCTCAATTTCTTACTTAGTGCATTTTTCACCATTAAGTTTCGCTTTTGGTTCAAATGGCTATAACGACTTATGGTCTTAAATCAACGAGCTCAAAACACTTGCATGAACCTAATTTTACCAAAATTACGGTCATGCCACTGACTTGGGCTAAAATTACCATTTTGCCCCCTCCTTGCCCTTTAGGTGCCAATTGCACTTTGGAACTCAATTTAACCTTACTTAGCTTGCTTTCCTTGCTTAATAGAACTTATTTGAGGGAAATAACTTGGGATTTACTTGCCTCAACATTTAATGTTGAGGAAAATACTAGGAGAGCCTTTACAAACTAAGCCCATCCCTATGCTTATTGGTCCAATTGAGTTACAGCCTTTAGCTTTATGAATCTTAGGTGTTATTTAACACTTATGAACTGACTTTAACCTTCATCTTGCATGATTGAATTATAATTAAAAATTTTTGTATGAGGAATTAAAGGATATTACTTAATCATAACTCATTTACTTTGGTGAAATCAAGTTATCCACTAGAAAAGCTGTCACAAGCAGGATTCTTTTTTTAAGTGTTTCTCTAGTACAAAAAAATGAAGTGCCACTTTTTGTAGGCCTTTTAAAAGTACAAGTGAGGGTCTAAGCCAAACTCTCAAAGTCACTTTTCATCTTCTAGACTCCAGCTGCAAGAAGGCATCATTTCTTCTTTGTATATTCAAAACCCTTTATTTTGGGTAGTTTTGAAAAGAAATGGAAAAAAGTAGCCCAATAGTATAGGCATGCAAAAGGGAACAAAGTACAAAGATCAAAGTTCTTTTATGGAAGGCTTAACGTTCATGTACTAGCGCACCTTTTGTTCCATGTTGGCCATCCATCCTTTTGGATTGGGGTTATGCATGTACTTTATACGCATTGTAGTAATATGAAAATCCCTCAATGTGATCTTATCAATTAAATTGAACCACATCAAAAAGGGAAGCCAAGTTTAGTCATTCCTTAGCTTTTCTTGAAGCCAATTCAAGACAGCAAAAGAATTCTCTCCAAAAGGAGTCTATGGAGCGATAATACTATGGCCACCATGAACTTCAGATCTTACGTAAGTTGCAAGTGAGTTCTAAACGTCTTCACTCTTCAAAAAAAAGAATTAAGATTTCCAATTTCTCTAAACATTTGGAAAATTCCCAATTAATCCCATAAGACAATGGTGTAAAATGCAATTTGGTTAAAAATAAAAGAATACAATATCCTTAAGGTGTTGCATGCTGTAAAAGGAGAAGAAATCCTTTAGGAGGGAAATAACCCTAACTAAAGAGAAAAAGATTAATAAAGAATTAAAAAAAACCATTGGTGTGCAATTAAGAAAGGCTAAAACTAGAAAATGGACGTAATTCTACCACAAACGAGCATAGAGGTAAACACAATCTGGCCTTGAACTAAGCCTTGAAGAAGGTTATCAAGCCTTCAAGAGAATAAAATTCTTGAGCACCAAGTTTAGGAACTTCAATAAGGAAATTTCAAAGGAGAAAACAGTCACTTTTTAGCTCCTCTATTCTTTTGTCAATCATCAGGAGGCCATCCTTCCATGTCCTTAACAAAAACAGCAAGCGGCTCCATGGTCAACCTCTTGGCAGCTATGCCTTAAATTAGGAATTAATAAGTTGCCCTAAGGAAATGCCATGATAACTTATAGCTTCAAGAATCCTAGAAACCTTAATTCAGCTTCAAATCTAATCAAAGAAAAGGTAAAATGATGCCTTGATCAGCTTTAGGAACCTTGAATGTGCACAAGTTCAAAGGAACATAACACCTTCAGTAAATAGCTTTAGAATCAAAAGATTCACCTTAAGATTGCCAAAGAATTTGAAAAAAAAAAATGGCATTGACATGTTTCAACTCCTCATTGAGTAGGAAATCTTTTTGACAGCCCGACATGTACACATGCTAGCAGGTGGTTAACTCTAATCTATTACTATGTATAATGGTTTTTTATCTTATCTCCTAAATTTGTACAATGTCATCTTTTCATTTCTTAGTAAAATTCCCATCATAATAATATTTTACATTTGCAATAAGATCCTACTTTACCGCTCTACCTAGGCCCACATAATAACAACTCAATTACCACCTTGGACCATTTACTGCCCAATACGGTAACTTCATTAAGAAGAACCTATATGGCAAAAGAACTAGCCACCATCTTGGTCTCTCACAACACCTATACGGTAACTTCATTGAGTAGAACCTTCAAAATAGGCTCATTGGCAAGGACCTAAGCTTCCCTCCACATGAACCCTCACCAAGGATCTCTCTCTTTCTCTCTCTCTCTCTACATCCTTCCAGTACAAGGACCTCTACAAAGGTTCTTAGCAAGGACCAAATCTTTCATCTATAAGCACCTTCATAAATGGACCTCATCCACACAAGCCACTCTTCACAGTTTAGGTTGATAAGTCCGTAGAACACAAGGACCTTCTCTATTTGCCCCCACTTTCTAGCTTCTTGAGGGATTTATTTTACCATATTGTGCCAAAGTCAAAACCAGCAAATTTACCAAGCCCAATAGTCTCATAGTGTTTCAGACATGACAGACCAAGGCAAAGTCCTGCCAATTCCTTGGTAAGTTAATGCTTTGTATACAAGGGCCAATACCCTCTACCTGAGCCAACATAGGTATCATTGACCTGCTTCATTGAGCATGGATATCTTTTTCTCTCCTTGGGAATTTCTCTTAAATCCAAAACCCATTTCCAGAGTCATTTCCTACTAACGATAAATGAGTCATGCTTAGAAAAATTGCATGATCTTTCATGATCTTCTCCATGGCTTTCATATGCCAAGGATATCCTTAATCCTTCATGATTCGATCTCCATGTTTGGCTCAACCACTAGGCTATAAAAATCCATTTCATTTGGCCAAGCATAGTAAGTCATAAAAAACCATCACAATTCATAACCATACTTCACCTTTACCCTCATTTTCTCATTCTCTACTTTGACAAACACTAGCTTGAGTGTCAAATGACCGCCTTTTAGGAAAACATACTTGAAGGCCATTTAACATCACCTTTTGGGATAGGAATTTCAGTGATCTCTACATTAGCCCATCCATGAATTTTGATGGTAGTCATCACTTTAACTATAACAAAGAAATGTAATCTATAAAAAATATGAGTTATCTATCTAGACTTCAAGGCTTTATCTATATTATTTATTTTCTAGTTTTATTAGAATTAATGCCCACCCCAATTTTAAATTAAGTTTATGTAATCTAATTATTTATAATCCATGGGTTGATAGCCTATGAATGTAAAAAATAATTAATCTCTTCAAGGTATTCCATTAAAAATTGGGTAGTGAAATTAGTGAGGGCAAAAGAGGCAAATTGCCAATTATACTTATCATCATAGGTAGATTAGGCACTATAGTTTTTTTACAGTTAAATCAATCACTAACATTTTCATTTGAACGAATCTCCACCAGTGCATTAAAATGGTCCAGCTACAAGACAATGTGTGACATTTTGATGAAATTATGATAAATGTGGCTTGCATGGTTGGGAGAAAGAAGAATCTATAGTCCTATCATATGATAAAAATATCAAAAACACATGTTATATGTCATAATTGTTATAAATGAAAGGGGTCATGCATTAGAGATGTAGTTTGACCCTTTTTTCGGTCACTGTAAGCCATGGACATACAACACACCACAACCCAGGAATAGGCAACCATGTTGCTGTCATTCTTAATTATAGGTCACATTTGCACACGACTTTGTGAGCAATGCCATGATTTGTGAGCAACCCCAATAAGTTTTCTAAGCATTTTAGTTGTCAAATAGAACTAGTGGCATGGGGATTTGGTTCCTCGGCTTGGGTACAATTGTGGCGGAACAGGGCCCCAGTGCCCTGAATTACTAACACTGGTAGGCTCTAGGGAACTATGATCCCACTTAAGTTACAGTTGGCTAGTTATTACTTGTAAAAATACCTTAAATCATTTCGTGCAACTAGTTTCTTAGCCTACCCTGCATAAAAGATATGCATGCGTTGTCCTGGCTATGCAATAATAATTAAATTAAAACTTCATCGAAAACAGTGCCGCGGCAATTAATGAAAACATAAATCAAATAAGCCAAGACATAAATCTTTAGTTGCTTTAACTTCAAGTAACAACTGCGTGCATACATCTTAAACTTATATGCACCCAAAAGTAACTTTAGTGTTATACACACCCATGGTCATTAGTATAGGCAATCTATGTATGAAATTACCATACATATCAAAGAAATATCTTATGACTACTAACTACTAAGATCCGTCCTTAGCTCTTCACCCAAGCAAGAAAGCTTCAAGTGATGAGCCACACTATCTTTGTGCTCACTTAGCCTCTCTGTAAGGCAAACACTTTGGTCAGTACTTACTTATGCTGTAAGTAACTTAGAAAACATGAAGTTTCCTACTTAGAGAATACCTTTGAAACTAAAAGAACTTAGCTTTAACAGTGCCCCTTACCAACTGTTAAGCCCAGACAAAAGTGCTTAAACCTGCACAACACTTAAGGGGTGAGTACTCCGAAGTACTCAGTAAGGGATTAGCACCTGCAGGAAAAACATAATGCAAGCAAACAAGGCACAACAAGCATATAAATAATGCATACAAAACAAATCAACAAACAAGCAAACAACACACAACCAAAAACAAGTAAATAAACAACAATAATGCAAATGATGGGATGGATGGATGAATGAATGAATTATGCACATGCAATGCACTTAGGACTTCCTTACACCCGTAGGTGTTGGACTTGTCGTGAGCTCTTACGACTGGGGTACTTGGATACTGGCCCTCGTATCCTTGCTAGCACTTAATTAACCCCTTGAAGTCCACTTACGGGCACCTTAGAGTAAGACCTTGCTTACTCAACCTTACCCGCCTTGACGAGCTACTTAGAGTAAGTTTCCACCTACTCACTTCTTACCCGTCTCTTCCCTTAAATTATTGTGCAGGGTAGTTATCCTATGTGGTTAAACTAGTCAAACCCTCAAGGTTTAACTCAAACACTACTAGTGGCTTGCCTACCAAACCAAATGGTTCGGTTGGGATCGACTTAGGTTTTTCTCTCTATTGACCATATGTAAATGATACTCTATACGGCCAATAAAGAGTCTGAAAACCCCTCTTAATCCCCTTAGTGCTCATTCAAAAGCTTAAGCACACTTGAATTACTTAGCCACCAAGTCACACACTTTTACTTAACCACACAACTTAACTACCTCCTAAATAATGCAAAATTCCCGCTCTAGGAATGAATTCTAGACCCAACCGAGGCTATGGAACCTCTTAGGATAACCTAGGAATAGAAACCGAGAGCCTAAGTTAACCTTAGGATGGTCGGAAAATGAGGCCAAAATCCCACTTGGCGACGCGGCGCCAAGGAGCAATTGCTTCTGGCGACGCGGCGCCGACGAACAAACGTTCTGTGTACAATTTCGCATTCTGGCGCCGCGGCGCCAATTCGCGGACAAATTGGCGACGCGTCGCCAACTTAATTTTCTGGGTTTGTGCGTCCGTGTCGTTCTTGCACATAAACTACTCAAACTCTCTCGTTTCTAATCCAAACTTAATGGGTCTTGTTCCTAATTCATCCCCACACACAAGACTACAAAACCATGCATTATTTGAGCTTGATTACTTAAACCCTTACCTCAATTTAGCCACACAAGCAAGCAATGCAACATAAGCTTTCCTAGCTCCACAAGCTTCCTTGAGTTCCAAGTCTAAAACCAAAGCAATTTGGCACCCAAACCAATCAAACCAAGACCATTTCTAGCTCTTAAAACAACCTAGAAGCAATCCAAATAAACTCAAGAAGCTTACCCACAAAAATTGGATCCAAAACAAGCTTCCAAAGAGCAAACTTGAGCTAGAACACCACAAACAAGCTTGGTGATCCTTCTAACACCTTGGGCACCCTTTAATTTGATGAAATCTTGCAAGAAAATGGAAGCTTGGGCTGTGATTTTGGGAGAGGAAGTGGAGCCACGAAAATTTGGAGTTAGTTGCAAATGACTAAGGAAGAAGAAGACTTGCATATATGTAAACAAGTCAACTTTTCCTTCTCCTTGCACCTAAGTCCACTAGCTTTCAAAAGCTTCAAATAGCTCACCAAACCCTCACTCAAAACCACTTTTATTTGTTCTAAAGGATACTAAAAGCTTCCCAAACTTAATTTTCTTGAACACTTTAGCCACTTAAGATTCAAATGGCCCAAAAACACACTTAGTGCCACAAGTTGTCAAAGCTTACTAGGATAATTCTAAAAGCTAGAATAACTAATGGTCTTGACTTAACTATGCCAAATCACACTTAGGAACTCACTTAACTTAATTAAGCTTATCTTACTTGCTTAACAAGGCGCTAACTTGAGGTACTTAAATTTAACAAACACTTACTTGATTAATCGACTAGGAGAGCCGTCACACTTGGGAAACACTTACCTCAACATTTTATGTAGAGGAAATACTAGGAGAGCCTTTACAACAATCCATTCTCTTCATGGAGATTGTTTCAAATGCATCAAAAAAAAAAAAAACCCATCCTTTGAAGAATTAGATTTAGCATTTCAAGTAATGGCATAAACACTAAGTTTAGGTTTTCTTTTTTTACGAGAAGGGCAAAGATGGAGTGATAGGGGAGAGAAGAAGAGAGTGGAGGTACCACACATAGCACACGCACACTTGAAGGGAGAACCTGGGCAATCCTCGTGCGATCTCCCCATAAAACAAAAAATAAATATTTTATTAAATGGGGTGACCTAACTAGAGGTGGAACATGGGTCGGTTCATCTCGGCCCAAACCGAAACCGGTCCACAAATCAAAACCGCATATATATGGGCCGAATATGGGCTTGGAGGAAGAGGATTGCTTAAAATAGACTGCCCCAACCTAATACCAAACCTGACCCACCTCGCACCGCACCGCAGACCGACTGGGCTCAAGACCGGCTTAAGACCCCCAGGTCCAGTCCAATCTGGGCCTGGAACACCCCAATGGCTTCTTGCAACGGACACCTGCCAAAAAAAAAAAATCAAAAAAGGGTTAATTACAAAGTATGCCCTCCAACAGTTTTCTGCTCTGTTTTAGCCCCCAAAATTTCATTTTCACCTCCCCCAACATCTAAATTTTAAGGACCTTTTGGTCTAAATAATTTTTGGCTCACCCCTATAAATACCAGTGCCATTTTCACTCTATCCACACACCATTACTCAATCTCTCTTCTTCCTCTGCTATATTCTTTCAAGCATTTGAGCTTTTTTTCTTAATCTTTTCCAAATTTCTTACTAATCTCTGCTTAATATCTTCATAATCTCCTTTTAATTTTGCATTAATCATTACTAATAGTTCGCGACTCATGGCTTCAAGAGGAAAAGGCAAGTCAACGAAGACTTTATCTTCCCGTACCATTGGCCTCCAAGGCTTGTTCCGTCATCGTTCTCGCCCAGCCAATAAAGGAATCTCAATTGAAGAGTTGCACGACGATGAAGCCGAAATTGATATGATGAATTACGATTTAGGACTTGACGATCAAGTATCGGATGATGAAGTTGAATAGTTGGATGCGACGGCGGTTGGGGATCCGTCAACACTACTGACGCCGACAAGTCGTGGAGTCGTGACCTGCTGTGGAGGTAACCCAAGGATAAGGTAAATCCTCGAGACTAACTGCTTGGGTTTGGGAGCATTATGAGCTCATACACGAAGGGGAGTCGAGATACGGGAAATGCAAACATTGGGGGAAAAAATTGGTGCATAAAAAAAATTCCAACACCAGAACGCTGAAGCGACATATTGAAAATCAACATCCTAATGTCCTCCCAGTGCTGAGACTAGTTCTGGAGGACAAATATAACCTGGGTCTACAACCGGCGCCGGCAGGCCAGGTATATTTTGTTTTAACCAACAATCTTGTAGAGAAGACATGATAAATTGGTTGATACTTATCGAAAAACTTTTTTCACAAGCTGAAGATGTGCACCTAGCATCTTGGATAAAATCACAATTAAATCCTGCATTTAAAAAAGTGTCTAGAAAAACTGCTAAAAAATAAAGCTTTAGATTATTTGAAGCCGAAAAATCATATTTTTTCAAGCCTATTTTTCTGCTTTTGATCATTGTGTGGCATTCACTTCTGATATGTGGACATCACCTATAGATCAATCATTTTATTGTGTTACTTCTCATTGGATTGATTTTGATTGGATTACGCAAAAATGAATTTTGTCATATAGGGCCATTGAAATGGATCATACTGGTTATCACATATTCAATTGCATATGAGAAACTTTACGTGATTATTTTTGTGCAGATAAAGTCCTGTGCATTTCATTTGATAATACTTCAAACAATGATGTTGCCACTCGTCTTTTGAATCAAGCATTGAAACCACCTCTCAATGGTGCATTCTTTCACGTTAGATGCATGTGTCATATTTTGAACCTTTGTGTGCAAAAGGGTTTAGAAGTTCTCCAAAATGAAATTCTATTTATACGGAACTCATTGATGTATTTGAAATCAAGATCTACTGTGTTTCGTGAATTTAAAAGGTTTTATTTTGAAAATCAAAAAGAATTTTCTTGGAAACATTTTAAATTAGATTGCCCAACCCATTGAAACTTCACATATTTGATGTTGCAAGATGCATACCCGTATGCAAATTTGTTGACACATTTCATGAACTTAAAAATCGGTTGTGAATTTTTTACGATTGAAGTTTGGGAAAGATGTTCTAAAACCAATGAATTGCTTAAGTTTTTTTACGATGCTACTGAATTTTTCTCTGATGTTTACTACCTAACAATTCATCAAGTTTTACTTCATTTAGTAAACATTACATATGTTTTACATCAGTTTAAAGAGGATGAGTTGTTAAAACCGATTGTCGAAGCCATGCGGGCTAAGTGACTTCAGTATTTCAAAAACATTCCACCTATTTTTTTAGTTGCTTCTTTGCTTGACTCATATGTCAAATTAACGGGCACAACAACATTGCTTGAAGGAATTTTTCATACTTATTTAGAAATGTCTCATATAAATGTTTTGGCTATGTCTACTATTGCTTCCGAGTATTTGCATTCTTTGTACAAGTTATATTGTGAGCGGCATTAGGATAAGGTAAGATCTGAAGCTCCTCAAACCGAGCCTCCAAGGAGATCAATCTCATCAAGATTCAACCTGGCCCTCCAAATGCTCAAATGACCCCAACCGATGACATCAGGATTAGCTGAGGTTAATGACTATCTCAACACACCGTTCGAGTTAAGCGATGTCGACATATTGGAGTGGTGGAAACAAAAAATATCAAGGTTTCCGATCTTGTTGATAACTGCACAGAAGATTCTTGTTGTTCCTGTTTCCACTGTATCATCCAAGGTAGCGTTTAGTGTAAGAAAATAGGTAATATCAGAAAAACGATCAAGATTGACACCCGATGCGGTAGAAGTATGCGTGTGCAACCGAGATTGAGGACTCGGAGCACTCCGGCAATAAGACCAAAAGAATTCAGATGATAAGGTAATATCCGATACCGAGACTTGAAATTTTTTTTTTCAATCATACATGTAGTTTGTATATGATATGATTATGTTGTTAAGCACAGATCATAGGTTTCTATTTTTCATCCTTTTTTGGAACATTTTTGCCATTTCAAAATGTAAGGCTCGTTCTGATTATTTGTAAGTGTCATTTGGTTTTTTTACTTAATAAAACTTACACCAAATGTGGTGTTTTTTCTTAAAAATATTTATTACATATACAATTAATTATGTTTCTAATTTTTTTTTAAAAACATTAAAACAAAACTTCCAAACCCCCCTTGCCCCGCCCCGAACCTGACCCAGGACCAGCTCAGGGCCACCCTACTTAGGACCAGTCTAAGCCCGATCCTTCTCAACCCAAGCCCAAAACCCGCTAGTCTCCGGTCAAGTCAACCGGCGCCCATCTCTAGGCCTGACCTCCCACAAAAACACATAATTTCACTTAAACAAAAATATTAATGACGGATTTAACTATAAAAAATATACCAGTCTATTTTCATTATAATGGATGTTATAGTAGATAATATGTCGCTTTTGCCAACTATTGAGAATAGACATGGTAGCGGCCATTATTAATTCCTCAATCTTTTCCTAGAGGAAGTCGAAACACCAATACAATTCACTCTCCTTGGGCACATGGCAATTTTCTGGTAGTAGTTTCACCAGCCATCATGTTGAAGCAATTTAATTGGTGTTTCTTTCTGTCTGATGTTGACTTTTGCGGAATCCCTAGGAAAGTCCCACTAGTTGCACTTTATTAGTATGCACTATTCAGAAATTAGTGCAAGGCAACTAGTGGTTGAAAGTGGTGGAATTGTTTTACGCAGACAAGGACAAGCTTGACCTCCGAATTTACAGAATATATAGAACGTAAGCCGGAAACCTCATTTCTAATGTCCTTTACCAATTTCTAATCGGTGAAGAATTATTCCTTGTGTGTTTTATCTTTTCTGCATAAATTAGCCTTTCTTTGTTCACCTTTTATTTGTAAAGGTCAGATCTAGCAGATTAAAAATCTTTGTTTTTTTTCAGCCATTTGTAATTATTTAAGCCTCAAATCTTTTTCCCTCGAAAGATTAAACTAAAAAAAATAAAAAAATTATGTACTTTGATCTTTTCATTTAAGCAAAGGAATCTTTTTGACCCGAGGAATAAAAAAAGAGAATCATAAATTGCTCCCGTATTCTAGATGCGTGATTCTAAAATCACGTGACAAACTATGATTGGATACTTCTAAATTTAAGTGAATTCGGCATAGAATTCTGCTCTGATTAGAGATTATTTTGAGCACTAGCATTATTCTAGCTCTATATTTACAAAAGTAAATTCTATAAACTTGTACGTCAAACAGTTCTTAAAAATGAAATTTTAAGTGGATTATGTACATTCGTTTACATAGATCATACTCAGAATTTTACTTCATTCACTATTTTGCCACATTATCTGTATAAAATCACTTCCGTAGATATATCTAATTTTGAAAATACTCGCTCTCACATCAGCTCCTCAGCTTTCTTTGAGGACTCAGGTGAAACATAGGATTCTATGGTACCGCTCTAACTAATTAACCAACAAACTAATAGTCTAAGCAACACCCTTTCCGGAGTCCTAATTTTCAAAGAAAAATACATTATTTTGCATAACCTTTTTCTCTTCTGTGAAGGCTCTGCCCTCCACTTCAAGGTCTAGAAACCTCACTGCCACTTCTGTTCTGACTTCTTGTCTTAAAGTCATCAATATAGTGCTGATAAATATATGAAATGAAGCCCCAAATAGCAAGAACCATGGAAATCGCCTTGATGCCACCAAATTTATCATGGAAAATGAAAACCGCCAGAAGAGGAACTAAAGCCAAACTCAATACAGCTATAGACATGCAGAACAACCCAGAAACCTGAAGAACCATCCCAACTGCTCCAACATTGAAAACCTGCCAACCTATTGCTATCCAGAGCAATGTCATAACATAAGAAACCTTCCCCAGTTGGTAACCATCCATCTCTCTCTTCATATGTTTCCAGTCTCCGCTTGCACAAAACCCCACTAATATAGCAATAGTAGCAACAAAGCATGAAAATATTATCATCTCTATAACTACTTTAAAGGTACGCTTCTTCAGAACTTTCTGATAGGCAAGCTGCTGTACAGAAAGCATAAGCCCATTTGTTGCCGCAGAAGCTATCGTGCATATGAAACCAGTAACATACTTCCCCTTGGAAACACCTGCAGGCTTAGAAGAATCACTTTCAAAAACTAAAAGCACGGAAGAAACAGTGAGAAGCAGTAGGGAGTTGATGATGAAAGGAGTGAACTTTTGTGAGTTGAGGAAATACGAAAAGAAAGCATTGAAGGCTAATTGTGATGCTGTGAGGAGGGTGACTGTGGAGACAGGAAGGTATTGCAGCCCAACTGAATATGTATAGCAGAGTGCGGCCATAAGCAGACCTATCAAGACATAAAAGGGAACAACGGATAGGAATGATTGTGGCTTGCTGTCGACAGATTCATTTTCAACTGTGAGGTTTTGCCGGATTAAGGTGTAATAGTACAGTGGAAAGAGAACAGGGAAACCTGCAGGCTGAACAAGTGTTGATACCCATTTGCTGCTACCACCTTTCTCATAATACAATCTTCCTAGCAGCACAGCTACTGACTGACCACAGAGGATGAAGAATGTGTATGCAGCAAGCATAAGCCAATGCTTGTAATTCCAGGATCCAGCCAGTATTCTTACCTCTTGGTTTGTGACATTTGTGTTCTCTGCTCCATTAACTTCTTGATGAGCTACAGGTACAAAAGAATTGCTATAACATTTGCCTAGTAATCAAGGACATATTTTCCTTTTATCTAATATAACTTCCTCTGGTGTGGGAAGATCTCATTTCTTAGTATAAACATGTTTTATAGCCACCACGCAACCTAAATGGATAGAATTTCTAAATTTACTCTAGCTCATTCTATACACCTACCCTTCATATCTATGCTTCTATGTTTGTTCTAGATGAATGAGAAGATTCAACCTGATTATTAACAAAAAAACACAAAAAAAGCAGGCGAAAACACAAAGAAATCAAGCGCAGCTCTATGAGTTCGGACTTGATAACAACCATAATCATCAATATTACACCTAAATCTCAACTTCACTGGCAACTGGGGTCAACAAGTGGCATGAGGTTACAATGTCACTTGAATATTGAGTCGTATTGTACATTAAGAATACAAGGAAAACAATATACCTACGATCCTACACGACCTCTTTGGAGTGAATAGGTTTATACTTAAAGATACATGGAAATATTAGAAAACCAACATACCTATGACATGAAGCTCTAGCTCTTGAGCTCCTCCCATGATTATGCTGCAAAAGGGAAGAGCAATACAGATAAGATAGGTGAAAAGTAGTTTGGCTTGCACGTCTATCCCTCTAATATAAAATGGTGCCAGCCCCTATCTTTATATCCTCCACCGGGACCCAAGCTCATCATGTTAAATTTACTAGCGCCAAATACAATGAGTGATGCGGGGGAGGTGATTTGATTTCTGAGATGGGAAAAGCACAAAAAAAGTGACTGAATTTATCGTTCCGGACATATTTAGTCACCGTTGTTTTAAGTGGTGCCAAATCCAATATTGAAGTGCCAAATGAGATACCATTGTCTTAAAATAGGATGAATAACGTGACCAATATAATTGACAGTGGACGCTTTCCATCAAATGGCAAAATATTCCGGCAAGGGATGATTATGTGGCAATTAAAGAAAGATTGCATGACAAAACGACATGCCATGCAGGCAAAACACAAATTAACGTGGCAATTAGGATTTTGGGGTATTCTAGGGCATTTATGGATTTCTGAGAGATTTAGCTGCATTTCTCCTCCACCTCTTTCTCTTCCGCTAGCCTATCCTTCAGCTCCTTTGCCTCTGTGTCCGACCACCACCTCCACGCCATTCGTCTTTGTCGAGCACCTCCTTCACTCTATCTTCCTCCACCAAGCACCTCATCCACCCCAGCTCCTTGCCCAGCTCTCCGATTGTTCGCCAATTGGCGTTGCCCGCCTCCACCCCCACCCACCTCCTTCACCAACAGTGTCATTTCATTCTCAATTTGTTTGTTGATTTGCCGATTTGTTCATCAATTCACCGATTGTTCGTTAATTCACTGATTTATTCATAGATTGTTCGTCGCCCTATTCGTCAATTCATTGATTGTTTGTCACCCTATTCGTTCTTGAAGGCCAATTTGTTTGTTGATTCACTTATTTCGCATCGTAGCTAGATCTACGGCTGGGCGGGCTGGATCAATGGCTTTCTTGGAGGCTGACTTGGTGGCAGTGAAGCCCACCAACATTTTCAACTCCACCTAAATAAATTCCAGCAGGAGGAGGTAGTGTTAATGGAGTCATTAAGAGTTGATGGGCTAATTTGTATATTTCTTCTCTAGATGAATTGCCAACTCACATATCCGTCAACACGTCATCAATACTAGTGCCCTAATCATCAATTTGGGCCTAACTTAATACTTCAGTTATCATTTTGGCATCACTTCAAAGAACGGTGGCCAAATGTGTCTGGGCAATAAGTTTAGTCACTTTTTTTTGTACTTTTCCCTTTTGAGATTGACACAATATTCTTCCCTCTTCAATTCACTTCACATCGAGGACAAGAAATGATAGGGTGGGGGACTGCAGTCAAATACATTTTGCCACATTTAGCTTCACAAATACGTAGCTAATATACAACTTCACAGCCGTTGTGAGAGTTAGTCCCCGTTTGATATTAACATCAGCAATTAGTATTAGAGTTTTGAAAAATTTATATAAGTTTAACTTTTAGTTTTTAACTTTCAACTTTTTTGATGTTTCATTTCTACCATCAAACAAATTATTCAAAATTCTAACACTAATTATAAATGTTGTTTCCAAACCACTAGAAGAAAATCTGGCTTGAACAATTGGCATATACGACCGATTTCAATTGCAAAATTTGTCAATCACATAGTAGTTACATGTAGCTGGCCCAGCAACTAACATGTGACTGAAATATTCAGTCGCTTAATAAACAGTCACATACACTAGAATATATTTTTATTTCAGTCACATGAAATAAAATATTATCTCCCAGCAGTCGCTTCTCAGTGGTAAATTTCTAAAAAAATTGACTTTCAATCGTACCTCAGTCACAAAAAAAAAACAATCATTTTTTTAGTCGCTTCTTAGCTATATATCACCCCTGTCTTCTTCTTGTCCTCATTTCTTCTTCCTACTTCACCCTTTCCTTCTTTGCTCTGCATCTTTACTCCTTTTTCTCAATGGCAAATTTAAAAAAAAAAAGACTTTCAGTGGCATATCAGTCGCAATATTTCCAGCCTCACTATAAACTCTAACCATTTCTCACTCAGCTGGCAGCCTAAGTAAAAAATCTTCTCTTTCCCTCATTTGTGTTTCTTGCTTGATTTGGCTTGCCCTTCCTATTTGCACTCGTGTTCATGGTCCATTTCCAGCCATACATCCTATTTTGGTAAGTTGTCCTCCATTTACATTTAATTTTTCCTCTATTTTGTATGTTAAAGTTGTTATTTTGGTTTAGATTTTAGTGTTTTGTTTGTTTGCACTTTAGGGTTTAACTTTAAGGAATGTTAGGTTTAAGTTTGTTTGCATTTTAGGGTTTAAATTTGGTTTAAGGCACTTAAGGTCTAATTTTTTTTCAAATTTGGTGTTAAATTTTATCCATAGTTTTGGTGTTAAATTGACAGTTAAATTTATTGTTGAATTTAGTGTTAATTTTTTGGTACATTTTACTTAAATTAATTGTAAATTTAGTTAAATTTTAATTAAATATATTTAAATTATAGCTAAATTTATTTTAATTAAATTTAGTTAAATTTTAACTAAATATAGTTAAATTTATATATTAAATTTAAATTTAATCAAATATAAAAAATTTTAAATGAAATTTTAAAAAATATATATAAAGTGAAGCGACTAAATTCAGTCGCAGCATGCGACTAATTCTTGCCGTCGCTTTTGTGGCAGAACAAGGCCCCAGTGCCCTAAATACAACTACAGGTAGGCTTTTTAGGAACTATAATTCCACTTATGCTACAATTAGCAAGCTATTACTCGTAAGGGAATTTAAATCATGACGTGCAAATAATTACTTAGCCTACCATACACAGAAAATATGCATGTATCATCTTCACTATGCAATAACATCTAAATAAAACTATAAAGGAAACCATCACGCACCAACTAATAAAACATAAGTTAAAACAAGCTAAAACACAAAAATTTTAGTTGTTTTAACTTCAAGTAACAACTGTGCTCATATATCTTAACCTTATATGCACCCAAATGTAACCCTAGTATTTTACACAATAATGGATACTAGCAAAGGCAACACTTAGTAAGAAAAATATCATTCATACATTAGTAACAACAATATCTACTAAGATCTACCCTTAGCTTTCCACCAGAGCAACCTAGCTTCAAGTGGCAAGCCTCATTTTCCTTGCGCATACTTAGCTTTCAAAGTTAAAAAGACAATACTTTGGTCAGTACTAACTTTATAAGCATTCATTAACCACAAGGTTCATACATAGAAAGTGCCTTCAAACAAATAAAACTTAGGACTAACAATCGCCCCTCACCGACTGTTAGGCCCGACTAGCCTTCCAAATACCTACATAACACTTAAGGGGTGAGTACTCAAAAGTACTCAGTAAGGGATTTGGCACCTGTAAGGAAACAGATGCAAGCATGCAGAGCAAAATATATATACAACCAAACCGAGCAATCAAACAACATAACAAACAATAAGCACAAATAATTAATAATCAACAATAATAATGCAATGTGATGTATGGATTGATGGGTGAATGTATATGTTTATGCACTTAAAACTTCCTTACACTTGAAGGTGTTATTAACTACCGTGAGCTCATACGGCTGAGGTACTTAGATACTAGCCCTCGTATCTAATGTTAGCGCTTAATTAAACCCCATGAAGTCCTCTTTGCAGGAGCTTTAAGTAAGTCGTTGCTTACTTGACCTTCCCTGCCATTTACGTGCTACTTAGAGTAAATCATCACTTACTCATCTCTTACTCGTAACTTCCCTTTACTTGTTGTGCCAAGTAATTAAACTTAGTGGCCAAACTTCACCAAATTCCCCTAAACTCGGCTTAGGCAACTTAATGAATTTACTTACTGAGCTTGTTGACTAAGTCAGGACCTTTTGGGTACCTTTCAATTCCCAAAGGTAGTTGGACACTACTCTTGGGTCATTAAGGGTCTCAAACCCTTCTCAAGTATTTTTCCAATGTCGGAGGTTCATAACTTCACCCCTTCACTATTGGAGGACTCATACAACACCTAGTCCCTCCTTAGTACCTTATTTGTGATGTAAGGTGATAAACTGATCCACTTGTCCTTAGCACCCTTAACCACCTACTTATTACCCATTTATTGATGCATAATTTAATTTTAGGAGCACTTTTAAGCCTTGTTAGGATGCCACCTAAGCCTTAGGAATTTATTTGAGACACTTAGAAACAAGTTTAGCATAATTCAAGCACATTGCTATAGCATTGAATATCATGGTGTGACAGGATCATGATTTTATACAAGTTGCTGGAAATGGTGCAATGGCACCAGCATAGATGGTGCAACTACATTGCCATTGGAAGTTGCCAAATTCTACTCGATGCCATAACATCAAATGTTTGGTGCGATCGCACTAACCCTGTAGCTGCACTTTCTCATTCGTTTCATGGCAAAACTTGCCTCAAAAACCAATTCGAATAAACTCTTGGCTCATTCAAGCTTACACATAGGTATTTAAATACATATAATGCATCAATTTTTCATTCCAAAAATTAAATTCCTTACCTTAAATCCAAGTTAAGCAAGAACCAAAGCAAATGAACCACACAAAGTTTACTTGGGCACAAATTGCTTCCCTTTAGTTCCAAGCCTAAATCCAAGAAAAATGGACACCACAAGTACTGAATTAAGGCCATCATTAACCATATTTCAAGCTTAGAAATAAGTTAAACCGATAGATAAAACATAACTTCAGGTTTCAACTCAAACTTGGAGGAATGAGTTCTAAAGCACTAAATACACAAAGTTCTAGCTAGGAGCTTGATGTAATTGCCTTGGGACTCTTAATTTTCATGGAGAATGAAGCAAATTTGGAAGATTTGAAGGCCAATGGCTATGGAGGAAAGGAAGAGAGAAAATGAGTTGGGAGAGATGATGAATAGTTGCTTGATTTTTCTAAAAAAAATATCTCCACCCACCCCCACTATAACTTTGACTTACTTCCTCCCCTTGCCAAATTAATTTTTTTTACTAGAATGTTTCCCCAACCTGTCCCTTTAGGTTCCATGGTTAATTGTTCTCCTTACCCTTAGCCTTTAAATTTTATGCCATAAGTGGCACAATAGCCCTAATTTCTTAGTTTATGCATTTTGGTCCTCAAACTCTCATTATTCGTTTCAATGGTTAGAGTAACTTATGACCTTAAATTATTTGATCAAAATCACTTACAATACCTTAATTTCACTGAAATTACAGCCATGTCACTCACTTGAGTTAAAATTACCATTTTACCCTTTTTCCCTTTTTCCCTTTAGTGCCATTTTTTACTTATGAACTCTATACAACCTTACTTAGCTTGTTTTTCTTTCTTAATAGGAAACTAACTTGAGGCATTTAAATAAAAACACTTAAATTAAACTTACTTACGTGGTCAAAATAGGTCATTGACTAGGAAGGCCGTTACATCCTCTCCTCATTTAGAAATTTGGTCCCCCAAATTCTGACTTAACCGAGCACAACGCTTGGAGGTTAGTTATTTCACATCCCGCTCTATCCTTACTCATGGTCTTATCCTTGCTATGGTTACCCATAGCCTCTTATCCATGAGCTTACTTCATGTTCTTAGCTTTTTGACTTACCGGTCAAGAAACTTCTTAAGGTACTCCTTAGGAAAGCTCTCCTTGGAAAAGTTACTTATGGGGTGGACACTTTGCTTTGGTTCACTAGGCACTTCCCCATATTCCTAGTTTTTACTTAGGCCTATGTAACTTAGAATTGAGTTGCTCCACTTTGGCCATTCCCTTTGACTGGTACTTTTGGGAGTACTTAGCCTCCCAAGTTAAATCTTTACTCTCAGTGGGACTTAGCTAAACCTTACACCATGTACAGACTCTCAAGCCTCCCTTATGTGTTCTCTTAGTCACCACCACTTAGTGCTCTTGGCATAATTTAACTTGGCAACTCTTATTCTCAGATTAGGCACTTAAGCCACTTTAGGTGCATTTTAACTTTGTTCCTTCTTAGTGTCGTAGGCATACACTTCTTGTGATAACTTATCCTTGGCCTCGTTTGGTAGCTTTTCAACACTTACTACCTATACGCCTTTAGGCCTTAAGGGCATCCACAAGCTTAATACCCTCAAGCCCTTGTTATAGGAACCATAATCCACATGGACTTATCATCTTTTACATTTCTTCGAATGTGATTTCCTTTACTTAACTCTTAATCCTTGACTCTTCTAAGTAATCACTTAACACACTTAGGGCCCTCAACTATTCGCTATCTACTTAGCCATTCATTGGCTTTAACTCTTAAGGCATTATGCTCATTTACTCTTTATTACCTAGGAGTCATTTTTTCGCCAACTTAGCCTGCTTTGGCAGCAGGGTTTTTATGGCCATTATAGCCCTTTCTTAGGTCTCTTAAGATACTTAAGACCAATCTTTAACATCATTAGTCAACTTTGCTCTGGTGCTCCAAATATCCCATGCTATCCAACATGTCACTGTCATGACGTTTTACGTCTTATTTTGGTTACTTGGCCATCTTGGGTGTATACTTGGCATCAAGCTTTCTTAGGCTCTACAGCCATTCTTAGCTCCCCTTAAGAAGTCCTTAAGACCCTTGACATTTTTTCCTTCAAGATCTCTTTTAGCTTTTATACTTAGGTGCGCCTTTGTCCCAAAACCTATGCCACACCCTTAGCCAATTTTAGGAATTTCAGCTTACTTGATTGCAACTTAGCATTCAGCATTTAGGGTCTTCATACTTCTCCTGGTTCCTTATGAAATTCATAGGATTCTTTCTTAACACCCTAAGCCCATCCGGTTAACACAACCTGAGTGCTACCCATGAGTGCTCATATCACTCTTTTGTGCCTAAATGAGACTTACAACTTTTATGCCCTCTTTGAGGCTACTTTGGTACCTTTGCATTACTTCCCACTACTTAAGCGCATTCTTAGGTTATTGCCTCATAAGCAAATCCTTATGCACTAACCACCGTGACTACTTAGTGTGATCTACACACCCATAGCCTATAGTATGTACATCCTTAGGCTCAACTAAAGCCTACGACCCCCTCTTATGCCTGAGCAATACTCACTTAACACCTCTTGGCCTTACACTTCACTTAGTAACTTAAAGTCTCTTCAACCACTAAACTATTTAGAGCCTTTGCTATGACTCACTCTAATGGGCACTTAGTGATTCAAGGCCATCATTCAACAACTTAAACATCTAGGACTCACTAAGTTGTTCTAACTAGCCTCAACTCAACAAATTTACCAAAGGGTTTTAATTCCTTTCTTGGCCACCTTTTTATCCAATAGTCTTTTTTGGCTATTACTTGACCCATACTTAGACATTTAGATCACTTAGGTGCCTCCTTTACTCCTTATGAAAATAAGAAGTCCCAAAAATTTCTAAGGTTTTACAAGCCATCTTAAGTTCCCAAGAACTTCAACCTTCAGTCGCCTTAAATCCCATCAATGAGGACATTACCCCAACTTACACTTAGCTCTCTTTTGGGCTTTTTGGGTCATTCAAGACCCTAACTTGGCATCTTCAGCCATACATATATCAGTTGTTTCTTTCTGATCTACTAGGGACATTTTAATAGTGGGGTATACTTTAGACCTCAAGGATCCCTTTTCTTACAAACCTTTTAAATTAACTTAGGTCCATACTTTTAGCACTTTGGTTTAAGGCTTTCTTGGTTCTTTTGACCTCATAATAAGCCCCACTATAAAATATCTTTGCATTCCCAAATAACCAAAAATGCTACTCATGTCACTTCCACTCCCTACGAGTAGCCTTGGGTTAACAAGGACCCTAGTAAAGTACTAGGCCTAGGTCCTTGACTTGGAGTTCTTCTTATAACTGTAGGTGTCTTTGGTAGTTACTAGGTCCTAGTTTTGAAACCCCTTTGGATGTCTCATTTTTAAATTAATGGGGTTATCCTTAAAGCTTCATGACTCTTAGTACCCTTACAGTTCCTCCCTGCACTCCCATGCTGGATTATATTTCCTTTGGGATTCGAATGTCACCCTTTGGTCTTTAAGGTTTAGGATAGCTCTTGAACCTTGACCATCTAGCCAAAACCAATCAACTCCCCTCATTAAAAAACTGTACCCTCAATGACAACTTAATGGTTTTAGGACCTGCGGGTTATAGTTCTCTTCACTTAACCAACCTCTCACAATTGTTGCGAGTCTGTAAGGTACTGCTTGTCTTTCCTTTACTCACACCTGAAGTTAAATTTTGGCCTTACAAGCTCTCTTACCCCTAGCTACGGTACCTAGAGAATTCAATCTCACTTTATATGGTAACCATTGAGTGTACAACACTTCTTGGAATTTGACTGGTCACGTTCTTCTTAGAGTTGTCCTTCCTTGGACTGTCTTTATAGTGCATAAAGTAATTTTTTACAATGTAGGAGCAAACCCAATTAACTCAATGCTCAACTCATGGCACAACTTACCTATTTTCCTATGCAAATCATTCTTATCCTCAGGATACTCCCACAGATCACTTATGACCGTCACGGTTAAATCGGTTCTTATGCCCATAATCGATTCTCTTTCTAAGTGTCAATGCACTGTTCATCAACCACAACCATAGATTACCTTGTCCTTACCACTCTTAAACTCCTAGGCAAAAGCTCAAACAGACCTAAAGGTCTAGCCAAAGCTTACCCTTGGAGGCTAGTCATAACCATAGACATAGCAGTTAAACATAAAACTACTTACCACAATGCTGAAAACTCAAAGGTACCTTTCTTTGTTGTTGGCTCATTAACTATTTTATTGGTCCAAGTAGGTCACCTTGGTTGCACTTAAGTATTGGTGGCATTCCCCCATCAACTAAGGCATTCTCTTACTTGTTGTGTCGAGTAATTGAACTTAGTGGCCAAACTTTGCCAAGTTTCCATAAACTCAACTTGGGCAACTTAGTGGATTTGCTTACTGAGCCTGTCAACTCGATCGGGACCTCTTGGGTACTTTTCAATACCCAGAGGTACTTGGGCATTACCCTTGGGCCATTAAGGGTCCCGGACCCTTCTTGAGTCCCTCTCCAATGCCAGAGGTTCATAACCTCACCCATTGGCCATTGGAGGACTCATACAATACTTGGTCATTCTTTAGTACCCTATTTGCGACTTAAGGTGCCAAACTTATCCATTTTTCCTTAACCCTCTTAACGACCCACTTATTTCCCATTTATTGATGCATAATGTAATCTTAGGAGCACTTTTGAGCCTTGTTGGGATGCTACCTAAGCCTTAGGAATTGATTTGAGACATTTAGAAATAAGGTTGGCACAATTCAAGCACAATGCTATAGCATTGAATATCATGGTGCGACAGCATCATGATTTTATAGAAGTTCCTGGAAATGGTGTGATGGCACCAACATAGATGGTGTGACTACATTGCCCCTGGAAACTGCTAAATTCTACTCTATGCGATAGCATCAAATGTTTGGTGCAATCACATCAACCTTGCAGCTACACTTTCCTCTTCATTTCAAGGCCAAACTTGCCGCCAAACCAATTCCAATCACCTCTTGGCTCATTCAAACTTACTCCTAGGATTTAAATACTTATAATGCGTCAATTTATCATGCCAAAACTTAAATCCCTTACCGCACGTCCAAGTTAAGCAAAATCGAAAACAAACAAACCACACAATGTTTTCTTGAGCACAAATTGCTTCCCTTTAGTTCCAAGCCTAAATCCAAGCAAAATGAGTACCACAAGCACTAAATTAAAGTCATCACTAACCATATTTCAAACTTAGAACCAAGTTAAACCCATAGATAAAACATACTTTTGGGTTTTTACTCAAAATTGGGGGAATGAGTTCTGAAGCACCAAATACACCAACTTCTAACTAGGAGCTTGATGTAATTGCCTTGGGACCCTTAATTTTCATGGAAAATGAAGCAAATTTGGAAGATTTGAAGGCCAATGGCTATAGAGGAATGAAAGAACAAAAATGAGTTGGGAGAGATGATGAATAGTTGCTTGATTTTTCTAAGAGAAATATCACCACTCACCCCTACTAGAACTCTGCCCCAAACCGTCCCTTTAGGTCCCATGGTTAATTGTTCTCCTTGCCCCTAGCCTTTAAACTCTATGCCATAAATGGCACAATTACCCTAATTCCTTAGTTTGTGCATTTTGGTCCTCTCATTTGCATTTTAATGGTTAGAGTAACTTATAGCCTTAAATTATTTGATCAAAATCACTTACATGACTTTAATTTTACTAAAATTATAGCCATGTTGCTCACTTTGATCAAAATTATCATTTTACCCTTTTGGTCTTTTTGCCATTTTTCACTTAGAAACTCAATATAACCTTACTGAACTTGCTTTTCTTTCTTAATAGAAAACTAACTTGAGGTATTTAAGTAAAAACACTTAAATTAAACTTACTTACCTGGTCAAAGCAGGTCATTGACTAGGAAGGCCGTTACATCTTTAGTACTAAATGTCAGAACACATGCAACTACTAGTTTTAGTTGCAACTACTAGTCACATGTGCACATGCGACTATATATTATGCAACTGACGTACTCAGTTGCATTTCAGTCACATTAGTGATTATTTATTCAGTCGCTACAGCTCTTCCACCTTGTAGTGAACTGGAAATTAGCAAAGAAAGCTAACTCATTATTTTTTATGGTTTAAAAATAAAAATATATATATATATACTACTGAATGTATTTATGAAAATTCAAAATTGGGAAAAATATAAAAACATTTTCTTTTACCAGTATGTAGGACTAATTTATGTGAATTTGTATACAAGAATTGTCTTGTTCAAGTATTATTTCAGGTTTTTTTCCATTATTTCACAAGATTGTTTGAGTGTTACTATGTTAGGTAGTCTACTAACGTTAGGTATTTGGGGCCGAGTTTAGGTTTACGAAATAGAGAGGGGCAAGGTATATTTTCATCCAAAACTTAGCTACTTTGTTTTTTTAAGTTACGCAAAAAAACAATTTTCATCTCTCTTTCTTTGTCCTTCGTTGTATTTTTTGCTGTTAGCCAGTTAGCCAGTCGATAATAGAAAATTTGGAAAATACCGAAATTTTCATGCGGATCAAGTGGGGCTGTATATTATTATAAACGAATAGAACATTTTGTGAGCAGTTCGATTAAAGTTTGTTTATATAAGTGTTCATTTAGTTTAGTTAGCTAAATTATCGAAACAAAATTTTATATTCATTTATTTAAATGAACAAATTCATGTTCATTTATTTATAATCATAAACAGTTTGGTAGTATTTATTTCATGTTTATTTGTTTTATTTGTTCGTTTGTTTATTTATTTATAACTTATGTGTTTATTTATTTACATTTATTTATGTTCAATATATATATTTGCCAACTTTGACATGTATTTTCATTTACTGATATTAATCAAAAGTCAATTGGTTATTGGTTTTTCATGAAAATGTTGCAAATGTTTATGTATATTTTTATTCGTTCATTTATATTTGATTATTAAATTTTTTATGTTGTTCAGGAACGGGTTCATTAATCAAAATCTAAAGCCATGGCACTAGAAACAGAAAATGAACAAATTCAAAGACAAAATAACTCAACCACAAAATCTTTTAGATAATCATGCTAAATCATGACTGACAGGAGTACATCCATGAGGAAGGCAGCTAAAAGAGCATGAATTTAATGAAGAAGCAAAAAATACGTACACCATCTTAAAAAACACCAAAAAAATAAAATAAAAAGCTTTTGATATGGGAGAATGAATAACTTTCGTTCTTTTTCTATTATTATATGTTCCAATTCTAATTTTTCTTTTTCATTCTTTAGGATAAATATTCTTTCTTCAAACTTACGTGTCTAGCTTAGAATTATGAGTTATTTATGTGTTATTTTTCCTGAATAATATGTTATTTCTCATACTAATAAGGTCTAATTATAGTTTACACCCTAAGGATTGGGTGATACCTATATTTCCCTTCTATTCTGAGTCTAACATCAGCTTTCCAAATTTTAATTTAAATTGTACGATAACTGTCTTATAGTAAATCAAGTTGTTTAGTAGTAGTTTTATAGTGTGGTAATTATTTGAATTGTCATTTCTTCACTTAACTTATAGATAGGTAAGTGAACCACTAGGTGAAGAAATGAGGTTTGAGTAATGCCATGGCAAGGCATAAGTGATTAACTAATTATGTCTAAACGAGGAAATGATGTTTATGCAACGTTATGGCAAGACGTAAATCATCAATTTAAACTATAGTGTAAAGTAAACCCAACAATTAAAAGGCACATTGTGTAAGAGGTTTATCCTCTTTGGAGCCAAAAAATGAAGTGAGATTTAAGGTAGACTTATTAATATCACTTCATTTGGTCAAAATAAGATTCGTTAAATTTATGCTTAATTTCCAAATATTTCAATTGTTATTTTAAAAAATATGTTTTAAGTTTATTGAGAAAACTTGATTTTGAAGAAAAGTTAATAGGTCATCAAAAAATGGTAGTGTTTGAACCAAGTTTGATTTCAAAATGACAAGCTTTTCTAAGTTATTTCATGTTTAATCCATTAAAGAAACAGTTTAACATGTTTTTGTATCACCTAAGTTTACTCAACTCCCAGATTTATGTTTTAATGTGTTAAAAGGCTTTAATTCAAAGTCTGGAGCTGCTGTCTATTTTTGAGACATCAGGCAATGCGTTAAACTCCAAGTTTAGCCTGTTAATCGCAAGTTTGAAAGCTTCTGCCCAAATTTTTCAACTGGTGCGATTTGAGTCAAATTTTGAAATATGACTTGGATGAATTAAAGGATGTCACATGGACACTCTGACAGAGCTTTTAATGACCTGTCTCTAGCCATTTTTTACCGTTAGAAGATGAAATCAAGTTTAACGTGTTAAACCCAAAACTTAACACGAAGTCTAGAAATTTTTTTGCATAAAAAACATAGCAACGGTCACCAGTTTTTCAGGAGCTTTTCCAGACGACTCCAACAAGATTTTAACGTCTCTTTAGCCCTCAAATTAGTATAAATACATGGAGAAACACATTGAAGAGAACTCTTGACCATAAGATCAAAGATTCACCATCAAAGACTCATCAAAGTGTTCATCATTTGAGAAAAGAACCAAGATTTGTGCTTTCACTTGTATATCTAGCAAAAGTGCTATTGTATAAGCTTGTGAGCTTGTAAACATTTCAAATCTTAGAATCTCTTATGTGAGGGAGTGGTTCCTAGTAATCCTTGAAGAAAACTAATGTGTTGTTTCTAATTAGCCTTGGAGAAAACTAGAGATTGACTGGGTGTGAATCTTAAAGAAAACACAATTGTATTCTTGATTAAGAGATAGTGGAGGAACTCTTAAGTGAGTAAGCTTGAGGAGATGATGTAGACTCCAGTTGGTGGAGTTGAACCTCTAAAAATCCCAGTGCACTCTTTCCTTGTCTCTCTTTATATTTTGCTTTATATTTTCCTTATATTTGCTTAGTTTGTTCTTGATTTTTGGTTAAGTAAATTTAGTTGTAAAATTTTATTTTGCTAAAGTTTTTAATACAACCAATTCACCTCCCCTCTTGGTTGTACTTAGACTAATAGTAAACATCAATGATGAGGCATTTTTTAATAATGGATTAGGTGATGATATCAGAATTTTTTATCCATTTATTATATTAGACTTTATGCTTGTAACTACTATTGGGGTTGTTCTACCCTTTATTTGATCAGATCATCTTTTGTTCATTTTGACTATTTGGTTTGGGTATTGTTCAAGTTATTTGTGAGTTATCTATTTTAGATTTATATAGAAGGTTCAACTTGATCCAATTTTCTTTCTTTAATTTGATATTGTAGGAATGAGTAGCTCTTTTAGCCACCAGTTTTATGTAGGGATCGCAATTGGGTGGGTTAAGTTATTCATGTTCAGGTTTTATCAGGTTAGCATATATTCCGGTCTAGGTTCAAGTCGGGTTATTTAGATTCGGGTTGATTTTGGGTTAAGTAAATTTCAAGTTCAGGTTGAGTAGATTTTAGGTTTGGATTGGGTCAGACCAGATTTATTTGAATTCGGATCCAATTAGGTCAGGTTATCGAGTCTTAGGCCAGATTTAACTTAATTGTTGGGTTTACTCGGTTCGCAAAAACATAAACTGAAATGGCTAAATTGATTTAATTTTTTTGTTCAATTTTGATTAAAATTTAATTTAACTAGACATAAAAAATAATATAAAATTTATGAAGATATATTAATATATAATTTATTTAATAAAATATTCCATTTGTGACAAGTTCTTTGCAACATTCACTATTCAATAATTAATCTATTATTTTTTATTTTCAATATTTGAGTATATGAATGAAAAAATTTTATATTAAATACTCTCATTGTCCCAAATTCTTTGTACCATTCACTTTTTAATAATTAATCTATGATTTTTTATTTTCAACATTTTAACATATAAATGAAAAACATTTATATATGAATGATAAATCAAGACTTATAGTTTCTAAATATGTTTTTTTTTAATTTTTTCTAACAAACAATAATATAAATAAATTCAAATCAAATTAGCCGAAAAAGTCAAATTGAGCAAAGAAAATGGGACAGAATGAGTAATAAATAAAGACATATAGTTTCTAAATATATACTTTTCAAATTTTTTTTAACAAATAATACTCCTAATATGAGTTGATTCAATTTAAACTATTCAGAAAAGTTAAATGTTTCAAAGAATATGAGACAAAAAGAGTACTATAATTTCTAAAACATAATTATTTCTATATCTCTCTCACCGTTTAACAAATCATTTCCCATAACTCTCACTCATTTGCTCTTCCACATAAAACAGATCAGTAGAATAAAAGAAACTCAGTCACATATGTTCACTCATAACTTTTTAAAGTCTTTGTCGAACATATAATTTATGTTGATTTAAGTTAAAATCATGTCTTGTCGGGTTTAGTTATCAAGTTATTTCGGGTACGGGTTAGGTCGGGCTCGGGTTTGGGTTTTCTCGGGTTCCACTTTAATCAGACTTGGATTCAGGTTGGGTTAAGTAAAATCAGGTTCGAATCATTGCCTTTTCTAGTCAAATCAGATCAGGTTGAGCTTGCGTTCAAGTGGATCGGGCCAGGTCTTCAAGTCGAGTCAAATTTCGCCATCCCTAGTTTTATGTTTCTGTTGTTTTTTAGAAACTTATACCGTTGTTAGATTGTAACATGTCTTTTGGCTCACTATTAATTAGAATGAATCATCTTTTGTAAAAAAAAAAAAAAAAAAGGGACCTTTCGCATCTACGGATCTACCTTAGTATCATGGATTGGAAGTAAACGTCCGATCGATGTAATTCATAATAACATTCTTTTATACATGAGGAAGGTTAGGGAACAATTGATTGAATATTAAACCTTTTGATAACAACCACTAAATCAAACTTCAGAACTCATTCTTGGCATGATAAAATCTTTTTAATTGCAACGTAACATGGTACTAACCTTCCAACTATCAAAAGGCTATTATCCTATAGTCACCAACCTTGGTAAGAGGTGAAACTCCCAAATAGCTAAAAATATTTGTGACCATAAAGCCATCCATTTTATCAATGACAGACAACAAAAGGAATCCTAACCTTGAAGCAGCAAATGCCAAATAAGCATGAACATTGCTTGTCCTGTTTATAGACCGTTTTGAAAAAACTTTGCAAGTGATCTTGGTTTAAGGGACCAGATATATTTAATTATATTCAGAAAATTAAAAAACCTACCAGTCTTATATATAGTGTTCACATTATGTAAAGATATTGTTCATACTTGACAAATATAGGTTACTGTTATGAACACCTACTAAAATTAGCATAAACACAATAGGGATGACAATTGAGTGGGTCGGGTAATGTTTGAGTTATGTCATTAAGGTTCGGGTTTAATCGGGTTAGCATGTATTCGGGTCCATGCCGGTTATTTGGGTTTGAGTCGATTTTTGGTTGAATAGATTTCGGGTTCCGATTGGGTCCGATCGGGTTTATTTGGGTTTGGATCCAATCAGGTCGGGTTATCGGGTCTTAGACCATATCCAACTTAATTGTCAAGTTTATTCGGTTCACTGATGCATAAGTTGAAATGGCTGAATCGATTTAATTTTTTTGTTTAATTTTGATTAAAATTTAATTTAACTAGATATTAAAAAAATAATACAAAATTCATGAGAATATATTAATATATAATCTCTTTAATAAAATACTCTCTTTGCGCCAAGTTCTTTATAACATTCACTATTTAACAATTAATCTATAATTTTTTATTTTTAACATTTTAGTATATAAATGAAAAGTTATTATATTAAATAATAAATGAAGACCTATAGTTTCTAAATATATACTTTCTTAATTTTTTTTAAACAAATAATCTCCCTCCATCCCATTTTCTTTATTCCATTTAATTTTTCTAACTAATTTGACTTGAATTTATTTATATTATTGTTTATTAAAAATTAAAAAATATATTTAAAAACTATAAGTTTTTTATTTATCATTCATGTATAAAATATTTTGTTTATATATTAAAATATTGAAGATAAAAAAAATATAGATTAATTGTTAAAATATAAATAGTGCAAAGAATTTGAAACAGTGAAAGTAATATGGATAAATTCAATTCAAATTATTTGAAAAAGTCAAATATTTCAAATGATATAAGACGAAAGGAGTACTATAATTTCTATAACCTAATAATTTTTATCCCTTTATCACTGTATCACTAATCGTTTCCCATAATTCTCACTCGTTCGCTCTACAACGCAAAATAAATCAACAGAATAAAATAAACTCATTCACATATATTAAAACATAAATTTTTTAAAATCTTTGCAAACCATATATTTTATGTTGATTTAAGTAAACATCGAGTCATATCAGGTTTAGTCATCGGGTCATTTCGGGTTTGGGTCAAGTTAGGTTCGGGCTCAGGTTTTCTCGGGTTTTATTTCAATCAGGTTCGGGTTTAGGTCAGGTTGGGTGCAATCGGGTTCAGATCGTTGACTTTTTTTGTCAAATCAGGTCAGGTCGGGCTTGGGTTCAAGTGGGTCAAGTCAGGTTTTCGAGGCAAGTCAAATTTTACCATCCTTATAAACACTGTGTTTTGTTTATAAACTCTAGTTAATTGCCCAGATTTAATGAATGAGTATAAGTATAAATTCCTGTGGTGGATCTCCAGAGACATGATTCACCTAAGAATTATTGTTTTTCTCTTTCCTTTTTCTTTCTGAAGATCAGATCAAAGCAGATACAGAGATTGCGGCAAGCTAATTAACCAACAAACTAGTAGTTTAAGCAAATCTTTTTTTCTGTCCTAACTACTGAAAATTTAAAACATTGTTTTGTCTCATCTTTTCCTTCTGGGAAGACTCTACCTTGCACTTCAAGCTTCAGAAACCTCACTGCCACTTCTGTTCTCAATCTTCATCCTGTTCTCATCAAGATAGTGCTGATAAATATATGAAATGAATCCCCAAACAGCAAGAACCAGGGAGATTGCCTTGATGCCACCAAATCTATCATGGAAAACAAAAACAGCCAGAACAGGAACGATAGGCAAACCCAATACAGATATAGAATTGCAGAACAGCCCAGAAACTTGGAAAACCAACCCAACTGCTCCAATATTGAAAACCTGCCAACCTATTGCTGTCCAAAGTAAGGTCATAACATAAGAAAGCTTCCCCAGTTGATAGACTTCCATCTCTCTCTTCAAATGCTTCCACTCTCCGCTTGCCCAAAACCCCACCAATATAACAATGGAAGCAACCAGGTTTTCGTATATTATCATATCCATTACTATTTTGAAGTTATGCTTCTTCAGGACCTTCTGATAGGCAAGTTGCTGTACAGAAAGCATAAGTCCATAGGTTGCTGCTGAACCTACAGTGCATATGAAACCAGTAACATACTCCCCGTTGGATACACCAGCAGGCTTAGCAGAATCACTTTCAAACACTAGAAGGACAGAAGAAACGGTGAGAAGCACAAGGGAATTGATGATGAAAGGAGTGAACTTTTGTGAGTTAATGAAATAAGAAAAGAAAGCATTGAAGCCTAACTGGGATGCTGTAAGGAGGGTGACTGTGGAGACAGGAAGATATTGCAGCCCAACAGAATACATATAGCATAGTGCAGCCAAAAGTAGACCTATTGAAACATAAACCAGAAAGAGGGCAAGGAAAGATGGTGGCTTTTCATCAACATGCTCATTTTCAACTGCAAGATTTTGCCAGATCGAGGTGTAGTAGTAGACTGGAAGGAGAACTGGGAAGCCCGCAGACTGAACAAGTGTTGCTACCCATTTGCTGCTTCCACCTTTCTCATAGTACAATCTTCCAAGCAGAACAGCTACTGTCTGGCCGCAGAGGATGAAGATTGTGTATGCAGCAAGCTTGAGCCAATGCTTGTAGTTCCATGACCCAGCCAGCATTCCTACTTCATGGTTTCTGGCAATTGTGCTCTCTGCTTCATTTACTTCTTTACCATCTAGAGCCACGAAGCAATCATTACATTTGAACCAGTAATCCAGGACATAATTTCTTCCTCTTTATCTAATACAATTTCCATTAGCAATGAAAGATACACTGGTTAGTAGAAATATGTTTTATATCCGCTCTGCAACCTACCAAGATAGAGCTTGTACGCTGTCTCTAGCCCATTTGATACCCCTTTATTATTACTTTTCTGTGATGATTACAGATGAATGAGTCGATCAAGTTGTTAAAAGTGAAAAATAAAAAACAAAAAAGTGAAATAAGAATGCTTGTGGTACTGGTAAAATAGCAGAAATAATCGCAGGGAAATCAAGAGCAGCTCTTCGAATTGTACTCCAGTATCATTAATATCACACTTAAATCCCAACTCTATTGAGGTCAGTAAGTGCCATGAGGTTACAATGAGACATAAATATTGAAAGTCATACTGAAATCATGATGTTTTTCCTTAAAAGACCCCTTCTCAATGAATAGGTTCATGCTCGATTTATGCTTGGAAACATTAGAAAAGAGACGTACCTTGGACATGAAGCTGTAGCTCTTGAGCTCCCTCCATGATTGTGCTGCAAAAGGGAAGATCACTCCAGAGAAAATAGGTGAGAATAAGACAAAAATATCTTAAATCAGTTATAGGTTCGACATTAGTGACAAAAAAGCACCTTGACTTCTACGTCTAACCCTGCAATATAAAATGCTGCCAGTCTTTATATTTTATAGAGGTAGAGATCACCACCACCTTTAATATCTTCCGATTGGATCAGCTGCATAGAAATAAATTAATTAAATTCAATTCCATTACGTAGCTAACCAAAATGAATCAAATAAAATTCAACGAAGTAAACATAGCCTTTGATCAAAACATGTGCCTTTACCATGACAGGTGGCAATTATATTAAGAAAATGGGGCACAATCAGAGATGTAATTAACTTGGGATGGTGATCTCTATTGTGTTCTCTTCAATGTCAACAAAACCGGCACAATTGCATAAATTTCTAATTAGTTACGCAAACTAGGAACTTGTCGCTCTCCAAAATAACTCTTCATGGGCTTGGCCTTTGTTCTTTTAGCTGTTGGCTCATGCTGGACGGCAGGAGGGGTCACTCTTGTCTTGACTTGGACCAGAACGGAAGCTCATGCTCAAAGCTGCTCTGCTTTATGGTCACCCGCTACATAGAACGCTCGCTTCAGTCTATCTCCTCTGCTGGGAACTGCGAAATTTTGAAGATCGTCAGATTAAAAGCCAATACCTTTTATGACCCAATTGGGGAAGAAAAACACCCGAATCAGCATCCATATCAAATAATTAAAGTTTCAAAAGAAAATAATCTTACAAAACCTGAGGCTTCGGAGGCGCATTTTGCAGGAAGCTGGAAGCGAGCGGTGGGACCGCAAGAAGCGCGAGTTGGGATTTAAATGAGTTGAATCGATTCCGGCGCTACAGTGACGCCGATGAGCTAGTGGGTGAAGGATAGCGTTGCCGCCATCTTTTTATTTTTTTATACACAGCGCAATTTGGTGCCTGTTTGGGAAGCGCGTTTCCCTTGTAAAACGCTCGTTAAACGCTGACAGGCAAAAGTTTCGGTGTTTGGTTTCCGTTCAATCGAAAAACCAGGAAACGCTAAACTTTCGCCGCCGAAGAGATCGGACCGCTAAACGCAGAAAGCTCCCTACCCCCAACGTTTAACCTGAGCTTCTAGCGTTTGACAGTAAAATTGTCAATTATACCCACAAAAATTTCAGGAAGCGCGAAAGAATCAATGGATTTGGCGCCACAATCACAGTATTGAAGAGGAGATAGGGACGAAATTTACAGAGAACATAATTCATCTGAACAGGGCAGGTACCAATGGACGAAGTCGAATCAATGCTTGTGAGTGTTTGTTTCTTGTTTCTTGTTTCTTGTTTCTTATTTCTTGTTGTAGTGACTGAATCGAATGATCATGTGTCTCCTATTGCGTAAAACTGATTTTTCTTCAGTGTTTGTTTCTTGTTTCTTGTTCTAGCTTTTATGCGTAAAATTGTGTTTGTCTCTTGTCTCTTGTCTCTTGTCTAGCTTTTATGCGTAAAACTGATTGTCATAGGCATAAGAGGAAGCCTTTTCCACAAACAAAGCAACAAATGTTTCTTTTGTTACAACCCTGCACACACACAGAGCAACAAACAAAACAGGCATAAGAGAAAGCCTTTTCGACAAGCCAATCTGTCAATAATCAAACAAGAGTAAATGTTAAAATTTAGTAATTCAAGAACATAATATCTGAATTGTTTTATGCCCTCCATACGCTGAGAATCAAGAACCCGTTCGTGCCACTGTGTTCATTTGCTCTGATTTTAATAAGTAGTGGCGTTAGATGCACTACAGAGTTGGTTCTTTCTTTTGTTTCTTATTCTACCCGGCTGTATGTACCTCTGTTGTCTTATATGTCTATATGATGTGCTTAAAGAATCCTTTTGTTGGTTTTGCTGGGATCAACATGTTTGGCTTCAAGCTTGTTAAGAAACTAGGCCCTAAGCTAAATTTCATGAATTAAGATTTAAGTGTCTAGGTCAGTTTTGATTAACAAATTAAAGCTGAACTTCAACATGCAAGGAGGCCTAACTAACATCTTAGAGTTGTAGGCTAGTGGATGAGTTCAATTGCCTTACATGCTAATAGATAAAATTCAGTTGAGTTGCGTATGTTTTTGGTTTGTAAAAATTTTTTCTTTTTGCTCTATCAGGCCTCAGGCACAGAGGCTAGTATGAAATTAAGTTCATCACACATGCTTTTTTAGGTGCATCTAGGGGATATGATAAGGTCTTTTGATATACATTTGCAATTTCATTAAAGGCTGGCCTCTTCCTATTATAAAAGAATCTATGTCATTGGCTGAACTGTGAAGATGGATTCTTCAGTTGGTCTAGGAACTTTTGTTGTTTTGATGTAAAATTATTTTGTGTCCTCAAAATACTTGTTTTCAGATCCAATAACTGTTCAGTTATTTGTTTTTTTAGATTTTTACTGACAAAGGAGAAATTTCAATATGAAATGAAAATGCAAGTGTACTAAACAAGCAAAACTACATGGCAAGCAAAATGTCTGTACTTTTCCAGATGGAGGAAGTATAGTCCTCTGGTCGGTTTTCCATGTCCAGAGAAAATGTACTTTCTTTTCCTGATGTGTGGATGTTTTCATTCAAGTTTCCAGACCTTGAAGTTTCTGTATATGGTACTGTGATTTCCAACTTTTGCATTTGGTTGGTTACATAAGCATGTTGTAGCATTGCAGCTTGCTTTGATGATAGCAGTACTTCTTGCTGGATGTTAGTTGCTTTTTTGTTATCCCACTTAGGATTCACATCTTTCTTCTTCGCGCGAGTCTTCAGCTTCTTAAGCACAAGCCAAACAGATACTAGTCTTGTAACTATAAACTGTAATAAAAACTTGACCAGCTTCAATGTGTCGTACTTGGATTCTGCTTATGCTGATGTGAGTATGTTCCCTACGCTAACTATATCTCACACTTGTTAACACTATTCTTTCTTTTTCTCTTCAATTCCCTTGAGCATAAAAGGGGAAAAGAATGGCCAAGGCAAAAACGAGGGGGATCTAGTAGATTTTTAGAAAATTTTCAACTGATCTCAATACTGGAAGCAAGGTCAGCTCTCCAGTTTTGGTCCCGGTGGTGTCATATAGCCTCATCTACAACTACAACCCACAATACATGGTTGTTGCTCCCACTTGTTACTAAAAATTAACTGAATAACAGTCTCTGAGTGGGCTTATAAATGATAGAATAATTGAAAAGGGGTAGAATTAGACTTTCATCTGATATGTTTTTAGCAAGCTAAGTACTTCTATATTCACTCTTTCCTTGGCTGCTAGTTAACGAGTGAGTAGAGCTTGGGACTTCGGCATATGATTTAGCCATGTGTATGATCAGGTAACAAACAATTGCATGATTTTTCATCAATCACCACTGTCACATAGCCCGAACCTGACTCCCATGCTCCCAGTGTTTCTGGGCAGAATGCGTTTGAAACTAATTTGTCTGGGATTAGACTTCGCTCTAGGAATTTTTGTGAGTCAAGTATTAATACTTATCTACATAGGTTGACGCACGCACCCATCTTAGATGAGCATGACATAGATGAGCACGCACCCATCATAGGTTGACGCACGGATGCACCTTGTTTGTTAATCTGGCTCTGTGGTAACTCGACCTAAAAGGATACGACTACCTGCTAACATCACTAGCCTAAAACTCTATGCAGCAACTGGCTATACTGTTGCGTTAAAATAAACCAGGATAGAGAAGAGATGTTATCTGCTTCAGGGAGTTTAGGAGTTTTGTTTGCTTACTTGGCTAGATATGCAAAACCAATCTTAAGTTTTAGTGTTTAGTTTCTAAATTTACTTGATTGACAGTAGTCTACTTGCATAATTTCTTTTTTATTTTAGATGGAGAATCATAACTCTCAGACCAGTAACAAACATGTTGGCGGAAGAGCACAGTAGGAACCTGCAGATGTCATTATATTTTGTGACATATGCAAGAAAGAACTTGATGATGGTAATAGGCAAGGTGGTGGCCTAAAAAAATTTTCATGGAAAACCATAGCAAGTAAGTTCAAAAATAAGATAGGGTTGTGTTATAGTGGTCCCCAAATGAAACATAAGTGGGATCAACTAAAAAATGATTGGAAGAACTGGATGACACTTAAGAGACTTACCACAAGGTTAGGATGGAACTCACGTATAGGCACAGTCGATGCTTCTGATGACTGGTGGGATAAGAATATAAAGGTTAGTTTGAAAAAAAAATTATCTTAGATTTATTTTAAAAAATATAAAAGTACCATTACATATGATACATATCTTCTGATTTTTTTTAATTATTGTATGTAGGCTAATCCAGAAATTGCCAAGTTTCGAACAAAAGGCATAGATCCTGAGATAGTAGAGAAGTTAGATGCACTATTTTTAGGTGCAGTTGCTAAGGGTGATGATATGTGGGCTCCATCAGGTGGGCGTCCCCCCCAAAGATTTTTTCAGGCTTCATCGACCCAAAAGTCTTGCTTAGCAGATACAAGCAATGCTCCTACTAGTTTTGAAGAACTTCGTGTTGATTCGAGCATCCCAAATGGGAATATGTCCATTGAAAATGATGTTCAAGAGATTAATTATGATTCAGATGTAGATAAGAATCCAATGAGGAAAAGAAATAACAAGTTACCTTCTAAACAAAAAAAGAAGCAATTGTGTACCAAACCAAAATGAGGAGCTTCAATGTTGTCAGCAAAAATAGATGACATTAAGGAAGGTATTGAAAATCACAAGAATGCCATCATGGCAAGAATCAACAAGCTACCTCCTACAATTTCTGATGCAGTTGAGGTTTTGATCTCCATGGAGGATGATGTACCACCATGTAACCCACTTTATCGATTTGCAACTAAGCTTCTATTAAACAAAGAGAAGCGTGAGATGTTTATGGCACTCAAAAGCTACTCGACAAGGCTCTGGTACTTGAAAGCTGAAGAAAGCGAGGCAGAAGCAAATGAAGCACACACTTTTAGTAGTCTATTAGGAAATAACCAATTCAATTTTGATTCTTAGGTTGTTGCTAGGTTTATATTTCACTTTGTGGACCCTATTATGCTAATTTAGTTTTCTTTTGAGGAGTAATTTAGGTTTATAGTTACTAGTTTTATGTTTTCAAATGTACCCGGTTAGCTATATATACTTTTTACAGAATTTCACTATATTTGATGGCTGAAACTTTTTGATTTGTTAGTGAACATATTTACTATAAAATATAAGATATTTAAATTGTTGATTCTATCAATGGGTAACAATTGATGCTTTGAACTTACAGGAAATTTTCACATTTGATCCAAATTCTGATTCAGATGAAATGGACAGTGATGAAAAAGAGTTGCATGCCATAATGGTAGAATACATGAAGTGGACTCACTTGACAAGTTTGGCCTTGCAGCATATTGATGACTATTATCAAAAGTATATTCTCAAGAAACCATGCATGAGTTCTTTACAAACAGGTAAGCAATTCATAGTTCTCGAACCTGTAAGAAACAAAGGCACTCTAGCTATAAATGCTAAATTTTATTCTCTGCACCTGACTGATTTTTAAACTTAATAATATGGTGTTTTTCACAGGTGAGCTATGGGTAAGAGAGCTACTGAATGGTCATGATGGACGGTTTTATAGGGTATTTAGGATGTCAAAAGATATATTCCTAAGTTTACTTTATACTTTGGAGAATAAGTATGGAGTGCGTGGTTCATTTAACATGTCGACTACAGAGGCACTTGCGTTGTTTTTATATATATTAGGACATGGAGATTCAAATCGAGAAATTCAAGAGCGTTTTCAAAGATCAGGAGAAACAATTAGTAGGTACTTCAATATAGTATTAGAAAGCATCATTGGCATGTCTTCTAATGTGATTCAGCCTTGTGACCGTGAATTCAAAGATATACCAGAACAAATTAGAAGGGATCATAGATATATGCCTCATTTTAAGGTAAATAAACTTGCTTAGTTTCCACAGTGTAAGCAAAATCATTTAGTTTCACTCATATAATAAATAACCATTTCTCACATGTATGTATGTCTTCTTTTATGCTTTTGAATGTTATAGGATTGTATAGGTGCTATTGATGGCACACATATCCTAGCTTGTATCCCGGTTGCAGATCAAATACCGTATATTGGACGAAAAGGTGTGCCAACACAAAATGTGATAGCAGTATGCGATTTCAATATGTGTTTTACTTTTGTTCTTGCTGGCTGGGAAGGATCAGCTCATGATGCAAATGTGTTCTATAAGGCTTTACGTCAAGATCAATGGAATTTTCCTCACCCTCCACCTGGTACGTAAATATTCGATTCTCTTTTTTGTTAGCATAAATAACATTTCTTGTTAATTAATCAAACTTGCGCAGGTAAATATTATTTAGTGGATGCGGGGTACCCTCAAATTCCAGGTTACTTAGGACCTTATAGAGGGGAGAGGTATCACTTATCTGATTTTCATCAAGGAAGACCGGTATCCAAAAAAGAAGAGATATTCAACAAAGCTCATTCATCTTTACGAAGTGTGATTGAAAGAGCTTTTGGAGTGCTGAAAAATAAATGGGCTATGTTACGAATTATGACAAATTATCCTTTTCCCAAGCAGGTTTTGATAGTAATTGCAGCCATGACTTTGCATAATTATATACGAAGGCATGCTGGGAGCAAAGATTCTAATTTTTACAAGTTTGAACATGAAGATGATGATTTAGAAGAAGATACAGATGATGATGAAGATGAGAGTTCTGAAAATGATGGAAGAAACACCAATGAGTCAGAGATGAAAAAGCTTAAGGAGAAAATAACCGAAAGTCTACTGAGATCTAGTTGGCATCTGTAGATCTTTTTTTTTTTTTTTTGTGGAATAAAGTTTGCATTTTCGGGAGTTGGAGCTCATTTTTTGTCTTGTCATTATGTATTTCATTATGGTATGAAGTTGAGTGGCTTTGAAGCTGCTTTACATTTATAATGGTGAAATGACTTCTGAACCTTTTTATGCTGAAAGTTTAAGGTATAGATTTTTTTTTTTTTGCCAATATTGGTTAACTTTTCAAGTATTAAACATTTATGATAGATTAAATGATAAAAAAGAAATATGATCATAATATTGCAAGAAAAAAATATCAATTCAAAGTACATAATTCTGGCAATGTGATAGACATCAAAGCCATGTTATAGACATTACTTAACCAAAAGGCAAAGCCACACAAAAGGAGATTTTTTGAAGCAAGTTAAATTGGGGCTTTTAGTAAATTTGTTACATAACAGCTTTTACTTAAAGCTAATTTACCAAACACTAAAAATTTTTCATGCTAACAGCTAACTCTAATACTAACAGCTAACAGCTAACGCTAACCTCTAACTCTAATCTCTAACGTTAAACTCTGACGCTGTTGCCAAACAGGCATCAATGTGCTGGAGCAACACGTTGACGAGCCAACGTACAGCGATCTAATTGTTTCATCTTCATTCGGATGGACGAAGATAACTTGGACAAAACCAAATTTGTTGCCGCCATCTGATTTAACCGCTGCTTTGGCTCTCCATTTGAATGCCACTACCACTAGGATTCATTCACTTCGAGCTTGATTGTAGAATTTATTATTTTTTCTTAAAAAAAAAAACAAAGAAGAAGAAAATGATAGGGCTGAAAGCAAGCGAAGTAGTAGGTGATAATATTCGGCTTGGAAACATCTATTGAACTTGATATATTTTTTATGTTTAAATTGAAAATAATGTGAACGAATTTTTAACTGATTAAACTTATGTTATGATCAAGTTATTTGCTTAAATTGAGGGAAAAAGCTAAAATCAAACTCAGTTAACTTGAATTATAAGTAACTCAAGCTTTAGTTTAATTGTATGTCAAGTATGAAATTTCATTTAAGCTTTGCTTTGTAATAATTTCGACCACCTATGAAGAAGTTTTAACTCAAGTAAAACACAAACCAAGTTTGAGTTGTTTGTTCATTTTTCACTCTTAACCAGCTTTGTAGTGTCTATAATTGGTTCATTTGGTAGTAAAGATGACAACGGAGATTTGCTCAGTGGGTATCTGATCATATTGTAGCCGACAAGTACGATTGTTTTTACAATAGATTTGGATTAGATATGAGTTTTTTTTCTATTCTCACTTGGATTTGAATAAAGTGCGGCTTTAGGCCCTATCTAAACCGTATCCTACTAGTATATATATGTATTATTTTATATGGGAAAAGTATGAAAACCCCCCATTGAAAATTAGTCTAATTTATACTTGCCATTTCTCTTTTTGGGAAACCTACACTCTTACTCCTGTAGTGTTAGCTTTGGCAGCCAACCAGTTAAGATATGTGCCGGACATGCAAGATTACTTATACATTAATGTCAGGCTTTAGGAAAAAATTTGTGCCCGGTGAAAACATCTAGATTTTGTTGGCTGCATAGGAGATTGGCATGGGTTCAAGTATAAACATCTACATTTTGTTTTGTTTTTCAACCTATTCTCTAGATCTTGCTCTGTTTCCCTTTTTCGTTTCTTTTTGCCACATTTTGTTGTTCCGTTTTTCCCCTTTCTTTTTTTTTTCTTCTTTCTTTTATTTTTTTTAGCAAAAGTCTCAAATTAGCTAGAATGTTTAGGGCATGGGTGGCAAAATTTGATCCGACTAAAAAATCTAGGCCAATCCATCCAACCAAACTTTACCTGACCTGTTATAACTAGAAAAGTCAATAACCCGCGGTTGTACCAAACCAGACTCAAAATAACCTAAACCCGAAAAGAACCAAGTATAAATCCAATAAGACCTGATTTTAATATAAATCAACATAAAGTATATAATCTGCAGATATTTAAAAATTTATGATTTTTTGTATATTGATTATTTATGTAAGTTGTACATTAATTATGACCATGTAATTTAAAAAATTCAAAAAATATTTTGAAAATATTTTTTGCTTAAAAAAATAATTTAAATGTGTCTGATTCCACTAACTTCTTAAGTTCTAAAATGACTGAGTTAACCCACATTTCCTAAAACTGACCAAATTGCCCATAGAAAATAAAAATACTCCTAAACTAACTTTTTTAATCTAGAATTAAATTAAAATTAATGACAAGATAAAATTTGGTGTCAATACTATGATGTAGGTCTGTGGTCGCTGAGTAGTAAGGAAATTCAAGTGTCCATGACAACAGTTTTTGTTCTCCTTAAGCTTGACAGATAAATGTTAAGCTAGTACGGACGTTTTAACAAGTTGAACATTATTGATTGTTTGTTGGTATCAATTTTATAGAGTGTACGAAGGAGGTTATTATTGACTTAGTGGATAAAAACTGATTATTGTTGGTATCAATTTAATAGAGTGTAGATAGGAGGTTATTGTTGGTATCGATTTTATATTCTGTTGTACAAAAAACTCTGAATCTTATTGTTGACTTAGTGAGCAATGCCATATTTATAAGCCTCCCTTTGCTCCCCCAATAAAATTTCCCCCTAAATCGAGGGAACAAAAAAGAAAGTAGGAAAAACAGTGGCACTTACGGTTACAGTGAGAGATGAAGTACTTGACGGTGTGTGAATTACGAAAGAAAGAAGGCAGCTGGGTTGTTGCGTATGGCTAGCCGGTGATAGTGGCAATGGGCTTCACGAGCGGTAGGGTTTCATTTCTTCTACGTTACTCTGTTTTGCGTTGTGATTTGTAAAGTTAGGCGAGGTGGCTGGTGGCGAGTGTGAGAATTTGTGAAAGATGAAACTAAAATGGCTAGCTGCCGGCTGCGCGAGGGTGTGGAAAAATTTAGGCCAAAATGCGTATATGGTCCCTTAAATTTTTCAACTCAAACGAGTTAATCCTTTGTCTTTGATTCAACACGAGATAGTCCCTCAACTTTGAAAAAGCTAGCAAGTTATCCAAAATGGATGGTAGACCAGGCGGTGCTAAAATTTTTGCTGATGTGGCATGGGCATCTCTGTTTTCCTTTCCTGCCTCCACCGACATCGCCGTCTTTCTTCCCCTCTGTCGTATCAGACCTCCGTCGAATTCAATTTGCCTGCTCGCCTCTGTCGAATCTAGCTCCTTTGTCGAATCATACCTCCGTCACACCCAATTCCCCTCCTCGCCTCCATGGAATCCGACTCCTCCATCGAATCTAATTCACCTCCTTGCCTCCGTGAAATCTGATTCGCCTCCTTGCCTCCATGAAATTTGATTCGCCTCCTCGCCTCCATCAAATCTGACTCCTTTATCGAATCTAATTCGCCTCCTCACCTCCCTAGAATCCTATTCGCTCCACACCTTTGTCGAATCCAACTCCTCTGTTGGATAGCCTTCCTTGGCGATTTGCCACTTCTTGCCCCTTGCCGATTGACCATAGCCTCCTACGCCCTTGCATGCTGCAATCCTATCTCACCTCTCCTCTCCTAGGTCTAGTGCATTGCAATCCCATCTCACCCCTCGCCGATTCACATGGATGCTTTCCATCCCACATTGGACTAACTCGCTTAATTTAGCAAAGTTGAGGGACCAAAATGCTTAATCTGCTAAGTTAGAGGACTAACTCGTACTGAGTTAAAGATAAAGGACTAACTCGTGCGAGTTTGTCAAGTTGGAGAACTAACCATGCATTTTGGCAAAAAATTTATAGTTTCACGAATCAAGTTTGCAAAGTTTTGAATAAGGTATTTTATTAAAATAATTATATATTAATATATTTATATCTAGTTAAATTAGTTTTTTATCTTATTTTTTATGTCTAATACTTCTTCTGTTTTATATTAGCTATCTCTTTTACTTTTTTTGACTAAAATTTGACTTGAATATATTTATATTAATATGAATTGAAAAAATATTTTAAAAAATGATATTTGGAAACTATAATATTTAAAGTTTCATTTTCATGTAAAAAGTTTATATTTTTATGATAAATCTTAAAAGAAATAAAATTATAAATTAATTACTGTGAATAGTAAAGAGGACAACTTTTGTGAGATGGAGGCAATAATTTTTTAATTGTGAGATACTAAATTTTGAAAGTTTCATTTTAGTCACTCACAAAAATTACAACATAGGTCTTTAAACTTTTTTAAACTTTGCATCAAAAATCAAATTCTTTAATCTAAATTTAGTAAAATATAAATAAAAAATTAAATCAATACATTCATTCCAACATATGCATCAGTAACCCAATTGAACCCGAATATCAACCTACATCTGACCTGAAACCCAAATAACTTGATTTAAAGTTACCCGAAACAAAATTGACCTTTAAATTAAACCCGAACCTGAACCTGAAATATACTTAATCCAAAAGCAACATGAACCCAAATAACTTAACTTGAACCTTGATTTGATGCTAACCTGAATAAACTCGAACCTGAATGACCTGACTCAAACCCAACCCAACCCACCCAATTGTCATCCTTAGTTTAGGGTTGGGTCTATATTTGCTACTAAAGTTTTGTTTTTTTTGCTCAATCTCTCACCAATATTTCAAAATGGGCTCAAATTGACCACTGACCATTAAAAGTCACAAGATTTGAAATTTCAAAGCGATAATGTAGCTTTTAACAAATTTTAAAGATTTTAAGTAATTTATTTTTTCTCTTTAATAAACCCTCCACCATGTCCGCCACTTGCAACACCTCTACCGCCAACATCGGAATTGTGAGAATGTCATCACCGGCATAATTTCAGTCAACTTCCATTATATCTTCTGATTTAGTGAGGCAAAAGGGAAGGGGTTCACGTTCTTCTAATATATAGAAGTCTCCTACTCCCCAATTGAACTTGAGTCCAAATCCAGGGGCTCAGATTCGGCAAAGCTAAGGATTGGTTAGCATAAGTTTCTTGGCTGCCACTCATGAGAATGTCAAGAGGGCAAGTTTAGGTACCTCTTTCCTGATTCAATAATTCTGCTGTGGCCAAAGCCAATGGCACAATTCACTAATAAAAAAAACCCTATTTCCAACGGCTTCTAATATTTCCAACACGAAGCCGTTGGAAATCCATCCGTTGGAAGTCCATATTCCAATGGCCCAGGTTAGAGCCGTTGGTAATTCCAACTGTTAGCCGTTGGAATCTGAACCGTTGGAAATTTTCCAACGGCTATCACTTTTTTTTTTATTTTTTCCAATTTCTAACGGCCTTGGCAGTTGAAAAAATTGGAAAATTTCCAACTACCAAGGCTATTGGAAAATTTTTCTAGTTTTCCAACTTCTTGGCCCGTTGGAAAGTAGGTTTTTTATATTTTTTATATTCCCATTCTATTTCCAATGCTTTTCTTTAAACGTCAAACGGCTTAAGCGTTTCAAAATTATTGTATCGTATTTAATCAAATATTGAACTGATATTACATAAATGCAGTTGTAAATCTCAATAAAAACATACACAATTGAAATTACAAAATCATGACATAAATATAGTTATAAATCCACATAAAAACATACATGTGGCAACGTCGGGTTTTCTGGAGTCGCCACCAATCAGTTTTTTTCTTAGGTCGATTGGTCACCTTAAAATTGGTCTGCGAGAGTTCGGGGATCGGGAGTACGGTTACGCTAAAACAATATTGTTATAGCGCCCAAAATTGGCACCTTAGTTGATTTTAATTTTGTTTTACTTTGCTTTTAAATAATTTTCAGTTAATTTAGAGATTTTAACTGAATTAGTCGAAATGTGGATTTTTAAGTTAATTTGTATAAAATTTTATACTTCCGAACCATGGACTCTGCCGAGTCATTTGGACATGGAAGATTTTGATTCCGAACCATGGACTCTGCCGAGTCATTTGGACACGGAATTTGGTGAAATTTTAAACAATTTTATCCATATTGTAAAAATATGGATTTTTTTATCTTTTTATTTAATTTATTTATTTTAAAAAAGTTTGATATTTTCCAAACCGTAGATCCTGCCGGATCATCCGGATATAGAAATTAAATTTAATTTATTGTTAATTATATAATTATTACTTTTATGGAATTAATTATTAGTTTAATTACTAATTCGTAATTCTTTTTGTTATAGAATGTTTAGATAAAAAAAATTTATTTTTTATTTTCTTTCTTTTCTTTTCTCTCTTTTCTTTCTTATATTTTTCTTTTCTTTTTGATTTAATCTTTCCTTTCTTTTCTTTCTTTTCTTTTTCTTATCTTTCTTATCTTTTTCTTATCTTTCTTTTCTTTTTTTTTTCTTGTCTTTCTTATCTTTTTCTTATCTTGTTTTAGTTTTCTTTTTGTTTTCTTGTTTAATGAAAAATATTTATTATTTTAGTGGATTTAAAAGTTATATTTTAAATAAATCAGTAAAATAGAAAGTCTTAATTTTCATGTATTTTTTTTAAACAGGTTTTATTTTTATTTTTTTATTATTTTTACTGGATAAAAATAACTATTAAAATTAATTTTAACTTTTTGTTATCTTTAAAGAATTAAAAACATGTATATAAAAATAAAAATAATTGGCTTTTTTTTAAAAATGATTTTTATTAGCCTTAATAATTAATTACAAAATAATCTTCTTTTAATTTTCATTTATTTATTAATTAGTAAAGGGTAAAGGTGAATTAAATAAAAAAATTATATAAAGAAAAAAAAATTAATAATAATAAAGTGGGGCTTTTTGGCCATCCACTTTAAAAATAATAATAAATGTTAGCAAAGTTAATTAAATTAATTGTTAAACAACAATAATAAAAAGTTAGTCAAGTTAATTAAATTAATTAATTAACAACAATAATAAAAAGTTAGCCAAGTTAATTAAATTAATTAACAACAATAAATAAAAAGTTAGCCGAATTAATTAAATTAATTAACAACAATAAATAAAAAGTTAGCCAAATTAATTAAATTAATTAATTAACAACAATAATAAAAAGCTAGCCAAGTTACTTAAATTAATTAATTAACAACAATAATAAAAGTTAGCCAAGTTAATTAAATTAATTAATTAACAACAATAATAAAAGTTAATTAATTGTTAACAACAATTATAAAAGTTAGTAATAATGCAAAAATTAAAAGGTTAGTAACAATAATAGTATTAAAAGTTAGTTGTTAGTAAGTTAATAACAACAATAAAAAAAGGGGTTAGTAATAAACAAATAATAAACAAACAAGTAAAAATTAAAAGGGTTAGTAATTAATTCTGCAAGAATAAAATACAAAGTTAGTGACCAAAGTGAAAGAAATTGAAAAGATGAAGGATTAAATGAGAGTTGTACCCTTGATTTTAAATTCTGAATTCTGAGAAACGGAAACAGAGGACGCGCGACGGGGGGAAGAAGATGGCTTAATCGTCAAAATGAAAAGTTTTGAGATTTTCTGAGGAAAGGAAGGAGAGCTAGGGACTAAGGCTGTAATTTTTTCTATTTTAAAAACGGAGCTCTAAGCTTTTCTTTCTATTTTTCTCTGTGTTCAGCACAAAATTTGGGGGGCTATTTATAGAGGAAGTTTGGCTGAACTGTTGATGGATAAATTAATAAAAAATTTCAAACTTATCTTTTAAATTGGTAAAATGACAATTTTAGTCCTTTACGTCTCTCAGCCTCTGGATAAGTTCCTGAAGCTTCTGATTTTGACAATTTTGTCGTTTTCTGTCAATTTGCGCCAAAAACGTCGGCAGGCCCAAAATTTTATGTAACAAACTACCAAATGCTCCTGAAACTTTCAGAATTTGTCAATTTTTCCCGAAACTTCTTAATGTTGTCATTTTTACCTCAAACTTTTAAATTTTGCCATTTTTTTGGAGTTTTCTTTTTTCTTTCAAATACACACATATATCATTTTAAATCAAATCTTCACAAAAAAAAATGTATTTTAAACTAATTAAAATTTTTAGTAATAATAATAATAATAAAAATAATAATTTTTTTTTATTTAATTTCTTTTAAAAATTTTTATGGTCGGACGAAATTGGGTGTCAACAATACATAATTGAAATTACATAGTGATAGTCTCCTAATAAGTGTTTGTTTGCTGATAAACACACAAAGTAAAGTGATACACCTGATCTAATCTTCATCAGATCCCGAGGCATCTATATCATTGTCAGGCTGCGCGGGCAGAGGAATTCTAACTCGTTAACATATCTACTCTAGCTCAGCTCGTTGTCTCCTCTTAAGGCGCTCCAGCTTCCACTCATAATATGATGCTTGTTGTGCAGTATGCTCCGCCACCACGCGCTCTACTTGTGCAGTGAACTCCGGCATCTGAGTTACATCAACATGTGCTGCAGGAGTATTCCCCGATCGTCGTCCTCCAAGCAGAACATGTTGTTCTGATCCAAGACCAAATACACGCCCTTTCTTCCAGCCACCAGCAGCTGCACTCATTATCACAACCTCATCAATGTCATGTGTGCCTCCTTCCTCATCCATTTGCTGCATTAGTTCATCGATCTCAACAGTTATCTTTGCCTTCATAAGGGTAAATATAGTTTATTAGTAAGTCTATAATTAATGGTATGTAAAAAGGTAATTTTATTATTGCATGATAATTTCCGCCACTTATTCAGTTCACTTGTTGACGTATTCCCCGCTCTTTTTCTTATGAGTTTGCTGCATGACCTTGAACAAGCTAGGGTCCCTCTTCTCCGGATCTTTTTCACGCTACATTGGTTGTTAGTAAGATTAATGTTATTACACCATAAATAAGTTGAATTATGTGTAAAAGATGTTCATAACTTTTACCATTCGCTCTCGATGTTCAGTAATTGAAACTGAGCTTCCTGCATAAGTAGCACTGCATCCACCAGTCGAGTTAGAGGACTGTGATGATGATGCTCGTATTGTCTTACCCCTCGCCGATCGGCCGTGAAACTTCGTTGAAGCCCACCATTCCTCCATATCTACATACTGTGCGTCAGTCATAAAGGATGCCCTTGCTCGCCGTTTGGCAGGATTTTTCTCGCGGCAGATGTCACCCAGCGTCGTTCGGTAATGATTAGCCGCCATCATATGCCAAACACGATAGATCTCATTATGGTGGGCTGCATCCCACTCACATAATCCCTAAACATAAAATAAAATATAAGGAGTCGAATAGTTGCCAACATGATTTGTAAAGTTGAAAATGTGAGAACAAAATGCAAACCTCAAATACGTGCCACCACGCCTGAATATCTGTTGGGCTTGTGCTCGTCCAGTCATGATGTCCCTTGAAGTGTGTGTTGAAGCATCTAGTCACCAACCGTGTTGCTCTTGATGGAAGGAAGCTACATGGAGTGTACGTTCCAACACAATAAATATTGTTTTGAATGGAAGTAAACGTACTGCACCTAACATAAACTATTATGGTTGAAAATGTTACATTACTTACGTGTTACCGTGAGGTGTAATCCGTAAGCGAGCCTGAATCGGGGCTTCAGATACCGTTGACTGACCAATGGAATTCCCACCATCAGGTGAAGGTACAGGTGCCGGAGTAGATCGACTAGCACTACGGCCGAGTGGAGGAATGCGGATATCCACCTGTACGAGGGGTGGGATGTGGAAGAACATGTTGTTTTATTTGCGGTGAGGAAGCTGAATGTCGGGAATGTGATTGGCCTGCCCTTTCATGTCTGGCAATTGGTTCTGCTAACACTTCTTTGAACTGCTGAAATAGGCCTTTCCCTAGGCGACGTGTATATGTCGCATCTCTTTTAGGTGGCATCTGTAATTTTTTTAAAAACCATACAACATTTTACAAATGCAAATTATAGGAAACAATATTGTTCTTGCCACTACACCTATCACAGTTAATTTAAACGTAGTATTATTATTATTATAAGTTATTCCACGTTCAAATTACATTTTATAAGTAATTGCACGTTAACATGACAGTCAATTGATGTCATCGTCCTCAGATTGTGCCTCTGAATCGCTATTCTCAGTATCCCCATATTCAAATTCATCTTCTTCATCACTTGCTTCAAGGGCCTCCTCTTCCTCAGATTCATCGTCATGTTGCAAAGTTTCTTCCCTAATTGGCATGTCATCCTCTACAGCTTTCCCCACTCCTATTTCAGCTAAATTGTCGATTGGGTCATCCATAATTATGGGTGGATTGTTCACGCCACCTTCAAATTCTTCCTGAAATGCATCATCAACGTCATTAACATTATAATGAACGATGCGTCTAGGTTTGATTTTCAAAACGGCTAACCACCCTATTTTTTCACGTGACTTTGTTGGGTAAGAGGTGTAGTAAACTTGATCAACTTGGGAGGCAAGAATGAATGGGTCAAACTTCCCATATCGGCGGCCATCATGAACCTCAACTATACCATATTGTTTATGAACCCGAGTGCCACGATCTGGAGTAGGGTCAAACCATGCACACCTAAACAATACAACATTTTTCTGTGGCCATCCAGGATATTCGAGTTGAATGATTTCTTCTAACATCCCATAAAAATCACATTCAACCTCACTTGATCCTGAAGTCCTTATACGTATGCCACTGTTAAATGTTGCTTTGTCGTGACCTCAGTCGCTAATGTGGAACTTGTGCCTATTTATGAAATAAACAGGCCAAGTCTCAACACGACGTGATGGCCCGCACCCAACATCCCACAAGAAGCGGTCCGTGATATTGTTGCGCACATCATTCACCTAGTTACATATAATAAAGTTTATGAATATGTCTTTCCCTTGAGAAGCAAAATATGGCTAAAATTTAAGTGTAGGTAACTTACATAGTTTCTAAGCCATGTAGCAAAGTTATTCTCAATGTAGACATCCAGGTCTGACATTGCTATATTTGGTGCATGCATACGCACTTCGTCAACAAACAAATTACAAGATATACATAGAGGTCGTTGGAGCATAAACTTGATGAGTAAAGTGTATAAAGAAAAAAAAGTATTATTATTAGAGTAGAATATATAAAGAAAATATGTGTTATGGCATTTACTCGAGGTATGTCTTCACCTCCTTACGATTCAATAAGACATATGCAGTAGCAACCCTCAATTTATTGTCATCAAGATATCGATATCTTGAGACACCATATGGATGACCCGGGTATCTAAAGATAGACCACACCGATTCATCATATTGTCTTGGTTCGCCATCATCATTACGAGGTACTCTAGTTGCCATATGTGGAATATGAGATTCAAAGTAGTGAGAGAAAAATGTTGAGGTCTCCTCAATTAGATACACTTCACAAATTGAACCCTCTACATGAGCCTTATTTGATACCTTCATTTTGAGGTCATGCATACAACGCTCAAACTTGTACATCCACCTATACTGAATGGGTCCTCCAACCCTGGCTTCGTAAGGTAGGTGAACCGGCAAATGTTCCATCAAATCGAAAAAAGCAGGTGGAAAAATTCTTTCTAACTTGCAGAGTATAACAGGAATATTTGCTTCTAACTCGACCATGTGATTTACATCTAACTCTGGAAAGCATAAATCACAGAAGAATTGACTTAACTCAGTCAACGGTTTCCATATATTTTCAGGTATCGCTTCAAGGGCTATTGGGAGAAGCCTCTGCATCATTACATGACAATCATGACTTTTCATACCAGACATATGACTTACATTACTGTCAACACACCTCCCAAGGTTTGATGCATAGCCGTTTGGGAGTCTAAGTGTTTTAACCCAATTGAGCACATCAGATCTTTGATGTGTGTTTAGTGTAAAAGTTGCTTTGGGTTTGAATGCTCGACCGTCGGCTTAAGGAATTAAATTTAGCTCTGATCGACTGCACAACATCTCAATGTCCTTACGAGCCTTCACGTTGTCCTTAGTTTTATTCCTCACATCCATCACTGTATTCCATATATTGTCAAACACATTCTTCTCTATATGCATCACATCCAAATTATGGCGGATTAAATTATTCTTCCAGTAAGGCAACTCCCAGAAAATACTTCGTTTTGACCAATTATGAGTTCTACCATAACCTGGTATGGTTAAAACCTCTCCATTTTAAACTACAGATGGCAAATTTGAGATACGTTCAAATATTGTTTCAGGCGGAAGACGCTCAGAAGGCAATGATTTCTCAATTTTTTCCTTTCTTAAAGGCAACTTTGTTTCTTCTATATGGGTGATCCAACTCGAGAAATTGTCGATGACAAACAAAGAAGGAATTTTTCCTCCCATGCTCAAGCTGGAAGGCTTTACTATTCTCCATGCAAATAGGACAAGATAACCTCCCATGAGTCATCCATCTTGACAACATCCCATAAGCCGGGAAGTCATTTATGGTCCACAAAACTGAAGCACAGAGCTGAAAATTCTGTTTAAGTGAAACATCCCATGTTTGGACACCATCTTCCCACAACTGCTTCAATTCATGAATAAGAGGTTGTAAATAGACATCAATATTCTGACGTGGACTTCGAGGGCCCGGTATCAATACAGTAAAAAACATATATGGTTTCTTCATACACATCCACGGTGGCAAATTATACGGAGTAACGATGACCGGCCAACATGAATATTGTTTACCAGAGTTTCCAAACGGAACAAAACCATCAGAACATACATCAAGGCAAACATTTTGGGGCTCTGCGGCAAAGCATGGGTACGTGGAATCAAAATGTTTCCATGCTTCCCCATCTGAAGGATGTTTTAAAACATTTGGCTTGGATCGATGCTCACTGTGCCACCTCATGTGCTCTGCAGTTGAAAGTGAAGCATATAGTCGTTGAAGGCGAGGAGTTAGTGGTAAATGGTGCATGGTCTTTCTTGCTCTATCTTTACCCCGTCCACCTTTTCTCGGCTTAAACCGAGATTCACCACAAAACTTGTAGTGTGTAGCATCTTTATCACTATTCTAAAACAACATGCAGTCGTTAACACAAGCATCAATTTTTAGATGCGCAAAACCAAGTTGTGAAACTAATTTCTTCGTTTCATACCAATTCGACGGCATCTTGCTGTCACTTGGCTATGTCTCTTTCATCAAGGCCGCAATACCATCATAACACCCTCTTGGTGTATGATATTCTGCTTTAAGGTTTAACAAATGAACTGCAACAGATAGCTCAGAATGTGTCTCACATCCATCCCAAATAGGTGTAGTCGCTGAGTACAATAAATCAGAAAACCGTCTAAAACCTTCATTAGGTTGTTCATCGACTTTAGTAAAATTCTGATGGGAACTTGGTCCAACTACATCAAATATCATTCGAGCATATGGGTTTACATGTGAACTATACTCATCATCATCATAGCAACCACAATTATCAAACGGCTGATCAGACGGGTCCTTAAACGGCTCCCCATGAGCTGTCCAGTTGGTGTAATAAGGCATGAATCCCCATTTATATAGATGCACTCTAACGTCATCACAATCCTTAAACCTCAAATTTTTACATCTCCTACATGGGCAATGTATTTTGTTCCCATCCATATGACCTGGATTACTATAAGCAAATGTTATGAACTGCTTAACCCCTGTCTCCCACTCCTCTTTGTACCCAACTCGCCCAGGTAAATAAAGACTACTATACATCCAACTACGTTCTTGTTCCATGGAGTCCTACCAATGGAAATTATATATTTACCTTTATGACATATACAAAAGCATGAACACATAAAATTAATTCTGTAAATTAAATCATATTAACAATTAATTCCACAGATCGCGTATATTAATAGCCAACATATTATTATTAATTGCATGCATTAATATTTCACTCAATTAAACAATGTAGGATAAAACTTTCAACTTGCGGATTTAGTATTTAGGGTTTAGCTAATAATAATAGTACTACTATTATAGGTTTAGGGTTTATGGAAATTCAATTAGAAGTCATCAATACAGGTTGTTTACGCATATGGGTTTTGGGTTTTTATTTAAGGTTTAGTGTTAATACTTAGTAGGATGAACGTTTCCATATTTTATCCATATAATTATTATAATAATAATTATTATTATTAAAGGCATTATTATTTTTACTACTACTCATCTATACTTCTAAGAACTATCATCTAGGTAACTCTAATACACCTATAGTGGTTTACTTCTTTATGGCTCGGCCATACTTCTTTTACTTGATTTAATCCATCATTCATGAGGCTAAGGCCTGGGAGGGTAAGTCCAATTGTTTTAGTCAATTGTTTTAGGCCAGGCTTATGAGGTTACATGCAACACACGGTAAGGCATATACACTTTTATACTTAAGTGTTTAGGGTGTGTGAGTTCATCAAGTGTGACATTCTAATGCATGTCAACCAAGAAGCCCACATCTTTCAAATTTTGAAAACATAGTTTTTCATGTATTATGCTTATTATGCACATCCAATCCGAGAGCAAATTCAACACCAAGTACTATAACTCCAAAATATACATAGCATAAGAAGGCATTCCATCCATAGTATAGATAATTATTATTATAATTATTACTACTCTTGTTGGGTTTATTATTATTATTATTATTATTATTATTATTATTATTATTATTATTATTATTATTATTTTAGTACTTCTCTTAGTATAATAATAATTATTTTAATTATTATTATTATTATTATACTACTCTTAGTATAATAATATTTATTTTAATTATTATTATTATTATTATTATTATTATTATTATTATTATTGTTATTATTTTAGTACTAATCTTTGTACAATAATTATTATTTTAATTATTATTATTACAATTATTATTATCATTATTCTTATTATTATTATTCTACTACTACTCTTAGTATAATAATTATTATTTTAATTATTGTTATTACTATTATTATTATTCTTACTATTATTATTATTATTATTATTGTTATTATTATTATTATTAGTATTATTATATTATTATTGATAGATATTATATTAAAGGTCAAAATTAATCAAACAAATTTACTTAAATATAACTACTTTGAACCTTTATAGTAATTCCAAAACTTAAAACATTATAAAAATAAATCCAATTAAAAATTCTCATTTAAACTAACAATGTACTAACTTCACACATAAATATACTACCCAATTAAACAATTGACTTAAAACTAATTATTTCCTAATTTGGAATTAATCTCGAAACTAAGAAAAAAATTAACAAAATGGCTAAAAATTTGAAATTCTAATGGGTAACCTCAAATCTTCACATCCAACCATCAACAACTACAAATCACATACATTTCATATATTTCAAACCAAATTACCATTACATAATCCGGATTTAAACCATTTTTCTGAAAAAAAAATTTAAAAATTTAAAAATTACGTATTAAACGAACTTACCTCAAATCCTTCCTTCAAATGCGTTTATTATTGTTTTCAATCTGGCACAACAAGCAAAATCTTCCACCCATTACCATTATTAAACATCAAACCATGAAAAAAAAAAAACACCCGAAACGAAAACGAAATAAAAAAAACCACAAACTTACCAACAGATCGAGTACTTTGACCACCAGATCCAACAATGCCATCGTCGATCAACCTTAATCTGGTCCTGGGAGACGAAACGAACGTGCTGTGTGTGCGTGTGGGACGATTCTGTAGAGGAAGAGAGCAGAGAGAGATGAAGAAAGATGAAGACGACGAACTAGTTTGTTGCTGCCAGGGACTGATTTAAATTGACCTTTTGACCGTTGGAACAAATTATTAAAATGGTGCGTTTCGGTTACTTATTTTCCAACAGCTTAGGCCGTTGGAAATGATCAAACAGTGTCACTTCTAGAAATTTTCAAAATGGTGCGTTTTAGTTACTTATTTTCCAACGGCTTTAGGCCGTTGGAAATGCTCAAACAGTATCACTTTATGAAATTGTCAAAACGGTGTGTTTAATTAATTATTTTCCAACGGCGTAGGCCGTTGGAAATTATCAAACAGTATCACTTATAAAAAATTTCCAAAACGGTGCGTTTATGTTAATTAGAAAAACTCAAACAGTATTACTTTTAAAAATTTTCAAAACGTTGCGTTAAGTAAATTCGTTTCCAACGGCTCAGGCCGTTGGAAATAATTTTACAACGTCACTTATTAATAGTTCTAACGGCTAAAGCCGTTGGAAATTGTGCTCCTTTCAATTTGTAAATTCTTCCAACAGTTAAGGCGTTGGAAAATTTTTACTCTTAGCTCCAACGGCCTTGGCCGTTGGATATTTTCCAATGGTTAGACCGTTGGAAAAGATGCCGTTGGAAAAACTAGTTTTTTTAGTAGTGATTAGCTAGGCAATGGGTGTGGTGCAGGTGTAAGAGGTGGCGAGTGTTGAAGGCAGTGGGCGCGGGGCAGGTGCTAGATTCTATTAAAGAAAAAAGATAAATTTCTTAAAGTCTTTAAAATTTGTTAAACATTATATTTTTACTGTCAAATTACAAAACTTGTAACTTTTAATAGTTAGTGGCTATTTGAGCCCTTTTTGGAACATTAATGGGAGATTAAGATAAAAGAAACTATAGTGGCAAATATGAGCCTGAGCCTAAATATTTCGTTTTGTTTTTATTTTGTTTTCTTTTTATGTTTATTTCTTACTTCCTTTCTATTATTTTTTTATTTTATTTTTTCATGACTGACGCATTTTTTCAGATTTATTTCTTTTTCATTTCATTCTTTACTTTTAATATTGTTATTTTTCTAAAAGTTATCTAATTATTTTCATTTTTTTGGTTCCAAGACTTTCAACTAATAAAAAAAAAATAACTAGTTAAGCCAACAAAACAAATAGATATAGGTAAGAGAACATCTAATTCCTCTAAAAGCATAAATAGATTTTTATAAAATAACAACTAGCTCATATCTGTTCTTTTATAAGTTTTTATTTGTTCTTTTATAAATTTCATATGTTCTTTTATCATTTTTTTGTTTGTTCTTTTATCACTTCTTATTTGTTCTTTTTAAGCTTTGTCTATTCTTTTATGAATTTTATATTTTTTTTATCAATTTTATCTGTTCTTTTTATCGATTTTATCTATTTTTTTAATAAGTTCTTGTTTGTTGTTTTATCAATTGTATCTAATTTTTATCAAATTTATTTGTTCCTTTATCAGCTATTATTTATTTTTTTATCAGTTTGATTTGTTCTTTTCTTAATTTTATCCGTTCTTTTATTAGTTCTTAACATATTTTATCAATTTTAGCTATTCTTTTTTTAGTTTTATATGTTCTTTTATTGGTTATATATGTTATTTTCTTATTTTTTATTAAAATATATATTTTTTGTTCTTTTATTCTTATTTGTTTGTTCTTTTGTGAGTATTTGTTAGTTTTTTCAGAGAAATTAATTATTCTTTTATCAACATATGTTTGTTCTTTTTGAGGAACCATCTGTTTTTTTATTAGTAAGGCAAAAAGATCAAATTTCCCACTAATATTTTGGGTTGAGAACAAATGTACCACTAAATTTTTTTTTGGTCTCAAATTCATAGTAATGTTTCAAAATTGACTCAAATTGGCCATTAACCATTAAAAGTTGCATGTTTTAAAATTTTTGGGTGATAATGTAACTTCTAACAAAATTTGAGGACTTTAACCAGTTTATCTTTTTCTTTAATGAACTCCATTCCACATTCACCAGCACCTTCAGTGCGCTCGTCGCCTCAAACACCTCCGCCTCTAATGCAATCCATCCTCACCTTCATCTCTCTGCCCTAACTCCTTGCTCCAATGCACACCCGGTCCAAAGCTATCCTCATGGCTAGAAAACCCAGCCTTAAATATGATGACACAAACTGATCAGTCATCTGCCATCCGACCACCAGTGCAACGTCATTTTGTCATTTTCCAAAGCTGGAATTGTACTATGAAACACAAGCCCATTCTCAGTTCAATCAAAAAGACGCAAAGAAATTTGGCCGATAGCTAGGGCGTTAGCAGAAGCTCAAGTCAATTTGTACGAGGTCAGTGGGTTGATGTGATTGAAGTTGGGGGTGGAGCTTATGAAGGGCTACAATTGCATCGCTAAGAAGAGTAGTGAATTAGTGAGGACTGACTTAGATGTAGGGTGGGTTAGGAGAAGCATACAACCATTGGTTTGTAGGAAGAGGTGATAGAGGAATATGAGGATTGACGGTGAATATGGTTGACATTGGTAGTAGATGTGTTGGAGGCGACATGTGTGATGAAGGTACTGGTAAAGGTGAAACAAAGTCTATTAAAGATAAAATGATAAATTACTTAAAAGACCTTAAAAATTTATTAAAAGTTATATTATCACCATAAAATTTAAAAACCTACAACTTTTAATAGTTAGTGGCTAATTTGATCTAATTTTGGAACATTTGGTGGTAACTTGGGACACAAAAAAAAAAAAAAAATTAGTAGCACAATTGGTTGACCTAACTTAAAAAATTAGTGCCAAATTTGAGATTTTTTACTATTAGTAATTATTTCTTCTTTTATATCAACTAATTGTTCATTATTTTATTAGTTGTAAAATTGAAAAATTACAATAACCCTCCTAAGGTTATTATTTTATTAGTTGTAAAATTGGAAAATTGCAAAACCGAGGAGGAGCGGGGCGGCGAGGATGAGGGTGGAGGCGGAGTCGGAGTCGGAGGAGAGGTATGGAGGGATGCCGTCAGCCTTGAAATTTGGAGAATTAGCAAGACTAATTTATTTCTAATTTGTTTTTGGTTAAGGGGAGTAGAGAGAGATGTTGAAGGTGAGGGCGGGGGAGGGGGGGGAGGGAGGGGGAAGTTTAACTGGAAGAATATTAAGCGAGTCAAATAGAGTTCTTAATTTTTTGTGTCTTAACGGAGATTAACAGTGTTAAAGGTCAAGGGGGGCAATTGTAGATGAGGTTTTTTAGTTTGATTTTGTTGGTCTTTTTCAGTTTTTTTCTCTTATTTTCCCCAATTTTTTCTTGTTTAATTTTTTTTATCTTTTTTTTTAATTTTTGTTTCCTCATTTTTCTTCAATTTTCCTTTTTTTTTTTTGTATTATTTCTAGTTTTGTCAATTGTTTTGTTTCCATTTTTATTCCTTTTCTGTTTTTTAATTTATCTATTTTTCTTTTTAGTTCTATTTCAGTTTTATTACTTATATTATTCTAGTTTTTTTAAAAACTTTATTTATTTTTATTCATTTTTTCTGTTTCAAATTTTACAAAAGAATATTACAATAACCACTTCGACTAGAACTAAGAAGAAAAATAGATAAATTAAAAAACAAAAAAAAGAAGTAATACTGGAAACAAAACGATAGACGAAACTAGAAATAATGAAAAAAAACGAAAAACTGGAAAAAATGAGAAAAAATAAAAAAATGAAACGGAAAAAAATTAAAAAAAAAAAGTAAACGGGAAAAAAAGGTGGAGAGAAAAACTGAAAATAAAAATGAAATAAAAAACCTGGAGACGAGGTGAAGCTAGCGGGGGCTCGATCCCAGCCCAATCGACCACTTCTGATGCCTGTTTTCAAATGTGCAGGAAATGTATAAGTATACTTTTTTTGTGGCCAATATGACAATTCTCAAACTTTTCAATGACTGCTCACAGAATAAGTCAAGCTTATAAAATACCTATTGGCTTGAAATGTTCTAATATACCTTTTAGGTTTCAGAACTATAGAGATTAGATAATTTGATTCTTATTGACACTAGGAATAGTTTATATTTAGGTTTCTACTAGAATATTAAAAGTATTTCATTTATTTGACAAAAAATAAATAATTTATTTTACTTTGTTGGTGTTGTCTTCCTCATCTTTATGATCAATCCAAAGCCCCAAAGTCCCTAAATTCCTTCTTTATGAAAATCTCCCTTTTGCCAAATTCGTCAACTATGTATGTGATAGTATGCAACAGGAAGATGAGTTTTATTTGATCCTACTCATCTTAAAATGAATAGAATTTTAATAGTAAAATTATAAAACTAATAGATGGTGAATAGGATACAAAATGAATATCTAAAGAATAACACTAGCTTACTCATGTTTTATTTATTGTCATCCTTAATTCCACATGATCCAATAACCTTAAACTAATTTTATTTTGTCAGATAGGCCTTTACACCTATATTATAGCCAATAAAACCCTCGATCATAATTTTGTCGTTTTAAAAATAATATTATAATATAAGTATTTTATATTTGAAAAATATGGTCACATTATTATCTTATTCATATTTTTATTCAAAAAAAATAAGAATTATGGCAATTTTATTTGATTAAAAAAGATAACATAATTATCGGACTTAATTTTTTTAAAAAAAACACAAATTAAAGGTTATTTAAACCTAAACCTTGATTATATAAACTCATTCTCTTGATTGAAACACCTCATTTATCAAAGTGATGAATATAAAACATCTCATTTATCAGCTAATATGGGAGATTCACATGACAAGGTATAGTCATGAGAATTAATGTGCGCTAGCTCCGGATCATAAATAAATTCATATGTACAAAAATATTACTATGATGCACTAATTCAAGAGCAAGCTCAAGCGAAGGAAGTAGAAGATCATGATGTGTCTAGATGAAATTATTGTTATTTGCAAAAAAAAATATTTATGTTTGATGGATAAAAATATTTGCGATATTCAAAATAACATTAGTATATGTTGGTAATTTAATAATATTTGTGTCTTACATACATACATACATACATAAATATGGGTCTCCAGGACCAAAAGTTGGTTTACTATGGTAAGTAAGCTTAAGTATAACTTTTCATGCTTTAGAACTCCATATTCAAGCCAAGTATTAATTTAAGTAAGTTTATGTAGCAAAAAGAAAGTTATTCTGGTCATTTGAGCAAAGTAAGGCCAAGAAGGGAAAAAATGCTATTTTGCCACCCGTTTTAGCGTCATAAATAAGATTGGAGCATTAAATCAAGTAAAATGAAGTCTTACGGTGAATTAAGTTCCAATTTTTACTTGTGACGGAAGAGATAAATAGCTTTGAGACCAAGGGACTTAAGTGAGCACCTAGCTTAAGTTTAGGGGCATATTGTGTAAATGAGCAAGAAAGGTTAAGAGATAAGAAGTAAGGCTTGGTCTTCTTCTTCTCCCCCCCCCCCCCCCCCCCAATGCCACACCATTTTTTAGGTCAAGAAGCTCCATCTTCGTTCCTCCCCTAAACCCACCAAATCAAAGCTCCAAAAGTCATATTTCTTGGTGAATTTGCTTGCTTGAGCTAGGATGAGGTAGGAACCACTTTTTTCTTCTTGGTAAGCCTTCAATCCCTAACTTGACCTGAGTCTAAGATGTTCTAACTATCAAAATTATGTGTGGGTAGGTTGGGTAACTCATTTCTAAGCTTGATTCTAGCCCTTGAAGGTGGAATACCAAGCTTTTGTGCTAGTTGTGCATAAAGAGTCCAAGTTTGAAAGGGAGGGGTTGTTGTCCTATTGGTGAAAGAAAATCAATGTGTTGAATAGTCGGTACTCCATACCTTGATAAAAATTCAAGCATATGAGATCAAATTTCAATGACAAGGAATCCTGCAGTACCAACCAAAAGCTTATATAGCGAAGTTACATATGAAAGTCAAGCATTAGTAAGTGCTATTCTTCAATTTCAAAAATTTTGAAATAGAGGGGTTGGGGGTTCTATTTATGAAAGCAAATCAATGCTTTGAATAGTCACTACCCCTATCCTGGCCACAACTCAAGCATATCCCAACAAAGGAGTATATAACTTTGAAGTTTCAACAATAAGGAATAAGTTCATACTTCCGATACCAGTAGTTCCAAGCAAAAACTTCTTGTCCTATAGAGAAGTTAACTTGTTCGGAATGTTTACTGTAGACATGCTAAGGAGTTTTTTCTTGTTCTTTTCTATCATCTCTAGCACATTATTCTTCAATTTCTCTGTTGCTGCAGACTCCTTGACTCCAACTACCCCTCTGACTGATGGCCAGACTTTAGTTTCTCTTGGTGGCAGGTTTGAGCTAGGCTTCTTTTCTCCTGGTAATTCAGACCGCAGATATTTGGGAATATGGTACTTTTATGTTTTGCCTTCAACTTATTTACCTCTTCTTACAAGAGGAGGGCATTTTGCCAGTTTTGTTGTGTTTGTTGGTTTATTTGGGTTTGTCTTGTATTAAGCTCAAGATCTAGTACAATTTAGTTATAAAGTACGGGAGTTCAGTTATCATTTCTATTGGAGTGCTTGCTTTGCATATAGACATATTGCATTTTGTTACAAAAGGGGCAAATTTGCCACTAAACTATAAAGGCAGAATAATTTTGTTTCTAAATATTTTTTGCAGGCAAATTTGCCATTAATCTTTTAAAAATTTATAAATTTGCCATTAATATTTTATGTTGAGAGCAAATTTAGCACCGGCCATTAAAATTGCTTAATGTGTCAAATGTGAAAAAATGAGAAAAATGCAAGTTTCAATTTCAAGTTTCATTTATCTAACACCTTGGCCCAAGATTCAGAATCAATCATTAATTTTCACCATCATCATCATTTCAACAAACCCCTGTACCTTTCATAACCCTCCACCCTTTCTACCTCCAATGTTACCGACACTCTTCCACACTTCCTAGCAATGATCTTAGAAACGTTCTTGAGAACAAACCTTGATCAAATATGATTCGATTGATACTGGTGGAACTAAATCCAAAGGTGTTGCAGTTCTAAAATAAAGGATCAATGATAGCAATAGTGGAGGATTGCTCGGCGACAACGATAAAGGTAAAAACAAAAAAACTTAGCAATGAGCTTATGTGGTCAAAATGGGGTTTTGAATAGGGATGACAATGAAGCGGATCGGGCGCAGATACCCCCTACCCATTGCCCATGCCGTGGATTTTTTCTCACCTGTCACTTATTAGGTATTCACCAACGGGTGAGATGTCTCACCCTCTTCACGACCCATGGGCAATCCGTACCCTCGGGTGTACCCATATAATAAATTGCTTTGTAACATTTCATAAAAATAAAACATAAAATATTCATATTTTATACATTACTTGGAGATAAACATCCAATACAAATTAACATGACAAAAAATACATCAAAACACTACTAAAAATCCCCTGTTTACAAACACACAGCTACCAACTATTGCGCGTTGGTAAACTGAAGTTACCAACGCGGAGCCGTTGGTAAACGCACGTTGGTAATCGATTCGTTGGAAATTTTTTTACCAACGCACAAAAATTAACACGTTGGTAAATTCTAACGCGTGCACATTAGTAATATGGACGTTGGTAATTACCAACGGTCAGGAACCGACCTTGTTTTCCAACGCATAGTTGTAGTTACCAACGTTCGCTCGTTGGTAATTACCAACGCCCATGCCATGGCAGTTGGTAATTATCAACTGCCACGCGTTGGTAAGTTTTACTTACAGCAGTTGGTAAGGGGGTTGGTAATTATCAACACGCATCGAAGTTGGTAATTACCAACGCGTGCGAGTTGGTAGCAAGCCGTTGGTAATTACCAACTTGCATACGCGTTGGTAAGTATGTTGGTAAGTACCAACGAGGGTGAAAATTGGTAATTACCAACTCGTGCGAGTTGGTAAACGACCGTTGGTATTTACCAACGTGAACGCGCGTTAATAATTCACATTTTCAGTTGTGGGCCGGGGTTGTTTCGTGTTTTTCCCTGTTTTAAACAAGTTCGAAACGGAGATACCAATTCCAAAGTTCCCCCAGCATTGATAAGCAATCAAAATTACACAGATAGGCATACGTAATTTGCCCAGCATAATATTCTCTAATACATCATAATTATAACAAGTACATATATGTCTGGAACAAATCATACAATATTCAACGGTGAACACATCTCAGGAATTTCAACTGAGTCTTAGGTGTAACAATTCTTGTCTAAGTCTGATAACACAAGAAATTATGAAATGATTTACCTGTTGAAGATGACCATCAAGGAGTCCCGACTATCTCCTCATCCTTTGAGTCCGAGTCATCAGGATACTGTAGAACTTGTTGAGCCGGCGGGCATGGAAGGTTAAACGAGCGACAAATAAGCTCCAACTGAGCCCGGTTCGCTTCCAATGCGGCTCTATTCGCTTCCATCTCTGCTCTCTGTCTCCTCTTAATTTTCTCAAGCTTCCTCTCGTACTCAGCATCTCTTCGTGCATTCTCCTCCGCCATCATCTTCTGTACTTGCCCCTTGAATTGCGGTGTCTATGTGATGTCGATAGGTGGGATAGCACCTGGCAGTCGGCGGCCCGGTATAACGCACTGCTCAGATCCTAAACCAAAAACACGCCCTCTCTTTCTCCCTCCAGATGCAGTACTAATTATTGTAAGTTCATCAATTGGCTCTAATCCATCCTCTTGTTGTGTTTGCTCCTCAATCTCAGCACTGATATGAGTCTACAGAAACATATTAACACATTTCAATTAGACATTTTTGGTAAAACATGGTAAGTATCTTAAGAATAGTTTACAAAAAAAAGTTATAATACTTTTAGCAACTTCTTCACATCGCTTACTAACATATTTTTTGTTCTTCATTTTATGTGTTGCTTGAAGGACTTTAAACAAGCCAGGGTCCTTCTTCTCTGGATCTCTCTTTCTCTAATTGAATGAATAGTCAGATTAATAGGTAATTTAAGTTCATTATTTACTTAAATGTAAAATGCAAGAGCATTGATGAGATATATACCATTTGCTCTCGATGTGCAGACATCGAGATAAATCCCCCTGAATATGTCATGCTGCAAGAGCCAAACTGTAAATCCTCATCACTTACTGTTGCTCGCATTGCCTTGAATCTAGCGGACTTCTGAATGAACTCCGGACTGGCCCAATATGCCTCAATTTCTGCATATGCAGCATCGGATATAAAGTTTGCTTTTGCTCGACGTTTAATAGGATCCTTGACGCGTCGGATTTCTGACATCATGCATCTATAATGCTGTGCTCCCAATATATTCCACACCCGATACACCTCATTATGGTGTATCAGATCCCACTCACAGCTCCTCTGTAAAGGTTAATATTTCAAAACTATTAACATGAAAAAAGCAAGTAGTTGTTTTGATAGTAATACATCATTATCATAGTGATATACGTGTTATACCTCAAAAACACGCCACCATTGTTGAAGGTCTGATGGAGAAACGGAGGACCAATCAGAATATGGTTTGAAATGTGTGGTGAAACATGGTGTCACTAACCGTGTTACTGCAGCTGGAATGAATCTGCACAGTTCAAATGATTAATCACAGTTATATCTTGATGATTCACATTAATGTAAGTAATATTACTATTTTTAGAACGTTTGTAGGATATTCATCACTTACATGTTACCATGTGGAGATATCCTCATTAGAGCTCGGCTGGTGTCTATGACATCGATGATGGGATGCCATCAATACGTATGTCTTCATCTGAGGGATAAGTCGTCAGTATCGGGTGCCTAACATGCCACGCACTAGATCCATGTCCAGATGTCGTGCCTCCACCGCCGTTAGATCAGTGCTGATGTGAGTGGACGTGCATCATTGGCACTGTTGTGTCTTGCGTCTCTACACCGACATCATCCTGTGCCTGGGATGAAGAACCCATCTTCTGTCGAGCATTAAGTATTGGCTCCATGACCTCCTTAAACTGCGCAAATGGTCCCTTCCCAGGTCGGCACTTATAGGTGTTATCCCCTTTACGCGGTATCTGCATTTATTATTATCTAAGTAAGAAAATTAAACATTCATATGTTTACTGACATTAATTATGGAGTATTCGCTTGACATAAATTTACCAAAAAAGTTCCATACAACCAATGACTTGTGATAACTAAACATGCTAACTGTTATCTTCATTCACCCAACCCAGTACTTGTGGTATCGTGAAACTCCTCATTTTCTTCAGTGTCAATGTCATCGGATAGAAACTCCTCCTCATCATCTGTTTCGTCATTAGAACCCCCATCCTCAACTAAATCTTCTTCAATATCATCACCGACACTCGAGTCAGCTAACTCCTCAACTAGGTCACCTTCAATTCTTTGACTCATAACGGATCCACTTTCTTGATAAACGTCATCCTTGTCAACAATTGCATACTAGATTATCCATCTAGGTTTTATCTTCATAATAGCTGACTAGCCGTTTTTCTCACGTGAGTTTGTCGGATATGGTGTGTAGTAAACTTGGTCAGCCTGTGATGCTAGAATGAAAGGATCAAACTTCTGATATCTGCGTCTATCCCGGATCTCAACTAACCCAAACTATTTATGCATTCGAGTTCCACGTTCAGGTGTTGGGTCAAACCAGTTGTACCTAAATAAGACAACATTCTTATGTGGATAGCCAGGATATTCGAGTTGAATGACTTCTTCTAATATACCATAAAAATCACATTCAACTTCGCTTGAACCCGTGCTTCGTATGCAGACTCCACTATTAAATGTTGATTTGTCCTTGCCCCATTCACTTATGTGGAACTTGTACCCATTTGTAAAATAAACAGGCCATGTCTCTACCCGATGTGAGGGTCCACATGCAACATCCCACAAGATGTTATCGACTATATTGTTACCTAGGTCATCAACCTATGTAAAACAATTTCATTTTAGGACAACATATATCTGGAAGTTTAGAACTTAACATATTGCAATACATAGTAAGTCAAATTTTGCGTACATAATGTTGGAGCCAGCTTGAGAAATTGTTGCATGTCCATCTCAGACATGGTTATATCAGGTGTAGTTTCCCTTACCTGCTCCATAAACATACTGTGACCAAATGGGGAGAGGAGGAAAATATGTTAGTTTTGTCAGATGATTAGTATTAAACTTCAAAATAATCAAACTACTGGATTATAAGTAAGGATTACTTACTTTAGATATGGCCTGATCTCAGCACAGTTTAGAAAAACGTATGTGGTTGCAAGTCTAAGTTCATCATCTGTGAGGAATGTATATCTACATGCACCATATGGACGTCCCGAAAAGATGAATATGGACCACAACTCACCATTACATGGGACAGGACCACCATCATCATTTCGCTGTACTCGGTTCATCATGGAGGGAACATGGGATTCAAAGTAATGAGAGCAAAAGATGGACGTCTCCTCTATAAGGTATGCTTCACATATCGATCCGTCAACATGAGCAGTATTAGAAACCTTCATTTTTAGGTCATGCATGCACCGCTCAAATTTATACATCCATCGGTACTGAATAGGTCCTTCAACCCTTACTTCATATGACAAGTGAACTAGGAGATGCTCCATGACATCAAAAAACCCCGGAGGAAAAATTCTCTCAAGCTTACAAATTATAATTAGAATATTGGCCTCCAACGCCAACAAGTGATTATCATGAAGCTCTGGAGAGCACGAGTTTCTAAAGAATAGGCTTAACTCCGTTAATGGCTTCCATATATTCTTGGGAAGCGCTTCAAGGGCAATGGGGAGAAGCCTTTGCATCATAACATGGCAATCATGACTCTTTATGCCATACATATTGCAACCAGAGGTATCAACACATCTCCCAAGATTCGAGGCATATCCATCAGGGAATCGTAGAGATTTTACCCAAGCGATCACATCTTGCCTTTGGTTAACATCAAAGGTGAACCTCGCCTTTGGTTTGAATGAACGACCATCATCAAGAGGAACCATGTTTAACTCCAACCGATTACAATAAATTTCGAGGTCCTTCCATGCTTTAACATTATCTTTCGTTTTGTTCTTAACATCCATCACAGTATTCCATATATTCTCAAACACATTCTTCTCAATATGCATGACATCAAGATTATGGCGAATTAAGTTCATGGCCCAATAGGGTAACTCCCAAAAAATGATTCGCTTCGTCCAATTATGTGATTTCCCATAATTGCACGGGCGATGTTGTGGACCATCATTACTAATTGATGGAATCCACGAGATTCTTTCAAATATAGCCTCACCTGATAAGCGCTCGGGAGGCAATGACTTCTTTGATTTCCCCTTCTTAAAACAAGTACTATTTCTTCTATATGGGTGGTTCCGGCTAAAAAATTGCCGGTGACAGTCAAAAAATGAAAAATTTCCTCCATACTTAAGTTGGAATGCCTTACTTTCGCCCATACAAATAGGGCAAGACAATCGACCATGTGTCATCCATCCTAAAAGCATGCCATAAGCCGGAAAGTAATTTTGGTCCGCATTAATGCTGCTCGAAGAATAAATTTTCTTTTAATGACACATCCCATGTTTCAACGCTATCAAACCACAGATGTCGTAGCTCTTCTATTAAAGCTTGTAGATAAACATCAATCTTATGATTTGGGCTACGTGGACCTGGAATCAACAATGAAAGGAACATATAGGGTTTTTTCATGCACATCCAAGGGGGCAAATTATACGGAGTAATGATAACAGGCCAACAAGAGTATTGTTTTCCAGATGGTCCAAAAGGGGTAAATCCATCGGCACACAACCCCAATCGGACATTTCGTGCTTCCGAAGCAAACCATGGGTATGTCCGATCAAAATGCTTCCAAGCTTCACTATCTGATAGATGTTTTATAACACCTGGGATTTGTTTTTGCTCCTTATGCCACCTCATCTGCTCTACTGTTGACATCAACGCAAATAAGCGTTGCAGCCGAGGGCTTAGTGGTAAGTAATGCATGATTTTTCTAGGTTGATCTTTACCCCAACCACCCTTTTTTGGCTTATATCTCTCAGTTCCACAGTACTTACAAATACAAAGATTACTTTCATCTTTCCAGAACAACATGTAATCATAAACACAGACGTCAATCTTCTGGTGAGATAGGCACAACTATGAAACTAATTTCTTCGTTTCAAACCAATTTGATGACATCTTACTATCTGTAGGTTGAGTCTCTTTCATCAGTTGGGCAATGCCATTAAAACATGCTCGTGACATGTGATACTCAGACTTAAGGTTAAGAAGACGAACAGCAGCAGATAACTCAGAATGATTTTCGCACCCATCCCATAGAGAGGTTGATGCTGAATTCAATAGATTAAAAAAATTTAGTGCACTTTCATTCGGCTGCGCAACATTGTCTTTCGAAAATTGTGAGAAATTAGGCCCAACGGCATCTAATACCATCATTTCGTATAGATTTGTCGAACACCCCTGGTCAAACTGATCAAAGCCACCCACACCTAGGTCTGTATCTGATGCTTTATTAAATGGCTCCCCATGAGCCGTCCAATTCAAGTAAAAAGACTTAAACCCCAATTTGTACAGATGAAGTCTGACCTCGTCAGACTCTTTAAACCGCAAATTCTTACACTTCTGATAATGACATCAAATGCATAACCCTCTCATTGTTTCAGGATGAGAGACAGCAAATGATATAAATTCATTGACCCCGGACTCCCACTGTTGAGTGTAACCCGTTCAGCCAGGCAAGAAACGGTTACTATACATCCAACTACGGGCCGACTCCATTACAAACTAAATCTGTTAGTAATCCTATACCCATCACATTGTAATCAAAGTTCGCAATCACAAAACTATTATTTGACAATATATCATCTTACAGAACAAACCATCATATCGTAAATAATACTATTATTAATTATTTGTACCCTTCCGACAGATGTATAACAATGACAGAATATATATATAACAAAACACATCCTTTCAATTATGATGACTAATACTATAAGTAATTTTAACAAGAGTATTGTTTAATATTATTATTATTATTATTATTAGTAGTATTATGATTGTACGGTCCATATTACTATAATTATAATGATGTAATAATAATTATTATACACATTATTAAAATCAGTATAATTATTTATATTATTTCCCGTCAAATTTTATTTATTACTAGACTATTTATATATATTTATAAGAAAATATAAATATTATTTGTATTTTCTATCAGTAGCTCAAATATTAGTCTTTTATTTGTAGTGTTATTATTATTATTATTATTATTATCATTACTATTATAATAATTATTATTATTGTAATTAGTATTATAAATTTTGAGGATAAAGAGAGATCAAGATTAGAGTTATGGAATTAAAAGTAAACCATTGATGTAAAAAATTTTCCATGAAAATTAAAAACTAAAATTTGGATTTGACATATATAGAATCATGATCTAATATATATATGATGAGGTTTTGAGATTAATAAAGTAAAGAGCTGAATTCTAGTAACTAAAAGTGGTGCTCAACCATGACTTAAAAAAAATTAAAACAATAAAAATGACACAAATTGCGGGTTTTGCACCTATGTCAAAAATTATGTTTACACATTGACACAAAAATTAAAGTAAAGTTTGGTGGTCAATAAAGTAAATGGAAATGATATAGGTAGTGAAGTTTAATATTGAGTTAATAAAGATAAAAAAAGGATCAGGGATTGAAACGTAATTAACTTAAAAAATTGTGAGATAGACAAAACCTAGAGAAAGTCTTTCTAGTTTTCCTCTCTAGAACAAATAAGCCCCCAAACTTGCGGACCTGTCAACGCTATACATAATTACTATCTGTATTATTATGGGTATAGTATTATTATTAGTCAAATTTAATTACTATGGGTATTATTGTACTTAATCCTAAAAAAATTAAAGTAATTATTATATATAATTAGTATTGGTATTTTTATAAGTATCATTATTATTATAATTGTTATTGTTATTATTATCATTAGTTAAACCAGTATTCCTATAATTATTATTATTATTATTATTATTATTATTAGTATTATTATTATTATTATTATTATTATTATTATTATTATTATGATTTTGACGTATTATTATTATGACTATTATTAGAACTATTACTGTTATTATAATTATTTGGTACAAATAATTTTTTTTTTGTATTATTATTATAATAATCATTATCATTAATAATATTATTATTTTTGTTATATTTTTCATATTATTCTTATTATTAAGCGTATTATTACATTATTATTATTCTCATTCTTATTGTTCTTATGATTAACGTAATTATTATTAATTAGTTTCATTATTATTATTTTCTAACTTTTGCGGACCTGTCAACCCTATACATAATAACTATCTGTATTATTATGGGTATAGTATTATTATTAGTCAAATTTAATTACTATGGGTATTATTGTACTTAATACTATAATTAAAGTAATTATTATATATAATTAGTATTGGTATTTTTATAAGGATCATAAATATTATTATTATTATTATAATAATAATTATTTTTATTATTATCATTAGTATAGCCAGTATTCTTATAATAATAATAATAATTATTATTATTATTATTACTATTATTATTATTATTATGCTTTCGACAAATTATTATTATGACTATTATTAGAACTATTACTGTTATTATAATTATTTGGTACAAATAATTTTGTTTTGTATTATTATTATAATAATCATTATCATTAATATTATTATTGTTGTTGTTATATTTTTCATATTATTCTTATTATTAAGCGTATTATTACATTATTATTATTCTCATTCTTATTGTTCTTATGATTAACGTAATTATTATTCCTTAGTTTCATTATTATTATTTTCTAACTTACTACTACTACTACGTACTATTATTAATTATTATTATTATTATTATTATTATTATTATTATTATTATTATTATTATTATTGGGTACATCTTATAATAATAATAATAATTATTATTATTATTATTATTATTATTATTTTATTATTGTTATTATTACCCAACACTAAATCACTCAAACTAAAGCTTAAGTCAACTAATTACGATCTAAAGAATATAGAAAAAATAAATGAAATAAACAATCTATATGGAAATTGAAAATACCTATCTTCAACATAATTAAATACCATAAATAAATTTCATCTTCACATTTTCCATCACTAAAATTACCCATAAATAAAAAATAATTAACACAAAATAAATGGGAAAAACCCAACTAAAATAACCAGAGCAATGTAGAACCACAATCATAATACATAAATTTTAATCACAACATAGGCAATAAAATACAATTTTTTCCATCAAAATTTAAAAAAAAAAATTCAGATTTAGAAAAAAAAAATTATAAACGTACTTCTACCAACTTCAGAAGCTGAGGAATGTAACAATGACAAGCTATGGAACCTCAGATAAGAGTTGAAATTGAAACAATCTTGCCATCAAAATCAAACCACGATCTTTTGCAACTATATACCTACAATCAAAAAATACCTATTAAATACACACATACCCGTCAATATAAGGAGCTGATCTGCGAAATGGAGGGCAAAACGGCGCAAAACAGCCGGAGAATGACCTCCGTCGGCGACGTCGGTGACTCAAACGCTGTGCGAGCTTCTCTCCCCCCCCCCCCCCCCCCCTCCCGGAAATGGCCGACTGAAGCTGAAGGAGGAAGAAGATGGATTTAAAAACCAATTACCAACGGCTAGCCGTTGGAAAATTACCAAATTAAATGCACCATTTCATTTAAAAATTTACCAATGGCTTAGCCGTTGGTAAATTAGCCTTTAATAACAGCCCATTTATTCTACCAACGTAGGGAAGTTGGAAACTTATCAACGGTTGTGACCGTTGGTAATTACCAACGGCTAGGTCGTTAGAAAAAAAATAGTAAAAAATATTTTACTGTACTACCAACGCATGCACGTTAGAAATTGACACCAACGGTCCTACGTGTTGATAATTAACAACAGCTAGGTCGTTAGTAAATAGCCCGTTGGAAAAGCAACAAAAGTTAGTAGTGAAAGTCATTATCCATATAAACAGAAAACTAATTAAACAACAAACTAAAGTTTAGTCGGGAACATCTCGCTATCTTTGCCTTCCCACTAGATTTGATTTTGGCGCCATTGTTCTCATTAGCCTGATCCTTTGGTTGTTTAATATTTCCTGTAGATCTTCGCACATTTTTAATGCATTTAGATGTTTAAGTGCCAAAATACCATTGAATTCTAAAGAGAGTTTGGATTCCAATACCAAGAATTTTATGTTGATGGACTCAACGACATGACCTGTATACCAATGAATTCTAAAGATAATTTGGTTTCAAATACCCATCAGCGCCTACACTTCCACTCTAAATAAGTGAAAATGTTCCATACCAAGCAAAAGGAAAAATATAGGGAAAAAAACATAAAAAGTACAAATGAAAAAGCATTTGTTTGCCTCAATAAATCTAATTAAGGACAAGAACACAAGAACCAAATCATCTTTTACTGCTAAAGAAAAAAAAATCTCTAGCCTTCAGTCTCTTATACTCGCAATGTAATTGTCAATTCTCATATTCTACAATTGGCAGCTGGATGAGAGAAGAGGAGTAAACAAATAAACAAATCAGTGACAAATTGAAATAAACAACATTGAATGGGGAGATGAAACTATATTACAAGGAATAAGGTAAAAAAAATGGTACTTGAACTGATTTTCAAGGAAAGCTTTGAAAACCTTTTTCTTAAATTGAGTATATAAGTTTGGAATACCATTTTGGAAATGTACCTAGTATAAAAACAACTTTAACCCATAAAATTCTAGACTTGGTAACTGAACCAGAGACCTGTTTAAACACAAAGCAGTAAAACTTGTTCAAATACAGGTTTAAAAGGTCTGTTCAGATGCTAAAGTCTCGCAGGAAACTACACAAACAAGATTGTCATGCACATTTTGAAATTTCACCTTCAAATCAAGAACTTATCAATATCTCCTACAAAATTTAATTCTAAACTAATGAAAAAAAAGCTAGATTATGATTCTTTTGATATAAAACCAAATTAACAAAGATCAAGACCTTGCTAATATGTACTGCTTATCCTAACAATCCGACCAAAAAGTAATACTAATTTCATTCAATAATACATGTATAGCAGGTACCTAAGCTAGGCCGTCAAAACTTAGGCTTAACCATTTAAATCCAATTTTCACTAACTGAACTTTTATTCGTTAGCCTTAACAATAATTTTCATAGAGTTTAATGTCAAAGTACTGGTTTTATAGCTGAAACTAAATTGACTATAGAAGATCCACAAGATTCTAATACAACAGCAAGAAAATTCTAACTAACAAAATTTTTTGTAATCCCAAAAATTGTACAAGATTACAGTTTGCAAAGAGAGTTTTATTATCTCTCACTCTTCAACAACAGCAAACAGAACAGACGGCCACTGAAGCCAGCGATGCCTGTTGATGCGTGTTGATTAAGCGATAAGGTGTCGGTGAACAGGAAGAAGAGTGATGACTGAGCTCGAAGAAGAGACGATGAATCCATAGTGGTAGATATCTGGAAGGTGCTGAGATGGGAAACAGGAAGGGAAAGGGAAAGAGCGAAACGATTGTGAGCAAAAACGTTGAGACCTAGAATTTCAAGCCTTGGCGGGTTTAGCAAATAGACGGGGCGGATTTATCCGTGATAGATACTCCCTGCCTGCCACCCGCTCGTATCCGCTAGAAAAATGTAATTTGCTGCCCATGTCTACTCCATCGTGGGTATTTTTACCCATTTAGCCATCCGTCACGGATAAATATCCGCGGATGATGAATTTTGTCCACTCGACTGCCATTCATGGTTTTGACCCATTTAGGTGCTGTGAAAGGTTTTAGTAGATGAAGATTAAGGAGAAAACTTTTAGCAACTAGACCGATAGTTGTTCTATAGAATATTCTCTCAACAAATAGAATATCACTACAATTTAATGATCAATGACAAAATTGTCAAAATTAAAATATTAATGGAAAATTTGCCTGAAAAAAGTGTATAGTAGTAAAATTACTCTAACTTTTATAGTTTAGCGGCAAATTTACTTTTTTTGCCTAATTTGATCAATGACATTGTCTTTGTGTGAGATGGAAACTAATGTGACAGATGACATTTTCTTTGTGAGAGATGGAGTATCTAAAATATTGTTCCATCCAGTTAATTTCTGTTGGCTTTAACTTTGCCATACTTGTTGTCTCAGGTACAAGCGAAGCCCAAAAACTGTAGTTTGGGTCGCAAACAGAAACAATCCAATCAGAGTCACAGGTGGAGTTCTTAGAATCGTCAGTGGTGGACAACTCATTCTTCTAAACCAAACACAAAACATTTTATGGTCCTCTAGTTCATCTAAGCTTGCTCGGGACCCAACAGCTCAGCTTCTAGATACTGGAAATTTTGCTGTTATGGACCAGAGCTGTAGTTCACGTCCTGGAGGCTATCTATGGCAAAGTTTTGAACATCCAACTGACACCATACTTCCAGGTATGAGTATAGGACGTGTCATAGACCACGGGCCTGATATTTGCCTCACATCATGGAAAAGTCCGGAGGATCCATCTCCAGGAGACTTTGTGTATAGGTGCTGTTATGATCTTTTTTCGCATTTATGTTTTATAATCGAATGAACTATTTCAGAAAAACCTTATGTGCTCCTCATCTAATATTTGGCTCTTAACAGATTCAAATATCATAGTTTATCTGAATTGGTTATCAACAAGGGATCAATCCTCAAATTTCGTACAGGGCCATGGAATGGAGTTGCATTCAGTGGTGTTATACCTTTGACAGCAAGTTCTTTTGTCTCGATCTTTCGCAGTAACGTTTTGTACAGTTTCTATCAGACATACAACAGCTCGTTTCTTGTAAGGCTAGTAATGAGCTCATCCTGTTCGATTGATTTGTACTTACTTGATGAAGGAATGAACGAATGGAATCTTTTGCGTTCATATCCAAATGATCCATGTGATAATTATGGAAGATGTGGAGCAAATGGCCTTTGCAGTGTTGTCAAACAGGACACGTGTGATTGCTTGAAGGGTTTCACTCCTAAAGTAGCACAAAAATGGGAGCTGTTTGATTGGTCAGATGGATGGGTGAGACGTGTGCCACTTAACTGCTCTGGAGGCGATGGATTTTTTAAGCTTATAGGTGTTAAATTGCCTGATTTGCTTGAGTTTTGGTTAGATACCAACATGAGCCGTAGGCAGTGTGAAGTGATGTGCTTGAACAATTGTTCTTGTACGGCTTATGCAAATTCAAATATCAGTCAAGGAGGGAGTGGTTGCTTGCTTTGGTTCGGTGATTTAATTGATACGATTGAATTTAATCGAGGCGATAGTCAACAAGAAATTTATATTCGTCTATCAGCTTCAGAACTAGGTTTGTCCATGATTGTAAACTACTTATGCTTATGAAACAGGAAATCTATATACGTCTATCAGCTTCTGTACTTGCAGAATAATTTTATATATTAAGTTTCAGGATCAGTTGGCCAGAATCGGAAGAAAAGAGTGCTTATGGCTGTAGCATTTTCAGGCGCCTCATGAATGCTTATATTGGGCCTCCTGTTGTGGTGCATGATTAGCAGAAAAGAGAGGAACATCAAAGGCAAGCCATATGACACACCTTTACCATTAGAGGTGGGAGGTGGGCCGGGTTGACCCGGACCGAACCGAGACCGGACCACTGGTCAAACCTGCCTCGGCACACCCCGGGAAAAGCCCATAATATTATGGGCTGAGTATGGGCCTAATAGGAGGAAGGAGACGCAAAAAAAACCGTCCTGGACCAGGCGAAGCACGCAAACCGGGCCGACCCGGACTGGGACCGCCCATCGAACCGGACCACACAGCCGAACCGAACCACCCCGCCCCGCCCCTGGCACTGCAACGGCTCCCTGCTGCCAATAACGTTAACGTGCGAAAATTTTTTTTAAAAAAGGGCTAATTACACAGCAGACCCTTCTACAGCTTTCTGCTCCATTTCAGCCCTCAAAATTTCATTTTTGTCCCTCCCAACAACTAAATTTCAAGGACTTTTTGGTCAAACTAATTTTTCCCCTCCCCCTATAAATATCAATGCCATTTTCACTCAATCCTCACACAATCACTCAATCTCTCTTCTTCATCTACTATATTCTCTCAACCATTCTCCTTATTTTCTTAATCTCTTCCAAATTTCTTACTAATCTCTCCCTAATATCTTCATAATCCTCTCTTGATTTTGCATTAATCACTACTATTAGTACGTGTGACATGACTTCAAAAGGAAAGGGCAAGTCAACAGATAGTTCATCTTCCCGCAACACCGGCCTCCGAGCCTTGTTCCATCGCCGATCTCGGCCCGCCGATAAAGGCATTTCAATTCAAGAGTTTCACGACGATGGTGCCGGAATCGATATGATGAATTACGATTTGGGTCTCAACGATCAATTATCCGATGATGAAGTGGAAGAGTTGGATGCGATGGCGTCCGGGAATCCGTCAACAGAACCAACGCCTACAAGTCATGAACCCGGCGTGGAGGAAACTCAAGCACAAGGTAAATCCACGAGACTAACTGCTTGGGTTTGGGAGCATTATGAGCTCATAAACGAAGGGGAGTCAAGGTACGGAAAATGCAAACATTGCGGGAAAAAATTGGTGCATAGAAAGAATTCCGGCACTGGAACGCTGAAGCGGCATATTGAAAATCAACATGCTAACGTCCTCCCTAGTACCGGGACTAGTTCTGGAGGACAAACACAACTTAGGTCTACAACCGGCATCGGCGAACCAAGTATATTTCGTTTTAACCAACAATCTTGTAGAGAAGGTATGGTAAATTGGATTATGCTTACCGAAAAACCTTTTTCACAAGCTGAAGATGTCCACCTAAAATCTTGGATAAAATCACAATTAAATCCTGCATTTAGAAAAGTATCTAGGAAAACTGTTAGGAAAGAAAGCTTTAGACAATTTGAAGTCGGAAAATCAGATTTGCAAGCATATTTTTCTGCTCTTGATCATTGTGTGGCATTTACTTCTGATATGTGGACATCACCTATAGGTCAATCATTCTATTGTGTTACTTCTCATTGGATTGATTCTGATTGGATAGTGCAAAAACGAATTTTGTCATTTAAGGTTATTGAAACAGATCATACTGGTTTTCAAATATTTAATTGTATCTTAGAAACTTTACGTGATTATTTTTGTACTAATAAAGTTCTGTACATTTCATTTGATAATGCTTTAAATAATGATGTTGCCGCTCGCCTTTTGAGTCAAAACTTAAAACCACCGCTCAACGGTGCATTTTTTCACGTTAGATGCATGTGCCATATTTTGAACATTTGTGTGCAAAAGGGTTTAGAAGTTCTATAAAATGAGATTTTGCCTATTCTAAACTCATTAAAATATTTGATGTCCAGACCTGCTATTTTTCGTGAATTTAAAAGCTTTTGTATTAAAAATCAAAAACCATTTTCTTGGAAACAGTTTAAATTGGATTGCCCAACTCGCTGGAACTCCATATTTTTTATGTTGCAAGATGAATTAACGTATGCAAATTTGTTGTCACATTTCATGAATTTAAAAATGGGTTCTGAATTTCTTACGACTGAAATTTGGGAGAAATGTTCCAAAACCGGTGAATTGCTTAAGTTTTTTTACGAGGCAACTGAATTTTTCTCTGGTGTTTACTACCAAACAAGTCATCAAGTTTTGTTTCATTTAGTGAACATCACATATGCTTTACATCAGTTTAAAAATGATGAGTTATTAAAACCGACTGTCGAAGCCATGCGGGCTAAGTGGCTTCAATATTTCTCAAACATTCCACCGATCTTTTTAGTCGCTTCTTTACTTGACCCGTATGTAAAATTAACGGGCACAACAATACTGCTTGAAGGAATTTTTCATACTTATTTAGAAATGTCTCATATAAATGTTTTGGCTATGTCTGATTCTGTTTCCGAGTACTTGCATTCTTTATACAAGTTATATTGTGAGCGGCATTCGGATAAGGTAAGATCCGAAGCTCCTCAAACCGAGCCTCCAAGGAGATCAATCTCCTCAAGATTCAACCCGACGCTCCAAATGCTCAAACGACCCCGACCGATGACATCGGAATTAGCTGAGGTCGATGACTATCTCAACACATCGTTCGAGACAAGTGACCTCGACATCTTGGAGTGGTGCAGACAAAAGAGATCAAGATTTCCGATCTTGTCGATAATCGCACAAGAGATTATTGCCGTTCCAGTATCGACCGTCTCATCTGAGGCAGCGTTTAGTGCCGGAAAACGGGTGATAACAGAAAAAACGCTCAAGATTGACACCCGATGTGGTAGAAGTATGCGTGTGCAACCAAGATAAAGAGTTCGAATGAGAAGGTAATATCTGATACCGAGACTTGAATTTTTTTTTTTCAATCATACATGTAGTATGTATTTGATCTGATTATGCTGTTCAGCACAGATCATAGGTTTCTATTATTTATCATTTCCGAAACGTTTTTGCCATTTCAAAATGTAAGGCACGTTCCGATTATTTGTAAGTGCCGTTTGACTTTTTAACTTAATAAAACTTACACCAGAGGTGGTGTTTTTTCTTAAAAAATTTTATGACTTATATAATTAATAATTGTTCTATTTTATATATATATATATATATTTTTTTTTTTAACAAAAAAAAATGAAACCCGCCCCACCGAGGCCTGGGACCGCCCCGGGATTGGCTCAGAACTGCCCCGCCTACAACCGGGCCGAGCCCGGTCCTTAGGACCCAGGCCCAGGACCAAACCGGTCCCGGGCCGATCCGACCCGGTTCCCACCTCTATTTACCATTTGAACTTTGTATTTCTTCAGTACCAATCATAAGTTGTAATCCTCATGTTTAGTCTCGATCAATAAAGAATCTTATTTTCTATCATTTTGATAAAGTTGGCAATCTCATCTTCATCAAGCAAGGGAGGACTTGTTAAAATTTGACCTAAGTGCTAGTCTTTCAGCTTGGAAGGAAGTGCGAAATGAAGTAAACAAGACAAAAACAAACAACACTGGTTTTGAGATTCCCCTGTTCAGCTTCTCTAGTGTGTCACTGCTGCCAATAACTTTTGTCCCTCCAACAAGCTAGGTGAGGGTGGATTTGGATCGATATACAAGGTGAGTCCTATACATATACTGAAATACAATCATTCTATATGACATCTATCAATTGGCAACATGAAAAATAATTAAGAACAAGTGGGATCATAAGCAAAACAGAAGCTCAGATTTCTAGTTCTTGTTACAGGGAAAGTTGCTAAATGGAGAGGAGGTGGCTATAAAAAGACTATCAGCAAGATCTAAACAGGGATAGGATGAGTTGAAAAATGAGGTAGAGCTCATAGCCAAGCTCCAACATAAGAATCTTGTGAAACTTCTTGGGTGTTGCATTGAAGGAGATGAAAACATACTTGTATATGAATATTTGCCCAACAAGAGCTTGGACATTTTCCTTTTTGGTTCATTCTGAACTCTTGTGATGTTCATTTCTTCTGGGGAATGCAAGTATGCAACTTAGGTGGGTCTTTTGCCTCCAAGAAGGCTTGAACCCCAGTCCTCAGGCTAGGTGTAACCCCATGCTTTCGCAAGTTGCCACCAGGGCAAAGCTTCAAGTTCAAGTTCTTTTCTAGGACTAGTTATTTGAAAGTTGATTGAGAACATTTACTTTTCACTACCATAAAAATTTATGATCTCATTTTACCTTCAAACATTTGCAAATTCAGCAAAACATGGTTCCATTGATTGGGCAACTCGTGTTAGAATCATTGAAGGAATTTCTCAGGGTCTTCTTTATCTCCATCAATATTCCAGGTTAACAATTATTCACAGAGATTTAAAAGCTAGCAACATTTTGTTGGACAAAGACATGTATCCTAAGATATCAGACTTCGAGATGGCAAGAATTTATAGAAAAAATGGAAAAGGAGCAACTAGTCGAATTGTTGGAACATAGTATGTATAGAATTCGTTTTCTATTTGTTTGTCTTGCAAACATGTTAAAGATTAACATCAGAGGTTGGAAAATTTTATTTGAGTGATTTATGTATTATCCTAACTGCTCATTTTATTTGTTTGTTTTATCATGATTTGCAGTGGCTATATGGCTCCCGAATATGCTTCAAAAGGCATTTTCTCTATTAAATCAGATGTTTTCTGCTTTGGGGTTTTGTTGCTAGAGATCCTAACTGGAAAGAGAAACACCTCTTTTTATGAGACTGACTTCCTCAACCTTCTTGAATATATGAGTTCCTAATGTGCTAATGAATTGGCACCAACTTGTTTTCATTTTTTTTTTCTAAGGGAAAAAATATAAGAAAACATGCTCAGATGTGAGCTTTTTGGAATGAGTAGTCATGTCTGTTGCATGTATCTTTTTCTTAAGTTTTAGAGAACAATAAGATTAGACTAATATATTTTGGCTTTGAGTATACACGAAACATTAAAAAGTCTTTTGACATAATGTATAAAGCAGTGTTAAATTTTTTATTTTTTCATTATTGATATTATACATATCTTGGAATATTCTGTAAATTGTAGCCTAGATAGTTGTTTATAGAGCTGGTCTGCTTCCATTTTCTTTTCTTAACTCGCACCCCCCCTCCCAAAATAGTTAATGAAAATATGGCAATAATCTATGAGCTAAACTCATAAATATTATGCAAGGTAATATCTTTTTCTTTTGTTCTCATGTTTTTCTTTTTCCTGTACAGACATGGTACCTTTGGATAGGGGGAAAGGTATTGGAGTTAAAGGATGCAAATCTTCAAGAGACGTCTGCTAGTGTTGATTTGCTATTCACTAGATACATCCAGGTCGCACTTCTTTGTGTTCAACAACATCCGATTGAGAGGCCAACCATGTCTGAAGTTGTATTGATGCTTAGCAATGAACACTGTTGTTTGCCATCTCCGAAAGAACCAGCATTTTTTTTGCTTAAAAATTTGGTACATCCCACCTTGCAGAAGAATAAGGTAGATAATTTTTCTGTAAATGTTGTGACAACATCAATTATCGAGGCTCGATGAAACTGGACTTGCTTTCCTTCCTTTCTAAATTTAATTTTTTGTTGCAGTCATATCTATATATTTCTATATCTGTATATTATAACAGTTACCCTTATATTATAAGTTATTTTGTTCCTTTCATGAGACCCAATTTTGTCATTTTCTACTTAATTCAAATTATATTAGAATTAGAACACAAAAAAGAACCTTAAAGTTGCCATTAAATTTTACTTTTTGCTACAAACTTGCTCATCCTTAATTATATATTATAGAAATAACTATTGTATGTCATTTTTAGTGTTAATATTTTTTTAATGGCTAAAACTCCTAAATTGCCACTAAAGTTTCTTTTTGCATCAAGGATGCCCCTTTTGGTTCTATATTACTATTAAATAATACCTCAAGTATAATAAATATTTTATAAAAGTTAAAATTTCAACTTAGCATTTCAAAAACTTTTATAACTAAATCTTTTATTTGAATAAAATATTTAAATATGTGGTAAAACTCATGCTAAAATCTATACTACTAAATATTTTATAAAACTTAAAATTCATATTAGGCATTATACCCATCCAAAAGTTGTTACATAATAAGTGCATATATTGTATACAAAAACTATTTCATATATGGAAAAAATTGATAATACCAGAGTTTATTTAATTATAAAAAATTAATTGCCATTTTAGATTTCTAAAAGAGAAATTATCAAATAGTTTAAAATAATTTTAAAAAACTAATGTTAGATAGATATAGTTACCATGACCTAATAGATTTTTGTCCGATTGGTGACTAATATGAAATATTTTAAAAGGTTTAGAACTACAAGAGAATATTAATAGGTGAAGAATGAAAATGATGCATAAATTAAATGTTAGGAACTGTCTACAAAATTGACCCTATTTTTTAATGTTAGTAATTTTTTTAACTTGGATAAAAATATACTATTATATATTTTATTTCAAATAAAAACTAATGGTATAATTAACATTAAGCTATGCTTTTATATATGGTGTTTTATTTATTTTTTTTATGCCTATTTGTTTTTTTGATAAATTTATTAAGTAATTTTAATTATGAAATATATTATTAAATATTATTTATTTATTGGAAAATGTAAATTTTATATCAAAGAAATAATGTACAGTGACGACTTGGCATACCAGGTTAAAGAACAAAAAATCATAACTTAAACACAAAGCTCCATCCAATAGCTTTCGCTAGATCAAAATGATTCACATGGACACAGACATCAAAATAATTCAATCAGCTACCTGCTGCACAATGTAATGATTCCCCTTAAAACATTGATTATTTCACTCCTTCCATATGTGATAAATGACTACCGCAAAGGTAATTTTGCATATTTTCCCTAGGACAAATCTCCTCTTGAATTTCATACATAACCAATAAATAGCTTCCCTCTATTTATGAATTCCTCGATAAGTTCTCAATAATTTCATTGTTTTCGTAATTACCTCATTTGCAAACGAGCAAGCAAAGAATAAATGGCTCCAGTTCTCCTCTATCTTCTCGCATAGGTAGCACATATTTGGCCCCGCAATTCCCATTTGGCACCATTTATCTTGAGTAAAAAGGTCTCTTTTTAGCATCAACCAAAAAATAAATCGGTGCTTCAGCACTGAACTTATATTCAACACTACAGCTTCCCACAGAACCTTCTCCCTTTTTGGCCAAACATAATTGTACATGTTCTTACTCATCATCGCAACTAAGACCGCATCCTTGCTCTCCAACTTGTTAATTAGCCAATCTCAGCATTTGATTACACTATTCCACACCCACAATGATGTCGAGCCTATCTTCAAGGTTCATAGATATTTTCCTTTAACATAGTAAGCATGAATCCAATAAATCCAAAGATGGTCCTTTTTGGTATGGATATCCCAAAGGAGCTTAGCAATCAGGCAATAGTTCCCTGAGACAATATCCCTCAAGTTGAGACCACCTTTATCCTTCGACTTACACACCTCGTCATAACCAACTAAAGCTTTCCAACTCCCTTCTGCTTTCCCCGACAAAAGGAAATTTTGGCATATAGAGTTGATTTTTTTTAACACCTTTTTTGGAATTAGAAAAACTGCACTCCAATATACTTGTATTGAGAGGAAGATAGACCAGATAAGCTACAGCCTGTCGGCATAAGACAAAAACTTATTAGCATATCCCTCCACTTTCTGTCACACCTTACCACGAGGGGCTCAAAGTCCTTAGCCAAAAAAGTTAAAGAGAACAGTGGAACTCCCAAGTATTTCATTGGGAGTTGCCCCCTTTAAAGCCAAAAGCTTGAGTGATTTTTGCTTTTGATTGGCGAGGCACTCCTCCTATGAAGATCTCTAATTCGGAAACACTAGGTAGAAAGCCAGACACCAGACCAAACTTCTCCAGAAATTGATTTCATGTGTAAGATGGAGGGGACATCTATTCTACAAAGCAAAATTAGGTCGTCAGTAAAGCAAAGGTTTGTTATTTGGTACTTGCTGCACTTTGGGTGGAAGTTGAAGCCAGGGGTCCCCTTCAAGTGGCTCAGACTCCTACTTAGGTATTCCATGCAAAGCAAGAAAAGATAGGTAGATATAGGATCACCTTGGCGTAGCCCATTTCCTCCGCCAAAAAAGCCATAGCGACTACCATTAAGCATAATAGAGTAGGATGGGGTGGTGACACATTCCATAATTAGCCTTGTAAAATGCTTTGGAAATCCCATATTCAATAAAAGTTCCTTCAGAAAAAACCAAGCCATTGAGTCATAAGCCTTCATAATGTCAACCTTAACTATGCATCATGGGGACACCTGCTTTCTATGATAATGTTTCAAAAGTTCACCCACCATATGAATATTATCTCTAATGTACCTCCCTTTGATAAAGGCGACTTGAGCTGGATTCACTAGAAAGGCAAGGGCCTTTTGGATTCTCGCCACCAATACTTTAGAAATAATTTTGTAAACAATATTACAACAAGTAATAGGCCGATATTGTTTCACTGTTTGTATGTCTCTTAACTTAGGAATTAAACATATTTGGGTGGTGTTCACCTGCTTCAGCAATTTCCCAGATATGAAAAATTCCTAAACAGCCTCTATAACATCTTTCCCAATGATTTCTTAGGCTTCTTTGAAGAACAAAGCACTAAACCCATCTAGACTAGGAGCTTTTGCACCATCAATACCCCAAAGAGCTTGTTTTATCTTTGCATCTGTCACCTCCTTATCCAGCAAGTCTTGATGTTCCTTAAGTAGCATTGAGCCTAAGTGAGTAATATCAGGATCCAAAGGTTGGCAGGCCTTCCCACACCCTAATAATTGATTGTAGAACTCAATGAATTCAACTGCTATTTGCTCGTCATCATAAATGATCCTCTCATCAACCCTTTGAATGGAAATGATCTCTCATACTTTGACATTTCTGGATGGTTTGATGGAAGAATTGAGTACTCCCATCCCCATCTTTAAGCCATTTGATACTTGCTTTCTGTCGAACGTAACTATCTTCAGCTGCAAGCAACTTCTGCAATTTATCATTCACCGCCTTCATCTCTACCCGGTACTCCAAACTACTCCTGACCCCACTACATTTATTCTGGATCTTAATGAGTGAATTTGATAACTCACTGACCTATTTTTGGATGTTACTATAACGTGCCTGGTTTAAGTCCCTCAGTGGTTTCTTCAATGCATTCAGCTTCCTACAGAGCTGGAACATTTTCACCCCTGCAATATCCTTCTCCTACACAGTCCTGACAATATTACCAAAATCTACATCACTTGCTAATAATTTAAAAATTGGAATTGAATTTTACCTCTCCTATTTTTAGGCTTCAAGTCCACCAAAATGAAGGAGTGGTCCGACATTCCAGCTGTTCCAAACATAACACTAGTAGAAGGAAAAATATGACTCCAATCAATAGTACATACTGCTTGATCCAACTTCAACCAAACTACATCTTCCCCAATTTGATTACCATTCCACGTCAAAAAAACACCCTTTGTAAGGGAGATCATCAAGCCTTACATCCTAAAAACATTTATTAATGTCATAAACTTTATGATCTGAGACTTCATGCCTACTATCTCTCTCTTCTAGTTTTCAGACTACATTGAAATCTCCCATCAATAACCAAGGCCCTCGAATTAATTGGCTCATGGCATAAATACTCTCCCATAATGGCTTACAGTCTTTCTCCTTATTAAACCCATAGATGAAGGAAACATGAAACTTTTGCCTCTTCACTTGGATTAAGACTCGCATGGTGATCATTTGGGCCGTCTTCAAAACAACAGTAACTTGAAGAGCACTTATACTCCAAAAAACAATAATTCTCCCATTATAGTGTTCCTTGCGATTATACACCATCTCATTACCGAGGAAAAACTATCGATGAAGCTCTGTTAGACGTTGCACCCGAATTCAACTCTCAAGCGCAATAAATAACTGCAGTTTATTTGAAAAAATATATCTAGCTAACTATCACTGTTTGAGGGATTTATCGCACCCTCTAATGTTCCCTGCAAGAATCTTCATTTAACAGATGAAAGAAGGATCTTAATCCTAGTTTTTTCAACCACAACATTACCCATATGTAGATTCCTATAACATCCACCAGCATCGTGAGTCGAGGTAATCTCTAGAGCTTAAAAAGAATTTTTTGTAGTAACACCGTTTGATTCTATATTCTGATGAGGTTGCGGTTTCCAGTAGCCATTGGTGTGAACTCCTATTCCTTACTGTGGAGGGACTTATGTTCTTTATGTCTATCCGTCTTCTCTATATTCTCCTGCTCTACCTCATCACTGTTATTCTATTTCTGCTTAAGAACCCAGATTTGCTTGGTTTGAATTTTCTGAAGCTTAGGGCAATCGTCATTTGAGCGACCAATTGCAGAACAATGGTTACAAAACTTCAAAAGCCACTCGTAATGAACCCTCACTTCAACATGCTCTCCAAATGGATACTTGACCTCTATGCATTTTTTCACCTCCTTTGCCATATCAACCTCTATTAAGACCCTGGCATATGACACTTTCTCCATATCGGTTGTAAGTTTATCTGCATAAAGAGTCCATCCAAATCTACTGACAATTTTACTCAGTGCCTTTTTACCCCAAAAGTGCACTCCACATTTAATCTGAGCCCAAACCGGAACTTTTGTCATGTCCTCTTTCTCAAAATTAAAGCTTAACGTCCAAGGTTTCAAAACCAGTGGCCTCTTAGACATCAACCATGGTCCACCATATAAAATCTGATCCCTATCTCTCCGATGATCAAATCGAAAAGTAAACCATCCCGATTCATGTAGGTCGATTGTTAGCATGACAACCATTGACCATTACTCTTCAACACGTCCCCATCGCCATATATTTTAGGTTTCCCTCAACTACATAGCCCATAAGAGCATTTTCCCACTTCTGAACAACATCGATGACATCTTCCAACTCAGTTTCAATAACTCCATCATCCTCTGGGCCACCAATCACTTACAACTGCATACCATTATCAGGATGCCGGTTGCCGACAACAGCTGCACTGTATAGTTTACGATCCACATCAACACCATTATTCATTGTTCGCTCCTTCGCTGTATCCACAGCATCCTTCATTCGCTCATTCGCTGTATCCGCAGCATCCTTTACCTCCTGGTATATCATCTGGAAAGCAACAACCACTTGTATTCACTACTGGTGTTCGTGGTGTAGTTTATTGCGGTTTAGGGTCAAACCCATAACCGCACCACATAGTAAATGGTTTCACACTTTAGAAACCATAACTGTACCACTTTATCTACAAATTTGGAAAAAACTAGATCGCATAATCGGTTTGGTTGCAGTTTGATTGTGGTTTTTTTACGTCAGAAATCCATTACACTAACTTGGAATAATTAGTATAATCACATAACATAGACAACAAGATTAAATACAATCTAATCCAATCCATAAAATGAACACACATAAGAAATAAAAATATCAAATAAGTCATAGTTATCATCTTAAACCCTACACACATATGAAACACATTGTCTATTTTTTATCACCAAAGCACATAGATAAGAAACTTTTTATCTGCAACATTCCAACATCATAGATTGTCAAAGTAAAGATGTCTTCCTCAAATCTCAATGTCTAAACAATGATGCCTAAAATATCATTTACAATCAAACAAAAAAATATCAATCTATTTTCTTTGAATGAGTTATGAAAAAAAAAGTAAAAAAAAAATATGCATTCTTACCTAAAAGAGGAATAGAAGAAAAACATTTCAGTTACCATTGGCGTTGGAAGTAAAAGATGACTTAGGTGTTTTTGTGGAAAACTCTAGCAATCATCAACATGTAAGTGATATCAAGAGAATATTTAGAAATATCAAGATGCATATATACTAATTTACTAACCATAGATATTAAAAAAATTAATTTACCTGTTTCAGTTTGTTTGAGCTCATCAATTCTTTCCTCAACCTCAAATAATAGTGCTGCAACTCTTAATCAATCTTGAGATCAAACAAGTGCTTCTACTGTTTTGGGGGTTAAAAAGCTACAGAAAGTGTCAAGCACTCAACCTCCAGTACTGAATGCACTTTCAGAAGCAACGGTGGAAATCGGTATAGCTAAAACATCCCCTGCCATCTTTGAAAGCACACTATAATCACTATCATTGTTCTTCCACCACTTCAATATATTAAATTCATCATCATCATCATCAACAATGTTTTCAGCCATGTGCTTCTCTAACTCAGATTTATGATTAACACAATTCTGTTGTTGTTTATGCTTCCTATATAAGGACTTTATATGATCCTTACCACTACCAAAAGGAGGCAGCCCACCATGCCTAGCCTTTTTTAAAGCAATTGCTTTTTGTTCGACCACAAAACTTGATTAGCCGGAGGTGATCGCAGTATTGTACTCCTCAAACAATACAACCAACTTACCCTCTACCAACGCAACCATTTCAACCCCCTTTTTAACTCCATAAGCATTAGTAAAACTTCACTTAACAAAATCAAACTTGTATTTAGAATTAAGAATAACCGCAATGAAAAGCAATGCATTCATGTTTTTTATATTCCCCCAATATTTCTCATACTTATACATCATTTTTTTAGCCATGAATTTCATAATAGCATCATCACTATTTCTCATCTCATTCAATGCCACCTCAATTCCATAAGTTTCATGAAAAAAATTGTTGGCAGTCACAGACAATGATCCTAATACATGATTTGTTGTTTCATAAAACTGCTTTAGGAATTGAACCATTGTCTTAGCATTTTCCCAATCATCATCCAAAGGAATGCCATTCTTATCCAAGAGATCATACTGATGTTGAAAATCATGGCCTCGTAAGTTCTCAAATGCCTTTTGGAGCTTACAAGCTGCATCTAGCATCATGTAAGTGGAATTCCACCTAGTCCCTACATCCAAACAAAGAAGCCTCTTACAATCAATCTTTACAGCTTCAACACTTTCCTTGAATTTTCTTGACCTAATTGGAAAAGATCTAATATACCTCACAGCACTCCGAATACGAATAATGGAATCATGAATCTCTCCCAAACCATCTTTCACAATACGGTTAATAATATGTGCATAACACCTCATATGAAGAAACTCTCTATTCAAAACACTTCCATTTTTCAATTTTTTCCTCAAGTAAGAAAGACAAAGATCATTGGAATAGGCATTATCAAATGTTATAGTTAATACTTTTTGTATCCCCCAATTAAGCAAACATTTTTCAAGTGCCTTACCAACTTTTTCACCTTTATGATGAATGGGATGAAAGTTAAGAATTCTTTTATGCAAGTTCCATTCTTCATCAATGAAGTGGATAGTTAAACACATGCAACTCATAATTTGGATTGATGTCCATGTATCGGTGGTAAGGCATACCTTTTGTGTTTTTGTCTTCAGGAAGTTCCTCATATTTTTCTTTTCTTACAAATACAAATGAAGGCAATCTCTTGCCATAGTAGTACATGAAGGAACTTGAAACTTAGGTTGAGCAACATTCATGAAATCTTGAACATTTCGCTCAACCATTTTAAAGGGGAGCTCATCAATAATAATTATGGGAACTAAATTTTTCCTACATGCTTCCTGATCAAATTTTCAATTAGTAATAGCAATTGTACCATTCCCAGCACTACTTTCACTTTTAAAACCTATAAGTTATTGCTTTTTATCACCACCCACATCATACAAGTTCTTGTAACACCTTTCAATGTGAGCCCATAATGTGCTTGTACCATTTCTAAGAGGGCATTTATAATCTATACCACAATTGAGACACTTCACCATTTGCCCATCTCTATTATCACAAGGTAACCTCTCAAAATGTTCCCAAACCAAGGAAGAAAGGTTTCTCTTACCTTGTCGCCCCTCATCAACATTCATGGTCAAATCTTTTGTCTGAGTATCTTTTACTTCTACTTGTTACATTGTGGTGGAATCATCAAGATTCATGGTGGAATCATTCACTGTGGCCATTTCTCCTGCACCAATAAAACCAAAATATGTTGGATGGGTTTAAATATTTTAATCGCTACCATGGTTTTGAATGATTTTTCTTTTATCCATTACCAATAATATTCTATCAAGTTTCAAGTTTCCATTATCACCATCCATATATATTTGACAAAATATTATTTCCATTTCACATCCTGATAATATTCTACAAGCACAACAAATTTTCAACTTTTTTTCATGGTTTTGTTCAACCAATCATATAATAGAAAAGTTAATTGATCCTATAGTAGACACACACACACACACACATTAAACACGGCCCCAATTTCCCAAAGCGGACAGAAAAAGTAGGATATTTTTTGGCCATGAGTGAATATTCCAATCATACAAACTGGTACAAGTATCAAGAAGAGAACAAAAAGAAGCCTAGGTGGTGACCTTCTGGGGCTGAAATGGAGAGATCTTGGAGCCATACTTGGTGATAACAACTCAAAGGAAAGGCGATACACATAGTTGACCGATTCCAATTAGCAATTGAACATTACCGAAATAGAATAGGAGGAAGATCCAAACAAAATATTTTGGAGAAAACAGCAACTCTTCTCAAATGTTCTTAACAATATTGCTAGGTGTAATTATCATAAGAGCACTTGAGAATTATATAAGATAAAAGGCAAAGCAGAATAATTAACAACCCATTCTTTAATTCATGCCAATAAATTCATTAATGATCGTAACACTCACCGATGCGATGCATCCTCATCCACGATCGAGAGTCTCGTCAACGATAAAAGATTGTGTTTAATTGTAAACGGACCTGCACCAATGCTTAACGAGGCTTTGTCATCTTCGCTGTGGCCAGGATTTCGGTGTAGAGGGAGATTATGGCAGCACAGATTCGGTGCCGATAAAACTCAAGCAAATGACAATGAACTTGATGGGCAGGGACAGAAAGATGACATGAGCTCCTGATGGGAAATTGGGGTGTACGAGGGACGGAGTGAGGATTCAAGGGTGACACCGGTTGGGTGAAAGATTGGATCTTGGAGGATGTGGGACTGGCTGATTGGGGGGTGTTTATGTGTACAATATATGAAGGGCAGGGACCAAGGTGGTTTTCCTTTTCCTCATGTGGGCTATGTTGGCTGGTACTAAGAGAGTAAAAGTAACAGATTTGGCCTTAGGTGGGCTTGCTAAATGCAAATAGGTTTTGCAGCCCAATGTTAGTAAATAGGGTATTTGAAAAAAATAGAAATTAAACGAGAGGGAGAATAAATGATTGGGTATATAATTTTAATTTTAATTTATATTTAATTAGATATATCCTATCGGTCCGGTGCGGTTTTTATCAATTTTGATATTTAAAAATCATGACTGCACCATATGATATGCAGCTTTAAGATTTCTAAACCCAAACCGTAACCAAAACCACATACATTCGATTTGGTGCGGATTGGTTTATCCTGTTTTGCGAGTTCACCGGGTTTCGTGAGTATTCACCCTATAGTTGCATTTCCGTCGACACCTTTACTCATTGGGGAAGCGTCATCACTTTGCTTAGTCACCAATGTCGGGAATTCCTGTTCGTAGGCTTCAGATTGGGAGATATCCTCCTCAGTCTCTTCCACCATGGTTTCAATCTGAATCGAAGTCTCCCCTAGATTGCCCTTCCAGCCTTGGCCATAAGCAAGTAGAGGAAGGCCGTTCTTAGCCATCGGAAGCGCTAGAGCTGTCTAGGGACGGTGAGCACAGCCCTTGCTTATCACAGTGCCGTCGCTCGCCTCAAGCCATTAGATCAATGTAAATATTATTTATTTATTAACAAAAATTTTTAATATATTTTTAATATTTAACATCTTAAACAAATTTACACTAATTACATATACTGTATTATTTTACGTGCACTTTATATCTTATTTTATATTATAAAAAATATGAATGTTTTGAAATGTTAAACAATTTTTTTACCCTTATATTATAAGTTATTTTTCTATTTGAATGAAAAAAAATTTTGTCATTGTCTATTTAATTATAGTTATATTAGCATTAAAATACTATATTGCCACTATTCTTTTTTTTTTTTTTTTTTGCATCCAACATGCCACCTTTGGTTCTATCTTACTATCAAATAGTACGTCAAGTACCATAAATATTTTATGAAACTTAAAGTTTCAACTTACCATTTCAAAAAACTTCCCTAGCTAAATCTTTTATTCAAATATTTATGGCAAAACTTATGCTAAAGTTTTTACTACTAAATATTTTGTAAAAATAAAAAGTTGAATGTCTCAAAATGTTGAACAACATTTTTACCCTTGCATTATAAGTTATTTTGATCTTTTAATGAAATCTAATTTTTTTTATCATATATTTAATTGGAGTTATATTAGCATTAAAACACTATAAGGAACCTTAAGTTACTATTAAATTTTATTTTATTTTAGAAACTTGCCCACTCTTGATTTTATATTAAATAATCAAGTATTATATTCAATTTTTTGCATTAATTTTACCTTTAATGGTTTAAACTCCTAGATTGTCACTATTTTTTTTTCATTAAATATGTCATCCCTGGTTGTATATTACTATCAAATAATACCTCAAGTATATTAAATATTTCATAAAACTTAAGATTTTAACTTAGCATTTCAAAAACTTTCCTGGCTAAATCTTTTATTCAAGTAAAAGATTTAAATATATGATAAAACTTATGCTAAATTTTGTACTACTAAAAATTTTGTAAGACTTAAAATTTCAACTTAAAATTTCAAAAACCTTCATCGCTAAATATTTTGTTTGAATAAAATATTTAAATATATGGTAAAACTTATGCTAACGTTTGTGCCACTATAAAAATACCTTGGACCATAAAATTTTTTTGACAATTAAGTTTTTTATTTTGCAACTTGGATGGGTACTATGAAAGCTTATTATGTAGCAAAACTTCCGCTATAGTTTCACATGCAAATCTATAGGTATTGCATATTGAAAATTAGTTTTAGGTATAAAAAGTATATATTAAAAATTTATGTAAGTGAACACTTTATAATAGTTCACTTAAATTTTTCCTTTACCTTGAAACTATAAGTTCTTTTACTCTTTTAATGATATATAAGTTTTATATTGTCTATTTAATTAGAATTATGTTAGTATTATGACCCTAGAAAAAAGGGAAAGAAAAGAATCTACTAATAGAGATCTAAATATGATAAGCTTATATTTATTATATTTATTTCTCTCATATTTAGTATGTTTTAATATGTTTTGAACCTTAAAGATATATTTTGAATATGTTTTGTAGCTTAGAGCATATCTGGGCTCAATTGAATGAAATTGGATTTAATTGTAAATTTACAAGTTTTAATTTGGTTGTGTTCTTTCAGGAATTTGACAGATTGGTGATATTCCGGTAGAAAAATCATATCTTGAGCTACAAAGATCGAAATTGACTTAATTCATTAGAAATCTAACATCTGGAGCTACAAATCATATTCATACCATGGAACCCAGTTTGCACGTTAAGAGGGTCAAATTTATCTTCAAAGTTGTGATTTGTGAGTCATTATTGGTTCAGAAGCAGTTTCTGTATTTTGGGCATATCTTTGGCCGTAGATGTCCGTTTTATACGATTCAGGTGTCTTTTCGAAGATAAGAAAGAGATCTACAACTTTCATGCTTTGAGTTTTGAGAAATAATGACTGCATCAAGGTCGAATCTCAGCTTGAAGTTGCTACTGCTGTTCTGGAACATTGCTTGACTGACAACTTTGAAACCTTCTAGTTAGTTTGAATCTTTTTATTTGTGTGGGGTACTTTTATAATAATATAGAAAGTTTAGGGAGTTTTTTCGATTTAACCACATTGGGTTAGCTATATTAGAATAAAGGAGCCACTGCTGCAGGGGTGCTGCCTCCCCTCTCTCTTCCCCAACTCTCTCTGTCTCTTTTCTTGTTTGTTTTCTTTTCTTTTTTGTGGTTTTTTTTATTTTTGGTTAAAGGAAACTGAAACCCCGAATTCTTTAGCACTGTGAGATCAAAGTTATTTTTATTTATTCAATTAATATTTTGAGTATTGGATGTTCTTCTATGATGAATTTCATGATTGTTTCATTTATATGCTAGGAGGCCTACTAGTTATTATTCGAATTCAATCTACTGCTGAGTTAGAAATCAAATCCGTAATTATTTGGTTTCTCTAATCTGTAAAGCAACTGTGGTTTAGTGATTTGCTGCGTCAAAAATCATTATGTCTTAGAGAGAACATTCAACTAAATTAAATGCAGCCGTTTGTGTTTGTGTTATTTAGTTTCATCGATTTCTCTAATTTTTAATGCAATTTTTAAATTAAATCAAAGCGCTTGTCTTAAGTTGTTTAGCAGTTAGGGTTAATTAGATTGCTTATTTTTTTATTAACTATGACTAAGAAGAGGTAGGAAGATAGCTCCAACGATGAATATTCAAAATCTTGATTGATCTATCTATGCATCGATGATCAATTGTAGGGATTTGGTGGTGGATGTTGACTGACGCCAAGGTTTGAATTCTTGATTGTTTTGTTGGTTTCTTACTTGATAGGTTTCTTAATTTTTGTTCTCTGATCATTTTTTTTATTTTATTTCATTTTTTATTGCAAATAATCTCCCCAATCTTTTATTCTAAGTTTTCTGTGAGAAAGCTTTCAGATAAGAATTTTCCTTGGGATTCGACCTGGTTTTCACTGTTATACTACAAATTTATTTATTCTAAGCTGTTAGTGATACTAGAATTATTTTTTGCGGTTTCGACAATCGACCAAAATATATCATTGCTGTTTAATTAGATATTTAGTGGTAAAAAATATTAGAAATATAACAAGATAGAAAAAAATGCAAAGTGTTATGCCTTTATGATAATATTATATTTATTATATTTATTTCTCTCATATTTAGTTTGTTTTAATATGTTTTGAACCTTAAATATATATTTTGAGTATTTTTATATCTTAGAGCATATCTGGACTCAATTGATTGACAGTGGATTTAATTGTAATTTTACAAGTTTTAATTTGGTTGTATTTTTTCAGGATTTTGATAGATTGGTGATATTTCAATAGAAAAATTATATCTTGAGCTACAGAGATCAGAATCAAATGATTCCTAATTCATTGGAAAGCTAACATCTGGAGCTACAAATCACATTCAGACCATAAAACCCAGTTTCCAAGTTAAGAGGGCCAAATTTAGCTTCAAAGTAATGATTTGCGAGTCATCTCTGGTTCGAAAATAGTTGCGGTATTTTGGGTATATCTTTGGCTGTAGATGTCTGTTTTATATGATTTAGGTATCGTTTCGAAGCTAAGAAGGATATCTACAACTTTCATGCTTTGCGTTTTGAGAAATAGTGACTGTATCAAGGTCAAATCTCAGCTTGAAGTGATTGTTTCTGTTCTGGAGCATTGCTTGACTGACAACTTTGAAACCTTCTAGTTATTTTTAATCTTTTTATTTGTTTTGGGTACTTTTGTAATAATATAAAAATTTTATGGAGATTTTGTGCATTTAGCACACTAGGTTATTTTTTTAGGTATTTAAAGGGAGGGCTGCCGCCAGACCCTCATACCCCCCTCTCTCTTTTTTGACAGTTTTAGTTTTTTTTATTATTATTCTTCTTTATTTTTCTTCCAAACATGAGTAAGTAATTTTTATGCTTCAATTCTAGAGGCGATTTCCATCACCAACACTGGTTGTAAGGATTGATTTTACTTGCTTAAATTTTCTTTAAATTCAAGTATTTACTTCTTTGTTGTTCAGATTTATTGTAATTAATTTTTCTGTTATCGCTTGTTGGATTGGTTATGCGATTGCAACTATACTTGATTTTCTTTCAATCGCTTAGGTGAAGAATTCGATTTATAAGCAAGTGAATTGATTGAGATTACTTTTATTTCTGATTAGTTCATACAGAGAAGTAAGACAGGTTAAATTGTTCAAAGCTATTCGATTATTGCCTATAATAAACTTTTGTTCATTGTTCTTAATACTAATTTTGGGTTTATTAGAAATTACTTTTCAACATCTAGTTACTTGAAATTAAGAAACTAATCTGAAGCTTTTTCCGATTAATTTTACTATTGAATTCTTTGAGTTCTTTTTAGCTTTAAAAAGAGTCCTGTTTATTTGCTTGAATTGAAAAAGTACTTTTCTTCGATGATCAACTGCGTGATTAGCATAGATAATCAACCTTGAACTGAGCGGTTTTAGTATTGGTTAATTTCATTTTAATTCTACAGTTAATTTATTTCAGCATTCGATTTAAGAAAAACCCTCCAACCATTTATTTCTGTTTTATGACAGGAAGCTTTTAGTTAAACAATTTCATTTGGGATTCAACTTGGTTTTCACTACTATATTACAAATTTATTTATTCTGAGTTGTTAGTGATAGCATAATTATTTTTTACGGTTTCGACGATCGACCACTTTAGTCTTTAGTTTTTGGGAAATTTACTATTTTGACTACTAACTAAACTTCTTTTGACCACTAAACTTAGTAATTTTAAAAAGTATAACCTAAGGTTGTTCTAATAAAAAAATATCTTTGACTATAAAATTTTTGTCAATTAAGTTTTCTTTTCCAACTTAGATGAATATATACTATGAAAGCTTGTGTATTTGGTTCATCTTAGAACAATCATATAATTTAAGTATGACTCAAGTACCTATTATGAAAAAATAAAAAATATATATATAATTGTAACAAAGGTTACTATGAAAAATTTCAAGAAAAAAAATTTGTGGCTCCTAGAATTAGTTGCTTATATTGTTTACCAAAAAAGAATAAAGTTTGTAACATAAGACTTTTTCACTAGGAGGCCTCACAGAAATTTAAACCCTCTGCTTCATCTATACTAATTAGAGCCTCATATTGTCAAGTGGAATTAGAGTAATGTGCCTGACTTGGCCTACTTATGAAAGAGTTATAGGGCTTCATGAATGCTCTAACTTGAATCTTTGGGTTTAATTGATACAATTAATAAATAGACAATTGTTTGAAGTTCATTAATCTAAAATGACTTATTTTTCTTTTTATGGGATTTTCATTCGAAACTATATAATTTGAAAACTAATTCTATGTATGTGTAATAATTTATCGAATAACATTTTTTATAGTGCAATTTTTATGAATTTTTTACTTATTCAACTTACAAAAATTAATTGAAATTCAATTACACTATAAAAAATGTTCAAAAAAATTTTAACATGCCTGTAAAATAAATACTTTAATTCTTTACTCTTTTTGTGAGAAAATGAGCAATTTGACACAATAAAAGCCTTATATTCTCTTAATATATGCCATAAGAATTTATTTATTTATTCTAGGTAGATAGAAGTATTAGGGTGTGAAAAGTATATATAATTAAGCAAGAAAAGCCTTAACTATACCCTTAATGTATGCTAAATAAATTGGATCTTTATCTTAATAGTTAAGTTCATGTTTTTTGGGTTGATGTTCTATGCTTCAATTTGTATATAGTTATAATGATTTTAAATTTTATTATAAACATTATAGTTTCATGCAATGCATGTGTCCTATTATCAGCATTAGAAAAAAAGTATGAAAGTAAAAAAAATGTTGGTTGACTTTTGAAGCCTTAAGTTATGAGGTGTTTTACATTTTAATGAGACCTGAATTTGGTATTATAAATTTATTAGAGGTATAATTAGTACTAGAACTATAAAAAGGAAAGAAAAAAAATGGAATCCCTGCGTTTAGCTTCTGAAAAACAAAAAAGAGGAATTTGCCTGGGGATTCTGTTTGTTAGCTTTAATACATTTACTTAAAGTTACCTATTAACTACAAATTTTAATGGTAAAAAAATCTTAAATTTCTAGAATAACTTTAAATTTGTAAAAAATATATGTTAATTAATTTATATATATTTTGAGACATGTCCTTAAACATAAAATTTTATCAATTTTTTGCTCTTTTGAACTTGAATGAGGTATTTTAACTTGAACTTATATGTTTAAAAAATCTCATAATTACGTCTATTTGAACCAATTATTTAAATATGGTAAAACTCATAACAAGTGCAAATATGTCAAAATATTGAACAACCTTTTTATCCCTAATTTATATTTTATTTCCCTTTTTCAATGAGACTTAAATTTTTTACTCGTTATTATTAGATTTTAAAACACTAAAATTATAAAAAAAAAAAAAACAAAACAAAGTTATGGAAAGCTCATAGGCTTTATATTAGGAAAATAAGATTAGCATTTGGAAAGCAACAAAAAGAAAAAAAAAATTGGTGATTGTTTTCTATATTTCCTACAAGTCTGTTTTTATGCCAAAAAACTGAAAAATCCGCTGAATTTAAAATTTTGTAACAAAGATGTCTTTGATTTATATCACAATTAAACTGACCTAAAAACATAATATTTATCAATTTTTTAATTTTTAAACTTGAAATATTTTTATCAGAACTTAAAAGTGCAACTTAATATCTATATATATCTATATTTATATCTTCATCTAATAAAAAGTGAAAAGATATATAAATTGAATAAACCTTAAATTATATTAATAGATTTTCTTTTAGGTACTACAATTTTATTATACTTTAAGGAGTTTATTTTCCTATGGTTGACTAATTATAAGAACAATAGATAAGACTAGGTTTTCAAACTTAAGTGATGTAAGTATAATTTCTAAATCAATGAGTGAGTGTATCTTTTTTATTAAAATTTAAGAGTATGATAATTAAGTTTTTTGAATAATGTATAGTTACTTATAAGTCCTTAGAAAAACTTAAAGTTTACTTACCATGTCTATAGTTTGACATCATGATCCATACTTGGGTCATACTTATTAAAAGAAAATTATTTTTGCTTAGGTTTTTTTATTAAATGTCACACCTATGGACTTAGCTTATATCTCTTTAAAAAGTCAAAGTTATGATAATACATTAATAGTAAATCTATTTAATTATTTGAGCCAATTAATATAAACTATAAAACTTAAGATAAAATTTACTAACTTTTAATAAAATTTCTAAATACATAATATCATTAAATCCATTAAATTAAGATGTTTTCTTAATAGATTGCACACTATTAATTTTACATATTACATTGAAAAGAGAAATTTTGACATCTTTGATAAGTATTAAAAGTACAATGTAGTAATTTTTATAAGTATTCTACAATAAAAAATAATAGAATTTTTATAGAAAAGTATATTACCTGTAGCATATTTAACATTTTATTATTATCATTATTATTATTTACTAAACCAAAATCTAATACAATAAGCAATCTTTATAATGGATGGTGTAAATGAGGATAGTTATGATAAAATATTATAATAAAAAAACTATGTAAAATTAAAAAAAATGAAACTAATAAGAAATATACTAAACTTAAAAAAGGTAAAATTATCATTGTTACTATTTATTTTGAACAAAATAATTAGAATTATAGTTATTTAAGTAAAAAATAATTTAGCATTTAATTCAAGTGTATTGCACGTGTGCAATTACCAATATAGTATAGTTTATGGCTATAAGATAGCCAGAAAGGTGGTTTAATTTCAAAGATGGTCTTTAATTTCATGTATGGTTCAAATATTGCTTTAGTTCCTAATGCTCGTATAACAGTGTGAAGTACATGTTGTTTTTGGCCATCCCAAACATATTGGCGTCTGAAAGACAAGGCAGAAGCATAACCTTGGGCATGGATGGATAGGTACCAACTCAACTAGCTCAACCAAAAGTAAGATTTGGAGTGGATTTACCACCATTGTTTTAAGAAGCACAAATTTGCCATCAACATTGGAGTGAATTAGCCGTTGCTCATTAAATTAGTGAGCTCTTTTAGTAGTGGTCATTACAACCTAAACAGTAGCCAATTGATGGGGTTATTTTTTCGCGGTTGTGCTAAACCATTACCCACTTCAAATAAAACCACAATAATCTTCTAATGGCTTGAATTGAGTTTATTAGAGTTAAAAGGGTGTGTATGTGTGTATCAACATTCAAAAAATGATTAATAAAATAAAGTTTAGGCTTTTGTCACCCATGAAGAGACCTATTCTTCCTCTTTGAATTGATCATCACCGCTAGCAACGTCAATTACATGAGTAGAAAGTTACATGTTTGAAAGCTCATGAGTTAAGGTTTCAAATTATCTGCAATGTTTCATGATTAACAAAAGAATAGTTAGGCCTTTTGTTCCCTATGCTGAGGTGCACCTATTCATATTCTAGATAGTTCCTATTAATGGAATATTCCTATTGTTTGGATTGATTTTCCACTTTTTAAAACATAGTGGCTAGTTTGTACCACCTAAATAATGTTGATGGAAAATTTGCACTTTCAATAAAATTAATGGTAAATCTACACCATACCTTACTTTTTAATGGTATTACCTTTTTTTTAATACATGGAAAATAGGCTTAAGGATAGTGAATAATTAAATCTCAAATCACTTGCTAATAACCATAAGTCTTTTTTACAAGATGAAGTCTTTGGTTGAATGATTATTGATAGTTTTGCTATTAATGGAGTTGGTGAACCAGAGCCATGTTTTGGAGAAAAACCCTCTGATGGTTAAATTAATTCTTAGAAATTGGACAAAGTAACTATGGAAAAGTAGAGTTTTTGTATGAAGTAACTATGGAAAAGTAGAGTTTTTGTACGTACATTGAATATGTAGTAAACATATCCTTTATAGAAGAGAAAGGTTTTTTTTGGTAATTAGAATACATTACAAGAGTTCAGATAGGGGAATAAATGACAACCTAAAAAGGGGGTAGGGTTTTTGGCCTCTGAAGAGGCTTGAACCCTGGCTAGTGTACTTTGAATAGCCATTGGGCCAAACCTTCAAGTGCATAGAAGAGAGAGTTAAACCTAGTTCTTTCTTATTGTGTAAGTAATGAGTGATTTTATTCAAGGAATTCTCCTTTACTAAATATTTTACTTAATTATGATTGAAGTTGGACTTGGCTTCCATATAAACCAGTTATTAACAATAGGCCCAAACCCCTATATTCAATATGGTAACAATTATAATTTATTTTTTTTATGTAATTTAACCAATATTTACAAAATGAAAGATCATAACCCAAGTTGAATTCCCAATGTTGACTATGAAGAGAATGGTTCATGATGAAATGGTAGGACAAAACTAAAACACCAGCCCACAAAAAAAGCAGTTGAATGACTCAATACTTAGACATCCACTGCCTCCATCTGGTTCGACTTCCATCAAAGGCGTATTGTGTGCTAAAAATTGCTAATTGTAGCTTGATGTTCTTTGAATGTTAAGAAACATGCAAACTTCCCCCAACTTTCATAGGTAATGAATTCCTTAATATATCTTGTAAATGCTTCTAAGGTAATAATAATAATAATAATAATAAAAGAAAGAAAAACTAACATGTAATAGGAACAACCTGAGCTCTTATTGAACAGTTTGAACTCAAGCTTGATTTTTCTGTTATTGAACAGAGCTTAACAAGCCTTGAGTCTAAAATCAAGCCACATCTTAAGCTCGAATCCTTAAAGAATCGAGCTCAAATCTAATATTATTCTGCATGAACTCTTATTAAACCCAATATAATATAATACTCCCTTCATTAGGGGTGAAAGTCCTAAGTTTCAGGTCAGGTTCAAGTCCAAACCTGAAATCATTGGACCTATTCAAAGCCTTCAATTCTTAACACGAATCGACATGACATAGGCATTCAACCCGAACTGACCTTAACCCAAAAAATTCAGTTAGGGTCGAGTTAGGTCGGTTCAACCCCGACATCCACCTTCGTTGTTTCATCCTGAAGCTCCCTTTCCTTTGGCAACAACAATGATGGTCACTGATTGAGTGACAAACACAACCAGGTTTCATGTATGCACATTGACACCTTCACCATTTTGACTTTCAAGTGATTCTGATTCATCTTCAAGAACAATCTCTTCACCAATTTCTTCATCATTTGCCTCCTAAACTTCCTACTCATGGCCCACAGTACATGCTCATTGTTTGCCTCGGGTCAAGGCGTCATGTTATACATGTAAAATGGAGGAAGTGAGGCCAAAGATGGTATAGGCCAATGAGAATGGTGGTGACCCAGAAGGAAGCAATCATCATCATCAAAGCCTTTCAGCGATGGGTGGGGGTGACTAAGGATGAGGTGAGGGATGATTGACTGCCACGCAAGGGCGAGGTAAGGGAAAACGGCCGGCGGTATGAGGGCAAGTCAAAGGAAGGCGAGGTTAGGGTAGGGCAACCGGGCAAGGAAAGGTCTAAGGAGCAGTTGACTGAAGTAATGAGGGGTGAAGGCCTCAAAGACTCAAGCGGAAAGATTAATGAGTTTGGAATTAGTTAAGGTTACGAAATTGGGTTGGGCTAGGATTTTTATGAAAATAGAGTTAGTTTAAGGGTGCCGAGATGGGTTAGGGTAAGGATTGAATGAGTTGGTGGCCTAGAAATGGGCTTGGTTAGGGGTTTTGAAGGATGAGGTTGAAGGAGAGGTCGATTTCCAAGATGAGGTTGGGGAAGGAGGAAACAAAGCAAGAGGGCAAGGTTGGGTAAATAGGCGTTGGAGCATGGCGCGACAGATGGATTAATCGGAGCTGTAGTTGTGAAAAGAGACAAAGGGAAGGGTGATTGGATGGAGAGTCAAGACGATCAAGGGAAGGGCAGATTTGAGAAGATGTTAGAGACAGTAGCTTTTCTTAATATGCATGCCAAATGCAAATGGTGCAGAAAAATAGGACAAAGGGAGTATAATATAATTACTTTAATAAAATAAATAGACCTTAATTCTTAAAATTTTACTCGGGCTTTTATCGAGCCTAATGAGCCTTAATTGAGCTTGAACTAAGCTCCTCCATTTAAGTAGAGCCCAAGCTTTTTCAAGTCGAACTTCAAGCCATGTTTGCAGAGGTTGTTGAACTTGAACTTGAACTTGAACTTAAGCCAAGTCAATCCTTAAAGAGCTAAGCTTCGAGTTTGCGGTGTTTGGGCTCAGCTTGGCTCATTTCAACCCCTAAACTGTACTAGATATCTCAATGTGATTTCATGGGAAGTAACACTCACAGGTTCATAGAATAAAAAAATTTGTTTTGACAATTAATCCTCAAGAAGGTTTTACATCTTGATTATTTCACCAGTGCTACTCGTTCAAATTTTATTTGTTAGTAAATTTAAAAATTTTACTTAAATTGAAAAAGTATAAACTCTAAATCATTTTATGTTTTAACACTTGCAAAAGTTGTCAATTAATTACTTAAGTACCCTAAAACTTGTAAAATTCTCAATTAAGTACCTAGAGAATAATGTAGTACTTGTATGATTATTACAACAGTAACTGCAAGTGTGTGAATTGGCTCAAACATAACAAAACGTAAAATTGTAATAAGTTTAATTAACCATCATTCTTGGCCGTCCTCTCGTTTGTATTGCTTTTATTTGGTGAAAATAAAAGTTACTTATGAACTGAGAATTTAACGACCTACATTCATGCAAATTGATCATGAGAAAAAAATAATTAACATTAATTTTGAAAAACTCTTTAGTACCAAATTTATTAAACCTGTTTCAACTCCAATGCTAGTAATTGTCATTTAGAACTAAATTGCCTCTATATGATTAGTTGAGTCCTTATGAAAACAAAGAACTAAAAAATAACATTTATAAAAACTGTTAAAATATCAAATGTTAGCAGATTACTTATGAAAAAAAAATCCTTCTTCAATTTTTCTCGTAGTTGACTCGTTGACTCCACGTCTAAAATCATAATAATCCCCTCCAAGGATGAAACTTTAAAATAAAAATTGAATTTTGGAGCAAAATTTCGAAGATGTGAATGCACTGGGAGCCTTGTGCTAGATTTTCATTATTTTTCTTAGATTGTTTCAACGTATATGATTTTATGAAAAATACGAAGAAAGAAAAAAAATAGAAAAAAAAAGAGCAAATACAATGAATCCATTTATTATTTTTGGTATTCAGATAGCTTGTGCCCTAAGGGCATATGGCGGGGGTTGAGAAAAAAAATAGAAAAAAACGATTTCGAAACAACTCTTAATAATTAGAAAAGGAAAATATTAATAACTATAATGAAGATATATATAATAGCACAAAATCCGCACACCAACCCCAGCCCCGTGTCGACTCACGCACTCCACCCCAATCCCACCTTAACGGAAATACTAAACGCCCACTAACGTGGAGTACGTGTTAATGTGTACCTCAGACGTTAGGAAACATTTATCACCAAATTTTATCACCAAATTACCCTTCTTAAATTAACTCATTGATTTAATGCCCCCCATTCTGCCTCCCAACAACCGGACTTTTTTCCAACTTTTTTGCTACCTTTTTTTACCTTACCTTTTCTACCTTGATCTTTTCCCTCTGGCTCTCCTCTGTTTTTTTTTCTTCCTCTACCATTCCTTTTGTCCCAAAAACGATGCTAATTCTCTGTTTTTTTTTTAGGCAATAATTTTTTTACCAATTTACCTCATCGACCTCTTATATTTCATTATATTTTCAGTTGACATGTGGCTTGTGCTTTTTTTTTTTTTCCCTTAAGTCGAAACTTGTAAGTGTCATCAACATATAACGTACCAAGCTTCAAGAAAAGAAAAATCAAATATAAAAAACAACTACATATATATTGTCTCAGGTTTTGTCATCAAGCTAGGACAAGCCTAGAAAAAATAAAAAAATTGAATATTACAATTGCTTCATATCATCCAGACTTAAATCATTTTTATCTTTGAAAATTTATAAGTATAATGGTTAAAATTTATATCTGAAAACTAATTTTCAGATCATTTAAATCCTTGAGATTATATTATTTTTTTCAAAGATGAAGTTCAACCATTACACTAAAATTTCAAACAAAGAATTTATTTAAGTCTGGATGATAGAAAGTAATTCTCGTTCTCATATTTTTAATTTTTATTGGCTTGTACTACATCATGACTAAAACTAAGATAATATGTAATTGTTTATTATATTTGAATTTTTTTAAAAACTTGGTAAATTATATATTTATGATACTAAAAAAGAAAGGACAAGGCGCATATCAAATTAAAGGATCATAGGTCAACGACGTAAATTGGTAAAGAATTATTGCCTCTAAAAAAGAAAAAAAAATGGTGGAGGAAGGGGGAAAAAAAGGCAAAACAGACGAGCGCTGAGGGGAAAAAAAACAGCAAGGCCGGAAAAGGTTAAAAACGAAGTAAGAGTAAAAACAAAGGGAAATATTTTGGTAGTTGCGAGCCAAAGATGAGAATAAAAAATGCGTTAATTTAGGAAGGATTATTTGGGTATAAAAAAATATTTAACTTTAATTAATAACAGCTTACTTTTCTCAATGAGAATCAACTGTGTATTTAATGCTTCTTAATATGTGCTCTGAGGCCACATGTTAGACAAATCCTTACAAATAAAAATGTATATTTTAAAAAGTGAAAAGGTTATTATGCACGAACTCTAATAAAATAAATTTACTTAATTAAAATTAATTTAATTAAATATTGACTAATTTTTTAATATTTTAATACAAAATTTATTGGAGGGGTTCAAGAAGTTTTACTTGGAAAAGCAAAAGGTAATGTAAAATGTGAACTCTCCTGGTTAATGACTGGTTTTGAATTTATGAGAAAATTACATGGACTCCCCTAAGATATAGAGAAACCTACGGTTGTTCTTTCCTATTTAAAAAATCTATATATATTTACCTCCCTGTGTGATTAGCTTCGTCACTAGGACTGTTAAGAAAGTGGGTCCCAGTGAATGTTGTAATATGTTATCCTAAAAATGCCCCCTGCCTAGCATATTAGCTCGGACCTACAACGGCTCCATTGATCGTCTGCCCCATTCATCCTTCATCTTCCGCCAATATGGGGTTGTCATTCCTCCTTTCTCCAGTTGTTAAACATTATCCAAGAATCGTGCCAGATTTCGCCAATCACAATGAAAGGTGAGTTTATTGATTGAGTCGGTTTTAAAATTTGAAATTAGGGTTTAGGGTATAAATGTGTTTGGGGATATTTATAACCCGGTAGTGATGTCTTTGATGTATTTAGAATGTCGGGAAGCAATGTTGAGAACTATGAATTTGAACATTCGATGTTCGAAAACAGATGGTGTTGGTGTGTTTGTCAATCTTCAGCCTTAATTTCAGAGTCTAAAAGAAACTCAAAAAGGTTCTATTATTCATGTGGGGAGAAGAAATACAAGTATTGGAGGTGGTGTATGTTGATAAAGGGAAGTAGACAAAGTGGGTGGGGCGGACAAAGTTCAAGAGCAATGGAAGAAGCAAGGGTTGGTTGTACAGGGCAATATGAGGTAGAGCAGTGTCTAGTATGAGATGGAATTAGTATTTTGAGTGTAATTGACACTATGGTTAAGAGGCTAGATGAGATTGAAAATGTTGTTGGAAGAACAAGAGGGATTATCAATTGTACTTTGAAGATGTCTAAAAAATGGGGTAAGAAGTCTGACCCTATATCCAGATTTTATTGCTCAAATTGAACCTTAATTAAGTGATCTTGATTCTTGGCAATCCTTTTGATAGGTTATGGTCAAATGGATACATTGAACTTTAAGAAATTTTGCTTGTTGGTGCTTGTTTGTGCATATGAATGTTCTTGGCTTGTGGTCTTGCTTGAGGTAAGAGATTTTTTAAGTTTTCAAGTATTTTAATGATGCATTTACATGTTATCTAGAATGTTTTGAAGTGTTGGAGGTGGTTGCAAAGTGGATTGGTCAAGGCAAGAGAGGAAATGGGGCAAACTGAACACTTGGTGCACAAACAGGGGTGCCCAGAATGTGCCCCGATGCTGTGGCAAAAATGCTGGCATTGTGGCACCAGGGAGCACGAATATGGGCAGCTTCAAATGGCCTATGGTGCCATGCTTGGCATTGTAGTGCCACACCAATTAAAGCCGAAGCTAAGGGGGCCCTAAGGGGAATGAATGCTTCGGTTATGATCCCCGGACCATTCTAAGAAATTTGTGATTTTTAAATGGGCCTTGAAACCACTTCTAAGTTGCTTAGAATGAATATGTTAAGAGACTTAAGAGGTGGACAAGATGTTGCCTAAGACTTAAGTAAGTTAAAGGGGCCTTAGGTAAGGATTAGGGTGCTAAGTGGTTAATGAAGGTCTTAGACCTTAAACGTAGCCTAGCTAAGCTACCAAACTTAGCAAGATAAGCCACCAATTTAAGAAGAACCCTTGTACAGTATGATAAAACAAAGTAAAGAAAAAAAAATGGGAAGCAAAAATTGATAAGGCAAGAATAAAGCCCTTGTAAAGAAGTAGCACTACGTTGAGGCAGGTTTGCACAACCAAACCTCTTCTAGTGGTCATTAGAGAAGACCTTAGGATGTTGAGCTCACGTTAAGTTATATATTATTGTTTTATATACTGGATCCTAAGATTTTCTTGCAGATTAAATAAAGTTGTCAAGATCAGGATCATACCCAGGATCATTTTTTGCCATGCAAGATCAGATTGTAGATAGTAAAATTGTACCAAAAGCTTAAAATTTCTTGTTTAAATAATACTATAATTTATGTAAAAGATCAATTATATTAAAAACTCAAGTAAAATTTAAGTGTCATAGCAATGGACAATGGTACAACATAATTCTTGATACAATATAAGCAAAATTTAAACTTTAATAGAGTATAGATCAACATAACAAATAAAATAATCAGCACAAATCTGAAAGAAATTCATGAACAAATACATTATTAAAAAATAAAAAAAGAATACAATGTCCATAATTTAAATATTCACTAATTCACTTCCAATAAATTTAAAATGTATAATGATTTTTTTACAGTAAGTAATTAATTTAAAATTAGTCATTTTTTCTTCCTGAATGAAATAAGTTCAATTTACAAAGAGCAAAAATTTATAATTTGAATGTCCATTAATTGTAAAAACTATTATTATATATATTAAATTTATATTAAGACAATTACCAAATAATTTAAATTATGCTTTAAAAAGTTATTATTAGACAGTTATCTTGAGTTAACAAATTTCATCCAATTAGAGACCAAAATGAAATGTTTTTTGATGGATTTAGAACTACAATAGGACACTTTTAATAAGTTTAGGATCTAAATAGAACATTTGGTAGACTAGAGATGAAAATAGAATGAAAATTAAATGTTAGGGATCATTTATGCAATTTATCCCTAACAAAAATCAATAACTGGGTAGGATCGGTAAGATCTTTTGATCTTACGATCCTACAATTTTAGTCGTGATCCTATCATGATTCCACCATACTTTCAATCCTACAATATTTTGACAAGGTTTTCTATATTAAAATCGTAGCATCATATGATCCTACGGTTAGGATCGCGATTTTAACAACCTTGAGATTAAAAAAGTAAGAAATCTCTTATTGAGAATCAATGTATTCTTACTGTTGATACCTAATTTTGTCCATGTACTAACTTTAGTTTTAGTTCTAAGTTAGAAAAAATTAGTTTATGAGCATTTTGGTTTTGTAGGGGCAATTTGGTGTTTTTAGGTGTTATTGATATTTGGGGTTTAAAGTGTTCACCTAGGGTAGAAATAGGAATTAATTTAGTCTAGGCACAAATTTAGAGTCCTCAGAGTTTTATTGGATCAATTTAGGGTAAATGGGAAAGTTTGGGAAGAAATCGGGAATTTTTAGAAGATTTGGGGGAAAAATTGAAAAGTTTGAGGTAAATTTGTCAGAAATGGAGAGTTTGGGGGCAAATATGATGAGATCCTGAAATTTTAAGAAAATCTGGAAAATTTTAGGAAGTTTTGGGCTCAATTGACAAATTCTTAATGTTTTGGGTCAAATTGAAATTCAAGTAGAATTTAGGGCAAGATCAGCAGATTGAGAGTTTTTTTGGACTTAAACTGGTATTTTACAATATTATATCCTAATCTCCTCAAATTGAATTTGGATCAAGTTTAAACTATGTAAAACCTAGCTAATCTTGCCTATCCACCCTTAGTATAAGTATGGGCCATTAATTGATGAAAAGGAGAGCAAATTAGAAGAAATCCTAAGCTCTTAGCCGGAAAAGGGAATACTACAGACCCAGGTCCCCGATTTTTCTCTCTCAGCGTACCAAAACCCTAAACTCTCTCCAGCCGCTGCCGCTGCCCCTGGAAGTCACGATCTTCCCTGTTTGCCTCCCTCTGCCGCCCGACGCCTTCAGCCCTCTGTCCGCCGCTCCAGCCACACTTCCGTCACCGCCAGCCGCTCGCCAAGCATCCCACGCCATCGCCGTCGCACCAGAGCTACGGCCGAAGACGCCAAGGGAAAAGAAGATCGCGATCCGTCCGCCTGCATCCCGTCATTTCCTCCATCCCCGGCCACCATACGCCCCTCCTATAGGTCGCACAAGCCACCACCATCATAGCCCGCCGTCTGATTGCCTGATCGTCACTGCCGTAGCAGGAATTGGAGAAGAACCCGTTTCGCGACCCGTTTCTCAACCCGCACCCGAACCAACCATTTCCAGTTTTGGGTAAAACCCCTATTTAAACCTCGATCTTTGTATATCCGTACACACAAATCACTAATCTTTTTTTTTTACAGATTAGTCGCTAACAGCAAGCTTTTATTGTTTATTTTTCTTTGTTTCTTTGTTTATTTGGTCACACATTAAATTTAACTATTAAATTCACCTAGAATGTTTATTCATTTTATTTTATATTTTATGTTTTTTTAAGTTTATTTATTTATCTTTATGCTCTTTTAACTTTAGGATCGTGTGATAAAATCCCGAGACATAATATTTGTTCGAATCCGATTGGTCTGATAAGACTCACGCCTTTGAACAAGGTGCTTCTTTTAAATTCTTGGTGGATTTGATAAAGCCCTGAGATTTCAAGGACGTCTAGGATTCCATATCCGGTTGGTCTGATAAGATTCATGGTTTGGAATTACAAATTAAACATAATTAAATAAAATTCATAAGAATCATTTTTATCAAAGATTAGGTTAAGAAATAATGATTTAGGAAAAGATAAAACCGAATCCCATGGTATCAATTTTCGGGTGCTATAATAAAGTTATTTTAGTGTAACCAACTCACGATCTTAGAATCTCTTGTAGACCATAACAGGTATTCAATTGACCTAGGCAAAATTGATTGGTGGCAACTCCTAAAAAATACGTTGCTACACTTACTATCTTACGTTCATATTGTGCAGATATAATTACTTATGGGTTTGACAATAAGTGGTTAGGTGTGAGTTTTTATTTATTGCAAGTACAAGTTATTTGAATTTAAATTTGATTCTAAGTTGTGTGGTTAGTCATGGTTTGTACTAACTAGAGATGTTTTATGGCTCTAGTAGTATACAAGCAAAGGAAAAGCACAAGAATAATGTGGAGCCCTCTACATTTGGGCAAAGAGCTCAAACTGGAGCATAGTCGTTGACCTCAGAAAGTTAGTAGCTTGTACTTGAGTATACTAAGTTATGTCTCTTAGTAGTGACAAGAGTTTAGAGAAGATTTTCAAATGTGTGACAAACACATTAGTTGCCTTTTGGATGTACACAAGTTTAATTGTTGTACATTGAGACATTGCTTGAAGTTTAAGATAGCTTATTGTTTATTTGACTTTGGTTATGGTTTCCTTCATTGTTTTTAAATGCCCAGGCTAGCCTACCTTTTGTTTTCATGTTTGATTTAATCTTGTAACCAAAGTTAAGCATTCGTGTGATATTGCATTTGTTTAAAAAACTAGTGGCATAAAAGTTACAATGAATTACAAGCAATGACTTAGCCAATTGCAATTAAGAGTAGGATTACCATAATCCATATTGTTTAAGTGATCCTAGGTAGCATCCCTAACAAACGTATATATTCCCTCCGTCTCGGAAAACTTGTCACATTTACTATTCAGAGCAATTAATTCATAATTTTCTATCTTTTAAAATTTCTCATAAAAATATAAGCTTTTTGTATGAAATGGTATCTTAAAGACTCTAGTTTATAAATATAATTTTTAAAAAAATTTTATAATATAAATTAATATAAATATATTTTAAGTCAAATTTTACTAAAAAAAAGGTAAAAGAGTCATCATTTGTGAAACGGAGTGAGTATTTTATAAGTGTATTATATATTATTTATAATTTTCTTATAAAAAATTATAAATAGTGCGATACATGAGTATGTTATATATTATTCTATAAAATTAAATTTGAAAAATAACACAATTACTTTTGGATCATTATGAAAATTCAGATAAGATCTACAAATTATTCACATATATAAAGCAAATTTAATTTAGATTAAGCTTAGAACTTAGTCCAAATTTGCACGTTTCTCCTCTCATGTTTCAAAACACCTTCACATGTATGACTTATTTAAGTAGGGAGAAAATTTGAAAGAAATACATAAGTATGTTATATATTATTCAATAAAATTAGACTTTGATAAATAACACAATTACTTTTGGATCATTATGAAAATTCAGATAATTAAGATCTAGTAATGCACATATCCAAAGCAAATTTAATTTAGATTAAGCTTAGAATTTAGTCCAAATTTGTACATTTTTCCTCTCATGTTTCAAACCTACTTCACTTATATGAACTATTTAAGGAGGGAGAAAATTCGAAAGAAATTGTATATATAACTAAAAGTGATAAACATTTTGAGATTCAACACAATAGGAAAATTCACAAACATTTTGGGACAGTGGAAGTGATGTCCTCATGTAATTCTGATAAAATTTTAAAAATGCTGATTTATAGGATATAGTTAATAAATATTTTACTGTAGATACCTCATAATCTTATAAAAATGTTTCATTTTGTTCCGTAACTGTATAGTGCATGGGATGGGGAATGTCTGCTTCTTCCAAATGGTATCAGGCCGTATTTATTTCTTGAATAAAGGGAAATAGAGAAAAAGGGAAAATTTACCACTCATGTTTCTTTGCCAAAGCAGTTTCGTCACCTTTTTTCTGTACATAACTGCTAATGATGTTATATTGTGGAAGCAAATTTGTCATTAAGACTACAGAATAAGAGCAAATTAGTCACTAAGTGATTTAGCAGTAAGAATATTCTGTCCAATATGTGAATATTTTGTGCTACATCACTGCCACATTAGCCCCACGTCAACATTTAACAGAGCAATACATATTCAAAATTCTAAACCTGGTTCCTAAAATTTGCTAGGTAACCCTTGTGCTACCCTACTCCAGCAAATATAATATTCAAGCCCCCTCCCTCACAAAGTCTCAGGATGACTATACAAAGGTCCTCTAGCGACATCATATATAGTAATCTTGATCAACAGGAACCTGGGACCTCTTTGATGACGATCAACATCTTTAAGCCATGAGTAATAACAACATTTGAGGACTAAGGAGATGAGATTGTTGACGAAAAGAAAGATCATACTCACAACTAGGTAAGAGGTGAACCTTAGATTGCTGATATGAATGGTGGCGAATCAAGCAGCAAAAGTGATAAAAAAAAAAAAAAGTAGCAGGATTGGGGTTATGCTACTTACGGGTTAGACATGGTGAAGGGAATGATAAGTATAAGACATTTAAAAACTTTGGGCCCTATGGTTATAGGCAAATAAATCTCAAGACATTAGCAACTTTAACGTTTAGCTACAAATCACTCCCAAAATATAACACTAATGGCATATTTGCACCCAAAGAAAATAAGTGTTGCGAGGGCCAACCAAAATTGCGATGGCATTGTTGCAAGGGTAGATAGTTGCAAAATTGATTTTAGCAACGGCCAATAGTCTCTAAAAGAGCTTACTTTTTTTTCATTTTTATATATAAGTTTGTATAGAAAGACCTACAGATGTGGTGCACCTAGTATATAGACGAGTTCATGAAGCGCATTGATCACATGAAATCGAAAAAGAAATCCTGAAAATAGATTTCACGTAAACCCCAACTTTTAGGGGCATTATCTTTTGTTATAGTTGTCAGAATAACTATTATGTATATCATTTCGGAGGAAATTTTGCACTCTACGGGTGTCACTAGGGCTTTGCCTTTGTGACTGCATTTTTTAGGTCAAAAATTCATCGTTTCAAGGGGCATATAAGTCTCTAAAGCTTATGTTAATTTTCTTTTCTTATTGTTTTCAGTTTCTTTATTTATTTTGGAGTAGAGTTGCTTTGTAAGTCTATAAATAGATCTTCCTATGTTATTATTAGATAGTCTATTACTAATATTAAAGTATTTTCCGAGCTTCTTGCTATCTCTACCAGTGATTTTTATTTTTTCTCATTAATTAATTTGTTTGATCAATTTCCATTTCTTACTGCGCCGCCTATTGTGGACTAGACTTATAACATAATTTCTCTGACTTGGGGTTATGTACACGTATGTAGCGTCTCTTGACTAGCAACATCGTTAGTGAATAACCATTTTAGTGAGAGGTTCTCAAGTGAATCTTCGATGTTCGGCCTAAACTGAATCTTCTATCTACTGGAAAGAGGTTTTAATACTCAACGAAAGAAGTAGTCTTTGTGCGAGGTCATCCCTTAAAAGATATCTGCCACATTTTTTTACTGTACTGAGATCGGGAGGTTGTAAGGTGCCTTGAGGTGCCTTGCATTAACTCCAGTAATTTTCCAATATGTTAAACTTTGTTGTACTATCTCTGATTGGCACAATCTTCCATGGAGGTTGATTTTTTTTTTTCACTTTTTTTCATGTAGGAAGTTTGGTGCCCAAGAAATAATAAAATCATTAAGTACACGTTGGTTTACCTTCCTGTATCATTGCTCATAAGTTGTTGAGAAATCAGTTGAGTAAGCAAAACCAGCATATTATCTATTTAAGTTAGATGAATTGATTAGTTCTGTGTAGCTTTCTTCAGTGAGGTGGATTCGCTAGTTATATATGTGTAGTTTTTCATCAAATTCTTCTTAACAACTACCAGGGATTTCTTAGGTCCACATGGTTTCAGACAATTGTAATCCAAGATTAGACAATCGAATTTCAGGAGCGGATAATCGTGAATATGAATTTGACATTGTGAGCTAGAGTGGAATGAGATTTACTTTACTCAGCTCACCTATCTAATGCCTTTAAAAAGTTGGCGACAATATTCCAAGATGGGATGCCGAATACTAAGATTTTATATTTTTACCATAAAAAGAATTTTTGAGTTTTAATAGTGATATTTGGGATTACAAATATAGGATCCTAAACTTCTTTTGTGGAAATAATATAGAATACAATTATTTAGTGCTCGAATCTAGAATATTATTGCGAACTCTTGCATTGACTGATTCTAACTTTAGATTTTACTATTAGTTGTGGACAAGTAAAATCCTCCTATATGGTGTCTAATTTAGGGTTACAAATACAATTGCATGATCCTAAAATTTTATTGTTTGACCATGTTGGCTCAAGTGCAACCAAGATAGGGGTGAATTGGTTGTGTTCCAAATCAAATAAAAAATGAGTTCTTGAACCTTCAAACTCAAAATTAATTTAAGAAACAATAATTAATCCTATTCTAACCAGAAAATGACTACCACAATCCACCTAAAATTTGCTTTGAAAGCAACCTTTGAATTATTTTTAAAAACAAACAAATTTAACCAAGATAGGTTGCATAAAACACTAACCAAAGATCAAGTATGTAGAGAGAATGAGAGAAGCTTGCACACAAGGATATAGAGAGGTTCGGTCTCTCCTCCTGAGAGCCTACTTCTCTCCTCAAGTTCATCACTTGAGAGTTTTCTTCTTCACTATAAATCACAAGAGTACACACTCCTTTAATAGTTTTCTTTACCAAAACCACTCACTAGTTTTCCTCAAGGCTAACTAGAAACCTCATCAACACCCTTTCCCTCACTGATTTTCCTATAAGCTAACTAGAAACCTCACCAACTCAATCTCACCAAATGGTGCTTACAAGGTTATAAAGTGGTAAGAACAATAGAAGCTCTCAAAACTAAATAAATAAGTGATAGTTCAATCTCTTGGCATTTCTCAATTCAAGCTCTTTGAAGATGAAATCTCTTTTCTAATTGCAAAGAGTTGTTTCCAAAAAGTTTCTCTATGTTTTATACTCATTTGAGAGCCAATGAGACGTTGAAAACCTGCTGGAGTCGTTTGGAAAAGCTCCTGAAAAACTGGTGACCGTTGCTCTGTTTTTCATGTAGAAAACGATGCTCCAGAATTCGCATTAAGTTTCAAGCTTAACACGTTAAACTCGATTTCATCCTCCAATGGTAAAAAAACAGCTAGAAACAGGTCATAAAAAGCTCTGCCATAGTATCCAGGTGGCGTCCTCTGATTCGTCTGAGTGTTATTTGAGAATCTGGCTGAAATTGCGCCACTCGAAGAAATTGAACGGAAGCTTTCAGGCTTCGACTTAACAGGTTAAAACCAAACTTTAATGCGTTAACTGATGTTTCGAAAAGTTACAGGAATCTCAGACTACGGATTAAGCCAGTTTAACGCATTAAAGTATAAACTTGGGAGCTAGGAAGACTTGGATGATAAAAAGACATGTTAAACTATTTCTTTAACAGATTAAATATGAAATAACTTAGAAAAACTTGTTAATTTGAAATCAAACTTGATTCAATCACTAGCATATTTTTATGATCTACCAAATTCTCTTTAAAAACAAGTTTCATTATCAAACTTAAAACATATTTTTTGAAATATCACTTGAAATACTTGGAATTTAAGCACAACTTTAACAAAACTATTTTGAACCAATAAAATGAGATTAAGCACACTAAAACAATTCACTTATCATCATCCAAATTAAATATTTGCTTGGAACAAATTCAATAGACCATGACTTGTTATTGTCTAAATATATGTTAATTTTGGTGTTAAGTCCACCCAAGAGGACAATAATATGTTATCTCCAAACCTCCACATGAGTTTACGATTGTTTTTTTTGGTTGGAGTCAGTTAATAGAGACATTCGAAATATCCCAAGTGAACCATAATTTCCTTGAGGAGAACAAAACGGGGACCTTCAGGCCAAGTGCATCTAAAGAAGATTTGTATTAAGGTCTAATTAGAGTTTGCACCCTAGGGGTTGGGTGGTCCCAAATTTTCCTTTCTATTCAGTGCCTAATATCAACTTTTCAAATTTTAATTTAAGTTGTATAATAAGTGTCTCCCAAATAAAATCAAGTTTTTTAGTAACAGTTTTATGATTAGTTAATAATTTGAATTATCATTTCTTCACTTAATTTACAAGTAGGTATTTGAATCATTAAGTGAAGAAATGAGGTTTGACCTGTTTGAGTAAACCCAACAATTAAAAGGCACCTTGCATGACGGGTTTCTCTTCTCTGTAGCTAAAAAAAGAGATGGGGGTCTAAGAGAGACTTATTAATAAGATTCTTTTTATAACCATCTTTTACAATATATTTCTGAGTATCTTAAAAAAAAACACTTTAATCGCCTCCTCCTCTCTTTTCCAGTTTTCTTTCTTCCTTTCTTCTACGTGTCTCTTGCTAATTTGGATGCGAATCCAAGCCTGACCAGTTGGTTTACTATTTTTGTTCCATCCGGTTAACTCTCTTTTTGTTTTTTTTTTGTCATTTCTTCTTCCTCCTTATCCTTCACAAAACCCATTTATCACCATTAGAAAACATCATGATTTGGTTCTTTCAAAACTTTACAGTAGACAGATCTGGATGATTTATTTTCGGTGTTAATGAGTTAGGCAGAGGCCGAAGGTTGAAAAAAACAGACATCAATAATAAGGCATTCTCATATAATGAATTAGGTGATGGTGTCAGAATTTTTTATACATTTATTATATTAGACTCTATGTTGATTGGCTTACTATTTGGGGTTGATCCACTTTTTATTTAGTCAGATTGTCTATTATTCATTTTGACAATTTGGTCTAGGTTTTATTTTATTTATTTGTGAATTATCTATTCCAGATTTATTATAGTTTATAAGCAATATTTGAATTGATCTGATTTTTTTTTTCATTTGGTGTTGTAGGAACAAACAATTGTTTTAATGACCAGTTTTATGTTATTATTAGTCCTTAGAGACTTATATTATTGTTGAATTATAAGATGTGATTTAACTCACCATTGATTGAAATGAAACATATTTTGTAAAAAAAAATAAAATGTCTGATCGATGTAATTCATAATAATTTTCTTTTATACATGAGGAAGGTTAGGGAAAAAATGATTGAATTTTAAACCTTTTGCTAACAACCACTAAATCAAACTTCAGAACTCAGGGTTGGCATGATAAAATCTTTTTAATTGTAACGTAACATGGTATTAACCTTCCAACTACTAAAAGGCTATTATCCTATAGTCACCAACCTTGGTAAGAGGTGAAACTCCCAAATAGCTAAAAATGTTTGTGACCATAAAGCCATTCATTTCATCAATGAGAGAAACAACAAAAGGAGTCCTAACCTTGAAGCAGCAATTGTCAAATAAGTATAAACATTTCTTGTCCTGTTTATAGCAGAGACCGTTTTGAAACAACTTTGCAAGTGATCTTATCATGAAGCATGGTTTAAGGGACCAGATATATTTAATTATATTAAGAAAATTAAAAAACCTACCAGTCTTATATATGATGTTCACATTATGTAAAGATATTGTTCATACTTGACAAATATAGTTTACTGTTATGAACACCTATGAGTTTTGTTTATAAACTCTAGTTAATTGCCCAGATTCAATGAATGAATGTAAGTATAAATTCCCGTGGAGATATTTCCAGAGACATGATTCACCAAAGAATTATTGTTTTTCTCTTTACTTTTTCTTTCTAAGGATCAAATCAAGCAGATACAGAAACTTTATGCATCAAAATCTATTCATTTAGGGATGGAACTTTTTCCTTGAAGATATGATCAAAGTAACTCCTCTAAACGGGTGTATACAGACATTGTTGCAAGCTAATTAAAAAACAAGCTAGTTGTTTAAGCAAATCTTTTTTCTATTGTTTAAGCAAATCTTTTTTCTTTGTCCTAACTACTGAAAATTTAAAACATTGTTTTGTCTCATCTTTTCCTTCTGGGAAGACTCTGGCTTGCACTTCAAGCTTCAGAAACCTGACAGCCACATCTGTTCTCAATCCTCATCCTGTTCTCATCAAGATAGTGCTGATAAATATATGAAATGAAGCCCCAAACAGCAAGAACCAGGGAGATTGCCTTGATGCCACCAAATTTGTCATGGAAAACAAAAACAGCCAGAACAGGAATGATAGGCAAACCCAGTACAGATATAGAATTACAGAACAGCCCAGAAACTTGGAAAACCAACCCAACTGCTCCAATATAGAAAACCTGCCAACCTATTGCTGTCCAAAGTAAGGTCATAACATAAGAAAGCTTCCCCAGTTGATAGACTTCCATCTCTCTCTCCAAATGCTTCCATTCTCCACTTGCCCAAAACCCCACCAATATAACAATAGAAGCAACCAGGTTTTCGTATATTATCATATCCATTACTATTTTGAAGGTATGCTTCTTCAGGACCTTCTGATAGGCAAGTTGCTGTACAGAAAGCATAAGTCCATAGGTTGCTGCTGAACCTACAGTGCATATGAAACCAGTAACATAATCCCCATTGGATACACCAGCAGGCTTAGCAGAATCACTTTCAAACACTAGAAGGACAGAAGAAACGGTGAGAAGCACAAGGGAATTGATGATGAAAGGAGTGAACTTTTGTGAGTTAATGAAATAAGAAAAGAAAGCATTGAAGCCTAATTGGGATGCTGTAAGGAGGGTGGATGTGGAGACAGGAAGGTATTGCAGCCCAACAGAATACATGTAGCATAGTGCAGCCGAAAGTAGACCTACTGAAACATAAACCAGAAAGAGGGCAAGGAAAGATGATGGCTTTCCATCAACATGGTCAATTTCAACTGCGAGATTTTGCCGGATCGAGGTGTAGTAGTAGACTGGAAGGAGAACTGGGAAGCCTGCAGACTGGACAAGTGTTGCTACCCATTTGCTGCTTCCACCTTTCTCATAGTACAATCTTCCAAGCAGAACAGCTATTGTCTGGCCACAGAGGATGAAGATTGTGTATGCAGCAAGCTTGAGCCAATGCTTGTAGTTCCATGACCCAGCCAGTATTCCTACTTCATGGTTTCTGACAATTGTGCTCTCTGCTTCATTTACTTCTTTACCATCTAGAGACACGAAGCAATCATTACATTTGAACCAGTAATCCAGGACATAATTTCTTTCTCTTTATCTATTATAATTTCCTTTAGTAAGGAAAGATACACCGGTTAGTAGATATATGTTTTATATCCGCTCTGCAAGCTACCAAGATAGAACTTGTAAGCTGTTTCTAGCCCATATGATACCCCTTTATATCTACTTTTTCTGTGATGATTACAGATGAATGAGTAGATCTAGTTGTTAAAAGTGAAAAATAAAAAATAAAAAGTGAAATAAGAATGCCTTTTGGTACTGGTAAAAGTGCAGCAGCTCTATGAATTGTACTCCACGATCACTAATATCACACTTAAATCCCAACTTTACTGAGGTTCGTAAGTACCATACTGACATCATGAATACATGGAAAACAACGCAATTTCAAACTTTCCCTCAGATGTTTTTCCTTAAAAGATCCCTTCTCAATGAATAGATTCATGCTCGATTTATGCTTAGAAACATAAGAAAAGACACCTACCTTCGACATGAAGCTGTAGCTCTTGGCCTCCCTCCATGGTTATGCTGCAAGAGGGAAGATCAATCCAGAGAAAATAGGTGAAAAGAAAAGAAAAAATAGGCCCGACAATAGTGACAAAACAGCAACTTGACCTCTACGTCTAGCCCTGCAATATAAACTGCTGCCAGTCTAGTAGTTTCAATACACTCGAAGTGTTTGAATTATCAATCTTTCTGTCCTACATGGACTTAACTTGGTTCGCAAAAGGTAAAATCTATTGGAGGTCCTTAGTTTATTTTTTTTGTCCTAAATAAATACTATACTTTAAGGCTGTTCTATTAAAATACCATATGTCACTTATCGCTTCTCAATTAGATCATATCCGTCAATTTGAGCGATAAATTAAATGAAAATTGCTGAAGTAACATTAATTGTCATTAAATTAAAATTAAAATGATAATTTTAGTCCTCAAGCTTTTGAAATAAATAATTCTAAATCTTCCAAACCTCTTGAGTTTCAAGAACTACCCGAAACTTTTAAAATTACTCCGTCCAGCCACCAACCCGGTTCTTTTCGAGGGCAGTGTTGCCGGATCTTTCTTCGCCAACCTGTTAGCGTCGCCACGAACCCAAATAGCAGCAGCCACCATTTTTCGCATCAAGAGTCCTAGTGAGGCTCGAGACTCAATCGAATCGAAAGCGATTTTGCAGACGTTTGACACTCAATTGGATCGAAGACCAGCCGACGGCAAGAGTGGAATGAGAGGGAAAGACCAAGAAAGAAACAAGGAGGTGGAGGAGGAGGGCACAGGCGAGGTCAAGGGTGATGGAGGAGAAGAGGAAGGACTAGGGTGGAGGCGGCATTAATGAGACGGTGAGGCTTCGAGATTCAGGCAGGAGATTCGGGCAGCCGAGCCTTTGAGATCATCGTTCACGCCTTACGGACCCAGCCACTAGCCTAATCGACAATGTAGCCAACCGAATCGGCGGTCCTTTGCGATCCTTCATGATCCTTGGGGAACCCAGCAGAGGAAGGGTCTGTTCGGCAGAGAAGGGTTGAAATCGACGAAGAAGGGCTGGAATCGGCTAAGGAAGGGCAGGAGAATCAACGAACAAGGGCTGGAATCAGTAGAGAAGGGCTGGAATCGACGAAGAAAGGCTGGAATCGACGCAGAAAGGCTGGATTCGGCCGAGGAGGGGGTTGAATTCAAGCGGATGCCACCGTATGCCACCGTTTCTAAGATCTACTAGGGTGGGAAATCGGGAAGAAGAGATATTAGAGGGAAAATATGAGGTTTCAAAATTTTGAGGGTTAAAATGATTGATAGGAAAAGTTTTAAGTACTGAAATTGTAATTTTACATTTTGTTTAATAATAATTAATGCCACATCAACAAAATCTGTCTATTTTAACGGTGAAGTGGTAGGATGCGCAACAAAAGATAAGGGACTTTGATAGGATAGTCTTAAGGTAAGGTACTCCTTTGGGACAAAAAAACAAGCTAAGGGACCTTCGGTGGATTTATCCGTTTCGCAAATTTAGGGTTATTTACTCAATCTCCAGTCTCGTTAGATTTCCTCTGGCCTTCGATCGATGACAACCAACTTTCGCTTTGTTGGTAATATTGTTGTATGGGTTGCTTTGTGCGATGGAGACTTTGGGTGATCTTTTTACCAACATGCCTGACGGTAGAAGAAGGGAAAGTTTGCCGCCTGATGGGGGCATTCAGCAATACGGTGATTGGCTTCAGCAGGGCTCTTTCTATCGTGGCAATGGGGAGGCACTGGTAGAATGACGAGCATCGGGTTCTGGTGAGAAATCACAAGATTCAACGGGTTGGACTCCGCTTGGCGAACGACAGCAGAAGAGTGAGCAGGTCTTCGTCATTGCCAATCATGCTGCTGTGGTACAAGTTTTGAGGAGTCCCCCTCGAAACCTGGTGCAGTAGACCTGAGAAGTGACAATATGTTCCCTGGGAGACGGATGATGCGTGTTACAATGAGGAAAGTCAGCGCTATTGTGCGCATTGAAGAGGTTTGATCCGTCGGCTTCTACCGAGCTACTTAAGAACACCGACTGGTTTGCAATGGGGGCCAAAAATGAACCAGCTGGGGGCCTAACAAGAAGCCCTGCTCTGTATCGTGTTAGGAATATGAAGGAACTTGTCGAGCACTTACCATGGGAGGGGACAACTCGGAAATCCCTATGACGCAAGACCCTCTGGTGATTATCCTTTCCAAGCGCAAAGTGGGAGAAGAAGGAGTAGAGTCAGGCAGTGAAGGCAAAAAAGGGCACTGAATTCTTGTTTCCGGCTGGGTTGAGCATGGACTCACCCTGTAAAGCAGAATAAGTCTCCTGAGTTTGAACTGTCAAGGGCTTGGGTCTGCCTAGACAGTTCATGCTCTGTGTCTAGCAGTGGTGCGAAAGTCCCTATATGTTATTTTTCTACTGGAGACTAGGTGAACAGCACCTAAGTTTGAATGGGTTAGGAAAAAACTAGGCTTTCAGTTTTGCTTTGTTCTTCCGTGTGATGGTCGAAAGAGGGGCTTGGTGTTTTGTTGAGACAAGGGTGGAATGTTGATCTCCTTTCTTTCTCCCAGTTCCATGTTGATGTTCAGGTGAAGGCTATGGACGTCCAGTGGAGGCTAACGGGGTTTTATGGTCACCCATAAGAAGGAATTTGGGCATGAATCATAGGCATTGCTTAGGAGGCTCGCAGCACAATCTTTGCTTCTGTGGCTTATGGTAGGTGACTTTAATGAGCTCTTATGGTCCTTTGAGAAGGAGGTGGGTCAACCTCAGGCTAATGGCAGATGGAATCCTTTCGGGATGCAGTCAATGATTCACATCTCATTGACCTTGCTTACCGTGGATCCGACTACACATGGCTCCATGTTTGCTCTGGTGGTGTGTTAGTTCATGAACGTTTAGATAGGGGTTTAGATACAATAAGTTGGAAACATTTGTTTCTAAAAGCATTTGTTGAACATTTTTCTTTCTCTTGTTCTGATCATTGTGGCCTCCAGATTTATTTAGTGGGAAAGCCTGATTTATTTTATAAGCGAGTATGGAGATTTGAATTGATGTGGACCTTGGAACAAAAAAGTGAAGAAATAATCAAGTCCCATTTTACTTCGAACCCAGGAATCCAATATTCGGAGCGAGTGGAGAAGTGCTAGTAGACGAGTGGGTTAAAGATTCAGGCTCCATTAATGTGCAAATAAAAAAAGCTGATAAGAAGCTAGAGAAGTTAGCTGGTAAATGGGTTGACCATGAAACTGAAGCTCAGCGCAAATTAGTGGAGGAATAATTGATTTTGTTATCTGCAAAGGAGGAAAAGTTGTGGAGTCAAAGAGCTAAGGTTACTTAAATTTTATAATCAGGTGGCCTCAGGCAGAAAGCAGCGCAATTATATTCAATCACTCACTAATAGCTCTGGGATTACTGTGCAAAATCAGGAAGTCATTGATGAGACTATCATTGATTATTTTTCAGATGTATTTCGGACTTCTATATCGTCGGACCTGGAGCAGGTAATTTTATTCATTAGCAGTTTAGAGATAGAAAATATGAATAATGAGCTACTAAGGCCGTTTATGGCGGAGGAGGTTCAGGTTGCTTTATTCCAGATGTTTACCACAAAATCTCTCGCGCCGAACGGGCTGTCGCCAATTTTCTTTCAGAAATATTGGCATATCCTGCACAAGGAAGTCTCGAACTACGTCCTGTCCATCCTGAACAGTGGTTTAATGCCAACGGGTCTGAATCGCACGCATATTGTTCTCATCCCAAAGATTAGAGATCCAAAAATGGTCTCTGACTTTAGACCAATTAGTCTGTGCAATGTGGTGTATAAGTTGTTCTCTCCAAGGTGTTGGTCAACCGCTTGAAACCGATCCTCCCCTAGTTAATTGCTAATAACCAGAGTGCATTCATCGCAGGCAGATTGTTGGTGGACAATGCATTAGTGGGGCTTGAAACCGGCCATTATATTAATGGGCTCTATGGGAGAGGTGAAGGTGCAATTGCGATCAAACACTGACATGTGAAACCTAATGTGGATGGTTCAACTTCTTCTTCTCTTCAACAAAGCTCAACTGGTATAGTGTTTTTGTGATCCTTTCGGTTTGCCAATGCATATTTTCTCGATTTCTTTTACCATGTGGTGTGATCAGCTGACTTTAGAGGAGGCTATATATGGCCATTGGACAAGTTGTGCTTGGGGCCCTATTGTGGGGATTTCAGGACATTATTATTGAGATGGAAGTTGCTGTTTTGGTGAATGAGCTTCGTTTGTTTGTTGGACCATCTCTTCGCCCTTTTGGTGTCCTGATTGAAGAGATTCGAGCTCTAGTTCCATTTTTTCATTCTTACTCTTTTGTTTATATTCTGCACACTTTGAATAGTATTGCTTTGCATATTTTGTTACCTGCATTGAACTAACTGTTGTTGTCCACCTTTGTTGGTCCCCTTTACACCCCATGTGGTTGGACTCCTCTCTTAATGGCTAATTAATGATAGCTCATTTCTTTAAAAAAGATGTTAAAAAACTTCTTTAGTTAATTTTTCCACTCATTATTTTTTCATTCTTGCTCTTTTGTTTATATTCTGCACACTTTGAATGGTACTGCTCTGCATATTCTGGTACTTGCAATGAACTAGCTGTTGTTGTTCACCTTTGTTGGCCCCCTTTACACCCCCATGTGTTTGGATTCCTCTCTTAATGGCTAATCAATGATAGCTCATTTCTTTAAAAAAGATGTTAAAAAACTTCTTTAGCTATCAAACAACACTCTTGCAGATATCCTATATTCTAGAGCTATTGTGACGAAGAAGATTTTTTACAATTATGCAAATTCTTTTAGAAATGGATATCCCTGTGCCTCTATGCAACTTTTCTAATGCCCACAGGTTTGTATTTGTTGATTTATATGCAATATTTGATTATGTAATATAGAATAAATAGTAGGTAAATTTGTAGCAAAAAATAAAATTTAATGGTAATTTAAGGATCCTTTTCAGTGTTATAGTATTAGGATAACTCCAATTAAATAGATAATGAAAAAATTGAGTTTCATTAGAAGAACATAATGACTTATAATGTAAGGATAAAAAGGTCATTCAATATTTATTCATCTTCGTACTATATATATATATACCAGTAATTAGCTCGATTTATCAAGGTATGGACTGCCAATTGGGGGTCAATAGGCTTATCTCTCCCATCCAATGAGCCTATGCCGCCTTCCTCTTAATGAGCACCTCCACCTACCCGCCATGTGAAAACTAATGTGGATGGTTCAACTTCTTCTTTCAACAGAGCTCAACTGGTATAGTGTTTTTGTGATCCCTTTGATTTGCCAATGCATATTTTCTTGATTTCTTTTACCATGTGGTGTGACCAGCAGACTTTAGAGGAGGCTATATATGGCCATTGGACAAGTTGTGCTTGTGGCCTTGTTGTGGGGATTTCAAGACATTATTATTGAGATGGAAGCTGTTGTTTTGCTGAATGAGCTTCGTTTGTTTGTTGGACCCTCTCTTCGTCCTTTTGGTGTCTTGATTGAAGAAATTCGAACTCTAATTCCATTTTTTCATTCTTGCTCTTTTGTTTATATTTTGCACAGTTTGAATAGTACTACTTTGCATATTTTGTTACCTGCATTGAACTAGCTGTTGTTGTCCACCTTTGTTGGCCCCCTTTACATCCCCATGTGGTTAGATTCCTCTCTTAATGGCTAATCAATGATATCTCATTTCTTTAAAAAAGATGTTAAAAAAACTTCTCTAGTTAATTTTTCCACTCATTATTTTTGCTAATAATTTCTTGCCCTTGTTGATATGATACTCATTATAGTTCAAATTTTGACTTGTGACAAGGGATTTCTTGATTTTAAGTAGCCAACTAGCACGTAAATTAGGAATATTTTGGTCAGCTGATAAATTATATATATCCTTTGTACCATTAACTTTGTACAATTTTGAATATGCACATGACGCAAATACATACATATAAAAAATTTTATTTTTTTTCCCGTTTCCTTAATTTCCACTTGTTTACTCTTTACACCTTAACCAAGTTTTAAATTCCATCATATGGTATTTCATTTTTTCACTCCATTTCTCTTCTATCAATTTCAAGAAAAAAAAACCTCAAAAATTCTAATTGTGATATCTCTCTCTCTCCCCTTGCGTTTTTTTAGAGAAAAGTACCAAAAAAAAAAAACGCAGTTGTGGGCGCAGACCAATTTGGTCACTATAGTTTTGAGTGGTTCTAATTGAATCATTGAAGTCATAGTTAAGATCCAAATTGGCCACTAATTTTACAGTTTGATATTGAATATGCCACCACCTATTAAAAACTGAACGTTCAACATGGAAAGTTGTTGGTTTTAAAATTTTAGGGTATATATGTAATTTTTAATAAACTTCAAGAACTATGCATAATTTGCCATTTTCATTTTTTATGTCATAGCCACTTCTATCATTCACTATATCTGCCACTAGCCTCTCCAAAAATGATATTCAAATTAGTCACTGCATTTTGATGCTTCAGATAACTCAAATCGATCAAATGAGACTTACGCATAAATATCGATGTGTTTCTAATTATCTACTTCCTAATATGACAGTTTGTTTTGTTTACAAATAGTAATATCCAATGCTACCTCTTCTGGCATCGCCTTCATCACTAGTAGCAGATCTAGCAGTGACCAATGTAGTGGGTGGCACACACAAAAATGAAAATGGTAAACTATACAAAGTTCCTGAAATTTGTTAAAAGTTGCATCAGTACCCAAGATTTCAAACCAACAACTTACCACATTTACCATTAGGTTTTTAACGGCTGCTAGTATATTTGGTACTAAACTGTAACATTAATGGTCGATTTGTGCCCAAACTATGACTTTAGTAGGGATGAAAAAATCTGACCCATTCTGATGACCTAGCTTAACCCATTCGAACCCAAACCCGACTTGACCTGATTTGACAAAAAAAGTCAACGATCTGAACTAGACTATACGCAACCCGACTTGAACATAAACTCAATTAAAGGGAAACCTAAGAAAACCCAAGCCCAAATGACCCAAACCTGAAATACCCGAACCCAAAGTGACTCAAATCCAAAATGGCTCAAACCAGAGATTGACCTGACTCGAACCCGAATGACATGATGACTAAACCCGACAAGACTTGATTTTAACCCTCACCTTAAACCCTAATTTTCATCTTTCATTATCTTCTATATTTAATGAGTCCTAAATATAAAGGTTTCTATATTTAGTAACTTTCATTTTTTTAGACTTTCATATTTAGTATGTTCCATATTTAGGAATGGTGACTTCTGTAATTAGTAATTTTCATTTTTTGGTACTTCCATATTTAGTAAGTCTCATATTTGGGGAGGAGACTTTCATATTTAGTAGTTACATTTTTTTTCAGACATTCATGTTTAGTAATTCTCATATTTTGAAAGCCGATTTCCATATTTAGTAACTTCCATTTTTTTAGGACTTCTATATATTGCAAGTATCATATTTGGGGAAAAAACTTCCATATTTAATAAGTCTCATATTTCGATTTTTCCAAAAGAAGTAATTTTTATATTTAGTAAGTTTAATGATCTTAATAGGCAGTTGTTAAAATTACAACTTTCATCCCTAAACTTTTAAGTATAGTGTAATAAGGTACCTAAATTTTAAAAAATTTCATTTCCGTCATCCATGTTTAGTAATTCTCATATTTTGAAAGCGGATTTCCATATTTAGTAACTTCCATTTTTTTAGGACTTCTATATATTACAAGTATCATATTTTGAGAAGAAACTTTCATATTTAATAAGTCTCATATTTGAATTTTTCCAAAAAAAGTAATTTTTATATTTAGTAAGTTTAATGATCTTAATAGGCAGTTGTTAAAATTACAACTTTCATCTCTAAACTTTTAAGTATAGTGCAATAAGGTACCTAAATTTTAAAAAATTTCATTTCAGTCACCCTTAATAATTACAACATGGGTCCCTGAACTCTTGAAATCTTTGCACTTTCCCAAAACTTTTAAAATCTTTGTACTTTCACCTAAAATTTTTCAAATTTTATAGTTTTGTCACTAATAGTGAACTTGATTTGCATTTTGTAGTAATTTCAAAGAAAATTTATTGAAACATAAGCATAGCAAAATTGTAGTAGTGTCTGTCTAGGTGATAGCTAAATGATAATTTGAATGACCTGTACAGTAATAATTGAAGGGTATGAGTTTAGAAAAATAATCAAATATTACTAACAATGTTAAATTATCTAAACATGTACTAAACTATAATGAAGAAGATTTTTATGACTATTTTAATTAAATATACTAAAAAATGAAAAATTAATTTAAATTAAATAACACAAAAAATTGATTTCTTTGATTTAAATTTTAACAAAAATTGAAAAAAATGAATCAATTCAATCATTTTGGCTTACACACCAGTAACTCAAGCGAATACAAAGGTTGACCCAAATTTGATTCGAAACCTGACCTGAAGTTAGCCGAGATTGAAATTGACCTGATCTATAGTAAACCCGAAACCAAATAAACCAAGCCCAACCCAACCTGAACCCGAAAATCAACTAAACCTGAAATCAACCTAAACCTAAATGACCCAACTTGAATCCGACTTGGACCCGAATTTATGTCAACCTGACTATATCAGAACCTGAATAATTTGACGCAAACTTGACTTGACCTACCCAATTGCCATCCCTGGACTTTAGTGATGCAATTGAAACCACTTAAAACTATAGTAAGCAAATCAGTCTATTCCCATAAATATGTTGGCTTTTTTGGTACTTTTCCCTTTTTTAAAGTTAAGGCTTGAATACCACTTCAACTCGTATGACTAGGACATTGCGCTCCCTCAACTTCAAATCAGCACATATTGCCCCTCCAGCTGAGCAACCAACGCTGCTCCTCTTTGCTTGTTGGAACTCCGTAACTAAGAATACTTCAGTTCATTCCTTATATGTGATCACGTGAGATTGAGAAACACGTGAGTGATGTTAGTCTCCGTCAATGTTAAAACACACAACTTATTGAAGCACTGTTGCTCCTCTTTGCTTGTGGGAGCTCCGCCGTTGCACCCAGTAATTACAAAGTTGTACTCCAAAGCCGTTTTAAGAATTCGGCATCACCAACAGCTGCTAGCCGTTAAGCCCAATGCCTATCCCAACGTAATAACATCTCGGCAGAGCCTTGATACCTTCCAAATTATTCTCTTGCAAGTGAATCGCCTCAGCCAATCAAATTCTAGCAGTTCAAAGTTTTTAGGCTATAGTCTTACGTTTGATGTTTTCGTTTGCCATAGCTGAGTTGAGAAGCAAAATAGTACTGCTTTAAGTTTCAATTCTCCTTGTTGGAGGAGGGGCCTTAACTTGAAAATGCTTTGGACTTCTAGTAGAACATTTTTGGTGAAGGCTGTGCCCTGAACAAACCAAGTCACTCGATGTTTGAATAGTAGCACACGAAGAGGGTTTCGACAAGGAGCTCCTCAATGAGTGTTTGTGCCACACTCTAAGCAAATGCATCTTTTCCTCTCTTTTCGAAAGCATAGCCCTTATCGAGAAGTAGGATTATAACACCTAACTTAACTAATAAAAAGGATTGAAAAGAGGCCAAGGAAGCTGCGGTTGTGTGGGCACCAAATAAAGGAGCCATGTCTTTTTAACCTGATGCTATGATGAATTCAATTTTTGTAGGATAGTCTTATCATGACTTTCCAAATAAAACACAGACTGATACAACAAAATTGATAAGAGAGGACTGGACAACAAATAGAATAAATAATTTCTAAAGAAACCTAACATGATAACTTAACACAAATTATTACTTACTTCTAAAAGGTGTGACTCTTTTCACTATTCATCTACAGTGCTTCACGTTGTAGATGAACAGTGTTTTTTTGGGGGTTTTTTTTCTGGATGATCCACTATTTTTTAAGTTTTGTTCCTTTCGGCAAGGTGATTGTCTTTGGGCCTTTGTTTATTTGTGAAAATATTCTTGGTTGCCATACTTGACATAATTTCAATTGATATCTTTGTGAGACTAGTCTTAACATTGCTTGTCCGCATTTAAATCATTGATGTGCTGTATTATTTGTTATTGTGTATAATGCTTTTATTGTTATTTTAGTTCCTGGCATTTTGCCTTTGTGTTGTATTATGTATATGTTTGTTGTTCTTGGTATCCCATATGTAGGCCTGGGCTACTAACTATGGTGAAGTAGTTCCTCTGGGTATGAGCCGCTAGTGACATACTTTTTAGCTACCAGAAGCCCCAAAAATTTAAGTGTTCAAAGCTAATGAAGTTCCCAGTAGAAAAGAATTTATTATGAGGATGTCCTTTTTAATTTGCTTGTTGGAGCCAGCCATTGTTGTTGTTTCATGATGTGCCAATAGTACCTATGTTGAAGTGTGTGGTAGCCTTAATTGTTTGAGCATCCTTTCTGTTTAGGGGAGAAAACCCCTTTATTCGTGTCTATTGTGAGCTCGCAACGTAGTTAGGAAAAGAAACCAAAAGTTTCTATATTAGCTTTTTAGGTTGAAAGAAACTATATAAGCAATGTGAGGTTTGCAGATGTTTGCTTCGGTTTGAGGGTACTGTACGAGACCTTATTGGGTCTTACAAATAAGTTGGGATACAGAAAATTGGAGATGTGCATTTGTCTCTAGCTTTGTTAACACGTTTTCTTGTCTGTTTGACAGTGAGTTCTTTAACAGGATTATATGTGCTTAGGATTCATGTTTGTAGTGCCATGGTATTGAGGCATCCACTAATGCTATATTATGTTCCTCCATAGAAGTCTCCTACTTGAATGATCTCGTGTAGGACAGGTTGCAGATTCTGAAAGGAATCACCCCTCCTTTGATCTGTTTAACACTTTTGTTTGGTCAAAACTACTGAATCGGAAGTTCTCAGTTAGTTGTTCTTATTAAGGGGTACGCCATAATTCTAGTTCAAAATAGCATTCTTTGTTAACCAAAGCACATAGTCACTGCCAATGGTAGCCATGTTTAAACACACTTCAATAGTACTTCAAACGGATGTAGAAATTTTTCTTTCTCGTTCCCTATATAATTGGCTGCTATTTATAACAGAATTATAAAAGGAAACATGAATTAAAAGACTTTTGAATGAGTATTAATGTGTTTATGGAAATAATATGTTTAATTATTCATTTTTCTAATTTCATTTTGTTTTTTTTCTTAAGTTAGAGGGGTCGTTTGATAAATTTATTACGAACAAAACCAGACGTAGCCTTTACCAATCTTTTAAAACACAAGTTAAACTACTTAGATCGCTAATTGCAACCTAAATTTTCTCTTAATCTTAACAAGAAGGGTTAAGTTTATTATTTAATTAGCTTAGTGAAAGATAATGCTCCACCAGCAAGTGGATACTACACAATGCACATACATACCGCCCTTTCCTATCTTTAACTTAGGAATCCACAAAGCTTCCAATTATGTTCAATTCAACCCTTACAAGGCAAAAACTAAAAAAATAATAAATAATAACGATTTAAGTAGTAAGGTAACCTTTCTTGAGTCGCAATTTAACTAGGAAATTGAAGATTTATCCGCTAGCTGTCTAGACTCTGGTGTCGACGTGCATTTCTCTGTAGCTTTGTGTTCATGTTTCTTTGACAGTAGCTTCTTTAACAGGATTAGATGTGCTTAGGATTCATGTTTGTAGAGCCACGGCATTGAGTCATCTGTTAATGCTATATTATATTCCACCGTAAACTAAAAGTCTCCTACTTGAATTAGGGTTGTCAAGATCAGGACTCTACATAGGACTATTTTTTACCATGTAAAATCGAAATCGTAAAATCATATCATAAATTGTAAGATTATACCAAAAACTTAAAATTTTTTATCTAAATAATATAATTCATATTAAAAATCAATTATATTTGAAACTCAAGTAAAGTTTAAGTGTTATAGCAATGATATAACTTAATTATTGATAAAATAAAAATAAAGTTTAAGTTTTAATAGAGTATACATTAACACATCCAAAAAAATGATCAATATAAATCTAAAAAAAATTCATAAACAAACACATCATTGACTAATAAAAGAGAGTACAATGTCCATAACATTTTCTTTACATATTAAATGTTCTATTTTGGTCCTAAATTTATTAAAATTATTTTTCTTTGGTAGATAAAATCCACTATCTCAAAATAACTAGCTAAAATAAGCTTTAGAAATTCTAATTTAAATATTTAGTAATTATCTTCCATTAAATTTCAAATGTATAATAATTTTTTACAGTCAATAGATAATTTAAATTGAGAAGTTTCTTCTTCCTGAATGAAATAAGTTCAACTTCCAGAAAGAAAAAATTGATAATTTGAATTTCCATTAACTATAAAAAAATTATTATACATATTAAATTTACAGTAAGAAAGTTATCAATTAATTTAAATTATGCTCTAAAAAATTGCTATAAGATAGTTACCTTGAATTAACAAGTTTCATCCAATTGGAGACTATAATTAAATGTTTTATATGGATTCAGAACCAAACTATGATGTTTTTAATATGTTTAGAATCAAAATACAACATTTAATAAATTAGGGATGAAAACAGAATGATAATTAAATATTCGGGATCATCCATGCAATTTACCCCCAACAAAAATTAATACGCGAGTAGAATCGGTTAGATCCTTCGATCCTATGATCTTAGTCACGATCCTTCCATAATCCTACCATGTCTTCGATCCTGCAACATTTTGATTTGACAAGGTTTTCTATGTCATGATCGTAGGATCGTGCAATTTTATGATCAGGATCGTGATTTTAACAACCTTGACTTGAATAACACATAATGCCATTGTTAGAAGCTACCTAGTTGAATGATCTTATGGTTAAATGCATCCTTGGCCCCCAACCTTTAAATGTTTTTCTAATTTTTTCCCTAATGTTCACTTTGTTCCACTCTTGTCCCTAACCCAATCGATTTTTGCCCTTTTTGGATGGAAAACATTATGGTTAAAGGAAATTGTTGGAAAAATTCTAATTTTGACCAATGAAAACTTGTTCTCGTCCCCTAGGAAACTTAAAACTTCTCATTTGTTAATTTGACTCCTCTTCCTCCCTTAACTCGTCGGGCTCTACACACCCTCCTTCTTCGCTGGTGCTCCTTTCTCAGTCGAGTTTGATCCAATGCCGGATTTGGTATCTTTGTTCGATAGCTTTGCCGTTTTGACCCCTCCTCAGTCGAGTTTGATCCAATGATGGATTGGGTATCCTTGATCTCACACTCATTAAATAGTGTTAATCATCAAAACTGCCTCTAGCAGTCTTTTTCCATGAAAATTTTCTTATTTTTCTCTGTTTCTTGCCTCCCCTCTGCCTCTCTTTTCTATTCTCACAAAATAACCCGAAAAAACCCTAATAGTGCCGTGTTCAAGGTCTTGTAACACCTTTGGAACTTAGAATCTCATAAATCAATGACACAGCTTGGATCATGGGTGTGACACTCAAGCACGGGTGTGTAGGAGTGAAACATGGGTGTGTAAGGCACTAACATGGGTGTGTAACAAGGCATGTCTGCTCCAAATTTTTCTAAAAACTTGAAATTTAGCTCCAAAACTTTGTAGAAATTCCTCCTAACCCAAATTAAGTTGAAATATAATCTAAAAATAAAATATGAAGCAATTAAGCATCAAATCCTAACATAAATACATCAAAAGACAAACAAACATATGGGGAAAATGCCTAAAAAATGTAGCTAAATATGGGCATATAACTAATCACCTTTCTTTACTAGCCTTTGTGACAACCAACTACATTTCTTTAGCTTATCGTGTCATCCTAGTGTCCAGCATCTAGGATTTTTCCCTGTCAATTCCTAACTGTTATCCTTATGACATTTCCATAATATGTCATCCCTCACTGTTAACCTCTAATTCCTCTCAACTCAATCACTAACAACCTCTAGGTATACTCCTAAGCCTAGCCCTATTACCACATTCAATTTGTCTTATTTACAACCAAACCACCTACCTTTTGAAGGCCTTTGTCTATCCTTAGACAGTGACCTTATGACCACCACTAGCTGTCACCTCTAGCGTTCCTTGATTGTAAATTTTTTTTATTGTCATAGGTTTACACCCCAATTATTCCAATCCTGCATTAACTATGCTTGGCAACTTGAGGCCCTTGTTAAACTCATTAACTCGGTCAGCCCCAATAAGTTCATTATTCATTTCCAACTCCCCAAGACATGCAAACCATGGAAGTGTTTGCTCCATGGAATATGGATGGAGCTATAATAGTTGCACAATGTGTCCAACCCCAGTTATGATCAGAGGACCATATGTGTTAAGTGGGAAAATCCCACATGGCCATGAAACGGGGTTAAGTCAATGCTTTATATAATGATGAGGCCTCTCCACCTATTACCAATTGGTTTTAGGTTGGATGCTTTAGCATGGTATTAGGGCAGGTTTGAAACTTCCCCAACCATTGCCAAAAATAACCTATGTGATAAAGCCGAAGCGGCCTAGACATGATGGGGCATGTTGAGTGGGAAAATCCCACATGGCCAATAAAAGGGGATTTATATAGTGATAAGGTATCTCAACCTATTACCAATCGGTTTTAGGTTGAATGCTTTAGCAATGTGTTTTAGTTTATTTTAGTATGGGTGCAAGTAAACCGCCTCCCGCACATGTACATCAACAAATCAATAGAAAGAGACATCGCTAAAAGGGTTAGCCTAGTAATTGACATTGACATGATGGAACATTGTCCCTACCAGTAGCATTATATCTAATTCCGATCCATTCTACACCTTTCCAATCGACTGATTTTAGGCTTCAATCTCCTCACCAATAATAAGGATGAACTTTGGATTCAATTCCATTATGAAAAATTATTCAAAACATGCAAAAATGTAGGTGTATTGGACATTCTCGGGCTCACTACCCTACTCCACTCCTCGAAGCTTTCTACATTTACCAAAATCACATATAGTGGATGTAATTCTCCGATTTGGAGAACATATGCTAAGACTACTCCCAAGCATTGTTCATCTACGAGCTGCGTTGGACCTATATAAAAGTACAATTTACTATAATTGTTACCACCTCCAAAAATGAAAAAATTATAGTATAAATGCATAAAGGTTGTAAACCATTATATAGCATAAATTTCCACCATAGAGAATGAAATGTGAGGGGTAAAGTTTATAAACTATGCCTCCTTAAAAGATTCATGCGATGGTTACTTGGCTCTCAAGGAAGCCCTAATGGATTACTTGTTTTACCAGTAATCTATGGACTTTGATGTAAGATTCCAAGACTTGGGTACTCAACTGTACAACTTTAAAAGAGAGCTTTTAAAGGGATTTGAATGATATGGAAGCATTTGTTGGAGGCTAAATTGTGTAAAGGAAACAGAGGCTATCATTCAAGAACCTAGAACAACTAGGTTTACAATTGTTCACAAAAATAACTTAAGGATGGGATGATCTTTGACAAGAGTCAAAGATAGCCATTTCTAGGATTATCCCAGCCTTTTATTTCCAAATTTTAAGGTCAAAAAGGTGGGCTAAAGATTAGCTAAAATGTCTTTGCTTAAGACATACTTATAGTGACCTAAGTGAAGGTTAAGGTTAAACTAATTGAACCAAGGAAAATATCTTTATTTATTGCCTTTCCTTGGTCATTTTCGGCCCTCATCAGCCAGAGTTTCTTCCTTAACTCCTCTATAACCTTCCATAGCCACGATAGCTCAAGCTCTCAACAAATCATAAAGGAAAGCAATCGAATTCAACAAGAGAGGGAAAAACCCTAGTTTTTGGGTCTATTGAGCTTCTTTTGGTATTTTTAGCCTTCATAGCTTAGGTAAGGGTTTTATCTTCATGTTCCATGGTTGTTTACTATCCTAAGATGATGATTAAACATCCATGAAACTAAGACCATGCTTGGAAGAGAGCAAAAAGCTCAAGGAACCAAGTATGGGTTAAGGGGGAGTGCATGAACAAGGTTTCAGTTTTACTGTTTTTCATGCACTAAGATGGCAGTGTTTATAGGGGTTTCTAGAACCCAAGTTAGTACTAACTAAGACCAATCAACCTCCTAAGAGCAAGCATTAGTTTGAGGAGGGCTGCTATAGTGATTACTTAACGTTTATTTGAATGTTTATGAACTAACCCTAAAGATGTGTTGCTGCCAGCATTGCATTTGATTGTGTTCTGTTTATTTGTGCATTTGGATGGCCATATTTTTGTATATGTGCTATTTTTGGTGTTTTTATTTCTTTGGATTGCATATATGTAGCTGGGAATTCAAGTTTTTAATGATAAGCCCTTACTAAGTTTCTTCAAAAAGACTTACCCTATTTCTGTCCATTTTAAGAGTACCTGAAAAGAGAGCATTCAAACTAACATCTGTAGTTTGAATTTCTCTGTAAAATTTCAAGTATATTAACTTCCATATGTGTAGTTGTAAAATGGAAAGTTTCATGATTTTTGAGCACATTAGCTATTTTTAGTAATGGTACTTTCTAGCTTACGCAGCAGCTGGTCCCTTCAAGTTTCTAGAATGCTTAGTGCTTTTTAAGTTCTCCAAGAAACTTAGTGTACGTATTAAATAAGTTTTGGCATGTACGTAGTTCATAAATGCATATAAATTAGTTGGGTATGCTTTATGTACATTGTGTGAATGATATATGGATCAATGGAGTGTAGTTTGAAGTGTGTGTGTAATTCTGTCCATATTGGTTCTTATGAGCTGTTTTGAAGAGTATGGTGTTTGATGCTTATGTAATGACTTAAAATCCAGAGGAATGGTTTCCCCATGTGTCTAAGACATGTATGGAACTGCCCATGTTGGTTTTGTACCTGGAAATGAAGTGTATGGATTTTAAGAAATTTTGTATGGGCATTATGGTCACTAGTTGCTCAAATTTGGTACCCTAGACTCCAGTAACCATAATTTTCTGTAATTAATGTTTTTAGCCACGAAATTTTGACCATACTCAGAATACTTCAAGATGAAGAATTTGGCTTTTAAATCACTACATTTAGTGCTCTGTAGCCAGAGTTATGGCATGTCAAAGTTGACTGATTTTGCTAGGTACTATTCATATGGTCAAATTTACCTGGTCAAGTGTAAAATCCATAATGGAAATCCTAGATGGATTTAATGTCTCAAACCTATTTCCCTATCAATTTTTAAGTGTTTTAAAAGGGTTTAAAACCTTTAGGGCACAGGAGAACATGGGTAGAATTTGATTTGGACAAGGTGTGAAAGTTTGGACACATGAATAATGGACACCAATAGCATCAAGTGTGCATATGATTGTACATTCGCTTAGGGATTTTACTTAAATTCTATATTGGCTAGGAATAAAGAATTTGACTGTCAACATTACTTTCAGATGAAATTGCATGGGAATATGTGTGTGATGGTTGGACCAATATACACATCTTTGCAAAATGACCAAGAAGGAAACTTGGGTAAACATAGTGTGCATGTTCTGCTTGGCCTACAGGACATGGATTGCTTGGGACTTGAGCTCACTACAATTGATCACTATATAGAAGCACTCAAAGTGGTAATAGAACTTGGTATTAGAGCTTGGTTTGAATTGATGTTGCATATAGTTGAATCATGCATGCACATAGTTACATACATAGAAGTTAGTTGGGTCAGCTGCTAGGGTCAAGGACCTAATGTACAATATATATATATATTGTGCTCTTCTGTTAATCATGAAATAGGAAAATGGTAGCCATAATGAGAAGGGATCGGGGACCCCTAAGACCTCATATGGAGCAAACATAGGCCAACAGCAATGGGAGGAGTGTACAAGAGCAACCAATGGTTCAGGGAGTAGAAAACCTAGCATCCGAAATGAACGTACCACATATGTGGGTTGAACTACAAAGAAATCTGACCCAGATAAATGAAAACTTAGTAAGGCTACTGCAAGCTCAACAACAGGAAGTCTAAGTAGGATAGGCATTACCACTGGAGCAAGACCAAGAAGTTGCTAGGAACAACCCAATGAATGTTCTTTCTGAAAGAAATGAGGATTAAGAATTTCAAGAATATGAGGATAAAAGACATCCCAGAAGTAGAAGAATCAGGTCTGAGGTCAGCCAAGTGTCAAGGGCTTATCAATCAAAAGCTATGAACCTTACTGAAAGGAGAGAAAGAATGAAACCAAGAGAGCATTAGGAGTCTGAGGGATCACACAGGTCCAAGAGAATAGGGTTGAGGACCTAGAAGGCTTTGAGGATGTCAGACTATTGGAGAGGTTTTAGGGCCTAAGACCTCTACAATTTGTTGATAGAGCTGGGCTAGAGAGGGCAAAAAAATGGCTAACTTTTATTGAAAAGATGTTTGATAAAATGCACCTGAGCTTTACCAAAAAAGTGTCTCTGGCTACTCACAACCTTGTAGGTAGTGCAAAAATATGGTGGAGGAGCATCAAAGACAAGTATGCTGATTAGAGGGGTAGGAGAGCAAACCATGAATTTGAGATGACCTGGTTAGAGTTCACCAGACTTTTCTAGGATCCATATATCAGTGATGCAATTAAGGATTTAAAGCAGGCTGAATTTGATGCACTATAACATCACCACCTCAGTGTACTAGAATATGAACATAAGTTAAACCAACTCGTGAGGTATGCTCCACATTACCATGGTTGAAAGAACTAAAGGCAAAGAGGTTTGTTAAGGTTTAAGGCTAAATATCAAGAGGTCCATGAGGCCATTTAATGTTATCACCTACCATGATGCAGTATAGAAAGCTCTACTTGTGGAACAAGAAGAGCATGAGAGTAAGTGGTTCCCCAATGAACCAAGAGAGACCAGTCAACAGGGAAAACAGAAAAAGCCCCTACAAGGCAAGGGCATTGCTAAGGCTTTTTAGCCTACTGTGGATGGCAAGGCCAAAAATAAGTTCAGTGGCTCAAGGTGTCCAATGTGTAAGAAATTCCATGTCAAGAAGCCTTAATGATATTCAAAGGATTTTTCTCAACCCAAAGTGGTTCATGCCCATAAATGAAAGGGAAAGTTTAAACAAAACAAAGTAAAATACCTTTAAAGCTCCATCTTGCAAAAGAATTAGCCAAGGGCCTCCTTTCCTCCTCCGCCTCCCTCAATACCTATGGTGCAAACAATTGCTTTGAACTAGAATTCTCACTTCAAAATTCTATGCCCACACTGCCATAATATGATTCAACTTAAGAGACAACTTGAACCATATTGTGAAGTGTAGGCAAAGAATTCTTGAAGTGCTTGTAATCTCTAATCTCCTTTGCATTTCTAAAATCACTACACATTCAAAAAAAATGAAAAGAAAAAAAGAAGAAAACGAAAAAGAAGCGGCAGCACCAAAGAAACAACTCCTGAAATGAAATTAGAACCATAGAAATGCCCTTTTATAGATGGAATTTGTCTGCAGATCATAAAGGGGTGAATTACAAAGATCCTCTCAAGGTTTGCTAGAAACTATAGTTTACCCTATAGTGTTTCAAAAAACTTTACATTGCCCCTAAATGTGGGAACTTTTTAATGGTATTTTTTTATAGTAGCTTACATCAACTTTTCAAATCATAATTTAAATTCTATAATATATGTCTTCTAGTAAATTAAACTATCAATTTTGCTTCTATTTAAATGTAACACACTGTTTTTTTTCCTTTACTAGTATCAATCACCCATAATTCTTACTATATATTAAAGCCCGTAGGATTATTTACTGTTCATTGAACAGTATGTCGCTTGGCTTTTTATTTTTTTTTTCTATTTTCTGCATTTTATGGTTAAACTCTTCTTTCAGTCCTTAGGTATATTATTTTTGTCCTTTTGGTCACTAAACTACTCTATATGATGTTTTGGTCCCTGTTTTGCTTCATTGTTGTGCTTGAAAATTTGGGACTTGATCATCAAATAGGGGAGTTCAATGACCTAAATGGCAGCCAAGACATAATTAGGGACAAGTAGGAATTCAACCATTCATGGTCAAAGGCAGGGATGGTCAAACTTTTCTTTTGATCACTAAATATTTAGCTTCTGCCATAGTAGTCCCCGACTTTCATAAGCAAGAGTGAAGACAAGGTTGAAACTGAGGACCAGATCATTAGGTGGATTAGTTCGGAAACCAAATAGCCAAAAATGAAAAAATTTAGGACTAGAAATAGATTACCATTCACCAAACGCCTATGCTACGTTGAGATTTAAGATTTATTAAAGCTACAAAATGTAAAAAACTATAGAGGAATTTTTTAAATTTTAAGGTATTGAGAAATCTTAATTTTCATTTTCTATACCCTAAATCAAGAATTAAAGATACATAACTATTTTAAAATTTTGAGAACATATATAAGAGTGTTTTAAAAGAGAAAGTTAAAATTTTAATTCCTGATTACTAAATATTACAATTACAAAGACCAATATGCTTTTCTTTCTTATCTATAATAATAGCATGTCAGTAAAAATGTTGCTCTAATTGTTTGTAGTATGTTCTTGCATACATATGTGTTTTATTCTTTATACATATCTGTACTTTTTACATATCAATTTCACAGCCTAATCCGACAATATTGTGTGGGCTCCTATAACTAGTTTTTGGATAAAGTGTAAATTTGTCAAATGAAAGTGAGCAAACTTTATTTCTACAAAACATCAAGGTTTTTTTTTTCTTGTAAATTACCTAAGATTTTTCTTTTAAGTTTGGTCTTCTCAAGTTAATTTAATGATGCAAGCTAGAAAGTGACCATACCTGAAGACGGCAAATTTTCTCTGGCAGAGATTCTTGTTGCAGTTAATTATGAAGACCTATTTTCTTCAATTGCAATCCCGTCTTCTCCTCCCTGTGACCTGCTTCTTTCGATTTCCAGATTTACACGGAACTCTTCAAAAGCAAAACTCAGAACATGCTTCTGTCCCCCATACTATATAATATATTCTACCCTATAGACTTGTAAATATACTTTTGTCTAAAAAAAAATATCAGAATAGATTTTTAGAGTAGCTATACGTTGTGCAGCTTGCTTCTCCTCCAGTTTCATCATATTTTCAAAACTAACACCTCATATTGAACATTACATCTTACAAAACGAATAACACTTCATATAGCACTGTTATCGTATCTTGAATAACACATTTTACAAAACTGTCACCTCATCTAAACAACATTTCTTATGAAATACGCATCATTTTACAAAACATCATATTTATAAACAACACTTCTTACTAAAAAAAATAATATTATTTATGAAACATTTTTTTTTGTAAAGTGAACAACATATTACAAAAAAACTGCTTGCTAAAAGGAATAACATTATTTATGGAATAACATTTCTTATGAAATGAACAACATTTTATAAAATAACATATTTGCATGAATGAAATATTACTGTTTACGAAAAGGAACAATATTATTCCAAAACAACATTTTTTATGAAGTGAATAACACATTATAGAATAGCACATTCTTAGGGTAAATTACACGATTATACCATAACCTTTAATTATTGTTTCAGTGTTAACCCCAACCTTCAATTTACACTTTTTAACTCCTTAACCTCATTAAAATGTTCATTTTGAACATTTGAGTGATGAAACTCATTAGTTTAAACAGAAATTGTCATGTCAACATAAAATTATAAGGACAATGTTAACTTTAACCCCCCTAAAAATTCTTCTTTATAAAAAAATCTTAAAAACTTTAAAATCTAATAGAAAAAATCCTTAAAAAAATCTAATAGAAAACCATCCCGCCTTAATCTCCACCTCCCTATCCGCCGCCCTTTTCGGCTACCCTCTTCTTCGTCTGCCACGCTCTCCGAGCACCTCAAGTCCTCCATCCCCAGCCTTAGTCCCTCTCCCTCACACTAGCTTGCCCTATTGGCCTTTTTCCTTCTCCTCACCGTCTCTCTCTTTTTCCTTCCTCTCGGCCTCCCTCTCCCCGCTGTCGTCACTCTCTCTTCCCTCCCTCTTGTTCTACTTTTCTTCACCGCCATCACTCTCCCTTCCCTCCCTCTCCCTTCCTTCCCTATTGAACTTACCTGATTTGCGCATCTGCCATTGTGATTAAGTCGCGACTTCGTTCAAATTAGCACATCCGCCATCGCGATTCGTCCCGATTTTGTTGAGATTTCCCATCCTCGCAATCACGATTCTGTCCTGATTCACATTGCAATTCTCGTTGTTAGGAATCAGAACGTAAGCACAAAGAAAAGAGACACGAGAATTTACGAGGAAAACCCCAAATCGGGGAAAAACCTCGGGCGGCAAGCCGGAAGAAAGAATTCACTAAGAAAGAAGAAGAATACAATCTAAGTGACTACTAGATTGTTGGACGAATTCTAATTGTCACAACTAAGCTCCTTATATAAGGAGTTGAGGGTACCAAGGCCCTTTCTATGGCCAATGTGGGATGAAGGGTGAAATATGGAGCTAAGGCATTAAGCCTTTGTTTCCTAATCCATGTGGGATGAAGGTTAAGAACAAAGTTGAGGCAATCTTCAACAATCTCCACCTTGCATCAATTTTGTTGTACATGAACAAAACTCCACCTTCATACCAAATTGATCTGTAACCTTCTTCTCTGATCTTCACAGCCACCTTCAAATAAGTGATAATCAACAAATAAGATTTACTAAGTCCAAACAATGTTTGAACTTAGATCCAGGAAGAGTCTTCGTTATCATATCAGCAGCATTATCCAGCGTACTAACCTTCATGATCACAATATCACCTTTATCAACAATTTCACGAACAAAGTGATATTTGACCCCAATATGTTTAGTACGCTCATGGAACATGCTATCTTTTGTCAAGAAAATAGCACTTTGGCTATCACAATATATCTTCAGCCTGCGATCATCTTGAGTAAGCTCTGTATAAATATTTCTAAGCCAAATTGCTTCCTTCATTGCTTCAGTGATTGCCATATACTCTGCTTCTGCAGTTGAAAGAGCAACTGTTGCTTGTAGGCAAGCCTTCCAGCTCACAGCACAACCACCGAATGTAAAAATGTAACCTGATGTGGATCGTCGAGTGTCAAGATTACCCGCGTAGTCAGAATCCACATATCCAATCAATCCAGCTTTAGAACCGCCAAACTCAAGATAAGCCGTAGTTGTACCTTTTAGATACCTTAATATCCATTTTACTGCTTGCCAATGCTCTTGTCCTGGATTAGCCATGTAACGGCTCACAACGCTAACTGCATGTGCTAAGTCGGGACGCGTGCAAACCATTGCATACATAATGCTCCCAACAGCACTTGCATATGGTATTTTCTCCATCTTCTTAATTTCTTCATTTGTTGTCGGACATTGATGCGATGATAACTTGAAGTGTGCAGCAAGAGGTGTAGAAACTGATTTGGCTTTGCTCATGTCAAACCTCTCCAGAACTTTGCGTACATAACCCTCCTGTGAAAGATAAAGCTTCCTAGCCTTACGATCACGCCTGATCTCCATGCCTAGGATGCGTTTTGCTGCACCTAAATCCTTCATATCAAATTCTGCACTTAATTGCGCCTTAATCTTGGCAATTTCTGACTTGCTCCTTGCTGCGATAAGCATGTCATCCACATAAAGCAGTAAGTATGTAAATGAACCATCTCCAACCGGTCTCATGTAGACACATGAATCATAACTGCTTCTCCTGAAACCAAGATTCAAAGCAAACATATCAAAGCATTTATACCATTGTCGAGGTGATTGTTTGAGGCCATATAATGACTTCTGGAGTTTGCAGACATGGTCCTCCTTCCCCTCGACCTTAAAACCTTCGGGTTGCTCCATGTAGATTTCTTCCTTTAAATCACCATGCAGAAAAGCTGTTTTAACATCAAGTTGCTCCAACTCAAGATCATCTAACGCAACAAGACCAAGAAACAGTCGGATAGAACTATGCTTCACAACAGGAGAATAAATATCATTAAAGTCAACTCCCGGTACCTGGCTAAAGCCTTTTGCAACTAGTCTACCTTTATACCTTGGTTCTTCAACTCCGGGAATTCCTTCTTTCTTCTTGAACACCCACTTGCACTTGACAGTTCTTTTACCTTTGGGTAGTTTAGCTAGTGTCCAAGTGTCATTCTTTTGAAGCGATTCCATCTCTTCTTGCATAGCTACAACCCACTTAGAAGAATCTGGACAGTTAGTTGCATCTTTATAATTTGCAGGTTCAAAACAACTCTCTGTCTCTTCAGCAGCTGCAAAAGCAAACCCAACAAAGTCTGATTCCTCAATTAACCTCTTTCGAGGCATACCTTGATTGCTACGACGGGGACGATTGATAGCAATAGAATGAGAAGGCTGAATGTCATCAGTTGAGGCTTGTTGCTCCACCTCAACTTGTGTATCCTTGACATCCTGATCATGACTTTCAGGATGTATTTGGAGCTCCACCTTGCTTCCAATCTTTTCCTTCTCAATGCTTGGATCAGCGACAGTCAACTCCTCCTTTTGATGCAACATGGATGTCTCGTCAAACATAACATTCCTGGCTGTGAAAACTTTGGAAGTATGAGGATTCCATAATTTATACCCTTTAACTCCTGTAGTGTATCCTAGAAAGACACATTTAATCGATCTAGGATCTAACTTCCCTTCATTCACATATGCATAAGCAGGACATCCAAATATCTTAAGATCATTATAGTTAGCCGGACTGCCCGACCAAACTTCTTCAGGTGTCTTTAAACCAATAAAAGTATGAGGAGATCTGTTTACCAGAAAACAAGCTGTAGAGACTGCCTCTGCCCAAAATTTCTTCCCCAATCTAGAGTTTGAAAGCATGCATCTTGCCTTTTCCAACAAGGTTCTGTTCATCCGTTCTGCTACACCATTTTGTTGTGGAGTCCCTGGAACGGTCAGATGGCGAACAATACCTTGATCCTTGCAGTATTGTTTGAATTCTCCCGAACAGAATTCCAAACCATTATCTGTCCTTAGCCGTTTCACCTGCTTCCCGGTCTGCTTCTCGATCAGAGTCTTCCACTGCTTAAATGCGACAAAGGCTTCATTCTTATGCTTCAAGAAATATGCCCAAACCTTCCTTGAAAAATCATCAATGAAGGTAACCATGTAACGAGCTCCACCAAGAGATGCCTCACGAGACGGTCCCCAAACATCAGCATGAATATAATCAAGAGTTCCTTTAGTGTTATGTTTTGCAGGAGTAGTAAAAGAGATTCTCTTTTGCTTTCCAAATAAGCAATGTTCGCAGAAATCTAACTTACTGACCTTTTGTTCTCCGAGTAGTCCTCTTTTGCTCAGCTCAGAAATGCCTCTTTCACTCATATGGCCTAGCCTCATGTGCCACAATTTTGTCACCTCCTCATCAGACATAGATGATTCAGCAACTGCAGATTGGCCTTCCACGGTCTTGCCATCCAAAATGTAGAGCTTTCCTTTCCGCTGACCTTTCATGACTACCAATGATCCTTTGACGATTTTCAGCGAACCATCCCTGCCAATAAAGGAACAACCATTTTCTTCCAATGTACTCAAAGAAATTAAATTTCTTCTCATATCAGGGACATGGCGAACATTTGATAGTGTTCTCACTATCCCATCATGCATTCGAATTTTGATGTCACCGATGCCTGCAATTCTACATGCATTGTCATTCCCCATCATGACTACTCCTCGATTGACCGGTTCATATGTGTAAAACCAGTCCTTATGGGGAGTCAAATGGAATGAGCAAGCAGAATCCATGGTCCATTCGCCACTCCTGCTACTTTCTGCTTGTGCAATTATATGAGCTTCTGTGCTGTTTATAGATGAGTTTTCAGCAACTAAAGCAAAATCATCTTCATTGGTGGCAATACTAGCCTCATCTGGTGGCCTTTGCTTGTTCTTGTCTCCATTTTCAGCATTTTTATTCTTCTTCTTTAATTTGTAACAATCATCCTTAATGTGACCTTTCTTCTTACAATAGTTGCAACAAAGATTCCGATGTTTTGACTTGGACCTTGAAGATGATCCTCTATCATTCTTTCTTTCAACTGATCTGCCTCTTGAATACAAGCCTTCTCCGCTTTCCTCACGCTTTGAAGTGTCCATCCTATCTCTTGACAATAAACTGGAACAAACTTCATCTAAAGTTATTGTATCTTTTCCATAAAGCATGGTATCACGGAAACTATTGTATGATGTTGGCAGATGATATAATAAAAGCATAGCCAAATCCTCACCATCGGTTTTAACATCAAGATTTTCTAAATCATTGATGATCTCTCTGAATTCTTCAATATATGATTTAATAGACTTACCTTCTGACAGCTTATGCGAGTACAGCCTGGATTTAGCGTACAAGCGACTTGCTGGACTTTTTGTCATAAGAAGCGATTCAAGCTTCAACCATAAGCTGGCAGCAGTTGTCTCTTTACTGACCTCCTGAAGAATCTCCGTTGATAAGTGCAACTGAATTTGAGCGAGCGCCTTCAGATTCTTTCTCTCCTTTTCCTGCTCTGTTCCGGACATATTCTCCATCCCGAGTAGTGCCTCATCCAAATCAAGACTTATGAGAATTGCTTTCATCTTGATTTTCCAAATTGAAAACTTTGTGCTATACGTGAGTGGTGCCATATCAAGCTTTGTCGATGTCGAAGCCATCACAGCTCTGCCACGAGCTTTCTGAGCAAAAATAAGCTCCGATAATTTCACGTGAATAGTAACCGTACACGTGAATAGTGACAATATATGGGAACAGTAACCGTATACGAGAATAGTGATCGTATACGGAAATAATACTCGTATACAGAAATAGTATGTGAATAGTAACTGTATACGGGAATAGTGATTGTATACGGGAATAGTAACTGTATACGAGAATAGTACCCAACACCACAAGATGAATGATAAACTACTTATTTCTGATGTGGAGGATCCGCCTATTAGGGGCAACCACAGAGCATACTATAAGCAGCTATCACTAACCTAACCTTGGCTCTGATACCAGTTTGTTAGGAATCAGAACGTAAGCACAAAGAAAAGAGACACGAGAATTTACGAGGAAAACCCCAAATCGGGGAAAAACCTCGGGCGGCAAGCCGGAAGAAAGAATTCACTAAGAAAGAAGAAGAATACAATCTAAGTGACTACTAGATTGTTGGACGAATTCTAATTGTCACAACTAAGCTCCTTATATAAGGAGTTGAGGGTACCAAGGCCCTTTCTATGGCCAATGTGGGATGAAGGGTGAAATATGGAGCTAAGGCATTAAGCCTTTGTTTCCTAATCCATGTGGGATGAAGGTTAAGAACAAAGTTGAGGCAATCTTCAACACTCGTCGCATTTGCTCGTCGCAATTTTCCAGCCGATCTGAATTGCAGTGGCGGCGTACGTGAAGATCTGACTATGCCGCCATGAGGAAGAAGGATTAGGGCTGGGGATGGAGGATGGGGGCTGCTCGGGGAGGGTAGTGAGAAGGAGAGGGTTGGCCAGAGAGGGAGGTCAAGATAGAGGCCAAATGGTTTCTCTTAGATTTTTTAAAGAGTTTTTTTTATTAGATTTTAAAGATTTTAGGACTTTTTTATAGAGAAAAAAATTTTAGTGGTTAAAGTTAATATTGACCCTATAATTCTATGCAAACATGACAATTTTCATTTAAACTAACTAATTTTTCACTCAAAGATTCAAAATGAAATGTTTTAACGAGGTTAAGGAGTTAAAACATGTAAATTGGAGGTTGGGGTTAAAATTGGAATAATAAATAAATGTTAGGGTCTAATTGTGTAATTTACCTCACATTTGTATAAACATAATAGTACTTCTTGAAATGAACACCATTTTTTATAAAGTGAATAATATATTACAAAATAATACATTTGCTTGAATAAAATAATATTTCTATCTAAAATGAACAATATTATTTATGAAACAACATTTCTTACAAAATGATCAATATGTTGCAAAACAACAATTTTATATTACACCCCTACCACGATTCTCTTCTTCTTACTCTGCCTTTTTTCTGGAAACCCTTTCTGTGCCCTCTTGTCCATCACCCGATCTCATCCAATGACTCACTGTTGATGACAGATACCTCCATCTCCTTAATCACCACCTGCAAGCGAAATGAGCCTATTAGGTTCTATTGAGAACAACTATTTACACTTAAATCTAGAGAGCTAAGGTTGCAATTAGATCCACTTATGAATTAGTTTTCTTTGTGATCACCACTCAAATTCTGACCCTGACCAAGTTAGATATTCCTCTTTACTAACTCGCCTAGTTAATAGAATGAGACATTATGCTTCAAGTTAGAGTGAGTTAATTGGGTTAAGTTGGTCAAAAGCCTATGGTACTAATTGTAGTTAAAGTGAAACTCAAACGTCTTTTTCAAATGAATAACTTGGACTGTCCCTGATCCCTGTTTTTCACCAAAAGTTTTTAGGACTTTTTTATAGAGAAAAAAATTTTAGTGGTTAAAGTTAATATTGACCCTATAATTTTATGCTAACATGACAATTTTCATTTAAACTAACTAATTTTTCACTCAAAGATTCAAAATGAAATGTTTTAACGAGGTTAAGGAGTTAAAACATGTAAATTGGAGGTTGGGGTTAAAATTGGAATAATAAATAAATGTTAGGGTCTAATTGTGTAATTTACCTCACATTTGTATAAACATAATAGTACTTCTTGAAATGAACACCATTTTTTATAAAGTGAATAATATATTACAAAATAATACATTTGCTTGAATGAAATAATATTTCTATCTAAAATGAACAATATTATTTACGAAACAACATTTCTTACAAAATGATCAATATGTTACTCCCTTTGTCCCAAAAGTTTTGCTCCATTTGTTTTTGGCAATTAATCTATAATTTTTTATTTTCAACATTTTAATATATAAATACAAAATCTTTGTATATGAATGATAATTCAAGATATGTAGTTTCTAAATATATTTTTTTTGATTTTTTTTAACAAACAATAATATGAATAAAATTGAGTCAAAATACAATAAAAAGTCAAATGTATCAAAATTTATAGGACGGATGGAGTACAAAACAACAATTTTATATTACGCCCCTACCACGATTCTCCTCTTCTTACTCTGCCTTTTTTTCTGGAAACCCTTTCTGTGCCCTCTTGTCCATCACCCGATCTCATCCAATGACTCACTGTTGATGACAGATACCTCCATCTCCTTGATCACCACCTGCAAGCTCAATGAGCCTATTAGGTTCTGTTGAGAACAACTATTTACACTTAAATCTAGAGAGCTAAAGTTGCAATTAGATCCACTTATGAATTAGTTTTCTTTGTGATCACCACTCAAATTCTGACCCTGACCAAGTTAGATATTCCTCTTTACTAACTGACCTGGTTAATAGAATGAGACATTATGCTTCAAGTTAAAGTGAGTTAATTGGGTTAAGTTGGTCAAAAGCCTATGGTACTAATTGTAGTTAGAGTGAAACTCAAACGTCTTTTTCAAATGAATAACTTGGACTATCCCTGATCCCTGTTTTTCACCAAAAGTAAATAATTTGTTTTAGGCCTTAATACCCTTTTGCCCTCAAACATTTGTAACTCGTACCTTTTACCCCTTGAACTATAACTTGGGTCAATTCACCCCTCAAACTTTGTAACTCGGGACTATGGGTGTTATCGAATCGAGCTTTTATTGAACTATTCAAACTCGAGCTCGAAATTAGACTTAATAAACTGAGCTTTATAAACTTCGAATACGAGTTTGAGCCATTTTTATTATTCGAATCCATGTTTGATTTGATAGGTTTTCAAGCTTATGGAATTTATATAATAATAATAATAATAATAATAATAATAATAATAATAATAATATAAAGATTAATAATATATTATTAATAATTTAAAGGAAGTAAAAACGACAAACCTGATAATAACAATTAACAAATCGTGAAATCGGGCTAGCTTGCTGCAAGCGTCTGTCTCCTTAGGTTCTCCTAAGCATCGGGCCATTGGCGGCCGGAGTTCTCCTCACGATCAGGAAGCAGCAGCGAGCCACCGAACAGATCTCCTCTGTCATGCGTCGTGATTCGCCCCTTTGCCGGAGTTCTCTGCAGTCGGACTCGGTGACTCCTCCGCCAAACTTCTCCTTCGTGGCGTAGTTGGTCGCTCATTCGCCGGACATCTTATTGGTTGCGCATTACAAGTCGCTCCTCCGCCAAATTTCTCCCCAGTCGCGCCTTGCACAGTGATCCACACCTCCAACGACCGACTGTCCCCCAATCTCCTAAGTTACTGGCCCACTGCTGCGAAGGAACCTCTCTCTGTTGCCAATCTGGACTGGATTCCCGAGGCCACTGGTAATCTAGTATGACTCCCTCCGATTCTTGCCGTGAATGATTTGCAGTGAATAGTTATCTGCACGTTTCTGATTCCATCCAATTTTATTGTATTATTTCATACTTGATAATTGTATTAGTTAATTGCTGATATTGGTAATTATGTTAGTTAATTGCTGAGATTGGTATTAGTTATTGTTTTAATTAATTACTGAGATTGGTAATCCACATACAAGGAGATTAAGTTAGTTTGAACTCTTTGTTTTTTTTTGTTAATGTAGTTGATTTAATTGTGTTAAGTTATGGTTGGATATTTCTTTCTATGGTTCTCTTAACGAGAGGGGTATTGGTATTCCAATTAAGTTTGGTATTTGGCTGAGATTAAGTTTGCTATTTGGCTGAGTTTAAGTTTATTATTTGGTTGAGATTACATTGAAAGCTATTATGAATTTTGTTGTTGTTTTCCTTCCTTTTCTCAATACGAGCTCAAGCTTGAGCATGCCTAATCGAGCTCAAACTGAACTCGTACATCGAGCTCTTTAATAGGTTTTTCGAACCTTTTGAACGTTCGAATCGAGCTCGAGCACCATACTGGGCCAAACTCGAGCACTATTTCCTCGAGCTTATCAAATCCGAATCTGAACCCGAACACCTCTAAAATAAAAATGATCCGAACTCGAGGCCGAGGTGTTCGGGCTCAACTCGGTTCGATAACACCCCTGCTTAGGACACTATATCCCTCAACTATTTACAAGGAGTCACGTGTGATTATAGGACTAGTTTTCCGCACGGAAATGGTGATTTTGCATCTTAGATAACTGAAATGAAATAGAAAAAAAGAAGGAAGGACTTAAATGTGATTTTGCTCCTCAAACATCTGCGCAAGGAAATAGAGCAAGACTTCTGAAGTGAGTTTCTCTTTTGCAATTCGCAAACCCTAGGTCTTGGGAATTGGATGTCGGTCCGTGAGCTCCTTCAGTTTAACTGCCTCATCTCCAATCCTCTTCCAACGCTTGAAGCCTTTAACCATAGGGCCAAGCACCACCCAAGCCAGGTGAAAAATCGACCTTAGAATTGTACCTATTCCTTGTACCCAAGCCCAAGCAAAGAGGATTTTTCTTCAATTTGTTTTTGTTTCTCCTTGTAATGTTTTGTGCCCTGTTCCTTAAGTAGTATTTTGCATGTTCATTGTTTAGTTTGTTGCCCGTTGGTTAAGACTTGCAAATATGGGATCTAGTTTTAATTGAATGAACTCAAGCAATTATTTCAAAATTTGTTTCAGTACGTGCCTCTGGTATGAATTGAGCTTTTGGTATTTATTCAACTTTATTGGATTCAGATTGTGTTTGAGTTGTTAATTTTATCAGTTCTATGTTTTAGTTGCAAGATTTAGTAAAAGGTCCATTTTACATTAGTTTTAGTACATTATTGTGCATTATTCTTATATGAAGCAATTACCTGCTCAAATTATTTTTTTAAAATTTTTTACTTTAAGAAGTTTACAAACTAGTTTTAAGATATTTTTTTTGTAAAAAATAAATAATTTTATCAATTTTTTAACTTAAACAACCTTTAAAAAACAACTTTTTTTAATTTCTTTTTTACTTCTTAAATAAAAATTAATAAAAGATATTTCTTGCAACAAAAAAAAATCTTATATGTTGGAGGACTAGCCGTACATGTATTATGGTGCTTTGATCAAATCAAACTAATTTATAATTGGAGGATTAAATCGTCCGAGTTACAAAAGTTTGGGGACTATGTGTGGATACTTAGGAAAATCCAGTAGCATCTAAACTGGCGGCTACATATAATCGTCGGAAAATTTTTTAGGTTCTTGAAGCTTCGCTGGCGAACTCAATTGCCTCTGTAGACTCCAAAAGAGGTTACAGGGGCTGTTGATCATCATGGATGCACAACACTCCGGAGAGATTTACCGGTAAATCTTCTCTCTCTCGCTCGCTCTCTCTCGCTCGCTCTCTCTTGGCCTCTTGAGTTGTGTCTACATTGGATTTGTGCTGAATTGATTTGGGTTTATGACCAAAATCGGGTCTGATCTGATTTTGGTGTGTTTCATTTGAACTTTTTAGGCACTTAGAGAAACAGGGGGAGTTGCTTGAGGAGGCACGCAAGTCGATTATGTATGAACTGCAAAAGCTTGCGGTTGAACAAGAGATGCTTATGCGAAAATCTTATGATGTTCGGATGCAACAAGAACATGCGAGAAAGGTATGATTTTTTTTCCTGCGTCCTTTTTTTGTTAGATTTTCAGTTTCATAATCTAGTATTCAGAAATAAGTCCATGAATCTGCAGGGAAGTAATACTTAATTGTTTGATTGGAAAATTTTTGGATGTTATGACCAATTACAGGCTATTACCATACTCTTTCTAGTCCTTTTTACAGGACTAAGGCAAATATTTAAGATCATGGACAGCCTCTCTGTTTTTGTAGAAAGTGGGGTTCTGGTAATTGGTGGGGAGGGGTGAGCATTAATAGTGGAGCTATCACTATAGAGCTGCCAATATGTGCAAATTTTGTCGATCTATGCATCTCCATGATGATGCCAATCTTATACTCGGGCTTTGGCAATAACTTAAAGAGAAAGTAAAAAATAGGAAAGGGCAATCTGGTGAAACTTGACTGGACAGGACTAGAGAAGTAGTATTTGTCTCTAATGATTAATTTTGAGTGTTGGTAGAAATATCTTTCTGTTTGGTACTAGTTATGTTGATGAATGTGTTGAAGCCTATTAGGGAAGTTACTTATCGAGATTCAAGCCTGTAGATATTTGATGAATTAATATAGAAGATTCACTTAGATATAAAGGTTTCAATTGAAATAAAATAGTAGTTTATATGAAAGAATGGGCATTTCTATTCTTTAAAGGCTTATCTATGGTTTTAGTCTTTTTCTATATTTAAGGATGAGGGATGAAAGATATACTGGTCTCTTACTGTCGTATTTCATGTTGTACTACTACTATTATGATTTTAATGGAGTCTCATACAACAGAATGCAAGTTTTGTTACAATCCTAGGTTGCTTCCTTTCTATTCTACTTTACAACTTTGATCCACGGTCTCTTGGAAACAGACTAGTGAAACTGGGCAGGCTGCACTTGATGGTAAACCTTTCTTAATGAGCAAAAAGTTGGGAGGCTAGATGTTCTTTATGTGTCTAATATTTTCTTTCCATAGACAGAGTATATGCGTCGGCACATGCATATAGTGATGTTTTCCTCTCCTGTTGCTCATTGAAGCCCCTCTATTGCCTATCGCTACTATCCATTTTGCAGCTTAATATCTGATTAGGCAGCTCTTTTTTATTCTCCTTGGAAAGTTTTCCATTTCATTTGAGTTGTCGTCACTGGTGTTACTCAAATTGGTGTTTTTTATTTTCAGAACAAAGAACATGATGGTCTCAAAGATAATGCAGATGTCAAACAAGCAATTGCTCCAGATGGAGCAGCAATGAACATCAGTGGTAGTGAAAGCAGAATGGACATTGCTGTAGTTGGCTCAATGATTAATGAATGACTTTGAGGAACTTGCCAACCACCTCAAGTCTGAACCTCTAGCTTTATTACCTATGAGTAGCTTCATGGAAGTGTATTTATCCCGCACCTCATTTTCCCCAAATATGTATATAAGGTAGCATTTTCTGGAGATGACAACTGAAGTTGATTGGAAAATATTTCTCAAGAATGAAGGCCATAGTCACAACTAACAAGTTTTTTAGATCTTTTCCCTTTGTAGATACATGTTTGGCCTTTTGCGCGAGTTCAGACGCTTTTAGTTCGCATGGCTATGCCATGCTTAGGCATATGTATTTCTCAGCTTGTGAACTGACTAGAAGGTTCGATCATTCATAAAATCATAAACTAATTTTAGGTTTATTGCTTTTCTATTCAGTTGTTGATTTTAGTAGGTTTTTTGTTTCAAGTGTTTGTAGTTTTGTCCTCCAGGCAATATACCTTTATTTGTCTTGACAGTGTTGGAATTCAATGTTGGTTTTGCCTTGGAATAGAGAAGCAAACTGTACCATGATTTGGACTTTTTGTGGGTGATATGAGATATTCCCTCTGTAGCTTATCTGCAGTTACTTAATTTTGATAGCGAATGTTCTCCCATCCCAGGAAGTGGTGATACTTAATTTGTTCCTCTCATTAACAAAAAAAGTAAATCACGAAATATGGGAAGCGGATAAAGCTACTATAACCTTGGCATGGCTGAAAATTGAAATCTCTGATCTGGGATATGGGGAGTTGTAATTTTGATGAGGAATAGAACATTTTCATACTCTCATAGATATGGGGCTATCACTCTCATCATTTAGCTAGTGTTAAACTGATGAGTAGCAGCCGGCCCCAGAGTCACTGTTCCAGACAAATTGAGATACTCAAAGTGTGGAGGACCAGGCTGGTCACATTACGCCATTGGCAGGCAGTTAAGCTGGGCAGGGTGGTGGTTGAGATCATTTGGTCTTGTGTCCTCAGGCCGAATGGAGCCAAAGCCCTTTCCATTACACCATGCACCCAAATCACCAGTAGCTATTTTGATGTTCTTGGTGCTTAACTGTAGTTGATTTCTCTCGTGTTTTGATCGTCTTGATCTGAATCCTTGATACTGAGGCCACACCATTGTCTGCCAGCCCATAACATGACTTTTAGCTGTTCTTAACAATAAATTACGTTCTCCTAGTTTATTTCTCAGAAGTTATTTCAGTGAAAATGGAAGTAGTAGTTCGTTTTGTGATCACCGCACAGATCCCCTAACTTTGTTGGAGGTAATTTCTTCAACTCGAAGAATTGTTCGTGGAAGTACTTGTGGTGAAAACTGGATCGAGAGAGAACTAAGATTTTCCATTACACGAATCATAATTGTAAATGCCAAATAGTGCACTGGAATTAATATAGCTCCCACATAAATTCAGTCGTGTAAGATACTCTTGTACTGGAATTAGAAAGCCCAATTATTCATGTTTCATTTTATTGAACCTAACATGTTATCTGTTCATGAGTCTGTCCTCAAGAGAAGGGGGGGGGGGGGGGGGGGGGGGGGGGGGGGGGGGTGGGGGGGGGTTGTTGTAGTTACTTCAAACTGACCGTCAATGCCGCAAGGCTTCCATCACCGGAGCCAAAAAAATTGAAAGTAAAATATTATTCCATTCAAAAAGTTCTTCACCTACCACCCCGTGACGCAGCAGGAAGAGGTTGAACAGCAGCAAGGGGATTTACCTGGTATGAAAATGCAAGCTGCCACAAATCTACCAAAGCCTTCCTCATTGAACCAAACTGTCTTCTCAACACATCAAGTTTATAATGAAAGAAGATAGATGCCCTCCGAGTAATTAATTTTTCTTTTAATTCTCGTGCCCAAATTTACCGTCAATCAAAGGGTAAAAAATTTCAGCTCAACGACCTGGTGATCACTGTCTCCTTTTCATGTATGTGTGTGTGTGTGTGTTTTTTTTACGTTAATGTTGTTTAAAGAATCAGATGGCACATCAATTATCAAGACATGACAATGCTGTTTAGCGAATTCATGTCTCAATTATACAAATCTTTTCCTGTGCTCAATTAGCTTCCCCTGCTAAATATCTACCAATCACAGTCTAGCAGTATTCTGTAACGGGCATAAAACCTTGTATTCCTTCTCTAAAGGGAAGATGGTGCAGCCAAAATGCAGGAATTTTCTAAATGCACGAGCGTACAACAACTGAATTGGGTACTGTCCGAGAGCTGCTTATGCTTTCAACTATCATTTCTATGAAGTAAAACGATATAAAGCTATCATTTCAACTATGATTAAGAACATAGTAGAACACAACAAAATAAGAAAGTGGAATAACCCCCGCATGGAAGCTTTTTTTCTCCTCAGAACATACAAAACTATAAAGATTAGGGATCCAAGTAGAACTCTTCCATTAGATATAGCCAGCCGAGAATCACCAAACCTCAAAGTTACAGAGCGGAATCACCACCAACATGTATTTGGCATTGCGAGGAGTTTCACAATTGCTTGCTTTTGATGATTCATTCCCTTAATAAAATTGCTGCTATTTAAGGTTGCCAGTGATCCCCCAGAAGTATAATTCGTGATTTCATCACTAAACTTAGGGATCTCTGAGCTGAAACCTGACCCGAAAATTAGGAGAGAAAAAAGCCAAAGTCATGAGGTTCAAATGGATGAATAGATAGGAACTAATTATAATTCAGAAAATGCAAAGACAAGTTACTGGCGAAGCATAAGAGTGTTAAGAAAGAAAGCAACTCTGTCACAAATATGCACCTCAGATCCACCATCAGCTGATGCTCAAAGGAAACTATAAATACTACATAAAGATAAGTTGGTGCACTCAAACCTACATGATAAGAACCTTTTAGTCCTTGCCACAGACTAAAATTTAGAAATTTCAGACTTAAAAAATTTTACGAGAAAAAATTACCGAACTATGATTTTTCATTGCACAAATGAAGCTTGCACCAACTATCAAAGAAAATAACCAGAATGCAAATTAATTTCACCAACAATTTAAAGTAAAAGTTATTAAAAGAAGTTCACTCTCGTTCCTTACATTTAGAGCTCATCAAAAGCCATTTTAAAGTTTAAACACCATATATTCTGTAATCTCGAAAAATTCATTGAAAGTTCTCTACTAGTATAACATACTGGAAATTATCACCACTTCACAGAACCTTTACCAATGGATTTATGTTTAAGCAATAGTTGGACAAAAGGGGAACATAAATGAATTGAGTAAATATCAAAGAAGGAAGGAACACCCAGTCATTGGCCAAGGCAATGACACAAAAAAGGACGCTAGGTAATACTATCACCTGCTTTCTTTCCTCAGGTAATGCAGCTTTCTCAGTCCAGGGGATTGCAAGTTTCACATCGTTGCATTCTGTCCCCAGAACAGTGACTACATAAACCTCAACTACTTCCATATATTCTTCAATTCCCACAGAAAAACTGCTCGCAGTTCCCTCACTTAATCCCTTGTTACTGTCAACACCAACAAGATGATAGTGTTGCTCATCTACATTACTCCACTTCTTAAGGAATTCCTCTAGAAATTCTCAAACTCCAGTGGTCGAACCTTCTGATGTTTGAAAACATACCCTGGTAAACAAAATATTAAAAAGATACAGCGTCATTCACCAAGGACTAGGATTTTAGCTATATTTACTTACGCCACAAAAACTAAGCTGACTCAACATCCACATTGGGCATGGAAGTAGGTCATGATCAGAATACACATAAAACATTCTAAAATCAGGACGATTGCTCTTTTCCTTTTTATATCTCACTAAGCATGTTAACAAGGAAAACCCACAGCCAGAGCTCTGAGTATGTGTGACGCATAGATAAATAGACAAGTATGAGTACGAGAAGATAGACATGAACATTAAAATGCAATAGGAGGACACGCCACTGAGTGCATGGCAGTGGCCATGAAAGGAAAGCACAAAGACAAGAAAGACATGCTTCAAATGGAAATGGGAAATGGCTCATGTCACATAATCATAGAGCATGAAAACCTGCCAAAGAGAACCATATAACATGAATGTGATTCGACATACTCCTTACATGGTGTTAATCCAATCTGAGCTTTTGAGCAAATAGAACAAGAGTATCAATATACTTACAAGTTTGAACCAAACTAAATATTTTTCTCAAGCACAAGACCATCAGTGAACAGGCTTCACAAAAATTATAACACTGCCCTCTTTTCCCATAACTGGAATTCTTAGTACAATTACACTATAGCATAAAATAATGCCTTATTATATACCCATCAACTTTTTTAACACCAAGCATAAAGAGCATATCATCAGAGAAATGCGGAGTACCCAGTCACAAGAACTTGAATCGGAATAGATTCGACTGAATGGAAGAATAATTTGAGCTCGTCCACAATCATAGGTGCCCTGCATACATCATTACTACCTTCAAATCAGTCACTGATATCATGCTTCAGGATCAGGAGGGAAACGTCCAAAACACTTCCATAACAATGTCTCCTTATAACATCAAATTTAAGAAGAAAGGCACCTGCCAATTTCTTTCATAGATTGAACCAATACCATTCCAGCAGATTCTCTCACTGTGTATAATTCATCAGCTGACAAATGAAGGAAATTTTGGTTTATCTGCTTCAAAATAGAGGAAGCTGAAAATGCAGCCAACGAGTACATGGAGCAAACCAGATAGCTGTATCATTGAGAACATTCTTTTTATAGGGCTCGTAGTTTTACTAAATTCAAAACCAATTGCATAATGCAAGATCTTACCTCTCTGCTTGTTCAATTGCTTCCCAAACTGCACAATCTGAGTCTTCCATATTTACCATATTTCTTAGCAACTCTTCACTGTAATTACAAATCATTAAAAAAGAAATATCAATAAATGGAGAAAACCAGATATTTGTGTCATTGGCAGCATTGTATAGGCAGCCAAAGATGCAGCCAATATTCACATGGAGAAAACCAGATAGTTGTATCATTGGCAGCATTATTTTTTGTGAGACTCATAATTTTGCAGAATCAATTACAATGCAATTCAATTTTACCTCTCTACATTTTCAATTTCTTCCCGAACTGCAGAATTTGTCTCTTCCATCTTTACCATGTTTCTTTCTCCCACTCCTCTGCAATCACAAAGCATAGGAAAGAACAATTGATAAGTGGCCCATCAGATGAAAATAATTTATTCATTTTCTTTTCTTCTTTTTCTCCATTTTCAGTTTCTCCACTAGTTCTGTAGTATTTCTGTGGGAAACATGAGTATGTTTTCTATCAATTAACCACAATTCTTCCATTCATGTTATGCGAAACATAAATAGTTTTGTAGTATTTCTATGGGAAACTTCAGAAAAGAAATACTCCCTCTGTGTCACAAAAGTTGTCCTCATTACCATTCACAACAATTAATCTATGATTTTATTTCTTTTAAAATTTATCATAAAAATATGAAATTTTTACATGAAAATGAAACTTTAAAGATTCTAGTTTTTAAATATAATTTTTGATAACTTTTTTCAATTCATATTAATATAAATATATTCAAGTCAAATTTTAGTCAAAAAAGATAAAAGGGACAGCTAATAAGAAACGGAGGAAGTGTAAAGTTTCCAATTGGAAATTCCTAGCAGAAAACAAAATCAAGACCTTGATTTTGAAAAATATAAAAAAAAAACCTAGCACAAACCCTTACCAGAAAAATTAGGTTGCAGAAGAGTAAGGAAAAAGGCGGGAAGTTCAGCTGCTGAGAATGAGTTGGAAGAGAATGTCCGAAACAGAAAGAGCTGCCGATTAAAGAACGTCGCCGGATAAATGGTTTTCGCAGGAGAAAGAAGCTCAGTTATCGGTGTCGTGCCGCAACCAGCGCGGGGCCGGGATAAGGAGACGGTCTAAATCCATTTTACTCCCTAAAATTATTTTATCTAGATGCTTCGGTAACTAAACTTTGAAAAGCATCGACGCGCCCCTTAAACTATGAAAGGTGGTGGAACCTTGACACCGGCCAGCCAAAATTGCCCGAAGCACCAAGACAACGAGCTCGAAACATGGACTCCAAGTACATGGCGGCCGTTTTCTCCCTCGCAATCACCGCCGTCATTTCTGTGGTTTCTGCGGTTTCCGGTAGGCTTCTCACTTTTTTCCTTTATCTTCTCTCTCTCTCTTTCTGGACTGTTGTTGATATATTTTTGTTCACCACAGTTTACACATGGAGGAGAAAATGGCTGGACAAGCATTCAAGAGCTGAGGAGCTTCGAAAATCTCTCGCTTCCACTTCTGAAAAATGTGCTGCCGAGCGCCAAGGTCGAATTGGGGCTCAACAGGTTTCTTCCTTTTTCTTCCTTTTTCGTTTTGATGCTCTTCGTTTCTTCGATTATTCAAATGCTACTTTCTTTTCTGTTTATTGTTTGAAATTGGCTGTTCTTTGCAGGCCTTAAGGAAAGCACTCGCTAAACCCAGGTTTGAAAATTTGCGAAGAATTTCATATCCCCTGGCACCTATTGGCCTCATTCGATCTTGCTTCTCCACCAGGTTATTGGGATGGCTTTGTTTTTATTTTTTGTTAGTCACTTTTGTTGTAAAATGATTGTGATAGTTAGTTCTGAATTTCTCCTCCATCCATCTGTTGATTGTTGCTGCCACTGAAGTTTCACACTTTGTAGACAAATTAGGTTCTATAAGCGGCTTTGCTTGTAACCATTGGATGTTGGTCTGATGTGGTGTTTCACTTTGATGGAATCAAAATGCTGAACTTTGGATGATTAGGAATGTATATATGTTCCTGCAGGTACTATTGGTCAGATTTGCTTTCAGGTCGAAGTACTGTAGGTATAGCTTCAGCCTACTAGTAAATGTGAAATGCACATCAGGTACTTGGTTCAATGAAGTTGGTCACCAAAAGATTAAATTCCGGGGATTAGTCTGTAGGAATGAGAAGTAAGCTTGGAACCGGTTAACAGGGAAAAGGAAATCCAATAAACAAACTAAACAGGGCATATTTACATGGCTTCATTTCTATAGCAATGTATGTTGGTTTTAAGATGAGCTACAATAAGATACAGTTCAACGTGATTGAGTTAAGTAAATTTGGAAATAGTATGTATTGTCTGCTGCCACTCTCACTGTGAAATGTGTTCCATACTAAACTTTTAGCCGCTATTAGATATGGAGGAAAACTTCTTTGAAGCTACATGCATTGCTACCACCTGTAGTGGTCCTGAACTATGAACTAACTTCTCTTTATAAACAGAAAGCAAAGCCTTTTCTTGCTTTATTATTATTACCAGAACTGATGTTAAGAAATCAGTCCACTACAGAAACACGGCTTCATATATTTCAGGGACTTGAGAATGCAACTCTATTTTGAGTTTCTTTTGTTTCCCTATGGATGTTTTTATTCACATGACCTTTTTATGCCTAAACTAAATTTTATGGCTCATTCATGTGTGTTATTGGGGATGGTGATTTGTAAATGTTGAATGATAAACACATACATAGATTTCTGCAGAAACGGGACACCCAGGCAGCCTCTGCTTGTTCCTGTTGCAAGGGCATGCTTGGTGTTTGACTCCTCTATAGTTCCTCCTGCATCTCTTGAGGGCATTGAAGAATATTCTCATTGCTGGATTATATATGTATTTCATCTAAATACTGATCCGGAGAAGCTGTGGAAGGACCTAGCTAATTCTAAGTTTAAAGCCGAATTATGTAGCATTGTAGTCTGCTGTGTTCTTTACCTTTTCTTCCATTTACGATAGTCTCTTGTCACCTTGAAACATCATTTGAAGGTTGCCTGGTTATGTAAGTGAGAGTCCCAAGACTAAAGGGTGAAAGGAAGGGGGTTTTTGCTACATGAATCATGATCTCCCCATCGTCCTTGCCCTATAGGACTCACTGTAGCAAAGGTATTAAATTATGTATATTTTATCTATCAATGCAAAAGCAGCTTATTGCTGTAATCCTCTGCTGGCATAGTATTGATCTGGGAAGTAGAAACTGTGTTATAGTATTTAAGTCCAAACAAAAGGCTTACTACATTTGTTCTTCATGACAGGACTAAAGAATGCAGATCTAATATGGTCACAACATATTGCTATGTGGTTGAAGATAATAGACCTAGAAGGAACTGAAACTTGGTGTTTGATATCCTGTTTCGGAGTTTATATGCTCTTTATTTTGTCCTCCATTTATCTTGCATATTGACGGATATTCTGTAAGTTATTTGGCCAAAGTAAATGACTCTAGCTTTACAAGAGATTAAAGTTCTTTGCTTTGCCATGATTTGCAACTAAGCCTGTTTCTTCACTATATGGGTGTCATACTCTTTCTGATGTCACATAATGAAAAAGCTATTTCCTTCCAGCATTCTGCATAGAGAAAAGCTTCCTTCCATTTGAAGCACTAGTTCATGATGATTCTCTCTTATTCTAACAGAAATACATACTGTGTATTTAATACTATAAAGATAGTAATTGGCACATGTCACTAAGCAAATTGTTTTCCAGATTACTTATGGCATATCTTTTTTTCTTTTCTGTTTCTAGGTGGAGGCAATTAAAGGGCATATGCTTCTTCTCTCAGGTGTAGATCTAGTTGATGGGACAGTATGTTGTGATCTGCTGCAATAATTTACATGAAGATGAAAAAAAGAAAAGAATAAGTGAATAACAAAGAATTTGAAGCAGGAGGGCAAGCATGTGTAGGGAATTCGGTTTTGACCAAACCGAATTGGTCGGTTTAATCGGTTTTCGGTTTTTGATTATTACAAACCGAATCACTTAAGAAAACCGAAATCGAAATTAATCGGCTTGGTTTTGATTAAACCGAAATAACCGATTTTTTTAACATTCATATACCTGCTGTTTTTTTTTTATTTTGCGCAATTTTCACATAATTTATACAATTTTTTCTTACATTTTCAACATTATGGGAGGATGACTTACATATGAACCTGTTTCTAGGTGGAGGCAATTAAAGGGCATATGCTTCTTCTATCTGGTGTTGATCTAGTTGATGGGACAGTATGTTGTGATTTGCTGCAATAATTTACAATGAAGATGAAAAAAAGAAAAGAACAAGTAAATAACAAAGAATTTGAAGCAGGAGGGCAAGCATGTGTGGGGAATTGGTTAGTTTTCGGTTTTTGACTATTACAAACTGTATCACTTAAGAAAACCGAAACCGAAATTAATCGGTTCGATTTTGATTAAACAAAAATAACCGATTTTTTTAACATTCATATACCTGTTGTTTTTTTATTTTTTATTTTGCGTGATTTTCACACAATTTACACAATTTTTTCTTGCAATTTCAACATTATGGGAGGATGACTTACATATGAACCTAGCTTACATAAGTAATACTCATCAGAATGTATGAGATAAATTGTCTCAAAAGTAACTTGTAAGTTTTCTTTTCCCCTAGTGGTAAACAAACGAAGGGAGAACTCATAAAAATGATGAAACTGCCAAGTGCCAACCATTTCTCTCACACCTTTGCTGCTTTGCATGCTCAGATTTATAGGCCCATCCCATAAAAACCACTGCTCTTAACTTGTCCATTTAACTAGCACCCACCCACACATTATACGCGCAGAAAACTTTGAAGCAAACCAAACTTTAAAGCGCCCATTATACTATATTATAATTTTTTTGTTTTCGTTTTCCCAAGATAGAAAGATAAAAAACAAAAAAAGGCAGTAATTTAAAATACAGCAAATCATGAAATAAAGAAATCTAAATGCCCAAACTCACCTTTGTTGACCAAGAACAAGGCGATTTGGCGACAAGCTAGCGCGGTGGATCCGGCAGGATACCACGTCAAAGCTGAGGCGTAGGGGCGCTGCGGTGGCATTGAGGCGGTGAGGCGATGCTAATTGCTGTGGATGGTGAGGGCCGATGGGATGCAGTCACGCAGGTTAGGCTCACGAATCACAACAGACAGACGCGAAAAAGAAAGGGGAAGAGGCGATTGTTACCAGACGGGTTAATGAGGGGGTTTTTAATCGGGCTTAAGGTATGGGCTGGGCAGAATGGAAAAAGCAGGCCACCAGCAGGGCCCAAACATATTTAAAACAATTCGGTTAATTAGGTCACCGAATTAACCGACTCCTTCAACCGAAATTGAACCGAAATCATTTTTAAGAATTTCAATTTCAGTTAAAATCGAACTGAATTCAGTTTTTCCCCTTTTTTTGGTTTAGGTCTAATAATACGCACTTCTACCGGTTTCAGCCTTGTCTTCACTCTCGCTCATGAAATTTAGGGACAATTATGACAAAAGCTAAATATTTAGAGTCAATTCATTTCAACTTAGTCTAAAATAGTTTCTTTTTATTTTTACATTCTTTTACCTGAAACTAATTTTATTTAAAAGCCAATATTATGTAGATTCAATAATTCATTGAAAATACAATTTTTATAATTTTACTAAATTTTTATTAATTTTTTTAGCTTTAGGCATTAAAAAAGAAAAATTCATAAAAATTTAATAACATCATGAAAATTTACTTTTAAATGAATTATTGTATCTACATAATATTGGATTTTAAATGAAATTGGTTCGAGATAAAAAAGATATAAAAATAAAAATAAGTCATTTTGGATTAAATTAACTTAAGTTTAAATGATTTAGCTCTTAGTGATCGAAAGAAAAGTTTGATCATCCCTACCTTTGACCAATGAATGGTTAAATGCCTACTTTAGTCCTTGATTATGTCTTGGCTGCTGTTTAGGTCATTAAATTGCTCAATTTATTAATCAAATCCCGAATTTTCAAGCACAACAACCAATCAAAACTAAAAACAGGGACCAAAACATTAGATAGAGTAGTTTAGGGACCAAAAGGATAGAATTGATATACCTAAGGATTGGAAGAAGAGTTTAACCAAAAAACGGGGAAAAGAAAAAAAAAAGCCAAGCGACCTACTGTTCCATGAATAGTAAATAATCCAACGAGCTTTAATATATAGCAAGAATTATGGGTGATTGATACTGGTAAAGGAAAAAAATAGTATGTTACATTTAAATAGAAGAAAAATTGATAGTTTAATTAACTAGAGGGCATATGTTAGAGAATTTAAATTATGATTTGAAAATTTGATGGAAGCTACTATAAAAAAAATACCATAAAAAGTGCTTACATTTAGGGGTAATGTAAAGTTTTTGAAACATAGTAGGGCAAAATATAGTTTTTACCAAACCTTGAGTGGATTTTTGTAATTCACCCTTTTATGATCTGTGGACAAATTCCATCTATAAAAGGGCATTGCTATGGTTCCAATTTCATTTCAGGGGTTGTTTCTTTGGTGTTGCTACTACTTTTTGTTTTTATTTTATTTTATTTGAATGTGCAATGATTTTAGAGATGCAAAGGAGATGAGAGGTCACAACTTGCAAACACTTCAAGAATTCTTTGCCCGCACTTCACAATATGGTTCAAGTTGTCTCTAAGTTGAACCATGTTGTGACAATGTGGGCATAGAATTTTAAAGTGAGAATTCTAGTTCAAAGCAATTGTTGCACCACTAGTGGGAAGGGGAGGAGGAGAGGAGGCCCTTGGCCAATTCTTTTGCAAGATGGAGCTTTAAAAGTATTTTTCTTTGTTTTGTTTTAATTTTCTATTTCATTCATGGGCATGAAACACTTTGGGTTGAGAAAAATCCTTTGAATATCATTAAGAAATGGTCTGACTAGTTTTCATCAGTGCAATATATTTAATGATGGATTTGCCCTTAGTATTTTTTTAACTGATTAAAAATGCTTAGTTCGATATATACCTTTTAAAAAAAAACTTGTGCACTATGCATCACTTTTAATTACTTTTAACTATTTTTTTATGAAAACACGATCATTTTTATAATTCTTTATCCTCTCTTCTACTAAAAAATAAATTATTTGTTTATACAAACAATTATTCAAGTGACAATTAAGAGGATAGAATATTAATTTTGAAATAGTAAAAACTTACACAACAAAATAAAATAAATAAAATATATATCTTTTAAATTCAGGAGGAATGGAGTTATAAAAGTACGAACCAAAGTGAGAACCTCTTTTACTAAAGGGTTGGAGCTCGTTTTTTATATCGATGAACTACTCCCATTTTTTAGCAACACGTATCATAACTTTTGTAAGATTAAACACATCATTATGGCTTATGGATCTCTCCAACTTTCAAAACTCAAAACCAAAAAAAAAAAAAAAAAAGAAACAACTTTAACAAAAAAATTGCAGAACCCAGAATCATTCTTAACACTTCTCAACCAAATTTGTGTTTCCCTCCACAAGTTTCTGAACACAAAAACTCATCCACTAGGTAGCAAATCAATCTCATTAATTATAATGGTGGAGCTTTTTCATGATACTCTATGATATTCATTTTGTGGCACATTTGGTTGGAACAACATGAAAAGATATTTATGCTTCATGTCTTTTGCATAACTTCAGCATATGATTTATCTAACATATTAATAGGTCTTTGCTTTTGGGTGTTTCAGAAGGGCTTCCTTGTCAAAACGAACACAAAATTGGAAAGCTTTGCTGGCTGGATTCATATTTCATTCTTTTTCTTTTCCCCCATGAAAGAGGAATTATTCTTTTCTTCTTTGTACTTTTTTTCCTAATTCCTTCAAGTAATAAATTTCTTCCTGTCACACACACACAGATGGAAATAGCTTCATCTGCCCTGTGTCCAGCATAGTTGTTGCTAGCTTTAACTCACAACTCCAATTATCACATCCTAACACCCATTGAAGGACAAGATACCTCAAAGTGGAAAAAAGATGTAACTCACAACTCCAATTTTGACTACAGTACAACATAGCTGCTCTTCATTGCAAGTTTCCTATCATTCTCTGAAATATTATATTAATGCAGACATAAACCTGTGTTGTAGGGTTACAGCTTTCTCCAAGAAGTAAACCTAGCATTGCCTAAGTAGATTCATTAATCATAGCCTATTTTTTGGATTTTCCCAAATAGTTGAGCCTATGATAATGTTGGAAAAATAGCTCTCTCATTCAATAACCTTTTCTTCCACACTTCTTAAGATTTATGATTCCAGACATATTGGTTATTTCCAAGATCTGTTGGTCTCACCAAGTGAAACCAGCCAGCTCTGATCATCATGGAAACTCAACTTCCCAAGAGGCATAATCCTAAAGATGTCAACACTTATGAAAAAGACAGAGTGCAGACTTTGTACAATGGATAAGAAAACCAAAAGTCTTGCAGCAATGTTCACAGAATAAAGGGGGGAAAAGGAAGAATAATATACATAACATAAGTTGAGTGAAAAAAGCATAACAAATACAGAGGACAAGATGCAAAATACGTAACATGATAAAACTTAATGTTAACCGCTCAGAAAAGAATCTTTTAAATCAAGTACAAGTGGCAGAGTTATTCAAAAGGTTCTGACAAAGACTTTTCACCTTATTTTATTATTTTTTTAATTCACAAAAAAGAAAGACCAAGACTAGCCAATTCGTTTTAACATAAGTAAACTGACTTATTTTTACTTTTACAACTTGTTTACCTGAAACCAATTTCATTTAAAAGTCAATATTACGTAGATACAATAATCCATTTGAACGTAAATTTTCATGATGATATTAAATTTTTGTGAATTTTTTTAATGCTTTAAACTAGAAAATTTCATAACATTTAGTAAGATTACAAAAATTGTATTTTCAATGGATTATTACAGCTACATAATATTGAATGTTAATTAAAATTAGTTTTGGGTAAAAAAGACATAAGAATAAAATTAAACCATTTTGAAGGTAATTGTAACAGGAAAAACAAATGATTTTAATACACTACAAAAAAAAATTATTCAACTCACAATTGCTTTCCATCAACCGGTAAGCGAGGGAGAGAAGTCATTGGAGAAGCTTATAGAAAGTATCACTAGCATACTTTCCATCTGAAAAAGCAACACACCATTTCTAAGAAGAGGGGAAGAAACGCCTAACAATGTATATGTGAAAATGCATGAACTTATTCTTTTTCATGATAAGCTTTTTTAGGACAACACAAATCAGACACGCAAATGGCACTAACACATGAATGCAGGAACACTTATGCTTTTTAAGTGAACCTCAGAATGCTAGCGATTCAACACAAAAAACCAGCTAAAGAGAGAAAAAAAAATAAACTCTTCATATTCATCATGGCCTTGAATTGGTCAAATTTCTTAACAACTAACAGTAAGAGTAACTACAACAGATCAAGGAATAAAACATCTATCGTTCCTGATCTAAACTAGACAAACCGTCTAACATTGAATTTTTGAAATATCTAGGCTACCACTATCTTGATAAAAATAAGGCAAGCCTATACAATCTAAGACACATTAATTTTTTCCCCATATAAATTGATGTCACAATTGAACACAATAGCAGGGATTTCTTAACAAACTGTTCTTAGAAAAAGCCAACAAATGGCCATGTACTTGTTAAGTGCATAATTTAGTGGTCAAAATTGTTGACTTTTTCACAACTTTGATCGCCAATTTCTTGCATTTCATCTATTCTTTCTTAGTTTTTCTTGTTTTGTTTGGCTTCATGCAGGTGGGATTGCATTACGGATGTGTCGGTTTGGAGCGAGATCGAGCGAGACAAAATTTGGGAGTGCAAAATTCGAGCTAAAATAAGAAGTGCTGGCGACGCGTCGCCGGCGTTGTGAATGTGTTGCTATTTTTTCATTTCTGGCGACGCATTGCCAGAAACTTGACCTAGCTGGCGACGCATCGCCACTCAGTCCCCGGTTTCACCTGAACCTGAACCTCACCTTTTGAGCTGTCCTTGGAAAGGGAATTCTATCCTTTTAGGGTTTGGGAGCTAAGGCAAGACAAAGGGGGAGCCCTTGGATATAAATAGCAAGAGGAAAGGGGCAACAAATGAAGGATTTTTGGATGCTCTTCTCTTCATGTCTTCTTGAAAAAATCACCATTGGAGGAAGACATGGAGTTGGAAGAAGGAGTCTAGGAGCCAAAGAAATTTAGGCAACTAGGATCCTTCTTGGGTTTCCTCTTTTCCGTTTTTCCTCTTTTATTTTGTGAAACATTTATGGATTATCGGATAATGGGTTTATTGTTGATTGATAGAATGGATTGTGAGTAGATCTTTGTATCTCTCTAGGATGAAACTTTTATTACTTGATATATAATAGTTATTTGATGATCTTTCATGGATGTTTATCTCTTGGTGTTACCTATTCTTAAGCCTATTGCTTGTGTGATTGATTGGCCACTCCACACATTCACAAGTCCCACTTAGTTCTGGAGAGGGAAAGACGGGAGATAGAAAATAAGAATAGGGTATAATGGGTATTGTTGATTAGAGATAATCTACAATTTTATTAGGTGTTGAAAAGGGATTACTAGCTTAACCAATCTAGGATTAATCATGAGATTGAGAAATGTTTAGTTTGATTCTAGATGAGCAAGGACTTAACTTGAGAATGTGAGTTTTTGAACTTGGGGTCTCTACACCGCACAAAGGGGTAAATGTCCCAGGGTACAATTAACTTGGGTAGCAAGTAATAGGGTGGATTCCTGGGAAGATAACCTTCCTCTTTTAATCACTTTAGTTTAATTTCTTTTAGCCACTTGTGTTTATTTTTATTTAGCTACCCACCTTAGAGTTAACTAGGTAATTAACGGGATCATTTGTTTTTGTTCTTTATTCCTTAATCACCTATTCACTCATTTGGTTTTAGGTTTTGCTTGTCGCTTTTATTCTAATAGTTTAGGTAGTTTGGATAACTTAGGTTCATTTCTTGGTAAGATCACATTATCCTTTGGGATGATACCATTCCTTATCTTTGCACACAACAAAATCAATCGTACGCTTGTGAGTGATAAAGGGTTGCAAATTATTAAACTTTTGTTTATCATAACAAAGTTTTTGGCACCGTTGCCAGGGATTGTGATTTGATTTTATCTTGGATATTAAGTAGTTGGTTACTCTTGCCTACTTGTTCTTTTTCTTGTATTTAGATTGTCATTGCTTTTTCATTGTAAGTTCTTCTGGTGTATGACCTGGAGCTCTCGCTCTCATTTAATACCCCTCGATCCCGAGATTGAGGGGAGCTTAAGGGAGCTTCGTTTGAGGAGCAAGGTTGTTGAGGAAGAAGACTCCAGTGCTTTTGATTCTATCAATATGAAGGGAAATTAAGGAGACAATATAAGGAATCTTGGAAGGGAAAGGCATGCCAATGCCATGGATCATAATGCCGATGAAGAAGTAATGGAAAATGGACTTGGAGGGGTTAATGATAATGGTGCAAGAAGAAAAGGTAGACCGTTGCTTGACTACTTTCGCCCTCAAAGGGTGAAGGATCATGACAACATGATAAAACCGGTGCCTCTTCGAGGTCGACTGTAATGCCTGTAAAATCCTATGTGATTAGGTCCTGGGTTAAGCGGATTAAGAACATTAAAAAAAAGATTTTCCTAATTTGGGAAGTTAGTTTAATGAGCTCGGGGATACTGAATTAAGTATGGCATGAGCATAAGTGAGCGTTGGACACTCTTGAAATTAAGCTTGGCTTAGGCCAAGAAGATTAGTGGTGTAAATGGTGGATTTCAAGGGTGAAGGACTTAATTTGACAAATGGGATTTTAGTAGTTATGCTTAATTGCCCAAATGCGAGGAATTTAGGGACTAAGGGGGGGATTAGCCAATTTAAAGGCATTGGATGCCATGGCTGCCACCTCCCTCCATTTCCCATTATTTTAATCCACCTCCCATCCAACTCATCACTTAGGATTCCTTCCTCCACCTACTTGTCCCCCACTTTTGACAAATTCTCCCAACTTTCACCAAAGTCTTCCAATTTGTCCCCTACTTTTGACTATCTCACCCACCACCCACACAAGTCTTCCAATTTGTCTCCCCTCCACTCAAACTTGTCTCCCACTCATCCAAGCACATGATACACTCATTCTCCCCTCCCAAATTCATCCATTACATGCCCATTGAGCTCCCAAATTCATTCGTTTCACCTTTCCTCATCTCTCTCTTCAATCTTTCTCTAAGATTGCTCTCAAACTCTTCCAACTCTTCTATCCCAAATACCATTGATCCATAGCTCATTCTTGAGCTTCCTTGAGCTTTTACCAAGTGTTCTTGGTGTCTATAAGCTCTTAAGAACATCCCAAAAAAGAATCAATAAGAAGATTGAAAGAATGAGACGTTTTTGGAAGCCATCAACTAAGGGAAGTTTCGGCCAAGTCTTGTTCTTAGAATTCTTGTGTTTGAAGCTTGTGTTCTTGATACGCATAAGCTTTTAAGGCCTTCCAAGGCAAGGAATCAAGTGGTGGATTCAAGAAAAGACGAGCGGGAGCTATAAGGAAATCAAGTCGAAGGATTCAGCCATACTTTCTTTGGTTGAGGTATTGTGTGTTCTACCAAGTGTTCTTGATATTTTCTATGTTTCTAAGTTATGTCAAGCAAGAATATGGCTTGCTAAATTTTTTCCCTTGTAGGATCTTAAGCTAGAACACAAGTTTTAGTTACAACAAGCAAGGAAAAACAAATAGCCAAGCTTCTAAAGCTTTCGGGCAACAAAAGTTGGTAACGGTTTTGGTAAGGATTCTTATACTCTTTGAGTATTTGGGCCCTTGGGTGATGGATATTGGATGCCATGTGATCCTAAAAAGGTTATAGAGGGCTATGTTTTGTTGCTTCAGCAACTATGTGCTAGCTAGCTCCGTGCAAGCATTACGGTTACGAATTGAGTCGGCCAACTTAATTCCCAAGCATAAAGAGATTAGACTTTAAAATAGATTAATAAAATGGTTAACCTAAGAAATGAGAAATATGGATCATGCTTGCTCTGCCCTTCAGGGGGATAAGGTGTTAAGTGGTGTGTGTGCTGTGTGCTTCTATATTTGGTTGTGCATGCTAACCCCCGATTATTATTATTATTGTTATTGCTGATGTCCGGGGACATCTTCACTAGAAGGCATGGTGACTTCCGGGAGGACTTCCTGTGAAGGAGAGCGTCTGGAGTTGAGGTTTCCCAGGGGAATGTGCCTGCAAAGCTCAGAAAAGAGGGTTAGGAGGTCCCCGGGGTGCTTTTCCGGGGAGGAGCCTCCAACGCCCAAGTCAGTTTCCTGAGAAGGTAAGGGGGAAGCACTAGAGTTTTTAGTGGGCTTGCCTGTGTTTTCTCAAGGGGGAGGAGTCCAACCTTTTGCCAGGGTTTGTTTCCTAGTATTTATAGGAATGTCCAGCCCGTTTAGATCGTGACACGTGTTCGGTCGGATGTTCTCTGAATTTCTGGGCGTAGGGGACAAGTAGCCGGTGGCAGGCTCCTTGAGTCTCGAACCGAGACAGGTCATGACAAGACCTAGACGGCGTCGGCGTGTCAAATCACCATTTGAGGTGACATGTAGCGTCTGTGGGCGGCATGTTAGAGGCTCCTTAAATGCTCCTGCCGTACTCCCGAAGTCCCTGGCCGAGGTCGTCCTCTGGTACGGACGATGCCCCTTCGGGAAATATGCCCGTAGTTCGGGGAGTTCCCTGATTCAGGGTTCCGCCTTCGGGGAAATGCTCTTCGGCTTGCAATAGCTGATTCTCCGTTTCTGAAGGCGATCTGTTTAGTACCTCGGGGGGGCTAATAGCTTCCTCGCGTTCCCTGACGCTCCGAGTTCGGGTCAGATAGAGGCGATAGCCCTTCGGCTTTCACATGCCCCCCTTTGGAAAGCCGAAGTGGAGACTTCGGTTTGTAGTCTTTCCGAGGATGCTCTTTGGGAGTGTTTAGGGAGTAAAACCTGTGCCGAAGGTACACCTTTTGCCCGAAGATATGGGCTGTTCGGCAATAGCCTGTCTTTTGGTGTCTTCGAGGCTACTTACTTCTTTCCTTTTTCCTTTTGCAGGTCTGTACGGCGTCGCGTCTCATGACCAAGCGTGTCAGTCTGGAGCGGCGCGTCCCAGTTTTTTAGGGGTGTCAGAAGGCGCGTCCCCTATTTTGGTGCGGCGGCTGACACGTGGCACACTGTCATTTGAGGGGAGTCGTGTCGGTCACAGAGAGCGGGTCTTTTCGGGTGCAGAGAGCAGTTATGGCGACGGTTCGCCTTCAAAGGGTACTTATGACGCCGATTCGACTAGCTACTTTCAACCTATATATAGCCCATTCCATCATAAGTTCCCCTTTTTGCTTTTGCTTCTGCTCTTTTCCCTGCTTGCCACTGCTTTTGCGCTTTCTCTTGCTTTTTGCGGCGGAGCTGTTTTAACAGAGTTTTTACGGCAACCTTTCATGACGGCGACTTCAAACCCAGATTTTGGCAAGTCTTTTGGTGGGTTTTTGTTTTCCAGACTTTTCTGATTTTTAGATTTTTTTCCGGAACTTGTTTTCTTGCCTTTTTTCGAACCTATTTTTCTGCAAATATGCCAATTCCCGAGAGCTGGCAGCCTCTTTTATCTCATCCTTGCTGCACCACCCCCAAAAAACTGGCAAGATGGAAGAAAAAGTTCTTTCTTCCTTCGTATGCCGTTACGAGGTTGCCTCGTTCTGATCAGTTTTGTTTTTCAAACCGTAGTAATGAGGTTACCGTTTTTCGAGCCCAACTGAAGGCCGGACTTTGGTACCCTCCTCCGAAGATGATTTGCAAGTTCTGCCAATTTCATGGCATTGCCGTAAATCAACTTCCCCCGAACTCGTACTGCTATTTTAACGCCTTCATCTGCATGTGTGGCGTCTTCGGGATAGAACCCCACTTTATTATTTTTATACAGTACTACAAGCTCTTTGTGGTCCCGAAGGGTGGCTTTTACTTCATGTTACCTCGGGGATCTGGGAGCAGGAAATATACGTTCACCTTCGCCACCAAGGACAACTGGCAAGGGTGGCAACAAAAATTTTTCTTTCTGAAGATGGAGGAGGCCTGGTCGCATGTTCCGACCAAATGGGCTCAGGGAAAGCTGGAGATGGACGTCGTGGATCCGAGGATACTGCTAACTCCGGAGTTGGCTCCTATCTTTACGAACTTCGACGGCCGTATCCGTGCTGTCTCGGACTGGGGTCCCGAGATCCCTTCGCGCTTTCTCTACCCCTTCCCAATCAATTGGAAGTTGATGACCGAAGAGGTTCTTCGGGAGTTAGGGGTAGTGAAGGAGCACAAAACGGACCTCAAGATGCCAGCTCCTTCTATCGCCGGGAAGGATTCCTGGTTGGTGCAGCTCCTTCGGGAGGAAGTTTCTTATGAAATTTTTTATGAGAGTAAGATATCTCTGACTCCCGTTGTTATAGCTTTTGTCTCGGACTTACGCTGATGCTTTCTTTCCTTTTCAGGGATGGGCAACGACATTGCTGCCTTTTACCAGCCCCTCTTCACCGGCCAAGTAGAGAAGGGCGAGCAGACGAAGAAGGCGGCTTCCTGAAGGCGGAAAACCACTGGTGCTGGACCTTCGGCCAAACGGGCGAAGAAGACTATTCTTCCTCCCCCTTTGGAAAGTATTGAGGAGGAAAGTGGGGAGCCCGAGGTCGCTGCCATTCCGCCTCCCGAGGTTGCTGCCGACGTCCCTCCTCAGAACTCCACTCCGTCGCAGGCTCTTCTGGATGCCGTGGTGGAGGCTCCTTCTACCGCGGAGCGGCGTAAACGCAAGGGTAAGGGGATCTCTACCGAGGAGGCCCCGACTTCTGATGATGACGTCGTCGAGGTGCCGCCAGGTTTGCTTTTTCCGCCGAAGTGTAATGCCTTTATTTTTCGAAGTTCTTTTTGTTCTCACCAGCTGCTCATTTTGCCATGCAGAGGAGTCACTTACTCCAAGTTGGGTGGCCGAACACTCCCAGAAGCGAGCCCTCCGTGATGCCAAAGTCCCGAAAGGGAAGATCCCGAAGGAGCCTTTCTGGATGTTTACGAAGGACATGAATTTGTTCTCCGAAGACTGTCCCCAAATGGCTAAGGAGATCTCGAAGGGGGTGCTCACTGAGGCCTCCTTCAAGGCTATTGCGGCGGCTCATCCGGGTGATGACGCCCTTGCAGCGAAGGTTATTGAGCACGCTGCTCAGGTATGCTGGCTTGCCCTTGAAGAATTTTTTCTAAGTGTTTGGCTTTTACTGACCTCGCCTTCATCTTTTTGCAGCTGATGGCGTACGCTGGCTACCTCAGAGTTCGAGTGGCCAGGCAGACGCAGTTCCGAACTTCGGCCTTAGAGGCCATAGAGAAAACGAAGGCCATGTGTTCGGAACTGGCAGTCAAGAACCTGCAGCTAGCTGATGCTGCGGAGAAGGAGGTTGCCGTCCTTTAGGCGGAAAAAGAGGAGATTTTGAGGGACTCCTCCAAGAAGATTTCCGACCTCGGCTCCGAGGTGGCGGGACTGCTTTCGGCGAACGAAGCGCTTTTAAAGTCGAAGTCAGAGTCTGAAGAACTTCTGGCGAGGTTGCTGATTGAGAAGAATGCGCTTCATGCCGAGGTCGATTCCTTGAAGAAGGAGCCTAAGAAGAAGAAGAGGATAAAGGCGCTGAAGAAGGAGATCGCGGACCTGAAGGATGAGCTCGAGGACCTGGAGGTCGAGAAGGATAAATCCGACCAGATGACTAAGGTCACTTTCCAGGACGGGTTTTGCCTTGCTCGGCACCAAGTCCTTCAAAGGTTCCCAGATCTGGACCTCTCTTTTTTGGAGGCTTTGAAGATTCCTGAGGGGCCTCGGTCGTCCTGGTCCAAGATCGAGCATCTGAACCTGCCTTCTTCTCTCCCCGCGCCCAAGGTGGTGGAGAAGGATGCAAGGGCTGGTGGCTCTCGGGACGCCGAGAACTCTTAGGCTGTTTTAAGGGCCTTTTCCTTTTTTCTTCTTCATTTTTTTTGTACTCCTTCTTCGGGCACTTCACCTTTGTAAGCCGGTTTATCTTTAATGGAGAATTTTTGGCTAAGTCTTTTTGCAAGATTTCGTGTTTTCATTGTTCCGAGCATGTTCGCTCAAGAGACTTTTTGGAAAGCCAGAAAAAATTTGACTAAGTCTTTTTGCAGGTCCTTTTATTTCCTTTTGTTCCGAACATGTTTGCTCAAGGGACTTCAGAAATCCTTCAGCAAATTTTTCCATTTCCCCTTGTCCCGAGCACGTTCGCTCAAGAGACTTAGGAGACCTTTTGCGAGATTTTTCATTTTCCCTTGTCCCGAACATGTTCGCTCAAGAGACTCAGGAGACCTTTTGCGAGATTTTTCATTTTCCCTTGTCTCGAACATGTTCGCTTAAGAGACTTAGGAAAACTATCTCTGCGCTTTTTGTGGCGAGCAACTTTGCGAAATTCTGACTTGTGCAATCTTGTACACTTGAGATTCTTTCTGTACTTAAAATATTTTTCGTACAACACAATTCTTCCGCGCGGCCTTAAGCATAGAATTTTTTCAAGGCATCTGAGTGCCAAGTATTTTTCAATTCTACAACTTCGGCGTTGCCAAGTCTGTACACGCCCTTTCGTACTTCGGCAAGGACCAGATAAGGTCCTTCCCAGTTCGCGTGAAGTACTCCGTGGGATGGCATTCGGGGTGCGAAGTCAGCCTTTCGGAGAACGGGGTCTCCCTTCTTGATCCCTTTTGGCCTGGCTCATAAATTTATGGCCGCGGCCACTCTTTGCTGAAAAGCTTTTCTTCTCAGCTCGGCTATTTCTCTGTGTTCGCCGACGAGGTCAAGCTTTGTTCTTAGGCCGAGGTCATTTCCACTTTCATCGAACACTTGCACCCATACTAATGGTCGTACTACCTCGATTGGAATGATGGCCTCTGTACCGAAGACTAGCGAAAAAGGCGTTTCCCCTGTGGCTCTTCGGGGTGTTGTTTGGTAGCTCCATAATACGCTTTGGAGTTCTCTTGGCCATTTCCCTTTTGCTTCCCCCAGTCTCTTTTTCAGACCATCTTTCATGGTCCTATTAGATACTTCTACCTGCCCATTGCTTTGGGGGTGAGCTACTGGGGCGAAGTGCATCTTTATTCTGAGGTCGCTGATAAATTCTTGGAATCCTTTGTCTATGAACTGGGATCCATTGTCAGCTACTAACACCCTCGGTATGCCAAATCTGCATACGATGTTCTTCCATATGAACTTCTGCACTTCTTTTGCCGAGATAGTCGCTAGTGGTTCTGCCTCAACCCATTTGGAGAAATAGTCTACTGCTACAACGCAGAATTTTACGCCTTCAGGGGCTGTTGGGAGCGGCCCAATGAGATCGATGCCCCAGACTGCGAAGGGCCAGGGATAATCAGCCGAAGTCACCATTTCCGAGGGTGTCCTCTGGATATTTGTGTGTCTCTCGCAACTACCGCATTTCCGGACGAACTGCCTTGCGTCCTTTCTCAGGGTGGGCCAGAAGTATCCTTGGCAAAGTACTACTGTTGCAAGGGTGTCGGTTCCGATGTGCGAACCACAAGCACTTTCGTGTACTTCTTCGAGGATCATTTCAGTATCCTCTTCGCCGACACACCTCTATAGTGGGTTTGCATATCCCTGCCGATATAATTCTTCACCAATTAGGAAGAATCGACCGAAGCGTCTTCGGATTTTGGCAGCTTCACTGGGGTCTTCGGGGAGTGTATTGTCCTCGAGGTATCTTTTTATCGGGTCTTTCCAGCCTTTTCCCGAAGTTGATATGCTCAGCACTGTGATGCTCGGGTGACCCAGCACCTCGGTGTATACTTTTGATTTTGCCAAGCAGTCTGCCTCGGTATTATCACGTCGAGGCACGTTTTTGATTCGCACGGTGTCGAACTCCCGGATGAGTTTTGCCACCAGTTCGTGGTATTTTGCCAATGTTGGGTCCTTTGCCCCATAGTCTCCTGCCGTTTGCCGAAGTACTAGCTGGGAATTGTTGTGGGCTTTTAGATTTCGCACGCCAATTCTCCTGGCTAGGCGTAATCCTGCTATGAGGGCTTCATACTCAGCCACATTGTTGGTGACGTTAAAGCTAAATTTGATAGCCTTCGTTACTTCAAGGCTTTCGGGACCTCTGATAATTACCCCGGCTCCCTGGTGTTCGGACCCCGAGGCTCCGTCAACATGCAAAGTCCATTCGGGATCACCTTCGCTAGGATCCGAATGGCTGTCCTCGGTGGTGGGTACTTCGGCGATAAAGTCTGCCAGTGCTTGAGCTTTTATGGCTTTCCGAGGTTCATATGCGATGTCGTGTTCGCCAAGCTCTATACACCACTTGGAGAGCCTTCCAGAATGATCCACCTTCCTCATGACATCCCGAAGTGGTAAACTACTTCGGACGATGATAGGGTGAGCCTGAAAGTATGGTCGTAGCCTTCTTCCTGCCAGCACCAAGGCATATATAGCTTTTTGCAACAAAGGATACCTGATTTCGGCGCCATGCAGGTATTTGCTGACATAATAGACCAGCCATTGCTTTGGCTCCTCTTATTTTACAAGGACCGAACTCACAGCTTTTTCTGTGACGGCGAGGTATAGTACGAGCGGCTCTCCTTCGCGAGGTTGTCGCAGAGTAGGCAGGCTGGCCAAGTAGATTTTCAGTTCTTCCCGGGCATTTTGGCAATCTTCACCCCAGGGATGGTCATTACCTCCCAGGTTGTCCTCCTTTTTTGCTGCCTTTGTGAGGACTTTGAAGAATGGCCGACACCGATCTCCGTATCTAGAAATAAACCTGCTGAGGGAGGTTATCCTTCCAGTGAGTCTCTGCACATCTTTTATTGTGGCAGGAGTTCGGAACTCGAGTAGGGCCTTGATTTTTTCTGGGTTAGCATCAATGCCTCTTTCTTATACCATGTAGCCAAGGAATTTTCCCGAGGTCACTCCGAAGATGCACTTTTCGGGACTGAGACGGATCCCGAAAGTTCTGAGCTTGTGGAAAGTTTCTTTTAGATCTGCGACGTGGTCGTCTGGCAGCTTGCTTTTGACTATTATATCATCAACATATACTTCCATGTTTCTCCCTATTTGGTCGTTAAAGACCTTGCTCATCAACCTCTGGTAGGTGGCTCCTGCATTTTTAAGCTCGAAGGGCATTCTTACGTAGCAGTATGTTCCTCCCTCGGTGATGAAGGCAATTCTTTCTTCATCTTCAGGGTTCATCCATATTTGATGATAGCTGCTGAAGGCATCTAAGAAACTTAGGAGCCCGTATTCGGCAGTTGAGTCTACCAATTGGTCTATCGGTGGGAGAGGGTATTAGTCTTTTGGGCAAGCATTGTTCAAGTTTCTGAAGTCGATGCACATCCGGAGTTTGCTGCTTCCTTCTTTAGTGGCGATAACCACGTTTCTCAACCACTCGGGGTATTTGACCTCCCTGATGACACCAGCGTCTAACAGGCGCTGGACTTCGGTTTTGACGAAGTTATTTTTATGGGCTGAGATGCCTCGTTTCTTTTGCCGGACAGGCTTTGCTTCCGGACTTACTTTGAGGCTATGCTGTATTATGTCAGGGTTCACCCCTGGCATATCTTTCGGCGAGTAGGCAAAGAGATCTTTATTTTCCAATAGAAAGGATACAAGTTTTTTCTTGTCACCTTCGGCTAAGCTCTTCCCCATTCGGGTAGATTGACCTGGGACAAGTTCTACTGTTTCCGTTTTCGCCTTCGCGAGACTCTCTGCCTCACCCTTTTTCGGTGCTTTTGCTTCCACAGCTTGCGCGGAGTTGTTTGCTGGAGCCTTTCGCATTTTGACGAACACCTTCCTTACTTCGCCTTGATCTATGAAGATTTCCGCATCTCCATCCTTGGCGGCGAAAGTGACGGTTAAGTACTTGACATCAGGGCGAATGTGCAGGTTTCCCTGTGTCTGTCTTCCAAGGATGGCGTTGTACGATGAAGGGACATCCATAACAATGAACCTTGCCATTGTAGAGGCGTACAACTCTTCTGTCCCCATCACCGAGGTCCCTTTCAGCATCAACGGGAGATCGATCCAACCGAGGACGGGCAGCTCGGCCGGACCTACCCCGAAGGTAGGTGAGGTGACGAGCTTGAGGTCGCTGGGAGATACACCCAACCTCGGCAGCAAGTGTGAAAACAAGACGTCGGCATTTGATCCGTCGTCAAGCAGCATTCTTTTGATGTCCTAGTTTCCTATTCTCGCCATGATCAACAATGGGTCGTCATGGGGAAAAATGACGGCGGAACCATCCTTTCGGGCCAGCTTTTTTGTTGGACTTTGATACTCCATAACTGCTATTTCTCTGGCCTTCCTCTTTCTTTCCGAGGATGGGAGTCCTGTCGTTATTGTCTGTATGATTCCTGCTGAAGGTGGGGGGCGCCTTTTCGGACTTTGGTTTCTCCGCATGTCGGAGTCGTAGTCCTCGTCTTCTGCCTTTCCTTCCTCTTCTTTTCTCCCTTTCGGGGAAGGCATGCTCAGATAACGCCGAAGTTGGCCCTGTTTTATCAGCGACTCTATATACTTCTTTAATTGGAAGCAGTCTTCGGTGTCGTGACCGTGGTCGCGATGAAACTGGCAGAACTTCTTCATATTCTTTCTGTTGTCGGCGGTCATGGCCCGTGGCCGCTGAACCTGACTCCCCTGGCTTTCCATCGTCATGAGGATGTTTGTCCGTGTGGTGTTCAGGGGTGTGAAAATTGGGAGTTTCCTTTCTCGCGTCCTCCGAGGTCGGCCTGCTTGTTCGGTGGGATACCGATTTTGCTGGCTGGACCCTTCGGCCAGGGCGTGATCGGACTTCGGTCCACACATTCTCAGTTCTTCGGCTGTCATGTGCTGTTTGGCCCTTCGGTAAAATTCGCCGAGGGTGTCCGGGGGGTCTTTAAAGAACTCGTAAAACAGCTGTGAGTCCCTCCGAAGGCTCCGTGTCATGGCGAGGATGCGTATTTCGGGCCGGAAGTCCGGGACGCTCAGAGCTTCCCTGTTGAACCTTTCGACATAGTCGCGTATGGTCTCTCCAATTCTTTGCGCTATGTCGAACATCTGAACCGGCATCTTCGCCGTTGGCCGACTTCCGATAAACTGCTACGTGAAGGCTGTGGACAACTCCTGGAACTCTGTGATGGTTCCTGCGGCCAATGAATTATACCAGGCTGTTGCTGGCCCACTGAGAGTGACCTCGAAGCATTTGCACAAGGTAGCATCGTGGGCACCGTGCATCATCATGCTGCGTCTGTACTTGGTCAGATGGGCCTGTGGATAAGTACGGCCATCATAAGTTTCCAGCCGAGGTACTCTGAAATCACCTGGCATGGCTGCCTCAATGACATCTTGGGTGAATGGGGACTCGTCCCCACAAAAGGTCCCAGACAGCCTAGCCCAGACGGGTTTACGGGCCACCTGTTTCTCCATTCTGTCCAACCTTGCCAATATTTTCTCCATAAGGGCCGTGGCGCTAGGTTCTTCTTCTTCTTCTGGCAGGGGGGATCGTCGGTGCCTCTTCGGGGAGCGAGTTCGGCGCTGATGGGATGGGGACCTCGCCTCAGGCGACTGGCTCCTCCTGTGTGTGCTTTTGGGTCATTTTTTACCCCGCTTGTCCCGCGAGCCGTGCCCCGAGGGGCATGTTTTCTGTTGAAGACTCCTCTCGTGGGTTTCCGGATCCCGAACTACGATGAGTTGGTTTGGGGCTTTTTTCCCGAGGGTGTGCTGGCAAAGGAGGCCTTTGGGCTTGAGCTTGTTGTGGCCACTTCGGTCTATCTGTTGTGTCATTTCAGCCACAACAGAACATTGAAAGTCGCGCAGGAAGCTCATGGTTATGACCAGAGGGCGCTCTTCCTCAGGCGTGGAAGTCCCTAGGAGGGCTTGCTCAGTGGCCGGTTGGACTTCAGGCCCGGACGGGGACCTCAGGAGTCCCTTGTCCTTAGAACGCCGAGTCTCAACGACGGCGACCCGAGGATGGTTTCCCACAGACGGCGCCAAATGATGTCCGGGGACATCTTCACTGGAAGGCATGGTGACTTCCGGGAGGACTTCCTGTGAAGGAGAGCGTCTGGAGTTGAGGTTTCCCAGGAGAATGTGCTTGCAAAGCTAAGAGAATAGGGTTAGGAGGTCCCCGGGGTGCTTTTCCGGGGAGGAGCCTCCGACGCCCAAGTCAGTTTCCTGAGAAGGTAAGGGGGAAACACTAGAGTTTTTAGTGGGCTTGCCTGTGTTTTCTCAAGGGGGAGGAGTCCAACCTTTTGCCAGGGTTTGTTTCCTAGTATTTATAGGAATGTCCAGCCCGTTCAGATCGTGACACGTGTTCGGTCGGATGTTCTCTGAATTTCTGGGCGTAAGGGACAAGTAGCCGGTGGCAGGCTCCTTGAGTCTCGAACCGAGATAGGTCGTGACAAGACCTGGACGGCGTCGGCGTGTCAAATCGCTGTTTGAGGTGGCATGTAGCGTCTGTGGGCGGCATGTCAGAGGCTCCTTAAATGCTCCTGCCGTACTCCCGAAGTCCCTGGCCGAGGTCGTCCTCTGGTACGGACGATGCCCATTCGGGAAATATGCCCGCAGTTCGGGGAGTTCCCTAATTCAGGGTTCCGTGTTCGGGGAGATCCTCTTCGGCTTGCAATAGCTGATTCTCCGTTTCCGAAGGCAATCTATTTAGTACCTCGGGGGGGCTAATAGCTTCCTCGCGTTCCCTGACGCTCCGAGTTCGAGTCAGATAGAGGCGATATCCCTTCTGCTATCAATTGCTATATGTTTTGTTTTTTCTTTGTCTTAGTGTTTTTTTTGTAAGAGCATGGAATATTTGCTGCCATGTTATTCTTGGCTATGTTAGGCTTTGGAAGCCATATGTTAGGCTCTGGGAGCCATACAGAATTCTTACTAAGTTTTACTCACCTGTCCTTCTCTACTTCATGTAGGAAAAAGAGTTCTTGAAAGACACTAAGGTCAAGAGTATTTTATACTCTTTCTGTTGGTAAATGTTTGTGTACGTATGTATTTGCTCAATATTCTAAGTATTCTAAGTGTTATGGGTTGCTTGTGTAACAGGCTAATAAGTGTGGACTTTATGTGCAAGACTTGGAGTCTAGATTGTGGGAACAAAGTCTCTAAGGTGGAAATGTGTTCTATGTGTGATTTGCCATGTATAAGCATGTGCTATGTATTTTGGTTTATTTTTAAAAACCAAATTTGTGATTTTAAGTGTTTATGGACCCTTTCGGGTACTTAAGTAAAATGGCATACTAAAATTAAATCTAAGTATATTCGGCCATGTTGTATGTCTATGGCATATATATGAACTCTTGGACATTCTGGTTGGTAACCATCTTTGAGCCTAAGAAAAAGTTGATACATATGCATGGTCATGTGTTCTAAGCCATGTTTGAATTATGGAATCATGTATGTCTCAACCTTATATGTATGTGTTTATGTGCAATAGTGGGTTACCAAGACATATATGAGTATGCAAGATGTATGCATTATAAACAAGTTTTCCAAAACTTGAATCTGGTGTTTTGGTTGCCATGCATGTACTTGGCTAGTTGAGTAATGAAATGAATACACAAGTTCCACATAAGTACTAGCTTGTTTCCGAGAGCATAATTTGAACCTTTAAGTAAATAATTAATGAGCTAGTACTAGTAATATCCTGGGAACATGCCCATATGTTTTGGAAATGAATTAAACGCCCCTTATATGCAAAATTTCACTACATGGTTAAGTAATTGGGCCCAAATGAGCCAGGGGCTAGGCTAGGTGTGACATCGAGCTTTCATGATCCCTAGCGATGTTCTCCAATTGGTTGAGGCACATCTATTTGGAGGTGTTCTCGATGAAGATCCAAACAACCACATCAAGAGGTTTGTTCGCTTGTGTGATACTTTTGATGTGGAGGGAGTGAGTGAGGATGCGAAAAGGATGAGGCTCTTCCCTTTTTCTCTTGTGGGTGAAGCGATGAAATGGTTTGAGGGTTTGGAGCCTACCTCAATTCATAAATGGCAAGATTTATATGAAGCATTCATTCGAAGGTTCTTCCCTTCCCAAAATCCTTTGAGCTTAAGAATGAGTTGTTGGCCTTTAGACAAAATGAATGGGAGTCACTTGCAGAGGTGTGGGTGTGCTTCGAAAAGATGGTGAAGATGGTTCTAACACAAGTTATTGATCCAGCTCATCAACTCCACTTTTTCTATAATGGGTTAAGTTTGAATACTCGTTTACAAGTTGATGGCGCCGCCAGTGGTTTCATTTTTTTGAAGGATGTAGAGGAGTGTTTTGAATTGCTAAACAACATGGCCAAGAGCCTTGAGCTTAGTGGAAAAAAAGCTCCAAGAAAATGAAGTGGTTTGTATAAAGTTGACAAGGACACCTCCCTCTAAGCACAACTTCGGTACTCACTAGCATGGTGTCCAAATTGGTGAAGAATCAAGAAAGGGTGAAGGTGCAACAAGCTATGGCTAGTGAGGATGTGGAAGAATTAGAAGATGTGAATTTTTTGGGGTATCGGAATCCGTATCCACTAAAGCAATGAGGAGGAAACTTCTTTTCAAGGAGTCATCAACATGGAAGGTTCAACTATTCTAACCCAAAGGGTGCCATGCTACCATAAGGTGAAACTTCCCATGAATTGACTGCCTCGTTGAAGGATTTTATGAAAGGTATGATAGGGGAGTTCATGCATGAAGTAAGGGAATGGCTAGTGGTCAAACAAAAAGATTAATGCATTGGAGGGGAAGATGAAAACAATGGAAAGCAACACTCAAACGTCGATTAAAAATTTGAAGACACAAGTTGGCCAACTAGCCACCTCCATGAGACAACTCCAAAAAGGGAAGTTTATACCTAGTGATACGGACATAAACCCAATGGAGTATTGTCAAGCTATAACTCTAAGAAGTGGGAATAATGTAGTCACTCAATAAAAGAAGCCACCGACTCAAAAGGATTTTCCTCCTCAAGGACCCATCTTCCCGGAAGAATTTGAATTTGATCAAGTTGAGCCACCAAGTGGTGAGGAAGCTTATTTGAAAGATAAGGGAAGAAAGATGGCCACTCAAGAGGAAGTATTGAAGTATACTCCTAGTCTCCCATATCCTCAACGGTTTAAGCCCAAAAAAAAGGAAACTTAATTGAAGAAGTTCCTTGAAATGTGTAAAAAGTTGGAGATCAATATTCCCTTTTTGGAAGCACTAAATCAAATGCCATCGTATGCTAAATTTATCAAGGAGTTGATTACTAAAAAGAGAAAGTTCATTGACAATGAGCTTATTTTGGTGAAGGAGGAGGCAAGTGCCATCATTCAATGAAAAATGCCCCAAAAACTCAAGGACCCGAGGAGTTTCACTATTCGTTTGGATATAGGGTTTTTTCATTGTAACAAGGCACTATGTGATCTTGGAGCTAGTATTAACCTAATGTCATTATCTATTTGTAGGAGCCTTGGTCTTGGGGAGGTGAAACCTTTATCAATTTGTCTCCAATTGGCAGATAGATCCCTTAGATTCCCAAAAGGTGTGTTGGAGGATGTGTTGGTTAAAGTTGGCAAATTCATATTTCCGATGGATTTCATGGTGTTAGATATGGAAGAAGATCGAAACATGCCCATTATTCTTGGGAGACCCTTTCTTGCCACCGGGAAGGCCATCATTGATGTGGAAAAAGGTAATCTTACCTTGAGAGCTAATGATGAAGAGATTACTTTCAATTTTTCTCAAGTTATTAAATCTATTAATGATGAGATGCCTGAATGTTTTATGGTGGATGAAGTTGATTCTTGCATTGGAAAGATAAAGGGATCTTTGTTTATGGATGATTCACTTGGGAAAACATGTGTTTGTGAGGACTTTTTTGAGGAGATTCATGAAGTAGTAGGTGCTTGGGAGTCCATGAATGCTTATGGGAAGACACAAGCTAAAAAGGGAAATTTTGAACAACTTTTGTCTTGTGAGACCAAAAAGGAGACCAAATTGGAATTGAAACCTTTGACCAAGGATCTCAAGTATGTCTACCTCGGTCTTAGAGAATCCTTCCTGGTGATTATTTCTTCTTCTTTATGAACCTTGGAGGGGGAGAAATTGATTAGAATTTTGAGAAAGAACAAAAGTGCAATTGCTTGGTCAATCGTTGACATTAAGGGTATAAGCCCCAACATTTTCATACACAAGATCTTAATGGAGGATGAATACAAGCCCCCAATCTAAGCTCAAAGGAGGTTAAATCCTGAAATGAAGGAGGTGGTGAAGGAAAAGATCTTGAATCTTCTCAAGGCTGACATTATTTATCCCATCTCGGACTCACAATGGGTTAGCCCGGTACAAGTGGTGCCAAAGAAGGGTGGAACCACCTTTGTGGGCAATGAGAAAAATAAGCGGATCTCTACAAGATTGGTGACCAAATGGAGGGTTTACTTTGATTACCAGAAGCTCAACAAAGCCACTCGAAAAGATCATTTCCTTTTTCCTTTCACTGATCAAATTTTAGATCGGTTAGCCGGCCATTCTTATTATTGCTTCTTGGATGGCTACTTCGAATATAATCAAGTTGCAATAGCCCCGGAGGATCAAGAGAAGATGACCTTTACTAGTCCTTGGGGTACATATGCCTTCCGGATTATGCCTTTTGATCTTTGCAATGCACCAGCAACCTTCCAATGATGTATGATGGCAATCTTTTCGGATATGGTGGAGAAATGCATGGAGGTATTTATGGATGACTTCTTAGTCTTTGGTGATTCTTTTGATGCATGTTTGGATAATTTAGCCCTTGTGTTGAAAAGATGTCAAATAAACCAATTTGGCTTTGAATTGAGAAAAATGCCATTTCATGGTTACTTCCGTTATTGTTCTTAGTCATAAAATTTCTTCTAAATGTATAAAGATGGATAGAGCAAAAATTGTTGCTATTGAAAAATTACCACCACCCACTAATGTTAAGAGGGTTAGAAGTTTCTTAGGCTATGTCGGGTTCTATCGGTGATTTATCAAGGATTTTTCAAAAATTACTAAGCCACTTTGCAATTTACTTGAGAAGGATGTTCCTTTTGCCTTTGATGAGCATTGCACTGAGGCTTTTGACACTTTGAAGGAAAAGTTGGTCAAGACCCCTGTAGTAGTAGCACCAAATTAGGATGAGCCTTTTGAAATTATGTGTGATGTTAGTGACTTCGCCATTGGGGCAATGTTGGGACAACAAAGAGGGAAAATCTTTCAAGTGATATACTATGCTAGCAAAACATTGGATAGGGCCCAACAAAATTACACTACTATGGAGAAGGAGTTGCTAGTGGTTATGTTCTCGGTGGATAAGTTTCGGCCTTATATTGTGGGATTTAAAGTGGTTGTGCACACCGATCATGCAGCCATCAAGTACTTCTTCACCAAAACATATGCTAAACCAAGACTAATCTGATGGATTCTCTTCCTTTAAGATTTGATCTTGAAATCAAGGATAAAAAGGGTAGTGAAAATTTAGTGGCAGATCATTTGTCTCGACTTGAAGTTCATGTGCCATATTTAGGGAGCCAAATTCAAGAATATTTCCTGGATGAAAGTTTATTCAAGGTGGAGGATAAATTGTCATGGTATGCAGAATATGTCAATTATTTATCTTACGGTGTTCTACCTCCCAACCTCTCAACCCAACAAAGGAAGAATTTTCTTGCCGATGTCAAGCATTATCTTTGGGATGAACCTCTTTTTTTTCACCGGTGTGTCGATCAAATTATAAGGAGGTGCATATCTCTTGAGGAGGCCAAGGATGTTCTCCACCATTGTCACTCTTCACCATGTGGTGGTCACTTTGGAGCGTTCAAGATGGCAAGTAAGGTATTGCAAACTGGTTATTATTGGCCATCTTAATTTAAGGATGCATATACCTTTGTGTTGACATGTGATAGATGCCAAAGGTTGGGAAACATTTCTAAGAGAGATGAAATGCCATTGTAAAATATTCTTAAGGTATTAGTATTTGATTTATGGGGTATTGATTTTATGGGTCCTTTCCTACCTTAATTTGGCAATCATTATATCTTGCTTGCGATTGATTATGTTTCTACATAGGTGGAGGCCATTGCCACCCCTTCTTGTGATGCTAATGTGGTTGTTAAGTTACTTCAAAGGAATATTTTTGCAAGATTTAGAGTGCCTTGGGCTATTGTCTCCGATGAAGGATCACATTTTATCAACAAGACTTTGGCACATGTTTTAAGGAAATATGGTGTACGGCATAACGTGGCTCTCCCTTATCACCCACAAATGAATGGGCAAGCTAAAATTTCAAATAGGGAGGTCAGGAAAATATTAGAGAAGATGGTGGGCATCAACTAAAAAGATTGGTCACACAAGTTGAGTGATGCACTTTGGGCATGTCAAACAGCATTCAAGACACCAATTGGAATGTGTCCATATCAACTTGTGTTTGGGAAGACATGCCATTTACTGGTAGAATTGGAGTTCAAGTCATATTTGGCGGTGAAGAAGATGAACTTTGATTTGAAGAATGCCCAAGAAAAGAGAGCCCCCCAATTAGATGAGTTGGATGAAATCTGCCTTGATACTTATGAGAATGCAAGGATCTATAAGGAGCGAACGAAGCTTTGGCATGATAAGTTGCTTTTGGAAAAGGATTTCCAACCGGGTCAACAAGTATTGCTTTTTAATTCAAGGTTGAGGCTTTTTCCGGGAAAATTGAGGTCCAAATGGTTCGAGCCGTTCAAGGTGCTTAAGGTGATGCCATATGGAGCGGTGGAGCTAAAAGGCCAAGATGGATCCACATTTCAAGTCAACGAGCATCGAGTGAAGGTTTATTATGGTGATGACCTCCATCACATTGGCCAATTAATCTTGGCTGAACCCTCCCCTTGAAAGTCTATTTAAAGGCACGTAGCTAGAGGCATAAACCCAAGCATTAGTCGGGAGGCAACCCGATTTCTAATTCATTTTCTTTCCTTTTCATGAGTTTTTCTTTAATTTGCTTGTTTTTATTGTGACTCTATGTTTATCTTAAGTTTTGATGTCTTTATGTAGGGTTGGAAAAGCCACAGGTAAGAGCAAGGATGGGATGGAAGATGAAAGCTTCAACATTGGGAAAATTGAATTTTTATGCAAGGTTTAAGTGAGTATACAAACTTAAAGGTTAGTTTGTCAAAAAAAAATTGAGGGAATTGTCGCACTTAGCGGTGACGAGTCTTTAATATTGGTGACGCATCACCAAAATTCAAAAATTGGCATAGCGTTCCCAACTCTAGCGATGTGTCGCCAGATATTCGACCTCAGCGGCGACGCGTCGCCACCAACTGAACTTGCCAATTTAAACTTTTCTCTTTTCACTTCTCACTTTTAACTTCACCTCAACCTTCAAACCTCCCAAGTTTCAAAACCTAGCCCTTTCGTGACCCTCGCGATTCGATTTTCTTGCCAAGTTCTTCTCAAATCCACAGCAAGTAAGTGATTCTCTACCTTCTTCTTTTGTTCTTTCATGGTCTATTAAGTGAAAATCATGTTTATTTGTGGGCGGTGCGAATTCATCGATTAGGCTTTGGTTTTGTTGATTTCTTGCTTGATTTTGATTTTCCTTGAGATTATGTATGTTTGGGAGATCCTTTGATGCTTGGGGTTTGGATTTGGCATGATAAGCATGTTTTGAAATTTGCCCACCAAGGTAGCCACAAATTTTTCACGGTGATTTCTTGATGATTCTTGTTCTTGTTGTTTTGTTGATTCCAAGAGTCTTATTCAAAGTAATTAGGAGTGGGTCAAGCATGAATTCATGCTAATTTGATCTATATTGCTCGAATTTGATTCTTGAACTTTTTTGGAAAAGCGTCGCTCAAGGATTGTCATAGGTACTTTGCTCGATAATGCGGCTTCATGTGCTACTTGTTTGTTTCAATTCTTGGTTTGGGTTGCATCTTGGTGTTGCATATTGCAAGTTTGTGTCCTTGGTTTGCTCTTGGAAACATGATTTCCATATGAAGCAAGGGCAAACTTATGTTATGAACTATTGTGGGATTCTTGTGATGGCATGTTCATAGGTACATAACTCTTTGTCTGGGCTTTGTTGTTCACGTCTTCTTACTCGATTAGCATGTATGTACTACATATATGACCCTTTCAACTTGCTCTTGCATCATACTACTTAGGAAAGAATGCCATAGAGTGCTCGAAAATGCTATGCCTTGAATATTAATTTGGAGATGACATGCTTTGACTTGCTTGCATTTTTCATGCCTATTTTTGCCCAACTTGGAGTTTGTAACACTAGCTTGTGTGTGTTGTTTTATTGCTCTTTTTGTAGGAGAAAATTGCATTAAAATATTTTTGTATTATTTTGTAGGAAACATGCCTCGCAGGTTTGTGTCGGTTAACTCTCTAAAAGAAAAGGGGAAGGGCAAAAGGGTCCGTGATGAGGCACCTCAAGAACCTCATTATGACAAGAACCAGTTCATCTCTACTCAGGCATGCAACTACTTTGAGGGTTTTGTGAATCGTAAATTTACACTGGAATGGGGCTTTAACTTCTCCAATAAGGAGAACGAATGCATTTTAAGAGTAGTGGAGAGGAGAAGATGGTAGCATTGGGTTGCCCACCCTCAGGCAGATGTGCCCAAAACTTTGATTATGGAATTCTATGCCAATCTCATGGGGGCGTGCTATCTGAATCGCCGAAAAGAATTTTGTTTCGTGAGGACCCGTAGCGTGCACTATGACGATATAACTATTAATGACTTTCTTCTGATCAACCCGCTCATTAGGGAATCATTCAAGGAGGCCTCGCTTGATTAGATGGCTCAAATAGTATATGAGCACCCCGTTGACTGGACAAGGAGTAAGGATGATGCTAACAGAAAACTGTACTTTAGTTCATCAACTCTTCCTCTTGAGATGAGAGCGTGAAACTACTTCATTTCCTTTCACCTCATCCTGATGACTCATGTTCGGGAAGTCACCTCAGACCGTTTGGAGGTTCTGTATTGCATTGTATGTGATTTCTGTGTGAACCTAGGATGCTTCATTCTCAAGAATATAGTTTGCACTACAAAGCAATTGATCACGAACATGATTTTAAGGGTCAGGGTCAACTTGGAGGATCCTCTACAAGTATCTTTGGTCATGAGACCTATTTCGATGGACAAGCTGGGCGGAGTGCTAATGAGCATTCAGGAAGTAGCTTCAAAGGAATAGGAAGAAGAGCCCGCTCATGAACAAACGCAAGAACAAGAAGAGGAAGAAGAACAAGAGCATTATCAGGAGCAAGAACAAGGAGGGGATGAGCAATGGGGAACATATGAGCAGCTAATCGACCTGGTCACTGCCACTCTAGCATGATTAGATGTGGCATTAAACAAGATAGACATCCTAATGAAGGAGCAACACAATGAATCGGTGGCCCGGTTCGAATCAGTTGGTGGTAGTTTTGCATCCTTTGAGAAAGAGATGCGTGAGGGCATCACATTTCTTGCCGGCAATCAGGAGTCCCTCTCCGGTTAAGTTCGTTGGGGCCAGCAACAGCAGCAGTAGCAATAGAGCTTACCCCAGGAGTACCCCCCTTCCATTCCATACCTCCTCATTTCACCCCTCGGCATACCAGTGGTACACGCTGTATCCCTCCAGCCATCCCCCTCTGTTCTACCCACATTTTGGTCCTCCCTGTGACCCGTCTGAAGGTCTATCCTCCTTCCCTCTGGCTAGTGGCTTGTCTGGCCCCGATGACATGGGCAAGGATTAGTTGGGGGCGGGAACGTCCATTCCTCAGGTATGATTCTTGAATGCCTCCTTTCTTTTCTCCACTTCCATTAAGAACAATGTTTGTGTTTAAGTTTGGGGGGTTTTTGTTTGATAGTCATGCTTGATAATCCTTGTTTTGTCATTGTTCTTTACTTTATCATGTTTGTTGTTTGGTTTAGTCTAGGTTGTTTTCTTTAAAGATAGGATGATCTTGCTTAGTTCATTTTGGGTGGCCTTCTCTTTCTTGCATATCATTCATTTAATCCTTTTAGGATGCATGTAGTAACATATAGGTTGATTTCTTTTCGTGCTTGCCTATTTTATTTTCTTAAAGAATCAATGGAAACCATTGTTGCATATGAATGATCTTCGTTGCTAGTTTTACTCTCTATGAAGTTTTGGTGAATTTGGAAGGTTAGTTTTGAAATTTCTGGTGGAACCTATCTGGTGAGATGTTTTAAGCCTTGTGAACTCATTCTTTCTTGAGTTACTTAAGCTATGTTTCAATCTAGAACTTGTCTGAGGACCCATTCAAACCCACAGTGTTGTATGAAATTTTTTTTTTAGGTTCATTTTGTTTCTTAGGATGAACTACTTTCCCAGATGGCTAACCCTGTTATACTTTCCCTTAGTAAGCCCCATTGTGCCTAAGTGAATATTTCTTGCTTTTAACCCATACTTTGACCTTTCACTGTCTTTGTATCCTCTTCTCCACCTAAGTGGAATAAGAACAAGTTTTGAGGGAGGGGGGTGACTTGAAGAAATTGGGGTAGCTTGCACTTTAAGCGTGATTGTTCATCTTCATGGTTGTGCAATATATATATATATATATATATGATTTTGAATAAGTGTGGGCTTTTTAAGTTGGTTAAATGGTTTGTTATGTTTGTGGACTTCGGGTTGAGTGCTTTATTGGTTCATATATAGGAGCATCTGGTCTAAACTTGATCACCTCTTTAGCCTCACTTAGAAAGCCTTCATCTGATTCTTCCTTCTTTCCTTGCCCGGCCCCATTTAAACCATGGAAAAATCATTTGAGCTTTGAGTTTTATGCAGCTCCCTTAGGGGAATTTAGAGGGGGATGTTGGATCCTCTTGCAAGCCTATGGAAGGAAGCATAGTTTAAGTTTTACTTTGCATGGTGCAACCCCACTAGAAGAAATTGAACATATTTGGTAAGGGTATGACCTCTCCAAGGTCCCATCTTAAGTAGCAAAGCTCTTCCTTCTTCAATCACCATTTCTTCTTTTGAAGTTGAGCTAGTGGATCATCGAAGTTCATGTGTGGGAATTGGATGACATTGTAGTTTCTATGTTTTGTTGTGTTTAGCTTTTATAGGTTAAGCACCCTAAGGACTAGCTTAAGTTTAATTTTCGGGGAGTTTGTTAAGCGCATAATTTAGCGGTCAAAGTTGTTGACTTTTCAATAACTTTGACCACCAATTTCTTGCATTTCATCTATTCTTTCTTAGTTTTTCTTATTTTGCTTGGCTTCCTATGGGTGGGATTGCATTGTGGATGTGTCAATTTGGAGTAGGATCGAGCGAGACGAAATTTGGGCGTGCAAAATTTGAGTTAAAGTAAGAGGCGTTGGTGATGCGTCATCGGCATTACGAACGTGCTGCCAGTTTTGCATTTCAGGCGATGCGTTGCCAGAAACTTGACCCAGCTAGCGACGCATCACCACTCACTCCCTTGTTTTGCTTGAACCTCGCGTTTTGATGGTCCCCTGCTTTTTTCCACCTGATGAGCTATCCTTGGAGAGGGAATTCTATCCTTTTAGGGTTTAGGAGCTAAGACAGGACAAAAGGGGAGCCCTTGGATATAAATAGCAAGAGGAAAATAGCAACAAATGAGAGATTTTTGGATGTTCTTCTCCTTATCTCTTCTTGAAAAAATCACCATTGGAGGAAGAATTGGAGATGGAAGAAGGAGTCTAGGAGCCAAAGAGATTTAGGCAACTAGGATCCTTCTTGGGTTTCCTCTTTTCCGCTTTTCCTCTTTTATTTTGTGAAACATTTATGGATTGTTGGATTATGGGTTTATTGTTGATGGATATAATGTATTGTGAGTAGATATTTGTATCTCTCTAGGATGAAACTTGACACGACCCCTCGTGGGCCTGCCCAGGAAGCCTGTGGGAACTTGTCCCATGTTAGTCGCAATTGGCTAATTGATTACATGTGCACTAGTTAAAACCTTTATGCTTTTAGTTATTTAATCCTACTATGCAATCATGCATGAGTTTATGCTTTGACTTATTCAATAAAACAAAGAAATGGTACTTGAAACATTGCCATGGCATAATTTAATAAAAATAAATATCAAAACTGTCAAAGCATTCAAAGCATTTAAGTGGAATTAACTACACATAATCAATTGTGTGCGAGCATCCAAACAAGAGTAGACTATGCTCGCACCCAAGAGTGACTTTAGAGTAAATTACTCAACATGACCATTGGAGGCAAACTAGTGTATCAAAATGATACACTGAATGACTGTACTGAGATCCAAAACCAAGCTTCCACCTTAGAGCAAACTCCCAGTGGCAAGCTTCATAAGCCCTCCCTTGTGCTTCACTAGCCTCTAGAGTCCAAAAAGACAACTGTAGTTAGTACCATAACTTAACCAACATGCAACCAATAAACTAGAATCATAAAGATTCAAATAAACTAAATCCCTGCTCGTAAGCCTAGCTCAACAACCCTCAATGGTTGCTGGCTCAACGACGCCCAAAACTGCACAATAAAAAGTAAGGGTGTGAGAATCAAAGATTCTCAGTAAAGGGTTCTCAACCTGCAAGAAAAATCCTAAGGACTCAATATATGAGAACATATGTATCCTGTGCTGTGAGCTCATACAGCCTGAGGGTCTAATATATGTACATATAACTAGTTCCCTTGAGACCTCTCTTCATCCTAGTCCTCCTCACGGGGTGTCACTCCATGCCTAGCGAGTTCTAGCCACTAACTCGCTCCTAGTAAGCCTTAGCTTGCTGCCTGACGCAATAATGTAGCCTTCCCTTAGTTGTTGTGCAGGTGAACATGGTGGATGCTCCTTGCTTGCGCTGTAAGAAATCCATTAGGTGTACTAGGCCTCCACATAGTGCCTTAAGTGCTTAGACTTGACTAGGTCACTTATGTACTCTGCCTCCACCCATTTAACCTACCAAGGACGTACTAGGCTTCCACTTATACCTTAAGGCACGGTTTGGCTAGGCAACAATTGAACTAAGCCTTCATCCATGGTGCTCCTCTGTCCACCATTACTTGGTTCACACTAGTGGAGTGGTAATGATCATGGTTGAACTCATTTACTAGGTTCTTTGGAACCACAACTAGGTGCACTAAGGTTTCCACATTGAAGCCTCAAATCCAAAGTCTCAATTAGGCTTTCGATGGTACTAAACCTCGCACCTAACTAATGGTGCTCATTGTGACCATATTTCCCTTTAAAACTTACCTTCACTTTGAGTTAAAATAACTTTAAAACTGGACCATTTTAAGTGTTTTGAAAGCATGGAGTTGATATTACTCCTTTTTAGCTTCGTGTAGAATCTAAGATCACCTCAATCGAACACCGAGCGAAAAGTTATGAAGAAAACAAAACAGGGTGTCAATGTTGTGGCGGTGACGCGTTGCCACAATTGTCGACGTTCTGCCAATTTCTGAGGTATTGGCGACGCGTTGTGGGAACTCGAATTGATTGGCAACGCATCGCCAAACCAGTGAAATGCCCAAAAAACTTCCCATTTTGCTGCTATGAACTTTGAACACTTTCCAAACATATCAAACATGCATGGATAGCCTTCAAACTTCACATACGTGTAGTACACGTTGCAGAGGTCACAATGCATCATTCAAACCAATCCTATGGTGTCCATAAACACCACACAAATCTTCAAAAACTCCCTAGTCCAACATGTTCATTACCATCCACCAACTAATGCCATCCATCAAAGTACTTGAATTTAACAAGCAACCAAGCTAGGAATGGCATCAATTATGCTTGAATCATAAATCCCTTACCTCAATTACATAAGAACTAACAAGCCATGAAGCACCTCAAGCAACAAAGCTTCAACTATGGAGTACCTATGGTTCCAAGAAAATTCCAACATATAAGGCACAAATTCAAGCTTATTCTAACTAGAACCAAGCTCATGGAAGCCCATGAAACCAAGAACAACTCAAGTAAACCATTTGGGCAAAACGTACCTAAGCTCCATAAACCTCAAAACGTCATCCCGAGCTCACAAAACATAATCCAGGCAAAAGAAAGTCCTTTCATGCATATAAACCTCATAGGGCACCAAAAACCACCAAGAATTGATGAAGAAATTGAAGTTTCACCATGGAATTGAAGAGGAGAAGGAGAGCTACGAATTTCAGAGGTTGGGGATGATGAATAGTGATTGCCAAAACCTTCAAAATGGTTTAAATAGCCAACTTCACACTTAAGTCCTTCAACTTCTTTGGTTTTGCCAAAAAGACCCCATGCTCAAATAGTGCCATAAAACTTGGCAATTTAGCCCAACTCTTTGGTTTCTTGTCACTTGGATCCAAAAATTAACTTATGAGCTTAAATACCAAACTTATCACGTTGGGGTACAAAATGACCATTTTGCCCTTAATGACACTTAAGTGCCAAATTAAACTAGGAACCATCTATCCTTTAGATAACTTACTTGATCTTGCTAATTCACCTTTAATCAAGGTATTTAAACTAGGGATTTATGAATTTACCTTACCCACCGAGCATTCCGCTAGGAGGGCTATAACATTCTCCCCACCTTGGAGAATTTGGTCCTCCAAATTCAATCTCCCCACCTTAACTCACTATAGTAGAATATGGTGCCAACGCATCCCGATCAAACCTACCAAGGGGTGTTAGCCACAACAGCCCACTTGGCACTGAACTAACTAACCCATTTCGCTACTGCCCTCAGGGCACTTGAGTTAGGCCCTGTCCCGTATAGGTACTATGGCTAATGTAATCCTTTGTGCTCACTCCCAACCATAATCTGATTGTTGTTCACAATCCCCTCCACCTTAGTCTGACCTTACTTAGTCTAAAAGACATTAATACAACCTCGCTCTTGAAGACTATGGCATGGCCTCTCCATACCTTTAGCACACAGTACTGCTAAAACATAGCTGACTTCTCCAAGTTGTCCCAACAAATCCAGTGATCACAAATCCTCCATCGCAACCTCTATGCTGAGTCCTTTAGTGTAAGATAGCTTAACATGCTTTTAAAAGCCTATCCACTACCCTTACATTGTCAGGGTTTTTCTGAAAGTTTAACACCAACAAACTTCCCTTATTCACTCTTCTGTGCCAGAACCCACTAGTGCAAGCTAACTTAACAAGTTAAACTTGTCCGTTAACACTCACACTAGAAAAAGTTCCACCCTAGGTTCAACACCCAATGCCAGATACCAAACCCCTTAGTGTAAGCTAGCTTAACAAGTATGTAACTTATCCACTAACTCTTACACAGTCAATTCCTTGCTCTAGGTCTAGTACCCAATAACTCCTAACCTTTACTAGGCTAAGTGTGTCACTAGTGTATTATGGGCTTCCTACATACACCACTAGCACCCTTAAGACATACTCTACTCCGAGCTCCACTTGGAGTATTCTAGGTGCTCAAAGCCTACACACTCAATTCCTTCAATTTCCTGTACTCTGAGCACAATACCCTACACAAGCTGGATTAGTTCTTCAGGTGTGTCCTTGGGTTAGTAGTCAACTAGACACCTCAGCCCATTCACTAGACTCCAACGTGCCTCCCATTCTTACTCGACTCCTTGATCACCTAACTATAGATATAAAGAACCATCTCCACCTTCAATGTTCAATTGTCATACCATGACTACACTATGGTCAACCATGTGTCAAAGCAATAAATTTGCTTAGCACATCTGCTAGCCCTTAACCAATCTCAAAGATCACGAACCCTTCCTTTTAAAGGCACTAAGGTCACATGAAATGCTCTAACTCTGGGCTTTAACTAGCTCAACCAATATTACAATCGATTAGGCTTCAAATCGCTGACTTTTTTCTACTCTAGTAGTCACAACAACTACCGGAGCCACAAACAGATGCTTGAGCTCAACTATACCTATACTATACTTGGCACTTTAATTATTGAATATAACACTCAACTAGGTGGGAGATTACTTCACCTTATGGCTACTTGTGAGTCACCTTTTGACTAGACATAGTGAACTCTTTCTCTCTCACGGGCACTCCTCGGACACTACCCCATAGGGTTAAGGGAAAGTATCCTCTTTCTGGTATCACTTAGGCGTCCCAAACTGGTACTTCAATGTTCCACTAGTTTACTGGCACTAACGTAAACATCAAGCGATCACCATAGTGTCATTGGTTCCATTTAGGACTTAGTTCCTTACCTACTCAGCTAGTTTCGCTAGTCAAGTCTCTCTTCTTCCATGAATCAACGTAGTGGCCCTTAACTCCACTTAACCATGGGGTAATGAGCTCAAGTCATCCGTTATCCCCTAGTCCATGGCAATCCTTCCTATTGCTTAAGTCCTCTCATTGCCTTCAAGTAGTCAAACCGAACCCTAGCAAGGGTTCCACTCTTACTGGCTCAACCCTAGGGTATATAGCTAACGGATGAACAAGCCTATCCATCCGTTTACCCCTAGATGAATTCCTTGCTCATTTTTTCTTTGTATGGTCACCTCCTGCATTTACTGGTTAGAAATAAAATAAAAACTTACCTACTTACCTTTATGGTATCAGACTAAATGGCCCATTTAGTTGATGACTTTAAGGAACTCATATGTTCGACTAACCAGTCATTTGCTAACAACTAGGCCACCAACAAAAAAAAACTCTTCAAGAAGACAACCCATGGAACTCTGGAACATTTCCCAATCTAAGGCATTTAAGCCTCTACATATGTGGTTTCACGCACTAGCAAGTGGGTCTTAGGCTATCGGGTACTAACCCAATACTTGGTGCATCTGTAGGTCTTAATGCACTTGGGTTAGCCCTCAACCCTGCTCGAAGGTACTACCCAACATGCAGAACAAAAACTATGCCAGTATACTGATGCCATAACTCCAACAAAATAACTAGACTACTAGTGAAAGGTTAAAAACTTACCTCACGCTAGTTATACACCGCCCACGAATTCACTATGGCTACCTTTTCACTTCTGGCTAGCGGCTGCCAACTTCGACCACTTGACTGGCCAAGCAAAACCTAAACTACTACTCTGGTGCACTAGGTCGACCCTTTGTGGCAACAACTGTTGGGAATAAACTTCCTTGGCTGGTTTTAACTTAACCAAGCCCAAATATGAAACTAGTCTGATGACCACTCGGACCACTGGCAACATTTCTTAGGTGTAAGCTAAGAGTGATACACTATTTACACCTTTAGGCCTTGCCCTTCACCTTATAATCTACTCTTATTCCTCGGTCTCAAGTTAACTTTTACACTATAGGCATGTTACCCTTGCTCCTACGAGGTTGGATAAGCTAATCACCACCTCATAGTCTCATGTCTTCAACTAATCCAACTCTCTTCCGAGAGCTACTGCATCCTACACCACTTACTAGTGCTCACCTCAAAGATTGTCCAACACCCACAAATACTAGCTCAAGGCCGTGGGGAACTTATCCTCAAGCTCATACTCTTGATAGAAAAGTACAATAGTGCTACCTTTTATTACTTTGTAGCCCACATGACCAAGTGCTTACCATTTCGGTCAGTGCATCCTCAAGTCTCTTCGCCATAGCCTAACTCATTCAAGTTGGCAAGTTCAAGTTCTTGGACCTCTGGAGTAATCCACTTGGCCCGATTGTACTCCCCACCTTGGCAGAATCCATATCCTTCTACATAGCCCACCTCATGAATGAGGTCCAAAACAACTTCCTAGGATGGTGGTCACATCCTAACTACTTGCACCAAGGTGTTGCCTTACCTTGGAGCAAGATAAACCAACTACCCCAACGTTGCCTCACTATTTTGCTACAATCCAATCCTGGACCTTAGCATTCAAAAGCAAACCTGACCCAGTTTCACCATTGCAACCTGTTGCCAAAGCCAGACGACAACTCACAGATGTTGGTTAGTACTAACTACCTTAGCACAAGGACAAACCACTAGATCTCAGTAACTAGCCTCCAATGACAATGACCAAGCTCTGATAACAAAAACTGACATGACCCCTCGTGGGCCTGCCCAAGAAGCCTGTGGGAACTTGTCCCATGTTGGTCACAATTGGCTAATTGATTACATGTGCACTAGTTAAAACCTTTATGCTTCTAGTTACTTAATCCTACTATGCAATCATGCATGAGTTTATGCTTTGACTTATTCAAAAAAATAAAGGAATGGTACTTAAAACATTGTCATGGCATAATTTAATAAAAATAAATATCAAAACTGTCAAAGCATTCAAAGCATTTAAGGAATTAACTACACATAATTAATTGTGTGCAAGCATCTAAACAAGAGTAGACTATGCTCGTACCCAAAAGCAACTCTAGAGTAAATTACTCAACATGACCATTGGAGGCAAACTAGTGTATCAAAACTATACATTGAATAACTGTACTGAGAGCTAGAACCAAGCTTCCACCTTAGAACAAACTCCCAGTGGCAAGCTTCGTAAGCCCTCCCTTATGTTTCACTAGCCTTTGTAGGCCAAAAAGACAACTGTAGTTAGTACCATAACTTAACCAACAAGCAAACAATAAACTAGAATCATAAAGATTCAAATAAACTAAATACCTGCTTGTAAGCCTAGCTCAACAACCCTTAACGGTTGCTGGCTCAACGACGCCCAAAACTGCACAACAAAAAGTAAGGGCGTGAGAATCAAAGATTCTCAGTAAGGGATCTTCAACCTGTAAGAAAAATTCTAAGGACTCAACATATGAGAGCATATGTATCTTGTGCTGTGAGCTCATACAGCCTAAGGGTTTGATATATGTACATATAACTAAGTCCCTTGAGACCTCTCCTCATCCTAGTCCTCCTCACGGGGCGTCACTCCGTGCCTAGCGAGTTCTGGCCACTAACTCACTCCTAGTAAGCCTTAGCTTACTGCCTGACGCAATAAAGTAGCCTTCCCTTAGTTGTTGTGCAGGTGAACATGGTGGATGCTTCTTGCTTGTGCTGTAAGAAATCCATTAGGTGTACTAGGCCTCCACATAGTGCCTCAAGTGCTTAGACCTGACTAGGTCACTTATGTACTCTGCCTCCACCCATTTAACCTACCAAGGACGTACTAGGCTTCCACTTGTACCTTAAGGCACGGCTTGGCTAGGCAACAAGTGAACTAAGCCTTCATCCATGGTGCTCCTTTATCCACCATTACTTGGTTCACACTAGTGGAGTGGTAATGATCATGGTTGGACTCATGTACTAGGTTCTTTGGAACCCCAACTAGGTGCACTAAGTTTTCCACATCGAAGCCTCAAATCCAAAGTCTCAACTAGGCTTTCAATGGTACTAAGCCTCACACCTAACTAATGGTGCTCATTGTGACCATATTTTCCTTTAAAACTTAGCTTCACTTTGAGTTAAAATAACTTTAAAAATAGATCATTTAAAGTGTTTTGAAAGGATGGAGTTGATATTACTCCTTTTTAGCTTCGCATGGAATCTAAAATCACCTTAATCGGACACTCGAGTGAAAAGTTATGAAGAAAACAAAACAGGGTGTCAATGTTGTGGCTGCGACACGTCGCCACAGTTGTCGACGTTCTGCCAATTTCTGAGGTATTCGCGACACGTCATGAGAACTCGAATTGATTGGCAATGTGTCACCAACCTGTGAAATGCCCAGAAAATTTTCCATTTTGCTGCTATGAATTTTGAACACTTTCCAAACATATCAAACATGCATGGATAGCCTTCAAACTTAACATACGTGTAGTACACGTTGCAGAGTTCACAATGCACCATTCAAACCAATCTTATGGTATCCATAAACACCACACAAATCTTCAAAAACTCCCTAGTCCAACATGTTCATTGCCATCCATCAAAGTACTTGAATTTAATAGCAACCAAGCTAGGAATGGCATCAATTACGCTTGAATCATAAATCCCTTACTTCAATTACATAAGAACTAGCAAGCCATGAAGCACCTCAAGCAACAAAGCTTCAACTATGGAGTACCTATGGTTCCAAGAAAATTCCAACATATAAGGCACGAATTCAAGCTCATTCTAACTAGAACCAAGCTCATGGAAGCCCAAGAAACCAAGAACAACTCGAGTAAACCATTTGGGCAAAACGTGCCTAAGCTCCATAAACCTCAAAACATCATCCCAAGCTCACCACACATAATCCATGCAAAAAAAAGTCCTTTCACGCATATAAACCTCATGGGCCACCAAAAACCACCAAGAATTGAAGAAGAAATCGAAGTTTCACCATGGAATTGAAGAGGAGAAGGAGAGCTATGAATTTCGAAGGTTGGGGATGATGAATAGTGACTGCTAAAACCTTCAAAATGGTTTAAATAGCCAACTTCACACTTATGTCCTTCAACTTCTTTAGTTTTGCCAAAAAGATCCCATGCTCAAAAAGTGCCGTAAAACTTGGCAATTTAGCCTAACTCTTTGGTTTCTTGTCACTTAGATCCAAAAATTGACTTATGATCTTAAATACCAAACTTATCACATTGGGGTACAAAATGACCGTTTTGCCCTTAGTGACACTTAGGTGCCAAATTAAACTTGGAACCATCTATCCTTTGGATAACTTACTTGATCTTGCTAATTCACCTTTAATCAAGGCATTTAAACTAGGGATTTATGAACTTACCTTACCCACCGACCGTTCCGCTAGGAGGGTTATAACAAAACTTCTATTACTTGATATCTAATAGTTATTTGATGATCTTTCATGGATGTTTATCTCTTGGTGTTACCTGTTGTTGAGCCTAATGCTTGTGTGATTGATTGGTCACTCGACACATTCACAAGTCCCACTTAGTTCTTGAAAGGGAAAAACGGGGGATAGAAAATAGGAATAGGGTATAATGGGTATTATTGATTAAAGATAATCTACAATTTCATTAGGTGTTGAAAGGGGATTAATAGCTTAACCCATCTAGGATTAATCATGAGATTGAGAATTATTTTGTTTGATTCTAGGTGAGCAAAGACTTAACTTGAGAAAGTGAGTTTTTGAACTTAGGGTCTCTACACCACACAAAGGGGTAAATGTCCTAGGGTACAATTAACTTGGGTAGCAAGTAATAGGGTGGATTCCTGGGAAGATAACCTTCCTCTTTTAATCACTTTAGTTTAATTTATTTTAGCCAGTTGTGTTTATTTTTATTTAGCTACCTACCTTAGAGTTAACTAAGTAATTAGCGGATCATTTGTTCTTGTTCTCTACTCCTTAATCACTTATTCACTCATTTGGTTTTAGGTTTTTCTTGTCACTTTTAATCTAATAGTTTAGGTAGTTTAGGTAACTTAGGTTCATTTCTTGGTAAGATCACATTATCCCTTGGGACGATACCCTTCCTCATCTTTGCACACAACTAAATCAATCGTACACTTGCGAGTGATAAAGGGTTACAAATTATTAAACTCTTGTTTATCACAACAATACTTGAAAGTTGTAAAGATTTTGGTCAATAGCATCTGATTTTGCTTGCCATGATTCTAATATACAATTCAGAAATTAAAAAAGCTTAGAAGTTTGCAGAACACATGCATCCACTAGGGGGATTGTTTGTTTGTGGAAAATATTTATAGTTTTCCTACTAAAACAAAACTTCCCTTACTTCCAAGACCAATGGACCAAAAGGGAACACAAAATAAAATTACATAAAAAAAACTAAAAGAAGCACCTGTACCCACTTAGGAACCATTGCTTCACTAATGCTGTCGCAGTATGGTAGATAAGGTTTAATATCAAGCACTGGTTGTCAACAACAACAAAAAGAGAGGAGAAATTAAAACACTTTCCCAATCATTTAATATCTATTACTACTACATATCAAGTGAGAATTTGATATTATCCTTCCCCACATAGGCTTGCCCTTTTGCTTCAAATTCTTGTTTATTTACTTGTTGTTTTCTTTTTTTCATCTTCATTGAAAATTATTGCAGCAGATCACAACATATTGTCCCATCAACTAGATCAACACCAGAGAGAAGAAGCATATGCCCTTTAATTGCCTCCACCTAGAAATAGAAAAGAAAAAAAGACATGCCATAAGTAAACTAGAAAACAATTTGCTTAGTGACATGTGTCAGTTACTATCTTCTAATGATTAAGAACTTTACAGTATTAAATACACAGTATGTAATTCTGTTAGAATAAGAGAGAATCATCATGAACTAGTGCTTCAAATGAAAGGAAGCTTTTCTCTATGCAGAATGCTGGAAAGAAATAGCTTTTTCATTATGTGACATCAGAAAGAGTATGACACACACACAGTGAACAAATAGGCTTACCTTCAGGTATATTACCTAAAGGACAAAACTACAAACACTTGAAACAAAAATCCTACCAAAATCAACAACTGAACAAAAAAGTCGTAAACCTAAAATTAGTTTATGATTTTATGAGTGATCGAACCTTCTGGTCTGTTCAAAAGCTGAGAAATACATATGCCTAAGCATCGAGTAGGCATGCGAACTAAAAGAGTCTGAACTAGAACAAAAGACCAAACCTGTATCTAACAAGGGGAAAAAATTTACAAAACTTGTTAGTTGTAACTATGGCCTTCATTCTTCAGAAATATTTGTTCGTTGTGACATGGCTTTCATTCTTGAGAAGTATTATCCAATCAACTTCAGTTGTCGTCTCCAAAAAATGCTACCTTATACATGGATTTAGGGAAAATGGGTGCGGGATAAATTCACATCCATGAAGCTGCTCACAAGCAATAAAGCTAGAGGTTCATAATTGAGGTGGTTGGCAAGTTCTTCAAAGTTATTCATCAATTATTGAGCTAACTAAAGCAATGTCTGTTCTCATTTCTCTACCACTGATGTTAATTGCCGCTTCATCTGAAGTAGCTATTTATCTGACATCCACATTATCTTGGAGACCATCATGTTCTTTGTTCTGATAATAAAATTGACCAATTTGAGTAATACCAGTGATGACAACTCAAATGAAATGGAAAACTTTCCAAGGAGAACAAAAAAGAACTACCTAATCAGATATTAAGCTGCAAAATGGATAGTAGTGGTAGGCAATAGAGAGGCTTCACTGAGCAACAGGAGAAGAAAATATCACTATATGCATGTATGGACACATATACTCTGTTTATGGAAAGAAAATATCAGACACATAGAAAACATTTAGCGTCCTAAATTTTTGCTCATTAAGAAAGTGTTACCATCAAGTGTAGCCAACCTAGTTTCACTCATTTGTTTCCAAAAGACCATGAATCAAAGTTATAAAGTAGAATAGAAAGGAAGCAACCGAGGATTGCAACAAAACTTGCATTATGTTGTATGGGACTCCATTGAAATCATAATAATAATAGTACAACATGAAATATGACGGTAAGAGACTAGTATATCTTTCATCCCTCATCCTTAAATATAGAAAGAGACTAAAACCATAGATAAGCCTTTAAAGAATAGAAATGCCCATTTTTCCATATAAACTACTAGTTTAATTCAATTAAAACCTTTATAACTAAGTGAATCTTCTATATTAGTTCATCAAATATCTACAAACTTGAATCTCCATAAGTAATTTCCTTAATAGGCTTTGATACAGTCATCAATATAACTAGTACCAAATAGAAAGGTATTTCTACCGACACTCAAAATTAATCATTAGAGACAACTACCACTTCTTCAAATTGTAAAAGTTTCAGTTAAAGCCCAACCCTCCTCTTGTAGTCCTGTCTGGTCAAGTTTCACCAGATTACCCTTTCCTATTTCTTACTTTTTCTTTAAGTTATTCCGAAGCCCGAGTATAAGATTGATACCATCAAGGAAATGCATAGATTGACAAAATTTGCATATATTGGTAGCTTTGCAGTGATAGCTCCACTATCAATGCTCACCCTTCCCTACCTATTACTAGAACCCCACTTTCTACAAAAACCAGAGAGGCTATCCATGATTTTAAATCTTTGCCTTAGTTCGGTAAAAAAGACTAGAAAAATTCATGGACTTATTTTTGACTACTAGATTATGAAGCTGAAAATCTAACAAAGAAAAGAGACGCAGGAAAAAAAATCATACCTTTCTCGCATGTTCTTGTTGCCCTCGAACATTGTAAGATTTGCGCATAACCATCTCTTGTTCAACTGCAAGCTTTTGCAGTTTATACATAATTGACTTGCATGCCTCCTCAAGCAACTCCCCTCATTTCTCCAAGTGCCTAAAAAATTCAAATGAAACATACAAAAACAGGGCAGACCTAATTTTGGTCATAAACCCAAATCAATTCAGCACAAATCCAATGCAGACACAACCCAAGAGGCCGAGAGAGAGAGAGAGAGAGAGAGAGAGAGGATTTACCGGTAAATCTCTCCAGAGTGTTGCGCTTCCATGATGATCAATGGCGCCTGTAACCTTTTCCGAAGTCTGCAGAGGGAATTGAGTTTGCTGGCGAAGCTTCAAGCATTTAAAAAATTTTCCAACGATTATATGTAGTCGACAATTTAGATGCTACTGGATTTTCCTAAGTATCCACGTAGTTCTCAAACTTTCATAACTCGGACAATTTAATCCTATAACTATGAATTAGTCTGATTTGATCAAAGCACCATAATACTTCTAGTCCTTCAACTTAGAAGATTCTTTTGTAACAAGAAATATCTTTTATTAATTTTTATTTAAGAATTTTTTTTGTTAATTTTTGTTTTAAAGTTTGGTTAAGTTAAAAAATTGATAAAAATACTTATATATATATATATATATCTTAACATTAGTTTGTAAACTTCTTACAGTGCAAAATTTTAAATTGACAATTTAAGCAAGTAATTACTTCATATTAGAATAATGCACGATAATGTACTAAAACTAATGTAAAATGGACTTTTTTCTGAATCTTGCAACTAAAACACAGAACTGATAAAAATTAACAACTCAAATACACTTCTGCCAAGTTCAAAACACAAAGAAAACATGTTCAAAATTGCTGTTATTCATAGCTTAAATCTAGGCTCCAATATCATCTGAATCCAATAAAGTTGAATAAATACCAAAAGCTCAATTCATACCAAGGGCACAAACTAAAACAAATTTTGAAATAATTGCTTCAGTTCATTCAATTAAAACTGGATTTCAAATTTGCAAGTCCTAATCGGCGGCAATAAACTAAACAATGAACATGCAAAGTATTACCTCAGTCTTATATTTTTTGCACCATTTGACTTTTCCACATAGTTTAGCTAGAATTTATTCATATTAGTATTTGTTAGAAAAAAATTAAAAAAACTATATTTAGAAGCTATATGTCTTAATTTTTCTTTTTTATATAAAGGTTATTCATTTATATACTAGAATGTTGAAAATAAAAACTCATAAATTAATTACTGAAAAGTAAATGTTGCAAAGAATTTAGGATGGAGGGAGTACCATTGAAGGAACAAGGCACAAAACATTACAAGGAAAAACAAAAACAAATTGAAGAAAAACCTTCTTTGCTTGGGCTTGGGAACAAGGAATAGGTACAATCCTAAGATCTGGTTGTTTATATGGCTTGGGTGGCACTTTGCCCGATGGTTGAAGGCTTTAAGCATTGGAAGAAGGTTGGCAACGAGGCAATTAAATTGAAGGAGCTCACATGGTTGATGTTAGATTGTCAAGGCGTAGGGTTTGCAAATTGCAAAAGAGAAACTCGCTTCAGAAGTCTTGCTCTGTTTCCTTGTGCGGATGCCCTACTTCAATTGTTTGAGGAGAAAAATCACATTTAAGTCCTTGCTTCTCTTTCTCTATTTCATTGCAGTTATCTAAGATACAAAATCACCATTTTCGTGATGGAAACTAGTCGTGTAATCACACGTGACTCCTCAGTTGAGGGGGTAAAGTGTCCCCGAGTAGCAAAATTTAAGGGGTGAATTAGCCCGAGTTATAGTTCAAGGGGTAAATGGTACAAGTTAGAAATGTTTGGGGGCCAAAAGGGTATTAAGGCCTAAAATAAATTATTTCAAAATATATAGGAATTTTTAAAATTTTAAGATATATAGAAATCTTAATTCCCATTTTCTATACCCTGAATCAAGAATTAAAGATTCATACATATTTTAAAAATTCCAGAAAATATATAAGAGTATTTTAAAAAAGAAAGTAAAAATTTTAATCCTCGATTACTAACCATTACAATTACAAAGACCAAACTGCTCTCCTTTCTTATCTATAATAATAGCATGTTAGGAAAAATGCAGCTCTAATTGTCTGTTCGAGTATGATCTTGAATACATATGTCTTATTCTTTGTATGGATCTATAATGTTTTATTTGTCAATTTCATACTCTAATCCCACAATAATGTGCAGGCTCCCATTACTAATTTCTGTGATAAAGTGTAGATTTCTCAAATGAAAAATAGCAAACTTTATTTCTAGAAAACATCAAGGTTTTTTTTTTCTTGTAAATTACCCAAGATTTTTATTTTAAATATGGTCTTCTTAAGTTAATTTAATGATGCAAGAAAAAAAGCGACCATACTTGAAGACGGCAAATTTTCCCTAGCAGAGCTTCATGTTGCAGTTATGAAGATCTATTTTCTTCAATTGCAATCCCGTCTTCTCCTCCTCGTGACCTGCTTCTTTCCATTAAGCAAAACTCAAAACATGCTTCTGTCCCTATACTATACAATATATTCTACATCGTAAACTTGTATGCATACTTTTGTGCGCTACAAAAAAAAAAGAAAAAAAATTTAGAATACATTTTTAGAGTAGCCATACACTGTACAGCTTGCTTCTCCCCCAGTTTCACCATATTTTCAAACATAATACTACATATTGAACATTACATCTTATACAATGAACAATACTTCTTATAGCACTGTCATTGTATCTTAAACAACACATTTTTAAATATGCAGTCCCTGCTTCTGCCATTCTGCCCAGCCCATAACATAAGCCCAATTAAAAACCCCTCATTAACCCATGTGGTAACAATCGCCTCTTCCCCTTTCTTTTTCGGATCAGTGTTTGTCGCGACTCGCGAGCCTCCCCTGCGTGACTGTGTCCCATCGGCCCTCGCCATCCGCAACAATCAGCATCGCCTCACCGCCCCACTGCCAACATAGAGCCCCTATGCCTAAGAAAGGACATGGTATCATGCCAGATACGCCGCGCCAGCCTGTTGCCGAATCGCTTTGTTCTTGGTCAACAAAGGTGAGTTTGGGCATTTAGGTTTTCTTTATTTCATGATTTGTTGTATTTTAAATTTCTACCTTATTGTTTTATACTCTCTCCGTCCCAAAATCTTTGCTCCATTTATTTTCAGCAATTAATCTAGGATTTTTTATTTTCAACATTTTAATATATAAATGAAAAATCTTTGCATACAAATGATAAATCAAAACATGTAGTTTCTAAATATATTTTTTTTAATTTTTTCTAACAAACAATAATATGAAAAAAATCAAGTCAAAATACAACTAAAAGTCAAATGGAGCAAAGATTTCGGGACGGAGGGAGTATCTTTCTATATTGGGAAAATGAAAACAAAATAATTATAAGATAGTATAATGGGTACTTTAAAGTTTGGTTTGCTTCAAATTTTTCTACGCGTATAATGTGAGGGTGTGTGCTGGTTAAATGGGCAAGTTAAGAGCAGTGGTTTTTATGGGATGGGCCTGTAAATCTGAGCATGCAATGTAGCAAAGGTGGGAGAGAAATGGTTGGCACATGGCAGTTTCATCATTTTTTTTGAGTTCTCCCTTCGCTTGTTTACCACCAGAGGAAAAAAAAACTTACAAGTTACATTTGAGACAATTTATCTCATACATTCTGAAAAGTATTACTTATGTCAGCCAGGTACATATGTAAGTCATCCTCCCATAATGTTGAAACTGTAAGAAAAAATTGTATAAATTGTGTGGAAATCCCACAAAATAAAAAAACAAAACAGCAGGTATATGAATGTTAAAAAAATCGGTTATTTTGTTTTAATAAAAACTGAGGTTTTAATCGGTTTTCTTAAGTGATTCGGTTTGTAATAGTCAAAAACTGAAAACCGACTAAACTGACCAATTCGGTTCGGTCAAAATCGAATTCCCCACACATGCTTGCCCTCTTGCTTCAAATTCTTTTTTATTTACTTATTCTTTTCTTTTTTTTCATCTTCATTGTAAATTATTGCAGTAGATCACAACATACTGTCCCATCAACTTGATCAACACCAGAGAGAAGAAGCATATGCCCTTTAACTGCCTCCACCTAGAAACAGAAAAGAAAAAAAGACATGCCATAAGTAAACTAGAAAACAATTTGCTTAGTGACATGTGCTAGTTACTATTTTCTCACGATTATGAACTTTACAGTATTAAATACACAGTTTGTAATTCTGTTAAAATAAAAAAGAATCATCATGAACTAGTGCTTCAAATGAAATGAAGCTTTTCTCTATGTAGAATGCTGGAAGGAAATAGCTTTTTCATTATGTGACATTGGGAAGAGTATGACACACAAACACTGAGGAAACAGGCTTAGCTGTAAATCATGGCAAAGCAAAGAACTTTAATCTCTTGTAAAGCTGGAGTCATTTACTTTGGCCAAATAACATACAGAATATCCATCAATATGCAAGATAAATGGAGGACAAAATAAAGAGCATATAAACTCCGGAACAGGATATCAAACGCCAAGTAAGTTTCAGTTTCTTCTAGGTCTATTATCTTCAACCACATAGCAATATGTTGTGACCATATTATTTTGATCTACATTCTTTAGTCCTATCATGAAGAACAAATGTAGTAGGCCTTTAGTTTGGACCTAAATACTATAACACATTTTCTACTTCCCAGATCAATACTATGCCAGCAGAAGATTACAACAATAAGCTGCTTTTGCATTGATGGATAAAATATACATAATTTAATACCTTTGCTACAATGAGTCCTATAGGGTAAGGATGATGGGGAGACAAGTTTGCCCTACTTTGTTTCAAAAAACTTTACATTGCCACTAAATGTGAGCACTTTTTATGGTATTTTTTTATAGTTGCTTCCATCAACTTTTCAAATCATAATTTAAATTCTCTAGCATAAGCCTTCTAGTTAATTAAACTATCAATTCTGCTTCTACTTAAATGTAACACAGTATTTTTCCTTTACCAGTATCAATCACCAACAATTCTTACTATATGTTAAAGCCTATCGAATTATTTACTGTTCATTAACCAGTATGTCGCTAGGTTTTTTTTTTCTCCCCCGGTTTATGGTTATTAAATGAAGGAGTTCAATGACCTAAATAGAAGCCAAGACATAATCAAGGACTAAAGTAGGCATTTAACCATTCATTGGTCAAGGGTAGGGATGGTGAAACTTTTCTTTCGATCACTAAAAGCCAAATCGTTTAAACTTAAGTTAATTTAATCCAAAATAACTTATTTTTATTTTTACATCTTTTTTGTCTCAAGCCAATTTCATTTGAAATCCAATATTTTGTAGATATAATAATTCATTTAAAAGTAAATTTTCATGTTGTTATTAAATTTTTATGAATTTTTTAATGCCTAAAGCTAGAAAAATTCATAAAAATTTAGTAAAATTATAAAATTTGTTTTTTCAATGGATTATTGCACCTACATAATATTGAATTTTAAATAAAATTAGTTTCGGGTAAAAGAATCTAAAAAAAATGTTATTTTAGATTAAGTTGAAATTAATTAATTCTAAATATTTATCTTCTGCCATAATAGGCCCCGAATTTCATGAGCGAGTGTGAAGACAAGGCAGAAACTAGCAGGAGTACGCATTATTCGATCAAAACCGAATAAACTGAATAACCGAATCATTTCAATTTTTCGGTTCAATTTTAATTGAAATCGAAATTCTTAAACATGGTTTCGGTTGAGGGAGTAGGTTAATTCGGTAACCAAATTGACCAAATTGTTTTAAATATGTTTGGGCCATGCTGGTGGCCTGCTTGCAACCTGCTTGTACCATTCTGCCCATCCCATAACTTAAGCCCCCTCATTAACCCGTCTGGTAATAATTGCCTCTTCCCCTTTCTTTTTCGCGTCTGTGTCTGTCATGACTCGCAAGCCTCCCCTACGTGACTATGTTGTTCACAACAAGTCACGTCCTCCGCAAATACGTTCAAAGAGGTGTTTTTCATCAAGGAGGCTATCACTCGGTTCTTCAGTGATAACCAAGTACATCTTAATTTTCGCATTAATCTTATATCATGGAAATTAAAGTGCTCATTAGTTGTGCACTAAATTTCCTTCATTGGTGTTAGAGCAAGGTTCGTTATGCATGCTCCCTTAGACAGTCTACGTTTGTTTGAAAACTTTTGGATGTGATATCAATATGATCGACCTTAACTTTAATCTGTGTGCTAGGATTTAGTTTTGGTTACTAAATTTGAAATCAACATACATGTTTCGACTTACTACGTACATTAAGTTAAGCAAAACTTATGTTGATAAACATATAGATTAGTTTTGTGTATTCGGCCTTATATGTATGCAATCTGTGCATTTTTTTTTTTGAACTTTGTGTTCTTAAAAAAATTTGGGCATACTGGTATGCCAAATTGCATATATGGTTTTCTTTAATTATATTATTGGCTTTGTGTCAATAATGACTATTTAAAAGTTATAAGGCAATTTAAGACAAGTAACACTAAAATAATGAAAACTTGTCAAAACAAATTTGATTACATGTGCATGCGCATGTTTTTGGTTTGTTTTGTCATGAATAAGTTATTTTATTTTACTTGTGCTTGAAATTGTCATGTTGTGATAATATATGCTTCTATTTAATGTACTAACTATTACATGTTGTAGATTGCTAACTTCATAAGTGGAGTTATCAATGAACTAAGATTTGATTTGAAACTTGACGATGACAAAGAAGCCATCACGTACAAAGATGTTTCAGGAAGTGCTAAGTGAAATAGAGTTATTATTCATCATGTTTAAAGTTTTTTTGGAAAAAGGCAAAAAAAAAACTAACTAAGTGTTTGGTTTGTAACTGTAAAGAAATCTAAGCAAAGGGTTGCTTAGTGACTACTGTACAAAGTTTCCCATTCTCTTCAAACTTACATTATATGTAGTATATACCTCCAATAAGGAAGGATATGGGCCCTAACATGCCTCTAGATAAGAAAAGACACAATCTGACTCCTAGAAGAATATTCCAAATGAAGACCTTGAGGAGAACTCAAGAGTTCCCAGAAGCCGAAGAAGTTAAAGTCGAGGATGAGGAAATAGACCAGGCTAAGCTGGCTAGAAGAACTCTAACAGGTACCATTTTAATTAATGGTTATGAAGTATCAATTTTAATTGATACTGGTGCATCTTTGTCTATAATATCTTCTAAGCTAGTCAAAGATATGAACCTTGAAGTATGCACTACAGATGAAATGTACCTGGTTAAAACTGCCGGGAATGAGATTATGATTACATATCATATGGTGAAAAATTGCATGCTTAGGCTTGGTGAAATAGAGTTCAAAGCAGACTTAATAATTTTAGTGGCCTATGACTATGACATCATACTGGGTATGAACTGGCCTAGTGCCAATAGGGTAATCATAGACTGCGGTGCCAGGAAACTTTGTTTGCCTGGATATGAACCACAAATTCTAGAAGACTCTCCTGGGTTAGTCCCAGAGAGTCACTTAAAGATGATGGAACACAAACCCCTAATAACTAAAGGAGAATACCTAGGGTTAAATGGAACTGAGGTAGAAATAGAGCTGGGTAAAATACTCATAATAAGAGAATTCCCTAAAGTGTTCCCCACAGATCTCCCAGGACTTCCTTTCGCAAGAGAGGTTGAGTTTGAGATCAGGTTGGTGCCCGGAGCTGCACCTATGTCCATTGCTCCTTACAGGATGGCTATTCCTAAAATGGTGGAGCTAAGAAAGCAATTGGATGAATTGCTTAACAAGGGTTTCATTAGGCCAACTACATCTCCTTGGGGAGCACCTGTACTTTTTGTGAAGAAAAAGGATGGAACCCTTAGGTTGTTTATTAACTACAGAAAGCTCAATGCACTAACCATTAAGAACAAATACCCTCTCCCAAGGATTGAGGATCTGTTTGATCAGTTAAAGGGAGCTAGGGTTTTCTCCAAAATAGACGTCAGATCTGGATACTTCCAGTTGAGAGTCAAAGAAGAGGATGTACCAAAGACAACCTTCAGGACCAGATATGGTCATTTTGAGTACACTGTGATGCCATTTGGGCTCACAAATGCCCCAGCCTTTTTCATGGACCTTATGCAAAGAGTGTTCAAGGCTTATTTGGACCACTTTGTTGTGGTATTTATTGATGATATACTAGTGTACTCGAATGATGAAGAGGCCCATAAAGAGTACCTAAGAGTGGTGCTAAGCTTGCTAAAAAAAAAATAAGTTGTATGGCAAGCTAAGTAAGTGCCAATTCTGAGCTAAGGAAATTGGATTTATTGGACATGTGATCAACGAGCATGGTTTAGCTGTTGATCCCGAGAAAATTAAGGCTGTCTTGGAATGGAAGCAACCTCAGACTGTGAGGGATGTAAGAAGCTTCCTAGGACTTACTGGCTACTACAGGAGATTTGTGCGCAAATTTTCTGTACTAGCAGCTCCACTCACTCAATTAACAAGAAAGGACCAAAAGTTTGAGTAGAGTGAGCAATGTGAGGCTAGTTTCCAAGAACTTAAGAAACGATTAACTACATCCCCAATACTGGTTCTACCAGACCCTACTAAGGAGTATGAAGTATTCATTGATGCTTCTCGAGTAGGGCTAGGTTGTGTCTTAATGCAAGGGAAACAAGCAATAGCCTATGGATCAAGGCAACTAAGGCCTCATGAAAAGAATTATCCAGTTCATGATTTGGAGTTAGCAGCAGTGATCTTTGCTCTCAAATAGTGGAGACACTACTTGCTAGGAGGAAAATTTTAAGTCTTCACAGACAATAAAAGTTTGAAATACCTGTTCACACAAAAAGACTTGAACATAAGGCAAAGAAGATGGCTTGAGTACTTGAAAGATTTTGAGTGCGTCATCAAGTATACAACTGGGAAAGCTAATGTAGTAGCTGATGCTCTCAGTAGGAAGTACACGGGAGTACTCAAAGCCACTAGAGAGCCTACTAAGGCAGAGGTACTCAGTATAACTGAGTTAGCCTAAGAATGGGGACAATGGGAAATGGACTAAATAAAGGTCCTAACTATTAGGTCTGAGTGGAAAGACCTAATTCAAGAAGCTCAACTTCAAGATGAGGAGACTCCCAGGATCTCTGGGCAGAAACAAGGAAAATTGTACCAAGGATTTTCCTTTAAGGCTGGATTATTATACTTCCAAAATAGGATTTATGTGCCAAATAAGGATGGACTTAGGCAACAAATCCTAGAAGAATCCCACTCCAGTTTGATAAGTATACATCTTGGAGCTCAAAAAATGTATGAAGATTTTAGGTCCCATTTCTGGTGGCCATATATGAAACAAGAGATTAGTGCTCATGTGGCTAAGTGTATGACTTGTCAACAAGTCAAAGTGGAGCACCAGAGACCTGGTGGTAAGCTACAAACCTTGCCTGTACCAGAAAGGAAGTGGGGATCCATATCCATGAATTTTGTAGTGGGTATACCGCTAACCCGAAGGAAGGGTAATGCAATCTAGGTCATAGTGGATAGATTGACCAAGGCAGCCCACTTCTTGCCCATAAACCTTACAGACTCACTGGAGAAATTGGCTCAGTTATATGTTAAGGAGATTGTAAGATTGCACAGTGTACCAGATGACATTGTCTCAGACAGAGACCCAAGATTTGTTTCCAGATTCTTGAAGTCCTTACACCATGCCTTGGGCACTAAGCTAAAGTTCAGTTCTGCATATCATCCTCAAATGGATGGATAGACTGAAAGGACCAATTAAACCTTGGAGGATTTGTTAAGATGCTGTGCCATAGACTTTCAAGGAGAATGGGATAGACATTTGCCTTTAGTAGAGTTTTCGTACAACAACAGCCATCACTCGGTGATTGGCATGGCACCTTATGAAGCACTTTATGGAAGAAGGTGTGTAACTCCACATTGCTGGCATGAGCCGGGAGATAAATTGGTAATAGGCCCAGAGCTCATAAGGGACACTACTGTGAAAATTAAATTAATCCAAGAAAGGACTAAGGCTGCCAACAATAGGCAAGAATCATATGCCAACCTTAAGAAAAGAAGGGACCTGAAGTTCCAGGTAGGAGACCGAGTATGGTTAAAAGTGTCTCCTATGAAAGGAGTGATGAGGTTTGGCAAGAGGGGAAAGTTGGCCCCGAGGTATGTGGGACCATACCTAATACTCTCAAGAGTTGGAAACATAGCCTACAAGTTAAAGCTACCCCCTGAGCTCAGGCACATACATGACACCTTCCATGTAAGCTCGTTAAAGAAGTGTGTTTCCGATCCTAAACAAGTGGTACATGTCACTAGTGTTCCCATTACCCAAATCTCACATACGAAGAACAACCAACTCGGGTATTGGCCAAAGACACTAGGAAGCTTAGGAGTAAATGGATACCTCTGGTAAAAGTCCAATGGACTAACCATTCTGAAGAAGAGGCCACATGGGAAGTTGAAGCTAAAATGCTTAAGAGCTATCATGATATATTCCCTAAACTCCTAAGAAATTTGGAGGACCAAATTTCTTAAGGAGGGGAGTGTTGTAATACCTACAAAATCCTAAGTGATTTAAGCATCGGGCTATGAGGAGAATTTCTTTCCCAATTTGGGAATTGAGCTCATTGAACTCGGGAAACACTAAATTAAGTAGGACTGGGGAGTATGATGAGTGTTGGATACTCTCAAAATTTAATCTTGGCTTAGGCCAAGCAAAAGGATGAAAATATAAGGTGATGGACTCAATTGGACAAAGGGGACTTTTGGTAGTTGGGCTCAATTGCCCAAATACAAAGAATTGAGGGACTAAGGGGGGATTAGCCAATTTTAAAGGCATTGGATGCCATGGCTGCTACCTCCCTCCATTTCCATTATTTTAATCCACCTCCCATCCAACTCATCACTTAGGATTCCTTCGTCCACCTACTTGTCCCTCACTTTTGACAAATTCACCCAACTTTCACCAAAGTCTTCCAATTTGTCTTCCATTTTGTCTCCCACTCACCCCATGTGAATCACATGATTTCCCTTACTCTCCCCTCCATATGGACGACCATTACATGCCCAAAAACACTCTAATTACTTCATTTAACTCTTCTCCATCTCTCTCTACAATCTCTCACTAAAACTCCTTCATTTTCTCTTTCAAATTTTGCCTTAAACTCTAAAACACTCTTCTAAACTTCTTCTTCCTTCTAAATTTGGCCAAGACTCATTCTTGAGTATCCTTGAGATTTTACCAAGTGTTCTTGGTGTCTACAAACTCTTAAGAACACCTCGAACAAGAATCAAGAAGCAGATTGAAGAAAGGAGACGTTTTTAGAAGTCATCAACCAGAAGGAGTTTTGGCCAAGTCTTGTTCTTGGCATTCTTGTGTTTGACACTTGTGTTCTTGATACACATAAGCTTCTAAGGTCTTCCAAGGCAAGGAATCAGGTGGTGGATTCAAGAAAAGACAAGCGGGAACTCTAAGGAAATCAAGCCGAAGGATTTGGCCATACCTCATTTGGTTGAGGTATTGTGTGTTCTACCAAGCGTTCTTGGTATTTCCTATGTTTCTAAGTTATGTCAAGCAAGAATATGGCTTGCTAACTTTCTGCCCTTGTAGGATCTTAAGCTAGAACACAAGTTCTAGTTACAACAAGCAAGGAAAAACAAAGAGCCAAGCTTCTAAAGCTTTTGGGCAACAAAAGTTGCTAACGGTTTTGGTAAGGATTCTTATACTCTTTGAGTATTCGGGCCCTTGGGTGATGGATATTGGATTCCATGTGATCCTAAGAAGGCTATAGAGGGCTATGTTTTGTTGCTTAGGCAACTCCGTGCTAGCTAGCTCCGTGCAAGCATTACGGCTAGGAATCGAGTCGGCCAACTCAATTCCCAAGCATAAAGAGCTCAGATTTTAAAATGGATTAACAAAATGGTTAACCTAAGAAATGAGAAAGATGGATCATGCTTGCTCTGCCCTTCAAGGGGATAAGGTGTTAAGTGGTGTGTGTGTGTTGTATGCTTCTATGTTTGGTTGTGCATGCTAACCCCCGATTATTATTATTATTGTTATATGCATGTACCTGTATCTTCTTTGTCTTAGTGTTTTCTTTGCAGGAGCATAGAATATTTGTTGCCATGTTATTCTTGGCTATGTTAGGCTTTGGAAGCCATATGTTAGGCTCTGGGAGCCATATAGAATCCTTACTGAGTTTTACTCATCCGCCCTTCTCTACTTCATGTAGAAAAATGAGTACTTGATAGGCACTAAGATCAAGAGTATTTTATACTCTTTCTGTGGTAAAGGTATTATGCATATGTGTGGTAGTTGCTCAATATTCTAAGTATTCTAAGTGTTATTGGTTGCTTGTGTAACAAGCTAATAAGTGTGGACTTTATGTGCATGACTTGGAGTCTAGGTTATGGGAACAAAGTCTCTAAGGTGGAAATGTGTTCTATGTGTGATTTGTCATGTATAATCATGTGCTACATATTTTGGTTTTCTTAAAAACCAAATTTGTGATTTTAAGTGTTTATGGACCCTTTACGGTACTTAAGTAAAATGGCATGCTAAATTCAATTCTAAGTATATTCAGCCATGTAGTATGTCTATGGCATATATATGAACTCTTAGACATTCTGGTTGATAGTCACCTTTGGGCTTAAGTAAAAAGTTGATAGATATGCATGATTATGTGTTCTAAACACATGTTGAAATATGGAATCATGTATGTCTCGGCCTTTTATGTATGTTTCAAGATGAATATTAAGTAAACATGAACTAGAAAGGAAATGCATGCCTATAACGAGCTAAAATGGTAACCAATGAAATTAAAGACATGTATGTGTTTATATGCAATAGGAGGTTACCAAGACACATATGAGTATGCAAGAAGTATGCATCATAAACAAGTTTCTTTTTCAAAACTTGAATCTGGTGTTTTGGTTGCCATGCATGTACTTGGCTATGTTGGATAACGAGCTTGAAATGAACACACAAGTTCCACATAAGTACTAGCTTGTTTCCGAGAGCACAATATAAACCTTTAAGTAAATACTTGATAAGCTAGTACTAGTAATGTCCGGGGAACATGCCCATATGTTTTAGAAATGAATAAATGTCCTTTCTATGAAATTCTGCTACATGATTAAGTAATTTGGCCCAAAATAGGCTAGGGGCTAAGTTGGGCATGACATCATTAGTTGATCTTAAACTCAATAGAGACTTAATGAGGTTATATTTAAAAGTTGAAGATCCATAGATGGATAACTTCACACTTTTAATGGAATTTGTATCCATAAGGTTAATTGTAGGAGCAAAAGTTAGATTTGGATATGAGTTTACATCTAGTAGATGATAAGCTCAAACTTTCAAAAATGGTGAGGAAGCTTCCATGAAATTACGTTTTTCATGGCTTTTGGCCTTGAACTCATAAAATAGTCTAAGGACTATATAATAAGCTTCGAGACTAAGGTCTCAAAGTACTGCATATGCAATCAATATTAAACTTAGTTTAAGATAAAAAAAAAATAACAATTTTGTTCTTGGGCCATACTTAAAGTCTAACTTATGGTTGTTACTCATAATCCATTGAGCATTTTTTCTGGAATAGAAGAGTTTGGATTAGTTTCTTATTTAATCTAACATGTATCATGCTATGTACATGATCACATGTTAGCAAGTTGATCAGGATAATTAGTTTAAGTATTCATTTTGAACCTATCCGAAGAACCATATTAGTCTATAGTATATAACATATTACATCATTCGGATGTAATGAGACAATGACAATGAATGTTTTCAAGGTAACATTACTATATTAAAATATGGTTAAGTTTAGAGATGAATACGCATCTACATTTCGTTATATCATTTTGCTTTGTGCAAAAAAAATTGCTTTATGTAAACAATCTGTTTATGTGGTATTTGTTTATATACAAAAGACCTTGTTTTCATGAAATGTAAAAGTCATTCGTGACTCATGTAGGCTAAGTATTACCTTAGTAGTGGTTTTGGCATCGAACTATCTTTGCGATAGTTTATGCATCCTTGGTGTTCATATTTCATGAAAATGTAAAGCCAATGATATAACTATTGAAATGTAATATATGGAAATGAAGTTAGAGTTAGTTTAACTAACTAGTTGGATTAACTTCATTTTTTGTCTCCTTATTAGTATAAAGATATGATAAGTTGCACTACATATGTGTAGTGCATGTTTGTCATATATGTGCATATACTTATATGAGATACTTGTATTACATGTGTGTCATACATATCATCATATATGTAGCTTATATCACAACAAAAAATCAAATATATGTTCAGGCATAGGTTGAAGGTTGGTTTTCTCACACAAATAGCCTACCTTTGTTCTTGGACTTTAAACAAGGATGAGACCGCTAAAGTCTTGAATGTAAGTTGTTACTTAAATCAGTCATATGTGACATAATTAAAATTTACATCCAAGTGGGAGTCACATAATCCCACTTGTGACAACTTTAGCATAAAGGTTATCTTGATCTAAATTATTTGTTTAAGATCAAGGTAAGGTGTTAGTCACACTGCGTTTGTATGCCCACACATACATCCTAACCTATGTGACCAAGTGAATTTCTCATTTGTGAGAAGTTTGGCACTTGCATGGTTTGTTAAGGACATATGTTCTTAGTGGGAGTCCACATGGAGTCATATAAACAATGTTTGAGAGGGAGATAGACACCTCCTAAATAGTGGTTGTCAAACATTATGGTTGTGTACACTAACATACCATGACACTTGTACATATCTAGTGTGTCTTTTGACTTGTTGACCATAAAAAGAAAATAAGTAATTTTTCTCTTATCTTATTTATGTGTGAGTTTCTTTTGTTATGCCCCTACTTACTATTGATTACTATTTAGTGATTTAAAATCATAGTATTACTTTGGTGAGCTTTTTATGGCTATGATAATGCGGCCAGATATGTTTCTCATTGGGTAATCACTAGGTTTTAAGTTACTATATAGTGAGTGCAATGGGAAAGACTTTATAATGAGTTTGTAAATTGTTGCAAATTATAATATGATTACATATGTTGCAAGTCATGTAGTTGATACAATGTCATCTATACTTGAATACGAGCGCTCATAAGTAGTACTTGAAGTAATATTGTATTACTTAGTGTACTACATGATTCAAGTATAAAGTGACTTTAAAAATGGATGCATCCCGAGTTTGGTACATGACAAAGAGTTTGTTAGTAAACTCATAAAACAGATATGTTGGCCAAACTATGTATCAACAAAGTCTTTAGGCATATAGGCATGATTAATGATATATGTATCATTAATAAACCTTGACTCGTTCAAGGATTTTTGATTAGTTCAAGAATTTATGGTGAAGACAATTCTCGTATGTATGTTTAACCACTACATAATGAACAGATTTGTTGTCATGCCTAGGGTCACACGCCCAAACTTGCATATGTCAATTTCTCTTTTGTCATAATGTGTTTCAGGTGTTCTTTAATCATTATTCATGTGTTCCATCAAGTATATTTAGTATGAGTGGGAGCTATTAGAATTTAGTTATCAAGAATGATTACTAAATTCTATGGATGCACTACGATATACTTATTTTATTTCTGCTTGGTGTAGTCACATCATATGTTGGTGTACGTGTACACCTTGACACATGGGATAACTATTTAATAACTACCCCATAACTACTCATATTATGAAGGGATATGACCTTTATATGAAAGGATATGTCTATCCCAACATATATGACCCTTGGGGAGGTAGTTATGCACCATAACTATCCTGGTTAATGAAATAACATGACTTTTAGTGAAGGGTCATGTTTTAGGTGAATTTAACAATCTTTAGAAGGTGGTTATGGCCTTGATTTAAGGAGACACAACTCTTAGAAGAATTGTGACTCTATGGCCGAACCAACACATCTCTTCTAAGAGTAGTTATTGCCTTATTTTAAGGGAAGAAGTTATGGGAGGATAAAGGCACCTCTTGGCGAAGTAGTACAATCTTTTATGAAGAATTGCAACTCTTTTATGAAAGGTTATGACCCTTCATAAGTGCCGATTCATCTTCTATAAATAAAAGGCAATAGAATTGCGCAAGGTGAAGCTGTTAACACAATTTCTGGAGGCTCTACTTATTTTATTTTGCCATATACACTTCTCTATAACAACAATCAGAATTATGGTCGAGTATTTGGTGTGAACCAACATATTTAATTACTTGTATTTTCAAGTTAATTAAATATCTGATCTTAGGTGTTCACAACAAGTCACGTCTTCCGCAAATATGTTCAAAGAGGCATTTTTCATTAAGGAGACTATCACTTGGTTTTTCAGTGATAACCAAGTACGTCTTAACTTTCGCATTAATCTTATATCATGGAAACTAAAGTGCTCACTAGTTGCACACTAAATTTCCTTCATGTGTCCCATCGGCCCTCACCATCCGTAGCAATCAGCATCGCCTCACCGCCCCACTATCACCGCTGGGCCCCTACACCTTAGCTTTGACGTGGTATCCTACCGGATCCGCCACGGCAACCCGTCGCCAAATTGCCTTGTTCTTGGTCAACAAATGTGAGTTTGGGCCATTAGGTTTTCTTTATTTTATGATTTGCTGTATTTTAAATTTCTACCTTACTGTTTTTTATCTTTCTATCTTGGGAAAAAGAAAACAAAATAACTATAAGATAGTATAATGGGTGCTTTAAAGTTTGGTTTGCTTCAAAGTTTTCTGCGTGTATAATGTGCAGGTGTGTGCTGGTTAAATGGGCAAGTTAAGAGCAGTGATTGTTATGGGATGAGCTTGTAAATATGAGCATGCAAAGCAGCAAAGGTGGGAAAGAAATGGTTGGCACTTGGCAGTTTCACCATTTTTATGAGTTCTCCCTTTACTTGTTTACAACCAAGGGAAAAAAACTTACAAGTTACATTTGAGACAATCTAACTCATACATTATGACGAGCACTAGTTATGTAAGCCAGGCTCATATGTAAGTCATCCTCCCATAATGTTGAAATGTAAGAAAAAATTGTATAAATTGTGTGGAAATCGCACAAAATAAAAAAAAAAAAACAGCAGGCATATGAATGTCAAAAAAATCAGTTATTTCGGTTTCATCAAAATCAAGGTTTTAATCGGTTTTCTTAAGTGATTTGGTTTGTAATAGTCAAAAATCAAAAACTAACTAAATTGACCAATTCAGTTCAGTCAAAACCGAATTCCCCACACATGCTTGCCCTCTTGCTTCAAATTTTTTTTATTTACTTGTTCATTTTCCTTGTTTCATCTTCATTGTAAATTATTGCAGCAAATCACAACATTTTGTCCCACCAACTTGATCAACACCAGAGAAAAGAAGCATGTGCCCTTTAATTGCCTCCACCTAGAAACAAAAAAGAAAAAAAGACATGCCACAAGTAAACTAGAAAACAATTTGGTTAGTGACATGTGCCAGTTACTATCTTCTAACGATTAAGAACTTTACAATATTAAATACATAGTTTGTAATTTTGTTAGAATAAGAGAGAATCATCATGAACTAGTGCTTCAAATGAAAGGAAGCTTTTCTCTATGTAGAATGCTGGAAGGAAATAGCTTTTTCATTATGTGACATTGGGAAGAGTATGACACAAACAGTGAAGAAATAGGCTTAGCTGCAAATCATGCCAAAGCAAAGAACTTTAATCTCTTGTAAAGCTGGAGTCATTTACTTTGGCCAAATAACATACAGAATATCCATCAATATGCAAGATAAATGGGGGACAAAATAAAGAGCATATAAACTCTGAAACAGGATATCAAACACCAAGTTTCAGTTTCCTCTAGGTCTATTATCTTCAACCACATAGCAATATGTTGTGACCATATTATTTTGATCTGCATTCTTTAGTCCTGTCATGAAGAACAAATGTAGTAGGCCTTTAGTTTGGACTTAAATACTATAACACATTTTCTACTTCCTAGATCGATACTATGCTAGCGGAGGATTACAACAATAAGCTGCTTTTGCATTGATGGATAAAATATACAAAATTTAATACCTTTGCTACGATGAGTCCTATGGGGCAAGGATGACGGGGAGACAAGTTTGCCCTGCTGTGTTTCAAAAGACTTTACATTGCCCCTAAATGTGAGCAGTTTTTATGGTATTTTTTTTATAGTTGCTTCCATCAACTTTTCAAATTATAATTTAAATTCTCTAGCATATGTCTTCTAGTTAATTAAACTATCAATTCTGCTTCTACTTAAATGTAACACACTATTTTTCCTTTACCAGTATCAGTCTCCCACAATTCTTACTATATGCTAAAGCCCATCGAATTATTTACTGTTCATTGACCAGTACGTCGCTAGGTTTTTTTTCCCCCCAGTTTATGGTTAAACATTTCTTCCAGTCCTTAAGTATATTAATTCTATCCTTTTCGTCCCTAAACTACTCTATTTGATGTTTTGGTCCCTATTTTTAGTTTTGATTGGTTGTTGTGCCTGAAAATTCGGGACTTGATTATTAAATGGAAAAGTTCAATGACCTAAATAACAGCCAAGACATAATCAAGCACTAAAGAAGGCATTTAACCATTTATTGGTCAAGGGTAGGGATGGTCAAACTTTTCTTTCGATCACTAAAAGCCAACTCATTTAAACTTAAGTTAATTTAATCCAAAATAACTTATTTTTATTTTTACATTTTTTTGTCTCAAGCCAATTTCATTTGAAATCCAATATTGTGTAGATATATTAATTCATTTAAAAGTAAATTTTCATGTTGTTATTAAATTTTTATTAATTTTTTTAATGCCTAAAGCAAGAAAAATTCATAACAATTTAGTAAAATTATAAAAATTATTTTTTGAATGGATTATTGCACCTAGATAATATTGACTTTTAAATAAAGTTAGTTTCGGGTAAAAGAATGTAAAACCAAAAATACGCTATTTTAGATTAAGTTGAAATGAGTTAATTCTAAATATTTACCTTCTACCACAATAGGCCCTGAATTTCATGAGCGAGAGTAAAGACAAGGCTAAAGCCAACAAGAGTGCACGTTATTCGATCAAAACCGAAAAAACTGACTAACCGAATCATTTCGGTTTTTCGGTTCAATTTTAACTGAAACTGAAATTCTTAAAAATGGTTTCGGTTGAGGGAGTTCGTTAATTCGGTAACCGAATTGTTTTAAATATGTTTGGGCCATGCTAGTGGCCTGCTTATAGCCTGCTTCTGCCATTCTTCCCAGCCCATAACTTAAGCCCCGTCATTAACCCGACTGGCAACAATTGCCTCTTCCCCTTTTCTTTTTGCGTCTGTGCCTGTCGCGACTCGCGAGCCTCCCCTGCGTTACTGCCTCCCTGCGGCCCTCACCATCCATAGCAATTAGCATCACCTCACCGCCCCACTGCCAATGCAGGGCCCCTACACCTCAGTTTTGACGTGGTATCCTATCGGATCCGCCGCGCGAACCTGTCGCCGAATTGCCTTGTTCTTGGTCAACAAAGTTGAGTTTGGGCATTTAGGTTTTCTTTATTTCATGATTTGTTGTATCTTAAATTTCTACCTTATTGTTTTATATCTTTCTATTTTGGGAAAATGAAAACAAAATAATTATAAGATAGTATAATGGGTTCTTTAAAGTTTGGTTTGCTTCAAAGTTTTTTACGCGTCTAATGCGTGGGTGGGTGCTGGTTAAATGGGCAAGTTAAGAGTAGTGGTTTTTATGGGACGGGCCTATAAATCTGAGCATGCAAAGCAGCAAATGTGGGAAAGAAATGGTTAGCACATGGCAGTTTCATCACTTTATTGAGTTCTCCCTTCATTTGCTTACTGCCAGGTGAAAAAAAAACTTACAAGTTATATTTGAGACAATTTATCTCATACATTCTAACGAGTATTACTTATGTAAGTCATCCTCCCATAATGTTGAAACTGTAAGAAAAAATTGTATAAATTGTGTGGAAATCGCACAAAATAAAAAAAAAGCAACAGCTATATGAATGTTAAAAAAATTGGTTATTTCGGTTTAATCAAAACCGAGGTTTTAATCGGTTTTCTTAAGTGATTCGGTTTGTAATAGTCAAAAACCGAAAACTGACTAAACTGACCAATTCGGTTCAGTCAAAATTGAATTCCCTACACATGTTTGCCCTCTTGCTTTAAATTCTTTTTTATTTATTTTTTCTTTTCCCTTTTTTCGTCTTCATTGTAAATTATTGCAGCAGATCACAACATACTGTCCCATTAACTTGATCAACACCAGAGAGAAGAAGCGTATGCCCTTTAATTGCCTCCACCAAGAAACAGAAAAGAAAAAAAGACATGCCATAAGTAAACTAGAAAACAATTTGCTTGGTGACATGTGCCAGTTATTATCTTCTAACAATTAAGAACTTTAAAGTATTAAACACACAGTTTGTAATTCCGTTAGACTAAGAGAGAATCATCATGAACTAGTGCTTCAAATGAAAGGAAGCTTTTCTCTATGTAGAATGCTGGAAGGAAACAGCTTTTTTATTATGCGACATCGGGAAAAGTATGACACAGAAACAGTGAAGAAACAGGCTTAGCTGCAAATCATGGCAAAGCAAAAAACTTTAATCTCTTGCAAAACTAGAGCCATTTACTTTGGCCAAATAACATACAGAATATCCATCAATATGCAAGATAAATGGAGGACAAAATAAAGAGCATATAAACTCCAAAACAGGATATCAAAAAACCAAGTAAGTTTCAGTTTCTTCTAGGTCTATTATCTTCAACCACATAGCAATATGTTGTGACCATATTATTTTGATTTGCATTCTTTAGTCCTGTCATGGAGAACAAATGTAGTAGGCCTTTAGTTTGGACTTAAATACTATAAACACATTTTCTACTTCCCAGATCAATACTATGCCAGCGAAGGAATACAACAATAAGCTGCTTTTGCTTTGATAGATAAAATATACATAATTTAATACCTCTGTTACAGTGAGTCCTATAGGGCAAGGACGACGGGGAGACAAGTTTATCCTACTGTGTTTCGAAAAACATTACAATGCCAATAAATGTGAGCACTTTTTATGGTATTTTTTTTTTATAGTTGCTTCCATCAACTTTTCAAATCATAATTTAAATTCTCTAGCATATGCCTTCTAGTTAATTAAACTATCAATTCTGCTTCTACTTAAATGTAACACACTATTTTTCTTTTACCAGTATCAATCACCTACAATTCATACTATATGTTAAAGCCCGTCGAATTATTTACTGTTCATTAAGCAGTATGTCGCTAGGTTTTTTTTTCCCCCGGTTTATGGTTAAACTCTTCTTCCAGTCCTTAAGTATATTAATTCTATCCTTTTGGTCCCTAAACTACTCTATCTGATGTTTTGGTCCCTGTTTTTAGTTTTCATTGGTTGTTGTGCTTGAAAATTCGGGACTGATTATTAAATGGAGGAGTTCAATTACCTAAATAGCAGCCAATACATAATCAAGGACTAAAGTAGGCATTTAACCATTCATTGGTCAAGGGTAAGGATGGTGAAACTTTTCTTTCGATCCCTAAGTGCCAAATCATTTAAACTTAAGTTAATTTAATCCAAAATAACTTATTCTTATTTTTACATCTTTTTTGTCTCGAGCCAATTTCATTTGAAATCCAATATTGTGTAGATATAATAATTTATTTAAAAGTAAATTTTCATGATGTTATTAAATTTTTATGAATTTTTTTAATGCCTAAAGATAGAAAAATTCATAAAAATTTAGTAAAATTATGAAAATTATTTTTTCAATTGATTATTGCACCTACATAATATTGACTTTTAAATAAAATTAGTTTTGGGTAAAAGAATGTAAAAACAAAAATATGTTATTTTAGATTAAGTTGAGATGAATTAATTCTAAATATTTACCTTCTGCCATAATAGGCTCCAAATTTCATGAGCGAGAGTGAAGACAAGGCTAAAACCAGCAGGAGTGCGCATTATTCGATCAAAACCGAAAAAACCGAATAACCGAATCATTTTAGTTTTTTGGTTCAATTTTAACTGAAACTGAAATTCTTAAAAATGGTTTCGGTTGAGGGAGTTGGCTAATTCAGTGACCGAATTAATCGAATTGTTGTAAATATGTTTGGGCCATGCTGGTGGCCTACTTGTAGCCTGCTTCTGCCATTTTGCCTAGCCCATAACTTAAGCCCCCTCATTAACCCATCTGGTAACAATCGCCTCTTCCCTTTTCTTTTTCGCGTTTGTGTCTGTCGCGACTCGCGTGCCTCCCCCGCATGACAGTGTCCCTTCGGCCGTCACCATCCGCAGCAATCAGCATCGCCTCACCGCCCTACTACCACCGTAAGGCCCCTATGCCTCAGCTTTGATGTGGTATCCTGTCGGATCCGCCACGCCAGCCCGTCGCCGAATTGCCTTATTCTTGGTCAACAAAGGTGAGTTTGGGCATTTAGGTTTTCTTTATATCATGATTTGCTGTATTTTAAATTTCTACCTTATTATTTTTTATCTTATTATCTTGGGAAACAGAAAACAAAATAATTATAAGATAGTATAATGGGTGCTTTAAAGTTTGGTTTGCTTCAAAATTTCCTGCGTGTGAAATGTGCGGGTGCGTGCTAGTTAAATGGGCAAGTTAAGAGCAGTGGTTTTTATGGGATGGGTCTGTAAATCTGAGTATGCAAAGCAGCAAAGGTGTGAGAGAAATGGTTGGCACGTGGCAGTTTCATCATTTTTATGAGTTCTCCTTTTGCTTGTTTACCACCAGGGGAAAGAAAACTTACAAGTTACATTTGAGACAATTTATCTCATACGTTCTGATGAGTATTACATATGTAGGCCAGGTTCATATGTAAGTCATCCTCCCATAATGTTGAAACTGTAAGAAAAAATTGTATAAATTGTGTGGAAATCGCAAAAAATAAAATTAAAAAAAGAAGCAGGTATATGAATTTTAAAAAAATCGGTTATTTTGGTTTAATCAAAGCTGAGGTTTTAATCGGTTTTCTTAAGTGATTCGGTTTGTAATAGTCAAAAACTGAAAACCGACTAAACTGACCAATTTGGTTCGGTCAAAACCAAATTCCCCACACATGCTTGCCCTCTTGCTTCAAATTCTCTTTTATTTACTTGTTCTTTTTTTTTTCATCTTCATTGTAAATTATTGCAACAGATCATAACATACTGTCCCGTCAACTTGATCAACACCAGAGAGAAGAAGCATATGCCCTTTAACTGCCTCCACCTAAAAACAGAAAAGAAAAAAAGACATGCCATAAGTAAACTAGAAAACAATTTGCTTAGTGACATGTGCCAGTAGTCTATCTTCTAATGATTAAGAACTTTACAATATTAAATACACAGTTGGTAATTCCGCTAGAATAAGAGAGAACCATCAAGAACTAGCGCGTCGAATGAAAGGAAGCTTTTTTCTCTGTAGAATGCTAGAAGAAAATAGCTTTTTCATTATGTGACATCAGGAAGAGTATGACACACAAACAGTGAAGAAACAGGCTTAGTTGCAAATCATGGCAAAGCAAAGAAATTTAATCTCTTGTAAAGCTGGAGTCATTTACTTTGGCCAAATAACATACAGAATATCCATCAATATGCAAGATAAATGGAGGACAAAATAAAGAGCATATAAACTCCGAAACAGGATATCAAATGCCAAGTAAGTTTCAGTTTCTTCTAGGTCTATTATCTTCAACAACATAGCAATATGTTGTGACCATATTATTTTGATCTGCATTCTTTAGTCCTGTCATGAAGAACAAATGTAGTAGGCCTTTAGTTTGGACTTAAATACTATAACACATTTTCTACTTCCAAGATCAATATTATGCCAGCGGAGGACTACAACAATAAGCTGCTTTTGCATGGATGGATAAAATATACATAATTTAATACCTTTGCTACAATGAGTCCAATGGGGCAAGGACAACGAGGAGACAAGTTTGCCCTACTGTGTTTCAAAAAACTTTACATTGCCCCTTAAATGTGAGCAGTTTTTATGGTATTTTTTTATAGTAGCTTCCATCAACTTTTCAAATCATAATTTAAATTCTCTAGCATATGCCTTCTAGTTAATTAAACTATCAATTCTGCTTTTACTTAAATGTAACACACTAATTTTCCTTTACAAGTATCAATCACCCACAATTCTTAGTATATGTTAAAGCCCGTCGAATTATTTACTGTTCATTGACCAGTACATCGCTGAGTTTTTTTTCCCCCCAGTTTATGGTTAAACTCTTCTTCCAGTCCTTAAGTATATTAATTCTATCCTTTTGGTCCCTAAACTACTCTATCTGATGTTTTGGTCCCTGTTTTTAGTTTTGATTGGTTGTTGCGCTTGAAAATTCGGGACTTGATTATTAAATGGGGGAGTTCAATGACCTAAATAGCAGCCAGGACATAATCAAGGACTAAAGTAGGCATTTAACCATTCATTGGTCAAGGGTAGGGATGGTGAAACTTTTCTTTCGATCACTAAGAGGCAAATTGTTTAAAGTTAAGTTAATTTAATCCAAAATAACTTTTTTTTATTTTTACATCTTTTTTTTCTCGAGCTAATTTCATTTGAAATCCAATATTGTGAGAATATAATAATTCATTTAAAAGTAAATTTTCATGATGTTTATTAGATTTTTATGAATTTTTTAATGCCTAAAGCTAGAAAAACTCATAAAAATTTAGTAAAATTATAAAAATTATTTTTTCAATTGATTATTGCACCTACATAATATTGACTTCTAAATAAAATTAGTTTTGGGTAAAAGAATGTAAAAACAAAAATACACTATTTTAGATTAAGTTGAAACGAATTAATTCTAAATATTTACCTTCTACCATAATAGGCCCCGAATTTCCTGAGCGAGCATGAAGACAAGGGTGAAACTGGCAGGAGTGCGAATTATTCGATCAAAATCGAATAAACCGAATAACCGAATCATTTCGGTTTTTCGGTTCAATTTTAACTAAAATCGCAATTTTTAAACATGGTTTCGGTTGAGGGAGTCAGTTAATTCGGTAACCGAATTGACCAAATTGTTTTAAATATGTTTGGGCCATGCTGCTGGCCTGCTTGCAACCTGCTTATGCCATTTTGCCCAGCCCATAACTTAAGCCCCCTCATTAACCCGTTTGGTAACAATCACCTCTTCCCCTTTCTTTTTCGCGTCTGTGTCTGTCGCGACTCGCGAGCCTCCCATGCGTGATTGTGTCCCCTCCGCTTGTTCATCTACAGCAATCAGCATTGCCTCACCACCCCACTGCCTCCGCAGGGCCCCTACGCCTTAGCTTTGACGTGGTATCCTTCCAGATCTGCCGCGCCAGCCCTTCGCTGAATCGCCTTGTTTTTGGTCAACAAAGGTGAGTTTCGGCATTTAGGTTTTCTTTATTTCATGATTTGCTGTATTTTAAATTTCTACCTTATTGTTTTTTATCTTTCTATCTTGGGAAAAAAAAAACAAAATAATTATAAAATAGTATAATAGAGGCTTTAAGTTTGCTTCAAAGGTTTTTGCACGTATAATGTGTGGGTGGGTGTTGGTTAAATGGGCAAGTTAAGAGCAGTGGTTTTTATGGAATGGGCCTGTAAATCTGAGCATGCAAAGTAGCAAAAGTGTGAGAGAAATTGTTGGCACTTGGCAGTTTCATCATTTTTATGAGTTCTCCTTTCGCTTGTTTACCACCAAGGGAAAAAAAAACTTACAAGTTACAGTTGAGACAATTTATCTCATACGTTCTAACTAGTATTACTTATGTAGGCCAAGTTCATATGTAAGTCATCCTCCCATAATGTTGAAACTACAAGAAAAAATTGTATAAATTGTGTGGAAATTGCACAAAATAAATAAAAAAAGCAACAGGAATATGAATGTTAAAAAAATCAATTATTTCGGTTTAATCAAAATTGAGGTTTTAATCGGTTTTCTTAAGTGATTCGGTTTGTAATAGTCAAAAACCGAAAACCGACTAAACTAACCAATTCGGTTCGGTCAAAACCGAATTCCCCACACATGCTTGTCCTCTTGCTTCAAATTCTTTTTTATTTACTTGTTCTGTTCTTTTTTTTTTCATCTTCATTGTAAATTATTGCAGCAAATCAGAACATACTGTCCCATCAACTTGATCAACACCAAAGAGAAGAAGCATATGCCCTTTAACTGCCTCCACCTAGAAATAGAAAATAAAAAAAGACATGCCATAAGTAAACTAGAAAACAATTTTGCTTAGTGACATGTGCCAGTTACTATCCTCTAACGATTAAGAACTTTACCGTATTAAATACACAGTTTATAATTCTGTTAGAGTAAGAGAGAATCATCATGAACTAGTGCTTTGAATGAAAGAAAGTTTTCTCTATGTAGAATGCTAGAAGGAAATAGCTTTTTCATTATGTGACATCGGGAAGAGTATGACACACAAACAATGAAGAAACAGGCTTAGCTGCAAATCATGGCAAAGCAAAGAACTTTAATCTCTTGTAAAGCTGGAGTCATTTACTTTGGCCAAATAACATACAGAATATCCATCAATATGCAAGATAAATAGAGGACAAAATAAAGAGCATATAAACTCCGAAACAGGATATCAAACACCAAGTAAGTTTCAGTTTCTTCTAGGTCTATTATCTTCAACCACATAGCAATATGTTGTGACCATATTATTTTGATCTGCATTCTTTAGTCCTGTCATGAAGAACAAATGTAGTAGGCCTTTAATTTGTACTTAAATACTATAACACATTTTATACTTCCTAGATCAATACTATGCCAGCGGAGGATTACAGCAATAAGCTGTTTTTGCTTTCATAGATAAATATACATAATTTAATACCTCTGCTACAGTGAGTCCTATAGGGCAAGGACGATAGGGAGATTGTGTAGCAAAAATGCCCTTCCTTTCACCCTTTAGTCTTGGGCCTCTCACCTACATAACCAGGCAACCTTCAAATGATGTTTCAAGGTGATAAGAGACTATCATAAATGGAAGAGAAGGTAAGGGACACAACAGACTACAATGCTACATACTTCATCTTTAAACTTAGAATTAGCTGGGTCCTTCCACAACTTCTCCAGATCAGTATTTTGATGAAATACATATATAATCCAGCAATGAGAATATTCTTCAATGCCCTCAAGAGGTGCTAGAGGAACTATAGAGGAACCAAATACCAAGCATGCCCCTACAAGAGGAACAAGCAGAGGCTGCCTGGGTGTCCCGTTTCTGCATAAATTTATGTATGTGTTTATCATTTAACATTTACAAATCATCATCCCAAATAACACACGTGAATGAGCCATAAAATTTAGTTTAGACATAAAAAGGTCATGTGAATAAAAACATCCATCGGGAAACAAAAGAAACTCAAAATAGTGTTCCATGCTCAAGTCCCTGAAATATATAAAGCCGTGTTTCTATAGTGGACTGATTTCTTAACGTCAGTTCTGGTAATAATGGTAAAGCAAGAAAAGGCTTTCATTTCTGTTTATAAAGAGAAGTCAGTTCATAGTTCAGGACCACTACAGGTGGTAGCAACGCATGTAGCTTCAAAGAAGTTTTCCTCCATATCTAATAGCAGCTAAAAGTTATCATGGACAACCTTCTTATTTTTGTAGAAAGTGGGGTTTTGGTAATAGGTAGGGAGGTGAGCATTGATAGTGGAGCTATCACTGCAGTGCTGCTAATAGATGCAAATTTTGTCAATCTCTGCATCTCCCTGATGGTGTTAATCTTATACTCGGGCTTAGGAATAACTTAAAGAGAAAGTAAGAAACAAGAAAGGGTAATATAGTGAAACTAGGCTGGATAGGACTACAGGAGGAGGGTTGGGCTTTAACTGAAACTTTTACAATCTGAAGAAGCGGTATTTGTCTTTAATGACTAATTTTGACTGTCGGTAGAAATACTTTTCTGTTTGGTACTAGTTATGTTGATGACTGTGTCAAAGCCTATTGGGAAAGTTATATAGCGACATTCAAGCCTGTAGATATTTAATGAACTAATATAAAACATTCACTTGGGTATAAAGGTTTCAATTGAATTAAAATAGTATTTTATATGAAAAAATGGGCATTTCTTTTCTTTAAAGGCTTATCTATGGCTTTAGTCTCGTTCTATATTTAAGGATGAGGGATAAAAAATATACTACTCTTTTACCGTCCCATACAATAGAATGCAAGTTTTGTTGCAATCCCAGGTTGCTTATGTTCTATTCTACTTTACAACTTTGTTTCATGGTCTCTTGGAAACAGACAAGTGAAACTAGGTAGGCTACACTAGATGGTAAAATTTTCTTAAAGCACAAAATGTTAGGAGGCTAGATGTTCTTTATGTGTTTGATATTTTTTTTCCTTAAATAGAGTATAAGTTGTTAAAGAATAATAGGAGGAGAAACTGAGGGCTTGATAATACAAGACTCTCACATGACCTTTATATACTATATGGGAGAGGAATAAAAGGAAAGAAATCCCTAGGAATAAAAAGAGAAATCCCTAGGAATAAAGAAAGAAATATTATCCTTCCTAACATATAATATAACATTCCATAACACCCCCCTCAAGCTGGAGCATACATATCATAAACTCCAAGCTTGTCACATATAGACTTTACTTTATATCCTCCTAAAGCTTTGGTGAACAAGTCAGCAAGTTGATCCTTTGACTTGACATATGGGGTCTTGATCAAACTTCCTTGAAGCTTCTCACGAACAAAGTGGCAGTCAACTTTGATATGTTTGGTTCTCTCATGAAAAATAGGATTAGAAGCAATGTGAATGACTGCTTGATTATCACACATTAATTCCATAGGAGTTGAGTGTCCGAAACCAAGTTCCATGAGAAGATGTCTTAACCAAACTAGTTCACATGTAGTATATGACATTTCCTTATACTCGGATTCAGCACTTGATCTTGTGACAATACTCTGTTTCTTGCTTTTCGAGGACACCAAGTTTCCTCCCATGAATACACAATAGCATGACGTAGACTGTCAATCGTAGGAACCTGCCCAATCAGCATCTGTGTATCCTCAAATCTGAGTGTGACCATGATTTTGGTAAAGAAGACCTTGTCCTGGTGCACCTTTGAGATATCTCAAGATTCCAACGACTGCATCCCAATGGCCAGTATCGAGAGAGTCCATGAACTGACTTACTGCACTTACAACAAATGAAATATCTGGATGAGTAACAGTCAGATAATTTAATTTGCTAACAAGTCTTCGATACCTGGTAGGGTCTTCCAATAATTCCCCTTTATCTACATCAAGCTTGACATTTGGCTCCATGGGACTGTCAACCGGTTTGGTTCCCAACAAACCAGTTTCTTCTAGAAGGTCTAGAACATACTTTCTTTATTAAAGACATATTCCCGTCTTAGACCGTGCTACCTCAATTCCCAAGATATATTTTAGTGGACCAAGGTCTTTTGTCTGAAACTTGGTTTGCAAAAAAACCTTCAACAATTGAATACCAGATGCATCATCACCAGTAATAACAATATCATCAATATAGACGATCAAGAGGATTTTATCAGTTTCAGAGTGGCGATAAAAGACAGAATGATCCACACCACACTGCTGTAAACCAAATTCCATAACAACTGAATTGAAATGACCAAACGATGCCCGTGGCGATTGTTTCAAACCATACAATGACTTATTTAGTCGACATACATTATCAACCTCCCCTTGAGCAACAAACCCTGGTGGTTGCTCCATGTAGATAATTTCCTCAAGATCTTCATGAAAAAGGGCATTTTTCACATCTAACTGATGTAAAGGCCATGCATATATAGCAGCCAAAGCAATGATGATACGAACAGATGTCAATTTGCCTACTGGAGAAAAGGTTTCTGAATAGTCCATGCCATATACTTGGGAATATCCCTTTGCAACCAAACGGGCTTTTAATCGATCAACTATCCCATCGGGATGAATATTTACAGTAAACACCCAGCGACAACCCACAACAGTCTGACCACGCGGAAGAGAAACCAAGTCCCACATATTATTAGCCTGTAAAGCTGACATCTCTTCTTCCATAGCTTGTTTCCATCTAGGATGTGAAATGGCTTCTGAAATAGACTTAGGCAAGGGTATAGAGGACAAGGTGGAAACAAAGGCAAAGTATAACGGTGATAGAGAATCATAAGAAACAAAGTTGGAGATTGGGTGAGAAGTACAAAACCTTTTCCCTTTGCGGAGTACAATTGGAAAATCCAAATCATCACCCTTAGGTATTGAAGATGAAGAAGACGGTTGCGATGAGCACGAATCTCCTGGTGGTACTTCAACTCGAGGACGCTGAGTATAAACCTGCAAGTCAGGACGAGATAGACGCTCTAACGGTGGGGGATCAGTATCAGGAATGTCCTCTAAAGGTGTACTACTAGGATTTGATGCATTAGGAGCTATTTGGGTTGGTACAAATGGTAAAGGCAAACAATTATCGGCGTCAGTAGACACAAATTGAGTATTAGAGAAATAAGGTGTGTTTTCAAAGAACGTAACATCAGCAGAAACAAAAAATCGATTCAATGAAGGACAAAAAAATTTGTACCATTTTTTAAGACGAGAGTATCTAAGAAAAACACATTTTAAGGCTCTAGGATCTAATTTGTCAGTGCTAGGTTGGTGCTAATGAACAAAGCAAACACACCCAAATATTCAAGGTAGAATAGAAAACGGAGCTTGAAAAGGAAAGAGAACAGATAATGGAATTTTACCCAACAAAATAGAGGAATGCATCCGATTTATGAGGAAGCATGTAGTAAGGATAGCATCGCCCCCAAAAACTTTTGGGAACATTCATGTGAATTAAAAAGGTATGAGATGTTTCAACAATATGTTGGATTTTCCTCTCGGCTACTCCATTTTGTTGAGATGTCTTTGGACAGGAGGATTGATGTATAATCCCCTGTTGCGGCATGTAGCTAGACATTGAGTGAGAAAAATACTCTTTAGCATTGTCACTGTGAAGAATTTTAATTCGAGAATTAAATTGATTTTGAATTTTAGCACAAAAAATACAAAAAATAGAGAATAACTCAGAATGATCTTTTATTAAAAACAACTGAGTCATTCGAGAAAAATCATCAACAAAAATTACGAAATATTGAAAACCTAATTTAGACTTGACACGACTTGGACCCCAAATATCTGTATGAACCAGCATAAAAGGTTTTTCAACCCTTTTATTGACTCGAGGAAAGTAGGGAACACGATGATGCTTTCCTAATTGACACGACTCACAATCTAAATTAGAGGCTGAAACTAAATCTGGAACAAGCTTTTTGAGATTTGCTAAAGATGGATGCCCCAAACAACTATGAACTAATTAAGGTGAGACCGATGTATGACAAGCAACTGATGACTACAGTCTATCGAAGTAGTACATTCCATTCGATTCATGCCCTTCTCCAATCATCTTCTTGCTCCTCAAATCCTGGATAATGACATGATTAGAGAATAAACAAACTGAGCAATTTAGTTGTTTGGTTAGCTTACTTATAAACATAAGGTTGAAAGGAAAATTTGGAACGAATAAAGTAGATGGTAAAGTGAGAAAGTGACAAGGATGGGTGGGTCCAACACCTTTAATGGTGGTGGTGGATCCATTTGTAATGGTGAGTTTATTATGAGATACTGGTAAAGAGGAAATATGGTTAAAATTGGTTATTTTACCTGAAATATGGTCAATGGCACCAGAATCCAATACCCATAGTTGATTTCTAGGAAGGTTAGAGGAATAACAAGCTGTTGGGTTACCTCGATGAATAATGGAAGCCATAGAAGAAGTGGAAGCCTGCTGTGCGGATTGATACTGCAGGTACTTAGTATACTCTTCTTGAGATATCGTGATAGACTGCTGTGGGGCTGTAACTGAAGATGACTCCTCATGTGATGCAAAATGTGTTGTTCGCAGAGTCGGGTACTTATCACAACAAGTCTCCTCCTCATGTCCATTTCTATCACAATATGTGCAGTGCAACCATGAACCTCTACCACGTCTACCTCTACTGCTACGACCACCACGACTACTGCGTCCTCCACGACCTCCCTTTGCTTGTGGATTGGGCTGTATTGCAAGGGCAGACCGGTCCGAACTATTGCTTGCTGAACTTTCCTTTATCATAGTGTGGGAAAGTCACGCGAAAACTTCAGGTAATGAAGGAAGTTCTATTCCGCCAAGAATCTGGGACCAAACTTGTTCAAATTCAGGTTTTAGCCCTGCCAAAAATGTCATAAGCACCAACTGCTCTCTCTGACGTTGCATCTCCTTGACATCAGGGATAATAGGAAGCAAAGAATTTATTTCTTCCAATGCATGTTTCACTTTTGCAAAATATTCAAGAAGACTGCCTTTCTGTTTGGACTAAAACACTTTAACAGAAACCTCATATATATGAAGGATATTACTGGAATATAAAAGATTAGCATACTCCCAAGCTTGCTTACAGGTTCGAACATGAGAAAATAGAGATGAAATTTCAGGTTTCATTGAATCAAAAAGGATATTGAGCAATTGTGCATCATCAGCTTTCCAACTCTCGGATGCTTGAGGATCGTCAGTCAGATGAGACATCTTTCTTTGACCTGTAAAATATAACTCCACATTCCTAGCCCAGAATGAGTAGTTATTACCGTTCAAACACTGTTTGGCAATCCACAAATTGCTGAATTGCGTAGGGGTGCCTGTTGGTGGGACAACAACCTGCAGAGAACTCCCTTGAGGATTTTTTTCATTAGGCCCTGACATGTTTCTGATTACTGATGACTGATAGTATCAGAAACTAATAGAAAACTGGGCTGATGATGTATCGACTGACTGAAAACGACTGAAAAATGAAGAAACTCAACTTCTGGTCATAATTAATGTAAACGAAGACCAGAAACTTGTTTAAGATAGAAAACCGATCAGACCAATTGAACCGCCGTCGCTGGAGGTCGCCGGACGGTGGGGCGTGACTCCCATGTGCTGACGCGTGGGTGGTTTTCCTGCGACACCACCAGTGTAGTTCTGGTCACCGGCGCCTCCTGATTGTCTCTGTGTTGTTGGTTTTTGATTTGGCTAGGTGGTTGCTGGTTTTCTAAAAAGGGCAACGGCTAATGGAAAGTTGCGGAAGGTGGTTTGGGTGAAGAAGTGGTTGCGGAAGGCGCTGAGATTAGGTTATGGCTCTAATACCATGTTAAATAATAATAGGAGGAGAAACTGAGGGCTTGATAATACAAGACCCTCACATGACCTTTATATATTAAATGGGAGAGGAATACAAGGAAAGAAATCCCTACGAATAAAGAAAGAAATATTATCCTTCCTAAAATATAATATAACATTCCATAACATAAGTGTTCATACATGCATATAGTAATGTTTTCCTCACCTGTTGCTCAGTGAATTCCCTTTATTGCCTATCATTGCTATTTATTTTGTAGCTTAATATCTGATTAGGCAATTCTTTTTTGTTGTCCTTGGAAAGTTTTCCATTTCATTTGAGTTGTCATCACTGGTGTTACTCAAACTGGTTTATTTTATTTTCAGAACAAAGAACATGATGGTCTCCAAGATAATGCAGATGTCAGACAAGCAGCTGCTTCAGATGGAGTGGCAATGAACATTAGTGGTAGAGAAATCAGAACAGACATTGCTTTAGTTGGCTCAATGATTGATGAATGACTTTGAGGAACTTGCCAACCACCTCAATTATGAACCTCCAGCTTTATTGCTTGTGAGCAGCTTCATGGACGTCTATTTATCCTGCACCCCATTTTCCCCAAATCCATGTATAAGGTAACATTTTTTAGAGATGACAAGTGAAGTTGATTGGATAATATTTCTCAAGAATAAAGGCCATAGTCATAACTAACAAATATTTCTCAAGAATGAAAGCCATAGTTACAATTAACAAGTTTTGTAAATCTTTTCCCCTTGTAGATACAGGTTTGGTCTTTTGTGCTAGTTTAGACTCTTTTAGTTCGCATGCCTACGCCATGCTCAGGCATATGTATTTCTCAGCTTGTGAACTAACCGGAAGGTTCGATCATTCATAAAATCATAAACTAATTTTAGGCTTACGACTTTTTTGTTCAGTTGTTGATTTTGGTAGAATTTTTGTTTCAAGTGTTTGTAGTTTTGTCCTTCAGGTAATATACCTTCTCTTGTCTCGAAAGCGTTGGGATTCAAGGCTGGTTTTGCCTTGAAATAGAGAAGCAATTTGTACCATAATTTTGACTTTTCGCGGGTGATATAAGATATTCCCTCTGTAGCCTATATGTAGTTACTTTATATTGATAGCTAATGTTCTCCTATCCTAGCTATCTGCATTATTTTGTTAACTTGCAATGATAGGAAGTGATGATACTTGAATTTGTTCCTCTTATTAACAAAAAAGTAAATCATAAAATATGGGAAGCAGATTAAGCTGCTATAAGCTTGGCATGGTTGAAAATTGAAATCTTTGAGGAACAGAACCTTGCCAGTATCTGGGATTTAGGGAGTTATGATTTTGATGTGGAATAAAACACTGTCATACTTTCACGAATATAGGACTATCACTCTCATCATTTAGCTAGTGTTAAATTGATGAGTAATAGCTAGCCCCAGAGTCACTATTCCAGACAAATCGAGGTACTTAAAGTGTGGAGGACAAGGCTGGTCACAATACATCATTGGCAGGCAATTAAGCTGGGCAGGGTGGTGGTTGAGATCAATCGATCTTGTGACCTTAGGCCGAATGGAGCTAAGCCCTTTCCATCATTCCATGCACCTGGAGCACGAGTAGCTATTTTGACTTGCTTAGTGTTTAACTTTAGTTGATTGCTCGCATGTTTTGGTAGTCTTGATCTGAATCCTTGATACTGAAGCCAAGCCATTATTTGCCAGGTCATAGCATGACTTTTAACTGATCTTAACAATAAATAACATTCTCCTAATTCATTTCTTAGAAGTTATTTCAGAGAAAATGGAAGTAGTAGTTCGTTTGTGATCACCGCACAGGCCCCCTGACACGTTCTGTGTATCTATTCATGAGTCTATCCTTAAAACAAAGAAGGAACACCCAATCATTGGCCAAGGCAATGCAACAAAAAAAGACACTAGGTAATACTATTACCTGCTTTCTCTCCTCAGGTAATGTAGCTTTCTCAGTCTAGGAGATTGCAAGTTTCAGATCGTTGCATATTGTCCCCAGAATAGTGACTACATAAACCGCAACTACTTCCATATATTCTCCGATTCCTAGATAAAAACTACACACAGTTTCCTCACTTAATCCCTTGTTACTGTCAACACCAACAAGACGATAGTGTTGCTCATCTACATTACTCCACTTCTCAAGGAATTTCTCTAGAAATTCTTGAACTCCAGTGGTTGAACCCTTTGATATTTGAAAACATACCCTAGAAAACAAAATATTAAAAAGATACAGCGTCATTCACCAAGCACTAGGATTTTCTTTCTTTAGCTATATTTACTTATGCCATAAAAACTATGTTGACTTAACATCCACATTGGGCATGGAAGATAGCTGTATCATTGAGAACATTCTTTTTATAAGGCTCGTAGTTTTACTAAATTCAAAACCAATTGTATAATGCAAGATTTTACCTCTCCGCTTTGTTATTCTTACCATAACTGATGTTAAGAAATCAGTCTACTATAGAATCACGGCTTCATATATTTCAGGGACTTGAGAATGGAATTCTATTTTGAGTTTCTTATTTTTTCCTATGGATGTTTTTATTCACATGACCTTTTACTGCTTAAACTAAAATTTATGGCTCATTCACATGTGTTATTCGGGATGATGATTTGTAAATGTTGAATGATAAACACATACATAAATTTCTGTAGAAATGGGACACCCAGGCAGCCTCTGCTTGTTCCTCGTGCAAGGGTATGCTTGGTATTTGATTCATCTATAGTTCCACCTGCATCTCTTGAAGGCATTGAAGAATATTCTCATTGCTGGATTATATTTGTATTTCATCTAAATACTGATCTGGAGAAGCTATGGAAAGACCCAGCTATTTCTAAGTTTAAAGCTAAAGTATGTAGCGCTGTAGTCTACTGTGTTATTTACCTTTTCTTCCATTTACGATAGTCTCTTATCACCTTGAAACATCATTTGAAGGTTGCCTGGTTACGTAGGTGAGAGTCCCAAGACTAAAGGGTGAAAGGAAGGGGGTTTTCGCAACACAATATCCCCATCGTCCTTGCCCTATAGGACTCACTACAGCAAAGGTATTAAATTATGTATATTTTATCTATCAATGCAAAAGCAGCCTACTGTTGTAATCCTCTGCTGGCATAGTATTGATCTGGGAAGTAGAAAATGTGTTATAGTGTTTAAGTCTAAACTAAAGGCTTACTACATTTGTTCTTCATGACAGGACTAAAGAATGCAGATCAAAATAATATGGTCACAACATATTGCTATATGGTTGAAGATAATAGAATTAGAAGAAACTGAAACTTGCTATTTGATATCCTATTTCGGAGTTTATATGCTCTTTATTTTGTCCTCCATTTATCTTTCATATTGATGGATATTTTGTATGTTATTTGGCCAAAGTAAATGACTCTAGCTTTACAAGAGATTAAAGTTCTTTGCTTTTGCCATGATTTGCATCTAAGCCTATTTCTTCACTGTATGTGTGTCATACTCTTTCTGATGTCACATAATGAAAAAGCTATTTCCTTCCAGCATTCTACATAGAGAAAAGCTTCCTTTCATTCGAGGTACTAGTTCAAGATGGTTCTCACTTATTCTAACAGAATTACATACTGTGTATTTAATACTGTAAAGTTCTTAATTGTTAGAAGATAATAACTGGCACATGTCACTAAGCAAATTCTTTTTTTCTTTTTTGTTTCTAAGTGGAGGCAATTAAAGGGCATATGCTTCTTCTCTCTGGTGTTGATCTAGTTGATGGGACATTATGTTGTGATTTGCTGCAATAATTTACAATGAAGATGAAAATAAAAAAGAACAAGTAAATAAAAAAGAATCTGAAGTAGGAGAGCAAGCGTTTGTGAGGAAGGATGATTTCAGAGTCTTACTAGATATGTAGTACTAATAGATATTAAATGATTGGGAGAGTTTTCTAATTTCTGCTCCTTTTTTGTTGTTGTTGACAGCCAGTGCTTGATATTAAACCTTATCTACAGAACTGCAACAGCATCAATCAAGCAATGGTTTCTAAGTGGGTACAGGTGCTTCTTTTAGTTTTTTTTATGTAATTTCATTTTATGCTCCCTTTTGGTCCATTGGTCTTGGAAGTATGGGAAGTTTTGTTTAAGTAGGAAAACTATAAATATTTTCCACAAGCAAACAATCCCCCTAGTGGATGTCTGTGTTCTACAAACTTCTATGTTTTTTTTTATTCTGATTTGTATATTAAAATCATGGCTTGTAAAATCAGATGCTATTGACCAAAATGTTGACGACTTTGAAGTAAATGGCCATTTACTAGCTTTTTCTAAGAACAGTTTGTTAAGAAATCCCTGCTATTGTGTGCAGTTTTGACGTCAATTTATCTGGGGAAAAATTAATGTGTCTTAGATTGTTTAGGCTTGCCTTATTTGTATCAAGATTGTGGTATCCTAGATATTTGGAAAATTCAATGTTAGACGGTTTGTCTAATTTAGATCAGGAACAACAAATGTTGTATTCCGTGATCTGTTGTAGTTACTCTTACTAACAATTCTTAAGAAATCTGACCAATTCAAGGCCATGATGAATAGGATGAGTTCTTTTTTTTTCCTCTCTTTTTTGTGTTGAATTGCTAGGATTCTGAGGTTCACTTAAAAAACATAAGTGTTACTGCATTCATGTGTTTGTGCCATTTGCGTGTCTGATTTGTGTTGTCCTAAAAAGGCATCTCTTGAAAAAAGAATAAGTTCATTCATTTTCACATATACATTATTAGGCATTTCTTCCCCTCTTTGTAGAAATGGTGTGTTGTTTTTTCAGATAGAAAATATATTGGTGATACCTTCTCTAAGCTTCTCCAATGACTTCTCTTCCTCGCTTACCGGTTGCTGGAAAGCAATTGTGAGTTAAATATATATTTTTTTTGTAGTGTATTAGAATCATTTGAAAAGTTGTTTTGAAAGTGACAGTTTTTTCCTATTATAATTAACTCCAAAATGGCTTATTTTTATTCTTAATTTTTTTTACCCGAAACTAATTTTAATTAAAATTCAATATTATGTAGCTACAATAATCCATTGAAAATATAATTTTTGTAATCTTAGTAAATTTTATGAATTTTTCTAGTTTAAGGCATTAAAAAAAATTCACAAAAATTTAACATCATCATGAAAATTTAGTTTCAAATTGGTTATTACATGTACATAATATTGGCTTTTAAATGAAATTAATTTCAGATAAAAAAGATGTAAAAGTAAAAATAAGTCAGTTGACTTAAGTTAAAATGAATTGACTAGTCTTGGTCTTTCTTTTTTGTGATTTAAAAAAATAATAAAATAAGGTGAAAAGCCTCTATAAGAACCTTTTGAATAACTATGCTTCTTGTACTTGATTCAAAAGATTCTTTTCTTAGCGGTTAACATAAAGTTTCATCATGTTACATATTTTGCATCTTGTCCTCTATTTGTTATGCTTTTTCACCCGACTTATGTTATGTATATTATTCTTCCTTTCCCCCCCTTTATTCTGTGAACAAAGTTGCTGCAAGATTTTTCATTTTCTTATCCCTTGTACAAAGTCTGTACTTTTGTCTTTTTTACAAGTATTGACGTCTTAGGACTATGCCTCTTGGGAAGTTTGAGTTTCCATGATGATCAAAGCTCGCTGGTTTCACTTGGTGAGACCAACAGATCTTGGAAATAACCAATATGTATGGAATCATAAATCTTAAAAAGTGTGGATGAAAATGTTATTGAATGAGGGAGCTACTTTTCCAACATTATCATGGGCTCAACTATTTGGAGAAATCCAAAAAATAGACTATAATTAATGAATCTACTTAGGCAATGCTAGGTTTACTTCTTGGAGGAAGCTGTAACCTTACAACACAATTTTATGTCTGCATTAGTATAGTATTTCAAACAAGGATAGGAAACTTGCAGTGAAGAGCAGCTATGTTGTACTGTAGTCAAAATTTTGAGGAACTTCATTTTGAGGCTTTGACTGAAAAGAGTACTGTTTTTACAATAAAAAGATGGGCCTGGTCTGTTTGGAGTTGTTCAGAGTTACATCTTTTTTCCACTTTGAGGTATCTTGTCCTTCAATGGGTATTAAGATGTGATAATTGGAGTTCTAAATTAAAGCTAGCAACAACCATACTGGACACATGGCAGATGAAGCTATCTCTCTCTCTCTCTTTGACAGGAAGAAATTTATTACTTGAAGGAATTAGGAAAAGAAGTACAAAGAAGAAAAGAATTATTCCTCTTTCATGGGGGAAAAAGAAAAAAAATGAAATATAAATCCATGCAAAAAAGCTTTCCAATCTTGTGTTCGTTTTGACAAGGAAGCCCTTGTAAAACACCCAAAAGCAAAGGCCTGTTGATGTGTTGGATAAATCATATGCTGAAGTTATGCAAAAGACATGAAGCATAAATATCTTTTCATGTTGTTCCAGCCAAATGCGCCACAAAATGAATATCATAGAGTATAATGAAAAAGCTCTATCATTGTAATGTGATTGATTTGCTAGTTAGAGGATGAGTTTTTGTCTTCAGGAACTTGTTGAGAGAAACACAGATTTGGTTGAGGAGTGTTAAGAATGATTCTGGGTTCTGCAATTTTTTTTGTTGAAGTTGTTTCTTTTCTTTTTTCTTTTTGGTTTTGAGTTTTAGAAGTTGGAGAGATCCATAAGCCATAATGATGTGTTTAATCTTACAAAAGTTATGGTACGTGTTGCTAAAAAAATGGGAGTAGGTCACCAATATTAAAGAAGAGCTCGAACCCTTTGGTAAAAGATGTTCTGACTTTGATTCGTAGTTTTATAACTCCATTCTTCCTGAATTTAAAAGATATATATTTTATTTATTTTATTTTGTTGTGTAAGTTTTTACTATTTTAAAATTAATATTCTATCCTCTTAATTGTCACTTGAATAATTTTTTTGTATAAACAAATAATTTGTTTTTCAGTAGAAGAGATGATAAAGAATGATAAAAAATGATCGTGTTTTCATAAAAAAATATTTAAAAGTAATTAAAAGTGATGCATAGTGCACAAGTTTTTTTTTTAAATGGTATATATCGAACTAAGCATTTTTAATTAGTTAAAAAAATACTAAGGACAAATCCATCCTTAAATATATTGCTCTGATGAAAGTTAGACCATTTCTTAATGATATTCAAAGGATTTTTCTCAACCCAAAGTGGTTCATGCCCATAAATGGAAGGGAAAGTTGAAACAAAATAAAGTAAAATACCTTTAAAGCTCCATCTTGCAAAAGAATTGGCCAATGGCCTCCTCTCCTCCTCCCCCTCCCTCAGTACCAGTGGTGCAAATGATTGCTTTGAATTATAATTCTCACTTCAAAATTCTATGCCCACACTGCCATAATATGATTCAACTTAAGAGACAACTTGAACCATATTGTAAAGTGTAGGCAAAGAATTCTTGAAGTGCTTGCAAGTTGTGATCTCTAATCTCCTTTTCATTTCTAAAATCACTGCACATTCAAAAAAAAAAGAAAAAAAAAAGAAAGAAGAAGACGAAAAAGAAGCGGCAGCACCAAAGAAACAACCCCTGAAATGAAATTGGAACCATAGCAATGCCCTTTTATAGATGGAATTTGTCCGCAGATCATAAAGAGGTGAATTACAAAGATCTTCTCAAGGTTTGGTAGAAACTATAGTTTACCTTACAGTATTTCAAAAAACTTTACATTGCCCCTAAATGTGGGCATTTTTTAATGTTATTTTTTTATAGTAGCTTACATCAACTTTTCAAATCATAATTTAAATTCTCTAATATATGTCTTCTAGTAAATTAAACTATCAATTTTGCTTTTATTTAAATGTAACACACTGTTTTTTTTACTTTACTAGTATCAATCACCCACAATTCTTACTATATATTAAAGCCCGTAGGATTATTTACTGTTCATTAAATAGTATGTCACTTGGCTTTTTATTTTTATTTTTTGATTTTCCCCATTTTATGGTTAAACTCTTCTTTTAGTCCTTAGGTATATTATTTTTGTCCTTTTGGTCACTAAACTACTCTATATGATGTTTTGGTCCCTGTCTTGATTCATTGTTGTGCTTGAAAATTTGGGACTTGATCAATAGATAGGGCAGTTCAATGACCTAAATGATAGCCAAAACATAATTAGGGACAAGTAGGAATTCAACCATTCATGGTCAAAGGCAGGGATGGTCAAACTTTTCTTTTGATCACTAAATATTTAGCTTCTGCCATAGTAGTCCCCGACTTTCATGAGCGAGAGTGAAGACAAGGTTGAAACCGGGGACCAGATCATCAGGTGGATTAGTTCAAGAACCAAATAGCCAAAAATGAAAAAATTTAGGACTAGAAATAGATTACCATTCACCAAACACCTATGCTACGTTGAGATTTAAGATTTATGAAAGCTACAAAATGTAAAAAACTACAGAGGAATTTTTTAAATTTTAAGGTATATAGAAATCTTAATTCTCATTTTCTATACCCTGAATCAAGAATCAAAGATACATAAATATTTTAAAATTTTGAGAAAATATATAAGAGTGTTTTAAAAGAGAAAGTAGAAATTTTAATCCCTGATTACTAAATATTACAATTACAAAGACCAATATACTTTTCTTTCTTATCTATAATAATAGCATGTCAGTAAAAATGTTGCTCTAATTGTCTGTAGTATGTTCTTGCATACATATGTGTTTTATTCTTTATACATATCTGTACTTTTTACATATCAATTTCACAGCCTAATCCGGCAATAATGCATGGGCTCCTATAACTAGTTTTTGGATAAAGTGTAGATTTGTCAAATGAAAGTGAGCAAACTTTATTTCTACAAAACATCAAGGTTTTTTTTTCTTGTAAATTACGGAAGATTTTTTTTTTAAATTTCGTCTTCTCAAGTTAATTTAATGATGCAAGCTAGAAAGTGACCATACTTGAAGACGGCAAATTTTATCTGGCAAAGCTTCTTGTTGCAGTTAATTATGAAGACCTATTTTCTTCAATTGCAATCCCGTCTTCTCTTCCCCGTGACCTGCTTCTTTCCATTTCTAGATCTATGGGGAACTCTTCAAAAGCAAAACTCAGAACATGCTTTTGTCCCCCATACTATATAATATATTCTAGCCTGTAGACTTGTAAATATACTTTTGTGTAAAAAAAAACATCAAAACAGATTTTTAGAGTAGCTGTACACTGTGCAGGTTGCTTCTCCTCCAGTTTCATCATATTTTCAAAACTAGCACCTCATATTGAACATTACATCTTATAAAATGAATAACACTTCTTATAGCATTGTTATCGTATCTTGAACAACACATTTTACAAAACTGTCACCTCGTCTAAACAACATTTCTTACGAAATACGCATCATTTTACAAAACATCACATTTGTAAACAACACTTTTTATTAAAAAAAAATTAATATTATTTACGAAAACACTTTTTTTCTTGTAAAGTGAACAACATATTACAAAAAAACTGCTTGCTAAAAGGAATAACATTATTTATGGAATAACATTTCTTACAAAATGAACAACATTTTATAAAATAACACATTTGTATGAATGAAATATTACTTTTTACGAAAAGGAACAATATTATCTCAAAACAACATTTTTTATGAAGTGAATAACACATTATAGAAATAGCACATTTGTAGGTTAAATTACACGATTAGACCATAACCTTTAATTATTGTTTCAGTGTTAACACCAACCTCCAATTTGCACTTTTTAACTCTCTAACCTCATTAAAACGTTCATTTTGAACATTTGAGTGATGAAACTCATTAGTTTAAACAGAAGTTGCCATGTCAACGTAAAATTATTGGGACAATGTTAACTTTAACCCCCTAAAAAGTCTTTTCTTTATAAAAAAATCTTAAAAACTTTAAAATCTAATAAAAAAACTCCTTAAAAAATCTAATTGAAAACCATCCGGCCTTCATCTCCACTAGGGGTGTTAGCGAACCAAGCTTTTATCGAACTATTCGAACTTGAACTCGAAATTAGCATTAATGAACCGAGCTTTTCGAACTTTGAATATGATTTCGAGCCTTTTTTATTATTCGAATCCTTTATCAAATCAAGCTCGAACATGTTAGTGTTTGATTCGATAGGTTTTCGAGCCTATCGAACCTATATAATATTAATATAAATAATAATATTAAGAATATGTAATAATAATTAAATTAAAATAAAACGTAAAACCTAAAATTCTACCCAGCCCAAGGCCCTCAACCCCCCGGCCCCAACCAAAGTATCGGCAGAGGCGCAGAGCAGACTCAGCAAGTCTCAAGCTCTCTGCATCGGCGGCCACCGATCTCAGCACGGAGAAGAAGTCTCGCGAAGAACTCAGCAATTCTCGCGTCGGCAGTCGGTCACTCCTCCGCTCCGCCTGATTTCTTCTCTGCCGCGACGCGCAGTCGGTCGCTCTTGCTCCATCACCGGACTTCGCCGGACTTCTCCCCCAGTCTGTCGCAACTCGCAACTCAGCCGGAATCTCCCCCAATCTCCCCCAACATAGTCGGTCGCGCGGTTCAGGTTCTCTCCTTCGCAACGCATTTGGCACCTCTGACGACCGACTCTTCCCCAATCTCCTTTGCCGCCGGCCCACCGCTGCAAAGCAACCTCCCTCCGTCGCCAATCTGAACTAGAATTCCGGCCACTGGTAAGTCTCCCTTCGATTCTTGCACAACAACAAGAACAATCCTAATTGTAACTGCAACATCCAAATCTGTAGGTTTTTTTTTGTCCCTTAACCCAATTAATCATCACCACGCTTACGTAAATATAGATAACTGGAAATCAACAAATGCACAAGCTGTTATCTTCCATTTTCATGCCCCATAAGAATCGAAAATGGTCAGGGTCGGGCAGGTCGGCCTTAGAGCTGATCTCAGGGGGATTATTGGTGTTCATGTTCTTGTTGAATTCCTGGTGATCAGAACCTTGAAGTAGATTTCGAAAGCTCTGGTTCTGGTTCTGGTATTGGTGCTGGAGAGGGGAAGTTGTGGACTATTGTTTCCAATTCCATCCAATATTATTGTATTATTTCATACTTAGTAATTGTATTAGTTAATTGCTGAAATTGGTATTAGTTAATTGTATTAGTTAACTGTTTTAATTAATTGCTTATGTTCTGCCTTAGCTTGTAATTTATTGTTTGCTTCTTTTTTTAGCTAGCATCAGGCTTAAAATTGACCATTAACCGTGGTATTAGGTGTGATTTTATTTTCCCAATAGTTAGTTTGATATCTTTCTTTTTTGTTAATTTAGTTGATTTAATTATGTTAAGTTGTGGTTGGATATTGTTCTTTCTTCGATTCTTCTCTTAACAAGATTAGGTATTAGTATTCCGAATAAGTTTGCTACTTGGTTGAGATTAACTTTGTTATTTGGTTGAGATTAAGTTTGCTTGCTTGCTACATGATACCCAGCACTTTTTGCTTGCTTGCAGAATTGATAGTCTTGCTGTAGTTGTTTATTTCATATGTGGGAGACTTCTTGTTGTTTCATTTGCAGCCTCTTTGTAGGGCAAACAAAGACTTTATTATGTCAAACTTTATGGACTTGCTTAATTATGTAATTTGTGTACTTTGTTGTTGTTTTTTTCTTATTATTATTTGTGTAATTGAACTTGGTGCTAGCTAGTGTTATGAATTTTGTTGTTTTTCTTCTTTTTTTTCAAAATGAGCTCAAGCTCGAGCATACCTAATCGAGCTCGAACCGAGCTCGTACATCGAGCTCACTAACAGGTTTTTCGAACATTTTGAATGTTCGAATCGAGCTCGAGCACCATACCGAGCCAAACTCGAACACCATTTCTTCGAACTCATCGAGCCTGAGCCCGAACCCGAACACCTACCAAACTTAAACAAGCCGAGCTCGAGCCCGAGGGGTTCGGGCTCGGCTCGGTTCGATAACAACCCTAGTTTGAAATCTTTGTTTTTTGTTGTTAATGTAGTTGATTTAATTGTGTTAAGTTATGGTTGGATATTTCTTTCTCTGGTTCTTCTCTTAATGAGAGGGGTATTGGTATTCCAATTAAGTTTGGTATTTGGCTGAGTTTAAGTTTGTTATTTGGTTTAGATTACATTGAAGGCTATTATGAATTTTGTTGTTGTTTTCCTTCTTTTTCTCAAGACGAGCTCAAGCTCGAGCATGCCTAATTGAGCTCGAACCGAACTCGTACATCAAGCTCTTTAATAGATTTTTCGAACCTTTTGAACGTTCGAATCGACCTCGACCTCAACTGTTTAAAATGAGTCACATGTGATTACAGGACTAGTTTTCGCACGGAAATGGTGATTTTGCATCTTAGATAACTGAAATGAAATAGAAAAAAAGAAGGAAGGACTTAAATGTGATTTTGCTCCTCAAACATCCGCGCAAGGAAACAGAGCAAGATTTTTTAAGCGAGTTTCTCTTTTGCAATTCGCAAACCCTAGGTCTTCGGAATTGGACATCGGTCCCGTGAGCTCCTTCAGTTTAATTGCCTTGTCGCCAATCCTCTTCCAACGCTTGAAGCCTTCAACCATAGGGCCAACCACCACCCAAGCCAGGTGAAAAATCGATCTTAGAATTGTACCTATTCCTTGTACCCAAGCCCAAGCAAAGAGGGTTTTTCTTCAATTTGTTTTTGTTTCTCCTTGTAATGTTTTGTGCCCTGTTCCTTAAGTGGTATTTTGCATGTTCATTGTTTAGTTTGTTGCCCGCTGGTTAAGACTTGCAAATATGGGATCTAGTTTTAATCGAATGAACTCAAGCAATTATTTCAAAATTTGTTTTAGTACGTGCCTCTGGTATGAATTGAGATTTTGGTATTTATTCAACTTTATTGGATTCAGATTGTGTTTGAGTTGTTAATTTCATCAGTTCTATGTTTTAGTTGCAAGATTCAGAAAAAGGTCCATTTTACATTAGTTTTAGTACAGTATTATGCATTGTTCTTATATGAAGTAATTACCTACTCAAATTGTTTTATTAAAATTTTGTACTTTAAGAAGTTTACTAACTAGTTTTAAGATATTTTTTTTGTAAAAAATAAATAATTTTATCAATTTTTTAACTTAAACAACCTTTAAAACAAAAAAAAAATCTTTTTTGAAATTATTATTTTTTACTTCTTAAATAAAAATTAATAAAAGATATTTCTTGTAACAAAAACAATCTTATATGTTGGAGGACTAGCCGTACATGTATTATGGTGCTTTGATCAAATCAAACTGATTTATAATTGGAGTATTCAATCGTCTGAGTTACCAAAGTTTGGAGACTTTGTGGATACTTAGAAAAATCCAATAGCATCTAAACTGGCGGCTACATATAATCGTCGGAAAATTTTTTAGGTATTTGAAGCTTCACTGGCAAACTCAATTCCCTCTGCAGACTCCAAAAGAGGTTACAGGCGCTGTTGATCATCATGGATGCGCAACACTCCGGAGAGATTTACCGGTAAATCTTCTCTCTCTCTCTCGGCCTCTTGAGTTGTGTCTACATTGGATTTGTGCTGAATTGATTTGGGTTTATGACCAAAATCAGGTCCGCTCTGATTTTGGTGTGTTTCATTTGAACTTTTTAGGCACTTGGAGAAACAGGGGGAGTTGCTTGAGGAGGCACGCAAGTCAATTATACATGAACTGCAAAAGCTTGCGGTTGAACAAGAGATGCTTATGCGAAAATCTTATGATGTTCGGATGCAACAAGAACATGCGAGAAAGGTATGATTTTTTTTTCCTGCGTCTCTTTTTTTGTTAGATTTTTAGTTTCATAATCTAGTATTCAGAAATAAGTCCATGAATTTGCAGGGAAGCAATACTTAATTGTTTGATTGGAAAATTTTTGGATGTTATGACCAATTACAGACTGTTACCATACTATTTCTAGTCCTTTTTAACGGACTAAGGCAAAGATTTAAGATCATGGACAGCCTCCCTGTTTTTGTAGAAAGTCGGGTTCTAGTAATTGGTTGGGGGGGGGGGGGGGGGGTGAGCATTGATAGTGGAGCTATCACTGCAGAGCTGCCAATATGTGCAAATTTTGTCGATCTATCACTGCAGAGCTGCCAATATGTGCAAATTTTGTCGATCTATGCATCTCCATGATGATGTCAATCTTATACTCAGGCTTGGGAATAACTTAAAGAGAAAGTAAAAAATAGGAAAGGGTAATCTGGTGAAACTTGACTGGACAGGACTAGAGAAGTAGTATTTGTCTCTAATGATTAATTTTGAGTGTTGGTAGAAATACCTTTTTGTTTGGTAATAGTTATGTTGATGACTGTGTTGAAGCCTATTTGGGAAGTTACTTATCGAGATTCAAGCCTGTAGATATTTGATGAACTAATATAGTAGATTCACTTAGGTATAAAGGTTTCAATTGAATTAAAATAGTAGTTTATATGAAAGAATGGGCATTTCTATTCTTTAAAGTTTTATCTATGGTTTTAGTCTCTTTCTATATTTAAGGATGAGGGATGAAAGATATACTAGTCTCTTACCGTCGTATTTCATGTTGTACTACTACTATTATGATTTTAATGGAGTCCCATACAACAGAATGCAAGTTTTGTTGCAATCCTAGGTTGCTTCCTTTCTATTCTACTTTACAACTTTGATCAATGGTCTCTTAGAAACAGACTAGTGAAACTGGGTAGGCTGTACTTGATGGTAAACCTTTCTTAATGCGCAAAAAGTTGGGAGGCTAGATGTTCTTTATGTGTCTAATATTTTCTTTCCATAGACAGAGTATATGTGTCGACACATGCATATAGTGATGTTTTCCTCTCCTGTTGCTCATTGAAGCCCCTCTATTGCCTATCGCTACTATCCATTTTGCAGCTTAATATCCGATTAGGCAGCTCTTTTTTATTCTCCTTGGAAAGTTTTCCATTTCATTTGAGTTGTCATCACTGGTGTTACTCAAACTGTTTTTTTTTTTTTTATTTTCAAAACAAAGAACATGATGGTCTCCAAGATAATGCAGATGTCAGACAAGCAGCTGCTTCAGATGGAGCAGCAATGAACATCAGTGGTAGTGAAAGCAGAATGGACATTGCTGTAGTTGGCTCAATGATTGATGAATGACTTTGAGGAACTTGCCAACCACCTCAATTATGAACCTCTAACTTTATTACCTATGAGCAGCTTCACGGAATTGTATTTATCCCGCACCTCCTTTTCCCCAAATCTGTGTATGAGGTAGCATTTTTTGGAGATGATAACTGAAGTTGATTGGAAAATATTTCTCAAGAATGAAGGCCATAGTCACAACTAACAAGTTTTTTAGATCTTTTCCCTTTGTAGATACATGTTTGGTCTTTTGCACGAGTTCAAACGCTTTTAGTTCGCATGGCTACGCCATGCTTAGGCATATGTATTTCTCAGCTTGTGAACTGACCGGAAGGTTCGATCATTCATAAAATCATAAACTAATTTTAGGCTTATTGCTTTTCTATTCAGTTGATTTTAGTAGGTTTTTTGTTTCAAGTGTTTGTAGTTTTGTCCTCCAGGCAATATACCTTTACTTGTCTTGACAGTGTTGGAATTCAATATTGGTTTTGCCTTGGAATAGAGAAGCAAACTGTACCATGATTTTGACTTTTCGTGGGTGATATGAGATATTCCCTCTGTAGCTTATCTGCAATTACTTAATTTTGATAGCGAATGTTCTCCCATCCCAGGAAGTGGTGATACTTAATTTGTTCCTCTCATTAACAAAAAAGTAAATCACGAAATATGGGAAGTAGATAAAGCTACTATTACCTTGGCATGGCTGAAAATTGAAATCTATGAGGAACGGAACCCTGTCAGTATCTGGGATATGGGGAGTTGTAATTTTGATGAGGAATAGAACACTTTCATACTCTCCTGGATGTGGGGCTATCACTCTCATCATTTAGCTAGTGTTAAATTGATGAGTAGCAGCCAGCCCCAGAGTCACTGTTCCAGACAAATCGAGATACTCAGAGTGTGGAGGACAAGGCTGGTCACATTGCGCCATTGGCAGGCAGTTAAGCTGGGCAGGGTGGTGGTTGAGATCATTTGGTCTTGTATCCTCAGGTCGAATGGAGCCAAGCCCTTTCCATTCGTGGCACTTTTCCCTCCGGCCAGGAGAGGTCCTTCAAATCTGCTATCTACCTCTACCATTTTTTAATCCCTTAAAATTCTACCAACTAATCCCTCCAATTGATCTTTCCATATTCTGCCCTTTTTCCCGATCAATAGCTAAACCCTAATTGTTCACCCCTTAAAATTAAATGATGTGAACACAAATTTAGGTCCTGCTCTTTAGATTCTTTATTCGTTCTTAGTCTTAATGTCCTTAGTGGTGGCTTGCATTTGTTGGCACTTTGGTGGTGTTCTTTGTTCTTGTTTTCCACTTTCTCATTCTGTTGCAACAGTTAAATGGGTGATGCAGTCTATTGTTGTCTATTAGTCTATTGTTTCTGGTTTCCTAGTTCAAGCGAGCGCCTCTGGCTTCGTTGGTAGATTGGTTTGTGTTCTTTGTTCTTTCACTCCTCTGTAGCACAAGCTTTACATTTGGTCTTCTTCTTCTGGTGCATCGATTGTCTAAGTTCTGTAGATTATACAATTCCCCCTATTTCTGTCAACTTGTTTGACAATTGGGAGTTGTTTCTGGGATTTTTGTTTGAGTAATTTTGTTGTCCCAATAGTTTTTTGGTTGTTAGTGAATCATGCAGTAAATAGGGGGGTTTTCTGTCCGATCCATTGTAGTTTATCTATTTCTTGCAAATCGGTGGTTTATCTGTGGTTAATTTTTAGTCCTATGTTCAAGGCAAGTACTGCAGTGCTGGTCACTAATTGATTTGAGAATTATCTCTCGGGATTATGCTTTGATTGTGGTCCCTTTCTGCGACAACTACCTTCTATTTCTTATGGATTCATCCACTTCACTTTATTCTTTTTGAAATAGATTTGAATTCTCTTTAGGTCCAGATTGCACTAAGGACAACTCTGCATTGCTCTATCATGTGTTATTTATTAAAGTTGTTGATCAACGAAATTTCTTGCCTGCATTTATTCACCAATATCTTCTTCACTGGTGCAAGCTTGAAGGTCAGGTAAAGGTGGTTAGAGCGAATGGCCAAAACCTATTTCTTATTATCTTTTCCTATGGACAATATATGTCACATTTCCAGTTATACAGTCTATGAAATGTAGATGGTGCTCTAGTCTTCGTTCAACATCTCTCTCCCTATTGCTCTTAAAGTAAACATAACTTTAATATGGCATCTATCTAGGTGCAAATTCATCATTTGCCTCCCATTTTTCTTACTGGGACTACTGCCAAGACCATTGGGGAAAATTGGGGAAAGTGAAATCTATTGATATATCTTCTTAATCAGATCATCAGTGGAATTTCTTGCAAGTGATGATTGAACTAGATATATCTAAACCTCTTGCCTAAAAAATTTTCCTTCATGATTACTATGGAAATAGTTACTAGCTGAAGCTTAAGTATGAAAGGGTTTATAAAATTTGTAAGGTTGTGGTTGAGTAGGCAACTCCTGTTTCTTCAAGCCACTTGATTTTCTTCAGGTACAAATTGACGATGATGGATGAAAAGGTCATAGTAGGTCCAATATGTCCTTTGACGAGAAGTAAATTAAAAATTTGGATTCAACCTTATTTGATAACTGTCATGAGCAAGTCTATGCTAGCATTTTACCAAGACATGGACAATCTGCACAATTGGTACACAATAATGGTGTAGACGTTCTTGCTTCCCGTAATGACTTTAACTATTGTAGTAAGCTTACTGAGCTCCCTTTTGTGGCACCTTAATCAGGAATTCAAAAAAGAAAAAAAAAGGAGGTGACAATCTTATAGGTGAGAATCTAGCCAAATAAAGGGTAGTGCTAAAAAAGTAAGAAGACCTCTAAAGAGGCTCAAACCATGTCAGTATGATCATGGTTAGTGACGTACATCAACAGTCCTGTTATACCTAATTCAACTATTTGTTTGAGACGTAGTGCTAATGATGAAGACTTACCCTCCATAATGACATAAAAAAAGTCCGATATTTATCTAATGGACGAGAGGCAGATGATCCGGATGATGAGGGTAGATATCAGATAAAAAATTTGTAAAAGGGAACCAGTTGCTTTCATCTTTTTAGGTATTTACATTTTGAGGTGTCTGAGGCCTCTTGGCTGTATGGGTTTAGATGGGTTGACCCACATCGACCTCATGAGTTTGAACTGCCACGGGATGGGCCAATCCACGATAGTTCATAACATTAAAGGCCTTTTGCATAACCACCGTCCTGATATTTTATTTTTTATGGAAACTAAAACTAAGGGTGTGAATGAAGGTGACCAAGAAATTGTCTTGTGGTAATTTGTTGGATACAACTTTTGTTGATTCTGAGGGTGCTAGGGGGCTTTGGGCTAGAATAGCCTTGTATCTTGTTCTCTCCTTGAATGTTGGAAACATCTGATTTTGATGAAGGTTAAAGATGAGTATGAGAAGTCTTAAGCCCTCGGTTTTGTATATGGCAGCCCAATATTGCATCTTAAAAAGGCCACCTGGATAGAAATAAAATCGAAGTTGTTGTGCTACTCTCTCCCTCTTTTACTCATTGTTGATTTTAATCAGGTGCAGCATATGAATGAAAAGACAGGAAAGAATGGAAATATTTTTCCAGGGGTAGAATTTTTTAATTTGCTCATATCAGATTTAGCTCTTGTCTCCATCCTCTGCCATGGCCCAAAATTCATATGGACCAATGCTCACCAAGATGATTCAGCAGTTTTTAAAATCCTATATAAGACCGTTACTACTGATCCTAGTAAGAAGTTTTATCATCACCCCCATTGATTGGAGTCTTTCTGGCTTTGGTACCTTAGATTTGAGCAGATTCTTGGTGATTCCTGGATTTAAGTTGCCCCTGATTTTTTCATGTATCAACTTTTGGCTAAGTGTAAATCAGCTATAGCTTTGTTACGTAGTTGGAACAAAATGGAAATTGGGAATATTCCTAATCGAATTGTTGGTCTTCAGCATGAATTGAAGATTTTTCGATCTGTCCCTAATCTTGCTGTAGTAGCAGATGGCATTAATGAGAAGGGATTGGAGTTGCGAGACCTTCTAGCAGATCAAGAGAAGATGTGGGCTCAAAAATCTTAAATTACGTGGTCGGCCTTTGCTGACTCTAATACTAGTTTTTTCCATACGATCACCAAACAAAGGATAAATGGCATTAACGTTTGTGAACTTGAGGATGTTTCTCGAGATGTCTGGATAACTGATCAGGATCAAATCAGGGAGTATATTTTCAATCATTTTTCTTCCAGCTTTGCCGTGCAACATGATATGGACCTAGATTTACAAAAGCAGTTTTGTAGCCATATTAAGAACTGGTTGACATCCAGGCAGTAGTAATTTTTGTTGAAACCTTTTTCTGATGCTGCAATAAGACAAAGCCCTATTCCAGCTTGTCTATTTTAAGGCCACTAAGCCAGATAGAATTCAACCAGTTGTGTTTAAAAAGTATTGATCATTCATGGGGCAGTCAAGTATTAATGTAGTTAGGTCCTATGTTTAGGGGCTTTCTTTCTTAAGGAGATTAACATAATTTATATCTCTCTTGTCCCCAAAGTTCAACATCCTGAAATAGTTCATGATTACCGTCTAATTATTTTATACAACACAACCTACAAATTTGTGTTAAAGCTTTTGGCTAATCGCCTAAAGCCTCTTATGAATGGTTTAATATCGGACTTCCAAAATACATTTATTCCAGGGCGGTTTATTCATAATAACGTCACCATTGCCCAAGAAATGTTTTAGGCCATTAAATCTAGTAGTAAGAGTAGTGGGCCGATGGGTTATAAGGCGGCCCTCAAATTAGACATGAGAAAGGCGTATGATAAGCTTCTTTGGAATTTTATCAGACTGGTCCTTTAGGAAATGAACTTTCCTGGACATTAGGTCAACCTTTTCATGCAGTGTATTGGTACGATCTTATATTTGGTGTTGGTTAATAGTAGTCCCATAGCTTGGCTCAATCCAAAACGAGGGCTTCTAAGACCCCATATTGTAAACTTAAGATCACCTATTGAGTTAATGATTTCTGCTAAGAACACCAGCAGAAATAAAGAAGCTTCAAACTCTTGAAAGATGGCCTTTAAATTGAGATGTAAGGCTTGGAACATGTTTCATATGATGAAAAGATGTTGACTGTGAAATTTGGAGGCATTTGGAGCTATAGAACTAAAGTTGACCCTTGAACCCCAACTTCAAGCTACTAGGACCTACAACAATGGACAGGTTGGCTTGAAATTTGAGGTTTTGGAGTCTTTGGGACTAGTTTAATTCAGCGCTAAGATGCTGCAAGAAGTGTATGAATTAGTTTTGTGACTCTTGCAGGAAGAGGAAGTGATGTAGGGCAAGAATTAGTTGGCTCCAGGCAAGGAAAATCTGTACAAAAGCTTGAATGAACTAGTTTGACCTGGGGTTTGACTTTGAGATTGGAATGGAGTTATGGACTGGAAATTTGCAGCCAAGTTCAACTGTAGATTTGGGACTTTTATGCTTGTTTTGAAGGAAATTAACCCAGGCAGTGGAGCATTAAGATGCTGCAGCTGTTGGAGTTAATTAAATAGTTGGTGTGAGAACATAGTGTTTTAGAAATTGATGTCTCAGAGTAGCGTGGTATTCTCTGGGATTTCTGAACACAATAGTGAGACAAGAAAGTGATCCTACACTAATTGTGAAGAAATACTGTGGAAATTACAAGTTATTTGAAGATTTTGCAACCATGTAGCACAAACTGCTAAGTTTGACCAAATGTTGACCTTGGGGCTTGGAAGGGTTTTTGAAGTTGAGATTTTCCAGCCATGTTTTGGCAGTAATTTGAAACCTGTGAAGCACTTCCTGAGTGGAAAATAACTTGGTTAACAGTAAAAATGCACTTGAAGTCTGAAATTGCAAGCTAATGACTAACTTCAAGGGAGTTGGAGTGCTAGATTTTGAATCAGGCCTCCAAATTGAATTTCCTAGTTTGGAACAGGTTTCTAATGGTTAGAAAAGGATTCTTACAAAATTTGGTACAAGATATTGCAGCAAAACTCAAATTGCCCCCCCCCCCCAGGCCCATGTTTATGCCATGAAAACCAGCAGAAGGAGAGATGCTTCAAACTGTGGGGACCATGCCTCAAAATTGGTATCTCGGTTTCAAAAACCTTCAAAAGGTTAATGAAAGTTGCCTGCAAAATTTGATACCATTTGGAGTACTAGAACTCAAGAAGACACTTTATGTTCCAGTTTTCTACGAAGGCTGCCTGCAGAAAAAGAAGTGCTTCAAAACCTTTGAAGAAGGCTTCCAAATTCATGTTTTGAGGTTGGTACATGTTTCTTATGACCTACGGGAGGTGACTGCTAGTTTTTGTGCCGCTTGAAGCTCTGGAACACAAGATAGCTTCATAAGATCAAGATTTCTGCTAAGGCATCCTGCAGAACTTGATGCTCTTCAAACTTTCAGAAAATGGCCTCCAACTGAGTTTTCTGAGTTTAGAAAACTTTCAAATGTGTATGAGAAGTTTCCTACAAAATTTGGTGTCATTTGGAGCATTGGAACCCAATAAGACCCTTTGAGTTCAAAGATTTCGCCCAAATGACCTGCAGAAAAGAACTACTTCAAACTCTTGTAAAATGACTTCTAAATTGGTGTTTTAGGGCTGAGACAAGTTTAGTATGACTAAAATATGGTAACTGGAAAGTTTGGAGTTAATTGGAGCACTGGAACTCAATATACCCCTCAAAACCAAGAATTCTGCTAAGATAACTAGCAGAACAAAACATGCTTCAAACTCTTCAACGAAGACGTCAAATTTGAGAGGTTGAAGCTGGAACAAGTATTCAATGATTTAAGGAACATATATGCATAATTTGGCTGAGTTTATATGAGTAAAACATAAAAAGGACCCCTGAGTTAGAGCTGCAAAATTACAAAACCTGCATAAGAGGCTTGGTGGAGCAGGTTTGACTCAAGTTTTACTTTGAGAAAGGAGATGGAATTTTGAAATAAGATTTTGCAGCTTGGTTCCTACTCATAAAAAGGACTTGCTCATGAATTTAAACCAGAATTTCAGTTTAGAAATCTGGTTTTTGCCTATGCTTGTAAGACAAGGGCAGTTTTGCTCTATGGAGGCTCATGAGCAATGTTCTGATCAGATTTTCAGTGAGTATAGCTGCTGTGCGAATGAAATCAGCTTGGATTAGTGTGCTAGATCATTGTTATGGTGATGAAAATGCACAATCCTGAAGGCTGAACAGAAAGGGATGAAAGACAGGCGCTATAGCAGTGAAATGACAGGTTCTTGATGAGAACTTGCTGCATTGTGCACGAGAACTTAAAAGCAGGCCAGAAAGAATTTCTCTAGGACCTACACAGTGAAAAAAAGGGGGTTCCAAGATGTTGGTGATGTCCTAGATGAAAGAAGGGCTATCTGCTAAGAAAATTTAAAAAAATGAAGATCAGGAATGGCAGCAGAGAAAAAATTGCTGTGTTTTGGCTCAAATTGTCCCCTTTGACCGAGGGTTGACATTGAGTTAGAATAATTTGATTGAGCTGAAACTTTGCATCAAGGTTCAAATAGATAATGGGAACCTACCTGGAAAAAAAAAACCAGGAAGCAAAGCTGCAGAGAGTTCAAACTCCTGCAGAATTGGTTATGAATACACAAGATTGACTGAGCGTTGACTCTGTAATTGGCAAAGGAATTTAACCCAAGATTTTGAGGGCTTCTAAGACTCCATATTGTAAACTTGTGGAAGAAGTCCAACAACAATTTTGGTCATGGAATTTTGACTATTGTAATCTTCAAGGGCAGCAAAGTATTGTATTTTCCATGAATCTGATCAAGATTATTGTGACATGGAAAACACATGCTACAAGCATTGAACTAAGGATCAGAATTTGGCTAAGGAACTAAGGTACATAAGACATAAAATGGACACTAGAAGCAAAACTAAGTGAGACCTGGTGGTGATGACTGAAACATTAAGGTTATGGATCATAAATGGTTCTGCATTGTGCAAAAGTGTCCAAAATGAAGTAAGACACCAAAATGGATGGTCCTATGATTATTAGAACTCCATGGAACTAAGCGAATGAATCATAGGAAGCGTCTTAGAGTTCATGTTTCTGTAAGTTAACCGCTGCTTGACTTTTTGAAAGGTATCTGCTATGAACATGAACTATGGACAGAAAGACTCTTTGGATAAGTATAAGCATGCAGGGATGAGCATCTTCCTAACTCCCCTAAGTAAAGAATTGCTTACTGATGATTGTGATTGTTTCAGTATGATGGTTAAGAGGACTAAGAGTCAATCCACTGAAACAAAGCCCTATAGTATGAACTGTGGGCTGGTAAGCAACTATGGAATTGTCATAGATTTGAAAAAAATCAATATTGGGGTTGCAGTTTGGTGCTGTAACTAGGAAATTTGGAGGACCAAATTTTTTTAAGGGGGGAGGAAATGTTAGAGACATGCTTAAACTATGAGGTAATTATGACTTATTTGCCTAATTATTTAAATTAGGAATTGTGTTAAGAAAATACCCCTTATTGTTTAATTTACCTATTAACATTGAATTGTTATTTAATTGGTGTAACCGAGCCTAGTTAAGCTGGTTTAATTGATTGTTTGGATAAAGGCAAGGATTTAATTGCAAAGTCTATTAGAAGCCCTTGAAAGGTTATGGACTGATTTAAAAAAAAAAAAAACTCAGTAAGCTTGGGACCAGCCAAGTGATAAGGGACCTAATTACCTGAAATCTAGGAGTTGGACGTTTTACCTGACAAGAAGCTAGGGGCTGAATTGAATTAATTGGAAAAGCTTGGCTAGAGAGGTTCAAGGGAGAATCTAGTCAGGTTAATAACCTATTGCCTGAATTGCAAACAGGTGGACAGAAGAAGGATTTAAGTGAGGGTTTAAGCCCCACTTAATAACTATTAAATCCAGCATGTCGGGCACTTGTCCAAAGGAGCTAGAATTAGTTCCTTCTTCGTCTAAACCATTTCTACGTCTGGTTTTAGCTAAAAAACAGAGCTGAGATGCTGATTATGAAGGACAAATGGGCAGATTTGGTTTTGGGTGTAAGCTGGAGTTTTCGAATTCATGGGTAAGAAATTTGCTTCTTTGTCAGGTCAAGGAAATGGATTTGGCGATGGTTTCAGGTAATTACAGATGATGGTTTAGCTGTTCAGAAGTGCCATGGCAAGCTCGAAAGAGAGGCAGCCAGGTTTAGTTGGAAGCTAGGCTCGGGTTATACGATGAAGTTGTTTTCTTCACAGCCATGCTAAGTCATTGAAGGGGCTGTAGAAATGGAGCCAGAATTCTGGAAATTCTGGAGATAAAGGTGAATTAAAAGGGGAGGGACACTAGCCTTACTTGCTATTGTTAACGCATGTATTGAAATTGTCTGGAAACATGCAAAGAAGGCCAGGAAACCATGTGACGTTGAATTGATATAAGTGATCATGGTTTCTGGAGGAGTATTGAATTGTTCAAGGTTCCTAATGGCCAAAGTAAGATTTAAAGCTCTATAGGAACAAGGCTAATGGATTCCTATCGGCCAGAGTAAGAAGGATGCTTTGAGGGAATCAAACTTTAGCCTTATTGATATACTGATTGTATTGTTTGATTAAATCTATTTTTGGATTATTGAATGATGATTGAAGTAATCAAAGCAATCAAAGCAAGCGAGGGGAAGTGCTGACCCAGGAGCACATATGGCCATATTGATTGTTTGAATCCCTAGGAGCTCATTGTTGTTTGTTTTTATGCTTGCTATTGTAGCTAATGATGGCTAAAAAGAAATATCCTAGCTAATGGATTGCTTATTGAACCCAAAAGGGTTACTGGATTGCTTATTGAACCTGAAAGAGTTACTAGAATGTTTATTGAACCCGAAACGGTTATCGGATTGAGTAGTTAGTTACTGCTGAGCTAGCAAGCTATTGTTATTCTAGACCATATTGGGATCTTAATGGTCATTAGGTGTCTCTTACTGAAGTTCCAAGGAAACTCACCCCTATTGACTCTTTTTGCAAGAAATCATGAGAGCTAGACTAGCACTATATTTTGTCTACTCTTACTGTTTCACTGATGCGGGTTAGAATTATTGAACAACCTTGGTTCAGTAAATTTTTAATTCCAGAATTTATTAGCTGAACACTAATGAAATTGTGATAGAGTTTCAGACTCACAGCTATGGCAAGGCTAATGTTGGTGATATTGACCTCTCTAAAGCATTGTTTACTTAGCACAAGTCCTAGATGGGGGTTTCTTAACCCTTGGTCCTGTTTCTATTATATTATACGCAGCCAGTTAGGTGTCAACTTGAAATGGAATGTTTCCACTGCACTTTCAGCTGATTCTTTTAACTAGGCTTTAAAACACATACAAAGGATTGTTATTCTTTCTACTAAGTGTGGAGCCTTTGGAATGATTTGTTATGATTTTATATGAATTCAGCTCCTTAAGTTACCTGAATCGATTTTGAGTTATTTCTGCAGAAATATGGCTTCAGAGCTGAACTTGTGGACTAAAGTTTGACTTATTGCTTCCTGACTTATTTTGGGCACAAAACTTGGTGTACAAGTCATTTACCATGTTTATGACGTGTCTAAACTTTAAGAATTGGTTTTCCAAGTCAAACTATGGGTTTTGTCAATAAATTGCATTTCTGCAAGCAAATACTAAAATTTCAGATCTTAACTTTCAAAGCTCATATTTTATCAAATTGAAACATTTTTCCTACCTAAACAAGTTAATTTTAGCTTAACAATCCTATATGTGGCTGTTTATATGGAGATATCCTAAGGTTTCTTTATAAACAGTATGAAGTTCCTACTGTAATATGCATTCTATATGGAGCCAAGGGTTGAACCTGGCTATTGTTGGTCTCAAATCCTATTTGAGCTATAATTATACATATACAATGGTCAGAAGTGTTTGTAACAGCTACAACACTTAGATGCCTAAGGACTGAGGAAGATGCCAATACCTATTTCTGTTATTTATCGACCATAAACCATTGTAATGCTTACATTATTTGAAGAACTACCTCCTTCAGTACTGGAACCAATATGGTCCTCATAATAGAAGCTCGTCTTCATTACAAATGCAGGCTGCTTTGGGGTTGCAATGCCAAAGCCATTTTCCAGCATGAACACAATGTTTGACATTGTTGGCCTGTCTGTCGCGTGTTCTTGGACACACAATAGGCCTATCTGGATGCATCTCTCGACTTGGTTCATAGGGTAGGATTCCCCTAGTGATGGATCAACAATCTCTACGGCTTTTCCTTCTCTCCACAAGTCCCAAACCTGAAATAGATCCAGAACCATTAGAGACTGGCTTATTTATATATCGTGGCAGTGATGATTAATTGGCTCTTTATACTTCACTTACATGCCCCACTAGATTGGAGGTAGGACTATCAGGATAGTGCCCACTATTTCTTCTAGCTGTTATAATCTCTAGCAACAAGACCCCAAAGCTATAGACATCTGATTTTATCGAAAAAAGTCCTTGCATTGCATACTCTGGTGACATGTAGCCACTGCAGTAGCAGAAGATAGTGGTATGTTCACAAGTTATAAAAGAGAAGAAGACCAGTTGAATTAGTAGTGAACTTACTATGTTCCAACAACTCTATTTGTATTGGCTTCAAGTTGGTTCCCTTTAAATATTCTTGCCATGCCAAAATCTGATATCTTGGGATTCAAGGCTTCATCTAATAGCACATTGCTAGCCTTCAAGTCCCTATGTATGATCCTCAACCTCGAGTCTTGATGAAGATACAAAATCCCTCGTGCTATTCCTAATGCAATATCCATGCGCTTTTCCCAATCTAGCAATGACTTCTTCCTTTCATCTAGGTTAAGAGTCAATGCATTTCCTCCAGTTGAATAATGTTGTGTTCCAAAAATATATTAGCTAAAAAATACCCAAAAGAGGAAAAGAAGAGTAAGTACCAAAAATAAAAGAGTCCAAGCTTTTATTTGGTAGATATTCATAGATTAACATCTTCTCTTCTCCTTGAATGCAGCAACCTAAAGTCTTTACAAGATTCCTATGTTGGAGCTTAGCTATAAGCGTAACTTCATTCTTGAACTCTTCTTTTCCCTGACCCGAGTACTTCGATAGCCTTTTTACTGCTATTTCCTTCCCATTAGACAGTACCCCCTACAATTACAAACACATTCCAAAGATAAGTCTAGTTACAACTACTTAATTCTTCCTTTAGATACCTTGGTGCACAAGTTATATGTACCTGTTGCAATATTTATAGTTGATTTTCATTTGCTGTGATGTTACCTAAGACCTCAACTAATGAAGAGATGGAATCAATTCAAGTCGCAGCATTAAGGCGTAAGTATTACCTTGTAAACGGGGCCAAAGCCACCTTGTCCAAGCTTATTATTGGAAGAGAAATGTTCTGTGGCAATTGCTATGGTGCTAAAGTCAAACAATGGAAGGTCAGCCTTGTTCTCTTCCGGCTCATTCCCGCTAAAAGAGGGTTCCAAGAATGAAGAACTTGCTATAAAGCTGGCTGAATTTTTACCTCCTCTCTCTGGCACAAGTACATCAAATAAGTCAAGTTCTAATTTTTAACTAAATGACAGGTTAAAGAATACACTTGAACATAATGGCTAGTTATAGATAAAGAAAGTTTGCTCAGCTACCTTTCATTTGCCATAGAAAGCATAAAGAAGCGGTTGTCACAAAACATATGGCAATAGCAGAAACTATAATAGCTGCCAAGATGCCCTTCTTCCTAAATGGTCCTTTCTTTCTGTGGCGAGCTACCAAAAACAAAAGGCATTAATTTTGTTGGTAGGCTTTATTTGGGTAGCCAAGGTTAGCACATACATATATCAAGACCATTACAATTGATACACAATCATCCTTATACCCATACAACTTCCCATCATTAAAAAAAGGATACTTAATTATGAAAGTGCAAATAAGTGACTTGTGGGCCTTGCAATTGCAGAGAACTAATACCAGTAGTACATAGTACTGACCTCAAAAAAATTACAAGGTAAATTAAGTATATGAGAAGTGTTGACACATTGGCTATTAGCTCTGTGATTAACCACATGTAATCGTTACTTCTTTACCACTAACCAATCCATCTATAGTTTTTTGTTTTATATTCATGTAAGGTAATCCAAGTAAAAGATAAATATAAAGGTTAAATAAAAGTTTCAGAGTAACTTGTAGAAGAAGTATTGATCCCACCACTTGGTACCTAACTCAGCTGCGTCCACCCGTACATATAAATTTTGGCCTGCGCCTGTGTAGTAGGTCCTAGTGTCCACCAATTCCCCATGCCAAGTAAGGCACCCGGAGCCCACACCTCCATTTGTTTCCGCATATGCACTGGCGTATGCCATACACGAGCAGTTCCTCAAGCATTCTTGCTCACATTGCTTGAGCCCCAAGCTCATGTGCACACGTGTGACCGATGTATCGGGCACCTTCACACGTTCCAACTTCACAAACCCTTCACCACTCTGACATGTAGACATCCCGTAATTTCTTACACACCCTCCGGATCCATCCCTTAGGAGCCACTCTTGGGGTGACTTGGGCTCAAACCCAGGGAGGCACTCACACTCAAAGTTCTGCGGCTCATCGGATTTGCAATACCCGTTTGGCCCACAGTGGCTGTAATAGTCGCATTGCTCTTTTGGTGCGGACCAAAACTCGAACCACGTATGTTGCGTGGGGCTCCATGTGAACCGCTGCTGGATCCCGAACTCATTTAGAGTCATCCTTGTTAATATCTTTGGATCTGTCACGCCATCTACTATAGATACTTCACTATCATTATTCACGAAACTAATGTTGAAGATGTAAGTATGGGTCATCTTGGGCACTCCGCTCCACCTCTGCCCGGTCCATGACCCGGTCCGCCAAAATTTGGCCGGCCCTTTGTACAAAGATAGCTGGGGGAACCCGGTCGGGTCGATCCGGTAGGTGTAGTTTCCAGTAGCTGGATCATCCGCAGATTTCCAAGAAGTCAGGAACCGGTTCAGACCTGTTTTGAGATCCAATCCAAGAACCATAAACGGAAGCCATGTGTTAGCCGGATGATCGAAGCTCTGCCACATCAGAGTTCTTGAAGAATCATTCTGAACCAAAACAAAATTCCCAGAATCCAGGAGCTGGGCCACACAGCTCTTCGTGCCGGAGACGGAAACATTGGTGGACCAGACAGGGTAAGCTGTTCGGTTGTCCGGATACAAAACCGGGTTCCCTTCATTGCTGACTGATAAAATTCCTGAAGCGCCGTTGATGGGGCTGTTTCTGTTGGCCACCCAGACGACCGTTTGGCCTGTAACTTGGTAGTACCAGATTCCAAGGTATCGGAACCTGGAATTCCCGGGGGAGAAGAATCCGAGAGCGTAGGTTCCTCTATTGGAGACCAAAAGGTCGCCGTCTTTTAGAGAGTTGGAGGCCGAAACGGTGTCGTTCGAGAGAGAGATGCGGAAAAGGTGGAAGAGGAGCAGCGATTTTATGACTAAACAATAGTGGAAGAGAGCCATGGCGGTCGGCTGTGGAGTAGAGAAGCAGCTGGAAGTAGCCTAAGTTGGAGGATTTCGTCGTTATTTCTTTCAGTCGTGGCAGTAAGTAGTAACTGGCGCATTCAAGAATTATTTAATACATTATCCGTAATTTTGTTGGATTTTCATTTCTGTCGGGGGCAAAGTTTCAAAGTTTCAAAGTTGGACTGCGGGAGGATTTCGTTGTTGTTTTCCTTCTGTCGTGAATCGTGATAGTTAGATGGCATATTTAATGCTGGAGTTATTTAATACATTATTCGTGATTTTGGATTTTTATTTAACTCGGGAAAAATTAAAAAAAAAAAAACCTCCGTAGTCTTGGGCTTGGACAAATTGTATCAGAATAGTTTTCAGTTGTTGCAATTACATCATTAAAATTAGGCAAAAATAATGAATAAACCACTAATATTTTAGACCTAGCTTGAATCGGCCAGTAATTTTTTCTTTTTTATCAAATAAACTATTAACGTTATTCAAAATAGTTAAATAAACCACTAAAGTTACTCAAATAGGCCAATTTACCCATTTGACTCTTGAAATATTATGAACTCTGATAAGCTTATATTTATTATATTTATTTTTCTCATACTTAGTATGTTTTAATATGTTTTGAACCTTAAAGATATATCTTAAGTATGTTTTGCAGCTTAGAACATATCTGGACTCAATTGATTGAAAATGGATTTAATTGAAATTTTACAAGTTTTAATTTGATTGTACTCTTTCAGGATTTTGACAGATTTGTGCTTGATTCAGCTTCAAAATCAAGTGATTCTTGATTCAGCTTCAAAATCGTAATTTGTGAGTCATCCCTAATTCAGAAGTAATTTCGGTATTTTGGACATATATTTGGCTGTAGATGTCCATTTTATACGATTCAGGTATCAATTCAAAGATAAGAAAGAGATCTACAACTTTTATGCTTTCAGTTTTGAGTGATAATGGCTAAATCAATGTCGAATCTCAGCTTGAAGTTGCTGCTGTTGTTCTGGAGTATTTCTAGGTTCACAACTTTGAAACCTTCTAGTTAGTTTGAATCTTTTTATTTATATGGGGAACTTTTATAAAAATAAAAAAAATTAGGTAGAGTTTATGAATTTAGCACACTAGGTTATTTTTTTAGGTTTTAAAGACCAGGGCTATGCCCCTTGCTCTCTCTTTTTCAACAATTTTAGTTTTTTTTTTTGTTCTTTTTCTTTGTTGTTCTTCCAAACATGAGCGAGTAATTTTTCTGGTTCAATTTAGGGGACAATTGCCAACACCAACATCGGTTGTGATAATTAATTTTTCTTGCTGAAACTTTCTTTAATTTCAAGTATTTACTTTTTTATTGTTCAGATTTATTGCAATTAATTGTCTTATTCTCGCTTGTTAGATTGGTTATACGATTGCAAATCTGCTTGATTTTCTTTCAACTGCTTAGGTAAAGAATTCAATTTAGAAGCAAGTGAATTGACTGAGATTATTTTTATTTTTTGTTAGTTCATACAGAGAAGTAAAACAGGTTAAATTGTTCAAGTTTTTGGATTATTACCTGGAATAAACTTTTGTTCATTGCTCTTAATGCTAATTTTGGGTTTATTAGAAATTACTTTTCAATAGCTTGTTACTCAAAATTAAGAAATTAATCTGAAGCTTTTTCTGGTTAATTTTATCTTTGAATTCTTTAGTTTATTTTCTTTGATTGAAGAAATATGTTCTTTCGATAATCAACTGCGTAACTGGAATTGATAATCAACCCTGAATTAAACGTTTTTAATATTGGTTAATTTTATTTTGATTCTACAGTTAATTTATTTCTGCACTTAATTCAAGAAAACCCTATAACCTTTTATTTCAATTTTCTGGCAGAAAGCTTTCGGTTAAAAAATTTTCCTTGAAATTTGACTTGGTTTTCACTACTATATTATAAATTTATTTATTCTGAGTTGTTAGTGATACCAGAATTATTTTTTATTGTTTCGACGAGCGACTAAAAATTCAGCACCGTTGCCGGGGAGATTTCTTTTTCTGTTAAAGTTTCCTTCTTATTTGTTTATTTTGTTTCCTTTCTTTCTTCCTCAATAAACTGACTTATGCCAAGATCTTTTTGTACAAGTGAATTAGTGTTTGATCTAGAGATCGAAAAGACAACAAAGGCAAACAGGAAAGCAAATAAGTAAGTGGTTAATTTTACAGCTTCAACATCTGCGAATAGCAACTCAGAAAGTGAAGAAAAAGCAGTTGTTATTGTAGAGATGACCACACAAAGAACACTAAGGGAGTTAGCAACTCCCAACATTGTTCAACAACCTCTGTGCATCGATTTTCTTGATATTAAGGTAACATTTGAATTAAAATCTGGATTAATTTATTTATTGCCTACTTTTTGTGGCCTTGCAGGTGAGGACCCCCACAAACACTTGAAGGAATTTCATGTAGTTTGCTCGACCATAAAACCACAAGGAGTTACAGAAGAACAGATTAAGCTAAGAGTTTTCCCATTCTCTTTGGTGGACAAGGCGAAGGACTGGCTGTACTATCTTCCCTCCGGTTCGATCAGAACCTGAAATGACTTGAAAAGAAAATTTTTGAGAAGTTCTTTCCAGCTTTGAAGGCTGGAACGATTAGGAAGGAAATCAGCGGGATTTAATAGTACAACAGGGAAAATCTCTACGAGTACTGGGAGAGATTCAACTAGTTATGTGCGAGTTGTCTACATCACCAGATTTCTAATCAACTGTTGTTACAGTACTTTTACAAAGGGCTACTGTTCATGGATCGAAGTATGTTGGATGTTGTAAGTGGATGAGCATTTGTAGAAAAGATGCCCGAAGAAGCAAAAGACCTGATTTCTAAAATGGCAACCAACTCACAGCAATTTGGGACACATGTAGACCATGTGCCAAAGAAGGTAAATGAGGTAGGAACTTTGAGTATTGAAGCTCAACTTTCTGAACTAACCTCTCTTGTTAGACAGGTTGCCTTGGGACAGGTCCAAAATTCTAGAGTTTGTGGCATTTGTTCTACTTAAGGACACCTTATTGACTCATGCCCACAACTGCATAAGGATACAACACCTCAAGTGAATGTGGTAAGCGGGTTTGTTAACCAACCAAGAAGGTATGACCCCTATGCCAATCAATACAACCCTAGTTGGAGAGACCACCCGAATTTGAGATATGGATAACCAAATAACCAGCCACCATATCCATCTGCCAGTTACAACAAACTAGCTCTTCCACCACAAAACCAATCACCAAATTCAGGTATGGCTTTAGAAGATATTGTGAAAGCTTTAGCCACTAACACTCAAATGTTTTAACATGAAACAAGGGCTAGCATTAAAGACTTAGGGAACCAAATTTCACAACTGGCAGCCTCATTGAACAAAATTGAAGCTGAAAATGGGAGGTTGCCATCTCAAGCTGAAATCAACCCAAGAGAGCATGCTAATGCCATGACCCATCGAAGTGGCAAAAAAGTGCAAACCACTGCATCAAAGATGGCAACACCTGAAAAGGAAAAAAATGGCTTGAAAGCAGCAACTTCTAATGCACCAACTAAAGAGGTAAGTAACAAGCCAATTTTTCAAAAATCAAAAATTCTGATTCCACCACCTTTTCCTGGCAGATTGGCAAAATTAAAGAAAGAGAAGACCGTGCAGGAAATTCTGGAGACTTTTAGGAAGGTCAAAATCAACATACCCCTACAAGATACAATCAAGCAAGTGCCTCGATATGCCAAGCTTTTGAAGGAGCTATGCATCAACAAAAAGAAGCTGCAAGCTGATGAACCAATCAAACCTGGTGAGAATGTGTTAGCAGTAATCCAAAGGAAGTTGCCCCAGAAGTGTATGGATCCTGATATGTTTACTATACCATGTGTAATAGGCAATTTCAAGTTGGAAAAAGCTTTGCTAGACCTAGGAGCATCGATTAATGTTATGCCACTATCAGTTTACAAAGCTTTGAACTTGGGGCCTTTGAAAAGCACAAGAGTAGTCATTCAACTAGCTGATAAGTCTAATTTATATCTTGAATGGATAGTTTAGGATGTTCTAGTTTGAGTAAATGAGCTAATTTTTTCTGCTGATTTCTATATTATTGATATGGATGATAAGTTTGCTTCAAATTCAGCTCACATTTTGCTAGGTAAACCATTTATGAAAATAGCCAGGACTAAAATTGATGTGCAAAAAGGGACTTTATCTTTTGATTTTGATGGGGAAGTAGTAACTTTCAATATTTTTAAAGCTATGAAATACCCAAAAAATTCTAAATCTGTTTGTAGGAGATGAGTTGGATGTTGTGTTGACAAACAGCAAAATTGAGAGGGATGCATAGTTGGAAATTAGTGATGGCCTAAAGGAGGCCATTATGTCATTACAGTTACTACCAATGTTGCCTCACAGGTTAGTTGATTCATTTCTGCAACTACCAAGTACTCATGAAAGAGTTTTGCCCTCTGTTGAATAGGCCCCAAAGTTGGAGCTGAAGTCTTTGCCAGAGAATTTGAAGTATGCCTACTTGGGAGAGGCTAAAACTTTACCAGTGATTATCACAAGTGATTTGATCAAAGATCAGGAAGAGATGCTACTGCGAGTACTAAAGGAACACAAGACAACAATTGGTTGGACGCTGGCAGACATCAAGGGAATCAGTCCTTCAATTTGTATGCACCATATTCTCCTTGAAAATGATGCTAAACCGGTAAGAGAGCCGTAGCAGAAACTAAACCCAGTAATGAAAGAAGTTGTTTTAAGGGAGATTCTAAAGCTTTTAGACTAATGGATCATCTATCCTATCTCCGACAGCTAGTGAGTAAGTTCAGTGCATATTGTTCCTAAGAAAACTGGTTTAACTCTTGTTCTAAATGCGCAGAATGAGCTTATTCCCATAAAAGTTCAGAATAGATGGAGAATGTGCATCGATTTTAGGAAGTTGAATTTAGCCACGAGGAAAGATCACTTCCCACTTCCGTTCATCAACCAGATACTTGAAAGGTTGGCATGTAAGTCTTTCTTCTGTTTCTTATATGGATTTTCTGGTTACTACCAAATAGTTGTAGCTCCTGAGGACCAAGAGAAAACTTACCTGTCCCCATGGAACTTTTGCTTATCATAGAATGCCCTTTGGATTGTGTAATACCCCTGGAGCATTTCAAAAATGCATGATAAGTATTTTTTCTGACTTGCTTGAAAATTGCATTGAGATCTTCATGGAGACTTTACTGTTTATGGAAATTCTTTGGATCAATGTTTGGATAAATTGATTCTGGTTTTGAAACACTACATTGACACAAACTTGGTCCTAAATTATGAAAAATGTCATTTTATGGTTCAGCAAGGAATAGTTTTGGGTCATGTAGTTTTTGCCAAGGGTATTGAAGTTGACAAGGCCAAGGTGGATTTAAATGCAAATTTACCTTACCCTACTAATGAGCGAGAGATTCGTAGTTTTCTTGGCCACGCAGGTTTTTACAGGCGTTTCATTCAGGACTTCTCAAAGATTGCACAACCTTTAACCAGGTTGCTACAAAAGGATGTGCCTTTTGATTTCGAAGAAGACTGTAAAGCTACCTTTGACAAGCTAAAGGAGTTGCTCACATCTGCACCAATTATATAGCTTCCTAATTGGGACATTCCTTTTGAGATCATGTGTAATGCCAGTCAATATGTTGTAGGAGCTGTACTTGGCCAAAGAATTGGGAAGAATAGCCATGTCATTTACTACGCATCAAGGACACTGAATCCTACCCAATGCAATTATTCAACCACAAAAAATGAGCTTTTAGCAATTGTTTTTGCTTTAGATAAATTTCGATCATATTTACTGGGATTTAAAGTAATTGTTTCTTTTGATCATGCAGTCTCAAGTACTTACTGGCAAAGAAGGAATCTAAGCCGAGACTGATACGCTAGGTTCTGTTACTATAAGAGTTCAACTTAGAGATCAAAGATAATAAAGGAGCTGATAATTCTATGGCTGACCATTTGAGCTGACTGGTGCATGACGAAAAGGCTTTGCCAATCTCAGAGTTGTTTCCTGATGAACAACTACTACAGGTGCAAGGTAAGGAGCTTTGGTTTGCTGATATTGTTAATTTTCTAGCTGCTGAAATTTTACCCAACGACTTGAGTAAAGCAAAGAAGAACAAAGTTAAAATGACTCTAATTAATATATATGGGATGAACCATATCTTTGGAAAATCGGTTCTGATTAGATTATTTGTAAGTGTGTGCATGATAATGAAATTCATTCCATTCTTGCTTATTGTCATTATTATGCTTGTGGAGGACATTTTGGCCTTAAAAGTACAGCTAGGAAAATTTTGGATAATGGGCTTTATTAGGAAACATTGTTTAAGGATTCTTACTAGTTTTGTAAAACTTGTGAAAAATGTCAAAGAGTTGGAAATTTATCCCACTGAAATGAAATGTCCCAAACCCCTATGTTATACTATAAGCTTTTTGATGTATGAGGAATGGATTTCATGGGACCGTTTCCTAACTCCTTTGGATTTGTTACATACTGCTTGCTGTGGATTATGTTTCAAAATGGGTAGAAGCAAAAGCTACCCATACTAACGACTCTAAGATTGTTGTAGGATTTCTCATGTCTAACATTTTCAGTAGGTTTGGGATTCCTAGAGAAATTATTAGTGATCAGGGTACTCACTTCTGTAACCGAACCGCTGAAGTATTGATGAGAAAATATGGAGTGCACCATCGAGTAGCCACTGCCTACCACCCACAAACCAATAGGCAAATTGAAGTTTCGAACTGAGAAATAAAAAGCATCTTGGAGAAAACAGTTAATCCTAACCGGAAAGACTAAAGCCTGCGCTTGAAGGATGAACTATGGGCTTATTGGGCAGCTTATAAAACACCGATTGGAATGTCATCGTATTGGTTAGTTTATGGTAAATTGTGTCATTTACCTATGGAGATTGAACATCGTGCTTTTTGGGCTGTTAAGCAGTGCAGCTTGGATTTGAAAGAAGCTGGAAAAGAAAGAAAGTTGCAACTTTAGGAGCTGGAGGAAATCAGGTTAGAAGCATATGACAATGCTAGCATGTACAAGGAACGTACAAAATACCTACATGACAAGTGATTGACTCGTAAGCAATTTTATAAAGGTCAAAAGGTATTGCTTTTTAATTCAAGGTTGAAGCTCATGCTAGGTAAGTTGCGCTCTAGATGGATTGGTCCATTTGTTGTAGTGAATACTTTTCCTCATGGTGTTGTTGAAATTGAAAGTATGGAGACTAACAAAATTTTTAAAGTAAATGAGCACAGGTTGAAACCTTTTCTTGAAAGTATTGTTGTTTCTTATATGGAGAAAATTCACTTGGTTGCTCTTACCTATGAGTTAGGTTGATGTAGAAAGCAAGTTGTCTAGCCAAAGACAATAAAGAAATGCGCTTTTGGGAGTCAACCCAAGTTTGGTTTTGTGCCATGAATAATTAGGATTTTTTTTCTTTATTTTATTTTTATTTTTCAGGTTTCTTTATTCTCACAACTGATTTTATTGGTTAGGCAATATCTCTTCAAGCTGGAGTTGAACCGAACCATATGGGGCAGTAAGTTGAAGTCAAATTCTGGGCTACAAATCACTGTGAAATCATCTTTCATGGCATTACCTTTTCTTTTCCCCATCTGTGTTTTTATTGTGAACATTGAGGACAATGTTTGATTTAAGTGTGGGGGAGTGGGTAGCTTGAGCCATAATTTTTTGTTTTAAAAATTTTTGAACTAAATTTTTTTTTATTTGTACTTTTGAGTATTGATCTGATTTGTTAGATGATTTCACCCTTTTTTTTCTTGAATGCTTAGTTTGAGTGTTGAGTTAGTAATTTATTAGTTTTTATGCAACTCTCAAATTTTATTTTTAAATTATTTTTGTAATTTTTGATCAAGCTAGTTGATGGTTATCTTGTGAAACTGATTTTTTCATCAAATTTGTGTGCTTAGTACATTGATTTAAACCTTGTGAGATTATAAGCTTATTAAGTTGAATATATGGTTTGTTCGGTTGATGGATGATTTGAATCACTTGAAAAAAAATAAAAATTGTTGTTTTGATTGTTGCATTCTGATAGAAAAAAAAAATTGCTACTCCGCTATTCTGGGTATTAAAGTAGATTAGGGTCTTCTCCTAAGGCAAGAGTCGATCACTGCTCGAAAAGGTACTAGGAACATGAGTATGGTTAAAACTACTTTGGAGTTATGTCAAGTTAGTAGCTTGGGTATGGTAGAGCCCCTGTTATACACTCGCTAAATGGCAGAATATAAGAAAAAGATAAAAAAAAATCAAATAAATAAAAAGTAAATTCTCAACTAATTTCTTATTTTCCATGGATTTGTGGTAAGACTGGTTATGCTTTTTGAGTTCTTATTTACCTGGTTTATTCTCTTTACTTCATACAAAAGTTTAATGTTTTTCTCAGATTTTCAATGGTAATTGTTACTAGCTTAAGAAGAAATTGTTTTCAAGAACTTATTTAGTTTTGAGTTACTATTGCTGAGTAGATTGTGTACTTAATTCCTCTTGTTAAGTTTTTCAAGACCCTTGGATATAAAATTATCTTACTCGGTTTAGCTCAAAAGTATGTTTTTATTTTGAGTTTTGCTGGGGGACGAGTAAAAGCTAAGTTTGTGGGAATTTGATAAACTTATATTTATTATATTTATTTCTCTCATATTTAGTATGTTTTAATATGTTTTGAACCTTAAAGATATATTTTGATTATGTTTTGTAGCTTAGAACATATTTGGACTCAATTGACTAAAAGTAGATTTAATTAAAATTTTACAAGTTTTAATTTGATTGTGTTCTTTTAAGATTTTGACAGATTGGCGATGTTTAAGTAGAAAAATCATATCTTGAGCTACAGAGATCGGAATCAAGTGATTTTTGATTCATTGGAAAGCTAACATCTGGAGCTACAAATCACATTCAGACCATAATCCCAGTTTGCACGTTAAGAGGATCAAACTCAGCTTCAAAGTCATGATTTGTGAGTCATCCCTAGTTCAAAAGCAATTGCGGTATTTTGGACATATCTTTGGTGGTAGATATCCATTTTATGCGATTCAGTGTCATTTGAAAGATGAGAAAAAGATCTACAACTTTCATGCTTTTAGCTTTTAGATATAATGCCTAAATCACAGTTGAATCTCAGCTTGAAGTTGCTGCTGTTATTTTGGAGCATTCTAGGTTCACAACTTTGAAACCTTCTAGTTAGTTTGAATCTTTTTATTTGTGTGGGGTACTTTTATAAAAATATAGAAAGTTTAGGGAGAGTTTGGGAATTTATAACACTATGTTATTTTTTTAGGTTTTAAAGACAGGGGTTGACCCCTCGCTCTTTCTTTTTTGACAATTTTAGTTTTTTTTTTCTCTTTTTCTTTGTTTTTCTTCCAAACATGAACGAGTAATTTCTCTAGTTCAGTTCGGGGGATGATTTTTATCGCCAACACTAGTTATGAGAATTGATTTTTCTTGCTGAGACTTTCTTTAATCTCAAGTATTTACTTATTTGTTATTCAGATTTATTGCAATTAATTTTCCTGTTCTCGCTTATTTAATTGGTTATGCGATTGTAAATCTGCTTGATTTTCTTTCAATTGTTTAGGTAAAGAATTCGATTTAGAAGTATAAAATGTAGGGACTAAACTTGGTATTTTATGCTAAGATTCTGTTAGACTTAACAGAAAAAGTTACAAAAGTAGCTAATTTGAGCCGATCAGTGGTTTCTTTGGCAAAAAAAAAAAAAACATTAGTGGGTGCATTAGGCTAGCACAAAAATGTTAGTGGTTTATTCATTATTTTTGCCTTAAAATCATAGTTTGAGCCCAAATTAGCCACTAATGTTACAGTTTAGTACCATATATGCCACCAACTGATAAAAACCTAACAGTAAATATGAAAAGTTATTAGTTTTGAAATCTTAGTGTACTAATTAACTAAATATGCCACATGCTACTAAAAACTTTGAGTAATTTACCATTATCATTTTTTGCACACCAGCCATCGCGTTGGTATGAATCTGCTACTGGTGACAAAAGCGATGTCAAAGGATGTTGCTTTGGACAACACTATTTGTAAATAAACAAATTGTCATACTAAGAAAGAGATAATAAAAAACATATCAATATTAGATGAGTAAATTTAATTTGATCAGTGTTTAGGTTATTTATAGCATCAAAATGTAGTGACTAATTTGAATATTTTTTTTGTGGGACTAGTGGCGGATCCAGTGAAGAAAGAGATGGTTGTAGTACAAGAAAATTGAAATGATAAAATTATGCACATTTTCTAAAATTTGTTAAAAGTTACATAAGCTCCCTAAGATTTCAAAACCACCAACTTATTGTGCTTACTGTTAGGTTTTGAACAGCTTTGACATTTTTTGTACCAATCTATAACATTAGTAGCTAATTTGGGCCCAAACTACAACTTTAGTGATATAATTGGAACTATTTAAAACTATAGTAGCCAAATCGGTCAAGATCCATAACTACTATGGGTTTCTGTACTTTTCCTTTTAACTTCTATATTATATAATTTGAAAAACATAAAAAGAATTTTTAAAATATTTATTAAAAATTAAATATTTTGTGGGTATAGAAAAAATATAAAAAATTATTATTTTTAGAAAAATTGTCATTCAAATGATTATTAAGTGTTAACAAAAAAATTAATAAAATCGATAGTAAATTTTATTAATAAAATTTTAAATAGCAAGCATAACATAGCCAAGTGGAAGCGTCAGAACGAACTACAGATAAAATGACGCACCCTGTCGAACCAAACACCATGAGGGATGTTTGTTTCTTCAGGTCGTGGATTCAAGAAAGCAGAAACGTTAATGTTTGATTCGTCTAATATGAGGCTGAAAACGTGCAACGAGTTGAGTGATGACACTATCTTGTTAGTCTTAAAATACGTATAATATTTTGTTTAGTTTTAAGTTGAAGTGTCATAAGTAAATTTTAAATTGATATCGAGCTCGAGCTATTTACTAAAGAAATGGCAGGAAACGAGCAATGAGCCAATTTATTTTAATTTAAATCAACTTAATTTAAAATAATTTATTTTTATTTTTAAATATTTTTTAACTAATTTTATTTTAAAGTAAATATTATGTAGGTGTTGTTGAAATCCAATTTTGTCCGGATACTAACTTTTATTTTAGGTCTTGATAGAAGAAATTAGTTTAGGAGCATTTGGGTTTTGTAGGGGCAATTTGGTCTTTTTAGGTGTTATTGATTTTAGGAATTTAGAGTGGTCATCTGTGGTAGAAATAGTAGTTAATTTATTCTAGGCACTAATTTAGAGTCCTAAGAGTTTTATTGGGTCAATTTGGGGAAAACAAGAAAGTTTGTGAAGAAACTGGGAATTTTTAGAGGATTTTGGGAAAATTTTGAAAAATTTGAGGTAAATTTGTCAGAAATGGAGAGTTTGGGGACAAATCTGATGAGATCCTGAAATTTTAAGGAAATCTGGTTATTTTAGGAAGTTTTGGGCTCAATTGACAAAACCTTAAAGTTTTTGGTCAAATTGAAATTTGCGCAGAATATAGGACAAGATCAGCAGCTTAAGAGTTTTTTTGGAATTAAACTGATATTTTACCAGATTATATCCTAATTTCCTCAAATTGAATTTGGATCAAATTTAAATTTGCAAAGCTTAGCTAATCTCGCCTAAGTCTCCCTAGTATAAATTGAAGATTTTCAGGATCTCAATAATAACATACTCTTATGTTATTCATTTGTGTATATGCCACATGCATATAAGTTTTCCATACATATTGTCTCAAAAACAATATCTAGCATGCTATTTGAGTTCAACATGAATATAGACATACTTATCCAGTCAAACAAACTTAGCATGCCACTAAGATCATTCATAAAATTTAAATCCTTAGCATGCTACTAAAGCAAGAAAGGATGCGTACCTTCCTTTTTGATAGTCTTGTCCGAAAAGGAAAAGGAAGGACTTGATCTTAGAGATACGCCTTGAGGCTTGAATTGAGATGAAGAATCTCAATGTAATTCCACCCACAATGCTCTAAGAAAGTGTCTAATATTTCGGCTCTTTAAAGGAATGAAAGGAGGAATTTTTCTCTCAAGAAAAATGGTGCAAATTGAGTGTAAAATTCGTACCCACAATGGCCAGCCACTAAAGGCTATTTATAGATGACCAAAAGGCACACCTTTACACCAAGAAAGGTGTCCTTTAAGCCAAAGAACACTTCCTTTGGCTAAGGGTCATGTATGGTGGCGAAAATACATGTCTTTTAGCCAAGGAACACTTCCTTTGGCCTATAACCACCCATAACTACCTTATGGGCGAAAATACATGTCTTTTAAGTCAAGGAACACTTCCTTTGGCCTATAACCACCCATAACTACCTTATGGGCGAAAATACATGTCTTTTAAGTCAAAGGACATCACTCTTGGTGCTATAAGCACCCTATGGCCGAATATACATGTCCATTCACCCAAGGAACACTTCCTTTGGATGAAAGGACATGTTCTTTTAGCCAAGAGTTATTTCTTTTGATGAAGAGACATACCTTTACACAAAAGATGTGTCTCTTGGTGGTTTTGAGCTAAAAACAAGGTGAGCTGGCACAAAGCTAGCTCAATATGCTACTTATGCACCATTGAGCTCCTTTGAGCTCCAACCAAGCACCATGAACTAAGGTCCAGCTCCAAGAACTGACCTTGAGCTGGAGTTAGCTGCTTTCAGCTGAAGTAAACTGAAGTCCAGCTACACTCAGCTACCAAAAGCTGAAGTGAGCTGACTTGAGCTGACTTGAGCTGAAGTCCAGCTACATTCAGCTACCATAAGCTGAAGTGAGCTGACTTGAGCTTACTTGAGCTAACTTGAGCTGAAGTCCAGCTACATTCAGCTACCATAAGCTGAAGTGAGCTGACTTGAGCTGACTTGAGCTGAAGTCCAGCTACATTCAGCTACCATAAGCTGAAGTGAGCTGACTTGAGCTGACTTGAGCTAACTTGAGCTGAAGTCCAGCTACATTCAGCTACCATAAGCTGAAGTGAGCTGACTTGAGCTGACTTGAGCTAACTTGAGCTGAAGTCCAGCTACTTTGAGCTACTTATAGCTGAAGTGAGCTGACTTGAGCTAAGGGGAGCTACTTCTAGCTGCCTTAGATACCTTTTCAAGCTATAGTTAGCTCAACGAGCTCAAATCCTATCTTAAAAGGATCTTGGTGCGCCAAGAATTCCAACAAACTCCCACTCGCACTAAGATGCTTTTAAAACTCCCAGCTCCCACTCAAAACAAAACTCCTTAATCCTTATAGCCGAAATAATCTAGACACTTCTACATATATAGAGTTGTGGGTGCGACCTCAAGGCACACACACTAAGTCTCTTCTATTGAGGTTGTTAGACTCTCAATAGAAGATTGTCCTCTCCTCATAGTTTGAACTTCTTCAAACTTTCCTTGAACACATCAAGTACAAGTGTGTTGCTTAAACACATCAAGCTTTCTTGAACACATCAAGTTTTTCTTGAACACATCAAGTTTTTCTTGAACACATCAAGTTTTGCCTTTCAGACCCCAGACATATGATACACTTCTTAATCACAATCAGTCTCTTTCTCTGAATTTCAACTCCTTAAAATCCATGATTGTATTAAGCATTGTGTACTCATTTAAATCACAATTCAATCTATCATACTACTCACAGTAATATGTGGGCCCAAGATTGAATTTAGTGAACGTGTACCATCTTAATGTCTTTCCTTTGAGCTTCAACTACTTAGGTCAATGAATTAACATGATCACCCAAAAGGAGGATACTCCAGTCTCATTTCTCTAAGACCTTCGACAACCAATCAAAGTGATCATAATTAACTCAACTTCCTAATAGCAAGCTATAGTCACTAAGAGTCTGATTTGAAGAATCTCACACTAAGCAAGAACAGAGACAACTTGCTTAAATTCTTCTATGGTCGTATTTCATGGTCATGGAACACTTGGAAACACATCCATTAAAGTTCCAGAATACACTTCTAAGGTGTTTTACTCATGTCACTCCCATTTGGAGTGATCTCCATTCCAATTGAGGAGTGTGTCATTTCTCCCTCTTAAAACACCATTAAGTGTACTCCTCTTAACATATAAAAGGAGGACATGTCAATAACCATGAAATTTCTCCATGTAAGCCCTTGCTTACATCTAACATAGGCTAGGATGTATGAATGGTCATACAAACTGAATGCACCAAAGCATTGAACCTTGATTACTCATAATCTAGGCGACCATGAAAGGCTAAAGTGTCATGTGTTGGAGCATGACTCCCACTTAAATGTACCATTCATTTAAGTCTTTAGCCAGTCTCATCCTTAATCTTACACAAAGATCAAGGGCGAATGACTCGTGTGAGAAAGTCATTCTCTACCTATGTTTGACATGTTCATTTGTTCGTTGTGTTTTCTAAAATTGAACTGATTATTTTATAAAATAATCTATATTATCACAAAAATAATACTTAACATGTGTGACACCAAAGAGGTGAAGTACATCCAACATTTACATTCTTCTAAGACCCATTGCTCTAACATGTCGAGCAAACACAAGTGGTGGCAATGGCTTAGTGAGAGGATTTGCCACCATCAGGTCTGTAGAAATGTACTCAATCCTAACTTCACCCTCTTCAATTGCATCCCTTACAAAGTTATATTTCATGCTAATGTGCTTGGTTTTTCCATGGTATTTGGGGTCCTTAGTATAAGCCATGGCTGCCATACTATCACTGTAGATAGTAATAGGTCTCTCAATAGAAACCTTGGACTCCAAATTCTTAAGGAAATAACCTAGCCAAAGGGCTTCTTGTACAGCTGAGGCACATGAAACAAATTCAGCCTCCATTGTGGACAATGCTGTACAAGTTTGCTTCTTACTACACCAAGTAGTAGCACCACCATTTAGCATGAAAAGATAACCAGATGTAGACTTGCTGGAGTCTCTATCCCCACCCCAGTCAGCATCAGAATAGCCACGTAAACCAAGGTCTTTACCTTGGTAACAAAGCCAATAATCCTTAGTACCCTTGAGGTACCTTAGGATCCTCTTGACATTCTTCCAATGCTCCAGACCAGGGTTGGAAGAATATCGTGCTAAAAGACCAACCGCTTGGCTGATGTCTGGCCTTGTACATAACATGGCGTACATCAAGCTACCAATGGCACTTAGGTAGGGAATCTGAGCCATCTCTTCCTTCTCCTTTGGAGTCTTAGGACATAAGTCCTCTCCAATCTTGCAACCATATGCAAGAGGTGTACTCATGGGCTTTGCATTTGTTAAGTTGAACCTTGCAAGAATCTTATCAATATAAGATTCTTGAGAAAGGGCCAATAGCCTTGCCTTTCTATTCCTCAGGATCTTCACCCCTAGAATAAAGGCAGCCTCTCCCATATCCTTCATGTCAAAGGTGGAAGACAACCATCCCTTGATGGTACTTAACAATGCAAGCCTATTACTTGCAATCAGTATATCATCTACATATAGAGTCAATACTGCAAAACTAGACCCAGAAGAGTACAAGTATACACAATGGTCTTCATGCATCATCACAAAGCCATAGTTTGTGATTGCATGGTGAAACTTCAAGTACCACTGTCTTGAAGCTTGCTTAAGACCATAGATAGACTTCTTTAGTCTACATACCTTGTCCTCTTGACCCTTTTGGACAAACCCCTCAGGTTGTCTCATATATATCTCCTCACTCAATTCACCATTGAGAAAGGCGGTCTTTACATCCATCTGATGTAACTCTAAGTCTAGATTTGCCACAATGGCAAGTAATATCCTGATGGAAGTGAATTTCACAACAGGAGAGAAGGTGTCTTTGAAATCAACACCCTCCTTCTGTGTGAAACCCTTGGCCACCAACCGGGCCTTGTATCTTTCGATACTTCCATCAGAGTTCACCTTGATCTTAAGAACCCACTTGTTCCCAATTGCCTTACGGCCTAGAGGAAGATCACTTAACTCCCAAACCCCATTGAGATGCATCGAATGCAACTCATCCTTCATTGCATTTAGCCACTCTTCCCTTTGTTCACCCTCAAGAGCCTCCTCAATGTTACTTGGCTCATCTATCTCAGATGCAACCAAGTTTGCCTCACTATCCAGGATCCACCATTCTTTAGGTGGTCCAAATTTCCTCATTGATCTTCTCAATATAGGCTGAGATGGAGGCAACTCATGCTCCATCTCTTGAGGCTCAACATTTTGCCCTTGAGTATCCTCAACTCCCTCTTGAACAAAACCTTCCTCTTGGAAGTCTTGCTCATGTTGGTCCACAACAACAGGGATTTCTAGAGCCATTGCTCCACGTGGTTGAGGTACTCCCTCTAGAGTAGGTGCATGTGTCCCAAATGTCCTTATGACACTTGGTTGACCCTCATCTAGGATCTGGCTTAATGAGGTTAAGTCACCACACTCACCAACTTTGGGGAACTCATCCTCCACAAAGTTAGCATTCCTTGCATCAAAGATGTTCCCAATTTTGTGACTTACATCCAAGAACACATAACCCCTAGATTGTTCAGCATAACCAAGGAAGGCACATTTCCTCCCTCTTGGACCCAACTTTCCCAAAGGGTGGTCCGTTATGTGAACATAAGCTAAACAACCCCAAGGGCGTAAATAGCTTAGGTTAGGAGTTTTCTTCTTCCATAACTCATATGGAGAAGAATTCACATTCTTGGTGGGTACTCTATTAAGGACATGAACTGCACACAGCAGTGCATCACTCCAATAAGTGATGTCTAAATTGGCCTTTGCCATCATGGAACGTACCATGTCCATAAGAGTTCTATTCTTCCTCTCAGACACTCCATTCTGTTGGGGTGTCCAAGGAAGGGTGAACTCCCTCTCAATACCTTTCAAGTCACAAAATGCTTTGAATGCATTAGATGTATACTCTCCACCCCTATCTGTCCTCAAGGACTTAATCTTCTTACCTACTTGGTTCTCAACCAAGTACACATACTTCTCAAAGCATGCCAAGGCCTCTGCCTTGTTTCTGAGTAAGTAGATATGGGTGAATCGAGTATAATCATCTGTGAATGTGATGAAATACTTAAATCCATTTCTAGATTCAACCCTCATTGGCCCACACAGGTCAGAGTGAACTAAACTAAGTGCCTCACCTCTCCTAGTTGCTTTGCCAAAAGGCTTTCTTGTGGCTTTGCCTTCTAGGCATGATTGACAACTTGGAAGGACAACCTTGGTCAAGGAACCTAGCAAGCCACCCTTGGCTAGCTTGTTCATTCTATCTTGACCAATATGACCTAACCTTTCATGCCATCTCATTTCATTTGTGACCTCTGTCACATAGCAACTAGGACTTGCAACAGAATGGTCAGTTGGCTTTAACTCATAAAGCCCATTATTAACTGAACAAGTGCACACTATCTGATTATCTTTAATAATAGACACACTATTATTAAAGAAATTAAAGCAATAATTGTACTTCAACATACAACTTATAGAAATCAAATTTCTACAAATGTTTGGTACATACAATACATCTATTAGATACAAATATCCAATATCTATAGGAATCCTACATGTTCCTATGCCTTCCACTTCCAGCCTGGCATCATTTCCTACTGAAATGTGCTTAGCTCCTTTTGAGAGCTTCCTGTAGGCCACAAACCAGGACTTCTCCCGTGCTATGTGGTCTGTTGCTCCCGAGTCTACAATCCACAAAGAATTGCACTCAGTTAGTAATGTACATGACACAACATGTACAATGGAAGTAGAAGGGTATGTATGTACCTTGGGTGGACCTTTGCAATCCTTTGCAAAGTGTCCTTTATACCCACAGTTGAAGCACTTTAGCTTGCTTATGTCCCGTTTCTTCTTGAACCTTTTCTTAGAAGCAGGAACTTTTCCCTTGCCCTTCCTTGGCCCTCCTTTTCCACCATTCTTCTTCCATCCCTTCTGGATAGAAGATGAGGCAACATATGCCTTAGAATGGTCCTTGAGGGCCATTACCTCAGCCTCAAGGAGGAGGTGACGGGCAATGTCATCAAATGACATTATTTGAGGGTTATGGCGTAAGTTGACCTTCATCAACTGCCATTCCTCATCAGGCAAGGAACGAATTATTGCTTGTACTTGTTGCTCATCAATGAGCACATCAAGAGTAACTTGTTCAGTTAAAATGAATTTGACCTTTTGTTGCCAAATTGAATAGTTTTCACCATCCAATTTGAGGTCACGGTTTAATTCAGCAACAATATTCTTACTAGCCATCTACATCGATGCAATTCACATGTTTTTGTTCAATTTACACAACAAGACTCAACAAAGCAACATGTGTATGAAAACAACTTCTAACATGCTCATATATGGCAAAAGAGATGCATATAACATTCGATCAGAAATATATAAACATGCCTTCATTGTTTCATACACATATCCTTTATTAACCTTCATCGAAATCATACACATATGTATGATCCTAAATCATGCTCAAAACATGTAACATATACATATTCATGGCCTAGGCTCTGATACCAATTGAAGATTTTCAGGATCTCAATAATAACATACTCTTATGTTATTCATTTGTGTATATGCCACATGCATATAAGTTTTCCATACATATTGTCTCAAAAACAATATCTAGCATGCTATTTGAGTTCAACATGAATATAGACATACTTATCCAGTCAAACAAACTTAGCATGCCACTAAGATCATTCATAAAATTTAAATCCTTAGCATGCTACTAAAGCAAGAAAGGATGCGTACCTTCCTTTTTGATAGTCTTGTCCGAAAAGGAAAAGGAAGGACTTGATCTTAGAGATACGCCTTGAGGCTTGAATTGAGATGAAGAATCTCAATGTAATTCCACCCACAATGCTCTAAGAAAGTGTCTAATATTTCGGCTCTTTAAAGGAATGAAAGGAGGAATTTTTCTCTCAAGAAAAATGGTGCAAATTGAGTGTAAAATTCGTACCCACAATGGCCAGCCACTAAAGGCTATTTATAGATGACCAAAAGGCACACCTTTACACCAAGAAAGGTGTCCTTTAAGCCAAAGAACACTTCCTTTGGCTAAGGGTCATGTATGGTGGCGAAAATACATGTCTTTTAGCCAAGGAACACTTCCTTTGGCCTATAACCACCCATAACTACCTTATGGGCGAAAATACATGTCTTTTAAGTCAAGGAACACTTCCTTTGGCCTATAACCACCCATAACTACTTTATGGGCGAAAATACATGTCTTTTAAGTCAAAGGACATCACTCTTGGTGCTATAAGCACCCTATGGCCGAATATACATGTCCATTCACCCAAGGAACACTTCCTTTGGATGAAAGGACATGTTCTTTTAGCCAAGAGTTATTTCTTTTGATGAAGAGACATACCTTTACACAAAAGATGTGTCTCTTGGTGGTTTTGAGCTAAAAACAAGGTGAGCTGGCACAAAGCTAGCTCAATATGCTACTTATGCACCATTGAGCTCCTTTGAGCTCCAACCAAGCACCATGAACTAAGGTCCAGCTCCAAGAACTGACCTTGAGCTGGAGTTAGCTGCTTTCAGCTGAAGTAAACTGAAGTCCAGCTACACTCAGCTACCAAAAGCTGAAGTGAGCTGACTTGAGCTGACTTGAGCTGAAGTCCAGCTACATTCAGCTACCATAAGCTGAAGTGAGCTGACTTGAGCTTACTTGAGCTAACTTGAGCTGAAGTCCAGCTACATTCAGCTACCATAAGCTGAAGTGAGCTGACTTGAGCTGACTTGAGCTGAAGTCCAGCTACATTCAGCTACCATAAGCTGAAGTGAGCTGACTTGAGCTGACTTGAGCTAACTTGAGCTGAAGTCCAGCTACATTCAGCTACCATAAGCTGAAGTGAGCTGACTTGACCTGACTTGAGCTAACTTGAGCTGAAGTCCAGCTACTTTGAGCTACTTATAGCTGAAGTGAGCTGACTTGAGCTAAGGGGAGCTACTTCTAGCTGCCTTAGATACCTTTTCAAGCTATAGTTAGCTCAACGAGCTCAAATCCTATCTTAAAAGGATCTTGGTGCGCCAAGAATTCCAACATAAATATGGTCACCATTGACATAAAAAAGGGGGAGAAAATACGAAACCTAAGCTCCCATCGAGAAAAGGTAAAACTGCAACCTCAAGTCCCTAGTTTCTCGCAGCGCCTCCAAGAAAAACCCTAACTTTTTTCCAAAGCGGCCGCCATCCCTGGAGGCCTCCGCTGCTGCCCGCGCCTCCAGCCCTTTGTCCGCCGCTCCAGCCACCGCCAGCCACGCCGCCATCATACCCAAGTGCTCCCTCCATGCCGCGCAGCAGCCCCAGCGGTCACCCGTCGCCGCTGACGCAGAATCCAGGGGGAGAAAGCCTCGCGACAGCACGGTTTCTTCAAGGCCACCCACCACAGCCTTCGCCCACCGTCCTCCTCCTCCCTCCTAATTCGCTGCCCTCTATCGGCCAAACCCCTGGTCACCGATCGTGCCAATCGCAGCTGGAGGTCGAGAACCGAGACAAACCCGTTCATCAACCCGAGACCTGACCCGTTTTTATCCGGATCCAACCGTTTCACATCTCCTTTTGGGTAAAACTCCTGGTTAGTCCTTTTACTTTTTGTTTCATCTGTCTAAGTCACTAACTTTCTTTTTATTTTGAAGATTAGTCACTAACAACAACATTTTATTGTTTGTTTTTCTTTGTTTCTTTATTTATTTGTCTATTTGGCCATGCATTGAATCCAACCGTTAAATTCACCTAGGAACATAACTTAGAATGTTAATCTATTTATCTTTATTTTCTTTTTAGGATAGTTTGATTTTGTTTTCTTTATTTAGTTCTCATAATACATCTAAAATTGATAATGCATAAAAATAATTTGTTAGCCTAGTCACTTAATTATTTAGGTAATTCAATTTTTCCTCATCCATCTCCTAGAAATTAAAAAGAAATAGAATGAAGATAATTTTTTTTTTTTGAAATACCTAACAAATTTCAAGAATTCGTTCTTGGTGATTTGTTAAAATCTCAAGATAGATTATTTGTTTGAATCTGATTAGTCTGATAAGATTTACGGTTTGAATAATATGCTCCTTTCAAATTCTTGGTAGATTTAGTAAAGTTTAGAGATTTCTAGGACATCTAAAATTCTACATCCGATTGGTCTGGTATGATGCATGGTTTGGAATTAAATTAAATAAAAAACACTCTCAATCAAAGAATAGGTTAAGAAATACAAATTTATGAAAAGATAGAACCGAATCTCTTGGTACTAATCTTCGGGCATTTTAATAAGGTTATTTTAACAGGTATCCAATCGACCTATAGGTGAAACTGATTAGTGGCAATTTCTAAAAATTACGTTGCTATAGGTGTAATAATTTATTAAAATATAATTTTTATAATCTTAATAAATTTATATGAATTTTTCTAGTTTTAGGTATTAAAAATAAAAATTTACATTCAAATGACTTATTGTATCTATATAATATTGACTTTCAAATAAAATTAGTTTCAAACAAAAAAATGTAAAACTAAAAATAAGTTATTTTAGATTAAGTTAAAATGGAATTAATATCAAGTATTGGGCCAATTGGCCTGGTTTAAATTGTGCATCAAGCGTAAAATTTCTTAGAAGAGTATAATCAAAATTTAAATGCAATTAAGTTTGAGCCAAGTTTGAGCTATTTGTAAGGGTAACTATATTTCTATTAAAATTTACAATTTTTAATACTCCACTTTTTTGATGGTTTTGTGAATATATTTTTATCTTAGATATGGTTTTTCAATATTACCTCTTATTAAACCATACAATTAAAATAAACAATGTTAGGGTACGACTTTGTTTTAGTTTTTAACGAAAATGATTGACTCTACAAACTTGTGTATTAATGACAATTCAAATATACGTATACCCGACACATCTTGCATCTAGTAATCTTGGTCTGTAAACTCACTTTTGCACCAAGTTTTTCTTATTCAATGTCATCTCAATTAAGGATTGCTGGCAAGATCCTCAATTGTATAGTTATTCGGTTGCAACCAACTTTCTTATATTAATACCACTATACCATACTTTTTAAAATCTCTTGGTATGTCGTGCTACATATTATTACCAATTTCGACAAAATAATATTATTTTAAGATAAAAAATATTAAAAATAATTTTAATATAGTCTAATTATTTTCCTCATAATATATCTAATATAAATTATATATATATATATATAAGATACAATATAATGCTATATGAAAACATAAAATTGAAATATATAGAACAAAATAAATATTAGTTAGAAAAAAAATAACTAATTTACTAATACATTGAAAAAAAACAATTCAACAATGATATATGTGTATCAATTATAATCCATTATTTTATATTATGTGTGTATGGTACATTAATGTATATGAATTCGAATGAAATAGAAAATAAATTAATTATTTTTATTATAACGCATGTAAATACACACGCAAAATCGTGTGTTAAACTAAAACAAAAAGCAAAAAATATGTATATATTGCTGGGTTTGTTAGCCCAAACTAGAAAATATCAAGGAGTTGTCTTATAATTTGTCCAAAATCTTTGGGTCTTGGCGTGAGTGAAGAATCGAGCGGCCTTGGTTTGTGTTTTTTGTCTTTAATTTTTTTTTTTAACAGCCAGAACTGATATATTAATAAAAAAAATTACAAATACAATGACACTAGCCATTAGCTTGTTGCTTGTACAGCAGCTACACCACACTACAGCAAAACAAGACTCTCTGTGATCATCGGTCCTACCCCCCTTGCAGCTTGTATCTTCTTTGCCTCCAGCCTCTGATAAGCCATCCTCACCATCTTCTGCTGGTAACAATTAGCTATGCCCAGCAAGAAGATACTTCTTGACTGAGAAAGCCTCGCTTGAGTCGAGCACCCAACTCCAGTCATCGCGAGTCTAATATAATATGAACCTGTGGCCAAAATGAACAAAGTTCCTGATGTTGAAACTACATCTCCTCTATCAACCTCCTCCGCCATTCCAAACCCACCTCCAAACCTCCTTCTTCTTAACTACTTACTACCTACCAAACAATCTTGGTTTTATGAACAACAGCTCTGCTTCTACCACAAATATATTTGCCCAACCCTTGCTAATCCTGGGTTCCGGTCAGTCTTCAGCATAAAAGGAAGAAGTTACTGAAACCAGAAGCTCCTTAATCAAACCAAAGCTGAAGAGGTAATACTCTTTGCAGTCCGAGTTTAGCTAGTGTATCTGCTTTGTCGTTAGCCTCCCTTGGAACAAAAGCAATGCTGCAGTTCTGGATAAGTTTCTTTAGGCCTTCGATTTCTCTTAGGCTGTCTATTACGCTCCACGGTCTTCTTTCAGTTTTGTTGATCCAAGATGAGGCCAGTTTTGAATCTGTCTCCACTACTAGTCTGTCTTTCACCATATCCTTCCTTCGGTTCATCATCCTAAGCGCCTCCAGGATTGCTTCCAGTTCCAGGTCAGCAACTTCGCCCCACTTCATAGGCCTGGAGAATATGCATAGCGTTCTTCCCTCGCTATCCCTGAGGATACCCCCAATAGCGGCTTTGTGTCGCCTTGGATTGACTGCTGCATCCACATTGAACTTCAGGCTTTCCGGAGATGGCGCTTCCCAACTTGCTGAGTTTTTGCCCCTTGCCTTCCCCTTTTCGATTCCCACATTTGCTGGATCGAGTATAACCTCCAGGACTGTGATGTTGCTCTGTTGCCACTTCGCCGTAATCCATTGTCCGACCCTCAGTTTGACCATGTCATATGTAATAAGGACTTGCATCTCTTTCCCTCTAAAAATCTTGTCGTTCCTTACTTGCCAAATCGTCCACACCGTAGCGTAGAAGAACATCATCCACACTTCCGCTGACTTAACGTGTCCTGCCTGTGCCATCCACCGACTGAAGAGTTGGCGGATCGTGCTTGGCTCCGACCACTGCAATTTCCAGTCCTTTAGTATCAAGGACCACACTTTCCACACCAGCTTACAGAGCATAAATACGTGAGAGATTGTCTCCATTTCGCCTTTGCACAGAGGACATGAGGCTTCTTGACTACTCAGAATCTTCCTTTCCAGAAGCATGTCTCTCGTTGGTAACTTTCCATGGATTAATTGCCAAACGAAAACTCCAACTTTCGGTGGTGACCAAAACTGCCAAGTAGCTGCTGTCATCTCGCTGTTATGATCTGATATGTATCCTCCTTGGTTCACATAAGATGCCACCGAGTACTGCCCTGATATTTCATGTATCCAAATTAATCTATCTTTTTCTTCTGCGCACAAGACTTTCTTCCCCAGTGTTACTAAGAAATCTGACCAAATATTTCTTTCCCAGTCGAACACTGGTCTTCTCAGCTTCACTTCCCATTTCCATAGGCCACCGCTCCAGTATCCAAACTCTTTAACCTTCCCTTCCTTGTTAGACGCCAGCGCAAAAATTCTTGGGAACTTGATCTTCAATATTACCCCGTTTATCCAATGATCATGCCAAAAAGACGTCCTTCCCCCGTCCCCAATCATAGACATAAAACCCGACTCTGTAGAAGCTGTACCACTGTTATCCTTCGCCCCATGACCTGTTATTGCCTTCCAAATATTTGAGAATTTCTTCCTCCTGCTGGTTAAAGGCTTTATGTCGTCCTCTTCACCTCCATACTTTGCGTTGATTATCTGTCTCCATGTCGCTGTGGGCTCGTTGGCATATCTCCATATCCACTTTGTTAGCATTGCGTTATTATTTCTTCTCAAATCTCCTATTCCAAGCCCTCCTTCCTGTTTTGGTCTTCTAATGATTTGCCACCCAACTGGGGTCAGTCTCCTTGCTCCTTCGTCGTTTCCCCAGAAGAAGGTCCTTTGCAATTTTTCCAGCTCTTTAATAACCCCTGTAGGAACAGAAAACAAGGAGAAATAATATATGGGTAAGCTATTCAAGACGGACTTTATCAGTGTTACCCTCCCCGCTCTCGAGATGAATCTCGTTTTCCACAAACTTAGTCTAACTCTCACCCTCTCTATTACTGGTTCCCACATTTTTAATGAGTGAGGATTATCTCCAATTGGTAGTCCTAGATATACAAAAGGAAAGGTTCCATGAGAACACCCAATTTCCGTACCCCACCACTTTACTACTTCCTCCTCCATATTCACTTCATACAGCATGCTCTTGGCCATATTGATCTTTAAACCCGAGCAAAGTTGAAAACATCTCAGCACCCTTTTCAGATTTTTGAGGCTTGCCAAATTCCCTTCACAGAATAACAATGTGTCGTCCGCAAACTGTAAGTGGGTTATCCTCATTTTTGATACGATCCCAACTTCAGCTCCCTGAATTAAGCCCAAGGAAATTGCTTTCTTCATTAGCACGTTGAGCCCTTCACTTGCTAAGTTGAAAAGGAACGGAGAGATTGCGTCGCCCTGCCTTAGTCCTCTCTCCATTCTGAATTGTTTTGAGGGTGACCCATTTATAAGCATCGACATGTCCACCGTACTTATGCACTCCATCATCCACTCCCTCCAACGCTGCCCAAATCCCATTTATAGCAGTACATTGTCCAAGTACTTCCAGTGGATTGAATCATATGCCTTCTCAAAATCAATTTTCAGCACCAGGCCTTTCCTCTTTGTAGTCTTCAAGCTATGCACCACTTCATTGGCTATCAAGGCGCAATCTAAAATATGTTTTCCTTTGGTGAAAGCGAATTGTGATTCTCCCATGACATCCTTCATCACTTCCTTTAAACGTGCTGCTAATATTTTTGCCAAAATTTTGTAAATACTACTGACCAGCGTTATTGGTCTAAAATCCCTTAGGGATTCTGGGCAGGCCTTCTTGGGGATTAGGGCAATAAATGAGGCGTTTGCTGCCCTTGGAAGCTTGCCACTCTCATAAAAATCCCTCATAAAAGCCATGATGTCTTCCTTTAATACCAGCCAATTTTCTTTGAAAAATCTGAAATTGAACCCATCCGGTCCTGGTGCTTTATCCCCGTCACAGCCCCATATTGCTTCCTTGACCTCTTCCTCCGAGAATTCTAACTCCAAGGAATCTGCTTTTCCACTATTGATCCTCCTTAAACAGCCCTCTGGTAGCTTTAGTAATGGGCCCTCTTCCTTTGCAAAGTGTTTTTCAAAGAACTTAACCACTTCCGCTTTGATAAGCGCAGGGTCTTCCTTCACTTCCCCATTGATTTTTATCGCTGTTAAGCTATTTGACCGGGCTCTATTGTTCATGACCATATGGAAGTACCTTGAGTTGCAATCCCCCATTCTTACCCAGTCGCATCTTGCCTTTTGACGTGCCGCTGATTCCTCCTTCTTCCTCAGTAACCACAATTTTTCTCGACATTGATACCAAAGAATATGCACCTTCTTGTCTGCTGGTTTCAACTCCCTGGAATTTTCCAGGGCTTGTAGTTCGTTCTCCGTCCTCTTCAGTTCTGTGGCGATGGTGTTCTGTGCACCCTTAAACTTAAACTTCAATTGTTCCTTAGCCAACCTCAGTTTTTGCAGCAATTTGGGTTTTTCCTTTGCCTTTCCTTGATCCATGGCCTTCCATAGCTCACTGAACCAAGGCTTGAAATCCTTTTCCCTTAGCCACCAGTTGAAATAGCGAAAGGGAATTGGTCCCCCATCTAACCTTTTCCAACCCAAACACACAGCATCGTGATCAGATAATGTCGCCGTGACCTTCCACTGTTGTAGCTGTGCAAACTTACTTAGAAAGTCAGCGTCTATTAAGAATCTATCCAGCCTGCTTTTGACGAGTTGTACCTGATTATTCGACCATGTATAACCACCCCCCTCATTGAAATATCTACCAGCTTTGCATTATCCACAAACTCCTTGAAATCTTTCATTCCTCTGTCGAGTCGAGCTGTCGGCAATCGTTCCTCTACAGATAAAATTTCATTCCAATCCCCGCCCACTATCCAACAACCCCTAATTTGTGCCTTTATAGATAACAGGTCTTTCCAAAATTGGCGTCTTAAACTAACATCATTTGGGGCGTATGATGTAGCAAAAACGCACCTGATCTTCTGCTGTACCAGCTCCCCACTGATAAAAATCCCTCGTGCATTAGAACACTTTGCTTGGGCTACGAAGAAACGCTTCTGCCATATCAACATCAGTCCTCCTGATGCACCGTCTGAATTGACCCATACAGCTTCAACCTCCTTAAAACCCCACAATTTGGATAGATTCTTGATATCAAAATTGGATAATTTTGTTTCCTGCAACATTACCATGTCCGGTTGTTCAGCTCTCAATAGCCCATTCAGTGCTCGCTTCTTGGTGGCGCTACCTAACCCTCTTACGTTCAGTGACAGTATCTTCATCACCCTTAAATGACGCGGCCCTCAACACTTTAGATCTCTGTTGTTCTTCTAGACTTCCCCTGCCCTTCTTCGTTCGCTCAGCTCCCATTCTATGATCTTCCTCTTCAATTCTCCCAATCCACCATCTAGGGTGAGTCCCATCTCCTTAATTGTTCTCAGTACTTCCTCCGCTTCCCTTCTTGCCGCCACCTCCAGCTCGGCCTCGTCCTCGGCCTGTGCCGTCCTTGATAGGCTCCTCTGTTTCCCATCCCCGCTCTCTTGCTCCTCGTTTCCTTGGCCTGCACCTTCTTTCATCTTCCTATTTTTCACCATTACCTTTTTCCTCTTGACGATTTTCTTCCTCTTGTTTGTACTGTTCTTCTTCGTCCGCAAGTCCTTCAACAGTATTTGATCTTCTTCGTCTGCGAATGCCTCCCTCAGCACCTCAATAGATTTCAAGGCTCGGGCCTCGTCCGACTCTACTTGTTGGACTAACAGTGACCCAGTTAGTCTATTCAGACCAGAATTTCTTTCTCCTTCCCTGTCTTCCATGACTGATATACTAAGAAGATGGGCCAATCCAATAGGTCCTCCCTGGTGCTCTCTCCCGGCCTCATACTCATTCGATATAATTGCTTCCCGACCATTGGGCCCGTCAATAATGGGCCTATTCTCTTCTCTCTCCCTGACACAACTCGCCCTGCTGTAACCTTCCCCGTTTGACTCCTCGCGCGTCTCTGTCAGCCTTACTGCCTTCGTACGTTCAGCTTGCCCGCAAGCTTCGAGCCCAGAGTCATCTGTCTCGGGAACTCGAGACTTTGACCCTAGCTTGTCACTTCTCCCAACTGCCCTAGACTCCTTATCTTCGTTCTTCTCCTCCTGGTTACTGTTCCTCTCCTTCATCTGGGATTCTCGCAACAAGGTGCCAGCATTACACGCCTGGTTATTCACGTATGGGACAGTAATCATGTTGCAAACTGGTTCCTCCGACACATGTATTTGAAAAATTTCTCCGTCAATCTTAATATTAATTGAATCTGGCAATTCTGATCTTGAAGCTTGCGTGAGGATGCGTGCAACATCCAGTCTGTTCCTGCAAAGCGTGTCTTCATCCACCGCTACATAACTTCCCCACAGATTGCCCATTAACTGAAAAAAACGTTTAGTGTAAGCATGAAGAGGCACCCCTTCCAGACGAACCCACCGCATACTTCTAGGATCAACGTCCTTTGCTCTCCATGGTCTCACCTCGTCGAACCATTCACCCACCCAATCATGCATCATTTCAATGAAGAAATCCTTATCTCCAGCCGTTTTGAATGTTAGCAACACCATACTACCTCCCATTATTCTTAGCTTGCAGTTGAATCTGGACTCGTTGAACACCTCTTCTGCCAATATGTTTATACAATCTGGAAATCTGATAAAGCCCACCAGCGCGTTCTCTAGCCATGCTTTTTCCTCCTCATCTGTCTGAAACTCTATGTTTGCCCAAGATGAATCCCCGTTTTGGTTTCCTTTCAGTTGCGCATAGGAGCAGTTGATGCTCCTCGGTCTCCCTGCTTCTTCCAATACTTTCGAGTCGTACTGCGGCCTTGTCCTGTTCACTGCGTTACCTCCTGCTCTTCTGTTCATGAGTGCCTCCTTGTAGCTTCTTTCAAATCTCCCCCCAGCGTCAAAACCCTCCTGTCCTAGCTTGACATACACATTTCCATTGCCATAGCTACCTCTGCCATATTGCGTGACCTCCACTTCATCATTCCTTCCTTTACCTTTTTCTTTAGCTTCGCTCACTCTCACCTTGAATTCCCCAATCCACATGTCGCTCAGCTCGTCTCTGAACCTAGTGATATTCATAGGTTTTTTGAACCGTACAAACCCGAAACGTCTGCCTTTCTGATTCCTCCGCCGTGGTAAGTAAACGTCGACGACGATGCCCATCTTGCTAAATTCTTTCCACAGGTCCTTTGCTGATAGCTCGTCTGGGAAATTAGTGAAGTAGTAGGATAACACGAAGCTGGATTCATGCCATAACCTATTTCTATAGCTAAGGGTAGTTTTTTTTTTCTAGGTGAATAAGTTTAGGATTAATAATTAGGTGTAATTTTGTTCCCTTGTCGAAATTGATTTAGGTTTATTTTTCTTTTTATGTTCAAGCTCACGTTTAGCCTACGAGTATATGTATTATGATAGAGTTTTGGATATGAGAAAAAAACTAATAAAGTTAAGATGTAAAATATGAGAATAATTTCAAATTGCAGAGAGCTCTAAAAGCTAAGAGGAATAACACAAGACATATTTTGAGATTCTCAATTTTTTTTTAATTGTGTAAAGACAAAATATTAGAGTATCTATAGTGTACGGGAGATCTATGTGCCAGTGTGAGCATTAAAAACAATTTTTTAACTGTAATATCTATATTTTGTTGAAATAGATTTTTTTCTTTCAAGGAAGTAGTTAAGAGCAATGCTACCTTAGACTTGTGTATGTTTCGATTTAGTTTGTTGTTCCACTACACATGATAATTAACTGGATATTTTTTTTCCCCACATATATAATTGTACTACGTTATTTGATTATCTGGTTGCAACAGAAAGTGTTTCTTGGATATGGTTAGAGATCCTTTCATGAGCAACATGCAGGAAAAGGTTCCCATCATTGTCTTATGATCTCCATACCTTTATGCTTTTCACGAACTATTTTGTGGGAGAAAACGTGAAGGACTCTAGTGCTTTAAAATCAGAAGATGTGATAGCTAGCTATCCAGCCTTCACACAAAATGATGCCAGTCGATATATTGCCATATTGTTTCTAGAAATAAGATATGATCATGGCGGGGATTGTTTCTAGAATCATAAGATGTGAACCTTTCCTTCTGAAAGGTCAGCCAACCTGCAGAGTCGAACTTGTAGCACCATATATGTTCGCCGACGCATAGTAGCAATCTCCAGAAACATGTCATCGTCTTCTCGATGCTATTATTCCCTACTGTGAAGAAAATATTGATCTTGGTCTAAGGCATCAACATGTATATATGTAATATGAAACTTTGCGTCCAAGCTAATGATAAATTTGGAGAAGTTTCAAAATCTACCTAAAAATTGATTAGCAAAATATACAGATATGCTAGATATATATGGTGACCTTTTTCTACCTAGCATCAGGCATTGTCATTGTAAGGTGGTTAACGGTGTAATACTCGTCCTGCTTACTCGAGGATGAATCGGTTTCAAGGGTCTCCCTTCCCAGGCAAAACCCTGGTGTCTTAGGCTGTGGGATTGATGTTGTCTTACTACTTAACAACAAAACCACAGATGACATCTTTGGTCTGTCTTCTGCTCTTTCTTGCACGCACAAGAGGGCAACCTGTATGCATCTCATTATCTCCTGTGCACAATATGAATCACCGATTGCCGGATCCATCAGCTCTAGTCCTTTCCCTTCTCTCGGTTTTTTGAGACATCAGTTCCAAAGACCAAATTCATTTTAACTTAAGTTAATTAACTTTAAAATAACTTATTTTATTATTACATATTTTTTACATGAAACTAATCTTATTTAAAAGATAATATTATGTAGTTATAATAACCTATTGAAAATACAATTTTTGTAATCTTATTAAATTTTTATGAATTTTTTTAATTTAAGGTATTAAAAAAGAAAAATTCATAAAAATTTAACAACATCATGAAAATTTACTTTCAAATGGATTATTGTATCTACATAATATCGACCTTCAAATGAAATTGATTTTAAGAAAAAAAGATATAAAGTAAAAATAAGTCATTTTTTATATTTTAATTTTTTCTATCAAACAATAATATAAATAAATTAAAATAAAACTACTCAAAAAGTCAAATTTTTCAAAAAATATGGTACAAAAGGAATAATAAAAAAATAAATAGAGGTTTAACTTATGTGACAAATATCTAAATTCTTAATTACAACGTGATAAGGCCGAGGTCTAAGATTCGAAAGTTATTGGAGACATTTTCATCAAAAACCCTTCAAATGTAGGGGTTTTCACTGGGTTAGATTAGTTATCAGTTTTTAGTTTCTATAAAATTAATTTGAACAAATCAAATTATTGACATAAATTATAATTTGGTTTATTTAGCTTTAATAATTAAGTTCTTTTTGTTGGAACTAAGCATATGGTAACATAAAAAATAATGTTTCATACTTTTATAGGATGATTCATAACGCATGGTACAAATTAACTTAAAGAACGCTAACATATATATGTATTTGTGGGTTGATGAGAATAATAACAAAATATGCATTACCATTCCCTTTGTGTGGTTTCAAGGTAAGAAATCAACCTGATTTTAGATTAATTCTAACCAAATAACAAAAAAAAGGGGCCTATTTTGTTGAATATGAGTAATCAATTTGGTTTTAACCAAATAACTGAGACCCTCACTCACATGCATTATATTTATTCATTTTCTATCCAACCATGTAATTGATGATGTCTAATTTTTTTTCAAAAAATTAATAATAACAAGATAACGTATGAAACTATGCTTTATCTTTTATGCTTTCCTAGCTAGTAATTTTTCTCCCAAAAAAGGGGTATATTGCATCATTTGTCTCAAACATATAATTATTATTGCAAATCAGTCCTCAACTTTTATTTCATTGCATATTGGTTCTACACTTTTATAAAGTATTGTATATTGGTCTCTAGGTAGCCCCATAAGAACACTGAGTTTGTACAGAAATTCGATCTAGAAAGAGACAAAAACCATTAATTTAAAAGGTCCATAAATTAAAAAAGTTATGGCATGATTTGAATTTTGTGGAAGACAATTACTTAGCATTTTCAATTGAAATTTAAAATTTTGATATTTTATAGTTAGCAAATTTTGCAAGGCAGAAGACTAATATGCAACAAAATTTAAAGGTTTGATACCAATATGCAACAAAAGGAAGGTCGGCGACCAATTTGGGATGGTAGTTGTAGGTTTACGACTAATGGTATAATTTACTTCTTAGAAAAGTTTGTTTCAGTAATGGTCTTTAGGCAAATCGTGTACTTGATTATTTTGTTCTAAAAGACTAAGCGACAAAAAGGGCAAATTTGAAATCTGAGTTATGGTGATGTATGAATGTAGAAATTTTCCTTTTCATTTTCTAATTTTAGTTTTCTTTTTCTATGTCTAATTTTTTAAAATAATTTGTAGAAAATATGTTTAGTTGCTTCAAAACTAAATTAAAAAGGATTTTACATATAAAATACTCTTTTCGTCCTGATATGTTTACACCATTTGGGTTTGCACAAAGTTTAATGCCAGCTCTATTTTTGCAGTTGGTTTCAGTTTTGCCCTTATATTTGCTTCGTCAATCTCGTCCCATTGCCACCTGGCTCAGCCTCTATCCCTGTCTTTGGCCTTGGTCACTTCCTTTGGTATTTATCTCTGTCTTTGCCATGTTCGTCACTATCATTTTGCCAAATCTCACCAGCGGAAAGGATCCGAGTCCAACAAATAGCAAAACAGTTGCCTCAATCAATCGATCCTTCCCTCAATTTGTCGCCTCCTTCCCTCAATCTGGCTGCTCGCGAGTGACTCCAGCCAGCTCGCATATGACCTCGGATCATACAAGTCAAGGGAGATGAACCGGAAGGAGATTTCGAAAGCTTGAAGATCAGGTTTCAAGATGGGCTTGTTTCTCCCTTGCGGTCTATAACCTTGGGAGCTCCAGCAGACAGAGATGGTAATCATAGGCATTGTAGGCGGAGTCTGACTAGGAGGTTGGAGACTTCCAAGTGGGGACGAGAAATGACGTCGGAATCAAAACGCGCAGCTGTGTGGTTTTTTTCGTGATTTAAGACTCGATCATGTTTGATTTACAACCAAAATATACCATTGTCACAGTTGTTCAGTCGGGTAATGGAAATTGGAAAAATTGCAATTTCTTGGGAAGTCTGGGGTCGTGTTTTTTGGGTGTGTGACCAGGAGAGGAAAGTGTGTGGAAAAGAACAAAATAGAGAGTGGAACAAGGGGTATAATGGTAAAGTTGGTTGGTAAAATTCACTAGAAAAAAAAATAGTACAAAGAATTTAGGATAATTCAAAATTGAAAAATGATATAAAGAAAATAGGACAGAAAAAGTAAATTACAAAGTTCACACTTTAATTTGATATATTTCTAAATCTATCAGCTTCAAAAGAAAAAGGAAAAATTACAAAATGACACCCTATGTCTTCTGCTCAAATCTTAATCACCTTAAATTTTTAGATCTACACAAGAGCCTTTCTTGCTCACCAAACTTGGTTCAAATTGCTTGGATGACTCAAAACCCCTGATGTTGGAGAACAAAAGCAAGGTGATGGCTACCTCTACACCTGCTTCTCCTCTTCTACATCAAACACCATGGCAAAGGTCATACCTACATCTAGTTCATCTTCTTTCACTTTCAATTCAATTCAATTTGATTGATTCCTATATTTTTTGTTCTTGTTCATTTTACCAATTGTGATATTTTCTTGGAAATTTACAATGGATCCTCAAAGGCGAATTTGCCTGAACAACGGTGCCAAGTTGCCAATGCCCTACACCGTTGCCATCACGAATCGGGGAGGAGTAGGAAGAGTTGAAGTAGAGGAAAAGTGCCACAAGTTGTCCCATATGAAGTTGGCGTCCAAGGAGTTTGGCAAAGCTAGACTGGTGGTTGCTGTTGAGAGATTAGTTAGGTCAGGTGGTAGCTACCAGTGTTTTAAAAACCCAGGTCATTCATCAAACCACTTAGGGTTCCGGATTGCAGTCCAACCAGTTTAGCCGGTTGAGCTGTCGGGTCAAATACATTTTTATATTAATATTCTAAGGTCTATAAGTCTCTTTATTGCCAAAAATAAAACAATAGGACCTAAAAAAAAAGATGTATACAATATAAAGACTAGATTAATATTTCACCAAATATAACCTTACACTTCCTCTTCCCTCAACGCCGCATGCATACAAATCTTTTTCTCTTCCATAAGTGCGCCGCACACTCCTCCTCTCTTCCCTTTCTCTTGTTCACGGCCACTAGCATGTCTTTCTCCTCAACTATCAAAATTCATAAAAAGGAGGTTAGAATATTGCTCATGGGTGCTCCTACCGGAGAGAACAAAATTCTCTCTGTGTTTTCCCTTCCATCTTACACCTATGTTCTCAACGAGAAACCAATTCTGGTATATACGATCAGCCGATTAGCGACTTGCTTGGTGGCTTTCACTTTTTTTAAAAAAAATTTTTTTCAATTCTTTTATAAATTTTTTAGGCCGCCGATTCTAAAGGTTCGACAGTTTGGCGTTTCTAAATATATATATTTTTTTACCAATTATTGACCAAATCCTACACGAGCCGATAGCCTGACCGAAAGGATGAACGATTCATGGTCAAATTGGTTGGACCGTCCGGCCTGGTCTGGCTTTAACAACACTGGTAGCTACAAGAGAGAGTTTGGGGCGGAACGTGAGAGAGGTTGAGGTATCCAGAGAGAATAGAAAATAGTGAAAACAAAAAAATTTTGAGTTTTCCAACTCTTCACAATGTGAAAAATTGTTTTATCAGAAAATAAAAAAAAAATTATCTATTAAACATGTTTTCTTTTCATTTTCCATTTATTAACAAATTTTCTGAAATTAAACAGACCTATGTGTGTTGGAGACATATGCCATTAATAATTTTTTTTCTAGGTAGATGCACCATTTATTGCATTTGTGTATGCAATAAGAGCAAATAGTTTGTATATCCGGTGTTGCCAAGGGATATAAAAAAAAAGTGCAAAAAAAATCAATAGTTATGTTTTTTTTTATGGAGAATAGACATGAAAATTAAAAAGCTCTAAAAGATATTGTAACTACTATTATAGTTTGTTTAAAATGATTACTAAAAATTGTAACAAATAAAATAAAGTGTTTCGTCATCCTAAAGCTTTACAATTATACATAAATCATATACTAGTTTTAGGAATATCTTTAGTATTGTCCTCTCTTGATATATCAATTAGCAAATTTGTGCCACTGCAAAAAAAATAAGAAAAGAAAATATGTATCAAATACTCCCTCTATCTCATATTCTTTGTACCACTTTTCTTTTTGGGTCGTCCCAAATTTTTTGCACTATTTCCTTTTTTAGCAAGTTTTACTAGATAATTTTATAATTATACCCCCTCCCTATATACTCTACTATCGTTTGTTTTATTTTTTGTTATGTTTCTTCGATTCCCTCATTGGCCATTGTCGGCATGGGCTCGATGGCCAATTAGGGGGACGAGTGATAGGGCAAGGAGATCGGGGCGAGCAACGGGTTAAGAAGGTCAGGGCGACTGGGCGATGGAGTGAGGAAGTTAGGGCAACATAATGGGGAGACTAGGACGGTGGGCGACGTGTGACATGTGAAGCGAAGGTAGGAGACAAAGACAAAAGTGGAGGAGGCTAAATCGATGAAGAGAGGAGATCAGATGAGGCAGAATCAAAGAAGATCAAATGAGACGATGACATCAGAGGAGACCGAATCATCGAGATAAGCGAGGGAGATTGGAGGAGGCCTAATCAATGAGGCGATGAGGACGATGAAGGCCGGCCACAAGATCGTCGTTGCTTGCAGGCTGCCGACGATCAAGACAACCATTGAGATTCAGGAAGCGACAATGCAATGTCAAGAACGGCGACAATTGATGACGGCAGTGCAATGAAAATGATGGTGGATCGAAGACGACAGTCGATCGAGGAGGACAACAGATTGAGAATGACGGTAGATGGAAAAGAGCGATTGTGCGATTGTGGACGGCGGCCATAGATCAAGGATGGCAAACCTAGCTTCCATGATCGATGCCATTCACGCTAGGCGGCGTGGAGGATGATGAGACCCGACTAGTACTCTGGCTAGCATAGAGGGAAGGACTGGAGAGGGCGAAATCGCGGACGGAATTGATAGCCGAGACGAAACCAAAATCAAAAAGACGCAGATGGAATTGAAGATGGAATCAGGTTTGGAGATGTTGCATGTAGGGAGAGAAAAAGGACAGATCAGGGGTAAAAAGGGAAAAATATACATTTTATCATTTATTAATCTTCCTGTTATACATAAATGGTGCAAATAATGCGGGATGAAGGGAGTACTATATTATATCTATTTTACTGATTACAGGAAAAAGAAACAATAACATAATTTATACCTATTTGAGCAATGAGCATCAGATGTACATTTTTAGAATGTTTTGCTAATTGATATATGGGCAGGTGATGACAAAACTCTGAACAATAAAATATTATAGAAATTATAATTATTACAAAAATATAGATTGCATAAGTTGTCAATACTATGTCAAATTCATATACAATATTTCTGCAACTTGAATTTCTTGATCGGAATGTTAGTTGGAGAAGTAAACTATGATGATGAATTGACAACCATACTATAAAATTCATTACTATTAAGTGATACTCCACTATGATATATACGATCCTCAATATGTGTAATTGATTTACTACTGAAACGGACAAAACAATTTTCGGACCTTAATTAAAATTGTGAGAAAATAATAATACCATGTGTGATATACAAAAAAGTGCAAAACATATTAATAATTAAGTTACCTATGGAGAAGAGATATGAAAGTAATAAGTAAAGCAAATAGTAGAAATGGTATTTTATTTTGTCTAAAGTGGTTCTAATAAATTGGAACAACATGAAATAAAGTGTTATGCAAATCCAATAGAAATGCTAATTATGCAATTAAACAACCATATAGTAGTTTCGCAAATATCTTCAGTATTATTAGCAGAACTCCTCACCAACAGTAAGAAAGTTTATTTATTTTTTTTAATTTTTTTTATACACAGAATCAACTATACAAGACTACATGATTGAAGGAAAGTATCTATAATATGGAGATAGGGATGCCTGTCACGTATTTGGCAACTTGAAAGACAATCAAAGTAGCACCAAATGTATTATTGTGGAAATGGGGGGAAGGAGAGACGAGGGGTTAGGCTCAAAACTCTAATGTCCTTGTGCCGTTGTCAACTGAGCTAGTGGCATGAGGCTGTAGGAATGTTTGTTATTTATTAATGTATTTGCTTTCAATTTTATTAATTTAAGAAATTAAAGTGTTCATTGACTCTTATATGCACTTTTACCAATAAAAACTACCTCTGAACCCTAGTCCATTTTGCCTTTTTGACTTGTCATGGAGCCGAACAAAGTTCGAGACATCCTGTGCCCCTTTCCTCCAACAACCATTTATTTGTAAAAATTATATTCTAAATACCAAAATAAAAAAAAATATGAAAAATTTAGCTTAATGATTATGAATTGTGGTTGTTATAAGGAAATTTAAGGTTCAATCCTCAACTTTCCCCTTAGCCAATACCTCATGTTACCAAAAAAGAAAAAACTATTATGTGCTATTGTTTTCATCTTGTTTACTTTACAATTTCTTTTTTTTGGGATGAATGTGTAATTTTAATTTTATTTAAGCAACTATAAGAATCAATTGAATTCCTATTCCATTTTAAGTGAAATATTTATTATTTAGATAAATAAAACATAAGTTGTTCAAAAAATTAAATTTGAAATTAATTTTAAAAAAATTTCTTAAAAATTATTACTAACTTGAAAATATTTCAAATAGCAAAATTATTTATAAACCTGGTAAATGGTTTATAGTTATAATTTTCATATTTATCTATTTGTCATAGCCAATGAATATTGCGGCCAATATTGCTTTTACTTTTTGGTTGTATATCCAAGAAAAAAAGAGCAATGTATTGGAAAGTTCGAACGAACAAAAGAACAGAGCTCCAGCAATAGCAGAAAGACAGATGGCTATCATAAAATTATACTCCCTTCATTTCATATTGTTTGAAATAGTTAACTTTTGGTCATAGTTTTACTTGAATTTATTTATATTATTGGTTGTTAGAAAAAAATTAAAAAAATATATATGAAAATTATAGGTTTTTATTTATCATTTATATATTTTTTTTTATATACTAAAAATAAAAAATAAAAAATCATATATTAATTGCTAAAAAGTGAGTGTTTCAAAGAATATAGGACAGAGGGAGTATAAAATATTTTTTACGAGGAACATTGAATAATTAATGTAGAAAAAAGAGATTTTTTTTTTTGAACACATCAACAACACATTTAATATATCCAAGATGTTTTGAAGAGCATAAATAGAAGAGGGACAACTTGTCCAATTTTTTCTCTTCTGTTCCTTCACCTACTTAGCTATACATAAAGCACACATATTAGCTTTAACAGAAATCTCCTTTATAGAACAATAGGAGAAAAAACATTTCAGCACTTTAATATCAAAGATTAAAGTGCCTACCCTCCAGTCTTCTTTATCCTTCAAGCTGGCACTTGCTTCTTTGTCAAAAATCTCAATTTCAACTACTGTGTGTCCCAATCTCAGCAGGTCCCGGAGTCCTGTTCTAATCGTTTCTACTACTGCTGCTTCTTTGTAGACGTCAGCTTCAAACTTGGCCTGATTCCCCAATATGTTCCCCTGCCAGTCTCTCACCAGGTAAGCCATCCAACTAGATTGCCCACTGTAAACAGCCACATTAAGCTTTAAAAACCCCCTTGTTAGCTTGCTCCATTGTTTAGAGACAGCAGATCGGTGTATAGGATGGTTTGTTTTTCCAATTTGCTGATGGGCTTGGTAGAAATCAGCAACAGCACCCTGAATCCTACGTATTACAACTTCAGGAATGATGTTTTTCTTTTGAAAAACAGCTTCATTCCTTGTCAACCAGATAAACTAGCAGGTATATGCAATGAGAGATCTAACAATCTCCTTATTCTCTTGAGCATGCTTTAAGGAATGACAAACCTCAATAAACCATTGATCAAATGTTCGAATTTCAGAATTATGAGGTTTATAGTCCAAACACGCAAACCAGACTAAGTGAGTCCACTCACATTGCAAAAGCATATGCTCCATTGTTTCAGCATGAGAACAGAAGGGACAAATATTATTTACTTTGGTACCTTTTTTAGCTAAGTTCAACCAGATAGCAACAGCATTTTGACAAGCTTTCCACATGAAGTTATGTACTTTGGTTCCAGACACACAGGTCTATTTGGTGCGAGGTTGAGGCAGAAGAGGGATTAGAGATAATGACCTTTTGTATGCTGTAGGCTGATTTAACTGTTACATTTCCAGTCTTTTTGTAGGGCCAAATCAGTTTATCTATTCCTAGAAAATGGCTAATAGGGATCTATAAAATAGCCTGTTTTCCCTTTTGGGAAATCAAATTTGAAATCTTATCTAAATTCCATGTGTGGGTGCAAGCATCTATGAGATTACCAACATTCATACTTCTTATCTCTAATGGAATATCTATAATCGGATGAAGTTTAAAACTCTTTATATTCAGAATCCAAGCATCATTCCAAACAAATATAGACTGGCCATCATGCATTTGCCAGCAGACATTCTTTTTCAAAAAATCCCTACCCTTTAAAATACTAGCCTATCCCCAAGAAGAATTAAGGCCTTTTCTTGCATTCCAAAAATTTTCATCTGGGAAATAAACCCCTCCAAGAATCTGAGCTAAGAAAGATTGAGGGTTCAAGATGATCCTCCAAGCAAGTTTTGACAAAAGACCAATATTCATAGCCTCTAGATCTTTAAAACCCATTCCCCCTTTTTCCTTTGGCATTGTTAAACAATCCTAGCTTTTCCAATGAATACTAGAATTGGAATATTGACCTTCCCACCAGAATTTTTCCATTAGAGAATGAACATTATGACACCATTTCCTAGGGAATCTAAAGCAGGCCATAGCATACGAACGTAAGGCAGAAACAATAGACTTCAGCAAAACATCCTTACTAGAGTATGAGAGTAGAGCCTCTTTCCACCCTTGAAGTTTTTTTATGATTCTATCCCTCAAGAATGCCAACGCTTCACACTTTGAGCGTCCCCACAGAGTAGGCAGGCCAAGATACTTTCCTGGATTTTCTTCCTTAGGGATTTTTAGAAAAAGGCTAATATTTTCCTGCAGGGCAGTAGGAGTGTTAGGAGTGAAGTAAATAGTAGAATTTTCTAAGTTTATACATTGCCCAGAGGCCTAGCAATACTGTGTAATAACCTGCTGCAGGTGACGCTCATTCTTGACACTAGCCTTAACAAAAAAGAGAGAATCATCTGCAAATAAAAGATGAGTTAAAACAGGACAGTGATTGCTCATTTTAATACCTTTAATAGTTTTCACCTCAGCTACATTTACTAACATTTGAGATAAGGCATCAGTGATCATAATAAACAAATAAGGGGATAAAGGATCACCTTGTTTCATACCTCTTGTAGGTTTAAAATAATCAATCTCCTTTCCATTTATCAAGAGATTATAAGACACCGAAGTAACCAGAGCCATAACCCATTTAATTCACCTAGAAGGAAACCCCATATTTTCCATAATACTTTCCAAAAAAGACCATTCTACTCGATCATAAGCTTTTTGCATATCAACCTTTATAGCCATATTCCAATTTAACCCTTTTTTTCTTGATTTTAACCAATGAAAAGCTTCATGGGCTATTAAAATATTATCCTGGATTTGTCTCCCTTTAACAAAAGCATTTTGAAAAGGCGATATGATATCAATCATGTGAGGCTTTAACCTATTCACAAGAACTCTATAAATGATTTTATAGGAGTAGTTACACAGGCTAATAGGTCTAAACTGTGTGACTTTTTCAGGGTGTGGAACTTTAGGGATAAGAACAATAGTTGTTCTGTTTAAGGAAGTATTGAAGATACCTTGCTTAAAGAAAGCTTGGACTGCTGTGGTGACACTTTCCCCAACCTCATCCCAATATTTGTGGAAGAAGATTCCTGAGTATCCATCAGGCCCTGGAGCCTTTAAAGGGGCCATTTGAAAAGCAGCTGACTTAATTTCTTTAGCCGACACATTCCCTTGAAGTTTTTCTTTCAGCTCTGCCTGAATTACATGTAGAAAAAGAGATTGCAATGTAGAAAAAGAGATTGCAATGCATTATTAATATAAGTTTCCAGCAATAATTTTATATTTTGAAATTATTGACTCTCCTCGACTATAAATTTATACTTTTTTGATAATTAAGTTTAATTTTGTATTAAAAATAATTATGTTAGAATTAAATTTAATAGGTGATTTACTATACCAAATTTGGTTTACTATTTATGGAATTTTTAAAAGTAATAATTTAATTTAACTAATGAAAAGAGGGAAATTGTCATTAATAATGGATTACTAACATCTAGTGGAAAATAGTTTTCTTGTAAATATCATTTCTTTAAATTAGTAAAATTATAATTGTACTATTATTTATCTTTGTTATATAGGACTTAGCTAAATTCTCAAAAATAATAATTGGGACCAAGTAAAAGTATACAATTTTTTCAAAATACATTTTCTATATATTTATTATTAAATAAAGAACTAGGATAAATTATCAAAGATAATGTACTTTTTTTTTTTTTGTACTCGGAACATCTACAATACAAATTTACAGTTTTAGGAAGGAAAGTGGGGGGAGGGAAAGATGGGAGAAGAGGCTCGAACTTGGGACATATGGGGTGGTAGAAGCCTATGTTCCTGCACTTTCGCTAACTCACATTTAGTAATGGGCCCAACTGTGTGCCGAGTAGGGACCAACCCTACAGTGTTTTAGCATACTACTATAATTTAATGTAGCATGTTACTTACTTTTATGCTTTACTATATTAATTATAGTTAGAGTATGGTAGCTCAAATATAGTAATGCATGTGATAATTGATAGAAAATAATGAATTGGTAAAATAAAATAACGGACCTATTAACTTCGAATAATTGTTTGAGAATTCTTTTCAGGAGATAAACAAAGCAAACCGAAACATCCATGTTGTACATGCATCATAACTCAGGGATAAGAACGAATTGGAGGAATGGTATGACCAACTTCATGTATGAGTTTTTATAGCAACTGTGAACTATATAATGATGGTAACTCTTCAATTTTTGACACAATTTATTCCTTAATTTTGCATAACATGTAAATGGACACTATTTAGTTACGTTTGGTTTAACATTTCCTTTTTTATTGCTCTGAACGTATTCATGTTTTAAAAACATGTTTTCTATGTGTATTGGCATTGACTCCCTTTATATGATAATCTGTAATTGAATGTTGTAATTAGAAAAGAAAAATCCGTAATATTGGCTATAATTTTAATTGAATGCATTGACATTCCTTTTCCTATTCATTAACCCAAAATGGTGACTAAAAAATTACCATACCCTACGACTCTTAATTAAAAAATCCTAATTTGTTGACCCACCATAAATATAAAATTAATGCATCACATTAAACATAATTAACAGAGTTACCTTTTCCATCAATTGGTGAAAGGGCACTTTCAGTTTTTGTATTTTTCATTTTTTGTAACACCATTAGCAGGCAAAAAAATTGCCACATGGCAATCATTCAGGAACCAAAGTAGGATAATCTCTAAGGAGGGTTTGATCTTTTCTTTAATTTGGTTCCTGAATATATATATATATATATATATATATATATATATATATATATATATATATATATATATATATATAATTAGATTTGCTTAGATTTGCTACCACAATGTTGAAAATCAAACATATTATCCATTTATGAAGCAAACCCCTAGCATATTCCATTCTTTTTTAGGTAAAAGGGTACTTTATTTTAGTTGCCCGTGAGCTAAGTAGTGTTTTAGAAATCAATTAGTTTAAATACGCGGCATTGCCACGGGATAAAAAAAAATAAAAGCACAAAACATATCGATAATGAAGTTACTTGTGGAGAGGACATATGAACAGTAATAAGTAAAAAATATTAGAAATAGAAGTCTAGTTAGTTTAAAGTGGTTCCCATATATTGATAATCCATGAAATAAGATGCGCTGTAAACAAAATAGAACTGCTAATTGTACAATTAAACAAATAATATAGCAATTTTGTGAGTATTTTTAGCATTGATTTCTGTTGATGTATCAGTCATAAAATACATGTCAATGAATAAAAAAAACACATCACTTACAATATTAGATTTGTTTAAAAAATAAAAAAAAATACATGATAAATGCTTTAACCTTGGTAAAAGATCTTCTCTGAGATAAGTGTTGTAAAAAATTAAATGGTAATGTAGATTAATAATTTTTTAATTAAAACAAACATCTCTAAATTGAGCTATTTTTTATCTAGCATCCATTTTCTACTAAAAAGTAGTCCTATTTTCTAGGAAAAAAACACTCCAACTTAGACTCTGAATATGTTTATGGGAAAGTTAAAAATAACACAACTGTAATAATAATAATAATACTAATGCATTAGACTTTAATATAACTATATTAGACATTTTAAGATTTTTAAAATATAATTACAATTTAGTACATCCTTAGTGAATATGCCTATCGTCCGTTAGATTTTCAAAACAAAATTTAGTTATTGGAAAAGTAACCGATTGTCCAACCTTTTACCATGTTCATCAATTGTAAGGTTCAATTATATGGAGAACTATTGTGATGATTTTTTTTTTTTAAGAAAAAACAAAGACTGCACTATTAATAAATTTATAATTAAATAGGCCCAAATTAGTTGTTAACATGTTTTGTTAAAATGTTTGATAATATATATTTGTCAATACATACTGGGTTGAGCCTAACTACGATATCTAATAGGCTTGCGGAGCTCAAGTTCATGACTTTACTATTTTTTTGTATATGCATATGAAATAAAAAGTTGTTATTTAAGTGTGCTAAAATTGTCAAACATAATGCATTTGCCCTAAGTTATACTCCCTATGTTCCACTTTCTTTGGTCCATGAATTTTTGGACTAATTTAACTTAGATTTATTCATATTATATTTTGTTAGAAAAAATTAATATATATATATATGTATACACACACACACACACACACACACACACACACACACACGTGTGTGTGTGTGTAGAAACTATAGGTCTCAATTTATAATTTATATATAAAAGTATTTCATTTATATACTAAAATGTTAAAAATAAAAAAAATCATACATTAATTACTAAAAAATGAATGATGCAAAGAATTTAGGATAGATGGAGTATAATAATTCCCTTTTTTGTCTCCATTCCTGCCCTAATTTTTATAATTTTTTTACTTAAATTTTAAAAGTTACACTTTCATACTCTTTCTCCTACTAATGACTCCTACTTTTGGGACCTCTTGTGTAACTTAGATTGAGCTTAAATAGGCAACCAATTAATTTGCTGGATCCAATTGTCAAACATAATATATTGAGCCCTAAGTTACATAATTGTTTTCTTTTAGGTTGCTTCTCCTACTCTCATTTTTATAATATGTTTACTTGCTTAAATTTTAAAAGTGACCGCTTTCCTACTCTAGTTTCAACTCCTGCTTTTGATAAGCTTTATGTAACTTAAATTGCCCCAAATGAGCAACTAATTAATTTGTTGGGCCCGACTGTCTAACATAATGCATTGGACCCTAAGCTACATAACTCTTCTCTTTTGAGTTACCGCTTTTACTCTCATATTTTCAACATTTTCCTCAAATTTTCAAAGTGATGATTTTTTGCTCTTGCTTCCGCTCCCCACTCTTGCTATCGGAATGCTTGTACAACTTAGGTAAGGCCCAAATGGACAACCAATTTATTTGTTGGACCTGATCGTCAAATATAATATATTGAGCCCAAGTTACATAATCCTTCTCTTATGGTTGTCAATCTTGCTCTCATTTTTACAACATTTTTAATTACTTAAATTTTAAGAGTGACGTTTTCCTATTCTTGCTCCCTCTTCTTGTTACTATTTTCAGGACGTTTTATGTAACTTAGATTGGTCCTAAATGTGTAATCTATTAATTTTTTTGGCCCAATTGTTAAACATAATGGATTAGGCACTAAGTTACAAAATTGTTCTCTTTTAGGTCACTGTTTCTGCTCTTAACTGCTGTTTGTGCTCTCATTTTTGCAACCTTTTTACTTTTGTTTTAAAAGTGACGCTTTTTTGCTCTGGCTCCCTCTCTCTTCTCCTACTTTTGAAATACTTTGTATAACTTAGATTAGGCCAAAATGGGTAACTAATTGATTTATTAAGCCCAATTGTCAAACATAATGCATTGGGCTTGAGTTCTAAACTCATCTATTATCTATTTAAGCCAATAGAAATGTTTGAGGAAGTAGATTTCATCACCATAAAAATAAGTTCTGATTTTTGAAATTACCATAACCTAACCCACAACATAAGGCATTATTTTTTTTATTTTTTTTTAAATTCAAGGATGAATTTAAAAAAAATAAAAAAATAACATAAAATTTCAAAAATATAAATATAGATTTTAGATTGAAGAGCCAAACTTAAGAAAATTCAAATAATCATGAAAGACAAACAATAATCATGAACAACAAACACACAATCTTAGTACGTATGATATTTAAATTTTAGGAAAAAAAGAACACAAAAATGATAGGAGGAAAAAGTAATGACACAGAAAAATGGAGAATCTGAATTTTATTAAAAAGAAACGAAGAAGTAACCTAAGTGTAGAGTTTTGTCAAGTTGAGATATGTTAGTATATATAGAAAAAATTAAAAAGGAAAAGACATTAGTTTCCAAAATACATTAGGCATAATATGGTAATTAAATAAAATATTTTTTATACTTTTTTTATTTTTTGCCTAATATTCTTTTATATAAGGTCAAAATGTTAAAAAATATATTTGTTAGGATAATAAATGCTCCAATTCGATCCATGGGTTATTTTTTGTTAAAACATAAAGTAATTGGTTTAATATCAAAATTTTAGATTAGAAGCCAAATTTGGGTTAAAATTGAGGAAAAACGTTTGTTGGATATTTTTGGGAATTATATTATGAATTTGAGGTAATTTTACCTTTTAGGAAGGCAATTTGGCATTCAATTAGACTCTAATAAAGTGCACAACTACCAAAATCTCATTTGCTTCCCTTTATAATAATATAATAGATTTCATGCTTATTCATCTATTGATGTATAGCAAACCTTAGTATCAAAGATATTTTTTTCTCAAGATTTTTTATACTAATTTCCTTTGTCTCTGTTTCGTTAACATGTGAAGCGTGTTTCTATTTCGATTTTCCCTTTTATTTGTTTTGTTTTATACTGTTAATTGGTTGTTTAATTGTTTCATGTATTATTATTATTCTCATTATTCTTCATAACTTTATTGAAACTTAACTAAAATAATTTTTTTGAATTATTTATTTTATTATCAATTTTTATATACCCTTTATTTTTTAGCATGTAGAATATTTTATCCTATATTTTATTCAATTCATTTTACCAACAAATGTTTACCTTTCAAGATTAACCATTATATGTTTTTTCAAATCGTAAGGCTCCATACAATAAAAAAATTATAAAATACAGCTAAAAATATATTAAAAAATTTAAATTAGTTAATTATTCTTTCTATTTGGACCGAGTTAATAAAAGAAACAAAAGTCACAATTTATGTGGTTGTAATTTTTATTCCCTTTAATGGATTTTCTAATCACCCATAAAAGTTAATGTTGCTAACAATAATGTAAAGTGGAATTAAGTAAGATTTTAATATAATATTTGTCACAAAACTAATTGTTGCTGAAATTTTAAATAATTTGCATGAACTTTGCAGGTTAATGAGGAAGTAGTATGGAAAAGGAAAAGTTTTACCGTTTAAAAAAGATTGAAATTATATATTAGAGAAAATACTTAGCTAAAACTTTGGGAATTGGTTCCAAATTTTACGGTTTTGTAGTAAAAGTAAAATTTTTAAATTAAACTTAAAGATTTTGGATTGAATGTCAAGTATGGTCAAAATTAATAAGAACATTCAATGGATATTGTTTGGATTACACTAATAATATGAGGGTTATTTTCCCATTCATGAATGTAAATTTGGCGTGGCGCTCAATTAGGCTCTAATAAATTAGACAATTACATAAAACTCATTTTCTTCCTCTTTATAATAATATAGTTGATTGATTGATTTATTTATTTATTTTGTAATCTAGTTCAATTGATTTCAATTTATGGTAAACCTGATTGAAAGAAAGATGTAGGCCCGAATATGGAAAAAAGTTTAATTATTACGGTCTAAATAAATATTAATATAATGATAAAGCAAATCAATTGAAAAAGGCAAATTTAGAATTTAATTCATCTTGAAATGTAAGAAATATAAGGAAAAAAATAGCATATCTGGAACCATGAAAATAAGCTCCCAATTACTGTAAATAAGGATGTTGTAGAAGATAAAATAAAGCAATTGTAATCATACTAAATTTTAATGGTTAGAAAAAAGGTATAGATTCATAATAAGTAATATCCGGATTGATATAGTTAATATGGCTTTTCAGAAGTTGCATCTCGTAATTTATCATTTTTTTAATATTTCTCTAACGGGGGCATCTACTGGATAGATTGGCATAGTGGAAATATGTCTTCTTTTTGCACCAATTTGAATCCTAGCTTTACCATAATTTTGGTTATCTTCATGTGTGTCAATGTCATCCATAGTGTATTTCCTACAAATAAAATTTAACACATAAAACATCCTTGTAATAAAATTGAAATTTTGAAGAAGAAATATATAATGCAATACACGATGTAATAGGAAAAGAAGAAGAATATAAATTTTGAAGGGAGAAAATAAAAGTAGGCTACCTTTGTGTAGGTTTTACGTGTTTAACATGTGGTATATATAGAAGTAAATGCTAAAGGAAATTTTTAATTTCCAAAACACATTAATCATAATATGGTTACTTTTAAATACAATTATACCATAATTTTAGAGCATACCATGTTTATATGAAACCAAGATAGAAAAGAGAAAGTTGAATTTTGATTAAAAATAAATAAATAATAACCGGACATTATTTTGGGATTAATGACTAATTGATCCAAAGTTGGCAAGTGATATTCTTTTTTGGAATCCAAAGTTAATTTCGACAAAAAGCCCTTAGTTTTAATAAGGGTTAATTTTGGATTTTAAGTTTTCATCTAACAATACATAATTTTTGAAAAAATAAAAAAATAAAAAATTTACGTGTGGCAATCAAGGAGGGTGTCAATTAAGGAAAAGAACAAAACATCCCGAGAGATTGTCCTGCTTTATATATATATAATTAGATTAGATTAGATGACATAGGAAACTAAAGAATAACATAGATATATAAATTTGCCAATAAAAGGCTACATATCTTTTTTATAATGAATGAAAGGAAGAGAATTGAGAATTGGATCAAATCAAACCTTTCAGATAAATGAGGATTATCCCAGAAAAAATAATTCATAATTAACTAGATACAGATAGAATAAATGATAAAAAATAATGGAAATAAAGAAAGGTTTCAGCTCCATATTCCATTTAGCTAAAGAATATTCCATCTTTTTGTGCCTGTGTGCTAGGTTGACCAAGAAAAGATCTGCCACTTCATCTAATTCAATCTCTCCCTGTCACCTACTGACCATCACTGTTTTAAAATCCATACTATTCCTCAAACTATTGAAAGTTTAGGTTAACAATTTAACCGGTTCAATCAGTTGAGCTACTGGTTCAAACACACTTTTATATTTGGATTTAGAGAATTATGAATGTCTTTATTGTCAAGAAGAAAATAATTTTAAAAGATACATGCAATACAAGGATTAAATAATATTTTACCTAATATAAATGTCGATCACTTCCTAACTCTAAATTTTAAACTAGCACCGCACTCTTTCTGTTTTACCGTTTTCTTGTTTTTTGCTTCCTCATCCCTTCTCGTAGCACTCCCTTCTCCTTCTTTTTTATTCGTCTTTTCCTACTCCTCCTCCTTCTTCTTTTTTTTTTTTTTTAATATTTTATTCTTCTTCTTTCATCTTCTTTATTTTTTAGTTTCTTCTTTTCTTGATTTCTTCTTCTTTTTCTATTTTCTTCTTTTCTTTTTCTTCCTTCATCGTAGTTTTATGCTTCTGTCTTCTTGTTTTTGTTTTTTATATATATAAAGGAGACAAATTCCAAAGGCAAAAGAGATTAGGAGACATGGGTGGAAAAAAACCGAAAGTTTAAATATTTATTTTTACAATTTTTAAATATTTATTTCAAACCATCAGTTTGCTCCAATTTGATTGTTAACTGGTTTGACGATTTGAAGTGATTTTTTTTTTCGGTTCTAACCAATATTTACTGAGTACAAAATGGCCAATAATCGAGCCATTGGGTTGACTGGTTTGTGATCAAATTAGTTGAGCCAGCCACTCAGGTCTAGCTTAATAAAGTTGGTTCGACTGCTCACTACCCCTAGCCCAAACAACATCATCTTCCCCTCCCTGCAACTTGTTATACCAAATCTTTCCCTGTTGAGGCCCCCATACCTCTGGCTTGAACTCCATGAGATCCGCCACACACACAATGGACTTCATCAAATATGACTCTTAATGCTAATCCTTCTCTTTGTTATTGAAATCAACTACTTAGCTTCATTCTGTGTCACTCTCAAGTCTCAACTGCTATTACATCATAGTCCTTGGAATGGATTCTCTAGAATAGCTTGATATGAAAATAGCACTTTTAGCATGTTTTTCTTTTTTCCCTTGAGGCAATCTCTTAAAATGTTGCTCTGCGAATTGGTTCTTATATTTATCGACGAAAGGTTACAAAGATATAGCATTTAGAGTTGAGATCATGGTTATCACAATCATAACTTGGATAGTAGAGTTACAGGATAGCACAGTTCAGATGGAAGAAAAATTTCTAAATTGCACGAAAGGGTAGAATCTTGGGATCGTAAAATCTGGATCATAGAATCTTTGGGAGTTTAATATTCTACCAGAACGTACAATTTACTTCCTTTATCACAAGAATGAGGAATCGTATTTCTTTTTTAGCTGTCCAAAAAAAGATGAGCGTTTCCCTTTTTAGAAAATTTTTAACATCCAATATACCTTAATACCCTCACAAAAATCTCATTACACAAAATCCCAAAAGGATTTTTTTTAATCTTCATTAAAACTCTCAATACACTCAAATGACATTCTTTCTTTTTTTAATTATCATTTAAACTCTCTCTACATATTACCTAAAAATGATTTTTTTCATCAAAAAACCTAAAAGTGATTTTTTTATTTAGTTTCAGGGGAAAAATGGAAAAATATTATAAACTACATACATCTTAATCTCCGTACCCAGAGAAACAGATTATTTGTTATGGGATGGAGTGGGTACCTTTTTAGCAATCCTCCAATATTTTTTCCTTGTTATATATAAGCGTTAGATGATAAAAAATTCAAGCACAAGAAAAAAAATTAGCCAATTTACTTACAACTTATCCTGCTAACATCCTCAAACTAAACTTTTTGTTTTCTTTCACTTTTTTTTTATGGTGGGAAAATGGAATGCATTAATTAGATCTCATGGTGAATAACAACCAGTTTGGAAAGAGTACTATTGAAAAAAGTCCTACTAAAGGAATGAAGCCCCCTTCTGGCAAAAGAGTATGTCACGCTCATTCGTTGAACACCTTATAAAGGAAGTCCAAGACTTAAAAAAAATTCCTAGGATTTGAGACTCTTCTATAATTGACAAAAAATACAATAAAGATAGCAAAGTGCCTGACGTAAGTTCTAAAATTAATATAGAAGAATCAGACTCTACTATGACTTGATTCAGGCTAAACCTACGAGCTTCCTTCATGCCGCCCAAGATTGCTAGCGCCTCTAAGTGCAAAACTTCACCACTATCATGCTAAAAACAATAATTTACTACAAACTTCACTCTACCCTCTTCATTTTGGCATACTAAGGCCACATTTTCTTTTCAAATTGAGATGTCCATAGCTGCATCAACATTTACCTTACCCTACTTTCATGGGAAGGCACCATCTAACTGGAGCTTACAGTGCCAGTCTTCTAGGACTATGGTAGGGGTGCCTGTGTTGCATCCAGTTATCAAGCCAACTTATCCTCCCTAAACCTATAGGCCATCAAGCAATCAATCTTTGCATAAAAACATAAAATAGTCACACTGCTCTTTTGGTTTGCAGTACCCATTTGGTCCATAATGGCTGTAATAGTCGCACGGCTCTTTTGGTGCAGACCAATACTCTATACAAATACATTGTGTGGAGCTCCATGTTAACCTCTGCAGGATCTTGGACTCATTTAGAGTCAACCTTCTAATGATCCTGGGATCTTTCAGTCTATTTAATATAAATACTTCCCTATAATTGTTCACAAAAGTAATGGTGAAGATGTAATTCCATGTCATCTTGAGCACTCCATTCTACCTCCTTCTGGTACATGACCCAGCCAGCCAAGACTTGGCCAAGCCATTATCCAAAGATAGCTAAGGGAATTTGATCGGGTCAATCTAGTAGGAATATGTAAAGAGACATTCTTTCCAACCACATTAACTTCATTGATTTGAGTTTACAGTAGCAACTTCTTATACGAAACAATTTACAGAAGGTCAATTTCAACCACAACACCTATATATGCTTATCTGTAGGCTTAAGAGATAAAGATAGGGTAAGTGACTTAAGCCACAAGAAACTTCTATCATAAGACACCCCCTCAAGTTGAAGCATGGAAATTCATAATGCCCAACTTGCTCACAAAAAATTCAAATTGTGGTAATCCTATTGCCTTCGTAAAAACATCAGCTAGTTGAAATGGGCTTGCAATGTGCTGCAATACAATCTCCTTAGACTAAATTTTGTCTCAAACAAGGTGATAATCAATCTCAATATGTTTGGTTTGCTCATGAAAAACGGGATTTAAGGCAATATGAATTGTCGCCTGATTGTCACAGTACAATTATATCAGTTGAGTGTGTTGTACTGTAAGGTTATTAAGCAATGCCTTGAGCCAAACAAGCTCACTGACTATAGTAGCCATTTAGCAATACTTTGTTTTCGCTGAAGACCTCAAAATTGTAGATTGCTTATTCAATTTCCATAAGATTGGAGCATCTCCAAGCTTAGTTATGAAACCAGTATAGTAAACATCCTTGTGTTGGGACAACTAGCCCAATCTGCATCATAATAGGCTAGTAATTCCAAGTTTGTTTTGGCTGGGAAAAACTGATCTTATCCGAGTGCTTTCTTCAAATATCATAGTACATGCATGGCAGTGTCTAAATGAGCCTCAGATGGATGTTGCATGAACTAACTGAGCGAATTAACCACATACACAATGTCTAGCCATGTAATGGTTAAGTATATCAACTTTAAAACCAACCTTCTATATTAACCTAGATCAGCTAAAGCTTTCCTTTGTTTTAAAGCTAGCCTATGTTGTTGCTGTATAGGGAATAAGGCAGGTTTACATCTAGTCATGCTCATCTTATTTAAAATATCAAGAGTATACTTCTTTCGAGATAGGAAAATTCCATCTCGTGATCGAGCAGCCTCTAGCCCAAGAAAATATTTTAGTTTGCCGAGGTCTTTAATATGGATGTGCACACATAAGTAATCCTTCAACTTGCTTATTTGCTCCGAGTTGTTTCTAGCAATTATCATATCATCAATCTAAACAAGAACAACAATGAACACATTTTAAACCTTTAAGGTAAATAGGGAATAATTTGATTTAGATTGATAGAAGCCATAGCTAACCAACACTTTTGACAACTTAGAAAACCATTGATGCGGTGCTTGTTTCAATCCATAAAGAGACCGTTTTAGTCTGCATAGTCGATTATCTCCACATTTCATATATCCAGGAGTGCCTGCATGTCAATGATTTTATCCAAGTCACCTTCAATAAAGGCATTATATACATCTAGTTAATGTAATTCCCATCCTCTCACTACAACTATAAACAACAAGCATCAAATAGTTATGAGTTTAATTACTGGAGCAAAGGTTTCAGTGAAATCAGTACCTTCAATTTGATTGAATCCTTTGGCAACAAGCCTTGCATTGTAATGATCCACACTTCCATCTAATTTTTGTTTGACTTTAAGTACCCATTTGCAGCCAATGGGACATTTTTTAGTCGATAATTTTACCAAGTCTTACGTTTGATTTTTCTCAAGTGCTTCAACTTCCTGTTTCATTGCCTTTACCCATTTGGAATCAACGCAAGCCTCAAGATATGTTTATGGTTCATTGTGAGAGGTAAAAGCTACAGGGTAGGCTTTATGGTAAGAAGAGAATTATGAGTATGAAAGGTGAAAGAGTAGATAATAAAGTTTACCTAAAGAAGCTTTATTCCCCGCAAGTGTGGATCGTTTATCACCTCTAGGAAGTCCTACAACAAAATCTTGCAAATGAGAAGGGAGCTAGCAGGTTTTTTTTGGTCTTTCTTGTACAAGCTCTGGGCTTATGTTTAGGTCAACTCCTTTTTCATATCTCAGCTAAAATTCTTCTTATATGGACTTAGTGGGCGCTAAGGTGCCTTCAAAATTAGCTTCATCAACTAGTTCAGGGTTTGTGGGTAGAATAGGAATCATTCTTGGCTCCTCATTTTTTGACTCGAAAGGAAACTTGTCTTCATAAAATATGACATCGCATGAGACAACAAGTTTTTGCATTTCTAGGTTAAGGACTTTCTAACCGTTTTACCATTTAGGTAACCAATAAAGAAGCAAGATTTAGAGAGAGACTCGAATTTATCTCTTTTGTTTTAAGTGAGCCTAGCACAAGCAAGTGAAGACTCGAAGGTGATCTAGAAATGGGGTCTTCAAGAAAAGGTTCTCATAAGGACTTTTGTCACCGAGGGTCGAAAAAAGAGTGTGATTGATTAAATATGTGGTGGTCAAGACACATTATCCTTAGTATTTGATTGGCAAACTGGCTTGGAATCTAAGTGCTTTGGCTACCTCAAGAAGATGACAATGTTTCTTTTCCACCACTTCATTTTGTTGAGGAGTATAGGAGCAAGTGGCTTAAAGGGTAAAGCCATTTTGTTGGAGGCAATCAAGCATGGTCCTGGAGACAAGTTTTGGTGCATTGTCACTTCGTACTAAGTGAATTTTTTTTGTGAAACAAGTTCTAACCATTGCATAGAAGTTGACAAAGTTGGCTATTGCATCGTATTTGTGATGAAGCAAATCAACCTAAGTATTTTGACTAAAATCATTGACAATGGTTCGAAAGTAACATGCACCAAATAAAGAAGGAGTTTTATATAGCCCTCATATGTCTATATGTACTAGTTCAAAGCAGTTTTTGGTAGAAATTTTACTGAGAGAAAAAGGTTTTCTAGTTTGTTTTGCATGATGACAAGAATCGCAACATTTATTCAAGTTTTCAAGAGATAAATCTAAAAGTTTGGAAAACATGGAAAATTTTTCAAAAGGCACATGACCTAAACGTCTATGCCATGTAACTGAAAGCTCATCGATTTTTTACATTGTAGTAACTTGTTCTTGGAACTTTTTGAAGTAGTATAGGCCATCCCTTTCTTCATTCGTGTCAGTCAATTTTTTCAACTCTAGGTCCTAGATAATATAAGAATTAGGAATGAAGGTCACTAAACAATTATGGTCTTTAGTTAGCTTATTACCTAACAAAAGATTGCAGGTACAAGAAGGCACAACAAAGATGTGATTCAATTTCAAATTAGGGGTTATATGAGCTTAGCCATAAGAATGAATCTTTAGGTTGTTTCCATCAGGCATTCAAATTGAAGAAGCTATAGTGGCTGCCTGTATATTTGTGAGACTTGCTTCCTGAAAGGTCATATGTTTTGACACACCATTATCAATTATCCAACATGTTAAGCTACAAGTAACCTTACCAGAAAAATTCACATTGCTGTCTTGACTTGAGAGCAGGGACATAAGTTGATCATGCTAATTTTGCGTGTGAGTCAGACCCTTTGAATCCGCTGCAGCACCACAACCATCATCCTAACTGACTCTCTGTCTAGTTTTGTTCTGAGTACCTACAAGTGTTGGCTTTGGTGGCCACTACTCAGGATACCTAATTAGTTCAAAGCAACCATCTAAAATATGACCATTTGCCCCGCAATGTGAGCATTTGAGCTTGCTTTAATTGAGATCTTTAACAAATTGTGTGTTCTTACCCTTCATTGGCTTGCCCATAAAGGCTATGGCTTCAGTCATAGTAGCTTTGGATTCGAATGAATTTAGTTGTTTTTCCTCCTTGGTCCCAAGTGAGTAAACCTTGCTCAGCAATAGCATAGGCTCCATATTCTATATCTGTGACTGTGGCAACCTACGGGTCTTTCGGGAGTCGCCACCAATCTGTTTACCTAGGTCGATTGCTCACCTTAAATATTGGTCTGCGAGAGTTCGGGGGTTCGGAAGTACGGTTACGTTAAAACAACTTTGTTAAAACGCCCAAAAATTGGCACCTTAGTTGATTTTAATTTTATTTCGCTTTGCTTTTAAATAAATTTCAGTTAATTTTCAATCTAGAATTTTTAACTGAATTAATCGGACGTGGATTTTTGGTAATTAATTTGTATAGAATTTTATACTTCCGAACCATGGACTCTGCCGAGTCATTTGGACACGGAATTTGGTGAAAATTTTAATCCATATCGTAAAAATATGGATTTTTATCTTTTTATTTAATTTATTTATTTTGAAAGTTTGATATTTTCCAAACCGTAGATCCTGCTGGATCATCCGGATATGGAAATTACTTTAATTAATTGTTAGTTATATAATTATTATTTTTATGGAATTTATTAATACTAATTTGTAAGTCTTTTGTTTTTAGATTAATAATCTAAAAAATTTATTTTTTATTCTTTATATTTTCTTTTCTTTTCTTTCTTTTCTTTCTTTCTTTTCTTTCTTTTTGATTTTATCTTTCTTTTAGTTTTATTTTTCCTTTCTTTTCTTTCTTTTTGATTTTATCTTTCTTTTAGTTTTATTTTTCCTTTCTTTTCTTTCTTTTCCTTCTTTCTTTTCTTTTTTTATCTTTTCTTTTTCTTTTCTTTCTTTTCTTTCTTTCTTTTCTTTTTTTATCTTTTTCTTATCTTTCTTATCTTTTTCTTATCTTTCTTTTAGTTTTTTTTTAGTGAAAGTTATTTATTATTTAAATAATTATTCAATTTATAAAAGAAAAATAAAAATAATTGGCTTTTTAAAAAATTATTTTTATTAGGCTTAATAATTAATTAAAAAATAATCTTCTTTTAATTTTCATTTATTTATTTAAGTAAGGGTAAAGGTGAATTAAATTAAAAAAAAATTATATAAAGGAAAATTAATAATAATAAAGTGGGGCTTTTTGGCCATCCACTTTAAAAATAAATAATAATAAAGGTTAGCAAAGTTAATTAAATTAATTAACAACAATAATAAAAATTAGCCAAGTTTAATTAAATTAATTGATTAACAACAATAATAAAAAGTTAGTCAAGTTAATTAAATTAATTAATTAACAACAATAATAAAAAGTTAGTCAAGTTAATTAAATTAATTAATTAACAACAATAATAAAAAGTTAATTAATTGTTAACAACAATTATAAAAGTTAGTAATAATGCAAAAATTAAAAGGTTAGTAACAATAATAATATTAAAAGTTAGTTGTTAGTAAGTTAATAACAAAAAAAAAAGGGTTAGTAATAATAACAAATAAGTAAAACAAGTAAAAATTAAAATAGTTAGGAATTAATTCTGCAAGAACAAAATAAAAGGTTAGTGACCAAAGTGAAAGAAATTGAAAAATTGAAGGACAAAATGAGAGTTTTACCCTAGATTTTAATTTTTTGAATTTCCTGTTAAGAAACGTGACTTCGCGCGCACAGGGAAGGGAGCAGGGAAGGAGGAGGGAGGAAGGAAGAGCAGGTGGCGGCGGCGTGGGCGGCACGGGACGAGCGACGGCAGCGTGGGGGAGCGATGGGCGGCGGCGGGACGGCGTGGAGCAGCGTGACAGAGTAAAAGAGAAGAGAGAGAAAGAGAAGGAAGAAGGAAGAAGATGGTCAATTCGTAAGGAAATAAAATTTGGGAATTTCTGGGCAGAGGGAAGATAAGCTAGGGAATAAGGCTGTAATTTTATCTTTTTTTGAAACGGAGCTCGAAGCTTTATTTCTATTTTTTTCTGTGTTCAGCACAAAATTTGGGGGGCTATTTATAGAGGAAGTTTGGCTGAACTGTTGATGGATAAATTAATAAAAAATTTCAAACTTATCTTTTAAATTAGTAAAATGACAATTTTAGTCCTTTACGTCTCTCAGCCTCTGGATAAGTTCCTGAAGCTTCTGATTTTGACAATTTTGTCGTTTTCTGTCAATTTGCGCCAGAAACGTCGGCAGGCCCAAAATTTTATGTGACAAACTACCAAATGCTCCTGGAACTTTCAGAATTTGTCAATTTTTCCCGAAACTTCTTAATGTTGTCATTTTTACCTCAAACTTTTAAATTTTGCCATTTTTTTGGAGTTTTCTTTTTTTTCTTTCAAATACACACATATATCATTTTAAATCAAATCTTCACAAAAAAAAATGTATTTTAAACTAATTAAAATTTTTAGTAATAATAATAATAATAAAAATAATAATTTTTTTTTATTTAATTTCTTTTAAAAATTTTTTATGGTCGGACGAAATTGGGTGTCAACAGTGACTAATCACATTGAACTTATCATTTAGTCCTATAAGAAGAACATGAACTTTCTCACCTTTTTTCTCAATGACAAGCTCCTTTGCAACCCTACAAGTACAACTAGGAGTGGTAGTATAAGTGGATAGTTCATCCCACAATCATTTCAGATTCATATAATAAGTCATATCACTGCTAAAATAAGGGAGATTTCCAACAGTTATTTTACCAACGGTCAGACCGTTGGTAAATACCAACGCTTTAGACTGTTGGTAATTTATCCCACTTAGAAGTTTCCTTTTATTAATTGCTCTATAAACACCTTTTTCTAGGAAGTTGTTTCTAGGAAAATCAAATGTGACTTGGACAATATCTCTAAAAGGAATATATATATCTCTATCTTCAAGGATATTATGATCACAATCATGATCTTCTCCTCTTTGATGTTCTAAATCTCTAATGTTCTCATCCTTAAAGACATGATCATTGTGATCTTTTTCCTTTAAAGTTTCAAATATTCAAGCATCTAATTTTTAGCTTGTATCTACCAGCCTCTATGCTTAGTAATGTATCCACAAACAAAAATAAGGCTCCTTGAAAACATGAGTGGCATTAGAGTGCTTACCAAGTACTTAATGCTAACAAAAGAGCTTTTAGACTTGAGTTTTAAATAAAAGTTTTACTCAAGATAGAATATTTCACTTTGGAGGAATCTAGGGAGCTTCTTGGTTAAACTAGTATAACAAACATTGAGGCTCCAAGATTTTTCAATTTAACGAGGCTTCAAGAATGGGTCTTGAAAGGTGATTCTTTCTCAAGTTCAATTCATGTAAATAACCAACATCGGCAAAGGCTAGGGAATAGAACCTATTAAGTGTTTATTTGACAAATGAATACCTATAATGTTTTTACCTTCACCATCAAACTGGACAAAGAGCCATTTATATACATATTTTTTGGGGCTAGTACTTTAAACCACCTATTGGACTAAAAGACGTAGCAATCTTTCACATAACATCTCTTTAGATTGAAATTTCATTTTCTATGTATGATGTTGTACTGAAACAAAGGAAAACCAAAAGCATCCAAAATGTTTTCAGACAAATAATGACCCATCATGTTATCTTTCAAATCTATCATTAAAAAGAACAAAATTGAGTGCTTGTCTACAATATGCACACAATATATATGAAATTGAATGAAATAATAAAATTTATTTCATTTGGTAGTTATGAAAACAAAGAAAATAAGAGATTGGGAAGTACAGACTAATACCACAACTTTTCCGTTGACTAAATAGGATATTTCTATATAAAACTGCAACTCATAGGTATTTCATGGTAAAGAAATTTTTTTTATAAAATTATTCAAAATTATCTTATTTTTAACTTATCATAAAGTTCAAATAAATAATTTCAAATGATATAACAAATAAAATTGCAAGATGACCTTTGCATCACACGGGGAAAGAATCTAGTTACTAATAGTAATATTTAAGCACTTAATTAAAGATTAATTTATAAGAACATATTTTTTATTTCTACCTACTGCTTATATATACTTATATTACACATTTTTATGTTCAAATTTTATTTTCATTCACTAGTGACATATAATATTATGTTCGATTCATGTATATATGTATATATGCACAAGTGTTAGCAACTCATAGATGTTTCATGGTAAAAAAATATCTTTCTTTTGAGAAGAGTATTTAAAAATCTTTTACGCCTCTAACTTATCATATTTTTCAATAAATAATTTTGAATGATATCAGAAAGAAAATTGCAATATAACCATGTGCATTGTATGCGTAAAGAATCTAATTAGTAATAGTAATATTTAAGCACCAAATTAAAGACTTATAAGAACATTTTTTTCATTTCTACCTGTTGATTATATATATACTTCTATTATACATTTACGTGGTTAAATTTTATTTTCATTTAGTGACATATAATATTAAGTTCCACATGTATATGTATGTATGCACATGTGTTAGCAACTCATATATGCTTCATGGCAAAGAATTTTTTTCTAATAAAAATATTTAAAAATATTTCATGCCTTAAACTTATCATATCGTTCAAATAAAAATTTTTGAATCATATAATAAATAAAATCATAATATAACATCGTGCATCGCATTGATTAACAATCAAGTAATAGTAATATTTAAGCACTCAATTGAAGATTTAAAAGTACATATTTTCCATTTCTTACTATTGATTATATATATATACTTTTATTATATGTTTTTGTGGTCAAATTTTATTTTCATGTACCATTTCGATTCCAACCAACCTTTCTAGGGAATTATATCCTAAGTCAATCCACAAAATGTGATTTTATGGTGCATGTAGACTACTCTTTGCCTGATTATCTACATCAGAGTCCTAACGAGCAGAAATGCAAAAGGGAATATTTGGAGAAAAAGGAAGATAGGTTTCTTCTAGAGTTAGGTAGGTGCTCTATCAATAGGAGCAAAAGAACTAAATCTAGCTGGTATTAATGGTGCTTTAACCCTTTGTTGGCTACTGCAACTAGTCCAGATAGTGGCCCGAATTTGTGTCTTTTTACTGATTTTGGTTTTTTGTATCTTGCTGCTGTTTTTGTTTGGTTATACTCTGTTAATGTTTGTTTCTAGCTTAAGGTAGATTTTTAGATGGTTGTCTCAGTTGTTGCTTGTTTTTGGTCTAAGATAAGGGCACACCTTGTTGCTTGGATCATCTTATGATTCTTCAAACTAGCAAAATTAGGGGAAACTGTATTCAGAAATTGCACATGGAGGTAAAAAGGTGACCCAAAAACTCTTTTTGCGCATTACACATCAGAACAAATGGAATAAGTGAATGAATTGCTATATCTTACTAGGGAAGAGGTTAGGGATCGATGTGTTTAAATCGAAGAAGAAGTCTGGGATATAGAGCGTCACTCATGACATGTATGTGTTTGGTAGGATACCTAGATGGCAGGAAGGGCAATCATTGGCTTGAAAAGGCAGAAAAAGTGCAAACTAGAAGTCACTGATATTCTCCATGCAGATGAGATAGAGACTGCAAAACTAGCAAAAAAAAGTTGAGCAAATAGATTATCAACTTTGAGAAGAAAGACCAACAACATAGCTAGGACCAAAAAATAAAGGGAGAGGCATGCCCAACACCACACTTTGCTTGATTATTTGCATTAGAGTCCTGACTAGTAGAAATGCAAGAAGGAAACTTTGGAGAAGAAGGAAGATGAGTTTCTTCTTGTGACAAGTCTCCTAGTCAACGATTGGCGTTGACCTAGTAAGTATGTTTTATTTAAGTCTTTTTATTTAAATGCCTCAAATTAGTATCTTATTAAGTAAGAAAGATAAGCTAAGTAAAGTAAAGATGAGTTCCTAAGTGTGATATGACACCTAAGAGTTATAAGGGTAAATGGTAATTTTAACCCAAGTGAGTGGTATGAACATAATTATGATGGAATTAGGGTCATGCAAGGATTTTGCGACCAATTAAGTTAAGACCATAAGTTATTCTACCTATTAGAATCACCATTTGAATAAAAATTGCAAAATTTCATTAAGTGTTCAAATGAGCCATTTATATTTTAAGTGGCTTATGTGTCTAAGAGGCTAAGCCATTTATATTTTAAGTGGCTTATGTGTCTAAGAGGCTAAGCGTGAGAGCCATAAAAATACTTTTAGGGACCAAGGAAGGATGGTTTTGAGTGTAAGTCTTGTGGCCAAAGTAATACAAAAGAGAACTTAAGGGTCAAGAGGTAAGAAAACAAGAAAAATGTTTGGTGGAGTGGTTGAGATATTTTAGCAAGACTTGAACACAATCATTCATATCTTGCATTTGCAATTTTCGTGCCTCTCATTCTCCAGTAGCTCACATGTTGCAACCTTCTTTAATCCCACAAATTTCCAGCAAATTTGAACGTCCCAATGTGAAATCAAGAAGCCTTAAACTCATTCTTGGTGCATTTGCTTCATTTTAGCTCTTTGTTGCATGTTTTCGGAATAAACTCTAAGGTGAGCTTCTTGGATTGGATTGAACTGATTCTAATTTTATTGAGTAGCTAGAAATGGTCTTGATTTCAAGTTCTTGGTGCCATATCACATTGATTTTAGGTTTGAAACTCAAGAGAGTTAAGTTAAGATCAAGTGTGCTTGTGGTGCTTGTGTTTTGTTCTTGCTTTGTAGCTGAATTTGAGGTAAGGATTCAAGTTAATTTAGATCAAACAATGCTTAAAAATGTAGTATTAAATATGGGAATGAAGTTGAAACAAGACTAATTTAAATTGTCTTTGGAGATTGAAAGATTTAGCAAGATTTGTGCAAGATAGCACAAGAGCACTAAGTGCTAAACAAACCATTGGGGATGCATCACCAAGGGTGCTCGAGGCAACCGGGGAGTTGTTGCCTTTGGTGCTACTTCACCAAGGCCTAAGCATCGTAAGCTCAAGGCACCTTAATAACCTCTCAATCTCTCGGTTATCATTCCTAGGCTATTTTAAAATGCTCTGTATCTTTGATTAGGTCTAAAACTCATTCCTAACTTGAAAATTATGAATTATTTATGTGGTAGCTAAGTGATATGATTAAGATAGGGTGGCTGAGGAGGTTAAAGTGCTCAAGTTGTTAAAGGAGCACTAAGGGGATAAGGGCAGGTTTTGGAATCTTCATTAGCTCAAGTGAGAGGTCTTAGACCTTTAGGCAATGGAAAGGAAACCTAAGGGAATTCTAACCAAACCTTATGGTTTGGTAAGTAAGCCACTAAGGGGCCTTAAGCCAAGCTCCAAGAACTTGTCAACTTGGACCATATAAGATGGCTACCTTGCACAATAAGTTAAGGGAAAGAAGGGCAATATTTGAGAGGAGGTGAAAATTTACTCTAGGACCCATAAGTGAGACTTAGCGGAGGTAAAAGATTTAGGATACATGGGCTAGTGTCTCATGTAATTCCATCATCTTAGTTCACAGCAAGAATAAGGCATCTCAGGTGTAAGAAGTCTCAAGGATTATGCATGTTGCATATCATACATTCATGCATTACATATTTATTATGCTTATTGTTTGTGTTGATCATTGGATGAATGTTTGCTTACTTGTATGACATATTTGCATGCTTGTTTGTTATCTTATTTGCAGGTACCTCAAGGTACTCTTACTGAGTACAATCATGTACTCACTATTTTAAGTTTGTTGTGCAGGATCTAATGTCGAGCCTAACAACTAAGGGGATAATAGTGCACTTATATCTTTTGTAGGTACTTGTTTACTTGAATCCTTGAGATTCTAGGTTTACTTGAGAGATAAATTTTATACTAACTAAGTGTTTATACCTTTACAGTTAGAGACAAAGTGTTACACAAGGACAAGTAAAAGCTTTGCCCTTAGAGCTTGACAGCTCAAAGATGGGAACTCATGTAGATGATTTTAGTAGTATTTTGCCTTATATATATAGTACCTTCTGTACTAAGACATTACTTTTATTAGGATAAATTGTGGTGTAAGATCATTGAGTTACTTTTGGGTACATGCTAGTATTAAAGAGTATGCACAAGCTATTACTTGAAGTTGAAGTAACTAATGTTTTATTGTCTTGGCACATTTTAAGTATATTTTAAAAAGAATGCTTGAGCGATATTTTCTTTAAATGATTTACTTATTCGATTCGTATTGTTAGGACAAACGCATGTATATCTTCTTGCAGGATAAGCTAAATAACTATTTGTACGTAAATTGTTTTAATTTACTTTCGAGTAATAGTTAGCTAATAGTAACTAAGTAAAATCACAGTTCTGAGAGCTTGCAAGTTAATTGATTTGGGGCACTAGAACCCCACTCTATGACACTTTTGGAGTTTGGTAGATGATCTATCTCTCTATCGAGTTTAGCTGGTGGAGATGGTTATGAATTCTAGGTATATGAATTCTAGGTCAAGTTGTGCTGATTTGGTTGTATTGAAGAGCAAGGCTACTAGTGTAATACTGTGTTTGCAGGCGCATAAGGTGTGGTTCTTCTACAGGATGGTATATATAGTATCTAGCAGCTTGGCACATGACTTTGTAAAATTTTTCTTTGTTTTATTTAATTATTTGATGGCTATTAAAAAAAATTAAAGATGCGGACCACGTCAATGATTTCTTATTAAAAAATCTAATAATTTAGGGATAACACTTCTTGCTTGTTTATGCCTTTTTTTTTTTTGTTGAAGAAAAACAAATCCAATTGACCAAGCAATTCATAAATTGAAGTCCTTACAAATAAATTCAGTTACAACGATATTGCCAAAGAAAGTGAATAGAAGTAAACAACTTATTTAACCAAAACTTAACTTTTTACAGCACTTAGAACTCTCATATCTCACACAAATCCTGACAAGACTTAACCACCGTCATCCAAAACCATCAGCCTCCCATTTCCCTTGACAAATGACAGTTTTCTTGTCCTGATTCTAGCAGCCATTATTCTGAAGCAACTTGATTGGTGGGTCCTTGACATTTAAGGGCGACCCGTAGATGGGAAAGAGTCCAGCTAGCTGTACTAGTTTCGAAAGCATTAGTCAGAAATTACGGTAGCCAAGCAGTGGTTGAAAGGTACAGAATCATTAAGAGACAACGACGGGGCTTCTCTTCACAGGATCCAGAATACAACTAACTGCCATATAATGATTTGGGAAGAAACCTCATCCCCAATCTCCTTTCCCAATTTCTGATCAGTGAAGAAATATTCCTAGTCTGGTTTTCTGCATAGATTAGTCTTTCTTTGTTCACTTTTTCTGTCTACAGATCATATCAAGAAGCAGATACAAAAACTTTGAGCAACCAAATCCATACAGTGCTTGTAATCTTCTTCCCTCAAAACATCAGATCAAAGAGAATGAAAAATTTATATGTTCAGATCTCTTCTTTTAAGCAATTGGGATATTTTTGATCCTATGTTTAGAGAGGGAGAATAACCAATATCCAATGGGTACACTGCTCACATAACCAGCTCCTCAACTTTGAGGATTATGATGAAATATAGGAATTCAATCCAATTATATTCAGAAAAAACCTCTAAAAATCTTACTGTAGTGATCTTGGAAAGTTACTTCCCCAACAAGCTAGTAGTTTGATCAAGGCCACTTCACCACCCCCAGCAACCCCACCCCACAAAAGAAAGGAAGAAAACAGAAGACTCTGCTGTCCGGTTCAAGCTTCAGAAACCTCACTGCCACTTCTGTTTGCAATCTTCATCCTATGCTCATCAAGGTAATGCTGATAAATATATGAAATGAAGCCCCAAATTGCAAGAACGATGGAAATTGCCTTTATGCCGCCAAGTTTGTCATGGAAAATGAAAACGGCCAGAACAGGAACAATTGGCAAACCCAATACACATATAGAATTGCAGAACAGCCCAGAGACTTGAAAAACCAACCCAACTGCTCCTATATTGAAAACCTGCCAACCTATAGCTGTCCAAAGCAAAGTCATAACATAGGAAACCCTCCCCAACTGGTAATCATCCATCTCTCGCTTCAAATGCATCCAGTCTCCACTTGCAAAAAACCCCACTAGTATAACAACAGAAGCCACAAGGCATTCATATATTATCATATCCATTACTGTTTTGAAGGTATGCTTCTTCAGAACTCTCTGATAGGCAAGCTGCTGTACAGAGAGTGCAAGACCAGTGGCTGCAGCAGCACCTACGGTGCACATAAAACCAGCAACATACTGTCCCTTTGAAACACCAGCAGGCTTGGTAGAATCACTTTCAAACACTAGAAGTACAGAAGAAATAGTGAGAAGCACAAGGGAATTGATGATGAAAGGAGTGAACTTCTGTGAGTTAAGGAAATAAGAAAAGAAAGCATTGAAACCTAATTGGGAAGCTGAAATGAGGGTGACGGTGGAGACAGGAAGGTATTGCAGTCCAACAGAATACATATAGCATAGTGCAGCCATAATCAGACCTATCGAAAGATAGACCAGAACGAGTGCTAGGAATGATGGTGGCTTTCCATCCTGATGTTCGTTTTCGACTTTGGGATTTTGCTGGATTAAGGTGTAGTAGTAGAGTGGAAGGAGAACTGGGAAGCCTATAGGCTGAACAAGTGTTGATACCCATTTGCTGCTTCCACCTTTCTCATAGTACAATCTCCCTAGCAGAACAGCTACTGTCTGGCCACAGAGGACAAAAGTAGCATATGCGGCTAGCTTGAGCCAATGCATGTAGTTCCAAGATCCAGCAAGTATGGTTCCTTCATGGTTTCTGACATTTGTTCTCTCTGTGCCGTTCACTTCTTCACCATCTAGAGCCACAACAGCAGAATATTACATTAAATATATAATTTCCTCTAGAAACTGTGGATGTCATTCCTTAGGATAATTATGCTTTATTCAGCTCTGCAACCTAGTTAGATACGTCTTCCAAGTTGTTTCAAGCCTGTTCCATACATTATCCATATGTTCTATGTTTCTTTCAGATTCATAAGAAGATTCAACGGGTCAAAAGTAAAAGAAATGAAAACAAAAGAAAAGTGGACAAAGATGTTTGTACTATCTTGCAGACGAGCAATCACGATCATACTACAAGTCTACACATAGATCCCAACTTTGTTGGGATCGGTAAGTGTTATGATACCACTTTAACTATAAAAAACAGTTTCAAGGTCTTCGTCGATGATTTTCCTGACACAACCACTTCACAGGAAATAGGTTCATACTCAAAGGAAACAATAGAAAAGCGTCATACCCTTGATATGAAGCTGTAGCTCTTGAGCTCCTTCCATGATTCTGGTGGGAAAAAAGCTTAAAGAAGATCAAAACAGAGAAAATAGGTGAAAGGGAGGAACAAAATTTTTCTTGAAATTGGTTAGAAGCAAAAGTATAATGACAAAGAAGCGTGGTTTTAAGTCTAATCCTGCAATAGAAAACAGTGCCACTAGTCCCTATCTTCTCCTTGGAGGATCAGTCAAAAAAACCTGCAAAATTGCATCATTAATAAATGCAGTTTTTTGAAATTAGAATTTTGTCACTTTCCAAAATATCATTCACTTCCTCGGCAGGAGGGGTCACTCTTGTGTTGACTTGGACCAGAAGGAAGATTCAAGATTATGTGTTAATCTTCTACCAAAATAGCTTCTGTCTTTTTGTGCAGGCTTACCTCAAACTTTTGTTTCTGAACGGCGACCTCTTCATCTGAAACGGTTTCAACCTCCTCGCTATAACCGGTCTCATGAGCATTCTCCGGTCGGCCGGACATCGAAACCCATCGGACTCTGCTCTGTAGCCGAATTCTTAAATTGTTAGGTGTCATGAAACGGTGCGTATGAACTAAGGCGGGAAGTTGAAAGGAATAAGCAGACACTGGGGCAGCTGACGTGGCAATGTTATTTCATTTATTTCTTCTTTTCTTATTTTTATTTTTACGGTTAAGCCGTAGAGAGCCTATATGAGCTTGGATGTAGCTCTTTTTCCGATTGTGCTGTGTTTTCACGCTTCTTCGTTCACTCTGATTCCTTCTTGAATTTTCTGGGATTGGAAGTCTTCCTACCTCTCAGACCCATTCATGGCTGAGGACTCCTAAATTGGAAGCAGATCCATCTCTATTTCCTTTCTCTGTTTGATTTCTTTTTCGTTGATCTGTGCTACTCTCTGTGGTTTACATGACAGTGGTATCAGAGCGCGATCCTGGCCTCACCATGGCTGAGGGGACTCGTTTACAAGAGTTGTGGGGAGGCTTGGAGGAGCAGATCTCGCAGAGCCGTATGGAGCAAGCAAGCATGCATGAAAAGGAGCTTGAGAGGCTGGAATAGAAACAGGAGGATTTTATGTCGCGCCAGGAGCAACAATTCGACGCTCTCAGGTAGTTCATAGCAAACATTCAATGAGCTGAGGAACCTTCTAGCTATGATCGAGAAGCCAGTTAGAGTCGGGCAAACACTGGGACTGTGAATCAGGGAAATGGGTTTGGGCTGGCTCAGGTGCGTCACATCGATTTTCCCCATTTCCAAGAAGAGGACGTAGAGGGCTGGCTCTTCAGATGTAACCAGATCTTCGATCTGGATGGGATTCCAGAAGATCGGAAGATTCAGATGGCGTCAATCCATATGGAAGGTCCCGCTCTGCAATGGCACCAGAGGTGTATGTTTGACTGGCCAGTGGCAATTAGGTTGACCTGGAATCAATACTCGCTCGCCGAAAGGGATAGGTTCGGAGAAGGTCATTACGATCCGTTGACAGACCTTAAGAACCTCAAACAAACAGGATCTGTGCACGAATACTAGAACAGGTTCGACACACTCTTGAACCAAGTTAGCCCCCTACCTGAAGAATTCCCTGTTGGCCAATTCCTAGGAGGATTACATGAGGATATCCAGGCTGCTGTTTGGGTCCTCCGCCCAAAGACATTGCACGAGGTACAGTGTCTTACTAAATTGCAAGAGTCCGCTAACTTGATGCATTGTAAGAACAAGAAAGGAACAGAGGGTAAAGGTAAAGGATTATTACCCTTACCAAAACTCTGCTCCAGTTAACACAACTAAACAAAACAGTGCTCAGACCGTGAAAAAATTATCTGAGAAAGAAATGAATAAGAAGTGGAAAAATCACTTATGCTATTGGTGCGATGAGAAATATTTCCAAAGGGCACAAGTGTGAACGGGGTCAGGTGAATAAGATCGAGGTGATCTTAGACTCTAAAGTAGAGGAGTTACTCGAACACGAAGAGATGGCAACGGCAGAGGAAGTGATTCCCAATGTGGATTTTCCTTCTCTCTCTCTCAATGCTTTATATAGCCTAACTAATTATTCTACAATGCGGGTTGCAAGTTATATTGGGAAGAAATCAGTAAGCATGCTTGTGGATTCTGGGAGCACGCATATCTTCCTAGATGACAAGCTGGCGACCAGAGGCGGATCCAGGAATTCAAGCTCGGGGGGGGGGGGGGGGTAGGTCAAAACAAATTCTTAAATTGTAGAATACAAAACAAACCAAATAATGCAATTTATATAAGTCCATGAAATTTAAAGAGTACATAGACACGATTAAGTCTAAATTATAAAAATTTAAATTTATAATGTAACACGACGCTCTTTCATGTCTCTGAAATCATCAATGATAGAATTTAAACTAAAAGTCTCTGCAAGGTCATTCTCAATGTACAAAACCAAAGTATCAGCAAGGAAGTCATTATCCATCTTGTTTCGCAATCTGGTTTTGACAATTTTCATCGCTGAAAAAGCACGTTCTGTAGTTACAGTAGACACAGGAAGAGTTAATATCAGTCGGATTAATCGATCAACAAGATAGTAATAACTTGACTTTCCAGTGGATGTCAACAGTTGACATAATGAACAATTGATGATAGCTGTGTAAACTCTGGTAAATCCCTAACATCAGCGTAAAAATGGCGCAACTGAAATGGCAGCAACTCAAGTTCATGCCTTGCGAAATCTAGTGGATAGTATTTCTGTGCAAGATTGCAAATAGATTCAATGTCAAAAGATTTAAACCCATCCTTCGGGTTCAAACATGAGCTTAGTGTCAAAAGCTCAATAATGCGCTCACTGAACCTTGAAGATATCTCCTGTAACTGAAAATTTATTGCCTCATTGAACACATCAAAGTGAAAATAATGCTCCACAGAAACACTATCTTGTTGACGACCACTACATCCTAGAAAATGCCGAGCATTAAAATCAGGAACAACAATATCATGCTTTGAGCAGAATGAAGTAACCTTGTCAATAAAAGAATTCCATCCATCTCTCTTCAAATCTTGAAGTAATATTGAAGTAGTTTCCACTAAATTCAATGTATTGACAATATCTTGACCTTTTTGTTGTAATGCTTGACATAGAACTTCCGTAATACCAAATATATCATACATTAAATGAGCAATGAAGATAAACTCAAATGATAATACCCTTTTCAAAGCAACTGCAGCATCTCCTCTTGATTTATAATTAGCACCATCTTCTCTAACATTATCAAGAACTTTGCATATTGCATCAAACATATCAAGGAGACTGCTAATTGACTTAAAATGAGAACTCCAACGGGTATCGCAAGGCCTCTTTAAGGTACCAATTTGGTTAACACCAGTGCCAGTTTCAATCTCATCAATGGCAATCAACTGTGCAATATTCTCAGCATGAGCAGCTTGCAACTCATCATGTTGTTTACAGGAAGCAGTGACAACATTGACAATAAAAGATAAATTGAGAAAAAACTCATGCACAACATGCAACTCTTTTGCCACAGTAACTAGTGCCAACTGCAAACGATGAGCTAAACAATGAACATAATATGCCTGTGGATATTGACTGAGAAATAATGCTTGTAACCCTTTCCATTCACCACGCATATTGCTAGCACCATCATACCCTTGACCTCTAATATTTTGAGCATTCAGTCCATAATGAGATAAAATACAACATATCTCTGAATATAAAGTGGCTGCTGATGTATCTTTGACATGTGAAATATGAAAAAATCGCTCTTGTATTAAGCCTTTATTGTCAACAAATCGGAGAACAAGAGCCATTTGTTCCTTTTTACTTTCATCACTTGCTTCATCAACTATTATGCAAAACATCGAATCACCAATATCCTCACAAATCTTATTCCTAACCTTGTTTGCAATTACACATAAGATTTCCTTTTGGATCGTAGGTGATGTATACCTTGCATTTTGAGGAGCATTTTGTAAGACTACACTAGCAACTTCATCATTATAAGATGCTAAAAAACTGAGCAACTCAAGAAAATTCCCTTGGTTTCTAGAATCAGTAGACTCATCATGTCCTCTAAATGCAAGCCCTTGGAAAGATAACCACCGAGCAACATCAATGGATGTTTTAATCCGAAGTCTATTCCTTACAACTTCTTCTTTCGATTGTTTCTCCATTGCCTTATCAATATGACTAGACTGATTCAATAATGCAGTACAGCAATTCACCGAATTATTGTGAGGGGAGCAAGGGTCTGAACCCATATGCTTGAGAAAAGCACAATTTTGACCATCTCTAACCTTCTTCCAGTTTTGGAAACCCTTCACATTAAAAGCATCCCACCCATTTTGAGCTTTTGGCTTGTCAGTAAATAAATAACATGGCAAACAAAATGCAGCATCTTTTGTTGGGGAATACTCGAGCCAAGAAAAATCAGCAAACCATGAATATTTAAACCTACGTTTCTTTTTCTCAGGATAATCAAACTGCATTTGATAAGGTCCAGCTTTTAAATAAGCTCTTCTTACCTCATCACGTTCATTGATGGGATATGTCCACATGGGCTGCCGTAATCCTGGATCACGCACTATGGAAAAATTTTTAGAAGTTGTAGGCGTTTCACTTTGTTGCGTACTTTCAGCATTTGAAGAATCCCCGAATCCTATAGACTCTGAAACTTCTTCAACCACCCTTGAATTTTGACTGCTTTTGGGTTGACAGTCAGTTTCCCGTGGTGCAGCCATTTTTCAAAAAAAATGAGATAATGTCTTTTGTTTATTAGACATAGCTGAAAAAAAAAAATAAAACAACAATGTAAGCACATGATCTAAACCAGTCAACCTAATTTCAAAGTTTAATCCAATATAGACATTCTCACATTCACAACAATTTACAATTCCATCATTCAATTTCAAATTCAAAAGGCAAAAATCCAGCAAATTTAACTCTGTAACTAACTAACTATAAGGTATAGAAATTAGGAAACAACAAAATGCAATCACAAGACTCATAAGTCATAACCCATAGGAATAAAAACTAAATTTATAGCATTACTGCATTAGTAAAGCACTGCTGTCTGCCGCTGCCACTACACTAGTTATCAATTATCAGCCAAAAAAGGCTTTTGACTATAACTCTGTAACTAACTAACTATAAGGTACAAAAACAAAATGAAAATGCCATCCAATAAATTAACCAAAGCAAGCAAATTAACCCATTTCCGCCGCCACTACCTCTTGGTCCTCTCCGGAGTCCGACTCGGCGTTCAGGCGTACTGGCGTTACTGGCGACTGGCGTAATTGGCGATCAATGGACAATGGCGCGCGTAATTGGTGTTGGCTGGAGCTGAATCACAGAATCGATGATGCGAGTTGCGAGACGATGCCGAATCGCCGATGCGAGGCAGGCAGCGAGAGTCAGCACTCTTGAGCGATACGAAGATTTCAAAGCGAGACGACTTGACGAGTCAGAGTCGCCACTGAGTCAGACGACGATTGCTGCTGATGCGATGCAGCAATGCGCCAATGCCGATGCCGCCGCTTGAGCGAGAGGTGAGAGCCGAGAGGACTAGGCGACTAGCCCAGCAAGTCAGCGACAGGTAGACAGCGAGGCAGCGGCCAGCGGCAGCGAGTAGCCGAGCACGGAGCACTAGCAGTCGCCAGTCCCAGTCGGGGCACAATTGCTGAATTGCACAAAGCACTGGAGTAGAGCTGCTGTAAATGTTAGGGATTCGGGGGAATTGGGCATTTGGGGATCGAATTGTATAACTGAAAGTCTGAAACGGCGTCTTGCGTTTTGGATGAGAGAAATGGAGAAATACACACTCGGTTCCCATTCTTTTCAATATGTGCCTTATTGCCCCCCCATCTTTATATTTTTCCATAATATTTGGGGGGCAAAATACACACCTTATCCTTATTTTTTGACAATCTTCAAATTACTACCCTATATTTACGTTTTTTCAAAAATCCGGGGGGGGGGGGGGTGGGGGCCACTGCTGGCGACGATACTAGGATGCCCAATTGAGTAGATGGATCCATTAGGAGTCTTGGTGGCCAATGTGCACGTGTTGACTGCCGGGATTATGAGTTTTTGGCGGACATCTTGCTTCTACATCTTGAGGGCTGTGACATGGTTCTAGGGATCCAATGGCTGAAACAACTAGGGGACATTAAATGGAACTTTGATACTCTTACAATGTCCTTTAAGTATCAAGGCCATAAGATGACTCTGTGTGGTTCTCCTAAATACTTAGCGGGTGATTCTAAGGTGGAAGCTGTGGACAGGAGTATGGCGGCAAGAGAAGCTATGATACAGGTCCATAAGCAACACATGGATCGAGCTCAACAGCGTATGAAGAGATTGGCGGATATAAACAGGACAAAGAGGCAGTTCATGGTGGAGGATGTGTATATTTGAAGCTTCATCCTTATCGACGGCATACTTTGGGAGACTCCCATCATCAGAAGCTTATTCCCAAGTATTGTAGCCCATTCGAGGTACTGGAGCGAGTGGGACAAGTTGCTTATAGTCTCAAGTTACCCCAGGAGCCCAGAGTTCATCATGTTTTTCACTTCTCTTTGCACAAGAAAAAAGTTGGAGACGCAATAGTGCAGCCCACCTTGCCTTACCCAGGTAAAATCGTAGTTAAGCAACCTATGGCTATCCTGGATCGCAAGGTTGACAAAAAAAGGCACACAGCAATCACCAAGGTACTTGTCCAGTGTAATGGTGTTCAAAGAGGTGGGTCGGGATCAACCCAGCTCGGGACCGGCACGGATCAAACCCGGCCCAGGACTGGTCAAACCTAGCTCGGCACGGGCCCGTGTTAAAAAGAGCAAAGGGAGAGGGGTTATGGGCCTGAAGTAGCAGAGGGCATGAACTGGGCTCGGCGCGGCCCAAGGCTAGAGTGGGCTTGGCACGCATAAGGCTAGGCACGGAGACCGACATGGTACCGACCTTGACCCAGCCTGGCACGGCCGGTCCCAATGGTCGGCCAGTGCTCCCAACAGCTCTAGATTAAAAAAAAGAAACGGGAAAATGGCACATGATGTCCCTCTAATGGCCTGTAGACTTTTTTTGACCCCCAGAATTACTTGTTGCCCCTCCCAATAACTATATTCTAAGGGCTTTTAATAAAAAAAAAAAAGAAAATGCCTCCCCCTATAAATAGGGAGGTTATTTCCACCATTTCTTCACACCAATTTAGCAATCTCTCATTCATTACTAATACATTTTCTCATTTTTTTAAGCTTTCAATTTTATTTTCTTCATTTTTTCTTAATCATTTTTTTAATTACTTTCAAAGCTCATGATCTTCTCAATTTATTTTCACACAAATGGCATCAAGAGGAAAGGGAAATGCCTCAAGTTCTTCATCCCGCACCGGTTTGAGATCTTTTTTTCGTGGGCTTTCCTGACTGATGACCCGTGGGGCTTAAATGCAACAAACTGACGATGACGAGCAATTCGATATGAGTCAATATGACTTGAGGCTCCACGATCAACTTTCTGATGATGACGTTAAGGAGGTGGAGCCAATGGCATCAGAAAATGTTGGTGTAGGAGATGGTTCTCAACAGGCCCCGACAAGCCATCAACCCAAACTTCCATCATAATGTAAGACGTCGAGGCTTACCGTATGGGTTTGGGAGCATTTTGACCAAGTTTTCGAGAAGGATGCTAATGGAAACGATACGAGGTTCGCAAATTGCAAACATTGCAATATAAAGCTTGCGCACAAGAAGAACTCTGGCACAGGAATACTCAAACAGCACATGGAACATAAGCATTCCAATTTATGTCCGGATGCAGCTGCTAGTACCAGCAGTCAGACACAGCTTGCGAGTACTGCCGGTGGATCATGTATTTTTAGATTTAATAAAAAAGATTATAGAGAAGGCATGGTAGAATGGATGATGTTAATTGAAAAACCATTTACACAATCGGAAAATAGTGTCATGCCCAACTTGGCCCTTAGCCCATTTCGGGCCTAATTACTTAATTATGCAGCGTAATTTCATAGAAGGGGCATTTATTCATTTCTAAACATATAGGCATGTTCCCAGGACATTACTAGTACTAGCTCATTAAGTATTTACTCAAAGGTTTATATTGTGCTCTTGGAAACAAGCTAGTACTTATGTGGAACTTGTGTGTTCATTTCAAGCTCGTTATCCAACATAGCCAAGTACATGCATGACAACCAAAACACTAGATTCAAGTTTTGAAAAAAAAACTTGTTTATGATGCATACTTTTTGCATACTCATATGTGTCTTGGTAACCCACTATTGCACATAAACACATAGATGTCTTTAATTTCATTGGTTACCATTTTAGCTTGTTATAGGCATGCATTTCCTTTCTAGTTCATGTTTACTTAATGTTCATCTTTAAACATACATATACAGCTGAGACATATATGATTCCATATTTTAAACATGTGCTTAAAACACATAATCATGCATATCTATTAACTTTTTACTTAGGCCTAAAGATGACTATCAACCAGAATGCCCAAGAGTTCACATATATGCCATTTTACTTAAGTACTCGAAAGTGTCCATGAGCACTTAAAATCACAAATTTAGTTTTTAAGACAAACCAAAATACATAGCACATGCTTATACATGAAAAATCACACATAGAACATATTTCCACCTTAGAAACTGTTAAGTGCATAAATCCACGGTCAAAGTGTTGACTTTTTGATAACTTTGACCGACAATTTCTTATAACTCTTCCCTCTTTGTCTTAGTTTTTCTTGTTTTCTTTGGCTTATTACAGGTTGGGACAAGTGTTACGGACAGGGCATTAGAAGCAAGCTCGAGTGGGATGGCGTTTGGACAAGAGAAGCATGAGAAGTGAAAAATGAAGACTGGCGACACGTCGCCAGAATTCGTGAAGGTTGGCGACGCGTCGCCAACGTTATCAGTGTTCTGAGTACATTTTCACATCTGGCGACGCGTTGCCAGAACTCGACCCACATTGGCAACGCGTCGCCAACGCTACTCTGTTTTGCCGAAAGCTCGCATTTTTTATGGTCCTCCACTCTTCCTACCTGATGAGCTGGCCTTGAAGAAGGGATTCTTATCCCTTTAGGGTTGGAAGATAGAGCGAGTATAAATAGAAGAGAGGAAAGGGTCCATGAAGGCTCTTTTGGCTGATTTTGATCTCAACCCATCTTGGAGACTATTGATCATCAAGGAGGCATTTTTGGGAGCTTGCAGAAGGGTTGATAATCTTTGGGAGCTAAGTCTTCTAGGGGGTTTCTTGGGTTTACTCTTTTCTCTATTTTATTTGTTGGGTTTTCGTGGATATTGTTGTTATGGGTTTGATGATGACATTTGTTATGGAGTGTGAGTAGTTCACTCTATCTCTCTAGGGTGACATTCCTTACCTTGCTACTTAATGAATTTGTCTTGTGGTTATGTATGAGTTTCTCTTGTGTTGTCCCTTCATGTGCTTATTGATTGAATGATGGTGGGCCACCATAACTCATATGCTAGTTCATTAAATCATTGAGAAAGGTTTAATGGGTGATAAAGAGAAATGGAAGGGGCATAGTGTTAACTTAAATTAGAGATAATCTAGGTGAACACTAGGAGTCAAAAAGAGGTTTAATTCTTTAACCACTCTAAGTTAAAATTGGAGCTTGAGTAAAGCCCAAGTTTGTTGAGGGTGAGCAAGGACCCATCTTGAGAGAGAAGTTCTTGATGTGAGATCCTCTCTACCACACTTGGAAAATCATACTTGAGGGCAAACTTACTTTGGTAGCAAGGGCTAGGAGTGGAATCCTAGGGAGGTAGTTGCCTTAATTCTAAGTTATCTCTTTAGGACCTTTCACCTTCTTTAGATTCACTTTTCTTATGTTTTTAAGTTAAGTAGCTTGAGCAATTTGATTTTTGAATCTAGGTAGAATCACTAAATTCCCTTGGGACGATACCCCTATTTACCTTTAAGTACACGACGATTCCGTTCACTTGCGGGTTTTTAAGGGTTTTTAAGGGTTATAAATACTTAGAATATTGAGCAAACACATATGTACACACACAAACCTTTTTATCAACAGAAAGAGTATAAATTACTCTTGATCTTAGTTCCATTCTAGTGCTTATTTTCCTACATTAAGTAGAGAAGGACGTGAGTAAAACTCAGTAAGGATTTCGTATGGCTCCCAGAGCCTAACATATGGCTTCCAAAGCCTAACATAGCTAAGAATAACATGCAATAAATATTCCATGCTCCTGCAAAGAAAATACTAAGTTAAAGAAGATACAAGTACATGCATATAACAATAATAATAATAATCAGGGGTTAGCATGCACAACCAAACATAGAAGCATACAACACACACACCACTTAACACCTTATCCCCCTGAAGGGCAGAGTAAGCATGATCCATATTTCTTATTTCTTAAGTTAACCATTTTATTAATCCATTTTAAAATTTAGTTGGCCGACTCAATTCCTAGTCGTAATACTTGCACGGAGCTAGCTAGCACGGAGTTGCCTACGCAACAAAACATAGCCCTCTATAGCCTTTTCAGGATCATATGACATCCAATATCCATCACCCAAGATACTCAAAGAGTATAAGAATCCTTACCAAAACCGTTAGTAACTTTTGTTGCCCAAAAGCTTTAGAAGCTTGGCTCTTCGTTTTTCCTTGCTTGTTGTAACTAGATCTTGGGTTCTAGCTTAAGATCCTACAAGGGCAAAAAGTTAGCAAGCCATATTCTTGCTTGACATAACTTAGAAATATAGGAAATACCAAGAACACTTGGTAGAATACACAATACCTCAACCAAATGAGGTATGGCTGAATCCTTCGGCTTGATTTCCTTAGAGCTCTCGCTCGTCTTTTCCTGAATCCACCACTTGATTCCTTGCCTTGGAAGGCCTTAGAAGCTTATGTGTATCAAGAACACAAGCTTCAAATACAAGAATGCCAAGAACAAGACTTGGCCGAAACTCCTCTTGGTTGATGGTTTCCAAAAACGGCTCCTTCTTTCAATCTACTTCTTGATTCTTTCTCGAGGTGTTTTTAAGAGTTTGTAGACACCAAGAAAACTTGGTTTAATGTTCAAGAATGCCAAGGAATGATCTTGGCCAAATGAAGAATTAAGGAGAATTTGGAAGAATGTTTGATAGCAAATGTAGAGAGAGATTAAAGAGAGAGAGTGAAATATGTTGAATGAAGTTTGGAAGAGTGAATGAGAGTGTATTTTGGGTAGTATGGAAAAATTTTGAGGGCAGAGAATGAGGGAGATCATGTGATTCACATGGGTTGAGTGGAAGACAAAGTGGGAGACAAATTGGAAGACTTTAGTGAAAGTTGGGTGAATTTGTCAAAAGTGGGGGACAAGTAGGTGGAGGAAAGAATCCTAAGTGATGAGTTGGAGAGGAGGTGGATTAAAATAATGGGAAATGGAGGGAGGTGGCAGCCATGGCATCCAATGCCTTTAAAATTAGCTAATCCCCCATTTAGTTCCTCAATTCCTCGTATTTGGGCAATTGAGCCGAACCACCAAAAGTCCCCTTTGTCCAATTGAGTCCCTCACCTTATATTTTCATAATTTTGCTTGGCCTAAGCCAATATTAAATTCTAAGAGTGTCCAACACTCATCATACTCCTTAGTCCCACTTAATTTAGTGTCTCCCGAGCTCAATGAGCTCAATTCCCAAATTGGGAAAAAATTCTCCTCATACCTAGAGGCTTAAATCACTTAGGATTTTACGGGCATTACAGATAGGCACATGGAAAAATGGATTAAATCACAATTAAATCCTGTTTCTAAAAGAACATCTAGGAGTACTGCTAGGATGGAGACATTGAAAATGTATGAAGCTGGTAAATCAAACTGACAAGCATACTTCTCTGCTTTTGATCATTCTATCTCATTCACTAGTGACATGTGGACTTCACCACTAGGACAAGATTATTATTGTATAACTGTACATTGCATTGATGATAGTTGGGTCGTTCAAAAGCGTATCATTGCATTTAAGCGGATGGGGGTCGATCATACTAGTTGGAACGTATTCCAAGTTATTTCAGAAAGTTTTAAAGAATTTTTTTGTCATGACAAGGTTTTTAGTATAACATTTGATAATGCATCAAACAATGATGTCACGGCTGAGACATTGAAGGAATCACTAGAACCTGTTTGTGATACCGCATTTTTTCATATTAGATGTGTATGTCATATTTTAAACTTAGCTATCCAAAAAGGTCTTCAAGTTTTGAATACTGAAATTACTCCAATCCGGTGGGCAATCAATTATTTGAAGTCAGGGACTAAAGTTTTCAAAGAGTTTAAGCAATATTGCCTTGAAAATGGCCTCGATTTTAGTTGGAAACATTTTAAACTTGATTGCCCTACTTGATGGAACTCGATTTACGAGACGTTGATGGATGCAATGCCATTTGCTGCACACATGACATATTTTATAAGTGTCAAAGAAAAGAAAATGATTTTGAAGTAAGAGATGTGGAGTAAACTGTCAAAAGTGGCTGCTATGCTACAATATTTTTATAAGGCCATTTTTTTTTGCATGATATTTTTATGAGGCCATTGTTTTTTGCCCTGGTTTTAATGCATTTGGTCAACATTGCATGGGTTTTTAACCAATACAAGAATGACAAGTTCTTAAACGACATAATTAAGGCCATGAAAGACAAATAGATTTTATATTTTACTGCTATACCCCTGATCTATTTACTTGCATCTGCACTAGACCCAAACGTCAGAATCACGGGTACACAGCAACTACTTAAGGGTTATTATAGTTTCTTAAAAATGGCACATATTTCTGTTCATGCTATAAGTGCCACTATTGAGGAGCACTTGCGGGAATTATTTAAGATTTATGCCGATCGGCAAAAGGATAAGGTTGCAAACACTACTTTTTCTACCATCAGGTGTTCATCATTATCAAGCTTATCATCATTCAATCCGGCGAAACAACTCCTCAAACGGCCCCGTGCTGCAGCATCCGGTCTTAATAAAGTGGACGCATACCTCAACTTGGTATGGGAGAATAGTGAGACTGACATTCTAGAATTGTGGAAAGCAAGAAGGAACAAATTTCCAATACTCTCCATAATTACCAAAGAAGTTCTAGCTGTTTCCGTCTCAACCGTTGCATCTGAGTCCTCTTTCAACTCCGGAAAATATGTAATTTCAGAAAAACGTGCAAGGTTATCACCAGATGCAGTTGAAGTTTGTATATGCAACCGTGATTGGGGTCTTGCAGCTTTAAGATTATAAGACCACAAAAGTTCCACTTGATGAGATAGATGCTTAAATCCACAGCTTGCTCATTATTTTCCTACTTTGTATTTGATCTGATTTTGCTGTTTAGCACAGATCGTAGCTTTTATTTTACATATACTTTTATAGAACGTTTTGCTATTGACTCATGTAAAGCTTATTCCATGTTATGTAAATACCGTTTGGCTTTAAAATTAATAAAATTTCACACTAGTGGTGGTATTTTAGTATTAAAACAAGTAGTTTTAAAAATTTTTGTTTTAAAATCAAATTTTAAATATATAAATTAAAATTAAAATTAAAATTAAAAATTATGGGCCTAGGCCCAGCTTGGCCCGGCACGCCTCAACCCGAGTCGTGCCCAGGCCCTCTAAACCTAGGACCGAGCCCGGTCGGTTCGGGCAGGTTCCGAGCTGGGTCGGCCCACTGACGACCGTGAGTCCAGTGGTCTAACTCATCTTTTGAAGATGCCTCTTAGGAAGTGTTCTCTGATTTGCAAAGGAGGTTTCCTTAATTTTGTAATTTTTAAGGGTAAGACTCTTCTTAATGAGGGATGATTGTCATGAAACGGTGCGTATGAACTAAGGTAAGAATTTGCAATGAATAAGCAGACAGTGGGGCAGCTGACTTGGCAATGTTATTTCATTTATTTCTTCTTTTCTTATTTATTTATTTATTTATTTTTATTAAGCCATAAAGAGCCTATATGAACTAGGATATAGCTAATTTTCTGATTGTGTTGTGTTTTCACTCTTTTTTGTTCTCTCTTTTTAATGAGAACAAAAAATGAATGCAAGACCAGAAAGTTTTTGAATGGTATTTCTTGATGTAATCGAACATACAGAGAAGTTGCATATATACGGTAAAACAAATCCTACTTCCGTTAAGTAAATACATGGATTTTCCTAGTATAACTGTTACTAGATCATACATACAAGGAAACTTAATTAATATTAATTTTCTTTACTTCTTCATTCCCTCTCAAGTTGGTGCATGAGGATTCATGACACCTAACTTGCCAAGAAAAAACTGAAATTGTTGCTTGCCTAAGCCTTTTGTAAACAAATCGGCCAACTGAAGGTGTGACTGAAGGTATTATGGAAGAAGTTCTCCAGACAATAACTTTTCCCAGACAAAGTGATAGTCCACTTCAATGTGCTTTGTTTTTTCATGGAAGACCGAATTATTGGCTATATGTATAGTTGCGTGATTGTCATAGTACAGATTTGTTGCCACCATTTGTTTTGCAAGCAACTCACTTAGTAATCACTGTAACCATATAATCTCACTTGATGCCATTGCCATCGCCCTATATTTAGCCTCTGCAGATGATCAAGACATCGTTGGTTGCTTCTTACTTCTCCAAGATATAGGAGAAGTTCCAAGCTGAATGTAAATTCTTGTTACGGACCTTTTTGTCAAGGGGTAACCTGCCCAGTCTGCATCACAATATGCTTTCAAAGTCATGTCATTTTCTCGCTCTAATAGGATACCCTAACCTGGACAGCCCTTTAAGTATTTCAGTACACGAATAAGTCCATTCCAAAGCTCCACCTGAGGTTGTTGCACAAATTGGCTCAACACATATGCAACGTATGTGATATCTGGGGTAGTTATTGTCAAATACAGTAATCGACCTACTAGCCTTTGATATCTTTCCGGCTCCGAGAAGTAATCTCCATCAGCATGCCCAAGCCGATGATTTTGTTCTATGGGAGTGTTTACGGATTTGCAGCCTGTGAAACCTGTCCCCGTCAAGATGTCTAGTACAAACTTTCGTTGATTCAGAAATAGTCCTGTTGGTCCTCGAGCAACTTCTATCCCAAGGAAATACTTCAAGTTTCCTAAGTCCTTGATTTTAAAACAATTGTCCAAGTAGGACTTAAAACTTGTGCAAGCCTTGGAGTTGTTTCCTGCAAGAATAATATAATCAACATATACAAGTAGCCCCATAAAAACTTATTCTTTCCTGTATATGAAGAGTGTACTTTCAGCCTTTGACTGCATAAAGCCATACTCCAAAAGTGCTTCTGCCAGTTTCACGAACCAATTTCTAGGAGCTTGTTTCAATCCATACAAGGACTTTTGTAGTTTGCATATGACATTTTCTTCCTTGGAACTGAACCCAGGTGGAAGCTTCATGTAAATCTCTTCAATTAAGTCACCATGTAAGAAGGCATTATTCACGTCCATTTGATGCAACTCCCACCCCCTTGTTACACCTACTGCAAAAAAAGTCCTTACTGATACACGCTTTGCAATTGGCGCGAAGGTCTTGGTATAGTCTTCTCCTAGAACTTGACTGAATCCCTGCACTATTAGCCTTGCCTTGAAGTGTTCAACACTTCTGTCAGCTTTATATTTGATTCGATAGACCCACTTGCATCCTACCACCTTTTTTCTTGATGTTACAACTTTCCAAGTTTTGTTATCTTCCAATGCCTTGATCTCCATGTTCATCGCTTTGATCCACCGTTTGTCTTTGATTGCTTCTGTGTAGCTGTTTGGCTTATTATGGATGCTGATGGCTACTAAGAAAGCTCTATGAGTTAAGCTAAACTTATTATATGAAATGTAATGTGCTAGAGGATAAGCCTTACCTGCAGACGCCTTTTGAATTGGTTTTCCCTTGGATGATTCTAATATAGTGTCGCACACATAGTCACTTAGATACTCGGGTCTTCTTCCTTCTCTTTGGAATCACTTTTCTACTTGATTGTTTTTAGCCATTTCTTCACTGGAAACACTATCTCCACTGTGTGCTTCTTGATCCTCACTTAGTTTCACTTGTCCGTCTGGTTCCTTTGCACTTGTTTTTTTTGGCTGAAAATCAGATCTGTGTCTTCATCTCCACACATGTTCATTTCTTTCATCGACACTTTGTGCTTCGCCTCACTCAAGGCTTCCTTTGACTTTCATTCCTTGATATTTCTGAATAAAAATACATCCTCATAAAACCATACATTTCTTGAAACAAAGGTATCCTTCCTTTCTAAGCTATACATTTTCCATCATTTCTTTCTATAGGGATATCCAATGAAGATACATTTTTCTGCTTTCTCTTCAAATTTATCATTCTTAGGTGTTTGTCTTTTTGCATAGTTGAGTCATTCAAATGTTCTTATATGCGAATAAGACGGCTTCTTCCCAAACAAAACTTCAAATGGCGTGTGACCTCCCAATGTACTACTTGGTGTGTAATTGATTAAGTATGTTGCTGTCATAATACACTCCCCCCAAAACTCCAATGGCAGATTTGCTTGAAATCTCAATGCCCTAGCTACATTCAAAATATGTTGGTGCTTCCTTTCAATCCTTCCATTTTGTTGCGGGGTCTTGACACAAGATGTCCGATGAACTATCCTTTGGTTAAGAAAAAAAATCATGAAGAGCTCCTATAAACTCAGTTCCATTATCACTCCGTATTGTTTTAATATTGGTACCAAATTGCCTTTCCACCATTGCACAAAACGACATGAATATCTTTTGAGTTTCTGACTTATCACACAACAAATATACCCAAGTGCTTCGAGTAAAATCATCTATGATCGTTAAGAAATAATGTGCTCCTAACTTTGATGTAGTATGATACCGACACCATAGATCGCAGTGAACTAATTTAAACGGATGATTGGCTTTATTGTTACTTGAATGAAAGACAAGTCGAGACTGTTTGGCTCAATGACAAATATCACAACCTAACTTTTTATCTCTTTCTGAAACAAGACCACATGCTTCTGATATATAAGATAAATTCCTCATTGAGGGATGCCCCAAATGTCTGTGCCATAGCTCTTCAGTATCTTTTCCAACAATCATTGCTAGTACGCTATGTGTGCTTTGTAAGTAGTAGACACCATCCTTAAGATTACCCAGTCCAATCAGCGTCAGCCGGATTGGTTCCTAAATTACACACACATTCAAATAATAAGTAATAGCATAGCCCATATCCTCACTTAAATTTCTTATAGAAATCAAATTACACTTGAAGTTTGGCACATATAACACATCCTTCAATTCAATGTTTTCATTATTGAAGATATCTCTTTTCTTTTCAATTTTTAAAGAACTATCGTCGGGTATAACAACCCTTTCATCCTTTTCAGCATTTCTAATATTCTTGAGCTCATCCAAATTTCTTGTAATATGGTGTAAGGCATCACTATCCATTATCCAATCCGTCAAATAAAGAGAGGGCAAAGTCTTACCAAAGAGAGCTTCATGAACCATGCTTAATGATTCATTAGTGCCTAGTAGTAACATTAACCTTTCAAGCTGAATTTGTGTCAAAGAGGGCATTTGTACCAGATTTTCAGATTCTCTTGTTATGGCAACTTGCCCTTGAACCATATTGGCAGTAGCTCCTCAGAAACCTCGACCGCTACGTCCTCGACCACGGCCACTTTTACCTGTGCCTCTAAAATTCCAATTTTCAAGGTAGCCAATTATTTCGAAGCACCAAGACTTGTTATGTCTTGGTTGTTTACAGTGCGTATAAACTTCAAATCTGGCTTTGGAACGTCGCATTTCACTGGTTTGTCCCTTTTGCTCAAACTTTCTTCTATTGGCAAATGCCGCTACTTGTGACATTAGATCATTTCGTTGTCTTGCCTTTTGCTACAATTCTTCTCTTGAAATCATAGCAAAGCATCGGGTGAGAGAGGGCAAAGAATCCATACAAATAATATTAGACCTTATAGTGTTATATCGATCGTCCAAGCCCATGAGAAACTTGTAGCTTTTCTCGTACTCTCTTTCCTCTACCAAGTTGACCAACGTTATGCATCCTGAGGTGCACTCGCACACATTAATCTTGCTATGTTGCTCCAATTGATCCCAGACTTCCTTCAGCTTAAAGTAGTACTCTGTCACACTCATTGATCCTTGCCTTAGATCATTTAATTCACCCTTCAATTGATACACCCTAGGACCGTGTCCTTGATCATATCTTTGCTGTAGTTCGTCCCAAAGATCTGCTGCATTCTCAAATGATATGATTGTGTTTTGTATGCTTCGATCAACACAGTTAAAGATCCATGACACCATAATTGCATTGCATTTATCCCATGTGAATATGTCTTCCTTGTTGGCTTTGTTTCTGCTTAGAGTGCCATCTATGAAACATGATTTGTTCTTTGATTTCAAGCCTCTGTGAAAAGCCTTCTCCCACAGGTGGTAGTTTTCTCCATTTAGGACAATCTGGCTAATGATCATGCTAGGGCTATTCGAGGAACTCAAGTAGTATGCAGACGTCGGATCGCTGATCGATGCGATATTCACGCTCGAAGACATTTCCTTGCTGTCGTTGTTCATCTCTGGTACGAGTCTCTATACCAAGCAATTTGGAATTCTTGCCGGCGCACACCGACAATTGCGTTATAAATTACTGATGGAGCAATGGTGAACTCACCAAGGCTTTGATACCATGATGAGAACGAAAAGCGAATGCAAGACTAGAAAGTTTTTGAATGGTTTTTCTTGATGTAATCAAACATACAGAGAAGCTGCATATATACGGTAAAACAGATCCTACTTCCATTAAGTAAATACAAGGATTTTTCCTAGTATAACTACTACTAGATCATACATACAAGGAAACTTAATTAATATTGATCTTTTTTACTTTTTCACTTATTCCTTCTTGAATCTTTTGCGATTGTAAGTCTTCTTACCTCTCGAGACCCATTTATGGCTGAGGACTCCTGAATTGGAAGTAAATCCATTTTTATTTCCTTTCTCCATTTGATTTATTTTTCATTGATTTGCACTACTCTTTGTGGTTTACATGACATTTAGGGACTTTAAAATTTTGAAAACTCGACTACAACCTAACTTTTTTGATCACCCAATTAGGGTTATTCTTGAATAATTGAAAGAATAGGGAAAACAACCAAAACAAGCGTATAAAACCTGAGCGATAGGATGGCAAGAAGATGGAGTTGGGGTTTGGATGAGCCAAATCCATTTTGGTGCTACGATTGATGCTGATGGGTCCATCGCTGCTGGAGAATCTATTCATCAGATCTAATTTCTGAGGTTAAAGATTGTTTGAGAATGGGGAGATGGCCAAAGATCTGGAAACGAATTTAATGGCTTCTTCGACCACAGTTGATGCCAAAGTACATAGAAGAGTCGTTTGATCTTCCTCATCCTGCTCTTGACATTAGAATGGCTGCTCATCCCCCTTTCACAAAAAGCCCGCACTTTAGCCCCTGAGCTTTCATATATTTTCACAATTAACCCATAAGCCAAATTTGGTTCACCCTTACATCTCAAGACTCAAATTCTCTTGATCCCATCAATCTTGCTCTCCTTACTTTTTGAGCCATCCTAATTTTTTACAACATTTCTATATATAGTAATCTACCTTAGCATACTACATTTTAAACTACCAATTTAATATCCATTTTTTCAACTTTCTTGATTTACATGTAAAAAATTAATGGTACAAGTGGAAACAATATATAATTTTTTTTTTTACTTTTTAATCCATACGCCAAACCAAATGGAGCAATATTGGTAAGATGGAGGATGTAGTATTATGACCGCCTGTGAGTAAGAATAATAAAATTGGACTTGACCCATATACCTAGATTGATTGTCTGAATTTGAAGCTGACCTGGAAAGATTAATTGAAAATTTCAACAGTACAAATCCAACCCAACTAGACCTGACATGAACTCAAACAGGGTCCAACAAAATTTGATTTTAGTGAAAATCAACATAAAATATAAATATCCATGAAGGATGTTTAAAAAATTTACATTAAGATTAAAGTGCATAATGTTGATAATTTATCTAAATTGTACAATAATTAAGGCCATACACTTTAAAAATAATTTTTTATTGTAATAAATAAGTATTTTATACTTCCCACATTTAAATTTCATTGATCCATTTGCTTCTTCACAAAGTTTCTACTTTTTACTACTTTCCAAATTTTACAATCATAAAAGTCATCATTACTTTTAATACATGAGCTTTTAAGGGACCGCAAAATCTGACATGCACTTAGGTGTATGTGCTCTCAATGGATGGCGTCAAAATGGACCCAATTTCCATTTAATTTGGATCATTTATGGTAGGTTTTGTGTGTTAAGTGTGTAAGATTTAATTGGGTACTAATTGGATATTAAATTTATTTAAAATTTTTAATTATGGCATTTTAGTTGTACATGTTTCCTTTTTTATTTAATTTCATTGCATTCAAAGTCTTCATTTTTTCTTATCATTCACGAGTTGCAATAGCAACAAGTTTTTCTTATAGTTTTTTTTTCCTCACAATTCTACAATTTTTAACATTTTCGACTGGTGAGCATGTTGTTAGATTTGGACGAGCCTTATATTTCCAGTTTGTTCGACATTGAGAATGAAGAGGTTGAGGGTGGCAATGGCACATGTAATGGCGAAGATTTTGACGATGATATTGGAGCTGTGTGTGTGTGTGTGTGTGTGTTTTGTTTTTTTTTTGCTTTCTTCTGTTGTGATGTTTTTGCCAATTTCTTACTTCTAGTTCTGGTTTCTAAATTTTCATAGGTAATTTCATAAAAGAAGATGATCAAGTTGTAGCAAATGGAGGTGGCTGAGTGAAGGGGTCTATGAGGGTGGATCTAAGATGCATGCAACTGTTACATATTGTATTGTTTTCTTCACACTGATTGTTATTTCCTTTTGTGTGGTACAGGGTTTACTATGTGTGTTTCTGTATAAATTATGTGTCTATCTGTTATATGTTTGTATTATTCATTTCATTCTTCTTGTCATATTTTGTTGTGATGGTTTTGCCTATTTCTTACTTCTAGTCCTGGCTTCTAAATTTTCATAGGTACATTTATAGAAGATGATGATCAGGTTGTAGCTGATATAGGGGAGTGGAGTGAAAAGGTTAATGAGGGTGCGTATAAGATGCATACTACTGTCACGTGTTTTGTATTTTTTTGCTTCACACCGGTCATTATTACCTTATGTGTGGTATAGGGTTTAGTATGTGTGTTTCTATATAATTTATGTATTTATCTGTTATATGAAGATTTTCAGGATCTCAATAATAACATACTCTTATGTTATTCATTTGTGTATATGCCACATGCATATAAGTTTTCCATACATATTGTCTCAAAAAACAATATCTAGCATGCTATTTGAGTTCAACATGAATATAGACATACTTATCCAGTCAAACAAACTTAGCATGCCACTAAGATCATTCATAAAACTTAAATCCTTAGCATGCTACTAAAGCAAGAAAGGATGCGTACCTTCCTTTTTGATAGTCTTGTGCCCAAAAGGAAAAGGAAGGACTTGATCTTAGAGATACGCCTTGAGGCTTGAATTGAGATGAAGAATCTCAATGTAATTCCACCCACAATGCTCTAAGAAAGTGTCTAATATTTCGGCTCTTTAAAGGAATGAAAGGAGGAATTTTTCTCTCAAGAAAAATGGTGCAAATTGAGTGTAAAATTCGTACTCACAATGACCAGCCACTAAAGGCTATTTATAGATGACCAAAAGGCACACCTTTACACCAAGAAAGGTGTCCTTTAAGCCAAAGAACACTTCCTTTGGCTAAGGGTCATGTATGGTGGCGAAAATACATGTCTTTTAGCCAAGGAACACTTCCTTTGGCCTATAACCATCCATAACTACCTTATGGGCGAAAATACATGTCTTTTAAGTCAAGGAACACTTCCTTTGGCCTATAACCACCCATAACTACCTTATGGGCGAAAATACATGTCTTTTAAGTCAAGGAACACTTCCTTTGGCCTATAACCACCCATAACTACCTTATGGGCGAAAATACATGTCTTTTAAGTCTAAAGGACATCACATTTGGTGCAATAACCACCTCAACCACCTCCATGGCCGAACATACATGTCCTTTAAAGTCAAAGGACATCACTCTTGGTGCTATAAGCACCCTATGGCCGAATATACATGTCCATTCACCCAAGGAACACTTCCTTTGGATGAAAGGACATGTTCTTTTAGCCAAGAGTTATTTCTTTTGATGAAGAGACATACCTTTACACAAAAGATGTGTCTCTTGGTGGTTTTGAGCTAAAAACAAGGTGAGCTGGCACAAAGCTAGCTCAATATGCTACTTATGCACCATTGAGCTCCTTTGAGCTCCAACTTAGCACCATGAACTAAGGTCCAGCTCCAAGAACTGACCTTGAGCTGGAGTTAGCTGCTTTCAGCTGAAGTAAACTGAAGTCCAGCTACACTCAGCTACCAAAAGCTGAAGTGAGCTGACTTGAGCTGAAGTCCAGCTACATTCAGCTACCATAAGCTGAAGTGAGCTGACTTGAGCTTACTTGAGCTAACTTGAGCTGAAGTCCAGCTACATTCAGCTACCATAAGCTGAAGTGAGCTGACTTGAGCTGAAGTCCAGCTACATTCAGCTACCATAAGCTGAAGTGAGCTGACTTGAGCTGACTTGAGCTAACTTGAGCTGAAGTCCAGCTACATTCAGCTACCATAAGCTGAAGTGAGCTGACTTGAGCTGACTTGAGCTAACTTGAGCTGAAGTCCAGCTACTTTGAGCTGAAGTCCAGCTACTTTGAGCTACTTATAGCTGAAGTGAGCTGACTTGAGCTAAGGGGAGCTACTTCTAGCTGCCTTAGATACCTTTTCAAGCTATAGTTAGCTCAACGAGCTCAAATCCTATCTTAAAAGGATCTTGGTGCGCCAAGAATTCCAACAAACTCCCACTCGCACTAAGATGCTTTTAAAACTCCCAGCTCCCACTCAAAACAAAACTCCTTAATCCTTATAGCCGAAATAATCTAGACACTTCTACATATATAGAGTTGTGGGTGCGACCTCAAGGCACACACACTAAGTCTCTTCTATTGAGGTTGTTAGACTCTCAATAGAAGATTGTCCTCTCCTCATAGTTTGAACTTCTTCAAACTTTCCTTGAACACATCAAGTACAAGTGTGTTGCTTAAACACATCAAGCTTTCTTGAACACATCAAGTTTTTCTTGAACACATCAAGTTTTGCCTTTCAGACCCCAGACATATGATACACTTCTTAATCACAATCAGTCTCTTTCTCTGAATTTCAACTCCTTGAAATCCATGATTGTATTAAGCATTGTGTACTCATTTAAATCACAATTCAATCTATCATACTACTCACAGTAATATGTGGGCCCAAGATTGAATTTAGTGAACGTGTACCATCTTAATGTCTTTCCTTTGAGCTTCAACTACTTAGGTCAATGAATTAACATGATCACCCAAAAGGAGGATACTCCAGTCTCATTTCTCTAAGACCTTCGACAACCAATCAAAGTGATCATAATTAACTCAACTTCCTAATAGCAAGCTATAGTCACTAAGAGTCTGATTTGAAGAATCTCACACTAAGCAAGAACAGAGACAACTTGCTTAAATTCTTCTATGGTCGTATTTCATGGTCATGGAACACTTGGAAACACATCCATTAAAGTTCCAGAATACACTTCTAAGGTGTTTTACTCATGTCACTCCCACTTGGAGTGATCTCCATTCCAATTGAGGAGTGTGTCATTTCTCCCTCTTAAAACACCATTAAGTGTACTCCTCTTAACATATAAAAGGAGGACATGTCAATAACCATGAAATTTCTCCATGTAAGCCCTTGCTTACATCTAACATAGGCTAGGATGTATGAATGGTCATACAAACTGAATGCACCAAAGCATTGAACCTTGATTACTCATAATCTAGGCGACCATGAAAGGCTAAAGTGTCATGTGTTGGAGCATGACTCCCACTTAAATGTACCATTCATTTAAGTCTTTAGCCAGTCTCATCCTTAATCTTACACAAAGATCAAGGGCGAATGACTCGTGTGAGAAAGTCATTCTCTACCTATGTTTGACATGTTCATTTGTTCGTTGTGTTTTCTAAAATTGAACTGATTATTTCATAAAATAATCTATATTATCACAAAAATAATACTTAACATGTGTGACACCAAAGAGGTGAAGTACATCCAACATTTACATTCTTCTAAGACCCATTGCTCTAACATGTCGAGCAAACACAAGTGGTGGCAATGGCTTAGTGAGAGGATCTGCCACCATCAGGTCTGTAGAAATGTACTCAATCCTAACTTCACCCTCTTCAATTGCATCCCTTACAAAGTTATATTTCATGCTAATGTGCTTGGTTTTTCCATGGTATTTGGGGTCCTTAGTATAAGCCATGGCTGCCATACTATCACTGTAGATAGTAATAGGTCTCTCAATAGAAACCTTGGACTCCAAATTCTTAAGGAAATAACCTAGCCAAAGGGCTTCTTGTACAGCTGAGGCACATGAAACAAATTCAGCCTCCATTGTGGACAATGCTGTACAAGTTTGCTTCTTACTACACCAAGTAGTAGCACCACCATTTAGCATGAAAAGATAACCAGATGTAGACTTGCTGGAGTCTCTATCCCCACCCCAGTCAGCATCAGAATAGCCACATAAACCAAGGTCTTTACTGTCGTGCCCACACTTGCCCCTGGCCCATTCGGGCCCGATTACTTAAACAATACAGCGGAAGTCTTATTTCACAAAAGGGGCATTTAAAATTATTATTATTATTATTGCAACTTAAGGGCACGAACCCCAGGATACTTACCGGTACTAGCTCGTTAACTATTTACTTTTAGGGTTTTATTGCTCTCAGAAACAAGCTAGCACACCTATGTGGAATTTAGTGTTCATTTCATGATCTTTATCATGCTTAGCCAAGTACATGCATGGCAACCAAAACACCATATTCATATTTACAAGTCATAAAAAATGGTGTTATACTGAAAATAAACATAATCACTTAAATAGCCAGGATACCCAAAAGCATGATACATGGCAAATAATTCATAAGTCCATAGAACACATTCCACCTTAATAGACCTTGTTCCCACAAATTTCTAGACTCCTCAAGCCTGCACAAGGAAGTCCACAACATTAGCTTGTTTCACAAGCAATCCATAACACTTAAGACACTTAGGATATTGAGCAACATATGTACAAACCTCTACTATGTGAAAGAGTATTTATTACTCTTGACCGTAATGCTTTTCTATAGCTCCTTTACCTACAAAAGTAGAGTAGGGCGGGTGAGTTATAAAACTCAATAAGGAATCCAATGGCATCCAATGCCTAACTTAGTGAGGTATTTTCTTATGGCTTTCAAAGCCAACTTATGGCCTCCAAGGCCTAACATATGGCTTCCAAAGCCTAACTTATGCCAAGAACGTAATGGCAATTATTCCATAAACCTGCAAAGAAAACACTAAGACAAAGAAAACACAAACATATAGCAGATATAATAATAATTGGGGTCAGCATGCACAACCAATTCATAGAAGCACACAAACACAACACAACACACATACACATTCCGTATTGGGCATAGCAAGCATTAGCATATTCCATATCACACAATATCGGTCGACCATTTCTTATACCATACTGAGTACTCCTTAGCTTGGGAATCGAGTTGGCCAAACTCGATGCCAAGACCTAAATGCTTGCACTTAACTCATGAGTAACCATAGTTGCCGAAACAACGATACTTAGCCCACTATGCACTATGTGCCCGAATACTCACAAAGTGAGTATGAGAAAATCCTCACACAGAGTTGCTGAAGCAACAAAACAACTTAGCCCTGCATGCACACCTAGGATCACATGGTTCTTTGACCATCACCTAGGGGCACTAATACTCACAAACAAGATCATGGAGATACACCATGCAATAAAGTGAGTATAGGAATCCTTACCATAATTTTTGTAACCGCGTAATGCTTAATTCCTTTGCCTTTCCTTGCTTGTTGTTGGTAAAACTTGTCTTTTCCTCAGTGGACCTCAACTTAAGGAGGTAAGGCCTATTTTAGCCTTTCTTTGACTTAGGCCCAATTTTCTGAGAACTCAGACCTACATTGGCCTTTTTCCTGGAAATGCAGGCCTAACTTAATCCTTTCCAGAATTCAGGCCCACTTGGCCTGTTCTGGAATTCTGGCCCAACTTGGCCCTTTAAATAACTTAGGCCCATTTGGCCTTTTAATAACTTAGGCCCAACTTAGCTTTCTTAGTACTTAGGCCCAAAATGAACTTAGGACCATTTATGCCAAGAACACTTGGCCAACACCAATTTCTCACAAACTTGTCATCATGGCCGAATCTAACACCACTTTCTTTACCATTTTGGCTTCACTTTTTACTAGGAACACCTAGATACCATGAACACATGGATTACACACACAACCACCAAAATGGCACTTATGGCCGAATTTATATTGACTTTCATAGCCCACAAATCTTCCTCTTTTTATAACGATCTTTTGGAACTTGTCTTAAACATACATAAGAGCTTGTTTAGTACCAAGAACACTTGGTTTAAGCTCACTAATGCCAAGATACATACATGGCCGAATATTACATCTTGCCTTCCTCCATGTTTCACTTATTTTTCTTGCTTATGTTGACCATAAAAGCTCACAAGTACCAAGAACACTTGGTTTAGAGCTTTGAAATTCCAAGAATCTTCATGGCCGAAACTTTCTTCATGCTTGAAGCCTTCATTTGATCTTTGCTTTGTTGGCTTCCAACACCTCATAAACACCAAGAACACTTGGTTTAACATCCATAAAGCTTATGATACAAACATGGCCGAAAATCCAAGAGAAAATGTAAGTCAAGACTTACACATGATTTTCCTTCATCTTTGCTTGATTTCTTGCTTTCCATGGCTTAAAAGTGCCATGCATGCCTTGAACTCTTAAGTTGAGTCCAAGAACACCAAGATCTTTCCATGGCCGAAACATCAAGAGCCTTTCCTTGCAAAAATCCAACATAGCCAAGCCATTAGAGAGTAGTATCTAGCTCAAAACACACGAAACTACCAAGAAAACTTGGTTCACTTACAACCTTGAACATGGCCGAATCTTGAGCTCTATTTTCCTTGATGTTCTTCGTGATTTTCTTCTTCCTCATGGCTTAGAATTGCCATGTATGTAAGGAACTCTTGAAAAAAGCTCAAGAACACCATTTTCTTCTCAAGGCCGAAACTTCATAGACATTTCTCCATGGGTTTTCTTTGATTTCTCACTTGGTTCTTGGTTTAGATGTGTTTAGGAGGTTAAAAGCTTCATGAAAATGTGTTTGTATGTGGGAAAGGAGTTGGTTTGCTCATGGCCGAATCTTAGAAGCAAGGAGGAAGATGATGAACTTGGAAGAACACCATGGCTGGTTTTTAGAGAGAAGGGAGAGCAAAGTGAGCTAGAGAGAGAAAGATATGTGTGAAATGAAAATGAAATGAAATGGAGAGCATATGGCCGGTTATGCCTTGCTAAATGAGGGGAAATGGCATTCAAATGCCATCCAAATGCATGTCAAATGCATTTCCATGATGTGGCAGCCAATTGCTCATAAATGAAGGGGAAATGAAATCAAAATGCATATCAAATGCATATTTTAGGAGGATGGCCGGCCTTTGATTTCAAAATGGGGGAGAAATAGTCAAATTGCCATATAAAATAGTCCATGGACAAAAGCTAGTGGGGGAATAATTTATTCATAGTGGAATGTGTAGTGGGAGACATAGTAAAGGTAAAAGAATAGTGGAAGGGGTAAGGTGGGGGACAAGGTTGAGTGGGGGATGTAGGAGGGTTTTAAAATAGTGTGAGTGGAGACAAGCATGGGCCAAGGTAATGTATTATATGTGTGAGTGGGAGACATGTATAGTGGAGGGAATAAAATATTGGTGAGTGGAGGATGTAGGAGGATTTAAATTGGTGAGTGGAGGGATGATGTGGCATTTTTTTATTGCCAATATGCAAGGGTGGCAGCCATGGCTTGTATTGCCATGAAAAGTGGTCAAATTCCACTCTTAGTCCTCCATATTTCTTCAATCCTCTCAATTGAGTCCTCCCACAAATTTTTCCTTTGTGCAATTGAGTCCCTCAACTTTATATTCCACAATTTTCATCACTAACACTCTTGGTCTAAACCAAGCATAATTCTCAGAGTGTCCAACACTCATTAATGCCCATTCCATAAATAAATTCCAACTCTCTACGATTAAATTTCCAAGTTTCCAGATTAGGAAACTTTTTCTGTCACTAATCCGCTTAACCCGGGAATTAATCTTTTATGATTTTCCGGGTATAACAATACTCCCCACCTTAAGAAATTAGGTCCTCCAATTATTTGAATTTGGGCAATTGAGCCCAACCTACAAAAATTCCCTTGTTCAATTGAGTCCCTCACTTTTGAAGTACTTCATTTTCACCACTAATTTTCTTGGCCAAGGCCAAACTTAATTTTTATGAATGTCCAACACTTAATTTAATGTCCCCTCACATTAATTACACTTAATTCCCAAATAAAAAAAATTCTTTGCTCCAACTCACTTACCCCGGGACCTAATCACTTCGGATAGTCCGGGCATTACAACACTCCCCACCTTAAGAAATTTGGTCCTCCAAATTTCCTAAGTTTTCAAAATATCATGCTCAGGTAGCATGTAGTTTATTACCAGAACACTGGTGGACTACTCTAATCATCCGTCAGTCCCCTTCTTAGCCATATAAACATTCATCATTCTCCCTTTTTGTTTTAACTCTCTCTTTTAACTCTAGATTATATACTGGATAACTCTCCTCATAAGGTCTTAGTTGCCTTGATTCACAAGTCATAGCTTGTTTCTCTTTTTCATAAGACTCAGCCCATCCCATCAGTAAATATCTAATACTTCTCAGGGTCTGGTGAAATCCAGTAGTGGGCCGCAGTCAATCTGCTTTCCAGTTCCTCACACTCAGAGGTTTCTTCCATTCCAAGATAGCTTTATCTTCGCAGGATCCATAGCTAAACCCTGCTTATTGATCAACTTTCCAAGGATTTCAATTTCCTTAGCCCGTAATTGGCATTTACTTAGTTTTCCATATAATTCATGTTCCTTTATCAGGCTTAGCACCACTCTTAGGTGCTACTTATGGGCTTCTTCACCTTTTGAGTATGCCAATATGTCATTGATAAGTACCATAATAAAGTGGTCCAGAAGTTTTGAACACTCTTCACATGAGGTCCATGAAAAAGGATGGATAATTAGTGAGCCCAAATGGCTTCACTGTGTACTCATAGTGACCATATCTAGTCCTGAAAGTTGTCTTTGGGACATTTCTTTCTCGATTCTCCGCTGGAAATCTCCAGGTTCGAGGTTTAGCTTCCTCCATTACAGAAGTATAGATGCCTTCCAGGTAGATGTTCCTGGCCTTGAGAAATCTTTCTTAATCAACTTTTCTAGTTACATTCCTAGCTCCATAAATTCAGGAATAGCTATCCGGTAAGGAGCAATGGATGTTGGTGCAATTCTGGCACCAACCCGATCTCAAACTTAACCTTTCTTATAGGGAGAAGTCTTAGGAGATTTGTGGGGAACACTTCAAGAAATTTTATTATTCTGGTTATGTTATCCAGCTTTATTTATGCTTCAGTTCCTTTTAACCTTAGGTATTCACCTTTCATTAATAGGCTTTGTGTTCCACCACTTTTAAGAGACCCTCTGGGACTAACCCAGGAGAGCCTTCCAGAAATTGTGGTTCATATCCAGGCAAAACAAAGTTTCCTGGCACCACAGTCTATGACTACCCTATTGGCATTAAGCCAGTCCATACCCAATATAATGTCATAGTCATAGGCTAGTAATTTTATTTATTCTTCCTTGGTTTCTATTTTACCAAGCCTTAAGCATGAAAACTTTCTCCCATATATTATTCAAAATTTCATTCCTGATAGTTCTAACCAGGCATACTTCAGTGCATAATTCTAGTTCATTCTTTGACTAGCTTAGAAGATACAAAGATGCACCGATATTAATTAAAGCTGATACTTCATAACCGTTGAATAAAGTGTTACCTGTCAAGGTCTTTCTAACCCACCCTGACCTGATCCATTTCTTTCTCAGCATCCTCAGCTCTTTTTGACATCATGGTCCTCTTGTGCTCTCCTCGAAGCCTTAATCTGGAATACTTTTCCAGTAGTTTGAATTTGTCTTTTTCTGCTTTTATCCTGATGCACATTGAGGCCTTGACCCCTTCTCAGTGGAGGTGGAAGTATATTTGGCCTCCTCATGGGCATTTGCCTCTGTGCCCATCAGTTACTAAACCCGTGAGGGCTCCTCTGTTCTTCTTTCCTGGCAGTACACTATCTTACCCAGTGATCCTGGGTACCTACTTAAGATAACTTTCTATGAGTCTGTAGCATGGCTTTTGGCCATGAAATTTTCTTAAGTCTTGCACGAAGGTCCATATCGAGCTGCCTTCATTTCTTTGTTGTTATCCTTTCTTGGCTTATATGCCAAGCTTTTTCTGCTTCTCAGATGGCTTCTACATCATACTAGTTTTCCCAGGGCCTCTCATGGCTTACCCTCGGAATTCTTTCTCCAGGGTCATAGTTCACGAAGAAACTCCTTGGCCTTAGGTATTCCCGACCGTTATACTATGGGACATACCGACTGAGATCACTGAATCTATGCTCATACTCCAACACTGAGAGCTACTTTTGCTCGAACATGCTAAACTTAACCTGCTTCTGATCTTTTCAGTGAAGCACTGTGAGTGGTCATCTTATTACTCTTCTCCTGTGAGTGGGCCACCTAGCATGTCGCTAGCATAAGTCCTGTGGACTACTCACCACCATAATTCAGTATTGCCTTCCAATCTTCCCTGGGCATCAATGCTAGGCCCAGTATCATTCTGCCCTATCAGGCTCAGCAGCCCTAACTTGGGCTTCTGGCACATAGCCAGTATGCTTATTCCCATCAGGGGAAGCTTCATTTTCACTTTGGCCTTTATTCATATTTCTGGTTCTCATCCTGTTCATAACAACAAAGCAAGGCACACAATATATATCCTCAATATTCATAAGTGACCCAACCTAGTGGACTTAACCTATGTGGGAACAAGTCTATACTATAAGCAATCATAGACCAAAACTTTGGTCCTTAAGAGCAACCATGCTCTGATACCAAGCTGTCGTGCCCACACTTGCCCCTGGCCCATTCGGGCCCGATTACTTAAACAATACAGCGGAAGTCTTATTTCACAAAAGGGGCATTTAAAATTATTATTATTATTATTGCAACTTAAGGGCACGAACCCCAGGATACTTACCGGTACTAGCTCGTTAACTATTTACTTTTAGGGTTTTATTGCTCTCAGAAACAAGCTAGCACACCTATGTGGAATTTAGTGTTCATTTCATGATCTTTATCATGCTTAGCCAAGTACATGCATGGCAACCAAAACACCATATTCATATTTACAAGTCATAAAAAATGGTGTTATACTGAAAATAAACATAATCACTTAAATAGCCAGGATACCCAAAAGCATGATACATGGCAAATAATTCATAAGTCCATAGAACACATTCCACCTTAATAGACCTTGTTCCCACAAATTTCTAGACTCCTCAAGCCTGCACAAGGAAGTCCACAACATTAGCTTGTTTCACAAGCAATCCATAACACTTAAGACACTTAGGATATTGAGCAACATATGTACAAACCTCTACTATGTGAAAGAGTATTTATTACTCTTGACCGTAATGCTTTTCTATAGCTCCTTTACCTACAAAAGTAGAGTAGGGCGGGTGAGTTATAAAACTCAATAAGGAATCCAATGGCATCCAATGCCTAACTTAGTGAGGTATTTTCTTATGGCTTTCAAAGCCAACTTATGGCCTCCAAGGCCTAACATATGGCTTCCAAAGCCTAACTTATGCCAAGAACGTAATGGCAATTATTCCATAAACCTGCAAAGAAAACACTAAGACAAAGAAAACACAAACATATAGCAGATATAATAATAATTGGGGTCAGCATGCACAACCAATTCATAGAAGCACACAAACACAACACAACACACATACACATTCCGTATTGGGCATAGCAAGCATTAGCATATTCCATATCACACAATATCGGTCGACCATTTCTTATACCATACTGAGTACTCCTTAGCTTGGGAATCGAGTTGGCCAAACTCGATGCCAAGACCTAAATGCTTGCACTTAACTCATGAGTAACCATAGTTGCCGAAACAACGATACTTAGCCCACTATGCACTATGTGCCCGAATACTCACAAAGTGAGTATGAGAAAATCCTCACACAGAGTTGCTGAAGCAACAAAACAACTTAGCCCTGCATGCACACCTAGGATCACATGGTTCTTTGACCATCACCTAGGGGCACTAATACTCACAAACAAGATCATGGAGATACACCATGCAATAAAGTGAGTATAGGAATCCTTACCATAATTTTTGTAACCGCGTAATGCTTAATTCCTTTGCCTTTCCTTGCTTGTTGTTGGTAAAACTTGTCTTTTCCTCAGTGGACCTCAACTTAAGGAGGTAAGGCCTATTTTAGCCTTTCTTTGACTTAGGCCCAATTTTCTGAGAACTCAGACCTACATTGGCCTTTTTCCTGGAAATGCAGGCCTAACTTAATCCTTTCCAGAATTCAGGCCCACTTGGCCTGTTCTGGAATTCTGGCCCAACTTGGCCCTTTAAATAACTTAGGCCCATTTGGCCTTTTAATAACTTAGGCCCAACTTAGCTTTCTTAGTACTTAGGCCCAAAATGAACTTAGGACCATTTATGCCAAGAACACTTGGCCAACACCAATTTCTCACAAACTTGTCATCATGGCCGAATCTAACACCACTTTCTTTACCATTTTGGCTTCACTTTTTACTAGGAACACCTAGATACCATGAACACATGGATTACACACACAACCACCAAAATGGCACTTATGGCCGAATTTATATTGACTTTCATAGCCCACAAATCTTCCTCTTTTTATAACGATCTTTTGGAACTTGTCTTAAACATACATAAGAGCTTGTTTAGTACCAAGAACACTTGGTTTAAGCTCACTAATGCCAAGATACATACATGGCCGAATATTACATCTTGCCTTCCTCCATGTTTCACTTATTTTTCTTGCTTATGTTGACCATAAAAGCTCACAAGTACCAAGAACACTTGGTTTAGAGCTTTGAAATTCCAAGAATCTTCATGGCCGAAACTTTCTTCATGCTTGAAGCCTTCATTTGATCTTTGCTTTGTTGGCTTCCAACACCTCATAAACACCAAGAACACTTGGTTTAACATCCATAAAGCTTATGATACAAACATGGCCGAAAATCCAAGAGAAAATGTAAGTCAAGACTTACACATGATTTTCCTTCATCTTTGCTTGATTTCTTGCTTTCCATGGCTTAAAAGTGCCATGCATGCCTTGAACTCTTAAGTTGAGTCCAAGAACACCAAGATCTTTCCATGGCCGAAACATCAAGAGCCTTTCCTTGCAAAAATCCAACATAGCCAAGCCATTAGAGAGTAGTATCTAGCTCAAAACACACGAAACTACCAAGAAAACTTGGTTCACTTACAACCTTGAACATGGCCGAATCTTGAGCTCTATTTTCCTTGATGTTCTTCGTGATTTTCTTCTTCCTCATGGCTTAGAATTGCCATGTATGTAAGGAACTCTTGAAAAAAGCTCAAGAACACCATTTTCTTCTCAAGGCCGAAACTTCATAGACATTTCTCCATGGGTTTTCTTTGATTTCTCACTTGGTTCTTGGTTTAGATGTGTTTAGGAGGTTAAAAGCTTCATGAAAATGTGTTTGTATGTGGGAAAGGAGTTGGTTTGCTCATGGCCGAATCTTAGAAGCAAGGAGGAAGATGATGAACTTGGAAGAACACCATGGCTGGTTTTTAGAGAGAAGGGAGAGCAAAGTGAGCTAGAGAGAGAAAGATATGTGTGAAATGAAAATGAAATGAAATGGAGAGCATATGGCCGGTTATGCCTTGCTAAATGAGGGGAAATGGCATTCAAATGCCATCCAAATGCATGTCAAATGCATTTCCATGATGTGGCAGCCAATTGCTCATAAATGAAGGGGAAATGAAATCAAAATGCATATCAAATGCATATTTTAGGAGGATGGCCGGCCTTTGATTTCAAAATGGGGGAGAAATAGTCAAATTGCCATATAAAATAGTCCATGGACAAAAGCTAGTGGGGGAATAATTTATTCATAGTGGAATGTGTAGTGGGAGACATAGTAAAGGTAAAAGAATAGTGGAAGGGGTAAGGTGGGGGACAAGGTTGAGTGGGGGATGTAGGAGGGTTTTAAAATAGTGTGAGTGGAGACAAGCATGGGCCAAGGTAATGTATTATATGTGTGAGTGGGAGACATGTATAGTGGAGGGAATAAAATATTGGTGAGTGGAGGATGTAGGAGGATTTAAATTGGTGAGTGGAGGGATGATGTGGCATTTTTTTATTGCCAATATGCAAGGGTGGCAGCCATGGCTTGTATTGCCATGAAAAGTGGTCAAATTCCACTCTTAGTCCTCCATATTTCTTCAATCCTCTCAATTGAGTCCTCCCACAAATTTTTCCTTTGTGCAATTGAGTCCCTCAACTTTATATTCCACAATTTTCATCACTAACACTCTTGGTCTAAACCAAGCATAATTCTCAGAGTGTCCAACACTCATTAATGCCCATTCCATAAATAAATTCCAACTCTCTACGATTAAATTTCCAAGTTTCCAGATTAGGAAACTTTTTCTGTCACTAATCCGCTTAACCCGGGAATTAATCTTTTATGATTTTCCGGGTATAACAATACTCCCCACCTTAAGAAATTAGGTCCTCCAATTATTTGAATTTGGGCAATTGAGCCCAACCTACAAAAATTCCCTTGTTCAATTGAGTCCCTCACTTTTGAAGTACTTCATTTTCACCACTAATTTTCTTGGCCAAGGCCAAGCTTAATTTTTATGAATGTCCAACACTTAATTTAATGTCCCCTCACATTAATTACACTTAATTCCCAAATAAAAAAATTTCTTTGCTCCAACTCACTTACCCCGGGACCTAATCACTTCGGATAGTCCGGGCATTACATTTACCTTGGTAACAAAGCCAATAATCCTTAGTACCCTTGAGGTACCTTAGGATCCTCTTGACATTCTTCCAATGCTCCAGACCAGGGTTGGAAGAATATCGTGCTAAAAGACCAACCGCTTGGCTGATGTCTGGCCTTGTACATAACATGGCGTACATCAAGCTACCAATGGCACTTAGGTAGGGAATCTGAGCCATCTCTTCCTTCTCCTTTGGAGTCTTAGGACATAAGTCCTCTCCAATCTTGCAACCATATGCAAGAGGTGTACTCATGGGCTTTGCATTTGTTAAGTTGAACCTTGCAAGAATCTTATCAATATAAGATTCTTGAGAAAGGGCCAATAGCCTTGCCTTTCTATTCCTCAGGATCTTCACCCCTAGAATAAAGGCAGCCTCTCCCATATCCTTCATGTCAAAGGTGGAAGACAACCATCCCTTGATGGTACTTAACAATGCAAGCCTATTACTTGCAATCAGTATATCATCTACATATAGAGTCAATACTGCAAAACTAGACCCAGAAGAGTACAAGTATACACAATGGTCTTCATGCATCATCACAAAGCCATAGTTTGTGATTGCATGGTGAAACTTCAAGTACCACTGTCTTGAAGCTTGCTTAAGACCATAGATAGACTTCTTTAGTCTACATACCTTGTCCTCTTGACCCTTTTGGACAAACCCCTCAGGTTGTCTCATATATATCTCCTCACTCAATTCACCATTGAGAAAGGCGGTCTTTACATCCATCTGATGTAACTCTAAGTCTAGATTTGCCACAATGGCAAGTAATATCCTGATGGAAGTGAATTTCACAACAGGAGAGAAGGTGTCTTTGAAATCAACACCCTCCTTCTGTGTGAAACCCTTGGCCACCAACCGGGCCTTGTATCTTTCGATACTTCCATCAGAGTTCACCTTGATCTTGAGAACCCACTTGTTCCCAATTGCCTTACGGCCTAGAGGAAGATCACTTAACTCCCAAACCCCATTGAGATGCATCGAATGCAACTCATCCTTCATTGCATTTAGCCACTCTTCCCTTTGTTCACCCTCAAGAGCCTCCTCAATGTTACTTGGCTCATCTATCTCAGATGCAACCAAGTTTGCCTCACTATCCAGGATCCACCATTCTTTAGGTGGTCCAAATTTCCTCATTGATCTTCTCAATATAGGCTGAGATGGAGGCAACTCATGCTCCATCTCTTGAGGCTCAACATTTTGCCCTTGAGTATCCTCAACTCCCTCTTGAACAAAACCTTCCTCTTGGAAGTCTTGCTCATGTTGGTCCACAACAACAGGGATTTCTAGAGCCATTGCTCCACGTGGTTGAGGTACTCCCTCTAGAGTAGGTGCATGTGTCCCAAGTGTCCTTATGACACTTGGTTGACCCTCATCTAGGATCTGGCTTAATGAGGTTAAGTCACCACACTCACCAACTTTGGGGAACTCATCCTCCACAAAGTTAGCATTCCTTGCATCAAAGATGTTCCCAATTTTGTGACTTACATCCAAGAACACATAACCCCTAGATTGTTCAGCATAACCAAGGAAGGCACACTTCCTCCCTCTTGGACCCAACTTTCCCAAAGGGTGGTCCGTTATGTGAACATAAGCTAAACAACCCCAAGGGCGTAAATAGCTTAGGTTAGGAGTTTTCTTCTTCCATAACTCATATGGAGAAGAATTCACATTCTTGGTGGGTACTCTATTAAGGACATGAACTGCACACAGCAGTGCATCACTCCAATAAGTGATGTCTAAATTGGCCTTTGCCATCATGGAACGTACCATGTCCATAAGAGTTCTATTCTTCCTCTCAGACACTCCATTCTGTTGGGGTGTCCAAGGAAGGGTGAACTCCCTCTCAATACCTTTCAAGTCACAAAATGCTTTGAATGCATTAGATGTATACTCTCCACCCCTATCTGTCCTCAAGGACTTAATCTTCTTACCTACTTGGTTCTCAACCAAGTACACATACTTCTCAAAGCATGCCAAGGCCTCTGCCTTGTTTCTGAGTAAGTAGATATGGGTGAATCGAGTATAATCATCTGTGAATGTGATGAAATACTTAAATCCATTTCTAGATTCAACCCTCATTGGCCCACACAGGTCAGAGTGAACTAAACTAAGTGCCTCACCTCTCCTAGTTGCTTTGCCAAAAGGCTTTCTTGTGGCTTTGCCTTCTAGGCATGATTGACAACTTGGAAGGACAACCTTGGTCAAGGAACCTAGCAAGCCACCCTTGGCTAGCTTGTTCATTCTATCTTGACCAATATGACCTAACCTTTCATGCCATCTCATTTCATTTGTGACCTCTGTCACATAGCAACTAGGACTTGCAACAGAATGGTCAGTTGGCTTTAACTCATAAAGCCCATTATTAACTGAACAAGTGCACACTATCTGATTATCTTTAATAATAGACACACTATTATTAAAGAAATTAAAGCAATAATTGTACTTCAACATACAACTTATAGAAATCAAATTTCTACAAATGTTTGGTACATACAATACATCTATTAGATACAAATATCCAATATCTATAGGAATCCTACATGTTCCTATGCCTTCCACTTCCAGCCTGGCATCATTTCCTACTGAAATGTGCTTAGCTCCTTTTGAGAGCTTCCTGTAGGCCACAAACCAGGACTTCTCCCGTGCTATGTGGTCTGTTGCTCCCAAGTCTACAATCCACAAAGAATTGCACTCAGTTAGTAATGTACATGACACAACATGTACAATGGAAGTAGAAGGGTATGTATGTACCTTGGGTGGACCTTTGCAATCCTTTGCAAAGTGTCCTTTATACCCACAGTTGAAGCACTTTAGCTTGCTTATGTCCCGTTTCTTCTTAAACCTTTTCTTAGAAGCAGGAACTTTTCCCTTGCCCTTCCTTGGCCCTCCTTTTCCACCATTCTTCTTCCATCCCTTCTGGATAGAAGATGAGGCAACATATGCCTTAGAATGGTCCTTGAGGGCCATTACCTCAGCCTCAAGGAGGAGGTGACGGGCAATGTCATCAAATGACATTATTTGAGGGTTATGGCGTAAGTTGACCTTCATCAACTGCCATTCTTCATCAGGCAACGAACGAATTATTGCTTGCACTTGTTGCTCATCAGTGAGCACATGCCCTGCCGTCTTGAGTTGGTGGATCATGCGTGACATCTCACGCAAGTGAGCACTCATAGAGTGATCAGCACGCTTCACATAATTCTCAAACCTGAGAATCATCGAGCGTTGTTTCTCTACAGAAACATCTCCATACTTGGCCTTGACAGAGTCCCATATGGCCCTGGCCCCCTCAAGCATGGAGAATTCCACCATAATCTCATCCACCATAGTGGAAAGGAGAGTGACTCTACACATAGAGTTCTTCTTTAGGAATGCCTCATAGGCAGTCTTATCCTCTCCCTCAGCAGGAGGCATGATCTCTTGAGTGAGTACATCAAGAGTATCTTGCTCAGTTAAAATGAATTTGACTTTCTGTTGCCAAATTGAATAGTTTTCACCATCCAATTTGAGGTCACGGTTTAATTCAGCAACAATATTCTTACAAGCCATCTACATGTTTTAGTTCAATTTAGACAACAAGACTCAACAAAGCAACATGTGTATGAAAACAACTTCTAACATGCTCATATATGGCAAAAGAGATGCATATAACATTCGATGAGAAATATATAAACATGCCTTCATTGTTTCATACACATATCCTTTATTAACCTTCATCGAAATCATACACATATGTATGATCCTAAATCATGCTCACAACATGTAACATATACATATTCATGACCTAAGCTCTGATACCAATTGAAGATTTTCAGGATCTCAATAATAACATACTCTTATGTTATTCATTTGTGTATATGCCACATGCATATAAGTTTTCCATACATATTGTCTCAAAAAACAATATCTAGCATGCTATTTGAGTTCAACATGAATATAGACATACTTATCCAGTCAAACAAACTTAGCATGCCACTAAGATCATTCATAAAACTTAAATCCTTAGCATGCTACTAAAGCAAGAAAGGATGCGTACCTTCCTTTTTGATAGTCTTGTGCCCAAAAGGAAAAGGAAGGACTTGATCTTAGAGATACGCCTTGAGGCTTGAATTGAGATGAAGAATCTCAATGTAATTCCACCCACAATGCTCTAAGAAAGTGTCTAATATTTCGGCTCTTTAAAGGAATGAAAGGAGGAATTTTTCTCTCAAGAAAAATGGTGCAAATTGAGTGTAAAATTCGTACTCACAATGACCAGCCACTAAAGGCTATTTATAGATGACCAAAAGGCACACCTTTACACCAAGAAAGGTGTCCTTTAAGCCAAAGAACACTTCCTTTGGCTAAGGGTCATGTATGGTGGCGAAAATACATGTCTTTTAGCCAAGGAACACTTCCTTTGGCCTATAACCATCCATAACTACCTTATGGGCGAAAATACATGTCTTTTAAGTCAAGGAACACTTCCTTTGGCCTATAACCACCCATAACTACCTTATGGGCGAAAATACATGTCTTTTAAGTCAAGGAACACTTCCTTTGGCCTATAACCACCCATAACTACCTTATGGGCGAAAATACATGTCTTTTAAGTCTAAAGGACATCACATTTGGTGCAATAACCACCTCAACCACCTCCATGGCCGAACATACATGTCCTTTAAAGTCAAAGGACATCACTCTTGGTGCTATAAGCACCCTATGGCCGAATATACATGTCCATTCACCCAAGGAACACTTCCTTTGGATGAAAGGACATGTTCTTTTAGCCAAGAGTTATTTCTTTTGATGAAGAGACATACCTTTACACAAAAGATGTGTCTCTTGGTGGTTTTGAGCTAAAAACAAGGTGAGCTGGCACAAAGCTAGCTCAATATGCTACTTATGCACCATTGAGCTCCTTTGAGCTCCAACTTAGTACCATGAACTAAGGTCCAGCTCCAAGAACTGACCTTGAGCTGGAGTTAGCTGCTTTCAGCTGAAGTAAACTGAAGTTCAGCTACACTCAGCTACCAAAAGCTGAAGTGAGCTGACTTGAGCTGAAGTCCAGCTACATTCAGCTACCATAAGCTGAAGTGAGCTGACTTGAGCTTACTTGAGCTAACTTGAGCTGAAGTCCAGCTACATTCAGCTACCATAAGCTGAAGTGAGCTGACTTGAGCTGAAGTCCAGCTACATTCAGCTACCATAAGCTGAAGTGAGCTGACTTGAGCTGACTTGAGCTAACTTGAGCTGAAGTCCAGCTACATTCAGCTACCATAAGCTGAAGTGAGCTGACTTGAGCTGACTTGAGCTAACTTGAGCTGAAGTCCAGCTACTTTGAGCTGAAGTCCAGCTACTTTGAGCTACTTATAGCTGAAGTGAGCTGACTTGAGCTAAGGGGAGCTACTTCTAGCTGCCTTAGATACCTTTTCAAGCTATAGTTAGCTCAACGAGCTCAAATCCTATCTTAAAAGGATCTTGGTGCGCCAAGAATTCCAACATTATATGTTTGTATTATCCATCGTTCTAATGTAATAGTTTTCATTTTATGTTTTGATTTGCATTTTAATGTGTTTATTTATGTGAATTATGTATTTATCTATTTTATGTATATATTATTAGTTGTTTAACCCCTTTTATCATACGGGGTTCCTAAATGTTGTAGGTACATTAGTTGAAGAAAATAATTTGCATTTTGTGTTTCAATTGTTAGGTGAAATTGAAGAGGATTCTTTGGAAGGACTTGTTTTTGAAAGTTTAGAAGCTGCTTTCACATTCTTTAGTAGATATGCTACTGAGAATGGGTTCAAGGCTCATCAGAATAGAGTTCAGAAAAGGCGTGAAGTAGTGTATGCTACTGAGTTTTGTTTTCATAGGCAAGGGACAAAGAATTCGGCAAAGCATAATAAGGGTGTCGTATCGAAAGCATACGTTGTGGTGTGGCTGCATTGCCCATATTTGGTTTAAGTGTAGGGAGGATGGGCACTGGATTTGTGTTCGGCATAATAGGGAACACAACCATCCTTTTATGCCGACACAGATGCGGCATTTGCTAAACACAAGTAAAGAGATGACAGGGGAGCAATTCGGGACACTAATGTTATTGGTGAATAGTGGTATTAGAGTTATTGATACATTTAGGATACTGAATAATGAAGTGGGTGGGCCTAAGCAGTCTGGAGTTAAGAAAAAAGTTTGTACAACAAAGTTGCATCCGTAAGGGCTGAGGTTACTGCCAAGGGTGATGCTGCATCATTAGTCAAGAGTTTCAAAGAATGTGCCAAGATTGACCCAGATTTTTTCTATGCCATAGAGGTTGATGAGATGGGTAGGTTGAGTAATTTCTTTTAGCGTAATGGTCAAATGAAAGCTGATTATCTTTTGTTTGGCAATCTAGTCTTGGTGGACACAACGTATTGGATGAACCGGTATAATATGTTCTGTGTGCCAGTCGTCGGGGCTAACCACCATCAGCAGAATGTCATGTTTGGTTGTGCATTCTTATTGGAGCAGAAAACAAGGGCTTTTGAATGGCTCCTGAAAACCTACTTAAGGAGTATGGATGGCATCGAGCCAAAGACGTTCTCGGATCAAGATAATGCTTTCTTACATGCATTTGATAGTGTCTTCAAGGAAACTAAGCATAGGTTATGTTTGTGGCACATATCAAAGAAGGTACCTATAAAGCTTCGTCATTTGTGTTGCCGGGCTAGATTTCGTGCTAAATTGATGAAGTACATTTATGATTGTTTGACCGAAGATGAGCTTGAGCATAATTGGAAGGAAATGTATGATGAATTTGGGTGCTCAGATGATAATTGGTTAAAATCACTTTGGAGGATATGTGAAAGGTGGGCTCCATGTTTATGCAGGGACATTTTCTCAGCAGGTATTTAATCAATTACTTCAAATATAGCTATTGTATCATTTTGGCACATTTTTGTGTGTGTTCATGGATTAGTTGTATGTTCAAGTTTTTACTTGGACTAGCATACTCTGAACTGGTAATGTATTTGTATTATTTTATTACTGCCTTGTATGGTACTGTCAAATAGTTGTATTATCCTACTCTATTATTATGTGCTTATATGATTTTTTGTTCATAAATTCTTACAAGTACATTGTCCACACAACGGAGTGAGAGCACAAATAGTGTCATTATGTCGCTTGCCAATAAGCATATGGAGTTGCTTGATATTTTTAAAGCTATTGAGGTACGAGTTAAAGAATGGAGGCACAGCGAGCTTGAGATAGATTTTAATAACTCTGGGGAGTGCAAGGTTTCTTTGCCGAATGATATTTTGATTCATGTGTACATTGTTTATAGTTTTAGACTATTCAAAGACTTTCAGGAGCAATTTAGTTTTGTGTCCGATGCAAAATTCTAGTTTGCCAGAAATGATGGTGGGGTTGAGTGTTATAATGTATCCTTGGGCCACCAAGATCCTCATGTGTTTTTTGTTAGATACAACTCATTGCTGAAGAATGTGGAGTGCTCGTGCAAGTTCTTTAATCAACAAGGGTACTTGTGTGCTCATGCTTTACGCATTTTAGATTTGAGAGGTGAAGAAAGGATACCAGATCAGTATATCATGAAAAGATGGTCAAAGAATATGAGGACATACTCTGATGAGTTAATAGGTTTACTGAAAGGCAAGAGAGGCTACAACGCTTTTGCCGGCACATGAACACTATGTATGAGTGTTATAATTTAGTTGCCCGTTGCATGAATGACGCTACAGGTAGAAAATGTTTTGATGAAGGCCTCGAGTCATTAAAGCATTTTGTAAGGCACTTGTTTGGCGACACACTTGAGTTTTCTTCTTATCTGGCCGCTAGAAGTTCACAACTCAATGATCCTGAATTTGTGAAAACTAACACCTTTAGGTGGAAAAGGTACAAAAACGTTGCTGAGAGATTGCATTCGGGAACCCGAAAGAGGAAGTAGTTTCATTTGTAACTATGCCCTTTATGTATTTTATTTTTACTGAGACATTGCGGGACTTGGTTCACTTGCTAGGTTTCTCATTGCACAATAATGACTGAGAATATGTATGTTTTTTTTAATCAAATTGGTTTAATTATGTAACTATTTAAATTCAATATGTTTGCATATATAACTGATATGTTTTAACCTGTTTTCAACTGCACCTAGTACATAATAAATGACTCTAGTTTGTATGTTTCTGGGACTCACATGTGTGCAACTGCAACCAAAATGTATGACTTGTCTTATGTTTAACTGCAATGCATTCATTCCATTTTCTGTAATGTATCTTTTTAAACATGACATGATCTGGTTTACAATTTTACACTACTTCAATTCAATATGTTTGTAGATATAACCATTATGTATTAACGTATTGTCCAATGTTGTGTAATTGCAAACAAACATGGGAGCTAACAAATCCTAACATAAATACTTGGAAACTAATATCTAAATTCACAAATACACAAGGTATTAACCAAAAATCCAGAACTAAACAAATCATGTTTAAAACCACAATCACGTTACATTAACATTATGCTTCCTCTTCTATGGCTTTGTTCGCATCCGCAATGATTTGCTCCCTAATTTTGTTTGCCTTGTGCTTTAAAATTGTCACCGCAATAACACGTCTATGGTATCGAGATGCCTTGTCCTGTAATTCATGCACATCGAGTATTCAAATATGATTTACAATACACATAACTCCAGAATAAAGAAGAACAGATAACATACCGGTCTGAGATCGTTATCAAATCCTCCACCCTAAAAAAGCTCCATATGCTTCATCATGAAGACGCCGCAGTCTTTAACATTAGACAAGTAAGATTGCCCTTTCATTTTACTCTTCCAAATAGGCGTGAAATGCCACCATTCATATTCCATGAAATTTGCCGCCTTCAGGTGCTTGATAGACTTAAGATATTGCGAGAAAAGGATGCTCTGAAAGAGAACATGCAAATGTGCAACCTACATGAGTTTATTTTCTCAACAACCAACACACAAGCAAAAGGTATGTTTTGAGTATTACTTACAATTTGACCTTCTAACTCCCCATGGAAACGGAAGTCCGCTGTCAAATTGTTCAAGACTTGTATAATGCTGTTTTTAAAGTTAATGCATACAACGAAGTAATGGCTAGAATGTAAAATTGGTATGAACACCTGCGTAATAATCACACAAATATGACACAGTATTAAACTAACAACACATAGAATAATACATGAATCATACAGTAGCATACATAAGATACCTGCATAATAATTAGACAAATATGTTCAGCCTATCCCTAGGAGTACACAATTTAACACATTACTCACACAGTGTCACACAAACAACACGTATAATAATACATTAATTACACAGTATCATACATAAGATACCTGCATAATAATCACTCATTACTCACACAGTATCACAAACAGCTTCCAGAATAATACATAAAATACACAGTAGCACACAAACAGCACCCAGAATAATACATAAAGTACATAGTAGTATACATAAGATACCTGCATAATTATGCACAAATAACACATTAAGCACACAAGTAACACAACATCACACATGTAGCCCCCAGAATAATACAATAAGAACACAGTAGAATACATAAGATATTAAGTTACCAACTACAAGACAATAAGGCTTACCAAGTCATACTCAATGATGTTCTGTATGTGGTTTGCCTTGCCCCAATTCGTAATTGTCTCGACCAAGCTACCATATGTTCGTAATCACAGTGTCATACCCATATACAAACTAATAAATATGATACAATAATGATACAAATAATGATACAAATCAAACCAAATCATACATATATCGAACTTGGGACCATACATTCCCATCACCAGATAATACAAATAAAAAAATCAGTAAATCAAATACCCAAATCACACATACAATAATTGTACAAATCAGACCCAAATCATACATATCACACATTTTGAACGTGGGAGCATACATGATCACATGTGTTATCCTGTTAGTCAGATGTACTCACAGAAAATAGTAGACAAACAAATCAAATTTGAGATCATACACAGAATCACATAGACATAGAAATTGAACCTGGGATCATACATACTCACCAGCAGACAATACAAAATCGTAACAAAAAACACACAAATCCAACCAAAAACTATAAAATCATTAATTTTAATGTTTGAAACCCCGGAATTGCACATTTTATCCTTCTCACAACCTGCCGCAGGCACCGTCGTAGGGCACCAATTAGAGTTCGGAATTCTCACAAACCACTGCAATCATCGTCCTCCCGGATCGATGCTGTACTTTTTTGCCCTTATCGCAGTCGTACTCCTTTTCATAGAGAAACGCAACTTCTATTCTCCTCCGCCGTTGCCGGCGTGATTAAAGAAGTAGTGTCTGCAAACCAGTGCTTTTCGGGGAGGAGGCAAGCGTTGCTCCCTTTTTGGTTTCTTTTGTCTTCGTTTTAGGGCTGTAGGTGGTCGGGTAGAGAATTGTATGGAAAGGGGGCTCAAATCACGTAATTGGTTGAGTTTGTGCCCGATTTTTTGGGTGGCTGATTTTTTTTTTTTTGAAAGATGGATAACGTATGGGTTAACGGATGGAAACCATCCGCCGTACCTAACGGTGTTACTAAGTTTACTTACACTTAGATAGACAGTCTCAAAACTCTTTAGGGACAAGCTAAAAATTCAATAACAAATTACTGCATAGGAAATAGGAAAGTGATCCACCACTTTATGATATCTCTAAAAGAATGTGGCTTAAAATGGGAATAACGGAGTACTATTTGTTTCTTGGATAAAACTTGCGCTTGGTGCTGGAGTGTACGCGGACATGCTTTAATATTTATAATAATTTTGTTGACTTTATGTAAGCTTGTATATTTGGCTGAGTGGTTAAAGTCGCGAGGGACCCTTACTGGACATGGATCTGAGTCCTAGCAGCCCCACCCTTCGTGTTTCTTTTTGTTTTTGCCTTTGCCTGTTTCGTTTTCTTTTTTCTTTTTCCTTGCATTCCTATCTTCTTTTTCCGTTTCTTTAGTTTCTTTTTTTTTTTTGGAAAATTGAGTATTTCTTTCCCATTTTCCATTTCCTTTTTTAAGTTTTCCAGTAATTAAATTTTTTTTTTTTCAGTTTTCCTTACATCCCTTTGACTTATTACTATGAAAGAATAAACCTAGTAAAGAATAAATAAGAACTAAGAAAAGAATAGATAAAACTAATAAAAAATAAATTTAATTAAAAACATATGAAACTGATAATAATAAAAGAACAAAAAAATAAATAATTTATCTAAAACGTAAGTATGGACTTATAAAAGAACAATAAATTGAGCCAAAAGAAAAAATAGCAAATAGTGATAGAACATGATGGCCTTGGGCCTCATCGTTTTGAGTCATGATGACTGTTGAGGAGACTTCTAGGAGGAAGGACGCCTGGAAGGTGGATCGCCCCAAGGAGAATACCTGAAAAACTGGTAAACAGGGTTAGGAGGCCCCCGGAGTGTTTTTCCGGGGGAGGAGCCTCCGACGCCCAAGTCAGCGGTGGCCGGAAAAAGGAGAAAGTCACTAGCTCAAAGAGGAAGGCAGAAAAGTCTTGCCTGGTATTTTCTCAGAGTGTGGGAGCTGTATCTTCGGCCTACCTACCTCCTGTCAAGTATTTATTTCCTGTATATATAGGAATACCTAGCCCGTTCAGATCATGACACGTGTGCGGTCGGATGCTCCTGAACTTCTGGGCGTAGGGGACAGATAGTTGGTAACCAGCTCGCCTCGAGCCTTGTGCTGAGACGGGCCATGATGTGATTCTGATGGCGTCTGCGCGTCAGGGCGGCTTTTTACGTCTGTGGTGGGACGTGTCAGAGGCTTCCTTAAATGCTTCCTTAAATACTCCTACCGTACTCCCGAGGTCCCTGGGCGAGGTCGTCCTCTAGTTCGGACAGAGCCTCTTCGGGAAGCATACCCTCAGTTCGGGGGTTCCCAGTTCTAGGGAGTTCCGCCTTCGGGGATATCATGTTCGGGCAGCAATGTCTGGTGCCACTTTTCCGAAGGCGCGATGTTCACAACCTTGGGGGGCGAATAGAGTCCTCAAGTTTTACTGGCGTGCCGAGCCATCGTTTTGAGTCATGATGACTGTTGAGGAGACTTCTAAAATGATGGCCTTGGGCCTCATCGTTTTGACTCATGATGACTGTTGAGGAGACTTCTAGGAGGAAGGACGCCTGGAAGGTGGATCGCCCCAAGGAGAGTACCTGAAAAACTGGTAAACAGGGTTAGGAGGCCCCCGGAGTGTTTTTCCGGGGGGGGAGCCTCCGACGCCCAAGTCAGCGGTGGCCGGAAAAAGGAGAAAGTCACTAGCTCAAAGAGGAAGGCAGAAAAGTCTCGCCTGGTATTTTCTCAGAGTGTGGGAGCTGTATCTTCGGCCTACCTACCTCCTGTGAAGTATTTATTTCCTGTATATATAGGAATACCTAGCCCGTTCAGATCATGACACGTGTGCGGTCGGATGCTCCTGAACTTCTGGGCGTAGGGGACAGATAGTTGGTAACCAGCTCGCCTCGAGCCTTGTGCTGAGACGGGCCATGATGTGATTCTGATGGCGTCTGCGCGTCAGGGCGGCTTTTTACGTCTGTGGTGGGACGTGTCAGAGGCTTTCTTAAATGCTTCCTTAAATGCTCTTGCCGTACTCCCGAGGTCCCTGGGCGAGGTCGTCCTCTAGTTCGGACAGAGCCTCTTCGGGAAGCATACCCTCAGTTCGGGGGTTCCCAGTTCCAGGGAGTTCCGCCTTCGGGGATATCATGTTCGGGCAGCAATGTCTGGTGCCACTTTTCCGAAGGCGCGATGTTCACAACCTTGGGGGGCGAATAGAGTCCTCAAGTTTTACTGGCGTGCCGAGGCTCGGAGCTCTCCGGCTATCTCCCGAGGTGCATGATTCCACCTGTTCCCGGGAAGCGCCAGTTCTTCTAGCCATTTGTTGTGGCAGGGTGTTCGGCCAGATTGAGGCGATAGCCTTTGGCTATCACATGCCCCCCTCTGGAAAGCCGAAGTGAAGACTTCGGTTTGCATCTCTTTCCGAGGTTGTCGTTGGGAGTCCTGTTGGGAAGCATAACCTGTTCCGAGGTCGCACCTTTTGCCCGAGGGTCTGGGCTGTTCGGCCTTGGTCTATTCTTTGGTGTCTCCGAGGCAAAGCCTATACCGAAGATACACCTCTTGCCCAAAAGTCATGGGCTGTTCAGCCATAGCCTGTCTCTTGGTGTCCTCGAGGTGGCCTGCTTTTTATTTCTGCAGGTCTGATGGCCAAGCGTGTCAGACTGAGCGGCGCGTGTCCACTTTTCAGGGATGTCAAACGACGTGTCCCAATTAGGAGGTGTGTCCCGGTTTTCCAGGGACGTTTGGGGAGGCGTGTCCCCTATTTCTGCGCAGCGGTTGACACGCAGCTTCTTGCCATTGGAAGAGAGACGCGTCATTTACAGAGGGCGTGCCTTTTCGGGTGTAGTGGGCAGTTACGGCGACGGTTCGCCTCCAATGGGTACTTATGATTTCTTTCCGGCTACCCACCTTTGGCCTATAAATAGCCCATTCCATCGTAAGTCCCACTTACTGTTTTTCTGCTCTCTCTCTGCTTTGCCCTCTGTTCTTGCGTTTTATCTCGCTTTCTGTGGCGGAGCTTCTTTAGTCAGAGCTTTTCCTACCAACTTTCACGACGGCGTCCTCAGGCAAATCTTTTGGTGGGTTTTGATTTCCAGAGTACTCTGATTCCTCTGTTTTTCTGAGTTTTTCTGGAAAACTGTTGTTTTTTTCCAAACTCGTCTTCTGAGTTTTTTCTGGAAACTATTTTCTTTTCCATCTCAAACTCTTTTTCATGTCTACGATGCCTGTTCCCGAGAGCTGGAAACCTCTTCTGGCCCATCCTTGCTGTACCACCCCCGAAAAACTAGAGAGGTGGAAGAAAAAATTCTTTCTCCCCTCTTACGCTGTAACCAGGCTGCCTCGTTCTAGCCATTTCGCTTTTTCGAACCGCGGCGACGAGGTTACCGTCTTCCGAGCCTAACTGAAGGCCGGACTTCGGTATCCTCCCCCGAAGGTGGTTTGCGAGTTCTGCCAATTCCATGGCATTGCTGTGAACCAGCTTCCCCCGAACGCGTACTGCTATTTTAACGCCTACCTCTGCATGTGTGGCGTGTTCGGGATAGAGCCCCACTTCATCATTTTCATGCAGTACTACAAGCTCTACGTGGTCCCGAAGGGTGGCTTCTATTTTCTGCTGCCTCGGGGATCTGGGAGCAAAAAATTCACCTTCACCTTCGACACGAAGGATAGCTGGCGGGGGTGGCAGCCTAAGTTCTTTTTCCTGAAGGTGGATAAGAAGTGGTCTGATGTCCCGACCAGATGGGCTCAGGGAGTGCTGAACGCAGACGTCGTTGATCCGAGGATGCTGCTGACCCCACCGTTGGCTTCCGTGTTCGCGGATTTCGACGCCCGCATTCGGGCAGTCGCTGACTAGGCTCCCGAGGTCTCTCCTCGTGCTCTTTACCCTTTTCCTATCAACTGGAGGTTGATGACCGAAGAAGTCCTTCGGGAGCTGAAAGTGGTTAAGGAGCACGTGACTGACCTCAATATGCCCGCTCCCGCCATCGCCGAGAAGGACTCCTGGCTGGTCAAGCTCCTTAAGGGGGAGACTTCTTTCGAATCTTTTGCCGAAAGTGAGTAATCTTCCACCCCTTTATATCTTTTCCTCGGACTCACGCTGATACTTCTTCTCTTTTTCAGAGATGGGCGATAGGGCTGCCGCCTATTACAAGGCCCTCTTTTCTGGCCAAGTGGAGAAGGGGGAGCAGACAAAGAAGGCGGCTTCCCGAAGAAGGAAGTTAACAGGGGCGGGGCCCTCGGCAAAGCGAGCTAGGAAGGCTCTCCAGCCTCCTCAGCCAGAGCTTTCGGAAGAAGAAGCTGGCGAAGAGGCTGCTCTTGTTGAAATTCCACCTGCCGAGGTCCCCGTTACTTCTGCCGAGGTGCCTCCTTCCGACCTCGAAGCCCCCAGAAACACTGTAGTGGTAGAAGTACCTACTGCCGAGGAGCGGTACCGGCAGAAGGGTAAGGGTCTTTCTTCCGAGGGGCCCGAGGATGCCGAGGACACTGTCTCCGAGGTTCCTCCAGGTATGCCTTCAGGCGAAATTCAGCTCCTTTACTTTTCGCGAATTTTTCTTCTGCTCCTAACTTCCTTCTCACTTTCAGAGGAGCCTCTTACTGCCGGCTGGAGGGCCATTCATGAGAGGAAACGGGCCCTTCGCGATGCCAAAATCCCTGAGGGGAAAATCCCTTTGGAGCCTTTTTGGACAATCACGGAGGATATGAATTTGTTCTCCGACGATTGTCCCAAAATGACGAAGGAGATTTGGAAGGGGATGACCACTGACGCCTCCTTCCGGGCCATTGCGGCGGCTCACCCGAGGGATGATACCCTTGCCGCAAAAGTCACCGAGCATGCTGCTCAGGTATAGTCTTTACACTCTTTTTCCTCAATTCTCTAAGTGTTTAGACTTGTACTAACCTGGACTTTTGCCTTGCCGTAGCTGCTGGAGTACGCTGGTTACCTCCGAGTTCGGGTGGCCAGAGAGGCTGCTTCCAAGGATGCGACTTCGCGGGAACTCAGTGAAGCGAAGGCTTCGCTTGCGAACCTGGTCGCCAGCAACCAGCAGCTGGCAGCGGATTGTTCTCAGCAAATCGCCGCCGTTCGGGAGGAGTTCTCGAAGAAGAGAGAAGAACTTGAAAAGGAATCCTCCCTGAAGATTGCCGACCTCGGCGACCAAGTAAAGGGGCTGCTCGCCGCCAACGAGATCTTGTCAAGGACAAGGCTGTTTCTGACAGTCTTGCGGCGAGGTTGACGGATGAGAACAATGCTCTCCGAGCCGAGGTCGAGGCTCTGAAGAAGGAGTCCGGAGAGACGCTGGAGATAAGCGAGCTGGAGGAGGAGATTGCTGAGCTGAGGGACGAGCTCAACGACCTTGGCGTCAAAAAACATACTTCTGATCAAATGGCCAAGGTCGCCTTTCAGGACGGCTTCTGCGTTGTTCGGCACCAAGTCCTGCAGAGGTTCCCAGATTTGGACCTCTCTTTTCTGGAGGGCCTAAATATTCCTGAGGGACCTCGGTGGCAGTGGTCCAAGGTCGAGTATCTGAAGCTTCCTGGTCTTCGTCCGCCCGGCTCTCCCTAGTTTGCTTTAGGGCTCCTCTTATTTTTCTCCTTTGTGCTCCTTCTTTGGGCACTTCTTTTGTAAGGCAGCGTTTACTCTAAATGAACAATCTTTTGGCTAAGTCCTTTCTTGCAAGTTTCTTCGTTTCCACTGTCCCGAACACGTTTGCTCAAGAGACTTTTGGAAAACCTGCAACCAAAGAAACTTTTTACCTTCCTTTGTCCCGAGTGTGCTCGCTCAAGAGATTTTCTGGAAAGTTTGTAAAAATTTGGCTAAGTCTTTTGCAGGCTTTTTGTTTCCTTTTATCCCGAACATGTTCGCTCAATGGACTTCGGAAAACCTTTCAGCCAAATTTTTCTGTCTTCCTATTGTCCCGAGCATATTGGCTCAAGGGACTTAGGAAAATTTTCACGAGATTGCTCATTTCCCTTTTTCCCGAGCACGTTCGCTCAAGGGTGTTCGGAAATTACCTCTGCTTTTGTTTTGGCGTGTACTTTTGCGAGATTCTTGCTTTCCCTTTTTCCCGAGCATGTTCGCTCAAGGGCGTTCGGAAAATTTTCTCTGCATTGATTATGCCGAGTACCTTTGCAAGATTCTTGTTTCCCATTTTTCCCGAGCATAGTGGCTCAAGGGACTTCGGGAAGTCACATCTGCTTTTTTCGTGGCGAGCACCTTCGCGGAATTTTGTCTTGGACAATTTGGTATTCTTAAAAATTTTTCTTAAGACCATTCTTCTCCAGACCATTCTGTACTTAGAATATTTCTTGTACAATATATCTCTTCCGCTCAACCTTAGGCGTAGAATTTTTTCAAGGCGTCTGAGTGCCAAGTGTTTTTCAATTCTACGCCTTCGGCGTCGCCAAGCTTGTACACGCCTTTTCATACTTCGGCGAGAACCAGATAAGGTCCTTCCCAATTTGCGCGAAGTACTCCGTGAGATGGCCTTCGGGGTGCAAAGTCGGCCTTTCGGAGAACGAGGTCTCCTTTTTTGATTTCTTTTGGCCTGGCTTTTAAGTTGATAGCCGCGGCCACTCTTTGCTGGAAAGCTTTTCTTCTCAGCTCGGCTATTTCTCTGTGTTAGGCCACAAGGTCGAGCTTAGTTCTCAGACCGAGGTCGTTTCCGCCTTCATCAAATACTTGCACCCGTATTGAAGGCTGAACTATCTCTATTGGGATAATGGCCTCTGTTCCGCCTTCATCAAATACTTGCACCTGTGGCTCTTCGTGGCGTCGTTCGGTAGCTCCATAATACACTTTGGAGTTCTCCTGGCCATTTCCCCTTGGCTTCCCCAAGTCTCTTTTTCAGGCCATCTTTTATGGTCCTGTTTGATACTTCCACCTGCCCATTGCTTTGGGGGTGAGCTACTAGGGCGAAGTGCATCTTTGTTCCGAGGTCGCTGATGAATTTCTGGAATCCTTTGTCTATGAACTGGGATCCATTATCAGCTACTAGCACCCTCGGTATGCCAAATCTGCATACGATGTTCTTCCATACGAACTTCTGCACTTCTTTTGCCGAGATAGTTGCTAGTGGTTCTGCCTCTACCCACTTTGAGAAATAGTCCACTGCTACCACGCAGAATTTCACGCCTCCGGGCGCTGTGGGGAGTGGCCCAATAAGGTCTATACCCCAGACTGCGAAGGGCCAAGGATAGTCTGCCGACGTTACCATTTCCGAGGGTATCCTCTGGATTCTTGCATGTCTCTGGCAACTACCGCACTTCTGGACGAACTGCCTTGCGTCCTTTCTCAGGGTAGGCCAGAAGTATCCTTGGCGGAGTATCACTGCTGCAAGGGCATCAGTTCCAATGTGCGAACCGCACATGCCTTCGTGAACTTCTTCGAGGACCATCTTAGTATCCTCTTCGCCCACACATCTCTGCAGCGGATTTGCATATCCTTGCCGATATAACTCTTCACCAATCAGGAAGAATCTTCCGGCGCGTCTTCGCAGTCTTGCAGCATTGCCGGTGTCTTCGGGAAGCTCATTCTCTGCGAGGTATCTCTTTATGGGGTCCTTCCACCCTGTTCCCGAGGTCGTTACGCTTAGCACGGAGATGCTTGGATAGTCTAGCACCTCGGTGTATGCTTTGGACTTCGCTAAGCAATCTGCCTCAGTGTTATTCCGCCGGGGTACGTTTTTGATCCGCACGGCGTCAAACTCTTGGATGAGTTTTGTTACCAGCTCGTGGTATTTTGCCAAGATTGAGTCCTTCGCCCCATAATCTCCTGCCGTCTGCCGAACTACCAGCTGGGAATCGCTGTGAGCCCTTAAGTTTCTCACGCCAATCTTTCTGGCCAAGCGTAATCCCGCTATGAGGGCTTCATACTCAGCCACATTATTGGTGACGTTGAAGCTGAACTTGATAGCCTTCATCACCTCTAGGCCTTCGGGTCCTCTGATAACTATTCCAGCTCCCTGGTGTTCGGACCCCGAGGCTCCGTCAACATGCAAGGTCCACTCTGGCTCACCTTCTTTCGGATCTGAGTGGTTCTCCTCAGTGGTGGGTATTTCGGAGATAAAATCTGCCAATGCTTGGGCTTTTATGGCCTTCCGAGGCTCATACGTGATTTCATGTTCGCCAAGCTCTATGCACCACTTGGAGAGCCTTCCCGAATGATCAACTCTCTTCATAACATCCCGTAGGGGTAGACTACTTCGGACGATGATGGGGTGAGCCTGGAAATATGGTCGCAGTCTTCTTCCTGCAAGCACCAAGGCGTATATAGCTTTTTGAAGCAACGGATACCTGACTTCGGCGCCATGTAGGGACTTGCTGACGTAGTAGACCGGCCATTGTTTCGGCCCTTCTTCTTTCACCAGGACCGAGCTCACGGCCTTTTCTGTGACGGTGAGGTACAGTACGAGGGGTTCTCCCTCCCGAGGTTGTCGCAGAGTCGGCAGGCTGGCCAGGTAGACTTTGAGTTCTTCCCAGGCCTTTTGGCAATCTTCATCCCAAGGATGATTGTTTCTTCCGAGGTCGCCTTCCATCTTTGCTGCCTTTGTGAGGACTTTGAAGAAAGGTCTACACCTATCTCCGTACCTGGAAATAAACCTGCTCAGAGAGGTTATTCTTCCGGTTAGTCTCTGCACGTCTTTGAATGTGGCAGGAGTTCGGAACTCAAGCAGAGCCTTAATCTTCTCAGGATTGGCGTCGATGCCTCTTTCGGATACCATGTACCCAAGGAATTTTCCCGAGGTCACACCGAAGATACACTTCTCGGGATTAAGGCGAATCCCGAAGGCTTTGAGCTTTTGGAAGGTTTCCTCCAAATCTGCAACGTGGTAGCCGGGCAGCTTGCTTTTGACTATCATATCATCAACATATACCTCCATGTTTCTCCCCAGTTGGTCCTTGAAGACTTTGTTCATCAGTCTCTGGTAGGTGGCTCCTGCATTTTTTAGCCCGAAGGGCATTCTGACATAGCAGTACGTTCCTCCCTCGGTGATGAAGGCAGTTTTCTCTTCATCTTCGGGGTCCATCCTTATCTGATGGTAGCCGCTGAAGGCATCTAGGAAGCTCAGGAGCCCGTATTCGGCCGTTGAATCTACCAGTTGATCTATTGGTGGGAGGGGATATGAGTCTTTCGGGTAAGCATCGTTCAAGTTTTTGAAATCAATGCACATCCGGAGTTTGCTGCTACCTTCTTTTATGGCGATGACCACGTTGCTTAACCATTCGGGGTATTTTACCTCCCTGATAACTTCAGCATCCAATAGGCGCTGGACTTCGGTTTTCACGAAGTTGCTTTTGTGGGCTGAGATGCTTCGTTTCTTTTGCCTGATAGGTTTTGCTTCCGGGCTTACTTTGAGGCTGTGCTGTATTATGCTAGGGTTCACTCCTGGCATGTCTTTCGGCGAGTAGGCAAACAGATCTTTATTTTTCAGCAGAAAGGATACAAGATTTTCCTTATCACCTTTGGCCAAGCTCTTCCCTATTCGGGTAGATTGTCCTGGGACAAGATCTACTGCTTCCATTTCTGCTTCTGCGGGATCTCCTTCTTTGCCTTTCCCCTGCGCCTTTGCCTCCATCGTTTGTGTAGAGTTGTTTGCCGGAGCCTTTCGTGCTTTTACAAACACCTTTCTTACTTCGGCTTGGTCGATGAAGACCTCTGCATCTCCATCCTTGGTGGCGAATGTGACAGTCAAGTACTTCACATCGGGCCGAATGTGCAGGTTCCCCTGAGTCTGCCTTCCAAGGATGGCGTTGTACGAAGACGGGACGTCCATGACGATGAATCTTGCCATTGTGGATGCGTACAACTCAGCTGCTCCGTCTACCGAAGTGCCTTTCATCATCAAGGGGAGGTCGATCCATCCGAGGACGGGTAGTTCGGATGGCCCAACGCCGAAGGTGGGCGAGGTGACAGGTTTAAGCTCGCTGCTGGAGATGCCCAAGCTCGGCAGTAAGTGCGAGAAAAGGACGTCAGCATTTGAGCCATCATCAAGCAACACTCTCTTGACGTCCCAGTTCCCTATTCTCGCCATTATCAGCAGCGGGTCGTCATGGGGGAAGACGACGGTGAAGCCATCTTTGCGAGCCAGTTTCTTTGATGGACTTTGATATTCCATAACTGCAATTTCTCTGGCCTTCCGCTTTCTTTCCGAGGATGGGAGCCCCGTGGTGATGGTTTGGATGACCCCTACTGGAGGTGGAAGGCGCCTTTTTGGACTTCTGTTTCTCCGCCTGTCGGAGTCATAGTCCTCGTTTTCGGCCCTCTCTTCCTCCTCTTTTCTGCCTTTTGGGGAGGGCATCCGCAGGTATTTGCGAAGTTGGCCCTGTTTGATTAGCGACTCTATGTACTTCTTCAGCTGGAAGCAGTCTTCGGTGTCATGACTGTGGTCGCGATGAAACTGGCAGAACTTCTTGGCATTCTTCTTATTATCGGCGGCCATGGCCTTTGGCCGCCGAATCTGCGTCCCTTGCCTTTCCAGCGCCATGAGAATGTTGGTCCGTGTCGTGCTCAAGGGCGTGAAACTTTGAGGTTTCCTTCCTCGCATTCGTCGTGGTCGGCCTGTGTGTTCAGGAAGATGCCGAGCTTGCTGACTGGACCCTTCGGCGCGGTGATGATCAGACTTCGGCCCCGCCATCCTCAATTCCTCGGCTGTCATGTGCTGCTCTGCCCTTCGGTAAAATTCTCCGAGGGTCTCCGGGGGTCCTTTGAGAATTCGTAGAACAGCTGTGAGTCACGCCGAAGGCCCCGTACCATAGCGAGGATGCGGATTTCGGGCCGGAAGTCCGGGACGCTGAGTGCTTCCCTGTTGAATCGTTCGACATAGTCTCGGATTGTCTCTCCGTTTCTCTGCTCCATGTCGAACATCTGCACAGGCATTTTGGCCGTCGGCCTGCTCCCAATGAACTGCTGGGTGAAGGCTCTGGACAACTCCTGGAACTCAGTGATAGTCCCTGGGGGCAAGGAATTGTACCATGCTGTTGCTGGGCCCATGAGGGTGACTTCGAAGCATTTGCACATGGTAGCGTCATCAGCTCCGTGCATTATCATGCTCCGTCTGTACTTCGTCAGATGGGCCTGTGGATCAGTCCGGCCATCATAGATCTCCAGCCTAGGCACTCTGAAGTCGCCTGGCATAGCTGCTTCAACGACGGCGCGAATAAACGGGGAGTCATCTTCGCATAATGCCCCCGACAGCCTGTCCCAAACGGGTTTTCTGGCCACTTGCTTCTCCACTCTGTCCAGTCGTGCCAATATCCTTTCCATAAGCGCAGTGGCGCTAGGACCATTTTCGCGGGAGGGAGATTGACGGCGCCTCTTCGGGGAGCGAGTTCGGCGCGGAGGGGTCAGGGACCTCGCCTCGGGCGACGAACTGCTTCGCTGTGAGACTCTCGGTCGCTTGGACCCGGTTTGTCCCACAGGCCGTTTCCCGAGGGCTATGTCTTCTGTGGATGATTCTCCGCGAGGCTCTCCACTTCCTGAACTGCGGTATGTAGACTTGGGGCTTCTCTCCCGAGGGCGTGCTGATGAGGAGGGTTTCTGGGCCTGTGACTGCTGTGGCCATCTTCGATCGATCTGCTGAGTCATTTCAGCAACGACCGAGCGCTGAAAGTCCCTCAAGAAGCTCATGGTGATTACCAGAGGGCGGTCTTCCTCGGGCGTAGAAGTCTCTGGGAGTGTCTGCTCAGCGGCCGGTTGTATCTCAGGCGCGGACGAGGACCTTGGGAGTCCCTTGTCCTTAGAACGCCGAGTCTCAACGACGGCGATTTGCGAGCGGGTTCCCACAGACGGCACCAAATGATGGCCTTGGGCCTCATCGTTTTGAGTCATGATGACTGTTGAGGAGACTTCTAAAATGATGGCCTTGGGCCTCATCGTTTTGAGTCATGATGACTGTTGAGGAGACTTCTAGGAGGAAGGACGCCTGGAAGGTGGATCGCCCCAAGGAGAGTACCTGAAAAACTGGTAAACAGGGTTAGGAGGCCCCCGGAGTGTTTTTCCGGAGGGGGAGCCTCCGACGCCCAAGTCAGCGGTGGCCGGAAAAAGGAGAAAGTCATTAGCTCAAAGAGGAAGGCAGAAAAGTCTCGCCTGGTATTTTCTCAGAGTGTGGGAGCTGTATCTTCGGCCTACCTACCTCCTGTGAAGTATTTATTTCCTGTATATATAGGAATACCTAGCCCGTTCAGATCATGACACATGTGCGGTCGGATGCTCCTGAACTTCTGGGCATAGGGGACAGATAGTTGGTAACCAGCTCGCCTCGAGCCTTGTGCTGAGACGGGCCATGATGTGATTCTGATGGCATCTGCGCGTCAGGGCGGCTTTTTACGTCTGTGGTGGGACGTGTCAGAGGCTTCCTTAAATGCTTCCTTAAATGCTCCTGCCGTACTCCCGAGGTCTCTGGGCGAGGTCGTCCTCTAGTTCTGACAGAGCCTCTTCGGGAAGCATACCCTCAGTTCGGGGGTTCCCAGTTCCAGGGAGTTCCGCCTTCGGGGATATCATGTTCGGGCAGCAATGTCTGGTGCCACTTTTCCGAAGGCGCGATGTTCACAACCTTGGGGGGCGAATAGAGTCCTCAAGTTTTACTGGCGTGCCGAGGCTCGGAGCTCTCCGGCTATCTCCCGAGGTGCATGATTCCACCTGTTCCCGGGAAGCGCCAGTTCTTCTGGCCATTTGTTGTGGCAGGGTGTTCGGCCAGATTGAGGCGATAGCCTTTGGCTATCAGAACATATAGTAACTGAAAATAATATATTTATAAAAGAATAAATAACAATGTATAATATATATATATATATATATATATATATATATATATATATATATATATATATATATATATATATATATATATATATATATATATAGGAACTGAAAAAGAAACACAAACAAAAAATCATAAGAACTAGTAGCATAAGAACAAGCTTGTCCCTAAAGAGTTTTGAGACTGTTTTTTTTGTAGATGATGGCGTGTTGTATAAATAGCAAATAATGATCAATTTATAACAAAATAAAAAATATTATTTGATGGTAGAACAACAGAAAAAAGAGAATAGATCATGCATCAAAGAGAATATGTAAAAACTAAAAAATAACAAATAATAACGTATTAAAGAATAGACAATTTATAAAAGAACAAAAAACGTATTAAAGAACAGACAATATTTATAAAAGAACTCAAACTAACTAATAAATAACAATAATGCACAATAAAAAACCAAACAATATTTATAAAAAAATATATATATATACAAACTGATAAATAACAAAGGTGCATGTTGTGCACCAAGGAACACAAGACTTACTCACTGGGTTTCAAATCCTATCTTATCTTTGGCTAATTGGTGTTCTTAATATGTGTTTTAGGTTGTACTGACTTGTACATTGCTCCTCTTCTCCACTCCAGCCTCTGGCTAGTAATTTTTATCAATAAATCTTGTTGATGCTTCGTTCAAAAGAGTATGCATTATTGAGAAAAAAATCTCAACCATATACATCAAAATTTGGTTAAATCGGTAACAAATTAATTGACTATTGTTTCAAAATTGATACCAAATTATCGAATTCTTCTATTTATATTTCAGTCAAAGCAAAACTGATAAATCGAATTATCTACACGAGAAAACTGATTGGACTAAAATATTTTGGTTTGAACTGAATAGAAATCCCCCTTTTAATCCGAGTGAATCAATTGGTTAACCTGAACCCTATTAACCCTATTAATCATAACCTGGCTCTAAAATCTAGTCAACTTGAATAAACTCAAATACAAATAATTCAACTTGGACCCGACTTAGACCTAAAATTATGATAAACCCAATTAAATCCTAACATGAATGACTTAACCTAGCCCATTCATAAAGCATGATGGACCATGATGGACCAATTAAATCCTAAATTGCCATCACAATATGAGACCATGATGGACACATCAAAGGACTGACCAATCATAAAGCATGGCATCATGTATGATCATTGGACATCCCACGACAGTTACAGACCATCACAATAATAGAGCTCAATCACTTTTACATACCCAACTAATATCGATTAATGAAATTGAGCATAGACAAAACTTTCCCACAAATATGTGAAAAAGTACGTTAAGGACGAACACATAATTACACAATCAACCCGCCAGCCGCCTGTTGACACTAGAGAGGCGTGGGAGCTCAAGTGTCACAACTGTCATCTTTGGGCCATGTCCCGTGTGACCTAAGTCATCCTGTCGTCTTCTCTCAAGTCAAGACTATCATACATTAATAAGGTTTTCAATATGTTACTGGCAGTTACGTATATCACATCCTATAAATAATAAGTGTATTATATGGTATATCGTATTGAACTGTTACAATTTCATAAAATAATATGCATCAAAATATTATTTTAAAATAAAAAACATCAAATCTAATTTTTTTTGCACATTTTATATGTATTATAATTGTTTTTTATCATAATTTTCATAACAAAAATAAAATAAATATGAAAAGCAATATATTTAAGATGCAAACACATAAAGATGGAATAAATAGAACAAAATATATATTATTCAGAAAAAAATAATTTATTTATAAATGAGCAAAGTGAATACTATTCATGTGAAAATATGAGTAATAATTACATTTTTTCATTTTTTATGTGTTTGTATGTACGTGGTACATTAATATAAGTGTACTTAAGCCATGATACCGTGGTAAATTAAAAAATCCGAAGTTCAAAGTTTTCTGTTCGCAACTTCTACAAAACAAAGTGCCCACAAGGGAGGTTTAATTCAGGCGTGGTATTTTACCAGAAGGAGGTTCGTCCTGTGCTTTTTGCAATGCCCCTTAACCGAAAAAAATGAAACAAAAAAATAAAGATTATAGACCACTCATATAATGGCTTGTCTTGTTGGACACCTTAACCGAAGAATTGTTTCATTCCTTATGGTGGTTTTTTGGTGCTTGGGAAAAGAATTAGTGATAAAATCTCGTTAGGAACAACTTTTCAGTGGCAATTGCAGGAGCATCGGCTGCAGGAGTATCATGTTTTCCAATTTCCCCTTTTTAATTACTTATGAAAGTTCTTGTAATTGTATTTTTCACCCAGCTAAGAATTTACAAGGTAAAAAAACACGCGCGCACATACACAATTTTGTAAGGAAAAATTACCAAAACTCCCATAAAGTTTGGGGAACCTACAATTGTGTCCATTTTTTTCAAAACCTAGAGTTACCCTTGATAACTTAACTCCGTCATTTACTATTAACACAAAAATGGGAAACATAACTGACTTTGTTCATTCAGTCTTCTTACTTAAAAACTCTAACCCTAACCATTAAAATTCATTCAAATTAAACCCTAAACCCTACAAACCTCTAGACCCATCTTCTTTCACCCTCCTCCTCTTCCACGTTGCCCTTCTCCTTCGTCACTGTCATGGAGTGGGGTCCCAGTGCCCTGTATTACTTAGTGTGTAGGCTCTTAGGGACTGTGATTTCACTTAGTTACTATTGGCTAACTATTACTTGTTGGTAAATTAAGATAATTTATGTGCAACTAGTTACTTAGTCTACCCTACAAAAAGATATGCATGCGTTTGTCTAGGCAATGCAACTCAAATAAATAAAATAAGTAAAAAAAATGTCGCTTGAGCTCTTCATTTAAAACATATTCAAAGCGTGCAAAGAAAATAAAACACCAATTACGTAAACTTCAAGTAATAGTTTTGTGCACACATATAGGCTCTAGCATGCACCCAAAAGTAACTTAATGGTCTTACACCACAATATGTCTTAATAGAGGTAATGTCCCAGTGCCCTGGATTACTTAGTGTGTAGGCTCTTAGGGACTGTGATTTCACTTAGTTACTATTGGCTAACTATTACTTGTTAGTAAATTAAGATAATTTGCGTGCAACTAGTTACTTAGCCTACCCTATAAGAAGATATGCATGCGTTTATCCAGGCAATGCAACTCAAATAAATAAAATAAGTAAAAAAAATGTTGCTCGACCTCTTCATTTAAAACATATTCAAAGCGTGCAAAGACAATAAAACACTAATTACATAAACTTCAAGTAATAGTTTTGTGCACACATATAGGCTCTAGCATGCACCCAAAAGTAACTTAATGGTCGTACATCACAATACGTCCTAATAAAGGTAATGTCTTAGTACACAAAGTATTATATATACAAGGAAAAATATTATTAAGATCATCTACTTGAGCTCTCACCTTTGAGCAATCAAGCTCTAAGTGCAAAGCTCTCACTTGTCCTTGTGCAACTCTTAGCCTCTAGATTGTAAAAGCACAACACTTAGTTAGTACAAAACTTAGCTTGTAAGTAACTTAGAAACACAAGATTTCAAGTAGAATAAGTACCTGCAAAATATACAAACTTAGCCATAACTATCTAGCTAGTTGTTGGGCACGAAGTTAGTACCTGTACAAGTAAGCTTAAGGGAATGAATACGTTATCGTACTCAGTAAGAGGTCCCTCGGTACCTACAAGGAAACTTAAGCAACCATGTACATATGACAAACAAATAACGAAGCATCCAACAATTAACCATAAACAAAAAAATAACAATAAATGCAGTGCATGAGTGAATGATATCCAACATACAACACTTGAGACTTCTTACACCCTAAGGTGTCTTAAACTTGCCGTGAGTTCAAATGACGGAGGTACTTGAGACACTGGCTCACGTATCCTGAATCCTTTATCTCCTTTAAGTCCCGCTTACGGGTCCTAGAGTAGGTCATCACTCACTCCTATCACTTACCCGTCTTTCCCTTGCTTATCATGCGGGCTAATCAACTTAGTGGCTTAACTTCACCAAGTTCCTCGAACTTAACTCGGGCCCCCTTAGTGGACCTACTTACCATGCTTCTTGGCTTGATTGGGACTCCCTTAGGTTCTACTCTAGTGACTTGGGGTCCATGACCCAACACTTAGGTCATTAGAGAAATCAAACCTTACTTAGCCCCCTACTTGGCACCTTAATTCTTCCTTAAGGAACCCTTAATTATCCACCAAACTTAGCCCTCTTAAACCACACACTTAATTACCCTACTTAATTGATGCCTCAAAATATTTTATAAGTGAATTGTGAACTTAATTTGAGCATGATATAACCTTGGGATTGGATGGCAAACACTTAAACATCTTTTTAGGAGACCAACAAAGTAACTTGGGAAAAATTTAGGTTGATGTGGTTGCACCCTTTTTATTGATGCTATCACATCTCACTTTTTCCCTAGTTGCTGGAAATGATGCTGTTGCACCCCTTTTATTGATGTTATCACATCTTACTTTTTCCCCAATTGCTGGAAATGATGCTGTCGCACCACTAAATGAGGTGCGATAGCATCACACTTTATGCTTCATTCACCTATAGGCTTTTTATGCCCCATTTTGCCTTATAATCTCATTTTCTTGCAATCCCTCTACAACTTAGCTCAAATCTCACTTCTAAGACTTAAATTATGTAAGAAATACATTAATTTAAATTAATGTAACTTAACCCCTTCCCTCAATTTCAAACCAAAGTAAGCTGAGTATGGAGATGTGAATCAAAGGTCTAGCGGTTCTGTCTGTTTAGCTCAGTCCTCACTTCCTTTGGTATCCACGGCCAGAGATGCCTCCTTTTCATGCTTCCTCATTTTGTAGTCAAAGACATTGTTGGTGCCTTTCTGATTCCTACCTTCATTAGCATAGGGTCATTGCGTCAAGTTCCTCAATGGGGGTGGTCATTCTATCACAATTTCTCCTCAATCGGATGGCCACGACTTTCTCCTCGATCGAACTCTCTCCTGTTGTTTTCGGTAGTCTCTTTAGCATGGATTTGTCGGTTAATACGATTAGGAATCACCTTCTTTCGTCATGCCTTTGCCTAGGAATTACTTCAGTTCATCCTGCCTCTACTTGGGAATTATCTTCTTTGGTAGACCTAGAATTGTGCCGGTGGTGAGGCCGCTGCACCTCCTCATGGCTACCGATATCATTGCACCTCCAATCAACGACTGCTACACTTTGATCCCTATTTGATTCCTCTTCTAGTCCTTCTCCCTTTCTCCAATTCCTCATCCCTTTCCCTCGTCGTTCCCTTTTCTATGACAACTCTCCTATTCAATGACTTGTTTTAAGCAAGTAAGCATGTTTAGTTAAAGTGTTTTTATTTAAATGCCTCACATTAGTTTTTTATTAACCAAGAAAAGCAAACTAAGTAAGATTTTATTGAGTTCTTAAGTGTAAAATGACACCAAATGAGAAAAAAGGGTAAAATGGTAATTTTAACCCAAGTGATTGGTATGACTGCAATTTTAGTAAAATTAAGGTCTTGTAAGTAATTTTGACCAAATAAATTAAGGTCATAAGTTACTTTAATTATTGAGACCAAGAATGAAAGTTAATGGACTAAAATGCACTAACTAAGAATTAAGGTTATTATGCCACTTAAGGCATAAAAATAAAAACTAAAGGCATAAGGATAATTTGTCTATGGGGATCTAAGGGATGGCTAGGGTAAGCAGATGAAAGAAAAAAAAGGATTAAAACTTGTTTTAATAAGTGAATGAAGATAAGTCAAAGATATAGTCGGACTAGGTGATGATCTTTTGGAACAAAACAAAAGAACTATTCATCATCTATTCCCTAAGCCATTTTCATGTATCCTTTTCCACCATAGCCCATCTTCACCATTTCTTCAAAATCCCACAAAATTCATGTAAAATTGAAGGTCCCAAAACATATAAATCAAGGCTCTAGCTTATTTTTTTTTTGTTTGGGTGCATTTGCTTTGTCTATTGCAAGTTTTCATTTCAAACCTTAGGGTGAGTTTTTCTATGGGTTTAATGGTTCTAAGCTTGAAATATGGTTAGTGATGGTCTTAATTTAGTGCTTGTGGTGCCCATTTTGCTTGGATTTAGGCTTGGAACTCAAGGGGAACAAATTGAGTTTAAGTGAACTTTGTGTGGCTTGTTTGCTTGAATCTTGCTTTTGTTTGAATTTGAGGTAAGAGGTTAAGTTAATTCAAGTTAAATTGATGCATTTCATGCTTGATTTATCAATTAGAAATGATAGTTAAGGTGCTTAAATTTTGGGAATGCATGGAAACCAAGTTGAAAATAAGAGGGCATGAAAAATAGGCAAGAAAGAACAATTTGGGTGCACCTTAAAGGGTGCTGCGATTGCACTCCTGGCTAGTGCGACTACACCAATTCTAGGAAAGGGCCTAAAATTGAGATGCCATCGCACCTCATATTAGGGTGCGATCGCATCATCCCTTATTTTGCCTAAAATGCATCCTACATGGCCTTCATGCATTATTAAAAGTTTCCATCCATTTCCAACATTATGGCAAGCACTAAATATATTTCCTAAGTCACTTCTAAGATATAATACACATCAATTGAGTAGGGTAGTTAAGTTGGTGGTTTAAGAGGCCCAAGTTTGGTGGATAAGTAATGGTGCCTTAGGGAAGAATTAAGGTTCTAAGTGGAGGGCTAAGTAGGGTTCAGTTTCTCTAATGACCTAAGTATTAGGTCGTAGACCTTAATTCATTGGAGTAGAACCTAAGGGAGTCCTAACCAAGCTTAGAAGCTGGGCAAGTAGGTCCACTAAGGGAACTTGAGTCAAGTTTTGAATAACATGGTGAAGTAAAGCCACTAAGTTGATTACCTTAAACAATAAGCAAAAGAAAGAAAGGTAAGTAATGGGAGTGGGAGACGACTTACTCTAGGACTCGTAAACGGGACTTAAGGGAGGTAAATGATTCAGGATACGTGGGCCAGTATCTTAAGCACTTCCGTCGTTTGAGCTCATGACAAATCTAAGACACCTTAGGGTGCAAGAAGTTCCAAGTGTTGGATGTTGCATATCATTCACTCATGCATTGCATTTATTATTATTTTTCTTATTTGTGGTTGATTGTTGGATGCTTGGTCGTTTGTTTGCCATATGTACATATTTTCTTGAGTTTCCTTGCAGTTACTGATGGACCCCGTCCTAAGTACGATAACATACTCACTCCTTTAAGCTTATTTGTGTATGTACTAACCCTAGGTCCAACAACTAGGTGGATAGTTGTGGGCTAAGTTTCTCTATTTTGCAGGCACTTATTTTACTTGAAACCTCACATTTCTAAGTTACCCACATTCTAAATTTTTTACTAAGTGTTTATACCATTACAGTCTAGAGGCTAAGAGCTGTACAAGGTCAAGTGAAGACTTTGCACTTGGAGCTTCACAGCTCATAGGTGGGAGTTCAAGTAGATGATTGTAGTAGTATTTTGCTATCCATATAGAGTGTCTTGTGTACTAAGATATTGTCTCTATTAGGATGCATGGTGGTGTAAGACCATTAAGTTAACTTTGGGTGCATGCTAGAGTTTATATGTGTGCACAAAACCATTACTTGAAGTTTAAGTAACTAGTGTTTTATTGTCTTGGCACATTTTAAATATGTTTAAGTGAAATGCTTGAGCAATGTTTTCTTTACTTATTTTATTTATTAGAGTTGTGTTTCCAGGACAAACACATGCATAGTTTCTTGTAGGGTAGGCTAAGCAACTAGGTGTACGTAAATTGTTTTAATTTATTTATGAGTAATAGTTAGCCAATAGTAACTATGTGGGATCACAATCCTTAAGAGCCTACAAGTTAAGTAATTCAGAGCACTTGGACCCTGTTTCATGACATTCCCTTTCTCCAATTCCATCCCTTCGACATTTCTAATTGAGCAATAGATATTGTCAAACATTTTTGGTTTGGTTTGGGCAGAGAAAGATTTGGGATCGGGTATCTAAGGGTAAGGGTAATTTGTTAAATCTAGAAGTTAGAGGGGAAAATTTTATACAAAAAAATTAGGGTAAATTCCACCAGTTGTCCATAAACTATATCCAATGTTGCTTATTCGTCTCTAAACTATCAAATGTTGCTTAATCATCCCCAAACTATATCTAGTATTGCTTAATCGTCTTACCATCTATCATGCTGTTAAATATGGATGGAAAAGTTATGCCACATTAGTAGCCACGTCATTTTTCTATGCTACATCAGTAATCACATGATTTTTCCATCCATCCTTAATGGCTGTGATGAACAACAAGACGATTGAGCAACACTTGATATAGTTTAAGGACGATTAAGCAATATTTAATAGTTTAGGGACGAATAAGCAACATTGAATATAATATAGGGACGGCTTAGTAGACTTTACCCAAAAAGTTAGGAGGGTTGAATAGTGATTTCCCCTTTTTTGTTTAATGGTGGATCACGGAGTTAAGTTTTCAGGGATAAGTGTTGGTATTTTAATAATGGGGAACACAATTGTAAGTTATTCCAAGCCTCAGGGGATTTTAGTAATTTTCACATTCTGTAAACAACAAACATATAAGGTTAAGAATCGAGCAAATCATTAAGGAAATAAGATATGATTTAAAGGAAAAACCCATTTGGTGCAAAGAATGCATTGATTTTTCAGTTAAAATTTTCAATTTTCACCATTAAAAAAGGAATTTTCAGTATCAAATGAAAACATATTCTCCAAACGAACGACAAAATTCTATTCTAGATCCATTAAACAGCTTAGCTCTAGTACCCAACAAAATACTGTCCTAACAAAGCTTTCTTCGTAAGTGTAGACATGGTGAATACACGGAACCTTATTTCCAATATCTCTCATTCACCCGGTATCAAAATCATACAAAACAAATTTCAAGGGTTCGACTTGAGCTTTTAAGGAGTGGAGCGAGGGGCTTTTGAGAGGTGAAGGGGTTGTGATTAGTTTTGTCCAGTAACTGGCTAGCGGATGGTTGTATTTTGTATTTCTTTTAATAAAATTTCTTTGTTTGCTATTAAAAAAAAAAAATCGTCATTAACAGCCTTTTGAAATGTACAACAATTTGTGCAAAACCTTAAAACCCCGGAGATCCTGAAAAGAGGTCCGATTTTTCATTACTTGCTTTGATGTCCATCATTACCATTTAGACCCCGAAGCCATAGAACCTGGACGGCTCTAAGAATTCATGACTGGAACTATCCCATCTGTAACAAACTCCGAGCCAAGGAAGGCCCCGATCCTCCAGCATTCTATAACTTGGTTTATCTTCCTTTGAAACCAGTTTGTTTTAACTTAAGTTAATTGACGCTAAAATGACTTATTTTTATTTTTACGTCCTTTTTATCTGGAATTAATTTTAATTAAAATTTAATATTATATAACTGCAATAATACATTGAAAATAAATTTTTTGTAAACTTATTAAATTTTTATGAAATTTTCTAATTTAAAGGCATTAAAAATAAAAATTCATAAAAATTTAAAAACAACATGAAAGTTTACTTTCAAATAAATTATTACATTTACATAATATTGACTTTCAAATAAAATTGGTTTCAGGAAAAAAAGAAGTAAAAGTAAAAATAAATCAGTTAACTTAAGTTAAAATAAATTGACTATTTATCATAAAAATATAAACAAGTCAAAGGCTCAATTCATACCCCCAGAATGTCCAGGGGAGTGATTTGCCGAGTAACTATAATACAAGGGTCATTTAGGTATTTAAACCGTCTATTTTTTTGAAATATCAATGCTTAGTAAATCCTATATTCCATATTTAATAAGTTTCATATTTAAGGTTTTATCAAAACAAGTAACTTCCATAAATTACAACATTGAGTCCTAAACTTTTAAGTGCAGTGCAATAGAGTGCAAAATTTTTGAAAAATTTCATTTTTGTCACCTATAATAATTTCTAGGTGGGTCCCTAAACTTTTCAAAATTTAGCCTTTTCACCCAAAAGTTTTGAAATTTTTACACCACTAATAGAGAATAGTGACTAGACTTGCCTTTCAGCAAATTCATCAGAACATAATAAGAAAATTTTTATGATTTTTTTAATTAAACATATTAAGAAGGAAAATTAACCTAAATTAAATCACATGAAAATTAAATTCTTTAATATAAATTTCAACAAAAACTATATAAAAATTTTAATCTCATCATTTCAGCCTATACAACAGTAATGTGAGTAAACCTAACTGCCAATGCGGAATATGCCAAGACATGTAAGAAAAATAATCCATCATCTGGCCAATGATCCCAAACCCAGTACAGGATACCCCCAATAACTTCAGAATCGGCACTCTTCAAACCGACCATTGTCAACTTGTAATTCTCAGCAAGAACCGGTGTTGCTTGAATAAACTCCAAATTGAACTATATCATAATGATGTGGTGTCTGCTTACGCTTATACCCTACAAACAGTGGACCAAATAGTATCTTGTAACTAGGGGTGAACATGTATTGGGTAAACCCAAAACTGAAACCGAACCACCCCCATTAGGTTGGGTTGGGTTGGGTAAAAATTGATCATGGTTCTCGGGTTGGTTCCACATATAGAAGAACCGACGGTTTTTGGGTTGGTTCTGGTTCCATATGGAACCAACCCGAGGTGGAACCAAACCCGAGGTATATATATAATTATATAATAAAAATTATAGTATTACTAATATATCCATACACACACACACATATATTTCTTTGAAGTATTATGATGGTTATTTTGTGTTTTTATATTAAACTCTTAAACTGATATTCCAAATTGAAACAGTATGAAAGTTGTGGGATCATTTATAAAATTTCTCCATATTTACTTAAATCACTTTGCTTTATAGACCCACCACTCCTAAGTCATTTTGCTTTCGATCTTTCATTCCAGACTACTTTTTACGACATAATTATGATATTTTTTTCATTTGAGTCATGGAAAATTAGAAATTTATGACATCAACATATTTTAGGTTTTGATACTGAAGAAGATGGTTTTAAAGGCTCAATTTTCCATATTGAATGTCATACCAATATTGAAATTACTGGAATGAAGTAAACTAGTTGAGATAAAAGATACCCCACAAGCAACTCTTTTGAACCATTTTTATAAGAACAACATTTTAAACTCTTTTGAATGTATCTAAGTACATATATTTAAATATTAATTTAATTGTATATTATGTTGAATATGTCATAAAACTGATTATGGATGTAGATTTATTGAATTTTAATGTTGTTATAGGTATATGGCATAAACCGAAAAACTCGAGAACCAGAACCGAGAAACCCAGAACCATGGTTCTAGTTCTGTTCGGTTCTCGGTTCTGGGTTGGGTCGAAAAATTTTGGAACCAAGGCCATTTCAGGTTGGTTCGGTTCCACCATAAAACCGAACCAACCCGACCCATGGTTACCCCTACTTGTAACCATTGGATGGAAGGTCTACTTGAAATCCGACAGCACGTGTATGAGGATAACGGTGAGCCAAAGCAAAGTATATCCGGTAGAATTTGTATAGCAGGTGCATTGGGCCGCATATATCACACTAATTAGAAAACAAATACTTATAAAAAGTATACGAAATACTGCAGTTCATGGAAAAATCCGACAAAATTATGAAAAATATGCTGTAAGTGATATTCCAAGCAATATACTATGATATACCATAGTATTTGAGATACTGTATATAACTAGAGCTACAAGCTTTAGTCACTATTCATAAGCTCCCTGCTACAATACACTTTTTTGGGTCTTAACTTATTTTTCTTATCCTTGCCTGCATAGAAAGATATCCAAACTAGAAAAAGGGAAAACTACTCAAGGGTGCACAATTTCTATGTGACGATATCATTTAGTTCTCAAACTATATAGAAAAATCAAACATTTTTGGGGTGGTTCGGGTCAGGTTCGAATCATGCCATTCAAGTTTTGATTTAATTGAATTAACATAAATTTGGGTCCAAGTCAGATTATTTGGGTTTGAGTTGAGTAGAGTTTTGGTTTGGGTTGAGTTTGTTTGAGTTCAGATTCAACACAAGTTTGATCAATTTCAGCATTGGGTAATTTCAGGTCAGTTTATTTGGGTTTCAGACCACAGTTGGCAGTTGGGTTTACTTAATTTACTGGTGTATAGCTTGAAATGATTGAATCAATCCTATTTTTTTTGTTTGGTCTTTGTTAAAATTTAAATGAAACAATTTGATTTTTGGTTTGATTTAATTTAGGTTAATTTTTCTTTTTTAGTATGTTTAATTAAAAATTTATAAAAATTTTCTTAATTATGTTCCAATGAATTTGGTATGATTTTCAACTTTCACTATAAAAATTGCTATGAAATGTAACTACAATTTACTCTTAGTAACTAAGCTACAAAAATTTCAAAACTTTTGAGTCAAAATGAAAAAAATTGAAAATTTTAGGGAGCTATGTTGTAATTATTATGGATTCCTAAAATGACATATTTTAAATTTTAGGTACCTTATTAAAGTGTACCTAAAGGTTTAGGGACCAATGTTATAATATTGATATTTTCCTACCAAGATCATTAAATTTACTAAATATGAAAGTTATTTGTTTTGAAAGAACCCAAATATAGTTTAAGGTTTAGATTTAAGGTTTAGTGTTTAAATATAAGTATAGGGTTTACAATTAGGATTGGAGGTTTATAGTTTATGTTAGGGTTAGTGTTTAGAGTTTTAGGGTCTAGGGTTTATGTTTAGGGTTTAGATTTACCGTTTATGATAAAGGCTAGGGTTAAGGTTTAGGGTTTAACTAGACATAAAATATAATATAAAAATTATAAAGACATATGCTTTAATAAAATAACCTAATTCAAAAATTTCAAAATTTTTAAATATATAATTACTTCAATAAAAATATCATAATTCAAATTATTTATTCAATTTAATGAATTCATGAATTGGTTTTCAAATTTATCAAATTTGAAATATCTTGGGAGGTAAAAGTTTAATATATTCGGAAGGCACTTTTTCTTAGTTTTTAAAAGCATATATTTTTTCATTTTCCTCTTTTTACTTTAAACAAATTAGAAATTAATTAAATATATATTTATTTCTAACAAAAAATTTTGGTTATGATCGCAAATATTAAGTACTAATTTTTAAATATTTAAAAAAAATGAAGCACTACTAAAATATAGGACTTTACCAACTTCCATTTACCAACGTGCAGCAGTTGGTAAATTCATTTACCAACTGCTGCACGTTGGTAAATGGCAGTTGGTATTCATTAAGTTGGAAAATTTTTTACCAACGCGCAACTAATAACACGTTGGTATATTCCAACGTGTAGACTGTACCAACGTGTAGACGTTGGTAAAATACACGTTGGTAATTACCAACGGTCATGGAAAGCACTCGGTTTCCATCGCGTAGTAGTAGTTACCAACTGCCAGCAGTTGGTAAATTACCAACTGCTGGCAGTTGGTAAGTAACTTACCAACCTTCAGCAGTTGGTAACTTACCAACTGCCAGCCGTTGGTAAGTTACCAACGGCCAGCAGTTGGTAACGTACTTACCAACTGCCGGGAGTTGGTAAGGTTGTTGTTATGAAGCCGTTGGTACTGACCGTATTGCAAGTTGGTAATTAACAACGCGCACAAGTTGGTAAGTTTCCCATTTTCGCTTTCGTTACATATATTAAACGTTCTAGGTTTCGGTTGTTTCGTATTTTTCCCTGTTTTAATCCACATTCAAAATTAATTGTAAGAATTCAAAAGTACGCCCGGCCTTACTCAGCAATAAACATTACACAACTATGCAAACGTTATTAAAATATGCAATTCTCAAATACAGCATAATTAAAGCAATAACAGATATGTCTGAAAGAAAGCATTCAACATTCAACGGCTTACACATTTCATAAATATCAAGTCAGTCTGATTTAGGTCTAAAAATTGGGATGCATTGTATGGCTTTAACAGAAGAACTTTGGAAATGCGCTAACCTGTTGATGACGCCCATCACAGAGTCCCGACTATCTCCTCATCCTCTGAGTCCGAGTGATCAGGATAATGTGGAACTGGTTGTGCCGGCGGGCACGGAAGGTTTAGCGAATGACAAATAATCTCCAACTGAGCCCGGTTTGCCTCTAATGCGGCTCTCTGAGCCTCCATCTCTGCTCTTTGTCTCCTCTTAATTCTCTCGAGCTTCCTCTCGTACTCCGCATCCCTTCGCGCATTCTCCTCCGCCATCATCTTCTGTTCTTGCTCGTTGAATTGCGATGTCTGTGTGATTTCGATAGGCGGGATGGAACCTGGCTGTCGGCGTCCCGGTATAGCACACTGCTCAGATCCTAATCCAAATACACGGCCTCTCCTTCTACCGCCAGATGCGGTACTAATGATTGCTAGTTCATCAATGGCCTCTATTCCATCCTCTTGCTGTGTTTGCTCCTCAATCTCTGCACTGATACGAGTCTACAGAAACGTCATAAAATACATTTAGTCATGTCATAATTTGTAAAACGTAGTAATTAACTTAAGAATATTCTGCGACCAAACAGTTTTACTACTTACAGCAACTTCTTCACAGCGCTTACTAACATATTTCCCATTCTTCTTTTTATGTGTCGCCTGAAGAATTTTACCCAGGCGATCACATCTTGCCTTTGGTTAACATCCAATGTGAACCTCGCCTTTGGTTTGAACGAACGACCATCATCAAGTGGAACCATGTTTAACTCCTGCCGATTACAATAAATTTCTAGGTCCTTTCGTGCTTTCACATTATCTTTCGTTTTGTTCTTAACATCCATCACAGTATTCCATATATTCTCAAACACGTTCTTCTCAATATGCATAATATCAAGATTATGTCGTATTAAGTTCGTGGCCTAATATGGTAACTCCCAGAAAATGCTTCGCTTCATCCAATTATGTGATTTCCCATAATCACACGGTCGATTTTGTGGACCATCGTTACCAACTGATGGAATCCATGAGATTCTTTCAAATATATCTTCACCTGATAAGCGCAGAGGAGGCAATGACTTTTCTGATTTCCCTTTTTTAAAGCAAGTACAATTCCTTCTATATGGGTGGTTCCGGGGGAGGAATTGCCGATGACAGTCGAAAAAAGAAATTTTCCCGCCATACTTAAGTTGGAATGCCTTACTTTCACCCATACAAATAGGGCAAGACAATCGCCCATATGTCATCCACCCTGATAGCATGCCATAAGCCGGAAAGTCATTTATGGTCCACATTAATGCTGCTCGCAGAATAAAATTTTGTTTCAATGATACATCCCATGTTTCGACGCCATCAAACCACAGATGTCGTAGCTCGTCTATGAGAGCTTGTAGATAAACATCAATCTTATGATTTAGGCTACGTGGACCTGGAATCAGTAACGAAAGGAACATATAGGGTTTTTTCATGCACATCCAAGGGGGCAAATTATACGGAGTAACGATCACAGGCCAACAAGAGTATTGTTTCCCAGATGGTCCAAAAGGTGTAAATCCATCGGCACACAACCCCAATCTGACATTTCGTGATTCCGAAGCAAACCATGGGTAGGTCTGATCAAAATGTTTCCAAGCTTCACCATCTGATGGATGTTTTAACACACCTGGGACCTGTGTTTGCTCCTTATGCCACCTCATCTGCTCATTTGTTGCCAATGACGCAAATAAGCGTTGCAGACGAGGGCTTAGTGGTAAATAATGCATGGTTTTCCTCGGTTGATCTTTACCACGACCTCCCTTTTTTGGCTTATATCTCTCAGACCCACAGTACTTACAAATACGATTGGTACTGTCATCTTTCCAGAACAACATACAATCATTCACATAGACGTCAATCTTCTCGTGAGACAGCCCCAACTGGGAAACTAATTTCTTAGTTTCATACCAATTTGATGGCATCTTACTATCTGTTGGTTGAGTCTCCTTCATTAGTTGGGCAATGCCATTAAAGTATCCTCGTGACATGTGATATTCAGACTTAAGGTTGAGAAGGCGGACAGCAGCAGATAACTCAGAATGACTTTCGCACTCATCCCATAAAGGAGTTGACGCTGAATTCAACAGATTAAAAAATTTTTGAGCACTTTCATTCGGCTCCACAACATTGTCTTCCAGAAATTGATTGTAACTAGGGCCAACGGCATCTAATACCATCCTTTCATATGGATTCGTCGAACACCCCTGGTCAAACTCCCTAAACTCACCCATACCTGGAGTCGTATTTGATGCTTCATTAAATGGCTCACCATGTGCGGTCCAATTCAAGTAAAAAGGCATAAACCCCATTTGTACAGATGAACTCTGACCTCATCAACTTGATTAAACCGTAAATTCTTACACTTCCAACAAGGACAGCGAACGCATAACCCGCTCATAGTTTCAGGGTGGGATACAGCAAATGATATAAATTCTTCCACCCCGAACTCCCACTGTTGTGTGTAACCAGTTTGGCCACGCAAGAAACGGTTACTGTACATCCAACTACGGGCGGATTCCAATACACACAAAATCTGTTCGTAATCATAAACACCTCAATCTATTAAATGATATACGTACTCAAGTTTTAGGTTGAGTTACTAAAAATAACAAAAGTATGCTTCAATGTTTACCCTCTCAAGTTTACAGAATTTTTAGATAGACAAAGTTTATTCTCAATCTAGTTGTTCTTATGATTAACGTACGGTCATCATTATTGTTCTTATTGTTCTTATTACTGTCATTGTTCTTAGTACTTAAATTCATAATTTTTAAAGGATATTTTATTACAAAGCCAGGATTTACTAAGCTTTTAAGTACCTTGATTAAGCTATTTTAGCTTAATAAGTTAAGCCATCAAGTTAAGTAAACTCATGTACAATATGATCAAGGGTAAGAAATAATAAGTTAAATTTAAGACAATAATTTAATCTTGTAGTTAGAACAAAAAAGTTGGGGAAGGATTTGCACAATAAAATCCTTTCTAGTAACCATTGGATAAGACCTTAGAATGTTTGAGCTCTCATTAAATTGTATGTATATTTTGTTATATATACTGATCCTAAGTTGTATTTGTAGGTATTTAATCACTTATTGAGAATTTATAAGTTCTCATCCCTTAAGTTGTCATATATGTGCAAACTTGGATATCGAAGAGCCTAATGCCCACTGAAAGGCTATTGGCAAGCCTTTTGTGCAGGTATTAAATTACTAGAATCTTAATTGGTTCTTAACAGTTGGCTTAAAACTATGTAAGATGCTAACTAAGTTGATTGTTGGCTTATAATTGCGGGACTAAAGCGCACAAAAAAGTGGTTACTTTCCCACCATTGTGGTTAACTAACTCAAGGCAAGTGGGAAGGTTTTTTTTATCTCAAGTTGTTATATATACATAATAGTCATGTGTGCGTAAGAATGCATCTAGTATGACTAAGAAATGAAGACTCACTAGTGTTGTAAATATTATAAAATACTTTTGGATGTACAAAGGTTAAGTATTGATGTGCATGAGGTTGATACCTGAAACTTAAGCTGCATGTCTTATGACTTGTGGTTAAGTAAGAGGTCCCTTACAAGTGATGTGAATTTGGCGTGACAACCTTGGTGGTGGGAATATTGGGCGAGGAAGTAAGTAGTGACGTCAAGAGTGTGAGGGTTGCTTTGGGAGGTGATGACGGTGATGGGACCTTGAATTGATTTTTCTTTGTTTTTTTTTTTGCATGATTTGAATCTAGTTTAAATTTGCTCCATTAATTGTATGTTAAGGGGTGGGATGATTGTTTCAGATATTAATTTGATATCTACTTTCAATGGGATTCCGTGTAGAGGATTAAGAAGAGGGTAAAGAAGCAGTAATGACTGTAATTGTTTGATATTGTTTGGATGCAAAAGTACAGTTTTGTAGATTTTAGATGTCTAAGGTATAGAATTATTAGTTGAAAAAGATGGAGGACCAAAGTTGTATTTTAAATTTATTTTAGAGTTAATACCATATCAGCATTTTCCATTCGAGTTAATGGTGAAATCAATGAAAAGTACCTAATTGGGATGCATTGTATGAGTTTACATAGTTTGATAGGACAAATCAAAAAGTTTAGTACCCATTTAAAACATGAAAATGAAATAGGTGCCCTAGGTCAACTTTACCCATTTTTCTTTTTCATGAGAAATAGACGGATGGGAATAAGAGAATGAACAATTTTCACCTCTTAAAAGGCAAACTGAATTATGAAATTAATTAACTAATTTAATTATTAATTTAGAAAGCGGCCTATTTTTAATTTAATTTAATTTTTATAATCAATACTACTTAATACTCTAATACTTTTTTGTAAATCACCAACAATATTTATTTCACACCACATCCAATCCATTTTCTCTAAATATATAAGATATTTCTAATAAATTTTATTTTTCTAAATAATTTATATCTTTGTAAATTTACTAATAATTTCTATATCTATAATGGATTTTAATATTTATAAACCAATAGTTAATGCTTGTCATTAATATTAATATTAACTTGTTTAACATTTTATTAATTTTTCAAATAGTTCAAAAAGAGAAGTATCATTTTTTGTAAATATATTTTAGCTAATCTCATTTTATTTTAAAAATTGTTTTTCACCATATGAAAAAAATATAAATATTCTACAATATTTTGTCATTGCAAAATGTAAATATACTACCTAAACAAATCACTTAAAACTAATAATTTCATAATGTCTAATTAATCCCGAAAATAAACAAAAAATTGTAAAAAAATGCACATAAAAAAACAATTGTAATGGGTATCCTAAAAACTAAATCTCCAATCAAATGCAACACAAAATAACAAATATTGCACATATTTCAAACCAAATTAAGACAATATAATCCGAAAATGCGTAATTATTGGGGATAAAAAAAGCAAAAAAATGAAATAAACGCGGTTACCTCAAATCAAAATGTTATCTTCCTTTAAACACCTCCAAATCACTTCAATCCTGCAATAAAAACCAACATCTTCAACCCATTATCAACCAAGAAGCTCAAATAGGGAGGAATAGCTCCAAAAAAATTGAAAAATTCCCGGAAAAAATTAAGCTAACCTTCAGATCGTGCCAAACGACAGCAGATCCACGAATTTCGGACCTCGAAGAAGCTGTTTCGGGTCCCAATCGACGCAAACAAGTGAATGTGTGTGCTGTGCGAGATACGCGTCGCAGGGGAGAGAGAGAATCGAACCAGGCGCGACGAAGAAGATGAGCTACGCTGGGGGGGGCATTTTAAAAACAAATTTTCCAACGGCCGTAGCCATTGGAAACCTAAGTATAAAACGCACCGTATCATTTATTCTGTTTCCAACTGCCAAAGCCGTTGGTAAATGTACAAGGTATTTTTTTTTCCAACGGCTAAAGATTACACATGCTTTGCTCCAATTATTGTATATATTTACCAACGCGTGACACTTGGAACATAATTCCAACGGTCATAACCGTTGGAATCTACCAACGGCTCAGCCGTTGGTAACGGAAAAAAAAAAAACCCCACCAACGCGTGCACGTTGGAAAAATTTTACCAACGGTTCTACACGTTGGTAATTACCAACGTCTTGACCGTTGGTAAAAAAACAGTTGGAAAAGACGAGGTTTTTAGTAGTGAAGGCAGTAGGATACAATGCGGGAACAAAAAATTATTGAAAAATAAAATTTGTCTCCAATAATTAGAATACAATTTAGACAAATAAAAATATTAAATAAAATATTTATCTTCAATAGTTAAATTCTAAATCAAATATAAACATTTTTGTCTCTAATGACGGATGTTGAAATAAGTACTTTTAGATTATAAAGAATACTAATAACATTATTTTTAAGTTTCTTAAATATTATGATCATAGTTGAAGTATAATTTAGATAAATGATCAATACATAAAAAAACATAATTTTTAAAATCTTTATAGACCATATATTTTATGTTGATTTGGGTTGAAATTGAGTCTTATCGGGTTTATTCATCAAGTCATTTAGGGTTAAGGTTAGGTTAGTCTCGAGTTTGGGTTATTTCAGGTTTAGGCCAATTTGCGTTCAGGTCAATTTGGGCTTAGGTTATACTAAATTTGGGTTTTCTCGAGTTTCACTTCACTCTTTTCAAGTTCAAGTCGGGTTTAAGTCATTGACTATTTTAATTAAATCTAGTTAAGTTGGATTTGGGCTTAGGTGTATTAGGCCAGGTCATCTAGTCAGTTCATCTTTTATTATCCCTAATCCCAATAGGCACCAAAGATTTCCTAAAACTTTGGCTTTTTTTATGTTTTTTGCCCCCTAAATTTCCATTAATTATAGTTAAGGCCCTAATTTGTACTAAAATATCAAAATCACTATGTTGGTCTTATGTCATAAATTATTTTCAACTCTGCCCACCTAAGAAAAAAATTGTATTTTCATTGATTAACTAGCAACGAAATGCAGGGCAAATTCTAGTTCTGAACTAAAATTGATTTGGTCCTATGATGTTTTCAACCAAGAACTCTAAAATTTTAAGATGTAATTTAATTTCATAGACTAGCATAACCTGTTTATTTGTCCTCTATTATGTCGCATGTAATCATAAATTTTGTTTCAATTTCAAAAGCTAGTATTTGTTCTTTGCAACTTTACTCATAGCACTTCATTATTTTTTTTTTTTTTTGTTGTAAAGAATGTCATTTGAAAGCTAACTATTTATCTATCTAATAATCATTTGAATAAAATATTTTAGGAAGTTATTAATTTTGGATGAGAGTGATTAAGACTAAAAGGTGGGTTTGGTGAAAATTTGGATGAGAATTGGTGTGGGGTGGGGGTGTGTGAGAGTATTATAAAAGCATGTTGCAATATTGAGGAGCTTGGGGTGCTTCTCTTGAATCTTTAAGAATGAAGTTAGGAAATGGGGAATCTTTGAGGTTTTTAATGGCTAAGTGGGTGGGGGATTCGAGTCTATCCATCAGATTTCCTAGATTATACAATCTAAAAGTTGACAAGAGATGCGTTATTAAGGAAATTATAAGGGTGGATGGTGAATGTGTTTAGGAGTGATAGTGGGGATGGCTATGAGGGAGAGGGGGTGTACTCAGTTTGATGCCTTATTATTACTTTTGAAGGATGTGCGGATTTGTACAGTTACAAAAGGATGATTGCTGGTGGAATCTTGATCCGCAAGGTTCTTTTTCAGCGAAGACATTGGTAATTCAAATTGATGAAGCAATTTTCCCACCATCTGGAGATAATGAAGCATCAAGGAGGACATCATGGGTGCCTCAAAACGTCAATATTTGTGTTTGGAGAGCACTGCAAGGCCGTGTAAACGAACAAAAGCTTGTTCGACGTGGTTTTCAAGTTGACAACAAGATGCGCTCAGTGTGTTCTAGTGTGGAGGAGTTGGTGGATCACGTTTTCGTGCACTGCAGGTTAGCTGCTCCGGTGTGGCTGCAAATGCAATTTGGTGGCATGCTGATAGATTAATAGATTTGAGTATTGTAGAACTATTAAACAAGGAGCCTTGTCCTGGTATAAAACCAAGCTTAAAGGAAAGGTTGGGGAGCAGTTTGTTTCATTGTGATATAGGCTCTTTAGAGGAAAAGAAATAATGTATAAAGTAATAAACAAAGTACAAGAAGAAGAATTAGCAAGGAGCTACCCCCTGCTTTACAACAGAAAGAACCAGAGAGCTAACCAAGAACATAATCCACTCCCCTCAGCGAGACACCCCTAAACCTCCCAAATGTTATTACATCCAGTGCTTAACAGCCAACCTGGATTACACAACAATTCAGCCCAATTACAGTTTAACTTTGTGCACCTATTGGTCATCCATTTATATCCTTAAATACCATATTATTTCTTCTATTCCAAAGAGAACACACCAGAATATAAGATATTGCCTCCATACCTTCCATTGAGATGAATTAAGATCTGAGGTAAGTTGACCATTTAAAAGCTTCCACGATTCCTGCACCAGCCGAGCCTCCTAAATGCCATCATGATCGCCCACTCCAAAAGAATCAAGTTGCCAACTCCACTTGTCTGGTACTCCTGCAACAAAGTTTAGATTGCCCAAAATCTGCAGCAACTCCTCTAACTCCCCTACCTCCCTTCTCGTCAAGTCTCTTCAACCCCTAATCCGATCACCACCACACCCCCTCTCTCTTTTATCAAGCAATTTTATCCACCTCAAGATTAAATAATCTAGGAAACTCACCTTCAATTTTTACTCCCCGCCCACAAAACCCACCCCAATCTAAGCTCATCACCATCCCCCAACTTCCACCTAAACGAATCAATGAACTCCACCCTACAATCTTCTATCTCCCCTCCTACTTTTAAAATACTTCCCCACACACCAGAAAAAAAGTTACCCCTCAAACTCCTATCAAAACCAATCTCTCCCCAAAAATGGACTTAGTAACTCCAACCCAAAGTGCCCCCCTCTTCAGTCATAAACCTCCATTGCCCCCCTCTTCAGACCAAATTATTTGCCATCAGACTAGCTACACTCAAGCTCCTCCTTCCGTTTCTGCAAGAACCCTTCTCCACCCAACCCACAGTAATTTTCTACGTTCCTCTAAACCCCCCAAAAAAATGAGATCCTTGACTCTCTAAAATTTTAATAACCAATAACGGAGCTAAAAAATAATGAGAAAAAGAACTGGGGTAAGCTTCCCAGAACCAACTTTAACAGGGTCAATCTATGTCCAAATGAAAGTGTCCTTGCCTTCCACAGGCTCAATTTTTTACTTTATCAATCACCTGCTACCATGTACGGATCCCTTTCATGTTTGCCACAACCGGCAAGCCAAGAAACTTAAAAGGGAGTTGATCAGCACAACTTCCCATCATCCTTGCCATATCAGCCACTTCCGAGACACCAAAAATTTCTAAGATTTACCTTCAACCCTGAGGAAATCTGAAAACACTCTAGAAGTCTTATCAAATTTCCCCCATTTTCCACTGACCAATCATTGAGAAATAGCATGTCATCAGCATATTGCAACTGGGATATCGCCAGTTCACTTTCACCAACTGAAACTCCATCAGAAACCTTCTTTCTTTCCGCTTCAACAATGAAGAACCTTCTTGCTACTATCTATTTCTTTCCGCTTCAACAATGAAAAATCTACTTGCTACTATATATTTTTGTGATCTAGCAGCTTGCTAGATTATGACACTTTGCAACCGTATTATCTACTAATACAAATATTTTGCTTGTTGTTTATAAAAAAAAAAGAAAATGAATATGAACACAAATGAGTTGTTTCACAAGCTTGTACACGACAATTAATTCTCCATAAGTCTCGTTAACCATTCATAGGCTGATGACATGCTCAGTTTTGTAGAGTGAAGAATGATTACAATTGCATCACAAATGGATGAACGTTAATGTACTACTAGAAATTAATAAGCACAACAAAGATTAAGCACTTTAAAAAAAAGCGCAAACACACACTATATAAACATATAATTCTTTAAACAACAACATATATGGTTCAAAAAGAGTGCATAAACAAGGAGCGAATAATACATGCATCTAAAGAAAGAAGATATGGTTTAAAGGAAAAAAAACCATTTAGTCCAAAGAATGCATTCATTTTTCAGTTAAAATTTTCAATTTCCAACATACAAAAAGTGAATTTCAATTAAAAATGAAAATATATTCTTCTAAACGAACACCAAAATTATGTTCTAGATCCATGGAACAGCTTACCTCTAATACGTTTTTAACAATGAAAGTTTATCCTAAGAAGGCTCTCTTCATAAGTGTAAACAATGTTCCGGACCTTAATCCCCCAATCTCTCATTTTCCTGGTAGCAGGACCATGGACATCAATTCCAACATCTCTGATTCTGCCAGTATCAGGATCATACAAAAGCAATTCCCCATTAACACCCTCCAGAAATATACAACCATTTGTCCAAAATCTCAAAACCCTGAAGATCCCAAAAAGAGGTCCGATCTTTAATTGCTAGCTCCAATGTCCATCATCACCATTCGAGACCCAGAAGTCATAGAACCTGGCTGGCTCTAACAACTCATGACTCTCATGGGATCTATCCCATCCATAACAAACTGCAAGCCAAGCAAGGCCCCGGTGCTCCAACATTCTATAGCTCGGTTCATCTTCCCTCGAAACAGGGGGCGCCTCACTCTCTTTGAAAACTTCGTCATCAAACTGAAATGTAAGAATAAATAATCTATCATCTGACAAACAATCCCAAACCCAGTACAGGATACCCCCAATCACTTCAGAATCGGCATTCCTCAAACCAACCCATTTTTGCTTCGAATTGTCTACTTGCAATTCTCTCCAAGAACCGGTGCTGCTTGAATAAACTCCGAAGTCCGAACTGAACTATATCATAATAATGTGTTCTCTGCTTATTAGACGCTCCAAAGAGCCGACCAAATATTATCTTGTAACCATTGGAGCAGAGGTCTACGCGAAATCCGGTAACAAGTACATCAGGATAACGACAAGCCGAAGCTAAAGGTGGTCTGGTCAGCTCTGGAAGAATTAGCAAGTCTCTGGTCGCATTGTTACAGAGATAAACCCGACCACTGTAGGGCCCAAACAAACAAAATAGGCAGTCGCTTACACATAAATACTTGGAATCATGTTGAGTTGGTTGCTGTTAAGATTTGGTTTTATCCTTCAGTTATTACTCCTAGCTGTTAGGATCGAATAAATCTGTTTTGTTTTGATTTCTTAGTTGACCACGTAACTAGGCATGCAAAGCGTGGTCAGGAAACGTCTTTCTGTAGGCTATATAAGCCAACTCCATGCATCAAGGTTAATAAGAAAGTGTCTCTTCAGCAGTACCAATTCTCTTCGAACTTGCATTCTCTAACAAATTTGGTATCAGAGCCGTGCGCACAAGGGAGCAAATTGCATTCTTTTCTCACAAGCAAGCAAGAATGGCAGAAAGCAGCAATTTCGTACAACCTGCCATTTCAAAGTTTGATGGATACTACGATCACTGGGCGATGCTGATGGAGAACTTTCTTCGTTCCAAGCAGTACTGGGATCTCATAGAGTATGGGATCACAAAGGTGGCAGAAGGGACAGAATCTACTAAGGCACAAAGTAGGTTAATCGAGGAGCAAAAGCTGAAGGATTTGAAGGTAAAAAACTATCTTTTTCAAGCAATTGATAGAAATATTATGGAAACAATCCTTATCAAAAGTATAGCAAAACAGATGTGGGATTCAATGAAGCTCAAGTACCAAGGATCGACTCGTGTGAAGCTAGCCCAATTACAAGCTCTGAGAACAGAGTTTGAGATTTTACAAATGAAGGAAGAAGAAAGCGTACATGAGTACTTTGCATGTACTCTCACCATTGCCAACAAGATGAAGATTCATGGCGAAAAAATGGAGCAAGTCGTCATCATCGAGAAGATCTTGAGATCCATGACTAAGAAGTTTGACTACGTTGTCTGCTCAGTGGAAGAATCTAAGGACCTGGATTCTCTAACAATTGATGAATTACAGAGTAGCCTACTGGTTCATGAGCAGAGAATGAAGGGCCACGTGCATGGCAATGAAGAACAGGCTTTAAAGGTTTCCTCTGAAGAGAAGAATGGCGGTAGAGGAAGAGGATGTGGAACATTCAGAGGTAGAGGACGTGGCAGAGGAAGAAATACCTTCAGCAAAGCAACTGTGGAGTGTTTTAATTGCCACAAGCTAGGATACTTTCAATATGAGTGCCCCAGCTGGGAGAAGAATGCGAACTATGCAGAACTTAATGAAGAAGATGAGATGCTCCTAATGGCACATGTGGATTTACAAGAATCTCAGAAGGAAGACAAATGGTTCTTGGACTCAGGATGTAGTAATCACATGTGTGGTGACAAGAGATGGTTTTTCCAAATAGATGAAAGCTTTCAACAGACTGTGAAGCTTGGAAACAATACTACAATGGCAGTTACTGGAAAAGGGAGCGTAAGAATGAGTGTTGATGGAATTTCAAGGGTAATCACTGAAGTATTCTATATACCAGAGTTAAAGAACAATCTCCTCAGCATTGGGCAGCTTCAGGAGAAGGGACTTACCATTCTAATCCAAGAAGGAGCGTGTAAGCTCTTCCATCCTAAGTTAGGGATGATCATGCATACCCGAATGACCACAAATCGGATGTTCTCACTGTCAGCCTCCACACTACCTAATAGCCCTACGTGCTTCCAAACAACCTCAGAAGAAGTATCGCACTTATGGCACTGTAGGTACGATCACCTAAACTATAAAAGCTTGAAGGAGTAGCAATCCAAAAGAATGGTGAAAGCATTGCCCACTTTTACAACTCCAAGGCAACTTTGCGCTAACTGCCTGGTGGGAAAACAACATCGAGAGGCCATTCCAAAGAAGAGTTTGTGGAGGGCGGTGCAAAGACTTCAACTAGTACATGCCGACATCTGTGGGCCGATTGCACCAACGTCGAGCAGTGGAAAAAGGTATCTATTAACCTTTACTGATGATTTTAGTCGAAAACTATGGACTTACTTCTTATGTGAGAAATTAGAAGCTTTTGGCGCATTCAAGATCTTCAAACAACAAGTTGAAAAGAAACTGGAAACTTCATTAAATGTTTACGTACAGACAGAGGAGGTGAGTTCACTTCAGTTGAATTCACTAATTTTTGCATGAATCATGGCATTAGAAGGCAGCTAACAGCAGCCTATACTCCCTAACAAAACGGGGTTGCTGAATGACGGAATAGGATGATATTGAATTCTGTTTGGTGCATGTTATCCGAGAAAAAGGTTCCTGAAGTTTACTGGCCAGAAGCTGTCAACTGGTGTGTGCATGTGTTGAATCGAAGTCCTACCTCAGCCGTGAAAGACGAAACTCCAGAGGAGGCCTGGAGTGGCATCAAACCAACGGTCGATTACTTTCGAGTGTTTGGATGTGTTGTTCATGTACATATTCCAGACAGCAATAGAGTAAAATTGGATGAGAAAAGCTTCCAGTGTGTATTTTTTGGGATGAGTACAGAATCCAAGGCCTACAGGCTCCATAATCCAGTCTCTAAACGAATTGTGGTGAACAGAGACGTGGTATTTGATGAATCCAAGTGTTGGGACTGGGGAAAGAATGATGAAGAAACAAAACATGTTGCGTTAGAATGGAGGGATGAAGAAGAAAGTGAAGACAAGTTAGACCAGAGCGAAGCTGAAGTCAGCGAACATGAGAAAGGAGTTAATTCGCATCCAAAAGGGCAGCCAAACTTGAATTCACCTAGTCTAAATCAAGGGAGGATTAGGAGAGCTCCTGTTTGGCTAAAGGAATATGTCAGTGGTGGCGGTCTGGGACTGTCTAAAGATGAGGAAGACAACAATGTGTTTCTTACTGCTGCTGATCCTGTTAAATTTCAAGAAGCTGTCAACAACAACAAATGGAGAGAGGCAATGGATCATGAAATAAGAGCTATAGAAAAAAAATGACACATGGGAGTTGACTACCTTACGAGTTGGTGCCAAGAAAATTGGTGTAAAATGGGTGTTCAAAACCAAACTCAATGAATTTGGTGAAGTAGATAAATACAAGGCTCGTCTCATTGCGAAAGGATATGCACAAGAACAAGGCATTGATTATAAAGAAGTGTTTGCTCCAGTTCCTAGGTGGGATACCATCAGAATTGTAATAGCTCTTGCAGCAACTAAGGGCTGGAGCATTTTCCAGCTAGATGTGAAAAGCGCATTCCTATATGGTGAGTTATCAGAGGAGGTTTATGTTAATCAACCTCAAGGCTATGAAAAAAGAGGAGAAGAGCATAAAGTCTACAGGCTGAGAAAGGCCTTGTATGGTCTTAAGCAAGCGCCAAGAGCCTGGTACAGTCGAATCGAATCCTACTTCACAAAGGAGGGTTTTGTAAGGTGCGGATCTGAACACACTCTTTTTATTAAGTCTGACTTGGGAAACAATATTCTCATTGTTAGCTTATACGTGGATGATCTTATTTTTATTGGAAACGATGTGGAGATGTTCGAAGCATTTAAGAAATCAATGATGCACGAGTTTGAGATGACAGATCTTAGAAAAATGCGATATTTCCTTGGAGTTGAGGTATTACAAAATGAAGAAGGAATCTACATCAGTCAAGGAAAGTATGCAAGGGATGTGCTGGAGAGATTTGGCATGTTGGGAAGCAATTCAGTCAAGAATCCAATTGTACCAGGAATGAAGTTGACAAAAGATGAGTTGGGAGTTAAAATCAATGTCATCACCTTCAAGCAAATAGTTGGAAGCCTTATGTATTTAATCGCGACAAGACCTGATCTAATGTATGTTGTTAGCTTGATTAGCAGGTTTATGGAGAATCCCACAGAACTACATCTACAAGCTACAAAAAGGGTGCTTCGATATCTAAGGGGAACTATGGACTTCGGAATTTTTTACAAGAGAAGTGTAGATGGAGGCTTGATTGGCTACACCGACAACGACTATGCTGGTGATCTAGATGATCGGAAGAGCACCTCCGGTTATGTGTTCTTCCTTGGCAATGGAGCTGTAGCCTGGTCGTCAAAGAAACAACCAGTTGTAACCTTGTCCACCACTGAAGCAGAATTTGTAGCTGCTGCTGCTTGTGCGTGTCAAGCAATTTGGATGAGACGAGTTCTAGAAGCTCTCGGTCATACTCAAACCACAAGCACAAGGGTGTATTATGATAACAGTTCAACTATCAAGCTTTCGAAGAACCCCGTGTTACATGGAAGAAGCAAACATATTGATGTCAGATTTCATTTTCTTCGTGATCTCACCAAAGAAGGAGTTGTTCAACTTGTTCACTGTGCCACAGAAAATCAAGTAGCTGATATAATGACCAAGGCCTTGAAGGTGGACACGTTCTTGAAGGTGGACACGTTCTTGAAGCTAAGAGAGCAGCTAGGTATGCATGAAGTACCAAAGTAAACTGTTCTACAAGATTGCATAACAGTTTAAGGGAGGAAATGTTGAGTTGGTTGCTGTTAAGATTTGGTTTTATCCTTCAGTTATTACTCCTAGCTGTTAGGATCGAATAAATCTGTTTTGTTTTGATTTCTTAGTTGACCACGTAACTAGGCATGCAAAGCGTGGTCAAGAAACGTCTTTCTGTAGGCTATATAAGCCAACTCCATGCATCAAGATTAATAAGAAAGTATCTCTTCAGCAGTACCAATTCTCTTCGAACTTGCATTCTCTAACAAATCAATGGGTTCATGGGATGAATCTTGAAGGGTTTCATCCAAGAACAATTTATACCTCATAAGCGCCAGAAAACGACCACCAGACTCCTGATATCCAACGAGAAGACGAGAGTGTTTCTTGTTGATGTTCAGGTGTGATCGTATAAAGTGAGGAGATTCGAAGAGATTGCACCAGGATTTGGAGACTGATTTGAACCAGACAAGGGATTTCACCGGCAAATTCATTAGAATGTCGGCAACGAAATCTTCAGTCCAGGACTGGCTTGACATCCTCTATCTATCTCTACTTCTATCCCAAGGAAATCTGTGAACGGATGGAGCAAGCAGGTTTAGAGAAGACGGCTCCAAGCAGAGCAGTTTCGAGTAAATTGCGTAAATAGTCCCTAACCTTTAATTGTAGTTTAGTTTTAGTCCCTAACCTATTGAATATTCTGTTTTGGTCCTTAACCTACTAAAATTGTTTGGTTTTGGTCCCTCACCAGATGAAATTCATTAATTCAAAATAACTGTCTGACATAAACTTTTAAAATTTTAATTTAAATATTCGGTAACTGTATTTCAATAAATTTAAGCAGTTTAATATTTTTTTTATGGCAAATAAATAATTTAAATTAATAATTTTTTCTTTCTGAATAAAATAAGTTCAATTAACAGAAAAAAAAATGATAATTTGAATTTTCTATTAACTATGAAAATTATTATATAGATTGAATTTATTGTAAGACAATTACAGAATAGTTTAAATTATAATTTAAAAATTTTTTATCAAATGAATATTTTAAGTTAACATATTTCATTTAGTGGGGACCAAAATGAAAATTTTTTAATAGATTTAGGACTAAAATGAAACTTTTTAATAGGTTCTGGACCAAAACAGAACATTCAATAAATTAGGGACTAAAACGAAATAATATTTAAAGGTTAGGTATCTTTTATGCAATTTACTTGAGCAGTTTCAAATTGAACGTACAAAGGAGAATAGAAACTTCTGAGGTTCCCTTCAGCCTCCTCCGATTACTTTCAGATTTTCGAGCAAGTTATACAAATAGTCTATAATTTTTAACTGACCAAAGTACCTTAGAGGCCCCTAAACTACTCCAACTCGCACAGATTGGTCCTCGAACTTCAACACAGTCTTTAGAAGCCCTCCAAAAGTCCAACTTTGCGACCCGGTGCATTTCAGTCAAACTTATGGACTTGACTTTTTTTTTTCTTTAATGGCTTAAATACATCAAGAGCCCTCAAATTTTACAACTCATTTAAGTTAGACATCAAACTAGTACTTGGACTGCACTTTATAATAAACAATGAGCATTAAAAAATAATTCAATTTATTCAAATTCAATATGAATTAATTAAAATTGATTTTTTAGGTTGAGTAAATAAAAAAATCATTAAGATTAATTAATTCATGAAAAATATTATTCAAGTGTTTATTAGTTAAATATAGAATTAGCTACAAGATGAACTCTCTTTTCCGTGATTTGTAGTCTCTCCTTTCATGTGGAACAAGTTCCTACTTCTCCCTCCTATTTTTATTTTTCTGTCCATTAAGAATACTTGTATATATAAATAAACACAAAATAACTAAAAGACCCTATGAATAAAAATAGTCCACAAATAAATACAGAATAAAATAGCTTGTGAACAAGTTTATATTTGCATGTTTATTAGTAACTGCTCATTATTACAAGTCATGCAAATTATGCCAGTATTTTTTATTATTTTTCTTTATTTCCATGATATTAAGCCAATTGCCAAAGAGATGAGATTTTTTTATTCATTAAGTGTTTTAGTTATTATGTATTTATTTACGTATACATTTATGTTTAGTCAACAACAAAATAAACTTGGGAGAGAAGTAGAAACTTGTTCCACATTAAAAAAAAGAGCTTATAAAATACTTAAAAGAGACCTGAAAAATAAAAATAAAGTTAAAATTAGACAAAAGAAAAAAATAATAAATACATTTTATACGATGCATGGTCATTTGCATCTCTCTATGGTGGATCGAATTGATGGAACTTTGTCACAATTCAATTGTTCTATACTTTTTATTGAACATATGTTATTCTTGTATTATATTATTTTTTCACCAAGACTAATTTGACTTGAACCCAAAATGACCTAACGGCTAAACCCGATAAGACCCAATTTTAACGTAAACGTTATACTTAATCCTAGCTTTTTACCATAAACCCTAAATCAAAACTCTAACCCTAAATCCCTAATTTTAATCATAAACCCTTAATCCTATTCACAAACCCCTAAACCATAACCTTAAATCCTTAATCCTTAAACTTTAACATTGAATCCTAACTTTTACACTAAATCTTAACTTTCTTCTTCATACATTCCATATTTGGTAAATCTTACATTTGGGAGCTTCCATATTTAATAAATTACATTTTTTAGGAATATTCATATTTAGCAAGTCCCAAATTTGGGACTTCCATATTTAGTAAGTTTCATATTTAAGTTTTTCTAAAACAAGTAACTTTCACATTTAGTAAGTTTAATGATCTTGATAGACAAATATCAAAGTTACGAAATTGGTGCTTAAACTTTTAAGTATAGTGCAATAAAATGCCTAAATTTTTAAAATTCTAATTTTTGTCACCCATAATAATTACAAGATGGGTCCCTAAAATTTTCAAATTTTAGCATTTTCACCCAAAAATTTTGAGATTTTATAATTTAGTCACCGAATAGTAGGGGTGAGTATGGGTTGGGTAAACCCGAAACCGAAACCGAACCACCCCCATTGGGTTGGGTTGGGTTGGGTTGGGTAAAAATTGGTCATGGTTCTCGGGTTGGTTCCACATATAGGAGAACCGACGGTTTTGGGGTTGGTTCTGATTCCATATGGAACCAACCCAAGGTGGAACCGAATCCGATATATATATATAATTATATAATAAAAACTATAGTATTGCTAATATATCCATACACACACACACACACACACATATTTCTTTAAAATATTATGGTGGTTATTTTGTGTTTTTATATTAAACTCTTAAATTGATGTTCCAAATTGAAACAGTATGGAAGTTGTGGGATCATTTACGAAATTTCTCCATATTTACTTAAATCATTTTGCTTCATAGACCCACCACTCCTAAGTCATTTTGCTTTCGATCTTTCATTCCAGACTACTTTTTACGACACAATTATGATATTTTTTTCATTTGAGTCATGCAAAATTAAAAATTTATGGCATCAACATATTTTAGGTTTTGATACTGAAGAAGATGGTCTTAAATGCTCAATTTTTCATATTGAATGTCATATTAATATTGGAATTACTGGAATAAAGTAAACTAGTTGAGATAAAAGATACCCCACAAGCAACTCTTTTGAACCATTTTTGTAAGAATAACATTTTAAACTCTTTTGAATGTATCTAAGTACATATATTTAAATATTAATTTAATTGTATATTATGTTGAATATATCATAAAACTGATTATGGATGTAGATTTATTGAATTTTGGTGTTGTTATAGGTATATGGTATAAACCGAAAAACCTGAGAACCAGAACCGAGAAACCCAGAACCATGGTTCTGGTTCTGTTCGTTTCTCGGTTCTGGGTTGGGTAGAAAAATTTTGAAACCGAGGCCATTTCGGGTTGGTTCAGTTCCACCATAAAACCAAACTAACCCGACTCATGCTCACCCCTACCGAATAGACAATAGTGAACCAGAGTTACATTTTGTAATAAATGTTGGGAATTGTAGCAAATTTGTTAGAACATAATTAAGAAAATTTTTATGTGTTTTTTAATTAAATATACTAAAAGAAGAAAAATTAACCTAAATTAAATTGTATAAAAAATCAAATTTTTTAATTTAAATTTTAACAAAGACAATGCAAAAAATAAAATCAATCCAGTCACCTCAAACTATGCACTAGTAACATGAGTGAACCCAGCTGCTAACTCAAATTTGAGCTGAAACATAAATAACATGACTTGAAATTATACAAGATGGAAATGATTCAACCTGTTTTGAACTGGAACCCAAATAAACCTGACCCAGCTTAACCTAAACTTGAGATCCACTGAACCCAAAATTAACTTGAATCTAAATAACTCGACTTAAACCCGAATTCATACAAACTCAATTAAACTTGAACTTAAATGCTCAGACCCAAACTTGACTCGATCCACCCAATTGTCATCCTCAAATGAGCAATTCATCTTAGAGCACAACTATTAGTGGTGAAGTTGACCTTTTCACCTTTCAACATTCATAACTTTTTTTAGCATTTTTTTTTGTCTATAAATTTAATCCATATGAACAGTGGTGGAGCTAGCAGGGAGCTAGGGGGTACCCGCTTCCCTAACTGCAGACTAAACTATGAATTAATAGTGCTGTAAAAATTTAGTTTATTCATATTTAGTAAAATAAAATATTTAAAATATACTTCAATTAGTTTAGAAATGCATAATTTTTTAAATTTTGTAGTAAAAAAATAAACGGTGTTACTCTCACAAAATATCTATGATATTTATTCATGCCTACTTCAATATTTACAAAATATCATATCTTATTTTCAACTTGACCCCTAAGAAAAAATTTCTGGCTGGACCCCCAAAAATAAAATCCTAACATTGATTGTAACATCCAAAATTTTTTATTTTCATTGATTACCTGACAACAAAGTATGAGCTGAGTTCTAGTTCTAACCCAAAATTGATGTGGTATGGTGATGCTTTCAACTAAGAACTCTAAATTTTTTAGATGTAATTCAATTTTATAGAATAGCAATTAGGTTGCAAATGTGTGGCTACTGTGCATAACTTGCTTTATTCGTATTCTGTTATGTCACTTTTATATCGCATGTAATCATAAATTATATGTCATTTTCAAGTAGAGGTGGGAACCGGGTCGGACCGGCCGGTCCTGGGCCTGGGTCCTGAGGCCCGGGCACGGACCGGCTGTGGGCGGGGCGGCGGCGGTCCCGGGGCGGGTTTAATTTTTTTTGTTAATATATATATATATATAAAATAGAACAATTATTAATTATATAATTCATAAATATTTTTAAGAAAAAACACCACCTCCGGTGTAAGTTTTATTAAGTTAAAAAGCCAAACGGCACTTATAAATAATCGGAACATGCCTTACATTTTGAAATGGCAAAACGTTCCGGAAATAATAAATAATAGAAACCTATGATCTGTGCTGAATAGCATAATCAGATCAAATACAAATTACATGTATGATTGAAAAAAAGAAATTCAACTCTCGGTATCGGATATTACCTCATCATCCGAACTCTTTTGGTCTTGATGCCGGAGTGCTGCGAGACCCCAATCTCGGTTGCACACGCATACTTCTACCGCGTCGGGTGTCAATCTTGAGTGTTTTTCTGTTATCACCCGTTTTCCAGCACTAAACGCTGCCTCAGATGAGACGATCGATACTGGAACGGCAAGAATTTCTTGTGCGATTATCGACAAGATCGGAAATCTTGATCTCTTTTGTTTCCACCACTCCAAGATGTCGAGGTCGCTTGTCTCGAATGATATGTTGAGATAGTCATCGACCTCAGCTAATGCCGATGTCATTGGTCGAGGTAGTTTGAGCATTTGGAGTGCCGGGTTGAATTTTGAGGAGATTGATCTCCTTGGAGGCTCAGTTTGAGGAGCTTCGGATCTTACCTTATCCGAATGCCGCTCACAATATAACTTGTATAAAGAATGCAAGTACTCGGAAGCAGAAGCAGACATAGCCAAAACATTTATATGAGACATTTCTAAATAAGTATGAAAAATTTCTTCAAGTAGTGTTGTTGTGCCCGTTAATTTTACATACGGGTCAAGTAAAGAAGCAACTAAAAAGATAAGTGGAATGTTTTCGAAATATTGAAGCCACTTAGCCCGCATGGCTTCGATAGTCGGTTTTAACAACTCATCATTTTTAAACTGATGCAAAGCATATGTGATGTTCACTAAATGAAACAAAACTTGATGACTTGTTGGGTAGTAAACAACAGAGAAAAATTCAGTTGCCTCGTAAAAAAACTTAAGCAATTCACTAGTTTTGGAACATTTCTCCCAAATTTCAGTCGTAAGAAATTCAGAACCCATTTTTAAATTCATGAAATGTGACAACAAATTTGCATACGGTAATGCATCTTGCAACATAAAAAATGTGGAGTTCCAGCGGGTTGGGCAATCCAATTTAAACCGTTTCCAAGAAAATGGTTTTTCATTTTCAATACAAAAGCTTTTAAATTCACGAAAAATAGCAGGTCTGGAAATCAAATATTTTAATGAGTTTCGAATAGGCAAAATCTCATTTTGGAGAACTTCTAAACCCTTTTGCACACAAATGTTTAAAATATGGCACATGCATCTAACGTGAAAAAATGCACCGTTGAGCGGTGGTTTTAAGTTTTGACTCAAAAGGCGAGCGGCAACATCATTATTTGAAGCATTATCAAATGAAATGCACAGAACTTTATCAGTACAAAAATAATCACGTAAAGTTTCTAAGATACAATTAAATATTTGAAAACCAGTATGATCTGTTTCAATAACCTTAAATGACAAAATTCATTTTTGCATTATCCAATCAGAATCAATCCAATGAGAAGTAACACAATAGAATGATTGACCTATAGGTGATGTCCACATATCAGAAGTAAATGCCACACAATGATCAAGAGCAGAAAAATATGCTTGCAAATCTGATTTTCCAATTTCAAATTGTCTAAAGCTTTCTTTCCTAACAGTTTTCCTAGATACTTTTCTAAATGCAGGATTTAATTGTGATTTTATCCAAGATTCTAGGTGGACATCTTCAGCTTGTGAAAAAAGTTTTTCGGTAAGCATCATCTAATTTACCATACATTCTCTACAAGATTGTTGGTTAAAACGAAATATACCTGGTCCGCCGGTGCCGGTTGTAGACCCAAGTTGTGTTTGTCCTCCAGAACTAGTCCTGGTACTAGGGAGGACGTTAGCATGTTGATTTTCAAGATGCCGCTTCAACGTTCCAGTGCCGGAATTCTTTTTATGCACAAAATTTTTCCCGTAATGTTTGCATTTTCCGTACCTCGACTCCCCTTCGTTTATGAGCTCATAATGCTCCCAAACCCAAGCAGTTAGTCTCGTGGATTTACCTTGTGCTTGAGTTCCCTCTACGCCGGGTTCATGACTTGTAGGCGTCGGTTCTGTTGACGGATTCCCGAACGCCATCACATCCAACTCTTCCACTTCATCATCGGATAATTGATCGTCGAGACCCAAATCGTAATTCGTCATATCGATTCCGGAACATCGTCGTGAAACTCTTGAATTGAAATGCCTTTATCGGCGGCCCGAGATCGGCGACGGAACAAGGCTCGGAGGCCGGTGTTACGGGAAGATGAACTATCTGTTGACTTGCCCTTTCCTTTTGAAGCCATGACTCACGTACTAATAGTAGTGATTAATGAAAAATCAAGAGAGGATTATGAAGATATTAGGGAGAGATTAGTAAGAAATTTGGAAGAGATTAAGAAAATAAGGAGAATGGTTGAGAGAATATAGTAGATGAAGAAGAGAGGTTGAGTGATTGTGTGAGGATTGAGTGAAAATGGCATTGGTATTTATAGGGGGAGGGGAAAAATTAGTTTGACCAAAAAGTCCTTGAAATTTAGTTGTTGGGAGGGGCAAAAATGAAATTTTGGGGGCTGAAATGGAGCAAAAAACCGTTGGAGGGCTTGCTGTGTAATTAGCCCTTTTTTAAAAAAAAATTTCGCAGGTTTACGTTGTACAGGGAGTCGTTGTGCGCGGGTCGGCGGGGCGATCGGGGCGGGTCGACGGTCCGGTTTGGTCCGGGGCGGTTCAGCCTGCTGGGTTCGTCTGGTCCTAGCCGGTCTTTTTTGCGTCCCCTCCTCCTATTGGGCCCATATTAGGCCCATAATATTGCGGCCTTCTTGTGGGGCGGGGCGAGGCGGGTTTGACCGGCGGGGCGGTCCCGGTTTGGTCCGGGCCAACCCGGCCCACCTCCCACCTCTATTTTCAAGAGCTGGTTAAAATTGATTTTTGTAGAACCCAGCCAGTTAAGACTCTGACTTCCCAGCTTTCAGATCAGGTTCAAATCTCTATTCTCCCACTAGAGGCGCATTGAGGTGCATTTATGGACCAGATACTATAAAATGTGAGCCTTAAAGTCCTCAAACTTTCAAAAAGCTAGCAGAATTTCCTCTAAACTTTCATGGATAATCTATTATACCCTAATATACCTGATAAATTATTCTTCTGCTTGTGCATGAAATAATAAAGAGGAAGTAGTAAAAGTACCACCTAGAAGTTGCTTCTTGCCTGATTTTGCCATTTTTGCTCTGTTAATGGAAGGAATAATTCATTAACTTATAATAATTTTTTAATATCAACTTTTGAAATTTTAATATGATATGTATGTTAATTATCTTCCAGCAAAATTTAATATGTATAATAATTTTGTGTATAGTTAATTTAAACCGTACCATAATTTTATAATTCTATTCTTAATTTAAATTAATGATTTTTCCTCTCTATAAATAACATTTTTTTTTGTGTCCAATGCATGAATGCATTTGTTTGCCAATTTCCATCCAACAGGTTGATGGCTTCCATCCAGTCATAGGAAATAATACCAAGAAAATGAAACAAAACTAAAGTTTAGAGACCGCCTATATAATGGCTTGCCTTGTTGGACACCTTAACCGAAGAGTGACAAATTTGTCTCATTCCAGAAGAATGTTGGTTCTTTTTGTGCTTGGGAAAAGAATTAGCGATAAAATCTCATCAGGAACAACTTTTCAGTGGTAATTGCAAGAACATCGGCTGCAGGAGTATCATGTTTTTCCAATTTTTCCCTTTTGAATAAGGTTAGAAACTCAAGCTCGATTTGAGTTGGGCTCAGGGTAAAACTCATTCGTTGCTCATTTATACTGTTACCAAGTCAAATATGAATAAAATTTCAAGCTGAACATACAATTCAAACAAAACTTGATATACTTATTGTTTGGCTCAATTGAACTTGAATATAGTTTTTTCCTTAATTTAAGCGAACAGCTCAAGCTCGACTTAAATTCGATCGATTAAAAGCTCATTTACGATTAATTCATATTATTTTTAATCTAAACATAAACAAAATAACAAGCTTGGTAATTATTTCAAGATGAATGTGATTAACTAACTACTCAGCTTGGTTCAGCTCATTTTCAGCTCTACTTTTGAATTTCTTATGAAGGCTCTTGTAATTGTATTCTTCAACCAACTAAGAATATATAATGTCAAAGAAAAAAAGATGCCCACTCACACACATAATTCTGTAAACAACAACGTATATGGTTCAAAAAAGGTGCATAAATAAGGAGCAAATAATACATGCTTCTAAAGAAAGAAGGTATGATCTAAAGGGAAAAACCATTTGGTCCAACGAATGCATCGATTTGTCGGTTAAATTTTTCAATTTTCACCATAAAAAGGGAAATTTCAATATTAAATGAAAACATATTCTTCTAAATGAACGACAAAGTTCTGTTCTAGATCCATGAAACAGCTTAGCTTAGTACCTACAAAATCCTGGCCTAACAAGGCTCTCTTCATAAGTGTAAACATTGCTATGAAAGCCCCGAAACTTAACTCCAAGATCTTTCATTCTCCCGGTATCAGGATCATACCAAAGTAATTCCCCATTAATACCCTTTAGAAATATACAGCAATTTACCCAAAACCTCAAAACCCCGTAGATCCCGAATAAAGGTCCGATCTTTAATTGCTTGCTCCAATGTCCATCATCACCATTCAAGACCCAGAAGTCATAGAACCTGCACGGCTTTAACGAATCATCACTCTCATGGGATCTATCACATCCATAACAAACTGTGAGCCAAGCAAGGCCCCGGTTCTCCAACATTCTATAGCTCAGTTTACCTTCCCTCGAAACAGGGGGTGCCTCAATCTCTCTGAAAACTTCGTCATCAAAATGAAATGTAAGAGTAGATAAACCATCATCTGAGCAACGATCCCAAACCCAGTAAAGGATACCACCTATCACTTCAGAATCTTTCGTCCCCAATTTGACCCATTTCTGCTTCGAACTATCTACTTGTAATTCTCTCCAAGAACCGGCGCTGCTTGAATAAACTCCAAATTGAACAATATCATAATCATGAGGTGTCCGCTTACGCTTATACGCTCGAAACAGCCGCCCAAATAGTATCTTATAACCATTGGTGGAGAGGTCTACCCGAAATCCGGTAGCAAGTATATAAGCATAATGAAGAGTCGAAGCTGAAGGTGGTCCGGCCAGCTGTGGAAGAAGTAGCATGTCTCTAGTCGCGACATTGCACACATAAACCCGACCGCTGAAGCCGAGAACAAAACAAAATAGGCCGTTGCTTACACATAAACAATCGAGAAAATATCCATTCGTTTCTTCTCCGCGGAAAATCTGACCGAAATCAATGGGATTATGGGTTGGATCTTCAAGGGTTTCATCCAAGAACAATGTATACTTCGGAAGCACCTGAAAACGACCACCTGCCTCCAGAAATTGAACGAGAAGGCAAGATTGTTTCTTACTGATGCTTAGGTGGGAGCGTATAAAGTGAGGAGTTTCGAAGAGAGCGCATCAGGATTTGGAGACCCATTTGAACCGGATCAGGGATTTCACCGGCAAATTCATCAGAATGTCGACGACGAAATCTTCAGTCCAGGACTGGCTCGACATCCTCGATCTGTCTCAACTTCTATCCCAAGGAACTCTGTGAAAGGTGGAGCAGGCGGATTTAGAGAAGACGCCTCCAACCAGAGCGGTTCCAAATTGAACTTTTGAGGTTTCCTTCAGCCTTTAAATTACTTTTGTGGTTTTCTCTCCTCCTCCATTTTGTTTTATAGGTTTTCGACCAAGTTATTCACTAGAGGTCACTGAGCTTTCTTACCTCACATGAGTTGGTCCTCAAATTTTAACTCAATCTACAGAAGCCCTCTAAACTTGCAACTCGGTACATTTTAGTCGAACTTATTGACTTGTTTTTTCTTTAATGGCTTAAATACATCAAGTGCCCTCTCTTTTCAGTGTTTTGTAGGCTCTCTTTTTATGTGGAATAAGTTTCTACTTCCCCTCCCTATTTTTATTTTAAGATATAATTCAATTTTATAGAAGAGCAATTAGGTTACAATGTATGACTTCTGTGCATACCTTGCTTTATTCTCATTATGTTATGTAACTTGCATGTCAGATTTAGTCATAAAATCTGTGTCAATTTCAACAGGCAGTTAAACTTGATTTTTGTGGAACCCAACCTATATGAGAGTTGGTTGAGGCTTTAACCTCCCAACATCCAGGCCAAGGTTCAAATCCCCATCTTCCCACCTAGTGGTGGAGTTATGATTTCTGTAAAGAAAGGTCCGTACACATATATGGTGGAAGCGACAGCTTGGAATACGGAAAATGCATAGTGGAGGCTCTTAGCCCAAGTCATTGGAAGTCAAGCCACTTGGCTGCAATTGGCTAGTTACTACCTAAGGTTAGAAAAACCTCTATATGCAAGTACTGTCTATCCTACCCTGCATAAAATATACACAAAAGTGGCTTTGGCCATGTGCACAATATTAAAACAATGCAATTAAAAATAATGCCAGTATTGGACTTTTTTAAAAAAAATAAAAACTAACCAAAGCTGGAAAAAAAACCAATAGTTACTTAACCATAAGTAATAACTATGTTGTACATATTTAATTCTCTTTATGTACAACCCAAAACTAACCCATAAGTAGTTTAAATCCAAAGACAAAACTTAGTACTCAGAGTGCCATAACTGAGGTATGTATACTATATTGAGATCTTCCATTGTAGCTTATGTTCTTTAATTACTTTGAGTATAGCACCATGGACCCTTCCCTGTGCACTTAGTCTTCTAATCTTAGGAAACCATAAAACACATGTAGTAATTGCTACACATAATCACCAAAAATATAACTTAGAACCCAAGAGGGCTCATAGAGGGTGCCTGCAAGGAAACTTGGCTTAGTAACTCCCTCTAGCTGTCAGGGCTACTTATCCCCATTCTTTTCCCTTATCAGCACAATAGGAAACTTAAGGGAATGAGGACCATTGGTTCTTAGCTAGGGACTTTTTTAGAAAAGGTAACATGCAAGCAGAAGACATACACAAGCATACATATATACAACATACTTACCAACCACAAGGAAAATATACAACAACATATATGCAATAAATGTATGCAAATGAATGAAATCCAATACACATGCGACATATAATACTTGGGACTTCTTACACCCGAATGTGTTTGTTACTTACCTAAGCTCAAACGGCGAAGGTACTTGAGGCACTGGCCCACGTATCCTGGAATCTTTACCTCCCTTAAGTTCCACTTATAGGAAACTTAGTCCTGTATTTTAGAGTAAGGTGTCCCTAATTCACTATCCTAGATCGTCATCTAGGACTCTTACTTGGCACCTATTACTTTACTTTCTCTTTTCTTAATGTTGGGTAGCTAGCTTAGTGGCTTTACTTATTTGGACACTTCAACAGCTCTTACATACCAAGCCTAAGGCTTGTTTGAGGCCCTTTTAGGCTCCACCATACTGCCAAAGTTTCAAGACCTCAAAACCAACACTATGGATCTAAGATCTATCTTAGCCCCATATTTAGTGCCTATCTTACACCTTAAGGCCCTTAGCTTCTTAGCCACCATAAACAGCCCAAATTCTTTATCCACCTCTTACTACCCTTTTCCTTAGTGAATTTGACTTACTTACCAAACAACAGTCTTATGAAGCTTAGAAATCTTGACTTGGGCCACTTAGGGTATTACTAGCACCCAAGGTTTAGAAGATATCCAACTTGGGTAACTAGGACACTACCCCCTTTCTTAGCCTCTCTTAGCCTCTTTAGGCCACCCTTGTGCCACGGAGCAGGGTCCTAGAGGTTCGAATTACTAAACTTGTAGGCCATTTAGGACTGTGATCCCACTTAGCTATTATTGGCTAACCATTACTTGTAGGTAAATTAAAACAATTTACATGCAACTAGTTCCTTAGCCTACCCTACAAAAAGATATGCATGCATTTGTCCTGGCAAAGCAAAACAAATACGTAAACCATTTTGAGAAAACATCGCTCGAGCATTCATTAAAAACATACTTAAATCGTGCCAAGACAATAAAATACTAGTTACTTCATCTTCAAGTAATAGTTTATACACTCTCTACAATACTAGCATGCACCCAAAAGTATCATAATGGTTTAACACTACAATGTATCCTAATAGAGGCAATATCTTACTACACAAGGTATTATATACATACAAGACCAAAATCCTTAACTAAGATCCTTTACTTGAGCCCCACTTTTGAGCTATCAAGCTCCAAGTGCAAGCTTCTTTCTTATCCTTGTGCACCACTTTGCCTTTAAACTATAAAGACATAAAACTTAATTAGTATGAAGCTTAACACTTAAGTAAATTAGAATCTCAAGGATTATGTATAATCAGTACCTGCAAAAAGAAGAAACTTAGCGCACAACTAACCGCTAGTTGTTAGGCCCAGTGTTAGAACCTGCACAACAAACTTAAGGGAGTAAGTATGTGAATGTACTTAGTAAGGATCCCTTAAGGTACCTGAAAAGAAGATAACAAGCAAACATATAATATGGCACACAAAAAAACATACAACCAACCAACAAACAACACAAGACAACACATAAGAATATGTAATGCATGAATTTATGATATGCAACACACACAATCCTTGGGACTTCTTACACCCTAGGTGTCTTATTCTTGTCATGAGCTCAAATGGTGGAGGTATTTGAGACATTGACCCTTGTATCTCAAATCTTTTACCTCTTTTAAGTCCCACTTATGGGTCCTAGAGTAGGTCGTTATCTCTTCTCAAAACTTACTAGCCTTACCTTTAACTTATTGTGCAAGGTAGCCATCTTATGTAGTCCTACTTGCCAAGCTCTTAGAGCTTAGCTTAGAGCTCCTTAGTGGATTACTTACCAAAACACATGGTTTAGTTGGGATCCCCTTTGGTTTCTTCCTCATTCCGCAAAGGTCTAAGACCTAACTTTTGGGCCAATGAAGACTCTGAAACTTGATTTAATCCTTTTAGTGCCCCCTTGATAACTTGAGCACTTTTACCCCCTTGCCACTTTACTTAGCTCTACCTTAATTACACCACTTAAGTACCACTTAAATAATGCATAATTCTCAACTTATGAATGAGTTTTAGACTCAACTGAGGCTACGGAACATCTTAGAATAGCATAGGGATAAAAACCGAGAGATTGAGACATTCTTAGGATGCCCTAAGCTTGAGGAACTTGTGCCTTGATGATGCCTTCAGTTACAGTCACCAACGGCATCAATCCTCGGGCTTCCTGGAGAATCACCGATGACGTGTTGCCAACTTGCGTCGCTGCTCTTCCAGCATTGCGTGACTACACGCAAACTTGCACAAAACTTGCCTAACCTTCCAATCCTCAAAGCCAATTCACATGGGTCTTGTTTATAATTTATTCCCACATGTAATACTATATTCTATGCATTATTTGAGCTAAATTAACTTGACCCTTACCTCAATTTAGCCACAAAGCAAGAACAAAGCACAAGCACAATTGAGCTCAATTTAGCTCTCTTGAGTTTCAAACCTAAAACCAACATGATATGGCTTCAAGAACCCCAAATTAAGACCATTTCTAGCTACTCAATCAACTTAGAACTAGCTCAAATCAAACCAAGAAACTTACCTTAGGTTTTAGGCTCAAAACAAGTATCAAAGAGCTAAATGGGAGCAAAAACATGAAGAACAAGTTGGAGGCTTCTTGGATTCACCTTGAGACCTTCAAATTTGATGGAAACTTGAGGAATTTGGGAGGTTTGATGCAAAATTTCTGGTGGGGAGAGGGAGCCACGAAATTTGAATGCAAGGAATGGAAATGGAAGTCAAAACTTAGTAGAAAAATCCTACCAACTCCACTAACTCACTTTTCTTTGTTTTCTTGTCCTTTGGCCCTAAAGTTCTCTTTTGTTTCACCTTGGTCACTAAACACTCACCCAAAACTATTCCTCCTTGGTCCCAAAGAAAGTTCATAAGCCTCTTACACTTAGCCTCTTGGACACTTAAGCCACTTAAGACATAAATGACTCATTTGAGCACTTAGTGCAATTTTTGCACTTTTCCTTCAAATGATGGCTTTAATAGCTAAGATAAATTATGGTTTAACTTAATTAGTCAAAATTTCTTACATGACCCTAATTTAATCAAAATTACAGTCATGCTACTCACTTGGTTCAAAATTACTATTTTACCCCTTTGACTCTTAGGTGCCAAATCACACTTAGGAACTTATCCTTACTTAAACTTAGCTTGTCTTTCTTACTTAATAAGATGCTGACTTGAGGTGCTTAGTTGAAAAAACTTAAATAAAACATACTTACCCAGTCAAAGTCCATTGTTGACTAGGAGAGTCGTCATATCCTCCCCTTATTCAAAAATTTGGTCCCCTAAAATTTGACTTAATCGAACAAATTCACTTGGATATTGCCTTTACATATCCTGCTTGATCTTCCAAGTGGCCTCTTCTTCCCCATGGTTAGACCATAGTACCTTAACCATTGGGATCCACTTTGTTCTTAGTTTCCAGACTTGGTGGTCAACAAACTTGAAAAGGTGTTCTTCATAACTTAGGTTCTTCCTTATTGGAATGATGGATGGGGCTAACATTTGCTCGAGGTTCACAATGCACTTCCTTAAGGAACTCACATGAAAGACTTGTGAACATGGGCCAAACTTGGTGGCAAAGCCAACCAATAAGCTACTTTCCCCACCCTCTCAAGGATTTCAAAAGGGCCAATATATCTTGGAGCCAACTTACCCCTGTGGCCAAACCTAGCCACACCCTTCATCGAGGAAACCTTGATGACTACCTTATTTCTTACATCAAATTCCAAATCTTCCTTTTGCACACTAGCGTACTTGGCCTGCTTATCTAAGGTAGCCTTAATCTTTGATTGGATCAGCTTAATCTTTGCCGTGGTCTTGGCAATGATTTCTAGGCCAACAACTACTTCATCTACTTTATCTGCCCAACAGTGAGGTGTCACACACTTACACCCATACAAAGCTTCGTAGGATGCCATCTTAATAGTTTCTTGATAGCTACTATTATATGGAAATTTGATCAATGGTAGGTGTTGGTCCCAATCCCCTCTAAAATCCATCACATAACTTTGCAACATGTCTTCTAAGGTTTGGATCACCCGTTCAGTTTGCCCATCAGCCTCAAGGTGATAAGCAGTACTTAGGCTTACAATGAAACCCATTGCCTTTTGGAAGACATTCTAGAACCTAGAGACAAAACAAGGATTTCTATCAAATACAATTTAATCGGGGATTCCATAGAGCCTTACCACTTCCCAGATGTATAACTGGGCCAACTTCTCCATGATATAAATAATCTTAATGGGGATAAAGTGTGTCGACTTTGTTAACCTATCCACCACCACCCAAATCGAGTCATGTTGACTTCTTGTGTTGGATAACCTGACACAAAAGTCCATGGTGATGGATCCCTGCTTTCTTTCCAGAAGGGACAAACTTTGCAACATTTCTGATGGCTTTTAGTGCTCTACCTTCACCATTTGACAAGTGAAGCACTTAGACACATACTCATATATGTCTCTTTTAAATTTTGGCCATAAAAAATGAGTCCTAAGGTCATGGTACATTTTATTCACACCAAGTTGAACATTAAGCTTACTCGTATGTGCCTTTTGCAATACTTGTTGCCTCAAGTCACTTGGCACATAGAGCCGGTCACCATAGTAAAGCAACCCATCCTTGTACTAAAATTCTTTCAATACAGTACCATACCTTTCCTCCTTAGAAACTTTCTTCAAGTTTGGGTCCTTGTCCTGAGCTTTCCTAACCATAGCCAGCCACGCTGAATGAATCTCATGGACTATAACTTGAGCCATTTCCTAGTCTCGTCAGGTTTCAAGTAAGAATAAGAACTGTTTCACATTAGAACTTTTTGAGGTAGTAACCACTTGATCCTTGGAAAGAATCAACCTAGAATACTTATAGCTCAAGCCATCGGCAATCATATTACTCTTACCAGAACAATAGTCTATCGAGCAATCATAATCCTTGATATACTCGATCCAATTTCTCTGCCTCATGTTTAGATCCTTTTGGGTAAACAAATACTTAAGACTTTTATGATCTGGAAAGATCTTGAAGGACCTTCCCATAAGGTAGTGTCTCTAAAGCTTTAAGGCAAACACAATGGCTTAAGATCATGCATCGGGTAATTTAACTCATTAGGCCTTAACTGCCTAGACCCATACACAATCATTTGCTTATCCTACATCAACACATATCCTAACCTTGTCCCAGATGCATTGGTATACACTACAAAAGTATTATGTGGATCTGGTATGATCAATATGGGAGTAGAAGTTAACCTTTTCTTAAGCTTTTAGAAACTCTCCTCACACTTAAAGTCCAGATGAAATTTTATGCCTTCTTTGCCAAGGCAGTCAATGACAATGCTATCACAGAAAATTTCTCAATGAACCTTCAGTAATAGTCCGCTAAACCCAAGAAAATTTGAATTTTAGTTACAGTTGTTAGGCATTTCCACTCCACCATTACCTTTACCTTTTCTAGGTCAACACTTAGTCTCTGAGCATTTATGATATGCTCGAGGAAAGGAATTTCACTTGCCCAGCATTAGCTCTTAGATAGTTTTGCATAATACTAGTTATCTTTAAGCATATGCAAAGCTATCTTTAAATGTTTTTCATGTTTGTTGGGAGTCTTAGAGTACACCAAAATACTATCAATGAACACTTCAACAAACTAATCTAGGTAGGGCCTAAAAATCCGATCCATGGCATCCATGAAAACTGCCGAAGCATTAGTCACTCTGAAAGGCATAACCATGTACTCATAATGCCCATACCTAGTCCTGATGTAGTCTTCGGGATATCTTCATCCCTTTCTCTTATCTGGAAATATCCAAACCTTAAGTTTATTTTGGAAAGGACCTTTGCCCTCTTAACCTATCAAATAAGTCATCGATCTTAGGCAATGGATCTTTGTTCTTCACAGTTACCGCATTCAGTTTCCTGTAATCTATATATAAATGTAAGGTTCCATCCTTTTTCTTCACAAACAACACCGGGGCACCCCATGGGGAAAAACTTGGCCTTATAAAGCTCTTCTCAAGCAGTTCTTTTAACTGCTTTTTCAGCTCATCCATTTCAGGTGCTAACATCTAATATGGGGTATAGAAATCAGTTCTGCCCCAGGCTGCAATTGTATGGAGAATTCAATCTCCCTAATTAGAGGTAATCCTAGGAGGTCTACAGGAAAAACTTCTAGAAATAGATTGGCTATTGGGATTTCCTTAAGTTGCTTTTTGACTGCCACCTAATTCAGTAAGTAAGATACTTCCTCACTCACAATGGGAATGAACTCCATCAACTTGAGGTGCAAATTTTTGGCACTACTTTCCAAACCGCCTGTGCAAGTCACACTTACCCTTGAGGCATCCTTAAGGATGACCTTACAACTCGCATGGTCGATCTAGGCCTTATACCTACTTAACCAATCTATTCCAAGGACAACATCATAAGGGATTGAGGTTAAACCCAAAGGTTACACAAAAACCTATGATCTCTTAACTCCAAAGGATACCTCTTAACCATTTCATTGGTGAAAATGATATTTCTCCTAACAGTTTTAATAAACCCCATCTCATCCATCAAATTCCTTTGTAGTCCTAACTTGACAACCATGCTTAAGGAAATGACAGAAATAGTAGCACTACTATCAAACAGGATCCTAATACTACTATCTTGAACATTAAAGTTACCTTGCATAGCTGTCAGCTCCCTAGGTGTCTGGTTGGTCAAAGTAAAGACATGTGGCTACACAAGGGCTCCGGTAGATGCATTTCTAGCTCCTGAGGCTTTTAGTGTTCCTTAGCCTTGCTCTTTCCTAAGCCTTGGGTACTCCCTAGCCTAATGTCCAAGCTGACAATAGTAATTGTTAAGATCGGTCCTGAGGGTGAATGGTTTATTACCATGAAACTTTTGACACTTAGAGCAACGGCCCTTCCCAATCTTTTTGCCTTTCTTGGAGGGACCCTGGTCTCCTCCTGGGTTAAGCCTTTTGTCCAATAATCGTGAGTGCACCGGGACCTTTGGCTCAACAGGCTTATCCTTAGGCTTTGCCTCCATCAACTCCCTTTTCAATGCCAAGGCATTTTGAACTGGCTCATGATAGGTATAAATTCCAATAATAGTCAAGAAACTCCTTAACTCTAACTTAAGTCCACAAGTGAACTTCTTTGCTTTAAGTTCATCCTTCCTGGCCAAGTGAAAAGCATACCAAAAAATAGAACTAAATTTCCACTTATACTTATGAACTGTTAAGCTTCCTTGAACCAACTCATCAAATTCTATCCTCTTTTGGTCTTGGGTTGCCTCATTATTGAACTCATTCAGAAATTTCTTCTCAAATTCAGTCCAATCAAGTTCTTTGGGCCTGTGCTCGGGTTTACCTTTATTGTGAGATTTAAGCCTTTCCATGACATCTTTCCACCATAAGGAAGCCTTACCTTCCAAGAAGAAAGGCACCAAATCCATCTTAGCCTTATCATCCAACTTTATGTTCTCAAAGATTTCGTTGATTTGGTACAACCAACCTGCAGCCGCATTGGGATCACCCACATCGTTAAACTTCAAAGTGTTGATTTCTCGGCATATTAAAACGAGCTCCATGTGATCTAGAATAACAAGTCTTCTCCTCCTTATAAGAGGATGGATATCCTCCTCATCTTCTTCATCACTATCCTTTTCGATGTCTACTTGAGCATGCTTATGCACTTGCTTTTAACCTCGCACTTGCCTTTGAGGTGGGGGATTTTTCCCCTGACCTTGGTGCACCGTTGGGCATTGGTGCACTTCAGCCTTCACCCTGTTAAGGTCCTCCAAGGTCTCCCATCCATTTGGAGGTTAAGCACGCCCCTCAAGTAGTATAGACTCATTGAGCCTCCGTAATAGGGAAACCACTTTTCTCATGTTTGCCCTATTGGGATCACTAGTTCCTACACCAAAAGGCTGAGTGTCAGCAACAGCACCTGATCGAGTATTAACCATGATACTTACAACCAAAGCCAGAAGACCACACCCAGAGCAACTTATAAGTAGTACTAACTACACTTAGAACAAGGTACCATTGACCTGCTCCGATACCAAACTATCATAGAGTGGGGTCCTATTGCCTCAAATTACTCAAACTTGTAGGCCATTTGGGACTGTGTTCCCACTTAGTTACTATTGGCTAACCATTACTTGTAGGTAAATTAAAACAATTTATATGCAACTAGTTCCTTAGCCTATCCTGCAAGAAGATATGCATGAATTTGTCTTGGCAATCCAAGATAAATAAATAAACTATTTTGAGAAAACATCGCTCGAGCAATCATTTGAAACATATTTAAACCATGACAAGACAATAAAATACTAGTTACTTCATCTTCAAGTAATAGTTTGTGCACGTTCTATAACACTAGCATGCACCCAAAAGTAACATAATGGCTTAACACCAAAATGTATCCTAATAGAGGCAACATATTAGTACATAAGTTACTATATGTATACAAGACAAAAATCCTTAACTAAGATCCTTTACTTGAGCTCCACCTTTGAGCTATCAAGCTCCAAGTGTAAGACCTTTTCTTATCCTTGTGCACAAATTAGCCTTTAAACTGTAAAGGCATAGAACTTAGTTAGTACGAAGCTTAACTCTCAAGTAAACTTAGAATATTAAGGATTATGTATAATTAGTACTTAAAAAAAGGAGAAACTTAGCCCACAACTAATTGCTAGTTGTTAGGCCTAGCGTTAGAACCTGCACAACAAACTCAAGAGAGTGAGTACGTGAATGTATCAAAACTTACCAACCTTACCCTTAAATTATTGTGCAAGGTAGCCATCATATGTGGTCCTACTTGTCAAGCTCTTAAAGCTTAGCTTAGAGCTCCTTAGTGGCTTACTTACCAAACCACACGGGTTGGTTGGAATCCCCTTTGGTTTCTTCCTTATTTCCTAAAGGTTTAAAACCTAACTCTTGGGCCAATGAAGACTCCAAATCTGACTTAATCCCTCTAGTGCCCCCTTGATGCCACTCTACTTAAGTCTACCTTAACCACACTACTAAACTACCATTTAAATAATGCATAATTCTTAACTTATGAATGAGTCTTAGACCTAACTGAAGCTATAGAACATTGTAGCATAGCCTAGGGATGATAATCGAGAGATTGGGACATTCTTAGGATGCCTTAAACATGAGGGACTTATGCCTTGGTGACACCTTCACCAACACGTTACCAATGGGATCAATCCTCGGGCTTCCTGGAGAATTTTTAGTGATGTTTCACCAATGCTCTTCTAGCAGTGCGCAATTGTGTGCGAACTTGCACAAAACTTGCCTAACCTTTCGATCCCCAAAGTCAATTCACATGGGTCTTATTTCTACTTCATTCCCACAAGTAATACTATATTTTTATGCATTATTTGAGCTAAATTAACTTAAGCCCTTACCTCAATTCAGCGACAAAGCAAGAACAAAATACAAGCACACTTGAGCTCAACTTAGCTCTCTTGAGTTCCAAACCTAAAACCAACGTGGTATGGCTCCAAGAACCCTAAATTAAGACCATTTCTAGTTACTCAATCAACTTAGAACCAACTAAAACCAAACCAAGAAGTTTACCTTTTGTTTTAGGCTCAAAACAAGCATCAAAGAGCTAAATGGGAGAAAAAAAAACCAAGAACAAGTTGGAGGCTTCTTGGATTCGCCTTGGGACCTTCAAATTTGATGAAAACTTGAGGATTTGGGGATGTTTGATGCAAAATTTTTGGTGGGGAGAGGGAGCCATAAAATGGGAATGCAAGGAATGGAAGTGGAAGTCAAAACTTGGTAGAAATATCTTACCAACTTCATTAACTGATTTTTCTTTGTTTTCTTGTCCTTTGGCCCTCAAGTTTTCTTTTGTTTAACCTTGTTCACTAAACACTTACCCAAAAATATTCCTCCTTGGTCCTAAAGAAAGTTCATAAACCTCTTACACTTAGCATCTTGGACACCTAAGCCACTTAAGGCATAAATAGCTCATTTGAGCAGTTAGTAAAATTTTTGCACTTTTCCTTCAAATGATGGTTCTAATAGCTTAGGATAACTTATGGTCTTAACTTAATTAGTCAAAATTCCTTATATAACCCTAATTTTATTAAAATTACAGTCATGCCACTTACTTGGGTCAAAATTACTATTTTACCCTTTTGACTCTTAGGTGCCAAATCATACTTAGGAACTCATCCTTACTTAAACTTATGTTGTCTTTCTTGCTTAATAAAATGTTAACTTAAGATGCGTAAGTGAAAATAGTTAAATAAAACATACTTACCTGGTCAAAGTCCATCGTTGACTAGGAGAGTTGTCACACCTTGAGTGCTCATGGTGGAGTACCTTAGGATTTTTCTTGATTCTTAAAGTTTAAGTCCTCGCTTTTAGACTTTGAGGTTCTAACCCACTCTTATCCACCATGGACAACTTAGCACTCATGGTGCTAGGTGACTTAGTCTTATAGCCTTAGTCCCCTAACTTCTAAGGTATTAACTCACTTGGGAGTGGTTTAATTCTTAAGTTCACACTTCCTTAGGTCATAGGAACATTTAGAGGAACTCAGGGAACCTTTATGAAGGTTATAAACACTTCCTAAGTCAAGCCAAAGTGTGCAAAGGCATTGTGGTGTGAGAGCTCAGTGATGCAATGCCAAAGGCCACTTTTCTTAGCCTTGGGGCTTGCTCCCTATTGGCATGGCACTAGCCTTGGGGAAGTAGTGCCAAAGGCATGACAGGCCGGCAATGCAACATTGAAAGGTGGCAATACGGTGTCAATTTTGTAAATTTTTGCCATTTTTTGCTACTTCACTTGATCCCACTTAAACAAATGCATTTCTAATTGCTAAATTCTTACTCCCAAGCTCAAATGCACCCAATGCATTAAGAATATGTAAGAAACACTTGAAATCCTTTACCTTAACTTCATTTATGTAAATTCCAAGCCAAAGTGAGCACTATTCATGAAAAGCTCCTCCTAAGTGTTCTTAAAGTCTTAAGCAAAATCCTTCACTGTGGGCACTTAAATTAGTTAGAGCAAGACCAATTCTACTTAACCAATTGCTGCACTCTAGCAGTTGTAACCCAAGTGTAGGTGACACAAGTAATAAAATCTCAGGAGTCCGAGTGTCGAACCACAAGGAAGTGAATTAAGAAATACAAATTACATATTTTTAATAAAGGAGGTTTTCATAAAAGGTGTGAACAAGTGTTGATTAAAAATTCAAATTCAAATAAAATAGCTAAGGTTAGGGGATCCACTTTTAGTATATCGGTTATGATTAATTTCAGCCCATCTTGCCACTCAATTGGGATCCACATATCAAGGAGGTCCCAATCGGGAAATTTAGTTAGTATTAACTTTCATTGATCTTAAAACGCCAACGCTTGCTAATGGGTTCAAGTATCCATCATGCTAACCTTTGTCTACAATAACTCAAGATTCCAATATAGCCGACAGAGCCATGTTTTATAGAGGAATCAAGTAGCTTTTGTGCCAATGATTGAATATGATGAATCAAGACTTTCACTTAACAAGGAGAGAAGTTAAATAGATTAAGGAAGAAAATACCGTTAACGTTGTGATTCATTCAAATCAATCATAACCTTTAGACCAAAAGCTTCACCCTTTCACCTTTGCAAAATAAAGACTAGTTAGCCATGATAAAAGTAAACAACATGTAGAAATACGAAATGAACATGGATTGAAAGATCAAAGGAAGAACAAGAAGAAGAATTAGAAAACAGTTGGACAGAACTTCGGTATTGAAAACAAGAACAAAACCAAAGGAGAAAAGCTAAAAATGATACAAGAACATGGATATGGCCTAAGAAATGGCATGCCCTCATCCTCCCCCCCCCCCAAGGTGCCTATTTATAGATTTTTGGGGTGGGTGAAACGGTAAAATAGTAAAATGTAGGTAAATACAAATCAATAAAGGCGGGCTGCAAATTCTTTTAATTTTTTGACCATAGTAGACATTGAATCAGCTCTTCCTCAAAGCACAGAACTTGTAGATCTCTTCTTTAGCTTCAGATCGTTAGCTTGCTTATTCAAATCGGACATCCGCAGCTCAAGTTATGATTTTTCTACCGAAATTGCTCTTCAGCACATAAAAGAACGAATGGTCTCATCTATAATTAGATTTTGGTAATGAAAATGATCAAACTAGCATTCAGAATGAAACAGAGTTGAAGATCTATGTGTTGGCTTTAAGATGAATTTGAAATCACTCAATTCTGACATCTATAGCTCCAGATATGATTTTTGTCGTGAAAGGTCGCCAAATGATGATTTTACCTACATAAAAAATAATTATTTAATATTAATGAATAGTAAAAATGTGTGTGAACAGTAAAATACGCGTATGAACAGTAAGTCGGTGAATAGTGATTGATGAATAGTAAAAATGTGTATGAATAGTAACCTGGTGGAATAGAAATTAATCGTATTCAAAATGTATAATGATAATTTAAATCCCTTAATAGCAATACATTTATGAGTATTCATCACCAATCAAACAAGAAGCATTTCTAACAAGTGGATTGGGCCATATCTTAATTTGGAGCATCAAACTCCTAGAATAACCACAAAAATGCCTCAATACATTCAATCTAGCTTGAGCTTGATAGATATTACTTGTAGGCTTCAATTTTCATCAATAATCCATGGAATTGGGAGCTAGAGATCTACATCAATGGTGAAGGAAGGAGAGCTGCATGGTTTGATGGAGGAAATGAAGGAATAATGTCATCCTTCAACCCCAAACCCCCTTTTAAACTTTTTTTCTCTCATCCACTTCATCATTTTAATTCCTCTTGTCATTAAAGCCCCCAAATCCTTTCTTGGCTTATTCTTAGCCCTTATTTTTCTTTCGATGGTTCTCCATTTAAGTCTTATAAAATTCCATTTAGCCCCAACACTTAGCTTAAGCTAGTCTTTAGGCCTTAGGTGCTCAATTATGAACACTTAACTTAAGATCATGAAATTTGCTACTTAGGTCATTCCACTAACTTTTATAGATCATATGGAGTATATAAATTGTGGTCTTCAATATTTATGTTGTTTTATACTTTTAACCGTAAGCTCAACAACTTGGATAAAATACCAAATTGCCCCTGATGACCCTTAAGTGCCCTTAGTGACTTAGGAACTTTCTAGAACACTACCTAGTTGTATGACTTACATAAATAAACTTAAATTGAGGTGCTTACCAAGGATTTTACTTATCTTGCCCATCCATGCTAGGTTTGCTGTTAGGAAAGCCTTTATATTCTCCATTTCTTGGAAAATTTGGTCCTCTAAATTTCTGACTTACCCGAGCATATACGCTCGCTCAAATTTCCTTATGACCCTATGTACTATGGTTGCTCCATAGAACCTTAGCCATGAGTATAACTTACTCTTAGTCTCTTGACTTATGGGTAAAAAAATTTCTTATGATGCTTATCAATTAACCCTTCCTCCGAGAAACTTCTTAAGGGACAAACACTTAGCCTTGTTTAGCAAGATAATTGCACAAAACAAGTACTTCTTAGGCTTTACACCCCTTTTACTCTTGGCGAACTTTAGACCAATTTTGAAAACATATACACCTTACTTAAGCCCTTAAGCCATCGTAGGTGCATCTTAATCTCACCACCACTTAGTGTTGTTAAGTGCAACTACACTTGGCAACTACACTTGTCAAGTGATCCATGTGAGGCAAATCATCCAGTGATGATGGTATCAAGGACAACATCTTGTTTGGCGATAAGAAAATGAGGGTGCTTTTATCTTTATGTTCTCTTTTTGCTAGTTAATATCCCTTCTGAAGAATATCTTATTCAATTTCTATTTTACTTAAATTTTACATTTATAAAAAAATAAAAAATCTTGCATTTTTAAATTTTTTTCTTTTTCTAAAAAATTTTTACAAAAATTAATGGAAATTTTTTTTCCAAGATTCTTTATAATTTTGAAACTTCTAATAGGTTTTTGTTTAATTCTTCTTATGTGCTTCAATTTACATTTTCTTGTGATTTAGCGGCTAAGGTTTTAAATTTCTACAATTATGTTACTAAATTGATGGAAATCTAATGGAGTTAAATGAGTTAACAAGTTAAAGGGTAAAGTGCTTCACGTTTTATATTTAAGGGACTGACTTGTACCGAGTCAAAATTTAGGGATGAAAGTGCCTAATTCAATATAATTCAAGTGAGTAAAATTGATTTTGGCCTTACTAAAAAAATATGGAACAACTAATTTTTGATGAAGTTTCACTAATAACCACCTTTTATTTCATCCACCATAATGACATACCTAAAAAAATGTGAATACTCATATATGTGTTGTGGCGTAGAGCACCAGTGCCCTGATTTTACTAACACTTGATGCCCCAAGGCATCTTCGTTTGCTGTCATGTTGACAGGTGGAGAGACTTCCTGAGGAGGCGAGAGCCTGGAGCTCTGGTTTCCCAGCTGAGTGTGCCTGAAAAGCTCAAAGAAGAGGTTAGGAGGTCCCCGGTTTGCTTTTCCGGGGAGGACCCTCCGACGCCCAAGTCAATTTTCTGAGTGAAAGTGGAGGAAGAACACTAAGGGACCAAGTGTCTTGCCTGTTTTGTGTTTTCTCAGAGGGAGGAAAAATGCCCAGTCCCATTTCCTAGTATTTATAAGAGTAGCTGGTCCGTTCAGATCATGACACGTGTTCGGTCGGATTTGATATGTAGTTTCGACCTAGGGGACAGGCAGCCGTTTGCAGCCTCCTTTAGCCCTGGACCCAGACGGGTTGTGTCAGGACGGGGGCGGCTGCGGCGTGTCAGTTCGCCGTTCAGATGTGACGTGTAGGGCTTGTGGGCGACATGTCAGAGGCTCCTTAAATGCTCATACCGTACTTCCGAGGTCGCCCTTCGGTGCGTGCACCCTCTTCGGATTCTATCTGTCCTTTGGTGCGAGCACCTCCTTCGGGATCTATCCCATAGTTCTGGGAGTTCCCTTGATGAACACCTTCTTCGGGACTCACACCCATAGTTAGGGGATTCCCTTGCTCAGGTGTTTCTTGTTCGGGGAAGATCCTTTTCGGGGCCTCTGCCTTCGGGGAGATTCTCCCTTGCTTCAGAGAGATGGCTCTCATACCCGGAGGCGGTCAATTTGGCCCCTCGATGGAGACGGTGTTGTCCTCGGAATTCCTGACGAGCTAACCGAAGTCTCGAGCTCATAGTGTTTGACTTCGCACCTTCCGAGGTCCGTAAAAAGATCCTCTCTTGGGTGACGTCAGACTCCTCGGCCAATATTCTGGCAGGGAGTTACTACCGAGGAGGCAATAGCCTTTGGCTATCACAGGCCCCCCTCCGAAAAGCCGAAGTGAGAAACTTCGGTTCATCGGTTTTCGGGTCCTGTGGTTGTGATGTCTGTGCCGAAGACGCCTTCTTCTGCTTGTACCGATGGGCAGCATTTTTGCGTCGTCGAGGCGCGAGAAGATAGGCTGTCCCTGTGCCGAAGATACACCTTCTGCCCGAAGTCACAGGTTCTCTCTTGGTGTCCTTGTGGCAAGGGGAAATAGGATAACCTTGTACCGAAGATAGACGTTTCGCCCGAAGTCACAGGCTGTCTTTTGGTGTCTTCGAGGTAACCTACTTTTTTGCCTTTATAGGTCTGCTCATGCGTCGCGTCCTGTATCCAGCAGAGTCAGTTTAGGGCGGCGCCTCTAGACCAAACGGTGTCAGAGGGCGTGCTCGACGTGATGGACGACACGTGGCACGTTTGCTGCGCGATGACCGACACATGGCACACTTTTATTGGGTAAGAATGCACTGAGTACGACTGGTGCGACTTTTCAGGCGCCCATAGCAGTTATGGCGACGCTTCGCCTTCCGAGGGGTACTAATGACGACGGTTCTCCTGGCCTTCTCGGCCTATATATATCAGTCCTGTCATAACCCTCTTTCTTCTTCTGCTTTTGCTTTCTTTTGCCTTCTAATTCTCTCCCGATTTTCCACGGCGGTTCTCCTTTTTCAGGCATTTTTCCGACCACTTTTCATGACGGCTTCCAGGAATCCAGATTCCGACAAAACCTTTGGTGGGTTTTAGTCCTTCTGCTTTTTTCAAAGATCCTTCCCTGTTTTTCCCGAACTCGTTTTCATTGTTTTTTTCGAACTCATTTTCATCATGCCTGTTCCCGAGAGTTGGCAACCACTTCTTTCTCACCCCTGCTGCACTACTCCGGCAAAGCTAGCGAAGTGGAAGAAAAAGTTTTTCTTACCCTCTTATTCTGTGACAAGGTTGCCTCGTCCTGACCAATTTGCTTTCTCCAACCGAAGTGATGAAATCACAGTTTTCTGAGCCCAACTGAAGGCCGGACTTCGGTATCCCCCCCCGGAGATGGTTAGCGCGTTCTGCAGCTTCCATGGCATTGCCGTTAACCAACTCCCACCGAACTCGTACTGCTATTTCAACGCCTTCCTCTGTATGTGCGGCGTTTTCAAAATAAAACCTCACTTTGTAGTTTTTCTTCAGTACTACAAGCTCTTCGTGGTCCCAAAGGGTGGCTTCTACTTCATGCTGCCTCGGGGATCCGGGAGCAAAAAGTATACGTTCACCTTCGCCACCAAAGACAGCTGGCGAGGGTGGCAACAAAAATTCTTTTTCCTGAAGAAGTCGGAGGCTTGGTCGCATGTCCCGACCAAGTGGGCTCAGGGGAGGCTCAAGATTGATGTTGTTGACCCGAAGATACTGCTAGACGCCGTCGTAGCACCTATCTTTGAGGACTTCGACAGGCGCATCTGGGCCGTCTCTGACTAGGCTGCCGAGGTCTCTCCTCGTGCCCTTTACCCCTTTCCGATCAACTGGAGGCTCATGACCGAAGAGGTCCTTCGGGAACTTAAGGTGGTAAAGGAGCACGTGACAGACCTCAATATGCCGAAACCGGCTTCTTCGGGGAAGGACTCCTGGCTCGTGAAACTCCTTCGGAGGAAGGAGACTTATGAGTCTTTTTACGAGAGTAAGTTACTTTCTCATTTTTTCCTTCATAACTTCATCTTGGACTTACACTGATCTTCTTTTTTCTTTTTTCAGAGATGGGCGACGACGCGGCTGCCTTTTACAAGGCTCTTTTTACCGGGCAGGCCCAGAGGGGCGAACAGACAAAGAAGGCCGCCTCTCGGAGGCGGAAGCAGACTTCGGGCGGCCCTCCTTCCAAACGGGCCAAGAAAGCTGCTCCTTCCTCTCTTCCGCAAATTCCGGAGGAGGTAGGCGAGGAGCCCGAAGTCCCTGCTACCCCTTTGCCCGAGGTTCCTTCTCTCGACGTCCCTTCTTCCGATGTCCCTCCTCAAAGCCCCACGCCTTCGCGTGCTCTTCTGAAGGGCGGTGGGGAGGAGACCCCTTCTGCCGAGGAACGGCGCCAAATAAAAGGCAAGGGGGTCTCTACTGAGGCGACGTCGATTCTTGTCGAGGACGTTACCGAGGTGCCAGCAGGTTTGTACTTTGCCGAAGAACCTTTTTTCTCTTGTAAACCCTTAAGAGTTCTCTTGCCTTAACCAATTTTTCTGCTTTGTTGTGCAGCGGAGGTGCCCGCTCCTAACTGGGTTGCCGAACACGCCCGCAAGAGGGCCCTTCGGGATGCCCAAGTCCCAGCAGGGAAAGTTCCGAAGGAGCCCTTCTGGACGTTCACGGAGGATATGAATATGTACTCCGAGGACTGTCCCGAGATTGCCAGGCAGATGTGTAAAGGAGTTTTTACTGAGGCCTCTTACAAGGCCCTTGCGGAGGCTTACCCTGGTGACATCTCTTTGGCCGCCAAACTCACTGAACACGCCGCCCAGGTACGCTTCACTGTTTCCTTAGTGCCAATTTCGCCTTTGCTTTTTACTTAGCATCATTTTTCCTTTGTTTTGCCTTTTTTGCAGCTGATGGGGTATGCCGCGTTGCTCCGTGTTCGGGTAGCGCGAGAGACAGAACGGAGGGCGTCACTCTGGGACCTTTACACCAAGACGAAGGCCCAGTGTTCGGCTTTGGCTGCCGACAATGCTCAGCTAAAGCAGTCTTCGGAGAAGGAAATTGCTGAACTTCGGGAGGGGTTCATAAAAGAGAAAGAAGAACTTGAGAAAGGCTCCTCCCAGAAGCTTTCCGACATCGGCTCTCGGGTGGCGGAGCTGACTTCGGCCGTAGAAGCGATTCAAAAGGATAAGTCAGAAAGTGACGCAATCCTTGCGAAGACGCTCGAGGAAAAGGCCCAGCTCGAAGCCGAGGTCGCATCTCTGAAGAAGCCTTCAGAAGAGAAGAAGAAGATGAAGGCATTGAAGAAAAAGCACAAGGATTTGGAGAAGGATTACGCGGATCTGGAGAAGGACTACGCAGATTTGGCGGTCAAGAAGCGGGAGTCCGACGATATGACGAAGTTGGGCTTTCAAGACGGCTTCTGTCTTGCTCGGCACCAAATTCTGCAGAAGTTCCCAGATTTCGACCTCTCCTTCCTCGAAGGCATGAACATCCCGAAGGAGCCTCGGTGGACTTGGTCCAAGATCGAGCACTTGAAACTGCCTCCTTCTTTCTCGGCGCCGAAGGCTGCTGACAAAAGCACAGAGGCTGGCAGTTCTCAAGACGCCGAGGTTCCTTAGTTTGTACTAGGGCCCTTTGTCTTCATTTTCTTCTTCTTTTTTGTAGTCTTTCAGCAACTTTCTTCTCTGTAAGCAGTCTTTGGCTCAATAGATAAAAATTTTTTCCCAGATCCCTTTGTTTCCCTTTGTCCCGAACATAATTCGCTCGAGAGACCTCGGAAAACCATATTCTTGCTTTCCTTTGTCCCGAACATATTCGCTCAAGGGACTTCGGAAAACCAAACTTTTGCTTTCCTTTGTCCCGAACATATTCGCTCAAGGGACTTCGGAAAACCATACTCTTGCTTTCCTTTGTCCCGAACATATTCGCTCAAGGGACTTCGGAAAACCATACTCTTGCTTTCCTTTGTCCCGAACATATTCGCTCAAGGGACTTCGGAAAGCCATACTTTTGCTTTCCTTGGCTATTGCTTTCGTGAGACTCTTGTTTTGTACTTCTTCAGAACTTTTTATTTAGACAAATTTGTCCAACTTGTGCAATACAACTTTCCCACCAAACTTTTTAGGCATAGAATTTTTTCAAGGCCTCTGAGTGCCAAGTGTTTTTTAATTCTATGCCTTCAGCATCACCGAGCTTATAAACTCCTTTTCGTACTTCGGCAAGTACCAGGTACGGTCCTTCCCAATTTGCACGAAGTACCCCGTGGGACGGCTTTCGGGGTGCGAATTCAGCCTTTCGGAGAACGAGATCTCCCTTCTTTATTCCCTTTGGCCTGGCGCGTAGGTTTATGGCTGCTGCCACTCTTTGCTGGAAAGCTTTTCTTCTCAGCTCAGCTACTTCTCTGTGTTCGCTGACGAGGTCGAGCTTGGTTCTCAGGCCGAGGTCATTTCCTTTTTCATCGAACACTTGGACTCGTATTGACGGTTGTACTACCTCGACAGGGATGATGGCCTCTGTATCGAAGACGAGTGAAAAGGGTGTTTCCCCTGTGGCTCTTCGGGGTGTTGTTCGGTAACTCCATAACACGCTTTGGAGTTCTCCTGGCCATTTCCCTTTTGCTTCTCCCAATCTCTTTTTCAGACCATCTTTTATGGTCCTGTTAGATACTTCCACCTGCCCATTACTTTGGGGGTGAGCTACTGGGGCGAAGTGCATTTTTGTCCCGAGGTCGCTAATGAACTCTTGGAATCCTTTGTCTATGAACTGGGATCCATTGTCCGCTACGAGTACCCTCGGTATGCCAAATCTGCATAAGATGTTTTTCCATACGAACTTATGCACTTCTTTTGCCGAGATAGTTGTCAGAGGTTCTGCCTCGACCCACTTAGAGAAATAGTCTACTGCTACTACGCAGAACTTTACGCCTCCAGGTGCCGTTGGGAGTGGCCCAATGAGATCTATGCCCCAAACTGTGAAGGGCCAAGGATAGTCTGCCGAAGTCACGAACTCCGAGGGTGTTCTTTGGATGTTCGCATGTCTCTGGCAACTACCACATTTCCGGACGAACTGCTTTGCGTCCTTTCTCAGGGTAGGCCAGAAGTATCCTTGGCGAAGTATCACTGCTGCCAGGGCGTCGGTTCCGATGTGCGAACCACAGGCACCTTCGTGAACTTCTTCGAGGATCATTTCAGTATCCTCTTCACTAACACACCTCTGTAGTGGATTTGCATATCCTTGCCGATATAGTTCTTCTCCAATTAAGAAGAAACGTCCGGAGCGCCTTCGCACTTTTGCGGCTTCGCTGGGGTCTTCGGGGAGTGTGTTGGTTGCGAGATACGTTTTGATTGGCTCTTTCCATCCTTTCCCCGAGGTCGATATGCTTAACATCGCGACGCTGGGGTGGCTTAGCACTTCGGTGCAAGTTTTGGACTTCGCCAAACAGTCTGCCTCAGCATTTTCTCGTCGGGGTACGTTCTCGATTTTCACGATGTCGAACTCCCGAATAAGTTTTGTTACCAACTCATGGTATTTCGCCAAGGTCGGGTCTTTCGCGCCATAGTCCCCTGCCATTTGCCGGACCACCAGCTGGGAGTCACTGTGGGCTTTCAGGTTTCTCACGCCAATCTTTCTGGCCAGGCGTAATCCTGCTATGAGGGCCTCATACTCGGCCATATTGTTGGTGGCGTTGAAACTGAACTTGATGGCCTTCATTACTTCTAGGCCTTCGGGGCCTCTGATAATCACTCCAGCTCCCTGGTGTTCGGATCCTGAGGCCCCGTCAACATATAACGTCCATTCTGGCTCGCCTTCGCCCGAAAACGAATGTCCCTCCTCGGTGTTTGGGACTTCGGCGATGAAGTCTGCCAAAGCTTGAGCTTTTATAGCTTTCCGGGGTTCATACGTGATGTCGTGTTCGCCAAGCTCTATACACCACTTGGAAAGCCTTCCCGAGTGATCAACTTTCCTCATAACATCCCGTAGAGGCAGGGTACTTCGGACGATAATGGGGTGAGCCTGAAAGTATGGCCGCAGCCTTCTCCCTGCAAGCACTAAGGCGTATATAGCTTTTTGAAGCAAAGGGTACCTGACTTCGGTGCCATGCAGGGACTTGCTGACATAGTAGACCGGCCATTGCTTTGGCCCTTCTTCTTTCACGAGGACCGAGCTCACAGCTTTTTCTGTGACGGCGAGGTATAATACGAGGGGCTCTCCCTCCCGAGGTTGCCGCAGAGTCGGCAAGCCGGCCAAGTAGACTTTGAGTTCTTCCCAGGCTTTTTGGCAATCTTCATCCCAAGGATGACCATTCCTTCCGAGGTCGCCTTCCATCTTTGCTGCCTTTGTGAGCACTTTGAAGAAGGGTCGACACTTATCTCCGTACCTGGAAATAAACCTGCTCAGAGAGGTTATTCTTCCGGTGAGTCTTTGCACGTCTTTGACTGTGGCAGGAGTTCGGAATTCGAGCAGAGCCTTAATCTTCTCGGGGTTGGCATCGATGCCTTTTTCGGATACCATGTACCCAAGGAACTTTCCCGAGGTCACCCCGAAGATGCATTTCTCAGGATTAAGGCGGATCCCGAAGGCTCTGAGTTTTTGGAAGGTTTCCTCTAGATCTTCAACGTGGTCGCCAGGCAGTTTGCTTTTGACTATCATATCATCAACATACACCTCCATGTTCCTCCCCATTTGGTCTTTGAAGACTTTGTTCATCAGCCTCTGGTAGGTGGCTCCTGCATTTTTGAGTCCGAAGGGCATCCTGATATAGCAATATGTTCCTCCCTCAGTGATGAAGGCAGTTTTCTCTTCATCTTCGGGGTTCATCCTTATCTGATGATACCCACTGAAAGCGTCCAGGAAACTTAGGAGCCCGTACTCGGCAGTTGAGTCTACCAGTTGGTCTATTGGCGGAAGAGGATATGAATCTTTCGGGCAAGCATCGTTCAAATTTCTGAAGTCGATGCACATCCGGAGCTTACTACTTCCTTCTTTTGTGGCAATTACCACGTTGCTTAGCCATTCGGGGTAGTTTACCTCCCGGATAACGCCAGCGTCTATTAGACGCTGGACTTCGGTCTTGACGAAGTCATTTTTGTGAGCTGAGATGCTCTGTTTCTTTTGCCGGATAGGTTTTACTTCCGGACTTGCTTTGAGGCTATGCTGGATTACGCGAGGGTTTACCCCTGGCATGTCCTTCGGCGAGTAGGCGAACAGATCTTTATTTGTAAGCAGAAAAGATACAAGTTTTTCCTTGTCTCTTTCGGCCATGTTTTTCCCTATTCGGGTACTATGGCCTGGGACAAGCTCTACTTCTTCTGTTTCCGCTTTTGTGGAATCTTCTGCCTCGCCCCTTTCCAGCTCTTTTACTTCTACAGCATGTGCTAAGTTGCTTGCTGGAGCCTTTCGTGCTCTGACGAACACCTTTCTCACCTCGCCTTGATCAATGAAGATCTTTGCGTCTCCTTCTTTGGTGGCGAAGGAGACGGTCAAGTACTTTACATCAGGGCGAATGTGCAAATTTTCCTGTGTCTGTCTGCCGAGGATGGCGTTGTATGACGAAGGAACGTCCATGACTATGAATCTTGCCATGGTAGAGGCGAACAACTCAGCAGTTCCTTTCTCCGAAGTTCCTTTCATCATCAAGGGGAGGTCGATCCACCCGAGGACAGGTAGCTCAGATGGTCCTACGCCGAACGTGGGTGAAGTAACAGCCTTGAGGTCACTCCTGGATACGCCCAAGCTTGGCAGCAAATGTGAGAACAAGACGTCTGCGTTTGACCCATCGTCCAGCAGTACCCTCTTGACGTCCCAGTTTCCTATCCTCGCCATTATCAGCAATGGATCGTCATGGGGAAATACGATGGTGGAGCCATCCTCGCGGGCCAATTTTTTCGTTGGGCTCTGATATTCCATCACCGCTATCTCTCTGGCCCTTCTTTTTCTTTCCGAGGATGGAAGTCCGGTTGTGATCGTCTGTATTACTCCTGCCGAAGGTGGAGGACGCCTTCTCGGACTTCGGTTCCTTCGCCTGTCCGAATCGTAATCCTCGTCATCGGGCTTTCCTTCTTCCTCCTTTTACCCCTTCGGGGAAGGCATTCTCAAATAACGCCGAAGCTGGCCCTGCTTTATCAGTGATTCGATGTACTTTTTCAGCTGAAAGCAGTCTTCGGTGTCATGACCGTGATCACGGTGGAACTGACAGAACTTCTTCATGTTCCTTCTGTTGTCAGCAGTCATGCCCCTCGGTCGTTGGATTTGAGCCCCCTGTTTTTCCAACGCCATGAGGACGTTAGCCCTCGTGGTGCTCAGAGGTGTAAAGTTTTGGGGTTTCCTTCCTCCTACTCGCATTCTCCGAGGTCGGCCTGACTGTTCCGTTGGACACCGGGCTTGCTGGCTGGACCCTTCGCCACGAGCTTGGATATGGTCATGTTTCGGTCCAGTCATTCTCAGTTCTTCGGCTGTCATGTGTTGTTCAGCCCTTCGGTAGAATTCTCCCAGCGTGTCCGGGGGATCTTTGGAGAATTCGTAAAACAAGTGCGAATCCCTCCGGAGGCCCCTCGTCATGGCGAGGATGCGGATTTCGGGACGAAAGTCCGAAACACTGAGGGCCTCTCTGTTGAACCTCTCGACATAGTCACGGATGGTCTCCCCGTTTCTTTGTGCTATGTCAAACATCTGGACGGGCATCTTCGCCGTCGGTTTGCTCCCAATGAACTGTTGGGTGAACGCTGTGGACAGCTCCTGGAACCCCCTGATGTTTCCGGGAGGCAGGGAATTGTACCAGGCAGTTGCTGGTCCTGCGAGGGTGACTTCGAAGCACTTGCAGAGCGTAGCATCATCAGCCCCATGTAACACCATGCTGCGTTTGTACTTTGTTAGGTGGGCCTGGGGATCAGTCCGACCCTCATAGGTCTCCAGCCGAGGTAGCCTGAAGTCACTTGGCATGGCCGCCTCGACCACTGTTCGGGCGAAAGGAGTTTCATCTCCAGAGACGGTTTCAGTTAGCCTGACCCAAACAGGCTTGCGTGCCACCTGTTGTTCCACTCTCTCCAGTCTTGCCAAGACTTTCTCCAGGAGAAGCGTAGCACTGGGCTCTTCTTCCTGGTGCTTGGAGGTTCTTGGGTAAAAGGACTGTTGCCGTCTCTTTGGGGAACGACTTCGGTACCGAGGTGAGGGGGACCTTGCCTCTGGCGACAAACTTCTTCTGGACGGGACTTCGGGTCGTTCAGACCTGGCTCTTTCCGCCAGCCGTACTCCGAGGGGCAAGTTATCTGTCGAGGACTCTTCCCGTGGTTCCCCACTTCCCGAGCTATGACGGGTTGCCCTTGGGCTTTTCTCCCGAGGTTGTGCTGGCGAAGTGGGTTTTTGCGCTTGGGCTGGTTGCGGCCACCTTCGGTCTATCTGTTGTGTCATTTCAGCCACAACAGACCTCTGAAAGTCTCATAAAAACCCCATGGTGATGACAAGAGGGCATTCCTCCTCAGGCAAGGAAGTCTCTGGGGGACTTTGTTCGGTAGCTGGTTGGGTCTCAGGCGCGGACGGGGACTTCGGGAGTCCTTTGTCCTTCGAACGCCGAGTTTCGACAACAGCTACCTGGGAGTAGTTTCCCACAGACGACGCCAAATGATGCCCCAAGGCATCTTCGTTTGCTGTCATGTTGACAGGTGGAGAGACTTCCTGAGGAGGCGAGAGCCTGGAGCTCTGGTTTCCCAGCTGAGTGTGCCTGAAAAGCTCAAAGAAGAGGTTAGGAGGTCCCCGGTTTGCTTTTCCGGGGAGGACCCTCCGACGCCCAAGTCAGTTTTCTGAGTGAAAGTGGAGGAAGAACACTAAGGGATCAAGTGTCTTGCCTGTTTTGTGTTTTCTCAGAGGGAGGAAAAATGCCCATCCTTTGCCCAGTCCCATTTCCTAGTATTTATAGGAGTAGCTGGTCCGTTCAGATCATGACACGTGTTCGGTCGGATTTGATCTGTAGTTTTGGACCTAGGGGACAGGCAGCCGTTTGCAGCCTCCTTTAGCCCTGGACCCGGACGGGTTGTGTCAGGACGGGGGCGGCTGCGGCGTGTCAGTTCACCGTTCAGATGTGACGTGTAGGGCTTGTGGGCGACATGTCAGAGGCTCCTTAAATGCTCATACCGTACTCCCGAGGTCCCCTGGGCGAGGTCGCCCTTCGGTGCGTGCACCCTCTTCGGATTCTATCCGTCCTTTGGTGCGAGCACCTCCTTCGGGATCTATCCCATAGTTCTGGGAGTTCCCTTGATGAACACCTTCTTCGGGACTCACACCCATAGTTAGGGGATTCCCTTGCTCAGGTGTTTCTTGTTCGGGGAAGATCCTCTTCGGGGCCTCTGCCTTCGGGGAGATTCTCCCTTGCTTCAGAGAGATGGCTCTCGTACCCAGAGGCGGTCAGTTTGGCCCCTCGATGGAGACGGTGTTGTCCTCGGAATTCCTGACGAGCTAACCGAAGTCTCGAGCTCATAGTGTTTGACTTCGCACCTTCCGAGGTCCATAAAAAGATCCTCTCTTGGGTGACGTCAGACTCCTCAGCCAATATTCTGGCAGGGAGTTACTACCGAGGAGGCAATAGCCTTTGGCTATCAACACTGAAAGGCTCTTTGGGAACTATGATCCTATTTAGGTTACAGTTGGCTAGTTGTTACTCGTGAAGTATCTTAAATTATTACATGTAACTAGTTACTTAGCCTACCTTATGTATAAAATATGCATGCATTGTCCTGGTTATGAGATAACAATAAATTTGGTGGCCTGCGGCGGCTTCATCATGTGTCATTGTACGGGTAGGGAAGACTTCTGATGGAGGAGAGCAGTTTTGGAGGAGATTCCCCAGTGGAACGTACCTGAAATACTCCAGAAAACACAGGTCAGGAGGTCCCCGGTGTGTATTCCCGGGGAGGAGCCTCCAACGCCCAAGTCAGTATTTTCAGATAATTGGATTACGTGCCTTTTTGTGTATTCAAAGAGAACTCTTTTTCTTCCCCTCCTTACCCTGCTAGGACGCTTTCTGGGTATTTTATAAAGGAGGCGTACATAAGCCATTTTCCTTTTGTGGCAGCTCCAGATCACGACACGTGTCGGGTGGGATGTGATCCCTACTTTTCCGGGAGCGAAGGGACGTTTATCTCAGCAAAGGTCGCCTGGTTGATAGCCTAGGCATTCCGAGAGTGTCGTATCGAGACGTCCCTCTGATGGCGTGCTCCAGTGATAGCGTGTCAGAATGTACTTGGGGCACGAATTTTATGGGGAGGTGTCAGAGGCTCCTTAAATGCTTTGTTCGTACCTTCTGAGGTTACTCTGACGTCTCGGGTAATGTACTCCCTGAGGATGGGTCCTCCGAGGGATACCCCTATTTCCGAAGAGGCTCTGATCTCTCTACCGAGGTTGATCTTACCATTTCCCAAGGAAGCGAATTCCCTACATTAGGCCAGGGGGATCGTTCATCCTTCTGACCTCGGCTGGCTGTTTACCTCTGGCGAAGTCGGTACTCCGTCAGACCTGGGAGCTCAGCCAGTGATGGGCACTTCGGCTATCATATGCCCCCTCCTGGAGAGCCGGAGCGGGGGCTTCGGCTATATTTTCGAGGAGGTCCCTTTGCCGACCTAGTGGCTGAAACTTTTCTTGGAAAGTTGCCTTGCTTCAGAAGGCGTTTCCTCGAAGCTGAGGTACCCTTCTCTAGTTTTCTTGATGTCCTCGGAATGCATATTACTTTTTTCATTTTTTTCTTTTTCTGCCACGAGTCTGTGAATCGTCGCGTCCTTTGGCCAGGCGTGTCAGTCATGGGTAACCGTGCCTGGGTTTTCACGATATTAGAGGGACGTGCCCTGGTTCTTCACGCTGTGTGACACGTGGACGCTATTGGATGGCCAAACAATTATGCTGGTTATGTCAACCACACCTCTTCACCTTCAAGGAGTAATAATTAGGCCGTTACATCTTCAAAGGATGATTATGACGACGTTTCACTTATCCTTCTTCGGTCTATATAAGCACCTTTCGTCCCATTTTGTCTCACTTTTTTGTTTTACTCTCGTCTGTTCTAGAGCCTTTTCTTGCCCTTCTTCTCTTTCCGGCGGCGGTTTTTGCGGCAAAGTGACCTCCGGTGACTCCTTGTAGCGGTGTTTCGCAGCCCGGGTTTTAGCAAAGTCTTTGGTGGGTGTTCCCTTTTTGTGGTTTGTCGTTGTTCCTCTATTTCTCCCAAAGTCATCTCTCTTTTTCTTATTTTTTTTTGAAAAATGTCAAATCCAACTCTATTGAGTCCGACTCCATTGATGACTGTGCGCCCTCTTTCTGCAAACCTTGCTTCCCTTGAGGCTTATCCTTGTTCCACTACTTTGGAAAAGATGAAAAAGTGGGTGGCCAAGTACTACCTCCTTTCTTATATCACACCGAGGTTACCTCTCCCGGGATCTTACGGTTACGCAGCTTCTTCGGGGGAGGTTACTGTTTACCGAGCTCAACTGAAAGCCGGTCTTCGGTATCCCCCTCATCGCGTGATATGCGAATTCTGCAAATTCCACGGCATTGCTGTGAACCAACTCCCCCCAAATTCTTACTCTTACTTTAATGCTTTCCTCTGCATGTGCGCGGTGTTCGGCATAAACCCGCACTTCCTCTTTTTCATGCAATACTACAAACTCCACCCGGTCTCGAAGGGTGGTTTTTACTACCTCCTTCCCCGAGGGTCCGGGAGTAAGAAGTTTATATTTACCTTTGACAATAAGGATAGTTGACGAGGGTGGCAGAAGAAGTTTTTCTTTTTCCGGGTTCCCGAGTCTTGGAGACATGTGCCTATTAGATGGGCCTCGGGGACTTTGGAGGTCGACGTCGTCGATCCCCGGAAGCTCCTTACTCCGGTATTGCTTGCCGATTTTGACAACTTCAACAAGCGTATTCGGTTGGTGGCGGACTGGGACTCTGGGACTCCGTCAGGTTCACCCTACCCTTTTCCCATTCAGTGGGATCTTATGTCAGAGGAAGTTCTTCGGGAACTGGGAGTGATAACTGCCCACAAGAGTGACCCTGGCATGCCCGTGCCTGTCTTTCCAGGGAAGAAAGCCTGGATAGTCATGCTCCTTCGGCGTCAAATTTCTTATCAGTTTTTTTTCGAGAGTAAGTCACCTTCCAGGGTTTGTTATCTGCTTTCCTTTTGGACTTACACTGATATTTTACCTTTTTGCAGAGATGGGCGATCAGTCTGCTGAGTTTTATAAATCACTCTATGACAGTCAGGCTAAGCGGGGAGAGCAAGTACGCAGGAAGACTTCTGGTAAGAGGAAAAAGTCGACTACCGGCCCTTCCAAGTCCAAGAAGGCCAAGGCTACCACTCTTCCTTCCCCCGAGAACATAATTGAGGTGGAAGACCAGTCTTCTGCTCAGCTTCCGACCGCCGAGAACCCTTCTTCGGAACCTGACATCCTCGGGGAGATGCTGAGTCCTGCCCCTGCTACCGAGATCCCAGCAGAGCGAACGTCTGCCCAAGAGTTTGAAGAGGGCAGGAGGAGGAAGGGAAAGAATGTCAATGAGGATGTTCGGGAGGTCGGTTCTGAGGAGTACATCCCCGAAGTTCCACCAGGTTTTTTCCTTAGCCATTCCGCTACCAATCTCAGTATTTTTCGTATCTACGATTTTTTGGATGAATGGCTAAGGGATGATGTCTTGATGGAACTTCGGCGTGACCTTGCAGAGAACGCCCCTACTGCTTCCTGGGTGGAAGCTCATGCCTGTCGGAGGGCTCTTTGGGACCAACGGATTCCTTGGGGCAAGGTGCCATGGGAGCCCTTCTGGTCGTTCACAGAGGACATGGATTTGTTCTCTGAGTATAGCCAGCTGATGGCTCCGCAAATGGCATCGGGGGTGCTGACTAATGCCACTTTTCAGTCCCTTACCACCGAATGTCCCAGCGAAGAGATTCTCGTGGCGAGGATGACCGAGCACGCTGCTCAGGTGATCCTTTCTTTTCTTGTATATTAGAAAATTGTTCATCCAAGCCATCACTGCCTTCAGATACTTACTTGGTGCCTCTGTTTTCTGCAGCTTTTGGCATATAGCGGGTACTTCCGCGCCTAGTCGGCGAAACAAACGGAGACCCGCTCTCGGTCCGAAGATTCCCTGCGGAAGACGAAGGAGTCTCTCGCCCAATATGCCCTAAAATATGGCGAGTTAAACAAAATCACGAAGGACGATCTTGGGAGTCTTCGGGCCGAGGTTGTGTCCAGCAGGCAAGAGCTGTTTACCGACTTCTCAGCCAAGGTTAAAGACCTCGGTTCAAAGTGCGTGACTCTTTCTTTAGAGAATGAGGCCCTTTGGAAGAAAGCCGTTCAAGACGGCGAGAACCTTGCGAAATCACTCGCTTTGAATGCCGATCTCCAAGCTGAGATTGTGTCCCTGAAGAAGGAGAAGACGAAGAGTAGGAAGAAGAGGAAGCTGGAGGAGAAGATTGTCGCGCTAAAAGCTGAGTTGGCGGCTCTTGGCGCCAAGAAGAACCGTAGCGAGCAAATGTCGAAGACGTCTTACCAAGATGGTTTTTGCTTGGCTCGTCATCAGGTCCTCACTCAGCACCTTGGGCTTGATATTTCGCATTGTCTGCTTTGGACTTTCCCCAATAGCCCAGATATTCATGGTCCAAAGTCAAGTTCCTCAATCTTCCTTCGGCTCGGCCTTCGTCTTTGACTGAGCCCTCTGGAGATGACAATGTTTGACGAAACGTCTGATACCCTTGCTCAGTCATAGGCTTTCCTCTTCCTTCTTTGTAATAATTTTTTTCTTGGGATTTTTTAATGAAGGATTTTTTCTCCATTCTCCATTCTTTCTCCTGAATATGCTTTATCAGCAGCTGGTATGATTCTAAGTGTGCACTTTTGGCGAACACCAGCACCTTATCTTTCGGACGGGTTTTTAAGCTTAGTAAGGAATTTTGTAAGGCAGGACCATCGAGGCGCATCCTTTTGATAACGAGGGCAAATTCGTTATGCATTTTACTAACGGCTTCGGGGAGGAATATCTTACCTCCGGCTTTCTTTGAAAAAAAATTATCTAAGTATAGAATTTTTTCAGAGAGTCTGAATGCCAAGTATTCTTCAACTCCACTCCCTCAATATTACCCAACTTAAAGACCCCTGGGCGGACTTCGTCGAGAACCAAATAGGGTCCACTCCAATTTGCCCGAAGTACCCCTTCTGATGGCCTTCGCTGTTCGAACTCGGCTTTTCAGAGAACGAGGTCTCCCTTTTTGATCCCCTTTTTTCTTACATGTAAACTGGCGATGCGTGCTATCCGTTGCTGGAAGACCTTTCTCCTTAACTCGGCCATCTCGTGGTGTTCTTCGAGGAGGTCCAGTTTTGCTCTTAGTCCAAGATCATTTCCTCCTTCATCGAACACCTGTACCCTTACCGAGGGCTGCATGACTTCAATGGTAATAATGGCCTCGGTCCCGTATATGAGCGAGAAAGGAGTCTCTCCTGTGGCTCTTCGGGGAGTTGTTCGGTAGCTCTACAGCACACTTGGGAGCTCTCCTGGCCATTTCCCTTTTGCCTCTTTTAGCCTTTTCTTCAGGCCATCTTTTATTGCTCTGTTAGATACCTCGACCTGCCCATTGCTATGAGGGTGAGCCACTGGGGAAAAATGTATCTTGACGCCCAGGTCCTCCATGAATTCCTGGAACCCTTTATCCGTGAATTGGGTCCCGTTATCGGCCACTATTACCCTCGAAATGCCAAATCGGCATATAATGTTTTTCCGTACGAATTTTTGAGTGTCCTTCGCCGAGATTGATGCAAGCGGTTCTGCCTCTATCCACTTAGTGAAATAGTCCACTGCGACGATGCAAAATTTTACTCCGCCGGGGGCGTTTGGGAGAGGTCTGATGAGGTCAATGCCCCAGACGGCGAAGGGGCAGGGATAGTCTGTTGCATTTATTTTCTCCGAGAGCAGCTTTTGGATACTGGCGTGCCTTTGGCAATCGTCGCATCTTCGGATGAATTGCCTTGTGTCCTTCCTTAGGGTAGGCCAAAAGTAACCCTGGCGAAGTATTACTCCTGCGAGGGCGTCCGTTCCTATATGGGAGCAACACACTCCTTCGTGTACTTCTTCAAGTATTACTTTGACGTCATCCTTGCCTATACATCTTTGTAGAGGGCTAGCGTACCCTTGTCTGTACAGTTCTTTCCCAATGAGGAAGTACCTTCCTGCACGCTTTCGTATCTTTGCGGCTTCTTTAGGATCCTCGGGAAGCTCTGAAGTTGCCATATATCTCTTGAGGGAGCTTTGCCATCCCTTCCTCGAGGTTTCTACGCACATTAACTTTGTGCTGGGGTGTTTTAGCACTTCGGTGGGTTCCTTAGCCTTGGCCAAGGCATCCGCTTGGGTATTATCCCTTCGGGGAACGTTCTTTATGTGCACCGAGTCGAAATCCTCAATGAGTTTCTGAACGAGGTCGTGATACTTGGCCAAAATTGGGTCCTTTGCCGCATATTCTCCCTTTGTCTGTCAGACTATTAACTGTGAATCACTGTGGGCCACAAGGTTCTTCACACCTACTTTTCTGGCCATTTTCAATCCGGCTATGAGGGCTTCATATTCAGCAATGTTATTAGTAACATTAAAACCGAATTTGACTGCTTTAGAAGCTTCCATGCCTTCAGGACCTTGAATGACTATTCCAGCTCCTTGATGCTCTGCGCCTGACGCTCCATCGACGAAGAGTTTCCATTCTGGATCAGTCTCTGTTTTTCCTCCCGCAAGTGGTTCGGTCTTTCCAATCTCGGGGATCTCGGCAATGAAGTCTGCAAGTGCTTGAGCCTTATTGCCCTTCTAGGCTCGTATGTGATGTCATATTCACTGAGCTCAATGCACCATTTTGAGAGTCTTCCCGAATGCTCTACTTTTTTCATCACATCTCGCAGGGGTAAATTACTTCGTACGGTGATGGCATGTCCTTGGAAGTAGGGTCGCAATCTCCTACCCGCCAGTACTAACACGTAAATAGCTTTTTGGAGCAACGGGTACCTTGTCTCGGCACCATGCAGGGACTTGCTTACGTAATACACCGGCCATTGTTTCCCACCCTCTTCTTTCACTAAGACGAAACTCACTGTCTTTTCAGTGACTGTGACGTAAAGAATGAGAGGTTCCCCCTCCCGAGGTTGCCGAAGTGTTGGGAGGTGAGTTAGATAACTTTTGAGCTCTCCCTAGGCTTCCTGGCATTCTGTATTCCATGGATGTTCCTGGATTCCGGAGGTACCACCTTCCTTGAAGACTTTGGTGAGTACCTTGAAAAACGGGTGACATCGATCACCATACCTGGAGATGAATCTACTTAGGGAGGTGATCCTTCCGGTAAGCCTCTGTATGTCTTTGATAGACGTAGGTGTCCGGAAATTCAGCAGGGCTTTCACTTTCTCAGGGTTAGCGTCTATTCCTCTTTCTGATACCATAAACCCGAGAAATTTTCCTGCGTTTACCCCGAACACACACTTTTCGGGATTAAGGCGAATGCCGAATTCTCAAAGTCGTTGGAAGGTTTCGGTTAAGTCGGTGATATGATTTTTGGGCACTTTGCTCTTGACTATCATATCATCGACGTATACTTCCATGTTCCTACCGATTTGCACGTCGAATACCCTATTCATCAGTCTTTGGTAGGTGGCTCCTGCGTTTTTTAGCCCGAAGGGCATTCTGACATAGCAGTAAGTACCTATCTCTGTGATGAATGTCGCTTTTTCCTCATCCTCGGGGTTCATTCGGATCTGATGATATTCGCTAAAGGCATCAAGGAACCTAAGCAGTCCGTACTTGGCGGTTGCGTCTACCAGCTGATCTATGGCCGGTAATGGGTAGGAGTCTTTTGGACAGCCGTCGTTTAAGTTTCGGAAATCGATGCACATTCGGAGCTTTTCACTACCCTCTTTTGTGGCTATAACCACATTGCTGAGCCATTCGGGGTATTTTACTTCCCTTATTACCTCAGCCTCAGTGAGGCGACTAACTTCGAGCTTGACGAAGGACTTTTTGTGAGCTGATAGACTTCATTTTTTCTGTCGCACTGGTCTGACGTGTGGTTGTACTTTAAGATTGTGCTGGATTATGCTGGGGTCAACCCCAGGCATATCCTTCGGCGAATAAGCAAATAGATCTTTGTTCATGCACAAAAAGGATACAAGTTTGTTTTTGTCCCCTTCGGCCAGTTTCTTCCCAATTCGGGTGTTTCGGCCGGGGATCAATTCTATATCTTCTGTTTCTATTTTTTTGAGGCTTTCCGTTTCTTCTGCCGTTGCTTTTTCATCCATCAAGACCTTTTTTCCTTTTGCCGAAGTTTGCACCTGGATCTTGGTCGGGCTTTGCTTGGCCCTTGTGAAGACTTTCCTAACCTCGGCCTGGTCTATAAAGATTTCAGCATCTCCGTCTTCGGTGGCGAAGGTGATCGTCAGGTACCTTACGTCTGGCTGAATGTGAAAATTGCCTTGAGTCTGTCTTCCCAGAATGGCGTTATATGCTGACGGCACATCAATGACTATAAATCTTGTCCTGCCGGAGGCGATTAGCTCTTCTTTGCTCTTGGGTGAGACCCCTTTCAGCATCACAGGCAGGTCGATGTACCCAAGGACTGGGAGTTCAGATGGCCCGACGCCGAAGGTGGGGGAACTGACTAGGGTAAGATCACTTTTTGAGATGTCTAATTTACCCAGTAGATGAGAAAAAATGACGTCCGTGTTCGAGCCGTCGTCGAGGAGCACTCTCTTGACATCCCAGTTCCCTATCCTTGCCATCACAAGGAGGGGGTCGTCGTGGGGGAACTTTATTACAGTCCCATCCCTACGGTTGAGCCTTCGCGGGGAGTTCCCATACTCCATGATGGAGACTTCTCTCATCTTTCTTTTTCTCTCGGCCGAGGGTATCCCAGTAGTGATGGTTTGGATAATCCCTACCGAGGGTGGCAGACTTTTCAGGGGACTTTGGTCCCGCCGTCTGTCTGAGTCATACTCTTCATCATCTGCTCTCCTCTACTCTTCTTTTCGCCCTTTTGGAGAGGGCATCCGCAGGTATCACTGAAGTTGACCCTGTTTGATTAGGGACTCGATGTACTTCTTCAACTGGTAACAGGCTTCAGTGTCATGGCCATGATCCCGGTGCAATTGACAGAACTTTTTCATATTCCTTTTATTCTTCGGGGTCATGGCCTTTGGCCTTGGAACTGTAGTCCCCTGCCTTTCTAGTGCCATTAGAATGCTAGCTCTTGTGGTGTTTAAGGGAGTGAATGCTGCGGGCCTCTTTCCTTTTTGCCTACGAAGCCACTCTCCCTCGTTCTGCTGGCGCGGCTGATGGCCAGTCCCTTCGGTGCGAGGGTGTTCGCCCTTAGGTCCTCCCATTCTGAGTTCTTCAGCCGTCATGTGTTGCTCAGCTCTTCTGTAAAATTCCCCAAGAGTTTCTGGAGGGTCTTTGGAGAACTCATAGAACAACTGGGAGTCCCTCCGCAGTCCTCTGACCATTGCCAGGATGCGAATTTCTGGCCGAAAGTCTGGTACGCTTAGTGCTTCTCGATTGAATATTTCAACATAGTCACGGATGGTCTCCCCTCCTTTCTGAGCTATGTCAAACATTTGCACTGGCATTTTGGCAGTTGGCCTACTACCAATAAACTGTTGGGTGAAAGCAGTAGATAGTTCTTGGAAGCTCAACAAACTTCCCTGGGGCAAAGAGCCATACCACGCTGTTACTGGTCCTGAGAGTGTCACCTCAAAGCATTTACAGAGCGTGGCGTCGTCCGCACCATGGAGCACCATACTTCGCTTATATGTTGTCAGGTGCGCCTGGGGGTCACTTCGCTCGTCGTATGTTTCCAGGTGAGGAACCCTGAAATCACTGGGCATAGGCGCCTCTACTACCTCGCGTACAAAAGGCGACTCTTCTCCGGTGTAGGAGTCGGACAACCGGGACCAGACTAGCTTTCGAGAGATATGTTTTTCAACCTTTTCCAGCCTTCACAGGATACTTTCCATAAGGGCGGCAGTGCTGGTTCCTTCCTGCCGTCGTGTGCTTGCTGGTAGTGGCGAATTTCTTCTTCGCCTTGGAGAACGACTCCGGCGAGGGGGAGAAGGGGACCTATGGTAAGGGGATGCGCTCCGTTGACAGGAGGCCCTGGTCTCTTTTGGGGCTCCCCCTCTGGCGGGGCGCGCTTTAACGGGTTCACCATCTGTTGAATATGTGTCAAGGGAGTCTCCACTCCCTGAACTCCGGTGAGTAGATCATGAGCTTCTTTCCCGACGAATGGTCGGGGCTGAGACTCTTTGAGTGGGTGGAGGTTGGGGCAACCTCTGGTCAAGCTGCTGAGTGATTTCGGCAACGATAGAACGCTGGAAATCCCGTAGGAAACTCATCATTACTGTCACTGGACGATCGTCCTCCATCATAGAAGTTTCTGCCACAGGCAGAGTAGTCGCCTGTTGAGTCTCAGGTGCGATGGGGGATCTTGTAATCCCTTTGTCCTTTGAGCGCCGAGTCTCCACGACGGCGACATGGGATAGAGTTCCCAAAGACGGCGCCAAGTGGTGGTCTGCGGCAGCTTCATCATGTGTCATTGTACGGGTAGGGAAGACTTCTGATGGAGGAGAGCAGTTTTGGAGGAGATTCCTCAGTGGAACGTACCTGAAATACTCCAAAAAACACAGGTCAGGAGGTCCCCGGTGTGTATTCCCGAGGAGGAGCCTCCGACGCCCAAGTCAGTATTTTCAGATAATTGGATTACGTGCCTTTTTGTGTATTCAAAGAGAACTCTTTTTCTTCCCCTCCTTACCCTGCTAGGACGCTTTCTGGGTATTTTATAAAGGAAGCGTACAGAAGCCATTTTCCTCTTGTGGCCCCTCTCCAGATCACGACAAGTGTCCGGTGGGATGCGATCCCTGCTTTTTCAGGAGTGAAGGGACGTTTATCTTAGCAAAGGTCGCCTGGTTGACAGCCTAGGCATTCCGAGAGTGTCATATCGAGACGTCCCTCTGATGGCGTGCTCCAGTGATAGTGTGTCAGAATGTACTTGGGGGATGACTTTTATGGGGAGGTGTCAAAGGCTCCTTAAATGCTTTGTTCGTACCTTCCGAGGTTACTCTGACGTCTCGGGTAATGTACTCCCCGAGGATGGGTCCTCCGAGGGATACCCCCATTTCCGAAGGGGCTCTGATCTCTCTACCGAGGTTGATCTCACCATTTCCCAAGGAAGCGAATTCCCTACATTAGGCCAGGGGGATCGTTCATCCTTCCGACCCCGGCTGGCTGTTTACCTCTAGCGAAGTCGGTACTCCGTCAAACCTAGGAGCTCAGCCAGTGATGGGCAACTTGGCTATCAAAATTAAAACTATAAAGAAAACTGTGGCGCACCGGTTCATAAAACATAAGTGAAAACATGCGAAGATGTAAAAACTTTAGCTGCTTTAACTTCAAGTAATAACTATATGTATACGTCTCAATCTTATATGCACCCAAATATAACCTTAGTGTTATACACACTAATGGACACTAGTAGATGCAATCCTTTTGTATGAAATACCTTACATATAAAAGAAGCAACTTAAATCTACTAAGATCCATTCTTAGCTCTTCACCCAAGCAAGCTTCAAGTGATGAGCCACACTTTCCTTGTACTCACATAGTCTCAAACTGTAAGGCAAACACTTTGGGCAATACTAGCTTATGCCATAAGTAGCTTAGACACTTGGAGTTTCCTACTTAAAGAATAGTTTCAATCCAGTAAAACTTAGCTTTAATAGTCCCCCTTTACCAACTGTTAAGCTTGACCAGCCTGCTTAACACCTACACAACACATAAGGGGTGAGTACTCAAAAGTACTCAGTAAGGGATTTGGTACTTACAGGGGGAAGATATGCAAGCGTACAAAGCACGATACCATAAATATCATACATATATAACATATAAAGCAAAGCAAGCAACCGACAACATAACTAGAAAACAAGAATAAGAACAACAAACAATGCAAATAATGGTTGGATGGATGGATGGATGAAATATGCAAATGCAAATGCACTTAGGACTTTCTTACACCTATAGGTGCTAGACTTACCGTGAGCTAATACAGCTGAGCTGCTTGGATACTGGCCCTCGTATCCTATGCTAGCACTTAACCAACCCTATGAAGTCCTCTTATGGGCGTCTTAGAGTAAGTCATCACTTACTCCACCCTTGCCCGCTACTAACGAGTTACTTAGAGTAAGTCACTGCTTACTCCTTCCTTCCTCATCTTTTCCCTTAACATATTGTTCAAGGTAGCTGCCTTATATGATTCAACTTACCAAGCTCTTCAAGCTTAGCTTAGGGCTCCTTAGTGGCTTACTTATCAAACCACAAGATTTGGTTGGGATCCTCTTGGGTTTCCTTTTCATTTCCCTAAGGTTTATGACCTCCCACTTAGGCAAAAAAAGAATCTGAAACCCGCCTTAATCCCCTTACTGCTCTCTTAGCAAGTTAAGCACTTTAACCACCTTAGCCACCATTACTTACATTGCCTTAACTGCACCACTTAGCTACCACCTAAATAATGCATAATTCCCAACTTAGGAATGAGTTCTTAACCCAAATAAGGCTACGGTAATCTTAAATTGGCCTAGGTATGATAGCCGAAAGATTGAGACATCCTTGAGGTGCCTCGAGCTTGAGAGACTTATGCCTTGGCAACACCATTGGCAACACGTCGCCAATGAAATCAATGCTCAGGCTACCTAGAAGATCACTAGTGATGCATTGCCAACTTGCGTTACCATCGGCAATGCATCACCAAATGATGTCGTCAATGGCGGAACGTTGCCAATGCTCTACAGAATTGTGCGACTGCGTGCAAACTTGCACGAAACTTGTTCAATCTTTCAATTCCCAAAGCCAATTCACATGGGTCTTGATTCTACTTTATTCCCACATGCAATAAAATATTTCTATACATTTTTTTAGTTGAATTAACCTAAATCCCTTACCTCAAATAATCTTGAAAGCAAAAAATAAGCAACAAGCACGCTTGAGCTCCAATAAAGTTCCTTTGAGTTCTAAGCTTGAATTCAACCAAATTGGACACCTAGGGCACAAAATCAAGACCATTTCTAACCATTTAACAAGCTTAGAACTAACCCACAATGATTAAAGATGCTTACCTTTGGGTTTGAACAAAAAAATTGCAAAAACAACTCTAAATGCACCAAATACACCCAAAAAATGAGCTAAGGGCTTGTTGCGATAGCATTGGGACCTTCAAATTTTGTGGAATTTTGGGTGATTTGGGAGATTTGATAAGGAGGAGCTATGGAGGAGAGAGAGCCACAAAAATGGAGTGAAAAAGATGATGAATGGTGCTATCTATCTCTTCTTATAATAGCCAACTACTTAAACTAATCCAATTTCTCCTATACTTGTCACTTTGGCTTCAAACTTACCTTTAATTCACTTAGGCCACTTAAACTCTTCCTATGCTGTCACTTCTTGGTCCCATAGAGAGGTTTTTCTGACCCACATGCTTGCCCTTAAGTCACTTGAGTCGTTATAAGATATAATAGCTCAATTTCTCACTTGGTATATTTTTTACCCTTAACTTTAATATTTGGTTCAGATGGCTATAAATACTTATGATCATAACTTATTTATCTCAAAACACTTGCATGAACCTAATTTCATTGAAATTACGGTCATGCCACTAATTGGCCAAAATTACCATTTTGCCCTCTTTGCCTTTTAGGTGCCGATCACACTTTGGAACTCAACTTAACCTTACTTAGCTTGCTTTCCTTGCTTAATAAAACTCATTTGAGGAAAATAACTTGGGGTTTACTTACCTCAACATTCAAAGTAAGGAAACACTAGGACAGCCTTTACATTCTCGCCTCATTCAAAAATTTGGTCCTCCAAATTTTGATTCTTAACCGAGCGTAACACTTAGATGATAATCCTCCTATATCCTGCTTAGTTTTCTTACTCATGGTTTTTTCCTTACTATGGTTACCCATAGCCCTTAACCACAAGCTCATTTCATGTTCTTAGCTTCTTGATTTGACGGTCAAGAAAACTTCTTAAGGTACTCCTTAGGTGACTTCTCCATGGAAACATTACTTATGGGATGGACTCCTTACCTTGGTTCACAAGGCATATCCCCGTACTCCTAATTTTTACTTAAGCCTATGTAACTTAAAGCTAGCTTGCTCCCTTTTGGCCATTTTCCACATTGGGGTACCTTTAAGAGTACTTAGTCTCTTACTTGAGCCATTACCCTTGGAGAGACATACCACAATCTTACACCTCACTTAGGCTTTCAAGCCCTACTTAGGTGCTTTTTAGTTACCACCACTTTAGTGCTCTTGGCACAATTCAACTTGGCAATAGTTACACCCATCTTAAGCATTCAAGCTCTCTTTTATTGCCACTTAATGCCCCATAGTACTCAAGACACATTCTTTGGCTAAGCAACTTTTACACCCAAATTAGGCACTCAAGCCAATTCTTAGGTGTATTTTAATCTTGTTGCGCCTTAATGTCATGGGCACATAGTTTTCATGATAACTTAACCTCGGCATCATTGCGCTTTAACGCCTTAAGTATGGTACCCTTCTATGGTGACTTACCCTTAGCTTGCTTAGGTAGTTATCCACACTTACTACCTTATGGTTCCTTAGCCACTTTAGGCACTCATAAGCTTGACACCTTTACTACTGTATAGGTGTCTTAATTCACTTAGACTTCTCAGTCTTTTAGGTGTCCTTGGGTTTACCATAGATTACTCAAGCTTCCAACACTTGACTCCTCTAGGTAATCACTTAACATGCTCGGGTCCTTGACTACTCTTAGTCACTTAACCATTTCTTGGCCTTTAATTCTTAAGACACCCTTAGCATGCTCCTTCATTCTTTATTACCTAGGAGTTATTCCCTAATCAGCTTGGCCTTCTTTGGCGATAGGGTATTTTAGGCCATTATAGCCTTTTTCTTAGGCCTATTCAACTTACTTAAGGCCAATCCTTAGCACTGTTGATCAACTTGCTTAGGTGCTTTAAATACCTCAAACTACCCAACATGTCATTAGTGTGACCTTGGCCTTAGCTTGATTACTTGGCCACCTTGGGTGTATACTTGGCATTGATTTCTCTTAGGCTCTACTGCTTTTCTTAAGTTTTCTTAGAAAGCCCTTAGGACTCTTGGCATTTAGCCTTTCATGGTCCTCCCTTAGCTTCTATACTTGGGTACACTTTGTGTCCTACAACTCATACCACACCCTTGGCCTTTTTAGGAATCTAAGTTTGCTTGATTCCTACTTAGCATTTGGCATTTGCCTTCATGGTCATCTTGGTTACTCATGGAATCCAGAGGGTTTTTTCCTTAACACCCTAAACCTATCACGTTAAAACAATCCTGTTGTTACCCACGAATGCTCTCAACGTACATTTGTGCTTGAATGAGACACATAAATCTTATGCCTTATTGAGGCACTTTTTGGTACCTATACCTTGCTTCCCAATACTTAGGCACATTTTTAGGTCATTGCCCTATTAGCCCATCCCTATACACTAACCACCATGACTACTTAGTGTGATTTACACACCCATAACCTATAGTGTGTACACTTTTAGGCTTAACTAAGACCTATAACCTCCTTATGTCCAAGGAAGTTTTACTTGGCACCTTTTTGGCCCACATTTCACTTAGGCACTTGAAGCCTCTTCAAACACTTAGATTTACTAGCCTTTAGTGTGACTCATTCTCATGCATTCTTTGTGACTCAATGCCATCATTTAGCAGCTCAACTTTAGGGACTCATTATGTAGTTCCAACTATCTTGGCTTCAACAATTTTACCTTGGGGTTTTTGTCCTTTTCTCAGCTACCTACTTGTTCAAGAGTCTTTCTTAGCCATCAGCTGACTACACTTAGACTCTTAAACTACTTAGGTAGCTTGTTACCCCTTAGGAAAAATAAATGATCCCTTAAACTTCTTAGGCTTAGCAAACTCACTAAATTTTCCAACAAACCATAACTTTCAGTTGCCTTGAATCTAGTTGCGAGAATATCACCTCCACTCATACTTAGCTCCATCTTGAGCTTCTCTAAATTTAAGACTTTAACTTGGCATTCACACCTAACAATACCAATGCCAATTCTTGCTATTTATCCGAGACCCTTCGATAATGGAGTACACTTTGGACCTTAGGGTCCTTTTTCTTATGAACCTTTAGGTTAACTTAGGTCTGCACTCTTAGCCCTTTCGCTTAAAGCTTTCTTAGCTTCTTCAAACTCATAATGAACCCCTATTATCTAAAATGAATGAACTCCCAAACACTCAAGAGCAATTCTCAATCCATTTTCATTCTTCATGAGCAGCCTTAGGTCAACGTGGACCATAACAAAATTATTAAGCATAAGTCTACTACTTGGAGTTCATTCATCTCCATAGGTGTTCTTATCAGCTATAGGTCCCGGTTTAAAAATTGTTTAGGATGACTCATTTTGAACTTACTTGGGCTGCTCTTAAAGCCATCCGACTAATGGTGTTTTCATTGTTCTCAACCTCCACTTAACCAATTTCTTGCAATTACTGCAAGTCCTTAAGGCACCACTTACTTTTCTTCACTTACAACTTCAAGTTCCTAAAGTTAATACTTGGCTTTATAAGCCCTCTTACCTTAGTTGTGGGTGCTTGGAGAATTCAATCTCACCTTACTCAGTAACCCTTAGTAACTTAATGTGCAACACCTTTTATAATTGGACCAGTCATAACTGTCTTAGAGCTGTCCTTTCTTAAACTGCCCCTATAGTGTACAAAGTACTCCTTACACTGTAGGTACAAGTTCAATTAACTGAAGGCTCAACTCATGGCATAACTTACCAACTCTTCCATGCAAGTCACCTTTACCCTTAGGATACTTCCAAGGGTCACTTATGATTGGCATGGTTAAGTCAGCTTTTATGCCCTTTAATTGATCATCTTGTTAAGCATTGCCACACCAACCAGAAAAAACCACAACCACAGATCACAGCATACATGCTACCCTTAAGCTTCTAGGAAAAACCTTAGCCACTCTAAGGGTCTAAATAAAACTTTCCCTTCTTGGGCTCTTATGGCTTCACACACCCACATTTCCTTTACAATCCTAGCTTTCTAGGCAGGTTAGCCACAACCATAAACATAGTAGTTTAAATAAGAAAACTACTTACTACTATGCTGTAAACTTAAAGGTACCTCTATTTGTTATTAGCTTCTTGACCAATCAATTAGTCTGAGTAAATCTGCTTGGTTGTCTTTGAGTACTAGTGGTGCTTCCCTGATGATTGAGGATATTCTTGAGCTTAGCCTTGTTCAGGCTGTGACCGTAAGCATATTCATGCCTTAATCCTTTACCTTCCTTGATTCTAAACACCTATCACATAGCCCACATTTTCGGTTCATGATTTCTTCCTTGGGTTCCATGAACTCCAAATTAAATGGTCCTTAATTGACTTCTTGCCTTGGACCTCAACTTACCTTGGGGTGGAGATGTTATTCTCTTCGCTCAAGTGCACGTATGATTCTAATGCACCTTTGCCCCTACCCCATGGTCTATTACTCTTTTGGTGTCCATGTCCCTCTTGCCCTTGGTTAATGGTGGTTCACTTGGCCTTGGTGCACCCTTAATAACTTAGTGCTCCTTGTCCTTACCCTTGGTCTTTTTGAGTACTCATCGAGCTCTGTTCTTATCCACAAAAATATAGACATTTCCTCAACCTTGGCTTTGCCCTCAAGGTAGGGATTCCTCCCTTGGTCTTAGTGTTTTAGTAGGCCTTAGCACATTTTAACCAATAGGCATCAACCATGATTTCCCCTCCTTTAAGGGTTGGGTATACTCATCGGGCTACTCATGCCATAGTGCTATTGGGACTATACAAGAAAATCACAACCTTCCCCATGGCTACTACCATAAGGTCACTTGAACCTTTGCTCGGTCCTTTGTCTCAATATCAAAACCTTACCAGGTTCCTATTGATATACCTGTAACCAAATCCAGAAGATAACTCTAGAAACACTTATAAGTAGTACTAACCACATTTAGCGCAAGGACACATTTGGATCTTAGTTACTTATTGCCTCTACTAAGACCATTGACCTGCTCTGATACCAAACTATGGTGAAATAGGGCCCTAGTGCCCTGCTTTTACTAACACTGGTAGGCTATTTGGGAACTATGATCCCACTTAGGTTACAATTGGCTAGTTAGTACTCGTGAAGTATTTTAAATCATTATGTGCAACTAGTTACTTGGCCTACCCTACATAGGAAATATGCATGCATTGTCCTGGCTATGCAATAACAATAAATTAAAACTATAAAGAAAACTATGGTGTGCGAGTTCATGAAACATAAGTGAAAACAAGCCAAGATGTAAAAAATTTAGTTGCTTTAACTTCAAGTAATAACTACATGCATACATCTCAATCGTATATGCACATAAATGTAACCCTAGTGTTATACACACCAATGGACACTAGTAGAGGCAATCTCTTTGTATGAAAATACCATATATATAAAAGAAGCAACTTAAATCTACTAAGATCCATCCTTAGCTCGCCACCCAAGCAAGCAAACTTCAAATGATGAGCCACACTTTCCTTGTACTTACTTAGTCTTAAATTGTAAGACAAACTCTTTGGTTAGTACTAGCTTATGTCATAAGTAACTTCAAAACTTGGAGTTTTATATTTAGAGAATACCTTTAATCTAGTAAAACTTAGCTTTAACAGTCACCATTTACCAACTGTTGAGCTTGACTAGCCTGCTTAACACCTGCACAATACTTAAGGGGTGAGTACTCAAAAGTACTCAGTAAGGGATTTGGTACCTACAAGGCGAAGAAATGCAAGCATACAAAACACGACAACATAAATAACATACATATATAACATACAAAGCAAAGCAAACAGCCAACAACATAACCAGAAAACAAGAATAAAAACAAAAAATGATGCAAATAATCGATGGATGGATGGATGGATGGATGAAATATGCACATGCAAATGCACTTAGGACTTCCATGAGCTCATACAACTAGGGCACTTGGATAGTGGCCCTCATATCCTATGCTAGCACTTAACCAACCCCATGAAGTCCACTTACGGTTGCCTTAGAGTAAGTCGTCACTTACTCAACCCTTGCCCGGCATTGACAAGTTACATAGAGTAAGTCACCGCTTACTCCTTCCTTACCTGTCTTTTCCCGTAACTTATTGTGCAGGGTAGCTGCCTTATGTGATTCAATTTACCAAGCTCTTCGAGCCTAACTTAAGGCTCCGTAGTGGCTTACTTATCAATTCACAGGATTTGGTTAGGATCCTCTTGGTTGTCCTTTTCATTTCCCTAAGTTCTATGACCTCCCACTTGGGCCAATAAAGAATCTAAAACCTGCCTTAATCTTTTAGTTGCTCTCTTACCTTGGTGCTCTCTTAGCAACTTAAGCATTTTAACCCCCTTAGGCACCATTACTTACCCTGCCTTAACCACACCACTTAGCTACCACCTAAATAATGCATAATTCCCAACTTAGGAATGATTTCTTGACCCAACCGAGGCTATGGTACATCTTAAATTGGCCTACGGATGATAACCGAGAGATTGAGACATCTTTAAGGTGCCCCGAGCTTGAGGGGCTTATGCCCTGGTGATGCCATTAGTGATGTGTTACCAATGGCATCAATGCTCGAGCTTCCTAGAAGATCACTGGTGACACATCACCAAATGGCGTCGTCAACAGTGACACATCGCCAATGCTATACAGAATTGTGTAACTGCATGTTAATTTGCATAAAACTTGTTCAATCTTTTAATCCCCAAAACCAATTCACATGGGTCTTGTTTCTACTTCATTCTTACATGCAGTACCACATTTTCATTCTTTATTTGAGTTGAATTAACTTAAATCCCTTACTTCAAATCATCCTTAAATTAAGAAACAAGCAACAAGCACACTTGAGCTCCAATAGAGTTCCTTTGAGTTCCAAGCTTGAATTCAACCAAATTGGACACCAAGGGCAAGAAATCAAGACCATTTCTAACCATTTAACAAGCTTAGAACTAACCCAAAAGGATCAAAGATGCTTACCTTTGGGTTTGAACAAAAACTTTGCAAGAACAACTCCAAATGCACCAAATACAAAAAACATAAGCTAAGGGCTTGTTAGGATAACTTTGGAATTTTCAAATTTCATGGAATTTTGAGCGATTTGGGAGCTTTGATGAGGAGTAGCTATGGAGGAGAGAGCTCCACGAAAATGGAGTGAAGAAGATGATGAATAGTGCTATCTATCTCTTCTTATAATAACCAACTACTCCAACTTAACCCAATTCTCCTCTACTTGTCACTTTGGCACTCAAACTTAACTTTGATTCACTTAGGCCACTTAAACTTTTCCTACACCATCACTCCTTAGTCCCATAGGGAGGTTTGTCTTACCCACACACTTGCCCTTAAGTCACTTGAGCCATTATAAGACATGATGACTCAATTTTTCACTTAGTGCATTTTTCACCCTTAACTTTCACTTTTGGTTCAGATGGCTATAAATACTTATGATCTTAACTTATTTATCTCAAAACACTTGCATGAACCTAATTTCACTGAAATTAAGGTCATGTCATTGAATTTGCCAAAATTACCATTTTACCCTCCTTGCCCTTTAAGTGCCGATCACACCTTGGAACTCAACTTAACCTTACTTAGCTTGCTTTCCTTGCTTAATAAAACTCATTTAAGGAAAATAACTTTGGGTTTACTTACCTTGATATTCAAAGTAGATGAAACACTAGGAGAGCCTTTACACGGGTCTTTATTTTTTATTTACTTTTATTTTCCATCTTTCTTTTCAGTGTTTCGTAATCTCTCTTTTTATTTGGAACATGTTTCTACTTATCCTTCTTTTTTTATTTTGTTTTTTTTTAATACTCATCTGCACAAATAAACACATAATAACTAAAAGACCTCATTAATAAAAATAGTACATGAATATATATAGAATAAAATAGCCCGTGAATAAGTTTCTATTCACATGTTTGTTAATAAATTATGCCACTTTTTTATTTTTTATTTTCTTCCTTAATATTAAGTTTGTTCATTTACAAACTTGATTTGTAATACAGACTAAGCCAAAGAGACAGGATTTTTATTCACAAATTTCTTAGTTACTTTGTATTTATTTATGTGTATGTGTATTTTTAAAATACAAAAAAATAAAAATAGGGAGGAGAAGTAGAAACTTGTTCCATATGAAAAAAAAGGCCTAAAAAACACTGGCAAGAAAGCTAGCGAAAATATACAAGTAAAGTTAAAATTAAATGACAGTAAAATTAATAAATACATTTTATATGAAAGGTGGTCATTTGCATCTCTCTAGGTACACTATTATGATGGATGGAATTGATGGAACTTTGTTAGAAATCAGTTGTTCCATAGCTTTTATTGAACATATGTTATTCGTGCATTACGTTATTTTCTGATTATAGATAATATCCCATCCACCCCGAAAAAGGTGAAATATATTCCTTTTTTCCGTCTTGAAAAGGATGAATCATTTATTTTTTTAGAAAATTTTTAACATTCAATTTACCTCACTGCCTTTATTTAAACTCTTACTATACAAAACCATAAAATAAATATTTTCTTTTTTATCTTTATTATTTAAACTTTCAACATATATAGCCCAATCTGGAACCCATTTTGTAATTTTAGTTTTAGGGGAAAATGAAAAAAAAAACATCATAAACTATACACACTTTAATCTCTATGTCCATAGAAATGCATTATCCTTTATATTCCAGATTGAGTACATTATTTTTATTTTCACTTTTTTTAAATCTAAGACAAAGATCATTTTGCAGCTGATTATATATTTACCTAATAAACAATTGAATAACATATTTTATGAATTAATTAATTTCCAAGAATTTTCTTAACCCTACCTAAGAAATCAATTTTATTTAATTTATAAATTTTTTAATTAATTTTAATTAATTCTAATGAATTTCTAAAATGCTCATTGTGTATTGTATAGCTAGCCTAGTGCAGTGCAAGATCTAGTTTGACGACTTACTTAAATAAGATGTGAAAGTTTAAGAGCTATTGATGTATTTAAGCTATTAAAAAAAGAGTCAAATCAATGAAATGGACTAAAATCGCACTTAGTTGCAAAGTTGGAAAGTTTCCACGAGCTGAGTTAAGGTTCGAGGACTAATTTGAGTTGAGAAAGTTAGAGGCCTCTAGTACTTTGGCCTTTTTAATCATGGTTTTGTTTTATAACCCCTAAATCTTTGGTTGATTTTATTTGGTTCTAAGCATTTCAATTAAACTCATTTCATTTTAATCACAGCTAATAAAATCAATTAACTCAAAGTAATTATTTGATACCAAATTTTTAAATTTAATTTAAATAATTCTGTAACTGTGTTTCAGTAAAATTAAATTATAAATATTTTTTTAATAGTTAACTAAAAAGTTAAATTATTGATTTTTCTTATCTATAAATAAAAAAAATACTTCATTCAAAAAATAAATACTATTAATTTGAATTGTCTAAAGAATATATAATGAAATTTTTTTACATTTTAAATTTTCAGTACGAAAACATATGCTAAATTATTTCAATTAGGATTTCAAAAGTTAATATGAGATAGTTACTCTAATTTAATGTATTTTATCTAGTAGGTGACCAAATAAAAAAAATTTAATAGGTTTAAGACCAAAATAAAATTATTCTAAAAATGGGAATTGAATTAATGTAAATAATTTTAATTTTAATTTTAATTTTTTTAAACATGAAAATTGATAAATTTAAATTTTCTTATTGTAATAATGTAAATAATTATCATCATTTTATTTCAATTAATTGCAATTGGAGTTATAAAATTTTGATGATGCAATTGTCATCATTTTATTTTAATTATCCTACTTCTTTTTATTTTTTAATCCCATCATTGCATTTCTCATTCATGCTTGTTGCATACTTTATTGAATAATTTTTTTATTTTGATATTTTTCAAACGGCTACATAACAAGCTTCAGTTGAATTTTAATTACAAATAAATATTTTGGTCCATATTTTCTACAAAAGAGAAAAAATAAAAGAAAAAAAATGAACCAAAATTATGGTTCTACAATTATGAAATGAAATCAGGAAGAAGGTCCATGGCTGGGCAATGAAACATTTGCCATATGGAGGCAAAATCTAGTTAATACAGTCGGTGCTGCAATCTATACAAGTGTATTGAAGCTCAATTTTCTTTATCCCAAAGAAGGTAATTGACGCAATTAACAAAATATGCAGGAACTGCTTTTTGATTGGGGTAGCACAAGGCAATAAGAAAGCACCGATTGCTTGGGCAAGAGTTACCCATGTAAAGGAAGAAGGGGGTGCCAACTTGCGTAATCTACAAGTATGTAATTATTACTTGACCTTCGACCCTCAAGCTTTCTTTGAAAGGTCCATTTGAAAGCTGATCACCTTTGGGTGTCTTAGATACACTTGTACTACATTAAAAATACTAATTTATGGACCATGGCACTTGGTTCTATTACTTCAAGTGTGTGATGTGATATTCTGAAAACAAGGGAATGGTTGAGAATTTATGCCTCAAAAAGGATTAGATAGAGACCTTTTTTAGCAGTCCGAATTGTTATTTTCTTATCTGCTAGAAGGAAAGAAAGGTCAATTGCAATAAGACAATATAGAGTAAATTTTAACTTCTGAAACATAATACTATAGCATGGATGTAAATTTTAACTTCTAAAGCATAATACTATAGCATGAATGTTGCAATTAGGAGGATTGTCTACCCAAGACAGACTATATCGATGGGGCATCTAAGGAGTGAGCAAGTGTTACTTATGTTGGAAAGATGTTGAAACTTCCAACCACTTATTCTTCAAATCTGACTTTTCTTATCGTGTGTGGGGTGACGTGGTTTGATGGTTGGGTCTTTGACGGATGGCATGATGAGGTGCTTTGGTTCAAAAACAGAATGAAGGGGAAATCTATGGTTTGCTAGATTAGTTGTGCAGCACTGGTAGTCTCTATCTATTACCTTAGGCAAGAACGAAATAATAGATTTTTTTAAGGTGGTAAGAAGGCAATAGATCAAGTAGTTTCATGAGTTAAATTTGATCTTTGTGTTCAAGCTTGCCATTTTGAGTATGATAATTTGTTGTGGAGGCCCATCATGTAGGCTTAATCTTTGCATTTTGCTCTCCATATATAGTTTTTTATCAATAAAATTCTTATTATTAGAAAAAAAAAAAAAGAAATGAAATCAAGATCACATAATGGAATTTTTTTATTTTGGGTAATAATCCAACTTTCATAATTTAAAGAAAATTACATAGTTTTTTGGTTAAGAAATTAATAGATCACCAATGTATTAAGTGAAATCTAGATTAGCAATACAACTAGCGAGTTTATATGCCCAATGTTGCATCGGGCTTCCGGTTTTTAAGCTTCAAAATGAATATATGTTTAAATGATATCAAAATATTATTAAAATAAATGTTATTACTCTTTGAAGCAGCTCATAAAAAACTCCCACCTATAACATGAATCAATCCTTATTTCTTAGGAAATCACCAGAGGATCGATGTCTCAACGTTGCAAAATCTTCTAAGGCTAGCTGTACAAACTAAATTCAAATTGGCTATAAACTTGTTGACAACAATTCACCTGAAATATTAATCTAAGCCCAAATTTTAGTCTATATTTTAGCGTTCCTGAGCGAGCAGCTGTGCTAACACAATTTTAGTCTAAGCATGCTTTACTTGGTTATAAAATGTGAATTCTAGGTCGTTATCCATCTTGTATGCCGAATGCCTTTCTTTGGTAGTTATATCATTAGCGAAGAGTGCCCTTAGCATCTACAAAGTTAGAGCTGTTATGATATAGCCTTGCTAAGTAGGGTGATATAGCTTGCATAAAGTGGCCATTAATAACATATATACCATATAATAATGGCCACATAAACTGTCGCTTCTTCGACATCCCTTGTCTGGAATCCATTGCTTGCATTGTTTGCATACATGGTTTCACTTGAGCATAACCAGCATCCATATGCAAAGGTGACCTACCTACAAGTAGAACATATACTTGTTCTTAAAGGAAGAAGTTGCTTCAACTGCCTAGAGTTTTGGTAAGAAATTCTTGCAATTATAGGGTATAGAAAGTGCAATAGAACAAATACGCATACCGCAAAATAGACCATACCAATGCAATTGTCCACCTGCGAATAAAGAAGCAACACAGCAACGATCAACTCAGCAGTCGACCACAAGTACTCTTCAAGGGACAAATAAAGTCAGCAAACTATGTAGCATTGTTGGTAAACTGTGATTGTTTAGTTAGGGATCAATTGCTGCTCGATTCTTGAATTCTATTTCTATCGACATGATTATTTAGAATAGATGACTGCTTTTAGTTCTTTCTGAGTGTAGAAATAAAGGGCAAATGTGCCATCTAAGGCTAGAGGTTAGAACAGGATCCAAGATAAGCACAAGAGAGCAAAAGCTTGATAGTGGAGTAGACAAATAGGGCTGAGGTTTCTCCACTTCGGCCTCCGTAAAAGTTGTAAAACTACTGGTGAGTTGTTTGCTTCTCCATACGAGGTGGCCATGACACATAGCAGAACTGCCATAACAAGTTACCAACCCTCCTCGCCTGTACTCAACACGATTTCACTCCAGCATACCAGACGTGCCTCCAATCCAAGAATCTTGCTTCTGCAGCTTCATCTCGTCGTTGAACTTCTTTATGAACGCTTCCACGCAGTGCTTCAACTCCTCCTGGCCCAGTCTTTCATCAACCTCGCCGCTGTCGTCACTAGTGGCGCTGCCTGGTTATAATAGTTTATGATCCGGTCATTGAACGACTTCGATTTCTTCACCGCATGCCAACCGGCGCACACCACCATCTCGGCCGTGGTTCTTTGACGTCTGCCTCATCAGCGCCACTGCGCATTACTATCATCTTCCAAGTGCTGCTGCTGTTTCGGCTTCGCCACCCTCAACTATCTCCTGTACCAAATTTGGGAAAAAAAAAAAAAAAAGAAATTAACATCTATGTTTGTCTGTCCCCCATGGCTCCCACAAATGATTCACAAAGATACGGAGGTAGCCCTAGATACTGAGAGGTGAATTTTGGAGATCCAGACTAACTGCTAAGGATAATATCTGAAGGCACTTGATGTTTGATGAATATATCGGTTTGCTTAGCTAGTTTAAATAAAATCTAATCTATTATGGACAATTCTATGCTAGAGAAGCAAGAAAGTGATGTATTCATGGAAAAGTATTATAATGATGTCACATGTCTTATTGCAACCTGTTAACCTGTTAAACAAATAACATATATGTAAAACACTTTAAAAATTAAATAATTAATAAAAAATTAAAAATTTATTAAATAATATCATAAAATTCAGAAAAAGTAGCAATATGAATAAATAATAAAATTTATATTTTGTTATTAAAACATATGTACATATATGAATTTGTAGGTAAAAAGAAAAAGAAATAAAAATATAAGAAAAAAATGTTGCACTACTTGACTATATTTGTTGCATATGTGAGTATTTGGAATCATAATAAAACATAGATGAAAATAATTAAACGGTGTAGAAATTATAAAGTAAATCATATATTGAAAATTGAGATAAGAAAATGACCAAATCAATGCTATTAATTTGTATGACATTAATTATCTTGTAATAATGTATAAATGAAAAGAGTAACACATGGGAACAATAGAATAACAAATTAGTAAAAAGTATTAGTGCTTCATAGTGGGTAGAATTAGAGCACGTTGTGATTGACTACGTGAGTAACAAGTATAAGACACTATAAGAGTAGTTTAAGTGTGAAGTATATTAGGTAATACATATATTTCGTAATGTAAACATAATGTAATTGTAATTTAAGTTTTAGATTACATGTGAATTCAAGGTAAAGGGAATGTAAAAGTGAACAAAGTGTGAAATTTAGAATCATTATCACACACAAGGACAAACGTATGACATCATTTAGTTTGAGTAGGAAATGATGAAAATAAAAAATAAAAAAGGAAATTAATGTCTAATATATTGAAAAAAAGTAATATTAAGAGAAGCAATGAAACATGTAGAGTTGGTAAGGGAGTTTATGAATTTAGGATTTAGAGATTCTAATAAAAAGTAGATATTATTGTTATTTAGTATAAAAACGAGGTGCATGGAGGCCGCGTGTTACAATAGTTCATATGATTATTGCATAAATTCGTGGGAAAACGTAGAGACTTAAGATAACAAAAAAATATGCTTTCAAGTTTCAACCCTTATAATTTTTGCACAAAATAATGTTTATACATTGCTAGGTGGAGATTGGAGTAAAAAATACTACTGCTAAAAACATAAGAGAAACAAATCATGGTTACTAATATTTTATTTTAGAAGACAATAAAAAAATAATAAAAAATTAGAGACCAAGAGAACAAATTAAGAGGTTTGATAACCTGCACATTGTAATGGATTTTTTTTGTAATAAATTTTAATAATAACAGTGCAACACATAACATGTTATATGCTTCAAAACAATGCATATTTGATCTGTCAATTAAAAACAATTCAATAAAAATTTTCATCTCCTATTAACACAAAATCTTATTTTTAATATCGATAAAAAATTTATCTAGAAAAATTTACTCTCAAATTTTACAATTATGGACCAAATTACTTTATTAAACTATAGAGATTGAAATAAATAATTTATGATACACATCTTAATAATCAATAATGAAAGAATAATGATAGAAATAATGATTAAAGCTTCATTTTAGAAAATAAAAATAAAGAAAATCAATAAAAAATTAGGATCAAGACAAAAAAAATGGAAAAACTTTAGACATTACGGATTTAAAAATTGACTTAATGAAGATAAAAAATGGTTTAACTAAAAAATAAACAAATTATGGTCACCAATGCCTTACTTTAGAAGATAGTACATAAAAAAAATAAAAAAAATTGGGGGCCAAGAGAACAAATAGAAGATTTAATTAAATAGTTATAAAATTTAGAGGCTAAAATGTAACATGGACATAAATTAGGTCCAATAAAGGAAAAATAAGAAAGTTAGGGAATGAAATTGTGTTTTAATCGAAAAAAATGTGAGACAGATGAAAACCAGGAAAATTGCAACCTAGGCCCTCATAAAGGTAAGAGCCTTATGAAATGAGATAAAACTAAAAAAAGAGCAAATCGTATCCTAAAAAAAAAGCAAAAAAAAAAAAGTTGCTAAACCATGGCCCAAAATCAACTTGGCTCAACCAACCTAAAACCGAGGTATTGTTCATAAAACAATACCAATGTTGATATTTAGAAGTATAGTGTAATGTCCTATTCCATGAAGATAATGCTTTTATTTTCCAAGGAAATGTCATTATAAAGTCAAAATCTAATGAATAATATCGTTGTTTTTTAATCTGAAAAAGTCATATTGATAGTGAAAGTTGCCATTTTTGTATATATAATGTCATTATAAGGTAATAATTTTATTTGAGAAAAATATATGGGAAAATTATGCCAATAATTAATTGATGACTAACTAAAAATTTATATAATTGTAATAACAATATCAATTTAAAAATTAGTAATATGATCTGCAACTAGATATATTAGTTAGTTCCTTTCATACTAGTCTTTTATATTCCAGTATCATTATTTTATATACCTGGGGCCTCATGTAACGTGACGACTATTTTTTTACATACTGGCTACCATGAATTATCCGAGGGTATGTCAAAATACCTCATTCGGAATGTAAATAAGATCTCTTGATATGTGCTTTTTATTTTTATTCCATTACCCTCATTTTACATGCCAGATACCTCTAACACTACGTGCCAGTTATTTCTCCACATACCAAAATTTACATCCCAATGTCTTAATTTTTACATACCAAAATTCTTAAATTAAATATCAGTTATTTTTTTACATATCAATTATTTTCATTTTAGTGCTCCTTGTTTTATATACCAAGAGCATAATATTATATACCGGTTATTTCTTTAAATACTGGTTATTATGAATTGCTACCCCACTCAAAAGGTAAATCTGCTCTCTTGGTATGTGCCTGTTTTCATTTCATTGCCATCATTTTATATACTAGATATTTATAAAATTAAATACCATCTATTTCTTCACATACCAAAAATTTACATCCTAGTATCCTCATTTTTACATCCCAACAACCTTAAATTACATACCAACTATTTCTTCACATACTAGTTATTTTTATTCCAGTACCCTCATTTTATATACCGAATGCCTCATGTTACCTACCAGTTATATCTTTATATACTAGTTATTTTGAATTATACTATGGTATGTAAAAGTACCTCACTCGGAATGTAAATAAAATTTCTTGGTATGTGCCTGTTCCATTCCATCACTCCCATTTTATATACTAGCTACCTGTGAAGTTACATACCACGGATTTCTCTACATACCAAAAATTTACATACTAATATTTTCATTTTTATATACCAGCAGACTTAAATTACACACCAGTTGTTTCATCACATACCAGTTATTTTCATTCCAGTACCATTGTTTTACATACCGGATACCTCAACTTACATACTAGTTATTTCTTTATATACCATTTATTTTCATTCTAGTTCCCTTGCTTTACGTACTAGAAGCCTTAACTTATATACCGATTATTTTTTTACGTTCTCGATATGAAAAATCATTTAACTCGGAATGTAAATATGGTTAGCTGGTAGGTCATATGAAAAATTTTCATTTCTTATTTGGAGATCGCTTTCTTTTTTTAATATATTGTTCTTCTATCTTGAGAGATTTTTTTTTATATAACAAAAAAAATTCTTCCCTTTAAATTGCTTTTATTTCTATTGGAGTGGTTATTTGCAATACAAGAAATTGTTCTCCATTGAATTAACATAAATTATTTCACATCTGATTACTTATACAGCCTTTAAAAAGTCTTTCCTTATATATTAGTGACTAGAGCAACAAATCACATTCATCAAAGCAAACAACATCGAATGACCTCTTAAAATTGTGATATAGTTCACCATCTTTAATGTTCATCTCAACAACATGAAGCTCAATCACAAACTTGTCCCCAATTGTCCTTCTAATAATGAATAACTAATTCTTTAGGCAAGTCTATTGAACTCTTCATATTAATATCCTCATCTCCATCACGTATCCCCATCACCTCCTCAAAATCAATAGATGAAATTTGGTAAAAATTACCTTTGATTTCCATATAGCGCCAACTTGTCTCAAAATAATCCATTATCTAACATACCAGGTCAGCTCTCACCTTCTCTACACTCATAGCAAGCAAACTTCCAAATCTTCTTTCTTTAGGAGCATCAATCTTTTCTTTCCCAAAACCTTTCATAATCTTAAAAATGATTGTGGCTTACACTTTATATTTAATCACTCTGACTTTCAACTCTTTTTTGGACTACTATTTTCATCTACATACTTCATCTGCTATGCTTTCAACATATTCTTCCACCATTACCTAATATCTCTTTTGACCTACATACGTTCAACTACACCATAAAAAACATAAAAGAATTTACAAAAACGCTTGACTTACCACTTTTATATCAAACACTTCTTTCTTTGACTTCAACTTCATTTTTATCCGTTTAACCTTATTGAGCTTTATCATAATTTTTTTCTACTCAGTTTTTGACCATGATAAAATGCAAGGAAAAATAGACGCAAATATTATATATATATACTCACAAAAATCTACTCCAACATTCATTTGCTTCGTTTTCACCCTCCATCTTTACATGGTCAACAAATTCAGAAATTTGCTCAGGTAACACAATTTCCTTGGGTGTCACTCTCATATTATCAATGTCCTTCATTTCTAGAAAACCTCAATAACAAATACAATGATACATATACATATAAAATGCTATATCGTACCTAGAAATCATTGTTCCAAACTAAGAAAATGTTATGCAAAAAAATGTTATTCCTTAACATGAAATTGTCATGAACATATAAGAGATTGCTATATCGAGATAAAGTATCGCTACTTACGTTCTACTGTGAAAAAACCCAGCCTTAATTGTATCCAGAAACTCATGTTTTGTGTTATCCTCATATTGAAAAGATACATATGAATGGTGCATGATAAACAACATAGTTAATGCTTTAATTGAAGGTAAACTAACATGAATTAACATACCAAATCACTTATTTCTTTTCAAACTCTGGCACCTTTTTCTACAGGCAAAATTCACAATTCTTTGTTGTTTTCAGTTGATTCTGGATCAAACAATATTCAAACAAAGATTATACAACTTTTTGCAAATTAATACTCTTAGGAAAATGATACACTGGCTTTCGTTGGAGGAGGTTGGCCCATGCCAGAAAAATCTTCTTCAGCATATGTGTTTTTCGATTTTCTGTTTCTTCTTTCCTTCAATAACAAATACTATTTTTTCTGTTTCTTCTTTCCTTCAATAACAATTACTATTTTTTATCTCTTTTTTTTATTTTACCTTTTAACTAGGTCATATCATTTTAAATCCAATGGCCAAAATTATTATCCTAAGATCCAGTGGTTATCATTGCTTCTCTATCTATGGAGAAGGAAACATGCTTCTCTACCATAGAAGGACCCATATATTATTATCTCCAAAAAAGTTTCAAAATTTTAAATTAATAGTGTGCCACGTGCCAGTATTATATTCAATTGGATGGTTGAAGGGTATTTTTGGTTAATCATGTGCAAAAATGTGCAGTTAACCCACTAAAAAAGGGAAGTCCGCCACATATCATCACCATATTTCACCTGTTATATGAAAAGTTTATCATGTCCTTCATAGATGCTCCTGCCTTTTATATATATATATATATATATATATATATATATATATTAGATTTGCTTATATTATACCATGAGTCAACTTTCTTTACATATAATAATCAACTAGCTAGATGAGTAATTTCATAGTTAAATTTTTTTATGATTTAAAATGGAGGAACCAATTGCCAATAAAAACATAAATTTTTGTGTGGTCAAAATGTAAATTTGTAAAGTAATCAAAATTGAGTCAACAAATTAAGGGGTAAAATTGTTATTTCATATAAAGTTTTATATGAGACTTAATTAGCTAATCAATTAACTCTCCAATTACTAAATCCCTCATTTCTGCTTTATAATATACTGCATATAATAGATAGGCAAAGAAATGCCCCTTATTACCATTTCGTTTGAGCCATATTTCTTTTTGAGATATTATAAAATGATGAACCACTTTCCTAAGTTAAAAGTAATTTGTTATTGAATTTCATGCTTGTCTTTAAAATGTTGGTATTGAAAAGTAATGATTACTTTTCAGTAGGTAAAATTTGAAAAGCAGTAAAAATGTGGAAAGTTGTTTAGAGCTAGAGGTGTTTATAGAGCAAGTTCCATCAGATTTAACCAATACCCGACCCTACTCACATTAACTACGGGTTTGGCACTTTGAAACCCAACTCTACCCCTATAGCTTTGAGACCTAATCGAACCCAATCTGCATATAAGGTGGTTCAAGTTAGTTCTGTATGAGTAAGTTTTAACATACAACAACATTAAATTCAAATCCATCAAACAAGCTAAAATCAAAATTAAAATATGAAAGAAACTTATTCACCACCCTATTGAGCAAAACAAAGCATGCCAAGGCCAAGAAAATGATGTCCACCCTCCACAACAACACTGGCACGCATGTCTCTCAAGAGCAAAGAATAAGGACAGACTTTGAGCTATGGCTTGTGTGGTGGATCACAGTGCTACCACCGCACATGTGGTGGCTAGTATGGTAGTTACCATGCAAATTGCCAAGGTTCACACATGTGGTGACCTTTTGGAAGACTCCCTAAAGACCCTCCTATAGTGTAGCATGCATCGTGCCAGTATAGTGCCAGCATGATTACCTTCTGGAGCCTTCCCACTGGCACCATGCCACTAGCGTACCACCACTATGTGTCTAGTAATAGTAGGGGACCAATTTTCCTATATATGTTCAAGCTGTTGGGAATCCTTTTTAATAACTTTTAGGACAATAATCCTCACAAAACCTCTTTATAATTAGTCCAACGTGAACCGTATATATTTTGCATGTTTGAATTGTATAAAACATGGATTTGTAAAGTTATAAACAATCAATGGATCTTTGGATTGTTTAATCATGCTTTATTTAGGTTTTGAAAACTGAAAACTCTTGCAACATTAGAGGCATAAAGGTTATACCTTTAGGCCTCAAGTGGAGGATTTATTTTTATTTCATGGTGATTGCTATCCTTTAGTTTAGTTTCATTCAATTTTCATTTCCCTTGATCGTGTCTTCTATTCCATTATTCTCCTTGATTTGTTTATTTACATTGTTGTGTAAGTAGTGATCCCAAACCTCCTAAGGTTAGGGGATTTATGGATTGTTTGGCTTATTCTTTTTACTGAGCATGTTTATGACTTACATAATGCTAAGCTTGGTGCTTAAACTCTACATGTAGCCTACTATGATAACTAATGCACACACCTCACCTGGTGCTTGTGGAAATGCTTGAGAAGGATTTTTTTTTAGGTGTAGGCTATATGGGTTAAGTAAGGAGAACTTGGCTAAGGTTAAGAGATATAAGTGAAGTTGTCTTCGTGAGTTAAAGGTTATAACTTTGGGCCCTAAAGTGAGATGCAAGGCATGAGAGTAACCTTGATCTTAGTTTGGGAAAAACTCTAAAGCTAAAGATAAACTTAGTTGGATAGTATAGGAATAACCTCTATCTTTATGAGTTGGCGTGCTTAAAAAACAACTAGTTCACGAAACAATCTTCCATCCTTAGGTGGTTACCCTTTCATACTTGTGTTATCTTACATCCCAATTTTCTTTGTTATTTGCATTTTTGTTTACTAGTGAAAAGATAATCAAACTCCTTAGGGTTTGGTGACTTATGGATTAAATGTTTAAAACTTAATTGCAATCATGTTTATAGTATATCTAGTGCCTATTTTTGTGCTTAAGATTTTTGGTATGATTGGTTTGGTACTATAAACACACACCACATGAGATGTGTTATGACTCTCCAAGTTGGAGGCTTGTTTGAGGAAGGTAAAATAGTTAAAATCTAGTTTGGAACCTTATTTCAAGCTCACATAGCAAGAATTAGCATGTTAGGCAAAGTTCACTAAGTTCTAAAGAGTTCAAGGCACCAAATTTAGTTCGGGGGCAAAATGGTAATTTTGCATCTTGAACTGTCGGCCGAGTCCCGAGGGTTAAAAATGAGTTTTGGAAACCTAAATTTTACTTTAAACCCAAACTTAGCTCAAATAAACAAGATTTGACCATCGTTTGACTAGTTACTATTTAAGGAAATGGGCTTTTTGTAACTTTTCTTGAACCTTGGTGGCTTGGTTTTAAAAAGAGTATAATGTTGGTAAAGTGAAGGGTGGCTGCCATTTTAAACTTCAAACCCGAGTTCATCTTCCCTCCCATGATTTCTTCATGTCTTGAGGCTCAAAACCAAGAGATTTTGGTGAAAAATGAAGCCATTAAGGGTACTTGTGCGATGGTAAGCTTGATTCAAGTGGATTTTCATGTTTTTGGAGCTTGAAATCATGTTTCCAGCTAGCCCCTATTTTTGGTGCGAGGCAATTTATATTTCAATGGTGAATTCTTGTTTATTTAATGATTGGGAGCTTGGGTTTTGGTTAGAAGTTAGTAATTTGGTGTTTTGTGCTTTTGTTTGCTTGGAACTTAAGTATAACTTTGTGGAACTTGGGTTTTTTGGAAGAATTTCTTGGTTCACGCTTGTGAGTTGAAGTTAAGGAAAGGGAGTTATGGTTTCAAGCTTGATTAATGCTATTGGAGTGTTGTTGATTGATGAATTCAAGTAGTTTTGGCAATAGTATTGGTTAGTGGGCAAAGTTTATCATGGTGGACTATAAGCTTGATGGAGCTTGGAATGATGTTTTAATGCATCATAGGTATGCTGATAGTTGGTTGTGGCTTTTGTGGCATGCTTTACAAGTATGTGAAGTTGGAAGGCCATATAAGTATGTTTGATATGTTTGGTAAGTCATCCAAGGTGACAGCAGCAAAATTGAAAATTTTTGGGCAGGTATTGGCGACATGTCGCCAGCGCCATGAAAAACTTCCAGGAAGTTGATAACTATGGCAACGCGTCACCATAGTTATGTTTGCAAAAAATTTCCAATTTTGCTCAAGGGTTTGAGGGGAAGCCTAAGGGTTGCTTAGGGTACCTAGGGGTTAAAGTATTCTACGGATACTTTGAGGCGTCCAAAACTCCTCCGAGACCTAGGAGTTTTCTTAAGTTTTATGCACACTTTTACCATAAACAAGAAAACTAGTTAATAAAGGGCCATAATGAGATATCACTAGCTTGGGTAAAAAGTTTAGTACCATCAGTGACCTAGCCGTGCCATCAAGCGTGAGGTTGCAATATGGAAGCTTAGTGCACCTAGTGGATCTTCAAAACCTAGTATACTATAGTCCCACTATAGTGCCCCTATATAACATAAGGGAGTTTCAACTGGTGATTTTTCACTAGTTAGGCTAGTAAGCTATGCTTGCTAGTAGGCAAGGCTCTGTCTTGTAGTTCAATGACTAGGTTGAGGGCAAGTCCCAAGGGACTAAAACCTACATAAGTTTAGCCTCAGGCTGTAAAAGCTCACAACATATTACATATGTTCACATATGTATTGTCCTTAGTATCTTTCTTGTAGGTGAAGACCCCTTATTGAGAATTCTAAATTCTCACTCCCTAGCCTATGTTGTACATATTCTAACATTGTTGGGCCTAATAACAGCTGAGGGTTGTCGCGTGTGGTTGCAGGTATTTTTCTTTGAGAATCTTTATGATTCTAGTCTTCCTGGTTACTTGTTGGTTAAGTAACAGTGCTAGCTATAGTGTTTTCTTGGCCACAGAGGATAGCAGCATGTGGACAGGACTTTTGTGACTTGCCATTGTGACTCATTTCCAAGGTGGGAGTTAGTTGATGAGATATTAGTCGAGGCTTGTATTATATTGTAAACCTAGTTGGCTCCTATGTCTGTTTTTTTAAGTTTTAGACTTTTGGGTTGCTATTGGGCGAGGAGCATTAGTCTACTCTTTGTTGAATGCCCTCACACGGTTGTTATGTGTAGTACTAATCATGTAAATGTTGATTTTGTATGATTTGATTATTTGAACTTATTTTCTACGAAAAGTACCTTGGCCAACTAAATGTTTTGTGATTTCCTTTTTACCCAAGTCAAAGTATAAAGAGCATGCATTTGCATATTCTAAGTTAATCAAATAGTACCATGAAACTTTAATTCATGCACATATATAGCTAGCTAATTGCAACCACTATGAGACTAGATCCCATAGGCTTCCTGGGCAGGACCAAAGCAACCATGTCAGTTTTTGGTATTAAAGCTCAGTTCATAAATATTGGAGCATAAGACTAAGATCTAGTTTAAAAGTCCATGTACTAGGATAGTTAGTTCTTACCAACATCTGGGGAATATCCTTTGGCTTTGGTTTCAAGTTGCTATGGTTGACACTAGGTCAGGAGCTTCAAGAGGAGCTAGGGAACCTGGTGGAGGTTTTAGTCACCTAGTTGTGGCAAGGTTGGATAATATATCCAGGGTGCTTCAAGGTATGACACAAACATTGGTGCAAGTGGACTATTATCATGAATGAGTTGTTCCAAGATCAAGAAGACAGAGAAATGGTCCAAGAGGAAAATGACAAAGGGAATGAAGCATCCCATGGTCAAGATAGGCATGCTAAGCATCGGCAATTGCCTAGGGCTCATGAAAGGCATGAGCATGCTTATGACCATGAAGAGGAGCCAGAGGTTATGAAGGCTCCAAGGAGGGGAGAAACCTCACATTAGATGAGGTTGTTTGAGAAGTTCAAGACTTGACCCACTAAATTTTGATGGGTTAGGCGACCCCGATAGAGCAAAGAATTGGTTATCCAGAATGAATTGGTTATTCACTTGTTGAGGCTTTGAATCCGAACAATGGCCTTAGTACTTTTTTTTTTTAAATGAGGGCTAGTCTTTGGTGGGATGATGTGATGGAGATGTTGAGGGAAAACAATGGTACCCAACTAGAGCACAAGAAAAATGTGGTCAAATGGTTGGACTTCGAGAGGAAGGTCTGACAGGAATACATTACTGAAGCTACCCAAGTTCAAAGAAGAATTCAGTTTGAAAACCTTGTTCAAGGGGAGATGTCAGTGAATGAGTATAAGCAACGCTACAATTTGCTCATTTGGTATGCTCTTTATATGGCCGGTAATGATGAGTCGAAGGCCAAGAAGTTCTTCTAAGGCCTTAAGTCTGTACTTCAAAAGTATATGGCAACGATGAATATCCGAAGCTATCACCAAGTGGTCTAGAAGGCATTGGACTTAGAAAGGGAGAATGAAGACTCGAGAACACCAAGTAAGAAGGTTGAGGTTGGACCAGCCAACCTAGGTAAAAGTGCTGGAAAATGTCCAATGGTAGGAAAGGTGGCCAAGAGTCAAGGTCTTTTCAAGTGGAAGAAAGGGGGCTTGTGCACTAAGTGTAAAGGGTTTCATGGCACGGAACCATGCACCTTGGGAACTGATGTTTTCAACACTTATGGTCGAAGAGGTCATTAGGTGAGGGAATGCCCATAGGCTAGACCCTTGTCGGGTCTACCTAGGAATCCACCCTTGCACCCATTGCCATAAGAAATCAACTTGGTGTTGCTGCAACAACAGCTGAGCTGAAGGCCTTCACCTTGGCTAATCAAATGACCAAAGAGGTAGCCACCGCTCAAGGTAACTTCACTTTTCAGAATAGTAGTGTTAGAGTGCTTTTCGATACTGGAGCTACTCCTTTTGTGATATCATCTGCCTTGGTAGATAAGCTGAAGACTCATCAAGAATACAGGGAGGAGTTTTATTATGACCAATGAGTTGGTTACTAAGTATCCCTTGCAGTTAGGTGACCATGATTTCTCTTGTGAATTGGCCTGAATACTCATTTTTCACTCCATTGACCCGACCCTATATGTCAGATTTCGAGTTAAGGTTAAAACCTTTCACCCCTACATGTAAGTCATGGATTGTTGGAACCACCTAGGATCTAGGAATTTTGGGTTTTGAATGGTGATGGACATTAGAGCAAGAAACTAAAGATTGGGCATCTTTCTAGGACCTTTGGTTTTCTGTGGTTTTGGGCAAATGGTTGCATATTCTAGATATTACTAATGAAGATATACTTTTGTATGATCCTCATGCCGGGAGAATGAGATATCTTGGTATTAAGGTCTGGAACATTGATCATGTTTACACTTATGAAGAGAGCCTTATTAGGATTTGTCGTTAGAAAGGTACTAGAGCTAACCTGTTCCATGGGTCTTAGAACAGAATTTTGTTGTTCGTTTAGAAGAATATATATTCATTTCATATTGAAAATTCCCTCTTTTCTGGTGAAAATTGAAGAGTTTAACTGAAAAAAAAAAATGCATTCTTTGGACAAATTCGTCTTTTCTTTTAAATCATATTTTCTTTCTTTAGAAGCATGTATCACTATTAAAAAAATTTATTTTTCCAACAGGCAAATAACCAATTGCTAGATCATTGGCAAATTACCAACGCGTTTGATCGTTGGTAAAAAAAATTAAAATTTACCAACGTCAAAATATGTTGGTAATTTACCAATGGTCAAAAGTGTTAGTAATTTACATATTTTGCAACAATCAAATTACCAACGCATTAAACCGTTGATAAATTTACCAATGCATTTGGCCATTGATAATTTTAGTTTTTTTTACCCATGGCCTAATCCGTTGGTAATTTACCAACGGTCTGACCATTGATAATTTCCCTATTGAAAAATACTATTATTATTATTATTATATATTATAATGTTTCATAGTATATAATATATCATTTAATATATATATATATATATATATATATATATATATATTGTACCATAATATGTATCATCTAATATGTTTGTAACATATTCATGTATATTGATATATACATAAAATCTATAATAATAATAATTATTATTAGTATTATTATTATTAATGTATCATAATATAATATATCATATAGTATAATGTTTCATAATATATAGTATATCATCTACTATCATCTAATAAAAATTTAAAATATATAATAATAATAATAATAATAATAATAATAATAATAATAATACCAATCCTAACTCAACCCATATATTATTAATTGAGCCAAAACCCAGCCCAACTTTGCAACCCGAACTATAAATACCCAACCCTCACCCTCACCCCCACAGCCTCCCTCTCCTCGCCCTCTCATCTTTCCTTCCTCGAATCGACCTCCCATCTCCCCTCCCTCGAATCGACCTCCCATCTCCCCACCGTGCCTTTGATCATCTTCCCTCCCTTGCCTCGCCCTCTCATCTACTCTCTACCATCCCTCTCTACTTTCCTCCCTCGCCTCGCTCTCTCATCTGGTCTACAACGTCCCTCATTGCCATCGGCCGCTCACAGTCATCTCACCGGCATCTCTCTGTTCACCGTCATCTTTCTGTTCGCCATCATCTTGCCAAAGCCCTCCTGTCTCGGCAGATCTGCTCATCACTGTCCACCGTCACACGCCATCGTCCTCTCCATCGCCTCTCTGTCCTCTCATCGTTACTGCTCGTCGCCGTTCGCTGCTCCTCCTTGGCTCATCGTATTAAAAAATCTGCTCTTTTAATTTTTGTAATTTATGTTTTTTATTTTTTTGAATTTAGTATTAAATTGTGATTTTTTTGTATTATTTGCATTTTATGTGATTTTCTTGAATATATGTTTTCAGTTGTTGTGATTTTGTTGGTTTTTCTAATTTTGTTGTGATTTTTTTGTAATTTAAGTGATTTTTGTGATTTTGTTATTTCTGTGATTTACTAATTTTGTGGTTCGATTAAGTGAAGTTCTGATTTTGTTGGTTTTTCTTATTTTTTTTTTTTGTAATTTTGTAAATATAAAATATAGTTTTAGTAAATATATTTTTGCAAACAGTATAAAATACAATATTTGTTAATATGAAATGCATTTTATATAAATAAAAATATAATTTAGTAATATATAAAATATATTATCAAATTATATTTATTTTTTTATTTTTAAAAAAATTATTTGCAATGGCTCAACTTGTTAGTAAGTTTACCAACAGCTTTACCCGTTGGTAAATTACCAACATGTGCACGTTGGTAAATGCTTAGGCTGTTGTAAACCGAGAATGCTCTACAACTATTGGTAATTTACCAATACCTGAATTACCAACGTGCAGAATTACCAACAGCCTAAGCTTAGGTCGTTGGCAAACTATTTTCCAACAATCAATTTACTAACAGCTGTTTTTCAACGACCGATCATTGGTAATTTTCAATTTACTAACACGCAACGGCCATTAGAAAACCCTATTTTTTTAGTAGTGTATTATTTGCTCCTTATTTATGCACTCCTTTTCTCGTGCTTAATGCTCATTTGTTGTGCCTTATAGTAGTTGTAGATTAATGTCCATCCATTTATGATGCAATCATTCTCTACTCTGCTAAAATGAGGGTGTCTTTTGCCTATGAATTGGATTTGACATATCACATGGTATATATACATTACTTAAATCCCTGTTAGGAAATGTTAAGAAGCGAAAGAGAAAATTGAAAATAGTGCAAAACTTGAAAGATATAAAACGGGATGAGCAATCTATTTGACCTCGTTGTGGCATCTCTAATCTCATCTTGGTTGGTCTCATTGTTTATGTGCAATCTCCTAGTCTTAACCATGATTAGTATTCCCATAGAAGTTTGTCAAATTGATATCCAAAGAAGGTTAAGTGGGTAACTCAAGATCTTAGAGGCGGCTAAACTTGTAGTAAAATACAAAGTTAAAGAATTCAAAAGTTGTATATTCAGGAGAAACCATCCAATATTTAAGACAATACAGACTTGTGAAGAGTTTGAGAAGCTTAGAGAAGGCTTTTTTGTACAGAATGCAGAAGATACCTCATAATCCGTGAGAAAGCCCAACTATAAACATAAGCATGTGGTAGTAGTAGGGATTATAGGGATCAATTCCTTATTCTATGCCAATCTAATAACGGTCAACTTGTTATCTATAACCATGAACAATGCTCCGATGGGCTACTATGAGCTAATTGAACCCATGAGTAAAACTCCTGCGTCTTCCCAAAATGTGGGCTAAAGCCCATTACAGTATTAACACTAATGGTAAAAAGGGATACCATTTGTAGGATTCTAACACCACAAAGTTTTCATCAATATAGACATTATCATTAAGGAAGATAATGCACAAAAGGATGAGGTGGAGAAAAGCACTTCAAAGATTATGATGATACAAGCTAAAAAGTTTTTCTAAAACAAGTCGAGAGCATGAGCTATAACGATGGTGAAAACTTGGTCTTATCATTTTTGGAAAAGATAGTTATGATTAACTGTGACATTTTCACCATCATTAATTGTCAAAGAGGGTGAAGAGAGAGTTCTATGAATGTATCCTATCAATACGAAACCTCCAAGAAGAGGTAAAAATTGAACCTCCCAAAAGGGAACGTTGTGATGGTTTAATTTGATCGGCACTTGAGAGGAGGCATTAATTAAGATAAGCTTCCTTTCGAATGGATCTAAAGGATTTGGTAGAGTAGAAGGTAATGAGGTTGGGATTTCATTTTGGGCATGGGTGTTATGCTTGGGTTCAGGGCTTTTTTGAATTTTCTTGGGATGGATTTTTCTGTAAGCTTTGGCTATCATTGATGTTAGGTTCGTGAGGTTATGTTTCATTTACTTCATCATCTTTTCCTTTTGGATGATGTTTGTAACTGTTAAGGTTATGTTTTGTACTTCTTGGGTTCTGGTATTAATTTTTGTACATTGTGGTATTTTCTTTAATAAAATTTTTCTTATTTCCATTAAAAAAAAAGGTCAGGAGTTTTAAGGTGGGGAAGAGTAAAATTGTCGTTAGTCATGATGGTTGATGGAGGGTAGGGGTAGCTCGGGGAGCTCTTTCACTGCTCTGATACTATAATACAAATAACCCCTCAACGATCACTATATGCCATTCTTTTTTTTTTTTTTGTATGCATTATATTTCCTTTTGTTCATTTACAAAATACAAGTGATAAGCACAAGTAATGTAAAGATTAAAATAAAACACATAATAGAGTTACTAAAAATTACCTATTTGCTATATGTATGACAAGAGTGGCCACTCTTGTTTAGATTTGGACTAGAATGGAAGATCATGTTCATCTTTACTCAAATAGCTGCTCTGCTTTATGGTTGGAAAAGGGCCATGTACAATGCTCACTTCAATCATTGTCTCTTTTGCTAGGAGCTGTGAAATTTTTTAACACTATCAGATTAAAAGCGAACAACTTTTATAGCCAAATTTGTCAGGGCCCAATTCACCCCACCCTAAACTTTCTTAAGACGTTTGAGATCAACCCGTTTGTTTTAGCCACTTAGTTGATTTTAAGCACTTAGTTGATTTTCTTAGGGTGAATTAGACCCTGACTCCCAGGATTCTTTACCCTAACTTAACACTTTAGGTTACTAGCTTAATAGGTTAAGTTATTACTTTAACACATTAAGTTCTTAGTTTAATGCATTATTCTAATGAATGCATTTACTTAACCACTTTTTTTTAATGCATATGGGGTGCATAAGCATGAGAGTGTGTCTTAGTGTCTTTATGGGTTTACTAGGGCATACTTCAAGCTAAACATACATACACACACCCAAGCATACATATATGCATACACATTAGTTTAATAGGTTACCAACCATGCATGCATGCATTTTTACTAACACACCATACTTAGTGCCTTATGGCTTACTCAAGCCCAAAAATACATACAAGGCATAGGTCATGTCTTATTTTAAACCCAGTCCCCTTGCCCTCAGTATATACAAATATATATAGGCCAAAATTTTCAAATAGGGACTACATGGCCCAAAACCATATACATCAAAAGTTTGATGTACTAAGTGTCATGCATGGTACACCACTTGGTTCAAATCGTCTCTAGGACCACTATGACCTTGACTTCTACTTTAACCTGGGACTTGGGCCACAGTTTTCTTATTACCTTCCTAGTCCTAGCCCATACTAAGATAGAGCCACATACAGAAACTCACACAGCAGCCATCAGGGCCTATAAACATAGCAACAAAACACAATCATTAGTTCAATTTGATGAACTTTCCATGCTTCTTTTTCATAAGCCATAATTTCAAAGTATAACTCTCTGCACATAGATCATTTCCAAATGTTGCCTAGCCTTTCAATCTTCCACTTTTTTACCTGAAATGGGCAAAATAGGGCATGAGTACATAGGTACTCAGTGAAAAACCCAAATACAACACCTAGTGCCTTCACAATGTTTAAAACATTATTATACATAGAAACATCCAATTTTGCTTGATAACCTGAATCCAAAGACAAATAAAACACTAAAAGCCAAATATATACAAGATATATATATATAATGGGGGTTAGCACACACATCCAAATAGAGAAGAACACAAACACACACACCACATACACATGGTTTTCTTAACATACAAGCATGATTTCTTGTCAATTTCTTCATGTGCATGATTTCTTGTCAATTTCTTCATGTGATCACTGTGATTAGGTTCAATTAACATAGAGACCCAGGTGATTGATCAAGCTTGGCCCAACTTGAATAAAAACCCTATGCTTGCTGAAAGGAAACTGGCTAGCTTACCATGGTGCTTTATGCACACATAGCCCATTACATAGCCTTTAGGTTCCTTTGGTTTTAGCCATCACCTAAGGTAGCTTATCCCTTTCAAAATACAAGAGAATAAGCTTCATATAGGGCCTCACCTATGGCTGAAATAGTAGTAAGGAAGCTTGATCCCACATCCTTGAACATAATCATCAAACGTTGACACCACCATAAGCAAATCTTGCACCATCATGCTTCGGATTCACTTTGTTTTTATTCTACTTGGCCGCCTTTCTTTCCAGTAGCTCTAGGGTGTCATGGCAAAGGTTTGGCCAAGTAGAAGAGGGTAAGAAAACAGGGAGAAAGTAAGAATATAGTAGCTCATGAAGAACGCTAAAGTTGGTCTGCCATACTTAGTCTTGGTTTGGTTGTTTTGCTTGATTTTGACTTTGGTTTGGCTTCTTTGTATTTTCATTTCTTTCCTTTCCATTTGGTGGTCTTCAGCAGGGCTTAGGCTATGATCATAGGTAGTAAATGGGTTGGGAACTTGCTTGGAAACATCTAGGAAGTTGTCTTTGAAGACTAGAAAGCAAACGATGGTCAATTGAACAAACTGCCAAGATTTTTGGCTAGTTTAGCCTTCCTTTTGTTTTTTTTTTTTTTTGTTTCGGTGCTTTATAGGTCCTTAGCCAAACTTCTTGAGGTCATGAAGCTACCAAGAAATAGTTAAGAAGATGCATTGAATTGGCCTTGAATACCATAATCCAAATGGTGGCCGAAATGACCAAAATGCTACGGACTTTGACAAATTTTTGGTCAAATCCTCCTCCAAGTAGCTCAATTCCTTCAAGACTCTATTTTTTCCTACTTTGATCATCAAGTGGAACATGTTGAGCACCCACTTTACCAATTAATTTGGCCACTTGGGCCCTCAAACTAAGTGCATTCAAGAGCACTTTAGTGTTCTTTGAGGTGTTTCCATGGTTTCTTTGTGTTCTCCTCATTCTCTTGGTCCATATTGTAGCTCTCATGCTAATTTAAATGATGAGCATCAGTCTCATGTAGTGCCCTTTAAGACATTAGGCTTTAGAGCCTTTATAAATGCATAATTACATGCAAAGGTGTACTTAAGAGTTCTTTAGTGCATTTTAGTGTGTCCTTGTCATTTTTCATAAGTCTATTACATTTCTTGAGTTTATGTGGCTGCCATCATTTGTAAAAATATTTGTAAAAGTATTTCATTTAAGAAAATAATTTTATTTCAAAAATTACAAAATCATACTTTAGAAAAGCTTGAAACAAAACAAAATTTTGTAACCAAGAGTTATGGATCAAGCTTCACAAAACTTATCATTATTTGCAACCATTTGCAATTTATTTAGTAAGAAAATATACATATATGTCTTACATATAAATTTATTTAGAGTTATTACTCTCTAATTAACTAAGTAAACAACAAATTAGTTAACTTATTGAGTATAAGAAACCAAGTGATTTTGTGGGCCAAAGTTGTTTATAATAACTTCAGAATATGAATCATAAAATATAGTATTTCCTTTTGCATAATACCATAGTCAATAATTATATTTTATTCTTGTGATGAAACAGTTCTTAAATATATCTTGTACAAGGATTCAATTCAAGAACTCATGCAAATATTCAAAATGGCAACAAACTCATAAGAATAAATGTAAATCATATTTGCCATCAAGATAATATCACACAAAAATAATAATGATGTTCAAAACAATTGATACTCGAACATATATTATTTAAATTATAAAAAAGCCAAAGTATAGAATTGAGGCATACCTTGGATTAGCAAAAATAATCTCTAAGGTCATCTTTTTTCCATGGACATCAAATTTTTATATTATTGTATCAAATATAATAACATATGTTAAAAGAAGTTGACATTTTTTACCAAGTCAAACTTTTGACTTAAAAGTCATGAAGAGTAAAATCATTCACATTAAGTGAATTCTTTCATCTACATTGTCTACACAATGCCATAAATTATTCAGAATATTTTACATGCACTTTATCATTAAGAATGGGATTTTTAGTATTTCAATACATACTCAATATTTTTCAAGTTTAATATATCTCCCTTCCATTAAATTAGGAATTTATATTCTTTCAATGCAATTCTAGTGAGTAACAAAAGTCATTCCTTCATCACTTAATGAACCCCTTTTTGTACATATTAAGAGTTTAACAAGATAGATACTACATACTTCTTTTATAAGATTACATTATTCTTGTTTTATGTTTGACCTCTAAAATAATATGTCCACCACCCATTTTAGGTTGGCACAGTATTTTAGTCAAGAATATACCCATTTTCTTGATGCATTATATTTACTATGAGAAATCCAACTATTTTAATTAAATCACCACTTGGCCATGATGTATCCATTATTTCCATAAAATAAATAATCAGCGTAATCATCACCGATTTCAGTTATCACCTTTTGGTATCAAACTGAGTCGACAATATTATACTATCCGTTTAACACAATAGGAGGCCTTCAGAAAAATTAATCTCCCAAACATTAATTTTCTATCTCTATATTTGATATTTTATTGAAGCAAGAGAAAGTCACATAAACTTTCATCATCAAGTGTAGGTTTGATTTATAAGTCAAACTTGAAAATCAATTTTTAATTGAATGTCTTAATTCAACTCCAAAATTGAATATGATTTAATTAGTATTCATAATTAAATATTTGATTCAAAATCAACTTAGTTCAACTATCATTGTGAACTCCCACTCACTCTTATGTATCTTTTATACTTAGGAAACATATATCTCTTATAGAGCATACTAAAGAAGTGAATCCATTATATTAATCTAACCTATATTAAGACACATATCTGATATATGTTACTCAAATGCATAGAGAAAGCATAATTGAGAATTATTATATAATTTCTTAATTATTGCAATATATGCATAATCATATTATGTATAAAGTAAATGTCAAATATTGTTAAAACTATCATATAGTTTCCTACAATGTATCTTGAATCATATATTGAAAATATTTATTGATCCAAAATTATTATGGGACTTACTATCCCAAATTACATATCTAATATACAAATGTCAAGTAAAATCACAAATATATATATTTTGTTATCCAAATAGTCCAAACTATTTAATGGAAAATTTATTTTTTTTCTGACCAAGTCAAAATAAGCTCAAATATATTCATCCATGTGAAATCATATTTCATCTAATAGACTATGGCGGAATAGGGCCCTGGTGCTATAAATGCAACCACTGCTAAGCTCTTAGGGAACTATAATCTCACTTAAGTTATATTGGCTAGCTATTACTTAAAAAGTAACTTAAATCATTATGTACAACTAGTTATTAAGCCTACCCTGCATAAAAAATATGCATGTGTCATCCTGGCTATGCAATAACAAGAAAATAAAACTGTAAAAAAAATCGTGGCATGCCAGTTCATAAAACATAAGTTAAAACAAGCCAAGATGTGAAAATCGTAATTGTTTTAACTTCGAGTAATAATTGTGTGCATAGTACTTATCCTTACATGCACCCAAATGTAACCCTAGTGTTATACGCACCAATGGATACTAGTAGAGGCAATACTTAGTATGAAGAAATGTCATACATACAATAGTGACAACAATATCTACTAAGATCTATGCTTAGCTTTCCACCCGAGCAACATAGCTTCAGGCGGCAAGCCTTACTTTCCTTGTGCATACTTAGCTTTGAAAGCTGAAAAAACAACTCTTTGGTCAGTACTAACTTATATTATAAGAAATCATTTATCAAAAGATTTATACTTAAAAAGTACCTTCAAACCATTAAAACATAGCACTAACAATCGTCCCTTACCAACTATTAGGCCTGACTAGCCTTTTAAATACCTGCACAACACTTAAAGGGTGAGTACTTGAAAGTACTCAGTAAGGGTTTTGGCACCTGCAGGGGAAACATATGCAAGCATGCAAAGCACAATAAACATATATATCTCATACAGCACAAGCAACCAACCAAACAATACAACAAGTAATAAACATAAGCAATTAATAAACAACAACAATAATGCAATGTAATGTATGGATGGATGAGTGAATGCCCAAGTTTATGCACTTGGAACTTCCTTACACCTAAACGTGTTCTTAACTGCCATGAGTTCATATGGCTGAGGTATTTGGATATTGGCCATCATATTCGATGCTAATACTTCATTAAATCCCATGAAGTCCTCTTTACGAGCATCTTAAGTAAGTCATCGCTTACTTGACCTTGCCCGCCTTTTACGTGCTACTTAGAATAAATCGTCATTTACTCACCTCTTACCCGTAACTTCCTCTTAATTGTTGTGCTTGGTAATTAAAATTAATGGCCAAACTTTGCCAAGTTTCCCTGAACTCAACTTGGGCAACTTAGTGGATTCACTTACCGAGCCTGTCGACTCAGTTGAGACCTCTTGGGCATCACTTAATGCCCGGAGGAACTTGGCCTCTACCCTTAGGACATTAAGGGTCCCGGACCCTTCTCGGGTCCCTCTCCAATGCTGGAGGTTCACGACTTCACCCTTTGCCCATTGGAGGACTCATACAATACTAGGTCCCTCCTTAGTACCTTATTGTGACTTAAGGTACCTCACTTATTCACTTTTCTTTCGTCCTTTCAACCATTCACTTATTATCCACTTATTGATGCATACTTAAATATTATGAGCACTTTTGAGCCATGTTAGGATGCCACCTATGCCTTTAGAATTGATTTGGGACACTTAGAAACAAGGTTAGCACAATTCAGGCACAATGTCGTAGCATTGAATATTGTGGTGCGATGACATCATGCTTTTATGAGAGTTGTTAGAATTGATGCGATAGCACCAGAATAGTTGGTGCAATAGCATTGAAAATTTTAGGCAGCATTATCTTCTTCTTGAGCTCGATGCGATCGCATCAAATAATCTGTGCGACTGCATTAACCCTTGGAGCTGCATTTCTTCACCCCTTTCTTGACTAATCTTGCTCCAAATCTTACCCAAACTAGTTTTAATAACTTTTGGCTCCTTTCAACTTACTCCTAGGTGTTCTAACACTACTTATGCATCATTTAATCATTCCATAACATAAATCCCTTACTTCAAATAAAGATTTGCACAAATCCAAGCAACTATTCACCAAAAGCTCCAATTAGCTCCAATGGCTTCCAAGCTTGGTTCCTTTGAAATCAGGCACCACATTTAGCTTATGAAGACCATTTCTAACTCATTGACACCTTTAGAACCAACTCAAAACTTAGAAAATGGATTACCTTAGGTTTTAGCTCAACCAATAAAAACCCTCCAAAAACACCTCCAAATGCACCAAATCCTTCAAGAACTTGCTAAAGGCTTGTTGTGGTAGCTTTGGGGGCTTCAATTTCATGGAAAGCTTGGGTTAATTTGTTAGATTGAAGTGGGATGGTGTGGTTGAGGAGAGGGATGCAAGTTGGCCCAAGGAAGGAGAAGATGAATAACACTCTTCCCTCTCCCAAAATATCTCCAACAACCCACCCTCCTTAAAGTTACTTAAGCTAATTAAACTTACTTAAGTGTTTCTTTAGTCAAACCAATTCTTGTTAGCCCTAAATGAGAGAATCCTAATCTCTCTTCTCAACCTTAAGCTAATCAAACACAAAACCATTTAAACACTTAAGCCCTCAACTTTGCAATTTGGTGCACTTAAGCCTTTCCTCAACACTTATTGGTTCTAATGAATCACAACACTTATGGTCTTGAAAATTTTAGTCACTCACTTTCATGACAATAATTTCACTGAAATTACCACCATGCCACCAACTTGGGTCAAAATTACTGTTTTGCCCTTACAACCCTTAGGTGCCTATTACCACTTAGAAACCCTTATAGAGCTTACTTTAGTTGCTTGACTTGTTTAATAAAATTCTTATTTGAGGAAATTAATTAAGGATTTACTTACCTTGGCTCCAAACTATGGGAAGTATTTGGAGAGCCTTTACATTGACAAATATCATAACAAACAAAATTAAAATAACAAGTATAGTATTGAAATCATATTTCAACTTGGTGTCTTTAACTTTTTTCAATTTTCGTATAATTGAAAAATTAGAAATCAAATTTCAGTTAATCATTTATAGATAAAGATAATATTGAAATCTCATTTCAAAACAATAAATTGTATTCCCTTTGATTATCAAATAATTATAAAATATCCATCAAGTGAATAACATTTATCTAATTTAAATCAATATGCAAACTCTCACTAAATAAAATGATTTTATTCTCAACAACTATATTACATACAATTTTGGAACTTTTTGAAATAGGGGAATCAAAGTGAACATAGCTTTGAACCATAGGGACATAATCACATTTGGTGCCAAGTATGTTCAAGCTTCGTACACTAAACACATTAGGTTTATTGGATGTATTTTAGAGAGCCCAAGAAGAGCCTTGCATTTGTCGACTGAGTCAAACTTAAAATGAACTATGAGGATTACTTGAATCAAGTATATCTAGGACCAAATCCTACTCTAGTTACTTTAGAACCGTTTGGTCCCGCTTTATTGGAAGTTATTAATTTTCTATTTTGAATAATTCAAAATTTAATTTATTTTCTCAATTATCATATAACCGGAAATTTTTTTTGCAACCTTTGCAAAAACACAAAAAATATTATATAGCAATTGTTTCGTACAAACGGAGTATATATTGCAACGTTTGTATAGACATGCACAACAATTGTTTCATAGAATTATCATGCATATAATAATCATTTTCAAAATATTAAAAACATAAAATATCACGCAAATGGCTCTCATAGGGTATAACAGCCAATCATTCAAAAATTAATTTATTCCAGATAAATAAATATCTAAATATTTCATTTATGAAATTATTAATTGATCTGTAAATTAACAGAACCCAAGAAGATCAATTTATTTCAAAAAATAGGCTGCTGGACCCAAACTCTTTGAGCCCAGAGCTATAAAAGCAAGATAAATGGACCACGTTTGTTCCTTTCATAAAATGGGCTACCAGGAAAAAGAAACCTAATAGGCCCATTTGGGCCTTTTACGTTGAGGCCAGGCTTTCCTTTTTTCTTTTACTGTTGTTGGTTCAGACCCATACTCAGGCCCACAACGTTTTTAACCATTTCATGGGTTAAACTTAGGCTAAGCCCATGGGTCAACGACCTAGTTCCCCTTGTCCATGCCACCCTCTTCGCGTAGCATAGCGGCAGCAGCCGCCGCTCTCAGGAGCGACGCGTCACCGCCAGCAACTGCTACAAACTGCAACGAGTTGGGTAGGAGAGGTCGCTAGGGGACTTGCAACCTCAGCGGCGCTGTCCTTTTGGCCATCAACAGCCGTATCAGGCCGGTTGGCCCTTCTCGAACCACGACATTCACAATTCACCACATGGTACTTCTTGGCCGTGTCTCCGAGGGACCAGCTGTCGATAAGAAACACTTCCTGAACCGAGTTGGGTATAGGCCGTGGTCAATGAGAACTTATAATCGGGGACCGATAAACTGGAAAAACAGCTAGTGACAAAAAATGACGTCAAACGGCGATTAAACGAGAGGGGTTTTACTCTTTGAAGACAAGTGAACACCAAAGAACCATTCTTCTGTATCAATTTTGAACAAACAAAGTTTAATTTCAAAAATTAAAGTTAGGATTTGTTAAGAGCTTCAAAACCTAAATTTGATTAGAATAAAAAATTCAACCAAACCAAGTAAAATTGATCTATGCATGCGGCTTTTGATCTCTGGTTTGTAATATACAGAATTGAGACATCCATCACTAACTTTCACAGATGGTGGTGGCTAAAGAGTCATGCGAGCAAGTCAAGCCTATATGTGAAACTTCAAGATCCTTAAACCAGACCCTCTAATTCTAATTCCAACCCTGATTCGATGCAACATTGACCTTGAAAAATCATTAACAACATAAAAAACAACAATCACATATAGATTTCATCCAAGATTCATCTCTCATGTGATTTTTTGTGTTTGTGTTCATACTCATGAACAACACATGAAAATTACATCAAAATAAATTTGCAAAGCACACAAAATCAAGTATCCTATGGTCAAAACATGCTTTGATACCATCATTGGGATTTTTACGTAATTTAATACTATCAAATTAGCATGTATTGGGTTCAGACCATATGAATAATTACTTCTACAAGCATAAAATCTCCAAGTTTCACAAGCAAGAATTCTTTACTCTTCTCAATTTGCTTGAACTGTGATATCTCTAATGGGGAGAAGCTCATGCATGTTCTTTGTGTTGTATTGTTGTTTTAACAATCTACAACTCATAAAATTTTTATTTATAGGCAAACATGGGGAGAGATTAGAATGTGGTTAGGACTAATTATGATCTCTTTATCTTGCCAAATTAGTCCCAGACTAATTTATTATTTGCAAGTCAACACCTTATTTTATACGATCTTGCAAAATCAACCATGAATTTGGAGACTTTGTCACAAGTACCAATATACTTTCTATTATACAATTCACCAACCAATATTTACATATGCTCTGAATTAGTCCTACTAAGGCACTGTCATTTAGAAACTCATACGCTTACGTCTTTAAGCGATTTAGATATAAAAAAAATTTAGAAAACATTTGAAATATATATCATATATATGTAATTTCATATACTAAAATAATATTTAATAAAACACTTTTTAAATAGTCCACCTGTAGATTTCTAATCCAAAATCATAGAGATATATTTTCAAGTATTCTTTCCTACTGGACGAATGGTGAATCCTTTATTGAATGAATATGAATATTATTGTGTTAATTATTTGATCCAAAATATCCAAGTATATCCAATAATAGGTATTAATGGTTGATATATCAAAATCATATAACCACTACATAATGTTCAAAACATTATCAGGTCTCTAGATTAATATAACTCAAATTTTTTTTTTTTACAATTTATGGGTCTAAGAGTTCTAACCTTTGGGCCTGTTCAATATTTGTCTACCACAAATACTAATATGTACTAATAGTCTCCACTTTGATAATTTGAAACATACTATCTTATCACTTATAACAGTAATCATGTGATAACCTTTCATAAACATAATGTCCATCTTATGCTCATATGTTGTGAACCAAACTTTAAGGTTATAAAAATCAAGTCTTGTTATTGATAATCTCTATTATCAATTTGATTTTAACCAATATAACTTTTGGACATATTCTCATGATATGTTATACCAATGAAAATCATGCATTGCACATAACTTTATTGTGACATATTTATGTCATCTTGTTACATATATCATTATACATATAGTGTAAGTTCACTTATCATGCAATATCCAAAAGTGCATGTGATTAGTGTATGACTTATTGATCAGCTTAATTTGTTTGTTAATTTTTACGCATATTATAGGTTAATTTCACTATAATTAAGTGATTTATTACCTTCACTTGCTTAGTTTTTATTTTATTTATGTTAGGAAGCTGGTTAAAGGAGTTGACCAAATTTTTAGAGAGCAAAAGAACTAAACTGCAAGAAATTATAAAGTAAGAGGTACAACTGGAATGAGAAGAAATTCTTTCTTTTATTTGATTGAAATATCATTTTTACAATATTATGTTCTATTTTAAATTAAGGATATTTAGTTATTTGAAATCTTAAGGGTTAAGAATTAGAACCTACAATTATAAAAAGGGAAGAGTGCTGCCGCATGGTGAATTGAGGTGAACAAGAGGAAAAAGAGAGAATGAGTCGGAACAGATGAGAATTAGAAAAGAAGTTGTAGTGGCAAGCAGAGGGTTCAAAAATTGGGAGCAGAGGAGACAAAAATGAATATTTGGAACAAAGAATGAGACGCGCTACCTGGTTACAAAAGGACAAAAAAGTGCAATTTGGATCAGAGAAGGAGAAGACGAATTGAGTTGCAAATAGCCCAAATTCTCCTTTTAATTCGTCTTTCATTAGCCTAAGTGATAGGTCTTGCACCTAGGGGAATTGAAGAGGAAACCTAAGAAAATCCTAACCAAACCATTTAGATTGGTGAGTGAGCCACTAAGGAGCTATGAGTTAAGCTCCAAGAGCTTGGCCAGTTAAACCACGTAAGATGACTATCATGTACAATGAGTTAAGGGTAAAATGGATAAGTTTTTAGAGGAGGTGATGACTTACTCTAGGACCCATAAGTGGGACTTAAGGGAGGTAAAGTATTCAGGATACGAGGGCTAGTGTCTCAAGTACCTCTGCCATTTAAGCTCACGGCAAGTATAAGACATCTAAGTTGTAAGAAGTCCCAATGATGGTATGTATTGCATATCATACCTTCATGCATTGCATATCTTTTATATTATTGTCTTGTGTTGATTGTTGGTTGGTTGCTTGGTTGTTGGTGTGTCATCTTACATGCTTGCTTGTTATCTTCCTTGTATGTACCCCAAGGGACCCTTACTGAGTACATCCATGTACTCACTCCCTTAAGTTTATTGTGTAGGTTCTAACACTGGGCTTAACAACCAATGGATAGTTGTGGGCTAAGTTTCCTCATTTTGCAGGTTCTTATTCTTTAGAATCCTTGAGATTCTAAGTTTACTTGTGATTTAAGCTTTGTACTAACTAAGGTTGTGCCTTTATAGTATAAAGGCAAAGTGCTGCACAAGGATAAGGAAAGAGCTTGCACTTGGAGCTTGATAGCTTAAAGGTGGGGCTCAATTAAAAGATCTTAGTTAAGGACTTTGTCTTGAATGTATATAGTACTTTGTGTACTAAGATGTTGCCTCTCTTAGGATACATTGTGGTGTTAAACCATTAAGTTACTTTTGGGTGCATGCTAGTGATGTTAAGTCTGTACAAACTAGTACTTGAAGTTGAAGTAACTGGTATTTCATTATTTTGGCATAGTTTAAGTATTTTTAAATACAATGCTCGAGCGGTGTTTTTGAAATGGTTTACTTAATTGTTTGCATCCTTAGGACAAAAACATGCATATCTTCTTGCAGGGTAGGCTAAAAAACTAGTTGCACATAAATTGTTTTAATTTACCCATATGTAATGGTTAGCCAATAGTAATTAAGCGAGATCCATAGTCCCTAAGAGCCTACAAGTTAAGTAAGTTAGAGCACTTGGGACCCTGCTCCGTGACTGTTTGGTATAAGAGTAGGTCAATGGTCCTAGTAAAGGCAATAAGTGAATTAAGATCTAAGTGCTCCTTGTGCTAAATGTAGTTAGTAGTGTTTATAATTTGCTTTGGTTGTGGTCTTCTAGCTTTGGTTGCAGGTATCATGGTTAACACTTGGTCATATGTTGCTGCCAAGGCTCAGGCTCTTGGTGTAGGAAATATTAATCCCAATGGGGCAAACATGAGAGAAGTAGTTTCTTTGTTACGGAGGCTCAATGAGTCTTTGGACTAGATGCTATATGGCATGGCTATTTTGCTTGAGTTGTGTGCTCAACGTCCAAATGGAGGGGAGACCTTGGATGAACCTAATGTGGTAAAGGCCGAAGTGTACCAAGGCCCAACGGTGCACTAAGGTCAGGGGAGAAATCCTCCACCCTAAGGGCAAGTACAAAGTCAAGAACAAGTGTATGAGCATGCTCAAGTGGACATCGAAAAGGATAGTGAGGAAGAGGATGAGGAGGATATCCATCCTTGAAGGAGAATGAGAAGACTTGTTATTCTAGCCCATATGTGGATTGTTTCGATATGCCATAAGATCAACACTCCAAAGTTCAATAGTGTGGGTGATCCTGATGCGGTTGAAGGGTGGTTGTACCAAATCAATGAAATTTTTTAGAACATGAAGTTGGATGATAAGGCTAAGATGGATTTAGTGCCTTTCTTCTTGGAAGGCAAGGCTTCCTTATGGTGGAATGATGTCATGGAGAAATTTAAGTCTTACAATGAAAGTAGACCTGGGTAAAGGCCTAGAGAATTTGATTGGACCGAATTTCAGAATGAATTCTAGAATGAGTTCAATAGTGAGGTAGCCCAAGATCAAAAGATGATAGAGTTTGATGAGTTGGTTCAAGGAAGCTTGATGGTCCATAAGTATGAGAGGAAGTTTAGTTCTCCTTTTTGGTATGCTCATCACTTTTTCGGGAAGGATGAACTTAAGGCAAAGAAGTTCATTCATAGACTCAAGGTGGAGTTAAGGAGTTTCTTGATGGTGATTGGAGTTTGGACCTATCATAAGGCCGTTCAAAAGGCCTTGGTTTTGGAAAGGGAGTTGATGGAGGCAAAACCCAAGAACAAGGCCATTGAGCCAAGGGTCTCGGTGCACTCAAGGTTGTCAAGTAAGAGGCCTAACCCGAGAGGAGACCAAGGTCCCTCCAAGAAGGCCAAGAAATTCAGGAAGGGTCGTTGCCTTTAATGTCAAAGGTTTCATGGTAACAAACCATGCACCCTCGGGATTGATCTTTATAATTACTACCGCCAGCCTGGGCATTGGGCTAAGGAGTGTCCAAGGCTTTGGCAAGACCAAGGCCAAGGAAGATCGGGAGCCTCAGGAGCTAGAAATGCATCTACCAGAGCCCTTATGCAGCCATGTGTTTTTACTTTGACCGGCCAGACACCTAGGGAGCCGATAGCTATGCAAGGTAACTTTAATGTTTAGGATAGTAGTATTAGGATTTTGTTTGATACTAGTGCTACTATTTATGTCATTCCTTGAGCATGGTTGTTAAGTTTGTACTGCAAAGGACTTTGATGGATGAGATGAGGTTTATTAAGACTGTTAGGAGGAATATCATTTTTACCAATGAAACGATTAAGGGGTATCCTTTAGAATTATGAGGCCATAGGTATTTGTGTAACCTTTGGGTTTTGACTTTGATCCCATATAATGTTGTACTTGGAATGGATTGGTTAAATAGATATAAGGCCCAGATCAATTGTGCATGTTGTAAAGTTACCCTTAGGATGCCTCGGGAGCAAGTGTGACTTGCACGGGCAGTTGGTAAGTAGTGCCAAGAGTTTACACCTTAAGTTGATGGAGTCCATTCCCATTGTGAGTGAGGAAGTATCTTACTCACTGAATAGGGTGGCAGTCAAAGAGCAACTTAAGAAAATTTCAATAGCTAATCTATTTCTAGAATTTTTTCCTAAGACCTCCCGGTATTACCTCCAAGTAGGAAGATTGAATTCTCCATACACTTACATCATAGGACAGAATTGATTTCCATACCCCCATATCGAATGTTAGCATATGAAATGGATGAACTGAAAAATCAGTTAGAAAATATGCTTGATAAGGGTTATAATACCATCAGCATCTCAAAGACAGTTTTAGAAAATTGTTTCCTTAAGGCATTTTCCCCAAAGATCACTTCAAGATTTTTTTAAGGTACTTCTAAGGCATCTCAAGACATTTTCAACTCCCAACATTTTTTGCAGGACAAGCTTTATTTTGAAATTCACTCATTTCATCAAATTTCTATTTTTTAGGATTCACTCATTTTGTGAAATTTTCAGCTTTCTTGAAATTCAATCATTTTGTAGAATTTCTCACTTTATTCATTTTGTAGAATTTCTTACTTTTAGGATTCACTCTTTTTGCAGAATCTTCAATATTTTGAAATTCACTCATTTGTGAAAATTTTCACCTTAAAGATTCACTCATTTGTGGAATCTTCATCTTCCTTGAAATTTACTCATTTTGTGAAATTTCTCACTTTCAAAATTCACTCATTTTTTGGAATCATTGGCTTTCTTGAAATTCACTCATTTTTTGAAATTTCTTACCCTTAAGACTCACTCATTTTGTGGAATCTTTAGATTTATTAAAATTCACTCATTTTTTGGATTTAAAGTTTCAAATTCACCCATTTTGAAATTTACACATTTGATGGAATTATTCTAAGTTTGGTTGCTTTCTTGGAAATTTTTTAAGATAACAAGGATGGTTCCTTAATCACATTATAAGACAAAATTGAGGTTTCAAAGAGCATGTAATTATCTTCCTTGTTATTTAGGTTAAACTTAGGTTTTAAATGAGAAAGGGTTTTTTACCTCATCATATTTATAAAAAAAACTAAATCGAGATTTTAAAGAGAATATGTAATTCTCTTCCTTGCAACTTGGGTCAAACCGAGGTTTTAAATGAGAAAAGTTTCTCTACCTTGTCACATATAGAGGAAGGATAAGTTGAGGCTCTAAAGAGAAGATAATTCTCTTCCTCACAATTTACGTCAAACTGAGGTTTTAAGTAAAAAAGGTTTCTTTAGCTCATCACATCTAAAGGAAGGCTAAACCAAGGTTCCAAAGAGAAAGTGATTTTCTTCCTCATAACTTAGGTCGCATCGAGGTTTTAAATGAGAAGGATTTCTCTACCTTAATACATCTAAAGGAAGACCAAACTAAGGTTCCAAAGAAAAGATTTTGTAACTTGGCTCAAAATAAGGTTTTAAATGAAAAATATTTCTCTACCTCATCACATCTAAAGGAAGGTTAAATCAAGGTTTCAAAGAGAAGGTAATTTTCTTTCTCATAATTTTGGTTAAACCAAGATTTTAGATGAGAAAAGTTTCTTTACCTCGTCACTTATAAAGAAAGGCTAAACCGATGTTCCAAAGAAAAGGGATTCTCTTTCATGTAACCAAGGTCAAACTGAGATTTTAAACGACAAAGATTTCTTCACCTCATCAGATTCAAAGAAAGGCTAAATCGAGATTTCAAATAGAAGACAATTATCTTCCTCGTCATTTAGGTCAAATTGAGGTTTAAAATGAAAAAGGTTTCTTTGCCTCGTCATATCTAAAGGAAGGCTAAACAGAGGTTTCAAGGAGAAGGTAATTCTTTTCCTCATAACTTAGCTCAAACTGTGGTTTTAAATGAGAAAGACTTTTTTACCTTGTCACATCTAAAGGCAAACTAAATCGAGGTTTCAAAGAGAAAGTAATTCTATTCCTTTTAACTTAAGTCAAACTGATGTTTTAAATGAAAAGGGCTCTTTACCTGATCACATCCACTGTAGGGCTAAACCAAGTTGTCAAAGGCAAAGTAATTCTCTTTTTCATAATATGGTTTAAGTCGAGGTGATAAAGAGATAAGGTTTTTTACCTTAAGGGTCATCAGAGGTGGTAAAAAGTTAGGTTGCTCTACCTCAAAGGAATTTAGAGGTGATAAAGAGACAAAGTTATCTACCTCAAGGGTTACCAAATGTATTAAAGAGTTAACATGTTCTACCTTAAAGGAATTTATAGGTGGTAAAGAGATAAGGTGCTCTACCTCAAGGGTCATCAAAGGTGGCAAAAGGTCAGAGTGCTCTGGCTCAAATGAATTTAGAGGTTATAAAAAGGCTGAGTTCTTTACCTCAAAGGAAATTATAAGTGGTAAAGAGTCAGGGTTCTCCACCTCAAAGGAATTTAGAGGTGGTAAAGAAACAAAGTTCTCTACCTGAAATGCAATAAAAGCAGGGTGAAAAGATAGGGTTTTCTACCTCAAAGGGAATAGGAGGTGATAAAAATAGGGTTCTTTACCTCTTAAATCATGGTAAAAGAGGGTTCTCTACCAAAATTAAAAAGAATGAAAGAAGAATTTCTCTCTTCCATAGAAAGGTTTCTATGGAGAAAACGGTAAGGAATGTTCCTTACACCCTCAAGAAAAGAGAAAAGAATTTTCCTTTTAAGTTTGGAGGAAATAGGAAGGTTCTTCTTGCAAAAGGTTAGGAGAGTTCTCAAGCTCAATGGATAACGAGGAAAGAGTTTTTCAACTGAGATTCTTAAACGATGGGAGGGTTTCTATTATGGAGATAATAAGGAAGGTTGCTTAACCTCAAAAGGGAGGAGAAAAGGTTTTTCCCTTCAAGATTTTTTGCAGTGGGAAGGTTCTTATTGTTCTGATGAAAGGCCAAATAAAATTTGGCAATGACTTTGCATGCATCATTTTCCATCAAACATGCAAATGGGGCCGGCTGTTAACACTCCATTTTGTCCGGGCTTTAGGTTTTGTTTAGTTTTAGGTTAGAAAAACTAGTTTAGTGGCATTTTTGTTTTCAGGGGCAATTTGGTCTTTTTGGTCATTTTATAGCTAAGGAAGTTAGTAGGATTAGGTACATTTAGATTATGTTGTCATTTTGTATCATGAGTTTTTAAGAATTTAGAATGGTCATCTAGGTAAAAATAGGAATTAATTTAGTTTAGGTACTAATTTGGGGTCCTAAATGTGTTTTGGATTAGTTTAGGCAAAAAGAAAAGTCTAGGTGGCAATTAAAGATTTTCAGAAAGTTGTAGGTAAAATTGGAAATTTTGAGGTAAATCTGGTATATTGTGAAATTTTAGGCAAAATCTGGCAATTTCCTGAAGTTTTGGGCTAATTTGCCAAATCCATGAATGGTTGGGTCAAATTGTGATTTTGTGTAAAGTTTCGGGCCAGAACATTAGCCTAAGAGTTTTGTTAGACTTAAGTTGATATTTTGGTCAGATTATATCCACTTCAAAATTGATTTGGATGAGATTTAATTTCTCCAATCTATTTTAATCTCGCCTACAACTCCTCTACTATAAATATGGGTCACCATTTTGAGTGAAAAGGAAGAAAAAAAGCTACCACACAAAACAGGTTAAATTGCACCTTTAGCCCCCCTGGTTTTTCGCTAGCCCTCACCGCCAACCCTATGCTTTGCCTTCCACCTACTGTAGCCCCTAAAGTTGCTCCCAACTACTTGACACATCCTAGACATCTCCAGCCCTCGCCGTTGGTCAAGCTCAGCCGACCTTGCAGTGCCCCACATCATGCCATCATCCTCAGGAGTCTTCCCACCACCATCCCTTGTTACACCGAACGCGAGAAGAAATGGCTTAAAAATTGGTAGATATAAATGGGCCGGCTTCTTATAGGAAAGAGGCAAATAATAGTAAGGCTGATTTAGGGCTTCTCATAATCTTTTTTCGTGGATGCTTTATTAAGCATGGATGCTAAAAGAAACAAGTAGAGAATTATATGCCTGGAGATTTAGAACTTCAAAAGAGAAAAGATCTCAGTGATCACGTACTTAGGCATGTGAATATAGAAATGTGGAACATCAAAGAACAGAAGACCATGACAGTGATCATAATGCCTTTGAGGAAGGGAATATAAAGACTGTTTTTCAAATATATTGTCCAAGCAACAAACAATTTCAATGAAGATAACTTTCTAGATAAAGGTGGTTATAGAGTAGTGTATAAAGGAAAATTTTGAAGTGGGAATATGATTGCTATAAGAAAAATAATAAACATCTCAATGCAAAAGAAAATAGTTTTAAAGTTGAAGTCAATATGTTAAATAAGATAAATCATAAGAATATAGGGTAGCTTAAGGGTCATAAAGTGGTACTGACTCTAAATTAAAAAAAATTAATAAAAATAAAAAAATACATTGAATAACAAGTTATTTAAATTGAAAAGAATACAGTCTGCTCTAATTAGATTATAACAATACTAATATAAACATATTTTTAATTTTTTACACTATACTTTTGAAGATGTGCAAACTTTGTAGAAACTTTATTTGAACTTTGCCTAAGATACCCATAAACATTGGCTTTGAAAACTTCAGATACTATTGATTTCAAGATTAATCAATGCCAATATACTAACACTTATGCATTCATTAATAAGTACATGGAACTCAATATTATATGTCTTTGGTGAGTAAAATAAAAAATTTGATTGGAAAAGTGTATAATAGAAGTATATAATCAATAGGTTTAATTGCAAAAGTTGTTTTTATAAATCTTCAATAAAGTGCAAAAATATTGCTATTACTAGCTAGATTATTTTCCCGTGCGATGCACGTGGTTACATGGTAATTTTATTTGTTATAAAATAAAAAAATTATTTATTTGAACTTCATGATAAGTTAGATGCACAAAATATTTTTGAATACTTTTATTAGAAAAATTGCTTAACCATGATACACCTATTAGTTGCAATTTTATTCAAGGAAATCTTATTTAGTCAATAAAAAATTCATGTTATTAATGTATAATTCTAGATCTCTTATTTTCTTTATTTTTATGACTACCAAAAGAAATGTTTTTATATCACTCCATTCAATTACACATATATTGTGTCATAGACATGCATTTTGTTTTTTCTTTCTTTTAAATGACAGGTTTAAAAGAGAACATAATGGGAGATTTTTGTGTGAAACATTTTGGATGCTTTTTTTCCTCTATTTCATTATAGCATCATACGAGGTACATGGAGGCCGTGGGTTGCGGCGATTCATATGATCATTGCATAAATTCATGGAAAGACATAGAGACTTGATATAACAAAAAAATATACTTTCAAGTTTCAACCATTGTAAATTTAGAACAAAATAATGTTTACACCTTGGTAAGTGGAGGCTAAAGTAAAAAATGCTACTACTAGAAACATAAGAGAAACAAATCATAGTTACCAATATTTTTCTTTAGAAGACAATAAAAAAAAGGCAAAAAAATTAGAGACCAAGAGAACAAATGGAGAGGTTTGGTGACCCATACATTGTAGTAGATATTTTTGTAATAAATTTTAATAATAACAGTGTGACACATAACATGTTATATGTAATCTCAACTGAAAAGATGTGTTGATAAAGATTCATCCACCTTTTAGTTCATTACCACTAGATTGGAGTACTTGCTCAGGAAAAGGTGCTTGTAAGTGGCACTTCGTCCAATTTCATCTTGAAGATAGAAATGTTATATGCATCCTTTTGGAAAATAAAGACTTAACCAGTTATATTTCGCTAGCCTTTCCCAACTAGGTTATTTAATTGAAATAAACTTGAGCAAGAATCACCTTTCAGACCCAAGATTCCTTAAAGCCTTATTAAATCGAAAAATCTTTAAAACTGAATGTTTCTTATAATAAGTTAGCTAGAAGGCTCCTTAGATTTCTTTCAAAGAGTAATGTTCTATCATAAGAGAAACCTTTATTTAGAACTCAAGTCTAAAATGCTTTTGTTAACATTAATAGTTTTGTAAATGCTCTAATAATGCCACTCGTGTTTTTGAAAAACCTTATATTTGTTCATGGATGCATTACTAAGCATAAAAGCTGACAAAAACAAGCTTATAATTAGATGCTTGGAGATTTGGAAACTCAAAAGAGGAAAGATCACAATGATCATGTTCTTAAGGGTAGGAATATTTAGCATTTGGAACATGAAAAAAGAGAAGATCATGAATAATGTCCCTAAGGATGGGAATAATGAGATTTTTTTTTCAGAGATATTGTATAAGCCGCAGACATTTTTTATGAAGACAACTTTCTAGGAAAATTGGTTATAAAGCAGTGTATAAAGGAAAACTTCCAAGTTCGAATATGATTGCCATAAAGAGGATGATGAATATCAATAAAAGGAAAATAGCTTTAAAGTTAAAGTCAATATATTAAACAAGGTGAATCGTAAGCATATAGTGCAGCTCAAGGGTAAATCAGCAGTATTGATTCTAGATAAAAAAAATCAATAAAAATAAAAATAACACATTAAATGATAATTAATTTAAACTCAAAAGAATACTAATATAAGCCAATTTTAAAATAAACTAATTGGATTATAAAAATACTAATAGAAGCCATCTCATTTTTTTTTTCAAAATACTTTTTCTAAGACGCCCACACAAATTAGCTTATAGTGATTCTTTTTAAACAATGTATTTGACACAAGTTTAATTGCCTTGAATATATAGATACAACAAAAGGAGAGAGATAAGACACCTCAAGCTGCCTCATTTTCTTATACCGTGCGAGGAGTCTTTGAAAAATGATTATTTTAGTTTTATTTTCATCATGTAAATCTGGTTGTGTAAAGAAATTGTGCACCAAAAAAGTAGGGCACCTACCAGAGTTAGAGGACCCTATTGAGGTTTCTCACTCACTTCAAAGTTGAATTAAGACATCTAAGGTTAAAGACTATTCTCTTTGCCGTAAACAAAAAGGAAAATATGGAAATAGTCCACCAAACCATAAGCTACGTACAGATAGACATTATCATTTGGTATTAGTATAAACCTAACGAACAAAAAGAAAAACAAAGCCCCATAACAAGCTAACTAGACATTTGAGGAAAATCAATAAGAAAAAGTAAGAGGAATCATGCTAGAAAGACTTTTTTTTTTTCTTAGTAAGTTTGCATGATAACTCAAGAAAACTTCTTAAGAAATAGTTTGGTATGTTATATTTTTATTTTCGCGTCACAGAAGTTATCAAAACCTTTTTATTATAATAACCAACACTTAGCTCTTAAACTACATCATATATATTCCTTGCTTGCTAAAGTCTCAGTTTAGCCATTCTAATGTTTTCTTAATGATTACTTCACATGCCTAGAATTATAAAAATAGCAATATAAATTAATTTTAATTTTTTTTTTACAAAATAAATTTTTTTGGATACTAATAATACTTTAATAACTTGCAAACTTTTGTAGAAACTATAATTGAATTCTGCTTGAGATACCTACACACATCAGCTTTTGAAACTTCATAAACTAATGATTTCAATATTAACCAATGCCTATAGTATGAACATTTGTGGAAACATACACATGTACGTGGAACTTTATTATATGTCACTGGTGAATGAAAATAGAAATTTGAAAAAAAAAACCTACAACAGGAGTATATGATCAATATGTTCAAACAAAAAAGATGTTTTTATAAATCTTCAATTGAGTGCATAAATATTATTATTACTAACTAGATTCTTTACACTTGTGATACAGTTATTTTTTAATTTTATTTCCCATTTAATTTGAAATTGTTTATTTGAACTTTATGGTAAGTTAAAAGCACAAAATATTTTTGAATACTTTTATTAGAAAAATTTCTTTCCTATGAAATACCTTTGAGTTGCAGTTTTACCCAAGAAGATCCTAATTATCCAATAGCAAAGTTGTGTTTTTAATGCATACTTCTAAATCTCTTAGTTTCTTTATTTTAGTGACTGTAAAAAGAAAAAAGTTTTATTACTTCATTCAATTTCACATATATTGCCTCTAGCCACATGGCATAGATCGAGAGGTCTAGGGTTTGAACCCTAATCTCCCACTTTCCTTACAAAAAGAAAAGATTATTCTCCCTACCCTAAACAAAAAGAAAAAGCGGAAAGCCCACCAAACAAAGCTACATAACAACCTAACTGCAAATTTGAGCAAAATCAGTAGGAAAAAGTAAAAAGAAACCATCTTGTGAAAGAGTTTGGGTAGCTTTATTTTAATTTCCAAGTCCCATAAGTTATTGAAACCTTTTTTTTGTAAAACCCAACACTTAGACTCTTAGTCTACATCATATATATTCCTTGGTTGTTAATGTTTCAATTTAGTCATTCCAATGTTTCATTAATGACAACTTTACATGCTTAACATTACAACAATAGTAATATCAATTAATTTTGAATATTTTACACAATAATTGTCTTGGGTACTCACAATACTTTTAATGGCTTGCAAACTTTAGTGGAAACTGTATTTGGACTTGGCAAAAGTATCTAATTTGCCACTAACATTTGGGTCTAGGATTGAATATGCCACTATAGTTTTTCTTTTTTTTTTTTTTAATAGTCTTCCACTATAGTTACCCAACCGGCATTATTTCTGTCCACGTGTAAACAAAGGAATGACGATGGACCATTACATGGCATTTAGCTGCTCACCCCATCCCGCCAAAAGAAGAAAAAGAATAGTCAAAATGCTTAGGTTTAGGTTTCATTTATTAGTTTCAAGAAATCATTTGATCTTGCAAAGAAGGTTTAATAGACATCACAAGAAATTGTTGATTTGAGGATTAGCAAGCATTTACAATAAGAAGGAAGTAGGGATGGTGGTGACATTGGGGCCAGGTATGCATGTTTGTATATGTGAAAAGAACTCTATTTTGGGTGTGTTCAAATTGGTAAAAAATACTTGTATCAAAGGTTTTGAAATTGGAAGATATCTGATTGTGGTGGATTGTGGGGTTAGTTATATGAAAAAGAGTGTATGGTGCAACGATCTTTCATTTGAAGACTAAAAGTGTCAAGGGTTTTGTCAAAACTTAATGGTTGCAATTGCGATCAATGTTGGTGATGTATGGATGCTTTTGTATGTCATTTGATAGAACAGAACATCTGGTTGTTTGTGTTTCTCTTTAGATTACTGGTTGGTGCAAAGCCTTCCTAATAATATGGTTTTTTTGTGTTTACAGGTATAATGATCATGATAAATCAAATTCTTTCAAATATATACTTCATCATGGTGGAAGATTTTGATACTTCCCTTACAGATATAAATATGGGACAGAAGAGGTGTTCATTGGTTCTAAGTACTTTAATAATTGGATGAGTTTTGTATGTTTCATCCAAATGAGAGGTGTAAAGAAGGTGAACAACGTTTATTTTCGAAAGACATGGACTATTGTTAGTCAACCTGAAAATTTTAAGTTGATATGTAATGAAGAGACAACAATAGAAACCTTTAAGCTACTTTTTTAAAGAGGACAGCTACATATATATATGGAGCATACTGAAGGGATATCTCTTTTTGACATGGATCATGAAGTGTTAAATGTAGAAGAAGAATAAAAAGAGTTGTAGTCCTCTTCAAGTGATTGTATTGTAAATGCAAATGATGGATTGTATCCAACTAAGGAGCATGATGAATTAAGACAGAGAAGCCAAGAAAATATGCTGGAAAATAATAGGGATAATGTAAATGGTAGCAAGATTGGATGTGGCTTATTATCAGCAGAAGATGTTAAAGGTGATCTCGATAAGGAGTTGAGCCAAACAATGCATAATGTGAGTAGATATGTTAACATATTCAAGGAGAATGGTGAAGATGGGGAAAACACTAACTTAGGGGATGAGGATTTCAACCCAAAGGATGAAAAGGTCAGTGACTCAGGGGATGATGATTATGATGAAGAGCTTGGAATAGATAGACAGAGAAGTGATGCTAAGGAAACTAAATACTTGAATTTTGATGATGCTAGGGAGATAGAGGCAAATGCAGACCCGACTGAGGAAAGAGATAAGGCAAATATGTGTTTTAGAAGGTGTAAACATCCAAAATTCAATCCTAATACTAATAGACTAAAGTTTAAAACTGGCATGCATTTTGACAATAATGTTGAGTTTAAAGAAACTGCTACAAAGTATGCAATTTACACTTATAGGAGTTTGTGTTCAAAGTAAATGAGTGTAAATGGCTTGAGCTCGGATGTTGCTCCAATTGCCCATTCCATATATGGGCCTCATACAATAAAAGGCTCAAGTGCATGTAGATAAAGTCCATTAGAAAGACACATAAATGTGGACAAAAATTCAAAACTAACAACAAGATATCTAGCAAAGAAGTTCATTCAACACTAAGGGATTAACCTAATATGAGAATGAAGCGGATTAAAGGTAATGTGAAGGATCAATTAGTATTGAAAATGCGGATATTTATGATTAAAAGGGCGAGGGAAATTGTAAAAACCCAACTAAAAGGGAGCGTTAAGCTTGAGTATAGTCTCTTAAAGGACTATATAGTTGAGTTGTTGAACTATAATCTAGGAAGTTCATTTGGGATTAATATAATTTCAACCGAGGATGTGTCATCCTAGATGTTTAGAAGAATCTATATCTACTTCGAGCCTTGCAAGAAACGGTTCTTTTCTGGATGTAGGCGTGTCATAGGATTTGATGGTTGCTTCCTTAAAATTATGGTGTGAGGAGAATTACTTACTGCAGTAGGTAAAGGCACCAATGATCAAATGTTTCCAATAGTCGGGGCCATGGTGGAAGTTGAACATAGGGATTCTTGCTCATTTTTTCTATAGACTTGTAAATGATGTTAATATCAGAGATGGTGAAGGTTGGGCAATTGTTTCTGATCAACAAAAGTTAAGATGCTTTGCTAACTAGTTATGGTGATGCTATTATGGTGATGATATCGTTATGCTTGGGTATGAACACTTAAATTCCTCTGTTCATTCATATGCCATAGTTGTTCAGTTATGATATAAGCTTGAGTATGCCTTGTCTACTACTAATGCCATTACTACTTGACTGTGAGTATCCGTGGGTTTGTATTAAACTGCTAGAGTTTGTATTCCAATGTTTGAGTTTATGTTCAACTCATTATGTTTAATTTTTATGTCTAAATAAGGCCTAATTCCAGCTATTGAATCTTTACTCCCAAATGTTGAGCATAGAGGTGTGCAGACATATTTGTGCTAATATGAGCCACAAATACCTAGGTGATGTGTTCAAGGGACATTTTTTAGCGACTGCGAATAGCAAATGTGCCACACAGTTTGAAGATGCTTTAAAGGCAATTGATCAATGTGGACCTACTGCAAAGCAAGATGTGTTCAGGATTCCACTAAAATTTTGGTGCAAAGCTTTCCTCAAAAAGAGCATTAAGTGTGATATCAACTATAACAATATTTTTAAGGCATTTAATGGAGTGGAGCAAGTGCTTGAAGTAAGGTAGAAACCTATTTACTCAATTTTTAAAGATGTCTAGTTGTGCATAATGGAGCAGTATATTGAGAAATGGGAATGAGTACACGGGAAAATAATTCTTGAAAAGTTAGATGAAGCAGTTAAAAATCACCATTGTAGGATGTGGCTTGGAATGGTTAAAAAAATATGAGGTGTCAAAAGGTATAATTAGATATGTAGTTAATCTTGAGCAAAGAAGCTATTCATGTGGAAGAATTGATGTTTCTGGGATTCCATGTTACCACTCCATAACTTGCATATTAAAGAAGCGAGATAATCCAGAGTCATACCTAGATCAGTGTTATAACAAGGAAAAATACATTACAACTTATAAGCTTTCACTTAAACCTATATCCGGACCTCATGCTTGGCATAGGTATAATTCAATACCTTGCCCTCTAGGATATAAAAAATGTCTGACAGACCTCAGAAGAAAAGAAAAAAGAAAGCTAGAACCAAATGAACCAAAAAATGTGGGAAAGTTGACAAAATGACTCTAAGGTTGTTGTAGGATTTCTCAAGCCTAATATTTTCAGTAGGTTTGGGATTCCTAGAACAATTATTAGCAATCAAGGTATGCAATTCTGCAACCATATTGTTGAAGCATTGATGAGGAAATATAGAGTACACCATCGAGTAACCATTATTTACTAGCCGCATACCAAAGGCTAAGCTGAAGTTTCAAACCAGGAAATAAAGAGTATTTTTTAGGGAATAGTCAATCCTAATCAAAAAGACTGGAGCCTATGCTTGGAGGATGGACTATGGGCTTATTGAACAGACTACAAAACACCAATTGGAATGTCACCATATTGGTTAGTTTATGGTAAGTTATGTCATTTGCCTGTGGAGATTGAACATCATGCTTTTTGGGCAGTTAAACAGTGCAATTTGGATCTGAAAGAAGTTGGAGAGGAAAAAAAGTTGCAACTTTAGGAGCTGGAGGAAATTAGGCTTTGAAAAATGTGACAATGTCAACATGTACAAGATGCGGACAAAAAACATTCATAAAAAACGGTTGAATCTCAAGCAATTTTCTAAAGGTCAGAAGATATTGATTTTTAATCCTACATTAAAGCTCATACTAGGTAAGTTGAGATCAATTTGGATTGGTCTATTTGTTGTTGTGAAAACTTTTCGTTATCTTGTTGTTGAAATTGAAAGTATGGAGACTAACAAATTTTTTAAAGTGAATGGTCATAGGCTAAAATCATTTCTTGAAAATATTGTTGTCTTTTATATGGAAGAGATTCACTTGGCTGCTTCTATCTACGAGTCAAGTTGATGTAGGAATGAGCTGTCTAGCTAAAGACAATAAACAAAGGCGCTTTTGGGAGGCAACCCAAGTGTGGTTTTATGCCATAAACATTTATGACTTCTTTTATTTTATTTTTATTTTTATTTTTCAACATTTATTTTTTAGGTTTCTTTGTTCTCACAACTGGTTTTCCTGGTTAGGTAGTATCTCTTTCAAGTTAGACGTGAACCAAACCATAATTTTATTTCCCATATTAATTTGAAATAGTTTATTTGAAATTTATGGTAAGTTAGAAGTAAAAAATATTTTTGAATACTTTTATTATAAAATTTTCTTTACCATGAAATACCTTTAAGTTGCAGTTTTATCCAAGAAGGTCCTAATTAGCCAATAGAAAAATTGTGTTATTAATGCATACTTCCAAATCTCTTAGTTTCTTTATTTTTGTGACTGTAAAAAGAAAAAAGTTTTATTACTTCATTCAATTTCATATATATTGCCTCTAGCCATTCGGCATGGATTGAGAAGTTTAGGGTTTGAACCCAAATCTCCCATTTTCCTTACAAAAAGAAAAGATTATTCTCCCTACAGTAAACGAAAACAAAAAGTGAAAAGCCCACCAAACAAAGCTACATAACAACCTAACAACAAATTTGAACAAAATCAATAAGAAAAAGTAAGAGAAATTATGCTAGAAAGACATTTTTTGTAGGTTTGCAAGATAACTCAAGAAACCTTCTTGTGAAAGAGTTTGAACTACTTTGTTTTAATTTCCAAGTCCTAGAAGTTTTTAAAACCTTTTTGCTATAAAACTCAACACTATGACCCTTAATCTGCATCATATATATTCCTTGGATGTTAATGTCTTAGTTTAGTCATTCTAATGTTTCATTAATGACTACTTTACATGCCCAACATTACAACAATAATAATATGAATTAATTTTGAATTTTTTACACCATAATTGTTTTGGGTACTCATAATACTTTTAATTACTTGCAAACTTTAGTGGAAACTTATTTGGACTTGGAAAAAGTATATAATTTGCCACTAATATTTGGGTCTAGGCTCGAATTATGCCACTATACTTTTTTTTTAATAGTCTCCCACTAATGTTTTAAAAATGGCTCAAGTCACCCAACCGACATTATTTCTGTCCATGTATAAATAGAAATATGACGATGGACCATTACATGGCATTAAGCTGGCCACCCCATACCACCAAAAAAAGAAGAAGAAGAAGAGTCAAAATGCTTAGGTTTAGGTTTCACTTATTAGTTTCAAGAAATCGTTTGATCTTGCGAAGAAGGTTTAACAAACATCACAAGAAATTGTTAATTTCAAGGATTAGTAGGTATTTGCAATGAGAAGGACACTAGGAGATGGTGGTGACATTGGGGCCAAGTTTGCATATTTGTATATGTGAAAAAAACTCTATTTTGGGTGTGTTTGAATTGGTAAAAAATACTGGTTTAAGAGGTTTTGAAATTGAAAAATATCTGATTATGGTGGATTATGGGGTCAGTTGTATGAGAAAGAGTTTGTGGTGCAATTATTTTTTGTTTTAAGACTAATAGTGTCAAGGGTTTTGTCAAAACTTAATGGTTGGAGCCGCGATCAATGTGGGTGATGTATGGATGCTTTTGTATGTCATTTGATAGAATGGAACATCTAGTTGTGTGTGTTTCTGTTTAGATTACTGGTTGGTGCAAAACCTTCCTAATAATAGGTTTTTTTCATGTTTGCAGGTGTAATGATAATGAGGAATCAACTTCTTTCAAATATATACTTAATCATGGTGGAAGCTTTTGATACTTCCCTTACATATATAAAGGTGGGATAGAAGAGGTGTTCATTGGTTCTAAATACTTCAATAATTGGATGAGTTTTGTATGTTTCATCTATATGAGAGGTGTAAAAAAGTGAATAACATTTTTTTTGGAAGATATGGACTATTGTTAGTCAACCTGAAGATGTTAAGTTAATACGTAATGAAGAGACAACAATAGAAGCTTTAAGCTACTTTTTGAGAGAGGACAACTACATTTGTATATGGAGCATACTGAAGGGATATCTCTTTTTGGCATGGATCATGAAGTGTTAGATGTAGAGGAAGAAATAAAAAGAGTTGTAGGATTTTAAAGTGATTGTATTGCAATTGCAGATGGTGGATTGTATCCAATTAAGGAGCATGATGAATTAAGACAGAGAAGCCAAGAAAATATGGTGGAAAACAAGAAGGATAATGCAAGTGGCAGTAAGAGTGGATGTGGCTTATTGTTGGCAGAAGATGTTAAAGGTGATCATGATGAGGAGTTGAGGCAAACAAGGCATAATGTGAGTAGATATGTTAACATGTCCAATAAGAATGGTGAAGATAGGGAAAACACTAACTCAAGGGATGAGGATTTCAACCCAACAGATGAAAAGGTTAGTGATTCAGGGGATGATGATTATGATGAAAAGCTTGGAATAGGTGGACAAAGAAATGATGGTGAGGAGACTGAATACTTGAATTCTAATGATGCTAGAAAGAAAGATGTAGATGCAGACCTGAGTGAGGAAAGAGGTAAATGCATATCTGAAATTCAATCCTAATGGTGATGGAGTGAAGTTTGAAACGTGCATGTGTTTTGACAATAATATTGAGTTCAAAGATGCTGCAATAGAGTATGCAGTTTAGACTCATAAAGATGTTTGGTTCAAAATGAATGAGCCTAAATGGCTTAAGCTCAGATGTGGCTCCAATTGCCCATTCCATATATGGGCCTCATACAATAAAAGGCTCAAATGGATGTAGATCAAGTCCATTAGAAAGACACACAAATGTGGATAAAAGTTGAAATTGAGGTTACTGACAACAAGATATCTAGCAAAGAAGTTTCATTCAATACTAAGGAAGTAACCTAATATAAGAATTAAATAGTTTAGAAGGATTGTGAAGGATCAATTAGTATTGAAAATAGGGATTCCTATGATTAAAAGGGCAAAGGAAATTGTAAAAACCTAAATGGAGGGGAGCATAAAGCATGAGTATAATCTCTTAAGGGACTATATAGGTGAGTTGTTGAACCATAATCCAGGAAATTCATTTAGGATTAATGTAATTCCAACTGAGGATGTGTCATGCTCAGTGTTTAGAAGAATCTTTATATGCTTTGAGCCTTGCAGGAAGGGGTTCATTTCTGGATGTAGGCGTGTCATAGGATTTGATCGGTGTGTCCTTAAAATTGTGGTGAAAGGAGAATTGCTTACTCTAGTAGGTAAAGGCACCAATGATTAAATGTTTCCAATTGCCTGAGCTATGGTGGAAGTTGAAAATAGGGATTCTTGGTCATGTTTTCTAGAGACTTGTAAATGACCTTGATCTTAGAGATGGTGAAGGTTGGGCAATTATTTCTGATCAAGAAAAGGTAAGCTGCTATGTTAACTAGTTATCATGATGGTATTATGGTGATGATATGGTTATGCTTGGGTTTTTATGAACACTTATATTCCTCTGTTCATTCAAATGCCATAGCTATTCAGTTATGATATAAGTTTGAGTATCACATGTCTATGATACGATTACTATCATTACTACTTGACTATGAGTATGCTTGGGTTTGTATTAAACTGTCAAGGTTTGTATTTCAATGCTTAAGTTTGTGTTCAACTCATTAGGTTTAATTTTTCTGTCTAAATAAGGCCTAATTCCAGCTATTGAATCTTTACTCCCAAATGTTGAGCATGGAGGTGTGCACAACATAGATTTTCTAATTTGGCCCACAAATATCTAGGTGATGTGTTCAAGGGACTTTTTCAAGCTGCTGCCAACAGCAAATGTGCCACACAATTTGAAGATGCTTTAACGGCAATTGATCAATATGGACCTACTGCAAAATAAGATGTGTTGAAGATTCCACCAAAAGTTTGGTGTAAAGATTTCTTCAAAAAGAGCATTAAGTGTGATATCAACTATAACAACATTTGTGAGGTATTTAATGGAGTGGAGCAAGTGCTTGAAGTAAGGCAGAAACCTATTTACTCAATGTTGGAGGATATCTGGTTGTACATAATGCAGTAGTTTATTGAGAAATGAAGGAATGCTGAGAAATGGAAAGAAGTCCATGAGAAAATAATTCTTGAAAAGTTAGATGAAACAGCTAAAAATCACCATTGTTAGTATGTGACTTGGAATGGTGAAGAAATGTATGAAGTATCAAAAGGTATGATTAGATATGCCATTAATCTTGAGCACAGAAACTATTCATGTGGAAGAATTGATGTTTCTAGGATTCCATGTTGCCACGCCAAAGCTTGCATATTAGAAAAGCGAGATAATCCAGAGTCATACTTAGATCAGTGTTATAACAAGGAAAAATACATTGTAGCTTATAAGTTTACACTTAAACTTATATCTAGACCTAATACTTGGCATAGGTATAATTCAATCCCCATTGTCCCCCTTGCCATATGAAAAATGTCTAGCAAACCTCAGGGAAAAAAAAAAAGGAATGCTAGAACCAAATGAACCAAAAAATGTGGGGAAGTTGACAAAAAAAAAGGACTTGAAAAATTTCTGCATCATTTGTAACTAATCAGGCCATAAAATGTCACATGTCCACTAAAAAATGGTGGAGGTAAAGGGATAGCTAAGGTAAGACTAGTTAAAACTGAGGTTATTGTTATATATATTTTACATGTCTAAATTGTGCTAATACATGTGTATTTAATCTATTAATAGATATGAAAGCAGGAAGAATGGCAATATTGGAACACCCCACTCCCATTTTCTGTCATTCATATGTTTAAATGATGCCATGTGTACTTTAATCTGTAATGTTCCATATTTGCCCACACATAAGAAACGCATCACTCATTTATAACTTCCCAAACCCACGTTCAGATATTTTCGGATATTTTCAGTTCATTTTTTTTGGCAACCCACGTTCGGATATTCAAACTTTGTTAAATTTCATCCAATTAATTTTACCTCTTCTTTAATTTAACCCCCACTACTTCTTGTTCTCCCCGTTTTGGCGGCACAGTTATTGTTTTTAACTACTTCCAGCCACTACTTTTGGCGTTAATAAGTCGTGGCAATTATCCACAACTCCTACTTCCCAATTATGCGCACTACTCCACTAAAACTCTCGATTACAATATTCAGTTACATTTTCTATATTCATATAAATATATTAACAGAGTCCACTAACATCACAACACTTCTACCAAGCAACAAAAAGTTATTCCTGAAGAGTTAATTTCGTTGTTCCAGCAGGTGTTGGCCTCCGGTGCACACTTCTTATCGTGTCTGCAAACAAGAGGGTGATTCTTGCAGCTTCAGTATGTGATTACCAGAAAATTATAGTACCAAATATGAGGAAACTTACAGTTTTTCCTTCAATTGCAGTGTTGACTTCATCTGTGGAAGGAACAAAAGTGGCCAGAAACAGCATCCTAAACCAGGTTTCCCTAATCAGTTTCAGCTTCATTCTGAAATCTGAAACAAAGACCATCAGTCAACAATCACTTTCATTGCTCTCATATTCATTCATATTTTTTAAAACTGCAGAGTAAATTGTCTTCTCCTCTACGTTTTGGACACCTGCTCCTCAAGATATCTTTGCTACACTATCAGGTTCATTCTAAAAAATTACTGCAGCCATTTTTTTGGTTTCCTGAAATGTTTATTCTATGAACTGTGGCAATTGGATAGATACTATGCTTTTGTCTTTTATGTTAGAATGTTAGTGTTAATTATTTTAAGGAATTTAGGAAACAAAACTTACATTCTACCTCATCAACTATCCGTTTCTTGTCAAAAGCTCAGTTTGAAGAGTGCAATGTGGTTCAATTCTTTATGAAATTCACAATTCTCACACACTGAAAACTCAGCATTCATTACCTATTTTTCCAATTTCTAGCAGCAGTAAATGCTTCATAAAAAAGGCCTTAAACTTTCTCATCTGATATGTTTTTTTTTCATGTTTCATAAAAATAGTTTTGAGTGCAATGTAGTTCAATTATTTATAAAATTCACAATTCTCACACTGAAACTCAGCATTCATTACGTATTTTTTCCACATTCTAGCAGCAGTAAATGCTTCAGAAAACCACGCCTTACACTTTTTCATCTCATATGTTTTTGACATGTTTCACAAAAAGATTTAAGTGCTAAAACGGCTTTTGTTACACCCGGAAAGTGATGAATGATTAATTACCGGGTTAAGTGGATTAGTGGCATAAATAGTTTCCTAATTTGGAAACTTAGTGAAATTATTTGTAGAGACTTTGAATTATTTATGGAATGGGCATTAATGAGTGTTGGACACTCTGAGAATTATGCTTGGCTAAGGCCAAGAGTTTGGGTGATAAAAAAAAATGGCAAGTTTGGAAGTTGAGGGACTCAATTGCAAAGTTGGAGAAAGATGGAGGACCAAGTGAGTAATTTGGCCATTTTTCATGAAAAATATATGCATGGCCGGCCACCCCATGTTACCAATTAAAAATTGGCCTACTACACATTCCACTCATAATTATTTAATCCCTCCACTACATCCTCCACTCACCAATTAAATATTACCCCACTTACTTTTGTCCCCCACTTTCCCAATTTGACTATTCTATTACCCATGCCTTGTCTCCCACTACAAATCCCACTCACCATATTTTAATCACCCACTTACATTGTCTCCCACTTACATTAAAATATTGGCCCATCATTTTTGACTTATTCTCCCACCTTTTTCATTCAAAATTCGTCCATACCTCCAAATTATGCATTTGATATGCATTTTGGGTGCATTTCACTTCATTTAGCACCATGACCACCCACCTTCTTTGAATATACGTTTAATGCACATTTAGAATGCATTTGAGTTTCATTTCTCTTTCATTTGTAAGTGCATAACCAGCCATCACTCCTACTTTCATTTCATTTTCATTTCCACTCTCTCTCTAGCACCAAAAGCTCTCCCTTCTCTCTAAGTTCCAGCCATGGTGTTCTTCAAACTCCATCTCCTTCTTTCTTCATCCAAGATTCGGCCATAGCTAGAAATGCATGTTCTTGCACATGCAAACACATTTTCTTGAAGCTTTCAAGCTCCTAAACCCATCTAGACCAAGAACAAAGTGAGAAATCAAAGAAAACCTATGAAGAAATGCTTGTGAAGTTTCGGCCATATGGATAAAATGGTGTTCTTGAGCTCACCTCAAGAGCTCCTTACATGCATGGCATTTCTAAGCCATGAAGAGCAAGAAGATGAAGACGAACTCCAAGAAAGTGAAGCTCAAGTTTCGGCCATTTAAAGGTTGTAAGTGAACCAAGTTTTTCTTGGTAGTTTCATGTATTTTGAGCTAGATGCTACTCTCTAATGACTTGGCCATGTTGGATTTTTGCAAGGAAATCAAGTGGATATTTCGGCCATGGAAGGATATTGTTGTTCTTGAGCTCAACTCAAGAGCTCTTTATATGCATGGCACTTTTAAGCCATGGAAAGCAAGGATGGAGGTTTCGGCCATGAGTATACATGGCATTTGGAGGCATGAAACCAAGTGTTCTTGGTGCCTCGAGGCTTGTGTGGCCATTCCAAGGAAGGAAACAAGCAAAAGATGAAAGAAAAGCAAGAAAAAGAAATGATGGGGCTATTTGGGCCAAAAGTTAAATTTGAAGACCCAAATTGAAAACCAAGTGTTCTTGGTCCATAAATTATGAAATGGGCTATTTTGGGCCATAATGGCATTATTGGCAAATGGGCTAAATCCTGAAAAGGTTAATATAGGCCCAAGTTCTGAAAAGGTTAAATTGGGCTAAAAATCCTGAAAAGGTAAAATTGGGCCTAAATGATAAGTTGGGCCAGAATTCCAGAAAAGGCCAATGTAGGCCTGAGTTCACAAAAAATTGGGCCTCAGTTCACAAAAAGGCTAAGTGGGCCTTTACCTCTTTAAGTGAGGTCCATTAAGGAAATGGCAAAGTTCCAACAACAAACAAAGCAAAGCAAAGGCAATGAGCAAAAGGTTACACCAATGGTGGTAAGGATCCTTTACTCACTTATTGCATGGTGTACTTCCATGATATTGTTTGTGAGTATAAATGCCCCTATGTGATGGTCATAGAACCAAGTGACCATAGGTGTGCAGCGGGTTAGTTGTTCTTTGTGTGAGGGCTCATGTTACTTTCTTAGTTTAATAATTGGGCACGTAAGTGCATAATTGATGAGGTATCATTGCTTCGGCAACTTTGGGCACATAAGTGCATATTGGATGAGGATTGTTGCTTCGGCAACTATGGATATGAATAATGGGCATTTGTGGATATATATATGGTTTGATTAGCTAATCAATATAAAGGCAAGTGTTAGAGTTTATAGTAAGAATGGCCAACTTACTATGTAACTCGGAGCTCTAGGGGAACGGGTGGTATGATTAAGAAGGAGAATTGAGGTTTAAAGCCTTGGACACTTGCCAGGGGTGCCAGTGGTGCCAGGGGTGCCAGTGGTGCCAGGGGTGCCATTGGTGCCAGTACTGCCAGTCTGGCCAGGAGTGCCAGTAGTGGGTGGCAGTAGTGATTGCCCAGGAAAACTTGTGGTTGAGTGCGTGTGTTGTGTGCTTCTCTGAACCGTTGTTGTTTGTGCATGCTGACCCAAATTATTATTATTATTGTTGATGCTGCTATTGTGCTGTATCTTGTGTTTTCTTTGTTTTAGTGTTTTCCTTTGCAGGAACAGGATTATTTGCCATGATATTCTTGGCATTGGATTTAATTGCCATGACATTCTTGGCTTAAGAATAGGCTTTGGAAGCCATATGTGACTACAAAAGTCACGAGAGATTACCTCATTCTGATTTGGCATTGCCATTACGTTCTTGGCACAATTTTGGCTTTTTAAGCCGGATATGACTACGAAAGTCATGAGTTACTTACCTCACACCTGGATCCTTACTGAGTTTTATAACTCACCCGCCCTTCTTTACTTTTTTCAGGAAGTGGATTGGATGGCTTGATAGATCAAGTAGGGAGTACTAGAGTACTCGTTATGTTTTGCTAAAGGGTTGGGTATGAGTTTAGTGTTGCTTAATATATTCATTTGACTCTAAGTGACTTATGTGGTATATTTTACTTGCGGAACAAGCTAATGGTTTGGACTTCCTTGTGCAGGCTTGTGGAGTCTAGAAGTTGTGGGAACAAGGTCTATTAAGCTGGAATGAGTTCCAGGTTATGAGTTAAAGTTTGGGTAGACATAAGAACTTGGTCTGTAAAACCTAAACTTAACTAGTTATGGACATATAGCATCCTTGGTATGTTTTCCAAGTAGGAGATGCTTGTTAGATGCACATTGTGATCATGATTATCTTAGGATGAATTTTGATGAAATGCCATGATGGATATTCATGTTATGTGTACTAGACTTGGCTGATGCTCATGGATATATAAATGTGGTTTTCAAAGTTGAAAATGAGATGGGCTTCTTTGTTGCCATGCATTGGATTGGTACACTTGATGGACACACATCCTATGCACTTAATGGATTAAGTGTATGCTTTGCTTGAATTGCAAGTATGATTTGCTGATTATGTGTGTAATTAAGGGAAGACTTCCAGTGAATCTGGATTTATTGGATTTTGTTGAAATGGCATCTAAAGACTTGTGTGTGTAACCGGCTAAGTGGTAAAGTCCATAAATGGAACACTAGAATTCCACATAGGTATTAGCTCGTTCCTGGAGAACACCCTGACAACACATTGAAAGTATTTAAGTAACAAGCTAGTACCAGAATAGATCCTGGAGTCACGCCGTAGGTGCTCATAACTAGCTAATAAAGCCCCTTCAGTATGAATAACTTCCGCTGCATTAATCTGATAATCGGGCCCAGATGGGCCAGGGGCAGTTTGGGGCGTGATAGCTTTTCACGCAGAATGGAAGTCATTTCAATCCCTATGGTTCCTACCCTCGGCTATCTGTGCACTAAGCTCAGAATTGAGTCTCCGGCATACTCACTCGCCCTAGAGAGTAACAAATTTAGGTATACTATGAATGTGCAGCTGGGTAAGCTACCTGCTGGTGAGAATAATATTGTTAAGGTGAAAGGGTTACTCTCTACAAAGGTACACATGGCTAAGGAATCAGCAGCTAGGGCTGCAATAATTAGGGTCAAGAATTTTTATAAATTCTCTGTGGATGATGTGAACTTTGATGATTCGGTGGACATGAGGGAGAAGGTTAAAGAAGCATCATGGGAGATTGATGGACTAAAGTACGAACTACAGTTGCAGCAGTATAACCAGCAGTGTATGAAGGCTTATTGGCTGGAGCAAGTCAGGGATCTACATTCACAGGTTTCTGTGCTTAAGGCACAGCTTAATCAGGTTAACCCAGCAGAGGGGAGCACTTCAGCAACTGTGGAGTCAGACCCGGAGGAGGATAATGGCATGTAGGACTTAGGTTTTCAAATTTGGATCAAGAAATGTTATTCCATGTCTTACCAGTATTTTTAGTTTTCTGTAATTCTAATTTGCAGTCAGTCATGTCTTCGACATTTGCTTTGCTCCTATGTTTACCCTATGTTGTTGAATGTTATTGTTTTCATTATTGATCTATCCGCCAAATCTTACAATTTTTAAACTTTTTTTTTTTGTCATTCTGAAAAAATAGAACCACATTGCACTGTTCTTACTCAGTTCCCCCCAAAGAATGGAAGTCAGGTCATAGTTATAGTATACTAAATCTAGGTAAATTTATATATATAGTTTGTGCTGTGATCAGGTTACTTAGGAAAATTCCATATATGTATCTTAAGAATACAATCTGTCTGTTTTATTGGCCTTCTCCCCTACTCAGGACACCTTTGCTACTTTGCTGTTAATTATGTTTCTTTCTCTGGGCATAGGCATTCCATTTAGTTAACTACACATTCTCTGTCTACTGTTTGTCCTTACCAATTTCTCAGCAAAAAAGTTTAGAATTCTTTTAACCAACTATGAATAGGAATATTGCTTTTGTAGAGAATACCTCATTGCCTAGACTTGGCTGACGCTTTGTTTGATCGGACTGGTTTAGCCATCCCTTCTGGCTCTTACAAGTTGCCTCTGTCAGTGTTCTCTTTGGCCCATAAGAATCCCGTCTTCGCTAAAATAACTGAGAGAAAAAAATAGAACATTAGGATGCTTAAAAGGATGGTTAAAATAGGACATTAGGATGCTTAAAATAGAACATTAAGATGCTTAAAACTTCACATATATGCATGCGCTCAAGCACAAACACAGGCAAACTATCGCTTCATTTATCTTGCAACAGTTTCATTAGATGGCAAACTCCATTCCATGGAAGCAAATTTTTTTTTAAGAAGTGTCACTAGGTTTTTTAAAGGCAGAAATGCTATGTGTCATCTGATAGATGCATGTGCATGCATGTTATCTGCAAAAGTTGAGTAAAACAGCATCCAATCATTCAAATAAGCCAGATCCTGAAAATAACTTGGCAACACGAAATGCAGTCAAAAGTACCTAAGCGTCTCCTCAGATTCTCTTTGCTTCTATGTCTTAGTTGTTCGACTTCAGGGTCTGCAGGCATTACAATCTGAATAACCTCCCCATCCATGCCCCAAGCATCAAGCTATTCAAGAAGTTGGATTTATCACAGTTACAAATGGATAGAATACTTTATCGATCAACAGATAAATTGTACCTCCTCAGATAAAGAAAACATACCACTGCCCCTTCACCAACTAACAATTGGGCATGCAAGCGCGTGCCGGCCTTTTCCACAACCCTTCAGTCTTAGATATTCTGACAGTGACCACCGAAGCCTGAAGTTCAGCAACATAATGGGTCAAAAGATAGTCACCCTTTTTGAATCCATATCCATCACCATCATCTTTAAACAGAGAACCATGAGCTGTCCCTGCAAGTTTTTATAGCTTCAGAACAACACTAATAGAATAGTGAAACATGCAAGAGCATACATACGGGCAGAAAAAAGAAATGCAGTTGTAAATGGACACAAACCCTCCTTGCCACAAAAAGGTGAGAATCTGAGAAAATTTTCTGAACTCAATGCACAAGGTATGTAAGAAGATAAACAATCAGCCAAAAGCTCTCTTAAGCGTACAAACACATTGGAGTTTCCTGGATTAGTAAACATTTATCTAAAGCATCTTCCTCTCTAAAATGCATGGTGGTAATGCATCCTCTTTCCAGTTTCAGTATAGTGATAAATCAATTATTCATGAGATCCAATCGACCATCTTCAATAACACCTACAAAGCACCACAGCTACATCCTTTCATTCACCTAAATTCAAAATTTGAGTCCTTTGAACATTACAAGGTGCTGAACTTTGCGCTATAGAAGACATTTTATTAAGAAAGTGCAACTAAGAGTGTAGAATGAGAAATCCTCTTTTAGAAGATAACACAAAAAGAAAGTAATTCAATTTAGTATTCTAAAGCCTAGCCATGTGTAGAGTGGAAAGCCCTTTAAAGCACCCAAAAGCAAATGCTCAATTAGGTATTTAATCCTATTTATCCAAATCAAGTTCCAAGGAATATCATTCACAGCAACCATGCATTACAGTTCACCAAATGCAAGAATCTAAAGAAAACGGCACCTCTCTGCAAAACAGTAGCATTCTTGTTTCTCTAAAATCCACTTAGGAAAACTCCAACAAATTTCAGGAAAGAGTGCAAACTCACTCTGCTACATGATTAGAACAAATTGCTTTACAAACTCTGATATAAAACAAAATATGGAAGACATAAGCAGAACAAATAAATAGGTTTGACAAGACTATCCTTTAAACCTTTTATGCCTCTTTGAAGTAATCTAGAATAAAAACATGATCACAAGCCTAGGTGTCTAGACTGGAACCTTAATCAGGATCTTATACAAGAGAAAATTCAGTAGATGAGCAAGGAAGCTACAGAAAAATAAAAAGTTAGTAGTACCATGTTGATCTAGAGCTACAAGAAGCGTCACATCATCTGACAATTTGGACTCCTCAACATGCTGAAGTGGAGGTCCCAAAGGTATAATTGATCCCCCGTGCAAATGTAGAACTGGTAAATCCTGAGAGATAAATGGTAGCATTAGTTTAAAAGTGGATAAGGAAGTATGCTGCTAGCATCAAAAGTAGTATATCCACTTCAAATACCGGATGCGAATCATCAAAGTCAAAGCTCATCCAAGTTCCTCTCGGTAGCATGTTCTCCAGTTTATCAGACCCATGTTCTGACTTGGTGCTAATCAGTGAAAAAAGAAAGGGGCATCAGCATGTATTTGGAATTTCAGAAATGGTAGAATATATGTCACAAACTGTAGAACTACTGGTGTTAATGTCTTCTCTAACAAGTATTTACAGTTCAGAAGTGCAACACAAAAAATTACAACTTCGTATTGCTTCTTCTCCGAATGGATCAAGAGAAATTTTTGCAGAAAGGGGGATGCGTACTCTACTGACCTTGATTCTCTAGCTCATAGTTCAGGGGCCCTCTAAACAGCATGATATGTGGCTCCAGGCGGTGAATGGCATAGTGAACCCAGCCCCTGATCCGTTGAACTCCAACTGCATGCCACTCATTCTACACGCTGAAATGAACACAACAACCATGTACAAACTCATCAAAATCCCACAAAACACTCAACCCAAAACAAACTACAGTCTAATCTGTCTAACAGCAACCAGAGGCTGTCTTATATAGACTTTCTCATTTCATTATTTCATCGAAACAATAATCACACGATCTTTCCATCAACAAGTTGCATTTAGTAATAATACCTACAGAAACGACAAGTTTGGATGTGTGTGATTTTCAAAGACTTACATTAGCTGCCCACCAATCCAATACTTCTGGGCTGATTCACAAAGAGTATTGATGACAAACTCTCCCCTTTCTGAATCATATGTAGTTACTGTTTCAATCCCTCGGACCTAGACAACAAATGTAGAAAAGTCAAAAAAATCTTTAATCGGTGATTGATCCTTACACCAAATGTGTCAACCTCACATACATTACTTCCATGCCCTAACTCTGTCATGCCCTAGCTAAGTTATGTGGACTTAACCCCTTAAGCACTTGAAAAAAAATTATTGTAAAACGTAAGAAATACTTTACAGCTGAATCTTTTACAACTTTTTCAGGAACAATCTGAGGTCTGTAAACAAAAGAATTTTAATGTATCATGTCATTCACAAGGTTGTGATGAACAATCTCTTTCCCGCGAAGTGTCATTCTGAAATTACTTGGCAGCCTGAAGTAGACAATAGATGCGTAACTCTGGCAGAATAAAAACAGGAAGTTAACAGACTGCTCACAGCCAATCGATAAGAGAATGTAGTCCTCTCATTTTATAACTGTTACCAAGACATATCCAAGCATGACATGATAGGAATGTTAGATTTACAAAGAAGATAAGAGAATGCAGGCAATGAGATCAATTATGATGCTAGAGAATATTATATGTCATGCATACATACAATGGAAAAGATAGATTACGATTGCGCACAAAGAGGTAGAAGGCTCACTGCCTCATCATTGCACACAAAGAGGTAGATGTGAAAATTGTAGCTTTTACCCTCAAGGAATGCTGATAAGATAAGAAATGTCGAGAGTTGGGGTAATCTGTTGCCATTTTTATGTTCTTCTCATCTCGGATGTCTCCTCTGAGTTGAATATCCTGTCATATAAACAGATAATGTTTTGTTAAACAATCAACACAGCTGGTGCCCTTCAAGTGCTGAACTACATAAAAGTTTATTTCGGAACATAAATATTCGGAAAAAAAAAACACCTAGGATTCTCAGGAACAAACAACAAAAAAACATAAAAACTTGTGCGATGGAAAACAAGAGAATCCATGCCATTACCTCACGGATTCAAAAGTAGATGATGACAGACGAACAGAGGAATTCGAAGAGAAATCGAACGCAAATGGGTATTAAAAGCCTAGGGTTAGGGTTTCGATGTTACTTTTGAATACCCAAAGAAGCTTGAACGAAACTCGGTGCCAATCAAACAGAACAATTGCTTACTTAACGACCTTGACCGTCGCATCAGATCGACCTTGCCCTGCTCCATCACATGCATATCAGACCCCGGAAAAACAAAAGGAAGACACACACACGCTCACCGGCGAAAATATCCCTCACACACACACACCGGCGACGCCACGCACGTACAGAAAAAAGGAAAAGAGGATGCTGCCGGAAGTTCACACACACACACACTGAAAATCGCCTGAGACAGAGACGAACAGGGACCCTTGTCTGAAAGAAGAGTGAAGAACGTGGATGGGCAGCTAGATTTAGGGCACTTGTCTGAAGCCCTGACCTTGTGCAAAACCCATTTATTTTAATGCCATTTGGGCTTCATGCCATTCGGACTTATAAAAATAGTGGGCCTCCATAAAATTTTTTTGGGCCTATAACTCTATTTACATGTTTACCAATTTATGACCCTAAAAATAGTATCTTTTGCACTTAACTCCTTCTATTTTTTAATGTGGTGGACAAGCCAAAAAATAAAAATTGATCCCTTCTATTACAATTGTTTCAATTTTTACCAATCATTATATATCTCTTCTAAATGCATTTTTTAAAATTGAATAACTAAGTGATCCTTTATTATTTTTAATTTCCAGTTTTTATTGTTAATATACTTTCGTATTTGTTTTTAAAACAACTATTTTTTCCCTTATAAATTTTAAATGTGTGCATTTCCTGACTCTTTATTAGTATTACATTATTTTATTACTCCAACTTAGTGACATTATTTACTTAACAAATGTTACTATTTCCACAATGCAGTGAACTTTGCCTACCATGATCCGCTTACCTCCTGAGATTATTGCTATCATCCTGTCTAAGGTCTTGTCAGACCGACCAAGGGATGCTGCTAATTTGGCCTCTGTCCACCACTGTTTCGCCCTAGCATTCATTATTCCGGCCATTTTCACAACTTTGGATGTTTCATCTATCATTTGGTATTGGCCTCCTCATATGCCCTCCATTCGATTCAATGAATTGAAGGAGTCCGGCCATCCCATTGCTTTGTTCCTCCATGGGGTTACTACTTATTTCAAGTACGGGGAATTTGTTGACGGGCTTTACTACATCTATCTCTCATCTCTCCGTGGGATTCCTGTGGCTAAGTACCTGTATGCCATCCTTGGTGGAGTTAATGGCCATTTCCACATGAAACGAAGCATTGAATATATTCGTGACCTTAAAAACCAAGAAGGAGCACGTTGGGGGAGGCATATTCAAGAGCTTCGAAATGAAGCTGATTATATAATTGGGATAATTGTTCAAAGGTGGCCTAAGCAAAAATGTGAGGTGTTTATTGAAACTGTTGGTCGACAACTTCTTCATCGGAAATGTGGCATCTGCGTTCATGGCATCATCACGACTCCCCGTTTGAATAATTGGAGTCAGAGCTATTATGAGATAGATGATCCTAGGTTATGTGATGAGTGTGTCGTAGATGATGAGCTTCGTTGCTTCCTTGTCATGCTACATAGGTTTCAGTAGATGGTTTTTTAAGTTTTATAGTTATTAGGTGTTTATTGTCTTTGGTGATCATTTTTATGGTTCTACTTCGTGTCTCATTCCTAATTTATTTGTTTCACTTTAATATTTTTCCTTATTTGTTTGACTTTCATATTTGTGCCACTTTAATATTATCTTAGGTGTTTATTTTCTTTGGTGATCATTTTTATGGTACTACTTCATGTTTCATTCCTACTTTATTTGTTTCACTTTAATATTGTTCCTTAATTTAAATTCTAAAGTTCGTTATTATCTTATGTGGTATTTGATACTGAATTTAGCCTTCTACTTTATTTCCCCAATTAATATTATAGGATTTACACGTGAGTTATTCTCTTTGCCCATATGGACTCTCATGTTCGGAGAGCCCTTCGTCTACAACGACGCCGTGAGCTTAGGTGTCCTCCTACCCGAAATCAATCTTCGTTCACTTCTAACACAGATCCCACAGTTCCACAAAATCAATCTCATCACTCTCCTCTACCTAATAACCATTTATCATCTAGACCTCCATTGGTTAATATAACAAATCGACTCCAGTCAACACCTCTTACACATTCTAATGTTCTTAGTAATAGACATGTTTGTCATACTAATGTTGTCACACCTCCCTCATCAACTGCCCATTCTGCTCGAAGAACTTTTGAAATTGGTGAGGCCTCATCCACTACTGTTGAACATCCAAAGAAACAAAGAACAATGTCTCGTCGTTCGATACCTGTACCACTGTCTCCTGTACCTGATCTACCAATGGGTAGTGGAGGTATGATTTTCACTTCACATATATGTTGCCTCCCTTATCTCGATTGTTTCGATGTCACATTTCTCAGTTACTAATTCATACTTCATCTGTTATACTTGCCCCATTTAATGACTACCATCAACGATCAGCTTCTCAGCAGGAACCCTTTCACTCGACTGAGCATCAAAGTATACCGCTATACCTTACACATTCATCATAGTTTAACACTTTTTTTTATCTTTTCCCTCACATTTCTTCCAATTACAGGAACATGTTTTCAATATGAGGATCTAGGTCCTCCAACATACATTTGTTGTCACTGTGGTGCCACTATGTGGTATGAAGAGAGAAGCAATAAGTCACTGAACCCTACCAACCCTGAATTCTCCTTATGCTGCCAGAAAGGGAAGGTTTCTATCCCGCATTCACCTCCACCACCAGAATTTCTTTCAAACCTTTTTAACTATAATGGGGATGGGTTGTCAAGATACTTCAGGAGGCACATTCGTGAAATTAATTCTAGATTTTCTTTCACCTCAACCGGTGCTTATGTTGATTGGAGCACACATAATGGATAGGGGCCACCAACTTTTAGATCTTCTGGGATGAATTACCACCGAATTGGATCTTTATACCCTAACCACGGTGATCGTCCTCGATTTGCACAACTCTATGTCTATGACACTGAAAATGAGACACACAACCGTATCATGAGTTTCGGTGATGGCAACTACACTGAGTATGATCAGACAATAATTAACGGACTCATACACTTATTTGATGTGCATAATCAGTTGGTTAGATTTTTTCGGATGGCAAGAGATAGATTGGCTGATACCACATTGCCTCCAGTAAGGATACGACTCCTTACTTCTCGGGCACGAGATCGACAATATAACTTGCCAACATCAAATGAGGTTGCTGGACTATTTGACGGTATTGATGAGGATACTGGAAATCATCGAGATATACTGGTGTACCCATGGAATTCAGAACCTCGTACCATAGATTTTTTCCACCCGAAACGTTCTGCCTTACATTTTCCATTGTTCTTTGTTTACGGAGAGGACGGGTACCATTTAGAGATTACGTATGTAACAACGGATGGGCAGCTTATTTCTTCAGCTACAGTTACTCCGAGGGAGTTTTATGCCTTTCAATTCCAGCAACGTAGTTTTGTTCACTCTCTAATACTCCGAGGTGGCAGATTGTTCCAAGAATATGTTGTCGATGCTTACTGTGTGACCCTTGAATCACGTTTTAGTTGGCTTAGAAGACACAGAGATCGGTTCCGTGCTGAGATTCTGTGTGGTCTACAGGATGCAGTCAATAGGGGTGACACAGATGCCTCTTTGTATGGGAAACGAACCATTCTCCCGTCTTCATTTGTTGGTGGTCCAGGATACATGATTCAGAATTACCAGGACTGCATGGCATTGTGCCGTGTTATAGGTTATCCTGATTTATTCATCACATTCCCTTGCAATCCAAAGTGGCCAGAAATCAGTCACCTCCTTCAACCTATTCCTGGCCAACCGCCTGAAGATAGACCTGATGGAATTGACCGTGTTTTCATGATGAAATTGCAACACTTTCGGAAAGATATTACAAAGGGAAAACACTTTGGCCGTGTTATTGGAGGTACTAAACTTTTATGTACTTATAAATATCCATTTCTATTATCTTGAAATTCTATTCCAAATATTCCCTTCCTATAAATAATTTTCTTGCAGACATTTGCACTGTTGAATTCCAAAAACGTGGTGTACCGCATGCTCATATAGCTCTGTTCATTCATTCGGATGACAAGCTAAACAGTCCACACAAAATTGACCGCCTTATCTCCGCAGAGCTCCCAGATAAAGATTTAGACCCAGTGGGATATAGTGCTGTCATGGGCCATGTGGGGCTGCTAACCCCCGCTGCCCATGTATGATTAATAACACATGCTCAAAGCATTACCCACGCTCATTTCAACATGAGACAATATTAAATGAAGATGGATTCCCTGTGTACAGAAGAAGGCGAGATAACCGTTTCGTGATTGTTAATGGGGCACCTTTGGATAACCGATCAGTCATTCCCCATAATTTAGATTTGGTTGTTAAGTATGACTGCCATATCAACGTTGAGTTGACAAACAAAGACATGTGCATGAAGTATTTGTGCAAATATGTTTGCAAGGGACCAGATATGTCAACTGCTGTCTTAGAACCTGGTCAGACAGCTAATCCTGATAGGATCAGAACAACCCGGAATGAGCATGATGATATCAAGCAATATATGGATTGTAGATTTGTTTCTGCTTGTGAAGCATGTTGGCGTATCTTTGGGTTTCTAATACATAACCATCATCCACCCGTTGAAAGGTTATCTTTCCATTTACCAGGTGAGCAAAATGTCATTTATGATGAGGGTGATGACCTCCGAGATGTGGTTCATGCTCATCAAGAAAGCATGACAAAATTTGAGGCATGGATGGATTGTAATTCTCATGATGATGTTGCAAGAACACTCACTTATGTCCAATTCCCTGAACGATTTGTATGGAATAGGCAGACAAAAAGATGGACACGTCGTCGGAGAGGGCGAAGTGTAGGGAGAATATATTTTGTTCATCCTACTGCCGGAGAGAAATTTTACCTTCGAATGCTCCTCAACATTGTTAAGGGGCCAACATCATACGAACAGATTCGTACCATTAATGGAGTTATGTATGATACTTTTAAAGATGCTTGTTTTGCATTGGGTCTTCTTGAGGGTGATGGAGAGTGGCATCAGTGTATTCGTGAAGCGGCACAATGGGCTTCTGGAAATCAACTGAGGGAGCTATTTGTTACTTTTTTAATCTTCTGCAATGTCGATGATCCGTTGGAGTTGTGGACTCGTAATGCTGCTTTGCTGTCTGAAGACATCTTGCATCGACAAAGGAGGATATGCAACAACTCTGAACTAATTATGACTGATGTTGAGCAATATAACTACGCACTTCATGAGATTGAGCAATCCATGAACAGAGTTGGGCGAAGTTTGAGGGAATTTAACAATATGCCTTATCCTGAGGTTGACCCTATAATGATTGGGGAAAACTCTTTACTGACTGAGCAACTAAACTATAACAGACCTGCTTTGGCTGTGGAACATGATCAATTGCTCAGTCGTCTTAATGATGGTCAACTCCAAGTGTACTTTACGTTGATTCATGCTGTAGAATCACGTACTGGAGGCTTCTTTTTTGTGCATGGTAGTGGAGGGACTGGTAAGACATTCTTGTGGCAGACAATTATTTCAAAGCTACGGTCTTCTGGGAAAATTGTTCTCCCCGTTGCATCTTCTGGAATTGCAGCTCTACTTTTACCGGGAGGAACAACGGCGCACTCAAGGTTTAAGATACCTATCCCTGTGGATGATACATCAATGTGCAACATAAAACGATCTACCCCATTGGCTGAGGTAATTTGTAATACCAGTTTGGTGATTTGGGATGAAGCACCTATGGCACATAGGCATGCATTTGAGGCTGTGGATCGCACATTTCGTGATATCCTTAGTATTGTTGATCCAACTGCGATGACCAAGGTATTTGGAGGTATACCAGTTGTTCTTGGAGGTGACTTTAGGCAGATTTTACCGGTTGTTCCACATGGTAGTCGTGCTAAAATTGTCCATTCTTCAGTATTGTCATCCCCACTCTGGGCACATTGCAAAATTTTCACTCTCACAGAGAACATGCGATTGCAGAATTCTTTGTCACCAGCTGTCTCCCTATTCAATGACTGGATCATGAAATTGGGGGATGGTTCACTGCCTGCACGCCTGAACTCAGAGGATGAGGACGAACCTACTTGGATTGACATACCCCAGAATTTCTTGATTCCTGCATCTGGGGATCCTATAGGTGACATTATTGCATCCACGTATCCCGACTTAGTTAGAAGGTATGAGGATTTGGACTATTTGAGAGAGCGAGCAATTCTATCATCAACCAATGATGTCGTGGATCAGGTCAATGATCGTATAATGAGTCTCCTTCCTGGTCAGATGCAGACATTTTTTAGCGCGGATAAGGTCTCACCGGTCTCTGATAATTTTGACACACATTCTGCCTTATACCCTACAGAGTACTTGAACACCTTTAAGTTTTCTGGTTTTCCAAATCATGAGCTGCGTCTAAAGCCCGGTGTGCCAGTCATGTTGCTTCGAAATTTAAATCAATCACTTGGTCTATGCAATGGCACTCGATTGGTTGTGACACGTTTGGCTGATAGGGTTATTGAAGCTGAAATCATCACAGGTCTCAATTCAGGGCGTCGATTTTTCATCCCTCGTGTTCAAATGGTCCCTTCTGATAGTGATCTACCTTTTTGTTTCTGTCGGCGGCAGTTCCCACTAAAGGTTTGTTTTGCTATGACCATAAACAAAAGTCAGGGCCAGACATTTAACTATGTCGGTCTCTATCTTCCACAACCAGTTTTCAGCCATGGTCAGCTTTATGTCGCTGCTTCTCGTGTAACCAGCCCATCTGGTTTCCGTCTCGTATTGGAAGGAGATGACCCCCGTACCATTTCATCAACAAGGAATATTGTCTACCGTGAAGTCTTCCAGCGTTTGAGTCGGCCGGTCTCCTAGGTCAATTCTGTATGACAATCATAAATGTCTTTACCTTCATTGTATGTCCATCCTATTGCCATTACCATCATGCCCTGTTTATATTTTTCATTTCATCATTTAACCCATGTTATTTTTTCTCCCTTTTAACTAAAATCTATGCTTTATTCATTGTTTATTGTTAATACATTTCAGATGACGCATCAGATAACATATATCAACCAATTGACCCCTTTGAGTTATAGATGGACTATAAAGGTCCGTATAACCCGTATGTGGACTGCTATAAATAGTACTACTTCTGAGTCATATGGGCTGGCAATGATTTTGCTCGATGAAAAGGTTTGTTATCTATTCATATTCCTCATCCTTTACTTTTAATAGTTCATTAATTCAAATTATAACAGTATTTTAACTATGTATTTATATCGTCTTACTTCGATGTTAGAATGATCATATCCATGCGATGGCTTACAAGTCCATCTCTCCTACATTTAACTCAGTGCTGCAAGAGGGAAATGTTTACATAATTTCCAACTTCAGCGTCGATAGAGTTGATCGAGGGTACAGACCTGTCACAAATGAATATAGAATTCGATTCTATGCTAATACACGGGTCACTTTGGTCTCTGTACCTGTACCTCAAATACCGCTGCACAAGTTTGAGTTCGTGCCTTTTGATCAGATCCAAATGCGCTACCCCGCCAATGTACAGCTATGTGGTACGCTTATCCATTTTTGCTTTACTTATTCTTTCGTTTATCGACATTTTTTGTGTTGGTTGAGTAATATGTTTTACACTATTAGATGTTGTCGGGAAGCTTATTCAAATAGGACGCATCATAGATGTGAAAAGAACAGATGGGTCTATAACAAGCCAACGCATGATTACGTTACAAAACTTGAGGTGAATAACTTACTACCCACATATGCACATTTGATTAGTGTACCGTCTAATATAGTATTGTGTTTCATTTCTCACCCAATTACAATATTACAGTGGCTCGAGTATCGAAATAATTTTTTGGGGAGATCAGGCCAACCTGCTGGATTATGACTCACTTAAGAACTCCTCCACCCATAGCATTCTTGTCGTCACTTCCACTTTTGTGAAGACATGTCAACGTATGATAGTTTACCATTATAGTCACAAAGATGCTATACCTTTTACTTCATACTATATTACAACTAAATAATTTGCAGGAAAGTACAATTTGTCCTCCACTTCAGGTACAAAAGTGTATCTTAACCTTAATGTTGAAGAAGTGCGCATGTTTCTTGAATCGTAAGAACTCTCATTCTTTTCCCCTAATCTCCCTTCATTTTTTAAAACCACATGTATTTGGTTTTGATATTAATCTACTACTTCTTCTAATATTCCAATTTTTTGCTTTTATTTGTTAAATTATTTGTTACATCTTAGGCCATCACTTCAACCAACTGTTGTTGCTGAGTTAACTCCTCCTCCAGTTCCACAGCACCCACCACATCAGTTAATTTATGGGCGCCGTCGGACGATATCTGAGCTTAGGGATCTTCTTTCACTTGGGCCCCAACCTGTGAGTTTAAAATTACTTTATAATTTACATGTATGTTACCAAATATCATTTCCATAACTATTTCACAATCCTTCTCCGAACATTTTCACAGGATAACAAATATACGTGTCGTGCAATTGTTATTCAAGTCATTACTGAACGTGGGTGGTCATACCAAGCATGTCGAAAATGCTGTAGAAAGGTCGAACCCGTTGGTTTGGCCTTCGTTTGCCACAGCTGCAACATAGTGAATCGCACACCCCCATTGCGGTACGTACACATACTTACTTGATTTTCCTTCAAACCATTTTGCACCCTCCGTCACTACTTGACTGTATTAGTAATACTGTTTCACACTGATGTGAGTTAGGTACAAAGTAGTTGTCAAAGTTGTTGATGCTTCTGATACTGCCTTATTCATAATGCTTGACACTGTCGCTGCAAAATTCTTTGGTTGCACGGCATCATCTCTTCAGACACTAATTCAATCGGTTTTCTCCAACATTATTCTTGCCTAACTTCATTTCTTACCATGTACATCATACCATTCACATCTTATTATATATTCTTGCTTCTAATGCATGACACTATATACAGGAAAATGGCCTATGCAAAGTTGAAGACAAATTCCAACAATCAGTCAATCGTGACCTAATTTTGGAAACTGAGTTGACTTCTTTCAACTTCCAAAACACGACTGCCCCTTTAACTATTAAAAATATTTATACTGTTGACCCTAGAGAGGAGGAGCTAGCCTTTCGCTTGAAGGAATGCCTTGTATCGTCCTCTTTCCTTCCTTCTGTTGTCTCATTTTCAACGAATTTCTCGCACTTCTCTTCTTCAACCTTACGATTCCAATTTACAGGTACCCCGTCTGTCAGCTGAGCCTCCTTTCTCTTGTTGGCCAAACCGTCCGCCCACTAGAATCGGTACCTCATACATGAGAACTGAAGCTCTGCGAGGGTTTGTTTTCTTCTTTAACTACTCATTTCATTCATTTCTTACATTATATATGTTACCATAATTTATTTCAAATATTTCAGACAAACCAGTTCCTCTACGACTTTACCTGATCAAACTTCATCCTCTCTGTCATTTTCCACGAATGAGATTGAAGTTGCGACCATCTTGTGTGTACATTATTTATCCTATTCTTACAATTACATTGCTTTAATGTTGTCACACTGCTTACATACCTTTGCCACAGGTTGGACCTTCATGATAACCCACGAGGTTCACATCCTAAAAAAATGGACTTCCCATTTGATGCAAAGTTACTTGCCGCACATGAAATGTAATTTCTTCCCCATTTTTTCTTCTTTTTACTATAATTACTGTACCTCTGTCCTATGAATTTGATATTAAGCTATTACGTTTACCTACATACTAATTTTAGCTTTTCTTATTTCAACAGGCTATTCTTACTCGAAGATTGTGATGTTGCAACAGAGTTTCCAAACACGAATTAGCCTCACTGTACCTTGACATTAGCTTTTTCTCTTAATTATAAAACTGTTAATTTTGCACAGTAATCCCGTCCGTTTGACGGGTTATGAAACTAGTTGTTGTGGAATGTAGCTTGGACCACTTGTTGGAACATGACCACTTGCTAATATGAGGCCAAAAGAACAAGTTCAACATGCAAGTGAAGGAACATCAAAAGGAAAAGAACCTACAGTGCCAAAAGCAAAAGGAAGAACACAAGCTATAAACAAACCTGAACAAGGCATTGGTGTACTGGCAAACATTGAAACAGGGTTCATTATCTATAATATATGTTGCATGATCAGTATGGATAACTGCTTGAGTACATATTTCCTAATGTCATGTTTAAATGTGTGTGATGCAGCCTGGGAGTGTAGGGTGGAAGATTTTGAATTATGGTGTTCATATAACCTCTAAGAAGGCATTTTATAGCCTCACAACAAGCCAGTAACATGAATGTATGACAACTTAGCAGGGAGTAGAATAGAGCAAGTGAGAAACCAGAGGCTAGTAACTCTGAGTCAGCCTTAAAAAACTAGAAAGTCACACCATTTTTGTTGTCTCATACATGTTTTAGTTGGCAACAAGTTCTATATGTGAAGACATGGGAACAAGTAGTGTGTGCATCTTGTGTAAAAGGATAAAGTTTCTTGGGAACAAGCACTTTGTCCATCTATATGTGCAAGAGTCTACAGTTATTTGGGCACATTTTGTGTGCAACTTGTATTTTTATGCAACAAGCACTTTGTCCATCTTTTTGAAATGAATGGAATTGATGCTCCAAGTTTTGTTCTAGTTCAGATGTCTCTAACCTTTCCATAAATTACATATGCAATGATCAAACAATGTCCACACAACACATTCATAATTTACTAATCAATTTAGCAAGGATGCAACTACTCAAAGCCCTTAATTCATTACATTCTCAATCCCATAATTCATTACATTCAAATTATCATCACAATACCCAACAAAAAGGCCACAAACTAGGCACACAATATCCTTATTCACATACAACTATTCCCTGCACTTAACAAAAAAATAGTTAGATCCATGAAAGAACCAAGAAGCTAGCAACCATACAAAAAATTCCCTTATTTTTCCTAGCACCATCCTTCTCCACCTCAAGCAATGTGATCAACATTCTTCTTTCTTCTTCCAATCTAACATTCATGTCCTCTAGTTTGACATTCATTTCCTCAACCTTCGTCATCTCTTTCTCTACCTTGGCACAATTGTCTGTTTGTGCCTACAACATGTTCTGCAATTTTGTCGCCTCATCTGACAGGCTTTGATTCCTAAATGCCAGTGACCTATTGTGATCATGCAACAGGTTGAGACTTTCATTTTCCTGCTCTAGGAATTTATCATTAACCCACTGCCAGAACTTGCATCCACCAATCATCTGGACCAATTGAAATCACAAACACTATTATTATCTATCACAACCACTATGATTATCAAAGCTAGACACAATCAAATATGAATATCCTACATTTCAACAACATTTGAAGCATTGACCTGGCCTTTTAAAGGTCCAGGAAGTTTTTTGCACAACTCCTAACCCATATTCATAAACCATCTTTCTTGCCTCTATGCCTTACCATTTGACTAAAAAACCGATGAAATTGATGAACCCGAATACGAACTCATGTCCAACCCACTGATTTTGAGTGCATATGTTGTCCCTCAAACCCAATTCCCAAATCTTATCAAAATCACCAATTCCTACAAATGAACATGAAACTTATACCTTCCCCCCCCCCCCCCCCCAACCTCATATTCTCTTTTTGCATTTGTGGCCAGGTGTTTTGCCACATCAGCATTTATTTTGACACCCAAGCATCATCTTAATAGAATATCCATGGCAATCACAGAATTTTCTTCATAGAAGTATTTTCAATGGCATACCCGAACCTAATTTAAAACATCAGTAGGTGATTTGAGCCATTTTTAAAACATCAATAGGAGATTAGTCTAAAAAACTATGGTGGCATATCCGAGCTCAGACTCAAACATTAGTAGCAAATTTGATACTTTTGACTTTGGACTTTGCTTCAGATACCCACACACATCAGCTTTTGAAACTTCACATACTAATGATTTCAATGTTAATCAATGCCTAAAATATGAACACTTGCGTAGACATACATATGTGCATGGAACTCTATTATATGTCACTGGTGAATGAAAATAGAATTTGGCCTAGAAAACGTATAATAGAAGTTTATAATCAATATGTTGAAATAGAAAAGATGTTCTTATAAATCTCTAATTAAATGTATTAATATTAATATTACTAACTAGATTCTTTATCCATGCAATGCACATAATTATTTTTTAATTTTATCTACCATATAATTTCAAATTATTTATTTGAAGTTTATGATAAGTTAGAAGCACAAATATTTTTGAGTACTTTTATTAGACAAATTTCTTAACCGTGAAATACCTATGAATTGTAGTTTTATCTAAAAAGGTCCTAATTAGCCAATCAAAAAGTTGTGTTATTAATATATACTTCCAAATATCTTAGTTTCTTTACTTCAGTAACTACAAAAAGAAAAGTGCTTTTCTTAACATTAAGAGTTTAACAAGTGCTCTAATGCCACTCGTGTCTTTGAGGAGCCTTATCTTTGTCTGTCGATGCATTATCGAGCATGGATGTTGATAGAAATAAGCCAACAATTAGATGCTTGGAGATTTGGCACTTCAAAAAAGTAAAAATTGAAGTGATCATGTGCTCAAGGGTGTGAATATAAAGATGTGGAATATCAAAGAAAAGAAGACTATGATAAAGATCATAATGTTCCTGAGGATGGGAATATAAAGATTCTTTTGTCGATATATTGTCCAAGCAGCTAACAATTTCAATAAAAATAATTTTCTAGAAAAAAGATGGTTATGGAATAGTATATAAAGGAAAATTGCCAAGTGGGAATATAATTGCTATAAAGAAGATGAAGAATATCAATAAAAGCAAAAATAGTTTTAACTTGAAGTCAATATGTTAATAAGGTGAATCTTTGTCATGCAGCTTAACACCAAGGCTATATTTGGCATTACTTTAAGCAACTGCATTAGGTGTTGTAGAGAGTTATCCATTAGTAACTTTTAGCTTTTTAGGTTTGCAAGTAAAATCTCCATGATTCAAAGATTATCAAAAACTCTAACATTAATCTCAAAGTTTGTTGCCAAACATGGCTGATTCATTTTCTCTTGTTAAGAAGACAACCTTTCCAAGCTCTAGACACCTGACTGCCACCTCTGATTAGAGTTTTCCTCTTGTGGTCGTAATAGTGCTGATAAAAAAATGAAATGAAGCCGCAAACAGCAAGAACCATGAACTTGCCTTGATACCACCAAATTTGTCATGGAAAACAAAAACAGCTAGAGGAAAAGTACGATAGGCAAACCCAGTACAGGTACAGACATGCAGAAGGAACAGACCAGAAACTTGGAAAACCAAGCCAACTACTCCAACGTTGAAAATTTGTCAACTTGATGCTGTCAAAACCAAGGTCATAACATATGAAACCCTCCCCAGTTGGTAATCTTCCATCCCTCTCTTTAATTTCATCCAATTTTTGCTTATCTAGAACCCCACCAATATATCAATAGAAGCAACCATGTTTTACTATATTATCGTATCCATAACTATTTCAAGACTATGCTCATTCAGAACTCTCTGATAGGTAAGTTGCTATCAATAGAAAGCAAAAAACCACAAGCTACTGCTGAAACTGTTCATGGCATACACTTGGAAATGCCAATAGAATCACTTTCAAACACTAGATGCATGGAAGAAACAATAAGAAGCACAAGGGAATAGATGATGAAATGAGTGAACCAATAACCTAGACCCTACAAGCTGAAAAAGAGTGTTGATACCCATTTGTTGCTTCCACATTTCTCAGAATACAATCATCCTAGAAGAACATGTACTGACTGGCTGTAGATAATGAAGCAAGTATATATCACTAGAAAGAGTCGATGCTTGTAGTTCCATGATCTAGCCACTATTCTTGCTTCTTGTTTGTGCTCTCTGCTTCATTTAGCTCTTTACCATCTAAAGACATCAAAGTAATGATTACTTTCCCATTGGTAATTGATTAGACAGTTCCTTCATTTTATCTAATATAATTTCCTCTAGTAGAGGAAGATGCCATTTCTTAATATAAATATGTATTTAGGAGGAATGGCAGGATAATTAACTTGTTAAAATTTTGAAGAAATATAAAAACTAGAACTGTAAAATAAAAAAGCTTATAGCAATTTGTAAAATAACAAGCATGAAAACAATAATCACTATCATATCTCACCTAAATTCCAACTTTATTAAGGTCAATAAATGACACAAAGTCTAGATGTCAATTAACCATAAAACATAATAATTATATTTTTTCCATCTAATGTTTTTCCAGACAACCTCTTCAGAGCAAAAGGCTTTATACTAAAATGATACTCAAAATATCAGAAAAGCAGCATACTCATGCGATGTAGGAGCAAGTAGGAACTAGAACCAAAGAAAGAACACAAAAGAAAGAAGAAGAAAACTAGAGGGAGGGAAAATTTCACTCAATTTAATATCATCTAAAAAACCAAAGTTAAGATATAAAGCCATATATAGACATCTTAAAACCTAAAACTAAACCCTAGAATAACTAATAAGAGAAACCAATATTAACTAATAGAACCTAGCAATAGCCAAAAATAACCTAAGAGATGTAGAATAATTATTATTCCTAAAATATACTAATTTCCCATAATTATAGACACCACCCAAATTCCAAAATACAAGAATTATCCTAAATAATACTAACTAACTTTCTTTATACTGCTTCATTCTCCCCATTTCAGAGAAAACTCGTCCTTGAGTTTTGTAAGGCAAAGAATAAGAAAGATCACTTAAGTGTCAACATGCTTCAAACGAAGTGATTGGGAGGAGTAAATCTATGTGAAATAATAGAACGATTCGAATATCCTCTACTGAGAGGAACCTTTTTATTATATAGGCAAGAGTGCCAACTATACAAGGAAACTGAAGATATCCCAATTAATTACATGGAGTGATCCTGGGAACCTATACATGGAAAGCTAAATCTTCTTTCCTAACAGCCAAGATTAATGAATCATTTACAGATATTACTTTCTATAAAAATAAATATGGCTTTCTACTGACATCCCCCCTCAAATTGATGTGGGTGATCTATAAGCATCAATTTGTTGGTAAGAAAATGATGTCAATGTCATCTGAGAGCCTTAGTGAAAATATCTACCACTTAAAGATTACTAGGTATGGGGGAAGAGAAATAGTGTGAGCCACAAAAGCCTCACGAATGAAATGACGATCAACCCCAATATGCTTACTACGTTCAAGAAAGGTTGGATTGGCAGAAATGTGAATTGCACTAGTTTTATCCACATGAAGAGGAGTAGGACAGCATTGAGGCAAACTAAGTTCTGCCAGTAGCCCACGTATCCAATGTATTTTAGCACAAACTTGAGACCTAGCTCTATATTCGGACTCAGCTGAAGACTTAGAAACATGGTCTTGTTTTTTGCTTTTCCAGGAAATAAGAGCTGATCCAAGAAACATACACCATCCCGTAGTAAAGCGCCCCGTGTCACTACACCCAGCAAAATGAGCATCACTATAAGCTATTAGATCAAGTGAGGTAGAAGTAGGGTAGAAAAAGGTAGAAAAGGCCTCGCGAGGCTATTCCATGGACATAGCGGTTTATTCTTCATACTGCAGTCATGTGTAGATGCCTAGGAGAGGCCATGAACTGACTAACCTGTTGCACAGCATAGGAAATATCAAACCTAGTGATTGTAAGGTAGACCAAGCTGCCAACAAGCATACGATAGGTTGCAGGGTCTGAAAACAAGTCACCCTCTTCTTTGCGCAATTTGAGATTAAGTTCTATGGGAATATTAAGAGGGCCAGAGTCTTGGAGACTAGCAGCAGCCACCAAGTCCTGAGCATACTTATGCCGGGACAGAAAAATACCATGTGAAACAACTATAATTTCTAAGCCAAGAAAATATGTGAGAGAGCCCCAATCTTTCATATGTAATGAATCCTATAAATTCTACTTAAGATGAGAGATTAGGACTGAATCAGTATCCATGATGATGATATCATAAACATACACCAAAAGGACGACAATGCCAATTTTAGTCTTGCAAAAAAACAAAGATGCATCATACTTGCTTTTGAGAAAAGCAAACTTACGTAAGGTAAAGGTAAATTTCTCATACCATGCACGAGGGGCCTGCTTAAGACCATACAAGGAGCGATGCAATTTGCACACTACAGTAGTAGGCTTTGAAAATAAACCTAGTGAAGGATGCGTATAAACATCTTCCTTGAGATCTCCATGAAGAAAGGCGTTCTTCACATCCATTTGGTGCAAACTCTAGTTTTGAGATGCGGCAATAGCCAAAATTGTGCAGATAGTAGTCATTTTGGCTACCAGAGCAAATGTCTCCTCGTAATTAACTCCATATTCCTAATTATTTCCAAGAGCTACTAAGCGAGCCTTATACCTATTCAAACTCCCGTCAGACTTCACCTTAATTGAATAGACCCATTTACATCCAAGTGGAGCCACACTAGTAGGACAATCAACCACTTCCCATGTATTATTAGCTTCAAGAGCATCTAATTCTTCCTACATGGCCTGCTGCCAGCATTTTTCTTTGACTGCTTGGGAATAACCAGTAGGAATAGAAATGGAAGATATAGTTACAGATATGGCTGAAGTAGAGGTACCTGTCTATAGTGACGGAAATCTACATCAGTCAGGAAGACTAGTGACTCTAGTGGAGCAGCGTAAGGGAGCAAATGGCATGACAGAAGTGAAAGGGGTCTACACTGGAAGTCTCCACTAGTATACCATTCCTAGCTTGAACCTTACAATTTGAGTGCTAGGTGTATTAGAGGTGTCAGGAAAAGAAGGTAATGGAAGACTTTGGTGATAGAGACATAAGAAAGAACCATTGATTTTCAAAAAACAACACATTTCTTGAAACATGAACCCGAATAGAAATTGGATCATAGCATAAATAACCTTTTTGTATGGCACTATACCCTAAGAAGGCACAATGAACTGATTGGGCAGAAAGCTTATTTCTGTCTACTGGAGGAAGATGCATAAAACAGACACATCCAAAGGTGTGAAGGTTTGTATAAGTAGGTCTACGATGATAAAGGCTGAAATATGGAGACTCGAAATTCAAAACCTAGGAAGAGAGTCTACTGATAAGAAAAGCTGCTATTGTGACTGCTTCTACCCAAAACGTAGGAGGAACTGATGACTCAACTAACAAAGTTCTGACAACATCTAAAAGATGACGATTTTTCCATTCAACTACTTCATTTTGTTATGGAGGATAAGGACAAGATCGTTGAGAGATAATCCTTTTAGATTATAGAAAAAATTGGAACTCATGAGACATGTATTCCCCACCTGAGTCAGACCAAAGAATTTTGACAGCAGCTGAGAATTGAGTTTGAACCAGAGCTAAGAACAATTTAAACATACTAAAGACTTCTGATTTGTGCCGCATGAAATAAACCCATATATATCTACTGTAGTCATCAATAAATGTCACAAAATATTTGTATTGAGCATGATAAATTATAAGACTAATTCCCCATACATCACTATGAATTATCTCAAAGCTATGTGTTGTTCTACTTCCTTCAGAAAGAAAGGGTAAACCTTACTTTTTCCAAGTTTACAGCTTGCACAATCAGGACGCACAGTGGAAGTAGAATGCACTTTATTATCTAATAGACCAGATTTCAACATATAAGATAGGATCCTAGAATTGGGATGACCAAGGTGCCTATGGCAGACTTCATTTGACACTTTAGACTCATGACAAAGTAAAGCTAGTGTAGAGGAAGGAGGAATAGGTAGTTGTAGAAAAAAACAAACATCCATGCTTAGGCCCTTTCGTTATCAACTGTCCTATCATCTAATCCTACACGACACAACCATCATGAGTAAAATGGACATCATAATTTTGATCCACAAGCTGACCAACAGGTACCAAATTTTTAGAGATATTAGGTGATATATAAACATCCTTAAAGGAAGAAGATACATCACCAACTACTGCAATGGGTAGGTCACTACCATTAGCTGTCTGAATATGGGAAAAACCACAATATTTTCTGATATTTCTTAATCCTTAAGAAGATTTTTTCATATGATTTGAGGCACCTAAGTCTATGATCCCAAAAGTAGATAAAAAACCAATACCTTGACGTCCAAGTGTTGAAAATGCACTCACAATCATTTCCTACACTGTCTCTTGAGTTAAAGGTGCTGGAGGTTGTAAAGCAACAATAGGAGGTGTAGTAGCACCAGAGATATCTGCCTATAGTCCACCAGAAGTAACAGTGGCCTGATAGGCCTTGTTGGAATGTGGGGGACGGGTAGGACACTCCTTAATAATGTGCCCTGACTTTTTGCAGTAGGTACAAAATTTCTCAGGGCAGTGAGGGGCAATATGCCCATATTTCCTACAGCTATAGCACTTTGTGGTGCTCATGTCTCGACCTGTCCCCTTTTCCTTGCCATGTGCATCATAGGCAACTAAGACCGTATTAGAGGCAACACGAGCCTGCTCCATAGTATTCTGAGTATTAACACGTTGTTCCTCTCGTAAGACTTCTCCAAAACAGACTTCCGTCGTCGAAACAAGATCTCTATTTATTAGAGAAGCACGAATAGATTCGAAATTAGGCCGTAATTTCATTAGAAATTGGTCTCTCTGGCTGGTTTTGTGTACTTCCTTGACTGCAGCCAATCCTTCTACAGAGACCTTGGTTGTAACAAGGTCTGAGTAATCATTCCACAAAGTTAGAAATCCAGAGTAGTATTCTTGAACTGATAGATCCCTTTGAGTATAGTTAGCAATGGCTAACTCAAGCTGGAAGCGCCTAGCATTGTTATCTTGATTGTAGACTTGCTTGAGATAATCCCACATGGCCTTTGCAGACCTATGAGGGCGTAGAGAAAGAATCAAATGTGGCTTCATAGAAACAAGGATCCATGTCATGATTTGATTATCTTTGGCAGCCCAAGCTGCCTTTTCTGCTACGGTTGATCCTTCTTTGGTGCTGCCATCTATATGGCCCCACAACTCTTTACCCTTGAGAAAAGTCTCCAACTGAAACTCCCAGGCAGCATAATTCTTACCAGTGAATTTGACGCAAACATGATCTGATTTTTCCATAATCATTAAGACTATGACTGAGAGAACTAAGAAATATTTTTAGGCAATGGCCCTAATACCATAATAGAATGGTTCAAATATCCTCTGCTAAGAGGAACTTTTTATTATACAAGCACGAGTACCAACTATACAAGTGATAGCCGAAGGCCTTTCGCCTCTTCCAGTACGCGCTTCCCCGAAGGGCCGTCTGGGGAGCCTGATGTAGCTCGGAAATAAGCATTGCCAACGACCTCGGCAGAAGTGGAGTCGAGCACGACAAAGTAAGCACTTTGACTAAAACGTCAGAATTATTTAAATGTGTTGCCGGCTACCTCGGGAAACCGAACATATCGTCTTCGGGAGCAAAGAGCCAGCTACTGAAAGCAGGAGAGATTCCCCCGAAGGCATAACTCCCCGAGCCACCAACATGATTCCCGAGGAAGGGCGTCCGTGCCAAAGGGGCGACCTCGCCCAAAGGGCCTCGGGAGTACGGCATGAGTATTTAATGAGCATTTAAGGAGCCTCTGACAGGAAACCCACACGCCGCCTGAAACGGCGACTTGACGCACTGACGCCGTCCAAGTCCCATCTCAGCCACAAAACCAGGAGCCTGCAGACGGCTACCTGTTCCCTACGCCCAGAGAGTATCCGACCGAACACGTGTCAGGATCTGAACGGGCCAGGCATTTCTATAAATACTGGGAAAAAGGACTTGGCAAGGGATGGGATCCATCCCCTCTCCGTGATCAGCCCTCGCCCATAGCTGAAAATATATGCAAGCTAGCTCTCGCACCTTTCTAGTGGGCCTACTTTATTCATTATCAGAGCACTGACTTGGGCGTCGGAGGCTCCTCCCCGGAAAACCATCCCGGGGACCTCCTAACCCTTTTTTCTGAGCCTTTCAGGTATTTTCCCACCTGGGGAATATATCAGCAGGACGTCCTTCCCCCTCGGAAGCTCCCTCGGAATTCACTATGTCACTGAACAAAGATGCCGGAGGGCATCAACAAGGAAAGTTTGAAGTACCATTTGTACAAATAAAGATACCCTTTGTCATACAATTGCTTCTTTATATAGATAGATATAGGATCTTTGAGGCAATTACAAATTGAAGCTATCCCAATTAATTATATGGAGTGATCCTGGGAACCTATACATGGAAAGCTAAATCTCTTTAAGCAATACATGGAAAGCTAAATCTCCTTTCCTAACAGCCAAGATTAATGAATCATTTACAGCTATTACTTTCTATAAAAATAAATATGGCTTTCTATTGACATGAAATCCACCAACTCCACAATTGGGAAATTCATTGAAACATGTCCAATCTCACTTCCCTTGTACCTTAACCTAAATTGTGAATCCTTCAGCAACTTGGGATGTTTGATCAGCCAATGCATGGCTGTCAACATGATCGATTGTTGCTTCCACCTCATTATTAGTGTACAAAATTTTGGCTTCTTCAGCATGACACTCAAAATTGATGGGTTCACCACCATTCGCTCCAGCGTCAACTAGCCAACTGTTCTTTGATAACTAAAGTTAAAATAAGATATGAAGAATTATATAGACATCTTAAAACCTAAAACTAAACCCTAAAATAACTAATAATGGAAGCCAAAATTTGCTAATAGAACCTAGCAATAGCCATAAATAACCCAAGAGATGTAGAATAATTATTATTCCTAAAATATACAAATTTCTCATAATTGTAGAAATCACCCAAATCCCAAAATACAAGAAATTATCCTAAATAATAACCAACTTCCCTTATACTGCATTGCTATGACCTGAAGCTATTGTGCTTGAGCTCCATCCATGATTGTCCTGTAAAAAGCATGAAAGATATCAATACAGATAAAATAGGCGAACAAGACAAAAATATCCTTAAAAAGGTCTAGGTTAAAAAAGAAAATGACAAAGAAGCACTATGTAAGCCCAATCCTGCAAATAAAATAGCCTCTATCTTCGGAGTATGATCAGTACAAAATCTAAACAGGGAGCAAATAATACACGCTTCTAAAGAAAGGAGATTGATTTAAAGGAACAAGCACTGGTTCAAAGAATGAATTCATTTTGATTTAAATTTGTCTTAAATGAAAATATGTTCTTCTGAAGTAACAACATTCTCTTCTAAACCCACAGAACAGCTTATTACCTTATTACCCAGGCTTTGTAATATCAACGCAAGACTGAGGGGCTGTCATGCTGCAGGTATTCAAAACCTAGGTTGATCCCTGGCTTCTGCCAATACGCTGGTTCTAACAAGGCTCTGTTCATAAGTATAAACATGAAGAATGCTACCCCCGAACATGACATTGATTCCAAGTTCCCTCATTTTCCCAGTATCAGGATCGTACAGAAGTAATTCTCCATTAACAGACTCCATAAATATCCAACCATTTTTCCAAAACCTCAAAACCCTGAAGACCCCAAAAAGAGGTCCGATCTTTAATTGTTTGGTCCAATGTCCATCATCACCGCTCAAGACCCAAAAGTCATAGAACCTGGGTGGCTCTAACAATAATCCAGTACTCTCATGGAATCTCTCCCATCCATAACAAACTGCGAGCCAAGCAAAGGCCCTGGTGCTCCAACATTCTGTAGATTGGTTTATCTTCCCCAGCATATGGTGAAAGAGGTGGTGCCTCAATTTCTTTGAACACTTCATCATCAAAATGAAATGTAAAAACAAATAATCCATCATCTGACCATCGATCCCCAGCCCAGTAAAGGATACCACCTATTACCTCAGAAGTGGCATTTGCCAAATCGTCCCAGTTCTGCTTCAAATTATCTACTTTTAATTCTCTCCAAGAACCAGTGCTGCTCGAATAAACACCGAATTGAACAATTCTATAATGTGGTGTGTGCCCATACCCTTCGAACAGCCGAGCAAATAGTATCTTGTAAGTATGGAAGAAGACATCTACTCGCAATCCGATAGCAAGTGTATCAACAAATCCACGATCTGAAGCTACTTGTGCTCTGGCCAGGACAGGAAGTACCAGCATGTCTCTGGTCGCGATGTTGCAGAGATAAACCCGATCATCGCGGGGGAGGAAGGAACAAAATAGGCCATCGCTTACACAGAAATGATGGGAAAAATAGTCATCCCATCCTTCTCCATGGAAAATTAGATCGAAATAAATCGGTGAATGAGATAGATCTTGAAGGGTTTCATCCAAGAACAATTTATTCCTCGTGACCCACAGAACACCGGGGTCGACACAGTCCTGATATCTAACGAGAATGCGAGATTTTTTCTTGCTGACCTTCAAGTGGGAGCGTGTAAAATGGGGAGATTCGAAGAGGGCGCACCAGGATTTGGCGACGGATTTGAATCGGATGAGGGATTTCACCGGCAAATTGATCAGAATTTCTGCGATCGAATCTTCATTCCAGCAATGGCCAAGCATCGCGATCTATCTCAACTTGTCTCTGGCAGAAATCTATTGGAACATCGACCGAGCAGTTCCGAAGACGGCTCCCGGCTGAATTAAAAGGAAAAAAATGAAGGAGCATGCTCTGCCAGGGGCTGAAGCCTCCGGACTCTAGCTCCTGGAATGAACGACTGCGGCTCCGGCAAACGGAATCGGATAGACGGCCGATCGCTGTGATGGGAACATCTTCAACGCGGCGTTGGCCGCGGAACAAAGTTCGCCGTCCGTGACTCTGTCCTACGTTGAAATTTACAATTTCACCCGGAGTTTCAAAATTTACGTTTACTCTTATGAAGGGCAATCGGGTGGGTCGCCTTAGTTTTCGGTCAGGTATTTCAGGTTCAGTTTTAATCAGGTTAATATGTATTTGGGTTCAGGTTGGGTTTAGGTTGGGTTATTTAGGTTCAGGATTAGTAGATTTTAGGTCAGGTTCAAGTAGGGACAGGCCGGGTTTATTTAGGTTCAGATCCAATCAGGTCGGGTTATCGAGTCTTAGACCAGATTCAGCTTAATTGTCGGGTTTACTTAGTTCACTAATGCATAAGCCGAAATCACTAAATTGATTCAATTTTTTTGTTTAATTTTGATTAAAATTTAATTTAACTAGACATAAAAATAATATAAAATTTATGAAGATATATTAATATATAATTTATTTAATAAAATACTCCCTCTATATCAAGTTCTTTGTAATATTCATTTTTCAACAATTAATCTATGATTTTTTATTTTTAACATTTTAGTATATAAATGAAAAATAATTATATTAAATAATAAATAAAAACCTATAGTTTCTAAATATATACTTTTTAAATTTTTTTCTAACAAATAATCTCCCTCTATCTCATTTTCTTTGCTTTATTTAACTTTTCTGACTAGTTTAATATGAATTTATTTATATTATTGTTTATTAAAAAATTAAAAAAAATATATTTAAAAAATTTAGGTCCTGATTTATTATTCATTTATAAAATTGTTTATTTATATATTAAAATGTTGAAAACAAAAAATTATATATTAATTGTTAAAATATGAATGGTACAAATAATTTGATATATAAGGAGTAATATGAATAAATTCAATTCAAACTATTCAAAAAAGTCAAATATTTCAAAGAATATGGGACAACATGCGTACTATAATTTCTAAAACCTAATTATTTTTATCTCTCTATCACCGTTTTACTAATCATTTCCCATAATTCTCACTCGTTCGTTCTACAATAAAAAACAGATCAGCAGAATAGAAGAAACTCATTTACATATATTAAATCATAATTTTTCTAAAATCTTTGCCAACCATATATTTTATATTAATTTAAGTTAAAATCAGGGTTTTGTCAAATTTAGTCATTAGGTTATTTCGGGTTCAGGTCAAGTCGGGTTCGGATTCAGGTTTTCTCAGGTTTCACTTTAGTCGAGTTCGGGTTCAGGTCGGGTTAGGTACAATTGGGTTGGTTCGTTGACTTTTCTGGTCAAATCAGATCAGATCGGGCTTGGGTTTGGGTGGTTGGGTCAAGTCTTCAGGTTGGGTCAAATTTTGCCATCTTTATTTACTTTGTATTACACACTAATGATACAGTGAAACCTATTTTACATTTAACCCAAAAAAAAAAAAGACTCAAGCACGCCCTTTTAGTGGATTTTAAAAAGGCCAAAATATCCCTTTAACCCCCGAACTCGGTTGATTATAGCATTTTCCTCTAAACTTCAACCCTAAACTTGCTTGAATGGATCAACTAAGCCCTTTGACTGACTCATGTCTGTTATGCAATGTGAGACCATTAATGCTATTATTCTCTTTGACTAATCCAAGACATTTCAGTTTGGGTGTTGAAATATCAGACGCTTGAAGAGTTCTTCTTTTGCAACGAAACACAAAAACAACAAGAATAAACATGAGAACAAGAACATGAAATTGAGAAAGATGAAAAGGTGGAAGAAGGAAACTATCAAATATTCCTCCCGACCTAAAATCGTGAATAAAAAGCTCTTGAATTGGTCATTTCGTTTATAGATATTTCTTCATCTAGAATAGAGTGAAGATGAGATATTTGTGATGGTGCTTTATCCATTGGAGATAATCAAGATGAAGTATAGATCAAGCTTCTTCATTTGTTGTCAATTTTCTCTCTTAATCAGCATCTTAGATCTTACTTATGTTTCATTCCTTAGTTTGGTTTTTGCATTAACAAATCTTCTAAGTACTTTTACAAGGGAATTGGATGGAACTTTGGTAACTTTTATTCAATCTTGGCTGTTATCTGTTTAGTATCTAATGATTGCACATGGATGAAAAAGAAATGCTGATACATTTAGGCTTATAATTATCACAGTGCTTCTTCCCTAAAAATTTGGTTGCAAACATAAAGACTCTAATGTTTCTACTCAATGCAGCTAATGTTGCTTGGTAGGTAATTGTTCTTTTCTTCAACACCTTTATCTACTTTTTGGTAAGATCCGTAACATCTGAATGTGATCTCGTGTAACTTGTTCTATGGGAAACGGGGCAATTTTGGTACTAGTGTTAGGTCAAAAGGGTAATTTTATTATCATTATAGTTTTTTATACAAAAACTACCAATAAAGTTATAAGTAGGGAGCAATTTTGCCTACAGTTGTGAAAAAAGAGCAATGTAGCCACCAAGAGTCTAATGGTTATCTAGCAATAGTAATATTCAGTCTAAAATGAGAACATTCTACACCAAGTTTGCAACTTGCCAGCATCACATCAGCAGCTAGCAAATTCAGAATTTTTTCTAGACTAGCCCCCAAAATTTTGGTCCTTAGCCCCCGGGTACTCAACTTTGCAAGTCAGTTATTTTGACTATCTTCTCCAATAAGGAATAGAAAAAAAAAACTCTTTCCTCTAACAATTTCTTCCTTCTCTCCCTTTTTTTCTTCCCTTCCTGCCATCTCTTTTTTCATGCTTCTACGCTTATTTTTTATCGTAATTTTGATTGATTTTTGTAACTGAGTAACCATTCCTTTAATGGTTAATTTTTAAATGATAATCAAAGTTAGCTAACTACTTCCGTGATGATGAATGATGAATTTCAAAGATTGCTGCTGAACCATTAGCCATTTTTTTATATAGATTTAAGTTGTTGTTCCAAAGAATAAAATGGTGAAGATAATAATGAAAATAATAGATTCAGAAACTTAAGGGTTAGAGTGTGAAATAAAGCAAACATAGAATTGAAACTTCAATTTTCTCCATTTTTCCCATTTGCCCTACTAGAAAATTTGATGGTTAATGGCAAAACTGCACCCAACCTATAACATTAATGGTAGTATTGCATCAAAAAATATTAATGACAAAATTGCCCTTTTGACCTAACAATAGTGGGAAAATTGCTATATTGTACGGTCCAAGAAAGTTTAGCTCCAAAATTTGTTGATCCTTATGAAAACTGGAGCAATTTGCAAAGCAAATCATGCTCAGTCTAACTAATCTCAGATTCAATTCTTCCAAGGTAATTCTTAGCTTCAAGCTTCCTTATAACCAAGCATACACATAATTAGAATATAACATTTCTTCTCTATGATTTCCATGATGAACAAATTTCAAGAATCAAATCCAAATAGTACCAAAGATGACACCATGACAACTCTCCTAGTAAATAACTTGCTTTAACTAGGTAGGCATATTTAATTAAAGTGTTTTTATTTGGATGTCTCAAATTAGTTTCCTATTAAGCAAGAAAAGCAAGCTAAGTAAGGTATTCAGTTTCTAATTGTAAAATGGCACCAAAAGGTAAAAGGGTAAAATGGTAATTTTGAACCAAGTGAGTGGCATGGTTGTAATTTCAGTGAATTTAAGGTCATGTAAGTAATTTTGACCAAATAAGTTAATGTCATAAGTTACTCTAACTATTGAAACAAAAAATGAAAGTTAAAGGACTAAAATGCACTAAGGAATTAGGCCTATTGTACCACTTATGACATAAAAGATAAAGGGCTAAGAGCAATGAGATCATTTGTTTATAGACCAAAAAGGACGGTTTGGGGCACAGGTCTAGTGAAAAGAAAAATTAATTTGGTAAATGGCAAATGGAGGAAGTTATGTCAAAGTTATAATGGGAGTATATAGGTGGAGATCTTTTTTTAGACAAATCAAGCAACCATTCATCAGTTCTCCAAAACCAATTTCGTGTCTTTCCTTCCTCTATAGCCATTGGCTTCAACTCCTCTAAATTTGCTTCATTCTCTATAAAAAAATTAAGGGTCCTAGAGTAATTATATCAAGCTCCTAACTAGAAATTGGTGTATTTGGTGCTTTATATCTCATTCCTTCAAGTTTGAGTTGAATCTTTAAGGTATGTTTTATCTATAGGTTTAAGTCGGTTCTAAGCTTAAAATACGATTAGTGATGGTCTTAATTAAGTGCTTATGGTGCCCATTTTGATTGGATTTAGGCTTGGAACTCAAGGTAAACAAATTGTGCCCGAGGGAGCTTTGTGTGGCTTGTTTGCTTTAATCTTACTTTGGTTTGAATTTGAAGTGAAGGGTTAGGCTAATTCAAGTTAAATTAATGCATTTCATACTTAATTTATGTGTTGGAAATGAGATTTAAGGTGCCTTTAAAGTGGGATAGCATGGGAACAAGGAAAAGATGGCAATAGGGGCATGAAGACCCTTTTTTTAGCACACCACCCCACCAGGTTAGCGCGACCACACCTCCAAGGCTGGTGGGAACGCCCCAGTTCCAAAGAGAAACAAAAAATAGTGGTGTGATCGCACCAAAATTTTAAGTGCAAATGCATCAAATAAATTTCCAAGCTTGTGCCATAAGTTTCCCTCCCTAAGTAACATTTAATGTTTTCTAAGACATTCCAAGATTATGTTGAGCCCAAATTAATTTTCTAACCCACTTCTAATTATTTTCAAGCATCAATTAAGTATGGTAATTAAATGGGTGGTTTAAAAAGGCTAGGTTTGGTGGATAAGCAAGGGTACCTTAGGGAAAAATTAAAGTGCCAAGTAGGGGCTAAATAAGGTTCAATTTCCCTAATGACCTAAGTGTTCGTCCTGGACCTTCAGGCATTGGAATAAAACCTAAAGGATTCCCACCGAGCTAAGAAGTTCGGTAAATAGGTTTACTAAGGGAGCCCAAGTCAAGTCTGAATAACTTGGTGAAGTAAAGCTACTAAGTCAATTACCCCACACAAAAAAGCAAGGGAAAGATGGGTAAGTGACAAAAGTGAGTAAGAACCTAATCAAGGACTCATAAGTGACAAAAGTGGTCCAGTGCTTCAAGTACCTCCGCCATTTAAGCTTATTGCAAGTCTAAGAAGTCTAAGGCACCGTAGGGTATAAGAAGTCCCAAGTGTTATGTTGCATATCATTCACTCATGGATTGCATTTATTATTATTTTTCTTATTTTTGATTGATTGTTAGATGCTTGGATATTTGTTTGCCATTGTAATGTTTGCTGAAGTTTTCTTGCAGGTACCAAGGGGCCGCTTACTGAGTATGATAATATACTCACTTCCTTAAGCTTATTTGTGAGGTACTAAACTTGGGCCCAATGACTAAGTAGATAATTGTAAGCTAAGTTTCTTTATTTTGTAAGTACTCATTTTACTTGGAACCTTGTGTTTCTAAGTTTCTTTATTTTGTACTAATTAAAGTGTTTATGCCTTAACAGTTTAGATGCTAAGTGTTGCATAAGGACAAGTGGGGTCTTTTTACTTGGAACTTGATAGCTCAAAAGTGGGAGCTCAAGTATATGATCTTAGTAACATTTTGCTATGTATATAGAGTACCTTGTGTACTAAGACATTACTTCTATTAAAATGCATTGTGATACATGAAACTTAAGTTACTTTTGGGTGCATGTTAGGGTTAAAGAGTATACACAAACTATTACTTGAAGTTTAAGTAACTAGTGTTTTATTGTCTTGGCATGTTTTACATATGTTTTAAAAGGAATGCTCAAGCGATGTTTTCTTTAAATGGTGTACTTATTTGATTTGCATTTCCAGGACAAATGCACGCATATCTTCTTATAGGATAGGCCAAGTAACTAGTTATATATAAATTATTTTAATTTACCTACAAGTAATAGTTAGCCAGCAGTAACTAAGTGGAATCATAATCCTTAAGAGCCTACAAGTTAAATAATTTAGGGCACTAAGACCTCGCTCCATGACAGACACAAATATGAAATCAAGCCTTAATGAATCATCTTTGTGTTGCTCCTTTATGGTTTTGGATCTTCAAAGCTCTTCTAGCCAAGGTATGTTAACTATTTCTTTCCACACTATTGAGAGTGGAATATGTTGTTGTATGTTGGAGTCTAGAATTGAAACCATGGAGATGCAATGTAATTGGCTCATTTATGCCATAATTGGAATCAAAATTAGGGAAAGTGGTGAACGATATTAATGGACAACAAATAGAGGTGAACGGCACTAATGGTCTTGCATCATGTGATGAGTACGGGTAACTCAAAAGGGTTGACTAACCCACTTAAGCAAGTTTAGGAGTTGATTTGGCCTAAGTTAAAGTTCAGGAAGTAAGTGTCATCATTAACCAAGTTCAAAGGCTAAAAGGGCATTTTGGCATTTTAAAAGAGTAGCTATACAATGCACTTTATGTGCCACCATACTCTCTCACCATTGCATTATTTATAGAAATGTCACCACACTTAAGAGTTATATTTATTTACAAAAATGTCACCAAGCTCAAAGTTGCCTTATAAGACTGTCATCGCATCTAAAACAAGATTTCCTATGAAATTAATAGCATTTTATGTGACCACACATTTGTATGAAAGAAATAAAATTTTTACTAAATGAAATAACTTTATATGAAACATTAATTTTTATGAAAAGAACAATAATTATTTATAAATGAACAACAATCCTTTTATAACAGCAACTGATACATGGCAAACATCACTTGTAATGTCAAAAAACATCAATTGGTATGTGAAAAATAAATAGAGAAAAACCTAGAGATTAGTGCTATTTGTGTAAGTGTGTGTGTATATAGGGTAGCATTTTCTAATATTTACAAAGTTGTTATTTCTTTTTCATTTAGTCTATATTGCTGTTAATCTTATTTGGTTATGTCATTTATTTAGTTGATATTTTTCTTCCAACTTGAAATTAGTGTTTTATAGTCGATATTGTTGTTCATTCATTAATATTTTTCATTCTTACATAAATAGTTAAAGTTATTGTTTCATTACACTTCCAAGTTAAGATATGTAACTAATTTATAACGATGAAGATTAAAAGTTGTATTCTTAGCCTTTACTTTTTTATTTTTTTACATTCAACAAGGATGTGTATGACATGCAAATAAACTTACATGCATCCATTTTGTTTCAATTTTTTTTGTAGAGTGTCATTATAGATACAAATAATTTTGCAACATAACTTATAAATTAATCTTAATTGACATGAATCTACTATTGTGACAATGCAACTATTGTGAAAGATCTTTGTCAATTGGATGATATGTTGAATGCTATGTTTAATAAGTATTGATTTTGTGCTAAATTTAAGCTTAGGTGTAAGGGTTGTATCACCTAAGGCCATAATACTCTAGCAAATATCGAAAAATGTTATTATGCCAAAGGTGAAGTTAATGGAGAAAAGTTCAACTAGTGATGATGCTTGACGTCTGAAGAACCTCTATCAATTTCATGTTATATTAAATGCTATGATTAGGCAACATGAATTTGGCACTTAATTTAAGCTTTTTGCTTGTCATTAGCTTGATGTTGCTGAATCCACTAAAAAATTTTGAGATTCTTTATTCTTTACTCATTTTTCATTTTCATCAACTTGATATTCTATGTTAGCAACAATTCTATCATTATTAATTTTTTCAAACACAGCTTTTACTCAACTATTTTGGAATATTTCTTTTACTGTAAGTACATAGTAAGTCCTTACCTACTCTTATAGAAAATAAGGAACATAAGGTTCGACACTAATGTCATCAATGTGTTTGAGCACTATCATTCTTTACTCATTTATATATTAAAATTATTTATTATTTTCCCATTATTTATTTTTTTCAAACTGACATTCTATGTAACCAACATTTCCATTGCATTTTTTTTTAAATTGAATACAACTTTCAAAGGCAACTTATAAGTTTCCCAACTATTTTGGACATTGCCTTTCACTAGGAGTGTAGAGTAAGTCTTTGCCTACTTTCAAGGAAAACAAGAAACAGTAAGTTGAGCAATGGTGTCATCAATGAGCGTGACAACCTTCATTAATGGCCTAATAGTTGAAGTAGTTACTTCACCAAACTTCAAAATAATTATATGCACCAAATTTCTAATGAAATTAATCAAAAACAATTTTATAAGAATAAGTTTTCATTTACTTTGAGATTTTTTTTTTATTTTCCACAAGGATGTGTGTAACATGTAGATAAACTTATATGTATCCAAATCTTTTCAATTTCCTGTTCAATAGAGTGCTAATATGGGGATAAATTATTTTGCAACATAACTTAAAAAGTGTATAAGACAATTTAAATTGATATGAAAGTACCATGATAATGTTACAGTTGTGAAGGATCTCCATCAATTGTATGAAATGTAGAGTGATATGGTTAGGTGGTATCAACTAGTGATAATGTTACTATGAAGGATCTCTATCAATTGCATGATATACTGAATGGTATGGTTAGGCAATACAAAATTGATATTGAATAATATCAGTTAATGGATTATGTTGTGAGAAAATTTGATTCCTTGAATCAAAATAATTATACCAAAAATCATTCATGTTAAATCATCAAGACAAAATCAAAACTAGAATTAAAAGCTTACCTAGATCTTTTGATAATTCTAAAGCATGGGTCTTACGGCCTATTGTAATCCAAATCAATATACAAGGATTTTTCTTTGCTCTCTAATGTTGGGGGACTCAAAAAAGGCAGAAAACTTAATAGAGAAAACCTTAGTACGTAATAATTAGGGTCCATAGCTTTCTTATACTTTATTAAAATGTTGGTTTCCTTGTTCTTTTTCTATTTCTAGTTTTTTAAAATGTTGGTTTACTTGTAATTGCAGTGACATTAATTATCAAATAATTTTATTTTTAAGATTTTTTTGTTGCTTTTTATTGCTTTGATTAATGTTCTTTATTTTTTTGTTGCAACAAGATAAGAACTTCAAGACATATCACAAATTGGGGCTGCATACACTATAACATGCTCTCACAGGATATTTAATCTCACCACTACTACCAAAAAGCATCATTATGTGTCTACATAAGAGCCAACTACAAAAGAAGAAGAGTGCAAACTTGAGAGTTCATTTTTTAGTGGAAGAGTTTAAAGCATTGAGCAAGTTGGCAAAAAGCGTGCTACAAATGACACCTAGCATGAGCAACGTACTAAAAAGAAACAAGATATGAAAAATGTTAAGTAAGCTTAGATATTTGGTCATCTAGTTTGAGTGTCAGACAGGGCCGTAGCCAGGAATCTAAACTAGGGGAGCGGGGGCGAAGGTGAGAATATAAATAAGTTATTAATATGTATCAATTTATAATTAACAACAAAAAACATCAAATAGTAATACATATAAACTCAAGTCTACAATATTTAAGTTCAATTCAAGGGTTTATAACTCAAAGCCTAACACAATGCTCCTTCAAATATCTAAAATCACCAAGTATTAAATCTAAAATGAAGGTCTCTACAATATCTTTTTTAATACACAAAGAAAACTATCAGCAGGAAAATCATTGTCCATCTTGTTTCTCAATTTGGTCTTCATAATTTTCATAGCTGAAAAAGCACATTCTGTAGTGCAAATTGACACAGAAAGAGTCAATATCAAACATATCAATCTATCAATTAGAAAGTAATGACTTTACTTTCCAGTAATTGCTAAAACTTGGCATAACTCAGCTATTGATGACAATGTTTCAAAATTTGACAAATTTCTAACATCAATATAAAAATGCCGTAATTGAAATGACATCAAATCATGTTTATGTCTTGAAAAATCATTAGGATAATATTTCCCCACAAGGCTGCAAATGGAATAAATATCAAATGACTTAAACTCATCTTTTAGATTCAAACATGAACTTAACTTCAAAAGCTCTATTAGATGCTCATTGAACTTGAAAGAGACTTCCCGCAACTAAAAATTTATAGTTTCATTGAACACATCAAAATGATAATAATGCTCTACATCAACATCATTATGTCGGTGACTACTAAACCCCATGAAATGGAAAACACTCAGATTTGAAACGTTAATAGCGTGTAGTGAACAAAATAAGTAGACCTTTTGAATAAAAGAATCTCATCCATCATTCCTTAAGTCCTGTAAGTACAATGAAGTAATTTCCTGCAAGTCCATTGCTTTTATAATATCTTGACCCTTTTGTTGAAAAGTTTGCCATAGAACATCAGTTATACAAAAAATCTCATACATCAAGTGAGCAATAAAGATAAACTCAAATGAAGAAAACATTTTTTTAAAGCAATTGCAGCATTTACTTTTGACTTATAATTAGTGCCATCTTCCTTAACATTTTCAAGAACCTTAGAAGCAATATCAAACATATTAGGAAGACTGCTAATTGATGAAAAGTGAGAACTCCAACGAGTATCACCCAACCATTGTAAAGTACCAATTTGATTAGCACCAGTTCCAGTTTCAAGCTCATCAATATATATTAAGTGTGCAATATTATTAGCATGAGCAGCTTGTAACTCATTATGGTGTTTACGAAAAGCAGTAACAACATTGCATATAAAAGATAAATTTAAAAAAACTCATGTATAACATGTACCTCTTTTGCTGTTGTAACTAATGCCAATTGTGAGCGATAAGCTAAGCAAGGGACATAATATACTCGAAGACAATCATTGAGAAGCAATGCTTGCAAACCTCTCCATTTCCCACGCATGTTACCAGCACCATTATACCCTTGGCCATGAATATTTTGAACATTTAATGTATGATAAGAAAGAATACTACAAATCTCACAGTATAAATTGGCTGATAATGTATCTTTTCTATGTGAAATACAGAAGAACTGCTATTGCAGACAACCTTTGATGTCAACAAATTGAAGAATAAGGGTCATTTTTTCCTTTTTACTTTCATTACTTGCTTCATCCATAATGATAGAGAACATTAAATCATCAATATTCTCATGAATCTTCTTCCTTACTTTCTTTGCAAATACATGCAAGATTTCTTTTTATATTACAGGATATGTGTATTTTGCATTGTAAAGAGGATTTTCTAGGACAACACTTGCCACTTTATCATTAAAAGATGCTGCATATTTTAGCAGCTCAAGGAAATTTTCTCGATTTCTTGAATCAATAGACTCATCATGGCCTTTAAAGGCAATCCCTTGAAAAGATAACCACCAAACAATATCGATTGAAGTTTTAAGCCGAAGTCTACTATTTTCAATCTCTTCCTCAGATTGTTTCTCTATTACCTTATCAATATGACTAGATTGGTTCAATAATGATGCACAATTATTCACTAATACTGCACAATTATTCACAGTATTATTGTGTGGGGAATAATGGCTTAACCCCATATGTTTGAGAAATGAACAATTTTTTCCATCTTTAACCTTTTTATATTTCTGAAAACCATTCATAGTAAAAGAATCTCAACAATTTTGTGCTTTTGATTTCTCCATAAACAAGTAACAATAAAAACATAATACAACATCTTCTGTTTTAGAATACTTAAGCCAAGGGAATTCAGAAAACCATGAATACTAAAACTTACGTTGATTATTTTCCAGACTAGAAAGAGTATAATCACACTTGATTTGATAAAGATTGACATTTAAATAGGCTTTTCCTATCCCATCCTTTTTGTTGACTGGATATGTCCATATTGGTGGGCACAACCCTAGATCATACACTATAAAAACATTTGTAGAATTTGAAGTTCTTGGAGTTTGTTGAGAAGATTCAACGCTTGGAGACTGAATATAATCTGCATCTTCGACAGAACTCTTCCATCATTCATGAACATTGACCCCTTTTGGTTTGCCTTTCACTTTATGGTGGAGACGTCTTCTGAAAGAAGTGGAATAATTTTTTTTGTTTACTAGCTATAGCTGTAGAAGCAAACTTAAAGATTACTGATTCAAAGCAAATATCTATCATAAATTTAGTGGTACTGCTTTGTAATTTGTAAATATTTTTAAATATCAACTAAATGAAATGATTTTTTTGTCAACAAGCTACAACAAACTTTTCCTCTTAAAATTTTTTTTAACTCATTTAGAACAATTCATTGTGTTATCATTTTTCATACCAACTAACATACTTAGAAGCTCTAACCCAATAACAATCAACACTTTTTCATTTCTCATAGATAATAGATACTCAAAAGCTTTAACTCAACAACAATCAAGTCTTCTCTTCAGGAAACCAAGTCAATTCGGGATAAAAAAATAAAACAAAATCAACAATAATAGTGGATAGGACTTCACTTACCTAGAAAATCAATTGGAGCTAGGAGTTGATTAGCCGAAAAGGGTAAGCAACTAGAGAGCAAATTGGGGGAGAAAAGAATGGCACCTGCTGAAGAGTGAAGGAAGAGAGCAAAGAAAATAAAAACCCCAGGTTCCAGACTTCTAGTCGCATCCACGGAGAAACTTCGCAAAATTAGGCCAGGGATATAGCTCTATGAAACAAGTAAAGAAACGCATCAAGTTTGGTTTAAAAACATTAAAAAAAGTTAAAAGATATGAAAGTCCCTTATTAATTTTAAACTTACACATAGTTAGCTAACTTTAGTTTTTGAACAATTACATCACATATATTACCTATCAAATGAATTTTTCCAAAATCATCTGTCCCCCGTCCTAACAATAATATGCCCTTGGTGCTAGAGCCAAATTGTTTGACACTAAATCTCAACAAAAAAATTTAAATTTATTACTAGTCCTGAATCTGACCCATATTATGTTGAAAATGTGGTAAAATCCTCTTGAAAGTGTAAAAAATGTCTCTTCCAACTCTTATAACAAGGCACTTATCTACTTCCATGACCCTATTTGGAGATGAATGTTTGTTAAGATGTCAGCTTTAAGGCAAAAAGAAATGGCTGAAGAGTTTAGAGTGAACAATCATTCATAGGATTAGCTCGTGCATTTAGGTTTAGTACTTTAGTGACTTGTGATACTTTATTAGATGATGAATTATGAATATTTAAGTTGTTCGTATTAAGTACCTTTATGAATTATTTATCAATCAAAGTTTTTGGGTTTTTTTCTTTTTTCAATTTCATGGGTTTCAAATTATTTGTCAATTTAGTTTCACATTATTTGGTTATGCATCTATTGAGCCATGCATGGGTGCAAATAGTTCTACAGTTGTTTGTTATGATTCCAATAGTTCTAGTTCAAACAATTCTTAGTAAGATATAAACTCTTTGGGAGATATGATGGTTGCTTTATATGTTGGAATTTGAAAGTTCTCTTTAAAAGGATCCCTTGTATAACATTAATGTTAACGTGTAAGGCTTATGTCATAGAAGTCTTGCAAGGCCATCTAGCTAGATGTTTTGAGAACTTTCACATAAGGCCTCATGTATTTTTGAATTTATGTGATCGGGCTAAAAGGTTAAATTTGTTAAAGGATGAAAAACATTTATCTATGGAAGAAGCTCTTGCCAACTGTTCGTTTATTTTGTATAACATTAATAGTCAAAGACATGAAAGAGAGATTTCAACATTCAGCGGCCACTATAAGCTATTGGTTTAATAAAGTTTTGAAGGCTTTGACAACTATAGGAAAGGATCTAATCAGACCCGTAAATAAATGTGGTTTAGTGCAACAAGATATTTAAAGGAATCATAATTGGTATTCTTACTTCAAAGTATATAACATACTTTTTTATGTTCATGTGCATATTAGAAATTCTTAAATCTTCTAATTTTTTCTTGCTACAGGACTGGATTGGTGCATTTGATAGTACTTATATTGCTACATCTACTCTAATTGCCAAGCAAAACAATTTTCGTGGTAGAAAAAGTTTTGTTGTTACACAAAATGTATCAACAGCTTGTTTGCATGACATGATGTTTGCATTTGTGTATACAGAAGAGGAAGGCATAACAAATTATTCATGCATATCCATGGATGCAATTACAAGAGAAAAAAAATCATTTTCCTTTATCCATGAAAAGACAAGTTTCCTTCAACTTATCTTTTCTATTATTTTAAAAGAATACACTCATACTTAGATGTGCTATAGATTTATATATGCATGAGAAGATTAATTTTTCTAGTTGATTTTTTTTCTTTTATTTGTACATGCTATTGCATGTACTTGAAACTAACTATATGTTAGTGTTAAATCCATGTGTACTAAGAAATAGATTTATAAATGCAAGATCTTGATTAGAAACATGAGCAAAATGATCAAATTTACTACCAAAGTCAAATACCTATTTTCAGTTTACTCAATATAAGAAACAACTGAAAACCCTTTATGCATATATATTCAGATCCTTACATGAATCAAATTTTCTTTAGGAAATATTAGTGTTGTAGAATCACTTAAAAATGCAATAGCTAAGTTAATTCCCACAAAGAAAAGCATAAATAACTTAAAGAAATTTATATGCATAAAGTTGATGTTCTTTACAAAAGTATCTAGTTAGAGTCAAACTTCATTGTAATTATTCTAGGAGAATTTTATCAAGTGAATCTAACTTGCATAACAGATATGATTAATGTATCTTAGGGGTGAAATTTTCAGTGACATTAACTCCTTATTCTAACCATATAAAAAACAAGCAAAATTAGGAAATAAGAGTATTTCTTGAAAGCTCACAATGAAACTATAAGATATCTACATGATCATTTGCCCCATGTTTCTAAGGCAATAAGAATCTGTTTGGCTCATCCAAGCTAAAAGTGTTTAGAGCCAATAAAGTATCATTTTTTAGTAGATGTTCTAGTGTTTTTAGCTCCTTATATGGAGCAAAGAGAGCACTTGAGAGATTTTCATAGGAAAATTGGATTTAGAGGAAAAGAAGAGTTATTCAATTATTGACACTCTTCTTCCTATAATTTCATGATGAGGGTTTTCTAGTAGATGGAAAGTTATATTTTTTATTTTAAAGAAATACCTATCTATCCACTTAATGTGCAACATTTAATTTCTATTACTTGTGTTGTGTTGTATATTTTTATCAGACAACAAGATAAAGTAGATGAAACATTTACTCAATTAAAAAATGAAAGGATGATAGTTGAAGCAGAAGAACGTTTGGATGTTGAGTAGCAAATGGTTAAGGTTGTGTCTCAAATAACTCTCATGGTAAAAGATGAGATTGTCATGCATATATGGAACAATTATTAGCGCATAGAGTTTTCTCATATAGGTATTGACTTTTAGTATATCTAGTTATATTTAATATCATATTCTCCTCGTAATTGTATTTTACGTAATGAGAAATATTATGACTATGATAGCCCTTTTTATCATATAAACATGTATTTTTCTCTTTTGTATGAGTACTTTGTTTGAATGTTTTAACCATGCAAGAATATAGAATCTCTGGTATGAAGAAAAATTTCTCAACTAAACATGTTTTCTAACTTTTCATTTTTAGAAAATTGCTTGTGAAAATGACTAAACATGTTTTTCTTAAGCATTTTAAAAATTGTATATAGAAAATGAAAACTAGAAATAGAAAAGAAAAAAAACTATTTTCCACATCCAAATACCACCGTAGTTTTACTTATTTTTTACTACTTTCAACCTAATATTCTATGTTATGAAACAATTCATTTGTCATTTTTTTCTAGTCGATTACATGTTTGAAAAATAGCTTATCAATTGCCTAACTATTTTGGAATCTCTCTTTTTTTGCTACGAGTGTAATATAAGTCGTATACTCTTAAGGAAAATAAGAAATAGAGTTAGGCAATAATCTCATTTATGAGTTAAGTGTTTTCATTATTGATTAAATAGTTCAAGTGATATTTAACAATTTATAATGAACAAGATCAAAAGCTATTGTATGAAACTAACAAGCTACATTTTATATTGAGATTTTTTACTTTCAGTAAGAATGTGTGACACATGCATATAAACTTATACATATCCAAATCTTTTTTAATTCCATTTTCCAAAATGTGCCACCACACACAATTTATTTTACAACATAACTTAAAAACTATATAGGATATTTTAAATTGACAAGCCTAATTTGATAATGCTACTATTGTGATAATACTACTGTTTTGAATAATCTCTATTAATTATATGATATGTTGAACGCTATAATTAGGTAGTTCTAATCTGATAATAATGTCAGTGTTTTGAAATATGCATAATAGTTACATGATATGTTGAATGTAATGGTTAAGTAGTACCAATTTGGTATTGAACTTAAGCTTAAATGGAAAGATTATGTCACCTAGGTTTATAATATTCCGGCCAACATAAAAAAATGTTACTATGCTAAGAAGGAAGCCAATGGAGAAGAGTTCAACTAATGTTGTTGTTAAAATTGTGAAGGATCTCCGTCAAACACCAACGTGACATTTGATTTATGCCTTTTCCTTATCATTTCTTGATGTTGTTGGATTTGGGACAATTTTTAAGATTATTTATTCTTTACTTGTCTTTTATTTTTCATAAACATAATATTTCATTTTACTAATAATTCCATCATCATTCTTTTTTTTTTCAAATGCAATATTCACATATAGCTTATAGATTAGCCAGCTATTTTGGAATCCTCTCTCAATATGAAGTAAGTCTAGTGAAGCAATCACTTAGGTTATTTATCCAAGAATCAGGATACACAATGTCATACCTATAACTTGCATAGGTCATGGGCTGTGAATTTTATGTGAATTTGATGAAAACAAATGATGTGAAGAGGTAATGCAAGTCATGAAACCCAAGGAGAAAAGAAACATACAAGACTAAGTACTCATAATGTGTCCCAAAGGAATTCTAAAGACATCAGTGGAATAAGAGAGAAAAGTGCTCTGTTCCTAAGCCAAAAATGACTAAAATGTGGTGCCATGATGGGTATTGAAAGGAAGACTTATGGTTTGAGAAAAGATTTCAAATAACCTAAGAGTATTAAGAGACAACCAAGGAAGGCCACAATGGGGCTCTTGGGAACACCCTTGTGTCCACTTATATGAACTTGAGGGCTCTAAAGCCTAAAACTCTAAGGAGGATTGTGTGGACTCAATGCATAAGGCTAAAATACAAGTGAGGATAGCGATATGAGCCCAAGAAAGAGGAAGAACGCATAAGAAAGAACAAGGGCATTCTGGGCTGCACTAGAAGATCCTTAGGTGCACCTTTGTGTGCACCCATGAGCATGTGAAGGCTTTAAAGCCTAATTTCTTGAAAATAATTACAGGCAGTTGATGCTTATGATTAAAATGAGAATTAGGGCTACACTGTGGGCTAAGAAAAGGTGAAAAACATGAGAACCTATGGAAACACTTTAAAGCACATTAAAGAGCTCTTGGAAGCACTCTAAGTGTACCTATGTTCAATTTAAAGTTTGAGGGCCTAATTAGCCAAATTAATACTTGAAGTGGGTGCTCAATATGTGCCAACAAGAAAGCTAAGTAGGACAAAAGGATATACAAAATGATTTGGGTGATTAAAAGGAAGTTAGACAAAGGACTAGTGAAAGTCCTTGGCCACCAAGTCCATTCGGCCACCGTTTGGACTTGCATCCTTCAAGGCAACTTCAATGCAGCTTCTTAGCTAGTTTTTGGCACCTTTATGACCTCAAAAATCTTGGTCAAAGACTTGCTTAGGCATCGAAACACATACAAACCCAAAAGAAACCAAAAAAGCCAAAACTAAAGCTAAGCATGGTGGCGATGGTGCTCTTGGTGGGTTGATGTTTTCTTATTTCTTACTCCTTGTTCTTGCTTCCATTTCATCTTCTATAACTTGGCCAAACTTGTAGCTAAGCATCCTAAAGCCACCAAAAAAAAAAAAAGGCAAAAAAGAACAAAAACAAGGCAAAACCAGGACATGGTGATGTAAAGCTAGTTCATGGTGGTGCCTGTGTTACATGGTGTATGATCAAGCTTCCTTGATGCCATTTTAGCCATAGGTAAGGGCCCATATAAAGCTTTTTCTCCTATATTTTGAAAGGGAAAAGCTGGCCTAGGGGATGGCTAAGGCCAAAGGAGCCTAGAGGCTATGTAATGGGCTATGTGTGCTTTAAGCACTATGGGAAGCTAGCTAGTTTGCTTTCGGCAAGCATATGTTCAAGTTTGGCCAAGCTTAATCAATCACCTGGAGCTCTATGTTAATTGAATCTAATAAAAGTGATCACATGAAAAAATTGAAAAAAAATCATGCTTGCTATGTTAAGGAAACCGTGTGTATGTGATGTTTGTGTTTGTGTGCTTCTTTATTTGTATGCGTGTGCTAACCCGTTTATTTGTATATATAAGTATCATGTATTATCTTGTTTATGTTGTTTTTGGTGTCTTCCTTGTCTTTGAAAGCAAGTTATTAAGCAAAATTCGAGGTTTATATGTACAATGTTATAAACATTATGAAGGCACTATGTCCTGAATTTGGGTTCTTATTGAGTACCTATGTACTCATGCCCTCTTTTGCCTATTTCAGGTAAAGAAGTGCAAGAGTGAAGGGCTAAGGAACCTCCAGGAGAGGTTTATGTACAGAGAGGTATACTCTGAAATTATGGCTTATGAAAGAGGAAGCATGAAAAAGTTCATAAGAATAAACTAATGGTTGTACTATGTTATTGTGTTTGTAGGCCCTAATAGTTGCAGTAGGACTTGCTGTGTTTAGATCTATCCTGGTATAGGTTAGAGCTAGAAGAGTAATAAAGAAACTATCGCGTAAGTATCAAGTGAAAGTAGAGGTCAAAGTGACTGTGGGCTTAGAGATAGTTTAAGCCTAGCTATGTATCATGCATGGCCCTTAGTGGACCAAACTTTTGTTGTACATAACTTTGGGCCATGTAGTCCCTGTTTGTCAAATTTTGGCATATAAATATTATGTGTAACTAATGGCAAGGGGACTTAGAGCAAAATATGGCTTATGCCTTGTTTGTACTTGGGCTTGGGTAAGCCTTAAGGCACTAAGTATAGCATAGTAGGAGGAATGCATGCATGGTTTGTAACCTAGTATGTATGCATGTATGCTTGAATTTGTGTATGTCTTGGAGGACACAGAACTATTGGGTGCTAGAAGAAATAATAAGGTGATTTGGGTTGAGAAAGAATAAGAGATGCCGAAATAAAATCAGGAGCTCTTGTAATTTTTCTTTAATTTATGGAGACCATGTACATACCAATAATAACATGGCTTGTATGGCTTTATATAGCCACCTTGCTGCCTTAATTAAAAGAAGAGTTCTGAATTAACTTGCCTTTCCCAGCCAAATTTTTGACTCCTAAAAGCTAAGTTACAGTTGTAGTTTCTTTTACTAGCCAATCTATAATTAGCACCGCCATTTGCAGTCAAATTTGTTGACTCTTCTCAAACAAAGTTACAACTGCCAAGAAACAAGTTGAATACATTTTTTGGCTACTAAGAAACTTTATTTTGCCGCCTTTCTTTGTCTAGCTTTTCTTCAAAAATGCAAATTAATATTTTTCAACACCTCCTCTTAATTTGTAATTTTTGCTTCTTTTTGAAACTTCAATAGCTTTTCTCTTGTGACGGTCTTTGTAAAAATATCTGCTAATTCATCTTTTGTATTAATATACTTCAACTGGACCTCTCTTTTCTGTACCAAGTCTCTGATAAAATGGTATCGTAATTCAATATGCTTTGTCCATGCATGAAACACTGGATCTTTTGTCAATGCGATTGTTGACATATTATCACAATAAATTGTTGTCTGACCATCTTGTTTTTGTAGCAAGTCAGCCAGAATTCTTCTTAACCAAACTGCTTCACATGCTGCATCTGTTCCAGCTATATATTCTACTTCAGCAGATGATAGTGATACACTTTTCTTTTTGTTGGGCATCAATATGGGCATAAGCTATGCAACCAAATATTTTAAATTGTTGTACCTGGGGTTTTCTATGATGCCATGCCTCATATGGAGTTTTGTTGAGCATAGCTTTTGTTGGAGATCTGTTCAGGATGTAAACTGCAGTGTTTACTGCTTCTACCCAAAAGCTATTTGGAATTAACTTATCTTTTAACATGCTCCGAGCCATTTCAACAACTGTTCTGTTCTTCCTCTCTGCAACTCCGTTCTGCTGTGGGGTACGTGGAACTGTTAATTGCCTCCTTATTCTATTTTGTTGGTAAAATCTGACAAATTTTGTAGAAGTATATTCTCCACATCTATCCGTTCTCAGAATTTTTATAGATCTTTCACTTTCATTTTCTGCAAATGCTTTGAATTTCTTGAATGCTTCAAAAGCTTCTGATTTTCTTCTCAAGAAGTAAATCCACATCATCCTAGTGAAGTCATCCATAAATAGAATAAAGTATCTATTCCCATTTAATGATGGAGTTCTCGTTGGACGAACTATATCAGAGTGAACCAGCTCCAGGGGCTTCTTTGCCCTCCAAGATGTCTTTGGAAATGAGAGTTTGTGCATCTTCCCATATATGCATCCTTCACAAACTTTATCAATTTTGTCTATACTGGGCAAACCAAGGACCATATTTTTGTCCTTTAACAACTTCAAACCTTTATAATTCAGATGTCCATATCTTAAATGCCAAATAAATGACTTATCCACTATATCACTTTTTAAAGCAAGATCATCATGTAGTGACATAGCTAGAGGGAAAACATTGTTCTTGCTCATCTTAACTTTTACAACTGTGATGCTTTTCTTCTTATCTTTAATAATACATGCATCATCTTCAAAATTCAGTGCATAATCTTTTCACAAAAGTTGACCAACACTTAATAGATTTTGAGTCAAATCAGGAACATAAAGGACATCTGTAATAAATTTAGAGTTACCTCCATTGCTATCAACTGTAATAACTCTTTTGCCTTTAACACCATGGAGTTTGCCATCACCAAGCTTTACTTTTGAAAAATAATTTTCATCTAATTTTATAAAGCTTTGTTTATCTCCTGTCATGTGATTGCTGCATCCACTATCAACATACCATACAGTACTTGATTCTTTCTCGGCACTTAAGCAGGAATGGAATACTTTTCGTCCTTCACGTTCTTCTAAAAAATTCACGTTGTTGCTTTGATCTTAGAACCAGCAATCTTTTTCTTAGTGGTTTAGGTTTCTGCAACGCCGACACTTGAATCTGCAGTCTTTTGATTGATGACTGGACTTTCCACAATTTTTGAAATTTTTGTTTGGATAATTTCTTTGGCTGAAATCATTTTGATTTCCTCTGCCACGGCCACTACCTCAGCCACAATTCCCTCTTCCTCTATTTTGGAATGAACCTCTGCCTTAGTTATTTTTCCTGAAATTGTCTCCCATGTTTATATTTGATTGAAAAGCCTGTTCTATTGTTTGGCTTGAGAATTTGCGCATTCTCCTCTCGTGTGCTTCTAGAGAGCCAATCAAATCATCAATTGCTAGTTTTGATAAATCTTTTGATTCTTCAATTGCTACTACAACATGCTCAAATTTTGCTGGCAGGCTCTGCAAAATTTTCTCATTAATCTTCTTGTCTTCAATATTGTCACCTAAGCTCCTTATCTGGTTTATTATTTCTGTTGCCCTTGAAGAAAATTCTTGAACACTCTCTACATCTTTCATGGAAAGATTGTCAAAGTCCCTCTATAAATTTTACAATTTTATGGAGATAACTTTTTCTTGGCCACCGAATTGCTTATTCAATATTTCCCAACCATCTTTCGATCTTTTGGCACCTATGATGCATGGGAAAATTGTTTTACTCAATCCTTGTTGGAGATTGAGTAAAGCTTTTGCATCCCTTTGCTCGTTTTGCTTGTACTGCCTTTTCTGTGCTTTGGTCCAACTAGTATATGCTTCTGAACTAGTTGGTTCTTCAAAGCCAGATTCTACCAACTCCCATAAATCTTGGGAGATGAATAATGTCTTCATCTGGATGTTCTAAAATTCATAGTTCTCGCCATTGAATATAGAAACAAAAGACTGTGATTAGTTGAACATGGCTTTGCTGCTTGTGGCCATTTCTTCAACTTGGCTCTAATACCAAATTTGTTGGGTGCTAGAAGAAATAATAAGGTGATTTGGGTTGAGAAAGAAGAAGAGAGGCCGAAATAAAATCAGGAGCTCTTGTAATTTTTCTTTAATTTATGGAGACCATGTATATACCAATAATAACATAGCTTGCATGGCTTTATATAGCCACTTTGCCGCCTTAATTAAAAGAAGAGTTCTGAATTAACTTGCCTTTCCCAGCTGAATTTTTGACTCCTAAAAGCTAAGTTACAGCTGTAGTTTCTTTTACTAACCAATCACTAATTAGCACCGCCATTTGTAGACAAATTTGTTGACTCTTCTCAAACAAAGTTACAACTGCCAAGAAACAAGTTGAATACGTTTCTTGCCTACTAAGAAACTTTATTTTGCCGCCTTTCCTTGTCTAGCTTTTCTTCAAAAATGCAAATTAATATTTTTCAACAAGAACACACACATACGTCACCTAACCTCCTTAAACCCCATATGCACTCACAACATCCTCTAAGTAAATTCAATTGGTTGAAATTCAATCAATTTGGTGAATTAAGTAAAACTCATTAGATTTTCAAAAGCTTGAGATTCTAACCTAAGTAAACAAAAGTCGGGGTTAAGAATCATGGGAGTTAGAGCCTAATTCACTGTATGAAAATCAACTAAGTAAATAAGAACAACTGATTGATTCCAAACCTCTTGAAAGGTTTAGGATGGGGGTGAATTTTGTCTTGACACACAATCTCATTGAAAGACACTATATCATTTAAAATGAAGGAAATAGCTTGATATGTATATATAGTTAGTCACATTTTATATACATTAAAGCATGTACAAATTAATTGGAGTTGTTGAAATAGATCAGAAGCAATTTTATAGGCAGAATAAGTTGCCTTTTACTTTGAGATTTTTAACTTTTAACAGAAGTGTGAGATATGCAGATAAATTTATATGTGTCTGAATATTTTTCAATCCCCTTATTATAAGAGTGTCACAATACATACAAGTAATTTATAGTATCAACTATACATGGATTTATTATAATAATTGAAACATGCTGAATGAATATGAAACCATGTATAAGAAATTAATCTTGCGATGTAAATTGTTTCCAGTCATTAGACCATACTTTGACAGATATATGCTTCCACATTTATAACAGTCAATGCTCGTGAAACAATTTTAGAGATTATATAAAAATGTGTTTACTACATCTATTTTCATTTTCTATTTTCATGAAAAACAAATTTCCCATTAATTAAGAATGGGAAATACAATTTTACCATTCTCCAATTTTATGAAAATTTGAAAGGCATAATCCACCCTAAGTCTCTAGGAATCTCCATCATCTCTAACCCACAAGAATTAGGTCCTATTTCCTTTTACATTAGGTTTATCACAATAACCAAAACATACTTATATAAATAGGAAACCATGTATAAGAATTAATCTTGCTATTATTTTCAATCATTAGACCATACTTTTATGGGTATATACTTGCATTTATAAAACTAAATACTCATGAAATAATGTTTACTATATCCATTTTCATTTTCTATTTTTCATAGAAAACAAATTTCCCATTCATTAAGAATGGGAACACTCAGCCTAATGGCTGAAAGCTTGGATACCCACGACCCCCAACTAGGATCAAATCTCACCAAATGCATTATGTGCCCAACATTGCTAATTAAGTATAATCCGCATTAAGTCCCTTAGTATCTAACCATTCTCCAATTTTATGAAAATTTGAAAGGCATAATCCACCCTAAGTCTCTAGGAATCTCCATCATCTCTAACCCACAAGAATTAGGTCCCATTTCCTTTTACATTAGGTTTATCACAATAACCAAAACATACTTATATAAATAGGAAACCATGTATGAGAATTAATCTTGCTATTATTTTCAATCATTAGACCATACTTTTACGGGTATATACTTGTTTTTATAAAAGTAAATACTCATGAAATAATGTTTACTATATCCATTTTCATTTTCTATTTTTCATAGAAAACAAATTTCCCATTCATTAAGAATCGGAACACTCAGCCTAATGGCTGAAAGCTTGGATACCCACGACCCCCAACTAGGATCAAATCTCACCAAATGCATTATGTGCCCAACATTGCTAATTAAGTATAATCTGCATTAAGTCCCTTAGTATCTAACCATTCTCTAATTTTATGAAAATTTGAAAGGCATAATCCACCCTAAGTCTCTAGGAATCTCCATCATCTCTAACCCACAAGAATTAGGTCCCATTTCCTTTTACATTAGGTTTATCACAATAACCAAAACATACTTATATAAATAGGAAACCATGTATGAGAATTAATCTTGCTATTATTTTCAATCATTAGACCATACTTTTACGGGTATATACTTGCATTTATAAAAGTAAATACTCATGAAATAATGTTTACTATATCCATTTTCATTTTCTATTTTTCATAGAAAACAAATTTCCCATTCATTAAGAATGGGAACACTCAGCCTAATGGCTGAAAGCTTGGATACCCACGACCCCTAACTAGGATCAAATCTCACCAAATGCATTATGTGCCCAACATTGCTAATTAAGTATAATCCGCATTAAGTCCCTTAGTATCTAACCATTCTCTAATTTTATGAAAATTTGAAAGGCATAATCCACCCTAAGTCTCTAGGAATCTCCATCATCTCTAACCCACATAAATTAGGTCCATTTACTTTTACATTAAGTACGATTAATTTGAAATTACTTATTTTTAATTTTATAATTTTTTTTTGAATTAATGTCATTTGAAAGCTAATTATATATAGATATAGTAATCCATTAATTTCTTTCATAATCTAACTAAATTGTTGTGGATATTTTACTTACTCAAACTTAATAATAATAAATAAATAAATAAATTACAGTATAAAAGAAATATTATTCATTGGATTGTTATATCTGAAGAGTATTAACTTCCTAGTTCCGGATAAACGTGAAATCATTTTGAATTAATCTGACTGAATTGCAACTCTCTCAGTTCTTAAACCTGAACGAATCCGATCGAAAACAAAGAAACCTGTTCCGATTCATGTGCAACTTCCTCTACTTCCTGTAAGAGTTGGCAATGACGTACAAGTCATCGTTGGTGCAATTGGAAGCTCTGTTGGGCTAACAAACTTGAAGGTTCGGGCTGGGCCCTGGAGATGGCAACAAGTCTTAAAGCTCCAATTGTACATTCTCCATTTGAATCTCCACGATTCACGAATGCTTGTTTGAGATTATGATTTAGTACTTAGTAGTTCAAAAAATTAGCATGTTAATAATATTAGCGATTTATTGGTTACTTTCATAAGCTTTTACGAGCAAAGGTAAATTCCTTGTCTAACAAAAATGTTAGTGATATATTTACCCTAGGAAACTATAGTGGCAGATTTCACCTCAAGAACGAATACTAGTGACAAATTTGTCATTTCCAGCACTAAAGGGAACATGAGTTCATGTCAAGCAACACTATTATTAGTAGTGAGCATTATTCAGATAAAATTAAAAAAATATATATCAAATAAACAGAACTGAATAAATTGAAATATAATTTGGACGGTTTGAATCGGTTCTAACATATAATTCGGACAATTTGGATATACTTTATAAAATCTAAAAATTAATTGGATGATTATGTTTGGATCATTTTTAAACCGAATTAACCAAATACTCACCCCTAACTATTATTGTTTTTGAATCATAAAATTTCATATTTTTCTGGCCGAGTTTTAAAATTCTATAACAGTGTGACTATTATTCTTAAAATTTATTTTATGTGGTTGATTGGAGGAAACAGACAAATCATAATAATTATCTCACATAGTTTATTTTTTTTCAAATTCTAATTTAAATTATTTGGTAGTTGGCTTTTAGTTAACTATCAAATAATTTTATAAAAGTTAATGAGTCATTTAAATTTTTATTTTTTAGTATAAATTTGGTTTTTGTTCTTTTAACTGGTGAAGTTTTTCTTTTTAATTTCTAGCGTTAACAGCTAACATTGTTGCCAAATGGAACTTCTGAATTTTAATAGACCAAAAGCGGGTGTACTGACAAGGGTTGTTTTGTGATCTGTAGGTACCGTGCAAAATGATCATATGCCTACCATATTCATGTGACTATAGGCTTAGAGATAGTTTAAGCATAGCTATGTATCATGCATGGCCCTTAGTGCACCAAACTTTTGTTATACATAACTTTGGGCCATGTAGTCCCTGTTTGTCAAATGTTGGCACGTAAATATTTATGCGTAACTAATGGCAAGGGGACTTAGAGCAAAATATGGCCTGTGCCTTGTTTGTACTTAATGGGCTTGGGTAAACCTTAAGGCACCAAGTATAGCATGGTAGGAGGAATGCATCCATGGTTTGTAACCTAGTATGTATCCATGTATGCTTGAATGTGTGTATGTCTTGGAGGACACAGAACACACACATAAGTCACCTAACCTCCTTAAACCCCATATGCACTGGCAAGATCCTCTAAGTAAATTCAACTGGTTGAAATTCAATCAATTGGATGAATTAAGTAAAACCTATTAGATCTTTAAAAACTTGAGATTCCCACCTAAGTAAACAAAAGTTGGGGCTAAGAATCCTGGGATTCAGAGCCTAATTCACTGTATAAAAATCAACTAAGAAAATAAGAACAACCGGTTGATTCCAAACCTCTTGAAAGGTTTAGGATGAGGGTGAATTGTGTCCTGACACATAAGCTCATTGACAGGCACTACATCATTTAAAATGAAGGAACATAGCTTGACATGTATATATAGTTAGTCACATTTTATATACATTAAAGCATGTACAAATTGGAGTTGTTGAAAAGGATCATAAGCCATTTTATAGGCATAGCAAGTTGCCTTTTATTTTGAGATTTTTAACTTTTAACAGAAGTGTGAGATATGCCGATAAACTTATATGTATATGAATATTTTTCAATTCCCCTTATTATAAGAGTGTCACAATACATACAAGTAATTTATAGTATCAACCATACATGGATTTACTATAATAATTGAAACATGCTGAATAAATATGAAACCATGTATAAGAAATTAATCTTGCGATGTAAATTGTTTTAAGTCATTAGACCATACTTTGACAAATATATGCTTCCACATTTATAAAAGTAAATGCTCGTGAAACAATTTTAGAGATTATATAAAAATGTGTTTACTACATCTATTTTCATTTTCTATTTTCATGAAAAACAAATTCCCATTAATTAAGAATGGGAAATACAATCTTACCATTCTCCAATTTTATGAAAATTTGAAAAGCATAATCCACCCTAAGTCCCTAGGAATCTCCATCATCTCTAACCCACAAGAATTAGGTCCCATTTCCTTTTACATTAGGTTTATCACAATAACCAAGACATACTTATATAAATAGGAAACAATGTATAAGAATTAATCTTGCTATTATTTTTAATCATTAGACCATACTTTTACGGGTATATACTTGCATTTATAGTAAATACTCATGAAATAATGTTTACTATATCCATTTTCATTTTCTATTTTTCATAGAAAACAAATTCCCAATTCATTAAGAATGAGAGCACTCAGCCTAATGGCTGAAAGCTTGAACACCCACGGTCCCCAACTAGGATCAAATCTCACAAAATGAATTATGTGCCCAACACTGCTAATTAAGTATAATCCGCATTAAGTCCTTCAGTATCTGACCATCCGTAACCCACAAAAATTAGGTCCATTTCCTTTTACATTTAGTATGATTAAAATCTAAAATGACTTATTTTTAATTTTAAATTTTTTTTCAGAATCAATGTCATTTGAAAACTAATTCTATATAGATATAGTAATCAATGAATTTCTTTCATAATCTAACTAAATTGTTGTGGATATTTTACTTACTCAAACTTAATAATAATAATAATAATAATAATAGTAGTAATAATAAATTAATTACAGTATAAAAGAAATATTATTCATTGGATTGTTATATCTGAAGAGTATTAACTTTCTAGTTCCGGATAAACGTGAAATCATTTCGACTCAGTTCTTAAACCTGAACGAATCCGATCGAAAAAAAAGAAACCTGTTCCGATTCATGTGCAACTTCCTCTACTTCCAGTAAGAGTTGGCAATGACGTACAAGTCATCGTTGGTGCAATTGGAAGCTCTGTTGGGCTAACAAACTTGAAGGTTCGGGCTGGGCCCTGGAGATGGCAACAAGTCTTAAAGCTCCAATTGTACATTCTCCATTTGAATCTCCACGAATGCTTGTTTGAGATTATGATTTAATACTTAGTAGTTCAAAAAATTAGCATGTTAATAATATTAGCGGTTTATTGGTTATTTTCATAGCTTTTACGAGCAAAGGTAAATTTCTTGTCTAACAAAAATGTTAGTGATATATTTACCCTAGGAAACTATAGTGGCAGATTTCACCTCAAGAACAAATATTAGTGACAAATTTGTAATTTTCAGCACCAAAGGGAACATGAGTTTACGTCAAGCAACACTATTATTAGGGGTGAGCATTATTCGGATAAAACTAAAAAATTAAAAAAAAGTACCAAGTAAACCGAACTGAATAAATTGAAATGTAATTTGGACAGTTTGAATCGATTCTAATATATAATTCGGACAATTTGGATATACTTTATAAAATCTAAAAATCAATTGGATGATTATGTTTGGATCATTTTCAAACCGAATTAATCAAATGCTCACCCTAACTATTATTGTTTCTGAATCATAAAATTTCATATTTTTCTGGCTGAGTTTTAAAATTCTGTAACAGTGTGACTATTATTCTTAAAATTTATTGTGGTTGATTGTAGGAAAAAGACAAATCATAATAATTATCTCACATAGTTTATTTTTTTTCAAATTCCAATTTAAATTATTTGGTAGTTGGCTTTTAGTTAACTATCAAATAATTTTATAAAAGTTATTGAGTCATTTAAATTTTCATTTTTTAGTATAAATTTGGTTTTTGTTTTTTTAACTGGCGAAGTTTTTCTTTTTAACTTCTAGCTTTAACAGCTAACATTGTTGCCAAATGGAACTTCTGAATTTTAAGAGACCAAAAGCGGGTGCACTGACAAGGGTTGTTTTGTGATCCGTAGGTACGTGCAAAATGATCATATGCCTACCATATTCAAACCCTAAGCAAGGAAACTTGCACGAAAAGGAAAGGACTCAGCAAATAGATGCGAAGAGATCATCTGTTCTGTAGCATTGATTTGGCTCTGATCAAACCAGACAAGTTCAACAAGAAGTCATTCAGGGTGTCAACAAGACAGAAATAAACACTACATTACAGAAGTTCCAACAGAATACAGGATAAAATTTTCATTGCCTTTCTTAATTCGGATCGTAATATACATCTTCATTCGACAAATGATGAAAACAAAAATCGTGGAAAACGAAACAGGTAACAATATATGTCAATTTGCAAAATTACAACAAAAGAGGGGGCAACAGAAATTCTCCTTTCCTGTCATTTGCCTACCTGCCAATTCATATCCCACATCTCTTCTAGCTCAGGGCTCAGGGATGCCAATGGAGAGCATTTGTAACCAAAACTGTTCGAAACCTTTGCTTCACGGGTTCTATGAAGCCTAGTATGTGAATGCCTCTTATTTTTCTTGAATGTATATTCCCTTTCATGTATGTGGGTGAAAAAAAAGCCTCATAACACTTCTACGGTCTACCTTTCTCAGCCCTGTAAAGCATATTCAATCTCAAATCAATGTGGTACAGCTTAACCATGTTTCTGGGTTCCAGAATATTTTGTTTCACAAGTTCTAGTTATATGAAGGAATTGAGACTTACTTGTGAATGAGGTATTAGCAGAAGAACGAGTGAGATGCAGTATAGACATAATGAGATGGCTACTCCAGCCACAAAATTATGGAAGAGTCGTCGGTTATCCTTGGAGGGTATGAAAACTGACTTAAGCGTATTGGTTAGTTCAAAAAGGCGATGAGACACCTGTAGAATCAATTGGATATGTCAACACAATATCTAAAACTCAAAATTGAACTAATTGAAGTTCTCAGACAAGAAACTGAAAACATATTTCCGGAAAAAGAAAAAAAAAAGATGAAAGAAAGGGCTGCAGGGGGGTGGGGCATTAAAGGTAGATCAATTAGGACTATAGGTCTAGGAGAACCTTAAGAGTGCTTGAAGATAAGCAAATTCTCTGGAAGCAACGTGCTTTTACCACCCCCACCTGGGCCTTCCTCATATATAACAGGGGAAAAAAAAAAAAAAAGGCTTTTACCCAGATCTAAACCCTTGGCTTACCAAGATATATATGGCCGTTGTTAGCATGAAATTGAGTAACGGATATTGCGGGATAATGGAAAGAAGCCACTTAGGCTGGCCATTAGGCACATTTGATCTGCACAAAAATATCATGCGTGCGTGAGAATCCTGCAGTCCTACCTTCAAATTTTGCACTTGAGCTGCAGATACTAAACTATATAATTTATTTTTATGAAAAAGGATTACCATATGCCAAACATGCAACATGTGAGAATATGATGAAAAAATATTTTGTGCATATATAAATAATGATCTAAAGATCAGAAGTCCTAAATATAGTCAACATTTCAGTCATAAAAATACTCAAATTTCAGTTTCAACCCTAAGAGCAGGGAGTATTTTCCTTTTTAAGTTCTAAAAGTCATCATCATCATCACCATCATACTGCACCTTAATCCCAAGTACGTTGGGGTTACTGGTATGTGATTAACTGTTTAAATTTTATTAACACTACTAGTTCATGCAAAAGGGAAATATCCTTGCACCTCAGGCCCTAATTCAAACTTTAGCCATTACAGTAATTAAAGCTTATTCTTTGACATTTGAATCCTCTATTTAGGGTTATTCAAGATAATGAGAAATTTCTATTAATGATTGATTAGCACCCAGATCATGTAATCATAATGAGATTCATCTTCAGAGTTAAAATGCAATTAGTATAAAACAGTAGTTGCACCATTCTGTTGCAATTCCAAATTATCCTTTAATTACATAATTTATTATTAAATTCGATTTTCATAGATTTGACATAGTTGTCATCTCAATTAAGTACAAGGGGCAATATATTTTTCCTTTTTTATTTTTAATCAGAAAAGTACTATTTATGCATCAAGAAAGTGCCAACAGAAAATGTTTACAAGACAAAATCTATTGTTTCTGTCATATCTATTTCACTAACAACTAGGTCACTATCGATCCAAAAGAAAGAGTGTCAGTACATCTATTCTTTAAAGACAAGAAGGCGATCCCTCCGTTCAACAGCCTTATTATTATGCTCTTGCCAAACCATTCACAATATAGATAATGGAATCAGCAAGATAGCTTTCCTTTTAATTTTCTTTTCTCACTATCCTTTAAAGATAAAGGGACAGCGTTCTTGACTGACACTATGAAAGGACCAGGAATGCTTTATCTTATTATGCTCACCAGGCTCAAATAGGACCATTATCATGTTTATAGCCCAGAGGCCAAATTATTTTTTCCATAAGGAACCCATATCACTGTCATCCCACAAGGTCTATATGCATTTGGTGCAACATGTCCTTAATCCCGTACCAAAACTATGGACGAATAGTAGATTTCACTATCAAAAAGTCAAGGATCAGGTTTTGGCAACGTCTTGTTCTTATGCTTCCCCTCAAGCATATAAAGGCAGGCCTTTTTGGACATGAATGTTGGCTGAATGGTCTTATAGTGGCATATTAGTTTATCTCCAGTAATTTCTCAACAAAATGCAATACTATTATCTTTCACACATGTTTCTAATATTCTAAACTTCTATGCCTCAAGTGGAAGCTAAAAGCTTTGTTAGGGACTGTAATTCAATCTATTTTTGGGTGAAAATCACTGAAAATTAAGGACTTCAACATGAACTTGTACAAGATATAGGGCTTAATATTTCTTAATATTTATTAATATTTTGTAGCTATGTATCTTAATGTTTCTAAACAAGATACAGGCTTGCATATATGTACCTATGTATCTTCATGTTTCTTTTCATGGTTGATTTTCAGAGGCAAAATCCCCCTCGCCCATAATGATAGTACAGAGAGGCTATTGGTGATAGACTACCCAAGCAATGAGACAATTGTCATAGAGATGAATTGTGTTTCAAAAAGTTCGTTGAGATTCTACATTAGTGACCATGAAGCAGCACAAAAGATGTGTCACGAATGATCTAATTATTTTAGTGAGATAAGATAGAAGGAAACAACATGGTAAAGTACGGTTTGCTATCCCTCTTCAAGTCTATTAGTTTGCATACTAACCTTAACCAGATATGAAATTGGGATATATAGGTCTCCAATGTTACCTTCCCAAGCCACCTGGACCAACAATAAGAATAATTAAAGTGGTAAAGCTTAGGATTAGTTGACTCCATAAAGGATGATATCTTTCCTTCAAGATCATATTAAAAGATTCAGAAGCTCAGAAACATACGCAAAGAGAGTCATTGAGTAGCCACGAAACTGTTGAGTAAAATTCCTCAAGCAAATATAGACACTGGAATCACAGGAAAACAGAGAAGAACAAGGTCAAACCATGGAAATAATATCAACATGCTATCACTAGAAAATATATACGCAAATGGGAACTGGCTAAATCTTTAATACATACGTTATGGGGATCCAGGATGTGTAAGGATGGTATTTGTTGTATGTAATCTTATCCAGCTTGTATATGTATTCATACCACAAATATCCAACCTGAAAAGGAATGTGCTCAAAATATAGAAACAAACCATGAAACAACATACAAATAACATTCTTTTTGTGGAGGAGTAACAAGTAAAAACAGTACTAAAGGGATGTCAAAATCAGGTAACTCACAAATAAGGAAATGGCAACAACGCCTGCTTTGATTGATAATTTTTTCTTGTTTTCACATTCCTCCAATTTCTCCATCAACTTCTCAACCTAAACACCAAAAGAAGTTTATAGCTATTTCCATTGATAAAACATGACGCCTGCAATTTTATGTGCCAATATATTCAGGAACTTACATTTGGATGATAGTAGGCATATATCATTCCAATTATCCATATATAGCGATCCAGTCCAGATCTGAAATGCCATTCATGCAGTCGAGGTAGATCTGGTTTTGCTGGATCAGTGTAGCCTGCAAATTTAGCAAAGGAAATATGATGAGAAGTAAACAAAGAATAATGGCTCATACTAAGAGAAACAGTTTGTAGATCCATACAAACGAAACACTGAATCAAGGTTATTGAACAATTCAAGAATCAATCAACTGACCCTAAATCTGAAACTAGTTGGGGTCCTCTAAAAATATCCTGTCCCCTTTGCAAGTAACAAATAAATAAAAAACATGAAAAAATAAAACCAATAAAAAGATAAGCAGGAAAGTTGCAGACCTAATAGGAAGGTCAATGGACTCCATATTATGTAGAAAATCCCAGGAATTTCCCAAATCAAGATAACTGCAAGAAAGCATGCAAGTATTTTGACTGCCATGACTGATGGTATCTCATTGTACTTGTTGAGAATACCAAGGGCTCCATACACCATTATAGTGAAAAGCGTGTGCATCGGACAGATATAATAGAGCATATAGTCATTGTTGAGCAGAAGGCAACAAAATGCTACCATGAAGTTAAGCCGCCACATCATCTGCATCACAAAATTAGAATGACCATGTAGTTTCAATATTCACGACCTCTTTGTATGCTCATGGCTTGTACCGCACAAAGTTAATTGGATTCATGTATTTAACCTGAGCAAAGCGTGCAACACTGAAGTCCTTCCTGATATAATAATAAGAGAAGTTGCCAAATCCAGTCATCCAAACATATGCAGCAATAAAAACACGTATTGCATTGTATATCTCTGTTGCAGCGAAGTAATGGTACATCAGAAACAGGACCTGAGTACAAAAGGAAATACAAATAAACAGCTTCAGCTGTACAGAAGAAAGAAAATTGAATGCATCATAGAATACAACTCTAGAGGAGCATTACGTACAAAAGTTTAACTAGTTCATCACATTTTTCATGTATACAATGGAAGGAAAGACACAGAAAAGGATACAAAATAACAGAACTCAAATCAGTACCAATTAACCTTTGAATGCAGTAAAGAAAAAATTACATGCTATGCATATTCAGACGAAAACAAGTTGCTGATATATATCACACTGTACCAGTTGGGTTACCAGATAAGGGAAAGCTATATTGCTATGCAAATATACATAAGCTATCCAACAACTTTCCTTCTAGGGTGAAAAATATCACTGCACGCAAAAGCAGTAGATAATCGACATACGCCAAACTTATAACCACCAGTTAAATTTTCAAAAGAAACACTTGCCTGCATCCACCCTTTCCACTCTTCAGTCTGATGCCGACTAAGATATTGCATCGTCTTCCCAGAAAAGGCTGACTTGTCATTATGTTTCTTCAGTGAAGTCATTGCCGCAACTATGATGAGAAGCGCATAGAGGAACAGGAAAAGGTCGCGGTTGTATTGCTGTTTGAATTTAAAAATAAAATAAAGTAACAGAGAGACAACAGATAAATAAAATTTCATAGAAATTGAAATAGAGGCTGTGCTTTATTTATAAACTCAACTGTTATCAATTTTGCTAATCATGAAAAACTGATGGAGCGGTATGCATTACTCTTCAAAAGCCAACAATCATGAATAATGAAAGTTGTTGACCAACATTCCTTTCCATACATAGACTTGCTTTTACCTCGAAATATTAGAAACAAGACATTGAATTTTTTAACTGGCTCTTTCACAGTATTTAATCAATACCAGCTGGATGGGCTAAGCATAAAGAAGAGTATGATTAAAAGGTTAGAGAAGTAACTTTTATTCATTTAAAACAGTGAAACAGAAAAGGAAGAACATGAAAACTGTGTATAACTATGACCCTACATCCTTTAGTTCAGGACACATTATAATTGCCATTCTTCCACGGGAATTTAAAAGGTTGAGAAGGAATTACTGTAATATACAAGCTGTAAAACTCATTAAGATAGAAAAACATATATTGGCTTTGAGAAAAAAGACCAATAAAGGTTATGCGTTCACCTTCGTAGATTCTCCAAGTAAATTTGTTCGGTCACAAACATAGAAGTACATCAGACTGGCCCCAAACTCAGCCCTGCATCAGAAATTAGAAGGGCAAGGTTAAATTAAAGATGAAAAATGTAGGACACCAAACTTTATCTTTATACACTAACATTGCTCGTAAAGTAAGCCGATGTTCCAGCAAGAAAGAGTCTTCCATAGCAAAAAACCTGAAAGCCAATCAGAGGGAACGTGTAAGACAAGTAACTCGGACTAAAATCAGAATGAAATAACATACACTGAAAGTGACCTCATTAAGTTTGTCTTGATGGATGAACCATAGAATTTTGCAGATGCCGATCTTGCAACACCTCCTTCCAGCAGAACAGCATGGTCATCCTCTTTGATCGTCTGCTCCCCTAGTTCATCAAGATTATTGTCTGAATGGCTGCACTTTGAAGATCAACAGAATAAGAAAATACAGAAACTTCCTGTGCACTGATCACAAGTGCACATTACGGCTAACCCATGTTATGCAAAGATAACAGAATGCACAAAAACATAGATATGCCAAATTGTTAGAATCCAAAAAAGGCAAAATGCTTTACCAATCAGACAAAACAACATTGAAAAAAGAAACATCTATGGCTCTCCCAAATATATTAAAGAGGAAATCACACACAGCTCCGAAAGTCAAAAAAAAATTAATGGAATGATCGGACATATATGGAAAATACGAACTGAAATTACCTTTTACAAGAGGAAAAGAAAGCTGAAGGATATCTTAATGAATTTCCACAAAAAGGTAAAAGGGGAACCACTTATGATGACAACTGAGGGACAAAAAAAATCTGAAAGAAGTTCCATCATGGATATGAAGATTATTCATATTGTGCCAAATAATTGCATTTTTCATAAGGAAACACAAGTATCCAGAAAAACCATTAACCATTATGGATTTGTTCATTATTTAAAAGAATATATTCTTGAGTAAAAATTTTAAGAGCCATTCCTTCTCCTTCATTGTGGTTTTCTCATGATCCATAAATAGTTCAAAAATGTAGAGCTTACTGGATTTCGTAGACTACTCTTACTTTAATAAGCTCTGCAATTATAACTTCTATACTAGTTCTCAACTTTTGTAAAGAGACCTAGGAAACTGAAGCACTGGTTAGACAGACTTCAACTCTTCCAGTAGGTGAACTGTTTCAAGAACATGGCCAAAAATAGGCCTTCATGCAAAACTTTTAAAGCTTGGTTAAAGGAGCATTCTTAGGTTCAATAAAATTTTGCTAACATTAGATTCTTAGTAGTGCAGTTGCACATAATCACTTACTTGCTAATACCCAAACCCGAACTGGAGTTTGAATTCTATACTAATTTTCCTTAAATTCAGCAGCTACCAACAATTACATGTTATGTTGGTATGAAACTTACAATCATGATCAATGCTACTCACTAATGCATTCTGTAAATATTTAGCAATGCAAAATGTGTTAGCACTTAACCAGATTTTTATTCAAAAGGTGCTAAAAACTATTACTAGGATGAGTATATTTAAGTACATGCTTTTTCTTTTAATTCAGCTTTCTCCTTCCTTTCCATCTGTTGCTCACTTTGATGCAGGAAAAGCTTTTCTCTGCTATGTCACCAGTCCTTCATCCACCCATCAAAGGGTAACATTTACACCAGCAAAATCCCAACGATAAAGCTGTATTAGACTGCAACTGATTTGACAGTTCCATGTTTTAGCACCCTTTATGTTAATTAGTGCAGAGTGTTTCCAAAGAGAAATTTCGAGGAGGAAGGAAAAGTTCAATTATGTTCAGAAAACAAATAATACCAAAAGTTTTAGTTTAGACAACCAGTTACACCACAAAGGGCATCCATGGGGCAGTTTTGTGGTCGATATTCGATGATACATGTATGACACCAGCTGCAAACATCTAAGCCTAACCATATACATCAAAGGAGAAGCTACATGCAATCAAATGTCCCTTTGACCTATAGCACTTTATAACTATACATATGGTATTACAAAATCTGTAAGTTCTGTTCTTTTTCCAATATGAATCAGTCATAGTTATACAAAAACTAGTAACAGCAAAGGACAATTTATCAACTAATGTTGACAGGAAGATCAAACTTACACTTTAGGAGAAGACGCCGACTTTCTATATTCTAAGAACTCTGAATAAACCCAGGCCACAAAAACTGGGATGACCCCAAGAAGCAAAGAGACCTGAAGCATAATAGAAACACTTCATCAATATTTCAAGAAATATTACAAGAATGACAACAATAACGGAGATGCCATAATCATAAAAAAAATAATTTCACGAGAGTGAATGAGTGAGACATCAACATAGAATCCAATTGATAAAAAATTGCAAATGTCCAATAAGCTTTTATTGAGCCTTTCTAGATCATCGGCTTGACTCATCTGTATAAACAAATAGATAGATGACCTAAAGAGAGAAAGATGTACACAGAGAGAAAAAGTAAACCTAAAAAGTAGAAAGTATCACTTCTTTCACCCTCTAGTTAGTGTTCTATAAGACATGCCACTAGCCAAAATACTACGGCTAAACAAGCCAGGCTAAAACATTCTCAAATCAACACTTCTGCACTATGATATTTAGTGTTTCCTCTAAAGATATCTAGAACATCAATTTTGAACCCATGGAGATGAACAACATTGTTACTTTCAATAATTTATCACCCCTATTGAAGCCCTTTTGGTCCAATCAGATCATGCCTACTACTAGTTAGTACTAGCTTCTCTCTGTCCTTTTCACACATCAGGCTCACGTGGAATCAACATAGAAACTAATTCTTGTGAGAAAGAAGAATGGGCTCAGCTGAAAACAAAACCAAATAAAATTCAACCGATGGTATTACATCAAATACGGGTTCATTTTATTCTATTAATTAAGCTAGATGGTAAAACAATACAATCGGAAAGCATCAAGGAATCCATTTCCGCAGAACCACCGAGGACAGACATTCAAAAGCAATTGTCATTGCAGAGTGGAAATAAGACTTGAGTACCCAAAACAGAAAAAAAAAACAGGAACAAAAACTCCATTGCTCAGAAACCAACGCAACATTAGGACAATTAGATTTTACATTCTCGAAACACAATGAGAACAGTGTTGCCACCAGCAGAGATCAAAGCATCAGTCACCAAGAGAGTAAGAACCATCAGCATTTCCAGGAAAACGAACTAGAAAGCAGAATTCGAATCAGAAGGTACCTGTCCAGGCGAGATAGGCCCAGAAACCACCATTTTTGGGCCAGAAGTAACCGATTCCAAACTGCATAAAAACCCGAATCACAAAATCAGCAGACGAATCCCAACAAGAAACAAGAACATGACCCAGAAACGAAAAGAAATGGGAAGTACCCAGGAGAGGATGCTACAAGTCAATCCAAACAATAAGTTGATAAATAGGAGATGGAACCCTAATAAGGGAATGGCGCGAAGCGATGGGGGAAGAGGGAGGAGATCTGAGAGAGAAGAAGCAAGTAGAGACTCTTGCTTAAAGAATGGAGAAGATGGCCGACGTGACGTCGTTTTCACTTCTCTCAACGGTCGTTGTTCGCTCGCTCGCTTCTACTCCTCCCTAGGCTGGCTTGCTTTGGATTCTGGGTTTGGTTGCTATTTTGCTTTCACTTCCCCAATCCACCCACCCAGAACAAATTAATGCCAACAAAATTTGAAAAAAGCAATTTGAAGGTGCTTTTTTTGTGACACCAAATGGTAAAACAGTTGAGCTTCCATACATTCTTCGTGTTCCGTCCTTTTTTTTCCCCGCTTAGATATACAAACACTTCTAACCGTTAGTCATGGATTACCGTCCGATCTTGATACATGAAATTAAAGTTGTCAAATCGGGATTGCACAAAATAATTATTTTTATGAATTGTATTAATAGAATCGGAATAAAATGGTAATTATAATCACAGAATATAATTGAATCATTTTTATCATTTTAAGTCGTAAAATTGTAAGATTTTAAATTTTAAATCAAAGTTTTGATAACTTCACATGAAATCACATATTTGTATTTGATTCAGTTACTTTATCATATTACAATTTTTGTCAGATAATAGTATAAAGGATAATATATAACCTAGTATATTTTACATCTTATATCACAACCTACACACATCTACGGGTGACAAAGAAAAAAAAATCCATTATATAAATTAAGATTTTAACACTAACTAATCACGCGATAAGATAATTTTTATGTAAATTGAATTGAAACCAAATACTTTTTGCTTGGTTGAAAATGGTTTTGTTGGTACCTAATGTCGCCCAAAATTAAGCAATCAATAAGGATGTCATATAGTGACCGTAGTTGGATCTTTTGGGGAAGAGGTTTCTTATAAAGAAAAGTACAATTCAATCATTGAATATTCGAATCATTTGTTAAGTTTGCTAAACTTACATATCCATGTTTTAAATCAACCAACAAGTTTGTAAGCAATTTACACAACTTACTAGTTTGCTCCCAACTCCAGCCATGGACCAAACGAGCCTAGAATTGACTTTGAAGAGTTCTTTGTGTTTGGAATTCGTTTAACAGAACCTATCTATAGGGCACTGGGAAAAATTGATTGCTTTATAGGAGAAGATAATTTTTTTTCAACATGTTTGTTAATACACCTCCTAGGTGAAGAAAGTAAAGGGAGACAACTCCAGGCTTACCAACTAAAGCACGAAAGTGATCTTGCAATAAGGATTTAGTGAAGATATCAGCAAGTTGCAGAGAGGAATTGACAAATCTAATAGTAATATTTCCAGTAGCAACTTTTTTGTGTACAAAATGATAATCAATTTCTAGGTACTTGGTACGACCATGATAAACACAATTTATGCTCATGTATAAGGCATAAGGTTGTCACTGTACAAGGATGGTGGTTTAGGAATGGATATACCCATGTCACGAAGAAGAGAACACAATGGTAGCTACAGCCATAGACCTGTACTCAGCTTTTGAACTTGATGGTGAGATCGCATGCTACTTCTTAGCTGTCTAGGAAGTAAGATTCAGACCTGAAAAACACACACGTGCCTGTAGTAAACCAACGAGTGAGAGGGCAAATCGCTCAACCAGCATCCTAGTAGGCAAACAAGACAAAGGATTTAGACAAGACAAGATGTAAACAAAATCTCTTGTGCCTTGAACATTACATAAAACTTGTTTGAGGAGAGAATAAAGGATTAATCATTTATTGGACTAAAATGTTAACAACATATGAAAGATTAGGTCATGTGATAGTTAAGTATTGTAATGCACCAACAAGAGCTTGATGCAAAATGGAATTAGAAAATGCAGGCGAAACTGTTACAACATTTGTGGCCACTATAAATTGCTACTTTTGAACGAATATCAAATGTATACTTTTGTTGAGAGAAATGTAGACCATTATTGGTATATGAACCTTGATGCCAAGGAAATAATGGTGAGACCACAAATCCTTCACAGTTGATTCTTGACTAAGAGATGTGCAGGATTTATTGGCTCAAATTCAAGAAGATTAAAAATTTTGGTTTTGCTTAATATTTGGTGTTAGTGTTCATCTTTGTTTAGGATTTAATTTTCCTATCATGATATGATTTGTGTTGGTGTGTGGTGTATAAAAAGGTTTGTTTTGTTAAGGTTTGAGTATGAGAGAAAAATCAATTATTGTGAAGAGGCAATATGTGAAGGTTTTGGGACGGATGAAAGGTTCGAAGGCTGAAAAAGGTAAGGATAAGAAGCCTTTTGTAATTATTATATCTTGTAATTATGTGAAAGCAAAATTTGGGATTATTAGTAGTATGTAGAATATCCATAAGCCAACGTGAATATTAAGGGAATACATCTACTGTAATCTCTATATTTTATTCGAGTTAATTATTATCATCTATGGATATGGGCTAGTTAGAAACCAAACCATGTTAAATTTATATGTGCCTAATTAATTATGTTTGTTGCACCACTGCTAATGATGGGTGATTGAGAAATTTTTTTTCAATAAATGGTATCAGAGCTTATTGTTGGTCTTGGCATGATGGAGTGTATGGTTTGATGCTTGGCATAATAGAGCATTTGGATTGTTTGGTGGAGTTCTAGAGAATCGTCATAGGTATGTTTGACAATGGTTGCGACATTGTACTAATGGCTCGGTGCAAGTTTGAAGATTAAAGATTTTGTTTGTATGTGTTGATATTTGTGATGCTGGTGTTTGGAGTCATGTTCATGTTATTCATAGACATTTGTGTTCGTTGCTATGTTCATGTTTTGGCAATATTCATTGTGTGTTCATGATGTTCATTTTCATGGTAAAGAATTGAGCTAAGTGAAGATTAAAGATTGTTAAGTTTGTTGACTCAAATTTAAGAAGCTTAGGGATTTGGTTTTGTTTAGGATTTGGTGTTCATTTTCTTATTTGTTTAGGATTTAGTTTTCTTATTTTGATGTGGTTTGTATTTGTGTAGCCTATAAAAAGACTTTTTGTATCAAAGTTTGAGTATGAGAGAAAAACTAATTGTTGTGAAAAGGTAAAATGTAAAGGCTTTAGGAGGGAGATGGGTCATAAAGACTAGAGAGGGCTAAAACGAGAAGCTTTTTATGATTTTTATATATTGTAATTGTGTAAGGGCAAGATTTAGTGTTATCAGAAATGTGTAAGAGATTCACAGGTTAACCTGAGCACTAAGGACATACTTCTACTTTAATCTCCATATATTGATTCGAGTGAATTTTTCTCATATGTGAATGTAGGTCAATTAAAGATCGAACCACTTTAAATTTTTATGTGTCTGATTGATTATGTTTGTCGTTTTGCTGTTCATGATGAGTGATTAGGATGCTGATTGGAAAAGCTCCATATTTGCTTGGTTATAGAGGCAATTTGGGAAATTGAGTTTTGGGGGATTCTGGGCTGGCTGGCATTTTGAAGAAAGGCAAGAGAGAAAAAGATGAAATTTGGCTCATTTGCACTTAAAACCCTTAAGTTTATGAGTTTCTGTTAGTTAGCCTAAATGTTTCATGTTTGTACAATATGGTTACTTACAATAACTAAGATGAAGGCCACCATGACATTGTGTGTCCAAGTAAGGCCTTTGATAATGTCATATCAGCCATTCTCACTGAAGATAAAACAGAAATTGATGAAATAAACATTGATAAGATATGTTATATGAGGTATGAGACTTTAAGATGACATGATCAATTAAGATAAGGGACTATCTTGTGACAACCATTGATAGACTCCATTTAGTGAGTAAAGTTTAAGATCATTGTCATGAGTTTTAGTTATTTAGAAGATAATTTTTATAGTAATTTAGTCTCATTTTTGTATATTGGTGTACGTTGGAAAGTTGAGAGGAAAAGAAAAAGCAAAAAAGGTAAAGAAGGAAAGCATCGACGCCAACTTGGCATCATAGTACATGAGCCCATCAATAGCAGCATTGATTTGGCATGGACAAGGGATGAAGAATGTAAAATTCTAAAGGCAATATGATTTCTCACTTCGAGGAGTTGCAGAGTATAAATAGTTGGTTTTATTCAAGGGCTTAGGATGTTTTAGGGAAAAGAAATGAAAAGATTAAAAAAAAAAGTTAGAGAGCAGGGAAATGGCCCACAGGCTTCAAAAGCAAGATTCAAGATATTAAACTTAGCACTTGAAGATCAATTTTTCTCAAAAAAGAATTATTTTTCTTCTTCCTTTGTTATTTTCTTTTTAATGTCAGAATTTTGGATGATTGTTTTGAAGGTTTATTTTATGTTGTTTAGTAGCTAAATTTCTTTACTTTCTTAAGGGACATGAGAATCTTGTTGATGCTTTAATGCATATTTAATTTTTATCTTCGATCATCATTTATTTCTTGTTGATTTTTTTTTTTTTTTTGTGATTAACAAGACTTTGTAAATGCTGGTTTTATTTCTTGATATGGGTTTGTCTTCAAGAGAAGAAACTTATATTAGAAGATAGAGAAAAAATTGGCTAGCTTAACTTGAAGATTCAGATAGTCAAGCATCTAGGAGCTGAATAGACAAAAATTGAGTGTAAAATCTTTCAATTTTAGTCAGAGTAAAAGATTACATCTAAAATTAGACAGGTTTAGAATAATTTGTCTTCAAGAGATGAAATTAGACAATAGTAAATTCTCTTACAAGATAGGATAGTAGAAAGAAGATAAAAGTTAGATGGCATTAAGACTAGACAAGAAGCTCTAAACCTAGGAAAGTACTTTGTAGTATTGATTTTCATTAATTTCTCAAGTATTAGTTACTTTGAGTTTAGTTTAGTTTTAATTAATAAGTTAGAATTAATTAACTCTAGTTGTTATCTTATTTATTTTTGTTACAGCTTTGTTGTGTTAATCTATTCCATTCAATTCCAATTCTTAGTTCAATTCATTCCTGCAAATTATAGCTAAGTTAGCTTATCCACTCAATCCCTGTAAACACAATACTTTAATATTCGTCATTATCTTAAAACTTGATGATTTGTCCACTTGTAAATTCGTAACAAGTTTTTGGTGGTGTTGTTGATGATTGTGTTAGAATTATTTTTACTATATTTAGTTGGTGTTTGTAGACATCAAAATTTAATTGGGTTAAAATATATTAAATTCAATTTAAATTGTCTAGCTCATTTCTAAATTGATGCCCAAAATTCAAAAGTCCATCAATTTTGGAAACCACGAATTTAAGAAACCCAATTTTTGGGAGCCCAAAAGCAAACAACTGGAGGCCCCGAATGAAGACTCATTGTGCCATTTTGACCAAAGTCCACTTTTGGCAAATTAGGCCTTAAAATCCAAAATGATTAAAACCCATGATTTTGCTCAAATATTTTAGAACATTCTAGAATGCTCCATTAATTATCCTTTTAAATTAAATAAATTGGATAATTAATGAAAGATAATTATCATATTTATTTTCTCTTAAGAAAAATACAAAAGATAATTACATGATAATTATCACATGTGGTTCTCTTAAACCAAACCACTTCCTTTCTACACCTATAAATAGGTCCCCAAAGCCAAAGGAAAATAAGGGAGGAGGAAGAGAAGAAATTGGAAAGGTAAAAACTTAGAGAGGAAGAAAAATCTCTCTATAAAGAAGTTTTATCTTGTTCTTCAAGCCGATCAAGCACAAATGCCCGGCAAAAGAAGAAATCAACTCCAAAGAAGATCAAATCCCAGTTTCGAGACCAGATTTGAAGAACGTAGGACATTGCTACATCAAGTTCAAGTCCAGATCTGGCGGAAGCGGTGAGGAATGTGAAGGATTCGTTTCTGTGCTGTGCTAAGTCAAACTCCAAGGAAAAACGGCTAGGAAGCGGTGGACATTGCCCGAAGCCCCCAAGTCCAAGGAGTACAACAAAAATCTTACACCGAAAGAAGCGGCAAGAACCTCGGTTTGTGTTCGTGCAAGACAAATCCAAAGTACGTGTTCGTGAAGAGGCCGTTCGTGTCTCCACCAAAAGCTCGAAGCGTTAATCAGAGGATTATGCACGTGAGAAGCACGCCAGAGAGTCGATCCCCCAAAATCTCTATTCTAAATTTTAATATTGTAATTTATGCTACAATTAATTTCAGGGTGTAATTTTTTTACACGCGAAATTTGTGCATATAAATTTCTGGCAACTCCGCTGGGGACATTCTCTACCTCTCATCTCTCACATCGAGAAAGCTTTGAAGAAACTCAAGTAAAGATCATGGAAGCAAAAAGTGCTATTGTCAACACCGAGAAATCTACGACAAAGGAAAAGGAAGTGGCATCGGTCACTCGTGCAAAAGGTCGTGCTAAAGGATCTCAATTGGCATCTCCGCGAAAGCAATTTTCTCACAAAAGCAAGATTTTGACGGAATTTTCCTGAGGATCGTCTTGAGCAAATGGAATTTTCCATTGAAAGCTTGATGGCAAAACTTGAAGAGAAAGATGCCCAAATTGCGTTGTTGATGAATAAATTAGAAGCTCAACATTTTTCGGGGGAAGCAACTACAAGTGGCACTAAGAAAGCTGTTGATCCTACTGCTGAAAAGCTCGAGAACATGGAAAAGCAGCAAAAGCAAAGTCAATATGATCGTATGGTCCTACAAAGTGCCCTAAATGACACAGCCCAAAGGTCTCTGGCCTCATTGTTTGTGCAGCAACTTCAACACATGATCATGGATACCATTCGAGCTTAATCTGAACTGGCTCCACAATCATCCTTAGTGTATGCAAAGCCGTACTAAAGGAGGATCAATAAGCTAAGGATGCCGTTAGGTTATCAACCACCAAAATTCCAACAATTTGATGGCAAGGGCAATCCGAAGCAACATGTGGCTCACTTCATTGAAACCTGCAACAATGCCGGGACCTATGGTGATCTTATGGTGAAGCAATTTGTGCGATCATTGAAAGGAACTGCTTTTGACTAGTACACGGATATTCCTGTAGGATCCATTGATGGATGGGACCAACTTGAAAGAGAGTTTTTGTCACGTTTCTACAGCACGAGAAGGACGGTCAGCCCCCCGGAGCTGGCAGCGATCAAACAAAGGAAGGACGAGCCAGTGACAGAATACATAGAGTGATGGAGAACCAACATCCTCAACTGCAAGGAGCGGATAAGTGAAGCATCTTCCATCGATATGTGTGCGCAAGGGATGCACCGGAGAATACTCTATAGCTTGAAGGGAAACATGCCACATTCATTTGAGGAACTCGCAACAAGGGCTCACGACTTGGAGATTTAGATTGCAAGGCATGGGAGCTATGTTACAAGCAATTCCTCTCAAAAGAAAGATAGCAAGAAAGACAAAGAAGAAAAGGTTGTGAAGACAAAAGAAACCATGGCTGTAGCTGCTACTTCGGCAAAGATCTCCAAAGGGAGCTCAAGTCTTGATACTAAATTTGTGAAGGGCCAACCGGATGTAAAGAAAAGATTGACACTCAAGGAACTTGAAGCAAAATAATACCCATTTACATATTTGAAAGTGCCGGCAATCTTGGACCAGTTGCTAGAAAGGAACTTGATAGAACTGCCAAATCTAAAGAGAACGGAGGAGGTTGGAAGGGTAGATGACCCTAAGTATTGCCGATTTCACCATATCGTTGGCCACCCTGTCGAGAAATGCTTTGTGTTGAAGGATCTTATAGTCCTCATGGAAAAGGAAGGGCATATCAAATTTGATGATTTGGAGGAACCATTGGTTTCTAATGTTGCCGAGATATGCTTTGAAGCTACTTCCCCAAAGTTCGTAGAAAAACTTGAAGATGAAGTCAAGGTCTCTACTCAAGACTTCGCAGGGAAGGAAAATACACTTGAAGTACTCACATGTGGCCCAAAAGATGTTGTCCCAGTAAAATTTGAGGTTGATGGCGAGGTAACAACCATTTATGCATACCTTGGTTTGCCCAAATACTCTAAAAACCCAAACGCCCCAAGCTTCTATGACGTCATGGTCGATGACTTAGATACATGGGAGTCCTCATCTGAGTCGGAAGATGAAGTCAATGATGGATGGTCAACGTTCATAAGTAAGAAAGAAAAGTATGCTTTGAAAAGAAGGGTAAGCATCCCAAGTCCTTTAGAGTGTTCGACCCGATGAGCTACCAAGCAGAAAAGCCAACTGGGTGGGGAGATTTAGCAAGTTCCAGTTCATCAGACGAGCACGACGGTGAATGGAAAATGGTAAGAGATCGAAGATGAAGAAAGAATCAACCAGCACACTATCTCTTGCTAGAAGCTTCGAAAGACAAAAAACTGGAAGGGTGTAACCCCACAAGAGTGCATCCTCAAATGCCTAGGAAAGTTTGGAAGCCACTACATCCAACAAGTGCAAAATCACAACAAGTGGTTAAGAGGTCCGTGACACTTCTTGACTATTTCCCAAAGTCATATTTTATAAAACACAATATGGAGGTAAATGCTACAGGTGTTCATGGAGATAGCGAATCAAGTCGTAGCAAAAAAAGACCCGGCAAAGTAAGCATTGGAGATAAGGTTGATGTAGTAATGTTACGGCCCTTCTAGAGGGAGGTAAGGACTTTAGAATTTAGTTTAGAAGTTTAATTTAAGTTTGCCTAGCAAGAATTAAGAAGTTTGCCAAAGTTCACTAAGTTCCGACAAGAATAAAGCTCTGAACTAAGTTCAGGGGCAAAATGGTAATTTTGCACCCTGAATGGCCGGGACGAGTCCCGAGTGTTTTAAAATGAATTTTTAGAACTTAACTTTTAACCTTAACTCAAACTCAACAAATAGACAAGGATTTAATCAAGAACTGTTAAGTTACAAAGATGGGGGACCTAATTGCACTTAACTTGAAACCTTGGTGATCTTGGTTGCTAAGTGAGGGTTTAAGAAGGGAAAGAGGGGGAGAAGCTGCCATTAACACGTTCTTAAGCTTCCCTCACTCATTTCTCTCTCAAATTAAGCTTGGAATCAAAAGCTTTTGGTGCCAAAAGGTGCAATTAAGGGTGTATAAGCTTGGAGGATGCATTTTCAAGCTTGAATCCTTGTTTTTGAAGCTTGAAAGGGTGTTTTTCTCCATCCCCTGTTTTTGAACGAGGTATGAGTTATGTTCTTGATTGAATTCGTGTTATTTGGTTGATTGGAAGCTTGGGTTTTGGTTGAAAGATGTGTTTTCGATGTTTTAGAGCTTTGTTTTGGTATGGTTTTGTGTAGAACTTTGGAAGCTTGTTTGGAAGAGGAAGGGTTCGAATTCTTGCTTGTTCTTGGTGTTAAGGTAAGGGAGAAAGTGTTTTTAAGTTGTTGGATTGCTTTTGGATTGAAATGGATTGAGAAAGTTGAGTAATTTTTGGTTATGGTGTGAAGAAACGTTTTTGGGAATTATGATGGACTAGCTAGATTCGAAGGATTGGTTTGATGCTTCTAATGCATCATAGTTTGGCTTTGATAGTTGGTTTTGTTCCTTGCAACATGTACTTCATGTGTATGAAATTTGGTAACTTTTGATGCATGTTTGCTATATGTATTTGGTTGCCAAAGTTCGTAGCAGCAAACGGCCAAATTCTGCATTTTCGCAGAATTGGCGACGCGGCGCCAATTCGCCCGACGATTGGCGACGCGTCGCCAATTCGATTTTCGGTCACAGAACGTTTGTTCGTCGGCGACGCGTCGCCAATTCTTTTTGCCTTTGGCGACGCGGCGCCAACACCTAAAAATGGGGGGTTTGACTTTTTGCTGCGTTGACCCGACCGAGACTACGGAAGGTTCGGAACGTGCCTAAGGGTCCTAGGATCCCGATGGTACTCCGAGACTTCCGAAAGTCCCACCGGAAATATGAGTTTTCTTGAACTGTTTGAGGTAAGTAAGTTGCTTAGGCAACAAGTAAGGAAACAAATGTTGCAATTGAACTTAATTAGCTATCAATAGCTCAGGTGAGAGGTTTAGAACCCTCGTCGGCCTAGCCGTGCGGTAGCCACGAGGCCCCGAGGCGAAACCTTGTTCATCTAGTTTACATCAAAGAGGCCCTGCGGCCTAGTCTACAAGTCCCATCATAAATTCCCCTGCATAACAACTAGGTGAGAGGTTCTATGTTTGAATGAGGCTTGCTAAGGTTCGCCCTTGAGCCATATGATAGGTTGCTAAGTGATAGCGCTTGGCCTATATGTCAGGTTGCTAAGTGATGGCGCTTGGCCTGTAAATGTGTCAGGTTGCTAAGTGATTGCACTTGGCCTGATACAGAGGACTACTTGAGGAGAGGTTTACGGACCTAGTTTATATATATATAACTAGTACCCTCATGCTGTGTGAGCTCGCAGCCAGAGTCCTAGTAATTTTTCTTGCAGGTACATCGAAGACCCTTACTGAGAATGTTGAATTCTCACTCCCTGTTTGTTATGCAGAGTCTGGAGTAGCAGGACCGGATAATCGTTGAGGATTATCACGGTAGTACCTTTTTGTGTGTAAAGGTACGGTAGTTGAGAAACTTTAAGTTTCTAGCTTGCTTAAGTGTTTAGTTGGTCTGTTGGTCAGGCTGTGGTACTAACTTGCTTCTTCTTTTGGCTGCAGAGCCTAGTAGCACTTGGCACAGGACTTGTGAGACTCGCCACTGGGACAGGAGTCCAAAGTGGGAGTTAGGGTAAAAGATCTCAGCAAAGTCTTGTATTTTGATACAGTACTTTATTTTGCCTCCAGTATTTATGTTATAAAGAGTCCTTGACTCAGGGGATTGTTCTCTGGGTGAGAGCATTAGTTACTTATGTATAAATGCTTTCACGAGCGGTGTATGTGTAGTTAATCACTCAAAGGTTGATTTTGATATGCTTTGGCATTTTGTATTTATTTATATAGAATTTTACTTAGCCGGCTAATTGTCTAAATGATTAAATGTTTTATGGTTTTAACAAACCAAGTCAAAGCATAAGTGCATACATATTGCATTTCTAGGTTAATCAACTAGTAGCATTGGATTTAATCCACACACATAACCAGCTAGCCAATTACAATCCACCGTGAGACAAACGCTCACAGGGTATCCCGGGCAGGGGCACGGGGATCGTGTCAGTGTTTTTGGTATCAGAGCTAAGGGTTTATTTCATAGATATTGGAGGCTTAGACTGAGATCTAGTAGTAAAGTCCAAGTGCTAGGAAGTTAGTACTGACCAACATCTGGGGAAATGTTGTCTGGTTGTGGTTGCAGGTTATTATGGTTGATACGAGGTCTGGAATTTCGAGGGGGACTAGGGAACCTGGTGAAGGTTCTAGTGACCCAGTTGTGGCGAGGTTGGATGAGATATCCAGAGTGCTACAGGGTTTGACTGAGACTATGTCTCAGGTGGCACAGGGTATGAACACTCTTGTAACAGAGATGTTCAGAGATTATGGGGACAGAGGTGTTGTCCAGGAGGAAGTTGAGCCACAATAGGAACAGGAAAGGCATGCTGAACAACAGCAAGTGCCTAGAGCTCAGGAACCCAGAAATCAAGTTCTTGAGGAGGTTGAGGAACCAGAGATGATGGAGGCTCCAAGGAGGGGAGACACTCCACATCAAATGAGATTGTTAGAAAAATTCAAGACAGTTGATCCACCTAGCTTCGACGGGACAGGAGATCCTGATAGAGCAGAGAATTGGTTGTCTGTTATGAACAGACTCTTTACTTGTGGTGGCTATGAGACAGAGCAAAGGATGGTTCTAGTACCTTTCTTTCTGAGAGGGAGAGCCAGTCTTTGGTGGGACGACGTGATGGAGTTATTGAGGGAGAGTAATGGCACTCGTCCAGAGCACAAGAAAAAGGTGCTCAAGTGGTCAAACTTCGAGAAGAAGTTTAGACAGGAGTATATCAGTGAAGCTGCACAGGATCAGAGGAGGATCCAGTTTGAGAATCTGACACAGGGGGAGATGTCAGTACGAGAGTATGAGCAGCGATACAATTCACTTATCCGGTATGCTCCATATATGTTGGGTAATGATGAGCTGAAAGCCAAGAAGTTTTCCCAGGGCCTGAAGCCTATTTTCAGGAGGTATATGGCGACAGTTGACATCAGGAGTTATCGCCAGATGGTTCAGAAGGCATTGGCATTGGAAAGGGAATTCGAGGATTCCAGAGCACCTGTGAAAAAGGTGGAAGCTGGGCCATCTAACTTGGGGAAAAGTGCTGGAAAGCGACCAATGGTAGGGAACCAGGATCCATCTAAGAGGAGGAGGACAGGTGTGTGTCCTAGGTGCAGACGGTTCCATGGTGGAAGACCATGTACACTGGGCACAGATATTTGTAATGTCTGTGGTCAGAGAGGGCATTAGGCCAGGGACTGCCCAAGAGTTCGATCAGTTACAGGTCCACCTCGGGCTTTACCTCCAGTACCGCTTGCTATTGGGAACCGGCCTGGAGTAGTTGCTGCAGCAGTGAACCCGAGAGTCTTCGCTTTGACGAACCAGGCGGCTAGAGAACCGCCAGCTGTACGAGGTAATTTTACTTTTTTGAGCAGTAGTGTTAGAGTGCTTTTCGATACGGGAGCTACTCTTTCAGTGATATCTTCTGCCTTGGTAGATAAGCATAGTTTACAGCGTGAAATTGCGGGTGAGTTGAGACTCATCAGGACTGCAGGGAGAGGTTTTATTGTGACCAATGAAGTGGTTACTAGGTATCCTTTGCAGTTAGGTGATCATGACTTTTGTTGTGAGTTGTGGGTGATTGAGTTGAAATCATATGACCTGGTGCTGGGAATAGATTGGTTGAGTAAGCACAAGGCACGAATTAACTGTGCGAATCACTCAGTTGACATCATTGATGCTCAGGGGGCTAGAGTGACTTGCACAGGAGGGTTGGCATCTAGTGCTAAGAGTTTACACCTTAGACTTGTAGATACCATCCCTGTAGTTGGTGAAGAGGAGTATTACTCGTTGAATGGAGTAGCTATAGAGGAGGAATTGGGAAGCATTCTTGTAGCTAATCAGTTTCCTGAGGTATTTCCAGTGGAGTTACCTGGGTTACCACCTAGGAGGGATACTGAGTTTGCTATCCATCTGCAACCAGGGGTTGAGCCTATTTCAGTACCACCTTATAGGATGTCGGCTCCTGAGATGGATGAGTTGAAGAAGCAGTTGGAGGAACTGCTAGGGAAAGGTTTCATAAGACCGAGTGTATCACCGTGGGGAGCTCCAGTATTATTTGTGAAGAAGAAAGATGGAACTTTTAGGTTGTGCATCGATTACAGGAAGTTGAATGCAGTGACAGTTAAGAATAAGTATCCACTTCCTAGAATTGATGATTTGTTTGACAGACTCAGAGGAGCGAGAGTGTTTTCCAGGATTGATCTTCGGTCTGGGTATTTTCAGATCAGAGTTAAGGAGGAAGACATTCCGAAGACTGCCTTCAGGACAAGGTACGGGCATTATGAGTATACGGTTATGCCTTTTGGTGTGACTAATGCTCCAGCAGTGTTTATGGAAGCTATGAATCGGATCTTTAAGCCATTTCTGGATCAGTTTGTTGAGGTCTTCATCGATGATATTCTGATCTATTCACAGTCTACAGCAGAGCATGAGGAGCACCTTAGAACGGTTTTGCAAGTGCTGAAGGATAATCAGTACTATGCAAAATTTTCTAAGTGTGAGTTTTGGTCCGAGAGGATTCAGTTTTTGGGGCATATTATCAGTGCTCAAGGTTTGTCAGTTGATCCTGAAAAGGTTCAAGCAGTGGTTGATTGGAAGAGACCGACTACAGTTACAGAGGTCAGGAGTTTCTTGGGTCTAGCAGGTTACTATAGACGCTTCATAGAGAAATTCTCTGTGATAGCTACGCCGTTGACAGCATTGACCAGGAAAGCTCAGAAATTTGAGTGGACACCGAAGTGTGAAGAAGCCTACATGAAGCTGAAGGAAAAGTTGACCAATGCACCCATACTTATATTACCAGACCCGGACAGAGCCTTTACAGTTTATACCGATGCGTCAGGTTCAGGTTTGGGTTGTGTTCTACATCAGGACAGTCAGGTGATTGCTTATGGTTCGAGACAGCTGAGACCTAATGAGTTGAACTACCCTGTTCATGATCTTGAGCTTGCAGCAGTGATCTTTGCACTGAAATTATGGAGACATTATTTGATGGGAAGATCGTTCAGAATCTTCACTAATCACAAGAGTTTGAAGTATTTGTTTACTCAAAAGGATCTGAACATGAGACAGCGGCGATGGATTGAGTACATTAAAGACTATGATTGTTCGATCGAGTATTGTGCTGGTAAAGGGAACGTGGTAGCAGATGCTTTGAGCCGGAAGTACACAGGAGTGATCTTGTCCAAGGATCAGGCTACAGATTCTTCAGAAGGAACATTGAAGGATTGTTTCTTAGCTTTGCATGAATTATGGCAAAGTCGAGAAAAATCCTTAGTCTACGTTTTGGAGATTCAGACGGCTTGGTTAGCCAGAGTCAGAGAAGCTCAGTTGAAAGATCCATTGTTGAAGAAGATTTTAGGTGAAGCTAAGACTGGTGCTTTGAAGAAAGAGTTCAAGTACAAAGATGGAATACTGCATTATGGTGATCGACTCTATGTGTCGAATGTTGAGGGACTTAGGCAGCAAGTCCTACAGGAGGCACATAGTAGCACATTGAGTATTCACCCTGGTGTTAGTAAGATGTATCAAGATCTGAAAACACATTTTTGGTGGCCAGGACTGAAGAGAGATGTACGAGGACATGTGGCAAAGTGTTTGACATGTCAGGTGGTGAAAGCTGAACACCAGAAACCAGCAGGCACACTTCAGAGTTTATCTCTACCAGTGAGGAAGTGGGGATCCGTTACTATGGATTTCCTAGTGGGGTTACCGACCACCCGGAGTCAGCATGATGCTATTTGGGTAGTGGTTGACAGATTGACGAAGTCGGCACACTTTATACCGATCAGAGTCACCTACACATTAGAGAGGTTGGCTCAGTTATATCTCAGGGAGATTGTGAGACTCCATGGGATACCGGATCAGATCATATCAGACAGAGATCCACGATTTACATCACGGTTCTGGAATGCTTTTCAGGAAGCATTGGGCAGTAAAGTTAGCCTCAGTACTGCTTTTCATCCGCAGACTGACGGACAATCAGAGAGGGTGATTCAGACTTTGGAGGACATGCTACGCATGTGTGTCATTGATTTCAGAGGTGATTGGGATCAGCACTTACCACTGATCGAGTTTGCCTATAATAACAGTCATCAATCTGTTATTGGAATGGCGCCCTATGAAGCTTTGTATGGGAGACGGTGTATGACACCTCATTGTTGGGCAGATCCAACAGACAGAGTGGTTATTGGACCTGAGATCATAGCTGACACTACAGCTAAGATTAAGTTGATTCAGCAGAGAATCAAGACAGCTAATGACAGACAGACTAAGTATGCAAACAGAAGAAGAAGAGAATTGAGTTTTGAGGTTGGTGACAAAGTACTTCTGAAAGTGTCGCCCATGAGAGGAGTTAGTCGTTTTGGACAGAGGGGCAAGTTAGCTCCAAGGTTCATTGGACCGTATGAAGTGTTAGAGAAAGTTGGGAAAGTTGTTTATCGGTTGGCTTTACCGCCTAACCTTTCTCAAGTGCATAACGTGTTTCACGTTAGTTTACTCAGGAAGTGCACAGTTGAGCCCGGACAGGTAGTAAATCCTTTAGTCATACCCATTCAGGAGGACTTGACTTATGAAGAGAAACCAGTTCAGATTTTGGATAGGCAAGTCAAGAAACTGCGGACTAAGTGGATTCCGATGGTTAAGATCCTTTGGTCTAACCATAGTGAGGAGGAAGCTACCTGGGAGACAGAGCAGGATATGCTGAAAAGATATCCTGGTGTTTTTCCAGAGTTGCAACGGAATTTGGGGGACCAAATTCCAGAAGGAGGGGAGAATGTTACGGCCCTTCTAGAGGGAGGTAAGGACTTTAGAATTTAGTTTAGAAGTTTAATTTAAGTTTGCCTAGCAAGAATTAAGAAGTTTGCCAAAGTTCACTAAGTTCCGACAAGAATAAAGCTCTGAACTAAGTTCAGGGGCAAAATGGTAATTTTGCACCCTGAATGGCCGGGACGAGTCCCGAGTGTTTTAAAATGAATTTTTAGAACTTAACTTTTAACCTTAACTCAAACTCAACAAATAGACAAGGATTTAATCAAGAACTGTTAAGTTACAAAGATGGGGGACCTAATTGCACTTAACTTGAAACCTTGGTGATCTTGGTTGCTAAGTGAGGGTTTAAGAAGGGAAAGAGGGGGAGAAGCTGCCATTAACACGTTCTTAAGCTTCCCTCACTCATTTCTCTCTCAAATTAAGCTTGGAATCAAAAGCTTTTGGTGCCAAAAGGTGCAATTAAGGGTGTATAAGCTTGGAGGATGCATTTTCAAGCTTGAATCCTTGTTTTTGAAGCTTGAAAGGGTGTTTTTCTCCATCCCCTGTTTTTGAACGAGGAATGAGTTATGTTCTTGATTGAATTCGTGTTATTTGGTTGATTGGAAGCTTGGGTTTTGGTTGAAAGATGTGTTTTTGATGTTTTAGAGCTTTGTTTTGGTATGGTTTTGTGTAGAACTTTGGAAGCTTGTTTGGAAGAGGAAGGGTTCGAATTCTTGCTTGTTCTTGGTGTTAAGGTAAGGGAGAAAGTGTTTTTAAGTTGTTGGATTGCTTTTGGATTGAAATGGATTGAGAAAGTTGAGTAATTTTTGGTTATGGTGTGAAGAAACGTTTTTGGGAATTATGATGGACTAGCTAGATTCGAAGGATTGGTTTGATGCTTCTAATGCATCATAGTTTGGCTTTGATAGTTGGCTTTGTTCCTTGCAACATGTACTTCATGTGTATGAAATTTGGTAACTTTTGATGCATGTTTGCTATATGTATTTGGTTGCCAAAGTTCGTAGCAGCAAACGGCCAAATTCTGCATTTTCGCAGAATTGGCGACGCGGCGCCAATTCGCCCGACGATTGGCGACGCGTCGCCAATTCGATTTTCGGTCACAGAACGTTTGTTCGTCGGCGACGCGTCGCCAATTCTTTTTGCCTTTGGCGACGCGACGCCAACACCTAAAAATGGGGGGTTTGACTTTTTGCTGCGTTGACCCGACCGAGACTACGGAAGGTTCGGAACGTGCCTAAGGGTCCGAGGATCCCGATGGTACTCCGAGACTTCCGAAAGTCCCACCGGAAGTATGAGTTTTCTTGAACTGTTTGAGGTAAGTAAGTTGCTTAGGCAACAAGTAAGGAAACAAATGTTGCAATTGAACTTAATTAGCTATCAATAGCTCAGGTGAGAGGTTTAGAACCCTCGTCGGCCTAGCCGTGCGGTAGCCACGAGGCCCCGAGGCGAAACCTTGTTCATCTAGTTTACATCAAAGAGGCCCTGCGGCCTAGTCTACAAGTCCCATCATAAATTCCCCTGCATAACAACTAGGTGAGAGGTTCTATGTTTGAATGAGGCTTGCTAAGGTTCGCCCTTGAGCCATATGATAGGTTGCTAAGTGATAGCGCTTGGCCTATATGTCAGGTTGCTAAGTGATGGCGCTTGGCCTGTAAATGTGTCAGGTTGCTAAGTGATTGCACTTGGCCTGATACAGAGGACTACTTGAGGAGAGGTTTACGGACCTAGTTTATATATATATAACTAGTACCCTCATGCTGTGTGAGCTCGCAGCCAGAGTCCTAGTAATTTTTCTTGCAGGTACATCGAAGACCCTTACTGAGAATGTTGAATTCTCACTCCCTGTTTGTTATGCAGAGTCTGGAGTAGCAGGACCGGATAATCGTTGAGGATTATCACGGTAGTACCTTTTTGTGTGTAAAGGTACGGTAGTTGAGAAACTTTAAGTTTCTAGCTTGCTTAAGTGTTTAGTTGGTCTGTTGGTCAGGCTGTGGTACTAACTTGCTTCTTCCTTTGGCTGCAGAGCCTAGTAGCACTTGGCACAGGACTTGTGAGACTCGCCACTGGGACAGGAGTCCAAAGTGGGAGTTAGGGTAAAAGATCTCAGCAAAGTCTTGTATTTTGATACAGTACTTTATTTTGCCTCCAGTATTTATGTTATAAAGAGTCCTTGACTCAGGGGATTGTTCTCTGGGTGAGAGCATTAGTTACTTATGTATAAATGCTTTCACGAGCGGTGTATGTGTAGTTAATCACTCAAAGGTTGATTTTGATATGCTTTGGCATTTTGTATTTATTTATATAGAATTTTACTTAGCCGGCTAATTGTCTAAATGATTAAATGTTTTATGGTTTTAACAAACCAAGTCAAAGCATAAGTGCATACATATTGCATTTCTAGGTTAATCAACTAGTAGCATTGGATTTAATCCACACACATAACCAGCTAGCCAATTACAATCCACCGTGAGACAAACGCTCACAGGGTATCCCGGGCAGGGGCACGGGGATCGTGTCAAGTAAAGGCTGGCATCATCTCCAAACTCAAAGATCTCCTTGCAACCATGACCATGAATGAGGTTCTCAAACTACCATAGGATGTTCGGCTAGCCATACTTCAAGTGCTCATTGACCTAGAAGCTTATGAAGGAAAGATGTTTCACAAAAAGGCAAATGATAAGTGTGTCACCTGCATGGCTACAATCTCTTTTGATGACGAAGATTTGCAGTTGGGCCATCGTTTGCATAATCGACCTCTTTATATAAACGAATATATTTGTGAACACCAGATTGGGAGGATCCTAATTGATGGTGGCTCCGTTGTGAATATCATGCCTATTCGAACATTGAAGAAGGTTGGGCTATCCGTAAGGGATCTTTCAAGTAGCAAGTTGACCATCCAAGGTTTCAACCAAAAAGGGCAACGCTCTGCAGGAAAAATTCAGCTTACAATGAAGATAGAAAAGTTGAAGACCTCTACTTTGTTCCATGTTATTGACGCAAACACTTCATATGACTTGCTGGTCAGGCGTACTTGGATGCATGAAAATGGAGTTGTACCATCAACTTGGCACCAATGCTTCAAGTATGTTGGCGACAATGGAAGCATCAAGCGTATAGTGGCAGAAACCGCCCCTTTTGACATCGAGAAAACCCATTTTGCCGATGCCAAGTTCTTCCTGGAAGACTACCAAGATACGAAGCCCAAGGTTTTCTCCATAATGCTCCCTAAAGCAAAAAGCACCAAAGGGAACATCCCTGCCTCAACCTGCAAACTTTGCTTTTCTAAAGAAGAAGCTAGAGTGCTAAAAGAAAACATGGTCCTACCAATCTCCTCATTCTCTAAATTAACTGTGTCTGATGAACCTGCAAAGAAAATGAAGGAATTTTAAAGCTTGAAAGCAAATGCATGGTTTGGCCCTAAGGTCGAGAAGTTGTTTCAAAAAGCAGGATATGGTAAAGGTGAACCCCAACAACTTGGTGATTTGGATGCAATCCTTGGAAAAAAGCAGTTTGGAGATAAGCATGGTTTAGGATATCAACCATCTAACCTCGCAAAGAATGCATCATGCAACCTGATGATGATTCAGATTTATGAGTATGATGAAGACCAAGTAAAGTTGCAGGTTAACCAGGAGGAAAAAGAAACCCATGAGAATGTTTGAGTCTCCGTATTTAAACACTTGGGACCAAAAGCCCCTACTAATAATATACAGGACTTCAATTTTTGCATGGCTCGGGCCAAATGGAACTCATCCAAAAGCACAAGCAAAGGCCAAACGCCAGAGGCAAAGGAGACAAAGGCGTCGCCACCAAACATCTCACGAAGATGATAATCCTCAAGAGGAAGTAGCCTCCTACAATAATGTCGCACTTGAAGGACAAGATCAAGATGAGATAATCATGGAAGAAGTAGTCGAGGAAACTGAACCAAGCCCTACGCCTGAAGCTTTTGAGGAAGAAGGGCAAGCAACTGTTGATGACTTGAAGGAACTAAATTTAGGTATGACAGATCATCCAAAGCTGGTGTTTGTGAGCACCCTGCTGGGTCCTGAAGAGGAGGTGAGGTACTTCGAGCTACTGAAAGAATATGAAGATGTCTTTGCATGGTCCTATAGGGAGATGCCCGGATTAGATCCAAAGATCGTTGTCCATCACCTTGCCGTGAAACATGGATCCCGCCCCGTCAAACAGGCTCAACGAAAATTTCGGCCAAAACTTGTTCTACAAATTGAGGCTGAAGTAGATAAACTTATTGATGCGGGTTTCATTCGAGAAGTTAAGTACCCCACTTGGATTTCAAACACTATGGTTGTGAGGAAAAAGAATGGCCAAATTAGAATCTGCATAGACTTCCAAGATTTGAATCTAGCCTGCCCAAAGGATGATTTCCCCTTGCCAATAACAGAATTAATGGTTGACTCAACAACGGGACATGAAGCTTTGTCTTTCATGGATGGGTTCTCTGGTTACAACCAAATTCGCATGGATCCAAAAGATGAGGAATTTACAGCCTTTCGTACTCCAAAGAGGATTTATTGCTACAAAGTTATGCCATTTGGACTCAAGAATGCCGGTGCAACTTACCAATGAGCGATGCAAAGAATCTTTGATGACATGTTGCACAAGAAAGTAGAATGCTATGTCGATGACTTGGTGGTGAAGACGAAAAACAAGTCAGACCACCTAAAGGACTTACGTGACGTCTTTTACCGACTCTGCAAATACCAACTAACGATGAATCCTCTCAAATGTGCTTTCGGTGTTACTTTTGGAAAGTTCTTAGGATTCATCGTGGCATCGAGGTGGACCGATTAAAGATAGACGCAATCCTGAAAATGCCTGAGCTAAGTAACACTCGTGAGCTTAAAAGCCTGCAAGGAAGATTAGCATACATAAGATGGTTTATCTCCAACCTAGCAGGACGATGCCGCCCGTTTAGTAGGCCCCTAAAAAAGGATATGCCTTTTATCTGGGATGACGCTTGCAAGAATGCATTTCAAAGTATAAAGGGCTACTTACTCCATCAACCCGTCCTTGTTGCTTCAATTCAAGGAAAGCCTTTAATATTGTACATAATTGCCCAAGAACACTCATTGGGGGCACTTCTTGCTCAACAAAATGATGAGGGGAAGGAAAATGCACTCTACTACTTGAGTCGAAGGCAAGTGGGGGTGGAAGCTAACTATTCTCCCATTGAGAAGATATGCCTCGAACTAATCTTTGCTATAAAGAAGCTAAGGCATTATATGCTAGCCCATGTAGTCCATCTTGTGTCAAAGGCTGATCCACTGAAGTACCTGATGTCAAGAACGGTGCTTGCGGGAAGGTTGGCTAAATGGGCTCTTCTTCTATCTGAATTTGACATAACGTTTATCTCACAAAAGGCAATCAAAGGACAAGCATTGGTAGACTTTTTGGCTGATCACCCTATACCAGCAGATGGGAACTCCCAGAAGACCTACTAGATGAGGAAGTCTTCCTTGCACAAATCATCCCGACTTGGAAGATATTCTTTGATGGTGCATCTCGAGAATATGGAGCTGGGGCAGGTGTGGTGTTCGTCTCTCCCTACAATGAAGTTTTACCATACTTTTTCAGCTTGCTCGAGAAGTGCTCGAATAATGTAGAGGAGTCCCAAGCCTTGCTAATTGGATTGGAAGCAGCCATGGACATGCAAATCCAAGAACTGGAGATCTTTAGAGATTCTAAGCTGGTGGTCAACCAACTTCTCCAAGAATACGATGTTCGCAAACCTGAACTACTCCCTTTATTTGAATATGCAAGGCATTTACTGGACCAATTAGAGCAAGTAAGCATCCATCGTGTTGCCCGAGGGCATAATTGACATGCCGATGCTTTAGCCAACCTGGCAGCCGTTCTAGCAAATTCAGCTGAGCAAGAAGCCTCGATCTAAGTACACAAGAGATGGGTGGTACCACAAATATTAGTCGAGACATATGGGTGCAATCATATTATCTCCGTCATTGAACCAAAGGAGGATTGGTGACAACCGTTTATTAGTTACTTGGAACATGGTAACCTACCTGAAAACCCTCACGGTCGAGCTGATGTTTGCCGAAGAGCACCAAGGTTCGTCCACTTCAAGGAGGTTTTCTATCGCCGCTCTATCGAAAGAGTCCTCCTCAAATGCTTAAATAATGAAGAAGCTAGCCAAGTGGTAGAAGAAGCTCATTCTGGAATCTGTGGAGCTCATCAATCTGGACCAAAACTTTAGCATCGTATCAAAAGAATGGGGTACTATTAGCCAACTATGGTGAAGGATTGCATCTGCTACGCCAGGAGATGTCAAGCCTGCCAATTCCATGCCAACCTTATTCATTAACCTCCGAAGCTGTTATATCCCACAGTGGCTTCTTGGCCTTTTGATGCTTGGGGGCTTGACATTGTGGGGCCAATCACTCCTAAGTCATCCACTGGGTACTCATTCATCTTGGCCGCCACTGATTATTTCTCAAAATGGGCAGAAGCTATCCCATTGAAGGAAGTCAAGAAAGAGAATGTAGTGGAATTCATCAAAATAAACATCATTTACCGATATGGAGTTCCTCGCTACATCATCACTGTCAATGGAAAGTCGTTCTACAATAAATTGATGGACAAACTTTGTGGCAAGTTCAAGTGTCCAACATAACTCTTCTATGTACAATGCTGCAGCAAACGGTTTGGCTGAAGCCTTCAACAAAACGATGTGCAACCTTTTGAAAAAGGTTGTCTCAGGATCAAAGAGAGATTGGCATGAAAAAGTTGGAGAAGCCTTTTGGGCATATCGAACAACGCATAGGACCCCTACTCAAGCAACTCCATATTCCCTGGTCTATGGCGTAGAAGTACTCCTCCCATTGGAATGTCAAATTCCTTCTTTAAGGATAGCCCTGCAAGAATGATTGACCAATAAGGAAAATGCCAAGTTGCAGCTAGAGGAGCAGGACCCTTTAAATGAGAGAAGACTTGAAGCTCAACAAGGCTTAGAATGCTATCAAGCTCGCATGGCAAAAACTTTCAACAAGAAGGTGCGCCTGAGGATTTTTCAAGTTGGGGACCTGGTGTTAGCCATTAGAAGACCAATCATCATGACAAAGCACGCCGAAGGAAAGTTTGTGTCAAAGTGGGATGGCCCGTACATGGTGACCGAAGTCTAAACCAACGGTGCTTACAAGATAGTGGACAAGGACGGTTTAAGAATCGGCCACATCAATGGGAAGTTCTTGAAGAAGTTCTATGCATGAAGACTTGGGGGCATGCTCCTTGTCACAAAAGCCTAAACTGTATGAAATAAAAAATAAAAATAAAAAACAAAAACACAAAAAAATGTAATACTCCTGGCCCGCACGAGTATAAACTGTGCACGGAAATCTTCAAAACAAAAATGTACTACTCCTGGCCCGCGCGAGTATAAACTGTGTACGGCGAAATCCTCAAAACCAAAAAAATGTAATACTCCTAGCCCGCACAAGTATAAACTATGAACGGCTAAATCAAATAAAAATTTTCCCTTTTGAGCTATGTTTTACTTGTCACTTAGTTCAAGTGCATCCTTATTATTAAGGTTGGGATGTTATTCCAAAAAAATTAAAAAGATATCTTTATTGCATTTCGGAATCCTGCTACAGCCTACCTAATCCTAAAAAAGGGAAAGTAAAGTAAAGCTACATGGAAATGGTGGCCCAATGCCTAGAAAAAATGTCTAAAAGCTCTTTCTTAAGTTCTTGCCTCCGTCGATTTACTGCTTCAATCCTAGATCCCCCTGCAGCTAAGCGATCTTTGATTTCTTCGCACCTTGTATCCAAGGAACTAAGTGCTTCAAAAGATTTTTGACTTTTATCGCAAAACATATCAATGGCAATTGATGAATCGGCTACTTGCTGTTGAAGCTTCTCTATCTAGGCATTAGCATTCTTTATGATATTAACATGTGAATCTATCTTCTCAGCAAAAGTTGCCACTCGTGAAATATGAATGCTAGATTCTGCTTCAATAGAAGCAAGCTCCCTCTGATTCACCTCTGGGTCCAATGATTGCATGGCTTCTTGTCTCTATGAAAGGTACACCTCAGTTCCTTTAAGTGGAGAATCCATTTTTTCAAGTAAATGGGAGGAATCCACAAAGAAACATTTTGTCAGAAGATTGGGAATTCCATCACTCTTGCAATGCCACCAATCTCATAGTGAAGAAAATTCATTTTGCAAAGCAACATCACCTTCCTTCTTCAAGTAGTCTATGAGGCCACGGTAAATAATCTCCTTAATGAGATCCACTGAAGCAAAAGACTCCTTTGGCATGCTGGAAGCACAAGAGAATATTGGCACAATTTGTGAGTTTCCCTTCAGAGAAGGAGGCGTCGGGATTGCATCGATGGTAGGTGCCTTGCATGGAGAAGCTATGACTTGGCCATTCGACACAACTTCCACTTCATCTTTCTCATTTGAATTATCTTCTATAGGACGATCAGATAAACCATCTTGAGCTCAAATCGTCTCAATGCCATGTGCCAGGTCGAGAAGGTGTTTTGATTCCGTTACATCAGGGAAGACTGTAACAAAGAGAAGATTAGACAAACTAAAATGAAGAAACAATTTTTTTTTAATCAAAACAGAAGGGAGATACTTACCCTTATTAAGAGACTTTGGGGACATGCCAAGACTGTTCCCTAAGCTTCGACAAGAAGAAGAACATTTGTTACTTGAAGCTTGCACGCTAGGTTCCGGCAAAAGCTGCTCACAAGGTTTCAACTTAATTCTCTTTCCTGTAGAAGCCACTAATGCTCCCGTCACCGGACACTTCTTTGGATCTAGGCTTTGCTCCTTAACTAAGGATGGTGGAACTTTGATAAGAGATAACTCAAAGCTTGGTTTCTTGCTCTCCAACAATACAGAAATTGGAATTTTCTCCAAAGTAGGGAGTACCTCACTTTTCCACCAATTTGTATAGCTCAGGTCAACTTGCAAGCCAATGGTGGAAGAAAACTTGGGGATGTGGAATCTAGCACCTGTACTAATCCGAGTCAAAGACAATCGCGCTTCATATAAGCAGTCAAACCGAGAAGGAAGAGTAGTGAGCTTTGGGTTGCCAGGAAGCCTCTAAAGAAAACCATGCTGCCGAGCAAACCGATGAGGATTATAGTACTTCGAGATAAAGGTATTGTTCGGACGATATGTCAAGTACCCGGGATGGAGGCTCATCATGAACTCTATGGTATCCTGCCCTCTTTTCCCATCATTGGCACGCTCCCCTAGATTTATTAAAGCCAACATAGGATTCCATGAGAAATCATGAAACGAAAGTCCATCACGTAGTAAAGACTTACAGTCAGCAGCAAAATCTTCCCAATGTTGATAGGCATTTAAGGTTCCACGAATCTTCTGGATCAGAGGACGAGGCAAATCTTTGCTCATGGTGTCATAAACTCCTCGTGGAAAATGCAAGCCAGCCCAATCATAAAGGAAATGACTAGGAAATGCTACTTTCACCCTGCCAAGATCACGAGACTCTCCTTCAAGCTGCCCAGTCTCAGAGAGCCCTCTATAAATGCATGCCAGGATAAGAGGTACCAAACTAAAGGTGACTCCTTGTGCCATCTTTGATGCAGCTTTGAAAGTTCCATGTCGTAAATCATCATTGAAAGGGAGAACATAGCGGCAAAGCCATAAAGTCAAGTAAGCAGCAATTTTGAGCTCATCACGAAATTTTGGAGAAGTAGGACACCCAAGCTTAGGGAAAGCCGGCGAATCAAATGGAAAATCAGAGTTTTGGGAAGCCATTATAAACGGTCTCTTAATTTGCAGACTTTTAGTGCATCGGCCGCTACGATCATACTTCACTTTAGTTGCCACCTGATATTTCTTAGAGGCACGAGGATTGGGCATAGGATCCTTCACTTTAAACCAAAAATCAATCCAACAGCATGCGAAAGCCTATCTTTGTTCTTGCTAGAAGCAATTTCTGAGAAAGCCTTGAAGAGGTACATACAAGTCTCTAGCAAGCCATCTGTATTACGATCCATGAGCTCAGTGTAGCTTGGCACAACCTCTTCGTAATACTCTCCCTGAATGGAAAGACCGCTAATCTCACGCAACTCCTAGAGCGATATGCCGATTTCACCTTCTGAAATGATGAAAGTATTTCTGCCAGGAGACCAAGCCTCAACCAAAGCACGATACATCTTATTCGGCCAACGGTAGTCAAAACGTGCAGCTCTGATGGCAGAAGCTAAGTCAGTAAGCCCGTTCACCCGCAGCAAACCACAAGTGTCGACAGTCCATTTCCTGAAACTACGCAAATACTGAATCTCACCTCTTGAATCAAGGGAAGAGCCCCACTTCAGTTGATGACAGGAAATGAGCTCAGCCATATGCGGCCTTGGAACATTATGAACATTCACATGAGACAAGGGAAAGCACAAGGATGGTCGACGATCTGGCAAAACAACATCTCTAGGAACCATATCCTTCTCCAAAGAATACTCACTAAGCCTCGGCATGTTTGGTTCTTCAACGCAGTGTAGGTGCTCCATGGCATAAGAACCGACAGAAGGATAGCGAACAACAAGCTTACTTGGGCCAACATCACCTCCAGAACACGGCTTCATGGTGGCCTTTGGAAGTATCAAATACTTGTCATTGTTAGACTCAGCAATCCAATCAATCTTCACCGGCCTGAAAGTTGATACAACTTCTGAATGCACCTTTGGGGCAGCCATCTTGCAACAAAATATCTGACTTGGAGAAAAAACTTGACATAGCAGCAATAGCAACGACGTTCACTTCACAGCAAAAGGACTTAGGTGGTTTGTGACCCAAAAAAGAGGCACAAAGACAAGGCTGAAAAGATTCGCCATAAAACCTAAAAGGTTCGTCTACGCCCTTGGGATATGGAAAGATCGAAAAATCCAAAATCAAAGTTTGGAGACGATCTGTACCTAAGTCCTCAAATCTCCACAGCACCCAAGAGTCACCAAAAAATTATGTAAAAAAAATAAAATAAAATAAAGAGAGAGAGGGAGAGAGAGTCAGCTCAAGCAATATTGCATATAAAAAAAAAAGAGAAAGAAAAGAAAAGAAAAAAAAAAAGGGACGAACTACAGAAAAAAAAAAACAGAAAAAACAGTCCGGCAATTTTGCATAAACGCCTCCAGCAGAAACAAAAATGCAAGAAACAAACTCAGCAATTTCGCATAGGAAAAAAAAACAAAGGTGGACTCCAGCCAAATTCCAAAAAAAAAAAAAAAATGTGAACAATGGTGGCGAAAGTCAGCAACACTTGAAAAAGTGCGTACTTGTGGCTGCTGGTAGAAAGAAATCTCCAAGTCCTGTACATGTGCCAAAAAGACAAAGAGGAAGAAAAAACAAAAAGAAAAAAGAAAAAAGAGAAGTAAGAAAGAAGAAAAATCAACAAGCATGCGACAGGAGATGGGCCACTAGCATACGAGTAACAGAGCTACACTTGAGTACCAGGAAAAAGCGAACCTGAATGAAGAACGGAGATTCGATCGAACGAAAAGAAAGTCAAAGCTCCATCAAGTTTGGGTCAATTAGCAAAGACCGATTACAGGCATTGGGTCAAGAATTTTGCCAAGTTGATGCTGAATTTATAAAAGTTGATGATTCAATTCAATTAGATTTGTGAAACCTAATTGAATTTAAAGTTTAAATACTAATAGGGTTTAAGTTTCACTCTCATTCATGTATTTGTCATAAAATAAAAGACAAATTCAACTCCTACTTCAAGTCAAGTTTATTTGGTGTTGGAGTTCAAATCAAATATTATTTCTTACTCAAATTAGAAATATATTTCATGAAGGAGATCAAAGTTGGTGCAACCAGGCACATACCCCATGGCAAAATTCTTCTTATATATTGAAGGACATAACAAATTTTCTCATAAAAAAAAAATCAAGATTATCTTATTTATTACACAAAAAAAAAGTGTATAAATAAATAATCTTGAGGAGGCATTTGTAGACATCAAAATTTAATTGGGTTAAAATATATTAAACACAATTTAAATTGTCTAGCCCATTTCTAAATTTATGCCCAAAATTCAAAAGTCCATCAATTTTGGAAACCACGAATTTAAGAAACCCAATTTTTGGGAGCCCAAAAGCAAACAACTGGAGGCCCCGAATGAAGACTCATTGTGCCATTTTGACTAAAGTCCACTTTTGGCAAATTGGGCCTTAAAATCCAAAATGATTAAAACCCATAATTTTGCTCAAATATTCTAGAACATTCTAGAATGCTCCATTAATTATCCTTTTAAATTAAATAAATTGGATAATTAATGAAAGATAATTATCATATTTATTTTCTCTCAAGAAAAATATAAGAGATAATTACATGATAATTATCACATGTGGTTCTCTTAAACCAAACCACTTCCTTTCTACACCTATAAATAGGTCCCCAAAGCCAAAGGAAAATAAGGGAGAAGGAAGAGAAGAAATTGGAGAGGCAAAAACTTAGAGAGAAAGAAAAATCTCTCTACAAAGAAGTTTTCTCCTGTTATTCAAGCCGATCAGGCACAAACGCCCGGCAAAAGAAGAAATCAACTCCAAAGAAGATCAAATCCTAGTTTCGAGGCCAAATTTGAAGAACGTGGCAAGGAACGCAAAGAACGTAGGGCAGTGCTGCATCAAGTTCAAGTCCAGATCCGGCGGAAGTAGTGAGGAACATGAAAGATTTGTTTCTGTGCTAAGCCAAGTCAAACTCCAAAGAAAAACGGCAAGGAAGGGGCGGATATTGCCCGAAGCCCCCAAGTCCAAGGAGTACAACAAAAATCTTATACCGAAAGAAGCGGCAAGGACCTTGGTTTGTGTTCGTGCAAGACAAATCTGGAGTACGTGTTCGTGAAGAGGCCGTTCGTGTCTCCACCAAAAGCTCGAAGCGTTAATCAGATGATTGTGCACGTGAGAAGCACGCCGTAAAGTCGATCCCCCAAAATCTCTATTCTAAAATTTAATATTGTAATTTGTGCTACAATTAATTTCAGGGTGTAATTTTTTTACACGCGGAATTTGTGCGTACAGTGTTTATTTTTAGTTTTTTTAATTTTATTTAAAATTAAAATTAACTATTTTTAGGTTTTCTTTTGATCTTTTGGGTGCAATTTGTATTGTTATTTGCGCATGCCTAGAACTTCCATAGGTGCTGATAAATAATATACTTCTAAATTAGAGAGAATAGTCAAATTCGTTTAAAACTAAGGAAAGATAAAGAACCAAGTCAAAGCTGCCAAGTTAGTAAAAAGACTAGCTCAACTTAAGAGAGCTAGATTGGTACCTAGAGCTAACAACAATGGTAGAGAAAATAACAATAGAGTGGTGAAAGTCGGGTATAAAAAGCTGAACCAAAGACTGCTCCAGGATTACTTTCAACCTATGGGTAGCTAACAATTTCCACAGAATTCAAAGGCCGGTTGTCTATGCAAGGAATTTTCACATTCCTCCAGGATTGATAGATTTGGTAAAAATGAACTAGGTTGGTGGTGCTCCTCCTAAAGATCCTAATGACCACCTAGCTAACCTTTAAGAGTTGAGTGACACAATTAGAATTAAAGGGGCTATTTTTGATGATATTAAACGTACACTATTCCCCTTTTCTATTTGAGACAAGGAAAAGAACTAGTTTCACACAACTTTAGTCGACAGAATGACCACTTGGTAGAAGGTTGCTAAAAAATTTCTCATCAAATTTTTTCCTTCAGCAAAGGTTGCAAAGTTAAGAGCTGAGATTGGCACCTTCAGACAGCATAGTTTTGAGTTATTGTATGAAGCTTAGGAAAGATACAAAGATTTTTTAAAAAAGTTTCATCATCATGGATACCAAGATTGAGTGCAAATTGATATGTTCTACAATAGGCTAAACTGACAGACAAGTACCATTGTTGGTGCTGCAGTTAGTGGAACACTCATGTCCAAGACTTCTCAGGAGACATACAATCTTTTGGAGATGTGACATCCAATAGCTACAGGTGGCCTTTTAAGAAAATTATTGGAAAGAGATGAGGTGCCCATAAGAAAGATCAATTAACTCATCTATCTAATCAAGTTTCTACATTAACTAACCAATTTGCAAAGTTTATGAGCAAAGACAAGAAAAATGAGTAGGTTGTAATTGATAGCTCTTATTTTTTATCAATCTAAGGAAGACCTAGGGCAAGTTAAAATTTTGAACTATATAGGTTATGGGTACAGACCTAACCCAATGCAATGGCAATATAATCAAGGCTTCAAAAATCAAGACAATTTCAATTATAGGGGAAAGAATAATATGGCTCAACCACAAAGTTATGGTTTACTCTATTTAGAGAAGAAATCTTCCTTGGAGGAGATAATTGGTGCTTTTTTTACTGAGACTAAAAATAGATTTTCCAAGAATGAGAGTGATATTGATGCTTTAAAGGTACAAATGTCTAGAATTGGAACCTCTGTAAAAAATTTGGAGGTGTAGATAGGTCAATTAGCTAATATAGTTGGGTTTTTGACATAAAAAATCTTCCCAAGCAATACTAAGGTGAATATGAGAAAGTATTGTAAGGCCATTACCCTTAGGTGTAAGAAAGAGTAGCAAAAATGCAACTTAAGATCAAACCAAATAAGGTTTCTTCCCCTAATAATGAAGAGAGAGTTACAAAGAGGAGACTGAAGGTGATCAAAAGGAGGAAGCTATGAGGAAGATTCCCATTTAGTAAAAGGACAAGTAAAAATCAATTCCTCTATCAATCATTCTATATCCTTAAAAGTTTTAAAAGAAAAAGATGAATGAGCAAATTTCCAAAAATTTTGATATTTTTAAAAAGCTTAAGATTAATATTCCTTTGATTGATGCTATTGAATAGATTTCTAAGTATGCTAAGTTTATCAAGGACATTGCATCTAGGAAAAAAAAATTGAAGATTTTGAAACTATGTATTTAACTGAGGATTGCAACGCCTTTTTGCAAAAAAAATTGTCCCAAAAGTTGGAAGACCCTATTAGTTTTACTATTCTGTGTGTAATTGAGAACTCATTTTTTAACAAAGTTTTGTGTGACCTAAGAGCAAGTATTAATCTTATGCCTTTATCTATTTTTGAGAAATTAGGAATAGGTAAAGTGAAACCGTCTACCATTTGTCTTTAATTGGTTGATAGATCTTTCACTTATCTGTGAGAAATAGTAAAAGATGTGCTTGTGAAAGTTGATAAATTTATTTTCCCTCCGAACTATGTTGTTTCAGATATAGAAGAAGACCATGAGATTTCTATCATTCTAGGTAGACCATTTTTGGCTTCAGGTAAAGCTTCGATTAATATGAAGTAATGACAAGTTATTATGAACATTGAAGATGAGAAAATAGTTTTCAACATATTCAAGACTCTTTAGCAACCAACTGATGTGTCCACTTCTAACTGAATTGATTTGGTAACTCCTTGTGTGGTAACATCTCTTTTTTCTATTGTTTCTAAATAATATGACTAAAAGGTAATTATGATGAGTGCAATTTTTTGGAAGAGTCTTATATAGTAACTACTTTGAACTTTTTGTAAATTTATAGTCAGTTTCCTTGCCTCCTAGATATGATCCCTTATTCTTTCTTTTTTCCACATTAAGGACAATGTTGGATTTAAGTTTGAGGGGAAGCATTAGGGTTACACAAAGTAATTTCATTTGAGTGCCTGTCATTATTTATTTGAGTTTTTTTTTTCTATTTTTTATTTTATTTTATTTTTTATTTATTTAGGCGAGTCCATTTGTTAGAATGCATATGCCAATTTTGAAGATTTTGGAATTGATGATAAAAAAAGATGAAACAATTTAGTTAAATTAATGATGGTTTGGACGTTCCTTAGGTTTAAGTGTTATTGGTTAGATTGAAACTTTGTGTTGCTTTAATGCCTCTATATTTTTTAACACATGAAAACAAATCTACTATTATGAATATTTGATTGAATAAACAGGCCAGTAATTGTTGGCAATTTGTAATTGACTTGACATATTTGCTTGATTGATGTTTTATGGCTAGAGATTAAAGTAAATGGTAAGCTAGTTGCTCTAATGATTTGGGTGCTTAGTAAGCAAGGGCATTCTCCTATGACAAGTGTCAATCTTCACATAAAATGGTACTTGAATTATGAGTCTGCAAAACACCCTTGATTTGTATTGGACTAGTAGTTCAGGTATCTAGATAAAGCCCTGTTGTTACAAGTACTTAATGGAAAGGCATAAAAGAGGGAAGAAGCTAAAAAAAAAGAAGAATAAAAGAAAAGAAAAAGAAAAGAAAAAAGTTGTTATTTTTATAAATCGACTAGATTGTTGATATAATAAAATATATTAATTGAGCAAAAAGCAACAGGAAAAGTGAGATATTTAGAGTTGGTAAATATTAAAGGTGTATGCTAACAGGCTTACTTCATGACAGTATTTGACGATGGTGAATTAGTTTTTAAAAGGGCACACACTTATGTAAAGGTATCTTGGTGAGATAAAGTGATGATTCAGTTGAGAAGCTAGGCTTGAGGGTATTTGGACTTCTATTGCTTGATTAATTAACGATCGTTGAGGTTTCAAGTCTTATAATTGACATGTGTAAGTAATTGTTATGTTTATGTAGAGTCTTATGAGGAGTGTTTTGTTCTATTTGCTCGAAAAGGACCAAATGTTTAAGTTTTAGGCTATTTTATAAAGTCCATTTAGTGAGTAAAGTTTAGAATTGTTGTCATGAATTTTACTTATTTAATAGATGAGAGAGTTGTGTGAAAAAAAGGCAAAAGAGGTAGGGAAGAAAAGGATCCGCATGAGCCCATCAACAGCGATGCCAATTTGGTGTGAACAAAGGATGAAGCACGTAAAATTCAAAGCCAATACAAAGTGAGGCCAAACTCATACAAAGTGATGCCAAACTCATACAAGGGTTTGGGGGCTTTGGGGAAGAAAAATGAAAAGAGAAAAAAATTGGAGAGCAGGGAGACGACACCAAGGCTTCAAGGGTGAGATTAAAGAGATTCAACCCTTTGCTTGAAGATCAAATTTTCTCGGAAGTATTTTTTCTTCTTCCTTCGTTAATTTCTTTTCAATGTCAGAATTTTGGATGATTGTTTTGAAGGTTTTTTTTAATCATGTTTAGTAGTGAAATTCCTTTCCATGAAATCTTGTTGATGTTTTAATGTACATTTAATTTTTATCTTCAATCGCCATCCATTTCTTGTTGATTTTCTCTTTTGATTAACAAAACTCTATGGCTAGGAGTTTATTTCTTGATATGAGTTCATCTTTGAGAGGAGAAACTTATGTTAAAAGATAGAGAGAAAATTGGCTAGATCAACGTAAGGATCAATAGACCCAAACATCTAGGAGGCTAAATAAATAAAAAATTGAGTGTAAAATCCTCTAGTTTTAGGTAAAGTAAGAGATCATCACTAGAATTATATGGGCTTGGGATGATTCATCCTTGAAAGAGGAGATTAGACAATAGTAAATTCACTTACAAGATAAAATAGTGGAAAAAAAAGATAAAAGTTAGATGGCATTAAGACTAGACAAAAGGATCAACACCTAGGAGAGCATTTTGTGGTATTGATTTTCTTTAGTTTCTTGAGTTATCAGTTTGTTTGAATTTAGTTTTCAATAAATAAGTTAGAATTAATTAACTCTAGTTGTTATCTTATTTATTTTTATTTACAACTTTGTTGCGTTAATCTATTCCATTCATTTCCATTTCTTAGTTCAATTCATTCCTGCAAATTATAGCTAAGTTTAGCTTGTTCACTTAATCCCTGTGTAGATGATACTATAATTTTTATCACTATATTAGAACTTGATAGCCTATGTACTGTAGATTTGTAACAACTATAAAAGCGAGGGACCTTATATAGATTTTACTCGAGATTTTTGCCTCCAAAGAGGCAAGTTGGAACCGTGTCCTGTTGTGGTCGTGGATAAGCAAATATTCCTCCTTTCTCTATATTAAAGTACCTTCTTCCTTATATACCTTGAAAAAATGTTTTTCATACAAAAAAAAAAAAATTCAGTGATTACATTTTTCCCCTTGACGCTTACCTTAAGTTACACTTTATCTTTTCTTATTTTAGAATCATCTTAAAAGCCTCATAAGATTTTAAAAAACTTGCGCTCATTTCCCTGTTGCCACTTTTAAAATTTAGAATCAATGAATTAATTATATTTTGAGACTATAACTTTTATTTATTTTTTTAGGTTTTCTCCTTAACAAATAAATTACTTCATTAATGTTTTTTTCAAATGACATAATATATTTATATCATTAGTTTTTTCTTATGATTTAATTATTTACTTTTCATAGTTTATATGTATGTTCTTTTATATTTTTAATTTTTTAATCACCTCTAATAAATAATGTCATTTTTGTTTTTAAAATTGGTTGTTACTTTTTATCCCCTTCACCTTTTTCAAAACTTGTAATGGTAACTATTAAAGCAAAAATCAAAGAAATGATACAACACAATTTTATAATAATATGAAAATTTTAAAATTCACTTTTTTTCAAGCAAATGGAACATTTGGTCACTTTAATATAATTTTAGTTTTATATAGTTATTAATTGATTAATTAATTATTTTTTAAGAAGCTCCCATTTAATAAAATGTTTCTTGATTTTCTTAACTAAGAAAGGCACTAGCCCTTGGAGTAATGGTGACGGCTAAAAGATAGAATGCAACAAAGAGCAATGTTGTTTATTGAATAACACCATTTCTTGGGCAAGAATAATGAAAAAAAATAATTGGGAGATGATAAGTGGAAAGAAACAACATATATATATATATATATATATATATATATAAATGCATTATACTATATTATTTGAAAAAGACAAGTAATGAAATGATTTATATGTTAAGGAGAAAACTTAAATAAAAAAATGAGAATTAAAGTTGAGGTCTCAAAGTGTAATTAATCTATTAGTTTTATTATTAAGAAAAAAGACTATAAGGGGTAAATATAAGTTTTTTAAAACCTCACGAAGCTTTTAAAAGACTTTTGAAATAAGAGGGGTAAAGTATAATTTAGGGTAAAATTGTAATTCTCCCAAAAAAATTATATAAGTTAATTAGTTAAACCATAAACAGGTGCTATATCAATCATGTGTGCTTATAATATATAATCACAAATATATCTAAATCCAAATGTCAATTATGTGGGGTCGTCAAACATTGATTTTATTCCAATAATAAGATCAATAATAATAGCTAACATGAGTCTTCCTATTGACCGAATGTTTTGTATCGGACTTAAAATATTTGTAATTTACGGTCGATCACGAGCTCTATAATCTATTACGTGTGCAGAATAAACGGCCAAAGCATCAAGCACGATCTCAACTGTCCAATTCCAACTCCGCTAACCGGAACAATTGGAAATATTTCCAGCTAGATCCAGCTAAGGAAAAAAATTTCGTGGCTGAATGGATAAAGAAAAGGCTAATTTACAAAAATTTTCCTAAGGTTTGTATGAACGGTGTGCCTCTTATTTTGGAGACATACACTTTACTCCCAAGCTACTTCATAATTGACACCATCAAGGGAAAAATTATTATTATATAAAATTATAGTTATTTTACCTTATCAATCATCTTCATTTTTTTATTTTTTTGCCATTTCTTCTTCTTACTCCCTCATAAAACTTTTTAGGCAGAAATATCAAATTTATCACTAATATTTTGGGTTAGGAGCAGATATGTCATTATAGATTTTTTTAAAAAGTAAGTTGGATATGCCACTGAGGTTCCAAATTAAAAGTGGACATGCCACTAACCGTTAAAAAGTTAACGAAAAATGTTAAAAAACTAATAAAAAAATGTTAAAAATAACTAATTTTAAAATTTTAGAGTGATAACGCAAGTTTTAATAAACTTTAATAACTTTTTGTAATTAGACTCTCTTAATCTTTCTTGAATGCTGATGGGAAGATTAGATAGCAGAGATTGAGGGAGAGCAGCGACGGGGTTGGAGTACTGGTGGCAGAGATAGTGACAGGGTTGAAGTACTGATGGCTTTTGGTAAAAATCTTAAAGATCTTGATGTTTTTTTAAAGATGCGTTATAACCCCAAGATTTCAAAATTTACTATTTTTACAATTTTCCGTTATTTTCTAATTAGCAGTGGCATATTCGGCTCATTTTAAAACATTAGTGTGAGATTGAGAAAAAAAAAATTATAGTGGTATATCTGCTTCCTACCCAAAATATTAGTAGCAAATTTAATATTTCTACCAATTTTTTTTATCACCGTTAGCAAGAGTATTACTTGGTTCATCCAATGTTCTATGGCGGACAGATCCGAGTAATCTATTTCGGTGTTAGCGGATCAAGCGGAGTGTGAAAATCAGTGAGGCAAAGGTGGTGAGGTGGCTTCAAATAATGGACTAGGTGTACATTGGTGTCTTTTTATTTTTTGGTCTGTTTGAGTAATCATCCACATTTTGTGATTGGATGATTTATTGGTTCAACCATATGTTGGTAAGCTAGTCCAATGAAGTATTGGTTTATTAGTCTGTTAGTTTGCTTTTTTGTTTATTTTCTTGATTTATCTCTTTTAGCTTGTAGGCTTAGATACCGGATATGTTTTGGTTATTCATTTTACAATATTACAGGAACTGAAAAACGTATAAGATTTATAGTTAAGGTTAGAGTCACCTGTTATATTTCTCTTTTTCTTTTTAGTATAGACCGGTCATATTTATATAGTACATACTGTATGTACTACGGTGAATGAGAATGACCTTTCATAAAAAAAAAAGCTTAAGAACTAGTAGTATTAGACCTTTTAAGTTTACTGGAAACATATAGTCCATCTGCTCCTTGTTGTTTAATAAATTTACATTTGGTGTGGAAATTAAAGTATGATAAATTTTGTTACTTTTTTCAATTTTACCCATGTAAATGTCATTGACTCAACTGTCCTGTTCAAACTTTAGTGACTCTTTTGAAAATTTTACTAAAATTCTGGAGTCAATTTGAAATTTTTTTTGAAAAAATAAGGATTAAAATGGTAATTCTCAAAATTATAAACATTAAATTGTAATTTTGAAAGAATTTAGTGACTAATATAATGAAGTAAAAGTTGAAAATGAGAGTAGTATGATAAATTGAATATAAAAAATTTCAAAACATAGAAACGGTCTAGAAAAATTTTGACTGCCTCTCAGAGCAAATGTTGCATGGAATCTGGGATAGAGAAAGCACGATATATGAAGTAAAGAGTAATTGCATTTTTAACTAAAGCTTTGGGTGTTTTTTATAGTTTACGCTAAAGAGGGGAAAAAAAAAACTTGTACGTGCTCAATTATTATTCGCAAATAGTAGCTGCTGACAACGAGTTCTTACCTGATAATGAGTAACAAATAACAGAGAAGTGGACTGCGGCCACAAAACTTATTAGGTACAACTTAATGATTATTATAAAAAGCAAAGACCACCTAATCAAATTTCTCAAATAACCATAATCGTATGTTAAGTTTCTTTTGAATTAAAACATAATCATCACAGCTTCAATAATGATAATTAATTTAAGGGAAAAATACTAAAAAAACCCACTTAGTTATGAGCCCAGATCCTATTAGTTCACTATAGTTTATGGCGGTTTCAATTTTATCATCAAAGTCATAATTTGGTGTAAAATTAACCACTGCGCAGTTAATGAAATTGAGCTGTAAACAGAATATGGACTGTACGTACTGACGTGACATTCACTTTTCTTCCTTTCTGTTGTCATCATCATCTTCCTCCTCCTCCAATGCCACCCTTGCTCCTTCTTTGTACTATGTCTTCTTCCCAGCCCACCAGTCTCCCCATCACTAGCTTCCTCCACTGCCTACATCACCACCTTTACCAATTCCTTTTCGAGCCTAGCCTCCTTTTTGGTCTTCAATTTTGGCAGCGGCGGGGTGGTGGTTTTAGGGCAATTAGAGGCTTGGGCCACGAAAGGGGTAGTGATGATGATCTCTTGATGAATAAACAACATGCAGGGGTGGTGACAGACAGTGGATTTTACAAATGGTTCCTTTTCCAATTGAGTGTCACCAGTAATGACAGGTAAATTGAGTGATGTTGGATGACGGCGATGAGGCATGGGTAGGCTAAATTGGTGGCAGGATTGGAGAAGGATGGAGGTAAGGACGAGTTGCGCAATCTCATCTTGATCTTTGTTTTTTTTTCTTGTTATTATTATTATTATTATTATTATTTTGTGTTGCCGATGGTGGGAGGCAAAATGGACAATGGTGGATTAGGGTTGGAAGTGGTGGAAGGAGGTTGGGTAGTAGACATGGTGGACACGGTGGGAAATCCATAGTTCAGGTCCTTAACTATGGTAAGTTATTTGGTACATGTCCCTAACTATGGAGTTTTTGTGTTTTATATATTTGGCATAACTTTTTGTCCATTTGTCATGCAATCACATTTAAATAGAATATTCTACCATTTAACAAAATATATTCACTATCGTTACATTATGGCTATTTATTGGTCCTAATTCAAAACTTTGTGGTTGGTTTGGCATTAAATTATGACTTTAGTGATGCAATTTGAACAATTTTAAACTATAGTAGGCAATAAGATCTAGACCAATAACTATGGTAGGTTTTTTTAGCACTTTTCCCTTAATCTAAAAGCAGTAGGTTAATTACTAAAAAAAACAAAAAGGAAAATTAGTAGGGTAACAATTTATCCCTTGGCCTATATTGGTAGATTATGAACGGCTGGTACTTGGTATTGTGTCACATGGACGTATACGACGACTTAAAATGCGTCCCACTGGCAAGTTACTATTTTACATAAATGCATCTAATACAGCTAAATATTAATTTCTTTTTTTTTTTGTTTAGAATAATATCAATTTTTTTAATCTTTATTAGTAACATCTACTGTTTAGACGTTGTATTTGTCATAATATCATCATTAAGGTTGGCAGTAAGAAGAAGGATCGGCTAGGCTTGGCTTGATTGCCTAGCACGTAGTGAACGGAGATCTTGCACACAAAGATAACGTCAGAACCCCAGGATGTATTCCCTGAGGGGAAATCCTCCGAAGATCAAATTAGTTTCTGGTGGATAAAGAGATGTAGCAAAGAGTTTAGTAAGAAAACCTCACACCTCGAGATTGGAGAACAATCTAGCTTATATAGCTGAGGTGAGATTTGTGATAATCGCCTTGTGATAAAAATGTTTGAATCAATCCTATAATTATAGGATTCTCTTTCTATCTTGGATGGGTTTCCTCTTTCAACCTACTGGATCTCTTATTTCGGGCATATTTCATGTGGATAGGGGTTCTCAGGTTAGGTCTATGTCATATAAATAGCTCTCCCTCCTTAAGAAAATATGGGCTGGGGTCCTGCATTTTCATAACATTGAAAACTCAAGACTTCATCATTGCATTTTCCTATTTTTTTTTTTCTGGGAGGGGTTATGACCCTTCTCCTTTTCCACACTACTTTTGAGTTCCCATGCATCATCATTTTTAGGGGGTGCGATGCCTTGTTTAACAACTTAAGTTATAAAAATGTCAATGTTTTTTTAGTGACCTCCCACTATTCATTATCCTTGCTACATATGGCAATTCCAATGGCCGAGCGAGAAGATGAGGCGACGTCCATTAAATGCACTTACAGAGAAATGACTCGGCATGATTGTTAAGCGACTGCTAGTGGCTACGTGTCCTTCTCTTAGTGGGTTAAAAATCAACCATGATTATGTGGCGATTTTCAAGGAGTAGTTGATCGTCGTGGGTGTGCCTATATATAAAACATACAGTTCTCTTCTCTGCCAATTTCACCATTCTACTACTCTCAGTTTTCCCAGGTTTTCTTTTGAGATCTACATTTTTTTATTCCTTTTTTTAAAGGCAATTTTAATGTATATATAATTATTTTTAAAACAATTTATAATGTATATGAACTAATTATTATGTTTTGAAAGTCAATTGGTTCACTTTTTTTAGTTGAAGAATTAATGATAATATTTATACACTGAATTTTAAATTTATGGTTTTAATGTATATATATGGTCAAATTGAATCTTCCAAATTCATTAACATTATTATCATTATTATAAAAATCATTATTATATTTTTAGAAGAAAAAAAATGATATATTCGTTTCAACATAGGTAATTATATATGTGATGATTAAATTTAATATCATTTCAGTCCAAAATGCACATGCATTCAAAGTTATTACGCTTTTAAGTAAAACATGCAGATCTTTTGAACAATTACACTTAATCAAACATTCTCGACTTCATCTAACTTTAAACTAAGTAATAATACCTCATCATCTAATGTATCCCCATCGTCTTGTGTGACTTCAATATTCTGATCCATGTCTTGAATGATTTCAGGATAACACGTGAAATCGACAAGTGTGTTAATCTCATCAATGGTAGTCCCATCAGTTGTTACCATGGATATTTCACTTGAAACCGCTTCTTGGAACAGCTCGTCTGTGGCTTCTAGTGCACATGTTTACTCATCAAACATTTCCTCATTGCCCTCAGACTGATCACAAACATTATTCAATGAACAATCGATGAAAGCTTGTGGCTTCGTCTTAACAACCGCCCACCACTGATGAAGATTCTTGTTAGGGTACTCACAGTAGTAAACTTGTTAAGCTTGTGTCACAAAGATAAATGGCTCAGGTGATGATAATCTAGACTTCCATTTAATGTCAAAAACCCTAATATGTGTGCAACTTCGAACACCACGTGTCAGATTAAACCAAGTAAATTTTAACAGCGTCATGACTTCATGCCCACTTCTGTGGTACTCAATGTATATAATCTCATTTATAAGGCCATAAAAATCATACCCACTGGATCCCTATGTCTCACCTTTCATGCAAACACCATAATTTTGTGTTGCTTTGTCTTTGTCGTAGGATTGTGTGTACAAACGAAAGCTATTCACAATACATCCATTGTATGGAGTGCTAACTCAAATAGGATCATGGACTAATTACACAATGCGAGGATCTAATTTATCCTTGAAATGGTCAACCTGAAAATAGATAGTTAGTACAATAACATAACTACTGAGTGAATACAAACACAGTGCATTTAGGTACATAAAAATTATCACACCATGATACTCACATATGATAAGAACCATTGGGTTAAATGTTCATCTCGATAACTTTATAATTGAATTTCATTGAATTGGGGAAATCTTGTTGATATGTAAGAGTCAAAGTGCCTGAAATTATATTTATTCATAAATGAATTAAAGCAATCTGATTGAAAGAAAAAACCCTAACACTTGTCTACATATATGGCATTTGACAATCAGTATAATCTCATTGCAGTTCTGCAAAGTGTAGATGTGCATTTGATGTCTCTCAGTGGGATCCAATAAGCATTGTTACTTGTGGTTAGGTATATTATGACATATTGTATTGAAGATAGATAGTAATTGAGCCTCAACATAAGCAACAGGTAAATTGATGTCATCATTTTGTGGCACCTTGTTTAACCGTGTAGGAATATTTGGTTCAAAGTAGTGGCTATAGAATGTAGATATTTTTTGGACTAAGTATGCTTTGACAATTGAACCTTCAATTGCAGCTTTATTTTAGGCCTTTCACTTTAATGACCACATAAGTCTGTTAAGTTAAAAAAATATAACAATTATTGTCATATAATATGCGAAAATTATTGACAAGTAATATATGCAAAATTATTGACAGAAATATGAATGTGAAACTGAAATTACCTTTCAAATGGATACATTCATCTAAATTGAACTGGACCACACAACATTGCCTCATGCAGGAGGTGGATGACAAGAAGTTCCATTAAATAAAAAAAAAAGCTGGAAGGAATATCTTCTGTAGCTTACATATGGTAACCACTATATTTTGCTCCAATTGTTGTATGTCATCAAATCGAATCCTACTTGTGCATAATGTTCTAAAAAATGAACAAAATTTTGAAATTGTCTTTATATAGGACCTAACATGTACCCACGTAATGCAATAGGAAGCAACATCTGTATGAACACATGACAATCGTGGCTTTTGAAGTTATAGAATGTACCGTCACTCAGGTTAACCATACGACCCAAGTTTGAGGCATACCCATTAGGCATCTTTATCATTCTCGGCCACATAGTAACTTCTCTTACATGTTCCCGACTCAATGTATAAGATGCTTTTGGTTTCACACAGTTCCCCCTAACATTTCATATATATAGGTCTGACGCATATTTTTTAACTCCTTAAGCGAAATGTGAGAATTTGAGTTATCTTTTGTTTTACCCCGTATATCCATAACAATGTTGAAAATATTCTCAAAACAACTTTTTTCAGTATGCATGACCTCTAAATTATAGCAGATTAGTAAATGCTTCCAATACGGTAACTCCTAGAATATACACCGCTTTAACCAATTATGCTACTCTTCAAACCTTGCAACTCAGTGTTTATCATATGAACAGCCAAACAGAGGAAAATAATACCCAACCAACATATCATGAATTTCTTCACCTAACTTATATATACTAGCAACAACACTAACCTTCTTTATTGGGATGAACAATGTTACATTTGAACAGAATATGTGATTCTGCGGTAAAAAAACTCTATGACAATCAAACCAACATGGGTTTCTGCATTTCTTCAAAATAAATATGTCAATTTCATCCATGCAATATGGGCACACAAGCTTACATTGGTACTCTAACTCAAAAGGTTTTCTAGTGTAGGAAAATCATTAATTGTCCAAAATAAACATACTTTCATAAAAAAATTTGATTGTTAATAACTGTTCTATGTAACAACCCCTTCCAACCATAAAGTTTTAAGCTCTAGGACCAGGAATTAGGAGAGTCATAATAATAAAGTGTTCCTTCATACATAGTTTCAGTGGAAGATTATAAACAACTATAAAGATTGGTCATATCTTGTATGTTCCACCAATAACATTATTCGGGTTAAATCCATCGGTACACAATCCGAGCCTAACATTTTCAGCAATGAATGATGGGAATGTTCGGTCTACTTGCCATCATGCTTTAGCATGACATAGATGACCCATATGTATGATCTATTATAAGCATGCCAGTCCTGTCAGTTGTTGTTTTCGATGGCATGTACAAGCGCTTCAACTTCTAGTTATTGGTAGATACCATAACAATTTCTTGGGAATCAATTTCCTTCTTCCAAAGGTTACTCTTTCTCTATATCTACTACTCCTACATTCTCAACAATGTGTTAATTTCTCATTTTCCCAATAGAATAGCGTACAATTATTCTTACAAGCATGAATTTTTATATATGGCAACCCAAGTCCCTTTGTGAGTTGTTATGCATCATATAGCATGTCTGGGAGTCTATTAGTTTCAGGCAACATTTCTTTCATAAGCTCTAACACTCGATCGAAACAATAATCTGTCATAGTAAATTCATTTTTGTAACTTAACAATTAGAACATTGCAGACAATTGTATATGTTTATTGAACTCATCCCATAACAGTGCATTTGCGTCATCCAACAAATTATAAAATTGTTGTGCAGTTGGATTAGGTAACCCCTCTCTCGTTTCAGACACATCAAAGACATTATCATTATTATCACTGACGTTATCAGCTTCTTTGACATCAGCATCGATAAACTCTTCATCCACCAACATTCTTTCACTATTTTCAGATCCTACATTCGATGATAATGGACCACTTGATTCACGTACCATCTGTTCATATGTATTTACACTACTTGATTCCCTACTTATCGGTCCATATGAGTGTGATGGAAAATAGCTACGGGCCACACTAAAATTGTACAAACTACTATCATGTTGTTCATTGTGTCAGTGCCATATGTAATAATTCGACATAAATCCATATCAATATAAATGCTCTCTTACTTTCACTTCTTTTCTATAAAATTTGTTATTATATTTGCAACAAGAATATTTAATCATTTCTAACTCTGTCCTATTATAAGCAAATTATAAAAACTCATTAACACCAGCTACAAATCCATGATTCATATACCCATCTGCATTCTTCCTCTGTTACATCCATTCACGTCCATTACCAGCAATTTGGTTCCCTTGTAAAACAAATAGTAAAAACCCTCAACATAAATACATAATAAATATATTATATTTCATATAATATAAATATATTGATAATGTAAATGAATTGCTTATATATCCCATGCATGCATGTCGAATTTGCATGACTAAACCACTTACTCCATTAAGGTAAGGGCCTTATTCCATTGAAAGTTGCATAAGCAGTAAAGCATTTTAACTATTCCATTTTAGTAGCATTTTATGTAAATTTCGGCAGTATTTTCCTTCAGTTCCCATTCACAGCATTCCTTAACAATATCAACTTATTGAGAAACATAAAATAAGAACAATTTTGGAAATATTCTACCAAAATTCATAACTACAACTTCAAAAGGACACATTATTTGCAATACTGCTTATGCAACTTTCAATCTTCCAACTTGGACAATCCATGATCATGTTAATCGCAAATATAACTTAATCCAATACATTTTGTTTACCCACAATCTGAATTGAACTAATATTATATTTGTCATCAACCTAATCATGAATGGAGAATCTAAGGTTTAATGCATAAATACTTATTATGTAACAACATGCTGTCTTATAAGTCAACTACCTAAAATAACATAACTATATTTTCTAAACTACAAGTAATTACTATCTAAATCACTAACATCTAAATTACTTTGAAACACCTCGATTGAGCTGAAGAAAAAGTTAAAACAGAATCCAAAGTGGATGCCGAAGGAATAGCTGAGACGAACTGGAGAAGAAAGAGAGGGGAAGATATTTATTAGCAAAATTTATAGAAAAATCATAGGATATATATGAAAAGTCAAACTGTATAACTGATGTAGCAAATATGTAGTAATTTACGTCACAAAAACGTAGGAAAAATAAACTGTAGGAAAATCGAAGGAATAAAAGTCCTACATTTTTAAGACACCTATATCCTTGTTTGTCTTAAAAGCGTAGGAAAAGATATTTGTAGGAAAAGCATCAGATAACGTGTCCGATGCTTTTCTTACAGTTGTGGTCCCTACCCATTTAATTCACATGAAAAGCATTGGACACTTTGGCGACACAATTTCCCGTCATCTTATTTTGACACTTATGCTACGATTTTATATGTCACAATTTGATTGCAGGAAAACTGTCGGACAGATTCTATATTGACCAATCAACGCCTTTCTGTCTGATGGTTTTCTTGCGAAACTTTTTCCTACGCTTTTTTCTATAGGAATTGGTTGTAGCAAATACTCCTCATCCTTATAGTGAATAAAAATATTAGATAGGTTTTTATTGGTGATAGTTAAAAGGAGTATATTATGGTAAATTGGGTGTAAAAATTTTTCTAAATAAGGAAACAATGCAAAGAATTTGAGACAACCTAAAATAACAACGGTGTAAAGAATATGGGATCAAGAGAATAATTATCAAATAATTTCAAGTATAAAAAATTGGAAATGAAACCAAGTGTTTGAATCTGCTACAATAATTGGAATAAAAAGTTTTTTTATAGTTATTTTGGGAACCAAGTAAGGAAGATGGAGAAATCGTGTGAATTGAAAAATGAGTAACATTCTATAAAATATTCTAAAGTTGAAAAAAATCCTAATCTTTTAGGTTTCCCTTCAGTAATGAACAAGAAAAGCCACCATTTTGAAAGTAAAAGCAAGCCTTGGATTCATTAACAATTGCAATTGGTAAAGATGATTTGCAGTTATTAATATTTTCACATTTTTTAAATGGGTTTATAACCTTCATTTTATTCTTTTAAAATCTGCAATATACTAAATCATACTCCAATCATAGCTATTTTGTCACTTTCACGATTAAATTTGACTGAATCTTAGTGAAAATGACTTTCGTTCTATATTCTTTTCTTCATACTCAAAACACCCTCAAACTAGTTAGTTGAATACTTCAACCACCATTTCTCCCTCACCCTCACCATCACCTGCTGCCACCATCTTGCCCATTCTTTTACTAGGCTTTCCTTGCCCAATCTTTTACTGGCCTCCTTACTACTTCTTGAATCCTACCTAGCCTTATCAGCTCTAATAAAGAGCTTGAGGATGCACAACCACAACCATGGCAGCATTGCCACCCGATACTCCAAACCAATTAGAGCACGTGCCAGCCATCCTTGAAGCCTTCCACTACTACGATATGGTTGTCTTTTGAATTCCAACCAATTGCTAAGACATTCAGGGAAATTGACATGTCCATGGTCCACACTATACATGGTAAGGTCGTGGCAGTTCACTGGCTCCAACATTCTTTTTACAACGCTATTAAACTGGACTGTAAAAGAATCACCACTAAATTTTGGGTATTTACCAATGCACATTTCCAATGGTTGCGTGTTGGTAATTTTGAATTTCCAATGCGTAGTCGTTGGTAAATGTACGTTAGTAAATCATTCGTCGGAAAAAAAGTTACCAATGTGCAAAAATACTTGTGTTGGTAATTTCCAATGCATGCACATTGGTAATAGGCATGTTCGTAATTACCAACTATCATATAGCAGCAATGTTTTTCAATGTGAAAACAAATTACCAACGTGTACGGGCGTTGGTAATCAATGTTAAAATGTAAAAAAAAAATAAAGCAGTTTCTAATGAAGAGCTGTTGGAAACTGTTTTTTTTAATATATACAATATTTAAATTATACGTTAGATTCACTAAAAATTATACTTAGTAAAATTAGATAACTAAGATTTTATTATTAAATAAATTAATATTAAGAAAACCAAAAAATAATCAATAAAAATACAGCAAGAATTTATTAGTGCCAGAAAATTCACAAAAATTCATAAACTAAAAATTGTAAATTGCACAAAATTATAACAATATTTCCACAACTCACAAAATTCAAAAAAATTCACAAAAATTGGTAAAAGTTCACCAAAATTAATAAAAATTTAAAAAATCACAGAAGTTTGAAAAGTTGAAAATTTATTTAAAAATTAATAGAATTAAAAATATCATAACAATTAACCAAAAAATCACAAAATTTGACAAAAAATAAGTAAAAAATCACAAAATTAAAACCAAAGCTACAATCAAAATACCAGATCTACCAAATGTATGAAATCAAACCAAGACAATCGGATCTACAAGTTTATACACAAAAATCACAACCAAAACTACAAAATCAGTGAAAATCAATGAAGCTCGAAGGAGACCTATTGCGGCATTGGGCCAGGCGGCGGCTTGCTAAGCGGAGTCGAATAAGGCTGCAAGACGAGCACGCATCCGTGAGGCAGAGAGGAGATCTGGTATCGGTGATTCCGCGGATGGCGAGGCGGCTAGGTGAGGAAGCTGGGTCGAGGATGCATGGAGGGAGATCGGCGGAGAGAGATCGGAGGCCAGGGAGGAGAGATGACGGAGGCAAAACGGCAGAGGTAGATAGGTGGCCAAGGAGGAGTAGAAGAGGCGGCACAGCAAGGCGAGGTGAGGTTGGGGATGGATGGAGGGTGATCGGCAGCCATAGAGGAGATGGAGAGGTGGCTGGAGAATGGGAGAGAGGGAGAAGAAAGTGAGAGGCGAGAGAAGATAGAGTGAGAGGTGACAAGGGTGGAAACGAGAGGGAGATAGATTTAGGTATAAATATGGGTTAGGTTAGGGTTTTGTGTTTGGGTTTTGTTTGGGCTGTATGGGCATTTTGGGCCTTTACATATATTTTACATTGTAATTATTATTTGTAACAAATGTTTTAAAAATTTTAAAACTTTACTTTCTAAAAATATATAATTTTATATATGATTATTATCATTAAACATTATAATATATATGATATATCTTAAATATATATTATTATATTTTTAATAAATAATAATAATAATAATAATAATAATAAAATTATTATTATTATTATTATTATTATTATTATTATTATTATTATTATTATTATTATTATTATTATATATTTAACAGTTATCAACGCGTCGGCATGTTGGTAATTACCAACGCACGGACGTGTTGGTAATTGGCGTTGGTAATTACCAATGTGCGTGCACGTTGATAATTTGACCGTTGCAAAATAGCTGATTTACCAATGCGTTGGCCAATGCGTATGCACGTTGCTAATCTGACCGTTAGTAAATTACTAATGCATTTGGCCGTTGGTAAATTTAAAATTTTTTTATTAACAGCCTAACACGTTAGTAATTACCAACGGTCAAGCCGTTGGTAATTTGGCCTTGGGAAAATCTAGTTTTTTTAATAGTGAATAGAGGTGAGCATAATTTTGATTTTAATCAAAATAACCAGATAACAAAAAAGAAAATTCAGTTTTCAATCATAGAAGTTCAATATTTTCAGTTAAATCGATGATTGATATAAAATTTTGGTTCGATTTTCAGTTTTCCCCTCCAATAATTTGGTCACAAAAAAATGAAATTTTTCCTAAAGGAAAGGATGTCGTTTTCATTCTTAGCTATGACATGCACGACTAACTTGTAAAGTATTCAATGTCCCATGCGTTTTTGTTGTGCAAATATCTTTCTTATGTATAAGTGGACTTATTTAGCCAATTTTTCCAGCGTAAACAATTCTGCAACTAGAGCTAAAGAAAATGCATTTGAATTTCAGTTATTCAGTCTAAAAATGAAAAATTAAATTTGGTTTTTGGTTAATTTGGTTATTGGTTAATTTGATTTTCTCATAAATATCGATCTATTTTATTATTTGTGCACATGACAGAAAACTGAAAAAAAAAATGGTTATTCGGTTTCTGCTAAAACCAAATCTATTAATAGATATGAAAGCAGGATAATTGGCACAATAGTCTTTACACATTTTACATAATTTTAAAATAATTCCTGGAGATGACACATGTTATTTTGAAATGCTAATATGCCAACACGTGGCGATTTCCTATATTACCCCTAAAATAATACACGTGTAAGCAGTGAATTGGCTGCCTTTTTTACTGTAGCCTAAATACTTAAATTTTTCTGTCCACGAGACTAACTATGAATTGTACACGTGGACATAATTCCCATCAAGTTTAACTATTTTTTTTTATTTTCACTTAACTATCCACAGTTTCTTTCGCCACTACCCACTAACTTATTAAATGTGCAGAGATAGTTACTAATTCTGTGCAGTTACACACGCATTTACAGCCCATGATCCAACACAAATTTAACTGTTTAATACACAAGAAGTATAAATTCTATACATTTTACAGCTACATCTTTCTGTGCATTTTTGTTCCCACTGGATTTCACTGCAACCACATTCTCAGGCACATTCCTTTTGCTTTCTGAAGCAGTGAGCAGCAGAACACTCTGGCCGTCATCATTTGTCCCTCAATATCATTCAATCAACAAGCTGTGAGCAACAACCAACGTTCAGATTGGAGGAAAAATTTCACCTGCGGGAGTTGTTGGTTCTACAATTACTCATTTCTTATATGTCATACAATGGTTACACTATCCACTAACATATTAACTTCTTTATTCAAATAACAGGGACAAATAAGGAGGGCACATTCGCAGTAGAGAAAATAGAAACAATCAACTTAGGTTGTGATGTTATTAACAGTTTTACATTCTCTATTTTTCCAGCATATGACTGAAGGTTCCATTATCCACTAACAAATTAGTTATTTCTTAAAATAACAGGGACAAATCAGGGTGGGCACATTCACAGCAAAGAAACATCTTTTCTAAATTAATATAAACAGTAAGTTAAAGAATAATTGGGGGAAAAAGTTCAGCTGCAGGCGTTATTGGTTCTACAATTCCTCATTTCTTATATGTCGTACAATGGTTACACTATCCACTAACATATTACTTCTTAGTCAAATAACAGGGACAAATAAGGAGGGCACATTCGCAGTAGAGAAAATAGAAATAATCAACTTAGGTTATGATGTTATTAACAGTCTTACATTCTCTATTTTTCCAGCATATGACTGAAGGTTATTATTCACTAACAAATTAGTTATTTCTTCAAATAACAGGAACAAATCAAGGAGGGCACATTCACAGTAAAGAAACATCTTCTCTGATTTAATATAAACAGTAAGTTAAAGAATAAGTTGTGATTTTTTTTTATCCCAGAAGCAGTGCACTATTTGTTGTTATTGACAATCTTATGTTATGTATTTTCCAGCAGATCACTAAACCAATTCGGGTCAGGAATTTCAGTTAGTGGAACAAGGGATTTGTATGCCAAATCAGGTTCTTTGTTTTCTCTATTGCCATTGATGCATGTTTTCTTGTGTTCTCATGTATGCTACTTGATATATGCACTCATGTATGCTGGTTGATATATGCAATGGTTATTTACAATACTAGCAAACATCATAGAGTCGTTTCATATAATAACATTTTTTGGAGGGTTTTATGTTCGAGGGTCTGTTGTGTTTCCTCAGGTTCTATATAGTCAATCCTCAAATTTGTTCAACTAAATTAGTCATTTTCTCCAAAAATTTCCTTCCCCATTAAGTTGCATAGGTTTTTGACACCCAATTGCTCAAAAATTTTCTATTTAACAGTCCAACCCTTTTAACACCAACAATTCATTTTCCAGCTATAATTTCCGGCTATAATGGATGTCATAGAGGTTGTCTCCATTCCATTTAAGAAATCACTTGACCATATTTGTGAGAAGCTTAGGAAGACTAAGCCTACTTACACTACTGTGGCTGAGGGGGGGAAGATAAGGTGCTTCGTTCAAAATTGAACCAGATCAGTTTGATGGGGGGGAGAGAAATTTTCTGAAAGTGGAGGGATCAATGGCTAGGAAGCTGGACACTGCAATGGAGTCCGCAGTAGAGGCCGGGATTAACACCTTAAGTTATTCAAGAACTATTACGTCCATGATGTAAATTTTGAAGATTATGTTGAGGTTAAGGAGTGACTCACACAGCTGGAGGGGGAGAATGAAGGACTCAACTATGAGTTACAGTTGGTGAGGTTCAACCAGACGTGCATGAAGAATGTCTATCTTGACCAAATTCGGGAGTTGGAGGAAAAGGTTGCTGATCTCAAGGGGAAGTTATCTTCCTATGAAGGGTCTAATGACACACCCATTGACAGTGATTCATCAGAGGATGAGTCTCCTTCTACTGGATTTTTTAACTAGGGGTTATTAAGTAGGGTTATTAAGTAGTTAAGCTTTCCTCTTAGGATCGTGATTAGTGAATGACTTATTCACTTTTATATGCTTTCAGGACAGTGTTTTATTACCATGTTACCTGCTTTGTTAATTGTTAACTACTATCACTTTTTTCATTTCTTACAAAGTTACAGAACCCATAACCACATTCCATGTTAGCTTCAGCCTTTAATTTTATTTACGCAAATTTTGTTTTTTACTCAGAACTGGTTTTCACACTCTAACTCCCATACAAACCCTTATTCTTTTAAAACCAGTGACAGACATGCAAATTGATAGCCGAAGTGTTATCGCCCTGTCCACTAACTTTGGAGAAAGAGGGAGCCAAACTCATGAGGTATACGACCTCGGAAGCCCCATCGTACCAACCGCGGGAAATTACCATATCACCTTTCCATCGGAGGACGAATGAACCGACTTCGGAAGAATAATGTCGCAACGTGCGGGCCGTTTTCGGGAGTCGCCACCAATCAGTTTTCTTAGGTCGATTGGTCACCTTAAAATTGGTCTGCGAGAGTTCGGGGATCGGGAGTACGGTTACGCTAAAACAACTTTGTTATAGCGCCCAAAATTGGCACCTTAGTTGATTTTAATTTTGTTTCACTTTGCTTTTAAATAAATTTCAGTTAATTTTCAATCTAGAATTTTTAACTGAATTAATCGAAATGTGGATTTTTAAGTTAATTTGTATAAAATTTTATACTTCCGAACCATGGACTCTGCCGAGTCATTTGGACACGGAAGATTTTGATTCCGAACCATGGACTCTGCCGAGTCATTTGGACACGGAATTTGGTGAAATTTTAAACAATTTTATCCATATTGTAAAAATATGGATTTTTTTTATCTTTTTATTTAATTTATTTATTTTAAAAAGTTTGATATTTTCCAAACCGTAGATCCTGCCGGATCATCCGGATATGGAAATTAAATTTAATTTATTGTTAGTTATATAATTATTACTTTTATGGAATTAATTATTAGTTTAATTACTAATTCGTAATTCTTTTTGTTATAGAATTTTTAGATAAAAAAATTTTATTTTTTATTTTCTTTCTTTTCTTTTCTCTCTTTTCTTTCTTATATTTTTCTTTTCTTTTTGATTTAATCTTTCCTTTCTTTTCTTTCTTATCTTTCTTTTCTTTTTCTTATCTTTCTTATCTTTTTCTTATCTTTCTTTTCTTTTCTTTTTCTTGTCTTTCTTATCTTTTTCTTATCTTGTTTTAATTTTCTTTTTGTTTTCTTGTTTAATGAAAAATATTTATTATTTTAGTGGATTTAAAAGTTATATTTTAAATAAATCAGTAAAATATAAAGTCTTAATTTTCATGTATTTTTTTTTAAACAGGTTTTATTTTTATTTTTTTATTATTTTTACTGGATAAAAATAACTATTAAAATTAATTTTAACTTTTTGTTATCTTTAAAGAATTAAAAACATGTATATAAAAATAAAAATAATTGGCTTTTTTAAAAATGATTTTTATTAGCCTTAATAATTAATTACAAAATAATCTTCTTTTAATTTTCATTTATTTATTAATTAGTAAAGGGTAAAGGTGAATTAAATAAAAAAATTATATAAAGAAAAAAAATTAATAATAATAAAGTGGGGCTTTTTGGCCATCCACTTTAAAAATAATAATAAATGTTAGCAAAGTTAATTAAATTAATTGTTAAACAACAATAATAAAAATTTAGTCAAGTTAATTAAATTAATTAATTAACAACAATAACAAAAAGTTAGCCAAGTTAATTAAATTAATTAATTAACAACAATAATAAAAAGTTAGCCAAGTTAATTAAATTAATTAATTAACAACAATAATAAAAAGTTAGCCAAATTAATTAAATTAATTAACAACAATAAATAAAAAGTTAACCAAATTAATTAAATTAATTAACAACAATAAATAAAAGTTAATTAATTGTTAACAACAATTATAAAAGTTAGTAATAATGCAAAAATTAAAAGGTTAGTAACAATAATAGTATTAAAAGTTAGTTGTTAGTAAGTTAATAACAACAATAAAAAAAAGGGGTTAGTAATAAACAAATAATAAACAAACAAGTAAAAATTAAAAGGGTTAGTAATTAATTCTGCAAGAATAAAATACAAAGTTAGTGACCAAAGTGAAAGAAATTGAAAAGATGAAGGATTAAATGAGAGTTGTACCCTTGATTTTAAATTCTGAATTCTGAGAAATGGAAACAGAGGGCGCGCGACGGGGGGAAGAAGATGGCTTAATCGTCAAAATGAAAAGTTTTGAGATTTTCTGAGGAAAGGAAGGAGAGCTAGGGACTAAGGCTGTAATTTTTTCTATTTTAAAAACGGAGCTCTAAGCTTTTATTTCTATTTTTCTCTGTGTTCAGCACAAAATTTGGGGGGCTATTTATAGAGGAAGTTTGGCTGAACTGTTGATGGATAAATTAATAAAAAATTTCAAACTTATCTTTTAAATTGGTAAAATGACAATTTTAGTCCTTTATGTCTCTCAGCCTCAGGATAAGTTCCTGAAGCTTCTGATTTTGACAATTTTGTCGTTTTCTGTCAATTTGAGCCAAAAACGTCGGCAGGCTCAAAATTTTATGTGACAAACTACCAAATGCTCCTGGAACTTTTAGAATTTGTCAATTTTTTCCGAAACTTCTCAATTTTGTCATTTTTACCTCAAACTTTTAATTTTTTGTCATTTTTTTCATGAAATTTTATTTTATTTCAAACATACACATATTCACACATATATCATTTTAAATCAAATTTTCACAAAACAAAAATATATTTTAAACTAATTAAATTTTTTTTAATAATAATAGTAATATATTTTTTTTAAATTAATTTTTTTAATAAAATTTTTTTCAAAATTTTAAAACACCCGGACGAAATTGGGTGTCAACAGCTGCCCCCCTTTGCATGCTTCATGGGACATGATGTATGCAAAGTCGTTACCAAATGTCGTCCGGCTTAGGTAGGCATTGAGAATGTTCTCGCCGCCCAAACAGTAAGGTTTAAGGAAAGGTCCTTAAAACCTCTAACGATAGGAAAGCTCCTATTGTTGTAAGATGGACTGATTGATTGATTATTTGTTTGAGGTTAAGGAAAGGTCCTTAGAACCTCTAACGATAGGAAAGCTCCTATCGTTGTAAGATGGACTGATGGATTGATTGTTTGTTTTAGGTTAAGGAAATGTCCTTAGAACCTCTAACGATAGGAAAGCTCCTATCGTTGTAAGATGGACTGATTGATTGATTATTTGTTTTCGAGGCAAAGGTTCCATCCTTAAAACCTCGGATTGATTGATTGATCTCGAGGCAAATGTTCCATCCTTAAAACCCCGGATTGATTGATTGATATCGAGGCAAAGGTTCCATCCTTAAAACCTCGAATTGATTGATTGATGTCGAGGCAAAGGTTCCATCCTTAAAACCTCGGATTGATAATTGATCTCGAGGCAAAGGTTCCATCCTTAAAACCCCGGATTGATTGATTGATCTCGAGGCAAAGGTTCTATCCTTAAAACCTCGGATTGATTGATTGATCTCGAGGCAAAGGTTCCATCCTTAAAACCCCGGATTGATTGATTGATCTCGAGGCAAAGGTTCTATCCTTAAAACCTCGGATTGATTGATTGATCTCGAGGCAAAGGTTCCATCCTTAAAACCCCGGATTGATTGATTGATGTCGAGGCAAAGGTTCCATCCTTAAAACCTCGAATTGATTGATTGATGTCGAGGTAAAGGTTCCATCCTTAAAGCCTCGAATTGATTGATTGTTTTCGAGGCAAAGGTTCCATCCTTAAAACCTTGATGATGAAAATTGATTATTTTCGAGGCAAAGGTTCCATCCTTAAAACCCCGATGATGAAAATTGATTGTTTTCGAGGCAAAGGTTCCATCCTTAAAACCCCGATGATGAAAATTGATTCTTTTCAAGGCAAAGGTTCCATCCTTAAAACCCCGATGATGAAAATTGATTATTTTCGAGGCAAAGGTTCCATCCTTACAACCCCGATGAAAATTGATTGTTTTCGAGTCAAAGGTTCCATCCTTAAAACCCCGATGATGAAAATTGATTATTTTCGAGGCAAAGGTTCCATCCTTAAAACCCCGATGATGAAAATTGATTGTTTTCGAGGCAAAGGTTCCATCCTTAAAACCCCGATGATGAAAATTGATTGTTTTCGAGGCAAAGGTTCCATCCTTAAAACCCCGATGATGAAAATTGATTCTTTTCAAGGCAAAGGTTCCATCCTTAAAACCCTGATGATGAAAATTGATTATTTTCGAGGCAAAGGTTCCATCCTTACAACCCCGATGATGAAAATTGATTATTTTCGAGGCAAAGGTTCCATCCTTAAAACCCCGAATTGATGAAAATTGATTGTTTTCGAAGCAAAGGTTCCATCCTTAAAACCCCGATGATGAAAATTGATTCTTTTCAAGGCAAAGGTTCCATCCTTAAAACCCTGATGATGAAAATTGATTATTTTCGAGGCAAAGGTTCCATCCTTACAACCCTGATGAAAATTGATTGTTTTCGAGGCAAAGGTTCCATCCTTAAAACCCCGATTTGATGAAAATTGATTGTTTTCGAAGCAAAGGTTCCATCCTTAAAACCCCGATGATGAAAATTGATTCTTTTCAAGGCAAAGGTTCCATCCTTAAAACCCTGATGATGAAAATTGATTATTTTCGAGGCAAAGGTTCCATCCTTAAAACCCTGATGATGAAAATTGATTATTTTCGAGGCAAAGGTTCCATCCTTACAACCCCGATGATGAAAATTGATTATTTTCGAGGCAAAGGTTCCATCCTTAAAACCCCGAATTGATGAAAATTGATTGTTTTCGAAGCAAAGGTTCCATCCTTAAAACCCCGATGATGAAAATTGATTATTTTCGAGGCAAAGGTTCCATCCTTAAAACCCCGATGATGAAAATTGATTTTGAGGCTAAGGAGCTTTCCTTAGGACCTCGAGCGAAATTTATATAAAAGCAATTGAAATTGGAATAATTTTCTTCGAAAGTGTGAATTTTCATAATTGGCGAGCGCAAAGAATTAGGCTTCGATAAAACGAGTGAATCTTGATGATGACAATAACACTGACAAATTATGTAAATGGAGTGGATGTTTGGAATCAATATTCAAGGTTCATCTAATATTTTCTTCAGTAAATATAGATTCCCTTGTGAGATATGTCATCCGAATAAGGTTAAAGCTTAACTACCCCAAAATGTTATGCCTAGTAGACCTAATAGGATGCGTCTCAAGAGTAATAAAAATTACTCTTTACTCAGCCATTCCAACCTAAAGGCATTGTCGCATGGTTTTAATATCAGCATGGACGAAACTATCTTATAAAAAGAAATTTCCTGAAAAGAAAAACTGAAACGCGAAAGAAAATGCTGATAATAAAACTAAAGGACAAGAAAAACGGATCAGATCGCTTCTTTCTTCCACAATACTTCAACAGGGTGAGTAGAGGACCATTATGGGAGTGAACTGGTCGGGAAAGACTGTCGTGTCCAGTCTATCTGAATCATTGCTGGATCTGGTTCAGGAACAAAAGCTTGTATTTTATCTAGCAATTCTTCAGCAGTTGTTGCGGATATTATGATTCGCCGTGCCACTCTTGATATGAAATTCTTCTGCATAGCATAATCCATAAAAGCTATCAGACCTGTAAAGAAATTGTTAACATTCAAAAGCCCAATGGGTTTCTTATGCAAATTAAGTTGGGCCATGGAAGCAATTTGAAAGACTTCTCCCAATGTGCCAAAACCACCTGGTAGAGCGATAAAAGCATCAGCATTTAAAAGCATTTGTAACACACGCTCTTGCAAATTTTTAACCACTAATTCTTCTCCAATCGTGCCCCCAGAAATAAATTTCAGAGGTCCAGGGATAATACCCAGAACTTGACTTCCTCCTAGAGATGCTGCTGATGCTACACCTCCCATTAATCCGACACTACCTCCTCCATAAACTAAATGTATTTTGCGCTCAGCTAATACTCTTCCCAAATGGTTGGCTGCTTTTAAATACTCTTCATCTTTTCCAGGAAAAGCCCCAGAAAATACACAAATACTTCGGGATTTGCGAGTTGGGGTTTTCTCCATTCCTATCCTTACCTTTGTGAGAAAAGAGGATATATTTATAGAGATGAAGAGATAAGGCAATAATTTTATTTTCAAGAATGGAGACATTATTGCCAGCTATTCACAGTAGTCACGAGTATGACTCTGGTCAGGTATGGGTACACTATCGTTAAAAGAGGAGGAAAATTTTCAAAATAGCTGCTAGCATGTACAGTAGTCACTACTGTAGCTTACGTCAGGAGTAGGTACGTGATTGTTGGAAGAGAAGGAAAATTTTAAAAAGTGGCAGCTATATACAGTAATCATAACTGTATCTCATGTCAGAAGTGGGTACATTATTGGGAGGATAATTTCAAAAGCGACAGCTAGCATGTACAGTAATCGTGACTTTGGTTCACGTCAGGAGTGAATACATTATTACCAAAAGGGGAGGAAAATTTCAAAAGCGACAGCTAGCGTGTACAGTAATCGTGACTTTGGTTCACGTCAGGAGTGGATACATTATTACCAAAAGGGGAGGAAAATTTCAAAAGCGACAGCTAGCATGTACAGTAATCGTGACTTTGATCCTCGTCTTCCACTGGCTTTGCGTCCAGTAATGGCTTCAATGCTTTCTATGAATCGGTGATTTGCATCTCATCTAGCTTTATCACAAACTGGCAAACAGGGTCGTTTAAGGTCAGATTCCCAAGACTGTAACGTTCTCGTTCTTTTTGGAGAATTATCCATAATCCAACAACCTCAAATTGCACTATTCCGCAAGAATGCGCTTCAAGAACCTCTCGGATATCTTCCAGAGATTCCTTACGCAAGCCATTCTTGATGAATTTTATTCTATCTTCACGATTTCTGGTAATCACTCCTGGAGAACGACATTTAGCACCGCAAATCCACCATCCACAATTGTGACAGACGCCTAGCCTCTTTGCTCTTCTCTTTTTGGCATAAGCGCTTTTACCAAAGCCGGACATACGGGGAAAGAACGCATCTGGAACTTCACCAGCCGAACGAACTTTAGCTTCGATTAGCCATCGCACATTATCAGGAATGCCTTTGTGCATAAATAGTCGGAATCGTTCACATCTAGCTTGATAAATCTTTTTAAGAACATTTATTGGGAAGGAAGGAAAATACTTTCGTAGGGCGGAAAGAGAAGACTCCATTGATGAAGGAGGCAAAGAAAGAAATTAGTGATTGTAGGAAACGATAATAACTAACACATATTTATAGTGATGAAAGGGATAATGCGTTAATTACACTTATAGAAGCAAGTACATTATTGTCAAAAGAAAAGCCAAATGACAGCTTATATGTACAGGAATCATGACCGTGGCTCTCATCTTCCACTGATTTATGTCCAGTAATGGCTTCAATGCCTTCTATAAGTCGGGGATTTGCTTCCCATCCAGTTTCCTTACAAACTGACAAACAGGGTCGTTTAAAACCACATTCCCAAGACTGTAACGGTTTCGTTCTTTATGGTAAGTCCTCCATAAACTGATAATTTCACCTTGCACTTTTCCACAAGAATGCGTTTCAAGAGTCTCTCGGATATCTTCCAGAGATTCCTTACGCAGGCCATTCTTAATGAATTTTCTTTTATCTTCACGATTTATGGAGATGTATCCTAAAGAGCGACATTTAGTAATACAATTCCATCGCCCACATTTATAACACACGCCTAGTCTCTTTGCTCTTCGCCTTTTGGCATAACGGCTTTTACCTAAACCGGGCATGCGGGGCATAAATGCATCTGGAACTTCACCCGCCAAACGGACCTTAGCTTCAATTATCCACTGCACATTATCGGGAATGCCTTTGTGTGTAAAAACTCTGATTCTTTCACATCTAGCCAGGTAGATCTTTTTAAGGACTTTTATTGGAAGGGAAGGAAAGTATTTTCGCAGTGCAGAAAGAGTAGAATCCATTGATGAGAGAAGAATTTGAGAGAAGAGGGAAATGAATCAGTTATTGTAGGAGACTGGAATAACCGAATTTAGAAGTCACGGGGTATCTTATCCGCTGCTTAATCAGAAGGAAGAACACGCATTTATAGTTATGAAAAGAGATAACGTGTCGATTACACTTAGGGGAGTGTGTACATCTGTCAAAAGAAAATGCAAACTTTTCCAAATATAACAAACTGTATGTACAGTAATTGTGACTGTGGCTCACATCTTCCACTGGTTTTTCGTCCAGTAACGGCATTAACGGCTTCTATGAGTCGAGGATGTGCTTCCCATCCAGTTTTCTTACAAGCTGGCAAACAGGGTCATTTACAGTTAGATTCCCGGGACTGTAACGGTTTCGTTCTTCATGAAAAATGCTCCACAAACCAAGTAGTTCACGTTGCACAGATCCACAAGAATGCGTCTCAAGAGTCAATTGGATATCATCCAACGAGTCTTTACTCAGGCCATTCTTAATGAATCGTATTTTATCTTCTCGATTATCAGAGATCATCCCTAAAGAACGACATTTAGTATTACAAGTCCACCGTCCACATTTATGGCAGACTTGTAACCTTTTCGCTCTTCGCTTTTTGGCATAAGAGCTTTTGCCTATACCAGGCATGTGAGACACAAATGCCTCTGGGATTTCACCTGCCAGACGAACCTTGGCTTCGATTAACCACCGCACATCTTCAGGGATTCCTTTGTGCATCAGAACTCTTAATCGTTCACAGCGAACTTGGTAGATCTTTTTGAGGATGTTCATTGGGAGAGAAGGGAAATACTTTCGCAAGGCGGAAAAAGTAGGATCCATTTTCTAGGAGGAAGTAAAAGAAAGAAGGGGTGAAGGAATCAGTTATTATGAGCAACTGAGAGAACCGACTTGAGAGTCACGGAGTACCGTATCCGCCGTTTAACCGGAAAAGTAGATCCTACTTCATTTTGATAGATATTTTTTTTTTTATCCGTTGATCCAGTCCTCGATTATTGAATCCATTGTCCGCTTTTGACAAAGTTTCAACGACAATATTTCTTGATGTCTGCCTTATCTTTGACCACAGCTATCTCTTATCTTGGATGCTGCTAAGCTGGCATCAATCCTGTCCTTCCAGGTGTAGCCTCGATTATTGAATCAATTGCCAAGCTTTTGACAATATTGTCTACTTTATCCTTTTTGATATCTGCCTTATCCTTGGCTATAGCTATCTCTTATTTTGGATACTACTAGCTGATGTCAATCCTGTCCTTCCAGGTGTAGTCTCGATTATTGAATCAATTGCCAGGCTTTTGACATATTGTCTACCTTATCCTTGAATTCCTGATGCGGGTTGGTCCCGCATATTAGCTGTGTATCCAGTGATAGATTGGTAAGAGCTGATATTATTGAGATCTCAGCTTATACTGCTGTAACGGTGCGGTGGATGTGTTTCCCATTTGATTCCTATCGTGTAAAAATCATGCATGCATGATGTGAAATGCATGAATGCAAAGCATGTGTAATTGATGGTTCTTTTTTTTTATTTATTTTTATATTTATTTTTTTATTTTTTATTTTTTTTGGATTGATCTAGTTCTTCATATCTTTGCTTTACTGGATCCTCTTTATAATTGTCTTCTTGGACTATCATTGAATCTCTTTATGCTTTCCAGCTTTTGTTCACAGCCTCAAAAGCCCAACTCTTTTCAAAATCCCCTTTCTTTGACTTGTTCTTGAATTTTGGCCTCAATTTCTTTAAAGTTGGCCCGCCTCATAATTTATATCTCTTTCGGGTACTCATCCATTGTCATGGATTTGATACCATCAAAGGCTTTACTTTCAATGTCTGCTTTGCCCATTTTCTTCTGGCCGTGCGGACACTTGTTTACCCCCATGTTACAGTCCGAATGATTGCTCTTCCTTAGACTCAGGTTCTGATCCATAAGACTTGCCCCCTTGTCTATTGAGCTTCTTTCTTGGCAGTACTTTTCTTGCGCTTAGTAGAGACTACTTTGCCCCCTTGATTATGGTGTTTATGTGGAAAGAGATATCATCTCGCCTTTGATTTAACAGAAGGTTGAGGATTTCTAGACCTTTGTGATGGCACTTGATCGTAAATTTCTCTTACAAGAACCACATCTTATTAAAGAAAGACTCAAGCTATCTCCTTACTTTTAAGTCTACATACATTAATGAATAATGGTTTGGCCTTAAAGAAAAACTTTCATCAATTTTCAAAGCTTGACAAAGTAATTTACGGTCTTTGTTTTCAATTAAAATGTCCTGCCATTCTTCCCTTTCCAACTCGAAGACATAAACTGTGCAAGGCAATAAGGTAGAAACATGATTCACAATAATAGCCTTTTAACTGAATGAGGATGATATCGAGAGGTAAATGTTAGGTGTGAGGAAAGTTAAGTTTGAATGTTTTTTTTTTTTTTGTGGCAGTCTTTTAGCTGAATGAGAATGATATTAAGAGGTAAATATTAGGTCTGAATAAAGTTAAGTTTGAGTGGTGTGAAAGAAGGGTCTTTTAATACTACTCGTGAGCAAATTTGATTATGGTGAAAAACTCAATAGTGATGACCTCAAACTTGCCACTCTTTCCAGAAAGTTAGACCTCATCTGTTGCCCCCCAACTATTGTGATCTTTATGCATGCTTGGTTTGAGGGTTGCTTTTGTATTCTAAACCGCCTTTGCAGGTTTTCAGTCTAGAATCCATAGCTCACTTTTTTTCTTTTTTTTTTTTCTAGTTTGAGCCCTTTTTCCTCTTTTTTTTTTTTTGTTTTTTTTTTGTTTCCCTTTTTTTTTTTTTGTGAGCTATGGTGATGACATACTTGATAACTCTCTTGAAGTGAGATGACTCAAGTGGCCTTGCTTGCTCATGCTTGTTCTCAGTCCTTTTTGGTTTTGAATTTTCCCTTGTTGTCTTTTGATGGAAAGGATGAATTTCTCTTTTCGGAGTTTGTGTTGCAAAGAACTGAGATCATAGCCCTCTTGAAGTGAAATGATTAAAGTGGCTTTAGTTGCTTGTGTTTGCTCTCTGTCTCTTTTTTTTGTTTTTGAATTTTCCCTTTAATGGCTTTTGATGGAAGGGATGAACTTCTTTCCTTTGTTGGAATTTGTGTTGCGGAAAACTGAGAATCTTTTTTTTTTTTTTTGTATTGAGCATTTGTGAGAATTGGGAGGCCACTGAAGTCATTTAATATGAGAGCTACCTTGTTTGGAAACTAACCCCAAACTTCTTGCAAGGATGTTGATAACCACTATGAATTCTTTTTTTTAGAGTTGGGGTGCAACATATGAAATCCTTCTTACTAGATTTGACAGCACTTTCAAGATTGCCACTATTAAATCTCACTTAACTTTTTATTTTCACCCACGAGTAGTATCGTTTTCAAAGTAAAGTGTGATAGCAATAATGGATAGTATAATGGAAAGGAGTGAGAGATGGATATAAAAACGGAATTTTTGGTAAGAAGTGGTAGAATGTGTAGGTGTAATAATTGAATTTTTGGTAAAAATTGGTAGAATGTGTAGAAGTAATAATGGGATTAAAAAGTGGTAGAATGCACACGCAACATCTTTTTGTTGTACCAGAAAAAGAATAGCAGGTGTCCATTTAACAAAGACTACACCCTAGATTCTGGACTAAATCTAGGAGATTTTTACTATTAAATTACTTTTGCAAGCTTTCAAAGATACAAGTTTATTCAAAGGATTCCCTGTCATTCGAAAATGTATGCGGACTGTTAGGTCAGATCTGACTTGGAGCCCTTCTAAAATCAATGTAATTCCAGCTTAAAATCTTCACTTTCAATTACCAATCACATCGGGCCTAGCAGCTTGACCTCGGTTTTGTTTGATTTGTAGAGCAATGGCCTCGGGACTTGACGGCTTAAGAGTAGGTTTTGAGATTGGTATAGCATTGACTTCTTGTTCTTTAATGATCACATTCACATCATCATCTTTATCTGACATAAAAATGATAAGTTGGGATGAGTCTATGAGTCTTTGCAGATTCTTACGGAATTCTGAGCATTCTTGGATAGAATGACTCTTACTGTCATGAAAGTTGCACCATTCCTCATCTTCAACTTCTTCATGTCCAAAAGAAGGCTTTCCCATGATAATCCCTTCTTTCACAAGGCATGAATATACATGCTTAAGAGGGGTTATGATATCATTGACTGACTTTTTCATCAGCCGGTGTTCTTCTATCATATTGACTGGTTTTTCTTGATGAGGCGGCAATGGATTGTGAGTGACGTTCGGTTCATCGGAAAAGTCCAACCACTTTGATTCGATTAATTGTTGGACTATACGTTTCAATGCTGTGCAATTTTCCAAGCCATGGCCTGGAATGCCATCATGATATGGGCAAGTTATGTTGGGGTCATACCACGTTGGATATGGGGGTCTAAATGGATTTGTAGGAATTGGACGGATAAGTTGACTTTCAATGAGTTTTGGATACAACTCAGTGTAAGTCATGGGAATTGGTGCAAAAACTTCTTTTGGTCTTCGTGTGGGTACTGAAGGAGTCGGAACAGGTGGCCGTAACTGATTAGGCCTATTGAGAGGATAATTGTTGGGCCTATTGGGAGGATAATCATTAGGCCTATTGGAAGGATAATCATTGGGCATATTGGGAGGATAGTCATTGGGCCTATTGGTAGGATAATAATTGGGCCTTTTGGCAGAATAGGATAGGCGAGGACCGGTAGCCACAGTACCTATGAGGGGAATCCCTCTTTCGCGTCCTATTTGTTGTACTTCTTCATCTTTTGTTCTGGATGGTCCTCCTCTTTTCATAGGATCACTAAAGGACTCAGCAATCTTCCCAGTCCTAATCCCATGCTCGATCCTTTCTCCAGACATGACAACATCGAAGAAATTAGTTGCCGAATTGCCAATGAGTTTGTCATAATATGGGTATTTCAGTGTCTGGACAAACAAAGTGACCAATTCTTTTTCTGTCATGGGTGGCTGAACTTGTGCAGCTAAGTCCCTCCACCGTTGGGCATATTCCTTGAAAGTTTCTGGCTTTTTCTTCTCCATGTTTTGGAGAGTTTGGCGATCCGGAGCCAAGTCCATAATATGTTTATAGTTGCCGATGAAGGCCTGAGCAAGGTCATTCCAAGTTTTGATGTTTCTTGGTCCTTGACTTAGATACCACTGCAATGCTGATTTTGTGAGACTTTCCTGAAAAAGTGCAATCCACACATTTTCATCTTTTGTGAGTGGTTGTAGTCTCCTTAGGAACAGTGTGATGTGAGTGATGGGATCACTCGTTCCGTCGTATTTTACGAAATCCGGTACTTTAAAGTCCGAAGGGATTATGACGTCTGGCACTAAGCAGAGGTCATCCACTGAGAGAGATCCGAATATATTACCTCCTTCAATGGCTCGCAGTCTCTTCTCTATTGTTTCGAGTTTTTGAGATTCTCCTTCTTCCTTTGGTGGTGTCTTCTTCTCTTCATACACAGTGTCTTGTTTTAGGTGAACACTAGCAGACTGTCCTGGTTCCTGAAACAGGTTTTCTTGGACTGAGACTCGTTGTGGGGTGATTCCCGGAGGATAAGTGGGATCTTGTGCTTCTTTGATGGGAACTTGAGTTGCTTTCCCTTTGATTATTTCCATCAATTGTCTCATTTGTTCTGCCATACTTTCAATCTTGGACTCCATCTCCATGAGACGTCCTTCAGCTTGTTCTGCCATTAATCTTGTTTGGAGCCGAGTTGGATATCGGTGTTGAGGTCCAATTTTACCCCTTTTTAAAGTAAGATTTATTTTATTAGACTCTACATGTATGTGATTGATGCAATGAATGCATGCATGCAATGTGAGATTATGTTTTTATCAGACTTTGTATGCACGTGATTGATGTAATGGATGCATGCAATATAAAGTGAGATTATGTTTTTATCAGACTTTATATGAACGTGATTAATGTAATGCATGCATGCGATGAGTGAGTTTGCTTATCCACTATTGTGGAACTTCAAAACTTTTAGTTGTCATTATAAAGACAAAAAAGTTAGCATAATTTGATGCGTGGTTTTGATGCATGAAGAATAATTGCACAAGAAAGATAAGGTTATTAATAAGTTAAATAGCAATTAACAACTCATAAAGTATTATGGATAAACAAGTTAAAACCATACGAAGGAAAGTGTATAGTAACAACACAGCATAACAAGGATATGCTTATGGTGTTGGTAAAAATGGTAGAAATTCTATGGTCAGTTCTATGGTTAAGTGGGGAGTTCTATATGCATAAGGTGGCTTATCAAAAAGGCAAGGGATAGTTCCCGAATCCCATCACTAAATCATAGTGACGGCCCAATTCCTTACCCTCTAGGGTTAATGTAAGGAATGGATTAATTCGAGTCGTAGCTTTTCGTGGGCCCATGCAGAGACTAACCGTCTCAGAAGGCAATACACTACTTTGCTACTTTGAAACCGGTGAAGGCTTGGAGACCGTGGCCTCACAAGGACAGCAACACCAATTCCGCTTAGAAAGAATCGTGTTTGATTTAAGGAAGCTCGGGTATAGAGCTTCATATTGTGAATGCATTATGCATGTTTAGAATAAGTAAATATAACATATAAATCCACATAATAAGCAAAGTAAATCAAAACAAATCAACTTTAGGCTCGACTCACTAACGTGGAGTCCCCAGTGGAGTCGCCAAGCTGTGGCAACGTGCGGGCCGTTTTCGGGAGTCGCCACCAATCAGTTTTCTTAGGTCGATTGGTCACCTTAAAATTGGTCTGCGAGAGTTCGGGGATCGGGAGTACGGTTACGCTAAAACAACTTTGTTATAGCGCCCAAAATTGGCACCTTAGTTGATTTTAATTTTGTTTCACTTTGCTTTTAAATAAATTTCAGTTAATTTTCAATCTAGAATTTTTAACTGAATTAATCGAAATGTGGATTTTTAAGTTAATTTGTATAAAATTTTATACTTCCGAACCATGGACTCTGCCGAGTCATTTGGACACGGAAGATTTTGATTCCGAACCATGGACTCTGCCGAGTCATTTGGACACGGAATTTGGTGAAATTTTAAACAATTTTATCCATATTGTAAAAATATGGATTTTTTTTATCTTTTTATTTAATTTATTTATTTTAAAAAGTTTGATATTTTCCAAACCGTAGATCCTGCCGGATCATCCGGATATGGAAATTAAATTTAATTTATTGTTAGTTATATAATTATTACTTTTATGGAATTAATTATTAGTTTAATTACTAATTCGTAATTCTTTTTGTTATAGAATTTTTAGATAAAAAAATTTTATTTTTTATTTTCTTTCTTTTCTTTTCTCTCTTTTCTTTCTTATATTTTTCTTTTCTTTTTGATTTAATCTTTCCTTTCTTTTCTTTCTTATCTTTCTTTTCTTTTTCTTATCTTTCTTATCTTTTTCTTATCTTTCTTTTCTTTTCTTTTTCTTGTCTTTCTTATCTTTTTCTTATCTTGTTTTAATTTTCTTTTTGTTTTCTTGTTTAATGAAAAATATTTATTATTTTAGTGGATTTAAAAGTTATATTTTAAATAAATCAGTAAAATATAAAGTCTTAATTTTCATGTATTTTTTTTTAAACAGGTTTTATTTTTATTTTTTTATTATTTTTACTGGATAAAAATAACTATTAAAATTAATTTTAACTTTTTGTTATCTTTAAAGAATTAAAAACATGTATATAAAAATAAAAATAATTGGCTTTTTTAAAAATGATTTTTATTAGCCTTAATAATTAATTACAAAATAATCTTCTTTTAATTTTCATTTATTTATTAATTAGTAAAGGGTAAAGGTGAATTAAATAAAAAAATTATATAAAGAAAAAAAATTAATAATAATAAAGTGGGGCTTTTTGGCCATCCACTTTAAAAATAATAATAAATGTTAGCAAAGTTAATTAAATTAATTGTTAAACAACAATAATAAAAATTTAGTCAAGTTAATTAAATTAATTAATTAACAACAATAACAAAAAGTTAGCCAAGTTAATTAAATTAATTAATTAACAACAATAATAAAAAGTTAGCCAAGTTAATTAAATTAATTAATTAACAACAATAATAAAAAGTTAGCCAAATTAATTAAATTAATTAACAACAATAAATAAAAAGTTAACCAAATTAATTAAATTAATTAACAACAATAAATAAAAGTTAATTAATTGTTAACAACAATTATAAAAGTTAGTAATAATGCAAAAATTAAAAGGTTAGTAACAATAATAGTATTAAAAGTTAGTTGTTAGTAAGTTAATAACAACAATAAAAAAAAGGGGTTAGTAATAAACAAATAATAAACAAACAAGTAAAAATTAAAAGGGTTAGTAATTAATTCTGCAAGAATAAAATACAAAGTTAGTGACCAAAGTGAAAGAAATTGAAAAGATGAAGGATTAAATGAGAGTTGTACCCTTGATTTTAAATTCTGAATTCTGAGAAATGGAAACAGAGGGCGCGCGACGGGGGGAAGAAGATGGCTTAATCGTCAAAATGAAAAGTTTTGAGATTTTCTGAGGAAAGGAAGGAGAGCTAGGGACTAAGGCTGTAATTTTTTCTATTTTAAAAACGGAGCTCTAAGCTTTTATTTCTATTTTTCTCTGTGTTCAGCACAAAATTTGGGGGGCTATTTATAGAGGAAGTTTGGCTGAACTGTTGATGGATAAATTAATAAAAAATTTCAAACTTATCTTTTAAATTGGTAAAATGACAATTTTAGTCCTTTACGTCTCTCAGCCTCAGGATAAGTTCCTGAAGCTTCTGATTTTGACAATTTTGTCGTTTTCTGTCAATTTGAGCCAAAAACGTCGGCAGGCTCAAAATTTTATGTGACAAACTACCAAATGCTCCTGGAACTTTTAGAATTTGTCAATTTTTTCCGAAACTTCTCAATTTTGTCATTTTTACCTCAAACTTTTAATTTTTTGTCATTTTTTTCATGAAATTTTATTTTATTTCAAACATACACATATTCACACATATATCATTTTAAATCAAATTTTCACAAAACAAAAATATATTTTAAACTAATTAAATTTTTTTTAATAATAATAGTAATATATTTTTTTTAAATTAATTTTTTTAATAAAATTTTTTTCAAAATTTTAAAACACCCGGACGAAATTGGGTGTCAACAAATAAGAACACCCTGAAGAAACAGTATCACCCCGGGGAGAGGTCCTTGTTCGTCCCCCTAAAAGGTAACGTTGGCCGAAGGGACCTTGGAGGAGCGATGGGTGCCACGAAGGAGTCTCTGACATATTCGCCCGTACACACTAGACGTCAACCTCAAGCACTCTGACAGGCCACTGCAGTCTGCACTCTGACACGCTGCGAAACACTTCTCAATAAGCCACTGCCCGAGAAAGCCTGCAGGCGGCTGGCCACTCTTCTGGTCAGAGGTACGGGCGGCATCCGTCCATACACGTCACAATCCGAGGGGCTCATTTTCTCCTATTTATAGTAGGGGAGTTTTTTGGGGCGCGGGCTTCCTCCTTTTTCTCCTCTAGACATGCCGGAAAAACGCCTCCGGCGAGATTCTTTCCCTTCTGTGCATACCAGAGAAACACTCTCGGCAAGTTTATTTTGTGCTTACTCTTCGTCACCATTTAGAGGCACTAACTTGGGCGTCGGAGGCTCTTCCCCAGAAAACCACTCTGGGGACCTCCTAACCCCTGTTTTCTGCACGTTTCAGGCTGGACTACTTGGGGACATCCCCGTTTCAGGCTCTTTCCAGTACCGGAAAGCTTTCTCGGCCACCGCTATCCATCACCGGACGGCCCCGCGCGACACTCCTCAGGAGGTCCCTATTACTCCCGTCGTGGAGCCACGGCAGGAACATCTACGATGGCCACCCAACGCCATCACAAATCATTCATCCAGACAAAATAATACTTAGTTTTTCATTAAAATGTATCAAATACTTATTTTCCCATTATTTCTGTTCCCACTACTGGTTTTTTAAACTAGGGGTTATTAAGTAGTTAAGCTTTCCTCTTAGGACCGAGATTATTAAATGAGTTATTCACTTTTCTATGTCTTCAGGATAATGTTTTATTACTATGTTACGTGCTTTGTTAATTGTTAATTACTGTCACTTTTTTCCTTTCCTACAAAGTTACAGAACCCAAAACCACATTCCATTTTAGCGTCAGCATTTAAGTTTATTTATGCAAATATTGATTTTTATCCATTACTGGTTTTCACACTCTAACTCCCATACAAACGCTTAATTCTTTCAAAACCAGTGATAGACATGCAAATCATTCATCCAGACAAAATAACAAATCATTCATCTAGACAAAATAATACTTCGTTTTTGATTAAAATGTATCAAATACTTATCTTTTCGTGCATTTTCTGTCCCCACTGCCAGTCTTCTTTCATCAAATCCCTCCATTTTGTTCACATGCCTCTCGATTACCATGTAATTCATAAAACATAAAACAAGTCATATACTAAAAAAAAATGCCCTCGATAGAAGCAAGTAATTAATACAAACAAATATAGGGAAAAAAGGGGAGAAAAGGCAGAGGGCCTATTTACCTTGTTTGAACCAAACCCACCATCTACGCCGGCACGTGGTGATCACGTGCCGACCAGTTAGCTGAAGAAGCACCACCGTTTGGATCGTGATGGAAAGCTTCGCTAGAGAAGACATTTTTAGAATGGAAGGTATCTAGATAACTAATGAGGAACGTAGGAATTAAAAATTAAACCTAGGGTTCATCAAAGTATCAAACATTTTTTTAACTGCTTTTCATTTTTCATCAAATCAAGTGGGCTAAGGTTAGGAAGAAGAGAAAAATAATCGAAACCCTTACTGATCTATTGTTTTATACGAAAAATACATGGCCTGATTGTTTGAAACCCGATCTAGCCAAAATCGGAAGTCTTTTACGAAAAACTGTTTTAGGCAAAGTGAAAGACAAAGTCGGATCTAAGAGAAATGGTGTCACGTGTTGCAAAAACTGGAAAAAAAATTTTCCTAGACGGCGTTTCCGCCGGGAAATTCAGAGAGAAGGTAGAGTTGCCGGCGGAGGGAGAGAGAGAAAGAGAGAAAAAAAGAGAGAAGAGGGCTCAAATGACCCGTTCGGATATTTTTGCTATTTATCTAGCAAAAATAAAACAAAGTCCCTGTTCTTCGTTCCGATTGTCACTACACTCCCTCATATTCTTATATGCTTCTATATAATCCCCAACCTTATCCAACTTACATTTTAGGCACTCCTTACTCCTTAGTCTTTTTATATTTTAGTCATGTACTGGGCTTAGCGATTTTTACTCATTCCGTCCTTTTTAGTCCTTTATGAAGCCTATAGGATTTTAAACTACACTCTTTTAGTATCTGATCGTTATTATATTGTTTATGGTAAATTATTATATTATTTTTCAATTTTATTATGTTATTTTTTAGTAACAAATGTTGTAACTATATTTCAAACCAACAATATCTATTGCTTACTTTATTCATCATCTTCCACAAGTGTGTTTTAATATTTTAATTTTTACATGTCTATAAGTGGAAAAAAAAACTAATTTATTTCATTTTTAATTTTCATCATTAATTTAATTTTTTCCTTTTGGAATATCATTAATTATTAGTACCTTTGTATTCCGTCAATACGTTAACCTCAACTAGGAACTACCACTTTAGTTTCCTTATGAACATGAGTTTTTCTTCTTCTTGATCTTATGTTTTAAATTTTAAGTGAAATAAACTTTTCTTAAGAAACATTGTATTTCCATTAACCAAATCAATTATGTAAATTTATTTTCTTTTATATATATCCCTCGCTTAGATAAATAACCAAAACTTTTATATATGTTGTCGTTAATTAAAGTTTAGTAGTGTTATTTTAAGATAATGAATAAATTTGAAGTACGCATATTCAACCTGCCATTAAATGTTGTCTTCCTACAACTTTAAACCAATGTTTATGTCACTTTTATATGAAACTTTTATATCAATCTTAAATTAATTATCCTTTTTTTAGAATTTTTTACTGTTCATTTGTGTACTATACCCTAATTTATCTATTCTAATAAGTACTTCCTCCATTTTCCCTATATTTTCATTGTCTTCTTTATACTAAAGTAAATTGTTTCTACTCATTAAAAATATTTCGTGCCCTAATGCAGCAAAAAAAAATTCCCATGGATTCCTTACCTGTCGACATTTTGTCCTATATTTTATCGAAAGCTCTGTTGATGGATCCGGGTCATTCTGGGGATCTAGCATCTATCAATCGTTCATTTGCTATAGCATTCACTTCCCCAATGATATTTTCATGCCTTGATATGTCATGCATCATCTTCGGATGGTACATGAACCGAGATTGTGATAGATTCACTATATTGAGGGACTCAGGGCATCCCATTGCTGTGCTTACGCATGGGGTGATTCAATATTTCAAGTATGGCAATTTTGAAAAGGGCTTGCAATGTATCCAAATTGCATCTGCTCGTGGCATTCTAGTTGTGAAATACCTATATGCTATTCTTTGTTCAACCAGAGGACCTGACTCACTAAATCATAGCATCTCTTACATTCAAACATTAAGAGGAGAAGTTGGTGCTACTTGGCCAGAATCCATCCCAAAACTCCGTAGTGAAGCTGATCACAAAATTGGAATGGTTATTGAGAGATGGCCTGGCCCATTCACTGTTTCTTTTGAACATGTCGATATTGTACTTCAACGTCGTTGTTGTGGGTCTTGTGTTGCGAAAATCCTTGCAGCTCCACCTATTGATCGTTGGGCAATGAGGTACTATGCCATTGATGACCCGTGACTGTGTGATGAATGTGTTGTGGATAAGGAGTACCGGCTGTTGGTTACGATCGTTATTGGCTTCGAATAGACCTTTATTTTTTATTTTTTATAAGTACTAGATGTGGTTGTACTATTTGGTCATATAGACTTTTTATTTAAAATATTCTCTCAGTCTCATGTGTTTCCTTTTCATAATCCCTTCTACCATGTTTTAAATGAGGCGTTATGCTTATTCCATATTCTTCCTCATTGCATTTATTGTTATTTTAGTTACCTGATTTGATTGTTCCCTTACATATAATGCATATGTCTTAACCTCTACCTTATTCATATATGTAGCGCATACATGTTCGCATTCTCTAATTCTATTATTAGTGTTATGCTGATCATAAGATTCCCTTACAATTGTAAGGTTATGGATGCCCGTGCTCGTAGAGCTCATCGCATTGAATTGTGACGTGCTCATCGAGAGGCTCGTCGTTTAGTTGGGATTACCTCCAACTGTAATTATAACTCTTCAGTTACAAGGAATCAATCTCATAGTTCTTCAATTCCCTGTTCTACTCCTTCAACAACTATGCCATCATCTAGAATTCCTCTCACTGATATATCTAACAGAGTGCCCCCTGTTGGGCACTTCCCACTTCTCACTCCTCATCCAATTGAGGTTGCATCTTCTGCTGCCATTGCTCCTCTATCTCAAATAGCACAGTTTCATCCTATTCACAGAACGTTTGAAGTTGGTGAATCGTCTGCTTCTGCCGCCAAACGATCTAAAACCCGAACGAGATTACATCCCTACCTTGAAACAATCCTAACCCTATCAATGAATGCTGATGGACAAAACATACCAGGTACAGTGTGATGCTGTAATTCACTTTTCCTTTCCTTTTTCTCATTCATTTTGCACCATCAGTAACTTCTCTGAACTGTTATAATTTTCTATAATAGCTGCCTCTGGTGAAATGCGGTCAAGGCAGCATCAAGATGCAGAATTACATCCCAATGAGCACATGAGTATGCTTCATCAACTCTTACATAATTTACCCATTTAGAATGTATTCAACTCCATCTTTGATATCATGTTCCAATTCAGGGTCACACGTTCAGTATGAAGATCTAGGGCCTCCTACTTGTGTCTGTCCCCATTGTGGTGTTATTATGTGGTACCAAGAGAGAAGTAACAAGGGACAACACACTTCTAACCCTGAATTCTCCTTATGTTGTCGTAAAGGGAAAGTTTATATTCCTCAATCTCCGTCACCACCAGAATTTATACGTCAACTATTAGACTATAATGGAGATCAGTTATCACGGTACTTTCGAAAACATATACGTGAGTTTAATTCCAGATTCTCTTTCACTTCTACTGGGGCGTATGTGGATTCCAGTACACATGATGGGCAGGGTCCTCCAGTGTTCAGATCTTGTGGAATGAATTATCATCGGATTGGATCATTGTATCCAAACAGTGGAGATCACCCTTGATTTGCTCAGTTGTACATGTACGACACCGAGCATGAGTCGTACAATCGAATTATGAGCTTCGGTGATGGAAGGTATACTGAGTACGATCGGGAGATAATAAATGGTCTAATACAGGTGTTTGACGAGCATAATCAGCTGGTTAGATTTTTTCAGATGGCTAGGCATCGGTTAAATGACAGAACACTGCCCCCTGTTCGTATCAGACTTCTTAGTTCTAGGGGAAGAGATAGATGATACAATTTGCCTACTTCAAATAAGGTTGCTGGTTTGTTTGATGGCATCAATAAGGAGAACAGTAACTATCGGGACATTCTGGTTTACCCATGGAATTTTGAACCATATACCATTGACTTTTTCCACCCAAAGCGATGTGCGTTACATTTCCTCTTATTCCTTGTATATGGCAAGGATAGTTACCATTTGGAAATTAGCTACATTTTGGAGGATGGTCATCTTCAGTCTATAGGCACTGTGACTCCAAGAGAGTTTTACGCATACCAACTTCAACAGCGCCACAATATTCAGTCAATGATTCTTATGGGAGGTCGTCTGTTTCATGAATATGCTGTTAATGCTTATTGTGTTACTCTTGAATCTCGATTTTGTTGGCTTCGGAGGAATAAAGACCATTTTCGTACTGAAATATTATGTGGGTTACAGGATGCAGTGCATCATGGTGACACTGATGCTTCGTTATATGGTAAAAGAACTATATTCCCATCTTCATTTGTTGGGGGTCCCCAATATATGATGCAAGTTTATCAAGATTCAATGGCAATTTGTAGAGTTCTGGGGTACCCTAATTTATTTATTACTTCACATGCAACCCAAAATGGCCAGAAATTCATCATTTCCTTGAATTAATACCTGGCCAGCCTCCTGAAGATAGACCCAATATTGTCGATCGTGTGTTCATAATGAAGCTTCTAAACTTCAGAGAAGATATAACTAAACGAAAACACTTTGGACGTGTTCTTGGAGGTATTACATTTTTCCCGTATACTAAAATCATTTATGTGTGAACCAAAACATTTCTTCCTTCATTTACAAAAAAAAATTATTGACATATTCTGATTGCACAGACCTTTGCACTGTTGAGTTCCAAAAACGAGGCCTTCCTCATGCGCACATCGCACTTTTCCTTCATCCTGATGATAAGATCAACAGTCCTAAGAAAATTAATCGTTTTATTTCTGCAGAACTTCCAAACAAGGATGAAGGCCCTCTTGGCTATAAGGCGGTTGTTACACACATGCTTCACGGACCATGCGGAGCAGGAAACCCACGGTGCCCATGTATGGTCAATAATTCCTGTTCAAAGCATTACGCACTTTCCTTCCAAAATGAGACAATCATCAATGAGGATGGATTCCCTATTTACCGCAGAAGGCGTGACGACTGTGCAGCCATGGTTCATGGGATACCATTAGATAATCGTTGGGTTGTGCCTCACAATCGTGATTTGTGCGTTAAGCATGATTGTCATGTCAATGTTGAGCTAACAAATCTTACCATGTGTGTGAAGTACCTGTGCAAATATGTTACAAAGGGGCCAGACATGTCAACAGTTGTTCTGGAGAGTGATCGGAATACTGAACATAATGGGAACCAATGTAATGGTAATCAGTATGATGAGATCAAACAATATATGGACTGTCGGTTTGTGTCAGCATCTGAAGCTATCTGGCGCATTTTCAGTTTCTTCATTCACGAGCATCATCCATCAGTTGAGCGGTTGTCCTTTCATTTACCTGGTCAGCAGAATGTTGTGTATGAGGATGGTGATGACCTTCGTGATGTTATTCGTGCGCAGGAGGAAAGTATGACAAAGTTTGAGGGTTGGATGCATTGTAATTCACATGATCATTTTGCTTGTACTTTGACATATGTGTATTTCCCTGAACATTTTGTTTGGAATCGGCAAATCAAAATGTGGACACGTCGTCGTAAAGGCCGCAGCATTGGTAGGATATATTTTGTTCACCCAACTGCTGGTGAAAAATTTTACTTGCGCATGCTCCTAAATGTGGTCAAAGGGCCAACCTCATATGAGGAAATCCGAACTGTTCATGGAGTTCTATACGAGACCTATAGGGAAGCATGTTCTGCATGTGGTCTTCTAGATGGTGATGGAGAATGGCATCAATGTTTGTGTGAGGCTGCGGAGTGGTCATCAGGAAGCCAATTGAGATAGTTATTTGTGATTTTCTTACTATTCTGTAAGGTTGATGACCCCCTTGCTTTGTGGACACATAATGTTGTTTCTTTATCTGAAAACATATTACATTGGCGGCGAAGGCTCCTAAACAACTCCTAGCTGACTATGACGGATAGTGAACAGCAGAATCTGGCACTTTATGACATTGAACAGTCACTTAATCGAGTTGGAAGAAGCCTCCGAGAATTTTCGACAATTCCATTCCCGTCTATCGATCATCAGATGATGTTGCAGAACTCTCTTATGATTGAGGAGTTAAACTACAATAGGCCTGCTTTAGCTGAAGAACATGTTAATTTGCTTCGTTCTCTAAATGATCACCAGTGCCAGATTTACTCATCATTGCTTCAGTCCGTCAAAACTCGTGATGGTCGATTCTTTTTTATACATGGAAGTGGTGGTACTGGTAAGACATTCCTTTGGCGCACAATAATTTCAAAGCTGCGGTCTTTGGGTCGAATTGTTCTAGCTGTGGCATTTTTTGGTATTGCATCACTTTTACTGCCTGGGGGGACAACTGCTCATTCTCGGTTTAAGATACCAATTCCTATGGAAAATATATCTGTTTGCAACATTAAAAGATCTACGCCAATGGCAGAACTCCTTCATAATACAAGCTTAGTCATATTGGATGAGGCTCCGATGGCGCATCGTCACACGTTTGAGGCTGTTGACCATACTTTTCATGATATATTAGCTGTTATTGACCCAACTGCTACCAAAAAGGTTTTTGGGGGTCTCACGGTTGCTCTTGGTGGTGATTTCAGGCAAGTCTTGCCAGTTATTCCACGTGGTTCTTGTGCTGATGTTGTTGGAGCATCTATATTATCATCCCCACTCTGGCAACACTGCACATTATTTTCCCTAACAGACAATATGAGGCTTTAAAATTCCACTAGATCTGATGTTGTTGTGTTCAATGATTGGATATTGAAAGTGGGGGATGGTTCGATACCAGCCTGCCAGTTATACGAAGATGAGGATGAACCTTCATGGATTACTATCCCTCATAATTTTTTAATCCCATTATCTGGAGACCCGATTGTAGACATCATTTCATCTACTTATCCAGATTTGGTTATATGGTTTCAGGATATCAACTATTTAAAGGAACGAGCTATTCTTTCATCAACTAATGAGATTGTAGACACAGTCAATGATCATCTCATTGGTATGCTTCCTGGTGATACGCAAACTTTTCTAAGTGCTGATAAGGTTTCACCCGTCTTCGATAACTTTGAAGCACATTCATTGCTATATCCGACGGAGTATCTCAATACCTTTAAGTTCTCTGGTTTCCCCAACCATGAATTGCGACTGAAGGTAGGTGTTCCGGTTACGTTGATGAGAAATTTAAACCATTCGCTTGGGTTATGCAATGGCACACGCATGGTTGTCACAAGGCTGGCAAATACAGTTATCGACACAGAAATCATCACCGGACTTAACTCTGGACGGCGTTTTTTATTCCGCGTGTTGAAATGGTCCCTTCAGACACAACCCTACCATTCAATTTTTCTCGAAGGCAATTCCCATTGAAAGTTTGTTTTGCTATGACGATAAACAAGAGTCAAGGACAGACCTTCAACCATGTTGGCCTTTATTTGCCACACCCTGTTTTTAGCCATGGCCAGCTTTATGTTGCGGCATCACATGTCACCAGCCCTTCAGGTTTCCGTGTCCTCTTACAAACAGAAGCTCCTAACAACACAATGACACGAAATATTGTCTATCGTGAAGTATTTCAGTGCCTACAACAATCATCTATGTAGCTTCTAGGTCCTTTTTTCCTGGTTTATCTATTTGTACAACAATTGTATGATATTCCTTTGTTTTCTTATTCTATTTAATCTCACATCTGCTTCTTTGAAGTACAGATGAATATGAGACAACAGTTCACCCCTTTGCACCAATTGACTCCACTAAGCTATTGATGGACAATACAAGTACGTCTCACCCGCCTTTGGGATGCTATTAATGTTAACACGCTCAAGCCATATGGGATAGCCATGACATTACTCGATGCACAGGTATTTATGGTTTCTGCTGTTTTTTTTTCCCTTATTATATATTTCCCTTCCATCTATTGTCCCTCCAGTTACTGTATCTTTCTTCGTTCTCAATGCATCTATATTCCTTTGATCTTAAATTGCTTCTCTAGAATGATCACGTTCAAGTAATGGCTTCTATATCCATTGCTCCTAAGTTCAACTCCTTGCTGAAGGAAGGGAATGTCTACATTATCACAAACTTCAACGTCTTCAAAGCTGATAAAGGGTATAGGCCAGTGACTCATGAATATGTCATTGGTTTCACCGGGTGGGCAAAGGTTACTTTAGTCTCTGTTCCTGTCCCGAACATCAGCCTTCATAAGTTCGAGTTCATCCCTTTTGATCAGATTCACCCACCCTCAAAATGTTTAGCTATGTGGTATAACTCTCCACACTTACTATATTTTAAATCAACTTCAGCTACACTTATGTGGCAACGTCGGGTTTTCTGGGAGTCGCCACCAATCAGTTTTCTTAGGTCGATTGGTCACCTTAAAATTGGTCTGCGAGAGTTCAGGGATCGGGAGTACGGTTACGCTAAAACAGTATTGTTAGAGCGCCCAAAATTGGCACCTTAGTTGATTTTAATTTTGTTTTACTTTGCTTTTAAATAATTTTCAGTTAATTTAGAAATTTTAACTGAATCAGTTAAAATGTGGATTTTTAAGTTAATTTGTATAGAATTTTATACTTCCGAACCATGGACTCTGCCGAGTCATTTGGACACGGAAGATTTGGATTCCGAACCATGGACTCTGCCGAGTCATTTGGACACGGAATTTGACGAAATTTTAATCAATTAATCCATATCGTAAATATGGATTTTTATCTTTTTATTTAATTTATTTATTTTAAAAAGGTTGATATTTTCTAAACCGTAGATCCTGCCGGATCATCCGGATATGGAATTTATTTTAATTTTTAGTTAATTATTTAATTTTTATGGAATCAATTATTAGTTTAATTATTAATTTGGAAATCTTTTGTTCATGAAATTTTAGGTTTATTAATAATTTAAAATTTTGATTTTTCTTTCTTTATATTTTCTTTTCTTTCTTTTTCTTTTCTTTTTACTTTTCTTTCTTTCTTTTCTTTTTTTATCTTTTCTTTTTCTTTTCTTTCTTTTCTTTCTTTCTTTTCTTTTTTTTCTTTTCTTTCTTTTCTTTCTTTATCTTTTCTTTATCTTTTCTTTTTTTATCTTTTCTTTTTCTTTTCTTTCTTTTCTTTCTTTCTTTTCTTTTTTTTCTTTTTCTTTTTCTTTTCTTTCTTTTCTTTTTTTATCTTTTCTTATCTTTCTTATCTTTTTCTTATCTTTCTTTTAGTTTTTTTTTTTAGTGAAAGTTATTTATTATTTAAATAATTATTCTATTTATAAAAGAAAAATAAAAATAATTGGCTTTTTAAAAAATTATTTTTATTAGGCTTAATAATTAATTAAAAAATAATCTTCTTTTAATTTTCATTTATTTATTTAAGTAAGGGTAAAGGTGAATTACATTAAAAAAAATTATATAAAGGAAAATTAATAATAATAAAGTGGGGCTTTTTGGCCATCCACTTTAAAAATAAATAATAATAAAGGTTAGCAAAGTTAATTAAATTAATTAACAACAATAATAAAAAATTAGCCAAGTTTAATTAAATTAATTGATTAACAACAATAATAAAAAGTTAGTCAAGTTAATTAAATTAATTGATTAACAACAATAATAAAAAGTTAGTCAAGTTAATTAAATTAATTGATTAACAACAATAATAAAAAGTTAGTCAAGTTAATTAAATTAATTAATTAACAACAATAATAAAAAGTTAGTCAAGTTAATTAAATTAATTAATTAACAACAATAATAAAAAGTTAGTCAAGTTAATTAATTAATTAACAAAAATAATAAAAAGTTAGACAAGTTAATTAAATTAATTAACAACAATAATAAAAAGTTAGACAAGTTAATTAAATTAATTAATTAACAACAATAATAAAAAGTTAATTAATTGTTAACAACAATTATAAAAGTTAGTAATAATGCAAAAATTAAAAGGTTAGTAACAATAATAATATTAAAAGTTAGTTGTTAGTAAGTTAATAACAAAAAAAAGAGGGTTAGTAATAATAACAAATAAGTAAAACAAGTAAAAATTAAAATAGTTAGGAATTAATTCTGCAAGAATAAAATAAAAGGTTAGTGACCAAAGTGAAAGAAATTGAAAAATTGAAGGACAAAATGAGAGTTTTACCCTAGATTTTAATTTTTGAATTCTGCAGAAAAGGAAACAAAGCACGTCGCGCGGGAGGCGAAAGGGGGGGGGGGTGGCTGGGCACGGTGGCGGCACGGCCAGGGGCAGGGGGGGACGGCGACGTCGGCGGGGTGGGACGGCGGGGCGACGAGCGACGGCGGCGAGCGGACGGGCAGCGTGCAGAGGTGAGAGAGAGAGAGAGAAACGGTGACAGACGGACGGGGAAGAAGATGGCTTAATCGTCAAAATGAAAAGTTTTGAGATTTTCTGAGGAAAGGAAGAGGAGCTAGGGACTAAGGCTGTAATTTTTTCTATTTTAAAAACGGAGCTCTAAGCTTTTCTTTCTATTTTTCTCTGTGTTCAGCACAAAATTTGGGGGGCTATTTATAGAGGAAGTTTAGCTGAACTGTTGATGGATAAATTAATAAAAAATTTCAAACTTATCTCTTAAATTGGTAAAATTACAATTTTAGTCCTTTACGTCTCTCAGCCTCTGGATAAGTTCCTGAAGCTTCTGATTTTGACAATTTTGTCGTTTTCTGTCAATTTGAGCCAAAAACGTCGGCAGGCTCAAAATTTTATGTGACAAACTGCCAAATGCTCCTGGAACTTTCAGAATTTGTCAATTTTGCCTGAAACTTCTTAATTTTGTCATTTTTACCTCAAACTTTTAATTTTTTGTCATTTTTTTCATGAAATTTTATTTTATTTCAAACATACACATATTCACACATATATCATTTTAAATCAAATTTTCACAAAACAAAAATATATTTTAAAAAAATTTTTTTTAATAATAATAGTAATATATATATATATTTTTTTAAATTAATTTTTTTTAATAAAATTTTTTTCAAAATTTTAAAACACCCGGACGAAATTGGGTGTCAACAACTTAACAAACCAACTCTAGACTTTCTCTGTATCATAGATGTTGTTGGGAAACTTACTTCGCTGGGTAATAGCACTGATATTGTTAGATCTGATGAGGCATCCACAAAGATGCAGATTATCACACTCCAAAATATAAGGTTCTGTTTCTTACTTATACTGTACTCACCTTAATTCTCCATTAGTTGCCTATTAACTTCAATTTATTATTTTTTACTATTGCCATGTTTTTCATTTAGTGGGTCCACAATCGATATAACTCTTTGGGGAGCTCAAACACATTTGGTTGACTATACCACATTGAAGGGCGCCCCGACGACTTATGTCTTGGTTGTCACATCGATGTCTGTCATGTTATGTCAAGGTATGTAGTTTACTGTAATATAATTATTTCCTATTCAATTTTCTCTTATGTTAATACATTCATTAATTTTATCATCACACTACACGGCAGTACAACCTTTCCTCAACTTTAGGGACAAAAGTATATGTTAATCTTGAAATCAATGAAGTGCAAGCATTCCTTCGCTTGTATGACTTTTCTATACCCTGTTGTTGTTTCCTCCCTTTAACTTTGAACGTATATACTTCATTTATTAGTTTTGTCGATAACTTCCCTCATTCATACTAGGCCATCCATCGGAGCTGACGTTATTCATGACTATGTCCCCTCAATGGCTGAACGGCGAACTGAACTAAGGGTGGTTTATGGTCGTCGGCGAACTATTGTAGAAGTAAAGGATTTGCTAACCCGTGGCCCCTCATTTGTGAGTTACTCCTCTTACATCTCATTTATACTTCTACATTGTTATTGTATACTTTGCCCTTAACACCGCCGCCACAATTTTAACCTAGGACAATATATACTTTGTCCGTGCAACCGTTTCTAAGCTTCTTACTGATCGATCGTGGTGGTATTTCGCTTGCAAAAAGTGTTGTCGAAAAGTTGACCCCATTGGGTTAACCTATTTTTGTGAACACTGCAAGACTTCTTGTCGGACACCAGTTATGCGGTATAAAGCAACTGTTCGAGTGTTCGACTCTACAGGCAACCTTTTGTTCACGATGCTCGACTCTGTGGCCACAAAGTTCTTTGGTTCCTCTGCCTCAGCTCTTCGTTCCTTGGAACAACCGGTTTATGCCTCTTTCAATACCTTAATCTTTATATTTCCCATTAATTCATTACATAACTTCATTGTTTATTATGTTAACCACACTATATCACATGTTGGATTATTTGTTCAAATTATATAGGCTAATGGACCTATAAAGCTTGAGGAACAATTTCAGCAGTCACTTAATTGAGACCTTATTCTGGAGTTTGAACTTTCTTTATTTAACTTCCAAAACCCATCTTCCCCTCTCACTGTAAGAAAGTTTCATTTGATTAACTACAATGAGGAGGTTCTTGCATTTCAGCTGAAGGAACAACTTGTATGGTTCTTTAAACTCTTATCCATTTCCTGCACATTCGTCATTTCTTTCCCTAAGATAGTAAACTGTTTATTGCCTATTGCAGCGTCCAAGTCAGCAGATACATCAATCTCATTCTCAGTCCCCACAACTAGATGTGCCTGCACTACCTTCTCTACTTAATTTCCCTTCTCAATCTGTTCATTTGTATGTCATAAATGCTAATATACTTTCTCCTCACATTACTTAATATTGTTGGTAACTCATCTTCCTTCTTTGTCATATTGCAGTCTCCCTGGCCCTTCCAATTCTCGGGATTCTGCGCAGCAATGTGTTGACACATCATTCGCTCTTGAACTTGAAATTGCTTCAGTTTTGTAAGGAGGAAGATGAGACGTACTTACATTTATTACTACAAAATATAACAAAATATTATGTTTTAAACATAATTTCCATCAGGTTGAAATTAAAGGATTCCGCTTCACCATCTACAGCTCAAGCTACGAATGCTGATTTCTTATATCAGATTATTGCAACCCATGACTGGTATGTCTTACCCTGCATCACATCTTTATTTACTTTGCCCCATGCATTCATACTCTTCTTACACTTCAGTTGAACAACAACATTGTTCCCAATGTTACTCACACTTCTAATGGTCACAGGATCAAATTAGTAGAAAACTTTGACGTTGCTGTAGAGTTTCCGAAGCTAGAAGATCCTTATATAATATGGCTTTCTTCCCCAATCAATACAAATGTACAACACATCGCTATGTACTTCTGTGTTCATGTGAAATATTAAATATTCCTTGCGCCTTATAATCATATCAGATGCTCTTTTATGAGCAAATTTCCTGTCCATTAGATGGGTTATCTCCTACGCCTTTGATGTTGTCTGACAATGGACATATTATTATTGTTATTATTATTATTATTATTATTATTATTAGCATTCACTATTAATGATATCATTTATCTTTAATCTTGTATTTCTCTCAGTCATACAATGTGCAAAATTGAATGCATTACATGTTTTTCTTAAAATTTAAAGTTTAACATCATAGGTAAACTCTATCAAAAGAAATCTATGTTAGATAAGACCCCTTAAAAAAAAGCAGCATTTTTTTATGAACTACATGAAACTAGTTAACTGATTGATCGCCCCTAAACGATTAGGCTCTTCCAGTAGTTACCCCATAGATCAGGTTCTAGACAGGTTTGTCTGGTCTAGTTCTCTCTCTCCCTATCTAGTTCTCATCCTCAGTAGAGAGATGACTCCTAAAATGATTGTAGCAAGAGGCGCAGATCTTGGTTGACTACTAATTCTCATCAAGAAATTTCGTCGGTTGTTCTAAAACTTGATTGCCGTTGCCAGTGGCTGGTCCTCCTCCATAGCTGCAATGAACTTGCGTGAATCATTTCCTGCAAAATCATGTCCTGAATAAATTAGGTGAAAATTAGTTAGGCAGAATTGTGTGTGGTAAATTTTTGGTGTATTCGAATCCAAATTTTCAACAAATTCATAAGTTAAAACATGGCAGTAGCAAATTTTAGTTGAAGTTTGGCATTAGCTTGTACATTTATACTAGCACCAAGGAACATGGCTTTTTCTGGTTCAGTTTTTCTCAGTGGCCGACCACCCTTTTTTGCTCTCTCCATACTTGATCTCGATCTGATTTGAAAGTGGGTAGACAATTTCTTGATGTGCTTGTTTTCGAAATCGACGATTGGCACAAAAAAAGCAACTGTTAGTCCCTTTTCCCGGATCTTCTCAATTCACAACACAAGAATTTGATTATATTGAACGACAGCTGGAGGTGATGCTGGAGAGCCTGGAAGGCAAGTGGCAGCAATGACAGACGTTTGGGCGGCTGAATAGGTTGTGAGATTGAAGGAAGAAGGAGGCGGCAGCAGAGGGAAAAAATTATATGGCTCTGGGAGTAAATGAGGCAGAAAATGTATGAAGCACAGTTATCATTTGTCACAAAAATTTCATTAAAGTTAGCCATAAAAGTTATGAAAAGACTATAATTGAGATAAAATCTGGCACATTGAGGACTTTAAGAAAACGAATGAAACTGAGCGTATCGGTTAGGGTAACACGAAAATGTTAGGGACCATAAATAATTTTTATGCCATTAACAATACCAATATCTCATAAAAGTTCCAGGTGCCTCGACCTATTGGTTAAGACATAAGAGACACTTTCTTTTAAATGTCGCATATACCGACTCGGTGGCCTTCTGATTTTTAAAAAACAAGTATCTCTTTCCTCATATATAAACATCTATGCCTCTCACTTGAAAAAGGAAAAAAAATATCTCACATGAAGTCATGAACGAGAAAACTAGCTAGATGCTCTTTAATCTTTTAGAACGATCACTAAAATACAGTTCCGAATTTGAAAATTTCATTCGGTCAAATTATATAAATATACCTTTTAAATATTAAAACTCACCAGTGGAGCTTGCCCAGTATAAAATTAATGGCAACTTTTTAGTAAATCAACATATATGTTTGTGTTAATTCTCTAAACTCTTTTCAAACTACACATACGTCTCCCGTTAAAATGGTTATTTGGTTACATGCATGAGTCATATTAGCATCTACATTTGATCGTTATTTTCCGTTAAAGTTCGTTACAAGATTCTTGGTGGCATAAAACATAAATAACAATTCAACTCACTATAATAACCAATTTATTTCTATGAGTTTGCATTCAAATTACCATTTCTTTTTATATTTGTCATGCATTATACGAGTTCAACATTAGCTAGCTAGGGCACAAAAAATAAGGTATAAAATTTTTAAAATTCTTGCTCCCACGAAAAGTGTCATGTCACTGACATAAGCATCACCTCGCAAACTTTAATAGCTCATTAATTAATTTTATAAAAAATAAAATAAAATATTTAAAAAGAATAAGACCAAATTATAGTTTTTTTATTTCTAAAAAATAAAGAACTATATTTTAACTCTTTGAAGCTTTAGCCGACACAACATCCTCAAGAATGAGGGGGAGCCCCGCCACATGCACACATCATACTCTTGAAAAGTTATGTTACACTATTCATTGTAGGATATGTTGGAGCCGGAAAGAATAAATGAAAAAGTCAAATTGACTAATTAACTGGATATAAATTGAAATCAAAACCACAACAATAGGAGATTAACCTAATATATACAAAGCCCCAATATATCAATTGTGTCAATGAAAATTAGAACTTTTTGATAGTTTCTGAAAACCCAGATAAGCAAGGTGAAGAAAACGTGGGTTCCAAGGTTCAAAAAATCCTTGTCTTTACATAAACGGGGGCTTTTTAGCAAGTAAAAACAAAACTAGATTTTCCCTCACAAGTTATAGCAGCAAAAGTATCACTATAAGAAAATTTGGTCTAAGCGACTGATTTTAGTTGCATAAATGGTCAGTCACATGATAGTTGTATATGACGAGTTCAGCGATTGATATGTAACTGAAAAATTTAGTCACTTAAGAAATAGTAGAATCTTAGTTGTATAGTTAAGAAAATATATATATTTTTTTAGTTGCAATCACTCACACGGAATAAAACATTATTTCCTACTAGTAGCATCTCAGTGGCAAATTTTAAAAAAAATTGACTTTTAGTCTCACCTTAGTTATAGAAAAAGCAATAGTCACTATTTTAGTCATTTTTTCACTATAAATCACCCCCTTTTTCTTCCTCATTTCTTTTTCTTCCTCTGGATTCTCCTTCTTTCCTCTGGGTCTCTGCTTCTTCTCCTCAGCTTTTTCTTTTTCTTCCTCCTTCGGCTCTGGGATTCTCCTTCTTCTTCTTCCTCTACCTTCTTCTTCTTCTTCCTCCTTCAGCTTCTTCTTCTCTTCTTTTTCAATTATTATTTTTCTTATTAATTATAATCTATCTTAATATTTATAATAATTATAATAATCATAATAAAACTTATAATATTATTTATTTAAAATAATAAATAATTAATACTATTATATTAATCATATGAAATATTTTAAATCAAATATAACAAATCAAAAATAAAATTTTTAAAAATAAACAAAGCTAAGCAACTAACTTTTAGTTGCATGATGTGACTGAATTTCTGTCACTATTTACGATTGAATTTCAGTCACAGTCACTTATTAAATGTGTGTAAGAATAGGTGTGACTATTAGTTTTAGTCACAACATTCAATCACAACTCAGTCACACACTAAGTTTTATAGAGCGAGAGCGAGAGCGCAAATTCATCAAACTTAAAAAAAAAATAGAGAGTGGGAGTGGCTTGAGAACGTCATATATATATATGAATAAAAAGTTAAATGCATACATAACAAATAAATGAAAATCCAACTTCAACATGAGATAATTCTAAAACAAGTATTAACTACCAAAGTAGTAAACACATGTTTGAAAACAAGACCAAATCTGATAATTATCCTAAGACAAGAGAAACTACTAATTATTTCTAGGTGTTTTACTATGGCATATTTCTTCTCTACACACTTAAGATAAGTCATATTGTGTTTGACTGGAACTCGGTACCTGAGAAGACATCTAAGGATCATAATCTCCATAAAGAAATGTGTGATCTTTTTTATGAATTGTCTCGATGTCATTGCCTCGATGTCATCCAAATCCTTGTAAGACACTTCGTAATCTTCTTTGTAATGTCTCAATAATCTATTATTGTAGTGAACATATACCAATGATTCAGCTTGATCTACATTCAACCTATTTCCCTTTACATTGTGAATGTATAAGTATGTGCTCCAAACTCTCTCAGCACAAGAAGTATTAACACTTTGAGAGAGAACTTTGATTGCTAGATTTTATAATTCAGGAGCAGCTACACCATACAAATTCTACCAAGCAGTAGCACTTATAATTTTTCTATCTTTGATAGCCCGAGGTCGAGCAAATACTCCTGTATCACTTGTAAAGTCACTAAGCTGGTGACGAATGAATGGTGTCTCTCTCAAGTCATGAACTAATCAATCAACCACATTCAAGTAAGTCCCTAAAAATTTTAAGTGCAAAGATATTATTAAGTATTCAAGATGCTACTCAAATTCAACCAAGAAGATATTGAGCAAAAACACAAATAAAATTTGAAGAAAAAAATTGAGTATAATTAAACTAGAACATAATAGGATAATTAAATATACCTTGCACAAACGAATTGACATGAGGTTTGGTCTTCCTCCTTCCACAAGGACTTAATTTTTGCAACCATGCTTATGAGTAATAAAATGGAGTAAGTACATAAGCAAGTGTGTGCAATGGCAAATTCATTTTTTCTCTATCATTCTGAAATCAAAATTTTCATAGTTTTATACAAAACAATGTCATTTTGCAAAACTTCTTCAATGGAACCTATCATATCTTCCATTCTTTGATACACCTCACCAACAATTGCTTTATCAGAGTCACAAAAAGTGAATCATGTTCCAAATTGGTTTTGTGATAGACACTATAAATTTCATTTGTCTTCAAAACTCATCATCTAACACCACTTTTTTAACTTGGTCATGCTCTAAATGTGATATAAAACTGTCTTTCTTAAGGTCTTCCCACTCCTTATTTAAAACCATGCTTATCAAAGCATTTTTTACTCAAAGAAAATGATCTAATACTACATAATGATGACCAAATCTAGTCTTTTTCACTTGAATGACATCCAATGCTAAAAAAGTTCTGAAGATATGTAGTACAAAGGTATGATTCTTTATATAGTTCACCATTCCTTTTGCCTTCTCATAACAATCATTAAAAAATGACGCCCAGATAAAATGATTTAGCAAGGTCTTTCATAAGAAGACTAAGAATATATGCCATGCAACTAGACCAAAGAATATGAGGATGCCTAGCTTGGATAATATCTCCAGGAGCCTTATAATTAAAAGCATTATTTGTCAAAAATTTGCACAACACTGTATGTTCCTATAGTCTTAATGGCCTTAAGCAAAATATAAGCACTGAATTATGCATTTTTCTCATCACCTGAATAGTAAACAACATTCAAGAATATAGTTCTTCCTTCTGAAATAGCCAACACATTTATCAATGGTTGGTTTTTAATATTGAACCAATCATCTGAGACTATTGAAACTCCATACTTAGGCCATTGTTCCCTAATAGGAATTAAAGCATGATCAATTTTCATCCTTTCTCTATCAAGTAGGATGGGCTTAATTTTCTCATAATTAGGAGGCTTATATCCTTTTGGAACTTCATTTATTACTCTAACAACATTAACCCAAAACGTAGGTTTTGCACTGTTAAAGGGGATTCCGCAACCATAAAAGTACTAGCAATTATACCATCGGTTTCTTCTCTAGAAGATAACTTAAACAATTCCCCAATATGCTTCATTCCCTGTTCACGTATCACATTCATATCATGTGTTGGTGGAACAATGGGTAGACTAGGAAGAGATGTCTTATTACAAGTGCCATTACCAAAAAGTGTTTGAGCCTCATCTTTCTCTTTTTTTCAGTTCAGCTATTTTATGGTTTTTTTATTTTATTGCAAATAGCAATTCCTTGAGCTCATTGTTTGGGTAGCAGTCCAATTAAATGAGCTCTTATATGAGAGTAGGTTCCCATATAAAGTTTTGGTTTGCAACCAAAATTACAAATCCACTTGTCCTTTTTATTCTCAATGTATGTCACATACCTTCTCAAAAGTGTAGAGCTTAATTCTTTACATTGATCATCACTGTCTCCGATAGAATTTTTTGTTGTTTGTGAATCTTCTTTTTGTTCATTGTAATTTTCTTCCATCATATTTGGAAATTCAAGTCAAACACCATGAGAAATAATAGTATTCAACCAAATGTATGGAAGGAAAATTAAAGAAAAAATAAGTTTCGGTGATTATTTTTTTGGAAGAAGAAATAGGACATGGTAATTATGGATACTTAAACCTGTTAAGAGCAAAGAACAAAACAACTCAACAACACCAAACAAAAAAAAACTAAATGGCGATTTGAATAGATGGTGATAAAGCAAAAACCAAATAATATTATAATGGGGATATAAATTTTGAATTAAACGACAAAAATAAAGAAATCTGGAACATGAGAACTAAATTCTACTCAATTGTCTTTGAATATTCTTTTATTTTTATTCTTTCAACAATTGTCTTTCCATCAGTCCAATTTAGGCATTTAACTATATTTTCTATGGCAAGCTGCAAGCCTGACTTGAATTGGGTTTTATGTGGTAAAAACAACACAGCACAACCATAGCAAGTCAAAGTACTATATGAAACAAAGCACACAAGCAGAGTAAGTCAAAGTACTGTAAGAAAACTATGAGACCGAATTGTATGTGCAAGAAACAGAGCACACGAGCAAGAAAAGATAATTTTCATGCTGCCGAATTGAATGATAGGAAACAAATAGGAAACAAAGCAGAAATAACAAGGAAGAAAACTAAGGAAGAAAAGAAATTTTCAACACTCACAATTAGATGTTTTCTCTTGCAAAGTCCCACTCCCAAGTTTTTTATATTGCAGAATTGAGTGTATTACTGCTGCTTCCAATATGCTTGACTCTTGCCTTCAATCTTGAGATTGTTTCTTGTTTCAACTTTAAGGCTAAACACAGAGGCTTAATAAGATCATTCTTAATTTGTTGTTAGGGTTTGATTCTAACTTTGATAAGAACATACATGCATAAAAAGTAGAAAAGCTTGAATTGGGCAAATTAAACATGATAGAAGGAAATCACAAATTAAGAATCCTAAAGTACACTTTTTCTTCCATCAGAGTGCGAATTCATGGCGCTCCCATGCTAAAAGCATGAGAGTGCATTTTGAGTTTGAAAACGTTAAAGGTTATCATGTTTTATGCAACTAAGGTCGCACATGCTTGTGCGACTATATATTATGCGACTAACTCTTTCAGTTGCATATCAGTCATACCATGCGAGTAACTGCAACTGTTTCTTCTGTCATTAATGCTCTTCCACCTTGTAGTGTATCTTTGAAAAATCACATGAATCTGCTTGCTAGCAAGATGCCATTTTTATGTTTGTTCTTTTCATCCTTTAGTAATCTCTCTGGGTCCTTAAATATTCACATGTCCATTATCTTCACATAAGGATGAAAATAAGCTGGGTAGTAGGTTGATCATGTTCGGCTTAAGTTGATTGAGTTAGATTGAAGCTCCATTGTTTTCTTAAATCAAGAAAATAAGCTAAAACTGAGTTGAGTCTAGTAATAAGTAATTCAAACTTTATTTAAATTGCACATTAATGCCCAATTTGTTTTAAATTAACTGATGTATATTAACATGTTTTTGTAGGATTGGAAAGGGGAAGTGTGGCCAGATTTCTATGTGTCCATAAAGTTTAACTCTATTTACAAAAATGCCATTATTTTTAACCATCCATAATCTCATAGCTCCTCTTACTTTACTCTCAGGCTACTACGATTTCTCAAATCTTCTATTCATCGGTACTTACTGTCGGATGAGTTACTACCGTTACAATTTGAGTGCCTCCAATTGAAATTAGGGCATTTCGATCCAACCCCATAGTCGTCCTAAGATGTTTACACCAGGACAACAGTGTGAATAAAAGCAGAGTCAAACATTAGACAAGTTCACCTTAAGGTGTCGTGATTGCCTTACAAAACCAGACTAGCATCCTAAAAGTGACCAAAGTGAGCCCACCCACTGAGTTAGCTACCGAGTTCACCCATCCACTCACACGCATTTTCAACTCGATCATTGTTAAAGGACAAGCTCATCCTTCATATCTTTATCGCATATATGTATTATATCCTTAGCTCACTTATTGAATAAGTTATTGGTTTAGCTAGAGATATGTATATGCTTGTAACAAAGCTCATCTGAAACTCTTGTACCATTTGCATATAAAGGCAACACTACTCAATGGAAAGATAGACTTGTGAATATAACAAGCTTTCATGGTATCAAAGCAGTTTTTTGGTCCCAAAAATGCCTAGCCAAAATAAAACTTGTTCTCCTGAAAAAATGCCAAACAAGAACAAGAACCTTACGAAAGGGTCTTCCTTTAATATACCCCTAATAGATCCTTCATCTCCCTTTTATCTCAAAGCCTCGGAAAGTCCAGGAATGGTACTTGTTACCTACCTTCTTCAAGGCGAAAACTAT